>OU342783.1:0-9710000 GCA_910591435.1 Acronicta aceris | reverse complement strand
AAAAGCAGTAGCAGCGGGGGCGGGAGTGGAGGCGGGGGCGGGGGCGGCGGCAGCGGGGGCGAGGGGGGCGACAAGGAGAGCCGCAGCGCCGAGGAGAAGCGCAAGCACATCAAGAGCCTCATCGATAAGATCCCCACGCAGAAGGAGCAGCTGTTCCAGTACAAGCTCGACACGGCGCAGGTGATTCGCGCGACCGCGTCCTACCGCCGTTAAATGTTTACGAAGCGCCAAAACTAATAGTCATGTCCTAAAAAATATTATAACATTCATAGCCAGCTATAAAGAAATCTGTACAGTCGTAATTTGATGTTTTTCTTGAGTTGAATAAGAATAATGTACATGTATGAAAATGTTTTTGTTAATATTTAACGTTTGTTATTCAGATCGACAACGTGTTGATGGAAAAGAAGATCCGGCCGTGGATCAACAAGAAGATCATTGAGTACATCGGAGAGCCAGAGCCCACACTCGTGGACTTCATCTGCAGCAAAGTGGTGGCCGGCTCTGCGCCGCAGGGCATCCTCGACGACGTGCAGATGGTATGTACCGCGGTTAGCACCAAGTGACGCGGCCGGCACAGACCCGCCAGCGCTGTGCCGCCCGCGTCACATGTGCCTCGTGCCGCAGGTGACGCGGCCGGCACAGACCCGCCAGCGCTGTGCCGCCCGCGTCACATGTGCCTCGTGCCGCAGGTGACGCGGCCGGCACAGACCCGCCAGCGCTGTGCCGCCCGCGTCACATGTGCCTCGTGCCGCAGGTGACGCGGCCGGCACAGACCCGCCAGCGCTGTGCCGCCCGCGTCACATGTGCCTCGTGCCGCAGGTGACGCGGCCGGCACAGACCCGCCAGCGCTGTGCCGCCCGCGTCACATGTGCCTCGTGCCGCAGGTGACGCGGCCGGCACAGACCCGCCAGCGCTGTGCCGCCCGCGTCACATGTGCCTCGTGCCGCAGGTGACGCGGCCGGCACAGACCCGCCAGCGCTGTGCCGCCCGCGTCACATGTGCCTCGTGCCGCAGGTGACGCGGCCGGCACAGACCCGCCAGCGCTGTGCCGCCCGCGTCACATGTGCCTCGTGCCGCAGGTGACGCGGCCGGCACAGACCCGCCAGCGCTGTGCCGCCCGCGTCACATGTGCCTCGTGCCGCAGGTGACGCGGCCGGCACAGACCCGCCAGCGCTGTGCCGCCCGCGTCACATGTGCCTCGTGCCGCAGGTGACGCGGCCGGCACAGACCCGCCAGCGCTGTGCCGCCCGCGTCACATGTGCCTCGTGCCGCAGGTGACGCGGCCGGCACAGACCCGCCAGCGCTGTGCCGCCCGCGTCACAAGTGCCTCGTGCCGCAGGTGCTGGACGAGGAGGCCGAGGTGTTCGTGGTGAAGATGTGGCGCTTGCTCATCTACGAGCTGGAGGCCAAGCGCGCCGGCCTGCACAAGTGAGCCGCCGACACGCCGCCGACACGCTGTGGCGCACACGCATAGCGATAAGTTTATGTACCTCCTAGTCTAGCGATTAAATAAATACAAATATAAATTATATCAAAACTTTTATTTTTGCATCTTTTGGTTTTATTAATTCCTGTCTTCATCACCGCGCGCTATTTACTTGTCCTCTATCCTAAATCTAATTTCTTATTTCTAGAATTATAACTGCTGCTCATGAATCAATAGAAACAAACAGAATACATTAAAAGAAAAATGCAAGTACCTATAACAATGCTTTTGAGTGTTGACATCTTAATTGGTATGACATTTTGATTGTTATGACATTTTCATTGTTATGACATTTTAATTGTTGACATTTTAATTACTCTATTAGTGAATTGAATTTTGACATCTATGAATTTGTTACTATTTTGCCGCGACATTATTAAACCGTGACACTTATATTATTATATAATTTGTAAATGTGAGTACCATGTAGGCTTTTGATACATGATAATTAAACAAGCTTAATATAGTCTGGAGGCTTTGGGAACTTCATTAGACCTACACGAATGTCCTGCTGATCTGGTATGGTCGTGCGACAGGTCGTTGAGCTCCCTAAATTATGGTTGAGCTACACGATGACTGATGCATGCGTGCCGTCAGTTGGGACTGGTCTACTCAAAGCTGCAATGGTTCTTTCCTCAAAAGGCCGTTTCAGACATTACCCTACATCGTACCACTCACATATAAGTGTTCTTCCATGTCTGGACTTTAAAAGAGACCATGATTCTCTGAGTTTGTTTCGGTGTTTCTTCTCAGAGGTCGTCAGTTAGGAAATGCCGAAGCCATCTAGCTAAAAAAAAAACCCCAAACCATTGACATGTAAAAGTATCTCTAAAGATCTACTTGCAGAATAAATAATTTCATTTCATTTCAAATTTCATTTCATTTCATTTCATTATGTAAGCATGGGTAAGAGCTTTGCCTACTTTTGCTGATAAGGGGGGTGGGGGGTAAATAATTGTAATAAATCTGCTTACGTAATACTTAAACGACCCCCTTTTTGTAGGCAGTAGTAGTAGTAATACGTTTCCTAGGCCCAGGCTACACTACGGTGCTTAAGCTTACACTATCGGCATATGTACCTGGTTTTCATTTATACGGGTAAACCGACTTGACTGCCTCATTAGTCTAGTGGTCCCAAGCGCGACTGCTACACTAGAGGTCCTGGATTCAATCCCCAGGTCCAGCAGTGTTATTGGGTTTTTCTATGAAGTTCTCAGTAGCAGCTCGGAGTCTGGATTTGTGGCCGCTTAATACCTATAGGCTCGCCCTCTACAACATGGGACCTAAACATGCCTAACCCTTCGGGGAATATAGGCGTGATGGAATATAATATGGTAAGGTCTCTTTTATATAAAAAATGTTTGACATCTATAAGACTCAATTCCTCGCAGATCTCTACGTTTATACCTTATTGTTATAGTAGGTGATACCTACGGTATTTGATACCTAGATAATAATAATAAATCATGCTATGGTCAAACAAATAATTTCAAATCGTTTATACAAACTAAAATACTATATAACAAAATACTAGTTACAGGCCCAACAAGTTTAACTTACAAGTCTAACAATTTCTGTCTCGTGTTATTTGGTTAAAAAACGAAGAAAGTGAAAAATTGCACGGTTTATTGCTCGGTTAACATAATTAGGTACACATAGTGGTATCATTTCAAACAATGACGTCGCCGGGAGTCTACCACGTGACCTAGCTGTCACCCGAATACGATAGGTACCTGGAGGTGTCCTATGATCTAAAATTCTAAATCATCTCCCAATTACAAACTTGTTACCCATAGGTAACAGTGTCATACGTCAGCAACATGAAAGGAAATATAAAGTGTAGGGACACTGCTGACGCATTACAATTGGATTGTGATAACGCCCCGCACCCAAGCAGTTAGGTCGGTCATAGTTAATAAGTATCAATATGTATTTCAACTGGTACCAGTAGTTAATATATCTATCAAGTGACGACCTTCATTCATTTACCAACCTCAACTAAGCACGTCACTACTTACTTTGACTCATAAGATTGACAGTGAAAGCAACTCTCCTCGCAGTGGCAGATTTAAATGTTAAGTTTATTCGAACTATCGAAAATAATCACAAAATATTAAATAAAAAACATCAAGCAGACGGACATGCAGACGAACTCAAGGCTACTGCATCGTCTATGTTGAAACAAGTCCATGCGGAGACGTGGCGTGGGCGGCACAGGGCACTAACATGATAGTGATGGGGGCGGTTGCAGTAGGTAGGTAGTGTCAGATAATTGTTTGTGTTCGCCGGTAATGTGTGCGTGAGGCGTTGCGAATACATTAGCGGCGTGTCTAGGTATTGACAGCGTGTCTAACGCGGTAACGAGTTTATTATCAGCGCGCGCCTTACATATAGCGAGCACCGCCGAACCACGCGCACACTACACCAGCGCCCGCTCGTCACCCGCTGCCTCCCCGCAGCTGTCTCGCTGTCGCACCGCTGCCGCACCGCAACCGCCCACTTGACGCCACGATGAGGAGCGCCGCGCTACTAGCTCTCGTGGCGGTGAGCTACATTCTCCTTGTACCTACTAGGAAAAAGTCCTTTAGGATGCGACTGAAAACGCGGTTCTCTCACCCTGGACCGCCTCTCAAGTGGCAGATAAACTGGAAATAAAGACTCCGGCAAGGAGTTCCACTCCTTAGCGGTACGCATAAGACAGAAGGAAGCATATGCGGGGTGAGGGATCCACTGATACGCATGAATCCTATAAGTGGATCCACCAGTCCGCGGTGTCGTCTCTAGATCTCAACGGCAAGCGTCGACCAGCGCATGCCGCATGTCGTTTATGAGCTTCTTAGCGCGTCTCACCTCTCGTCCATCACCAAGGTGGTACTGCCTATTTCGGGAATTCGGTGCTGCCATTCAGTAGCGATGATCGCAAGAGCTTGTTCAATTCAAGTCTTGCTTCCCTAATACTTGCTGGCAAAACTTGGCAGTTTTGGTGAACACTTTCTTGATGATTAGAAAAATAATGGTAAATGTAAGTGCTTAAGTAAGTGCGTACTTCACGTAGTTGGTATATCTGCATACTGAATGAATAGGGCGCGCCTATATAATTATTATATTAATAATTTACTTGCGTTTTTAATTTAAATAAGTACTGATAATTCAACAATAGCTTAGTTTGCATCATTTAAGATAAAAAATAAGTGTTTTTTACAATTTAAATAATTGAAATTACAACTCAAGGCTGCTAAGGCTCTTTCTGTAAAAAGCCTGTTCAGATATTGCCCTACATCGTAACACACATAATATTATACATAGTTGTAATACCACTACTACTGTCTGGACTTTAAAAGAGACCATGATTCTCTGAGTTTGTTTCGGTGTTTCTTCTCAGAGGTCGACAGTTAGGAAATGCCGGCACCATCTAGTTTAAAAAAAAATGTAAAGCATTGACTAAAGTAAAAGTATCTTTTTATGATCTATTTACAGAAATAAATATCATTTAATCATTTAATTCCACAGTGGCGACTAGTGCTGGTCGTGGCGACGCCGACGCGACAGCCCCTGACCTTTGGCGCAGACGTGAGTTAATCTGTGTTCACTGTAAACAAGTTCACATTCGGATAATATACCTACAATGCAATAATTATATAAAAATAATTATTGTACGTAAGCCTAACGAGGAAATAATAGAAGAAATGTAGTCCTGTCAAATAAGTTAGCTCACAAGCTTTTGTAGGGGAATGCCTTTCTGTTGACGGTCGGTGCCAGTATTCACACACATAGGTTCTACCCTCGGCAACGGCTTTTCGTTCGCAGCGGGAGCCCCTCTCTAACATCGAGTTACTGATCCCGCTGCTCGTGAGCGAGCAGGGCGAGAGCTACCAGCGTGCGCAGGAGGCGCCGCGGCCCGACGACGATATGCCCTTCAGCCGCATCCCCGCCGACGCGTTCACCCCGGACGATGACATACGAGTGCCGCCGCGGCCGCGCTCGCTGTACCTGCAGGCGGACGGCGCGGACGGCGCGTACGGCGCGGACAGCGGACAGCGACAGCGCTCGCCGCCGCGCCGCCGCGAGCAGCTGGCGCGCGCCTGCGAGCGCCTCGGCCGCGCCGCCGGCGACGCGCTGCTGTACCTGTGCCGCGAGCTGCTGGACCTGGCCGACGCCGCCCGCGCTCGCCCGAGCCCCGGCCCCCCCGCGGCCCCCGCCTGCCCCTGCTGCGGGGCGGACGCGGCGCTGCCTGGGCTGCGGCGCGACCTCATGCCCTTAGGAGAGGACCCCTACATGTGAGGCTGCACTCATTGCATACAATGTAGACAACAAGTTCAGCCGCTCGCGCGCTCCTAGGCACAGCAGGGCAGGGTCGGTTTGCCGCCCCGCCCCCGGCTGTGCGGGCTGTAGCTGTGTGTGATACGCCACGCGTGCTGTCTATGTTGCAGGGTCGAGCGGTACATAAATACACAGCGCAAGTGAGTATGCCACGTCACTACATACGTCACGTCACGCTATGTACGAGGACCACTACTCGACTGCACCACCGCTTAACTGTCACATCATCGACGTCGTCATCTAAGTTCCTTAATGTAACCTAATAAAGAAATACATAAGTTAATAAATTAAAAAATAATAACCGCCCTCGGTAAATATAATAATTAATAATAATATAATTTTTTTATAAGTCGTGTTGCGTTGCAGGAGGCCGCCGCCGCCGTGGCTCACAGACCCATAGCTTCACGTAGCTCACAAGCTCACCGTTATGTACCTACTTTAATTTACTATTAAAATTAAATTAAATTAAAAATTCTTTATTGACATAATGGTTGTTTACAATTGCATGAAATCCCTGGCCCCTACGCTAGTATATACTGTATTGCAGGAGCCAGTGCTTTCGCCTAGTCTTAGTTCGAAGACATGCCAACAAATCCTTACTAATATTATAAACGTGAAAGTTTGTGAGTATGGATGTTTGTTACGGATCGAATTCATCCAGAACGGCTGAACGGATGATACTTTTTATTTAGGTCGGATCCAGTTCTGAAGTCCACGCAGACAAAGTCGCGGGCAGAAGCTGGTGAAGAGAATTATGCAGTTTGATGTATAAAATTTACTGCCTACGGGCTGCCTCATTAGTCTAGTGGTCCCAAGTGCGACTGCTACACTAGAGGTCCTGGGTTCGATCCCCTGGTCGAGCAAAGTGTTATTGAGTTTTTCTATGAAATTCTCAGTAGCAGTTCGGAGTCTGGATTTGTGCCCGGTTAATGGCTATATCGCCCCCTATAACATGGGACTTAAACATACCGGCGAACTGTGGGTGTACATTAAGTACGCCTCTGCCTAACCCTTCGGGGAATACAAGCGTGATGGTATGTTATGTATAAAATTTAGGTTTTCATTACTCTAAAAAAAAGACAGGGATTGCCACAGCAAGTAAGAGCGGACCAGCCCCGACAGACAGCACCAGCAAATTCATCAATTTTTAGTGGTTTTTCTGTCTGTATTTTTGTACACGCATCATATAAAAACTACTTCATTGTGTTAATGAATAAACCTAAGGAAAGTTGCAAACCCCATTCCATCAGCAAAAAATACTTTGCCTTCCATCCATGTATATACTTATTTGAAATAGCCATATTTGTTAGGAAAAATATACACCTATTTGATTTTGATAAAAACAAAAGATGGAAAAATAAACGAACACTACCAATACCCAGACTAGAAATGTACAGAAACAGCCCACAATACCGCAGCATTCAAGTATACAATAAGTTACCTGATTCTATAAGAAACACAGATACACTTAGAATGCTAATTATAAAAGAATTTATGGAAGATAAGTGGAAATAAATAAATATTTAATATTCTTATTTAAAATATTAAGTATATTATCCAGTGGCATATAATAGTTTAAATATCATTGAGTATATCTATACTGAAACATAACATGTACTACCTAGCTATAAGTTACAATTTAAAATGTTATATTGTTCTTTTGCGATACCCTAACAGGGTCATGTACTCATTAGACCTATGTGTACATTTTGCAATAAATAAATAAAAAAATAAATGTAGTTTTCACTGATGTTTTGTTAGAGGTATCACTCAAATATATGCTATAAAATATACTTAACATTCGCGGGCAATATTTAATTATTTTAAGGAATCGTTTTTAATTCTTTTTTTTTATGGAATAGGGGGACAAACGAGCAGACAGATCGCCTGGTGGCAAGCGATTACTGCCGCCCATGGACACCCGCAACACCAGAGGAGTCACAAGTGCGTTGCCCGCCTTTTAAAAGGAGATCGGGCCTCCGGTAACCTCACTCATTCGGCGAAACACAATGTAAGCGTTATTTGACGCCGGTTTTCCGTGAGGCCTTGGTTTCACTCTGGTCGAGCCGGCCCGTTCGAGCAGAAGCATGGCTCTCCCACGTTAAAAATTCAATTCAACTTACTATAGGTCATATGGAGGGGGCATGGTGTGGTGGTGTGGGGGTGTGGTGGTATGGTGGTGTGGTGGCGTCACTGGCAGCCGAGCACGGACTTCTTGCAGCAGTTGCAGCAGCGCGGCAGGATCATGTCGGGCGCGCGCGTGTTGGGGAACTGCCGGCCGCGCCCGAACTCCGGCATGTAGGGCGGCACCACGCTTCTGCCGTGCACGTCGTACACAGGGCCCTCGATGTTCAGCACGCTGCGCTGGCACAGGCGACCCTGGTAGTTAACGTTATGCTATCAGTGACTACACCCTCCTGTGCTGCCTGACCAGCCTGTAAACTCACAATCAACACTCATGAACGGAAGACAAGAGAAGATTTACATAAGATGTTCAGGGGCTACTGATCCAACCGAGGTTGTCTACCCAATAACCTTGATCTCTTGTGAACGCCGATAAAACACCAGACGTAGTTGAAGTAGAAGTTGCTGTTCTAGTCATCTGATTTATTTGAGGCTAGCTTAGGTAGGTACCTACCTTGTAGCGCATGAGTTGTATCTGTGGGCCGCGCGCGGGCGCCATGTCGAGCTGGTCGGGCGAGGGAGACCCCCGCGCCGCGTGCTGGCGCAGTGCCGCGTGCCGCCCGCGCTGTCCCGGACGCGCCTCCCCGCGCCCCCCGCGCCCAGCCTCCGGCGTGCTGGCGGGCTCCGCCAGTGTCGCCACTGTGTGCTGTGCGGCCTCGTCCACACCTGCGCCTGTGTTCGCGCCGTTTGCGTCATTCGGATCATTCAGGACCTTTTGCTCGGTTTCGTCATTTACGACATCTGCGCGTATTGCACCTTTGGCCATGTTCGCAGCTTCACCCATGTCAGGCGCGGGCGTGCCGCCGCCGGCCGGCAGCCGCCTCAACTCTCGCAGTTTCTTCCCCTTGCCTATGAGCCGCTTGATCTTCTCAACGCGTACTTTTTTGTAATATCTCACTGGGTGCGAGTAACTTCTAAAAATGGTAGCGTTTTGAGAATTGGGCTTAGGAGTGGTTTCGTTTCTGGTATCGTTTAAATTCCTTCTCGTGTCGATTGGAAACTTAGGCAGCATGCGTTCTATCGGGTCGCGGGCTAGCGGGATGCGGTTGAGCGGCAGGCGCGTGAGGGCGGCGCTGCGTGCCCGCGACGTCACGCGCCCCGCCGGCCCGGCACGCTCAGAGGCCTGCCCGGCCCGTCGGCCGCCACCGCCAGCCACGTAGTCGTCGTTGTTCCGGCGCAGATCCTCTCTAATAATATTAACGAACTCCAGACTTCTATTAGCTATATTTACGTTGTCATTGTCTGTAAGAATAACGATCTGGTGAGCTAAGAAAGCAGCTGATACAACATTATTGATTCTCATTACGATCTAGTTTTTTTTATAGGATTGGGGGCAAACGAGCAGACGGATCGCCTGATGGTAAGCGATTACGGCCGCCCATGGACACCCGCAACACCAAAGGAATTATAAGTGCTTTTCCAGCTCTATAAAAGGAGATTGGGCTTCCGGTATCCTCACTCACTCGAAACATAACGTAAGCGTTGTTTGACGCCGGTTTTCTGTGAGGCCGTGGTATCACTCCGGGTCAGCCGGCCCATTCGTGCCGAAGCATGGCTCTCCCGCGGCAAAAACTACGGTAGTTACTGATATTATATGATTACGAAATTGCTAAGGATTTGCTATGCGTTCCTAGTAAATATGAAATTGTTCTAGAGGAGCCACGCCTAATCAGTGCAGTGTATAGCCGTGCGGTCGGTGGTGTGAGTGTGATGGTACTCACCCGTGGTGACGCGCAGCATGGTGGCGGCGGTGCGGGGGCGCGGCGGCGGCGACATGGCCCGCGCCAGCGCCACCAGCGCCAGCAGTGCCGTCCTCATGCCGCTCACACCACACTGTACATAACCATTATCTGATACGAAAATTTATTGTGAAATATCAATACAACTATAAAATTCTACAATATCGGAGCGCGTGACTTGTGCAACACTCGGTACTCAATTCGCTTGTATTTACCTAACTTATTATATGTATGTAGATAGGTACAGGGTTATTGGGAAAGGGCGCTTATAATACCAGTCGACGCACAATTTAGGTATTTGTTTAGTATGTAGGTATGGTAGGATTACTTTCAAGTTCAAAGTCAATTGCTCATTATCATCGCCCTACCTGTGTGAATACAACAGATCTGAAAAGATAGGTACCTATCTGATACTGATTTCTCGGAGTTTCGATTTTTTTTTGCAAACATCTTGACGTTATCTAAATACCTACGAGAGTTCTGAATATCCGATACTTAGGGGTTTCAGCACACTACAATATAAGTAGGAAGGTAGGTATTGCAAAATTGTTGTGCTCAGTAACAGGTAAAGGCGCCACCCAGCAATATAGCATAAACAATCATTTTTCAGAATTCTAATCAACAACATTCTTTTTTTATTAGACAGGTATATAATATACAGTCAAGAGACAAAAGTGCAGTAGTAAGGTCGGACTGAGACTAGATTTTTGGCGTAGGCCGAGACCGAGTCCTAGAATCGCTAAATTAAAGTGTCATGTTTTTCAGTGTGTTTTAACCCGACAGTACCAGGAGAGATATGTTTTTGGAGTGTATGTACATTTCTTGGTCACGCTCTGTAGCCTAAACAGCTTGATAGATTAGCTTGAGAGGCGTCGATAGATTCGTCTCAAATGTGAGAGTGGCACTGGGTATCAAAACTATGAAAATTAAGATGGCCGATTTTTGGCGCCATATTACCTGTCTTGAAAAAAAAAACCTTAAAACTTATCGAGTGGGGTATCAAGCAGGCATGAGGTCTTTGGAGTTAAATTTAAGGCGATGCCTTCGACTGCTTGAGATTGGTCACATTGTTTGCATCTTTTTTGGCAGTCGAGTTCTTTTTTATTTTGATTACATATTTCTTTGCGGCTATAGTATCACTGCGTCCGTAGAAGTGTTGTAAAAACAAGCGCTGAGGCCGAGCCTTGTGCTCTGAGTCGAAGCTCATGAGCCTTGAAGACTCGAGCGTTCAACTATCTAGCCCTCAAGCCTCAGCGTCTAAGTGTAGCGTTCCCTTATTTTATTTGGGCTTTGTTAGCGATCGGCATTCCTCTAGTTGAATTGGGAATTCATCAGCCTACTCACAGTGTCGATATGTGAAGACTATCGTCACAATACGTCAATTTTTCATGTTTACTAACAGTGTTAAGTCCTCCGTCTCTCAGTGCGATATGATTACGAAGGAAAGTACAAACCGAGTGGTCAAATTAAATAATGATCAAATGGTCATTATTTAGTTTGATTTGGCAGTTTTTTAATGATGATTGATTGACCATCAGTCAATCAATTAAAAATTACGCATCGCGTTCAGCGATGAAATTACAACGCGAGTCATATAAAAATAATTCACAATTGCGGAACTTGTTACTCTCGGTCTTGGTAGAGACTCGCTTAAAAATAAAGCCGAGACCGAGACAGAGAATGAATTTTTAGCCAAGAATGGCCGATTCCGAGACCGCGATCGAGACCGAGATCTCGGCCGGACCTTATCCAGTAGCACCTCATGGTCATATTCGCCTGCACGCACGTTTCTGTCCCTAGCTCTGTGTGTGTATTTCAACGCAAACATTAACGCGTCATATAGGTAGCTATGTGCTGGTGATACATGTGATCAACGTTAGACAAAGATAACAGTATGATATACTTCTTTTCCTTTTTTTACCGACCCACTTCAAAAGTAGTGCTAAAATTCGATTCCATTGTTATAGTAAGCGTAGGCAGAGTTTTAAGGAGCACGACTTCGTTTACGTGGGCTTCTGACGGATGGGTTCTAACCCCAAGTCAGTCTTATCTTTTTGTATACATACATAATCAACCCATTATATTGTCCCACTGCTGGGCACGGGTCTCCTCTCAGAATGAGAGGGATTAGGCTATAGTCTATCTTCTATCTTTTTGTATGTTTAGTAACTATTTTTTAAGAAACAATTAGCTCAACTTAAAGTGTAATAGAACAGAATGATAACAATATAATAAAGTAAGAAAAACATGTTTTTAAGGAATTTGTTTATATAAGTTTATTAATAAATAAATAATAAAATAAAACTAGTGAAAATAAAGTAGATAATTTATAACAAATTCTTTACAAATATTAGATAACTATATGCATATATTTTATTTTTGTTTGATTGATTTTTTTATATTGTCTCTTGTTATGAGATTATAGCTTAAATATTCATTTTCGCAAAGAAAAAAGGATAGAAACTTAACCGCAACCTTATAATCACAAACTACCTGATTTACTAAGTATTACAGCCAGCCAGAAATTCAATCACTACCATTATTATCAAAGAGATTAAATCCTTTGATTAGGTATTAGTTAACAATGCAGTCAAGAAGACGTCGACGCATGCAGCCCACAATATTTGCACATTTTTATATGTCCACTTCTAACATAACAGAGTCTTCAGACTATCTTCTTCATCTTATCTCTTCACCCAACGACTCACATTATTTTTCTACAACAAATAATAACACTTCATAACACATTTGTTAACTACAGTGATATAGTTATCATTAAGCAAAATATTTAAAAAACAACTTACACATTATAGATATTACAAGTCGAGATTATAAATATTATATCGGATTATATTTGTGATTAGTTCATTTCTATGCAAGTTGACACATCATTTGCCAAAGACGCCACTAATAGCAATAACACAAATGTTCGTAAACGTACAGAAACAGGTCGTCCTCTGCAGTTTGTAACTCACTAACAGATTTTTCTTACGTCAACAATTTGAAGCAGGTTAACGGTGTGTCTAATAATAGTGGCAAAATTCTGGACTTAGTGTTTACAGATGTTCCAACAATTCGTGCAGTTAGATCCAACGATATCCTCTGTCCTGAAGATCCCTATCATCCTTCATTAGAAATTTCCATTCCTACAACTATTCAGAGCTGTGCTTTAAAGCGTGTCTGCACTAGAAGCATCAATTTTTATAAAGGTGATTATGTGGCTATCTCGAGGTACTTAGACACAATTAACTGGCAATCATTACTGGGTGACAAGGAAGTTGATGATATGATACACTTATTTTACGATATTTTATACGAGGCTATTGAAAAATTCATACCCAAAAGTAAACTGAGAAGTACCAAATACCCTGTTTGGTTCAACAGAAGTTTGATAAGTATGCTGCGCAAGAAAGAAAACCTAAGAGGTCGATTTAAAATCTTTAATAACCCCCTAGATGAAATAGAATTAAAACAAATAAGCGCACAATGTAAAAAATTAAGCAAGTCGTGTTACAATGATTATATAATTAGTATTGAAACTAGTATTTCGAAAAACTGTAAAAGCTTCTGGAAGTTTATCAAGGCCAAGCGTGGTAGCAGTACTTCTTATCCCTCTTCAATCTCAGATGGGATTAAGGATAGTACGGATGGAGGGGAGATTAGTAATATGTTTGGAACTTACTTTGCGTCAGTTTACACCTCAAATAACCAGAGCAATATGGGTCCTAATTATTCAACATTAACAAACAAATCACATCCGAATACTGTTTCCGGATGCAATAGTTTTACAACGCTCGCGATTGATCCAAACGATTTAGCATATAAACTTAAGCATCTTGACGTAAGTAAAGGCAAAGGACCTGATGGCATTCCGCCTTATTTCATAGTTTCATGTGCGAAGAGTCTGGTTTTTCCACTTAGTTTGATTTATAATAAATCTTTAAGCACAGGATTTTTTCCGAAACAATGGAAAACTGCAAAAGTGGTACCAATTTACAAAACCAATGATAAAAGCTTAGTGAGCAACTACAGGCCCATATCTATCCTAACATGCCTGGCAAAAATTTTTGAATCGTTAGTATATCCCTATCTGGAGTCATACTTTAGGCCCTACCTTTCTGACACTCAGCATGGATTTGTGCAATCTCGATCCACCTGCACAAATTTGACTAGCTATGTGGAGACCTTGTCAGAAGCCTTAGATAAACAACATCAAGTTGACGTTATATACACAGATTTCAGTAAGGCTTTTGATAAGGTTTCCCATAATCTTCTACTCCAGAAGTTATAAACGTATGGTTTTGCGGGTCCCATGTTCGATTGGATAAAATCGTACCTAAGTGATCGTACATTTTATGTTGTGCTGAATGGTTTCAGCTCATCTATATACGATATCACTTCAGGTGTTCCCCAGGGTTCACATTTAGGGCCACTGCTGTTTAATATGTTCATAAACGATGTTCCACTTTGTTTTCGCTACTCATCACCTTCACTGTTCGCAGATGATCTTAAAATCTTTAGAGTTATTGAGTCAATAAATGATGTTAATCTAGTTCAAGAAGACCTAGACTCGTTGTCAAAGTGGTGCAAAAACAATGGAATGCTTCTGAATGCCGAAAAATGCCATCATATTAAATTCACTCGTAAACTCAAACCGATTGTTTCGGATTATACGATCAATGGTTTACAAATTACGGAAGTTGAATGTATTAGGGATTTGGGTATAATACTCGATAAAAACTCACTTTTGTAGCACACATGGAAGAAATCATAAAGAAGGCATCTGGCATAGGATTAGGATTTATTATAAGAAATGGAAAGGTTTTTCGAAAGCCACGAACCAAAATATTGTTATTTAATAGCTTTGTGAGAAGTGTACTTGAATACTGCAGTGTGGCTTGGCGCCCTCATTATGCTTTTCATGACTTAAGAATAGAACGGGTACAGAAGAGGTTTCTATGGCATCTTTGTTACTCATCGAGAATTCATAAAAAGAAAATCTCGTACCATGATAGACTCCGGCACTTCAATATAGACACACTCAACACACGAAGAAAAATCTTGGACCTGGTATTTCTATACAAACTGCTCAGAAGTAAGATAAATTGCCCACAGCTACTCAGTAAAATAAATATTCGAGTACCCTATAAATATCCAAGGATGCATATTACGCCTCTTTACCCTCCTCCTAGAAGAACGGTTCTTGGTGCTTCCTCTCCTATCCCACGTCTGTGTAGGTTACTAAATGAATGTAGGAGTTCCGTAGATATATATGCTGATTCTCTCGCTTCTTTTCGAAAATCCGCTAAACAACTCTTAACCAATAACTAATACAATTTTAGGATTGTAAAATCATTCTTGAAACCTCCTTTTAAAATCCTGTATTAATTTTGCAAGTGGTGTTTGCTTGTAAAAGAATGTAACTCTCGAATCTTTTCATTTAATAATTATAATGTGTATCGACTATTGTTACATTTGTTAGCAAACCTTATGTAATAAAATAAAAAAAATAAAAATAAAATAATAAACCAGTGCACTGACCAACAACGTCATATTGTTTTATCAAGCCTGAAGCCATAATTCATTTCGTTTCAAGTCTACTCTCAATATTTGTTTTTTTTTGTAACTACTTCTAAGATTGAACATTAAACTAAAGAAACATAGTTACTTATTGTTGACAAATTGACATGGGCATGCGTCATGAAATAACGACCAACTAATGATGTAGGAGTGCGGTGCGCGTGTATGTGTGTGAAATGTCATTAGGGAAGAAGCTGCTGCTGCACTTATGACGGGTACTCTTGAAATGTTTTTCAAATAACATTATTTTTTATGTCTTTGTAGGCGGTTTTACTTTTTGTTAAAAGTTACTTTTATTAACACAGAAACCTATCTTTATATATTAGAGATTTGTTTACTGGTTGAGTTTTACCTACGAGCGGACACCACTGCCCAACGACACTACCTACTCTAAGAGACCGGCGACATTCGATTAACATAATTATCGGATATGTCATTTGATAAAAAGCTATATAATTGAAACGTTAAGCTCAACTTACAAATTAAGTAATACTCAGCCGGACAATAAATTTAGACTCAAAATAAGATCGGCACTAATTAAAAGAGTTCAAATAGATAATATAAATTGATATTTCAAAGTAACACGAAGGCAACTATTACTACTATACTAACTATTAATTATGCCGGTCCGTTCCAAAGATGTGATAGAAGTGAAAGTGTTACAATTACCAGCAAAATAGACAATCAAGTAATCATATAAGTACTATTTTAGGATTTGTCAAAGGTCATAATTTACTTAGGTTTGAATTAAAAGTTTTTATTGTTTCTGTAAAGTGTCGAAGGGAGTGTGTCTATTGTAGCGAGTGTTGGTCGTGCATGTACTGGCGGCGCGCGCGCGGCAGGCGCAGCGCCGGCACGGGCGCGCGGTCCAGGCTCAGCAGCGCCACGCCCTGCGCCGCGCGCTCCTCCACGATCCGCCGCGACCCGCTGCGCCGCCCCTCGCGGGACTTTATCTGCGGCACAACCACAACAATCGGTATACAATCATTCGATTCCTCACTGTTGCTAATAGAATTTTGGAATCTTTACCGTCAGTAATTTGTAGGTGACGTTGGAGGCCGACACTGTGACGAGCTGGCTGCGCGGCGGTCGGCGCTGCGCGAGGCCGCGGCCGCCGCTGCGCCCGTCCCGGCGCAGCTTGCCGTGTCTGACGCGGCGGCGGCCCTCGCCGGGGCTGGGTTCCACAGCTTGGTTCACGTCGTCGGTGTCCGTGAGCGACCAGTCGGCCGACACGTCATTGTTGCGTCGCAGTCTCTCGTTGTCCACGTAGTAGTACAGGTCTTTTTTGGAGATGTTGTGACCGCGCGGCGGCGGCGGGTGGTGGTCGTGCACGCGCGGCTCGTACGGGCGCAGCTTGTTGGTGCGCGTGACGTGCGGCCGCCGCAGCTCGTGCGCGTCGTACGCGGCCGAGTAGTCGGCGGCGGGCGCGGGCTGGTCGGGGCGCGCGCGCTCGTGCCTCACGGGCGCGACCTGCATCTCGTCGAGCGCGAAGCCGGGGTGGTGCGCGTCGCTGCGCTTGTTGTAGTAGATGGGGTCGTACGCGAGCCGGTCGGCGGTGTTGTCGCGCCTGTCCGGCTCTATGGCGTCGCGCACGTTGTCGTACACGGGGTCGTACGGCTCGCGCACGTGTTGCTTGTCGGCGGGATCCACGGCGTCCGGCGCGTCGTACTCTCTGTCTCTCTCGCGCCGGTCTCTGCGCTCGCTCGTGTCCTGTGACCCGGGCGCGTCGCTGGGCTCATGGCGCTCCTCTAGTACATCCTGCCCCTCGTGCTCCTCATCATCCTGGTTCTCCTTGCGCTCCTCGTGCTCCTCTTGCTCCTCGTTCTCCTCGGGCTCCTCGGGCTGGTCGACTTCGTTATTGGCCCTCAGCACGCGTTGGTTGTCACCGGCATCTTTCTGATAATTAAAATTCTAAGAATACATTACAGTCTGTCCTCTATATTAGCATAACATTAACATACCTATCTACACGTATTGGACGAGGCCGAGAACACCAGTGCCGCGTTCCTACAGGCAAGGCATGATCATTTGCTTAACAAGTAAATAGATAAATACGTGTCATCAGGATCTTCTGCACTTTCAGAAGTAATTCACAGCAGCAGGCATGTAGTTGTTCTGCGACTGTGGGACACTAAGTTACACACTGTGCTGTAGTTTCCACTACCTATTCGTGCCGATGTTTGGGAGCCAACATTATGTAGTTGGCAGTAGCCAACTATCAGATGCTTGTTTTTATGCGGGATGGGTTTATGTGATGGTGTGTGTTATACCTTATTTCAAAGGCAGAAGGTAGAAATTAAACAAACAACTTTTTATAAATAAACAAATGTTTTTTTTTAAATAAAATCTCTTAAGTAATACTATCAATAGACTAAGTATCTACATTATTTGTATCCAATAGGAAACAAGTTACTCTATTCAAGTCGCTCTGTGTCTGTCATAATAATGCCAGCCTGACAAAGACCTCAAATCTAATCGGAATCAAAATATTAATATAAAAATATTCACAATGTCCGCTACCTTATATCATGTAAACCAGTATATCAAGTTACTACAAACTATAAAATTTCTCCAATGGATAATAAACTCTATTGTTTGTATATTAAATTGAAAATCAATTGAACAAATTTTACAGTTTTGGATACCATGATGTGCTGTTGACTGTAACAATGTACAATCGACAAAAGAGGTATACAAGCAGCAAGCGACATGACTGTTGGCACATTAGTAGTGTAGTACCGTCAGTAGAGGGTACTCTCATTGATATGGGATCTTTAGCGGTAGGCGCGTTGTTATGGTATATAACGTCACATAGCGCAGTGTGTGATCACCTGTTTGTGTTGCGTGTGTGTGCGTGCGTCGTCGTCGGTGTGCGTGTTCTGGTAGTCGTAGTTGTCGCGCATGAGCTGGCGGCGCAGCGCGGCGGCCAGCGCGCGATCCGCGTCCCCGCCCGAGCGCCGCGCCGCCTCCGCCGCCGCCGCCGCCGCCGCCGCCGACCACGCTGGCGACGACGATGCTGCAACGTTACTAGTCGTGTGCAGCTACCCTAAGAGTATCCCGCAACGCTGCCGCCGAAGCGGGCTGTATGTACCAATTTGCGGATGCTGAGATGAAGTGAGCAAAGCACTCATCCGCCTGGCTAGTGACCACTCGCTGTAGTTACAACTAAGTACCGAATAACTTGCCAGCTTAACGCAGGCCCTCCCAATCTTATCCTACAAATATTATAAATGTGAAAGTTTGATGGCGAATCCACACATGGCCGGCGGCCGTGCCGCCGGCCATGTGTGGATTCGCCATGAGATGATGTATGGATGTTTGTTACTCTTTCATGCCAGAATGCATGAACAAATCTGGATGAAAGGCACAGCGATAGGTTATATAGCCTGGAGTAACACACAGGGTACTTTTTATCCAGGTCGGACCCAATACAGAAGTGCACTCAGACAAAGTCGCGGGCAGAAGCTAATTTTAAATATCTGGTCAGACTCTAAAGATAATATAATGCTATGCTATGCTTCTAGTACGAAAACTGAAATCCGGTTAGAAATTGTTTCGTATCTCTCGAATCATACTGGTTATATTTTTAATGCGGATTCTAACAAGAAGCTGTAAAACTTTTAATAATAACACGGGAATGTCGAAAGAAGAATAAAAATATTGTAATTATCTTTTTGTGATGTTTTTGCATTTTCCATGCTAAGATTATAAAGTTATTTTAGTGAAGGAAAAATTCCATCGCGGGCAGGTTTCGAACCTGCGTCTTCTGGTTAGATACACCAGACGCTCGGACCGCTAAGCCACCGCTAGTCCCACCCGCTTGATCGAAATTTGTATCTAACTAGAAGACGCAGGTTCGAATCCTGCCCGCGATTGAATTTTTCCTTCACTAAAATAATATTGTCATAGCTTGCTGCGTTTGTCGGTAGTATTGACTGGAGGATCCATAAACAATATTAGTTTTTCGAATCACGTTAATAAATTGTAATGTATGTACGGTGTTATGTAAAGACGTCACAATCCTCTTGTATATGATGTATATCGGATATAGTCGGTGTATACAGCGTAGCTAGTTGTCAAGGATCAGGTACTCACAGTTATCGGCATTGCACTGGCACCCTCTCACGAGTGTCACCAACAGAATCAAAACACAAATCATATTTACTGCTATTGAACACTAAAAAACAACTAATATTATTACCTACATGTATACGTAGCTATGTATGTATAGGTAAGTCAGTGGGCAGCGTGGGGCGACTGCCCGCTGGCATGGCACTAGCGTGCGCGTGCGCCGGACGCGATATCAATATTGCAGATTGTGTAAGCCGTGTCTGTCTGTGTGTGTGCGCATATGTTGTGTTAGGTGTGTAGTAAACATTTTTATTTGTAATATTTGCGACATAGGTAAGTAATGCCATTTGGTCGCAGAAGGCAGGTAGATATTTTGAATGGGAGGACTAGCAGGAGTTAGTTGGGACGTTTTAAAGGAAAATGCACGATTTATAATCACAATTTTTACTTACTTGACTTTGCTAGACAGTTCTACAATATTCAAAGTCAAAGTCAAAATGTTTTATCAAATAGACCAATCAAAATAGGTACTTTTGAAAAGTCAAAACTAGTTGATCAAATGTTTTAAACAAACCTGCCTACCCATAATAACAGATAGAATAATGATTGTATGATATTACGACATATCGGCGACGGTGGCGCTGTTTAAATTGTGGTATCCTAAAAAGCAGTATAGGCACTCATAACACAATCAACCCATAATACCGTCCCATTGCTGGGCACGGGTCTCCTCTCAGAATCAGAGGGATTAAGCTATAGTCCATTACGGTAGCCTAATGCGGGTTGGCAGACTTCACACGCCACGCCGTCAATAAAATCTTTGAGACATGTAGGATTTTCCCCACGATGGAAAACATCGTCACGTTACGTTCACCGTTTAAGTGCGTGATAATTAACTAGGTATTAATACGCACATGATTTCAAAAAGTAAGGTGCTTTGGATTCGAACTCGAGACCTATGACTTGGCAGTCCAACGGTGTTCGGTAATTCGCTCGTTACTTGTATGTACTGTAACAAATATCGGTGAGTGATAGCAAACAGCGCGGGACACTCAACTGCTGGCCATTTGTGGACTGCGTCTCCGTCCCCGTCACAGACTAGTAGACGTACTACTGTGTACATAGTTGCACTGCGGCGGCGAGGAAACCGCAGACAGATAGTTGTATATACTGTGGTGGTTACCCCCGCAGAGTTTATCACTTCATCGAAATTAACTAAGTAGATGGTTTCTCAGAACAAATAACAATGTTCTCAACGTACAAACTATTAGTGGAATTGAATGAAGACGCCGGGAGAATTAGGTAAAGGTGTGTGTGAGTTAGTAGTAACTGCAATGGTGAGTTGTAAGTTGCGACTGATAGTGCTGTATGAGAAACATTTTCTTTTTTAAACGATTTTATTATTTACGACCCGCTCGCTGTTTCACCCGCGCTGCTCCGTTCCTAAGAGGCGTAGCGTGATGTTATATAGCCTATGTTATTCAGTGATAATGTAGCTTAACGGCAAAAGAATTTTTGAAATCGGTCCAGTACTTTTTGAGCCAATTCGTTAGAAACATACTTACATACAAATCTTTCCTCTTTATAATATTAGTATAGATTTCCCTTTCCTTCCCCTAGTGTTTCACAGTCTGTATTCAAATGTATGTTTGTGTCCTCATTCAACATATTGCCACACTCGAAACATTCCCGCAGATAATGATTATCGCATAACTAAATGTATCACAAATTACAATTTCCTTTGTGAATGTGAAGCTACACAGAAATATTACATAGTGTTAGTTGTAGAGGCGGTAGCAGTGCATGCACAGACGCTCGTGTTATCTCCTCTAATTATGTTATACGATATAGTTATAATACCTGCACAATCAAGTAATCGTTTTCAGCACTCACTAGAATATCTTATTATTCTCATAGTCTACTTTATACAGGCGTGATGGTATGTATGTAAGTATAATTAATATACACAAAATATAATATCTAATTATCTTTGCAATGATCTTGAGTGTTACCGTGTTCTCTGAGTATCTATCGCAAGAAGCATTAAAGATTACAGTTATTAAATAAATTAGACATATTATCATCAAAATTACAAAATAATGTAATAAAATATAAAAAAAATACAAAAAATCTAGAATTGGAGATTGAAAGCCTTCATGAAAAATTAGAATCAATGACTAATAAATATAAAAGCTCAGAAATGCAAATGAAGGAGTATATGCTGGCAATGAATGAGCTAGTGGGTTCGGCTCGCACCTCCACTGTTGAGTGCACACAACCTGAGACTAAAACCTGCTCTTTAAATCATCAGCCATCACTGGCTTCTTCATCAGTTGACGACTCCTCTATCGTGCATAATGTACATGACAACTTGACTAGTGTTAATAGTCCCAAAAAAAACCCAGTACAATCCCATGTAGAAACCATTTGTAAGCCAAATATTGTAATATTTAGTGATGAAATTGGTAAACATATGGGCCAGTTACTATCAAACTCCTGCAAGGGATATTCTATTCTTAACTATTGTATGCCAGGTCGAACTTACATTGAAATTTTAAAAAAAGTTATTAATTTTAACTTCCCTCTGGGTACAACATTAATAATTTTAGCTGCAAATAGAGGAGACATGCACAAAAACGACCTTCTCCCATATTATGATTCACTAAGTAAACTTAATGTAAGTAAAATTATAATGTTTACACTGCCATATAGCTACAGTTTGCCACAGGTAGAAAATGAATCTAGATATAAGACTAATTTAACACTGCATACATTGACATATAATAATGATCTTTTTCACGTGATAGACACTAACAATTTTGTTAGCAGATATTTTTACAAGACAAAAGATAGGTACTATCTTTCATTATATTGTAAGAAACAGATAGCACTGTCGCTGTCATATTATTTTATGATTTCAGCCAAGAATTTGGCTAATACAGATGTTGTTTCTATTGAGCAATCATCTGATATTTATATTGACCCAGCCAATGATTTGGCTAGCCACAGTTTTGACATTTCAAATAATTTAAATTAGATATGAAGACAATAGAGACAACCTCTTGCATTGACTTACTGCAGAAAAATGAAAATTTAGGAAATACTTTTACACCACATTATTCTTCAATAGTGCATAAAAAAGGTAATATAATCAAGCTGGTTCACCAGAATATACAAGGAATGATGAATAAAGATTTAGAAATTGAATTATTTATGAACTATAATAACATTGACATTCTTTGTATTACCGAACACTGGTTAAAGTCTCACCAAATCATGTTTAACTACAGTAATCACCAGGTTGGTAGTTCGTTTAGCAGGGAGAATGCCATTCATGGTGGCTCCTTAATCCTAGTTAGTAATCAACTTAAATTTAAGGAACGCAAGGATATAGTGAGCCTCTCTGTTGAGCGAACAATTGAGATAGCCAGTGTGGAATTAGAGCGGTTTATTGTATTAAGTGTGTACAGACCTCCTTCAGGATTGTATGATTCCTTTGAAAGGATAATGGATGAAGCACTTCACAAAGCTAGTAAATGTAATAAATGTATCTTAATATGTGGTGACTTTAATGTCAATTTATTGGAAAATTCAGGATTAACTAATAAGATTAAAAACCTTTTCCTGTCATACAATCTTACTAACTTATTTCTGGAGCCAACTAGAATAACAGCTTCTACTGCCACATGCTTAGATAATATATACACAGATGTTATACCTAACTACAAGAAAATTATTAATATGTTAGATTCTGACCACACCGGACAGATGATTAGTATCCAGAATCGGAATATGGAAGTGGTTAAAATGGATATCATTGTTAACCCAAAAACTGCAGGTCGTTTGGAAATGTTTAAAACTAAACTTATTAATACATTGCCGTTATTGCCTTATGAGCATGAACCCAATAAATGTTACGAGACCTTTTTTAAAGCATACTGTACACATTTTGATTCCACTTTTGTACCTAAAACGATCACGGTAAATGGAAATGTTTCTTTCAGTGAATGGGCAACCACAGGTATTCATATAAGCAGAAAGCGTCTTTATGAGCTATACAATGAACGAATCTATGTTAACACTCCTGATTTTAATATCTATGTTAGAAATTACTCAAAATTATTCAAAAGAGTGTGTTGTATAGCCAAGTCCCGTTATATAAGTTCTAAAATAAGAAACAGTAATAATGTAATTAGAATGACATGGAATATTATTAATAGTGAAACGGGAAGAATTAGTAGACGAAATAGTGACTACAGTCTTAAAATAGATGATAACATTGTAACAGCCGACACACAGGTTGCTTCAACATTTGAAAATTTTTTTGCAAATATACCTATTTCGACCACTAAATCGCTGAACTCGTCCCCCACTGTTGCTGAATCTTTACTTAAAGAAAATGTTAATGTATGTAATATTGAACTTCAATTTTGTCATGTCAATTGCAGAGATATAATAAAAACGTTTAATACTCTAAACATAAAGAAGACTGCAGACTTATGGGGTCATTCTGTTGACGTTGCCAAATCCATTATAGAGGTCGTAGCACCTACCCTAGCCATTATTTTTAATAACTGTATTGACTGTGGTAAATTTCCTGATCTTATGAAAAATAGCAAGATAATTCCTTTGTTTAAATCAGGTAGCACATCTGACCCAACTAATTTTAGACCTATCTCAGTGTTACCTACATTTAGCAAAATCTTTGAAAAACTAATGTTGGATCAAATGCAAAGGTTTTTTTATAAAAATAAATTATTACATAGTAAGCAGTTCGGATTTACAAAGGGCCGTTCGACAACCGATGCCGTGTTGAACTTTTAGGCCACATATATAGTGCTTGGGAGAATTCATACGATGCTTTGGGTATTTTCTGTGATCTGTCCAAAGCATTCGACTGCGTCCTTCATGAAACTCTAATCAGGAAATTGCACCACTATGGTGTTAGGAACGCTTCTCTGAATCTTCTTTCATCGTACCTGTGTAACAGGATTCAGAAAGTGGACGTCAATGGAAAGAGATCACCGGGGTCAGTCGTCGCTATGGGAGTTCCGCAGGGCTCAATTCTTGGCCCATTTTTGTTTTTGATTTATATTAATGACTTGCCTTATTTCATAAGGGACAATCATGAGGTAGTGCTGTTTGCAGATGATACTTCTTTGTTATTTAAACTAAAACGCCAACAAATGGCAACTGACGATGTAAACAGCGCTCTCCTAAAAGTAATGCACTGGTTTAATACTAACAACTTGCTATTAAATGAGAAAAAAACTAAATGTATTAAGTTCACGACGTCTAACGTCAGACAGGTGAAAACTAGTGTATTAATAAATAGCAAAGAGTTGGACCTTGTAGACTCTACTTTGTTTCTAGGCATTACTTTGGATGCTAAGCTTCAGTGGGGCCCACATATAGATAAGTTGTCGAAGAAGCTCAGCTCTGCAGCGTACGCCGTGAAAAAAATACGTAATTTAACTGACGTCGATACGGCTCGACTAGTATATTTTAGTTATTTCCATAGTGTGATGTCGTATGGTATTCTGCTGTGGGGGAATGCCGCCGATATACAGACTATCTTTGTATTGCAGAAAAGAGCCATTCGGTCAATTTATAACCTAAGCCCCAGGTGTTCACTCAAAGAAAAGTTTAAAGAGATTAATATAATGACCGTTATTTCTCAGTATATTTATGAAAATTTATTGTATGCGCACAAAAATATTGATCTCTTCTCTAAATACAGTGATATCCATAATATTAACACTAGAAATAAAGACAGGTTCATTGTTCCTCCAACTAGGCTCCAGAAAATCAGTAAGTCATTTAAGTGTCAATGTATACGCTTTTACAATAAAATCCCAGGTCATTTCCAACATTTAAGTCATAATAAATTTAAGTCATACATTAAGCAAAAGCTTTGTAAAAAGGGTTACTATACAGTTAAGGACTATATGGAAGACAAAAATGCTTGGGATTGAGCTACTCTCGTTAACAGGGTTATTTTTATTAAAGTATTGTGTATTGTGCAGCCACTGATGTTGCATTTAGCATCTACTTATAACAACCCTAAAATGAATCTTGCTATCTTATTGCCTGGCGGTCAAAGCTTGTCAAGCTCACTCAAATGTCCTGCTGATGGTGTCGTTGTGTGACGGGCCGTTTTATTCCCTACAACATGGTTGAGTCGAACGGCGCTGATACACACGTCATGCCCGTGAACGGGTGCTGTCTGTCGGGGCTGGTCGGTTTTTACTTGCTATGGCAATGTTTTGTTATTTATTGGGTCACATCAAACTGCATAATGCAAACTACACAGAACAGAATTGTTAATGTTATTGAAGAATAATGATGTAAATATGTTTTTTTTTTTAGGAGTCTGGAATTTCTTGATGGTTCCTCTTCACATGACCCACTTTTGGGACTTGACATTGTATATCCGAAATGTAATGTGACAATGTTATTTTGAGTGTTGACATCTTAATTGGTATGACATTTTGATTGTTGACATTTTTATTGTTATGACATTTTAATTGTTGACATTTTAATTGTTGACATTTTAATTACTCCTAGATTAGTGAATTGAATTTTGACATCTATGAATTTGTTACTATTTTGCCGCGACATTATTTATTAAACCGTGACACTTATATTACTATATAATTTGTAAATGTGAGTACCATGTAGGCTTTTGATACATGATAATTAAACAAGCTTAATATAGTCTGGAAGCTTTGGGAACTTCATTAGACCTACACGAATGTCCTGCTGATCTGGTATGGTCGTGCGACAGGTCGTTGAGCTCCCTAAATTATGGTTGAGCTACACGATGACTGATGCATGCATGCCGTCAGTTTGGACTGGTCTACTCAAAGCTGCAATGGTTCTTTCCTCAAAAGGCCATTTCAGACATTACCCTACATCGTACCACTCACATATAAGTGTTCTTCCATGTCTGGACTTTAAAAGAGACCATGATTCTCTGAGTTTGTTTCGGTGTTTCTTCTCAGAGGTCGTCAGTTAGGAAATGCCGAAGCCATCTAGCTAAAAAAAACCCCATACCATTGACATGTAAAAGTATCTCTAAAGATCTACTTGCAGAATAAATAATTTCATTTCATTTCATTTCATTTCAATTTCATTTCATTTCATTTCATTTCATACGCGTCGTAGTGGCTCGTCTCTAGAGGCGCGGGCGCGGGCGCGGGCGAGGGCGCGGGCGCGGGCGCGGACGGGCTGATCCCTCCGGTCGTAAGTCCCGGTAAGCCGCTGTTCAATAAACAGTGGTTAGCGGGTCGCGGCGGTCCCACGCTGGGCGCCACTGGCCGTCGTCCAACACACGCACTACTCGTACTGACCGATATCAAATCTTTAATAAAACATGACACAAGCAGGAGTAGGACACTTGTAAATGGTCGACTCAATAGATACTTCTGTTTCGGTGGTCATGTTTGAGCTACGTACTGATTTGCGGTGTCTGCGTTCGTAAGCGTTTGCAATACAATAATAAGGCTACATGACTCTCGTACTGTCACACCTTGTGATCTTGTAGAGAGTTGCACAGCGAGGTCTACTATACCGCTCATCCTCTCCCTCAATAAGAGCGCACCACATCACGATTCCTTTAAAAAAAACTGATGTTAGTGTGACGGTACTCGGCGAAAAAAATACAACACATACCATCACGCCTGTATTCCCCGAAGGGTTAGGCAGAGGCGTACTAATGTACACCTATAGTTCGCCGGTATGTTTAGATCCCATGTAATAGGGGCCGAGCCTACTGCCATTAACCGGGCACAAATCCAGACTCCGAGCTGCTACTGAGACTTACTTAAAAAAACCCAATAACACTTTGCTCAACCTGTGGATCGAACCCAGGTCCTCTAGCTTAGCGGTTGCGTCTGGGACCACTAGACTAATGAGGCAGTCGATTTCTTAGTTCAAAAAAAAAAATACAAAATTATGAACGTGATTTCGAGTACATATTGTGTTTTAAATAATAATGTCATAACTTGATAATATCAATATAACGTCAAGCACATGATACCACGAGTACGTAATAAAATCACTCGTGTATTATTTTTCGTAGCACCGTAGCGCACGGCTACGCAGCGCCACTACGACGTAGTGTTGATTTAATTTGATTAAAACAGAACACTGTCGGCGTCTCTTTAATGAATACTAAACTATAATGCTTTATAATTACGTTATGTTTTTGTTCACACTGTATGTTGTATTGTTCTAGCAGAGGTGAATGTACAGAAGGTTAATTTAAGTCGCGATCGCGATAAACAAATACCATTCAAACAGCATTAATTCTTAGCGAAACTATTAAAATATAATAATAATTAGCATCATCAATATATGACTCTTATGATGAGCACAAAATTCAATTTATTTTTTGTTAATTTATCACGTATATTTAGCGAGAAATTAAGTAATGCTCGCAAAAATTAACCTGCCTTATTGCCGGGATTATAACTTCTGTGCGTAGCTGTACAGTGACACTTGGACGGTAGTACATGAGTGACCCCCCCCCCCTCCTACCCCTCACACTACACACAGACACTAATGAGCGAAGTATTTTCAGTTCGGCTATTTCGGTCAGATATAATATTTATGGAGCATTAAAATAAAATTTGCCACAAGTTAGTGTTTATTCCCTGGAGTCGCTACTGGTATACTGGTGTGTGTGTTAACTTTACATATGTGTGCATCGCTAAGTACGTAGGCTACGGTAGTACTTTGTTAATAAGAAAGGGGAAATAATTCATTCAATTATTGTTTGTAATCTTTCAACGAACAATGTTGAAAATGTACACCATGCATTTAATTTGATCCCATTGTATGTACAGTAAACGCTCAAAAGTCCAAAAGCACGCTAAGGATTACATTGCTATGAACAGTGCGAGCGAGCTCGATACAGCCAGTGCGTGTCACTAGTTAACGACAATGAATAGAAAGTCGTAAGTCAAACTAAACGTCAAGCTATTGCGTTGTGAGATTGCCTATGGTCGCCACTGTACATTGTTGAAATTGACATAAATTATGTATGGTCAACAGCACATCATCTTCATTCTTCAATCGATTTTCAATTTAATCTCCAAATAATATGGTTTCATATCCATTGGGGAAATTTGACAGTCTGTGGTAACTTGATGTGCGGTTGATTGTTCCTAAAAAGTGAAGTTCAAAAATGTGATGTTCATCACCGCGCGTGACGCTTTGGTCATACCTGGGTCATCTCTCTTGAGGTCATTGCTGAGATCACTCGGTTGGACATTCAGGTTATGTAGTGTAAGTGAGGACGCACATGTGTTGTCATGTGTGTGTGTGTGTGTGTGCGGCCGGACCCCGCACTACATCAGTATGCGGCGCCGCTCGGCGTGAGCGCCAACAACACGTGCTCATCACGTATAAAACATTCCTACAACTTGATGAAACATTCCCCCTTCGTACTCCACATTATGAATAAACTCTCATTTCCCTCTTTCATGCAATATACTGGTATGAATATTTATAAAAATACCTCCCTATTTATTTGAGAAATCTCCAACGTTTCTTTACATCGTGTAAAGTTTACGTCAAGTGCTGGTAACACCCAACTGCACTTGAAATAAACTCAAGTTATTCTCGTGGAGGGTAACGAGTTGTGAGTTGCCAAGCGCTGGTAATTGCGAGCGTGGACTTGTGAGTGGTGGCGGTGTTTGTGAACCTCACGTACTGCAGGCGCAGGACGACTTATATTAAAAAAATATATTAGGACACTATGTTAAAAAAACCGTGTCCGATCCGAAAGGGGTATATAGGTATCCCAATCACATCACCAAATAAAATAAGAAACATATTGATGAAAGAAACACTTCTGTGTACAAGAATTCAAGTCATATACTCGTAGTATTCTTGCCATTCAGCAGTCAATACGGGTTACGTTACCGTTCTTTGTGTCACTCAAACATAATTTTTATCACCTATCAGTCATCAGCTTGTTACAAGACCGATGGGATCAACTGTCGCTTTTACAATGTATGGGACGCCGCGTCGCGTCGCCGTCGCCGCGCAGCAGCAGTAGCGGCGCACTTTCCACTATTTCTTTGAACAACACTCTCACGACCCTTCAACTAAGCACTTTGCTGGGCGCATATCCGTTGTTATCCATAAGTTTTCCCGTCATTTTATCAAGATTTTGAAATGCACATGCAATTATTAATGGAATAATTCGGGAGAAACTTCTTATGATATTTTTTAATCATCAGCCTGTGTGCACATAGCGTGCAACAAGAGCCAAGTGCTCAAGTCAACTCTTTCAATTGCATCAGAATGGTCGTCCAATAATTCTAAATGACATAAGAACAGATAAATTTTGAACGCAAAACTGTGAAAAATCAACAATTCTGATGTCACTGAATGACGATTTTCCCACAATAAAATAGTAGACTCGGGGCTGTGGCCTTTGTCTTAATACGAGTATGGTTCTTTTGTCTCTTACAAAGAGAAAAAGAAAAAATATTAAACAAATATAAATATTGAATATTTATATCATACCCTAGATACCTGTGTTTATGTTTAGTTAATACAATTGATAACCATTTTAATATAGGTGAGCTGTAAAAATTGAATCGATTTGTCTTTGTGCTTAAAAAACAAAGAAAAACAATTCTTCAGGCTAAAAAGTTAGCTGTACTTACATCATAAAAATGTGGTATTATTAGTGTGCGGGTGTGTCGTGTCGTGGCGCAGTGGAGTGGGCCTGGCGCGGGCGCTGGCGGCTCGTTCACGCTCGGTGGGCTGTTTTAACGACTGCCCGCGCGCACCGCTTTGCCTCGACTCCACTTACTTTCCATAAAAGAAACATTTGGTTGTAATTACACCCACATATTGCACCTCGCGCCTATAACGCCATACGTCATTCTACTCACACATATTATTTTTATTACTGCTCAATTTTCATGAAGGTTTTATGTAATTTAAACTTGGTTGCTAGAAAAATTCTCAGTCATACATATTAATTGCAATACGGACATACACAAGAGTTTTCACCAATTAAATGTTACGTGAAAAGTTAAATGGAATATCAGAAAATTATTAGGAAACGGATTAAAGTGAGTGTTGTCTCTAGGGGACCGTCTCACGTTATTGACAACAAAAAGGAAAAAGACGAAGGTTATAAAGTGTCATTAGTAAATAAATGTTGCTAAGCGTTGTAACAATTGTCTAAGGGTTACGCCTTTAAAGAATCAGTGAATTAAATCCATGACACGACTGTCGCTAATTAATTGTGCCGATACCCAACCAAATAAAAATGGGCGCCGGCAGCAGAGTGCAAGGGGGGTACACTGGCACCCCACTGTCAGGATAGCAAATATGTACATAGAAAAAAAATAAAAATAATTAAGGTTCTTGTTTGAATAAAAATTGAGGGCGTCTAGGTTGCTGATTTATCTACATAATATACATGTATAATTCTATATTTATATTAGTTATTAGTATAATCTTCACCTCCCTAAGAGCAATCCTGGTGACGGCCATGCAAATAAATTAATAAGTGGTTTATAAAAAATAGATGAACAAATTAATTGTGAAATGATATTTGTATAATAACTTTCGTGAGGCGTATTCATAATTATTCAGTTCAACTCGCGACACCACCACCGCCGCGTCAGCTCATGATTAAGGACTCCTATTGAGTCGGAAACGAGTCGGGCGATCCCGAGAATGCGCGTGAGTAAACCGTGTAGTCTTTAAATAATTGTGAAATGATAGTTAACAATGACTGCCTCAGTGTCGGGGAACACACATTTCTATTAAGTGTAACATTTTGTACTAATTCTGGTTCGTATAGTATAAAGTGCAGGCTACACACGCGGCGGAGGCGTGGCATGTGTGTGCGGTATCGCGATCTACAAATACCTAATGGTGTTTTAATGGTGATCGCGACGTGTGCGGCCGCGACCCGCCCCGCAGTGCCCGTCACAACTCACACGAGTTCGTGTCAAATATACCCAAGATACATGTGATAAAATCTAATGTAAAACCCACAGACAAAAATTATGAGATTTACCTGACTATTCCTTTCACGTAGAACTAGAATGTTGACGATTTGACAAGATTTATAGTATAACACATCATTCAGAATTTAGACCTAAAAACTTCAATAACTAATTTTGCGGAATTAAAGTAAACAGAATCCATCGCAACATTTGTCATTCCATTGTTCTAATGGTATGAGTTATCCTTTCTCAGCAGTGCATTAACACTGCATAGCTGCAGAGCAGAACTTCTAACTTCTGGAGTGATGGTAAAATTGATAACTACGCTACTAGGTCAGTAGGAAAATTGTCCCTCAACTTGTTTTTTTTTTGTAGCAATTAAGGCGTTAATTTCTGGTTTGAGCGTAGTTTCCGCACGAAATACTAAATATTTTGCAATGTTCAATACAACTGATAATTTAATACTTTAGTATAAAAAATCCAATAAGTTTTTTTATGGGATAGGAGGGCAAACGAGCAGACGGATCGCCTGATGGTAAGCGATTACCGCCGCCCATGGACACCCGCAACACCAGAGGAGTCACAAGTGCTTCGCCGACCTTTTAAAAAGGGATAGGGCCTCCGATAACCTCACTCACTCGGCGAAATACAACGTAAGCATTGTTTAACGCCGGTTTTCTATGAGGCCGTGGTAACACTCCGGTCGAGCCGGCCCATTCGTGCCGAAGCATGGCTCTCCCACGTAAAAAAGTAAGTTACACGTTGGTTTATATTTTTTTTTGTCTCGGTTTAGTTTGTGTCGGTTTTGATTTGTTGTAATGCAACAGTAACTGCAGTAATCGCTGTATCCTACATCGTGGCCCACACGAGCTATTCGCTAATTCTTAGAACAATACTCCTGCAACAATAATTAGTTTTTATGATGTCGACACGTCCGTAGTGTGTACGTCTAGTGTCGACGATCTGATGTCAGGTTAATTTCTACAAAGATCATTAAGTTGTCAATTTCGATAGTTTGTTACGCCATGCATTGAAAGAAAGAAAGAAAGAAAGAAATGTTTTTATTTTCGCCCTTATGACACACAACAAATCAAAAATGCAACTGTACAATCAAAAGCTTAATTAATCCCTAGCAAAACGTTGCGCAAAATAGTAAAACAAAAAAGGGGAGCTGGCAACACAACAGGCATGGCCATCTACCAGAGCCATTGTTATCATCATTATACCGCGGATGTGTTGCCTCTTGTTTAATTGTGTTCGTGTTCCAATATTGCTTTTTGTAGAAAATAATTAAATTAAATGGCGGAAATATGAAGTAAATATCTTTTTAGCTTTCGACTGTTTTTGTGCTTCTAAGAAATACGGTATTTCATTTTTATGGGTTTTAATTATTTATTTTTGTAATTACTTATGAGAACGGTTTATTGCTTGAAACACCGGCGAAATAATTAGTCAATTAGATTACATTTTATATAATTATTATATGTACTTGTAAACTACATGTATTTGAATCAGGCAGTGTTTCAATGTCAGTACACTCGACAGACCCGAGAGATTGACACGCATTAGGATTATTAGCGCATATATTTTAAGCCACAGTCAGCACCTCACTGAAAACCATTCCGCTGTACAACTTTGCAATGTTAAGCAGGTGTCACGCGATGGATGGGATTCCTGTGTTCACCACCAAGTACTTAGTACTATTCAAAAATACTCGCGTTCAATAGAATAGTAAACTACGATCGACGCGCGTCAATATCGCGACACGGGAAACGTTTTAGTGTGATGCGGTAGACGCGCGGGTGACGCGCCCGTGACGCGCTAAGCCGCGGCGCGCGACACTGACGAGCGCGCTCTTTGGGAGTTTACCTGCATTAAGCATTCGATGTGTGCCAAGTTGACGACAGGTAGAGACGGAGCGTGAGGCGCCGGGGACATGTCGCACACAGTGTAGTGCCGTCGTCGAACAAACATAACAACTGAATATGAAGTTAAAATCGAGACATATCGGTTGACACTGTCCAAGAACACCAAAACAAACTCAACGGTCATGGATCTGTTCTAAAGTCCAGACATTTTGGTATACATAATGTAAAGCTATGCTTAATTAAAGACATTCACTCGACCACAGTCTAGCCGTGGTAAGCACCTCTGGTCTATAATTTGTGGTGTGATGGAGAGTTCGACACAATCCCGACTAAAAGGCGTTTTAAAAGTAATGTGATCTGCACAAGCATAGACAGTTGTGTCCGGGACACAGAGGCGCAATCCTTTGTCCTGGTGACGACGACACTACTTACTCAGTGTTATTAGCCGGCGCACGGACACTGGGCAGGCGGCGGTGCACGGGACATAAGGTCGGACGTACACCAGCGCAACATTACCAACAAAATGCCGGCGACAAGACCTCTGACGACCGTCTATATTGCAATCACGTGGTTTACATTTGTTACAGTACTCACACATACGTTGCGTGTTAACTTTTGATATGTGTAAAGAACTCCCGGCGTTGACTATTTTCATCCTTATTATCAAGATCTTAGTTGAAATTTTCTTAATTACCAATATCGTTGATACCACCGAAAAAATAATAAATATTTTTTTTTTGCATTTTCCATGCTATGATTACAAAGTTATTTTAGTAAAGGAAAAATTCAATCGCGGGCAGGATTGGAACCTGCATCTCCTGGTTGGATACACCAGATGATTTTCCTTTACTAAAATAACTTTATTGTAAATTTGTTTTTCACACAGATTTTACAGTAAAAAGTCGTTCCATGTATAGGTTAAAAGGTGCTAATGTATGTGCCACCCTCTACGGTGCCCGGTGTAAACTCAGCTTTACAGACTTGTCGAGATTAATATATCAGTGACCGCTGCGTTTCATTATCATAATAGACAGTTCTCAGGAAGATGAGCCGGTTCCTGCCTCAGTCTGTTCTTGTAAAGGTCGTTATTATAATTACTTTCTATCTATAGCAGACAAAATACTGAAATATTACAACATACAGTTATTGTAAACATTTCAATTTATGAAGAAACAAATACATTTTCTGCGAAATGCTCAAAGATTTTTTTCCTTTGAAATGTGAAATTCTTAGAAATAATTAGGATAGAAACAGAAATAGAAAATATTTATAAGAGAATGTAAAAATGGTTTTGTATGAGAACAAAACAAAGTGAAGCAGCAGTATGAACTGATTACAAGGCATTGCATATTTAGCCTACATTAAAGATTGGGGTACATTTTAGTCATGTATTTTTGTCTCAATCATGTGGGGACGCAGGAAATTAGTACAAAAGTATAGTACAGAGCAGAAACTTTACACTCAGCAAGTGAGTACCGCATTACACAAATGACATACAACATACAACTGTAAGGATCCCCGGCGCGAACTGCCAGACATATTTTTTAATCTTTGTGATGTTCCCCCCGCACCGCCGCCGCCCTCCCCCGCTCTCCCCCGAGTGCGACTAATTCAAACGGCGGGTATTTATTTCTAGTTAATTATTTGAGTGCACCCCTGCCCCCCGCCGGCCCCCCGGCTGTCCGCCCCGCCCCGGGGGACGAGGAAATCATTGTTATTTACGTATCTCATCAAAGAAATATTTTGTGCCAATTTAGCGAAATGTTTTTCCAATCTCGTCATTATAACTTTGAAGCGGAGCGTTACATCAGGGGCGCTCAAGCTGAATTGTTGACGGGCTGATGTGACGGCGCTTGGTCATGCGGCCCGCACCATTTAACACGAACTCGCCTTGTTCCATCCAAGGGGTTGTTGAAGATGGGGGATGACTTGTAAAAAATGTCAGTTTACAACCGTGAGTCAAATTAGGTTTAATTAAAACCAAACTTAAGTTTACGACAATTGAACTGTACGTATATGTTGCGTACGTATGTTGCTACAGCGCTGCGCTCGTGGCGGTGTTGCGGGATGGTCGGCCGTATCATGTTTTACAACGTTTTGCAATATTTTCTTGTGATTACGCGTTGTTTGGTTTGCTGCGAGTATTGCGACCCAATGCTAATGATTTTATTGCCAACAAAAAGGAGACACAGAAAGTCCATCGCTATGAGTCACGGATTTGCGTGGTAAGTCACAAAATAGAAACCGCAAGTGAATACGAAATAATTTTATTTTCGTTTATATGTTACGAGAGCCGCAGTCTTGGTGTCCGGTACAGTAAGCTAAAATTTAAGCCCTTTGGTTTACAATTACGGATCACTGAATTTGATGAGTTGATTTAGGAAAATTACGAAGGTCGACGAAGAAATTACGAAGGTCGACGAAGTTAAGTTAGCGTTGTTTATAAACGTCTGTTAACTTAACACCTAACATACTGCGCTCCATAGCACGTTAGTAGACCTTGAGTTTGGCCTTTTAAATATTTGGCAAAGATCAAGTTAGTGCGCCGTAGGTCAAGATGGGGACAATACACATGTCCAGTAACTTACGCTTCAGAGACATGTGCAGAGTGCCCTTGGAAAGCTCCTTCGTGGACCTCCAGGCATTACAAAATGCGTTAAAACACTACACTGCGCTCCAAAACACAAATTATTGACGTGGCTCAAAAGGCTGCCCAACTTAAATGGGACTGGGCAGGACATGTCTTTCGCATGTCCAACGAGCTGTGGGCCCGGAAAGTTCAGGATTGGTGCCCTGATACAGCGACATGGGTGGGAGATGGCGGAAAGAACTGGATGTTTTCCTCGAGAATTGGAAAGAAGTAGCGCACAATCGCGACCGTTGGAAGGAATGGAGGGAGGCCTTTGCCCAGCAGTGGGACAGCATGGGCTAATAATAACAATGTTTATAAACGTGCGAGATAATGGTCGGTTGAGTGAATCTTCTGCGCAAAACGTGAGGCTTGACCTAGTTGTGCGGGGTACCTGATTTCAATCATGATTCTATTTGTGGCGCGGCGCGGGCACAGAACACACCTAATGTGGTATTAGCCGCCGATGACTTGACCACCGGCGCACTGCGCTAGTGGCTAGCGACATCTGTGCCGCGCCGGGAGAATATAGTACCTAGTGCCAGTGACGTCATAGCACCTTGCATCGCGCAAGCAACACGGCAATAACATTAGGTATACTCGTATATGTAGTTAGTTCGGGAAGAGTGAATAATAAACCGAGATTATCGTAATGATAACTTTTGTTTCAGGCAAGTTCCCCTGAATGTTGAAGATTCTATAAAACGTGGCAAGATAATTCTATTGTTTCAACGTAATGTTAAACATCTCACATGTATAATGTATGTACACGTGTATGATTTTTTTAACCGACGAAATTAATTCCAAGATTTCAATGTTAGGGTTCACGCTCCTTGGCTGCTCTTACTGCTGGATGAAAGCAAATCTTGATGGCGCGATACTTTGGCGCCGGTCTTACATGTGACGTTGGAGGCTTTTCATTAATTACCTCAAGAATGTACTCCAACTTGTAGCTAGTTCTAAGTCTACTAGTGACCATGGATGCTATTAAAGATCTGAACCATCGGGAAATAAAATAGAATAACACGATAAAATTTTTCCCCGTGTGGGGACGGGTACATACAGTTCCTCACTGCCATTCCGATAGGCATCTCGTAAGAATCGAGAAAATATCCGGCTTGCTCGGTGGTAGTGCTAGGACCTCTCGGGGTCTGACTGGCTGGCGACCACCCTTAAGTCGGAGTCTGTCGTAAGGCACCTTGGTGTGTGTTCCGACTTTTGCGCGTAAGAGCCAGTTCCCTCTCGGTTGCGGCAGTTAGTCTGCACTCCGTATGGGCTCTTAAAGCTCGACAACGCATCAGCAACTCTTCTGGTGTTGCAGGTGTCCATGAGTGGCGATGACTACTTACCATCAAGTAGCTCGTCTGGTTGTTTGCCGAAATAATTAATAAAAAAAAAACCGTAAAAAGTAGTTTTATATCAATGTTTTCTTTTTGTAAAATTCTGTGTTGTGACAACACAGAATTTTACAAAAAGCGGCGGTAGCCTAATGGTTAGGGCGTCGGCCTTGCGATCATGTGGTTGCCGGTTCGAAACCCACCCATTGCACTACTGACGTGAGCCCACTCGTAACACACGCATTTAGCTTAGCACGAGGGGTTAACAAGAATACTAGTAATGTGCGACCCACATTACTAGTAAGTTGCACTGGAAATTACTAACTAACGTAACGTAACTGGAAATTCGGTAGTATGTTGAGATTGTATCGATCTGTAAGGTTCACTTGGATACCTCAATTAGGTAGGTAGTTATTAGGTAATAAGTAGGTAGTTATTATTTTCCTTACTATATTCAGGTGTCCTTTCACAAATAAATATATTTTCTTCTTCTTCTTTCTTCTAATTCAAACTCTGAGTTTGAGTCAGTCATTCAAACCAACGAGTGCTCGTTCACCGCCAGATGGCAGTATGTACTTCTATATAAATTCCCCGCAGAGAGGGGTAATTTTACCACCCATTGAGCTCTCGTCAATGGCGAAAAAATGATTGAACACTTTACAAATTAAATATTTCGCTTGAACGGAGACGCAAGATGCGAAGTTTGGAGGAGTTTCAAGAGAAGGAGATCAATGGAAAAGTTTGTCGGCTTAGTGTAGACGAGGTTGTTGGAAAATTAAATGATAAGATGACATTGTGGGGAATTTTGAAAATAAAATGAAATGAAATAAAATTTCCGCTGAAATGTGGAATGCGCTTTCCGAGTGTGTCTTCCCCGATACATATAATCTGGGTGTCTTTAACTGACTAGTGAATCGGTTTCTTCTAATGTCCGGAATGCCTTTAAACAGATAACGCATGTTGTACCACATGCATTGTGCCAAGAACAAGAACAAAAAAAAACAACAAAAAATAACAAACCATTTAGGCAATACTTACATAATTATTATAATTATACGTTAAGGTAAACATCATGTAAACCTTTTAATATTTACACCGACACACACATTCGTATTTCTATGCATTACAATTATGGTTTTCCATAGTTGACACCATAGCACCGCGCGCGAGCGCCACCAGTGCAGTTTTTTTTTTTTCGATCCGGGTGCTGAGCGCTGCGCTTGCTCTTACACACACATAGAAATAGTAATGCTATGTAGCTATTTATGTAACTACATACTATGTATATATTTATTCATTTATTTATTTATTTATATATTGCAACACTAAGTTGCCGTATATTATTATCATACTGGGTACTACGAGGATGGAACTGGTTTTCGTCCGTGCGTCATTAAGGGTCTGGTTGAAAACCAGCGTCGGGCAAATTTGTCTGGCATATGCTGAACCAGATCCTTTTCGGCGCAATTGTAAGGGCATAGTGCAATTATGTTATAAGTTTAATATTATGTTCTTTTATAGTTATTTATGTACTTGTCTTTGCTATTCGCTGAATAAATTGTTTCTTTCTTTCTTTCTTTCTTTCTCCTATGCAAGCGCGCTCCATCGTAGATCGCAGTGTTGTTTAACAATTAACATCAAGCGAACTGAGGGTCAAGCGTAACGCTATCAAGAAAAAACGAGTTGTGGTGTTCTTGTCATTAAAATGTAATTATTAATAACTTTTATGATCAATGAGCAAGTGCGTCGGATAGTTCTGAGTTATTGGGGTTTCTGTTCTGTTCTCAGCCTGGAGTTCGTCAGTTGTATTGGCAATAGGTTTTCCCGCACAAAAGACCTGAAACATGTTGAAAACTGTCGAAAAGTCGTCTATTCGGACTAGGCCAGCGTAGTGGGAAAGAAATGAATTAGATTAATTTGATTACTGTATGTGTGTGTGTGAGTGATATCTTCCCCTGTCTCAATTGTAGATAAAGCTGTATCTATCTCTACTTCTGTGTGTGTGTGTCAAAGTCGGACAGCGAAGCCTCCAGACACCGTATTACTGAAGTCTGGAGAAGTAGAGGGACCACAAATGTACCATTTAATTAACATTTGTACGGTTACCTGTATTGTTCAGCGTCCGGCGTCCGGCTGCGGCGGACAATGGCCGCGCGGTGCGCACAATAGCTGCGGATATTGGCGGACAATGCCCCCCTCCCCCGCAGACCGGGGAGGAATATGAATTATTCACAACAGATTTACACGAACGCTATGACTTGGTGTGTTTAAACAGAATTTGATGGCTGTTGCAATGTAATCGAACATCGATGTAACAACGAAACAGTCGGCACTATTGGAATATTTGTGGAAATTGATTTACCTATAACTGATGGTACGGTTGGCGAAACGCAGCATCAGCTTCTACACCAGTGATAACGTGTTCGATCCCTGCATGAAACCAATATTGTGTACAGCCTTGTTTTATTCTTGATAGTTTTACGCTTGACCATCATTTCGCCTGATGTTCGGTACACTGCGATCTACGATGGAGCGCGCTCGCCTAGAAGAAACCGATTCACTCGTGATTTAAAGACCCCCACATCATATCTATCGGGGAAGATTTATTTAGTTCCTTTTCAGGAAGTTATTTCGTATTCACGATATAGGAGACGTAGCAAAAAAAAAACAGATGAAATAACCTCTTTTCTGAAGTCAATTACTGAAGTCGTAACAAAACTAATTAATACACCCAATAAACATTAATTACACATAGAAAGTCAGACGGTGTGAGAAGTGTGTTTATTTTAATGACGACGTGTAATGAGAGGGCGCCGCGCACAGCGGATCAGTGTGTGTGACTCGTTCGTGAATGACAGATAATTAATGAAACTCACGCCCACACAGTGCGTGAGAGCCCTTATATATGGCGATTGGTTAACTCGCATAATAAAAATAAAAAAAATTGAATAACCTTCAATGGCTGAGTTATTGGCTTTTGCCAATAATAATTTATCTTATCAATAATAAGTTACCGCTGTGCTTCGTGTCGTGGGTTCTATTCACGGGGTGAAGAAAAACAATATACTTAAGCATAATTAAAAAATTACCTCAATAAATCGTCATAACTACCGACAGCATGTATAGAACACATACGTATACAACGAAATTTCATACAAAAACACTTCGGAGAAACTTAAGAATTGAACCTAGGATCTCACGCTCAGCAGCAGTTCTTGTAACCAATTAACCATCGAGACAGATTTTATTTAAAAAATAAAAACAATGTGTTTCACCCTAGTCTAACTCAACTCGTTCACAACGTAGTGCCTGCGACGCTGAGCATGTCTCTACACACGTTTTTTAAAAGACGACGCGATAAACTGATTGTGTTCTAATATACGGACGTCAATAGGGATGTTACGATCTAGTCACAGCAGCGGGACGGCTGCGGGGCGGCTGCGGTGCGTGTGCGGGGCGGCGGCGTGACGAGCGCGTCGCGGATGCAATCCTGCGCCAACCGCACCGAGCGCCGCGGCCGCAGCTATAATGAGGCCGCCTCGATTTGTATCGGGTCGCACATTACGATAAACTTGTGAATTAGCTATTGTTTGCGTCACAGCGAACTGTGCTGCTGATTCGATAACAATGAACTATCGATACTAGTGGTTACAACACTAACATTAGGGGTATTAATAGCTGGGTTTATTCGCTTATACGATGATCTTACTCCGTTCGGTCAATAAATGCCTTATTAAGTTATTTTAGTGAAGGAAAAATTCAATCGTGGGCAGAATTCGAACCTGCGTCTTTTGGTTAGATACACCAGACGCTCTGAGCGCTAAGCCACCGCGAGTCCCAGCCGCTTGATTGCAGGTTCGAATCCTGCCCGCGATTGAATTTTTCCTTCACTAAAATAACTTTATAATCTTAGCATGGAAAATGCAAAAAAATCACAAAACGATAAATGCGTTATTAGTTTAGAGGTGGACTGGTAGCACTAGTGGTGGGTTAGATACGCAGGTTGAGAAAAGTGGGACCTTTCTCAGTAGCCGCCCGGAGTTTGGCTAAATATACCGACGAAATGAGAAATAAAACAGCAGTTTTAACTCCTCTATCTTACTTTCCAGAGAATACAGTCGTAATGGCATGATTGTGTCGTTCATAGAGTACAAACACAACAATCTTACAAACCGAATGAATGAAATGAGTACCTACATACTATTTCCATTAAATACTGGTCTGTGATCAGATCACACATCAATTAGCGCTATTGCTAAAAGTCCATTGATTGAAATTATGCTTTGTGCAATGACGATAATGTTTTGTTAGTTGCTCATTAATTAATGTTAAATGAAAGTTTAATTAATACGGAATTCCCAGACTTCTGTTCTGTCTACATTTCTATTATATGTTCTGTATTTTTTCCTAACTAAATTAGATAATATTAATTACTAATTACTGACACTGTCGTGTTTGCTACGCGCTGCTACGAGCGTAGCATATTCGTAGCGGATCCGCACGGGCGCTACGTAAGTGCTACGATTAACGTAGCATTTAGAAGTACTGTACTAATTATAAATTATTATTTATATTAATAGGATTCTAACGTTTCTCAAAGGAAAGTGAACTATATAGTAAGTTCATTTGTGTATCAGTAATTTGTACTACTACTACTGCTAGTAGTTATACAAATACTCAATATCACGACCGTATTACAGGAAGAGATAAGCGGAGGAGTATTATCGAACACTTGCATTATAACACTGATGTACATAAGAGTCCGGCGGACCGAATTTCCCATACAAACGTAATACCAAAATAAATCGTAATTCAAACACCATTTCATCAAATTGTGTTATTATTCGGATTCCGATACCGTTAATCAAGGTTCCTGCTTTACCGTTTTGTCCAATATACTTCACTGGAAATAAATGTAATCCAATGCAATTCTCGATAACTTTACCAAGATTAGAACGATCTTCCGGTTGTTTATTTCCAGCGAAGTAGTAATAGAACCTTGATTATCGGTATCCGAATTCGAATAATAACACAATTTGATAAAATATTGTTTGGATTACGATTTATTTTGGTATTACATTTTGTGGGGAATTGAGGCTCCACCAGACCTTCAAGTTTTGTGGTTTGACGTTACCACATGTTCAATGTTACCGTTGGACATTGACTCAGCATTCGGCGCGGCTGCTGCGCGGCCCAGTTAAAATAATAATTTGGTTGCATCTTACACGCATAGCACACAAAGATTTTGTACAACAGTGTGGGTTAATAGTAACTAAGCGGTAACAAATTGTAAATAAATCAGATTTGAATTTTATATTCTTGTCTCATTACCCCTCACTGTGGCCAAGACACCTTTAGCCATCTCTGATCAGTCTCGTGAGTCTGCGGGACTGGCAGTGAGTGTACCTTCCTGAACCTGGAAATCCTGTCTATTATCCGTCTGTAACCTTAGGTCGCATGGTGCACACATCCTGAACATATTTATGTATCACACACTAGGTATGTGATAGATTAGGGCTGTGGGGCTTGTAGGGACTGTTAGGTTCATAGGTCTTAGTAGGTTCCCTTAACATATCATATATTTTCATGTATCGTCACACCCTTAACAGTATTGCGGCCTTACGTGACGTCTATTGAGGCTGGATATACACCACACAAATCCCAGTTTTGTGTAATGTTGCCCTTTACTAGTAGATTACGTATGAATATGTATGAGAAGATGTATAAATGTGAAAGAGGCAAAATAAGTATGCAGGAATCGTAGCAAGTGGCGGCTTATAGTTCCTACCTAGCACTATTAGAGAAAGGCGTTAGTGTATGAGAGTGAGTGTGTATGTATGCATCCATTTATTATAAGCAATGGACCTTCTATGTGTTGTTACTTTGTGACGTTAATGTGCACGTAATAAATATCGTCGCGACACGCACCAAACAAAAGTGCTCATTTTATTTCGTCGTTTAACATTATTCTGTTAATTAAAACAAAGGAGCCTGTGGATAATGTGTAATAAATGTACAGATGTACATGTCGTAAAAAATATACGGTAAAACACCAAATACCTATAGTGTTCTGCACTAGGTCAACAGGTACCAACTATAGTGTCATTCTAAAAAGAGGTCTGCGCGTTTTGCATGGCGGAAATATTATGTTTTAAGTCAACCGATAATAATGTTATTAGCATATTAATAATAATGATAAATAATTTTATTTCAGATAACTGAGGATCCATCATTTTTTGTTACTCACACACAGAGCTTAAAATACTAATGTTACTACTAAATGTGATCTCATTTACAATTTTTGCGAAGACCACTCGACATACATCTAAGCGATCAGTCTTCTCACAAACTGCTCTAGTATAACAGAGGAAGTATCTGCCGCTACAGCACTCAGAATGCTATTGGGACTGCCTCTTATTCTTCATAGAAGTGAAACCTTAGAAGTTTTTTTGCGGATAATAGCATGGAATCCGTCCGTATGATTTACATTAGGTATTCAGTAACGGTATATTTTGCAAATCAGTAATATATACCAACCCAAACGTATTTCAAGTCTGACCACCCTGGGAAATTAGCAACTGACACGTCAATGACAGACACATAACTTGAGTGTTGAGTTGACTTGTTGTGAGAGTGACAAGTATTTGTCGCATACCTGCACAGATTGCGACACATACCACTGCAGGGCACAGCCGGGCGCCACTCTTCCAGATGCTCACAACTTCGGCGAGCACACGTCGACATGTCGAAGTAAATGAGCAATCTCTCGCTATTTCAATTTGTCCACACTCTCGCCCACCTCGTGCTAGGGCTCTCAAAGTTTTGGAAAACAACATTTGAAAATGAATGACAGCATATCAAATGTGTTGAAGTGTGTACTGTAAGTAGTATAATTTAGTGATATCTCAATCCATAACATAAGAAGGTTTACTAACATTCTATTTTGTAATAATTCTAGTGAAACTTATGTCAGACTAGCTTCTTCTGCCCGCGACTATGACTGCGTGGATTTCAGGATTGGATCCAACCTAGATAAAAAGTAGCCTATGTGTTATTCCAGGCTATAATCTGTGTGCCAAAATTTATCCAGATCCTTTCAGCCGTTCTGGCGTAAAAGAGTTACAAACATCCATACATCCATACCTACATACAAACTTTCCCGTTTATAATATTAGTAAGGATTCTTACTATCACTTTAAGTATAATGTACGTAATGCCTGAAGGTCCGCGTAGAAGGCTAAAAGTCTTAAGTAGAAGGGTAACGTTAATTTCGCTATGCCTCTTCTCAAACATTAAAGTTAAGTTAAAGTTAGTTCCAAAAGGCCTTGAGATGGACGTGGAGCTTGATATGACGAAGACATCGATACTTCGTCCTTAGGTTGGCAACCCTGGACGTTGTGGTAATGTGTTTGACACACTTTGGTTTATTGCATTCGCGTCATCTCCGCACGTATGGAGATGTCTTCAAAGTTAACGTAAATGGTGGCGCGATGATTTAATTATTTACCGACACAAGGTACGCGCCGCGGCCGACCGGGAAATGTAATAAAAATAATATGACGACGGAAAGTGGAATTACGAAATAAATCTCCACTCGTAAATGTCGAATTTCTCCGACACATTTATGACGACGATGAAATTGCAAACACACTTGGCTATTGAGAATTGCATGATAGAAAAACCGTTGGAAAGGCGAGTATTAGTACATAGCAGTATTGGTATCAATACTGTGTAGACTATGCTACCTAAGTGTATTGTTAGCTAGCATAGTCTTGGCCTATGTTTACGACTTGGGCGTCAACGAAAATAACCAAATTGGGTCTCGATACAACAATTTGTATCGTGCATGTGACAGCGCTCGGCGAGGCGGGCGCGGGCGCGGGCGCGGGCGCGGGCGCGGGAGCGGGCGTGCCTCCGAACCATTTGTTGAACACAATGCGCTCTCTGTCAATCACAATAGATTGGAGGCGTCTCTCCGACGCAACGCCGCGCTTTTAAATTAATTCAACAAACGTTTCAGAGGAAGAAGTATATTGAATGACGACAATTATATTCGGCAAATATTTTGACTGTGAGAAACCCCAATTGTGATCATTTGTTTAATAAATTTAATTAGTTGTATACTTTATGGCATACAATATAGAGTTCAATATCCGTGAATTAACGTAAATTGACGTTGAAGTAGCCTTCGTAGAATATTTAATATTTATAAAGAATCAGGTTGGTGTGGGTGACTTTTGGGTAAAAAAAATTGAGGGAGATATCCTGTACTAAAAATTATTATATTACAAAGAATAGGAACACTTCCCAATATTGCGCGGGTGTTCTAAAAAGTGGAAATAGTATCTATCTTTTAACATTTTGTCCTGTCATTATAATAATGTTGCCTAATCCCTTTTATATAGCATGTAATATAAAAAATGTGAATAGTTTCAATAATAATATTAATGTGTTGTGGGCACTCGACAATGCAACGAAAGGTCATGAATGAAAGAACTTTAAAAGCAGTACGTGACCATAGACAATGAGAGAAGACGACTGTGTACCGTTGAAAGCGATGACAATTCTATACAATGTGCACTTCCACGAACTGTAAGTTTTTATAAAGCTCCTTAATTGCACTTTGTGTGAGAAAAATACATTGTTGTTTTTGTCTTTGTCGGTACGTCGCAAAAAAATCATTGAGAATATCAAGTTAATCCCATCAAAACATAAAATGGACCAATAAAATGCCAAATCGTGCAAATTGCAAATTCAAGTGATTTATCGGCGCGATAATCGATATTATTGGTGTCAGTATCGGTATTATCGGGGTCAGTACCGATACTATCAGGTCATTATACGAATTATTGGTGTATGTATAGATATTATCGGTGATTGAATTATGAAAATTCGATATTAAATAGTTGAATCTTTTCCTAAAAGAAAACTAAGTATACATAAACTTAAAACCCAAGTCAAAACTAATAGGTATACACATTGAAACTTCAAAGACATGAGCTGGTTTCAGTAATGTGTACCGCTTGCATACTTAGCATTATGCTATCAGTACCTCTGACGTTCGACGGGGCCCGTATTGCCCCAATGCTATCACCTTCCAGGTTAATGTCATCGCCGTCGATACGACCTGCTGCACTTTTTATAAGGCAATTGCTTTTTGTCTTGCTTTTGTTCTTAGAACAAGATTACGGTGAAACGAAGTCGGGTAATGATGTGTTTACTATAGAAAGCGTTGTCGTGAAATATACACGAAAACTTAGGAAACGCAAGATCAAAACTAATTCTGGGACCGTATTAAGACGTGTTAACTTCATCATTTTTAGCGGCATCTCTTTCTCTTGTGAGAAAGAGATGCCGCTCTACATATTAAATAGCCTCATCTCTTTTTTACAACCTAAAAATGATAGCGTTAATACGTCATAATACGGCCCCTGTACTTTTATAAAACAAGCTTACCCCAATTCATATCATACCACTTGATAGAAATGTACGATTCGATTTTTTGTTGTTTGAATTAGAGATTAAGTTTGAGGCACTTATTTTTACTGTTTTTTTTTAAAGAAAATAAAGACTGTTCTTCTTTACATAATAACATTAGAAATGGTTTGTCCAATTTGGTATGTACATTGCTTGGCTCGTACTACCGCAGGCACAGGTAAGGGTAGTGTACTACAGACCAAGACAGAGCCAATTACGTTGTAGCGGCGTCCGCGATTGATGTGGCCGATCGCTCGCGATTACATGTAATTATCGCACAAACACACACACGTATACATCGTGGACGTATATGTAAGTACTCTACAACTAGCTGCAATTAACTTGTAACATGTTATGTTCAGGTAGAAAATCCTAACCGAATAACATAGCTTTAGTGAGCAAGGTCGCTAGATCTCCGCGAGGAAGCGGTTTATTATCGCCGTTTTCATGCTTGGCGGCATGTCTCCTATGCCGCTAGCCCAACTATTCCTCCTTAATTTACAGAGTCGGTAACGCGCGAGTGACACCCCTGGTGTTGCAAGCGTCCATTGGCTACGGTAACCGCGTACCATAAGGCGAGCCATATGCTTGTTTGCCATCGTAGTCGTATATAAAAAAAGAAGACGACGTCACAACGGCCTCCTTTTTTCTAAAAAAATATTACTAGTTCTATACTATAATTTTAGTTTTTTTGTACTGTAGTTTCAAAACGCAGTTATTCAAATACAATTTCTTGTTTGTATTTGAAATGCCATCTAGGGGAAGTGAGTTTCCACACGCCTCATAAAAATACCGGTATTCATTAACGTTGATGTGAGTTACTCCGCTTTAGTTGAAAAGTCCCGTCCAGTAATGGCTAGACCGAGTTGACAGATACATGAACATTAACTCACAGATTGATTGGCAGACGTTTTAAATACTGCCAGCAGTACGGTGGCGGCGCGCTAGTGAGACACCGGCGCGCGGCGCACCGGTATACAGGACGTCAATCAGCGCGGACGGGAGAGTGACGCGTCGAGTTGCCGCGGCTATCTCGCCGCGAACGTCATTACAAACTCACAATACTGAAGCGTTTCGCAGCAATGCATTAATTTATGAGGTAACGTGTGTGGCGCGTCACCTTACGTACTCAATTGATTTGGAAAATGTTTGCCGATGTATGTCATAGCAGTATATGTATGCATAGTCGGGCTGAATCTTCTGTCGTACGTAATAAACTACACAATAATATACTTCAACTAAAACTACGACCTTACAACTACATAGCATAGTAATAATTACGATGTTTAGGTACATAATATACAGGATGTCTCAGAAGTCGACGTCAAGCTGGAATCGGGCAGCTGGAGAAGTCATAATAGTTATCAGAAAAAATTATATAAAATACCTAACTTACATATTTTAAAAAGCTAATTAAAAAATCATAAAACCCTACCAATGAACAATCTCACGCAGTCAGAGGTATCGTCTTAAATATAACTCCAAAGACCTATTTATTGCCTCTTACGTAACTTGTTTTTTTATACTTTTTTATAACTATTATGACTTAGCCTGTTATCCGATTCCGGCTTGACGTCGACTTCTGGGACAGCCTGTATGTACATATTACGTACTCATATAGTTGACATTTAATACGCAATGATTTTCCGCGTCAGTAGTGCGCGAGTAATGACGTATTGACACACATTATGTTGATTACAGATTATTAATGTAATGTATTATGTGCTGTGCACTGACACATTACTGCAGGTGGGACCTCAATACGTATCTTATTTAAAAGTTTATATTCACAAGAATTTGGCTCAGGAAACATTAACGCATAAAAACATAAAACATACCATCATCCCTGTATTCCCCGACGCGTTAGGCAGAGGCGTACAAATGTACACCCACAGTTCGCCGATATGTTTAGGCCATGTAATAAGGGGTGAGCCTATTGCCATTAACCGGGCACAAATCCAAACTCTGAGCTGCTACTGATAATTTCACAGAAAATCCCAATAACATTTTGCTCTACCTGGGAATCGAACCCAGGATCTCCAGCGTAGCAGTCACTCTTGAGACCACTAGACTAATGTGGCAGATTAACGCAGTCGGTTTGTAATCGAGTCGCGGGTTGATTCGTACACAGAACTGGCCTATTGGTCCTAAGCTTCGAAATAAAAAGTAACTCAATCTAGTTGGTAGTACGTATCGAGGAGTTACACTTGTAGTTTTTCATATATGTCGTGCATAGGGTTACCAATGTTTTTTACAAGAACTAAAGTATATTTAGGTGTGAGAAGGGAAATAAACAGTATTTTAGAAAAATGAACAGAACTTAGTGTGTGTAAAAACAGAATTTTGTATACTTACTTTATTTTAGTTCAACAGTAAAAAGGGAAAGGGAAAACAGTATCAATGTACTGTTTTTAACAGTATAGTTGACAACCCTCGTCGTACAAGCTGACACGTGTAAGCCTCTGTAGGTGCGTGTAGACGGACAGGTGTCGCGTCACTCGCGGATGAATGACGTCACATACGTACACACATCAAGCGCTGACACACACTGACTGAATAGAAAAAGAAGCCCCACAACTTATATAAAAATTACTTTTTAAATATGACCAGTGTTCCTACCTCATAATTATACATGATGTGACACCTAAAAAGTTATGCATCCAAACGAATATAAATGTGAAACCGTGTCCGTTTCTTAGGTACGCCTAAATTGTAGAGCCAATTTTGATAAATGCAATGTATCTCCTTACATTTTTTTTCGAAATTTGTTTGATGGCTTAGGCGTATAAATGTAACAGACAAATAGCACTATTTTTGGATTTATAATACTAAAGGTACCTGACATAAAAATCCCTGAACTCCAATCTATCTCTATAATAAAATTAATCAGAATTGGTTCAGCGTTTTAGGCGTGAAACATAACAAACAGACGGACAGAATTACTTTCGCGTTTATATTATTAGTATGTTTGGATTGAATGCACGTTTGATTTAACGATTAAGATGATCATCTCGCCACTACTATTGCGCCTCGTATAGTGTCGTTCGATCTATCAGGGAAGACCGACTCGGGAAGTGCATTCCACATTTCAGCGGTACGCTTGATAAAAGTAGACTTAAAGCGTATTGTGTGAGGCCCCCGCGACACAGAGCCTGTTTTTTTTTTCTTTTAAAAAACTTTGCCCCACACTAGGATTTTCTCCTGTATCGTGGGTGCGTTTACAAACACAAATTCTCACATACACAAACGCCCAGACCCAGAACAACTACCTGTAGATCATACAAATATTTGCTCCGTGTGGGGTTCGAACCCACAACATGTGACACAGAAGCCGATCGCTACGCCAACCGTGTCAGTCTGTTTTCTAGTGTGTGTCTTTTTTTTAAATATCGGGCGTCATTATTAGTGACAGTTCTGTTTTATCTGTAGTATGTCATCGTGACGGACGGCCGAGCGCCATCAATACGTGTGCGCTCAGTCGGTCAGTGGCCGCCAAGTTATTGTGTACGACCATCAGCTATCTACATAAGTAAGTATACCTAGATACACCTATGTTTAATTCTAGACCATTCTGTTGCACCAGGATATCTTAGTCTTGTGTCTTATAAGGTGAGAAGAACTTTTGTTTATTTGTTTATTAAGTTTTATAGAAAAAGAGAAGGAAAAAGTGTTGGTAGAGTCGTATCAAGAAGTCAAACACAATGCAGAGGACAGAGAACAGTCGCGATTGTTGAACAGTTATAAAATATGCCATACACAATTTATTGAAAAAATCGGAGTCCCTATCAGAAAATCAGTGCTGCAGCTACTTCATACTTGCTGCAGCATAGTGCTGAGATAGGAGCCTTTTCTGACGTCACACAAAAGAATGATCAGACAATCCATTCATGTATAATTGTTTTTAGTTTTGTCTTGTATAATCTTGAGTCTTATATAATTCTTGAGTCACAATAACTCATAATCTTATGAGCTCCTATTGAGAATGATAAAAACCCTGTCAAAGTTTGCTTGACGGATCCAAAGAGGTACCTTACGCTGACTAGCCGCTGTTCCAACCAATACTAAGTACAATAATATCCATATAACTAAAACACGACAAGCCATAATTCATGGGCACACATGGTTGATGATGTTAAGCTGTTTACAAACGAGGCGATGGTAAACACGCGCGGTGTGTGCACCGCCTAACGCACCTGCGCCACAAGCTCGACACCTCATCTAATTATAATGATTGTTATTGATTGGAGCGTATTATCTGGTCACACTGTATTTGCTCAATATTCTGACGGCACTACAGTCCGCTCTGGACATACTTCACTAAGAAATTCAATTATTTTATCCGATATAATGTCCAAAATTAAATCCCATGTACAGTCAAGCGTCAAAAGTCCAGTAGACCCTCAATGTTGATATTCGCCCGCACGATTCTGTGTGTAGCTCTGTGCGTGTGTGTGTGTATATCAACGCAAACATTAATGCGTCATAGAGTGTAGCTACGAGAAAACTCAAACTCAAACTCAAACTCAAATTTTTTATTTCAATTAGACCATATACAGGTACTTTTGAAATGTCAAAACTACATGCACGGTTCCAAATAGTAGGTCTTATGGAGAAGAGCCGGCAAGAAACTCCATAGATACTCTTTTAAATAAATAATTGATGTTTACATATTTTTTATTCTATCAATGTGAGTATTGTGGAGTTTGATGTGAGTGATAAGAGTAGGTTACCCTCCAAAAGATAACATAACTGAATCCGGATTGACATGGCATGTAAGAGTTGACCAGTCCCGACAGACAGCACCCGTTCACGAGCATGACGTGTGTATCAGCGTTGTTCGACTCAACCAAGTTGTAGGGAATAAAACAACCCGACACACAACGCCACCATCAGCAGGACATTTAAGTGAGCATGACAGCCTCTAACTGCCAGAAAATCGAAAGACTTATCATAGGTTTTGTGATCGTAACATCAGTCTACACAATACTCACACTTCACAAATTTTTGTTACCATATACATAAGGACAAAAAAAAAATACATGTCCAGAAATAGTAAATAATAAATAATAAATAAAACATGTCACTTGGAAAAATAAAACATGTCCAAAGGAAATTTATATGTCAAAAATTGAGGTGTCATCCATGAATGAAAGAGCCCGGTTCATTTGAGCGGCTTAATCCCAAGCACTTTTGTCGTCTATATAATCTCTGACTGTATAGAATGCTTTTTTACACAGTTTTTGCTTGACCACAGTCTTGAATTTATTTAAACTTAGATTTTGAATATGACTTGGGATTTTGTTGTAGAAACGTACACCTTGGCACCTAAAGGAGTTACTAATTTTTTGGAGCCTAGTCATTGGTAATATCAGTTTATTTTTGTTTCTGGTATTGACGCTGTGAATATCGGTTTTCTTACAAAAATTATTAATGTTTTTTTTGACATAAATAATATTTTCAAATATATACTGCGATGCTAGCGTCATTATATTAATTTCTTTAAATTTTTCTCTCAGTGAATGTCTGCTACTGAGGTTATAAATTGCTCGAATAGCTCTTTTCTGCAACACAAATACAGTTTGAATGTCAGCAGCATTTCCCCACAACAAAATACCGTAAGACATAACACTATGAAAATAACTAAAGTATACAAGTCTTGCTGTGTCAACATCAGTCAACTGGCGTATTTTGAAAACTGCGTAAGCTGCAGAGCTGAGTCTTTTCGATAATTTATTTATATGTGGGCCCCACTGTAGCTTTGAGTCTAATGTAATACCCAGAAATGATGTGGTGTCCACTAGATCCAACTCTTCCCCGTTTATCAGTACACTGGTTTGCACCTGCCTAACGTTAGGTGATAAAAATCTGATGCATTTAGTTTTTTTCTCATTAAGAAGTAAGTTATTAACACTAAACCAGTGCACTACTTTAGAAAGAGCGTTATTTACATCGTCTGTAATTGGCTGTTGCCGTTTGAGCTTAAATAAAAGTGATGTATCATCTGCAAATAACACTATTTCATGGCCATCTTTTACAAGGTAAGGTAAATCATTAATATATACTAAAAAAAGGAACGGGCCAAGAATTGAGCCCTGCGGAACTCCCATAGCTACCACAGACCCCGGAGATCTCTTTCCGTTAACGTCCACCCTTTGGATCCTGTTATCCAAGTAAGAAATAAGAAGATCCAAAGCAATGTTCCTAACTCCATAGTGGTGCAATTTCCTGATCAACGTCTCATGAAAAACGCAATCAAATGCCTTTGACAAGTCACAGAAGACGCCTAAGGCATCACGTGAATCCTCCCAGGCATCGAATATATGTTCAAGAAGCTCAACACCTGCATCGGTTGTCGAGCGGCCCTTAGTGAATCCGAACTGTTTCCTACTCAACAAATGATTCCTGTTGAAATGACTTAGCAATTGGTCTAGAAGATGATGATAATCATGCATGTGGTTAACATTACATAAAGATAATATAATATACCCCTCTTTGTACTGTACCGACCTGATCCTTAAAAAACTAGTGCTAAAATTCGATACATTTGTAGAAGTAAGTGCTGGCATAGTGATGGAAGTGCATCACTTTGCATACATGAGTCACGGTATATTGAGATATCGTTAAAAATATTGAGAATATTTTTAACGATGTCGCTGATACCGTAAATACGTATGGATATTTCAGTTTCCTCGTTTTTTTTTATTTTTTTTCGGGGCATATTTTTTGGATATATTTTTTATTACAAACGAGCAGTCGTATCGCCTGATGGTAAGCGATTACCGCCGCCCATGGACACCCGCAAAACCAGAGGAGTCACAAGTGCGTTGCCCGCCTTGTAAAAGGGGATTAGGCCTCCGGTAACCGCACTCACTCGGCGAAACACAACGTAAGCGTTGTTTGACGCCGGTTTTCTGTGAGGCCGTGGTATCACTCCGGTCGGGCCGGCCCTTTCGTGCCGAAGAATGGCTCTTCCACGTTAAAAATAAATAAAATTATATAAATAAAACCGGATATCGATATCTCACAATACCTTTACGGGTTGGATAGTATTTTTTTAACACACTGTATACACCCCGTATACAACATGGAAGAGTCATGCTCATGAAACTGAAATATCCATACGTATTTACGGTATCAGCGACATCGTTAAAAATATTCTCAGTACTAGCTGTCACACCTGCGACTTCTGTTCACGCAGCCTGCTCAAATTCGCATTTCAATGAAATTGTAAGCAAAATAGTAAGTGTAATTGAATGATTTTTAATACAGGCTGCGGAAAATAATCACATTCTCATCAAATGAAAATATATTAAAAGTAGCAATCATTACCATGCCTAACATACATTATATATTGTGAACAGTGAGTGTTCTGATACAGTGCGTCGCAAATAAAGCGATTCTCTGAAATGGATTAACTGTAGGTCGCGTGTTGAGAGGTGAACGACCTGTGTATAATACACATTTAATGGTAAGCACGTGTTAGAGAAATTCGACATCACGGAAACTGATCAGAGGAGCCTGTTTGAATTTTTAAACTTTTCTTTAGCAAAAGTTACACTTTGGAAAACATTTAGCATGCATAAATGGAAAATACAATAAACTAGTAAAATGCTATTTTAATGAAAGAAAAATTCAATCGCGGGCAGGATTCGAACCTGCGTTTTCTGATTAGATACACCAGACGTTCTGTGTATCACCAGTGTGACGCGCTGTGTGTGTCGCTAGAGGTCACAGCGTCTGGTGTATCTAACCAGAAGACGCAAGTTGGAATCCTGTCCGCGATTGAATTTTTCCTTCACTAAAATATCTTTATAATCTTAGCCTGGAAAATGCAAAAAGAAAATCACTAAAAGATAGTAAAATCCTAATAATATTATTTCTTGAATATAAAGGGGTCAAGAAGCTGAAGAGAAAAGCACTTAATTTTTGAGGTCAAGTTGCTTATTACCGCGTTATGTTTTTGAATGGGTCTCATGGAGTCTTCGCACAATACGAAGAGTCTACTAGTACGACAAGGTACAGCACGAAACCATCGGCATAGATTATCAGACATAATAACGTTATAAAAACCTCCGTATATACGTAGGCCATTATAAAAACCTTCCTGGGTCCGGCGGAGCTTGAATTGCCCACAAAAACGTAATTCCGAAATAAATCGTAATCCAGACAATATTATATCAAATTATGTTATTATTTGGATTTGGATACCATTAATCTAGGTTCCTACGGTACGATTTCGTCTACTACTAGTTCACTGGAAATAAAAGACCGAAAAACAGTTCCAAACTTGGTAAAGTTATCAAAAATTGCATTCGCTTAGATTTATTTTCAGTGAAGTATTTTGGACAAAATGGTAACGTAGGAACCTAGATTAACGGTATCCGAATCCGAATAATAATAGAATGTGATTAAATTGCCTTTGAATTAATTCAGCTAACAGCATAAAGGGATACAATAGTTTGTATTGTATCTGTCATTTGTTACATGGCAAGCAGACGAAGTTAAGAGTCAAAACCTACACAAAAATAAAAGATAATATAAAAAAGCTCTTTTTATAAAATGGTTTCATCTTTTGTATCCATTTAAACTGTAAACTTGTCTGTGTCTGGAGTTTAGTTTCAGTAATTCAGCTTGAAATAACTTTATTTCTCACTGTTTTATAGCGCTACAAACATTTCAATTGTAAGAGGACCCTTATCACACAAGTTAGCATCTGAACGAGATACGAGACCGCCCCGCAGTGCCAGATAAAAACTAAGACATCGTTTAGTGCAGGGACGGATTGGGGCGGGGTGCATGGGTGCATAGCGTGGAGTAATATAAATAATAGATACGAGACTGCTCAATTAGTCTAGTGGTCCCAGGTACGCTAGAGGTCCTGGGTTCGATTCCCAGGTCGAGTAAAGTGTTATTGGGTTTTTCTATGAAATTCTCAATAGCAGCTCGGAGTCTGGATTTGTGCCCGGTTAATGGCAATAGGCTCGCCCCCTATTACATGGCAACTAAACATACCGGCGAACTGTGGGTGTACATTAGTACGCCTCTGCCTACCCCTTCGGGGAATACAGGCGTGATGGTATGTTATGTTATGAGACTGCCTCACTGAGCGAGATAAACACTAGGACATTGTTTAGTGCAGGGACGGATTGGGGTCGGGGTACATGTCTGTATAACGTGAGCTGCTGCTATAACTTAGTTTCACAATATTGGGACAGTTTTGTAAAGGTTTTGTTTGAGAAGATTCTGTGTTATATGAATAAAGGGCAGTACAATTGTTTTTTAATTCCGACACATAATTAATATGTTGATATCGCTTACTTAGTATAGAGACAGACTACGAAACGGTGCCTGTTGGAGCGCCTGATCAATATGCCATGGCAGAAACATACTCGTCCGTCTTAATTAGCTCTAAGCACTTTATTTTTAAGTATCGATGTACCTCATTAGTGAGACGTATTCTGTATAGCACACGAACTAGTCATTCACCGTATTAAATTATATATTTTATGCTGCACTGAGTATTCCTGCAGTTTTACTCCACCAGCTAATTCTATTTCTTCTACAGTGCCTTAACAAGCAATCACTTTTCTTAACAAACGTACATTAACCCATAACCCTTAAAGTTATACTATATTAGTTTCAACACGTTGCCAGCATCCCTTAGACATCGTTAAGAGTTATTACTATACCCTAACCCTACTCCTTACGTCAATTGGTACGGTTATTATAGCGATTACAACATTGTTGTACTGGTGTAGGTTACACAGGGACTCTTTTGTTAGCCCCATCGTTACGGGGCGCCTCGGGGGCTGGCGAAATGAAGGGCTTTATATTATAATAATTGTTGCTGTAAACATTATAATGAATTCACTGAATCAGTAATGCATATCATAAAATTATTCTGAAATATTTTATATGTTTCATCGGTTCATTAATTAATTGGAGCATTTCGTTCATGAATTATTTTAAAAGCTTTAATAAAATGGGCAGATAAACACGCCAACAATACTTATCATCTCCGGAAGTTATTTTGAGAGCCACAACATATAATTTAACTAAACCTAGTTTATTACATATTGAAGATATAAATAACAATTGGGAACTGTGACTGAGTTATCATATTAGTCACACCGTAATTACATCATAGTAGATATTTGAAGTATACACCCGCCGCCATCTCCTTAGTCCGTCCCTGTACCAGTGGGTCTCGCCAACAAATCCGCCGGTTACATCGAAGCGCTGCGGGACGCCAGTGGACACGTTACGCGAGTATGAGCGTCCCTATGCGCTTGCTAGCTATCTCTAACTGCTGGTAGCTTATTCATCTGTCACGTCACAACATTAGTTCGTGCTTAGTCCAAAGATTAGCCACTCAGCAGGTTGCACCGGACGATCATTTATATGACGTCACTCGTGCGACGTCAATGCTAAAACTAGCTGGACTAGGCGAGGTCAGCAGTTCAAAATTCAGGGCGAGGGTTGGGTTGGAACTATACTTAAATGATATTTAAGTATACCGAATTTAGTTCTGTAACACATTTATTTCTTTAAAGACACAAGTCGATGTTTTTATTTTTTTTAAACTAGATGGCGCCGGCTTTTCTTATCTTTCCGACCTTTGAGAAGGAAAACCGAAACAGACTCAGAGAATCATGGTCTCTTTTAAACTCCAGACATAGTAGTAGCAATTTAGGAGTGTTAAAATGTAAGGCAATGTCTGAAATGGCCTTTCGAAGAAAGTGCCACAGCGGCCTTGAGTAGATCAGTCCGCGCTGACGGCACGCATGCAGTCATTGTGTAGCTCGACTATAATCAAGGGAGCTAGTCAACCCGTCGCACGACGATACCAGATCAGCGGAACATTGGTGTTGGTCACAAGAAATACTCAAACCCCCCAGACAAGACTTGAATGCGGTTTTTATGTGTAATTGACTAATAGAATGAAAAAGAAAGAAAGAAAGCCGTCAGCGCTATCAACCCATCTATTGTCCCACTACTAGGCATGGATCTGCTCTCAGAATGTAAGGCGATAGCGCCTCTAGCAGCCTGATCTTAGGAAATAAAATGGGTGTCTTTAAATCACTGACAGTCTGACTGCCTCCTTATTCTAGTGGTCCCAAGCGCGACTGCTACGCTAGAGTTCTTGGGTTCAATCCCCAGGTCGAGCAGTGTTGTTGGGTTTTTCTATGAAATTCTCAGTAGCACTCGGATTCTGGTTTTGTACCCGGTTAATGACTTTAGGCTCGCCCCCTATAGACCCACAGTTCGCCGGTATGTTTAGGTCCCATGCCTAAACATACCGGCGAACTGTGTGTGTACATTAAGTACGCTTCTGCCCAATCCTTCGGGGAATACAAGCGTGATGGTATGTTAGGTTATGTCTTTAAATCACGGAGTGAATCGGTTTCTTCTAGGCAAGCGCGTACCATCGTAGATCGCAGTGTCACTTACATCAGGCAACTGGCGGTCAAACATAAGCCTATCACGAATAAAAAAAGTTTTTCACACTAAATATAGAAAGAGACTACATTATACTGCTGGTTTTTACTTAAATACTAAACAAACTTGAACAATTCACGCGCAGTTAAATCGGTATCCGACTAACTATAACAAAATTGATAGCATTGCAGTATGTTACCAATAGTTGCTGGTAATAACTTAGTGTTTAACTTGCACAATGGCCGTTACCACGGGAGTTCAACTCCACTAACTGTGTGTGCTAACTGAACTTGTTTCACTAACATTTCCTATACGTGTATTAATTAGTATTAGTTTACTTGCAAAGCTGAGTGGGAAAGTAACATCGTTATTGGTATGTAGTTCAGAGGTAAATCATTACTATGTAATATATTTTTTTACTCAACTACGAAAACAGAAAGGGTAAGAGTTTAACAGTCTATTTATGTATATATGTATCGTATGGATGTTGGATCCTAGCTCAAAAACTACTCATCAGATTTAAAGAAATGAGGTGTCGATTCGATCGATCGAGGAACGATTCGTCGTCAAAATCTTTTATTCCAATTAGACCACTAAAATAGGTACTTTGGAAAGTCCAAACTAGTTGCACAGTTCAAGTAAGATGGTTATGGGCCACCTGGTGGTAAGTAGTCATCGCCACCCATGGACACCTGCAACACCAGAGGAGGTGGTGATGCGTTATCGAGCCTTAAGGGTCCGGCGGAGCTTGAATTGCCCACAAAAACGTAATACCGAAATAAATCGTAATCCAGACAATATTCTATCAAATTATGTTATTATTCGGATTTAGATACCGTTAATCTAGGTTCCTACGATACTATTTCGTCTATTACTACTTCACTGGAAATAAAAGACCAGAAAATCGTTCCAAACTTAGTAAAGTTAATTTGCCAAACTTCTTGGCAGTATATGATTAGGTATAAATGAGACAAAGTTGTAGTATAGTCTGGTTATAATTATCCAAAGGTGCATCTTATATACTAACGACTACGTGTTGATCACGGATAGTAGAAACATTTAATAGATATTGAACGTGCGATAAAGATCATAAGATTGCGATGTAGATTGTAGATACAGCACAAAGATATTGTACTGTAACAGTACACCCCCCTTTAAAAAAAAAAAAATTATTATGGTAATAGTGTTTACAATATAAATTTGACCTAAACCTTACTAGTTATTTGCTGATGTATATAAATAATAATGCTATTGTACGCGGTGGAATTTGATGACGCCTGTTGTGGTGTGATTTGCTGACGTATGTAATTTTGACTTAGCTGTTGCACGAGTGTTTATTATTTTTTTCCGTTAAACTCTTCATTCTTCTGTCCAGTGTTTTCATTATGCCGTAAAGTAGGATCACGCCGATTGTTAAAATAATCTGTCCCATTGCAACATTTCTTGTCCACCGTAAGTCCTCCTGGATCAGGTTACGGAGTTTGTCCGCTTCGTTTTGATTGAGGCAACTGTCCGTATTGTATGTTATCTGGTCCTTAGAACTTTGATTTCCCATTTTAGATGTCTTGTTGTTACGAGTTGTTGTGAATTAATGGTATATGTTAAGATCTATGTTAATATATATACGAATAGCTTGCTTATATCAGCGATTTTTATAGACGTACTACTGGCTTTACTTTACGTCCCGATCGTGTAGTGTACGTGTGTGAATGTCTGTAGAAATCCTTTGAATCTGGCACGTAGTTTGATTCGTCATTGATCATGAATGCTGGTTTCAATCTATCAATTGATATCACTGTCTCTTTATCCCTAATTCTAATGCAAAATGTTTTATCTGTTTTACTAATTACTAGGTAGGGTCCTTCATACGGCGGTGTCAGGGCTTTCTTAATTCTATCACACCGAACAAATACGTGTGAGCATTCTTTGAGTTCGGGATGCACAAATATAGCTTGGTTGTGTTTTTTTCTTTTCGGAATTGATGTCATTTGTGTGATGTCCTTTTGAATTTGTTTTACAAACTCTTCGTACGTTGATAACTGTGCTGCTGATGACTCAAAAAATCCTCCAGGGAGTCGTATTGGCGTTCCATATGTCATCTCTGCTGAACTATAACCTGTGTCTTCTCGCAAGCTACTCCGCAACCCGAGTAAAACTGTTGGAATTTCTTTTAACCAATTTTCGTTGGATTCTCTTGTCATTAACGCCACCTTTAAAGTTCTATGAAATCTCTCTATCATTCCATTGGATTGCGGATGATAAGGTGTTGTCCTAATTTTATGTATTCCCAAAAATTGTGAGAGTGACTCAAATATTCTTGATTCAAACTGTCGGCCTTGATCCGTAGTAATGCGCAATGGACATCCAAAACGAGTAATCCATCCTTCGAAAAGTGTCTTGGCTACTGTTTCTGCAGTTATATCTTCTACCGGAAATATTTCGGGCCATGACGTACAACGATCTATGATTGTGATTAAATATCTCTTCCCTTGTGAAATCGGAAGTGGTCCGACGATGTCAATATGTAAATGTTCAAAACGTTGCGCTGTCATAAATGTACCAGGAGGTGATATCGTATGTCGTTGTATTTTTGATTTTTGGCAGGCTATACATGATCTACACCAATTATTGATATCTTTGTTCATATACGGCCATAAATACCTTTGGGTTATCATTTTTCTCGTAGTTCTTTTTCCTGGATGGCTCATACCATGAATGGTATCGAAAATTTGTTTGCGAAATTGCTTTGGTAAGTAGGGGCGGCTTTTTCCAGTAGACGTGTCGCAGGTGATGTTTATTGTGGAACCCGGAAGCGTAATGTTTTTGAATTTTAATCTTTTATTGTCACGTAATTTACTTAGTTTATATATATATTATATATATATTATATTATTATATATTATCTGTTGATTGACATTTTTCCAATTCAGCGTAATCGATAGGTGATGGCACGTATATTTCCTCTATTCGAGATAATGCATCGGCGGTAATATTGTCACGTCCGCTTATGTGTTGAATGTTGGTACTGTATTGTGAAATGAAATCTAACTGCCGGACCCGTCGCGGTGTATCGTTTGATGATGGTTTTTGGGAGAATGCGTATGTCAAAGGTCGGTGATCCGTAAATATTGTAAATTCTCTTCCCTCGATTAATCTGTGAAAATGTTTGACGGCCATGTATATTCCTAACAGCTCTCTGTCAAACGTAGAATATTTTTGTTGAGTTTCGCTCAATTTTTGTGAAAAAAAACCTAATGGTTCCCAATTGCGTCTGGATTTTTGTTGTAAAACTCCACCAACGCAAGTAGCACTAGCGTCGGTCATGAGCGCTAGTGATGCGTTGCGGGAAGGATGCGCTGTTAACACTGCGTTTTTCATGCTTTCCTTGCATTTTTCGTAAGCTTTGTCTGCTTCCGTTGTCCAAGGAACAGGTGAATTATCGTTCTTTTTTGAACCATGTAGATATTCGTTTAAAATTCTTTGATTTTCCGCTGCGCGTGGAATATTACTTCTGTAGAAATTGACCATGCCCAAAAATCGTCTTAATTCTTGAATTGTTTTCGGTTTGGGCAATTCCATGATTGCTTTGTAATTTTCTTCGGTAGGTTGTATTCCTTGGCTCGTTATATGATAACCTAAGAAATCTATTTCCCTTCTGAGAAATTCGCATTTTTCGAGATTAATGGTTATTCCATTCTCGTGTAAACGTTTGAAAACCGTTTCTAAATGCTGATAATGCAAATCTTCGTTGTCCGATGCGATGAGACAGTCGTCTACAAATATAAATACGAAGTTTAAATCTCTAAATAAGGAATCCATGAATCGTTGAAATGTTTGTGCCGCATTGCGTAATCCGAAAGGCATTCTTAAGTACTCAAAAAGTCCGAAAGGTGTGATGATGGCTGTTTTTTCTATATCTTTAACAGGAATACAGTGGTATGCTTTGCGTATATCTATCTTGCTTAGTATCTTCTTATTTTCTAATATGTATGTAAAGTCAGTTAATCTTGGTAGTGGGTATTTGTCCGGTACTGTCGTGCTATTGAGCATTCGATAGTCTCCGCACGGTCTCCATTCGCCATTTTTCTTTTTTACCATATGTAATGGGCTTGCCCATGGGCTATCTGACGGTCGGCAAATTCCGAGCTCTATCATATTTTGAAATTCCTTTTTGGCTATGTCGTATTTTTCTGGAGGTAATGGTCTTGCTCGAGCTGCGACGGGTGGTCCTGTAGTGATAATGTGGTGTTCAATCTTATGTTTGGGCGCATTGCGTAGAGAGGACTCTTTCGTGATGTCTTCGTATTTGTTTAAAAGTTGCGTAATACGTGAATTCGTTCCCACTGCGATAGTACGAATTGTTTGTTGTGTCGCTTTTTCTGAAGTTACATGCGTTGTCAGCTCTGTAACTTTGTCGATAAGTTTGCGACCTGCTATGTCGACTAATAGTTTATAGTGCTCTAGAAAATCTGCTCCAATTATTGGTTGTGTAACATCGGCGATTATAAAATTCCATTTATAACATCGTTGTAGTCCTAAATTCAAGGTAAGCGTCTTCTCGCCGTAAGTCCTAATTTTAGTCCCATTTGCAGCGTATAGTGTGTATTGTTCATTTTGTAAAATTGAATATCTCTGTTGCTTGCTAATGACTGAAATATTTGCGCCCGTGTCAATCAAAAACTTCATACCACTTTTTCGGTCGGTAATGGTGAGGCGATTGGATGGGTGGATTGCACAGAGTTTCGCCGTTGTCTGTGCTCTTATTCGTTTCCCTGGTTCCGTACGTAAGTCATTGGTTTCCAACCGCATGGTTTAATGCAGTTCCTTGCATATTTTCCGAATCTTTCGTGGTAGTAACAAAATCGATTTGCTCCTCTATAGTTTGTTCTCGGCCTCATAATCGGGAATTGTTGACGTTTCTTGAAATGATTGTGCGTGCTGGGTCGATAGCCATATTGACCTTGCTGAATTGCGTCAATATCTATCTGTAATTTTGCTAGCTGGGCTAAAATGCATGCTGTATTGTTGTCGTTTGAAGTGTCGTTGCTAACAGCTGATATTTCGGTTACTTTTGAATTCATTATTATTTTGTCTGCAATTTGGCTCAGTTTGTCAATTTCCATGTCTTCCGTAACTGCTAGAACCGTAGTAACTGATGTTGGTAAAAGCCTGAACCATAGTAGTTTAATTGTTTCGTCACTGATTTTTCCTCTCCCGAGGACTCGCATTTCACGTAATAACTGCGAAGGTTTTTGATCACCGAGTTCTGTCTCTGATATTAATTTTTGAAACTGTCGCTGTTCTGTTTCTTCGTAACAATCAATTAAACGTTCCTTGATGTTTTTATATTTATCTGTAGTCGGTGGTGAAGTGATTAGGTCACTAACTTGTAGTATTTCTTCCTTGGATAATTTTGCTATTACTGTACAGTATTTGTATTCGTCTCCTTGCTTCTGTGGTGCTAATATGGCTTCTAGTTGCGTGAACCATAATCTTGGTTGGTCTTTCCAAAATTCCGGAATGCGAGATAAAACCGAGGTGCCAGCAGCTACTTCAAGTGTTCCTTGCTGATTTATGTTCGCCTTGCATGGTGATTGTGCCATGTTTCTTGCTGCGTATTCGTTCGTCGGGGTCACCAATTTGCCAAACTTCTTGGCAGTATATGATTAGGTATAAATGAGACAAAGTTGTAGTATAGTCTGGTTATAATTATCCAAAGGTGCATCTTATATACTAACGACTACGTGTTGATCACGGATAGTAGAAACATTTAATAGATATTGAACGTGCGATAAAGATCATAAGATTGCGATGTAGATTGTAGATACAGCACAAAGATATTGTACTGTAACAGTTAACAATAATTGTATTCACTTGCATTTATTTCCAGTAAAGTATTTTGGACGAAATGGTAGAGTAGGAACCTAGATGAATGGTATCAAAATCCGAATAATAGCAAAATTTGATTAAATTGTGTTCGAATTACGATTTATTTCGGTATTACGTTTGTAAGAGAAATTAGTTCCGCCGGACTCTTAACGAGCCCTAATAAACCTAACCCTGCCATTAAGGCCAACAATAAGTTCAAGGTCAGTGACCTTAGGGGTCAAGGCTCCATATCCTCGATGTCAAGACTGTGCTATTAAGATGCACATCTTTACCTTGCCGACGGTTTTACGTGCTCTCCGAGGCGCGGACGGGTTCCGATTTGATTATTTAGCTACGAGCCCCGCCCAGTTACGACAACCACACTCTTAATATTTTTAAAAAAGAAAAAACAACGGACGAAAATTTATCCCTAATATTAAAAGCAAAAACAATCTAAATTAATTTATTAGGTACATGTGACCATGCTTACGCAATCTCCTCCTAAATAAAATAAAATCGGAGATTACAGCAACATAAAAAATACCTACAAGAAAATAGGAAAAAGAACCACCTCATTTATATGTTGGCTAAAAAACCATGCAACTTACCGGGGCAGCTGCGTCGAGGTCTGTCAGCGATGACTAGGAGCCGCCTTCGTCGTCTTCGTGCACTTTGATTCACTAGATCACATTCGGACCCCGCTCGCGAACAAAAGGTTTTTCTAATGTAATTCATTGTCACTGTTCATTTTCGGGCTAACTTCAATCATAATCACTAGTTTTCAGAATATAGTTCGGAAATCGGGATTCCATCAGCGATATTAGGTATATTTTATAATACATACATGTGCCGCGGGAGCCACACCCGACTAATCATGGATATTTTATAATGTCAAAAAAAAACCTACCTACCCCCAGATTTTAATATAACGAGTATTCGGAAATGTCAACAATATAACATAAAGTAGATATCTCAATATCAACTTAACGTTATTATTTTATTAGTTTACTTATCTAATATTTACTTCCAAAATTAGAATGAATTTTAATTTATTATCGGAGATTTTTATTTGTTACTCAATTAATATCAGCGCCATCTAGTGATACATGTTTGAACTTTATGAATAATGTTTCTGTGTGTAAAATTATGCATTTTTTCGGTATAAAATGTTTGTATCCTGTGTAGCTAGGTGTCTAGAACGAGTACATGTCTATTAACTAGATCCTTTCATCCGTTTATGTTATTGACAAACGTTTTCACAAACTTTCACATACGTAAATTATTCCTACATTACATACCACAACATTTATCCTCCAGTTAATGAAAACAAGAAGTAATAATACGAAACAAGGAATTCAATCAGTAAACAGCTTAATACATTCAGTGGAACTAGTTTATATGTAAAGCGGCAGAGCAGCGGCAAATTGGCGGTTTTCTTCAGCGTCGCTGTAAACGATCTCTTCGCTAAACTCATTAGACTGCATCAGATGCGCGCTGGCCTCGCAACGTGTGCCAAGCGCTGCAGGGAAACTGGTAATGGATGCTCAACAAAACGACGCGGGGAAGACATTGCGGATGTGTGACGTTTTGAATCGCTATCGAGATTTTGATAAATTGTTCGCTAATATGTTTGTTTGGATAAACTGTGTAAAGTTATCAGATATTAATAGATAACATGTTGTACTTGAATTGTTCGGAAAGATGTATGAACGCCATATTGCTGGGGATCGTTGGATGCTGTCGGCATATAACCGGACCTTGTGGAGGTTTATTGGTCTCTTTGTTCAGCAGTGGACCTCCATTTGCTGAAATGGTGGTCATGAATTGTACATATATAAATATATTAATTTTCTGAGTGTTAAAAGAAAACATATATTAATTAGAATTGTAAAGAGAAATCAGTTAGCCAGGTTGTTATGTGCGCTCCCTACACACATAATTACATTAGGTACAATCCAAATAAATTATTATGATTATAGCCATTGGTGATTTTTCGGCAGGGGAAGAGCAGCATTGATAAAAGTACAACAAAGCAATAATCGAGAAGGAGATGGCATTTTATTTGATTAAAATCTTAACTTTACAAAGCTACTTGCACTCAAGTAACGTGGTTGGTAAAAAGCTACAAGATCAACAAGCCAATTACGTAGACAACTAAGAATATAGATCTTTGTAACATTGGATTAAGCACGTAAAGAATAGTAGCATTCCCACAGACTATGGTATCGGTAACTTGGGGCATGCCGCTATAGCGGCTGTAAGGCCCATTCTAGAGGAGTGGCTCAAGAGGAGCCACGGCGCCCTCAGCTTCCGGCTGACGCAGGTGCTTACCGGACACGGGTGTTTCGGGAGGTACCTGTGTCGCATAGGCCGGGAGCCGACGTCCCAGTGCCACCATTGTGGTGATTGCCGCGACGATACGGCGCTGCATACGTTGGCGGAGTGCCCAGCTTGGGCTGAGCAGCGCCGTGACTTGGTCGCGGCCGTAGGTGCTGCGGGAATCCTCTCGCTTCCGGCTGTTGTGTCTACCATGGTCGGGAGCGAGTCAGGGTGGAGTACCGTCGCCACCTTTTGTGAGGCCGTCATGCTCGCAAAGGAGGCGGCGGAAAGGGAGAGAGAGGCTGCCTCGTCTCTCCCCTCCCGCAGCAGACGCACTGGGCGTCGTAGGGTGGCCGACTTCCGGCCACCGTAGGGCGCGGCCTGCGGACGGCAGACTAGGGGCGTCTTGTCGTCCGACCAGCAGCAGGCCTCGAGGCGGCGGCGTCGTGTTCCGCGCGCGCCTCATAGTGGAGTCCTGCGGCCGGGGTGACGGCCGCAGTGGGTGACGGGGCCCGCCTGACCATCTGGCGGGCCAATACCCGTCGGGGGGTAGTGACGAATGCTTCGGCGATACCCGCCCCCCGACACACGGGTACAAGAGGAACACGGGTTGGTTTTTAGTCAGTAAGAGTCTGACAGTCCCCTTCGCCCTTCCCCCAGGGCGGAGGGACTCCAAGAGGATTTTCCAAACCGTCACCAAAAAAAAAAAAAATTGTATCGGTAACTTGATGTGTATCACGAAGTGCTGCCAGGTATCTAAATCTAATATCTACGTAATGTAATGAGCGAGGCCTCTACACACATGCTTTCTATACTCAGTAATGTTCTGAGCATAAATCCGTGTAGCATCTGATACCTCGCATACAGTTTCATACATTACAATTGCTTCTACATATTAGCACGCATTCGGTGTGACCTAGCCTTTAATCGGCGTACGCGTATACACCGCTGGACTCGCCAGTACCGGCCGCGCAGATACACATCATGATCGCAATCTTCTTACTAATTACACAGGTACACTCGATAACAACAATGTTAGTAGCCGCCACCGTTACCGGGAATTATGTAATTACTTATGTATTGGGGGTAATTGGGTTTCGTGGCTGGAGGAATCAGCTGACGTGTAGATCAATCTATTAAAACCTCTTCGTGGATAGAATAGCGTGATATTATATAGGTAACCATGTCAAGGGAATGTCTAATGTTAAGATATGATTATATGATTTTAGAGGATTAGATTGCTAAGAGGAAGTTTTGAACTTGGCAGGGAGTTTTGGGAAAATCTTATACATTTTATGTATTGTTTATTTTACTGTTTTTATCAAACCATGTTAATATTAGTTTAGTCATTGTCACTTGATACTGCCAAAGTTAAAAAAAACGATGTAATGATAAGGTTTCTATAATTATTATTTTATTTGAAATCAATAGTCATAATCATAGTCAATTACAACAAAAAATTCCCATACAGCACCATCTGCCGAGATTTCTCAGAACGATTACAATCAAGACGGCTAACACTATTGATGGCGGGATTTCGCGTGGCTCGCGATAGTGATGTCCCGCCTACTTGCAAAGTTAAGACCGGATTCACCGGCACCGTACACCGCCTGTTACCGTGCCACTCAACAAACGCAACCAGAAGATATGAAGACACTGCTAAATGATAAATTATATTATTTTATTTCTGTAAATAGATCTTATTAAGACATTTTTTACACCAACTAGATGGAACTGGTAGGTATATCATATCTGACGATCTCTAAAACTGAATCAAAATTATAGTTGGCGTACCCAAGGGATTCTATGCAGTGCCTAAGTATGTTTGTAGCCTTTTGAAAAAGAGCTATAACAGTTTCTTTGCTGTCCGGGAAAGGAAATGCGGCGCGTCGGAGTTCCTATTTACCAGGTAATCTACTCCATATCACAGGAGCGTTTCATCGCATTCTTCATTTCTCAGTAGGAATGAGGTAGAACTATCGTAAGTATGTACTTAAGTGTATTAGGATTTCTACACACAAAGAAATGTCCACTTGAAGCTGCTATGGCGCTTTTTTCAAAAAGCAATCCCTGTACGAAGTGGTGTTTCTGGGTCCAGTTGGTGTTGGTGTGCCCCCGATCCGTATCTACCATAATGAGATAGATATTCTACTCGATACGACTTAATACACTCGTTTTTACTGGTGCCTGATTGTTGCGATGTAATCTGCTCGTTTTTGTGTTGGCTTGAGCTAATCAAATGATTATTGTTGTATCATGGTTTGTTTGGCTTAATTTTTGTTTGTTTATGAAGATTTTTTGGTATTAAAACTGTGTTAGTTTACTGTTTGTGGGCTAGCTCATACAAAGTCATATATTTACTTAAATTAGACTATTATCACAGGTAGGTACTTTTGAACTAGGTGCACGGTTCCAACAAATGGGATTTGAATTTATTGCACTACATAATCATGTTAGATGTAACGATACCACAAAAGGTACATTATGGACCCTGTAGGGCACCGATATTACATACAGTAGTATGACAGAAACGCTACCGTCTATTGGTCTTTAGATTCTTACATTCTTGCTTTAGATACATGCTATTTCCACCCTTCCCAGATAATGTGGACATTGAAGTAGGAGTATAGGATAACTGGAGGCTCTTTTTTAATGTTTGGCGATTCCCAGGGTGATGTAGGAGTTTATGAGTTATGACCCACGATGATCACTAATCACCAAGTTCCCACTCTGATGTGACACAACAGATAAGTTTCTCGAACATAACAGTTCTCTAATAGCTATCGTAATAACAATAGATGTACCTACACGAGAGACTCATTAGTTCAGTTATTGTTGTGAAAAAAAATAACTAAAATCAAAAATAGGTTGTCATCGATTACATCACGTTTACATTATTTTCTGTCTAATATAATAATCAACAATAGTGAGGTGAATGGTAATACTGATGTATTGTCCATTATCTCGGCGGTTGCTTGAAGAGCGAGGAGCTCGGGGTTCAGCTCGTCAGTGAGTGGTGTGTGGTCGGTGTCGCCAGTTCACCTGTGTTGTGCTGGTTAATCTGTGCAGTACTGCCGACATGCTGACCAATCTGGGATTGTTCGTCACTATCTTTTGTTTTATCCCTGTGAGTATTATAATACTGTGAAGGTCATGTGTTATTGTTAACTTTTCTGGACATCTCTAGTCGCGGCGCGTGAGGTCCTGAGTTAGATTTGCAAGTCAGAGTCAGAAACTCTTAGTAGTAGTATTTAAAACTATTAGACTAATTGGCATCATTGGTCTGGAAAAAGAAGTAATTAATTCTTCTAAGTGGGATATGTTGCAGGTGTGCTCAGCGCGCAAGTCGATCACAGTGGAGCGCGACTACAGCTACATGAAGCCTAACGAGGCACTCGCCCTCCACGTGAGTGTGCTACGCAAGCAGACTACATACTTCTTTCCTGACACCTTTTATTTTTTACTTTTAATTTTTTAATTTTTTTTATTCGTGATAGGCTTACGCTTGATCGCCAGTTTGCCTGATGTTAAGCGATACTGCGATCTATGATGGAGCGCGCTTGCTTAGAAGAAACTTAACATTAGATCAACTGATATCTCACAGTTTGTGTTCCAATTAGCATTTTATACATTTATCTCATGTCTTGCATACCAGGACTTTTTTGTTCCAAACTTGTGACCAAGTATGGATCGGTTAACATATTTATAAGCTACCTTTTTAGTCAACCTCAGTTAATTAATCAAATGTCTTTTTCAATTATATTTGAGTATCCCTTCTTACACATAAGTTTCATTCCAAAACATGCAATAGTAGGAAGATCAAATACAAACTAACATGATCCTGTCGTAATAACATTATGATATTTTGATGACAATAATTACATAAACATTTTGTCGACATGTTTCTCGTAGAGGCTGAGCGACTGGCTTATTTCGCTACGGGTTGTGGGTTCTACCTTCATCAAAAGTCTTTACGGCTTGCAGATTTCCTCATGTTGTTGTCATCATCGTTCAGGGGAGGGGTCACTTGTGTGTGCCTTGGCATCTCCCCATGCAGTAAATAGTTCACTATATAACTTACTGATTCTGGGTCTATATATTTATCTATGTGAAAAAAACAATGGCAAGTTCCACACATCATTTTACCTGAAAACGATTTGTAGCGTCTATGTATCAAAAAATTTTAAACCGTAGGGGTACTATTTCTTTGACATAATCACCGAAGCTTTTTACAGGCGGCTACAAAAATAAGTTAAATAACATTATATGTTTTATATTAGAGGTTATGTCTCTATGAAAGCAAAATATTTTTTTTAAATTCCTGATAGGCCTACGCTTGACCGCCAGTTCGCCTGATTATACTAGTATATTAATGTATCCATCTTGTGTAACTTCCCTATATTATAAAATAAAAAAAAACACATAATGTCATGTTAGACTTAATTTTATGATCTCTAAAAATCAATTTGTTTATTTTCGGTTTGAACAGTCATTATTCCAACATCAAACAAATTATTAAATGTCACTGTGACAATATCACTAAGTGTTGCCATTATATTTACTTTTAATTAGTATTTAATGTCTGTGCACCTGACACAAAAAAAAACACAAAGCAAAGCTGCCGTTCAACAAGCCTATGTAGACACTGTAGAATCCGGCGTTATTTATTTACGTTAAGATATGAATACATGTTTTTATGCACTAAATGAAGTGGCAACTCTGGTGATTTAAATTATATTTTGCCCAACATTGACAATATTAATCAAATAAAAGTCCATTAATTGCTATATTTTTACCCGTAACACTAAATAGGTATAAAAAAATCCACTAATTGCAATCACATTTCTAGACGCTTCCTAAAACACTCAGGTATAATCTTGCCGTTGTTCTTTCAATATAGAAGAAAATCCTAGTCAGGAAGCAACGTTTATTAAATATACCTACTTCAAGCTTCTGTTTTAATTATTTCCATTATTTAGATGGAGAAAGTGTTGGACCGCATGACCGCGCTGAAGGTGACGGTGCACCCGCGCATCCGGCACCTGTACGCGCTACTCAAGAAGGACATCAGTTACCAGGGCCCCAGGGTATACGCGCAGCGCCACCACCACACGCACCACCTGCTCGGCGTCAACACGCCCAGGCCCACCTACGACCTCAACAAGCTCAACAGGATATACACCACCGACGCTGACAGTACTTAATTGAAACTCGAGGAAACAACACGTGATGCATTTAAACTTGTGTTCATTGTCACACTTATTCAATTAAGACATATTTATATAATTAAATAAGTTGTTTATTTTTCTCTTCGCTATTATAATGCACGGTAGTGGACCAATACTTTTCGACCAACTTTCGGTTTATAGAGTCAGGGCTTGTAAAGTTAGAGGCTTGGATCTACTCGAGATCTCACAACTTGTTATAGTAGAAAAATCGCGTTGCGAGAATAGGCATTTTTAACATTTAATGTTTTGATGGGATGTATTTTTCGGGTGGTGTGTGTAATCTTTGGAAATAATTTAAATGATCTCCAATTTTGAAAGTTTTGTCACTAATAACTGGGTACGTTATTCCCGGGTGTGTTTTATTGTATTTATATCCACGCAAACGAAGATTCTGTTGAAAACCGATTTTGTACGGAAAACCTAGTTCCTATGGCTCACTAGAGGCGCTATGCAAGTTTTCCATACAAAATGTTTCATAAATAGCCGTATGGTTTGTACTGGGTCGAGATAAGTCAAAGTCAACATGTTTTATTTCAATTAGACCATTAAAAAAGATACTTTTGAAAAGTCAAAATTAGTTGCACAGTTCGAAAAAGTGGGTCTTATGGCGAAAGGCCGGCAGGAAACTCCATAGATAATACCTACTCTTTAAAAAAAACAGATGATTACATTATTAATCTCTACAACTTTGTTTTAAATAGTACATACCATTACGCCTTTACCCTGAAGGGTTAGACAGTGGTCTGGTGGTGGACTACTAATGTACACCCACAGTTCGCCGGTATGTTTTATGTCCCAGGTAATGTTTTAAATAGTTGCTGAGTATTATGCAGTTTGATGTATAAGATTTATTCAGTATAGGTGTTATATTTACAAAGAAAGGGATTGCCATAGCAAGTAAGAGCTGACCAGTCCCGACAGACAGCACATTTATTCCAACACTCGACAATATGACGGTGCATCACATGCAACCATCCGTGTGCATGGTCCACAAACATCAGTTAGTGACATCATGCATACACCTCTCCACACAATGTGTGCACATAATTTGTCCGATGTGCCTCGTGGTTCGCGCGTACTGCGCCGCCGGCTGTACACCGGTTAATACTGACCCTCTTTCGGATGCTAGAGCACATATATACCTACTGATTATTTTTGAGAGCTAGTGATGTGATGTTAAATGCTGGTATCTAAACTTCTAAATTTCATTTTACTTAAGTCGAATCGCGAAATATTCTAGACACTAATATCTAGCTTCTAATACAAATAACATCGATTATTGGTTAATTAATGAAATAGGATCAATTCTCAAGTGGAAAAAATATTTGAGTGGTGTGAAGAAAATAAGTCAGATAAGAAAGAAGAAGAGATACATAGATTGTCATAGGAATTGATTAGTCAAAAGGCCGAAAAACCTGACACCACCAACCCTGACTAGTCTTACCTCAATACATCAGTATTGCCTAACGTTGGGTTGCGGATATCTGAAGGCAGTCGTTCTGTTCAAATTAAGTCCCGATATTCAGTCTGGCATCTGGTATCTGGAAGCCGATCTCAATAAACTGGGGGAAAGGCTAGGTTAATGACGTTTAACGATCCCAGATAGAAACAGTGTCATTTTCTTGTGTCCTATACAGCTAAATCAGTTCTATTCTGTATTTAATCGCTCTATTTAAACTACAGAGCAACTGTTCCGAAATCCGACAGCCGAGCACTTAGACCAGTCGCTTACAATACCATCTACATACACAATAGAAGGCCACTGATCACTACTATCAGCCTCGACAAATCGTCACCAAATCGCCGACAAATCACTGACAATTAAACGATAGATGTCGCCAGTAGCCATAGTGACTTGGGACATGTCGATATCGATGCTGGCACAACCTTATCGTAGCACCGCCCGCCAAATGTCGGTCATTTGTTGATCAACATCACTACACGAACGGATTGAAATGAACTGAATAGGTAGTTATGCGCTCTCAATACTCTGTCGAGTTTGTAGCGTTTGAAAGGATGGCTTTATAGCTTTTATATAAATTATATTATAGCTATTTAATTAGGGGTTTAAGCGGAATTTGTGACTTAACCAGTTGCAGGCGGTTGTTTTGTTTCCTCTCTATGAAAACGAATGCATTGCTGACGAAAGTATTTTCGAAATACAACATACGAGGCTCTTGAGTTGTCTCGAAAGATACAAAAAACGAATATATTTAATAGATTAGATTTTATAAATTATTAGCTGTTGTCGTCGTTCTCAAATTACTCTCATTCCAAAGGATTTTTTGAGACAATAGGTAAACCAAACAGCAATATAAGCGTGACAGCATAACAGACAAACAGACAGATACTTTCACATTTACAATATTATGAGTATGGAGGGGAGAGTGCACTGGGCGCTCTTATCGTTAAAAGCAGATTCATTTCTAAATCTTGGAGGTAAGGGCATACATAATATCGTAGTGCAGGTTATGTGGTGTCTATATAATCTATTCCTCTGGATTTCCCGATTGCTTAAAATTGGAGTAGGTACCTATTCCATAACAATTACTACGAACTAGTTCGAATGAAAGCTAATTCTAACTCCAGCTTATTTTAGAAAAGGTTAAGCAAACAAAATGATTGCCTACATATAGCTCCGCGTGATCAGTCTACCGAGATCAGTCGAGCCAATCCCTTTGAGAATTACCTATACCTACCTAATGGTTATTGGCAGGGCCGAGAGCGCGCAAATCGTGTATCGATACAGTGTCATCGATTACCGGCTCGTGACTCTGTGTTGTCAATAGGCCAATGTGGACAATTACAGCACAATGCAGCCGTCAGCCGGATCCAGTGCTATTGTTTGATAGTGTAGCTAAATTCTGGCTCTTGAACCGGCTAGTACATTACACAACTGTATTGGCAATTGCAAAGAAAATATTTGAAATGTAACCAAATCGTTGTACTCAAGAGGATAGGCAGAGAACTACATCAGTAATGGCTACATTTCGCAATATGAGGCGAGTTTCCTCACACTCTGCAGCCATGTTTGAACGTTTTAAAGAACATTACACCAATAACTGCCTCATTAGTCTAGAGGTCCCAAGTGCGACAGCTACGCTAGAGGTCCTGGGTTCGATCCCCAGGTCGAGCAGTGTTATTGGGTTTTTGTATGAAATTCTCAGTAGCAGCTCGGATTCTGGATTTATGCCCGGTTAATGACAAAATGGATTATTATAAGGAATGAAACAATGCATTATATATTTCTCAATGGAAAGAGTGTAATATATTTCAATCTGATCATTAATGCTCGGTTTCAAATAGTGTACTATGGAGAAGAACAGGCAAGAAACTCCATAGCCATAATCATTTGATATTTTAATGTATAGTTTCTCATTTCATTTCACGTGTCACATAAAGCATAAAGCAACTATCACATAATTTGTATCAAACAGTAACATAATACAACAAAGTAACAATAGCATAATCACACAGCATAGTAATAATCAAAGTACTTAACTTTAACGACCAGCAGCCGATCCTTGAAGTCAAAGTCAAAGTCAAAATGTTTTATTTCAGTTAGACCACTAAATAGGTACTTTTGAAAAGTCAAAACTAGTTGCACGGTTCCAAAAAGTGGGTCGTATGGAGAAGAGCCGGCAAGAAACTCCATAGACACTCTTTAAAAAAAAATAGAAAAACTTGATTACAATATTATGTTTTACAACTTTGTTCCAACTAGTTGCTGAGAATTCTGCAGTTTGATGTATAAGATTTATTCAATATACAAAAGGAATTAGGGATTGCCACAGCAAGTAAGAGCTGACCACCCCGACAGACAGCACCCGTTCACGAGCATGACGTGCGTATCGGCGTGGTTCGACTCAACCATATTGTAGGAAATAAAACAACCCGACACACAACGCCACCATCAGCAGGACATTTAAGTGAGCATGACAAGCTCTGACCGCGGGCACAACACTTTTACAGATAAATATATGTATGTACTTATACAGATTGCTACATCAATATCTGCACTATACTCGCACATTACAATTTTCTAATTATGAAATTATACAATATTAAAAGTCCAATCTAAACCTATATCAATCCAATATCATAATGTGTGTAATTGCATAGGTATTTTGTTAAAATTATCAGTCATCATCCTGTGGAGCTGGACCAGCACTTTGCCAAACATTTTTATCCAAAAGATAGTCTTCCAGTTTATAGTAAGCTTGCCTGCACAGGGTAAACTTAATCATTTTTTTTAATTTATTTTCTGGTAATTTTAAAATGAACTCCGGAATTTTATTATAAAATCTTACACAGTATCCCATAAAGGAAGTATGGACTTTAGCGAGACGAAACTGCGGCTGCATTATTGACTAACTGTAACTGTCACTCTAACCAACTAACTAAACGATTTTGAGGAATACCTACCTTTTAATACTTTATCCAAACAATGGCACCATATTAGCAATAAGGCGCCATATTCTACCAATCACAGATTGTCATACATTTTAGCCAAATATCTATAAACATTAGCAACAATAATAAGATACAATTCAGTAGAACTGTTTTAAAACATGATAGGATAACTAAGCAAATTTGAAAACCAACAAATGTAATAACTTTAGCTTTAACTCGGTAAACATAACATTAATTGACTGTGTTATATAAATTAAATTAACAAAAATAAAACCCGAGGATCATTCTAAATATCATTAATTAAGTTATAGTCTGTTGAAGCCATCTATTGGTAAATATTGCTATCATATTTTGACACGGATATATTTTAACGTACTTTTGATGTAACTAGATGGCAGGGTGCATTTTACGTCACATCGTGAATCGCGGTGTTAAGTTTCTCCGCCCGTAGTATAAGTAGTTAGACATGCAATCTGTAAATCACCTAACCTAACCTGTCTTATCCTACTAAATCTAACCTAACGTAATCTATGGATAACCTAATAAATCAGGCTTGGAGTGTCCATCCAAGTCATTCAAAGAGGATCCTGGTTTTTTATTGAAGAAGTCAATCCCCAGTATTAACCTCAACTATTGAGGTTAAACATGGTCCTTCGGAGCTGGATATAGGAGCTGGATGTAGCAGCAAGGGCTGGAACAGGATCAGGTGCTTGCTCTGAAGTGGGTCAACAGAGCTGAGCATCAACCCCGTGCACTGCCGTGGTTGAGGTGTTGTATGAAGAGGAAGAGATAGCAACACTCGGGTCACGGAAGGTGCGGAGGAAGGAATACAAACCAAATCAGCAGCGTTGCTGCAGACGACAATAGGTCGTAAGGAAGTGAGTCATAGTGGCGAAAATCGTGAGTACTGTTATTTCATAACTGGTTTAGGGAAAGTGAGCTCTATTTCCTAGAACATTTTAACTTGTAAATTTCTCTTTGTACATTCGAATTTGGTTCTTATTTTCAAGAGCTTGTAAACTTAGTATAATTGGTAGTAGTTTTAGACATAGCTAGATTTAAGGCAATTTGTGTTCCGACGGGGAACCTATGCCCGATTTTTGTAAAATATAGAAGTTCAAAACACTTAGAATATTTTTAATATTTTCATTAACTTGTAAAAATTTGAGAATATTTCCGGACTTGTAAATTTTCATAAATTATTTGGCATTTCTTTTGACAATTTAGGTGTCATCAAGATTGTCATTATTTTCTTATTGTATTTTATACTCAGATTTTATATTTCTTCAAAATGTCTTTACAATCCTTGGTTAATATTCAAAATGATATTTACGCTCGATTGTCCAGAGCTAAAATCAACTACATGAAAACACCGAAAGAAAGACTGACTAAACAGTATGTAGATTCTCGCTTAGAGGCTGCTGAAGAGTTGTGGGAACAATTTCGGTCGACTCATACTCAGATTGTTCGAGATGTTGATGCTAAAGAATTAGAATCTTCGCCTTATACCATCAATGAATTGTTTTATACTACTGAAGAATTAACTATATCTTTATTTCAAGGTTGAACTTAGAACTGTTTCAGATAATCTTAGCGGTAGTGGTGCTTCTTCAGAAGCAAGTCATAGCGGTTCAGGCGGCAAGCATACGTCTATTAAATTGCCTAAGATTACTATTCCAACATTCTCTGGTAAATATACCGAATGGCCAACCTTTCGTGATTTATTTCTGTCTGCAATTCATAGAAATACGAATGTAGAAAAAGTTCAAAAGTTGCATTATTTGAAAGGGTACTTAAGTGGTGAAGCAGAACAGCTTTTGAGACACATTCCGATATGTGAATCAAACTACGATAGGTGTTGGACTCTTCTTGAGACACGCTATAATAACAAAAAATATCTTTCACATTGTATTCTCTTGACGTGTCGGTATAGAGCGTTTGAGTTTTTAGAGACTAAGCCAAATAAGGGTCAAATTGTTAATGAAACCAAAGTATTTCATGTTTCAACTTTGCTGTGTCAGTTTTGTAAAGATGATCACAAAATAGGGAACTGTAAACAATTTGTAACTAAAGATGTAGATATTCGTCGTAAGTTTGTTCAGGATAACAACTTATGTTTTAACTGTTTAGGCCTCAATCATTCTGCTAGGTTCTGTAAATGCACAGCATCTTGTCGCATATGTAGACGTAGGCATCACTCGTTGTTGCACCCTAAAGGTGAACATGAGTCTTTTGGAGAGAGAAAGGATTTAGGTTCGTCGAGGAATATGAGTTCTCCGACGAAAGAGTCAACACAAACTGTTAAGGGAGGAAATCAGAAGGAAGTCATCTCTTGTTTTTCGAAGGGTATTGCCACTAATAATGTATTGTTGGCCACGGCTCTTGTAAAAGCTGTCTCGAAAAACGGAGCTAGGTACACATTACGAGCGTTGTTGGATCAGGGCTCGCAGGCGTCCTTTGTGACTGAAAGCACTGTTCAAAGTTTAGGTCTTAAAAAGGAATCGTTAAAAGGAATGTTATCTGGAGTAGGTCTAGATAACAATTTACCAATAAATTATGTTGTTGATATAAAAATTCAGTCTAGATTCGATCCGTCGGTTGAAGTAGTTGTAAATGCTTATGTTCTTGACTCTATAACTTCATTATTACCATCTAGAGAAACGGTACATTTGGATTGGGTAAGCAATATGCAGTTGGCTGATCCAAATTATAATAAACCAAATAGAGTAGACATTTTATTAGGAGCAGAAATATGCACAAAGGTTTTACAAAATGGATTCATAAAATCGTCTGATGGTCGAACTATGGCGCAGTACACCTCCTTAGGATGGATTTTATCGGGGACGGTAGAATCAGTAGCTTGTAGTACTATTGCTGCACTACATGTCAACGTCAGTGGTTGTGAAAACCTGAAAGTAAATAGAAGTATCAATTCAAATTATAAATATATAGCAACCACAAAGGCAACAAAGCGATTTCAGGTATCAGAAACTAAGCTAGGCCAAAATAAAGAGTTTAAAACTAAATATAAGGAACTAGAATATGGTACTTACTTTGAACAGAAGCAGCGACGCCTTCCAGTATTTTCTGCAGGACAGCCTCATTTAGGAATCTGTAAGAAAATATATTATAGTTAAGGAATGCTATAGTGCTTAGAATATAAAAACAAACTGAGATCTGTATAATGGTTAAGAATACTTAGCGAAATAATATTAAGTACGAAATAAACAAATTGGTTTACTTACTGGTAGAAAGTTAAAAAGGGTTTTTGATACTCAAATCACAAGTATGGTGACAAGCAGATTGGTTTACATGTTTCTGGTGGTGTATGCACGTGTAGTCAAGGCTGTATATGGGATTACATCATGTCACTTTGCTTATACATAGGTAAACCAAGGTGGTTGTTCAACATTGTTTTGTTTCTTAAAAGTACACTTACAGATTTTCTATTTAAGTTTAATTTAAGGACGATACCGTCAGGGTGGGCGGTACCCATTGGTTTAATGATTTGGTGGCTACTTGATAAAGTGGTTATATTTCAGCCGAGTTCGGTCTATCTTGTTCGTAGATTTAAGTTTTATAATTTTTGTGTTTAATTTGAATTCATGTTAACAATGGTTGTATAAGTTAGCAATACTTAGTACAGTTGGATGTGTAGTAAACAAAATGTATTATCAAAATGTTATATGTAATTAAGGACATAAATATCGCATTATGTCCTTGGTGGGCGGTATGTTGAAGCCATCTATTGGTAAATATTGCTATCATATTTTGACACGGATATATTTTAACGTACTTTTGATGTAACTAGATGGCAGGGTGCATTTTACGTCACATCGTGAATCGCGGTGTTAAGTTTCTCCGCCCGTAGTATAAGTAGTTAGACATGCAATCTGTAAATCACCTAACCTAACCTGTCTTATCCTACTAAATCTAACCTAACGTAATCTATGAATAACCTAATAAATCAGGCTTGGAGTGTCCATCCAAGTCATTCAAAGAGGATCCTGGTTTTTTATTGAAGAAGTCAATCCCCAGTATTAACCTCAACTATTGAGGTTAAACATAGTCATTAAACTTAATTATGATAATAATTATGTACTTTGTAATAAATAAATAGTACCATAGATCATAACTTTCGTTCCGAAATCATGATCTATGCTATATAACAGCTTTAAAGTAAAACAGTACAGAAATATTTAAAACAAGAACCGAGCGATATATAGATACATATCTAACACGCGCAAGTGAAGTTTGCAACGCCAACATGCATAAATATACAACCGCCCGACATCAACCGTCGAGCCGTGGCCCGCCAGGCAAAACACCCGCCTGGTCGAAGGATCCTCCCTTTGGTGTGAGGGGCAGCACACCGTCGCCCCTCCACAATTATATTGACACTGTATCCTGGGTTCGATGCTTAGGTCAAGTATGGCCCTAGGCAGATTTTCCTGGAAATAAATTAATAAAGCAAAACTCATCTCAAAAAATGTAACCTAAATACCTACTCGAAATCAAGATCAGTTATTTTAGGAGCAATAGAGGTTTATTAGGTCGATTATATTAATCGTATAATTCCCAAGACTTATCTTAATTCACTTAAATAAATCGTGTCTGGTTTTATCACCTAAATAAAACAAATAAAATGTACATGTGTCTCCCGCGGGCCTCCTCATCTCTGTCAAAGCAATGTTTAATGCAAATCCTGTCGTTTCACATTCAATGACACGTCACATGACACCTCTTTTAATTTATTCCAATGCTAAGATTTATATGAGAATGCAAAAAGGAATCTTGGAATACTCTTGAATATGTAACAGAGACATTGAATTATTCACATGCCGAGGATTAAATCGAGTTTTGTGTTCATTCGGGCGAAGTCGGCTGACTCCGGGCGCTCTCGGGTCAGTTCGGGTGGCTTCGGACGACCGGTGACGTTTTGAAGGCAGTTGGACGTTTACGACGAGAGGAACGAAATACTTACGTTGGAAATGTTTTAGTCTAGGTGCAGCGTGGAGATTAGGAAGGTAACGCTCGGTTAGATATTTTGGTTAAACTAGGGACCTATCTAGTTTTGCTATTGACTTTGGTATATGTTGTAAATAATGTTTGCTAACGAAATAATCTCCTAGAATCATCTATGTTTTTCCTAACTATAATTGGCGCATGCTTCAAGCCTAACTGGATTGTACACGGAGCCTACCATCAGACCTCTGCCCTGCTTTATCTTATCTTATGTTATATGGGGCCGAGGCAGCAAGGCCTCGGTGCACTTCGACCCAATGGGATCTTTTGTGCTTCCCTTAGGTATCTTTATCTCATTCTCACCCAGTTCTTCCAACAGCTCTTCCATGAGCTTTATAATGAGGCCTGGGGGTATGAGTCTGGGGTTGGCTAACCCTGCCCCATGAGGCACATTCGCTTCCTAGGCATTGCATCGCATCTACACAGGTGTTTCATACTCTCAGTTTCCCTTTTATGCCTGTCCTGCTTCCTCCTCTTTCTTATATCGACCAAAAACGGCACTTGCATTTTCTTTGTGACTCAAAACGTTGCAGACATTACATGACAATTTATGTATCAGTTTAAACCAGCCATTCCCAGGTTTAGACTTATTCATATAAGATGCCTAGTGAAGAAGAACTGAGATTGTTTGCTTTCAAATTATATAAAAAACTTTTCAATTTGTTACGTTTATTAATTCTGTGTGCGAGTTGGTTATCACCGGTGTAACTATCGGTTCTCACCACTGCGGCGCACGCGAGCGTGTAATTACGCGCGAACTCGATACGCATCAGTATTCAGCGCGGCGCCCGTGGTAGGGGCCGGGATGGGCCCCTTGCACCTTGCGATTAATTAAGAGATGGGAACAACATGCTCCGTGATTTCATGTGACATTATTGCTGAGTGTAAATATTTCAATTAGTTATAATTCACATTCTATCTAGCACCTATTGTTAATGTAGAAGCCTCATTATTGTAATAATCCTGCGAGTAGCTTTATACCCACACTGTGTTACACATAATCTCGTTTTAGTTTCAATGGGTTTTTTTTTAGTTCCTGCCTTACTTTAACAAAAATTTTATTAGTACACAATCATACCTATCTAGTACCTTATATCTAGGAAAATAAGTCCTCCTCTCTTCTAATATTGCTGTGTCCTACCTCATTGTACATTATGGTATGTTAATAAAGAATATGAATAATGCTTACCTACTTACGTACCTATATAAGGAACTGATATGGTAAATTTCATGTTTTTAGTCCCGGTTGAACTGTGCTGTTTGTGTCAATGGCTCGCTTTGAGTTTCATTAAGTACTACCTGGTGCCCGCGATTTCTTTCGTATCCTAAAGGACTTTTTGAGATAAAATATATCTTTCTGCAAAGTCCAACCTATCTCTATAGCAAAATTCGTTAATATTCATACAAGGGTTTAGATTTAAAAACGTAACAAACCAATAGAATTACTATCGCATTTATAAATATGAATACAAGAGGATTACCTGTATAGACTGCAGTTTTTCGATAATAATTTCACACAACGTCTACTTTCAGAATTTCATGCAATATGCTGATTAGAATTATTGATAGTTGTATCAAGATGTGGGGATAAAGGCAATCCGGTAATGACCACATTAATCCGGTAATCCAGGTTAACGCCTAGAAGTAAGTAATGGACAGGAATGTAGAGCGTGACAACGCAATGGTTGTAAATTGTCAAAACACTTCGGTTAGAAGTGCTCTATAATGTGTGGAAGCATTAAATCGGTCCATTATAAGGCTCTTGACAAGTACACTTTTTGTCAGTGTGGTGTGGCGTGGGCATACAAATGCATTGCTGGCCAGACACACATTCTTTATCAGCGTGGCAAGCTGCAAATTAAAATGTCGATATCAATATAAGTTGGATTACAAATTCGATTCCCAGTCTTGCAATGATACTGGGATTTTCCAAGAAGTTTTCAGTATGAGCTCGGAGTTAGGATTTGTGTCCGGTCAATGGCAATAGGCTATTATGTATTATTACCTATTATGTACATGGAACTTAAATATTCCGGCAAACTGTAGATGTAACTGCATTAGTATCTATACCTCTGCCAGCACTTCGGGGAATACAGGCGTGACGGTATGCTTTGTTGGATTACCTACATATGGGATGTACTTAGTGACTTCTGAAGATGAAGTCATGGGTTCGATTTATAGTCGAGCATTGAAATGTTTTTGGGTTTTTAATAAATTTCTCAGAAGCAGCTCGGTATTTGGATTTGCGCCCGCTTAATGACAATAGGCTCGTCCCCTGTTACATTTATGTCTTTGCCTAACTTTTCGGTGATGAAAAATGGTAATATCAATAGGTAGGTACTTACATAGGTGTTTTAATTCGTCCATACTACACTCACACTGGCCGTAGAAAGAGTATAATGGTTTCATACAGAAACAGAGAGGGTACTTGGTTGTGCACTGCCGGTCGTGCGTGCAATCTGGAAGGGATCACTCAGGTAGTAGGCCGGCGACAACGAAGATGAAAGAAAGGAAATATATTTATTGACAAATAAAATAAGATCACTAATACAACCAAACAGATCAGCATAATATCTGGTGGTGGTTATTATTACTGACATAACTTATTACCTGTAGTTCTGAGGGTTTTAGCCATGGACCGGATACATTAAGTAAAAACTTTATTTTAAAATATCATACTCTTGGGTTGGGATTTGTGCCCGGATAATGGCAAAAGGCTCACCCCAACCTAAAATATACTGGCGAACTGTATGTACTCGCGTATACAACCGGTGTACATAAAATCGGTCGTGCAAAAAACCGATATTCAGTCGATTCTGGTTAAACTGGATTGCTTCCAGTTTTTACATTTCAATTTATTATGTTCTTACTTCATTATAATTTATCCTTACTAATAATATAAACGTAAATGTTTGTGAGTATGGATGCATGGATGTTTGTTACTCTTTCATGTCAGAACGGCTGAACGGATCTGGATGAAATTTGGCACTGATTATAGTCTGGAATGACACATAGGCTACTTTTTATCCAGGTCGGACCCAATTCTGAAGACAAAGTCGCGGACAAAAGCTAGTTATTTAATAAGTATACATACATACACTCACGCCTTTTTCCTAGGGAGGTAGGCAGAAACAAAAGAACGCCACTTGCTACGATTCTTGCACAACTCTTTTGCTTCATCCACATTCATACAACTTATCATACATACGCGCCGGTTGCGAGTACTACAAAGTCAAAGTCAAAAGTCAAAATGTTTTATTTCAATTAGACCACTAAATAGGTACTTTTGAAAAGTCAAAACTATTTGCTACGCACCTGACCTTTTTGCAGGATCTCACCGATAAGGTCGGTGTATGTCTTTCTAGGGCGTCCTCTCCCGGCGGCTCAACTGACATTCGCTTTATAAATTCCTTTCGTTAATCGATTTCTTCCATTCTCTCGACATGCCCAAATCATCTTAACATATTCTTCTCAATTCGTGTCACTACATCATATTTTAAGCCGCAACGTTGTGTTATCACACTCTTTCTTTCTTCTCTTTTTTTTAAACTAACATACACAAACGCCCAGACCCGGAACAACTACCTGTAAATCATACAAATATTTGCTCCGTATGGGGATCGATCCCACAACACGTGGCGCAGAAGCCGATCGCTCAACCGCTACGCAAAACGTGTCGTCTGTTCTTCAATCTATCATTCCGAGTTACACCGCACATAGTTCGCAAGGAACGCATTTCCACCACCTTTTTTCTACTTTCATGTCTCTTTTAATAAGTATTTTATATTATATAGGTAGTAATGTTATAAGACATGATACGTACATGTTGATCTAAGTGAACCGTGGCTCGCCACTTGGTCACTGAACCCAGTGACAACGAAAGCAAACGCGACAAATACCAACGTCATGGTGACAACCTCTCTCAATATTCTGACGGATGTTATTTTTCAGAAATGTACTTACATAGTAAATTTTCCATGAAATTGATTACAAATATACGAGTATAATGTAGTTATATCAGTTAATTTTAGTAAATAAATATATTATTATAATTCTCAATTTGAAATGCTGCGTCGATGGTAAGCTAATGATGTGTAGGTTCGTAAGCATTATTCAAATCAATGACACTGTTCTGTGACTAGATCATAATATTTTTTATTTCTTTCTGAACCTTTTAATTCGAACAACGAAAGTGAACGCCTCGGGACACACATTCATCGATGCAAAGACGACATTTGGAAAGACAGGCTAGAGCAAAAGTTGGTATTTATCTATACATACACTAGATGTTAAAAAATCTCTTTTTTTTTAATTTATTTTTATTCGTGATAGGCTTACGCTTGACCGCTAGTTTGCCTCTATCTATGATCTACGATGGAGCGTGCTTGCCTAGAAGAAACCGATTCACTCGTGATTTAAAGACACCCAGATTATATCTATCAGGGAAGACCCACTCGGGAAGTGCTTTCCATATTTCAGCAGTACGCATTATAAAAGTGGACTTAAAGCGTTTCGTTCGGGATTTTGGAATGCCCACCGTGAATCGATGACGCTTTTTCGTGCTTCTGGTCGTACAATAGTGGAAAGGGCTAGGGGCGATAAGATCGTGGAGATCCTATGCACACTCTCCGAAATGTATCCGATAAAAAACCGATAAGCTAGCAACTTTGCGGCGATGTTCAAGACTTTAGAGTTTAGCCCGGACAAGGGAATCTTTGCCAATGAGCTTCTTGGCACGTTTCTCGATGGACTCTAACGCCTCGAGCTGGTACTTAGCCGATCCATCCCAAAGGTGCGAACAGTACTCCATGCACGACCGAACTTGTGCTTTATATAATGCGAGCAATTGTTCCGGCGTGAAGTAACGCCGCACCTTCGAGAGGATACCCAGCTTTCTGGCAGCTATTTGAGCTTTGGACTCTATATAGGAGCCGAAGTTGAGGGTTGACGTCAGAGTAACGCCCAAGAGCTCAAGGTGGTCAGTCATCGGCACAGATACATTCCGGAAAGTAGGAGCCAGTTGGAATGGGCTCTTTTTGGCGGAAAACAGACACGCCTGGGTCTTGGCAGCGTTGAATTTGACCAGATTGGCATCGCCCCATTCGGAGACAGCCTGAAGGGACAAACTCAGACGCTCGACCATGGCCTCTCTTAGAGACTGGATTTCAGGTCCACCGGTCCGTGCGCTGGCTGTGTAGCTCTCTACAACAGTGCTGTCATCTGCGTACCCAAAGATATCGGGCTTCAGCAGACCATCGATGTGCAGCAAAAAGAGTGTCGCAGAGAGTACCGACCCCTGGGGAACACCGGCATTGATATCCATTCGATCGGACGAGCATCTTATAAGTTAATATGCCCAATATTATTATTATCCCGGTTTTATTAACCAGGTTTGTCCCACTGCATAACGAGTACAAGTAAAGTGAGCAGAGCTAGTCATACAAACTGAACAGGTTAACTAAACAAAAATATTATAAGAAACGAGTTATTATAGGTATGTAAGGGACAAATGCGAAACAGAAATCAATTTACGTAGCTTAAGAAGCCGTCGCCAGGGCCGGATTTAGATATTGTTAATTATATAATATTTTAATTTTGTTTTAAAGATTTGAAAACGATTGCAGGTTTTTATTTCTCGTGCTAATTTGTTAAAGATCTGTGCTCCTTCGTAAATAATGTTTTCCATACTGTAGTTCCTGCGCGTCTAAAATTGGCCTTGTGTGGATTGGAAGAATGTACACGCCATCGAATCAACTTTTCTGGCATGCAGGTTAGTTCACGATGTTTTTGTGTCTCGTTTAAGCGGGTAGTGTCCGTATTTGTGTTAGTGAACGTATGTATGCTGCTTGTGGTGACTGGTCGACTTGCAATATATCATTTTTTTTAAATTAAATTGTTTCCAATTACAATTACCGGGTCAGGTAAGTTTGTTTCACTTCTTACCGCATACAGTTTATACCATAATTTGGCATTTAAGTATCCTATCAAGATGTAGACTGCACCAGATTTTAAATTAAACCTCTAGTAGTTTAAATATACAGACAGACGGACAAAACATTTAAAAATAATTGTAAACGAAATAAAACATAAGACTTGTAAAAGTGTCTTTAAAGATCTATATACAGAAATAGATCAGAATCATTTATCATTACTGATGGGCGGGGAAATGGAGAATGAACAGGCAGTGGAGTGCTGGTGGATGATTCAAAATACGCTTCAATTCAAATGGCGGTACACTTTAATCATACTCCATTGCAAGCATTATTTTTTTTCGCTTTAACCAAGAAGAGGTGGTGCACAGCTGCAGCTGCCGCCGGCTTCTGAACCAATCTTCACACATTCACATATTCCTCGAGAATGATCTATGCAGTCGTAATCATTGTGGCAAACTGGAAAATAAAATGTATTTTATACCATCATCACATACCATCACGCCTGTATTTCCCGAAGGGTTAGGCAGAGGCGTACTAATATACATCCATAGTTCGCCGGTATGTTTCAGTCCCATGTACTAGGGGGCGAGCCTATTGCCAATAACCTGACACAATTCCAGACTCCGAGCTGCTACTGAGAATTTCATAGAAAAACCCAATAATACTTTGCTCGACCTGGGGATCGAAACCAAGACCTCTAGCGTAGCAGTGGGACCACTAGGTTAATGAGGCAGTCATCATGTATTTTATACCAATTGAAACTGTTATTTTTCGGCGGTAAAGTTCGTTTGCCACGGTAAGCTGCTACGCTGAGATGAATAAATGGCTTTCCAGAAAGACTGGTCCTTAACAGCAACGGACAGAAAAAAGTGAAAGAAAAGTGGGGAGGTGCTTGCACTGATTTGAAGGTTCATATAGCCAGTGACATTACTGGGCAAATGTGACATCTTAAGATGACATCGCGTCTATAGGCTAGTTACTCCTTGTCATATAGTGGCCTCATAATACTTGAAAAATATTTAATCATTGCAGGCAGTACCTTGTATTAGGGCGAACTTCTCGTTATTAACATTGAAAAACCATTACAAAAATTCAAGAATACTTTCTTTAACTGGAGAATCGATAGCTCAGTAGACGCTGTGGGACCACTAAACTGTTGAGGTTTCTTTGCATGACATTACTGGAGATCAGTGCGAGTGACGTCGAAAGACGCAGTTAGTGTGAGACATACAAATTCAATTACTTTTAAAGTAGTAAGGGTCCATAGTGCACTCGCACTGCCCGCGGTGGTGGTCCAGCTGTTTTATACAGAAACAGAACTGCCCGCAATCCTTATCCGACGTGCAAACTGGAAACAAATAGTGAATTACTGTATCTTGGCCAACACGCACTACCGTAGTGATATCTTTGTTCTTTGTTCTTTTAAAAACAACGTTGCCCCACACTAGGATTTTCTCCTGTATTGTAGGTGCGTTTACAAACACAAATTCTCACATACACAAACATCCAGACTCGGAACAACTACGTGCAGATCATACAAATATTTGCTCCGTGTGATCGCTCAGCCGCTACGCCAAACGTGTCGTCGATCTATGGCCTAACTGGTCTTTTGTCAGCATGAGAGGTTATAAAGTTATTTTTTAGAATAGGAAAAAATCAATCGCGGGCAGGATTCGAATCTGCGTCTCCTTGTAGGATACACCAGACGCTCTGACCTCTAAGCCACCGTGAACCCCACCTGCCTGATTGAAATTTTGCCTTCACATTCTGAATTTACGTCATAAGGTGACGTTGGTGACATCTATGAAAAGCGATTGAATTTTTCCTTTACTAAAAAATAACTTTATAATCTAAGCATGGAAAATGCAAAAAAATCACAAAAAGATGAGAAAACACAAAGACAAATACTCGGTGGTAGGACCTCTTGGGGTCTGATTGGCTGGCGACCACCCTTACGTCGGAGTCTGTCGTAAAACACTGTGGTATGTGTTTCGACTTTTGCACATAAGAGCCAGTTCCCGGTTGTTGCGGCACTGGCAGTCTGAGTCTGTAGGGGCTCTTAAAGATCGGCCACGCATCAGTAACTTCTTTGTTGTTGCAGGTATCCATGGGCGACGTTGATTACTTACCACCAGGAGGCTCGACAGCTCGTTTGCCGACTTAAGAGTCCGGCGGAGCGAATTTCTCTTATAAACGTAATTCCGAAATAAATAGTTATTCAAACGCAATTTAATAAAATTCTGTTATTATTCGGATTCGGATATCGTTAATCTAGGTTCCTACGTTACCATTTTGTCCCAAATACTTCACTGAAAATAAATCTAAGCGAATGCAATTTTTGATAACTTTACCAAGTTTGGAATTATTTTTCGGTCTTTTATTTCCAGGGAACTAATAGTAGACGAAATCGTACCGTAGAAACCTAGATTAATGGCATCCAAATCCGAATAATAACATAATTTGATAGAATATTGTCTGGATTACGATTTATTTCGGAATTACGTTTTTGTGAGCAATTCAAGCTCCGCCGGACCCTTAAACCATAAAAAAAAAACATTATATTACAGGTACAGTACCCCCGAATTAACAATGTCCGTCTAGCCGTGGTGAATTTTCACTAATATTATAAAGCTGAAGAGTTTGTTTGTTTGAACGCGTTAATCTCCGGAACTACTGGTTGGAATTGAAAAATTCTTTTTGTGTTGGATAGTCCATTTATCAAGGAAGGTTAATAGTTTATATATAACATCACGCTAAACCTCCTAGGAACGGAGCAGCGCGGGTGAAACCGCGGGCGGGTCGCTGGTTTCAAGATAAAAACTCGGTGTAAAGTCAGATGTGGTCGTAATTGTTTCGCAATCGTGAATATTGTCCTTTCTTATTGCCATATTTTTGTATAAGAGCACTTAATTAGGATACTTAACCTGTGCGGCTGTTTGCAATGGTATAATTTCATACGCGCGTTGTTATTGTGGATGAATTGTCAAGAACTAGGTGTACGGTTCCAAATGGTTCCAATGTAAACATTGACAGTGAAGCTATATTGGTATCTGCGATACAAGCCCTGGACTTAGTGTAGAAACCACCGAAACCAGTGTACTTATTAATGTGTTGTCCTTACTAATATTATAAGCGTGAATGTTTGTGAGTATGGATGTATGGATGTTTGTTACTCCTTCACGCCAGAACGGCTGAACGGATCTGGATAGAATTTTTGTCACAGAGATACATTATAGTCTGGAATAACACATAGCCTTTTTATTCAAGTCGGACCCAATTCTGAAGTCCACGCAGACAATGTCGCGGGCAGAAGCTAACTTTTAATAAATAAACAAAATTAATTAATAAATAGTGGGTCATAGGGAAAATAACCGGAAAATAATATAAAAAATATTCAACAATAAATAGATTTTCATTACTATTATCATAAAACCATCACGCCTGTATTTTAAAAAGGGTTAGGCAGAGGTGTTCTAATGTACACCCACAGTTCGCCGGTATGTTTAAGTCCCATGTCATAGGAGACGAGACTATTGCCATTAACTGGGCTCAAATTCCAAACTCCGAGCTGCTACTGAGAATTTCATAGAAAAACGACTATTATCAAAATATCACTTATAATACTAGTAATGTGATGTGATGTGTAATCTATATTACTAGTAAGCTTTAAAAAAAAGTAGTTTATGTGGGTTTTACTGTGGATGTACCTACATTAGTACACCTCTGCCTAACCCTTCGGGAAATATAAGCGTGATGGTATGTTATGTTAAAATTATTATTGAAAAAAAAAACGAAATAAACATACTGTCAGGTTTAGGCGATTTCCTGGTAACCACATGATTAATTAGGCAGAAGACAGCGAACACAAACACAAGCAAAAACTTCATGGTCAAACACTCCAAATGATCTGCAATCGTGCTTATTTCATTAGCAGTATATATAGTACTGTTCCGTGAAATCGATTAATATATAAATAATGCATTTTTATATACTTCATTCGTTACTTACTTAAATCAAATATATAATATCATGTATCGAATACCATATCGGTATTAATTCTTTAGTGTGATTATTCTCGTTATATTGTCGGTATTCGTGACGGTACTCTGTAAGGTGACAATGAAGGTAATTGAATGAGTTGGTAATCTCAGCATTGCTTAGGAGCCATCTATAAATTACGTCTCACGAATTCCATGACAAATTTTACCCTTTAATAATTTAGGTATTTATCTAAGACATCACAAAGAAGTGCCCATGTGACGTCAAAAGAATTATTGCCCAGAAATTGGGTTTCGGAGATCTGATGGCAGTCGCTTCGTGTAAAATATTGGTATTCAGCCGCATCTGGTAAGACTGGAAGCCGAACCCAATATAGTTGGGAAAAGGCTCGAAGGATGATGATATGTGACATCACAAAGCTGTTGATCCCTCATACCCCTTGACACACTTCTCTACTTCTCTCCAACCCTGTTAGAGGTGTAAGGCGCTACGGTCTGTTACTCACTAAACTCTTGGTGAAGATACTGCAGTAATATCCTTGTCTTGGGAAGATATTTGTGATTTTTAATTGACTTTAAAAAGGAGGTAGAATTAAGAGAGGTGGAAACAGACCAGACCACATCAGGTGGCGCCTGATAAGCGGTTACCGTAGCTTATAGACGCTTGCAACACCAGGGATATCACTCGCGCCTTGCCGACTCTGTAAATTAAGGAGGAATAGTTGGGCTGGCAGCATACGAGACATGCTGCCATGCATGATAGCGGCGGTAACAAAACACCACCCTCCCCCACACTGGCAACATAACGCTGCCTCGCGGAGCTCTGGCGACTTTGCTCACCGTTAGGAACACAACATAGCACGGAGCTATGTTGTTTGGCTAAGATCCTCCTGCAAGGTGGAGGAGGTACTTCCCCAGTCGAGCAGCTCCAATTGTGAGTGGAATTATTAGATTCCTCTATGCCCTACCTCTTGTATATGCTCAAGGAGCTCGGTATATCCTCAAGGCTGTCCGCTATCTGTTTACTCAAATACTTTGTACACGTCACTCGTAGAAACCCTGATAGATTGGAAAAGCGATGCTTGATGGTCAGGTCGGCGGGAAAAGAGCACGCGGTCGCTCATCGACCCGTTGGTCCGACCTAGATAGAGTGGAAAAAGAAAAGGTACCTACGGTATAACTGTGCGCATCTAAAGATAGCTGCAAATGGTTTTGCAGTGGTACGGACACCAGCACATCAAGTTACCACAAACTGTCTTTCCCCAATGTAAAATAAACTCTATTATTGGGAGATTAAATATAAAATCGATGTGCATTTTACACCGTACATTTTATCAATTAAATTGGGATTATAAATGTGAGTATGTCCTTAGTGATTTCAATATTTTTACCCAAAAACACATACCTCGTAAACCTAAAACGAACGCTAGAGATCCTGAGTTCTATTCCCAGGTCTAGCAGTATTATTGAGGTTTTCTGTGAAATTCTCAGTAGCAGTTCAGAGTTTGGGATTTGTGCCCGGTTAATGGCAATAAGCTCGCTTTTACGTCGCGTAAATTAGTACGCCACCCTTCGAGAAATACAGGCGTGATGGTATTTATATACTTAACATACATTATATTGTTATCTTTGTGTAATATTAACCGCATGCATGACTAACAACGCCTTCTCGTAGCTACACTGTATGACGCGTTAATGTTTGCGTTGAAATACACACACACAGCTACGCATAGAACCCTGATGGCGAATATGAACATTGAGGTGTTACTGGTCTTTTGACGCTTCACTGTACATAAATACGCCTCTGCCTAACCTTTTGGGGAATAAAATGATGGTATTTTAAAACACTTTTACGTGGGAATGGCACGAATGGGTCGGCTCGACCGGAGTGATACCACGGCCTCACAGAAAACCGGCGTGAAACATCGCTTATGTTGTGTTTCGCCGAGTGAGTGAGGTTAAACAATCCCCTTTTAAAAGGTCGGCAACGCACTTGTGTCTCCTCTGGTGTTGCGGGTGTCCATGGGCGGCGTAATCGTCCGTCTGCGCGTTTGCCCTCCTATCCCACTAATAAAAAAAACACATATTCAAGTGAGTTCTAAACGTTTTCCTTAAACGCACACAGTTATTTTGACCCAAGTTTTTTTTTTATGGGATCGGAGAGCAAACGAGCAGACGGATCGCCTGATGGTAAGCGATTGCCGCTGCCCATGGACACCCGCAACACCAGAGGAGTCACAAATGCGTTGCCGACCTTTTAGAAGGGGATTGTTTTGATTTGATTGTTGAAGTTGTTTTTAATAATGACACGTTTAGTTTAAAAGTGCTCTTTATTGTATCTTATTTGGACTTCTGTCAATATTGTTTTACTTCATTTTAACCGAGAAGCGGCTGATCACATTTGCACTTGCCGATGGCCTGGTCGCCCTCTTTCGAGCAGTAGCATCGTTCGTAGCCTGCGCCTTTAGTTGTGCATTCGCTGTCAAAACTGCATTCTGAAAATTACACGAAAATTTTTTTTTTAATTTTTTTTTCTCAATTACCTTGGTATTCTCTTCATTTTTTTTAATTCTTGACAAGCACGCGCTTGACCGGCACTTTGCTTGATATTAAGAATCCGGCGGACATAATTTCTCTTACAAACGTAATACCGAAATAAATCGTAATTCAAACACAATTTAATTAAATTCTGTTATTATTCGTATTCCAATACCGTTAATCTAGGTTACTACGTTACCATTTCATCCAAAATACTTCACTGGAAATAAATGCAAGCGAATTCAATTTTAGATGACTTTACCAAGTATGGAACGATTTTTTGGTTTTTTATTTCCAGTGATGTAGTAGTTGACGAAATAGTAACTAATTCTACACCCACCTGCTACAGTCACGATCTTTGGGCCAAATATTGCTGTAACCTTTTACTAAACTTTATATTTAATTTCAGTTTGATCTGGATCGAAATTCAGCTGCCATATCATATGAACCAAGCTACAATGACGCTCTCCACTATTAGCCATCATCCTGTCTATCTACTATTTAGTTGGGCTCAACAAGACCACTCCTACTTTTCGCATTCACGTGCGTATTCAAAGTGTGATGACTGCTTTCTTTTATCGGTGAAGCAGAACATTGTGATGAAACCAGCAGTCCTAAGACTCCAGAGAGGTGTGTGAAGTGAGCAAAACCGACCGTTGAGTTTCATCATGACGGATTGTGGATATGACGTATAATAACAAAAGTATTACCGTTCTTTTGTACGTCTGGATCTAATTTGCACAGACACTCCCCGAGGCGTTGGTGTGGTTGTTTCAAACAAAAGCAGTTGGGTCCTAGAGTGAGAGCGCACTCTCGATGGGAATTGCAGGCTGAAAAGGAATACCCAGTTTATTATTATATGCTGGAGAATTATGTATAAAAAATGCGATACGATAATATTTGCCGTCCACGCGTGAAACTGGTGAAGTTAGACACTATTATAGAAAATAATACAAACCGAAAAGTTTCTCTTGTTGGTAGGCGACCACATGGCCAAGTAACCCGAGGAGAGCGAACACAAACGCGAAACTCAACAACCTCATGGTCTATGACTCTGAATGTTCTGCAACCTTTCACTTTTATTCCAAAGTTTATATATTATGAATTTTTCCGCTAAATTGATTATACAAAAATGCATTAATAATCAGTTTGAAATCATCAACTTTTATATTAAATATTTATTTTGAAACCGTGTCGTTTTTAATATTTTAAAGTATTTTCATTAAAATGATAAAATCGTCATAAATTATAAATGTGATCGTAAACTCAATTCTTTCCGCAAAACGTTACGCCTACGAAAACTTTAGAAAATAAGACAAATTCTTTCAGGACTTCTGATTTTTCTTTTTACAGTGTTTTTATATAGCAACATTTATTCTCACAAAATATCGATAAAAACATCTCTAGTATCGATATCTCTCGTAATAGAAGTAATCGTTTGTCTTACAAAACGAATTGTTGGTACCGTCCTATCACAAAACCTTAAGATGATATTTATGAGGGAGGGCCTGAGTCTGTTCTTAAGGAAAGCACACACAAGCGGAAAAGGTTTTAGACTTTTTATTGATCAAATATCTTACAAGATTTAATGATATTTTTTAAAGGGTTGCTCGCTGCACGAATGGCTTTTATAACCATTCTCTTTTTTATAGATTTTAGAATTTGAATGTGTATTGTACGAGTTGCATTGCTTTCGAATATTAATGATTCAATCGAGATTATGGACATGACAATTTTGACCGAATTAGGTATTTTTTATTATTAAATTTGTAAAGTTGGAACCAATACAACATTATAGCTACAGATGGTATATCGGTTATTGTATGAGTACTTTTTTAAAAATTTCAAGAATTTCATGAAAATTTTATCTGAGTACAAAAAAGAGGAGGATCATAAATATTGTTATTTATGGTAGGATTTCTTTTTTTTGGCAGATAGAGTCCTTTTGAGAATGTTCCATATAGGTTGGCGTCAGACTATTTTTTAATTACTTTTTTAATTAGGTCTGGAAGTAGCCTTGATGTTATTTGGATTTCAAAGATTTCTTTTTTTTCCTCGGTTGTGTCCAAACCTTAACAGTGTTGTAAACGATTTGTACTCGGCGTGTTTAAGTAGATTCATGCTTGGTCCTGCGAGCCGCGTTTTATCTAAATAGCCCATTTGTCGCAGTATCGGTGTTCAATACGATTGCCTATTTTATTTATTTTTTGCACTGTGGTGCAATATATTTATTTAGATTTATGTATTTATATGTTAGATGTGCGAGTACTTTGAATATTTTACCGAATAAAAATATCTCGTGGTAAAAAATCTGTTGGATAACCTACAGGACCTATGTGGAGTTTCTATGAAGTTTAATGTCTATCAAAGGTATTGTATAGACTTTTGTACTTAAGAACATTAGGTATTATTATGTGCGAGAAAGAAATGGCCTTATGAATTTATGCTTGAGTTAGAAAAGGACGGAACTATTAATTTCCTACCGCGAAACCCATTTTGGTTTTTTATCACAATTTTTAAAATTGGCAATGCAGCCAGCCTTGTTGTTAGATACTTTTCCGGCTAATAGCGACGCTTTCTAGATATGAGGCCGTACCATGACGTGTTATTATGAACGTTTTGCTGTGGCTTGGCTCTGGTATTTTTGTCTTCTAGTTTCATAATAGTTTTAAAAGAAGTTTTAGTTCGTATCTTAATTAAAAAGAAAAAATTTTTTTTTTTTAACTAGCCAAGTCTCGCCCATGGCCGTGACAAAATCAGCAAAAAATTACTACTCTATGCGAAGTTATTCTAGGATATAAGTAGTATAGCTATAAGTTTAAAAGTTTACAACACTAAACTTATTTAATTTTGCACCGCTTTGTTTTTGCGAGAAGTTTCCAAATCATAGCGATTCAGCTCACCACGCTGACTCTGGCACTGGAATTATTGGTGGGATGTTTGCGCACAAAAGTTGGCTCAGTGTAGTGCGGAAACTTGTCTGGGTTAGTGCGTGGCGCCATCTGCCGCACTCTATGATAACTATAAGGAAACTGTTTGAGTTTTGACTGTACAGTAATATTGTTATCAATAGATTAAACTTGTGTTTTTGTATTCATACAACAGTAATGAGGGTTGAATTTGTTAATTTAGCAGAGCCCATAAGGGTTACGATATGTACTCGTATGTTTGCAACTTGTTATTTGACGGGTTAAATTGTAGATCAGGATGAACATGACAACATAATATTACAATTATTTTCTGATAATGACGTGATTTTAACGTGGGAGAGCCATGCTTCGGCACGAATGGGCCGGCTCGACCGCAGTGATACCACGGCCTCACAGAAAACCGGCGTTAAACAACGCTTACGTTATGTTTCGCCGAGTGAGTGAGGTTATCGGCCGGCAACGCACTTGTGACTCTTCTGGTGTTGCGGGCTATGTTATAGGGGGCGAGCCTATAGCCATTAACTGGGTACAAATCCAGACTCCGAGCTGCTACTGAGAATTTCATAGAAAACTCAATAACACTGCCCGACCTGGGGATCGAACCCAGGACCTCTAGCGTAGCAGCCGCGCTTGCGACCACTAGACTAATGAGGCAGTCGTAGTGGACCCAAACGCAACCAAGCTTTTACCCATCAAAAAACTGCTTACACAATTTGACTAAAACAATATTGATACCTACTTTAGAGTCCCAAGGGTTTCACCTCTACCTTTAACGTCTTTTAGTTCAATATTACTTACATTACAATGTTACACCCATATCCGATTTATTTAACGTCAAAAGAAAAGGCTCAGTCGGGATTTGAACCCAAGACATTCGTTACCCGCGGGCAGGGATGTTTACGAGGTTATTATAAAAAAGGAATATTTTCACAGGGATCATAGAAAGATCAAAAGGTATACTCGTAGCTCTAGGCTATAGTTATGTTAGAATAAAATATTTCCAAAATAATATTATATATTTCAGACTTGGCGTTTGGCCGCATCCACAAATTTAAACATAACATACCATCACGCCTGTATTCCCCGAAAGGTTAGGCAGAGGCGTACATAATTTACACCCACAGTTCGCCGGTATGTATTTAGGTCCCATGTTATAGAGGGCGAACCTATAGACATTAACCGGGCACAAATCTAAACTCCGAACTGCTGCTGAGAATTTCATAGAAATACCAAATAACAATTGTCAGGGTAATAAGCCAAAGATTTATCATTTAATCCCTAATTCGAAATCTAAAAAGTTTTTAACAAAAAGTACAATCACCTACAAAATCTACTTTACTCTTACGTTACTCTTACTCATGTGCAAAATAGTTTCGGATTTGGTCGGATCTTTTGTTTTTTCGCCAGTGATTTCTGAAACTGTTTTGCGCATTTAGGTAACATTGTTTTGTAGGTTTTTGAAGGCGGACTTCTTTAGGTTTTTTATTTCTAAATTTTGAGTTATGTTGACGATGTCATAGTTCATTCCAATGGTAACTACGTGTTATTGGTGTTTGGTTCAAAATTCAATCAGATTACTTTCACTCAAACTCACTTCAAATGCACTCTCTAATAATATGATATCTCATCTAAGGAGCGTCTAATACCTCAATCTTTTATCCGCACGTGACAAGTGGCTCTTCAACACATACTGAAACCATAATAACACTTAATCCCTAATGATCACTTACAAAATATATCGCACTGTCTCCTTCGTACGTGCATTTTTGTATACGTCAGAGGGAGACAAGTAAATGTGTATAGTTTTACCGGAATAGTTCAGTTGGTATAAGGCTGTGCACTCACGAAGCAACAAATTGTGTGCTTACGGTTGCGCGATTTGTTCAAACACGATGTAAATTATATGAATGGGTGCAAAGCAGAAAACAAGACGGTTTTAAGGTTCTCAGGGTTTATAATCTATCGTGCGTTCGCGTCATTTATGCACTAGTTATATAACAGATCCGATAACCGTTAGGCCTCTCACTTTCATGTGTAGCAGAAGTTTAAGCAATTAATAACGATAATCAATTTGTGTGTTTGTGTCAATACACCTATTTTCCATTTGAGGGTAAAACACTGGAGGTGCGTGCGGTTTTAGACTAAAAGACGTTTTTTAAGATTAGACTTTTGTTAAGAAACTTCTAGACAACGTTTTTCTACATGTTATAACTGTTGCCTATGTGTTGCTTATACGTTGCCCAGCGTGAATGAGGTATTAGTTGCTAAATGAGAGAGCTATCTAAACGAGGTGGCGCCTCGGCTGTATCGTGCAGATAATGTGAGCACCATCCTTTTATAGAGTATTACAGGTTTTCTGTTTATCGAAAATATCGGAGGTACTTGAGGACCAATGAGATACACGATCACGCCTGTGTTCCTCGGAGGGTAAGGCAGGCGAGTGCTGTGTGCCCAGAGTGCCGATTATGTACTTATTACATAAGTAATACGAGTCTATTTTATTATCATGACCTGAGAATTCAATTTTAGATATGAAACAGATTAATAAATATACTAATTAAAGTGAAATATTTTTCTATAAGTTATGTTATTTTTTTTCTTTTATAAAAACGTTGCCCCACACTAGGATTTTCTCCTGTATCGTGGGTGCGTTTACAAACACAAATTCTCACAAACACAAACACCCAGACCCGGAACAACTACCTGCAGATCATACAAATCCTCCGTGTGGGGATCGAACCCACAACACGTTGCGCAGAGGCCGATCGCTCAGCCGCTACGCCAAACGTGTCATCAAATTTTATAATATACAACATAGCGTTACGTATTCTTGAATTGAATAACAGAATTACACATAGCTTTCCGTCCGACTTTAGCCGCTCGCCGACCGACGTTCCGGAAGCAACTCAATGGCATTGTTGACTTCACGCGCGCGTCCCGACATCTTGCTTGCCATGGAGAAAAATGTTTAGTTGTGGGTGGTAGATATATACTTGTGTTACTTTAGGGCTGACATTCAGAGACAATTCCAACCATAAACTTATGTTTTTTTTTATGGGATAGGAGGGCAAACGAGCATATGGATCGCCTGACGGTAAGCGATTACCGCCGTCCATGGACACCCGCAACACCAGAGTAGTCACAAGTGCGTTGCCGACCTTTTAAAAGGGGATTGGGCCTTCGGTAGCCTCACTCACTCGGCGAAACCCAACGTAAGCGTTATTTAACGCCGGTTCTCTGTGTGGTGTGGTATCACTCCGGTCGAGCCGACCCATTCGTGCCGAAGCATGGCTCTCCCACGTTAAAAAATAACAATAACAATAGTTGAACATCTACAATACCACCACCATGATGTGACCATCAAGTGAACCCTTGAATGTACGTCCTCAGGATCCTCAGCTAGTGTACACAAACTTCCTCAGGTCAACAAACATTAAAATTGAATCTCTTTCTATGTAATGTTTTATACATAAGTTGAACCAAATGTTAGATCAAACAGTTTGAGCAAACATATCGTTCCCCGAGGCGCCAACATTGGACAAACGATTATCGTACAATTATTTATATTGTGCAAATACGTCCGTGTTGGCCATATCGTGTAAGGATGGAATTAATCGCTTACACGAGTTGAATGACGTTTCCTTCTTAGATACAGTTTTCCATTTGGCACAGTTATGTTATTGGGATTTTCAGGCCGGAGTTTGGGTTTGTGTCCTAAGAATGGCACTTCAAAATATAATTATCGGCGTTAGGGTTTACTAATTTGCATCACATCTTTATTCCTTGAAAGATGAAATACAGGTAGTATTTATATAATCTATAAATATAATCATTGGTACTTTAAAGAAAAAAATTAATAAAAAGTGGAAACTGAAATGGCAATACTTACAGTGACAGCGATATGGGTGCATAGGCTCGTTTATAACATTTTCAAAATTTGCTAGATTTTGGGGTAATTACGACAATTTAGGCACGACAATAATGAATTTTAAACTTAATTAATAAGTTCACTTCTTTTTTATGGGATAGGAGGGCAAACGAGCAGACGGATCGCCTGAGTAGTCAAGTGCGTTGCCGACCTTTTAAAAGGGGATTGGGCCTCCAGTATCCTCCTCACTCACTCGGCGAAAGAACGTAAGCGTTGTTTGACGCCGGTTTTCTGTGAGGCCGTGGTATCACTTCGGTCGAGCCGGCCCATTCGTGCCGAAGCATGGCTCTCCCACGTTTACTTTCCTTCCCGTCTATGAATATTTTATATTTTTAATTTTATTTGGTGTTGTGATTGGGATACCTATATGCCCCTTTTAGATCAGACTGTATTTTTAACACAGTGTATATACAAAACCTAATATAACATGGTTGAAGAGTGTTATTCTGTGGTGGCGGTACATGTAGATATATATAACGTTTAAGTCATAAAGTAAAAGGTATCTCAATGTTTGCACATTTGAAACCTCCGACATGTAAGGGATACTGACTAAATATGTAAATTTACAAAACAAACAGGACTTTTTGTGCAGTCCATTTGTATTTGAATGAGACTTATATATGATAATATTTGTTCTCTCGAAGGGACGGCCATTTTCTCATAAATTTTGTTCAATACGAAACCTCTAAACCCCATAATGATCATTTATATAAAGACAAAGCTTAAAATTAATTAGCGTTATTTGATCTTTGACTGCCCTCAAAACGCGCGGCCTTCACCGCTTCTTACTTTAATTAGGATTATAATTCTTGATTTTTTTATTGTTTCAATGCAAGATAAAAAACAAAGTAACAAGGCAAAAATCTAAACCGCCTGTACTATTTTATTTATTTTAATTTTAACAAAATCCATAGCTAATATGCCAGTAATACATATTTAAAATTTAACTTATTCTTAAAATATAGACAGAGGACAAAAATGGATGTAATTATAAAATCCACTAACTAACGAACTAATTTCTTTCTTAAGAATTCATAAGATACCTATCTTAAGAAAGGAATTAGTTCTTCAAATGTTATGTGTGTTGCCAGTTTGGTAAAAAATACAAACTTTTTGTTACGGTTGTAAATACTCTCTCATTGTCTCATTCATTAGATGGCCGCAAACGTGCTTGTAGGGCGTTGTTCCCTAGGTTAGATTCGATTCCCAGGTTTGGCAGTTTTCTATAAGGAAATTTTCAGAAGCAATATTTGTGCCTGGTGATAGGCATTAGATTCGCCCTTTAACATTCTATCACGCCTGTATTCCCTGAAGGGTTAGGCAGAGGTGTACTAATAACACCCACAGTTGACCGGTATGTTTAAGGGGGGGGAGCCTATTCCTATCAACCGGGGACAAGTTCAAATTCCGAGCTGCTACTGAGAATTCCATAGAAAAACCCAATAACACTTTGCTTAACTTGGGAATCGAACCCAGGATCTCTAGCGTAGATTCGCCCTATAATTGCTTAAAAATAATCTTTTATTATACTTAGTAACAAGCTGTTATTAACATAGTGCAGTATTTAACCCTCAAAACTTTATAGCTTTGATCAGTTGGTGAAGTAAAAACATGTCGAAGGTCCGCAGCGAAGTTACTGCAACAATGTACTGCTTGTACTAGTGTGCCCGTTGAACCGAACGGTACTCAACAACGCACAGTAAGAGTAGTTGCTTAACTTTACTTACATACTTCAAGTTTACTACTCGTAGTACAGTGAACCTTTTAAATATAATTCGAATTTATTTCTTTAAAAAAAAAACGTTGCCCCTCACTAGGATTTTCTCCGGTATCGTGGGTGCGTTTAGAAAAAAAATGTCTAAAATACACAAACGCCCAGGTTCAGAACAACTACATGTGGTTATTTTTTAGTGAAGGAAAAATTCAATCGCGAGCAGGATTCGAACCTTCGTCTTTTTGTTAGATACACCAGACGTTCTGACCGCTAAGCCACCGCGAGTCCCACCCGCTTGATCGAAATTCTGAATTTACGTCATAAGGTAAGGTTCGAATCCTGCCTGCGATTGAATTTTTCCTTCACTAAAAAATAACTTTATAATCTTAGCAAAAAAATCACAAAAGGATAACTACATGTGGCTTAGAGGTCAGAGCGTCTGGTGTATCTAACCAGAAGACGCAGGTTCGAATCCTACCCGCGATTGAATTTTTCCCTTACTAAAATAACTACATGTAGATCATACAAATATTTGATCCTTGTGCGGATCGAACCCACAACACGTGGCGCAGAAGCCGATCGCTCAGTCATCATCGGAGTGTTCATCTACCACCTTCACATTTTTAGGTCTCATATAATAGGAGGAGAGACTCTTGCTATTAACCGGGCACAAATCTTAACTCCATGTCCGAGTAAATAACCCAATAACACTTTGCCCGACTTGGAAATCGAACCCAGGGTCTCACTAAACAGCCTCGCTTGAGACCATGAACATGAATGAAACAAATAAATTGTAATTTGAATATTATCTTAGGCGGGATCCACGGCTTTTCGTGATCTTCGAGGCAAGGAGGAGTCTCGGTGTATTAAGAGTAGTCACCCATCCATATACTGACCTTGTAAAGCACAGCTTAACCTTGCAGATCAGTTGATCAGCGTAGTTATTACTAAGCCACGAGGCTCTCCGATAAAAATCTCAATCCAAATAAGACTCAATATTGGAAGCTTTCCCTATCATGTGACAGCATCACTCCAACACACTCCACACTGCTATAACACTGAATTCTTATCAGAATACCTAAATGCGACCTTTCCAATTTTACGTTAAGAAATGACATTTCACTGACAAATGAAATTCAACCTTATTTGTATAAGGTATGAAGTAGGTTAACGTGTGACAGTGAGTGGTGTTTGGAGATTTGAGGGGATTTTATGAAAGAGGCGGAAATCGGGCGACTCGTCCTAAAGACACTTCTTAAAGGAGCGGGCTCGTGTGAGTGACAGCGGAAATGACGTGTGTAGTGTACACTCTTGACACAGGGGCTCGTGGCTTCGTTGGGTCAAGGTTAAGCTACACTAGCCGTGACCAGTTTTTAGAAGGGTGTCATACTTTTATCTACATTAATTCACGATGACTTGAGATTTCATGAGGATCTCGAGGCTAATTATAGTTGGGGTTAATTTAATTTTAGGCGTAAGCTGCCTTTGTTACGGTTTGTTTTTGAATGAGTGACCGTATTAGATAATGTAGTGATTAGACTTATCACGGAGACTATAAGCTAATAGCAGCTGATGTCGAGCTGTTCCTGTCACGATTAGATTAATGGATGGATGGGTTATAGAGTCTTGTCCTGTTAACATAATATCCCTAAAATTTGTTGGCTACATAATAGTTAAACTGTACTGCGTGAGGCCATTTATTTGTTTTTTTGCCAACGTCCAGCATCAAGCAATGATTATGCAAGTAAAACTTTTTAATGTAGGTATAAATACTTGTAGCAAAGAGAAGAATAATTGCCTCCGTGTGGAAACCGAATCTGCGATCCATACATCACATCAATCCCCATCAATATTACACCGGGACGTGTAGTAATGTACATTGAATGCTGCGGTAGCTGCGAGTGACGGCCGCTGTCATCACATCCATCACACTGACCATAGACCAGCCGCTAATGGTTCATTTAGTGCAGAAATGAACTGAACTCATACACAACACTGTATTTACTAGCTGTTTGTGAGTGTATCGTGATCGGTTTCCAATAATGTGATGCATAGGTTGGGATTCAATTTAGTGCAGCGCACAATTGGCTTTGATAATAATTATTGTTTGTACGTAATGCCTCTGTGGTTTAATGGTGGCAAGCGTCGTCTCTAAGTTTGATTTCCAGATCGAGCAATTTGTTATTGAGTTTTTCTGTTGGGAAGGACTTAAGCTTTTTAGTTCATCACAGTTCGTCGGTATGATTTAGGCCCCATGTAATAACGGAAAACCAGCAACCCTAATGCCAATAACCGACGATAAATATAATATACTCCTAGCTGCTACTGAGAATTCCTTTACGGATAAAACGAACATTTAATCTACAGTCTTTCGTCACAGGCCCCGCCGGTAGTGCGACCCCACCCTAGTAGGCGACGAGGCCACCCGCGGTGCTCGGCGCGTGAATTTTAATGTATTAACTCACCGACACTCGTTTATTAGCAATGCTTGCTTACATCTCTTGCTTGAGATGTATGACTACGTAGATACTGTAATATAATGTACAAATATTGTATATAAGGACAAGATATTAGGGTCTCGTCACATTTATCTCCTCGGACAGTGTGCAGAAACGCACACTACCTCCTCGGAAAAACCAAGGCAATCCATCGTCCTAGCCCTATTGTGATCCAAGCCTATTCCACGTGAGTGTGAGGAGACCCTAAGCCAAACAACCAGACTATTATTAGCATATCAGTATTTCCCAAAAAATGGGTTGTGAAGGTGTGATGACAGCTTTTTTATGTAAAATATTGATATTCAGCCACATCTAGAAGTGATAGGTGAATCGAAAAACTCCACTCACAATTGGAGCCGTCCGACTTGGGAAGTACCTCCTTGGGAAGTACCTTGCAGAAAATCATAGCCAAATAACATAGCTCCGTGCTATGTTGTGAACCTAACGGTGAGCAAGGTCGCCAGAGCTCCGCGAGAAAGCGTTGTGTTGGCAGATAGGATAAGTATCACACTATTGTCTTATCAGCTGCCAGCCCAACTATTCCTCCTTTATTTACAGGGACGGCAACGCCCCCGGTGTTGCAAGCGTCAATAGGGTAACCGCTTACCATGAGGCGGGCCGTATGCTTGTTTGCCACCTTAGTGTTATAAAAAAACATCTAGTTAGACTGGAGGTCGGCCCCAACATAGTTGGGAAATGGGTAGGAAGATAATAATGATGAAATGTCCAAAGATATTGGCTATATCTGGGACATCTGTCCAGCCTCTAAGTTCTAGGCCAAGATTACAATATTTAATATTGATTTTAGATTGGAACTGTGACTTCCATAGACATCTTTTCTCTTAACACTAAGCTGTTACTGAGAATTTACTGAAAGAAAAACGCAGTACTCTATATTTTGGATCAACTACCAAGCTCTTTCAATCATGTGACATATGAAACAGTTTATATTAGAAGCACTGAGGTAAAGATTTATAGATGGAAAGTGGATTTGGAAATGACTTAAGCTTTCGACAAATCTGGCGTTCAGAAATATCAATTCCATATTATTATTCGATTCGTTTCTGAATCCCAACGTTACATAGCAACCTGTCTAACCCCTCGAAGTGTCGAAGTTTGTGCTTCGGTTCTGATGCAAGTAATTGAGCAGTGAGCAATTGATCTAAAGCGAGGTGAGTTGGAGATGAACTGCAAATGGACCGTTTGAATGACTCTTGAGTGGAAGGAGTTTGTGGTGAGAGTTGCATAACAAACTTACAGATCTTGGAGTCCGTTGCGGTAATATTATGAAACTATTTAACTGTCTTAGAATTAAAACTATGCAGCATTGAATCATACTCTATATACTTAAATAGAATTTGAAAGTCAATTTGAGTGATAAAAAAGATAATAAGAGAGAGGCAAAGATGGAAACTGGCATTCACGCGCAAAAGTGGAAACACATACCGAGGTGTTTTACGACAGACTCCGACGTAAGGGTGGTCGCCAGCCAGAGGTCCTAACACCGAGTAAGTCAGAAGATTTTCTCAGTTTTTACGAGATGCCTTTTTGAGGAATGTACTCTAACCCGTAACTTACACGGGGTGAAAAAGCCAAAAATAAAATTCAAAATTCAAATTATTTCAAAGCCAGTAAGCATAAAAACTTGAATCACGTGATACATATTAGATTCTGTTTGTGCTTTCCATTGAGCAAGGCGAAAAATAAACTTGCAAGTTAGCACCAAAAAATTATTTTTTTACATAAGTTCTTACAACAAATTGTGTTGTACATGGACCTAAGAGTACATAGTAACCTTTCAAAATACTTGTAGCTCTTCTGTCGGCTCAACAACACGCATTAGGTTCCCGCCAATATTTTGCCACGTCCCCGCCATACAAGTCTTGAGCCATCGATTAGCTCCTAAGCAAACACAGTGAGTGTCGAGCGCGACCCTTACGACCACGACAGAGGACGTAGAAGGTCAACTGAGAGTAATGTATACACCCAAATACATCATTTATAGTTTATGTTTACATTGTAAAGCGCATTTACGCATACTATCACGTCTGTTTCCCCGAAGGGATAAGCAGAGGTGTCACTATGTGTTTTTAGATTTCATTGAATAGACGACGAAGTTATTGTCATAAATTTCATAAAGAAAATCCCAATAACACTTTGCTCGAGCTTGGGAATCAAATTTTGGACTTCACAGCTTTAACAGCACTGCAGACTGCGAGAACCACATAAATCGAGTGGTAACTGGCTCTTACGTGCAAAAGTTGAAACACACACAAAGATGCTTTACAGCAAACTGATGTAAAGGTGGTCGTCAGCCAGTCAGACCCCACGAGGTTTTGCCACCGAATAAACATATTTCTTGTTTTCTTTCACAAAATCGAAAACTTGAAAATGCGTTAATGCCTAATACAATTAAAAAGCATTGCCATCCAACGGGGCAATCTAGCCAGCCTTCTGGCTGACTCTTCCGGCTGATAGCGATGCGGAGGAGTTCTTTCACGCCTTTTTAGTTTTATTTAGTTACCTAGTTATTTAGGTTACTGTAGAACTGCAGCTGTACCACAACGTGTTAACGGGATCATTTTTAGGTTGTGAGAAAGGGATGGCACGTTCATGTTCATGTGTAAAGTAGCATCCCTCTCTCTCAATCGACGATGGCAATAACACGTCATGGTGCGGTCTCTGGTATTTTACGCTCTAACGACAATACCGTATTGACCTTCTGCGATTGTATTTTATACTGAAGGCCAAAAGTTTTAAGTCGCAAGTCGTCAGGCTGCGTGAGTGTTTGTCTTGGCCCAGTTTTCTGTTTATATCGAACGTTATTAGATCGAAAGTGCGTTGTATCGTCTAAGTATCGAAATTAAATGGCTTCGGGTGAGTGGACTTGGTCTTTGGTCCAGAGTTCAGAGATACTCAAACAGTTATTGGGTTACTTGTTGGAAGTGGCCGCTTGTTATGGCCGCCGGGATAAATACTTACTGTTACCATCTTTTATGAAGAGGTAGGATTATTTTGGGTATTTGTCTTTTAAAAGGCTTTTTTTCATTCATGATTGGCTTACGCTTGACCGCCTGTTCGCCTCGCGATCTACGATGGAGCGCGCTTGCCTAGAAGAAACCGATTCACTTATGATTTGAAGACACCCAGATTGTATCTATCAGGGAAGACCCACTCAGGAAGCGCATTCCATATTTCAGCAGTACGCATGATAAAAGTGGACTTAAAGCGTTTCGTTCGGGTTTTTGGAATGTGCACCATGAATCGATGTCGCTTACTAACAATGTGGTTCACATATTACTGGTATTCTTGTTAACCCCTCGTGATAAGCTAAATGCTTGTGTTACGAGTGGGTTCACGTCGGTAGTGCAATGGGCAGGTTTCGAACCGGCAACCACAAGATCGTAAGTCCGTCGCCCTAGCCATTTGGCTACCGCCGCTTAATGTATTATTTAATTTCTGTTCAAGTATAGCTAAAGCAAAATTCTCTAGCATGATAATGACCATAATAATTGTACCCTTTATATTAAAAATGTAATTTTATACTATTTCATATATGGGTATCTATATCGATACTAGGTCAGTCTATGGATGCAACGAGAGCCCTAAAGCCATCGGTCCCAGTTGTCATACGAATACCCCATAATAATGGTGTTTGGTGGTCATAACCTCAAAAAAAATAGCAACCAGTCATCCGTCCAAATTATTTTTGCTTATTTTCTTCCGAAACGCACAGACGGGTAAAGTAAAAAGTTAGGTTAGGTTAATAAAGGTAAGGTTTAAAATTGCGCCAATCTACTTAACATATCATCATGCCTGTATTCCCCGAAGGGTTAGGCAGAGTTGTATTAATGTACACCCACAGTTCGCCGGTATGTTAAAGTCCCGAGGTAGCGAGCCTATTGCCATTAATCCAGCTTAGAGAATAACCCACAGCTTGACCTGGGAATCGAACTCAGGACTCTTGTGTAGCAGTCGAACTTAGGAATTGAGCTAATGCGGAAGATCATTCGATTGAGCAATCTACTTAATTATTTATAAGAAAGCCGCAATCTTTATTTGAATTAAAATCCATAAAAACTATGATGGTACCAAAACTACAATAATGTTAATAACTGCATAATAAATGCACAGAGTTTTCCCTCATTCTCCAGAAATACTTCTCGACACAATTAATTTTCGTTCAGGAATCGAGTTGGCACGTCAAAACATTTCATATAAACGTACTCGTTAATCGACTCCTTCAACACATTCGTCTTCACAACCATTCAATAACCACCAATTATTATTGTTAGCTACATTTTCCGAAGATTCTCCGTCTCCCTCGCTCCTTCCTAGTCGTTTGTATGAGAGAAAGGGAGGGCAAATATTATAGTGCCGTGCTTTCGATTGTTTGATTTCCGTAGCTGCTGCCACGCACTACCTGTGTCAGTAAACGGGTTAAGTAGTGTTGAGACACAACTTTTGCAAAGTATCGATGGATTCTTGTTATTATGTTAATAGTTTTGAAATTTATTTGGATTAGTGTCGTTGATAGACAAGCAGGATTATGCTTCTTTTTTTTTATTCATGGTAGCCTTACGCTTGATCGTCAGTGCTGATGTTAAGGGACACTGCTATCTACGATAGAGTGCGCTTGCCTAAAAGAAACCGATTCACTCGAGATTTAAAGACACCCAAATTATATCTATCGGGGAAGACCCGCTCGGGAAGCGTATTCCACATTTCATCGTTAAAGCGTTTCGTTCGGGTTTTCGAAATGTCCACCATGAATCCATACACTATCATCTTTATAAACCCCATGCTGTCCGTTTCTTTCCCGCCACCTTTGCGCTCTATCTGAGGATCAACTGACACTTATACGACTACTCGAGGATTTTGCAAATCCATGTTCCATTCTCTCACATATGATTTACTCATCTCCAGTATACAGTAGCAGTTCTACGAGTTGTGTCGGTTACTTTAGTTTGCTATAAGATTGTTGCGCAGTCTCTTAGGTTAATACCATATTCATTTATTTGATAGCTGGAACTTTCTTAGCTACATATTACCAACCTGTAATTGTATAAGCCTCTTCATAGTTTCCAGTGCACAGTGAATGCTTGTTCTATTAATTAATACTTAGCGAATTGTTGTTGGTGCATCCCGAGAGTACATACCGGTGTTGTTTCGTCGAACTCATTAGGAGAATTGATCGAGCGCTGGTAAGAGCCTCTTTGTTTGTTGTTACATGTTTTCCTTGAAACTTATAATTATTATATTACATTGTTGTTGTTGCGGCTCCTGTCTGTGAAGTGGATCTACATATAAAGTAATAAAAACAAAGTAAAGTCGTCAAGCTCGTTAATTACGTTTTGGCAAAGTAAAATGGTATATTTTAGACAATCATTTATAAGTGTTAAAATACCCACAACAAGATGATGTGTAATACCACGTTATTGTTTGCTATTTTTTCTTGTCTTGTTTTGGAATAAATTTTCTTTCTGTCTATAATTGACTTATGCTTATGCAAATGAAAACAATGTTTATGAACAAACGTAAAGAACGTAACTATTTTTTTATAAGGGATTGCGAAACGCGATCGCTTTTGCCAAATATTATGTAATTAATAGATAGTAATGGTCAGAAACTGATTGATGATATTTACATTCAGTCTCCTCGTGACCATGGATACTGTAAGTAAACGATTCGAAACTTCGCTATTTAATAATAACAAAATATCGCGATACTACCTCTTGAGGTTTGCCTGGCTGGCGACCACCCTTACGTCAGAGTCTGTCGTAAAGCACTACGGTATGTGTTTCGAATTGTATACGTAAGAGCCAGTTCCCCTCGGTTGCTGCGTCTCTGGTGCTTACGATGACTACTTACTACCATGTGGCTCGTTAGCTCGTTTGCCGACTTAATCCATAAAAAAATATAAAATTCGCGTAAAATTAGTTTTACTTCATTATCTACTATTTTGGACAACACCCTAATACAGGACTATGACGATTTTTGAGATTTTTTTGTACATTTTCTATGCTAATATTAAAAAGTTATTTTAGTGACGGAAAAATTCGACTGCGGGCAGGGTTCGAACCTGCGTCTTCTGGTTAGATATACCATACCACTAAACCACCGCGAGTCCCACACGCCAGATCGAAATGTGTCTTCACATTCTAAATTTCCGTCTTTAAGGTCAATGACACTGTTGAAAAGCAAATAACTAAGTATGTTGATGAATATAGTAATTTTGTGATTACATGGTGTAATAAATAAATAAATAAAAACATACTTGAAACAAACTTATAACGGACTAGCGACCCACTCGCGGTTTCACCTGCGCTGCTCCGTTCCTATGAGGCATAGCGTGATGTTATATAGCCTATGTTACTTAGTGATAATGTAGTAAAAGAATTTTTGAAATCGGTCCAGTAGTTTTTAAGTTTATTCTTTACATACAAAAAGACAAGTTTTCCTCTTTATAATATTAGTGTAGATAAAATCAATCACAATTTTGCATCTTAATTTTAGCAACTGCTGCCGATCCCTGTGATGTTATGTAAGCGGTTACCGTAGCCTATGGACGCTTACCCCCAGCTTAACCCCATGCTGCAGTCCTTTGGAAAAACCTCGGCGGGGAGCTGATTCCACAACCTGAGTGTGCGTGGGAGGAAATTCCTTTGGAATCGCACAGTATGAGAACAGAGTGGTTCAAAGGTATGTGGATGAACTGCACGCCGATGGCGAGAGGTGCGGTGATAGAAAGTAGTTGTTAGCATAATTTCAAACAATTCTTCAGAACACTGCTCATTGTACCACAACAACGGAAGAACACGCACAGAGAGTGATCAGTAAATCACGATGACTTGATAAATTCATCATTATAAATTATCGACATCATCCCACCTCTATCAGGCGACACAGTTCCAGTGAGCGAGGTGCTTATATCCCGATTCTGTCCTCGGCACGTCTCTATTGATTCATCCACGTTCCGATGTATTGAGGATCAAGTTTGACAAATAAACGTATTGAAGTGTAGAAAATAGTGTTATTACTTCAAAGAACTGTTAGTTGACTTTAAAGACACAAATATTTTTTTAATTAAAGCATTTTCCTAAACTTGTAAATTTTATTATGCAGGATTTGAACCTGCATCTTCCGGTTTGGTGTATCGGACGTCATAGCCAACTACATAAGCTACCGACGAGAAATCGACGTCATTGCCAGGGAGGTCGGTGGCTTGGTCAAAACGGCCGAAATGGAAAGGGCCTTTCGGGCCCAAATGGAAAGATATAATTTTCGATATAAAGAAATACATTTTCGATAATAATTACAATTATTATCGAAGATACATTAGTCTAGTGGTCCCAAGCGCGACTGCTACGCTAGAGGTCCTGGGTTCGATCCCCGGGTCGAGCAAAGTGTGATTGGGTTTTTCTATGAAATTCTCAGTAGCAGCTCGGAGTCTGGATTTGTGCCTGGTTAACGGCAATAGGCTCTCCCGCTATTACATGGGACCTAAAACATACCGGCGAACTGTGGGTGTACATTAGTACCTACACCTCTGCCTAACCCTTCGAGGATTATGTGGATTGGATATGTTCTAATAATAATTACAATTATGTAACTTAAGAGTCCGGCGGACCGAATTTCCTTTACAAACGTAATACCGAAATAAATCGTAATTCAATCACAATTTAATCAAATTCTGTTATCGGATTCCTATACCGTTAATCTAGGTTCTTACTCTACTATTTCGTCCAAAATACTTAACTGGAAATAAATATAAGCGAATGCAATTTTTGATAACGTTACCAAGTTTGGAACGATTTTCCGGTCTTCTATTTCCATTGAAGTAGTAGTAGACGAAATAGTACCGTAGGAACCTAGATTAACGGTATCCAAATCCGACTAATTTCATAATTTGATAGAATATAATCCAGAATTACAATTTATTTTGGTATTGCGTTTTTGTGACCAATTCAAGCTCCGTTGAACCCTTAATCTTAGTTAATCGGCACAGTGCTATGGCTGTTCATTTCAGCTCTCACACATGTACCTATATCTCTGCTAAACTCTTCGAGGACACAAGGGTGATAGTGTATACTACTATATTATTTTAACTATATATTTATTGTTATTATAGATTTATTTTTAGCACTAGTACTGTGTAAATATGAATACAACGCAACATTCAAGCAAATTCAATTCACAATTCATTCAAAAATTATTGCTGCAGACTTGACTGCAGCAATAATTTGGAATCGCTATAAAAGTTCTTACGCCTTACTTCTCGAGAAAGTACAAAAAGCATTTTTAAGGTTTTTATATAAAAAACAATTTCGCTACTACCCACTTCTTTATCCGACAAAGGTTTTTACAAGGCATGCTAAAATTAAAGTCACTTGAAGTAAGGCGTAATTACTTCCTACTGACTTGTGCATGTCAGATTTTGCGGGGTATATCCGATTGCCCAGAACTCGACAAGTTGTGAGGCTAAATATACCTAAGCTCCTTCAGCATCAGCTCAGACCTCGCAGGCACCCGTTACTGGCGGTGCCGTCAGCGCGCACAGTGTCGCATGCCAATTCACCGCTTGTCCGTGCTCTCGCGATGCTCAATGCTCTCCTGGCATCAGCTCTAGAATGTGTTTTTTTGTGATGCGATGGATGGAAGTATGTCGTGAATGTTTGACGTTTTGTGAGAAGATGAATGATAGTGGTCAGTTACAATTTGTTGGTAATTAGGTAAGTATACCTACTATGCATTGTTTTTGTCGTCTTGTGTACCTATTTCCTATTTTATTTTTACTTTAACTGTATTTTTTTAAATATATTTTAACAAAATAACGCATTGGTTTCGGCTGTAATGTTATTATGTATATTTGAAATAAATAAACATTCTTGCTAAATTCGAATGTTCCGAATAATTCAGTGAAATTATAACATAGAAACGTATAATATTATTTCAAGATAAAGGTAAGAGAAAATGTTATACAGCATGCATTCGTTATGCAAACATATTACCACAACATTACTTTGACAGAGTTGCATCGAACGCCAACGTCAATAAGTTTCGTGTTACTATAGAACCTTATGCAGGTGAGCACATTCAGCCTCGCGAACTACGTGTAACTTCGTTGTGTAGTTTGGTTTTGCAAGCAAAGAGTTTTATTTTAGAGATCCGCGGGAGAGTTTAGAAAGCCTTGGAAATGTCTTATACTATTATGGCAACGGAAAAGCCCACAAACAAGCCCATTTTTTTCGTACTTTGGTAATCAGCAGCTGTAACCTATAAACGGTAACAATACTAAAAGCCCAATTTTTTTTTATGTTATAGGAGGGCTATCAAATAGACGAGTCGCCTGATGGTAAGCGATTACCGCCGCTCATGGGCACCCGCAACACCATAGGAGTCACAAGTGCGTTGCCGACCTTTTAAAAGGGGATTGGGCCTCCGGTAACCTCACTCACTCGGCGAAACATAACGTAAGCGTTGTTTAACGCTGGTTTTCTGTGAGGCCGTGGTACCATTCCAGTTGAGCCGGCCGATTCGTGCCGAATCATGGCTCTCCCACGTAAATTGCTGTTTCAATTATGTCAAAATGGTCGTCCAATAACACTGAATGACAAAATATTTGAATTTCGGATTTCACACAATAATACATTACTGAAAAGATGCACCGGACAACGCAGTGTGGGACGACCTCCAACGAGATGGACGGACGACCTGGTGAAGGTCGCTGGGAGTCGTTGGATGCAGGCGGCATGTAACCAGTCCTCGTGGAAGTCTTTGGGGAGGCCTTTGTTCAGTAGTGGACGTCTTTTGGCTGATATGATGATGATGAATAGTAGATTTGAAGGCCAGGATTGGACAGACTCCCGCCCGACTAGATAATCCCAAGAAGACAACTGCAAAAAAGACACGTGCGCCTCTGAGCAAACCAAGGCCAGGTGCGGTAATACGATTCTACATTCATCATTCATTCTACATGACCCTGCATGGCTGCTTCTTATGTTAGCAAAGGATCTATGACGATTTTCGCATTCAAAATAAATACGCCCGTATTTCCCGAAGGGTTAGACAGAAGTGTACCAATGTACACTCACAGTTAGCCGGTATGTTCGTAGGTGTAATAGGCTCGCTTATTGCCATTTACGGGGCACAAATCCAGACTCCGAGCTGCTACTGAGAATTTCATAGAAAAAACCCAATAACAGTGCTCGACCTGGGGATCGATTCCAGGACCTCTGGCGTAGCAGTCACGCTTGAGACCACTAGACCAACGACGCACTAAAAATGGTATATTAATCCATTCCACGCCACAACAGCAAACGTTACACAGAGCAATATTGTTCCATATTGATTGCAATTATTGAAACAATGCCCGGTCCATATCGCGTCATCAATCTATTATAACACTGTCGGGCAATGGACAGACAATATAGTCAAACAGTGGAGATAGGACAATGGGAGCATGTACCTACATATATGTCGGTACAAATAGGTGGCAGTAGATTACTAGTTATTGCTCGCGGTGTCACTCGCAACCCAAACGACTTTTTAGGACAAAAGGTAACGTACGTCCTTTTCCAAGGTCCAATTTAAGCCAAAATTCATCAAAATTGGTTCAGCGGTTTAGCCGTGATAACGTAACAAACAGGTAACGTAACGTAAACTTAACATTTTTGTCCCGTTTTGTTCGCCATGCGTGTTTGACCAACTAAGCCAAAATAACTTTATAATACTTTCAACATTTTTGCAAGGAAAGTGCAATATAAATACAAAAAGACAGATTCTTCTAAAAGTTCAGGTCTAAGATCAGTATTCACGACAGCTCGCGGTGTGTGGAGCCTTCACCGCTGAAAAGAAAATATGTAAACGTACGGAACCCTGTCGCGTGTCGATGCCATCGCTCTTGCCTGTAGGTAACTTCAACTAACTTGTTGCCCGCACCGAGATGTTTGCCCGGCACTCCTTGTACGGTTGCCTGCTGTGGGCAAAGCGGCTAACGAACACTATCCGTCGAATGAAATGATGGATTTTCTTGTAAAGTGAAAACTTTGCCGAATAAACAGGGAACTGGCATCTGTGCACCGTATGGTACACGGAAGTAAGTATACCTCACATGGACATCATTAATCGTTTTGGGTACCTATAAGAGATCCCCGAAAGTGTATCTATTGATACACGTTTGGGATAGTTTGGGAGAGTCAAAGTCAAAGTCAAAATGATTTATTTCAATTAGACCACTAAAATATGTACTTTTGAAAAGGCAAAAATTTGTTGCACGGTTCCAAAAAGTGGGTCGTATGGAGAAGAGCCGGCAAGAAACTCCATATATATTCTTTAAAAAAAAAGCTTGATTATAATATTATGCTTTACAACGTTGTTCCAAGTAGTTGCTGAGAATTATGCAGTTTGATTTTTAAGATTTATTCATTATACAAAAAGAATTAGAGATTGCCACAGCAAGTAAGAGCTGACCAGCCCCGACAGACAGTACCCGTTCACCAGCAATGTATAGAGCATATAAGCGTACAAATATTATTTTTTATTTATTACTAGCGACCCGCCTGCGGTTTCACCCGCGTTGCCCCATTCCTAAGAGCCGTAGCGTAATGTTAAATAGCTAAAAACATTTCTCTTGAATCACTCTATCTATTAAAAAAAAACCTCTTCAAAATCCGTTGCGTAGTTTTAAAGATTTAAGCATACATAGGGACGGACAGACAGCCACAGCGACTTTGTTTTATACTATGTAGTGAAGATAGAAGAAGACAAAAGGAGAAAGAGCATTATTTAATATTCATTATGCTATCGAATTTGAAAAATGTATTTGTATTTTTTTTATATTATACCCGTACGCACTGCTCTAGTGCGCCTGCCGTCACCTCGCTGTCTCACTACATATCTCGAGCGAGCGCTAACATCGACAGACACGGACATCGCCGCAGGATGGAGCTAGCGTGTAACTAGTCGTACAACTGACAGGCGTATTATCTCAATAAAGGCAGTATGCGTCTTAAATCAAATTGCTGTGCACCTAGTATTTAAGACTGTGTTACCAGGTGGAGAGAGAATTATTGAATACAGACATACCTACATACACTCACGCCTTTTTCCCATAGGGCAGAAAATACAGAACGCCACTTGCTACGATTCGTTCGTACATCTTTTATGGTATATAAAAGAAGATAGTGTGATATTTTAATATATATTTTTTTAAACTTTGCCCCACACTAGGATTTTTTCCTGTAACGTGGATGCGTTTACAAACACAATTTCTCACATACATAGACGTCCAGACCCGGAACAACTACCTGTAGATCATACAAATATTTGCTCCGTGTGGGGATCGATTCCACAACACGTGGTATATTAAATAACTCATAAAGTACGTAAAATAACTATTATCCCTAAATGGTTATTGTGTTCACATTCAAACGTCCGAGGGTTATCAATGTCATAGCCTTCTCTGGAGACGTAAAGCGTAGCGACTTGTGTGCTACGATGGCGTACCCGACGTACCGGCCTTTATTACCTTAGTACGGCAACTACGGTTACGTCGTAGCGACAGGGGACCTACTACGAAGTTTCGACTGACGGATTGCAAGGTGTAGCGTTTCCTTGTGAGTGCCAGGAAATAGGCTCAATATTCCAGCCACAATACTCAACATATTGCAGCAAATAAAGTTGAGCTCGCTAAATTGCTAAGCCGTATGTAAAATAGTTCTCAATGAATTAATATAATTATAGTTATAGTTAATCCAACAAGCTGCTTACGTGGGATTAATTAAATGTAATGATGGATAAATAGGTACCTACATAATAATAATAACATAACATACCATCACGCCTGTATTCCCCGAAGGGTTAGGCAGAGGCGTATTTAATGTACACCCACAGTTCGCTTGGTATGTTTAGGTCCCATGTTATAGGGGGCGAGCCTATAGCCATTAACCGGGCACAAATCCAGACTCCGAGCTGTTACTGAGAATTTCATAGAAAACTCAATAATACTTTGCTCGACCTGGGGATCGAACCCAGGACCTCTAGCGTAGCACGTAGGTGTCTGGTATATCAAACCAGAAGACGCAGGTTCGAATCCTGCCCGCGATTGAATTTTTTCCATTACTATTAAATAACTTAATAATCTTAGCATGGAAAATGCAAAAAAATCACAAAAAGATAGTATTTAATGTGTTTAAACTATTTTGCTGGAATGCAGAAAAAAAATTATTGATGTCAATCGTCTATTTGGTGCGACCTAGAAGAATGGATTCGGACTGGAGTCAGTAGTCAAGAACATGATAGCTATTTCATAGAAATAACTGTTTTGAGTATTTTTCAAACGACTCAAGATAGCCTTTCAAAGACATTTGATGACATTTTGTGTTGCTAGACTTTTTTAGATCTGAATTTTTTTTAATAGATATGACGCAACCGGTGCAAACTGAAAAAAATAGGTACCTTATTTGTTGACATTCGAGTCTGTAATAGAATAACTGCATAACCATAACATGGAAAATAGACTTGCAGTCAGAACGATACAGAGTAGAAAATCAAAATTTTCAGCCATTTTTTTCAAATCGTTACGACAGGTGATACGAAGTACACCGGGTCATCTTATATATATAAAACAAAGTCGGGTTTGTTACAACACGTATAACTCGAGAACGGGTGAACCGATTTTTATGATAGTTGGTTTGTTGAATTTGTCTAACCCGAATAGCAGAATAACTATTAAAACATCGGAAAAAAACATTATGATGAAAATTTATTTTCTCATGCCTACACGTTCCCTGTTTCGGGAACGGATTGACAGATTTGACAGAAATAAAACACGGACATGAATGAACATGATGTCGATTTCTGTTTCGGCAAGGCCAGTAAGTAGATGGCGTTCTGTGCATTGTCCGAACTTCTCATAAGCTGCTGGTGTGATTTTGATTTTTTTTGTGTATGTTTAATTGGGTTCCTGGATGGTTTACATTCACAATTTGAGCCGGTAGGTGGCACCGCAATCGGGTTCTACGATTTTTTTTTAAATACAGGGCAAGACATGGGAATGTGATGAATGGAAGAAAAGGACATGCTGCGCCGACGACAAATAAAGGGCAGGAAGATGATGATACAGGGCAAGACAACGTTTGCCGGGCCCGCTAGTAATTAATAAAAAAATATAATTGGTTATTATAATAATAATAATTATTATTATTATAAAAAAGGTTATTATAATAACCAATGCCAATATCGTCTGACCGTGTATTCGTGAAATACCTCAAAATTAAAAACATACTGACCCTGCATGATACATTATGTTGTTTAGAGCATTTAAAGTTTCCACTCGGCTTAACAGATAATTATTAAAAACACTTTATTTTGGAATGTAGATAGTTAATACTTTAAACACAATAAATCCACACGTGGTTGTTTATTTTATTTATTTAATTAGGGAACGTCAACAAAGATAAAAGATAAGATTAAATTTTACATCCACTTAACAAATAACAAGATACATAAATAAGACGAAATGTACCTTCAATTATAGGCAACCACAACTTACATCATGGTTGTCTATAAAAGAGAAAAAATCTAGGAAAACATGCAAGTCATAAATATTTGAGTCTAGATATAGTGCCTAAAAAGGTGCCTAGTTTGAGAAATATTAACACGATGGTTAATGATGAAGATAGTGTTGGTGCTGATGAAGGTAATCACGATTACTGTGCATGCATGTTTTTCTGCTTTCAGGCTAAACTGGGAAAACCGAATTATTTATTTTCTATCGTGAAAAATATAAGAATTTCTTTCTCTTCTTCGGCTTTAATTCATCTATATCAGTATCTGGAACTACAGAGAGATTTTCCCTTTCTTGAATTATTTTGTATCCATGGTCCACATACACTTTTTTCTTTTTGGCTTCTAATTCTCGAATTGAGATTGTGGTTTCAAAATCTCCATATTTTATTATAGCTTCTTTAATCTTCTCAAATCCGGACGTTTTGCCGTTGGAGTCCCTAGATCGTAGTCCAGGTTTTGAAGATTTTGAACTGTTTTCAGTGTTCGAAACGTTCAGATCGCTAACGATGTTATGGTTGGTTTGATTATTGTAGGGTGAACTGAGTTCGGTCTTTTGTGGTTCGAATTTTTTCGTGTATGTTATGGCTTCTATAGCATATGTTACGTTATTTTCTTGCAGAGTTTTAATTGCATGTTTTAATCCAATTGTTGCGTTAGTAACTTGAACGTTTGGTTTTACATTTATGATGTATGTTATATTACTGTCACACTTTATTGTAAAGATGAAAAGTTCGATTACTAAGAATAACGCACTTCTCATTTTCGTTACATTACTAACGTATTAGTAACCACTTTTATTGAGTACAGTATTGACCTTGACGTGGTATTTTATGTAGTTTCGTAAATATATTTCAATTTGTTTTATTGGTATTGACTATTTGTTTTTTGTTGTTGGTTTTTCAATTCAAATATTTTTTATGACTTTACATTGACATTTGGAATGATTCCTTGATAACAACACAACACAACAAATTATAATAAAATTTCCTTTCTTTAATACATCAGCAAAATAACAAGAAATGACTCTTAACTGGTCCACAGTTACCTTTTCTTCATTCATTCTTCCTTCCTTACTAATATTATAAACGTGAAAGTTTGTGAGTATGAATGTTTGTAACTTTTTCACGCCAGAACGGCTGAACGGATCTGGATGAAATGTGGCACAAAGATAGACTATAGTGTGGAATAACACATAAGTCACTTTTTATCCATGTCAAATCCAATTCTAGTCGCGGTCAGAAGTTAGTCATTAATAATTCTTGATTTAACTCGAGCAACTTTTTAATCGCCCAAATGAAGTCAAAAAATTGATCGTCTGTACCGAAAACAATTATTGATATTAATTTGTTAACGCATCATTAATTCATTGAAAGCGTCGGTGGTTCGTATTCCATGTATAAATGGTGTCTGTATATAATATTGACATATAAATTGATTGAATTAACTGCGTATACGTTTAATAAATATATAAAGCTTTATAACGTAGCAAATAAGGGTTATCATTGAGAAGTGACACTAACTATATTATGCTGCAATTCAGTATCTTCTATATATACCTATAATAAAATAGTAACAGGCCGATGTCTGTACATTAAAGATATAAAAAAAAACTAATAAGGGGGTCTTTATTATAGCAACAGAAGTCAAAATATTTTTTTTTGAATTTTTGTCTGTCTGCACTAACACTAAAAAAATAACTGAATTACAGATTTAACTTAAAAGATAAAAATCCTACTGATCTCTTTGAAGTCGGCGCCAAGTCGAATAATGAAATACCGAAATATCTCGATAATATTCAAAGAGAAATCCATATTTTTTTATGAAACAGTCAAATTATTTTCTTTTTTTTTATACCACCAAGGTGGCAAACAAGCATACAGCCCGCCTGATGGTAAGCGGTACCGGAGCCTATGGACTTGCAACACCACCAGGGGTATCACTCGCGTGTTGCCGAGGACCGCGCATTTTAATGAAATTTCGTTTTAATGAAATCGCATTTTATTCACGATTTCATTGTAAGCAGCAAAATAACAAGTGTGCGATAAATGAGATTGAATGGAACTTCATTGCGGACGAAAAGTCTGCAGACGGCTGCGATATTTCGCGTGTGAAATCGCTGTGAGAAATAATTATCCATGCCTACTAATAACTGCTACAGATAATTTCTTAATGAAAGGCCCAAATAACACTTCCCTCGACCTGGAAATCGAATCCAAGTCTTCAACAGCCACGCTTGCACTACACAATGAGGCTTTTTAATACATCATTTTATTTTATTCATTTTATTATGATAAATTAATAGATACTTACCCGAGCAGTTTTTTCCTTACTGGTCTCTGACACTTACGCGAATATTAGACATTGAAATAAAACTATTTTTTACGGATTTTATCGCGTTGTATTATTATTATTTAATTCCCGACGTTTCGGACCCTTTACAGCATCCATGGTCACGGGCAGACTAAGTTGTTGGACGTCTTAAGGTTACAATTACTAACAGCTACCTTACATTTTTTTTATTTATTGGCGATCCGATTTTTTCCTTATCAGGAACGATCACTCAAGGGCTTGCTTTTGCGTAATTTTAGAGATTTTGCTTTTTTATTATTAATTCGGTTATTATATTTACCTACTTATTATATTTTCCGCGTGCAATAAAGAATAAGGAAAATACTAAGAACGCTGACAACTCCATTCGCAGAGGCTCCAGCAGGTCTTTATAATATACTGCGATCCCAAATACATCTCCCTTACGATATACATAGAGATTATAGCAACACTATCCCAGCTCCCCTTTGTGCTGGCAAAGGAGGCAATCCAATAAGCGATGGAAGCATTCAGTAGTGGACACACCACTCCAAAATATTGCCAGCCTAGAAAATCGTGAGTACAACGAAGACAAGATGAGCGCGCTTTGAACATCACTGTCTGCCAACTACTGGCTTACCCAACTTCGCACAAACGGGTCGGCGCAAAGGGCTTGAGCTATGCACAACACCTACTAACGTACCGGATTCTGATGTGACCGCTTGCGTTCAACTTATCTACAAAGGCACCACTTTACCTAGAACAACAAAGATTACGTGAGGAAGATGGATGTGTCTGACAATCCCTGACACCGTCTGAACTTGCGAGTCAGATGTGCATTCATACCATCACGCCTGTATTCCTCGAAGAGTTAGGCAGAGGTGTACTAATGTACACCCACAGTTTGACGGTATGTTTAGGTCCCATGTAATAGGGGGCCATTAACTGGGCACAAATACCAAACTCCGAGCTGCTACTGAGAATTACATAGAAAAACCCAATAACACTTTCTCGACCTAGGAATCGAACCCAGGAGATCTCTAGCGTAGCAGTCGCGGTTGGGACCACTAGACTAAAAAGTGGACACCAAGGTACTTGGACATAGGATAATTGGCTTGTTTCATATTTTTTAGTTGATATTTTTCGTTGTCGGGTTTAGTTTTTCAACTTTCATTTTATTTAACACTTTTTGGTGACTCGTGTTTACTTCGTACTACGAAGCAAGGTTTGCAGTAAATTTGAAATACAAAGACACCTTATTCATTAAATTCGAGTAAATTTTTAATAATTTTTGTTTCCCGTTCTCATATTTTATCGGCTATATTGAATTATTTTTTCAATAATTTATAGCGTAAAGACGAATCAATCGACACCGCATTTTGTTAAAACCCTGATGAGTAGTTTTTGAGCTAGGATCGAATATCCATACGTTACATCTAGCTAGATAATCTAGCTATTGATAATAAAATCCCATGACCACAGCTGTTTACTGCCCTTTTTTAAGAGTATAGATTTAGTCAGTATACATAAACAGTTTCTTTCTTTTTAATCTTTTTTCATTTATAAAAACAATGGGCTCAGCGAATACCCCGATGCAGCAATGCTATTGGTTGATGAGCGTAGGTAATCGCTAGAGTGGCTAGATATATGCCGTCGGCCGAAAGTACATACGTACATACATAAAAAATTATACCTATAAAAAAATCTAACAGGCCGATGTCTGTACATTAAAGATATTTAAAGAAAAATTAATATAAAATTTTTGTCTGTCTGTCTGTGTGTTTGTACGTGCATCACACAAAAACTACTGCATAGAATTGAATGCAGTTTTCACCGATGTATTGCTAGAGGTCTAACTTAAAATCTGTGGATGTTTCATCTTATACGCCGCATAGAATAGGACTTATAGTATGTTAATGTTTTTGGGACGTGAGTGAAACTGCCGGCAAAAGCTAGTAAATAGTAATAGTAAATAGTAATAGTAAATAAATAAATAGTAAATAAATAAATAGTAAATAAAAATATACATGACATACACACCTACATTGACTGTTAACCTTATTACACTTCTTTTTTTGTGATCGGGTAAAAATAGGCTAGGATGATGAAATCCTTAATTATGCCCATTTTGATCATACCAAAGTAATACAGAGGCACTCTCTCTTTATTTTATAAACTTGTGCTCACACCAATAACTGACCACTGAATGCATTCGCTATTCCAGTTTGTTCCTTTTAGGAGATCAGAGAGGCTTTGTGTATTCTGAATGTTGGCAGCAGAAAGGATTTGGGAAAAATTGGAATGTGCTCAAGATTTTTCACTGTTAAGAAACTCGAGTCACGGCGCAACAATATTATGTTACATTTTAAATGTTTGAACTTGATGAGGACTCGCAGCTGTTACCTACATTTTTACCTCAGAGGGAATAAATACGGATCTTTCAACCAAGGGGTTTCGTTTGGTGGGACACAGCACGAACGGTTGAAATTGGATGGCTGTAAATGTGCGACGAAATATTTAACTTGCGCGACAAATGTTGCTAGCGCGATGCAGGATTCGCTTCCTGATTGGTCAGTTGCTTGATTACGTCAGTGTATGTTTTATCCAGGAGACGGATAGATGTCGCTATACTATAAGTGCTTATTGTACACACGCAACTGTATAATTGTACTACAAAAATCACCACTATGGGTATAATAACTACAGAAAAATGGCGCCATCATCTACATGGCTAATGCAATCTTATTGGCTGATCACTCTTTGACATAATTGCAAATGTCAATATACCACGTTTTGATTGGTTAGTTAGTAGGAAAGCCTAAGGTACTTAAATTTTGGCTTTCCCATTAGTACGAAATACAGTGTATTTTGTATCTAGTTTGCCATATAGACCACCCGGTCTATACGGCAAGCTAGATTCAGTGTTTTCGTGTATACTGAGCCCTGTATGTCAATACCGCTTAGTATTCCTTCGTCAATTGTATGAGTGTCAGTGGTATAGAGTGGCGCACCTGTCCGGGTGTGGGCTGCGTCACAGAGCCGCTTGCTCTAATTGCATTCCGGTAATTGCAGCCCCTCGCGGTCGTACCCCGCCCGTCTTACGTCACAAAACAGAAGAATTACGAAGATTTGTGTATTCGATAATGGGCTCCTTCAAACGTAGCATGATTTTGCAGGAGTGATAAGGAATTCAACAATGTTTTGCTGTCGAGAATTGGATTCAGAAGATCTGATTAATTAAAGTTTCATGTAAAATACTAATTTTCAGCAACGTCTATAGCTAGACTTTAGTTCGGAATTACATCGATGATGAGTATATATGACGTCATTATACTCATCGTCTTTTAAACCTACAAAAGACGTTACCAACTTGTATTTCTCTTACACCTATTATGTGACGGGAACCTAAATTCATCTTGTTATAAGATAAGGTAGTTCTTGTCTCAACAGAACTGCTAACGTTCCAGCTCCTCGCTGCCTAACGTATAGCTGGTGTATTTTATACGTTATCATGCTTCAATCTAACTAGTGTAATGCGATAGTTTGAGTGCGGTTTGTAGAACTTGTGTCAATCGATATATTTTACATAGACCAAGAGTAATAGAATCTTCTTCTTCTTCTTCCTGCCCTTGTCCCAATTTATTTGGGGTCGGCGCAGCATGTCCTTTTCTTCCAATATGCCTAATACATTTATGCATCCTTAATTTTGGCCCTCTCAACAATCTGGTTGAGTTATGTGTCTCCTACGCTAGAGGTTCTGGGTGGTGTTATTGGGTTTTTTATGAAATTCTCAGTAGCAGCTCAGAGTTCAGATTTGTGCCCGGTAAATGGCGATAGGGTTGCCTATTACATGGGACCTAAACATATTAGCGAATTGTGTACTAGTTTATCACTACCTAACCCTTCGGGGAATAAAGGATATTTTCTGGTGCTGCTTATTGTTTCAGCAGGTATAACATATTAATAATACTTAAAAGTGATGTAACTTGTTACTTAGTCCAATCTAACGTTTAATTGCAGGTGTCCATAGGCGGTGATGACTACTTACCATCAGGTGGCTCGTCTCGTTTGCCGACCTAATCAGTAAAAAACAAGAAGCCAAGCTATAAATGTAATTTAAAAAAAATGTTGCTGTCAAAATCAAATACTTGTGTTGTAAAAAATTGGTGTGGTTAGATTTTAATTTTAGTATTTGTATTATGCATATATAGCAAAATGGAAGTCGTTGTCTGGGCCTAAAACTAAAAAACACTGTAATATAATTATTTCAATTATTGTTCGGGTAAAATATAATTAATCAAAAAATCCGTTAGTGGCATTATAAAATAAGGTTTAGTACTGTCAAATCATCTTGACACTTAACCCTCATTTGTCAAAATGCCATTAAGTTGTATGAACTCATAAATTTACCAAAACGTCTGGTTGATTCAATAAGGGCTTACGTCAATCTTGCTTACGGTCGCCATTAACTCGTTGAAAGCGTCCGCGGGTTAACAAATTAATATCGACGATGATTTATTTGTTTTGTTGCAGACGGGCGACTCATGAGCAACATTTTGGAGACGGAAAAGTATTCATGAATGAGAATTCAGACGACACGTTTGGGGTAGTGGCGATATGTTTATGGCGATGGTGTTGTAGTGTTGCAGGTACAATCTCCGCTTGGAATTTGTATGACCAACAATATTCGCTAAATTTAACTTATCAAAATTAAGTGGTGAAAGAAAAATTTCATTACGTGGGAGAGCCATGCTTCGGCATGAATGGGCCGGCTCGACCGGAGCGATACCACGGCCTCACAGAAAACCGGCGTCAAACAACGCTTATGTTGTGTTTCGCCGAGTGAGTGAGGTTACCGGAAGCCCAATCCCCTTTTAAAAGGGCCGACCTTTCAACGTTCTTATGATTCCTCTGGTGTTGCGGGTGTACATGGGCGGCGGTAACCACTTACCATCAGGTGATCCGTCTGCTCGTTTGCCCTCCTATCCTATAAAAAAACCTACACAACCTTTTTAACACGGAAAAAATAACATCAGACCACGCCACGGCTATTTATGAGTATATTCAAAATATTCAATTCACAAAAACGTCGTATATAAAGACGTAAGGTGAACATTATAACAGCAGATCATTATTGCAATCCACGAGGTTTTATTCCATTGCCTAATACTTACTAAAACTTCTATATTTAATAAAAACCACATTAGATAGCCTAATCCCTAGTCCTAGTATATAGGTTAATGATGATATTTGATTTTAATGGTCCTGACCCAGAACTACTAAGATTTGAGCGTTTGTGTATGTGAACAATTGTATTTATAAACGCACCCACGATACCGAAGAAAACTCTAGTGTGGGGCAATACTTTTATAATAAAATATATAATATTATCCTCTTATCAATCAGGCGGGTGGGGTTCGCCGTGGCTTAGCGGTCAGAGCGTCTGGTGTATCTAACCAGAAGACGTAGGTGCGAATCCTGCCCGCGATTGAATTTTTCCTTTACTAAAATAACATTATCCTCTTGTGTCAGAAAGTATTGGAAATAATGTTTCAAATTATGTCACAATATGACGAAAGTTCCACATGTTTATAAATAAATTATCATCGGATTAGGTACATAAACAGATTCAAGATATTTCACTGGTTATGAAACGAAATAGGAATAAAGCAAAATTACTTAAGTACCTAGTAATAACTAGTTATAAGTCATATCGATTTAGGTTATCAGTTAAAAGCAATATAAATTAATAAGTAATTAAAATAATCTCTAAATAAAATATTAAACTAACTTAAATAAAACTAGCTAAATATAACTAAAAAAGGGCATCAAAGAACTCCTCATCACTATCAGCCGGAAGGGTACCCAGAAGGCTGGCCGCATTGCCACGTTGGATGGCAATGCTGATTCTCTGACCTAAGTATAGGCCAGCCATTGGGTCACGTGAAACATCGTGCAGGCGTTTAGCAATAGCCTTAAAAAGAGAATGTGCACTCGGACCCCATGGCCCTAGCGTTTCAACCCCAAACGGTTCAAAAATATAACAGTTAATAAAATTGTTATATTTTCGCCGCTTGTTGGTTTCCGCAGTTGCAGCAGCAGCGCCAGCACCGCCCGCCGAGCTAGGAAGATGGGATGGCGCAAGAGTGTCGACGCATGTCGCGTCCCACACTAAAGGTCTACCCATCTTCCAAGGAAGTAATGACATCCCGTCCGGTCTCTTGCCATCGTCGCGAGCCAGGCCATTCGGTTCTAATATGGCCGGAACGCCGGCGGTGGCAAGAGCACGGCGAATGATGTCATTAATACTGGCGTGTCGTGCTATGCGACCTGCGCTTCTGCTACAAGACAAGCCATGGTGTCCGAGGCTGTCGACAGCCTCACCACACTGACAGCGATGCGGAGCACAACAGGGAGCTCCCAGACGAAGGCAAACAGCGATCCGGAAAGTTGTATCGTCCAACAAAGTACCTATGTTGGAGGAAGGAAGTGCTTGTAGCCACAGCCCTGACTCCCATTTACCCACAGCCAGCAGGCGTGCTCGCTCTGCAGTATTGATTGACGTTTTAATAAGTTCATTCCGTATCAAACTGCAGAGCGGCTCATCCCACAGCCTCTGGGAAAAAGGGTTCAAGGGAGGGTCGGCATTCGGGCAAATGCTACCCCAGGCATTCTTAGCCTCGGTCACGTATGGTATCTCGAAATCAACCAGTGACAAGGCTAGAATATTCCTGGTTAATTTCTCGGTACTGAGAACCGAAGATAGGAATGCCGGTAAACTTATACTGGAAATTTTGCGGACGCCAAGGCCTCCAAAACGGATTAGGATTATTATTGTCACAATATTGCAATTCTCAGGATAGGATCATAGATGTACTGTATATTATTTCGGCTACATTTTGTAACATACTTAACCTCTTTTAATGTTATTTTAGTGATGTGATGATTGACTGCCTCATTAGTCTAGTGGTCCCAAGCGCGAATCTCTAGTTGCTACGCTAGAGGTCCTGGGTTCGATCCCCAGGTCGAGCAAAGTGTCATTGGGTTTTTCTATGAAATTCTCAATAGCAGCTCCGAGTCTGGATTTGTGGCCGATGAATGGCTATAGGCTCGCCCCCTATAACATGGGACCTAAACATACCGGCGAACTGTGGGTGTACATTAAGTACGCCTTTGCCTAACCCTTCGGGGAATACAGGCGTGATGGTATGTTATGTTATGTGATAATAGAAAACGAACCTGCGTCTACTGGTTCAATACACCAGACGGAAGACGCTATGATCAACTAAGCCAGGACGCGAGTCCCATCTGCCAGGTCAAAATTTACCTTCACATTTTTAATTTACGTCTTTATTAAGGTCCAGGTAACAGGTCAGTGACATCCTGCCCGAATATCACTGATCTGTTATTGCCGAATTTTTCCTTCACTAAATATACCGAATCTTAGCATAGAAAATGGAGAAAAGATATCTACTAAAAGATACCCTTTTTAATGTTGTTTTAAATGATTTAATTATCTTAAAATCTCTCTTATAATCTCCTCTTACAGCAATAACAACGAAATTAGCGTTATTGATTTATTCATAGCCAATCTCGAGCATCGCACAATCTTGTAAAACACCTTTTTTTTAAAATAACTGTATTATGCAGATGGCTCGTCTGCACTCGAGTCGCGGCGCTCAACCCCTTCGCGTCGATCACCGTAACGTCGATATAATTCGATTACCGACGTCTTTATCGATGTCGTTCGACAGAAGATTGGGTTTTGTTGTTGGTGTTAATTGTTGGGCCATTAAATAATATTCTTACAAAATAGTAGATACGTTTTTGGTTAATACTTCTTATGGCTTACAAATTTTGGCTTTTCACTGTCATTTCTTCACTCTTTCATGAAGAATAAGCATGATATTAGTCGGGTTCGGTTTTTTAAAGAAAACGTCCACTTTTACGACTTTCCACTTTGAATGTTGACATTTTAATTACTTTTATACTATTGAATTGAATTTTGACATATATCCATTTGTTACTATTTTGCCGTGACATTATTTAACTGTGACATTTTATTCTAGTCATAAAATAATATATAAGTAATTTGTAAATGTGAGTACCATGTAGGCTATTGATACATGATAATTAAACAAGCCTGTTATAGTCTGGAGGTTTTGGGAACTTCATTAGACCTACACGAATGTCCTGCTGATCTGGTATGGTCGTGCGACAGGTCGTTGAGCTCCGTTGAGCTACACGATGACTGATGCATGCGTGCCGTCAGTTGGGACTGGTCTACTCAAAGCTGCTATGGTTCTTTCCTCAAAAGGTCATTTCAGACATTACCCTACATCGTGCCACTCACATATAAGTGTTTTTCCATGTCTGGACTTTAAAAGAGACCATGATTCTCTGAGTTTGTTTCGGTGTTACTTCTCAGAGGTCGTCAGTACGTATCTCTAAAGATCTACTTGCAGAATAAATATCATTTCATTTCATTACGGGGTAAGGAATCGGTAGTTTGTTGATATTATGATTTCATTAATTCATCATAAAAAATTACACGAGAAAATACATTAATCGCCGGTTTAGCGTCCACAACCGTCCATTACAAAGGCAAAGTGTATCCGGAGGTGACTAACGACGCCATCGTTGATTTAAATATTACAATAGAAGAACTGCGATATTTACGTTTCTTGTTAGTGATAGATACAGACTAATACGTCAATATGTATGCTTTGTTCGATTCTCGTCCCGAGCAAAAATACCATGGAGCGGTGAAGGGCGCTGTGTTGTCAGCAGTTGAGTTTAATTTTTTTTTATTCCTGATGGGCTTACACTCGACCGCCAGTTCGCCTGATATTAAACGAGACTGCAATTTACGATGGAGTGCGCTTGCATAAAAGAAACCGACTTACTCGTGATTTAAAGACACCCAGATTATATCTATCAGGGAATACCGACTCGGAACATCGGGAACACAAATTATATCATAATTTGTCGTTGCTCTAATAAATAATACAAAAAACAAACGATACAAATCTAATATTATAAATACCTATAAAACATGCTAACGTAAAAATATTTCATTTGTAAAAGCGGCAACAGTAAAATAAATTGAAAATATTATTTCGAAATATTTACATACGCATTGCGAATCGAGAGCAATAAAATTATTCAAAGAAATAAAATGCACTCAACTCCACGTATTTAATACTTAGTATTAAAAAATGAACCTATCATTGTACATTTTTATTGGGTACTTAATCTTTACATCAAAGTGCGCAACAATAGCTAAAACTGACACACCCTTGGCAATTGATCTGGAACAGATACAAGAATTAGAGAAACAAAAGTCAGAAGTCTTTATGCAAATTAATGAAGCAATCGAAGACGCGATAAAAACGTTAAACAAAAGTAACGATACTGATGCAAGAGACGGTATTACTTACATGAGAGATCTGCAAGCACAGATTGCAGAATTTAATGGCACAGAACTTGTAATAAACGAGGATATAGCACGGAATATTACTGAAGATGAAAACGACTTCAAAGAAATAAACAATTTTAAAGCTGATAACATTTCTGATTCCCTTCTAAGTGGAAGACGAAAAAATTTTAAACAGAAACATCATTCGGAAAGATCTGGATATGAAAGAATCAAAGAAACTATACTTAATTTCGGGAGTATGAAGAACCTGCAGGGCAAAATAGATTCTAAGAAGAAAAAGGCAAGATTAGAGAATGCTATCTTGCTTCAAAAGAAACTGGACGAATGGATGGCACAGAGGGAAGCTGAGAAGGCGAGGATTAGAGATTACAAAGGAAGACTGCAGAGTAGTCGAGTTGAAGTGATCACCGAAACCTGTCCAGACTTTGGGGAATCTAAAGCGAAAAAGAAGAAAAAATCTTCAGGCAGAGACAAGTATCCATGCTGCAGGAAATGTTGTAAGAAATCTTATATGGGTTGCTTACGGAAGAAATAGTTACAAAATAGTATTTTATGACATTTCAATAATCAAACGGATGTTTTGTGAAAATCTATTTGTCAAATTGAAAAATATTTTAGTATCATTTTACATTTTCATTTCATGCATCCTCGGCCATACATTCTATGGCCGAGGATATAAGTAGTTAGTTCGGTAAGTTGAATACTTTGTACAAACTAATTACATACAAAGCTAATCTAAATTCTAAGATTTTATTCACCAACGGTGTCTAATCATACGGTTAAGAATCATCATTAGAGTGTCTGTCACCTTCATGGCACATAGCCACAGTGCTTGCTTTACTTATCTAAAAAGTGTATCCGCGGGTGACTAACGACGCCATTGTTGATTTACATATTACAATAGAACAACTGTGATGTTTACGTTTCTTGTTAGTGATAGATACAGACTAATACGTCAATATGTATGCTTTATTTGATTCTCGTCCCTAGCAAAAATACTATGGAGCGGTGATGGGCGCTGTGTTATCGTCAGTTGAGTTTATTTATTTTTTAATTCCTGATAGGCTTACGCTTGACCGCCAGTTCGCCTGATATTAAGCGAGACTGCGATCTACGATGGAGTGCGCTTAAATCTACTTATCTAAAAAAAAAAATGCAACAAATTAAATAAAAAATAAACAAAAAAACTACAATTAGGTATTCTGACATAAAGCCGCAATAGATGACGGGCGTGTTCGCCACGCAGGTTTGCCCCAGAAGAGAAATGTCACCAAAATTAGCATTCCTCTTGAGTATCTCCAAAGATATCTGTACTTTCCCATGTGGTTGATGAATGTCCACTTCGCTGTTTTGCCGGTAGAATGTTGGAAATCCACAAATATACACCTGCCGCTGCAAGCTAGCTAAAAGGGCTTGAATATAAGAATTTAATCCTCTCAGGATGAATACTATATGCAATGACGATGATCATGATCGCTGTTAGCGCTATAAGGGTTCGACTCGGGAGAGAAATGAATACGTGTTGATGGTTACATGTATCCTTTATTACTTACTTTAATACTTATTAATACAACGATTATATACTCTTAAATCTAGACTATGACATCATCATACTCATCATACACTATACGCCCTACCAACATAAAAAAAATAAATGAAATTACAATTTTATTTTATTTTTTCAAGTAACATACAATTTTGTTCTATTTTTATGTAAAATTTCTTCTTTGTTATTGCGTAAAATTTTTACATTAGGGTCAAGATCTTCTACAACTACAAAAGGACCATGGTATACATCATCAAATTTAGTTCCAGTTTCATTTTTAACCAATAGTAAATCATCTTTTTTATACATTACGGGTTTTACATATTTGTCAAATTTAGATTTTCTTAATGTTTTACTTTTAATTAAATTCTGTCGTGCTTCACATAACGCTTTTTGTAGTCTGAATTTTAATTCTAATGGATAACTTTCTTCATTGTACAATGGGTCAACTGTAGTGCAATTTTGAAAATTACTAGGAATATTACAAGTTTTTCCGAACACAAGCTCATAGGGTGTATATTTTGTTTCTGAATGTACGGAAGTATTGTAAGAAAAGCACCAGTACGGAAGCCAATCACTCCAATATCTGCTGTTGTTATCGGTTTGTATTCTTAAATATGCATTTAATGATTTATGGGAGTTTTCTAGTGATCCAATGGATTCATGATGGTAGGCACAAGAAAGTGTTTGTTTAATATTTAATAGCTTACATACCTCAGACATGGTACTGGAGATAAATTCAGTTCCCCTGTCAGTGGCAATCTCGCGTGGGATACCATACCTGAGAATGAAGTTGTCCACCAATGCTCTTGCTACACTTACACTATCTTTTCTAACTAATGGATATGCCTCTATATACTTACTTAGCTCACATTGTAGTGTGAGTATATAAGAGAAAGAATAGTAATCCTTATCTAAGGGCCCAACTATATCTAAAAAAATCTTATCAAAAGCTGACTGCGCAGTCGTCGTTATAACCATAGGTTGTTTAGTATGCAACGAATGCTTTTGTTTCTGACATTTGCTACATTTCTTAACAAAACTGGTCACATCTTCAGCCATTCCCGGCCAAAAGTAATATCTTTTTATATTATTAATCATTCGTCTAATACCTGCGTGCCCGCTAGTGGGAAGCAAGTGAAAGTCATTTAGTATTACTCGTTTGTCATCGTCATTCACTATTCTAGTTATACTCTTTATGATATAAATTCGTGGACCGGTCCAATTTTTATTATTATAGTAGTTGGTTAACCATTTTATAAACTTCATATTTTTATCATCTTTTATTATATAAACTTCATTTATATTTATTTTTTTACACATTGATTCCAAATCTCTCACGAAAGCGTCTCGCGCTGAGCATGATCGAGAAAGTGGATCAACAAAAATTGACATTTTAGATGGTATATATACCAGGTCATTAACTTGAACATAATCAGTAATATTTCCAAGTTTATATTGAGAAAATATTAATTCCGTGCAATTATTCGGTTTACTAAGAATTTCAACGACTTTCGGTTGATCAGGCCGATTGTCTGTCTCGTTCTTAGAAATCGTAGAATTGTCACTTAAATTATTTTTTGCCATTCGCCGTGTCATAACATTTAAAACATCCTTATTTATACTTTTTAATTCGTCAGATGTCATAATAATACGAGATAACGCGTCTGCAGCCACGTTACTCTTTCCTTTAACATATTCAACTACGTAATCATACTCATCTAGGGTCAGCCGAAACTTTAGTAGCCTACTAGAGGGATTTTTGATGCTAAATAAATAAACTAGCGGTCTATGATCTGTCTTAATTATGAATTTTGTACCAAATAAGTAGGGTCTAAAATATTTTACGGACCAAACAATAGCAAGAAGCTCTTTTTCTATTGTGGGGTAGTTAAGTTCCGCTTTATTTAGGGGTCGGCTTGCATAAGCAATGGGTAACTCATTTTTATTACTCAATACGGAACCAATTGCCAAACCAGAGGCGTCGGTGTGCAATATAAATTCATTGTCCTCTTCAAAATTTGGATACTGTAAAATAGGAGGGTTGACCAAAGATTGTTTCAATACCATAAATGAATTTTGACATTCTGGCGTCCAATCAAACGTAGCACCTTTCCTGCATAGTTTATTTAAAGGTATTGTTATTTCTGCAAAATGTGGAATAAATTTACGATAGTAATTCGCGAAAGCCACAAAACGCCTAACTTCATCACTATTTTTCGGTATGGGATAATTTTGCATTACTCTTGTTTTTTCAGGGTCGGGTAAGACTCCATTAGCAGAAACAACATGGCCTAAATATAATAACTCCTTCTTCAAAAACTGACATTTTTCAGGATTAATTTTTAAATTTACTTTCCTAAGCCGTTCAAAAATATCTATTAAGTTTTTATTGTGTGTATCCAAATTTCGCCCCATACAAATCAGATCATCCAAATATATTAAACACTTATCATGACTCAATCCAGACATTGCTACTGTCATTAACCGACTAAAAGCACTAGGGCTAATTTTTAACCCCATAGGAAGTCGTTTCATCTGATATTGTTTATTAGTGGTAAATGCAGTGCACTTTCTGCTTTCAGGGTTTAATTCTAACTGAAAATAGCCTTGGCTAAGGTCTAAATGACTGAAATAGACTGCCCCTGACAACGAATCGAGTATATCAGTGATGTTTGGCAAAGGAAATTTATCATCTTTAAGGCTGTCATTCAATTTCCGATAATCAATTACAACACGCCATTTTTTATTACCGTTATTGTCGCTTTTCTTCGGAACAAGAAGGACTGGACTAGACCACTCACTCCTACTCTCTTCTATAATATCGTTATCTAACATTTCACCGATTTGCCTATCAATCTCAATTTTTTGACTTTTAGGAAGTCTATAGGGTTTACTATATACTGGAGGTGTATTATCTTTTAATTGTATAGATTGCTGGTACAAATTAGTGACACCTAATTTGTCACCTGACAATAAAAACACATCCGAGTATTTTGCACAAATGTTCTCAATGGAAATCTGTTCCTCTTTATTTAAATGTTTCAAGTTCAAAACTGTAAATAACTTTTTCACACGCTCAGCATTGAAATTATCACTATCAAACGAACATAAAAAATAGTCTTTTAAAGGTACTACATCTGGACTAAAATAGCTTAAAGTAATATGTTCCTCTCTAGTATTTAAAAATTTAAGCGGAATTTTACCATTGTTAGGCTTAATTAAAATAGATGCTAAAAATACACCTTCACTTAACTGCTTAGGCATAACTACACATTCATCTTTTAAATTTGTCTGTACTAAATACGTAACTTCACATCTGGGTGGTATTGTCATATAATTATTATACCCAAGTTGCCCCATTTGTAGCGGTATGCTAATAGGAACATTGTGATTAATAGTTATAAAGTTTTTCTCAAAATCTAACACGCAATTAAACCTACTTAAAAAATCTTGCCCTAGTATGCCATCCGTTCTACAAGTGAAGTTCTTAAAAACATAAAATTTATGCATGAACTCATGACACGTATCATAGCGTAATGTAAGATAAACAAACCCGTCACAAAAAACATGACCACCTATACCGTTTATTTTAATCCGCTCTATATGGAATGGAATGTCTAAGTTCTCTAATATCTCCTGCCTAACTACGGACAATGACGCACCGGTATCAATTAGCCAACTACGAGGTTCTTGGAACACATTTAAATAAACAGAGTTAATATTTTGACAATAAAAATGTTCATGCCCGAAAAAACCAATTATTATTTTCAGTTGTATTGTTGATTTCAGGACTTTGATTCAAGTTTTCATTACAATTTAATTCAGCTGTGTTTATTTGCTGTTGTCTCGTGTGGCCACGAAAAGTTGTACGGCCACGAAAACCGCCGCGCCCGCGATTATGAGACGAACTATTCATATTTTGTTCACTGCGAAAACCATTGTTATAACCACGACCACGATAATACTTTTGAGAATTGGAAAAATATCTGGTAGCACCCCTGTTAAAATTATTATAATAATTACCTTGGTGACCACGATTCGATCTACCTCTGTTATGATGAAAATTCATCACTCGTTCTTCTCCACCACTTGAGAGTTTTTCGTCCAGTGCACCTTGAATTGCGTCCTTCAACGAGTCATAATTTCTTGCCGCTATTATCGTACTAAGGCGACTGTTACGCAAGCCATCAGAAAATCGCTTTATCGCTACTCGCTCATTTATTGGCTTCAAAACTTGATACGCATTGGAGTCTCCGTTGGCCTGAGTAATTGTCAAATCAACTAATAATTGTTCTATCTCCTTACCGAAATCCTCGATACTCTTATTATCCTGTCTCGTACGCTGCAGCTTACTTTGAATCGCTGTGTCAGATTTTTTAGGCAACAAAATACAACGCATATCTTTAATTAAATCTGCAACAGACAAGTAGTTATTACACATGCGCAACTTAGCGCTTTCCGACAACCGAGATTTTAAAACAAACTGGATAAGCTGTTTTTTACTACCATCATCAATCATAGAATCATACATTTCGATATTTGAGATTAATCGTTTTGTTATTTCTTCCTCACCTGTCATTATGGGTAGCAAAGCAATCGCAGTTTTTAACTCGAACTTCTCCATGGTACTTATCGTATCCTCCGTACTATCAGAACAAAGTTGAACTATTTTCGTGTACAATTTATTAACATTATTTAACAATTCATTAAAAACCTGGATATCACAACTTTTAATTTCCTTATTCTTTATCTGAACTTCAACTACCTTACGTATACAACAAAATTGATTATATAAAATTTTCGCTTCAGCACATTTTGCATCTCTTACGCTAAGCGACCTTCTACTCGGACCTAATTTTGTAAGGTAATCTTTAATATACTTTAATTTTTCAAATATTTCCTTAGCCTCACTTGCCATAACATAGTTACATTAATCTACACATAACTACCACTATTCAAAGTGATACAAAAAAAAAGAACCTATGAATGCGATTAATTACTTATTATCATATCATAAGCTTTTCTTGAATTCATTATTCATGAAATATGAAATACAAATCTACTTCCTAACTATAAATTTTACGTATAGCTACTAAACTCTATAATGCATTTTAACCTTGACCCCACTTGCTACCGCACACGTATTTTTGGCTCACTACACTGAACTCACTCACTCCGATGCAGCTCCTGCAGCAGCAATTGGCTCTCGCTGCTGGCGACGGTACAGGCTCATCGCCCTCCTCAGCTCGTTCTCATTGATACGCCTTTGAATCCATTTTCCATGACATTTCCGATAATATCGCAGCAAAAATATAACTCCTCCAAAAATCAATAATATGCAAATTGCAATCAAAATATAGCTCGACGTACTGACATGACTTAATAGTTGATCACTTGTAGCTGCATTTCCAGCACCGTTTTGGGCTATAATCACTTCCTGCTCCTTAGATTGTTGTTTGCCCATTCTTGCTACTTTTTACAGCACAAAAATAAAAAGTCAATAGCGATAAGCCACTTGGCAAAGAAGAGTTCCAAAGTAATGAAATCATAATGAGTCTTTAAACTGCACAAATCACTCAATGTTTTTAATACTGATTCCTAATATGAACGCTTGCAACGCGATGCGCGCGCAACGCGACGCGCTGGCAGGGTCGCCATATAAGGGTTCGACTCGGGAGAGAAATGAATACGTGTTGATGGTTACATGTATCCTTTATTACTTACTTTAATACTTATTAATACAACGATTATATACTCTTAAATCTAGACTATGACATCATCATACTCATCATACACTATAGCGCTAAGACCTCTCATTGTACCATTCATCATACTGCTTAAGATCTTTGAAATTTTTGTTTGTCTGTCTGTATATTTGTACGCGCATTCGTAAAAACCACTGCGTGCTACTCTTAGTATTGCTGGAGTTATATAAAGGTAGAAGACTAATATATTAATTAAATCCAAAGTTTTGGGATGCGAGTGAACCCGCGGGCAACAGCTGATTGATTGAGTGATTCATAATATTCTATCCACCTATTGTACTTGTAGCGACATCTACCGTACTACATAGAAACTAAAACGGACAAGTCCTGAATCGCGCAAGTGAAGTTTGCAATGCAACATGGATATATATAACCGCCCGACGTCAACCGTCTGGCCGTGGCCCGCCAGGCAAAACACCCGCCTGGTCGGAGGATCCTCCCTTTATTGTGAGGGGTAGGTAGCACAACTCGCCCCTCCACATACTCGATTCATGAAAATAAGACATCGAAAGTTTTTATTACCAACTGCGGCTCATGGCAAAAATTCTGAGACGTATGTACTCCAAAACCAGAAGATAATTATTCTACAGCGAAGCTTCTGTTCGCCATGCATGTAGTCCATGTGTGCGATCTCCCAAAAGGTTCCACTCAACTGGGTCACTAGCGCGCGACTCGTCAAATATTTACGCGTGTAATACTGCTAATTGTGCATGCTGGACGCACGATCGTGTTGTGTGTCGCGGCTTGTGTGACGGGTAGGAACACTGTATAAATGCAGATTTGCATTGAGTAAATCAGGGAATTCATAGTTAGTGTTTTTTTTAAACTCTCCAGGATTCTCTATTCAAAACTCAAATTGTCACATAACTAGAGCAGTTTTAAATAATTGTCAAAAATTTGTTCCATCTTAAAATCGGTATTTTATCGCATTATATAGGGTGTTGGACGTATAACATAACATAATCAACCCATTAATCTGTCCCACTGCTGGGCACGGGTCTCCTCTCAGAATTAGAGGGATTAGGCTATAGTCCTATACGCTATATACGTAATAAAGCTATCCTATATTATTTGTAATTATTTTTATTTTATTCGCGATAAAATCGGTAAAAGATCGTAATATTTCAATGTCTAATATTCGCGTAATTTTCCGAAATCAGTGTTGCGTAGTTCCACGTTTTTTAAATAAAAAAATGGGCTTGCTCTTGACCTCCATGTTGCCTTCGGGGCAAAGATGACGTCGACGGATGATGGATGACGTCACACCCAGAAGATGCCTGTTCACCCTACTTTTGAAAAGATTTGGGTTGTCGGAAATACACACGCAGGCAGGGAGTTCCACTCCTTGGCTGTGCGAATTATACAAGATGATTTATAGCGCTGTGTGCCAATAACCTTTCCTAATATTGTCTTAAGGAGACAAAATGACAAGAAATCCTTTGATACTACTTTCAATACTGTTTAAGGCAAGGTTGGTCAGCCCAGCCTGTTCGCTCCAGCGCAGCTTACCTCTGCCTACCAACCCTGTGACCGCTACACGTGACACGTAACACGCCAAGCAGTCGGTGGCAGTTGACAAGGCACTCACTCACTCGCACGTCGCCGCCGGTAACATTAGCCCACAGCCACATCAATGCGACCACAGATTATACTAACAACAGCTTACAGGACGCATTACAGGGGTCAAGTTACCAGATTAGTCGAGGTTTGAACTGTAGTTACGGTGATACTTCACAGGTATTTTGACATACTTCAAGGTTATTTTCATAAAATGTTTCGGGCGTCTTCTTTATTTTATTAATTAGGTCCTGGGTTGGATTTCCAGGTCGAGCAAAATGTTATTGGTTTTTTCTATGAAATTCTCAGTAGCGACTCGGAGTCTGGATTGGTGCCCGGTTAATGGCAATAGGCCTATTACATGGGACCTAAACATACCGGCGAACTGTGGGTGTACATTAGTACATCTCTGCCTAAACCTTCGGGGAATACAGGCGTAATGGACTGATGGTATGTTATGTTAGTTGCATTTAAGATTTACTTCAATTGTTGTTTTTATTTCGATTGCAATAACTTAGGTATCTTGCTAATTGTCATACATAACACACCATGGGGTCTGGTATTCTCCGAAAGGAAAGAAAATCATAGAAAACCCCAATAACACTTTGATCGACCTCGGAATCAACCTCAGGATTATAGTAGTCTTTTTGATTATATTACAGTTATGATGGTTTGAAAATTCCAAAAGTGAATACGTAAGTTTTTAAATTCAACGATTCAAAATACAATTAATAGAGATTTTGTAGTTATAATGTACAGTCGAGAAAAGAGTAAGGTATGCAGGCAGCTAATGACATCTGTGTTTTGACAAAGACTGTAATAAAGTATCACGCATATGTGTCAAAACACAGATGCTTACATACCAAACCCTCTAGTCGATAACATTTATGTCGAGACGTAAATCTCATTAGTTGCCTGTATACTTATCTCTTTTGTCGATAGTACATATCATTTGTCAAAGACACGCGCCGATTCGATTTATAATACAAAAGACTCCTGCTTTATACAAAACATGATAAACATTAATTTAGAAATGTTCCAATTTTCCATACAAAAACGTAATTCATGAGAAAGGCGGTAATTTTGATTGTCTCCCGTTCATTGTCGAATGACGTCAATGTCGTATTCATAGCTGATATCATCAGCCCTGTTACCAAAACGTTCAGAACCCCAATTGTGTGAGATACACATATTAGGGTTCCGTATCGAAAGGCTTAAAACGTTTTGGGATATCAATATAGTTGTTTTTTGTCTAGGACTTCTCCATCATCCCCTATAGTTAAACATGTAATTTATAATCTAATTTAAATGCCTCATTAGCATAGTGGTCCTGAGCGCGACTTCTACGCTAGAGACTAGCGTAGAAGTCTAGCCTTCCTATGTTCGTCGATTACCAGGTCGAGAAGTGATATTGGGTTTTTCTGTGAAATTCTCAATAGCAGGTCGGAGTTTGTGCCTGGTTAATGGCAATAGGCTCGCGCCTATTACATGGGACCTAAACATACCAGCAAATTGTGGGTATACATTAGTACGCCTCTGCCTAACCCTTCGGGGAATACAGGCATGATGGTACGTATGTTATGTAATCAAATGAATTTGCTTCTAAGTATTATAAAATTTAACCTTGTTTTAAAGACATACATTTTAGCGAAAGATAAAAATAATCTCAGGCAGGTTTCGAATCTGCGTCCTTCCGGTTGAAAACATCGGATGCTTTAGGCAATTAAGCTATAGAAAACTTTTCATGGGAAGTCGAATTCCTTGGGTCTTAGGCTGACAGGCCAGTCACAAATTCATGGTCCTTTTTCCTTTCATTCCGTATACTCATGGCTAATCTGCAATTTCATCTCAATCTCAATTTGCCGGGATTAGGTACCTAAATGGGAGAACCCTTACTACTCTAGGCGCTAAGTTGCTTTCATTGTAGCTGACATGAAACTGACAATTCGACTCTCATTAGGAAACTTACGACACTAGTTTCAAGTAAAGCTCAAAAGTTTTAAAAATGATCTAAGTATTGTGGAGGCCAGATGTTTGAACGAAATTCAGCCGGTTCGGCAGCATTTGACTAAGTTGAAAAACAAAACGAGATCACGTCTTTTCTGCTGTTAAAAGCGTATTTTGTAATGACATTTATCTATTTTATCCTCATTATCCTTATTTAGCTACGGAACCCAAAACGTGAGACTTGCTCAACCATTACAGTATTTTTTTGTTTAAAAAAAATCATCCTCTTATCTACTTAAGGGTGGATTTTCCTCAATGCGAACCTCCGTTGTGTTATCTCGACGGGGTTTTGGGGTTTTTTCACACAAACGGACATATCGACACGGCATACTGATATCATTTGTATGTGGGCTTCGTCCGGGATGCCTCACTTGTCCTGCGGGGTAGGCAGAGCCGCAGATAGCGAGCACAGATATGTCTTGAGGGAGAAAAAAGAAATTTTATTTTTTGTGGTTTTGGAAGATAATTTTGCAGAAGCAGGATTAGCATTGCAGGATTTTTTTGACTTCTTTTAAGAAAATGCCAAGAAATTGTAATTGTGTGCCTCCTTTATGTAGAATTTTAAGAAAAATTTGATTACATTGTAAAACATTTCGATATTTTTTCTTCTAAGGGTTTGTTCTCCCCTACACTAAGGTTGAGGAGAAAAGGTCCTTCGAAAACATTATCTACGTCTATGACCTGCCTACAACAAATTTAAAAAAGCGATAAAATGAAGCTTGTAACCTACTGTCTATCAAATGCCGTTGAAAGTAAAAAAATAACTTCGACATAGCTTAATCAGAAAAGGACGCAACTCTCTCAGCATTTTTACAAAAATCACCGGATCTAAAGCCTGGAAACAATGTTCAAACAAAACAAAACCCTGAAAAGTTTGTTCATCCAGTGTAACCGTAAGGCTCCACGTAAATTGATAAATACAATAAAAATGTTCGGCGCGACCGGCCGCCCGATAAGATAGCCGGCTAGCTGCTCAGCCATTTGTATTATTGGAGAACGGACGGGGCTCGGAAACGTTCGGTTGAGCTCGGCTAAGTTCGGGAGAGTTCGATGTTGCATTTAAAATGGCTTCGTTTGTTTTGGGAGTTTAGAGTTCCTTTTTTTTTAAACATTAATCCGGACTATCGATGGAATTAAAATCACATGAGACTTTAAAAAAAATAGTCAGAATTGTTATTAAAGGTTATCTGATCTCATTTAAAGCTCCTAATTCTACAAATGATTTGCCCGTTTAATAGAAATATTGCATAAAACAACCAATACCAGCAGCAGAGCTAATTTCTTACCAGAGGAAAGATTGAGAAGGGAGTGAATGATGAGGTGAAGACTTACAGGAATGAATAGATCAAAAGGACATGCTGCGCCGACCACAATTAATTTGGGACTAGGGAGAAAGGTTGGAGAGGGTCATGATGAAGACTGAAGTCGATGGCAGCGTCTTTGCGGTGGCCGTGAAACTGCCAGAACATACTTTTTTTTCGTAGTGTTATTTATTTATTTAGATAAGGCACATCAACAATATAAACACAAACATTGGTTAGAAGCAAATAGAGACAAAGAGTAATAGCTTGTAGAATTAGAGGCTTAGCTCTACATGAGATCAGCAAAAAAAGTGTGCAAACGTGTTGAGGCTTTTAGACCTTGGCATCGGATTGTACATGAAATGTTTCTGGTGGGATGGGTGGGATCAGTATTTTACATGAACCGACTAAGTTCGGGTAAAATTGGTAATTATCTTGGTATTTCATTATGGTGACTATTTTTTATCCGTCGTATTTACAACATTTGGAAGAAAGTTTCACCTCTTTTTGGAACAGCTTAGAATACAATTTCTCACTAGCAGTCAGGTAAAAAATATCTGTTATTTATGTGAAGGAAAAATTCAATCGCGGGCAGGATTCGAACCTGCGTCTTCTGGTTGGATACACCAGACGCTCTGACCTCTAAGTCACCCCGAACCGTAGAACATCATGGATCTTTTTGTGATTTTTTACCATGGAAAATGCAAAAAAAATCACAAAAGATATAAGAAATATCTACTTAACTTGGAGGTAAGACCTTGATGTCTGATTGCCTTGCAAAGGCAATCTCTGTCTTAAGGACGCACTTTGTGTGTGTTACCAGTTTTGGGCACAAGTATCTTAGAACGAAGATACATACAGCACTTTCAAGTAACATTACACATTACATTTAACGAAACGGGTTACTATTCCCATTTCTATTAGGTACAACTATTCGGGTCTAGATTTATATTACTATAGCTAGACAACTTTATTCTCAATCCTCGCGTTATTTAACTCTGGGCGTACTCAAAAAAATAACCTAGAAAGTAATTTCAATGTACCCGTTTGCCAACCAATTTTGTTGATGTTTAGCAGACTATTTTAAACATTACCAAATTCTTACAACTTTTTAAACATTACAAAGATATCACTGTAGGATTATAAATAGCCTTTATGTCCCGAAACGCGTTTTTTTTATAATATTCCTCTTTTTTCTTCATGTTTTGTTATAATATAATTATCTCGGAGTTCGGTATGCCTCTTGGCAAAGGCCTCCTCTAACGATTACCATTGCTTTCTATCCTTTGCAACTCTTCTCCAGTTGGAAACTACTGTTAATTTGAGTTCGTCTTCCCATCTTTTGCATTGTTGACCTCTGTTTCGTTTCCCATTTCTAGGATACCATCCTGTTAATATTTTGCTCCATTTTTCATGAGGACTCCGTAACTCATGTTACACTGTAGGATTACTTAACTATTTTATTATATTTTTTTATTTATAGGTATAAATAAACCGTATACTAATAGATCTATTATCTGTGCTATTGTCCATACGGATTTTCTCTTAGGAATTAAATGTAAAAATAAAGTATAAAATAGGTTTCAATACAATTACGTTTTTTGAATGATACAAATCACTTCTTTTTTCTAATAATATGGTAAAGGTACCTTATTATAATTTAGTGAAGGCTTTTTTTCAGATCGATTCTTTTGACTACCTTATGGTGTTACCATTATTATGGTCTCAATGGAGTTAGCCAAATAAATATATTATCTTTCTTTTTAAACATTTAATTGCTGTGCGACCAGTGCCAACTAGGGTCAACGTTACAGTCGTCTTGCTATACTTATCTAACTTAAGTGAGGACGGCCATACATCCTCAATGTCCTACGTCAGGCCCTTTGTGACGTTAAGTGGGCCCCTTTTTCAGGTGGACCGTCGATTCCAAATGTCAGCGTTAGATCAGAGAAAGTGTTTGATAACTATTTCTTAGAATAATCTTCCACCAAACCTCCGCAACTAAATTTTTGGGTAATTGGAGTGTATTTAACTGGGAGAGGTAGAAAATAAGCAAACGACTGTACGATGTGAATGCTGGTTTATTACTAGCTTTGAAATTGTTCGTTTTGGTGCAAATTCTCAATTTTACAAGTGAGTAAATACTTGTATATATCAATAATACCGATAAGAAACTTATTGATATCTACAAATATACTTATAATTTACTGTCTGTAGCTATATAACATCTAGGTTTTACAAATAAATTAACATAACATACCATCACGCCTGTATTCCCCGAAGGGTTAGGCAGAGGCCTACTAATGTACACCCACAGTTCGACGGTATATTTAGGTCCCATGTTATGCCTATTGCCATTAACCGGGCACAAATCCAGACTCCGAGCTTCTACTGAGAATTTCATAGAAAAACCTAATAACACTTTTCTCGACCTGGGAATCGAACTTAGGACCTCTAGTATAGCAGTCGCGCTCAGGACCACTAGACTAATGAGGGAAATAAATTAATTTGAATAAGTATGATTAGTTGGCAGCGTGCTCAGTTATCATGGAGGTTTAATTTTATTATTGATTGAAATTGATTTAACATTTATTTATATTTTGGTGTCGTTTTGATGCCAAAACTGAATAACATAGACACTTGTCTACCCTGTCATATAAAATTTTACTTAAAACTTCAACAAAAGACAGCTATAACGCACAATAAATTATGTAGGTACAGGAATTTACCGGTATCACCGAGATACCGGGACTAATGCCGATAATACTGGGTAATGCCAGGTATTACGTCAGTGATCGGTCTGAGACGATACCGTTGTGGGTTGCGCAGTATAATTTACTAGGAGATGGACTGACTAGTAATTGGATAGATGACACGGATTAGTGAATAAAGAGAATGCTTATGAAAACAGCCTCATTAATCTAGGCGTTGTAAGTGTGACTGCTACGCTAGAGATCCTGGGTTCGATTCCTAAGTTAAGCAAAGTCGTTGGGTTTTTCTAGGACTCTCAGTAGCAGTTTGGATTTGTACCTATTTAATGACAATAGGCTCGTCCTTATTAATTGAGATCAAAACATACCGTTGAACCGTCAGTTGAACGGGTCCCGAGGTCGACATGGCACAAAAATTATACATAATTATAATATAGTTAAATAGATATCATTAAACATGTTCTAAGTCTAGGTGTGAAGGCATGTAAGATTTGTCTTAGAAACACACACATGCAACATGAGAAAATTGTGAGGGTAAAGTTTAAATAAAAAGCATAAAGCGATCGAACATATCAGCGACATGAATTGCTAAGCTTGATAGTCACGTACGAATGATCTTTTTGAGCACTACACACATTATTTGGTTCAAGCAAGAATAGTTATTACTCCATTCTTTATCTCATCTGTGTTCAATAACCAACGCCGCCGACAAACTTTGGTTTATTAAATGTGACTTAAATTGTCAGCGAAGGTATCTTACTGTTGGGTAGATGTTATTGTTACAATAATGTAATCGTGACATGAATGGATGGACTTATTTAATTGATACATCGAATCCTAACTTTTGGTAATAGGTACTATAGAACATACATACACTCATGCCTTTCTCCCACAGGAGTAGGCAGAAACTATAGACCGCAACTTGTTACGATTCTTACATACTTCTTTTGCTTCTCATACATCTTCTCATACACACGCGCCCGTTGCAAGAATTAAGCATCTAAGGTAAACAAAAGTTAATATAGCCTAACAGTTACAGCAGTTATAGCCTAGTGCAGGGGTCGGAAAACTTTTTAGACAAAGAGCTAGATGCCGGAGCTAGATGATGGAAAAATATCGATTGTTCGGAATCTCAAAGAGCCGCAGATTTTAATATGAACATAACATGACTTTATTACCAACCAATTAGGTATATCGTTTTGTAATTTGAACTTAAAGAGCCGCAACGGACCCATCAAAGAGCTGCGGTTTGCCGACCCCTGGCTTATAGTTAGCATTATGACCATTGGACTGCGAAGTCGTACTCAGGACTCATGACATGACTTCGTAATCATGTGCGTATTATTAATTAATTATTATGCACTCGCTGAAACGGCGAAAGAAAACTTGCACGGCTGACAGATTTTCTCGACGGAGTGTGAAGTCTGCCAATCCGCATTAGGCCCAGCGTGGCAGCCTATAGCTTAACCATTCTCATTCAGAAGGAGACTCGTGCCCAACAATAAAAATATAATACTTAATTAAATTTAAAAATAAACACACTACAAATAACAGTGTGCAATAATGACATACCTGCTATAAATAAACTTCTAAAATAATAGTAATGAATTACAATAAATACAATATCAATAAATAATATGAATCGGATTGCTAATAATTAACAAAAAATGTAAGGTAGCCGTTAGTAATTTTAACATTAAGATGATTATGGATGCTGTAAAGGATCCGAAACATCGGGAATCAAATAATATCAATACAACGCGATAAAATCCGTAAAAAGTAGTTTTATTTCAATGTCTAATATTCGCGTAAGTGTCAGAAGCCAATATAAATAAAAAACTTAAAATAAACAATTAAATATTTAATTACACACAATAAAAATAAATACTTAAATAATCAATAATATGTAACAATCTGATTAAATTTAAGCCTACCATCTGTTTTAATTCGAACATTATGGAATGCAATAAAGAATTGAATTGATCTATTTAATTATATTGGTTAATTAAGTAAGTAGTAGGACATTTTCTGCGATTTGGCGGCCATTTTTAAAGGCTTAGCTTCATAAGACCATACATAACTAAAATTGTGTCTCATTTCCCCAGTTACATCACTGGCTACATAACCCTTCAAACCGGAACACGATAATGTTATTCTGTATCGTGAATCCTTGTTACAATAACGACTACATTATATCGATTGTTGAGGATCAAAGCATGAATAGCGTCCGTCGCGTGTAATTTAAATATTTATCCGCCAGCGATTGTCCGACAAAGGAGGGTAATCTTCATTGTGATGGTAAGGAGCTTAATGTCTCAGCTTGGTTTTGAAGGTCGGAAGGTGATTCTTCCAGATACATAAGTAGGTACTACTGATATTTTTTACATAACATACCATCACGCCTGTATTTCCCGAAAGGCTAGGCAGAGGCGTACTTAATGTACACCCATAGTTCGGCGGTATGTTTAGGTCCCATGTTATAGGGGGCAAGCCTATAGCCATTAACCCGACACAAATCCAGACTCCGAGCTGCTACTGAGAATTTCATAGAAAAACCCAATAACACTTTGCTCGACCTGGGGATCGAACCCAGGACCTCTAGTGTAGCAGTCGCGCTTGGGACCTAGACTAATGAGGCAGTCAGAGATATTTTTTATCATTATTGAAAGCTGAAGGATGGTCCACTGCTGATACCTTACAGTACTAGATATTAATTATTCTTATAGTAACATAACATACCATCACGTCTGTATTCCCCGAAGGGTTAAGCAGCGGAGTAATACACCCATAGTTCACTAGCCTAGTTGTTAGCCATGTTTAGAATTTCATAGAAAAAATCTAATACCCTTTAGTCCTCCCGGGCATCCAACCCGGTGTAGCAGACCACTAGACTAATGAGGCAGATATCATTTCTATATGTTTAAATACAACTGACTCTAATATTATCTGATGGATGGCATACAACATGCAATACATGCAGATAATTACAACTAATGCCTTTTCGTGCTTTGGTTAGCCAAGTGAATCGTTACAACTTACCACCGGAAATATCTAAACTTGTTCTATCTGCTATTGAGAATATATTAATAGAAAAAAGCTGCACGATTTTGTAATATAACCTAGGAATGTCACGCTTCCCAGTTGCGTTTGCGGAAAAATACGACCGCGGGCAAGATTCAAACCTGCGTCTTCTGGTTAGATACACCAGACACTATGACCTCTAAGCTACAGCGAGTCCCACCCGCAAGATGGAATTTTGCCGCCACATTCTGAATTGACGTTAGCGACATTAATGAAAAAGTTACTTTGCTTCTCAACCGACATGACTTACTTTACAGTTAGTTCGATGTCGTATCTAACCAGAAGACGCGGGTTTTCCTTCACTAAAATAACTTTATAATCTTAGCATGGAAAATCTATAAAAATATCACAAAAATATAATCACCATCATTGACCTCTATTTAATATTGACCAATATTGTTACTAACCTCGCAATATTGAATATAAAAACTCCATTACTTTTACCAATATTCCAAATCAAATAACATCTTGGAATATTTAAAATCAATCAGGAGGCCTTGCAGACGAATCCCCACATTTCAATTTATAAAATAACCAACAATGGCCCTGGAGGGAACACGAATCATACAAAAAAAGGCCTAAAATAGGCAAACAAAAAACTAATTTCCTTATTTATTGCGAGGGGTAGGTGTGAAGTCGTGGGGGGTGGCACCAGGCAAAATATTTGATTGTACGATCATTTTATTGACAATCGACAATCGCCGGAAGCGAGGAAATTGAGTAATAGCTTGAACGAAGCCTTGTTTTGTGGGTGAGTGAGTAGACTGTGGAGTTGAGAACATTCTTCGTTGCAAATATAAATTTTATCTATGTAATAGATTGTAGGTATTCAAGTAAGATTTTGATTTTTGGTTGAAATATCTTTGGCGCCAGTATTATGATTGGACAATGAACAGTATGGAATTGGGTTGAGTGATAGGCTTACGCTTGACCGCCAGTTCGCCGCATTTTTCACAGTTCGCAGTGATGTTAAGCGATACTGCGATCTACGATGGAGCGCGCTTCCCTAGAAGAAACCGATTCACTCGTTATTTAAAAACACCCAGATTATAATTATCTATCAGGGAAGACCTACTTGGGAAGTGCATTCTTTATGACAAATCCTGTGGTTTTATTAAGTTTTCGTTGTAGGAGAATGATCCATAAGGTTTACCGCATTATAAAAACGGTATTAAAATTAATTAATTTTACGTTTCAATAACAACATTTTGGGCATAAAGAAAATTCAGAAGCGAACCCAAACTGTGTTCTGTTATTCGTTTTAACTCGGTTGAATTTTTCTTTAATAAAAATTATGACTATAAATTGCTGAGCATACATAAAACAGTTGTGAAACATAATGTTCCAAGTCCCCAGTTTACATAAAAAATTGACAATGACTCGTCCGCACTCGCTCGCGAGACATCGAAGGAAATGAGAACTTGACTAAGAACGCGTCTGTCGTCTGACCTCCGCCTGACAGACAATTGCCTGCCAACGCATACTCTAATAGACTTTTGTCTTTGAGGTCTATGAAAGATGGAAGACTCGTTCGAAAAACAAAAATTACTATTCGAAGTTGCTCTTAACAGAATTAGATACTAAGAAAGAAAAAGGTTGTCATTATTTAAATTAATGTTGAAGTAGGTACAACAACTGACTTAACAGCCAATCGGTCCTTAGCGCGACTGCTACGCTAGATTCTGGTCCTGGGTTCAATAGCCAAGTCGAACAAAGTGTTATTGGGTTTTTCTATGAAATTCTCAGCAGCAGCTTGGAGTTTGGATTTGTGCCCGGTTAATGGCAATAGGCTCGGCCCCTATTACATGGAACCAAACCATATTCGAACTGTAGCTTAGGTCAGTACACCTCTGCCAAACCCTTCGAGTAATACGGGCGTGATGGTTATGTTTTGGATGAAGAATTCCTCTGGCTGTGTGTAGGTATGTAGGTAGGTACCGATGTCTGTGTGGCATAATAGGCAAGTAGATTCATTTATACCAACGTATTGTCAGAGATATCCTCCGGGTGGCTACTACTACCACATTTTTAAGGAGTTTGTCTGGGCATTGCCAGATATTCTGCTGCCAAGCAATTATATGCCAACATGCTATTACGATTTAAGGAATGTAGTGAAATTACTGTACTTACGGTAAAAAAATTAAATCATGATTTTGTTTTGCATAATCGGGTAAACCGAGACAACAAAAACAGTCACAAATTGCCGATCCGCGTTAATAACAAAGCAATTAAAAACGAACAAAAAGTGTTGTTATTCCAAAAAAATATCACTTTATATCTGCTGAGCACGACCCATCCTTACGAATGTAAACCACAAAATATATATGAACAGAAAATCAACTTCAAACAGAAATGACATTGACGACGAGTTAAGCTAAGAATATATTTTTATATTAAATAAATTATTGAAGAGAAAAATTCGATAGTGTTACATTGTATATTAAGACAGTCCAGTCATCAGTCTGTCTAGTTAATATTTCTACAATGATAATACAGTACAATTTCTCATAACTGCTGTCAAGTCAGAATTTTTTATTATCGTTTTTGAAAAACTAAGTAGGCAAGTATAATGGGAACAGCGTTAAAAAATGAATCACATTTTTCTAGATTATCATGTAAATTACCATTCATCGTACTACAGTATAAATATGGAACAGTACGTGAACTACGTACAAACGCTCGAAAGGGCATCGAAAGAAAGACAGAAAAATGGGAGCTGGCAATATATAGACATGCATACTCACACAAACATGCGCATCGACGAGAACCCTAAGCGGTTTTCGTTGAGCTGTCAGTACTGAGTGCCGCGTCGAGACGAGTGGTCACGCATAAGTTTATCACCGTGATCTTTTTAAGAATGTCACGAGCGTATTGCGTAGTAACTGCTAAGTAGCTGAACTAATTTACAAATAAATAAACAAACTCGGTTCCATGGTACCGTCCTGTCCTTGTTTCTCAACAGTTCATTTATAAAAACTGTTCATTAGAATGAAAATTTTTTACACAATAAAATTCATTAATAAAAAACTCCGTGTATTTGTGAACTAGTTATGACAATTTGATTGATTGATCACTACAGAACAAAAATGTTTTAATAAAAAAAACGAATGTACCCTGTACTCTTAACGAATTCCACCTACCTATTACTCGCACAATATATAATCGAAATGTTCAGCGGACCTTTTGAGTTATATCTGTTTTGTATGCCTACCCTTTGTCCTACATGGGCGGCGTATATTTTGATTTAATGGCACCCGCGGCAATAAACAAATGTATTAAGTGAATATCCAGTAATGGCATACGGAATTGAATTTTTTTAAAAACAAACGCACGAGGGTAAATCGAAAATGTTGTCTGCAGGCATCCTCTAATGTTCTGATAGGGGAAATGTAAAAGGATATCGAGTTATGACAACAAACGATAAAAAAACATTGGTTTAGGATCAATTAAATTGCGGTTGAGGTTTATTTACTAGTTTTTTATTTCTAGTAAATGTCATCACAACTTCCGCGGACCCGACTATAGATAAGGAAAATGATTGATAGATACTTTTATAATTATTATTTTTTAACACCTGTTAACATTGTGGAGTGTAATAATCGAATTGAGTATTGAGTATTGGGTATTGAAAATAAAGTGTTGTTTTAGTCGGTATGAGTCTGACAAGCCTGCACCTATGAGTAAGCACTTTTCAGCATTAGCTATTTACCGTGGTTTCATCCGCATTTCAAAGACAATTTGAGAGAAAAGAAATCCTATGTCCTTGTGCAAGCAAAATTCTTCAAAATTGGTTTGGCGGTTTAAGCGTGCCTCGAAGGGTTTTCCCGTATAATTATAGGTTACGCGGTAAGTTTTAGGTCCATCGTATTAAAAGCCTATTAGCATCACCCGGGCACCTAGTCTCCTCCGACCTGCCACTGACAATCATTTATGAATGTGGAAGAAGCAAAAGAAGTATGCAAGAATCGTAGCAAGTGGCGGTCTATAGTTTCTGCCTACCCCTGTGGGAGAAACGCTTGAGTATAATATGTATAAACATAATCAACCCATTATATTGTCCCACTGCTGGGCACGGGTCTCCTCTCAGAATGAGAGGGATTAGGCTATAAGTCCACCACGCTGGCCTAGTGCGGGTTGGCAGACTTCACACGCCATCGAGAAAATCTCTCAGGCATGCAGGTTTCCTCACGATGTTTTCCTTCACCGTTTAAGCGCGTGATAATTAACTATTAATACGTACATGACTTCGAAAAGTCAGAGGTGCGTGCCTTGGGTTCGAACTCGAGACCTTTGACTTGGCAGTCCAACGGTCATACCACTAGGCTATCACTGCTTCTATAATATGTATGTAGGTCATTAAATTGAATCACAAATTATTGTTAGGTAGCGTGTGGTTGGCAACAAGCTAGGCGCTACAGTATTAGTCCAATTAGCGGCTCAGCGCGTAATCACAGTGATATTAGTTAACAAGGGGATTAGCTGTCGGCACCAACAAAAATAGGTTAATTTGTGAACCTCTATCGATTTGTTGATTTGTCTAGGTATATTGTTAAGTGGATGAGAAAAGTAACGGAATGGTACCCGCGCGTAAAATAAACAAAGGTAGACAAACTAAACGTTGAGAAGACGACATGAATAAGATAACTGGTCCAGACTGGACACGCACTGCAAAGGACAGGACCAAATTGAAAGCTCTAGAGGAGGCCTTTGTTGAAGGGCTGTAAAAGAGAAACCAGTTGCCGATACAATTAGTTAAAAGTTAAATTAACATAACATACCATCATCATCAACATGCCTGTTTTCCCCGAAGAGTTAGGCAGAGGCGTACTTAATGCACACCCACTGTTCGCCGGTCTGTTTAGGTCCCATGTTATAGGGGGCGAGCCTATAGTCATTCACCGGGCACAAATCCAGACTCCGAGCTGCTACTGAGAATTTCATAGAAAAACCCAATAACACTGCTGGACCTGGAGATTGAACCCAGGACCTCTAGTGTAGCAGTCGCGCTTGGGATCACTAGACTATATAGGCAGTCTCATAAAAGTTAAATAGTTAAATAGAATTAGGTAATATGTTATATTAATATACACGTTATTAAGTAACAGCAATAAAGGCTTATTTTATTTTATTTATTTTTATTATTATTAAGTCCTGGTGTCGTACACGCAAACGTCGCGACAAATAAGCAAATTCGTTGTTAGGGGACAGCTATTTGTTTGACAATATGAGCCGATACCATACCTACATGTTCATGGTCACCCATCCATGGACTGACCGTACCAAAGACGCCATAGACAATTTCGTTCCTTTATTATTTAAAAACGAGCTCGTTTTTTCAACCAATACATTTAAGTTAAAGGTAGTCACCCACTAGAGCGCCGCGTCCACTAGCGCAGCGCAACCAATTTGCGACCGTGACGGATGGCGACCAATTAAATTGTTGGATGCTCGTATTACATGACCTGCAAAATGAAGAACTTTTATGGGTAAGCATTTTGCACTCTTAAATTATTTAGTTGGAACTTGGACTGGCTATGTATTAAGCAACTATGAATACATAACATTATAACAATTTTCCGCGCATTTTGTGTTTAAAAATCCCAGCTCGATTGGTGGTAGGATCTAGTGAGGATTGATCCACCTTGACTAGCTAACACCTTCCCATGTAAGTCCAGCCGGCGCCAGTTTTACAGTGTTTCGTCGTGTATTCGTGAGAGCCAGAGCACGAAAAGGCATATAGGTACTTGTATTGCATTATTAATATTATAATTATAATAACTAATCCATTCTTCAATTTTTGTACCGCGGGTCATCAGTAGGCGCGACTCGCGAGACAAAAGCCAATCGAGTGTCGTCAAGTAATTGGCGGGCGGCTGTTGTATCTATGTCCTTGTTTAACATACGAGAATACCGTATGTTAGAGCGAGGAAGCAAAGAGAAGATCAGAAAAAGAACATTTTGTTAACACGAAGCGTCGTGCTTTGAATATTAAGTAATTAATTAATGCTTAAATAGGTTTCTGGTAACAGTTATTTAGAGAAGGAATAGAATTACAAGTGAATTTCTTTAAGTAACAATGTATAATGGTCCTTTTATTATTAGGTAATTTATTTTATATATTGTAGAGGAGTAGAATGGCCGCAGAAAGCTTTAAACCGAGATGAGTGCAGGAAGGGTAGGGAGGCCTTTGTCCTGCAGTTGGACGATTACGAAAAAAAAATGTAGAGGAGTACCTATACTCTCAATCGACGATTATTATTACCGACCAAAAAGTAAATAATCGTCAAGAACAGACAGGTACTTAAATATAATGTTTATTAAAGTAATAATTATGACCGTTTCATTATCCGTGTGCCTGTATTCCCGAAGGGTTAGGCCGAGGTGTACTGATGTACACCAACAACACAATTCACTGATATATGTCAAGGCGGCGACCGCTCGACCGAAATCGAACACAAGACTAAGGAAGCAGATTCCTTTGAGAAGCAATGACAGCCTAGTTGGTCTGTGTATTGAGTCTCTCATCCTCACTAGGAAGTTAAATGGTATTTGTTTTGTTTCGTTTGATTATTCTAAACAAACATTATAGATTCACAATAAATCCGCAATATAATCAAGCCAATCACAAATCCGGCGTAATTACAAAATCCATTGCAATTAAACTCTGATCAACCAATTGACATAGCCAAACAGACATGAATACGTTTCTATTGTTACAAACAACTTATTTACTTACAAACAAAACATTGTAAAATCTAACAAACAATATTATCAATTCCATTTGGAATTCGCTGTAGGTCGCGATTGTGTACACATTGCCGCGGCTAGGTGAAACAAACCGCGTGGACGCGCGGTCACGTGGCGCCGAACATCCAAATTGTATTACTGGAATCCTACATTTAGAGAGTTTACATAATCAACCCATTATACTGTCCCATTGCTGGACACGGGTCTCTTTTAAGCGTTTAAGCGCGTGATAATTAACTATTTAATACGAACATGACTTCGAAAAGTCAGAGGTGCGTGCCTTGGGTTCGAACTAGAGACCTTTGAATTGGCAGTCCAACGGTCATACCACTAGGCTATCACTGCTTAGAGAGTTTAACTGCGAAATATTTATAAGGTAATCGTCAGCCATAGCCATAAGAGGTGGCTCTAGAACAATAGTTCGCCACCTTTTTATGACCATGGATCACTTAGATTTAATTTTTATTATCAGGGACCACAATGATGAAGTAAAATAAAATGTGTCAATCTAAAATTAAACTTTAATCAAAACTTTAAACATAGGTAAGTAAAAGATTTTTAGATCTTTGACGAACCATATTTTAGATTTTGTGGACCACGAGTTGTAACTACTGCTCTAGAAGGACATACTTCGATCTTATTGGCGAGGTCCTTTAAAAAAGTCACGTGCGTAGTACTCGCAACCGGCGCCTGAGAAGGAGAAGGTGTGGAAATGTGGAAGAAGCAAGAGAAGAAGATATGCAAAAAATGCAGAAGATTCCTTAAAAATATATTTTCGTAATTCACTGAAAGAAGAATACTATATGTTTTTACGGGACAGTAAGATTGTTATACGAGTCCTACCAAAAAAAAACTAACAAAAACCTGGCATAGAGGTTATAGCGTCTGGTGTATTTAACCAGAAGACGCAGGTTCGAATCCTGCTCGTGGTCGAATTTTTCCTTCACTAAAATAACTTTATAATCTTGGTATGGAAAATGCAAAAAAATCACAAAAAGTTAGACGTTACACTAAAGTTAGGTGGCGTACGACATCAAGCTAACTGTAAAGTACTAAGTAAATCATGTCGGTTGAGACGCAAGGTAATTTGCTTTTCAATACATATCGCTAGAATGTGAAGGCAAATTTTTATCTAGCGGGTGGGACTCGCGGTGGCTTAAGAGTCATAGCGTCTGGTAACCAGAAGACACAAGTTCAAATCCTGGCCGCGGTCGAATTTTTTGTTCACTAAAATAACTTCATAATCTTAGTATAAAAAATGCCACAAAAAGACCACAAAAAGACCTCTGCGATTTTTCCAGTATGAATTTAGCATTTTGGCACGAGCCTGCAATTTGTCTATCATTATCATATGAAACCCGAGTGGTGAGTCGTGACCACCGAGTTACGAGTCCCGTGCACCCCCATGCAGGCCAATGCAAGCGGCTATTTGTTAACTTTATTTGTACACGTGTGCCACAATCCGTTATACGTGAAATACATAGCTAAGTAGAGATGTTTTAGTCATTAAAAACAATATATTGATAACATTACAATAAAACCTCGCAGCATCAAGTCACAGTTATCGTGTTCTTGCAATATTAATGAAGTAACAGGATACGAAATTTCAAATCGATCAGACATGTGGAATTTGCTCACAACCCTTCATCAACTAGAAAAGAGCTGATAATCTTCAAAAACAGATGGTAAGATTTTCTTAAATATAGCTAAGAACGCTCTCGATGAACTGGACTCTTACGATAGAGATTGGGTGGCTAAAACCTCAGACAGAGCGGTTTGGAAGGAGGGAAGGGAGGCTTTTGACGAAATGGGTTAGAAAAAAATCTCGGTCTACTCGTTTGGGAGCTACAAGGCCACAGACGATACACACTTTAAACTTCTAACACCCCTCTTTCGAAAAGAAAAATTCGATCTGGGGCAGGATTCGAACCTGTCCGTGTCCGTCCTTCCGGTTTAATACAGCGGACGCTTTAGCATCTATAGATGTTGATCTTTATTGAGAACTAGCTTTTGCCAGCGACTTCGTCCGCGTGGAATAGTTACTTTGTTCCATATGAACTTTCATCCTCTATTTCACCCCTACATTGTAGGTCGAAATTTATCAAAATCCTTTCTTAGGGGATGCCTACATCATAGTAGCTATATGCATGCCAAATTTCAGCCCGATCCCTCCAGTGGTTTGGGCTGTGCGTTGATAGATCACTATGTCAGTCAGTCAGTCACCTAACGTAAGAGTAGACAAATATAATCAGAAAGCTCCGAACTGCTAAGCTATCGGGAGTTACACGTGTTATTGTGATTCAACCATAAAAGATAGACATTTGCTGTCGTGGAATATTTTTTATATAATTTTAAGGAGAACATTTCCGTCATACATGATTTCTGTGTAGCTTTAACCATTAAGGCTGCACACGCGACGGAAGCTTAAAAAATGGAGTAAGTTCTCCTGTTTTCCCAAGATTTCCCTTCACTGGTCTGCTCCTATTGATCGTAGCGTGATGAAAAGTATACTATAACCTGCCCAGGAGTATGAAGAACAATTGTACTAAGTTTCGTTGAAATCCGTCGAGTGGTTTTTGTTTCTATAACGAACATACAGACAGACAGACAGACAGACAAAAATTTAACTGATTGCATTTTTGGCGTCAGTATCGATCACTAATCACCCGCTGATAGTTATTTTGGAAGTATATTTCATGTACAGAATTGACCTCTCTACAGATTTATTATAAGTATAGATAGATGTGTAAGAGAAATTCAAACATCACAGACAGTGGTCTCGGTAGCTTAATTGGCTAAACTAGTCGGTATAGGTATGTAACCGGAAGCTCGCAAGGACGGACGGACGGAAGGACTTTACCTTGGGTGAGTTTCCAATGAAATGAGACTTTCCAATCGTCATACCATTGGGCTATAACTGCTATACCTACTTACTTATTAGGAATATCCTATCATGCACACTGAGTGAATCAACGCCCCGCCGAGGTTTTCCCAAAGGACTATAGCATGGGGTTGTTTCAGCTTGTTTGCCACCTTAGTGCTTAGATAAAGAAAAAACTTATTGTAAAGACTGTTAAACTCATTACCCTTCCTTTTTTTGTAGTCGGGTAAAAAGGTACTTAATTTCAGTTTGAATATAATGATTTAGATTCTTATTATTCAATTATGTACAGTTATAATGATTTAAATGCTTCGATGTATTTCTATTTATAAGGATCTAGTTAAATATAACAACATTTCATATTATTTTTTTTTTGTAAATTTCTTTAATGTTATTTTAGTAAAGAAATTTTCAATTGCGGGTAGGATTCGAACCTGCGTCTTCTTCTTTAGATATACCAGACGCTCTGACCTTTAAGCCACAGCGAGTCCCACCCGCTAGATCGAAATTTGCCTTCACATACTGAATTTACGTCATAAGATGACATTGGAAATAACTTTAATTATAATCTTAGCATGAAAAATGCAAAAATCACAAAAAGATAACTTTCTTTAATATTCAATTTCTCAGAAATATACCATCACGCCTGCATTCCCCGAAGGCTTAGGCAGAGGCGTACTTATGTAAATATACTTATGGGTCGAGCCTATTGCCATTAACTTGGCACAAATTCCAAACACCGAAACCACTTTGCTCGACCCGAACCCCGGACCTCTAACATAGCAGTCGCGCTCAGGACCACTAGGCGAATGAGGCATTATTTCTCAGTATTTTAGTAGAAGTAAAACGATGTAAATGATTCGGGGAACCTACTTCAATTACGTATAATATAACTAGATTTCATAGTACCTACGTAATTAACCTTTTCTAAAGTTCACTTTCATATTCCATTTGGCTAAATATAAGACTAAGTACAGTCCTAAGATCGATAGGTGAAACATCAGAATTGTATGTTCATAGAGGAGGGGTTCGCGGCAAAAAAGCGTACGGCCCGCTTGATGGTAAGCGGTTACCGTAGCCTATGGACGCTTGCAACACCAGGGGTATCACTCGCGCGTTTCTGACCCTGTAAATTACGGAGGAATAGTTGGGCTGGCAGCATAGGAGACAATAGCGTGATGCTTATCCAATCTGCCAACAGAACGCTTCCTCGCGGAGTTCTGGCGACCTTGCTCACCGTTAGGAATACAACTTAGCACGGGGCTATGTTATTTGGCTACGATTTTCTGCAAGGTGGAGGTACTTCCGCAGTCGAGCAGCTCAGATTGTCAATGGAATTACTCGATTCCACTATGCCCTACTTCTCTTAAACACATCAAGAACCTTCCATGCCTGTGAAAGCACGTAAAGCCACTATTATCATATTGCCAGTATCCCAAAAAGCCTGAGGACTAGTCTTGTCCCCAGGATATCGGGATTGGCCAGAAAATGGGCTGCGGAGGTTTAATGGTTGTCACACCTTATGAGCTGCATCTAGTTAGACTTTAAGCCGACCCCAACACAATTGGGAAAAGGCTTAGCATAATCACTAAACAAAGGTGTAAATACAGGGGGCTTACTCTTGAACTCAATTCCGATACATCGACATTGGAATTGTGCCGTTTCGTCAAATTTCGTACTCTTGAATGCGAGACTAGCGCCAAATTGTTTCAATATTGCGCGGTGATTGAGTGAACTAAATAGGATTGGGAAATGACCCAACCACAATGATACAAGGATCGGCATCCTGATTGGCCATTGGTTGAGTTAATGGATTTGTGCTCAAGAGTACGAAATCACCCGACAGCCAAATTGACATTGGAATCGTATCATGTTTGGATTGGTATTGTATTCTTTTCAAGAGTATCTAAGCCTGCAGGTTATACCCATATAATTGAACAGCATTTTGACCCCGTGTGGGGCGGGTTAGAGTACTGTTCCTCACTGCCTTTCAGATATGCATCCCGTAAAGGCGAGGAAAATATCTGACTTGCTCGGTGGTACGCCCTTTTAGGGTCTGACTGGCTGGCGACCACCCTTACGTCGGAGTCTGTCGTAAAGCACCTTGGTGTGTGTTTCGACTTTTGCACGTAAGAGCCATTTCTCCTTGGCTGCTCCGGCTCTGGCAGTCTGCAGTCCGTAGGGGCTCTTAAAGATCGGCAACGCATCCGCAACTCGTTTGGTGCAGGTGTCCATGGGCGACGTTGACTACTTACCATCAGGTGGCTCGTCAGCTGGTTTGCGGACATAATGCCATAAAAATTGTTTACTAGACTGGAATATAAAAATGAATAGGAAACTTGTGGATTTACCGCTTAAAGTGATTTCATCAAGGCAAAAGTGAAAGAAAGAAAGAAAGAAAAAGAGTTTATTGACACAGTCACGGACACTACACAATAGTATAAAAAAACTAAACTAATTATCTTATAAAATAATGAGACGAGGAAAGTGAAGCAAAAATAAATAAATATTGTGTGTCCCACGGCTGTGCCAAATAGGTCCATTTCAGCCTAATGCCAGACTGCCTGTGAGCTGCCTGGCGCTGGTTTTCAATTGGACCTCAAAAAGTGAGAACCACGGATGCAAATCAGTCTTTCAACACAGAGATTAAAGTTAAATATAAGTATAAATAATAAAAAAGAAAAAGAAGGTATAAATAAAGAAAAACAATACAAAAATAATATATAGGTAGTACCACAGGCTGATAAATATTAATAAACTGAATAAATATTAATAAACTGAATAAATATTGATACATAGGGTAGTTAGGTATGTGGTATGTGTAGTTATAAACTAGGCGATTAAGTTGACGGCTCGGTTTGCTTCTCAAAAAACCTGTTTGTGACGAGCTAGGCCGATATAATCGAGGCATTATAAATTGTGAGTGTGACACATTTTCATATCGCCGTATGCAGTCGATCAGGACACACACGTCGTCATTGTCATGCCATTATTATAATATCTAATAACACTTTAGTGAATTGATATATACTGTTACCTGAAGATAAATTGAAGGTAAGTGCTATAATAAATATGATGAACACTAAATTATTGTATGTTACAAGAAAAACAATGTTTTAAAGTCTCTTTTTTTTAGAATAAATGTACCTACGTCGAGCACTACCAATACAACCGTCGTCAGAAATTCGACATTTAAAATTGTGTTTTTTGTTGGATGTTCAACAAATAGTCCGACTCAAAAATGTTATATCGGACTCGATACTGTACGTCTCAGTGCAAGCAGGCCAGACAGTGAAGTGTGTAGCATAGTTGAATATTATTAACAAAAAGGAAACTGCCTCATTATTCTAGTAGTCCTAAGCGCAACTGCTACGCTAGAAATTGAGGTCAAGCAATGTGATATTGGTTTTTTCTATGAAATTTTCAGTAGCAGCTCTGAGTTTGAGATTTGTGCCCATAAAATCCTCCCACAGTTCGCCGGTATGTTTAGACTTTGGTACGTTTACGTAAACATACCAGCGAACTATGGGTTTACATTTGTACTTACGCCCTGCACCTATTCATTCACCTTCGGCGAATACAGGCGTGATGGAATGTTATTCCGAAAAACGAGAGTACCTACTTAATTAAACATTCATACTAGACTATCGCATTACGTACCTCTATCTATGGCGGTAGACAGCGGTGTACCTACTTACCGCACCTGCAGTGCTCCGGTATTTGGCGCGCATTCCAGTCATAACTTAGTATTGTAACCTGCAATGGTTACACAATGTATTTAGATATTAGATGAAGGTAGGTATTATCAAGTACGTACTATTGTACGAAATACAAGATAAAATATGCACCAGATTTTAGGTAAGACATCCATCAATACAATTACGAAAACAACATCCAATTTCTTATACGTATTACTTAGTTTTTCTTTTTAATTTTACCCTTATTTTAATGATAACAAATGCTATAATGAAGTGAGGGGAGAGGTGGGCTGTAAGATAGAGGGGCGGATGCCGTTCTGTACGTAGAACTATTGGATGTCATGTGGTCTTAAGCTGAGTAGTATAAGTATAATGAAAATTTGTAACTAGCCGATGTCTGTACATAAGTAAGAGACATTAAAGAATACTCAAGTCCGGCCTCATCTGGAGTATTGCTCTCATATCTGGGCTGGTGCACCGTAATACCAACTCCTTCCCTTGGACTCCATCCAACTACCAGGCTATTCGTATTGTCGACGATCCCACACTCACAGACGATCTAGACACCCTTAGTCTTTGGAGAGACGTTGGCTCTCTGTGCGTGTTCTACCGCTGGTTTTTTTGTGGAGTGTTTCGAGGAACTGTCCGAAATGGTGCCTCCGTCACCTTTTCATCACCGCACCACCCGCCTCAGGAGTAGGGTCCATTCTCACATTCTGGAGATGTGGGTCTGCAAGCATGTTAGAGCGTGGCGAGGTTTTCTTCCGCGCATCTCCAAGATTTGTAATGGTCTTTCTCCTGAGATGTTCACACTGCGCTATGACATGGGAATCTTCAAACGGCGCGTACACAGGGCTCTTGAGGACCGGCAACGCATCAGCAACTGCTCTAGTGTTCTGCAGGTGTCCATGGGCGACGATGATTACTTACCATCAGGTGGCTCGTGTGCTCGTTTGCCGACGTCTGAATATATTTAAAAAAAATAATGTGAAGGGTTTTTATAAGAGAAGGTAATATTTTTGGTTATCTGTAACTTGACGTACATCACGCAAAAATTGGATGCGGTTGGTGGTTGATGGAAACCGCATAGTTAGACCTCGAGGTCCAACTCAAAATATGGTGCATGTTTTATCTTGATACGCCATCCGACTAGAGGCCGAGAGAAACCTAAGAGAGAAAACTAAATACTTATGCCATTAGGAAGTGTGAGTTTACGATTAGAATCGTCTCTGAATTAGCCTTGAGTGTCCACACACAACGCAGAGGTTAGCAAGTCGCCAATTAACTTGTGCAATATTATGTCAAACAATATCGTTCGCACCTACACTGTTCCTCGTCGACAAAGCGACCTGTGATTGCTTCACGAATATAATATACGAGAATATTGACTCATTTGTGTTGTTTTAAACTGTGAATGTAAATATATCGTAGTTATCTTTAAGATAACTTATCACATTTGCTTCCATACTAATATTATAAAAGCAACTGTGTATGTTTGTCTGTTTGTTTTTCACGCCTAAATCGTTGAACCAATTTTAATGAATTTTAGTATAGGGATTGATTGGACCTAGGAGAAGGGCAAAAGCTAACTTTTGTCTCAAAAATAGTTTGGGAGGCGGGTGAAATCGCTGGCAATCGCAAAGGATAGTTTCATATAAAGACCTAATAACACTGCTGGACCTGAGAATCGAAGCCTGGAACTGGTCTACTCAAAGCAGCTATGTCTCTTTCCTCAAAAGGCCATCTCAGACATTGTCTTAACTCCCATATTTGCTACTAAAAATTATGTATTATGTCAGTTTGTCATTTTTTTCGGTGTTTCTTCTCAGAGGTTGTCAGTTAGGAAATGACGGTGTCATCTAGTTAAAAAAAACCAACACTGACTTGTAAGTGTCCATAATATAAGATCTATTTACAGAAATAAATATCATTTAATGAACCCAGGATCCCACTCTCAGCAGCTGTTCTTGCGACCATTCGACGATGGTCAACGATGCAGTAAAATCCTTTATAACCAAAATCCCTCGATTTTGTATAAAATGTAACGTAGGAGATTTTTTTGACTGCCTCATTAGTCTAGTGGTCCCAAGCGCGACTGCTACCCTAGAGGTCCTGGGTTCGATCCCCAGGTCGAGCAAAGTGTTATTGGGTTTTTCTATGAAATTCTCAGTAGCAGCTCGGAGTTTGGATTTGTGCCCGATTAATGGCAATAGGCTTGTATATATTACATGGGACCTGAACATACCGGCGAACTGTGGGTGTACATTGGTACGCCTCTGCCTAACCCTTCGGGGAATAAAGGCGTGATGGTAGGTTATGAGATTTTTTTTTATTTAATTTAGTATTATGCGAGATACGAATAAATTGAATTAAATAATTCACGAGTGAATCGGTTTCTTCTAGGCAAGCGTGCTCCATCGTAGGTCGCAAAGGCGAACTGGCGGTCAAGCGTAACCCTATCACGAATAAAAAATATATTTAAATATACTCTTAATCCTCTACAGGCAATATTACCTACCTCTATAGCGGCTATGTAACACAATCGCTCGCCTAAAGCCAAGCACTTCATGTCGAGTTAGCTTCAATAACGTCAATCAATATTATCCGCCGTATATTAACTAGACTGAGAATGTGCAACCTGCACCTATGTCAGAAAGGACTAATATTGTCCTCAGGACTGGAATTGATATCTTCCGAGATACTGGGACGAAGCTATCATGCAAGATAGGAAAGTCGTTGCGTGTTTTAAAAGTTGAATTAGATGTGTCTGACTCTAGTATTGTTAGGTGAAATGTACAAGATGGAGCACGCAATGTAGGAATAAACTGTGAATTTTTCATCCTTATTTATCATTTTTGACCATTTAGACCGACACTGGTTTCTGACTTAATAGACATTGAAATAAAACGCCTTTTAAGGATTTTATTCTCGACGTTTCGGATCTTCTACCAGTGACCATGGCTGCTCTATAAGATTTGAAACGTCGGGAATTATTATAAATAATATCAATATAACGCGATTAAATCCGTAAAAAGTTTTTTTTAACATCTAGAAAGATGCTTGACAAGCAAACTATCTGCGACAGTACTTGATGTTAGTTTATACAATTCGCTTGTCAAGAACTCTTGATAGTGTAGTGGGCTCTTCCCTTACTACAGAACATTGTCAATCTGTAAAGTTTTGCATGACTTTTATGTCACGCGTTTTTATATTACGCGGTGGAAAAGTTTTGTATTCTTAACTGGCCTCTTTTTGTAGTGTGGAGAATTCAAATGCATCGTCTGCCACCTGGGCAGGTAGCAGGGTATATATTTGTACCTATCGACTAAAACTGCTCTTGCCTTCCATTGCCGTATAGTCATGTGGCCATAGGATTCATACTCAGCCTCTCAGGAGCACAAAGTTTTTACATTACTCTGACACCATAATTTAACCATATTGCGCACATAAATATATGATGATGGTGACATTTACATTCAGAAAAACGTGCATTCACAAAAACATAAACACCAAATTCGAACCACAAACTGTAGATATATTTGTCCCGTGCGGAAGTAGAACCCGCGACCCATGTAGCAGAAATCGATTGTTCAACCACTCACTTTATCTCGCGTTTGAAATTCCAGATGTTCACAAATAAATAAAATATTCGATATACTAGTCCAAATAACAGTGACGTCATTTTCAATACGCCATTACGTGACCACGTCAGACTCAGTACGCCATTACGTCAGCAAGCCGGTGACGCCCACCCTGTGACCACATAGTTAGCGAAGTGCATTCCAACTAAGTTAGACTTGTTTGATGACATCTATTTCGATTTATTGACATCGAAACCGGCGTTGATACTATCTACATAAAGTGTCTCCTTTGGCTACATAATTTTACTTTATCGTACATAAATATTATAGATTATATTTCAACGTCTTTTTAATATCTGGCCGTTGAAAATACAAGAAGATAGCGATACAGATAAACTATTTTTTAACATAAACATACCATCACGCCTGTATTCCCCGAAGGGTTAGGCAGAGGCGTATTAATGTACACCCACAGTTCGCCGGTATGTTTAGGTCTCATGTTATAGGGGCGAGCCTATTGCCATCAACCGGGCACAAATCTTGACTCCGAGCTGCTGAGCTATTGGGAATTTCATAGAAAAACCCAATAACACTTTGCTCGAACTGGGGATCGAACCCAGGACCTCTAGCGTAGCAGTCGTGCTTGGGACCACTAGACTAATGAGGCAGTCTAGAGTTACTATTTTTTAAATTATCAAACTATGTAATATGCCATGTATTCTCCTAATATCTGCCTCATAAGTCTAGTGGTAAGAGGTCCTCTGGGTTCGATTAGGGTCGTGCAAAGTGTTGACTATAAACTTCTCAGTAGCTCTGATTTGTGCCCGGTTAATGGCAAAAGGATCGCTCCCTATAACATGGGAACTAAATATATCGGCGAACTATGAGTGTACATTAATATACTTGTGCCTAATTCTTCAGGGAATATAGGCGTTATATGTTATAATAGTACAGAAATCTCGACTGTTAATTTAGGTTAGATGCTTACGATATATCTGAGATATTATAGTGTATCAGACTGCCTCATTAGTCTAGTGGTAACAAGCGCGACTGCTACGCTAGAGGTCCTGGGTTCGATCTCCAGGTCAAGCAAAGTGTTATTGGGTTTTTCTATGAAATTCTCAGTTGCAGCTTGGAGTCCGGATTTGGGCCCGGTGAATGGCAATAGTATCGCCCCCTATTACATGGGACCTAAACATACTAGCGGACTGTGGGTGTACATTAGTACGCCTCTGCTTAACCCTTCGGGGAACACAGCCGTAATGGTATGTTATGTATGTAAAATTGTTGTTGTAATAAACTTGTTACTGGGTTGAGCTAAAATCAAAATGATTTATTTATAACTTTTTTTTTAATTCGTGATACGCTTACGCTTGACCGCCAGTTCGCTTGATGTTAAGCGATACTGCGATCTACAAAGGATCGTGCTTGCCTAGAAGAAACCGATTCACATGTGATTTGAAAATGCCCAGATTATATCTACTCACTACTAATTGTAATTGATTTAGTTGTTTTTATATTCTTTTAAATTTACATACTTTATTTAACTCGTAACTGTTTAGTATAGTAATAGCATAACTGAATAATATATATTTTTTAAAGATTACTAGAAATGTGTGTCGCACATTACAAGTATTCTTATTAACCCCTCATGCTAAGCTAAATGCTTGTGTTACGAGTGGGCTCACGTCAGTAGTGCGATGGGTGTGTTTCGAACCGGCAACCACACGATCGCAAGTCCGACGTCCTAGCCATTGGACTACCGACGCTTAATTAACTATTTAGTGCCTACTGTTACCGCCAACTCAAATATTTTAAGTTTTAGTTAAGTGCAACTTCAAAGTTATCTTAAACCAGAATAAAGACTCCAGAAATAATATTAATACCACCTCAATTTTCTATCTCAGACTTACTCGTAGTCTGAAACGGAACTGAAGAAAAAAATACCAATACGCCATCCGTCACATACGCCGATCCGTCACTACGCCATTCCGTACTTCATCGTTCACGTAAGCGTGCCGTGTAACCACATAGTTAGTAAACTGCATCTGAACTCGGCAAAGTTTTCAGCGACTTAGTACTAGTTCGGACTTCGATTATCGACTTCCTCGTCTTTATTTAAGACGTAGGAGTATTGTCTGAAAGATTTTCTTGTGTAAGAGTGTAGGTGTATGTAATGAAAGTTGATGTTTTGAGAAATGTTGTAAATAACACATACCAAAAAGTTTGTACCTGTGTCTGTATGAGTCTATAGGCGACCCAATTGGTAAAATTTCATTTTTAACACCCATATAATTATCATAATTTTGTATGAAACTAGATCGAAAAATAGGACACCACTTGTATTTTTATTTTCCCGATATTCAATCATTTTCATATTTATTTTCAACTTTAATGTTCTTTCTATTCTAAACAGACGTAAGTGCCAAATGACGTCATTTGTACAGTTAAACGGGTTAAACGGTGACTTAACATAATTTTTCTGACCCTTATAAAATTTTCTTATGTCAGTCTGGCACCCATCATAATTATTTATGACATTACCTAATTCATTGTTGATTTACTATTATTTCGATTAAATTTCAATTCTCTCAGTTTCCGCCGTATAAGTGACGTCATCATACATTTTTTTTTCTCCGGAATGAGGAAATATAAAAAATAAATTACAATGTTTTGGAACTCAGGATAGGAATACAAAGAAATAGTATTTTTGTTTCGGTGGCTTAATAATGAAATGAAATGTTGTCAATTGCAATTTGGCGAGCACAAATCCAACCAGAATCTGGAAATATCATAAAAAAATACTTTGCTCGATCTTAGAATCGAGCCTGGGACTCCATACCCGGCAGCCGCACTTGCGACAACAATATCGTGGTAGTCCATTAATCATATTACTGAGATATCACTGCAAGACAAGGGCGAAAAGGGTTGAACCGCCAACGCTGTTGATTGTGTCTATACAAATGCATCTTTAATACTACGCTTAAAATTTCGATAAATTCTTATTCACGTACACCGCGCGTCACAATCGAGGTTCGGCAGTAAACGTTTAATGCCCCTCACCGATAGATGGCGCTACAGCAGTAAATGTTTATCGCCCCTGCCGCTAGATGGTGCTACTTCTAACCGGTTTACGGCGGATTTTACTGCTTCTATCGAGACCTGTAGCAATTAAAATCCCAATGAGAATAGAAAATTTAATTAGCAAGTGAAGAGGTGGATGGGTATTTGAAATGTTATGGATTTAATTTATCTAAAGTACATAGTTAAAACAAAATGTTCCTAAATGGATGAATTTTTTTACACACACTTGATTTCAAAGTCAAAGTCAAAATGTTTTATTTCAATTACACCATTAAAAAAGGTACTTTCGAAAAGTCAAAACTAGTTGTACGGTTCCAAAAAGTGGGTCATATGGAGAAGAGCCGGAAGAAACTCCGTAGATACTCTTTTTATAAAAAAACATGATAACGTTATTAATCTTTACAATTTTGTTTTAAATAGTTTGAGATTAAGTAGTATAGGTGTTATATTAAAAGGAAAGGGATTGCCACAGCAAGTAAAAGCTGACCAGTCCCGACAGACAGCACCCGTTCACGAGCATGACGTGCGTATCTTAAGACTTCCACAAGGACCGGCCTGCTGCTGCAACAACTCCCAGCGACCTTCACCAGGTCGTCCGTCCATCTTGTTGTAGGTCCACCCACACTGCGTTTTCCGGTATGTGGAAAAGAGCAGACGGATCGCCTGATGGTAAGCGATTACCACCGCCCATGGACACCTGCAACACCAGAGGAGTCACAAGTGCGTTGCCGGCCTTTTAAAAGGGGATTGGGCCTCACTCACTCGGCGAAACACAACGTAATCGTTATTTGACGGCGGTTTTCTGTGAGGCCGTGGTATCATTCCGGTTGAGACGACCCATTCGTGCCGAAGCATGGTCCTCCCACGTTAAAATTACGGTCTCCACCCGAAAACCTTTCTGCCCCAGCGGTCTTCAGTTCTACGAGCTATGTGCCCCACTCACTCCCACTAAACCTTGATTCGATCGCATAAAGAAATGCTAAGCATAGCTCGCTCCATAGCTCGCTGAGTAACCTTGAGCTTTTTTATGAGACATTAGTCATCACTGGTAACTGGTTTGACGAAAAGACACGAAATAACTTCGGTGTCAATTTTATCTGACTGGTAACTGCATGTTTGGTTAAGGTGGTCATCTCGCCACTACCGTTGCGCCGCGTACCGTGGGTTCGATTCTCATTCGAGGCAAATATTTGTGTGTTTCACGAATATTCGTGTCCGTTAATTGTATGTTTGTGAACCCCCTGCAGCAAAAGGCTTGTTTCTTATGTGTCTTTTTAAAACAAGTAAAGAAATATCAGTTAAGGCAAGACAGTTTTGCAAGGAGACAAGGCCCTTACCCACTCGCTGAAGAAATTAGGAGCACACTTTCCAACAGCTTGCCACAAGTAGCCCCTTTTTCATAATAATTTTGACAGAAATTTGCCGCGCGCGTCAATATTTTCCGCGCATATTTCAGCCCCCGTGCGATTCGAAATGTACCTAAAACGGTTCTTTTATACCGGAATTAACGATCTTAATATATGTAATATTGATCCAGATGGTCGAACTGTATTAAGTTTAACAGAAAACATTATTTTTTCCTTATATTGGCGTCGATTTTTGTATCGACTTACACTTGTTTAATCAACACTACATAATTTTTAATGCTAATTACATTTTATTGTGAATTGAATATTTTGAATATACTAATAAATAGCCGTGGCGTGGTCTGATGTTATTTTTTCCGTGTTAAAAATGTTGTGTAGGTTTTTTTTTTATAGGATAGGAGGGCAAACGAGCAGACGGATCACCTGATGGTAAGTGATTACCGCCGCCCATGTACACCCGCAACACCAGAGGAATCACAAGTGCGTTGAAAGGTCGGCCCTTTTAAAAGGGGATTGGGCTTCCGGTAACCTCACTCACTCGGCGTAACACAACGTAAGCTTTGTTTGACGCCGGTTTTCTGTGAGGCCGTGGTATTACTCCGGTAGAGCCGGCTGAAGCATGGCTCTCCCACGTTAAAGGGGAGGCAGGTTTAGGTAGTTTTAGTTCTTTATTACTTATGAGTAAAAATTTTATTTTTATTCTTTTAAGACCATTGCTTTATAGCGATCTTACTTGCTGTGGCAATCCCTTTCTTTTTAATATAACACCTATCTACTCGTATACTAATCTCATATACTAGTATTATAAACCTGAAGAGTTTGTTCGAACGCGCTAATCTCGAAACTACTGGTTGGAATTGAAAAATATTTTAGGAGGAGATTTAGGAGCAGAGCAACGCGGGTATACCGCAGGGGGGTCGCTAGTACTGAATAAATCTTACAAAGAAAGAAAAGAAAGAAAATGTTTTTATTTTCGCCCTTATGACACACAACAAATCAAAATGCAACTGTACAATCAAGAACTTATATGTAGCAAAAGGTTGCGCAAAATATTAATAAAAAAAAATGGGAGCTGGCAACACAACAGGCATCGCCATCTACCGGAGCCACAGATTAAGGAAACTATAGATGTTTATGTTACACAGCAAACTGTTTAATTCTCAATCTATTTAAAACAAAGTTGTAAAAATTAATAATGTAATCATGTGTTTTTGAGTATCTATGGAGTTTCTTGCCGGTTCTTCTCCATAAGACCCATTTTTTTGATAAATATATCCAGTCGGAGGCATCACATCCAATGATGCACATAACCATACCAATATAACCATATTGTACACCAAAAGGACATGTCAGAAAATAAAGAATATACATCTTAAAAAAAAGTATAGTATAGTACTGTATAGTGCGTTTCTGCGATCTTTAATGTTACTATTGAAAGATTTATGTTTTTTTAGTTGCTTTGGAATTATATTTGGAGACTTTCAAATTACGTAACATAGATTAAGGTTATCAAAGTAATAACCATCATCTTGATGGTTGGCAGTCCACAACAGTGCGTTTCTCTAGAAACTTTCTGCCTCGCACAACAAAACTGTGGAATGAACTTTCGCCTGCAGTATTTCCGGACCAATACGACCTTCAAACCTTCAAGAAAACAGCGTATTCTCTTTTAAAAGGTCGGCAACGCACTTGTGACTCCTCTGGTGGTGAGGGTGTCCATGGGCGGCGTTAATCGCTTACCATCAGGCGAACCGTCTGCTCGTTTGCCCCCTATTCCATAAAAAAACCCCATAAGAGTTTAGCTTTTATCGCGAATTTATTTATTTTCTAAAAAACTATTAAGTAATCAATTTCTGCTTTTCATTACTAAAATTAAAAGAGTTGATAAAATTGATATTATACATTTTTTGTTGATTTTATTCTTTGCTAATTAAATAATTATAAACCAACAAAATTGATCAAATTACCCTGGTTTACGGTACTCTTAGTTGAAACAAGGTTATCATGACGATGCTGAAGATGGTGATGTCATCAACATTAATAGAAGTTTTATATTATTATTGTAACTGTTGGTACTTATGCCATCATCTGGACACGTGAATATTTTCATTAACATAGTAACAATAAAATTGTTAAATACATATTATTTACATTTATAATAATTAAAATAATGATAACATACGACATAATTTGTCTCGCATTTCCTTTTCAATTCTTTAAAAATGTCCATGAAGGTGGAGGAATAACGGGCAATGTGTATCACTCTCAATATCAAGAGAATTATTTTATTTGAATTATGATTGTAAAAATATACCAGAACATTGGCAGCAATCATTAATCTCTCTCTCTCTCTCTCTCTCTCTCTCTCTCTCTCTCTCTCTCTCTCTTATAACGTGTCAACAAAACACTCTCCAGGATTGATAAAGTTTAGATATTTAATTCAGTTAACTCTTCGGGGACCAGGTGTGGTGGTAAGTACTTAGTATCTTCCCATACAAACAATTAAGATACCAAAATTGTGTGTATAATGGAGTCAGCCAAAAACGGAACAATGGTACAGTGTTGAAATGACTGCATTGTAGCGCTAAAACGATCAGTTTCGTTAAATGTTTAATGGAATAAATTACTCTGTATCTATCATATAATAATTGAACGTCCATCATTCGATGCTTATATCGAAATAAAGATGGCGTTATAAAGTTATTTGGCCAATTTCACTGTCTGAGTAGCTGCTACTCGAAGAATAAATAAAAAAATGGAATGGATGGTATTATTTCTATCTTATTTCTTCCGAATATCAGTAGTAGTAATATTAGGGTGTAGGTATAATATGAAACAATATACGAGTATAATAAAATAAAAATTACTACTGTGCCATTTTTCATATTCTCCACGTTCCTCTTCCAAATTTTTGATATAAAAGGTTGCCAAAAACGTTGACGGATTACATTTTTTCTCCAGTCCAAGTCAGCAATACATGTGGTAAGTAACCAAACTCTTGTAAATTAATTATGATTTGCGATCCATGTAAAACAGTTTCTAGAACTAAACATGGTTTATCATACATATTGTTACGCCGAGTAACTATTAGTACGGGGATGGGTCACGAAGATTCTAGATAAGTCGTAGAAGCACGTAGAACATTCGAAGAAAAGCCGGGTTCAAGGTGGATGACCGTAAACAATAGACGATCACTTTATCGTCTATTGTTTATAAGTAGGTACTTAGGTACCTACTCGTATTTTGTGGACCTATCGAGAATGTTCGATTCTAGAATCTTCGTGACTCATATAAATACTGGTCGTGAGGGTCGGCCAGGGCAGTTTAGTTCTGAACACGGTGAAGTGAATATCGAAGCGAAGTTAAGTAATTACAAGTGCGACACTATAGTGCGATAAGTGATACTGTAGTGACTCTCTCAGTAATTTCTGTTGTGTGTTTGTCAAGTTAATTAAAATATTTGTTGTTTCGGTGAAATTTGTGTTAATTAAATTTATCCCGAACCCCAGCTCGTAACATTTGGTGTCAGAAGTGGGATAAATTATGCCGGTTTTACCGAAGGAAGACACGGAAGGTATCCGTACTAGAAGTCAGCGGCAGCAAGAGATGGATCAGAGACGATTTGGAGATTCTCCGGCACTACCTGTGGGTCATCAGCAACCAACTATGGACCCAGTTTCTGGTCCATCTGGAACTTCTCCAGCACCAACGGTTGACCTGGCGGCCTTGATGGCAATGATGCAGGAGCAGGCCCGCCGTCAGGAAGAGCAGGCTCGCCGTCAGGAAGAGCAGGCTCGCCGTCAGGAAGAGCAGGCTCGCCGTCAGGAAGAGCAGGCTCGCCGTCAGGAAGAGCAGGCACACCAACTGCGGGAACAGCTGCAACGCGACAAAGAGGAGCAGGCACGTCTATTGCGGGAACAGCTGCAACGCGACAGAGAGGAGCAGACCAGACGTCAAGAGGAACAGATGGTCCTCATAAAAGACCTTCATGGGACTCTTGGCAAACAGCTCGGTGTTATGAAGGAGCAACTGAGGAACAGATTGCTGACGTGACAAAGGCGTTAGGTGATCTAAAGGCACGAAACGTACTTGCGACTTCCGTGAATGCTGCACCCATAACGACCTCCCTACGTGGATTTAAAGTGCCGCCATTTGACGGAACCTCCTCATGGTCGGCATACAAAATGCAGTTTAAAGCCTTTATTGAGTCAAACGGATGGGACAAAGATCAGGCTAAGACGGCACTTACTTTATGCCTCCGCGACCAGGCTTTAACAGTACTGGAGGCACTCGGCGAGGGCATGACATATGATCAGCTCATCGAGGCGCTGGACTCGAGATACGGAGACGCCCATCTGGAATACGTGTTTCGTGCTCAGCTAAAGGACCGGGTACAGCGTAGTGCCGAAACCCTACAGCAGTGGGCCGTGGAGGTTGAAAAGCTGGTTCGAAAAGCATACCAGTCTACACCTGCGCTCATCGACGGTAATCTTGTCCAAGCGTTTGTCGATGGAGTTCGTGACCTTGAAGTCAGAGCTGCTGTGAGGCTTGGACACCACAAGACATTGAAAGACGCCTTAGCCCATGCCTTAGAAGTAGAGGCAGTTAGACAGGACCATCGGACTGATCGTATCTGGGAAGTCGTGTTACCGACATGTCATTACTGTGGGGAGAAGGGGCATATGCAGGCGAGATGCCCGAGGCGCAGTGACGGTCGAAGGGTTGGTGCAGCATCACCTAGATGCTACATTTGTGGAGAAAAGGGCCATTTCCAGTGGGGATGCCCTAAGCGCAGAGAGGATCGAAGGGATGGTGTAGCATGGCCTAGATGCTACATCTGCGGAGAAAAGGGCCACTTCCAGGTGGGTTGTGCAAGGCGCAGTGAAGTTCGAAGGGAAGGTGTAATATCGCCTAGATGCTACACCTGTGGTAAACGGGGTCACCTTCAAGTTAGTTGTTGGAGAGGTCAAATATTGAAAAAGGACCGAGTACATGAAGAAAGGAACAGGATAGCAGCTCCAAGATGTTACACCTGTGGAGAAAAAGGTCACCTCCGGATGAGTTGCCCTAAGCGAAGAAGTACCATTGGAAGTTTTTCGAGCAGATCGTGCTCCGAAAACTGGAGGAAGAATAGAGATGGCGATTATTTTGGCGTCCGACAAGAGGCTACAGTACCGGTGCCTGTGAGGATATTGAGAGCAAATTTAAGTGATGTACGAGAAGAATGCTCAGAGCATGTCAGACAACCAGGCTGCCAAAAGTCCGAGAGAATGAAGTCCCGTTTCGACCGCAAGATGAGCAACAAAGGCAGATTTGATGAGGGCTCACTAGTATGGCTACATGACCCGGTTCGCAGCAAAGGGAAGTCATCTAAGTTACAGGCAAAATGGGACGGTCCCTACCGAGTCGTGACTAAGATCAACGATGTCACCTACCGGATTCAAAAAGGGCCAAGAGGTGCTCCGAAGATCGTTCATGTGGATCGTTTGACGCGTTATTACGGATCTAATCATGCTCGGGACGAGCATGTCTTAGGAGGGGGTAGTGTTACGCCGAGTAACTATTAGTACGGGGATGGGTCACGAAGATTCTAGATAAGTCGTAGAAGCACGTAGAACATTCGAAGAAAAGCCGGGTTCAAGGTGGATGACCGTAAACAATAGACGATCACTTTATCGTCTATTGTTTATAAGTAGGTACTTAGGTACCTACTCGTATTTTGTGGACCTATCGAGAATGTTCGATTCTAGAATCTTCGTGACTCATATAAATACTGGTCGTGAGGGTCGGCCAGGGCAGTTTAGTTCTGAACACGGTGAAGTGAATATCGAAGCGAAGTTAAGTAATTACAAGTGCGACACTATAGTGCGATAAGTGATACTGTAGTGACTCTCTCAGTAATTTCTGTTGTGTGTTTGTCAAGTTAATTAAAATATTTGTTGTTTCGGTGAAATTTGTGTTAATTAAATTTATCCCGAACCCCAGCTCGTAACAATATTAAGTATACTGTTCTAATGTTGGCTCTTCTGAACTAGTTCACTATGAGAAGTACACCACATTTTTTGGGCTAGCTGAGAATTTTATAGAAAATCCCACCAACCAGGACCTCTAGCGTAGCAGTCGCAATCAGGACCACTAGGCTAACGAGGCAGTGTTGTATCTAATGTATTTTTATTGTACCTACTTGTGTTGATATTGCAGAAATGGCTGACGCGGCAGCAGCTCGTGCCACTGGGTTAATGATGCAGGACGCTCTGGCTGTGCTACAGGCACTAAGCCTGACAGCGTCTCAGTATCCGTCTGATTGCAGCTTCACCAGTAAGTTTATTTTGTTTTCTATGGGGCTAGAGGGCGTGGCTACGTAATAAGTACCCTTATCTACATATCTGCAAGGTTAAGGTTACATCTTTAGATGCCCCGTCCGTACCTTGGAAAACATACTTAAAGCCGTCGGTCTCGGTTCTCATAGAAACACATATAAAAATTGGTTTCTGACACTTACGCGAATATTAGACATTGAAATAAAAACACTTTTTACGGATTTTATCGCGTTGTATTGATATTATTTGATTCCCCCCGACGTTTCAACAACTTGGTCTACCCGTGACCATGGATGCTGTAAAGGATCCGAAACGTCGGGGGGAATCAAATAATATCAATACAACGCGATAAAATCCGTAAAAAGTAGTTTTATTTCAACATATAAAAATTATTAGTGCTAGTCAGAAGCCAAAAAAGACTGACGACCAGTCTAACTTATGGATATATATTGCTCAGAAATTGATCGTAGAGATTTATTTCTCGTGCAAAACATTACAACTAGGATAAATACTTCTACTGTATTTATTTACCACAATTATGACAAACGCTTCTACTCCATTTACTAATAAGTAAAATGTTGTAATTACAACATTTACCAGAGTTCTTGAACGTGGCCCACATTTGAATATTCTCCCATATCGTAGGAATGTTGTGTAACTATCTGTAGGTCATACAAATATCTGTTCCTTGAATGTTAAGCATGGTCCGACCTCACTGAATAACGTAGTACTGTGGTGAATGTTCCATAGATGGCAGTGAGTTTGACTACATAGTAGTAGGCGCGGGTACTGCAGGGTCGGCGATTGCCAGCCGACTGTCAGCTGACGGTACAGTGTGCTGCTAGTCGAGGCTGGAGGATACCCACCGCTGGAATCAACGGTACCTAGATATTATAAATTTCTTCTAACAAATAGACGAACACTGCGATAAACATCTCTTCCTATATATTCCATCACACAATGAATAAAATAATAATATGCAAAGACTAAGTTGTAAGCATCCGTGCATCAGGGAGCACATTATTGCATCGGCTGATATAAAAATGCTGCTAGGCTAGGACGATGAGGAATAAAGACTTAGTAATGTAAGTCTTTATTTTCAACATTGCAACTGTGATTTGGGGAAGAATTTGTAGGATAAATATCTTAGTGAATGTGATGTGTGTGAACTAGAGTGAGTCTTTGAAAAAAAAGTAAAAACATTAACTAAATATTTAAAAGCTTGGATTAATTTCAAGAATTTTCAAGTGATCGATTATCAGACAGCTCAGCATTACAATGCCCTTTTTCTCTTTCCAGCTGCCGGCGCAGTTCATGTTTATGGTGGATTCAAATTATGACTACAAATACAAAACGGTAAATGACACCTACACCATGCAGAACTTAATAGGAAAGTCCTTCTCGTTGGTGCAAGGCAAATTACTAGGGGGTTGCAGCTCAAACGGTCTCATGATATACAATCGTGGTGACTGTCAGGACTTCAACGAATGGGCGAATATGACCAATGACACAACGTGGAACATGACCAACTTACTGCCCTATTACGAGAAACTGGAAAAAAATATTTCTATAAAAAAAGATCCACGGCCTGAAGCTATAAATTTCCTCAATTCTTTGGGGGAACTTGGGAATCCGATTGTGGAAGGATTCCCATCAACAGAACAATCTCTCGGCTACAGCGAGCCGATGTTTACTATCGATAACGGTGAGCGCCAAAACAGCGCGCTCGCGTACCTGGGCCTAGCTAAGAATCGTTTCAACCTGTGCCTATCACTATCTAGTACCGCTACTAAAATTCTGATTGAGAATAAAGTTGCAACTGGAGTTCAAGTAACTAATTTCGGTGATACGTATCTACTTTATGCTAAGAAGGAAGTCATAGTTACCGCCGGCGTAATTGGCAGCCCCAAACTGTTGATGATGTCTGGCATCGGACCTCGATCACATCTCGAGTCTTTTGGTATCAATGTAATCGCCGATCTTCCTGTCGGCCAGAACTTCAGGGATCAGACGGCAGTGCCAATTCTTTTTCAAATGGAAACAAGTACGTCGATCGCCGGCACAGCAAATCCTCATAGATTCCCAACGCCGGCAATCGTTGGCAACAAGGAACTAAACTCATCGTCGAATAGCTTCGTGTATCAAGCTATCATCCTAGGGTTCGAAGCGAATTCAACTGCTTTACTTAATCTGTGCTCCTTAATGTTTAGGTATACCGATGAAATCTGCCAGAAGTTGTACGAAGGTACTACAAATAGAAAAACTTGGCTGTCATTGTTAGGTTTGACACTTCCTAAATCGTATGGCAACGTTTCTTTGGCGAGTGCAAACTCTGATGTTCCTCCCCTCATTAACTCCGGTGCATACAGCAACCCTGCTGACTTGACACTAATGAGTAATGCGCTTTTGGATCATTCGCAACTGTTGTACACAACCTATTTCAAGAGCGTAAACGCGACAGTTTTAGACCTAGGGTTGTGCGAGGGCACAATAGATGATATTGAATACTGGAAGTGTTACGCGATTGCTATGTCAACAACAATGTGGCACAATGGAGGAACGTGCGCCATAGGGAACGTAGTAGATAGTAATATGTGTGTAAAGGGCGTTGGCTCGCTGCGAGTGGCAGACTCTTCCATCATGCCGAATCTTGTGAAGGGTGGTACTGCAGGTACCGTAGGTATGCTCGCCGAGCTCGCGAGCGAACTGATTCTAGGTTTGAAGCAATACTAACGCAATTAAACTCAAACGAAATGTTTAGAGATGTCGATATTTTTATATAATGAATAATTTGAATATTAAACTGCGCTTTTTAACAACGATGTAAAGGTTGATGACCAAACTATGAAAAATCAGGAATCTTTTAATTAAAATGTCATGCTGATTTTATGGTTTTGCTCACCCTCATTATATTTATTGGAACACATTAAAAGTTATACCTACATATTTCAAAATAACTGTTGTGAAGGCTATGTTCGGTCACCTACCAGGCCTGGATCCTAGGAATATCTCTGTTCATACGGTTACGGTATCAAGCTTTATAGGTATTTCCAGTATAGGCTGACCTCGTACCGTATAGGTACAATGAGAGGGCAGCTTACAGGTACCTAGTGGAAATTTAGGTACTTAGGTAAGCTTAAGTGAAACGTGAGATTTTTAGTCAGTACGAATCCAACATACTTTTTTGATCAGTATAAAAAACCGCACTCGAAAGTTCTCGAAACTTCAAAATAAAACAATGGAACTAACAACCGAAATCGGACATATTCAAACTACCCTTCTACCGGAAAGGGGTCCTTAAGAAAACAAACCCAATATTGTATGGATAATATTTTTAGTATTCCGTATCGAAATGGAATACCATTGAGTGACGTCACGCGTTAAGTAGGTATCTCGGCCATATTGAATATCAGCGTTGCAGCGATTTAATGACACATATTTTTAAGACACTCTTTTATAAGTAATTTTTTTATGTAGCTAAGTATCTACCCATTAGATGATCTCGGCATTTCCTAGCTGACGATCTCTAAGAAGAAACACCGAAACAAACTCAAAGAATCATGGTCTCTTTTGAAGTCCAGACAATAGTATCAGAATATGTGAGTGATACAATGCAAGATAATGTTTGAATGGCCTTTTGATGAAAGATCCATAGCGGCTTTGAGTAGACCAGTCCCAGCTGACGGCGCCCATACATCAGTCATTGTGTAGTTCAAAGAGGTAGCGAAAGAAGGTGAGTCTGTCTGTTTGTTACATTTTCACTCCTAAACCATTAAACCATTTCAAATTTGAGCCCCGGTGTACAAGATAATAGATTTTATATTGTGTTTGTAAATAAAGGGTTAAGACCACGTAACGAATAGCTACCTATACTAAATAATAGCTAAAATACCTACAGAACCCAGATTGCGCAACTATGCTTGCACTTAGCCGATTTATTTAACAAAACTTGTCTTACAAAGGAAGTCTTTGAACAAAAAATGTAGCGGAGCGTGAATATAACGAGCCCTTGTTATATGGAGACGGTATTAACATTGTTTGGCTGTCCCTCAGCAATGACGTAGTGGTATATAGGTACTTAGACGGGTCCATATGGACCTATACGGGATACTTAATATGACCAGTGATGGACTCCAAAGTACAAAAGTAGAAAGGAAATAATGTTCACTGTAACTATATTGTTATGGCCTCATTAATATGTTTACCATAAAGAGAGCCAACCGACAATAAGGTAGTTATGAGTATGTCACGTTTTTTTACGTGGGAGAGCCAGGCTTCGGCACGAATGGGCCGGCTCGACCGGAGTGATACCACGGCCTCACAGAAGACCGGCGTTAAACATCGCTTGCGTTGTGAGTGAGTGAGTGAGGTTACCGGAGGCCCAATCCCCTTTTAAAAGGTCGGCAACGCACTCGTGACTCCTCTGGTGATACGAGTGTCCATGGGCGGCGGTAATCGCTTACCATCAGGCGACCCGTCTGCTCGTTTGCCCTCCTATCCCATAAAAAAAAAACAATTTTATGATAGACAGAAGTGGTGCGTTCGCGCCATATCAATTCTATCTATACTTATTAAAACTCGTTTTGTGGGGAAACATACAGAGCATTCCTGTCAATCGCCGTGAAAAACTTTAATACATCTTAGGTTATTTTATTTCAGAATACGAATTCTATTTAATTATATTTTTACAAAGTCTGAGATTTTTAAGCAATCTAACTACCAGGCAGCTACTCTATTACAAAACATATATAATATGAAGCGGAGTAGCCTAATGGCTAGGGCGTCGGACTGGTGATCATGTGGTTACCGGTTCGAAACCACCCATTGCACTACCGACGTGAACCCACTCGAAACACAAGCATTTAGCTTAGCATGAGGGGTTAACATATGAATACTAGTAATGTGCGACCCACATTGCTAGTAAGCTTTAAAAAAAAATGGGTGTCTTTAAATCACGAGTGAATCGGTTTCTTCTAGGCCAACGCGTTCCATCGTAGATCGCAGTGTCGTTTAACATCAGGCGAACGGGTGGTCAAGCGTAAGCCTATCACGAATTAAAAAAAAACACATCTGAGTATACTTACAATGATCTCATTAATGATGTAGGTTGTACATACCAAATAGACACCCAATACAAACCAGTGAACAGCCAACAATGATTCATACATAATCATAAATCACAGCTAAGACCAAATAAAGCAATACGTAGAAATTAGTCTTGATGTGTCACCACCCCTTGCCGAGCCACGCGCTCTGATTGGCTGGCGCGGCGAGAGGCGTGTGCGCAGCCTCCAACGCATTGGTCCTATAGAGTTAGGACCAGTAACTAAGCGTAGCTTAGGTGGGTGAAGTTGTTGAAAGCTTTAGTGTTAAAAATAAGATCGGATATATTAGTAAAGGTTTTAGATAAAAATTGTGAATTTTGTATAGTTACCAGTCGCAATTACCATCACCATGAATGCAGAACTTATTATAGACCTACAAACTGCGAAAAACCACTCGAAATTTGAATTTCGCGGGCACAGCGAAACGATCCGCCTTAACGCGGAATATTTCATACTAAGTAGCTTGATGGTAAGATGGACCTCCCTTTTTTGATATAATAGTTACTAATATAGGTAATATTTTTTTGTGTAATGTTTTATTTATTGTTGATTTCAATGCGTTTCACCCTCGTCTTGCTTGATGGAAATCACGAACAGAACAGGTTCTAATACGCAGCACTAATTCAATTAAAAAGCATTTTAGGCTCCTGCTCTCACATAGGTAGGTACTTACTTAGGTATCTAACCATGACGGACAGTGAAATGTGTGTGTGGTAATTGAACCCAGAACTAATTTAGCACGTTATCTTTACAAACAGCATGAAATTAAACTCGTTTAGTAGTTTCATTTCCAGAAATTTTAATAGAACATTTAACACACTGGCAACATTACTCGGAAATTAGATCGTAATTAAATATCTACAAATCTAACTACGTGCATGTTTCAAATTCACACACATACACACACACTTATTTACATACGCACACATACCTGTGCGGATGAAATAAGTAGGTATCTGTACACACACACGCGTGCTGCATGAAAATGTACAGTCGAGTACTAAAAATGTTAATCACTTCAATCCTTCAGGCAACTAATTAGAAACACGATAAAAAATGTATTATTTTCCAGGATATGAACGAATGCTATCTACTTATTACCTAAATTAGGTAAGTTAATTTATAATTGCTTTCGCATTTTCGTTTCATAAGGTCACATAAAAATTTGGCATAACCATAGCGATCTGTGCTAAACATAGGGCTTGTAACTATTTTAACAAATTGATGACTGATTTGAGTTCATTTGTGGCTGTTCCAAATAAATTGATTTAAATGTGCTTTTGATTCGTTGCATCGAGTTCATAAGGATGTATGATCTACCATTTACTTTGTTCTGAGTTGCCTGAGATACAGGCGAACTGTGGGTGTACATTAGTACGCCTCTGTCTAACCCTTCGAGGAATATATGCGTGATGGTATGTAAAAGAAAACTTTAAAACTAAAATTTTGACCGCGACTGTACACGCACCGCTGCATGAAATATGTGTAATATTTAAGTAGCGTACAGACGGACGGCTCGCATCTGTGCGCCGCGCGGTGTTTGGGAGTGGTTTGCACACCGCACAGAAAGGTATTCGGGATTAGTTTGCAGTTAGGGCAAATAATTGTGGATGATACTGACTTACCTAACATGCTGAATATAACGTTGGGTGGGCAAAAAACCTTCGAATTTTGTACTTTTGAAATTGAGGTTTAACCATGTTATTAAGTGATTCCCATACGCTTACCTAATAGGCTATCAGTGAAGAGACTTTCTTTGGTCAGCCCTTGTTTAACTTCTGAATAGCTGAGGCTAAGATTGGGGGTGTCTTAATAAAAAAAAATGTTCTAATAATAAAGCACTCCGATACATTGAAGTTAGACGTAAAATACCTAATTCCCAGTTGTGCAAAACCACCAAAATTGTATGGGCTGCCTAAGATACATTAACCCAATGCTCTGCTAAGACCAATTGTTACCCAAATCCACTCACCAACCTACAGATTGGCTCAACACCTAGCTAAAGTACTCTCACCACTAAGAGGAAACACGGCAGCATATGTTAAGGACTCATACCATTTTGTCAGTGAAATAAAACATCTACATCTCACCGACGACAATGAAACTATGGTCAGTTTTGATACATAATCAACCCATTACATTGTCCCATTGCTGGGCACGGGTCTCCTCTCATAATGAGTGGGATTAGGCTATAATCCATCACGTCAGCCTAGTGCGGGTTGGTAGACTTCACACACCGTCGAGAAAATTTCTCAGGCATGCAGGTTTCCTCACGATGTTTTCCTTCACCGTTTCAGTTTTGATGTTCAGTCGTTATTTAGATGCTTACCAGTTGAAGACTGCATCAGAATTGTATTTGAACAGACTATTTGGATTGCCAAATAGTCTGTTCAAATACAATTCTGATGCAGCTGAAGCTGTTTCTACAATGACGAACAGAGTTCAACCATTGAAAAAAATGCATCGCATGAAAAATGAGTGGATGTAGTTTATTTGACAATCTCTGGCCACTTTAAAGCGTATAGTATCCGCTGTTGCATACCTACAGTACTAAGTTTAATTAATATTCTAATTGGGGAACGTTCCTTAGTCGCCGCCATGTTGAATACCAACCGATTGTTAACACAAAATGCAAAGCACGAAATTACAATGCAACCCTCACTCCCGTATTCTATTCTGTATTTTTATATGCCATAAAACAATTCGAGGAGGACAGGCTTAGTGCTCATTTTTAACACTTTTAATCGATCGATTGATTGGTAATCAATCGATCAAATATGTAAAGTTGGGTTTGCCTCATTAGTCTAGTGGTCCTAAGCGTCACTGCTACGCTAGAGGTACTGGGTTCGATTTCCAAGTCGAGCAGTGCTATTGGGTTTTTCGATAAAATTCTCAGTAGCAGCTCGGAGTCTGGATCTGTGCCCGGTTAATGGTATTAGGCACGCCCGTTATTACATGGGACTTAAACATTGCGTCGAAATGTGGATGTACTTACATTAGTACACCTCTGCCTAACCCTTTGGGGAATACGGGCATGATAGTGTTACGCCAAGTGGCTATTAGTACGGAGATGGGTCACGAAGATTCTAGATAAGTCGTAGAACCACGTAGAACATTCGAAGAAAAGCCGGGTTCAAGGTGAATGACCGTAAACAATAGACGATCGCTTTATCGTCTATTGTTTATAAGTAGGTACTTAGGTACCTACCTACTCGTATTTTGTGGACCTATCGAGAATGTTCGATTCTAGAATCTTCGTGACTCATATAAATACTGGTCGTGAGGGTCGGCCGGGGCAGTTTAGTTCTGAACACGGTGAAGTGAATATCGAAGTGAAACCAAGCGAACAAGGCTAAGAAGATGTTGCTCCAGTACGCTGACATTTTCTCTTCAAATGATGCCGATATAGGAAAGACAGGACTGGTGCAGCCAGGCGTCCGCCTGCTCGGTGTCCCTGTAGAAGAGCTGCAGGTCCATGCACTGCAGGTAGAGCACGCGGCGCTGGTCCCACAGCTGGTGCAGCGCGGAGGTCTCCCGCTTCCAGCGTTTCAACCGCGACGCCGACGAGACTATCGCCTGGATCTCCGAGAAGGATGTTGTACTGGGCTCTGATGAAGAGCGTATGACGACTCCAACTCTGAACGACGTTCAGGTTGGTGGGGTCAAGATACGAGTCGCAACGTCTGCACGGTAGCGAGATCTCGTCTTGCTTGGCGTGTATGGCGGGCGCGTGGTCGGCGTGGATGGCGGCGCGGCTGGCCGCCATCCACGCCGACCACGCGCCCGCCGAATTGGTGTCAGAAGTTGTGGGATAAATTATGCCGGTTTTACCGAAGGAAGATACGGAAGGTATCCGTACCAGAAGTCAGCGGCAGCAAGAGATGGGTCATCAGCAACCAACTATAGATCCTGCTGGTGGTCCATCTGGAACTTCTCCAGCATCAACGGTTGACCTAGCGACCTTGATGGCAATGATGCAGGAGCAGGCCCGCCGCCAGGAAGAGCAGGACCGCCGCCAGGAAGAGCAGCGGCAACATGACAAGGAAGAACAAGCTCGCCGGGAAGAGGAGCAAGCTCGCCGTCAGGAAGAGCAGGCACGTCTATTGCGGGATCAGCTGCAACGCGACAAAGAGGAGCAGGCACGTCGGGAAGAGGAGCATACCAGACGTCAAGAGGAACAGATGGTCCTCATAAAAGACCTTCATGGGACTCTTGGCAAACAGCTCGGTGTTATGAAGGAGCAGGTGGAACAACACGAGACCCGGATTTCTAAAACTGAGGAACAGATTGCTGACGTGACAAAGGCGTTAGGTGATCTAAAGGCACGAAACGTACTTGCGACTTCCGTGAATGCTGCACCCATAGCGACCTCCCTACGTGGATTTAAAGTGCCGCCCTTTGACGGAACCTCCTCATGGTCGGCATACAAAATGCAATTTGAAGCCTTTATGGAGTCGAACGGATGGGACAAAGGTCAGGCAAAGACAGCACTCACCTTATGCCTCCGCGACCGGGCTTTGACAGTACTGGAGGCCCTCGGCAAGGACATGACCTACGACCAGCTGATTGAGGCGTTGGACTCAAGATACGGTGACGCCCATCTGGAGTACGTGTTTCGTGCTCAGCTAAAGGATCGGGTACAGCGTAGTGCCGAGACCCTACAGCAGTGGGCCGTGGAAGTTGAAAAGCTGGTTCGAAAAGCATACCAGTCTACACCTGCGCTCATCGACGGTAATCTTGTCCAAGCGTTCGTCGATGGAGTTCGTGACCTTGAAGTCAGAGCTGCTGTGAGGCTTGGACACCACAAGACATTGAAAGACGCCTTAGCCCATGCCTTAGAAGTAGAGGCAGATAGACAGGACCATCGGACTCATCGCATCCGAGAAGTCGTGTTGCCAATATGCCATCTCTGCGGGGAAAAGGGCCATTTTCAGGCAGGATGTCCAAAGCGCAGCGGAAGTCGAAGGGATGGCTCAGCATCGCCTAGATGCTACATTTGTGGAGAAAAGGGTCACCTCCGAGCTAATTGCCCAAAAGGAACCACGTGGCGACAAAAGACACAAGATGATACAGTAAGGGTGGTGAATGCCACCACCGAGGAGCAGCAGGGAAACGAGTAAAAGCCAGGACTGCGGGGCGGGTGCTGGCTGGTATGGATGGAGCCCCAAGGATTTCGATCTCGCAAGCCCATGACGGGAACAGCCTGATCATCAAAGGCGAAGTCAATAGAAAACCCTGTAAGCTGACACTAGATACTGGAGCTTCTCGCACGGTCGTGAACTCTCAGCTGGCACGTCGGGTTCTTGGGGACGGCATCAGTGACCGCGAGTGCATACAATTAGTAACAGCTACTGGCCAGCACATATCCGTCCAAGGCGAGAAGGAGGTGGAATTGAAACTTGGTAACAGAATATATCGGCATAATGTCATAGTTGCCGATATAGTAGATGATTGCATCCTGGGATTGGACTTTATGCGGAAACATTGTTGTGAGATCGACGTTAACCAAGGAGTATTGAAATGCGGTTCTGAAGAGATCTTTATGGAAGGGGCAATAGCAGGGAAGGTGTTCTGCCTGAAGAAAATAGTTCTTCCTCCTAAATCGGAAACACTCGTCCCAGTAGCTCTACCACAGAATGCTGGACAGAAAAATCGATGTGTCCTCCTAGAGAGATTGGATGATGACTTGCCATGGAAGATGGCACGCACGTTGGTGAAGGCTACCAATGTATCAGCAGTACGTATACTCAATGCAAGCGATAAGGAGCAAGTGATCAAGAAGGGCACATTGATGGGTACTTGTGAAGAAATAGCCTGGATGCGACATTGCAGTGATCAGTGTACTGGTAATAACGTTCAAAATCCAAAGTTTAATGTGAGCACTCTCTTGGAAGGCTGTCATCATCTTTCTGATGAAGAAGCGAACAAGGCTAAGAAGATGTTGCTCCAGTACGCTGACATTTTCTCTTCAAATGATGCCGATATAGGAAAGACAGGACTGGTGCAGCATAAAATTAATACTGGCAACGAGTCACCAATTCGTCAGCGACCTAGAAGAATGCCAGTTGCCCGAGAGAAAGAAGTGGAGACCATGATTGAGGGAATGGTGAAAGACGGTGTAATAGAGCCTTCATCTAGCCCATGGTGTTCTCCTGTGGTGTTGGTGAAAAAGAAAGATGGCAGTATGCGCTTTTGTGTGGACTATCGACGATTGAACGACGTTACGAAAAAGGACAGTTACCCATTGCCAAGGATCGATGACACGCTGGATACCCTGACAGGAATGAAGTGGTTTACCACCCTGGACTTAAAAAGTGGTTACTGGCAAGTAGAAATAGACCCCAAGGACAAAGAGAAGACTGCTTTCTCTACGGGAAAAGGGCTGTGGCAATTTAAAGTCATGCCGTTTGGACTGTGCAACGCTCCTGCTACGTTTGAGAGACTTATGGAACTAGTGCTCACTGGCCTTATTGGAGATGCCTGCTTGGTCTACTTGGATGACATTATCATTGTAGGCCGTACTTTTGATGACCACCTTCATAATCTCGAACGAGTGCTATCAAAAATCCGAGGAGCCAATCTAAAGTTAAGTCCGAAAAAGTGTTCATTTTTTAAACGTCAAGTAAGTTTTCTGGGACACGTAGTGTCTGAAAAGGGTGTTGAAACGGATCCAGAGAAGATAATTGCTGTCAAGGAGTGGCCGGTTCCGGAAGATAAGACCCAAGTCAGAGCATTTTTGGGCTTGTGTTCTTACTATCGACGATTTGTGAAGAATTTCTCGGACATTGCGAAGCCTCTACACAAACTGACTGAGGAAAAGAGACAGTTCTGCTGGGACGCAAACTGTGAAAGGGCTTTTCAAGAATTAAAGAAACGTCTGTGCAATACACCTATTTTGGGCTACCCTGACACTGAAAATGAATTCATCGTGGACACAGACGCAAGTAATACTGGAATTGGTGGTGTTTTGTCACAGCGAAAAGGTGATCAAGAGGTTGTGATAGCCTACTTTAGTAAATCGCTGTCAAAAGCAGAAAGAAACTATTGCGTTACGAGGAGAGAACTGCTCGCGATAGTTAAAACATTGCAGCATTTCAGCAAGTATTTATTGGGACGGAAATTTCACCTGCGAACAGATCATGCTGCACTGCGGTGGCTATTACAGTTTAAGAACCCGGAAGGACAAGTAGCAAGATGGATTGAGCTTCTTCAGGAATTCGACTTCGTAATAGAACATCGTAGTGGGAGATCTCACGGTAACGCTGATGCGTTGTCACGAAGACCTTGTTCGGATATATGCAAGCACTGTTCCAGGCAAGAGGCTAAAGAAGCAGTGCCCGTGAGAATGCTGAAAACTGATCTTAGTGACGAATGGAAAGAAACCTTACAGCAAGCTCAGGAAACGGACTCGGATGTTAAACCGATCCTCGAGTGGATGAAAGCTGGTGCCCCTAAACCGATATGGAGTGATGTTGCGGCATTGAGCACAGTCACAAAAAGTTATTGGGCACAGTGGGACAGTCTGTTGATACAGGATGGCGTCTTGTGCCGTAAATGGGAAAATGCTAAGGGAAATAAGTGTCATCTACAGATGGTAGTCCCCAAAGCTAAGGTGCCAGATGTCCTTCAGCTTTACCATGACGGATGTTCGGGAGGTCATCTAGGAGTTAAAAGGACTTTATTGAAGATTCGAGAGCGATTCTACTGGATCCACTGTCGGGACGATGTTGAAGACTGGTGTCGGAAATGCACTAGTTGTGCATCTGTAAAAGGGCCTCACACGCGCAGTAGAGGTGCATTAAAAGTCTACAATGTTGGTGTGCCCTGGGAACGAATAGCTCTTGACGTTGCGGGACCATTCCCGGAGAGTGAAAGTGGAAACAAGTACTTTATGGTTGTGATGGATTACTTCACAAAGTGGCCGGAAGTGTTCGCCATTCCTAACCAAGAAGCTTCGACGGTCGCAGATAAGTTGGTTCATGAAGTCTTCTGTCGTTTTGGAGTACCCTTAGAGATTCATAGCGACCAAGGAAGGAACTTCGAATCTCAAATATTCCAGGAAACGTGTCGAGTAATGGGTGCCCATAAAACCAGAACCACCTCTTACCACCCACAGTCTGATGGAATGGTCGAACGGTTTAATCAGACCTTAGAGAGATATCTAGCAAAAGTTGTAGGAAGTAGGCAGAGAGATTGGGATAAGCATATCCAGCCATTTCTTTTGTCATATCGAAGTGCAGTTCACGAAAGTACGACGGTGACACCAGCCTTCGCGAACTTTGGAAGAGAACTACGGTTGCCTGCAGATCTCATCACCGGCATCCCTCCAGATACCCCCTGCTGTGTGACTGATTATGCGAACGACTTGCGTACCAGAATGAATGACATATATGAGCATGTCAGGCAGTCGGGCCAACAAACTTCTGAGAGAATGAAGACCCGTTATGACCGCAAGATGAACAACAAAGGCTTCGATGAGGGCTCACTAGTATGGCTACATAACCCGGTTCGCAGCAAAGGAAAGTCACCCAAGTTACAAGCAAAATGGGACGGCCCCTACCGAGTCGTGACTAAGATCAACGACGTCACCTACCGGATACAAAAAGGGCCAAGAGGTGCTCCGAAGATCGTTCATGTGGATCGTTTGGCACGTTATTACGGATCTAATGATGCTCGGGACGAGCATGTCTTAGGAGGGGGTAGTGTTACGCCAAGTGGCTATTAGTACGGAGATGGGTCACGAAGATTCTAGATAAGTCGTAGAACCACGTAGAACATTCGAAGAAAAGCCGGGTTCAAGGTGAATGACCGTAAACAATAGACGATCGCTTTATCGTCTATTGTTTATAAGTAGGTACTTAGGTACCTACCTACTCGTATTTTGTGGACCTATCGAGAATGTTCGATTCTAGAATCTTCGTGACTCATATAAATACTGGTCGTGAGGGTCGGCCGGGGCAGTTTAGTTCTGAACACGGTGAAGTGAATATCGAAGTGAAGTTAAGTGATTACAAGTGCGACATTATAGTGCGATAAGTGATACTGTAGTGACTCTCTCAGTAATTTCTGTTGTGTGTTTGTCAAGTTAATTAAAATATTTGTTGTTTCGGTGAAATTGGTGTTAATTAAATTTATCCCGAACCCTAGCTCGTAACAATAGTATGCCGCTATAGTTTACGGATAATTGACCACACTTAAGCAGCTAGGATCCAAATTACGCTATTATGTTCTGTAGGTGCAAACTTGAGGATAATTACGGCGGCATGCGACTACAGCTATAGGTAGGACGACACGTTTGGCGTAGCGGCTGAGCGATCGGCTTCTGCGTCACGTGTTGTGGGTTCAATCCCCACACGGAGTAAATATGTATTTGTATGATCTACAGATAGTTGTTCCGGGTCTGGGCCTTTGTGTGTGAGAATTTGTGTTTGTAAACACACCTACGATACAGGAGAAAAGCATAGTGCGAACGAAAAAAAAAAAAGGTATTTAAACTGTATACCACTGTTCGTGGACGTTTTGTACAAAATACAGATATTCAGTCGCATCCCCCAACATCCTTCATGGTTAAAGGGTATAAATATAATGCTGATAGCCAAATTTCTAACAAAATTGACATGAGTTAAGCGACCATTAATAAACATAGCTCAGTTATCGACTCTGTTAAAATACCGTCCGATATTAACTAAATAATATCGTTACGTATTTCACGTTAACGATATTACCGATACTATGAAGCTTGCTAATTTGTTACATAATGTTGTTTTTAACTTTGCAGCGGCGGTTTGTTAGGAATATTGTGTCAATTTCCTTTGTCATCTTCCGGCTTGCACAATTGACGTTCTGTGATCATTAAGGCTTCATGATATTTAGAATAATGCATGGATTGACACTTGTAAGACTGGCCTTTTTGGAGATTTGAGAAGTAGAAGAAGAAATTATAATAATTTTGTAATTTTAATAATTGTAATGTTCCTTATAATTTGCAACTATGGTTTTTAGGTTCCATACATATTCAGACGCCGAGTTACTAAGAGTTTTTTAGATAAGTAAATACAGTGTTCAACCTGGGGATCGAACCCAGGCTTTACGTCCAGTAATAGCACTTCCGACCACTAGACTAAATAACAGATACATAATAAGGTGCCAACTTTCAGTTCGTTGCTACCTATAATATTTCTCATCGCGAACGATAATAGTGATGCGACACTAAGTCACAATCCAGGTGACGCGGCGGCTGGCGTGTTCTGTGATGATACCAGCTAATCCCGTCGTTTGTGTCATTCGGCGACACAGCGCGGTGTAGGAATAGTACACACTCGCGACACAATGCGAATGGAACTTCATAGATTCGTGTTCGGTATTCGAAAATTGTATTTTTGTGAATAATGCACGTCACTGGCGCGTCGTGATACTGAATAATCCAGTAATTTGTATCCTATGACAAATCGTTTCGTTAGAAATATAAAAAACAGGATGGTAGTAATAATTAATGCTTACCATGAATTATTAAAATACAAGTATATGCCAAGAACCTGCACGACATCAACTGTCTGTTCAAATTCAAGCTCAAATGTTTTTATTTCAAATAAGTTTTTACAGAATCTAAACCATGGCCTATTTAAACATATCTACAGAAACAAAAAAAAAATCACATCAGTAGCTTATGAGGAGTTTGGACAATGCACAGAACGCCATCTAGGTAATGTAACGATAAATATTTACAGAAAAAAATGTTCTTATCCTAGATTGGCCGGCTTGCCCACAAATGAGCTGTCTTCTTCAAACGTTGTAGGTCAAAATTCTGCTACCTACCCACTTCTCCTGAATGCTCCTACCAGACTGCCCCTCGCTGTCTACTATTATGGTGGGTTGGTTGTATTGTAATATGTGGTTGCTAATAAACTTATTTAATATTATATAATAAATTTATTTTATCCCGCCGTTGTACTTCACTCTTTACAGTTGATTGTCTGCAGATAAACCAAGAAAGACTATATTAAAGCTGCGCTGAAGTTATTATGTTGACTTGTGATAAACTATGCTATGCTGAATTGAATAATTATTCTATACTAATATTATAAAGAGAAAAGATTTGTATTTCTGTATGAGTGTAACGAATAAACTCAAAAACGACTGGACCAATTTCAAAAATTCTTTCACCATTAGAATGCCACACTATTCCTGCTTCACATAGGCTATATTTATTACTAGAAAATAATAGGGATACCTACAATTTTTCCAAAACTTCAATAATGAAACCGTGCGACGCCGGGACGGGTAGCTAGTAACGTTTATTTTACAAGATGATCTCAAAATACATATTCGGAAACAATTAAACTTTTTGTATCTGAGGCACATACAAACCGGCTTATTACAAAAAAATGCGTAAGTCTTGGTTTAAACCCGGACTTACTGATCTTGGTTTGTTACGGTACTAATGATAATACCAAGAACTATATCCGTCTTATTACAAAAAAATGCGTAAGTCTTGGCTTAAACCCGGACTTACTGATCTTGGATTGTTACGGTACTAATGTTAATACCAGGACCAATATGAGTGCTTATTACAAAACCCAGACTATCCGAGGATCAGTTAAACCGTAGTTCGTCTTATGGACTAAATAAAATCCACAGATAATATGTAAAAAATTACAATCTTTCATTCGTTCATTCAGGCTTCATTCCAAGCAACGTTCCGTTTTTCTAAATATTGATAGTATAATAACATTTGAAATACTTTAATAATTATTTATTAATACAAATATATATCATAAATAGTTTTTGTTTATATTGCAATTTACTGAGCAAGCACAGTTTATATTGTTGATGACCTTTTTATAATCAAGTTCAACAACTCTGAGTGAAACGGAACGAAATTAAAATTTCATTCGCGCGCATTATTTGAAACGTCATTATTGTTGTTGCGTCCTTTATCAATAACTAAGTTCTTGATAATTATTCACCATTGTACATTGTCAGTAATTCAGTATTAATAATAGTGACAAATAAAATGGAACAACAAAAGAAAAAAAGGGGTGAAAATCCGAATCGCTTTGTAAATCTGTATTTATACCGAAAATCTTCGTCACTCAAATCAAAAGGATTTATACGATTAAATCTTCTAAATCCATCATATCTATATTGTTAATATCCATTTACAAAAATTTTTACTTAGAAATACACAAGATACTAAATAAGCTAACCTCAAAAATAAAGTAATGTCAAAGATAGTCCATACTTAAACTAGGGGTCTCAGAGGTTTAACTTTGGTACCAGAGATAGTCCATGCTTTGGTGTTAAACTGTGTTTTATAATAGAGTTTTATTTAGTCCAGTTTTAATCCTAGAACTAAAGCCAGTACTAAAGATAGTCTGTGTTTTGGAATAAGGCCGTTTGAGTGCTTATTACAAAACCAAGACTATCCGAGGATCAGTTAAACCGCAGTTCGTCTATGGACTAAATAAAATCCACAGATAATATACAAAAAATTACAATCTTTCATTCGTTCATTCAACTTCATTCCAAGCAACATTCCGTTTCTCTAAATATTGATAGCATCTTAACATTTGAAATGCTTTAATAATTATTTATTAATACAATTAAATATCATAAATTTTATATCATAGTTCTTTGTTTATCTTGCAATTTATTGAGTAAGCACAGCTTATATTTTTGACGAGGTTTCTATAATCATGTTGTTATATTTTTCAACAACTCTGAGTGAAACGGAACCAAAACTAGCATACGCGCGCGCGATATTTGACCCGATAAAAATGTTTTGGTTGTGTTCGTACTTAATAATAACTAAATGATTTCATTATTTGTTCATACTTCTAAATAATTCAGTAGATAGGTGTGTAATTCACTTTTATGTGGTTAGGGAGATTGTGTGTGGTTAAATAGTGATAAATAAAAATGAAATGGAACAACAAAAGAAAAAAAGCGATGAAAATTGGATTTCTGAAAAAATGTTAGTGAGTCATTTTATTAAATTAATTTTATCTTATTAAAATCTTTGTCACCAAACAGGGTACACACGATTATGACGTCTAACAGATTGTCGAGACGTCGCTCACATATACAAATCTTCCACATACGATCATGTCTATATAGCAAATTTTTGGATTTTTCCAATATATAGTAATATAGTATTTATCTGGGCGCGGTTCTCTCGGTATCTCAATTTGCGCCTTTGCGGACATTTGACAACGACTAGATTCTGGCTCCAATAAAGTAGTTTTAAGGTTAGTCTATAGTTAAACTAGGGGTCTCAATGTTTTAACTTTGGTACCAGAGATAATCCTTGCTTTGGTGATAAACTATGTTTTATAATAACGTTTTATTTAGTCCATGGACCAATCCTAGTACTAAAGCCGGTACTAAAGTTAGTCTGTGTTTTGGAATAACGCCGAAAGAGTCGTAAGAAGGTTTTGTGTTTTTTCTTTTCATCAAAAATCAAAATAGGTTTAACCGGAGTAAAAAAAAAACGCTTACATTGTGATTCACCGACTGAGTGAGGTTCAGTATTCAGTATTCATTCATTTATTGCGTTCCACAAAGTTTTTTTGGATGGTAAGTATACATTATTAATATAAGTACATTGTGGACCCTGTCGGGCACAGCAATATAGGAGAGAGGAAGTACTAATTTATTTATGCCATTTAAAAAATATTATTACTAAGTGTTTTAAATTATGGTACTTGGTATTTTACCTAAGGCCCAATCTCGTTTTAAAGGCCGGCAACGCACTTGTAACTCCTCTGGTGTTGCGGGTGTCTATGGGCGGCGGTAATCGCTTACTACCAGGCGATCCGTTTGCTCGAGCCATTCTTCATATGAATCATGAACCATATTATTATGTTGAGTCTGTTGGGAAAAGGCAAAGAAAATTAAAATGAAATAGTTCCTATTATGAACGAGCCATCCCAAAGTTTTATAGCACAAAAAACTTCACCGCTCTTTATGTCTGCGTTACTTCAGTCGGGCCCATGCATTTTATTGCTAATTAATTGCTTGGTTTTTCTAAATAAGGCCGGAGCAGTTGTTACGAGCGGCAGCGGCCTCTGTGCCCTGAATAGCTCATTAAAACGAAGATATTTCACGATATAGGCGACTAATTAAGCATTTCGATCTAAGTCACTAAATAAAACATGAGGCCAACAAATTGGGCCTACATTGGGGGTGTAGGGTGAATATGGATTTGCGGGACATTTTGAGGGCAAAGAGATGCCTTATTTCGGCCTCCAAGCGTTTATTACTGTATTTTACCCTCAGAATGATCATTGTTGGATGTTTCTTTAGTATTGAATTAGCCACCATTTTGATATTTTCTTACGATAGTTTCGGAAGTTTAAAAATGCAACAACTTCTTTATGTTGTTATTACATTTCTGGCATGCCTACTACCTATATCTCCTAGTTCATTCAATTATGATTTTTGATTTTTTTTAATACCTACAATAAGAATATGATGGTTCCCATCCCCATCATCTTGATGGCTGGCAGTCCACAACTGTGCGTTTCTCTAGAAACTTTCTGCCTCAGTGTTTCCGGACCAATACGACCTTCGAACCATCAAGAAAAGGCCGACAACGCACTTGTGACTCCTCTGGAGTTGCGGGTGTCCATGGGCGGCGGTAATCGCTTACCATCAGGCGATCCGTCCGCTCATTTTTTTTAAAAGCTTACTAATAATGTCAGTCGCACATAACTAGTATTCTTAACCCCTCGTGCTAAGCTAAATGTTTGTGTTACGAGTGGGTTCACATCGGTAGTACAATGGCTACCGCCGCCTTAATATTTGCCCCCTATCCCATAAAAAGTGAGGTTAAGGGTTAGGCTTATATAGTGTGGTCGTGGGGAATACCATGGACTATAGGGAGAAAGAAGGCAGGTGCGATTTATAGTCGGTGTAAGTCCAACACATTCCACGCTTAAAAAAAGGCTTTCACATTGTGGTCACCCTTTCAATACATGAATAATTAAGTATATAAAAGCTTAATTGTTCTCGCTTGATTGGCGACGAAAGTCGGCTTTATTTCCGGGCTACGCTGTTGAGATTATATTTTAAGAATAAATTGAATACCTATATCAATTAAATTAATTGCAGTAACTAAGCTGAGAACTTATAATAGGTCTAGCTCACAAACGCTTGTATTTCTCGAAGGACTAGGCAAAGATGTGCCAATTAATATCGATAACTGGTCAGTATGTTTTTAGGTCTCATGTTACTTACCCAATTTCTTACTAATATTAAGATCCTATAGACAGGAAGACACATATTTAATCTCCTTCTATACGAACTACGGCAAGCAAATCTTCCAGAAACATAACATACCATCATGCCTGTATTCCCCGAAGAGTTAGTCAGATGCGTACTAATGTACATCCTCAGTTCGCCGGTATGTTTAGATCCCATGTAATAGGGGGCGGGCACAAATACCTACATACTCCAAGCTGCTACTGAGAATTTCATAGAAAACTCAATAATACTTTGCTCGACCTGTGGATCGAACCCAGGACCTCTAGCGCAGCAGTCGCGCTAGGAACCACTAGACTAATGAGGCCATCTTCCTCCAGAAATATTCTTCTAAATGTTAATTATTCCAGCAACACCCGTAATGACCTCCTGAGACCAAAACATTACATTTTGCATTGTATCTATAATACAGGACTCGATGGGTTATTGAGGATAAACATTCTCATAATCTCTCCCAGGACGTCAGGAAACTACTTTCTGCGGTGACTGAGACAGATAATATACACGCAATCGTGACGTAATTAATCTATATATAAGCGGCGTCGCACATCACGCGGCGCGCGCGCTCACTTGCCGTTTATTATTTTGGATACGATTCTATTCATGATTTGTGTGCGATGTTGCTATGCGCTTCGGTAACAGCTGATTTGAAGATTTAGATGTCTACAAATGCATGTTCTTTGAGTGAGAATAGCTAGGATCCGATTCATGATACTCAATACTCAATTCTCAATACTCAATTCGTTTATTGCACTCCACAATGTTAACAGGTGTTAAAAAATAAATATAAAAGTATCAATCATGGACCCTGTCGGGCACGGCAATGTAGGAGAGAGGAGGACGGCTTATGTTTTGTCGTGTATAATATAGTATCTACGTATATTATTTGGTAATTACCATTTCTTTATTTGTTTAGTTTCACTTTATTTATATGTATATATTATTTATTTATTTTATTAGATAATTTCCTTTTCATTATTTATTTAATTTTACTTTATTTATATTTATATATTCGTTTTTGTTTTTCTAGTACTATTTGTATTAATTATATGTATAGCTATAGTTGTTATTAGATTATAAGTATATATTTTTTATGTAATCTTTTATGTATGAGTTATGTTATGGTTTTATCATTTAAGTATTCATTTAAATCGTAGTAACATTTTTTTAATAATATTTCTTTTAGCTTCTTTAAAAACACATTATCTTTTTGTTCATTTTTAATTTTTTGAGGTAGATTATTATAAATTTTTATTGACATAACAAATGGACTGGTTGAATGCATTTTAAGCCGGGAGTTTGGTAAATTTAACCTGTCTTTATGTCTTAGTGTATATGGTAGTTGTTTATCTTCTCGTTTGGTATAGAAATCTGAGTGTTTTCTTACAAATTTGCATGTCTCTAGGATATATATACAGGGGAGTGTTAAGATGTTTAGGCGTTGGAAGTGGGGTTTACAGCTATCGGTTTCTTCTATATTAACGAGAATCCGCAACAGTTTTTTTTGTAGGGTAAAAAGGGATGGTGCATCTGTACTGTTTCCCCATAGGGTTACACCATAGCTTAGCCACGAGTAGGCATAGGCATAGTAAGTTATAAGTGCAGTTTGTAAATTTGTTGACTTTTTTACTTCACGGAGGGCATATGAGAATTTTGATAATTTTGATTTAATTTTTTTAATGTGAGATTTCCAATTTATGTGCTTATCTATGTTTAATCCGAGTAAGGTAAAATCATTAACTATGTCTAATTTAATGTTGTTGAAAATAAAATTTATTTCTAAAGGTGTTTTTTGATATGGATGGAAGGTTATTAATTTTGTTTTAGTATAATTAACTTCTAAGTTATGCTGGCTCATCCAGGTTATTGTGTTATCAAGTAGATTATTGAGTTCTTTATTTATATTTATATTATTTTTACATGAGATTAATAGAGAGATATCGTCGGCAAACAAAACACAAGGAGCCTGTATATTTTTAGGTAAGTCATTGATATAGATGAGAAACAAGAGGCATCCAATAACACTACCCTGCGGAATTGAGGCATTGATAACTTCTGTATCTGATCGAATGTTTTTTATTTCCCTAGTTTTTTGATTGAAGAATTCAATTTCTACTTGATGCTCTCTGTTTTTTAAGTATGATGCAAACCATTCGTGTGCTTTGCCACGGATTCCTATTCCATGTAATTTATTTAATAGGATTTTAAACTGAACTTTATCGTACGCTTTAGACATATCTAATAAGACGCCTATGGCATATTGTTTATTATTTATAATGTTTAGAGCCTCCTGTATATATTTGTAGACAGCCAGGGTCGTTGATCGGCTTTTTCGAAACCCGTTTTGGGATTCGTCAAAGATATTATATTTTTCACAAAATGAATAAACACGATTACTCATGGCTTTTTCAAAGATTTTCGAGGCTGTAGGTAGCAGGGCTATAGGGCGGTAGTTGTTGGGATCTGTTCTTGCACTTTTTTTGTGAATAGGTTTGATTATTGCTTTTTTAAGTAGGTCAGGGAAGATTCCTTCTTCAAAAGATTGATTAATTAGAAGATAAAATGGCAGTGTTAGTTCTTCTGCACAACGTTTGATTAAGAGAGGTGGAATCTCATCGACACCATGACTTTTTTTGCTTTTTAAGCTTTTGAGTAATTTATTTACTTCCCAAGCATCGACAGGACTTAGGAACATGGTATTTTCCGTAGGTGAAAATGCGGGAGTTAAGTTCGGTATATTTGCACTTTGTGATGAATTAATTTGTCCGATAGACGCAAAAAACTTGTTAAATATGTTGGCTACTAGTTTAGGCTCGGATGATGTTGCATCGTTTATTTTTAGTTCTATATTATGTTTTTCACTTTTTATTTTTTTGTTTGTTTGTTCATTTATAATACTCCACATTGTTTTTACTTTATTGTTGGACTTTTTTATTTTATTTATATTCTGTAGTTTTTTTGAAGCATTTACGGTTTTTTTTAATATTTTTTCGTATTTTTTGTAGTATTCTGTAAGAGTAGGATTTGTGGTTTTTAGTGTAAGTATTTTTAAGAGTCTTTTATTTTTGCAAGAAAGTTTTATTCCCTTTGTAAGCCAGAGTTTTTTATACCTATTTTTTAATTTAATATTTTGAATTGGTATGCATTGGTTAAGAGTTTCTATTAATATTTTATTAAAGATTATATAGTTTTCATTAATATTTTTGTCTTTGGTTATTATTTCAGACCATTTTAGTTTATTTAATTTATGTTTAAATTGTAATATGTTCTTATTGTTATACAATCTTTTCTTTACGAACCATACGGTTTGATTTATTTGATGATGTATTTTAGTATGTATGATAGTCCCGTTGTGATCAGAAAATCCAAGCTCTTTTACAGTGGTATATATAGTGTTATCATTAAAATTTGTAAATATTAGATCTAAACAAGTAGACGTTGTTTGAGAAATTCGCGTAGGTTCTTTAATATGCTGTGTAAATTTATATTCTAACATGAGATCCAGAAATTGGTTCGTTTTGAAGTTATTCTCTAAAATATTTATATTAAAATCTCCTCCTATAACTATGTTATATTTATAATATTTATTATTTATATATTTAAGTATTTTTATCATTTGGCTATAAAATATTTCTTCCTCTCTTCTATTCCAGTACATAGTAATTATTAATAAGTTTTCCTTAACTAATTGTATTGCACATATTTCTAAAACATATTCAATAGACATGTCAGTTATATCACTTTTATGGTCGCATTCTATATGTTCTTGTATTAATATGCAGACGCCGCCACCTGTCCGAGTGCTGCGGCAGTAGGACGCTGCTATTTTGTAACCGCTCAATTGTATAATTTCCAATTTTTCTTTTGTTAACCAAGACTCAGTTAAGCATATGGCGTTATAAATTGGCTGCTCTTGTATAAAAGCTTCTATTATATGTAGTTTGTTATAGAGGCTTTGGATATTCTGGAATAGAATTTTAAATTGTGAGTTTGTGGTTGCGAAAGGAATGGTTATTATAATCTGGGTTGCTATTATGTTGTTGTTCTAGGTCTTGGTTGTAGCTGCTGGTATGTCTATGACCCTGATTTGTCTTTTCAATAATTGCATGTTTGTTTTCATCCTTTGTGTCTATGGGCTTCCCATTTATGAAAAGCTTATTATTCCGGATTATCGCATAATGCCCATTTCTACGAGCTTTCATCATATCTTCTCGTAATAGTTGCCTTTCCTTGCGTTCGTTTTCGTTTAAAAATTCAGACACAGACAGTTGAGTTCCCTTGAAATAGCGGCTATTTTCTATGATGTATTTGACCATCCTTTTACTCAATATTTCTATTACTAGTGGCCTGTTGTTTGTGTTATTTCTTCCCATTCTATATATGTTTTCTATGTAGCCAGACAAATTTACGTTCTGGATATCTCGAAACAATTCTATAAGTCTATTGTAAATATCACATTCGGGTTCCTTATAAAATTCGATAAAACCATACAGAACAATCTTTTTAGAATTAATTTCGGTACATTGACTTCCTGTATTTTTTGTTTTATAACTCAATTCCTTAATATCATTCTTTAGTCTTTCGTTCTCATATTGTAGGTTTTCTATTTTGGTATTAATGAGATCTATGTCTGATTTCAATTGTTCATTTTGTTTAGATAGTGCGTTTGTTTCTCGTTCAAAATGTCCCTTAAAATTGTTGATCGCTTTTTCAATTTCGGATTGTATAGTGTTTTGTATTTCTGTGATAATTGATTTATTATTTTCTTTTAAACGTAATATAATCAATTCACTCAAATTTTGCAATGATAATTCAGCTTGTGTGATCGTTTCCTTGTCTTCTATATTTATGGTGTCGCCTAAAAAGCTTAGGTCTTCGGAGTTTGTGGTGGTATTGCTAGCAATTCTCTTCCTTAGGGTCACGTTGTTTATGTCTGATGTTGGTGAGGGCGTATTACAATCATACGGGCGTAATGGGGTATTTGCATTGCCCAATTTGGGTAATTTGCATAAGCAAGCTTGGCAGCTCCATGTAGTTTTGTGCTGTTGACTCGACATATTGTAAAAACGGTCTACAGATACATTGGCACAAATCAAGTCATATTTACAACTGCATATTGAGCAGGTAAGGTATTCACTTACCGGTAGGTGTTGTTTGCATCCGGAACACTCTGATGCCATATTTTGATAGCTATTTATTATGAACTAGTTGTTAATATCGTCTTCTATTACACTGCAGGCAGGTACGATGATGTCACAAACAGCGAAGTGAAGCGGGGTGATTGGCCACGATAGGTAGCAGGTGCAGCGCTGCCTTCGTTTATATGAAGGTCGTAAGCGCCATGAAATCGAAGGCGCTTACGCGTTCGGTCGAATCACTTCACAATTCAATTCACTGGTGGCGTTGAGAATTTGAATATTTTGCAACGTTGAGTTTATTGTTATTTTGTTTTATCTTTACTCATATTCAAATAAGTATATTTGAGTACTGGCACTGATATAATTATATGACGCACAAGTTATTTATAAGATATTGCGCGAAATTTAGTTGAAACAAATACTTTAAACTACTTTTCACAATTAAAACGTGGCGAGCAAATTAACAACGCTGTTACTTGGACGCCATCTTTATCGGGAGCGAGACAGCGTGCTGCGAGCAAAAATGCTAGCAAAATCCCACACGTGGTTTTTGCGAGTTAGAATACTGTTCCTCACAGATAGGCATCTTGTAAAAGGCGAGAAAATATCTGACCTACTCGGTGTAGAGACTTTATTTGTAAAATCTGTGTAGTGTGCGGATAATCTAAAATTACAGCTTCTGCACTAGAGAAGCCGGGCAGCAGAATAAGTGGGGTTAGGATATAGTACAATACCAAAGGCTACGGTGAGCTGATTCTGCGTGAATCGGAAAACTAATAGTAATTAACAAAAATGTAAAATATCAGTAATAGACGTCCATCACCTTAGTTTACCCGTGACCATAGATACTGTAATGGATCCGAAACATCTTCTTCTTATCGTGTGAGTGGCCAAACAATATCCGAGTAGTATTATGCCACCTCAAAGTAGAAGGAGGAGAAGTTACCAGTTTGACAGTCCCTAAATCGACTTCGTACCCAGATTGGCAGATGTAGAACCAATATGTGCAAATAGGGATTCAGAGACCCTAATCTTGCTCAATGTGACTGCGGTGACCTACTGACAGCAATCCACGTCATATCTATTGGTGTGTCCTTTGTGCCCGTACACTTGCACGAGGGACGATCTACGCGATGTGTAACGCACATGCCATTGAGGTGGCCTCCGAAACTCCGGGAATTAAATAATATCAACACAGCACGATGAAATTCGTAAAAAGTAGTTTTATCTCACCAACGAAAGTAAATACACAAGCGGTCTTATCGCAAAACTATCTCTTCCAGACAACCTTCAAAATAAGTACTGCAAGAATGGAAACTTATGCGATACTTAATTATTATTTTATTAATTAATTATGTTTATCTTAACAATATGTGGTGCCGACGTTAGGTTGGTTTTGCTTTGTAGGTGATTTTGTGGTTTATTTATTGAAATAACACGACTGTTTGGTAGCTCTGTATTGAGGCAACTAAAAGTGTGCAAAAGATCGAACATACCGCCCACCAAAAGGACTCGATGTCCTTTTACAGATACACATATAACTAATTTATTGTTTACAAAATTTCAAGGTAAGATTCTAGAAAATATAACAAACACTTTCAGTGGACTGTATAGGCGTATAAAAGGTAAGTAAATATTTGTTACTAGTTGTATATAATCATAACAAGTAGGGTGGGGAGGTACATTATAACATAGTATTTAGTGTTTAAATTAGATTTAAGTAACCTTAATTTAACGTATAGGTGTAATATATTTCAAGCATCAGTTACAGTTTATGTAGCATGTTTTATAAACATGGTTCCATTATTGACCTCACACTTAAACTTATGTAATTTACAGACATAAACTTGTTACACATAATAAATGTAAGTTTTCAAACATATTTGTTTCAATTAATTAACATTTGGTAGTAATATTAGCTTAGATAAAGGTCTCTTTAATTCACTTTGTCCTTTACATTGCAATGTAACCACTCTAACTAAATTATCTTTTCCAGGATGAAGAGCCTTAATTTTACCCAGGAGCCATCTCGTCGGTGGCAAATTTTCTTCCTTGACAATAACAATGTCACCTACGGAAGGTGATTGGATAGATGATTGCCACTTGGTCCGTTGTTGCAGAGTATGTAGATATTCAGAGTGCCATCTTCGCCAAAAGTCTTGTGTCATTCTTTGTACTAACTGCCATCTAGTTAATAGGTTGACATTTGATTTTTCGTAGTCTTCCTCAGGAACGCTTAGTAATGGCTCACCAATCAAAAAATGTCCAGGTGTGAGTGGTGACATCGTCTCAACAGTATTATCTAACTGACACAGTGGACGGGAGTTAAGACATGCTTCTATTTGCGTTAGTAATGTCGCCATCTCTTCATAGGTCAGTTTTGTATCTTTGCTAACCCTTGCTAGATGTCTTTTTGCAGATTGCACTCCAGCTTCCCATAGGCCTCCGCAGTTTGGCATTCGCGGTGGTATAAAATGCCACGTTGTGCCATCGGTTGCTAGGTGTTCGGATATTTCTTTAGAAATGCTGTTTTCCCCTGCCCTGAAAAGGTCTTTGAGCTCTTTTGCAGCACCAACGAAATTGGTGCCGTTGTCGCTGAACAGTTGAAGACATCGACCTCGACGTGAAACAAACCTCCGAAATGCAGCCAGGAATGCTTGAGAAGTTAAATCTGTTACAGCTTCCAGGTGAATGGCACGGGTGGCCATGCACACAAATAAACAAATGTACCCTTTAGTAGCATGATGCCCACGTCCTTTTGATGTTCTGAGTAAAACTGGACCTGCATAGTCTACTCCACTGTTCAGAAAGGCGCGGTGTGGCGTCACCCTCACAGCTGGCAGTTGACCCATTAACTGGTGCTTTATCTTGCCTTTATTTAGAATGCACATTTTACAGCTTCTTACACAATTTCGTACTGCTGATTTTAAACCAATTATCCAATAATTACTCCTTAAGTAAGTCATCATAATTTGTATACCCCCATGTAATGTTTTCTTATGTGCTTCGTTTATCAACAATGTTGTGATATGTTGATTACTTGGTATTATTATCGGATGTTTGGTTGTGGTTGGTATATTAGCGTTTTGTAATCGTCCTCCTACTCTCATCAGGTTGTTTTTGTCTAAAAATGGTGTCAAGCTAATTAGTGAACTTGATTTTCTCACTTTCCCATTTTTTCTTATGTCTTCTATGTCTCTTACATAAATTGATTGTTGATAGAATTTAATGCAGTTTTCTAAAATTATGTTTAATTCTCGTGTAGTTAAATATTTCTCTTTGTTGTTATTTTTTAATAATCTTCGGCAATAAGCAAGTACCCTTTTCATTCTAGTCAGTTCAGAAAATCGTTCCCAAATTGGTTTTTCTTCTTCTACTCTTTTAATATTTATTGTATTTGTATAGCATTTTAATTTTAACTCTAAATCAGTTTCTATATTTTCAGGTATTTTCAAATCAACTTCTTTTTCTGAGAGCCATTCTGGCCCCTTCCACCACATGTTCTCTTTTTTCAGATCTGCTAGGAACATTCCTCTGGATGCTATATCGGCTGGATTCTCCTGTGATTCAACATGATGCCACTGAATGCTGTTTGTATTGTCTTTTATTTCCACCACACGATTTGCAACAAAGGTCTTCCATTTTTGAGGCTCACCAGAAAGCCATGCCAGTACGATCGTGGAATCTGTCCAGCAGTGGGTTTGTTTAGGAGGAATTTTCATAGCTAATGTGATTTGTCTAAGGAGCCTTGACAGCAACAGAGCTCCACACAGCTCCAGACGAGGGAGTGATACTATTTTTAATGGAGCAACTTTGGTTCTTGATGCAATCAGACTTGTGTGTACAGTTCCATCATGTTGTTCAACTCTACAGTATACAACGGCTGCATAGGCACGAATCGAAGCGTCGCTGAATCCGTGTAGTTGTATCGATTCCTTTTTATTATTGTATGTGTGTAACCATCGATTTACAGAAATCTGGTTGATGTTCTCAAAGTCCTCTCTTATCTTCAACCACTCTGTCGTCAAATCATTTGATAATGGTTGATCCCATTGTGCACTAATTAACCATAGTTTTTGAATGAGCATTTTTGCGAGCACAATGCTTGGAGATATCCATCCTAATGGATCGTACAGTTTTTGTATATCAGACAAAATGCTTCTCTTTGTAATGATAGGTGGTGCTGGAGAGAGACAGTATTTGTAGAGAAGTTGATCAGTACCAAGGTTCCAGGTGATGCCTAATGCCTTCACCATACCATCAAGGTTTATATCAAGTTGGATCCTTGAAGAAATATTGCCAGCATCAATTGACTTCATCAGCTCAACATTGTTTGATGACCACTTCTTTAACTCAAAACCTCCTTTGTTTAGCATAGCTTTGAGCTGATTGCTAGCTTTTATTGCTTCCTCTACAGTGTCACATCCAGACATGACGTCATCAACATAGAAATCTGATAATGTTATATCAGCAGCCACGGGATATTTATTGCGTTCTTCATGTGCGAGTTGAATCAAGGTTTTTACTGCTAGATATGGAGCTGAAGTTGTCCCGAAGGTCACGGTAAGTAGTCTATAGTCTTTCATTTCTTCATTGCTATCATTTCTCCACAGTATTCTCTGAAAATCAGTATCTTCCTTGTATAACATAATCATTCTATACATTTTTTGTATGTCCGCAGCAAAACACACAGCGTGCATCCTCCAGCGCATGATAATGCTACGTAAGTCTTCTTGCAGCACTGGACCAGGTAAGAGTTCATCATTTAATGATATGCCATTTATTCCCTTACAGGAGGCGTCGAAGACTATGCGAGTCTTCGTGGTTTCTTTATCTTCACGCACGACTGGGTGATGGGGTAAGTATACCGATTTTTTTGTATATATTTCCTTTTCAGGTACTTCTTCTATGTGACCTAAGTTCATGTAATCTTGTATAACCTTTTTATATTCCTCTTTTAACTTAGGCTGTTTTTTAAACCTTCTTTCTAATTGTATCAATCTCGTTGCAGCAATTTCTCTAGTATTTCCTTCAGTAGATTGTATACAGCGTGTTTTAAATGGCAGTTTTACTATAAATCTCCCTTGTTCATTTCTTTTGTATGTTTTGTCATAAATATCTTCACATAATTGTTCTTCCTTTGTATTTGTTCGCCTTGTGACTGTGTCTATTTCCCAGAGTGCTTTTAACATGTTGTCAACATCGACTTGGTGATGCATGACAAGAAATGAATGTTCTCTTTGTATTGTATTTATTTCTCCAAATAGAATCCATCCTAGGGTTGTTTTCTGCGCACACGGAGACCCTGGTGGACCCTTGATTAGTTGTTGTTCAACTATTCGTGCGTATTCCTTAACACCAAGTAGCAGATCTATCGGGCCTGGGACATTGTACTGAGGATCGGCAAGAGTGAGACCCTCTAGGTGCTGCCAGTTTTGCATGGTCATTGTATGATGTGGTATTCTCGTGGTCAGTTGCTTGTTCATGACGTAAGCTTCGACGTGCATGTTGAATTCTGGTTTCCATCTAGACAATATATTTAGCTGAACCACGTGTTTAATTGGTGCCTTCATAGAACCCACACCTGTCACATTGCCTTTGATTGATTTCCTTTGAAGCTTTAATAATTGAGTTGCCTTTTCACTTATAAAGCTCGCTTGTGAGCCTTGATCTACAAGAACCCTTAACAGTGTGGTATATTCATCTTCTCCCTTTGCTTTTACTAGTGCAGTTGCCAATAATGCTTTTCCAGATACTCCAATTCCGACATGATGACTTGATATTGCTTCTTTGTTCTCTTGTTTGTCTTCTTGTTGAGACGACGATGATTGTATGGGTTCTGAGGGACTTATCGAAGTCACTGTTTTATGGAGTAAGGAATGGTGACGTCTCCTACATACACGGCAGGTAAATGGTACTTTGCATTTGTAAACTGAATGTCCCGGAAGCAGACAGTTGAAGCAAAGCTGCTTTTCTTTCACATAGTTGTTGCGTTGTGTAATGTCCATTTTAATAAACTCTTTGCAATGACATAAAGTATGATTTTCACTACAAAGTACACAGCTTTTATCTTTAGCAAAACTCGCGGCATGGTAAGATCTCTCCTTGATTGTACGTTCTTTCAGATCTTTATTCGTTACAGGTTGTATCATCTCTAAAGTTCTAAACTTTGATTCTAAAAATCGTTTTAAATCTTCCCAAGATGGCAGCTCTTCTGACTTTTCCTTATAGGCATGAGTTTCCCACTCTTTATGTGATTCCTGGTCCAATTTCTGAATCACCAGAAATATAATAACTGGATCCCAGGAGTCGGTGTTAATTTGCAAATTTTTTAGGTTATTTATGCACTCTGTGGTGGTATCTAATAAATTCTTCACAGTATTAGATGTTGGTATTGTTATTTTCTTTTGATTGAAAAGCCTTTTTAAAACAGAGAACACAATAACACGTTTGTTGCCATATCTGTCTTTCAACAATTGCCATGCTTGTTTGTAATTACTGTCCGTAACTTGAATATGCCGCAATATCATTTCTGCTTCACCGGTAACACTAGATTTGAGGTAATGTAGCTTTTGCACGTCACTGATTGATTTATTATTGTGTACAAGTGATGTAAACATGTCCTGGTATGTGGGCCACTCATCGTATTTTCCCGAGAAGGTTGGTAATTGAATGCGAGGTAGTTTGACAAGCGAACACTGCACCTGACCGTCAAATACTGATGAGGTTGAGGTGTCCATTGGCAAAGATGGTTGATTCATTTTATTTAACATATCAGTCAAGTCTGCTTGTAAGCAAAGATACAGGTCTTCAACGACGAAATAGTCTTCATTGAGAAAGTACTTGATTTCTCCACGCTTCTCCCTCGGAGTACACTTCGCTAACTTCTCATGAGCTTGCTTGAAGGAACCCCAATACTCTTCAACACACTGTTTTCTTGCTTTTATGTAACCGTCTGTGAGTCTCGCCTTAGAACATTTCTTTAGGTTAACTTGTGTCTTTTGGATCAAACTAGCTACATCTTCTAATATATTTAAATAACTTTGTTGTTCTGCAGATATCGTAGCCATTGTAATGTTTTAATTTGTTATTATCACCTGTCTGTGCTATGAATTGCCAATCGCACATATAAAAAATCTAAGTTCATAAAAACTGCACTATTTTGCGTAAACAAGTCGTCTTCTTATCTCTGGAATGCGGCTGCCTTTTGTTCTCGGCTCGTTCAGGTACCAATTCACTAATGAGGTAGGTGTCAATAATCCGGCTCGAAGGACCATATGGTGCCGACGTTAGGTTGGTTTTGCTTTGTAGGTGATTTTGTGGTTTATTTATTGAAATAACACGACTGTTTGGTAGCTCTGTATTGAGGCAACTAAAAGTGTGCAAAAGATCGAACAATATGATAATATTGTTATTTAAGTACGTACCCAGTACGGTACCTAAGTCCTCGAGTCCTCTATTGTAATACTGTGTAAATGACTGGATCCCGAATCCCGCCGTCTCTGCCACTGACGCCTGACGTGGAGTGCTGGTGGTCTGACATGACTTACAAGTGTTTATATCTACTTCAAACTTTAACAAGTTGAGTAATTATTAACATACCATCACGCCGGTACTGTATTCCCCGAAGGGTTAGGCAGAGGCGTACTAATGTACACCCATAGTTCGCCGGTATGTTTAGGTCCCATGTAATAGGGGGCGAGCCTATTGCTTCTGAGAATTTCATAGAAAAACCCAATATCACTTTGCTCGACCTGGGGATCGAACCCTAATACTAGACTAATGAGGCAGCCTAGTGGTTCCAAGTTAAGTTGAGTAATTATTATGTTTAGAATTTCAGATTAGTAGTTTAAGTTGAGTAATTATTATGTTTAGAATTTCCATTTAGGGACACTGTCTGGTTGACTGTTAATCGGTATATTTCTTGGTTACTTGGTGATATCCCTTAAAATAATAGCTAATGAGTTAGCTGTGTATTTGTATATGTTGTCCACTACAAATGAATTGTAGAAAATTGCTAGAAGCAAGTGGAGCTCGAAGTACACAGAACTGAGAATATGGTGGGCTCGAAGCAACATATGGGGGTTTGAAGCATGTGAGAGTTACAGCAAGTGGGTTTGATACCAAACGATAATTATCTTTCACGACAGTAATAATAACATTGACTCAGACGGCAATATTTTTAGTTATCGGTAACACTAAAGTGAAAATGTTACCATACTTTGTAAGCATAACTTAATCCCGCGGGTACGCGCGACAAAATTAAACGTGTTGGTACTAGACAACTAGAGCGGGCAAATTAAAATAGTTGGTATTTTCTACAGTTCGTACGTTACACGTTTGTGGTAATAAAATACAAGTAGCAAAACAGTAACACTACACAATTATTAGAAATCCTTTGAAATATTAATAAACGTTATTAACAATTTTTTATGTAATCTTTAGGATGGGTGCTTCTTAAAAATATAGTTTTTTTTTATGTGGAGAATAATTATGTCAGAACTCTAACTCACCAATATTATCTTGTTAAGGGGGAAGCCTTTGGCCATAAAACAAAACTCTAACCTTTTTGGTAGTTACCTGCTAAAGAATTTCCTTAATATATGTAAAAACGCAATTTCCATAAGTAATACTGCGTTAGGCTAACATGTATGCAGCGACATAATTTTGTCGCCGCTTATCTCGTACTAAAACTATTGCAGGCGACGAGATAATGCGACGACAAATTAAGTCGCAGCCAATTTTATTTTTTAACTATATGGTAATGTCATTGGTCGCAGCACGCTTGCCTACGATTCATCAACAAAAAAATAACAAGATAATATCTGTGGTTTTTTTAATACGAACAGAAAATAAAAATGGCGGTCGTGACGTTGCAACCGACGCGCGGATCATACAGACCAGCGTGTGTGTTGCCAGTTACTTAAACAAATATGTATGTGCAATATTTGTTTTCGGTAGTAATCTCTGTGGTTGGTAGAATTATATATATTTTTTTAATAATACGACTACCTTTTTGATCACAAGCGCGTTGAGTTTGATTCCCTAGCCAAGCTAAGTTACAAAAATTACCTAATTATAATATAATATATAAAAAATAAAAAATAAAATTAAAATTTAATACGAACCTACTGCCAAATTGGATACAAATTCAAAGTACGAGCTGCAATTTGAATTCAGAAGTTGTAAAAAAGCTCAATAACCATCTGAATGCCCTTCCCTATGTTTCATCATATGCGCTTCGAGGAATAAAATTATAATATTTTTAATTGGATTTTCAAGCGCACCTAATAGGTGCGTTCCGAGAAATATTTTAGGTGCGCTTCAAAATGGGTGCGCTTCGAGAAATTCCTCGAGAGAACTTTTTTTTAATAAAAATGCACTTACATTATACACATTTTTAGTTGCATTAGTTTTTTGTGTGGAATCACCATATTCTATCTAACAACATTAAAAAATACAGGTGCACCCAACAGAAAGAGACAAAAGCATTCTCTGTTTCTCCTTTGCACCTGACTCATTACGTCACAACAGGTGGGCTCGACCGTTACAACTTGCACCACAGAATAAAATTTATCGCCACTTCAATATAGGCATACTGGAAGATTGATATAAAATATGTGGAATATTTTTATACTACACGTGTGTGGGTTTGAATGTGTGAGAGAGAACAGCTGTTAGGCGCGTGCGCTGATGTGTAAAAGTTATAGAAAAAAATGTTTTTATTCATTGATAGCTTTGTTTTATAGTATTGAAAGGTGGAATACTTGCATGTTAAGTGATACTTGATGTTTGGCAGTAGTTTGTGATGCTTTAGCATAAATTTGGTATAGATACACATCATTCACATGCTGATTTAATATATATTTTTTAATAACATATCATCACGCCTGTATTCCCCGAAGGGTTAGGCAGAGGTGTACTCATGTACATCTACAGTTCGCCGGTATGTTTAGGTCCCATGTAAGGGCGAGCCTATTGCCACTCACCGGGCACAAATCCCAAACTCTGCGCTGCTATTGAGAATTTCATAGAAAAACCCAACAACACTGCTCGACCTGGGAATCGAACCCAGGACCTTTGCGTAGTAGTCGCGCTCACCACTACACTGATGTGGCAGTAGTATATATTTTTAATTGCCTCAATAGCTTAGTGGTCGTGCTGGGTTCAATACTTAAGTCGAGCAAAGTTTTATCGGGATTTTAAATGAAATTCTCATTAGTAGCTCACAGTTTGGATTGACAATAGGGTCGCCTCCTAACTGGTACCCCAGACCAAATTAGCAGTAGAGAGTCAGAGTGTTTTATCATCTCAGAACTCGCACTAAAAAACCGATCATCCACATATTTTTTTTTCCCACTTCCGCAGCCGAACCCACACTAAGACGTTGCAGGATGACGACACTCGTGTCAAATTACTGACCGTAATACAAAAGCGCATACTTCTAAAAAAAATATATCACTATAACATCCTTTCGTCAGGTAAGAAATGGAGGAGCTCGCAAGGGCTCCGTTTCTTGCGGCCAGCCTTAGCACGTGAAGACACCTCCGTCCTCCAGTCCTTGGAGAGGATATTGAACCGTTGTTTCTGGTTGTCATACGAGCACAGACCTATGACAATGGTTAGTAGCTACTAACCATCTATATGAGGCTATATTGATCAGGCTTTTTGGCCAAAAAACAGAAAGCTTCATAAATTTATGTCGATGTCTCAAGAAAAAAAAATTAAATGACATTCAGTCAATTAACAATTTTTTTTTTAACACCCATATACTTAATATAACATTATTTGAAACTAGATCGAAAATAGGATCCTCGTATTTTTATTTTCCTGATATTCAATCATTTTCATACTTATTTTTGACTTTGAAGTTCCTTCCAAATGACGTCAGTTGTACGGTTAAACGGGTTAAACCACTGATCTTTATATATCTTTATGCTGGTGTACCTATAGAGTATTATAGAGGTCCGTGGGTTAATCCGTGACATGACGTCTATCATAACTATTAATTAACTATTTCGCTGTTGATATGGCTATTATTTTGACAAAATTTGAATTTTCTCAGTTTCCGACATATAAGTGACGTCATCACACGTTTTTTGATTTTTTTTCTCCGAGATGAAGAAATAAAATAAAAATGTTTTGGAACTGAATTTTGCACTTGCAAAGTGTGTATTAGTATTTTATTCGGATTTGTATCCGGTTAATGGTAATAGGCTCGTATAATATTTACAATGGAACCTAAAACATAACATACCATCACGCCTGTATTCCCCGAAGGGTTAGGCTAATGTGTACTAATGTACACCCACAGTTCGCCGGTATGTTTAGTTCCCATGTAATAGGGGGTGAGCCTGTTGCCATTAACCGGGCACAAATCCAGACTTCGACCTGCTACTGAGAATTTCATAGAAAAACCCAATAACACTTTGCTCGACCTGGGGATCGAACCCAGGACCTCTAGCGTAGCAGTCGCGCTTGGGACCACTAGACTAATGAGGCCGTCCTACCTGGAACGTGGAACCTAAAATATATTCAAGAATTATCAGGGGTCATCTGCCTGTCCATTTCTGTTTAACCTTTCCAAAATAGTGAAGGTATACCTAAATACGATGTCAAGGTTGTAGTATTACGTAGATTGGATTTTAATTTACCCTAACTAGTTTTACCCTAGTACCCACAATAACACTATTTATTAGTATAAAGTTTCACCGCTGACGGTCGCTCTGAGTGGTTGCGTGTTTGCCTTCAACTTGACCCTTTTGTGAAAACAAGGAATTTAATAAAACTTGACTGCCTCATTAGTCTAGTGGTCCCAAGCGCGACTGCTACGCTAGAGGTCCTGGGTTCGATCCCCAGGTCGAGCAAAGTGTTATTGGGTTTTTCTATGAAATTCTCAGTAGCAGCTCGGAGTCTGGATTTGTGCCCGGTTAATGGCAATAGGCTCGCCCTAACATGGGACCTAAACATACCGGCGAACTGTGGGTGTACATTAGTACGCCTCTGCCCAACCCTTCGGGGAATACAGGGGTGATGGTATGTTATGTAATAAAACTTATTTAACTGATTTTCGTAAAATAAGAATAATGGCGACTTGTTGTTCTAGTGCTTTATAACTACATATATTTTTTATGGTATTAATTCAGCAAACGAGCTGACGAGCCACCTGGTGGTAAGTAGTCATCGTCGCCCATGGACACCCGCCACACCAGAGGAGGTGCTGATGCGTTGCCAACCCATAGAAGCCCCTTCAGACTGCCAGAGCCCCACAAACTGAGGGGAAACTGGCTCTTATGCGTAAAAGTCGAAACACACACCAAGTTGCTTTACGATAGACTCCGACGTAAGGGTGGTGGCCAACCAGTCAGATCCCAAGAGGTCCTACCACCGAGCGAGTCAGATATTTTCACGCCTCTTACGATGATGCCTATCTGAAAGGCAGTGAGGAACAGTATTCTAACCTGTTCACACAATTGCGCTGGTTTACTCCAGTTCACCGATATGTTTTGAAGTCACGTGTAATAGGGAGCGAGCCTATTGCTAATAATTAGGTACCTAAAAATCGGAACTCTGAGCTGCTACTGAGAATTTCATAGAAAAATACAAAAATACTTCCCGACCTGGGAATGGAAGCCGAAACCTTTAGTGTACAGTCGCGTTTACTATAGGTACATGCAAAAAAATATATCTCGCATTCCCTTTGTGCAGTCGGAAAACAAAATCTCCAACAAAAATAATACCGTATTGAACAAAAACTGCACACATTATAATCGTATAAAGATTTGAATATAATTCCAACAAAGTTGTATTATTTTACGAGTGGCAACTCTGAAAGCTTTCAGCAAAGCGTTTGAACTTTCTTCAATAAAAGCTAAAATTCATACAATTCAATTTTATATTTTCAAATAATATTTTGTTTCAATATTTTTCTTTGTATTTTACTTAATACCCTTTTATTGGAGTAAAGATTGTTTTATAATAACTGTATGGAGACTAGATTTAACTGGAGTCGTCTGGGCGGTTTAAGTAACTAACTTTTTTAACTGCTTCATTAGCGCAATAGCGCGACTGCTACGCTAGAGGTTCGATTCCCAGGTCGAGCAAAGTGTTATTGGGTTTTTCTATGAAATTCTCAGTAGCAGCTCAGAGTTTGGAATTTCTGCTGTGGGTGTACATAAGTACGCCTCTGCCTAGCCCTTCGGGGATATAGGCGTGATGGTACCTATGTATGTAGATTGCTTTATAATAACTGTATGGAGACACTGTATTGGGACCGGCCCCCAATAAAAAACCAACCAGTGGATATGCTTACTAGAGATAGGATTTTGACATAAATTCCTTACAAGTAAAGTCAAAATCCTATCTCTAGTAAGCAAATCTATCGATGGATTTCTTATTGGGGTCGGTCGTAAGAGGACTTGGAGTCATCTGGCGGTTGAAGCGAGTTAGTAACCTTTTAATTGTACCTACATAGGTATCGGATAGCAGTTTTTGTTACAATTAATCAAAGGTCATCCTTTGATTAAAAACATAATGTGTATAGATCAAAGACAAGAATAATATAATAATTTAGCCACATCATGTTGTTCGTTGCGTGCTTAACCAAATCTATAACTTTTTTGTAGTGCGGGAAATCCTCATGGATCTCCATTGTCGAGGAGATAGAATTTTGTGATGTGATAATGTTTTATAAAGATTAAGGTAGGTACTGTCAACAGCACATAATGACACCCATAACTGTCAAATTTCTTCAATGGATTTTCAATTTAATCTCCACATAATAGAGTTTATTATCCATTGGGGAAATTTGACAGTTTGTATTAACTTGTGCTGGCGTCCGTACTTACATACTCTTTATATTTTTTCCCGACCATGGTACCCAGGATTGTAATTCATGACGTGTAGGGTTTGGCAAACGGACAAGGAGTGACAGTTTGGTAACCCATCAGTTACCGGGACAGTAACTTAACCCTACTCCATAGCCATGGGAATGTGAACAAATGACGTTTGTAGTTTTACTACGGGTTTTTATTGTCAAGACAAAATTGAAAAAGAAGGTAATTTTGTTGACCAGTAGACGCAGAAATTTTTTTGAATATTATTTCTATCTATTATATGTTAATTTCGTGACGATACAGTAGTTACATCAAATAATTAGATACTTTGATGTATTAAATGGCAAGGCACCTCTCTACTGTGCAGGTCTATTTAGGACCTTCTCTGGTTGATTTGGAAGTACCGTTTCTGGCTGATGCTATGAACGTTTGGAGAATGGCTTGTCCCGGTAGTGATTACCCCTGGCCCCATCTTCCCAAAGGCTTTGGGATGAGCCGCTTTGCAGTTTGACGCGGAAAGACCTACTCAATACGTCAGTCAATACTGCGGAGCGTGCTCGTCTGATGGCTGCGGGTGAATGGGAATCAGGTCTCCGGCTTCGAGCACTTCCTTCATCCAACACAGGGACTATGTTACCAGACCACTAGACCTTTTTAAAAGATTTTGCCAATAAGATCGGCGTATGTCCCTATAGGGCGACCTCTACCGACGCTGCCGTTGATATTCACCTTATAAATTCCTTTCGTTAATCGTCTTTCATTCACTATTTCTTCATTGTTCGTGCAAAAAATAGATCAAATAAAACAACATAAAGACAGAGGTGTCTTTATGTTGTTCTAATCTAAACTCGTACCTGTTAATAAGAATTTCATAGCAAAATGTAAAAACCTAGAATCTCTCACTCAGCCTCCGAACTGTGGGCGAAGTGGGCCTCGCGAAGCCCCTTTAAATGCGATGCCCCCAGACTTTACCACAGATGACTAATTAATTTGATCACTTTTACGGGGTACGAAAGAAAGGTCCCCAGTCACCCATGCCTATAATTATTGTCCACACTACACCTCTGCTAAACAGGCGGCCAAATATCAAACATCCTTATGTAAGTCAAGGCTACAGTTTTTTTAGAATCTGCATCTAATTTATAATCTTCCCAAGCATAAAAGTAAACACTCAGAATTTATTACAAGCAAAATTGTTCACCTTCATCTCATGTCGTGCACCGTGCAATCTGCTCACCCACTTTTTTTATTATTCATAGGAGTTATAGTACAGCCACAGGCGGATCTGGAATTAGACCAAAACCAAGCCTGAAATATTTAGGGCTTTAGCATGTTGTGTGCCGTAACGAAGGCCCAATTACGCCTATTACTTTGGTCCTAAGGTAATTGAAGTGAGAGTTCTGCGGGACTAGATGAGATAGATATATTTAACTAGGTTCTTGTAAGATCATAGACATGTTGTTTTCCAAAAGGTTCCCTGTAGAAAATAAACTATACGTTGTTGGAGAACTGAGAGTGTAGTCTAGTAGTAGATCATCTATTCTGTACTCACTCTACTCCGCCCATTAATCTCAAAATTAAATAGATCTAAATAATATAATTACACCCCATTAATAATAATAATAACTCAAAACATAACATAAGCTCTTACGTGGGAGAGCCATGCTTCGGCATGAATGGGCCGGCTCGACCGGAGTGATATCACGGCCTCACAGAAAATCGGCGTCAAACAACGCTTACGTTGTGTTTCGCCGAGTGAGTGAAGTTACCAGAGATCCCCTTTTTAAAAAGTCGGCAACGCATTTGTGATTCCTCTGGTGTTGCGGGTGTCCATGGGCGGCGGTAATCGCTTACCACCAGGCGATCCGCCTGATAGTTTGCCCTCCTATCCCATAAAAAAAAACCGTACAATTCAAACAACAGGAATTTTTTTTTCTTGGTTTGAAATTTTTTGTAGCCGTTTGATAGTTTCAACATTTGAGCAGATGAATTTCAGTAGGTTTTTTAGGACTTGAACGGTATTGCATTTGTTCATAATAGATCGTGAATATTCACAGCAATGTTTACCAAAAAATCCTTGTAACTTCGTTTGTTTATAAGAGCGTAGTCACTTATTCTGTATTCCATTTCAATTTCGAAAGCAAAGCAGTGTTGTGAGATTGATTCTGGAAACTAGAAACCTAAAGGTGCAAATGACCCAATTTCACCCTAAATCTGTAGGGTTAGGGATTAATCGGCCGACCCTAACCCTCAAGATCTCGGATCCGTTACCTGATTACAAATAATTCGAGGAATATTATATCATGTACCAAATTCAACCACACAGCTTTTACAGCATTTTTGGTATTTTTCTCCTCGTTTCGATTATCATTATACATTATAATTTTTGGTCCTTTGAGTTTTTTAGAAGAATTTGTTTTTAGAATTTATTAAAAAGTTCAATTTAGAAAAAGAATAACTGGGTAAACTAATCATAAAAAAATGCGCAATAATATTTATTTCCTGGTATTATTAACGGATTCCTGGTATTATTAATACCAGGAATCCGTTACTTAGTCCTACAGTCAACTTTTTACAAGAATGAAAGGTTATATTAGCTATAAATAGGACTAAAAGTTCTTAAATATCGCTGTAGGTTCATATTTTATATTCTAAGCACTTAGACATTATAGCTAAGACTCTAATCCTCACAAAAATAAATGTACTTTGTCATATTTAACGCGCTTAACTTAAAGCTCTTGAACAACGAATAAATGAAATAATCTTCTCAAACCTGGTCCTTTGTGACTTTGCGCCACATGGCGGTTAGCTAGTGCCCTTTGTACATAGTTGCTTAACCACCGTATAAATTCATCCTGGGAGGTAGTGAGAATACCAATCGCGAGGCTCTAGTATCTATTTTCAGATGAGACTGATTGGCTTTTACTGTTCACGGGAGGTAGCAACACTAGGTCTACTCTGTGTTTTAAAAAGCTTAAATGTGAGAACGGTGTTGATTAGTATCAAGATTCGAAATATTTTCACAATATTTATAATTTAACCAATAGTCTAGTTATATCTTTAATCATAAATCTTAATCAAGTAGACTACAGACGGCTCAAGATTGAGTTTAAATAATGAAGAATATGTAACATAATATACCGTCACGCCTCTATGCCACGGGTTAGGCAGAGGTGTACTACTGTAACACTGTAACAGTTCGCCGGTATGTTTAGGTCCTATGTAATAGGGGGCGAGCCTATCAGCTCGGAGTCTGGATTTGTGCCCGGTTAATGGCAACCGGGCACAAATCCAGACTCCGAGCTGCTACTAAGAATTTCATAGAAAACCCAATAACACTTCGCTCGACTTAAGGATCGAACCCAGGACCACTAGTGAAGCAGTCACGCTTGGGACCTCTAGACTAACAAGGCAGTCAGGCATTAAAATATCTATCTAGTCCGATGTCTTGTTAGCATAGATTTGATTGAATAATGGAATATATCTACCTACTTGATTTTTGTTCAAAAAATGCAACTTTGATTCACGTATGTCCGCTATCTATGAAATCTTATGTTAAAGATACTTGATACGAGACAAACATACGACAAGTATGGATACTGTTCTCTAATTGTAACTCAACTATAGTTAAAACAAAAAGAAATATGGAACCCAACACATTTCACAAACTCAACATCAAAGTTTTACTACTTCACCACCATGTTTTGCAAGCAAACGTACGAGTAAACGCTGACCCGGTTACCTGTCTCTACAAAGTGCAGTTTAATCAACATCCAACTTCCCATATTCATACTAAAATATTGTTTTAGCACTAATTGTAATTCCACTTCCCAAACAGAACACTAAAAGTAAACAAATGTAATTGAAAAACCGTAAAATGTTCACTCGAATTGAGTTTATTTAGGACCATTTGAATAGTTTATATAGTAATATCGCTCACATCGTGCCGAAAAACATCGAGAATAATTCTTTACTCAATATCTAAACAGAGCTTTTAATACAAATTCGAAAACATTCCAAATACATTACTGTAGAACACACTTACGGGTACCATCAGTAAAAGGGTCGCTAATGCAAAACCACAAAGATTTAACGCCACTACTCATTCAGAGAATGAAAGGAATTCATGTAATTAAACTCCGAGTTCAAAGAATTAAAATTCATTGTCTAAAACCGCAATCTGCTAATACACTAACGTTTTGAGAGTGAATGCGGTTCGGCTACGCTCTAAGCTTGCAGAGGACTTGCGTGCAATTTCCACGGCCTAAAACCTAGAAGAGTCAGTTAAAATAGGGCACGCCACTTCACAACGCTTGTCTTCACCGAATTCTGGTGACCTGAAGAGCACTCACACTTTAACAAAACATCCCCTGTGCGTATACGTGCACCCACACCATGTCACACCGCCCCTGCACAGGCTAGCCTGGCCAGTATCGGTGAATCCGTCGCGGGGAGCGCACGTCGCTTCATCCCATCTCGAACGACCGAACGCGCCGAATGTTTTCGTATCTGGATTAATAAACGTCGATGCTTTGTGTCAGTATTTATTATAATATTAATATAAAATCACAGCCCGAATTGTGTTTGTTGAATGTAGTGTGCGAAACTAAGGTTTCTGTTGATTGAGTGAGGTGTGATTTTCGGGTGTAACTATTACCCGAGGAAGTGTCAAAATTTTTGTGATTTCAGTGTACGTAATCGCCGACCGTAAGCTATTTTGAATGATTTATATATTATTTTTTCTTGGTCCGCTCCGCTCGTCCGACCGAATGAAATATATTCCCGTCTTATGTTTGTTAGGCAGATTAGATTGATGACGTACGCTGGGATGCTGCTTTATTATTTTTTCTAGCATATTTATCATCGTTGCCAATGTTTGGGTAATCAGAAAATTTCTTATACCCAATCAATTTATTAGATTGGCCAAAGATAATACCTTAGCGCCGTTTACAAACTAAAACATTTGGTCCTTTTACTAAATTTTGGCCACAATATTAACTTAGACATATAGACAGGAGTCGAGAAAGGTATTGAAACTCCATGGGGGTATGTTGACAATGTCTCAGTCCCATTTGGGGCACTATCGGTATCTGTTACACGGAGCACTTTCGCTAAACAAGCAAATAGTCCCCTTTATCCAATTTTGGTCAAGTCTTTGATGGTTTGACGAAGCAGAATGAAGACATCGACTGATTGAATGTAAAATGACCCAGAATACATTAACGTGACGGTTATTTTTCCCAAGGACCGAAACACATATTACAGAAACATTTGCTGATGGAAAATTGTAATTTGACGACATTTTGGGACGACCTCAGACTATTTTCAGCTTCGACAAAATCGAACGTCGCATAAATGTCATCTATCTACTGAGCTAAAATATTCTTTTATTTCCAGTCACTGTGTGTTTAAGTGGAATTTTTTTGATAGCCTTTTTAAGACCGAATTTAATAATGTTGAACGTACCTAGTTATATCATGAAATATGTAAAATCTAGTGATGAGAATCTCTGAGAAACATTAATGTATGTCAAATAATACGTAAAAGTTTGTTCGGAGTTGAATTAAACTCAGTTCATGAAGAATGTATTTAATTACAGAACATGAGACAACATTTTCAGTTAAAATTAAGAAGTTTCCCTGCGTAGTGTTCTGAATTGATTCACGGGAATTTGCTCCACATACTCTGCTACGCTTAGTACCTAATAGAATTTGACAGTTTACTAACAGTGTATTCTTACACAAATGACAAACTTTAGATTTAATTTTGGAATACTCTAACTTAGATTCCAAGGACCCGGTCCTACAGAAAACATTTTAAACAAACTATAAACATATTTCACTATGCTTCGTTTGGATATTAATTTACGAAGACATTTCTACTTTCAATGGATAACTATAATATTGTGTGAATAATGTAACAACAAAACTAATCAATTCTATTCCAATTCCAATACAGCTATCTTCGCGACTCCTTGTAGGGTAATCGATAGTAATTTTCCTTGAGCCATAATTACCAATTTACTCCTGAATGATGTTTATTGTTCCACACATCAGACTCAATTCAGTTCCTGTACGCTTGTTTCGACACATATAAAATATGACTTTGTATATATAGTTATAAACACAACTGCATTTGGTAGAATATCATTATTTATAAATATAGTAGTGTCGAAGAATATTGAAGGTTACAATGCTGTTTGTATTAGAATAGGTACTTTTGACTTCACTAAGCACAATAAGCGTACAATGATGCATAGAATAATTTAATGGATAACGGAATAACTATAATTAGTACTTTATTGATTGTTAACATGTTTGCAGTTCAATTAAGCGAAAGACATTTATTCAGGAATTCAGAATCTGTTTACCGTCTAAATCCGCCTCGTAATAGCTCCTCGAAATAGAGATAATGCCCACAATATTGGGTGGGTGTGGGCAATACGGTGGACTTCATTTACTCATCTATAGGATACATACATAACATACCATCACGCCTGTATTCTCCGAATGGTTCGGCAGAGGCGTACTTAATGTACACCAGTTCGCCTGGTATGTTTAGGTCCCATGTTATAGGGGGCGAACCTATAGCCATTAACCGGGCACAAAATCCAGACTCCGAGCTGCTACTGAGAATTTCATAGAAAACTCAATAACACTGAGAGAGAGTAAGAGAGGTAGGGCATAGTGGAATTGAATAATTGCACTCACAATTAGAGCTGCTCGACTGGGGAAGTACCTCCACCTTGCAGAAAATCGTAGCCAAATAACACAGCTCCGTGCTAGGTTGTGTTCCTAACGGTGAGCAAGATCCCCAGAGCTCCGCGCCAGTGATACCCCTGGTGTTGCAAGCGTCCAAAGGCTACGGTAATTGCTTACCATCAGGCGGGCCGTATGCTTGTTTGCCACCTTAGTGGTATAATAAAAAAAATCATTGCTCGACCTGGGGATCGAACCCAGGACCTCTGTAGCAGTCGCGCTTGGTATTACTGGACTAATGAGACAGTCTGTCGAATACAATACTTTTATAGTAAAGTTATCACAACCACGAACGAGTTTATTCGTACTATTAAAAAAAATCCAAATAATACTGAAAACGTAAGTAAACAGAAATTTTCAGGGAAATATCATTGTAGGTATTGTATCTGTTTGGTTTGTTTAAATAAATGAAACAAACATTTTTGTATCCAGTTCTGTCATACTTTCTTTTTTAATGGGAATGAGATTGCATGAATGATTTTTGGTTCAGCTACAGATTGACCATTGATTGAAAATATACAGACCTCTGTATTTGTACACAATTGATTTAATTGAAGTTGTGTTAAGGCCACGGTATCGTTGTTGTGATAACATTATATTCTATACGTAGGAGAGCCATGCTTTGGCACGAATGCGGCGGCTCGACCGGAGTGATACCACGGCCTCACAGAAAACCGGCATCAAATAACGCTTACGTTGTGTTTCGCTGAGTGAGTGAGGTTACCGGAGGCCCAATCCCCTTGTCTCTCTCCTGTCAAACTCCTCTAGTGTTGCTGGGTCTCCATAGGCGGTAGTAATCGCTTACCATTAGGCGATTCTTCTGTTCGTTTGCCCCCCTATCCCATAAAAAAACATTGTAATGTTAGGTTAGGTATGGAGCTGTCCTACTACTTCTAAAGCTTATGTTTCCCATGAAAAAGGATGAACTTATTATGGCTTTGTTTTACTTCTGAATCCCTTACCGCTCTCGTTCAGATCTAAAGACAAAATACTGTCACTTCGGTCTTTTCTATTAGCTTCGAAGTAGGTATACTTATTATACCTTTAACTAAATATATATAGAAAACTTCACAAGACGTATCCTTGTACAAATAAAATATATTAACGTTGCCAGAACTCAGAACTGCCAAGGGATCCATAAACATGGCCCAAATTTTCTGCCAAACCGAGCTTAGGCGGTTTGTATTAAGATAAGCGAAAACAAAAAATGAAAGATTGAAGCGAAAACATCGGAGAACCAAAACAAATCGATTACAAATACGTGATTAGAGTTGTAACGTGGCTTTAGATCAAAGGACCACAAATTGACTTTTAGAATGGTGAAAATGACGTGTAATTGTTTTTTTTTTTCAAATAGTATTGATCTACTTATAGGAAGTAGGTGTCTTTAAATCAAAATTCGAATTCTAGGCAAGCGCGCTCCATCGTAGATCGCAGAGTCGCTTAACATCAGGCGACCTGGCGGTCAAGTGTAAGCCTATCAGGAATTTTAAAAAAGTAGTCTCCCTTTATAGACAGTAAATAACTCTGTCCATTTGTTGTCGTGTCTACAAGTCTCTAAGTTCTTCAAAGTGAAAGTTCTTTATAATGATAAAGGTTACTCCTTAATTTAGAAAAAATAGTTCTAATCTTGTAAAAATATATAAAAGTTATTATGATACTTGTTATCATTAAAATAATTTGAATGTACATATTAAAAGATACAGTAGGGGTAGGTACTAAGAAAACGACCAGACTATAATAAGCATGGGAACTGTATGGAAAACATTAAAAACACTAGCATTTATCTTTATAGGAAGCGTAGACGCTCCTACACAAAACAAAAACAAATCTATGAAACATTACGAAGAGTCAGTCGTCTGTCAAAATTTTCTCCGCAAAGTGTGTCTCAGATCAGCATGGGAATGTCTTTATCTTGTTTATGTTATAGCCAGATTTACGATGGAGCGTAAAACGAAGCGGTTGTATTCATCAATTTGGTTTGAACTGCTGATATCGGTTGATATTTATACATCTATTGGTGTGTGTGGGGCTAAAATATTAACATAACGTACAGAGCAAAATGGATTTCGATAAAAGAAGAAATTATATTGGTATTTTAAATGATAATATGAACATTTATTTATTTGTATTTGTGAGCCATGAAATGTTGAAATGGTTTAAGTTCAGGAGGGGATAGTCTGCCATTCCACTCTGTTATTGATATATATTAATATATAAATTGTGTTCAAGCATATAGTTAAATCTTTACAAAAGAAGTACGTATCTAAAACTAGAGTAGTAATCACAATCTGATTACTATTATTCTAGAACATACGATAAACTATTTTGCAAATTGCAAAAAGCAGTTTCTCCATATCGGAAGACTATATTTCTGACAAAGCCTCGTTGTTAATTACATGTTGTTGGTATCAGCTTCCAGCCTGACCAATATTTCAGTCAAAATATCAGTATTTACACGGAGTGAACTCTGTAACCCAAACACTGAAAACGAACTTGCATAAATACGAAATGTACGGATGGTCGGTATTTGTGTGTGAGTGACGTCATTAGTATTTTGAGTTATCGCGGTTTCGAAATCTCGCCTTTGGCGCGTTCGGGTTTTGGGGTACGCTAGGGACAGGAAACTGAAAAATAATCCTCTGAAAGTCAGAATCTGATAAACAATCAAGAATAAGTATTACCAAGAAAATATGTTCCTTTCCGTCGTTTTTCGTCTCTGAGGACCAGACGTCAATCTACGTTTCTCTTGAAATAAACATTTTTGCGTTTGGGACTTCAGTTGATTTATGTAGATTAGATATACTACGGTAAGCTTTTTATACAAAATAATTATTGTGGTACAATTGAAAGATGGAAAACTTTAAACCTAATTATCAAATAGGTATATGGCAATGAGGTGGGTATCTACCCAATACGAATTACTTGCAGTAGAAGAAGAAGAATTTATCTAAGTACACTGATAAATTGTCCCATTACAGTGGACCTAAAAGGTTAGTGATATGTACAAGAGGTATAACTACATGGATCTGTCAAATTATAGGCCTCAAGTTCTAGGCTTGAGACATTTTCTCGAAGGCGGCACCAGCGTGTGGAGTCTGAGAGTCCTTACTACCTACGTCACTGTGGTAGACTATAGTCTACCCTTTTCATTCTGAGAGGAAACTTGTTCTCAGTAAACGTTGAATTGTGGTACAGCAGTATAGTCTCAGTATTGAGGTACAGTCAACAGCACATCATGGTATCCAAAACTCTAAAATTTCTTCAATGGATTCTCAATTTAATATCCAAATAATAGAGTTTATTATCCATCGGGGAAATTTGACAGTTTGTGGTAACTTGATGTGCTGTTGACTGTACATTACGTGTACTAATTTAAGCTCTTTGTATGTATTTAGGTAGACAGCAGTAGATAGTGTATCTTTGCGGAATATTTTAACAGGGCGTTCACATGCGTGTTAAGTTTTGATAACATCAGTACTAACCCTGTTTCCCGCAAGCTCACTGTACCATGGATGAAGGAACTGATAGTGAGACTGATAACGAATTAAGTAGCGTTTACTCCTTCAGAAACTTCTTCTAACATGATAGGATACGTGATATTCACTACGACCATGACAGGCTGTAGTCCCCGGAGAACATCAAAAAGGGATGCCTTTTCTCACTTAAAGGTGCTTGTAGAAAAAATCGGGCGCCATCTGTTGGGTGGATAGTGAGATTATCTATAAATAAATAAATTAAGCTTTTTATGTAAACAAGCTAAGTTTTCATAATACTAAACTGCAGTGGTATTATAATTATAGAAAAGTGAGCTTGTGAAATTCCATTGAGTTATTATACTAGGGATTGTAGACAGGGAAACGAGCGCTTGTATAAGTTGTGAATTTGATTCCACGTCTCACATCACAGCGAGATAGTATTATGAATTATCCAAATTTAATATTATTCATCGTGTAAGTTTTAAATTAGACTTTCTGAGTTAGTTAAACTGAGTTGAAGTTTCATCATGGCTTTGTCTTTTGCTTATATTAGTGAAGTAAGTAACGAGAAGGAAAAAGAATATTCCAAAAGAAAATATCACGCAGATAATATTGATATTATTGCTCTAGTACTAACTACCTAATACCTCGACGTACATAGGTGTCGCCCATCGAGGTGTAAAGCCGCCTTCGTTAAAGCATGTATCACGCTCACTCCCAGCGGGGTAAGCAGAGTGTAACACTACGCGTTGTTCATGGAGTCATTGTAATTACAAAGTGTGTTTTATCGGACTTAACGGGGAATAAAAGTGTTACATTTTGCAAGTGTTTTATTTAATTTAATGTATTATTCATCTTCTTCTTCTTCTTCTATCTATAGCATCAACATAAGCAGCAGATCATGGTCTGGGGAAAGGATTCACCAGACAGCAAATTGCCAGTACGATTGCTCTAGCGATGAATTTAGTTGTAACCATTCTACTTTTCACACTTCTGTGGATATTTGATTGAAAGACAAATTTGCATAGTTCTCAGATATTTGTTTCGATTTTGGATTTAATTTGTGTCCGTTGATTGTTTGGTATTGGTAAAGTACTCCGTACTGTGACACAGAGCTTGTTCTCTTACGAGGGAGTTGTCTTTTTAAACAAGGTGATAGCATCATTTGGGTAATTGCAATCAAAGTATACGCCCATTAAAGTTGCAGTCTGTGGGGCTCTGGAAATTGCTAAGTTGATGTAAAAATTATCGTGCAATTGATGCACGATAAATTTTACAGCAGTGTAAAAACCATTTAAAAATACGACTTCTTTAGAAAAACGTTCTAGATTATAACAATATTATTCGTCGAGAGCAACTTACAGAGTGTAATTATTCAGGACGGTGTCACGGCGTCCGCCATTAATATAAGTCCATCGCCTGTCCTTACAAAACTCGTCGCTCGCGAAACTTCCCCGTTTTTGTATAATGTTGTACGTAAACATTTATTTTTTATCGACATTTATTAGTTTTCTCCTATCGTGTCTGCATGACCTACATGATAATAGTTCATGACTTTGTTGAGCAGTAAACTTCTTAAGGCTGATAAATAATGATGATGATGAACGTGTCAAAGGACCATACGATTCGCTTGATGATGTGGCAAACTTTGTAGACAGCAGTTCCATCCCCATCATCTTGATGGTTGGCAGTCCACAACAGTTCGTTTCTCTATCCATATTCCATAAAAAAAGCAGGACCACAAGGGGATCGAAATTCACAAGACCAAAATCATTTTTAATGAAATAAAAATATACTTAAAATATCTTTGATGTCCCGTTCAAAATTGGTCCTTTGGTCCATATACCTAATAAAAACTGGTCCTATGATACAATTTTTAGATTTAATCCAGTTTCACCATTCCGAGTTGAGCTAGTTAATAGAGCTACACAAGCTATAGCGTGTTGTCAGTAGTTAAACATGTGTGTGTGAGAGTGCTATGTTAATGTAGGCCTAGTTTGACTTTGCACACACATTTATCATATTCGCGTCGGTCTTTTGACAGCTGACTATTAGTAAACTTCATTTACTTACATAGTTTACACTTCAGTAAACTATTTAAACTTTTTTACATTTTGGTCTAACATTTATAAATGTATTTATAGGTGGTTTATTTTATACCTACGTAGTTTGTCAGTGACATATTATATTATTTTCTCCTATGTTAAAAGCAAGGCTTTGCCAAGTATTGAAACTAGTTTTAGAGACAATTTTATGTCTTTGTCCAGGAACAGTGGTGTCCAGTCTATAGCCGTGGTCGCATGCTGTCGTAATTATAGTTAACTGGCTCCACGAAGTCGTAGTGGACTTTTGTTTTTTTAAGATATGGCTAGGGCGTCGGACTTGCGACCATGTGGTTGCCGGTTCGAAACTCACCCATTGCACTACCGACATGAACCCACTCATAATACAAGCATTTAGCTAAGTACGAGGGGTTAATAAGACTAGTAATGTGCGACCCACATTGCTAGTAAGTTAAAAAAAAATATTAAGATACTAAATGGGTAACCGAGGACCAATCGAAACACCTGACTGTTACCAACATTTTCTTAGCGATAACTTTTAGTAAAAGGAAATTAACTTCAGAGTCGATGGTGATACCAATTTATAAGTGTTACAAACATACGAATAATGCTTTTCATAACCAGGGAATTAAACTTAGGTTCTCGCAGTCAGCCGCCGCAATATCCATGTTTAAATTAATTCGGTTGTTTAACATAATAATATATTTGATCCTTCAATATTACTTAGTTTTTCATATGAAAAGTTAAATAATATCCCGATGCTGAGAGCTTGAAGCTTGTTGTTGAGTATGAAATAATATGCCGCCATCGATGTTATGATGGAAGAAAAGATTTTGAAGAAAAGAGTTTGTTCAGTGTTCGTTTTTGATGGCAAAGTTTATTGACAGGTCGTGGCGCGTCTGTCAAAGTTTTGATTATACATAAACAATTTTTTTTATAACCATTTAAGTAGCAAACAAGCATACGGCCCGCCTGATGGTAAGCGGTTACCGTAGCCTATGGACGCTTGCAACACCAGGGGTATCACTCGCGCATTGCCGACCCTGTAAATTAAGGAGGAATAGTTGGGCTGGCAGTATAGGAGTCATGCTCTCATACATGACAGCGGCGGTAACAAAACACTACCGGTCCCCCACACTGCCAACACAAAGCTTCCTCGCGGAGCTCTGGCGACCTTGCTCACCGTTAAGAACACAACATAATACGGAGCTATGTTATTTGGCTACGAATTTCTGCAAGGTGGAGGTACTTCCCCAGTTGAGCAGCTTCAATTGTGAGTGGAATTATTCGATTCCACTATGCCCTACCTCTCTTAAATTTAGATTTAAATTATATTTGGTAGGGGTCGGTAGAAAACATGAAACAAAAAATATGTTTTTTTGCAGACCACTATGCTACCACTAAAACTTTTCATTATGAGAGGAGATCCATGCTGGATAAGGGCCCGGGTCGCACGGTAAATAGGTCAGTCCACCACGTTGGATTAGCGCGGGTTGGCAGACGAAATGTTTCAACAGCATGTAAAATCACTTTAGTCAGTCAATTGTTCGAACGATTTTGAATACGTATCCATACATTATAAACGTGGGAGTTTGTGAGTATGGATGGATTTTTGTTACTCATCCATGCCAAAATGGTTGAATGGATCGGGATAAAGTTTGGCACAGAGATAGATTATAGCCTGGATTAACACATAGGCTATTTTTTATCCAGGTCGGACCCAATCCTGAAGTCCACGCAGACAAAGTCGCGTGCTGAAGCTAGTAACAAATGAAATTCTAAAGACTGCAGCAGTATAAGTACCTGTCTCTTTCTAGGTCAATACTCTTTTCTTCCACATGAGAAAAGTCGAGATATTTCTGTTTTATCATTAGCTGTTGTCATTCTGTCGACACGTATCGACTCTCCCGTTTCGAGACGAAAGCGGCTATTAATAGTCCCCTGTATGTACTCTGTTTGTTGTGATATTGTTGTTGGTATTAATGCACTCTCGTTGATGGCGCCCGCGCCGGTTGAAATGTGCCCGCCATATGTAATTTTCTTTTAAATTGAGTGTTAAAGGATATGATGTTGATATTTTCTCAACCTATTTTTTACTGATGCTTTTTTTTTATTTTTATATTTGTATGTCTCATTAGTCTAGTGGTCCCAAGTGTGAATGCCACGGTAGAGGTTATGGGTTCGATCACCAGATCGAGCAACGTGTTATTGGGTTTTTTTATGAAATTCTCAGTAGCAGTTCGGAGTCTGGATCTGTGCCCGGTTAATGGCACTATTTCCATAAACCTAAACATACCAGGTCTCCAGCGCCCACAAGGGGGCGTTATTGCCGACTTTCAGAAAGACTGCTGTAGATAAAAGGTGCCATCGAAGCCAGCCCAGGAAGAGGTAGCGCGAGGAAGCAGGAGAAAAAAAACAGTACCACCTAGAAGAACCTGACCTAAAACACTCCATTGAGGTACAATTTTCTCGGTCAACAGAGTCAGTCCACATAACATACCACACATTAGCACGAAACAAAATGTTTATTTCCCGCACGCACGTCGCCGCAAGGAAACGGGGGCGACAGGAATACGTATAAATCAAAATAATTTGCGGTCGCAGCGGAATCTGACCTGGTTTGATCCGAAACATCTTTTAATATGAGCATTGGAATGAAATCACGGATTTTTTATTGAATGCCGTCTGTTTGTCGGGCTTACTGACTTTGATTATTGCGTGGAAATGTAATTTCAAGACAAATAACAAGTCGTAATAGTGAACATTACGAGTAGTATGTGTAAGTATAGATATGTCACAGAAATAAGTGCTATAATGCATTCACTGTAAGGTTGGGAATATTGTATCAAATTGTTTTTCTTTCATGTCTTCAACTAATTAGCGCTATATTAATGTATGTACCAATACAAACCATTACTGGTTTAATGGTACAAAAGAAATTTGATTGTGCTTATTTTGTATTAAAAAAAGACGTGTGGCACTCGGGGACTGCCGCGGTAAAGCTATTGCATAGCGTTTTTTATCAACTTATGTAATACATCCAATGCCACCTAAAGGCGGGTTGCTGAACTAAAGAGACAAGCGTGTTTCTCTTTAGTTCAGCAACCCGCCTTTAGGTTGCATTGGTTTTTATCAACTTATGTAATACAACCAATGCCACCTAAAGGCGGGTTGCTGAACTAAAGAGACAAGCGTGTTAGGTTTTTTTCGTTACGGAATTTCTGGATTCGGTCCCCACGCTCAAGGCCCGCGATAGAAGCTATGCAATAGCTTAAAAAAAAATATACATATTATGTTTATGTCCATGGACTGTTAGACTCATAGGTGTCGAATTGTAATACAAAGCACGCGCCTTTGACTTCACTAATCAGAAAACTTGAGACCTCAGTTCTAAGCCTTCTCTTATTATTTGCCTAGTACCTAACTTCATACTATCACGCCTGTATTCCCCGAAGGGTTAGGCAGAGGTGTACTAATGTACACCCACACTTCGCCGGTATGTTTAGATCCCATGTAATAGAGGGCAAGCATTTTGCCATTAACTGGGCACAAATCTAAATGTGGGTCGCACATTACTAGTATTCTTGTTAACACCTCGTGCTGAGCTAAATGCTTATGTTACGAGTGGGTTCACGTCGGTAGCGCAATGGGTGGGTTTCGAACCGGCAACCACATGATCACTAGTCCGACGCCCTAGCCATAAGGCTACCGCCGCTTCTATAGTTTATAGTTCTAGTTTTCATAGAAAAATCCAATAACACTATTCATTCAACCTGGGAATGGAATTGAAGACCTCTAGTGTAGCAGTCGCGCGTACAACCACTAGACAAATGATGCAGTTAGATTACATAGTATTTTCCCTAGCTAGATTATCTTTCAAACCATAACACATTATTTTTTTACATTACTCGTATTCCTTAGCGGAAGAATGTTCACCATTATCACAGATAAACTTAGCAGGGCACCACAGAGTTCTTTCGCCTTTGAACAACTGAATTGAGAACCATCTCCTTTTTTCAGTTGGTGTACCTACCAAAAGATAATTTTATTACGTTGCTCGTTGATGCTGTTGCAGTACGTGATGTAATAGGTAGAAACATACCTAATTAACGTATTACCTATTGACCGTCCCACTGCTGGACGCCCTCTCAATTAAGAGGGGTTTGGGGTACAGTTCAGGCCTAGTGCAAATTGGCAGACTTTACACGCCGTCGAGAAAATCTCTCAGGCATGCAGGTTTCCTCATGATATTTTCCTTTACCGTTTAAGCGCGTGATTATTAACTATTAATACGTACATAATTTCCAAAAACCAGAGGTGCTTGCCTTGGCAGTCCATGGCTTTGACTTGGCAGTCCAACGACCATACCACTAAGCTATCACTGCATATATAATATAATAGGTATAGGTACTAATATTCACAAGGACTACGACGAACCTTTTCTATGCGAAAACTTGCATCCCGAAAACCGCACGTAGCTACATATTCGCACTCGCAAATATATAATTTGACATACGTCGAGTAAACTCATATGAACCCGGCACAAGTCGCATTTAGCCACGCTTGACCCACATATCGTGTGCGCCCGCCTTTATGGAAAGCTGAACGTCTGTGAGCAACTTGCTTTTCATCAGTTTTTACCTCCTTCTTAACATTTTACGATAAGGCTAACTAATACCTACCTAATTATTATACGTTGATAAATCGATATGCAACGTTATGTTGGGCTTACCGCGGTCAATATATGGATGGGTGATCATTTTTAGCAAATCCATGCATGTTCACGTAAATGCATTCGCGATTAGCTATCTTTTCTCACAACTTTCGATATTTTTGCACAAAGGAAATAAGGGCTCTCTTTGAGTTTAGAGTTAGTTACCTACCTAAGGAGACTTAGTACAAATACGAATTACGAATTGCAAACGGCTTAGGTTATGTTCTAAAAACATTGTTTTCCTTGCGATTCCCTTATTTTAGGGTATTACCACACCAATCAATCGATCGCCAATCAATTCCATCGATATCGATGGTGATTGAAGTGGATCGATTGGTGACGTAGTTTTGATTGATCCATCCAAGAGTGTCCATGGAGTTTCTTGCCGGATTGTTCTCCATAGGATCAACCTTTTGGAACCGTGCAACTAGAATCATAACGTTTCATAAACGCTTATTTGAAATAAAAACATTTGAACTTGAACTTGAGCGACGATTTCCATTCCATAAAACGTCGATTGGTCTGGTCTTAGGCTTCAGCTGGATTTTTCACATTTTTTTATATTACTACCGTTTTTATCTGTACCTAGTTACTTCTGTTTTGAATCGAATAAATGTTTCTTTTTTTCCTTCATCTTATTTTTAACAAACCATACGTAATCCCATATTCCGTGCACCTCTTAGTTCACCTCGGGACCGCTCAAAGATACAATATGCGCCATTAATGTAAATACTTTTATCTTATTACGCTCTCATTAGCGACTAGTACTCAATCTGTAACACGGGCCAGTTTGTAATCGTGTGACAAACAGAATGCTTGGCACTCGACATGAGTATTTCTCACGTAGAGTGAGTGTCTAAACAAACAGGTGTCGCAGCTATACGTCTTGAGATCATTATGTCATATCCATACTAAACCATGTTAATATTATAAATGCGAAAGTAACTCTATTTATCGGGTTTCATATATTCGACACGATTGGCGTAGCGGTTGAGCGATCGACTTCTGCGCCACGTGTTGTGGGTTCGATCCCCACACGGAGCAAATATTTGTATGATCTACAGGTAGTTGTTCCGGGTCTGGGCGTTTGTGTATGTGAGAATTTGTGTTTGTAAACCCACCCACGATACAGGAGAAAATCCTAGTGTGGGGCAACGTTTTTTTTTAAAAAAGAACAGAACAAAAAGAACAATATAAACCGTTAAATAGATTTTGATAAAATTTGGCAACGAGATAGATCGTATGAGGGAGGATATAGGCTACCATTTGTCTCCAAAGTATCTACTTTGGATTGCGAATGTAACCGCTGTAATATGGAATGCGCTTCCCGAGTTTCCTTGTTTTTTCTAGGCACGTGCGCTCCATCGTAGATCGCAGTGTCGCTTAACACCAGGCAAACTGGCGGTCAAGGTTAGTCTATCAAGAATAAAAAAAAAACTACTTGTTGTTAAAAACATAAAGAAACATCTCACCTGTATTCTCAAAATGATTTGGCAGAGGTTTGTAAGTTCCTCTTAGTGGGAAAACATCGTTACTCCAGAGACAGAGATACTATTACTACTGAGATTTATTAGAAAAAAAAAACAGTAGGTAGAACAGATGACATGGTTATCGAATCCAGGACATATTGGCTTGAAGCCGCACTTGCGACCACTACAATAACAAGCCGTTTATATCTTACTTTCCAGTGACAGTTTACTGCCATTTGCCATTAACCGGGTACAAATCCAGACTCCGAGCTGCTACTGAAAATTTCATAGAAAAAAAAAACAATAATATTTTGCTCGACCTGGGGTTCGAACCCAGGATTTCTAGCGTAGCAGTCGCGCTCAGGATCACAGGGGTAATGAGGAAACAGTAGGAACATTTATTATAATAAAATTCGAAACTGATAGTATAGAAATGATTAACATTCGATATTAAATAGATTGTTTTCAGTTATGATGTTGTTAATTAGTAAATTGTTGTTAATTAACAATACTATTATCGAAAAATATATAAATAAAACAATAATCTACCCTATTTATAAGTTCATTAGTCTTGTTGTCCGAAGAGCAACTGCTATGCTTGTACCTTGCATTGCATTTGTAGATCTTATGAAATACTCAAAGCTGTCAGAAATATTTTTTTATAAAGAATTTCACCCGCGCTGCTCTGCTCCTATTGGTCGTAGCGTGATGTTATATAGCCTATAACCTTCCTCGATAAATGGACTATCCAACACAAAAATATTTTTTCAATTCCAACCAGTAGTTCCTGAGATTAGCGCGTTCAAACTACCAAACAAACAAACTCTTTAGCTTAATAATATTAGTATAGATTACTTTATTTGGAAGAAGTTCTTTTACACTGGAAACGAAAGTCTAAGAGCAATAATACAAAATTCTTTGCCAAACAATGATTCCGAAACTGACCCCCACAGCTCACAGCTATCAATTATTCCAACATTAACGACGCTACCTCAGCGGTTCACTCGACCTCGAAGAGTTCCCACACCGTGATATCATACATACAGATATATTTAGCGGTATGAATGGAGCGACAACGTTCGATCTATTCGAAGCCGAGATTGTGTCATGAGCTTAAAACGTTGCTTACATTTTTTCGAGGGATTTTATTGGTTGATCTAGTTTTGCAAGGGCTGCGTGTGGCACTACTTGACACAGTTTACAATACTTGCTCGCTTTGTCATTACAAAGAGACCACGTTCTAAAATAGGTCTAAAATTTCCTAGAATCATCTATTACGTCAGTCTATCTGACTGGAGGCCTAACTAATTTAGCCATAAAATTAAAGCTCGTAAGCTACTTACATATTCAACAAAACAAAATTCAATGATCTATTTTATGTTAACCGTACTATTTATACGTAGATTCTGTGAAGCTATAACGTTTTTCTTTTAATTGACATTTTTTTTTAAATAATAAAATGGCAAACAAGCATACGGGTCATCTGATGGTAAGCGGGAACTACAGTCTATAGACGCCAGCAATATCTGAAAGTATCTTTTTACCTTTAAATCCAGTACATCATAGGTCATTTTCCCTTAACATTGTCCTGTCATGTCACCCAGTGAAAGCTGTAGAAAGTGTATTGTGAAAAACGAATGATGCGAGACTCCCGCGCAAACTATTAGTAGGTCAGCTGATTACGTCACGCCAACCATTCTGACATTTATTTGTGTTATGCTTCAAGCTTAGATATTTTTATGATTAAATGAAACATCTGTTTGAAGATTACGAAAATCAATATTTGGTTTCTTCCAAAAATGAAGATGATATAAGTAATGCCTCAAACATTCTAAGATTTTAAGCAATAACACGAATCGGTTATTGCGCCTCCTCATCCGTTTACTGTTCCATTGCTGGGTAAGGGGCTTCTGACAGAGTTCAGCTATTGATTGTGGGTTGGCAGACTTCTTCTTCTTGATCATTTTTTTCTACTTGCCTTAGTTTAGTGGTCACAAGCGCGACTGTCACGCTAGAGGTCCTGGGTTCGATCCCCAGGTCGACAGTGTTTTTCTATGTTATATATTTATATGGGTGTTTCTTGTGCCGCTTTGTCTTCCCAATGAAAACACTAGGAGTCGGTGAAGGGCGGCCGTTTTGGGGTTTTGGGTCTATAGTGTAACCTAGTAGTCTATCTTGAATAAATTTCACGACACGTTTGGCGTAACGGCTGAGCGATCGGCTTCTGCGTCACGTGTTGTGGGTTCGATCCCCACACGGAGCAAATATTTGTATGATCTACAGGTAGTTGTTCCGGGTCTGGGCGTTTGTGTATGTGAGAATTTGTGTTTGTAAACGTACCCGCGATACAGGAGAAAATCCTAGTATGGGGCAACGTCAAAATCAAAATCTTTTTTTTTTTTTAAACATTTTGATTTTGACTTTCATGTGACTTTGACTATGAAATTCTCAGTAGCAGCTCGGAGTCTGGATTTGTGCCCGTTAATGGCAATAGGCTCGCCCGCTATTACATGGGACCTAAACATTCCAGCGAACTGTGGGTGTACATTAGTACACCTCTGCCTAAACCTACGGAGAATACAGGCGTGGTGGAATGTTACGTTGTTACGTTATTTTTTTAGAAAAGTTAGATCTGAATTCCTGTTGGAGCCTTGGATTCAAATTCCAGACTAATGGATTGGCTATCCATTCTATCCTTGTTAAAAACTAAAGTTATACAAAGCAAGCAGACAGATTAATCGTCCACTTTAATGTAATGTCTTGCTACATTACCCACAACTTGACACCCCATAAACTTTGTAAGAAATCAAGCAAGAAAACGTAACTTATCCAAATGTAGCTGTAAAAACGTTAGATTTATTTGCAGGTCATTTCTATTTGTATCTCGGGGTTGGAACGGTCATTTCTTTTAATAGACAGTATACTACCTACTTATTGTTTTTTAGATTTAATTCAAGAGAGGCATTTTCACTTAAACGTCAGGTATTTCTCAGATTTTTACTAAAAAAAAATTTTTATTCCACTAAGGTGGAAAACATGCTTACGCCCCGCCTGATACCAGGAGGTAGATTGTAGTAAATCTAGTTTCACTATCGTAAACACGTAAGGCTTGATTTCCTCCTACGCTGACGTCGGTCGAGCGTACCGTCAGTGACAGAAAATCTACGACGGACGTCAGCGTCGCTTTGCGGTGTCTCATAGAACATTGTGTTATCTATACACTCGACCGACGTCAGCGAGCGATGTTAGCGTAGGATGAAATCAAGCCTAAACGTCACACATCATTGGTAGGGAACAACAAATAGGAGGGGAGACAGTCTCGTTAAAACACGTTAGTTATCATTAAAACTCCCAGTTTAACATAATTTTATACTTTGTTTTACGACGCTGAGACTAAATTAGAACTAAGTATATTTTGATTATTTTTGTATGGTTATTCTTTGTCCTGAACAAGACAAAATAGGTTATAAATCCTCACACCCTTATTAACTTCACTCCATATTTAATCGTTTCAATAAGCCGTTACATCTGCGAGTAAAAATATCTAATCTAAAAAAACGATAACCTATCTATAACCCGAAATATAACCGGTGCCCTTCCTCAATTCGATCGCTTCAGAATTACGAGTACATTGCTGGTTAACGACCGCGCCGCGGCACGTTTTTGGAACAAAGCGCGCAGTGTGCAGCGTCGTAAGCTGTGTTTTGCAAGGTCGGCGGGTAGTTAACAGTTTATTGGTCGTTAGAAAAGTGGCGTTATTGGAAGTGGAACTGTGTAAAGTGTGGCATATTGTGAGTTTGTTTTTGTTTAGATTTTTCTATATGGTTATGTTTGTAAAGTGTAAGAATGAAAGTGCAAGCTATAAAGTCTTGTCGCTCATTGCTTAATTAAATTGCTTCCTAAATTCGAGGCGTTTGCTCTAAAATTTGGTAAAAGTTGACGTAAAAGCTAATGCTGACATATATATAACATAATCAACCCATTGTACTGTCCCACTGCTGGGCACGGGTCTCCTCTTACAATGAGAGGGATTAGGCTGTAGTCCACCACGCTGGCCTAGTGCGGGTTGGCAGACTCCACAGCCATCGAGGAAATCTCTCAGGCATGCAGGTTTCCTCACGATATTTTCCTTCACCGGTTAATCGCGTGATAATTAACTATTTAATACGCACATGACTTCGAAAAGTCAGAGGTGCGTGCCTTGGGTTCGAACCTTTGACTTGGCAGTCCAACGGTCATACGTAACGCAACGTATGACCGTTGACGTAACGCAACGTCATATATAAGATTGATGATAAAATCAAATATCGTTTGAATTACCGTGTTTTTTTTTTTAGATTTTATAGTATCTTTGCATCTCTAAGGATTTTGTGGCCAAGTTTCTTTTGATAATAGATTAACTGGACTTACTGTGGTGAGTGGGTGAATGCTGTCTGTGAACATCATACATACCATTACGCCTGTATTTCCCGAGGGGGTGTACTAATCTACACCCACTGTTCGCCGGTATGTTTAGGTCCTAATAGGAGGCAAGCCTATCGCGATTAACCGTGCATAAGTCCAAACACCGAGCTGCTACTCAGAATTCGAAACCAACAACCTAGCGTTGCAGTCGCGCTTAAAACCACTAGACTAATAAAGTAATTTCCATAAAATAACTACACAAATTTTCTTTTTATGCTAAACAATCTCTTTCTTAATATGTTTACATATTTTAGATTAGAAACACGACAAAAAAAATTGTACAAACAAAAGTTAAGGGATTTTTTTACATCAGATTAGAAAACTTACCTTTGCGATACACCTCCGCAATCCAATTTACTTAATACCCTTAATAGAAAAGATCGCCTTCTCACAACATTTATTATTTATGTTCCTAAATAACTTTCAAAGTAGTGAGCCTAATGGCTAGACCGCACGCCTGTCCAGAGTTCAAGTTCAAACCTGAGACATCCAACTTTTGAATTTTCGAATTAACATGTGAATTAAAAATTAATTATTTAGCACTTGTTTTGCCTTTTGATGAAAATTTCTTAATGAAACTACAAAGTTCTTGAAGTTGTTTGGAGTATCTTCATTAAATTTTAAGAAGACAGATTCGTGCTCTAAATTTGAAGTAAAACCACGTTTCATGGATAGCAATGACCCAAAACTATCAAGAACTAACCCTACGTTATGGATAGGTAATGTTCCTCATCATTATCATCACCATAATCATCCACAGCTTCTTTTTCTATCGTGTCGTCATAAGCTAAACAAATTAGTAAATGTTGCGGTAGCAATATTAGCCGGCATTCATTTTATAATTAAGCTGAGCATCGAACTACCATCACTTACTTACTTACAAAGTTTTGTTTATTCTACCTTGCTCATTGAAGGCTGCTGTGTTTAAATAGGTCTCTCTTTGTAATTTTTTTTATTATTGTTAGGCTTACGCTTGACCATCAGTTCGCCTGATGTTTTGTTTTGACTGCGATCTACGATGGAGCACGCTTGCCTAGAATGAATCGATTCACTCATATAAATTCACTCGTTTCATATTTTTTTACAGTCAAACTATCCTTATTAGCCTAGTGGTCCCGAGTGCGACTGCTACACTAGAGGTCCTGGATTCGATTCCCGGGTCGAGCAAAGTGTTACTGGGTTATTCCATGAAATTTTCAGTAGCAGTTCGGAGTTTGGTATTTGTGGCCGTTTAATGGCTATCGGCGAGCTTATTTCCCCCTATCACTTAAATAGGATGTAAACATACCGGTGAACTGTGAGTGTACTTTTGTACGTCTCTGCCTAACCCTTCGGGGAATACAGGAGTGATGGTATGTCTAACAATCCTCTCTTATCATCATCATCATCATCTGCAGTTCTTCACCCACTGCTGGGTCTTGGCCATTTGTTGTTCTAATTTCCACGTTTCAGTCTCGTCCATGTTCGGGAGGCGATGACAACCCTTTATACCAGTGACCTAATATCAGGTTGCCCCAAAATACTTATGACTAATCAATTGACTAACTAAAGAAACTGACTAAATGGTGGAAATAATACCGTTCGAGGCCAGACTTGGTCAGTCAGTTGGCCACCGTCCAAATGTTACCAACAGCTATGAGACCCAAGCCATAAGATACGGAGATTTTGAATATGAACATTTTAATAAAATCGCGCAGTTGAAAAGTAAATTTTATGAAGAAGGGTGTAATGCTGGAAATTGAATAGCTAAAAACAGTGGATCATTTGAATTTTGGATTGTATTTTCTCGTTTATGTTGAGAATGTAATGCAGTTGATACGGAACTGTTTTTGGGAGTTGAGTCGGAAGGTTAAAATTAGTTATTACTTAAAGCTTTCGCAATATTGTAATTTGTGATTCTAATTTATTTAATACAAGTGGCTTGGAACTGTACCAATGCATTTTGATCAGATTCTCTTAGAAGTTTATTAAATTTTATTCTTGATGCTTGAGATTCAAGGTTCTCTTTTATAATAATTTCTGAAAAGAATAGCAGTCTTCCTTAATTTAGATTACTCTTTTACTTATTTTAATATGAACATTAAGACCCAAAAAAAGTATTGATAATGGTACGTGAATTTGCATGAAAATTCAACGCTCAGTTAGTTTCTTCACTATTTAGGTCGCCTAAAAATAATTTTAAACATATTGGCCACATTTTGCTAAACAAAACACCAAGTAATAGTAGTAACATAATAAGAACGGAACATTGAAAATACAATTAGGTCGCAGTAGATTCGAATAGCAATATTAGCAGTACGTTTTAAAAACTAATTCAAGTTTATTAATTTGGGAGCTTACTACGCGGAGATAACGTACATTTTAATATAGAATTTGGAACAGTTCCAAAAACTTACCAGAGTAATAATTTACTTTGTTGATTTAATTAAAACGGTTTAAAACATTAGACTTGTAAACTATGATTTTACGTCAAAAAGTTTTAGACAAAGGCCTGGTAGAAGTTGCGAATCATTTGATAAATTAATCGTGCATTGAACTTATACTTTAGTCCAACTATTATTTTCAATGTTTTTGCTTGAACTAGGGCTAAAACTTATTTTGATTGACGGCATAACTCAATACCATTAGACCTTACAGCTGTATTAAATAATCTTAAAGAAATCAGACCATTAATATATTAAAACAATGACAAATATTTAATAGATTCGTTCCATTGTATAATTAATTTACTGTGGAATTTAGGAGCACAATTAGCCAGCCTTTTATCTTTAATGAAGATGAATCATAGGAGGAAATTAGTACATAGTGATGATGTGGATGATTTTAGACAATGATAAATATAATGATTATAACCGGTGATACATCACACGTCACCTTTATTTTAGTATATTCTAATTCTAAGTAAATTATAACGAATCATGTGTTGGCTTTGATCTTGCTAATTTTAGTTTATGCGTGTTGCATGGAGATTTCTTTACAATGTCTGTTCATTTACGTGCAGCTTTCATTGAACAAGTATTTTAGACTTTAAGATCATTATTTTCATTTTATATCACATCAACAGTATTATCATTCTTGTCTAATTGTAATCATTTGTAGAGTTTCTAATTATGATCAGTTACAGTTTCAAATCCTAGATTAAGGTTGTCTGTGAATTATTGCTAATAAGTCAATTCATTAAGAAATATTTTATTAATAAAAATAACAAAAATGTAAGGTGTTAGTATTTCAACCAGACCAAAGACGAGAGACCAAAACAATAGATTCTGCATTGCATCTATAATTCGGGAGTTGATGGGTCGTTTTCCAACCCTTATGGTCTGTAAAGGAAATCTTCGGGCACTTAATATAATGTATTTTTTTGTATTTCAAATTATTATTTTCATATAATTCTATTTTTCTAGGCTCGCCCCCTATAACATGGGACTTAAACATACCGGCGAACTGTGGGTGTACATTAAGTACGCCTCTGCCCAACCCTTCGGGGAATATAGGCGTGATGGTATGTTATGATGGTATGTAATTCTATTTTTACACATTCCTCTGTTCTCTTTTGTCTTGTATCACACAACAAAACAAACGTGGTACCAAAATGAAGCTAGAGAAGTAATGAAAAATTTCCAGCGGCAACTTTTGAAACAATAATCGTTTTTATTAACAATGAGATAGAGGCTATAATCGGGTCACGTAAATAGCACCGATTTTTCTTTCAATAAACTAAGATGATACTTTTATTTGATTCGGACAAACATTTTCTTTATGACGAGATTTATTTAATGTTTTTAGAATTTTATTTACGTTCCATATAAAATTACTAATTGATTTTGCTCGTTTCGAGAAATGAGGAGGAACACGAGAGTTTTCTGAAGTAATTCGATTGGTAGAGCTTTTAATGGGAAACGGATATTGAAAGTTGCTCTGGATGATCTAAATAATTTATTTGATTTTCTTTTTGGTCGCCAGCAAGATATCGTAATTGGATGTTGAGGAGAGGTACCATCGTTTTTACTACAACAACTTAAACGTTTGTTAATACCATTTCCTTTAATATATCTATCTATATATAAAAAGTACAACTTAGCACTTGCAGATTAGATTTTAATTTTGTAGAATATACAGATATAATGACCAAACATACTAATAAAATTGACAGTTATTTTAGTAAGGGAAAAATTCAATCGCGGGCAGGATTCGAACCTGCGTCTCCTGGTTGGATACACCAGACGCACTGACCTCTAAGCCACCGCGAACCCCACCCGCCTGATTGAAATTTTTCTCTTACTAAAATAACTTTATAATCTTAGCATGGAACATCCAAAAAAAAATCACAAAAAGATAAAATTGACAGCTAGATACTATGTACTGGAAATTTTGTATATTCTATATTATTTTTTGTTTCTATACTTTGCGACTTGATAGCGTCGCATGGTGTATTAGATGTAATGTACGTAACATTACTGAACTAAATATATTTCACATATTTATTTTTGTCTATATTGTACTGTCAGAATTGTATAATGAGAATAGTGTTTGGAATTATTCTAAAGCACATCAATCAATCAATTCAATGAATCGTATATTTAGAGTGATCTATTAAGTGAAAAGGGTGTGAGCAAGTGGATTGAAATAACTATTTATATTCCTTTTAGCATTGATATAGAGTGAAATAAAACGGCTAAATTTTCTAAAGGCTCTTAGACTCTCGAATTCAAATTTCACTAGGATTTTTGTTTAATAACGTCGTAACACCTTGTACAATTCGCAGTAGGATTACTTAATTCGCAGTTTTATATACTTAACGACTAGCTATTTTACAAAACAGCTCCGTTATATTAAACAGCTGTATAACGTCCATAAAATGGATAGCTATATCGCTATGTTTAACAAAACTGTTACCTAAGCCATTCTGCAGTCACAATAAGCGTCTATTTTCAACTAAAACTTACATATCGACAATTCATTTCACGTCGTTTTTCAAAACCGCTAATCCGCTGTATTGATAAATGTCAAATGTTCATGCAATACTGTATGAAGTTCATTAATTATGAAAAACTGTTAACCGTCGCTCAGTTATATTACATAACGGATATGTTTAGTAAATTAACTAACATAATCGTTAGCCAAGCAGTGATAGCCTAGCGGTATTAAATAGTAAATTATTACGCGCTTAAACGGTGAAGGAAAACATCGTTAGGAAACCTGCATACCTGAGAGATTTTCTCGATGGCTTGTGAAGTCTGCCAACCCGCACTAGGCCAGCGTGGTGGACTATAGCCTAATCCTTCTCATTCTGACAGGAGAACCGTGCCCAGCAGTGGGACAGTATAATGGGTTGATTATGTAATCGTTAGCCACACGACACACACCGGTAAAACAGCGAATTAAGGAATCCAATTGCGCTAGCCAAAATAATTGTCACCAGCTCAGTGCAGTTCACAAAAATATAGACAAATCGAGAAGCTCAATCCTTTTGAAAATGGTTGAAAAATTGGAAAGTTCCAAGTTTCCATAGGTCGTTTTGTCTCCCTCGTGTTGCCTTCCCGTAAGCTCACGCAGATCGAGTTAACCAAACAACCAATGTTTATCGGCGATGGGCCAGCATCCTGTAATTGTTTACACACATTTTGACAATTGGCCAACTGGAACGGGCACACATTTTTATACATAGAAAATATTCGTAACCTCGATTCAATTTGGTAAATTCCCTTGGTAGATAAATGCAATTTTCTTTCGACGCTGCATTCTTTAAGAGTTGGTGGTGGTGTATTGGTACCAAAGAGATTTTTTATACAACAATTTTGATCCCTATTTGATTTGTTTTCTATTTTTGTCAGACCAGATATGATGGAGACAGAGCGACGTAGGCAGAGCGATTTGTGTGGAACTGGAAAACAGTAATGGAATTTATAACAAGAAATCCAAACCCCGAGCTGCTACTGAGAACTTCATTGTCATTATTCATTTTCATTTTGCTTGACCTGGGAATCGGACCTAGGATCTCACACCTAGCAGCCTGTCTTGCGACTACTAGAACAACTAGAACAACGAATAACTACTCCATTGTTCTTCTTCATAACATAAATCTTGCGCGTTGCGATTACCTCGCATCTAACCTTTAGATGGTTATATACATAAAACACGCTTCTAATAGGTCAATGTCGATTAATAAATAATGTAATTCAGCTTTAGTAATATGCATAATAAAAGCTAAAAACTTCCTACGACATCATACATTGATGCTAGACAAACGGCTTTAACAGATACCAACAAAACAAACAACGCAATGTATGCTCAAGAATGTTCATAAAATTGCTAATCAAAATAATTCTGGTCAACATTGTATAAGTAATGATGTTTTTGACCTTGAATGCTGCTGACGCCGGAAGATATAAAAGGTTTACTGCTCGACATCTGAAATAGAATGGAACCGTCGAAAATAGTGACGTGTTACTTGTCGGGGAAAATTGTGTGAAATAATTTTCTTGTGATGTTTTACTCTGTATAGAAATTTAATTTCATTTGCGTGTATTTGAAGGGCTTGTTGATAAGAGAAATGTACGAAGTAACTGATAAGTAAGGTCTAGATTTAACTAATTGCAATTTGAATATAAACCTTTCTTACATGGAATTGTACCTATACTTCGATTTGTGTAAATGTTATGTCATGCCATAACTTGAAACTGTCGTTCCAAAAACTCCTCAAGGATTCTATTTAAGGCTAAATAAATTATATAAAAGAGTAGTTATAAGGCTATTTCTTGAGGCTTTTACGTGGGAGAGCCATGCTTCGGCATGAATGGGCCGGTTCAACCGGATTGATACCACGGCCTCACAGAAAACCGGCGTTAAACAACGTTTACGTTGTGTTTTGCCGAGTGACTGAGGTTACCGGAGGCTCAATCCCCTTTTAAAAGGTCGACAACGCACTCGTGACTCCTCTGGTGTTGCGGGTGTCCATGGGCGGCGGTAATCGCTTACCATCAGGCGACTCCTGTGCTCGTTTGCACTCCTATCCCATAAAAAAAAATGCTGTCTAAAGCTAATGTATCCCTTCTAGACGGATAAGTATCAATCAATAGTAAGTACAGAGGTCGAGAAATCTGCTGCTCTAAGTACCACGGTTCACAGGTTCCATCCTCCTATGGGACAAATATTTATATAGCCTAGAGATAGTTGTCGTGTTAGTACATGTGAGATTTGCCACTGATTTTGCCCCCGATACAAGAGAAAATCCTAACTTAAGGCAATTTTTTTTTAAATAAAACACGATTATTGAAAATTTCAGATCACAGCCAGCCACTTCATTAAAAAAAATTCAAGATCTCCCAACAAAAATCGATCCCCAATAAAACTTGGAGCAGATTCAAAGAATAATCCCCCCACCCTCAGCAACGTTTGTAACAAAGGGGTGTCTTAATATAACAGCTTAAATGCAAAGGCCATGTCATTGCCAGCAATTACTTTAACGATTCCATTCAAGCAGCATTATTCAAGATAGATCACTGCGCTTAATACACTCTTTGTTAAAGCATTGCCCTTTAAAAACTACGCTTTTTTACGAGCATTTTCTTAACATTTTGTATTACTTTCTTTTTGATCTGAAATACTAATAGATTTCAGTAAAGAGTCACGTTGATAGTATTTATTTTTCGAATAAAGCTCCCTTTGATCCTAATTTCTATCTCAATTCAATTTACGATACAATGCTCTGAGACAATCATTAGGTACTGCTGGTCCCTCCCACTTATGTCTGACCTGGGGGTTTACTATGAAAATCGAACTACGAAGTTTCTTCGTTTTTCTACTAATAAATTATTTTGAAGCCAACATAATCAACGCGATCTAACTTCTTCATTCCGCTTGTTCCGCTTTGACTCTGCTTCCATAATTTACGTTTAGTACTTCATTAATTTATTTGACAATTGTACTTAGCACTCACATTATAAACCTTTTAGGAGTCCTATAAAATTCTGCGTCATTATTTTGTTTCGACTCGAAGCTTTCGCATTTGATATTCATAGTAGGCCCCTTGGGTTTTTTTTTATAAAACAGACTTTGAAATTGAGTATACTTGATTTTATCTTTATTCTTTTTAGAGAGCTAGATACATAACAAGATTATTTTGCATTGCCGAGATTGCTTTAAAAGTACCAATTTTGTTACTTTATCGTGGTAATAAGCACAGTTATATCTTCCGTCACCAGACCAGATCTCGATACCTAACAATACCTTCACGGGTCGGAAAAAGTTTTCTTATTACATTGTATACCATGATGGGTTGCGGTAGAACTAGGAATCTTATTAAGATTTGTAGCGACATCTATCGCGTTACGTAGCAACTAGACGGAGAAGTCCTGAATCGCGCAAGTGAAGTTTGCAACTCAACTAGCATATATACAACCGCCCGACATCAACCGTCGGGTCGTGGCCCACCAGGCAAAACACCCGCCTGGTCAGGGGATCCTCCCTTTGGTTGGAGACGCAACACACCTCGCCTCTCCACAAATTCATCAAGTGGCCAGCGTTTATAATAACTATAGTTAGGTTATGTACTTTAGGTTTAACTTGCTCTCCTACAAAATTGCAATTTTAAACATTATATCTGGCACCAAATCAACTATAGCACGACCACTCAAATTCTATGCATTTGACAGCTCGGGCTGCTGCTGTATAATATCGAGCGCCGAAACCTAACCGATTCAGTTATACCCGGTTAATACCGGTTGTTACTGGATATATCTCGTTATAGTAAACAATAGCCGTTCCGTGTAGTCGATTAGGCTATTGTTCGGAATAACCGGAATAATGCTGATAAAGCTTTTGTTAGAAATGGCTTGCTTCGTTTTAGTTTTGATTTTGTATATTTGAATAAAGACAGTGCATTTGTTTGGTTTTCGATTAAGGATTAACTGTTAGTATTTACTATCACGCCGACTGTATTCCCCGACGGATTAGGCAGAAGTGTACTAAAAGTTTTATATCAACACTTCGTGGTATTATAGGGGGCGAGCCTATTGCCATTAACCGGGAACAAATCCAAACTCCGAGCTGCTAATAAAAAAACATAGTACAACCCAATAATTCTTTGCTCGACTTGGGAATCGAACACAGGACCTCTAGCATAGCTTAGGACCACTAGACTAATGAGGCAGTTAAGCTTTTGTCCAACCTCTCTAGGTTATAATATAAGCTTTGAGAGATAGCATCACGCTTGTATTTACTAAAATGTTAAACAGAGTTGTACAATTTCAGACCCAAGTCTACAAAATGGTATTTAAGTCCCATGTGATAAGGTCGACTTTATTACCTCTACTATCAACGGGACCTTACTTTAAATTTAAAATGCGAGTTGCTGATGACAATTTTTTATTGGAAATTCGTAAGAACATTTTGCTTGACCGGGAAAACGAACCGTGTGACCTCTAGACCCATGGGGCAGTCTACCTACTATTTCTAATTCATAACAGACATAGTTGATTGAAGCGGCGGTAGCCTAATGGCTAGGGCGTCGGACTCCGATCATGTGGTTGCCGGTCCGAAACCCACTCATTGCGCTACCGACGTGATTCGTAACACAAGCATTTAGCTGAGCACGAGGGGTTCACATGAGTACTAGTAATGTTCGACCCACATTGCAAGTAAGATTTAAAAAAAAGTATATAATACTTTGTCAGAGGATTCGATTCAGAAGACGTGAACCAGTTTAAAAGTAAAACCAATAAATAGCAATTGTTACTAAACTTTACTATAAGTTTATCCATTAACCTACCACACTGGGATAGGTCCCCCCTTCCCCCAGAAGGCTTCTGCTTCGTGTAACGGATAACGATAATTGTTTGGACAATCGTTGTTATTCCGTTGCCCCCGTTAACTTTGTGTAGGTGACAGTTAACAAGTACCTGGTTTAGATAATGTTAGGGGTGACCATGCAGTTTAAAATAATCTGAGACTATTTTCGTCATAGTAGTACTGTATTATAGTTTTTATGACGATTGAGACATTTTATATCGAAAAAAATCTTTTTTCGATATACTGGTTTTATTGTATCATACTAGATATTTCTCGGTATGATACAATAAAAACAGTTATTTTTAGTTACCTACCACAATATATTACGACAGTATCAAAATATACTAGAAAGTCCGAAACAAAATCAAAAATTTCTTGATCATAAGTTTACAGAAAATTTAAGAAACAAATGGCTTTTTTTATAATGAAGCTTAATCGTAGCATACACGATCATCATACCAATAAGACAATAATTATTTAAAAATAAACTGTTTGTTAAATACAAAACTTACCTATTCCAATTACAATATACCGAGTATACTTCAAAAGGATTCATTATTAAATTGAAATGAAATTAAAACATCAATAAAACAAAGCACTTAATGTCAACTAAAGTGTCCAAACAAACACATCTCATTCAATTATCCCATTCGTCAAAGGCGAAGGCAACAGTTAATTAAGCCACCTGGCTTTATTTATAATCTGTTGTACAATTATGGCGGGAATAAGTTGGGGTGCTCTTTATAAAGTGGGGAGGTTACTTAGAGTCGAGTTTTGCGAAGAATTGTAGTTGTATTTTGTCCTTGAACTTTGACATTTCTGGTTGGATAAATACCCTAAATTTCACCATACCATTACGCCTGTATTGCCGTAGGATAAGGCAGAGGTTTACTAATCTAAACCCACATTTCGCTGGTATATCCTACCCTATTGCCATTGATCATTCTCAAACCTATACTCTGAGCTGATACTGTCAATTTTATAGAAAAATACAGTAAATTCTTCTTGAGCTTGGAATCAAAACCACTACGCAATCGCTCTTACGACCGTCAGAATAATGATGCAGTTAAGAGATTTCTTTCACTATTAAAGCACATGGATTCCAAAATTCAGAGGTAGCATGCTCTAGATTCGAATTTGGACCTCCATGCATAGTGCGCAAGCATTCAAACCACCAGGCGAGCACTGTTTCAGAAGTTATTTGTTTCTTGAATATTGCATTAGTCGCAGCTCAGTTTGATCTTCGACGTTTAGTAATTCCCTTCAGTTAGTTGGATCTCAGTAATTTTAACTCAACTCCGGAAATTTGCATGGCGTTGTAATACTCTGGGGTACGGGAATATTGCCTGTTAATATTACATAGCTTGTAAATTGTTTGGTGCCGCATCAAAATCAACTTAACCGCCAGAGAAATGCCATAATGTTATGTTAAGCTTGTTTTGATTATAATACATATGCAATTTCCGTTTCTAATAACTTCGGATTCAATAATATCTGACCGTTTATAAATAACAAAAATCTAGGATAGCCTATAGTAAAAACCGTAGGTCTACCTGTGACCATGGACGCTGTATAAGTTCTGGGACGTCGGAATTAAGTCCTCCTAATATTATAAACGTGAAACTTTGTGAGGATGTATGGATGTTTGTTACTCAATCATGTCAAAACGGCTGAACGGATCTGGTTAAAATTTAGTACAGACATAGATTATAGTCTGGAATAGCATATAGGCTACTTTTTATCCAGTTTGGATCCAACTCTGAAGTTCATGCAGACAAAGTCTGTTACTTTTAATTTACACGGTAAAATAATATGTGAATCGACTTTGAACTTTGGAGCTCAATTCGGATGGTGCTAAAAAGTGTACTGATGTGCACCCACATGACCTTCTGTACTCCACCAGCTTACCCTCCATCATGCACTGTATTATTCATTACTTCTAAGACAATTATTCTAATAATACTAGTCTTCTACTCGTATAAAAGACTTAACAAAAAGTTTTCTCAACGTAATTAGTCATCTTCATCATTTATCACGCTTTTAAGAAAATTTTAATATTAAAATTTCAAATCTAAATTTAGTCGCATTAACTCAACAATACAGGTAATTAAGTTGGTCGTCGGTTCATATAAATTAATGAAATAAAATAACTAATGTAACTCATTCATCTTAGTCGGGGAGACTGAGTAATGATCGGCTGCGCGACACTTTCAGCGTGTGTAATGTGAATTTTATTCAAATTAAATTTGTTTTTGCAAATATGTTAATTGGAAAACCTTTTGTTTCATTAATTATCAGCATCAACTAATTTAGTATCCTATTCTTGACCACCCTTCTCCTGCAGAATGAGAGGGGTTAGGCTATAGTTCAGACTCTTCAAGGTCATTGCGAATGTCGCGAATTCCATGCGTGTGATGTTATGGCAAAGAAAGACAAGTGGTATTTTTATTCGATACAAGTCCTATATACCTACCCTGCTGTCTCCTCAGGTGGCAGACGATCCATTTGGATGTTCCGCACACGAAAAAAAGGCCTAGTGCGTGTTAGCGGTTTTTATCTACACTGTTTAAACGGGTGCTATCAACTGAAGAAGATGCACTGTTTAACAAAGGCCTTCCCTATAGAAACCAAATATAGCTCTGTTCGTAATTCTCTTCAGAGCTCATTATTAGTGCATACCAAATTTCAAAAAGTCTAAGGTGCATGCCTTTTATTAGCAAATATATATTAATAGGTAGTATTTTTTTTTATGGACTATAGCCTAATCCCTCTCATTCTGCGGAGACCCGTGCCCAGCAGTGGGACAGTATAATGGGTTGATTATGTTATGTTATGTATGTAAATTTTTATCATAAAAAATGAGATGTCTGTGATTTCAAAATAAATGACAAAATTTAAATGAAAACTGCTGTGCTCACGATTCGGATTTCAATGAAAATTTTAGGGATTAAAACGAATTTTTTTCGTGTTTGTTCCATTTCAATATTTTGCACAGGATTCAAAAGATATTCAATTAATATAAATATTTTTGGGATTAGAAATACTAGTTATTTCTAATCCCAAAAATATTCAATTCAATATCAACGCGGGTAATATCTTGGGACATAGTTATTAATCTATACTTATAATAAATCTGTAGAGAGGTCAATTCTGTACATGAAATATATTTTCAAAATAACTATCAGCGGGTGATTAGTGATCGATACTGACGCCAAAAAAGCAATCAGTAAAATTTTTGTCTGTCTGTCTGTCTGTCTGTATGTTCGTTATAGAAACAAAAACCACTCGACGGATTTCAACGAAACTTGGTACAATTGTTCTTCATACTCCTGGGCAGGTTATAGTATACTTTCATCACGCTCCGATCAATAGGAGCAGAGCAGTGAAGGGAAATGTTGGGAAAACAGGAGAACTGAGAAGAGATACTTACTCCATTTTTTAAGCTTCCGTCGCGTGTGCAGCCTTAATGGATAAAGCTACACAGAAATTATGTATGACGGAAATGTTCTCCTTAAAATTATATAAAAAATATTCCACGACAGCAAATGTCTATCTTTTATGGTTGACTCACAACGCAGGTGAAACCGCGGGCGAAGAACTAGGGAACAAAGTAACTATTCCACGCGGACGAAGTCGCTGGCAAAAGCTAGTACAATATAAAATCATATAATGCAAAATACCAAAGCGAAAGTTTCGTTCCATCTCAAACCTTTTCCCACCAATACTCAAATGAAAGCGCACAATAAAAGAAGCCTTTTTCTTTCTCATAGACTTGAAAGGCGGAGTCTGATTGATTCTTGGCCGCCGTACCATCACGCTAGCACGCCTCGAGGAATGATCAGAGCTGTAGACAATATCAGTACACCTGTAGACGGTGTAGAATTGTTTGAGGTACAAGGGATAAGCGGATAAAACATGTTTTAAAAATATTTTATTATCTTATACATCATGGAAAGGCTTAGTAATAAATAAAAGCTGCGTTTGCTGCGGACAAGTTATGGATGGGTGAACATTGACAACACATTGAGACTCCTTTGGTGAGCATGTTATGTTCAGTTGTAGGTTCCGGTTGTCATACGAACAGCTATGACAAACGACAATTCTTTTAGTATTTTTTCTCAAAGAATGTTGTAGCAGAGTTCTAATGGCAGTTCATATAAAATCCTGATATTCAATTACCTGTCTTTAGACTGAAAGCAACCTCATCATTACGAAATTCATGGATAATGATGCTTACTAGAAAATATTCAAAGACTAATCTAATCAAGTTCAAGTTCAAATAAGCTTTTATAAAACGTTATTGAGTCTAGTTGCACGGTTCCAAAAAGGTGATCATATAAAGAAGAATCTGGCAAGAATCTCCGTGAACACTCTTTTAAAATAATTGGTATTACATTCTTCCAGTACAATAATGCGATAACAGAATGTGTGGGCATTGAAGGTTAATGTCCAAGTTGGCCAGAAGTCGATATTATTAATATCCCAGGTCCCAGCATCCGAGGACTCAATGTCATTAATAAAAACTTGCGACCAGCTCACGGTTTCACCAGCGCTGCTCCGTTCCTAAGAGGCATAGCGTGATGTTATATAGCCTATAACCTTCCTCGATAAATGGACTATCTAACACAAAAAGAACTTTCAAAATCGGTTTAGTAGATCCAGAGAATACCCCCTACAACCTCACAAACTTTACCTCTGTGTAATATGAAAAACACACATCATCAAAGTATACAAAAAATAGATGCCGTACAGTACGGTAAACCCGTTTTCTCCTGTATCTTGGGTCTCATCCCTGCGAACGTCAAAGGGAGTCAATATCCCCCATTCTTCAGTGTGTCCTGCATGTCACACACTGGATACATACGATTATCACCATGCTGCCTTTGATAACCCTGAAGGAAGAGTGTTCGAATGTATTACGTTTATTGGATTTTTAATGGAGTTTCTTTGAAGAATTTTCTCTTTAATCGTTAATGTTTACGCGTATTTTTGAATACAGAAGAAAATTTGTTGATGAGTTTTTATATATTTGCAGTAACATTTTGACTTTTGGGCTCTTAACTGGGCCCAAATTTTTATTGATGTCAGTAAACTTGCGAAACTGAAACTATAACACTATCTCATTAGTCTAGCGTCCTGTTACGCTAGACGTCCTGCTTTCGATTCCCAGGCCGAGAAAAGTGTTATTGAGTTTTGCTCTGTAATTCTCATTAATCAGGCGTTTGGATTTGTGCTCGGTTATAAACAAATGTTTATGTTCTTAATTTTTTTACGCCAGTAAATAGACACGGAAATACAGGCGTGATGGGATATTATAAAAATAATAATATTTTCTATTTTGTACAATAAAACAATTAAAACCTTATTAAAAGTATTGTCGTAGCTCCCCCAGTAGATCTAACTTGTAATTGAAGTGTACCTCGAACTCCACTCAAAATACCGCGATACACACATCGGGCCAACAAACCTGAGTAGTTCGGCCTACATTCTGGATAGTTGGTCGTTTACTGCGAATAGTTTGGTGGGTTCTGTTCGTGTAATGAGTCGCCGCCACAAATTGTTTCGCTCAAGACGTGAATGTGATTCTAGAATTAAATGAACGGACTTAATCTAAATATTGGTTTTGCTACGTTTTTTTTGGTGCTTTGGTAAATGTACTAGAATTCTTAGGGTTTTTAAGATGTCTATCATCATTAAGACTCTTTCCCCGAAGGGTTAGGCAGAGGTGGACGCCCATTTTAGCGGTATGTTTTAGCGAGCCTATCCAATCTCTGAACTGCTACTGGGATTTTGATAGAAAAACCCAATAACACAACTCGACTTGAGTATCGACCCTATAACCTTGTACTCAGCAGCCGCGTTTGCGACAACTAGAACAATAAGGAAGTTTCTAGATCAATATCATTCTAGCGTTTTTCTATATTCATCATCATATGGCTGAATACGAGTATCAATATTTTACACGAAGTTATTGCAGTCAGACCTCCGCAACCCAATTATCAGACAATACTGATATAAAGTAATGCATTGTTCTGTAATGGAAACATAGCTGTTGAGGTATATACTCAGTTCGAGTCAGAAAAGGTTAGAAACGTCGCAAAGACAGTCCGCAGTTGTAATTTTGAGTCTGGTAATATAGCAACGTTTACGATTCAAATTCACCCACCTTGACATGTGTTATTATGTGATTCATTTCAAAGTCGTAGGTTATAACTGAAGTAACCAGTATTACCTGAGAAATATTCTCACAGTCCGCAAAAAGCCTTATTATAATATTTAATTATTTAAAATTCAAGGTTAATTTATACTAAAACACACTGTGGTTTCTGCTATTAAATCTTCAAATAACTAATATTGATGACAATATTTCATTTTTTGACAATTTTATTTAAAATTGGATCGAAAAATAGGATACCCGTAATTTTTAATTCTCCGATATTCAATCATTTTAATATTTATTTTCGACTTTGAAGTTCTTTCTATTCTAAACAGACGTGAGTGCCAAATGACGTCATTTGTACGGTGAAACGGGTTAAACGGAGAAATGACGTAATTTTCCTGATCCTTCAAAAAATTGCCCTATGTTAGTTTGGCATCTATCATAATTATTCATAACATTAGATTACCTATTTCGTTGTTGAATTACTATTATTTCGACAAAATTTAAATTTTCGCAGTTTTTGCCGTATAAGTGACGTTATCACGCGTTTTTTGTTTCTTTTTCTCCGAAATTAAGAAATATAAAAAATTATTTTGGAACTCAGAATAGGAAAACAAAGAAACGGTATTTTTGTTTTGATGGCATAATAATTTTGAAATGTTGTCAATTAATGGCAATAGGCTCACCCCCTATTACATGGGACCTAAACATAACGGCGAAACTGTGGGTGTATATTAGGTACACCTCAACCTAACCCTTCGGGAAATACAGGCGTGATGATATGTTACGTTATATTATTTGTACTTAAATTCTAAATAATTCCCAGCTTCGTTTAGTTTTTTCTTACAATATGAAAGTAAAATATATCTAGACTAAGCTAGAACGCACGTAATCATATCAACATGATATTCGCGTATCTGGTCCGAACAGAAATAGTTTCTGTCTGCACTGGGTTTATTTCGGTTAACGGAACCAAAGTGATGTGGTTGGGTTATAAATAGCTCAACATTCTGCACGCCACGCCGCTCCAGAACAATCGCTTGTCGGTCTTCGTTAAAGGTTAAAACAAAATTTAGTTGGAATTTGTTTTTATTGTAGGAAGATGCCAAATAAGCATACAGGCCACTTGACGGTAAGAATCGCATCCGCAATCCGCATCCTATAGACCGGTGTTACCCAAAATGGTCGACCTACAAGGGGTTTATGACTTCTTTGTCTTCGTGGACTTCAGGATAGATAAAAAGTAGCTTATGTGTTATTCCAGGCTATAATCTATCTGTGTACCAAATTTTATCTAAATCCGTTCAGCCGTTCTGGCGTGAAAGACTAACAAACATCCATACATTCATACTCACACTTTCACGTTGTAATATTAGTAAGGAAAGGAAGTAAGGATTCAATTAGCAAAAATTTTAAATTAGGCAAACACAAAACCGAAAATTATGCGAAGTGGCCGACAAGATAAAAAAGTTTGGGGACCTTTGCTATAGACGTTAGCAACACTAATGGTTCCACTAGCGTCTAGTCATCTCGAGATCTAGTTGTTAATTCCCATTTGTCCAAAAGTATCTCTAGCTACGTTACGCTTCTGTTTATTTGTATGCGAATGGTGAGTTGAAAGTGCGTGCCGCAAATTTTAACGCAAAATATCGGATGGTAATTGAACTCTCTTACTTATTTGCAGTATCAAATCCAGCATTCGATACTGCCATTAAATGTGAAATACCGATATCGCGACGAATACGATATAACACATAGTATTGATTAATCTTCTGTGTATTTATGACCACCAAAAATACAAAATAACTGTGACTGACTGTAAAATGCTTATAAAATCACAATATCTTCTAGTGGAATGCCTCAGGGACCCATTCTAGGTTCACTGAATTTTGGAGTCAAATATTCCAACAATTATTCTAATAATCTTTTTGTGATTTTTTTGCATTTTCCATTCTAAGATTATAAAGTAATTTTAATATCAGACATGTGTTTAGTGCAGTTATATTTATTATCCGTTACTTGACTTTCATGTATCTGTCCTGTCTTTAGTCAGTGCCAAATTATGCGTTTTTTTTCATAATACTGTATGAAAAATATGTGACTTAGACAATTAGTTTCCAAATAGTGGAAGTTGTAAGAATTCACAAAGGGAAATGACTTCAGATGTATGCGAGCCTGGCAACGTGCCACCACTAGTACTACTGTGGTCTTTCACCTGAACAGTTATGTGTATTTTGAATACCAACACACGTAATGGTGACTTCATTATCTATACTAACATTATAAAGAGGTAAAGTCTGTGAGTTTGTCAGGTTGTAGGAGGTAATCTCTGGATCTACCGAACCGTTTTTGAAAATCCTTTTTATCCAAAAGCTTCCCCACATTTTCACATAATCGGAACATATTTTCATCGTGTGTTATTTTATAATACGATACTTAAATGGGTTACAGAGCTCTGATATTAAATTTCAGTATTAAAAAAGCGCTACAATAAATCACCACTCACCAGGGTTCACATGAATTAATATATTCGAGCCGAGCGGACCAGGTAGATATTAATACAGCCAAATAAATAAAATTATACAATTACCAAGCATTTACACCACAATTCCCGCTGTGACACATTATACAGTTAATAAAATTATTCATAAATGTATATTAATTGAATAAATTTAACAAATCAATTAAATTATATTCTAGTTTTTTTAATAGTTTTTTTTTCTCTTTTACAGGTTAAAATCCGAATGAAAACCGACTAAAAATGTTTTAAGGAGTTTTTTAGTGTTGTGTAAATAAAATATATTAGTGAATTGTGTAGTGGTAATGGTGTGATTAGTGTAATTGACACGAGATGGCGTTGAAAGCGGTTTTGATCATTTTCGTCTTGGCCGTCGTCGGGGGCGGACGTGCTGCTGCTGAAAGAGGTAAGTAATTATTATAGAAATATTGAAGAATTGAAGAAATTATGTTACGAGCTGACCATCTCTGTCGTCCTAATAGTTACTCGGAGTAACAATAATTTAAGTACTCTTTGCGGAAAAAACAGAATTATAAACACAAGAAAATTTAGATGGATGACTTCAAGTAGGTTTAAACGTAATCTACAATTGACTGTAAGTAATTTATTATTATTCCAGTGCACAGTGTTTAAAATAAACGAAATTATAAACTAAACAGTCGTTGACCTACTATTGTGAGTTTAAAGTTGGAAGTTTGGCTTCAAAATCCTGTAAAACCTTAAAAATATATTGTTGCTAGGAAAGTATTACAATGTAAAGGGTTTTGTAGGCCGCAATAAATTCAACAGCTTTAACAATCTAAAATTAGAACTATAACGCTTTAAGTTCAAAGAGATTATATTTGGCTGTGGGTTAGAATGTTATATCATAACAAAATAATCCATCACGCCAGTAGAATACAGGCAGGGGTGTACTTATGTACACCCATAAGATCAGTATGTTAGTATTTTTAGGTCCTATGTAAAAACTGGACAAGTGCGAGTCCGACTTGCTTACCGAGGGTTTCGTAAAAATTTGTAGGTACATATTATAATTTATTACAAATGTATAGTTTTCAGATTTTTCCCTATACTTGTAGTATAAGACGGTATTACTTGTTAAATTTCATAGTTCTGGGTCAACGGAAACTACCCTATAAATTATCAATTATTATCAATATATATTTCGACACTCAGAAAATCAATCTCTGAGTGTCGAAATATATATTGATATACGTTTTTTGCGGCATAACCGATCGTATCTTTATTTTTACGTTAACTTAGAAGTTTGGTTTTTTCACAGTTTCAAGGGGCTGTAGAGCTGAGTATATGGTTTTCATTTCAACTCGATACCTCCACGCGTTTCCGAGATAAAGGGTCTTAACAGACCAACGGACGAACGGACGGACGGACAACAAAGTGATCCTACAAGGGTATCGTTTTTTCCTTTTGAGATAGGTACGGAACCCTAGAAAGAGAGATAAAATTGTATTTTCGATCAAATTAATAGGAAAAACACTTATTGCCATGCGAATTGATCTTATGACCTAACGGAGTCGTGCTTGCAATTACTAGTGACTATACCGATGACGTGTATTGAGTTATGAAAGTTTAATTATAATAATTAGTACATATAATAATAATACATATAATAGCAAATATTATATAATATTATTCGTTTATATTATAAGTAAATATTATACACACACACACACGTTAATCGATAGTATTATTATATTTTAATTCCATTACTGTAACCCAACCTGTCAATGTATGGAAATTGCATGTCGATACAAAATTCATGAGATCTAACGCACCCGGGATTTTAGGGATTGACGTGTGTCTAGTTAATGGAAATACTAAATTTATAATGTAAAAATGAAAATACCTCAGTAGCCTAGTGGTTCTAAGCGTGACTGCTAAGTTAGAGGTCCTGGGATCGATTTCCAAGTAGAGCAAAGTGTTATTGGTTTTTTTTAATAAAATCTCAGGAGTAACTCGGAGTTTGGGATTTAATATTATCACGCTTGTTTTCCCTGAGGGGTTAGACAGAGGTGTACTAACGTTCACCCATAGTTCGCCGGTATGTTTGCGTCCCATGTGTCGGGTGGAGCCTATTAAGAGTTTGGATTTGTGTCCGGCTATTGGCAATGTGCTCGGCCCCTATTAAGGAAGACCTAAATATACCGGCAAACAAAAAAGTGTGCATCAAATCTACACGATCTGATTCCTCCTAGCCCTTTCTACTATCGGACAACCACAACCACGAAAAAGCGGCATGGATTCATGGTGGACATTCCGAAAACCCAATCGAAACGTTTTAAATCCACTCTTTATCGTGCGTACTTGAAATTTGGAATGCGCTTCCCGAGTGGATCTTCCCTGATAGATATAATCTGGGTGTCTTTAAATCACGAGTGAATCGGTTTCTTCTAGGCAAGCGCGCTCCATCGTAGATCGCAGTTTCGCTTAACATCAAGTGAACTGGCGGTCAAGCGTAAGCCTATCAAGAATAATACAAAAACGGGGTGTACGTTAAGACACATATAACCTAACCCTTCGGGAAATACAAGCGTGAGACATCTGTTACGAGCTTCTGCCCGCGACTTTGTCAGCGTGGACTTCAGGATTGGATCCCACCTAGATAAAAAGTGGCATATGTGTTATTTCAGGCTATAATCTATCTGTGTGTCAAATTTTATCCAGATCCGTTCAGACGTTCTGGCGTGAAAGCGTAACAAACATCCATACATCCATACTCACAAACTTTCACGTTTATAATATTAGTAAGGATGTTGTCCAAGAGTCGTGGGCGGTCCCTGCGTCATCGCAGATTATAAAATAAACAGTTATTTCCGCTAAGATGAGTTTTATAGATTTCTGTAGGCACAAGCTTCTTAACCACATCAATCCAGATTATGTTATCCAGACTATTTTATTTTTATAAAAAAAAACCAAACAAGTGCTAGTCGGACTCGCCCACCGAGAATTCCGTACGTAGGTACTTAATATAATTAATTACAAATGTATAGCTTTCAGATTGTGTCCTATACTTGTTGTAGGTATAAGACGGTATTACTTGCCAAATTTCATAGTTCTAGGTCAACGGAAAATACCGTATAAATTTTGATTGCATTGAGAGTGTCGAAATGTACTTTTTTTGCGGCATAAACGGCCGTATCTTTTTTACGTAAACTTAGAAGTTTGGTTTTTCACAACTTCAAGGGACTGTAGACCTGAATACCTTTATGCGTTCTCGAGATTAAGAGTCTTGACAGACGGACGAACGGATAACAAAATGGTGCTATAAGGGTTCAGTTTTTTCATTAGGAGGTACGGAACCCTAAAAAGAACCTCCCGGCAACGAGTCCTGAGTCTATTTAAAGGTCATCCCTCGTCCATTTTCTACAATGAACGTCATTGAAATATGAGTGACGTAAATAATATTGACGTCCATAAATAAATATTTTTTAAGTTTTTCTTTTTTAGAGATAGGAGTCGTCAGTCAAAACATAGACTTGCAAAAGGGTCACTACGTTCAAAGATTACTTGTGAAATCTCTTCGTATGCATCTCGACATCATTATTCCAAGCGAATATTTATAAAAGAACCTTTTATAATAATTAAGGAGGCTTTATTTATTTTATGCCTGAAGTTAATGACGATTGTATCGCGAATTAATCTCATTATTTAAAGCATAACCCTTGCTCGCCGTTGATGTTGTATTTAATCGATATTTATCATTATTCGCTCGCGAAAACTTTAACGTTAATTTAAGCAGGGTACTGACGGTAAATTGGTATTTACGATGGTTTTGTTCACTGTTGTTCACTCACCGTGGGAGAGCCATGCTTCGGCACGAATGGGCCGGCTCGACCGGAGTGATACCACGGCCTCACAGAAAACCAGCGTCAAACAACGCTTACGTTGTGTTTCGCCGAGTAAGTGAGTTTACCGGAGGCCCAATCCCCTTTTGAAATGCCGGCAACGCACTTGTGACTTCTCTGGTGTTGCGGAAATCCATGGGCGGCAGTAATCGCTTACCATCAGGCGATCCGTCTATACGTTTGCCCCCTATCTCATAAAAAAACAATTGGATCCGGATCTGCTCTCAGAACATGAGGGGTTACGCAATATTCCACTACGTAAACCATTGGTTTATCCAGCATGGTGGCCTACTCTGGCCTGGTATGCAAAATACTTGCGTCCTTGTACCTACACAAGGACGCAAGTATTTTGCATACCAGGGTATCTATTTTCGAAAAAAAATATTTGTAACTGCCTCATTAGGTCTAGTGGTCCCAAGCGCGACTGCTACGCTAGAGGTCCTGGGTTCGATCCCCAGGTCGAGCAAAGTGTTTTTGGGGTTTCCTATAATATTTCAGTAGCAGTTCAGATTTGTGTCCGGTTAATGGCAATAGGCTGGCCTCTTATTACGTGGGACCTAAAACGTACCGGCGTACTGTAAGTGCACAGTTTATTAGTATATCACTGCCTACCCGTTCGGGAAATACAGGCGTCTTATGGTTTGTTATGAACATTCACTGTTATGTTATATTTATTTCTGGATAATTCTTCTAATTACCTACTAACAAGGAACAAGCCCTTGTCGCGGGCGACTGAACGAACATTCGAACATTGAACAAAATTCAAACTAGAAATAAATACCGCGTCGCCCTTTTCTCGGGTGGGAATCGAATCCACGACACTCGGTGCAACAGTGTTGAGTTAGACTAAATTAACCATTACACCACATAGTGCAGTTAATGGCTACGTAAATTTACGGAATCAAATAACTGAATTATTGAGCATGTCGGCTGCGGGGCGACATTGTGACGTTTCGGTATCAACATTGTTGCCGACGCAACAAAACGACGGGCAAGCTCGGACGACCGACACAGACGCGCGGGAAAACGCTGCGTTCCAAACGCTTCATTGATCAGTCTTGGTGTCTTTAAATCACTTGTGAATCGGTTTCTTCTAGTCAAGCGCGCTCCATCGTAGATCGCAGTATCGCTTAACATCAGGCGTACTGGCGGTCAAGCGTAAGCTTATGAAGAATTAAAAATAATTGAACCTCTTTATTGTGAAAATTGACAAGCAGTGCAGATCAACATTTTATGAAATTATTATTTGGATTCGTTTAGCAGCTCGTGAGATTGGAGGAGAAAATGCAAACTGAAAGTGGAATATGATCAAAATAAATATTGTATGAATGGTACTGCCTCGAGTGACGTTATTTTGACAGATAATGTCAATAGGCCAGCCCCATATTATATTAGACCTAATCGTACCGGTGGCGGACCGGGAGTGTAGAAAAACACACCTCTATCTGAGCCTTCGGGGAATACAGGTGTGATGATAATGATGCAAGTAAGTAATGTTAAAAATTATTATATTTTTTTGTATTTTTTATTAGAATTTTATTACATTAAACATGGTTCACAAAATTGTCAAAAGATCACACTAACTCCTGTAATACAAATTTTGTAGCAAGCGCAGAAGCCTTCACTTAAAAACTGCCAATGAAATTAGTCGCCCGCTCGTCTGCACGGTTGCCAATCAGTTCTCTCCCGAAACCACGGTGACGTGAGCTTAAAAGCTTTCCGGGATTTTTTAGTGTCGCCATCTCTGTGGCACTGCCGGAACTACCACGAACACTGCAGACTATGAATATTTAGTATTTTTCTGACAATAATAAATGGCAGACAGCAACAACGATATGTATCAATTACGTGGTATTCTGAAGTGTCTGTCTACCCTCATGGGAAAATCCGTGTATCATACACGAACTTGTGTCCCTGTTTCAGGCTTGTTTGCTTCTATATGTATCTTCTATACTATACTATAATTAGCACTCCGTAATATGTCCAGATCAACGACCCTTATGACATAGCATCACGCCTGTAATACCAGAAGCATACATACCATCACCCACAGTAGATATGTTTAGGTCCCATGTAAAATGAGGCGTGCCTATTGCTATTGACCGGCTACAAATCAAAACTGTGAGCTGCTTCACCGAATTTCAATAACACTTTGCTTTAACCTGGGAATCTACCCCAGTACCTCTAGCATAGCAGTCACGTTTACGGGTCTACATACATACATACATATTTTCACGCCCGTCTCCCATTAGGATAGTCAGAGACAGGTTTTCATTTGCAACGATCCTGGCACACCATGTTTAGAGTGCTCATAACCTAATATTTTATGATACTTGTTCATGACGTCACATCGAACTGTGCCGAGAGTCGATTGTGGACCGGTTCCATCATTCACTGTTTGATTGTCAAGCTCCAGGTGTGTTGCTGGGGGTCTCGATTGGTAATGAAACTGGTTAACTTCAATATGATCTGTATTTCGATAGGCGCTGATTACATAATACGGTTCTACTACCTTAACTAAACATACATCTATATCAAAAGTTCTATCTATATGTAAATCAAAACTAGATCAAGTTCAAAGTTTACTGTTGGCTCAGTATTCATGTCGTGATGCATGGAGCGGGCGTCGGTCGCGATATTCAATTTTAGCAGCGAACTCGCTCGCGCGGGCTCGTGAAATTGGGCATTTTTAGGGATACGCAGCTCTTAGGTTCTTTGTTTCCTGTCGTGAAACAAAGAACTTACTTTTGAATATTTGCTTTAGGTTTGGAGAGTCTATGAGTGATATTTTTACATTTGAAGAGATAAAGTAGCTACATTGACGCCTTGTAAACTTCCAGTGATAAAATATTCTTTTCATCTTTTATTAACCCAGTTGCAAAAAAATAATAACATAGAGATGTATTTTTTTTTAACGTTGCCCCACACTAGCATTTTCTTCTGCATCGTGGGTACGGCTGGGAAGGGTGTATATCGGCTGGGAGGTGGCAGACGTCTGCGATTTCGTTCGCGTCACGTGCTGCACGAAATGCCAGCAGTATGGCCACCCCGACAAACATTGCAGGGCGCCAGCCATGATCTGCGGGAAATGTGGTGAGAACTTAAGAACACAAATTCTCACATACACAAACGGCCCGACTTGTAACAACTACCTGGAGATCATACAAATATATATATGCTCAGTTTGGAGATCGAACCTACAACACATGGCGCAAAAGCTGATCGCTCAGCCTTTACGCCAAACGTGTCGTCATTTATTAAACTAATTGCAAAAAAAAACTTTTGCGAGGTAGAGATGTATTGATGACATCAATTGACATACATACATTAATTGGCCTGTGTGATTTAGTTCACATGTATACATAATTAACCCCGAATAACTGAAAATTTCATAGTAAAACTCAATAACACTTTTTTTTATGTGATAGAAGGGCAAACGAGCAGATGGATCGTCTAATGGTAAGCGATTACCGCCGCCCATGGACACTCGCAACACCAGAGGAGTCACGAGCGCGTTGCTGACCTTTTGAAAGGGAATTGGGCCTCCGGTAACCTAACTCACTCGACGAAACACAACGTAAGCGTTGTTTAACGCCGGTTTTGTGTGAGGTCGTGGTATCACTCCGGTCGAGCCGGCCCATTCATGCCGAAGCATAGCTCTCCAACGTAAGAAACTAATTGAAACTAGGACCTCACGCTTAGCACCTTCGCTTTTGACCAGTGGACCAGGCAGTCCAGTTCAGGTATACCATTTCCTCAAATAAAAAAATTCTTCGTATGCGGAACCCATACTCCAAATGCCAACTTTGTCAACCAATCCTTTTGAGGATGGAAGCTCCGAGTGACGTTTGTTAGTGCGTCCTGTTAATTAAAGTTTTGTTATCTGCCTAGATTACAGTTTAGGTCGTATTGCTTGTTTCTGATATGTGGTGGAAAGAAAAAATGGAACAAGCTTTTTGATCCGTCCAATTACGGTTTGCGATTTTAAAAATTCGTACGTTTTTCTTTTTGTTTGTTGATCCGAGTGTCGGTGATGTGTGCCGGTTTCTTTTTAAGTTGCTTTTGTTGGGAATATTGAATTTATAAGTTATGTTGTTTCGGAGTTCTCTTCTTATTTCAATTTGATTAAGTAGTTTTTAACTTTGCTCTGTGCTTCTTGAAAATAATCCTTAAAAAACTATTTACTGATCGCAAGTGGCTACTGAACATGAGGGTCTGAGTTCGATTCACAGATCAAGTGTATCTAATTGGGGTTTTCCCCAATATAGATACTCAATAGCGTCCTAAAGTTTGGTGTGGTACCCGGTAACTCATAGATAGATAGATAGATAGAGTATTCTTTATTGTACACCAAAAGGACAGGTCAGGAAACAGAGAATATACATCTTTAAAAGTACAATTGGCAGTCTTATCGCTAAAAGCAATTTCTTATAGACAACCATTGGATGGACAAAAACTCATAGTTCGCCAGTATGTTTAGTTTCCATGTAACAGCAAGCTTTCGTGAGCCATTAACTGCGCAGAAATCTGAACTCCGTCCTATCACTGAGAATTTCATAGATACAGGTAAGAACACTTTGCTAGAATCTGGCTAGGAATCTAACTGATGACCTCTAGTGTAGCGGTTGCGCCTACAGCCACTGGGCTAATGAGCCAGTCTTCATAATTATCTTGTAATATTTTGTTTTTAAAACTATGTTTGTTGACTCTCTTTTGTATTTTAGGGCCTTCTTCAACCAGAAAAATTAACATGAAATAAGCAATAAGCTAAAGTAGGGTAAGCAAAAAAATCATTTTTACTGTAAATCTTTTACCCCACAAACTTCCCCCAAAATGTGTATTACATGTAAATATTATTTAATATATTATTTGAAATTATTGAACGTGGCAATATTCAAATTTAATATTACGAGGGGCGCCGGGGGGCGACGGCGGGTCAGGTCAAATGCAATTTATGAAATGACTACCCAATTTTGCTTTACAATTTCCGTGTGAGAAGCCATCATTTTGTACTGGCTGCAAATATGTCAGCGTAATGATTTTTAATAATATGTAAATCAATCATTTTGCATAATGCATTTTTTTATCTGTAATGTCGAAATGCCTTTTGAATGCATGTGTCTGGGAAAACGTAAACCGGGTTATGTAAGTGGGGTTACCTTTGTGTATAATATATGTATACATGTTTAGTTACATACTTTCGGTCACCCGTTGAAACTTGTTTTTTGAACAACAAATAATACGACGATGTGCAGGGGAGGTGGTATCTACAGTCCGGAGTTCGGAACGTGGGAGAGCCATGCTTCGGCACGAATGGGTCGGCTCGACCGGAGTGATACCACGGCCTCACAGAAAACCGGCGTTAAACAACGCTTACGTTGGATTTCGCCGAGTGAGTGAGGTTACCGGAGGCCCAATCCCCTTTTAAAGGTCGGCAACGCACTCGTGACTCCTCTGGTGTTGCGGGTGTCCATGGGCGGCGGTTATCGCTTACCATCAGGCGATCCGTCTGCTCGTTTACCCTCCTATCCCATAAAAAAAAACAGTTAGGCAGGGGCGGAGATTGGATATTTATCACGTAGTGGATAAGTACCTATTTGATTCTCTGCCTCTGTGACCACTGTAGTGTTTAAAGGGTTATGACGACACGTTTGCGTTGCGGCTGATCGGCTTCTGCGCCACGTGTTGTGGGTTCGATCCCCACACGGAACAAATATTTGTATGACCTACTGGAAGTTGTTCCGAGTCTGGGCGTTTGTGTATGTGAGAATTTTGTCAAAGCACCCACATACACGAGAAAATCTTAGTGTGGAGCAAAGTTTTTCTTTAGAAAAAGTTGTGACAACACAAACAACTAAACAATTAATTTGCCGTTTCGTTGCGTCTGTAACATTTCCTATTTGCAAAGTAAACAAACGCCTGAAAGCCAATTCTTGGGTTCAGCCATCCTTTGAAGTGACATAATTCAAGGTAAACAGTTTACAATGAGGTTCTATCATGAAACAACAGCTGTTTTTGATCGTCAATGTGCAATTTGTTCAATTGTTTTATTTTAAACACATAACATACCATCATGCCTGTATTCCCCGAAGGGTAAGGCAGAGGCGTACTAATGTACCTACACCCACAGGTCGCTGGTATATTTAGGTCCCGTGTAATCTCTACTGAGAATTTCATAGAAAAACTCAGTAATACTTTGCTCGACCTGGGTATCGAACACAGCACCTTTAGCGTAGCAGATTATTTTAAAACTGAAGAAAAAATATTACTTCCATCTGGCGGATGGGACTACGAGTCCCATACCATAGTTATAGTTGATATGAGTAGATGATATGGTAGATAGTTTAGTTGTCTTAGCGGCTGGTGTATTCAACCAAAAGACGCAGGTTCGAATCCTGCCCGGAGATGAATTTTTCCTTCACTGAAATAACTTTATAATCATAGCATAGGAAATGCAAAAACAATTTATGTTATTACTGTTACAATTTAGGGAACATTTCATACTGTCCGGTACAGTTATGAAGTTTTCTATTTTTAATAGAAAATATTATATTCTAGGAAATAAGACCAGAAGAGATAAAAAAAAAACAATTTTGGATACTACCGAGCTAACAATAATGGCATAATGATTTTAACAACGTAAAAACGAATGACGTATTTAACTAATTACAAATCTAACTGTAATCGGACAGAGTAACACACTAACTCGACGACGTTTGGAACGCCAATGAGACGCGATGACGGTGAGGCATCGTCTTTTATACTTTTTCCCCCACTCTTCTCGCGTCATCTTCTACAATATTTTTATGTAAACCATATAAATTTAACAGGGTTTTTAAATAAAAGTATAGCAAATATCTCCATCATAATGTTTTCTGATTTTACCCGGAATTATCTCGTTTTACCCAATTTATAGTTACTTAAATTATGTATATAAAAAATCTTAGCATTGCATTGTCTGTCGGTCAGTAAGAGTTTAGAGTTTCAGGTAAAACTTAGGACAAAGATTTTCAGTTAGCACTGAAATATTACTGATTATATTAGTTTCAATAAGCGGCGGTAGCCTAATGGCTAGGGCGTCGGACTTGCAATCATGTGGTTGTCGGTTCGAACCCCACCCATTGTACTACCAACGTGAACCCACTCGTAACACAAGCATTTAGCTTAGCACGAGGGGTTAACAAGAATACTAGTAATGTGCGACCCACATTGCTAGTAAGCTTTGTAAAAAAAAAAAAAAAATAGTCTAGTGGCCCCAAGAGCGACTGCTACGCTAGAGGTCCTGGGTTCGATCCCCAGGTCGAGCAAAGTGTTATTGGGTTTTTCTGTGAAATTCTCAGTAGCAGCTCGGAGTCTGGATTTATGCCCGGTTAATGGCAATAGGCTCGCCCCCTCTTGCATAGGACCTAAACATACCGGCGAAGTCTGGGTGTACATTAGTACACCTCTACCTTAACCTTCGGGGAATACAGGCGTGATGGTATGTTAATATTACTTATTAATTTATTTATTAACTAGCTATTCCCCGCGGTTACTCTCGCGACCCTCGCGGAATTTCACCATCCGAATACCCTTTCTTAGTACTCGTCTACAGTGCAAAAGAAACCAGCATGTAATCTTTCAGGGACCTAGCTAATGTAGTTTCGGCTACGTCTTATCTTATCTTATCTTATCTTATATGGGGCCGAGGCAGCAAGGCCTCAGTGCACTTCGACCCAATGGGATCTTTTGTGCTTCCCCTGGATACCTATTCCACATCCTCACCCAGATCTTCAAACAGCTCTTCCATGAGCTTTATAATGAGGCCTGGGGGAATGAGTCTGTAATCCTCTGGTCTTGGATAACCCTGCCCCAAGAGGCGCATTCGCTTTCTAGCCATTGCATCGCATGTACACAGAAGGTGTTCCATGCTCTCAATTTCCCTTTTGCAGGCCCTGCAGGCTGATGTCTCCGTCAGACCCATCTTTTGTAAGAGAGCGTTAGTCCCGAAATGTCCGGTCAGCGCCCCCATCAAGTGACGGGCCTGCCGCCTGCTTACGTTCCAAATGGCATTTTGCCATTTCGATGAGGAACCAATGAATTTCTTGGAGTGAGCAAGTCCTGTGAGGCTCAACCACTCATCCATGTGTCTCACCCTTGCGTACTCCCGAAAGGCCGTTTTGACTGTGCTCGAGGCCAGTCCTACAAATGGTTCTGGTCCAATTAGTGAGGTTCCAGAACCTTCCCTTGCCAGCTCATCAGCGTGCTCATTGCCCATAATCCCCCTGTGACCAGGGACCCATACAAGCCTGACTTTGTTTCGCTTTCCTAGCTCATTTAGAGTCCGGGCAGCGTCCATAACCAGTCTTGAGTCGATCCTGTAGGAGGTCAGGGCCTTGAGTGCCGCTTGGCTGTCACTAAGAATGTAGATGGACCTGCCTGCGGTACCGCTACTTTCTATCTGTTGTGCACAGGCAAGAATAGCATATGTTTCCGCTTGGAAAACTGTAGCTAATGTGCCCATACTTTGACTAACCTTATGGTACTTTGCGTATATACCCGCCCCTGTACCCGATTCTGTTCTCGAACCGTCAGTGTACCATATCAGACTGCCCTCCTCTGGTGGGTCTAGTCCCTTTATCCATTCTTCCCTTGACGGTAGATGAGCCTTGTAAGACCTCTTAAACAAAAACATGGGCTGCATTTTATCGCAGTGCATGTTCGTTATTCCGTCGAGGCCTTCCTGTATTTTAAACTTCGTGTGTTTAGTTCTAGGCTTAGAACAATCCCACAGTCCATATATTGCCAGTCTGTGTAGTGCTAGACGGGCCTCAGTCTCTATGACAATATGCAGCGGTGCAAGGTTGAGTATCCTTTCCATCGCCGCTGTTGGTGTGGTTTTGAACGCCCCTGTTATAGCTAGGCATGCCGTTCGCTGTAATTTAGCAAGGGCTTCCCTGCATATCCCTAGTTGCGTTCTGGGCCACCAAACAATGCTGCCATATGTGATGATTGGTCTAACCATCATGGTGTACGGCTACGTCAGTCAGGCTCTTGTTTTATGTTTAAAGATTATAAATAGTGTAAAAAATAATTAAAAATATACAATACAAAATCTTACTTGTCAGGTTTTAAGCTAAAAGGCTTGAGCCTTTTTTAATTTGAACCCCAATGAAATATTTTAGTAAATACTTCAACATTTAGCTAAATAATCTTCTAAAATATATAAAAGTAACGTCAGAGTAAAAACTCTGACGTAATTTCTTGAACCCACATCATTTAATTTCACAAATTTCACGTGAATTTCTCGTTTGATCGTTAATTCCGTTGTAAGTTTTCCTTTTGATATTTTAAATAATCAGATCAAAAGCCCGTTCTGTTAGATACAACATTAAAATTAATATTTTGTAATCTTATGATAGATAATCTTTCCGTGTGTTAGAATTTGGAATAACGTTAGGGGCGACTCGATACACGTTATGTGTGGGTGTTTCTTACTCTTTCATGCCAGAACGGCTGAAGGGATCTGGATAAAATTTGGCACACAGATAGATTATGGCCTGGAATAACACATAGGCTATTTTTATCTAGGTTGGACCCAATCCTATCTAAAGTACTCAATATTTCTTTGAATGTTACGTAAATACGGATGTTGACATCTCTCGATAGTAGCGAAGAGGATGTAAAAATCTTTCTGTCCACGGTGTCATAGTTGTCATAGCAACACTTGTGACAATCGTTAGTGGCCTGACAACCATTTGTATTGCCTAGACATCGGATTACGGAGATTCGTTGACAGGCGTTTTGCGTAAAATACCGGTATTCATTTGTGTCTAAGATACAATTGTAAGTGATTTTCCCGAACTTTTAACAATCTTGTTTTTTATCTTTTTGTGATTTTTTTTGCATTTTCCGTGCTAAGATTATTAAGTTATTTAATAGTAAAGGAAAAAATTCAATCGCGGGCAGGATTCGTACCTGAAACGTCACCTTATGACGTAAATTCAGAATGTGAAGGCAAAATTTCAATCATGCGGGTAGGGTTCGCGGTGGCTTAGAGGTCAGAGCGTCTGGTATATCAAACCAGAAGGCGCAGGTTCGAATCCTGCCCGCGAATGAATTTTTTCCATTACTATTAAATAACCTTGTTTTTTTTTTTAATAAAATGACTTCAGTACCTACCATACCTACACGTATCACCTGGTAGTAAGCGGCGCTTAAATACTATAGATATCGAAGGTGGTCAGCTTGAGACCTCAGTTGCCTAATATTAACTAAGTACTTAAGAGTCCGGCGGGCCGAATTTCTCTTACAAACGTAATAACGAAATAAATCGTAATTCAAACACAATTTAATCAAATTCTGTTATTATTCGGATTCCGATACCGTTGATCTAGGTTCCTACTCTACCATTTCGTCAAAAAAACGTCACTGGAAATAAATGTAAGCGAATGCAATTTTTTATAACTTTACCAAGTTTGGAACGATTTTCCGGTCTTTTATTTCCAGTGAAGTAGTAGTAGACGAAATAGTATCGTAGGAACCCAGATTAACGGTATCCAAATCCGAATAATTACATAATTTGATAGAATATTGTCTTGATTACGATTTATTTTGGTATTACGTTTTTGAGCACACTTGCTTAGTGACGTAATATTTGGATATACAGTGTAGAGTCCCCATCCAAACGAACTCAGTAGGAGAATTCTACCAACCCAAGAAGCATACGGCATTTGTTGGCAAGCGATATCCGTAACCAATATATGCCTTATTTACATAGCAAAGGTGTCTAGTTCCTAAGGGATACCTGATTCACCTCATCGTATTTAAAATAATGGCCAGTAGATTAATAAACGGTTAGTAATACCTCAGTCAAACCATTTGGGAAGCTCTGAAATTTACAGGCCTCGACACCAATAAATAAAACATTATAATGACCCACCTCATTTGCTGACGCTACCGTCAAGCGTAATTCGTTATTACGCGAAAGCCCCGGGGAGAGTGAACGATTCATATGTTTTATATATTAAATTTGCCAAATATTCCGGCCAATTCGCGTAATATCTGGGTTAAAGGCGCGTTTGGTTGGTTTAATGTAATTTTTGAGATAAATCAACAGAATAGTTAAATTAAAATGTCATCTGTAGGTCGTTTGAAGTTTGTTAAGTAATTACTGTTAATAGGGGCCTGGACTAAATAAAGATAAAACCCATTGAGTGGTAAAGTTAAATTAAACGCGGTTAGCTAGTGGTCATAAGTACGCTCGTAATTTTATCCAGTGTGATTTCTTCGTGCTAACGATCATCAACAACAACGTACCACCACGTATCTAATCTAAATATATATAAAACTCAAAGGTGACTGACTGACTGACTGACATAGTGATCTATCAACGCACAGCCCAAACCACTGGAGGGATCGGGCTGAAATTTGGCATGCAGGTAGATGTTATGACGTAGGCATCCGCTAAGAAAGGATTTTGATAAATTCTACCCCCAAGGGGATAAAATGGGGGAAAGTTCATATGGAACAAAGTAACTATTCCACGCGGACGAAGTCGCGGGCAAAAAGCTAGTACAATATATTACCCAAAGGGAATAGTCATGTAAGTACTACTAACCCGCAATTGTAAAGTTCCCCTTAACCCTATTTGTAAAGTTCACTTGTGTACCACAATTTAGTTAATGAGTAAGTACCTACATAATTATTATTATTTTTCCTACTGTATGCCTTTACAAATAAATATAATGAAACTGGAACTTAAAACCAATATAATGTTTTATATTGGTTTTAAGTTCCATGTAACAGGGGGCGACCTTATTGCAATTCAAATTCAAATATTTATTGCTTTTTTGCTTTCAATTGACCGGGCACAAGTCCAAACTCCGAGCTGGTATTTATAATTTCATAGAAAACAAAATGCAGAACGGGGCAGAGTACAGTTCCTCACTGCCACTCATAGGCATCTCGTAAGAGGCAAGAAAATATCTGACTTGCTCGGTGGTAGGACCATTTGTGGTCTGACTGAATGACGACCACCCTTACGTCGGATTCTGTCGTAAAGCACCTCGGCGTGTGTTACGGTGTTGGCAGTCTGCAGTCCGTTGGGGCTCTTATAAGTCAGCAACACATCAACTCTTATGGTGTTGCACAAGTGCCATGGGTGACGATGACTACTTAACACCAGATGGCTCGTTCGTGGACTTAACCAATAAAAAAAGTTCACCGATATGTTTTAACCGGTAAACTGTTGGGTGTGCAGTATATCTCTGCCTAACCTTTTGGAGATTAAAGGGATGTAGGTAACCTAGTAGCATGAAAATGTACTCACAAGCCATCACCGCAGCTTTTTCAACATGTTATAAGAATGTATCTGTGAGAATCACCACCATAGTTTCTGTTTCCGCCGTATTTCCCCACAGGCTGCTCGCCATTCCGTATGCACAATTGTGAATTTTTAACTTTACACAATTCTGCATATGGATTTAAAGCGTAACTACAAACGCGCATTTAAATTTTATATGATTAAGGCTGGATGTGTTCTATGAATCGGAATACATTTTGAAAAATAATTCGCCAAGTAGAGAATAACCTATAATGATGAGAGTTTTTTATTCTTGAATTAAGTTTCAGTTTAATTCGAATGGAAGTTCACATATTCACATTAAACTAAAATTGGTGTAATACTGGACAAATAAAAAAAAAAAAAAATAATAATAAATAGGAATATTAATTTACATGGAGTACAGTGGCCGGTGTCATCTAGTTAAAAAAAAATTGACTTGTAAAAGTGTCCTTAAAAGATATATTTACAAAAATAAATATCATTTATTCATTTATCATTTAATCATTGTATCATAATATATATATTTTTTGGTTACCGGAGAGGTGATATTGAGAACATTTTCATGCCAAATTTTTTAACCTATATTGATTTGTTTTCTCTCTTTGTTTTTGTATCTATAATATTGTTATAAACAGTAATCCTTGTCTCTGTATTTTGCTACTAACCAATGTTTGTGTTTATATTTTTGATGTGCTTAGATAAATAAATAAGAAGTTGACATATACAGAGTGACCTTTTCTGACGTTTTATTTTCAACTGGAAAAAACAAGAGATCACGATTTTGTTCGTGACGTCGTATTTGTATGTATGTAGTCTAGTGGTCCCAAACGCGACTGCTACGCTAGAGGTCTTATGTTCGATTCGGTCCTATAGTCCAGCAAAGTATTATTGGGTTTTTCTATGAAATTCTAAGTAGCAGCTTAAAGTTTGAGATTTGTGCCCGGTTAATGGCTTTAGTGTGATAGCCTAGTGGTATGACCGTTGGACTGCCAAATCAAAGGTCTTGAGATCGAACCCAAGGCACGCACCTCTGACTTTCAAAGTCATGTGCGTATTAAATAGTTAATTATCACGCGCTTAAACGGTGAAGGAAAACATCGTGACTAAACCTGCATGCCTGAGAGATTTTCTCGACGGCGTGTGAAGTCTGCCAACCCGCACTAGGCCAGCGTGGTGGACTATAGCCTAATCCCTCTCATTCTGAGAGGAGACCCGTGCCTAACAGAGGGACAGTATAATGGGTTGATTATGTATGTATGTTAATGGCTTTAGGCCCACCCCCTATTACATTAGACCTGTGAGTACTAATGTACACCTCTGCCTTGCCCTTCGGGAAATACGTGCGACATGGTATGTGACAAACTTAAAACAAATGCTATGTCTATGTCTGTGTAATATGTCAAATTGACAAAGAAAGAAATCAAACGGGGATCAAAGTTTTATAACCCTTTTAAATCTCTTTGATTATTATAGCTTCCATTATAGTAAGTCATGGCTATACGATTGTGTATCTACTGACCTGCGTATCTACATAAACACATAGCAACGTCAAACCCTACAAAAACCGGAGTCCTGTAACAATTGACTTACGTGCCCCTCGTTGTGTCCCTCTGGGCAGCTTTGGACATAACATCGTTTGTGAACTCATCCCTTACTCGAATCTCTGGGAAATGATCCATGTTTGCCTGTAAAATTGAATATTTAATGTTATTTTTTGCTTAGGACTTTGTTGTTTTTTCTCTGATATTTTTTTTTTCTGAGCAGTGATAGCCTAGTGGTATGACCGTTGGACTGCCAAGTCAAAGGTTGTTCGAATCCAAGGCACGCACCTCTGACCATTCAGTCATGTGCGTATTATCACGCGCTTAAACGGTGAAGGAAAACATCGTGAGGAAACCTGCATGCCTGAGAGATTTTCTCGATGGCGTGTGAAGTCTGTCAACCCGCACTAGGCTAGCGTGGCGGACTATAGCCTAATCCCTCTCATTTGAGAGGAGACCCGTGCCCAGCAGTGGGTCAATATAACGGGTTGTTATAATTTTGTTTTCTATTGATGACTCTAGCTTCTAAGTTCTAATTTGTGATCCGCACATAAATTTGAAAAGTTCGGAGACTTGGTGTGCAAAGCGTGAATTCGAAATCGACCATAGTGTATGGCAAGCTGGCGCTCTAACTAATAGGCTATTGTGCTACTTAGTGTGGTCTGTTATTTGTTGACATAAATAGTTACATGTACAGTATGCGCTCAAAAGTCCAGAAGAACGCTAAGGATTACATTGCTATGAACAGTACGAGCGAGCTCGATACAGCCAGTGCGTGTCACTTGTTAACGACAATGAATAGAAGGTCGTAACTCAAACTAAACGTCAAGCTATTGTGTTGTGAGATTGCCTATGGACTTTTGGTCGCCACTGTACCTACGTATGCTATGTCCAATATGATAATGATAAACATTGACCCCCAAAAATATTATTATTAATTTTGTCGGGTCATTCGGTAAAAACATTTCAGTGACGTCACTTCCATTTCAACTAACTGACACACTATTATTACTTCTCGAATAAGATGTACTATTCGAGTTCTCAAAACAAAATTATTTTTGCAGCTATCATTAACATGTTTACACCTTAACTCATTAAAATACGGTTCATTTTGTTGGTGGCTCAATGTACTATTTGACTAACGTACTTTTTTATTAAATAAATAAAGGCATTACCGTAATTATAACTATGTTTAGTCTAATGCCAGTTTTTGTTATAGTAGCAATTCATCATGTAGCTGAAATGCGATAAGCCATTAGCTGTGATTGCATGACCTTTGTTTTCCGTCTAGAAATGTTAAATAAGTACGCCCTTTTTCCTAGTACTTTCGTGTGTCTACTAATGAACATTACGTTTCTCAAGGTCACGGTCACATCCTTGTTCGTCGCGATAATAAATGAAATAGTTATACAAGTATTCGGGACGAAGGCAGTTTGCAGTTGTTGAGACCGGGCGCGGCGGTGCGAGGGTTAATATCGCGGGGCCTTCAATTATTTATAATAATAACATTTAATTTTGCAATGTTCATTAAAACGTTACTTTTAATGAAGTGGTTTTTAACCCTTTACTATGCAGACGTCCGGTGGACGTCAATTTGTAATAATTTATATTTATTTCTGGAAGTTCAAGACAACATACCAGTAACATAACATAACATAACATACCAACACGCCTGTATCCCCCGAAAGGTTAGGCCGAAGCGTAGTAACGTACACCCACACGTCTTCGGTATGTTTAGGTCCTAAGTAATAGGGGCGAGCCTATAGCCATTAACCGGGCACAAATCCCGACTCCGAGCTGCTACTGAGAATTTAATAGAAAAACCCAATAACACTTTGCTTGACCTGGGGATCGAACCCAGTAGCCTCTAGCTTAGCAGTCGCGCTTGGGACCACTAGACTAATGAGACAGTTTTATAAATTAATGTTTTAGAAATTTAGATTAAAGATACTAGATGGCGCTGATATTCTCTAAATAAAGATTGAAGCGGTGGCAGTCTAATGGCTAGGGCGTCGGACTGATGATCATGTGTTCATGGTTCGAAACCCACCCATTGCACTACCGACGTGAACCCGCTCTTAACACAAGCATTTAGCTTAGCACGAGAGTTTAACAAGAATACTGGTAATGTGCGATCCTAAGCTTTTTTAAATAAATGAAGAAAGAAAACAGTACTTCTTAGAAAATTTGCCGAAACAAACTCAGAGAATTATGGTCCCTTTTAAAGTCCAAATATAATATCTTAAAAGTACCAGTAAACTTGTGGATGTAAAAAATACACGTCTGTCTAACACTGGTGGATACAGTCGTGATGGTATATTGTTATGTTTTATGCCGTCGTCGTAGTTGAGAATTATATGGCCTAGTTTTAAATGTGTGACGAGAACTAGGTCATTTCGATACTAACAAGCGAGCTATGTGTGTGTTTATTATTAGTGTTATCTTATGAATGAACGCAAAATTCTCAAACATTTGTATTGACAACTGTATTCCGCGGTTTCATCCGCTAAAAAATGACGGAAATTCATACAAACTTTCACTCCCCTGATTAACACTGTAGGGGTTTAATTTCCAAAAATTCTATATATCGGATGCGTACATCATACAAAGAACAGATCCTCCAAGTTTCAGGTCTCTACGTTCAGTGGTTTAGGTTGTGCGTTGATCCGTCAGTCAGTCATTCAGAACAAAGCATTTTATATGTATAGATAAAAAATCTAATAAAATCCTATCTTGAACTTATTTCTTTATTGCCGCTTTTGTCTAGTGGCCACAGTGGTGTCTGTTCAACTAGAGTTCCTCGGCTCCCGTGTCGGGTGAAGTATTATTGGGTTTTTCTATGAAATTCTCTGTAGAAATCCGGTGTTTGGATTTGTGCTCAGTTATTGGCAATAAATAGGCCTTTCCCTTATTATGTGGGAATTTAATCGTACCAGTGAATTTGTGAGTGTACACAAATACAAAGTCAAAATTAAAATCATTTCTCCAAGATAGTAGTATTTTTTGGACGTCATTTTTACACATACATTTATATATTTATTTACGTGGGAGAGCCATGCTTCGGCACGAATGGGCCGGCTCGACCGGAGTGATACCACGGCCTCACAGAAAACCGGCGTTAAACAACGCTTACGTTGTTTTTCGCCGAGTGAGTGAGGTTACCGGAGGCCCATTCCTCTTTTAAAAGGTCGGCAACGGCCTTGTGACTCCTTTGGTGTTACAGGTGTCCATGGGGGGCGGTAATCGCTTACCATCAGGCGATCCGTCTGCTAGTTTGCCCTCCTATACCATAAAAAAAAAAAATATACATATATAGTCATCTACACCATACCATACCATATAAAACGTCCGCCCTTTAACAAACCATACCTTATTTATTTCCTCTGCCTAATCTTTCGAGTAATGCAAGCGTGATAGTATTTTCAACCTACAACTAAAAACAAAAAGGTCAAATATTGCTCAACAGTACCAATAATAATAATCTTCAGGAAATTCTCAATACAATTTGACCCCAACCTCCAGTAATCAAAATGAACGCTCTGTCCGGGTTAGTCCATAGACTTCGGTCAAAGGTTGCTCGTATAGCTGTCCGGTTGTTCGGATGTCGTGTGACTCCGGATTCGGACACTTGTTATTTAAGGGGCGACGGAATGAGAGCACTCCGTCCATATTTAAACTGATTGTGAGTTAAGGCTTCAACGCGTTTGAAATTGGGGTAAGAGAGAAATTATAAGAGAAGTTTTAATGTCCCACGACTCGGTATCTTCTTAAATGGAGGAAAGTTAGTTTACAGTTCACCATACTAGTCTTGTGCGGGTTGGCAGACTTTACACGCCGTTGTCGAGAGTCTGTCAGGTATGCAGGTGTCTTTACGATGTTTACATTCACCATTGAAGCTAAAGCACATAATTATGTAACATTGGATTGATCCAATAGTCACATCAATATATCTTGAAACATTAAAGACCGTAAAAGAGAAATAAAATTAATATCCAATTTAACTTATAAAGCCTTCGTATTAAGCCCACGTTGAATCTCTCAGAGCAGAAATAGACAAAGAGCAAAACAATATTATGTTTGTTTACTGCCAGTAAAGTTCATGAACTTTATAATAGACTAAGAGATATTAAGAGGAGCCTTATTATATACTATATACTATATCGCTTGTCCATTTCAAAGATCTCTCTAATAAGGTCTCGTCACAATTAATTTATCTTGTGTATTTAACATGAAATAATTATTCGTATCAATTGATTCAAAGCAAACTTTGCCACAGGACCTAAGATAGCTCCTTGCGGAACTACTTCATACAAGTTAGTTCGACCGAAGCCATACGTATCGGTAATTGATCGTGTTTCAGTATTGGTACGCAAATAGTCTCGGTTCCAGTTCTAGTTTACTGTTCCTTCGTTCAGTAACTAGTTGTTCCGGGCTCAACCAATGGTTAGCGTTTTGTTTTGCTATTGATTGGACATTCAGCGCTGGAGTATTGAGCTCGAAATTGTGGTGAATGCCTGTGGTGGTAGGATTATTCAAGTAACATTACGGAAAGTTGATTACTGAGATTAAATCTGACATTATAGTATTTATTTTAGTAAAGGAAAACTCAATCGCGGGCAGGATTCGAACCTGCATCTCCTGGTGGGATACACCAGACACTCTGACCTATAAGCCACCGCAAACCCCAGCCGCCTGATTGATCCAGCAAATGCCCGCGACTGAATTTTTCCTTTACTAAAATAACTTTATAATCTTAGCATGAAAAATACAAAATAATCACAAAAAAAGATAATTATAGAATTGGTTATAAGCCGTGATTTTATACTTAACAACTGTTCTTATTGTTTGTGGTATTTGAAAAAAAGAACATTTATTAACGGCCATAAAGTAACTGAACCTCGAAATAAATATCTGTAGAATAGACAAAATATTGGTCTCAGGTTGGAATCGAACGCTAACCTTACTACCAAAACCTTAACCGCTATATCACCAAAATGTGAAGTCAAGTATTATTGTAGCACTAAGAATTAACTACAATTTAATTAATTGATATGTACGAAGTTACTCAAATAATATTGGAAAAGCAATGATTGTCCGACGGTCATTTTGGGACCATCATCATAATTATCTTCAGCCCTTATCAAATCTCTTCTCCCTTGTACCAATCTTGTATCTAAAATATGTTGCTATAATTATTCAAAATTATACCTCAAAGTATAATAAAAAATAGAATAAATTACCAGACTATTTGCGTCTAAAAAAATCCATTGCGTGGTTAAAGCCTAGATTATTTTTAAATTCTTTTCAACCTTGGAAATTAATTGTGAGGCAAGAATAAATGTTTCTTTGAACTAAAAAGCGGTTGCTATCTCAACAATAATGGATCTTTTTCTTTGTATTATTTTTTCTTTTTTTATTTATGTTACTTTAACTGTTTGTCTGTCTTTGTGGCTCGAAGTTCTCAATGTTTGGGCTATCCGCGATTTTAATTATAAGACATCCACCATCCTCGCTTATTTCTTAATTATCTTCAGAAACATTGTGTTGACCTTTAGATTATTTTATTTCGTATGTCGAAATTTACTTTAAAGCGAAATATAATAGCCAAATTATCTAATTGAAACTACGCTCCTGTAGAGTTAGAGTATATCTCACAACTTTCAATTTTAAAATCAGTTTTAATATCACAAAAAGGCATCAGATCAACAAAAACAAATTTTGTGTCATCTTTATTTTGCAGAGCTTCTTTAGTTTTCAAATTTAATCAAAATTCTGTGCAATATTTTTTTCTTACTGACCTATGTCTGGGCTCAATTCTCCTTCACCTTTACTGATTTCTATCTATGGTTACTTGAAGCAGATCTCATTGGATATTCAAAATTATCATCTTGTAAAGATCACATACCATTAAGGAATAGTGGAAACGCAATTTCACTATCTAAATTTCCTAACACAACAGATAGATATAAGTAATATCAATGTTGCCATTATAAACTGTAAATAACGCCGGAATTTCTGGGCTATTGTGTGCGAAACAATGGAGGGTTAATGTTACCCTTTTGTGGAGAAGGTCAGCTATTGTGGCCGGGCTTTGTAAGTGTTCCAATTTTTGCAATCAGTAGTTTTTTATGATGGGGGATTGGAAAAACTGGAATAAAGAATAATTTTCATAAGATTATGGGGAAGAATTTAACGCACAACAATCAGCTGTAGGTAGAGAACAAGAGGTACTTTTGTAAATTATAATAACATTGTAATTGGTCGATGTCTGTACATAGAAGATAATTTAATAAAAAGAGGGATCTTTATAATAGTAAAAAAAAACGTTTAGAATGTTTTTTTTTCTATGCTTGTTAGCGCATAACTTTAAACGTGGTTTTCACAGTTGTATTGCTTGGTGTTTTAACATAAAATCTGATATGTTTCATCTTTTTTGATTTTGTGGCTGTTTTATTTGTAAATATATTTTAAAATGTAAAATTCTGTGTTGTGGCAACACCAAACCAGTCCATTCGGCGACCAGCGTCTTTTTGCTGTAACTGGCAATTCGGAATTATGCTGAGATTGGACCGATTTGTAAGGTTCACCTGTGTACCACAATTTAGTTAGTAAGTATCTACTTAGTTAATAATTTTCTTACGGTATTCAGGTGCCTTTTACAAATATTTCTTTCTTTCTTTCTTTATATGCCGCATATACATTGAGTATGTAAATCTTCTTGAGACGCGAGTGAAATCGCGGGCAGCACCTTGTCGATTATAATTCCTCTATCTTTGCAAGGAATTTCAATAAAATTACCTGCTATGAAATATCTATAAAACAACAGAATGTTATAAGAATATGTACAGAAAGAAAAAAATAAAATGGGATTCTTTGTGACAGTCACAGTTTGTTTAGATACAGAACAAAAAGGAAATACCTACAAAATAATTTCAAAATAATAAATGTCTGCAAGATGGTTTCATTACGTCTACAGAATGTCTTCAGAGTATGTACTTGTTTACATGAATAAAAAAATACTTTTTTTTACCTCCCCTTTAGCCTATGACACTAAGTTTGTTCTACATTTTTTTGGTAAAACCCTAGATTGTTATACCTCGTTGAATAGCTGATGACACGGAAATACTTTTAGGCACATCTGCAAAGCAGGCGCCATAATATATTTTTTTGATATCCTTGAAAGAAAAATAAACTTACTTAATTTTTGTTACTTTTGTAAGTTTTAATCGTCCAAAACGACTTATTTATTCATTTTACGTACAATATTGGTTATTGATGTAATGAAGCATCTAATTGTTCATGTAAAAATCAAATAATAGTAATAATAAGACTTACACATTTAAAAATATCTAGGCTGATAGCCGAAAATCGGGAAAAAACAATCAAATTCAAATATCTCGAAAACAGTTAGATCTAGGATAGGGTGTTTCATAGTCAAATCAGTCAGTAAAGGTGTAAACTACGCGCCCTTAACAGGAATAGGTCGACTTAACCTTGAACCCTGTTTAAATAAGAAGAACCTGACTGACAGACTGACTGACGTAGCAACGCACAGCCGAATCCCTGAAAGTTTGCATGCTGGTTCCTTTTGCACTGTAGACGAGCACTAAGAAAGGATTTTTGCAAATTCAACCCCTGAGGTAGTGAAAAGGGGGGTGAAAGTTTGTATGAAAGTCCACACACACACATATATACATATTTAATAAACGATGAAACTGTCAAGATGTTATTAGTGATTCTATGGTAAAGCTGTCATTGACGCTGTTGACATTTTGACAATTGTGATCTTCCTTAAAAATTAGACTTAACACATTTTATGATATGATACCTCCATGGTGTAGGTACAGTGGGTACAGTATATTTTAGAAACGAAATGGGAATCTTATTGCATTTTTGAACATTCAAGTACAAATTAATCTATTAAGGGTCCGGCGGAGCGTGAATTGCCCACAAAAACGTAATACCGAAATAAATCGTAATCCAGACAATATAATATGTTATCAGTCGGATTTAGATACTGTTAATCTAGGTTCCTACGGTCCTATTTCGTCTGCTACTACTTCACTGAAAATAAAAGACCGGAAAATCGTTCCAAACTTGATAAAGTTATAAAAAATTGCATTCGCTTAAAATTACTTCCAGTAAAGTATTTTGGACGAAATGGAAGAGTAGGAACCTAGATTAACGGTATCAGAATCCGAATAATAACAGAATTTGATCAAATTGTGTTTGAATTACGATTTATTTCGGTATTACGTTTGTGAGAGAAAATCGGTCCGCCGGACTCTTAAAGGCCGATTTTTCCATTGTCAGGATAATTTTTAACTGAGGAATAAAATTGACTTTTCCAGATTTTGTATAGAAAAACTTTCAAAAAATCTAATTTACTTCTACGATAAAGTTATCTGGCTATAGAAAAATCTAAAAGTAATATCATAAATCCCGGTAAGTATATGTGTATTAGGTACGTAACGTAATAGAAGAGGGTACTCCAAACCGGTTCGTACTAGTAAATACCACCGCAAACCGGTTCTAGCCAGAATATTGATCAGTTAAATTTCTCATCATGGCGGACCAATATTTGTGGGCTGACCAAGTCTCGTTGGCCGTAATTTCTCGGTAAACAGCCAAATAAATTTATTTAATGGTAACCCAATGATCCTGTTGAATTACGGTCAGGTAGCCGGCAAATGTACTTGTATCTTAGATGCTAAGACCTCAGGGAAATGAAATAGACGGGAGATTATAAATTGGGCCGAACAGAATAGGACCAAATGAGGTCTTTAAAGCATCACGCCTGTATTCGGATGGTTAAGTAGAGGTGTACAGCTATAAACCCACTGTTATTTACCTTAAATCAAATATAACATACCATCACGCCAGTATTCGAAGGGATAAGTAGAGGTTTACAGATTCCATGTTTGGGACGAGCCTTAAATCTATATATCTAGCTGTTACTGAGACAAACTCAATAACATGTTGCTAGACCTGGGAATCGAACCTAGAAACACAGTCATAAAAAGTCTACAAAACCCAGCACACTTCTATTAGTTTTTACTATTCTTTTTTATTTTCTCTCAAATCTATAGCAAATAAACTCCTGCCCTTAAACAGCTCAATTCTTCCCATCACTTCAAAATGCACCCTTATCACCATTTACAACTTAACACAAATAAATCAATATAAAAAATCCCTTAAGCCGGAGCGTAAAACTAGCCTACGAGACACCTCTGCTGACCCCCCGACTGACTTACCATCAATCTTGCACCATCGGATTAAAAGCTCCACCCTGGGTTGAGGGGTAAGAAATGTATGACAACAAATATACAAAAGAAGGTTCACTCTGAATGACTGATGAATTAAAATTACATTTCGTAACAATTAATATGAACCCAAAATGACACATTTTCTTTTATTTGGGTTTACTAGAATGTATTTTTTAATAATATTAACGCATACTAATTATCTTATAGATTATTTATTTTAGTGCAAAAGGATTCAAACCTCTGCGTTTTAGCTACTAAGCTACCGGTTGAGATTGATTTTTTCTCCTTTGAATTTTTCTCAGAATTCGGATTTGCTCTTGGCTAATACAAATTCATGCAACAAATTCGCTCGTGAATTGTAAACTGTGGATATACATTAGTAGAACTCTACTTAATTCTTCAGATATTAGAGACGTGATGATAATGATGTAACGATTTATGAATGTATGAATGAATGAAACGATCCTTACATGGGAGAGCCATGCTTCGGCACGAATGGGCCGGCTTGACCGGAGTGATACCACGGCCTCACAGGAAACCTGCGTCAAACTACGCTTACGTTGTGTTTCGCCGAGTGAGTGAGGTTACCGGAAGCCCAATCCCCTTTTAAAAGGTCGGCAACGCACTTGTGACTCCTCTGGAGTTGCGGGTGTCCATGGGCGGAAGTAATCGCTTACCATCAGGCGATCCGTCTGCTCGTTTGCCCTCGTATCCCATAAAAAAAAGTGTAGATATTTTGGTGACTTATCTACTGTTTCAAAGTTGAGCTTTTGCCCTTTACCTTTGAGGGTAAAGTGAGGTATCAAGTTTAGTATTGCGAGATCCCGGGATTACGAGGGATACCAGCAATTGTGGACACATCCAGCCCCGACTGGCATTCGACTCTAGTTCGGGCATTTGGAGACTTAAGATTTTGTGGTTCAGGTAGTTTTGTTGGTATAGTCTTATCGTCAAGGTAAGTGATAATTCGGAGAAGCTTGCCTATAACCAATCGGAGTGGACACGATTAGTGCATCAAAATTTCTACGCTCTTGAAAACCAAAGGAGAGAACTACCTACCTACGCTACCTACGCCCAACCTTACTTAGGTAAAATGATTTTGTGGGCAATAATGATATTCCAAGCATAAAATCGAGCTTTTGAACATCACTAAGGATTGTTATATTATTTATTTAGATATTTAAGTACACAGATATTAATCCAAAACACCTTACTATCCTTACTAATATTATAAACGCGAAAGTTTGTATATATGGATGTTTGTTACTCTTTCATGCAAAAACTACTAAACGGATCCTGATAAAATTTGGTATAGAGGTAGATTATAGCCTGGAATAACACATAGGCTATTTTTACTCAGGTCGGACCCAATACTGATGTAAACGCAGACAAAGTCGTGGACAGAAGCAAGTATTTTAATATAACAACCTAGACCAACGGTTTAACGTGGTCGAGGGAGAGTGAGCTCTAAGTGAAATTATTAAAAATATGACTTAAGCTATCTTAAACGCCCTCATTTATAATTTCAAAGAAGAGCAGATTTACAGAAAAAATAAGAAAATTTTGTACATAATAAATCTTGAAAATATAAGATAAAGATAAGCACCATTAACGGACTAGAAGATTGCATTTAACTATCATGTGGAGATAAATGGCGGTGGAAGGCGTTGCCCTCAGCCCCCGAACATCCGCAACACAAATCACACGTAACCCAATGGACAGGCCCTCTAAGGAATAGCGCGCACCAGGCGACCGACACGCGACAAGTCGTTATTTAAAACAAGTTTATTGCAGCAACATTTATAGTTGCCGTGTGAGCTCAAATGTAGCGGTTTTCTTTTTTTTTCTTACTTAGTTTTGCACGACCGCATTGCCAAATATTTAGTCAAACTTTAACCAACTACAGCCGTATCATCTTAAAGTTACTAGTTGTTTATCAAAATCATTAACTTTCTAACTAACCTAAGGTTAAAGCGGCGGTAGTCTAATAATAATATTACCTAATATAATAATTGATTTTTCACCACAATATAAAATACAGATTTCATTCATTAGACTCTTACGCTAACATTGTAATACGATATATTGTGGGAGAGTGGTGCCTAAACTAGGCGAAAGCCTGTTTTTCAGGTCACCAAACTCCACACCGAGATAAAATATTAAAACTGAAATAATATTAATTCTGATTCTAATTGAGAGAATGAAATGCATTGGGGAGTGCAAGAAATAACTATTATTATTACTATAACTATTTTGGTAAATATACATAGTTATATCGATTGTATAGCGAGTGTTTTGTGTGTGTGAATGTGGCTAGAGCTTCGGACTTGCGATCATGTGGTTGCCGGTTTGAAACCAACCATTGCTCTACCGAAGTGAACCCACTCGTAACACAAGCATTTACCTTAGCACGAGGGGTTTACAAGAATACTAGTAATGTGCGACCCACATTACTAGTAAGTTTTATAAAAAAAAGGATATATGCAATAGTCTGTTTGCAGTTGCTTGACGTAAAATACCGATATTCATCCGTATGTGATGAAACTGCAAAGCGTTAACATGGCTGGAAAAAGGATGATGAGCTTACTTAATTATTTTAACATTTTAAAGATGACACATCATAAAGTTATTTTAGTGAAGGAAAAATTCAATCGCGGGCAGGATTCGAACCTGCGTCTTCTGATTGGATACACCAGACGCTCTCACCTCTAAGCCACCGCGAACCCCACCCGCCTGATTGAAATGTTGCCTTCACATATTGATTTACGTCATAAGATGACGTTGGCGACATCTATGAAAAGCAAGTTACCTTGCTTGGAAAATGCAAAAAAATCTCGAAAAGATAGATCACAGCTTGTTTTAACCAGATACAATTCGTCACTATATACGCCGACCTTATTGGCGAAAGCCTTCAAAAAGGTCAGGTACGTAGCACTCGCAACCGGCGTGTATGTATGACAAGATGTATGAATGAAGCAAAAGAAGTATGCAAGAATCGTAGCAAGTGGCGGTCTATAGTTTCTGCCTACCCCTGATAGAAGAAAGGCGTGAGTATGTACGTAATTCGTCACTATGACTTTTAAGCAATTACGACAAAATCATCAAAGGAAGGCGGTAAGTAAAAGTAGTGTCGCTAAATCTTTTGTGTGCGCTTCGTAAAATAGTTTCCTTCATGATTCGTAGTATTTTGTTAAATAAAGAGTGTTTGTTCCTCTGTGAGTCGAGCTAATGAAGTTTTCTTATCGACACAATGAGCTGATTTGTTATCGTCGTCTATTGAGGTCCATTGTTGGACCAAAGATGGAGTTCAAAGGAAAGGACTTCTGCCTAAGCATTAGCTTATTGGCACAAAGTCTTTTTAGACATAACATACCACGACTCATATCACGACTGTTCCCCGAAAGGTTAATCAGGGGTTTACTAATGTACACCCATAGTTATTCCGGTATGTTTAGGTCACATTTAACAGGAAGGCATCTTGCCATTAACCGAACACAAATCCGAACCCTGAGCAGCTACTGAGAATTTCATAGAAAATCCCAATAACACTGATCGAACTGGGAATCGTATCCAGGACCTCTACAATAGCAGTTGCACTTAGGACTACTAGATTATTGAGGCAGTTATGTCACTCCGTTTATTTATGTAACACGTAGTATATTAAAGAAGACTATCCTCAATGCGCGATAGTAAACTCCATAAGTATTTCTCTATACAAAAAGAGGAATTCTGTTCCTCGTGCCAATGTCCTCTTCCCACACATATTTCTTTTATTTTTTCCTCAAATGTGTCCGCTCCGAACAGATTTCCTCCCGATTCCGCACTGTTTCGTTAAATTAGATCGTTTTGTTGATTCGCTGAATCGCGCTAACGAAGTTTTCTTATCGATTTACGTAATAGTTAGTATGTTTTGGTTTAGTGTTTTATAATGATTTTGATACAAGGAAAGTGTTTGCCGAGTTATATTCTGCGTGGTAAAGGTTTCCATCTTATCGTCTCCCATTTCCTAAGAGCTACCAAGGTTAGGATTTTTAGCTTGGGCTTACCCAAAATTTGACTCTTCAACACCTACATTTATAGTAACATGTTTTTCATCTCTACTCGTTACATATCCATAACAAACATTTTTAAAGAGTTAACAAAAAATTGTTGTTGGGATCTTTTAATATATGATCCATTATGATGCTACGACTAGACTGGACACCTCCCCATAATTCATTAAAATCACCACCAGCTCTAGTACATCTCTTCTAAAACAGCCAGAGTTTTTTATTTGAAGCAGTTTGAGTCACCGTTTCTGCTCACTCATCAGAAATGTTCTAGAAAAAAAAAACAGTCATTTGACAGCAACCACCAGTTTCGTAAGTCTTGCAAACACTTGTAATAAAACTTCAATTTGTACAACCGCTCAAGCCTCGTAGAAACGAGGGAAAAAATAAAATTCCCATCCCCCATGTGACGTAGAAGAAAAAAAAACATTTATCACCGCAATGCTATGGATTCTTGAAACAGTCATATCAGCAACTTGTACCAAACTCTCGACAAAATCTCTTAACCTAATACATTACCGGCTTTCCACTAAGTTGAGTACACATCTTCATACAAAATGCGGTAATGTACGCTGAATCGTATGGAAGTGTCGGAATGTAAGCCTGTCGTTGATGGGTCGGAGTACAGGGATAGGGGAAGCGGGGTAGTGTCGCGAAATCGCCGCGTTTTGTACACGATAATACCTCTTAGACGAGTCTCCCCTTGAGATGGGGTGACGTCATAGAATAGACACAGAAGGATGACTAATAAAATATGGAAGGAGTTTTACGATCTCGAACAGACCGGCGGCATATTACACAGAAGCCTCATCAATGACTCAAATATGAAAAAATATAAATTGCAATTATCAAGGAATACGAATCATAGGCACAATGACTTTCCGCAATCAATTGAGGAAACCTGCATGCCTGAGAGATTTCCTCGACGGTTTTTGCCATTCCGCATTAGGCCAGCGTGGCAGACTATAGCTTAACCCCTCTCACTGTGAGAGGAGATCCGTGCCCAGCAGTGAAGGGTTGATTATAGCCTAGTCCAGCAGTATTGTATGAAGTAAACCTTCTGTCTTTTTTTACTACGTCACGAAGAGCTTTGACGATGTCATTTTATTATGCTAGTAGTTATTTTAGTAAAGGATAATTGAATGAATGATGTACTCGTGTATGTTCTCAGAGATACTCTGCAAACGGCCGCCATTTTGAAACACTCGAGTTGTATTTTATATAGTCTTGTTATATACTACCTCAATGGTTTAGTGGTTATAAACCTGACAGAAATAAAAGAGAATAATCAAAATATTTTATTTTAAAATAAGATAAAATAAAATAAGACTTATCTCATCAGAATCAATATCCTAAGCTATCTTAAGAATTCAAAGTATTATTGGGTTTTTCTATGAAATTCTCAGTAGCAGCTCGGAGTTTAGATGGTTAATGGCAACAGGTTCGTGACCTATTACATGGGATCTAAACATAGCGTCTAACATCTCTGCTTAACCTTTCGGGGGATGAAATGTTAATGCTATAATAATAACAAATCTTTATCTGTTATTGGGTTTTTCTATGAAATTCTCAGTAGCAGCTCGGAGTCTGGATTTGTGCCCAGTTAATGGCAATAGGCTCGTCCCCTATTACATGGGACCTAAACATACCGGCGAACTGTGGGTGTACATTAGTACGTCTACTACTCCTACTGAGAATTTCATAGACAAACCCAATAACACTTTGCTCGACCTGGGAATCGAACCCAAGACCTCTAGCGTAGCAGTCGCGCTCAGGACCACTAGACTAACGAGGAAGTTAAAAAGACTACGTTCACGAAAATACTTTACGTTCCCGAAAATCGTTACCTTCTTTACGCAGTCGGGTAAAAATAAGCATTAAATTCGTACAATAAAATTTAAGTGCACCAAAGTACCCTCACATTTAACAATAGCCCTTAAGCAAGATTACAAAAGCTAAGTAAATACACTTATTGAATCCATCTACCCTCCAACAAATAAAACACGGCACACAACTACCCCTTAACATGCACCCTAAGAGATTATGTTATCAAATCAAATTCTGCCAGTCTGCTTCACCGGGGAATCGAACCCCACGCTGGGGGCATTGGTGAATCTCTGTAATGAGGTATTGGAGTAAGTATAAGCTGTTCTTAACGAAGTCATTGGTCTGTTTGTGTCGACTTATATTAGTAATTGCTTGACTGATTTTGATGAGATGAAAGCCATTGATTGATTGTACCATAACACCTTTTTCACCGATGCAAGTCTACGTACCTACGTGTAAAAGAACCCACAGTTTGGCGGTATGTTTTTAAGTCTTAATTATCGTTATGGTTAAGTAAAACATAACATACCATCACGCCTGTATTCCCCGAAGGGTTAGGCAGAGGCGTACTTAATGTACACCCACAGTTCGCCTGGTATGTATGGTCCCATGTTATAGGGGGCGAGCCTATAGCCATTAACCGGGCACAAATCCAGACTCCGAGCTGCTACGGAGAATTTTATAGAAAACTCAATAACACTTTGCTCGACCTGGGGATCGAACCCAGGACCTCTAGCGTAGCAGTCGCGCTTGGGACCACTAGACTAATGAGGCAGTCAACATAACATAACATAAGGTACCATAAAAACTATAAACGTGACATAAAAATAACTTTAAAAAAAGAGTAAAACCGCCTACTAAAACATAAATAATAATGTTATGTGCAAAACAGTTTCGGAAGTCGGTGGCGAAAACAAAAAATCCTACCGAAGGCACGGACTTCCTTTTTTGCACATAATTTTTTTAATGTTTTTGAAGGCGGTGTTCTTTTAGTTAAAAGTTATTTTATTCAATGAAATCAGTACATAGCAGCCCGGAGTTAAATACGGTTTTCACTAGTTGAAGGAGTGATTATCTAGGAATTAAATGGGCTAATTCTTTTTAACAGCTGTGGAGTATGATTTATGAACATAACTTTGCGAAATCAATCCGTGTTGCTAGTTTTAAATTGTAACAGGCCGATGTCTGTACATTATAGATATTAAAGATAAACTAATATGGGGGTCTTTATTAGAGCAACAGAAGCCAAAACAACATTTTTTTTGGAGGAAAAATTCAATCGCGGGCAAGATTCGATCCTGCGTCTTCTGGTTGGATACATCAGACGCTCTGACCTCTAAGCCACCGCAAATCCTTCCTGTGATTGAATTTATCCTTCACTAAAATAACTTTATAGTCTTATCATGGAAAATGCAAAAAAATCACAAAAAGATGTATGTCTTTAAGTTTGTACGCGCATCGAGCAAAGAGCATCACTCATGGAATTGAATGCAGTTTTCGCCGATGTATTGCTAGAGGTCTAACTTAAAATCTGGTGCATGTTTCATCTTGATACGCCGCCTAGAATCGGACTTATAATATGTTATTCTTTTTGGGACGTGAGTGAAACTGCGGGCAACAGCTAGTTATTAATAAATTATCTTTCCAAACTGACACTACATCAATTTGTGTCTCAGTAAATTCAAATTATAAACAAAAAGATGGTTGAAATCTTAATAGAGTACTTAGTTGGAGGGCTTGGCCGTTGTTGGTCTTGCTCTCCTGTCTAACTACTAAACGTAATAACACGGGTCCAACATGCTTGTTACACAAATTACAAGTGTTTGTATGTAAATGTCTGTATGTGGGTTAGTTACGTATAATTTAGCTAAACATTAGAGCAAGGAAAGTCTCAGCTTTCCTCATCTATCCCAACTATGTTAAGCCTTCTAGTATTTTTTTTATAGTGCGGGAAATTCCAATGTATTGTCTAGTAATCAGGCAAGACTAGAATCAAAATAATCAAGTCGACAAGCTTACAAAATGAAAACCATAACATACCATCACGCCTGTATTCCCGATGGCTTAAGCAGAGGTATACTAAATGGACACCCACGTCGATACGTTTGGATCCCATGTAATATGGGGCGAAACTATTGCCATTAACAGGGCACAAATTAAAATGAAAAACCGCACCGAAATCGGTTTATTTTTTTAGGAGCTATGTTATAACAGAAAGAAGTTAAAAAATAACATGATTTAACTTTAAATAATTTTAAACAGTATGTACGTTTGGCGTAGTGGCCCAGGTTATGATTACGGGTTCAATTCTTGCACGAAACGATTATTTTTAGGACTTACAGGTAGTGATTCTAGGTCTGGTGTATATGCAAACGCACTTCATAACATAAGAAAATCCACATAAGGTGCAACGTGTCAAAAAAAAAGAAAATATTCCTATAATTTTCTCCTCCTCGCCGTGTCCATCTAATCACAGCTGCAAGCGACGCCGGACGCCCAGCCTATGCACATATACTCATAACTCATTTACCTCCCCTAATAAAACGAGATGTCATTATCCTTACAATTTCCCATAAGGGCCAGTGCACACGGCCCTCGCCGAGGGTCGTTATAATCTGCTCAGTTTATCTTTATTGCGGAAACATGGGACGTGTGGATACGGCCTTAGTTTTGCGATATATATGTATGGGCTAGTGATGTATTGTGTAGATGGAGAGATTAAGGAAGAATAAGGAGGAATTTGGCACATTTTCCTGTAGTTACTTACTTTTTAGGGTTCCGTACTTCAAAAGGAAAGGAACCCTTATAACCTCACTTCGTCATCCGTCTGTAAAGTTGGTTCTTTCTTCAAGAAAGCGTTAAGGTTCGTTTTTTTTTTGTTAAAAACACATACCTACCTACACGATACAGTTTGAGGTATTATTGTAGTGGTGTTGGTATATTTGTGATTTTTTTTTTACTTCTGTTTAGACCTCTATCCTCTATCTCCATTTAAACCTCTCTTCTGTAAAGTTGTCAAAGTGGCGTTTTAGCATTTTTAGTTTTCCACTTTCATATTAGTTGATGCATTAAATAACACAGTAGCAAAAAATATGCATAATAACTAGGTACACAGAATAAGTTTCTACCTAATTATATCTATCAACACGACTGTAACCGTCTAAGGGTTAAGCAGATATAAATACTTACAGTGTGCCGGAGTCGATCTACTGTCTGATAATTTCATAAAAACCCCCATGCGGTTTTGTTGACTTGGGAATCGAACTTAAAACGTCACGAATAGTTATCGCTTTACACAACTATCTCATGGAGGCATCATTATAATGAAATTACCTACTTACCTACCTAAAAATTAGTCTTTACGTGTGGACACAGGTTTTATTTCTGTTGAATAAAGCATTAGGGTCGTCCAAATGACATTTCCTTACATATTTTAATATGGCTAATGTCCAGTCTAGACATTTTTACTGGCTCGTTTAGTCTCATCAATAATTCTAGAGCTCATTCCGTCTGAATTAGGGGCAAGTTAGTAGAGTTTGTAACTCGGGTGTCGAGTTTTATTATTTTTTTTACTTTTTTCTCTACACAAGTTGAAGGATCGATATTTGATATTCATGTTATGGTCCTTTTCAGGGTGTTGATGAGGCTTCCACCTTATTGTAGTATCAGGCATGTTTACGGATGCGCACACAGACTATTACTTCGCACGTGACCTCATTCGTCTTAAGAAAATGGCCCCATTATTATGCAGAGAAAGGGCATGCAACAGCATCCTGTAGACATTTGAAAAGAGGCTGGATGGGCCCGCTCTGGGTAGATTTATCAAGGTGCATTTAATACATGGAGTTCGATAAATCTACCTGTGACTTGTGAATGCACTAAATAAATAATATCCACTAACAACGTTTTTAAGTAATTTTGTTAGTAACACGGTATATAGGTTTTTCTGAAATAAGAGAGGTGGGGACAGTGGAATGGAATAATTCCACTCACAATTGGAGCTGCCCGACTGGGGAAGTACCTCCACCTTGCAGAAAATCGTAGCCAAATAACATAACTCCGTACTATGTTCTGTTCCTAACGGTGAGCAGGATCGCCAGAGCTCAGCGAGGAAGCGTTATGTACTTGTGTCGACAGATAGGATAAGCATCACGCTATTGTCTCCTATGCTGCCAGCCCATCTATTCCTCCTTAATTTACAGGCTCGGCAACGCGCGAATGATACCCCTGGTGTTGCAAGCGTCCATAGGCTACGGGAACCGTTTACCATCAGGCGGGCCGTATGCTTCTTTGCCACCATAGTAACCACTAGACTATTGAAGCAGATTTTTAGAGTGTCTAGTTTTTAATGTATTGACTACAGCGTTTCATACATACACAATTATACATACCTATATCTATATATGTACATATAGATACACACACACTTAAAGAGAGTCTACACACGTGCAAGAAAATTAACTTTTATTGACACTATATTTTCAACCCTGCGCAAGCCGAGACTAAATTGTACAAAAATTCAATTTCCATAAATTATTTATTCAGTAGCCAACCCCTAGGATGTAATCCTTATCTATTATTTTGATACCAGCGTCCGCTAACCGGGAGTCGTTTATTTCGGCACATTAAGCGTGATATAATCTCTGTCACTTCATTGTAACCGTAAATAAACACCCCTAAGATTACCTATTACCGGATTAAACTCGGTTTTAAATGACTGTGAGAATTGTAGGGTTAAATTTTGGAACATTTTTTTATTTATTGTAACATTTATGTTAGGTATCTTTTTGTATTTTTTTGCATTTTCCATACTAAGATTATAATGTTATTTTAGTGAAGGAAAATTTCGACTGCGGGCAGGATTCGAACCTGCGTCTTCTGGTTAGATACACCAGACGCTATGACTACTAAGCCACTGCGAGTCACAATTAGGCAGAGGTGTACTAATGTACACCCTCAGTTCGCCGTTATGATTAGCTCCACTATACTTACATAAACCAAACTCGGAACTGCTACTGATAATTTCATCGAAAATTCCAATGACACCGGAAATCGAACCCAGGACTTCTAGCGTAGCAGTCGCACTTATGACCACTGGACTATAGAGGCAATTGGTCTAATGTAATGACGTCACAATAAATTAAATTGAATGCTTCCATCCAATCAATTTAATGCAAATGGACAATTTATTTAACAATACTTGGACATTTGAATCGTGTCGTGTTCCCCTACTCACTGAGGGGGAGATAGAGAGATTACATGAGACTCAACGTGTCGAAATGAATCATGGTTGAGACAGGATAAATTGAGTTTTTGTGGTAGGGGAAAAATTTGGAAAGTTTTAGTAACAGTTCGCCTTATCATTATCTCACGCTTTTTTATGGGATAGAGGGACAAACGAGCAGACGGATCGCCTGATGGTATCTAAGTGATTACCGCCGCCCATGGACACCCGCAACACCAGAGGAGTAACAAGTACGTTGCCCGCCTTTTAAAAGGGGATTGGGCCTCCGGTAATTTCAGAAAATCGGCGTCAAACAACGCTTACGGTGTGTTTCGTCGAGTGAGTCCTCACTCACTCGACACATACCGCCGCCGATTTTCTGTGAGACGCTATGGCTATTATCGCTTTTCCTATTCTTAAATAAAGTATCTACATACTCTTACTGAAAATTTCTTAAGATACATCTTTGACAATTAATTATTGGACCGCAATATCGAACCTAGCGTCTCCCGCTCAGCAGTCCAAACTGAATGTATTTTATTCTTCTAATTTTTTTTTTACTTTACGACTGCTACGTTAGAGCTCTTGGGTTCTATACCCTGTTCGAGCAAAGCGTTATTGGGTTTTTGTATGAAATTCTTAGTAAAAGCTTGGATTTGTGCCCGGTTAATGACAATAGGCTCGCCCTCTATTACATGGGATCGAAACATACCGATGAACTGTGTGTGTACTTACATATACACCTCTGCCTAACCCTTCGGGGAATACAGGCGTGATGGTATCTTATGTTTTTTTTAACAAACAAATCCTCAACGTAATGTATCGTAATTTTGTACAAAACAAATCAATGTGAAACTATAATTTATTACATTAGTTCAAAGGCTGAATGCATCCGTGCCTCTGCCCGAACGTGACCTAATTTAGAAGAAACAAAGCGATCCCAAACTACAATATTAACCTTAATTGTAAACAAACAAAAACGACCCCTAATACTTTAAGAATAACGTTTGTTTCAACCGAAAATTGAGATTTGTTCCTCGATTTTGCAATACAACCTCTAAATACAAACGATCTAAACAAAAAACACTCTTATCCCTAAGATAAAAAGAATAATTTGAGGGAAGACGAAAAAATTGTCAGTACATTCATGACAATAATACGGTCTTAAATTGTTACGCGAAATTGGCATCTATGTGGAGCAAATAAGGTAAACGACGGACGCAAAGGAAATTGGTGCTGACGTCACGGATTCGATAAGGCCCTTGGTTTCAATCATTGGCAGAATAAAATTCGGTATCTTCTATTTCGTTTTCGTGTTTACTCGATTTTGAGTTGAGACGTGATTTTGAATATTTTTCGTAACAATAAAAATCAAGGATAAGGTAATTTAGAAATAAAAGGTTTTATTCTTTGAAGTATTTCATTTCGATTGAAGAATCGAATCTAAAAGTTTTTTTATGGTATGTGGGTGCAAACGAGCAGACGGGTCGCCTGATGGTAAGCGATTACCGCCGCTCATGGACACCCGCAACACCAGAGGAGTCACAAGTGCGTTGCCGACCTTTTAAAAGGGGATTGGGCCTCCGGTAACCTCACTCACTCGGCGAAACACAACGTAAGCGTTGTTAGACGCCGGTTTTCTGTGAGGCCGTGGTATCACTCCGGTCGAGCATGGCTCTCCCACTGTAACTGGTGTCCCCAAACTGCTAAATCAGGTAAACTTTTTAATGAAGAAATTATTTGAATTGTGATCATGTGGTTGCCGGTTCGAAACCCACCCATTGCACTATCGACGTGAACCCACAAGTATTTAGCTTACCACGAGGGGTTAACAAGAATATTGGTAACGTGCGACCCAAATTGCTATGTGGGTGGCATATTACTAGTATTCTTGTTGCCTACTAGCAAGTAAGCAACCCCAACATAGCAGGAATAAAGGCTAGTAGGAAGAGCATTGCTTGGTGGTAGGACCTTATGGGTATCAGACAGATCACCCTTACGTTGGAGTGTGTCGTAAGCACCTTGATGTATGTATCGACTTTTGTCCTCGGTCAGTAAGGGCTCGGGAATGCATCTGCAACTTCTTTCGAATGGCAGATATTCATGGACGGCGACTACTACATACCATCAGGTGGCTGAACTATCTCATTAGCCTAGTGGTCCTGAGCGCGACTGCTACGCTAGAAGTCCGGGATTCGATTCACAGATCAAGCAGTGTCATTGTGTTTTTCTATGAAATTCTCGAAGTTTGGGATCTGTGCCCGGTTAATGGCAATAGGCTCGCCCTATTACTTGGAACCTAAACATACCGGTAAACGTGGCGGGTATACAATAGTACGCCTCTGCCTCAACTTTCGGCGATAACAGGCGTGATGGTATATATAAGGTGGTATAACTGCTCTTTGCCGAAAAAAATCTTGAAAATCTTTGCCAATGAGTGGACATTTCTCTCTTAACAGCCTCAAATGGAAAATAAAATCGAATGTTATTATTTGAAATGTGTCGTAACCGAGACTCCAATATCGTTAGCAATCTCTTTAGTCAAAAACCTTCAACTTTCCCACTTTCCTTCACCATTTTAATAATAAAAATCTAATTCTCCCACAAAATGGCCACTAAAATCTATCTACCTGAGTACTAAAGCTACGTTCTAACATCGGAAGGAGCGCCGTGTCAGCAAGTAATTCATCTTAGTGCGAGCGCACTCGGTCCGGTCGTGTCGCCCGCCGCTTCGCTGACTTGCACTTCTAAAACAGCTCTTCGACGTATATGCGAGCCTGGTACTTTGGAATATTTTGTTATATTCAATACAAATTGTTGTGAATTTAACATACCTACTGACTGTTACAATGGTTCTACTAGTTCGAGGTCCAAGGTTTTATTCCCAGGTCGAGTATTTAGTTATTGGAATTTTCTCTGATATTCCTTGTAACAATAACCTTGGTTTTTGGATTCGTCTCTGGTTAAGGCGAGCTGTGGATGTGGATGATATTTGTACACCACTGCCTAACCCATCGAGGAGTACAGGCGGGATGGTTTAGATACTGTTCATGCTCTAACTATTATTCTAATTTTTTAATCCGCAGGGTCATTTTCTACATGGGGCAAATTAATAATAATTTTTCTATAGCAAAAACCTTTTAGAGCAGTTTCAGGAATTGAATTTAGACCTCCAAATGGTAGATAGACAGATTTCTGATGCATTATATGTTTAGTGTCCCACGTAATAAAGGTCAAAATTGACCCAGCGAGCGCACATGAGATTCAAAATTATTCTCAGTATAATATTAACACATGAATAGCTCTAAAGACGTTCTGATGACCTAGTACTATTGCAAGGCTATGCCAGCACATAATCCGTCTTATTGCAGGCGCCGCTGACTTGCAGTTCCAACTGAATAACTCTTTACATGACATGTACGCCTGGTATTTCTAGTCTTTGGAGGATGAAATTTAAGCAACATTTTGTGTCGGTAATATGGTATATTGGTACCAATGTACCGTAATGTACGCCTTCAATTCCAAATGGATGCGGTATTTTACACATATCTTCTGCCGTCAGAGGTCTCCAACTCAATTTCTGAGCATAACCGATATCCTAGAGATAAACATAGCAGTATTTCCGGACCAATACGACCTTCAAACCTTCAAGAAAAGAGCGTACTCCCTTTTAAAAGGCCGGCAACGCGCTCGTGACTCCTCGTTGTTGCGGGTGTCCATGGGCGGCGGTAATCGCTTACCATCAGGCAATCCGTCTGCTCGTTTGCCATAAAAAATATTCCATATTATAAAAAAGCAGGCTTTTCGGAAGACTGTCACAATTATTTGTACATAGGACAAACCCATGCATAAATCATCCATCCATGAATCCACCCATCCATAGATTGACCACATTAACTTCAGCTTTACATCGCAGATCGTTTGATACAAACCAAGAGCCCACTAACCTATATAAAAGTGCTATACATATTATATATTTTTTCGACGGCGTACGCTACAGAATGCCTATCGGAGATCACGTACCAACTATTATGTCTAAATTTTATCCAATAACTGAAATATTGGCAGTACGTGATATCTTTTTTAGTGAGCTTGTATGTATGTGTGGATTGTATCAGCGTTTTCAGCGAAAAGTGGCTATTGTGGAGATAACAGTGGTGATGGTCTAGATTTTTGCAAAAAATAGGCTGTATATCTTTTTGTGATTTTTATGCATTTTCCATGCTAAGATTATAAAGTAACTTTGGTAAAGGAAAAATTCAATCGCGGGCAGAATTCGAACCTGCGTCTTCTGGTTGGATACACCAGACGCTCTGACCTCTAAGCAAGGTAACTTGTTTCTCATAGAGGTCGCCAACGTCACCTAGTGTATAATGTAAATTCAGAATGTGAAGGCAAAATGTCAATCGTTTCGTCTGGTGTATCCAACCAGTAGACGCTAGTTCGAATCCTGCAAGCGATTGAATTTTTCCTTTACTAAAATAATTTAATAGGCTGTATGTTTATTTACTTATTATTAAAAGGCATACCAACGCATTAACAATTTTTTTTAATATTCCATAAGTTATCCTGTGCAAATATGTCAGTTAGAGGCGTGCACAGCTTTTTATGTTTACCTAATTTGGGGCTCTCGATGTCCTACGCTGATAAATTAATTTTCAAGGTCTAATCTCATCTAGTCTCAAGATGAAAAATGAGCTAGCCGTGGTCAGTCTGACTGAGTGATGGGTGACTTCGAGAGCAGTCCGAGCCTCGGAGAGCAAGTTATGATGTAGGTTTCGGTTACAAAAACCTATGAAAATCTGTAGGTAGTGGTAATCAGCCACACAACTACAACATATTTTTTTTTTATAAATCAAATAGGTACATTTTATAACGTTACCATAACATACCATCACTCATGTATTCATCGAAGAGGTAGGCAGAGGCGTACTAATGTACACCCACAGTTCGTCGGTATGTTTAGGTCCCATGTAATAGGGGGCGAGCCTACTGAGAATTTCATAGAATAACTCAATAACACTTTGCTCGACCAGTCGCACTAGGCTAGCGGGGTGGACTATAGCCTAATCCTTCTCATTCTGAGAGGAGACCCGTGCCCAGCAGTGGGACAGTATAATGGGTTGATTATGTTAACATTTATTAGTAAGTAAAGTTAAAAACAACAATCTAATTTTACTTAGCACGCAATTTTGACCCTTGACCCACTGAAAAAGGGTATCTTTATTGAAATTTCCGATATACATTACGCCGTTTCCCTAATCTAAAACGAAACAAACTCTTGATAAACTGAGCCCATTACAAAGAAAAATACTCTTACACCTCTCTTTTTTAATTTAATCAAAATTATATTATAAAAATGCTTCACATTTACACTTTGCAGTTGATTAGGATAGACTAAACCTTATTGTGTTTGAGGTAAGGTTGTGTTTTGTAAAGTTGTTAATAGAGGTGGTTTTCAAACGAACGATCGCGAATCAGTCTGCACAATAACAAAGATTGTACTGAAAAAATTGAACAGACGGGCTTTATATAGTGGAGTAGGCTCCATTATAAACAAATATGTATTCCTACAGCGACACAAGTTAACTAATTTCTATACTTAACATATTTGCCTTTAGTCCTCGGAAGGTTAGGCAGAGCTACTTTAGGTACACTCAAAATTACGCAGCAGATTTAGTTCCAAGGAATAGGAGACTAGAATATCCAGAAATTCAAATTCAATCCCGTGCGGATACTGTAATTTTTATTTAAAAAAAAATAACAATTAGAATCAAATTCAGCTCCTTTGCCTCGGCGGTCACGTTTGTGAGTACAAAATCAATGATGTAGTCTGCATAATAAATTAAAAAAAAACAACAGAGGTCTATACATTTAAAAAAAAGATATTTCGGTGTGATCAAAGAACTATTTTTTACCATGAAAATGTAAATATATAATGTAACACTTATTGGATCACTTTGTTGTCCGTCCGTCTGTCTGTCAAGACCCTTTATCTCGGGAACGCGTGGAGGTATAGAGTTGAAAGTAAAACCATATACTGAAGTCTACAGTCTCTTGAAGCTTTGAAAAAATTAAACTACTAAGTTAACGTAAAAAAAAGATACGGCCGTTTATGCCGCAAATAAACGTATATTTTGACACACTCAAGGGAATCAAAATTTATAGGGTATTTTCAGTCGACCTAGAACTACGAAATTTGGCAAGTAATACCGTCTTATACTATAAGTCTAGGGAAAAATCTGAAAACTATACATTTGTAATTAAATCATAAAAAAAATCTTTAATTAAAAGTACGTAATCAAATTTGTACGGAATCCTCGGTGGGCGAGTCCGACGAGCAATTTTTTTTCGATGCAAATAAAAAGAAATATACATAGTGGATTCTCGCAATTAGTTTGCATGTTTGAGAACATGTATGAACTTACACATAGCAAAAGTGTATATCTTAGATCATCACCCAGCTTAAAAATAAATGAAAATAAAAAAAGCCTCTCCATTACCTCCAACACGGGTGTAGGCGTTATCAGCCGGGGTAAATAATGAAAAACATCCCTTATAAATGAAATCAGACCGGCTCGGAGTTGTTCCAGTACATTCTACCAACATACCTACATAACAGCTTATCCGCTCCAGAACAATGTAATTTTCAAACTCCGAATACGTCGGTCAATTCGCTTGCGACGAAAACGTATCTTCGTGATTATGTTATCCTGGTACTTGAGATCTGTGAACTGATAAATACGACCGTAAATCCAATTCGTGTATTAAAAAAATTTATCATAATTGTCTTTTATCATTATTGTAATTTTGATTGTTTACAATTTTTCGACAGTTTACAATCTATTTTACCATTTATTTTTGACATTATAATTATTTAACCTGTTGGTTTTGCGGCTATCTACACTTATAAAATCGTTTGTCCTAAGTTCCTGATTGTCTAACTATCAAGGTACAGCTAAAACTACAAAGTCTAGGAAGCTAAAATTTGCTACATAGGTTTATTTTATAACGCGCGACATAAGTTGGCCGGACTGAAGTTAGCTGTTTGGTTGCGCAGTACACAATTTTTAACGTAAACAATCCACTGCGCATTAAAACGGCGAACTTCACTCCGGCCAACTTATGCTGCGCGTACTGTTCGCAACTACACATCTACTACGAAAGGAGCACGCCTTTCTAAGCGAATCTTTACTAGTAAAATAGTAACTAATACTTTTTTTTTATTTTCAGGTAATGTCTCCAAACCATACACTTTCTTTCGTCACACGACACATGGGATTCGCGTAAGTGCTTAATTAATTGTATAGAATTAAACTTTTATTTGCGGCTACAGTTGTTAAACTAGTTCTTTGCCGCCCACTGAGGCCATCGGCACCAGGTCAGCCGCCCGCAGGCCATGAAGGCCGTCCAATTATGATAAATTCCGGGATAAGGTCCTTAGCATAAACTAGTTGTCAGGCTTTTGTGTTACCATTAACGATTGTCGTTCTTTTGCTATGTTAGTTAGGTTGATACTTAGCCACGTACCGAATTGCACAGAAGAAATTAGGCTAGACATAACATGAAATAATGGCCATTTCATACATTAATGATAATTATCATTAATGTATGAAATGGCCGATCAATTCATATTTTATTGGCCATATTAAAATGGCCGATCATTCCATATTTTATTGGCCATATGGCCAAATGTGGATTGATTGTGGATGTTAATCATCATCAATTCATCGATCAGTTTTATCTGGCCATATCTTGAAATACAATCATTTCATGAAATGATTGGCCATATTATGAAGTGGTCAATTTTAAGATCTGGTCATGGCATATACACCCACGAAAGGCTCTTCTATTATTAGTCTGTTATTATGTATATATTTAGTTACCTTTCGTATTCTGCTGACCCTTTATCGGCCTACCCAGTGTTTGATGTCGGCTGATGTAGTGCGTAATTCGAACACTTCAGCGACGCCTGCCCGGTCTTGACGTACATTACTCTACAAAACATCTTGTTTGTGTGGTGTATGACAGAGGAGGTAGCGGGAGCGATTTGGAATATATTTTCATAATAGCTGGTCCCTCATTAGCAGGCTAAAAATGCTGTTGGGTATTAATTGGGCTTTAAGCAATCTTCAAATTAAAGTTTCAATCAATTGCAATTTATTTGAATTTAATTTTTTTAATTATTTATTTATTAGGGACAAAAATCAAGTAACATGTTGAGATGTTACAATAATATTCTTAAGTGTAACACGTAACCCACACCATTGTCCATAACTTAGCATAAAACTGGGAAAGGAAACAGACATAATATATTTCTAAATACATGGCATATGTTTGACACAGGATTATACATCATAGTTAAGACAGCACAGTATTACCTATGTATATATGAATCTTCAAATCAATTGCGTAGAGATAAAAGGCCAATTTTTAGTGCCCAACACTGTTGTGAGGTTAATATAAGCCAGAAAACGAAATGCTGAGTACTCCGCAGTGTTACCCGTCGCAATCTCGTTCTTGCCAATCCTGTGGGAAATTCCCAAAATTCCGATTTACTGCTCACCTACATCATACAGAACTCTTGGACAACATTTATGTTTCTTGACCCAATGATGTTAGATTTTTATGAAGTTCAATTTTTTTTGGACTAGTCCTTTCGTTGAATTCAAAGTCTGAATAAATCAAGTCTTGAATCCCTACAGATTACCAGCAACATTGTTTTACATACTCGTATTCGTATATAGTATATGCTATCTGGCGTTAGAATAATTTCGAGACTTCAGAATTTGTATACGGGTGAGGTCCTTTCCTCCAGAAGCTGATGTGGTGTTTCATCAGCCACTTTTACACTATCTACAGGTTTCTGCATCTGCGTTATTTTAATCACTGAACAATAAAATAAAAAATAAATCCCGTAAGAAAGTTATCCTTGTAGAAATACGCTAACTTCCTACAGCTTTTACCACTCACTCCACTCGTCGAGTTTGCACAGTGAATGTAAGTGACGGTCTGTGCAAACTGCCAGCCGATACAGATAGGCCATCGTCTTGAGGTGTTAGCCTATATACGTGTATGTACAATTTTTTTGCTAAGTGTCCGAAATACACAAGAATAGACTAATATTGAGAAACGCTGAGTTGGACGTCTTTCAAGTATAGAGACGTCATGACTTAGTGAAGGTCGCTGGGATGAATTTAAAGAAAGATTTGGTTAATGTTGGGACAGGACGGAATGGGACAAGGGTTCGTTTCCTGTAGGGAAACAAAAATGTTTGTATTCCTTACAGATAGTCCGGGTTTGGGTGTATCATCAGCAGCCCATATATTTTTTTTTATATCACTAAAGTGGAAAACAAGCGTACAGCCCAGTTGATGGTAAGCGGTTACCGTAGCTTATGGACGCTTACAAAATGTTGCAAGCATCTATAAGCTACGATAACTACGATAACATCAGGTGGTATAAAAAAAACGCTTACAACACCAGGGGTATATACATGACAGCGGCCAACACAACGCTTCCTCGCGCAGTTCTGGCAACCTTGCTCACCGTTAGGAACACAATATAGCACGGAGCTATGGTATTTGGCTACGATTTTCTGCAGGGTGGAGGTACTTCCCCAGTCAGGCTGCTCCAATTGCGAGTGGAATTATTCACCAGTGCTTGACGTAAGGTCCCTCTACTGTGCGATATTTTACTCTATCCTTGGCTTGTCGCATCCTACATAATCATAATCAATAGTCTTGTTCATTAGGTGTATAGAAAGGACAGTGTAGAGATTCGGGACAAGTACCTATGTAGGTATATGAGATTATTTTGTTTGTAAATACATAATATTTATTTACAAAAAAGCAGTATATTATACTGCTTTTATAATATGCTGTATACTTCCGATAATTACTTATCAATCTTTATGGGTTTCTGAATGCCACTACCGATGCCGAAATCGATGGCTTTACATGCTCTCCATGAAACGCAGGGGTTTTGATGTCACCGGTCTCTAGATTGACCGCGGCAAGTAATCGTTAACCAAGCAGATCGATTGATTACTTAGCTATTATAATGAATGGGCTAATTTTATCAAAAAATTAGGTACTAGCAATTATGTCACAAAGTCGTATTATTCGAATATTGTTAAAGTAAGTTTTTTCTTTCATCTAAAAATTTTTGACCGTCCTGTCGGCAGCAGACAAATACGACGTCTGCAAAGTTTCTCCGTACATAACATAATTTTTGCGCCGTCTTTCCATCGAGACAACTTTTTAACAATCTGCTTTATAATTCTTATGAGAACGCGGTAACCTGCCGTCTTAAACTCAACTTTCATACGAATATAACCTATATTATTATAGACATACAGCCTACTATACCTTAACCTGATCACTGATACACTGATAAAGGAATACAAACTTTATGATACAGAATTTCAGGTTGATATTTGAATGTGATAATAGAATATTTGTTTGAACAATCGTGGGAATTTGTCTTGCTATTGTTTTTAAAACTCTCTACATAACCTTAGGTTCATTTTGGTTCAATGAACCTAGGCCAGTCGACTGTGACAGAAAACGTGCGGTTTTTGCTAAACGATAGCTTGTTTTGTGTGAAGATTGTCAACTTAAAACCATATTAATTATTTATGTGCATGGGAATGCGCGTGCGTTTGATAATTACAGAAGATAATTCAATAAAAACCTCGGTTTCAATAATTTTGAGATGGATTATAATATAACACAACATAAAATACCGTCACGCCTGAATTCCTCGAAGAGTTAGGCATAGGCGTACTAATGTACACCCACAGTTCGCCGGTATGTTGAGGTCCCATGTAATAAGGGGCGAGCCTATTGCCATTAAGCGGGCACAAATCCAAACTCCGAGTTGCTACTGAGAATTTCATAGAAAAACCCAATAACACTTTGCTCGACCTAGGGATCGAACCCAGGACCTCTAGCGTAGCAGTCGCGCTTGGGACCACTAAACTAATGAAGCAGTCATGGATTATTTATAATCTAGTAATCTATATAAGAAGTTAAGTTAAGTTATATAAGAAGAAAGAAAGAAGAATTAAGAAGAACTTCTTCGGAAGCTGTTCATGATGATGAGAAACAGGACGATCTTCAACCACATGATACACGTGCGATGCTCACCGACGTACGTGCATCATGTGGCTGAACACAGACACTGGTTCTAGAAAGTTCTAGATGGATCTGCTATTGTTATCTCCCTTGGATTTTCTTGATGTTCCTTCGACACGTATCATGTTACTAAAAACTGTTTTTTTTTAATCATGATAGGCTTACGCTTGATCGCAAAATCGTCTGATGTTAAGCGATACTGCGATCTACTGGTTCTAGAGAGTTCTTCTTAGATCTGCAATTATTATCTTCTTTGTATTTTCTTGATGTTCAGAAGCTGTTCATGATGATGAGAAACAGGACGATCTTCAACCACATGATACACGTGCGATGGTCACCGACGTACGTGTATCATGTGGCTGAACACAGACACTGGTTCTAGAAAGTTCTTGATGGATCTGCTTTGTTATCTCCCTTGGATTTTCTTGATGTTCCTTCTACGTGTATCATGTTGCTGAACACAGACAATAGTTCTAGAAAGTTCTTGGTAGATCTGCAATTGTTGTCTTCCTTGGATTTTCTTGATATTCCTTCTACGTGTATCATGTTGCTGAACACAGACACTGGTTCTAGAAAGTTCTTGATGGATCTGCTATTGTTATGTCCCTTGGATTTTCTTGATGTTCCTTCTACGTGTATCATGTTGCTGAACACAGACACTGGTTCTAGAAAGTTCTTTTTAGATCTGCAATTCTTATCTTCCTTGGATTTTCTTGATGTTCCTTCGACACGTATCATGTTACTAAAAACTGTTTTTTTTTTAATCATGATAGGCTTACGCTTGATCGCAAAATCGCCTGATGTTAAGCGATACTGCGATCTACTGGTTCTAGAGAGTTCTTATTAGATCTGCAATTATTATCTTCTTTGGATTTTCTTGATGTTCAGAAGCTGTTCATGATGATGAGAAACAGGACGATCCTCAACCACATGATACACGTGCGATGCTCATCAACGTACGTGTATCATGTGGCTGAACACAGACACTGGTTCTAGAAATTTCTAGATAGATCTGCAATTGTTGTCTTCCTTAGATTTTCTAGATGTTCCTTTTACACGTATCATATGGCTAAACACAGACCCTGGTTTTAGAACGTTCTTGTTAGATCTGCAACTGTTATATTTGGATTTTCTTGTTCTTAATATATCAGTGGTCTGGTGATCGTTAATACTGCTACTAACTATGAGATACAAATAAGGAGTGCCCTTTAAAGAAAAACAAAAAATCTTTAAAGAGTGTCCCATTAGACTCGTGGTGCCAAGCGCAACTGCTACGCTAGACTGTTCGGTTCCCAGATCGAGCAGTGTTATTGGGTGTTTCTATGAAATTCCTATTACTTGGATCGGCAATGTGGGTGTACATTTGTACGCCTCTGCCTAACCCTTCGGGGAATTTAGGCGTGATGGTAAATCTTTACAGCCAAAGGCGACTAAGTATCAAAGAAACACCTTGAATGAAAGTCAGACTCAAATTGGTCTGTGTTGGTTAGTACCAACACGACCAATCTGAGTCCAATCTGAGACCAATCTCAGCAGTGAAGTTCTAGCACATCACTAATCTCATCAAAAAATATTGAGAGAATAATGTAGCTTGCGAAAATTAATATAAATATAATAATAAAAAAAAAACTACAAAAGATTCCCAGAAAATATGGAGACTAAAGATTCAGTTTACTGTAGAAATTTGTGGTTTTTTTAAAATGTATTATTAATGAGGATAATAAACTCACTTGCTATCCTAAGGAATGGTGTAGACACTGTGAGTGTTACTGTTTTCTTCTGCTCTTATATAGCTAATACAGCTGTATTTACACTAGATTTGTTCCAAGTTTGCATACAATATACAGAATGTCCTACTTAATGAAGGCTAGTAAAAAAATTATACATGTCTTTTAAAATAAGTTGCACCACAATAGGATTTTCTCCTGTGTCGTAGTTGTGTTCAAAAACACAAATATTCATTAAACACCCAGACTCATGAGGGAATTGGACCCGCAACCCGTAACACAGACGTCTTTCGCTCAGCCACTGTACCGTAACTATAACTGTACTGTATTAGTGATGTCATAATTTATTTTTTAAATAATGTATGGCATCAGCATGAAATAAACAATAATAAAAAGACAAAGCAAAAAAAAATATGTTATGTGCGAAACAGTTTCGGAAGTCGTTGCCTTTCATTTGATCGGATCTTTTGATTTACCGACTTCCGAAACTGTTTCGCACATACGTAACATTATATTTTTATGTTATTGAAAAAAGCATACAGTCGAATTGAGAACTTCCTCCTTTTTGAAGTCGGTTGAAAAGTAAAAAAAGAAGTTAAGATTTTTGTATATCGTGAGGTTAAGTCATCGCAAACGTGGCTACGTGAGATCCTGGGTTCGATACGCAGGTCAAGTAATGTGTTATTGAGTTTTTCTGTCAGGAAATTCACAGTAAAAACTCTATTGTTGACCCAAAAATATAGCGGTGAAAGATGTGTCTACATCAGTGCTCTGTCTAGCTTTTCGAGGTATACAAGCGTGATGATACGTTATACTTATTTTAATCTACCAAAATTACATTAAAGTAAATAGTCTATTGCTAATAAAAACACCATGTATATCTTGAAGTAAAAAGAGTGAAACTGGCCTTTTTGGAAGCGTGGTGAAAAACATTTAAATTAATAATGTTCATTATCACAATAATGGTGATTTAAGTCAAATTCTTGTTTACTACCTCTTGTTCCAAGTCCGATTTTAGGAACCTAGCAACTAGATTTGTATTTTTTTAATAACTACCTATATTAATGATCTAATTGAAATAAAACAGTTTGACTTTAAATACCATATCGGTATGAACTGGACAAAATATTTGAATTCCATGGTAAAAACATTAGCCAGTTACCTGTAAAGGGTGTAAAGTCTACTGACTGACTGACTGATGGACACCTCAAACCAATATTTTGCGCATAACTTCTGTATGATATTACGTCAGAAAAGAGTATTATAATTAGTCAAATATCCAAGTGTCACATTTTTCGGGATAAATAATAATACATTAAAATTATATTGAAACTGTTGGTCCCATAAAAACTTTGTCGAAGTCGAAGGATTGCAAAAGTTCAGGATAATAATTTTATAATCTTATCTCAAGGTAAAATAGGTAATTAACTTATTTCGTGTTCCAAAATATACCCATTCTCCTCCCATTATTTATTCAAGTGTGTATTGTTTAAAAAATGTGAGGAGAAAATACATAAGTACTTTCATATTGTTTGTCGTATTGTTAATAAATTATGATGACTTCACTCACGCGCAGTTCACAGAATGATCTAGATTCACCTCGTAATATATTCATACCATCACGCCTGTATATCCCGAAAGGGTAGGCAATGGTGCAATTTGCAGGTGGGAAGTAGAATTTCTTCTTGCAAATCCCAGTAATTCTTTGAATGGGAACTGTTAGAACTCCCTATAACTCGGGTGCAAATCACACGAAGATTTTGACATACATTCCTATATACACTCACGCCTTTCTCCCACAGGGGTAAGCAGAAACTATAGACCGCCACTTGCTACGATTCTTGCATACTTCTTTTGCTTCTTCTACATTCATATATCTTATCATACATATGTACGTGCCGTTTGCGAGTATTAAGCACCTGACTTTTTGAAGGATCTCGCCAATAAGATCGGAGGGTCATGTGAACTCTAGTGATCCTAAGACGTCTTAGATGCGATTCAGGGATCGAGCAAAGTGTTATTTTGTGTTTCTATGAAATGCTCGGAGTTTGGATTTGTGCCCGGTTAATGGCAATAGGCTTGCCCTCTATTAAATTGTATCAAAAACCTACCGGTGAACCGTGGTTGTGCGTCATAACTAATATTACGAAGGCAACTGATTAACATAACAAGTATCTAATAAAATATACCAATATGTGTCAATATATTAAATATATACATACCTACAAAAAGTATATTTGAATTATTCGTACATGAATAAAAACCTTCAAAAAGGTCGTAGTACGTAATATTCGCAACCGGCACGTGTCTTATCACAAGATGTATGAATGTGGATGAAGCAAAAGAGGTGAGCAAGAACCGTAGCAAGTGACGTTCTATGGTTTCTGCCCTATGGGGAAAACCGGATAAGTGCGAGTCAGATCCGCGTACCGAAGTTTTGGTACGCGAATCACCACAATAATTTAGAAGTTCGATGTTTTTACATCTCGATTGAATTATAGATTTTCGTATTTGTTTGTCATTTTAACTTGATATCTCCGCGTGTTCGAAGACAGTTACACCGCGAGGCAGACGGATACCGAAGTTATTTTTTTTAGTCGTGTTAGGCTTACGCTTGACCGCCAGTTCGCCTGATGTTAAGTTACACTGCGATCTACGATGAAGCGCGATTAAGGGTTGAGCCTCACAGGACTTGCTCACTCCAAGAAATTCATAGGTTCCTCATCGAAATGACAAACTGCCATTTGGAACTCAAGCAGGCGGCAGGCCTGTCACTTGATGGGGGTGCTAACCGGGCATTTCGGGACTAACGCTCTACGACAAAAGATGGGTCTGACGGAGACATCAGCCTACAGGGTCTGCAAAAGGGAAATAGGGAGCATGGAATACCTTCTGTGTACATGCGATGTAATGGCTAGAAAGCGAATGCGCTTCTCGGGGCAGGGTTATCCCAGACAAGAGGACTACAGATTCATTCCCCCAGGCCTCATTAAAAACCTCATAGAAGAGCTGTTTGAAGAACTGGGGATGAGGAACAGGTATCTAGGGGTAGTATAAAAGATCCCATTGGGTCGAAGTGCACTGAGATATAAGGTAAGATAAGGGTTCCTTTTGTCTTTTGAGGTGCACCTTAAAAATCCTTTTGCTATGTTAAGATTTCACTATTTAGTTATTTAATAGTAAAGGAAAAAATTCAATCGCGGGCAGGATTCGAACCTGCGTCTTCTGGTTTGATATACCAGACGCTCTGACCTCTAAGCCACCGCGAACCCTACCCGCATGATTGAAATTTTGCCTTCACATTCTGAATTTACGTCATAAGGTGACGTTGATTGAATTTTTTCCTTTACTATTAAATAACTCAATAATCTTAGCATGGAAAATGCAAAAAAATCACAAAAAAAAAAGATATTTCACTATTTAGTTGTTAAGGTGTTGCTGTGCCCTAACAGGGTTCATGTTTGGTTCCTAAATATATGCAAACAACTTGTAAACAACATGAATGCAATAAAGATAAATGATTATAAACAATTGATAAGACTTATGGTTTTATAATATTACTAGCTATCCCCCGGCATGCGTTGCAATGACACTTTTTTGTTTTTTTGGCATGCGTTGCAATGCCACTTTTTTTTCGTCATCAACCTTCCCAGACACGAACACAACAACTCACCAAAGTTTCGTTGTTCAAATGGGATGAATGGTTTAGCAATGCACAAAAGACAAACATACATATTAGATTTTGCGCTTGACCGCCAGTTCGCCTGATGTTAAACGACACTGCGATCTACGATGGAGCGCGCTTGCCTAGAAGAAACCGATTCACTCGTGATTTAAAGGCACCCAGATTATATCTATCAGGGAAGACCTGGAGCCGTATCAACGCCATCATTTTTACGTTGTGTGAAAGAGATGCCGCTCTACATATTAAAGAGCCTCATCTCTTTCTTACAACCTAATAATGATGGCGTTATCATGTCATAATACGGCCCCTGATAGATTATATTTATATAGACAGATACTTAATTGAACTGTGGGCATATAAATACACCAGTATATCTGCCTAACTCTTCGGCGAATAGAGGCGTGTAGGTATCTTATGTTATGTAACGATAAACCTGTAATATTTATATTTCGAGGATATTGTGCACCTGAATAAATTGTAATATGTAAATTACAAAATATCGAGTAACCGTCAACTAGGCGTCGTGGATAACAGCAGTTTATCTACAAGGTTAAACTGCGGTCGCATTATGGATGGGTAATCATTTTATTATATTGGCTTATTTTGTTGGACGAAATATTGGTATAATTATTATCTTTTTGTGTTGTTTTTTCGCATTTGCATTCTAATATTCTATAGTTGTTTTAGTAAAGGAAAAATTCGACTGCCGTCAGGATTCGAATCTGCGTATTCTGGTTAGATACACCAGACGCTATGACCCCTAAGCCACCGCGAGTCCCACCTGCCAGATCGAAATTCGCCTTCACATTCGCCTTCAGAATTTTTCCTTCACTAAAATAATGCTGGTATATTTTCGGGCTAGGGTCCCGCGGAGCGTGAATTGCCCACAAAAACGTAATACCGAAATAAATCGTAATCCAGACAATATTCTATCAAATTATGTTATCATTCAGATTTAGATACTGTTAATCTAGGTTCCTACGATCCGATTTAAAAACACTTATTTAGATGTATATAAATACACTAGGTATCAAGTCCCGTCGTTTCTGCGTTCTGTCTTCCCGTGACCATAGACGCTGTAAAGGGTCCGTAACGTCGGGATTTGATTGTGTGATTGTAACGCGATAGAATCCGAAAAGTATTTGATTTTATTTAAATAATGATGTCCAATGTTCGCGTAAGTCTCAGAACTAAGTATTTATTTAGGCGGTTCACGGCCTCGGCCATTCAGACCTTCAGACTTGCACAGTTATTTCGTCCGAATTGTAGGTAAAGGGTTGTGAAGAATATGGAGTGTCCTAGTAACCTGAGTGTCTTCACCCTCCTTTTGGTCGGATTTTGAACTCCGGGTGTGGTGCATTAGAGTTTAAAATTCAACAGCAACACTTTCGCTATATAATATTCTAAATAAAAATTCTCCAGAGCACAGAAAAAGAAATTTTCCACAATATGAGATGTTTTTTTTCGTATTTTTATTTAAACAATCAAATGGACAAAAGTTATGGAACTAAATGAGGTCTCTTTTATTTAGTAGTGGTATTTCCTTTTTGCACACACGTACAGTAAGTACCTAATATTGCCTACTCAAAATTAATATTAGTTTAATGAATGGTGTCTCAGTGTATAGCACTGATATATTTTACAGGCGCTTTACTTAATGATAAAAATAGATTGTTCAGTTTTTACACTCACGCCTTTTTCGGTAAGTGTGTAGGCATGAATTAAAAAACACTACAAATCTTATAATTTGAAGCGGCGGTAGCCTAATGGCTAGGGCTTCGGAATTGCGATCACGTGGTTGCCAGTTCGAAACCCACCCATTGGACTACCGACGTGAACCCACTCGTAATACAAGCATTTAGCTTAGCACGAGGAGTTAACAAGAATACTTCAAGGAAGCCATAAAAAGATGAAATTAACCGGGCATAAACCGAAACTTCGAGCTAATTCTGAGAAGACTTTTATACCTAGGAGTCGAATCCAAGAGCTCTACAATACACTTATGACACGATTTCTTACATCTGCTGGACTAAAAGGAAAATGAAATTCTAAATATTAGCTTAAGGGTCCGGCGGACCGAATTGACAACATTTCATTTAATTTTTACACCCTTAAATATGTATTATATTTTATTTGAAACTAGATCGAAAAATAGGATTAATAGTTACCTGTATTTTTTATATTCAATCACGATTACGATATCGAACTAACTGTAAAGTAAGTCATATCGGTTGACGAGCAAGGTAACTTGCTCTTCAATAGATGTCGCCAACGTCACCTTATGACGTAAATTCAGAATGTGAAGGCAAATTTCCATCAAGCGGGTGGGACTCGCGGTGCTCAGAGCGTCTGGTGTATCTAACCAGGAGACGCAGGTTCAAACCTGCCCGCGATTGAATTTTTCCTTTACTAAAATAACTTTATAATCTTAGCATGGAAAATGCAAAAAAATCACAAAAAAAGATAAAGATTGACTAGGAAAGGCATGTCAGCTCATTATGAGTTGAATTGTAGATGATGAATTTTAACATAACATACCATCACGCCTGTATTCCCCGAAGGGTTAAGCAGAGTTCGCCGGTATGTTTAGGTCCCATGTTATAGGGGGCGAGCCTATAGCCATTAACCGGGCACAAATGTAGACTCCGAGCTGCTAATGAGAATTTCATAGAGAAACCCAATAACACTTTGCTCGACCTAGGGATCGAACCCAGGACCTCTAGTGTAGCAGTCTCACTTGGGACCACTAGACTAATGAGGCAGTCTATGCCTATGTCTATGATGAATTTTCAGATCTAAAATCTATCTCTAATCCTAAAAACCCAACGTAGCAAGCATACCTTTTTCTCGAAGCAACACCAAGATTGTCTAGTTCCTTTACTTAGGTACATATCCACTAAAGTCCATTCATTGTCCATTACGAGTACCATCTACTCCAAGAACCTTATGGTATAAGATTCTTGATCTACCCTAAAGAAACTTATTATCTTTCCCTGTCAATATCAATAACGTCTGTCAAAATAACCTAAAATGACATTATAGCTATAGGACGTTTATAAGACGTTTTATATTATTAGGAATAAGATCTTCAGTCTATATTTCGTTATTCAATTACATACTCATTGGAAATAATTTTAGTATAAGTAGCTACCAGATGGTGTTATTTAATTTTGCGGCTAATATATTAGAGGCCTTGGAGTTACGAACATAATTAGCATTACAATCGTGTTTTTCATTTGCGAAATGTTGGATTAAGAGTCCGGCCAATTTCCGTCCAATTTAATCAAATTCAGTTATTATTCGGAATCGGATACCGTTAATCTAGGTTCCTACGTTACCATTTTGTGCAAAATACTTCACTGAAAATAAATGTAAGCGAATACAATTTTTGATAACTTTACCAAGTTTGGAACTATTTTTCGGTCTTTTATTTCCAGTGACCTAGTAGTAGACGAAATCGTACCGTAGGAACCTAGATTAATGGTATCCAAATCCGAATAACAACATAATTTGATAGAATATTGTCTGGATTACGATTTATTTCGGAATTACGTTTTTGTGGGCAATTCAAGCTCCACCGGACCCTTATGTTGTATTGTAGATATAAATGTATTTTTGTCACTTATTTAATTTTATAGAAAGCCATTACAGGTTTTTTTTGATGGGACGATTTTTCTTACGATTTACGATAAGAAACGTTGGTTCTTTTGTGATGTGTATTTTTAAAGACAATGTCTGGAATGGGTCTTGATATTACGTTCTGTCTGGTTTTTGTAGCAGTAAGCAAACCTAAGAGTAGAGGTAAAATTTTCAGGTTGGGTTAGGATTGGGTCAGTAGTAGATTGAAGTGTGGATCTGTGTCTGGTAATGGCAAAAGCTGTTATAGAGTGCCAAGTCGCGAGTCTCGAGTTCGAATTCAGAGTCTCTTACTATTCGAAATCATGAGCATATTAAATTATTATTCGCTTAAATGGTGATAGGAAAGATCTTGAGTAAACATTTATCGATTGTGTGTGAAGTCTGTCAACGTGCATGAGGCCAGAGTGGGGCATCTAATACTCCTGGTGAACCCTCGTTGTGGACTTCTTTTCTTATTAAAGACCCATGATGAAGATGGTGGATAAGGATGAGTGGCATTAGGTTTGCTACCCTTTAAATGAGACCATAGTTTGACGGTTTGGTGTAGCAGCAGAGCAATCTGCTTCTTCGCTACGTGTTGTAGGTTTAATCCCCGCACGGAGCAAATATTTGTATGGTTAGGTTAGTGTAGTTTTTCCGGGTCTGGGTGTTTTTGTGTTTGTAAACGTACTCATGATTTAGGAGAAATTTCTAGTGTAGGGCAACGTTTTTATGAAAAAAAATCAACAAAGGCTTGACGGGATTAAACACTTGAATTTTAAATTAACACAGTCATTATTACAATGATACTATGGTCTCAGCCAAAACGCGGCAGTTCTAAAATCATTTGTAAGTACTTCATCGTGACTTCATAGAATTTATGCTGTAGCACACACTGACACTGCCAAAGAAAATAACGTAACAAATTGGTCATTAAATTATTCTCTGATATTGGAATTTGTTGAAATATTTGCTTATAAAATAATTAATGTTTTGTATAGTACTAGTGAACCCAGACGTTATACTGATGGGTGCACCCCAAGGTTCCATTCTAGGGCCAATTTTGATTGTGTTAATTATATCTATTGTATGAAAATATGTATGAACATGGGCTAAGGAAAATAAGTTTGCAAGAATCGTTGTAAGTGACGATCTGTAGTTTCTGCCTAACCATTTATGGGTAATACGCTTGAGTGTACGAAAGCAAATTCCTTGTGGTAGAGATTAGATTTGCTTATTCTTAAATGACTTTAGGAATATAATCCGATACCTCACTCAATAGTCATACATTGACAACTACCTCATCCAAACGCAACAGCTACATTAGAGGTTCTGAGTTCGATTTCCAGGTCGGGCAAAGTGTTATTGGCTTGCAGCTCGGAGTACCAGAAAAGTTCTAAAACTCTTATGTATCGCTATTAGCTGGAACCCAAAAGGCTGGCTGCATTGCTACGTTGGGTGGCACTCTTGCCTAGTAATATAACCATTAGAGGTCTCATGTTCAAGTCATAAATAGTTAATCAATCACTCGCTGAAACGGCGAAGGAATTTATCGTGAGGAAACCTGCATGCCTCAGAGATTTTCTTGAGGGCGTCTAAAGTTTGCCAACCGGCATTAGCCCAGCGTTGACTATAACCTAATCTCTCCCATTTCGATAGAAGACTCATGCCTAGCAATGAGCTAATATAAAAAATAAGGTTAACAGATGAAGTTCATGAAATCTATCAGTTATCTGGGGGACAGCAGGCTTACTCTTGAAAACAATACAATACCAATCCTAACGTGATCCGATTCCAATGTCAATTTGGTTGTCGGGCGATTTCGTACTCTTGAGTACAAATCCGTTAACCTTGTATCGGCATCCTGATTGGCCAATGGTTGGGTCGTTTCCCAATCCAATTTAGTTCACTCAATCACCGCGCAATATTGAAACAATTTGGCGCTAGTCTCGGATTCAAGAGTACGAAACTTGACGAAACGGCACAATTCCAATGTCTATGTATGTAAAACTTCCTCTCTCACACTCTTTGAAGCATAGTTGAAAAGGGCATGAAAGATAAAAACAAAATGTTAAATAAAAAAATATAAAACATTTTATTTTATAAAATTATAGTTTAATAAAAACACGTTAGATAGGCTTTTACAACTTGTGATAAAAAATATATATTTCTATCTTTTGAAAGCTCACATAAAATATATTAATTTTAAAACTATTTTAGCGGTCTAATTGAAATGAAACATTATCTTTTTGAGATTTTTCTTTTCCATTTTCCATGATAAGATTATAAAATTATTTTAACGTGTCTAAAATATATATAATATAACTAACATAGTTAAAAGGTTGCATCGTACGACATTGAACTAACTGTAAACTAAGTCGTGTCGGTTGAGAAGCAAGGTAACTTGCTATTCATAGATGTCGCCAACGTCACCTTATGACGTAAATTCAGAATTTGAAGGCAAAATTACAATCAGGCGGGTGAGGTTCGCAGTGGGTTAGAGGGCAGAGCGTCTAGTGTATCCAACCAGGAGATGCAGGTTCGAATCCTGCCCCCTAAAATAACTATTGAAACATTATGACATTTTGAAGAAAAAAACAATAAATTTTAAAATACATATATTACATAGAAAAAAAACATAATCCACATAAACAAATTTTGGCAGTTGAAAAGTAAACAACGGATAATGTCGATTCAAACTTCCATTTAATTATTAAAAAAAGTTGAAAATTGCATGTAAGATAGATTATAGATATATATAAGGCAAAATAGATTCACAATTTTGTAAGCCAAGAAGTAACCAGTAGGTAGATACCTAGTACTTACTACACAATATGTCTTAAAAGTGCTAATAATACAAAGGATACCTTCAAGCTGATGTCATTTTACAAAATATACTTCTTTAATCAGTTTCAGTCTGACTTTAAATGGATTCCTATATGTATATATATAATATTCGAAATGAATTCTTAAATGTAATCAGACTTAGAACTTCGAATGGGAGGGGAAGTCGTTTAATGTTACATCTCACCACACCATTACGCCCGTATTCCCCGTAGGATAAGGCAGAAGTGTACTAAATATGCACCCACAATTCGCCGGACCTCAGGACCTCTAACGTAGCTAGACAATGGTCCTAAGTAAGTTTTGAGGCAGAGTATCCTTCGCACACTCTCCTCTAAAAATATATTTTTAAATAATAATAATTTTTTTTTTCAGACTTCCGTTTTAACACGGTTGCTTTAACGAAATAAGCTGCTGGGATCTCTGCCTGATAAGTTTTTTTCTTACGCTTTGTCCGTCATAAGGACAATTTGGCAAGCCAAAAACTAATTAAAACAAAAAAAAATGTCTAATTATTTTATTTTAAAGTGCGTACAAACCGAAAGCATTTACTAAAGTTCTGAATTTAATAAGTATTTACTATTTAATAGGTATTTGAAAACTATGGTGCGACAAAATTAAGTAACCTGGTGGCTAGAATTGGAACTAAAGTAGCTTTAAACGGCGCCATTTTGATTTATGACTGCTGTCAATTACCCAACTGCTAGGCTCGGTTTTCTCTCAGGATGAGAGGGATTAGGTTATAATCTACCACGATGGCCTAGTGAGGGTTGGCAGAATTCTTACGCTATCTAAAAAATCTACGTTACCTAGAAAATTATAACCTTAAAGAGGACGGAGAATACATTTTAAATCGTGAATATAAAAATTTTGTAGTAGGTAGTCCCAAATTTTGTCCGCAATAGTTCATGAGATTTATCTTTGAAGCGTTCCATATAAGGAAATGAAAGGAAATCTAAATGTCAACTAGTTCTAAAATAGCTCTTACCTGAAGCTTTACGGTTATCAAACCTGAACTTTCTTACTCCGTGGGGGTTTACACCCCCTTTAAGGAAAGTGACCTCCGACAGCCAGAGGAAGTAACTCCTCAGTCTGAAGCGAGGAACATTTAACGTGTATCATTTGTGGTACGGCGCTAACGGCTGGCTCTGGTCTTATGGACTGGTCCAACAAGCCAAACATTGGTCAAACATTATTGGACTCCATAATAATATTATGCAGATCATATAAATGGATTCCAAACATTGGACAATATTTGTTAAGTGCCAATTATTGGGACAAAATGTACTGGCCGATTTCTTATTACACTGAATCTATAGGTACTTACGAGTACATAATATACTGATTAAATGGTACATGTTGCAGTATTGATGACTAATTGCTGGATTTTTGACCAACTTATTATTCAAACATTTGCCAAATCTTTTTGGTACCATTCAGTATATCGTTAGTAGGTTCAATATATTAAGTAATATTCTTTTTTAAGACCAAGCTAGCCCACCCGAAGGTTCGCGCCGCGGTGTCGTCATAAAGACAAAATTAATCGACCTGATGGCAACTGGAACATTGTCTGGGATCTGAAAACAAAAAGATATACATTTCTTTAATAAGTACATAGTTTAAAAGCTGTTATACTATCTACAAACAAGCATAAGGGCCACCAGCAATACCCAAAAAGATTCGAGAAAAAACACCGCATCCAAATTTGTGCCGCAATTTTTGCGAGATTCGCGTTCATACATACAGATAGATACTAAATCGAAGAATACCTAATTGTTTTTGAGTTGTCGGTCTTATACAGACCTCTCATATATTTTTTGACTTTGACTTTGATTATCGTGGACATATTCAAACAGTCTTATATCAGAATTCTGATTAAGCTGAGTGTTTTATCTGGAAAGCCTTAACATACAGACAAACAGCTTTGACACCTGAGAAGCTACGTTTGTTATAAAAATATATTTTCAGATATGGTGAGCGCCGCGAGGAAGCATTGTGTTGGCAGATAGGATAAGCATCACGCTATTGTCTTCTATGCTGCCCAACTATTCCTCCTTTATTTATAGGGTCGGCAACACGCGAGTGATACCCCTGGTGTAGCAAGCGTCCATAGGCTGCGGTAACCGCTTACCATCAGACGGGCCGTATGCTTGTTTGCCATCTTAGTGGTATAAAAAAAATACGCTAACAAAGTTCCGTATACTTCTTGTCATATAATATTACAATACATATCATTACGCCTGTATTCCCCGAAGAGTTGGGTAGAGGTGTATTCATGTACATTCGAAAGTTCGCCGGTATGTTTAGGTTCCAGGTAACAGGGGGCGAGCCTATTTCCAATAACCGGGACCTCTAGCGTACTAGTCACACTTAGGACTACTACAGTAAAGAGGGAGTTATACAGGCATAGTTCGACATTCGTAGAAGATATTAGACTGAATTAATTGATGAGATTTTTTTTTCGTGATAGGTTTACGCTTGATGTTAAGGGTTCAGCGTAGCTTGAATTACCCACAAAAACGTAATACCGAAATAAATCGTAATCCAGACAATATTCTATCAAATTATGTTATTATTCGGATTTGTATACCGTTAATCTAGGTTCCTACGGTACTATGTCGTCTACTACTACTTCACTAGAAATAAAACACAGTAAAATCGTTCCCAACTTGGTAAAGTTATCAAAAATTGTATTCGCTTAAATTTATTTCCAGATTAGTATTTTGGACGAAATGGTAGAGTAGGAAACTAGATTAACAGTATCGGAATCCAAATAATAACAAAGTTTCATTAAATTATGTTTGAATTACGATTTATTTCGGTATTACGTTTGTAAGAGAAATTCGGTCCGCCAGACTCTTAAGCGACATTGCGATCTACGATGGAGCGCGCTTGCCTAGAAGAAACCGATTCACTCGTGATTTTAAAACACCCAGATTATATCTATCGGGAAAGACCTACCGGATCAATGAGGAAGCAATAGGAATTCACCTCAGCTGTAGGTAGCTACTAGCTTCCATCACCAACAGTGTCCTGGAGACTTGCTGCTGTTTCTTGAGGGCCTATTCGTGACCAAGAGTTTTCTGTAGTCACCACCCATTGTTAAGATATAGCGCGTAGATGCCATCTGGAAAAGTTATCAATTTTGGTTAGTAAAACTTATTTAAATGTTCATAAACACAAACAATCATAACATACCATCACGCCTGTATTCTCTGAAGGGTACGGCAGACGGTTTACTTATACACCTACAGTTTGACGGTATTTTTAGGTCTATAATAAGGGACGAGCTTATTACATTTAACCTTATTCTCCCAAGCGCTTTCTACTATCGGACGACCAGAAGCACGAAAAAGCGACATCGATTCATGGTGGACATTCCAAAATCCCGAACGAAACGCTTTAAGTCCACTGTTATCATGCGTACCCCTGAAATGTGGAATGCGCTTCTCGAGTGGGTTTTCCGCGACAGATATAATCTGGGTGTGTTTAAATCACTAGTGAATCGGTATCTTTTAGGCAAGCGCACTCCATCGTAGATCGCAGTGTCGTTTAACATCAGCCAAACTGGCGGTTAAGCGTAAGCCTATTAGGAATCTAAAAAAACCGTACAAATCCAAACTCCGAGTTGCTGCTGAGAATTTCATAGAAAAACTTAATAATATTGCTCGACGTAGTATCGAAGCCAAGACTTCTAGCGTAGCATTCCCGCTTACAAACCAAAAAATATTTTTAGAATATTTTTTTTGTCTATTAATCGGTTTGAAGGATCTTCACGCAGAAACTAATACACAAAATTTGATGTAATTTTCATAGATATATGCTAGAGGAAGTAAGGCCATCTAGTGTATGTTTCATGTTGATTTGCCACTTCGAGAAGAAACTAGTGCACAGTAGAGGAACGGTAAGTACTCGTATGTTGGTGATGATAAAACGGTCTGACCGTAAGATAATATTGTCTACTACTGGACAAGGGTCTCGTCTTAAAATAAGAAAAAATATGCTATGTAGTAGTAATATCCTAACATAACATAACATGCCAACACGCCGGTATTCCCCAAAGGGTTAGGCAGATTCGTACTAATGTACACCCACAGTTCGCCGGTATGTCTAGGTCCTATGTAATAGGGGGTGAGCCCATTGCCATTAACCGGGCACAAATCCAGATTCCGAGCTGTTACTGAGAATTTCATAGAAAAACCCAATAACACTTTGCTCGACTTGGGGATTGAACCCAGGACCTCTAGCGTAGCAGTTGCGCTTGGTACCACTAGACTACTGAGGCAGTCCTAGTATGCGAAGTAGAGTATCTATAGAGTTATTTGCCAGCTCTTCTCCATATGACCCACTTTTTGGAACCGTGCAACTAGTATTGACTTTCAAAATTACCAATTTTAGTGGACTAATTGAAATACAAGTTTTTGATTTTGAGACTTCCCAAGCCGTCGAGAAAATCTCTCAGACATGCAGGTTTTCTCACGATGTTTTTCTTCACCGTTTAAGCGCGTAATAATTAACTAATGACTTCGAAAAGTCAGAGGTAAACACCTCTGACTTGGCAGTCCAATGGTCGTGTCAATAGGCAATCAAGGCTCCTTCAAGAATCCTTTTTACAGTGTAAAAATTATGACTTACCGTTATTTTAGTGTAGAAAAAATTCGACTGCGGGCAGTTCGAACCTGCGTCTTCTGGTTCAATACACCAGACACTATGACCGACTAAGCCACCGAGAGTCCCACCCGCCAGGTCGAAATTTGACTTCACATTCTGAATTTACATCATTAAGGTGACGTCAGTGACATTTATTGAAAAGCAAGTTACTTTGCTTCTCAACAGAAATGATTTACTTTTTATTAAGTTCGATGTCGTCTTACTTTGTAACTTAGTTCGTTGACTAACGTCATCTTACTGATGTAAATTCAGAATGAGAAGTCAAATTTCGACCTGGCGGATGGGACTCGCGGTGGCTTTGTTGGTCATAGCGTCTGATGTATCTAACCAGAAGACGTAGGTATAAATACTGCCCGCAGTCAAATTTTCCTTCACTAAAATAACTTTAAAATCTTAACATGGAAAATGAAAAAATAAAAAACAAAGTACTATTACTTTTAAGAGAGGTATGGCAATTAGGGTTGCCCGACTCTCCAGTCGGGAGTCCAGGTCCAGGAGTCGGGGGTCCACGGTGGAGGTACTTCTCCAAGTACCTCCACCCTGCAGAAAATCGTAGCCAAATAGACAACATAGCTCCGTGCTATGTTGTCCTCCTAACTGTGAGCAAGATCGCCAGAGCTCCGCGAGGAAACGTTGTGTTGGCAGTGGGGGGGACCTGTGGTGTTTTGTTACCGCCGCTCTCTTACATGAAAGCATGTCTCCTATGCCCCCCCCCCATCTATTCCTCCTTAAGGGTCGGCAACGTGAGAGTGATAGCCATGGTGTTGTAAGTGTCCATAGCTGCTTACCATCAGGCGGGCCGTATGCAAGGTGGCAAACAACATCTTATTGATATAAAAAAAACTTACCGGTCGATATATGCTGGAATTTTAACTTAATTCCAGCAAGTTAATATTAACTTAAGCTTCGTTTCTCTTTTGTCTCCATCCATATCAGCCATGTCTGTAAAGTTTAAATAATATTTATAAATTTTATTATATTAACTATAGTTTGGTGGTTTGTCGTAAGGGCGACTGCTACGTAATTCCCAGATCGAACAAAGTGTTATTGGGTTTTTTTATTCGGAATTGCCTCATTAGTCTAGTGGTTCTGAGTGCGACTGCTACGCTAGGGGACCTGGGTTCGATTCCAAGGTCGAGCAGAGCGTTATTGGGTTTTTCTATGAAATTCTCAGTAGCAACTTCAAATTTCGAATTTGTGCCCGAACCATGGCAATAAGCTCGTCCCATATTACATGGGACCTAAACATACCGACAAACCGTGGATGTACGGTCCTTTTTTTAAATGATTATTCGAGCAGCGGTAGCCTAATGGCTAGGGCGTCGGACTTGCAATCATGTGGTTGCCAGTTCGAACCCCACCCATTGCACTACCGACATGAACTCACTCGTAACATTTAGCTTAGCACGAGGAGTTAACAAGAATACTAGTAATACGCAACCCACATTGCTAGTAAGCTTTTTAAAATTTAAAAAAATCTGATTAGGCCTTTTGAAGAAAGAGCCTTAGCAGCCTTGAGTTGACCTGTCCTGACTGACGGCACGCATACAACAGTCATCGTGTAGCTCAACCGTCATTAAGGGAGCTCAACGACCCGTCGCACGATGATACCAGATCAGCAAGACAATTGCGTAGGCCATGTAAAATACTCAAGACCGTCAGAAAAAATGTTCATATAAATCATGTATTTAAACTAGCCTACACAGTACTCACATTTACATTTATTACAACTATATAAGAAAATCCAAATAAAATGAATAAAATTCTGATAACATTTGAAAAAAGTTGTAAATGTCAACTGAATGTTATAATTGTCAGCTATATATATAAATAATGCCAGCTAATACCGAAATAAATCGTAATGCAAACACAATTTAATCAAATTCTGTTATTATTCGGATTCCGATACCGTCAATCTAGGTTCCTACTCTACCATTTCGTCTAAAATACTTCACTGGGAATAAATGCAAGCGAATGCAATTTTTGTAACTTTACCAAGTTTTGAATGATTTTTCGGTCTTTTATTTCGAGTGAAGTAGTAGTAGATGAAATAGTATCGTAGGAACCTAAATTAACGGTATCTCTCTCTATCTTAAAACAGAATCTGACATAAGGGTGGTCGCCAGCCAGTCAGACCCCAAGAGATCCTATCACCAAGCAAGTCGAATATGGATATTTATGAGGAACAGTAAAATATATATAGAAATTCTACTTACCGAATGGACAGAGTGTCTGCCGTCAACTGATTTCATGTCGAAGTTATAACAAGTATTTATAGTAATGCCATCTATAGCTAGAAGATAAAGAGTAATCATTTGAACAGACTCTTGTTGGCTTACCATAAATTTACTTAATTCATGTGTATCAATTTCAACATGAATTTGCAAGTATAATTCATATTTTATATATTTGTCTGTAAGAGGTACGTATATGATATTTTTTAAATTAAATATCATAATTTATTTAAAAATAGAGTGAGTGGAGAGCGTTGTGGAGATGAGTAATAAAACAAATTGTTACAGGGGTTAAAAAAGGTTTGCTAACTAAGTATGCATTGGCATGGGCACGAAGGTACAGCACGATCGAAATAAACATAAAATATTGATGTTCAACCTGATCTGACTGGACTGAAAGACGTCCCCAACTTAGTTGGAAAAAGGCTGGTGGGTCACCTGATGGTAAGCGATTATCGCCACCCATGGACACCCGCAACACCAGTGTCACGAGTGCGTTGCCGACCTTTTAAAAGGGGATTGGGCCTCCGGTAACCTCACTCACTCGGCGAAACACAACGTAAGCGTGGTTTAACGCCGGTTTTCTGTGAGGCCGTGGTATCACTCCGGTCGAGCCGGCCAATTCGTGCCGAAGCATGTCTCTCCCACGTGAGATGATGAAACTGTGAGAGTTTATGTGTTTTTCTCGTCTTCGAGAATCCATTTCTGATCCTAATTGCTTCACGTGAAGCCTCGGGTAAAAGGTAGTAATAATATTATTAAACTTTATAATGAAGGCTATTTAAAACCTCTCTGAGATGTCAATAATATTCGTACACCTTGTTGTAACCTTGATACTGCCAAAACATGACGAGATATTGGAACAATTGGAACAACTGGAACAATTTTATTACACAGATGTAACAAAATTAAATATTGGTAATGATATCTTGTCATATTCGACTTTATTACTGATGTAATTATCTACATGTACCTATTGTCCATTTAAGAAAATTTAGAGTTTTCTCGCCGTTCCCGGCAAGTAATAGCGAGAACGTACACAACGAACACAAAAACATCTGTGACAGTTGCTACTAGAAGTCAAAAACCCGAAAAGCATGTTCATTCTTAGAATAAAATCAGTATTACCCAGAAATCGGGATGCGAACGTATTATGGCAGTTGGTTCGTATCTATACTATTTATTAATATTATAAAGCTTGAGAATTTGTTTGTTCGGTTGAACGCGCTAATCTCAGGAACTACTGGTTTGAATTGAAAAAAGATTTTTGTGTTGGATAGTCTATTTATTGAGGAAGGTTATAGGGTATATAACATCACGCTACGATCAATAGGATCGGAGCATCAATGAAAAATGTTGCAAAAACGGGAAAATGATTTGATTATTTTGAGCTGGGAAGTGACATGGATCATTGATAGCGACAGACCGAACACCATGCGGGCGAAGCCGCCGGCGAAAGCTAATATTCATCTGGTTCGAATGTAAGCCGACCCCAACATAATAATTGGGACAAAGGATGATGATCATGACGTCACGACATTAGCTGGCATTAGCAGACAGCACGTGATAGGCTTGTATCTCTTGAATGAAGAGAATTGTCGGGATTGATCCAGGAATCCTGCCTTCTTATTTTGCAATCTCTGAGAAGCAATTTGATTGAATAACTTACTTTAGGGGTTACCAGACTCACCGACTAACGTGTATATATTATGTAATCTCTTATCTAAATATACTAATATTAAACAGAAGATTATTTTTTGTTTAATCGCGCTGATGTCTGGAGCTCTCTCTCGCTCTCCTCTCTCTCCTCTCTGGAGGATTTGAAATATCTGCACTTGATAGCCGAATTCTCTTAAAAGGTTATAGAATTTTAAGATCACGGTACAACCCTTAGGAACCGAACAAGCGGGCAAAACTGCGGGTCATAGTTAGTAGGTACCTAGTTACTACAAGGGCACAGAAAAAGTCTAACTGATGGATACTTTTTTTATTATCCATGTGGTGTTGGGTAAGTACGAGATTATTTATTTTTTAAGTGTTGTTCATTCACAGTAACAAATCTTACATAGGTATTTTAATTATACCTTTAAGGTAGTAAACAAGTATACGGCCCACCTGAGGATAAGCGGTTACCGTAGCCAATGGACGCTTGCAACACCAGGGGTATCATTCGCGCGTTGCCGACCCTGTAAATTAAGGAGGAATAGTTGGGCTAGCAGCTGGCAGCATAGGAGACATGCTGCCCGGTGGTAACAAAACACCACCGGTCTCTGGCGACCTTGCTCACCGTTAGGAATACAACATAGCACGGAGCTATGTTATTTGGATACGATTTTCTGCAAGGTGGAGGTACTTCCCCAGTCGGGCAGCTCCAATTGTGAGTGGAATTATTCGATTCCACTATGCCCTACCTCTTTTAAACTCTTAAAGGTACCTAAATAAACGCAATATTTGCTTGTCAACCATACAATCAATCCCACGACCACACAAAATTGCTCAGAAAACAATTCAGTAACATGTATATTTATGTTAATTTTTTGAAACGGCTGTTACATTTTATTTACATTTTCACAATATAATAACTCATTACTTTCTTTACATTACTAATTATTCATAATATTTACTTTCTTTCAATTCATGTTAAATATTTAAACAAAAAGTTTTATTATCGTTGTGTACTAGGTATGTTTCTGTTTTTTTTTTATGGGATAGGAGTGCAAACGAGCAGTCCGATCGCCTGATGGTAAGCGATTACCGCCGCCCATGGACACCCGCAACACCAAAGGAGTCACAAGTGCGTTGCCGACCTTTTAAAAGGGGATTGGGTCTCCGGTAACCTCACTCACTCGGCGAAACGCAACGTAAGCGTTGTTTAACGCCGGTTTTCTGTTCAGGAACAATATAATTAACAGAGGCAATAAAAAAAATATAATATTATGAAATGGTATATTGCTACGACCTGATGCCACGGGTCACAGGACAAACCTCCAAATAAAACTTGATTTTTTTCGAGTTTTAGTTATATCCTAAGTAATTTCGCCGGATATATACGAGTATTTCAATTTACTTCCAGCAAGATCCTCTGGTTTGGTACATCAGACACTTTGCCAACTAAGCAACAAAGATGTCGGATTTATCTTTCACTCTGTTCGAACAACAGCGAAATGTAGCATACATGATGTACATGATGATAATATGTATATATACATATTATCATCACGCCTGTAATCCCCGAAAGGTTAGGCAGAGGTGCACTATTTATAAAGTAGATCTCTTAGTTCGGGGCGACTCTGGGCACAAATCCAAACACCGAGGTACTAATGAGAATTTCATAAAACCCAAAAACACTTCACTCGACTGAACCCAGTACTTACATTATTTAGAAAAAAATAAGACATACTATCACGCCTGTATGTTATGGGTGTTATAAAATTCTTATCCACAGTTCGCCGGTATGTTTAGGTCTCATGTAATAGGGGTCGAGCCAACGGGGCACAAATCCAGACTCCAAACTGATACTGAGAATTTTATAGATAAACCCAATAACACTTTGCTCGACCTGCGGATCGAACCCAGGACCTCTAGCGTAGCAGTCGCGCTTGGATCCACTAGACCAATGAGGCAGACAAAATTATAAATAAGTATTAAAATCAGATCTTAGCTCCGGGTCTACTTGAACAGTACCTTATCTTTTATTAATGTTGTCTTTTACATAAAAGCTCAAATATAATCAAATGGTATGTCTGTTATAGCAATCGCTGATATGTAATGAACATGATAAAACGATTTATTTAAGAACCTAAAAGGACTTTTTGAATGCTGTTCATTTGGATGTCGCGGCAATTTGTCCAAACGGTCCAAGTTTTAACATGTTGAAGAATATGTACCTATCTGTTCTTCCAAAAGCTGGCAAGAAATTGATCGAACTACCGACGTGAACCTACTCGATACACAAGCATTTAGCTTAGCACGAGGGCTTAACAAGAATACTAGTAATGTGCGATCAACGTTGCAAGTAAGCTTTTTTTTAAATAAGAAACTAAACATAAAATGGCCAAGATTAATTTTGAAATCTTGGTCGGACCTAAGAATCTAGGCATCCGCTAGGCAATCTTTCGGAAGAACAGGTAGATAGGTACTTATATATGATATATTCAAAAGATTATTAGTAATGTGCAACCCACATTCCTAGTAATTTTTTTTTAATATCGTGAGAAAGCCTGAATACCTGTTTAAAAAAAGCATAGAATGCAAAAAATTACTTACTTTTGAGGTAATCTAAGACCAAATAGAAATAATAATTCCTTTCTCTTATCAATTACACCAAACGGAGTAAAGGAAGCAAAATCGACTTGGGTTCTGTAAAAAGTCATTGATTTTGTATTGAGAGTCATTTGAAAGAAAATGGCGGCCCATTTGCTAAGGCTCGGATATGTAGCGAATAATTTATTGTGATTCCTACCTTAAGTAGTCAACATTGGTTCTATTTTGCTTGTTTTCCTGGTAAATGCTTTCTTGTAGAGCTGTGTCGCTGAGTTTGCCTGTGTGGATAACACCGGATTATATTCAACCGTTAACACGTTGAACGCCATGGCAGTCACATGGTGTCTGCCAATATATATTCCACTTGGGCCGCATAGAAAGTTAAAAAAATGTTTAATATTTACTATGTGTTTTTTTTTGTTTATTGAATAAATAAAGGCAAAAAATAAGGCGTGGTTACAATTTTAGTCAAAAAATATACAAAATTGGGCTAAATCTTACTGGCAGACACCAGTGTCCGCCACGGCCTACGCGGAACCCTTTTCGTAATTTTATATCGGGGAGCCGCGCGGGTCACACTGTCGGTCCCTCCCGTCCCGCGGGGTATTGTGCGGTCGCGACATTTGCGCGCGCTCAGTAATCGATACGATTTGCTTCACGTTATACGTTCGCTTTTTTCCCGCTAATAATCATGGAAGATTTTGGAAACGATTTTGAAATAACTGATGAACATCTAACGCAATTAGAAAACATTGAAATATCATTATTAAATAGTAGTTTTAATATACCAAGTTCAGACAGCGAATGTGCAGATATAATTCAACTACCTAGACGAAAGCGACGCCGAATTCTGTTATCTGAAAGTGAGAACAAACTGTTCTCACTTTCAGATAACATGAATTATATCTGCACATTCGCTGTCTGAAGACCTCCAAGCCATCCCATCGAATTCAAATAATTTTAGTACATGGACTCAGCCAAGAGGTAACCAGAGACGTATTATTCCCTTTACCAATATTCCTGGCCCGCCATTTCGTATACGTTGCATGACGAATATGACGCCTGCAGAAAGCTTCGCTATGTTTGTTACTGACAATGTCTTAAATTTAATAGTTAATGCTACAAATAAATATGCTTTAGCAGTTATAACAAGAACGCCTGTCGCATCTAAATATGCACGTATTCGCAAATGGACACCTACTACACAGAGATGAAAATTTTTTTTGGACTTATTGTTTTTATGGGTTTGGTAAAGCTTCCTAGAATAGCTGATTACTGGTCAAAAGATGATATGATTGGACATCCTTTTCCACGCACTATTATGTCGCGTAATCGCTTCGAATTAATATTGCAAATGTTACATTTTTCCGAAAATGACGATAATCATAAATCGGACCGATTGCACCGTGTTCGTAAGCTATACGATATTATGAATAACACGTTTCAGGAACTTTTTTCGCCAGCAGAAGAACTATGTATTGATGAAAGTATGGTACCTTTTCGTGGAAGAATTATTTTTAGACAGTACAACAAACAGAAGAGGCACAAGTATGGTATCAAAGAATTTAAATTGTGTACGATTCCGGGTTATACCTACAAAATTAGCGTTTACGCGGGAAAAAATGATGTTGACAATACTACACCAACAAATGTCGTGTTATCATTATGTGAGGGTCTTTTTGATAAAGGTCATACATTATTTACGGACAATTGGTATACGAGCATTACATTGGCAAGACAGCTTTTAGAAAAAGAAACTCATCTTGTTGGAACTATAAGAAAGAACCGTAAAGGCTTACCAAAAGAAGTGATTAACGAAAAACTAAAGCGGGGTGACTACAGAGCAGCGGAGAATTCTGATGGAATTACTGTGTTAAAGTGGAAGGATAAGAGGGATGTCTTAATGTTATCAACCAAGCATACTGACCGCTTTGTTGAAATACAAAAACGCGGGAAAAAGACGATAAAACCAAAAATTGTAATCGATTACAACAGTGCAAAGGGTGCGGTTGATTTATCTGACCAGTTAGCATCTTATTCGACGCCCCTGAGAAAGTCAATCAAGTGGTATAGAAAACTTGGGATCAATTTACTTTTGAATACTGCAGTTGTTAATGCCTTAATTTTATATCAAACTGTTACAAATAACAATATTCAAATAGTGGAGTTTAGGAAAGCCATTGTTAATGAATTCTGCAAACGCGATGCTGTGGAAAGCCAGGAACATCAGAGACCTAAGAGGAAGAAGCATAGAATATCAAAAAAGGACGGTATCGCCAGAATTACAAGCCTCTTATGCTCTGGTTGTTACAAACAAAATGTCGGATTGAAGGGAAGAGTTTGGGCCCGGAACAAGACTAAAAAAGTAAACACGTTTTGTGAAGACTGTCCTGATAAACCATTCATGTGTTTTGATTGTTTTAATAAACTACATCATTGATTTTGCAATATATAATGTCATTGATTGGTACCTACATATTAAACAAAAAATGTGATTTTAAATGTTTTGTAGATCTCTGCATTGTGATTTTATTATAAGAAAGATTTAAGATTTAAGTTGATTTTTAGATAATAAAGAAATAATTAGTATTGTAATTGTTTTATTCATCTCTTAAAAATAAAGTCTCTGTTCAATGTTGTATAAATATATAATTAAATATATTAGGTAGGTAGTATATACCTACATATCAAAAGAAATTGTGTCGGGTCCGGCAGGTCATCATTATTTTACATATGTCCAAATATTTTTTTGTGCTAAGTAGTACACATTATTCTACAGGGCCGCGCGGGTCATATTCGATACAGTTTTTGTTCAAATGAGTGACCGTCAGCCCACTGTAGACATCTGAACGCGGGTCGTGCACGTGGACACATGGTGTCTGCCGCGGCCTGCGGGACTAAACCATTTGTCGGACACACGGTGTCTGCCACGGCTCACCAGGAAAAGTATCGATTTTACTTCGGCGTTCAACGTGTTAACCAAAAAATAAAATTATTGAGGTTTTTTTTATATTCGTAATAGTCTTAAGCTTGATCGCCAGTTCGCCTGGTGTTAAACGACACAGCGATCTACAATGAAGCGCGCTTGCCTAGCAGAAACCGATTCACTCGTGATTTAAAGACACCCAGATTATAACTATCAGGGAAGACCCACTCGGGAAGCGCATTCCACATTTCAGCGGTACGCATGATAAAAGTGGACTAAAGCGTTTCGTTTGGGTTTTTGGAATGTCCATCTTGAAACGATGTCGCTTTTTCGTGCTTCTGGTCGTCTGATAGTTGAAAGAGCTAGGGGGAATAAGATCGTGGAGATTTTATGCACACTCACCGAAATTTGTATCCGATGAAAAACCGATAAGCTAGCAAGTTTGCGGCGATGTTCTAGACTTTGGAGTTTAGCCCGGACAAGGAATCGTTGCCGTTATCCGATTTGAAGGGCAAAGTACATACATATCATCACGCTATATTCGATAGGTTAGGCAGTGTACTTACTAATGGACTTACTCCTTTCGCTGGTATGTTAAAGCTCCAAGTAATATGCGGCGAGTCTATTGCCATTAACCGGGCACAAATTCCGAACGAACTTCGAGCTAATACTGAGAATTACATATAAATTCCCAAAACACTGCGTTGACCTGGGAATCGAATCTGCGACCTCTATGGTTGCAGTCGTTCTTGGGACCACTAGAATAATGAGACAATTATCCTATTCAATATATATTATTATAATAGTTTAAAGCCTAAAATACCTTTTTTATGGAATTAAATCAGCAAACGATCTGACGAGCCATCTGGTGGCAAGTAGTCATCGTCGCCCATGGACTCCTGCAACACCAGACGAGTTGCTGCCCCATATGAGCCCCTACAAACTACAGACTGCCAGAGCCGCAGCAATCGAGAGGGACTGGCTCTTACGCAAGTCTTAAGCAAGTCAGATATTTCCACGCCTCTTACGGGATGCCTATCTGAAAGGCAGTGAGGAACAGTATTCTAACCCGTCCCCACACGGGGAAAAACACGTCCCTTGCCGTGCATTCTTGCCGGTGAGAGCCAAGCTTTTTTATTTATAAAGCAAATAACATTAAAAAAGAAACGGGAATAAAATCTACCATTAAAGTACCTACAGGTGGTGGAAATATAATTTCTTTGAAATGAAAAGAGTGGAATTAACATTTAAATGAATAAAAATGCACAATTGTTAGTAACGAGCTTTGAAATTCCAGCCACGTATTTTTCATGGTAGGGAAATATAAAAGAAAATATAAAATAAGTAGAGGCTTTTAAAATCGTAGAAATCGTTTCCTGAGATCGTCTGGGGTATATCCGTACCGCAAAATATTCTGCTGCTAAGCAATAATGTGATAACTAGTGTTGCTAGCGTCTATATTATTAGCTCTGGTTGGCGCTTACCATCAGATGGCCCGTATGCTTGTTAGTTGTCTTAGTGCAATACAAACACTTTTTAATATTTTTGTCAAAAATAAAATTAGACACAATGTAATTTATGTAATCATCGTCCCGAGAAACTCAGAAATTGACACTAATTACATCATAGTGCTCTTTAGCTGATGATGTATTTCAAAATCAAAATATCTATGGAAACACAAATTTAAATTATTATTATTATTAGCCGTGATCGTCCCACTGCAATTTAAATACACTTCGTGAAATAATGTAGACCTTTGACTTGGCAGTCATAATTATGCTTGTTTTTTTTTTGCAATTTTTAACCACTAAGGTGACAAACAATCATACGACCCGCCTGATGGTAAGCGGTTACCGTAGACGCTTGTATCACGAAGGGTATCACTCGCGCGTTGCCGACCCTGTAAATTAAGGAGGAATAGTTGGGCTGGCAGTATGACAGCGACGGTAACAAAATACCACCGGTCCCCCCCACTGCTAATACAACGCTTCCTCGCGGAGCTCTGGCGACCTTGCTCACCGTTAGGAACACAACATAATACGGAGCTATGTTATTTGGCTAAGATTTTCTGCAAGGTCCCCAGTCGAGCAGCTCCAATTATGAATGGTATTATATCCTCTCTTAAATATATTTTTTTAAATATATATTTTTGTTTTTTATATATGTAAGTACATGTACACGTGTAGCTGTTTTTAAGGCAATTAAATCTTTTTCTGTTATACGAGTAACTGCTTTTTTACACCGTACTACTTCACATCACTGGCTAACAAAAACTATTTTTCGACTTTGAATGAACGGACGGACAAAATGGAATGATCCCGTGTAGTTTAGCTGTTACCTTTTTGGTATAACAAAAGGTATTTCTTCTTTAGTATACCGGTCGGCTTCCAGGTAAGCTGAACGCGAAAATTTAGCCAGTATTTCACACGAAGCGGGTGAAACTAGTAGATAGTAACGGTTTTAGATGGTGTATTTTTTAAAACATTGGCGACACATCTACGCCACTACATGAAGTTAGTGACGTAGATGTATCGCCGAGCAAAAGGCATACCCAATTTTACTGTGTATACATTTCATCGTCCTTGTATTCCCTAAAAGGTTAGGCAGGGGTGTATCGCTCTGTTTTAGATTCCATGGAATAGGAAGCGAGTCTATTGCTATTTCGTCGTTCAGTTCTCGAATGCTGGGAACCTTCTCTTAATAATATCGACGGTGGTCCAACTTGGACCTTCAATATCTACATATCCTGTTATCGCAATATTTTTACCAGTGAAGAAGATAGCACCTCTTTCATGGAGTTTTTTTCTTTTGGACTTTCTCCGGTTTTTTTTTGGGTTCATATTTATTTATTTCTGTAAATAGAATTTATAAGGACACTTAAAATTCAATGTAGTATACTTTTTTTAACTAGATGAACCGGCGTTAAACAACGATTACGTTGTGTTTCGCCGAGTGACTGAGGTTACCGGAGGCCCAATCCTCTTTTAAAAGGTCGGCAACGCACTCGTGACTCCTCTGGTGTTGCGGGTGTCCATGAGCGGCGGTAATCGCTTACCATCAGGCGATCCGTCTGCTCGTTTGCCCTCCTATCCCATAAAAAAAAAGATGGCACCGGCATTTATTAACTGACGGCCTCTGAGAAGAAACGATAAAAAAGCTAATCTCCATAAAAAAAATCTGTAGTTCTAAAAACTCGGAAATAGCTCTATCGATTTCGACGAATTTTTGGTAGGTTGTTCTCCTACGCTACTGCTACGGAAAGGCTTATTTAAAACAAAAAAGTGGCATACGACGTCGTCGGGGGGGCATAGCTAGTCTTTACATAGTAATTCTTCTGTACTTGTCTTTGTCACTGCATTCCTCGTAAACGGCTGCACAGATTTTGATGAAATTTTTAATGTGTATTTGAGTCCCTGGATAGTTTAGTTTTATAATTGGACCCGGTAGATGGCGCTGTGTTTACGCAAGCAAAGCTGTGTATGGACCACTAGTTTAATATGATATACTTATATCTTCATAACTAACATATTTACACCCTTAGCTTTTAGTAAAAGCACTAACATATATCAGTAATTACTTCAAGAGAGCTCTTTCGAAACATTTTCTCGTAAAATTCTTTAAAAATAATTTCAAATAAGTGAAGCTCTAATGATTTTCTCAACAATTTTAACATAAAATGTTGCACGTTACTAAGTATGGTAACCTGTTATAGTTGAGCTCTATGGTCATTCCAATTGTATGAGGGTAGGGTTTTAGATTAAATGGTCTTTTTAAAATATTACGAGGTTTTTTCTTTTAAAAGGGAGCAGGTATTTATATGTTGGTGTAGGTATTTTATGGATACCATAAAAGAAACTATAATGTTATTTTAGTGACGGAAAAATTGATTCGCAGGCAGGATTCGAACCTGCATCTTATGCAGAGACCGCGAGTCCCACCCGCTTGATCGAAATTTGCCTTCACATTCTGAATTTACGTCATAAGGTGACGTTCGCGACATCTATTGAAAAGCAAGTTACCTTGCTTCTCAACCAACATGACTTCGCGGTTAGATCGTCTGGTGTATCTAACCAGAAGACGCAGGTTCGAATCCTGCCCGCAATTGAATTTTTCCTTCACTAAAATAACTTTATAATCTTGGCATGGAAAATGCAAAAAAAAAACAAATAGAAGCTAATAATTTTTAACTATTCATATTAACTATAAAAACGCAATTCCATTTTTTTTAAGTGGCAATGTGGGTCGCAAATTACTAGTATTCTTGTTAACCCCTCGTGCTAAGCTAAATGCTTGTGTTACGAGTGGGTGCACGTCGGTAGTGCAATGGGTGGGTTTCGAACTGGCAAACACATGATCGCAAGTCCGACGCCCTAGCCATTAGGCAACCGCCACTTCTATATAACATATTCTCTGTGTTTAACTGAAAAGGGTTCACAGGTTTGTTTTTAATCAAAATCGTTTAAATCTGCTTCATTAGTCTAGCAAGTTCCTGCGATGTAAAGTCGGGAGTTCGATTCCTCGAGCAGTATTATTCAGTTTTTTTTTATATGTTAGCTTCATATATTTTGAATGAAGAACGTTGGTGTAGTGGCCTATCGTCCGGTTTTACATTACGGGTTCTAGGTTCGATCCCACACGATACAAATATTTATATGGCCTACATATATGTAGATGTATTGTTGCTCCTGGTCTGTCTGTTCATGATTAATGTTTGTATATTATGTTGTGTGTGTTCCCCCAATTAAGAAATTCTTAAAGAAGTTAAAATTTTATTAAATTCATTCAGAAAATTTCGAGAACGTTCCATCCACTTTTTTAATACCTTTGATTTGAATTACAGGCTTCAAAACAGCTGTGCCACGCCATTACAGATTTTACAATTTTTTTTATTAATAATTTCTCTCCTCTAACTGCCTCACAGACTTCTTTGTCCTAAAAGGACTTAATTACATATTTGCATATTTGCGCCTAAACTGCTGGACGGGTTTTGATTAAATTGGCAAGGATATATCGTCCGTTTGAATATACACGAAATTTAACTCAAAATTTACGGAATTAAAATTTAAGTAATGTACATATACAATTATAATGACTAATGACTGGGGTGCCTAACGATATGACATCAAATTAGCAGGGGTACTGTCTTCGCTAATAAATTATATTATTTAAAGAAATAGAAATATATTTTTAATGAAAATAAGGTTTTTGTGAGTTAATGCCCTGTTCATTTAGCTAGACCAATTTTTTTTTTTAATTTACTAGCAATGTAAGTCGCACATTACTAGTATTCTTGTTAACCCCTCGTGCTAAGCTAAATGCTTGTGTTACGAGTGGGTTCACGTCGGTAGTGCAATGGGTGGGTTTCGTACCGTCAACCACAAGTCGCAGATCGCAAGTCCAAAGCCCTAGCCATTAGGCTACCGCCGCTTCCTTATAAATTTTTTTTTTAAAGAATTTTATGTCTTAAAATCTCTTTTCCATATTTGAGTGAATCCGCGGGCAATGGCTAGTAATATCTACATATTATTTTAGCAAAGAGAACAAAAATACATATCTAATATTTATTGTTTTATTTATCATAAATATTTTTTGTTACAGGTAATATGAACTTTCGGGGAATCAATTCATGTAAAGGTAACAATCCAGTTGCGATCCAATTATAATTCAATCCTGTCGTAATTCGCGCGTTGTGACAGCTGTACGGGTTATATAATAAATTAAGTGATATATTTGTGTTGTTTTGTTGTTTGATTGAGATGGGTTTATGGTATGACAACGTGAAATATACGTTGCATTTTTTTTACGTGACTCCGTGAGGCTAATACAAATATATTTTTGCTTGATTATTTTTCTAGGATTATCACTACATAGTATAAAACAAAGTCGCTTCCCGCTGTCCGTCCCTATGTATGCTTAGATCTTTAAAATTACGCAACGGATTTTGATGCGGTTTTTTTTAATAGATATAATGATTCAAAAGGAAGGTTTTAAGCGGTTTAGCATTACGCTTCGACTCTTGGGGCAACGCGGGTGAAACCGCGGGCGGGTCGCTAGTATGGAATAGGAAGGAAGCTCGTTGCTAAGTAATACTAAGGTGATGAACTTGTGAACATTTATAAGCTGCGGTAGCCTAATGGCTAGGGCGTCGGACTTGCGATCATGTGGTTGCCGGTTCGAACCCCACACATTGTACTACCGACGTGAACCCACTCGTAACACAAGCATTTAGCTTAGCACGAGGGGTTAACAAGAATGTGCGACCCACATTACTAGTAAGCATTTTGAAAAAAAAATTGTAAGTGGTAGTCAGAAGCCCAAAAAAACCTAACAGGCTATAATATCCAGAAGGTAGACTGGTCAACCCTCCGGATATTATAGCCTGGTATTATTGGTAGCGCCACAATTTTATATTATTGTTGTTATCTTCGTTTTAATTAATTTAGTTATATAATAATATGGTTATTTGTTCCACAATAAACTATTAAACTAAAACTATTATTTACACTTGACGGCACGTTTGGCGTAGCGGCTGAGCGATCGGCTTCTACGCGGAACAAATATTTATATGATCTACAGGTAGTTGTTCCGAGTCTGGGTGTTTGTGTAAGTGTAAAAAACAAAAAAAAACACTTAAATAATCTACATGAACAATGACACGTGTATTGATTTCTGCATCCATGATTTTTTTTACTCAGCACTCGTAATTATTAGGATCACAATGACGTAAAAGTATTTTTTACCTTAAGCATTTATAACACCTGAAACTCTGACTAGCGTGGTAACACCACACCACGGATTTGCATGTCACAGGATAGTAATATATGCAGTCGTTCACCCCTCTTCAAGACATTTTCAACGTTGCCAAAGATAAAAGAAAGCTGTTGGGGATGAAAACGTCCCTTAATTCAAGGGGCGATTTGGGAGTTTGATATTTATGCCTACAAAATTATTGGCATAAAAATGTTTTTTTTTTTAACTTACAGAATGTTTATTGCTTTAAGTACTTTTAATTATTACATTTGTATTAATAAATTAAATAAATCAGATATTACATTTAAGTGTATAATTTTATTGGAAATTATTATTTAGGACGATAAGATCCCTTAGAATGCGTAATTTCTGAGATATCGTAGTTTTAGGAACGCGGAGAATTCGCACAATTTGGGCCGGGCGCGAATCTACGCGAATACCTATTTGGCGCAACCGAAGTCTACGTCCGAGAGGATAGCCAACCACGTAATAGTAATCCAATCTGGTACCGTCACAGCTCAATCTAATCAACCCCAAACCGCTGAAGAAAAATAATAATGCGACGGGGTACAAGCGACCTGGCATACGAGGGTTAAAATTTAAAGCTCATAAAAGTTTATTTCAGGGTTTATGGTATGACGAGGCCGCTGAAATTTTCTGAAACGGCGTTGCTATGGCGTTTTAAAGTTATGGCTATAATACAAGTTTAGAACGATCGGGTTTATTATTACTTTACTATAATATATACTTACTAGCGACCCGCTCGCGGTTTCACCCGCGCTGCTCCGTTCCTAAGAGGCGTAGCGTGATGTTATAGCCTATAACCTTCCTTAAAAGACGGACTATCCAACACAAAAAGAATTATCAAAATCGGATCAGTAGATCCAGAGATTACTACAACCTCTCAAATGTTACGTCTTTCTATTATTAGTATAGATTGATCTAGTGGTCAAGCGCAGCTGCTAAGCGTGAGGACTTAAATTCAATTCCCATGTCTACCAGTGTTGATAAAATTCTTAGTAGCAACTTGGAGTTTGATTTGTAACTTGGCAATACCTTCACCGTCTATTACATGGGACCTAAACATACTGGCAAATATACATTAGTATATTTTTGCCTGATCCTTCGGGAATACCGGCGTGATGAGTTCTGAGAAAATAAAAAGATTAATGGACTATCTCCTCTTTTTTTAAGTCGGTTAACAGAGCAAGTCACGCGAATTCACGATCCTCAAATGAAATGTAACAGATAAAATGTTGATATGATAATTTTATTGCATTTTACAAGTGCACTAGAATTATTTGAATCTAACAACTTTATAACATACCATCACGCCTGTATTCCCCGAAGGGTTAGGCAGAGGCGTACTTACTCATGTACACCCACCGTTCGCTGGTATCTTTAGATCCCATGTAATATGGGCGAGCCTATTGGAATTAACCGGGCACAAATGCAAACTGCTACTGAGAATTGCATAGAAAGACCCAATGACACTTTGCTCGACCTGGGGATCGAAACCAGAACCTCTAGCGTAGCAGTCGCGCTTGGGACCACTAGACTAATGAGGCAGTCTTTATATCTACTTTTAAACTATTTAATACCATTGATCTATTCCCTTAGAAGTTATGCAACGCATATTCGTAAATTGCTGTAACTAAAAGACTAATAACTTAGTAGAATTGAGAAAAGGTACAATTAGAAACTGTAGTGATCCACCGCTTTTCAACATTATGGTCTTAATAATAAGGTTGAAAATTGATCCCGTAATAAATGTCGATTGTAATGTAAGCATTTCCTCTCCAGCACGCCATCGCAAATGGAAGTAAGTACTTATCCAACGCGTATTATTCCCAATTCAGTCGAATGTTGTACAAATTCCCAATACATTTGTCTTTTGGCTAATTATTCAGAAACCCTTCAAAGTGCTGCCAAGCTTACTCATGAAAAAATACTCCACCGAATCAGATTTACATTCGTTTACGCAAAAATCCGCTTTATATTTTCCACCGTAAGATTTTTTAGAAGAGAATTTTTAATTTTGCTAAGAGGCCTTCTGAACAGTTGACCAGAATATTTTTTCCGCTGAAGAACGCATAAGTAACTCTTACTACCATTATAATAAGGTGTAAGATTATTTTTGGGAAGTGGTAGATGAGATTGGTCGAAAGTATTTTGAAGGCAATTATGTAGAGTACTAGGGAAAAATGTCGGTATCTTTGTAATAATTATGTAAAATTTGATGTCAGTGTTTCCCGAGTAACTGCTGAAATGGAAAGAGTACGTTAAATACACTACCACTTAATTAGGGTTAAGTAAACGGGGTTTCTTAATTAAAACTAACGTCGACACAGTAAACGAGAGGAAGATGGGTTTCTAGAATAACGTTGAGGTAATTATAAATGCATTGCATAATACCGCGACTGTTATTCCAGTTGAAGCAGACGTGATTGTGATATATAAATATTAAGGGTCCGGCGGAGCTTGAATTGCCCACAAAAACGTAATACCAAAATAAATTGTAATCCAGACAATATTCTATCAAATTATGTTATTATTCTGCTTTGAACACCGTTAATCTAGGTTCCTACCATACTATTTCGTCTACGACTACTTCACTGGAAATAAAAGACCGGAAAATCGTTCCAAACTTGGTAAAGTTATCAAAAATTGCATTCGCTTAAATTTATTTCCAGTGGACGAAATGGTAGAGTAGGAACCTAGATTAACGGTATCGGAATCCGAATAATAACAGAATTAAGATTTGTTTCGGTATTACGTTTGTAAGAGAAATTCGGCCCACCGGACTATGATTCTAAGCTAGAGTAAAGAATATTGCTACTTACAAGGCCAGTTATTAAAATCGCAGCAAAAAGCCCAATACCTACCACTTTGCCTGTCCTAGTAATCGAACGAAGTCCCTACTCAGCTGCATTTTGTAACTTAGACTAGAATTATGAGGCAGCTAACCAAAATAAAATAATTATGCTGTGTATGACGTTCAATAGTTGAGAGTAGCTCAAGAAAGAAAATTCTGAATAAAAGGGAGGTCACCTAACCATTGACACAATTGACAACATTTCATTTATTAATATAATTGGATATTTTAATTTTATTTGAAACAAGATCAAAAAATAGGATACCCTAGGGAGGAGGAAATATAGGATAAAAATAGGATATTTTTTATTTTCCCGATATTCAATCATTTTCATACTTGTTTTCGAATTTGAAGTTCTTCCCAAATGACGCCAGTTGTACGGTTAAATGGGTTAAACGGTGACATGACATAATTTTTCTGACCCATCTAAAATTGTTTTATATCAGTTTGCATGTATCATAATTAATCATAACCTTACATTACTTATTTCGTTATTGATATACTATTATTTCGACAAAATTTCAGTTTTCACAGTTTCCGCCGTATAATTGACGTCATCACCCGTTTTTTGATTTTCATTCTTTTCCTCCGAAATGGAGACACTTAAAAAATAAATAAAAATATTTCGGAACTTAGGATAGGAAAACAAAGAAATAGTATTTTTTGTTTTGGTGGAATAATAATTTTGAAATAATGTCAATTGAGGCGGGGCTATTATATGTACTGACAACTAAACTAACTAACTAACTAAACAAAGAGGTACAGTACAGTCATCAAGTTACACACACACAGACTGTCAAGGTTCTTCAATGGATATGAATAAACTCTATTATTTTGAGAGTAAATTGGAAATCGATTGTTATTCCCTACAATATGGTCGAGTCGAACCACGCCGATACGCACGTCATGCTCGTGAACGGGTGCTGTCTGTCGGGACTGGTCAGCTCTTACTTGGTGGCAATCGCAATTTTTTTTTTTGGATAATTAATAAATCCTGTCCATCAAACTGCATAATTCTCAGCAACTATTTGGAACAAAGTTGTAAAGCTTAATATTATAATCATGTTGAAATAAAACTATTATTTACGGATTTTATCGAGGCTTTTTTGGTTTTTATGGGATAGGAGTGCAAACGAGCAGACGGGTCGCCTGATGGTAAGCGATTGCCGCCGCCCATGGACACCCGCATCACCAGAGGAGTCACAATTGCGTTGCCCGCCTTTTAAAAATGGATTGGGCTTCCGGTAACCTCACTCACTCGGCGAAACACAGCGTAAGCGTTGTTTGACGCCGGTTTTCTGTGAGGCCTTGGTATCACTCCGGTCGAGCCGGCCCATTCGTGCCGAAGCATGGCTCTCCCACGTAAAAAAATGTATTAATAATAATAGTAAAAAGTAGTTTTTTTTCAATGTCTAATATTCGCGTGTCAGAAACCAGTATTATAATCATGTTTTTAAAAAAGAGTATCTATGGAGTTTACCTTACCTGAAAACACCGTTGCACAGCGTCCTATACGTTGTACCTATATTGCTATTGTGTAATAATTTCCCGACTGGACACTGTCTCCCAAAATACAGGCATTAGCCTAGTTTAGGAAAACAGTAACAGTACCATTATGTGACATACAATAATTTAAGTAAATGGATAATGTACCTACGCTGTGGATATATGTATTCTGTGCCAATAAATATTTTTATTTTTGTTGTTTGCCGGCTCATCTCCGTATGACCTACTTTTTAGAACCATGCAACTAGTTTTGACTTTTCAAAAGTACCTATTTTAAATAAATGAAATCACTCACAGAAAACCGGCGTTGAACAACGCTTACGTTGTGTTTCGCCGAGTGAGTGAGGTTACCGGAGGCCCAATCCCCTTTTAAAAGGCGGGCAACGTACTTGTGACTCCTCTGGTGTTGCGGGTGTTGCGCCTGATGGTAAGCGATTACCGCTGCCCATGGGGCAGCGGTAATCGGTTACCATCAGGCGATCTGTTTGCTAGTTTGTCCCCCTATCTCAGAAAAAATAAAACTATAACATTTTGACAGAAACCAGTATTTTGACTTTGACTTTGATTGGCGAAAGACAGTTTTGGATCCCATTATGTGCTGTACACTAAGACAATTTTCAGCTGTGTTTTGCATTAGCAGGAGAATAGCGAAATGTATTATTTTTTTCGCTACGTGCAGTAAACTAAAAAAAATTCCTTAAGCATGCTAAGGACTACATTTCTATGAACAGTACGAGCGAGCTCGATACAGCCAGTGCGTGAGTGCATGTGCGGACGAAAATAGAAGGTCGTAAGTCATACTAAACGCCAAGCTATTTCGTTGTGAGATTGCCTATGGACTTTTGGTCGCCACTGTACCTACTCACACACACAAAATCTGCTGTTAGTTTATTCAAGTAGATGTAGAAACATTAACATTTACACTAGATGAGCGGCCATGAGCCGGCCAGAACGGCCATGCTTTAATAATTACGTGGACTACTGCACAGACGAGGTAGAAGGAATGGGAAGCGAAGCTAGAATGTAGTGCATAAACATACCATCACGCCTGAATTCCCCGAAGGGTTAGGCAGGGGTGTACTAATGTACACTCACAGCTCGCCGGTATGTTTAGGTCCCATGTAAAAGCGGGCGGGCCTATTGCCAATTCCAAACTCCGAGCTGCTATTGAGAATTTCGTTGAAAAAGCCAATAATACTTAGCTTGACCTGGGAATCGAACCCAGGACTTCTAGCGTAGCAGTCATACAGCCACTAGACTAACGAGGCAATTTAACTATATTTAATAATAATATAGTTAAATTGTATATGTATGTAAATGTAAGCTATACTCGTAGTTATAAGGTTTTTATTGTAGATACAAGAAGACTTATAAACTTCACAAGCTTATGCCATCAGCATTAGATACTTTGAAATTCAGAAAGGAGTATTTAAGCACTTCATATTTCCCCATTTTCCTTTTCACTAACACTCACACAATTTATTCCGTTTAGCACTCCATGTTTTTACCAGATTCACTCAAAAACAGACGTAAAAACATACACATCTCCGTAATGTGTAATACCCCAAGCATTCCCACAAAATAAACTCAACATTAGTATAAAACACATTTTTAGAAACGTTACATCTCTTGGGAGCAATTCTTGACGTGAAACAATGTTTTGACAACATCCATTTTACGAAGACCTACCTCACATCCAAACAAAACATATCAAAAACGGGGACACCGATCGCTACTCATGGATCAGGGTACACTGGACACAATGCATGAAGTCCATTTAATACAGAACTATCTTTTCCAGTAAATATTGCAGGAATGGAGGTCACGTTATAATGGATTTAGAAAAGTCTGAGCTTGTATGGTTCACAAAAGATTTGGTTTTATAGTTTAATATTGCAGTTATATTTCTTGGAGAATGCGCATTTTGCGTGAATTTTTCTGGCCCTACTTTTATGGTTTGGGGCGTTAATCTTTTTAGTAATTCAGTGTACATAAGTCAGTTGGGGGAGACCTTATTGCTGTTATAAAATAACATTAATTTTGTAGAAAAATAATAAAAGTTAGGAACATTTTTGTGGTGTTATGAAGTATTAAATAACTAGGATATAAAGTAAGATTTTTTATAAAGCCGTGTGTACACATCGCGACGTGATGTGGAGACGCGTATGCCTTGCGAGGCAAAGTGATCGGCCTCGTAATATCGACACCCAGCTTTACATTAGTGTGGAATAAACTTCATTCGTTCTTGAAAAATAACTTTAAAAAGATAATGTTATATGCGAAACAGTTTCGGAAGTCGGTGGCGAAACCAAAAGATCCGATCAAATCAAAGGCACCGACTTCCGAAACTGTTTCGCACATAACATTATTTTTTATGCTTTTGGGGGTTTTACTTTTTCTTAAAATTTATTTTATTTCAACATTTTGAGTGGCGACTAAAATTTTACGTGTACTTAGACGACGTTATCATTTACTCGGTCGTTATGTGTTATTGTCATTTTGTTCTAAATTTTGGTCTTGTCCAAAGTTTTATGACTAACCTAACGATCAAGAACAGAATCATCAAAATTGATTCATAATTGACGGAATAATCGCTTAACAAACATATAAAAAAAGATCATTCAGTCGAATTGAGAACCTCCATCTTTTTTGAAGTCGGTTCAAAATCATTTTCAGCAGCTTCAATTTGGATGACTTCAGATTGGACACATTTTTAGATGACACGTTCTCCTTTTGGAATCACCTTTGGCGATTCATAAATTTTAAGCACAGTTTTCCAATTGATCCAGCTGAAGAAACGAAAGCTATTAGCTAAATTGTTACGATGTTTTTTGTTTGTTGTTGTTTTTCTGAACGTGATTTTTATTTACTACTAGCGGCCCGCCCGCGGCTTCACCCGCGTTGCCCCATTCCTAAGAGCCGTAACGTAATGTTAAATAGTTAAAAACCTTCCTCTTGAATCACTCTATCTATTAAAAAAAACCGCTTCAAAATCCATTGCGTAGTTTTAAAGATTTAAGCATACATAGGGACGGACGGACAGCGACAGCGACTTTGTTTTATACTATGTAGTGATTAATGTTAACTGATATGGACTGAAGTCTATAATAAAGATTTGTTATTATTATAGCATTAACAGATCATCATGTTTAAATTCCCCGAAAGGTTAGGCAGAGACGTTAGACGCTATGTTTAGATCCCATGTAATAGGGTGCGAACCTATTGCCATTAACCATCTAAACTCCGAGCTGCTACTGAGAATTTCATAGAAAAACCCAATAACACCGAATCGAACCGTCTAGAATAAGTCGCGCTTAGCACAGGCAGTTCAATTTCACTCCCCTCCCCCGCATCTGTCTATCTGTTCGCGATAAACTCAAAAACCAGTAAACGGATTCTCATGCAGTTTTCACCAATACACAGAGTGATTCACGAGGAAGGCTTCAAGCTATTAAACATCACGCTATGGCCCTTAGGAACGGGACAACGCGGGTGAAACCGCGGGCGAAAAGTTAGTTTCGCACATAAATTAAGTAATATTTAACTTACCTGTCTGCTTTTCTTATAATCTTTGTAAATAATGACATGTTTGTATATGAGTAATTAAATATATAAGTGGCTGGGAAATATTTATTCAGCTGAGTATTACGATAGTCTCTTGATCGTTTCTGATGGTTTTATTTCAATAGTCTCTATAGCTGCCTTATTTTATTTTACATTTATTTAATAACTAGCGGACCTGACAAACGTTGTCTGACCCTGTAATTAAAAATATCGTAGAACCCGATTGCGATGCCATCTACCGGCTCACCCACCCACTTCAAAAAAAAACAAAATCACACCAGCTGCTTAAGAGGAGTATGGACAATGCACACAACGCCATCTACAGGCCTCACTGAAACAGCATACAACGCCATGTTCATTTGCGTCCGGGTTATATTTCTGTCAAATCTGTCAATCCGTTCCCTATACAAAATGTATGAGAAAATAAATTTTCTGCTATTCGGGAAAGAGACAAATCCAACGAACAAAATATCATAAAAATCGGTCCACCCGTTCTCGAGTTATAAGTGTTGAAACAAACCCGACTTTGTTTTATATATACATAAAAGATGATATTACATATATCTTTTATGGAATTTATAACGCGAATGTCAGCGGCAGCGTCGGTAGAGGTCGCTCCGGAAGGACATACGCCGATCTTATTAGCGAAATACTTCAAAAAGGCCAGGTGTGTAGCACTCGCAACCGGCGTGTATGTGTGAGAAGATATATGAATGTGGAAGAAGCAAAAGAAGTATACAAGAATCGTAGCAAGTGGCGGTCAATAGTTACTGTCTACTCCCTCCGGGAGAAAGGCGTGAGTGTATGTATGTAGAAATTTTTTTGATACCACTAAGGTTGCAAACAATCCTACGGCCCGCCTGATGGTAAGCGGTTACGGTAGCCTATGGACGCTTGCAACACCAGGGGTATCATACACGCGTTGCCAACCCTGTAAATCAAGGAGGAATAGTTCGGCTGGAAGCAAAGGAGACATTAGCGTGATGCTTATCCTATCTGCCAACACAACACTTCCTCGCGGAACTCTGGCGACCTTGCTCACCGTTAAGAACAAAAAATAGCATAGAGCTATGTTAATTGGCTTCGATTTTCTGCAAGGTGGAGGTACTTCCTCAGTCGGGCAGCTCCAATTGTGAGTGAAATTATTCGATTCCACTATGCCCTACCTCACTTAATCTTATCCTAAAAATATACCTATGTTTATGTAGGGGCTAGTTATTACTATCCCCACAATCGGCTATCCGAACCGGATATAATCGTTATTCTGGAAACAGTTCAGCAAAGAGTTCAATTTAATACTTTTTATTACACTGTAGACCTTACATCTACCAAAATAGACCTCACATTCATTCAGAAAGATAGAGAGTATCTCTAAGCAATTTCCACTTCAATCACCATTGCGTTATTTCAATAGTCTATCATAGGGTAATATCATAAAGAATCTTCAACGGACAGTGAACAGGGGATAGTAGGTTAGGTTGCATACTTTGTTAGGGAGGGAAGATAAAATAGTTTTATTACAGGAACATATAAACCATTTGTGAAGAGCTTTATGAAGATTTTATGTTGGTGCGAAGGTATAAAATATTATCAGCACGCTGCCGACTCAGTGATTTTAAGGGCGCTTTGGGCTATAGGTCGTTAAAGAAAAAGATATAAGTACATCTCTAGTATTAAATTGTATTAGGCACGAGTAAGAATTTTTTTTTTCTATATATTATTTTAGATGGTAAACAAGGTTACGGCTCGCCTGATGATAAGCAGTTACCGCAGCCTATGGACGTTTGCAACACCAGTTTCTTGAGACATTTTTCTACAAAGCTAACTATAATACTTATGCTTTCTATCTTTTTTTCAGATTTTTGTAACTCCCTCATTAGTCCAGTGACAACTACGCTAGAGATCCTCAGTTCGATTCCCAGGACAAGCAAAGTGTTATTGTGGGGTTTTCTATCAAATTCTCAATAGCAGCTCGTGTATTTGTGCCTGGTAATGGTACATAGGACCTAAATATAGCAGCAAACTATGGGTGTACATTTGTACACCACTGCCTAACCCTTCTGAGAATACAGACGTGATGGTATGTTATATTATGTTATGATAAAGACATAAAACAAATTAAAAATAGAAGTATTTTAAAAAAGTCGCTAAAAATTGCTGGTAACCATGATTCTCATGAACACCATAAAAACGAAAACACCAAAGATTTAGCCCATTGGACCCGCCGGAATATTTTTGCTCTGTACAAGATTAATGATTTGTAAAACTTGGCTAATTTTCCCGAGTTTTAATGAATTCTCTTTGGCGCGGGATACCGTTGACCTTTTTAAGTTATTTTCCGGGGAATCTCCTCGGGAATTTATTGTGCCGTTCGATCAGTTGGCCTGTCAACTGATACAAAGTTTTGAAATGAGAAAGAATTACATTCGGAGACCATCAGCATTTCTTGTTTTCATTCTGAAACTTGATCTGCTTTATTAAGTGCGACTGCTATGCTAGAGGTCTTGAGGTTCCCAGGTCAAGCAAAATGATATTGTGTTTTTCTATGAAATTCTCAGTAGCAGCTCGAAGTTTGGATTTGTGCCCACTTAATGGCAATAGGCTCGCCCCCTATTACATGGGACCTAAAATACCGGATCTTTGGGTGGGTGTTCATTAGTACACCTCTGCCTAACTCTTCGGGAAATACAGACGTGACTGTTATAATTATATTATGATGATAAATTTTATGTTATCTAGAGGAGGTTTTGTAGTTACTGAAGGCAATTTTTTTTTATATTCTAAAATTCATCATCATCATCATATCAGCCAACTGAACTCCACTGCTGAACAAGGGTTTCCCCCAAAGACCTCCACAGCGACCGGTCACATGCCGCCTGCATCCAACGACTCCCAGTGACCCTTACCAGGCCGTCCGTCCATCTTTTTTGTTTTTATTTTTGTTTTTAATAAAACCGTTGCCCCACACTAGGATGTCCTCCTGTATCGTGGGTGCGTTTACAAACAAAAATTCTCACATACACAAACGCCCGGACCCGGAACAACTGATCTACAGGTACGAGTAGTTGTTCCGGGTCTGGGCGTTTGTGTATGTGAGAATTTGTATTTGTAAACGCACCCACGATACAGGAGAAAATCCTAGTGTGGGGTAAAGTTTAAAAAAAATCGGATGGGATCGAACCCACAGCACGTGGCGCAGAAGCCGTTCGCTCAACCGCTACGCCAATCGTGTCGTCAAATCGTGTCATCTTGTTGGAGGTCGCTCCAAACTGCGCTTTCCGGTCCGTTCTAAAATTATTAGTTATATTTATTTTATTTATTCTAATGCCCTTCACATTTAGGACCATAAATATACGCTAAAATATCCCACCACAATACAAACATCTTCAATTCTAAATACATGAGCTTCGCCCTTTAAACCCAAAACAAAATTCGGTCACAACCCGCGAACTCAAAACACTCGTCACAGACAACAACTGAAAACACAATAAATCCTAAAACAACAACGGGGACTGAAACATGAAATTACATAAAAACTAAGAAAAACTACGGCCGGGTTCGAACCTGCGGCCCCATAACCCTCAAGGCCGTTGGTTTTATTTCGAGACGTTTTACGAGCGACCAAGAGTTACGACTTTTTGGCTAAGACGGGGTTGCCAAGTTACACTGTTAAAAAGTCCCCTTGAATTTGCTAAAAATAAGTTCAGAAGAATGCGTGCAATTAATACTTAATATGTTAAATAAAATTAATTATTAAATACAATATATACACAATATGCCTTATATATATTTTTATATATACTTGTAAAAAAACTAAAATAACAAATAAGGTGTGAAATGTGCCAAATTTTTTTTTTTACTTTCTATTACAAAAGATGCATTAGTCCAAGTTTATCAAATTGATTTCCTTCACTACTCTTATCTTACACTTAACCATAATTGTAAAGCTTGTCTCGTTAATTTTAAGAGCCATTGTACATACTTTAAGTAGTCAAAAACTTATTTATTTGCAAGTGAGGGACGGCGTCTACAAAGTTTGAGTTGAAAGTACTAAATATGCCCCGCTTCTGACGTTACAAAAATTAATACGAATTTGTTTTATGTAAACAATTTCTGGATAATGGTACGTATAAAAAGTTTTCCTGTAAGGTAGATGAAAAAAAGTCGTAAATAAGAGTTACGATTTATTTAAAATGTTTACTGTGTAAGAGGTGACCGAAAAGTTGAAAGGGAATCGTTTGTCTTGGTATGGGCATGTGATGAGGAGGGATGAAACGCATTTAACTAAAAGAGTAGTTTATATGAATGTGGAGGGACGGAGGGGTAGAGAGAGACCAAAGAAAAGATGGATGGATTGTGTTAAGACCGATATGATGGAAATGGGAGTGAATGATGAGGTGACGGCTGATAGAGATGAATGGAAGAAAAGGACATGCGAACCCAAATAAATTGGGACAAGGGCAGAAAGAAGAGGTTTACTATGTACGAGGGTAGATACACGAATTGTATAATTCTCAAAATAATTTTTGTGATTTATACTTGAGAAACATATTGATTAAAGGACGCCTCCAACGAAATGGAGAGACAACTAAACGTTAACGTGGACGAGGCACGCATCGGCACGAATGGGCCGGCTCGATCGGAGTGATACCACGGCCTCACAGAAAACCGCCGTCGCCGAGTGAGTGAGGTCAAAAAGGCGGGCAACGCACTTGTGACTCCTCTGGTGTTGCAAGTGTCCATGGGCGGCGGTAATCGCTTATTATCAGGCGATCCGTCTGCTCGTTTGTCCCCTTATGCCATAAAAAAACAACTTGGATAGACCCTATCCTTGTAAGTTATTGTTAAGAATTACAAATAATGTCTTTAAAACACAAGAATTTTGTTTTAAGGAACTAATTGTTTTTACTTTATTTCTTTTCTTGGAAAAAGCTACAAATTGTATCAAGTCCATTCAACGCTGTCGATACTATTTATTTACGGCTGCAACCCAAAACATCACCAAATAACAAAAACCTCCCAAAATTGTAGCTCATTTTATTTCATGGCAACACTAAGACTTTTGTCCCGACCTTACGCCGCCTGTAAATTTAAATTAAGACATTCCCTTTGTAAATTTTAAGTAATGTTGGCTCCAAATTATTTTGTTTTTGACCATCTTAGGGTTAAGATGTTGCGCCGATATCTCTAAATTTAAAACGTGAATAAATTCATGAGGATGAAATTGTGAATTTATTTCAACCTAGTTGGGAACGTGGAGAGATTAAATTGTTTCGTCTTTGTACGTACAAAATTTACGGTCAATGATGAAACCGATTTCACAGAAGTAGATTCTAACTTGGTATTTTGATATAGCATGAAGTACACAACTAAATTCTTCATCCATGATAAATAAGATTAAACAGTTTCTGACTTTTGGTTGCGAATCAGAGTTAGTTAATATTGCCATAAATATGTATATACTAGGAATTCTCCTCCATAGTGGGTTTGTGTTGATTTTAATCGAGAATCAAAGCCGTAACCAAGCTTAGATTCTTCCAATGCATTTGGAAAATGAGGCGCTACACCTCCATGATAAACATGTGTTCGATATTAACACCTAAAAGATAGTAAATTAAAATAAATATCGACATTAATTCGAAATCATAAAACGGCAAATTAATTTCCTTTGAACATATTAATCATAACCAAATACATCATATCTACCAAAAAGAATAAATAATTTCAATTGAAAATTAAACGTTTCGGAAAAACAAAGAGAACAAGCATTTTAGTTATTTTTGCCAACAAAGTCAATGAAGGGATCAATCGGGCCCTTAGCACAATTATAGTAGGTCGGCGGAACGAAACATTGAGCGCTAACAATCTGAAGGCAAACGCCAACTTTGATAGCTATAGGCTTGTGGGGGCTAAGCGATGAGGTGAAAGCGATTTTTGGAATTAATATTATTCATAGTTGTAATATTACTACTACTGCCTGGACTTTAAAAGAGACCATGATTCTCTGAGTTTATTTCGGTGTTTCTTCTCAGAGGTCGTCAGTTAGGAAATGCCGGCGCCAACTAGTTTAAAAAAAAATTAAAGCATTGACTTGTAAAAGTATCCTTAAATGATCTATTTACAGAAATAAATATCATTTTAATCATCATTTTAATATTGAGGATAAACATGATGATCAGGGATCGCTCCATGATCATCTCTCGTGTGATATAAATATAAAATGTTTTAAAAAAACCCTGTCCGACCCGTGAAGGCATTGTAGGTATCGAGATCCGGTTCTATTTATAATTATAATAATTTTCAATTTACAAGAAAAAAATTCTCCGAGGAAAAAAAAAACGAAGTAACAAACATACCTACTTACGGTGGCAGCAACACCGCCTTTGGGTGCCATACATAATAAGGTCCCTAATGGTTTTATATTATTTATAATTTTTTTTTGCAGAATTTTGGGGTAGGTACGTAGTTGTGGCAATTCTACCAGAATGACTTGAATTGTAAACTTCAATTCTATGTTTACTTTCATCAATATTTAATGTTTCTTATTATATTTGGTGATGTGATTGGGATACCTATATACCCCTTGCGGATCGGACACGGTTTTTTAACATAGTGTAATGTGATCTCAGCTTATATTATAACTGTATGGCCCGTTGTGTTGCCATGTGTTTAATATTATAATTCACCAAAAACAAAATAAATAGGACTGATTTTGACAATTATTTCATTTGAAATCATCGTCCCTAAACGTGTTTACCTACGTGTGCTTAATTATCATTCGTTACTAACAAGAGATTTCCTTCTGTAAAGATATTTTTGGGCCTGAATACCCGCCAACCAAAAGAATAATTATCTTCTCTATGAGACCCACTTTTTGAAACTGTGCAAAAAGATTTTGACTTTTCAAAATTACCTATTTTAATATTTGACTTTGAATAATGATACAATATGTCTTTTCATGCATTTTTAAAGAACTTTTGAAGCTAAATGTAGCCTATATCTTTGTCTAAAGTCCAATCTACAGGGAGTTTGTTATAACGTTGAACATACGAAAATGGTGGTTAGTTGGGGTCATCTGCTACCCACTTGGCCCAAATTATTTGACCTTAGCCGCACCGTTTTGTTTTTTTACTTTTTTTAATTTCACTTTCACTTTTCATTTTTTTTAAATTCGGCCCAGTGGGTAGCAGATGACCCCAACTAACCACCATTTTCGAATGTTCAACGTTCTACCAAACACCCTGTATATCTATGATATAATTCATCAATATTGGTTCATCTGTGTAGGCATTAACATGTAATAAACAGACGGATATACAGAGATACTTTTATATTTATAATATTAGTAGGTTCATATGGGAGAATGGAACGTACTCTATCTATCCCATGATCAAGTGAAGAAGAGACTTTTGTCTGTTTAAACTTCTCGTATCTTATCTTAAATGGGACCGAGGCAGCAAAGTCTCAGTGCACTTCGACCCAGTGGGATCTTTTGTGCTTCCCCTAGATACCTATTCCCCATCCTCACCCAGTTCTTCAAGCAGCTCTTCCATGAGATTTATAATGAGTTCTGGAGGTATGAGTCTGCAGTTCTCTGATCTTGGATACCCCTGCCTCAAGAGGCGCATTCACTTTCTAGCCATTGCATCCCATGTACACAGAAGGCAGTTAAACTGTTTAAACTTACACCACACGTCAAATCCTTGAGGTGTCAGTTAAGTTAGACGTTAGCACTTACTCCTTGTTTCTACCGTTTAACGTTACTTTTATGTGTTAACTTTGAAATGTATGACTAGAGGATTCAGTACCCAAGCCCTAACGAAGCAGTCCGTTTTGTCTGAATACTTATAAGGAAATGTTTACTTTCCGAATGCCTGACTAATATTCGAAAGTGCAACTTCTACAAAATTTTCGGTTGCCACTTTGAGTTTGGATTTGTTCCCGGTTAATGGCAATCGCTACTTCGTATCCGCTCGTATCGTACATGGGCATCGAACCCGGGATTTCTAGCGTAGTAGTCGCGCTTACAATCACTAGACTAATAAGGCAGTTTTTTAAGTTAATTATGATTGCGTGAATGTGAGATAACATCATAGTATCATATTATCATCTCCTCCATTTCTTCTGCTTTTTTCGGAGTTACACAGTCGTTACCCACCTAGACCTGACTTTCTATGGAGCGTTTTAAAACCATTTTCAATCATCTTATTAATAGCTTAAAGTTGAAAATAGATCAACCAACAATATTGTTAGTCTCTCTCTCTTTAAGACCTTAGCTTTTGTCGGTGGAGCAATCGTTACTGTTCTCTATCTCTTGATTCTTACTTCCTTCACCTGTTTTATAAAACTTCGTCTAGAACTTCCGCTCCCTCGCTTTCTTTCAATTCTATTTATTAGAATTGTTAGTCCTTACTAATATTATAAACGCGAAAGTTTGTATATATGGATGTTTGTTACTCTTTCACGCCAGAACGGCTTAACGGATCTAGATAAAATTAGGCACACAGATAGATTATAGCCTGGAATAGCACAAAGGCTACTTTTTATCCAGGTTGGACCCAATTATGAAATCCACGCAGATTAAGTCATAAATAAAATCAAGGTGTTTATATTGTGTCAATTTTCCATTATGTAAATAAGTTTAAAAATTGTTACAGTATTCAAAATCACCTTCTATAGGACAAAATATAGGAGTGTTTAAATTTTCTCTAGTTCCCCTACCTTGTCCCACACAGAAATCCTTGAGGTATGTTTCAGTTAGCGCACAGTTAACTGAGTCGGCGCCTTGTTCAGTGCTGTTCGCCCTTTGATGTAACTTACATCTTAAACATCTGACTTTGCAAGTAAACTCCACTTTGATTCTTCGCAATGTTGATTTTTGTTCTGATTTTGGAGCAAAATGTGCATAAACTAGAAGGGAAATTCTACTTAGATAAATATTAATATAAAACGTGGTGTTGCAAGCGTCCGTAGGCTACGGTAACCGCTTACCTTCAGGCGAGCCGTATGCTTGTTTGCCACCTGAGTGCTATAAAAAAGATGAAGAAAAAAGATGCAGAGATGTACCAATGTACACCCACAGTTCGTCGGTATGTTGCGGTCCCATGTAGTAGGGGAGCGAGCCTATTGTCGTTAACTGGGCACAAATACCAAGCTTCGACTACGGGTTGTATATACATTAGTACGCCTCTGCCTAACCCTTCGAGGAATACAGGCGTGATGGTGTGTTATGAAATAAAACCACGTCTGGGTCACATGAACGGTCTCTGCTCGTGACCATGGATGCTGTAAAGGGTCCGAAACTTTGGGATTTTGTTTGTGTTTACCCCGTGTGGGGACGGGTTAGAATACTGTTCCTCACTGCCTTTCAGATAGGTTTCTCGAAAGAGGTGTGAAAATATCTGACTTGCTCGTTAATAGGACCACTTGGGGTCTGACTGGCCGGCGACCACCTGGGGTCTTTCGTAAAGCATATTGATGTGTGTTTCGACTTTTCCACGTAAGACCCAGTTCCCCCTCGGTTGCTGCGGCTCTGGCAGTCTACAGTCCGTAGGGGCTCTTAAAGCCCGGCAACGCATCAACAACTCCTCTGGTGTTGTAGGTGTCCATAGGCGACGATGACTACTTACCACCAGGCGGCTCGTCAGCTCGTTTGTCGACTTAATCCATAAAAAATGTAAATATAACGCAATAAAATCCGCCTGTAAAACTGGTTTTATTTCAATATACTTAATATAATTTACTCGCAAAAATATGGTTGGGATTAGTGATATGTTAAAGTAATTATATATCCTTTTAAACATGTCATTTGTAATGTGCTTATTTGTTTTATTTATTACCGTTTCATCTCACAACTGTGTCAACCAAGCCGCACGTGTAACTACTATTTTAGACACATAAGATATTTGGCGAATATTAGTATTTTCTTCATACGGCAAATGAGGTAGAAGGGTTTGGACCAATTTTATTAATGTCGGACTTAGTTATTGGCTCAGGGGAGACTTGAAAACCTAGGTGGTAAGGCACAACAATTGCCTTTCAGCTGAATTATATTTTTATGATCATAATTATACGTCCCTGCTAAAGATTTTTGTGTTTTTAAAGCAATGGAAATATATAATATTTCAATATATATATTAAAAACTAACCACTATTATACCTATTTATGTTTTAAGGGTCCGGCGGAGCTTGAATTACTCACAAAAACGCAATACCGGTCGTAATAAAACGTAAATCGTAATCTAGACAATATTTACACGTGGGAGAGCCATGCTTCGGCACGAATAGGCCGGCTCGACCGGAGTGATACCACGGCCTCACAGAAAATCGGCGTCAAACAACGCTTACGTTGTGTTTCGCCGAGTAAGTGAGGTTACCGGAGGCCCAATCCCTTCTGGTATTGCGGGTGTCCATGGGCGGCGGTAATCGCTTACCATCAGGTGATCCGTCTGCTAGTTTGCCCTCCTATCCCATGAAAAAAATCTATCAAATTTTATTATTATTCGGATTTGGATACCGCTAATCTAGGTTCCTACGGTACTATTTTGTCTACTACTACTTCACCGGAAATAAAAGAGCAGAAAATCGTTCCAAACTTGGTAAAATTATTAAAAAATTGCATTCGCTTACATTTATTTCCAGTTTAGTATTTTGGACGAAATGGTAGATTCCGATATCGTTAATCTAGATGTAGGAATAATAATAAGAATTTGATTTAAATGTGTTTGAATTACGTTTGCAAGAGAAATTCGACTCTTAAGAAGAAAATGTCTACGTATATAGCGTTGATATTATAATATACAAATTGTATGTAGCCTCAGAAAGTATTCTAAATCTACGTAAGCCACGCGCGGGACTTTGCACGTCATATACTTTGCATTCATTTTCGCGTTTGTTTTTGAAAGGAAAAACTTAGAGATAGGCCGCACATTACACCGATGTGTAATTTCTATTTTTATTTTAATAAATTATTTGTACATTACCTATTGAGATTTGTATTTTTATAATAAAATTATTCTTATATTACTTATATTATTGAATTATCTTTTTTTAGGTCTACTAAATTAACTCAACTTTGACATTTCCAAACCTATGGGTGATTGATATTATAGTAGGTATCTACTTATACAACAACACGTGGGAGAGCCATGCTTCGGAACTAATCGGCTCGACCGGAGTGATACCACAGCCTCACAGATAACCGGCGTCAAACAACGCTTACGTTGTGTTTCGCCGAGTGAGTGAGGTTACCGGAGGCCCAATCCCCTTTTAAAAGGTCGGCAACACACTTGTGACTCCTCTGGTGTGGCGGGTGTCCATGGGTGGCGGTAATCGCTTACCATCAGGCAATCCGTCTGCTCATTTGCCCTCCTATCACATAAAAAAAAACAACGTGTAACTAAATAAGCGCTAGATCTTAATCACGTCGATAGAATATCGAGTAATAATTACAATATCAATGAAACCAGACATTTAGCGACACGTAAGCATGTTATTTTTTCAAGAAATTAGTTTTATCAGCTAAATGCAAATCTTGTGGCCGTACTACAGTCGTACTCGCTACGACTACGCTATCAGTGCGCACACGCACACAATAACTATTTATGCAAATAGGTTTCAGTTTTCCATACCTCGACCCACTGATATGTCTGCGGGCCAAGGAAATTACAATACCTGAAATTCCGGCCCGATGGTGAATTCTGAATAAACTAGTTTCAGGTCTTGAGGTTGTATATCAAGATATTTGTTCTATGTTTGGAGCTATAGGTATAAGCTACAGGCAAATGGGTTGAAGTAAAGAGGTCTCTCGAGTGACCTATGACTGCCTACAGATGATTTATGAGAGAATAAAATTGGAAACATAAGTACATAACATAAGTATAAGGGCATTGAACTTGGTAACTTGGACACACCAAAGTCTAAGTAAAAAAAGTCACCAAAAAAAAAGTGGGAATAGGATCCCACTTTTTTGGTGACTTGGATGCTCTAGTCTTAACTGATGGCTGATAAAATTACGAACAGGATCTAATATATAGTACACAATTCAAATATATACCCTTTCGGCCTTCACAGTTCTTTAAAACAGTATGCGCGTCAGATTTTTTAGGTAATTTATTGCGCAGCACAGTGAGCGCAATTTTATGATAAAAAGATTTTTAAATAAAAAAAATTGAGCGTTTTTCCGGAACGGATAACTTCAGATGCGTAGTAATTTTAAACTGTACACATGATTGGAAACAATAATACTGGAGTTGGTCATACATGCCAGCCAAGCGGATCATAAGATCTTACCACGAAGCTGTGTTTTGTTACAATAACACGCGTCTATTACAGTACGGTGTGACATGCGGCCAACCCTCCGACCTCCCACTTAAAATAATTCCTTCATTTGCTACAGTGCATACGTGAGCTTATGTTTTTAGCACAGTGTGACAATACTCGCACGGAGAAGAATAAAAAACTATGATGTACGACAATACTCGTACACATAAAACCCGCACAATAATAATAATAATAATAGTTGGATCATGCAGTGGTATTTTTTTTTATTCTTATTTGTTAAATATTGCAATGAAAGAAAAAAGATATTTGTGTATATTCCGACAACGGTCGTATTTAAAGTTTTGTTAACTCCCTCTTTGGTCTAACTACAGTCCTGGGTTCGATGAAATTCTCAGTAGCAACTCGGATTTTGGGATTTGTGTCCGGTTAATGGCAATAGGTTCGGCCCCCTATTACATGGGACCGTAACAACCTAACGGCCTAACCCTTTGGAGATCTATGAAATCTGATCACCAGTGGAGTTTAGATTTCTCCCTGGTTAATGGCAATTGATCAACTTTTTTGCAAAGTTTTCGTTTACTGTACAATAGACCTCTGCTAGACCTTTTGGGAAATACAAGTGTGATAATAGCAATTTTACATAGTGAAAAACCCGAACGATACGCTTTATATCCACTTTTATCATGCGTACCGCTGAAATTTGCTGAATGCGCTTCCCGAGTGGGTCTTCCTGATGTTATATAATCTGGGTGTCTTTAAATCACGTGTGAATCGGTTTCTTCTAGGCAAGCGCACTCCATCGTAGATCGCAGTGTCGCTTATCATAAGGCAAACTGGCGGTTAAGCAACCCTATGAGGAATAAAAAAAAAATGACGTCAAATATATTGACTTTGTTACAGAAGCAAGAAAATATATAAGTACCTAGGTAGCTATACGAAATTGTTTGACATCCTACTTACTAATATTATAAACGGGAAACTTTCTGAGGATGTATGGATGAATGGATATTTGTTACTCTTTCGCGCCAAAGCTGCTGAAGGGATCTAGATAAAATTTGGCACAGGGATAGATTAAAGCCTGGAATAACACATGGGCACTTTTTATCCAGGTCGGACCCAATTCGAATGTCTACGCAGACAAAGTTGCGGGTAGAAGCTAGTAGTTCATATTTCATTGTAACTTGATGTATTCTTTCTATTTTTACATACAAAGTAAAATACCCTTCTACCTGTTCCCTGTAGTACAATCCCTTCAATACACCTGACGTCGCCCGCGAGTTTCCCATACATTTGAAACAAAAGCGGTTCACACATTATAATGCACACACACGCGCGTGATTTATTATGTACGCACACTAATAAAGAGTGTTGCTAAAATGGCGCCTAAAATGTAACAAAAGATTTTTGCATTGTTTTGATGGAGTTACACGTTTAGTTTGTAGTAACTAGTTTGTAGGAATTAATGGCCCAATTAATGGAAATAATTATACCTGCCCCCTATTACATGGGGGCCTAAGCATACTAGCTAACTGTGGCCTAAACCTTCGCGGAAACAGGCGTAATATTGAAACAAACTATTTTTTACGGGTTTTATCGCGTTGTTTTGCTTTTATTTAAATCGCGAAGTTTCGGATCCTTTACAGCATTCATGGTCCCCGGTAACAGCTAACTTAAATTTTCGTTAATTATTAGAAATCAGACTCAAATTCCGAATTAAATAATCCGAGTCGAATTAAGTAGGTAATCAGTACAATGTGATGAAAACAATAAAAAGTAGTTAGTGATAGAAACTAGTAGACAGGTGTGTTGTTATGTCGTTCCAGCTACACTTCCTTGAAACAGCAACATTTTAGCGCTCCAAAATTCTTACATTTAATATACAAACTTAATATCATTATACTCATGTTTGACAAAGTCGGCTAAAAGCCTCCTGCGATATGTAAAGCCTGAGTTTTCATCTCCTGTTATTGTTTAATACTTTTGTCTTTGCTGAAGGGGTGGGAGAGGGTTGAGGGAGGGTGGAGATGAGTGTTTCGTGGTCGATAATTTTAATGTTACAATTGTTAGTACCTGCTTATAGAAGATATTAAAGACAAGGAGGAGAAAATAACTTTTAAGAAAAAGTAAAACCGACTTCAAAAATAAAAAAATATGTTATGTGCGAAACAGTTTCGGAAGTCGATGCCTTTGATTTGATCGGATCTTTTGATTTCGCCAACGAATTTCCGAAACTGTTTCGCACATTATATAGGTATATTTAAAAAAAAAAACGTTGCCCTGCACTAAGATTTACTCCTGTATCGTGGGTGCGTTTACAAACACAGATTCTCACATTCACAAACGCCCAGACCCAGAACAACTAACTGTGCTCCGTGTGGGATCGAACGCACAACAGAAGCGCAGAAGCCGATCGCTTAGCCGCTACGCCAAACGTGTCGTCGATGTTATTTTTTATGTTTCTGAAGACGGTTTTACTTTTTCTTACAAGTTATTTTATTTCAACATTTTGAGTAGCAATAGTAGAATTTTACGTTTCATTTACTCGGTCGTTACGTGTTATTGTCAGTTTGTTATGAAATTTGTGATCAGATCTTGATCAATTTCTTTATGGGACCACATCTAAGTAAAACCTACCGATCAAAAAAAGAATCATAGAAATCGATTCATTATTGACGGAATCATCGTGTAGGTGACAAACATACACAAAAAATAAAAACATGCGGGGCAGTCCTTGGGGATTGCCGATAGAAGTGAAAACTAAGTAATTTGTGTATTGTATCGTCGATAAGTGGGAAGCGTCCGGTGACGATGATGCGAGTTTCACGCTTTTTGTTCACCTAAAAAGTGCTCAACGCGCCTAAAGAAGTTTTCGCTTAAAACAAAATATACAGAACGAACGAATTGAGAAGCTACTCCTTTTTTGAAGTCGATTAAAAAAATATTTTAGACCAAGATTCTCTCCTATTGACAGTTAGGTCACGAGACCGCCTTACCTCGACGTCGTCATTTGATATTGTGTTACTATGTGTAAATGTAAGCGGTCAAGCGTAAGCCTATCACGAATAAAAAAAAAAAAAATTATCCAGGCATGGTGCAGTATTTTACTTAATTGCTTCTTAATAGATGGAATTTTGAATAAGTAATTTTGACTGCCTCATTAGTATAGTGGTCCCAAGCGCAACTGTTACGCTAGAGGTCCTGAGTTCGATCCCCAGGTCGAGCAAAGTTTTATTGGGTTTTTCTATGAAATTTTCAGTAACAGCTCGGAGTCTGGATTTGTACCCGATTAATGGCTGTAGGCTGGCCCCCTATAACATGGGTCCTAAATATACTAGCGAACTGTGGGAGTACATTAAATACGCCTCTGCCTAAACATTTGGTAAATACAGGCGTGATGGTATGTTATGTAATTTTATACAGTTACTTTATCAACTAAATCCCAAAAACCCTCTGTCAGACAATGTCAAACCCTCAGTGTGGGGGACCGGTGGTGTTGGGCTGACAGCATGTCTCCTATGCTGCCAGCCCAACTATTCCTCCATAATTTACAGGGTCGGCAACGCGTGAGCGATACCCCTGGTGTTGCAAGCGTCCATAGGCTACGGTAACCGCTTACCATCAGGCGGGCCGTATGTTTTTTTGTCACCATTGAGAACTCTGCAGGCATAAACCCCGTAATTAACCGATTCTAATAATTCATTTGTAACTGATTGGCTATCTATAAAGGAAGCCAGTGTTTTATTGTGGAATTTTTTTTGTGCTATTAACTAATCCTTACTGATATTTTAAACGTGAAAGTTTGTGAGTATGGATGTTTGTTACTTTTTCACGCCAGAACGGCTGAACGAATCTGGATAAAATTAAGCACACAGATAGATTATAGCCTGTAATAACACATAGGCTACTTTTTATCCAGGTCGGACCCAATCCTGAAGTCTACGCAGACAAAGTCGCGGGTAGAAGCTTGTAAATTATATTTCCTAGACACACACCGCTGACATTTAAATCCAAGCACAAAAAATGTATTTTCGCTAGACTAATAGCGAAAAAGCTTTAAAACCCTTAAAGGGTCGAAAATACCCGGCGTTTATGAAATGTGGCAAAAAACGTCCGGCCGAAATGACGAATAACCACCGATTTAATTTAATCATTCACTCATTCGGTCACCGCTCACTCATTCGTTCTGACGGCCCTCGAGGCGAGTCTAAATTCATTCACGTTTTTGTCACTCTTAAATAAAGCATGCAGTTTTTAACTGTGACATCATTTACTTTTGAAATACTGGTCTTTTTTACTGCGACAGAAGGAGGGTTATGTTTTTCGCGTGTATGTATGTATGTAATTTCCTGAAAGACTCGTAGTTATAATGTATAAGTAACTAGCTACTGTCTGCGGCATTACTCGCATAGGGATGGGTGATCATTCTTAGCATATCTAGACCCATTTATGCTTCCAAGAGCATGTACCGTCCACACCACATTAAGGTATCCAAAACTGTCTTTCTTCAATCGATTTTCAATGTAATCTCCAAACAATAGAGGTTATTATCCTTAGGAGAAATTAACACAGTTTTGTGGTAAATTGATGTGCTGGTGTCCGTACTGTGGATGATAATTGTATTCGAAATTCCTGAATGCCATCTTGTCCTTAAGAGTGTATCCCGTGTCATGAATACTCTTAGAATACTGTACTGCACTGACTTTCAGATAGGTATCTCGTAAGAGGCGTGAAAATATCGGACTTGCTCGGTAGTAAGACCTCTTGAGGTCTGACTGCTGGCGACCACCCTTACATCGGAGTCTGTCGTAAAGCATCGCGGTGTGTTTCGACTTTTGCACGTAAGAGCCAGTTCCCCTCGGTCACTGCGGCACTGGCAGTCTGCTGTCCGTAGGGGCTATTAAGGCTGGGCAACGCATCAGCACCTCCTCTGGTACTGTAGGTGTTCATGAACGACGATGACTACTTACCATCAGGTGGCTCGTCAGCTCATTTGCCTACTTAATCCATAAAAAAAGGATATCGGTTTTACCCAGAAATTTGGTTAAGTATTTGGGGCGCTAACGTTCCAGTGACATGTGGGTGTACATTAGTACACCTCTGCCTAACCCTTAGGTAAAACTAGGCGTGATGGTATATTCTGTCTAATGTGATTGTCACTATTATCCACCCTAACTTTTTTTTACTTAAGAAATATTAATTATAAGTATAATATATATATTCTTTATTCAAGAAATATTTTTTTAAAAAGCAGTGTTCGTGTCACAGCCATCGTTAGTACGACCCTCTCGGCTTAGGGTTCGGACGGCTGAACCACCCCCCATTTAATATGCACCCCTAATAACTGGATATATAATTGTTATTGACAGATTTTAAACCGTGAGTTTTGACAATATGACAGTGATTTGTTTTTAGAGAAGCCGATATTTTTTGTAGAATATAATTTTAACGGAGCGAAGTTATGGAGAACATTGAAATAAAAGAGATGGATCTCTGTCGAGGCACTGTTTTTTTTTTAAATTGCTTTGCCATAAACCCTACTCTAAGCGTTCATTAAATCATAGTTACCTACCATTGATTGTTTCTTTGGTTAAAAATAATTTATATTAAAAAAACAATTGTTGTCTTTATTAAATATGTGATTATTCAGTATTTTATTATACTCATATAACTGACTTCAAAAAGTTAGAGGTCAAATAAATGCGTATTTTTAAGCTATTGCATAGTTTCTATCGCGGGCCTTGAGCGTGGGGACCGAATCCAGAAATTCCGTAACGAAAAAACCTAACACGCTTGTTTTTTCTATCTATTTAAGCTATCCGGTACCAGGATAGCATAGTGTATAGAAATTAAGCTGAGCAATGATAATTATTATACCGACTTGCTTCTATTTTCTTGTCTGTGTACCAGGGTAGCATAAAGTATAGCAGTTGTCATACAACTTCAAATTATATAATCAATATCAAATCAAATATTGACGACACGTTTGGCGTAGCGGCTGAGCGATCGACTTCTACGCAACGTGTTGTGGGTTCGATCCCCACACGGAACAAATATTTGTATGATCTACAGGTAGTTCTTCCGGGTCTGGGCGTTTGTGTATGTGAGAATTTGTGTTTGTAAACGCACCCACGACACAGGAGAAAATCCTACTGTGGGGCAACGTTTTTTATAGAAAAAAAAAAAAAAAAAACTAGAGAAACACGCTTGTCTCTTTAGTTCAGCAACCCGCCTTTAGGTGGCATTGGTTGTATTACATAAGTTGATAAAAACCAATGCCACCTAAAGGCGGGTTGCTGAACTAAAGAGACACGCGTGTTTCTCTTTAGTTCAGCAACCCGTTGTATTACATAAGTTGATAAAAAACGCTATGCAATAGCTTTACCGCGGCAGTCCCCGAGTGCCACACGTCTTTTTTTTCTGGGCAAAGGAAAGCAAGTGCGCTTTTTATTCGGTATGTAACGGCGGACGTTTGAATATACTGTAGTGACATCTACCGTGCTACATAATAACTAGACGAACAAGTCCTGAATCGCGCAAGTGAAGTTTGCAACGCAACTTGGATATATACAACCGCCCGTCATCAACCGTCGGGTCGTGGTCCGCCAGGCAAATCACCCGCCTGGTCGGAGGATCCTCCCTTTGGTGTTTTGGTGCAAAAAAAGATGCACTAGTAGGTAATAAGGAACTTCCGTGGGCATGCGTTTTCCTTGGCAAGTTGAAATTCTCTCAACAAACTTCGAACTTACAAATATTATGTTTCAGTAGAGATTCACCAGTAGCACCAGTTTATTCTGTATGTGTGGTGCAGTTACAGATATGGTCTATATGTTTAGTGTAACTCGTGCCACGATACAGGCATGTTTCAAGAACTAAAAGCCCGTGCCAACAGAAAACTTTCACGAAGCCACAAGAAGACGAGGAAAAATTACATCACATACCATCACCCCTGTATTCCCCGAAGGATTGAGCAGAGTTGTAATACGCCATGGTCTAGTCCCATGTAATAGATGAATGTTTGAAACGGCGGTAGCTTAATCGCTAGGGCGTTGGACTTGCGATCATGTGGTTGCCGGTTCGCAATCCGACGTGCACACGGCGACGGCGACGGCACTACCGACGTGAACCCACTCGCAATATAAGCATTTAGCTTAGCACGAAGGGTTAACAAGAATACTAGTAAAGTGTGATCCACATTGCTAGGAAGCTTTAAAAAAAATCTGCAACTAATCCAAACTCCGAGCTGATACCCAGAATTCATAGATCAACCTAAACATACCCAACTTCAGAATCAAACCTAGGATCTCTAGCGTAGCAGTTGTTCTTACAAACATATTTTTACATTACATAACTGATTGGGATTGCCTTATTAGTCTGGTGATCCCAAGCGCGATTGCTACTCTAGAGGTCCTGGGTTCGATCCCCAGGTCGAGCAAGGTGTTATTGGGTTTTCCTATGATATTCTCAGTAGCAGCTCGGAGTCTGGATTTGTGCCCGGTTAATGGCTATAGGCTCGCCCCCTATAACTTGGGACCTAAACATACCGGCGAACTGTGAGTGTACATTATATTACGCCTCTGCCTTACCCTTCGGAAGATACAAGCGTGATGGTATGTGATGGTATAACTGTAAAAATACACGCCTGACCATTTCAATCTTTTATTAGCGTGCTTCTATTTTACTCAAATTAAACCGAAGTTTACCTCATTTCAGCTATACCTACGCTCTGAACTTTTCACATTTGGCAAACATTTTTGAACAATTAACCTTTTAAAATTGTACTGTTTCGTTTAAAATAGGTTAGCCAACATACCTTAAGCAGTGATACCATGCAAAATTGAACTCTACCTGCTTGAAAAAGTAATTGAAGTGTCTGTAATTTTGTGTTGGTAATAGTAAATGCCGGTTCCTTTCGCCGTAGGTACTTTGTTGGTTAATTTCTTAATGTTACAGCTTTAAAACAGTCTTATGCTGGTGTTATTTATGCCATTTAAAAAAATATAAAATCGCGAGACTGTCAATAGTATTACTGTATGGATTCACTGTGCCGATAATTGTTACAGACAATGGCGATATACGAGTAGCTAGGAGTCTCGATCGTCTCCGTAAGAGGCTTTTGTTGGGCGAGTGGATCAAGGGTTAGTACTGAAATCGGTACCTACTCTGTGACACAGTATACATTGTGAACTTTTTACATAAAAAGTTTGAGCGCCACGGCTGAGTGAGAGGTACCGGGTTCATTTCTCCGGACTAGCAAAGTATAATCTACTGTGACTTTCGATTAACCTAATATTGAGAATAATAATAATATATTTTATTGACATAAAACAGCTAGGTAGGTAGGTAGGCACTTTGCTAAATCTTGGAATCGAACCTTCACAATTACTATGAAGCGGTGCCTATGACTACTCGACCATTATTCGTAAATCACTGTAAATCTAAATTCAAATAAGCCTGTAAAATAAATTACAGTTAAAACACACACAGACAAATGATTATGTTAAGTAAACAGCGGTCCAGAGCAGCCACAAACGCGCGCTATCGTATCAAACCGTGATGTGTTTCGCGTTGCAATCAGTAACACTGGTTAGGCGAGGAACACGGTGACGTAGATAAACCGTCCGCCATTTTGTTAGCCTCAGCTGTTGTCCGGCTAATTATTTTAGGCGGGCCGACAAACTAAACGAATGCGGGTTTTTAATGATAAAAAACCTTGTGGTGGTGGGTTAGAGTATAATTTCTCACTGCCAGTCTGCTCGGCATCTCGTAAAGTGAGAAAATATCTGACTTTCTGGCAGGACTTCTTGCGACCTTTACGTTGGAGTCTGTCATAAATCACCTTGGCGTGGGAGAATTACCTCTCACACACAATCTTCTCTTCTCTCACAATCAAAACTTCCAACTTTTGCGTGTGAGAGCTAATTCTCCCTTTCAGTTGCTGCGGCTCCAGCAGTCTGCAGTCCGTAGGGCTCTTAAGGCTCGGCAATGCGTCAGGAACTCCTCTGGGCGTCGATGACTACTAACCATCAGTCGGCTTGTCTGCTCGTTTGTGTAAACAATAAAAAAAACAGTTTTAATCCAACATTTTAAATTGTTTTTAAACTATTTTGGCGTCGGCTTCAAGTGTAACCAGGAGTTAAGAGTGGGTTAGTCGCTATTGAATCTGTCACCAGTCTTCAATACCAATTAACAATGCAATCACCACCAATTTGTCTAGCTTGTTCTTCAGGCAAAGGAGCGCTGTCCAAGATTTCCAGAATTTGGGTTGCTGAGTTCTGATGGTAGTTACACGAAGCGCCTGCTATTGCTGACCTCAGCAACCTTTGGGTTTGGTCTGGTTTACTGAAGTCTGATGATAGTCACGTCTTTTAAAATACTAATATTGCTGTGGAATATCGGTAAAGTCTAGAGTTTGGATAGCGGAGGTTTGTTGGCAGGCACTTCGTGTTAGATACTCAGCTAACCAGATGCATTTGTTTATATACCTGGAAACCGACACCAACTGTTGGGAAAAAGCTAAGATGGTCGTGATCAGCTCTTACCCCGGGCAGTATGACGTCACCCTTACATTTCAATCGACCCCTACATCATAGCGGTAAACGGTTGGCTTTAATTTTATTTATTAGTGTAACAGCCGACGTAATTCCCTGTACAAATTAACATGCGTGAATATATTATGGTAAAGTTAAATGAGGGATGAGCAGAAATGTAAACGTGTGTCAAATTATTTTATAGAAATGTATGCAGTCCCGAGCATGCGCTGACTTTTAGCAGCGATTCCGTAGCGATGTAGTATTGATACAATAGCGATTTTGATAGTGTTATCGAACCTAGGGGCTTACTCTTGAACTCAATTCCGATACATCGACATTGGAATTGTGCCGTTTCGTCAAGTTTCGTACTCTTGAATCCGAGACCAGCGCCAAATTGTTTCAATATTGCGTGGTGATTGAGTGAACTAAATAGGATTGGGAAATCACCCAACCATTGGCCAATTAGGATGCCGATACAAGGTTAACGGATTTGTGCTCAAGAGTACAAAATCGCCCGACAGCCAAATTGACATTGGAATCGGATCACGTTTGGATTGGTATTGTATTGTTTTCAAGAGTAAGCTTGCTAATTTGTCCACGTTATAAGTATCCCTTCCCCTTTAGGGAATACAGCCTTAATGGTATGAGACACAGACCCTCACTATAAGATAATTATGTAGTAGGTACCTACCTAAGTAGTTTATTTTAGCAAGTTTTTTTCCATATTCTACTCTTTTAATAATTTTTAAATGTCTCATGTGCAGAACCAAATAAAATATTTTTTTTCTTTCTTTGTTCTTTCTATGTTACGTATTTATATATATTATTAAAAGTTGAGCAAAATCTTATTGTAATCTTATAATAAATTCTTAGTAGTTGCTCGGAGTTTGGATTTGTGCCCGGTAGACAATAGACTCGCTTCCTATTACTCGTACATCGGACGTAAACTAGTACACCTCAAGGGAAGAATGGATAAAGGGACTAGACCCACCAGAGGAGGGCAGTCTGATATGGTACACTGACGGTTCGAGAACAGAATCGGGTACAGGGGCGGGTATATACGCAAAGGACCATAAGGTTAGTCAAAGTATGGGCAAATTAGCTACAGTTTTCCAAGCGGAAACATATGCTATTCTTGCCTGTGCACAACAGATAGAAAGTAGCGGTACCGCAGGCAGGTCCATCTACATTCTTAGTGACAGCCAAGCGGCACTCAAGGCCCTGACCTCCTATAGGATCGACTCAAGACTGGTTATGGACGCTGCCCGGACTCTAAATGAGCTAGGAAAGCGAAACAAAGTCAGGCTTGTATGGGTCCCTGGTCACAGGGGGATTATGGGCAATGAGCACGCTGATGAGCTGGCAAGGGAAGGTTCTGGAACCTCACTAATTGGACCGGAACCATTTGTAGGACTGGCCTCGAGCACAGTCAAAACGGCCTTTCGGGAGTACGCAAGGGTGAGACACATGGATGAGTGGTTGAGCCTCACAGGACTTGCTCACTCCAAGAAATTCATTGGTTCCTCATCGAAATGGCAAAATGCCATTTGGAACGTAAGCAGGCGGCAGGCCCGTCACTTGTTGGGGGCGCTGACCGGACATTTCGGGACTAGCGCTCTCTTACAAAAGATGGGTCTGACGGAGACATCAGCCTGCAGGGCCTGCAAAAGGGAAATTGAGAGCATGGAACACCTTCTGTGTACATGCGATGCAATGGCTAGAAAGCGAATGCGCCTCTTGGGGCAGGGTTATCCAAGACCAGAGGATTACAGACTCATTCCCCCAGGCCTCATTATAAAGCTCATGGAAGAGCTGTTTGAAGATCTGGGTGAGGATGTGGAATAGGTATCCAGGGGAAGCACAAAAGATCCCATTGGGTCGAAGTGCACTGAGGCCTTGCTGCCTCGGCCCCATATAAGATAAGATAAGATAAGATAAGTACACCTCTGCCTAACCCCGAGGAAAGCAGCTTTGAGGGTATGTTACTTAACTTTGACTTAACAAAGATAGATATTATGGCACTCCTCTTAATAGTAAAGATTACTTTACGAATGCAATTCAAAGATACGGCCTATAGGCTCTTAATAGAAGAAACTTAATCTACCCTCAATCCAGCTACTACATAATGTAGTAATATCAATAATAATAACCGTTACTTTGTCATTTATCGAAGAAATATTAGCTATTCAGTGGATCCTTTGAAATCTATACCTACTTATAATAAAATTGTAACAGGTCGATATCTGTAGGCCGTTAAAGAAAAACTAATATTTAGTCTTTTTTGAGCAACAGAAGCCAAAATAAATTTTTTTAGAATTTTTATCTGTCTGAATGTTTGTACTCGCATCACGCAAAAACTACTACATGGAATTGAATGCAGTTTTCACCTTTGTATTGATAAAGTTCTAACTTAAAATCTAGTGCAGGTTTCATCTTGATACGCCGCCTGGAATCGGACTTATAGTACCTACCTATGTTAATCTTTTTGGGACGTGAGTGAAACCTCGGGCAACTGCTAACATCTTAATAAACTTAAACCAATTATACTTTTAAACCTTTAGAAACTTAATAGAAAATGCCCGAAAAGGTATCCCCTTCTGAATTTCAGCCAATTCTTATTTATTTATTTATTTATTTATTTATTTACTTCAATTAAAACGGTACATACCAATTACAATAACTGAAGACATAGAGAGACTTATATCTACTACATTTTACTAAAATAAAAACAAACACGATTATACATTCTTCTCACAAAAACGTAAACATTCTGACAGTATAAACGGCCATCCATCCACAAACAAGTCACAGTCAGGATTGGCGCACAGGAGAGCGTTTAGAGCAGACAGCGAGCGTGGTATTGGTGACTTAGCACGCGCCATGGTGCGACACCAGGGCACGGCAAACAAAAGGTGTCTTCGGTTGCGACGGTAGTTGTTGGGAACAAAAAATCTACACAACTCATCATGCAGATCAGGTGCATCAATCTTACCCCGGAGTATTTTGCACATGACTATAAGTTGGTGCTTTTCCCGTCTGACTTCCAATGAGTTATAACTTAGGCAGCCCAAAAGAAATTTCGTGGGGTACATGTATGGATAGTATCCGTTGATACGCTTGTATAAGTAGCGAAGGAAGGCCTTTTGTACTTTTTCAAGCAGCAGAATGTATGTCCTCTCGTGTGGATTCCACACAGACATTGCACTTTCAAGCTTGCAACGTATCAGTGCCCCAAAAATCATACGTATCACATTGTGATTGCGAAAGTCTTGTGAATTTCTAAGGATGAAACCCATACGCCTAAACGACTCTTTTGCAAGCGCAATTATATGGTCATGAAATGTTAATTTACGGTCAAATGTGACACCCAAGTCCTTTATTGTTGTTGCACGAGTAACGCTTGTGCCATTTATTTTGTAATCGTACTCTATTGGGTGCCGTATACGACCAAAAGTCATTGCGTAACATTTAGTGGCGTTGAATTCCATCCCGTTTTTATAGCTCCATTGGTATACGGAATCGATATCCTGTTGCAGAGCCACACAGTCTGAATAATCGCTTATCTCCATAAACAGTTTGAGGTCATCAGCATACAGCAAACATCGAGTGTGCTTGAGAACAGTAGGTAGGTCGTTGACCATCAGCAAGAATAAAAGAGGCCCCAGTATCGAACCCTGACTTACTCCGGAACGCGTATGATATGGTTTGGACTCATAGACACCAAGTCTGACAAACTGCTGGCGATCACGGAGATAGTCTGCGAGCAGCCGAAGAAGTCCCGGGGCAAAGCCAATCGTGCAGAGTTTTTCCAGTAGTATGTCGTTGTTAACCCTATCAAACGCCTTCCGGAAGTCAAAGTAAAGTACATCTACTTGGGAACGTTGATCCAACTTAGCCGAAACAAACTCTACAAGGGTCAGCAGGTTAGAATCCACGGATCTTTTTGGTCTAAATCCGTGCTGCTCATTACAAAGGAATTTGTCTACCTGCGCAAGTATGTGCTTATGAATAATTATTTCAAAAACCTTTGCTGGAGACGACAATACAGCAATCGGCCGATATTCATCTACCTTGGACTTGTCCGAGCTCTTTGGTATCGGGCTAACCCTTGATAGTTTCCACTGAGGAGGGTATTGTCCAGTTTTTAATGCTAGGTTGAAAATATGACACAAAGGGATACAAAAACAATCATAAGTATGCTTAATCACCATAGAAGGAATATTGTCAGGTCCTGTAGCGCTACTTAGCTTTAATTTTTTGATTGCATACATGACATCCCTGGGCGTGATTCGAAAAATATTGACATAGTTGCCATTGCAACTTTTATCCTCCTTATTGGCTAATTCAGAATTAAGTGCCGGGATGTCGGGCAAAAATACACTAGCAAAGAAACTAGCAAAGGCCTCAGCCGCATCTACCCCAGAAAAGGTTTGACCATTATAAGTAACATTGGGCTCAAATCCTCCTTTGGTACGCAAGCTAGAGATGTGTCGCCAAAACTCTCGTGGATTGGACTTTATGTTACCTTCTATGCGCGCCGTGTAGGAAGCATAGGAGGCCGCTGCTCGAATCTTAAGGTCTGTTCTTAGGTCGGAGAATAATTTGTAAGTTTCTTGACATTTTGTTTGTTTCCACAAAGTGTGTAATTTAATTTTATATTTAGTGTCACGGATTATATCATTTGAAAACCAGACGGGATAGCGTCTATTTGATGTGCTTTTGCGACGTTTTTTGGGCATAGACTCGTCGAAAAAACCATAAACTAATTTGTATAAACCGTCCGTAGCACTGTAAACATCATTGGTTTGCAAAACCGTATCCCAAGAACATGTAAAAAGCGACGAGTATAGTCGCTCGTAATCGCACTTATTGAAGTTCCAATCTTTGGAGGGACTGATGTTACTTGGCTGGAGAAAATCAGAGTGATGAGTCGTATTGATCTTGACCCCAACGTCTAAAGGTGGATGGTAAGCATCAGGGGAAACTAATCCGTCAGTCGCGACGACTTGTACTTCATACTCGTCGACACTATCCCGGACCAAAACGACGTCTAACATTCCACCATGCAAATTTTGTACCACATTCATTTCTGTTAAGCTACAATAAGACATAAAATAACAATAATAGTTTGTAATATTTATGGACGCACTATTTAAGTTAATGTCTCCAAATACAATAACGGGACCCTTAAACTTATTAATGAAACTTTCACACTTACAAAACCATTGCATGTAGTCACTGTCGGTTGCACATGGCTTAATATAAACAACACACACATAAAACAGACGACCATGCCATGAAAAAGAGGCCCAAAGGTCCTCACCGCTGTCAGTTTCTAAATCACAATGCCGACGTAATATTATGGGTGCCCGGACGGCGAGCGCGACTCCTCCACATGGTGTGTTTCTATCGCGACGTAGAATGCTCCAATCACCGCATTCGAGTTCGGAGTCCTCAACTGAACTATCGAGGAAAGTCTCTGTGACAGCCACTAAATCATATTCAGACCCTGCTAAATTATTGCGCCACATATGTAGTTTAGTTTTTAAGCCACGTACATTCTGGTAGAACGCATTTAATCTAACAATCTTTTTATTACGCTCTTGTGGGACCACGAAAGGGCTGACTGCTATGAGTGGTAGCTGTTTGATTCTTAACATGACTCACATTTGTAGCATAGGCTGGTGGTTGATAGGGTATCCAAGCCTTGATTCTGGCATTGACAGGCCAGACATTAGATGAGAGGCACACGTCATAGTCAGCTGTTGGGACACCTATCTTATATGATTTATAGTCTCCTCTAGGGGTCAGCTCGTGTAATGTGCATGTTCCTGTAGTACAAAGCTGGCGCAGATAGTTACTAACTTCTTCGGCATTAGACTCCATGTTCCAGAGATGTATGTATTTCCGCGACTCCACAGCTTTTAGAGTTGTTATCGTTGGGCCTGCAGTGCCACACAGGGAGGTTGGTCGCAAGCTTCTCTTGGATTTCACTTCTGTCCAAGGTCCATCTTCTGTCTGATGGTCTGCTATTTCTTCCATATTTGCAGAAACGATCTCGGAACAGTCATGTTGTTGCATCTCTGACGGCAAATTTTCCGGTTGAAGTTTAGTTTTTGTTTGCCCCATTCGTTGTTTACGCCTGTTGGCTGTACGTGTTTTTACCACTCCTTGGGATGCTTCAACAGCGTGACGCTGCACTGGTTGGGCCACCACTTTGGTTCCGACTATATCCGTTTTTAGCTGAATTTTGGTTGCTGATGTACTAGCATTTGCCATAATCGTATTGGTATTGGGTTGTGGCTGCACCATAGATGTTGAAGAAGTATTTGCTGCCAAGGATTTTGATGCTGAACTCCTCACTGCCACCTCAGCTGAATCACGAGGTGTCTGCAATGTATGAGCAGAGATAGTAGCTGCAGGGATGGTTGTAACGGCTTCAAGCTTTTTATTCAGCTCTTTAACCTCAGCTACGTAGTCCACTATCCTTGACTCATAGTTTACTATCAGGCTTACTGCATGGTTAATCTGTTCTCTCATCGCCTGCAGCTCTTGTCTTAAACTTTTTACCTCCTCTGTCAAGAGACCATTCGCTGGGTAAGTATAGTCATCGTAGGCAGAACATGAAGTCATCGTTCGCTTTCTTAATGTGACATTACTATCGCGATATTCAATCGATTTCTTGGTAGAACCAACTGGGGTCAAACTGTTGTCGCCTCCCCTCTTTTCCGCACAACGGCTCTCGGGACAGGTCCAAGTGCTGCGAGATTCGATCGGATTTTTCTCGGATCGGATCTTATATTTAACGAAGAGCAAAAAAGTCCATGTACCCTCTAATATAAATTATCTGGTGTCAACTGCGCTCTATTTTATCTTACTAATATCTATCCCAACTAAAAAAACACCTTATTTTCTATAAGCTACAGCTGAAATCCGCCTGCAAAAAATAGAGAATATAACCTTCATTTGAAATTGAAATTTACGCGTTAAGACATAGATTCGAAAGTAGGGTACTCTGAATATTTTTACCTGTTCAAACGATTTGCAGTTTTATTACAATGTGGAGAAAGTTGTTTTTTATGGGTAGGTGTTTCGTAGGAGTCATTTATCAGCCTGGATAGATGTCAGAGGTTGATATGGCGTCATATTAAAAAAAAATCCTATGTTTTTACGTATTATGTAAACTTTAATAGCGTGTATGATCATTTGCAAGGATTATATTTGCGTATATTATGTAAGCTTTGGTAGAACATTATGCTATTAATAAAAAGAAGGGAGATGGGACACATCTATCGCCCCCTCCCCCATTTCTCGCATATAATTTATCATAGATTAGAAAAAACCGGACAAGCGCGAGTTGAACTCGCCCACCGAGGGTTCCGTACAAGTTTGTAGGTACATATTATAATTAATTACAAATAGGTTATAGGTTTCAGATTTTTCTATAAGTACTTGTAGTATAAGACGGTATTACTTGCCAAATTTCATAGTTCTAGGTCAACAGAAAATACCCTTAAATTTTGATTCCCTTGAGAGTGTTGAAATATACCTACGTTTTTTGCGGCATAAACGGCCGTATCTTTTTTTACGTAAACATAGAAGTTTGATTTTTCGAAGCTTCAAGGGACAGTAGATTTCCACGCGTTCCTGAAGATAAAGGGTCTTGACAGACAAACGGACGTACGGACAACAAAGTGATTCTAATAAGGATTCCGTTTTCTCGTTTTCAGGTACGGAACCCTAAAAACTGACGTTATATGTCATTAGTATCTCATTGGTCTAGGGGTTGCAAATGCAGTTAGTGAGTGTGAGGTCTTGGTTCGATTCCCAAATCAAATTAATTGTTATTGGGTTTTTCTATAAAATTCTCAGTAGCAGCACTGTGTCTAGATTTGTGTTTAGTTAATAGCAAATCAAACTTCTATCGCGAATCGCAATAGGTAGGTACCTATTCTATGATTAGACATAAAATGTCATTCAATATTTTGAAGTGGCGTAACCTAATGGCCACAAACCCCACTCAGTGCATTACCGACGTGAAGCCACTCGTAACACAAGCATTTAGCTTAGGGTTAACAAGAATACTAGTAATGTGCGACCAACATTGCTAGTAAGCATTAAAAAAAAATATATTTATTTTATTAAAAGAGTTAATACCATCAATTATGCAATCTCTTATTCTTGATGGAGTGACCTTAAGCTGTAAGCTCAAACATATTTCATATTTTGCTTACCAAAATAATATTTTAACTGACACAAATCCAATTATTACCATCAATAAAAACAAAAATCATTAAAAATAATTTTTAAGTCTTGTGCCTACGTGATAAGGTACGAAATTGTTTGACAGATGCAACGAAATGGGCTTTAATTGAATATTAGCGTGTCAAGAACCATTAGTAACACTTAATTGGCCCTCCCAGATAATGATTTACTGAGTATTGGTTCTGATAAATGAATTCCAACTATAATTTTAATGGAACTAAGTTCATTTTCGTTTGTGGAAGTTAATCCATGTGCGCGCCATTCGGCTTTACTGCTTAAGAATTAAATCCGAATTTCGAATGTCAATTTTTTGCCTAGTTTTTATTGTTCTGTTGTATTCACACAACTTTAAGACTTGAACTTTTGTAATAAAGTTGAAATTGATTTTAATTTTTTTTTTTCGTTTCAGGTACTAATTCATTGTTTTGAAGTGAACTGAAAAACATGGAACAACCGATCAAGTTTTCATATTAACGAGGTGAGTTTTGAAATGGTAATTCGTGAAAGTTCTGAAAAACTCGCCTACAGGAAATAACTCAAATTACAGCCTTTTTAGTAGGCTGTTTTACGCCTGAAATCATTGTGAAGGTATGAATTTTTTTATTAAAAAATATTTGGATACATATATTATGTAATATTTATATTTTTATCTTAACAGGATTACCGTAAGCAGTGATAGCCTAGTCGTATGACCGTTGGACGCCAAGTCAAAGGTCTCGACGTCGTACCCAAGGCACGCACCTCTGACTTTTTGAAGTTATGTGCGTATTGAATGCAATTGGGTAAACATTATAAAAATAAACCTTAAATCGTATCGAATTATGAGTGAACACAAGTGCAGAGGAGTACTGATGTACACCCACAGTTCACCGGTATTAGCTCCCATGTAATAGGGGGCGGGCTTATTGTCATTTATCGGGCTCAAATCCAAACCACATGCTACCACTGAAACATTTCATAAAATAAAATAAAAACAATAAAATTTTGCTCGACCTGGGAATTGCACACAGCTCCTAACGCTCAGCAGTCATGCTAACGACCATTAAATCAATGAGGCAGTTATGAAGCTCTATCAGGCTTTATCAAAAATCATAAAGAAAATGACGTCGCAACTGGATAAAAGGGCCTTTCAAAATCCAAAATCTATACCCCTGCTGACCCCGTCTGGGGAAAAGCAAAAAGCTACTAAATCATTACTTTCCCAATACAATACAATACAAAATAAACTTGTGCAAAAGTTGTATCAAACTTTATGAATTCTTCTCCATAGATTCATTGTTCCAATCTCGACAAAGGGTACTCAGTAGGGACGCATAAATCATACAAAAATCACCAATAAGTTTGGTGTAAGAAGGTTCTGTTCGAACAATGTTTGTGATAAATCACTCTTGTTGGCCCACTGATGGGCAACGAATCGGCCGTGAAATTCGGTCAATGCTTGTCAAAAAGTTTGTAAAGAATGGAAAGTGTAGGTTATAAAAAATGTTAGCTTATTTGAAGTAGGCTGAATTGTGAAGAATGTAGGATACTATATCTTTTTCTTTTAGACAATCTTCGTTTTGTGGTTTCAGAGCGAATCCTCGGCATAAGAGTTCAATTACCCGGGAGGGCAATAAAGTATAATTATGCTTGTTCCTCCCAGCCTTTCCAATCGGTTGCCAGGCTAAAAATATGACTGAATATCAACTCCCAACCAATTACTGGGCTATACGGCTGTCGACGGTCAACGTCCTGAGTCTCCTTTAGGATATCGGTCGACTGAATATCTAATAATCAGTCGCATATTTTTAAACTGGCAACCGATAGGAGAGGCCGTAGCTTCTCCTATTGGTTGCCAGTCTATGGTTGTCATGGTTATAAGGTTATTTGTCCTTGACAGACAAACATTACAAAAATATAAATCGTTCTAAATGGTCAAATGCTTCTCAAGCACGCTTGAACGTCCAGGAGCCCCTCAAATATTACAAGGTTGTCAGCACTTTCGGGATTCCGAATCCCACTAACGATTGTTATAATTATGTGTTTGTATGACAAGCTAAACCATGGCCTAATGTGCTCTATATGGCATGGTATTCTCAATGTAATTAAACTTGAACTCATTAATTTTAAAAATATATAAATATATTACTTACAGGCTGTTGTTCATAAACAAACATGTATCATAATCATCAATTTTCGACAGCATTTCTTAACTCAAAACTAAAATCAATATGATGTATGTATGTGCGAAATTCAAGGCCAAGTATGAATGGTTTGACAAGGGTAGCAAGTTTGGAGCCTACCCTTAAGGCGAAGTCGTCCGCCTTAAGAGTCCGGTGGCGGCGTGGCGGACCGAATTTCCCTTACAAAAGGAATACCGAAATAAATCGTAATTCAAACATAATTTAATCTAATTTTGTTATTATTTGGATTCTGATACCGTTATTCTAGGTATCCTACTCTACCATTTTGTCCAAAATACTTCACTGGAAATAAATTCAATTTTTGATAACTTTACAAATTTTGAAACGATTTTCCGGTTTTTTATTTCCAGTGAAGTAGTAGTAGAAGAAATGGTATGGTAAAAACCTATATTAGCGGTAGCTATATCTGAATAATAACATAATTAGATAGAATATTGTCTGCATCACGATTTATTTTAGTATTACGTTTTTGTGGGCAATTCAAGCTCCGCCGGACCCTTAAGGCCAGTAATTCTTTTTTTACCATTTCTATTTGTAGCCTCATTACACTATTGGTCTCAAGCGCGACTGCTATGCTATAGGTTCTGGATTCGATTCCCAGGTCGAGCAAAGTGTTATTGGGTTTTTCTATGAAATTCTCAGCAGCAGTCTGGATTTGTGCCCGGCCCCTATTACATGGGACTTATAACATACCGGCGAACTGTACTGTACAGTCTGTTCGCCGTACATCAAACGTTTTCTATTTACATATATACATACACTCACGCCTTTCTCCCACAGAGGTAGGCAGAAACTATAGACTGCCATTTGCTACGATTCCTGCATACTTCTTTTGCTTCTTCCACATTCATACATCTTCTCATACATACACGCCGGTTGTTTTCTATTTATAGCAATAAATAGCATATTTTAGAAAAATTACGGCCTGGACATGATTTACAGTAGCTGGTGCGAAACTTGTATTGACTACATACTAAGTATGGTAGATGATGAACCAATTATTATGTGCTAAAAGAGATTCAGAGATTCTGTGTGTCATATCTAATATTGTTCAGTGTTATTACTGTGGTCAGATCTAGAGCAGCCTATATGATGATTGCTTGATGCGATCTGGGATTCAAATCCTGAAGCTTAGCTGGCGCGCTTACGACTAGACGATTTATTATAATTTTTTTAACAGGTTAATATAATTCTGCATTTCACCAATGAAAGGAACCAATACTTATTTATTTGAAAGTCGCCGTCAAATGTCACTAGTTGGAAGCGTTCTGACGAGGGTACAAGTTAGTACCCCTAGGAAAGTATATACATATAATGCAATATAAGCATTTTTTGTTATTCATGACTGCCTCATTAGTCTAGTGGTCCCAAGCGCGACTGCTACGCTAGAGGTCCTGGGTTCGATTCCCAGGTCGAGCAGTGTTTTTGGGTTTTTCTATGAAATTCTTAGTAGCATAGGCTCGCCCACTATTACATGGGACCTAAACACACCCGCGAATTGTGGGTGTGCATTAGTACGCCTCTGCCTAACTCTTCGGGAAATACAGGCGTGATGGTATGTTATGTTTGCTATTCATTATTCAGATATTTTCTGTTAATCTTTGAAAGAAAGTATAAAAAAATTGTATAAAGAAAGTTAGTGTACATTTTTGCGTACAAAAGGTACAATCGACAAATTAGTTCGGTTTTGATGTTTTAATGTACCATGTAATATATTGTGTCAAATCGCAAATGTTAGCTGCAAACCCTTTGGCACATAATTCAAGACGCAGATGTCACCTTATCTAACTCTTTTGTCAACTTGTTTCATGGTAGACATTCCTTTATCATGCGTACCGCTAAAATGTGGAATGCGCTTCCCGAGTGGGTCTTCCCCGATAGATATAATCTGGGTGTCTTTAAATCATGAGTGAATCGGTTTCTTTTAGGCAAGCACGCTCCATCGTAGATCACAGTGTGGCTTAACATCAGGCGAACTGGCGGGCAAGCATCCTATCAAGAATATAAAAAACAAACTGTACAGTCAACAAAAGAGTTAGGTAGGCAACTAACGATATCTGTTTCATGATACAGATTGCGTTATAAATAATTATCCACCAAAACGTTTGATATGTACGCAGCTGACAACAACTGCGTTTTGATAAATATTGCGCGATATATCACTACACAATCTTTATCAAAACACAAATGTCGTAAGCTGCTAGCACACTATTTTGTTGACTGTACCTACGTAAAAAAATAAACAGACAATGTAAACTTACATTTTTAAAGTTGTTTAAAAAGAGAATCATTGGAAAATACAGTTTAATTAAAAACGAAGGTAATAATCAATCTGATTCTGCATCACATCTCATCCGTGCAGCTCAACGCACAACAGAACAACTCAATCAAAGTAAATTCATCAGTACACTGCCTGCCAAAATAACAGCACACGTTACTCCCCAATTATTCACAAATTACATCGAACGAAACACATTAATGCACAATAGTTTCCAATCAAGCGTTTTTGGTGCAACATCGCGTATGCCGTTTTTAATTACAAATTGAATTATTTATTTCGTTTAATTTCGAATACTCTTGCTGCATACTTACTTTTGGCCGGACCTGTAATTTGTGACTTTTGTTCGAAATTAATAGTGTTGTATTTGCGCCGTGTTCTCGATTCGATAAGCACTTCAATAATAAAACTAGTGATGTGGTTAATTTGGGAGTGATGTGAATTTACAGCTATGTAGTATGGTTCATTCGTTATTGTAATTATTACATTTACCATTAATTGTTTTTATTGTTATATAATGGCAACCTAGCATACAAGCTGCCTGATGATGGTAAACGGCAACTGCAGCCTGTAGACACCAGCAACACCAGAAGTATCACTAGAGCGTCGCCATCTCGACTCCTCAGTTATTAAGTCTCAAAAATTTCACTGGTTATATTGATCAACTCATTCTTTCAAAAAAAATCTTATTAACCTATCGTGCTAAGCTGAATGCTTGTGCTACGAGTGGGTTCACGTCGGTAGTGCAATAGGTGGGGTTCGAACCGGCAATCACATGATCGCAAGTCTGATGCCCTAGCCATTAAGCTACCACTATAAAGCTCTTGTATATTGGTGTTTCACAAATGAAAATAATTGGTATTTTCTCAGAAATTTTCAATTGTAGATCAAAATTCGGATTTCGGCCAAGATTTCACCACTATTTTACATGGGAACTAACACTATTTAGGTCAACTATGAAGTGCCTGTGTTTAGTGCATTTCTAATATCATGAAGACGAGTGAGATCGTTAAAAAAATGATCATAAACGAGTAAGACCTAATTATTACTACCTACCTATGTGGTATAGTACAGGAGCTGGTGAAAAAAACCACAGCAATTTTTTTTTAAATACATGTTTAATAAGCCCCTCTCTGCCTACCCTTCGGGGGTATAGGGGTAATTAGTAATATGTTATGTTTTATATCTATATGTAGCTCTCTTCGCTATCAAAAGTCTAGATCTAAAAGATTGATGTGCCAATCCGGGCACAAGTTAAATTACTTGCTCGTTAGTGTCAAACGCAGTATTTGACGTAGAAATTACATTTACATTATGAGAAATATATGAATGATCTAATATATTAATTAATCATCAACCAATTTACTGTTCCACAGCTGGCCATGGATCTCCTGTCAGAGAAAGCGGGGTTGGATTATTTTTCACCACGCTGGCCTAATGCGGGTTAACAGACTTCACACGCCATCGAACAAACTCTGCATACTTACTCTTGAAAACAATACCAATCCAAACGTGATCCGATTCCAATGTTAATTTGGCTGTAGGGCGATTTCGTACTCTTGAGCACAAATCCGTTAACCTTGTATCGGCATCCCTGAGTGGCCAATGGTTGGGTCGTTACCAAATCCTATTTAATCACTCAATCACCGCGCAATATTGATACAATTTGGCGCTAGTCTCGGATTCAAGAGTACGAAACTTGACGAAAAGGCACAATTCCAATGTTGATGTATCGGAATTGAGTTCAAGAGTAAGCCCCCTGATCGCTGGGCGTCGTCTGATGCAGGCGGCACATAACCGGTCCCTGTGGAGGTCTTTGGGGGAGGCCTTTGTTCAGCAGTGGACTTCTATTGGTTGATATGATGATGATGACACGCCGTCGAGAAAATCTCTCAGGCGTGCAGGTTTCCTCACGATGTTTTCCTTCACCGATTATGCGCATGCTAATTAATTACATGATATACATACAAAATCAACCCATTATACTGTCCCACTGCTGGGGACGGGTCTCCTCTCACAATGAGAGCGATTAGGCTATAGTCCACCACGCTGACCTAGTGCGGGTTGGCAGACTTCACACGCCATCGAGAAAATGTCTCAGGCATGCAGGTTTCCTCACGATGTTTTCCTTCACCGTTTAAGCGCGTGATAATTAACTATTTAATACGCACATGACTTCGAAAAGTAAGAGGTGCGTGCCTTGGGTTCGAATTCGAGACCTTTGACTTGGCAGTCCAACGGTCATACCACTAGGCTATCACTGCTAATTAATTATTAACATTAAACACATTAAACAGTGATCGTATACTATACTTAATGTAAGAAATCTGTGAACCCCTCACACAGCAAACGAAAGCTTGATATTAGTTAATGAGTGAGATAATTGAGTTAGCCCATCCCTACGTTACACGTCACGGACTTTATCAGATCTGATTCCTACTATTACAACTCGAATTTATGACACGTTACACAAGTTATATTTTAGCAATCATCAATGACTATCGGCGATTTTAGGTTATGGTTCTTTATAGTTCTGAGATGACAAACAAGCTTAGGTACAGGCCATCAAAAACCCGAACGAAACGCTTTTAATCCACTTTTATCATACGTACCGCTGTAATGTGGAATACTAATATTGTCACTGGCTACATTATCCTTCAATCCAGAATACAATAATGTTAGAATTTAATTTAATATAATTTTATTTAATTCTCTGTAATTTTATTTTATCTAAATATAACTAAGTATAAAATTTGATTTGGATATGTAATATGTATGTGTAGAAATTAGTATAACTGTATTTAAATTTTACCTCTTCGATGCTGTGCCCCAACGGGGTTTCATGTTGAATCTCCTTAACTGTAAGACCTAATTATGTACACATGAAGCAATAAAGAACTTTGACTTTGACTTTGATTAGTAGAAGAACATTTTAGTAATGCGATGTTACCAACCCGGCAAAATTTAAGAGCAGAGTTCTACCTATTCATAAGATTTGCTATTTACTGCGCAATTCAAGTAAATACCCATTCGGGCTCTTGCTTTCACATACTCACGACGGAACACAGTAAAACTCTTTAGATTCAATTATACATTGAAAATAAATAAATTAAATTTGAACTACAATAAATAACATTTACTTAATAGAAAACGGAACTGCATGGTTAAAAGGGTGTGATTCGCATTAATACACAGGCTGATTATTTTTATGGGCATCATGGAAAGTTTACCATTAAATAGGCTCAAAATTAGTTCTAAGTATTTTAATTTTATCGAGTACGCACTATAATATAGGAACATGTGAAGTCACGTGTTTTGAGCTCCATACAAATTCTAACACTCGTTTTGCGTGAAAGGGACAAAGCATCCATTCTCAATCGCCACAAACATTTTAAACCTTATATCTTTAGAACTTTATTAGTCAACGAGCTTTTTGCCCGCGACTTCGTCCGCGTGGAATAGTTACTTTGTTCCATATGAACTTTCATCCCCTATTTCACCCCTACATAGGTCGAAATTTATTAATTATTGGAATTTATCAAAATCCTTTCTTAGGGGATGCCTACGTCATAGTAGCTATATGCATGCAAAGTCTCAGCCCGATCGGGTTAAAATGGACAAAGATTCATAGAAACTTTTATCCCCTATTTTATCTCCTTGGGGGTAGAATTTATCAAAATTAGCGGATGCCTACGTCATAACATCTATCTGCATGCCAAATTTCAGCCCGATCCCTCCAGTGGTTTGGTCTGTGCCTTGATAGATCACTATGTCAGTCAGTCAGTCATCTTTGAGTTTTATATATATTTAGATTTAAGTATTTTTTTCAGTAGATACACGAATAATAATTTTATTTGATTTATTTAAAACAACAGTTTTAAATAAATCAAACATCAGTCAACTACCTACCCTATTGCGAAGCATCTGGTGTGGATTCTAAATAAAAATTGAATCCAGATGATTTTTTCTCCGTAAAATCCAAAAAAAAATTACAATTAAAGGAATAAAATTAGGATAATACGATTCCCCTTTGCTTGTTTTTATCAGTAAGGAGATCCGAATATCAATAATTTATTTTGTGCCAAAAAAATGGTCGAACAAATACAGTATCGAAAACCGTTGGTAGCGCCATCTGTTAAGGAAAAAGAGAAATAAAATTAGTGGCAGAAATTAAATAATGCAATTAGGCGCGAGGGAGGTGTCCTTTTTTATCCCTCTGAATGGAAGGCAGCCGTGAATTGGACAGCTGAATTTCCAGCCGCTTTCAAACGATCTACGTATATTTTATTACTAGATTTTCAAATAAGGAGTTGTCTTTTTCTGCCTGTTTAAAAAAAAATCGGCTCTAAGTACCTATATTTTATTTTATACAATATGTTTGACTCTGACTGAAAAGCGTCGGTAGCCTAATGGCTAGGACGTCGGACTTGCGATCATGTGGTTGTCGGTTCGGAACCCACCCATTGCACTGCTGAGGTAAATCAACTCGTAACACAAGCATTTAGCTTAGCACGACGGGTTAACAAGAATACAAGTAAAGTGCGACCTACATTGCTAGTAAAGATTTTTTTTTAATACTACACAACGGCTTAAATTCAGCTTCTCCACCGCGGATCACGGGTTCGATTCCCGTACTGGAGCGAATGGTTGTACAGGTGGCAAGTTCAATTCCCGTACGGAGCAAATGTTTGAATCACCTACAGTTTCGGGATGTTTGTGTTTGTATGGATTTGTGTTGGTAAAAACACTCACGATACGTGAGGAATGCTAATGCATCTTCAGATCTGATGTACTAACATCAGATATGAATACTGATAAGCTATTATAAGTATTAATTGTTTAGGTACTTGATAAAATATCCAAGATGGCCCCACACTAATTTGGTAACCGACTATCAGATCTAAAAATACACCCCAATATTTATTTAAAATTCATGCATCTTAAAATAATACATTGGCGGACTTGCCTTAGGCATTTTCTACCAGTCAACTATAGTGTGGTGCAGATATGATGAGGTACGTGCAAAGATATGCAAAAGGGAAATGAAAACATAAATAACTAATGTATTAATGGCATCAGATGGCTAATTCACATAACTTAATGACGCGCCGATGAAGTTGCAGTAACGCTGCAGTAAAGTTTAAGGGTTTGTGTTAATTGGTATTCTTGTAATCTTTGAGCAAGTATCTTTAGCCTACCATTCCATTTAAAGAAATCTTCTCCTGTAATAAAAGGAAAAATAAAACTTTACCAAGTTTGGAACGATTTTATTTCCAATGAAGTAGTGGGAGACGCAATAGTACCGTAGAAACATAGATTAACGGTATCCAAATCCGAATAATATCACAATTTGATAGAATATTGTCTGGATTACGATTTACTTCGGTATTACGTTTTTGTGGGCAATTCAAGCTCCGCCGGACCCCTAATAAATGAAAGGGTGAAGTCATATTCTTAGATAAGATAGATAACTGCTTCATTAGTCTAGTGGTCCTAAGCGCGACTGCTACGCTAGAGGTCCAGAGTTCGTTTCCCTGATCGAGCAAAGTGTTATTGGGTTTCTCTTTGATATTCTAAGTAGTAGCTCGGAGTTTGGGATTTGTACCCAGGCAATGGCAATTGGCTCAACCCTATTACATAGGACAAAAACATACTGGCGAACTGTGTATGTATGTACATTAGTACGCCTCTGCCTAACCTTCTGGGAATACAGGCGTGATGGTATTTAATACAAATATTTTCATCAACTTCATAAATAACAAGAATGAAATCAAAGCTAATCAGTGAGTGAAACTATTCTTAGATTATCACTGCAGATGACATTTGTAACTCCCCGTGACAGTTTTTCAAGGAATCCGACTCGAAACTTTGGTAATAACCTGGCCAAATTTAGTAGCACCTCATCAATTTCGACGCCCGTACTCTCACCACATCATTCTGCGTGGTCGGGTTATATATTGGTGTTGGAAGTTTGAGGCAAAGAAGGTTTTAGTGTGTTTTGTGTTGTTTTCGTTCGTAATCTTTATTACCTATGTCTTTTATCCTCAATGGATTTTTCGTGATTGGTTTTTTAAAATTCAAACGATTGTCACTTGTTTAACTGCGATGGAAAACATAGCGACGACACCTGAGCATCACGCCTGTTTCCTTAGAAGGGTTAGCCAGAGGTGTACTAAAGTACAGCAACAGTTCACTGGATTCCATGTAATAGGGGGCAAGCCTATAGCTGCTAGCTGCTATTGAGAAATTTGCAGATAATCAACGACCTGGGAATTGAATCTAAAACTTCTAACTTAGTAGCCTATGCACTCAATTATGTTCATATTATATTAAACCAATTACCAACGTAAACTATCGTCCAATATAAATATGTATATAGTGGAAACTAATTCAGTGTCGGGTAGCCGTCGGTAGCGTCGGCAGCACTTGATTTATGCCGCTCGGCGCGTTCACCGAAACTACTGTCATTACTCACTGGGGGATCGGTTTTTATGCTAACCGTACCGTGAATGATTACTGGATCGAGAGAAGACATGACCTATATCCATACCTATAATAAAATTGTAACAGGCCACTGTCTGTACATTAAAGATATCAAAGAAAAACTAATATGAGGGGTCTTTATTAGAACAATAGAAGACAAAATAACAATTTTTAGAATTTTTATCTGTCTGTATGTTCGTACGCGCATCACGCAAAAACTACTGCATGGAAATGAATGCAGAGTTTACCGATGTATTGATAGAGGTCTAACTTAAAATCTGGTGCATGTTTCATCTTGATACACCGCCTAGAATCAGACTTATAGTATGTTAATCTTTTTGGGACGTGAGTGAAACTGTGGACAACAGCAACCAGCGTATAATATAAATGTATCTATTGATTGTGAAGGAAGTTATTTTAATACATACATACATACAAATACACTCACGTCTTTCTCCCACAGGGGTAGGTAGTAACTATAGACTGCCACTTTCTACAATTCTTGCATACTTCTTTTGCTTCTTCCACATTCATACATCTTCTCATACATACGCGCCGGTAGCGAGTGCTACGTACCTGACCTTCTTGAAGGATCTCACCAATAAGGTCGGCGTATGTCCTTCTAGGGCTGACATTCGCCTTATAAATTCCTTTCGTTAATCGTCTTTCATTCATTCTTTCAACATGTCCAAACCATCTCAGCATATTCTTTTCAATACATGTTATTACATCATCAACCCAACCTTGTCTTATCACACTGTTCCTCAATCTATCCATTACATAGTCACGAGTATCTATTCTCCGACTATGAACCCCCCTCAAAGACTTCTGGTGGGACCGTACCTGCTATGGCAGTGATAGGGAACTGCATAAAATCAAAAGACGTGGGCACTAGGGGGTCGCTTCCATCGCGGGACCCTGGGCAATTTCCCGTATTGCTAATGGAAAAGATGGGCCTGGCTGGAAGTATTGTTACTATTATGTATTATTATCGTGTAGGTACTAGTGTGGAGGTCAATGTAGCCAGTGAACACAAGCAGTTTCTTCTTCTTACGGCCCTCACCAAGGCTTTCGACGAGTCCCTCTGCGGCACGAAGCTGTTCTTTATTTACTAAGACAACTTAACTTTGAAGATTAATTGATCAGCGTTATTATTAGCCACAAACCCCTTAGCCTTTTAACTAATTCATCATCTTCCTGCCCTTGTCCCAATTTATTTGTGGTCGGCACTGCATGTTCTTTTCTTCCATTCATTCCTATCAGCCGTCACCTCATCATTCACTCCCTTACCCATCACATCGGCCTTAACACATCCATCCATCTTTCCTTTGATCTCCCTCTACTCCGCTCAAAATTAGCCTATAATATTAAAATAATTATATTATTAATTATATATTAAAATAATTAGAGCTGTTAAAATTAAGTTCATGAGAGCAATATTGAATCTGAAAAAACCCATCACACACAATCTTTTACATGATCTAATCTTTCTCAACACCAGTAACCATAAGAGTCTTATATTTTCATCCCAAAAACTCTCAGAAACATGTCCGGTGTCCCCCACAACTGGCAACCCTGAACTCTAAACATACTCTACAAACAATCTCTTTATAAAATCGAACCTTTCTCAACTCCCATTTCCATAAGAATTTTATATTTTAACCCACCGACTCCCTCTAACTTGTCCCCCACATCTGGCAACCCTGAACTCGCATCGCGTATAAAGGGCCGAGTGATTTGTAACCCCGCCGCGCTGTACATCAAAGTTCTAGCGAATACCTGGATTTGCGACTCCCTTGAGGACGAAATACAGTTTTGTTTCGTTTTTTTTGGGGTGATCGATGTGGCAAGTTAGGATAGTCTAGGATTATAGGAGTAACCTTGACATGATATTTGATGCCTGTGAGTTTTAGCGCAGTTCTATGTACGAAAAGATCACTTTCCACCCTTTCTCCTCTCCATAATACCCCTGGTATCAAAAAAGGTCAACCATCACTGAGTTTCTCTCTTTCTTCTTTTTGTAAAAAAAAAACAATCGAACTTTCTAGTTGTTTATTATGGCCAAGGAAAAAAGAGGTTTTCTGTGTTTCAAAACTTTTTTAAAAACTTTGGAAAGTTTTTACAAATGTCTGCACTGGATGGTTTCACGGTTTTGGTTATGTTTTGTTTTATTTTAAAACACAATATTTCTTTTAATAAAACTTTTTAAAAAAGTAAGAATTGTACTCTTATGAACTAAAATTTTCAGAGCTTTACAAACACCGTACCAGGTCCTGGTACTGCTGTTGCAACTGAAATCCAAGCTCCGAGCTGCTACTGAGAATTGTCATATTAAAACCCAAAAACACTGCTGACCTAGGAATCGATTCCAGGATCTCTTCCGTAACAGTCGCGTTCATGACCAATAAACTAACGATAACGAGGGAGACTAAACCCTGTACCAATATTGATTAATTTTAGTATAGAAATAGATTGGACCTAGCAGAAAGATTTAAGCTACATTTTGTCTCAAAATGTCCTTTAGTATACGAACGAAACCGCGGGCAAGAGCTAGCAATAACATAAAGTAGGTCACCTACTTCACCATAAACAAAAAAAACAGAATACATTTACAAACATAAAAATACCGAAACAATAAACCTATTCAAATGGGTACACTGAACAACAAATGTGATGCTCTTCGGAACAAAATTGATGGCAAAATGTACGATGAATAAAAATACAGCGATAACACTTTTGTGTGCGACCGTACGTGAATGTCAAGTGTGACGCGATTGGAAACTTAAATAACGGTTGTACTCGTAAATACGCTTTTAGGATTTTGTATTAAGGTTATTACATTGCCCAATGACCTTGAGGAGTTAGTCTTTGTTCTAGTATTTGTTAGTCACGGGCATTGCGGGGGTGCTTCACGCGGAGTGCTAGTGAGGTTTCGGGTATTTCTTGATTATTTCAAAATATTCATTTAAATAAAAAAATAAAAACAATACAAATTGTTAATTACTTCATTACAATTTTTTTGGTATAAAATCCATGACTATTAAGACTATATAATGACTATTAAGCTGTTATAGAGAAAAAATACAAATTAGGTTAAAAAGGACCTATTTACTTCAATTATTATCCAAAACTGGGGCAAATTTATAAAAATTTTAAACAATACAATTTGTTTGTGATGACCTTAAGTATAACATATATTTTTTATATGTGATTCCACTAGAAACTTCTCTAAAGATTGGGTGTTTTTTGGATTTGATGTAATGTCCTTAAAAGGGCAAGTGATCAATATTTATGTGATGTCAGATAACGTACCATCACACCTGTATTCCCCGAATGGTTAAGTGGAAGTGTGTAAAATATTCAATGAACTGTGAATGTAAAACAGTACACCTGTGCCTAATGCTTGAGCGATACTGGCGTGAAAGTATGTTATATTTTAGTAACAAAATAATTAATGAGTAACTAACTTTCTGGCCGCTTTGTACTACAGCATAAAATCCATCCTCGCGTTCCAATTATAAATAACATGTTTATGTTATTGCGAAAATTCTCACTACACCGGAGAGAACTAGTTAAATCCAGTTGAAACCGGTTGCAACGGGCAAAGGGTTGGCGATTTTTATAAAATAGATTTTTATTAGATAGTGTTTTTGTATTTATTATTATGAGTTAAGTATGTACCTAGGTTTTTTTCCCCTTTGTCATTATAGTTAGTAGACTACCATGCAGCGATTTAGTTTATTTTTTTGCACGATAATCCAAAACACTATTTCTATGTTTTTGAAAGTTCTTATAATGGTAAAGGAAAACATCGTGACGAAACCTGTATGCCTAAAAAAGTTTGTTTATAGCATCTGAATTCTCCCAACCCGTTTTAGTCCAGTGTGGTGTCTATACCCTGTAGCCGACAGTGGTAAAATGAAGGATGAGGAAAGAATATAATTTTGAAAGATTAATTCGAGTAAATGACGCAGTCAGCTAAACATTACCAGTAACTTCATCAATTATTTTGACGTCAATTCAAACTTTGATTATTAATAATAAATTATTGATCTATTGACTGCCTCATTATTCTAGTGGTGCTACGGTAGAGGTCCTCAGTTCGATTCCTAGGGTGAGCAAAGTGTTATTATTGGGTTTTCTATAAAATCCTCAGTAGGAGCTCGTGTATTTCTGCATTGTAATGGTTGACCACTATTACATAGGACCTAAATATAGCAGCGCAGGTGTACATTAGTACACCACTGCCCAATCCTTCAGGGAATACAGGCGTGATGGTATGTTATTGATCAAGAAAATAGACTCATATTCAAAATCACGCAGTCGTTGAATTTCAATCAAAATTAAATTACACTAGTTTTGCCAACCCTACCGCAGCCCGCAGGGAGCAAATTCAGTTCATATCGATTGAAACTTTTAGCAATAACTGCGTAAAATATGTAATATTTCATTTTCATATTAATATTGCAGTTACATGAAATTTCATGAATTCGCGGCACAACGCAAAATTAGCTACATATCGCTGCCGGGTCAGCGAGCATCCGTTTCCGCTTAATTGGCTGTGAAAAATATGCTTGAAAAGTTTTTTTTCAATCGTATCTTGTATTTTTGTTAGACTTTTCTTCTTAACATAACATACCATCACGCCTGTATTTCCCGAAGGGATAGGAAGAGGCGTACTAATGTACACCTACACGCCTAGTGCCTATCACTTTAACCCAGCACAAATCCAGACTCCGAGCTGCTACTGAGAATTTCATAGAAAAACCCAATAACACTTTGCTCGACCGGGGGATTGAACCCAGCACCTCAAGCGTAGCAGTCGCGCTTGGGACCACTACATTCCTTTATTATATATTTTAACATTGCTAGTATCGTATGGGTTTGTTCTTCCCAAAGTTAACTGTTGTTAGGTATGTTAAACCTTCAAAATTCGGATCACACTTATTGCAGTAGAAAAAGGAACAAGAACCACATGAATGAAAGACCACCTAATACCTATTTAAATAATTCTTCAGGGCCATCCAATATCCGATCGTCACCTATTAGTGAATCGCGTAAACTATCCAGGGACTCAAATACACATGAAAAATTTCAACAAAATCTGTGCAGCCGTTTACGAGGAATGCAGTGACAAAGACAAGTACAGAAGAATTACTATGTAAAGACTAGCAGTGCCCCCCCGACGACGTCGTATGCCACTTTTTTGTTTTAAATAAGCCTTTCCGTAGCAGTAGCGTAGGAGAACAACCTACCAAAAATTCGTCGAAATCGATAGAGCTATTTCCGAGTTTTTAGAACTAGAGATTTTTTTTTATGGAGGTTATCTTTTTTATCGTTTCTTCTCAGAGGCCGTCAGTTAATAAATGCCGGTGTCATCTTTTTTTTATGTGATAGGAGGGCAAACGACCAGACGGATCACCTGATGGTAAGCGATTACCGCCGCCCATGGACACCCGCAACACCAGAGGCGTCACAAGTGCGTTGCCGACCTTTTAAAAGAGGATTGGGCCTCCGGTAACCTCACTCATTCGGCGAAACACAACGTAAGTGTTGTTTAACGCCGGTTTTCTGTGAGGCCGTGGTATCACTCCGGTCGAGCCGGCCCATTCGTGCTGAAGCATGGCTCTCCCACGTCAAAATTATTATTCTTATACAGGTTGTAAAAGTAAATACTAACGCAATATGTGATTTCTTTCAATTAGCTTATTTCCTCGCTTACTAATCAATCAGCAAAGCAATTATTCCTTAACCACGGGCCCCTCTACTTATTTGTCATTTTATCACAATAAAAGAAGTGCATCGGCCATCTTTCGCTGCAGTAAAACGGAGCACATTCATCAACGTTCGTCCATTGTAACTTTGCATTGGTAATTACTGTTGCATACATTTTGGAAACGCGATTCGGTTTTGTTTTTCTCTTTATAAATGAAACAGTTTACTGATGTTTAATAATTTTTATTAATGTTTACCCTTAATAAATAATATCGTAGCAACTCACCAAGTACCAAGAGTGGTACTGATGTGATCTCTAACTTTTCGGAATCATGTGCGTCTATACGATTAATTATTACTCGCTTAAACGGTGAAGGAAAACATCGTGAGGAAACCTGCATGCCTCAAAGATTTACTCGAAGTCTTGTGAAGTCTGCCAAACTGCACTAGGCTAGCGCTGTGAACTATAGAGTCGCAATACAGGCCTTGTTACCTAGTGGAGGAGTAGCTGATTTCCCGTAATCGATAGATGGATATTTGGTCTCCAGACAGCCTGAATTGGGTTAACGAGGTGCATCCATTATCACTACATAGTAAAACAAAGTCGCTTCCCGCTGTCTGTTTGCTTAGATTTTTAAAACGACGCAACGGATTCTGTTGCGGTTTTTTTTAATAGATAGAATGATTCAAGAGGAACGTTTTAAGGTATTTAATATTAAGCTACGACTCTTAGGAATGGGGCAACGCGTGTGAAACCGCGGGCGGGTCGCTAGTGCCTAATATATGAATGGAAGAGAAACAGAGAAAGACAAAGTTGTCCGTACATTCCCATCATAATGTTGGAATGGAGGTTTTAATACCTCAATGGTATTAGAACCTCCATTAAATAAGTAAGCACCTAAGGTAAGCATGTACCTAATAACAGGAAGGTTAGATACGAGTTTCTCGTTCAAGCAAAATCTTTCAGTCTCTAGAAAATCAGATAGGTAACGTAATTGAATTTAAAAAAGCTGGAATTTATATTTCTTAGAATATTCCATCTTTTCCATAAGAAAACACCTAAGAGCTTCCTTCAAAACTAGGAACGAAAATCTGCGAAGGAACACAATATAACGATATTACCTACTGCAGCGGAGCGAATTACGAATCAAAATCCCCAACAGAATGCAAAACGAACCTTATTTCTCTCCACGCAAATCACAAAATCCTTTATCACCATCATCCAGAAAAGGAAAATAGAAAATTAGACTCTACGGATATAGTTTCAAAATTCAATTTTTAATAAAAGCAATTCCACTTCTGTTATGAAAAGGTAATGATTTTTCAATTGTGAGTCGTATCGTTTTCGCATTAAGGAGTAAAATTGCTTGTTTTAGATTAAATATTTGTATTTCGTTCGTGGAATTTGGATACGTTTACTTACCTTAAGCTAAATGTTATTCAATTTTAATGTTTTAAACTTTAAAGGGGATTTTAAGGCACACGATGTCACATATTGTTTTGGTACATTAATTAGTCTGAAACTTTCAGAAAACTTTATCTTTCAGAATTGGCCAAGTGGTCGTAAGCGGAGCTCCTAAGCACGAGATCCTTGGCTTCATTCTCATGACCAGTAAAGTGCTACTTATAGGTATTTCAAAGAAATTCTCAGCTAGAGTGTTATTATAGGTATGTATTATCAGAAGAAATTTTCAGCTTGAGTGTTATTATAGGTACCTATGTCTTATCAGTTCTTTTTATTTACATACATACATACTCACGCCTTTCTCCCACATGGGTAGGCAGAAACTATAGACCCCCACATTTGCTACGATTCTTGCATATTTCTTTTGCTTCTTCCACATTCATACATCTTCATATGCAGTGCTGGGATCAGAACATTTATTTATTTACTTTACGGGGTTTTCTAAGTTTAACGTGCGTATCTATATGTCTGTCTCACTGATCTGTCTGTTGCATCATAGCTCCCAAACGAATAGAACGATTTTGATTCTGTTTTTTTTTTGTAATGTGACTGAGTGTTCGTAGCTATGATTTAAGAAAATCTGACAAGCTGTTTGAAGATTATCAGCTCTTTTCTTGATCATGAAGGGCCAGGAGCAACTTGACTTGATGCTGTGAGGGATTGTTAAATTTAATGTTATTTGAGTAATTACATTTCATAATATTTTTTTATATGACTCTTATTTTTAATAAATCAATCTCCAGTTAACTAAACCAGAACACCTTGACTATACAAAATTTATTACCTGCGTTGTTATAACTCAATGTCAAGATAAAAAAATATGTGTTGATACATGGGAATTATCATACGGAGCTCACGTTCCCATGAACTTAATTGTTATGTTCGGGGAAGGGTACATAATTAATGCCTACCATAGTACGCATTCATGCTACAAAAAAAAAATAAACAACTGCCTCATTACCCTAGTGATCCTGAGCGCGACTGCTATGCTAGAGGTCCTGGGTTTTATTCCCAGATCAAGAAAAGAGTTATTGGTTTTGAAATTTTCAGTAATAGCTCGGAGTTTGGGATTTGTGCCCGATTAATGGCAATAGGTTCGCTCCGGCCAATTGAACGAGACCTGAACAATAAACATAGTGCCTCTGCTCAACCTATTCATTGCTCTGTGGCTTAAACCTTAGGAGTATAGGCGTGATGAGAATAGAATAGAATATCATTTATTTTCAACAATAAGGATGGTATGTTATGTGTTTATTTAGATAGATATATACTGGTTTCTGAAACTTAGTCAAACACCGCTGTTTCAAGAAGTCAGCAGTTTGTGAACATACTCTAGACAAGGCCCAGCACTACATCAGATTTGATAAACCACAAGTCCTCGCAAAAGAAAACCGATTCCTTCCCAGGATGATCCGTGAGGCTATTGAAATTAAAAAAGATCCAAATTTCAATAGAGAAGATGTCTGGGTCTTACCATCTGCTTGGAACCCCATTATAGATTCCATAAAATCAAAATCCAAGCCCAAAACTGCAATACCGAAGGATACGGTGAGCTCGTTCTGCGTGAATCGGATCGCCAATAATTAACAAAAATGTAAGGTAGCTGTTAGTAATTGTAACCTTAAGACGTCCAACAACTTAGTCTACCCGTGACCATGGATACTGTAAACCGTCCGAAACGTTGGGAATCAAATAATATCAATACAACGCGATAAAAACGCGGTAAAAAGTAGTTTTATTTCCATAGGTATCTAGATATATTAAAAATAAACTGACAAAATATTGATAAAGGTGATTTTCAACCTCCTTTTTGTAATTCGCATAAAACAACGCCAGCTTTACACCATAAGATGCTTCCTTATGTCAAACCAGTGTTTTTCAACGTGTGGGTCGCGACCCGCTGGGGGGTCGCGAAGCCTCTTTAGGGGGGTCGCAAAGCTTCTATAGCGGAGTTGCAAAAGGTTGGGAAAGCTACTGCAGTAAAAAAAACTATAAAGTTTAAAACTATTTATTAAGAAAAATTATAACTAAAGGACATAATCATTTGTATCAAATAAACAAAAAATAAAAATAACTTATGAGATCTCTTGCATCTTAAACATTTGTATGTACTCGTATTTATCCGAAAATGAATAAATATGTCGGATTGAATATTTGTCACAAAATAAAATACATGAAAAAAAGCAACGGGTAGGGGGTCGCGAAATATTTCTTCATACTAAAGGGGCCGTTTCATGAAAGAGGTTGAAAAATACTGTGTCAAACAAAAAAATCAAAAGCACCTCTTACATCCCACTCGAGTGGATCGCATCAGTTTCTCAAGGCTTCACCTATCAAGTTTCCAGTAACGACCAACTTAACTAGGCCCCTCCATGTCCTTCCAAGCCCCCTGTTTGATGAAGTAATAGTGTTGGATCAGAGGGGCGGGTGGGGTCAGGTAATTCTGGTACATTATGTACGTTCTTCCGTATGGTCTGATATAGGATCTGTTTGGTTTTGCATGTGTGAGATAGTGCTTGGGGCTTGGGAAAAAGTAGCGAGATGGAAGATATTTGTAGATAATTATGGAATTATAGTTAAATCCAATCTCGCTACTGTGGCGCTGTCTATCTTCATCTAAGTATATTATTACCTACAATAAAATTGTAATACTCGTTAAAAATTGTATGGCTCGCCCCCTATTACATGGGACCTAAACATATCGGCGAACTGTGGGTGTACATTAGTACACCTCTGCCTAACCCTTCGGGGAATACAGGCGTGATGGTATGTTATGCTATAATAAAATTATAACGGGCCGATGTCTGTACATAATGGATATGAAAGAAAAACTAATATGGGAGGTCTTTGTTAGAGTAACAGAAGCCAAAATATATTTTTTTTTAATTTTTGTCTGACTGTCTGTATATTTGCACGCGCATCACGCAAAAACTACTGCATGGAATTGAATGTGGTTTTCACCGATGTATTACTAGAGGTCTAAATTATGGTGCATGTTTCATCTTGACACGCCGGTTAGAATCGGACTTATAGTATGTTAATCTATTTGGAACGAGAGTAAAACTTAGCTAGTTATAACATAAAGTTTTTACTTTTAAAAATGGAGCTGAAATGTGCTCGGTTATTGGCAATTAGCTTGCCCCTTATTAGGTACATGAGACCTAAACATACCGAGAAATTGTAGGTGTCCTGTCCATTAGTACTTACCTCCATGTCTGCCTAACCCTTCGAGAAAATAACAACACCATACAGACTGAATTATATATACATAAACAATAAGAATTATTTCAATTTTTTCTTTTTATGTTAAGAGACACGTAAATCCTTTCTATAATTGCTCGTAGGTAGGTACACTTCATAATTATCACAAGAGTATATTAGAGACAAAAAGCGTTCCCATCGGGTCATGAGTTCGAACCGGGCGGTGGCAAGCGGAGCGTAGCGGTTATATTAATATTAACGCGCCCCGTGGGAATCGAACCCGCGCTAGTCAAGTGGCAATTTTACGAGATGTTACTTGAAGTAAAATGTCCACCATAACTACAGTTTTTCTTAGAGTTAATTGTAAGATGCACTGTAATATTACATATACATATATATTCTTTATAATTTAAACAAGCATATGGTCCGCCTGATGGTAAGCGGTGTTACTTAGCGGGGTTAAATCTCTAAATGATAGTGAAAACCGTATGAAAATTCGTTGCGTGGTTTAGAAGAATTTAGCGCAGAAACAGACAGCGGTAATCAGCGACTTTGACGCGGTTACTATTTAGAGGTCAGAAGATGTACCAAAAACATCTAAAATGCTTACCTATGTACTTACATACTTTATTGGTAAACATGCTATAAGTACCAGGCCATGTTTTGCCATAATTTTTTTACTTACTATCTCCGTCTTTGTTCCGAATAATAGAATTTATATGGGAATGGGAGCCTCTCGAATACATTACTCCATCAAAGAGAAAGAATCTACAAAGTCCGTTCATAAATAACAAAGTTATACTTGAATATGAGTGAAATCATAAAGGTATCATAATGGGATAGGAGGGCAAACGAGCAGACGAATCGCCTGATGGTAACCAACACCATAGGAGTCACAAGTGCGTTGCCCGCCTTTTAAAAGGGGATTAGGCCTCCGATAGCCTCACTCACTCGGCGAAACACAACGTAAGCGTCGTTTGACGTCGATTTTCTGTGAGGCCAGTATCACTCTGGTCGAGCCGGCCCATTCGTGCCGAAGCATGGCTCTCCCACGTAAAAAGGTTTGCTTAACATCAGGCGAACTGGTGGTCAAGCGTAAGCTGAGAAGTAAACCAATAGAGAATCTCCTCCTTTTGCGAAATCCCCCACATTACATTAAACCCATAAAACCTACACCAATATTTCCAAGGCTTTCGCTAACTTCGTCATCACGACCCTTTAAAAAAATAAAAATAAAATAATGATTTATTGCCAGAAATAAGTTTACAAAAAAGTAAAAAAAAAGAAACACTAAGACTAAAATAAAATACAAGTCTTATTTTGGCAATTGGGGTAAGCTCAGCACAGCACTAACAATGTGGAGACAAATCTCCACAGGGCTGTTTTTCAGCATACCCCATCGCTCGAACTCAGGTGATCGTTACGTAAAAAAAAGAACAAAGAGGACAAAGAGAATGTTAAGCCAGTTGACACAGAGAACTAAAATAAATACGAAAAAATAAATACACAAAAAAATGTGTGTGTTGTGCGATGGATGAGTATGTGTGGGTATGGATGTGGATGTGGATGTGTGTGTATGTAGGTGTGCACCATATATGTGTGGATATGTGTGCGGTTGCACACAATAAAACACACCTATAGCAACGGATACGATTTGTCCAAAGCGCAAACCGCTAAGCTTCACATTACGTATTAAGTTTTACATAGATTCGTATTGTAAGTAGGTATCTCCTCTAGGGTTCTTCTTTCCATGTAATGTAAACCCACAGTTCGCCGGTCATACTTAAGATTCCATTTAATAGGGGCAACCCTATTGCCATGAACTGCAACATAATGTCTAGTGGTTGTAGAAGTGGCTGCTTACCGTGAGGTCCTGGGTTTGATTCCCAGGTCGAGCAATGTTTTTTTATGAAAATCTTTGTGGTAATTTCGAGTACGGATTTGTGTCCGATTAATGGTAATAAAATATGTAGGGCATAGTGGAATTGAATAATTCCATTCACAATTGGAGCAGCTCGACTGGGGAAGTACCTCCACCTTGCAAAAAATCTTAGCCAAATAACTGAGCTCCATGCGATGTTGTGTTCCTAACGGTGAGCAAGGTCGTCAAAGCTCTGCGAGGAAGCGTTGTGTTGGCAGTGTGGGGAACCGGTGGTGTTTTGTTATCGACACTGTCATGCATGGCAGAATGTCTCCTACGCTGCCAGCCCAACTATTCGTCCTTAATTTACAGGGTCGGCAACGCGCGAGTGATACCCCTGATGATGGCTTGCATCATCAGGGGTATCATACGCTACGGTAACCGCTTACCATCACGCAGGCAGAATGCTTGTTTGCCACCTAAGTGGAATAAAAGCTGGCTTACCCTTGTTATGTGTTTGGTAGAAGTAACCCTGCCTTACTCCCCTTTTTGATACAGAACAGATAATAACAACTTAGAACAGACATCAAAACTTTCCCACTAACGTAAACTACTAACAAATGTTATTCACTACGCAACCTTGAGATTCCAAGGTCAAGAACACGACAACAGGAAGATTAAATGACAAAGATAGCGGGAAGTATGCTTAAAAAGTAATGGAGGAAGGAAAGAAGGGAGGGAGGAAGTATTTTTGTAATAAAAGAATAAAACTTGTGAGGAGGTCGCTGTGTAGAGGCAGGCATATAAACAGACATTATATACCACGAGATAATTTTGTCGTCGCGTACCTCGTGCTTATACATGGCTAGAAATGAGATAATTGTATCGAGTAATTCATATTGTGGGACACATAACCCCTATTCTTTTGAAATATTGCAAAGGAAATCGTTATTCCACAACCACACAGAATATATGCTGAAGGATTAACCTTACCTCACTTAGCTAAAAAAACCGCTCAAGTGCGAGTCGAGTTTATTAAAAAAGAAAAGAAAAAGAACTCGTGCGCCGAGGGTTCCGTACCTACCCATTATACCGCCATAATAAAATTGGCTGTAAGACAAAAAGCAAGGGCTTTTTTCCAAGTTTCGCAATTCTAGGTCAACGGGAACTACCATATAGGTTTTCGACCTAAAACCTAGGGACTCCCGGTTGACCTAGAATTGTCAATTTTGGTTAAAAGCAAGGTCTTACGGCACAAGTAAAGGGAAAATTCTGAAAAATAAACAAAATGAAAATCTTGGTAGTTACAAATTTTGGCGAAAACCTAAATTTGCCCATATCTTTTTGTCGTGTTGGATCAGGACCTTAATGTTTATACACCTAATAGTGACTATAGACCTCAGTATCTGGTATACATTTTAACTTGCTAGGTTCCTGAGAAAATCGGTGGTGACACACGGACAGACAGACGGACAAGAGAGTGATCTTATAAGGGTTCCTTTTTTTACCTTTCGAGGTACGGAACCCCAAAAGTCATTGACTTGTAAAAGTACCTATCTCTAAAGAAAAGGATTTTTTTTCTCAAAAAAACATCAGCCTTTAATAAATAAAAAAGATCGCTGCACATTTCATTATTTAACAAGCTACATTTAATTTACTTACAGAAATAAATAAGTAATGACTGCCTCATTAGTCTAGTGGTCCCAAGCGCGACTGCTACCCTAGAGGTCCTGGGTTCGATCCCCAGGTCGAGCAAAGTGTTATTGAGTTTTTCTATGAAATTCTCAGTAGCAGCTCGGAGTCTGGATTTGTGCATTAATGGCAATAGGCTCGCCCCCTATAACATGAGACCTAAAACATACCAGGCGAACTGTGGGTGTACATTAAGTACGCCTCTGCCTAACCCTTCGGGGAATACAGGCGTGATGGTATGTTAAATAAATAAGTAATCATAATAATATTCATATAATTACGAGAATAATATGATGTAAAAGATCAAGAAACATCATTACAGAAGATAGTCCTAACCACACGTAACTAAAGCCGTTATTAGATTGTAAAATATGGTGAGTGTATACACAGGGTGTTGTGACCTTGGTGCGGAGGATTCACGCTCCGCTGCGCACTCCTTGATGTTGTATTTATAGTGCACGATACGTAGGCGATACGATGTCGTAGAGATCTGCATGACTTGTTAGGTAGCTACTAAATTAGTTTACGATTCTTAGAGATAATTATTGATAATATAATCACATTATGTATGTTATAAAATACTTAAGTGTGGTATACTTACCAGTTAATGTAAATAATTAATTTTGAATAATCTGTAGTATATTGGCTATGGCTGCATGCCAAAAAAAACGTTTTTTATTTTTATAAAAAAACGAACACTTTCACGCATGCGACATGCAGTTAATAACCGTTTATTATTTTGTATTCGTACAAACTTAACTAAGTATTCCACAAATTATTTATCTAAGTACACTAGTGCAAATTGTGCTTTTCCGCATAAATAAAAAAAAACAAATTTAAATAAATATTACGAATTCTCGTTCTATAGTTTTTGCTTACCCCTGTGGGAGAGAGGCGTGAATGTATGTATTCACTAAAATAACTTTATAATCTTAGCATGGAAAATGCAAAAAAATCACAAAAAGATAGTTACATAATTTTTAATTATATTATCGTACAGTATAAAACTTCGCAAGTATTTGGTACCCACGGTGGCGGATAACCGCGCGGCCACGGCCCAGCGGACACGAGCTTTGTGTTTTTATTACACACACTACGATAGTACCTATACGTACATACACAGACGATGACAACTCTCTCCGGTTCTCACTCTTATTGTTTGGTGACCTTGACTTTGGATGAGGTTGCGAGAAAATACAACATGCTGTGTTTAAGCCGCTTATTTTTCTAAAAAGGTTTTGTTTTTACACGAAGCTCACCTCATTGGACGATCTGGAGGTTGCTGGGAGTCTTTGGGGGAGGCCTTTGTTCAGCAGTGGACTTCTTTTGGCTGATATGAGAAGACATCGGAACTCTAAAATCCAATTACCTACTACGTAATATTCCAAGAATAAATCGGCTGTCAATGTTCAATCTTATTTCAAGGCAGTAAAGTGTACAGTTGATCATCCTTCAATAAGTATTGATGATCATATTTAAAATACTGACTATACATACATACACTCACGCCTTCCTCCCACAGAGGTAGGCAGAAAATATAGACTGCCACTTGCTACTATTCTTGCATTTTTCTTTTGCTTCTTCCACATTCATACATCTTCTCATGTACATACTGATTATATTTAAGTGATTTTCGATTTTATTAGTGGAGTAAAAAGTCCAAATTAATTTAAAGCCTAGAATTAGTTGTCACAAGTGATAACTTTCTTCGCAGTGTATACAGTACATCCTTATCTTAATACCGGTGTACCCTTCGGGATCGTTCACGCGTGCTTCCTACGGGGTGGGCAGGATGACAGGAAACCGTTGGAGGCACTCGAGTGGAATAGCGAAGTAAAAAAGGTAGGGTATTGTCTTAGCGACGGCATTGTGAGGGAACGTAGGTGTCAGGTGTTGAACCTTTTTTTAAACATAACATACCATCACGCCTGTATTCCCCGAAGGGTTTGGCAGAGGTAGTAACAATTACATACACAGTTGGTCAATATGTTTAGAATATTTTTGTTTTTTTTTTTTGCATTTTCCATGCAAAGGTTATATAGTTATTTTAGTGAAGGAAAAAATCGACCGCGAGCAGAATTCAAACCTTATTGTCTCAATAAATGTGTTTTTTTTTTCTTCTGGTTAGATACACCAGACGCTAAGACCACTAAGTCACCGCAAGTCCCACCCGCCAGAATGTGGACGCAAATTTCGATCTGACGGGTAACAATATGCTTAGTTTCGAGCCTGTTGCTATAACTAATGTAATAGATTAGTAATATGACCATTGGATTGCAAAGTTAATGGTCTCGAGTTTGAAACTAAAGGGCACATCTGACTTTTCGTGAAATCTTGTTATAAATAATTAGATAATCATCACACCACTAAATTAAAGAATCGTAGCCTCCTATGCTGCCAGCCCAACTATTCCTCCTTAATTTACAGGGTCGGCAACGCGCGAGTGATACCCCTGGTGTTGCAAGCGTCCATAGGCTACGGTAACCGCTTACCATCAGGCGGGCCGTATGCTTGACTATCTCATTAGCCTAGTAGTTGCAAGCTTGACTGTTACGCTAGGGTTCTATCACCAGGACAAGCAAAATGTTATTAGGTTTGAAATTCTCAGTAACAGCTGGGAGCTTGAAATTGTGCCCAGTTAATGGCAATAGGCTCACCCCTTAATATAAGGAACCTAAAGCATACTGGTGGATTGTGGGTGTACATTAGTAACCTCTGCCTAACCCTTCGAAAAATACAAGCGTGATAGATGTTTAAACGATGAGGGAAAACATCGTGAGGAAACTTGCGGGATTCTATCGACGGCCGCGTGTGACGTCTGCCAACCCGCTCTAGACCAGAGAGAATGGTGGACTAAAGCCTAATCTTCTCATTCTAAGGGGAGACCCGTGCTCAGCATTTGAACAGTAAATTAGTCTAAGATAGTTCTTTTTTTTTCTTATTCGTGATAGGCTTACGCTTGACCGCCTGTTTGCCTGATTTAAAGCGACACTGCGATCTACGATAAAGCACGCTTGCCTAGAAGAAACCGATTTACACGTGATTTGAAAACAGCCAGATTATATCTATCGGGAAAGACCCACTCGGGAAGTGCATTCCACAATTCTCTTATAAATGGGCTAAAAATGCGTACCTACTCATATCTTTTAGTATTTGTAACTGTGTACTAAGTAGTTAATTGTTAGCGTTCATACAGAATCGTAACTTTTTAGTTATTTTCTGAGATATTCATTAGAATGGCTAGACAACAAAATTAAAGTCTTCTTAAGTTAGTAACTCTCTATTCAAAGTTTGACAACAATATTACAAAGACTGCGCACTTTTTGTTAGCTGATTGTATCATTGTATCGGAAAAATCTAGAATTTAAAACAAGATTAAACATTTAAGGTTCAAAGAAAAGGCCCGTTGAACTTAAAAAAAAGTTGTCGATACTTTCGAATACATTTTAAAAAAGGAAAAAAATTCAAAAGATTCATTAAGCTATTAAAAACTAAACGAGACTCGTTGTATAAAGATTGAAAAGTTCCTAAGAACTCTCTTAAAACTCCATCATTCATTCATTCATTCGTTCGTTCGTTCATTCTTATCAAAGTCCAACAATTACTGCGAATGGTTCAAGGAAAAGATCTCCGATGTCAACTAATGGAATATTTAAAAGATTTTAATGCAAAATGGTTGTTAATTGAATTGATTAGCAGTCAAATATTAAAATAAATGTAAGTATTAATGTTTCATTTTCTCGCAGAAGAACGGCTTGGATTACAAAACTAGCCTCCGTACGCTAAGAAGTTACCATTTCAAACTATTAAATAGATATAGATTTATAAGACGAATCTATGTGCAATATTTTCCATTTCACCCGACTACAGAGAAGGAAGGATAAGGATAACATCTTAGATACATAGACATATGTTCAAATGTTAGATCGTACCTTAAAACTACAGATCATATTTCTATAACTATGGCCTATAACCTGGACTCCACTGTACCTACATATTTGTTGATTTAAAGTCATAACATAACATACCATCACGCCTGTATTTCCCAAAGGGTAAGGCAGAGGCGTACTTAATGTACGCCCACAGTTCGCCAGTATGTTTAGGTCCCATGTTATAGGGCGCGAGCCTATAGCCATTCACCGGGAACAAATCCAGACTCCGAGCTGCTACTGAGAATTTACTACTAGACTAATGAGGTAGTCAAGTCAGTAACCTGTGTATTATAAAGGCGACATAATTATCATCATCATCAGCCTATAGCAGTCCACTGCTGGACGATATAATTATATTTATATTTAATGAGATACGTCTTCCAGTTCATACTTTTTCAAAGTTGGTTTTTATTTTTTTTATTAGAGTAAGATACCTGAATAATAAACTCATACAAATACTACCAACATCACAATGTTTTTGCTTGACCGCTAGTTTGCCTGATGTTAAGCGATACTGCGATCTACGATGGAGCGCGCTTGCCTAGAAGAAACCGATTCACTCGTGATTTAAAGACACCCAGATTATATCTATCAGGGAAGACACAGTCGGGATCACAATTGAAAAACAATTTTCAAATAAAGAATAGCATCGTTACCAATTTTGAAAAAGGGTTTAAAATATTTTTCTACCGTATAGTTCAGTTTGTTCTCGATTTCCAACTAGGTATCTCGAGGGACCGCCGGCGGTAGGTTGCCGCGATATTGAATCCTCAGATGGGGTATTAAAATTCTATTTGTTAGAAGTGGTTCTTAACTATTCGGAACGTTCGCGATATTAATTGGAATTTGTTTTATTTAGTTGTACTTATTTGGAATAATATAAATTGGATATCGGTATATCATAACAATTTAAACGGAAAGCTTTAATTAAGTAGATACCTACTGATTTCTGACACTCACGCGAATATAAGACATTGGAATAAAACTACTGTTTCGGATTTTATCACGTTGTATTTCATACATACATAATATTTTCACGCCTGTCTTCCATTGGGGTCAGCAGAGACTAGATTTCCACTTGCTTGCTTGCGATTCTGGCACACCACTTTTATCTACGTTCATTAATCTCCTCATGCATGATCATCGGTTTAGGGTGCTCTTAACCTGACCTTTTTTGAGATCGTCCGCAATTTGGTAGGTGGGCCCCTTCCAAGTCTTTCATTATATAATTCAACTTCTTATTCTTATTATATAATTCATATATAATTAAGTACCATGTTCTTGCAATATCATTGTAGTAACAGGATACCAAATTTCAAATCGATCAGACCTGGGGAAGTTGCTTACATCCCATCAGGTTAAAATAAGATAGGTAGGTACTATTTCACCATAAATTGTGCCAAAAGTTAGTCCAATCTAACTTAAATAAACATATTCACTCCAAGTAAAGTCATTGCAACTTAAGTCTCAATACTTAAGTGCAACTTACTTAAGCACAAGCATTCAGTTCTTACCTTCGCAGTAACTTTTCTTTTACAGAATAGAAAACAACTTTTGTTGGACTTAAATTCAATTTTACAGTTGCTAAAAGTAATAATGGAAAGGTAATGAGGGTTGTTTATGTACAGGGAAATGGGGAAAGAAAGAAAGATTTTTTTGTTATGATAACATGACAAATAAAGCATACGACCGTGGGAGTGCTTCGGCGCGATTGGGCCGGCTCGACCGGAATGATACCACGGCCTCACAGAAAACTGGCGTGAAACAACGCTTACGTTGTGTTTTGCCGAGTGAGTGAGGATACTGGAGGCCCCAATGCCTTTTTTAAAGGCCGGGAACGCACTCGTGACTCCTCTGGTGTTGCGGGTGTCCATCGGCGGTGGTAATCGCTCACCATCAGGCGATCTGTCTGCTCGTTTGCCTCCTATCCCATAAAACAATACGATAAAGATGCTGCGATCTTCATCATTAACACATGTATTGTCCTACTATTGGGTACGGGTCTCCTCTCAGAATAAGAGGGGTAGTCTATATAAGACTATAGTCCACTATGCTGGCCTAGTGCGGGCTGGCAGACTACACACGCTGTCGAGAAAATCTCTCCGACATGCAAATCCGAGAAGCCGCGATTTGACTGCAAAAAATAAAATTCCACAAAAACCATACCATCACGCCTGTATTCCCCGAAGGGTTAGGCAGAGGCGTACTGTAACGTACGTAATGTACACTACAGTTCGCCGTATGTTTAGTTCCTATGTAACAATGGGCGAGCCTACTGCCGTTAACCGGGCGCAAATCCCAAGCTACAAGCTGCTACTAAGAATTTCTTAGAAATACCCAATAACACTTACTCAACCTGGGAATCGATCCAGGAAAGCGAAGCAGTCGCGCTCGGGATCATTAAGCTATTATTTGGAGTAAAAAGAATGCTTCCACTAAAAAAATCCCCATTATTATCCATTGATCGTAACGCAACTGCTACGGTCCTGAATTCGATTCCCAGGTTGAGCTTAGAATTATCAGGTTTTTCTATGAAATTCTTAGTAGCAGCTCCGAGTTTGGATTGAGGTTCAACTAATAGGAAAAAGCTCGCCTAAACATACAGGCGAATTGTTGGTGTACAACAGTACACCGTTGCCTAACCCTTAGAAGAATACAGATGGTATAATTATTATGTTACATACATACACTCACGCCTTTCTCCCACAGGGGTAGGCAGAACCTATAGACCACCACTTGCTACTATTCTTGCATACTTCTTTTGCTTCTTCCACATTCATACATCTTGTCATACATACACGCCGGTTGCGAGTGCTACGTACCTGACCTTTTTGAAGGATTTCACCAATAAGATCGGCGTATGTTCTTCTAGGGCGACTTCTACCGACGCTGCCGCTGACATTCGCCTTATAAATTCCTTTCGTTAATCGTCTTTCATTCACTCTGTCAAAATGTCCAAACCATCTCAGTATATTATTTTCAATATGCTGAGATGGTTTGGACAATTTCATTACCAACTTAAAACATTAAAGTACCTATTAAAAACAACAACAAAAGTTCCTCTCACTATCCATTTCAGCCTCTATTCAACCAACAACATCCCTATCACCACCCAACAACTGGAATATACCCCCACCCATAATTAACAAGCCCACGGGAAAAATCGACGTGAAAAATGCGGCTTGCATTTCCCTATTTTTCTTAAGTCTTCAAATTGTAAAAGGCTCTCATAGAATAATAGGGGGTAAGCACGAGAGGTGCTTATGTCGAGACCGCCACTGAATGAAAAGTACCCTCCTACCAGACATTTGACGTCACTGCATTTTTTTCCAACCTAATTGGTAGGTGGCAACACTTGCGTATTTAATTTAAATTGACAGGGTAATTTTGTTTTTAGGGTAATTACCCTCAATTATGAATTCAAGTTTAATTATTGGGTGGAAATGGAGAATTTGAACAGGTCGCTTTAAACTGTGTAATTGAAATAAATTGACTTAATAACAGCCGCATTTGTTGTCAGGTAATTTTAATGATTTATTAACTAATTTTTGCCTAATAGTGGTGCCGTAGTACCGAAGTATGCTTAATTGGCGGTAGCCTAATGTGCGTCGGATTTGCGATCATGTGGTTGCCGGTTCGGAACCCACCCATTGCACTACCAATGTGAACCCACTCGTAACACAAGCATTTAGCTTAGCATGACGACTTAATAAGAATATTATTAATGTGCGACCCACATTACTAGTAAGCTTTAAAAAAAAGTGGAAATTATTATAAATTTTGTAATGTATGTATTGAACTGACTAATTATTCTAGTAGTGCTAAGCGCGAATTCTACGCTAAAGGTTCTGGGTTCAAATCCCAGGCCGAGCAAGGTTTTATTAATTGAAATTCTCAGTAGTAGCTCGGAGTTTGGAATTGTGTTCCGCTAAATATTACATGATACCTAAACATACAAACTGTAAGTGTATATTAGTACATCTCTGCCTAACCTTTCGAGGAATACAGGCGTGATGGTATTTTATGTTGTGAACTTTTATTACCTCCTGTCTGATTGGTTTCGTGGTCACCACCGCTGCTACTGAGAGAAACATAGTTTCGAGTCCTGGGTCGAGTAGTTTCCTGGGATTGTTGATGCGGAAATTCTCAGTCGCAGCTTGGAGATCACAATGCCCGCAAACGTCAATAAGGTTGCCCCCTATATATAAGACCTATGACCATATTAACAGTCGGTATAAGCACCTACAACAATATGTAGTTATGTCTTATAACATACATAATCCACCCGTTATAATGTCTCACAGCAGGGCTCGTGTTTCCTCTCAGAATGAGAGGGATTAGGCTATAGTCCACCACGCTGGCCTAGTGCGGGTTGGCAGACTTCACACGCCATCGAGAAAATCTCTCAGGCATGCAGGTTTCCTCACGATGTTTTCCTTCACCGTTTAAGCGAGTGATAATTAACTAGTCATACGCACATGACTTTCAAAAAGTCAGAGCCTTCGATTCGAACTTGAGACTTGAGACTTGGCAGTCCAATAGTCATATCGCAGTTTCTGTTGTGTCCATCCTAAGGTTGCCTGGAAGAGATCGCTGATCGGGAAAAGGCCGCCCATTGAACATTTTAAAAATCGATTTATGTCCTGTCTGTAATTATGTTTTTTATGTACAATAAAGAGTATATAAATAAAATAAATAACTCCTATGCTATCACTGCTCTGTTGCGTATTATGTTTTATATAATATTTGGAATTGTCTGTGTTTAATTTTAAGGTACTCTAAACAAACCAAAGTTTATATAAAAGTCAACACACCAAGTCAGTAATTATAAGTCTGTCCCGAGACATGTCTCATAATTTAAATTGCAAAACTTAAATTCAAACAAGGACACACAATATTTAGAAGTAAAAAAAAAAAAAACAAAACAACCTCTTTTGGCATTTAAAAAAATAGGATTTATGAAAAATAGAATTTTACAAAGCAGAGATATACAATAAATTTTTCGAAAAAGGAATTATGGGATTCTGATATTTAAAATTTTATGCAGCAAAACGATTATCTAAAAAGAACCTGGATATTTATTTTAAAATATTTTATAATAAAGTCTTCGAATTTTTCAGACGAAGCAAAATTTCTCTACTTCTGAGAAAAATCTCACGCCCTACAATGGGCTAATAATTTCTAATCGAGCGAATTCCAATAAAATATACTAGAATTTTCTAAAAAAATTGTAAACGTCTTTTTATGTGCAGGTCGTTCACCCGAGCACTGCTTGTCCCTCCCCAGTCGAGGAGTCGTGTCTAGGCAATAAAGTTTGACAATAAAATATACGGCCTCCATTCTAGACTGAGATTCAGGAAAAATGGCTACTATCTGTACTATATACGAGCTAATAGATTGTCATCTATACGTACTATTATCTATTACCGATTTTAGATTTTATGTGACTAGTAATATGTCTGACAATTCATTGAATAAGATTTCTAAGAAATTGTTTTATGGATAAATTATTCTGAGTTCAAATAATTGCGGGAGCTACTTTGAACTTCATTTAATTAAGTAAAGGGATAAGTAGTAATTAAGATATTATTTAATTTAAAAATTGGTTGAGTAAGATATTTTTTGGTTGATTGACGTAGTGGTAACTTGTGTGGCTTCTGAGAGTGAAGTTCTAGACTCAATACAAAGGTTTGGAAATTATTTTTTAGGTAAATATGGGTAAGTATATCTCCTAAACAAATGTGCACTGAGTAATGTTTTTTTATTCGTGATAGGCTATTATTTCTATGTAATAGGGGCAAGCCTCTCATCATTCATTGCCCACAAAACCAAACTTCGAGCTGCTATTGAGAATTTCATAAAAAAAGCTCAATTACACATTTCTCGTCTTGAGAATCGATCCTAGGATTCACTCTCGGGAGCCACGCTTGCAAGTCGACCACTAGACCAAAGAGGTAGTTTTTATAAATTGGGTCTTAGGCAGAAGATGTCAAGAAACTTCATACAAAGACACAGAAATATTGTACAAAAATACGAGAGTTAAAATTATGATCCAACAAAACCTATCCATTTAAGTGGGTGATTAAAAAAACTGAGCTCATTTCATCCCCCGAGGGGTGAGCTTAAAACTGAGGCATTCAGGCTGCGAGGCCACTTCGAGCCCCTCGGGGACGAGTAGTTATGTACTGCCATTCATCGAAGTCTCTACTCGACAATCGTTCGAATTTTCAATTGATTTTTTGTAAATTAGTTTGAAAAGTTGTACAAAAGCTCATTAGTTTAATGGTTCTAAGCGCGACTGGTACGCTGGAGGTCTTGCCATTACCAAATGAAGCAGTGTTATTGGGTTTTTCTATGAAATACTCAGTACCTATCAGCTCGGCGTTTATATTTGGGTCTGAATTCGCCCCCTATTGCATGGGACCAAAAATACCGGCGACATGTAGTTGCACACCAATTCACCACTGTTTAACCCTTGAGAGAATGCAGGCGTAAGTATTGTTGTTTTAGTAAATATATTTAGGTTAAGTAGTAGTTAAGGGGGGCTCGTGGCTCGCTAATAACTAAGCTGTTCAACTGATCTGCAAGGTTAAGCTACGCTCGCTGCGATCCGTCTGTGGATGGGTGACCATTCTTAACTCATCGAGACCCCTCCGTGCATCGGAGAGCACGTTTAGCCTTCGGTCCCAGTTACAGGAACATCTATAACAATTGTTAATGGTAGTCAGAAGCCCAAAAAGCCTGACAACCAGTCTACCCTCCGTTTATCGGTATTGTCCAGAAATTTGGTTTCAGAGGTCTGATGGCAGTCGCTTCGTGAAATATTGACTTGCAAACTATCTTATTAGACTGGAAGCCGACCCTAACATAGTTGGGAAAAGGCTCGGAGGATGACAGTAAATATATTTAATTAAGTAAGTATATTTAGAATAAAATAGCTTCTGCCCGCGACATTGTCTGCGTGGACTTCAGGATTGGGACCGACCTGGATAAAAAAAGCCTATGTGTTATTCCAGGCTATAATCTATCTGTGTGCTAAATTTTATCGAGATCCGTTCAGCCGTTCTGGCGTGAAAGAGTAACAAACATCACGTTTATAATATTAGTAAGGATTAGAAACATTTTCTATTCGTCATATTTAGGTAAGCTTTAAGCATAAGCTTACCTAAATATGACGAATAGTATACGAATAATAGACGTACAATTAATTTAAATAACACTTCTTTGTATATCTGTCTACAATAACCTTGTCATGGCACACCATTAAAACACACAACAGGATGACACAATAGGTGTACACAAAAACACACGAACACTGAAAGTCGCTAAAAACGCCATTCATTGCAGTCGCCATAGAATTTTCAATTAAACCCATGAATCTTGTAACACGACGCATGGGGCATCCTTTTTCTATGGCAACCATTGAGCGGTCCAAACGACCCACGTTTTGCTTTTATTTTTAAACCCATTGAAACAGGGTTAATGAGACCTATTATTTGATATGTTGGCATCTGTTTGTAAGGGTTGAAATATAGTTCTAATTTATATTTAAGGTGCAATCATTCCATATAGGGGGTGAAAAGGGAAGTGTTATGGTGTTATCTGTTTTTAATTGTGTTTGGAAATTGACTTAAGGGTTTATGTACGATGTTTTGTAAAGGTAAACAAACAGACTATATCACGCCTGTATTCAGCGAAGGGTTGGGCAGAAGTCTGCTGATTATTATTCAGAGTTACTGTTATGTTTTGATTACATGTAATTTTGTTCTCTATTTTCTCCTCATAGTAAAACACTAGCGACCTGATCCGTCGTCGTATGGGAGCAATAAACAAATAATTATGCAAGTTTTATTAATAAAATAATATAGAAGAAGATATAAATATTATAGTAAACACCTGCTTTATTCGGGGGGAGGTCCTGGGTTCAATTCCCATGTCGAGCGAAGTGTTATTGAGATCTTTTTATGAAATTCGCAGTAGCAGTACCGAGTTGGGATCTGTTCCAAGTGAATGGCAATAGGCTCACCTCCTATTATATGGGACCTAAATAATCAAACCAACCGGCGAGCTGTGGGATTACAATAGTACACCTCTACCTAACCCTACGGGGAATATACGCGTAACCATTAGTTTAGTCGAACTTAGCGCTAAAACACACAAACACGGATAGCGACTATGTTTTCTATCTACATAGTTCTAGTATTCAACGCATAACCAACTACTTGTAACTTAAATAACACTCAAGTATTTTCTACCTACCCTACAAACATAAGTTTGCTTATATTAACAAAACTCTTTTATAACTTTTATTTCCGAGCCGTAGAATTTTCTAGAGCTTTTGAGGCATCTCTACATGACGTCACTTGTACTTAGAGAGCTCTATATAATGCAGAGGAGCATGCAATGCTATCAACTCTATATAATTTGTGTCTTTATGTAGAAAAAATATAATGAGATGCGTTATGCTTTTTTTTCTGCCGACATAATTTTACATACATACCATCACGCCCCGTGTATTCCCCGAAGGGTTAGGCAGAGGTGTACTATGGTAACCAACAGTTCGCCGGTATATAATAGCATCCAAACTCCGAACTGCTACTGAAAATTTCACAGAAAAACCTTATAACACTTTGTTTCACCTAGGAATCGATATCAGGATTGCTCGATAGGCTATCGACTATACCTACCTAGACCTATCGATCGATAGGCTAATGAGGCAGTTTACCATATAATTTCACCATTAATTTTTACGTTTTAGAAAGATGTGAACATATGCGTAGCACACGGACCGGTTCGCAACCGGCCCGTGTGTATGAGAAGATGTATGAATGTGGAAGAAGCAAAAGAAGTATGCAAGAATTGTAACAAGTCGCGGTCTGTATTTCTGCCTACCCCTGTGGGAAAAGGGCGTGTGTCATACACATTTTTTTAAGGAATTTTATGACCTGGTAATTTAGACCTTTAAGTCATGTCTTTGTAGTTTATAACACATCACTTTATCCCCAGTATAACAGTGGAAGCTTCACTAAGGCTTCGATGGAGTTAAGGAGTGAACACAAAAGTCACGATTTTCAATTTTATATAATTTGCCTACACTCGCACACGTTCACGAACCTATCTACTATAATTACACATTAAACTTCGGGGAAACACAAGTTTTGGAAAATAATATAAAACCGACAAAGTGCACTTAACATTTTCCCGCTTAAACTCTTGTGTCATACACATATGTACCTATGTATTTTTTTCATGACTTCGTCAGAGCTCAAAAATATGGAAGGTGAAGGCGTTTTCCTTTAAAAATGTGTTTTTAGTATCTGTTTTAATGGTCTCATCATAAATCCATTAACTGTCCCATTACAGAGCGCGGATCTCTTCTCCCTTAGGCTATAGTCCACCAACCTGGCCTAGTCCTGGTTGCCAGACTTCACACGCCGTCAAGAAAATCTCTCAATCTCGATCTCTCTCTTCACACGATGTTTCCTTTACCCAAACAAACGTAATACCAAAATAAATAGTAATTCAAACACAATTTAATCAAATTGTGTTATTATTCGGATTCCGATACCGATAAATTTAGGTTCCTACTTTACCATTTCGTCCAAAATACTTCACTGGAAATAAATGTAAGCGAACACAATTCATGATAACTTTACCAACTTATCGTTACCAGAAAGATTTTCCGGTCATTTATTCCCAGTGAAGTAGTAATAGACGAAATGTTTTTTTTTTATGGGATAGGGGGACAAACGATCAGACGGATCGCCCATGGACACCCGCAACACCAAAGGAGTCACAAGTGCGTTGCCCACCTTTTAAAAGGGGATTGGGCCTCCGGTAACCTCACTTACTCGGCGAAACACAACGTAAGCGTTGTTTGACGCCGGTTTTCTGTGAGGCCGAGGTATCACTCCGGTCGAACCGGCCCCTTTGTGCCGAAGCATGGCTCTCCCACGTTAAAAACGTGCTGTAGAAACCAAGATTAACGGTATCCGAATCCGAATAATAACACAATTTGATAAAATATTGTTTAGATTACGAATTATTTGGGTGTTACGTTTTTGTGGGCAATTCAAGTTCCGCCAGACCCTTAAAAGAGTGACATTTATTTCTTTCTTAATACGCACGTCATTTAGAAAAGTTAGAGATGCGAACTCGAGACGTTTGACTTGACAGTCCAATGGTCGTAGCACCAGGCCGTCACGTTAATGGTCTAATTAACTGAAGTAAAACATTAGACTCTGCTAGCCTTTTTGAGGATAACAAGCTTGATGTTAGCGATTATGTTTTGTTTCTGAAATTTCAAAGTGATCGATCGTTGGCCCTGAAAGTGGCTGAACGCAAACCTGAAACGCGTTTGTACAGTTTTTATAATACATGATTGATCGGACAACTGAAACATCAGGTGCTTACAATGTATGAAAATATATTTTATTTTTCAAAAATCGTAGCTAACTTGCAGTGATAGGTAACCGAATCTTGTTTCTGATACTTTTTAAAAATAGTTCTGCCGTATTTCCTACAAGAAACATCATAAACCTTCCCAGCCACGCACACACTAGTTAACTCAGCAAAGTTTCATCGGAATAGGATGAATGGTTAAGCAACGCATAGAGAACAAAGATTTAATAGATAATAAAGGCTCTCGCAAAACAGTTTAAATATAGAATCAGAATAAAAAACATGAGCTCAAATTTTTACTTTTAAAAATTAACGAGTGAATGAGCGAATGATATGAATGAAAAACATCGCCCGCCCGTTCATTCAAATGCAAATAGCGGCATTTAAATTCAAATGAGCGCTTTCTAGAATTATTACTGTCAACGCATACAGACATTGTGTGATATTATTATTATGCTATTAATTGTGGAAACCGTATTTGTCTAGATATTTTATGCTTGGCTGCAGTACGTGATGACTTAAATTCGATTCCCAAGTTATTATTTTGAGTGCCTCATTAGCCTAATCGTCCTGTGAACTGTGGGTGTACATTAGTACACCTCTGCTTAAGCCATCGGGGAATAAAGGCGTGACGGTATAGTATGATTAGAGAATCCTATATGCCATAGTTCGAATATTTTCTTTTTGTTTACAATATGGCGCCTCGTTGTCTCCATATTGAATTTTGTTTTTTTTTATGTATTAAGTCAGCAAACGAGCTGACGAGCCACCTGGTGGTAAGTAGTCCATGGACACCTGCAACACCAAAGGAATTGCTGATGCGTTCCCAACCCTTAAGAGCCCCCATGTGGACTGCAGACTGCTAGAGCCGCTGCAATCAAGGGGGAACTGGCTCACATGCACAAAAGTTGAAACACACACCAAGGTGCTTTACGACAGACTCCGACGTAAGAGTTGCCAGTTAGTCAGACCCCGAGAGGTCCTCCCACCGAGCAAGTCAGATATTTTCACGCTTCTTACGGCATGCCTATCTGAAAGGCAGTGAGGATTCTAACCTGTCCCCACACGGGGTGATTACTATCATGTCTTTAGTGACACTCGCAAAATTAAAACAATCGATTGACGTAAGAGTCATCAAAATCGGCCAACGCGTTTGGTTTCTAGAGCGCCACAAAGAACAAACGTACACGCGATCCTCCCTTGCGACGCAAATTAAGTCAGACAAAAAAGAAAATGAAAAAAGGAAAGTAGAAAAAAAGCTTTGATAAAATAGGTTCCCATGAATACACAACTCTTATTCTCTCTATAATATTTTATTATAGTTGATTGACTTATGAATTTCTGTGAACTAAAGTATTTTTTTCTTTTTCAGGTACGTTTTGCTGAATACTGGGAAGAATAAAATTCGCCTTTGTTATTCGTGTAAGTTGAAAAAAAGTACATTTATTTTATTCAAGCTGATTTATTCAAGTACTTTGAATAAAACGTATCAGACGAAAGGTTTTAAACCAATTATAATAAAATCAAAGAGGGCACAATACCAAAAAGAAATAATATAATAAAAGCTAGTTTCAGTGGGTTCGATCAGTTTGAGCAAAATGTTATTGGGTTTTTCAGGAAAATAGCAGATTGGAGTTTGGATATGTACTCTGTTATTGAGCTCGCCCCCTATTATATGGAACCTAAATGTATTGGCGAACTGTGAGTATGAACCTCTGCCTGACCCTTCGGGAAATACAGGCGTGATGGTGTTATTTTATGTTAAAGTAAAATAGAAATAATGAATGAGGAATTGATAAGCCTAACTTTTAAGGGTCCGGCAGAACTTGAAGTGTTCACAAAAATTTAATACTGAGATAAATCGTAATCCAGACAATATTCTATCAAATTATGTTATTATTCGGATTTGTATACCGTTAATCTAGGTTTCTAGGGTACTATTTTGTTTGTTACTACTTCACTGGAAATAAAAGACCGGATAATCGTTCCAAACTTGGTAAAGTTATCAAATATTGCGTTCGCTTACATTTATTTCCAGTGAAGTATTTTGGACGAAATGATGAATGATGATACCTTTAATCTACGTTCCTACGGTACGTATCCAAATCCGAATCATAACTTAATTTGATAGAATATTGTCTGGATTACGATTTTTTTTTTCTTTAATAAACAAAGTTTTTCGGTATTACGTTTTTGTGTGCAATTCAAGCTCCACAGGACCCTTAAAAGACAATCAGAGTACTCTAAAGAGACAAAAAACTCTTCCCCATCTGACAGACATCAAGTATTCTCCCCGCTGTTCAAACAACCACTGATCCGAACCCATAACGTAAAAACAATAGATTGATTCTCTGGAACATTCGGACAGCATTGTCAGGCCCGCGCGACGTGAATTTGTAATTTTTACATTTGTACTAGGGTTCTGTAGTTAGGGTCAATATAGACTAGCGCAGAATCGAAGCGCTTGGAAGCAAAATGGATTTAATTTGCATATTGACCCATATGATAGCATACCATCACGCCTTTATTCTCCGAAGGGTAAAGCAGACGTGTACTAATGTACACCCACAATTCGCAGGTACGTTTAGGTCCCATGTAATAGAAGACGACTCTATTGCCATTAACCGGGTATACTCGTAAATCCAAACTTCGAGCTGCAACTGCTACTGGGAATTTTATAGAAAAACTCAATAACTCTGCTCAACCTGGGAATAGAACTCAAGATGTAGCAGTCGCGCTCAGAAGATATAAGAGGCAGTTAAAAATGATAATTTAGTTCTTTGAACCCATAACATTATGTTACGGGTGCAAAAATTTGTCTCATTATATCATAAGTTCTATGGGGACTCAAAAAGACACACTAATTCAGTAGAATGCGAGCGTCAGTAAGCGAACTTAATTATGAACTGGGTACTTGAAAGAATTTGACGCTTCGCATCGACATAACTCTGCGCTAGTGTGATTTGACCCTTACTTTTATGAGGCTGTGTTATTTGGGATGCGTAGAATTCGAAACTAAAATATCTTTTAGAAGCAATGTTGTGTGTCATTCTAATCCTACGTAGGGTTTTATATTTTCTTTACACCGTATTTTAAAGACAGACAGAGAGAGTTACTGTCGTATTTACCTTATTTTTTAAATCATAAAACGTCTTATAAACTTTTTATAGCTATAATAAGTTTTGTCTTATTTTCCATGCCACAGAATATCACGTGTCGAAACAAGAGTGGTAGGGCTTAGTGAAATCGAATAATTCCACTCACAAAATCTGCAGAAAATCGTAGCCAAATAACATAATTCCGTGCTATGTTGTGTTCCTAACGGTGAGCAAGTTCGCCAGAGATCCGCGAAGAAGCGTTGTATCGGCGGATAGGATAAGCATCAAGCTATTGTCTTCTATACTGCCAGCTCAACAATTCCTTCGTAACTTACAGGGTCGGCAATGCGCGATCGATACCCGTGGTGTAGCAAGCGTAGTTCACGGTAACAGCTTACCATCAGGTAGGCCGTAGGTATGGTGGTTTGCCACCTCAGTGGTATAAAAAGAAAACGTAAATAGTACTATTGCGAGTAACAATGCGGGTAACAGCTAGTTAATAAATAACTTATAAACTTGTAGTAGTTTGAAAGAATTCTCACTTGTACGGAACGAGTAACTCTTAAAAGCCTTCGCTTGACGATTTTTTCAGCAGCTATTGTGAATAGTAACTAGATTTGAATGTGTTGACAATGAATCTTTCGCCGGCTGAAATTTCCTAACGGAAGTGGAAAATTTTCACGCTTTCAGCGCATATTGAGTTCATGAATAAGTTACGTTGCCAGAAGTTGGGACTTAGTTGATAGTAGGATGGTTTTTTTGAATGGTGAATAAAAATTGAGGGAAGGTTTTTTTAAACCTGAACATATTAAGAGAGGCATTCTAATAGTGGAATTGAATAATTCCACTCACAATTGGAGCTGCTCGACTGGGGAGGTACTACCTTGCAGAATATCGTAGCCAAATAACATAGCTCCGTGCTATGTTGTGTTCCTAACGGTGAGCAAGCTCGTCAGAGCTCCGCGAGGAAGCGATGTGTTGGCAGTGTGGGGTATCGCCGCTGTCGTGCATGGCAGAATGTCTCCTATTCTACCAACCCAACTATTCCTCCTTAATTTACAGGGTCGGCAATGCGCGAGTGATACCCCTGGTGTTGTAAGCGTCCATAGGCTACGGTAACCGCTTACCATCAGGCGGGCCGTATGCTTGCTTGCCACTTTAGTGGTATAAAAAAAATGTGTTCTAATAAAAGCTTAATGGCATTAAGGTTTCCAGGTCAAATCACAAATGAATATTAATTAATTGTCTTTCATTTAAACGCTGAAGGAAAATATCGTGAGGAAATCTGCATGCCATATTTATTACTAGCTTCTGCCCGCGAATTTGTCTGCATGGGCAAATTCGCGGGCAGTCAATCAATGTCAATCCTGACGATTGGCATTAATTGACGACAGGTCCGACGTTGATAAAAAGTAGCCTATGTGTTATTCCAGGCTATAATCTATCTGTGTGACAAATTTTATCCAAATCCGTCTAGCCGTTTTGGCGTGAAAGAGTAACAAACATCCATACATCCATACTCACAAACTTTTATAATTTTGTTATGGATTATAAACACTGTAAGTGCACCTATCAATTCCTGTCTCTGCATCACCCTAAGATCGTCTGGTAGAAAATTCCTTTGGCATTAAGTCCGCCTCGGCACACTAATTGTGCATAAAATAAATCAACACATTTTTCACGATGGCGTGTGAAGTCTATCAACCTGCACTAGGCTAGCGTAGTGAACTATAGATACATCAGTAACCCAACATCTCTGCTTAAACCTTTCAGGAATAGAGGCGTCATAATAAGTTTGGTGCAAAATTTGAAACCATCCATCCACCACATCAAAATTTAGAACATATATCCAAACGAAAACAAATAATCAATATCCAATTGCTCCATAAAAAATACACATAAAAATTAATATGCGAAACACACACAAACACACATATAACATAATAAAACAAGGATTTATAATTTATTCCTTTGCCTGTTAATTTTTAACACATGCCTACATCGCTGTAGAATTAATGAGAACATTTTAACTGGCAACCCCGACGTTTGAATTTTCATGGCAACATTGGAATATATTATCTGTGCATTAATGATTATCTGGTGTTGTTAAAATTTATTTTATGGAAAAATTTAGTTGTAGGGTTAGCTACGTAGTTACTTTTGTTAGTTTTAGAGAAGCGAAAAGGTGGAGTACTCTTTTGCTGAGTTCGTCTTAGATGGTATTGTAGAGCTTAGAGCAAGAAATTTTTATTGAAATACTAGCGACCCGTCCACAGCTTCACCCACTTTGTCTCACGTTATATTTAATATCTTGAAACCTTCCTCATGAATCACTCTGTCTTTTGGTGAAAACCCTATACAAAACTGTTCAGTAGTATTTGAGATTATCGCGAACAGAGAGACAGACAGACGCGACAGGGGACTTTGTTTTTTAATATGTAAGTATGAAAGGCCGCCTAGAAACGAATTAAACTGCCATATAAATTGAATTAAGTGTAGACTTCACGCCTCAGGTTGCTGATCTCCATATTACTCTATCTATAGACGATAGTATTATGGAGGTCAGTGCCTCAGATTTAGACCAAATTTCTATCTAGAAGAAAAATGTGAGTATTGTGTATCCGAGAATTTTCTTGCTTTAAAGTGTTTAGATCTCTGTTATTCTTACTTAAACCGTAGTTCAAACCCCTTTTTCTATTGGTTAAGTCGACAAACGAGTTGACGTGCAGCCTGGTGGTTAAAAAAGGGCTTTATATTTCACAGTAATTAGGTACTAGGTAGTAAAGCAACCCTTTTCATGCATATGCCACGAATGATCATGCATGTACGAGCAGTTATTTTTTCCATAATAATATTATAAATACGAAAGTAACTCTTTCTGTTTGTTCGTTACGTTCTCCCAAACTGCTGAATTATTATAATGAGTTTGGTAGATAGATAGATTGGACCTTGCACCAGACCAGAAGAAGACTTCTTTGGGATGCAAGAGAAACCGCGGGCAACAGCTAATTTATTTATATTTTTTAAAGGTCTACATAACATATTACCGCAATATTTCACCGATGTACCTTTTTATAAAGGGTTAGTTAAAAATGCAAGCATTTGAAGTCCATTACGGGCTTTTGTATTGCCATAGTAGTGCTGACCAATACTTTTTTCATAAAAAAAAATGCAAATGTAACACTCTACAGCCAACATGACAAAAAAAAACTGACAAAGCGCGCATATTTCCCTAGAATTTTTAGCGAGTCCCGTCATTGCTAGTAAAAAAATACAAGCCATGTTAATAGAACATTTTTGAATTTGGAACACTGACGTTCGTCAGTTTGTTGGAGTCGATCTAAATTCAAAACGTTCTTCGTGTCAAGCTGCTATTCGTTATTCAAATATATTATTTGAAATCGGAACACAATATAAGGCGACCGTTAGAAATAATCGTTTCCACGTACGACTACTGTTTAATGCGGAGCTTCTGTTATTTTATTGCGTTATAAACTGCCATTTTGTTTTGATATTACTAGGAAGTATTGGCGGGGAATTCGTATAGTGTAATAATATATAGAGAATGCCATTAAAACCTCTATTATAATTGTTCAAACAGTATTTTTTAATAGTACCTAACATTGTAGTATCTCAATGATCTAGTAGTTGAAAGTCCAGCTGCTGAACGTGAAGTCCTGGGTACGTTTCTCAGCAAATAAATATTGGAGTTTTCAACGCAATTCTCAGTAGCAGCTCTTTGTATTTTTACCCTGGTAATTGCACAGAGAACCTTTCCGTGAACACCAGCAGGATGATATGTTATTTTTATGTTTTTTTTTTTTATTTAAAAGCACTTCGTTGCCCCGGGTTTATAGATTCAAATATTAATTTGCCCGCTGGGCTTAAGAGTTTGCTTTTATTAAATCATAATAATAAATAATAAAAATCTGAGTATCGTGCACGTTTAAAGTGGTTGCCTATTCGTGAGCGTAAAGTGCAGAGAGCACTGACAACGCTGTTTGGATTTCTCGATTCTCCTGTTTCTCCTTCTTATCTAACATCACATTTTAAATTTAAATGCTCTAATCACGATAGAAATCTTCGATCTTCATTTAATCGTCTCTTACAATGTCCACCTCATCGTTCTGATTTTGTACATTCTTCTTTTTTCGTACAGTCTATTCTTCTGTGGAATGCTTTGCCTTTGGAAATCAGAATGGCATCAAGTCGTTACACCTTTAAGATAAAAGTCCGAGAATATCTAAGAAAGAAATTGGCAGAATCATATTATATAGTATTGATGTAGTATCAGTATCACTATCAGTAGTATCAGTATAGTATCATAGTATTTATTATATTTATGTTTAAAAATATATTATGTATTGTAGATATATAAATGTATTTATTTAGTTTTTATGTAGCTATATACTTCAGGTAATACATATAATATTATAGTTTATAATTATATTGATTTATCTTTTTTTATATATTTAAATGTGGAGACAGAAGTCTCCACATTTGTTTAATGCATCTGCCACATTTTGTCTCTGTATCACCCTATGGTCGACTAGTAGAGAATGCTTATAGCATTAAGTCCGTCTCTGTACAATAATGTGCATAAAGTATTAAAATAAATATCCTGTAGGTAGGTACTCTGTTCCTGATACCGGTAGGCTACTATTTTTATAACCTTGTTTAAATATTATATTTAACCTGTTTAAGAGCATTACATCGCTCAAATAAAAAAATCACCCTAGCTTTAAAGAAGTTTCTAGTGGAATCCTTATGTGCGTTTGCTATATAAACAAACAAATTGTATTGTAGTGAATTATTAGTGATAATAATTGAAGTGAATTAAATAGGCATTTTTTAACCTTATTTGTATTTTTTTCTCTTTAGCGGGTTAGTCATGAATTTTATACCAAAAAAATTTTAATGACGTAATTGACAATTTGTATTGTTTTTATGTTCTTATTTCTTTGAATATTTTGAAGTAATAAAGTAATAGGTACCAAAAACCTCACTAGCACCCCGCGTGACTAACAAATAGTAGCACAAAGACTAAATCCTCAAGGTCATTGGGCAATGTAATACCCTTAAAAAATATAATTTTACGTGGGAGAGCCATGCTTCGGCACGAATGGGCCGGCTCGACCAGAGTGATACCACACGGCCTCGCAGAAAACCGGCGTCAAACAACGCTTACGTTGTGTTTCACCAAGTGAGTGAGGTTACTGGAGGCCCAATCCCCTTTTAAAAGGCCGGCAACGCACTTGTGACTCCTCTGGTGTTGCGGGTGTCCATGGGCGGCGGTAATCGCTTACCGTTTGCCCCCTATCCCATAAAAAAAACAACATGTATATTTTAAAATGTAAAAAATATTTTATTAATAAATAAATGCAGGATATTAAGATTAACCTGTCAAGGAACAATAGAAAAACATATTGCTTACATAATATTGCTAATTATTAGGAGAAATTGTCCTAGGACTCCCTCGTTGGTCTTGTGGTCGCAACGGGACTGCTAAGCTGCTGCTGCTATCCTGAGTACGATTCCCAGTTCGAGAAAAGTGTTATTGAGTTGTTCTATAAAATTCTCTAACAGCTCGGAGTTTGGTATTTGTGTCCGGTTAATGGCAAAAGCCTCGCCCCCTATTACATGGCACCTAAATAATAAATACCGGCGAAATGTAAGTGTAAAATAATAAACCTCTGCCTAACCCTTCGCGGAATACAGACGTGATGAATCCGCGGCCCTTAACGCAAAAGCCACCCGCTCAATCACTGCGCCATTATTTTGCCGTATTATACTGATTTTAGCATAAAATACTAAACAAAACAGCTTAAACTACAATGTCATCAAAGTCTTCGTATAAAACGTATGACAATATCGCTGTTACTAACTCGACAGCTATGAAAGCTCAACAGTGTTTGAGTAAAGTTTGAACGAGACATGCAAGGAGTTTGGAAAACGCCGAGATTGTGATCAAAGAAGTATGTTATGATTTTCACTAAGTAGTAATTTTTTTTTATTATATTTGACATGAAGGCATACTAAACATCTTTTCTTTAAGGGTATTACATTACATTTCTTTATTATTTAAAATAATCAAAGAGATAAGATAATAAAAACAATACAAATTGTTAATTACGTCATCACAATTATCCAAAATTGGGGCAAATTTATAAAAAATTGAAACAATACACTGCCTTATTAGTCTAGTGGTCCCAAGCGCGACTGCTACGCTAGAGGTCCTGGGTTCGATCCCCAGGTCGAGCAAAGTGTTATTGTTTTTCTATGAAATTCTCAGTAGCAGCTCGGAGTCTGGATTTGTGCCCGGTTAATGGCAATAGGCTCGCCCCCTATTACATGGGACCTAAACATACCGGCGAACTGTGGGTGTACATTAGTACACTTCTGCCTAACTCTTCGGGGAATACAGGCGTGATGGTATGTTATGTTATGAAACAATACAATTTGTTTTATGATGACCTATATTTTTTTATATGGAAAACACAGAAACTTCATTAAAGTTAGGGTGTTTTTTTTGGATTTGAGCGATGTAATGCCCTTAATGATTTTAATGAAATATAAATCGATCGATCTCGGGCGGGATTCGAACCTCAGTGTGTTAATTGAATGCCTAAAGCGCCTATAGTTTGATAAACAAATCCTGATTCGCCGCGACAGCAGTCATGAAGATCACGTGCATGAAGTTTCGTATTTTTTTACAGTCCGAATGTACGCAAGACAATATCATACTTTATTGACAAAAAAGGGATGTTTATTGCGTCATGCAATATATCGTCTGACTGTAGTAAATCGATTAAGAAAATATTGTGAATCGAATAATTTGTTTTTGTCGGTACGAGTCCTGACATTTATAAAACTACAATAGTATATCTACCGTTGTATATTCTAATATTTTTCGCGTTTTATTTCATGTTTTAAATCACAATAAGACCTATTTTATTTATAACTAGCGACCCGCCCGCGGTTTCACCCGCGTTGCCCCATTCCTAAGAGCCGTAGCGTAATGTTAAATAGCTTAAAACCTTCCCCTTGAATCACTCTATCTATTAAAAAAAACCGCTTCAAAATCCGTTGCGAAGTTTTAAAGATTTAAGCATACATAGGGACGGACAGACAGCGACAGCGACTTTGTTTTATACTATGTAGTGATATGATTTAATCGATGATCGATATTTTTTTCAATATCGTATGATAATCTTAACCGACTATGTATGTATTTTTCTAACAATACCCCAATCCTAGAAATGTTACCTACTCTGATATCTGTCGGGCGTGTCAAGCTATGTTTAACAAACTATAGTGTAGGTACTTAAACGAAGGGACGCAGGTTCAAATCCTGCCTGAGAGCGAATTTTTAATATCTTTTACGATGACTTTTACTAGAATGCGGAAAGTTAATATTTCTTTTGTTTTTTTAACTGCTCAATACCTACTAAAATGTTCTTATGTATCGTATGTGCGTTAGAAAACCCAAATTTACAATACAATACACCAACATTCAGATCACATCACTTACCTGTAGTTCATATAAATTATTTGTTTCACGCGGAGATTGAACCCATAACCCGTGGCGCAGACGCCGATCACTCAGCCACTACGTTAAATATCGTCAATAAACTCGCCATGTCTCTACTTTAATTTAAAAAAAACAGATTTAAACTTATAATTTCCCATCAGGTGGCTCGAATGCTTGTTTGCTGACATAAATAATAAAAAAAACATTTAATTTCTCTATTCGTCATTACGTTCGACGTCTCAACTTTCCACAGTTTCCTACCCACTGCCCACCCTCAACATCAAACCGAAACGCACTGAAATAAAAACGCACATTAAACGCAATAAAAACATTCAGCCAACACAATAATCACACTACCGACCCTTCCTTACATAAAGACCCTATCACATTTGTAACAAGGTTGAGATTTGTGTTAAAGTTGATTTTCGAACGGCAAGTTAAATAGAGATCGTTGTATCGCAAATAAAGAGGCCATTTTGAATTTTTACGCGAAGGTATAAAACATGTCTTTACGACTCCTGCTCCCCTGGTACTTTTATGACACAATAGCTTTTACCGACTCTGCTTTTACCCCAATCGATTGCTAGGGTACTTAGCTGTGTCGTCAGATATTTCGGATATTTCTTTAGAATGTTTACGTAAACGTCACATACATTATCTTACGTCACCTCGCTTAGCAAGTCCGATAAGCTTTTGAGAGAGACTTGATTCCATCCATTCTTCGATATAAATTTATAAAATAATTTAGATTGGTTTCTAGCTAAATAAAAACTGGCTAAGTAAAAGAGGTCTGTCATGACTGGGATCGACGGGTTAACGTGTTTTTCGGGGCACGAAGAAGAATGTAGATCGAATCGAAAGTAGATTCAATCACTTGCAGGGGCAACTTTTTTTTGAGTGGACAGATTAGGGAATCTGCCCACTCAAAAAAAAGTAAGCACACGGGACAAGTTGTCAAAAACGCGACGGAAAATAATATCTTAGAGAACTTTCGTTAAGGCTCTACAACACTGTAACGGATCGTCAATGGAGCCCTTAATATAAGGTTGTTGGTTTATTACTTTTCTGCAAGTTATTGCTTGCGTAATGACGCGTAAACTTACGTGACGACCGTAAATAATATCTATGTACCAATTTTGGCTTTATAGCAGTAGAAATTGAGGTTATTTTTGATTGTACCATTTTTCCGAATAGGGATGCTATTAGGCTTTGTATTCGGATATTCGAAATAGACGGGTTCGAAATTTGAATTTGGATTCCCGGAAGGATATCGGAGACATTCGTGGAATGGACAATTTGGATTTGGGCAATATCTGAGTGGGTTAATAATTCTGAAATGATAATTATTGCAATATTTTAGATGTTTGTCTAAATTGTATTTGTACTATAAACTGAAAAAAGAAATTTTATGTTAAATATTATTGTAAGTCAATAGACTGATTCTTGGATACACGTCTTTTGTCAGCTGGTTGAATCATTAGAAATTTCATAATTTTTGCCTTTAATATTTTTGTTACGCTCAGGCACCCAATCATGTTATGTCATCGACACCCAAAACTTGCACAATTTGACGTAATTAAAGAAGTTTTGCCGTGAATTGAGAATCTCACTGTCCTTATTCAAATTATTTTCCTTTGACATGAAAGTTAAATAGTCTTTTATTACTTATAGTTTAATATTACAACATAAACTTTGCTTTTTCGTAAAATTTTAAATGTCGTTTTTTGCATTTAATATTTATTTTTTACTGAAATCGAATATTTGCTCGAATATGTAACTCGAATCAGCCAATCAATTAGTCCGAATAGCCATTAAAAAATTCACACAAATATATTTCTGCGTAAACAGAATTGAAAAAAAAAAAATCCACAAAATGGATTCGGCAAACTGTATCCAAAAAATTGTGATGTATCCGATAACCGCACCGGCGTATCGACAACACTAGTAACCGAATATTATATGAGAACAGTAAAGGGCGTAGAGTTATGTTTCATGCGTTACTTTTATTAAATTGAGCGAAAAATTCGACAATGCTCAGTCTAGCTGCAAATATGTCGTGACTACGACCGAATATTATTGTAAAAGGAATATTGGCCAGAAGATTATACGAATCGATTTCTTTTTCTCATAACAAGCAGTTATAGTCTAAGATAATCCTAGACTGACAACCAAGTTTCGAGTTCGATTCCACGTATCTCTGACTTTTCGCAAACATGTGCGTATTAATTATTATTAAATTGTTATAAACTGTCTCATTAGTGTAATGTTCCTGTGCAGAGGTCGTGGTGTGTGCTACGCTAGAGGTCGTGAGTTCGATTCCCAAGTTAATCAAAGAATTATTACGAAATTTCCAGCAGCAGTTCGGAGTTTGGTTTTGTGCCCGGCTAATGGCAATAGGCTCGCCACCTATGTTTAATATAATATTAATATATTACATGGAACTTAAACATCGAACTGTGGGTGTATATTAGTACGCCTCTGCCTAACCCTTCGGGGAATACAGGCGTGATGATATGTTAGTAAATTATTATCACTTACTTAAACAGTGAAAGAAAACAGCTTGAGAATACCGAACAACGTTGCTGACAAGAACAGACTTCTAAAAAATGCCATTCCATGCAACAAAGCGCTTTCAGCAAATTTTTCAAAGCCAAACTTTGTTTAATACAATAAAACTCATTTGGGAATCACAGCGTTGTTTCCAAACTACCCTCCTCTTTGATACAGACTACCAAACTAGTGCAAAATTTATGCGATGAATTAGATTTCGCCAAGTGGACCTCGCTTCTCGCTAAATTTGGAGGGAACTTCTATGGAGAAAGTAGGGCTTGTGGCTAAATATATGAAGACTGTATTAATACATCGATATCTATATCTATAATAAAATTGTAACAGGCTGATGTCTGGACATTATAGATATTAAAGAAAAACTAATATGGGGGATGTTTACTAGAGCAACAGTCCGTCTGTCTGTATGTTTGTACGCGCATCACGTAAAAACTACTGCATGGAATTGAATGCAGTTTTCACCGATGTATTGCTAGAGGTCTAACTTAAAATCTGGTGCATGTTTCATCTTGGTACGCCATCTAGAATCGGACTTATAGTATGTTAATCTTTTTGGGACGTGAGTGAAACTGCGGGTAACAGCAACTACTTTGAAATAAAATTAAACTGCAATTGACACAGTTTTTAATGAACATACCATCACGGTTATTTCCTCGAAAGGTTAGGTAGGAGTGTACAGAACTGATGTCTGACCATTTTGCAGAGCACGAATCAATAAACTCTGAGCTGCTGCGAATTTCATAGAAAAACCCAGTAACCCCTAAACCAACCAAGAATACATGAACATTGCTCGCCTTGGGAATTAAACCCTGTACCTCACGGTCAATAGATCAATAAGACAGAGTAGATAAATTTCTGTAAATAAATCTATACTAATATTATAAAGCTGAAGAGTTTGTTTGTTCGCGCTAATCTCAGGAATCACTAGTTGGAATTGAAAAATTATTTTTGTGTTGGATAGTCCATTTATCGAGGAAGGTTATAGGCTATATAACATTACGCTACGCCTCTTAGGAACAGAGCAGCGCGGGTGAAACCGCTGGCGGGTCGCTAGTAATTATATAAAGTTCGACGGAACGAAGTTCAAAGCTTATTACTGTTCGAACGTATAGTTACTTGGTCCATTAAAACTTATTCTATGTTTCCTTAATAACTTTGAAAATAACTGAAAAATTAAACCGCAATTAACTCCAATTATTTAACAAAGTTAGTGAATGGAACACGCTCTAATTATTATTTTGATAAAGTTAGTGAAAAGTACTTAATTCTTTCATTAAAATGTAGTATCATTTTTGGAAATTGAAGTTTTTTTTTATACCACTAAGGTGGCAAACAAGCGTACTGCCCGCCTTGTAAGCAGTTACCCAGGGGTACCAGGGGTATCACTCGCGCGTTGCCGACCCTATACATTAAGGAGCAATAGTTTGGCTGGCAGTATAGGAGACATACTGCCATGCATGACATGCGGCATGCGGCGGTAACAAAACACCACCGGTCCCCGACATTGCCAGCACAACGCTTCCTCGCGGAGCTCTGGCGATCTTGCTCACCGTTAAGAACACAACATGGCACGGAGTTATGTTATTTATCTAAGATTTCCAGCAAGGTGGAGGTACTTCCCCAGTCGAGCAGCTCCAATTGTGAGTGGAATTATTAGATTCCACTATGCCCTACCTCTCTTGCATGTAGGTATCATTTATATGACTGTGGAGCCGCTGTATTCAACATAAAAACTATACCGCTGGGCATCTCCGACTGGCTAACGATCACCCTTACGTCAGAATCTGTTGTAAATCACCTTAGTGCGTGTTTCGACTTTTGCGCCTTAGACCCAGTTCCCTCTCGGTTGCTGCGGCTCTGGCAGTCTGCTGTCCTTAGGGGCTCTTAAAGCTCGGCAACGCATCAGCAACTCCTCTGGTATTGCAGGTAACTTCGTCTGCTCGTTTTCCGAAGATGTAACTGCAGACCGGGGTTGTCAACGTTTGGGTCTAGATTTTATTTTAAATACTTAATTTTTGTCTACCTTGAAGTCGATAAAATATTTCTACTTATTCTCTGCCAGCTTCAGTATAAAAGACAAGAAGTCTTCATATTTTCTACAATACAAAGTCAAGTTTACTGCAAAGTCATATTTTTACCGCGAATTCAGTTTTACGAGCGAGGAGATAAGTTTTATATTACAAGGGAATTACATTTAAATTAAGTAATGTACATACGAGTCACTTCATTTATATGTACCCATTACAACTTTTCCCCGAAGGGTTAGGTAGAGGTGTACTAATGTACACCCACAGTTCGCTGGTGTACAAAATATTTTAATAATGAAATAGAAAGAACTGCCCTACATTGGTCTACTAGTCGCAGCTACTGCTGACCCTAATGTCCCGGATTCAATTCCCGAGCTGAGTAATGTTATTGAGTGTTACTATGAAATAATATTATCCTCTATCGCCTGGAGTTTGGTTGTATTATTGACAATTTGACCTAAAAGTTAGCTATTAACTTTTATTCAAACTTCGAGCTGCTGGAGATAATTTCAAAGTTAGACCTACTTAGGAATTGAACCCAGACTATCAACAGTCGTGATCAATGTGACAATCTTATTGTTTTACGATTAAATGACCAATATCTCTGCCTAATCCAACCAACTTATAGGCGTGATAGTATCTTATGTTAATAAAACTACGAAAATAGAAATGCAGCACAACCCGTATTTCCATTTATTTGCAATGGTCTGTACAAAAAGGTGCGATTGAATATAAAAATTGCGATTTGGCACAGCGATATCTCGCTGACTGAGGAGTTAAAAGCGCAGAAAATCCCCATTTACGCACTTTACACGCAAAAATGACTTCAATCGTGTAGCATTGTAAAATTTAAAACAATAACAATAAACAAAGAATGAAACAAAACAAAAAAATACTCGAAACACACTTCTGAACGCAGTTTGGCACAAAACCCACAAATTTTAACGAACCTGCGGAAAAATTTGGAACTAAAATAATCCGTACAATTTTGTTGGTTGATCAAGACCACTAGCGCCACCGTGAACTGTAAGAATAAAATTGCAAAATTGTAGGTTATGACATTCCCGCGTAGGATTATAAATTGTTGCTTTTAGCCAAATTAAATTCGGAACACTTAAGAAGAAACGAGATGTAGCTATACTAAATCCTTGTGCATGAAAGGGATAGATGTATCTTAGTTGCTTCGCTTGAAATCTCGCTGTAAATGTGTTGTTTATAGCAGGCATTTTGAAATGATGTCTTTTAATAATGTCGTTGTGTGGCGATAAAACTGTCTTTACGTTGTTCCTGTGTGCGTGTAGGGGTAATGCTTAAAGGGGGATACCATTAACAGCCGAAATGGGAAACAATATGTTCCGACAAATGATTACCGTTTGAATCTTATTAAGTGTGCTTTAGACATTATTTCACCTGTATGTCTTAAGTCGTATGTAATAAGGTGCATATTGCCTTAAACAGAAGCCGTACCATCATGTGTTATTGAGGTTGAGAGAGAAGGATGCCACTCTCCACATTATTAGCGCCATCCCTTTCTTCACAACCTCAAAATGATCGCGTTAACATGGGCGGTGAGGCATAAATCTAAATTTCGAATAGCTCCTGAAAATCTTAGATTCTCATAAGCATAACATACCATCACGCCTATATTCCCCGAAAGCTTAGGCAGAGGCGTACTAATGTACACCCAAAGTTTGCCGGTAGGTATTAGGGGGCGAGCCTATTGCCATTACCCGGGCACAAATTCCAAAATCCGAGCTGCCAACCCTATAACATTTTGCTCGACCTGGGAATCGAACCCAGGACCTTTCGCGTAGCAGTCGCGCTCAGGACTGCTAAGCTAACGAGGCAATTTCTCAGAAAAACCTCAATTTTCTAAACTGACATTCCAATGTCGAGCACAAACAGATGTCTGTTTCGAACCCAGGACTTCATGCTCTTCAGCTCTTCATGCAACCACTAAACCAATGAGGCAGTCCCAGTGAGGCAATATCATATCATCACGCCTTTATGTTTCTTTATGGGATAGGAGGGCAAACGAGCAGGCGGTTCGCCTGATGTAAGCGATTACCGCCGCCCATGGACACCCGCAACACCAGAGCGTTGCCGACCTTTTAAAAGGGGATTGGGCCTCCAGTAACCTCACTCACTTGGTGAAACACAACGTAAGCGTTGTTTAACATCGGTTTTCTGTGAGGCCATGTATCTCTCTGTATCACTTCAGTCGAGCCGGACCATTCGTGGCGAAGCATGGCTCTCCCATGTAAAATGTATTGTCCGAAGGGATGGACAGACGTGTGTTACTGTACATTCACAGCACGGCAGATTTTCCACTTAATAAAATAACTAATGATCTAAAAGATGGATCGGCTAAGTACCAGCTCGAGGCGTAAGAATCCGTCGAGAAACGTGCCAAGAAGCTCATTGGCAACGACTCCCTTGTCTGGGCTTAACTCCAAAGTCTGGAACATCGCCGCAAAGTTGCTAGCTTATCGGATACTTTTCGGAGAGCGTGCATCAGATCTTCACGATCTTATTCCCCCTAGCCTTTTCTACTATCGGACGACCAGAAGCACGAAAAAGCGACAGATTCATCATGGACATTTCAAAAACTCGAACGAAACGCTTTAAGTCCACTTTTATCATGCGTACCGCTGAAATGTGGAATGCCCTTCCCGAGTGGGTCTTCCCTGATAGATATAATCTGGGTGTCTTTCGATCACGAGTGAATCGGTTTCTTCTAGGTAAGCGCACTCCATCGTAGATCGCAGTTTTGCTTAACATCAGACGAATTAGTTATCAAGCGTAAGCCTCTCATGAATAAAAAAAAGCTAATGTCATTTATTACCTACTTTCGTCTCCTACGAAATCTAAAAAACATACTTTTTCACCATCAGATCGTACAAAAGGAAATGACACCAAATAAATGATCACGCGACGATTGATGTCTGATACATTCCAAATACAAAAGATGCCCATACAAATCGTTTCTTTTAGTGATATTAATATCAGAAAGAGATAGCTATATATAATATAGAAGTGTTAGAGTAAGACAGGTACATGTTGTTAGTTTCCGCTATAGCTAAGAGGCAGAAATGTATTATTTTGACAAGATGAAGAGTGGTCTATTTATTTGAACGGAATTTTAGCGATGTAATGTTACTTTTATATCAATGTAAAGTAGGTTATAAATGATCTGCAGAGATAAATAGTAAAAATAAGTGTTTCTTATGGCTATCAAAGTTATTTACTTTGATGGCCTCATTAGGCCTTTATTCCCTACAACATGGTTGAGTCGAACCACGCCGATACGCACGTCATGCTCGTGAACGAGTGCTGTCTGTCGGGACTGGTCAGCTCTTACCTGCTGTGGCAATCCCTTTTCTTTATATATAATCAATAAATCTTACACATCAAACAACTTAATTCTCAGGAACTATTTAAAAGTTGTAAAGCTTGATATTGTAATCATCTATGGAGTTTCTTGCCGGCTCTTCACTATAAGACCCACTTTTGGAACAGTGCTATTGGTCTAATTGAAATAAAACACTTTGACTTTGACTAGTGGGAGTAATTGTGACTGCTTCGCTATAGTTCCTGGGTTAGATTCACAGGTACAGCAGTGTTGGGTTTTTCTATGAAATTCTCAGTCACCATATCAGCCAAAAGACGTCCACTACTGAACAAAGGCCTCCTCCAAAGACTTCCACAAGGACCGGTTACATGCCACCTGCATCCAACGACTACCAGCGACCTTCACCATGTCGTCCGTCCATTTCGTTAGAGGTCGTCCCACACTGCGTTTTCTGGAAAACTAAATTCTCAGTAGCAGAAAGTAATTTTTTTTTCTTTATGTTAAACTGCCTCAATAGCCTAGTATTCCCGAGCATGACTGCTAGGCTAGAGATCTTGGGTTCGATTTCCAGGTGTTATTTAGTTTTTATATAAAATTCTCGGCAGCAGCTCGGAGTTTGCAATTTGTTCCCGGTTAATGGCAATACGCTCGCCCCCTATTACATCGAAACTTAAGTTACGGCAAACTGTGGGTGTACTTTAGTACAACTGCCATACCCTTCGGGATATACAAGCGTGATAGTAAATAAGTAAATTAATGTTTTTTCTGTGCATCAAACATAGTAACACTTTCCACACAACGCACGATCCAGATCCTCTAAATCCCTGGGAGACGACAGCGCAGCATATTTCAGACAAGTTTACGATTCCTTGCCTCGTAAAGCTGACAAGAGTTATGTCTTCAATGCACCATGCATCACGCCTCGTGTTAGCGATGAGGAATAAACAAAGATTTTATTAAAAAAGCTATATATTTTAAAAGTAATGTGGTAAATATATACTCAATTCAGCGACTACCGATCCATCCTGGATAAAAAATATCCTATGTGATAATCCAGGTTATCTACTATCAGTGTGCCAATTTTTATCCAAATACGTCTAGTCGTTTTTGCATGATTGAGTAACACACATCAAAACATAGAAACTTTCAGATTAATAATATCAGTACGGTAGGAAAGATATAATAAATAAATTATAATTATTATCTATAATTACGCCTGTATCAAAGATTGAAAGGTTAGGCAAAGATGTGGTGATGTAATTCCACAATAGGGAATATGCATGTCTTTTTTATATTTTTAATCTAATAAAAAACTATTTCTTTGACAAAAACATTAATATTTTGATCATAAAAAAAATATAGAAATCTGCAATCAGATTCGGGAGATTTAAACGCCGGCGACAAATCTCGGTTACGTCAGTTTCCGTAAAAACAGTCACTCTTTTATCGTTTTTAAAATTTATTATACAAGTTCTACTCATGCTATAAACGTAATACGTCTTGAAGATACTTATATAGTGTGAACCATCGATGTGAATGCATCCAGTTCAAATGTTCCATGATTGCTATCAATTGAACTCGCGCTAAGGCGCATTGGATCATGGAAAGCGATTGTGATAATTTCGGTGAATGGTTTTGTATGTATGTTTGTATAGATATGCGTGAACGTTATTGCTCTATATATGTACATACATACACTCTGGTTGATTAGGAACACAACACAGCCGAGTGAGTGAGGTTACCGGAGGCCCAATCCGCTTTTAAAGACCGGCAACGCTCTCGTGACTCCTCTGGTGTTGCGGGTGTGCATGGGCGGCGGTTATCGCTTACCATCAGGCGATCCGTCTACTCGTTTGCCCTCCTATCCCATAAAAAAAAGAATAGCATGGAGCTATGTTATTTGGCTACGATTATCTGCAAGGTAGGTACTTCCCTAGTAGGGCAGCTCTAATTATGAGTGGAATTATTCGATTCCACTATGCCCTACGTCTCTTAAATATCAACTAAGCTATTGTCGCGTATACAATGTGCAATGTTCTCGTGAAAGGCAATGTATTGTAACTCATAAAACTAAGTCAACTCGTAAAGCCAGTACAGAAGCAAGTTACTACCCACATTCATGATCTTTTACTTGCCAGTCCGCGCCTCGTTACAGTCCACAGGGAGAAATAGATTCTTTTGAAACTTTAGTACTAGATATTAAGCTACTTTATTGCGAAACTAGAAAGTGAATTTCAGAAAAAATATATATATCCTAAACTTCATAAACATACCATCACGCCTGTATTCCCCGATAGATTAGGCAGAGGCATACTTAATGTACACCCACTATTCGCCAGTATGTTTAGGTCCCATGTTATAGCCATTCACCGGGCACAAATCCAGTCTCGGAGCTGTTACTGAGAATTTCATAGAAAAACCCAATAACTCTGCTCGACCTGAGGATCGAACTCAGGATCTCTATCCTAAACTTTAAATAACAAATAACATTTGTAGTGCCCAAGATACAGACAGCCCTGTTTGGGACTAACAGTAACTTTGTAATTCTATAAAGTTTTAATTGGGTAGATAAAGTTTATTATTATTAAACTTAATAATAATAATGCTTTATTATTATTAAAGTTTATTATCTTTTTGTGATTTTTTTTTTGCATTTTCCATGCTAAGATTATAAAGTTATTTTAGTGAAGGGAAGACGCTCTGACCGCTAAGCCACCGCGAGTCCCACCCGCTTGATCGAAATTCGCCTTCACATTCTGAATTTACGTCGGTCAGAGGGTCTGGTGTATCAAACCAGAAGACGCAGGTTCGAATCCTGCCCGCGATTGAATTTTTCCTTCACTAAAATAAAGTTTATTATATTAATAGTTTATAATCACATTTTTAGTTATTATTTTATTTTTTATTTTGTTTAGATAACGCTGTAAATATTATGTTAATAGAATAAAAAATATTCACACATAAAAAAATATTATTATTAAAGTTTATTATTATTTTAGTGATTTATTATTATTAAAGTTTATTATATTAATGCTTTATTATTGATTCAGTGTAAGGGTCTCCCATGGCATTATTGTCCAGTACCAAGCAGTGTTTTTTTTTCATCTTCTCTCTTACCAAAATTGAACTTTCTCTAATAATACCAACATTGTAGAATATGAGTATAGCCAGCAATCGTTAAAGTCGTAACAGTCCAGCAACATAGTAACAAAGTTGAAGTTTGTGCGACTTTACGATGCGCGCAGTAAAGTACAACATTGTTCATCATTACATGTTCGAGATTATGTATCGTGGGGTTATGGCCGGTATTGTGACACATAACTATATACCATCACACTTGTATTCCCCTAGAGATTAGGCAGAGGTGTACTAATGTACACCTACAGTTCGCCAGTATGTTTAGGTCCCATGTAATAGGGGGCGAGCCTATTGCCATTAACCGGGTGCAAATCCCAAACTCTGCTGCTACTGGAAATTTCTTACAAACCGAATAACCCTTTGTTCGACCTGGGATTCGAACCCAGGCTAACGAGTCAGTTAAAGATTAATAAAATAAAAAGGCGTGTATTATTCCAGAATCTATATAAACTGGATTATTTTTGAGACACTTGTCGCATAGAGAGCGCTATACAGGTATTCCCTCGACTATAATCTTCAAAAAAAAAAGAAACATAATGATACTGTTATTATGTGTAAAAAACTCTACTACTGGCAGATGACGTCACGAGAGACGTGTCTATCATAAATCATCGAAGCAATTATTTGCTGGCTCAAACTGTACCAATCAAAAGAAGATACAGAAGTCCCAAAGGTTTTATTTCTATCAATAACCTAATAGTGACTGCCTCATTAGTCTAGTGGTCCCAAGCGCGCCTACTACACTATAGGTTCTGGGTTCGATCCCCAGGTCGAGCAAAGTGTTATTGGGTTTTTCTATGAAATTCTCAGTAGCAGTTCGGAGTCTGGATTTGTGTGTGATTGGCTCGCCCCCTATAACGTGGGACCCAAACATACCGGCGAACTTCGGGAAATACAGGCTTGATGGTATGTTATGTTATGTTATAACCTAATAGTGTTCCACTGCTGGGAATGGGTCTCTTCTCAGAACGAGAAGAATTAGGCTATAGTCCACCACGCTAGCCTAATGCAGGTTGGCAGACTTCACATGCTGTTGAGAAAATCTCTCAGGCATGCAGATTTCCTCACGATGTTTTCCTCCACTATTTTAAGCACGTGATAAAATTTTTCGAGTCTGTATACTTTAGGTCCATCATCACTACATAGTATAAAACAAAATCGTCTCGCTCGCTGTCTGTCTGTTTGTATGCTTAGATCTTTAAAACTACGCAACGAATTTTGATGCGGTTTTTTAATAGATAGAATGATTCAAAAGGAAGGTTTCACGCTATTTAACATTACGCTTCGACACTTAGGAATGGGGCAACGCGGGTGAAACTGCGGCCGAGCCGCTAGTTAATTATATGCTTGTGAAGTCTCTCGGGGTACGTATAAGCTTGTTCTTTAGAGCGGGACGTATTATTTAAAGAAAAAATCGTTTTTTTATGGGATAGGGGGCAAACGAGCAGACGGATCACCTGATGGTAAGCGATTACCACCGCCCACAGACACCCACAACATCAGAGGAGTCACAAGTGCGAACCAGACTTTTAAAATCCCAATACCCTTTGTATTGGAATTTTAAGGGAATAGTCATAAAAAAATATAAAACATCCTTATTGATTTTCTGCATTTTCTTGTCTTGTGTAAAGTCCAATCGTATTAGTTGATATGATAGATTTAGTTACAAAAGAACGGTGATTTATGATGTGATAAGCTTCACCATGATTCTGCTTATCTTGAAGAGAAAATAGGCTATAGAAAGTATATAATAGCGTTTTTTTATATTTCCTTGATAAATCCTTTATCAAAACCATAGGTGTGTAATATGAATTTTTTAACTGTAAGTTTAATAGTTTAAAGTGTTAGAAAGAGTATTTAACATGAGATAAATTAAAAATAAACGCATCAAAAAATTCTATTCGTACATCAAACTGACATTGACAATATTGAGAATTGTTTGCTACGACGTAGTATGGATAACTGCTACGCCGGCTACGTCGTAGCCATCCGTAGCCACCCAATCTATACATATAAAATGCTTTATCCTGAACGACTGACTGACGGATCAACGCACAGCCTAAACCGCTGCTCGTAGAGACCTGAAACTTGGAGGGTGTGTTCTTTGTATGACGTAGGCATCTGATAAGAAAGGATTTCCCGAAATTTTACCCCTAAGGGGGTGAAAAACTGAGGCAAAGTTTGTATGAAAGTCTTCATTTTTTAGCGGGTGAAACCGTCCAGCTATTTTTCTATAATTTCTGTCTTAAGTAATTGAAATCAAAACTATGTCAAGCTCCAATTACTAAAACAAATAACATTTCAAAACACTACTTTAGAACATAACCTCGAATAATTCTCATTTAATTAGCCAATAACAATAAAAACTTCACAATACCTTACAACTGTGAGTGTTTCTCACCTAAAACTTTTAGAACAAAGTATAAAATATGAGATTGGTAAGCGACAAACTTTGTAACAGACGCAACCTGCGCTGTTCTATTAAGAGCTTTGTTTAGGGTTGGCACGTATCTGCAGAGAAATAGAACTTATAATAATCCTCATCGGTGGTCCTGGTGGAGAAAAGTGTTGTTGGGTGAAATTCTCAGTAGCAGCTCGGAGTTTGGTATTTGTGCCAGGTTAATGGCAATAGGCTCGCCCCCTATCACATGGGACCTAAATATATAGGCAAACTGTGGGTGTACATGGCATAATAATGATAAGAAACATAATGATTATGTAATAAACAAAGATAATTGAAAATAATGCCCATAGATACAAACACAAGAAATAGAATAACTGTAAATAAAAATCGCAATATCTGTAGTGATTTCTACTCAACAATAATTTATTTTCGGATCTGCAATATAAAAAATTATATGATCTTCATTTTCACACATAACAATATTATTTCAACAAAGCAATGAAAAGAACCAAGATTATAGTATGAAATATATTATACAGGTGTCCAATAAAATACTTAGGTACCTACATACTTTCAGAAAGCAACACAAATGTCATCGAAAAAACTTATATAAATATCATTAATTTTTTTATAAATAAAACTTTAACCCATAAAAAAAACTTCGCTAAGTAACAAAAAGTTATATTATGTTCACAAAATTTTTCGACGCAAAAAATACTAAGTAAAAACTTTTAACGCGACAACCCTAATGCAAGTTGTAACCGGTTGAAACCGGTTTCAAGTGACACTCCCAAGTTTCACTGCAAGTGCTGCGGGCTCGCGAAAAAGTTACAAAATTATGAGATTTTCATTCTTATGCAAAAACTTTGGTTTCTGAATTAAAATGCTTTGTCCGACTGTTTTTCTAATTTTTTTATTGGCTATGTCGTCGAACAAGCAGAGGAGACCTCATGTTAGTAGTCATCGTCGCCCATGGACACCTGCAATACCTGAGGAGTTGCTGATGCGTTGCCGCCCCTATGGACTGCAGACTGCAAGAGCCTCAGAAACCGAGGGAGAACTGGCTCTTACGCGCAAAAGTCGAAACACACACCAAAGTGCTTTACGAAAAACTCCAACGTAAGGGTGATCGCCAGCCAGTTAGACCCCGAGAGATCTCTAACTATATGCTTATTTGAATTGCCAGTCCCAACATTTCTCCGTTTCTCCGCTCCACAGCCTCACTTCGCTTCAATGGACTGGCAGCCTTAAGGTGTGGAAGTCCTGTGTAATTATCCGGAGGGATGCAGATTTGAATCCTGCCTGAGACTGAATTTTTCTTTATCTTTAAAGATGTTTGGCACGCATTATTTTTTTAATTGGTGATAGGCTTACGCTTGACCGCCAATTCGCCTTATGTTCAGCGACACTGCGATCTACGATGGAGCGCACTTGCCTAGAAAAAACCGATTCACACGTGATTTGAAAACACCCAGATTATATCTATCGGGAAATAATACCAAGTAGAATAAAAATAATGAATATTCCGATTGTAAAAATGATCACACTAGTAGATAGCTACATCGAGTGACTTAAGTTGTTTTGTCATCGCGGACGGAGTTGCGGGCGAAACTTAATGTAAAATAATTCCACTTAAGTTATCTTACAACCACTTCTCTTATATTAATTCAATTTCCACTTAAAGCATGTGTATTTCCATAGGCTTTCGTTCCACTAAAATTAAGGTGCCAAATAACTATGTTACATAATTTAAACTGCCATCAATCAAGATCTTATTACGAATGTAATAGGGTTCAAATTTAATCGTTTTATGTTTGTAATAGAATTTGCTCCAAATGTGAGCGGGTAGCAATAATTCTTCAATTAACTAAGCCCCCGGGGTGTGGGGGGTGTTTGGTGCAAGGGATAAGCGGATCAGGATTGTCCTCGTATCGGAAAACATCACCAAGTGTTAAAGATATACATTTTAGCGATAGAAAAACTACCTCATTATCTTAGTGGTCTCAAGCGTGACTGCTACGCTAAAGGTTCTGGGTTCGATTCCAAGGCCGAGCAGTGTTATTGGCTTTTTCCATTTAATTTATTAAAAAGCGGCGGTAGCCGTAATGGCTAGGGCGTCGGACTTGCGATCATGTGGTTGTCGGTTCGAACCCCACCCATTGCATTACCGACTTGAACCCACTCGTAACACAAGCATTTAGCTTAGCACGAGGGGTTAACAAGAATACTAGTAATGTGCAACCCACATTGTTAGTAAGCTCTTTTAAAAAAAAATATTAAATTAAGATTAAGACAAAATAAACTATTTATTATTATTATTAATTTTCAGTTGCAGCTTGGGTAAACTGTGGGTGTACATTGGCTCACCTCTGCCTAACCCTTCGGGGAATATAGGCGTGAGACAAAGGCTAGTGTTTATATTAATTTATAGATAGAACATGCTAATATTATGACGTCATGATTATATAAAAATTCTGGAATTCCCGCTTCGCTTATAACTTTGCACCTCCACGTCAACGGTAACGCGCAAATCAGTCCCGAGGTAGCGATTTATGACTTGCTCCCTACCTCAGGAGAGGGGATGCTGTATGATTACTCGTAAACAGCGTTAGATTACTACCTAAATGTGACGCGAGTGGTAAATGACTATCATGATGGTTGTTAGGTGAGGTTAAGCCACACTTGGATTTCAGATAGGCATCTCGTAAGAGGCGAGAAAATATCTGATTTACTGATTGACTGGCTGGCGACCACCCTTACGTCGGAGACTGTCTCCAAAGCATCTTGATGTGTTATTTTATTATTTTTAGTTTACGTGGTGGCTTAGATGTCAGTGCGTCAGGTGTATCCAACCAGAAGACGCAGGTCCGAATCCTGCCCGCGATTGAATTTTTCCTTCACTAAAATAACTTTATAATCTTAGTATGGAAAACGCAAAAAAAAAACACAAAAATATTATCTTCGTGTATGTGTACATAATCAATTAAAGAAAAACTGAAGCTGATCAACTGATCTACAGCGATAAGCTGCGCTCGCCGCGGTCAGTGTGTGGATGGGTGACCAATCTTAACAAATCTAGTCCTCTCCGTGTTGTCAGCGTAGTTGTTACAAAGCTACAGAGACCCCTTTTTGTTGAGCAAACATTAAATTCAATTGTTCCCACAAAACGTTAATTACTGTGACAAAGTCATTGTAACTTTTTGCCCATTTTCAGGTCCCAAAATATTTTTTAATGTCCCTAAATTCATTTTAATTGGTCCCCAAAATTAACGGTTGATGGGCCGTCGCTAACAGCAGAGAATTAGTCTAGAATTTATTTAAACCCGCCCACTTTTTTAGTAGGTATAGAAATAAGCAAAAAAAATTCTATGTCATAGACTCGTACCTTTTGCTGAAATTTTTGTCTGTGGAATCTTCCACAGGCAGGCAGTTTCTGCTCATTTAATTATCTAATTAAATGAGCAGAAACTGCCTCATTAGGTCTAGTGGCCGTAAGCGCGACTGCTACGTTGCTACTCCGGGGTTTACCAGGAAACAGACAGGCTATCGTCCGGTATAATTACCGAATTCCTTCAAGCATTTTAACCCTACACATACTATACGGAAAACTTCAATAAAAACCACACGCTCGTACAAAGTGTGCAATTCTCACACACAATATTATAAAGGGTTAAAATGCACAACATAGAATAAATTATGCTGTGAAAAATACACAAAAGACTGGAGATCCAACGAGACTTTAGCGCGTCTTATCTTAGGTGACACACGGTGTTTTAAAATAGGAAACTTTACTTTTGTTTCTAAAGAAAAGTATTCGAATTATGTAGTACTTTATAAAAATAATTCTTATCGATTTAATTTCTGACTACCACTAGCGATTATTATAGATATGCGTATGACAATGGAACCGACAGCTTTACATGTTTTCAGACATACAGATGACGGAGGGGTCTCGATGTGTTCAGAATAGTCACCCATCCACAAACTGACGACCGTAGTTTAACTTTTCACTTTTTTTTGAACTACGAGACTGTGGACCACATAAAAATGTCAATAGTTAGGCTAGTGACTATCGCTGACTAGTCTTCTGGTTAGACTACATAGATACTACATAGATTTAGGTATTCAATTACGAGACTTTAAGCGCGTAACAATACGCTAGAGAATATCGCTGACTAATCTCCTGGTTAGACGAGGTAGACACTAGATGTTGAGACATTGGTGTAGTGCGCAGAAAATTTCAAAATTTCGCATTACCGGTGGCGCTACAAAACATCTTCCTGTCCGTGTCCCAATTTATTAAAGGCAGCATGTTCTTTTCTTACATTAATTCCTATCAGTTTATTTACTCCTTTCTGTTCATTTACTTCCTTTCTTTCTCCTGTCTGTTCATTTTCTTCGTCATTTACTCCCTTTCCCATCATATTGGCCTTAAGAGTCCGGCGGATCGAATTTCTCTTACAAAGTAATACTGCAATAAATCGTAATTCAAAAACAATTTAATCAAATTCTGTTATTATTCGGATTCCGACACCGTTAACCTAGGTTCCCACTCTACCATTTCGTCCAAAATACTTTACTGGAAATAAATGTAAGCGAATGTAATTTTTGATAACTTTACTAAGTTTAAAACGATTTTCCGGTCTTTCATTTCCAATTAAGTAGCAGTAGAAGAAATAGTACCGTAAGAACCTAGATTAATAGTATCTTAATCCGAATAATAACATCATTTGATAGAATATTGTCTGAATTAAGATTTTTTGTGGGCAATTCAAGCTCCGCCGGACCCAATACAATCCATCCATCTTTTATTCGGTCTCCCTCTATCCCTCCTACATAGTTTTTAAAACTATCTCATCACTATGCTACCCATCCTTCCCGCCCGTGTGTCCACTTTATCTCCACAGTTACATTGCAGCCCCCGGCTGGTACTTTCCTTGGAATAACATTTTTGATTGTCATCCCCTTTCCTTTCTTTTTATCAACCCTTTGGGGATATCTTGATGTAGATGATGTTTTTTGCAAGGAATGCTAAGTGGACAGCATTTGAGGGTTGTTAGGAGTGTTATTGTGGACTGTGAAATGAATTTGTGTTAATGTAAGTACGGGTTGTTTTAAGAAGTTTATCTGTGAGGAAATAAGTTAATGACTGCCTCATTAGTCTAATGGTCCCAAGCGCGACTGCTAATCTAGAGGTCCTGGGTTCGATCCCCAGGTCGAGCAGTGTTATTGGGTTTTTCTATGAAATTCCCAGTAGCAGCTCGGAGTCTGGATTTGTGCCCGGTTAATGGCAATAGGCTCGCCCCCTATTACATGGGACGTAAACATACGGGCGAACTGTGGATGTACATTAGTACGCCTCTGCCTAACCCTTCGGGGAATACAGGCGTGATGGTATGAAATAATTTGATGTTTTGACAGGATCGTAACGAATGTCTTGGCCGTATGTCGGTTTGAGTACGACATGCCACCTGAGGCCATCTGAGCAGGTAACAGAGTACTGTTACCTCCTTAGATGGCACAATCCATGGATATTTCGATCCGAGAGATTGAGAAAATTATTAGAAATTGAAATTAAACTACTTTTCGGATATTATATTTTAATGTTCTTTTGTATAAAATAACTGCTCTAATTTTACAAATTAAATGTATTTATTATGTGTCATTTTCGTAAAGATTAATACATAATTATATAGATTATCTGTCCTCTTAAGAGCAACCGCTACGTTAGAGCTGCTGTGTTTGATTCCCAGATCCAGCAAAGTATTATTGGGATTTTCTATGAAATTTTCAGTAGTAGCTCGGACAATAGGCTCGCCCCCTATTTATTACAAGTGACCTAAACATACAGTCCAAATTTGGTGTACTTAATACAAATCTGCCTATCCCTTGTTAATATAGGCGTGATATATACAAAATAAGTTTTTAACCAACTCCCCTAATAATTATATTTCATTGTTACAGGTAATCATCTTCAAAATTATCATAAAACTCGGGTACATTGAAAATGTCCAGACGTAAAATTACCCACTCAAGAAAAAAAGTACGCTTGTAAGTACATTATTTAACTGTTAGAATGACCAGGATAGCATAAAGCCTCCACATCATGGTGGTTGTAAAAATGGCTGCCGAGTAATGCATCTCTCATATTTGCATTCCTGAAAGACTTTTATAATGTTTCATTTACAGTAGGCTTTTAGTGCGATGGAGTCAAGTTGCTAGGGCTTTGTGTAAAAGTAACTGAAAATATTCCTTAAGTATAGCTCGCAAACTGCTTACTACAAAATGAACAGTTATATTTTTTACTAGGTCCTATATTCTATACATACAAATGAAATTGTAACAGGCCGATGTCTGTACATTATAGATATTAAAGAAAAATACTATGTGGGTCTGTATTAGAGCAACAGAAGCCAATACATTTTTTTTTTAGATTTTTGTCTGTCTGTCAATATGTTTGCCCGCGCATCACACAATAGTTTATGCGTGATGCGCATAAAAACATAACGACAGATACCCGCGGTTTCACTCACGTCCCAAAAAGATTAACATACTATAAGTCGGATTCTAGAGGGCGGCGGCGTATCAAGAGAAACATGCACCAGTTTTTAAGTTAGACCTCTTAATACATAGGTGAAAACTGCATTCAATTCCATGCAATAGTTATTGTGTGATGCCCGCACAAACATACAGACAGACAGACAAAAATTCTAAAAATTGTTGATTTGGCTTAAGATAGTCAATAAATTTGCTTCGACCTTTCGACCCCCTTTCGACCGTCAGTTCGCCTGATATTAAGCGACACTGCGATCTACGATCGAGCGCGCTTAGGTACCTAGAAGAAACCGATTCAGTCGTGATGTAAAGACACCCAGATTATATTTATCAGGGAAGACCCACTCGGGAAGCGCATTCCACATTTCAGCGGTACCCATGATAAAAGTGGTCTTAATCAAATTAGATGGGTGAATATGGAAATAACTAGGTATCTAATTTAGTAATCTTAGTGGAAACTATACTACGTAGAATTAGTTTATAATTAAAATAAAATCAGGATTATTATTTTATCGATATAATCCCCTCCCTACGCGTCGGCTTATCGTAATTCCACTTAATTAACTGCTAACAGTTCGGAGCAGAATGTGCCGGTAATTGGTTATCACCCATTTACAGATGAAAACAACTATAATTAATTATAGGATAAAGTTATTTTAAAACTGTCTTACTAGACCAGTGGCCATAAGCTATGTTAGAGATTCTAGGTTGGGTTCCCTGGTCAGTCAAAGTGTTATTCTGTGTTTTCTAAGAAATTTTCAGTAGCAGCTCGGAATTTTGATTTTAAATTTGGCTTTGAACTGTGGCTTGTACAGTAAACGCTCAAAAGTCCATAGGCACGGTAAGGATTACATTTCTATGAACACTACGAGCGAGCTTGATACAGCCAGTGCGTGTTACTTGTTAACGACAATGAATAGAAGGTCGTACGTGGTCGCCACTGTACATTAAATACACCTCTGCCTAAACCTTCGGGGAATACAGGCGTGATAGTATGTAACCACCAACCCAAAAATCAATAAACACAGACCTTTGCGTGTTAGAGCCAGTTCCCCCTCGGTCGCAGCAGCTTTGGCAGTCTGCAGTCCATAGGGACTCTAAAAGCTCGGTAACGCATCAGCAACTCCTCTGGTGTTGCAGGTATTCCTGGGCGGGGATGACAACTTACCATCAGGTGGCTCGTCTGATCGTTTGCCGACAAAACCAATAAAAAAAACACTTTGCTCGACCTAGGAATCGAACACAGAACTTCTATCGTAACAGTGTCGCTCAGAACCACTAGGCTATTAAGGCAGTTAACAATTATTATAAATAACAATTATGACGACAGGGTTGGCGTTGCGGCTGAGCGATCGGCTTCTGCGGTACATTTTGTGGATACGATTTCCACACGAAGCAAATATTTTTATTTGATCAACCGGTAGTTGTTCCGGGTCTGGGCGTTTGTGTATGTGAGAATTTATGTTTGTAAACGCACACACGATACAGGAGGAAAATCTTAGGATTTTCTTGCTAAAAAAAGGTGCCCTATATTAGTTTAGGGCACCTTTTTTCACCAAGTAACAGCTGTCGCAAGCTTTACTTAGGTAGATCCTTTGGTTGTGAATCTCATACATTACGTTACAAAGATTGTTTAAATCCTTTAGTCATATTACCCAAGTGTCTTATACTTACTGGGTGCGTAGATTTAGTCACAAAGTCGGATAACTTTAGAGGGCACTTTAAAGATTTGGCTTAAGTAATCCTTAAAGTTCTGACTTTCGTAACACCCTTTGTATCTAGGTTAGAAATCAGGGATTTTTATAAATAAATATTTGTTCATTTTTGGATAAATACTTATTTATCTATAAACATACGGTTATATTTTTCTTTTCTTTCACCAAAACACAAATTTAAAGTAAAATAAATATTTTAGTGAAGGAAAAATTCAATCGCGGGTAGGATTCGAACCTGCGTCTTCTGGTTGGATACACCGGACGCTCTGACCTGACGCGAACCCCACCCGCCTGATTGAAATTTGCCTTCACATTCTAAATTTACGTCATAAGGTGACGTTGCTTCACAAAAAAAAAAATTATAATCTTAGCATGGAAAATGCAAAAAAAACACAAAAATATAGTTAAAATAAATATATTATGTACTAGTAGTTCATAGTTCAAACGCTTGGGAATAAGTCGTGAACTGATTCAAAGTACACAAATCATACAAGTTATGTTAATATTTAATCCATTCTTAAAATACATCATCTTATAAACTTCAGTTCATAAAGTTACCTACGCTTAGCCGAGTTAGACAAGAAATAGCAGTTAGATAGTCTATTGGTTAGTATAAGTCGGAGCTGAACTTTAAGCTTTTGCTTTACAGGATTATGGTCTAGATAATACTGAGATTAGATAATAAGTTGATAAGATTACATTTGAAGGATAGGAATTATGTTTTCTAGAGTTACTTGAGAGAAGTAAATAAGCTTCAAGCACTCAATTTTGCTTGAATTTATTCTTTTATTTGGAGACACACTTGGTCTCGATTTTTAGACCCGAAACAAACACACACACACACAGAAACACGTCCGATACAAACACTTATAATATAACGTACCATCACGCCTGTATTCCTCGAAGGGTCGGGCAGAGGTATACTAATGTACACACAGTTTGCCGGTATATTTAGGTCCCAAGTAATAAGGGGCGAGCCTATTGCCATTAACCAGGCACAAATCCAGACTCCGAACTGCTGCTGTTTGCATGTTGGTTCCTTTTGCACTGTAGACGAGCATTAAGAAAGGATTTTTGGAAATTCAACCCCTAAGCTAGTGAAAACGGGTGAAACGGCGGCGTACATCTGGTTAATATTAAAATTGAAAGTTAACGTGGGAGAGCCATGCTTCGGCACGAATGGGCCGGCTCGACGGCACGGCCTCACAGAAAACCGGCGTTAAACACCGCTTACGTTGTGTTTCGCCGATTGAGTGAGGTTACCGGAGGCCCAATCCTCTTTTAAAAGGTCGGCAACGCACTTGTGACTCCTCAGGTGTTGCGGGTGACCATGGGCGGCGGTAATCGCTTACCATCAGGCGATCCGCCTGCTCGTTTACCCTCCTATCCCATAAAAAAAATTATCCCCACACTGAATACTTTTCAATTAACAATATTGTGCAACTATATTGCAGGTGTAGGGATTGCCTTCCTTTGTTCATAAACAATGCAACATTTGAGTATTCCCTGGAAGCTCTTGATAAGTTTATTGAACTATGTTGTAACGAAATTATTTCCTCAGTTTATCGGACGAAACTGTAAGCTTTCGCGAACTATGAGTAAATGGGTCTGTTATGTACATACATGTATGTATAATAAACTGTACTGTATACTAAATTCTATGCAGGTATTATACTCGTAATGCTATAGCTAAATAAACGGACGAATTCATCTTTTTTTTCTCTTGATAGGGTTTCGCTTGACCGCAAGTTCACTGCGATCTACGATGGAGCGCACTTGCCTAAAAGAAACCGATTCACTCGTGATTTAAAGGCACCCGGATTATATTTATCGGGGAACACCCACTCGTGCATCGGCCTGGTACAATTTTATTATACGTATTGATTAATCTTATTAATCCATGATTTGGAATGGTCTTTCTCCTGAGATTTTCCCACGGCGCGTACCTATATAGGGCTCTTAATAGGGCAACGCATCAGCAACTCCTCTGGTGTTGCAGGTGTCCATGGGCGACGCTGACTACTTGTCATCAGGTGGCTCGTCTGCTCGTTTGCCGACGTCTAAATATAAAAAAAAAACATGCGGGGCAGTCTTTGGGGACTGCCGATAGAAGTGAAAACTAAGTAACTTGTGAATTGTATCGTCAATAAGTGGGAGGCGTGCGGTGACGATGACGCTAGTTTCACGATTTTTCTTCACCCAAAATGTACACATATACACAGTATACATATAGCTCATGGAAAGCGTTCGGTGACGATGACGCGAGTTCCATGATTTTTGTTCACCCAAAAAGGGCTCAACGCGCCTAAAGATTTCACTTCAAAAAAACAATCAACGAAAAAAAGCTAGGATGACGATGATGTATGGAATTCCAAGGATGTTCACATTTCTCTTACTGGAAGTGATACGTCTTACCGCTATTTATAGGCAGAGCGGGGTGAGGCAGACTTTGCTGTAACAGTTTACGAGATTACGTTTTGAGTATACAAACGAAAGACGCGGGTGTTGCGGAGATGTAGAGTTACTGGAAGTAGCACATTGTAAATAATTTATTTTTTTAAGTTATTTTGATATTGCATTGTAATTAAGTTGATGTAAAATACTTATATCAATTTGGTGTAATAAATGATGTTATAGAAAATTTGAATTGTTTCCTAAGATCCTGGCCAAGCGATTACCTTTTGTAAATGGGTCAACAATCAGCAAAACAAGTTTTTAAATTAATTCAAATGAAAAATAAGCACGCCATTTTACCGTTATTTAAAAGTCAGTTGCACAAATTTTGTGCCAATATGTTTTTTTTTGTGATTTCTTTGTATGTGATACATTTTTTCGGTAAAAGTCTTATTTACTATCATGAAACCTATGAGGTAAAAAAATACAGATACCTACATTGCAAAATCTACCTTGCGCCCCAGGGGCCTTACGCGCTTTGATGAATTAAAAAATCCAATCAAGTGAAGAGTGAAGAAAGTTCTGTCTAGTCTGCATAGTCTCGTTGAAGACGATCCGACAATGTGCCAATTTAGAGACGTGTTGTTACAAAAAACAAAGCAAAACTACGCTCAGTCCCCATAACAAACTACGCTACCACTTCCATTCTACTTACATCTTCGCCAAAGAACTCGTAAGTATGTATACGTCTGGCTTTATTAAATTTTAGACACTTACTCACCCGCCATTGTTCGCTGAAACTTTCAGCGGATTATGTACTCGTAATAAACTAAGTTCTCAAAACATGCATTGTATTGAAAATCTTACGTTGTTATAAGGGGATGGTAAGTATCGTAATATTTTTGCTTTGAGAGAGATTGGCGTAGAACATTTTGCATAACCAATAAAATTAAATCTAAATATATATAAAACTCAAAGGTGACTGACTGACTGACTGACATAGTGATCTATGAACGCACAGCCCAAACCACTGTGGCGGGATCGGGCTGAAATTTGGCATGGAGGTAGATGTTATGACGTAGGCATCCGCTAAGAAAGGATTTTGATAAATTCTACCCCCAAGGGGATAAAATAGGGGATGAAAGGTCATATGGAACAAAGTAACTATTCCACGCGGACGAAGTCGCGGGCAAAAAGCTATACTTACATATATGGGTCACAAGTACGTGCCTTGGAATCGACCTTGGGACACATGACGTAGCAGTCTAATGGTCTTATTTATCACTGGGCTATCATCGCTCGTGGTCCAGTGAAGGTCGCCGCTTGGGATGTATTATAATAAACACTCATTATATGAGTAGGTTCGTCAGACTCATATACACACGCACTCACACATATGAATTCACACACACATATACAAACACACTCATTCATTCACACATACACAAACACAAGGACACACGTAGTAACCTTCTCAAACCTAGGATTTTACACACTAATTACTTAAATATATATTTTTAATCTCTCTTTAATATCATTATCATCAGCCTATATCCGACCACTGCTGGATGTAGGCGTCTCCTAAGTGAACGCCACAGAACGCATAATTTTTTTTTATATCTATCTATCTCTTTTTTTATAAATAAAGGAAACTGAAGCGGCGGTAGCTCAATGGCTAGGGCGTCGGACTTGCGATCATTTGGTTGCCGGTTCGAAACCCACCTATTGCACTAGTGACGTGAACCCATTCGTAACACAATAACACAAGCACACAAGCATTGTGCGATACATATTACTAGTAAGCCATAATAAAGAAATAAACATTTTGTGTTATGTTTTATGTAGACGTGTTGTCGCTTCGGTTGCCGGACTCAGAAATCGAGCATGTTAGTCCGTAGGTACACCCCTTTACCGTGCGCCCCCCACCACAGCACGCATAACTTGTTTATTTTAAGATCGAAATACGTCACAGATAATTTTCAAAAAGAAATCTAGATTAGATTTGCCGCAAAGCATTCAAGTAATCTTTTCAAAACCGTCGCGTAACGTGCTAGATCGATACACCACTTAACTAAAAAAAGAGTGCAAAATAAACGTAGAACTACACTATAATGACGTCACCGGGGGGCCGTAACTCCGCACTTAACTACAAAGGACGCCACTTGCATATGCATCGGCCGGCATCGATCCCGGCTAATGTATGTAAGTGGACACGACACTGTCATTCTTTATTCTGAAAGTAGCGGCTTAAACGTTTCTACCTACGTTTTGCTACATTTTAACTTGAAAAGGGACGGGCCAAGTTTTTTACGATGGATAGAATACCATCACGCCTGTATTCCCCGAAGGGTTAGGCAGAGGCGTACTAATGTACACCCACTATTCGCCGCTATGTTTAGGTCCCATGTAATAGCGGGCGAGCCCATTGCCACTAACCGGACACAAATCCTACTGAGAATTTCATTGAAAATCCTAATAATATTTTGCTCGACATGGGTTTCAAACCAAAGGCCTCTAGCTCAGTAACCACTAGACTAATGAGGTAGTTATTTATTTGCAGTTTAAACATAAAATAAATGAGTGCGGTTAGGTTAGTTATTATGAGTTGTTAAACTTTCTCAAAATAAATACGTATTTGTCTTGTTACCCTAACTCAACACGATATAATTAAAGTTTAGCGGCAGTTATCAAAGCAACCGGTTACCTAAAAACACACGGGTACCATCATAACTTGTTTATTTATCATGTTCCCAACGCGTTGTGGGGTAGGCAGTCGCCAAAGTCATTAACTTAAATAAATATTGAGATTTCAGCAAACCAACTTTCTGTGGAAAATGTTGTGAGTTTGTGTCTTCTAACAGAAATACTTAGCTATCTCAAGAGACTAGTGGTCAGAGAGGCTGATGAGATGGTCTCGGGTTCGATTGCTATTTCAAGTAAAGCGTGATTACGCGTAGTGCAATGGGTGGCTTTCGAACCGGCAACCACATGATCGCAAGTCCAACGCCCTAGCCATTAGGCTACCACCGCATTTTAAATTAGATTAATTAGAATTAGTTGTTTTCCCCATTTTACTCGTGTCTTAATGAGACAAACAGGTAGCCTTAGCCCTTTATCAAGGCCTAACCTATCGCTATAGCAAAATTCATCCAAATCGATTCAGTAGTTTAGGCGTAAAAACGTAACAAACACACAGAGTCACATTTGCATTAATAATTTTAGTATAGAATTATGGATAGGCTTTTATTGTGTAGATCGTGCCAACACGATTGTAGCAGGTATTTCAGTGGTTGGCACGCCTGTCACGACACGTGTGGCGTGTACGTGTCAGAGACGTGACCACTACGCTGTGATTCTCTTACGTATGCTGTGTCACAGACCTTATGTAAGAGATTTATAATAGTAGGTACTAGCTGTTTCTGACTGCCTCATATTTCCTCATCTTTTTTTAAAAAACGTTGCCTCCGCTTGGATTTTCTTCTGTATCGTAGGTGCGTTTACAAACACAAATTCTCACATACACAAACGCCCAGACACAAAACAACTACCTTTAGATCATACATCGTGTAGGGATCGAGCCCACAATACGTTACGCAGAAGCCGATCGCTCAACCGCTATGCCAAATGTGTCTTCGTCTCTCTATAAAATTATCAGCAGCAGCTCTGAGTCTGGATTTCTGCCCAGTTAATGGCAATAGGCTCGCCCCCTTTTACAGGGGACCTAATAACATACCAGCGAACTATGGGTTTACATTGGTACACCTCTGCCTAACTCTTCAGGGAATACAGGCGTGATGGTATTTTATGTTTACTAGCTGTTTTACACGGTTTTACTTGAATTATAAAGAACTTTTTGAGACAAACGGTAGCCTATGTACGGTCCAATATGTCTATACCAAAGTTTATCAAATTTGGTTCAGCGGTTTAAGCATAAGAAGTAACAAACAGACATAGTTACTTGTGCATTTTTTTAAATGACTGTAGTCGTTAATTTTTTTAAAGGTCATGAAAACTGTATGCAAAATGACAATTAAGCCGAAGTGTACTTATGAACACCGACATTTTGAAAACAGGTATGTATTTGGGTTCGTGTAATAGGGGTCAGACTTAGTTATTTAAAAAAATCTAATCTTCGGGCAAGTACTAATAAAAAGAGACACTAAGAAAGAATATTAAGATTATCCTAACAAAAAAAATCTAGTAAAATTCTAGTAATCCTAGAAATCGCATCTAGCACAACACTCTAGATGCACTTGCAACCAATAACGCAGTCCATAAACCAATTTTAGCTCGACAGCAGAAAAAAAAAACATAAATCGACATCCATCATAATTCAAAACCATTCGCAAACGTTTATCGTCTAAAAATCTATCAGATCGACGTGAACACTTTAAATCGTCGATCGAGTATGCTAACGACTTCCGTGACGTCACGCGACGCATATTGGCGTCAATTTGTCAATAGTGACGGAAAAATGCGACGATATTTTACTAGTGGTGATGACAAGTGGAGTTCAGAGGTGCTAAATTCGCCACTTGTGACGATATCACCATACGGTACCATATATGTTTCTGTATAAGCTGGCCTTGCATTGTATTTTTTTAGGGTTCCGTCCGTAAAAACGGAACCCTTATAGCATCACTTTGTTGTCCGTCCGTTCTTCTCTCTGTCAAGAACCTTTATCTTGGGAGCGAGTGGAGGTATCGAGTTGAAATTAAAATCATTATACTCAGGGTCTACAGTCCCTTGAAGCTGTGAAAAAATCAAACATAAGTTAACGAACAAAAAAGATACGGATGTCTATGCCGCAATAACCTTTATATTTTATATTAATAAATATTTTTTACGTGGGAGAGCCATGCTTCGGCACGAATAGGCCGGCTCAACCGGAGTGATACCACGGCCTCACAGAAGACAGGCGTTTAAACATCGCTTGCGTTATGTATCGCCGAGTGAGTGAGGTTACCGGAGGCCCAATCCCCTTTTAAAAGGTCGGCAACGCACTCGTGACTCCTGTTGTGTTGCGGGTGTCCATGGGCGGCGGTGATCGCTTACCATCAGGCGATCCGTCTGCTCGTTTGCCGTCCTACCCCATAAAAAAACCGTGTATTTTGAAACTTAATGGAATCACAATTTATAGAAGTATAGGGATGAATCTGAAACTATACATTTCAACTATACAAATCATAATTTTTTTTTGTCATTATTAAAGTGCGTATTCAAATTATTACGGAACCCTTGGTGGGCGAGTCCAACTCGCACTTGTCCAGTTTTTTATTTTAATACCGCCAGTTCGCCTGATGTTAAGCGACACTGCGATCTACGATGGAGCGAGCTTGCCTAGAAAAAATCGATACACTCATGATTTAAAGACACTCAGATTATATCTATCAGGGAAGACCCACTCGGGAAGCGCATTAAAGCGATTCGTTCGGGTTTTTGGAATGTCCATCACGCATCGATGTCGCTTTTTTGTGCTTCTGGTCGTCCGATATGCCACTGTCGGGACGCTCGACCGACGTCAACGACCGATGTCAGCGTAGGAGAAAATCAAGCCTAAGAAAGAATACCGAACAAACTCGGAGAATAAAATATGTGAATGCCATAAAGCAGGGCATTGTTTGAAAGACCATATAAGGAACTCGACAATATGTCACACGACGATACCAGATCGTTGGAAGATTTGCGTTACTACAAGTAATTTTTTGTGGCCATCACATTCTCCAGTGGTTTTGGGATTTGACATAGCCTAACATAGATCGCTATTATTACAATGACAACTGTACTGTTTTTACCTATGTTTAACAAAAATAAATGATTATGATTTTTTTATGGGATAGGGGGTAAATGAGCAGAAAGATCGCCTGATGGTCAGCGATTACCGCAGTCCATGGTTTACTCCTCCAACACTAGAGGAGTCACAAGTGCGTTGCCCGCCTTTTAAAGGTTTGGGCCTCCGGTATCCGCACTCACTCAGCGAAACAAAAAGTAAGCGTTATTTCACGTCGGTTTTCTGTGAGACCCGACGATCCGGCCCGTTCGAGCCGAAGCATGGCTCTCCCATGGTAAAATGATATGAATATTTAAGATGGATTATGAAAAAACAACGCAGGTAGCACCGCGAGACAACACCAGTTTAGTAGCAAAAGTTAAAAACAATGAGGTTACATGCCAAAAACAACTGTTACTAAACAACAAACCGCTGAGCTACAAAAATAGCATGGATCTGTCGAACCCAATCACTATATAAAAGCCAGTTTCAACGTCGGACGCTTCCAAAGTTTGGCGGCCATTTTTGACTGGCGGCCATTTTGGAAATACAGTACAACATGGGATTGTATGTTAAAGTTTTGTATAGTTATTCCTGGACTAAATGCAACATGGCCGTTCCGCTTGAATATTTTTTATATTAAAAATATGCACCTGAAGTTTTGTTGAACTCGCTTTTAACAGCTTTGTTTTCGGATTGCATAGGAAACTAATCCTTACAGTTTGACAGGCCGTTTTGATTAGTATTTTGACGTAATAGCTGTAATATTTTTTAGATGTCAACTGACACTTCGTGACTGAGAAACAGATTTTAGAACCTCAGAATAATGACAGTCGTAGAGCTAAACATTAACAACTTTCGTACGAATTCTCCATCAATATGGCAGGTATCTCAGTCGCGAAATCTCTTTTCTCTGTCTTAATACGATAACTAGTTTCGATTGTCTATTTATATAAGTATTCATTTAATTATTTTTATTATAATAAATAAATACAATTAGATTATATAAAATGAGATAATAAGAATATAAACCCCAGAAATAAATGTACTGACTGCCTCATTAGTTTAGTGGTCCCAAGCGCGACTGCTACACTAGAGGTCCTGGGTTCGATCCCCAAGGCGAGCAGTGTTATTGTGTATTTCTATGAAATTCTCAGTAGCAGCTCGGAGTCTAAACTTATGCCCGTTTAATGGCAATAGGCTCGCCCCCTATTACATGCAACCTAAACATACCGGCGAACTGTGGGTGTACATTAAGTACGCCTCTGCCTAACCCTCCGGGGAATACAGGCGTGATGGTATGTTATGTAAATATATGTAAATAACATACCATCACGCCTGTATTCCCCGAAGCTATGTAAATAATGTATACTATATGGGCAATCTAGTTGTCAAATGATGCTAAACCCTCTTCCTCTCTCCTAATCTTTGCTGTGCCCGACAGGGTTCATAATGATCTAATTTATAGTTCACCTTTGTAAAATATTATGGAATGCAATAAAATATTGAGTAATAATATTATTTATTTTTCAACTTTTATTTGTAACTTTGTATGGACCTTGATACTCGAATTAAAGAAAATTAACGTTTTTTTTTACATTATTTTAGAATTATAGGAATTTTAAGCTATAGTCCATCAAGATGGTATATAGTGCGGGTTCGCACTTTTTGTTATTCAAAAATAACAATATACTGACACTCCTGTATATAATAAGGATTAGAGGTGTATTAATGAACACCTAGACATTCTGATATATTTTTATATTCCAGAGGGCCGAGCATAGATCCAAACTCATCCTAACTCTGCACTTAAGAATTTCACAGAAACACTCAATAACTTTCGCTTGACATGGAAATAGAATTCTTATCCATACCTGCCAAAACTAGAACAATGAGGTAATCTTTTTCTACTATAGCTTTAGCACGAAGAAATATAGCTCTAAGTCACATTATGTTCTTGAAGTCAAGTCAAGAGTGCGAGCTATTATAAGAAGTGCCTATTTCCTTACCACATATCATAGGCGACGGGCAATCTCTGTGAAAAATCACCTCCTCGAGAGAATAGTCGCGCGGAGTGGCGATTTGTCGACTTTTTGTCGTGTCGTGTCGCAAGTCCGCCATAAATTACGTCGAATGTTGTAATGCGTTTTTCGGTGTACCTAGTTGAAGTGTATTTTTCTTGAGTTATCGTCTGTGCTTGCCAGCAGTTGTAGTTGATTTGGAAACTCTATATTTTATAGCGCAATATGTGTAAATGTTATCTACCTATTAGCAATTACCTACTTTTTTATGGGATATGAGGGCAAACAAGCTGACGGATCGCCTGATGGTAAGCGATTACCGCCGCCCATGGACACCCGCAACACCAGAGGAGTCACGAGTGCGTTGCCCGCCTTTTAAAAGGGGATTGGGCCTCCGGTAACCTCACTCACTCAGCGAAACACAACGTAAGCGTTGTTTGACGCCGGTTTTCTGTGAGGCCGTGGTATCACTCCGGTCGAGCCGGCCCATTCGTGCCGAAGCATGGCTCTCCCACGTAATTAAAACTACTTGCTACTTTATTTTTTATACTTTGTTGTGTGTTTTTTGTTTTACAAAGTTTTGTATTTAGCTTGCACGCGTTGTTGTTAAGCGTAACAATAAAATATTTTTTATTTATTTTTCTTACAAACATACCATCACGCCTGTATTCTCGGAAGGACTAAGCAGAGGCATATTTATGTACACTCACATTTCGCCGATAATGTTTAGGTCTCAGGTAATAGGCGAGCCCCGGGCGCAAATCCAAAGCTCCGAGCTGCAACTGAGAATTGCATAGAAAATCCCAATAACACTTTGTTCGACCTGGGAATCGTGCCCAGGACCTCTAGCGTAGCTGTCGCGCTCAAGAACAACTAGGTTAATGGCAATAGGCTCGCCTTCTATTACATGGGACCTAAACATACCGGTAAGCTGTGGGTGTACACGTCTGCCTAACCTATCGGGGGATACAGCTATTATATTAACAGCTATTACGACCGACGACGATGCTTTTCATGACAGCACAATTCAATTCAGGTAGCAATTTGTAATTAATCCGATCTAATCCCAAATACGATATTAATTTGATAGTTACTGGAATAGATTCCAGTTTTAACCCTCAAATGTTCACTGAGTGTAAATATTAATCCCGATGTTAGTTCAAAACATGTATTTATGAAATTTATTAAGAGTGAAATTTAGCGGAAATTTTGTATTAGAGTTTGTTTTGATTGGATTTTGCGTGTTATTAGAATTTTGTTAATACGTTTATTATTATTGTTTTCTATCACGATAGTTAGTTAGTAATGGGCGGGGATTTAGAATGTTATTGTATGTTATTGAGATTTTTTTAAATTTATTTTTATCTAGAGATTTTTGTACAGCATAATGTACGTAGGTATATCCGTCTCATCGTACTCTTAAAGACAACATTACAGACAAACTTCGGTTCAAAAAAACTAACATCGGATAGCAAACGTTGACAGTTCTTCAGCTGTTTTCGAAGAAGGTTATTTTTCTTTCTTTTAAAAAAAACGTCTCCTGTATCGTTGGTGCGTTTTACAAACACAAATTCTCACATACACAAACGCCCAGACCCGGAATAACTACCTGTAGATCATACAAATATTTTCTCCGTGTAGGGATCGAACCCACAACACGTTGCGCAGAAGCCAATCGCTCAGCCGCTACGCCAAACGTGTCGTCATTCGGTGGTTAATAAATAAGGTGTTGATAATTATAATATTTTAAGAAATATCGGTTTAAATATTTTTATATATGACCGCACTATCTCTTCGGTTCAAACCGGATATATTCTGGCATTCTTTGTTGATTTTAGAAATAAATGTATGTATATTAGTTAATTATTTTTGTCTGAATAAAATTCTTCTATTCTATTTTATTTTAATAAATACATATTGTTTTCCTTCATTGCTGCTACGTGATAATTAACTATAAATAAATACGCACATTATTCTGAAAAGTAACTACGTGCTTGTTCAAACTTGAGACCTTTAACTTATCAGTTCAATGATCCGTAACTTAAAAGAAAGAGACAGGTCTTCAAAGAAATTAAAAGAAACAAATCTAAAACTTAAAACAAGCACAAGCATTAAGTATAACATATGACAGCGCTTAAGTCCCCCATAATTTCGTCCCATAACTTAGCACTAACATAAGCACGAAACTTGGCGAGTGCGTTTCAAACAAAGCTTAACCCCCCGCCTGCATGACGTAACAAAACATTGTTTATAGTGGCTGTCCGTTTTAGGGTTGAATTTCGGGACTGAGGTAATCTGGGGTTGTGACGTCATTGTTGGTAGCGAGATATGTGTTTTTTATATTGCCTGATATTAATCAGCAACTGCAGCCTATAGACGACAGCAACACCACATATCACATGCGTTGTCATCTTGACACCTCAGTTGTTAAGCCTCATTTGCCCAGTAATGTCACTGGCTACGTTGCTACTCAAACTGAAACACAATACGCGGGGAAAACTCCCACTTTACGTGGGAGAGCCATGCTTCGGCACGAATGGGCCGGCTTGACCGGAGTGATACCACGGCCTCACAGAAAACCAGCGTTAAACAACGCTTACGTTGTGTTTCGCCGAGTGAGTGAGGTTACCGGAGGACCAATCCCCTTTTAAAAGGTCGGCAATGCACTCGTGACTCCTCTGGTGTTGCGGGTGTCCATGGGCGGCGGCAATCGCTTACCATCAGGCGATCCGTCTGGTCGTTTGCCCTTCTATCCCTAAAAAAAAAAAAAAGTTAGCACATTATTGCTTAGCGAGATAATATTTGACGGCATAGGAGCGATCGGATTCCTCCTACAGTTTGATTATGCTTATCGTAACAGTAGGTAACAAAAAAGAAGTAAAGTAAGTTTGTTCATGATCATTCAAAAGTACCTGGAATTATTTTTCTAATTCAATAATAATAAACATTTGTCTTTTAGTGATTTTTTTTTGCATTTTCCATGCTAAGATTATAAAGTTATTTTAGTAAAGGAAAAATTCAATCGCGGGCAGGACTCGAACCTGCGTCTTCTGGTAGATGAGAGCAAGGTAACTTGCTTTTCATAGATGTCGCCAATGTGATGTCGCCCTTATGACGTAAATTCAGAATGTGAAGGCAAAATTTCAATCAGGCGGGTGGGGTTCGCTGTGGCTTAGAGGTCAGAGCGTCTGGTGTATCCAACTAGAAGACGCAGGGTTGAATCCTGCCCACGATTGAATTTTCCTTTACTAAAATAACAATAAACATTTGTCTTTAATACTTCTTTCTTTTGCGCAGTTGATTAAAAATCATGTTGTCCATGAGTAGTGTAATAAATCAGTCACATTTCTACCGGATGCCAAACTCATTAGCGTCATGATACACGAAACAAAAACAAACAGTCGTTAGTTTTGAATAATGACACGTTTTTCCTATAGTAAGGGAAAAATTACCTTATCTTATAATTCTTGTAATATGTAGTTAATATATTATCATCCTGGTTATAGCTCCTGATTTCACTCACATTTCAAAGGACTTTTTGAAACAAAAGATACCTAAGTATCTCTTTGTTAATTTTTTCTTTTCATTTTCCATTTTAAGATTATAAAGTTATTTTAGTGCAGGAAAAAATCGACCGCGGGCAGGATTCGGACCTGTGTCTTCTGGTTAGATACACCAGAAGTTATGACCTCTGACGTCACCTTAAGACGTAAATTCGGAATGTGAAGGCTAATTTCGACCTGGCGGGTGGGACTCGGTGGCTTAGAGATCATAGCGTCTGGTGTATCTAACCAGATGACGCAGATTCGAATCCTGCCCGCTGTCGAATTTTTGCTTCACTAAAATAACAAAAGGACATAACCTATTTATGTCCTTCCCCAGCATGCAATTTATTACTTAACCAAATTAAATCGAATCCGTTCAGCGGGTTAGGCGTGTAATTGTAACAAATAAACAAACAAACATACAGAGTTACTTTCGCATTTAGAATATTAGTATAGAATTATGGATTACCTTATAATTAGTTATGGTTTTGCCCGCGGATTCTCTTGCTTTTTATTGTGATACAGATACGAGGATGCTGGTTTATATGACACCCACATGGAATGTATCAATATCAATGATGCCCTGGCACTATTGTGGGTGACGTTTGTTATCTTTAGTTTCATATTAGTTGCAGAATGTGAGAACTCATCTCCGATTCTCAGGTCAATAAAGTTTTAAGTTTTTCCATATAACTCTCAGTACCAGCACGATTGAGGGTCCAACATTGGACATCCGCGGTGGGATTGCGGATCATACGAGAGTCATTTCCGTGATTCCACTACTATATGGAAGGTGGTGGTATGTTGTCCACCTTTAAAATCGTAGCCAAATAACATAGTTCCGTGCTATGTTGTGTTCCTATCGGTGAGCAAGGTCGCCAGAGCTCCGCGAGGAAGCATTGTGTTGGCAGTGGGGGGAACCGGTGGTGTTTTGTTTCCGGCTCAACTATTCCTCCTTAATTTAAAGGCTCGGCAACGCGCGAGTGATACCGCTGGTGTTGCAGGCTTCTATAGGCTACGGTAACTGCTTACCATCAGGCTGGCCGTATGCTTGTTTGCCACCTTAGTAAGTGAGCCCGAGAGCGATCCCGGCGGGGATGAAGCGGGGCGGCATGAAAATGCGAATTTCCCCACCCAAAAAAAAAGTACTAGCTCGGTTAATAGAAATAAAGTCGGACTAATAGTCAATAGCCAACTCGAACTTGCGGTCAAACGGTAAGGCTATCAAGAATAAAAAGAAACTGTTTGTGAACAACGTCTAATCTTTCTGGGATAAAATCATAATAGTGCGGTGATTATTCATCACCAGAAGCGATCAATCACCACAAATACATCACCGCTTAAGTCCAGGCGCGTTTCAACGCCACAGTTGGAAACAACTCGTATTAATCATAACACGCTTCCTATTGGACTTGCCTTAGGCTTTGTTGAGGCCCTGAGATTAGCGATCGACTTTCAACTGTCTTCAAAAAAAAATATAGGATCACGCCTGAATTCCCCGATAGGTCAGACAGATGTGTACTAACACATTGATATGTTTTAAGTCCCGAGGCAATAGTTAGGTTTACAAAACAATTTGTGCTATACAGATTTTTGCTCCGCACAGAAATCGAACCCGTGATCCGTGGTGAGGAAGCCGATCATTCAGCCACTGTCGTAATAGTGGAAACTTTGTTTTACCCCATGTGGTGACGGATTAGAATACAATTCCTTACTGCCATTCAGATAGGCATCTCGTTAGAGGCGAGAAAATATCTGACTTGCTCGGTGGTACGAGTAGGATCTATTGGGGTCTGACTGGCTGGCTGGTAGTCGCCAGCCAGTCAGACGTCGCAGTCTGTCGTAAAGCACCTTGGTGTGTGTGTTTTTGCGCGTAGGAGCCAGTTCTTCCTTGCTGCAGCTTTGACAGTCTGCAGTCCGTAGGGGCTCCTAAGGCTGGGCAATGCATCATAAACTTCTCTGGTATTGTAGTTGTCCATGTGCGGCACTGACTCCTTACCATCAGGTGGCTCGACTGCTCGTTTGCCGACATAATTAATAAAAAACGTGTTTAAAAAAAGACCATTGGTGCTCCGCGTAAGGGTTAAAAAAAGGTATTTATTAAGAGTGGATTCTCTCCGCTAACTTCATGGCCCCATTCTTAAAGATGCAAACAGCGGATTTATGTTTCAAGATTAGCAACGAATTAAAAAGTTCACGGGAACTCCGCACTCTCAAGTGAAAAAGTTTGGAAACGTTTGATAAAAGTATTCCAGTGTTTATTTATGGCCCTCCAGAGACGATGGGTAGTCCTATTTAATAAATTTATGTGTTACTGAGAAGATTGGACTGGCTAGATACCTAGATTTTTCTTGTCGAGCTTACAAATTCAAATTCACGAATTTTCATAGATCAAGGATGAAGATGACTCGATGGGCGCATTCGTCGTACGGATGGCTTTTGGTTCGTGGATTTCATCCCGGCACGACTCAAATATTTAGGTTCTAAAATGTCGCTCATGCCTTTAATTACTTGTTTATATTATGTAGTCTAGTGATGCGCGAGGTTCTTGCTTCAATTCCCAAAACGAGCAGTGTCGAAGATGAAATTCTCAATAGCAGCTCGAATTTCGAATTTATGCCTGGATAATAGCCTAGGCCTCTATTACATTGGACCTAAACACATCAACAAACTGCGGTGTACAGCACAGTAAATCTCAGCCTAATCCTTCGAGAATACAGGCGTGATGATACGTATGTTTTACAGAACCAATAAAGACAATATCTTGCATAATTTTCCTTAACCCAAATCTATAAAAAGAGTGGTTGCTACCATGCATTACCGCCAGAGTATAGGATATTTTTTCATAAACCAAATTGGGCCATTCCAACGAACATTATCGTTAAGAACGATAATGGAAGAAAAATGTGCGTTACGTCACCAGTGACGTCATCGTTTTTGTCGCGCAACAGTGATGGTAAGTGTCGATACTTTGTAATGTCGATGATTAATGTTGTCGTGCAAGGGAGGAGTGAAATTTATCATTGATTTATGAAAATATTATCTCATAAGGAGCAAAAAGTCGAGGAACTTCTTTTGAAGCCATTTTGCTAATATCTGAGTTTTTTTTTAACCTATTTCTCATAGTAGGTAGGTCAGTAATGATTTAAACCTTTTCTTTGGAAAATAATACTTACATAAGGAAATACTTTTAATTTGGAAAGTATATTTTGCTTTGAAAGTAAAAACGGAATGCTTGCATAAATACGAAAAAAGTAACTCGATATCCAAAATCCCATCACTTAAAACCAAAACATTGTACGAACTGTTTGTTAAACACACGGTTCACTAGTGTTGTAATAGATCATTTCAGTTAATAATAGTTTACATTTGAAATATGGGCGCAGATAGCAAGTTTGTGTCACACTGCGGTCTTATCGCGTTTAGTGATGTGTAGCTGTCGATATCGACAGTGATGGGAAATTATTGTTTTGTTCTATCGTATTTTATATATCGGCGAACTGTGGGTGCATAAGTACACCTCTGCGGGGAATATAAGCGTGATGGTATGTATAAATCCAAACAATGAGGGGCTACTGAAATTTCAAAGAAAAATCTAATAACACTGCACTCAGAGCCAGATACAATTATCATTATTTTCATTTATATTATTGATACCGAAAACTTAGATAAAATATTAAAAATATGTACTTCTATGTACTTAATGTACTTATACACTTCCAAACTACATAATAACATAATCAACCCATTACATTGTCCCACTGTTGGGCACGGGTCTCCTCTCAGAATGAGAGGGATTAGGCTATAGTTCACCACGCCAGCCTAATGCGGGTTGGCAGACTTCATATGCCGTCGAGAAAATCTCTCAGGCATGCAGGTTTCCTCACGATGTTTTCCTTCACCGTTTCAGCGCGTGATAATTAACTATTAATACGCACATAACTTCGAGAAGTCAGAGGTGCATGCCTTGGATTCGAACTCGAGACCTTTGACTTGTCAGTCCTGTCACTGCTACTTTACTGCTACTTCCATACTATCTAAGATAAATTACTGTTTAATTATTCCAAATTCGAATCCAAAACTGCAATACCAGTATTACTTCCAAATTCAAATTCAAAACTGAAATACCAGTATTACTTCTAAATTCAAATTCAAAACCCCAAATACGTTGTAAATTTTGAAGCATACAAAATACATTTCGCTGAGCGGTTCAATTTCATTCATTCGTTCATTTCGTATGATCCACACGAAATATTAACCTATTTCGCTGAAGATGCTAGACTGAGACGTGGACTGCACTGGAATGTATCTATTGCTCTGCTATTTTATTGATCTTGGAGTTGAATAAATTTAAGTGATAACTTTTATTTATCTTAATCATACATAACATCACGCCTGTATTCCCCGAAAGGTTAGGCAGAGGCATACTAATGTATACCATATTTCGCCGGTATGTATAGGTCCCATGTGATAGGAGGCGAGCGTGTTGCCATTAACTGGGCACAAATCCAAACTCCGTGCTGCTACTGAGAATTACATAGAAAAAACCAATAAGCTAAAGAGGCAGTTAATTACAGATGATACAAATATTGTAACTAAAAAACCGATAACACTGTTTGATTTGGATATAAAATTGTTTTTTTTTTGTGGGATAGGAGGGCAAACGAGCAGACGGATGGTAAACGATTACCGCCGCCCATGGATACCCGCAACACAAGAGGAGTCACGAGTGCGTTGCCGACATTTTAAAGGGGATTGGGCCTCCGGTAACCACACTCACTCGGCGAAACACAACGTAAACGTTGTTTAACGCCGTTTTTTGTGAGGCCGTGGTATCACTTGGTCGAGCCGGCCCATTCGTGCTGAAGCATGGCTCTCCCACGTAAAGAAAGAGACTTACGCGAATATTTGACATCTTTATCTATATACCTAGAGTTAAATTGTAACAGGCCGATGTCTGTACAGTACTGTACTGTAGATATTAAAGAAAAACTAATATGAGGGTCTTTATTAGAGCAACAGAAGCCAAAATAACAATGTTTAGATTTTTTGTCTGTCTGTATGTTTGTACGCGTAAAAACTACAGCATAAAATTGATTTCAAATTTCGCCGATGAATTGCTAGAGATGTAACTTAAAATCTGGTGCATGTTTCATCTTGATACGCCGCCTAGAATCGGACTTATAGTATGTTAATCTTTTTGAGACGTGAGTGAAACTGTGGGCAACAGCAGCTAGAATTAAAATAAAACCAGGTTACGGATTCTATCGCATTAACTCACATTAACAAATCCCGAGGTTTCGGACTCCAGCGTTCATGGTCACGGGCAGACTGAAGTCTCAAATCAAACCCAAGACCACACATGACTGCCTCATTGGTCTAGTGGTCCCAAGCGCGACTGCTACACTAGAGGTCCTGGGTTCGATCCTCAGGTCGAGCAGTGTTATTGGGTTTTTCTATGAAATACTCAGTAGCAGCTCGGAGTCTGGATTTGTGCCCGGTGAATGGCTATAGACTCGCCCCCTATAACATGGGACCTAAACATACCGGCGAACTGTGGGTGTACATTAAGTACGCCTCAGCCTAACCCTTCGGGGAATACAGGCGTGATGGTATGTTATGTTATGTTACCACACATTGAATTAAGTATGCCACTAAGTATTCTGTTTTCCATTACAGTACCCCACATTACGGTAGTACCAACTTACCTACGTAGTAAGCGATAAAACCGCTTGCATGACCTGCAACAACTAAATAACAATGTTTTTCATTCAAACTGCAACAATTACAAATGTGAGCTAATTTCCCCCTGACAGTTCCACCTGCAAGTACCGTTTATTAACTAACAATGTTGCTTACACCCGTGTGCAGGCACAGCGCGTGTTATTAGGACACGTGCAAACATGCGAGCGAGTTGTCGTGTTGAGGTAGGGCCATTAAATAAGCGTATATCCTTGATGAAGGAAGAAGACTGTGTCATCCGCAGACAGACCTCCGAACTCCATGGGCTGGCTACGGGTGGCTGATTTGGGACTTCCGCCATCTGATCATCTAAACTGCGCGCGTTTACCCTACGAGTAGGATGTAAGGAAATAAATTCTCCCTGAAGGGGCCTATCGATTGCTCGACCGCAGTCTGTCACAGTCATGGGGAGTGTCATGAATCCCATCGCCGTTATTATAGGGCAAGGCATTTAAAAAAAAGGGGACTCTCTTATTGCTCTATCTGCTACTCTACTCACTATCTGCTACTCAGATAGTGACTGGACCAATAAGACAGTTAGCATACTGAGCATACTCTTGTAAGACGAGCTGCTGAATATGGGGTAATGGGACCAAGCTTGCTAGGACTTTAACCCCTAGACTAGTGAGGTAGGGCAGTACTAAAAAATAGTAAGTATCTTAGTAAAACCCTCTCTCTGAGTTGGTTTTGGTGTTTCTTCTCAGAGGCCGGCAGCTAGGAAATGCCGACACCATAAAAAAAATACATGTACATGTACATGTACAAAGGATCCTTGAGAGCTCTATTTAAAGAAATAATCAAAAATATCATTTCAAACCGTAATTTTAAATCAAAACTAGAGTTTATCTAGACTTAATCATTATTGTTCAACTTTCTAAAAGATAAAAGTTAGACAACGGTCACAGTTTCAATCTACTGGAAATCGATATCATCAAACTTTAACTGACATAGCTGTTTAAAAGCCATCATTCTTCTCGAAGTTACCCTTACAGAACAAAATAACAGTAAGAAGTTACCCTTTATTATCTGGTAAGTTTAGGTCACTCAAATTTTGCTAATTCGTCAAGTTTAGATTTCAAAGTCTTCTTTTGTTTGGTGACGACGTAATCAAGTTACGAAACCCACAATAATTTATTTTAATTTAGAGTCGAAATTGTCTAGTTTTAATTATTTGTCTAAAATTCTTAATGAAGACAATGATAGTTCGCAATTTCATCATGTCACAAAGTTGAAAATTGTGTTTATTTCGACACAATCTTCAACTTATTTTAAAGATTCTATAATATTTGATTTCGTCAAGGCTTTTGTTTAAAGTGGCTTTAAACTTGTAGTATAAAGTGATGTGAATGCCTGTGCTACAGTCGCCACTGTACAACACTGATCCAGCTGATTTAGCTGAACATCAGTGTTGTACAGTGGTGACGAAAATTCATAGGCAATCTCACAACGCAATAGCTTGACGTTTAGTTTGACTTACGACCTTCTATTCATTGTCGGTCACAAGTGACACGCACTGGCTGTGTCGAGCGAGCTCGTACTGTTCATAGCAATGTAATCCTTAGCTTGCTTATGGAGCTTTCACTGTACACAGGTTCCAATTACCTTCTGACTTCTGCAACCTATTCTGCAATCATATAGTGATAACACTATTTGCTAGTGTTGAAGTTATAATGTGTAATAATTACCCATCTTAAAATGTTTTGATCACTTTAAGCACCCTTAAATCCCCGGTTATATACCGCTAATTTTGCAGCCCTCCTAAACATACATGAGGACAAATGAGTAAAGTTTTCTAATAAAAAACCCTTACAACGCGCGTGAACATACGATTTTAACTTTTTCTGTCTAACGATATTACCATGAGTTCTTCTCGTGATTACCCTTTACCTTTCGGAAGTACCTTTGGGAATAAAGTGGGTATTATTAGCGTAAAGTTAGGGGGAAAAGTGTATGTAATTATTTTGTTGAGTATGTTTTAGAAAACTCTTCGATGAGCTTAGGGTAACTTTTGTAGCTTCACGTTTTACCACAGAGGGATTATTAGAATTACATTCTTATGTTACATGTACTCATAATTGCTTCGCATTATTAAGAACTATAGGCACTGGCTCTCGTAGACAAAATAAACACACAGCAAAGTGCTTTACAACAGACCCCGATATGGGTCGCCAGTCAGTCAAACTCCTAGAATTCTACCACCGAGCAAGTCAGATATTTTCTCGAATCTGAATAGAAGGTAGGAATTGTATTCTAACCCGTCTTCAGACGAGGAAAATCCTAACTATCGTACGATGACACTAGGTTATCAGCATTTATTGCATTTATTATAATAACATAACATACCATTAAGACTGTATTCCCTTAAGGGTCAGGCAGAGGCGTACCAATGTACATCTACAGGTCGCAGATATGTTGAGGTCCCATTTAATCGGGCGTGCCTATTGTCATTAACCGGGCACAAATCCCAAACTCCGAGCTGCTACTGAGAATATCATAGAAAAATCCAATAACACTGCTTGACCTGGGAATCGAACCCAGGACCTCTATTTTAGCAGTCGCTATTTGGACGACTAGACTAACGAGACAGTTTTTATTATAATATAGTATAGAGAATAATATTATAATACCTAATGGTATTTAATAGTATTTATTTGACTGCCTCATTAGTCTAGTAGTCCCAAGCGCGACTGCTACGCTAGAGGTCCTGGGTTCGATCCCCAGGTCGAGCAAAGTGTTATTGGGTTTTTCTATGAAATTCTCAGTAGCAGCTCGGAGTCTGGATTTGTGCCCGGTTAATGGCAATAGGCTCGCCCCCTATTACATGGGACCTAAACATATCGGCGAACTGTGGGTGTATATTAGTACGCCTCTGCCTAACCTTTCGGGGAATACAGGCGTGATGGTATGTTATGTTATTAGTATTTAATATTATAATTATTTTCATCCCTCATTGCATTGGAAATCATACTGTCACTATGATTCTATGAGTATCCAAGAACACTCGCTCTAAATAGCTACTGAAGTATTCACCAAACCAAGTATTCAGTGGTCTCCGTTACCCCAAAACTAGGGGTAAAAGATAGCAGCAATACTTTTCGTTCGCAGTAAATAATATCTCCGAAAGCGGGTAGAGTGCCAAATCGCCGGCAACTTTGCAAATTAGCCGCATATTTATGTAGCGGTGAAACTTTTAATGTTGCGTATAATGTACGCTTGTCAGACGTTTTGCCGCGTGTATGAATTCATTGTTGTTCTGTTACTTGGTTGTTGGGTAGTTTTGTTTTTGGATCAAGATGTTGAGTTGTATTGTTTTGAGTTTCCTTCATTCTATGTTTTGGTACGATAATTATTTTATTTCTCTTCTAATCTGTGTATATTGAAAGTTTTAAAAATGGTAGTCAAGGATGAATCAACTTTTAATGAAGAATGGTAATATAATTAAATGGTATAGACATCCCAAATGTAGCGGCTGAGCATTTGTTGTAATAAAATTGTAAATATAATTCTTATTCTATATCAATTGATTGCCTCATTAGTCTAGTGGTCCCAAACGCGACTGCTACGCTAGAGGTCCTAGGTTCGATCCCCAGGTCGAGCAAAGTGTTATTGAGTTTTTCTATGAAATTCTCAGTAGCAGCTCGGAGTCTCGATTTGTGCCTGGTTAATGGCAATAGGCTCGCCCCCTATTACATGGGACCTAAACATACCGGCGAACTGTGGGTGTACATTACTACGCCTCTGCCTAACGCTTCGGGGAATACAGACGTGTTGGTATGTTATGTTATGTTCTAAATCAAACAGATAATAATCTTAGATATAAATAAGCATTAAAAGTTTTTAGATGGGATGGAGAGGGAATACTCTATCCTTTTCTACAAAACGAGTGATAACATAGATTTTGTATGGGAAAACTTGACGTCACTCTATGTACCCTCTCTGTCTAGCATACAATTTAAATGCGTTAATGTACTTACCAACTGACTTCAAAAAGATTCTCAATTCAACTATATGTGTACCGAGTAAATGATAACGTCGTCTATGTATACGTAAAATGTGGTGAAATCAAAAGATCCAATCAATACGATAACGATTTAAGTCCACTTTTATAATGCGTACTGCTGAAATATGGAATGCACTTCCCGAGTGGGTCTTCCCTGATAGATATAATCTGGGTGTCTTTAAATCACGAGTGAATCGGTTTCTTTTAGGCAAGCGCCCTTCATCGTAGATCGCAGTATCGCTTAACATCAGGCAAACTGGCGGTCAAGCGTAAGCCTATCACGAATAAAAAAAAAAACAAATCAAAAGCACCAACTTCCGAAACTGTTTCGAAAATAACATATTTTTTTATGTTTTTGAAGGCAGTTTTACTTTTTCCGATTTCAATTTTGTTGATACGAGTAACAAGCCTATTCCTAGATGGGTCATTTCACATTTCTCATGAGAATCAACCATGGTGGTACTTAAATTTGTGGGCATTCCCATAACTAATTCAAATTGAAACTAATCAAAATAAACTGAACTAATACAATAGCAGTTATTACACTTTAACTTGTGAAAACCTAACAATTTTCTGAAAATACGGCTCCTTAATGAATTCAAAATGGAAGCTAACGAGATTAGTTAATTTCGTTTTGGCAAATTGAAATGGTTACCGAAGATGACATTTTAAATTGTTTTGTAACGAGTGCTCTAATTATTTCTGGCGTTCTTACTGTTTCAATTTATTGTCAGTTCACGGTTTTAAGGGATGGTAGAAATGTTAGTAAGTTCGGCGAATTCTGGGAGTAGTTAGAAATTTGGTTATGTTGATGACATCATAATTTGTATCAACAATAGTTTCGTTTTGTTTGAGAACGCCTCGAATAATTATACTGACTATAAAAAATAATATAATTTATACTAATATTATAAAGAGGTAATGTTTGTGACTTCTAATCCCTAATCCCCTAGAGAGAGAAGAAGAGAGAGAAGAAGAAGAAGATCCAGAGATCTTCGGACCCGATTTTGAAAATTCTTTTTGTGTTGGATAGTCCATTTATCGAGAAACAACGCTATACCTCTTAGCAACGGAGCAACGCAGGTGAAAACACGAGCGGGTCGCTAGTAACATATAAAATTGAGAAATTCTTTACACTCAATGAAATGTATTACTAGTAATAAGAGAAATGTTCTAAACAGATCTATCAAATTCCAAATTTGATACTGAATTTTACTTAGTTTGGGCGTCAGTTGCTTAATCAATTGATAACCACAGTTTGTACAACTTACGCGTACATCCTAATAATTATAAATCAGAAAGTTTGTGAGGATGTCTGTCACTCAATCACGTCAGAACGGCTGAACGGATCTAGATGAAATTTGGTACAGAGATAGATTATAGTCGGGAATAGCACATAAGATACAGATAGTTATTATCCAGGTCGGATCCAATTCCGAAGTCCACGGCAGAATGTAGTGTGCATATTATGATTTGTTGCCATTATTGTTATTATATCAAAATGTACGATAAATTATTATATATTATTAAAAAAGTTTTTAGAAAATCCAAAAACTCATTAATAAAACAGGCAAGAATTCTAAGGGACCCATATATAATATGAACATTGAACTTTTTAAAAACTATGACAATAAAAAAGATATATTTCAGACGAAACTTGGGCGATAAACGTGTAGCATGTAATTGGCCGACAATTTATGTGGCGTTCGGGCCACTTCGGAATTCTTCGGGTGGAATCGGAAACTTGACAATTGAGTTCTCTTACTCGTATGATAGAACTTTGTTACAGTTAAATTGAGTGTTTTATACGTTTTTTGGCAATAATAACACTGTTTTACGACATGTTTTATCACGCCAGCATTTCCTCTAAGGGTTAGTCTCAGGTGTACTGATTCTGTCAAGGACAAATAGCAGAAAAAAGGAAAAGCAATTTTATTGTTATATCCTTAAAGATGGTTACAGTTGTTTAAATAATTAGGTATATATATTGCCTACTTCATTGGTATAGTGGTACCAAGCGCGACTGTAACGGCATCCTGGGTTGGATCCTCAGGTAGAGCATTATTGGGGTTTCTATGAAAGCACCGATTGTACCACCACTTTGTTTGTTACTGGATTTGTACCCCGTTAATGTCTGAACTACAAATACACAGGCGAACTGTGGGTGTACTTTGGTACACCTTGGCCTAACCCTTCGCCTCAGCCTATACCCATAATGTTTTAGGTCCTGTGGGGAGCGAACATAATAGCAACTTTTTAATCTGGCAAAATCGGGAATTTGGAATTAAATGCTACGTTAAATATAGCGGTGGCCACCTTGCAACTGCCATTGCGACTCATATAGTGGGTTCGATTCTCACCTGAGGCAAATATTTGTGTTCCACACATATTTTATTTCTCGTCTGCGTGTACTTTGCGATAATAAATTGTATGTTTGTGAAATACGGGAGCGAAGTATCTTCTTTAAAAAAAAATTACAACGGCCTATGCAATTATCAATGATAGGAGGGCAAACGATCCGACGTATCGCCTGATGGTAAGCGATTACCGCCGCCCATGGACACCCGCAACACCAGAAGAGGGCCATGCTTCGGTACGAATGGGCCGGCTCGACCGGAGTGATGCCACGGCCTCACAGAAAACCGGCGTCAAACAACGCTTACATTGTGTTTCGCCGAGTGAGTGAAGTTACCGGAAGCTCAATCCCCTTTTAAAAGGGGCACGCACTTGCACGTGACTTCTCTGTTGTTGCGGGTGTCCATGGACGGCGGTAATCGCTTACCATCAGGTGATCCGTCTGCTCGTTTGCCCTGCTATCCTATAAAGAAAGACCAGACATCGGCCTGTTACAATATTAGTATACCAAGGTATAGATGACCTGACCTTGGCAAGAGCAGCTTTACGTTATTAACCGATTAACCCAGTCTCCTAACTACAACTTAGTTCTTTACTGCTTTCGCTACTTCACTAACGAGTTTAAAAGTTATTATGTTATCTTAAAATATCACATTAATAACGAAGAATAATTATGTTTTAAGAAAATGAAAATTTTGATTAGGTTTCAGCACTCAACTTATATAAAAATTAAATTCACACATAATTACGATCACGCCTGTATTCCCCGAAGGGTTAGGCAGAGGTGTACTAATGTACACCCACAGTTCGCCGGTATGCTTAATTAAGTCCCATGTAATAGGGTGCGAGTCTATTGACATTAACCGGGCATAAATACTAACACCGAGCTGCTACTGAGAATTTCATAGAAAAATCCAATAACTCTGCTCGACTTGGGGATCGAAACCAGGACCTCTAGCGTAACAGTCACGCTTGGGACCACTAGACTAATGAGGCAGTCGTCGTTTCATTTAAGTAAAATTAAATTCATTGCTGGTAATAATAGAGACCCTAAATCTTTGGACCGCTTTAATGATATAATAATTAATTAGCTTTTAACATAAATTAATATTACTTAGCAGTACTTAAATTTGTTAGTCTTTTTTAGATAAAAGTTTAATTAAGTTTTGATGAATTAGTAAATTGTAGACTAGTTACTTAGCGTAAAGTGTGACTGCCTCATTAGTCTAGTGGTCCCAAGCGCGACTGCTACGCTAGAGGTCCTGGGTTCGATCCCCAGGTCGAGCAAAGTGTTATTGAGTTTTTCTATGAAATTCTTAGTAGCAGCTCGGAGTCTGGATTTGTGCCCGGTTAATAGCTATTGGCTCGCCCCCTATAACATGGGACCTAAACATACCAACGAACTGTGGGTGTACATTAAGTACACCTCTGCCTAACCCTTCGGGGAATACAGGCGTGATGGTATGTTATGTTATGTAGTAAAGTGTATTGAAGATTGGAAAATAAAAGATCTGGTGTTTGTTCTTTTAACAGAATAGTTTAAAATAATACTCTTCAATCGAAGCCGCAAACCGTTTAGTTGTAATAAGACATTACAAATGTATAATATTTTAAAAATAAAAGACTGCCTCATTTGTCTCGTGGTCCCAAGGTTCTGGGTTCGATCCCCAGGTCGAGCAAAGTCTGGATACTTCTGGATTCCAAAGTCTGGATGGATGGAGTCTGGATTTGTGCCCGGTTAATGGCAATAGGCTCGCCCCCTATTACATGAGACCTAAACATACCGGCGAATTGTGGATGTACATTAGTACGCCTCTGCCTACCCCTTCGGGGAATACAGGCGTGATGGTATGTTGTGTTATTATTTCATTGACTGACTTCATCTATCAATGGGTACACGTGTCTCTTTCTTCCTGTTATTATTGTACGTAATTAAGTTATTCAACCTATTTCTATGTTAGTAACACCACCTTCTAAAAGCTCACATTCAATGTCGATTTCATCACCAACAATTCTTTTAACTATCTTTTTGTGATTTTTTTGCATTGTCCATGGTATGGTACTTAAAATTATTTTAGTGAAGAAAAAATTCGATCGCGGGTTGGATTCGAACATGCGTCTTCTGATTAGATACAACAGACGCTCTGACCTCTAAGCCACCGCGAGTCCCACCTGCCAGACCGAAATTTGCCATCACATTCTAGATTTACGTCTTAAGGTGACGGTGGCGAAATTTATTGAAAAGCAAGTTACTTTGCTTCTAAACCGACATGACTTACATTACAGTTAGCACGATGTCGTACTATGCCACCTTAACTATTAACTATATTTTTGTGATTTTTTTCATTTCCATGCTAAGATTATAATGTTAAGAATCGAATAGAATTGTTCCTTCACTAAAATAACAATTCTTTTATTTCAATCGACAAACATTAAAACACGGTCCATTAAAATCAAAACAAGAAAAACATCTCGACAGCATTCGAAGGTCCTTAAACAAATTCTCTTAAATCTCAAAATATTTTGCCGACACCCCAAATTATTCTTTTGACCAGAAACGGAATAATACGCTTTTGTTAAACAGTCAACAAAGCCGACAAAGGTGTTAATTTAAAAATACGGCCATTTGTTAAAATGACATTACAATTTCTAATTCTGTCACCCCGTAAAGATATTAGCGTTGTAATCTGTAATTCAAAGAGCTTTATAGATGTTGTAATGTAAGCGGTAAAGTTGGAAGATTACGGTTATGATTGTAATTTGGTTGCTGTTATGTTACATAATGGAATTAGGTCGAGTTATTCCGAAGTGGGTTCGCCAGTTCGCACCCATTCGGGTAGGCAGAGACTATAGATTTCCACTTGCTACGATCCTGGCACGCCACTTTCGCTTCATCTACGTTCATTAATCTCCTCATGCATGATCGTCGATTTAGGGACGTTCCCGAAAAAGAACGTCGAGAACGTCCGCAATTTGGTTGTGGTACGTTCGCCGAGGTCGGCCCCTTCCAACTCTTCTGTTTGTTCTGGCCATGTATACTCGTTTCGTCAATCTTCGTTCATCCATCCTCTCTACATGCCCAAACCACCCGAACATACCTTTCTCAATCTTCGTTACTTCATCTTCTTTCACACCACACCGCTCCCTTATCAAGCTGTTCCTCACTTTATCTTTCAAGGTTACCTCACATATACGCTATTATATTCAAGTTAAAGATTTAAAACGTACTAACTCAGGCTAAAGATCAAAGCTAGAAAAAAATCTCATTAATGTACATAAATACATTATAACGTACCACGCTCGTATCTCCCGAAGGGTTTGGCAGAGTTGTACTGATATACACCGGTTCCTATGGTTAGGACCCATGTAATAGGGGGCGAGCCTACTGCCATTAACCAGGTACAAATTCAAACTCCGAGCTGCTAATGAGAATTCCATGGAAACGCTCAACAACACCGCTCAACCTGGGAATCGGTACCCAGGAACTCTAGCGTAGAAGTCACGTTACGGACCACTAGACAAATGAGGCAGTTTATATTTTCTCCTTTTATAAAAGCTCTATGTTGTTCTAAGCAGGATTTCGACGTTCACACGAATATCTGCATCAGCAGGCAAGATTACTTCAAAAAGGTTTGCATGTTCCACAATTTGCAAAGAATAAATTCCAAGCTCGTGTACAAGAGTTTTTATGACGCTAAACCGTCGGGGAGCGAGCAGAGCTCGAGGATTATGTAGCATTTTTCTCGCAACAAAATTAGCAGTTGTTTCGCTCGGGACTTAAGCTTAAGATAGCTGGTATAGTGGACGCGGTAGCGAGAGCGGCTTTAATAGCGAGATAGGAGAGTATAGGGGATCCTATGAATGATCAATCAATCTGCAAGATATAGCTGCGATTGTTAGATGGGTGAATATTTTTAACACATTGAAACTCCTTAAGAAACCAACTCATAAAAAAATCGTAAAACTGAGCAAGGCGGGGTAAGATTGAGCGGAAAGTTTACAACCAAGAAGAATATTAGTCATAAGATGACCATACTTTTCCTGTCGTATTAAGAAGACTAGGTTATGTCTTTATAAATACAGTTTTTTTTATACCAGTACGGTGGCAATTAAGCATGCGGCCCGCCTGATGGTAAGCGGTTACTGTAGCCTATGGACGTTTGCAACACCAAGGGTATTACTGGGTAGGGTACTCGCGCGTTGCCGACCCTGTAAATCAATGGGGAATAGTTGGGCTGGCAGCATAGGACATTAGCTTGATGCTTACCCTATCTGCCAACACAACGCTTCCTCACGGAGCTCTAGCGACCTGGCCACCATTAGAAGCACAACATAGCACGGAGCTATGTTATTTGGCTCCGATTTTCTGCAAGATGGAGGTACTTCCCCAGTCGGGCAGCTCCAATTGTGAGTGGATTAGGGCAGCTCCACTGCTGGGCACGGGTCTCCTCTCAGAATGAGAGAGATTATGCTATAGTCTACCATGCTGGCCTAATGCGGGTTGGCAGACTTCACACGCCATCGAGAAAATCTCTCATGCATGCAGATTTCCTTACGATGTTTTCCTTCACCGTCTAAGCGCGTAATAATTGACTATTTAATACGCACATGACTTCAAAAAGTCAGAGGTGCGTGCCTTGAGTTCGAACTTGATGCAGACCTTTGACTTGGCAGTCGAACGGTCATACGAGAACCACTAGGCTATCACTGCTTATTTTTAGATGTATTCGGAGACATTTTAAAAGTTGTCTAATTGAAATAAAACGTTTCAGTTTGACTGAAGAGGTTTAAAAAAAAACATTGTTACGACTTTATTCGCTACAATGGCACTCACAACTCACCTCAACAGTATTAGGGCTGGCATACATGTTGAAGCTCGCAATATTAGGATTGTACATTATGGTATGTCAATAAAGAATATGAATATGAATAATATGAATATGAATATGAATATTATGCAACTAATAAACGGCTAGCAAAATAATAAAAAACTCTACAAGAAATATTTTTAAAAGCCAACTACGAAAAGTATTTTTCATAAGATTTTCTTCTGTGTAAGAGCGTTTCGTAAGACTGGAAAAACAACTCCTTTTATTTCATACTTTCCTGGTAATTCTGGTTGATTTTTTTCTGTTATAAGTACATACATACATACATACACTCACGCTTTTCTCCCATAGGGGTAGGCAGAAACTATAGACTGCCACTTGCTACGATTCCTGCATACTTCTTTTGCTTCTTCATACATCTTCTCATACATACACGCCGGTTGCGAGTGCTACGCACCTGACCTTTTTGATGTTATAAGTACATCGGTTAATACACTTTCAGCTTGGATTGTCGAACACGGGAACAGTGCCACGGATAGTGGTGGGTACGATTTCCGTACGGAACAAATATTTGTAAGGCCTACAGATAGTGTTTTGTTGTAAAATGTATGATTGTAAACGCACCTATGATGGGTACAGGAGAAAATTATAGTTTTATCAAACGGCCCTTCCCAAACTATGATTAACTACGAATAAAGCTATTCAGAATAAATAGGATAATAATGAATCCTTTATTAATTGTTTATATTTCTTACTATTCAAATAAATAATGTAATGAATAATACGAGCGTGTTATCTGCGGTTTCAACTTGCGTCCCAAAAGGATTATAATATACTATTTTTTTTGAGACATTAGGCTTGTCTTTCTAACCAATTTTTATCGAAATATGTTTAGGCCGGTAAAGTAACTAATATACCTTTAAATATAGTTCCTTTCGCATTTATAATAAGTATTAGTAAAGATTGCACTAGGGCGACGCACACGTTTGATTTTAAATTTAACAGTGACGTGAGAAAATCTCTCAGGTAAGGCCAGTTCCTTACCATAGTATCTCGCGAAAAATGATGACTGCAATTTTTAAATAGTTCATCATCGTATTAATTCAAATCTGTAATAGAAAATCTAGCTAGTATACATCATGAACCCATATAAAACATAACATAACATACCATCACCCCCCGAAGGGTTGGAGATCAAACGAGCCGACCGATCACCTGATGGTAAGCGATTACCGCCGCCCATGGACACCCGCAACACCAGAGGCGTCACAAGTGCGTTGCCGACCTTTAAAAGAGGATTGGGCCTCCGGTAACCTCACTCATTCGGCGAAACACAACGTAAGTGTTGTTTGACGCCGATTTTCTGTGAGGCCGTGGTATCACTCCGGTCGAGCCGGCCCATTCGTGCCGAAGCATGGCTCTCCCACGTGATAAATTTAATGCCATTAACCGGACACAAATCCAGACTCCGAGCTGGTACTGAGAATTTCATAGAAAAACTCAATAACACTCAATTTGATCGACGTGGGGATCGAACCCAGGACCTCTAGTGTAGCAGTCGCGCTTGGTACCACTAGACTAATGAGGCAGCCATATAAAACAATAAGCTCCAATTCCTTTTATATCCCAACCACACAAATGGGACCATTCACACAAAAAATCCTTCTATTACAAAATATCGTCTAAAAATCCTACCAATAGTTTGCGATACGAATAAACGAGTGTTAAACAAAACCGCTATTTAATTGAACCAGATTGAACCGGACCGCAGCCGGTTATAACCGGTTGATACCAGGATTATTTGGAATACTGGTTATAACCGGCTGATACCAGGATTATTCGGAATACTATAACAGATATATATTTTTGGTTTTTATTGTGAATGGGTAAGGTTTGAGAAGCTTATAGGTAAGTGATAACTACGTTGCTTAATGGTCTGTAAGGTTATGTTACGCTTGCTGCGGTTAGTATATGGATGGGTCGTGACTTTCGGTCTCGGTTGGTCACATCCGTATTCCCCGAAGGGTTAGGTAGATATGTACTTATGTACATCCACAGTTCGCCAGTGTTAAAGGTCCGATGGTATATAGGGACAGCCTATATGCGACAGCTACGCTAGATGTCCTGGGTTTGATTCCCAGGTCGAGCAGTGTTATTGGGTTTTTCTATGAAATTCTCAGTAACAGCTCAAAATTTGGGATTTGTGGCTGATTAATGGCAATAGGTTTGCACCCCTATTACACTAGACCTAAGCCTACCGGCGAACTGTGGGTGTTACATTAGTACGCCTCTGCCTAACCCTTCGGGAAATACAGGCGTTACGGCTAAAAAGTCCTAAATAGTTTGACAGCTAAATCATAAATATGTACTCGTATTGTAGGTATTTTCCATTAGTGTCGATCGGGTTACCCTCGCTAATCCTGACCCTCTTAACTGTGCCCTGGGAAGATGAGCAGCTGTATTGAAACCCATTCTCAATTAAAAACTTTAGGACGAAATAGAAAGGGTGTTCAAAACTTTTGACTTAAACGTTTTTTTTTTATTAGTATCTCCAACAAATAATATATTTTACATTCTAGGTAACAGTTAAGTTTTAGGCCTTCGGCTTCAACCAGCGGTATCAGGTAGAAAAAAATACTATAAGGCAATGATGTTGATGATGATGATGTTAATGATGTTGCAACTTTGAGTGCTGTGTATACCTACAATTGGCATACGCATTAGATCCTGTACCTCTGTTCTCTATTATGTTAAATGTGTGATGTATATACTGTTGGTGTACCTAATATAAATAAATAAAAAGGCAATGGATTAGCCAAAAAAGAGAACTATAAAAAAAAACAAATTAAGCTTCATTTTAAGATTAAGTTTCATAAATGCGATTTAAATCAATAAATATTTGTAACTAGCTGTTGCCATCGGTTTCACTGGCATCCAATGGGAAAAACGCTCGAAGCCTAATCCCTCTCATTCTGAGGGGAGACCAGTGCCCAGCAGTGGGACAGTATAAAATGGGTTGATTATGTTATGTTATGTTTTCTTATTTTTTTTCAAAATCTCCACGCAACTTTATTCATTTTTTCTTTCATATCCTTCTTCTGACAATAACAAACACAAAAAAAAAAATTTGCGAAATCAGTCCAGCCCTTTGTTTACATGTGATGCCGCGACCAAGGGAAATAGGGATTCATTTTTATATTTAAAGATTATCTTGATTATTATCTATACTATATTATCTTACTAATATATCTTATAACAAACCATCACGCCTGTATTACACACACAGTTCGCAAACAGTATGCTCATGCCCATTGAATAGGGGGTGAACCATGCTTCGGCACGAATGGGCCGGCTCGAGCGGAGTGATACCACGGCCTCACATAAAACCGGCGTCAAACAACGCTTACGTTGCGTTTCGCCGAGTGAATGAGGTTATAGAAGGCCCAATCCCCTTTTATAAGGCCGGCAACGCACTTGTGACTCCTCTGGTGTTGCGGGTGTTCATGGGCGGAGGTAATTGCTTATCATCAGGTCCGTCTGCTTGTTTGCTCCCCTATACCATAAAAAAAGAAAAAGAACTTATTGCCATTGACCGTGCACAAATCCAAACTACGAGCTGCTAGGTACTAAGTTAAGTATACCACTAAGGTGGCAAACAAGCATACGGCCCGCCTGATGGTAAGCGGTTACCGCAAGACGCTTGCAACACCAGGGGTATCACTCGCGCGTTGCCGGCCCTGTAAATAAAGGAGGAACAGTTGGGCTGGCAGCTTATCAAAACAATAGCGTGATGTGTATTCTATCTGCCAACACAATGCTTCCTCGCGGAACTCTGGCGACCTTGCTCACCGTGAGGAACACAACATAGCACGGAGCTATGTTATTTGGCTACGATTTTATGCAAAGTGGAGGTACTTCCCCAGTCTGGCGGCTCCAATTGTGAGTGGAATTATTCGATTCCATTATGCCCTACCTCTCTCAAAAGTTTACTGATATGTTTCTTTCTTTTCAGATCATGCCTCAGCGATCGTGGGCACGACAGCTCGTCTCCGGTGTCGCATCGACGGGCGATCCTGTGGGGACATGCACAGCATCAAGTGGTATAAGTCAGAATCGCGTCTTTACGTGTATTCCATATCAGGGAATGCCGCCATCAATCGCCCAGAAGGACCTATGAAAGATAGGTAAGTTCAGTATTTTATAATGAATATAATATTTTTTTAAAGTTTACTAGCAATGTGGGTCGCACATTACTAGTATTCTTGTTAACCCCACGTGCTAAGCTAAATGCTATGTTACGAGTGGGTTCACATCGATAGTGCAATGGGTGGGTTTCAAACCGGCAACCACATGATCGCAAGTCCGACGCCCTAGGCATTAACCTACCGCTGTTTTGTTGGTTTGCCGCGCTAAGACGATATGCAACAAGCAAGTTTCAAGATTCAAATACATTTAAAGTTTTTCGCGGGAATTAAGACAGAATGCTTTGTCCCTTTCCCGCAAAACGAGTGTTAGTATAGAAACTGTATGGTGCAATGAGTTGTGACGTCACAATTCTCTATAGTAGGTACGTTCTCTGTCTAGCATAACATAAAAATGCTTATAACTTCCTTATTTTTTTACCAATTTTAATTTGGTTTTTGTTACGGGCTCTATTTAAGGCACATAATCATTTTCATGAGTTCAAATTCAAATGTTTTTATTTCAAATAAGATTTACAAGCGTTTATGAAACGTTATGATTCTAGTTACACGGTTCCAAATGGTTGATCCTATGGAGAAGAATCCGGCAAGAAACTCCATGGACACTCTTTTAAAATATAAAATATATGGTGTTACAATCTTTACTGGTACAATATTGCGATATCGGGATGTGTGAACATTGAGTCCAGTAGCTAATTATAAGCAGTACTAGAGAGCCCTCACTAATGCTACTACCTAGTTCAAAAATACTGTTAAAACACGGCCATTTTCACCCTCTAACCTAAATCACCACAAAATAAACAACTCAACCTAAAGACGCTGTGACGTAACACGGCTATTGTTCATAACAGCCGCACTTACCGGCCATTGTGCGCAATGACACGGGGCGATACGTCTCTGTCCTTCCACATTTTGTGAGAAAAATTCTCTCGTATTGTTTTATTCTCGAGATAGCAAGTCGTGCAATATGAAATTGTGTGGGAGGGTACCAGAAAATATTTTCCGTTTGACATTTCAAAGTAGGTAGATGTTAGTACCGGATTTTGTTTTAAATTGAAATTTTCAAGTGAATGTTGTTATTTGTAGGTACGTTTGTTTATTTAATTCCGAAAATATTGTTTTGTTTTTTTTTTTGTTAAATTTTGGACAACTATTTATAGGTCAAATAAATATTTATTTCGTGTCGGGTACGACTGCTACGCTAGAATGTTCGATTCCCAGTTCGAGTAAAGTGATAGCAGCGCTCCATGAGATTTTCAGTAGCAACTTGGAATTTGGATTTAAGCCCGGTTATTGGCAATAGACTCGCCCCCTATTAAGTAGGACCTTAACATACCAGAAATCTGTAGATGTAAATTAGTACAATTCTGCCTAACCCATCGGTAAATACTGTCCCCGCGACACGTGACGCGAGAGCCGATCACTCAGCCACTACGCCAAATGAATCGTCTTTTAACTTACAAGTACTTACACTTTACAAAGGCACTTAGAATTTTTGAATTAAACATGACGCAACCTTTTTTGGGCCCCCATTGTACAGAAATCACAAAAACCCTTTGAAATTAAAGATATCCCAACTATAAGTAACAGCTGATCCCATTAATATTTGACTGCAAAGTCTAGACACTCTGTTAAATCCAATTTATACGCAACCAACACATTTAATATTGAACCTTATATCGAATACCATAAGGTTACATCATGCATATTAATTTTATTCGATCGACCTTTACGATGGACACGCATGATTATTATTACAGATATCACATGCAATTTCAAACCTTATGTGAATAATGATAAGGTGGATATGGTGTAATATTTTATAATGCGATTGATATTCGATGTAAATCAATAGTCTCGATTTCAATCCTTATTTATATTTACTTAAGGTACACTTTGAGTGTAAATTTCTACTGTTATACAAACTTAAGTTTGAAGTTGAAACATTCGAATTCAAGCCTTATTGTCATTGTCTTAAGCTGTAGACAGGATATTGATTATGTTGGTTGATCGTATCCACCGTAAAGCTAATTGAATTTACAATGAGCTCAAAATGGAGGTGGTATTACGTATCGCAGTAAATTTTTCAAATCGCAGTGTTTATTGAATTATTGAAGAAAGGGCAAACCTTTATAGAATGGGAGCTTTCATATTTCAGTTATATTTTTTTAATGAATTCAGCAAAGCAGGGCAGCATTGGTTAGGTTCTTAAAGGGTTGAATATTATTCAACCAATAATATTATAAGTACGTATCTGCTTAACCTTTTGGGGAATACAGGCGTGATCGTATGTCTAATATTATACAGCCTAAGACACTAAAACTTAAATATTAATAAGCTGCCTAATTTGTCTAGTGGTCGTAAATACAGGTGTCGACATAATATCCTGAATTCGATACTTAGGCTGAGCAAATTATCATTGGGTTTTCTACAAAATTCTCAGTAGCAGCTAAGAGTTTAAAATGCCCGGTTAATGATAATAAGTTCGTTCTATGTTACATGGGACCTAAAAAGTATACCAGCAAATTGTGTGTGTTTATTAGTATACATTCATCTGCCTAACCCTTCGAGAGAATATCAGCATGATGACATGTGTTTATATCTCAACTAAACCACTTGGTAGAAGTTATACCTCAATTAAAAAAATTAAAGGACTCAATAATATTAACTTCTCCTACAATCAATTGATAAAATCTCGATCACACCAACCCTTTCAATTCCACCCAGATTTTCTTCGCCATATCATAAAATTAATTCCAGCAAAAACTCCCCAAGATAAAATACTCATCTATCAGAACGAATGATTAATTCTCCCATTTATATCAAAGGAAAATCTTGAAAGAGATTAATCAGAAGGCAATAAGAATTGCCGGTGTATCCACACGTAATCCGGGCGATCGAAAAAGGTGGGACGCTGAGCTTGAGGCAAAGGTCTCATTGCCAGCAACAAGCGATTATTGCAGTTAATATTCGCTGATTGACAGACAACCCAGAGCATAAATTGATGACTCTAAAAACTCTAAAAGCATGACACTTTTCACAGAAATTCCTAACTTAGATAAGATTTTGGGAAATTCTCAAGGGACTGGAATGTATTTGGCAGTCGTTTAGTAATAAAATAAAATATAATCAGGTTAAAAGAATAAAAACAAATCATCAAGATTACGGATAAAACGATATTGTTTGAAATTTCTTAGCTATATGTCAATGGTGACATGACATTAAAAATAATATAATTATTACATAAGCACAAAATCAGGAATATACATATTAGAAACGAATCTGTAAACATTCAATATTTGACAATTAATTTAAGTATTTTTTTAGGTTCGTCGTGTTGATTATAAACTTAAATGGCCTTTATTATAAGGCAAGAGATGTACTAATCTGTGCGAATCCGATACCCCCCACTCGCTGACGATACATGAGAATTTGCCACAATGTTAATTTATATTAGCTCAAATCGCTTATCGGTATCCGCTAGCAGTAAGACGGCACCTTACATCGGATTTATTAACGAGTGATAATGGAATCGATGCTTAAAGTTGACGTCATTTGGCATTAACTGAGTTTTTACGTGATTGGGCGCGCGCTAAAAAGGGTAACGATATTTGGACTGTTTGTTTTGTTAATGAACAGATGGAAGTTAAAGTTGAAAGTTCAATTAAACCATTACGTATAAAAAAAGTGATATTAAGAGTCCGGCGGACCGAATTTCTCTTACAAACCTAATACCGGAATAAATCGTAATTCAAACACAATTTAATCAAATTGTGTTAATATTCGGATTCCGATACCGTTAATCTAGGTTCCTACTTTACTATTTTGTCCAAAATACTTCACTGGAAATAATTGTAAGCAAATGCAATTTTTGATAAAATTACCCAGTTTGGAACGATTTTCCAATTTTTATTTCCAGTGAAGTAATAGTAGACGAAATGGTAGTGTAGGAAACTAGATTTAATTAAGAGATCCGAATAATGACAGAACGATTTATTTCGGTATTACGTTTTTGTGGGCAATTCGAGCTCCGCCAGACCCTTAAAGCAGTGATAGCCTAATGGTATGACTGTTGGACCGCCAAGTCAAAGGTCTCGAGTTTGAATCCAAGGCCTGTTATTATCTCGAACCTGCGTACCTGAGAGATTTTCTCAAAGCCGTGTGAAATCCTTTGAATCTGACTTTTGCTAAAAAATCAAGTTCAATGAAATCAAGTTCAATGAATTGAAAATTCCCCTACGGACGGATTTTATTTTTATTCTGTAAGATGTAATCTCGTTATAAAAATAAAGTGTAGAGCTATGCCTTAGGGGTTCAATTTCTAGAAGGACATTAGCCTTTAAGTTAGGTCTTTTAAATCCCAAGCGTAATGTATGAACTGAGTTCAATACATAGAATACTAATGGATTTTCTACCATGTTAATGTATACCTAATATACATACCATCACGCCTGTATTCCCCGAAGGGTTAGGCAGAGGCGTACTTAATGTACACCCACAGTTCGCCTGGTATGTTTAGGTCCCTTGTTATAGGGGGCGAGCCTATAGCCATTAACCGGGCACAAATCCAGACTCCGAGCTGCTACTGATAATTTCATAGAAAAGTCAGTAACACTTTGCTCGACCTGGGGATCGAACCCAGGACCTCTAGCTTAGCAGTCGCGCTTCGGACCACTAGACTAATGAGGCAGCCAACCTAATATATATGTTTGTATATTAATGCAAAGATGATGTAGTGACACGAATTCAGAAAAATATGTTGGGGTGATTTGGGCATGTCGAGAGAATGGAAGAAAGGCGATTAATGAAAGGGATTTATAAAGCGAATGTCAGTGGAGCCGCCGGGAGAGGACGCCCTAGAAAGACATACACCGACCTTATCGGTGATATCCTGCAAAAAGGTCAGGTGCGTAGTACTCCCAACCGGCGCGTGCGTATGACAAGATACATGAATGTGGATGAAGCGAAAGAGGTGTGAAAAGAATCGTAGAATGTAGCGCTCTGTTATTTCTGCTTACCCCCATGGGAAAAAGGCGTGAGTGTATGTATGTATTAATGCATTATGTCGTGGGCCAATTGAGATTTTTCTAGACATAATATGATGTGCCTAACCTTATCTTCTTCTGTGCAAGTACGTACATTGGCTACAATTCGATTCTGGCACTCGCCGGCTGCTGCCGTGGTTCCGCTCTCTTCGCTTGCTCGGCTCTAGCCTTCCTCACCTAAAAATTCTCAGTAACTATTTGGAACAAAGTTGTAAAGCTTAATAATGTAATCCTGTTTTTTTTTTAATAAAGAGTATCCGTGGAGTTTCTTGTCGGCTCTGGTACATATTACCCACTTGTTTGGAATCGTGCAACTAGTTTTGAATTTTCAAACGTACCTATTTTAGTGGTCTAATTGAAATAAAACATTTGACTTGTGGAGGGGCGAGGAGTGTTGCCCCTCACACCAAAGGGAGGATTTTTATTTTTTTTAAAAACGATGCCCCACACTGGGCTTTTCTGATTTCACCAGTATCGTGGGTGCGTTTACAAACACAAATTCTCACAAACACAAACACCCAGACCCGGAACAACTACCTGCAGATCATACAAATATTTGCTCCGTGTGGGGATCGAACCCACAACACGATGCGCAGAAGGCGATCGCTCAACCGCTACGCCAAACGTGTCTTCAAATGTACACCTACAGTTCACCGATATATTTAGGCCTAATGTAATAGGGGGCGATCCTATTTAAATCCAAACTCCGATTTAGTACTGAGAAATTCATGGAAAACTTAATAACACTGCTCGACCTGGGAATCGAACCCAGAACATCTAGCGTAGCAGTCGCTCTTGGGACCACTACAATAAAGCTTTGGATTTGTGCCCAATGAATTATGACAGCCTGACCCCCTATTACATAAGACTTAACTATGGGTGTACATTAGTACCCCTCTGCCTAACTCTTCAAGGAATACAGTTGTGATTTTATGTTAAGTATGTAAAGTAACATGAACCAATGTAATTGCAATTACATTGGTTTCTTTCTACAATGTGATAACATTGTAATAAACATGCATACGTCCCATTTCCACAACCTTCTACGATTCATACGTGACGTAGAATTGATCACGTAGCATATTACTACGTCGTAGCTGTCGGTGCTACGCCGTGGATCTAAAGGTGCTACCTCACTGGGAGCATTCGCCTGTAATGTAACGTAACAATTCGATTGTGAGCATTACCTTATACAGGGTTATTGGTAATTCGACGTATTCCCGTTAGCAGGTGATAGGGATGACTATTTGCGATTTTAACCCCCATGTGCATCAAGCAAAAGTGAACCATTTTTGAGTTATCATGTTTTTTATAGGTCAAAAATGCAACATAAAAAATTTATTTAAAAAAAGTATCAATTTAAATCAAATCAAATCTGATTTATAAAAACGATTAAACACTGGTTATTTATCAATATTAAAACAACAATTATCCGCGACACGGTTAATGAAGGCGACCATTTTTTTTTTATTAAAGAAAGCTTACTAGGAGTTTGTGTCGCACATTACTAGTATTCTTGTTAACCCCTCGTGCTAAGTTAAATATGCTTGTGTTACGAGTGGGTTCACGTCGGTAATGCAATGGGTGGGGTTTGAACCGGCAACCACATGATCGCAAGTCCGACGCCCTAGTCATTAGGCTATCGCCGCTTGTTTGTTTTAAAGCGCACCAGATGGCACTTCTGGCGAGTAAGGTCCGGAAGTAAAGCCTTTAAAGTTTATTATTTCGCGCATGAAAACAAAGTAATATATTAAATCTTAAAGTTGTTTTAGCCCTCATTACAAATGAGGTTGTTTGATGTTACAAGTTGTATCATAATATTACATACATTGCACTGTAATGCTCGGTTCTCCTTTCTCACCGATATTATCGAATTGTATCATTACAGCTTGCGTACTGTAACATTCGGTTCACCTCACTGTCGAATGCTCGACTCTGTAACATTACATTACAAACGATTCCGCACAATGAGGGAGCACCTTAAGGTTACATTTAATTTGGTTAAATTTAGATTTCTTGATAGTAAAACAATTGCTTTGTTGAGTTTTAATAAGGTTTTGAGGACAAAAAGGATTTTTGTACAATCAAATTATAATTTGGTAGACGTTGTCTCATAAATATTTAGAGGTTAACTATTACGCAATTTTATTAAATTTTGCTGGAGGCTCTGAGCAAGAAAATATTAAATCTATGTTACGTAATCGGTGTCACTATATGGAAGGTTAAAAGAGACATATAGGTAACATGGTGACGTAGTATTTTCGTAAAGATGAAAATCATTTGGATTGCCAAATAAAATCACAAAAAAAAAAACATTTGTTCAAGTCAATATTTTTAATTTTATGACAAAGAAGTCAAGTCCAGATAAATTGTACGTTTTCGTATTGAAATAGCATTGTAACTATTTATTACTAGGTTTTTATTCCACTAAGGTGGCAAACAAGCTTACGGCCCGCCTGATGGTAAGCAGTTACTGTAGCTTATGGATATCTGCAACACTAGTTATGTCAGGACTTTAGAAGAGGCCAAGATTCTCTGAGTTTATTTCGATGTTTCTTGTCAGATATCGTCAATAAGAAAATGTCAGTGCCATCTAGTTAAATAAAATATAAAACATGAATTGTAAGTGTTCTTAAAAGATCTAAATATCATTAATTGATATACATACCATACACACCTTTCTCCCCAGAGGGGTAGACAGAAACTACAGACCACTTCAGGATTGGGTACGAATTGGATAAAAAGTTAGCTTATGTGTTATTCCAGGCTATAAGCTATCTGTGTGCCAAATTTTATCCAGATCCGTTCTCCCATTCTGGCGTGAAAGAGTAACAAACATCCACACATTTTTTTTTATTCGTGATAGGCTTACGCTTGACCGCCAGTTCGCCTGATGTTAAGCGAAAATAACAAACTTCCACTATTATAATATTAGTAAGGATTGATCTTAGCATGTTGCATTATAAATATACCCTCAAAATGTCATGAAGACAAAAGGCATAAACACTTACAGGAAAGATTTATTAATATCAAAAATCCTGTCAGTTCAACACTGGGGTTCGCTGCAGGCTATATTAAAATTTCAGGAGTCGTGGATTCCCCCCTTATTATGGCGTCTGTATTTTACAGCAAATGCCACTTGTGAAGGTTTATTTTTTTCCACAAAGACATCGTGGTTATTATTAGATTTCCTTATACATTTTTTTGTTGAGGGTGTATATTTTTTATGAGCGGTTAAGGGTAGGTGCTGTTTTATTTTTAATGTTTATAGGTACCTGGGTACTGAGATTGGCAAACATGCGATATTTACATACCTATTTGAAGGTAAATAAGGCACATATTTTTTTTAATATTTGTTGTGTTTTGCCTTCTTAGCTTTTTTTATGGATTAAGTCGGCAAACGAGCTGATGAGCCGCCTGGTGGTAAGTAGTCATCGTCGCCCATGGACACTTGCAACACCAGAGGAGTTGCTGATGCGTTGCCGATCTTTAAGAGCCCCTACGGACTGCAGACTGCCGGAGTCGTAGCAGCAGAGGGGAACTGACTCTGACGTGCAAAAGTCGAAACACACACCAAGGTGCTTTACGACAGACTCCGACGTAAGGGTGGTCGCCAGCCAGTCAGACCCCGAGAGGTCCTACCACTGAGGAAGTCAGATATTTTCACGCCTCTTCGGGATGCCTATCTGGAAGGTAGTGAGGAACCGTATTCTAAACCGTCCCCACACGGGGTAAAATTCTGATAGAGAGAAAGGGATGCAATTCTACAGATTACATAACGCGTGTTACGTTGTATTGCAACATATAATATTGAAGCCAAAAAATCTCCGACTCCTAAGATATAGGTCTGCGTACCTAGTTTAGGGGCCGGAAATCTGACATTATTGTTTAGAATCGATTGTACAACCTACTTTCTACGTGGAATGTACCTGTTTCCTTTCTTGTGTACAAATAAAGCATACATAATAACATAATCAACCCATTATACCGTCCCACTGCTGGGCACGGGTCTCCTCTCAGAATGAGAGGGATTAGGCTATAGTCCACCACGCTGCCCTAGTGCGGGTTGGCAGACTTCACACGCCATCGAGAAAATCTCTCAGGCATACAGGTTTCCTCACGATGTTTTCCTTCACTGTTTAAGCGCGTAATAATTAACAATTAATACGCACATGACTTCGAAAAGTCAGAGGTGAGGAGAGGAGAGGACCAAATAAAGCATAGTCTAACCTAATCTAACGCTATCTCTTTCACAACCTCCAAATGATCGCGTTAACACCTTATTATAATCCCTCTGTAAACATAGTTAAAAACTGAAAAATATCCCAACAAAGTTTGTCACGTAACGGAACGTAACTAAACTGAACTAGCAGTTAACTACATAACAGTTAGTTAACTATTACCGCGTCAGTTCTCTAACTGCCGTGAAGTGCCACGTAAGGCCTACGGTCACGTACACGCCGTGAACTGGATTTTAAAATGTCATGACTTTTACGTTATACGATTCGATCTAAGATGAACTGAGACGATGAACTCGGAGTTTGTTGCAACAAGTGAAAGAAAGAAAGAAAAGAAAGGGTTGGAGTTTGGAGGTCTCCAACCTACATATATATTTAGTATCCTACTGCTGGGCACGGGTTTTCTCTCAGAGTGAAAGGGGTTAGGCTATATTCCACCACGCTATCCTAATGCGGGTTGGCAGACTACACACACCGTCGAGAAAATCTTTCAGACGTCTAAATTTCCTCACAATGTTTTTCTTCGCTAGTGATTATATATTAATTCTTAATAATTATATTTAATCCTTATAACTCGTTAAATTACCACATTAGTCTAGTTTTTTTTGCTACGCTAGATGTCCTAGGTTCGATTCCCAGGTCGAGCAATATGGTATTGGGTTGAAATTCTCAGTAGCAGCTCGGAGTTTGGATTTGTGACCGACAGGTTCGCCTCCTATTACAGAAGACCAAGATCTAGCGCTGAATTTATGTGCTCTGCCTAATCCTTTGGGAAATACAGCCGTAATGGTATGTTACGTTATGTTTAAACAAGTAACAAAACTGCAAGACTGAAGGATATGGTGAGCTCGTTCTGCGTGAATCGGATCGCCAATAATTAACAAAAATGTAAGGTAGCTGTTAGTAATTGTAACATTAAGACGTCCAACAACTTAGTCTACCCGTGACCATGGATGCTGTAAAGGATCCGAAACATCGGAAATCAAATAATATCAATACAACGCGATAAAATCCGTAAAAAGTAGTTTTATTTCAAGTAACAAAAATTTATTTTTTACTATCGGACGACCAGAACCACGAAAAGCGACATCGATTCATGGTGGACATTCCGAAAACCCGAACGAAACACTTTAAGTCCACTTTTATCATGCGTACCGCTGAAATGTGGAATGCACTTCCCGAGTGGGTCTTCCCCGATAGATATAATCTGGGTGTCTTTTAATCACGAGTGCATCGGTTTCTTTTAGGCAAGCGCGCTCCATCGTAGATCGCAGTATCGCTTAACATCAGGTGAACTGGCAGACAAGCGTAAGCCAACCACAAATAAAAAAAAAATATATACTGGACGTTAAATTGAATTAATAGATCATTAGAGGAAGTAAGAGAAGTTTCAATTTTCACTAAAACTAAGATCTCTTTACTAATACACAAATCGTCGGGGATAGTTCAATACTGCGTAACTAACACTTTGGTGTAGGGTCTATTTTACAATAATTTCAATGTTATTTAATTTGAAGTTAGGACTTATAGAAAAGTGTTAGGGTCTATTTTACAATAATTTCAATGTCATTTAATTTAAAGTTAGGCCTTATAGAAAAGTGTTAGTTACGCGATATTGAACTATCCCCTACGAAATTACTTGCTAATTATGAAACATCTGACAACTCTATCTCAGTTAATTCCATACTAACGACGTCTAAGCTTTGTGCCTGCCGCCGGGAGTGAAAATAAGCTTATTAAACTATTATTATGTTTAACTGAGAACTTTACTGAGAGTTTAGATCATGTAAGTCGATTTGCGTTGTTCGTAGTCAAGTTAGAAATAATATACGAAGACATCCCAATATAGTACAAGAAGTCTAGAATAATTTATTGATAATATAATGCGAAACGCCATCTTCTATTCTTATCTATATATACATACCATCACGCCTTTATTCCTCAAAGGGTTAAGTAGAGGTATAAGATCCCGTGTAATAGGAGGCGAGCTTATTGCCATCAGCCGTCAATCAACAATAGTGCTCGACCTTGGAAGCGAACCCAGGACCTCTAGCGTAGCGGTCGCGTATATTACCCCCAGACTAATTAGTTTTTTATATACGAGATTTGAAACAAATACTTTTTTACTTCAATTGTATTTGCTTATTATTTTCGTTACGGGTTCCAAGACAGTTTAATCATTACCTTGGAACTCGCAGAGCTTTTTTTATGGATTAAGTCCTCAAACGAGCTGACGAGCCACCTGTAAGTGTAACACCTGCAACACCAGAGGAGTTGCTGATGCGTTGCTGACCATTAAGAGCCCCTACGGGTTGCAGACTAGCAAAGCCGCAGCAACCGATAAAATCTGGCTCTTACGTGCAAAAATCGAAACACACACCAAGGTGCTTTACGACAGACTCCGACATAAGGGTGGTCGCCAGCCAGTCAAACCCCAAAAGACCTTTTGGGGTTTGACTGGCTGGCGACCACCCTACGACCGTACGACCGTACCACCGAGCAAGTCAGATATTTTCACGCCTCTTACGGGATGCCTATCTAAAAGGTTAACGCGTCGCCTACTGGCGCCTAAGCAGTGATAGCCTAGTGGTATTACCGTTGGACTGCCCAGTCAAAGGTCTCGAGTTCGAACCCAAGGCACGCACCTCTGACTTTTCGAAGTCATGTGCGTATTAACTGTTAATTATCACGCGCTTAAACGGTGAAGGAAAACGTCGTGAGGAAACCTGCATGCCTGAGAGATTTTCTCGATGGCGTGTGAAGTCTGCCAACCCGCACTAGGCCAGCGTGGTGGACTATAGCCTAATCCCTCTCATTTGAGAGGAGACCCGTGCCCAGCAGTGGGACAATATAATGGGTTGATTATGTTACTGGCCTGGCTTGTCTGGTCGCGCGGCAGATTGGGCATGTTTACCTAAAGTTTCATTTATTTTCTCATCCAACAATCAAATATAGAAATTGGCACATTAGTAGCAAATGAAGGCATTGGCAAACCCAACAATAACACAAAGTCGTAATTGAGCGTAGTTTCGTGGTAGCGCGCTAATTAGCCCGCTTAGCGTAAAGTTGAAGCCGTTTGGGCCTTAATAATTACGTTTTAAACCTTTAAAGTTGCGCAGGATACCGTTGTTGCGCTTACTGATAATTTTATACCGTTTTTAGTGGATTAGAGATATTGTTATTATGAAATTAAGCCGTCTCTTGGCAAGGATGCGAGGCGGTGAGTGTTTCTGTAGCGTGTTGGAATTATAGTGTCGGCCATTTTACTGTTTTGGAGGGTAGAACGGAATTTGATAAGGAAATGCTCACACTTAACCTAAATGCACTGCGAAATTTTCTAGAAACATTTCGATTCTTCGACGTTAAAATTACATAATAATTGGAATTCCTTTTTTAAATATTTATGTTTAAAGTTCTATATCAAAAGAACTGCAGGTTTGGTGCAATCATCTCACCACTTACGTTGCACCGAGTGTCGTGAGTTCGATTACCGCCCGAGATAAATAGGTACCTACCTATTTGTGTGATATTCGTTTGGAGTCTGTGTTCTAGGAACGGAAGATATCTTTTACCCGCAAAGCCAGAGAAAATCGAAAAAAAAACATGTAGAATATTTTTCATTAAAACGCTGTCGCTTACGCATTCAAACGCTGTCGCTTACGCATTCGTCGCTTGAATCTTCATTTTGCTTTCACAGATAGTAGAAGAAAGCATAAACTAAAACCTACTTCAAAAACAGAATACACCATATTTCACCAAAACTGACAGCGCTCGCCAAAACGACACTACCAACTTGATTAGTTCGAAACTGAACGAAGCTTAAGCACCGGTGTATAAATCTACAGTAAATCCGTTTGGACCTGGCTTGCCACCCCACTACTTCTACCCTGCTGTACGTTGATTTGTACCGGTCGTTAAGCGTTTTTGGAGCGTAATGGCAGGTGCATGTAGGTCATACTGATTTCGGGTATTGGATGGGATTTGAGCGCTTTTAATGTTAAATATACATCATAAATTTTATTTGCAGCCCATTTATTATACGTATGTACTTGTGTCACTATTTAAAATTATGTGTGTATCAAATGGCTGTTCAAATTGGCAAATGGTCTTACGTATTATGGCGCCTATTTTCCATTGGTTTGGGCAGTAGGCATGGAACATTTCGCAGATAGCATAATTATGAAAAATCACATAAAGACATTTTTCATATGTGACACCTGCGACTTTTTTTCACACGGCCAGCTCAAAATCGCATTTTAATGAAATCACATTTTGTTCATAGCAAAATAACAAGTGGAGCGTAATAAGCATTGCCATTCAGTGTGGCAATGTTGCCAGTCTTTTGGGCACCCTCCCGGACGACAGCGATGCCGAGGAATACTTTGACGCCTAGTCACGCCTCTGTCGTTTAGATTTATACACATAGCTTTTTTTACGTTCATGTATTTTATGTAGATAGGTTTCTTTTATTATGTATATAGTTTATTGTTGATGTAAATAAATAGCAAGTGTGGTGATAAATGATTTAGAATTAAAATTCATTGCGGACGAAAAGTAACAAGCTGCAAAAATTCGCATGTGAAATCGCTGTGAGAAATAATAATACCATAACTTAATCAACTCATTGTACTGTCCCACTGCTAGGTACGGGTCTCCTCTCAGAATGAGAGGGATTAGGCTAATAGAGAAATTATAATAATTTTGAAAAATGAAAATAAATGAAAAATCACAATCATTTCCATACCTATTAGACTATAGTCTACAGAGACACCTACTAGGATTCTGACAGGATTTTTTCGCTTCAGTTACGTTCATTACTCTCCTATTTTATATTCTATTGTGATGAAAAACTTGGCAGTCCAACGGTCATACCACTAGGCTATCACTGCTTGGTTAATTAGTGATACTGGGATTTTTTATGAAATTCTCAGTAGCACCTCGGAGTTCGGATTTGTGCCCGGTTACTGGCAACAGGCTCAACCTCTATTACATGGGACCTAAACTATGGAAATGTATTTTTTTCTCAAAAAAAGCTTACTAGCAATGTTGGTCGCATATTACTAGTATTCTTGTTAACCCCTCGCGCTAAGCTAAATGCTTGTGTTACGGGTAGGTTCCTGTTGGTAGTGCAATGAGTGGGTTTCGAACCGACAACCACATGATCGTAAGTCCGATGCCCTAGCGATTAGGCTACCGCCGCCTCTAATATTGTATGATTAAAATGAATGGCTTTATAACATGTATTCGTGATGTTATGTAGCTCTCAATTTTAATCCTACACGTGAAAAGTCCAATAAATTTTCATACCAATTTCCATAAAAATATAATACTCACAAGAAGCCAACAGTAATTACATTACTTACTCCATAAACGTCAAGAGCGTGAAATATTAAATAAACGTAAATCTTAACTAGCATCGCTTTAGTTATGCATAAAAACTGCATATAAGCCACCATTTTTATTGCCCCTCGCTTTACGAACACATAAATAAGAACCGCTTTGCGCTGGTTCGAACTAGTTTAGAACAGATCCAACCGGTTATGGCCGGGTATTGCCAGACTCAATATATCGGTTTGTGAGCAATTAAAGATAGATTTGAAACAGTCTGAGAAAACTATGAAATGTATTTTGTACATTTTACTGCGTTATTAGTCTAGTGGTCCCAAGCGCGACTGCTACACCAGAGGTTCTGGGTTCGATCCCCAGGTCGAGCAAAGTGTTATTGGGTTTTTCTATGAAATACTCAGTAGCAGCTCGGAGTCTGGATTTGACCCCGTGAATGGCTGTAGGCCTATAACATGGCACCTAAATATACCGGCGAACTGTGGGTATACATTAAGTACGCCTCTGCCTAACCCTTCGGGGAATACAGGCGTGATGGTATGTTATGTTAAAATTTAAGGGTCCGGCGGACCGATTTTCTCTCACAAAGGTAATACCGAAATAAATCGTAATCCAGATAATATTATATCAAATTATGTTATCATTCGGATTTAGATACTGTTAATCTAGGTTCCTACGATCCTATTTCGTCCAAAATACTTCACTGTAAATAATTGTAAGCGAATGCAATTTTTGATAACTTTACCAAGTTTGGAAAGAATTTCCGGTGTTTTAATTTCAGTGAAGTAGTAGCAGACGAAATAGGATCGTAGGAACCTAGATTAACAGTATCTAAATCCGAATGATAACATAATTTGATAGAATATTGTCTGGATTAAGATTTATATCGGAATTACGTTTTTGTGGACAATTCACGCTCTGCCGGACCCGAAGATACCATGAGAAACCTACATGGCTGACAGACTTTTTATGCACTCAGGTCAGCGTATAGGTAGGTTAAAGCCTAGCCCCTCTTATTCTGGGCAGACGTATTCCCAAATGTGAAATGTATAGGCCATAATTGCATTGGTATCCTACATCAAGCTTGAACCAGAGTTGCCATATAAATTAAGTTAATAATACAATCAAAATTTGGCAACACCAGTGGCTCCAATTGAGAATAATTTACATATTTCCATGCACAATATTGCGTTCGGTCACTTTAATGGTTGGTTGGAAAACTATGCTATGTTAAAATTAAGTTAGTGGTTTATTTTGGACTAGCTTTCGTATATGGTTTGTCATTATTTTAGAGATAGATTTAAAGGACTCATGACTTATTTTAGCCACGATGATTAATCGGTCTGCAAAGATAAGCTGTTATTATAACGGTCAATTTACCGAGGTGCCAAATGCCTCGGAGATAAAAACTAAAAGATACATTTATTCGACCAACGCTAATGAGATACGAAAACATAAAGGACACATTAAAATATAAATAAACATAACTTTTAACAAAAAGTAAAACCGCCATCAAAAACATAAAAATAATGCAAATATAAAATAACAGTTTCGGAAGTCGGTGCCTTCGATTTGGTTTCAACTTTTGTTTTCGCCACCGACTTCCGAAACTGTTATTTTATATTTGCATTATTTTTATGTTTTTGAAGGCGGTTTTACTTTTTGGTAAATGTTACTTTATTTCAATATTTTTAGTAGCGAGTAAAATTTTACGCATACCTAGACGACGTTATCATTTACGTGTTATTGTCATTTTGTTCTAAATTTTGTGATCAGATCTGACCAAATTTTTATGGGCGCACCTCTGCAGTATGAGCTATCCATAAAAAAAAGCATCATTAAAATCGGATGGCGTGATATTGAGTTATTCGTCCATTTGTCTCGCACATACTTAATGCAAATTTAAGACTTATATGGTTTTATCATGGATGCCACTGTCAGAACTGTACCAAATTGAAATCGGTTCACCCAGTCGAAAGTTATGAGTCGAATTGAGAACCTCCTCCGTTTTGAAGTCGGTTGAAAATAATCGACCTAAAAATTATTTAAATACTAGCCTTTGTTCGCGATTCCGTCTGCGTGGACTTCAGAATCGGATCTGACCTGGATTAAAAGTACCCTATGCTATTTCAGACAAACAAATCCATGTTTTTTTTAAGCTTGCTATCAATGTGGGTCGCACATTACTAGTATTGTTGTTAACCCCTCGTGCTAAGCTAAATTGCTTGTGTTACGAGTGCGTCGGCCACATGATCGCAAGTCCGACGCTCTAGCCATTGGGCTACCGCCGCTTTATTATTAAAATGCGAAAGTAAGTTTCTTTGCTTGTTACGCTTTGACGCCTAAAACACTAACCGATTTTAAAAAATCTTTTACCTACCAATAGAATTTTTTTATTAGAAATCCCCACAAAAATTACCATAATGTGTCCCAGGGTTGCCTATAAAAGACATTATTTGACGTGCTTTGCCATTTCGTTATTTGTTAGAAAAATTAGGTTACTATGGAGATCCCTTTGACACTTCGACACATACGTGGGAGAGCCATGCTTCGGCACGAATGGGCCGGCTCGACCGGAGTGATACCACGGCCTCACAGAAAACCGGCGTCAAACTACGCTTACGTTGTGTCTCGCCGAGTGAGTGAGGTTACCGGAGACCCAATCCCCTTTTAAAAGGTCGGCAACGCACTCGTGACTCCTTTGGTGTTGCGGGTGTCCATGGGCGGCGGTAATCGCTCACCATCAGGCGATCCGTCTGCTCGTTTGCCCTCCTATCCCATAAAAAAAACTTTATTTGACTTGGACCTCGATGAAATTGGGTACAGAGATAGATTATCGTCTGGAATAGCACATAGGCTGATTTTTATCCAGGTCGGATCCAACTCTGAAGTCGCGGGCAGAAGGTACTGTATCTATAAATTAGGTTCAGGGTGACTAGTGTTTAAGAATCAGAATACACACGAAGGTGCTAGACAGATTCCGACGTAACGTACGTTGGAGTCTGTTGTAAAGCACCTTTGTGTGTGTTTTGATTTTTGCGCGTAAGAGCCAGTTCCCCATCTCGATCTGTGGATCCAGCAGTCTACAGTCCGTAGGAGCTCTAAAGGCTCGGCAACTCATCTGCAACTCCTAATAATGAGATAGTTCTGTAAGAGTAATATTAACTAAACCAGAAAAAAAATTGTAACTATATTTACATATTTGTTTGAATAAAGCTGAGGTTTTGAAACGTAGCCGATGTAGTTAAATATCTGCTATAAATGTGTGTTATTAGTAATTCACAGAACTGAAATAGGGCTCCAATTAGCTCCAAATGCTGGCATCATACATCGCATACTCCGTTGACCTCACCGTTCGGCACAGCGAGTGCTGCCACGCTCAATTACGTTTGCAACACTGACGGTATTCGCGCCGTGGAATTTTCGATTCTGCACTGTGGTACTCAAAGATTCATTAGTTTGAGGTGCACTAATATACACCCACAGATCGCGCAGTTCCACGTAATAGGAGGCGACTCTTTTGCTATTAAATAGGCACAAATCCAAACTTCGAATTTCAACTACTTACTGAGAAAAACCCTTTAGGGTAAGCGTTATATTTACATTATTATATCTCGACGCTTCTAGCTTTTTACAGCGTCCATATTTAAAAAATACCTACATTGTACTAGTTAACTTTCACCAAACCGCCGTTTGTTATATGACGTCCACGTAATAAAGGCTACAGTTTGAGCATCGCCGGTGCGCTGTACCGAGCGATATTTGTTTAATATAGCCAATACAGCTCGCAAATGGGTCACAGTGTGTCATAAGCGCTGATTTAGCGAAATTTGCTAATTATGCACCGTTTTGGTGGAATATTTTACATTGTTCGCTTGAAATGCAAAGTGGTCCTTAGGTACGGTTTTATATATTTCAAAATTAAGTTCATAACATAACACACCATCAGGTCTGTATTCCTCAAAGGGTTAAGCAGAGGTGTACTAATGTAGACCCACAGTTCGCCAGTATGTTTAGGTCCCATGTAATAGGGGGCGAGCCGACTACCATTAACCGGGCACAAATCTGAACTACGAGCTGCTACTTAGAATGTTATCGAAAAACCGAATAATGCTTTACTAGACCTCGAAATTGAACCTAAGACTTTTAGCATTGCAGTCGCATTTAGGACCAGTATTTTAAGGTAACATTATCAATTTGGATACGATCCTCCTCTAAGAATCAGAGAGGGTTTAGGACGATAGTCTACTATGCTGGCCTATTGAAGTACGCCTTTCGAGTTCCTTCACCATTTAAATGCACATCATTTCGAAAAGTCAGAACTATTGTTGCAGATACATATAGGTATACATCTGCTGAACCCTATATTTGGAATACAAGCGAGGTAGTATTTATAGTTATGTGATGGTATGAAACATAACTGGAATGATAATTATTTGTGAAATTGAGGCTTTGTTTAATTTCAGATATTGTTTCGATTTTAATATTTATTCTAATGGAACATTATAATTTCAATATAATGTATATATGTAATAATAATAATATATGTATTTCAAATAATAATATCTTTGACAATAGTTGTAATGGGGGCTCAGAAACCTGACTATATGAAATGAAATGAAATGAAATTGAAATTATTTATTCTGCAAGTAGATCTTTAGAGATACTTTTACATGTCAATGGTTTGGGGTTTTTTTTTTTAGCTAGATGGCTTCGGCATTTCCTAACTGACGACCTCTGAGAAGAAACACCGAAACAAACTCAGAGAATCATGGTCTCTTTTAAAGTCCAGACATGGAAGAACACTTATATGTGAGTGGTACGATGTAGGGTAATGTCTGAAATGGCCTTTTGAGGAAAGAACCATTGCAGCTTTGAGTAGACCAGTCCCAACTGACGGCACGCATGCATCAGTCATCGTGTAGCTCAACCATAATTTAGGGAGCTCAACGACCGATATAGTACTGTATCCATAGGGCTTCATAGCAGCTTTTTTTTTAAATACTGGTACTCTTTCGTATCTGGATAGACTAGAAGCTATGCATGAACATTTAATAAGAATCAGCATGGATCCAAAAAATAACAATAAACATTTTTGCTCGTATGTTAAGTTTATCATTATATTTCCAAGTACGACCGTTCCGGTTGAAACCACCTCAAACCGGAATGCGCTGGTTAAAACCAGTATTTTCCGTCCGGTCGCCCTGAACATACGGGCTAAAGGGTAAATATTATTATTAACTCATGGCGGACAGAATTTAACAAAATAATTGCTGGCCCTTTTTCAGGGAAAACGTTTATACAGTGTTTGAATCCGTCAGGTTTGTTTTTTAATGTTTAATGGACTTCAAAGGAGTTTCTCAATCCTGCCTGTGTTTTGTTTCTTTTTTAACGTAACCTCTGAAGTTTTTTAAATGGTTGTTAAAATTATAATATTTATTTAGATTCAAAGTCCCCTTGCGACTAAGAATTTCCGCATTAAATACACTGTTCGATCTTTTTTTAACATACATAACATAACATACCATCACGCCTGTATTTCTCGAAAGGTTAGTCAGAGGCGTACTTATATACACCCACATTTCGCCGGTATGTTTAGGTCCCATGTAATAGGGGGCGAACCTATTGCCATTAACCGGGCATAAATTCCAAACTACTGGAATAACGAGGCAGTTTTTAATGAAGGCAGTTTTTTTTACGTGGGAGAGCTATGCTTCGGCACGAATGGGCCGGCTCGACCGGATTGATACCACGGCCTCACAGAAAACCGGCGTTGAACAACGCTTACGTTGTGTTTCGCCGAGTGAGTGAGGTTACCGGAGGCCCAATCCCCTTTTAAATGGTCGGCAACGCACTTGTGACTCCTATGGTGTTGCGAGTGTCCATGGGCGGCGGTAATCGCTTACCATAAGGCGATCCGTCTGCTCGTTTGCCCTCTTATCACATAAAAAAAAATTAAGCCTTCCTCGTCAGCTACGCTTGTCACCACTAGATCAATCTTAATAATATTCACTTGTAAGAATTGTCCTACCAATTCCCCACAATTCATTCTCCAACATATTATGAAGAGAGTCCATTTGTCTGTCATACTATGAAACAATCTAACCTTTATTTGAGTACAAAATGTACTACAATGAAAATTGCATTCCTCTTTTGTAGGTCGACTGGAGAAGAATTTCATTCAATATTTCATATTTGAGACAGCAGCGGGCGGCACAAACAGTAATAGAGGAAATATTGCATTTTTTTCATATTGATATCGCAAACATTAAGCCTCTATGTATTTTACTTAAAATTAAAAGATGAGATGTCAGAAATAAAATAAGTAACAAGATATTAAACTATATTCATTTCTCTAAGTAAATATTTTAAAAGTGTAACTAAAACCCGGAAAAATATTCAGAAAACCAAAGTATCTTGTACACAGTAGAATCAAATATGTAAATTAGACTGGTATACAGGTACGAAAATGTCTAAATTATCTGGCATCGTTGTGCGATGGGTCATTGAGCTCCCGAATTTACGGCTCCAAGATGACGGGTGTGTGAATGCCGTCAATTGGGACTAGTCTACTCAATTGAGAAAACATTGTGATACTTACGACATATTTGATACTACTGTGTACTTTACAAAATACTGTGGTTTCCTGAGTTTGTTTCGGGATATTTTGTCGTTTTAAAAATATTTACTTATATGCTTGACCATTGTTTTAGTAGTTTTACCTACGTTTCAAATGATTCATATAAAATTTACGATGTTTTGTCCGATTTTCATTCCGAAAATGTCAGCTCCGGTAATAGGTTAGTCTTGTAAAAGCGATAAGCAATGACTTGGAAAGCTGCCAGTATCCAGTGCAACTGTATAAATCTTTGGCCCACTATTTATGCCAAACGCGTTTTCAAGCACTGCTTTGGCACTAATTGTAGTCTTGTAATTTACAAATCGCCCATCTAACAGTATAACTAGCGCCGAAAGACCTATTTGCATTTATTGCTGAATTAAGGTGAACAACAAAGATTTTGGTAAATAAAAAATGGATTTGGCGATGGTTGTATTGGATGGCAATCAGTAGGTGTGACATGAGCAAGATCGGCAACAAAGTGAATGTTACTGGCTAAATAGATAGAAAAAAAGATTTAAAGGTCCGGCGGACAGAATTTCACGTACAAACGTGTAAGTTCAAGTTCAAATGTTTTTATTTCAAATAAGCTTTAACAAGCGTTTATGAAACGTTATGATTCTAGTTGCACGGTTCCAAAAGGTTGATCCTATGGAGAAGAATCCGGCAAGAAACTCCATGGACACTTATAAAATAAATGGTGTTAATGTAATGTAATATCAAAATAAATCGTAATTCAAATATAATTTATTCAAATTGTGTTATCATTCAGATTCGGATACCATTTATCTATTCCGGTTCCTATCCTACCATTTCGAGCAACATACTTCATTAGAAATAAATGAAAGTAATTGTAATTCTTGATTATTTTGCGAATCCGAATAATAACAAAATTTGATCAAACTGTGTTTGAATTAAGATATATTTTGGTATTACGTTTGATGTGTAATTCAGCGTCCGTCGGACCCTTAATCAGATTTCTCAAATTACAGATTTAAGGAAAACATGAGTACAAACTTGGTGCAAACTATTGTTTTCGAAATTAGATTCAAATGGAATGATTAGTTACTTTCTCTTTCTATCACCCAATATCATAATATTTATATTATTTTATAAACAGTTTATCACATTATTATGTTGTTGCGACTCACTCTTTGATATCTCTTTAAATTACCTCTGACTGTGATTGGCAAAGTGCATGTTAAAAATAACTCTGATTGGATTGAACTGACAACCGAGATTAACTAAGAGCACACCGAAAAATCAAATCAAAAATGTTTAGTCAATTTAACTTATCTGGTTTAGTAATTTTTCAATCCTGTAAATGATGACCTAGTTTCATCTATCTTATCAGTACTTTATGCTGGTATTCAAAGACCGAATTATGAACAGACACCCCTACATTTTTCAGATCATCCTATCAAAACATTACTTCTCCTAAACTCACTTTCTGGACATCAATAAAAACGTTAAAAGGGTCGCTTTAAATCGTTTTCGAACAAATAGTATCGGTTATTCTGGTCGCGTCTAAACTGTTTGGTCGACACGGAGTGTTTATTGTCGCCCTAAGGGTAAAGCTAAATAAATTTGTGGAGGGTGCCGGTTATAAGATGCAAGCATGAATATTGAGCGGGTTATCAAAATATTTTTGGTCTTTTATGGTAATTTTTAAGGAAGAAAACATTCATTTATTTTGGTCCTTAGATACGAAGTATGTGTTATGTTTGTTAAAGTTCTAAAAGTTTTTCTTTTATGAAAGAGTATAACTTTTAGGTTAGTACCTATTTATAAAATTATAAAACATATACTGATTAATATTATTATATTTAAAACAAAAAATAGACGACAATTTTGTCTTTACGTTTAGTCTTCTATAATATCTATAGCATTGGTACCTATATTTAATTTAAGATCATTTTTAAGAGTAATATCAGAGATGTATATAATTATAAGAATAAATAATGAAGTATGTTATTATAATTAACAGAGTAATTTTTGTTTCCAGTTCTGAGCTTAATACAGGATCCAGGTAAAGTATTTTTGCCATGTACTTATCCTTATTAGTGTTTATTTAAATAAAGCTTTACGATGTTCTTTAATTATTTACTTTAATTATGGCATACAATATTATTAGCTTTTTATCTTCATTGTTTGTTTTTTATTTTAGAATGTTTATGCTATATTACTTTAATGGCGTTTATAATAAAGATTTTTTGAATATTTTCTTGTTAAATTTTGTCAAAATCACTGTAGCACTAGAAATAAACTAGCTTTAAAATAAAATCAGAATTGCAATAGCTGATACCCGCGAATCAGCAAACGAAATGGGGGATTTCAAATCGCTGAATGAATACAATGTGGATTTTGTTCACAGAGATACATTTATATTGGAATATTTTCTATATTCCTTTGTGCGTGTAACACAGGTACAGCATATAAGTTGGTATATAAATTTAAATATATTTCGCACATACATCCTGTTAAATAATTTACATGTGTACTATATTTTGATTAAATACAAACCAATGGTGATTGATGTAGTTTTAAGGAAATATATCATTATAATAATTAAATAAATCGATAATAAGTCGTATTTGAAAAATAAAAATCGTCTTCTGTTAGCGTAGCGGGCTATAATCTAACTCCTCTCACTTTCAGAAGAGACCCGTGGCTAGCACTAGGACAGTAACTGGATTGACAATAAACTTATACGGCTCTTAAGTGCTTATAACCTTGATGTAATTTTTCACTTCACCATATATTTACAAGGTAATAGCATTACCATGATTTCTGATATTTACGCGAATATTAGACATATTGAAATAAAACCACTTTACTTTGTAAAGGGTCCGAAACGTCGGGATTGATAATGTTAAATAAATAAAATAAACACCCTTAGACATTTAGGGTCTTAGATATAACAGGCCAAGCTAGCGGCAGTGTCCAAAATTATAAGTTCATGCATTAGACCAACCTCAATAACCACGCCTAAATAAATAGCCTGGCGCCACAGGAATACTGAAGTGTATTGCCACCGAATGTCACCCCGACATTTTTTATCACTGCCATATTGATATTGAACTATTCTAGAAAGAGTTTACGGAACTAGCTTACCTTAATGTTGCGATAAAAATCAGGTGATCCATCAGATACCTATTTATGTTTGGTGCGGTTAAACGTAAAAAGATTATTATATATTTCAAATAGTATAGTGACATACAATATCACAAATGAGCTGCTTCTGTTTTTTAGAAGGTCCTTACAAAATATTACCCAAGTTTTCTTGATTGCTGCTGATTTTTACTATAATACAAGTAGATCGAATCTTGCGAACACTTGCATAAACATCCGATTTCCTATTGTAAAAATCATCAATGAAATTTTAGTTATAAGGTTTTTCTATGAAATTCTCATTACCAGCTCGGAGTTTGAGATTCATGCCAGGTTGGTCATAGCCTCGTCCCTATTACATGGGACATAATAATACCAGTGAACTGCGAATGTACATTAGTAGACCCCTTCAGAGAATATATGCATGATACGTTAATGTTACCTAAATAACTGGACCAAATAAATTTAGCAGATTGTTCAAATGATCGGTTCGTTAACATCCTCGATTGTCCTTTTGTGCATTGTTTAGTTAGTACCATTTGAAGATACTCCCTTTTTAATGGATATCTAAAGAAAGAGGCCTATTCATTCTTTATAAAGGATACAGAATCAAGTTTGTTTCCGTCCAAGTAAATGTACAGTCAATACGTACTTAAGTAAACAAATCTTTCATACTGATATAGAAGATATGAGGTCAATGTGTGGTCTAAAAACAACAGATAGCTGTGTTCCACATTTCAAAACACTAAAAATATTGACACTACCAGCAATGTACATAATGGAAACAGCATTGTTTGTGAAAACTAACCCTCATTTATTTGTCAGCTTATCTGCAGTCAGAAAAAATCCATTACGTACTCAATATTTTAACAAACTATGTTAAATGTAAAACATCATTAATGCATAAAAGTTTTTTCGGCAATGCTCCAAAAATTTATAATAAAATACCGGATGTCATTAAAAATATGCCATTACTAAAATTTAAAAAGGCACTTATTAAGTTGCTTATTGATAAATGTTACTACAGAATAGATGACTTCTTGACCGACGTTTCAATATAAACAACTGTATAATTATTATGTAATTTTTAAGTTAACTGTACTTATAATTAAGGATGTAATATTTGTATGTCTTATTGACAAAACATAGCGGACTCAATAATCATGTAAGACCTATACTTGTATTTACCTATGTTTTACAAATAAATAAATTCTAATTCTAATTCTAAAGATAATCTTTCAAACCTTCGGATAGTTTCACATCAAAAATGTAAATCCGTTATTGAAATGTTAACCAAGTTGATATAAAAAGTTATAATGTATTCAATGGGAAAACTTGAGAGCGCCGAAGAAACCTAGTTTTGTCCCAACTTTAAATTATTTAAGTTTTTAATGGTATATTTTTGTTCATAGTATTAAGGAATTGTATTGATATTCATTAGAAATATGATTACATATCTACTATATTTACTGTAAGGTAAAGATAATTATGTTAAGATGCTAAGCGTGCGTGATATAAGCGTGGCCAATACGGATGGAAGAGTTGGAAGGGGCCGACCTCGGCGAACGTACCACAATCAAATTGCGGACGTTCTCAAAAAAAGGTCACGTTATAAGCATCTTAAACCGACGATCATACATGCGGAGATTAATGAACGTGGATGAAGCGAAAGTGGTGTGCCAGGATCGTAGCAAGTGGAAATCTATAGTCTCTACCTACCTCAATGGGAGGCCGGCGTGAAAATATGTATGTATGTATGTATGTATTTACTGCAAATGTAACAAAGTCTAAAATATATAAAATAAAAATTATTGAATAGGTTAGTATTATTTTCAATTCACACGTAAGTATTAGTGAATAATTTTGAAAATCACAGCATATTTGAATGAATAGGCTGATATTTTAACAGACCCGCAAGTTTCTAAAAGGTTTTAGCTTAAAAAAAATACACCTGAAATCCTTCAAGCACCTCAGCCAACCCACAGCTGCAAAATAGGTAACACATTCAGCCCAAAATCATCATAACCCATTCTCATAAGAATGCCATTAGAGCTTACTATACAATCGGCACGTGCGACCCAAAGGACCAGAATGGGCTACAGGACCAAAATACAACGGTATCGCATTAACTACTATATATTTATACGATGCTTGGGTCAACCGATATTGAAAGCCTACGGAATATATTGTTAGGCTTTTTGTATTATTTTTCTACAGTTATTGAAGTTTTACATGGAATTTCACTTCGACTTTTTCGAGGAGTAAAGGGTTATTTTAATAATCCTAGGATGTGAGAGATTGATTCATAGTATTTTTAAAAAAATATTATTTTTATAACACCCTATTCAATTTAAAGGGTTATTCAAAATTTTTATTCAGAATAAATCAACTTAACCCATGGAAATTCATGCTACTAGATAAAGTACTATTCCACGTCACCGCTAGTCCGCTAGCCGCCAACTACTTTTTTGAATTTTTGTGCACAGCTTGAGTTTTATCACAAGGCGCAAAATACGTTATGTCTCACAATAATTTGTCGGGTACAACGGAAATTCCGCGGATGACAAAAGATAAATGATATTTTGATTGTCACTTAGATTTATTTGATTGGTCCTTTGGTAAAATCATCATGAGGCTGATTTTCATTATTTAAAAGAAAACAGTCTTATTTATAAAGGCAGAAAAGCAAAAACGGTTTTTTTTTTACTCTGAGATCCTACACATTTGATAAAATTTTACAACCAGATTTATTGCAGTAATGTCCAAGCAGGTCCAAATAAAGGGTGCCTATTGTAATGATTTTATAAAATAATGACAAGACATTTATATAGGTTTCCTTATCACGAGCGACAGATGGCGCTTGTAGTTGAACTATTCGTTATTAAACGCCCTTTTTATTAGAAATTAGTCAAATATAAGTAGGTGTTATATTATCAATTTGTCTGTGTAATCAATTTATAACTATTGCTAAATTTAAAGTTAATCTAATGTATTTAAATTAATCAATTGATCATGCGTACTGTGTACTTCGCTCTGATTGGTCTAACCCAGCTGAATGTTTGCCTACGTCTAAGAGTGGGGAACATTCGGCTGGTAATAGATCAATCTGTACTGAGACATTCTATTCCGAGGCGTTGAGCAGTAGACATAATATCTTATAAGCCAGTGCTGTTGTTGTATAATTGTTAATAATTATTGAGCGATTAAGTGATAAGTGATTGTTGATAATTACATACTGTTGGATGAATAAATACTTGTAATACTCAGTCTGAAGTGTATGATTCGTCACATTTCAGAAGTGGGATATGCCTACAAGAAAATCCACAGATACAGTAATGTTGAGTGAGTTATGTGTGCCTACAATAGAAAGCCAAGTGTGCTTGAGTTACTAGAGGCTATGTATGCCTATTGAGCCATGTGTGCTTAGATTGTTAGAGGTTATGTGTGCCTACAATAGGAAGCCAAGTGTGCTTGAGTTACTAGAGGCTATGTATGCCTATTGAGCCATGTGTTCTTAGATTATTAGAGGTTATGTGTGACTACAATAGGAAGCCAAGTGTGCTTGAGTTACTAGAGGCTATGTATGCCTATTGAGCCATGTGTTCTTAGATTGTTAGAGGTTATGTGTGACTACAATAGGAAGCCAAGTGTGCTTGAGTTACTAGAGGCTATGTATGCCTATTGAGCCATGTGTTCTTAGATTGTTAGAGGTTATGTGTGACTACAATAGGAAGCCAAGTGTGCTTGAGTTACTAGAGGCTATGCATGCCTATTGAGGCATGTGTGCTTAGATTGTTAGAAGCTATGTATGCCTATTGAGCCACGTGTGCTTAGATTGTTAGAGGTTAATTATTTTTATTTTATTTATTTAATTTTTATGAGGTACATATTAGGTCTTACGAAGTAATATAAGCCCCACAAAACTGTACAAACAGTTTGACTGTGGGATCAATTTTAGTCTTAATAACATGTAGGTAGGTACATAATTAGTAATGGAGTGCACAATTAATGTTTTATGGTAGGGTATCTATAAGTTATTTTATTTTTTTATTTACACGCAGTTTCATAAATCTTATTTGGATATTCTCCAGTTTATCTATATAGGTTTTTAAATGTGAGGCCGTAGCAATCAAGAGCATAATCCAAAATAGATTCCACTAAAGAAGTATAAAGTAGTTTTAGTATACCAGTAGGAATAGGAGTTATGTGTACCTACAATAGGAAGCCAAGTGTGCTCTAGCTACTAGAGGCTATGTACGCCTATTAAGCCAAGTGTTCTTAAAGATAGTAAGCCAAGTGTGCTTAAAGTTATTTTGGCCAAGCGAGTCAAAAGTTTTGGGCCAAGTGTGCCCAATAGGAACGGAACTATCCTCAGACGCGTAAGTAAAGCATGATTTATACTAAGAGAACAATTAAAAGAATTATTATGCGACTAAGTGCGTTGCAGATAGTTGTGTATATACCCTCTATTAATTTTATAAATTGGAAATGGGAAACATTTATTGGAAGACGTATATTTTTGATTGATCTTTTCATGCATAACTTCGAATTTATGGAGCTATTAATTTTAACCAGTTCGAGTAGATATTTTAGTAATATAAAATGAATTTAATAATAATAAAAAAAAGGAGTTTTTAACTTGTTAGTGTCAAATTGAAACAATACTTATACATTTTTATGTTTTGAGGCCATGGAATCTGATGATACCAATGAATGATGATGAAACCAATGAATGCATACTCCAGACGAAGAGCCGCCAGTTTAGTCGTACAACCATTTACCAAATGTTATACCGAAGTTCAATCCCTCCAGTAAATCTCAGAGTATTGAAGGTTGTTTATGAAAGGTAAGTGTGTAATATATGAATGGGACGAGAAGCAGACCATACATTTTGCCCGACAAAAACTTGTCGGGCTAGCAAAAAAAAAAAAAGGAAAGGTAAAGAAATATTGGTACGTACAAATTCAAATTCAAATCTTTATTGTTTTCATATATAATTAGGATGTTACGAGTTACAATAATGTGTGTCAAAATGAAAAGGTACAACATGAAGTAATGAAAGTTTACGTTAATATTTTTATGATAAATTGATGCTGATATACAAGCTGATATGATATTAGTGATAAAAAGGCTGTAGGTTGTGCAACTCACGGCATTTATGATAAATCCATTAGAAGTGGAGCTCAAGCTTTAAATTGTAATGAACCGGAAAGACTCGCTACATATTCTCAGTTCTCAGCATACCTAGTTAGAACCTATTTCTACAAATAGAAAGCGTCATGAACTCATGATCATACCTCGCCTTCGACTTCAAATGATACCTCCAATTATTTGTTTTAATTGTCGTCGTAAAGAACACTCTTACACCAGATGTCCCAAGTCCCTTGACAAGCGTCTAAAGTATGACAGGGCGCTAGAACGAAAATTGCAAACCGACACCGTTAATTCCATGAATAGACCCAAAGTCAAGCGATGAAATAGAACGTAAAGTCCTTACAACTTCTACACACAGTAACAGTAATAACAAGTTTTACAAACGGGTAAATAATCGAGTTTTCGTTGGGATTGATAGATTATTAAGATTGGGTATAGTAGGACCCACTATTTGGAACCGTGCGCCTAGTTTTGGCAATTCAAAAGTACCTGTATTATTGGTTTATTTGAAATGGATGATTTGACTTTTGACTTATGTAATGCGTGAATATGATGCAAACAGCCTTGACCCCGTGAAAACTGTGTCGAGATTACCTATAGTCAAAGGTTTTGGTAGTGACACCCGTATATAGTACGTTCTTAGAATTGATGAAATCGAATCGAATGTAGAAGTACCTACTTATGGTTAATTATGGGTTTATGCAGACTCATTGGATAAAATTTTAAAGTCCTGAGCTTCGCAGCAAACCAATGATTTGGGCCCCTTAAAGCTTACCTTATCGGATTTCATTCAATTAGCCAGAAACAAATCGGAATTAGTTGAAGTTTCGGATTTAGGTTCTTCTTATCCTGGGAATGTTTATATAGAAGGTTATAATAGTAATAAACTTGGCAAAGAATATAACTTACCTCAAGGCACATATCGTCTAAGCATGGGTAAATGTCACCTTATTATCAAATTTAGCTAATCAAACCCTGAATTTTCCCAAAGAATTTTTCCCAAGATTCGTTGCATTGCGATGCTCTAATTGCAAAAGCAATGCCTTTTGTAAAAAAAAAAGAGAATTATATGCCCTAACAAAATCACGAGAGATATTACTGACTTGGCTCCTTTGATAAAGTCTGAAATCAAAGTCGGTCCCTCAAGTTGGCAAATGGATAAGCCTTACCTACGCATTATCGCAGTCGTATCGTGAATTTTTTGCATTTAACTTGAGCGAGATAGGTTGTAATAACTCTATTAAAATGAAGATAGACTTGCTTAATGATAGACCTGTCACACATAGACCCTATCGCTTATCGCACTTCGAGAGAGGACAGGTACGAGAATTTATTGATGACTTGTTGCGAAATGATATAATACAAGAATCCGATTCCGATTGTGCTAGTTCTATAGTATCATTTGGGTAGAAGATCAATTTCAAGCATTAAAATAAAAGTTTGAGTAATAGACCAACACTAGCCTTATACAATCCTAAACTTGATACGGAGTTGCACACAGATGTTAGTTCCTTAGGTGTGGGAGAAAGTACAGTGGCAGTCTAGCCTTCGGGTACAATCTTATGAAATTTGAAGTTTTGTGTTTATCTGTTGGGATTAGAATTTAAAATTGTAATAGACCATAATACGCTCCGAACCATATTAACCAAACGAGTATAGACCCGGTATTCGTATGACACATGTCGATGCATTAAGCCGAAATAACATTCTCTGCCTTCTGACATTAAAGACGAGTCTTCTGTTAAAGTATCGAGACTGACAATTGGATATTAACACTACAAATGTAGATCCAGACATTTCGCGTATACTTAAAAATTCTTAAGCCTGAATCTGACGAAGAATCTAAAGATATTAGGAAAAATTATGTTATTAAAAATCATAGAGTATAAAGAATTGACGATGAAATACGCCTAGTTGTCCCTCGTAGTGCTCGCTGGAAAATATGCCGTTATAATCATGATGATATAGGACATTTAGGCATTTCTAAAACGACTGAGAGAATTCAATCTGTCTTTTGGTTTCCAAGGCTGCGGCGATAAAATTCGGTGCATTCGGTACGCTTATAATAAAGATGATGCATCCAGACAAAAGACTGAATAATTGTATCCTATAGAAAAAGTTAGCGTCCCATTCCATACAATTCACCTAAACCATCTTGGTTCGTTTGTAAAGAGTAAAAACGGCAATGCCTAAATTATTACAATAGTTGATTGCTTTACAAAATATATATATGTGAAAGCGGTAAAAGACACGAAAACAAAAAAAAAAAAATGACTTTGGCTTACCATCTCCAATAATACCTGATCACGAGCTTTTGCGACAGTCATAGCACTAAACATGTCCCTATCGCTGTAGTTTGTCGCAGGGCAAAAAGTCAAACTGAAAGATATAACCAAACCATCTTAAACGCATTAGCAAAACATAATGACGGAAATGACGAACGCAATTGGGAAATGTGTCTTGGCAAAATCCAATGGGGTGTAAATAATTCAGTTAATTCTTCTACCAAAAAGACTGCCATAGGGGCTTTATTTGGCACCACAATAAAAATACCTCGAGAACTAAAAGATATCCTAAATGACGATGTATTTAAAAACAGACTAAATAAACACCTATTACAATAATGTTATTACATGTACACGCTAAAAGAATTCTTTGAAGATAAAAATAAAAGATAATTAAATTATAATTAATAACAATAAAATCTTTGTGCAATAAAAACAATTACCAAAATAATAACAATACCTTAAATTTCTGTAAATTGACTACCTAAATGGTTATTTAATTTTAAGTAAAAGTTTATAATTTTATTTTCTAATATTGTAATTTGTTAAATTATAATTATGTAATTAACTTGTTAGTACCCATGTATTCTATGCTGTGCCCCAACGGGGTTTCATGTTGATACTTACCAAACTAGAGATCTATGTATATTTACACATGAAGCAATAAAGAACTTTGACTTTGACATTCAGAGATAGTTAGAGTAATAAGTTCGATGTTGGAGCTGACATTATACAAAACATGTTACAAAGCGTAAGAGATGAGGTCGTACTAATACTAAAGTCGCGAAAAACACTATTATGATGCCGGTAGCACCCCTAGAACCTATAAACAAGGTTATTTGACTAAGGTTACCAGAACTGACTATAATAATAAAGGCAATAAAACTTTTTAAATTCATAGATCTGATAAAACCACAGAAGTTTTGGGCAATGACAGATATAAAATCACTGAAATTCCGGTTTTAGCAAACGTAGAGATTCATTTAAGAGTGTCGTTTCCGCTGATCGTGTTAGACCTTATAAAATATAAATAAATATAATAAAAATGTAAATATAAATATAAATTCGCCTGACCATAAAGATTCATCAGATCGTAATAGTAGCCCATCTTCTGAAAGCAATAATGATAACGACAAACTATTTCATAGAAAGGAGTCGGACGTCAATGAATAGCCGAATGTAATGATTTTGCATTTTTGATTCGTGTTTGTTCAAACAGTTTAAGCATGTAATATTTCTGTATGTATGACTTATGTTATTGAATTACGATAACGTGCGTCAGGAGATCGCACGTTGTCGGATGGCCGAATGTAATGATTTTATAAAATAATGACAAGACATTTATATAGGTTTCCTTATCACGAGCGACAGATGGCGCTTGTAGTTGAACTATTCGTTATTAAACGCCCTTTTTATTAGAAATTAGTCAAATATAAGTAGGTGTTATATTATCAATTTGTCTGTGTAATCAATTTATAACTATTGCTAAATTTAAAGTTAATCTAATGTATTTAAATTAATCAATTGATCATGCGTACTGTGTACTTCGCTCTGATTGGTCTAACCCAGCTGAATGTTTGCCTACGTCTAAGAGTGGGGAACATTCGGCTGGTAATAGATCAATCTGTACTGAGACATTCTATTCCGAGGCGTTGAGCAGTAGACATAATATCTTATAAGCCAGTGCTGTTGTTGTATAATTGTTAATAATTATTGAGCGATTAAGTGATAAGTGATTGTTGATAATTACATACTGTTGGATGAATAAATACTTGTAATACTCAGTCTGAAGTGTATGATTCGTCACACTATAAATCTTGATACCAGTTACCGCCTCCAGGGGTAATGTTATCTTGTTATATATTAGTTGATATAATATATGTACTGTACATAATTGTATTATCTTAAGGCTTTGGCGTTGGCAAAGATGTGACGGTTATACATATATTTGATACTGGGACTTAAACTTAAAAGGACTACCCTCATTTTCCATTTATTACAAAGAATGAAAGAAATAAGATTAATCTATGTACATAGTAAATCTATCACTTTCTATTGTCATGTCATAAAAGAGACAGTATTTAAAAACTCGTAATTTTTTTTCTTCTGAAATCAATTTCTGTAATAAAGTCCCTAAGTTTATGAAACACGTAGTTCAGAGTTTATAATATGCTATTATTTATTTAATATTATAACTCAAATTTGATTATGTCAAAGGTTTTAGCGTAATGCATGAGGCACTCGCTAGCATCCATCGACGAATGATAACTTAATGTACTATTATTTTTAGTCCTCACATGATGTTAAGCGCCATCTGGCCGCAGCCGTGCGTAGCACCGCAAATAATTACTATAGGTTTTTGGTGCCTTGGTACGCGCGGGGGCGACTAGATGGCGCCGCGAAGCATAAATATTATTCTATATTCTATATTTTTCTATGGTTTAAAAAAATATATAAAAGACTGTCAAAAAATATACATTTTCTAAACTTCGAGCAAACGTGTGTTTTAATTAACACATTCAAATATAATTATAATTAGGAACTGAGACTACTTTTATATAAACGAAACGAAATATACACATGACATCTAGAGTTACTGTAAGAGGACTTCATCCGAATAAATTTTCCAATCAACATTATGTAATAATCGAGCGTTAATCATACAAAATTTATGTAGAATCTCTGTCTGTATTTCTTATCTCTGCCATACACACTTACTACTCATTTTTACTTGAGTAGTATGCTCTAACCAAATATGATTTGGATCACCCTGTAACGTAAGCAAGTACCTTCAATAACTATAGCCTTCTAATACATGTAGATCAACTTCGACGACGAAATTTTTAAAAAGCGAAACCAGTAACTGCGAACCTCCTGCCTTTTATGTCACGTCCAACTTTTATGTATTTCCGTTTCCTGCCAAATATGTGAGGTCCTGAATTGTGTATTACGTTCGTGGCTATTGTCCGAATTTGGACACAAAGTTACGCGTTCGTGACGAGGGGTGTATTAATTTTTTAAGCCCCGTATTTGCGAGAGTTAGGTTAGGTATATCAAGATGTGACGCCGTGAAAAAGAGTAAACATGCAACTCTTTATGCGATTTTAAAGCAATTTCAATGATAAAGATGCTTAAATCAGCCTCTCAATGACTGTTTTGTGGTTGGCCCGAAATGAAATAGAAGTGGCTGAATTTTTATAGCTATATTTATTGGACATTATCGTTGGATGCGGGCAGCTTATAACTGGTCCCTATAGTCTTTGGGGGAGGACTTTGTTCAGCAGTGGATTTGTATTGGCTGATATGATGATGATGATGATTGTAAGATAGTGGAGTTTTTGCCACCTAGCCTCTCTCACGTCTCCTCATCGTGTTAGGCCATAATTCACCAAGCTGCTAGCTATCCATAATCATAATCTCTACGCTATCATTAAAACCGTAATCTTTGGTTCTAGGATCCTGATCTCAGGATCCTATTATCAAGGACCCTTTGATACTTTAATTCAAGTTCAAAGTTCAAACTGTTTTTATGTCAAATAAGCTTTTACAAGCGTTTATGAAACGTTATTGAGTGTAGTACCACGGTTCCAAAAAGTAGATCCTATGGAGAAGATTCCGGCAAGAAACTCCATGGACACTCTTTCAACTAGTTTTCTAGATTTTCTGTCAGGAAAAAACTGTCACGAAACTATCTCCAGCATCAGTGAAACTACCACTGTGTTAAGCACATTGACAATCGTTATTTTCTAGCTACAATATCTTCACAATGCTATTCTATTCTAGTTCAAAATCAAGATATCTGCATTTATGGAACATACTATTACGTGTTTATTGCTAAATCAAGTATAACTCACAGTCATGTACACGACGATCTCATTAAGATAATCTACCCAAATTATCATCTGTTTATGTTATTAGCTTACAGCTGAAACTAGATAGGAATCAGGGTTATGTGCTTCAGTTGCCGTTTAGATATACGAGACTAGTAATATTATCTCTCGTAACATAATCAACCCATTATACTGTCCCACTGCTGGACACGAGTCTCCTCTCAAAATGAGAGGGATTAGGCTATACTCCACTACGCTGGCCTAGTGCGGATTGGCAGACTTCACAGGCTATCGAGAAAATCTCTCAGGCATGCAGGTTTCCTCACGATGTTTTCTTTTACCGTTTAAGCGCGTGACTTCGAAAAGTTAGAGGTGCGTGCCTTGGGTTCGAACGCGAGACCTTTGACTTGGCAGTAACACGGGCATACCACTAGGCTATCACTGCTATCACTCGTTTTATCTCTCATTGTCGTCAAATGATAATAGTTAAAATCATTAATTTAACTCTCACCAATAGCTCTCCACGCTTGCCTACTTATCGTTGCAATAACTGTACAATTATTTTTTATCACAATATTTTCCTTCACCGTCTACCTAACTGCCTTGTTAGCCTAGTGGTCTTAAACGCGACTGCTACGCCAGAAGTCCTCGGTTTGATTCTCAGGTCGAGCAAAGTGTTATTGGGTTGATTGGTGGAAATTTTCAGTACCAGCTTGAAGTTTGGAATTTGTGCCGGGTTAATGGCAATAGTCTCGCCCCCTATTACATGGGACCTAAACATACCGGCGAATGGTGGGTGCATATTAGAATTCCTCTATCTAACCTTACGGGGAATACAGGCGTGATGGTATGTTATGTTTAGTAATAGAGTTACAACCACAGTACGACACCTCGTATTGCAGTCGTGTCGTGGGCTATAAATGACAGTTTCAATGCTCGAACATTGAGTGCAATTAGATGCGATGGTATGTATCGTCAGCAAAATAAAATGTGCAAAATAAATTGATAATTTAATTTTAACTAACACTGGTAGGTAACCCATGAATAGTCTTATGTCTAATGACTTATAAGAAAGCAGTGTTAGCCTAGTGGTATGACCGTTGGACTGCCAAGTCATAGGTCTTGAGTTCGAACCCAAGGCACGCACCTCTGACTTTTCGAAGTCATGTGCGTATTAAATAGTTAATTATTACGCGCTTAAAACGGTGATGGAAAACATCGTAAGAACCTGCATGCCTGAGAGATTTTCTCGATGGCGTGTGAAGACAGCCAACCCGCACTAGGCCAGCGTGGTGGGCTATAGCCTAATCCCTCTCATTTTGAGAGGAGTCCCGTGCTCAGCAGTGGGACAATATAATGGGTTGATTATGTTTATGTTATGTAATGACTTCTAGTTGAATCGCCTCAGCTGATCCAGAGTATGTTGGTTTCATTCAGTACTACTTAATACTAATTAATTACTACAGTAATTGTGTAATTTTGTATCATAAATATTCTGTACCACTTAACCATAAATTTTGCATGCCTCAATTGGTAGAACATAGTGAACTTCACATTCACCCTACAACATGAAATGTACCTAATTGTAACCTATGTTCAGCAATAAAAATTTGATTTGATTTGATTTGAGTACTATCTTCAATCCATATATCACTTATTTATCCATTTTATTACAAGTTTTCATAGGAATAGATGAGTAAAAAAAATCTTTTGATCTGTCAGTTAGATTATTAAAAAAAATGTACAAGTATTTTTCTTTTTGTTTAGTTTCGTACAATTTTTACGAAATAGTGACGTCACAACCTCTCACTCCGGAACTTTGATGCTCTTTATGTTTGTCAATTCTTATTATTTTGATGAAGCAAAAAATACGTATCCGATATTTTTGGATAATCTAACTGACGGACCGAATACTTTTTTAATGCGGTCATCATCCCTATTTAGGAGCTACTGCAAGTACTCTTTGAGACACGTAAAGATTATTGAGTCATCAGAATCGTCCTCCTCCTGTCGAGTTAAGCATAGATTAACGTGCTACTAGTATTATTAATAGGTACTAATCTATTTTATTTTGCTGACGCTACCCGCAATTGATACATCCACACGTCAGTAGCGGCTAATTGGGGAACGGCTAGGAAAAATCGATTACATTCCCATTTGGGGGTAATTCGGATCCTTTATGCCGAGTATAGACTGTAATACGGAACTCGTTGAAAGTCATTCGATTATTGACTCGGGCTTGGAAATTCGGAGCAAGCATGGTTGAGGCTCTTTGTAAGGTAGATGGAAGGAATAATAAGCTGTATTGTCGATTTTATAGCCTGCTTTTTGTACATCATTGAAGTGATTTAATTCTCTTCATGAAAGCTTAACATATGTATGAAATTTTGCCGCAAAAATTGCCGAAATTTGAAGTAGATTTTTATGGCTAGTACCGCTAACTGCGGTTCAACTATAACAAAACATCTTAAAAATCATGACCCGGTTTGTCCTGTAGCTGTTGTGCAGATTCCTAGTACGTTGCCCAGAGCGTAGCTGACCGAAGGGAAGTAGTACTATAGATTCAGGTCCACAGCTGGAGAGCCGCTGTTGAGATGTTCATGATTTTTATCAGCCTATGCATGATAAAATGATAATATATTATGCTAACTTAGACACGACTATCAATTTAGATCATATTATCAAATTTAATATAAGTTACAAGGACAAAATTACAAGCGAAAGTTAATCTTTAATATTCCCACCACATTTTCCTTTCCTCATGGAAAAATAAAACCATATTCCCAACTAATAACACGAAAAAGTCGTGTCGTTGTAGTCGGCTTACCACTTTTTCCAACTTTCTAACACGTCGACAATAGCAAATCCTATAATCCAACCTCTATGGAGTTCGGGATCGTAGTTCGGAACTCGGAGCCTGGTTTAAACCGATACGTGACTTGGTAGGGAGGGCCACGTCGCGTTCTCGTGCCCGGCAGGTGTAAATGGACTTCCATTTTTGAATTTTGTTTTGATAGGTAATTTAAAATTCGAAATAAGATTTAAGCCCTTTGTTGCCAGTTTTATTAACTATGTAAATATTATCTTTTTGTGATTTTTGCATTTTCAATGCTAAGATTATAAGGTTATTTTAGTGAAGTAAGAATTCAAATCCAGGCGGGTGGGGTTCGCGGTGGCTTAGAGGTATCTAACCACGAGACGCAGGATCGAATCCTGCCCGCGATTGAATGTTTCCTTTACTAAAATAACTATGTAAATATTTTTCATGATTTAGAATTGGAACAATATTAATTATATTAATGTAGTCGTCTTTTGTACAATTACCAACATCGGTGGTATCACTCGTACGTTATTAGTTGTTAAGCCTCATTGGAATACGTATTACATCTGAAAATGAAACAATACTCTTCCTAACCTGATGTCAGTTCAAATAAAAAACATACTCTGAAAAAACACAATCAACTAGACACATAAATCTAAACTCAGTTTAAAATTTGAAACGAAAATCTAAATTGAAAATAACGAAATCACTGGTCCGTTGGGAGCAAATTTCAAAAATCGTAATAAAAAGATTACTTAGTTTGTAAACTTAATTAAATCCCTTATCAGACTGTATCGAGATAAGGGGAAAAGTTGAAATTAAATTAGTCCATCCCCCATTTCGGGGGGATCTAGTGGAAATGGAATGAATCTTTCTTTATCTGCGATTATAAATTCGGGAAATAATTTTTTGGTCCTCAAGATATTTTGGTCCTTAGGTACGGATACAAACGTATACGTAATTAATATGTTTAAGTAATTTAAGAATATAATAAATGAGATCCTTGAGAAAACCTTGAGCTTTACCTAGGGTCTTTTACCCCTAAATAATCGACAATTGAAAACTTATTATTTAAAGAATGTAAATAGATCGTAATAAATCATACATGACAGTGAGATTCCACTCACTATCTGACTTTCTAAGAAATCTCGGAGACGAGCATATTGCTGTTATTTTTATTTTTTAAAGCTTACTAATAATCACACATTATTATTATTCTTTTTAACCCCTCGTGATAAGCTAAATGCTTGTGTTACGAGTGGGTTCACGTCGGTAGTGCAATGGGTGGGTTTTAAACCGGCAACCACAAGATCGCCAATCCGACACCCTAGCTATTAGGCTACCGCCGCTTTTTCTTATACTGAAACATGGCATAAAAATTGCGCGTTCGTTTGTTGCGCGTGCTGCATTGGCGTGTTGGCAATTGCTATGAAAGGATTTAGGGGATTAGAAAAAATGAAATCAAGGTAACTGTACCGCGGGCTAAATAAAGTATATAATTACAATAATCCACGACCCGCAGGAAAAGTGAAGCGAATTTTAAATCCATTTTATTACATTCCATCGAAAAGAAATCGTGATACACTTAATTGAATAATTCTCCAAGTCTTTTCCCTAATAATTCCTTTAATTTTCCCGATCATCCCCCAATTATCCCCAGGGGTGGTAAAAGAATATTCGACAGAATTTCGCCTCGAACTAACTCCGCCTCGAATTATGAGTAATCTCGGATATTTAGCTGAGAAACTTGGCTGTTCATTACACTGAGGTGTAATCTAGGAAAGTATTTTCAGTGTTGTGAAAAGATATATTTTTTTTTTATTATTATTTAAATCGACACAATTGATTGAAGTAGTCGCATAAATAAAACTAGAACAAAGTAGGCTTGATATGCTCACTTTTAAGTTACTTAAATTGCTGACTTAATGAAACCTCGCAATTAGAGAGCTAATATATTGAAAAGGTATAATGTTTTTGATCCCATCACTGATAAAAACTACAGATATTTATGTCGTGTTCCATGCAAAAAAAAAAGAACGTTATTTCTACATCTGATGTAGGTACGAGTAGTTGTGTTATCTTACCTGAATGGTATTAACAACGTCTTTAACAAAAATAATGTTCCCACAACTGCAGTAATAAGATATTTCAACAACGTTTTTTTTATATTCGGTCTGTAATCTTATTTTCAAATAAATCTCATCTTATGTGTAATTCAATAATAAGTGGAGGAGAGCTGTCAATAAATACGACATCAAAACGCACAACACTTCATTCTGCCCGTGACCATGGACGTCGTAAACGGTCCGAAACGTCGGGATTATTAAAGTGAGTTTGACGCGATGGAATCTGTAAGCTGTTTTGTTTCTAATAAATCTCATCTTCGTCCATTCTTCAAAGAGAACAAATATTATTTTCAATATTCTTCACAGCTTACGCTTCGTTGTAATCGGCAGCCCCAACAATACAGTTGAAAGACGACACAACTTAGCAGCGAAGAATTAAAAACTTTTTGATTTTTTCTGTCTCCGACACAACGGCGGACAGTTTTTATATTGTCGTTATGTATTTTTGTGTCCCTGGTAGCTATGATTAAAGTCGCCCTTTGTATAAAACTAAGAAATTCTTTGATGAATATCTTTTAAACGTTTTATGAGGATTTTATTCTTAATATAAAAAGACCTCATTAGTCTAGTGGTCCCAAGCGTGCTACGCTAGAGGTCGTGAGGTCAATTCTCAGGTTGAGCAAAGTGTTATTGGGTTTTCCAATAAAATTTTCAGTTGCAGCTCGGAGTTTAGATTTCTGTCCGTATAAATGGCAATAGACTCGTCCCCTATAGAAAACATACCGGCAAACTGTGGGTGTACATTAGAACACCTCTGCCAACCCTTCAGGGAATACAAGCTTGATGGTATAAAAGTAATATGAAACTGAAAAATAAATTACTGGCTGTTAATTTTATTTCGCAAATTCTGACATTAAAACTGAAACTCTTTCCAACGTCAACCATTTTTGACTCCTTCTGTAGGAAGGGAGGAGCGTATTTATTAGGGTGAAAAACGTAATAAATGAAGCCACAGCCTACAGATACCAACATTGTGTGGAAAAAAATATCTCGGTGAGGAAATGATAAAGATCTTCCTGCAGTACAGAACTTTGTTTCTCCGGCTAGGAGTCAATGGAATCACGTAGTGCATTTATTGGTATTAGAGGTAATAAAATAAATACATACTCCACACTCAGTGAATGGAAATAAACGCTGTGACCCGATAGTTTTTTCTATCTGTTTATACACAGGTATGCTACAGAGTATGGAATCATTAATAATACCTAATAATAATTGGACACGGCCCGCATTGTTAGGAGATTTCTCTCTCTGGGGCCCTAACCACCGGTAGCTTGGACCCTGCTCCCGATGCCGATGGGCTACTATTTTTTTATATTTTTAAATGTTTTTCTTATTGTTATAAAAAATATTTAAAAATATATACAAATAAGATATAAGAAAATGAATGGAATAAAAATTGTACGACCATAGTTCGCCGGTATGTTTAGGTCCCATGTTATAGGGGGTGAGCCTATAGTCATTATCGGGCCACAAATCCAGACTTCAACCTGCTACTGAGAATTTCATAGAAAAACCCAATAACTCTTTGCTCCCCTCGTGCTAAGCTTGTAAATGCTTGTATTACGAGTGGGTTCACGTCGATAGTGCAATGGGTGGGGTTCGAACCGGTGACCACATTATCGCAAGTCCTACGCCCTAGCCATTAGGCTACCGCCGCTTAAAATAATTATCTATACTAATATATTGTAAAGAAGAAAGTTTTGTGTTTTTGTATATAACGAATAAACTTAAAAACTACAGGACCGATTTCCAAAATTCTATAGCCGTTAGAAAGCTACATTATCTCTGAGTAACATAGGCTATGTTTATTAATAGAAAAAATTAGGGATCCCAACTAAAACCTCAATAATGTCCACCCGTGCGAAGCCGGGACAGGCCGCTAGTATAAGATATTAATAATGAATCTATTGGTCGCAAGTGCAGCTGCTGAGAAAGGTCCTGGATTCCCGGGTTAAATAGTCATAATGGGTTGTTCTATCAATTACCAGGAGTTTGGGATTTTTGCCCGGTCATGGTAATAGGTTCGCTTTCTATTAGCTGGGGCCTAAACATATAGGCCTCCCTGCTGTAGGTGTACAGCAGTAACCCTGTTCTTACCATTAATTTAATATTAAGTATCACAATCAAACCTAAAAGGCTTTACTCTATCTAGCTTACTAAATAACAATGGCATGCCTAAAATGTACCTAAGACCCCAAATGTGCTCCTTAAAGAGATAATACCTAATCTATAGCCTTCCATTCCTCCTGATCAGCATGCAAATGTGATCCTAAAAAGTTATCCCATCAATATGCCGATGACGTCACAAAATTACACCTACCCTCATTATACGAACTGTAATCATGAACATAATAGCATACGTGACGATTGCAACAACGTTATTCTGTTAGCATTGCCAAGCAAAATCCACTTTTAAGTCATTTGATTAGAGTTCTAGCAAAATGTATAGCTTAAATTTGTTTTCCAAGAACATGACATGCAGTACCGATATGTCTTGAGCCCTGCGATTTAAGATTTTGTTAGTTTGCATAGGTCAAGTTATGATAGTCGAGTGAATGCGGGTCACATGGCTACGAATGGACTAAATCATAATAAAACTTGACTTTTATTGTGATACTGGTTTATCCCGCGGATTCGGTCGTTTCGATGTCAATAAATATTTCTATCTGTTTTACCGTTCACTAAACTGACTTTACTATTACCGTTTATTTTTCTTTTATAAGCCACGAAGATAGGAAACTGGGTTTGTTGAAGAAACGTTGGAAATAAAATATTATGAAGGTTAGTTTTTATACTATCAGGTAGTTTCAGTTGTTATAAAACGGTCATGAAACCTATTTTCATTTTAATGTTAACATAACATTTATATTTTGTTTTGGTAGCTGATTTCCCTTGATGCATATTTGAGCATTAAAAAGTAGGTTTGTTTCGTTAAATTCAAATAAGTATGGTATTCAATACTATACAACGTAATAAAAAAAACTCTGTCAACACGTGAAGGTATTATTAAGTATTGAGTTCCGGGTCTATTTATATAATCATTTTCACATTGTAAGAAAAAAATCCTCGGAAAAAATAAGGAAACCAATATTGCAATACTGCCGCAGCTATACCGCTCCTGAGTGCCAAACATAATAAGGCCCATGATGGGATTATCACATTTTAAACATTTGCTAGATTTTGAAATAATTGCGGCAAATTGGACACAACAATTGTAAATTTTAAACTTCAATAATAGTTATGTTTACTTTCATGAATATTTAATTTTTCATATTTTATTTGGTGATGTGATTGGGATACTATTGGGATATTTTGGATCGGACAGAGCTTTTTAACACAATGTATTTTTTCCTGAAACTTGAGCATTGGAAGTGTTAAATACGTCACGTTCACGTGATGGCTAGGTTAACATTGCAGCAGTGTTGGGCATTAAAAAAAACATGATTACAATATTAAGTTTTACAACTTTGTTTTAAATAACTTCATGATTTTCGCCCTCAACAACTGTTAGGTCTAGCTTTTAAAGAAATTATGGTTCCAAATTCTTAAAAAAAAAACTAAGATTCAAAACGTCCATTACTACTTTGTTTTAAAATAAAAGGCAAAACACAGCCCTGAACTTCAATAACATCCGTACCCAAAACCACCAATCTCTAAGACGTTCCATCCCAAAAATGGCGGCCAAAAAACAGATCACTTGCCATCGGAACAATAAATCACCTCTCTGACACGAATTTGGTACATATCTTAGAACCCAAGTAAAATTCACAATGGACGATGGGATAGCCTGACTATAATTCACCTCTTCCCAATATTAGGGGGGATAGGATTTACATACCACATTTCATTCGGCCTACCCACTGGATGGTTGATTTATGCCGCTTCTCCCCTGGTCTTGAGTGTTGTGGGCCAATTTTGAAATAACAGCGATCTCTTCGCTGAACGAAAGAAAAATATTGAAAGTTTTTACGCTATATTATGTAAATAAATACTTAAGTAGCTAGAAGCACCATCATATTTAATATTATAATATTTTTTTTGTCCAAGCTATTAGATTGAATTCAAAATGTTAAGATAGCATGGAATGTAGCAATTTCTAATTATAGCAGTATTTACCTAGGAAAATTAGATGCAGGTCACATCAAAGTCCGTTTCGAAATGTGTTTTAATAGAAGTGAACCTCAAAAATGACATATCAAAGAAGTCTCATTTTCGCGGTACGTAGTATTGAAATCAATTGAAATTAACACAAAGAAATGGTTATTTAGGCAAAAGGACCAAAAATTTGTTTTCATATATAATTTGGTCCTTCCATCCGCTGTTTCTCACAACTCACTCCACGAGTGACTCCCAACATTTGCGGTGGACCAGCGAATAAATTTTATTTTTTCTCACTGCGCGACGGCCTGTTCGATTGTGGCTGATTTATGTCATATCAGATGGATTTGTAATTGGACGATGCGTTTGTATTTTTTACCTTCGTTTTTGTAGAATAGGTTATGTGGTGATAATAAGTAGGTATGGATTATATGTATAGGTATGCATTGGATATGCAGTCATTTAAACCCACTGTAAATACTCGTAACTACAAGAATATTCTAGAAAGTGCACAATAAACGTCAGCACAATATCTTACCTTCCTTTACAATTTATCCAAGCGTGAGGCAATGTTACGTCATTAGAGATTCTCTCCTCCATACCTCATATCGCTAGCGTGGCAACTCACTCCGATTACCTTACACATTTTAAATTATAATTAATGAAACGTTCATTAATAAATATCCGAGGTGTTATCGTGATTAGCTGCCATTTTAAATAGCGTCACGTCATGAGCTATTCGTATCAGGAAAACGTTGTGTCGTTAATAGAAAACTAGAAGGGTGATGTGTGTGGGTAGTTTTAGTATGAAATGATTTATGATTTCTTGAACTGTTATTATGTTATTAAAATGAAACTTTTCCCCTCACTACCTTTAGTGTGGGTGCGTTTATAATGGATAGGCACCGAGACCGGATATAGCTACCCACAGACTATACAAAATAATATTTGTACCGTGCGGGAATCAAAATCGCACAAAATCTGAGGTTTTTATACTTTTTACTCGATTTAAACAGACTATTATTAATATTTTCATTACTAGGGCTTAGATTATCGCTATGAAAAACCGGTTCTGAAAAAATTCCAAATAATAACTGAGTTTAATTACAGATATATTTACAATAGTGCTTCGTAGAGTTTTCTTTCTGATCATGAAATCATGCTGAAGTATTTACCAATAGACAGTAGCACCTTATCTATCTAGCCAGATATTTAGATGCTCAGCCTGCATAACAAGCCAAGTTTTATTTTGCTACGAGTATCCTCCATTCAAAACTCTTTCAGATCTAAAAGTGTAGTTTAGAGAACCTAAATAAATCACCAAAGTCAAAACAGTTGCTTTCTATATACATAATTATATGTTTTCTCACTCTGATATAAATTTAAACAAATCCCTAATGTAAACAAATCTTTGAGTTCTTATCTAATCATCAACTAGAATAAAAATAACTCATCCTAACACCTAAGCAACTATATTACCATATCCTCCCACATATACATCCTTACAGGAGCTGTGTAATAATTCACATTTTCACGTTCAACCCCACGACTAAACGCCGAGAGCCTTGCATAAATTATATCTGTCTTGTGTGATACGTTTAAGTACTTTGGGTTGGGGTAGTTTTTGTAAGGTTTAGCAGAGAATGAGGAAATCTATAATAAATGACCTTGTGATATGACGATGTACTACTCCCTCATACTTTTAGAAATCATTCATTTTGTGTATTGGCCAAGTGATAAGTAAATTAAGCAATGAATTAAAACGTTGAGAGGAAACCTGAGAGATTTTCATCCCAAACTAGGCCAGCGTGATCTAATATAGCCGTTCTAATAGTCAGCTAGTGATAAAAGGATTGATTATACAAAAACTAGTGCCTGAATCAAAACTGTCTGTCTGTACACCCAGATTTGAAAAAAAAAACATTACATAAACATGGAGTTTTACCATCGCCAAAAGTGACAACACCCTAAAAAATAACTATTCCAAACTTTTTGTTCGCTAAGTCGCAAAGATAGAACGGCGCCATTGTCATATTTGCTAAAACCTGTTCGTACCCGGCACGTGCAATTCTTAAAGAGATAATCCTCGGATAAAGCCTCTTATTTATATTGCACGGCTTTGAAAACGGCGGGCATGGTTTGTTTTTTGGCAGAGGAAAAAGGTGCCGGTTTGACGGCAAAAAATTGGGCCTTTGGTACGGAAAAATGTGGTTTATTTGGTGTTAATATTAATAGGAGGAAGGGAGACGACGTAATTTACAAAATCACATAATAATATCACGTCGTGATTATCAACTAACATAGAACTTCAAGAATTTAACTTTTATTGGTACTTGGTTGAAAAATCTTGAACTGTTTTGTTTAAGTTTTTTCCCGAAAAAATATCTATTATAACTGAAGTAATTTATTTAGGTTATTAATCGGATATCGACATGAAAAGGAGAAGGTAAATTTATGATTGCAATTATCATAATAGAAATAATGTTTTATAATATGTACATTTAAATAGACAACAACAAAATACTATAATATCTCATGACTTATACAACAGCAAACAAAATTCTAATCACCCTAAATGCAAAATCTCTTAAAATTTCCGCCAAATTTAGAGCCCTTCCTCTTTAGTCTAATCTGGACAGACAGCGCGTGATAAGTGCTTGCCGGCAAATCCTTAAAAATTACGACACCGTGTCGCCACACAGCGGTTTTATCATATTAGGGTGAAAACACACGGCGCGGGTTTTGCTCGAAACTACTCGTTGCTCTGTAGACTGTTTTTTTTATCATCTCATCATCATCACCCCATCTCCTTCGTGTCCAAGTCGTCCCGACCGAAAAATTAAGCAAATGATATTAATAAAAATCGATATTTTATTAAAATTTGATTGCGAAATACAGCTATTCAGATATTCTGTCGCAACGAAGCAATTTATAAGTTCGAAAATTTATATAATTCCTTAGCGAAAGATTCTATTCTCTAATTTATGTAGCTTTTTGGAGTAGTGTATTTTAGAGGTGGTGCATTTGGTACCGCTTTCGATTGCGACACCACTGCAATGTCGCAAGATTCAGCATAATATGGCGCTTTTAGTAACTATGACAATTGAATGCGTAAACCGCACCATGTGTTAATAGCCTTAGGTACTGAAGTGTCAGCTTACATACTTGCTGGAAAACCCAGTGTTCATTAGGAAGATTTTTTGGTGTGATTGTTCGCAGAAAAACCGTGGAGCCGTGTATATTTTTTTCTGTTTCAACAACGTTGAGGATCGTGTTGTATCCTTTAGTGTTCATTACTGAATACTGTTAGAGAAGTTATTCTATTAGCGGATACTGAAGTTTATACACGAGTATACTCGAGTATGTTGGTCCTTGGATACAAAGATTTAAATGGAGGTATGATTTGTTTAAAATTTATGTTTATATAGTGCGTTGTATTGTATGTAATAGTATAATAAATAGAATATGATTGTTCGCAGAAGAACCGTGGAGTGGTGGATATTTTTCCTGTTTCAATATCGTTGAGGATCGTGCAGTTGTATTTGTGATTCAAAATGAAATGTTATACGTGTTTGTTATCTCTACTTAGGGACTACTCGTAACTGCTGTGTGTACTTAATATCCACAGTGTCTTTAATGACTTAGAGGTATGATTAGGTTATACTTAATATTGTATTTAGTGAATTGTATTGTTTATAATAGTTTATGTAGAATTTGTCATACAAACCCTTAACTCGTAACAATCATTAGTGATATTCACATGACTGAAAAGCCTTGTAACTAGTCAACCCCTAAGAAAGAAAGAATGAAAATGTGTTTATGGGCACAAAAATAAAAAAAAAATAGATAAGTGAGTACCTACATTAAATTTAAAATTTGTGTCAAAAGGGCCACAGCTACTTTATAAGAACTACTACCTGATGCTGGTTTTCGGCTGCAATGCAAACGTAAGGGTGTGGCTCTTACGTCATTGATATTTCCTAGAAACTATACCACTACTACTACTACGACTACCATCAGTAGTAGTCGCTTTGTGTAAACACTGACATTCAGCTACATCTAAAACCCGACCATAACATAATTTGTTTTAGGTAATTATTTATTTCCCAAGATTATTTAAGGCGGATCGTTCACCTGAGCCCGCAATTCAAATGCAATTGCTACTGCCATGAATCTAGAACTTGTTATAGACCTACAAACTGCGAAAAATTATTTGAAATTTGAATTTCGCGGGCTCGGGTGAACGATCCGCCTTAAGTAAATATATATAAAATGTAATTTGTAAAATCTGTGTTATTTTATAACCACAACAGTTACAACTCTAAAGCCACAAATTTTAAATTCCTTAACTCCAACCTCTTAGAGGAAAATAACCAGAAAAATTATATTTAGCGTCACTAACGCCTTGAGAAAATAAAAATTTTAGCTAAGACCTTTTATTGGTGAAGTTTGTCCCGGTTTTAGCGGATTATCCTTTATTCCCATTTTTATCTGGGCTTTGGGCCAACAATCGCGTTTTGTATATCAGTCGTGTATTTTTCTGCTTCTTACACTTGGGAAAATGGTTCGCAGTGGATTTGAAATGGTTCGTTAGTTTGTTTGTCCTTTGTCGTGATTGGGAATATTATCGAACTCTAATAATTTTGTTTCTCTGTCGTTAGTAAAAATCGTTTTCCTTGACACAATACAGTTATTTTACAAAGTTTGCTGTTTTATATATATTCTATACTGTGGAAGATTGTTGACTATTCAGTTAGGTTCAAAGTCTTTATTTTAGGACACCAGGTTTTGTCTTTTGGTGTTTAATTTTTTTGTATACAGAATATTCTGTATATACAAAAAAAAAACATTTTATACATAAAATGATGTATATTTTCGTCCTAAATGAAAAGAAAAGGCAAACGTAATAAACCTGTCTCGGTTAGTCATGCAAGGATTTTTATACATACTACTGTTACGAGTACGTTGCCCAATATTATTCCATTGTTTATTTTTTAGTGATTCTGCGCTACAACAATTAATTTTCCGTACTGAATAAAATATTATAATAATTAATATATAATTCGGACGACCAGAAGCACGAAAAAGCGTTATCGATTCACGGTGGACATTCCAAAAACCCGAACGAGACGCTTTAAGTCCACTTTTATAATGCGTACCGCTGAAATATGGAATGCACTTCCCCGGGTGGGTCTTCCCTGATAGATATAATTTGGGTGTCTTTAAATCACGAGTGAATCGGTTTCTTCTAGGCAAGCGCGCTCCATCGTAGATCGCAGTATCGCTTAACATTAGGTAAACTGACGGTCAAGCGTAAGCCCATCAAGAATAAAAAAACATAAACATATTAAAAACAAAAATATAAAAAAACATAAGAATATTACCTTATTTATTACAGAGGAAAATCATAGTGCCAAAACACTACATGAATGTTGAAAAAAATATGTTTAATAAGATACGAAATTCACATGAGTAGACACATCATTCACAGTTTTATCCCCTAAACCTTACAAGGACAGATCCATCCAATCAGGGCCGCCCGGACCGAAGGACCGGCTCTGACGTCATTAATCATAATTCTCGCCTGGATATGAGCGGTGCAATTTAGATAATGTCCACAAGTGAAGATTTGGTTCGCTAATTTGAATTTAAGGCGATTTAGATTGGACTTTAATAACTCTTTGTGAGTTTGAAAGATTTTGAATTCTTGTTTATTTTGAAATTCAGAAAGACGTGGCATAAGATATTATTATTATTTTGTAAAATTTCTTTCCTAAATAAAAAAAAAAAATAAGGGCGGGGATAGCCTAGTGACGTAATCATTGGACTGCTAAGTCGTAGGTATCGAGTTTTTTTTTTAAATAATACGTTATCCCACACTAGGATTTTCTCCTGTATCGTAGGTGGTAACACAAATTCTCACATACACAGACGCTAAGACTCGGAACAACTAGTGTAGATCTGAAACACTTGCTCCGTGTGGGGATCGAACCCACAACACATGGCGCAGAAGCAGATCGCTTGAAGTCAAGACCTTTAAACTCTCATCAAGACCTCTAACTATTCGTAATGATGTACTTTTTTTTTATTCGTGATAGGCTTACCCTTGATCGCCAGTTCGCCTGATGTTAAGCGATAATGCGATCTACGATGGAGCGCGCTTGCCTAGAAGAAACCGATTCACTCGTGATTTAAAGACACCCAAATTATATCTATCAGGGAACACCCACTCGGGAAGTGCATTCCATATTTCAGCGGTACGCATTATAAAAGTGGACTTAAAGCGTTTCGTTCTGGTTTTTTGAATGTCCACCATGAATCGATGACGCTTTTTCGTGCTTCTGGTCGTCCGATAGTGAAAAGGGCTAGGGGGGATAAGATCGTAAGTACGTATTAATAATAAATTATCACTCACTTAAACAGTGATGGAAAACATCGTGAGTGCATGCCTGAGACATTGTTTCGACGGCATCATTATGAAGTTTGCATGCATAAAAGGGGTATGATAATCTCTGGAGTTTCTCTCCGGCTTTTTTCCACAAGACCCACTATTCGAAACCTTGCAATTAGTTCTTTATATATCAATTAGTAAAATAATCATGGTTTAATTGGAATCATCACCATCAGCCTATAGCAGTCCACTGCTGGATATAGGTCTCCCCCAATGTGCGCCATTTCACCCTGTCCTCGGCTTGTCGCATCCAGCTTCCGCCAGCAACCTTTCGCAAATCATCACTCCATCTTGCCGGAGAGATCTTAATTGGAATAAAGCGTTTGATTATGAAGACAAGATTCTTCCGGCCTTCCGCATAAATATTTTCAATCACTAGGACTGAGTCAGCGAATGGTCAGCACGTGTCTCGTTTGGGGTCAGCAGTAAAATGTTTACGACGTCACACATATTTGAGGCGGCGCCGCAAGTTATAATGGAATAGCGGTGAAGGAATGCTAAGGGATATATGGGTAATGTGTATATTACGTCTTCATTGTGGACGAGAGTTGTATGCATTAATCTTTATACCATACTATTATTATACTTAAATGCGAAACTAACTTCGTCAGTCCGTTTGTTACGTTTTCAAGCGTAAACAATTTGATATAGAGATAAATTTGGCCTTGAAGAAGGATTTAGTAGCGATAATAACAAAAGGCTCGCCCCCTATTACATGGAACTTATACAAATACATACCGGTGAAATGTTGGCGTACATTAGTACACCTCTACCTAACCCTTCAGGGAACACAGGCGTGATGGTATGATGTTTGACCAACTTAAAAAAGGACGTTAATGAACTTTAAATATAAAAACCTAATCTAAATAACAATTAGCACGATCTACACACCCAAACCTACAACTGAGAGGCGCTGTGACATTAGTTGCTGGAAACAAAGCAATGCCCAACCTAGAAACCAAACTAAATACCTGTACTATGGGCTTGTACACAAAACTGCGATGCGACGTCGCATCGTAAAAATCCACAGAACAAAGAATATTAAAAATCTACGAGATTAATCATTAAATTGCGAGGTAGATTTTTACTATGCGACGTCGGTCGTATCGCTGTTTTGTGTACAAGCCCGTCGTCGCATCACAAAAATCTACCTCGAAATTTAATGATTAATCTCGTAGATTTTTACGATGCGACGTCGCATCGCAGTTTTGTGTGCAAGCCCTAAGATGCCAATGAATCGATATAAATAAAAATGAATCGTGGAAATGTATGTACGCGCATAACTTCCCAACGGCTGCACCAAATTAGATAATTAGTTTTTCATTGTGATTGTCATTGTCTAGAAAAGGTTTGAATGAAAGTATTTTTTTACTTCCACCCCAAATTGGGTAAATTTATGCAGACGAAGCTGGGAACGGATCGCTAGTAAAATATAAAATGTAACACATAAGAACCATTTTCCATAAGTTTACAAACATTGAGTGCGACATCTCTGAATTTACGGATACCTACCTACCCTCCAGGGAGGGGTATATTTATGAGGCTCATAAAACTAGCAATAAAGCATGGTAATGAGATGGTGCAAGTTTGCACACTCGTGTTACGTAGCTAGGAAGGTACCAGGTGCACTTCTTATACCCGTAACTCACATGAATCTTAATTTAATACATACTAATCAGTTCATGTATTCTATACTTATAATAAATATGTAGAGAGGTCAATTCTGTACATGAAATATACTTCCAAAATAACTATCAGCGGGTGATTAGTGATCGATACTGACGCCAAAAATGCAATCAGTAAAATGTTTGTCTGTCTGTCTGTCTGTATGTTCGTTATAGAAACAAAAACCACTCGACGGATTTCAACGAAACTTGGTACAATTGTTCTTCATACTCCTGGGCAGGTTATAGTATACTTTTCATCACGCTACGATCAATAGGAGCAAAGCAGTGAAGGGAAATGTTGGGAAAATGAGTGATTCATGAGAAAGGTTTCAAGCTATAAAACATCACGCTACAACCCTTAGGAACGGGGCAACGCAGGTGAAACCGCGGGCGAAGAACTAGGGAACAAAGTAACTATTCCACGCGGACGAAGTCGCTGGCAAAAGCTAGTAAAAAAAATAAAACCGCCATCAAAAACATAAAAAAGAATTGAAATAAAACTATTTTTTACGGATTTTATCGCGTTGTATTGATATTATTTGATTCCCGACGTTTCGGATCCTTTACAGCATCCATGGTCACGGGTAGACTAAGTTGTTGGAGTACTTATACTAACTAACTATCTTTTTGTGATTTTTTTTTGCATTTTCCATGCTAAGTTTTTTTAGTTTGAAAGGTGACTTGATCGAGAGTGTTCTTAGCAATCTATGATTTCAGAAAACCTAAAGATTTTGATGATTATCAGCTCTTTTCTACTTCATAAAAGAAGGTGACCAATTCCACAGACCTGATCGATTTGAAATTTGGTATCCTGTTATTTCAATGTTATAGCAAGTACATGATAACCAGGATTTGATGTTGCGAGGATTTTTAAATGTTTAATTTAATGTTATCCACTGTGCCCGACTTGGGAATGAATCCCTAGCGTAGCGGTCGGACCACTAGGGTAATAGCTTCGCGAGGACGCGTTGTTTTGGCAGATAGAATAGGCACCAAGCTATTGTCTCCTATGCTGCCAGTCCAACTATTCCTCCTTAATTTACAGGGCGAGTGACACCTCTGGTGTTGCAAGCGTCCATAGGCTACAGTAACCGCTTACCATCACGTATGCTTGTTTGCCACCTTAGTGGTATAAAAAAAATAAGGCATAAAATAAGTGTTACGTATCTAAATAAATAGTAAACAAGTCTGAATGTGTGTTTGCACGCATTTGCTTATAAATAACTAACAAATACTGCGACATGACAGTCCCACAAATCTAATTCTATTTCAGTTTCCTAGCAAACATACACCACTCAACAATCAACCCAATCATCTCCACAACAGAGTTTGAATTAATAAATCCAAAGCAACTCTAATAAAATCAAATTACAGTGCAAAATTCAACCTTACATCTCAGGTGATATAGTTGAAATTTCCTTGATAGTTTTCTAACGTCTTGAGTAGGTTATAGAGTCATATAATCTACCGCCCTTGGCCCCATACTACTTGATTTTATATTTCCTTAAGGGATGATAGCAGCCCTTTATGGTGCATTACGATGGTACTATTAAGGGGGAGTGTTATGGTAGGGAAGGAATTTGTCACCATAAACCTAAACTTTAGAAGTCAAAGGGGAGGGTGCTCCTAATCTGTTTAATCTGTAGCGACCTTTGAACTTTAAACTATAGATATAGTTATTATTTACCAATATTAATAAAATTAACTGTCTGTCTGTTTTGTATTTACGCCTAAACCGATGAACAGACTTCAATAAAATGTGGGCAAAAAGGCAATTTATATGTACATTTCCAAAGCCAATTTATCTCTATTCTATTATTCATCAAAATTGGTTCAGTTCAGAGTTATTTTTGTATTTATAATATTATACACCATCATGCCTGTATTGCCCAAAGGACTAGGCAGAGGCGTACTAATGCACACCGACAGAGCGCCAGTTCTTAGCTAAACAACCCACCCTAACGTCGGAGTCTGCCGTAAAGCACCTTGTTGTGTGTTTCGACTTTTGTGCTAGAACTAGAGCTTAAGGGCTAGTTCCCCCTCTTAAGGGTCGGCAACGCAACAGCAACTCCTCTGGTGTTGCAGGTGTCCATGGGCGACGATGACTACTTACCACCAGGTGGCTCGTCAGCTTGTATGCCAAATTAATCGATAAAAAATAAATCTATTGCTTATCAGCTAATTTTTCCTTGACAGGAAGGCTTTAGCAGCTAACTTTCCCTTAACTGAGGTCGATTCGGTTTACCGTTTATGATCAGCTCAGCGTTTATATAGCTTGAATATTTCAAGCTGTAGCTGGCACATCAAGCTAACTTTACTACGTCATAAACTGCAAACTGAAAGCCTGATTCATGTGTGCGTTATTTACGTGTTTGAGGGTATTAAGCACAAAATTTTGAATGTTAGACATCCCACTTGTATAATATTGATACGTTCTGAAATCAAATAATTAAAATGAGTCGAGCCTTAACAGTACCTACAAATTGCAAGCTACCAGAGCCGGATGATGAGAAACCGATGGGAAACTGGCTCTCATAATAATAATAATACATTTGTTTATTTATGGCAACATAGGCCCAAATGTTGTTAGTAACAATGTTTGCTTATTTCTAATGTTAGTAAACACAACCACAAAAATAAAAAAATACACCAAAAACCTGAAGCTGTGAACGATTTACTATCACGCTCTGACAAGTACGCTCAAAGCATGACAAACCCAAGGTGCATCAGGTTTATGCATCAACATATTCAAGATACTATTTCAACTCGACCGCGTCCTTGTCAACAACAAGCTGGTTTTTTTGCGAACTACGGCGTAGAAATCATTAGTACCTATGCGCAGTCGCGAACATACCAGACGCGCTACAAAAACGCGGCAGTCCCAACAGCATCCTGAAATCTCATGTGCAAAATTTGAAACACACCAAAGTACTTTACAACAGACTTCGACGTTATCAGCTAGTCAGACTACAAGAGGTCTCCAAGACCCCAAGTATTGTCTTGCATTGCGCGACATTGCCTCATTAGTCTACTGGTCCTGAGTGCGACTGCTATGCTAGAAGTCCTGGGTTCGATTTCCAGGTTATTGCTTAATTCGGCAAACGAACTGATGAGCCACCTAATGATAAGTAGTCATGGTAGCCCATGGACACATGGGACCTAAACATACCGGTGAACTGTGAGTGTACATTAGTACACCTCTGCCCAACCCTTCGGGGAATACAGGCGTGATGGTATTTTATTTGTCTACACGAAACTTTCGCAGGAAAGTTAGAATTACTTTCATGCATGCCCCAAAGTACTCGTAAAGACAGAGATTTCTAATAACGTCCGGGTCTTTACCGGACATAAAAAAAGAAATTACCGTAGTTCACCACACATTCCACGTTTCGCGGACATTAAGTTCTAACGAGAGAAATACCATAAAACACTATGGTATAAAATTTTCTATAGATCCAAAGGAATTAGTTCGGATCGTAATATTTTTAGTGGTGACCATAAAATTGCGGGTAGCCAATATGGTCGAAGCTATTAATCTATGTTCACGCACTTTTATAACTGTTTGGGGGTGAAGAAATAGCTGGTTAGGCAGATTATAGAGCATGGTACGACATAAAAATATGGCAGCTATATTTTAGTACTCAATGCACTGTATTTTATATAATATATGTATATATTATGTTAGAAAAAGAAATAATGTATTGAGTAAACATTGTTTGCTAAGACAGTTTAAAATAGGTAATACAAAGTATAAATTAGTTACAATATAAGACATGTGCCTGACCTAGGTAATCCCGTGTTTCAGGCGAAAAGAGCTAATAAAGACTAAAATAATAACAAACTAAATACACAATAAATTAAAAAATAACCTAAGGATGAGTAATCATTAAATATACTAATTAACAAAAATTAAATTCCCTAATCAGGTAAATCGTTTTTTCTATGAAATCTTCAGTAACAGTTCGGATTTTGGATTTTTGCACGATTACAAAGGCTCTCCCCCTATTACATAAGACGTAAAACATATCGGCGAAGTATGGGTGTAAATCAATATACCTCTGCTTATCATTTTGGGGAATGTAGGCATAATGATATGTTAAATCTATAACTTTAGAAGATACTGCTGTTCCACTTTTTTTGAAGCTGACGAGCCACCTGGTGGTAAGTAGTCATCGTCGCCCATGGACACCTGCAACACCCGAGGCTGCTAGCTGATGCGTTGCTGACGCTTAAGAGCCCCTACAGACTGCAAACTGCCAGAGCCGCAGCAACCGAGGGGACTTGGCTCTTACGTGCAAAAGTCGAAACACACACCAAGGTGCTTTACGACAGACTCCGACGTAAGGGTGGTCGCCAGCCAAGCACTCCAAGATGTCTTAGCACCGCGAAAGTCAGATATTTTCTCTTATGTGATGTCTATCTGAAAGGCAGTGAGGAACAGTATTCTAACCCGTCCCCACACGGGAAGAGTTTGGTGGTTTGTTTGAAAACCTCTTTTATAAGAAACTCCAAATTGGATTATTTTGCAGGACAATTCTCCGAAACATCACTACATAGTATAAAACAAAGTCGCTGTCGCTGTCTGTCCATCCCTATGTATGCTTAAATCTTTAAAACTACGCAACGGATTTTGAAGCGGTTTTTTTTAATAGATAGAGTGATTCAAGAGGAAGTTTTTAAGCTATTTAACATTACGTTACGGCTCTTAGGAATGGGGCAACGCGGGTGAAACTGCGGGCCGCTAGTGTTGTATAAAACACAATACAAGAATTACCCATCCCTAAATAAACTTTTTTTAACTCAGAAACGTGTTGAAATCTCACAAAAGCTATAACCGACATTCAAGAATCATTTTAACCCTCGTATTACAACCCAGAACATTACAAACTTCAGCGCGGCTCCTACAAATGGACTCACTGACATTCACCTTTTGTTAGAAAAACCGGATAATGTTGCCAACTGCGAATTTAAATTACCCAGGAAGGATGAACTGTAATTGTTCTTTGCTTGTTTTTTCTTTATTATTAAAAGAGTAGCCGTGAAGTTTCTTGTCGGCATTTTCAATAGGACTTTCTGTAATTAAGCAACAATCCTTTTTTTTAACACACCATCATGCCTGTATTCCCCAAAGGGTTATGCAGAGATGTTTTAATGTTAACTCATAGTTTGCTGGTGAACTTAGGTCCCATGTAATATGCGTGCCTATTGCCATTGTCCGCCGTCCGGGCATGAATCAAAACTGCCAGCTGCTATGCTGAAAACCCAATAACACTCAGCTGGGAATCGAAGCTCTAATGCTTCGCAGCAATGAAGTAATGCGGAAGTAAATTATAATCATAACATACCATAAAACATGGTTCATAAACAAACAAATTAATTATGCGTATGATATCTATAGATAGACTGCCTCATTAGTCTAGTGGTCCCAAGCGCGACTGCTACACTAGAGGTCCTGGGTTCGATCCCCAGGTCGAGCAAAGTGTTATTGGGTTTTTCTATGAAATTCTCAGCAGCAGGTCGGAGTCTGGATTTGTGCCCGATTAATGGCTATAGGCTGGCCCCCTATAACATGGGACCTAAACATACCGGCGAACTGTAGGTGTCCCTTAAGTATGCCTCTGCCTAAGCCTTCGGGGAATACAGGCGTGATGGTATGTTATGTTATGTTATATCTATAAATTTAAACTAATATTATAAAGAGGTAAAATTTGTGAGGTTGTAGATTGTAGGTTGTATATCTCTGGATCTACTGAACCGATTTTGAAAATTCTTGATTTTGTGTTGGATAGTCCATTTATAGAAGAAGGTTATAGGCTATATAACATCACGCTAGGCCTCTTAGGAACAGAGCAACGCGGGTGAAACTGCGAACGGTTCGCTAGTTTCTAAGAAAGGTCAAGTGCGTAGTATTCGTAACTGGCGCTTATGCATGAGAAGATGTATGAATGTGGAAGAAGCAAAAAAAGTATGCAGGGATCGTAGCAAGTGACGGTCTATGGTTTCTGCCTACCCCTGTGGGAGAAAGGTGTGAGTGTATGTACTTATTTTCTTATATTATTCTAAGTTCTAATTTTCCCAATCAAATATTACCCAAATTCCTACCAAAGATCTTAATCTTGCAACCCCACCTCAAACATTCGACCAATACATTTCCCGGCCAGCCATGTTCCGCTCCGATGGCGCACGAAATCGCCCGAAGCCGCCCGATTGTTTCCTCCGCTACAACGTACGAGTTTCATTATGAACCAAAGGGTGTTTTGTTAACAGTCTTGCAAAGCGCTGGAAGTTATTTTAGCAACTTCAGGAGGAAGGTTAGAGTTAATAAAGACCTTTGGGTCAACGTAAATTAGGTGGAAAACTTCTACTAACATATAAGAATCATCTTTATTATTAATCCAGAAGGCTCAAAATAAAATGCAAGTAATTATTTGTAGATTTTCGTGGATGCTTTCACATAAACAAATTCTGACATAAACAAACGCCCAGATCCAACAACTACCTGTAGATCATACAAATATTATATTTGTTCCGTGTGGGGATCAAACCCACAACACGAGGCGGTGAAGCAGATTGCTCAGCCGCTACACCAAATGTGTCGCCAAATAAATTGAAGGAAAACATCGCGAAGAAACATGTTTTTAAATAAAAAGCTTACTAGCTATATGGGTCGCACATTACTAGAATTCTTCTAGTACTGTGCGACCTTGTTAATTCTTGTGTTAGGAGTGGGTTCACGTCGGTAGTGCAGTGGGTGGGTTTCAAACCGGCTACGACATGATCACAAGCCCAACGCCCTATACTAGGCTACCGCCGCTTTTACATGCATGATCCACTGCTGGTTACGAATCTCCTCTCAGAATGAAAGGGTTTATGCTATAATCCATAATCAAACAAAAAAACTAAATTTCAAATTATTCAAACCCTTACTAAGCCATTATAACAACAGCTTACCCGTGGTTGCGGGTAACAAACTATGTTGTAAGTCAGAGTGATGGGCGGTCGACGCCAGCGAGTGAAACACCTGCCCATCTCGGATCTACACTGGAATTATCTTAACGTACTCATTTTGGAATATATTTTGGGAACACAAGTTTGTATAAGAAGCACTGATTGATTTATATTATGCAGTTTATTGTATACTGGATACTAATATACTAGATACTTCTATATTAATACTAGCGATCCGCCCGCGGTTCCACCCGCGCTGCTCCGTTCCTAAGAGGCGTAGCGTGATGTTATATAGCCTATAACCTTCCTCGATAAATTGACTATCCAACACAATAAAAAAGTTTCATTTCGAACCAGTAGCTCCTGAGATTATTGCGCTCAACCAAACAAACAAACTCTTCAGCTTTATAATATGAGATTTTAGATGCAAATTTAACCTTGTTTGTTACCTCGGCACGCCTAAACGACTGAACGGATTTCGATAAAATTTAGCAAGCAAACAAAATGTATCTTCTTGTAAAATTTTTAGAATCGGAATCCTGAGGAGAAATAGCGACGTGAGTGAAACCACGAGAAACAGCTTGTAATGTTTAAATATACTGAATACTGATAAATCTCAGTAATGCTATACTTAGGTTTTTCACACGGTACTTTTTGTGGTTGATTTTGACCGCTAAAGTATCGCTGTGACTATATTATATTAAAATTAATATGAAATATGTAAATAATTGCGTCATGTATAGCTCTAAAGGCTCTAATTTTAGGAACTAGAACTATGGATAGCCTGCCACCTGGAAAGGGGGATGGCGTGGCATTTGCCACAGGTTCTACCGTGCTGTGGTCACAGAGCGTTCACAGGAGTCCTTAAAACGGCGAGGCCTAGCTTTGCATTCGACTCAAAGGCCCATTTCCTAGAGTCATTGTCTGGTTGGGCGGCGAACTTCCCAAGTCAATCACGAGCAGGTCACAGCTCATGACGCCCGGAGGTCTGTCTAAGCCTCTGGTGCAGAGACTTAACCCCTGCTGATGTTGTATTAATACACATGACAGCATACATGCAGAAAATCCTAGCCAAATAACATAGCTCCGTGCTATGTTGTGTTCCTAACGGTGAGCAAGGTCGCCAGAGCTCCGCGAGGAAGCGTTGTGTTAGCAGATAGGATAAGCATTACGCATTGTCTCCTATGCTGCCAGCCTAACTATTCCTCCTTGATTTACACGGTCGGCAATGCGCGTGATACCCCTGGTGTTGCAAGCGTCCGTGGGCTACGGTAACCGCTTACCATTAGGCGGGCCGTATGCTTCTTTGCCACCTTAGTGGTATAAAAAATACAGGATTTAATACCAGGAATGTTATCAAATAATCTCTAGCTATACAACTTTACAACATAGTTTCATCCATTCAAATTCCAAAATTCTCAACTAAAATGTCTTAAAAGCGAGCTTGAATATTAAAGCTAAAAGCTCAGGATGAAAAACTCGTTGAGAGTTCATCGGGAGCATATTAAAGTAGTTAATGGTTTACTGGTCGACCGCAACTGTTAGTTAAACAATAAACTGCAGTAAAAACTAGTCCTTTTTTAGAAAATTTAATCAAACATAACATACCATCACGCCTGTATTCCCCGAAGGGTTTGGCAGAGGCGTACTTAATGTACATCCACAGTTCGCCGGTATGTTTAGGTCCCATGTTATAGGGGGCGAGCCTATAGCCATTAATACAATACAATTGTTCTTCATACTCCTGGGCAGGTTATAGTATACTTTTCATCACGCTACGATCAATAGGAGCAGAGCAGTGAAGGGAAATGTTGGGAAAATGAGTGATTCATGAGAAAGGTTTCAAGCTATAAAACATCACGCTACAACCCTTAGGAACGGGGCAACGCAGGTGAAACCGCGGGCGAAGAACTAGGGAACAAAGTAACTATTCCACGCGGACGAAGTCGCTGGCAAAAGCTAGTCCAAAATAAATTAGATAATTAATTTTCCCCATGGCCACCATAAAACTAAAAAGTTCGGTCTAGACTATCCACCTAATGAATATTGGCTCCTCTCTATTACCATAAAATTTAAGTTCATCCCCTTAAAAGCACCATAAAGTAGCAGCTATCTTAGTTGTAAGTTTGAAAATATACCGACTTTTATGAAACTTAGTTTCGTGTTTATGTCTTGGAGTTTTTAATAAACTTACGGTTGTATGAACTACTCGATAAGTTATCGGTGGGGAGGATGTCGATATTTTCCAACTTCGCATTTTTTTACTTAAGACCAAGGCTGTTAAGTTTAAAATTCAAAAACACATAAGTTCTTTGCTGTAAGATCTAATTTTCAATGTTATTTAATCATTATAAGGTTTTTCTAATTTAATTTAATTTCTTTTCTCGACTTTTTTATTGTCTTAGTATTGTACAAAGGACTAGGCACAAGCGTGCTCATACAAATCCATACTTCGCCAGTATGTCTGCCAATAAACGAGCACAAATCTAAACTCCGAGCTGCTACTGAGAATTTCATAGAAAAACCCAAAAACACTGCTCGACCTGGAAATTGAATCCAGGACCTCTAGCGTAGTAGTCATGCTTAGAACCATTAGACTTATGAAGCACTTAGAATTTTAGATAAATGTGTTTTTTTATGGGATAAGAGGGCAAACGAGCAGACGGATCGCCTGATGGTAAGCGATTACCGCCGCCCATGAACACCCGAAACACCATCATAGGAGTCACAAGTGCGTTGCCGACCTTTTAAAAGGGGATTGGGCCTCCGGTAACCTCACTCACTCGGCGAAACACAACGTAAGCGTTGTTTAACGCCGGTCTTCTGTGAGGCCGTGGTATCACTCCGGTCGAGCCGGCCCATTCGTGCCGAAGCATGGGTCTCCCACGTAAAATGTGATTTATCATTTACTAGATATGTAGAAAATTACATAATACAGTATGTACCTAAGCCATTTCTATTATCTTCCTAAGTCTGTCTTTATAGAATTAAACTCACACCAACAAATTCAAATGTAACAGTATAAATTATTCAAAGTACAGTCGGCAACACAGGTGCGCCATGCGCTGCACGTATTGTTGCCTGAACAATGCGAAGTTTGTTGCATTGCGCGGTGCGCTGTACCTATTCTGTGATATTGTGATAACATGTTTTGTTAAAGACGTTGTTGTTTATTACGTGGGAGAGCCATGCTTCGGCACGAATGGGCCGGCTCGATCGGAGTGATACCACGGCCTCACAGAAAACCGGGGTCAAACAACGCTTACGTTGTGTTTCGCCGAGTGAGTGAGGTTACCGGAGGCCCAATCCTCTTTTAAAAGGTTGGCAACGCACTTGTGACCCCTCTGGTGTTGCGGGTGTCCAGGGGCAGCGGTAATCGCTTACCATCAGGCGATCCGTCTGCTCGTTTGCCCTCCTATCCCATAAAAAAAAGAATGTTGTATAACTTAGTCTTACTTACGGTGTAAAGGAAAACGACTATGTTGTGCATTTTTTTGTCATTCGTATCGTTAATAGAACACATTTTCATAGGCATGCATTGGAATGCATATTTTTAGTAGATTTTGTCTACACATGTATGTTTGATTTTTTAAACACTAATACTATAGCCTAATCCCTCTAATTCTGAGAGGAGACCCGTGCCCAGAAGTGGGTTAATGTAATAGGTTGATTATGTATGTAATACCGGCACGCCTATTCCCCGAAGGCTTAGGCAGAGGCGTACTAATATACACCCGTTCGCCGGTATGTTTAGGACCCATGTAATAGGGAGCGAGCCCAATGCCATTAACCGGGCACAAATTCAAACTCCGACCTGCTACTGAGAATTTCATAGAAACACCCAATAACACTTTACTCGACCTGGGGATCGAACCCAGGACCTCTAGCGTAGCAGTCGCGCTTGGCACCACTAAAGTATGTCATGGTGATTTTAAGTGAATTTGTAGGTTTTCATTTTGTAGGTGATTTTGTTAATCCTAACTTTTAAACTATCGCGTTGAAACATTTAAATTATCACCAACGTGGAATCCAGTGATTAAAATATCAAAACCTCGCTATTTTAAGTCGGTTATAAATACGGACACAGTGAGTGTAGTGTGTGGCGGGCTTTGTAACTATAATAAAAATGTGGGGGTAGATAAAGAAAAATCTACCAACGCAATGACGGAGTGAACTCGCTGCATCAGTCTGCTTGTAACCACGATCAGTGCAACCTGGTCGAAACGTCAAGCAAAATTAAAGGTATTTATAGCGCGTTAATACCTGTTTCATTTTCTATATGATTTTGTTAATGTTTTATAAACATAATTAAAAATTTGACTACCTCATTAGTCTGGTGGTCGCAAGCGCGACTGATATGTTGAACATCCTGGGTTCAAGTTCAAGGTCGAGCAAGGTGTTATTGGGTTTTTCTATGAAATTCTCAGTAGCAGCTCGGAGTTTGAGATTTGTGGTACTTATTAAATAGAACTTAAGCATTCTGGCGAACGATGCGTGTACTTTAGTACGCTTCTGCCTGTCCCTCCGGGGAATACATGCATGATGATATGTATGTAACACAAATTAATTAGTCTTATCAGAAATACCCTATATTTTATTAATGTTAAAGTAATTGATTATAGACTTTCTTAAATAATTACGAAGAAAAAGACGAATATATTGTTTTTTTATATCTAAGTATTTTTCTTTTACTATCAAAAACACTCTATTTTTGATCGGCCTTAATCCCTATTGATCTGAGAGGAAATCTGTGTCCAGCAGTGGTAGATAAATAAGCTGATATCAATATGTTTATCTAGATTCTTCACTATAAAAAAAAATAAGAAAATAATTATCCTCAATGACGGTCCCCTTTTTTCCAATTCCACAGACTACAGAATCGAATAGACAATACACTAGAGCACAATGCGCAGGACATTCAATAATTAAAACGACCCTAAACAGACCGGCTGGGACTGGCGTCGACAAATTAACTGCCCGGCGCTAAAGGAAGCCATTTTTTTATTTCCACTCTATTTAGTACAGGTATTGTGGACAATTTATTTGTGTTATTTATCGTCCACGATTGAAAAATTGGATTAAAGTCTTTGTCTGTTACGCGAGACTTTTGTTTGCATTCAAAAATGGTGTCGCTTGTTTTTGTAATATTCTATGGATATTATGTATATATGTATAATTACATACCTACCTGATTAGTCTTGAGGTCCTAAGCTTGACTGCTACGCTAGAGGTACTGGTTGCGAGTCCCAGGTCTAGTAATGAGTTGTTGAGTTTTTCTATGAAATTCTCAATATTAGCCCGGAGTTTCGGATTAGTGTCCAGTTAATGGCATTAGGCTCGCTCCTATTACATGGAATCTAAATATACCGACAAACTGTAAACGCAACATTAGTTGTGCCTTTGCGTAACCCTTCGGCGTAATGGCATGTATGTTATTATATATACCTTATGCGTCGTTAGCACAAAACCGATCTTAATGCCGTTGGGCATTTTCTGCCAGACAACCTTAGAATATTACTTATAGCCTAAACGAAAGTTTCGTGAGTAATGTGATAGACTCTTGCGTTTTTGGAATTTTTAAGTCTTTGACCATCACGTCAAAACAAAAAAAGCGTGCCCTCGGCGCCAAGCTCCAAATAATCTGTCTCCCAGTCGCGACCTTGGAGTTCCAGGCATATTTTGATTTGTCATCTATATATGACTGTGGCAGTCAAAAGGCATGGAATATATAGGTATGTAGCGATATCTACCGCACTACATAGAAAATAGATGGACGGGGTCTTAAATCGCGTAAGTGAAGTTTGCAACACAACTTGGATATATACAACCGCCCTACATCAACCGTCGGGTCGTGGCCCGCCAGGCAAAACAACCGCCTGGTCGAATAATCGTGAATCGTGAGGGGCAACACGCCTCGCCCCTCCACAAGTACTAGTGATCATCGCAGAGACAACATTTTCATTAAAAAACGATTTAATAGAGTTGCTATCGTATTTCGCTGACTTGGGTTAAGCTCTCTTGGTTAACGATACAGATTTATAAACACACTGCCAAAACCAGTTTTCATTCCAACATAACAAAAATACTCATCGGAACTAAAACAATTCGGCTCAAAGTCCCATCGCACAGACCTATCAATCTATTAGACAGTCCACTTAATTAACCGAGGCTTGTACCATCAACTTGCAGTCTCACGGATCGACCATTAAGGGAAGGATTCCGAGAGAAAAAAAAAAGTAAATACTTCGTTCTCAATGCCCAATGAAGTTTCCAGATTTGGGGGTTATTTTCGGGTAGTGACTGGTCGTTTTGGGGGTGAGAAGGATGTTTGTGTTGAAGATTTTTGTTGTATAATTAGAGTTAGAGGTCAAGGTCATGTCTTTGGGTACGAGTACCTAAATATGACAATTGTTAGTGGCAGTTAGAAGAAGATAAAGAAGGGTGGTAAGCAATTTATTCTTAGGATATTGGTATTGCCTAGAAATTGGGTTGATATACACTGACAGTTACTTCGTGTAAAACATTGATAGTCACCCGTATTAGACTTACAGCCAACCCAGTATATATTTTATCTCGGTGTTCAAAATTTTCAGAATGATCCGAACAACTTAAAAAAATTAAATGATATCCGTTGAGATATACGATTTAATTTAATATTTTAAACTATATAATGTCAGGGCATAAGGGATATTTCTGAATCAACACGTTACACGGTAACTGTCATTCTGTATTGACATTGACACTTCACACATTATATAAATTTTTTTGGTTATTCTATTACTTGCTAACTTAGACCTTTAAGTAAAGTCTTTTCTGTAACATAGAGCATATCAATTGCTCCAGTAAAACGATGTAAACTTTACTAAGGTTTCAATGAAGCTTAGGAGTGAACTCAAAAGTCACGATATTCATTGAACGTGAGAAGTGATGAACGTGTGCGAGTGTTATCTCGCACACATTCAGTAACACTTAAGGGTTAATTATCCACCAAAATTACACATTAAACTTCGGAGAAAAATTGGTTATAGTAAATAATATAAAACCGACAACGTTCACATTACTTTTTCCCACTTAAACTCACATTTTAACTCGAATGAGTTAAATTTTGTTTTAATAGATCGTTCCCCATTATACATTTGATGCCGACTGTACGCCAGTATACACTTACCTTTCTAGGATATACATAAGTCTGTATTTTATGTTATGACTACTACTAACGCCACCATATCTTTGTCCACAGAGTAACAATACTGCACTCTAAGAATATGACTTATGCGGAGCTGGTGATTAATGACGTGAAGCCCGAAGATGAGGGGGTTTACCGATGCGAGATCACCTATTTGCAAGTCGGTGAAGACTGCAACACGGTGCAGATCACCGATTTTCACACATACAGTAAGTGATAGAAATAGTTTTTCAAATGTGTTGTTCTTTTCTGGACAGTGTTTTTAATTCTTGACCCGTAGTGATGGGTTATAGAAGGAAAGATAAAAAGGCCAATTCAGATAAAGGAATATTCAAATTATATTCAAAATACGATACATAAAACAACGTGAATTTATTAACCTCTTTGGTGAAATTAAAACAAAAGTGGATTAACATTTTTTATACAAATAATTATTTTGTATTTCTATGTAATTATTATTTCATCATCATCATCAGCCTATCGTCCACTGCTGGACGTAGGCCTCTCCTAGTGAACGCCACAGAACCCGATTATTATTTAAGTACCTAATATAAATATGTATCCATTCTGCGAGTTACAAAGAACAAATTAGTACCTAATCTATCTATATATATATTCACCAGAATTGGCCATCCGAGGATGATTATAATGTAAATATTATATAGATAATACATTATTTGTTCAAATATTTTTTTTATAGAGACTGTGTCATTATTAAATTACAGTAATGTATGAAATTACTTAGACACCAACAGAAGGATTAATTAAGATTACCGACAAAACATTAACAAAAATAATTCCTTGACGATTTTCTTTGCACCCAAGAACTATAAGTAACTTCTAATACTTGGTGTTCAGTAGAAACGGTACGTAGTAAGTGAGTGGACGACATATCGTTCTCATAAGTTGTGTCAACATGACAGCCAATCAGACGAGCGCATGGTGACATAGTGAGGGGACACAGTCGATATCGATAATTGACATTTTGTTTAAATATCGACAGTCGTTTATACGGAAATGTTTTGTTTCTTTTTTATGTTATTAATTATTATTGTGATATAAACTAATACTGGTTATGAGGTTTGCATCATCGTTTTTCGTAGATAGTAATGTCTATTGTATTATATTACTTACTTACGTGTATCAACAAATATCCTTAGTACTTGCTACTACTAATTACTTTCATAAGTATTGTTGCATCTTACTCGTCAACAGAGTAAATATGAATTCATTTACCATTTCAATAAATGTTGGTCAAACAAAATACTAACAGAATAACGAAATGATTTTTTTTTACCCTAATAAACCCTCTTTTATGATTTTACAACTTATAATGTAACACGTAGAGTAACACCAAAAGGGTTCAATTCAACCCTCTTATTAATCCGTAACCGAAATACACTTGTCACTTTGTTGAATAAAATTCGAACAATTATTTGATTCTTATATCGCAAATATTAAAACAATTTAACAAGACTCAACGAAGGTATTTCCTTTCATTGTGTTTTGACTATAAGATTAAACAAAATGTGAATCATTAATTTTCAAAATCACCTACAAACTTTGGTTCAATAAAAGTAAATTAAAGTAATTAACGTAACAGGAGTTTCAAAATGGTGTCCGTTTTGGCAATTGAAAACTTTTGTTTCATTATTAATTGATAAATGCGCTCGCTACCCGTCTGTAATATACATTTTCATAAACAAATTACTAACTTCAGTCGTTCAAATTGTTCAAAACTGATTTATATTGTCTTGATTAACCCATTTATTTTCTCACCAATGGACACGGATATTCTCTGGGCATGGGAGGGGTTAGCCTAAATCTACCACGCTGGCATAGGGTTGAGTGATAGACTTCTCACGCTATTGAGACAATCTTTTAAGTATTCAGAATATCTGAACGTTGTTTGCCAATTATATGCATATAATATCGAAAAACTAGTAGTATCGATAAATTTATCGACAAATCCCACCACTATTTGCCGTGAGGTCCTCTCTAGGATATTGCGTTTGTCCCGCCTGGGGCCACTCGATTCACTGAGGTGCCACACACTCCATCTTTGTCCAACCCACGTAACCTAACATATTACATCCCTTTCCTTCGTTACAACATACATCTTTTCTATGGAAGAAATGGATGTACGATATTTTATTTGATACTTTTGTTGTTTACGGTTTTGCCTTGGATTACTGGATATTTTCTGTTGGGTTATTTATGACTAACCTACCTAGGAATTATTTCTTGATAAGAAGGAGCTGTGATATCCTAAAATATGAGTATGAACTTTCAATTCATACGTTTCTAAGGCATCGCTTACTTATTAGATCACGTGCATTTTCGTAAAGTCTGCAATGCTATGTCCTTCTAGAACGATCTCTGCCAACCACAGAACAAAGAACATATATTTAATGTTCCGTGCTGCCGATGCTGTCGCTGATATTCGCCTTATAAAATCTTTTTGACGTTTATACCTAGTTATAAATAGCAATAGAGTCGTCTTTTATTTAGAGGACTCAGTAAAATCAACGTAAAGCAAAATTTAATCGAATTCATCTTCAATAGGATTAAACGTATTTCAAATAAGCACCCCAATTTGCATTAAGATCAATATTAAATCAGAAATAGATTAAAATTTCTGTTCTCTATTATGTGCCCCCAGATTTATTCCAAATGATAAAATTAAAGATCAAATTATACTTCAAAAGGACATCACTATTCAATAAACAATGTGAACAGACCATTTTGAATTTGCATATAAATGTGATATTTCGATTTTGATCAGGGCTATTGTCAATTTGGGAATTAGCAGCTTAAGTTGATGACCTCATAAGTTCATTTTGTTCAAGGTCGTAATTTGACCTCTGAGAAAATAACATAAAAGTATAAGCAGAGATATAGGTAATGATGTACACCCACGATTATTTCTGACACTTACATTATCGCGTTATATTATAATAGTATCTGAAACATCAGGATTTAATCATATTAACTAGATAAAATGACGTTACGTTTGGCGTAGCGGCTGAGCGATCGACTTCTGCGTCACGTGTTGTGGGTTCGATCCCCACACGGAGCAAATATTTGTATGATCTACAGGTACAGGTTGCTCCGGGTCTGGGCGTTTGTGTTTGTAAACACACCCACGATACAGGAGAAAATCCTAGTGTGGGGCAACGTTTTTTAAAAAAGAAAAAAAAAATCCGTAAAAAATGGTATCAAATTCAAACACCATAATGTTTTTAATAATTTACTGATACTTATACATAAAAATATTCATGGTTAGGCGCACAATTGTACTTTTCTCAACCTGGGAATCTGACATCAAACGGCAAAAAGTCAATGAGGAGAAAATATTATCGCATCGACAATTATTTTATACTAGCTCTGCCCGCGACATTGTCTGCGTGTACTTCAGAATTGGATCCGACATGGATAAAAAGCATGCCTATGTGCTATTACAGACTATAATCTATCTTTAACCAAAAAACTTTCACGTTAATAAAGTGTCAAAGGGATCTCCATAGTTTTTTTTATGTGATAGGAGGGCAAACGAGCCGACGGATCGCCTGATGGTAAGCGATTACCGCCGCCCATGGACACCCGCAACACCAGAGGAGCCATGCTTCGGCACGAATGGGCCGGCTCGACCGGAGCGATACCACGGCCTCACAGAAAACCGGCGTCAAACAACGCTTACGTTGTGTTTCGCCGAGTGAGTGAGGTTACCGGAGACCCAATCCCCTTTTAAAAGGTCGGCAACGCACTCGTGACTCCTCTGGTGTTGCGGGTGTCCATGGGCAGCGGTAATTGCCTACCATCAGGCGACCCGTCTGCTCGTTTGCCCTCCTGTCCCATAAAAAAACAAAACGAAGCAACTACCATCAGACCTCCGAAACCCAATTTCTGGGCAATACCGATATCCGGAGGGTAGATTGGTTGTCAGGCTTCTGACTACCACTACCATTATTGTCATAGATGTTCGTATGACATCCGGGACCGATCCGAACCTCTCAAAGGCACGGAGGGGTCTCGATGTGTTAAGAATGGTCACCCATCCTTAGGCTGTCCGCAGCCTGTGGATTGAGCCATATAATACACACAAATGTGGCATAAATCCATCTTCGAGCTGCCACTGAACATTTCATAGAAAATCTAATAATGGAAATTCAAAATCATTTATGGAAATTAATGCTGTAAATGTTTTTAAACGAAAATTATTAAGTGTGTTAATGGACATATGTAAAAGTGTAAAAGATTTCTTGAACGATAAAACATTGTGACCATCTTCTAATGCATGCAATATAATAATGATAATGTATTATTGATAGATTTATTGACATAATCTATCTATACTTATAATAAATCTATAGAGAGGTCAATTCTGTACATGAAATACACTACCGCTCAAAAGTATTTGGCCACCTACATTTTGTTTCGGTTACAAAAAATACATTTTAAAGAAATCATTTATTAGGTTTCATTGTTTCTATAACGTCGAAAAATACTTATCTACGGTGAAATTTTAAATTTTATTGTCATTTGCCGACTCCTGGTCATAAAACCCAAATAGTGTTGTTGTCGGAATTTCTACGAAGTTAATATTTGAAGTCGGAGTTTTGTTTATACGCACAATATTTATGTAAAATAAACATAGTTAAAATATAGAGTTACTACTATAAATATTTTTAAGTTAGTTATCTGATATCATTTTACCAGAAAACTCGCTCTTCGTAGCTCAGTACTTAAAGTCTAATAATATTTATTTTTGTTTTTTCACTTTTGAGTTTAATTTTTTTAAGAAAATGGGTAAACCTAAGGAATATTCTCAAGAGATTAGGGGCATAATAATCGGCCTTCATATATCCGTTAAAAGTAATCGGGAGATTTCAATCCTGCAGAAGATACCAAGGCAATCTGTTGACTACATCGTTAAGAAATTCGCGACTGAAGGAACAATTTGCAATAAACGTCGTTCAGGAAGACCGAGAGCCACAACTTCGCGTGAAGATTTGAGTATAGTTCTTAATAGCAAATGGAATAGACGATTAACTGCACCGGAAATAGCAGCAGAGTTTAATTTGCATCGTCATAAACCAGTTACTGTATCCACAGTCAAAAGAAGACTCCGTGACGCAGGAATTAAGGGATGCATAGCGGTCTCAAAACCACTTCTTAAAGCTATTAACAAAAAGAAGAGACTTAATTGGGCCAAAGAACACAAGAATTGGACAATAGCTGATTGGCAAAAGGTCCTCTGAACAGACGAATCAAAATTTGAAATTTTTGGAACCAAACGATGAGTTTTCGTACGGCGGCAGTCCAACGAAAGGGTGAATGATGCTTGTACGGTGGCTTCAGTTAAACACAGCGGAGGTTCTGTGATAGTTTGGGGCTGTTTTGGTGGCTCCGCCGTTGGAGATCTTGTGCGAATACAAGGAATCTTAAAAAAAGAAGGTTACAAAAAGATATTGGAGAATAGCGCAGTGCCTTGGGGAACCCGTCTAATTGGTCCGGGATTCATATTTCAACAGGATAATGATCCGAAACACACGTCAAGACTATGCAAGGACTTTTTAAAAGGAAAAGAACAACAACAGGTTTTGAAACTCATGATATGGCCTCCACAGTCCCCAGACTTAAACCGATAGAACTATTGTGGGACCAGTTGGATAGACAGGTGCGAAGACGTTGTCCTACATCTCAGGAAGACTTGTGGAGAAAACTGCAAGACGAATGGCAGAAGATTACCGTGACAACATTGGAAAAAATAGTAGCTAGATTGCCGAAGCTTTGTGAGGCTGTCATTAAAAATAAAGGTGGACACATAGATGAGTCTAAAATTTAAATATTGTGTTATCGTTATGTCTAAAAATGGCTAATAAACAGTTAAAATAATTATGAAGTAGTTCCATTCACTAAAACTTTTACAAAATGTATTTTACAAGGTGGCCAAATACTTTTGAGCGGTAGTGTATATTTCCAAAATAACTATCAGCGGGTGATTAGTGATCGATACTGACGCCAAAAATGCAATCAGTAAAATTTTTGTCTGTCTGTCTGTCTGTCAGTATGTTCGTTATAGAAACAAAAACCACTCGACGGATTTCAACGAAACTTGGTACAATTGTTCTTCATACTCCTGGGCAGGCTATAGTATACTTTTCATCACGCTACGATCAATAGGAGCAGAGCAGTGAAGGGAAATGTTGGGAAAATGAGTGATTCATGAGAAAGGTTTCAAGCTATAGAACATCACGCTACAACCCTTAGGAACGGGGCAACGCAGGTGAAACCGCGGGCGAAGAACTAGTAACCAATATTTGTACGCCAGATAATGGTAGAGTATGGCTGTACCTGAAATGAAAACACCTACAACTTTGTATACCCATATTCTGACAAATAAATGTTTCTTTCTTTCTTCTAAAATTTTTCGACCTGGGAATCGATTCCAGGACCTCTAGCATCGCAGCCGCATTGAGGACCACTAGACTAATGAACCAGATAAAATAAAACAGCTCAAAAAAGATCTTGAGACAGCCTTCGAGTGCTTTTTTTATTTAATTTAGCCTTACTTCTTTGCTATCCCCTAAAGGGATGTTCTTTGAAGGTAATTAACAGTCTTAACCCTATACTTGCCGTATCGTTTCTAATTCGGGGCGTAACACTCAAATGCCGCGGGCGAAATTAGGGTTGCTAAAGAGTAAGACGGGACGAAAAGACCCGCGGGCGATTCGCTAAAATCTTCAAAATGTCGGCGCGAATATCTGCGTCATGGTACTAATTAATTTCTTTGGATTAAGTCTTAAAACAAACTGCTGTGCTTAGATGTCTTAGAAACTGTAACCGTCTAGGGGCAACAAGGCCAAATTCCGAGCGTAAGGTCGTAGGTTTGGCAGAGTCCTTACAATTTTACTGTAGCTATACTAATTTTAATGAATAAATAATGGCAATAAGTTAGCCTTTTATTACATAGGCGTCAAAACATTCCGGCCAACACGTTCTCTGCCTTACCTATCACGGAATACAGGTCTGATGGTATGTTATAAACACCATCAATCCTATATTCCGTATTGTGTAATAATATCAAAACAACCATACTAATTCAAAATGTGAAACTTTGTCCGTCTGCGTGTTCCGTTAATAAAATTCATCAAATCTGGTTCAGCAGTTTAGGCAAACTGCTGAAACAGATTTGATGAATTTTGGTATTGAGATAGACTGAACTATAGAGAAGGACATAGCTAGAGAAACTGCGGGACACAGTTAGTAAATTATAATTAAACTTTTAATTAATATTAATCTGCTTCAATCGACTGATGGCTTTAGCGCTTTAGCCAAGTAATTCAGAACTCTTTCATGGTAAAATATATATTTACAAAAAGGTACTCCAAAAGCTTGAAAAAACATATGAAAATTAATTAAGAGGATCCTAAACTAATATCAACGAAGCGAGACAGATTTTTATGTTTGTATTCCTCTGAATTTTGTTTGAAAAAATAAACTGAATGTTCTAATTAGAGAAGAGAAGATTTGTTTGTATTAAATTCTTCTTTTTCAACATGAAAGCCGGAATTTTTCGTCTCGGATCATTTATATTATGGGAAGATAAAAGAACAGTTTTTTTTTTGTTTCTGAGAACTTTATTAATAAGTACTCCTTTATCTGTATAGATAACTAGCGACCGGCTCGCAGTTTCACCCGCGCTGCTCCGTTCTTAAGAGACGTAGCGTGATGTTATATAGCCTATGTTACTCAGTGATAATGTAGGGTTCTATCGGCAAAATAATTTTTGAAATCGGTACAGTACTTTTTGAGCCAATTCGTTACAAACATACTTACATACAAATCTTTTCTCTTTATAATATTAAGTATTGATAAAGTATATTATATTAGTAATAACGACCCGCCCCGGCTTCGCACGGGTGCAATGCTGATACTAAATATACTACAGAATATCTTTAAATACAACGTTCACAGCTTTTTGGATTTATAGTCACGCGCCGCTGGCCTCCCGCCCGGTACCGCCTCGACCGGCTATGTCCCTGCATTTTAAATCTGTAGGAATATCTTCTATTTTGTTTTTAATGTTGCCCCACACTATGATTTTATCCTGTATCGTGGGTGCGTTTACAAACACAAATTCTCACACACAAACGCTCAGACCCGGAACAACTACCTGTAGATCATACAAATATTAGCTCCGTGTGGGGATCGAACCCACAACACGTGACGCAGAAGCCGATCGCTCAGCCGCTATGCCAAACGTGTCGTCAGAAAAAAATCTTCGAAAATATTCATTTAAATTACATACTGTAAAGGGCCATATTGATCTATATTAAATGCATAATGTATTTAAGGTACTTCATTAGATAAAATCTCGTTTTGTGAGAGACTGGAGTCGTACTAGGGAAACCCTGTGTAACAGAACACCAGGCCCTCACCCAATTTCACGTAATCTAAGCAATTATAAAAGTTATTATGGGTAACTTTTCGAATTCGAATTTCGAAATACACGTATCTATATATTTTTATTGTTATGATCTCTCATAACAATAAAAATATATAGATACGTGTGTATGTATGTGTGTGCGTGTGCGTATGCGTGTGTGTGTGTGTGTGATTGCATGCGTGCGTATGTGTTATACTGTCATAGTACCTATCCTCGGCTTCCCCATACTACGTCGGCAAAAACGGTCAAGATCATCTCGCCAACGTCTCCAAAGCCAACCTCGTCCATGAATAACATTGTGAGGTACCCACTCTGTAGCTAGTCTCGCCCACCTGTCTGGATGTATACGGCAGATGTCGCTAGCCCATCGCCATTTCAAACTCGCAGTTTGAACGCCGACATCCACTATGCGCGTTTTGGAACGAAGCGCTGTATTTCGGACGTGTTCTGTCCTCTTTACACCCAAAATACTAAGTTCCATTGCTCGCTGGCAAACCTTAAGTTTAAGATAAAAGACTCACAAACTTAATTAATGAATAATTAAACTAATTTTCTACTCTTCTTCGTGTCTTTGACCCGATTTATTTGTGGTCGGCGCAATATGTCCTCTTCATCCATTTTCTATCTACTTCTCCCCATCATTCACACTCTTTTCAATAATCTCGGCCTTAACGCAATTATATTAGCTTTACAGCCGTTTTTTCCCTCGTCATACAACTTTTAACTGATGAATAAAATTGACGTTTGATAGATTTTGTGTAGAAAAACTGTCAAAAATTTGAATTTATTCCTCCGGTAAAGTTATCTGGCGATGGAAAAATCGGCCCCTAATATACTCGTATTAATAGAACTAGAGAACTTTATATACATCATAAATACACGTACAGGACATTAAAAACATATGGCCTTACCCGTGGAACATAATATACCTAAGATTAATCACCAATTTATATATTACAAGGCAATTTCCATGAAATTCCAGAGTACTATGATGATAAATAGATACAAACCTGCACGAAATTGCCTTAAATGGTTAACCCTTTCATTGTTAAAAGGATTACGATGGGTCAGATCGAACCCCAGTAGTTTCAAGTGAGACTTGGATAATGGAGGGTTATATATACCTAATAAAATTCGGCTAATATTGCGTCTAGTGTATATACATTTTTAACCTCCGACGAAAAAAGAGCGGTGTTATGAGTTTAACGTATCGTTCATCGTAGCGCCCGATTTTGATTCAGTTTTTTTTTTGTTTGAAAAGTGAATCGATCAGGAGTGTTCTTAGCTATGATTTATGTAAATCTGGCCAGCTTTTGATGATTATCTAGCACTTTTCTGGTTCATGAAGGGATGTGAGTAACACCAACAGCGCTAGATTTTAAGTTATACCACTAGCAATACATCGGTGAAAACTGCATTCAATTCCATGCCGTAGTTAGACAGACAGACAAAAATTCTAAAAATTGTTGTTTGATTGGGATATCTATGTATATTCCCGTTTTGGATCGGACAGGGTCTTTTTTTTATGGGATAGGAGGGCAAACGAGCAGACGGATCACCTGATGGTAAGCGATTACCGCCGCCCATGGACACCCGCAACACCAAAAGAGGAGTCACAAGTGCGTTGCCGACCTTTAAAAGAGGATTGGGCCTCCGGTAACCTCACTCACTCGGCGAAACACAACGTAAGCGTTGTTTAACGCCGGTTTTCTGTGAGGCCGTGGTACCACTCCGGTCGAGCCAGCCCATTCGTGCCGAAGCATGGCTCTCCCACGTGTTTTTGAAGATATTTGGCTTACCAAACTGTAGGACTCAGGTTGCCCTGCCCTGTGCAGATTCAAATATATTTTAGGAAACAGAAACTGTTTTTTTTAATTAAAGGAAAAGGAAACGAGGCAAAGTTATCTTTTCTTATTTTCTTAAATAATCTGGAAAGCGACATATTTTTTAAAAGGAATAGCTCCTTTTAATTCAGCTTCTCTTTGAAAGCGAGTTTTTGATGCAGTTGCCTTTACACTGAGCGTTTTAGAGTTTACGATACCACAATTTTTATAACATAATGTTACGAGCTGGGGTTCGGGATAAATTAAATACCACTTATTTCACCGAAATAAACAGTCACTTTATTCACTACACAAACACACACAGAAATCACACGAACAGTCACTATACTAGCACTTGTTACACTTAACGTCGCACTGATAATCACTTGTACTTCACTCCGATCTTCACTTCGATGTGTCCAAAACTGAACTGCTCTTGCCGACGCTGTCGACCATTATTTATATGAGCCACGAAGATTCCGGATTCGAAAAATCTCGATAGATCTCAAGAATGCGACCCGCCCGCATTTTTGAGACAATAGATGTTTACGTCCTTTATTCAACTTGCGAACAATAGATGTTTACAATCGCCATTGTTAATCCTTGACCTTGAGCCCGGTCTCACGCTATTGTGTTTTGTTTGTTTTTCTTTTTGTTGCGGGTGCCGCATTCCAGCATATTCCTCTTGTTTGTTTTCTACCTGCTTCATCGACTAATCCAGAATCTCCGTGACCCATCTCCGTCGTCCTAGTTACTCGGCGTAACAATAACATACCATCACGCCTGTATTCCCCGGGTTTAGGCAGGTTTAGGCAGAGGTGTACTTAATGTACACTCACAGTTCGCCGGTATGTTTAGGTCCCATGTTATAGGGGGCGAGCCTATAGCCATTCACTGGGCACAAATCCATACGACGAGCTGCTACTGAGAATTACATAGAAAAACCCAATAACACTTTGCTCGACCTGGGGATCGAACCCAGGATCTTTAGTATAGCAGTCGCGCTCGGGACCACTAGACTAATGAGGCAATCAATGTCAATTTACTACACACACCCACTCACACATACACACACACAAACAGATACAAGCCACACTTATCTCAAACTCAAATTTTTTATTTCAATTAGACCATATACAGGTACTTTTGAAATGTCAAAACTACATGCACTATACATATAACCTACATACACATACCGCGGGCGTGAATCCTGGAGTCCTGAAATACAGGGCTACCCTAGTTTAGGCTCCAGTCCACCCCATACAAGAAACAATGTATTTTTAACTTGTTTTTTTTTTTTCTCAGTTTGTAATAGTAGTGTTAATTTTGTCTACTTATGTTTTTAGTTTTGTGGTGGAAAAATAAATATATTTTTTATTATTTTAATTTAATTCATTTACTTACCCATGTAGGCAAAATGATGATAGTTGAAGTAAATGCTCGATTGTTTTTTTTTTCAAAGTAAGATGAAAAATTACATATAAAATGCTTAGTTAGTCTAGCGATTGCTACGCTAGAAGTCCTGGGTTCGATTCCTAGGTCGAGCAAAGTGTTATATGAGAGTGTCTATGAAATTTTCAACAGCAGCTCGGAGTTTGGAATTTGTGCCCAGTTAATGACAATAAGCTTATCCCCTATTACATGAGACCTAAACATACCAAACTGTGTTATTTTTTTAGTAAAGGAAAAAATTCAATCGCAGGCAGGATTCGAACCTGCGTCTTCTGGTTTGATATACCAGACGCTTGATATGCCATCTATGAGAGGCAAGTTACCTTACTTCTCAACCGACACGACTTACTTTACAGTTAGTTCAGTGTCGTACGATGCCACCATACCATTTAACTATCTTTGTGTCACCAACGTCACCTTATGACGTAAATTCAGAATGTGAAGGCAAAATTTCAATCATGCGGGTAGGGTTCGCGGTGGCTTAGAGGTCAGAGCGTCTGGTATATCAAACCAGAAGACGCAGGTTCGAATCCTGCCCGCGATTGAATTTTTTCCTTTACTAAAAAAACAACTTAATAATCTTATCATGGAAAATGCAAACAAATAACAAAAAGATACCAAACTGTGGTTATACAATAGTTCACCTCTGCCTAATCCCTCGGGGACTACGAGTTTGATGGTATTTACGTTAAAAAAGACTCGACTTCTTGTATTACGATGAATCGTCGCCAAAGATTTCTTTTACAATCGAAACGTCGGATCGTACCCTATAAATTCAACCAGCGGGTTTATCAAGAAAATATTGGTGGAAGCTGAAAGGCTTTCAGTCGGCATTCGGGCGGTGAATTTAAAATGTCGCTGACTGCATACCTGAGAGACGGCCCGCATTCATCACTTACCTGAGGATAGTTTAGAAACAGACTAACCTATTTTATGGGACTTTTCAACTCATAGTCCTGAATAGTTCTCTTGTAGTCCTAAGTTTTTTTTGACAATTTTTTTTATGGGATAGGAGGGCAAACGAGTAGACGGATCTCCTGATGGTAAGCGATTACCGTCGCCCATGGACACCCGCAACACCAAAGGAGTCACGAGTGCGTTGCCGACCTTTTAAAAGGGGATTGGGCCTCCGGTAACCTCACTCACTGGGCGAAACACAACGTAAGCGTTGTTTAACGCCGGTTTTCTGTGAGGCCGTGGTATCATTCCGGTCGAGCCGGCCCATTCGTGCCGAAGCATGGCTCTCCCACGTAATAGCTCCCCTAAGTGTTAAAGGTTGCCTTAAAGAAATCGCTGGTCGTGACATGGCCACCCATTGTTTTAAATTACGATTTGTATCCCGTCTGTATAAATATTTTTGGTATACAATAAAGAGTATATAAAAGATAAAACGTCTATTTGTCATCAGACGTGCAAACAGACATAATTAATATTAGGTACATACCTATGTACCTAGTTACAATTAACACTTTTTTTATCTGTTGCAAGTCGTGTTCGTGACAAAAGAGGTTACCACTCAGCAAATGCTTTGTTATAGTACAAGACTATAACAAAGCGCTGATTTTCAGTGGCCACCTAGTGACGTACGGATATAAATCTAGGCTATACAGTAGGTACAAATAAATAAATTAATAATATATTAATAAATTAATTAAATTAATATTTTTTTACGTGGGGGAGCCATGCTTCGGCACGAATGGGCCGGCTCGACCGGAGTGATACCACGGCCTCATAGAGTACCGGCGTTAAACAACGCTTACGTTGTGTTTCGCCGAGTGAGTGAGGTTACCGGAGGCCAAATCCCCTTTTAAAAGGTCGGCAACGCACTTGTGACTCCTGTGGTGTTGCGGGTGTCCATGGGCGGCGGTAATCGCTTACCATCAGGCGATCCGTCTGCTCGTTTGCCCTCCTATCCCATAAAAAAAGTACGATTAATAAATAAATAAGTACGACTGCAACGCTAGAGATCCTGTTTTTTTTAAACCGTTACCCCACATTAGGTTTTTTTCCTGTTTCCTGAAATTTGGTTGATGTTAGACAATTAGTTTTGAAGATAATACACTTAAACTCGATGCTTTGAACCCATAGCGTTAATATACCTGCTAACTAAACCAATAAGGCTTTATTAGAACAACAAGGTCGCAATAAGGCCATGTACCATATTAGCAACCCGTTGTCTATGAAACAAAGCCGAGCGGCAAGATCAAAGGTTTTCAATCCCTTTGATTATGCCGCGTCTAATGAAAGTGTTAAATACACTCGCTGTGTAATTTGCGCTGTATTTTGACATTCTGCGATATAATCTGCGGTTTAATTTGAATAACTGCCTCATTAGTCTAGTGGTCCCAAGTGCGACTGTCATACTAGAGGTTCTGCGTTCGATTCCCAGGTCAAGCAAAATGTTTCAGGGTTTTTCTTTGAAATTCTCAGTAACAGGTCGGAGTCTGGATTAGTGCCCGGTTAATGGCAATAGGCTCGCCCCCTATTACATGGGACCTAAACATACTGACAAACTGTGGGTGCACATTAAGTACAACCGCTGCCTAACCCTTCGGGGAATACATGCGTGATGGTATGTTATGATTTTATTTTTATTTACCGTCGCCTTCTAGGGCGACCTTTTCCGATGCTGCCGCTGACATGCGCATTATAAAATCATTTCGTTAATCGTCTTTCATTCAGTGTGTCAACATGTCCAAACCATCTCAGTATAATAATTCTTTTCAATACGTGTCACTTGCAGTCCGCAACGTTGTCTTATCACACTGTTCCTCAATCTATCATTCCGAGTTACACCACAGACAATTTTTTTTATGGGATAGGAGGGCAAACGAGCAGACGGGTCGCCTGATGGTAAGCGATTACCGTCGCCCATGGACACCCGCAACACCATAGGAGTCACAAGTGCGTTGTCGACCTTTTAAAAGGGGATTGGGTCTCCGGTAACCTCACTCACTCGGCGAAACACAACGTAAGCGTTGTTTAACGCCGGTTTTCTGTGAGGCCGTGGTATCACTCCGGTCGAGCCGGCTCATTCATGCCGAAAATAATAATGTTAGCACAATATTACTCAGGGGCAGAATATTTGGGCAAAGCGGTATCATCCCAGTCAAACTTCAAAAATAAATGGTATCTTAAAACAAGACTTATTACGCAGAAATAAAGGCGAAAACATAACACTTTAACCGACTGCGCTAAAGGAAGGAAATGTCGTACATATCACGCTTGTACGGAGAAAAATGCACTTTTAGTCGCTCGATTTATTCGCTATGTACGGTATACATTGCCGGCCCGCTGTGTTCAGGAAACGCCTCGCCGGAACACGGGCTACAATGGTTATGATGCATTGTATTTCGCACGATAGCGCTAAAGTGATTCAGGGGGATCGTAACACACTGGACGGATTTATGGAGGATGTGAAAAGTAAATTATTATTTTGCGTTTATTCTTTTTTTTTTGTTAGTGTATGGGAGAATTTTTGGCGGTGCTTTTGTTTTAGGATGATACAATAATATTTTTTTAATGTTGTATACTTTTTTTTACGCTTTTGTTGTCCGACCTTCCTATAAAATACCAGTTTCCAATTTCAAAACTTTATGACTTGCAAGTAATTATAATATTGACCATCATTATCTAATGGTGAAGGAAAATATCGTTATTCGAGCTTCACATACCATCACGCCTGTATTTCTCAAAGGGTTAGGCAGAGTTGTACTACTGTGCACATATAGTTTGCTGTTATATTTTGGATCCCATGTAATAGGGAGAGCTCTTGCCATTAACCGGCAAAAATTCAAACTCGTAAGCTTCTACTGAAAATTTTATAGAAAAAACATTAGACTGGTGGTCAAGCTTTTTTGGGCTTCTAACTACCACGATCGATTTACATAGGTGTTCATATAGTAACCGAGGTTGATCAGCGTTGTTACTACTTAGTGACAAGACTTAAATTCCCTCGTCTAAAACACCAAAACTATCGACATGTCCCCACCCTAAACTCGAACGCGCTCAACCGCATCATGACGGGTGCTAAAACACTGGGTCTGTTGCTACAGTACCCACATTACACCTTCACGACCCTACTGCATAGCAGTTTAAATAACGGACACCTATTAAAGAAAGAGTGGTGAATATATCTGTCCTTTTCTCTCTTGTGTGACCTATGTTAAAAAGAGATGCTAAAAATTGCATATACATGTGGAGGGGCGAGGTGTGTTGCCCCTCACACCAAAGGGAGGATCCTCCGACCAGGCGGGTGTTTTGCCTGGCGGGCCACGGCCCGACGGTTGATGTCGGGCGGTTGTATATATGCAGGTTGCGATGCAAACTTCACTTGCGCGATTCAGGACTTGTCCAGTTTGTATGTAGCGCGGTAGATGTCGCTACATACATTACAGCAGTGATAGCCTAGTGGTATGACTGTTGGGCTACCAAGTCAAAGTTGGAACCCAAGACTCACCTCTGACTTTTCAAAGTCATGTGCTTATTAAATAGTTAATTATCACGCGCTTAAACGGTGAAGGAAAACATCGTGAGGAAACCTGCATGCCTGAGAGATTTACACGACGGCGTGTGAAGTCTGCCAACCCGCAGTAGGCCAGCGTGGTGGACTATAGCCTAATCACTCTCATTTTGAGAGGAGACCCGTGCCCAGCAGTGGGACATATAATAATGGGTTGATTATACATTACCACTCATCATAAATAAATAATAATAAAAAAATAACGTTTATTAGCAACCAAATATGTCACAATACAATGGAGCTCTGTCTCCTGAACTAGGTAACAAGCTGTATCTCAGGAAACAGTGACTTCCCTAATACATAGTTAGGTTTTATATTTGGTAATTACATTATATTGTTGGTACAAGGTATAGGACAGCGGTTACTATTGTGTGTGGGGGGCGTGAGTGCGCGTGCACTTATGTGTGTGTGTATAATGACGTGTTGTTTTCATATTTTAAGGGGTGTAATGGAGAATTGATGTATATAAGGCAGTGTCGAGTTAAAGGACCATCAAAATTGAAATCACAGCATAGCATCATAATTAATTATTGAGGTAAGGGTATAAAGAGGTACACAGTTTATTCTTTTAGTCCGGTATGCGTTCGGTATTATCCTATGACTCGTGAACTACTTACACTGTCTTATTTAATAAGAAAAAAAAAGTGTCCGAAACGCGACGGCTACTCTAGAGATCCTGGGATCGATTCCACAGACGAGGAAAGTTATACATGGTTTATCTGTGAAATTCTCAGTAGCAGATCGGAGTTTAGATTTTTACCTGGTTACTGGCAATAGTCTCGCCTTTACTGGATTTTATCATACCAGCGAACTGTGGATGTATATTAGTACAATTCTTGGCTTCTAATGAACTTGGGGTGCTCAATAGAGCGAGGCAGTACTTCACCTCTGGTCATAAATTGCCTCATCTGGAGTATTGCTCTCATATCTGGGCTGGTGCACCCCAATACCAACTCATTCCCTTTGACTCCATCCGACGCCGGGCTATTCGTATTGACGATCCCACATTCACAGACGATCTAGACACCGTTAGTCTTCGGAGAGATGTTGGCTCTCTGTGCGTGTTCTACAGCCTATTTTTTGGGGAGTGTTCCGAGGAACTGTTCGAACTGGTACCTCTGTCACCTTTTCATCACCGTACCACGCGCCTCAGAAGTAGGGCCCATCCTCAAATTCTGGAGACCTGGGTCTCCAAAAATTTTACGAGCGTCGCGCGATTTTCTCCCGCTCACCTCCAGGATTCGGAATGGTCTTTCTCCTGAGGTGTTCCCATTGCATTATGAGACAAGGAGATTTTCAAATAGCGCGTATACAGGGCTCTTAAGGGCTGGCAACGCATCAGCAACTCCTCTGGTATTGTAAGTGTCTATCGCCGGCGATAACTACTTACCATCAAGCGTCTCGTCTGCTTTTTTGCTAACGTCTAAATACTCGTATATATATATATATAAAAATGGAGGCGTATAGTATGGTAGACAGTCAGTAGAGGTAGGTAGTCTGTTGAGATAACGACCACTAGCACAGTAAACAATTTAATTCACGCCCTTAACAATTGATTGGTGCTTAAGTATGCGCCCATTAAACAAAGGCTCACTCATAACGATGTAAGCCCCACTAGAATCTGAAATATTCATTGCTATGACGTCACGGGTCAGTAATGGAGGTACCGTCATTACACGCGAGGTGGCGTTATGAGCGTCATCACTGATGCGGTTACAACGTATATGTGCAGTGATGTGAAAGAGAATTGTCGATAGTTGCGTTCTTGAAACAATTTCTAGAAGTTGTGTTCTTGAAACAGTCGACACTCAAAACTCTTCTGTTCTCCGGATCATGTATTCAATTCCAACACTGAACAAAATATAACACTTGGGTTATGTAATATATCGATATTATATAAAAACCAAATTACGCTTACTGGTTAATCAAGAAATTTTAAATCTATATAGCCTAATAAACTTGACATTTTGCTGATATTCCGAATAACCTTATCATCGCATGTGAAGTTACGTGGTACAGCTAATTTTGAATATCAGACACAAATTCTGGAAAACTTTTTTTTAATAAAATAATCAAAAGAAAAACAAAAATATACCTTTGTTATAAAATTTTATTCGCTAACATGAACGTAAGCAAATATAGAACTTATGAGGGAAAACATTTTATTCATCCCCCGAGGTGAAACAACAATGTCTCGGTCGATATGTTTGGAAAATAAACCATATTCTACTCAATTTGTTCGAATAATATCAACGATCATTGCTATAAATAATGTATAACAATTTATTTTATCTGTTTCGTTGGGTTTAATACACTATAAAATAATATTTGCGATTTTCTAGGTATTTTTAAAACGGAATGAAACAATGATAAATGCCTTTATTTTTTGTATTGATTTCTTTCCTATTGCTCTTCTCTTACCGTTTGCTGTCAATACGATAAGAAGAAGATGAGTGGTAAACAAACTCTTAAGATAAAATACTCAAATTATCTAACAAAGACAAAGAAAAATAGAGGTTATTCTTGCTTAAAAAAGTATTAATGGATTTCTATTATTATTATTTTTTAATTATGGACTTAATATAACTTTGACGACACTAAAATTTCTAATTATCGACAAGGTGTCCCATCCCTACGGAATCGAAAGGGTCTTACTACACTCATTTCACGTGACATTACTCGAGTTGACCCGTCCTATGGCCGTTGTAGAATGGCGTTTCGGATCAAGGAATAGGCGGTAGCGGGAGCGATTTACCTCGTGATTTGAGTTTAAGTGCTAGTAACAATGAATTACATTAAACGTATAGGGTCTCAAAGACATTATCTAAATGGGCTATAATCCTATGTAATTTCTAGCCTATTTATATATTAAAGTATAGATCCAAATTAATATTATTAGTTTTTAGGTAAACGAAACATACCATCACGCCTCTATCGCTGAAAGGTTATGCAGATGTGTACTTATGTAAGTACAGCCACAGTTCGCCGGTATGTTTTAAGGTCTCCATATTATAGAGAGTTATCCTATTGCAGTTAACCAGGCATAAACCCAAGCTCTGAGCTGTTCATATAAAAACCCAATAACTGAGAATTTCACGGAAAAACCCAATAACACTTTGTTTGATATATGGGTTAACCCCGAAGGGTTAGATAAAGTTGTAATGTTCATCCTCAGTTCGTTGGTATGTTTTAGTTCCCATTTAATAGGGGGTGAGCCTATTGCCATTAATTTGGCACAAATTCAAACTACGACCTGCTAATGAGAATTTCGTATAAAAGCCCAATAACACATTGCCCGACCTGAGAATCGAATCCAGGACTTCTAGCGTAGCAGTTGTACTTGGGACCACTAGGCTAATGAAGCAGTTAATTTGATGATTTTGTTTTGCAAAAATAAGTATATTTACTTTGTAGCGACATCTGCCGATCTACATACAAACTAGACGGAAAAATCCTGAATCGCGCAAGTGAAGTTTACAACGCAAACTTCAATATATACTACCGCCCGACATCAACCGTAGGTCTGTGGCCCGCCGGGTAAAACACCCGCCTGGTCGGCCCCTCCGTTTAAATATCATATCAAACTTTAATAAAATCTGACTACTAATCGCTAACACAAACGCTACAAGCTTATCACTTAAAAACTCTCCCATTACACAAATATTCGACAATCATTGCCCAAAGCTCGCGCATTTTTTACAAATGTCCCGGATTTTGGGCCGGGATAAAAATGAGACACTTTTCACCGTCGTTTAGCTGGTAACGGGTCTCTATGGCCCGCAATGATGAGGATTATATCTATGTGATAGAACTACCTGTTAAAAAACCGAACAAGTTCGAGTTAGACTCGCCCACCGAGGGTTCCGTACAAATTTGTAGGTACATTATTATGATTAATTACAAATATATAGTTTCCAGATTTTCCCCTATATTTGTAGTATAAGACGGTATTACTTACCAAATTTCATAGTTCTAGGTCAACGGAAAATACCCTATAAATCTTGATTCCCTTGAGAGTGTCGAAATAAACGCTTTTTAAACATAGATGTTTGATTTTGACAGCTTCGTGGGACTAATACATAAACCTGAGTGTATGATTTTAATTACAGCTTAACACCTCTGTCTTGACAGACAGATGGACGGACGGACGGATAACAAAGTGATCCTATAAGGGTTCCGTTTTTTCCTTTTGAGGTACGAAACCCTAAAAATGATGGACATAATACAAATAAACTAACTCACTTTCGCATTTACAGTATATTAAAAACCTACTCCTTTTGGAAGTTGGTAAAGTGTCTTATTGGCTGAGTGGTCGCAAGTATGGCTACTAAGCTTAAGGTTCTGGGTTCGATTACCAGGTCAGATAAACCGATATTAAAACCTAAAACATATACTGCTAATAGTATCTTTAGAGCTGTTTTCTAGGCGGTAGAACTCATAATGATTTTATGAACTGTTGTATGTCTGTATGTCCCCTTATAACTCAGGATCTACTTGACGATTTTCTATGAAATATTACGTACAGGTAGATTATGAGCCTGGTCAATATTTAGGGTACTTTTAATCGTTTTAAATTAATATCCGTTGCCCATATTTTCACTTGCAACAGTTCTTAAAGTTAGACTATGAGAAACACACATCATTAAAGTAGGTAGCTATATACATCTCGGTGTATAATTAGAGATGCTACAGTGTTCTCAAAACTTAATTATGTAGGATACCAAACCAACATCTTTTGGTATCCTACATCATCCGGAATCGAAGACGTATAAATCTCCGAATTTAAACTGCAAAAATCAATCTCAATTAAACTTACATAGAACCGGTTTGGTTGCCATTACTCAAGATTACTTGCAACCCAAAGATAAGCCACCACTACGTCGAAAAGAGTTATTTTGTGGAATAAAGAGCTCATTTTCCAGCCATTTGTCTGTGATCACGATGTATGGAGCAGATTATGATATTATTTGACGGTAAATTCTTATTGAACGGTTTTGGCTTGGAAAGAAAATATAACAGTAATTTTATGAGTGCTATTTTTACGCCAGTACTGGGTTGTTTGTCCTGCTTACATTACATAACATACCATCACGCCTGTATTCCCGGGTTAGGCAGAGGTGTACTAATGTACACCCACAGTTCGCTGGTATGTTTAGGTGCCATGTAATAGGGGGCGAGCCTATTGCTAGTAACCGGGCACAAATCCAGATTCCCACCTTCTACTAATAATTTCATACATAAACCCAATAATACTGCTCGATCTGGGAATCGAACCCAGGACCTCTAGCGTAGCAGTCGCGCTTGGGATCACTCGACTAACGAGGCTCACAACACCAGAGGAGTTGCTGATACTGACCTTAAGAGCCCCTACGGACTGCAGACCAGAGCCTCAGCAAGCAGAGGGAACTGGCTCTTACGCGCAAAAGTCGAAACACACACCAAGATGCTTTACGACAGACTCCGACGTAAGGTTGGTCGCCAGCCAGTCAGACCCCGATAGGTCCTACCACCGAGCAAGTCAGATAATTTCTCGGCTCTTACGAGATGTCTATCTGAATGGCACTGAGGAACACAGAGAACAGTATTCTATCCCGTCCCCGCACGGGGAAAGAGGGACCTGCATGCTTGAGAGATTTTCTCTATGAACTGTGAAGTCTGCCAATCCACATTAGGTCCGCGTGGTGGACTTATATTACGACAGTAAATGGGATGATGATAATAATGAATAGTGGTCATAAGTTCAGCTGTTAAGATTAAAGTCCTAAATTCAATTTCCAGGTCGAGCAAATTTGTTTTCGGGTTTTTTATGAAAATATTTGTGCCAGAGCGGAGATTTTATGTTAATGGCAATAAGTTACTTGCTTTTACATGGGATACGCTATAATAATGACACGATTGGCGTAGCGGTTGAGCGATCGGCTTCTGCGCCACGTGTTGTGGGTTCGATCCCCACACGGAGCAAATATTTGTATGATCTGCAGGTAGTTTTTCCGGGTCTGGGCGTTTGTGTATGTGAGAATTTGTGTTTGTAAACGCATCCACGATACAGGAGAAAATCCAAGTGTGGGGCAACATTTCTTTAAAAAAAAATAACAGATAACTCTATAATAACATTTTTTTTTCTACTATTTGAGTCAACTGACAACAAACTAGCACAGTTCAACTAGATTTATCGTTTTATGATACTAAATCAAAGTCTAGAACACAAAGCGTTCACGTGGTCGTGTCGTCGTACAGCTCCTGTCTTGCTCCCGTGTCGGTCCCGTCTCACCACCTCGGACAATAGACGCGGCATCAATTTGTCTTTTAATATTGTATCAGATGTGCAGTTTATTTCGTGTTCTAGGAAAGGTGTGAAAATCTGGCAAAATGTGTTGCAATTGTAAATAAAGTCCACGTAGCAGCGTTGCTATTGTTACTAATATTATAAAGCTGAAGTGTTTGTTTGAACGCGCTAATCTCAGGAACTACTGGTTGGAATTGAAATATTCTTTTTGTGTTGGATGGTCCATTTATCGAGGAAAGTTATAGGCTATATAACATCACGCTACGACCAATAGGAGCAGAGCAACGCGGGTCAAAATAAACAAACAAACTCTTCAGCTATATTAGTTTAAATAACGTGTACGTTACCTGAAGGGTTAGGTCCGGTGTACCTACTAATATCTCTATACCCAGATTTTGCCGGTACATAAACTCACGCCTTTCTCTCACAGGGGTAGGCAGAAACTATAAACTGCCACTTGCAACGATTCTTGCATACTTCTTTTGCTTCTTCCACATTCATACATCTTCTCATACACACACGCCGCACCTGACCGTTTTGAAGGATTTCGCCGGTATGTTTATGTAATAGGGGGCGAGCCTATTGCAATTAACCGCAAACACAAATTATTATTAACACAAAACCAGAGTCCGAGCTGCTACTGAGAATTTCATAGAAAATCCCAATAGCACTTTGCAAGAAGTGGAATCAGACCCAGGACCTCTAGTGCAGGTGCCATGCTTGCGATTACTAGACTATTGATGCAGTAGTTTTTAATTTTAAAGTACAAAATATTTTTATTTATGTTAAACAGAAGGTGCGTTGAATACAGGTTGTTGTCGACACTATAAAAAAAATTGTGTGAATCGGTTTCTTCTAGCAAGCGCGCTCCATCCTAGAACATATTGTCGCTCAACATTAGGTGAACTGGCGGTCAAACGAAAGCCTGTCAAGAGTAAAAAAAAACAAAACAAATTAAAACAACCCTGACTTGCTCGGTGGTAGGACCTCTTGGGGTCTGACTGGCTGGCGACAACCCTTACGTCGAAGTCTAAAGCACCTTGGTGTGTGTTTCGACTTTTACGCGTAAGAACCACTTCCACTTGCAGCGGCTCTGGCAGTCTGCACTCCGTAGGGCAGCAACGCATCAGTAACTCCTCTGGTGTTGCAGGTGTCCATGAGCGACGATGGCTACTTACCACCAGGTGGCTCCAGCTCGTTTGCTGACTTAATTCCATTAAAAAAAACCAGCAAGTCGATAATCAATCACTATATAATTTCTGCTTGTACTGTATACCCCACACAGGCGTAAGAAGATTAACTAAAAATACACATACATAGTTATAAAACATCTACAACAATGATGATTCCACACAAAATATTAAATTCGCCGAACTGTAATTATATCAACAGTATTCGAAATGCATATTTCCCAATAACGAAAAACCCTCATCTGAATTTAAATTCATATTATTTTAACACTAAATAGAGCGAAACAAACAAACCAGGGTAAATTCCTGCTGAATTGAGCATCGACAAAATTCCCTTTAAAATAAATAACATTTGGAAACTATAGCATTCGGCAATCGACAGTTTTGGCGGGCAAAACACCAGAACGAAATATAAAACAGTTTGTGGCAACACCTCCCCTGGAAAGGAGCCAGGGTGCCAGGGTAGAATAAATATATACACGAACGATGCTGGCTTGAATTATATTTTCTTTTGGAAAAGGTTTTTGGTGTGTTGTATTTTTTGGTAACAACAATTTTTTGGACTCTTTGTGAAGTGACTGTAGTCACCTGGTTTCAGTTTCCTTAAAAATACTGAAATGTTTTATGTATTATAAAACAAGAATATACTATTCTTTTGTCATGTTTTTGATTCTTTGTGAGTAAAGGCCTTACGAAATTATATAAACATAACATACTATCACGCCTGTATTCCCCGAAGGGTTAGGCAGAGATGTACCTAATGTACACCCACAGTTCGCCGGTATGTATTAGGTCCCATGTTATTATATATAAAGGGGCGAGCCTATTTTTCATTTTTTATTCATAGAAAAAACCCAATAACACACTGCTCAACCTGGGGAGTCGCGCTTGGGACCACTAAACTGATGAAGCAATCGAGAATAGATAGAAGAATATACCATCACGATTGTATTCCCCAAGAGTTAGGCAGAGGTTTACTTATGTACATTCTACACCCATAATCCCCTGGTACGTGTATGTTTAGGTCCCGTGTAGTAGAAATTAATTGCCTTTAATAGGGCACTAATCCAAACTTGGAGACTTTCATAGCTGCAATATCCCTTTAATACTCAATATATTAATACTTTGCACGAGTTGGGAATCAAACCCAGGACCTTTAGCGACCACTAGGTAATCTCATAAAGCAGACACCCAATTATAAAATTAAATAATTATAATACGAATAAGAAATTATTCTATTCAATATTTTGAATTCTAAACTTATTAAACATAAGGTTCAAAAATTGCACCATTGCTACGGCGTAGCGGACGAACGATGTTGGGCTACGATTACTACGGGTGCTACGCTTTCTTAGCAGAGAATCGATTTGCTACGCGTCGTGTTATTTTAAGTATTTTGTACACATTTTAAGTTTAATTTTTAACTCAAATAAAGTAATTTTACACATAACATAATCAACCCATTATACAGTCCCACTGCTGGGCACGGGTTTCCTCTCAGAACGAGAGGGATTAGGCTATAGTCCACCACGCTGGCCTAGTGCCGTTGGCAGACTTCACACGCCATCGAGAAAATCTCTCAGGCATGCAGGTTCCCTCACGATGTTTTCCTTCACCGTTTAAGGGCGAGATAATTAACTATTTAATACGCACATGACTTCGAAAAGTCAGAGCCCTGGGTTCGAACTCGAGACCTTTGACTTGACAGTCCAACAGTACCACTATCACTGCTTAATTTTACACGGATGATTTTAATCTATAAATTAATCTTATTAATTTCATTATCTATTTCTATGTAATTTCTGCCAATTGTAAAAATATGTTTGAATCCATTAACAAAAATACAGAAGAAACAAAGAGCCCTCTAGCGTAGCAGTCGCACTCAGGACCACTAGACTAAAGAGGCAATTGCAGGAGTTTAGTGTATTTTTGTTAGGTAAATCCGAATTGGGCAGTCAATATAATTGTGCTAAATATCGGCATCTTTTTCCAAATGGAGACCTACAACAACTCCAAGTTTTACTCAAATAGACTTCTCCATACGTAATTGAGACAATTCTCATCTTAAGCACGTGCAATTTAAGGAAGCTCAAAGGAAATTAATTAAGCAACACGCATTGTTAGTTCGTTTCCCGACAGAAAACTCCTTCGAAAGAATTTGGAAAGCTTGCTTTTAATTAAATCCATGAAGAAAAATAAAACATTGAGGAAATATATTAACTTGGCGTTTTGTGATTTTCTTTTCTGATCAGTAAATAGGAATTTAATGGAATCTTTAGTTAAGAGTCTATCGGACCGAATTTCCCTTACAAACGTAATACCGAAATAAATCGTAATTCAAACACAATTTAATCAAATTCTGTTATTATTCGGATTCCGATACCGTTAATCTAGGTTCCTACTCTACCATTTCGTCCAAAATGCTTCACAGGAAATAAATGTAAGCAAATGCAATTTGTGATAACTTTACAAAGTTTGGAAAGATTTTCCGATTTTTCATTTCCAGTGAAGTAGTTGTAGACGAAATAGTACCGTAGGAACCTAGATTAACGGTATCCAAATCTGAATAATAACATAATTTGATAGAATATTGCCTGGATTACAATTTATTTTGGTATTACGTTTTTGTAGGCAATTCCTGCTCCGGGCCCTTAAGTGGTCTTAAACTTGACTGCTATGTCAGAAAGGAAGATAGAAAATAACGTTTATTTGGTAAACCACATCATGAGATCAATGCCAGGGTACATCAAATTAGAAAAAGAAGAAAAAAATAACGAGAGAAAGAGAGAGAGCAAGAGGTACTGGGATTAATGGGTGTTGTTCGGTTTTTCTATGAAATTCTTAGTAGCAGTTCGGATTTATTAATAATGGTTAATGGCAATAATAGGCTCACCCCTTATTACATGGGACCTAAACATACCAGCAAAGTGTGAGTGTACAATACGTACGCCTCTGTCTAACCCTTCGGGAAATAGAGGTGTGATAATACGTTATGTTATCTTCATAAAAAGTAAAAAAAAAACCAGAATAATATTTTAGTTGAACCGTCATAAAAGCAACGTAAATAGCAAAGGAAATCCAAAAAGAGCTACAGAGCTCACAATACCGGGTTAGCTCCTAATTACCCCAAAATTCCCGCGCAAAAGAGGACGACACTGCATCCCCGTTCAAAGAAACTCCACAAAAGACTACACGCGACATATGAAAGCAAAGTTTATAATAAGCAAACACCAGTTAAAGCACGCCCAAACTGTAATTAGCATGCACAGAATTTTAGTTCGAAGTCATAATTAAGCGCAACTGCTGAATGTAAAGTCATGGGCTCCATTCCCTAGTCGAGCAAAGTGATATTCAATTTTTCAATGACAAATCGAAGTATGAAGATTTGAGGTCCCATGTAATAGGGCCCAACGTTTGGCAAATTACGTACAATGTACAGCGCTACAGACTCAAACTCCGAGCTGCTACTGAGAATTTCATAGAAAAATTCTATAGCATTTTTCTCGGATATCGTGGGTTTACTAACATACGTGCCCGACAAGGTCCATGATTGATACTTTTATATTCATTTTTTAACACCTGTTAACATTGTGGAGTGCAATAAACGAATTGAGTATTTCGTTCGGGTTTTCGAAACATTGATTTTGAATCGATGTAGCTTTTTTGTGTTTCCCGTCATCCGATAGTAGAAAGGGCTACGGGTAATAAGATCGTGGAGATCTGAAGCCATGCCATGCCATGTTTGTCATCTTAATTCAATAAAAAAACGCATTCAATTCAAGAATATTCGTCCTTAACATTCTCAACTTTGTCTCAAACGGAACCGTTTTAAATCAGTTATCCGAAACAATATTTTAAAAAGTATCGTAAACCTGAAAGTTGCAAAAGATAATGTCGCAACTTTTGCCAAGACGTTCGTCGTCTCTCACTGATTATCTGCTGGCTTCGGCGTGGAAGCCGCTGCTTTGCACAGAACTTCCTGGAAGACAGCCAGAAATATGGACAGAGACACTCTTATATTAATTGTGTTCGGTTTGCTAGATTTAATTTATCATCACGCTTGTATTCCCGGAAGGGTTAGACAGATATGTACTAATGTACACCCACCATTCGCTGGTATGTTAAAGTCATGTAATAGGAGGCGAATGGATTGCCATAAACTAAACACAAATCTCAATCCCCGAGCTGCTACTGAGAATTTCATGGAAAAAACCAATAACACTTTCTTCGACCTGGGAATCGAACCCAGGACCTCTGGTTTTTTTTTTGGGATAGGAGGGGAAACGAGCAGCTGAAGGTAAGCGATTACCGCCGCCCATGGACACCTACAACACCAGAGGTCTTAAGTGCGTTGCCGACCTTTTAAAAGGGGATTGGGCCTCCGGTAACCTCACTCACTCGGCGAAACACAACGTAAGCGTTGTTTGACGACGGTTTTCTCTGAGGCCGTGGTATCACTCCGGTCGAGCCGGCCCATTCGTGCCGAAGCATGGCTCTCCCACTTATAAAGGCAGTCTAGCGTAGCAATCGCTCTTGGGACCACGAGACTAATGAGTCATTCCTCTTATGCACAGGTAATTTGTATACATCTGCATAACATATAATAGATTTTTTTTTCAATTAGACCAGTAAAATCCAGATGGATATCCCAAGATGAATATCCCAGGATATCCCAACTACACATTCCGAACCAATACTTAGAATTTCATAGAAAAACCTTACACTCTTCTCGGGAATTAAACATCTCAGGCACTTTGTTAATTGTAAGACCAGACAATATTATAAATTTTCCGGTTCTAATTCGTAAATTAGGATTCACTTCAAAGGCTCAATGGTTCTCCTGACATTTAGAAAAAAAATATGTTTATTTTATTCTTGATATGCTTACGCTTGACCGCCAGTTAGCCTGATGTTAAGCGACACTGCGATCTACGATGGAGCGCGCTTGCCTAGAAGAAACCGATTCACTCGTCATTTAAAATCATCCAGATTATTTCTACCGGAGAAGACCCTCTCGGGAAGCGCATTCCACATTTCAGCGGTATGCATGATAATAGTATAGAAATAGCGTTTTGTTTGGGTTTTTGGAATGTCTACCATGAAAAGATGTCCCTTTTTCGTGCTTCTGGTTGTCCGATAGTAGAAAGGGCAAGGTTTTATAATTTTATTGATTGATCTGATTTAATTTTGTTGTTATAACATGTCCTCACACGCCGTAGCTAACTAAATAATGCAAAGCCGTTTTGTGTATTAGATTTATACATTACTCAAAATTGGTGTATTTTTTAATTATTTTTGATATATTACCTCCTTGCAGACATCTAAAGATTTCCTGAAATAGCTGGAAACCCAATTTATTTATGTGCCTAAAGCAATTAAGTTACATATTACATTTTCCATCATCTCGGCTTCCTTTCACAACACGAAACCATAAAAGAACGGGAAAAATTCCAATATCACTCCTCTATTAATTTTGCTCAAAAGCTTTTTCATAATTTTACTAAATCCAAACCTCAATATTTTCTTTTGATGGTAAATTTTCATTTCTAAATGCTTCGCGAGGTCGCAAGTAGTGGGTACTGGAAATACGACGCAAATAGACCACAAATAGAAATGCTGATAGGTACATAATTATGTCGTGAGCGCTTTGAGGGTGCGCCATCTCATTACTGGGTTAAATCTGTTTATAGAGGACGATGCGATGTTATGAAATGTCTAGTGCTTAAGTTTGTCAAAATAATTTTTAAAATACTTTTTTTAAAGTTCAATCAATCGCGCAAAAATTCAATCGCGGGCAGGATTCAAACCTGCGTCTCCTGGCTTAGAGGTCAGAGCGTCTGTTGAATCCAACCAGGAGACGCAGGTTTGAATCGTGGCCGCGATTGAATTTTTCCTTTACTAATATAACTTTATAATCTCTGCATGGAAAATACAAAAAAAAAAACACACAAAAAGATAATATTTTTTTAAATTATGAATGATGAGTGCTAAAGACTTCATGCATTATTTCACAGACACAAACAACATAAATTGTAATATGTATATTTCTTTATTTAGGTCATACAAATTAATTACATGTGAATTTAGTTAGCCGTGAATAACATATCTACAAAATTTTTTTTATCCGTCAGTTAGTTTATAAAAATATAATGTACACGTATTTTTCCTTTTGTTTAACAAACAAAAAATTACGGCGATACAGTGCATTTAAGTTTCGCGTGACGTCACGGTTTCGTAAAATTTTTACGAAATAGTGACGTCACAACCACTCCATAATTTTCATGCTCTTTATGTTTATCAATTCATAATAATTTGATAAATCAAAAAATACACTCAATAGGGGGATGAAAACTAAACAGAAAATAGTTATTTTAGTGAAGGAAAAAATCGAATTGCGTCTTATAGTTTGATATACCAGACGCTATGAGCAACTAAGCCACCGCGAGTCCCGCCCGCCAGGTCAAAATTTGCCTTGACTTTCTGAATTTACGTCTTTAGGGTGACGTATGATGTATTAAATCAGAAGACGCAGGCTAGACTTTTTACGTGGGAGAGCCATGCTTCGGCATGAAAGCGGTGGCTCGACCGACTGATACCACGGCCTCACAGAAAACCGGCGTAAAACAACGCTTACGTTATGTTTCGCCGAGTGAGTAAGGTTAACGTATCCCCTTTTAAAAGGTCGGCAATGTACTCGGGACCCCTCTGGTGTTGCGGGTGTCCATGGGCGGCGGTAGTCGCTTACCATCAGGCGATCCGTCTGCTCGTTTGCCCTCCTATCACATAAAAAAAGGCTAGAAACGTGGCCACATAGAAAAAAAATAAAAAAAAATAATGTCGACTCGTTGCCGTCGCGTCACATGTAAATGCAACTATCTACAATAGCGATCTAGTATCGAAAGTATTTCATATATAATGAGACTCGGCGAAGCCCTAACATAACTAGTTTGACATCATTAAATTGAATTAATAGATCGCGATGACTCGCTCAAGTGATTTGTATGTTCTGCATGGATGCGGTTTTAACTTCTCATAGAATTCCGATGTGGATTTGATATTTCGATAATTTTATACATTTTTCTTATATAACATACCATTACGCTTGTATTCTCCGAAATGTTGGCAGAGGCGTACTAATGTACACTCACAGTTTGGTCCCATGTAATGGGGGAGAGCCTATTGCTATTACGGGTCACAAATCCCAAATTCTGAGCTGCTACCGAGAATTTCATAGAAACCTCTGCCTAACCCTTTGGGGAATACAGGCGTGATGGTTTAAAAAAAACGTTTCACACTAGATTTTTCTCCTGTATCGTGGGTGCGTTTACAAACACAAATTCTCACATACACAAACGTCCAGACCCGGAACAAGTACCTGTAGATCATACAAATATTTGCTCCGTGTCAAACCCACAACACGTAGCGTAGAAGCCGATCGCTCAACCGCTACGCCAAACGTGTCGTCAAATGTTATGTAAATGAATTTATAGAACTGCACAGAAGTTTATAGAAGTAAATCCTACTCACTGCTCACAGCCAAAGGACCGTAAAAACGAAATTTAAGCCAAAAATCCGTTCAATTTTTATCGAAGACTTAACGAAATCAAATGTAAAAAGCCATTAGGAGCTCCAAAAAGTTTTTATTAAAATCTTTGAAAGAGAAATTTGTTCACGAACATTATGAAATTATTTCAGAACGAAGAGCCTTTAATGCTTATTAAATTTTATTGGAATTGAAAAAAATTCGTCAAAAGACCAACAAATCTAGAAAAAAGTTTTTAACTGTTGGATTTTGGAGGCAGATGATTACTTTTGATGTCCTTTTCTGAGATTTTAAATTGAAATAAATAATGACTATTTCAAGTACTTACATTACATCGAATGTATCTTACTACTATTACAAATGTGAAAGTTTGGATGGATCGATGTTTTTACTCAATCACGTCAGAACGGCTAAATGGATTTGGATGAAATTTTCACAAAGATAGATTAAAGATATTTTTATCCAGGTTGGACCCATTCTAAAGTCCACGCAGACGAAGTGGCGTGCTGAAGCTAATCAAATATAAATTAACTGACACTTGAATAAATTACTTGAACTGGGAATCGAACACTAGCGTAGCAGCGTTTTTACGACCATTAGACCAATAAGGTTTGAGTGAAATAAGGTTGTTTTTTTACACTTTTTTTATGTGATGGGAGGGCAAACTCGCAGACGGATCGCATGATGGTAAGCGATTACTGCCGCCCATGGACACCCGCGACACCAGAGGAATCACGAGCGCGTTGCCGACCTTTTAAAAGGGGATTGGGCCTCCGGTAACCTCACTCACTCGGCGAAACACAACGTAAGCGTTGTTTAACGCCGGTTGTCTGTGAGGCCCTGGCCGTTTCTATCACTCCGGTCGAGCCGGCCCATTCGTGCCGAAGCATGGCTCTCCCACGTAAAATTATTATCTACTTAATTTTATTATTCTTACATATTAATAAAATTAAGTAGTTACCTATATAGTTATTTTAGTGAAGGAAAAATTCAATGGCGGGCAGGATTCGAACCTACGTCTTCTGGTTGGATACACCAGACGCTCTGACCTCTAAGCTACCGTGAGTCCCACACGCTAGATCGAAATTTGCCTTCACATTCTGAATTTACGTCATTAGGTGACGATAAAAATAACTCTATAATCTTAGCATGGAAAAAAAAAGAAAGATAAGGTACCTATTTATTTTTAGCAAACTCACTACTGTATCCTGTATCCTATACTCCCGAAATTCTGTCGACGCATGTAAAATTATTTACTTTTAAGTTCCTGGCATGTACCGAGCTCTTCCTTCGTGCTATTTTCTTGGTAAAAATTCAAGATATTTATTACTGTTTAGATTTGCCAATGGCAAAATACAATGCATTGTCGGCTTGCCACTGACAGCGAGCTCGGTGCCAAACCAGGTAGGGATGGGACATAGATTATCGATACTTTTTATCGTATTTTTTTATACTTAAGGGTCCGTCGAAGCTTGAATTGCTCACAAAAATGTAATACCGAAATAAATCGTAATCCAGAGAATATTTGATGTTATTATTTGGATTTGGATACCGTTAATCTAGGTACTAATGGTATTATTTCGTCTACTACTACTTCACTGGAAATAAAAGACCGGAAAATCGTACCAAACTTGTTAAAGTAATCATAAATTGCATTCGCTTACATACATTTCCAGTGAAGTATTTTGGCCGAAATGGTAGAGTAGGAACCTAGATTAACGGTATTGGAATCCGAATAATAACAGACTTTGATTAAATTACGTTAGTAATACTGAAATAAATTCGGTCCACCGGACTCTTAATCGCAATTTGATTTTTCAGAAATTGTTCTTAGAGAAATTTATTTCAAAGTACGTAATATCTATCATCTACAAAGTACATAATTATGTATCATAGGCAAATGCCATAATACCTGCATCCACAAAAAATATGTAGAGATGTGCTAAGAATTTCATAGACAAACTCGGTTAACGTTGCTCATCTTTGGAATCAAACCCAGGACCTCAGGCTCAGCAGCCACCTCTGTATCTATAAGATTCAGACAATCAATATTTATAATAAAATTATAAATGGTGACATAAACGTTGACAATATACCTACACTAGTTAAATTCACCGCCCACAGTTCAAAAACTCTAAATAAATCCTTGTTACCACCACACAAATCCTCACAAGCATCGATAAATTACAGTATATCGATAACCAGTCACGCCCACCGCATTAGTGGAGTGCAAGACGTGGCGATAGGCCAACGCGATACTCTGAGTTATCGATACATACGCCACATCACTAATGTGTTTGCGATCCTGAAGCTTTCCAAGTTATTTGTCTCAAGTGAACTATGTACTTTTGCCCAATGCTGGGTAGAATTTAGTGTTTTGAAATGCTGCTTTAGTGTGGAAAAGTGTTGAGATTATACCCCGGTAAGACTTAGTAAATGATAATTTTAATGAAAGAAAGAAAGAAATGTTTTTATTTTCGCCCATATGACACACAACAAATCAAAATGCAACTGTACAATCAAAAACTTATATAGTACCTAGCAAAAGGTTGCGCAAAATAGAAAAACAAAAAAGGGGAGCTGGCAACACAACAGGCATGGCCATCTACCAGAGCCACAATGGACATAATAATGGACCATAAACTCTGAATGCGATGATTTAGAATACAGTTCCTCACTGTTATTTAGATAGGTATCTTTTAAGAGACGAGAAAATATCTGATTTGCTCGGTGGTAGGACCTCTTGGAGTCTGACTGATTGGCGAACACCCTTACGTCGGAGGCTGCCGTAAATGACCTTGGATGTATTTTGACTATTGCACGTGAGAGCCAGTTCTCCCTCAGTTGCTGCGGCTCTGGCAGTTTGTAGTTCATAGCTCTTAAGGCTTGGCACTGCATCATCATCTTCTTTGGTGTTGCAAGTATCCATGGGTGGCGAAGATTGCAATTGGATTCATAAAAAAACACGTATTTCGGATGGATTCGGAAGGTGATTAAGTTGGCATAGCATATAGAATTGGGAGTTCAAGTCCCAAGACTCTCAAAAAAAAACTTTAGCTTAATATTTTCTGTCTTCAACTAGCGTTGCAAAATATCCCCAACAAATTCCGTTGCACTTCGTCACATAGCTCAAAACATCTTTCCTTTATAATAATACATTCTAGAAAATACTTGAGCGCATCCTAAAGATGCAGTGACGTCACGAGCGGATGTGACGTCGACACTCGCGCTTCACATTATTGGATTTGAGAATAGTTTTCGTATAGGAATATTGTGTGCTTACGTATTTTTACCTGACTGCGTACCCTTAGGGTAATGGTTTTTGTAGTGGAAAATGTTCTTACAAATTGGGATTTGGCCTCGAACATATTTGGATGGACAAGTGTGTATTTTTTTATATCTTTAAGGTGGCAAACAAGCCTACGGCCCGCCTGATGGTAAGCGGTTACCGTAGCCTATATACGCTTGCAACACCAGGGGTATCACTTGCGCGTTGCCGACCCTGTAAGGAGGAATAGTTGAGCTGGCAGCATAGGAGACATGCTGCCATGCATGACGGCGGTAACAAAACACCACCGGTCCCCCCCACTCCAACACAACGCTTCCTTGCGGAGCTCTGGCGACCTTGCTCACCGTTAGGAACACAATATAGCACGGAGCTATGTTATTTGGCTACGATTTTCTGCAAGATGCAGGAGGTACTTTCACCGTTGAGCAGCTCTAATTGTGAGTGGAATTATTCAATTGTACTGTGCCCTACCTCTCTTTTTAATCGGATAGACTCCAACATACAGCATGGTTTCCCCTGGCGGCATCCTCTATAAAAAGATACCATGCTCAAGAGCACCTCATAGACATAATTATGTAAACATAACAAACCATCACGCCTGTATTCCCTGAAGGGTTAGCCCTTGGTTGTGGTTTGTTAAGTCCACTTTTATCATGCGTTCCGCTGAAATGTGGAGTGCGCTTCCCGAGTAGGTGTTCCCCAATAGTTATAATCGGGGTGTCTTTAAATCACGAGTGAATCGGTTTCTTCTAGGCAAGTGCGCTCCATCGTAGATCGCAGTGTCGCTTAACATAGTTGCCTCATATTGAAATAATTATTCTCCTATATCGTTGGTGTGTTTACAAACACAAATTTTCAAATACACAGATATCCAAATGCAGAACACCTATCTGTTCATGCAAATATTTATTCAGCTCGGGAATCGAAACCACAACCCGTAGCGTAGAAGTTGATCGCTCAGCCAATACGCCAAATGTACCATCACAGTTTAAAATGTTGCCAGCTTATTGTTAATTATGTCCAATTTACTTTTTAATCATCTAAGCTAACTATCAACTACGTTAGCTATCTTCTAGCTATGTAGATATTATATTTACCTGTCAAAGAGTAATTAACAGAGACAATAGGAAAACAATAATTAACATGTTAAGTACTTAGTACCACAAAATATTTACAATTACCCAGGGCTTACATAAGCAACCTACAAATTACCTAGAACTCAAGTTATCTTTACATCAGAATACATTACCTTCTAAATTACTTCAAGACTTCAGTTTAAATTAAAACGTTTATGCGGATAATTTATTCTGTTAAGCATTTAAATGTAGCTATTAATGTTTAAAAATAAATTAAAGATTACGGCTTGGAGCTTAAGATAAGTATGCACTAAGGATTCGAGCGAAGTGGATGGCGCGACGCTACAATAAAAAAGAAAGAAAACTTTTTATTATATTAAATGCGCTGTACAGACACCATAACATACCATCACGCCTGTATTCTCCGAAGTGTTAGGCAGAGGCGTACTAATGTACACCCACAGTTCGCCGGTATCCTTAGGTCCCACGTAGGAATAGACTGCAGTGCACAAACCCAAATTCTGAGCTGCTACTGAGAACCTCATTTTTTTTCTGGAGGAAAGGAAAGCGGGGATTGAAAAAGATAGTTGTTACGGGTTTGGGTATTTATGCGTTTGAAATTTGTGTTTGTGAACTCACCAACGATATCGGAGGAATTTCTCGTGTGGAAATAATTCACATTAGTAATTTATTTATATATTTTTTTTGCAATTTCCATGCTAAGATTATAATGCTATTTTAGTGAAGGAAAAATTCAATCACCTTATGACGTAAATTCAGATATTTAGTAGACTTCTGCCTCAACTCTTCAAGGAATACAAGCGTGATGGTATGTCAAGTTATGTTCAGAATTCTTTGTCTCAAGGCATAAAATATCCGGTTTAATATTATTTATTTCTCAATGAATTACAAAATTACTTAAACGAGAAACAAAGTAATTCTAAATATAAATTAATGACTTCATAGTCGTACAAGTATGGCGTATTTTAAAATATGGTGGGTATTTTTATAAAAGTATTCTACACTGTCATTGTAGGTATCGAGCTTAGTACTGGTAACAATTATTATGCACCTTACACATTATTTAACATTTTATTGGTTATTTTCTTTATATCTTTTTGTGATTTTTTTGCATTTTCCATGCTAAGATTATTAAGTTATTTTTTAGTAAAGGAAAAAATTCAATCGCGGGCAGGATTCGAACCTGCGACCTCTAAGCCACCGCGAACCCTACCCGCATGATTTAAATTTTGCCTTCACACCTTATGACGTAAATTCAGAATGTGAAGGCAAAATTTCAATCATGCGGGTAGGGTTCGCGGTGGCTTAGAGGTCAGAGCGTCTGGTATATCAAACCAGAAGACGCAGGTTCGAATCCTGCCCGCGATTGAATTTTTTCCTTTACTAAAAAATAACTATTTTCTTTATACTTTTTTTTTATGGGATAGGAGGGCAAACGAGCAGACGGATCGCCTTATGGTAAGCGATCACCGCCGCCCATGGACACCCGCAACACCAAAGGAGTCACGAGTGCGTTGCCGACCTTTTAAAAGGGGATTGGGCCTCCGGAAACCTCACTCACTCGGCGAAACACAACGCAAGCGATGTTTAACGCCGGTCTTCTGTGAGGCCGTGGTATCACTCCGGTCGAGCCAGCCCATTCGTGCCGAAGCATGGCTCTCCCACGAAAAAAACTTTATAGTTTATTAAATAATAAAAATAAATAAAAAAATTATCGAAGATTGTATACCTAATCATGTAACCATACAAGCTCTCCTTCTCCCTCCACTCCATCCAACCGCTGAAATATCCCTCTCCACACAAAGTCACATAAAAGGCAGTGGGACACTAATTTATTCGTACACAAACCATGTGTTTGGCACTTAGCCTGCAGCTCATTGCGATGTGCCCATTTGAGACACGTCGCTGTGGTAGCGAGAAGCGATTTCATACAATGATAGAATATTTGTACAGTAGTTTGAGTCGACTAGTGCCTCTGATAATACTTTTTTGTTGTTCTAAGATGACGAATGAGCATATGAGCCGCCTGATGGTAAGCAACAACCACAGCCTATAGACGTCAGTTGTCAGCCTTGTTATGACGTCAGTTGCCCAGTAATTTTATTAGCTACTTTACCTTTAAAACTGGAACACAATAATGTTAGCACTTTACACACTCAGTCTCACTTATCAGCAACCTTCTTGCGGTAGGCGCAGCGCACCTATTGCCTATAACCGAGCTCTTATTTTAGGGGACTGCATTTTTATTTCCACAGGACCGAAAAAAATGACATGGCTTGTCTCACACTCAGTGTTTTTTTTTTAAATACTGCAGTCGCAGATTTTACAGAAATAACACTGACAAAAATGACCATAGCTGTATGGCCTTCGGTAAGGCCAGTAGATGGCGTTCTGTGCATTGTCTGAACTCCTCCTAAGCGGCTTGTGTGAATGTGTTTCTGATAAAAAAAAATTGTGTGTGTTTAAGTGGGTCCCTGGATGGTTTAGATTACAATTTGAGCCGGTAGGTGGCACCGTAATTGGGTTCTGGGTTTTTTTTTCATGGCAGGACAACGTTTGCCGGGCTCGCTAGTTTAACCATAAATAAATGGATCCGCTAATCGCTGTCAGTGTGACCTCGGCGCATGCCCCACTTCCAACCGCGTTATACCACGAACACGGCTATCGCTGTAAGAAGATACTTAATGGTCGCATTAATTGTACATGAAAACGGCTCATTTAACTTGTTTTTATTAAATCTGGCGTATATACGGTTGAACCGAGTTTTTGTTACTGGTTTATGAGGGTAGTTCGGGTTTTTATGGCGATGCAGTGGTTTAATAGATGCATGGACGCCAATTAGGTCTTAATACCCATTAGTCCCCTTTTTAAGGAACTTTCTCTTCATGGATGAGGGAGGAGATGGACTTATCAACATTTTTAAATTTAAATATATTGACTGTTTCATTAATCTAGGAGTCATAGGCTGACTGGTACATTAGCAGTCCTCGGTTCGATCCCCGGGTCGAGTAAAATGTTATTGAGTTTTTCTAGTAGCAGCTCAGAGACTAATCATGCACATGCCAAGCATAGGTGTACAATCGTACACCCACAGTTCGCCGGTATTTTAATAATGGACGAGCTTATTGCATATATACGAACACAAATCCAAACATCAAGCTGCTAGAAAGAATTTCGTTTAACAACGTAATATCATTTTGCTTGAACTGAGAATTAAACCCAGTACCTCACGCTTAACAGGCGCATAATCTCAGGTGACCACTAGACCAATGAGACCCTATTAATTTTAAAATATATTATACGGAATTATAAACCTAATGTTGGACGGAATAAGGTTGAGACTCCCAAGTTTTAAGCTTATACAAACATGATTCGCCAATAATTTAGATAATAGTTTTCAGTGGCAAACTCACACACAATAATTCAGGAGAGACCAAAGTCCGGTTAATGAAAACAGAAGTCCGTGTGTGGCCACTAAGTCAGCAGTCGCGGATGTAAGGAAAGATTTATTTTATAAAAAAAAAATATATATAAAACCTCTGTTAGTATAGAATTTGTTTCGTGCAGCAACCTGTGATGTCACCACTCATTGTAGTTATGCTAGAGAGAGAGCCTCTCTGTATAACATAAAATTGAAATTGCTATAACTTCCTTATAATTGAACCGATTTATTCATGGTTAGCGTTTTTATAAGGTCATTAAAAATAATCAGTCATATCAATCCATCAATAAATCTATCAAATCAGCCAAAGACGTCCACAGCTGAACAAAGGCCTTCCCACTTCCCCACCAAAGGACGTCCACTAGGACTGGTTATATGTCACCCGCCGGATATTGGGATGTGCATGCATGACACGGGCATTCGACAGGACTTGTTCATTTTTAGGGTTCCGTGCCTCAAAAGGAAAACACGGAAAAACCCTTATAGAATCACATTGTTGTCCGTCCGTCCGTCTATCTATCAAGACCGTATCGAGTAGAAATTAAAACCATATACTGAGGTCTACAGTCCCTTAAAGCTGTGAAAATATCAAACTACAAGTCAACGTAAAAATAAGATTTGGCCGTTTATGCCGCAAAAAAACCTATATTTCGACACTCTCAAGGGAATTAAAATTTATAAGGTATTTTCCGTTGACCTAAATCTATGAAATTTGGCAAGTAATACCGTCTTATACTACAAGTATAGGGAAAAATCTGAAAACTATACATTTGTAATTAATTATAATATACGGAAATACCATACAAATAAATTTTGTATACCTACAAATTCGTACGGAACTCTCGGTGGGCGAGTCAGATTCCTACTTGTCCAGTTTTTTTTCTTAAATTAAAACATCAGTCATCAACCTATTGTATTTATTCCTAATTCTTGGTAGCCCCGATATATTTTTTTTTGTAGTCAAGAAGCTTTACAAAATCGCTGTTTTCATAGCTCCATCGTAAGGCTCTCGGTCTGAAGACGCAGCTCGGCTTTCTGGACGTTATTGCCCCAACTTCTGCAACCGTGCCGCACCCAATATTGCTGGATTTAATTAAGTATCCTCCTATCTTATACAGAAATCTCACTTCGAAAATTATGATTTTGTTTATCTAAATCATTTTGATATTTAATTTTGTTTAATTTTAACATCGTGATGATATACGAATCCTTACTTCCATACTAATATTATAAACGTGAAAGTTTGTGAGTATGGATGTATGTATGTATGGATTTATGGAAGTTTGAATGTTTGTTCCTCTTTCACTCCGGAACGGCTGAACGGATCTGGATAAAATTTGACACACAGATTATAGCCTGGAATAACACATCGGTTAACAAAGTCGTAAGCAGAAGCTAGTATAACGAACATCCCGATTTATACTTAAATAAAAATAAATATTTGTTTGTTTGTCCTCTATGCAGTGCTAAACAATTCATTCAATTGCAATGATACTTTGGTGAGTTATAGTGTGCATGCCTGGGAAGGTTTATGACGAAAAAAAACACATTGCAATGCATTTCGGGGGAGAGCTACTTTACAGTAATAAATTTACATCGGAGAGCCATGCTTCGGCACGAATGGGCCAGCTCGACCGGAGTGATAGAAAACCTCACAGAAAACCGGCGTCAAACAACACTTACGTTATGTTTCGCCGAGTGAGTGAACATACCGGAGGCCCAATCCCCTTTTAAAAAGCCGGCAACGCACTTGTGACTCCTCTGCGGAGTTGCGGGTGTCCATGGACGGCGGTAATCGTTTACCATCAGGTGATCCGTCGGCTCGTTTGCCCCCCTAGCACATAAAAAAAATAGGCAGCGATACCCAAATGATATGACTATTGGACTGCCAAGCTGTTGTTCTTGAGTTCGAATCCAAGGAACACTTTTGACTTCACCTCCGACACCTCTGACTTTTCGCAATATTGTCCATAATTATTAATTAATTATCGAAAAACATCGTAAGATAACTGCATGCCTGCAACTGCATTTTCTAACGACATGTGAAGTCTATGGCCTGTCCCATCTCATTCTGACAGAAGACCCGTGCCATAGTAATCGAAACCATGACAAGCAGCACAATAGCAGGCGAACCTTGACCGCTCCACCAAACATGCAGTCAACCATATAGGCACTTTAATCATTTTTAAACGTGAATGCTTCGAACGCAGCATTTAGAGCCCCACACTAGTTCCATGTTCCATTGAATCAATAAACATACATATCACACACAAACAAACCCACAAACAAACGTCCGTAAGCCATACTAATGTTTGTCTTGACCCGAGAATCTAGGCAGTAATCTTGAATACATTGGCAATCACTACACCATGGTGCAATACTGATTTATCGATTCGTGTAAGCTTGATTGCTGAGAAGGACTACTATACAGAACAGGGGTTGGGTGCTCACATGAAATGAATGTTTATATTGCCTTTTATACACTTACGCCTTTCTACCACAGGGATAGGCAGAAACTACAGACTATGCTTGCTATAATTCTTGCATACTTCTTTTGCTTCTTCCACATTCATAAAAATATATTTTCCCCCACATGGGTTAGAATACTGTTTCTCACTGCCTTTCAGATAGGCAAGCATATTCGTCTCTTACGGGATAAGAGACGTGAATATATCTGACTTGGTCGGTAGTAGGACCTCTTAGGTTCTGACTGGCTGGCGACCACACTAACTTCGGAGTCTGTCGTAAAGTATCTTGGTATGTGTTTCGACTTTTGCACGTAAGAGCCAGTTCCCCTTGCTGCGGCTCTGTCTGCAGTCCGTAGGGTCTATTAAGGGTCGGCAATATATCAGCAACTCCTCTGGTATAGCAGGTGTCCATCGGCAATGATGACTACTTACCATCAGGTGGCTCGTCAGCTCGTTTGCCAACATAATTTATAAAAAAAACCGTCTCATACATACGCGCTGGTTGCGGGTGCTACTCACCTGACCTTTTTGAAGGACCTCGCCAATGAGATCAGTTTATGTCCGCGTACATCCAGAATATATTAATAACTTGGTTGGTTTAATACTGCCACATTGGTCTAATAGTTTCTAGTTTAATTGCTGCTCCGGACAAAAGTATTTTTTTTATCTAGGTTCTTAAGCTATGGATGCTGTAAAGGATCCGAAACGTCGAGAATTAAATTATATCAATATAACGCTATAAAATCTGTAAAATATAACATAATATATCATCACGCCTGTATTTCCCGAAGGGTTAGGCAGAGGTATACTAATGTACACCCTCAGTGCATCAGTATATTTAGCTCCCATGTTATAGGAGGCGAGACTATCTAAACTCCGAGCTGGTACTGAGAATTTCATAGAAACACTCAATAACACTTAGCTCGACCTGGAAACCGAACTCATGACCTCAAGCATAGCAATCGCGCTCAGGACGACTAGCCTAATGAGACAAATCTGAGTTTTACAATGGTTTGTACCAACAAAAAAATACATAAAATTCCCAACTCCAAACATACCAACATTCAAAACCAAATTAAAACACCGCATATTATAACTCCATATCATACGAGCATTTAATAAGGCACTCGGTTGTCATACCCTTGACACGGGTTCTGTAATCTGATAATTAAGTTTTTTAAGCATTCCGCCTGAATTAACGCTCGAATTTTCATTAACCGTTGCTATAGACACGACGGTTAATTAAGATCGGATGTAGAGGCTTTATGGGATAATTTTAGGAATAAAAGCGTTGGAGTATCAAGAGAGTCGTGTGAGGTAGAGATAATGAGAGTAAGGGAGTTTGAGTTGCGATACTGGTGGTACTTAGTATTATTATGTATGTGACGTGCATTTTGACATCTGTAAAGAGAAAAGATTTGTTTGTTTTTTTATTCGTGATAGGCTTATGCCTGATGTTAAGCGACACTGCGATCTAAGATGGAGCACGCTTGCCTAGAAGAATCTCAATCTCCAGTCTGTCCATTACCACCTCAAGACATAAAAACCTGCACTCTTGTTTGTGACGGAGACTCAGATCGGAGTTCCCGATCCGGATCGGAGACCGATTCACTCATGATTTAAAGACACCCAGATTATATATATCGGGGAAGACCTGCTTGGGAAGCGCATTCCACATTTCAGCTTTTGGAATATCCACCATAAATCGATATCGCTTTTTCGTGCTCCTGGTCGTCCGAAGGGGGAATAATAATAATGTAGCTACATTATCACTGAGTAACATAGGCTAGGTATATTCTTAATCGAGTTAAACTTAACGTCACTTTAGATCGAGAGTGAAACGGCGGAAAACAGCTAGTAATACATATTTCTCATTAGACCTTAAAGACAAGACTATAGCCTGCAATGGTCGTGGGGCATGTTATGAATCTCATGACCATGATTAGAGGGCAAAGGAATGCTGTAGTATGTTAAGGTTACATGTAATAAGGGGCGAGCCTATTGCCATTTATCGGGCACAAATCTAAACTCTGAGCTGCTACTGAGAATTTTATTAACACTGCTCGATCTGGGAATTAAACTGAGGACCTCTAGCGTAGCAGTCACGATTAGGATCACTAGATTAATGAGGTAGTTTTACTATACTGTCCAAACCAAACCAAAACTAATAGCAACCTGTCTTAATACTTAACTGATACAGTAAATAACAAAACGTTTATTAATTATTGGTAAACAAATCACTACCACCGACACCAATCCCGTTCTACACAAACACTAAATTAATATTACCAGCCTGACTCGCAATTAAAGTTTACCTAACTTTACATAAGTTTCCAATATTAGCGTATGGAACTTGTTTCACTAAGGGCCCGAGTATATTACCTTGAGGAACGCTTTATAGTACTACCAACCTGTTACAAGTTTCTATGGCAATTTAATCAGTTCTTTATCGCTGTTTTGGGTGGTTATATTGGTGGGAAAGTTTGGGTTAATGCTACTTTAGGGTTGTTACATTGTGTCCTTGATTTAATAAGAGTTACGTCACAAAATCTCATTGTTTAAGGAGTCATATGCCCATTTAAATACGCAATATATGTTAATTATTAAAAATACCTCTTTTATCTCTTTATAACGTCTCATCACCATGTTTACTTAATAATAAGTCTGTCATATTCGCGATTTAAGTGCAGGATACTTAGTGTATCAGTGTAGAAGACTAAAGTTTTCGAGTTGAAAAGTTATTCTATGAAATTATCCCTCGCAGCTTGTAAAGTAAATATTTTTCAAGCTGGATATTAAACTGGAAATAAGTTCTGTTGCTAATAAATCAGCTGGGCCTGATGTGACAAGAAACACACCTTCACCTTATGGAATTTATTATATTGTAACTGATAACAAAGATGTTATAGTATCAAAAATCATCAAATCAAATCAAAATCATTTATTAAATACTACATGACAAAATATTTGTTAGTAACAAAGTCTTACTTAGGTATATTATTTACATGACATTATGTGCCTGAACTAGGTAATCCTGTGTTTCAGGCGAGAAAAATACATATTAAGGACTAAAATAATCACAAAGTCAGTATAACAAAATGTATTAATTGATAATATTAATTAACCCTTGACTCTCCTTGATTTACTAGATTTTACATAACATAACATACCATCACGCCTGTATTCTCCGAAGGGTTATGAAATGAAATGAAATGAAATGAAATTATTTATTCTGCAAGTAGATCTTTAGAGATACTTTTACATGTCAATGGTTTGCGGTTTTTTTTTTTAGCTAGATGGCTTCGGCATTTCCTAACTGACGACCTTTTAGGTTTTAGGTTTTAGGTTAGGCAGAGGTGTACTTAATGTACTTACACCCACAGTTCGCCGGTATGTTTAGGTCCCATGTTATAGGGGGCGAGCCTATAGCCATTAACCGGGCACAAATCCAGACTCCGAGCTGCTAATGAGAATTTCATAGAAAAACCCAAATAACACTTTGCTCGACCTGGGGATAGAACCCAGGACCTCTAGAGTAGCAGTCGCACTTGGGACCACTAGACTAATGAGGCAGATACTAGATTTTATTATTATTATTTAAACTTCTAAGTAACATTTTACTCTAACTAGGTCCCAATTTGTGCATAGCTAAAAACCATTTACTCCCAGCGTACAAAAAATTCTTAGCGGCTCCATAAAAGCTTATCTCTTCCTCAATGAGGCTTTTAAGGCCATCTGCTGCCAATAACCGTTTTCCCTAAAAAACTGGAACGTTACCATTACTTGGTGTCATTAACCTTTATTTTCATGAAAAATCGATAGATCTAACATTATGATTGTTTAATCAGTATGAGACCTCGAGACCGTAATTATCTTCTTAATGTCTCTATGAGAAACAAATGGATGACATTCTAAATTAGAAACTTTGTTTCTAAACGAACATTTTTATCCAAAAAATGTACATTTCATGCGTTTTATTATAAGATAGGCCAGTTTTTCCTAATGGAAGGCCAAATAGGGGTCCAGCAGGGATGCAGCATGCAATTGAAGTATAATTATCAATCACTACGTATTATAAACCCCCCCGCTGCGTCTGTCTGTAGGAACGTAATAAACTCAAAAACTACCCAACGGATTTTCATACTGTTTTCCCAATGCACGGAGTGATTTATGAGGAAGGTTATGGCTATCAAGCTACGACGCTTAAGTACCAAGCAAAGCCGGTGAAACCGGGTACAGGGTTCAGCTAATAGGATGTATTTGAGTTCAAGGTTCGGCTCTTGAAATAATGGATAGCACTATCACTAGACAAAAAGACAACGCCTTTTCTGAACGACACCATTGATAGAAAAGTTAAATTACTACAAGTAGAAATACCTACTTTATTAATTAAATACTAGAATCTACACAATTATCTTTATAACCTCAAGCTTAGACGTTAAGGTACCCCTCCAAATCGCTGTCATCTGGTAAACTAAAATGAGCCCAATTAACGTAATATATTATTTATAGAATACTGTGAATGGATGTAAAACAAAAGGAAAGCACAACCAGAATGTATTGTAATTCTCTATAGCAATTAATCCTCGGATTAAATAGCAATTTGATTAATCTATTGACTTAGGTTTGGGTCAAAGAACAAAATATGGATAAAGCATTTATAGTTCATATATCTGTAAACGATACGTACATTTTAAGGTTTCATCATCAACCCATTTTCTGTTACCTGGGCACGTGTCTCCTCTCAGAGTGTGTGGGTTAGGCTAAAGTCCACCACGCTAGCCTCCTGCGGGTTAGGAAACTTCACACATTGTTTATTTTATTTTAAAAGAGTGTCCATGGAGTTCCTTGCCGGATTCTTCTCCATAGGATCAACTATTTGGAACCGTGCAACTAGACTCAATAACGTTTCATAAACGCTTCTAAAAACTTATTTGACATAAAAACATTTGAACTTGAACACATGCCCTCGAAAATTCTTCAGGCATGCAGGTTTACTCACAATGTTTTACTTCACCGTTGCGAGTGATAATGAATGCAAAGATTCGAACTCAAGATATACAACTTAGAAATCTAATGATCTCACCATTAGGCTAGGTTATATTAAATCTTAAAAAATATATATTTTGTTTGTCTTCAAAAAAGATCTAAAATATTTCGTTGATTACCTCACTTCATCAGACCCATATCAAAATTAATTACACGCAAATTTATTTTCCCTGGCATCTTTTCAAAATGTCGCCCGTTGGACATATATTGGAACAAAAGTTTGCACCGTCTCCGCTTATCCCTAATTAGGGAGAACGTTAAGGACACATGGCGCCTCTCAAATTTATGAGTACCCTAACTGGTAAGATGGTGGAATTAATATATGGGCTATGGTTTCCAACAAGTTGGTGCTACACCATTCAGGATTCTGTCGCGGTTTTTCGAAGGTCACAGCGACTCACAGTGTGTTGAAGAGCTGAATTATATTAACCTATGTATTACCCGCGGTTTCACTCACATCCTAAAGAAATTGAGACCAATGGCGCTACCATTGGTCTCAATTTATATCCTTCTCAAGTGTCCAAACAATCTTTAAGCCCAAATCCATCAATATTCGTTGAGTGTTTTAGGGTAAACGTAACAAACAAATAACCTTTCGCATTTATAAAATTGGTTCGGATTTTCTATTAAGCATTTCAACTCATTCAAGACCTGGCCTCTGAAGCTGAACTCTTACGTTAGATTTTCAAGCTTCGGATTCCTTTTAGTTAGCTCAAGTGTCATTGATCTAGTTGTTTACATGGCTGCTGAACGCGAAGTCCTAAGTTTGATTGCGCACCCAGGCGGAGTAGGTAGTGCATTGTAACTACTGTATGGACTTTAAAAGAGATGATAAAGAGAATGATGATGACAAAAAATGCAGTCATTGATTTGTAAAAGTCACTTACGTCCCAAAAAGATTAACATACTATAAGTCGGATTCTAGGCGGCGTATCAAGATGAAACATGCACCAGATTTTAAGTTAGACCTCCATCAATACATCGGTGGAAACTGCATTCAATTCCATGCAAGAGTTTTTGCGTGATGCGCGTACAAACATATACATAGACAAAAATTCAAAACAATTGTTATTTTGACTTTTGTTGATAAAGACCCCCATATTAGTTTTTCTTTAATATCTGTAATGTACAGACATCGGCCTGTTACAATTTTATTATAGGTATAGATTTATTTATAACATAACATACCATCACGCCTTTATTCTCCGAAGGGGTAGGCAGAGGCGTACTAATGTACACCCACAGTTCGCCGATATGTTTAGGTCCCATGTAATAGGGGGCGAGCCTATTGCCATTAACCGGGCACAAATCCAGACTCCGAGCTTCTACTGAGAATTTCATAGAAAAACTCAATAACACTTTGCTCGACCTGGGGATCGAACCCAGGACCTCTAGCGTAGCAGTCGCGCTTGGGACCACTAGACTAATGAGGCTGTCAGTCATAGATTTATTTATAAAAATAAATATAACTTATGTAGTTAATTTAGTGACAAATTCAAATAGAATCCTCACAAAAAAATACCACCGACGTTAGCGTCACTAAAATTTTGATAATACTACTGTGGGTACCTACTTATCAATTTACTCGGATCATCAATTCTCTGAAATGTGCAATTGCAGCAGTAATTTATATACATTCCCTATTTTATCCTCTCCAAAAGAATTTCACTTCCAAATATATGTAATCTAAAAAACTGTATCATGCATTTTCGAAACGATTTCACAAACATTTTATTTTACTTCGGGCAATACTGAAATACAAATTCTTTAGCAAACAAAACTAAACCCTATCCGAAACGGAATAAAATTTAAATCAAATTGTAACACGTTTCTCCTGTTTTCGACGTGCATCCAACCACTATAACTCACTTCGGAACTTGACAAAAGTTGAAATTTTATCGTAAACTCGAAATATTTCCAAAACTTATACGAATATCGGAACTTGAGTGATTTACTGTTTAACTTGAGAATATAAATGAGAGCTTCAATGTACAGTTGGCGGCACAGTTTGGGTATTGCCAATTCCAATGAATATTACAGCAGTTGTTTTTTTTGATAAATCAGGGGAAATAAATTTATCACAACAATTTCGTAAACAACCTGCATTTTTGATAAATACTGTTTGTCCCCCTCTTTTTTATTAAAAAAGTAAGGTACCAACATCGTAATCTCTTTATAGTTAATGCTTATTTCCTATACGAATATTCAACACAACGCCTAATCTCAATAAATTCATTTAATAACCACAAAACACCATTTATTAACACCGAAATTCCAAATTTAAAACGAACCAATTAATTAAACCTACGAAAGTTAACACAATTAACTCAACATTAAACCACACCAGTCCAAAAACCATTAAAATCCCGAAACTTCAAAACAAATCTAACTACAAATTACTAAAGTCAACATCAAAACTAGCCCCACAAACGCTAATGAAACACGTCACAAACAATCGGACAAAATAACAATTAAACATGCCGTCGAGTAATAGCTCCTCTCATAAACGCTCACTAACTGACAGATGTCAACGCTGTCAGTTTTGCCGCCAATTTCACTGTCATGGCGGTGAGGTGTTTTCATTGCACGTTGATTTATTTACGTGAGAAGTAGTTTTGGAGTGATATGTCTTTGACAGTTTCATGAAGTTTCTTTTTTATTAGTAACTGACAAATAAATGGTCCAACTGATAGTAAATAATAGTCATCATCACCAAAATTGACAAACTCCGATTTTCCCAATCTAAGGCTACCTACGCTACGCTACCTACCTAAAAAAGTTTCTTTAATCTCGATTATAATATGAATAAATTGAGTACTCTGATGAGATCTTATAAGAATTATGTAGTCTTAATAATAATTGGTCTTAGTAATCATAGTCTTCATAATAATTCTTATAAGATCATAAGGTCCTAGATTCTGAACAATGGTGCCTCAGATTGGAATTTTCTCCTGTATCTGTCATAGATGCGTTTCTCAAACAACAGTTTTCACATACACAAACACCCAGAACAAATACTGTCGTACAAAATAAATTTATTCCGTCCGAGAATCGAAAACACGTAGAAACAAATAGCTCAGCCGATACCGCCAAAAAGACGAAGAAATTATGAAAGCACTGGTGTAATCTAGGATTAACAAATGGAAAATATTGTGTCATGTACCAACAATCTTAGAAGGACAGGGTAAAGACAGTGGCTCATTATGACCACTTCTAATCAAGGCCTGATACAACTTAATCTTGATAGCGTCCTAAGAAATTAATTAAAATTACCGATTAAAATGTTACAAGGTTACAGCCGTCATAAACCACAACAGAAAATATAAAAAAAAAACTTTTATACTTTTTTATATAGAATTGTAACAGTTCAACTGCCAAAGAAAGTAAAATAGTCATAAAGTAAGAATCAAAAGGAAAATACTCTGAACCTTGAAATACATGAGGTACCGGAGAACAAGTCTGAAAATTTGTTGGGTCTGTTTAAATGCCTCTGTGAGTGTTTAAAAGTCGTTATATCTGATAACGACATTAAAGCATGTCGCCGCGTAGCAAGAATGGACCCAAGCTCAAAGAGGCCGCGGAACATCCTGGTTAGCCTCTCGTCGCAACGCCTTCGTGATACGCTATTATCTGCTGTAACTCGTTTCAATAAGTCAAGCAACGACAAGCTATCTACTACGCATATTGGTATATCTGGCAACAACTGTAGAATATATCTATCCGAGCATTTATCACCTGAGACTAAAGAGCTACATAGTTTGGCGCGTAAGTTCTGTAGGGATAATGACTATAAATTTGTATGGGTGCGATTCGGCCATATCTATATTCGTAAGACTGAAACGGAACCGGCCATTTTAGTTAAAAATGCCCAAACGCTAAATAAATTTGAGTTACGTTAAATATTGTCACCTGCACTGTATTTTTCACTATTTTTTACTGTTTTTATATAAGTTCTATGTTCCTTTTCAGTGATTTACATTTATTATCAAAATGTTAACCGAATGCGTAGTAAGTTATCTCAATTCCACCTGAATGTTTTAAATTCTGATTATGACGTCATATGCTTGACGGAAACGAACTTAAATAAAAGTGTCTTTGATGGTGAAATTGTAGATACTCGTTACAATGTATTCAGAAGGGATCGCGTTGATACTGTGTCTACCAAAGTTGAAGGGGGTGGAGTCTTGTTGGCTGTACATAAAAAATATCACGTCATCCGTCAGGCATCGTGGGATAGTGATATGGAGGATGTCTGGGTAACTATTATGTCTGACTCGCGTATTAGCCCGCGCCTTAATATATGTGTCTGCTATTTGCCGCCTGACATTAGCTATCCTAACTTGGAAGGCTTCTATAACCACTGTCAAAATTTGATACTCAATTGTTTACCTAATGATAATTTCTTACTAGTGGGTGATTTCAATACCCCTGACTACTACTCGGCTTGTTTAAATAACACAATGGCGTCTACAATACCGCCTTTGCAGAGCAGAAAGCTTTATATTTTAAACGAACTATTGTTGTTATGCAATCTGAAGCAATTTAACGATGTCACAAATATCAATGGTCGTTTATTGGATTTGGTTCTTTCAAGCACGGAAAATGTAACAGTTAGTGAAACCCTTGCGTTGAGCTTGCAAGATAAACACCATCCTGCAATATTAATTACGATTTTCTCATATTATATTTCTAAAGGTCTTCGACGCTGTCATTCCAAACAGCTTAATTTTAAGAAATGTAATTACGAAAATATTAAATCTGATTTACGCTCCTTAAATTGGCAGCACATTTTATTTTCAAATGACGTAAACCTGTGCACTGAGGCCTTTTATGATGGATTATTTGAAATAATTAAAAGACACACTCCAGTTACATCGTATAAACCTTCGTCGTATCCTATTTGGTATAGTAAAGCCTTAGTTAGATGTAACCAGGAGAAAAATAAATTTCACAAGCTTTATAAAAAATACGGCAACCCTCGCGATTATGACACTTTTTCATTGCTTCGCCATAGATGTAAAAGTCTTACAAAAGTATGCTACGATAAATACTTAACAGTTACAGAAGACTCCTTACAGAAGGACATAAATTCATTTTGGCGATTTATTAATAATCGAAAAGGTCAAGTGTCAGTGCCTAATACAATGAATTTTGATGGTACGTCATCATCCAGTGGTCAGGGGATTTGCGATCTATTTGCGCGTTACTTTGCTTCAGTTTTTGAGGTAGATACTTGTTCACAAAGTAATAACAGCAATCGTAGTCGACTAGATTATGTATGCAAAAGCTTTCTGAATACGTTGTCTAATATTTCGATTGAACGGAAAGATATTGTGATGAAAATAAATCAATTAGATGGTAATAAGGGACCAGGCCCTGATCTGTTACCTCCTTCTTTCATAAGGCGTTTCGGAGAGGAGTTATCCATTCCTCTAGCTATTATTTATAATAAATCATTAACTAGCGGCATCTTTCCTAACCGTTGGAAAACCGCACATATTATCCCCATTTATAAAAGCGGTGATAAGACTAATTGTGAAAACTATCGACCCATAAGCATTCTATCATGTCTTGCAAAAATATTCGAATCACTGGTTTATAGGCACCTTTATAGTCATGTAAAACCCCTTCTTTCAGATAAACAGCACGGTTTTGTTAAAAGTAGATCGACAGTCACTAATTTGTTAGAGTACAAACATTATCTTTGCCAGGCATTTGCCGCTGGGGGTCAAGTGGATTCTGTGTACACAGATTTTTCTAAGGCCTTCGACAAAGTCAGCCATCACCTGCTTTGTTGTAAAATAGCATCATATGGTATCCATGGAAACTTATACAGATGGATTTGCTCGTACCTTGACAATAGGACTCAGTTGGTTGCATTAAAGGGTTTCGTTTCCTCACCTACTGTACTAACATCTGGGGTACCACAAGGTTCCCATCTGGGACCTCTTTTCTTTATAGTTTTCATTAACGATTTAATTAATCAACTATCTTGCAACTGCCTATTATACGCTGATGATTTAAAGGTTTTTACATTAGTATCTAAAGCAGATGATTGCTTAGTCCTTCAGCAGGATATAAATAATATATGTAAGTGGTGTAAGTCTAATCGTATGTACTTAAACGTGGGCAAGTGCTCTGTTATATCGTTTACTCAAAAACGTAACAAAATTACCTGGAACTATAATATTGATGGTCAAACACTTAATCGTATACAAATAGTCAAAGATTTAGGCATCCTTTTTGACGACAAACTTTCATTCCGTGCTCACTATGCTCATATAATAGGCAAAGCCAATCAAATGCAAGGCTTTGTTTTGAGAACTACTAAAGATTTTAGAAAGCCTCGAAGTACATTATACTTATACTTTGCTCTGGTGAGATCTGTATTAGAATATGGTACTCCCGTTTGGTCACCGAATTACAAAGTTCATATAGAGGACATTGAGCGTATTCAGAGAAAATTCCTTAGAATTCTCAACTATCGTCAAAACCCCGGTCGATCTGATTTAAATTACTATGATAGACTCTCCATGTTTGAAATCCAGCCTCTAGTTAGCCGACGCATATATTTCGATTTAGTATATTTTTATAAAATTATACATAATATTATCGATTCACCAGTGTTGCTCTCTCAAATTAGTTTCAATGTTAAATATAGTGTTCGTAGAGTGAAACAAACTAATCTATTTGGCCTACAAATTTATAAAAATAACATTTCTTACTTCAACCCATTAACGCGGATGGCCCGTCAATATAATGATATGGCGAAAGATTATGTACTATTGGATATTTTTGATCATAACTTTAACTCATATATTAAAATTTTAAAAGACATCCTCCATAGCAGGTGGGTCTTAGAAGGTCCGGAGCGACTTAAGTAGCGTCTAACTCTAATGTTGTCCCTGTTATATTACTTATAATATAGAGCTGTTATCTGTCTAGTTATTGTGTTTTGTTGTGTGCACATATTTGTTACGTTACTATCCAGTTCAAAACATTGTATCTGCGATATGTATGGTTATTTCTAAGATTGTAATGTGTTTTGTGCATTTAAATAAAAAAAAAAAAAAAAAAAAAAAATACTCATCTAATATTGCGTATCTGACAAAATTCCCGCGCTAATTCCTAAACTGTCATGGCGCCGCAATACCTGTCAAAAGTGACGTGTTTATTTTATTATCACGGTGACAAAGGCAAGGTGAAGGTAACAAGATATTTTTTTAATGTTACTTTTTTTCTTTGGCGATATTATTTTGATTACGGCAAAATGATTTCAGGAAAATATTTTTATGTTATAAATAAATGTGAGTTTGTTAAGGATAAGGAAAATTTATACATCTTAATAAGATTTTTTCGTATTAGAAAATGAATTCAAGTAATTAAAATCTAAATAAAAATTAATGATTCTTAGAAAACATTTTCAATTTTTTTTTGTATGAGTCTTTATGATTTATTCCTAGTTCCTTTAAAATGAAGATCAATAAATCTTGTTCCCTATTAAATTGTTTCAAATTAAACGGTTGTAATTCTGAATTTTATTTTTCATGCAATCTTAAGGGAGCTTGAATTGTCTACAAAAACGTAATACCGAAATAAATCGTAATCCAGACAATATTCTATCAAATTATGTTATTAGTCGGATTTAGGTACCGTTTATCTAGGTTCTTACGATACTATTTCGTCTACTAAGACTTCATTGGAAATAAAAGACCGAAAAATCGTTTCGAACTTGGTAAACTTAAAAATTGTATTCGCCACGGCACTGGAAATAAATGTAATCATTTCCAGTGACGTATTTTGGATGAAATGGTACAGCAGGAACCTAGATTAACGGTATCGAAATCCGAATAATGACACAATTTATTTCGGTATCACGTTTGTAATAGAAATTCGATCCGCCGGACTCTGAAGCTAGCTATATAACCATAGATTGCCACGTCTCCAGTCTAAATCTAATAAAGAAAAATATTGTAAATATTTAAGTATTATTTAATGGAATATCTATGGAGTTTCTTCTCCATAAGCCCCACTATTCGAAACCAATCAACTATTCTTTAATAATTCAGAATCGCATTTAATAATATTTAAATTGATATCAAACATTTTAACTATCTTTGGAAATTGCAAATTATATACCTACTCTAACAATGGTATATAATTTGCAGTTTCTTAACATTTTGCTAATAATACTTGAATCAGAAATAGAACACAGGCAAACACTAAACGAGTCAATTCAAGAAAATCTAAACGCGCCAACAAAATGTCGACTTCCTCACTTAAAAAGATTGAAAAATAAAAGTAAGACGAAGACACTCAATGGAATTAAATTGACAATAACTATAGGAAACCGTTTACTGCGACAAATAAAAATAAGTTCAAAACAAAGCTTCGAAACCAGTTCCTCAATTTATCCTGTTACTCTTTGAAGTCTGATAGTAATTAATAGTGCGGCAAAGAAAAGTATCGATAAAATACCTGCGTTGCTCCACACTATGATTCTTCGTATTTGGAATAACACATGTACATAAACATCTTTATTTCTCGAAGGGTTAAGTAAAGGTTAACTAATGTGCAACTACAATTCGATGATATGTTTAGGTCTCATGTAATAGGGGGCGAGCCTATTGCAATTAATAGGGCACAAGTCCAAACCGAGCTGCTACTGAGAAAACTCAATAACACTATGCTCGACCTGGGACTCGTAGCAATCGAGTTTAGGACCAGTAGGCTAATTAAAATTTGGAATAAAATATAATTATTGTTTTAGTAGGTATTGCATACAAAACTATTCCATAAATTCACATTATTATTTTTGACTTAACTAATATAAATAACTAAGACATTTTCACGAAATGTTACATTACTTTATCACCAATACTTGTCACGTGCAGCAAAACTTAACATCATTATCGACATTTCCGATCTCCAAACCGCAAAACTACAAACAAGTTTATCTGCATTTAATTTTAACTAACGAACTTCACTTGCCAACCAAAAGATATAACGAGATGCAACCAAATTATCGATAACTGCAACTTCGAACGGACGTTTGTGAAGTTTATCGATAACTGTTGGTGCCAGGGTGAAGGGAACCCCAAAGGAAACTCAGATGCGAGCCGAAAGCAGCGAGGGAGCGCGAGCCGTGACCGACCGTTCGCTCTGAAGCCTTGTGAAGCACTGAACAACTGAAGAATTCTCCTTAAGCAGTTGTTTTATTTTAAACTTTGTTCTCTAGGTTCTAGAATGTTCTGACGCACGCACTGACACCGTGCGCGCGCCGGATTCTAGAATAAATTATCTGACAGTTGCCTGCCAGTGTGGCTGCAGCCCGAGCCTCCCCCCGCGACCGCAGCCCCTACTACTCTTTGTCATCAGGCTCTCACTCCCCTACTACGATTTATTAAAAATAAACAACGAAAACCTCTTTTATTTGTTGACAAAAATATACAAACTATTTGTTACATTAATTTCATAAAAATGTGTGCTACGCGTCGCCAACATTCTCCACCCCAGTGCTGATGCAGCACTCGTCATCTACGGGAATACGTGCGACACGTGCTGTTGTCCGCTTCAGAATTCCGGCCTTGGTTTGGATCTCAATGACTCTGACTCGCCCGTCTTTACCAGGGTATACATTCTTTACAACCCCTTTCGGCCATAAATTGCGCAGGGAATTGGGGTCAACAACTAGCACGAGATCTCCCACTTGCAAAGGTCTCTCGTCAGATGTCCATTTCTTTCTGGGGCGCATATCTGGTAGAACTTCTCGAACCCATCTTTTCCAGAACATGTCTGCTAGCTTCTGGGATATACGCCATTGTTTCCTTAAGTGCAAGTCAGTCTCATTATAACTTCCGAGGACAGGTAAATTGGCTGACGTGCCCAGCAAAAAATGATTAGGGGTTAATGACTCGTCACTATTTGGTTCAACGGTCACATGTGTGAGGGGACGACTATTAACGATTTGCTCCACTTCGACCATCAGTGTGTGGAGAGTGACGTCGCGTGGTGCTCGTTCCTTAAGCACTACCCTGAGTGACGTTTTAATACTTCTGATGAGGCGTTCCCAGGCTCCACCCCAGTGGGGACTAGCGGGAGGGATAAACGTCCACGTAGTTGTCATGCTATAGGTAAGAGCTTCCTTGGCTAGCTGCCTTTCATCTAACTCTGACAAGCATTTCTTCAACTCTGTATCGGCACCTCTTAAGTTTGTACCATTGTCGGAGTACAGACATTGTGGCCAGCCTCGCCTTGCCGCCATCCGCCGAAGAGCCATAATAATGTCATCAGTAGTAAGACTATTAACAATTTCAATATGTACAGCTCTTACTGTCAGGCAGGTGAAAATGACCCCATACCTCCTCTCATGTCGACGTCCAACTGTGACTTCCATTGGTCCGAATAAATCAACGCCCGTACATGTAAAGGGACGTTGATGATGAGCCATCCTTGCTCCAGGTAAATCTCCCATTCTGGGTGGGTGAGGTTGAGCTCTTTTGATCCTACAAATCATACATTTCGATGTAATGTGTTTTACTGTGGGTCTGATTCTAAGAATCCAGTACCTTTGTTTCAATTCGTTAACTACCAGTTCTTGGTTTCCATGGTATGCTCTCTGATGATAGAGTTTCACGATCAGATGAGTGACGTGACTGCTACCATCAAGAATAACAGGCTGTTTAATATCTTGTGGTATATCACTTGCTGCATTGATGCGGCCGCCCACACGCATAAAACCGCCGGCATCGATGAAAGGCGATAATGGAAGTAGCTTACTTTTTCTATTTAAGTTCTTTTTCTGTTTTAAGTTTTCTATGTCTTCGGGGATCGATGTGAGTTGAGAAAAACGTATCAATAGTGCCTCTGAACGTTCCATCATCGCTCCGTCAATGTCACCCTTAAGTTTTTTACATTTGTCTATGAAAGATAAAATAACACTTGTCGTTCGAAGGAGTCGGAGCCATGAAGAGAACCTTTTTGGATCTGGCACATCAGGTAAGCATAAAGTCTTGACGTGAAGAGTATTTACACATTCCAGGTCCACGTCACTAACATCTGGTAGCTGTACCTCCGTTTCCGATTCCATCGGCCATAAACCTTCATTTTCGTGTAAAAATAATGGGCCGTATAACCACTCATTCTCTAATGTTTTAATTTCGCAGTCTTCCCGGGTAGCGACATCAGCGACATTTATTTTGGTGGGTATGTATCTCCATTCACTCATTTGTGAGTACTCGTCTATCTCTCCGAGTCTGTGGGCAATGTAGGCTTTATAGGTTCGTCTATCATTACGAATCCAATGTAAAACAGTGGCGGAGTCACACCACATAAATTTCTTCACAGCTTTAATTTTATGTTCTTTAATTACAGTTTCGGCTAACCGTGTGCCAATTAAAGCAGCTTGTAACTCAAGCCGCGGTATAGAAACGTACTTTACTGGTGCGACGCGACATTTGCTGGATACAAATGCAACTCGAACTTGCTCATCGCAATCAATCCATCGCCAGTAAGCAACAGCGCACATAGCTTTGGACGAGGCATCGCAGAAAACATGTAGCTGAAGGTTTTTATAGCGGTCATCACTCGCGCTATTCGGTACACGTGCACTGAAGGTTTTGTATGATCGAGTCCCGGCTTCCCTCACTGCTTCTGGCTCGTATGAGTGCTTCACATTTTCGTGCGTTTGTGGCTCGCGCTCCCTCATTCCCTCATGGGTTCCCTTCACTGTATCGCAACTCTTATCTGTAGTCATAACTGATCTCGTAGCTGATAAGTAGTGTCGAGGTAACTTTATGTTGCTGATGGCCTTTAAATCGTTTAACCATTCTGACCACTTAGTATATATGACATCTGCTATCTCATCATCCCAATTAATTGCAGATTTCCATGTATCTTGTAACATAATTTTTCCTTTTACAGTAAATGGCGCTAAGAAACCGTAAACATCAAATATGGACATTATTACTCTTAGCATCTCTCGCTTTGTGGGCTTTTTTTCACCAGTGATAATTGCTGTTGGGATTCGTTTAAACGACACGTCGAATCCTAAAGTGTCATCTATTGGATTCCATATTAATCCAAGTGTTCGTTCACCTTCGTATACTTGTCCGACCTTAAATGTTACTTGTGTAGTTTTCACACTTTCTTGTGGTAAAGTATTTAATACAGATTGACGGTTTGACGTCCAACGTTTCGTATGTCAAAGCCTCCCTGTTTATGAATATAGCTTACGTCATTGACTACTTTGATGGCTGCAAGCTCGTCTTCAAAACTAGCAATATAATCATCCATGTAATGCTGCTTTTGTATTGCTTCCACGGCGTCGGGCATAGATGATGCATAACGTTCAGCATTTTTGTTCTTAATGTATTGAGCAATGAATGGTGAGCAATTTGCGCCAAAAATTAACGAACTCATTGCGTATACGTTTATTTGTTGTTCCGGTGATTCTCTCCATATAAAGCGAAGTGCGTCTCTGTCTTCCTTGATTATTTTTATTCTCAAAAACATGTCACGAATATCACCGGTTACAGCGACTTTATGTTCTCTAAATCTCAGCATGGTTCCATATAGTGAGATGAGTAAATCTGGACCTTTCAAGAGGTAATCATTTAGGCACACACCTCCGGACTTTGCAGCGGCATCAAAAACTAACCGTAACTTTTGTTTATTGGGGTTATCGACCCCGAAATGCGGCATATACCAAGTTCTCTTTGAACTTCCTGTTACTTCAATACGGGATGCATAATCATTGGTAGTAAGATGATCTATTCGTTCTTGGTATCGAGAACTGTAGCCTGCGCTTAATTTCATCTTCTTCTCCACACCTCGAAGTCTATTGAATGCATTCGCATACGAATGAGGCATGCAGGAATTCATATCTTTCCATGGCAAACCTACATACCATCTTCCTTCTATCAATTTTGAGGTATTCTCTAGGTGATCCCAAGCTCTCACATCATCAATGTTTCGTCTAGGTTTTGCAGAAATACCTACCGAATCGATTGCGTAAGACTGGCGAATTTCTTCATATATATCTTTAAGAATACGTTCAGCTTCCAAACTCGTACTACTTTCTTCGTTTGTAAAGAGTGTTGATTGTAAGTTTGATGTATCGGCTGAGCTGCGCACACACCCATGTATGCACCATCCTAACGGAGTACGAGTGAAATAAGGCTCGTGGGGTTTGGCCTTTATTATTTCCAATGGTAAAATCAAATGATAATTGTCTTGACCTATCAATATTTCCGGTTTGCACTGTTCATCAGTAATGACATTAGTGATTTTGGGTTTCAGATCATAACTGTCAATATTCACCGAGGCTATATTTTGCATAGGTAAATCCATATTTTCAACGCTTCGGGCTTTCATTGTAAACCTGTTGCCATTACTGTTTGAAATATCCAAGCTTATTATTTCACTGTCACACACTAAGTCAGTATTGTTCCAGGCACCCGTTACTCTCATTGACTGTTTTAGTCCATGCAAACCAACTCGCGATGCGAGTGTGCTGCTAATCAGGGTTACTGTCGATCCATCGTCCAGTAATGCAACGCTCCGTGATGTTCCATTAGGTCCATGTACTATAACAGGCACGGTTTTTAATAAGACCCGTCGGTTGTCAAATTTTATGTATGTTATTATTTCATCAGAGGTTTCAGGAACACTATGTAGCTTTGACAGTTCTTGCTTATTTTTGTTGGGGCTATAATGTAACAAACGGTGATGTGCTTGACCGCAGTCTTCTATGTCACATGCACTCGCAGGACAAGTTTCTTTATTGTGACTTGCCACCAAACATTTGAAGCAGATGCGTCGACGTTTCACATGCGCCCATCTCACATGTCGCAAAGCTTTCTTAAATTTTCTACATTCTGTTAATGCATGATTTCCTGTTTTGCAAAAACCACAGTTGACACTGTCATGAATTTGATTGTTATTACTCGTAATCAAAACTGACTGGGATTTTTGATTGTAGGAGTTCTTATTGTAATTTGATGCATATGACAGGTTAACCGAGCACTGGGTTACCTTTTGAGCTTCGGCGCTCAGAAATTCCGACAATATCACCAATTTCGGCTTCATGTTCTCATTGATAAGGGAAAAGCTGTAGTCAGTCCATTTTGACATGAGTATTGTAGGCAATTTCGACACTACAATGGAAACAATGTTCATCCCTTTCATATAATCTTCGCAATTCATAGCAGAAACCGCGGCCACGCAGTTTTTTATTTTAATTGAGAAGGGAACAATATCTTTCTGATATTCTTGTGACACAGGACGTAATTTGTAAATATCTTGAAGAATTCTGTTTATTATCACATCAGGGTTTCCAAATTGTAGTTGTAACGTAGACATCACGACTTCAGGAGTTGTGGCGCCGATTAGCAACGCTGTGACGGCTTCCTTAGCACGACCATGAAGGCTTTTTCTTAGACGCCATAAATTTTCCTGATCGGTAAAGTTACAAACTTGAGACGACTCTTCGTATGCTTGTTTGAAGTGCAGCCATTCTAATGGGTCACCATAATAATTAGGCAAATCTTTGGGCGTGCACAGACGATTTACTAGTTTTGGATTCACAGAATTGGAACTAGCAGAAGTGCCGGCGGTTAAATTTTTCAATGCAGTCGCCAGCATATGCATAGTTTCACTAGTGTTGGTTGGTAAGACGGGTGTGGGACGTTGCTGCAGCACAGGTTCGGTATGGGTTCTATCGGGCGCTGCAGCGCATTGAGTGGTCGCCTCTTGCTGACTACTTTTTATCCATTGGTCCACACTTTTTTCGTCATAATGGTGACTTGGTCCGTCTTTTTCGGATCCGGATTGTTCTTCCAATTCAACCAAATCCAATGCCAACGTTTTATTGATTATATCAATTTCCAAATCAGCCTTTTTTCGTGCGGCTTCTTGTGCGGCTTTTTGTGCGGCTTCTAATTGGAACATCTCCAAATCTGCCTTTTTTCGTGCGGCGTCTTGTGCGGCTTCTAATTGGAGCATTTCCAAATCTGCCTTTTTTCGTGCGGCGTCCAATTGGAGCCGCGCCCTCCTCGCCTTAACCGACGACGCAGAAGAACGAGTGCTGCGGACGGAACCTTCAGTAGGCGGAGGGTTTGGTACTTCTACGGCTTCCCGTAGTTCGCTGGTGCTTACTTGTTGAGCTTCCTGTTCGCGTTCGCGTCTTGATGCGCTACGAGTGCCCACCACCATGTTTTTCGAAAGGGGCGGCGGCGGCGTGCGGTACATTGGGTGACGCGAAGCAAGATAATGTTCCCAGATCCGGCTCGAAGGACCAGAATGTTGGTGCCAGGGTGAAGGGAACCCCAAAGGAAACTCAGATGCGAGCCGAAAGCAGCGAGGGAGCGCGAGCCGTGACCGACCGTTCGCTCTGAAGCCTTGTGAAGCACTGAACAACTGAAGAATTCTCCTTAAGCAGTTGTTTTATTTTAAACTTTGTTCTCTAGGTTCTAGAATGTTCTGACGCACGCACTGACACCGTGCGCGCGCCGGATTCTAGAATAAATTATCTGACAGTTGCCTGCCAGTGTGGCTGCAGCCCGAGCCTCCCCCCGCGACCGCAGCCCCTACTACTCTTTGTCATCAGGCTCTCACTCCCCTACTACGATTTATTAAAAATAAACAACGAAAACCTCTTTTATTTGTTGACAAAAATATACAAACTATTTGTTACATTAATTTCATAAAAATGTGTGCTACGCGTCGCCAACAATAACTATGTATCGACAGTTCCCACCACTAGCAGACGACAGATAAGCATCAGTTGCACAAAGTTAATTAAAAGTCGGTCTGGTTTAAATTAATTAGAAATGATACAGAGTGGTCTCGGATACCTCACTTTGTGTCTTATACTGCGTAGACGTCGTGTTTAAGAAATTGGTTTCCGACTTGAATTTATTTTGTACTCGCAATCAATTGAAAGTTTGAAGACCGCTTCCTACAAACTAATTAATGGACTTGACATGAAATCAGTTAAATAGATGTTTTAGGTATTAGAAATACGTTTATAATATCTACCTACAATAAAATACATTTTAATAACATAACAGTGTATTATAGTAAAGGAAAAACTCCACCCGCCTGGTTGAAATTTGCCTTCACATTCTGAATTTACGTCATAAGGTGATTGAATTTTTCCTTTACTAAAATAACTTTATAATCTTAGCATGTAAAATGCAAAAAAATCTCAAAAAAAAAAGATAACAGTGTATTATTAAATATACAAAAATATTTAAATTTTGAAATAAAACTACTTTTTAAGGATTTTATCGCGTTGTATTGATATTATTTGATTCCCGACGTTTCGGACCCTTTACAGCGACGGTGTTTAACATCGGGGTAAAAGAACACATCGCCAATGTCAAACACCGCCGTTTCAAGAAGTCAGCAGATTGTGAACATACTCTAGACAAGGCCCAGCACTACATAAGATTTGATAAACTACAAGTCCTCGCAAAAGAAAACCGATTCAGTCCATGAATGATTCGCGAGGCTATTGAAATTAAAAAATATCCAAATTTCAATAGAGAAGATGGTGACCATGGATGCTGTAAAGGATCCGAAATAATATCAATACAACGCGATAAAATTCGTAAAAAGTAGTTTTATTTCAATGTCTAATATTCGCGTAAGTGTCAAAAACCAGGTTATTTAAATTTGTAAGTAGGTAATTTAAATGAATTAATGTGAAAAAGAAACCTATAAAAAATAAAGAAAAAATAATTAAATTATACAACGTGGTGTATCTGTTTAGAAATAAATGCAAATTTTAAATACTAAGAATGCAAGCTTCCTTTAAAACTAATGCCATCCATTCACGTGGCGACAAATTTTAATGTCGACCACTTGAAGGCAGGTATGTAGCAATGTCTTAAGTGCGAGGTGACGTCATATTTTATGTGCATACTTGCTTTTCCCAAGAGCAAGGATGTTGAAATTTTGCTTGCAGTGCCATAAATGTGTGGAATACGAAATAAAATGTAGATATATTTTGTAATTTAAGTCTTGAGACAGCGGGTTTAAAGGAAAATAGACATTTTTCCGTACTTTTGAAAATAGATCTCAATGTAATAAGAAAAAATACAGATAAAATAATCTGGAAATTTCACTGGAAATCTGTAGGTATTGTTACCAGCCAACCTTTCGAGTATTTAATACACTGACCAAACTCACAACAAAAGTCTACTAATGAACAGACGGCTTTACTTCAAGCGTACAGTCGCGTGCAACAGCGCGAGTGAGACAATCAGCTAACATCATTACGTGATTCGATCGGTTCACTAGATGCTGTACAGGCAAGGACAAAAGTGATATCAAGATTGTTGTCTTCTCATTTTATTTAACGAAACAGAATCTCTAACTGCCTCATTGGTCTCGTTGTCCGAAGCGCGACTGCTACACCAGATGTCCTGGGTTCGAGCAAAGTGTTATTAGGTCTTTCTATGAAAACAGCTAGGAGTCTGGATTTGTGGCCGGTTAGTGGTAATAGGCTCGAACCCTATTACATGGGACCAACAAACATACCAGCGAACTGTGGGTGTACATTGGTACATCTCTAACTAACCCTTTGGGGAATACAGGCGTGATGATATGTAAACTTCATAGTTCTATTCGTACGTAAACATGTAAGTAAATGATAAATTTAAGAAAATAATTTCAAGTGCAATGGTTTCAAAAGCACGTGTTTTTCAATTATATTCAAAATAAAACTAAATAGCACTCGCAACTGGTGTGTATGTATGAGAAGATGTATGAATGTGGAAGAAGCAAAAGAAGTATGCAAGAATCGTAGCAAGTGGCAGTCTATAGTTTCTGCCTAACCCTGTGGGAGAAAGGCGTGAGTGTATGTATGTATGTATGTATAAAACTAAATATTTGACTTTGCTTTGATCATAAGACCTTTTTAATTATTAACAAACTAGCTGTTGTCCGCGGTTTCACACGCGATTTACTTACTATTTTGAATTGCACCGAACCGTTATCCTTTAAAAAAAATAAAAGTAGCCTAAGTTACTCCTTATAACATTAGAAATCTGCAAGTGTATGTCGCGTCAAAATCGGTCAGCTATTTCGGAGATAAGCTGGAACAAACATACATACATACACTCACACCTTTCTCCCACAGGGGTAGGCAGAAACTACAGACTGCCACTTGCTACGATTCCTGCATACTTCTTTTGCTTCTTCCACATTCATACATCTTCTCATATATACACGCCGGTTGCGAGTGCTACGCACCTGATCTTTTTGAAGGATTTCGCCAATAAAATCGACGTATGTCCTTCTAGGGCGACCTCTACCGGCGCTGCCGCTGACATTCGCCTTATAAATTCCTTTCGTTAATCGTCTTTCATTCATTGTTTCAACATGTCCAAACCATCTCAGCATATTCCTTTCATTACGTGTCACTACATCGTCTTTCAGCCCGCAACGTTGTCTTATCACCTGGAACACAACTTTAATATTTTTTTTATATACTTACAAAAAAACTGAAAAGCTGTGCTGACATTACACACAAAGACTTCAATTTTATTTATTTGTACAATACGTTTATTAACCTAGGACAACAGCCGCACAGCATACACACATCACACCATGATTATACATTATCCTGAGAATTTAATATTCTTGGAATTTAAGAGTCCGGCGGACCGAATTTCTCTTATAAACGTAATACCGAAATAAATCGTAATTCAAACACAATTTAATCAAATTCAGTTATTATTCGGATTCCGATACCGTTAATCTAGGTTCGTACTCTACCATTTCGTCCAAAATACTTCACTGGAAATAAATATAAGCGAATGCAATTTTTGATAACTTTACCAAGTTTGGAACGATTTTTCGATCTTGCATTTCCAGTGAAGCAGTAGTAGACGAAATAATTTCGTAGGAACCTAGATTAACGGCATCCAAACCCGAATAATAACAGAATTTGATAGAATATTGTCTGGATTACGATTTATTTCGGTATTACACTTTTGTCGTCAATTCAAGCTCCGCCGGACCCTTAAGATTTATTTTCGAAACACTTTTGTTCGCACATATATTTTGATCAAGGTATTAATGATAGCAAGTACATATAAATTTCGATATTCAATATTTTCACCTTGTTGCGAACATGTAAACCAAGTAGATACAATGAGAAACTGGGTTAATTCGCTTTTTGATAACGAATGCTTTTATTTTGTGAAATATCTTCATTAAAACATTGTATTTTGAGCAGGAGTGTGCTTTGTTGTACCTACTCGTGTAAAAAGCGACTGTTGAGCGTGACTGCGATCGATTCCCAAGTCGAGCAGGGTGTCGGAGGCAGTCGTAAAGCATCTTGATGTGTTTAGACTTTTGCGCGCGTGAGAGTCAGTTCCCCCTGCGGCTCTGGCAGTCTGCAGTCCGTACGGGCTCTTAACGCTCGGTAACGCGTCCATGGGCGGCGATGACTATTTACCATCAGGTGGCTCGTCTGCTCGTTTGCCGTGATAATCAATAAAACCTACCTAAAAGCACACTGGCTAACAGTGGGTATAGGACATCAATATGTAATCCTCTGCCTAACTCTTCAAGGAAACTGGTGTGACGGTATATTCATCTCAGTACCACCAGATGGCGCCAAAAGTCTCACATTTTATTACTCAATGTGTAGGGTTCCACGATTATTTTCCGTGTTAAGTGATAAATTGCGTACATATGTTTGAAAATGCCATTAGTGGACCAGACCCTTGGGTTCAAATTAACGGCCGTGTCGTTCGTATTCCCTTACCTGAAATAAATTCATTTATTTGTTATGGTACATTGAGATATTAAGATTTCCGACGCAGTATCAGTAAAACAGAATGTATGTATTGGTTTGGTATGAAATTCAATACCATACCTACTGCACTGTAAAACCCAGATCGCCGACATAGGTCAAAAAGCTGCCAGCTTAAAATGGAACTGGACTGGTCACGTCTGCCGCATGTCAAAGGAGTTATGGGCTAAACAAACTACCGATGGGTCCCACAAAATGGTAGTTGACAACGCGGCAGTCCTAGATGGAGATGATGGGATGAGCTTGATTTTTTCTGGAAAATGGCCTTGAGTCGTGAGGAGTGTAGGGAAGCCTTTGCCTTGCAGTGGGACAACAATGGTTGAATAATAATAAGCCTTTTTAGTGCGGAATATCCCCAATTCCCTATGGATCGTCTACCACCAGGGTAGGCGCCAGAGTATGTTGGACTCGTACCGACTAATACCCGCACTGGCATTCCCCTGTCTTATAAATATATAATATATCCAAACCATGGGATAACTCTGCTTCAAATATGTCCCTGTATATTCGATCCCTGTGTATTCAATTATAAGAACAATATGTATACCTATCCCTGAATTACATAATATTTTAATCCTACTAATATTTTCAACTTGAATGTTTGTGAAGATGTATGGATGTTTATTCACTCAATTACGTCAAAACAGCTGAACGGATCTGGATGAAAGGTTACAAAGATAGAATCTGGAATAGCACTTAGGCTTTTTATCAAGGTCGGATCCAATTCTTAAGTCGCCACAGACATAGTCGCGGACAGAAGCTACTTATAAAATACAATTATTAATTCTATAAATCTTAAAAAAATATAATATTTTCACCGAAACATTTTATTTCGATATCGGCTATAATATAAAAACATTGAAATTACACTCTCAGTAACACTTATATTCTTTGTTCACAGTTAAACCGAAGTCAGTGGAAGTTGTGACAGGCGATGGGAAGAGTTTGTCGGACGGGGCAACCTTCGGGCCCCTGCTGGAGAGAGCGAAGGTCAACATCAGCTGTACCGTGCACGAGGGCAAGCCGCAGCCGAAGGTTGTGTGGTACTTCAGGAAGAACCGGGGCAATGATATGAGGGAGCTCAATGGTAAGTAGGCTTATCTTTACATATTATAAAACAAAGTTCGCCGCGTCTGTCTGTGTCTGAACGCGATAAACTCAAAAACGACTGAACTGATTTTGATACGGTTTTCACCATTAGACGGCGTGATTCATGAGGAAGATTTTAAGCTATTTAACATCACGTAAAATTTTTAACGTGGGAGAGCCATGCTTCAGCACGCATTTGCTAGCTCGACCGGAGTGATACCACGGCCTCACAGAAAACCGGCGTCAAACAACGCTTACTTTGTGTTTCGCCGAGTGAGTGAGGTTACCGGAGGCCCAATTCCCTTTTAAAAGGCGAAACACAACGTAAGCGTTGTTTAACGCCGGTTTTCTGTGAGGCCGACCCATTCGTGCCGAAGCATGGCTCTCCCACGTAAAAAACGCTACTTAAAACCGCTCTATATAATAATATCCTACCGGTAACCGCATAATCTAATTCGAATCGGATGCTTCATGGAACATTCAATTCCTCTCAAATCAACATGCAAATATGCCAAATCTAAAATTCTGTACCATCTAGTCATAAATTAATCCACCTCGGTTATCAGCCTGGAATTAGGCCGCAATTGAAGCCTTTGCCTAGATTTGTGGTCAATTGTAGGCTTTGAATCAAAATGTATCCGGGATTCAGGAGGCTGTACGTAGATTTGTAGAGTTGTGGGTTTCATGTGGGCAGTTAATAGGATGGAATGCTTTCTTGTTTTTGTTGATTTGTACTTATAAACAGATAACAATGCGGACTTTTTAAAAACTAGGCTCGCCCCCTATTAAATGGGACCTAAACATACCGGCGAACTGTGGGTGTACATTTGTACGCCTCTGCCTAACCTTTCGGGGAATACAGGCGTAATGGTTATGTTGTTATGTTTTTTAAAAAAAGGTTATTAAGAGCACTTCAAACCGACGAAAATGGATGAGGAGGTTAATGAACGTAGATGAAGCGAAAGTGCCAGGAATCGTAGCAAGTGGAAATCTATAGTCTCTGCCTACCCAATGTTAGGCAAAGCTTTTTATATAAAACTAGCTGGTTTCACCCGCTAAAAAATTACGGACTTTCATACAAACTTTCTTCTTTCTTCTTAGGGGGTAGAATTTCGGAAAATCCTTTTTTATCGGATGCGTACGTCATACAAAGAACACACCCTCCAAGTTTCAGGTCTCTACGAGCAGCGGTTTAGGCTGTGCGTTGATCCGTCAGTCAGTCATTCAGGACAAAGCATTTTATATTTATAAATGAATGAATAAATCTTCCACATCAAACTGCATTATTCTCAGCAATGATTTAAAACAAAGTTGTGAAGCTTAATATTGTAAATCATGTTTTTTTAAAGAGTATCTATGGATATCTTTTTCTGATTTTTATGCATTTTCCATGCTAAGATTTTAAAGTTATTTTAGTAAAGGAAAAATTCAATCGCGGGCAGGATTCGAACCTGCGTCTCCTGGTTGGATACACCAGACGCTCTGACCTCTAAGCCACCGCGAACCCCACCCGCCTGATTGAAATTTTGCCTTCACATTCTGAATTTACGATTGAATTTTTCCTTTACTAAAATAAGAGTATCTATGGAGTTTCTTGGCGGCTCTTCTCCATAAGACTTTTTGAAACCATGTTACTAGATTTTATTTTTCAAAAGTACCTGTTTTATTGGTCTAATTGTAACAAAACAGTTTGAAGTCTAGATTTAAAAAAATCTATCCAAAACAAAGTAAGTCTGAAAATAAAACCTATCTGCGCCAACAAATCCAACTACTTTCAAAGCTTTGTATTCAAATCATGTGCAGGCGTAGCCACAGACGTTTTAAACGCTACCCGGTGTGGATTCGATTCCCGACCCGTATATTTATTGTTTGTGTAGCCACACTGAATGTAAAACAGCATTGATTTTTTGGTTCTGTTGTCGTGTGGACGTAAGTATGGATACTGAGTGTGATATCTTGGGTGCGATTCTGAAGTAAGGTAAAGTGTTGATATTAGATTTATTTACTACCAAATTAGTCTAGTAGTCCTAAGAATGACTGCTACGCCAGGGGTCCTGGGTTCAATTCCCAGGACGAGCAAAGTGTTGTTGGGTTTTCTATAGAGTTTTCAGTAGCAGCTCAAAGTTTGGCTTTGTGCCCGGTTAATGGCAATAGGCTCGCCCTCTGTTACATTAGACTTAATATACGCCTCTGCCTAACCCTTCTTGGAATACAGGCGTGATTGAATATTTTATGGAATCTCATAACTTACCGGAGAAATGTTGTCAAGGCATATTTTATGTTTTTTTTTTTTCTAAGTACCTACTTCTTTTATTTATTTATTTTAAATCTGAATGCTGCAACATATTTATATACTTACTAGCTTTTGCCAGCGACTTCGTCCGCGTGGAATAGTTACTTTGTTCCATATGAACTTTCATCCTCTATTTCACCCCTACATTGTAGGTCGAAATTTATCAAAATCCTTTCTTAGGGGATGCCTACATCATAGTAGCTATATGCATGCCAAATTTCAGCCCGATCCCTCCAGTGGTTTGGGCTGTGCGTTGATAGATCACTATGTCAGTCAGTCAGTCACCTAACGTAAGAGTAGACAAATATAATCAGAAAGCTCCGAACTGCTAAGCTATCGGGAGTTACACGTGTTATTGTGATTCAACCATAAAAGATATTCATTTGCTGTCGTGGAATATTTTTTATATAATTTTAAGGAGAACATTTCCGTCATACATGATTTCTGTGTAGCTTTAACCACTAAGGCTGCACACGCGACGGAAGCTTAAAAAATGGAGTAAGTTCTCCCATTTTCCCAAGATTTCCCTTCACTGCTCTGCTCCTATTGATCGTAGCGTGATGAAAAGTATACTATAACCTGCCCAGGAGTATGAAGAACAATTGTACCAAGTTTCGTTGAAATCCGTCGAGTGGTTTTTGTTTCTATAACGAACATACAGACAGACAGACAAAAATTTTACTGATTGCATTTTTGGCGTCAGTATCGATCACTAATCACCCGCTGATAGTTATTTTGGAAATATATTTCATGTACAGAATTGACCTCTCTACAGATTTATTATAAGTATAGATGTACTGTAATCTCTGTAAAGTTGTATTATACTTAAACTTAAGGATAATAAGATCTATTTAATAATAAAATATTCAATCACGCTTGTATTCCAAGAAGGGTTAGGCCCTGGGTTATAATTATACATACGTCTCTTTTTTTATATGTACATATAATATTATAGCGGAAGGCCCTGTCTCCGGTAATACAATTTTTAGCTAGCACAGGAAACAGGTGATTATTTCCAGTTATGTTACGTATAGTATAAGATTTTAAATTGTGTACCTGGTGGAAAAATACCTGTAACACCGTATTTTGATACAAACAAATAAATAAATAATTTAAAAAAAAATTTAAGGTCTAATGTAACAGACGGCGAGCCTATTGCCATTAACCGGGCACAAAGCCATACTTTGAGCTGTTACTGAAAACTCCATAGAAAAAAAAAACAACAACACTTTGCCCGTCCTGCGAATTGACCCCGGACCCCTGGCGTAGCAGTCATTCTTAGGACTACTAGACTAATGTGGTAGCAAACAAATAAATAATTAAACAAATATTAAGTTTTTGAAGTAAAAATACATCTCTACCTCAAAAGACTGAATTCCCACAATGTGACAATTCAATTGGTTCTACCGACATCTGAAATAAAATCAATTTATTCCCAGCACTCCACAGATTGGAATGAAATACTTGGAGTGAAATATCTAGGATTAAAATTCCGGAATTGAATTCTGGAATAGTCGTAACTATATTGACAGATTGAGATCACAAAAGATCGAATAGGGTAAGAGTCCGGCGGAGCTTGAATTACCCACAAAAACGTAACACCGAAATAAATCGTAATCCAGACAATATTCTATCAAATTGTGTCATTATTCGGATTTGGATACCGTTAATCTAGGTTCCTACGGTACTATTTCGTCTACTAATACTTCACATTACACAAGTATTTTGGACAAAATGGTACCGTAGGAACCTAGATTAACGATATCGGAATCCGAATAATAACACAATTTGATTAAATCGTGTTTGAATTACGATTTATTTCGGTATTACTTTTGTAAGGGAAATTCGGTCCGCCAGATGCATTCGATAATGTTGATACAGTTCTTTTAAAAGGAGCAATTATGGCTTCTATCAGGCAAAGCAAAATTCAGTTCAGTAGGAGACAGGAGGAAAAATGATAAAATCTGATCACTAGTTTTTGAGCTATGACCGAACATAGATACATAGACTGTTAAAATCATTACCCGTCCTTTTTCGGATTCGGTTAAAAAGGTGTAAATGTATGTATGTATTCCTTCTCTGCCTATGGTACCTCTCACCAAGATTATAAACTAAAAAAGCCATCTTTTTGCATTTTCCATGCTAAGATTATAAAGTTATTTTAGTGATGGAAAAATTCGACAGCGGGCAGGAATCGAACCTGTGTCTTGTTAGACACCAGAGGCTAAGCCACCGCGAATCTGGCGAGTGGGATTCGCAGTCGCGAAGGTCAGGTTCGAATCCTGCCCGCAGTCGATTTTTTCCTTCACTAAAATAGCTACATAAGCTTCTTTGTTCTATGTACCTGCCTAAAGGAATTGATTCCTGACTCCACCTGTATCACCCATCTGACTAAGATACTGTATGCCATCAAAATCGACCACAATATGCCCCACTTCAGAATTCCGCAGCTATCTCCTGGACCATTTGTATGCGGAACCCGACGGCGGGTGATAAATTACACGGCTTGGCACGTGAGCTCTATGATGCATTCATATCGGCTTTTTAGGGTTCCGCAATCGTTTCGGTAATATTTATATTGGCTACTATTAAGCAGTGATAGCCTAGTGATATGACCATTGGACTGTCAAATCAAAGGTGTCGAGTTCGAATCCAAGGCACGTACCTCTCTCTCACTTTTCGAAGTCATGTGCGTATTAAATAGTTAATTATCACGCGCTTAAAACGGTGAAGGAAAACATCGTGAGGAAACCTGCATGCCTGAGAGATTTTCTCGATGGCGTGTGAAGGCTGCCAACCCGCACTAGGCCAGCGTGGTGGACTATAGCCTAATCATTCATCATTCTGAGAGGAGACCCGTGCCCAGCAGTGGGACAGTATAATGGGTTGATTATGTTATATTATGTTATGTAAGGAACCATCGAATTCAGCTCGCGCTTGACAGATGAACGGGTACGTGTCTTATCCAACTCTTTTACGGAATTAGACAATTTGATACTTTAATGTAAATGGCAGACGGGAATGAAGATCTTCAGACATTTATAATGAACAATTATTTTTAACCAACTTCAAAAGAGCAGGGTGTTCCCAGTTCATATATCGTTTTTGCATAACTTTGTTGTATAAACACAGGTCTTGGCTTAAACAATAACTTCATCCCGTGTGTCACGGTTAGAATATCTACTGTTCCTCACTGCCTTTCAGATAGACATCCCGTAATTGGCGTGAAAATATCTGACTTGCTCAGTGGTAGGACCTTCTGGGTCTGACTGGCTGGCGACCACCCTTATACCGGTTATATGTCGCCTGCAACGACTCCCAGCGACCTTCACCAGGTCATCAGTCCATCTCGTTGGAGGTCGTCCCTCACGGCGTTTCTTTCTTTATTCATTTTGTGTAGATCAATTAAGTAGATATGTAAAATAAGGTATGTTTTTGACTGCGTACATCCAATCTAATATTATCAATGCAAAAAAATCTCCATCTGTTTGTTACTTTTCATACCTAAACTGCTAAATCAATATTATTATTTTTTTAATTTTCTTACGTGAGAGAGCCATGCTTCTTTGTTCTTAATAATGATAACTTTACACGCTCTATATTTGTAGGAAAAAACATGGATTCTAGTCAATATGAGCATTATCACATGGCCGACTTCGAGAATCTTCCATAGATTATGTTCGACGTTTGTTTATTACTAAACACCTCAATAATTCTGTATGTAGGTCATTAACACTGAACTTCTGAGAATATGGGAAACGTAAACGAGGACAATAATGTGAAGTAGGTCGAGTGGCGCTCATCGAGGAATATCGAGGCTGAAATAACAAAATATTTGTCCCAGTTAAGTAACCAATGCGTGGAGTGATACCACGACCTCACAGAAAACTCGGCGAAACACAACGCTTAGATTGTGTTTCGCCGAGTGAGTGAGGTTACCGGAGGCCCAATCCCCTTTTAAAAGGTCGGCAACGCACTCGTGACTCCTTTGGTGTTGCGGTTGTCCATGGGCGGTGGTAATCGCTTACCATCAGGCGATCCATCTGCTCGTTTGTCCTCCTATCCCATAAAAAAAAATGAATTTTGTTATCGAAATAATTTGAACTTTGTAGAAGGACATAAGCTATATTTTATCTCAAAAAGTCCTCTGGGATACTTGAAACTAGGAGCAAAAACTAGTATATTATGATGCAAAATAACTACTGAATGGAATCACAGATACTAGAGAACCTATTGTCCAATGATGGGACATTGTCAACTTAGATTAAACTCTAACAAACACAGTCTAGATTCTGATGTCTAGCCTAGAATATTTGGGATTCTAACTGGATCCAATTCAGTTTAATATTCCACTTGGGATTTAGATTATCCGAATGTCCTAGTGATGTTTGGTCCTGTTTTGTTTTCTGTATCGAATTTGCTTTGAAGGTCTTGAAATTATAAGGTCGTTCGAGATATTAATTCTAGTAATGATACCATCACGCCTGTATTCCCCGAAGAGTAACGCAGAGGTGTACTAATGTACACCCACAACTCGCTTTAGTGTTGACGTCACATGTAATAGGAGGCGAGCCTATTGCCATTAACAGGGCAGGAATCCAATCTCCGAGAATTTCATAGAAAAATCCAATAACACTGCTCGACCTGGGAATTGAACCCACGACCTTTCCCGTAGCAGTTGCGGTTATAACCGCTAGACTAATAAGGCAAAATTGAAGACAAAAATTGCTTTGTTTTTTTTCTTATTCGTGATAGGCTTACGCTTGATCGCCAGTTCGCCTGATGTTAAGCGACACTGCCATCTACGATGAAGCGCGCTTGCCTAGCAGAAACCGATTCACTCGTGATTTAAAGACACTCGGATTATAATTTCATACAAAAACCAACAACACTGCCCCACCTGGGAATCGAATTCGAGACCTAATGAGGCCGGGATACAGCCTTGATGATATGTTATGTCTAACATTATTTATCTAGGTCTGTACTGCACTTTCTAGGTCAATAGCCAACTTAGGTCCCCTAACATATAGGTTTACCGAATTAAATAAATGGAAACCCATTCCGTGCTAACAGACCAGCTCAGATATTCATAGAAACTGTTGGTAATATTGAGGGAACATCTATAGAATATATTATTCCACAATAACAGCAAATAAACCAATTTCAACTCTATATAATAAGAGGTAACGTTTCAAATTGAATGGCAGTAATAGATAGTTTGGAAAAAATATTGAGGTATTAGGTATTTTCGTTCTAGTCTTGTTATCTCGGCGCTATTAGAATATTTATGAAATAATTAATTCTTCCCATTTTAGTATTTTATTTATCGAAGAAAAATAGTTAGTTTCTTGCCTATCCTTTAAAAAAAAGGTCTAGCGGTGGCTTTGAAGGATGATTTCAGCTATAGATAGATGAATTTCCCTACTTTCTAGACTTAAGGTATTTGGCGGACGCTCAAAACGTTAAACAAAACTAAAATAATTACCTTATAATAATTATTGTATTTTTTATATTTTCAATTGTTTCTGCTTTTTTGTAAAAATATATAAGTAAATTATTGTAATAGATAAAATGAATTGTAATTTAAAAGACTATTTCAATGGTCTACTCATAACTGCGCAGCTAAGCATAAGGTTCTGGGTTCGATTTCCATGTCGAGCAAAATTGTATTATGTTTTTTAAGACATTCTCATTAGCAGCTCGGAGTTTGCAATAGAAATAGCAATGGGTTCGCAACCTATACCAGAACTAAACATACCGACAAATTGTGTGGTGTATATTAATACATCTCTGTGAATACAAACCTAGTGGTATGTTATCCTCAATGTAAAAAGAATTCAAACTCCATACAACATTTTCGCACGAAAAAAATTCTAAAAACAAAAAACCTAGCCCGATCGATCCCAATCTAGTCTAGGATTGGAATGAGTCCCTGTGGTGCAATACTAGTAAATCTGAACTACCCTACATATATGGACATATATCTATATATGTAGCCCTGTTCCGACTCGTTGGCTACTATCAATTGTCATGGGAGAGCTGACGTCACGGGTCACTCACTCAGCTGTGATATAGTAGGATAATAATTAGCTCGGCGGCTGGCGGAAGGTTATGCTGTGCTTACCGCGGTCAGTTTTTGGATTGGTGATCATTTTTAACGGGTAACTTGCAGAGCACGCTAAACTATTAATAATAATCGTTACTCGAAGCCCGGAAAGCCTGTCAACCAAATGTCATTTTTAATAGTAACAATTTTTTTAGAAAAAAACGACGTCAAGCATTCTGTAGTGTGTTTAGAAACGATCTGGTCTAATTAGACCAATTGAATAGGACCAATAGAATAATAATCTAGAACCTATTTTATTTCCATAACATATAAAGGAAGTATATTATTACTATAAGATAAGAAAGAGACATCAAAATCGGATCACAATCTGCGAAATATCGATAAATGATAAAGGATATTTATTTCTGTTAATAAATATAATTCAATAATAGATCTTATACAGATACTTCTACAAGTCAATGCTTTACATTTTTTTAACTAGATGGCGCCAGCATTTCCTAAATATCGACCTCTGAGAAGAAACACCGAAACTAACTCAGAGAATCGAGGTCTCTTTTAAAGTCCAGACAGTAGTAGTGGTATTACAACTATGTATAACATTATATGTGAGTGTTACGATGTAGGGCAATATCTGAACAGGCCTTTTACAGAAAGAGCCTTAGCAGCCTTGAGTTGACCTGTCCTGACTGACGGCACGCATACAACAGTCATCCTGTAGCTCAACCGTCATTAAGGGAGCTCAACGACCCGTCGCACGACGATACCAGATCAGCAAGACAATGGCGTAGGCCATGTAAAATACTCAACACCGTCAGAAAAAAAATATATAAATAACATATAACATACCATCACGCCTGTATTCCCCGAAGGGTTAGGCAGAGGCGTACTAATGTAAGTACACCCACAGTTCGCCGGTATGTTTAGGTCCCATGTAATAGGGGGCGAGCCTATTGTCATTATATTAGTTTAAATCATTAAATTACTATAAATCTTGTGTTTAAACTAGCCTACACAGTTACATTTATTAATTATCACGTAACACACGAAAAATATACATAGTCAAATTGAGAAAACCATTCAATATAAAATACCTGCCTACCAATTATTTTCCGAATTTCCGTAGTCTACGTAAAAATATATTTTTGATACAAAATTCCATCGCTGACAAGGTAGTGAGACAATTCAATAGGCAACAGACAGGAATACGCAATGAGACACTTTCGCCTACCACCTGCACGAGGCTATGACGTCATCGATCCAAAATACATTTGATGATAAGTTCTATACGAAACAAGTTTTATTTTGTTTTATTGTTGCAGAGATATATTTCAAAAAATATATTGTAATCAACAGTTTATTTCACATAGAAATAATATTAACTTTCAGCAATTACCGGGACGGGTTAGAATATCTACTATTCCTCATTGCCTTTCAGATAGGGGATATGGGATCATAAGAGGCATGAAAATATCTAACTAGAAGGATGTCTTGAGGTTTGACTGGCTGGCAAACACCCTTACGTCGGAGTCTGTCGTAAAGCACCTTGGTGTGTGTTTCGACTTTTGTACGTAAGAGCCAGGTCCCCTCGGTTGCAGCATCTCTGGCATTCTGTAGTCCATAGGGGCTCTTAAGAGTCGGCTACGCATCAGCAACTCATATGGTGTTGCAGGTGTTCATGGGCGACGATGACTACTTACTACCAGGTGGCTCTGCAGCTCGTTGGCCGACTTAATCAATAAAAAAATACAATTTTGTCACTTGAATTTCAATTTTTTTTATAGGATAGGAGGGCAAACGAGCAGACGGATCGCCTGATGGTAAGCGATTACCGCCGCCCATGGACACCCGCAACACCAAAGGAGTCACAAGTGCGTTGCCCGCCTTTTAAAAGGGGATTGGGCCTCCGGTAACCACACTCACTCGGCGAAACACAACGTAAGCGTTGTTTAACGCCGGTTTTCTACGAGGCCGTGGTATCACTCCTGTCGAGCCGGCCCATTCGTGAAGAAGCATGACTCTTCGACGTAACAAATACTATTCAATCTATTGTTAACTATTAACTGCCTCATTAGTCTAGTGGTCCCAAGCGCGACTGCTACGCTACAGGTCATGGGATCAATCCCCAGGTCTAACAAAGTTTTATTGGGGTTTTCTATGAAATTCTCAGTAGCAACTCGGAGTCTGGATTTATGTCCGGTTAATGGCAATAGGCTCGCCCCCTATTACATGGGACCTAAACATACCAGCGAACTGTGGGTGTACATCAGTACGTCTCTGCCTAACCCTTCGGGGATTACAGGCGTGATGGTATGTTATGTTGTTATTTATTATAACTACCGTTAATAATATTTAAAGAACGTCGTTATATTCTATACTCCATTATCAGCTTACAGTTATGTATGTTTACTGTTATGTTGTGTTTTCATAATTGAAGGTTTATCGTTTAAAGAATTTTAGCTATCCGATCCGTTGATGGTTCAAGTACAAAATTTACCAAAAGGCGATTAAGAATATCGGTATTTTCAACTAAAAAGAATCATTAGCCATCAGAGACACGTTTGGCGTAGCGGCTGAGGGATCGGCTTCAGCGCAACGGTTCGATCCCCATACGGAGCAAATATTTGTATGATCTACAGGTAGTTGTTCCGGGTCTGGGCGTTTGTGTATGTGAGAATTTGTGTTTGTAAACGCACCCACGATACAGGAGAAAATCCTAGTGTGGGGCAATGTTTAAAAAAAAAAGAGTAAGCCCACAGGCGTCCGTGAGCTTGTCAAAATAATTTACACAACAAAAAATCCGCACCCCGGGAATACTTGTAAAGCCTCGAATCTTGGGAGCGGAATGCTTATAAAGCTTTCAGCAGAGGGGAGGTTAAGATTCCAGATATTCCAAATAAAATACCGCATTCAACCGGAAAAATATCATGATTCCGATATTCGGATTCTTAAGATTGTATTACGTTTTGAATAGCTCTGATAATTTCTTTGTTGAATATGTCAGAAGTCAGATACTTCATAAACGACATATTAGAACTTACAATATGTAATAATAGAAAGAAAATTAACTATTCAATCTAATATATTTATCCCCACGCAAAAACGATGGGGAGTTATAAGTTTGACGTGTCTGTGTGTGTGTCTGACTGTGGCATCGTAGCTCACGAATGGATGAACCAATTTTGATTTTGATTTCTATATTTATATTTGAAAGGCGAATTAGTCGAGAATGTTCATAGCTATGTTTGATGAAAACTGGTCCAAGATGGCCGCCGGAATAAAATGCCGGTGTCGCGGGTTTCTTTGAATTTTTAATTTTATGTAGTTATTTTAAAGTGTGCTGAACATAAACCTGATGGAAGCTTAATAAATACAAACATTAGTGCAAAAAATATAATCAATTACTTCGGTATTGATGCAAATAACACTTAATTTCAATTTGAGACTAAAAAACTGCGCAGAAGAATTAAGAGTCCGGCGGACCGAGTTTCTCTTACAAACGTAATATCGAAATAAATCGTAATACAAACACAATTTAATCAAATTGTGTTATTATTCCGATACCGTTCATCTAGGTTCCTACGTTACCATTTTGTCTAAAATATTTCAGTGGAAGTATCATAACATAACATACCATCACGCCTATATTCCCCGAAGGGTTAGGCAGAGGCGTACTTAATGTACACCCACAGTTCGCCTGGTATGTTTAGGTCCCATGTTATAGGGGGCGAGCCTATAGCCATTAACCGGGCACAAATCTTGACTCCGAGCTGCTACTGAGAATTTCATAGAAAACTCAATAACACTTTGTTCGACCTGGGGATCGAACCCAGGACCTCTAGCGTAGCAGTCGCGCTTGGGACCTCTAGACTAATGAGGCAGTGGAAGTAATTGTAAGCAAATGCAATTTTTGATAAAATTACCAAGTTTGGAACAATTTTTTGGTAGTGTAGAAACCTAGATTAACGGTATCCAAATCCGAATAATGACACAATTTGATAGAATATTGTCTGGATTACAATTTATTTCGGTATTACGGTTTTGTGGGCAATTCAAGTCAATTCGAACCCTTAATAAACACATTTTAAGTATACAAATAAATAAATTTCGTACCTGACAAAATACAGCAATAAAAAATAAATTCGTGTCAGATCCACATGCCACAAGCATTCCCTTTAGAGATGAAAACTATATTTTATTTAAAGTTCTATCTGAAGATAAATATGGCGAAGCCTAAGTGAGCCGTCAAAGGTCATCAGTAGAGCTATTTCTCACTGTCGAAGCCCCAGACGGTCAAGACGTTGGTACATTAAACAGAGATATTTCAAAGTTTAACGGGATAAGACAGTTTGATTTTATAAACTCTTTCTTTGTTGGCGATGCAGAATATGAGCGCTGCTGTAAATATTTGAATCTAGAAATAGAAGATGTAAATAATAAATGATATGAAATGAAATGAAATTATTTATTCTGCAAGTAGATCTATAGAGATACAAAAGTATCTCTATAGATCAGCAGGACGTTTGTTGATGTTTAATTATCATGTATCAATATGCCTCTGGTGTAAATAAGTATGTAGGTACTGAAATAAAACTAGTGGTGAGCGATTATGAATTATTTGTATAATCGAATTACTGTGAAATACTAAAGTTCATAATCGATTATGAAATTAGTAACTAATATATTTTCATAATCGAATGACGTTAGTAATTAACATACCATCACGCCTGTATTCCCCTATAGGGGGCTAATTATAATGTCCCATGTAATAGGGGCGTTACTAATTACTACTACTAATCCTGTTGTAAAAAAGTCCAGAGCCTCGAGGCTCGCTGGGGGCTCAAACATAACCCCAGCTAACTACCTACCTAAAAGGCTCTGAAACCGTGTAATTTTATTCAAGAAAATAATTATAATAGTCTTATAAGAATAAGATACGATAATTATGTTAAATTATTATTTCATCCTAAAAAGAATTACATAATACTTATTTCATTATTTATTATATATTACTCACCATGAAAATAAATATTCTTAAAGTGATATTCGTGACTTTTGTGTTCACTCCTAAACTCCATCGAAGCCTTAGTGAAGTTTCCACTGTTTTACTAGGGATTATTCTGTATACTTGACACTGGCAAACGCAAAAAGTGTGGCGCCACATATTGTAATCCCATGACGGGAACTAATAAAATAATTATATTACTTGTTTACTCCATATACTTGACACTAGCAAATACACAAAAAGTGTGGCGTCATATCCCATAACGGGATAAAAAAAAAAGTTATATTGACTACTCTGCTCTGCATACTTACTAAATTAGTAATTACTAACCTGTATAATCAAAATATCTCGACACATCTTCATAATCGAATGATTTCATTAGTATTTCTCATAATCGCCCATAAAACTGACTCATAAGCCTAGTGGTCCTGAGCGCGACTGTTACGCTAGAGGTCCTGGGTTCGATTCCCAGGATGAGTAAAGTGCTATTGGGTGTTTTTATGAAATTTTCAGTAGCAGCTCGGAGTTGAAATTTGTGCCCGGTTAATGTCAATACGCTCGCCCCCTATTACATGGGGCCTAAACACACCGGCGAACTGTTGGTGTACATTATATTCTATATATACTGCCTAATCTTTGGGGGAATACAGGCGTGATGGTATGTAAGTTAAGTATATATTAATATGTTTCCAAAAACTTATGGCAAAAAAACAACCAATCAATACTGAGTTCTTATGCTCAATAACTTTTATTAACACCTATTTATCCGCTCTCAACACCCCAAGTTCTTTCATTAGCAAACCTCAGGCAACACCACAACTTATTTGCACAAAATTACCTGTTAATACATACATATATGTATAGCTACTACTTCCAGGATCCAAAATTGTGGCCCTACTAAGGGTTTACGTTCGATAGTCGCTATCATTGCACGTGGAAACATCCGTATAAGTTTCAATACTCAAGACTTTATTGCATTCCTGTGTAGGTACAGATCTATGGCTTAAAATTAAGAAACAATAATGGACCCTGTCGCGCACAGCAAAGTTGAAATAAAACCACTTTTCACGGGATTTTATCGCGTTATTTACATCAAAATTCCGACGGCGCCTTTATAGGGTCCATAGTCACAAAAAGATTTTGTCACATCACAAGGATTAAGTCGGCAAACGAGCTGACGAGCCACCTGGTGGTAAGTGATCATCGTCGCCCATAGACACCTGCAACACCAGAGGAATTACTGATGCATTGCCGAAGAGCTCCGACGGACTGCAGACGGCCAGAGCCGTAGCAACCGAGGGGAACTGACTCTTTCGCGCAAAAGTCATAAAACACACACCATGGTGCTTTACGGCAGACTCCGACACTTAGGGTGGTCGCCTGCCAGTCAGACCCCAAGAGGTCCTACCACCGAGCAAGTCAGATATTTTCACGCCTCTTACGGAATGCCTATCTGAAAGGCAGTGAAGAACAGTATTCTAACCAGTGAAACTTGCTACGATTGTTGTATGCTTGTTTCACTTCACGTCCATACATCTTGTCAAACGTAGCTACGTCATGTCATTTAGCTACATACCTTTATGTAAATATAATTAATTCAGCAACGCCCCGTAATGACCCCTAGCGACCAAAAAAGCAATTTTGCATTGTACGGGACTTGATGAGTTAAAGGTCCGGCGGAGCTTGAATTGCCCACAAAAACGTAATACCAAAATAAATCGTAATCCAGATAAAGTTCTATCAAATTATGTTATTATTCAGATTTGGATACTGTTTATCTAGGTTCCTACGTTACTATTTCGTCTACTACTATTTCACTGAAAATAAAAGACCGGAAAATCGTTCCAAACTTGGTAAGGTTATAAAAAATTGCATTCGCTTACATTTATTTCCAGTGAAGTATTTCGGAAATGGTAGAGTAGGAAGGTTCCTACTCTACCATCATCACTCTACCGTTAATCTACCTAGATTAACGGTATCGGAATCCGAATAATAACAGGATTTGATTAAATTGGATTTGAATTACGATTTATTTCGGTATTACGTTTGTGAGAGAAATTCGGTCCGCCGGACATTCTTAAGCTAACATTCGTCGCTGAACGCTAGCGAGTATCGCGTGTGTAGAACTCCTAGTAGGGCCACTGGAGTGCAGAAGGTACCAAAAGTAGCCGCTGCTAATACTTTGATAAAACTTTGGGATTCCTTCTCGAAGTTTCTGTGCACTTTAGTTACGGAATCTGGCTTTGGGAACCTTGCCTTTGTTTCCTTGTGTGGCTTTTCTTCTTTATTGAAAATTGTTTGGTAGAAAAAATAGGATTATAGTTTGTTATACATAGCTTCTTACACGCGATAGCTGTCATCGAAATCACGCACATGAAGCTCCATATTTTTCGATACTCAAAATGTATGCAAGACAATGTTATACTTATCTTTTTGTGATTTTTTTTGCATTTTTCATGCTAAGATTATAAAGTTATTTTAGTAAAGGAAATATTCAATCGCGGGCGGGATTCGAACCTGCGTCTCCTGGTTAGATACATCAGATGCTCTGACTTCTAACCGGCTTGGGGTTCGCGGTGGCTTAGGGGTCAGAGCGTCTGATGTGTCTAACCAGGAGACGAATCCCGCCCGCGATTGAATATTTCCTTTACTAAAATAATGTTATATTTTATTGACACAAAGGAATGTTCATAGTATGGTAAATCGATCATGAAAATATCATGAATCGAATAATTTGTTTTAATCAGTACGATTCCTAACGCCTTATAAACCAAAAAATTCAATAGTATACCTACCATTGTATGATTTAATATTTTTCTCGTTTTGTTTCATGTTTTTTTATTACTTATTTTCACTATCTTACGGTACGTCGTAGTTTTTCATCAATACACCTCTCCTAGAAATGTCACTCTGACATCTGTCGGTATCAAGCTATGTTCAAACTAACATAACATACCATCACGCCTGTATTCCCCGAAGGGTTAGGCAGAGGCGTACTAATGTACACCCACAGTTCGCCGGTATGTTTAGGTCCTATGTAATAGGGGACGAGCCTATTGCCATTAACCGGGCACAAATCCAGACTGCGAGCTGCTACTGAGAATTTCATAGAAAAACCCAATAACACTTTGCTCGACCTGGGGATCGAACCCAGGACCTCTAGCGTAGCAGTCGCGCTTGGAACCACTACACTAATGCACTGCAGTCTAAATTAAACAAAGTAAAGGTCTAGATTTTCAATATTGTCACTGTGATCAATACATATTTCAGCCTCAATTGTCGCAAGAGTGACTACTGACAGTGAAGACCTAGCTTCGTTTCCCAGGTCGAGCAATTAATCATGTTTTTATTGTATTTTAAGTAGCAGCTTGCAGTTTGAATTTGTTGCCGGTTGATAGAAATAGGTTCGACGAAGGAGCGTCGGTCGCACTGTAGGATATAATATGAAATTTTAATACTTGACTGCGCAGAACTTTTGAGATATGGATATAAGTAGAATTCTGTTGAAACTTATTGTTTTGTCCGAAAGTTAATTAAAGATTCTTGCTCGTACTTAAATAGAGCGTAGTGATAGTATTTGACCATTGGACTGCCAAGTCAAAGCTCTCGAATTCGAATCCAAGGCACGAACCTCTGAAATTTCACTTAAATGACGAAGGAAAACATCGTGAGGAAAACCCAGGACCTCTAGCGTAGCAGTCGTGCGTGGGACCATTAGATGAATGAGGCAGTTAACTGCCTGCCTGTATTTAGAAGTACCTACCTACATATTTTTATATTTAGGTACATCAGAATTGACTTTGGAGACTGTAGACAGTTTTGGTTCTATTCTTGAACGCGCGATTCTTCAATGCTCTTTTTTGGTCATAGGCAGTTGTCCCACCGCAAGCGAGGAAGCAACTACCTATCGGCTATTTTCTCGCTCAAGAAACGTACAACGTTTGTCGCTGAGCGACAAGAGCTATCAAAGATAATACTCGCTCAGCGCTACTCGCTCAGTGATGCTCGCTAGGCAGTCAGAACTCACGCCGAGAGTTATAATTGTTTATGTGAATTCAGTTTTGTTTCCCAAAGACAGGGATATTGTCGGACACATTCAATAAAAAACTCATCCATAGTTACTTGGAACAAACTTTCATATCGCTCTTTTCTTGTTGGGAACACGTGTATCGCGGTTTTCACAGGACTGCCGCGCGAGCGAGTAGCGCGAATAATCACCCGTCGCACTCGCACACTTGCTCATAGCTCAGCGACTAAACTATCGGAACTACACACTCGCTTCCCGCTGCTCGCCAACTCGTTTCAAGTTTCTTACTCTACTCGCTTCTCGTTCATCGTCGGCGGTGGGACAAGTGCCTTATCATAGTAGGTACAAAAATATACCATGATGCTTGTATTTCTTGAAGAATTAGACAGACGTGTACTAATGTACATTATGTACAACAGTAACACAGTTCGCCGGTATGTTTAGGTTCCATGTAATAGGGGAAAACCTATTGCCATTAACTGGGTACAAATCCATACTCCGAGCTGCTATTGAGAATTGTATAGAAAATCCCAATAACACTTTGCTCGAACCCAACACCTCTAGCGTAGCGCTTGAAACCACTAGACTAATGAGGAATAGGACTTTTTACATTATTATCCATAAATAAATAAAAAGAAAAAAAAAAGAAAACTAAAAATCTTTATTTGCTTGAACAAATGATCAACTGTCATTTTAAAACAATATCAGACAAAAACCATTGTACCACATTTGAACTCTTTTAAATTCAGAATTACGTTCAGCATCGATGGCGGTTGTCAAAAAATCGTTCAGAATTCGCAGACGACGCGTAAATCGAGATTTGACAAGCTCACTCGTGTTTCGATTGACAGTGATTCTCAACTGATTCGAATTTTGTAAATTAAATAGACAACGTGTTTCAAAATTATCTTTTAATTATGTTATTATTTCTTTTGACATATAATGACTTTTCGAATAACAGTAATTAAATAATTATAATGAATTGTAAAGTTTATCTTGCCTTGGGAAAATTTTAATTCGTATTTTTCATTTAGGTATTTAAATCACTGAGCTGGACACTCTTTTGGTGCGGTTGGGCACACAAATACAATATACACATATTTTCTCTGTGTTTCTTATATATACACATTTCCTAATAATATAATTGTATCTTATGTTGTATGTATGAGTGTTTCGCTCCAAATAAACGTTTTTCTTTCTTTCTTTCTTTCAAATCAACACAATGTTACTTCTAACTATGTACATGTCTTCTTCGTGTCAATAAAATAAGACGAATCTAGATAAAAAAGGCTTATTATATAAATAGTTGTATGTGCATTTCTGTATGCCTCTTTGGGCATAAAAAAAATTAACCAACTTTAGACTGTGTCTAAAAAGGGAGCGATGCTTTGGAAAAGTTTGAGCATCGCTGTTCAAACCAATCAACGGACCGTCAACCACGCGATATGGACCAGTTGCGTATCGTTAACCAATCGCGTGACAGCTGACGGCCGATTTGAATCATTCTTTTTTTAAATATTTTTGTATTTTTTTCGATTTTTACACTGCAATCGCAATGTGTGATCAGATTACAAGTTTTTTTTTTCACCAAAGCTTTGATAGAAACCTTTGACGTATCGCATGGATTTTTTCGATTCCAATTTCGAAAGCGGAACGCAGAAATAATGGAAGTACACTGAATTTTTCATTCGCGCGAAATATTGACAGCGGGTTTGTTTTTAAAACCGTTCGAAATCCAAATCGGCATAGAATTGTTTTTACAAAACTTCACAAAATATAGGCATACCATCACGCCTGTATTCTCCGAAGTGTTAGGCAGAAGTACCTACATCCACAGTACGCCGGTATGTTTAGGTCCCATGTAATAAGGGGCGAGCCTATAGTCGTTAACCGAGCACAAAATCCAAACTCCGAGCTGCTGCTGAGAATTTCGTAGATTTTTTTTTTTTTATTCGTGATAGGCTTACGCTTGACCGCTAGTTTGCCTGATGTTAAGCGATACTGCGATCTACGATGGAGCGTGCTTGCCTAGAAGAAACCGATTCACTCGTGATTTAAAGACACCCAGATTATATCTATCAGGGAAGACCCACTCGGGAAGTGCATTCCATATTTCAGCAGTACGCATTATAAAAGTGGACTTAAAGCGTTTCGTTCGGGCTTTTGGAATGTCCACCGTGAATCGATGACGCTTTTTCGTGCTTCTGGTCGTACGATAGCGGAAAGGGCTAGGGGGGATAAGATCGTGGAGATCTGATGCACACTCTCCGAAATGTATCCGATAAAAAACCGATAAGCTAGCAACTATGCGGCGATGTTCAAGACTTTGAAGTTTCGCCCGGACAAGGGAATCGTTGCCAATGAGATTCAATAACACTTTGCTCCACATGAGAATGGAACCCTATAGCGTAGCAGCCGCAGTTAAAATCACTAGATTAATTTTTACCAGTTAAATTTAAACCATTTTAAATATACATAGTTAACGATTTGTCTATTAAGTCCGGCCCGACATAAAAGGCAGTACCTATTAATTATAAACTTAATTTAACAAACAAAAATGACCTTCAACACTTTAATAAAACTCACCATAAACTAACTCATACAACAACTGATTATAAACCAGTTAATTATTAATTCTAACTGGCATTTAACCGTAACGGGCGCAAAATTTCCCTCTAACTACAAAACTAAAAGTCGCCAACCCCAGAGTCGAGTTTAATTAAAATTTCTAAATTAAAACGCCAATAGTTTGTCACCCCTGCGTGCTGAAATGTTGGCGGCACTTTCAGGAAAAGAAATGGAAGGATTGAATTGTTTTTTAACCGACTTCAAATAAGTGTGTTTACCCTGTACCTCATACGGGTTAAAATAGAATTCCTCACTGCCATTTAGATAGGCATCTCGTAAGAGAAAAGATCTGACTTGCTCGGTGGCTCGGGCCTCTTGGGTTCTGACTGGCGACGACCGTTACGTTAAAATGTGTCGTATAGCACCTTGGTGTGTGTTTCTACTTTTGCGCGTAAGAGCTTATTCCCCTCGGTTGCTGCGGCTCTAGCAGTCTGCAGTCCGTAAAGACTTTTAAGGGTCGGCAACGCATCAGCAATTCCTCTGGTGTTGCAGGAGACGATGACTACTTGCCACCAGGTGGCTCAGCAGCTCGTATGCCGAAATTTAAAAAAAAATCTAATATGTTAACTACACAATACTCCAGTGTGTTAAATATTGTGCAGATAATGGCAAAAGACTCGACGTCTATAATATGGGATTTAAAATAACTGATAAACTGCAGGGGTAGATCAGTATACCTCTGCCTAACCCTTTGAATACACCTGTATTATACTGTATACGCGATGACGCTGTCAATGATTGTAGTTTGTGCCTACAAACTACAATCATTGACAGCGTCATATTTGACAGTTTTGTCACTTTATTCAAATATTTTGAATTTGGAATGGACAAAAACTGTCTCAGATTTCCATTTCTAACAGTACCTATATCAAAACAAAAACCGTTTAATAGTTTCACATTTCGAATCACAAAACTTTTCTCCAATTAAAATGGGCTGCGGAGAGATGCCAGAAAGAGATAGAAAGATACGGAAAACTTAATGCGAGAGGCACACAAAGAGTATGAAATAGTTCTCAAAAGTATCCGCGTACACTGCACGATTTAATTAAGCATTTTAATTATTTTAATTAAAGTTTCGGACCGTGATTTCCCCTGTCGCAGTGTCGCTATTTTCCTTTCAAATGTTTAAAGTTTCGATTGCTCTGATTGTGATTTAGAGTAGAAATTATCATCATTCTTGCTTTTCCCACCTTTGTTGAAGTCGGCTTCCAGTTTTCCTAGATGCAGCTGGATATCAATATTTTACACAAAGCGACTGCGATCTTCGTAAGTGTTTTTATGTAAAATTATCGAAATTTGTCAGAAAAATATGCAGGAATGCGCAACATTGCATTACTTTGGTCAAAAAAGACATTCAATGTTACGATAACATAACATACCATCACGCCTGTATTCCCCGAAGGGTTAGGCAGAGGCGTACTTAATGTACACTCACAGGTCGTCGGTATGTTTAGGTCTTATGTTATTGGCGAGCCTATAGCCATTAGCAGGGCACAAATCCAGACTCCGAGCTGCTATTGAGAATTTTATAGAAAAACCCAATAACACTTTGCTCGTCCTGGGGATCGAACCCAGGACCTCTAGTGTAGTAGTCGCACTTGGGACCACTAGACTAATGAGGCAGTCAGTTACAATAATTTCTATATAATTAGCATAGAGCTGAAAATTGAATCGCTGTCTCTTAAAGTTGGTGATTGATCAAATCAAATGCACCGACCTTCAAAACCATAGTTAACAGAATGCGGTTTTACTTTTTGCTAAAAGTTATTTTATTACATTAAAATTCACCACTACAAAGGCAGCGGATGGATGGGAGCTGCCTAAGACCGGGATGGTTGGCGCTCTTTGGGGGACGCCTACGTTCAGCGGTGGACGTCAATAGGCTGATATGATGATGACTATAAAACATCATTTTTTACGTGGGAGAGCCATGCTTCGGCACGAATGGGCCGGTTCGACCGGAGTGATACCACGGCCTCACAGAAAACCGGCATCAAACAACGCTTACGTTGTGTTTCGTCAAGTGAGTGAGGTTACCGGAGACCCAATCCCCTTTTAAAAGGCGGGCAACGCACTTGTGACTCCTATGGTGTTGCGGGTGTCCATGGGCGGCGGTAATCGCTTACCATCAGGTGATCCGTCTGCTCGTTTGTCCCCCTATTACATTAAAAAAAACGACTTGCAGACAATTTATTTTTTTGCAAACAATATTTTGAATGAATTGTACATAAGAAGGCCCGGATATATGCGATACTCTTTTTAATATAAAACCCTGCATATGAAAATTACCATATCTCCATATTCACATTTCCATGAGTTTTAATTGAACTTACGTAGGTACTATGATTTCCCCTGTCGCTAAGTCTAGATCATTCCGAGTTGAAGTTGAGCTGTAGGTATTATACAGGTGAATTTCTGGTTTGGATGAATAAAAATTTACGATGCACTAGAAATTTTTTGTTGGGTATGTAGTAAATTCATTTCAGTTTTACTGTCATTTGAAAATGATAATTATGTTTTATTAACCGACTTCAAATTCCAAAAAGGTCCTATGTTCGGCTGTATGTATTTTTTATTATAAAAAAAAAATAAAACAACATAATTAGTAATTAGTGACGTTTCCTGACAGTTTTTCGTAATATCGACTTCGTGTTAACTTGGACATAACCTTCAATGTCCACACATACTTTTCGCACTATTGTACCAGAAGAATGTAATACCTCTTAATTTAAAAGAGTGTCCATGGAGTTTCTTGCCGGATTCTTCTCCATAGGATCAACTTTTTGGAACCGTGCAACTAGACTCAATAACGTTTCATAAACGCTTGTAAAAGCTTATTTGAAATAAAAACATTTGAACTAAATATATAAATTAATACATTTTATTTGGAGCCGATTTCTTAATTTAGTCCCAAATTATATCTAAATAATAACTATTACTCGTAGTAGGTATATGAATTAATTTTGCAATTGCTAAAGAAATTGTCTCATAGAGAAATTGTCTAGAAATTTATATGATAAACGTTATCCATACAGTTATATTTTTTTTTTTAAATCTATCATGTTCATTCAATTAAAGATATTGTGCATTTTGATTTTTTTATATCAAACTTTCAATAGCAGCTCGGAGTTTGGATTAGTGCCCGGTTAATAGACTCGCCCTTTATTGCATGAAAAATAAAAACTTACCGGCGAACTGTGGGTGTACATTAGTACGCCTCTGTCTAAACCTTCGGGGAATACATGCCTGATGCGATATTATATTCCAACTTTTTGTATTGAATACAATAAATTTGTTTAAAAAAAATTTACTATATGATTTTTTTACATAAATATATACATAAAAGCCAGGATAAAATAGAATAATTAAAACGTACTTTCTGTCCGTTAAATATGAACTCAGATTATTTACTCGACTGAAAAACTGTGGCGTTGAGAACATTGGACAACTTTCTACAATTACAAACGTTCGCGACTAATTAAAACTGGGCGTCTCGTGGACTAAAGAAACAGGGGACTGTGAAATACGCTACGCTATTTAGGTCACCAGGGTATGTTTGTTATTTCAGAATATTTTCAAACGACTGTTGTTTTTTGTATGTATGTTACGCGATTACTCCGTCAATTATGAACCGATTTTGATGATTCTTTTTTTGATCGGTGATACTTCAGAGGTGGTCCCATAAAAATTTTGTCAAGATCTGATCACAAAATTTAGAACAAAATGAAAATAACATATATCGACCAAGTAAATGAAAAAATGCTAATATAAAATAACATGTAAGAAAAAGTAAAACCGCTTTCAAAAGCGTAAAAAATGTTATGTGCGAAACAGTTTCGGAAGTCGGTGGCGAAATCAAAAGATCCGATTAAATCAGGCACCGACTTCCGAAACTGTTTCGCACATAACATTATTTTTTATGTTTTTGAAGGCGGTATTAATTTTTCTTAAAAGTTAGCTTTGACACATAATATCATATTGAAAAAAATTCGTGGCTAATTTACTCCTAGTAGCAAGGTTGCCGCAGTTATTCTGTGGATGGGTGACTATTGATTGATTAACTCAGCCTACTTACTTTTTTTTTAATCATATCTGATTACTCTGTAGTAAAACCTCTTGGGGTCTGACTGACCATCCTTACGTTGGAGTCAGTCATAAAGCCCAAGGTGCTTTTCGACTTTTGCACGTAAGAGCCAGTTCCCCTCGGTTACTGCGACTCTGGCAGTCTTCAGGGAACCTCTTATGGGTCGGCACCGCCTCACCAACATGATGACTTCTTATAATAAAAAGCTCGTCTTCGCCTTAGTCAACATAAACAATAAAAAATATATATTATATTCACACCTTCTAAAAATGTACCTTGCAAAATTGATGCTCGTGACCTCAAGGCCACGTGACCTGGTGGTGTCAGCCTTTTTTATATGTATTTTCAATATTAAAATAAGACAATAGATAGTAGTCAAAGTCAAAATGTTTTATTTCAATTATACCAATAAAATAGGTACTTTTGAAAAATCAAAACTAGTTCCACGGTTCCAAAAGTGGATCTTATAGAGCAGAGCCGGCAAGAAACTCCCTAGACTCTTTTGTTTTAAATATGATTAAGCTTCACAACTTTGTTTTTAATAGTTACTGAGAATTATGCAGTTTGATGTGTAAGATTGATTAATCTTCTATACTTATAATAAATCTGTAGAGAGGTCAATTCTGTACATGAAATATATTTCCAAAATAACTATCAGCGGGTGATTAGTGATCGATACTGACGCCAAAAATGCAATCAGTAAAATTTTTGTCTGTCTGTCTGTCTGTCTGTATGTTCGTTATAGAAACAAAAACCACTCTACGGATTTCAACGAAACTTGGTACAATTGTTTTTCATACTCCTGGGCAGGTTATAGTATACTTTTCATCACGCTACGATCAATAGGAGCAGAGCAGTGAAGGGAAATGTTGGGAAAATGAGTGATTCATGAGAATGGTTTCAAGCTATAAAACATCACGCTACAACCCTTAGGAACGGGGCAACGCAGGTGAAACCGCGGGCGAAGAACTAGGGAACAAAGTAACTATTCCACGCGGACGAAGTCGCTGGCAAAAGCTAGTTAATTATGTAAAAAAAGGTTTGCCACAGCAAGTAAGAGCTGACCAGACCCGACAGTCAGCTCCTGTTCACGAGCATATACAAGCGTGTAAGCATATAATTGTACGTTCAAATATAGTGCTGATGGTCGCACTTGGTATGTAATTGAGTTGGTCCGGGCCGGCTTTGTCACCAGATTCTAGCGGTAATACCACTGGAGAGGTTCCAAAGATAAAGATCCAGCGAGTGATAAGTGGTGATAATGATAATGATAAATGATATTTATTTCTGTAAATAGATCTTTTAAGGACACTTTTACAAGTCAATGTTGTTTTTTTTTAACTAGATAACACCGACATTTCCTAACTGACGACCTCTGAGAAGAAACACCGAAACAAACTCCGAGAATCATGGTCTCTTTTAAAGTCCAGACATAGTACTTAGTAGCAAATATGTGAGTTCCAATGCAAGACAATGTCTGAAATGGCCTTTTGAGGAAAGAGACATAGCGGCTTTGAGTAGACCAGTCCCATCTGACGGCACACATGCATCAGTCATTGTCTATTGATATGCCTAGTGATATGAGCATGGGCCTTCCAAGTCAAAGGTCTCAACTTCGAATCCAAGGCCTCTGACTTTTAGAAGTCATGTGCGTAGTATTGGTTAATTATCACGTGCTTAAACGGTGAAGGAAAACATCGTGAGAAAACCTGCATGCCTGAGAGATTTTCTCGACGGCGTGTGAAGTCTACCAACCCGCACTAGGCCAGCGTGGTGGACTATAGCCTAATTCCTCTCATTCTGAGAGGAGACCCGGACAATTTAATAGATCGATTATGTTATGGGCGATTCATGGATGGGTTGTTTATATATAGCGACCCGCCAGCGGTTTCACCCGCGCTGCTCCGTTCCTAAAAGGCGTAGCGTAATGTTATATACCCTATAACCTTCCTCGATAAATGGACTATCCAAAACAAGAAGAATTTTCAATTCCAACCAGTAGTTCCTGTCATTAGCGCGTTCAAACAAACAAACTCTTCAGCTTTATAATATTAGTATATACATATAATATATAGCGATAACGTCAGCTTATGACGTAAAATCAGAATGTGAAGGCAAAATTTCAATCAGTCGGGTAGGGTTCGCGGTGGCTTAGAGGTCAGAGGGTCTGGTATATCCAACCAGGAGACGCAGGTTCGAATCCTACCCGCGATTGAATTTTTCCTTTACTAAAATAAGAATATATATATACGAGTTTTTTTTTGTATAATTGACAAACCGTCACGCTTATATTACTCCATGGGTCAGGCAGAACGTAGGTATTAATGAACATCCACAGATTGCTAGTATGTTTAAACAATCAACGAGCGCAAATCCAATCACCGAGATGCTACTGAGAATTTCATATAAAAATCCAATGACACTTTGCTCGACCTGGTAATCAAAACCAGGACCTCTAGCGTAGCAGTCGCGCTTAGTTCTACTAGACTAATGAGGAAGTAACTTTTTCGTACATAAACAAATATTTGTCTTTGAAATCGCTTGCTGATTTCCGCTATCGCTTATGACCAACGCCATATCCACAACTTGGCTAGATTTTAGCTCAGCCAGAACTTAGGCGCTGGTTTGTTTGGTCCCTAGTTATTATTTGACAACACTTATGTTACTGTGACTAACTTGAAGTTAGTTCATGCAGTGTTATGTTATGTTAGAACTTGAGTTGTTTGGTTACGAGAATATGGAATTTACTCCCGCCAGATCTGGACTTGGAAACCCAGGGTAACATCTCTGGTTCTGTATAATAATGTATACCAACATTTTGCTGGTATGGTAAGTCCCATGTGATAGGGTATAGGTTATTTGCAAGACATTAGAACGTCATTAAATTCATCCGAATGTTTAGAATACAGATACTTAAAACTACAATTATTATAGTGAAAACTTAAACTACACCACTGCGGTCAAGCAATAAGACAAGAATATAAACAATCTGAACTATGGAAGCGAGAACTACTATGATGAGAAGAATGATTTGTTAAACATTTTCAAACCATTATCATCCTAAGCAAGTCTCGAGTGCAAAACCAAGGGCCCGCTCCTCAGCATTTTCGACATAATGTGCGGGTTTGCTCAAAATAAAAACATTTTGAAGAAACTTGTACGCTTGAGAAATATTCTTTACAGCGTGTGAAGTCTGCCAACCCGCATTAGACCAGCGTGATAGACGACTATGTGATGCTTCAAGTTAGACAGACAAAATTGAATCCAATATCTAAATATAATTCACTAGGCAACGATTGCTACGCGAATAAATGAAGCATGTTGCATAATATATTGTATACTAGCTTCTGCCCGCGACTTTGTCTGCGTGGACTTCAGAATTGGGTCCGACCTGGATAAAAAGTAGCCTATGTGTTATTCCACACTATAATATATCTCTGTGACAAGTTTCATCCAGATCCGTTCAGCCATACTGGCGTAAAAGAGTAACAAACTTACTTATATCCATACTCACAAACTTTCACGTTTATAATATTAGTAGGGATATGATTTATTATTATTTTTTTTTTTCTCAAAAAAAAACGTTGCCCCACTCTAGGATTTTCTCCTGTATCGTGGGTGTGTTTACAAACACAAATTCTCACATACACAAACGCCCAGACCCGGAACAACTACCTGTAGATCATACAAATATTTGCTCCATGTGGGGATCGAACCCACAACACGTGACGCAGAAGCCGATCGCTCAGCCGCCACGCCAAACGTGTCGTCAATAGTATTAGATTTGCTTGCTTAATTAATGCAGGATATAGCATTATTCTTAAAGCACCAATTTTATATCTGGTACCACCTGTATTCTATGCAAATAAATTAAACTATATCACTACATCATGTACAAAGGCGAAGAGACTTTTGTTTAGTAACGCGACAACGTTGCTAAAAAACTTGATAGCTGTCTAGGAGCTAAAATAACAGTTGATATGCAACTACGGAAACACACAACAAGACACGTGTCATGTTGCACATCATCGAGCAACGTTGCACAAATTTGTTGCAGAAACAATTGTCAAGAGACGATTAAAAATACGTATTTAAACTTTTTTTTTCAAAAAGAGACGAATCGCTTATCAATATAAACACCAACCTTTATACAGAACCAGTCACTTGAAACTTTCTACCAATTTCACACTCATTTGTTTCCAAATTCGAAATTTCTGGAAACTTGTGCAAACACTCCACCGCGCCCAGAACGCAAATGCCAGAAAATAAGAGAATAGAAGAAAAATCAATCACAATAAGTTCACAGAACTTGCTACTTAAGGGCCTGAGACGGTTTAAATGCTGGGAAAAGGACCGGCGCGTAGACTTTTTGTTGGACGCCGGTATGCGGTAGAGAACAAGCAAAAGTTTTTAAGAAAAATGTTTTTTGTTTTTCGAGTTTGGAATTCGATTTTTTTTTCTTTGTGCCTTTGATTGATTTCTTGTGCTGCTATTTATTTTGTCCTTTACTTTAAAACTGTTTTCGTCTATACCAATTAATTTTGGAAATAGTACAGAATTTTAATAGTTAATAGTAAGATATTATTATCCCAAAAATTAAACTAACCGTATTTTTTGAGTCACACATTTCACGTATCCATTAAAAGAAAGGTAATTTGAGAAACATCATTTTATATATAAATCCTGACTTAATTGCAAATTTCACAAACAGCAATACATTTTCCTCCGTAATTTTGAATCGTCACATAAATTATAATAACTTCTAATAAAAATGGCTTCTCTTGATATCTATATTATTATGTTTATTAGTCTGGTGTAATATATTAACCTATAAAAATGGTAATTTTCCGGACAAAATGAAATTAAAGTGAGGGCGTTGAAGCAAAAGATTATCTTCTACGATGCGTAATTTGATTTATCGGAGCAATTTTATTTATAGGTAACTTGAGAAAAAATATTCTTTAATCTGTTTTGTCATCAACCCATTTACAGTTTCATTTTGTCCTGTTTGGTTTTTCCTCAAAATGAAAAACTTAGGCTATAGTCCATTACGCTAAAAGAATTAAAATTAAATGACACGATATTTATTTATGTAAGCAAAAAGATCTTCAAAAACTGCATATAAAAAACGACATTGAAAAAAGTATGTGCAACCCGAATCTTTTCAAAGGTAGAGTGAACAGGCATCTTCCGAGTGTTCCCGCTCTACCGTCAACCTCATCTTTGCCCCGGAGGAAATAGGAATAGGAAGTCAGCAAAGCCCTGTATATTAAAAAAAAATATGACACTAGCATTTCCTACCTGACGGTTGGCATACATCTCACTCCATCGAGACAATTTCTCAGGCGAAATACCTAAAAATCAAAATAGATCCATAGTGCATAGTGCTGTCCCCACTTGAACTAGTGTGCGCTCCATTGGTCCGTGACGTCACACTTATACGTCTAGTGGAAAGGATTTCTATGTCTTCGAGTGAGAACGTTTTTTTATTGTGCGCCTTAGATCTTTTAGCAATAGTCTAGGTTTCTAATAGTTCGAGTACATCCAACACAGGCTTGTTTTTAACAAGCTTTCTGTGTCATCAACATACAACGTACTATCACGCTTGTAATACCCGAAGGGTTAGGCAGATGTATACTACACCTAATGGCGATCCCGTCATCCCATTAATCATTAGTTAAATATATTAGAATATATAAGTGTTATTGTAAGCAGAAACGTTTTTCGTCAAGAGAATTCTATTAATATTTAAAAAAAAAATTTTTTTTTTCGTTAATTTTTCCGGTTTTTTCCATATTATGACAAATGCAACAAATCAAACATCATAAAAATCGCTCCAGCCGTTCTTCAGCTACAAAATTAATAATATAACTAACACGACTTTTTTTCGTGAAGAAAAAATTCGATTGTGGGCCGGAATGGAACCTGCGTCTTCTGGTTAGATACACCATGACCTTCAGCCAATTTGTCATCACATTCTGAATTTACGATTCGATCTAACGGGTGGGACTCGCGGTGGCTTAGAAGTTATTGCTATGGTGTATATAACCAGAAGACGCAGGTTCGATTCCTGCCCGCAATCGAATTTTTCCTTCACTAAAATAGCTCCATAATGTTAGCATGGAAAATGCAAAAATAAATCACAAAAAGATAACACGACTTTATTAGATATAAAAAGATATTAAGGTTTCTTGGAAATAGTTTCATTAACCCAATACACCTCACGCCGAATGCTGTAACATCCCATTCCAATTCAGTCCACACCGGAAATCAACTACCATTTAAAAAAAGCAGGAAACGCCCAAACTACGGCGGGCTATCGGCTAACAAGAATTTATTACTGGCAACACAAATTAATAGCCGCTTTCGGAAACAGAGTAATTGAGAATTGTGTTCAGTGCGTGCCCAAATAATGTTTGAACAAAACCTAAGATATACAACGGATGGCTAAATTTGTCTCGAATGGTTTGGGAGATAATTAACGTCTGTAATGTATTTATAAAATTGATAGTCAGATACCAAATCAATTTAAATAGAATGACTTAGAAAGTATATTATATCTAAGTATAGTAGTATATAGTATAGTATAGTAGTATATATATATATAAGTATATATATAGATACATAAATATAAAAAAAAAACCGATACAAAGAAAAAAGGGGGAAACAATGTCTTAAACCTTTCTCGTTCTAACAACAATGTAATTTTAAATCGGTTTCAAGTTGACTCAAGTTCTAAATAGTAATGATATATGTCGATTGTTTATTTGATTGAAAATTTGATTATTTCTTCCATTTCAGTTATTGTCTGTCAGACTTTTTTTTATTGACTTAAATTTGAAGTCGGTCAAAAATCAAAATTGAAAGTGGTGAAGATATTGCAGTAAAATTGAACCTCGTCCTTTTTTTATAATTTGGTGAAAAAGTAGTTAATTTATTTCATTGGCGACTTATACTTTGCTTGCTTTTGCCACTAGTATTGCTTGATCTTATCTAAGAAGATGATAAGGTAATGATTATTACCTGATATTAAGAGAGGTATAGTGGAATTGAATAATTCCACTGACAATTGGAGCTGCTCGACTGTGGAAGTACCTCCACCTTGCAGAAAATCGTAGCCAAATAACATACGTGTTATGTTGTGTTCCTAACAGTGAGCAAGGTCGCCAGAGCTCTGCGAGGAAGCGTTGTGTTGGCAGTGTGGGGTACCGGTGGTGTTTTGTTACCGCCGTTGTCATGCATGGCAGAATGTCTCCTATGCTGCCAGCCCAACTATTCCTCCTTAATTTACAGGGTAGGCAACGCGCGTCCATAGGCTATGGTAACCGCTTACCATCAGGCGAGCCGTATGCTAGTTTGCCACCTTAGTGGTATAACAAAAAATCTGAGCCTGAAAAGAAATTATGCAATTTAACGTTTAAAATGTACACACACGACGTGAAAGTTTTAGCTCAGTGTCTAATAATCACTTAGTTTATTGTTAGAAATCAGTTCATAATCAAAATTTTAATTAACACCATATCTTATTCATTCATCAAACTTATAACAACAAAAGGGTAGTACTAACAATTTGACGCAAACCTTTCCACAAAACTTAAAGGTAACTGGAAAGGCTTGATCCATATTTCATGAGTCCTTCCTTGTAACAGATGGTGGAATTTTCACTTCATCGCATTGGATTTGGCGTCTCACCTGACGCCGTCATGCGAAGACTTACTGTTCAATCGGATGGATTTATTTTTAGTTTTCGAAGGATTTCTTGGGATTAGGTGTTTTCAATGAAAAAAATGATAATATATATATATTTTATTTAAACTTGCTCCACACTAGGATTTTCTCCTGTATCGTGGGTGCGTTTACAAACACAAATTCTCACATACACAAACGCCCAGACCCGGAACAACTACCTGTAGTGTATCATACAAATATTTGCTCCGTGTGAGGATCGAACCCACAACACGTGGCGCAAAAGCTGATCGCTCAACCGTGTCGTCAATTTCTGTAAAAAGTTAGTGTGGATACCGCCTATCAGGCAGCTTATATGCTTATTTGTCATCTTAGTATAATAAAACGGAAAATCCAATAACACTCTGCTCAACCTGGGCATCGAACCCAGGACCTCAAGTTCAGCAGTCATGTTTACGAACATGTGACTGACGAGGCAGCCCTAGTCCTTACATATTATAAAACAAAGTCCCCCCGTCGCCTGTTTTGCTCGCGATGAACTCGAAAAATACCGAACGGATTTTCATGCAGTTTTCACCAATAGACAAAGTGATTCATGAGGAACATTTCAAGCTATTAAACAGCACGCTGTGATCCTTGGGAACGGGACAACGCGGGTGAAACCACGGGCGAAAAGCTAGTATAACATAGGTTATTATCAACCCATATTCATTTTACGTGGGAGAGCCATGCTTTGGCACGAATGGGCCGGCTCGACCGGAGTGATACCACGGCCTCACAGAAATCCGGCGTTAAACAACGCTTATGTTGTGTTTCGCCGAGTGAGTGAGGTTACCGGAGGCCCAATCCCCTTTTAAAAGGTCGGCATTGCACTCGTGACTACTCTGGTGTTGCGGGTGTCCATGGGCGGCGGTAATCGCTTACCATCAGGCGATCCGTCTACTCTTTTGCCCTCCTATTCTATAAAAAAAAAACCCGCAAAATATTATTCAAACAACCACAAAAATAAGTAGGACATTGTATCAAAACATTCGTCCATAATAGATTTCAGGGTCTAAAATACACCTGTTTACCCCAAATCGACGAACCGTGAATCACATTTCATATATTCGGTATCCAACCCCCCGCTGGTGTACAAATATTTTCGCATTTCGTGTAACAAACGGGACCTTTTGTACCCGTATCAATACTGGGTTGAAATACAACTGTGAGCTATCAAAATGATGTATGCTGTAGGCAGGGTATGTCAGATTCGTACAGACTAATAAAATAACTTTAAGCAAAAAGTTTCCTAAAACAGCCTTCAAAAACATAAAAAATAATCTTAGGTGCACAACAGTTGCGTTATTTATGTTCCTACGGTACTATTTCGTCTACTACTACTTCACTGAAAGTAAAAGCAAAATCGTTAAAAACTTAGTAAATCTATCAAAAATTGCATTCGCTTACATTTATTTCCAGTGAAGTATTTTGAACGAAATGGTAGAGTAGAAACCTAGATTAACGGTATCGGAATCCGAATAATAACAGAATTTGATTAAATTGTGTTGGAATTACGATTTATTTCAGTATTACGTTTGTAAGTGAAATTCAGTCCGCCGGATTCTTAAAATCAAGAAATTCTCAGTGGCAGCTCGGAGTTTAATTTTGTGTCCGGCAATACCTTCGCCCCGTAAGGGGTTTAAACGTGAACATATAACAAACAAACAATCAGACACCTTTGCATTAGTAATTTTTATATAGATTACTATGGAAGAATGGATTCCCAAAAACATTCCAAAAGATCAACATTTTAGAGAAAACTAAACATATTATATTTTAACTGAAAATAATATCATGTTTCTAAAACCTTAACGATCTGTAAACTGAACAATTCAGCGGAGTAACAAAACGCCTAGTTTTCAGTTTGTAAACCGCTGAAATGGCTAAGATTTCATTGGTTTGCTTTTTGCACGATATTGTCTGGATTTCAGGCGTGGATTTAATATAAATTTCCCATTGTGCAGTGTTGAAATGTTACTGTGAAGTTATGAAAGTTACTGACAGTGAATTGTCTGGGTTGGTGGAATCAGGAAAATAACCTAAATTTAATATAGGTGCTTCATTATTATGTTACTTATTTTTAAATAATCTAGGTATACATAATAATAAAATTGTAACAGACCGATGTCTGTACATCATAGATATTACTATAAACTAATATGGCGGGTCTTTATTAGAACAACAGAAGCCAATACAAAAAATTTTAGAATGCTGTCTTTCTGTCTGTCTATATGCAAAAATTACTGCATGAAAATGAATGCAGTGTCACAGATGTATTGCTGCCGCTGGAGGTTTAACTTAAAATCTGGTGTATATATTTCATTTTTATTTTATTTAGTATCTCCAACGAAATATATACACACAAAGATATAAAGTTAACAAGACAAATAAGTATTTTGTAAGTGTACTCCTTCACTTACAGCTTGCATAATTAAACTAAGTAACACAGTAAAAATATTAAGAAAAATACAACACATTAATGCAATTATTAATGTCATGTATTGTAACTTGCTTTTCAATAGATGTCGCCAACGTCACCTTATGACGTAAATTCAGAATGTGAAGGCAAATTTCGATCAAGCGGGTGGGACTCGCGGTGGCTTAGCGGCCAGAGCGTCTGGTGTATCTAACCAGAAGACGCAGGTTCGAATCGAACGCGATTGAATTTTTCCTACACTATTTAACTTTATAATCTTAGCATGGAAAATGCAAAAAAAAAACACAAAAAGATAATTAATACAATTACTTGTTCCTGAGATGTAATAATAAAAAATCTTGATACGCCGCCTAGAATCCGACTTACAGTATGTTAATCTTTTTGGGACATAAGTGAAGCCGCGGGCAACAGCTAGTTATAAATAAATTCATTTTTTTTAAGCGTTGCCCCACACTATGATTTTCTCCTGGATCGTGAGTGCATTTACAAAAATATTCTATACACAAACGCTCAGACTCCGAACAACTACCTACCCGTAGATCATACAAATATTCGCAGTGTAGTGATCGTAACCACAATACGAGGCGCAGAAGCCGATCGCTCAGTTACTACCCCAAACGTGTCGTCAATAAATCTAAAGACACTTTTACAATTCAAATCTTTGGATTTTTAATACGTATGATTTAAATGGCGATGCCGGCATTTCCTGACTGACGAACTCTGAAAAGTAACGCCGAAACAAACTCAGAGAATCATAGTCCGCTTATAAGTACAGGAAGAACGTAATGGATACTTTTGATAACTGATTATTTTGATCTACATAAAATACCATCACGCCTGTATTCCCCGAAGAGTTAGGCAGAGACGTACTATTGTAATACAACTACAGTTCGTCTGTACGTTTAAGTTCCCTGTTTAGCTCCCTAGATTATGGTCAAGCTATCCAATGACTGGTCCATGCGTGCCGTCAGATGGGACTGGTCTACTTAAAGCCTCAATGGCTCTTTCTTCTAAAGGCCATTTAAGACATTGTCTTACATTAGAACTCACATATTTGCTGGACTTTAAAAGAGACCATGATTCTCTGAGTTTGTTTCGGTGTTTCTTCTCAGAGGTCGTCAGTTAGGAAATGCCGGTGTCATCTAGTTAAAAAAAATATTGACTTGTAAAAGTATCCGTAAAAGATCTATTTACAGAAATAAATATCATTTATCATGTAATAAGGGGCGAACTTATTACCATACCAATCCCAAACTCTCAGGTGCTACTGAGAATTTCATAGAAATTCCCTATACTATGGGGAGTGCTCCGAGGAAGTGTTCGGATGATCCCTGCTGCCTCTTTCCGCTATAGTTCTACGCGACAGCAGTTCCATCCCCATCATCTTGATGGTTGGCAGTCCACAATTGTGCCTTTCTCTAGAAACTACCTGCCTCGCACAACAAAACTGTAGAATGAACTATCGCCTGCATTTCCGGATTAATACGACCTTCAAACCTTCAAGAAAAGAGCGTACTCCCTTTTAAAAAGCCGACAATGCACTTGTGACTCCTCTGATGTTGCGAGTGTCTATGGGCGGCGGTAATCGCTTACCATCAGGCGATCCGTCTGCTAGTTTGCCCCCTATCCCATAAAAAAAAAATAACACTGCTCAATCTGGGCATAAAATCTAGGACCGTAGCAGTCGCTTGTGAACACGAGACTAATGACGCTATCACTCCGTATTATATCTATAACTATCTATCAGATATATTATTATAGCAAAGCTATAAAAAATATATATCAGAATATTTTAAACGGATATCACGTAGGTACACACCGTGTCGGCCCAGCGCAGTGATCGAGTTGGGCAGGTGCTAATAAATCTCTGGGCAACTCCATTTTGTGGTCCACATTTATTTTGTTTTGTATGCAATACTTTTGGGTATTTAATCACAGAGAATTTCGGACATTTTTGGACAGTGCAATCGACTGTTATAAAGCTGTTTATTTATTTTTATTGACACAGTATCACATCTAGAGTAGTGATAGCCTAGTTATATAGTCTGTCGGAATCCCGTGCGTAATTTATGACTCGCTGATACAATGAAGTAAAACATCGTGAGGAAATCTGCATGCCTGAGAGATTTTCTCAATAGCGTGTGAAGTCTACCAACCCTCAGTGGACTAGCGCGGTGGATTAATAGCCTTACCCTTCTCGCTCTGAGAGGAGACCCGTGCCAAGCAGTGTTACTGTACAGTGGGTTATGGACAAAAAAATGAGTTCTCGAGTGGAGACCGCGTTAAGGCAAGCGTAGTTTAGGATGCCGGCCAGCTAGGTGGAATGAACATACATACTTTTTTATGTAGCCCCTTTTGGGTCCTACTGCTGGGCAAAATCTTCCCCTAAGACAGTCCAGGACTTTTTATCCTGGGCTTTTTCATACCACGTTGGCAAAAAGCGGTCGAAATCATCTCGCTAACGTCTTTTAGGCCGACTTTGTCAACGAATAGCGTTTTGTGGACATTAATATAATAAATAAATTTATTATTTTGGACTGTAGTTTCTGCCTACCCCTGTAGGAAAGGTGTGAGTGTATTTATATATATAATGACTAAAAAAATAGACTTTCAAATAAACAAAAAAATAACCATTTTTTCCTTGTTCCAGGAGAAACAGTAACACCAGACAATGCCACGATCAGCAGAGTGCTGCCTCTGACGGTGACCCGGGAGGAGTTAGGAGGTGAGCTGACCTGCGTGGTCAGCTCAGCGGCGCTGGATGCTGACATCGTCAAGAAAATCAAGCTGGATGTTAGAGGTACGTAACTCCTTGGATATCTTGGACTGTTCAAGCGCCAAAGTAAGTGCATAACTGGTAAGAACTTTACTAACCCTTTTTTTATAATTGCCCATTACTATACTGTCGTTCTCAAGCTAAAATATCGTTATCCAATATTTGTTAATTTAGACATCTAGAAAATATCCATCGACCTGTCTTGCCAGAATTTGATTATCTCCTCTAATTTTCAACATATACGGTTTACGGTTCAAGAAATTTATTTCACTCACAAAGAATACAATTATTCACTTCTATGAGGAAAAACATAATAATTAAGATACGCGACAGTTTTGCTCGATAGTAAACTAAATTAAACTATAAAAATGGTAAAAAACCTGGTGGTAAAAAAAATTGTGGTGGTTTTCCAGGTGGTATAGGTATAGGTACATAATTAAAGTGCCGTTTTTTTTCAGTATCTTTACATGAGGCCTTTACCCTATGTTAAGAGGGGTTAACATCAAAATCTATATTTTTTTTAGATTGGAGTGGTTTTGCTGGTATGTGGGAGTCACCTATGCTGCAAAGATGGGTGCGGCTTCATGTCGTAGTGTAAAAGCGGCGGTAGCCTAATGGCTAGGGCGTCGGACTGGCGATCGTGTGGTTGCCGGTTCGAAACCCACCTATTACACTACCGCCGTAACACAAGCATTTAGCTTAGCACGAGCGGTTAACCAGAATATTAGTAATGTGCGACCCACAGACATTATCAGTATTTTTTATAAAAAAAAAACTAAATTTTATTATTTTTTTTTGAGTCTATTGTTACTAAAAAAATATGGATGAAATAAATGTTTATTTTTATTATTTTATAGGAGAAACTCCACAGGATTCTTGTTGTCCAAAAAGAACAAAGGACTGGGCGCCATTACTTTTTGCAAAAATAGCAATATTTCTTTCTTAAAAACTCGATAGCTATTAAACCTTTAAATTGGAACCAATTTTTCTAACAACCGCCATCTTAGGAGCCGTGTCTGTATAATTGAAGTCATTAATAAACCGGTATCAGCAGACTTAATGAAAATTTATTCGTTCACAAAATTAAACAAGAAAAAGTCAACGAATTACGCAGAGTTGAGGGCTTTAGATATTCTGAGATGGTTTTAAGACTAAAGTAAATGAAGATTTAGATAGTCTGAAATATACTTCTGAACTACATGAACTTAACATACCATTACGCTCGTATTCCCCGAAGGACTATGCAGAAATATAAGCCATAGGTCGGTTGTAATAGGGGGCGATCCTATTGCCATTATTATTATTACCATATCAGCAAATAGAAGTCCACTGCTGAAAAAAAGCCTCCCCCAAAGAATGCCACAAGGACCGGTTGTATGCAGCCTGCATCATACCAGGTCATCCGTCCATCTCGTTGAAGGTCGTCCCACACTGCGCTTTCCGGTGCGTGGTCTCCACTCCAGAACCTATCTGCGCCAGGAGCCATCAGTTCTACGAGCTACGTGCCCCGACAACTACCACTTAAGCTTGCTAATTGCCATTACCCGGGCACAAATTCAAACTCCGAGCTGCTACTGAGAATTTCATAGAAAAACTCATACTAATAACTCTTCCCTCGACCTCGGACTCGAACCCAGTACCTGTAGTGTAGCAGTGGCGTTTGGAACCAGTAAACTAACGAAACAGTTTTATATGAAGTTATTTTAGTGAAGTAAAAATTCAATTTATTTAAATTTTATTCAAAAAAGGTAAGGTGGCATCTACGATATCGAACTAACTGTAAATTAAGTCATGTCGGTTGACGAGCAAGGTAACTTGCTTTTCAATAGATGTCGCCAACGTCACCTTATGACGTAAATTCAGAATGTGAAGGCAAATTTCGATCAAGCGGGTGGGACTCGCGGTGGCTTAGCGGTCAGAGCGTCTGGTGTATCTAATAAGAAGACGCAAGTTCGAATCCTGCCCGCGATTTAATTTTTCCTTCACTAAAATAACTTTATAATCTTAGCGTGGAAAATGCAAAAAAAAACACAAAAAGATAGTTATATATGAGTAAATGAATAAATATATTAGTAAGTTAATTCCATAGACATGTCTAAACAAAATTTCGATGTATCCGTAGACAAGACGAGGAACATCCCAAACTCCATGTACTCATTACAAACTACATTGTGTCCTTCGATTCAAAAGGGTTGCGGGTTCGATCCAGTCAATGACGGTAGTTCGACAAAGTTGTTTATTAATTGACAATTTATCGGCTAATTCACTGTTATTGGAAGGGGCGGGGAAGGGATATAGAAGGGGACGAATGTTTCACGCTTGTGTTAATGTTAGGGGGCTCGGTACTACGAATACATACACTCACGCCTTTCTCCCACAGGCACAGGCAGAAACTATAGACCACCATTCAAGAGCCATAGACCGCATTGCTACGATTCTTGCATACTTCTTTTGCTTCTTCCGCATTCAGATAGACATCTCGTAAGAGCAGAGAAAATATCTGATTTGCGCGGTGGTAGGACCTCTCGGGGTCTGACTGGCTGGCGATCACCCTTAGATCGGAGTGTGTTGTAAAGCACCTTGGTGTGTTATGACTTTTGCGCGTAAGAGCCATTTTCCTGGTTGCTGCAGCTCTGGCAGTCTGCAGTCCTTTGGGTCTCTTAAAGCTCGGCAACGCATCAGCAACTCCTTTGGTGTTGCAGGTGTCCTCAGGTGTCTCGTCTGCTCGTTTGCCGACCTAATCAATAAATTAAAAAATAACATCTTCTCATACATATGCGGTTGCGAGTAATACGTCCAACGAACGAAATGGAAATATTTAGATTTTAGTAACCAAGAGGGGCTTGTATCTAATTAATAAATAAGCTGATTAACGGATCTGCAAGGTTAAGCTGCGATGGTCGCGGTTGGTCTGTAGATGGTTGGATCTGGGATATGTAGAATTCGTCCTGAGAGCAGACATAGGCTACCTTTTGTTACAAAAATTCCTGGGATGCTGAGCGGTAACTGCGCTTCAGAGAATAGCGGCGTGATTTGTATTCTCCGAAGGGTTGGACTAGACAGGGGTGTAATATCGTACACCCATAATTAGCCGATATGTTTGTGGTCCAATGTAACAGGGGACGAGCCTATTGCCATTAACCACGCATAAATCCAAACTCAGCGCTGGTACTGAGAATTTCATAAAAAACATAATAACACAGCCACCTTGGAATCGAACTCTCTAACGTAGCAGTCATGCATACAACCACTGGACTAATGAGAGAGTTCGTATATACCTAACTACCTTCGGCCCGCGATTTTGTCTGCGTGTACTTCAGGACTGGGTCCGATCTGAATAAAAGTTGCCTATGTGTTATTCCAGGCTATCATCTATGTGTATGCCAAATTTTATCCAGATCCGTTCAGCCGTTCTGGTGTGAAAGAATAACAAACATCCATACATCCATACTCACAAACTTTCACGTTTATAATATTACGTAAGGATAAAGATAATTGTATTTTTATTACGGTTATATTAAAAAACACGTCACGTAGGTACATTATTGTGTAAATTGCCAAGCTTAAAATTTTTAAATCTGCCCATAATTTACTCTAACTAAACCAATTAGCCCCACCCACCCATCCTACTAAACGACCCACACTTTACATGTAAGGCCACATTGAAGCACCGCTTTACTAACTTCAGCACTACACTACCGAGCAATTTTCAGAGCCCAGCCGATAAATTGCGAGACCATATAGCTAATAAGTGGCAAGATAGTGTAATGTAGTGTTGGGACATAAGTTGTCGATAGAAATAATTGAATAAAAATTCTCACAATTTAATTTCATAAAATAAAAAATATTATAAAATCCCTGTTCGATCTGTGAAAGTATTATTATTTATCGAGGTCTTATTCTGTTTATTTATAATCGCAAATTCAAAAAAACCTCAATAAAACATAATAAAGTGAGGAAAAATAGTTAATTTAAATGGCTTGGCACTTTATTAAGTTTAAATGGCAATCGTCACTATGTGCCAAATAAATATAAGCTAAGCTAAGGATGGCTTTCTAAAATAAAAAAAAAATGCTATATTTTGGGGAAATTGCGGTAATTCAGGCACGACAATCTTGCATAGTAAACTTCGTTTTTATTTTTATTTGCATGAATATTAATTTAATGAAGATTACAGCGAGAGTAATACCCCTGTTGCTTGCGGCCATTGGCTGCGGTTACCGCTTACCACCAGGCGGATCGTTTTACTTGTTTTTTTATCTTAGTAGAAAAATATAACCTCATTAAACCTACGGCAAATTCACCAGGCCAATATAATTGTGAAATCTCATAAGAAATAGTTCAATTTCTAATAACCTATCCCCACTTTGAGTACATCTATCGCAACAATCAGGTTAAGTGAACTGTATCTAGACTAGACCATCGCTGACCGCAATCTGACAATTGCGGGCAATTTGAATCTGTGCTGTCATCCCTACGTCTTGTTGGCCTCAAAGCGGTTAAATTGGAACCCTTAAGGAATTACTAGTTATGGAATCAAATCTGCCGGGATTAGTTATAAAACAGATTATAGGTATTATTAGTAATGACGACTTATGAGCTGTCCAAATTCTACAAAAAATATAACCTAAAAATATGTAATTGGTGGTAAAGATCTATGAGAATACGGTAATCTATGAGAGTGAAAGGGATGGACGAAATTAGAAGGGAGAAATTTTATTGGCTTTTGGGTCAAAGAAGTATGGTGATTATTTATTTTATTCACATTTATTTCAGGACAAACATCCCATAGGGTTTGTTAGTAATTACTTAAAGTATGTTAGTATAATACACTCAGACTTAGACATAGACACAGACATAATACAAACAATACACAGACTACCATCTTTTGGATCCACTTGGCAACAACACATGTAGAGCGCATATGTGCCTCATCAAGTGGCCCTCAGTCTTACTAGCAACAATACTTAGGAGACTGTTGTCGCTATTATAATTACCAAAAATTTAATTCCTTAAAATTCCAAGTTTGTATCATTTTGAGGAACAATAATTTATTGTGTAGATAAATGTCATTTATTTACATCAACAATAAACTATATACATTATAAAAATAAACCTATTAATATAAACTATTTACATAAAATACATGAACGTAAAAAAAGCTATGTAGATAAATTAATTTGGGTATGGAAAGATTCGCATAAAAAAATCATCTGTTAAGTAAAGCAATAACATAAACTAGTAAATGTAATTTAAATCAAAAACAGAAGTCTTCCTTATTGCGAATTGAGGTTTATCGTAATAAAACTTCACTCAAGATTGAGTGAGTAATTCATTGTTAATGTATTTTCGAATTACATCGATATCGATACCCTCACATCACTACAAGTAATGGGGTCGGGAATTTTACCACCTTGCAATATTGGGGGTCGATAGGATCTCAGGGGTGGGACAGCCAATGTTGGACACTACACTAATATGTATGGAGGAATATGATAAGTCACAGTAAGGTAATGAGAATTAGGATTTTTCGGAAATTACTAGATTAAGAGATTTAAATAAAACTCCTTTTTTTTAAACGTTGCCCCACACTAGGATTTTCTCTTGTATCGTGGGTGCGTTTACAAACACAAATTCTCACATACACAAACGCCCAGACCCGGAACAACTACCTGTAGATCATACAAATATTTGCTCCGTGTGGGGATCGAACCCACAACACGTGACGTAGAAGCCGATCGCTCAGCCGCTACGCCAAACGTGTCGTCTTTTTACGGATTTTATCGCGTTATATTATTTGATTCCCAAAGTTTCGGATCCTTTACAGTATCCATGGTCACGGGTAGACGGGGCGATAAAATCCGTCAAAAGTAGTTTTATTTCAATGTCTAATATTCGCGTAAGTGTCAGAAACCAATAGATAAATAAAAAGCTGTGAAACCCTACCACTGGGTACGGATTTCAAAAAGAGAGCAGTAAATGCTAAATATAATCAATGGTATATTGTGGATTGGCAAATTACACACGCCGTCTAAGTAAAAGATAAATTATTAAGGAAGGTCACAGTTCGTGTATTGTTTCCAAACTCCACTTCTTTGACTTGAGAGTCTACACCGTCACATTTAAGTCATTTTAATGCCGAAAGGACGGTATTATACTCATCACTAGGAATAACTGTTACTATGGAACCAGCCCTGAAATCACAAAAAAAAATCAGCTGTTCCCTGATACATTTTGTGTACTCTGAACTCGTCAGAGTGTATGGAACAGCTGTTTTTTTTTGTGATTTCAGGGTTGGTTCCATTGTAAAAGTTATTCCTAGTGATGAGTATAATACCGTCCTTTCGGCATTAAAACGACTTAAATGTAACGCTAATATTAAAGACACCACACAAAAATATATTATCGTGCATTAAATTTAAGCTCCCCCAACACAACATTCTTTACAAAGTTATCTCACCCTAGAATACTTATTACCAGTATCTGCGCTAATTATGTCGCGTAAATTACGCGCCGAGAGAAAATAGGGTTACATTGAACACGGAATAGCTACCTGTTACTTTGGTGCAAAGATGCAAGTTTGAAAGCCCTAATTTGTGTGCATAAACAATGCATTTTTATTTTATATTTTGATTCCAGGCATAAATGCGTTCAATGGAAATTAGATTAAATAGTTTGGAATCTTATGTTTTTAATTGAATCTTTATATAAATATAGCTTGAATGATAAGTCCATAGTAATAAATTTTTTGTAAAAAAAAAATCTTTGCCACCAGGATCACTAGAATTTTTTCCTGTATTGTATTTACAATTTCATCTATTGATTATCTAAAACATAAACCTTCTTGAAGCAAAAAATAGTAAAAACGTTATAAAAACATTTTTAATACAACCCATCACAAGTACAAATTCGAAAATCTTTAGAAACATCACGAAACCCCAACTTTTCTAGTTTCCCTGCCACATAAATAGGAAACTGTAAGGATAAATGAATTAAGGCTGTCTTAATATACACCAATTTGTCGTCCGCCTAATAGATTCCTGCTACTTATTACTTCCCTACTTCATATTTTATCGAGTGAGGCGAGAAAAAATATTTTCGGGGGCTTGTTAATATTTTTTATTGGTAACTTATGCGTTAGACCCTAGCCAACACATACATACCATCACGCCTGTATTCCCCGAAGAGTTAGGCAGAGGTGTACAAATGTACACCCATAGTTCGCCATTATGTTTTTAGTTAGGTCCCATGTAATATGGGGCGAGCCTAGAAGTGAATTTCAAGCGCGATTGATGATGATTACCTAACTGCCTTATTAGTCTAGTGGTCCGGTCCTAAGCGCGACTGTTACGCTAGAGGTCTTGGGTTGTATTGCCAGACCGATCAAAATGTTATTGAGATTTTCTATGAAATTCTCAGTAGCAGCTCGAAGTTTAGATTTGTGCCCAGTCAATGACAAGAGCCTCAGAACTGTGGGTGTAGGTAGGTGTAGTAGGTACACCTCTGTCTATCCCTCCGGGGAATCCAGACGTGATGGTCTTCTGAACTTCGTAACAAGTTCCCATGTAGTTCCTTTCCCGATCAATTGGATTGGACGAGGACCATTTTTGATAACACATTTTTTGGTCCTTGAATACGTGACTACGCAAAATTCGTCACAGATTATACATATCTTTCCATCCATCATACCTTTATCACTATATCAATCACTATATATTATAAAACAAAGTCCCATGCTGCACCTGTTCGTCTGTCTAAATGCAATAAACTAAAAAATTACCGAACTGATTTTCATACGATTTTCATTAGTGGACAGAGTGATTCATCAGGATGGTTTTAGGCTATTTCAAATCACGCTTCGACTCTTACGAACGAAAAAAAGTGGGTGAAACCTGGGGTACAGCTAGTAACATAAAAACAATATCGATAAATAAATACGTACTTATTTTATTACTTATTTCTTAGATGAAAATTCTCTTTCTATATTCGTCTTATAAGACATAATAAGGTATTAATAACCTTTCACGTATCAAAAGGCATTTTTTCCTTTCAATTACTGTGTATTACGTCACGAAGCTGATTGGTCATCACAGTCAATCAGACGGACATTAATAGGTACTCCCACCCTGTTACTGTTCTGTATCTATTAAAGAAATTGGGCGCGTATGCTTTGGCAAAGAAACGATAGAATCGTGTGGGAAAATTTTGGTATTGATTTTATTATAATTATGTCATAGTATCACGCCTGTTCCTAAAGGATTCTGCAGAGTTTTGATAATCATAGGAAACAATTTTCATTTTGTTCATATACTTAGGTATTGGTCCAAGTATATTAGGGCCAGTATTGCCATTCTCCGGTCACAAGCACAAAAGCGTGAATCCTAGAGCGTGCGTATATTTTGAATGGTATTTATCACTAGTTATTGCCCGCAGTTTCACTCACATCCCAAAAAGATTAACATACTATAAGTCCGATTATAGGCGGCGTATCAAGATTAAACAGACCCAGATTTTAATTTAGACCTCTAGCAATACATCGGTGAAAACTGCATTCAATTTTATGCAGAAGTTTTTGTGTGGTGCGCGTACAAACATACAGACAGCCAAAATGTTATTATGGCTACTGTTGCTCTAATAAAGACAATTTTATTATAGGTACCTATAGATAATGTTAGTCAATGTAATTTTCTATATCATTTGAGACAATTAGGGCCCACATTACTAATTGTCTCACCTAAAAAATAGAACTGTATATAATACTTGCGGCACTAAAAATCTTAGTTTTTTATACTCAAAGGACCAATCCAATTTCAGAACCAAAGGACACTCCAATGTTATAAGCTCGTTACATAAAGCTGTGTTTACATGACAGTGAGGCGTCCAAAAGATCATTTCGTCAAAAATACCTAACTAGTCCTAAAATAGATGGCAAGTTTGGCGGAGCGGCTGAGCGATCGGCTTTTTGTGGGTTCGATTCCCACACGGAGCAAATATTTGTATGATCTACAGGTAGTTGTTCCGGGTCTGGCTGTTTGTGTATGTGAGAATTTGTGTTTGTAAACGAACCCACGATACTGGAGAAATTCCTAGTGTGGGGCAAAATTACATTTATAAATGTAACTGGAAAAAACCGGCGTGATAATAGTACTAGTATATTATGTACAACATTAAGCACATGTAAATTGGGTATATAATAACAGTAGCGCATATATAAAATTTACACAGTGATTTTTAATTCACTGCTAGTTAGCAGTGAAAGGTATTTTAGAGAGCAAAGTAATCATGACTAAGCAACTTTCGCCGAGAGCTGACATCATAAAAACATTACCCGTTTCATACATTTTTATCGGGTAAATACTGCATTTTATATTTATGTTTTCTTATAGATTTTTTAGAGTAGATTTTATAGTGTTTATAATTCCATAGTCGTTTATAAACATGAATACTTTCATCCCCTGAAAACTACATAGTGAATTAATCACCATGTATAGTGACAGCTTAACTTTAGCTTTTAGTCTTTGATTCGATCAAGTATCTCGCTCCGCTTCCCGCTCCGCTAACCAACAAACACAGCTTTAGGGTTCGGCTATAAACTAAGACACTGATCTTGCATTTTTTTACTACAGCCAAAAATTGGATAGATCGGTGTCGAGATGGAATCACACGACGCTTTAGTTATTCTCCTGAGTCACAAGATCATTTCTGATATTGAGTAGGGCTTTTAAAATAGTTTATAAAAAGAAATGCTGACTCAGAAAATAATTTTCTGTGATCAGAAAGACCATAAGAAGGCTAGATTGATTTTTACATGTACTTTCTTAAGTCACTTTATTTAAATGGAATTATTTTAAGTAGTCTGTGGTTCATTGCATTTTTTTAGATAGAAATAGTCACTATTTATCTGACAAGAAACTTGAAATATCGTCTTAGGGCACATGTAATAGGCAAACCAATATCTTAAAAAACGGGGACAAACAATACCGTTACCATATTATTAGTAATATTTCTGTTTTTCCTCTTCTAGTACCACCGAACAAGACGACAATTTCCGGTGTTGGGGACCACGCCACTCAGGGGACACTGTTGACTCTCTCCTGCACAGCATCAGGAGCCCGACCAGCCGCCAAGATCGTGTGGTACAACGGCACACAGGAGCTAGACCCAGAAAACCAGAACATTCATGTGAGTATGTCTGTGACCTGTTACTAGTAGTTTTACATACACTAAACATTGATTTTAAATCACTACTTATTATAAAACAAAGTCGCTTCCCGCTGTCTGTCCGTCCCTATGTATGTTTAGATCTTTAAAACTACGCAACGGCTTTTGATGCGGTTTTTTTAATAGATAGAATGATTCACGAGGAAGGTTTTAAGCGGTTTAGCAATACGCTACGACTCTTAGAAATGGGGCAACGCGGGTGAAACCGCGGGCGGGTCGCTAGTTCACTATAAACCTGTCGGGAGATGTACATAAATGCTCATAATTATAAATAACTTTCATTATTTGACCAACCCTGAAATATTGAAAAAGAAATCAGATGTTTGCATCGTTTATAAATTAAAACGTAAATTTATTTATTTATTTATACTTCTATGCACAAAAGTAGTACATAAGGCGGACTTAATGCCATATGGCATTCTCTACCAGTCAACCTTCGGGTTTGGGAGAAAAGATAAAAATAGGTACAAAAAAATAAATATCTGAGTAAAAAGTGATAAACTATAAAATACACAATAATATAAATATATACACAAATACATACATATGTATAATTTAACTATATATGCCAGAGAAAACATAAATATAGTATTGTCAGAAAGGAAACAAAACAGTAGTTAATTCAGCGATATGAGATAGTATTCGCGAACTTGCGCTTGAAGGAGAAATTGCTCGGAGCTTTTTTTAATGTCAAGTGGAAGACCGTTCCATAGTTTTATAGCAGATACAGCGAAGGAATTAGAGATGAAACCTATTCGGTGCGAAGGGATTTGAAGTATGAAATACTAATAGTAAATGATGCAATTTTGTACAAAACAGCTGATTATATTTATTAAGCTGCTTGAGAAGCTGATTATTGCTATTGAATAAAAGGATTAGATTGGAGGAAAAAACTATTACTTCCAGTATGAGCTATAGTATAATAGTCTGTTTTAGTATAATGATTAACATGGGCTATCGCAATAATTGAATAAACTTTACTGTAAAAGATTCAAGGCAATATTTAAGAATCGGAGAAGGTGAAACTAAAATAATTATTAACGAAATAGTCACCTTTCATAAAGATACACTAAAGAATTAGGAAGCAGGAGATTTCAGAACTCCGGTAATAACCAGCAAAACGCCAGAGTGGGGGAAAGAAAGCTAGGGCTGTCGAGTAACAATTAAAATAAAGTCATTTGACTTTCTTTAAAAAAGTCGTGATCTAGTAAAAAATAGCTTATGAAAAATATTATATTTATATGGAAAAGTAAATATCAAGTTTCGTCAAATTTAGACATAGATATTTATATTAAAAAAATATATAAACACGTATTATAAAAACAAAACAAAATCTCAACATTCTAACTGTATCCAAAATAACATCAGGCTTATGATCACAACTGCATATTTATTCAGCGAAATCTCCCCATAAATACAGAACATAAAATTCGTAAACGTACTCATAAATCACTTAGATGAACATAATAATATTCTATGTGACAACCCTAAAATATGGTGTATACAATATGCTTAAGACGTACCGTATTGCAATGAGATGGTGTACGTGAGTTAGTTTAAATTCGGTAATGAAGACAAATTTGTGCTAGCGAAGTGACAACCCTGTCATACTGAGTGTGGGGACATGAAGCTTTATTTCTTTGAGTATGAATTAAGTACTTGAATATTGTGAGAACTTGATTAGGAAGTTGGGAACGCTTCTTTACATATTTTTTTAATCCGTTTAACAATAAAATTGATGTTACAATACACACTAGTATTCCTGGTGTTGTGAGGACCAGTTTCCTTCGTAATTGTAACATTGATATATTACAAAATACATGTTATCAACCCCTTATTTACTGTCCCACGCTGGGGTTTCCTCTAATAAATGAAATATGTTAGGTTATAGTCCACCATACCGCTCTAAGGTTGATTTTCGTTGGTTCTTTAGCACTATCTTGAGTTAGTATTTGGTCCTTGGGTACATAAATTTAAAATTGTTGCCATTGATATATTTAATGGTAAAGATATGCAAATACTTAAGTACTATGAGATGTAAACCGTTTTAAGTAGGATTCATTTTTGGTCCTAACGGTCGTGTGTCTGGTGTCGGTGTTATTATATGATGAAATTATCAATTTTATTTTCAAATTATATTTTATAACTGCATATTTTTTTACCATTATTGAGTTCCCACTAGCAACTTTAGAGCTAAAAACTCGCTCAACCAGAATCTCTACATTTCTATTTCAACACAGAACGAGAAAGTACTTCACAAATCCCCTATTTTCCTTTTTCTGTAAAAAAGTTTCAGTAACTGAAAACAGAATTGAATTTGTTTTCAGCGAATCCTGAAAACTCCCAAACTTATCGACGCACCTGAAAATTCAGTGCGTGGCGTAACTAGGAAAGTTTTTTATGAAATAAAGCAAGTTTTAGGAGGCCTAATTAATTTTCTGTCAGTTCAATTATTTTGGGTAACGTTGGGGTATGAATAAATTATAGAGCGCCGTACTATTTGATATTTTTCGCAATATTACAGAAAAAGATTTTAAATTTTGGTGTTAATATAATTTACCCTTTTACATGCATATCAATTTTGTTGTTGTGTAATATCTTTTTAAGATTAAAAATACCGTTAATTATTGTATAATTTAAATAAAACAAGACTTTTAGGTAAGGACCGAATAAATTCAAGTCCGGCCAATTCAATAGTCATATTACTAATCACAGCTTTATTGGCTACCATTTTAGAAGCGTAAATACATTATTAAATGTCAGAACCTTTACAATTTGTCGGTTCCATTGCCGTTGAATAAAATTTTTTTTTAATACGTTAACGTTTTTTTCCACGTGCTCTACATGATATTCATACTCTAATGAGTCTAATCTGTGAATCTACTGTTTGATCAGGAAAACGAAATGGTTCTCAATTAACCAAATTGAGAACCATGGCGAGATGGTTTGTTATATAATAGGTGGGGGAAAAAGTTTCTTCGCATTTAATATGAAAACTCAAGAATTTTTTTTTTTCAAAGTTAATTTACATTTAATTATAATATATATGTACCATTTAGCTTAACGACTTTTTGCCATCTTGTGGGTAGTGACATGATCCCATTGTTGTAGAAATTTTGGGACTTCTGATCAAAAAAACGTGACAAGTAGTTTTGGCAGTCCTCTCTTGATGTTAACCTGACACTGCCTAAAGAATTCTGAAGAGATCGAAACAGGTGGAAATCTGAAAGTGCAAGGTCAGGGCTATATGGCGGATGCATTAACATCTCCCAGCCAAACTCTCTTAATTTTTGCTGAGTGGCCAAAGATGTGTGTGGTCTAGCGTTATCGTGATGAAAGACCACACCCTTTCTATTGATCAATTCCGGCCGCTTTCTCCCAATTTCTTGCTTTAATCTCATCAGTTGTTGGCAGTAAAGATCCGAATCGATGGTTCTGCCTGGCGGTAAAAGCTCATAATGAACAATGCCCTTCCAATCCCACCATACACACAGCTTATTGCGAGTTAACCCGGGTTGTGCCACAGTCTGTGAAGCCTGACCTTTAACCACGACCTTTTTCGCACGTTCTTGTCGTACGTGATCCACTTTTCATCACCAGTTATCAATCTCTTTAAAAACGGTTCAGTTTCATTACGTCTCAATAAAGAATCGCAAATGAGTACACGGTTCATTAGGTTTCTTTCAGTGAGCTCGTGTGGCGCCCAAATATCGAGTTTTTTTGTAAACCCAGCTTTTTTCAAATGGGTTAAAACTGTTTTGTGGTCAATCCCCAGTTCTTCAGCTACGTCGTAACTACTGATATGCCGATCTTGCTCCACTTTTTCAAAAATTGCATCAATTTTATCTGTAACAGGGCGATCAGAGCGAGGTGCATCTTTAACATCAAAATTCCCGGTTGAAAACGCTTAAACCAACTTTGTGCTACTCTTGCTGACACTGCATTAGGTCCATAAACGTCACAATTTTTTTCGCGGCTTGCGTTGCATTTTTCCCCTTTTTGTAATAAAACTTTAAAATGTATCGAATTTCTTCATTAGATTCACTCATTTTGACAGAAAGAAAAACAAATGAAAAATAGCGGGAAACAAATTTTTACTAATTTGTTTCTTTTTTTAAATGTAACTTTTTTAATGTTATCAAAATCAGCCAGATAAAAATAGTACAGCCAAAGATTTTTTATTAAAAGTATTTACATACTAAATGCGAAAAGACTTCTTCCCCAACCTAATATTTTATATAACAAAGCCTATATCAATGGTAGAGTGGCTGAATCTAAGGTCCTGATTTTGATTCGAGTTCGAACAGTTTTATTAGATTTTTTTTCAGTATCTATAAAAAAAGACTACAGCATACCCCATGCTGTAGTCCTTTTTCTCTTCAATAAAGGAGTGAAAAGGATTTTACAGGATCGGCAACGTGCGAGCGACACCTCTGGTATTGCAAACGTCCATAGGTTACGGTAACTGCTTACCATCAGGCGTACCGTAAGCTTGTTTGCTACCTCACTGGTATAACAAAAACAGCTCTGAGTTTGGATTGGCAGTTCATGGCAAAAGACTAACCCCCGTTACGTAATGAAACATGCACCAGATTATAAGTTAGATATCCAGCAACACAATTGTAAAATCCGCATCCGATTTTATGCATTGGTTTTTTCGTGATACACATACAAACATACATACTGATCGACAATCCATTTTATTCTATTGGTTTTCACCCATACCGGCTAAATATTGTTATACAGCGCTAGGTACACTTCTGCTCTGACTCTTCTGGGAATATAGGCGTGATGATGTCACTTTCAAATTAATTTCTATATTTCGTGGTATTAATACACTAAGAGTTTATTAATACCACGAATCCTCTCTCAAGTCGGTAGCACACCATCAGCTATATTATCCCAAGCTATATAATATATTTTCGGTGTTGTAATTTCAAATGGCTGAGGAACAGAATTCTCGCAGTGACTGCCCACTGCCCACCTGCCACCGCTACTGGACTTGGCACATAGAATGGAGTGGAGTCGTTAAAATGTTTAATTTTTTTTTAAAGCCCTGAGTTGAATTCCCAGATTAGGCAAAAAATATGATTGCAGAAATAAATATCATGGTAATGTTTGCCTTGATATTAAAAGTTTAAATTGGCAACTCATTAACGGCTGTGGAAACTTAACAGTTTATAATTAAACCTGTGGCTCTTGTTGCTAAATATTTTGCATATTCTTTATGCAACGTGTAATGGAAAGGAAAGGAAAGAAATCCATATTTTTAGTACAAAATAGAATATTAAATTCCTATTTTTATTAAAACTGGGAATTAAAGGCAGGACCTCACGCTCTAAAGTTCTACACCATAGAAGCTGTCAATATACCCAAACAAATAATAAAATCTAAGTCGACTCCACGCTTTTTCTGTTCCGACCAAGGTGGCCACTCCAATAATTCAAATTCAATAATTCTCGCAAATGAAACGGCCTTCCAGCAGGCGTCTCCAGCAAAATTTTATATTTCTCCCACCGACACGGTAGAAAGGTAGAAAGTTTCTACCTTTTTGTGCCTCGGACTTTTAAATGGAAAAATGTTTTGGAGTTTACTTTAGAAACTGCTATTGATTTTTAATAAAAATACTTGGTTCTTTTGAGTTTGGATTCTAGCTCGGATATTATTTTGGCTTCTTTTTACTTTTCTTGTTTTATAGTTTCTTAAACTGTGTTTTAGACAATGCCGTGGTAAGAATTCGTTTAATAATTGTTTTCAAATAATTTAATAACTTTCAAAACTTTAGTATCTATGGTAAACTAGAGATTCACTTACCATCTTAGGATAAACTTAAATACCTAAAGTAAAAAAAGTAGGTAAAGATTTTAATTTAAATAACATGGATATACATTATATTTTTGTGATTTTTTGCATTTTCCATGCTAAGATTGGTGTATCTAACCAGAAGACGCAGGTTCGAATCCTGCCCGCGATTGAATTTTTCCTTCACTAAAATGACTTTAGGTATACATTGTTTACGTTTGCACTGTCAATTTCAAAGACTTAATATGTGGACTATGCTTTTTAAATATAAAGCATAAGGTAAACTCAATTTTCCTGACCTCGTAATAGAGATCCGACTTCCAATTGCGATTGAATTTTGACAACTGGCAAACTCTAGTTTTAGCAAATACCTTTTCGGATTCTGGCTCAAACATACATGTGATTAAACACAGCACCATGTAACAAGGAGCAAGGCATATTGCTATTATTCGGGCAAAAATTAATACTCTAGGTACCTACTGAGAATTTCGTACCTACTACTGGGATTCCTGGGATTCCTTGTTCGAGCAGTGTTATTGGGTTTTCCAATGAAATTCTCAGTAGCAGCTAGGAGTTTTGATTTATACCTGGTAAATGGCAACGCTGCTCATATTACATAGGACCCAAACATACCGGCGAACTATGACTGCTAGTGGGTATAGGTACATCGCCTGTACACTGCCTAACCCTTCGGGGAATATAGGCGTACCATCACGCCTGAATGTTTATATTCTACAAATCTTGTAACCGAAAAGAAAATCATAGTTAGCAATTTTGCTGAACTAATAAACAACAGAAAAACAAGAAACAAATTCATAAAATACAGTATACAAATAGCGATAAAGCTAATTAAAAGGAACAAATAGTTAAAATATATGCTAATTATATTATATTATAAGAATATATAGTAGTTAGCATAAAAATAAAGTTAAGATAATTTAGACGTAAGCACACAAGCTTAAGCACAAAATGTATTTAAGATGTAAGCATAAACAAACGAAGAATAGAACAATATGTAAGAAAATAAATAATAAAGAAATGATAAACAAAGGTCTCTGATGATGTCAAAGGAAGTGAGCAAAGCCCTGTACCTGTGATGACGGGTGTCTTTAAAAAAAAACCTTACGTACAGAATCCACTTAGGACCGCTAGACCAATGATGTATTATAATTTTCCGTCTCAAACAAAAACGTAAAACGTAAGACGTAAGAGAAGTATTTAGCTACTTTTACTGAAACTCATAAAGAAAACCCATAAAAAAATATCGCACTCTTATCAATTTTCATCTCTCCAGCCTAGATTTTTAGATAATTTTGATGTAATTAACCACTAATCCACTACTTTCCCTAATGTACATACTTAATTAGATTTTTTTAATAAAATTTTCTATAAGAATTCTGTTAATCACCCTGTGCCTGAGGGATTGACGATAAAATAATACTGCGAGAATACATTGAGCTATTGTAAGCTAGAGAAGATACCGCAACTCAATTTATTGCTATATCGAGTTACCAGCGTTTAGATAAACACGTTGTAATCATTAAGTATTTTTATACATTACAAATAACAATTATTCATAAAAAATATAAATTAATTGCAGAATTTTACTCTTAAATAAAAAAATGATATAATATAAATAATTTCGATCTCAGATGGTTTAAAGCTGCGTGCTTCTGGTTAAATATATTGGACGCTTAACTCAACTAAGTTACCAAGATCCCTGATCAAAATAAGATCAATCACTTTTCCACATCTAAAAATATTATTTAGATCCTCACTAAAAATTCTTGTTGCACTCCAAATTTACGCTATGTAGTGGCTCTAGTACGAAGTACCTATACCCCAATGGGGAGGTACCAGTTTTTACGTTAAACCGATGGTGACAGTGAGAAATGGCGGGATTAATTTCTTCTCCGTTTATTTGTTGAAGTTGCTAAGTCTCTCAGTTGAAAAATTTTTCGGAGACTTTTTGCAAAGGTAAAAAAATTAAAACTAAGGAGGAAAGTGAGGGAATAAATTATGCATTCTGAAATCTTGCTATAGAACTAGGCAAACATCTTGAGCAAACTATCTTATTGTAATTTTTTTGCATTTTCCATGCTGAGATTATAAAGTTATTTTAGTGAAGGAAAAATTCTACTGGGGGCAGGAGTCGAACCTGCGTCTTTTGGTTAGATACACCAGACGTTATGACCACTAAGCCACCGCGACTATTCTTGAGCGAGAAGAAAGAGATGGCTCTAACAATGATGTGTGACAGTGCATACTACGCTGTACTCGCATACATCGCTTCACTTACAAAAATATAGTGTAAGTTACAATTATTATTGAGATGCACATAAAATACATAATCAACCCATTATACTGTCCCACTGCTGGGCACGGGTCTCTTCTCAGAATAAGTGGGATTAGGCTATAGTCCACCATATTGGCCTAGTGCGGGTTGGCAGACTTCACACGCCATCGAGAAAATCTCTCAAGCATGCAGGTTTCCTCACGATGTTTTCCTTCACTGTATAAGCGCGTGATAATTAACTATTAATACCTAGGCCTTTTTCAGTCCACTAGCCTATAATGATGGTATTATTTATAAGTACATGAAATCGCTACCATCAACAATGCCATTACCAAACTCTTTATATCTAAGTGTCAGATACATCAACGCAATAGAATGTTCTCGTAATTTGTAAAGCCTGCAATAGAAGGCCCGGGCATAGTAATGCTTTCGAGTTTCGCAAAAAAGAGCAGAGAGGAGCAATTCTCTCGAATTTAACACAACAGTCTAGTTTGGACCGAGTTACAAGAGGTTAGCGACTGTTATCCCATGAATATTTTTGCCAGGAGTAGGGTATTGTTTTGTTTATTATATTAAGATGACTGTAGTGTATGCGGGTAGTTTGATATTGTTGCCCTAAATACACACGTCGTTTGGTGGGGCGGTCAGTCATAGTCGCACTGTCGGCCGGAGCGGTGGTGCGTTGTCAAGTGTTGACTTACCAACACACCACCATTATTTAGTATGTTCATGCTCATTATTGAGTAATCACAGTTTTATGAGTACTAATTAATGAGCATATTATGCAATGACAAATGACAAACAAGCATACGGGCTTGATGGTAGGTAAACGATAATCGCGGCCAATAGACGCCAGAAATACCAGTAATATCACTCACGCATGTTGAGATTGCATTCGGTAAGCTACTAAAAAAAAATAATTAAAAAAAGCCTCACATGCACAGTAATGTCATTGGCTACATTACCTTTCAAACCGAAACAAAATAATGTTAGTAGAATAGCTGGTAATACGGGTTCCATCCTAGACGAACTCGGCAGCAAAGTTCAATTCGATTCGAATTTTCTGACATAGCATTCGTATCGTTTTATACTGGTCAAGAAGATTCTAGAACCGAATTATCTTGATAACTCCATAAAATACGAGTAGATACTTGTTTGTCTATTGTTTTCGTGTGTTGATCCAGAACAATTATAATTATGCGAGCGAGTATCCCGATTTAACGTTCTAGAATCTTCGTGACCCATCTCTAGTTACCTGGCGGAACAATTATATTTCCTCGTCGCTATAAGCTTATAACTTCCAGCGTCACCAACCCACAGCCGAGCAGAAAGTAAGCGAAAGAATGAGTAATGCTACGCAGTTTCTGAGATGTCGTCTATTAAAATAATTGCACAAAAGTTTACCCAGTAAACTATGTGCCGTTATCTGTTGCCGCTAGGGATGAGACGGTGTCGATAGAATTCAAGGTTACGTTATCTTTAATTTTAGAATTTTTACGTTATTAGTATTTGTTGTAGTAAAATAGACTGCGGTAAGACGGCCAAACCTCAGGCCCTTACTAAATATCTACAACTTACATACATACATACATAATCAACCCATTATATTGACCCACTGCTGCTCACGGGTCTCCTCTCAGCATAAAAGGGATTAGGCTATAGTCCACCACGCTGGCCTAGTACAGGTTGGCAGACTTCACACGCCATTGAGAAAATCTCTCAGGCATGCAGGTTTCCTCACGATGTTTTCCCTCACCGTTTAAGCGCGTGATAATTAACTATTTAATATGCACATGACTTCGAAAATTCAGAGGTTCGCCTTGGATTCGAACTCGAGACCTTTGACTTGGCAGTCCAATGGTCATATCACTAAGCTATCACTGCTTATTATCTACAACTTACTACGTACTGATTTCTGACACTTACTCGAATATTAGACATTGAAATAAAATTACTGTTTACGGATTTTATCGCGCTGTATTAATATTATTCAATTCCCGACGTTTCAGATCTTTTTATCAAAAATGTGAGGCCAACAACTTAGTCTACGCGTGACCAATAAAATTGACCATGGATGCTGTAAAGGTTCCGAAACGTCGGGAATCAATCTTAAAAAGCGGCGGTAGCCTAATGGCTACGGCGTCGGATGTGCGATCATGTGGTTGCCGGTTCGAAACCCACTTAATGCACTACCGATGTGAACCCACATGTTACACAAGCATAAAGCTTAGCACGAGAGGTTAATAAGAATACTAGCAATGTGTGACCCACATTTTTTATAGGGTTACTATTAATGTGTGTAGACATTGCAAGTAAGCTGTTTTAAACAAAAAATATAAATATAACGCGACAAAATTCATAAATGTAGTTTTATTTCAATACTACTTAGTTTAAAAACACACACATTATCTTTTATCGTGATTATACTATTTTTTTTATACCACTAAGGTGGCAAGCTTACGACCCGCCTGATGGTAAGTGGTTACCGTAGCCTATGGACGCTTCTAACACCAGGGGTATCACTCGCGCGTTGCCGACCCTGTTGGCTGGCAGCATAGGAGACATGCTGCCATGCATGACAGTGGCGGTAACAAAACACTACCGGTCCGACACTCCCAACACAACGCTTCCTCGCGGAGCTCTGGCGACCTTGCTCAACGTTAGGAACACAACATAGCACATAGCTATTTGGCTACGATTTTCTGCAAGGTGGAGGTACTTAACGTCGTTAGTAGTGTATATGCTACTCCTATTGACTAAGTCTTGTGAGTATTGTATTGTATACTGCTGTTTGTTGTATCTAATAAAAAAAAATAAAAAAAAATACTTCCCCAATCAAGCAGCTCCAATTGTGAGTGTGAGTGTAATTCCACTATGCCCTACCTCTCTTTAAACGCTATATCAACACAAACTACATTTTCACAAGCACAGAGACTCAAAAACCGCATGAGCTAACATTACTTCTTTAGATTATATACAACGTCGGAATCAAACCCGCGTTATGTACAGATGGTGTCGTTCTTCGAGCAAAAGCACTCAAATGGAAATTTAAAACAAATATCAAAATAAATTATTACAACAAAGCATATTTTAACATTTTTGTATCCAACGATACGCTACACATTTTCCTATTCCAAATATTATACATAAATAAGGTCGAAGATTTATTTTATCGACGTTTTTATAACGTTATTAGGGTAGCACCCTTAGGCACTAAAATATTATTGGCCGTTTACTTTGTAAGGCCCTATTTTATACAAAATCTTTGTAATCTTACCAATCTCATTATATTTTGTTTACACTGTTTCTGTTTTGGAATCGAAAAGGGAAAGTTACGGCCTAGCGATTGGCCTACGTGCTTTAAATCAATGATCGAATTCAAAACAGGCCACGCACTTCTGTTGTGTATTAACATCATTATGGAACAATATATAGTCTCATCACTAAACACGATGAAAACCACGATAAAAGACAAAACACGACGAAAACAATTTTATCAATAATATCGATGTCGACAACTCACAGCAATTAGTGTCGCATCACTATTTTTTAATTTGATCACATTGTGAAACGTACGACAAAGAAGGTTTTCCTTCACTTTAACGCTTATTTGGCTCCAGGACCATGAATCGTCGTATCTTTTGACATTTTTTCTTTTTAACTTTGCAACTTTTCAAGCTTCTCGATGAGAATGACGGTTGCAAAGAAAATATTGTGTTTTTAAAAGAACCATGACGTTTGAATTTTTTGGTGCAAAGTTTTTTTTTATAGAGATATAAGAAGTCTTGTCAAAGAGTAGTTAAGTATGTTTAAGTAGTAAGATTTGAAATATAAGAACATGTTACGTAGACAATCTAACAAAAGATGATCGCAATTGTACCTAAGCTTAACATCATCACTACATAGTATAAAACAAAGTCGCTGTCGCTGTCTGTCCGTCCCTGTGTATGCTTAAATCTTTAAAACTACGCAACGGGTTTTGAAGCGGTTGTTTTTAATCGATACAGGGATTCAAGAGGAAGGTTTTAAGCTATTTAACATTACGCTACGACTCTTAGAAATGGGGCATCGCGGGTGAAACCGCGGGCGGACCGCTAGTAAATCTATATAATACGTTAGTTTTTTTTTGTTTCAATGCGTTAATCTCTGGAAATACCAGTCAGATTGGAAAAATTCTTTTTGACATTTGATAACCCAGTCTTTAGGAGCCGTCCTCCACTTAGGAGCCGAGCAGAAAGCACAGCTAAGTATATAGATTTATCTAAGTATTTAAGTAAGTGACGTGTTATATGTTTTATTGAGAATAAAGTTTCTTTAACCATATCTAAGATTTTGTCTTGATATTTATTAATGTCACATGCCGTCAAGCCACATTAGCTAAGAACATCAATCGCCGTATATCGCGGCATTCTTAATTAAAACATCGTACCGCCAAAGGAAAATTGAATTTTGCAAGAATACGGCCTACCGAAGATTATGGGGTACTGGATATGGCTTCTTATCAGCAATAAACGAATTTATTAAAGAAAAAATATGCTAGAAAAAGACCTAAACATTTTCCCCAATCCATAAATCCTGAAGCTCCATCTCTAGATTGCCTCATTAGTCTAGTGGCCCCAAGCGCGACTGCTACGCTAGCGGTCCTGGTTTTTATTCTCGAGTCGTACAAAGTGTAATTGGGTTTTTCTATGAAATCCTCAATAGCAGCTCGGGATTTGGATTTGTGCCCGGTTACCATATATTACATGACTTTAATTTGAATTAAATCCATAAATAAATACACCACCAGTATAGTGCTAGTCCCTAATCTATACTATTACGTAAAATAAATTAATCTTATAAAAATAAATTAATTAAAATAATAAACAAATCTTAAATACATACTACCTATGTATGTTTATGTTTGTTTGTCGTCTGTTATCTAGCCTGAAAAGATTTCGATAAAATTTGGCAAGGAGATAGATTGCATCTTGGAGAAGGATATTTAGGACATATTATTTTTGAAATATTACCGCCAATTTTGAACCGCGAGAAACAGCTAATAATCCTTAATTTAATATTATAAACACGAAATTTGGCATGTATGGATGTATGGATGTTTGTTACTCTTATACGCCAAAACGGCTGAACGGTTCTAGATTAAATTTGGCACAGAGATAGATTATAGTCTGGAATAATACATAGACTACTTTTTTATCCAGTTCGGACCCAATTCTGAAGTCCACGCAATCAAAGTCGCAGGCAGAAGCTAGTGTAACATACATCCCTCAACCATTTACCTACCACCGTGGCCACTTCTCTTGCACCTTAGATCAATGTGGGGTTAATGGTGCCGGGAATTAGGTCGCTGAGCGCAATTTTTCATTGTGTCACCGCGGGAGTTCTTTCACTCGGCCGGGAAATTATGGGAACCGATACGGAGCGGTGATACAGGTATAATGTACATATGTACTTACATGGCTATTTACTTAGGTATTATTTACTGATTAATAAATTAGTGGTCCGCCCAGAATTTGTCTAGATTGAATATATATGTCGCAAACAATTAGCTTGTTTAGACAGACTGCGGGTCCAGGCTGCATTACTCCACTAAGGCTGAGGAGGATGTAGAGTACGTTGCAGTAATGTAGACTTACTCTGAGGGTCCAAATTCAGACTCCGAGCTGCTACTGAGAATTTCACTAATGTGGCAGATTTATATATATTTTTTTTTATAAGAAGCTTACTAGCAATGTGGGTCGCACATTACTAGTATTCTTGTTAACCCCTCGTGCTAAGCTAAATGCTTGTGTTACGAGTGGGTTCACGTCGGTAGTGCAATGGGTGGGATTCGAACCGGCAACCACATAATTGCAAGGCCGACGCCCTAGCCATTAGGCTACCGCCGCTTGAATTATGTATATAATTATTTTATTATTATACTACGATGTCATACAAGCATACAGTAAACAGTAACCGCAGCCTATAGATGCCAGCAACACCACCACACTAGCGAGTAATCTTAAGAGTCCGGCGGACTGAATTTCTCTTACAAACTTAATACCGAAATAAATGGTAATTCAAACACAATTTAATCAAACTCCGTTATTATTCAGAGCCCGATACCGTTAATCTAGATTCCTAGTCTCCCATTTTGTCCAAAATACTTCACTGGAAATAAATGTAAGTGAATGCAATTTTTGATAACTTTACCAAGTTTGGAACGATTTTCCGGTGTTTTATTTCCAATGAAGTAGTAGTAGACGAAATAGTACTGTATGAACCTAGATTAACAGTATCCAAATCCGAATAAAAACATAATTTGATAGAATTTTGTCTGGATTACGATTTATTTCGGTATTACGTTTTTGTGGGCAATTCAAGCTCCGCAGGACCCTTAAGTCCTCAGTTGTTAGGGCTTGTACACAAAACTGCGATGCGACGTCGCTTCGTAAAAATATATCTCGTAATTTAAGAATTAATCTCGTAGATTTTTATGATGCTACGTTGAATCGCAGTTTTGTGTACAAGCCTTTAAGTCTTATATTGCCCAGTAATTTTACTGGCTACAAACCAGAACAAAATCTATTATCATTAAGCGGCGGTAGCCTAATGGCTAGGGCGTCGGACTTGCGATCATGTGGTTGTTGGTTCGAAACCCACCCATTGCACTACCGACGTGAACCCACTCGTAACACAAGCATTTAGCTTAGCACGAGGGGTTATCAAGAATATTAGTAATGTCCGACCCACATTGCTAGTAAGCTATTAAAAAAAAACTAAGTGTGTCACGCGGTTTAGCGGTTCCACTCACGTCCCAAAAAGATTAACATACTATAAGTCCGATTTTAGGCGGTGTATCAAGATGAAATATACACCAGATTTTAAGTTAGACCTCTAGCAATACATCGTTGGAAACTGCATTTAATTCCATGTAGTAGTTTTTGCGTGATGCGCGTACAAACATACAGACAGACAAAAATTCTAAAAATTATTGTTTTGACTTCTGCTGCTCTAATCAAGACCCCCCATGTTAGTTTTTCTTTAATATCTATAATGTACAGACATCGGCCTGTAACAATTTTATTATAGACTAGCGACCCGCCCGCGGTTTCACCCGCGTTGCCCCATTCCTAAGAGTCGTAGCGTAATGTTAAATAGCTAACCATTCTCTTGAATCACTCTATCTATTAAAAAAAAATCGCTTCAAAATCCGTTGCGTACTTCTAAAGATTTAAGCATACATAGGGACGGACAGACAGCGACAGCGACTTTGTTTTATACTATATAAAGATTAAGCTAAATTCTTAAGTCTGTACAAGAAAGGGCTTAAAAATGAATAAAACCTATTTGTGAAAACAAACTTTGAATCGGAAAGTGAAGTACTTACAATAACTTTTATAGTATGGCTAATGCTATATCTAATCCCCCAAATCAATCACCTAGCCATTAGCCACCAGCCCCTCTATTCCTAGCCGTACAACATGTGTTTACCGTAAACCATCTGAGTCGTTCACTGTAAAACCATTAATTATGTATACCGCAGGTGTGCGTGCAGGGTTACTTCGTTCCAACAAGCTGTATTTACTAGAGAATTCTAGAACATAATATAATCTACAATCACTCCCGTATTCCTTGAAGGGTTAGGCAGATGTGTAAACCCACGGTGTATTTAGGTCCCAGGGAAAGAGCGTATTGCCATTGGCCGAGTACAATTCCAAACTCCGAGCTGCTACTGAGAATTTCTTGAAAAACCCGATAATACTTTGCTTGAAGTTAGAATCCAACCCAGGATAGCGTAACAGTCGCGCTTTTTGGAACCGTGCAAATAGTTTTGACTTTTCAAAAGTACCTTTTTAATGTACTAATTGAAATAAAACATTTTGACTTTGACATTCAAACAATAGGTTAATGAGGCAACGCTTATACATTTTTTACCCGATTGCTCAAGAAGATGGGTTATGTTTTTCGAGTGTATGTATGTATACATATATGTATATATGTAGATATCTATTGACGGAGATGGCGGGATGAGTTGGACTCTTTTCAAAAAGACTGGTCCTTAAGAGCAATAGACAGAGAGAAGTGGAAGGAGAGTGGGGAGGCCTTTGCCCTGCAGTGGGACCCTACGGGCTTTTAATAATAATAATAATAATGTATCTTTTTCTATGGCACGCTCTGTAACCTAAACTACTTGATTGGTTTTAGTTTTTATTGATAGGTTTTAGCTTGAGACGTGCGTAAAATAAAATAGTTAAGGAATTTTAAAACTCAAAGAACCCGACTTTTTTATTTATACCACTAATGTGGCAAACAAGCATACGGCCCGCCTGATGGTAAGCGGTTACCGTAGCCTATGGACGCTTGCAACACCAGGGGTTGATTTACAGGGTCGGCATTCGCGCGTTGCCGACGTATACGGAATAGTTGGGCTGGCAGCATACGAGACAATGTGTGATGCTTATCCTATCTGCCAACACAACGCTTCCTCGCAGAGTTCCGGCGACCTTGCTCACCGTTAGGAACACAACATAGCACGAAGCTATGTTATTTAGCTACGATTTTATGCAAGGTTTAGGTACTTCCCTAGTCGGGGAGTTCCAACTGTGAGTGGAATTATTCCACTATGCCCTACTCTCTCACTCTCCAACTGCCAAACAAGATTAATTATTTAATAAATGATTAATGCGTAAATGATTTCGAAAGACAGAAGTTCTTTTTTGAATTCGTACTCAAAAGCTATGACTCGGTAGCCCATGGAGATAATACCCACAAGGCTATCTCCAGCTTTTTAAACAAAATATACCTAAAGCTCACAAATTAAACGGCATTTATTATCAAAAACCCTTTTGTAGTCATCTGCGTATGAAGGGGAAAACATTAATAAATAAATAGAAGCCTAAGGGTACCATCCCTTTGCGTTAAATGTGAAAGAAAACCGTAAAATGTTTACTCCAAAATTTATAACAGTAGGCACGCCTACATGTACAGGCAATATCATGGATTTTTTTAGGGGATGGTGGGGTATAAACGAGCAGACGGATGTCCTGATGGTAAGCGATTACCGCCGCCCATGGACATCCGCAACAGCAGAGAAGTTACAAGTGCGTTGCCCGCCTTTTAAAAGGGGTTTGGGCCTCCGGTAACCTGACTCACTCGCGCGAAACACAACGTAAGCGTTGTTTCACGCCGGTTTTCTGTGAGGCCGTGGTATCACTCCGTTCGAACGGGCCCATTCGTGGAGAAGCATGGGCTCTCCCACGGTTATTACCATGGCTAGATACCATGGTAATAACCGTCAAATTTCTTAAATTTCGTGTCATGTGGGGACGGATTAGAATACAGTTCCTCACTGCCATTCAGATAGGCATCACGGAGCCGAGAAAATATCTGACTTGTTCGATGGTAGGACCTCACGGGGTCTGACTGGCTGGCGACCACCCTTACGTCAGAATCTGTCGTAAACCACCTTGGTGTGTGTTTCGACTATTGCGCGTAAGACCCAATTCCACCTGGGTTGCTGCGGCTCTGGCAGTCTGCAGTCCGTAGGGACTCTTAAAGGCTCTGGTATTGCAGGTGCCTGCTCGTTTACCGACCTAATCAATAAAAAAAAAATATATACATACAAGCGAACTTTAGGAGTAGGTCCATCCTGTACATCCACACTTATAAAGTCTCCAAGGTAAACAAGTGCATTGGTATTTATTACTAGTTAAAGTAATGTTAAAGATATGTAAACAATGTAAATAATAAAAAAAACAATAGCGACGCAACGTAAAAAGTCTTTAATGCTCAGTCTAACTACGGTAATCCGATTATTTACTAGTGATGGGACAGATACTGCGTTCATTATCGATAAATCAACAAAAAGAAATTTGAAAATGACGTATCTATATTTTCCAATGGTGCTCTGACACAGGTTTAAAGAACGTATGCATTTTTTTTATGGGATAGTAGGCAAACAAGCAGACGGTAAGCCTGATGGTAAGCGATTATCGCAGACACCCGCAACACCAGAGGAGCCACAAGTGCGTTGCCGGCCTTTTAAAAGGGGATTGGGCCTCAAGTATCCTCACTCACTCGGTGAACCACAAATGTAAGCGAATGCAATTTTTGACAACTTTACTAAGTTTGGAACGATTATCCGGTCTTTTATTTCGAGTGATGTAGTAGTAGACGAAATAGTACTGTATGAACCTAGATTAACGGTATCCAAATCCGAATAATAACATTATTTGATAGAATATTGTCTGGATTACGATTTATTTCGGTATTACGTTTTTGTAGGCAACTCAAGCTCCGCCAGACCCTTAATAAATAAATTTAAACTCGACTCTTTTCTCGATCGCCTCATTAGTTTATTGATCGCAAGCCGAAAGCGAAGCCGGCGCCATCTAGTACTTATAAAAATCTAAAACATTGACTCGTAAAAGTGTCTTTAAAAGATCTACATAAATAAATAACATTTCATTTGAAGCTGTACTGTTACGCAAGAGATTCGATTCCCAAGTCGAGCAGGTTTTTTCTATGAAGTCCTTACTAACAGTTCGGAGTTGGGATTTGTTCTATTAAACGGACACAAATCCAACACGGAACGGAACTCATAACATACCGGAAAATTGTGAGTGTAATAAATACACCTCTGCTTAACCCTTCGGGGAATACAGTCGTGATGGTATTTTTAAGTACCTATGATAATATATTCTGTTTTCAACAGCACCTTATCATTATGCTCGCCTGTCACACGCTTACATGAAATATTTATCGGCAACACTGAAAAATTGTGTCTACGTTAACAGACTCACGATTCAGCTGAAATAAGCTTCTGAAATTCTTATATAAAGACGTCTTTTTACTCGGTATAAGGACCTCTCGGGGTCTGACTGGCTGGCGACCGCCCTTACGTCGGAGTCTGTCGTAAAGCACCTTGGTGTGTGTTTCGACTTTTGCGCGTAAGAGTAAGTTCCCTCTCGATTGCTGCGGCTCTGGCAGTCTGCAGTCCGTAGGGGCTTTTAAAGCTCGGCAACGCATCAGCAACTGCTCTGGTGTTGCAAAAGAAAACTGTTATCAAGGTCAAGGAAATTGAAACATAACATAATCTATCATTACGTCTATATTCCCCGAAAGGTTAGGCAGAGGTGTACTAATGTACATATAGAACTCGCCAATATGTAGTCTTATTAATCGGACACAAATCGAAGCTCTGAGAATTTCGTACCTAAATCTAATAATACTGCTTGACCCGGGAATCGAACATTGGACTTCACGTTTCGCAGCCTTGTTTTCTACCCCTACCCAAAGAGCTCAATGATTTTTTGATTTTGTTAAAACATGATACATTTTTGAGGCCGTATTATGACATTTTAACGCCATCATTTTTACCTTGTGTAAAAAGATGCCGCTCTACATATTAAATAGCCTCATCTCTTTCTTACAACCTAAAAATTATGGCGTTAACATGTCATAATACGGCCCTGGAAAAATATATTTTCTGTAACCATCAAATTGCACCTATATCGATAAATTATATCAGCGTCACATCACTATAGTAGAGTGAACAACTCTCAAAGTGAAAATTCCAACCAATTTAACGCTTAAGTGAAGTTTTTTTCGCACAAAAAACGGAAATTCAAACATGAATTCCGTTTATAATTCCCCTTTTTGGAATTCATTGCACGTCACGTCGTAAAAATTTCTAAAAATAATTACGTTTATAATTAAAAGAGAAATATAAAGGAAACTATCCCAATAACCGTAGAATACCACTTAGGATAGGAAACTAGCAATGGCCCACTTCCAAGCTCTCATATAAATTATATAGTTATGTCCATGCCCTAAAAACCCTGTATCTAAGATAAAAATCAATAAAAATGCCGTACGAATGCACTCGAGAACGGCTCCACAGATTTTTATTGTATTCGTAATGGTGAGGACAAGGTTTTTCGATTATTTATCAGGCCTACGCAAATGTTCCACTGATCTAGTATCGTCCCGTGACGGGTTGTTCAGCTCCCTAGATTATGGTCGAGCTACCCAATGACTGATGCATGCGTGCCGTCAGCTGGGACTGGTCTACTTAAAGCCGCTGTGGCTCTTTCTTCAAAAGGTCATTTCAGACATTGTCTTACATTGTAACTCACATATTTGCTATTAAGTATTAGGGCTGAAGTGGAAGTGGGCCGGCCATGTCTGCAGATGGACAGACGACCGATGGAGAAGACAAGTGTTAGAGTGGAGACTTGGCTTTCTGTGAGGCCGTGGTATCACTCCGGTCGAGCCGGCCCATTCGCGCCGAAACATGGCTCTCCCACGGACGAACGTTACGAGTTTAAATTTACAAATTAAATAATATTCTAAAATTTGCAAGGCCGCCAGAGCTCCGCGAGGAGGCACTGTGTTGGCAGTGTGGGGGACCTGTGGTGTTTTGTTACCGCCGCTGTCATGCATGGCAGAATGTCCCCTATGCTGCCAGCGCAACTATTCTTCCTTAATTTACAGGGTCAGCAACGCGCGAGTGATACCCCTGGTGTTGCAAGCGTCCATAGGCTACGGTAACCGCTTACCATCAGACGGGCCGTATGCTTGTTTGCCACCTTAGACGCTTAAAAAAATGTACTTAGTATAATATCATAGAAAAGCAAACTTGTTATAGTTACATTGTGATCTCCATTATAGGTAACACCCTGCCATGTCCCATGGGGGTCGTAAAAACCCGCTAAAAGATTATATCTAGTGGATGGGCATGATCTACATACTCGTACAAGATCCCGTGACATCTTGTACTGAAATATATCATACCATCACGCCTGTATTCCCCGAAGGGTTGGGCAGAGGTATTGGTAATGTACACATAACGATCTCCGCTATGTTTTTAAACCGACTTCAAAAAGGAGGAGGTTCTCAATTCGACTGCATGTTTTTTTTGTATGTTTGTTACGCGATTACTCCGTCAATTATGAACCGATTTTGATGATAATTTTTTTGATCGGTAGGTCATACTTCAGAGGTGGCCCCATAAAATTTGGTCAAGATCTGATCACAAAATTTAGAACAAAATGACAATAACTCGTAAATGATAACGTCGTCTAGGAATACGTGATTTTTTTTTAAATAAACGTTGCCCCATCCTAGGATTTTCTCCTGTGTCGTGGGTGCGTTTACAAACACAAATTCGCACATACACAAACACCCAGACCCGGAACAACTACCTGTAGATCATACAAATATTTGTTCCGTGTGGGGATCGAACCCACAACACGTTGCGTAGAAGCCGATCGGTCAGCCGCTACGCCAAACGTGTCGTCGACACTCACTACTAAAAATATTGAAATAAAATAACTTATAAGAAAAAGTTAAACCACCTTCATTAACATAAAAAGTAATGTTATGTGCGAAACCGTTTAGGAAGTCGGTGACCAAATCAAAAGATCCGATCAAATCAAAGGCACCGACTTCCGAAACTGTTTCGCAGATAACGACACGTTTGGCGTAGCGTTTGAGCGATCGGCTTCTGCGTCACGTGTTGTGCGTTCGATCCCCACAAGGTGCAAATATTTGCATGATCTACGGGTAGTTGTTCCGGGTCTAGGTGTTTGTGTATGTGAGAATTTGTGTTTGTAAACGCACCCACGATACAGGAGAAAATCCTAGTGTGGGGCAACGTTTTTATATAAAAAAAAAATAATAACATTTATTTTTTTATATTTTTGAAGGCGGTTTTACTTATGGCACAATTTTAACCTGCACGCTGCTACTGAGAATTTCATAGCAAAATTAAATAACACTGCTCGACCTGGGAATCGTACCTCTAGCGAAGGCGCACGTAGACTTATGAATCAGATCATTAAAAAATATGTACCATTTAAAGTGATATGAAGTGACCTCTACTTAATTATCATTTAATTCAACTTTGGACCATTAGTACAATAGCGATGAAAGTACATATTTTTTTTTTGTTCATGATGGTAAGCGTAAGCCTGGTTCGACTGATCTTGAGAGTCCGGCGGAGCTTGAATTGCCAACAAAAACGTAATACCGAAATAAATCGTAATTCAGACAATGTTCTATCAAAGTATTATTCGGATTTGGACAACGTTAATCTAGGTTCCTACGGAACTATTTTGTCTACTACTGTTTCACTGGAAATAAGAAACCGGAAAATCGTTCCAAACTTGGTAAAGTTATTAAAAATTGCATTCGCATATATTTATTACCGCTGAAGTATTTTGGACGAAATGGTAAAGTAGGAACCTAGATTAACGGTATCGGAATCAGAATAATAACAGAATTTGATTAAATTATGTTTAAATTACGATTTATGTCAGTATTACGTTTGTAAAAGAAATTCACAGACACTGCGATCTACGATACAATTTCATAATTCTAACATTTCTGATTATACTAGAAAATACAAGGCCTTCCCTTGGTTTTTATTATAACAGGAGAGAAGACAAAACAAACTGCTTTTTGAAACCTCTTCATGATTTAACTCTTAATATTAAATTATTATAAGCTTGCAGACAAAATAAAACCTGAAGTACATTAAGCATAAAAAAACAAACAGACACAAGCCTTTGACTCTTCAGCGGAAGAAATTGAAGCGGCTTCTTAAGCGAAGAGTAATAAAACGACATTGAGGTATACTGTGTTTCGTACTACAGCAGCTACGGTTAAAGAATTTATTTCTCAAAAGAATTACAAATTCACTTACGGAGAAATTATTGCTTAAATATGAATTAAAAGTACAAACTTATTAGTTACATTACTAGTTTAACGAAACAAAAATAAAGGAGGTAGTAATATTTTGAGATTAGTGCATTACCTGCCTATGAGCGGCGGCGACTACAGCGCGCGATTATGTTTACTAAGGCCTATACTATAGTGGCCAACAAGGAGCAAAGCTATGTTTTTTTTTCTATAGATACATACATACACTCACGCCTTTCTCCCACAGGGGTAGGCAGAAACTACAGACTGCCACTTGCTACGATTCTTGCATACTTCTTTTGCTTCTTCCACATTCATACATCTTCTCATACATATTCGTACACGTCGGGTGCATGTGCTACGCATCTGACCTTTTTAAAAGATTTCACCAATAAGATCAGCGTATGTCCTTCTATAGCGACCTCTACCGGCGCTTTCTATAGTTATTATAATAATATATTGTATTATTTTTGTTTTAATATATATTTATTTATAGAGAAGTAAGTGATACATCTATTCGAATGTAGGCTTTTAATATAATATAATGCTAATAGTGTTAAATAATTTGATTTCTTTGACGTCTTTTGGTAGTCTATTATAAAAGGTGACGCCTTCATACATGACCATAGTTGGTCCTCGGTTTTTCAGCTGCAATTTTACATAATTAAAAATTATAGTTTTTGTGTCGCAATTTGAGCACAAATATAAAAAATACAATACCCCAAAGGGTTAGACAGAGGTATACTAATTTACAACCATAGTTTGCTTCGGTATATTTAGATCATACGTAATAGGAAAAATACTTCCTCCCACACTAGAATTTTCACCTGTACCGTGTGTGGTTACAAACACAAATTCTCACATCTACAAGCACCCAGAACAATTAACCCTGTAGGCTATGCAAATATTTGTACGGAGCAGGAACCCGTGACCCGTAAATTCGTGACTCACCTATATGGAGGTGTTCTGTTGAAGTAGGTACATAGTTCGTCGATTTATAGTACATTCTGGGTATCTTTATAAGGAAGGAAATAAAGAAAAATATTAAGGGTTTTTTTCCCATTAACCGGAAACCAATCCAGGCTCTAAGCTTCTTCTGAGAATTTACCAACCCAATAACACTGTCCCACGTGTAATCAAACGTACGACGTTTCATCATTTAAAAATTATTATTAAGTTTATGTTGTCCGCGATTTCACTCGAGGTGAGTGAGAAAAGAACTTTTTGAGACAAAAGTTAGTTTTATATCCTTTTCCAAGGCCTAACCTACTATACTAGCTTTTATAAAAAATGGTTCAGCGGTCTAGGCGAGCCATAACGAACAGAATTACTTTCACATTTATAATATTAGTATAAATTAGTTGTGTGAACTCCTCAACTCATAGATTAGTAATACACTGCACTATCTTCTCTAGTTTATAGTAACTCAATGTACGAAGTCAGAAAAAAAAAATCGAACATGGCCGCTTCCCGCCTTTTTCGCGTATACCATTTATCGTTCGCGAAGGCGCATTCGCTTCATGTGACATTACGTTACTTTTGCCACAAAAACTTTTGCAAATGACGTTTTATTTTTATGATTAAACGGAGTTTTAAGCATGTGATTAAGAGTTCTGTGGTTTCTATGTAATAGTCTGCTTTATGTAGGTATGTTTTCTGTAAAATATATTTTATGCATTTTTTATTTATGCTGTATTTTTAATAACACTTTTTATAGTAAAAAAAGATCGTGCCTCTAGTTGAAAGTGAAATTGACCTGAGGAACTAGGTTTTTCCTTACAATATATTATACAATATATAATAGCTACGCTAGCGAACCGAGTGTGTGTATGAAAAAATTGAGGAACATTGATGAAGCAAAACTTAATATCTAAAAATCCGTAACACCTTCGTGGTTTTCCGTAGTTTGCCTAACTCTAAGGAAAACATAAAAGTTGATATATTTAAGGACCACTAGGGATAAAATAAAAGAAACGTTATTTTTTATTATATTTTTGAGGTGATAGGACTCTGCCGCCACATTGCCAAAATTATCTGCTGCTAAAAAATAATATGCTAACATTATTCTGTCACGGTTTGGAGAGTAATGTACCCAATGAAATTACAGGACAAATAAGACTAAACAATTAACGTTTCACAATGAAAATGGGCGAGTAATACCTACTACGGGTGTTGCTGGCGTATATAGGCTGCGATTGCCGCTTACCATCAGACAGCCCATCTTGTTTATCATCTATTATTACATTATCATTATTACAATAAAAAATAATTGTCACCGATATTCAACGTGTCGAAACGCATTAGTGACTTTTCAGCGCATAAATCGAACGCGCTCCGATAAAAGCCGAATTTGAAAGTAATATTCATTAGATTTTTACTACTTTATTTCATCGTATCAAATATTGGATAATTAATTAAATTACTATTTTTGGCTCAACATCAAAGACAGAGAAACAATTTAATTATAATTTCTTGTAGTATGATATCCCTGGCGTTACAAGCCTACATAGGCTACGGTAACCGCTTACCATCAGGCGGGCTGTACGGTATTTGCCACGTCAGTGGTATAAAAAAAAAAACTTCTACGTGGGAGAGCCATGCTTCAGCACGAATGGGCCGGCTCGACCGGAGTGATACCACGGCCTTACAGAAAACCGACGTTAAACAACGCCTACGTTGTGTTTCGCCGAGTGAGTGAGGTTACCGAAGGCCCAATCCCCTTTTAAAAGGTCGGCAACGCACTCGTAACTCCTCTGGTGTTGCGGGTGTCCATGGGCGGCGGTGAGACGGATCGCCTGATGGTAAGCGATTTACCATCAGGCGATCCGTCAGCTACTTCGACCTCCTATCCCATAAAAAAAAATAACTGGGCACAAATCGGTATGTTTAGGTAAAAATACCGGTAAGCTGTGGTTCTACATAAGTACAACGCTGCCTAACCCTTTGAGGAGTACAGGTTGGACGTATGAATGGATAGGATGAACTCTCGCGAAGTTAACGGAAATAAGAGTGTTCTGTGAAATCATATTCTAATAACTCGACTTCATTCGATAACATAATGTTTAGATTCACTAATTAATTGTCTTTTTTGTTTCATGTACGGCCAAGCAGCAGAAGGACGTCGAAACAGTAAGTAGACATTTATTTACTTATCATTTTTAATTGCTAGATGGTTTTATAATTGTGTAATAAAAATGGTTGTATAATTTTTAGATTTACCAATATATAAACATATATACCATCACGCCTGTATTCCCCGAAGGATTAGGCAGAGGCGTACTTAATGTACACCCACAGTTCGTCGGTATGTTTAGGTCTCATGTTATAGGGGGCGAGCCTATTGCCATTAACTGGGCCCAAATCCAGACTCCGTGCTGCTACTGAAAAATTCATAGAAAAACCCAATAATAAAACTTTGCTCGACCTGGGGATCGAACCCAGGACCTCTAGCGTAGCAGTCGCACTTAGGACCACTAGACAAATGAGGCAGTCAATATATAAATACATAATTATATCTTAATAGATACCTAACTAGCTGTTACTACTGGGTGTTAGGCGGCATGTGTAGGAATGCCTTGCTATTTTCTTATGTTTTTACAAAAATCTTCGCGTAATCACACACAATATTAATTTAATGGAGGAAATCTTAATGATTTTTAAAATTTGATCCAAGTTTCACCTAAGTTTAAATTAAAATATAAAAATTATAATGCCCCATTGCAAAAGCAATCACCTGGATTTAAAAAAAAAAAGTAGAAGATTAAATCTATTTTTATGCTAATCAACTGTGTGAAGGGAAGCAAAAAAGGGGTCTTCGTTAGAATCTTTTTACTATGAAGAACATGAATGGAAAATCAAACCACTATTCAATAATATTAGAGTGAGGTACAGCGTGATAAGGAAGCATTGTAGAGTGAGAGATTACGTAGTATTAATAAAGATTGAGAAAGGTGTTAAGGGTCCAGTGGAGCTTGAATTGCCCACAAAAACGTAATACCGAAATAAATCGTAATCCAAACAATATTCTATCAAATTATGTTATTATTCGGATTTTGATACCGTTAATCTAGGTTTCTACGGTTCTATTTCGTCTAATACTACTTCACTGGAAATAAGAGACCGAAAAATCGTTCCAAACTTGGTAAAATTATTAAAAATTGCATTCGCTTACATTTAATTCCAGTGAAGTATTTTGGACGAAATTGTAACGTAGGAACCTATATTAACGGTATCGGAATCCGAATAATAATATAATTTGATTAAATTGTCTTTGAATTACGATTTATTTCGGTATTAAGTTTGTAAGAGAAATTTGGTCCGCCGGACTCTTAAGTTAATTTAAGCATGTAGAGAGGATGGATGAACGGAGTATGACGTTTTTACGTGGCAAGTGCGGATGGTAGAGTTGATAGGGGCCGTCCTCTGCAAACGTACCGCAACCAAATTGCGGACGTTCTCAAAAAAAGTTAGGTTAAGAGCAACCGAGCACTTTCGCTTCATCTAGATTAACATGAGATTAATCTAGATGAAGCGAAAGTTGTGTGCCAGGATTCATAGAAACTAGGTACACCATAAGAAAATGAAAATGGGTCCAATAGTTTTTGATAACACACATTATTCTCTTCAACTGATACCAATATTATGACTGCCTTTGGAAATAAAAATATAAGAATTAACTTGTAATACATTCAAAACATAAAAACAACCCACATAAAACAACACCCAGCAACACAATAACAATTAACAACAGAATGTAATGTATTAATTAAAAGAAAGTTTCAAATATAATTCGTTAACAACAAAAGGCACACACGATGATTACCGACGTAGCAACCCTAAGGCCTGTTATTTTCTATGCATATTTAATTAATAAGCATTTACATTGCAAATGTAAAACGGTACAACTCCAGGAGTTAGTTTTCATAGAAGGGCCTTCGGGGACTTTAATTACTGGATTCACAGTTCTGGAAAGAGCAAGTTTATTGAAACAATGCGCGAGAATAGAGTATTAATTTGACTGGTGTTTGATTTATTCAAAATAACAGGCTTAATTTAAAAAAATATTACTAAATTATATATTATCTGTATATATAAAAAAAAAGATTACAAAAGATACTAAGATATAAGCGTTTAAAATTTTTAGTAGGAGTCAAGAAGCTCCGTCCCTTTCCCGCAAAACGAGTGCTATTTATAGGATTTGATTCATTCGGATTTTAAAAGACATACGCAATAATTGTAGCATGTACAGTAAGCTTTGCCTTTGATTGAGCTTGTATTAAAAGTAGATCCTCATCAACTTACTCCTCTCACTAGCTCCGTATATCTTAACTGGCTGGCTACCTTGATACTAAACCATACAATGAAATACTATGAAAGAATATTAGAATTACCCAACTCCTTGTTTTTCTTTTCCCTCTTTATCTCACAAAGTGATGACAGTCTATCATCTCTAAACTGGGATAAAGCCTAACTCGTAGGAACAAGCAATATTTCTCACAACTACAGCATTTAAAGCCACTTCAGTCCACTTTATATCCAAACTAAACTTTATACAAAGACGCCCTGACAGTTTGAGATTGGCGCCCTGCGGGGTGGGCAGAATTTAAAATTTTACCGTCGCTTATTCCTGCTTTATTCTTCAATAACTCTTATAACGTAGACGACTAGCCTCTGCCTGCAGCTTATTCACTCCCCAATATCCTGTCGTACTAAACATAGTTGGATCACAGAAAAAAAACTATAGCTCCTGTATTCCTATAATTGAAAGAAAGAAAAAACTTATGTTTCTTTTTGAAATTGTTGTCTTTGAGATTTTTTGTGTAATCAATGTTAATTAGAGTGACTTTTAGAATTTTACTTTGATTAATATAACTTTCCCAAAAATATCTACAAAGCTGTTCCTGGAAAATAAAATAATTTTGATTCTCTGAACTACAGTTCAAATGTTTTTATTTCAAATAAAAAGCATTTACAAATATTTATAAAATGGTAAGTTGCTCGGTCTAATAAGTTGTTTCTAAGAAGAAGAAGACGGCAAACAAACAAACGAAAATACTCTCAGAGTGGAAAATAAATAGATAAATGAAAAGGCCATCCTTAACCAGTTTTATGAACTTCAGCATAGCATTCTGTGCTAACATTATTATTTCAAGAATTTTACTAAGCAATATTTATCTAAGTTTATTAAATATTCATAATAGTCTCATTATTCTTCTCTGTAATGTCAAGGCAAACAAGGTGTACCGTTAAGTCACTAAGAATTAGCAACTGAGTGATTTAACAAAATTATGAATCTCGTTTAATAAAGCATTCATTAAACATAAGCCTTTCATAGACTACGTTCATTATGTATTTAACATTAAGTAAGTAAGTTTAAGTAGTCTGTATAATTCTCATTTAAACATAATATTATTTTTTTTGTTTTGTCTATTGTAACACTTCAACGATAAATATATTTCAACTCTTCCTTTTTGTAACCTTCAGTACACCTTCAGTAGCTATCCTTTTAAATTTTTATTGTTAAAAATTAAGTACCTACTTGTGTTTAGTTATTTCTATAATGCATGTTGTAGTCTCCTATAAGCGAAGGAGTACACTGACTTGACTGATTCCTTATGTTATATTTTGAAAAATTGTGTATGTCCTTTGTTGGAAATCCTAAATAAATAAATTAATTAATGCCTTTTTGACGTCTCAAAATGATAATTACAGGTATACAAAGTAAGCTATTGGGATGGGTCAGTATTAGGAAGGCTACATCTATAAGGGACAGCACAAAGTATTTCAAGAATATATATGTTGTCTAGAAGTATTTGAATAAAAAATATTAAAAGCAACTATTTTAAGCCCAAAGATAAACTACTTTAAACTGTAGTAAATATAAAGTTCCAAAAAACTATTTATATTTATAAAGGTATGCAAAAGATGTGACAAGCTTTTGGATCATGCTTAAGCGTTTTACCAAATGTCAATTTAATTTAATTTCAGGAGGACACCACATTCGAGACCAGTTCGAACTTTACCTTCGAAGCGACACGCTTTGAAAATGGACAGAAATTCCACTGCGAAGCGTCCAATGAAGTAACCGAGCAAACCAAGGACGAACCGATGCATGCCACGAAGGAACTGGAGATTTGGTGTATGTAGATGACATTTTATATTATATTCGCTTAAACGGTGAAGGCAAATCTACGTGGCTGAGTGTTTTCCTCGACCGCATGTGAAGTCTGCCAACCCACACTAGGGACCAGCATAGTGTACTATGCCTAATCCCTCTTATTCTGAGATATTTGTATATGGGTTAATAATGCGATAATATTTTAATCCAATTTTCAAATTCAAATTTTAAAGCTTCATAAATCTGCATGGATAGTTCTTTATTGGGACTTCTATATTTAGTGGATATGTCCAATGACCCTAACAGGTTTGATCAAACATCTTGTATCTATAAAGAGACAAATCAAATCATCGTCTAATTTTTTTCGCAATCCTTGCTAGTGATCAAAGTCAAAGTCAAAATGTTTTATTTCAATGAGACCATTAAAAAAGGTACTTTTGAAAGTCTAACTAGATAGATAGATAGATAGATAGATAGAATATTCTTTATAGTTGCACGGTCAAACCATGAGTCACTGTCATGTTATTAATAATGTTGTTTTAATTAACTTTCAATACATTTACAGATCCCCCAATCGTTCGAGTGGAACCAAAAAATATAACAGTCGTAGAAGGATCAAAGTTACTGCTCAAATGTGAATATGAAAGTAATCCATCATCACTGACTGGAGTTATATGGTAAGTTATGTAAACATTTATATAAAAACTCAGTGCAAAGACAATTGCAGTCGTAAATGTTTCGCTTTCGTGATTATTGTCCTTACTGGTGATGACTGATATATGTGCCGTCGGCTGAGACTGGTCTACTCAAAGCCGCTATGGATGTTTCTAAAATGGCCATTTCAGACATTGCATTGTATCACATATTTTGATACTTTTATGTCTGGACTTTCAAAGAGACCACAATTCTCTGAGTTTGTTTCGGTGTTTCTTCTCAGAGGTCGTCAGCTAGGAAATACCGACACCAATAGTACTATTGGTACTTAAAAAACTAAAAAAATGACTTGTAAAAGTGTCTTTGAAAGATCTATTTACAAAAATAAATATAATTTCATACTGATTTCGATAATTTTGCAGAAAAACACATACATTTTACTACATTACATAGATTACATAAATACCTACTTTACATAGATTTTACTTGAAACTGCTAACTTCAGACGTCTACAGTTATTTCGATGGTGCTGTAACCATAAATCACTTTCTTTTCTAGGTATCGCAATGGCGAGCGAGTTCCAGTTCAGAATACGAGGCACTATGAAGGAGGAACCACCGACCAGCACTCACTCATCATCTTGGATGCTAATGGCGATGACATGGGCAACTACACCTGCGTGCTCGCCAACGCAGTCGGCAATGGGACTAGCGAAGAGAGTATTGACGTCAATGTGCTGTGTAAGTGTATTATTTTCAATGAGAGTATTTTTAAACTTCTAATTACTAAAGTATTAGAGAAAAGGTATCTATTTTTCTCTGGCATTCTTTCGCACAAATCACACTATATTAACAAATAAACTCTCGACTCGTATCTATTTCTATATATAGTAGCAGTAGTTATAATATAAGTACCACAAGAAGTTTTTAATTATTTCTAACTATCTATATTTCCCACTGCTGGGCAAACGTTTCTCTCTCACTCTTACACTCCTCTACTAATAAGGGACAGCCCTTTCGATAGGAGTCAAAATCATCATTCTATCTTATCCTTGGTCTATCACGGTGCCATCCAGACAAGTTCGGCCCAATCCCACTTACATTTAGCCGTTTTGTATATCATGGAACTATCACAGATTTCAAAGGCGAGACGGCGCGTAAAGGTTGAGCGATCTGATTCTGCGCCACAGGCTATGGGTTCGATCCCTACACGGAACGAATAGTTCTATGACCCATATGTAGTTGTTCCAGATCTGGGTGTTTGAATAGGTGAAAATTAAACACAAACATTTTTATAAAAAAGGGCTCCTTACCTCAATGAATTATTTTTCTGATTGATAATTTCAATAATTCCAGTCAAACCACAAGTTCGCTTGACCATGAGTTCACCGAGCCCAATTTTGGAAACTGACCACAAGAACGTGACCCTCACCTGCGAGGTGGTATCTGGCAACCCTCCACTCCTAGATGAGGTCATCTGGTATCTGGATGGAGAGATTCTGAAGCATCTCCCGGAATGCAACGACACTGAGGGTGAAGGTACGTTTATGCTTAAGATGGTACTGGTAGTCGTAAAGATTAAAAAAAAGTTAAAACATAATCAAAACTAATAGTCTAGTAATATAACCTTCTTCAAAAGCGATCGGCGTCGATCACAAGTCTGACGCCCTAGCCATTAGGCTAGGGCGTCGGACTTGTGATCATGTAGTTGCCGGTTCAAAACTCACCCATTGCACTACCGACGTGAACCCACTCGTAACACAAGCATTTAGCTTGGCACGAGGGGTTAACAAGAATACTAGTAATGTGCGACCCACATTGCTAGTAAGCTTTTTTTTTAAAAAAAAACCTCTAATAGTTGTTATCGTCGTGGTAGTCAGAAGCCTGGAAACCTAACCACCAGTATTTAACCGAGTGAATCGGTTCCTTTTAGGCAAACGTGCTCCATCGTAGATCGCAGTATCGCTTAACATCAGGCAAAATGGCGGTCAAGCGTAAGCCTATCACGAATAAAAAAAAACATCACTTATTAGATTGTGGAATTCTGATGTCAGTAGCTTCGTTGCCTCATCTGATTAAACTGAAAGCCGATCCCAACATAGTTGGGGAAAATTCTATGAACAAGGAGGAATGTTAATTTTAATTTTAATCTTTTATACTTACAGAGAACCTATGCAATGAAGTGGATCCCTCGATGCTGCTTCTCCAGGATACAACAAAAAGTTTCCATGGCAACTACTCCTGTAAAGGCAAGAACTACGCTGGTTGGGGTAACGTGAGCTCCAAGACTGAACTGATAGTCAATTGTAAGTAATACTGGTTTATCCCACTGTAGATATAGAATTTCAGTATCTAATACCTAATCTAATCTTATAGGTAAACATACATACAATATATATACTCACATCATTTCAAACGGAGAAAGGAAGGAACTACAGACCAGCACTTGCTACGATTCTTGCATACTTCTTTTGCTTCTTCCACATTCATACATCTTGTCATACACACGTGCCTGTTGCGAGTTGTTGTTTAAAAGACGTCGCCAATAATATCGGCGTATGTATAGGACGACCTCTCCCAATGCTGCCCCTGACATTCGCCTTATAAATTCCTTTTGTTAAGTTGCCGAATCTAAAAAAAACCATTTCCAGATCCACCTGGTCCTGCTAAACTGACATACTCTCCATGGCGTGTGGTGAAAGGCAAGAGTTTGGTGCTAAGTTGTAGCATAAAGGAACGTGGACGACCTGAAGCTCACAGGTAGGCATTGATCTAATTCAATGATGGCACGTACGCTATTACACATAACATAACATACCATCATCATTGACATTGACAATGTAATAAATAAAGCATCAAAAATGCTAGGTTTTATTTTGAGAATGTGTAAATCATTCAAATATAATACGACGAAAATAATGCTTTTCAATAGCCTTGTCCTTAGTATCTTAGAGTATTGCAGTGTGGTATGGCGACCACACTACGCTACACACTCATTGCGTTTTGAGCGGGTCCAGAAACGCTTCCTATGCCATTTGGCGTTTTCCAATGGCGTCGCCAAAAAAATTCGGTCCTATAAGCGTAGAATGGAGCACTTTCGAATGAAATCTCTGGCAAATCGTAGGCATGTTAATGATGCAATATTTGCTGGTAAAATATTTGCCAATAAAATAGACTGTCCTCAGTTATTGGCGCTTTTTAGACTTCGCGTACCCTCAAGACGTCCTCGCAATCCGATCACACCACTCTGTCCACCATGTAGAAAGACAGTTCTTGGCAGTAACTCCCCATGTGCCAGATTATGCAAAATAATAAACAGCTGTAGCGATAAATTAGACCTGCATCACGACACCCTAAATAAAATGCAAAGAATTTTCTTAAATTTCTTAAACTTAGAATTGGCAATAGAATTAGAATTATAGATTTGTATAAATTAGTAGTAGTATAATTTAGAAATAGTACTTTGCTTAGTATATTGTGTCTATGTCTAACTGTATCTGTATATGTGGAGTTTACCTGTAAGTGGTTGTTACACTGTTATTCCTTATGTTTTGAACATGTATACTATATCCATTAGTCTAAGTGTACACAATTGTTGGTAAACCTAATAAAGAAAATAAATAAATAAATCACGCATATATTCCCCGAAGAATTAGGCAGAGGTGCGTAACCCTTCTGGGAATCCGCCTTATGTACTATTTTTTTGTACTTAAAATTATCTCTCATCATCCAAGACTGAAGAAATGAAACGACTTGATCTTAACAACGGTTTTCATCAGATTCCGGTGGACGCGCGGTGGCCGGCCGGTGAATGATATCGTGTCTCAGAACTGGACCATCGACCCCGTGACCCTGGACCATCGCACCAACATCTCGTGCTGGGGGACCAACGCTGGTGGAGGGGGGGAACCAGCTTACACTTCTATTGACGTGCTGGGTTAGTAGTTTATTGGTCCGTATGAGGTATTTACTTTATGCCAATGTGGTAGAAGTTAGTTTGGTGGGGATATTGCTGCGCCATTTCTTATCCCAAGCATAAAGACCAACGCACTTGTGACCCCTATGTTGTTGCGGGTGTCCATGGGCGGCGGTAATCGCTTACCATCAGGGGATCCGTCTGCTAGTTTGCCCTCCTATCCCACAAAAAAAAATGACTAATAAGCTAAAGGTCTTAGAGTTGCCGCCGAGTACATTTTTGTCTATCTTGATTATTTAAAAAGAACATAAGTCAGATTTGCAAAGTTATTGTTAGGATCAATAGTTATAAGCTTTAGAGAGTAAAATAATATACCTGTACAATTTTATATTTCAGCTCCACCAAGTTTCAAATACGCGATGAACCATTACAGCGGGGCCCTGTACAAGTCACAGGTGAGATTTTTCTTAGTTACTTAAATTATTTTTTACTAGCGACCCGCCCGCGGTTCCACCCGCGTTACCCCATTCATAAGAATCGTAGCGTCATGTTAAATAGCTTAAAACCTTCCTCTTGAATCACACTATCTATTAAAAAAAACCGCTTCAAAATCCGTTGCGTAGTTTTAAAGATTTAAGCCGGATTTAAAGACGGACAGACAGCGACAGCGACTTTGTTTTATACTATGTAGTGATATCACAAAAGTCGAGATGAAAATTGACTATCTTGTGGCATTGCTTATGGATTTATATTTTTTCTACCGCATTTATATATTAATAGGACAGTTGTTTGGTGTTTCATCTATTAAAAAAATAAATCCTACTGGAAAATAAATATTCGTATACTGAAAAAAATATTTTGCAAATTTTTTGCTGGATTGACTGAGACTCTGTCCCTTTCCCGCAAAATGTATATCAATATAGAATATATATACCACACGCACGGTTTGACGTCACAACTTGCTTTAGTACGCTCTCTGTCTAATGTAAAATTTAAAATGCCTATAACACATATTTTTGAACCGATATTAATTTTGTTTTGCGGCTCTAATTATCAACTTTTTTATTAGACCATAAAAAATAATGAGTCAAGTACGTAAACAACCATCATTATGAATTATTGATCTCTATGTCCACAGAACATATCTCTATCTTGTACGGTAGAATGTGCGCCGCTATGCAGCGTCCAATGGCTCAAGGATGGACAAGTCATAGACCCAGAAAAGACTGATAGGTATTACGTTGTGGAGAGGAAGATTGAGCCTCAAGTGAATAGAAATGATTTCGAAGCTACTGAGTCTACTTTGGTAAGTAATAAAACTATTAACAGTAAAGTTTTTAACAAAGAAAAGCTGCAGTGGCATACCATGTCTAGGTTGTCTAGCATAGATGCGGCTATATCCTTACTAATATTATAAACGTGAAAGTTTATGAGTATGGATGTATAGCTGTTAACGGCTGAAAGGATCTGGATGAAATTTGACACAGAGATAGATTATAGCCTGGAATAACACGTAGACTTTTTTTATACAGATCGGACCCAATTCTAAAGCTAGTAGTTTAAATAGCTATCTCTAACAACCTCAAAATTTATTTCGATGTTTGGGAAAAGATTACTAAATCATCAAAATAACAAAATAGGTAACTGATTTAGCCGGTTTATAACACCAACTCCAAACACCGATGGACACGGCATAATTAGCTCAACGGCTGAACTTTTGGTATGTGCGGCAATGGGTTCGATTCCCGCACAAAAAAACTGTTTGCATGGATTGTATATGTGATCATTTCTGTTTGTGAGCGCATCCACGATACAGGAGGAAAATATCCTACATAAACACCCTTCTATTTTTCACTTTGACGACTTTCCATTCCACTGTAATGTATAATATCTGTCACAGTTTGAAGCCTAATAAAAGTCCTGCTAGGAACATATACAAACAAACTGTCTATTAAGATTAATTTATATCTTTGGTGCTTCAAAGATGGTTATTGATTATTCACCTCTTAATCTTTTTGTTTCCCAGCACTGGAACATGTCAGCATGGCCAGGTAACGCTTTGGACCGGGCAGCGGACACAGCCAGCTATACCTGTAGATCTTCAAGGAACTTGGCAGGACCTCCTGTCAACAGCACGACGAAGTTTGCAGTTGAATGTGAGTAATTTTTTAATTCCTCTGCTGGACTAATGCTTCCTCCAGTTCTTTCCAATTACTCTTTTCTTGTCCTCGAACTAGCCTTCGGTATCCAAGTCATCCTGCCAGCTCTTTTTGGTCTGGTCTCAACGGCTACTAGTACAACGTTATTTGGAGACTTTTTCGCAGCGGTTATTGTGCATGCTACTGATGTAACCCACCCCCAATCACATGTATGATTTACAAAGTGGAAATAGCTGTACGCATAAAACTGCTTTTAAATGAAAATCCGTTTTGTGAGTGTACGTTAGCCTATTTTTCAATGAGAGATGATGAATTCTAAATTCATTCCCTCCTATTAGAAGAATATTTAATAGTGATATCACTTCATACATATTTGGTACAGACATTATAAAAGTTGTAAATATCACTAATTAAATTTAATTTTACAGATGAACCAGAAAACATTACGGTAACACCTAAAGTCGTATCAGTGACTGAGAATGAGATACCAGCTAAAGTAGTGTGCTCGGCCAGGTTGGTACTTACTGTAGTATTTAATTCATCTTCTATGGTATCACCTTGAGCTACACAATAACAGCTTGTATTATTTTAAAAAGTCTATATGTCAATGTTATTTGTTTAAATTGTAGTTCTATTGTTGTAAATAAAGAAATTCCTAAAAGACAATGTTAAGGTTGTGAAAGAATAAAATATTTATAGCCGTTTACAATCGCGTTTATTAAAAATGAATTCAATATACACGACAAATTCAACTCAATATCATGTTTCCACAGAGGAATGAAGAGAATACATTATTTGATACTAATTCCGAAGAGTCTCACCATTTTGCTTATTACAGAGGTTTCCCCATGCCTTCCTATTCATGGCGTCGTGAGCACCCTAGCAAAGCTGCTGGAAAGGAGCATGGAAATAATTCCCTCATTCTCTCATCTTCAAACACATTGCTATTGGGACCAGTGCAGAGGAAGGATGGAGGCAATTACGTCTGCGAAGCATACAATAGACACGGCTCTGTTAATACTACTGTGTATCTGGATGTTATGTGTAAGTTTTTTTGGAGTATCGATTTTACTAAACCGTTTGATATTGTCAATAATGAAAAAAGAATTGACAGTCACTTTTAAATTAATGTTAGTACACATCTTTAATTTTAGTATTTCAAATTATTTTATTTATTTTAGCATGCAAAGAATGTTTGATCTATCTCCATTAAAATATCTTAATAATTTGGAGTGCCTCTAGGTTGCATATTAGGACCGATGACATTCTTCAAAATTATTTATTAATTTACTTTAATTCAAACGGTACAAACCAATTAAAATAATTAAAGACAATATTACAATACAATAAAATTACAATGTTTTCTTATATCTATTAATTTTGAATATTTGTAGTTCTGTAATATTGCTTTTACATGTTTGATAAATTAAGTAGAAAAGTCCGTTTCGTGTCAGTTAATCATTTCATTCACTTTATAGATATTCCTGAATGCGGTATTAAACAGACCGAAATTAACGGAGAACAAGTCCTTGTATGCGGAGCACATGCAAATCCTTCTGCGGTAAGTATAGATGATATAAATAAACATTATTTATTTTTGTATACTTGACAAAATTATTGAAGGTCATAGGAATGTTGCTAAAGTTTATCTGGGGTTGTGTACCACCGCATTGCCAAATATTCTGCTGCTAAGCAATAATGTACTAAAATTATTATGTACTGATTTATGTAGCCAGTGAAAACTGGGAAAATGAGGCGTAACAACCGAGGTATCAAGATAACAATGCACGAGTGACATCACTGTTATTAGTGGCATCTATAAACTGTGGTGGAACACTTACCATCATCATAATATAATTAAAGAAAAAAACATAAAATCTTGATTTTTCTTCAGGTAAACTTCTCGTGGAAGCTAAAGAATGATAACGATAGCCTGACGGACGAGAAGATCTGGCAAGTAGGGACTCAGAGTTTCCTTAGGCTGAGCACCAGCGTCGATGTCTACAGGACATATCTATGTTACGCCAACAACACTGTCGGGATGTCTAGGGCGTGCGAACGTGATGTTATGGGTATGTCCAACCATGTATTTATTTATTAAGAACTCTGTGGCGTTCGCTAGGAGAGGTCTACATTCAGCAGTGCATACTGCATTATGAGGTTAATTAACGCAGATAAAGTAAAAGTGTTGTACCAAAATCTTAGCAGGAAATCTATAATCTCAGTCTTCTCTGGATGTTCCTGGAACCCAAAATCATCAGTATATTTTCCTTCACGGTCAATACAACAGTAGTGAAAGTAATTGTGAAATTTTTACTTAATCGTTACTACAATCATATTACCGTTTATAAACTGCGGTATTTTTTAGTAAATCTGCTTTTCTGGTTTACAGCCAACTTGGAAAGTTTTGGTAAGTGCATCGGTGATTTGGGTGTCAGCAATATTTTAATTTTGTGCATATTAAAAAGTTATAAACTAAAAACGTTATTAAGTAGTATTGCATTTATTATTATTATTATTTATTTATAAATCTTATTTTAAATTAGCAATATTATCAGCTTTTTTTATATTTTTATTAAGCATACAAAGAAGATATTTATAAATTATTCTAACGGCACAATTATAGCTTGCTAGGGAAGGCTTCGCTTAGTGCGGATTTGAAGCACTATTTTTTTTCAGATTCCATTTAAAAAATTGACATTTTAATTCTATCTTCTTTAACCATTTGTTCCTTTGCCTTCTCAACTTTTGATTTGGTTAAAGATACTTCTGTCATATTATCATTTATTTATTTGGGTAAACAACAACATATTACTTATATTTAATGTCATTTATTTATGGTTTAATATTTATTACCATGTTCATTTGCCTTTGATTTGATTTGGTTAAAGATACTTCTGTCATATTATCATTTATTTATTTGGGTAAACAACAACATATTACTTATATATAATGTCATTTATTTATGGTTTAATTTACCATGTTCATTTGCCTTAAAATTTTGCAAGTCATACAATTTTCAAAACATTGCAACTTGTTTTCTAGGAACTAAAGTCTGGTGGCGGGACCAACAGAAGCTGATCCTTATCGGAGGTATAGCGCTCGCCATCCTGGTCATCACGGTCATCCTCTGCATTATCATCATCTGCATCTGCCGGCGTATGAGGGCCAAGTCCAAATGTAAGTCATGCTCAATCTCAATTGTCAACCTATACGACAAGTTGTTTTTCAAAATAGTATTTTAGGACGATACTACATTTAGGAAAGCAAAAGAATTATATGTAAATAAAGACCAAGTCTTTTTGGTTACGTGAATCCTGCTTTGGCACTTTTTATCATGGTAAAAAGTGTTAAATGTTAATGTTAATTCTTTTGAATTTGCTAAATAAAATCGTTATACCTCTTGCACGTAGAATTTTAGTAGAAGTGAGGAAAATAGTACATTATTATTATTTAATTTTATTGTTAACTATTATGGTAGGGATTTCAATGAATATGTATTTTCTTCTTTCTATTTTGTAAAAAGTATATAATATTTATTTTCAACGTGTCATATAGACTGACGGTGTTTTTTGCTTGTTGTTTTTTTTTTTGTTGTTTTAGTGTTGTATTTTCGATATGATGTCGTTTGTATTGTATATTTTGTTAAATTTCCAGTAACTAATCCATGTTTATAAATATCATCTATTTTTATTAATCGTTGTGACAGAGAATCAATGTTTTTGCCTCATTTTTAATATTCATTGAAATTCATTGGTCTTTTATGAAAAAGTCATTTCATGATCACGTTACCTACATTGTTTGCAGTTTTTGTTATTTTATTTTTTGGCCAAAACTAACTTTTTTTTCTTCATCCTATCTTTCCCGGATGCTGCTACTAAACACAACATCGTGAACTAACAAACAAACATATAGACAATAATCCGGTTGAATTAGAGGAGCGTGAGAAGTAAGTTTTTTTCCTTTATCTTTTTTGTTTATATTGTCTCTCTAGATTGTCTAGTACTAGCCATTTTTGAACATATCTAGATTTTTTACAATTTAGGCATCGTTAGAAAGTATTTTTTTATCTTTTTACTTTACCAACTTAGCTATTTTTGTTTTTTATTTAAAATTAAAACTCTCTAACAATAGAAGTTATCCATATTTTTGTTAGTGTCAAAACAACTTAACATTTTATTTTCCCTATATTTTTAAAAACATTACCTATAGAATAATCGTAGAGTTTTAGTTATATCTCAAATCACACATTAAAAAAAAATATTTTTATATTACATCATCATTAGATACTTTATATTTAAAAAATATATTTAATTATTTTATTTTTTATTGTATTTATATATTTTAATACAATACACTTTATTTCTGTAGTAAAAAATAATAAAACATTTTACAGCGACGCCATTGGTCCGAGCAGATTCATGGCATACGTTATCAATGCCTCCCTCAAGGTCACCCGTAGTTGTGCCCATGCCGAGGCCTTATTACCATTAGGAGGTCAAGGACGAACCCAAGGTCACTGAGTTTGAGTTTGAGTGAAACGCTATATTGCTTGGACCAACGGCTGATAGTTTTGGTTTAAGAGTCTAACTAGATTTTGAAAATGTGCTAATTTAATGGTTTGGCAGCAAGTAACGTTGTGTAAGTTTTACTTAAGTATAAATGGGGCAATCTGAAAACTAATATATTTTTTAGAAATTAAAAACGAATTTTAAATAATTTTATTACCTACATCATTTTCCTTTTCTTTTATAAAAATGCAAGAAAGCAATAAAAATTGAAAAACAATACAAGTTTAAAAATCAAAATAATATTTAAATATTTTTTTTATTACCTGTCAAATCATTAAAAAGTCAGCTATATTAGCAAAATTGGGCTTGAAAAAAATTACACGCATGTTTTATTTTTGTACTCTTGACAAAGTAACACTTCCGAAAAAAGTATTTATTATATTATGGTGTATTATTAATAATTATTAATGTGTAGGTTCCTAACCGCACTAACCCCGGATGTTCTCAGATTGACAACAATTAATACTTCAGGTACATTTTTACTAACAAAAAGAATTAAAAAAGAGTTTTTTTAGACGGAGGATGCTTTCTTATTATTTAAACGCTGTTTGGCTAGTTTGTTTTGGATTTTTTGGCGTATTTAAAGTGTGACCAAGGTAGAAATATATTTTGTAGTCTACGATATTATCAAAATTATAGTACGAGTGTTTTATCGAGTGATGCATGAATTTGGAAAGCATTCTTCTTGGATTTTCTTCCTTTTTTTGTATATATTTATTTACGTATTCTTATGAAGTTTTTATAGGTAGTATATGTATATTTTTTACATATTTATGGATATTATTATTATTTACGTTTAGTTAGGTGCAAAATGAAAACATAAATTCAGCTCATTTAATAATTTATTTTTATGTTTTCTAGAAATATTATAACATTTTGTTTATTATTATTTTGTATGGCTAGGTTTTTTACCGCTCTTATTCGATATCACTAGTAGGCAAATCGAAAATTTAACTTATTACATTTACACATTCTTAGTTTAATTAGGGAATATGTTACGGAACAAAAATTCATTTTATTTACTCAAAATTAGTTGTTTTTCTTTCCGAATTCAGTCCAGATGGTAGCTGTATAAATGAAGTATCAATCGCGCAGTCGATAATTTCACAAGCATTGCCCGCGTTGTCGCCTCGCATAAATTTATCATTCAGTCCTAAAACATGTGATAGAACAAAATTGGTCGACTCTCAAAGCTACCCACATAACTTAGAAATGAGCAAAATTGAAGAAAACGAAACACCTCAAAACACTACCACTCAAACCGAAACAAATCACGAAACTGAATTGCAAACTCCGAAAACAGAACCTAAAGTAGATGGGAATAAAGCTCAAACTGTTGTCACACCTAGCAAGTGGCCTTTGAAACCTGGCGTTCTAGTCCACGTCAATTCTAACCACACTCTTAGTCCCAAAAATCAAGCTAGATTACAAGCAGCAACTGAAGAAGAGTCTAATTTGGGACTATTAGAAAGAAATAAAACTGAAGAAAGGCAACCTAAAGTGGAATATTCTAAGAAAAACGGAAAGCCCAGACAGAACGTAGTGACAGAAATTTTCAAGAATTTAAGACGAAAGAGCGAAGATTCAGATGACGATAGTGGGAAATATAAGAAAATTAACAAAACGAATAAAAGGGCAATGTCGCTAGTCAATATGAATAAACCAGGATATATTGTACAGAAAAATCGACTCCGATCATTGTTTCAAAGTGAAAAACCTAACATTATTGTTACTGAAGGAGGTAGTTGTTACAAACATGTTTTTCTACAGTGGTAATGAGTGAAACAATGTTTCAAACAGTTTATTCAATATTCCCATAAAAATATCTATCATTTTTTAATTCACATTGGATTTTACATTAGCCTTATTTATGTTTTGTTTGTATCACGCATTATCACCAAACACTACACTAATCACTGAAACATTTTTAATTCTTCTTCAGTTAATTTTTGTTTTCGCTTCTAACATACATTGCTTGGGCATGAACTGTAAATGATAATAGCATATGATATTTATTGACAAACGTAGAATCTAAATCATTAAATTTGGTCAATGCTGCGAATGCATATTTCATGGAAGAAAACATGACTTTCGGTTGAAACAATTGTTTTTTTATCGTGTCTGCTAATTGATCCTTGGTAGGTTAACTCATCAAGAATCATTAGGTAGACACAATTGAAAAACAATAATTCCGATCCTCCAGAGATAAACAAATTCTATGAGACTTTTTTTATAATGTAGCTTTAAATAATATAATTGCCTAACATTGAAAAATGTTCATAAAATACCAAAACAGTTTAATGATGATGAAAGACGTGAGCTTAATACATATTTTACTGTTTCTGACAAAAATTGAGAATAAAATGTTTAAAAGAACATTTTTATAGAAACAACGCTGCCTTTGGTAGCAGACAGCTAACATTTAAATTCCAATTAATAAAATTTGTTTAGTTGTCTCCATAGAGTATTTCATCTTTCTATAACATCGTAACGTAAATCAACCCAAAGCAAATTTTGGAGAATGCTTTTTTATGCTTTTTGTCATAAAGCACGATTTTATTTTCTTGCAATGTTTTTGAATGTGCGCATGTTTTTAGTTGTGTCGTTCAAAAGGCCTGATAGAGTTGCTACCACTAGTGCCAAAATTAAACCATTCAGTGATGAAGAACCGAGAAATACAAGGAAACGAAAGAAACCTGGTGACAGTAAGTAGCGCATGGTTTGATGTGTAACTAATTGTAACTTTTTCTATCTACGGATTCAATTTAAAGTTACGATAAACACTTAAAATTGTACCAGAAATATTGTATTAAATTCTATTAATAGCACCTACGTATTTAAAATACATAATAAAACAAAAGTTTCATAGACATTTTACAACTACTATCAAAATTACAATTTTTTTTTAACCCCTCGTGCAAAGGCTGAATGCTTGTGTTACGAGTGGGTTTACATCGGTAGCGCAATGGATGGGTTTCGAACCTGCAACAACATGATGGCAAATCCGACGCCCTAGCCATTAGGTTGTTTAGCTCCCTAGATTATGGTCGAGCTATCCAATGACTGATGCAAGCGTGCCGTCAAATGGCACTGGTCTACATAAAGCCGCAATGGCTCTTTCTTCTAAAGGCCATTTCAGATATTGTCTTACACTGGAACTCACATAGTTGCTACTAAATATTGTGTTGACTTTAAAAGAGTGTGTTTCAGTGTTTCTTCTTAGAGGTCGCCAGTTAGGAAATGCCGGTGTCATCTAGTTAAAACAAAAATGTTGACTTGTCAAAGTGTCTATAAAAGATCTATTTACAGAAATAAATATCATTTATACCGCCGCATAATACTCAAGAAATCAATGTAACAAACCAAGAACTCCTTAAAAATTACCTAAAAGATTATAAGCGATGACTGACAAACGGAAAGTACTGTATTTATTACTAATGTGAAACTTTTTCTAACAGGCCCACCTACGAATGGCGTAGATAATGCAGCAAATGGGAACATTGGAGCGGACAACCCAGGGCTCTATGAGAACCTGCCGTTCCATGGACTTCAACAACCACCTAATAAGGTACAGTTTGTTTTGACACTGAGAATAATACAATACTAAATCAAATTAAATCTTTCAGTAACGTAGATGCAAATGGTATTAAAATATCTGGATCAAAACTGGATTATGAACTCATTGATGATCGTGATATGTTTTGAGCTATTTTCAACAAATATCTTTACATTATTATCCAATCAAAGTAACTTTCAAAGGGGCCTAATGTCTCAGTACATACACATATACCTTGATATGAATATGTTATGATAAATAATTATGATTAAGTGCGATTTTAATAATTGATGCACTATCAATAATCATTTTTAACCGCCGATTTAGGATTATAAATCTAATAATAACATCAGATCAGCTATTATATAATAATTTATAGGTAATACTGATTACTTATAATAGCTTAACCCTTGAATGCCAATTACATTATGTTACTGAAAGCTATTCATAAAAAAAATGATTGACCTTACTTATATTTAACCTACACGTTGTGCTACTTATAGTTGTTTGGCTTTAATTTATAATTTGCATTTGTTTTTGTTTCATGTTTATTAATTTTGCATGTAAAGCCTGTGCAAGCAATACAGCCTAGGGTTATTGAAACCAACCCAAAAACGCCAAAAGGAATAGAAGCTTTACAGAAACAACTGACCACAAACCCATCGTTCACACCAAGACTCGTTTGTCCACCATTCGTGCAAAATGCCATGGGATACCCTATGGCTTCTAATTCACAATACACTTACGGAATACCGATGCTATCTCCCATACAACAGATGTACCCGTTACATCAAACGGTTTTACTAAATCCATACTTGCCACCAATGCAAACATCTTATTTAAAACAATTTCCAACAATTGATGAGGAAATACCCGAAGGTGACAAGAGAAAATTTTCTTCGTTAAATACAAGGGTGCATAGAAAACCACCGCAGTTCCAATCAATGAGAGTAGTGAGGAAGAGAAATATTGAAAGATTTTACCCTAATACCGAATACGGAGAGAATTTTAATGAAATCAATAATAATAAGAATGATAATTCTACATCTACCAATGAAGATACAATATACGTTAATTGTCCATCGTTACTTAAAGTTAAATCTAATATCAGTGGGGTTGAACAATTTGAAAATCTAACAGACTCAATTCAAGTTTGTGATGAAACTAATCTAAATAAATCTACTACTTCTTTAAATAGACCAGTACCGGCACCCCGAACGAAAATCTCACCATTTGTGTCACCTTCCAAAAGTGATCACGTTTATGTCAATCTATCTATGCCCTTGATTAATACAAAATTTTCCAAATCTATTGATACTATTGATGCTCCAGTACGACCAACTAAATCTGCAGAGGATGTATCTAAAACAAAATTTGAAAATTTTACTACTGCGGATGCTAGTGATAGTGATGAAGAAAAAGATTCTGAAGACACCAAAGCTGATATATCCAAACCAAATATAATAGGAGCAACCCCTAAAAGAAATCTTTCTGTAATATTACCATCTACTTCATTAGTAAAGTCAGTGGTAAAGCAATTGAACGATGAGGGTATTAACAAAATTGGTTTGCCAAAGAAGCAAGTAATACCTCCAAATAAAACGCTACAAATACCAAAGTTGACTGAGAAACCAGTGCCAAAACGATCAGTTGTTAAACGTAGTCATTCAGTACAAAGTAGTGTAATAGTGGATAGTGATAATGGTCAGGTATAACGCTTTTTATTTTTATTTTCTTTTATATGTTCCTTCTGGCTGACGTGTGTGTTCTAATCACTAACAAACTAATTTCCTTTTCAGAATACTAACATTCTCCAACAACAGTACATGCAAAAACGTAATCACTTCACAAATTTAAGCAACAAAGGGAAGAACAAGAAAAACTTTCAAATACCACTCCAAAAACATCACAGTTTTTGTTACTTCCAACCTATAAGAGTCGATAAGAGAATCCCTGTTGATCAAGAGAGGTCATATAACAATACGATAGGACCTCTCATCTACCAGCCTTCGGAAGCACAATATTATACAAAAACATTAAACAGGACGAGAGAAAAGAACAGTCAGAAATTAAATCGCTTGAAAAAATCTGAGAGCTTGAGAGAAAAGCTGTCCTGTGTCGGTGTTTACGATAATTATCAGAAACCCGACTACCCAGAGCCTGAATACAATGAATCAGAAAGAAAATCTTACTTACAATTGCTTAAAGGCAACTACATATCAAATTCAACGAGAAATTTGGGCCCAGAAAATTTCAGTTCGAATTATTTGGGCCCCAAAGATGATAAGCCTAAACAAAAAAAATTAGTGTACGCTGATCTAGCTTTAGGTAACCATAATATGAAATTTAAAAACACTGTCAATTCAAATAGACATTTGTATGATACGTATACAGTAGGTTCAGATAGTGCTAACAAAGATACTAACAATAGTTATAAGAATATGTCTAGTACTCAGAGAAAAAGTGGTCCCGGGCAACCGAGAAGTGACTATGCAACTCTGAAATTCAATGAGATCGATGTCTGAAAGGTGAGTTCCCCGTGTTATCATTGTTTACCCATAGAATGTCTTAAAGTTAATTTATATTACCTAAATAGCATTTAATATGGCAAACATCTGCTAAATTAATATTCTTAAACAGTCAACAGATCCTTCTTATTCTAGTTTCAAATCTGTTGCTATCTTCTTTAATATTTTTGATTAAATGAGATGAAATGAAAATTTCAGTCCCATGTTCATGATCATTTAAGTTGATTTACATTTATTATCTTTCTGAATTAATGTAATTTTTCATTTAGAATCCTTGAAACGAATAATTTTGATGGTAATATGTGTCTAAGTGAAATTCTATCTGCTTTCACAGCTTGAATTTTCCGACACGCACAATACAAACTTACAACAAATTGCAGTACTCGATAAAATACTCATACATTTACATATCACAAACCTTGACATTATTAACCAATGCACTTAAATTCTATTAAAAATTAAATAAAATTTACATCGAAATTAAAAAGTCATTTATATCCAATAGCTTGTCTTGCTCTTGACTCGAAATTGTATTTTTTCAACTCAAGAATGAATATTTTAATGTACCAAAAGAAATCAATTTTCAATAATTCTGTGTTAATTTAAAAGTCAAAATTCAATGCTTTTATGTAAATGTATGAGATCCCAAAAAGCATGTTATCGCAGTGTTGTGACGTTTTTATTATATTTTCTTCTAGGAACGCTTTACCAAGAGTGACACGTACATTTTTTAAAAATAAGGTAATATTTTTTTCAAAATTCATTTCGGTCTTCTTCCGCTTTTTGAATCATCGCTTTTCAACTTTTTATTTTTACTAAAAAAATACATTTTGGTAAATAAAATTCAAAATCTAATCACTACTAAAATTTGAAAAACGCGTCCATAAATTACACTAATTGGCTTTTAATTTTACTGAAAAAAATAAAAATAATTATGGCTTTTGCACTTAACACATATTACCATTGTATTCTATATTACATGTTTTACTGTCTACTTCCTCATCAAAAAAACGGTATTTTTTTATTAATATTTATTTTTTTGCATTGTTTCCTGCAGCCGTTTAGACCCGAAGACCAATTCATATACGCAGATGCTGACATGAAAGACTACGGCCCAATCAATTACAAAGCTGCATCGATCTACGCTCAAATGAAAAAAGTGAAAGAGCAACAAAAATTACAGGAAATTTACGATAAACAAAACGAAGATATGTTGTGATTACGATTTGGTTGTCAAAGAAAACATAAAAAACTTTTTTAGTTTTTGTTATTTTTATGATGAAATGTTGCGTGTTTTCAGTGAAATAAAACTATAAAAAGAACTTTGAACAGTTAAAATTATTTTGAAATAATACTTATAAAAATGTTTTTTTGGTGCTTTGAATATTTTTCAAATGTAAAAAAAACCAGCTAACATTTATTGAACTCTTAATAACACTGTTTATCATGATTTATTTATTGTTTTAAGCATCAAATGTTATTACATTTTATTATAATTATTACAATTTCGTATTAAATTATTTTTAAATTGTTAACTTGTCGGTAATTAAATGTATTTCATGTTTACGTATCTTTGTGTTTGTGCTCTTTGAACAACCAAGTGATCAAAGTCAAAAATTACTATATCTAGAAACATTTTGTAAAATTGAAACCAAATGCTGAAATAATTATCCTGTATCTGTACATTTTAGTGGTTGTCGTAAAATAATGTAAATAAAAATAGATTTCTTATATAAATGTAACTACGTCATCTAGTTGTCACTTTTAGTATGAATTGTGTGCTACCTTTTGATTTAAGCTAAACATAATTGTATCAGTAAAATTTGTTAGTTTCCAAATATTTTTGGAAAATTTCATTGGAAAGGACATTGAACAAACGAACTCATAATTATTTGTTATAGTTATGTATGCAAAAAACATATTTTATTCCGTTAATATCATTTCTTATTACTTATCCAAGTAAAAGGCAAAGTAACACAACTTATACACTTCATCTGTCTGATCATCATAATGTCAACCAAAAGACGTCTACTGCTGAACAAAGCCCCCTCCCAAAGACCTCAAGAACCAGTTGTTATGCTAGCTTCATCCAACGACTCCCAGTGACCTTCACCAGATCGTCCCACACCGCGTTTTCCGGTGAGTGATCTCCATTCTTAATCTTTCTGCCCCAGCAGTCATCAGTTCTACGAGCTATGTACCTCACCAAATGCCACTTAAGCTTGCTAATCCTATGAGCTATGTCGGCAACTTTGGTTCTTCTACGGATCTCCGCATTTCTGAATGGATCGCGTAAAGAAATGCCAACCATATGCTCGATCTATAGTTATGTCGCTGAGTGACCTTGATCTTTCTTATGACACTCGTAACGCGTGAGCGACCACGTCTCTGAGCCATAATTTAGTCACCACTGGTTAAAGACTTTTGTCTTAAGGCCTTGCTGCATTTGTTGACGAAAAGACGTGCGAAGTTTCCGACAACGAGCGACCTCATTGTCGAAGTTGGACCTACCTAACTGGACAGTTTGTCCCAGATAGAAATAATCGCTAATAACTTCGAGAACAGAGTCCTCCGATTCAATCCTTCAGACTCCAGTCTACGCTAGACCAGATCATCATTTTAAATCAATCAATTATATGACTAGATAATGCCATAAGAACATTATCGTAATTGTATCCAGTCTAAATATAATATCACGTCAACGCTATCATTGAAAATGATTAATAAATAAAGGACTTCGTCCATAAGAGCATATCAGCTACATAAAAAATTATGCAAACAGAACCTGAGAAGCTCTTCGACGTGACTAACGATCACATGATTAATACAAATTATACTATAATGTCGATGGATAGCAGCTATTGAAAGCGAAAACACATTGTGAGACAAATTCAATGAATTGTCTCATACGTAAATAATAATACAACAATATTAATGATTTGCACGGTAGTCTGTTTGATACACGCACGGCTTGGAGTCAGATGTAAGCCAAGGCCTTGCTCCTAGATGGGTTCTAGCGATTGTGTTGGACTATATTATTTAACCTATCGAGTTTGAGACGAATGGAAGTGCGATTTAGGTCGGTACTGGTCCAACATATCATATTGCTGGAAAATCCATGAAGATGATCACACATTAAAAAAGCGATACGCTTTTTATCATGTGATACGATATATTAAGCGAATACCCTTTAATTCAATATAATGTCAACTGCGATTTTGATTGTTATCACATTTTTTTTACACTAGACGGTTTTTACTGATGCATGGTAAGCTGATACTCACGTGGTTCTCATATCTTTTATACTAATTAATTAATATTTCATGATAAATCGAATGTTGAGATTTTATTTTGTTGCCGGGTTATGTAATAATAAGACAGACGTGCACACAGCGATGTTGGTCTCGTATGTGTGTATACGCCAGTATGTATGTTTTATATCGTCACATAGTAAAGCTTGCATACTAATTCCAATGGGGCATACTTAAAATATATCTAATCAAATAGAAGAATAATAAAAATAAAGAATAGAAAGTGTTATTTTTATTTTCATTACTTGGATTAAGTACTTACGCCTTGTAAAAAATCAGTTTAATTTAAAAAAAAATGCATAAGCTAAACATTTTAATTAAACATGTTACAATAGGTTTTTTATATTTATAATTAAGAAGTCTATTTTATTCTAGCAAAATCTATTCATTATAATATTATTATTATTTATGTATAATGTTATATTCACAGAAAACATTAATCAAAATAGACAATTACTGGTCTAATCTGTTCTGTAGCTCAGAAATTATTTTATTATAATTTTTGAGCTACAGAACATATTTTGAGACCTGCACAGCAATGCTTCACGTAGAATGACAACAAATAGAGATTTTTATATCCGTCCAAGCGGGAACGTCTACGAAAATTAGTTGATTTTTAGCTAAAAACCGTATCTTTGTAAATTTTAGTATAAATCGTGTAAAATATTAGTCGACAGACCTAAGACTATCCAAAGATAGATGAAAATAAGGATAGCTTTGCACAGAAATTAAGTAATCGTGCAAAACGGCATGATCGAGTAGGTGTGTTCACAGATTAATGGCAATGCAATGATGGCCCGTAGCGCAATAGGCATTTATTTTATTAATTTATTTTACTCACCGATTTTTTTACATTTTATTACAACGAAACAAAAATGCTTTTAAAAATTAAAATTAAGTCATAATGTAATGTCGATTTTAGTAAAATGTTGATCTAAATGTGATATGATCAACTATTTTCTTGGTTCCATTAAAAATGTGTTAATACGTTTAGTTCTTAAAATATCACGCACTCTGTAGCTTCATCGTAATTTTTTTAACAATTGCAATCGTGATTAAATACAATCTTTGTGAGACTAAAAAATCTTTCGTAATTAAATAAGTTCAATTGTTGTACTAATGTAAATATAACCAGTGAAAAAATTTCAAAATATCGGCAAACATTTTTCCAATTTCGAAAAGGAATTTTTCAAATTTTTATTTTGCCGGTATTTTTCAATTTTTTCGAAATTGAATAAAGCACTAGACATATGCTCAACTTGACATGCTCGGAATTTATTCATTATTTTTTAGAAAAGTGACGTCATTAAAACTTTTTTTCTCTCATTTTTTTACCACTTTAATAGTGTATGTATAATTTATTGCATATTTAATTTATAAATTATCGTTGCTATTTCAAATGATGCCATTTTTTTAATGAAATATATATTATCTTGCTATCTCTAGATAGATATTATAATATTACTACCTACCTTTTATCTTAACTAAATAACATATGTTCTGTCACTTAATGATTAAGCATTCATTTTATCGCACGCTATCTACGATGCTAACCGAAATATTTAAAAGATAAGATATTGAAATAATTCCGCGGTGTCATTGCAGCGTATAGAAACAAAATGAATAAAGGTATTAGATGAGGTTTTGTACATACAAACTTGTTATAATATGTCGAATAGTGTTAATAAATTAATTTATGGATTTTTAATTGACATTTTATTTACTCTTACTTCCGATGCAGTAAAACCTCAAACTTTTCGGATTCATTTACTGGTTAGAAATTGAATGCCGAACTGGAAGTCTAAGGGTTTTGAGTCCTGTCCGCAGTAGAATTTTCTTTCACAATATAATTTAATAAACTACTAAGAATATACCTAACACAATAAAAATATGTAGAAATTGATTACTTTATAAAAAAAAGAATCCTGCAATCTTGAGATGAATTCATACAGTTCTTAAAGTTATAAAGTCTGGTAATTCGCCAAAATCAGGCGAGACATTTTTACAATTTTAGCAATTAGTGAGTGAAGTTAGAGAGCCCGATGAACAAAAAAGGTAAAAATAACTTTAAAATACAATTTAAACAGATTTTAATTTTAAATTTAATAAAATATGTTGAAAATGTATGGTCACAATTATTTTTTATATCGGCACGTTTGACGCAATAGCAGAGAGACTGTCTTCGCCGCCACATGTATATTGTGGGTTCAATTTTCACACAGAACTATTATTGTAGAACATACAGATAGTTGTTCTGGGAAGGTGTGTTTGTGTGAGTATGTATAAAAAAAAAATATATAAAATGAAACAACGATAACATTCTTTTTTTATATTTTATTTTATTTTTCTCCTTCTAACAAAATTACTTAAATTAAATTAATTAAGACATTACAAAATTCATTATTAAAATATTTACAAAAATTAATGTCATTATCACAGTTATATTTTTGAAACAAATTTAGTTTCAATTTTATTAAATTATTTTTTCAATAAAGACATGTAATATTTTTGATTGTGTGAACAATTCGAGGTTTACAATTCGGTGTTTTATACATTTTAAATAATAACATTTATAAATGTAGTTAAAATTTTCATATTGTATTAATCATACAACTTTCATGATTTCATAACATTATTTTATGAAGCATCTAGACCACTAGAATAATGACTCCCTCATTAGTCTAGTGGTCCCAAGTGAGACTGCTAAACTAGAGGTCCTGGGTTCGATCCCCAGGTCGAGCAGTGTTATTGGGTTTTTCTATGAAATTCTCATTAGCAGCTCGGAGTCTGGATTTGTGCCCGGTTAATGGCTATAGGCTCGCCCCCTATAACATGGGACCTAAACATACCGGCGAACTGTGGGTGTACATTAAGTATACCTCTGCCTAACCCTTCGGGGAATACAGGCGTGATGGTATGTTATGTTATGTTATTTTATGAAGCAGTAATCCCGTTCAGTTAGGCAAAGGTTGCTAATTAATATAATCTAATTAAGATTGTTCTGCTACACGAGTACGTATCATATTAATTAGGATCTCAAGACGAATTTACTTTCCATTATTACAAAATGTAAACAATATCTCAGCAAGATTCATAAGAATCTTGATCAAACCAAAACTAAAAAAATATGTAGTTATTATGATAAACAATTTGACTCTAGCGATTATTAGGATGATCTGACTGATTCTGAATCCACGAATTATTATAATTAAAACGTACGAACGTGTGAAGCATACTCTTTACAAACATATCCAGTTAATTCATGTTTTCTTTATGCTCACTGTATCAAAAGCTACACCTAACTTATTTTCTATAATTATGTACATCCTTTTTTATATATAACTAGAGACCCGCCCGCGGTTACACCCGCGTTGCCCCAACCTAAGAGCCGTAGCGTAATGTTAAATAGCTTAAAACCTTCCTCTTGAATCACTCTATCTATTAAAAAAAACGCTTCAAAATCCGTTGCGTAGTTTTAAAGATTTAAGCATACATTGGGACGGACAGACAGCGACAGCGACTTTGTTTTATACTATGTAGTGATTGTAACTACATTTCAATGTATATAGGCACGCACATTTATACAATGAAGCAAATAAACTTAATACGCGAATAAAGTACTATTTTCATTAACCATTTCATCGGTGAAAGGGTCAATATTATCTACAGAAAAAAAAATATAGGTAGCGACAATTATTTTGTAATAAGTACTTAAATATTTTTTTTGTTATTTTTACTTTTATAAATTATATTTAAAAAAGTTTAAACACTCGACAGGTTGGTATATTTTTTTAGAAATATATAAAATTATTTTCTGCTGTGGTTTCCTGTAAATAATTAAATAATTTTGAACACTCATGAGTCTAAACACTAATGAAAACCACCTCACATGACACGTTTATTACTAGACTTAATAGAAAAATATTCTTAGGTTACTTGCGACAATCCTTACACACTTTTTTTGCTTCATCCATATTCATACAACTTGTACCAATCATGCGCCGTTGTGAGTATCACACGCATTCGAACCTTACAAACTAAGTTCGGTATTTTAATATAAACTTTCATTCATTCTTTTAAAATACAGTAACATTCACACGATGCCAAAATCAATCAAGCAACCCCTTTTTGAACGAACTGTTTTTTATGGGATAGGAGGCAAACAAAGAGACGGATCGCCTGATGGTAAGCGATCACCGCCGCCCATGGACATCCGCAACACCAGAGGGTCCAGAGGAGTCACCGGCATTATAAAAGGGGATTGGGCCTCCGGTATCCTCACTCACTCGGCGAAACACAAGTGTTGTTTCACGCCATTCCAAAACACATTCACTAGTCAGAATCAATCAAAACTACCTACTACTTTAAGTAGGGAACCTGCCACTACATTTAAATGCAAATTGGCTTTTTCATTCACTGCAATATTAACTCTTAAAACAATATACTTAGAAACTATTGTACTACTAGTAGAAGTCGTACTGTCCTCTACCGAAATACACATAGTCGGAACACCACTTCCTAGCCTGCAGATCTGTGGAGCAGCAAGCTGGGTATGCCAGTTTGGACTTCGTGAGCTTTGCGCATCTCTGGCATAGGTCTAAGAGCTCATCCTGTAACAAAAGAAAGAAGCTTGATAGTTTTACATCCAAGTGGTTTGAGACTGCCTCTTTAGTCTAAGAGACTGCTATGCTAGAGTTCGAGCAGTTATCAAGATTCTCTCAGTAACAGCTCGGAGTTCGGATTTGGCTATAGGCTCCCCTGCTATTACATGGGACGTAAACGTGATCATAACACTAGGCTATCACAGCTTCTTATCAGTGCTTATAAATCGGTACCTAAACCCAAACTCCAATCATTGCCCACCATAGACGATGGTGATGATACATGGTAACACAGATTAAAAATTTATATTAAGAAAAAATAAATAATGGTTTCGGATGCCGGAGCCTTCGATTTGGTGTGAACTTTTGTTTTCGCTACCGACTTCCGAAACTTTTGTACACCTAATAATTATTATTTTTATGTTTTTGAAGGCGGTTTTACATTTTGCTAAAAGTAATTGTATTTCAACATTTTAGTACGATGTTATCATTTTATATCATTTACGTGTTATTGTCATTTTGTTCTAAATTTTGTGATCAGATCTTTATCAAATTTTTATGGGATCACCTCTGAAGTATGACTTACTGATCAAAAAAAGAATCATCAAAATCGGTTCATAATTTATGGAGTAATCTCGTAACAAACATACAAAAAAAACATACCGCCTAATTGAGAACTTCCTCCTTTTTGAAGTCGGTTAAAAATAAAGAAAACATTTTTATATACTTACATCTGTATGACATTCAGCGGATTCTGTGAAGACCCCACTGCCTGGTGCCAGCCATGGCGGTCGTGCGGTCGATTCCCGCACGAGAACCGCCAGGCACAATACAAGCAAGATACATGCTATCGTGTTTTTCTACGAACAAAGAAAATTAAAATTAATTCATGAAAATATTTCTATAACTAACATACCATTACGCCTGTATTCCCCGAAGGATTGGGCAGAGGTGTGCTGTGTACACCCACAGTTCGCTGGTATGTTTGGGTCCCATGTAATAGGGGGCCAGCCTATTGCCATTAATCCAGACTCGGAGCTGCTACTAAGAATTTCATAGAAAAACCCAATAACACTTTGCTCGACCTGGGGATCAAGCCCAGGACCTCTAACGTAGCAGTCGCGCTTGGGATCACTAGCCTATTATGATATATATATGATAGGTAAGTACAAAAGTACTGCAATACAAAGTCCTACAATCTACATATTACTAAACAAAATAGCGTTAATAAAAATAAAATAATAATTGTTTGTAGATACTTAATTAAGTTTTTATCGTACTAGTTAGAGCTTTCAAAATTTGCAACGTCTGAAAAAGGTGCTAAGCTAATGTATTTAAAAATCTTATTATCCTTAGCATGCAAATAGTTTAAGTTTGAATTTAGGTACTAAAGTTATCGAAAATATTTATTATAATTTTCGTTTTAATTTAAATATTCATATATTTTCCGATATAAAGTTTCAAAACAAATATTGGTACCTAATTATTATAATATCTAGAAAAATCAAAAATAATCTAAAGCTTTTTCATTAATTTCTAATTCGGAAAAGCTTTTTAACAAAAATAGTAACATCAAATTAATTCAAAGTCAAAGTCAAAGTCAAATCTTTTATTTCAAATAAACCAATGGTACAGGTACTTTTGAATTGTCAAAACTAGGTACACGGTTCCAAATAGTGGGTCTTATGGAGAAGAACCGGCAAGAAACTCCATAGATACTCTTTTAAATAAAAATCATGACATTGTGGTTGTTTACAATTTTGTTAAGTATTTTTAATGTGAGACTCATGTAGCTTGATGTGCAGGATAATACCTAATATACTTAATTCAAGAGACCACGATCACTTGCCTTCCAAAAGAGAAAAAAAAATGTCTAGAGCCGACCAATCTCGACAGACAGGTAATCGGCAAGCTCACTTAAATTTAAACAAATTGCACCATCATTACTGTGTGGTACCCATAGGTACGTCCCATTGACCCTACTCGCTATACCATACGATAACCTACACATTATTTTGTAACCAAAACAATAAATTTATCTAAATCAATAAATTTACTAGAATCACTTTATCAGAAATAAACAGTAAATTATCAATAAATAATGATCATATTGATGACAAAAAACTCTTTAGAAAAGAGGCCACGTTTTGTTTATGCAACGGAATTAGGTTATTTGGATGACCAAAGCATGGGTCATGACAATTGTGACGTAAAATGGCATTATATACTTAGAGCCCTATCATCTCTGTAAGTACCACGTTGTGGATTGTAATGTGTAATTTAGTAACACACTTCAAGATGTTAAGATGAGTTTTTCAGCTAGTTTCTTTAGTAAATATTTTTAACATGATGGTTTGGACATGAATGAAAGACGATTAACGAAAGAAATTTATAAGGCGAATGCCAGCGGCAGCGTCGGTAGAGGTCGCCCTAGAAGGACATACGCCGATCTTATTGGCGAAATCCTTCAAAAAGGTCAGGTGCGTAGCATTCGCAACCAGCGTGTATGTATGAGGAGATGTATGAATGTGGAAGAAGCAAAAGAAGTATGCAGGAATCGTAGCAAGTGGCAGTCTATAGTTTCTGCCTACCCCTGTGGGAGAAAGGCGTGAGGGTATGTATGTATGTATTTTTACCATATTCATTCATGTAGCATGTAGACAGACATAGCATCTATTTTTCGTTTTTTTTCCTTTCTAAGACTGTCGGTGGCGGAGCATGATCTCTCGGGTTCGATTACCCTGACAAAAACAAATGTCAATTCCGAAGTGCCCTATATTACACGGGACATCAACACAAACCCGTGAACTATGGATAGACAGGAGTACACCTTAGACCAGCCATTAGGGGAATAGGTATAGGAACATTACATTTATTTAGAATCGGTTGTAACATGTTTTTATTTTTCGTTTTGATTAGGTTTTTATTTCATTTTAATAAGTAAGGTTGAGATGATGTACTACCCACACTAGGATTTTCTCCTGTATCGTGGGTGCGTTTACAAACACAAATTTTCACATACACAAATGCCCAGACCCGGAACAACTACCTGTAGATCATACAATGATTAGTTCCGTGTGGAGATCGAGCCCACAACACGTTGCGCAGAAGCCGTCAAACGTCAAACGTGTCGTCATATATATATATATGTCTAGAGTGCCAAAAATGCCCAAATTTTTAGCCGCGCAGTAAGACTTATTTCGTTCTAAAATGGCTGCAGAACTTGCAATGTAACCCCACCCTAATCTCGCAGTGAATAAGATAACAATCACAACAAAATAGTACTACTGTAACCCAGATGACACTACATAAGTAACCCAATTGACACTAGTAGTTATAAATGTAAACAAGTTAGTGATAACAAGGGCTTTTTTGCTATAAATCATATTGTTATCGATTGTTGATAAAATTGACGCTATTTGGAAGTTGTAACCTAATTTTAAGTACTATTTTGTTTTCTTCGAATCTGAATGTGTTACAAGGAAAATGGTGGATATCGCATCAAACATCACGCTGTTATTGAGATGGGTAGACACATATTGTTGTATTTTTAGGACTAATGTAACGGGAAGTACCGAGGTCTCTTAGAATTTTTCTTGAAAAGATGACGCGCACTCGGATCCTATGACCCGAGCGTTTACACCCCAAACGATTCAAAATTATAGCTCTACATTGAGGATACTATATTTTTTTCATATTAATATATATTTTTAGGGGTTCTGGGTTCGATTCTCACGTCGATGAAACTGCTATTGACTTTTTCTATGAAATTCTCAGTAGCAGCTCGGAGTTTGGAATTTGTGCTCGGTTAATGGCAATAGGCTCGCCCTATAGATGGGTCTCTACCCAGGCATTTTGGGCAAGAAAAATAAATGCCTTGGCATAAACCCATCTCTAGCTCGCTCCTATTACATGGGACCTAAACATACCGGCGAACCTGTTTGGCAGAGGCGTACTAATCTATGCCTCTGCCAAACCATTCGGGGAATACAAACGTGATGGTATGTTATGTTAATATATATTTTTATTTATAATTATTTTGAATAAATCACACACCAGTCAACTATTTCCTACAATGTTCGAAGTAATATACTTACGGGCAACACCGAATGATACAATTAGTTTTGTATAAGAATCGAAGTCACTTGCAATACATAGTTGCTTTACCAATGATCCGAAACTATTATCTCGCCGTAACTTAAACCAACCGGTTCACACCGGATGAAACTGACAGCAAAGATAGCCTTTATCATTGAGCTTAAGATTACAATAGGATCGCTTCATTTATGACAGCTTCATGCTCGATATCCGATACAGGATTTGACGTCACAGAACACGTGTATATCATTCAAACATGAAAACCGTAATTAGACATTGATGATTCTAAAGATTTTTATCAATATTTTTTTTATTACGGTTTTGGAAAAATGTTGTGCTTTTTATGATATATATCTTTGGGATCCATAGGCGGATATTTATATCTAGGTTAGTACCAATTTTATATGGGACAGTGTTTTGAGTATTTTCTACCCAACAAAGAAAATAATTGTCCAAATCAGTTCATAAATAACTGAGACATTCGTAATTTTTTTTTTTTTTATTGATTTGGTCAGCATACGAGCAGACTAGCCACCTGATGGTAAGTAGTCATCGTCGTCCATGGACACCTGCAACACCAGAGGAGTTGCTGATGCGTTGCCGAGCTTTAAGAGCCCCTACGGACTGCAGACTGCCAGTGCCGCAGCAACCGAGGGTCGCCAGTCAAGCAGACCCCGAGAGGTCTTACCACCGAGCATGTCAGATATTTTCTCGTCTCTAACGTGATGCCTATCTAAATAGCAGTGAGGAACTGTATTCTGACCAGTCCCCACACGGGGAGAAGGACATACTTACAATACTAATACTAGCTTTTCACCCGTGGTTTCACCCGCATTGCCCTGTTCCTAAGGGTGTCGTAGCGTGATGTTTAATATCTCTCATGAAAATCCATAAAGTAGTTTTTGAGTTTATCGCGAACAAATAGACGCGGCGGGGAACTTTGTTGTTTAATAAAGGATTATAAATGCCAAAGTAATTATGTCTATATATTCGTGTGTTTGTTTGTGTGTCGTTTTCTCGCCTAAACCGCTGATCCAATTTTGATACATTTTAGTATAGAGATGGATTCGATGTTGGATAAGGGCTTTAGGCTACCATTTTGTCTCAAAGTGCCCATATAGTACTAAAATCATTACAAAATATGTTAAGAAAACCCTGTCCGACCCGTGAAGATATTGTTACGTATCGAGATCCCTTTCTATTTATATGAAAAAAACTGTTAATATCATTTTGTGATTTTTTTGCATTTTCCATGCTAAGATTATTAAGTTATTTAATAGTAATTTTTTCCTTTACTATTAAATGAAAAAAAATCACAAAAAGATAGTTAAAAGGTAGGGTGGCATCGCACGACACTGAACTGACTGTAAAGTAAGTCGTGTCGGTTGAGAGGTAAGGTAACTTGCCTCTCATAGATAGAAACATCACCTTATGACGAAAATTCAGAATGTGAAGGCAAAATTTCAATCATGCGGGTAGGGTTCGCGGTGGCTTAGAGGTCAGAGCGTCTGGTATATCAAACCAGAAGACGCAGGTTCGAATCCTGCCCGAGATTGAATTTTTTCCTTTACTATTAAATAACTTAAAAACTGTTATTTTTATATAACTGGAAATTGAAATAGCAATACTTACGGTGGCAGCGACACCGTCCCTGGGTGGCCATAACGAGGCCTGTGGTACTTGAACCTTATAAAAGCATTAACTTTATAAATGTCATTATTTGACATACGCTGCCATTTTGTTATTTGTTAGTCTTTCGGCTGAACGGATCTGGATGAAGTTTGGTAAAGAGATAGATAATATTCTGGAATAGCACATACGCTAGGCTTTTGATCCAGGTCCGATCCAATTCTGAAGTCCACGCGAACGAAGTCGCAGGCAGAAGCTAGTATTTAATATTTCTTATTTTATTTGATGTGTTTGGAATATCTACTCGTATAATGCCCATTTCGGATCGTTTTTTAACACAGTGTATATAATAGGTACTATCCTACATGTTAATATACTATCAAAGTAAGGCGGGGTCAGACTATCAGAACTGCGTTTGCGCCGATATCTCCTCAGATAAATGACCTATAAAAAGAATAATTTAAAAAAAGAATCCCGCCCAAGCCCCGCCCCCTAACTGCCCACTTTGAGGCTGATTACGATGCGGGTTTACCGCGTGCTAGGTCATAGATCATATAAATACATGATTAGTTACATTAAACTAACATTTTATTGAAGTGACTCATATGAATAAATAGAACTTTTTTTTAACATAAGTAAAAATGTATTTGACTGCCTCATTAGTCTAGTGGTCCCAAGTTCTGGGTTCGATCTCCAGGTCGAGCAAAGTGTTATTGGGTTTTTTCTATGAAATTCTCAAAAGCAGCTCGGAGTCTGGATTTGTGCCCGGTTAATGGCAATAGGCTCGCGTCCTATTACATGGGACCTAAACATACCGGCGAACTGTGGGTGTACATTAGTACGCCTCTACCTAACCCTTCGGGGAATATAGGCGTGATGGTATATTATGTTAAAAATGTATTTACAATCCTTTAATATTCATGATATTCAACATACACAACACACACATTAATTTGTTATTATTATTATTTATTATTCTATTATAGTAATATTTTGGTCATCGTCGCCCATGGACACCTGCAACACCAGCGGAGTTGCTATTGCGTTGCCGAGCCATAAGAGCCCCTAGGAACTGCAGACTGCCAGAGCCGCTGCAACCGAGGGGAACTGGCTCTTACGTGCAAAAGTCGAAACACACATCAAGGTGCTTTACGACAGACTCCGACGTAAGGGTAGTCGCCAGCCAGTCAGACCCCAAGAAGTCCTACCACCGAGCAAATCAGATATTTTCTCGCCTCTAACGAGATGCCTATCCTTGTGGCAGTGAGGAACACTATTCTAATCACACGGGGAATTATCTACACCTATAATAAAATTGTAACAGAGTACATCGGCCTGTTACAATTTAAAGAAAAACTAATATGGGGGTCTTTATTAGAGCAACAGAAGCCAAAATAACAATTTTTAACCATTTTTGTCTGTCTGTACATATGTATGTTTGTACTCGCATCACGCAGAAACTACATCATGGAATTGAATGCAGTTTTCCTAGATGTATTGCTAGAGGTCTAACTTAAAATCTGGTGCATGTTTCATCTTGATACGCTGCCTAGAATCGGACTTATAGTATGTTATTCTTTTTGGGACGTGAGTGAAACTGCGGGCAAAAGCTAGTAAATGTATTAAATTGACTCGGGATATGAATTCTCTAAGCCTGAATTAAAAAATCAAGGAAATTCACATGCAAGGCTCAATATAGATCGTTTACACTCACTTAAAACGGTAATGAATACTATCGTGAAGAATCCTGCATGCCTAAGAGATTTTCTGGACAAGTATGTAAGTCTGACAAAGTAAGCCAGCGAAGTGGACTTATTTCCAAATCCTTCCCATTCTGTATAAAGTCCCTTACCCAGCAGTCGGAAATGAGGGATATGCGTCAAAACATTCAAAAATCAAAATGTTTTATTACATTTAGACCATTAAAAAAGGCACTTTTGAAAAGCCAAAACTAGTCGCACGGTTCCAAAAAGTGGGTCTTATGGAGAAGAGCCGGTAAGAAACTCCAGAGATACTCTTTTTAAGAAAAACATGATTACATTATTAATAACAACAACACAACTTTGTTCTAAATAGTTTGAGAATTATGCAGTTTACTGTGTAAGATTTATTCAGTATAGGTGTTATATTAGAAAGAAAGGCTTTCTCTTAAACCCTAGTATAAAGGCACTAATAGAAGGTATAAATACTGTTACTGAGACAAAAACAAAACTGTTTGGGTTTAGATAACAGTTATTGTAAACTGTCTCCGGCTAACTGTCCACACGGCACGGTAACCGGCTCAGATACTGTAACAGTCAGGCACCACGTGCTTTTAAGAAAAACGTTTGATATTTTTTTTCCTGCCTCATTTGTCTAGTGGTCCCAAGCGCGACTACTACGCTAGAGGTCCTGTGTGCGATCCCCAGGTCGAGCAGTGTTATTGAGTTTTTTCTATGAAATTCTCGGCGGCTCAGTAGCAGCTCGGAGTCTGGATTTGTGCCCGGTTAATGGCAACAGGCTCGCCCCCTATTATATGGAACTTAAACATACCGGTGAACTGTGGGTGTACATAAGCACGCCTCTGCCTAACCCTTCGGGGAATACAGGCGTGATGGCATGTATGTATGTATTTTTTTTTCCATAAATTATTAATATCCTCCACAACTTTCAGTAGTGGCTCTAGTCAAAATATTATACCAGCAAGTTAATACTTTAATGCAGTTTAAGTTGGTTATGTTGAGTGTGGGGGACCGGTGGTGTTTTGTTACCCCCGCTGTCATGCATGGCAGCATGTCTCCTATACTGCCAGCCCAACTATTCCTCCTTAATTTACAGGGTCGGCGACGCGCGAGTGATACCCCTGGTGTTGCAAGCGTCCATAGGCTACGGTAACCGCTTACCATCAGGCGGGCCGTATGCTTGTTTGCCACCTTAGTGGTATAAAAAAAAAACAGTACGAATATAATATGGTCTACGTAATGACTGATGTATGCGTGCCGTCGGCTTGGACTGGTCTATTCAGAGCACCTATGGCCCTTTCTTCAAAAGCCATTTCAGATATTGCTACATTGTGTTACTCAAAAAATGTTTGATACCAATATGTCTGGATTTTTTTTTATTCATGATAGGCTTACGCTTGACCACCAGTTCGCCTGATGTTATGCGATACTGCGATCTACGATGGAGTGCGCTTGCCTAGAAGAAACCGATTCACTCGTGATTTGAAGATTATATCTATCAGGAAAGATACACATGATAAAAGTGGACTTAAAGTCTAGTAAGGATTCTAAAAGAAACCATGATTCTCTAAGTTTATTGTAGCGTTTCTTTTCAGAGGTCGTCAGCTAGAAAATGCCGGTGCCATCCAGTACTTAAAAATTTTAATCATTATATTATAAAAGTATATTTAGGAGAAATAATTACATAAATCAATATCATTTATAATGCGAATCTCGAAATGTCAAGATATTGACACCATTGAATATAATCGACGAAATAAATATTAACACTAGGATTTTCTCCTTTATCGTGGGCGCGTTTACAAACACAATTTCTCCCATACATAAATATCCAAACCCGGAACAACTACCTGTAGGTGATACAAATATTTTTGCCGCACAGGATAGAAGCCGAATGCTCATTATGCCAAATATGGCTTCTTTGTGTTAAAAAAGTCACCTCCCGAACTAGGGAACAAACCGTGTACCGTGGGGAATTTCACAAACATGCTTACAAACTTTTAATCTAGCAACAAACTACAAGCATAATTAAAAAAACTATTGTTATTTAACCCCGGTACTTTTTTCTTTCTTTTTTTAAAAACCGTTGCTTCACACTAGGATTTTCTCTTGTATCGTGGGTGCGTTTACAAACACAAATTCTCACATACACAAACGCCCAGACCCGGAGCAACTACCTGTAGATCATACAAATATTTGCTCCGTGTGGGGATCGAACCCACAACACGCGACGCAGAAGCCGATCGCTCAGCCGCTACGCCAAACGTGTCGTCAAAAACTTAAAATACTGCTGAATTAATAGTGTTGGTATTCAATCATATCTTTCTACATATTTACAGATAATATAGTGGAAATATAGTAGGATCTAGTCACACACTGTCTGAAAATCAGCAGCTGAAAGAATGCAAGCATATTGATTGACCCATGCGCAAGCGGCGGATTTACTATATTCTATCTTGTTATTACAACTGTAAGGTTTATTATTCGTTATAAATATATAGGAAAAATTCTACCTACATTGTAAAATAAGATAAGTAATTAGTTAAATTCTCTTCAAAACATTAAAAGCTTATAAAAAAGATTTGGTTTTACAAGTTTAGAAAACACGACAAAAATGAGATTTTTTTTTAATACATTTTTGAAAATGGAAGCCGAAAAACCTTTGACAAAAAAAAATCAACAAAATAATAAGCATGGATTTAAAAAAAAAAATTTTTTTACTTACCGACATAATTTTAGCGGCCATTATTCCAAAAATAAATCAGGATACACAATCACCAGGACACCGTTACGAAAATAACAGATTTCAAAAATAAATCAATTTGTTTATTTTATTTGAATTAAAAATCCCGTGTCGGAGGTGCGTTTCACCACGAGGTTTTGAACAAAATGATAAGTATGTACGGTGTGTGTTGAGTAAATAATTTGTTTATGTAAGTACGTCTTATATATCGGGAACATCGGCACGTCGCGTGCTTTAATAGTGATATAGATTATATTTTTTTAGGGGCCTCCAACGTGATATTAAAACGGTCGTGAAATTATCATCACGTTTTTTATTAGTTTCAACTTTGTTTAAAATAAATTACAATTTTTTTTTTCTTTTTTAGTACCTACATGACCTATTTGGCTTCGCATGATACTTGGAACATTATTTTCCTAATAATATTAGGAAAATAATGTTCCAAGTTCTGTGACTTCAAGTTTTTATAAAAAAAACATCTAAAAGCTCTTTCCTGTAATTAGTTAAACTTTTATTTAAAGGCAACTTGATATCCAATATAATAATAATCAAAAGATGAGCCATTACTTCAACAATCATTTTAAAAATATATCCAATTGGTAAGAAGAAAAATATATTGTTTTCCATGGACCATTTTCATTTTGCAGTGGCCTTTTATGAGCTCATGGAGATTCGTAGTCGTACCATTTTCATCATCGTGTTACGATACAGCGTACAACAACCTTTATTCTGATCATCAACTTTAATGAGTCTAAAGATCATAACAGCGATGACACATTGCTAATTTGTAATTAAAAACGAAGTATTAGGTAGAAAAATAATTATAATCTCTATCACAGCCGAGCATTGACTCACAACTTAACCTGCTCAGGTGACAGATAAGCAGACGTTGTTTTTGTTTTTAATAATTCTGTACTTTCACACAGGTAATAAAAATTATCTAAGGAGGAATAATTTCGACGACTAATGAAATATTACAATTTTATTGTCATTATTTAATGTAGTATCAGTTCACGAGTGGACAAAAAAATACTGTTAAATACCCTTAATAAAAAATCAACATAATATACAAATAATATCTCATTGGCCTAGTGGTTCTGGGATGGATTCCCGTGTCAAGCAAGTTGTAAAAATTGTGAACTTCTTTTCAGTAGCAGAGTTTGTACTTGTATTTAATTTATTTTTTAAATCAAACATTATTCTGGTGATCTTTTTTTTTTTTTTTTTTTTTTAAAAAAAAACGTTGCCCCACACTAGGATTTCCTCCTGTATCGTGGGTGCGTTTACAAACACAAATTCTCACATACACAAACGCCCAGACCCGGAACAACTACCTGTAGATCAAACAAATATTTGCTCCGTGTGGGGATCGAACCCACAACACGTGACGCAGAAGCCGATCGCTCAGCCGCTACGCCAAACGTGTCGTCTGCGAGTATCAGTCAGTAAACTGCCTATCCATTCTGAGAATACAGGCATAACGGTATATTTGTAGCGACATCTACCGCGCTCCATACAAACTAGACAGTCAAATGCTGAATCGCGCAAGTGATGTTTGCAACGCAACTTGGATATATACAACCGCCCGACATCAACCGTCGGGCCGTGGCCCGCCAGACAAAACAGCCACCTGGGGCCGTATTACATCATCATTTTACGTTGTGAGAAAGAGATACCGCTTTACATATTAAATAGCCTCGTCTCTTTCTTACAACCTAAAAATGATGGCGTTAACACATCATAATACGGCCCCTGGTCGGAGTATCCTCCCTTTGGTGTGGGGGCAACATACCTCGCCCCTCCACATGTTCAATATCAGGCCTGAATTTCTAAAGGTAGTCGAAAGTGTAACATGTGCAACTTGTGTAGTACGGAACCTCGATGTGGGAGTCCAAGTCGCACTTAATCGTGATTTTTTGCACCTGATTTCCACTCCGTAAAAGCGATGATAATATATTATTAATGACTATCTTTTAAAATATCTGGTACTCGCTACTGGAGGATTAAATAGAACAGACTTATCGATTATATACATGTGGTTTAATTATCTCATGGAAGTACCTGTTGTACCTACATAGACTGAAATATTAAAAAATGTTACCAGCTATAGGACTTTCCTGCGTCGTGTGAGAATTTATGTACAAATTCTCAGACATTTAAAACACTCGAACCCGGAACAACTGTCTGTAGGTAACACTTTGTCTTTAATCATAGTATTTATCACGATCGAGAGCTATTCGTTCCTCCGAGAGTACTTTACCCCGGCAATGCCGATTCTCAAATAAATATTCATAAAAATCATCATTATCTTAATCAGCCAAAGGACGCTTTGAACTTGAACAAAACAGTCTACATCCAACGACTCTCAAGCGACTTTTGCCAGGATGTCCGTCCATCTCGTTGGAGGTTGTCCCACACCACGTTTTCCGTCTTAGTTTCTCGAGAACCTTGCCCTAGGGTCTATCAGTTCCACGAACTATATGCCCCTCTTACTGGCTCTTGAGCTTGCAGCACTTTGCACTCCTTTCAGCTATGTCAGAAACAATTGTGCTTTAAGATTTGGGAAGAGCCTAGCAACTCAACTCCAGAGGTCAAATTACAGTCATGTAGGTACAATACAGATTAAAATACGTTTCGCGAAATCATTGTTTACATAACTTTAAGTGATACATACTTATTCGTATAAAGACTACACTCTAGTGTAGCACTCGTGAGATAGACTAGAGATCCCAAGCCGAACAGTGAAATTCGGGGTTTGGATTTCGGCTCGGTTAGTGACAATGGGCTCGCCCACTATTACCTACATGGGACCTAAGCATACCAACGAACTGTACGATACGTGTACGACACCTCTGCCTAACCCTTCGGGAAATACAGGCGAGATGGTATGTCACATACTTGTATAGCTTTACCTTATTCCGGGCTCGGTGTGGTCGCAATATGTTGAGAATGGTCACCCATCGATAGAGTGGCCGTAAATCACGCAGCTTCACTTCAAAATCTAATGTTTGCGATTAATTTTGTAGTATCGTTTTGCAAATGAGAATTTTCTCAGAGATAACCCTTGTTGCTCTACCCGACCTTAGCGCGGTGTTTCTAATTAATTAAACAACTTGAAATAATGAACTTAATTGCTACATGCGACTGAAATAGTGATAATGAACTTAATATTGATAATGTTAATGTTGACGTGGGAGAGCCATGCTTCGGCACGAATGGACCGGCTCGACCGGAGTGATACCACGGCCTCACAGAAAACCGGCGTCAAACAACGTTTACGTTGTGTTTCGCCGAGTGAGTGAGGTTACCGGAGGCCCAATCCCCTTTTAAAAGGTCGGCAACGCACTCTTGACTCCTTTAGTGTAGCGGGTGTCCATGGGCGGCGGTAATCGCTTACCACCAGGCGATCCGTTTGCCCTCCTATCCCTTAAAAAACATGTTATTATTCTTTTAAGTTAGTTTTCCAGAAAACCTAATACTTACTCTGTATACAATTTGGCTAGGACTACCTACTATATTATTATATAGCTACCGGTACACGTGCCTATTTTAGAATTTGGACATGCCTATGTCCAAATTCCAAAATCCCGTATAAACAACACAATTTTTTTCCGAATTTTCCAATTTAACGGGAAACGTTTTAAGTTTTCCTTCGCTAAATTACGATGTCTAAGTACCACTATATGGCCCAATATTCTTCCTCTAAACAAAGTAGTGCTACCATTATTTTGTTTAGATTAGCGTAAAATTACTGGGTAAATGGGACTTAACAACAGAATGCGCAAATAAGGCTCCTACTGTAGCGTCAAAAGACTAAGGTCACTGCTTATGCTAAAAACAAAAAGTAAGCTTATTAGCCACTGAAGTTTCATAAAAACAAAATATTTGGAACACCCAGATCCGCAACAACAATTTGTAGGTATTACGAATGCTTCGTAAGCTTGTTAGGCACTTTAGTCGTATAAAAACAACAGGCACAAACACCCAAACCCGGAACAACACTTTGTAGGTCATTCGAGTGCTTTGTTTCGTACAAAAATTTGAATATATCGTAGTCTAGCAACTCAAGTCTAGACTTATCAAATTTATTACTATACGTTATCAAACAAAGCCGGCCATTTATCATTGCGATTGTTTATTTTTATTGGATTTGTGATTACTTTTGCTCCAAAAATTTTTTTATCTACTTAGACTTATGCAGAAATTAAAATGAATCGCCTACCTTCTAGAGAGGTGGCAGGGTTCGTCGGACTTCGTCAGTCGCCCATTGCACTTGGCCTTCAGGGAGGGTCCAACATTGAACGTCCGCGGTGGGATCACGGAGCGATTCCCGTGATCCCAGCGCTTTGCGGAAGGTGTCAGTGGTGGTGGTTTTAGTCGGTATGCTGGCCACTGGCCGGAGAGCCCGACACAACCGTCCCGCATCGCCGAAGCGTGGCGGTATGAATAAGGCGCATTTCCCCACCCGAGAAAAAAACGGCTTTGTCGGACTGGTACCTACCGACTAAAAACCATACTTCACTTCCTTTGCCTTATATTATTGGTAGTCAGAAGCCTCGAAAGCTTGATCGGTATTTCCAAGAAATTGGGTTTCGGAGGTCTGATGGCAATCGCTTCGTGTAAAATACAGCCGCATCTGGCTCGACTAAAAACCAACTCCAACATAGTTGGGAAAAGGGTGAGGATGCCTTGCAAGCTTTCCGTCAAATACATTTTTTGCCCCACACTAGGATTTTCTCCTGTACCGTGGGTCGACAAACCGCAGCCGGGTCGGCAAAGTCAGAGACAAACAAAAATTCTCACATACATAAACGCCCAGACCCGGAACAACTACCTGTAGATCATACAAATATTTGCTCCGTGTGAGGACTGAACCCACAACACTTGTGCAGAAGCAATTTCGACGAACTGTTGATGTATATTTGTACGCCTCTACAGAACCGTTCGGGGATACAGACGTGGATTTTTGTGAAGGAGAATAAAAATTGAAGTCTTGCGATGGGATCTAATCACTTTATTTTTGATTATGAAAACACAGTTGAACAGAGCTTCGCCTTACACAATATATTTTATTCAAATGCAACCATTTAAGCCAAGTACCCTGCCTTTTATACAATTCTAGGAACGTAAATTAGGTTATGTCAATACTTTTATGCCTGGTTGATCAATTAAAATGAATAATTGTGATGAGAATACTTAAAATAATACATAATGATCTGTTAAGCTATATAACACTAAATATTCATCTATTATTTTAAATAACACTACGAAGGATCGTTTCTGATTATTATACGTGTGTGGGTACATTTACTGATTTTAATTTAAATAGTAAACAAATAACAGCAGGCTTACTCTTGAAAACAATACAATACCAATCCAAACGTGATCCGATTCCAATGTCAATTTGGCTGTCGGGCGATTTCGTACTCTCGAGCACAAACCTTGTATCGGCATCCTGATTGGCCAATGGTTGGGTCGTTTCCCAATCCAATTTGGCGCTAGTCTCGGATTCAAGAGTCAAGTTCAAAATCAATGATCAAATGTTTTTATTTCAAATAAGCTTCAACAAGCGTTTATGAAACGTTATGATTCTAGTTGCTCGGTTCCAAAAGGTTGATCCTATGGAGAAGAATCCGACAAGAAACTCCATGGACACTCTTTTAAAATAATCGGTGTTACAATCTTCATTGGTACAATATTGCGATATGAGGATGTGTGAACATTGGATGTCAAAGTTAGGTAGAAGGTTCTCAGTGTTTGAGAACTCCATGTCATTAATAGAATATAAGTGAACTATGTGGTAAAGTACACACATCATCAAAGCAGGATAAATTAGAGTCCACTCAGACATGCCACAATGTACACACATTTACAGTTTCAGTTGAGGTAAACAATACTAACCATATGAAGACATCTCGAAATGTAGTGAATACAGAATCTCTGAAAACTATGTCCATATATTCACTATAGATACTAAGTACGAAACTTGACGAAACAGCACAATTCCAATGTCGATGTATCGGAATTGAGTTCAAGAGTAAGCCCCCTGGCTTGTTAAGTTACCATGTTAAGCAGATGCAATATTCATATTTGTTAACACTTTGGTCAACAGCAGGCCTGCACGTGTATTGCACGACATACATCACATTTTATACGTGCACAGATAATATCTAAGGCTTACTAGGCATTATCTAAAGAAGATTGCCTAAGGCTATATTTTGATAAGACAGTGGTACTTACATTCGTTATCTGTAACGAAAAATCCGTTATCGTACAGCAAATCGTTACGCTCAGTTTTTTTTACAGCGCGTTGATGAAGCAATACATATTTGATTTTATAAATGCAATAGTTAGTATCTAATTAGTATCTGTCTGTTTGTCACGTCTTCACGCCTAACCCGCTGAAACAATTTTCATGATATTTTGTATATTTTTTTTATGGGTTAGAAGGGCAAACGAGCAGACGGATCGCCTGATGGTATGCATTTACCCGCAACACCAGAGGAGTCACAAGTGCGTTGACGACCTTTTAAAAGGGGATTGGGCCTTCGATAAACTCACTCACTCGGTGAAACACAACGTAAGCGTTGTTTGACGCCGCTATTCTTTGAGGCCGTGGTATCACTCCGGTCGAGCCGACCCATTCGTGCCGAAGCATGGCTCTCCCACGTAAGAAATATATAGAGAGATATACGTATATAGAGAGATTGGACTTTGGAGAAGGAGATATGTTACATTTTTCTCTAAAAAATTGAATTTCATAGACAAACGCACTATCACTGCTGGACCTGAGAATCGAACCCAAGACCTCTAGCATTACAGCCGTAATTACAACCACTAGAGTAACGAGGCAGTGTAATCAAAATTATTGAAATTATTATGTAATATCTACACAATTAATTTCAATCAGATGATTTTAATAGTACCTAAAATATATCGCGTGGTACGATAGTGGGCGTGGTTGTATAATAACGGATCATTACTTATCAGACTGTTTGTACTGCGTGACTTGACCTGCTTACACCGGAAAATATAAGGAGTAAGCATATTCACAGGGTTGGCAAATGAAATAAGTAGGAAACAAGGAGATACCTTTCATGGATTTCTCTAAAGACAATATTTTGGAGAAGAGAAACGAAGTTAGCAATATTTTGACGACACTTTTGGCGTATCGGCTTTGATCGGAACGCAACAAATATTGGTAAGAGGAGTCACAAGTGCGTTGCCGGCCTTTTAAAAAGGGGATTGGGCCTTCGGTATCCTCACTCACTCGGCGAAACGCAACCTAAGCGTTGTTTCACGCCGCTCCGCTCGAGCCGGCCCATTCGTGCCGAATCACTCTTCTCTAGAATTTGTACTTACTTGCACTGATTCTCTGAGTTTGTTTCGTCGTCAGTTACAAAAAGCCGGCAATAGTAGAATACTTGAACATATAAAATGACTTTAAGAGATCTATGTAGATATATAATAAAATGATATTTATTACAGTATATTTATTTACGTACCCAGCAGTGGGACAATACTATAATAGGTTTGATTATTGTTATATTATTATATTTATACTAAATATTATAATATTTATTGTACATTATGGTATGCCAATAAAGAATATGAATATAATAATTAAGCCTTCTATGTTCATGCTTTTTACCCGACTACGAAAAAGGAAGGATGAGTTGTGTGCGTTATTATACGACCACGCCCACTATCGTAACACGCGATATATTTTAGTTACTATTAAAATCATCTGATTGAAATTAATTGTGCAGGTATTACATAATAATTTCAATAATTTTGATTACACTGGCTCGTTTCTCTAGTGGTTGTAATTACGGCTGTAATGCTAGAGGTCTTGGGTTCGATTCTCAGGTCCAGCAGTGATAGTGCGTTTGTCTATGAAATTCAATTTTTTAGAGAAAAAAGTAACCTATCTCCTTCTCCAAAGTCTAATCTCTCTATATACGTATAATCTCTCTATATATTTCTTACGTGGGAGAGCCATGCTTCGGCACGAATGGGCCGGCTCGACCGGAGTGATACCACGGCATCACAGAAAACCGCCTTCAAACAACGCTTATGTTGTGTTTCGCCGAGTGAGTGAGGTTACCGGAGACCCAATACCCTTTTAAAATGCGGGCAACGCACTCGTGACTCCTCTGGTGTTGCGGGTGTCCATGGGCGGCTGTAATCACTTACCATCAGGCGATCAGTCAGCTCGATTGTTCCCCTATCCCGTAAAAAAATCATCAAGTCTCCTCCGGATGCGTTTTTGATCTCGTCGATCCAGCGGTATTTAGGTGCTTTGCTGCTTTTTCCACTTGGGTTCTTCCATTCAATGTGATGGAAGACTAAAAAGATTTACAGAAATAAATATCTTTTATCAATAAACTTAGTTATAGGAAAAATTCAATCGCGGGCAGGATTCAAACCTGCATCTCCTGGTTGGATATACCAAACGCTCTGACCTCTAAGCCACCGCGAACCCCACCCGCTTTTAATAATTTATAATAACTTTATAATCTTAGCATGGAAAATGCAAAAAAACCACAAAAAGTTAGTTACGGTTAGTTTATTATGTATAGGTAGAAAATATTATCATTTTACTTAACATACTGCTGATCCTCACGTGTAGATAACAATTACCTAGCTTAGTATTAGATAATGCTCTAATTTGAATAAACGATTCGACGTGATGGCGTCGTGACACATACGCTGACAGCTGGTTATCGGGTGATGCAAGAGCATGACCTTGATACCTAATATCGGCCACATAATTAGGTAAGTAAATACAAGAAAAAATATGTAACGCTAAACGGTGAAGGAAAACATCTGGATGAACCCTGAGGGGTTAAAATTGACGCTTTTAATGTGTGTAAGATTCGCAGACTCACGACTACACAACTGCCTGGATGATCTAGTGGTTACCAGCGCAACTGAGGAAAGAGAGGCCTTAGTTTCGGTTCCCGAGTCGAGCAGGACAAAAGATCTAAATTCCGAGCTGCTACTGAACATTTCATAAAAAAGCCCAATAACACTGCTCGATCTGGGAATCGAACACAGTACCTCTAGCGTAGCAGTCTCGCTCTGGACCACTAGGCTAATGAGTAACTGATTGACATTTAATGCAAAATACAGCACATAGGTATGTTTGATTTGTTTTAAGAAATACTCTTACCCCATTGGGGGAAAAATCCCTGTGTCGCGCGGGATTTCACAAACATACACGGAAACAAAATATACCCACACTCGAATAGAATATTAGTTTTTTTTTAATCTATGAAATAGACTAATATTTGCGTCGGGTGGGAATCGAACCCACAACACGCAGTCCAACTGTTGGGAAGGTTAACCGCTACAGACAAAATTAAAAAACAACATTACTAAATGGTTTCGATTTCAGTTATAAATAAAGACTGCCTCATTAGTCTAGTGGTCCCAAGTGCAACTGCTACGGATCCTGGGTTCGATCCCCAGGTCGAGCAAAGTGTTATTGTGCCCGGTTAATGGCCTAACTAAAACCTAAACATACCGGCAAACTGTCCGTGTACATTAGTACACCTCTGCCTAACCCTTCGGAGAATACAGGCGTGATGGTATATATAAATAAAGTTATTTACTAATATAGTTTTTACTTGTTCAATAACCTCGTAAGTAGCTCAGTCTGACTGTACCCTTGAATTGGGTTTGGGTGCGTTAACCCACGCCTAATATCGGTTGTTCACTTCTGCTCTAGTAAACAATGCGAATTCATTTAGTTATTTAGGTCGAAAACATTACATTTTTAAACATGTTTTTTCCTGCATGAGTCATTTGGGATTGATGTCGAATTCTTCATAATAGGATTAATAGTTGTTATAGATGCTTGAGTGCGAATTTAATACATGCGAATTTAACCCAGCAATGCGAATTTAACTCGCACACGCACATGTCCGTGTATTACTGTCCAAGGGTGTGTGTGTGTGTTTGTTTTTTGTGTCCTTGTGTATATGTTTTGTTAATAAAGTTATTTTTTTTATTTTTTAGTGTTGACTGTCTTGTTGTACGCTAGAGGTCCTCAGTTCGATTCCTAGGTCGAGCAAATTGTTTTATTTTATTTATTTTGAAAACTTACAGCTATTCTTTTAGGTGGTTAAAATTAGGAAAGTCTCAGTAGCAGCTCGGAGTTTAATTTTGTGTCCGGTAAATGGCAATACGTTTGCCCCGTATTATTTGGGACCCAAACATTTCGGCGAACTGTGGGTGTAGATTAGTACATCTCTGCCTAACCCTTCGGGTAATACCTACAGCGTAATGATGGTATGAAGGTGCACACGATGAATAGATTCAGATTAGTTTAGATTTGAATTGGTTCTGTAATTTGTAACTTGAATAAATTAGAAAAAGCTAGTAAGACAATAATATATATATTATTTTCTTATTTATGAGTTAAATCGGCAAACGAACTGACGAGCCACCTGGAGGTAAGTAGTCATCGTCGCCCATGGACACCTGCAACACCAGAGAAGTTGCCGAGTTGCCGCAAGTTAAGAACACCTGCGAACTGCAGACTGCCGAAGCAGCAGGAACCGAGGGTAATCTGACTCTCGACAGGTAAACAAGAACAAGGTGCTTTACGACAGAGTGAGTTCATTGAGATGTATCACCTGTAAGGGCGATAATTTAATGGTACAACTGTAGTATTTGCAATGCATTTAAACCGAGGAGTAAACAGACTCGGTGGTGACCAGCCACTCATATTCCAAGAGGTCCTACAACCGAGCAGATATTGTCTCGCCTCTTACGAGATGCCTATCTGAAGGGCAGTCAGGAACAGTAAATATTCTAAACCGTCGTCACACGGGGAAAATTGAGTCTTATTATATGAAGTCGAAACATACTTAGATAAGTAGCTACTAATCTAAGGGGATAAATATAATGACCACCAAATTTAGTAAATTGATCACCAAAATGCTTACCAAGGTCACCAAAAATTAGGTTTAGGTTAGGTTAGAACTTATTTTGGTGATAATTTACTATTTTTGGCAATATAAAGTGATTTTTTGCCGTATCATTTCACTAGATCTGATGGTTAATTAAACATAAGCCCTAATCTAATAATGACTCTGACTTTTTGTTAATAAACTAAAGTGTGTCGCAGTGTGATAAAATTTCAGTTCAACTGGTCAGAATCAACCAAACGCTGTCCGTGAAGTTCAACTGATAAAATTAACTTATATTTATATATTTTCCTCTTACAGAACAACGACCAAAAAACCTCGTACAATTTGGGGCGTTCTAAGTGTCAAATAATGTAGACGTGTTGATGGTTTCAAGCAGTGTTCAAGCGTTGATAGCCTAGTGGTATGACCGTTGGACTGCCTAGTCAGAGATCTCGAGTTCGAACCTCTGGCTTTTCGAAGGCATGTGCGTATTAATAGTTAATTATCACGCGCTTAAACGGTGAAGGAAAAACATCGTGAGGAAAGCTGCATGCCTGAGTGATTTTCTCGACGGCGTGTGAAGTCTGCTAACCCGCATTAACTAATAGTATTGAAACAGAAAGGGATCATTTTTGGACGAACAATAGTAATAGAACAAAAAAATACCAAGGAAGAGAAAGATTTTAAGTGGCATATTTACGTAGCGTTCCACTATAACCAAGCACTAGCATAGCAGCCGAGCGCAAGCAAGAATAGCCCATGGTGTCTAGATATAGCGTTGGCCGATAGTACATCTACAGTTCGCCGGTATGTTTAGGTACCATGTATGTATCAGGTGTTTCATAGAAAAATCCAATAACACTTTGCCTCGACCTGAAAATCGAACCCAAGACCTCTAGCGTAGCAGTCGCGCTTAGGACCACTAGGTTAAAGAGTAAAGTTTGACGACACGATTGGCGTAGCGGTTGAGCGATCGGCTTCTGCGCCACGTGTTGTGGGTTCGATCCCCACACGGAGCATATATTTGTATGATCTACGGGTAGTTGTTCCGGGTCTGGGCGTTTGTGTATGTGAGAATTTGTGTTTGTAAACGCACCCACGATACAGGAGAAAATCCTAGTGTGGGGCAACGTTTTTAAAAAAAAAACAAAATAAAAAGTAGTAATCTGTCCAACTTGCTTTTTCTCAACGTGACTTTAATAACCAGCATCGCCATATCTAGCGATAATTTTCCCATAAATGACAATGTTTAACTCGACAGACAGTTCTCAGTATTTGCTTTGCTGTCCTTTTCCAATCAGGTTTATATGAGAGGGATAGTGTTATCCATCTTTTTTGTGTTCGAAATCAACCTTCTTTTATTTTTATTTTTTTATATGACTGAGAAATGTGGGCAAAATACAATGTTCATGGAATATGTTCGTGCATACTTTAAACTTAACGGTATTAGTTTATTTGCGTTTATTGCGCACGTGTTGATTGGGGACGATTTTGTATCGTTTCACGCGAGTTTCGGCTACGACGATATTGTGTTAGATAATATAAGACAATGACCAATAAGACGTATAAATCAGTTAGCATACTAATGTCCAAGCGAGCGAGTTCTACTACACACACCAACAACAATACACATGCATGGCTAATACGCTATAATAGTCCTTAACAGCTGATGTGGTTGAATTGGTTACACTATTTCGCACATTGTCATTACAGCAGCGTTAGCATCGTTGCCAACGCCTCCGATTGGTATACAAGATGCCGTAGGATCAAATCACACTTGTGAAATTGTTTCTTTTTGTATTCATAAAATCTTTTATAGCTATAATATCCTGTATCCATAGATGACTATCGAACCTTTGAGATTAGTTTTAAACGAGATTAATTTCTGGTTTGGATATACTTGTGTGCAAGTCGTTTTATCAATGCTTGTGCTTGTGTGTGTGCATAATACGCACTGTACGTATATACGCACACAATGAATAAGTCACCAGTTGCCTGTACTATCCGCTAGGGTCGCTAGTTGGATGCAAACTAATTAATTTTGTTTAGTGTACCTATATGTAGGTATCTAGAGGGTTATCTATGTATTTTTTTTTTGTTTTAAGAAAAAGTTTGCAATCAGCCTATTTATGTATGTTAGCTACTGAGGTAAACAGGTTACGGAAATATAATCACGGGTCATAGTTTAGCTTATTTTAAACATTCAGATAGTAATTAAGTAGGCATGTTATTTTTAGCCTTAATCTTTTAATTAATTTAATTGTTTACTGTTTTTTTGTTTCTATGCAGCTTTGCGATAGTAAAAAGATGATACGCACATACTATCACGCCTGTCAGTATTACCCGAAGGGTTAAGCAGAGGCGTATGCACATCCTCAATTGTCAGTATGTTTAGGTCCCATGTAATAGGGGGCAAGCCTAGGCCACCAATCCCAAACTCTGAACTGCTACTGAGAATTACATAGAAAAAATCCAATAGGTAACATTTTGCTCGACACGGGAATCGAACCCAAGACCTCTATCGTAGCAGTCGCGCTTAGGACCATTAGCCTTATGAAGAACTTAATTTGTATAAAAATATTACCCAATTAATAACGCGAGCGTCATATTCCAGACACAATAAAAATCCTATTGTTTTTGGACCAATTGGTCCAGGTGACTCTCAAGAGATTAAGTACATAAATCCTTGAAGACTTATACAAAGGTAATCTAAGATACAAGTGAAAATATAACCAACCCATTATATTGTCCCACTGCTGGGCACGGGTCTCCTCTCAAATGAGAGGGATTAGGCTATAGTCCACCACGCTGGCCTAGCGCGGGTTGGCAGACTTCACACGCCGTCGAGAAAATCTCTCAGGCATGCAGGTTTCCTCACGATGTTTTCCTTCACCGTTTAAACGCGTGATAATTAATTATTAATACGCACATGACTCCGAATTCAGAGGCGTGGCTTGGATTCGAACTCGAGACCTTTGACTTGGCAGTCCAATGGTTATATCACTAGGCTATCACTGCACTATAGTGAAAATATAAAAAAATCAAATTATAACTAAAAATGTTTAGGTACATAAGTATTTAATTAATAATTAATGTATAGTTTTCAGATTTTTCCCTATACTTGTAGCATAAGACGGTATTACTTGGCAAATTTCATAGTTCTAGGTCAACGGAAAATACCCTATAAATTTTGATTCCCTTGAGAGTGTCCAAATATACGTTTTTGCGTCATTACCGGCCGTATCTTTTTATTAGGTCAACATAGAAGTTTGAATTTTTCACAGCTTCAAGGGACTGTAGACCTGAGTATATGGTTTCAATTTCAACTCGATACCTCCACGCGTTCCCGAAATAAAGGGTCTTGACTGACAGACGGACGGACGGATGGATAACAAAGTGATCTTAGGGTCCTGTTTTTTCCTTTTGAGGTACGGAACCCTAAAAATAGATAATCTTGATGATTATGACACCTTCCTAGCAAGCATCATTCAAAGTCAAAGGTTAGCTATGTGCACCCGGACCTCAGTCGGACTTCGACTGGCTCTTATCACTTATTTACTATCCATGTAAGTAATTTGTTTATCAAAAATATTTATCTTGTAAAATTGTCTGTGCTTACCGCGGTGATCGTATGGATGGGGGGGGGGGGGTACCTGTTTATAATAATATATAACTGAATTGAAACTGAACTGAATACCAAGTGAGTTTAACCTTTATATCTGTGTGCATGGTCAGACAGGCTGGTCAGACTGGCAGGATACAGGTGACCGATAGAATCCGTAAGCTGTATTGTTTTTAATATGTCGAATATTCTCGTGAGTCTCAGGAATCAATATGTGTGCCTGTCTGTTGCATCATAGCTCCAAATATGGATTGATTTTGATTCCGCTTTCGTAGTTTGAAAGGTGACTTGATCGAGAGTGTTGTTAGCTATGATTTAAGTAAATCTGGCCAACCGTTTGAAGATTATCAGCTTTTTCAAGTTTATTGTACATATAACTTTTACGCTTTACTTATCCTGTTTATATTTTGGCGATAGCCTAAGTTGGCAGCGATGAAAGATCTTTGTAAAAAAAACACTACACACACACGCACGCACGGACATTGATCCAGTCGTAAATATATGTATATCAGAAGGCTAATTATTCTGCTAATCAATAATTTAATCGTTTTAAAACATTTTCTGAAAAGACTGAAAAAATTCGAATGCCTCATTAGTCTTGTGGTCCCAAGCGCGACTGCTACACTAGGTCCTGGGTTCGATCCCCAGGTCGAGCAGTGTTATTGAGTTTTTCTATGAAATTCTCAGTAGCAGCTCGGAGTCTGGATTTGTGCCCGGTGAATGGCTATAGGCTCGCCCCCTAGGTATAACATTTGACCTAAACATACCGGCGAACTGTGGGTGTACATTAGTACGCCTCTGCCTTACCCTTCGGGGAATACAGGCGTAATGGTATGTATGTATTGAAAAAAATTAAAAGCCGATTTCACCATTAAAAATAACTGCAAACGGTCCAAGCTAAACTCCGTTTACATTTCACCAGCATAAACTGATGAATGCTACTGTAGTATAAAAAAAATATGGAAGATAAGTCAACCTCTGACTTTTCTAAGTCATGTGCGTATTAATAGTTAATTAATTATCAGGCGCTTAATTGGTGAAGAAAATCATCGAGAGGAAACCTGCATGCCTAAGAACTTTTCTCGGTGGCGTCTGAAGACTATAAAATGGATTTTACTGATTTTTGCAGTCAACATTTGTTTTGACCGATTACGAGCTTTGCCTGTAACCTAATATACTATATTATTTATTATTGATTCTAGTGAAGATGAAAACGTGGAAGAGCCATGCTTCGGCACGAATGGGTCGGCTCGACCGGAGTGATACCACGGCCTCACAGAAAACCGACGTCAAACAACGCCTACGTTGTGTTTCACCGAGTGAGTGAGGTTATCGGAAGCCCAATCCCCTTTTGAAAGGCGGGCAACGCACTTGTGACTCCTCTGGTGTTGCGCGTGTCCATGGGCGGCGGTAATCGCTTACCATCAGGCGATCCGTCTGCTCGTTTGTCCCCCTATCCCATAAAAAAAGATACACCCACAGTTTGCGGAATTTAGGTGTCCCATGTAATAGGGGGCGAGCCTATTGCTATTAACCGGGCACAAAAACTAAAACTTCAAGCTACCTTTGCTTGTCTGTTTATATTCTGGCGATGGCCTCAAGTATAATGTCGTAAATATAAGTCAGAAATCCAATTCTTCTAATTAATAATTTACTTATTTTAAAACAATTATTTTCTCAAAAGAGCCGATTTCACCAAAAAAAAAACGTGATCATGTTGTTTATGATGTTTTTTAAACCATCAACATAACATAACATAATCAACCCCATACTGTCCTGTGCTGGGCACGGGTCTCCTCTTGGAATGAGAGGGATTAGGCTATAGTCCACCACGCTGCCTTAACGAAAAAGAGCAGTGAATAGCTGTAGATCGTGTGCACGGGATTTTGTTTTCAAAATGGCTCGGTACGGAGTTGGCTGATAGTACATTACACTAGTGCCTAACCCTTCCGGGAATACATACTTGATGATATGTAATTACTACATAGGGTTCCCAACTACATTGTTAAAAACAGTATTATACTGTTTTTAACTACTTTATACTTTTTACTGTTAAACAAAAATAAAGTATAAAAATTACCTACTGTTTTCAGCATCAAAATGCCTAACACTAAGCACGCTAAGTCTGGTGCAACGTTAGTCAAAATAGTGGCGTATAAAACGCTGATAATTTTTCTAGAATACTGTTTATTTGCCTTCTCAAACCTAAGTATACTTTATTTCTTGTAAAAGAAGTTGGCAACCCTAGTAATTACTACATAGTATAAAACAAAATCGCTGTCGCTGTCTGTCCGTCCCTATGTATGCTTAAATCTTTAAAACTACGCAACGGATTTTGAAGCGTTTTTTTAATAGATAGAGTGATTTAAGATAAAGGTACGCTCTAGGGTTCTTAGGACTGGGGCAACGCGGGTGAAACTGCGGACGAGCCGCTAGTATATTATAGGTTCCTTCTTAGATGTACTTACCTCGTAAGATAATGATAGTTTATGTACCTAAAGGCGGAAATACAAATGAACGTGTGTTTAACAAAATAACTAGATATTAGTTAAATACTGTTTGTTTACAAACTAGATACTCGTGATGTTTCTAGACGGTAGACAGACAATCATACTATCTCATCCATATGTCACGGTCAGATCGTTTGATCTCGTCATACAAATTATATACATAACATAATCAACCCATTACACTGTCCCACTGCTGGGCACGGGTCTCCTCTTAGAATGAGAGGGATTAGGCTATAGTCCACCACGCTGGCCTAGTGCGGGTTGGCAGACTTCGATATCGAGACATGCCATCGAGAAAATCTTTCAGGCATGCAGGTTTCCTCACGATGTTTTCCTTCACCGTTAAATTTATATGTATGTACGATAAAATAAAGATCTCCACAATATTTTTGTGACTTAGGTACCTACTGTGTTTATAATATTGTGTAAAATAAATTCTGGAGAATTATATAAACCTTATTACCTTTATTCTAGGTACTTACTTACTATTAAAGAGATTATCCGATTGATTTTTTTCAGCTAGCTCCAACAGCCCATAATATCTCTACTTACGCATTCCTGAGAAAAATGGTCTTGACAAACAGACTTACAGATGGACAGCGAAGTGATACTGGAGTTTCTTTTGAGGTACGGGCATAGACAAAAATCCAGAGTAGCAAGTAGCGATCTATAGTTTCGGCCTAAGAATAATTGACTAGTATATAATGTACCTATATACTAGTCAAACCTACTCGTAAATGAATTAAAATCAAGAATGTTTTCTTGATCAGAATGTTTAATTTTTGACAGTTTTTTTTGTACAAAATCCATTAATTTTTGTGTCGTTGGACAGTATTCTGAACAGACATGGGCAATTCAGTTAATAGCAATAGGCCCCGCCCCTATTATATGGAACCCAGTTGCCTAATTAATCTTTACATATTATTAAATAATGCTGCCGCATATGCCCCGCCGCGTCTGTCTGTCTGTTCGCAATATACTCAAAAACTACTTAACGGATTTTCGTGCGGTTTTCACTTATAGAAGGAGTTATTCACGAGGATGTTTATAAGCTGTTTAACATTACACTATGACACTTAAGAACGGAGCAACGTGGGTGTAACCGCGGGCAATAGCTAGTAATATATAATTATAAATTAAGTATTATTATTAATTAGCCATGGAGTTTATTCTTAGCACCGTATGCGCGCGCGTTTATTTTCTCCGCAGTATTTATGGAAATAAACCGCAGTCGTAAACCAGGTGCGCATGACCCGAGCCTTTGACATTGTTTATTGATTATAACAATTGTTATAAATAAATTAACCACGGTTTATTGTGCTGATAACAGCTATTTCTGTTGACGAAGGTAAGGAGTGTTCGTATCGTGAACTCATTACCCGGGTGAGAAACTTGAAAGGAATTTACCTACTGTGATAAGTCAATTTCTGGATAAGCTTCTGACTAGCAATGATGATGATACTGTAAAGGTTGCCACAAAAAGGTGACGTGTCATCCAGCTGGTTGGTTGAGAATTTTATAAAAGGAATAAACATTAATGATTTAAAAAAATCAGTAGAACTGTTTTGAAAGTGAAGTGCAGTAAAAAAATTGTGAAATGAAGTCATTCTTTAAGTGGTTACGAAAAAAAACAAGTCTTATCCAAATATAAAACGGATTTTTCCTTCGGAGGAGTGATCCCATCATCGTACCTGGACTCACGCCTCCGACAATACCATGTTACCATGTTGGTTTGCGTTTTTTGGCTTAATAAGGCAAGACTTCATCGCGGGCCAAAGACTGCTACTTTATAAGTCGCAAGTCCGGCCGCATATGGAGTACTGCTGTCTCCTTTGGGCGGGAGCACCAGCATACCAGCTTGATCCTTTTGACTCGGTCCAGAAACGTGCAGTTAGGATTGAAAAACGATCCCAATCTCAGAAACGGCCTAGAACCCTTAAGTCTGAGGAGAGACTTTGCCTCTCCGTGAGTGTTCTACCGTTTGTAAGTACAATAGGCAGTGTTCTGAGGAATTGTTTGAAATGATGCCAACAGCTACTTTCTATCACCGCATCTCTCGCAATCGGCGCGGAGTTCATCCACATAGGTACCTTAGAACCACTCTGGTCTCATACTGTGCGATTCCAGAGGAATTTCCTCCCACGCACACTCAGGTTGTGGTATCAACTCTGGGAAAAACGCCGAGGTTTTCCCAACGGACTACATGGGGTGCTTCAAAAAGGGCGTGAAAAGATTTTTAAAGGGTCGGCAACGCGCGAACTGGTGTTGAAAGCGTCCGTGGACTACGATAACCGCTTACCATCAGGCGGGCCGTATGCTTGTTTGCCACCATAATGGTATAAAAAAGTGGCAAGTCATCGCCGCCATGAACATCTACAATTACTTGGGAGTTCTTAGGATTGATTGCTTGCCACTTTAGTGGTGTAAAAAAAAAACCTTTCAAACAAAAAAACTGAATCAAATTCGGTCCATTCGTTTGGGCGCTACGATGCAACCAACAAACACACAGATACATAAGTAGACACGTTAAACTCATACCTAACACTCCTCTTTTTACGTCGGGAAATAAAAAATAAACTTATAAGTTTTCGTATTAAACGCACACAAAATTAATAACATATCTTTATATGAGCTTACAAAACATTCGAAATAAAAATGTACTAAGTAGGTACTCATAAAAATTAGATACTATTATACACGGGTGCTCGGGGCATTCGCTCCGTGACCGTCCCTTGGGCGCTTGTTTTAGAGTTACATAACTAGTCCATAAACACTGACAGTGTATTAAAATATTGTAAAGCATAAGACTTTAACTTCTCAAGTCATTCCCGTATATCTAATAACCCTTGCAAGTGTCGTGACCGCTTGGATCTTACTCAACCCATTATACTGTCACTCTGCTGGGCACGGATCTTCTCTAAGAATGAGAGGGATTAGGCTGTAATTATATAGTCCACCACGCTAGCCTAATGCGGTTTGGCAGACTTCATACGCCCCATCGAGAATATCTCTCAGGCATGCAGGTTCCCTCACGATGTTTTTCTTCACCGTTTAAGCACGTTGTTGGTTCCTTAATCGACTATTAATACGCACATGACTTGGAAGTCAGAGGTCTTGGATTCCAACTCGAGACCTTTGACTTGGTAGTCCAATGGTCACATGACCAGGCTATCACTGCTATTTTTAATATTTTTAAATGTTTTTGTTTAATTAATTATGCTAATTAAAACGAGTGCTTGATAAACTTTGCACGAGAACTTAGCATGGTTAATTAGGTACTTATTAAAAGATTATTTTAAAAACATAATTGTTTATTATTTCGTCAAGGTTCGTCTGTCTCCATGCTGTGTGGGAAAAAATAGGTTTTATATAATTTATCTCTTAGGTATTAAGTAAGGAGGTATTAACGACAATATTCACGAATGGGATACAATGACGATCCGAACCACGGCCGTCTTTACTTATGGGGTCCCAGGGCACACGAGAATATGGGGCCCCGTTGGAAAAATATATTTTTGTCAAATATCTAGTTTTTATTTTAGAGCTTCAATCTGGAAAACTTGCGGAAGTTTCGGAGAAGTTACAATTTTTATTTTTAATCTGGCTTTCTTTGTAAGTAGACAGCCCAACAAATAAACCTAAATGGTACCTAGCGAAATATAAAATGGAGTAGGTACGCAATGTAACTGGCAATTATTATTACGGGTCAGTGCGGCCAGACATACGAAAAAAATCAGTAAATAATTTTGTTGGACTAAGTAGTTACATATCAATCTGAAATAGAATCTATTGTATAAGCGAATATACTTGCTTTTCGGGGCCCCCGTGAGAGTGGGGGGATGATACTGACCCGAACTGTATTTACATACCTAGTTATTATATTAAAAATGGGAACAAATATAATGACCACCAAATTTAGTAAATTGATCACGAAAATATCCATTTACGTGATCCATCCATTTATCCAAATGGTCACCAAAAATTAGGTTTTGGTTAGGTTAGAACTTATTTTGGTGATCATTTACTATTTTTGGCAATATAAAGTGATTTTTTGTCGTAACATTTTACTAGATCTGATGGTTAACTAAACATAAGCCATTAAAAATTACCACAGTAAAACCACTTGCGGATAAGAGACGAGCGTTCTAATTTCGGAGGTGCTGTACGAATTTACGAGGTGCGTGTTACCCACTTAGGTAAGTAGTTTTTTTTTTATTTGATAGGAGGGCAAACGAGCAGACGGATCACCTGATGGTAAGCGATTACCGCCGCCCGTAGACACCCGCAACACCATAGTAGTCACAAGTGCGTTGCCGACCTTTTAAAAGGGAATTGGGCCTCCGGTAACCTCACTCACTCGGCGAAACATAACGTAAGCGTTGTTTAACGCCGGTTTTCTGTGAGGCCGTGGTATCACTCCGGTCGAGCCGACCCGTTCGTGCCGAAGAATGGCTCTCCCACGTAATTCGTAGTTTCCTTGTACCTAGCAGTTTTCTTGTGATTTCTGTCCCCATTTTCTTCTCACGCGGTGCCTCCTCTGCCATGTCATCATACGACGAATGTAGGATTGCCAAATATACTATACAGATGGCGATTTAGTGACCCGTATCTGTTAACTTTCTGACCGATACAGTTATGTATAGACGACAAACTAAATGTACCCAGCACGCCACGGTCACGACTGGGTGACAGATTTCTATAGGAAATACGGACCTTGGCGCCGAGAGCACGCTTTTTTCGTTTTAACGTGGCAATCAAAGGGTTAAAAGGGATGATTCTATCCATCATAAATACCATACTGGTTTCTGACGCTTACGCGAATATTAGACATTGAAATAAAACTACTTTTTACGGATTTTATCGCGTTGTATTGATATTATTTAATTCAGTATAGATTCTATAAAATCTAAATCCAAGGCCAAAACTGCAAGACCGAAGGATACGGTGAGCTCGTTCTGCGTGAATCGGATCGCCAATAATTAACAAAAATGTAAGGTAGCTGTTAGTAATTCTAACAACTTAGTCTACCCATGACCATGGATGCTATAAACCGCGATTAAATCCGTAAAAAGTAGTTTTATTTCAACATCATACAGGTATTATACTGACCAACCTTCCCTATAATTTTTTTTTTTATTATTTTAATTTCTCTTACAAACGTACCTACCTAATACCGAAATAAATCGTAATTCAATCACAATTTAATCAAATTCTGTTATTATTCGGATTCCGATACCGTTAATCTAGGTTCCCGCGTCACCATTTCGTCCAAAATACTTAACATAACATAACATACCATCACGCCTGTATTCCCCGAAGGGTTAGGCAGAGGCGTACTTAATGTACCTACACCCACAGTTCGCCTGGTATGTTTTAGGTCCCATGTTATAGGGGGCGAGCCTATAGCCATTAACCGGGTACAAATCCAGACTCCGAGCTGCTACTGAGAATTTCATAGAAAACTCAATAACACTTTGCTCGACCTGGGGATCGAACCCAGGACCTCTAGCGTAGCAGTCGCGCTTGGGACCCCTAGACTAATGAGGCAGGAATACTTCACTGGAAATAAATGTAAGCGAAAGCAATTTTTGATAACTTTACAAAGTTTGGAACGATTTTTCGGTCTTTTATTTCCAGTGAAGTAGTATCAGACGAAATAGTATCGTAGAAACCTAGATTAACCTTATCCAAACCAGAATAATAACATAATTTGATAGAATATTGTATTTATTTCGGTATTACGTTTTTGTGGGCAATTCAAGCTCCGCCGGACCCTTAAGTAGGAAGGTAGGTACTTACAACGGTCTAGGACCAATTACAATAAATAACGACACTTGAATGTTTGTCACAGAATTGACATAAGTAAGTACATACATTTAATACATGCCTTTATGGTCCGTCAACTTTTAAGATAGAAGATGGCAGTAAGTATTTATTTTTCAAGAGTATGACAAGGGTTTCGTAGGAAGTTGTTGAGAACATCGGGTAAAATCACCCCTATACCGGGTGCACGTAACTAGATTGGCACCGTGTATCTATACTTATATTATGTGTTTACTTAAAAACACACAGCGTCGATATGAAGAAGATTTTGTGACTTACCATTTTTTCCCGCAAGGCTGGTAACACTACCTGTTTGTCTCCGGTTGGACACCAATTTTTCTTGGGGTTGGGTTGCGTGAGATTTGCAACCCTTTACACCTGTCATAGCGTTTTGTGATTTTCCCGCGTGACGCACGGAAAACTTTTCTTCGGAAAGTTTTTATGAAAATCATGCTTTTATTTATGCAGAATTATAGTTAAATTTAGTGCTCGGAAGCGCAAAAGTATATATAGCTCATAACTATTGGTGAGAAAAGTGTTGAACTGTATTCCTAGTGAAGAAAAATGAGTTCTCAATTCATCATCTAGTAATCCTAGTAATAAGGTAGTGTAGGTAATATGAGAGTAAGCACAAATGGATTCGGACTCCGAGGCTTACCTCCAAGAGAGCGACGAGCTAAGGTCAAGTGACTGCGACAGTGAGTACCTACACACGTACACATAAAATCAAGTAAGTCAAATTACCTACCTACATATATACAAGATTGATACAGCACACATAGCCCGTCTCCACGGTGGAATTTGTGGTCAATCCCTTTTCCTAGACCTTGGGAGACCACGCTGTAACAGATACGGCAAAACAAATAAAACTGCTTAGGCAGGCTATTTAGGCACAATATTAATTAAACCCTTATAGGGGTATAGACTACTCTTGCCAAAGCGGATTTGATAAGAGAGTTTGCCTCGGAGGCTGTTTACGACTATTAACATGTGATGAGCTTTGATGCCTGATATGAGCCAATGCCACTGTATACCTAGAAAAAGTGTAGAAGTACTATAAAAATTCTGTGAGACTCTCAGGTTCTCAGAATTTCATTTTTTTTTTGAAGTTGATGGGGGTAGAAATGATTGTTTGATATCACAAGTGTATAATATGTATCTGTACAGTACATAAAAGCCTACAATTGTGGGACATTGGTTTAATACATAATACAATACCTCGGCTATATTAACACTTGGCTAAGTATGCCAAATCATAATTATGTAAAATCAAATTGTAAGTCATTCAATAAATATGATATATGATAAGCTACACCAGTGATATTAATGCAGTCCTCTTAGGTTGACTGTAGTTCGGTCTATTGAGGTGGCAACAATTAGCATTCTTACATCTATACTAAATATATAATATTTATTTTTGTACCTTATTCTCATAAGATTTCCCATCCCTAGTGGGTATGGTGAGATTAAATACTTAAAGGCATGAATGCCCCATGAGTGAAAAAGCACTAATTTACTATATAATTACAATAACAACAACAAGGGACTCTAAGTTTCTTGTCAAAAACATTGTTAAATACCAAAAGAACCTCGGTTCAGTCTTGGACTGATAAGTGTTCGAATTACACTGTACACATTAAATACTACTACACACTGGGGCACAAAAGTGCTTGATAACCACAACCCTGTCAGATTTGAGACTAGATGTTCAAGAGTTATGTTTAATGCACACAAATGTCTGTTTCACATTCTGGATATACACTCATTGTTATTATCTGAGTATGTTGAGGCGAATTTTTTACAAATGTCCATCTCTGCCATTAGGTCTGGCATCGACTCGTTGCACTGTTGCAACCCAATTGGATCGCGGAGATCCTTCGTTTCAAAAGGAATTGAGTTCTAAGCTACTTAGTTGATATCCTTTTGGTCTACCAGACCAGTCCAAGTTGATCTCCAACTGCGGAAGTTGTGGGACTACTGGAATCTATGGCATGGTCCAAGTTGATCTCCAACTGCGGAAGTTGTGGGACTACTGGAATCTATGGCATGGCAAATAAGCTACCCAAATAAGTTCTTGACCAGTACTGCAGGTAGACTGCCAGGGGTTAATTAAAAGAACTCTAAGAAAAGATGAGAAAAAAAAAAAAAAAAAAAATTTTTTTTTGTTTTTTTTGTTGCTCTAGACATTTTCCTATCACAGGGTTATCCAATCACCATTGGTAGAGCCAAGTAGTCAAGACCAAGGTCTTTCTACAACAGCAACTGTACCTACTACAGCATGTGAATCTTTACAGTTGCACTACAAATATCATTTCGATTGCTTTGAAGGATGGATGGTCCAAATAACAGATTGTATGGTTTGTGGTATTTTGCAAGTCAGAATTTGTATTTCCATTTGGGCGTCAGTTAAAAAGTTGAATAGTCAAAAACTAGATTCACTGTTCCCAAAACATTGTTGCCATGTGTTGACACACCCTTCATAACAACCAATGCAGCAGATGCAGGTTGAGGGATCTCAATAAAGACAGCTGAGACTGCAATCATACGGGAATGAGTGGTTGCAGTACATGCATTGATTCGGAATCAATTACATTGTCTGCAGAATACCCACTTTCTGGACTAGTCCAACTATTGGACATGTTTAACTTGCAAGTTGTTGAGACTGACACTCAGGCATAACATAGCCCTGTCAGCCCATTACCTCTCGGGGAGGTACAACTGCACTGCCGATCGTCTCTCTAGGCATCAGCAGAAATGACACTCGGGCATAACATAGCCCTGTCAGCCCATTACCTCTCGGGGAGGTACAACTGTACTGCGGATCGCCTCTCTAGGCATCAGCAGAGATGACATTCAGGCATAACATAGCCCTGTCAGCCCATTACCCATTACCTCTCGGGGAGGTACAACTGCACTGCTGATCGCCTCTCTAGGCATCAGCAGACAGTCATCTCTGAGTGTCAACTTAGGCATGACATAGCCCCGTCAGCCCATTACCCATTACCTCTTGGGGAGGTACGTCTGCACTGCTGATCGCCTCTCTAGGCATCAGTAGAGATGACACTCAGACATAGCATAGCCCTGTCAGCCCATTACCTCTCGGGGAGGTACAACTGCACTGCCGACCGCCTCTCTAGGCATCAGCAGAGATGATACGAATGGCATCTGTTGCCCACGGCAACAAACCGATTGTTTCATCGTTGGGGTACTTCAGACGTACTTAGATCCATTACCGTCTGCAGAAGCATCCGTGGTCAACAGATATGTGACATTAAACTGAAAAGTTCAATTTGTAATCTACTGGAATGCCTTCAGCCAAAGGTGGAAATTTCGGCCGAGATGGATCTCTCTTTTGTCTAAGGGTCCAATCTCACCTCTTGAGTATTGGCAACTTTAAACAGGATAGTGCTTTACAATAGCAGCAAACTGGGATAAACTATTTTGGCTGGTGATAAATTCTCACGCCCCCTTGCACCATGGTATGTGGACTTGATGTCGAATCCAAGACTCCCGGAGAGTCGAATAGACCTAGGACAATCAGCCTTCAAGACAAATATACCTACTGCCAGTGCAGGCTGGGTAAGGTGGAGGTAGGGGTAACAGACCAGCAACTGGTCAGTTTGTGAGAAACAACTGTTAGGTCAGTTGTTGTGCCAGTTGGAGGAAATTGACTATAGACATGTACTATTCAGCCATCAGAAGATGGATTTAATGATGTTATCACAAAGTAAAACTTGTTAATCAAGGACTTTTAACTGGAGTAAACAGTCACACGATAAAGTTACATTAAATAGTTTATCTACTACTTACAACTTCTGAATTATTATTATTTTTTTCCTATGGTATTATTTTAGTACTGGAGACATAGATTGGCTAATTTTATATTTTACAGATTCTAGCTAGAAGTTGAGGCTGCACTATCGACAGCACAACATGTTCATTCATGGTACATGATCTGACATTACCAGAATTTATAAGTTGTACATAAAGGTATATCTTTCGGGTGATTATAAGATTGACATGGTAGTTATGGCATGTAACTGTTATTTAAATATCAAAATAAACAACCTTTTCCAGTTTGATCCACCTAGATCAAACAGTATTACACATATTTGTACCAAAAGACAGGATAAGCTAAGCAGAAGGTCTGGTCCCCTTAATTATATATTACAATTGACTGCTAAGACACACCCAACTTAAACCAGGTTATTGTGTGGGTAAAATATGTTATGTAAGATGTGGGGTCGCCAGCAATCCAAGATTACTTTAGGTTGGTATAGCCTCGGCCAGCTGGATAAAGAATTATTAAATTGATGAAATTCTGGTGGGGTAAAAAGGAAAAGTAGACAGGCTGTCGGAAAATTCTACAGATTTTACTGTAATTAAATAAAATAATACACTAAGGGAGCTCAGTTTCTCTTTAAATTTTTGGACCAGAATACTTGGTACCCCAATATTAATTATATTCAAATGTCATATTATTATGTTTTGATCAGCAGATGACTAGCAGATGATCTCTTCAGAGTCCTCCAACAGTAGTAAGATTACTGTAAATTATATTGAATGGTAAAATTTACTGTTATTATAATAATTTATACATTTTATTCTTTCACATAGCGTTTTGTGTTTGTCACCAGCAGATACCAAACAGGTCTTCATATCGACGCTGTGTGTTTTTAAGTAAACACATAATATAATATTTTGAATAACAACAAAATTGTTATTATGTGTTGAAAGAAAAACACACAGCGTCGCAGGAAGATCTTCCTGGTGAATGAAGACACTATGACAGGTGTAAAGGGTTGCAAATCTCACGCAACCCAACCCCAAGAAAAATTGGTGTCCAACCGGAGACAAACAGGTAGTGTTACCAGCCTTGCGGGAAAAAATGGTAAGTCACAAAATCTTCTTCATATCGACGCTGTGTGTTTTTCTTTCAACACATAATAACAATTTTGTTGTTATTCAAAATATTATATTATAAAGCTGAATAGTTTGTTTGTTTGTTTGAACGCGCTAATATCAGGAATTATTGTTGTGTTTCGCCGAGTGAGTGAGGTTACCGGAGGCCCAATCCCCTTTTAAAAGTTCGGCAACGCACTTGTGACTCCTCTGGTGTTGCGGGTGTCCATGGGCGGCGGTAATCGCTTACCATCAGGCGATCCGTCGGCTCGTTTGCCCTCCTATCCCAAAAAAAAGGAACTAGTGGTTGGAATTGTTTTTTTTTTGTGTTGGATAGTCCATTTATCGAGGAAGGTTATAAGCTATATAACATCACGCTATGCCTCTTAGGAACGGAGCAACTCGGGTGAAACCGCGGGCGGGTCGCTATTATAAAATATCAGTGTCGCATTTCGGGCCAAGACACTATCAAGTAGCCAGGTGCCTACTTATATACCCTACTTACATTTGTTTTTTTTTTCGTAAATAACTGAGTAGGAATATGGATTTGACTTACTTAAATGTTTATTTTAGTGTTATTATGCATAAGTACATGAATTTATTTTTGTAACCCTAGATGACTTCAAATTAATAATTATTAAGTATGATTCATAGGCTGCATGTCTGCGCGGGAGTTCAATTAACTATAAATAAGTCTGTATTTATAAATAGTCGTTACCCCCAGTCAATATCTACTAATGATGGATTGTTATTGCTTAACAATAGGATTTTAAATGAGAGTAATCGCCGACTAATAAAAAAAACGCGCGACTTTTGACAATCATTTTTTATTATGTCTTAAAGCACATCTTACCAGCGCCTTCTTAAGCCATCCAGGGGCCCATGGAAATAACAGTTTGGGAGCCATTTAAAAAGTGAATAAGCTGCCCATGGGTCCATGGTCCCATGGCTGCCGGGTGCCCTGGGCCTGTTCCTTATGACAAAAGCGGAACTATTAACTTACGTTTTACATAAAAATAAATGAATAATAAGCAACAATGTGATAGCAAAAGATAAATGCGCCTGAAATAAAAATAATAGCAAAGATTTGCTTTTTGACCTTTTCTTTAATGTGTTATCGTATACTTTCTACAGGCGCACGTTCCAAAAATTATTAGACCCAAGAACCTTATATTTAAGGTTCTTGATTAGGCCGTGCCCCATATTTTTTTCATGATGTCAGCTAAAGATTAATAAATTGTTTATTTTAAGTAAATTTACGTATTCCGTGTTACAATACAACATTTCTGTTCAATCACGGGACCGACGGGACATTCACTGGCTAATATTATACGACACGTTAGGCGTAGCGGCCGAGCGATCGGCTTCTGCGTCACGTGTTGTGGGTTCGATCCCCACACAGAGCAAATATTTGTATGATCTACAGGTAGTTGTTCCGGGTCTGGGCGTTTGTGTATGTGAGAATTTGTGTTTGTAAACGCACCCACGATACATGAGAATATCCTAGTGTGGGGCAACGTTAAATTTTAAAAAAAAATATTAGGTACAAGCAGTATCCGAGGCTACTTTTTATTTATTTTTTCTAGTGAAGTAAAAATTAAATCGCGGGCAGGATTCGTACCTGCGTCTTCTGGTTAGATACACCAGACGCTCCGCTAAGCCACCGCGAGTCCCACCCGCTTGATCGAAATTTGCCTTCACATTCTGAATTTACGTCATAAGGTGACGTTGACGATTGAATTTTTCCTTCACTAAAATGACTATAATCTTAGCATGGAAAATGCAAAAAAAATCACAAAAAGATATCTTTTTTCTGCAAAATTCCAGCTGACATCTAGCTTAAAATAACGTGGTTACTTACTGATCCTCTTAATCCCTTCCTAATATCCATCGATGTAAGAGCGATAAGTAGAATATTCATGCAAGTAATTGGCTGGAACATGATTTTGTGAAATAGACTCACAAAGCCATGTTACAGCCGACCCCTTGACGAATTATCTTCGGCAATCTTCGGTTATCTCCGGTATTTCTTCGATTTTCCTGTGCTTGAAAAGTGATATTACTAGGTTTATCCTTTAAGGTCTCATAAAAAATCAACTGTAAATAATAAACAATACAACGCCTGGTCAGGTTTTAAATCCATGTTTCCCTCGTGCATCCATCGATGGACGGCTGATGAGCAGAAGTCTCATCAGGTTTGGGCTGGAACATAATTTTGTGGACGACATCACACTCCACACAATTATATTCCAGCCCGCACCATGACAGATTCGAATCTTCGGCTATCTTCGGAAGTCTTCGGCCAACTTTGGGCGTCTTCGGCTATCTTCGGAAGTCTCCGGCCAGCTTCCGAAATCTTCAGCTTACTTAGGAAGTCTTTGGCACCGTCGTTTCTGGGTTTTGGGCCCCTAGTTTCCAATTTATTATGGCATAATCATCTTTGATTTCGAGAAAAGTTTATCTTTGAGTTTTGTCTTCTAAATCTGTCAGGGCATAATATAGCAGTTATACATATAGCAGACTCGGGCCCTGAAGATACACTTTAATGTGGTATATAGAAGCCGAAAAAAAATCTTGAGCAGTGCAAGAGGTGATTAGAGCAATGATGTATGATAGTTCATACTACGCGGTACTAGCCATCCCTTTTATTGTTTAAATTATGTGCCGCTCCGTCTCTATCTTTATTACGTCATAATGCTTGAAATGGAAAACCAAACAATATATTGTCATAAAAGCGGCATACACCTACAGTTATATATAACTCATAACTAGTCAAAACTAGTTTTGATTAAGGACGTTGTTCAATACTAGTTTTGACGGAACCAAACTATAGCCATTGTGCATACTTACGTCCTTAGGCAAAACTGGTTTTAACTGGTTGTTCCAGTCAAAACTAGTTCTGACCGGTTATGAATGTTACCTGTAACATACTAGAGAATTTTATTTGATTTCTTACTTTTTCTAACGTATGACGATGATTGAGAGACATTGAGAGATTTTTTACTTATAAATAACAAATAGTAAGATTAAGATTTTTTTTATTCCTTATAGGCTTACGCTTGACCGCCAGTTCGCCTGATGTTAAGCGATACTGCGATCTACGATGGAGCGCGCTTGCCTAGAAGAAACCGATTCACTCATGATTTAAAGACGCCCAGATTATATCTATCAGAGAAGACCCACTCGGGAAGTGCATTCCATATTTCAGCGTGCATGAATTTCTTCGTTTTGTCCCATCATTGACTCGTAATATTTAAGTTCTTCAAGTTCAGAATAAAAAGCGTTAGTAACGTGGATAATTTTATTGTCACGTTTGTTTGTAATAGTGTGGCGCTAGTTCCAACAGCCACCGCTGGTCCAGCGTCATCATCTCTCTCATGAATGTCTTGTCGCCTGTACTTTGCACGCTCGCGAATATTACCCTGAAAAATAATACCTGAGCTCATTTACCTAAACTTCAAGAAACAGAAACAAAAAATGGGCTGTCTTGCGAAAAGTGGAGACTGTCTTACGAAAAGTGGAGACTGTCTTACGAAAAGTGGACTGTCTTACGAAAAGTGGAGACTGTTTTACGAAAATTGGACTGTCTTACGAAAAGTGGAGACAGTCTTACGAAAAGTGAAGACTGCCTCATGAAAAGTGAAGGCTGCCTTACGACAACATTTTTTTAGTGAGGCCTCGACTTTACGGAACTTCTCTCAAGTAGGTACATAAAAAAATAATGTAATTGTGTATTTCTATGAAATTCTCAATAGCAGCTCGAAGTTGGGATTTATACCCGATTAATGGCGATAGGCTAGAAATATCGGTGAATTGTGGGTGTATATTAGTACGTCTCTGCTTAACGCTTCGGGGAATACAGGCGTGATGATGGAATGAATAGTTAATTAAGTGAAGCGCGTAAAGGCCCCTGGGCACGAGAAGAATAGATTTTGTATAGTGTCTGTAATTTGTTACCTGTAGTCGTAATTACAAATAGTTGATAAGACATTATTTGATTTCTTTATACCGTAACATCTAGCAATAGTGTTTCCCCACAGTGTACATAAGTACACCTCTGACTAACGCTTTTTTATGGGATAAACGAGCAGACAGATCGCCTGATGGTAAGCGATTACCGCCGCCCATGGTCACCCGCAACACCAGAGGAGTCACAAGTGCGTTGCCGACCTTTTAAAAGGGGATTGGGCCTCCGGTAACGTCACTCACTCGGCGAAACACAACGTAAGCGTTGTTTGACGCCGGTTTTCTGTGAGGCCGTGGGTATCACTCCGGTCGAGCCGGCCCATGTCGGGCCCACCCAAAATCGAACTGTGGGTATATATGTACACCTCTGTCTACCCTATCGGGGAATACAGGCGTGATGGTATGTTAACTATATAATCTCACCACTTGGGTTGCTGCACCCTGTAGAGGCAGCTGTCAGGACTAATGTGCAGTACAGCGCCGCGAATACCACGATAACTTGAGTCTGTACTCAAATACGCAGCCTGAGGGAAGTAGCCTGAGACAACACACTTCATTATGCGCTCCGTTTTACCTGTAAATTTGAAAAAAGAAACCACTTAACATGACATTACAGAGTGTCCATGGAGTTTCTTGCCGGATTCTTCTTCATAGGATCAACTTTTTGGAACCGTGTAACTAGACTCAACGTTTCATAAACGCTTGTAAAAGCTTATATCTAAATATATAAAACGAAGTCGGGTTTTTTACAACACTTATAACCCGAGAACGGTTTGACAGATTTTTCTTCTTTCTTGTTCTTTGGTTTGTTGGATTTCTCTCCTCCCCGATTAGCAGAATAACTATTAAAATATCGAAAAAAAAAAACACGAAAAAGATCAGTAGATCGCTTTCTGTGCTTTGTCCGAACTCCTTATAAGCTGATGGTTTGATTATGTTTAATTTGTTTGTGTATGTTTAAATGGGTCCCAGGCTGGTTTAGATTCACAATTAGAGCCAGTAGGTAGCACCGCAATCGGGTTCTACGATTTTTTTATATACTTACAGGGCAAGACATGGGAAAGGGAGTGAATGATTAAGGTGACGGCTGATAGGGATGAATGGAAGAAAAGAACATGCTTCGCCAACCACAAATAATATTGAAATAATGAAATAATATTCAAATAATAATAAAATTGGGACAAGGGTAGAAAGATGATGATACAAAGCAAGACAACGTTTGCCGGGCCCGCTAGTTATAAATAAAAACATTTGAATCTGAACTTGAATTAAATTAAAAAAAAAACCCGCAGCATCAAGTCATGGTTACCATGTGCTTGCAATATCATTGAAATAACAGGATTCCAAGTTTCAAATCGATCAGTCCTGTGGAAGTTGCTCAGATCCCTTCATGAACTAGAAAAAAGCTGATAATCTTCAAACAGCTGGCCATATTTTCTTAAATCATAGCTAAGAACACTTTCAAACTATAAACATCGGACTCAAAATCGTTTGCGAGCTACGATGCAACAGACAGACACACAGAAGATACACACGTTAATCTTTTTAAGCTAACCCCTCTTTTTTGCTTCGGAGGTTAAAAATCCAATAGAGAAATAACGTTTTGGATCGTTTACAGCGTCTATGGTCGCGGAGAATAATGTGCTTACATTATTATGTTCCGTTTTGAAGGCTAATGTAGCCAGTTACGTGAAAATATGTATGTATGTATTTATGTTTATTCACAGCAATGATAGCCTAGTGGTATGACAGTTGGACTGCCAAGTCAAAGGTCTCGAGTTCGAACCCACGGCACGCGCCTCTGACTTTTCAGTCATGTGCGTATTAATAGTTAATTATCACGAGCTTAAACGGTGAAGGAAAACATCGTGAGGAAACCTGCATGCCTGAGACATTTTCTCGATGGCATGTGAAGTCTGCCAACTCGCACTAGGCCAGCGTGGTGGTGGTGCCTAATCCCTCTCATTCTGAGAGGAGACCCGTGCCCAGCAGTGGGACAGTATAATGGGTTGATTATGTATGTATTTATGTTTACCTGATCCTAAGTCTATTCCATCAAACACTTTGTTTTCCATTTGGAATTTCCTTTTTATTAACTTCTGCAAACTGTCCCGAACTTCACAAGCCTGAAAATTGAAGAATGAATATAATTCATGTCTTTTTTTAACAATCAACGTAAAGCTTTCGACTGCCTCATTAGTCTAGTGGTCCCAAGCGCGACTGCTACACTAGAGGTCCTGGATTCGATCCCCAGGTCGAGCAAAGTGTTATTGGGTTTTTCTATGAAATTCTCAGTAGCAGCTCGGAGTCTGGGTTTGTGCCCGGTTAATGGCTATAGGCTCGCCCCCTATAACATGGGACCTAAACATACCGGCGAACTGTGGGTGTACATTAAGTACGCCTCTGCCTAACCCTTCGGGGAATACAGGCGTGATGGTATGTTATGTTATGTAAAGCTTTTATGTTTTTTTTTTTACTTTTTTAATAGGTATCTACTGCTACGCTAGAGGTCTCGAGTTCGATTCCCAAATCGCGCAAAATATTATTGGATTTTTCTATGAAATTCTCTAGCCGCTCGGAGGTTGGGATTTGTGTCCGGCTAAATCCTTTAAAAAGGTCAGGTGCGTAACACTCGCAACCGGCGTGTATGTATGAGAAGATTTATGAATGTGGAAGAAGCAAGAAGTCTGCTAGAATCGTAGCAAGTGGCAGTCTATAGATTCCGCCTACCCTTGTGAGAGAAAGGCGTGAGTGTATGTATGTTAAATAAAATTATATAATTATCATAAAAAGACCCTTAGGCATTCGGTCTCCCAGAATCTGAGGCAATAGTAGATTCTAGTCGAGGTAAAAGGAACGCAAAATTACCTTTTCCATAATCTTATAATGGATGTAATATTTCTGACACCATTCTTTACATGCTTTCTTCAATCTCTTCTCGTCTTGAGAGCTTCTCAGTTTTAAATAAGCATCCATAACATTTAGGTACATTATTATATCGCCTTCAGCTACCTGAAAATTAAAATAAAATTAATTGGTGCCGAAATCTAAATAAATTATGAAGCGGCGGTAGCCTAATGGCTAGGGCGTCGGACTTGCGATGTAGTTGTCGGTTCGAAACCCACCCATTGCCGACGTGAACCCCCTCGTAACACAAGCATTTACTGGGCAAAGGCTTCCCCTTTCTTCTTCCGAACTTCTCTATTCTGTGCGATATCCGGCCAAGCTTGTCCCGCAAACATATCGAGACCTCGACGGCGCTGTCCAATATCAGGCATCCAGTTGGTGACCACTTTTGCTTAATATAAAACTTTTTTTATATTGTACTTTTAATCCTGGTTTTTTCGGATGCAAAGCACAAATAGGATCTAATGTAGACCACTCAATTCATGTAAATACTTCATGGTTTGTCTCTTCCATACAAACGACGGATCACAATACAACTGTTTGCTGGTCTTACAAGTGAGGGAACCAACTAAAGGATTTTTAAAAATCTTGATAGGCCTACACTTAACTGCCGCGCCGGTTCACCAGATTTTTTTTTTAAGAAAAGAAGCTTGCTAGTAAGCTTTTTAAGAAAATTATTAAATAATACTAGCAATGTCGGTCGCACATTACTAGTATTCTTGTTAACCACTCGTGCTAAGCTAAATGCTTGTGTTACGAGTGGGTTCACGTCGGTAGTGCAATGGGTGGGTTTCGAACCGGCAACCACATCGCAAATCCGACGCCTTAGCCATTAGGCTACCGCCGCTTCATTGGGTCCGACTTGTATAAAACTTATAAGCTATTAAGGACCATAATCTATCCCTGTGCTAAATTTCATGCAGATTCTATAGTTTCTCCCTACCCCTGTAGAAGAAATGCGTGAATGTATGTATGACTACGGTTACCACTTGCCATCAGAAAGGCCACATGATAGCTTGCCACCTTCTTGGTCGTAAAAAAACCTCAGATATACCAACCTCGAAGTTATTCCTCCGGCTAACTTTAGCGGCCACGCTTTCTTTCCCACTGCTGGGCTTGACGAACACGCTATCCACTTGCAACATGGCAGCTATTGACAAAGCTTCATCTATACAACCCCATTCACCTGAAAACGTAAGAAAGTATGAATAAAGTTATTTTAGTGAAGGAAAAATTCAATCGCGGGTAGGATTCGAACCTGCGTCTTCTGGTTAGATACACGAGACGCTCTGACCTCTAAGCGACGGCGAAAATAACTTTATAATCTTAGCATGGAAAATGCAAAAAAATCACAAAATGAATACAATAAGTATGAATAAGTTAACAATATAATAAAAACTTTTAGGAAACTGCCTCATTAGTCTCGTGGTCTTAAGCGCGACTGCTATGCTAGAGGTTCTGGTTTGATTCCCAGGCTGTGCAGTGTAATTGGGATTTTCTATCAAAAATTCTTAATAGCAACACCGAGTTCAGGAATTAACCTGAACAACGTGTTGTGGGTTCGATCCTCACACGGAGCAAATATTTGTATGATCTACAGGTAGTTGTTTCGGGTCTAAGCGTTTGTGTATGTGAGAATTTGTGTTGGTAAACGCACCCGCGAAAAAAAATCAGATATTACCTCTGTCTAACCTCTTGGGGAATACAGGCGTGATGGTATGTAATATTAAGGATCCGGCGCAGCTTGAATCGCCCACAAAAAACGTAATACCCAAATAAATCATAATCCAAACATTATTTTATCAAATTGTGTTATTATTCGGATTTGGATACCATATGTCTAGGTTCCTACCCATTCCCATACCCGTTCCCATACCATTTCGTCTACTACTACTTCACTGGAAATAAACGACCGAGGAAATCGTACAAAACGACGCGGGAAAATCGATCCAAAGTTAGTATAAAGTTATAAAGAATTACATTCACTTAAATTTCTTTCCAGTGAAGTATTTTGGACGAAAAGGTAGAGTAGGAACCTAGACCTAAGGGAATCCGAATAATAACACAATTTGATTAAATCGTGTTTTAATTACAATTTATATTGGTATTACGTTTGTATGGGAAATTCGGTTCGCCGGACTCTTAAGAAATAATACTGACCACTATTACACAGCATGGCGGCACACATAGGTTTGAGAGGCAACTCAGCGACGATTTCGCCCATAGACGTCAGCTCTCCTCTCTTGTCTATAGTCTTCAACGCGTAGAGAGTTTCTAAACCCGACAGTATGCTTTTAGCGGGAGGCGGAGTCGGGAATGTGAACCTGATAACAGAAATATCTATCTATACTAATCTATATTTAAATAAAAGAAAGACCTGACGCATCAACGCACAGCCGAAACTATAGGAGCTAGATCCCTGAAAGTATTATATAAAGTAAAGACGGTCTTGAGTATTTTACATGGCCCACGCAAATGTCTTGCTGATCTGGTATCGTCGTGCGACGGGTCGTTGAGCTCCCTTAATGACGGTTGAGCTACACGATGACTGTTGTATGCGTGCCGTCAGTCAGGACAGGTCAACTCAAGGCTGCTAAGGCTCTTTCTTTAAAAGGCCTGTTCAGATATTGCCCTACATCGTAACACTCACATATAATGTTATACATAGTTGTAATACCACTACTACTGTCTGGACTTTAAAAGAGACCATGATTCTCTGAGTTTGTTTCGGTGTTTCTTCTCGGAGGTCGTCAGTTAGGAAATGGCGGCGCCATCTAGTTTAAAAAAAATAATTAAAGCATTGACTTGTAAAAGTATCTTTTTATGATCTATTTGTAGAAATAAATATCATTTAATCATTTAATCATATGCATGCTGGTTCCTTTCGCACTGTAGGCGAGCACTAAGAAAGGGTTTTCTGAAATTCAACCCCTAAGCTGGTAAAAAGGAGGGTGAAATATTGAAAGTCCGCATACTAACATACACCAGTTACACCTCAAAAATAATTAAGTACACGATATTTTTGTGCCTTACCTAAGCAAGTTGTGTATTCCTAAAGCTTTTAATTGTAACAGCATTCCAGACAGATCACTCCTACACATTTCCGGAGGCACTGACGGAGGTAGCTTCTCATACTCTGCTTCTGTGTATAACCTAGAAAAAAAAGAGAAAACTTTTCATTTTGGACTCACACATTATACAGATTTTAAACATATCTAAATAGTTATTTTAGTGATGGAAAAATTCAATCGCGGGCAGGATTCGAACTTGCGTCTTCTGATTAGATACAACAGACGCTCTGACCGCTAAGCCACCGCGAGTCCCACCCACTTGATCAAAATTTAGCCTTCACATTCTGAATTTACGTCATAAGGTGACGTTGGCGACATCTATTGAAAAGTAAGTTACCTGGCTTCTCAACCGACATGACTTACTTTACAGTTAGTTCGATATCGTACGATGCCACCATACCTTTTAACTATCTTTTGGTAATTTTTAACCAGAAGACGCAGGTTCGAATCCTGCCCGCGAATGAATTTTTCCTTCACTAAAATAACTTTATAATCTTAGCATGGAAAATGCAAAAACATCACAAAAAGATATCTAAATAGTATTTAGTATTTTTACATTTTGCTAAATGAATTTTTTGCCTACGTCTATGACAAAAGCCATGTCCATCCTCTAGATGCCACCAGACACCATTGGGACTTCATTTAAGAAATATTCTATTTTATAAGGAAGAAAACAATTGTCAAAATTGTCAACAGTGAACGACAGCTGTACAAATCAAATTTTCATTGAGGTATTATCGACGTCGTATTTAGTGTCTAGAGAAAAAGTTGCCATTCTTTGTTTATCTTTTACCCTATTCTAAAACTTGTCTTTTCTATTACAAGTGCTGTGTATTTCCAGTGATGCCATGTGGGTGAAGTTATCAATGGCTTGACACTATAATGTTTTTTTTATTTATTAGTATTGTTAAGTTACTTTACGTCCTTTTTTGTACCACTGAGGTGCCGAGCAAGCTGACGGCCCGACTAATGATACTCGTAGCAGTTACTTAGTACCTATATTTAGTACTTATATTTCTTTTTAATTTTGATACATGAAATAAAACTACTTTTTACGGATTTTATCGCGTTGTATTGATATTATTTGATTCCCGACGTTTCGGATCCTTTACAGCATCCATGGTCACGGGTAGACTGAGGTGTTGGACGTCTTAATGTTGCAATTACTAACAGCTACCTTACATTTTTGTTAATTATTGGCGATCCGATTCACGCAGAACGATAAAATCCGTAAAAAGTAGTTTTATTTCAATGTCTAATATTCCCGTAAGTGTCAGAAACCAGTTTTAATATTTTTTTAGCTGTGCTAGTCTAAGGTAGCTGTTACTAATTGTAACATTAAGACGTCCAACAACTTAGTCTACCCGTGACCATGGATGCTGTAAAGGATCCGAAACGTCGGGAATCAAATAATATCAATACAACGCGATAAAATCCGTAAAAAGTAGTTTTATTTCAATGTCTAATATTCGCGTAAGTGTCAGGAACCAGTATGTGCTAGTCTAGTTAGTAAGTTAACCTGTAGCAGTTCCCGCGGCAGGTCCGGCCGGCGCGGCCCGCTCGCTGCAGCGCGTTGCTCTGCGCCAGCGGCGCCGGCGCCAGGCTCTCCACGCCCACCGCCGGGTCAAAGTACGGCAGCTTGTGGAAACCACTGTCTATTACTAAGACCATCATGAAAATAAATAATAACTTAACATGTCCTTACATGGGGCTAAAAGCAGTAATAGCTTAGTGATATGACTATTGAAATGCTAAGATGTACTTTTGTACATAAGAGCCAATTCCCCCTCGGTTGCTGCGGCTCTGGCAGTCTGCTGTCCGTAGGAGCTCTTAAAGCAACGCATCAGCAACTCCTCTGGTGCTGCAGATGTCTATGGGCGGCGATAACTACTTACCAATAAATAAAAAAACTAAACATACCCGCGAACTGTGGGTATACATTAGTACGCCTCAGCCTAACCCTTCGGGGAATACTGGCGTGATGGTATGCTATGTTATGTATGTATTCACTTACCATAAACAACGCCAGGTATGGTAACACTAGTTTCCGCTACGTTGGTAGCAATAACAACTTTTCTGACATTACTGTCTGTCCTCTGAAACACCTTTATCTGTTTATAATGCGGCAAGCTGCCGTACATAGGCACCACTAGCATGTTGGCCGCTTTGATACCGCTCGGGAAGTGGGTTCGACTCTTGTTGGAGTCGTTATTGAGGTCGGCGTATGTGCGTAGTGTCTCTAGTGCTGCCTGGATCTCTTCCTGTAAACAAAAATTGATAACATCACGCTCTTATTCCCAGAACGGCTAGGCAGAAGTGTACTGGTGTGCTTTCGCAGTACATATTTAGAGAAATGTCTGTAAAAACCTCTTTACCCACTCTGCAACCTCTTTTCCCACATTGGAACCGTCTTTGCCCACTCTAGAAACATCTTTGCCACTCCAGAAAATTCTTTTCCCATTTTAGAACCATCTTTTCCCACTGTAGAAACCTTGTTGCCCACTCTAGCAACGTGTTTACCCACTCTAGCAACGTGTTTGCCCACTCTAGAAACCTACTTGCCCACTCTAGAAACCTCTGCTTCCACTCTGAAAACTACCTTGCCCACACTAGAAATATCTTCGTCCACTCTAAGAACCTCTCTGTTTATGTAATCTAGAAAAATCGACAAACCCATCAAACAGACAGTCAGAGGTTACTCTGTGTCTTTCGCATTTTACATATTAAGTATAGATATAAAAAAACTTACTTGTGACGTCAGAAACGCTAAGATATCACCAAAAGGTTCGTTTTCATGTATTTTAATGACTGTGTCTACTGTTGCTTTGACGTAGTCAGGTACTGGCTCTGTAAGAATAAGAGAAAAAAATATAAATAATCACTAGAAAGAAGAAGAAGAGAATTACTAGAACAAGGAAACGGAGGGCTCTGCCCTACAGTGGGACGATAACGGCTGATAATAATAACTAGCCAACCCCAGTAACCCAGTAGGGTTCGATTCCAAGGACTTAAAACTTAAAAAAATGGGATTTTCTATTAAATTCTCAGTGGCAGCTTTGAGTTAGGATTTGCGCCCCGTTAATGGCAATAGGTTCCTAACGTGGGACCTAAACATACCGGAAAATTGTACATTAGAACACCTCTGCCTAACCCTTTCGGGAAGACGTGATGATATGTTATATTATATTTATAACTTAGCCACGAGCCCTTCTAATAGACTAATAATACCCTCACCTTCAGCATAGAACACGTCAATAGGATGTGTTCTCCCTTGCATAGACATGATGGTAGATGTGCTAGCTCTGTCTGGCTCCTTTTTGTCAGTCAGGTTGAAGAAGTCGCGAAGAAACTCAGCGTCCATTGTCGCTGATGACACGACAACTTTGAGGTTTTTGCGTTTCTAAACGAAAAAAATTACAGCAGTAAATAACTCGACAGTAACTTAGTCAATTTTTTTTAATCCAACAGAAAAAAGCATTTTCGGTTTCTCAAAATTTTACTATTTTCCGGGCATTTTTGCAATTTTATTAGCTCTAAAAACCTAATAAGAACTATACTGGTTAAAAAGTTTGCACGGTCTTATTGATAGATGGCGGTGGTGTGTTAAAATAGCAAAGAAGCCTTATACAATGATTATGTTAAAATATAGTCATTGTTTTCCAAAAATATTATGAGGACGATGTCTCTTGTTACCCACCACTGCAAGCGCCATCTAGCGCCAGCGCCAGCTAGCTAGCCCGCAGAATAGCCCGAGCTATGACGCTGACGGTCGCGTTACTTTTTATGGGATGAGGACTAAAGAAGTACCTATCCGCTTGTCTTTCCATTTTGTTTTTACGATTCCGGAAAAAAAACCTACCATGACAGTCCATGTTGCAAATGACAGCCGCGCTGACATGCGTCATGTGTCATGTGTCATTTGTTTTATCTTTGTATGTGGGGTCTGTGGTCAGTAGTGCGATACTGTTTACAGACCTAATTTCTATAAATAATTGTTAACGAAGATACCCCGCCCCCCACTAATTTGACTTCATATCGTTATACAATCACGTTTATTAGAAAGATCGCATGATTTTAAGTAGGGATTATATTTTTAGGTTAAAACTGATCAATTTTGGGTTAATACCATAGATAGAGATTACAATTTTGTTCGTGATTCCCAATTTAACATTCATATTATTTAAATATTTATTGCCACCTATTGCGTAAAGCACAAAGTGTTACTACCTTTATGATTTTTTTCAAAAGTCCCATCAAAACGTCTGTCATCTGTGTTCTTTCATGGACCTGGAATCATACAAAGAGTATTTTTGCAATTAAGTGCTACTATGAAGGTTATATCTTTTACGTTTTTTTTTTTAATACTAACCTCATCCAGTATAATGCAGGAATATTGCATAAGTAAAGGCGAAGCAAACATTTCTCTCAACAGGACGCCTTCCGTCATGAACTGAAAGTAAATAAAACTTAAAATAGCTCGCCTATCGGGATGTAATAATATCCTATTGGAAAATTATTTATGCATACCATTATGCTTGTATTCCCCGAAGGGTTAGGCAGACTTGTAGAAATGTAACTGTGAAAATGTAACTGGCGGTTGATCGTAACCCAATCAAGAAGCCTTTTAAGAGAGGTAAGTAGGGCATAGTGACACTCTTTTTCGTCGTGGGTTAAAAAGAACTGCCTCATTAGTTTAGTGGTCAAAAGCGCGACTGCTACGCTAGAGATCTTGGGTTCGACCCCCAGGTCGAGCAGTGTTATTGGGTTTTTCTATGAAATTCTCAGTAGCAGCTTGGACTATTTGTGCCCGGGTTAATGGCAATAGGCTCGCCCTGATATGGGACCTAAATAATGGTGAACTGTGGGTGTACAGTACATTAGTGTACCTCTGCCTAACCCTTCGGGGAATACAGGCGTGATTGTACGTTATGTTTATTATTAAGAAAAAGAAAAAATAAAGTTGTATTTTTTTATTTTGTTTATAACTTTTAAACTAATGTATGTACCATTATACTGTCTCAGAATAATGGTGGTAAGTATAGACCATCACGCTGACCTAATGCGCATCACTTATGCAGGTTTCCTCAAGATGTTTTTCCTTTACCGTTTAAGCGCGTGATACGCCTCAGAGGTGTGCCTGGGCTTTGACTTGGCAGTTTGGAGTAGCGCCTGAATGATCAGCTTCTGCGCCAAGTTTTTTTTATATGGGATAGGGGGGACAATCTAGCAGACAGGTCACCTGATGGTAAGCGATTACCACCGCCCATGGACACCCGCAACACCAGAGGAGTCACAAGTGCGTTGCCCGCCTTTTAAAAGGGGATTGGGCCTCCGGTAACCTCACTCACTCGACGAAACAACGTAAGCGTTGTTTGACGCCGGTAAGAATTCGATCCTCACACGGAGTCTATATTTGTATGATCTACATGTAGTTGTTCTGGGTCTGGGCGTTTGTGAATCTGAGAATTTGTGTTTGTCAATCCCCGATACAGGAGAAAAACAAATAAAAATGGTCACAACATCATTAGGTTACCGTCTGCATTCCAGCTATAAGTATTGTATTATTTCCACAATACGCTTTTGTTGAAAGACTACTTACCATGTTATTAGGGTCAAATGGCGGAAATAAATAGACAATTATCGGACGTGACCTTTTCCCAATCAAACATAACAGACAATCGCCTTTAATAGTTGTAAGAATGGCGGAATTTTTGTCACAATAGAGCTGCCGGTGACAGTATCAAAATAAATTTGTAAAGTATCTACGTATATAGCAGAGCATAGAGCCAAGTTCTTTTTAAAAACAGCACTCGCGCTTAGGAACAAGCCAATATAAATACAATAATAAAAAAGCGGCGGTAGCCTAATGGCTAGGGCGTCGGACTTGCGATCATGTTATTGCTGGCTCGAAACCCACCCATTGCACTACCAACGTGAACCTACTCGTAACACAAGCATTTAGCTTAGCACGAGGGGTTAACAAGAATAATAATATAATTAATATACAAAGTATAACCAGATTCAAAACCAATATTTATATACTTCAAGATAGGTAGGGCATAGTGGAATCGAATAATTCCACTCACAATTGGAGCTGCCCGACTGGGGAAGTACCTCCGCCTTGCAGAAAATCGTAGCCAAATAACATAGCTCCACGTTATGTTGTGTGCCTAACGTTGAGCAAGGTCGCCGGAGCTCCGCGAAGAAGCGTTGTGTTGCCTAGGTTAAGCATCACACTCTTGTCTCCTATGCTGCCAGCCCAACTATTCCTCCTTGATGTACAGGGTCGGCAATGCGCGAGTGATACCCCTGGTGTTGCAAGCGTCCATAGTGGTAACCGCTTAACATCGGGCAGGCCTTGTTTGCTGGGTGTATATTATTACGCCCTTTGGGGAATACAAGATTGATGTACCTACATAAGTTAGTTTACTTACAACGATGCCTGTGTTAGCGTCTCTACAGCTGGTGTTGGCGGCGGCGTAACCGACGTGCTGGCCGAGGCTGGCGCCGCGCTCCTCCGCCACGCGGCACGCCAGCGACACGGCCGCGGCCACGCGCGGCTGCGTCACGCATACCTTGTGCCCAATCTCATGGAGATACTGAAAAAAAAAAACAAGTTAAAGTCTCAAGTTAAAAAAAGTCTAGTGGTCCTAAGTACGCTAGAGGTCGGGCAGTGTTATTGGGTTTTTCTGTACATTAGTAACCTGATGAAATTTTCAGTATCGTTTGTAAGTTAGTACCCTGTACCTTACTCTTCGGGGAATATAGGGGTGATGCTATGTTATGCCCAGAGTAGGTAGGAATGTCGCCACGTTAACTTGGGAAGTCCGCTGCCCGACCGGACAATGGTCCCAGTGAGCGGGATATATATCTGTCACACGCGCGCCTTCGAGTAGGATGGCCCTCGCCCTTTGAAGGGATCCAGCCAAACCACAGCTTGGCATGGTTGTGAGGAAAGTCACAAATCCCATGGCCGGGAGTATAGGGCCAAGAAAAGCAATTAATGAAAGGATCGTTGATCAATGAGGATTTACCTACCGTACTACAAAAGGGTAGCCTAGAAAAGCTTATGGTCACCGAAAAGATGGAAGGAAAGGAATAGAGGACATAGACCTATCAGATGGCCTGGCCAAATAAAAAAACATCTCGACACATTGACATAAATATAAGGACAGGGCGGAACACACGTTAAAATGACCCCCTCTAACATGGTCCTACTTAGACCGCGCTGAATGAACTAGTCACGCGGTTGGCTGTCATAGGGAGCGGTCGTACGTTATGTTTTAAATTCATTTAATAATAATTTATTTGATTAACATAATTACTGTTATTTATTTTAATTATGAAATTTTAGTCAATAACGCATACCGTTCACTTAATAGTATAGGGTAGTTCTGATAGATGGCGTTAATGTTTCATGTGAAGCAAACGCATTTACGCTAAAATCTCAGACGCATTATAACTGATCAAAGATTGCCAGAATTGGTGCGAGATCGTCAAAAAGGCACATCACGACGCTCAGCAGAGACAAGAACAAAGATAAAGGCTAGAGTATGGTAACGCCGTTGACAATCTGGGGTTTGGCATAAGTACTTATTTATCCAACCAGAATTGTTCCAAAATTGTTAAAAAAAATTCAACAGAGGCCTTAGGTGCGTTGACGTTTGGTTGCAATCCTTTTTTAGGTTTTCAGAATGGGATGGAGCTATACAATGTGCCGAGCGATATCCCTTTTTTATTGATAAGGCCATGTCTGCCGCATGCCGGATGAACTGGCTTTTATTGCACAGAACTGGAGCCCTGAAACAGTTAACCGGAGACGGAGCAGACCACGAAGGAGATGGCGGGATGGTCTGGATGTATTTATGGACAATTGGAAGGAAATAGCACAACAGCGAGAAGAATGGAAAAAATGGGGGGAGGCCTTTGCCCAAAACGGGGATAATACAGGCTAACTAAAAAAAAAGTACGACAAACGAGAAGACGAGTCACTAGAGGAGTTGAGACTGCAGACTGACAGAGTAGCCTCAACCGAGGGGAACTGGCTCTTACGCACAGAAGTCAAAACACACACCAAGGTGCTTTACGACAGACTCCGACATACGGGTGGTCGCCAGCCAGTCAGACCTCAAGAGGTCCTACCACCGAGCAAGTCATCTGAATAGCAGTGAGGAACTGTATTCTAACCCGTCCCCATACGGGGAATTTCCCTCTCTCTCAATCGCAATAACATGCCATGATACGGCCTCTGAGCCGCGGACGCAGCCGTCTAAACGCCAGTATATAAACAAACTGTTGGAAGAAAGCCAAGTTACATCATATATATGGGATTTATGAAAAATTTGACTGGAAACGCGGTCAAAACAACGTCCGACTTTCAAATATAGGACGATGGATTGCCGATCATAAAAAAAAACATATTATTAAATATTACTTTCTTTCTTTTTGAAATCGTTGCCCCACACTAGTATTTTCTCCTGTATCGTGGGTGCGTTTACAAACAAAAATTCTCACATACACGAACGCCCAGGCCCGGAATAACTACCGGTAAGGGCTGTAGGCCATACAAATATCTGCTCCGTGTGGGCATCGAACTCACAACACATGGTGCAGAAGCCGTAACGTCACTCCACTGCTGAGCGTTACATCCTGGATTCGATTAATACGATAAATGATATTTATTTCTCAAATTATGTATTTTACACACACTCATACATACATCCAAGTATAATGTTTTATTGCAATTAGACCAATTTTTTTTTTTACTTTTAAATTGTCAACACATGTACAGGTGTAATAGTAATACACCTAGTAGAAACTTCATAGATACTCCTTTAAGTTGCACACTATTTATTAGTTTTCTGTAAAAAGATCATGTCAAAGTAATTGTATTTATTGTAACATTTTATTAAAAATGGTTTGTAAAATAAAAGTCGTTTCCTTTCTCATAAATATATTTTTATAATTAATGTAGTAATTTTAATTAGTCTGTTAATTAAATGCTTACCACAGGTAAAAACATAATAAAATGGCAACATTAAGCTAGTGGATAGAGGTAGATAGTTTCCGGGGTCTATGGGCACTTCCGGTGAAAAAAGATGTAAAGATGCAAACGTTAATATTGTGTAAAATTAACATTTTTGAAGAATAAACAAGTTTTCAGTGATTATAAGAGGATTCTCTTCCGGCCCGGCTCCTAAATATAAATATATATATATATTTGTTAATTTACATCACATAAGTACCTATATGTTTTTGTAATATATTTTTTTTGCTAATGGTATAGCTTTCCGTTCTTACTCACATGATAATGTTTGTTAATAGTTATAGTGGTTGATCTCGTTTCGCATGATGTGATTCCCTATAATTAAATGAGCCTAAATTGGCCTAATACTAAAATGTAACTGTTATACGTATAGCATGTAAGATATTTGTTGGAGAATCTAATAAAATAAATAAAAAATAAACATTTTAAGTACTTAATACTACGCTGATTACTCGATCTAGAATTATCCTTGCCTTTAGGTACAACACGTGTGTCTACGTAACAAAAAAAACGAACAGTAATTTTATCTATTACTGTTTATAGACGCGGTTAAAACATCAAACGAGAATCGCCTGATTGTAAGCGATTACTGTCCATGGGCGGCAGTAATCGCTTACAATCAGGCGCACCCGCAACACCAGAGGAGTCACAAGTGCGTTGCCGACCTTTTAAAAGGGGATTAGGCCACCGGTAACTTCACTCACTCGACGAAACACAACGTAAGCGTTGTTTGACGCTGGTTTTCTGTGAGGCCGCGGTATCACTCCGGTCGAGCCGGCCCATTCGTGCCGACGCATGGCTCTCCCACGTATTGAATTTTCTGGGGAATTCCGCTATTCTACATAATATAGAATTTTACGTAGTGAAATATTTGTCCTTCTAATATTTTGCCAGCGTTAAGCTACAGTAATATAAGAATTACTGATAAAAGGATTATATAACCAGTCATCCTTTATAGTAGGTACCGCTTATGCCGATAGGATAAATACCTATATAGCTACAATTTAGTTTATTAAACAGACGATAAAATCGTATGTTTTGTCAATAATATTGATAAATAACTGATCGATATCAAGGCTGACTCATGATCAAGGTAGGTACAATTTCTTGACCGCCAGTTCGCCTGATGTTAAGCGATAATGCAATTTACGATGGAGCGCGCTTGCCTAGAAGAATGCGATTCACTTGTGATTTAAAGACACCTAGATTATATCTATCAGGTAAGACCCACTCGGGAAGTGCATTCCATATTTCAGCGTTACGCATGATAAAAGTGGACTTAAAGCGTTTCGTTCGGGTTTTTGGAATGTCCACCATCAATCGATGTCGCTTTTTCGTGATTCTGTTCGTCCGATAGTAGAAAGAGCTAGGGGGAATAAGATCGTGGACATCTGATGCACACTCTAATATCATAATCGTATCATCATAATCGACTCATTAGTACTGGTAATAGCGGTTTCTCAGCAAAATGTTATTGGATTTTTCTGGGAAAAACGGAAATCTCAATAGAAGGCACCTAACCTCCTAACACTAACACCGAACCCTTTCTTTTGTAGACGATGGCAAGTTGCCAAACCATTCATCTAGTGGTTTGCGACAAAGCAAAATCTAGAAGCCTGTCACAGCGAATCTCAATTTAATCAAGTAAGATACTCGTGCCAAATATGCTGAAAGTGGCTGATATAGGGCGTCAGTAATAAAATTATGGCCGTCAGGGATAGGGGTTGAACCGAAGCAGCTAGTCTAAGATAACGTAGTTCCCTATATATCTGGTCCAATCGCTCCCCCTGAAATGAATTCCCTGCCTTGACCTTGAATACACACGGCTACAGGTCAAGTTCTAGATAACCAGTATGGGCGGCCTTATATCCTATGCCTTTCTGTACAATAAGAGGTCAACTTGAACTATATATTATGTACCTAAGTATAGCTTAATAAGATCGTGGAGATTGATGCACACTCTCCGATATGTATCCGATAAAAGACCGATAAACTAGCAACTTTGCGGCGATATCCAAGACTTTGGAGTTATAAGTGTTGTAACAAACCCGACTTTATTTATATAAGTATATAGATGTATTTACTTCAATGCCACCATACCATTCAAGAAGAATTTATTACATGACAAACTGGTTTCTTTATATGGTCGATGCCCCTACAGCTAGATTATTTAACGTACCCTAGGATCTAGTATGAATAAGTCAAGATTTCTTTTATGGTGGACGTGCTAAGGGCTTGACTACTTTTAGCAAAGTAACTGCAATCTTGTCCTGATATGGTAAATCTTGTCCGTCAGTAGTTACTAAGAAGAAACAATAAGCTACACGACTGTTTACGTTTTATGCTCTCATGAAAAAGGTTAAGGACCTACCATTATTGCTCAATTAAAATTTACTCTTTTTTTAATTTTTGATAGAAAGAAAAAACGATTTATTCCTTGCGAAGAATAAATAAAAGAATAAAAAAAAACATTAAAATAAATAAACGAAAACAAACAAATTACACAATACAAATGGTGCGTCTGATCCCCGCAAGGAAAAGGGGTGGCGCACAGCTTTATGCTGCATTGCGTTACAAAATGCGTGCAACAGCGCAGCGCTGATTTTCAGTGCCAACCTAATAAAAAAGTTACTTGATCTTGACGGCCGACTTCTCCCGATGGCAAATGAGTGTCAAAATGAAAATAAATATGTGTGTATTAAATAGATAATAATAAATAAATTCAGCTACATAATATCATATTTTGTGCTATTATAATTTCATTGTGATGTGAATGTGCTTGTGTACCTGCGTGTGTCGTGCTGGTGTAAAAATACAAGAAATTGGAGATGAGCTGATAGACTAACGCTTGACTGCCAGTTCGCCTGATGATAAGTAACACTGCGATCTACGATGGAGCGCACTTGCCTAGAAGAAACCGATTCACTCGTGAAGACCCACTCGGGAAGCGCATTTCACATTTTAGCGTTACGCATGATAAAAATGGACTTGAATAGTATCGTTCAAATTTCGTCCATCATGAATCGATTTTTGTTCTGGCCGTCCGATAAAAGTGAAATATTACCACATTACGGGTTTTGTAGCGTTATATTTACATTATCAAAATCGCTATTATTTTTATATTTCTAATATTCGCCTAATTAAGTCTCCACATTTTTTTTGAAAACCTTGCCCCGCACAAAGATTTTCTCCTGTATAGTGGGTGCGTTTACAAACACAAATTCTCACATACACAAACACCCAGACCCGGAACAACTACCTGTATGTAGATCGGCTTGACCAATGTACACATTTTTAAAAAGCAGCGGTTGCCTAATTGCAAGGGCTCAGACTTGCGATATTGTGGTTACCGGTTCGAAACCAACCCATTGCACTATTGACGTGAACCCACTCGTAACAGCATTTAGCTTTTATCAAGCATTTAGCTTAGCAAGAGGGGTTAACAAGAATACTAGTAATGTGGGACCCGTATTGTTAGTAAGCTTTTTTTTTTAAATAAATTTTATTTAATACTCGTTTTGCGGAAAAAATACAGAATAGTGTCAATTAATCCCAATTCCCCACGAAAAACTTTAAAAGCTTATGCCTATCTTAATACGTTTAACTAATTTTTCTGGGCTCGATTCTCAGATTGAGCAGTGTTATGTACCTATGAAATTGTGGAGTGCAATAAACTAATTGAGTATTGAAATATGTAGCATTAGCAATTTGCAGTTAGCATTTTGTACCCATTTAATAGCAATAACAACCGCAGTGATAGCCTAGTGGTATGACCGTTGGACTGCCAAGTCAAAGGTCTCGAGTTCGAACCCAAGGCACGCACCTCTGACTTTTCGAAGTCATGTGCGTATTAAATAGTTCATTATCACGCGCTTAAACGGTGAAGGAAAACATCGTGAGGAAACCTGCATGCCTGAGAGATTTTCTTGATGGCGTGTGAAGTCTGCCAACCCGCACTAGGCCAGCGCGGTGGACTATAGCCTAATCCCTCTCATTCTGAGAGGAGACCCGTTCCCAGCAGTGGGACAGTATAATGGGTTGATTATATAATGGCAATAAGCACGCCTCCTTGCGAACTACCTAACTCTCGTTAAATATAGGCGTGATGATATTGGTACATTGAATTGTATTGTTTACTTTGCCTATTATTTTTGATAAATTCATTACGTCATTTACCCCATTGCTAGTCGTAAATCAATAACAAGGTAAAATAGAGACATAATGACGTATCTCGGAAAACCCACAATCGTTAGAGAAAAACCCAATCACACTTTGCTCGACCTGGGAATCGAACACGCCAACATCGCTTGTGACACCTTCAATCAATAACTGTCTAGTGATTATTATCACTGATGTATCTACCTATAACTATAGTAAACCACCCATCGCCGCGTGTAACGGATGACCTTAGGGTCGGAAATAGTAACACTGGTATTGATCCATTAATGCTCGCTACATAAATCGAGAGGGTTAAAGATTTTTTTTATGTGATAGTGATAGGAGGGCAAATGAGCAGTCGGATCGCCTGATGGTAAGCGATTACCGCCGCCCATGGACACCCGCAACACCAGAGGAGTCATAAGTGCGTTGCCGATATTTTAAAAGGGGATTGGGCCTCCGGTAACCTCACTCACTCGGCGAAACACAACGTAAGCATTGTTTAACGCCGGTTTTCTGTGAGGCCGTGGTATCACTCCGGTCGAGCCGGCCTATTCATGCCGAAACATGGTTCTCCAACGTATAAACGGCGGTAAAAGTTCTCAGTTCGTCTGGGTTCGGTACAGCATTAGCAAATATTCTGACAGTACTTAATTATAATTTGTGATCCAGTTAGCAGAGTAATGTAGCCAGATGTCATTAAATACTGACTTATGTGCACTTTTTAACATGCGTACCGCTGAAATGTAGAATGCACTTCCCGAGCGGGTCTTCCCTGATAATATAATCTGGGTGGCTTGAATCGGTTTCGTCTAGGCAAGAACACTCCAATGTAGATCACTGTATCGCTTAACATCAGGCGAATAGGCGGTCAAGCGTAAGCCTATGATGCATAAAAAAGACTTAAAAACTGAGGTCTGTCAAGGCGCGAGTAATGCTACTAGTGTTGCTGGCGTCTATAGGCTGCGAATGCCGCTTACCATCAAGCGTCCCGTATGCCTGTTTGTCATCTTACTCTTACATGCCAGGGCAAAACGGATTCAGTTATGTTATCTTTTTGGAAGGTAATTTACACATTGATTGACGACACGTTTGGCGTAGCTGCTGAGCGATCGGCTTCTGCGCCACGTGTTGTGGGTTCGATCCCCACACGGAGCAAATATTTGTATGATCTGCAGGTAGTTGTTCCGGGTCTGGATGTTTGTAGGCAACGTTTAAAAAAAAGAAAAACATATCACACATCAAACTTCACAATACTCGCATTGATAGAATAAAATGGTGAATAGATGGAAATACTGTAAATATCAACAATTAAAGGAGTATTTATGGAGTTTCTTACCGGCTCTTCTACATAACACCTAGTATTTGGAACCGTGCCAATAGTTTTAGACATTTCAAAAGTACCCTGTATATGGTCTAATTGAAATAAAAAACGAGACAATACTGCCTCATTAGTGTAGTGGTCCCAAGCGCGACTGCTACGCTAGAGGTCCTGGGTTCGATCCCCAGGTCGAGCAAAGTGTTATTGAGTTTTTCTAAGAAATTCTCAGTAGCAGCTCGGAGTCTGGATTTGTGCCCGGTTAATGGCTATAGGCTCGCCCCCTATAATATGGGACTTAAACATGCCGGCGAACTGTGGGTGTACATTAAGTACGCCTCTGAATAACCCTTCGGGGAATGCAGGCGTGATGGTATGAGTGTGAAATAAAAAAAAAACGAGTTTACTATCTACTACAGTGGTAGTAGATAGTAAACTCGTTTTTTTGGCAGTGGCCAAGTTCCCTGGAGAACAACCAGTGAATTCTGTGTTTTACTTTCACGAAATCCTAGATATACAATTCAAATTAAATACAACCTTAACTGAACAACTTTAGGGTTAACACTGCCATATCAACGTTTTGCTAAAATCACATTCTCATATTTTTTCTAGCCGTGACCTTCTATCGTTCAAGGTGCGATAGCAGTTGAGGTCGAATCATGACATTATTTTTTTTGTTTGTTTTTTTTTTCATGAAAGATATTGTATTGTTACGATTCATTCGTTCATGACAACACGTAGGTACATAGAGGAAGGAGATAGAGGTCATCTACAGATCTGAGTGGCTATTGAGAATTAGATTCTTATTTGGTACTAATTATGTAGCCTACAAAAATAAGTCTAACGTTGTAGAACTCTGCCTGCTAAGTTCGTCTGGGTTGGTACGGTCGGCAAAGAAAATTGCAGAACTTACTGGCCTGCGGAAGCAGTTTACCTAAGAATTCTCTGCAAATAGATAAATTATGTGCCTTACCTAAGCCTGAATTTAATGACAAGTTTTGATGCTGTGATGTTTTGCAAAATTTCATGCTTACCATACAGGCAAAAAAAAAACGGAATCAAAATCAGTCCATTCATTTGGGCGCTACGATGCAACAGCCAGACAGACGGTAAACTAGTAACCGATAACTAGAACCGACGCAAAAAGAGGTGTTTATAACACCTCTTTTTGCGTCGGTGTTTATAATAAACACAATTAATAAGAGGCAGGACTGTTGGCAAAAAGCATAAGCTATTGCCTAGGCATGCATACCGGCCGGTACTTTACAGCTTATCGGCCGGAAGTTAAGCTAGTTACGCTCTACTCGTATTACTGTTATTGTGTGCTGTGGCATAACAAGACGCTGTCCCACGTTTTGCGACGCGGAAACGTAATTGAGCGGCAAAAATATACTAAACCAGCTCAGCGTCTATTGGACCATGGAGACAGTTTAAAACTATAGAAAACAATGCAATTAAGGGCAGTGGAAAAGAAATATTTGTGGTCTAAAACCATGGAGGATACTTAAAACAAATGTAAAAACTTTTTCAACTGTTCGTGTGTTTTTAATAAATGAGGCAATCTATTATAGTTATGTATACTTTCTTCAGTCTGTTCTGTCATTAATTGCCTAGTGATGTTTGAAGACCTGGGTTCGATCCCCAGATCATGCAATATTTGATTAGGTTTTTCTAAGAAATTCTTAGTATGTAACAGCTCGCGGAATTTGTATTTCTATACTGTTTCTTATTAAGATGATATTATATAGACCGCCTGATGGTACGCGGCATCACACCCACAGCCTCACAGAAAACCGGCGTTAAACAACGCTTACGTTGTGTTTCGCCGAGTGAGTGAGGTTACCGGAGGCCCAATCCCCTTTTAAAAGGTCGACAACGCACTTGTGACTCCTATGGTGTTGCAGGTGTCCATGGACGGCGGTAATCGCTTACCATCAGGCGATCCGTCTGCTCGTTTGCCCTCCTATTCCATAAAAAAGCCTTTCAACGCCAAGCAACACCAGTGGTAATGTCACTGGATACATTAACCCCGGAGCGCAATAATTTCAGCACGCTATCTATTGCTTAACGGCAGAATATTTGGCAATGCGGTGGTACCAACACAGACGAATTCAGCAGGATTCTTTTTAACTATTTTTTATACCACTAAGTTGGTAAACAGGCAAACAAGCTTACGGCCAGCCTGATGGTAAACGGTTACCGCAGCGTACGGTCGCTTGCAACACCAGGGGCATAACTCGCGCGTTGCCGACCCTGTAAATTAAGGAGAAATAGTTGGACTGGCAGTACAGGAGACAATAGCGTGATGCTTATCCTATCTGCCAACACAACGCTTCCTCGCGGAGCTCTGGCGGCTTTGCTCACCGTTATGAGCACAACATATATTATTTGGCTAGGTACAATTGTCTGCAAGATACTTCCCCAGTCGGGCAGCTCCAATTGTGAGTGGAATTATTCGATTCCACTATGCCTTGCCTCTCTTAATTAATCGGAATATGAGTGGACGTGAGTTTGTCTGTATATTTAAACATCTGCTATGCACGTTTGTAGCGTCCAATCTCTACTCTTCCTGGGACACAGGACTAATAGTAAACAATGTGCGTCTATAATTGCGCGCACGTGGTTGTGATTTTCCTGTACTTTACGCCACAGTAAAAAGCAACGCACTTGAAGATGATAACAGTCAACGCAATTCACTTGTTTGTTATAAGAGTTATGTATGTGTGACAGATTGGAAATTATCAATAGACTTACCGTTCCTACTGCAAAAAAGTCTAAATATTGGGCACCAAATTAATGCTATAAGACTCTTATATGAAAAGGTCTAACGAAAATTGGCGGATAGATGCAATTTTAGAATTCCTATCACATATATACTACTAACTCCATCTATCTCTATACCAAAATTCATCAAAATTGATTCATTGGTTTAGGCATGAAAACGTAAGAAACTGAGAGACCAAGAAGCGTTTTTTTTTAAAAAAAAAAAGCGCTTCTTGTTCTTCTATTCTTAACCCCTCGTGCTAAGCTAAATGCTTGTAATACGAGTGGGTTCACGTCGTCGGTAGTGCAATGGGTGAGTATCGAGCCGGCTACCATATGATTGCAAGTCCGACGCCCTAGCCATTAGGCTAAGCATTAGGATAAGAATTTTTCTAATCCGATTAACGGTAAATCTCGCTCCCAACTACGTGGGACCTAAAACCAAACTGCGTGTAACGTTAGTACCCATCTGCCTAAATAGGTATTGATGCACGATCCGGTCCGATACTTTACAATATAGTTACAACATAATATAATACTCCGATATTCACATATCGTATTGTTATCGGAATCGATACAAATGCAAGTATCGTGCATACTAAATAACCAATAGCTTACGATCAGAAATCCCCGTTTCTCTAGTATTATGTAGGTGGTGTATCACCGCCCACGTAATCCTGGTTGCGTCATTTGCTAGCCTGGCGTTAGCCATGCCATGAGTTATCATAGGAAAAAACATAACAAATACCGCTATCAATAAGCGGTTTATCTGCTATTGTAGCTTCCGCATTTTTTTACAATGGGAAACCATAATGGATTTTCCAAAGGGATAGCGGCTTTGTCTGGATCGTTAATGGGACCTACTTGTAATAAGGTGTTGACTATAGCAAAAAAAACGTACTCTTCCGTGGAGTAATTTGAGTGCTTCACGCTGGTTTTCATTTGGTGGCGTGAAGCACTCAAATTAGCTTAACATGTGCTGATCTGCAGGCCCTTGGTCCAGCCATCATGACACACATCCAAGCTTACGGTTGACCGCCAGTTCGCCTGATGTTAAGCGACACTGTGATCTTACAGTGAGAATTTAAGTAGGTAATTTCTAAATCGATACTATTGTTGGTTTTTAATCAATGTTTTTTTCTTTATTTTGGAATCTGCTACAGTCGAGTAATAAGATAGTATTGACACAGAATGGTACTATGTAAGTACACAGCAACTATCTTAATTTTTTTTATTCAGGCTACAAGGCCAATATTTTAAATTTCCTACAAGACCCATATTTTAAATATATACGCATAAATTTTTGAGTGCAAAATTAAAATCTACAAATATTTTTTAACACGTTTTATTTTCCTCAAAATTTAACTGTAAAGTTCAGACAGTCTAACTGTCCCCTTAAAATATCTCACGCGCAACAATATAAATAAGAATCTTTTCAACATTTTCACCTTAAAAATAAATAAAATGTAAGTAAACTACCCGCATTTTTAACAATTAATCACAGATTATAATTAAATACAATATGACTGACATAGGTAAAATTTGATGGCATTGTTTTAAACAAGTATGTTAAATTGAATTAGCAATAAACTCCGGTTCTTCGGTTAACAAACATAACCTCCTTATATGAAGACAAGTCTAAGGATGGATGACGTCATCCCAACAAAAATTCTAATTCTAATATTCCTTTTTCAAAGCTTTAGCTTGCGTCATTTATCCAAGATTTTTTTCAAAATTCCTTATGAATAGTTTTACAAGAAATTGGATTTCACCTCTCCATTACATAACTTTACGGTCATAAAGATTTATTTTTAGTTTCTAACAAAGGACCACATTTTATAAAGTTCGTTGCTAATGTGCACCACTCCACCACCATGTGTGTACCATGTGCACCACACCATCTCAAAGCAAATAACACACTATTTGCAGGACACAATGTATAATTTGCATTGACACTAAAATTATCCTTACAAAATTAAATCAACACTATGAATTAGACAATATACTGAATCTACATTTTAACAATCTTAGACCAAAATAAGTATAGACACAGCTCATAAGAAAACTGCATTGATTGTGTGCATTAGTATGTAAATCAAGGTATGAAAAATCTGTTTGCGAAGCTCCGTCTACACTTCTTCTGTGTCTTACTAACAATAGAACCCTATTTACAAAATATTGCAACATCCTTACATCGAAATCAGTCGATCATCTAGCGTTTTGAAATCTACTTGCCGGAACATGATTGGCACACGAGTTCTATCACAAGGCATTTCTAAAATCACCAAACATTGAGACAAACGGCCTGAGGCTCGTAAAACTACAAAATTCAGAGGCACATGTCATTGTACAAAAAAGTTTATGATTAAACAAAGATGGAAATATTACATTCACATTTTTCTTGCCGTTCTACTTATTAAATAGTGGCATAAATTGTCTTACATTGTGGATTTGTGGCTTAACGCTAGTGTTGTCCTATTCATTACTTCGTGTATTACAGGATTGTTCAAGTTTTTGGAACATTTTGGACTTCAGATTGATCAACATTAATTTATACACATACATAGTGCTTGTGTAGAATCCTTAGCTAACATACGCTAGCTTAAAATTCTATATTTCCCAGAAGCGTTTGATTCAACAGTCTATAGTCTACCATTAAATCCTTTCCAGATTTAGATCCATTACTTTGTGACGTCTGCGCCTTTTGTACGACACGCTTTTGTCCACAATGTCATTACCATACTATAAATTTTAACACGCAATGTGACATAGTATAATTTACGATAAAACTAAGATTAAAGAAGCAGGTTGATTTATCATTTGTTCGTGCTACAGGATCAATTCTGCCTTTTGAAAAGTTTGTGATTAGAAACATTTCCCTGGAATTTGGAGGGCTTACGTTTCAAGTATCTCTCTATAATTTCCAGCCTATCCCGAAAGGAAATGTTTTCTTTGAGCATTTCATAGTCATTTTTTCCATAAATTTTCGATTACTAGCTGGTTGGATCGATGAATCGAATCGTTGAAACGGTGCAAAGATGATATTTTTTTTATTTTAACATACATACCTATATGGAAAATGATAATGATATCGACAATTCTACCTATTTCGGATATGTATGGAAAATCGGGGGTAAAACTAACTAAATAAGATTTAAAGTAACAGTTAAATGTACTGAATTGATAGTAGTAATAATACTATGAGAGGAATGTTAATTTAAATCTCCTCTGCACCATGGAGCACCATAAGAGTATATTCCGACTGCGTTTCATACTTTCTCAAGGACTCGAAACGCAGAACTAAGTGGTAAAACTATTTATTGGACTTGACACGTGTTGGGAGCACGCCAGTGATTCTTAAATATAGTATACCTACATACTTTGGTTCCTCATAAAATGCTTAACTAGAGTTTGAAGGATGTATTTTACCATAGCGACTGGTAATTTTCTGATATATAGTCTATAAGAGCTTTCTTCGGCAAGAGCTAGAGAGAATTGGAGCCAGCTATAAGTGCTCAAATAAGACAGTGAGAATAATGGTAATTCCTATCACCTTTATTCGAATATAATAAATATAATTAAAACTACTTTCAACGAAATTGATCGCGTTATATTGACTGGCGTGACGTTACACATGTTGTTCGTGGGTGACATCATTCTGGAACGCAATGGGACACAACGGGTGGCGTGTTCGAGTCGTATAGAGCTTTTTTTTTTGGGGTCAGGAAACGATCTGTCGAGCTAAGTGATGGTTATGGTCATTAGTGGAGAAGTTGCTTTGCCGGCCCTATATAAGCGCAGTTTGAAGAACTTTATATGTAATAACGCAATGGGAAATCCTCAACAGGAAAACATTTACATTGTTTTAGGTATTTTTAACGTGGGAGAGCCATGTTTCGGCTCGACCGGAGTGATACCACGGCCTCAGAGAAAACCAGCGTCAAACAACGCTTACGTTGTGTTTCGCCGAGTGAGTGAGGTTACCGGAGGCCCAATCCCCTTTTAAAAAGTCGCCAACGCACTTGTGACTCCTCTGGTGTTGCGGGTGTCCATAGGCGGCGGTAATCACTTACTATCAGGCGACCCGTCTGCTCGTTTGCCCTCCTATTCCATAAAAAAAGGTACTGGTATTGGGCAACCGTAGCGTGGACGACAATAGGCTGATATGATGATGATGAGGAATTGGAAACGCTTTTGAAAATTGTGTTTGTAAACGCACCGACAGGAAGAAATCCCTGTAGGACGTTTTTTTACGGATTAAGTTTGCAATCGAGCTGACGAGCCAACTGGTGGTAAGTATTCATCGTCGCCCTACGGGATGCAGACGGCCAGAGCAGTCAAAAAGGTCTAGTGCATAATACTCAAACCGTAGGTAGTGGCGTTCTGTAGTTTCTGACTACCATTATGGAAAAAGACACATGTGTATGTACAGTAAACGCTCAAAAGTCCATAAGCACACTAAGGATTACATTGCTATGAACAGTACGAGCGAGCTGACTTGTCTTTGAGTCTAGCTCGGCTTCAAACAAGCGTGCTTGTCCTAAATCATCACAGCTTTCGAACAGCTGATATGCGTTAGTTATCAGAATGTTCTAATTTTTTTTATTTAATTATAATTAAAATCATTATAGTTAATGTAATATTATAATAATTTTGACGTGCGTTAAAATTTCACTGAATGGGCGGAAAATTTAACAAAAACTGATAATTACATTATGTAGGTAACATGAAATATGTCTACACACTTTTTTATATTTTGGTAATGCCGTTTTTATTAAATCCAGTTGTGTACCTTATTACTCATTTTAACAAATTTCGGTTAATGGCAATAGGCTCGCCCCCTATTATCTGGGACCTAAACATACCAGCGAACTGTGGGTGTACACTGTACATTAGTAAGCCAGTAACCCACAGTGCGTCGGTTCAGGTACCATACAGTAAGTAGGGGGCGAATTTATTTCCATTATTATAAGTTCTTCGTTGCTTCGTTAATTAGCTGCACTAACTAAGAAATAAAATAATAGTATTTTGATGTTTGATTATTCTTTTATCATTTTAACGACCGAAAGACACAAAGACTTTCAAAAAAGTCTAATTACCACCACAGACAGCTAATTAATCACCTTTTAATTCAACTTTTATTGCCTTTTCAATATAACGAAGTCTTGAATGCGTACTGAGTACGGCTTAGCACCAAAAAGATATTTATATCTTTATAAGGTTATAAATATATATATATATATATAAATATATTTATATATATATAAATATATTTATATATATAAATATATTTATATATATATATATATATTTATAACCTTATACAGGTTTTGAATTTGAGGTTATAATCGTGCATAGACTAGGTATGGTCTATGACGACATTAGTCTTAAATACATACTATCACGCCTGTATTCCCCGCAGGGTTAGGCAGGGGCGTACTTAATATACACCCTGTATACAGTTCGCCTGGTATGTTTAGGTCCCATGTTATAGGGGGCGAGCCTATAGCCATTAACCGGGCACAAATCCAGACTCCGAGCTGCTACTGAGAATTTCATAGGTAAAACTCAATAACACTGCTCGACCTGGGGATCGAACCCAGGACCTCTCTAGCGTAGCAGCCGCGCTTGGGACCACTAGACTAATGAGGCAGACATTAGTATTACTTGTAGCTAATGGCTCTAGGACAAATCGTCCTAGTAGGTACCTACCTAATTCCTATAAGCTGATGATGACTAGATGTAGTACTTAAGTGTGGTGTGACTTCTACGCTAGAGATTCTGGGTTCAATTCCCAAGTCGAGCAGTGTGGGTTTTACTACGAAATTCTCAATAGCAGCTCGGTTTGGATTTGTGCCCGGTTAATAGCAATAGGCTCGCCCCTTATTACATGGTACCTAAACATACGGGAACTGTGAATGTTCATTTAGTACCTACACTTCTGCATAACTTTTCGGGGAACACAGGCGTGATGGTATGTTAATAAAATAATTATGGCTATATGGGCGCTGTACCCATAACTCAAGACTCTCAAACTGTCAAAATACACAAAAGATTGTAGATTCTATGGCCAACAAATCAGCTAAGACAAGCGCGTGACATTCCGAAGGTTGCTAGCCAAACTAGGGTTGGCAACTTTTTTAGGTCTGAGAATTAAAATAAACAGTAGTTTAGAAAAATGAACAGTGTTTTATATGCCACTATTGTGACTACGTTGTACTGACTTAGTGTGTGCTTAGTGTTAGGCATTTTGATGCTGAAAACAGTATTTTGTACATATAAGTAATGTTCTTTATTTTTTGTTCACCAGTAAAAGGTTTTTTTTTATGGATTAAGTCGGCAGACGAGCCACCTTTGGTCATCGCCGCCCATGGACACCTGCAACGCCAGAGGAGTTGCTGAAGCGTGGCCGTAAGAACCCCTACGAACCGCACTGCCAGAGCCGCAGCAACTGAGGGTAACTGGCTCTTACGTGCAAAAGTCGAAACACACACCGAGGTGCGTTACGACAGACTCCGACCTAAGGGTGGTCACTAGCCAGTCTGACCATCAAGCAGTTTAATATAATGTATAAGTTGAAGGGCAAAATCTATAAGTCCATTATAAGATATATACTTAAAAGATTATCCTGTCGTGTTGTAGGGATCAGAGTGCTGGGCCGTTAAGAAGATAAATGAAAGAAGAAGCCATGCAGCAGAGATGAGAATGTAAACCACCTTGGAGTGACTAGAATGGACAAAATGGAGTCTGAAAGTGGCGCCAGTGACAGAAAAGTTGAAAGGGAATCGTCTTGGTATGGACATGTGATGAGAAGGAATGAAACGCATTTGACTAAAAGAGTAGTAAATATTAATGTGGAGGGACGGAGGGGTAGAGGGAGATCAAAGAAAACATAGATGGATTGTGTTAAGGCCGATATGATGGGAAAGGGAGTGAATGATGAAGTGACAGCTGATAGGGATAATTTGAAGAAAAGGACATGCTGCGCCGCCCTCAAATAAATTGGAACAAGGGCAGGAAGATGATGAGTATAAAGGATATTGTAGTGAAAAACAGTATACCTACTTAGTTGGGAACCCTAAGCCAAACCTGTCCACATTAGGTGCCGCAAACTGGTTCTAGACTATATTTAGATAGGTAGATTTAGTTTGCCGCACACGTAGGTACAGTCTACAGCACATCCAGTGACCGCAAACTAACAAATATCCCCAATAGATAATAAACTCTATTATTTGTAGATTAAATTGAAAATCGATTGAAGAAATTTGACAATTTTGTATGCGATGATGTGTACCTAGTAAAAAAGAAATCCTAAATCCGCAAATTAGAATTTTAGACGATGACATAAGATCACGCCTGTGTTCCCCAATGATAAGCAGGTCTAAGTTGCACATTCAGTTCGCCACTCACGTCTCTGAATCGTCTTTATTACCAACTAGCGACCAGCCCGCGGTTTCACCCGCGTTGCCCAGATTCTTAGTTTTTTCGTGCAATTATCCTCTCCATAAAAACCTTCCTCAGATTCAAGGAATAAATAAAAAATTACCCAAATTGATCCAGCCGTCTTTGAGTTTGCGCTTAGCAACAAATTTTGCTATTCTTTTTAGCCGACTTCAAAAAGGAGGAGATTCTCAATTCGACTGTATTTTCTTTATATCCTAGATTAACGGCACCTTTGGCGTAATAGCTGAGCGATCGGCTTCTATGCTACGTGCTGTGGGTTTTATCAACCCACAACACCAAATTATAACAAAATCAAACTAGCGTTCGTCGTCTGCCATTGTTTTAAAATTTACTTTTATAACAATGATTACTTAGATCTATTAGGTAGATTTTATTATAAGATTGCGAAGGTTTTTACTTGTTTTAAATAAACTTTTCATGAAGCAATCCACTCAGGCGTATTTACACGCTTAACCCGTCCAACCGTATAATTTTCTATACACGCTGGCGTGTTTATTACTGGATCAATTCTTCTAATGAGTCTATCGATTGGTGGCGGACGTAGGGAGTGTTAACACGTTACCTTATGTAAAACATGGTTTAAATTATTCAGTGTATTTTTTTAAATCCTTTAATCTGAAGCGGACCTGAACGATATTGTCTCTTAAACGTGGATTGAAAAATCAAAAATTGAGTAGTAATAATACGATTTCCAAAAACATTTTGCTCCAACATTAGCAGTTTCTACGAAGTCAAAAAATTTACAGTATTTGAGCTTGTAATATCCTTATTGTCTGATCGTTCTTGAGATGTTTTCGCTTGTCTGCAGAAGAATTTTTTAACATCCAAAAACTTTTGGAGATCATAATTTAATAATTGTTAACTGAGTATACTTTATTTATTTTATATTCCTTCATTATAATTAATAGGTGCAGCAATTGACCTCACGAGTAAAATATCCTTATCATATACTAGCGACCCGCGCTGCTCCGTACCTAAGAGGCGTAGCGTAGTGTTATATAGCTTATAACCTTCCTCGATAAATGGTCTATCCAAGACAAAAAGAATTTTTCAATCCAAACAAGTAGTTCCTGAGATTAGCGCGTTCAAACAAACAAACAAACAAACTCTTCAACTTTATAATATTAGTATAGATTGATTTCTGAGACTTACGGGAACATTTGACATATACTAAAATTATACAAGTTTACTGATTGTATCGCGTTAACTCACATTAACAAATCCCAACGTTTCGGACTGTACAGCATCCATGGCCATTTTAATATCTTTTACGTTTTATTATAATATCCTTAATAAATTAATAACAGATGCTAAGCCGCCGTTATCAAACGTAAAAGCCGCAATAAACCGCCGAAGGTAAGCCTTTGTGACAAAAATAGTAAAATATATCGCCCCTCAACGTTCAAAGAAGCCTTAGAAGCTCTCGCGAGGCTTATTCCATTCTCGCCGAAGCAGAAATAGATAGATTCAATATAAAGTCATTAGGTACGATGTATTATTTAGTGCTCTAGGTCAAAATAGACAGTTTAGTATCCTTGCTCTTCATGTTTACATAAAGATAAATGTGTAATCAGCAAATTACGATTTTAATTACTAGAAATGCTCTTGACATAGACATACCACCACTCCTGGATTCGATCCCCAGGTCGAGCAATGTGTTCACTCCTGGATTCGATCCCCAGGTCGAGCAATGTGTTATTAGGTTTTTCTATGAAATTTTAGTAGCAGGTTGGAATTTGGGATTTGTGCCCTTTTTTTTATTCGTGATAGGCTTACACTTGACTGCCAGTTCGCCTGATGTTAAGCGACCCTGCGATTTACAATGAAGCGCGCTTGTCTCGAAGAAACAAGAAGATTTACTCATGATATAAAGACGGTTATAAGCTATTGCAATTAGCCGCGCGTCCCTTAATACATGGGACCTAAAACATACCGGCGAATTGAGGGAGTACATTAGTACACCTCTGCCACGTGTCACTGCTACGGTGCCAACTGAAAACCAGCGCTGCAAAGCAGCAACCTTTATGTTGATCGTGTTTTATTTGCTAATTTTATCTGTGTGTGTTGTACGGATCTTGGGCCGTTTTCTAATGTGTTAACGTCATCATTTTTACGTTGTGAGAAAGAGATGCCGCTCTATATATTAAATAGCCTCATCTCTTTCTTACAACCTGAAAATGATGGCGTTAAGACGTCCTAATACAGCCCCTTGTCTCAAAAAATTTGTTTTCCTTTCTTTACACTTCTGGGGATACACGCGTGATGATTATGTTACCTATGTTATAATTTCGCAATTCTAAATACTCCTATGTTCTAACAAGCAGTTTGCAGAACACAAAACACCGGCCAGAAATATTTACAATAACGCAATGAATTACAGAATTTGAACGCCCAAAAATTTCTACGCTCATAGCCTACGCTCAAGGCCGACCTGAGTATGTTTTCTAAAAACCAAGATTATTGATCGAATCCAGGCGTGATTTGGGCAACTGTTATAACGATAAGAGGAAATTATTCCAACAACAAACAAACAAATATATTCTCGTAATTGTAAAAGTTTCATCCTTTATCATGCCTCCGTGCCATAAGAACCTATTTGCAACTGTAAAACTAAATGCTTGACATTTCTAAGCTAAGTCAATTCGATATTTGAACTTGAACTCAACACATTTTAGTTTTTTTTATATTTAGACGTGGGCAAACGAGCAGACGAGCCACCTGATGGTATGTAGTCATCGTCGCCCATGGACACCTGCAACACTAGAGGAGTTGCTGTTGCGTTGCCGGCCCTTAAGAGCCATGTATTCGCGCCGTTTGAAGATCCCCATGTCATAGCGCAATGGGAAAACCTCAGGAAAAAGACCATTTCAAATCTTGGAGGTGCGCGGGAGAAAGCCTCGCGGCGCTCTAACATTCATGGATTAATAAGATTAATCAATACATGTAAGTAATAAAATTGTACCAGGCCGATGCACGATGTCTGTACATTAAAGATATTGAAGAAAAAAACTAACATGGGGGTCTTTATTACAGCAACAGAAGCCTGAACAACAATTTTTAAAATTCTTGTCTGTATGTATGTTTGTACGCATATCACGCAAAACTACTTCATGAACTTGAATGCAGTTTTCACAGTCGTATTGCTGGAGGTCTAACCTCAAATCTGGTGCTTATTTCAGCTTTATAAGCCGAGTTTTAGTGAATCCTTTTGGGAAACGAGTGAAACCCCGAGCAGCAGCAAGTTGAATCTAATGACGTCATTAGAACGACGACCTCGCGCTTTATAATGTCTAAAGAAACGGCAACACCTCGTGAAGATTAAAAAATACTCTTGAACTTAAACTTGATTCATGGTTATAAAAAAATGGTAGCACGTGAGCGCATTTACGCTTTACGATGGCAAAAAAAAACTCTAATACAGCTTACGTACTGAGTCATTATAATCCTCGGGTTTACTGAGAATTAACGTTTTTATAATGCTGTCAACACTAATGTTGTCAATACTACCGGCAGACTACATATTTATCGCATTTTCCTTTCCAATTACCAAAAAAGGACCAATTCTGAGAAACTATAGTGACATTTTTTTTTATGAGATAGCGCGACAAACGATCTGACGGGTCGCCTGATGGTAAGCGATTACCGCCGCCCATGGACACCCGCAACACCTGAGGATTCACAAGTGCGTTGCCCGCCTTTTAAAAGGGCACACACTGGGCCTCCGGTAACCTCACTCACTAGACGAAACACAACGTACGCGTTGTTTGACGCTGGTTTTCTGTGAGGCCATGGTATCACTCCGGTCGAGCCGGCCCATCGTGCCGAAGCATAGCTCTCCCACGTTAAATTTTATTTACATGATATATGCACATACGTACATAAACATATCCATACATTCACTGAAGTATGGATATGTTCATTCAGGATCCTCACATTAATACCTACCCGCCACAAAGACCGACTAAGTAGCTACCACCATCAAGAATTTAAATGCTAATTGTTTATCCAAGTCCCCAATACATGGTAATTAGAAAATAATATATTCTAATTGCCATGTATTGGGGACTTTCGTTTAGCACTTACAACAAACACCACAAGTAATCAAACCACAAACAAAATGCATACCTATATATATTCAACAGCAAGCCAAAGTGTTCTAATAAAAAAAAATACTATTCCGTTGAAGAATACTTTAATAAAAAAAATACAAATTATCTAGTTTAATCGTATTACTTATAGCAACACGATTGACGACACGATTGGCGTAGCGGTTGAGCGATCGGCTTCTGCGATCATCAAATATTTGTATGATCTACAGATAGTTGTTCCGGGTCTGGGCGTTTGTGTATGTGAGAATTTGTGTTTGTAAACGCACCCACGATACAGGAGAAAATTCTAGGGTGGGGCAACATTTAATTAAAAAAAAAAATCGTTATTAAAATTGAATTATGACATTTTTTTAGATGTGATATTATTAATTAAAAATAGATATTTATTAAGTTAGAATGTTGTGTTACTCGTATCCCTCAAATTTGCAACGCCTGTAAAAGGCAGCTAAGTTTTAAGCACCACTAAGTAATGAGACCTGTATTTGAACACTTAGTAAGCAAATAAACGATTTGATTCGATACCTATTCGACCCGTGAAGGTATTGTTAGGTATCGAGATCTCGTTCTATTTACTTATACTAATTTATTTTATATTATTTATTTATTTATTTATTTTAAAAACGTTGCCCCACACTAGGATTTTCTCCTGTGTCGTGGGTGCGTTTACAAACACAAATTCTCACATACACAAACGCCCAGACCCGAAACATCTACCTGTAGATCATACAAATATTTGCTTCGTGTGGGGATCGAACCCACAACACGTGACGCAGAAACCGATCGCTCAACCGCTACGCCAAACGTGTCGTAGCGGTAATCATTTTCAATTCACAAGAAAAAAATATAAAACAAAGAAACTGAAATGACAATACTTAGCTAGGGTGTCAAACATAATAAGGCCCATGATCCCATGATGGATTTATATAAATTTAAAAATTTACTGGATTTGTGGTAATTTGGGCTCGACGACTTTGAATTTATAACTTCAATTACATGTGTGCATCAGATCTCCATGATCTTATTCCCCCTAACCCTTTCTATGTACTATGGGACGACCAGTAGCACGAAAAAGCGACATCGATTCATGGTGGACATTCCGAAAACCTGAACTAAATTCTTTAAGTCCACATGCGTACTGCTGAAATGTGGAATGCGCTTCCCGAGTGGGTCTTCCCCGAGGTATTATCTGGGTGTCTTTAAATCACGAGTGAATCGGTTTCTTATAGGCAAGCGCGCTCCATCGTAGATCGCAGTATCGCTTAACATCAGGCGAACTGGCGGTGAAGCGTTAGCCTATCACTAATAATAAAAATAAGAAATAATTTTTAATTTCATGTATATTTAATGTTTGTTGATCGAGATACCTATATGCCCCTTTCGGATCGGACAGGATTTCATTACTTAACATAGTGTATTAGTAGGCAGACCCGAAAAATAGTTCCAATACTATATTATAGTACGATAGATAATCCTATAGGTACCAACCTAGCTTTCGCCTGCAACGTCAATCGTCATATGATCCAAATTAAAAATAGCCTTAATATCACTCAAAGATAATGTAGTAATCTATCAGTAAAAGAATTCGCATTATCAGATCATTAATTGCGAAGATTACCTGTTTACGCACAAACCAAAAAATTTTACCTCTTTATAATAATAATAAATAAATAATATTTTTTAATAACTAGATAGAACCGGCATTACCTAACTGACGATCTTTGAGAAGAAACACCTAAACAATCTCTAGAATTATGGTCTCTGAATGTTTAGACATAAGTACTTAATAGTAAAAACTATTAGAGTCACGATGCAAGGTAATATCTGAAATGGCATTTTGGAAAAAGTCATAGCGACTTTGAGCAGACCAGTCCCAGCTGACGGCACGCATGCATCAGTCATTGTGTAGCTCAACCATAATCTAGGGAGCTCAACAACCCGAAGATACTTGAAGGCGATAAAACATACCATTAGGTTAGGCATACGAATGGTAACCCACAGTGCGTCGGTATATTAAGGTCCCATGTAACAGCAGGCGAACCTGTTGCCATTAACCAGCCACAAAAACTCCTAAGAACTGAGAATTTAATAGAAAAACCCAATAATACTGATACTTGAACTGGGCAATCGAACCGAAGACCTCTAGTATAGAAATCACTAAACTAATAAGGCAGTATAAACATGACAGATAAAACTTATTTTTTACTTGACCGCCAGTTCGCCTGATGTTAAGCGATACTGCGATCTACGATGGAGGGAAACTAAAAGAAACCGATTCACTCGTGATTTAAAGACACCCAGAATATATCTATCAAGGAAGACCCACTCGGGAACCGCATTCCACATTTCAGCGATACGCATGATAAAAGTTGACTTAGAGATTATGAATTTATGGTAGGTATCGTAATTTACCATGGCTAATACAATTACTCAGTTACATATCTACACTTGTCGTTTAATCTAAATTTTGAAAGACTTAAAATGCTCCTGACTATTAAATCGATGACATATGTCGCTTAAATAGTCTGAGGTCATAATCCAGACAATTAGACCAATTATAAGCTAAGGATGACTAAGAATTGATTAGTTATCTTCGAATGAATTCTGTGACATTATTTTTAGTTTTGGAATTTGGTAAAATTATATTGGATTAGCTTTTTGTATTCGTACTGAACTGACGGACTTAACAAAGACGGACGCCCCGTTAAGATGACCTGGCGAAAAATTTCTGGTAACTTGCTATAGACTCTTCCTGAATCCTTTTAAACGGTGGCGAATGACGCTCGCTGTTAGAAACCAAAGCCGAAACGTCGGGAATCAAATAATATCAATACAACGCGATAAAATCCGTAAAGAGTAGTTTTATTTCAATGTATAATATTCGCGTAGGTGTCAGAAACCAGAACAAAGCCACAAAGCTAGTTTTTGATCACTTTTCTCGGCAGATTATGCATTATTCATATAAAATTAAAAAAAAAAAAAAAAACTAGTTCCACAAAGTGATTTTGTAAATGGAAGTTACATGAATAAATAATATTTTCAAGCGTAAAACCTGTAATTGGCCCGAATTTGAAGAAAGTAAAAACGCCATTTGCTGATATGTCTAGAACAGATTATAATGTAAGCAGACGGCTGTCGCATAATATTGTCGTCGTAGTAGGATAATTATAGCTGTTGCTCGAAAAACTAGAAATGATGGTAATTAATTTTATTCTTAGACAAAGAGAGCTCCTATAGTTCCCCAAAAAGGTTACAAATTTTGAGAGAATTTTTTTTCATATATTAATTCATTAAAACTATGAACCATTGGTCATGTCAGGGTCGATAGAACGATAAAAGTAACATGGCAACATGCCAGACGTTTTTGGCAGGAGAATCCGAAGTATTCGGTAACATGTTGCGAATTATAACTGTGGAATTTTAACTCCAATTCGGAAATGCAGATTTTAACCCAGTTGGAACAAGATTTGCAACCTTGAAAATTTTCTCTTGAAAACTGAAGACTACAAATACGGAGAACTTGAATGTACATAATTAATGAACAGTCTGAAGCAAGATACTCCAAAATGTAAAGGGGTCGAATAATTTCATCTCCAAACTAAATATATGATAGGTACCTATTTATTCATTTTATTATCCACTAGTTGCTGTTGCCCAGTTTTAATCACTTCCTAAAAAGATTAACATACTATAAGTCCGATTCTAAGCGGCGTATCAAGATGGAACATGCACCAGATTTTAAGTTATACCTCTAGCAATACATCGGCGAAAACTCAATTCTCAATTCCATGCAAGAGATACATCACAGTCAGACAAACAAAAATTCTAAAAATTGTTATTTTGGCATCTGTTGCTCTAATAAAGACCCCCATATTACTTTTTCTTTAGTATCTATAATGTACAGACATCGGCCTGTTGCAATTTAATTAAAGGTATAGATAATGCGGACGAAAATGACGCAAATGAAACACTGTCAATTTTTAATCTTTCCACGACTGTCAACTAAAAAATTTAAGTAGCATAGACGATATAGACATGAAAATTATTATTATTATACACAAATTCGTCCTCACTAAACAATTTGTTCCATTAATAAATAATAAGAGGTCTCTAGGCTTCGTAATAAAAGACTAGAAGAGCACCACCAATTGTAAGTAACCAAATCCAGCGATGGATGATGGATTAATAAAGAACATATAGGTTCAAATGTGTTATAACAGCGGAAGCGAATCAGTAAAGCTCCCAGAGAAATTATTATTACAACAGATTAATCAGCAAAAGGAAGTCTGAGTAAGAACAATTCAAGTGTTACTTGGCAATACGATAAGAAAATTGTGATGTTGGAACATTTAGAAGTATAAACCACTTATTATTATATTGAAAGAGTAAATACTTACGTCGTAAATGGTTAGCAACGACATTTTACGTTTTTATTTGCTTATACAATTCAATACAGTGTAATAATATGCCTAACTTACTTTTAAGTTACTGGGTGTTAAGACTAACAACTTATGTTTTTTTAAAGCCAAAGGAATCCTTTCCAATAAACTGCATAAGCTAACCATTCCAGTCCATTCTGGAGAAAAGAGAGGGAAATGATTTCTTTTTTCTGGGTCTTGCTGAGGCTGTCTCGGATTTTTGTGGAAATCACTTTTGGAAAATAGACATTGTTACTACTGGTCTATAAAATGGTGAATGTGATATGATAGATGGCAATACTTAATAAGAAATCTGAAATGGATTTAAAACCGGGTGAAAAACAGCTTCAAAAAAGAATTCTAATGGCCGTGGAGACCACGTGATCAGCGAACATAGATCGATATCTTACTTCGTTAGCAGAACAAGGCTGCGGCCCACGCTATTTTTTATATAAATCTCAATGAAACTTTGATTGAAGTTTTGTCTTTGGATTTAATGGTTGGAGCAATATGACGTTTATGAATGGTGTTGGAACAAGCTCATCCTCCACACCCAATAACCTGAGGCTAAGGTCATTGGCAAATGTGAATGAATGTAGGCATCAGTTGTAGAGTAGAGTTTACATGCCTCTTGTGCAGTCGGTTGACTTAGAAATGTTTTATAAAAATATAAAATAGAAAAAACCCTTATAAATAGGTCTCGTAGATAATTTTCAGGAGTAATAAATAATGTTGACACTTATGATAGGTTCAATTTTGGTTTTGTCGAGGTTAGAAAAAACCTTACTTTAAGGAAACGCAAAATTTCCATTGCCAGGATCGACAAGTATTTGTGCTGTCGATTGTCTCGTTTATAATAACTGTGAACCCTAAAAGAAACTAGGTCACGCCAAATTTTACTGTAAAATATCATTTTCATTGATATTTCGAATGAAAATCCGCTACGTTTCAAGTCTAATGCGCGACTGATCCAAATCTATATGCTATTGAATTGTAGATTAACTGTGAAGGGAGAAGAGCCAATGTTTTGAGAGATCTTATGTTGGAATGTAAATATTTCTATTTTCAGGATTGATTTGCAGATCACTGCTAACGTTAGGTGAATATCTGAGATAGCTACTTTGAGAACGATAATACTTACCTATGCCGTCACAGTTCGTCTTGTAAAAAACCTAAAACTAGAGTAGGCAACCAAATTTTAGCCAATACCTAAGGATAAAATAATTATAGGACTACTAACGATCTGACAATTGTATAAGGTGTTCGTGTGACAACCGGGACCGACGGATTAACATACGCTTCGAGACACGGAGGGATCTCGATGTGCTAAGGATGGTCTCTCATCAAATACAGTACAGAATGCAGCAAGCTCAGCTGGTTGATCAGCTTAGTTATTTACTTAGCCATAAGTTCCTCTCATCAGTTCCTCTATAAAGTATACGATACGTTCACTACCCGTGTTGGCTAGTTATTGTTACAATTTATCGAGTGGTTTAAAGCCTCTTGAGAGATATCTGAAGTGTGTGCTCAACTACTCAGGGACAGCAAAATAGCCAAGCGGTAACATTGATTAAGCGACTAATTGTACTGTAAAGCCGAACAAGCAATGGTGTAACTTACTAACCCAAATATAGCTACTTACATATTTTAAGGTAATTTTCAATATATTAACAGTGGGATGTTGATAATAAATATCATTAAATACAGTTGAATCTTTATTATCTCGACAATTTTATGCCTGTAGGGTTTTGGAACTCTTGGGTATGAAGAATTTGCTTGCGAGAATTGCTACTGAAAACGCCAATCTTTTTTTTGTGTGAGGTAGGATATTTGAAAAAGGGTTCCCAGTAAGTATATATTTTAGAGTAAAATTATGGAATAAACAATAAAACCGGCCAAGTGCGAGTAAGACTCGCACAGGATGGGCTCCGTACCATTATCTATAAAAACGTCAAAAAAATCATGTCTGTTGTATGGAAGCCACCTTAAATATTTGTTTTATTCTGTTTGTTTAGTATTTGTTGTTATAGCGGTAACAGAAATACATCATCTGTGAAAATTTCAAGAGATACAGCATGACAGACAAACATACAGACGGACGGACAGCGGAGTCTTAGTATTAGGGTTCCGTTTTACCCTTTGGTCACGGATCCCTAAAAAACTATGCTTCAACAATTGAACATATTACCCTCATTTACTGCAAACTCCTCAATCTGTACGATCAACGTAAAAAAATACGAAATAGGCTTACAAATAACCAAATTAACATAACATACATCGGTAAACGCCATCTGAATCTGAATGAATAGCTACACACACGCTCTGCAATGAATACTATTACACGCATTAGTGCAGGTAACAAAAATATTTGAGAGCATAACAAGAATTCAACTTGAACTGACCTGAATCATAAATCACGAACTAAAAACTTTTTCTTGTGTAAGGATGATAAATATTCTTACGAACCTGATGGTAAGCGGAAACCGCAGCCTATAGACGCCAGCAACACTAATTCAAACCTGAGCACAATAATGTAGGACATGATCGCCTATTAATATTTGATAATATGGTGACAGTGACACAAATCCAAGCAAACATAATATAGGAGCAGAAATCTACCATCTCAAAAAAGAGATTGGTGTCTTCAGAGAAAGCACGAAAGGGTGATTAAATAGCTGCAGTTAAAGTCAGAGGATTAGATTTTAGAAACCCTTGCAATAGGCAGCTTGGCAGAAACAAAATTTAAGTAAAAGGTAACTCCCAATTTCTCGATGATTCTTGTTTTTATGGATTAAGACATTTATTTCTCAAAACAGAATATAAAATTCTCGTACATTGAGAAATATAATATACTTGCTAGAGAAACAGACCACAGATCTTAACTTATATTGTTAGTGATTACGTTTTTCACGCAATTTGTCGATCGAAAGCTTAGTATCGCTGTTTCTATTCGTAAGTCGATTCGAATATTACATTTCAACTGGTCAAAGTGCCATGGTCACGCTTTTTTTTACTGTCAATGTCAGAGAGAACATGATTGTCATTAACGACGTAGAAGCCACATCCTAAATCTGTATGCACAATTCGTCGTTTCAAGTCGGACCATGCTTTAAAAATACGTATTATTTTGAATTCCTAAACGGTATTTTTGTTCATAGCGTAGCGAAACGTAACCGTATTTAGGTAAGCATAAACCAGATTTCAGAATAAAACTTACGTCGGAACACACGCCTGGTACGCAGCGAGGGGTGCCCATTTATAGCTAACTGGGGCAAGTAGCTTAGTTTTGCGGTATCAGTTATTAAAGCATCATAGATATTACATAAACACGAACTATTTCTCTTCTTACCATAAGCATTAAGTATATATCCATTTATTCTTAAGGCGGATCGTTCACCTGAGCCCGCCAAATTCAAATTTCGAGTGGTTTTTGCAGTTTGTAGGTCTATAATAAGTTCTATATTCATGGCAATAGTAATTGCGACATTAACTATACAAAATTCACAATTTTTATCTAAAACCATTGCTTAAAAATCATTATTGTAGCTAAAAGTAGTGTAAGATGTCAGCTCTCAGCAGAACGATCCGCCTTAAGCCATATCTTACTTAATAGGAACTTTTATTCCTATTAAGTAAGATATCAATACAAGATATCTTTCACGGTTTAAAAAGCATAATAGCTCTATTTTTACCTTCAGAATTGAGTAAATTAATGATCGCAGTAATCTCGGTGGCTCGTCAGCTCGTTTGCAGACTTAAACCATAAAAAAATATAGCCAGTAAAATTACTAGGCATATAAGACTTAGCAACTGAGATCTTAAGATGACAACGCGCAAGGGATACTACTGTTGCTGCGGCGGTTGTCACTTCCCATCAGGTAGCTCGTAGGCTTGTTTGTCATCTCAATCCGGGAAGAAGCCATGCCAATAGGTTCAATAGGTAAGCTTTAGCCAATTAGTCAGTACTTATGTAATCCTTATCATTTTCTTTCTGTGATATAATTTAGAATGACTCACACTTACTCACTCACACGATACGTAAGTATCGAAAAAAATCGAACGCGAGATATATCTAAATTCTTGAAACGAGGTTACGTTTTTTTTAAAAGGAAATTTGTCATTTTAGTCAGTCAACATTAGTAACCTGACGTGTTGAGGAAATGGGAATTTACTTTATAAGGCGTTTCCGAAGATATAAGTAAAGCTTAGTTCTCAAGATTCTGCAAGTCTGAATCCTAGCCTTCTTTGGGGTCAGCTTTTAGTTAACTAACTACGAATAACCAGATAGGAATTCCGAATATCAATAATTTACACACAGCTCCAGCCATTAACTTCTGGGACCCGAACTTCTGCGATCGGGGCAATACCGAAATTTCTCATGATTCCGGGTTTATCATGCTTTTATTTTGTTTTCTATCAACCTAGTTACGTAGAAATATTCTTTTATGCAAAGATAATTTATTGTCTTTTATTTCTGCGACATTGGAGCACGCTTGCCTGTAAATATTCCCTCATTCGAAGACTCTCCAGTGTGTACCTAGGTAACTATCCTACTACACAAGGCTCTAAAAAGAAGTTCCACTCTTTAGGCGGTATGAAAACGGGGAAACTCTTCGTGCGTATTTTAAAATTGTGTCTATATGGGATATAAAAACTTTTTTTTATAGGAACACCCACCACATATTTCTATGTGTTTGCCGACTCACAACACTTTAAATACTCATTCTATTTTTTGACTATGGCTGCCCAACCAAACACGCCCAGATGATCACGCCATCCATCGCACCACCACGTGTGCGGTGTGACAAGGACAGCGATATTCTGTAATCTTGCGTAAAAAATACTAGTTAAGTAATGAAATGATATTTATGTCTGCAAGATCTTTAGAGAAAATTTTACAAGTCAATGGTTTGGTTTTTTTTATAGCTACATGGCTTCGGCATTTCCTCTGAGAAGAAACACCGAAACAAACTCCGAGAATCATGGTCTCTTTTAAAGTCCAGACATGGAAAAACACTTATATGTGAGTGGCACGATGTAGGGTAATATCTGAAATGGCCTTTTGAGGAAAGAACCATAGCAGCTTTGAGTAGACCAGTCCCAACTGATGGCACGCATGCATCAGTCATCGTGTAGCTGAACCATTAGGTACCTCTAATTTAAAAAAGATTCCTACAATGCTAGTGTGGGTATTTTATTCATTTTTATCGGCTTACGCTTGACCGCCAGAATATTGAATATTTGTTTTACAGATTTTTTATTTATTTTTTCCATGATATTGTCACAATGATTTTAACTAGGTGTCCAGGAAAGTGTTTGAATTTGACAAAAAATATTTTTAGGGTTCCCGACCGGTCCCGAACAATTCGGGGTCCAAACGGAACCCTATTGCTGGCACTCACGAGTCCGTCGTCTGTCACACAGGTTTTACAGTCAGTTCGAGCTTCAAATTTTCACAGCAAGTATTATGCATCTTGTTGACCCAAAGCTATATAAATTGTCAAAAAATCTTTTTTTACATACCCCACCCTACAAGTTTGTATCCAACCAACAGTTTTTTATAAGTCCGACCCTACCAAGTCCATGACGACACCATGTAAAAGACAACTTGTAACAGTGACTCCTAATCGAGTGAGCTCGAATCTTTTTAATTTGTAAATTTGGTCGATTCGCACCTACTACACCATTTGTTCGCACCACGGTGTGAATCACACAAGGACCCACTTTGTTTTTTTTTCGGGTGATAATATTAACACACACACAGGTAATAGAAGAATTACGGTAATTAAGTAGGGAACAAACTTTGCCGCACTATAATTATTTATTAAGAGATGTGAGTGCATTTACAAACACAACTTTTCACGAAGTAAACACCCAGACCTGCTGCAGACGAGAATAGAACCCGCACACACATGGCTGTGTTTCCACCAGAGATTTGTGTGCGAGGATGCGTAGCGAGGGATGTGTTTGTTAAGAACCAATACAATCACTTCATCTACCTAGCCTCGCTCAGCGCAGCTCTAGTAGAAACGGCTCCACTGAGAGAGGTTTTTGTACATACAAAACAAGGGAAGGATGTGTGCGAGGGATGTGTTAGGCAACACCTTCTGTGTACTAGAAAGCGAATGTGCCTTTTGGAGCAGGGTTATCCAAGACCAGAAGACTACAGACTCATACCCCCAGGCCTCATTATAAAACTCATGGAAGAACTGTTTGAAGAATTGGGTGAGGATGAGGAATACGTATCTAGTGGAAGCACAAAAGATCCCAGACTGACGCAGTTAACAACAGGTGTTCAAATTTTTCTGACAAGCTATCTAGGGATTTACGTCTAATTATTGATCAACAACTGAACTTATCTTCGATTAGGAATGATGATATGGCTGATAAAATTAGTCATAAAAAACTGAGTCACAGTTCCAACCCCAAAAATAAATAGATAATAAGGTAAACTTACACACTCAACCAACTTACTCCATCAGGCCGTTCTATAAAAACCACAGACTTTATAAACAATTTCAACCGCCATAAACTGGAACGCAACGGGTTTGAAATCAAAACATCCAATAATAGGTGTAAGTACTCTAGCCTCCAAAACTTGTTGGAAGATACGTAGGCAGGTACTATGATTACTTCACACTCTTCACAGTGCTCAAATTAATCTTACTCTTTTCCGCAATTCGAATTTTGAAGGGTTGCAGTTCCGTTTTTCCACGCCCGATCGGGATGAAACTTTGGGGATTTGTTGACCTCAATGGGACATGAAAAACCTCTAAGGGATTTTTTGGCGCAATTGCCGTTCGTGGAGATTATGCTCTAGACTAGTCTTGACTCTAGAGCAACTACCTACTACTCTTCAACCCTCTAGAGCAGAGGGTTGAAGTTTCGGACACATATCGACCATGAACATAATTAACTAGGTTTGTCTATCGGACAACATGAAAATGTTATAAATAAAAAAAAAAACAAAATCGAACTATATATTCTTGCTTCTTCTTCTTCTTCTTATATGATCTAGGTAGATCGGATACCTAATCCGACCTAAATTTTATTTAAGAAAAAGCCGACACATGTATTCAATGAGTAATGACAATTGACAACGACACTTTTAAAAAGGGTAGTATATATTTTTTTTCAAAGTCGAAGATTAGCCACCCACGTACGATTTTTTTAAACTTCCTTGAATGCCTAACTTTTTGAAATCTGAGAAAACTTTTTAACAATTTTTTTTTTATTTGAGTAGTAGGTAAGTTGACTTACCTACTGTAAAAATACACCTGTCAAAACTAGGAAAAGTTTGACAGTTTTTTTTTAATAATTAGTTAAGTAGGTATAAGTTACGTCTTTGTTCTAAATAAAAACTAATTAAAGTAACCGTCGCACATCGATTTCACTTATTACGTAGCTCCTTATGTTATCTATAAAGTATTCTGAAGTACCCACCGCTACAACTAACCCTAAATAACCAGTATAATGTACCGCTTTTAAAAAACACCAAGTTTTATCACAAAATACGGCTAAGGATAGGACATGGAGGTAACTATGCGGATTCATTATCCTCCATATACCCGTCGCGAAGAAGAATTTACCAGATTTAAACATATTTTCGCGTCTTAAAACGTCATAATCAGTACAATTTTCTAACAAATCTTGATAAATATCTATGTATCGGTTCCAGGCAAGAGAAGATAGCAACATTTGTCCAGAAAACAAACCAATAACTTGAACAATCCTTTGGAAGGTCACTTTAGTTTTGTAAGAAATACCATTATCAGCATTATGCTCTTTTTCTATGTCCTCTGTGGAATTAATTTCCTTTAATTGGTGGTAGGGAAGAGTGCTAACTGGTGTGCCCTTGTAACCACGTCTCGGCGGATTGTTTTTGAGGTACCAAATTATACCTAACATCATTGCTATAACGCCTACTAAATCGCAGATACCATCAACCCAATACCCCAAAGTTCCTACTTCGGACCTCTCACCTTTTATATGCTTCCTTTCTCTCGCTACGTGACCATCTAAATCATCTAAAAACATTCGAATTTGGAACAACACTACTGCGAATCTTCTTAGCGCTAAATTCGGGCACGTCAGTAATTTCGCGCCAATTATAGCTATGAAAACATGGAAGAAGGATATCATGTTCGGAGTTATAACAAGCATATTATCGGAAATTCCTAGACCTATATCCATTAACGCGCACAAAGGCCCATAAATGTAGTGATTGATATGGTCCACCATTAGTGCTTTCACTGTAGGATGACATAAAGGATTTATAGTACACGGAACCCATGTCACATCTTCGTAGCTCGGCAAAGTTTTCCTATCTTTAATCGTTGACGTTTCTTGTGTGACATTACCTTCAACGTCGAAAATATCAATTTTGTAATGTTGCATTCTTAAAAATAAAAACGTGTCCATACAAATGCAATATACAAGAATGCCTAGAAGTAGAAATGTCAATATTTTACTCGCTTGTGATGAAGGCCACATCATGTTCACTAACGAAGGGTTTCACGTATTGGGCTTCTTGATAAACAGGCACAGGCAGACATAAACAGGTGAGTCAAAGACCCAGAACCAGTGTGGGTAACGTAGGTAGCCCACGCACAAAATTCTATAAGTACTTAATTTCACAAACTTCACAATTTTATAACAAAATTATTTTGAAATGGCTGATGTAACTTTTTATATGCACTTCGCGCACTTGACATAGTCATTCAAGGACCTTTAGAACTCACAAAAGACATTTTTTTTCGAACACTTCAATCCAAAAGTATCGTTTTTCTGTGTAAGATCGATTCATAAAATCACAATCGTTCTTCGCGGTAATGTTGTCATAACAGTTTTGTTGTAACGTTGGAACCATAACATTTATTCTGGTGTCAATTCGTTGTTTTCGTTTACGAATGCGTATCGTATTTATTTTTGTTGTTGATCGAATAGACGGCCCGCTTGCGGTACAATACACGATGCGTGCGCAACGAAACGCCGCGTCTGACTAAATAAAGTTACGGGTCGGGGTAGCCAGATGCGGATTTTAAAATGCCGTTACTTTTTTGTTGTCGGATGTCATGTTTTAACAGTAAATTTAAAATATTTATAATGTAATGTAATTATGCATAGATACTGCTTAAGTTTGGGCGGTGTTGAAATAAATACATCTATACTTACATTATTAAATTTGGTCCAAAGGCTACATTAGAAAACGTCATCAACATAATTATCATTATAAACATATTTTGTCCGTTGTCAAAGAGATTAAAATACCTAGAAATAAAGAGATTAATGATAATAAAGCATGTTTTTCATAAATACTTAATACATACTTTCATCATGTATTAAATAACCTAAGTATTATTAATATTTCATAGTATTCTTTGAAACATAGAAAAAAAAGCTTACTTAATTTCCCCGAGTTGAGGAAAGCTCTACAATCTGGCAACATTAATTTAATGCGGGAGAAGCTCGGTCAATGTTTCGCAGCGACAGTGGCGCTTTTTCCCGCCATAAGTAACGTCAAAATGACAAAAAAAAATACTTATGTATTTAGCGACTTTATTCAAAATGATTGGTTTTAGAACTGAAGTGCGAATTCCTATTTTAACTTTTTAAAACCATGCATGGATGTTAAATTAGCGTATTTACATTTTTAGTGACAGATTCGACATGTTTTTTTTTAAACCTTGGCCACTTAATTTCTTTGCCTCCTTCGATAATAAGTTTTAATTACTTATAGTAAGTAATTAAGTGTTATATATCAACTAAGTAATAACCATTACTTAGGAGTTCGGACGTCATCAAGTAAATTGGTAAGAAAATGTTCATTCAAAAAAACCTGCCCTACTGTAGGTAGATAGGTCTTCGCAATAATCTTTGCAGTAATAGAGCAAAAAAAAAGTAAGGCACGCGGTGTTCGAAGATAAGTAAGTTTTTTACTCAAATTAGAAGCGTGGTTACTTCAATTATACTTAAACAAATTAAGTTCGTTAGTAGTTCAGTTGTATTTAAGTCAATGTTTACTTTATAAAATAACATACTATCACGCCTGTCTTCCCCGAAGGGTGAGGCAGAGGCGTATTAATGTACACCCACAATTCGCCGGTATGTTTAGGTCCCATGTAATAGGGGGCGAGCCTACTGCCATTAACCGGGCACAAATCCAGACTCCGAGCTGCTACTGAGAATTTCTTATAAAAACCCAAAAACACTTTGCTCGACCTGGGGATCGAAACCAGGACCTCTAGCGTAGCAGTCGGGCTTGGGACCACTAGACTAATGAGGCAGGCATGTTTACTTTATATTAAACTAAAATCGAGTGGTCGGTAACTAATTCGTTTATGATAAGACAGAAGATTATGATTCAATAATCTTATTAAATAATTAAAACTGCCTCATTAGCCTAGTGGCTCTGAGCGGGACTGCTACTCTAGAGATCATGGGTTCGACTCCTAGGACGAGCAGTGTTATTAGGTTTTTTCTATTAAATTCTCAGTTGTAGCTCTGGGATTTGTGCCCGGTTAATGACTATTACATGGGACCTAAACGTACCAGTGAATTCGTTATTAAAAAATATATATCAATTTCCAAATTTCAGCTTTCCAGACTGCAGTTTTGACTGTGCGTTGATAGAGCAGACAGTCAGTCAGACGTGTGAGTCAGTCAGAGTTGTGTGGATGATTATTTAATATTCAATTATGCCTCATTAGTCTAGTGGTCCCAAGCGCGACTGCTACGCCAGAGGTCCTGGGTTCGATCCCCAGGACGAGCAGTGTTATTGAGTTTTTCTTTGAAATTCTCATTCTCAGCAGCTCGGAGTCTGGTTTTGGGCCTGGTTAATGGCAATAGGCTCGCCCCCTATTTCATGGGACCTAAACATACCGGCGAACTGTGAGTTTACATTAGTACGCCTCTGCCTAACGCTTCGGGGAATACAAGCGTGATGGTATGTTATGTTATGTTACTCAATTATGTTTAATTTAAAGAGAAATATAAACAATAGTTTATAGTAATAAATAATGTTTCATTAATATATTTTTATTTTTTCAAATAGTGGTCGCAATCTAGCGTGCAGTGGTCGCTAACTGAAGAAAGTGGTCGTTAACTAACACTGGCCAATTATGCACTTTTCCGATCGATCATTTTTCATAATTTATGAGTCCGAGCGTGATGTTTATTTTTATGGGATAGGAGGACAAACGAGCAGACGGATCGCCCGATGGTAAGCGATTACCGCCGCCCATGGACACCCGCAACACCAGAGGAGTCACGAGTGCGTTGCCGACCTTTTAAAAGGGCGGCAACGCAAATTCGTCCTAAATATCACCAAGTTTTGAAATGAAGTATTAGCCAACTCCAACTTACGTGGGAGAGCCATGCTTCGGCACGAGTGGGCCGGCTCGACCGGAGTGATACCACGGCCTCACAGAAAACCGGCGTTAAACAACGCTTACGTTGTGTTTCGCCGAATGAGTGAGGTTACCGGAGGCCAAATCCCCTTTTAAAAGGTCGGCAACGCACTTGTGACTACTCTGGTGTTGCGGGTGTCCATGGGCGGCGGTAATCGCTTACCATCAGGCGATCCGTCTGCTCGTTTGCCCTCCTATCCCATAAAAAAGTAAGTATTTGAAAACGTGAACGTTACATTGATTTGTATCAAGGTTTCAAGTGTTAAATAAGTAGCGGCCAAGACAATACATAATATCGGCATTCTTTCGAAGCTAATCACACCACTAGTAACACGATATTACTGACGTTATTAAGATAAAAGTTATGGAGTAACTACACTACAGGTGTCGCAGAGACCTGACATTGCCATTTCAACTGCCGCGCACGTATTTCCTCGCAATAGCGGTGATTTTTAACACCCGACAACGCAAAAACGACGTGTGTGTCTGTGGCATTTAACTCCCGAACGGATAAACCGATTTTGATTTTGATTTTTTTTGTTTGATAGGTGAATTAGTCGAGAGTGTTCTTAGCTATGTTTGATGAAAATCGGTCCAAGATGGCCGCCGCCACAAAATGGCGGTGTCAGGGATTTCTTTACATAATCAACCCATTATACTGTCCCACTGCTGGGCACGGGTCTCCTCTCAGAATGAGAGGGATTAGGCTATAGTCCACCACGCTGGCCTAGTGCGGGTTGGCAGACTTCACACGCCATCGAGAAAAATCTCTCAGGCATGCAGGTTTCCTCACGATGTTTTCCTTCACCGTTTAAGCGCGTGATAATTAACTATTTAATACGGATAGGGATTTCTTTAATTTAATAGATTGACGAGCTTATAGTGTGTTGAAATGACAACTATGGTTGGTATATCGAACTGTTATCCGCAACTTCGTATCATCGATTCATATACTGTCAAACTGCTGCACTGCTTCTAGAGTTGTCAGGACTAAAAACAGAAAAGCCGAACACAGATTCATATTTCGTCGGACATTTTGCCCTGAAAGCCTGACAACTGATTAAAAAAAACATGTATGGCCGCGTGAGTCGATCTCGCGCTTTCGTTCAGCATCTTTTGGTGGGACGGGGTTGACCAAAAGCCGGACGAGCCGATAATATGGCCGGATACGACTGAACAAAGTTCAAGTGCAAGTGTTTTTATTTCAAATAAGCTTTTACAAGCGTTTATGAAACGTTATGAATGATACTAGTTGCACGGTTCCAAAAGGTTGATCCTATGGAGAAGAATCCGGCAAGAAACTCCATGGACACTCTTTTAAAATAAACGATGTTACAATCTTCACTGATACAATATTGCGATATCAGGATGTGTGAACATTGAAAATTGGATCAAAGTCGATAATCTTCTATATACTTATAATAAATCTGTAGAGAGGTTAATTCTGTCTGTCTGTCTGTCTGTCTGTATGTTCGTTATAGAAACAAAAACCACTCGACGGATTTCAACGAAACTTGGTACAATTGTTCTTCATACTCCTGGTCAGGTTATAGTATACTTTTCATCACGCTACGATCAATAGGAGCCGAGCAGTGAAGGGAAATGTTGGGAAAATGAGTGATTCATGAGAAAGGTTTCAAGCTATAAAACATCACGCTACAACCCTTACAACGGGGCAACGCAGGTGAAACCGCGGGCGAAGAACTAGGGAACAAAGTAACTATTCCACGCGGACGAAGTCGCTGGCAAAAGCTAGTAAGTATTAAAATAAGGTTCTCAGTATTTGAGAACTCGATGTTATTATAAGAAAATAAATGTGACTATATGGTAAAAAAAACACGCACTGGACTTCTACCACTAAATAAAAATGGTTATTCATAAATTTTCTTAATATAACATAACATACAATCACGCCTGTATTCCCTGAAGGGTAACGCAAAGGTTTCCTAAGAACACCCACAGTTCGCCGGTATGTTTAGGTCCCATGTAATACGAGCCTATTGCCATTAACCGGGCACAAATTCAAACTCCGAGTTGATACTGAGAATTGAGTAGGTACCTACTTACATAGAAAAACCCAATACCACTTACCTCGATCTGGGAATCAAACCTCAAATCTCCAGCGTAGCAGTAGCGCTTATGACCAGTAGGCTAGTCGATCTTGATGATTGGATAATATAATATTGATAATTGGACTCGTATAGGTATCTTAAGTTGAAAATACAGTAGAAAAAATGTGCGGCCCATGTTAACCGTCAGTGAGATTGTCTTCAACGCAAACTAAGCGCGACGCCAACGCCCCCTAATGCGCATTTTCGAAAGCCCCTTAATCACAAAAGTACCCGGTTTCCCTCCGTTATATCCTCCCCTCCAAAAATAAATCTATCTATAGCCACGTTTTACGAATCCCATGGGATCGATGACTTATTTCCTGTCGGCCGTCCAATGTTATCGTACACGTGGAGTTCAAAATGACCGTAATAAAAATATTATACAATCGTTCATTCATGATTCACAGTTCGTTTTATTACGTGTTTATTATGTTGACTCAAGCATAGTAATATTATGTCGACGAGTGCAAAGTAAAACTAGTTACTTATTACATACACTAGCTGCAGCCCGCGGTTTCACTCGCATCCCAAAACGAATTCTTGAAACTAAAGGTCAAGACCTATGTCCTTCCCCTGAATGCAACCTTTCTTCTTGCCTGATTTTATCGAAATCTGTTCAGCGGTTAGGGCATTAAAAGTTGTCAGAAAACAAATAAAAAAAGAGTTAGTTTCGCATTTACGATATTGGGTATAGCTGTTGCTCTCGGTTTCATTTGCAAGTCCCTTTTTTTTGGTTTCAGTATCGCTTAATTAGTCTTCTCCACCTATTTTTAGGTTTTTATTTTATATCACCTAGGTTTTCCCAATCCTGAGGAGTTTTTCCTAATTCCATCTTAGTGGATAACTAAGGCCCAGGGGCAGGAAGGCAAAGCATATTTTTTTTTAAATACAGTTGAAATATTTTGAAAAAATATGTTAAAAATTCAATATTTTGTTTCTTGTAATTTTTGTGGTTACAATCATTGCATTAAAATTTCAACTATAATGTCATATTATAAGTTACTTAAGTATATTATGATTCATCAGCTTTAAATTGCTGGAAGATTCTAATCTCATCAGTCAGTTTCTTACAGAATACAGGGGCTGAAATCATGTCAATATCACTTACCGTTAACTATTCTTCATTCCTAAGGAAATCCATAAAAAAAACACTAAATACATGTATAATGAAAAAATAAAACTCACCTGAGGAACTTGTGTCGACTTCCCGCACCCGGTCTCACCAATCAGCACCAATGTTTGATACTTCTCCAGCAGGTACAAAATATGATTTCTGTATTGAAACACCGGTAGCCTCTGACGCTGTGCATCTAACGGTAGATGGTGGTAACGATTGTAAACAAATGATGTACTAGAGTCACTATCAATGGTCAATGCAGAGTCTACATTGGGGTTAACCAGTGTTTCAACAACTCCATCTTTGTTTCTTGTCGGGTACAGTGTTTCTTCAACTGTAAAAGATTTTTCTAATGTGATAGTGGTTTGGTTAATTTGGATACTTTATATGAAAACAGAACAGAATGCAGAAGATAGAGAAAAGTAGCTATTACTGCACCAAGAAGAGGTAAGATCTTAATTTTTTTTTTAATATGCCGTACAATCCTGATTATCCGAATCAAATAAAAGCAGGGGTATTTCGTATAATCGAAAATCCGGATAATCGATTTAAAAAACAAAATTAAACAATATTTAAATTTTAGTCAATTTTTATTTGGTATGTAACCGAGGTTCAAAACAAAAAGGAAGACAAAAAAAACTGGTCTGACGACATTCAAAAGATTGCAGGACCACTATGGCATAGAATGGCTATGTCCAGAGAAGACTGGAAAAAGTTGGAGGAGGCCTTTGTGTCGCAAGACACGCCGACAATGAACAAGAGCAGCTAGCATGCACACGAAAAATACAATTATTTTTAAGAATTAAATAAGTTGGCAATGAAAGGCTAATAAATAATAAATAAATAAATAAATAAAAATGTAACCAGTTTTACATACCTATGTCATTTAAACAATACGATAAAAAATATGAGCTTTATGGATAATGTAATTTTAATTTTTGTTTGGAAATACATTGTTATTGATCTTTGACGTAATGAACCACATCTTTTCGGTAATTATAGCCGTAAGGACTGAGTCCAAATAATCAAATGTTCAGATAATCGGGATTCTACTGTATATAATTATAGAGAAGGAAAACTATAGCTAGCCTTTTCCTTCTGAGGTGTATTGTCCCACTGCTACCATCATAAACTCAAGAAATGTGACAAGGGTTAAGAAAAGGATTAAAAAAATATTCAAAAACTGGTACATTTTGTTATCAGACATTTGAAATTCTGAAAACTTGATTTGAGAAGAAGCATTTTGTCAAGCAAAATTTGACATGATGACCACTTGTACCTTTTTACAAACTTTTCTCTTAAAATTTCTGGTACTTAGAAACATTATATAAATTCATTTACTATAGTTATGATCTTGTAGATAATTGAGCATTACTTAATAATCATAAAAAAAAATTAAAATCGCAAAATGCAATGGTTTCACCCAACTTTACAAAACTGTTTATGTATATCTTGGATATTAAATACTGAGAAGCCTTTTGCTTGGACATTCACATAAAATTAGAGAAAAATTTGATAATGGATAGATTTTGATGAAAAATCCCTATTACGCTTTGAGAATGCACACTTAGCAGCCCTACTTGAGAACACATTGATGGCATTATATATACTGCATACTTAATGTTATAAATGTGAAAGTAACTCTGTCTGTTTGTAGTTTTGACACCTATTATGTCCAATAAAACAACAATTAGGTAACCTTGTTTTATTTCGTAATAAGCACTAGGGTAGTACTTGCTTAAAGACAAAGTGACAGAATGTTAACACAAGTCTGGTAGGTAGTTGCAAATAATTATAATAGAATGAATCAATTAAAGATTTCAATGTACCCACAATGTTTGGATATAACAAACCAAAATACAGACACAGACATTGCATGGACTAATATAGATGTGGGCAAAGTTGCATCAGTGAGGCTACTTCTTTCATTCCCAAGATCTACCCAATAGATCTATTCTACCAAACATGTCACATTCTTTTTCTAGCTTAAAAGTGATCAAATTTATTAGTCATCTGTGGTAAAGTCTGGGAGCATCGCTTTTAAATTTTAAAAGGGCTTCACGAGGCCATAGTCAAAAGCCCACTTCGCCCGTGCTTCGCTGCACCACTGTTATAGATAGATTGAACCTTTGCGAAGGAATATGATGGACAGAGAGTCGCCTTTGGGGCAGGATACTGTTTCACAGTAGGAAACTTGTTATGGGTGTACAACCATACAGTAAACTAAAATAAATAATATTAAAACAAGCTTTTAAAAAACCGCTGGAGGAGACTCAGTCTTGACAGATTTTCATTAGAGGCACTCTCACCGCCATTAAACATGTAGGTAAGTAGATAAAATACAGGAACAAAGCTTGCAAATGCCTATAGGTGCGGTACACTTAAAAATAGAACAGAATATTAGCACATCTAGCAAGTTCTATTATGTTACTTCTAGAAATATAGGCAAATGCGTAAGTAGAGGCGGTGCTTTAAATCTATATTAACCTATTACAAAATATAATTACCTGGCTTGATGAACCTCGGTCTTTGCCCTAACATTATTACAAATAATAAGAAACACCGCAAGTACAATTTTATCACTATTACATATTTATTTGCACTATTCTTTTATTAATTACACTATCATTCGCAAAAGTCCAACGCGTTACCATGATTGATGTGTTATTGATTTTTATGCTGTGTGTCTGGTTTCAGATGCAGACTTATTGAGTTATATGAATATTTAATCTATCGTTATCTTTGTCTAACTCGTAGCAAAAGAAAAGGATAAAGAGACAACAGTACATAACATATCATAAATATTACATCGAAGCGATTGGAACCCGCAAAAAATCAATAGAATGCAGCAAGGTCTGACAATACCTACTGACAGTTAAAGCATCGTTCAGAAATTCAAAAGTATAGATTAGGACAATTTAGACAATGAGTTTTATTTTAGACTTTTTTACAATGTTCATGAGCGACGAGCGACTTTTAATAATTTATTTAGCTGAATGTAGGTATGTCTCATCATCACTCACTGTCATTCCATCTCTCTTTCAGCAGTCCATCACATTCACAAATTATATTATTCTTGAATTGTTTTTAGTTCCTTTTTTTTATTACATTTGGTATGCAATCTGCAGGCTTGGGTACCTTACAGTAATTCTGGCTAGTAAGATTGAATTGTTAATAAATATCTACGCTGTGCTGTCTATTTTTTACATTTTCACGCATAAACTGCTGAAAACATCTAAAATCTAATTTTGATGAATTTTGCTAAAGAGATGATTGGACTTTAATGAACAATATATGCTTATGCTGTGTTTTGTATTATGAGTCTTCTGGGATGCGAGTGGAATTGCCGGCAATAGCTAGTAGTCTATACCTAGGCGTGACAAAAAATTCACCTGCGGCTGTCGCCCATTTTGCCTGTTAAATGTTGAGTCGTCAGAGGAAAGATTGAGTCAGACTAGAAAAATTTATAAATTCTCTTTGTCCCACTCAAATAAAACCACAAATATTTGTTCTTTATTTTTAATTGTTTGTTAAACAAAATTATAAATGTTTCTTCTATTTCGGTGACCTGAGTTGAGCATTCTTGTGTTGTGCAGAATTTCTTTTGCGGTTCGTTCGTTCAACGTAGTGGAGAGTATGTGTCTGATGCTTTACAATTGGCTGCTTCACTTGTATTTGCCGATAATGTACCGTAGGGAACTTCATTACTTTATTCTCATGCATGGTAACTTTCTCAGGATACGAACCTCGGAATTGTAAAACATCTGGGTAGTATTTCGCTTCATTCATTTTATTCAACTGTAGTAATTCTTCAGGCGATATATCAGAGTTTAAGTCGTGGACATGTGTAATCTGTTCATTCAAATTCAGGTTTTGCTCATCCAAAATCTTTGCCTGAACTAAATCTCCATCATTGACAGTTAATTTCAATATTTCTTCCTTCGGATACCCTTGCAAGTTGGGGGAAACCTCTGTTACGTTGGAAACAACTATCAGTTCTTGTAACAGTTTCATGGGATCTGCTGTTAACTGTGGATTCTCCAGTAGTAAATTTTTCATGTTGGCTATAAAACTCAATATAGGAAGCCTATATTTGACATAATATACAGGCTGGTAAATAAGAGGTTTCTCGTGTTTCAACATGTACGTTAATTCTACAACGCCTAATTCGCGTTCTCCCATATTCAAGATCTTTAATATATTGTTAACTAAATCGTTATTAGATCCCTGATCCGCATTCAATAATCCTTGGGTGTCTAACCATTTCATAATCGCCATGAAGTCGTCATCAGTTTGGTATCCATCGTCTGGTGTTCTATATTGATTGTCATGTTCGTGGTCTATTAACTGCAAATTCTCTACTTTACTTGGAAGAACTACACTCGGCGGGGCAGCGTCGCGATTTGGTATACCTACATTGTTGTTCGTAGACTCTAGCCATTCAACTATATTACCATATAGTCCACCTTGATTTAAAAGAGTTAGAATATCAACTACTAATTTAGGATTAGTCTGTTTGAAAGGTGCTAATTGGAAGAAGAGAGACTTAACTTGATTATCATCTAAGTGTCCAGTTATTTCACTGATCAAGAGTTGTATAATGGTTTCCACAAGTTCAGGAGTCAATAATCTATTACTATTTAAAAACAGCAGTATGTCCATAAATCTTGAATTCAAGACTGTAGGTTCTCGTAACAATTGAACTAGTTTATTTACATGTTTAGGGTGTAATACGCTATTCAGCAAGAAGTGTATTACATCAATTCGTCTTGCATCCACTATGCCGTTTTTAGGATACAAAAACGAAAGTATGAAATCTAAATGGTTTAGGCTCGCATATTTATTTTGTTTTAACAAGAAATGAATTATATCAATCAGCCGTAGATCTATGTTCCCATTATCATCTGATTTCAAAAGTGTCACGATTGTGTCTAATTGATTCCCATTTATTCCTATTTCGTTCCATCTCGATAGATTATCGACAATATCTAGTTTTTTGGGATGAATACCATTACGGGATGGTTTTAGAAGCTTGAGTAAAATTTCTATATGTCTTGGAAGCAATATATGTCTTATATTTGCTTTAATCAATTTGATTATGATATCAGCTATTCCAGATTCCAATTTTCCTTCTATAATTGGTCTCAAGAGAGACAAAATATATTCTATACGTTCTTCATTGCCGTGTATCTTGCTCAAGTCCAATATAATGTCAACTATTCTGGAATCAATATTGCCGTTTCGATCTGGCATTGATAAAGGCAGGATAAGCTCAATTATTCTGTCAATCAAAGGCCACTGCTTCTGTCTCTCGGAATTTAGAATCAATAATAGTATATCATCCAACCTTGGAATATTTTGATGTTTTTGCTTGTTCAGTAATTTGGTTAGGATATTATAAACTTTGGGACGGAAATTATTTTGATTATCTACCACAGTATTCATAAAACGATCGCGTAAGTCCCCATTATCAGAATTGTCATTGTTTTTTAACAGATCTATGAGAACATCATACGTTTCTTCAGGTTGTAGTGGTATGGCTTCCTGTATAGTTTCTTGTATGTTGGGAATTTCAATTTCATTAGTTTGTGGTATTTGTGGAATATTAAATTCATGAATTTGCGGAATGTTAAACTCGTGAATTTTCTGAATATCCTGCATTTGTGGAATATCAATTTCATGAATTTGCGGAATGTTAAACTCGTGAATTTTCTGAATATCCTGGATTTGTGGAATATCAATTTCATGAATTTGCGGAATGTTATATTCATGAATTTGCGGAATGTTAAATTCATGAATTTGTGGAATATTCATTTCATGAATTTGTGGAATATTCATTTCATGAATTTGTGGAATATTCATTTCAGGAATTTGTTGAATATTAATTTCATGAATTTGCGGAATATGATATTTAGGAATTTGTGGAATCTTAATATCTTGAATTTGTTGTGGTAAATGAATTTCCCGAATCTCTTGGATTTGCGGGATTGGAATCTCTGGCATTGGGATATCTATTTCAGCCGTATTGTAATTATATTCCGTTGAATGCTTTGGTCTTTGTTTATCGACTTGCTCCAAAATTGAACCTACCAGGGACTGCATATCTGGCCCATAATCTAGATGACCTTTAGGGCGGTCTTCTTGTTGGTGGCTGGCGAATTTATATAAATAGTCTCGACATTGTGGATGCTGTTCCAATTCCAAGTATGCATTGTATGCTATTTCAATTAATTTATCCAACGCGTCTTTACATTGAGGTTCCTGTACGCCTGGCAGTTCGTATTTTAATATTAAATTATTTCTTGCTTCAGACCTCGGTTTATTTATCGTTTGGAATATTGTTCTTGAATCTAATGGATACAGTGGTTTCTTTATATATAGGTCCTCGAAAGATTCTGTATCCGGCATTTTATTTAACTCTTTCTCTAAAATTTCTACAATGTTACTTATATCTGCTGGTATTTCGCTTACGTACTCAAGTGCTGCCTTTACCATTCTATGTACCATTCTGGGTGTGAAGCATATAGTTTTTTCTGACGACTCTTCACTGGCATGTTGAACCGGTCGTGGTACCTAAAATGCAGAAATATTTTCTCATTATCTAAAGTCATTGTTGCTGTTAATTTGTCCTGACTACTACTCTGGTGATCAAGGAAAACATTGCGAGGAAAGTAACATGTTTGTGGAACCAACAGTGGTTAGTGGCAGCCATCATCTATGATTGGATGGATTGGATCGGAATCAATTACAACTCGTTACCTTAACGCAAGAAGAGCCGCTTTACTTATCATAACATACCGAACTTCAAATAGTAAGTATGAGCTGATGAGACTTCCTAGCGAAATTACTACATATACCCAAAAACGATGACGACGACGATCAAATGGATGGAATGTTAATGATGATGACGAATGTATGCTGGATTGTACAAAGAATTCACAGATCTACAACATTTTTGGCTTCAGGATGAGACCTAAATCATTTCTTGTAGACTTTTTGACGCTTAACTTAAATTTGGCAACAGAATTTCTCTAGGAAGTCAGAATTTGGAGATATACCAATTTCAAAGTTTTATAAACGATTTTAAGCGATAATTGACGTAGTTAACCACCAAATTTTTTGGATGACAACCAATTATTACGATCATTTCTAACTAAAGTAGGTATAGATGTTTTCTCAAGATATTAATTTTTAGCTACCTACACTACTTCGATTTACCTACTTATATTAGATTTTGCATTAGGGTACTAACAAACTATACTATGAAAATAAAATGGTATAGGTATCTTAAGAGTCCGGCGGATCGAATTCCTCTTACAAACCTAATACCGAAATAAATCGTAATTCAAACACAATTTAATAAAATTCTGTTATTACTCGGATTCCGCTACCGTTAATCTAGGTTCTTACCATTTCGTCCAAAATACTTCACTGGAAATAAATGTAAGCGAATGCAATTTTTGATAACTTTGGCAAGCTTGGAACGATTTTCTGGTCTTTTATTTCCAGTGAAGTAGTAGTAGATAAAATAGTACCATAGGAACATAGATTAACGGAATCCAAATCAAAATAATAACATAATTTGATAGAATATTGTCTGGATAACGATTTATTTTGGTACTACGTTTTTGTGAGCAATCTAAGCTCCACCGGAACCTTAAGAAAAGAAATCGTAGCGAAGCAAGCATGGATTTGGAAGAAGAACAGTAGGTAGTAATAAAGGATACTTTAGTCAGAAATGACCAAATGACCAAAAAATTTGCTGTTCTCAAGAAAATGCTTCTAATATCGCTAATAACCGTGTTTTTAGCACTTTGAGATTGGTAGGTATACCTATATCCAAATTCTAACGTCCTACAGCAATTCTGTTGGCGTATTTAGATTTAGAATAAAAAATCTACAAGAAATGACGTGTCTCACCAAAAAAAGAAAAAATATGTATTAGAATAATGAAATCTAGGAACTGACAATTGATAATTGAAATAAATACAACTAAATACAAATAAGGTAATGCCGGCAAAAGTTCAACAGTTTTTATCTAGGTAGGGGAAGTCAGCCTAAAACGGGTAGCTCGCCTAAAACAGGTAAGCTTGTTATTTTGCGTATTACGACTATTGGTGAGAATGTATTATTGCGGTGCGGTGGCGTGACTGTCGCCCAATCACAGGATTTCGGCTCCAGGGTGTGAGGCAAGCCCTTCCACGGTAAGATTAAAAAAATGTTTCTTGATGTTTTTTACTAAAAAAAATGGGAGTAGGTATGGTAACTCTGAATACTCAAATATTGTGTGGAATATGTTTACTTAAGTTTTGTATTGTGAATTTATAAAGAATGTGCTTCTGAATTTCCGATTTCCAGAATTCGTGGTTTTTCTACATGCTATTTGAAGGTTATGGCGGTTGAAAATAGAAATGTGCTTTTGGGCATAACGGGGTAGGGGTAAAACGGGTATGTCCCCGATTTGCCCTGGTATGCTCGTGTAGGTAGTTTGGGTGGTTGAGATGTTTTAATTAGGTTTTTTTTTTAAATTCTAGATGGTTCACAAATATAAAAGTAAAACTTCTAAAGCATCATGGGACGGTATAGAGGAAGATAGTAAAAGCTCAGTGCTCTCTACGAAGAAGACTGGATTAGGTGTGGTGAATATGTGGGCTCATGAAGCGTGCACTTCTAATTCTGACAGAGGCAATTATTACCGTGATATCTGTCAAGAATAATTAAGAGTTTCAAAAAAAGATTGCTATTTTCTTATAAAAATGATTTATAGTTATAAGAAAGATTTAAAATTGAATATGAAATTCATTAAACATTTAAGAGGCTTAAATAAGCAAATATAAGTGATAGTATTTTACAAAATAGTTGTAAACCTTACAAATATGCTATTTTTATTGATCTATCTCATCATTTAGCCTTTACCCATTTAGCCCAGACGAGGTACCCGATTTAGGCCCCCCATAAGGGCAAAACGGTAATTTGGAAGGGTGTTTTATTTTGTGTTTTTCTAAGATTTTTGAGGAGAATGATTATGTTTGTTTGTGTTATTAGTTGAACGTTTCTTGTAATACAAATATTTGCTACATTTATGTTTTTAAGTATGTTTTATTTCACATCTCCCTTAGCTTACCCGTTTTAGGCTTACCTCCCCTAACTCCTATTTTGAAATGGAAATCCACACCTGGATAAGTCTCATTTAATGATAGGCCTTAGCTGAATAATAAAGGCCTGCGCAGACGAAGGACTTTAGTCCGCAGCGGACAAAAATCCCTGAGACGTGGATAAAATGTCCGACGAGAACTTGCCACGGACTCAATGGCACGTTGAGGTGGTCGTTTGTTGGTCGGAAAAGTTGGAAATTGTGTGAAGTGCACGCTATGGAAGCAAATATTCTCAGATTACGTTGTGTTAATATTTACTTACATGAATTTTAAGAAAAAAAAAATGAAGAGAATATAGGGTCCATCCTTTTATTAATGATTCGATGAATGAATCACTATTAAAGTTCTTCATGCACTAAAGTTCGCTATGTGCGTTGCTGCGCTTAGTCACGTTAATTCTATTTTTTTCGTGGACTCCCGTGATTGTATGCATTATTCAATACAGTTTTAAGGGATCTATTTTGAAGGACAAAAAAGTAGGTACGCCGGGGATTGTCCTTCGTCTGCGCAGGCCTTAATAATTGAATCACACCGTATTGGTTGACGGTAGAGGAATACTTTCGATTTTAGTCGAATATGAATAATTAATATAACATACCATCACGCCTGTATTCCCCGAAGGGTTAGGCAAAGGTGTACTTAATGTACACCTACAGTTCGCCTGGTATATTTAGGTCCCATGTTATAGGGGGCGAGCCTATAGCCATTAACCGGGCACAAATCCAGACTCCGAGCTGCTACTTTCAATTATTTACGATTATGTTGTACCAATGCAAACTTACCTGATAGCTTGGACTGTCATTGTCAGACACTACATCAACATCGAAGCTTTTTGTTTCTATTCGGGCTGCAGGAATATGTACAGATCCCGAGCTTACCTTCGGCGCATACCCGTAAGTTTCCTGTGGAAATGAAATACATCACATTACATTAGTGAAAATGACTTCATTTACCTAATTACTATATCCTATCCAGGACTTCGGAGTACCGTCAGGTGTCAAAGGATCCGAACCAATAGGAACGCTGAACGAGAGGCGGGAAAATAAAGTGCACGTTGATACATATTATTTTCTAAAACTTGTGTTTCGCTGTAATTTAATGTGTAATTATAGTGGATAAGTTCGTGAATGTGTGCGAGTATAAGCAAAAGATATGTATAAAATTGAAGATCATGACTCCTAAACTCCATTAAAGCCGTAGTAAAGTTTCCACTGTTTTACTGGGGCAAATGATTTGTTCTGTATTACAAAAAAAACGACCTAACGTCACGTTACCTTCTACAGGTCAAAGTTACCAGGTCGAAGAATAACCAAAAAAGCGCTGTACAGTAGCCTTAGCACGAACAACTTGCGAAAAAGTATTCGTATCGTCACGATAGAGGCGCTGGTCCAAATATCATACAAATTGGTCTCCATGACGATACGAATACTTTTTCGCAAGTTGTTCGTGCTGAGGCTACTGCAGGTTATCCATGCAATCTATAGTTTCTTCTGTTGAATTTATTGTATGATTCACGACTATACAACTCACGGTAGAAAGCCATATAAGTTGACCAGGCATTGCTTTTCGTACAATGAGGGATCAGCTTATAATGGGCCGTTTTAGCTCATTCCGGGGTCCAGGGCACACGAGAATGTGGGGCCCCGTTAGAAAAATATTTTTTTCTCAAGTATCTTGTTTTTGAAGACGCATTGAAGACAACAAAAAGGTCTTCAATGCGTGCGTCCTACCAATCATGGCCTACGGAGCCGAAATGTGGACACTCACGGTGAGACTGGTCCACAAATTTTAAGTCGCACAGCGAGCTATGGAGAGAGCTTGGAGGCTCTCTGAGGGATAAAATCCGAATGGAAGTTATCCGTCAGAGAACTAAGGTTACCGACGTAACTCAAAGGAGTAGCAAGCTGAAGTGGCAATGGGCTGGTCACATCTGAGAACCGACAAACGCTGGAGTAAACGAGTTCTCGAGTGGAGACCGCGTCTAGGCAAACGTAGTGTAGGGCGCCCGCAGGCCAGGTGGAGTGATGACTTGCGGAAGGCAGCTGGTAGCGACTGGATGAGAAAAGCCGAAAATTCGGCTCTGTAGCGTTCAATAGGAGAGGCTTATGTCCAGCAGTGGACGAATATAGGCTGATGATGATCTTGTTTTTATTTAACCGTTTGAATCTGGAAAACATGCAGAAGTTTCGAAAATGTCACAATTTTAATTTTTTTTAAACTGGCTTTCTTAGTAAGTGGACAGCCTAATAAAAAAGCATAAATATTAGGGAAATATAAAACTAGGTAGTTAATGTAACTGGCAATTATTATTACCGTTCCGCTAAAACTTCCTCATTTACTCTGTAATGTAAATAATTTTGTTAGACTGCAGTGACAATCTAAAATTGAATTTATTGTACAAGCGAATAAAGTGGCTTTTCGGGAGCCCTGGGCCCGTGCCCCGTGTGCCCTTATGATAAAGACGGTACTGAGCTTATACTGGTATTGTATAGCATTGCGCTATTGATATGCTATCAACTATCGATTCTTAATAGGCTACCGGGCAGGACTTACTGATGCGCTGAAAATCCCATTAAACATTTATCAGGTAACCTCCTACTTTTAAGTGGGTTACTACCTGCCTCGGTAGTCAAGTGGTTCCAAGTGTGACGCTGCTATAAAGATTCCCAGATCAAGCAGTGTTATTGGGTTTTTCTATCATATTCTCAGTAACAGCTCGGAGTTCGGATTTTGTTTATTGTGTTCTAACCGAACACAAATCCGAACTCCGAGCTATACGTAGGCTCGGTCGCTATTACATGAGACCTGAACATACCTGCGAACTATGGGTGTACAGTACTCAAAGTCCATAGGCAATCTCACAACGCAATAGCTTGACGTTTAGTTTGACTTACGACCTTCTATTTTCATGGGGCACTGGCTGTATCGAGCTCGCTCGTACTGTTCATAGCTATGTAATCCTTAGCGTGCTTATGGACTTTTAAGCGTTTACTGTACATTAGTAACTACACCTCTGCCTATTCCTTCGGAGAATACATGCGTCTATGGGACTGTAACGTCGTTAATATGGAAGAAAACGAAAGTACTTATTAAAATATTATGTACTGCCTAGGTTAGCGCAACGTTCACGGCTCATTCGAAACGGTTATTGGTTTGGATTTCATGCTGTTGAGTGTGAAATGTGCACGAGTTCACGGAAGAATGAATTCAATATGCGTGGAGGCCTTGTGTTGCAGAAAATCCTAAGGGGAAGAAGAAAATCTTCATCCTCATTATGATTATCCTCGTCTGCCACCGCATCTTCCGCGTGGAACTTGTATTGTTACAGACCGCACTTGGCTTTACCACAGACTCCGACGTAACGGTGTTCGTCAGACCCCAAGAGATCCTACCACCTAGTCAGATATTTTCTCCTCTTTATCAGGAGATGGCAGTGAGGAACTGTATCCGTCCTCACACGAGGTTTTCCTTATCCTATAGATGGGACCGTAGGACTTGATTGAGACCACATTCGTCACGGCCCCGACAGGCTGTGGTTGAGCAGTCTCTGGAAATATTTAGGGAACAATGCTTTGCCTCGCATGCCTTAGATCCTATCAAATTTCAGTTCAAAGCTTTACTTTAAACTGAAATTTGATAGGATCTTTGATCGATTAAATCATCAATTTCGTCGATATTGCTTGATTAGATCAAGTCTTTTTTATGAAGCCGATTTATCAAAATCATTTCCTGGAATGTTAGATTATGACAATATTATAGAACTGTCTGTACCTACCCATATTTATTGCAAATAAAAATATCTTAGAGAAAAAACTTAATAATTGAGGTCTTCAAGATGACAACGCCCTAGTGATACTATAGGTGCTGCTGGTGTCAATAGGCTGATGTTACAGCTTACCATCAGGCGGCCTGTATGCTTGATTGTTATCTTTGTACAGTAAAATAAAAACTTTTATACAGGCTCAGATGCCTCAATGTTTAAATATGTAAAGGTAAGTATTATATTATATACATGTTACAATACATGTATAATAACTTTCGTGAGGCGTATTCGGATCGCCCGACTAGTTTCAGACTCAATAGGAGTCCTTAATCATGAGCTGACGCGGCGACGGTGGTGTCGCGAGTCGAACTGGACTTAAGGACTCCTATTGAGTCTGAAACTAGTCGGGCGATCCCGAGAATGCGCGTGAGTAAACCGTGTAGTCTTTAAATAATTATGTTACAATACATGTTCATATTTCACCTTTTTTTATGATGGTAAGCGGTTACCGTAACCTATGGACGCTTGCAACACCAGGGGTATACCCGCGCGTTGCCGACCCTTTAAAAATCTTTTATTTTTCCGTTTATTAGACAAACAACTTTTCACACCCTTTTTGAAGAATCCCATGCTGTAGTCCTTAGGGAAAACCTCGGCGGGAGATGATTCCACAACCTGAGTGTGCGTGCGAGGAAATTCCTCTGGAATCGCACAGTATGAGACCAGAGCGGTTCTAAGGTATGTATGTGGCATCATTTCAAACAATTCCTCAGAACACTGCACATTGTACAAACAGTAGAACACGCAACGGTAGAAACGGTAGAACGACCTCTGCCTTTGATAGGTCAACGACCCACGTATGGTAGGTATTTTATGTACCTTCTGTCTTTTCTACATCTATGTTAGGGAATGGGGATAGCATCATCAAACCTGCATGCCTGAAAGATTTTTTCTTTTGCGGCGCGGAAGTCTGCCAACCCGCACTATGCAAGCGTGGTGGACTATAGCCTAACACTTCTCATCCTGAGAGGAGACCTGTGTCCAGTAGGAAAGTAAATGGGTCGATAATGAAATTACCACCATCGGTAAATTTTCTGATCAATAAATACTTTTCGGGCATGATGTGGTAGTTGTCTGACAAATTTTGATTTTGTCACACCGTTCAGCAACGAAGTTAGTGGGACCGTTAGGGCCAACTCTCTTAAACGGGTCTCAACGTGCTACTTGTGGTCGCCCATCCATAGCCCGAACGCGGTATTCTCAGCTTAACCTTGGAGATTTATTATTATTACTATCAGCTTAAATATTACTTAGCTACATGACCCTCAAACAACAGCTTGTGTAACAGACTACAAACGCTAAAACGATGTGCAGGGGCCGTGTTATTGCGAATGAGAGAGAGGGATGCCGCCCTACACATAAAACAGCGCCATCCCTTTCTAAAAATGCATTAACACGTCATGTTACAGCCTCAAGAGGTATGGGAGCGGCGGAGAGTGACCGTTCTCTATGTAGTTTTATAGTTACTCTGTATCTCAGATCTAAATCTGTCACGCAGATGAAACACACTACTGCATCTCCTGTCGTTTTGTAAGAAACAAAGATAATTCATAGGCACACAGCCACACGCCAGCATGACCCAACGTATTACTAACTAATGCAATAAGATGATAAACAAACACAGGCCGCCTGATGGTGAGAGCGACTGCAGCATTATGTACGCCAGCAGCACCAGTAGTATGACTAGCGCGTTGTCATCTTGACACCTCGGTTGTTAAGTCTCTTATGCCTAGTAATATTTGGCAATGTGGTGGTACCACCCTGGACGAACTCCACCGGCGAACTCCTACCTTTATACTTATTAAAATATAAATAAATAAATAAATTATTTCTATCGTATCAAAGATTTTCAAAATCGAGAAATGGGCCACCTCAATAACTTTAGGCGTGCAGGTGTTTAGTTATAAGGGAAATGCCATTAAATGTGATCTGGACTGTTCTACACTAGAGCAATCACAAGCAGGATTAGGATCACTCAGGATAACTGAACTTCCATTTGGAACTATCTTCATATTGACACAGACGACTATTGGGCTATTTTAAGATTCAATTTGGTAGCAGATAAACACGCACACACCAGTATGACGCCTAGATCATGTAATGATATTACCCGTTCTCGCGGTTTAGCTTATGATACTGAATTTATCTGATGATGAGTTTGAGATCACTAGAATTCAATTAAATAAAAATATGATTTCACGCTGTGATTTTTGAAAACATATTCTTGCATTTTTCTCGTAAGTTACCCAAGCTGTCATCAGCATGCCTCTGATGATGATAAAAATGTGGTAAATGAAAATCAATGGTTGCAACTGATGTTTGATTCCCTTAAAACTTGTTAGAAGCAAAACTGAAAATGAATGATAAAGTGAGAAGCCTTACCTCTTCCACCCTTAACTGCGGTGTCAATATTTGCGATCCTTGAATTACTTTATGGTAAGTCGAAATTGATGACGGTGAATAATGAGTTTTTAACTCCAGTTTATCTTGACAGACACAAACTTTATTTTCACAAGGACTGGTCCTGGCTGTCTTCTTTGTGTCGGCCAACTTCAAATAATAATAATATTAGGTGCCTATTCTGCAGCTGGTTATAAAATGTTTAACACCTATCAAGTCTTTATTCTAAACACTTAAATTATTACTGATAAATCGCGTCGTATAGATACACATTACATTGAAAGGACGGGAAAGGACGATGCTAAAAAGAGAGCGTATTATGTCACCCTTAGCATATCGGTCCAACTACCAATAATTGGCGTGATGCACTAGTGAATTTAGGAATTTTTAGAATCTCCAGCCAAATAATGACCAACAGAAAAGGAATAAGAGAAATGGAGATATCTGGGCAAGCCTGGATTCTCGAAATAAACTAAGCACTGAGCTCTTTAACTTTAATATAGGTTGTCTTCTTCTTGTCAGAGATCGGATGTTATCCAGGCGTTTCTTTGCGAATGAAAATTCGAACATGATAAATGAAGAATGCATCAGTGCTCGTTATAAGGAGCCTGTGTGTATGTTATTCCCAATATCCGGAAGCGTAACGAATGAATAAAATAAGCATATGATTAGCTTAAATCTCGCGCGACCCTTAATGATCGTTCATAATCGATTAAAATTAATGTGGTCTAACTATTAACTCGTTCAAACTGATAACGGTTGCAGTCTGTCTTGAAGCTTTACCATTGTTCCTGAACGTTACACTTTTAATAATTATTTGTAGTTTCAATTTAAAAAACTTACCTGCTTATTTCCCGTTACTAAACTAAAGAAAAAAAAACTATACACTAGGCGCAAAATCATTATGGCGTATCGGAACCTCAGTAGCGTCTGCAAAATATATTGAAATATACACAGTATATAATTGATTGACATGTCACATTATATACCGTGAAATCGAAAACAATAATTGAATGATTAAACGCAATTCTATTATGTATAATATCGACGTCCTGTTTTGCATCTAGTACACAATTGAATGCTATATTAGAATATATATTGTTGTGTTTTCAATGATTTGGCAAATTAAGAGAATTGCTGTTATACATGTTTCGATTTTAAAAAAGGTTTTTAAGCCAAAAATGTGTTATTATTAAGAAACCGTTGTATTTTTCTAGCTTTGGGGAAAATAAGGGTTTTCTAACTGCGAACATTTTCAATTAACGTCTTAACATTACCGCAATCTGCATCAAACTGTGATAAATATTAACCGAGCTTAATCTACCTTAAAGATTTCTAATTTTCGTTGCGTTGTTTTATTTGATTCTTTTTTCGTTTTAATTATAAAGTAGGGTTAAACGGAAAAAGAGAGGGTATTCATATCGGTCAATTTTTTGTTAATGTCAAAATGTATAAGTAGAAACATTTCCAGTGGTCGTCTGTTAATTTAATAATGATAATGTTATTGTTAATAAAAATGGCGTGGAAATTATGATGGGTTGATTACGAGATTGCGCTAATGAGACCTCACAATTTTGAAAAATTAGATTTATTTATTTAGAAAACTTTGCAGCGTGTTAACATTCAAATTAGACCAAACCGCTTGAAGATAAGTTTCTGCGCGGAGACATAAATAGAAGCACTAATATCTATAAAAAAAAGATTACACCAAGTATATAAGAAGATTGGTGCGACGCGAAAGCATTACCTGGTTATGATTCGATGCATGAAATTCAAAGCCTTATAAGAAATAATATGAGATTTATAGAAGCGCAAATTAAAATTCCGCATTATAAATTGGATTCTGGAGAAAATTGGTTACGAACTACCTAATGATATAATTAGCGAAGCATGGGATTGCCAGTACCCACGTGCACATACGACATTGAAAATAGAGTTTTAGTAACTCGAGATTTTGAAAAGACGTTTTTCCATAAAACTACTCTATCTACTTGTTTTATAACACCACGCAATAAATTGTTATAGTAATTTGTAGTTGATGTATCTATGTCACCAATTAATATTACGAAGAACAAGAAGGAGACAATATGCTACCCTGGGGTACACCTAAATAATATTGAACTAAAACAACTACATCCTTTATTTTGATTTGTTTCAGCGGTCACAGACTTAATATAATTCTAGTAAAATTGTAATTGGATATTATATTATGTTGAAAACGCATAGTGTGAACAGTAGAAAATTATAATTTACTGTGTCGAAGGCCTTTGTTAGAACTATATAGTTAGAGAAAACCTGTAAAATATCTACGGCCAGCATTTACCATAAAACATGATTACTTATTTTGTGTTTTATAATTATGGAATTACACTTATGTAATATACCTTACCTAAGTATTTGTAAATAATAATTTATCAACATGACCAACCAGTAATATGCAATATTGTAGAAAGTTATAAATGTTATAACACTTTGCTATGGAATGAATATATCAATCAGTTACTTATTTAATTGATTTATGTAACAGTAATTTTAAAATACTGTAATATTTGATAAAACAAATTACTGTTTAAAAGTATATTTAAGTGTATAGATGGTTTTTCAAGATGGCTGTTACAACGCCGCGGCGAGAAATTTTATCGTATTTTATTTAGCAATATTTATTATATTTATAACTAAAATAACATAACATACCATCGAACCTGTAATGCCGATGGATTGGAGCTAAACTGTGCTTAGTTTCGTCCACAGTTAACCGTTGTCTGAAGATTTCACCTTCATATATGTATATCAGCAAACTGTGTCTGGAAATTTTAGTTCCACAGATGTCTGCTAGAGGCGTTATACGGATATTATGGCGTCTATCGCTCACTATAACTAAACCCCTGGTTTGGATCCAGATTTCTATACAACTAATTGTCGCCTGCGGTTTCACTCGCATCCCAAAGGATATCGTCAACAGCATCACCTAGCGGTCCAACTACGGTTAATAACCAGCCAAATGACAATGCGTTTAGGAGGAAAAGAATTACGAACTTACCCTCACCAGAATTTATAATATTAGATATAGACCGCATCGAGGACCAGTTCTAAGATAAAATAGATCTACAAGAAACCTCAACTTACCTTTTACTTTGCTCCATTTTTTTGTTTTGATTGATTACTAGCTTCTGCCCGCGTCTTGGTCTGCGTGGACTTCAGAATTGGATCCGACCTGGATAAAATTCGTTCTGACGTGATTGCGTAAGATCAATACATCCTCACAAACTTTCACGTTTATAATATTAGTAGGATGGCGGCAAACGAGTAGACGAGCCACCTGGTAAGTAGTCATCGCCTCCCATGGACACCTGAAACACTGATACATTTCCGAGCCATAAGAGACCCTACTGACTGTAGACTGCCAGAGCCGCAGTAACCGAGGCGGAACTGGTTCTCACTCGCAAATGTCGAAACACACCAGAGCGCTTTACGACAGACTCCGACATAAGGGTGGTCGCTAGACGCCACCCAAATAAACCCAAAAAGGTCCTACCATCGAGCAAATCACATAGACATTTCGTAAGAGGCGTGAAAATACCTATCTAAATAGCAATGAGGAACTATATTCTAACCCAACACCGATCCGATCACCGAGCAGGATTAAAAAAATGACTGTATAAAAGGTTTTTTACTGTCGTAACTTACCTGCAAAAAACTGTTCAATTTCTACACAACCTTCATTATTGTTATCATCTTTATTTAGAGTTTGACCTTCACCAAAAAAGAATGTTCCCTGTCATCACATCTGCTAAAAAGTCCGCGATGAGAGGCAGAATCTCCAATTTTTTTTCTATTTGCGTTATTCATAAGTTGTAGTTCTTTATTTCAGAGCAAGTCATTTAATCTACTATGATAACTCTTAAAAAAATAGAATCAATTTATGATGTTTGCTAGGCAGTGACGCAACGATTTATGCAGACACGCAATACTCTTATACTTGGCTAATAATAATTAGCTCATAATCTAACTTTTATAGCTATAACAACACTTTAAGTGTGTTTTACAGTAATTTGCGCAGTAAAAACTAATAGCAATTTCCATTTAATAAGTGTTTTTATAAAAGTCTTCAATTAGTTTTCCTCTTGAGTTAGTAGGAGTAGTGTTGTCATTTTATCGAAATATCTTGTGGAAAAAATTCATTTAGGGCCGATTTTTCCATCGCCAGATACATTTTAACTGAAGAATAAAATTGACGTAGGAATAAATTCGACATAATTTTTTGACAGATCTTGTATAGAAAATCTGTATTTTTATTTCGAATTTATTCCTCCGATAAAGTTATTTGGCGATGGGAAAATCGGCTCTTAATGTTTTGGAAAATATATTCTAATATACAATTAAGCAATATCGTCATCGTCAATCTATAAGATGAACTAAATACATTACAGTGAAATAAATTATAATTATCTAATAATTAAAGTGTAAGTATGACTTATGAACTATAAAGAGCTGTGTTCGAAGCCGGAGGTTGAAATACTAAACGACATCACTAGTTTCAGTTGTTATTTTAATAGAAATATTTTAAGTAGGTATAAAGCTTTATTCGTTTTACATCATTTATTTTAAATAAATATTTCAAACGTTTTTACGACTTTTTAAACAAATACATATCCATCGTTTCGTAGGAATTTCAAAGAAAATACGTAAATCTTAAAATAATATTTATTTTGAAATAATATGCATATTTTTCAATACTTACAATACAAGAAAATTATAAAATAAATAATGCTAGTTTCTAGAAAAAAATAATTAAAAAATAATCCGAACAATATGCTGAGTTTTATCAAATATAAGTATTTTAGTTTTAGGCTTACACCCTAATAACATGGCGGAGTGTAAGGTTTCCGAAGATGGACAGAACTAAATTGAGAAGAGAAAACAAGTAAGGTTGGAAGAAAGAGAATTCCTCTCAAAGGGAAAAGTATCTATAGACTAGGTTTAGTTAGATTTCAGTTTATACAAAAGTAGGTATAAGATAGTGGGAATATAATAATGTTGATAAATATCTAAAGGGATAAATGTGAGTATTCAATTGAATAAAATATGTACTAAGAAAATATAAATATTTAACCATTTAATGCAATGGAAAATGATAGCAAAGTGGTTTATATTGTTGGGGAATACATTTTAAATAAGGTTTTAAGAGCCCGATCTCCTCAAAACTGGTACTATGACATCATAAGCAGTTTGTACGTAATCATTGTAGTGCTTAATACATCCTTTTCCTCCAACGGAAAATACTGCGCTATAAAGTTTCCTGATCAAATCGAGTATAATTCTACCCTGGTATCCTTTCTCCTTTAAAAATAGCACTATCTGTTTGAACATTTCAATCTTATTTCCACGGTTAATTATGGTTTCCTGGTTTTCAATATATTGTTTGGAAAGCAAGTAATGTTTGAGTATATTTACTATTACGTCTGCATCTAATCCCGCGTTGAATTCTGTTATACTAAACACTAAACCGTTACCTTGCGTTTTATAATCATCAAGTAGGTTTTCAATTTGATAATCATCTAGGATCCCAGGTGTTACCAATTTTTCTTCGATTAATTTTGCAAAATTATTTTCTTCAGTTTCCAGTAATTTCAGGATATAATATGGAAACCGCCAAGCCCCCAATAGCGAAAATAATCTGGGATTGCTGAGAATACTGAGATTAAAGTTATTCCTATACAGTGTTAACATAATTTCATGCAACCATTTTTGTCGAAGCAAATTGTAGACGTATACATGAATTGGATTTCCATTTCTCACGTTATAAAATATTTCCTCATACCATCTTTGGTTTCCATCAGCCTTGCCTAAATTTTGGGCCAGTATCAGTAATATCTTATTTATTTTATTCAAATTGGTCAGTGCCCTGGCTTGGTAAACGTCGAGTTCGCTATATTGTTGAATTTTGAAAAGCGCATTATGTAGCCTTATCAAATTTTCAATGGAAAATAGTTGATAAGTTGAAGCTACTGTTGTTTTTACTTGTTCTGATGGTTGGTTACTATAAAGGTAGGTTGAAATACTCGGTTCAATGTGTTCATACTGCTTATTGGAAACAATCACTTCAGAATTGACATCAACTGTTTCCCCATTATAACCAGGTATAGGCAAATTATAATCCGTTTCCAATTTTGCATATTCAGATTCTAAAGAATTTTCATAGAAATTAGGAGATATAATTTCTGTTTCTTGATCAAGATCCACGTTGGTTTGAGAATCATAAAATGGTTGAACAAAATCCACAGGCCCGGCATCACTATCTATTTCATCGACCAATGTATATATCTTTTCTTTTTCAGCATCAAAACTTAACTGCGATTCATAGTTGGATACGGGATCAGAAGACGATGGTCTTCCAATATCTACAAATTCCTGATCTGTAAGTATTTGCACATCTGAATACTTCTCATCAACAGTAAGCCCAGAGTTTGAGGGGACATTAGGAAGCAGAATTTCTGAATTTTCGCTTAGTTGTTCAACTGTAACATCGTCAAGGATGGCAACTTCTTCGAGGTTTTGATTAATTGAAGATCCAGAAAGTTCATTCGGCCGTAGAATCGTAGAATAATTTTCAGTTTCTTGATTCTTTAGTTTAAGTACAGATTCATAATAATCCTGTGGCGTTTGAGAAGCAAGAATTTCTGGTTCTATAAAAATTTCTTTATCTTGTTCAGATATATCGACGTCTTTTTCAATGTTTAAAACAGACTCGTAATATCCCGGTCTATTATTGAGTTCATAATATTGTGGGGACTGATTATTAATAAGCATTACCTTAGAACCCAAGCCCTTTTCATATGTAGAAGACAATCCATAAGTATTTTTCAGTAATGCTTCGAGATTATTACTTTTATATTTACCGGGTTTAATTTTAACGATATTTTTAGTGATTTTGGGTCCGTATACTAATTTAGTCGGCCTTAGCACATATGCGTAGAGATACGGTTTGCCAAAATGATTTGTGAGAGTAACACCGTTAACTGTAGTGGTCAAAGGTGTTTGAGGAGTGCCTAGTAAGACTTTATCGCCACTAACCATCAACTCAGAACCATCATGTGGATGTAAGTTTAATGGTATAGTCCTTATTTTATTTCCTGTACTCAAAAGCAGGTTATGTTTTGCAGGTAATTTATTATGCAATCTTTCTTCAATTATCCATGGCGAATTATTCACCTCTCGATCTTCTATAGTCCACGGTATAGTATTACCTCCCTTGTTGTTTACAGACCAGATCAAATTACGATCAGTTTTGGGGTTTACAGTTCTTGGCATATAATAAGCTGCACTGTTGTCATTAGTCCAAGGTAGTTTATTCATTTCCGCCGTATCAAGAATGTTAAGGTTTAAATTAGGATCATCATAAACATTACTCTCACGTGCAATGTGATGTTCCTTCGCCACAACTGTAGGAGACAAGAGCTTATAACCATCTGATACATCCAATAGCATTCTTTCAGTTTCTGAATAATTAGGGTTTACCAAATCACTGTTTTGAATATTTATTGGATGGCTATCACTAGTTTCTAAATATGATTCAGGACTAGAAACAGGTAATTTTAGCCATACATTTACATTATCGGTATTGCTATCGCTGCTTGGTAAATACGTCTTTGAGCTATGTTTTTCTAGTTCTATATAGTTGTTCCCCACCCAGCCATCAGTTTCTGAAATAGAAACATCTTTTGAATCCAAATCGTGTTTATATAATTGTTGATAACATTTTCTTATACATTCTTTTTTAGATTTTTTAATATGATGATTTGAATGGTGATGATGTGGAAATTCTTTTCTGTTACTGTCAGTGTTTTTGATGTAAGATTTAATGATTACTTCAGTTAAATCATCAATAATTACGTCAATCGGAATATTCCTCTCTATTGCATCATATAAATTTGAAAAGACATTTAATATATTGAAAAGCTTTTCCATTCGTATGAATTGTTTGTTTTTGTCTGATATATTAATTACATAATTGTTAAAAACACCCCAGAAGCTGTCTAAATTATGATCAACACTATCATAAACTAAAACGGAAAAATCTTTTAATAATTCATTAGAAGAAACATCAGAATTGCTTTCAGTATTAACAGTAGCATATATTTCAGCCATGCGATCAACAGGGTTAGTAACATTAATTTCATCATTACTAACATTACTACTTATGCTATGATTAATAGGTTCAACTTGAAGATTACCTAATTCTTCAGAATCCACATTAAAACGGTCAGCAGTCTGAAAAGAAGAGACGCGTTTTTTATTCTTACATTATTAATTCAAAATGGTACGAAAAAAAAAGTCTGCGAGACTACTTCGCGTAATTCTCTGAATCTCTAATCATCATCCGAATTGAATCAGATACATATTGACGTCATTATGGTGACGTAAATTCAGAATCTGAAGGCAAATTTCGATCTGTCGGGTGGGATTCGCGGTGGCTTAGTATTCAAAGGTAGTATTTGAATCCTGCCCGCACTCGAAATTTTCCTTCACTAAAATAACTTTATAATCTTAGCCTGGAAAATGCAGAAATAGATACAACAAGACATGTACTACATGTCAGAAGCTTTGCCGTGCACACATCAAGTTCAGATAGAACTATTTCCAAAAATGGACTGCGATAGACTTTCATCATTATCATATCAGCCAAAAGACGTCTACTGCTGAACAAAGGCCTTAATTGATACTTAATTTATTTATACTCAGTATATCATTATCTACCGTTTTCCTACTTACATTGGGGTCAGCTTTCGGTGTAAAGCAGTTGAGTAATTTTTTTTTATAAATATCATACGTATCACTAACTATACCTGCCCATCTAATTTCTGAGTAATTCTATCTAAGTAAGAATAAGAGTCTTCGGACTACCACTAACAACTGTCTTAAGGGTCCGGCGGAGCTTAAATTGCCCACAAAAACGTAATATATCGTAATCCAGACCATATTCTATCAAATTATGTTATTATTCGGATTTGTATACCGTTAATCTAGGTTTCTACGGTACTATTTCGTCTACTATACTGGAAATAAATGAATGGAAAATCGTTCCAAACTTGGTAAAGTGATAAAAAATTACATTTCCTTTACATTTATTTCCAGTGAAGTATTTTGGACGAAATGATAGAGTAGGAACTTAGATTAACCGTATTGGAATCCGAATAATAACAAAATTTGATTAAATTGTGTTTAAATCACGAAATATTTCGGTAGTACGTTTGTAAGAGAAATTAGGTTCGCGGACACTCAGCAAAATCACTTGATCAGTGTCAATATGTCTAAGCCACAACCCAAACAAGTAAATAAGTAAATAAATTAAAGTGAAGACAAATTGAGTTGGTTTCTCACTCACCGATGTATTATTAACATTTTCATTTTCTTCAAGTTTTTCTTCAGCCAGTTCCTCAGTCTCACCGCTAAGTAGCTTATTTACTTCCTTGTTATCCAAATCCACGCGGTATTCATCTAATTTATGCTCTACTGTTACGGCATCAGTTTCTTCATTAGCTGCATCATTCATATTTTTAGTGTACCTTTTATTAACATTACCTAGTGTTGTTTTGTGTGATGTTCCATTGGCATTGGCGTTTAGATCGAAATCTGCGGGAACTACGTAGTACTTTGAGATAGAGTGTGTGACCCCATCTTTCTTTATCACGCTGTGTTCGCCTGGTATCAGTTTAAGAGGCTCTGCTACCTGTGAAGAAATTTTTTTTTTTATATATCTATATCGTGAAATAAAATTATTAAATTTGCTTGCTCTATTTTCTCTGATTTCATTCACTGTGTCAAAATTAAAACTTACCGATGATAGTATAAAAAAGAAAACAATAACGCTCAAACTATGAAGGATATTCATTTTGACACCAGTGCATACATCACAACGAGATGCAGATAAATACGCCGTACTGCGTTTTAGTTACACACGTGTAGCCTATTTATTTAGAAAAATGCGAGATTTATTAGGCAAATTATATAGAGTGTGACTTGAAAAAGACTAAGATATCACAGAGGGGACAAATTTAATACAAAAGTGATCGAAATCACGTTGTTCTGAGTTTGCTTATATAATATCCCAAATCAAATCAAAATATTAATTTATCACTCCTACGTATTCCCCTAAATTACATTTAGGGCAGACACTGATATCCATGCAGGCGAACACGGATATGCCAAATCTATATTGTATTGTAAACTTAAGAAAGGTTATATCTCAGTAATATTTGTGCTTTTATCTAAATACTAGCTTTTGCCAGCGACTTCGTCCGCGTGGAATAGTTACTTTGTTCCCTAGTTCTTCGCCCGCGGTTTCACCTGCGTTGCCCCGTTCCTAAGGGTTGTAGCGTGATGTTTTATAGCTTGAAACCTTTCTCATGAATCACTCATTTTCCCAACATTTCCCTTCACTGCTCTGCTCCTATTGATCGTAGCGTGATGAAAAGTATACTATAACCTGTGGTTTGGGCTGTGCGTTGATAGATCACTATGTCAGTCAGTCAGTCACCTAACGTAAGAGTAGACAAATATAATCAGAAAGCTCCGAACTGCTAAGCTATCGGGAGTTACACGTGTTATTGTGAGTCAACCATAAAAGATAGACATTTGCTGTCGTGGAATATTTTTTATATAATTTTAAGGAGAACATTTCCGTCATACATGATTTCTGTGTAGCTTTAACCATTAAGGCTGCACACGCGACGGAAGCTTAAAAAATGGAGTAAGTTCTCCTGTTTTCCCAACATTTCCCTTCACTGCTCTGCTCCTATTGATCGTAGCGTGAAGAAAAGTATACTATAACCTGCCCAGGAGTATGAAGAACAATTGTACCAAGTTTCGTTGAAATCCGTCGAGTGGTTTTTGTTTCTATAAAGAACATACAGACAGACAGACAGACAGACAAAAATTTTACTGATTGCATTTTTGGCGTCAGTATCGATCACTAATCACCCGCTGATAGTTATTTTGGAAATATATTTCATGTACAGAATTGACCTCTCTACAGATTTATTATAAGTATAGATAATATAATATTTATCAATTTTGAATTTCGAGTAGACCATTTGTTATTATGAATTCCTCGAGTTGCACATAAAGTCTCAAGAGATGGCAGTAGCAGTTAGTTCAATGGTTTTTTTTTGTATTACTTATCTACGTAATAAAAATAGTCTTAGTATAGTATTTTATTAACTGAGGTCATAGTCACTTTGTCGGTTTTATATTATTTTCCAAAACTTGTGTTTCCCCGAAGTTTAATGTGTAATTATAGTGGATAGGTTCGTAAACGTGTGCGAGTGTAGGCAAATGATATAAAATTTAAAATCGTAACTTTTCACTCCTAAAATCCATCGAAGCATTAGTAAAGTTTCCACTGTTTTACTGGTGATAAAGTGATCTGTTTTAAACTACAAAAAAGACATGACCTAAAGGTCATAAAATTCCTTAAAAAAATCAGATTGTGGGGCTGATTTGTGATTGGTTATATTCACAGGTACATTTCCTTCATGCCGTGCGCACTGTGTCTGAAATTAACCGAACAAAACCACCCAGGTGAAAATTACTGAAATAATGTGTTTTTACAAATTAGTTAGGTCTTTTTTACGTGGGAGAGCCATGCTCCGGCACGAATGGGCCGGCTCGACCGGAGTAATACCACGGCCTCACAGAAAACCGGCGTAAAACAAGGCTTACGTTGTGTTTCGCCGAGTGAATGAGGTTACCGGAGACCCAATCCCCTTTTAAAAGGTCGGCAACGCACTCGTGACTCCTCTGGTGGTGCGGATGTCCATGGGCGGCGGTAATGGCTTACCATCAGGTGATCCGTGTGGTCGTTTGCCCTCCTATCCCATAAAAAAAATATAATCACGAATTGGACCATTTGTCTTTACACAGAGTTTTATATTTAAATTGACCACTACGTAATCACTTGTGGTCAACTTCAGACACGCAAAGTTATTTTGACTGCACTGTATTACAGCTGTAAATAGAGTTTTCCTGTATAGGCAGCGGTCGTAAACATTTCGTCCTTTACCTATCTACCTAATAATAAATTGCCCTTTTTACTATCGGATGGACAAAAAACCCGAACGTTTAGGTCCACTTTTATTATGCGTAGGAACCGCTGAAATGTGGAATGCGCTTCCCGAGTGGGTCTTCCTCGATAGATTATAATCCGTTTCTTCTAGGCAAGCGCGCTCCATCGTAGACCACAGCTAGCGGTCAAGCGTAAACCTATCAAGAATAAAAAAATACTGAAAATAGGTTTTAACGTACTACCTACCTACATAATTTAATATTAGACAAAAATAAAAATATCGGAAACTCGTGTGACGAATCATACACTTCAGACTGAGTATTACAAGTATTTATTCATCCAACAGTATGTAATTATCAATAATCACTTATCACTTAATCGCTCAATAATTATTAACAATTTATACAACAACAGCACTGGCTTATAAGATATTATGTCTACTGCTCAACGCCTCGGAATAGAATGTCTCAGTCCAGGTTGATCTGTTACCAGCCGAATGTTCCCCACTCTTAAACGTAGGCAAACACTCAGCTGGGTTAGACCAATCAGAGCGAAGTACACAGTACGCATGATCAACTGATTAATTTAAATACATTAGATTATCTTTAAATTTAGCAATAGTTATAAATTGATTACACAGACAAATTGATAATATAACACCTACTTATATTTGACTAATTTGTAATAAAAAGGGCGTTTAATAACGAATAGTTCAACTACAAGCGCCATCTGTCGCTCGTGATAAGGAAACCTATATAAATGTCTTGTCATTATTTTATAAAATCATTACATTCGGCCATCCGACAACGTGCGATCTCCTGACGCACGTTATCGTAATTCAATAACATAAGTCATACATACAGAAATATTACATGCTTAAACTGTTTGAACAAACACGAATCAAAATGCAAAATCATTACATTCGGCTATTCATTGATGTCCGACTCCTTTCTATGAAATAGTTTGTCGTTATCATTATTGCTTTCAGAAGATGGGCTACTATTACGATCTGATGAATCTTTATGGTCAGGCGAATTTATATTTATATTTACATTTTCATTATATTTATTTATATTTTATAAGGTCTAACACGATCAGCGGAAACGACGCTCTTAAATGAATCTCTACGTTTGCTAAAACCGGAATTTCAGTGATTTTATATCTGTCATTGCCCAAAACTTTTGTGATTTTATCAGATCTATGAATTTAAAAAGTTTTATTGCCTTTATTATTATAGTCAGTTCTGGTAACCTTAGTCAAATCACCTTGTTTATAGGTTCTAGGGGTGCTACCGGCATCATAATAGTGTTTTTCGCGACTTTAGTATTAGTACGACCTCATCTCTTACGCTTTGTAACATGTTTTGTATAATGTCAGCTCCAACATCGAACTTATTACTCTAACTATCTCTGAATGTCAAAGTCAAAGTTCTTTAATGCTTCATGTGTAATTTATATACATAGATCTCTAGTTTGGTAAGTATCAACATGAAACCCCGTTGGGGCACAGCATAGAATACATGGGTACTAACAAGTTAATTACATAATTATAATTTAACAAATTACAATATTAGAAAATAATATTATAAACTTTTACTTAAAATTAAATAACCATTTAGGTAGTCAATTTACAGAAATTTAAGGTATTGTTATTATTTTGGTAAATGTTTTTTTTTTTTTTTGCACAAAGATTTTATTGTTATTAATTATAATTTAATTATATTTTATTTTTATCTTCAAAGAATTCTTTTAGCGTGTACATGTAATAACATTATTGTAATAGGTGTTTATTTAGTCTGTTTTTTAAATACATCGTCATTTAGGATATCTTTTAGTTCTCGAGGTATTTTTATTGTGGTGCCAAATAAAGCCCCTATGGCAGTCTTTTTAGTAGAAGAATCAACTGAATTATTTACACCCCATTGGATTTTGCCAAGACACATTTCCCAATTGCGTTCGTCATTTTCGTCATTATGTTTTGCTAATGCGTTTAAGATGGTTTGGTTATATCTTTCAGTTTGACTTTTTGCCCTGCGACAAACTACAGCGATAGGGACATGTTTAGTGCTATGACTGTCGCAAAAGCTCGTGATCAGGTATTATTGGAGATGGTAAGCCAAAGTCATCATTTTTTTTTTGTTTTCGTGTCTTTTACCGCTTTCACATATATATATTTTGTAAAGCAATCAACTATTGTAATAATTTAGGCATTGCCGTTTTTACTCTTTACAAACGAACCAAGATGGTTTAGGTGAATTGTATGGAATGGGACGCTAACTTTTTCTATAGGATACAATTATTCAGTCTTTTGTCTGGATGCATCATCTTTATTATAAGCGTACCGAATGTACCGAATTTTATCGCCGCAGCCTTGGAAACCAAAAGACAGATTGAATTCTCTCAGTCGTTTTAGTAATGCCTAAATGTCCTATATCATCATGGTTATAACGGCATATTTTCCAGCGGGCACTACGAGGGACAACTAGGCGTATTTCATCGTCAATTCCTTATACTCTATGATTTTTAATAACATAATTTTTCCTAATATCTTTAGATTCTTCGTCAGATTCAGGCTTAAGAATTTTTAAGTAAACGCGAAATGTCTGGATCTACATTTGTAGTGTTAATATCCAATTGTCAGTCTCGATACTTTAACAGAAGACTCGTCTTTAATGTCAGAAGGCAAAGAATGTTATTTCGGCTTAATGCATCGACACGTGTCATACGAATACCGGGTCTATACTCGCTTGGTTAGTATGGTTCGGAGCGTATTATGGTCTATTACAATTTGAAATTCTAATCCCAACAGATAAACACAAAACTTCAAATTTCATAAGATTGTAAATGACGCCTTTCAGGTGTCGTCTGCCTACTAAAATAAGCAACCGGCTTAAGTACCCGAAGGCTAGACTGCCACTGTACTAATATTTCTCCCACACCTAAGGAACTAACATCTGTGTGCAACTCCGTATCAAGTTTAGGATTGTATAAGGCTAGTGTTGGTCTATTACTCAAACTTTTATTTTAATGCTTGAAATTGATCTTCTACCCAAATGATACTATAGAACTAGCACAATCGGAATCGGATTCTTGTATTATATCATTTCGCAACAAGACATCAATAAATTCTCGTACCTGTCCTCTCTCGAAGTGCGATAAGCGATAGGGTCTATGTGTCTATCTAGGTCTATCATTAAGCAAGTCTATGTTCATTTTAATAGAGTTATTACAACCTATCTCGCTCAAGTTAAATGCAAAAAAATTCACGAGACGACTGCGATAAAGCGTAGGTAAGGCTTATCCATTTGCCAACTTGAGGGACCGACTTTGATTTCAGACTTTATCAAAGGAGTCAAGTCAGTAATATCTCTCGTGATTTTGTTAGGGCATATAATTCTTTTTTTTTTATTCAGGGTTTGATTAGCTAAATTTGATAATAAGGTGACATTTACCCATGCTTAGACGATATGTGCCTTGAGGTAAGTTATATTCTTTGCCAAGTTTATTACTATTATAACCTTCTATATAAACATTCCCAGGATAAGAAGAACTTAAATCCGAAACTTCAACTAATTCCGATTTGTTTCTGGCTAATTGAATGAAATCCGATAAGGTAAGCTTTAAGGGGCTCAAATCATTGGTTTGCTGCGAAGCTCAGGACTTTAAAATTTTATCCAATGAGTAACGCAGTCTGCATAAACCCATAATTAACCATAAGCAGGTACTTCTATATTCGATTCGATTTCATCAATCCTAAGAACGTACTATATACGGGTGTCACCACCAAAACCCTTGACTATAGGTAATCTCGACACAGTTTTCACGGGGTCAAGGCTGTTGCATCATATTCACGCATTACATAAGTCAAAAGTCAAATCATCCATTTCAAATAAACCAATAATACAGGTACTTTTGAATTGCCAAAACTAGGTGCACGGTTCCAAATAGTGGGTCCTACTATACCCAATCTTAATAATCTATCAATCCCAACGAAAACTGGATTATTTACCCGTTTGTAAAACTTGTTATTACTGTTACTGTGTGTAGAAGTTGTAAGGACTTTACGTTCTATTTCATCGCTTGACTTTGGGTCTATTCATGGAATTAACGGTGTCGGTTTGCAATTTTCGTTCTAGCGCCCTGTCACACTTTAGACGCTTGTCAAGGGACTTGGGACATCTGGTGTAAGAGTGTTCTTTACGACGACAATTAAAACAAATAATTGGAGGTATCATTTGAAGTCGAAGGCGAGGTATGATCATGAGTTCATGACGCTTTCTATTTGTAGAAATAGGTTCTAACTAGGTATGCTGAGAACTGAAAATATGTAGCGAGTCTTTCCGGTTCATTACAATTTAAAGCTTGAGCTCCATTTCTAATGGATTTATCATAAATGCCGTGAGTTGCACAACCTACAGCCTTTTTATCACTAATATCATATCAGCTTGTATATCAGCATCAATTTATCACAAAAATATTCACGTAAACTTTCATTACTTCATGTTGTACCTTTTCATTTTGACACACATTATTGTAACTCGTAACATCCTAATTATATATGAAAACAATAAAGATTTGAATTTGTACGTACCAATATTTCTTTACCTTTCCCTTTTTTTTTTTTTTTTTTTTTTGCTAGCCCGACAAGTTTTTGTCGGGCAAAATGTAAGGTCCACTTCTCGTCCCATTCATATATTACACACTTACCTTTCATAAACAACCTTCAATACTCTGAGATTTACTGGAGGGATTGAACTTCGGTATAACATTTGGTAAATGGTTGTACGACTAAACTGGCGGCTCTTCGTCTGGAGTATGCATTCATTGGTTTCATCATCATTCATTGGTATCATCAGATTCCATGGCCTCAAAACATAAAAATGTATAAGTATTGTTTCAATTTGACACTAACAAGTTAAAAGCTCCTTTTTTTACTATTATTATTAAATTCATTTTATATTACTAAAATATCTACTCGAACTGGTCAAAATTAATAGCTCCATAAATTCGAAGTTATGCATGAAAAGTTCAATCAAAAATATACGTCTTCCAATAAATGTTTCCCATTTCCAATTTATAAAATTAATAGAGGGTATTAATAGAGGGTACACAACTATTTGCAACGCACTTAGTCGCATAATAATTCTTTTAATTGTTCTCTTAGTATAAATCATGCTTTACTTACGCGTCTGAGGATAGTTCTGTTCCTATTGGGCACACTTGGCCCAAAACTTTTGACTCACTTGGCCAAAATAACTTTAAGCACACTTGGCTTACCATCTTTAAGCACACTTGGCTTAATAGGCGTACATAGCCTCTAGTAGCTAGAGCACACTTGGTTTCCTATTGTAGGTACACATAACTCCTATTCCTATTGGTATACTAAAACTACTTTATACTTCTTTAGTGGAATCTATTTTGGATTATGCTCTTGATTGCTACGGCCTCACATTTAAAAACCCATATAGATAAACTGGAGAATATCCAAATAAGATTTATAAAACTGCGTGTAGATAAAAAATAAAATAACTTATAGATACCCTACCATAAAACATTAATTGTGCACTCCATTACGAATTATGTACCTACCTACATGTTATTAAGACTAAAATTGATCCCACAGTCAAACTGTTTGTACAGTTTTGTGGGGCTTATATTACTTCGTAAGACCTAATATGTACCTCATAAAAATTAAATAAATAAAATAAAAATAATTAACCTCTAACAATCTAAGCACACGTGGCTCAATAGGCATACATAGCTTCTAACAATCTAAGCACACATGCCTCAATAGGCATGTATAGCCTCTAGTAACTCGAGCACACTTGGCTTCCTATTGTAGTCACACATAACCTCTAACAATCTAAGAACACATGGCTCAATAGGCATACATAGCCTCTAGTAACTCAAGCACACTTGGCTTCCTATTGTAGGCACACATAACCTCTAACAATCTAAGAACACATGGCTCAATAGGCATACATAGCCTCTAGTAACTCAAGCACACTTGGCTTCCTATTGTAGGCACACATAACCTCTAACAATCTAAGCACACATGGCTCAATAGGCATACATAGCCTCTAGTAACTCAAGCACACTTGGCTTCCTATTGTAGGCACACATAACCTCTAACAATCTAAGCACACATGGCTCAATAGGCATACATAGCCTCTAGTAACTCAAGCACACTTGGCTTTCTATTGTAGGCACACATAACCTCTAGACATACGTCACTCAACATTACTGTATCTGTGGATTTTCTTGTAGGCATATCCCACTTCTGAAATGTGACGAATCATACACTTCAGACTGAGTATTACAAGTATTTATTCATCCAACAGTATGTAATTATCAATAATCACTTATCACTTAATCGCTCAATAATTATTAACAATTTATACAACAACAGCACTGGCTTATAAGATATTATGTCTACTGCTCAACGCCTCGGAATAGAATGTCTCAGTCCAGGTTGATCTGTTACCAGCCGAATGTTCCCCACTCTTAAACGTAGGCAAACACTCAGCTGGGTTAGACCAATCAGAGCGAAGTACACAGTACGCATGATCAACTGATTAATTTAAATACATTAGATTATCTTTAAATTTAGCAATAGTTATAAATTGATTACACAGACAAATTGATAATATAACACCTACTTATATTTGACTAATTTGTAATAAAAAGGGCGTTTAATAACGAATAGTTCAACTACAAGCGCCATCTGTCGCTCGTGATAAGGAAACCTATATAAATGTCTTGTCATTATTTTATAAAATCATTACACTCGCATATATTTAAAAAAAATGAAACATACCTACTTACATTAAAGTTACCATCTGTACATTATTTAACTTATTCTTTGACTATTTTATACCTATTTAATGATACGATAGGAAAATGCGGCAAATTGGTGCTACACTTATTTTAAAATAATTTGTAACGTAAAATTACTAGCTACCTAACTACTTGGGTACCTACTTACTTTTTTAGGATAAATTGAAAATATTAAAATTTAAGTGCCTCCTAACAATGCTACAGACATAACAGGTGAACTGTTAAGCCTGTAACCCGGAAGGGTTAGGTAGAATAGCACTGTACTGATGAACACCAAGTTCGCAGACGCTTGAAATTTGATATTTACCTGTTTGAATTAAGTTTGCTAGTCACGCTATGAAAACTACCTATAGCCGTGTTTCATCATCATCAATCCATATATTGTCCTACTGCTGGGCACGGGTCTCCTCTCGGAATCAAAGGGATTAGGCTATCCTTAGTCCACCAGCTTACTGCAGGTTTTTTTTCTTAAAAATGAAACGTTGCCCCACACTAGGATTTGCTCCTGTATCGTGGGTGCGTTTACAAACACAAATTCTCACATACAAAAACGCCAAGACCCGGAACAACTACCTCTAGATCATACAAATATTTGCTCCGTGTGAGGATCGAACCCACAACCCGTGACGCAGAAGCCGATCGCTCAGCCGCTGAGCGTCAACTACGCGCTCGAGGTTCGGCTTCAGCACTCGTATTTACAACAGCTGGCAAACTTCACACGCCGTCCATAAATACTCTCAGGTGTGCAGGTTTCCTCACGATGTTTTCCTTTACCTTTTAAATGCTTAACCAACATCGTTTGGAGTACCTACCTTGGTTTCAGTAAGTAACCAGGGCAGTGGGCGAGAGGAACCCCCCCCCCCCCCCAAAAAAAACAATGAGATTAAAATCATCACTGGTCCAGAGTTCGAAAGACGATAGATATGATCTGGGTGTCTTTAAATCACGAGTGAATCCGTTTCTTCTAGGCAGGCGCGCTCCATCGTAGATTGCAGTATCGCATAACATAAATTAGATGATCTGGCGGTCAATAGACAGATTTTTTCGAACCAATTTATGTATACCAAAGAGTATAGTAATATATAGGGAAGTATACCCAATTTATTTGGAGATCACTAGAAGATGGCATACTTAGCTTATAAAATAGAGTAGGTAATTAAAAATTACAATTATTGAGTTTTTGTTTCTTTATCTTTTGTTTTTACTCCTCTTTCCGTATGCTGTCGATTTTAAGGAGATTGAGTTTTTATACCTACCTTATCTATAACTTAAAAAAAATGTGATAAATTACTATGTAGTATTATATTATCTGTTTCATGGTGTCAAGTGATTTATATCTGAATCTGTTGCATGAAGCTAAATTAGGTACCTACTACGTTTTGTACTTATAATGCATTATTTCTGGTAAATTTAGAGCGAATCTGTATCACTACATTTTTTTTAATAAGCTTATTGTTAATGTGGGTCGCACGTTAGGTACTAGTATTCTTGTTAACCCCTCGTGCTAAGCTAAATGCTTGTGTTACGAGTGGGTTCACGTCGGTAGTGCAATGGGTTTCGAACCGGCAACCACATGATCGCAAGTCCGACGCCCCAGCCATTAGGTTACCGTCGCTTTCCAAAGTATTTATTTCGAGTCTAGTGATAATCTTACTAATATTATAAACGTGAAAGTTTTTGAGTGCGGCTCAACATATCTGGATAAATTCTGCGAATTGGACATTTTGCGACCTCTCGACATTTTGCGAATTGGACATTCTGCACCTAAACGAAAATTTGGCACACAGATAGATTATAGCCTGGAATAATACGTAAGCTACTTTTTATCCACGTCGGACCCAATCCTGAAGACCATGCCGACAAAGTCGCGGGCAGAAGCTAGTGACTACATATTGCCTATGAATCTAGAACTTGTTATAGACCAGCCGACTCTTCTCCATAAGACCCACTTTTTGGAACCGTGCAATTAGTTTGACTTTTCAAAAGTACCTTTTTAATGGTCTAATTGAAATAAATAATTTTGACTTTGACTTTGACTTTGACCTACAAACTGCGAAAAATCATTTGAAATTTTAATTTCGCGGGCTCAGGTGAATTTTCGGCCTCAAGGGAGGTATTCCGAATTGAAGAGAAAAGCAAATGGGGATTTCATTGCGGTGAAAGCGCGATTTAGAAAAATAATACAATAATTAATAATTAACAGTAATATAATATTTAAGGAATAATTGCACATAAGAACCAATATTAATGAATAACAGACAAATACAAAATTATTCTTATAATTATTAATCACATATTGCTCACGATTGCCCAAATAGTGGGTAGTAATATTGCCAATAAAAAACTGAATTGATCTAATTTTACTCCAGTATTGACAAGCTTTGCGACTAGCAATCTTAATTTCTTCATACAGGGTTCAGTTTTCGTTGCAACTCATGGTATGACTGTCAATGATTTGTCATTCTGAAATGGACTTAGTTTCCATATAATTAAAGTGGATATTTGTGTGATTCTATCCTATTTTTTCTTAAGTAACGGTTCATTTTCCAAATAAGATTTTCAATTCAGTTTCAGTTCATCTTTGCCCAGCAGTGGGATATAATATAAAGGATTACATTATATTACAGGATATTGTATCACAATAGTAAGTTATTTCAAGTTTGCCCAAAATTGGGCAATTTTTAAATATTTTTATACACAGTTGGTATAATTTACATATTTTGGTACAGTGTGGGTTTAACGATGGGTGTTTATGATATATTTAAATATTACTAGTAATAAACGGGAATTATACCGTGGGAGAGCCATGCTTCGGCACGAATGGGCCGGCTCGAGCGGAGTGATACCGCGGCCTCACAGAAAACCGTCGTTAAACAACGCTTACGTTGTGTTTCGTTGAGTGAGTGAGGTTACCGGAGGCCCAATCCCCTTTTAAAAGGTCGGCAACGCACTTGTGACTCCTCTGGTGTTGCGGGTGTCCATGGGCGGCGGTAATCACTTACCATCAGGCGATCCGTCTGCTCGTTTGCCCTTCTATCCCATAATAAAAAAAAAACAAGAACAAATTGGTCATCTATTACTTATTTCCAATAAAAAACAGATTTCTTAAAAAAATAAGCTCGCTCGTAATAGGGGATTACGGCGATTACATGAGACCTACCAAAACAAACCGACGAACTGTGGGTGACTTGTGGTTTATCGTTCTGCGTCAATCGGATCGCCAATAATTAACAAAAAATGTAAGGTAGCTGTTAGTAATTGTAACATTAAGACATCTAATATGGTCACGGGTAGACTAAGTTTTTGGACGTATCAGATTCGGCTACGTTTTCGGATAAATTCTTATTTCGGATATCCAATAATTTTGGTTACGGAGCTCTATAACATCCCTATGTAGTAATCCCGAATTTTCTTTGCGTCGAAGCTCACAGAGCCCAGCCCTAAACCCCACACTGTAACAAATAGCTGTTCATGATCATGTTAGACAACATTGCTGGTAAATATTTCTATCCAGTAGCCGTCAGGGTCCTGGATGAAGGCGAGACCCTTCATCTTGCCATCGTTAGGGCGCTTAATGAACTTCACGCCTTGCTGCTCAAACCTGGAAATGTTATAAAAGAACATGAAATTATTCTGTCACTGTGCTAACTGATCATCAAAGATCGGAATAGGTAGAGCATATTTAACTAAAGTTCATGGCAGTAATATAGAGTTGATAATAAGATCCTTTAAAAGAGGTAGGGCATAGTGGAATCGAATAATTCCTCTCACAATTGGAGCTGCCCGACTGAGGAAGTACCTTGCAGAAAATCGTAGCCAAATAACATAGCTTCGTGCTATGTTATGTTCCTAACGGTGAGCAAGGTCGCCCGAGCTCCGCGAGGAAGCGTTGTCTTGGCAGATAGGATAAGCATCACGCTATTGTCTCCTATGCTGCCAGCCCAACTATTCCTCCTTAATTGACAGGGTCGGCAACGCGCGAGTGATACCCCTGGTTGTTGCAAGCGTCTATAGGCTACGGTAACCGCTTACCATCAGGCGGGCTTGTTTGCCACCTTAGTGGTATAAACATTATTTTTTAATTGATTGTTTAATTGATTGAAATTTCAATTGTTTAGTAACAACGCCCAATTGTTTAGTAACAATGCCCAACATACAACATAATATGTTGTATGTTGGGCACTATAACATATTATGTTGACTGTTTGACTACCTAGCACAAGCCTCATCCACATTCCTCACGAGGATGCCGATGTGTCCGAAGCCTCGCGGGTCTGAGTTGCCATTATGGTAGCTAGAGTCGTCACTCTCCGTGCCCCAGTTACTGGAAATTATTACAAAAACGTTAGTAAACAATAGTGTTAACTGATCTCTTTGAGAGCCAGGTCATATACACTATGTTAAAGAACACTATCTAATCGGAAAGGGACTTATAGGTATCCCAATCACATCACCAAATAATATAAGAGACATTAAATATTCATAAAAGTAAACATATTAATTAAGTTTTAAATTTAAACATACCGCCACCGTTTTTAAGCGCACCAGATGTCGCCACTGGCGAGTAAGGTCCATAAGTATAGCTTTTAAAGTTTGTTATTACGCGCGTGAAAACAAATTAATACATTAAAACGTATTTAATAACTTTAAATCGTACCGTAAAAATATCTAGCATGCCACAGAGATATGTAGTCCCGTTTTGTTCGAAAAAAAAAGGAGGACTAAAATTTTCGAACGGTAAAACCCTCACAAAACACTAACATTAATTGACCCATAATTCATATTTACCATAATTAATCTAAGATATTGCAAAATGTTCACTAAATTATTCTAATTAGTAATAAACCTGCGTAGCCCATCCAAAAACAGTGTAATTTGTTTGACATTTCAGAGACCTTACTCTACACATGCGCCTCTAGCGGCGAATTCACACGCGGTAGCCCTCATTACCCCGAAATCCCGCATTTCTTTTAATGATAAAAAACATCATAGGCCATATTATGCACCCAGGGACGGGGTCACTGCTGCCATTTTATAAATTTTTTTTCAGGGATTATTTTTCCTTGTAAATGAAATTAATTATAGTGTCCCAGAAATCAAGGTCAAGCCGGGAACGGGCAATAGGGCAAGTCGTAAGTTATTAAAAAAATATGTTCTTTTCAAATTATATGAAGTTGGATGATGTAATATTTCGAATTCAATGTTGAGCAAAAATCTAATATTTTACTTAAAACGGGGGCAGTTATGTTTTAACTTTTAACTGTAATTTACAGATGGGTTAGGTAGTCACAGGGGTTCGAAGATCATCTTAGGGTGTTAGTTTCACGATTTATTTTTGAATGCTTATAATTGAAAAGTACATGACCAAGATTTGTTTAAATATTTTTCTAATAACTGTCACGACTTGACCTAATGCCCATTTCCGGCTTGACCATATCTCGATACCTAAGAATACCCTCACGGGCCGGACAGGGTTTTCTTAACACATTGTACATTCATACTCTATTATATCTAATTACGTTTAGGTAGTATCTTGTCATAGGTAGGTGAATATGGCTATGCAATAATCTATACTTTTTCAATATAGGCTGAATGATGTTTCCTTGGCCAACTGAAGTCGTGACCAGGGTGTAATGCAGCACTGCATTAAAATACTGCAGTGCTGATTTTCAGTGAGGCCTAGATTTTATGTTAAGTGGCGACCAAAAGTCCTTAGGCAATCTCACAACGCAATAGCTTGATGTTTAGTTTGACTTACAACCTTCTATTCATTGTCGTTAACAAGTGACACGCACTGGCTGTATCAAGCTCACTCATACTGTTCATAGCAATGTAATCCTTAGTGTGATAATGGATGGCTAGTAGTTGTTGTATAGCCATATGAACTGAACTAGGTAATTGCTTTATATTTTAAAAATCCCAATCTTGAATTCTTATAAATTTATACATAATAGTACTTTTAATAAATTATTCTGTGTTAACACTAGGGCTGCTGTGGTTACTTAGTTTGGTGTACTAATAGTCTCTTTTATTAGTAATACTTACTATGTTAATTCTAGAGTGGCTTTCCTGGTCATAGCCCAGGCAGTCCTTGTGGCTTCATCAGATGGAATCTCAGCAGCATTCTCATAACCCATAAAGAATAATGAAAACTTCATTTCAGGAAAATGGAGTTGCTTTAATAGTGTCATGCCAAGAACTCCAGTGTAGAAAGGAATGGACTTGCGGGGGTCCTTAATCCGGTACATTGTTTGTTGGAACATGAAGTCCTGAAATGATATTAAGAAATTTCAGTGTGTGGTTTAATGATATAAATATGTTTTGTTAATAAAACAAATCTATAACATTATTTACAATAATGTAAACTACAAAATTAACAATTTAATTATTCTGCCTTTGCCTTGCAGTAGGATGATTACGCCTGAATAAAAAAAAATACCTATCATAAATACAATCCATCACCTTTTTAAACAAAACATTCCAACAGACTTCGTTCCCGCTAATACTGAAGGAATTAAATTAATTTATGTTGTTACATTGTTACGATATTTATGTTTGTTGTTCTTTATTGTCATGTGATTTTTTAATTTATCATGTATATTATTATCAAGTTAACCAACATGGAAATAAAGATTTATTATTATTCTTATATTTATTATAAACTTGTAATATTTTTTTTTACTGTAAGCTTATCTACCAAAGATTTCATTGATACACAACTTTTGTAATAGGTCACAGATAACACTTAAGATATGTAATGGTTACAAGATAATGGAAATATTACGATAGTATATCAACATTTGAACAGATTTCTTGACTTATTTAGTATTCATAAGGAAAAAATATTATGGAATCACACATAAGTAAAATAATATTATTGGTATACATATCAATTTTATGACCTATCACTTATTATTAAGCTGAAGTGTTTTTTTATATGAACACACAAAGCTTTGGAACTATGAATCAGATTTAAAAAATTCTAAAGTGTTTGATTACCAAGTGCAAAATAGGTGAAACCACAGGGAATAGCTAGTAACGAATATTAAGAGTCCGGCGGACAGAATTACTGTTACAATTGTAATACCGAAATAAATCACAATTCAAACATAATTTAATCAAATTCTGTTATTACTTGGATTCCGATACCATTAATCAAGGTTCCTACTCTACCATTTTGTCCAAAATACTTCACTGGAAATAAATGTAAGCGAATGCAATATTTGATAACTTTACCAAGTTTGGAATGATTTTCCAGCATTTTATTTGCAGTGAAGCAGTAGTTGACAAAGTAATACTATAGGAACTTAGAGTAAAGGTATCCAAATAATAACATAATTTGATAGAATATTGTCTGGATTACGATTTATTTCGGTATTACGTTTTTGTGGGCAATTCAAACTCCGCTGGACCCTTGTGTATAATTACTAAAATAAAAAATAATATAGATAAAATAGTGATACCTATATTTATGTGATGATTCACATAAATAATTTTTTTCTTGATTTACTAATAATGTTAACCAAGGTGTGCGTGCTGCGTTGTTGATTATATTTCATATCAATCTCATAGCTAAATACAAAAATCAAAAATAGAGTCAGAAACTTTACCCTGGTCGAGGGATCAGGCGTCTGGCACAGGGCCTCGATCTCTTGCGGCGAAATTCCTTCATTGGCCATTGTTCTAATTAGAAAAGAAAACGTAATTAAGTATATCTAAGTTTATCTTCGAAGCTAACCTAGAGAAATTGAACCACGTCTTGCAGAATATGAATGATTATTTCTATTTTTGATAATCTTATCCGTTAACTTTGTATGGAGCTTTACTTACATTTTATCCTAAACGCCTGGGTAAGTAAATTACAAAAATATGACGATTTTTTGAAGTCCAACCCGGCTACAACTGACGTAGGTTATAGTGAAATAAAAAAGAAAGATAGTCTTTCTGGCCGCTGGCTGACATTGACATCTTCTGTCTAAGTGAAGTGCCAACAGATTAAAAAACATAAAAGTGGCACGCACAGATTAGTGATTGTATAAAGTAGGTTAGTAGGTTTATGATGGTCTAAACAGGTAAAAGCCCAGTGTCTAATTGGCAACTGATTTAAACTGAATTGACAATTATTGCGGTCTTCACATGAAAGAGACGTGGCTCTAAACAAGGTCTCTCTCTCTATTTTTTCAAAAGCCTAGGCTAGGGTGTTGGACTTACGATCATGTGGTTGCCGGTTCGAAACCCACCCATTGCACTACCGACGTGAACTTACTCGTAACACAAGCATTTAGCTTTGCACGAGAGGTTAAGAAGAATACTAGTATTTATAGAAACATTTGTGTGTTGTGTAGTAGTTAAACAAAAGACACTTGAAGGGTTGTTTGTACCTAGTTCAGTCAATCGGTATGAAAGAAAGAAAGATTCCAATACTCTATTACAATAATTTATTTGGCTACCTTTCTCTTGTTTTAAAGCATACGTGTTGTCGGTTACCCTATCATTTTGTATTCACAGTAACTTCTCCATGGTGAATAATGCTCTAATAAAGACATTAATTAATTAATTGTAATAGGTATGCGCAAGGCTACACACCAAGCTGTACATTATCCGGTAAGCTAGTCCCTCATTCTTCGGATAACACCAGCCATATCGGAGGTCAGCTTAAACTGGAAACCTCGCCCAGTCCCAGACGCTCTTCAAATTAGGACAATTCAGGGAAATCCGTACGAATGGCAACCCTAGATAACGATATTATTATTATGGTATTGGTCTTACTCGATCTATACTTGCATGTAAGTATTGTCTCTATTAAAAATAAATAAAAATAGTTTAATTTTCAAACAGAGATCTAATTTATTGATTAAATCACTTATTCCAAAGGTAAAACTTTTCATACAAATATCTGAGTTCTTCCATCCACACAATGTCTCTTTCTACTGTTGTTGTGAGGCATTGGAATGCTGATATCATTCTCATATTTTTATCGTCAACAAAAATATCTCCAATTACACTTAGATAGTCCCCTTCCGTAAAACTGAATGGTTTTTTCGCGATGCGGTCCAACAAAGTAGACATAATGTTAACATTGTCATTGCCTCCTCTCGCCGCTTCAGAAAAACCATAATATAAATCTTTCAAAATGGCCGGTGATGCGTTTAAATTACTTTTTGTGCTATCATAATAAATTTGAACAGATCCCGTGGCGTCGGAGAGCTCTATATTTGTTGTGTTGTGTAATGTATTGTAGATAGACGTAATAACACCATGTATCATGACATTCTTGAATGTAAGTCCGAATATTTCGTAAATATACTTGGTTTCTGTTATTCTGGCTCGGAATATGTCTTGAATATAAAGTTTTAGAGGATTTTGTTGAAAGTTATCCATTTTTTTGTTTTAATTGAATTCACTTTTCACGTAACACTAATGAATCACACTATTAAACACAATCATAACACATGTTCTAAGTGTTGTTTATTTACATTTTATTGAGACTTCAGTTTGACAGTTCAATGACGCGAAACTTCCAGACGTATTTTGGTTCGTTCAAAAACATTACAATTATGTGTACCGTAATTTTTTTAAATAAAATAAATAAAACTTATTACAAATTAATTGTTTAATGTCGTCATTATAGGCATCGGTGCTATTAAAATTGTAACGGATTCTCATACAAGTTTACTTCACTAGGGATATATGCTTAGCTGCTTTTTCGTTGGATACGATAAGTAGGAAAAAAGTGTATAAGTAAATATTTTTACTTACTCCATAATTGATTCGTTTTACTATTCGGTTCAAACAACTTCTATAAAAGTAGTAAAATTAATAGTTACCCTGAAACAAAAGAGTTTAAAGTCATCTTGTAACGTAGGGTTGCTACTTTTTACTAAGCTCCTCTATTTTTGCTTTTCTTAATTTTATTATATTGGAATATACTCACCACAAATTGAGCGTCTGAATGTCGGTAATATAGATGAAGCGACTGTCATGAGATCTCTGTAATACATTTTTAAGGCGTTACATTTATAGTTACCTTTACATTAATTATAGTTAATACTAAATAGGCTTCTAACTGCCACTAATGATTGTCATATTCTTTGATCACTGTAAGTGAAATAGCATCCTAGATTTTGAGTTACTTAACAGTTAACCCTTTTATCAGTTAATACTTTTTTAACTTGCCTACGAACAGAATTATAATATTCTAAACTCCATTTAGTCCTTTTGATATTGATAGACTTAACAAGCTACAACAGAAAGGTATAGTTCTCACGCCTCGTTATAAATTTCGGGGAACCCACGATATATTTTGTTAGGTAGCAGCCCTAACTAGAGGTGGCACCCGACGCGGCAATTATGCAAACTGCGCCCGTCTGCGCTCGCTTATTTGTAGAGTGTTTTCCCCAGCGAATAGAGGTGGGACATATCGATGTATAATTGAGACGTAATTGATTTTGGATTGGTTGATGTGGTTATCGTTGGCGTATGGGGATGTGAATTGCAGAAATGTTTTTTTTGAGTCATTTTTTTTATCCGTGTCTGTTTATGTTTCAATATCTTGCCCTCTATTACATGGGACCTAAACCTTCTGTCAATCTGTGGGTGTGCTTCATCTCTGCTTAATTGTTCGGTGAATACCTATAGGCGTGATGGTAGGTATGTTATATTATGTTTTATGTGGGTCACGGATTCGATGGCACAGACAACCAAACTAGTCCTCAGTTTTTATGCGTTGACTGAATTGGAACTGGAACAGTTTGAGAAAGACTAGAAGTTTTAGAACTATACTAGGGTCGGGACGAAGTCTTATGTGTCGCCCAGGGTGTGATGGATAGTTGCGAAATGAAGACACCCTTTTTTTGTTTGAATTGTTATTATTTTTCAAGGAGATATTTCAGGTAATTATAGGATAAGTATATATGGAATTTTACACTGTACTTGATTGAGAATTCCTTAAAATGACAGGTTAGCGGCATCTGCCTGCGAGTAGTAAGTTTTGTGCGTGGTCGTACTGGTCATGTGTGCCCGCAACGGAACCGGTGTTACCAGCTGAAGCGGAAACAACTAGACTTATCGGTCTAGTGTGGTTGTGGAACGTGTAGTCAGGGATTCGATTCCTACGTCGAAGTAGAGTATAACTAATCAGTTTTTCGGATAAAACATTCTCAGTAGAAATCTACCGTGTATAACACTTTTTAACTTTTGGAGGAATGGAGAAGTGTCAGTATATTATTACAACAAAGCGATATCATAACATAGGAAATTTGTATTTTGTATTCCCCGAAGGGTTAGGCAGAGAAGTATTGCTGTAGACCCACAATTCACCGGTATGTCTAAGTATTATGTAGTAGAGGGTATGGTTTATATCAAACCAATATCGATACTTCAATATCCAAATCATCGACATCTCCCCATTCCTAGCACTCTCATCATCGATGCGTCCATAGCGAGGCGCCGCATCGGAATCGTCTGCTTTAGCCTCCACTATAAAGCTTATCGACAACCCTTATCATCGTACCCTGTTTTCGTTTTACGCTTAACTACCTTATTATGTACTTAAAATTATTTTCCTTGAAAATTTTAAACGAATCAGTTTCTAAATTGCAAGTCTGTGTTACTGTGCGATTCCAGAGGAGTTTCCTCCCACCCACACTCAAGTTGTGGACTCAACTCCCCGCCGAGGTTTTCCCAAATGACTACAGTATGGGGTTCTTCAAAAAGGGTGTGAAAAGATATTTAAAGGGTTGGCAACGCGAATGATAGCCTTGGTGTTGCAAGCGTCCATAGGTTACGGTTACCGTAACCTATGGACGCTTGCAACATCGCTTCGCTTACCATCAGGCGTGCCGTATACTTGTTTGCCACCTTATTGCTCCGGGGCCTCAGGGCTCCCGACACGTTTCAGTGGTTAGTGGTATATAAAAACGTCTCTAATTATGTAGTGTTGGGAAGTCGGGTAAGATATAGGAACTCGCTTTGATGGGAAGCACTGGAGAAGAACATAATATCGTAAAAATTTGCAGAGATAAATTACTAATTCATATTATTGTACTATTACGCTACTACTAGCCTGGCCTTGTCCTAGGTTTTTCTATTAAATTCTCAGTTTGGGTTTTGTGCCCGATTAATTGCAATAGGCTCGTCCCCTCGGCGAACTGTGGGTGTACCTACATTTTGATGTCAGCAATTTTGTTTTTAGAAATTTTATGTAATAAATTAAAATAAGTGGTTTATAAGATATCAATAAATAAACGTAGAACGAAAGTGGTGTACCCGGATCGTCGCAAGTGGAAATCTATAGTCTCTACCTACCCCAATGGGAGACAGGCGTGAAAATATGTAGGTGTGTTTATAATAAAAAGCTATGAAATTATAAATATTAATATAAGAATTAGTGAGTTATGAAAAATGCCATAGTTATAATATATGTGGAATTAGAACATTCCGAGCTGCTACTGAAAATTTCTTAGAAAGACCCAATAACATTTTGCTCGATCTGGGATTCGATCTCAGGACCTTTATCGTAGCAGTCGCGCTAAGGACCACTATGAATAAATATTTATTTAATAAGAAAAAGGTCAAGTGCGAGTCGGACTCGCAAACTGAGGGTTCCGTACAAATCGTGTAGGGTAGGTATTTAAGAAATGTTTTTTGACAATTTCTATGGCTTTGGGTCAACAAGATACTTATACTGTGACAATGTGAAGACTGTAGCTCCAACCATTTGGCTGTAAAACCTGTTTTGACAGACGACAGATAGACGGACAGACGGCAGTGACGTGAGTGACAGCAATAGGGTTCCGTTTGGAACCTTCGGGTACAGAACTCAAAAAATTTAAATAAAACTATATGAGTTCTGTGAAAAACGAGGTTCACACTCAACATGAAACATGATGATACAATCCACAACACAGCGCAGATTTTCAATGTGAACCCCAAATGTCTGACTCTGGATGTAGGTAGTCATAACAAAGCAAAAGTTCCTTATTTCTGAACGAGTGAACTCGTCGAAAGTAACGTAATACCGGGTCGTATCAATAAAAACGATCCTCTGAATACCTAACTCCGTTTTAGAGCTTTCCAATCATGTTAATACAGTACGCCCGAGATAACAACGCGTTTCTGAAGTTATTCGCAAGTGGTTTTACCGTGGTAACTTTTTATATAAAAATTTGGTGTAAAGTAGTTATGTACCTAATTAGGTCGGCAAACGAGCTGACGAGCCACCTGGTGGTAAGTAGCCATCGTCGCCCATGGACACCTGCAACACCAGAGGAGTTGCTACGGACTGCAAACTGCTAGAGCCACTGCAACTGATGGGAACTGGCTCTTACGCGCAAAAATCGAAACACACACCAAGGTGCTTTACGACAGACACCGACGTAAGGGTGGTCGCCAGCTTGTCAGACCTCAAGAGGTCCTACCACCGAACAAGTTTTCGCGCCTCTTACCTATGTAATAGGGGGCGGCACAAATCCAGACTCCAAACTGCTACTGAGAATTTCATAGAAAAACCTAATAACACTTTGCTCGACCTGGAGATCGAACCCAGGAGCTCTAGTGTAGCAGTCGCACTTGGGACCACTAGACTAATGAGGCAGTGTAATATAATACTTCAATTTTAAATAAACGAAATAGATATACTTATTATCAAGCCTTAATTCCCCGAAGGATTAGGCAGCGGTGTACTGTGGTGTACACTCATACTTCGCTAGCAACATACCTATAATATTTTATTATATTTTTCTTCGATTCAGTACTTACATCTATCTTAGCAAAAAACCACCCTTACTTTTTTACGAGTCTAACAAAAAGCTTAGGTACACCCTCACTTTAGGAAAAATAAGACAAGCATAATGACTAAAACATTTCGACGCTGCCTACAGTATGCAAACATTTACCAGTAATAATAATTAGCTTTAATATAATAAAACAAAAGTACTAATTTCAGTAATGCATGCCACTGTAAAGTAAAATGGTGCAGAAGTTTCACTATGCACGATAAAGTGGAAACAGTGACATCTGTGTCGACGCTGTAGAACTACGTGGCACAGTGACCACTGAACTTAAGGCGGATCGTTTCGCTTTGCCCGCGAAATTCTAATTTCGAATGGTTTTTCGGAGTTTGTAGGTCTATAATATGTTCTAGATCCATGGTAGTTGTAATTGCGACATCAACTATACAACATTCACAACTGAGAACTAAAATTCTTTACTTATACACTTTACTAATAAATTCTTATCAAGCCAAAAACTTGGCGCAATCTGTGTAATTGGTCAAAATTGACATTTTACACTACTTTTAGCTCCAATAATGAATGAATGAATGAAAATTACAACGTTTTTTTTTAGAAAAGAAAAAGAAAGAAGACAATTAGATAATCAATACATAAATAGTATTATAGATAGTTGTGTTAGAGTCACTCGTTTGTCAAGTGGTCCCAAGAGCGACTACTCGTACACTAGAAGTCCTGGGTTTGATTCCTAGGTCGAGCAAATTGTTATTGGGGTTTTCTATGAAATTCTCAATAGCAGCTCGGGGTTTGGACTTGTGCCCGGTTAATGGCAATAGGCTCGCCCCTATTACATGGGACCTAAACATACCGGCGAACTGTGGGTGTTCATTAGTATACCTCTGCGTAACCCTTCAGGGTATACAGGCGTTATGTTATGTTATGTAAAATAGTAATAGATATTCCATTACAATTACCCTTTTTCGGGTTATACAAAAACTACAGTTTTTAGGGCTTAAATGATGTCATAACAATCTGTCTTTGCACATCCGAATCCAAATAATCAATCACCCTTTGCGTTGTCTTCTTTTAAAATAATATTAAATATTAATATGCAAACGATATTGAAAAGTCAGGTGGGTCTTGGTTAAACTCGAGAGGCATATCACGTTATAACTGCTACTACGGAGAAATTACAAGAAAGAAAAGCTTACTTTTTTTATGGGATAGGGGGACAAACGAGCAGATTGATCGCCTGATGGTAAGCGATTATCGCCGCCCATGGACACCCGCAACACCAGAGGAGTCACAAGTGCGTTGCCCGCCTTTTAAAAGGGGATTGGGCCTCCAGTAACCTCACTAACTCGGCGAAACACAACGTAAGCATTGTTTCACGCCGGTTTTCTGTGTTCTTAATTACTAAGTTGTACTTCTGTAATATATTTTTAAATCATTCAAGTAACTGTTATTTTGCTCTCCCATTTTAGAAATGGACTGGATCGCGCGCGTTTTGTTTCATTGTTATAACAAGTGTTGGTTCAGTGTACTTTAGACTGGTGGCCGGTTTTTCGACTGCGGTTAGTCGGGTTAATGAGAAAAATAAAACTAAATGTTTTTTCTAGGACTTAGGTAGTTGGAAAGGCTTTGAAGCGAGGAGTACAAAGAAGAAATAAAAACTTCTGAGTTTTTAATTCATTTTCCTGAATTTCACAATTAATTTAAAGATACCATCAAGCAGTGATAGCCTAGTGGTATGACCGTTAGACTATCATGTCAAAGGTCTCGAGTTCGAACCCAAGGCGAACCTCTGACTTTTCGAAGTCATGTGCGTATTAAATAGTTGATTATCACGCGCTTAAACGTTGAAGGAAAACATCGTGAGGAAACCTGCATGCCTGAGAGATTTTCTCGATGGCATGTGAAGTCTGCCAACTCGCACTACGCCAGCGTGGTGGATTATAGCCTAATCCCTCTCATTCTGAGAGGAGACCCCTGCCCAGCAGTGGGAGAGTATAATGGGTGGATTATGTTATTATAGATACCATCACGCCTGCCTTCCTCGCACTGTTCCGTAGAGGTCTACTAATTTACACAGACACACTTCGCCCATATGTTTAGGTTGGCCTATTGCCATTAACCGGGACAGAATCCAACCTTTGCGCAGCTACTGAGATTTTTTTACAAAAACCCAGGAACATCGCTCGACCTGGGGATCGAATCCAAGACTAGCGTACTAGATTAATGCGACAGTTTCAATACTCAATACTCAATATTTATTGCATTCCACAATGTAGTTCACATAGTTAGATGGTAAATTTAACAGTAAATTAGGTTCATTATGGACCCCGTCGGGCACAGCAATGTACGAGAGAGGAAGCAATGTGTGTCTATAATTATTATTTACTATTATAATTTTTAACATTATTTGTTGTCATTTTTTTTTATGGCATAGGAGGGCAAACGTGCAGACGGATCACCTGATGGTAAGCGATTACCGCCACTCATGGACACCCGCAACACCAAAAGAGGATTCACAAGTGCGTTGCCGACCTTTAAAAGAGGATTGGGCCTCACTCACTCGGCGAAACACAACGTAAGCGTTGTTTAACGCCGGTTTTCTGTGAGGCCGTGGAATCACTCCGGTCATATCATATGTATACAACTAGATTATTAAGATACATTTTTTCAGTACAATGGTTATTATCGATATTTATTATTCTTATTATTATTTAGGGACATTTGTTTAATCTATACTCATTGCTTTTAAGTAGATATTATTTCCTTTTCTATTATTTTTAGTAGAAATTGAGGAATTATATTGAATCACATTAATGGGTAGTATTTTTAGATTATTTATTGTTTTCTTAAATCTATTATAATTATGTTCTATTTATTTGTATGTATGTAGTAGTAATTTAGTTTATTAATTAATAAAATAATTCTACCTATATCCTCATAAGACAGAAGCGTGACGTTCTATGTATCAATTAATTATTTCGTAATTGTTTAATGAGCTACAGTAATTGGTGCATACAATACACACTAAATTATATTATTGCTAATTAGTACACAAAACTAGTTATATCTATAGGTGTAGGTAGTAACCATGGCAACGATGTAAGTTTGACGACACCTTTGGCGTAGCGGCTGAGCGACCGGCTTCTGTGACAGGTGTTGTGGGTTCGATCCCCACACGGAGCAAATATTTATATGATCTACAGGTAGTCGATCCGGGTATGGGCGTTTGTGTATGTGAGAATTTGTGTTTGTAAACGCACTCACGGTACAGGAGAAAATTCAAGCGAGGGGCAGCGTATTTAAAAAAAAAATATATAACCAGATTTAACGCATTCTATGTAAAATTGCAATCAAAGGAAACAAAATGTATTGACATGACATTTATAATATCACATACTATCACGCTTGTATTCTCTGAAAGGTTAGGCTGAGGTGTACTGCTTTACGTCCAGTTTTAGCGGGTATGTTTAGGTTTCATGTTTGTTTTTTATGAGTTTATTGCCATTAACTAGGCACAAATCCAAAATCCGAGCTGCTACTGAGAAAAAAAACCCAATAACACTTTGCTCAACCTTTGCAATCGAACTCAGGACCGCGATCCTCTCCACGACCACTAGACTAATGAGCTATTGATCTTTATGAACGCCTGGAAACGTATGGCCCATTGTTTAACCATTTAACAACCAACAGGCATTAAAGCGCTATAATCACCCCATTATACTGTCCCACTGCTGGGTACGGGTCTCCTCTCAGAATGAGAGGCCTGGCCTAGTGCGGGTTGGCAGACTTCACACGCCATCGAGAAAATCTCTCAGGCATGCAGGTTTCCTTACGATGTTCGTGATTCACAAGCAGACTGATGCAGCGAGTTCACTCAGTCATTGCGTTGGTAGATTTTTCTTCATATACCCCCATATTTTCATTATTGAGAGCCCGCGACACATTACACTCAGTGTCCGTATTTTTAACCGACTTCACATAGCGAGATTTTGATATTTTAATCACTGGATTCCACGTTGCTGATAATTTGAATCTGTTGGTTCTAATAGTAATATCATCACGATATATTGTTATTCTGACAAATTGACTGCCTCATTAGTCTAGTGGGCCCAAGCGCGATTGCTACGCTAGAGGTCCTGGGTTCGATCCCTAGGTCGAGCAAAGTGTTATTGGGTTTTTCTATTAAATTCTCAGTAGCAGCTCAGAGTCTGGATTTGTGCCCGGTTAATGGCAATAGGCTCGCCCCCTATTACATGGGACCTAAAGATACCGGAGAACTGTGGGTGTAGATTACTACGCCTCTGCCTAACCCTTCGGGGAATACAGGCGTGATGGTATGTTATATTGTTATTCATCGAAAATCGCGATTTTAGCCTCCACAGATTTTCTTCCTACATCAAGACACCATTCTAACAAAAAAACGAAATAAAAATCGGATCATCTGACAGATACACACGTAAAACTTGTAACGTACCTGTTTGCGTTTGGGGTTAACAACTAAAGAAAAACACACACAGTTCGTCATAATTACTTCCTCGTTTTTTCTCAATGTTACCATGTGAGGGTTGGTAGCCTAGTCTCAGCGCATCTTTGGCATGACGCCAGCCGCGACTCAGCTGAACGAGGCATGCACTACTGGCTTAGTGATGGACCAATCATCGATAATTTTCATCGATAACGAACGTGACTCCACACGATTTTAGATTAAGATAACATTACGTGACTTTACTAGACGGGATGTAACATTACGTAATTTAGGGATGTTACTAGTCGGTAAATAATAATTAGCCTATTATTCAGGCGCATCGCTGTGGACGGGTCTCCTCAGAAAGAGAGGGACTAGGCTATGGTCCACCATGCTGGCCCAATGCGGTTTGGGCATCACATCACCTGCCGTCGACAAAATCTCTGAGGCATGCAGGTTTCCTTACGATGTTTTCCTTCACCGTTTCAGCACGCGATGATTCATTTTCAATAAATGATAAAGAGGTTGACGAACGTAGATGAAGTGAATATGGTGTGCTAGGATTGTAGCAAATAGAAACCTATAGTCTCTTTCCTAATATGTACTGTGTACTTAATTTTTTTAAAGAACATTATGGAACACGCCCTGGGTCACTGGAGACTATAAACATAAAAATATCCCCAGACTTATGAGTCTGGGGGTATTTTTAATTATTATAAATAAGTATCTGTGAATCAAACATTTGCTTCGGATGGCAAACGAACTCACAACAGAGTTGTGGCGAAGTGACTAATCCCTACGCCAAACATGCAAATAATCTTAATATCACCGATTTATCGATATCAACTTCACATCCCTATAAGAATCGTTGTCAATAATCGACTAGGTATAGACCGCAGCTCCGCTTTATCTAGCCTGTATACTTGCTACTCTTATGTTCAAGCTTGCTCCTTGCTGGGCCAGCAGAATGCTAGCCTCTGTTTTATATTCAAGAGGTGGTCCCGTTCAAATGCTTGCGGTTGGAAATGTATTATTTTGAACCGTCTTGGCGTAGACGAGATCTAGCGAAGTGGAAAGGTATTTTTTTTTAGGTTTGATAATGTATGTTTTTAACCTTCGACATAAAAAGAGGGTGTTATAACGTATGGTATGTATCTTTGTGTCTGTCTGTTGCATCGTAGCGCCCAAACGTATGGACTGATTTTGATGCAGTTTTTTTTTGTCTGAAAGGTGGCTTGATCGTGAGTGTTCTTAGCTATGATTTAAGAAAATCTGGCCAGCCGTTTGAAGATTCTCTTTTCTGGTTCATGAAGGGATGTGAGGAACTCTCACAGGTCTGATTGATTTGCCTTTGCCAGGCCTGTTACTTCAATGATATTGCAAGAACATGGTAACCTTGTCTTGATGCTGCGGGGGTTTCTTTAATTTTAATTTTCCTCATAAGTACAAGGTCCTGGGTTCGATTGTAAAGTCGAGCAAAGTGTTATTGGATTTTTCTATGAAATTCTCAATAGCAACTCGGAGTTTGGACTTTATGCCTGGTTATTGGCAATAGGTATACCCCCTATTACATGAGACCTAAACATACCGGTGAACTGTGGTGTACATTAGTCGACATCTGCCTAACCTTTCGGGGAATACAGGCGTGATGGTATGTTTTTTATTTCGTTTAAGCATGCAACTTTCCTAATTAAAGTTTGAATATAAATGCGTATATTAGTAGTGGGTATAATATTAATAAATATTACTAACTTACTCCTAAATATTTATTTGAAGCGGCGATGGCCTAATGGCTAGAGCATCAGACTGGCGATCATGTGGTTCTCGGTTCGAAACCTTCTACCCTTTGCATTACTGACGTGAACTCACTCGTAACAAAAGCATTTTAGCTTAGCACGAGGGGTTAACAAGAATACTAGTAATGTGCCACCCACATTGCTAGTAAGCTTTAGAAAAAAATTTGGGCGTACTTCGCAGTACCAAAATACATGAAACAAGTACCCACCGACAAAGTTATGCCAAACAAGTACGTTTAAAGTTAACTAAGGGTTAGTCGTTATAATTTCCAACCTGTAACTCCATCCTTTACGGCACATAATAACTTTGTAACTTGAACTCCGGAATATAAGTCAAAATAACTGTAACATCGTTAACTCAACAGTTATCTAAGTTGAGCCTGAACGCTGTCTTGAGGTAATTTTACTTTTTATACTCACGAGCGGGTAGGATGGATAGCGTTAAATTAAAACTTTTGAATTTAAAATTTACTACCTCATTAGTCTAGTGGTCCCAAGCGCGACTGCTACACTAAAGTTCGATCCCCAGGTCGAGCAAAGTGTTATTGGGTTTTTCTATGAAATTCTCAGTAGCAGCTCGGGAGTCTGGATTTGTGTCCGGTTTATGGCAATAGGCTCGTGGGTGTACATTAGTACGCCTCTGCCTAACCTTTCGAGGAATACAGGCTTGATGGTATGAATTTAATAATATATAAAGATCAAATTAACGAAATACATTTGACTTTTAGACAGGGTTTCAGGCAAATATCTGCTACCACCTGGGGACCCTGCTACATCCCCTGTTGGCACACGATCCATGAAGATTTTCTGCAAACTAAAAAGAAAAAAGGGTCCGAACTTGCGTCTTTCCCGGTCATACAGCGGATGTTTTAGTTAACTAAGCGACTAAGCTACCAAGACTTTTCTTTCTATAGAATTTATATCTTTAAAAATGTTTAGCATGTGTGCCAAATGCAAAAAAAAAACTGATATAGAATTAGAAGAAAAAGAAAAATATATTTTTGTACATACACCTATCTTTGCTGAATAAAAACCACTGCCATGTCATTTTCTCGTCAAGACGGATGGTATTAGATTAGAACAAAACAGTTTTTATTAATATTTGATTGGGATTCCCTTTCCCCCAAATGAGTGTTAGTATAGGATTTGTATAACGCATCGGTTTGTGACGTCATAAACAAGTATAGTGCGTTCTCTGTCTAGCATAAAATGAAAATTCTTGTAACTTCCTTATTTTTGAGCCGATTTTAATTTTGTTTCCGTTAATGAGTTTTATTTATGGTAAAAAATTGCCTAAGACTATAAAAAATAATCAGTCAAATAGCCTATTGGTATGGCGTATGCAAGTAAGATGCCACAGTCTCTGTCGAGCATAAAGTTAAAATGCTTATAACTTCCTTATTTTTGAATCGATTTTGATTTTGTTTTGTTGTTCGACTCTGTTTATAGTCAACTTTTTATGATTCCATTAAAAAATATCAGTCAAGTAGCCTATTCTGCCCGGTTAATGGCAATAGATTCGCCCCTTATTACATGGGACTAAAACATACCGGTGATCTGTGGGTGTACACGAGTACACCTCTATTTAACTCTTAAGGGTCCAGCGGAGCTTGAATTGGCCACAAAAACGTAATAACGAACTAAATCGTAATCCAGACAATATTCTATCAAATTGTGTTATAATAAATTAGGATTTGGATACCGTTAATCTAAGTTTCTACAGTACTATTTCGTCTACTACTACTTCACTAGAGATAAATGACAGAAAAATCGTTGCACACTTGGTAAAGTTATCAAAAATTGCATTCGCTTACATTTATTTCCAGTGAAATATTTTGGACGAAATGGTAACGTAGTAACCAAGATTAATGGTATCGGAATCCGAATAATAACCGAATTTGATTAAATTGTATTTGAATTACAATTTATATTGATAGGTATTATGTTTGTAAGAGAAATTCGGTCCGCCGGACTCTTAAGTAGTTAAATATTTTCATTTCAACATTCGCTCGCCTTTCAATCCATCTGTATGCTGTAACTTCGCAAAATATTTCCGTTATTAGGCATATTGTAGTACAAGTTTGGAGTTGTCTGACGACTGATGAACGAGCACCTATTTAACTGCTTACCCCCTGTTAGCTAAAGTCCGTTGTAATGTCAGGCATTAGTCCAATTAATTTTGTACTAGTTCTGTGAGAGAAATTCTTCTTCGTGAAGATATATTTGGTATCTTCTCTCTATCTATATATATAAAAGAAAGTTGTGTTAGTTACACTATTTATAACTCAAGAACGGCTGAACTGATTTGGCTGAAAACTGATAGGGAGGTAGCTTAAAACCAGGAGAAGGACATAGGATATTTTTTATCACGTTCCCGTGGGATAATTTAATTTTACATTTTTACCAACCTAAACCCATATAAACTGTTATTTTGATAGTTGTCATAGTTGCCACATAGTATGATGGTTGTCATTGTTTGAAATCGTGCATATAAAAAAGAGTATTTAATGTGTTTAAACTATTTTGCTGGAATGCAGAAAAAAAAAATGATGTCAATCGTCTATTTGGTGCGACCTAGAAGAATGGATTCAGACTGGAGTCAGTAGTCAAGAACATGATAGCTATTTCATAGAAAAAACTGTTTTGAGTATTTTTCAAACGACTCAAGATAGCCTTTCAAAGACATTTGATGACATTTTGTGTTGCTAGACTTTTTTAGATCTGAATTTTTTTTAATAGGTATGGCGCAACCGGGGCAAACCGAAAAAAATAGGCACCTTATTTGTTGACATTCGAGTCTGTAATAGAATAACTGCATGAACCATAACATGGAAAATAGACTTGCAGTCAGAACGATACAGAGTAGAAAACCAAAATTTTCAGCCATTTTTTTCAAATCGTTACGACAGGTGATAAGAAGTACACCGGGTCATCTTATATAATATAAAACAAAGTCGGGTTTGTTACAACACGTATAACTCGAGAACGGGTGAACCGATTTTTATGATATTTGGTTTGTTGAATTTGTCTCCTCCCCGAATAGCAGAATAACTAACATCGAAAAAAACATTATGATGAAAATTTATTTTCTCATACCTACATTGTTTCGGGAACGGATTGACAAATTTGACAGAAATAAAACACGGACATGAATGAACATGATGTCGATGTCTGTTTCGGCAAGGCCAGTAAGTAGATGGCGTTCTGTGCATTGTCCGAACTTCTCTGCTGCTGGTGTGATTTTGATTTATTTTTTGTGTATGTTTAATTGGGTTACTGGATGGTTTAGATTCACAATTTGAGCCGATAGGTGGCACCGCAATCGGGTTCGCCGACGACAAATAAAGAGCAGGAAGATGATGATACAGGGCAAGACAACGTTTGCCGGGCCCGCTAGTCTATAATATAAAAATGAATCGCAAAATGTGTTGGTAAGCGCATAACTCAACAACGCCTGGAGCAATTTGGCCAATTCTTTTTTTTAAATGTTCGTTGAAGTTCAAGGATGGTTTTTACGGCGAGAAAAATTCGAATAATTGCCGGAAAAACCCTAAAAACAGCCCTTTTCTGTTTCCCATACAAACGTTTTCTAACTAAAACGTAGAGTCAATTTGAGCTTTATTGCAATTGCATAAAGTTCATATTAAATTACAAGCACTCATTGTTGTCTAAGCAATGTAGGTGTGTTCCTAACGTCAAAGAGTCAATTTGCACTTTATTACCGCTTTACAAAGTTCAAATTCAATCATATCTAAACATTCGCTAAAGAAAAAGAACATGCAGAAAAATTATTTTCTCATACATTTTGTATCGGGAACGGATTGACAGATTTGACAGAATTAAAACACGAACACAAATGGCGTTGTTTTCTGTGAGGTTTCTATTTCGGTAGATGGCGTTCTGTGCATTTTCCGACCTACTCATAAGCTGCTGGTGTGATTTTGATTATTTTTTTTTGTGTATGTTTAAATGGGTCCCCCTGGATGATTTAGATTTACAATTTGAGCCAGTAGGTGGCACCGTAATCGGGTTCTAAAATTTTTTTTATCAGGGTAAGACACGGGAAATTGAATGAATGATTGAGATGACGGCTGATAGGGATGAATGGAAGAAAAGGGCAGGAAGATTATGATACAAGGCAAGACAACGTTTGCTGGGCCCGCTAGTTACTTATAAATAGATCGACTTTAACGTTTAGTTTAGTGGATATACAAGCGCAGCTGCTAAATGTGAGGTACTGGGTTTAATTCCAAGGTCAAGTATTGAGGTTTTCTTTGAAATTCTTAAAGAAAAAGCTCGTGACATTGGACCAAAAAGATATCGGCGATCTGTAGTTGTATATTAGTAGAATAATAAATACCCCACTGGGATACAGCATGGAGTCAATTGGAATCCATCTATCCATCCATCAATGAAAATGGTAAAAAGCCTGTTTGATTAAAAAACCGGCCAAGTGCGCGCACGAAGGGTTCCGTACCATTATCTATAAAAAACGGCAAAAATATCACGTTTGTTGTATAGGACCCCCCTTAAATAATTATTTTATTCTTTTTTTTTAGTATTTGTTGTTATAACGGCAACAGAAATACATCATAATTTGAGAACCCTGTTTCTTTTTAAGTATGGCAGACTATCTAAGTATCTCCTTTCCTTTTTCTCACGAGTCCATCCAAAAGGTGTATGTAAGAGATCGCTTTTAGCGATAAGACCGCCCATTGTACCATTATATGATTTGTAAAATTGTATTTTACATTAGTTTTTGGTGTGCAATAAAGAATATTCTATCTTTCTTTCTATCTATCATCTGTGAACATTTCAACTGTGTAACTATCACGGTTCATGAGATACAGCCTGATGACAGACGGACGTAAAGTGGAGTCTTAGTAATAGGATCCCGTTTTACCCTTTGGGTACGGAACCCTAAAAATGAATAAGATTGATCATAAACTTCCAACTACTCTTTAATATACAAAAATAAATTATTTACATCCTTATAACTAAATACAAACTATTTATACGACAAATACTTATTAATTTTGTTAATATACGCATGGGACAATATTGGTTTATTTGCTAAACTTACTTTATTTTTTAAATTCGCAATAGTTGATAATAAATAACCGCTAGGTGTCGCTGCGAATGGTGTTGTATAAGCCAAAGGAGTTGGGGTTACTGGTACTGCAATATTTCTAATATTTGTGTACAAATTAGTATTCTTTGGTCTAATAACAACTACATTTTCTGTTGTAGCATCATAATGAGGTACTGCAGTTGATACTACATGCAAAGGAGTATTTTGTCGACGTCTATAAGCATTTGTTACAAAAAGATCTTTCAATTCTTCATAAGATGGTCGGACAGTTGACCTCACACCATCATGGTGTTTAAATGACGAGAATTTGCTCCTATGAGGCTCGTGTCTATGGCTGAATTCAGCTGAATAATCCATTATTTCCTTAGATAAAGGCACTTCATCAGTAAATTGAAAATAATCGTCATTGTGAGTTCTAAGTACATTGTCATTGCTTTCTATATTTTTATCATTATAATGATCTAAATAATCATTATTGTTTTCAGTTAATTCACCGCTTTTTACATCATTTACTTCAACTTTTGTTGTATCCGCATAGTCATTTTTATGTACAAAATCGTTTTTGGGGTTAAATTCTTGATGGTTGGTATAAACTGTTGGACGATTTGAGTACTCCTTGATATAGCTTGGTGATATACCTTTGTGGTGATGACTTAAATATTCTCTATCAGATGTATCCCGACTGTCAAAATGATCATTATAATTGGCAGCATCATTATGTATGTATGGTTTTGGCAATTCATCATTCCGGTATCGATTTTCTTTACTAGTATCTACATCCACACTATTATCGTGTTCATGTTGGTCATCGTATTTTACATCGGCTTTGTATCCGTTTTCGTCAGCCGTGTATGACACTATTTGCATGCGTCCGTCGGGGAGCCGAACTCTATACTCTCCATTGGTGGCAGATCCTGTGCTCTGTTGAGAGTGGGAGAAGTCGTCACCAGTTTTGTGGTCCTTTACGGTGTAAGAGAAGGCGTAGTTTTCACCCTGTTGAAGAAAATTATAGAATAGAATACTCTTAATTTAACATCAACTCTTTTATCGTCATTTTGGCCTTTTTTAATGTTAAGATCCACTTGAATTTTTACCCAGATGTTGCTAAATATAAATATTTTACACGAAGTTACTGCCATCGAACCTGCACAACCCAATTATTGCTAAGGATATACTTCTTAAGTGGAAGAGCCATGCTTCGACACGAATGGGCCGGCTCGACCGGAGTGATACCACGGCCTCACAGAAAATCGGCGTTAAACAACGCTTACGTTGTGTTTCGCCGAGTGAGTGAGGTTACCGGAGGCCCAATCCCCTTTTAAAAGGTCGGCAACGCACTCGTGACTCCTCTGGTGTTGCGGGTGTCCATGGGTAGCGGTAATCACTTACCATCAGACGATCCGTCTGGTCGTTTGCCCTCCTATCCCATACAAAAAATACTGGTTGTCAGGATTTCAGTTGGGACTACAATTTACAGTTTGACATTATTATTTTATTCGAAGCGACTGTCATTAAAACTTAGCAAACCAATTACTGGTCAATTATATGCTAAAGATAAACTGGATTGTCAGGATTTCGGCTTCTGACTACAACCAACGTATTTAGCATTCATATAGCAACAAGGATCGATTCTTTTCGGTACGAATGGTCATTCATCCGTAGCTGTCATCCAGCTTAACCTTACATTGATCCGCGCAGTTTTGAATTAGCCATGAGTCCTTTGCATACCAGTGTGATAGAGATGTGATGAGAGAAATATTTAGCTGTTGGCGTCTATTTTCTAAACAAAATATTCTTTTATAATTAATTTACTTACGTGATTATATTCTTTGCTGATATCCTGGTCTCCGTCATGTGTATTATAATAATTTGCATTTGTCTGAAAAAATCATTAAAATAATGCTTATTAAAAAAATAACTGGTTTTTTGTTTTTTTCCCAAAATTACAAAAACTTGGAGACATTATTTTTTCTCTTAACGAATCTTTTGTATCACATTTTTCCCCGTGTGAGGACGGGTTATTCTTCACTGCCTTTCAGATAGGCATCTGGTAAGAGCCGAGTTAATATCTGACTTGCTCGGTGGTAGGACCTCTCGGGGTCTGACTGACTGGCGACCACCTTTACGTCGGAGTCAATCATAAAGCAACTCCTCTGGTGTGGCAGGTGTCCATGCACGGCGATGACTACTTACCATCAGGTGGCTCGTCTGCTAGTTTGCGGACCAAATCAATAAAAAAAAACATTTTTTTTATCTTACACATAGCCATGCTTGATTAATTATTTGTTATTATTGTGATAACCTAGACATGTGCGTATTAAATAGTTAATTATCACTTCACTTAAACAGTGAAGCAAAGCATTGTGAGGAAACCTGCATGCCTGAGAGATTTTGTCGATGGCGTGTGAAGTCTGCCAACCCGCACTAGGCCAGCGTTGTGGACTATATAGCCTAATCCCTCTCATTCTGAGAGGAGACCCGTGCCCAGCAGTGGGACAGTATAATGGGTTGATTATGTATGTATGTATGTATTCGTTTACTTTATTTTTTTCCAATTCAAACAAGTCTGCAATCTTTTCAATTTTTGACTTTACTTTATCGATCAGCAAATTCAAGGTGGATTAAGCATTTTTAGCGGATATCTGGTAAAGAGGTAAGCAAAAGAGGTATGCATGAATTGTAGCAAGTGGCGTTCTGTTGTATCTGCCTACCCCTGTGAGAAAATGGCATGTGTACGTACATACATACCATTATATAAGGTGCGAGATGGGTAATTGAAGAGGATTGATCAAGAAAGTGACAACATTTTTTTTTCTTTTCTTTAAAAAAAGATCATTGCCCCATACTAGGTTTTCTCCTGTATCGTGGGTGCGTTTACAAACACAAATTCTCACACACAAACGCCCAGACCCGGAACAACTACTTGTAGATCATGCAAATATTTGCTCCATGTGGGGATCGAACCCATAACACGTGATGCAGAAGCCGATCGCTCAGCCGCTACGCCAAACGTGTCGTCCATTAGACGTATTATGAGTAGGTATAGGCCCTTGTTCAGTGAAGGGTTTCTATTAAGCTTATAATTGTTTTTTTTTATTATCCTAATTAACATTCAGACAATTATCATATGAAAATGATTACCGGCCGCCTATCTTTGCGATTCAGGGTCTTGAAACGTTGCTGAAACATAATATTTGTTATTTTTATTATATTGAGCACAAATGTGCAGTTTAATCGGGCTTTCTCCGCTCCTAAGGGTCGTAGCGTGATGTCATATAGTTTATAACCTTCCTCGAGAGTTGGGCTATCAAATGCAGATTTTTTTAAATCTAAAGGGCAAACAAATAGACCAAATAGACGGATCCCCTGATGGTAAGCGATTACCGCTGCCCATGGAAACGTACAACACCAGAGGAGTCACAAGTGCCTTGCCGGCGAACTCATTCGGTGAATCACAACGTAACCGGTGTTCTGTGAGGCCGTAGTATCGCCCCATTCGTGCTAAAACTAACTAATAGTTCCAGAGATTAGTGCGCTCAAATAAACAAACTCTTCAGCTTTATTAAATTGGTATAGGTTAACGCATACTTATCAACTGTGGCAGTGATAGCATAGTAATATGATCCTTGGTCATAGGTCTTTGAATCCAATCCACGTTTCTTTAATTTATCGCAAGATTTTTTGAAAAGCCTTACTAGTCATGTGGGTCACACATTACTAGTATTCTTATTAACCCCTCGTGCTAAATGCTTGTGTTACGAGTCGGTTCAAGTCGGTAGTGCAATGGGTGGGTTTCGATCCGGCAACCACATGATCACCAATTCGACGCCCTAGCCATTAGGCTACCGCCGCTTCAATTATAGTGCGTATTAACAGAATTAATTAGTAATTATTACTCTCATAAACGGCAAAGAAAAACATCGCGAGGAAACCTGCTTGAGAGAATTTCTCGTAGACGTGTGAAGTCTGCTAACCCGCACTAGGCCTGCGTGGTGGACTACGGTCTCACCCTTCTCATTGCGCGAGGAGAGCCGTGCTCAACACTGGGACAGTTAATGGATTGATGATATTTTTATTTTATTGTATTTCTATATTGTTTGTGATATCAGCTGTTTATACAAATATGCGTTATTTTTTCAATATTTCATAGTTCGTCTTATAGTGAAAGTTGTATGGAATAATGAATACTTTTACTTCTGAAAGATACCTAATTCAAAATAAAACATATACCTATGTAGATCTTTAAAATACGAACCTGATATTTGTAATGAGTGGGTTTGGGTGGTATTTTTTGCTCGACATGGCCGCGGTCTCCAAAGCTGTACAGTGGTTGTACCAGACGCTGCTGCAACATACCAACAAATAACCAATAAAACATACCATCACGCCTGTATTCCCTAAATGGTTAGGCCGAGGTAGACTAACATACACCTACAGTTCGCCAGTATGATTAAGGTCCCATGTTATAGGGGGCGAGCCTATTGCCATTAATCGGACACAAAACCGGACTCCGAGCTGCTACCGAGAACTTCATGGAAAAACCCAAATACACTTTGCTCGACCTGAGGATCGAATCCAGGACCTCTAGCGTAGCAGTCTTGCTTTTGACCACTAGACTAATGAGGCAGTCGAAAATAAAACTTGTTAATATTGTATTTTTAAATAACTAGTTATACAGGGTGTGTTAGCAATCATCGATATATATACGAGTATACATATAAGTTTTTCTATCATTAAAATGTATATAGGTAATAACTAATCATCGATAATCCTGAACTGACTCGTTAGTTTAGTGATTGTGAGTACTGGGTTCGATTCAAGTGCGGTATGATATAGTACGGTATAGCAGGCTGTTATCTGCAATGCAACACCACGTCATAGCGCGCGTGTTGCGTGCGTGGAATCTATTCAGTATTCGAACCACCCTAGCTCCTATAGATACGGGTCGATGTGGGTCGCAAATTCGTGCATTAGACCGTAGAACGTCTTTTGCGGCCTAGGCTAGAGGAGTTGCAGTAGAGCCTGTAGAGCAATAGAGCATGGGTAGAGGCAGTCTTCTAAAAGTGTGTCTGAATAAGTGCAATACCTCAAACTCGTCAATTAGAATATCGAGTCATAATTATAATAACAAAATTCTTAAGAGTCCGGCGGACCGAATTTCTCTTACAAACGTAATACCGAAATAAATCTGATTAGTTAAGACATTTATTTCTCAAAAGTAAAAAAAAATAAATCGTAATTCAAACGCAATTTAATCAAATTCCGTTATTATTCGGATTCCGATACCGTTAATCTAGGTTCCTACGTTACCATTTTGTTCAAAATACTTCACTGGAAATAAATGTAAGCGAATGCAATTTTTGATAACTTTACCAAGATTGGAACGATTTCCGATCTTTTAAGTTCCAGTGAAGTAGTAGTAGACGAAATAGTACCGTAGGAACCTAGATAAACGGTATCCAAATCTGAATAATAACATAATGTGATAGAATAATGGCTGGATTACGATTTATTTTGGTATTATGTTTTTGTGGGATTCAAACTCCGCTGGACTCAGTAATTATGAGACACGTAAGCATATTTTTTTCAAGAAATTAGATAACCTGCTAAGCGCTTTATTTGTGGCTGTACTACAGTCGTACTCACAAGGACTACGATATCGGTGCGCGCACGCACACAGTAACCAATTGTGCAAATAGGTTTCTTTTGAAATGAAATGAAATTATTTATGAAATGAAATTATTTATTCTGCAAGTAGATCTTTAGAGATACTTTTACATGTCATGGTTTGGGTTTTTTTTTTTAGCTAGATGGCTTCGGCATTTCCTAACTGACGACCTCTGAGAAGAAACACCGAAACAAACTCAGAGAATCATGGTCTCTTTTAAAGTCCAGACATGAAAGAACACTTATAAGTGAGTGGTACGATGTAGGGTAATGTCTGAAATGGCCTTTTGAGGAAAGAACCATAGCAGCTTTGAGTAGACCTGTCCCAACTGACGGCACGCATGCATCAGTCATCGTGTAGCTCAACCATAATTTAGGGAGCTCAACGACCTGTCGCACGGCCATACCAGATCAGCAGGACATTCGTGTAGGTCTAATGAAGTTCCCAAAGCCTCCAGACTATAATAAGTTTGTTTAATTAACATGTATCAAAAGCCTACATGGTACTCACATTTACAAATTATATATATATTTTTTTATGACTGCAATATAAATGTCACGGTTCAATAATGTCGCGGCAAAATACTAACAAATTCATAGATGTCAAAATTCAATAATATGAGAGTAATTAAAATGTCAACAATTAAAATGTCAACAATTAAAATGTCATAACAATTAAAATGTCAACACTTAAAATAAAATTGTCACATTAAATTTCGGATACACAATGTCAACTAACTAGCATGGTAATAGCCCGGTTCATCAGAGCAGCTCAATCCCAAGCATTTTTATCGTTCAAATAATCAATGACTCTATAAAAACCCTTTTTGCATAGTACATTTTTAATATGCAATTTAAATTTGTTGATAGTTAGATTTTGAATGTGGCTTGGGATTTTGTTGTAGAAACGAATACTTTGACACTTAAATGAATTACTGATTTTTTGGAGTCTGGTCATTGGTAATATTAGCTTATTTTTATTTCTAGTATTGACATCATGAATATCGCAATTCCTAGAGTATTGTGTAATATTCTTTTTGACATGAATCAGGTTTTCATAGATATATTGCGATGCGACAGTCATAATGTCAATTTCTTTAAATTTATCCCTCAGTGAATGTCTAGAATTAAGGTTATAAATTGCGCGAATCGCCCTTTTCTGCAATACAAATATAGTTTGAATGTCGGCAGCATTTCCCCACAATAAAATGCCGTACGACATTACACTATGAAAATAACTAAAATATACTAGTCTTGCCGTATCTACATCAGTCAACTGGCGAATTTTAAAGACCGCGTACGCTGCAGAACTGAGCCTTTTCGCCAACTTATTTATATGTGGGCCCCACTGTAGTTTTGAATCTAAAGTGATACCTAAAAACGTAGTGGTATCCACAAGGTCCAACCCTTCCCCATCTACTAATACACTGGTTTTCACTTGCTTAACATTAGGTGTTATAAATCGAATACACTTAGTCTTTTTTTTATTTAAAAGTAAATTATTAACATTATTATTTTCAGATTTCAATACCTCGATCCACTGTTGGATCAGGGAGCCATAATTTCAGTTATTATAAATATATTTTCGGGAAAAATTGACATGTGACATGTAACATGGACTGCCTCATTAGTCTAGTGGTCCCAAGCGCGACTGCTACGCTAGAGGTCCTGGGTTCGATCCCCAGGTCGAACAAAGTGTTACCTATTGGGTTTTTCTATGAAATTCTCAGTAGCAGCTCGGAGTCTGGATTTGTGCCCGGTGAATGGCTATAGGCTCGCCCCCTATAACATGGGACCTAAACATACCAGGCGAACTGTGGGTGTACATTAAGTACGCCTCTGCCTAACCCTTCTGGGAATATAGGCGTGATGGTATGATGATGACTTATAAATAATCTTGCCTTCTCCGAATGATTAGGCTGACGTAAATTAATGTACACATTCACAGTTTACCGGGATGTTTAATTCCCATGATAAAAGAAACAAGTTTACTGGAGCACAAATTCAAACTCCGAGCTGCTACTAAGAATTTCATAATCAAATAATGGGTATGAACCCAACTGAGCGCCAAAAATCCAAACACAAATTAATCACCAATAACCGGGGGCCGTTTAGAGTTATCCCGGGATAAACAAACACACCTGTTCTTGTCCACGGATACAAAAGCGGCCATAATCAATCACCAGCCGTATGGCGATGAATAGAAAAAAATAATATCACGGATTCATGTCTACGATGTTCGGCTATCAAACGAGCGTTTAGTTCATACGCTGTAGCATTATGTTATAATAAGTTTTTTTTAAACAGTATCTATGGAGTTTACAAGACTGGAAGCGTTTAAGATGTGGGCGTATCGTCGCATGCTCCGCATAAGTTGGACGGATAAGGTCTCCAATATTGAAGTCCTTAAACGAATGAAACGAGAAAAGCTCGAACTTGTACGTACCATCAAACAGAGAAAAGTTGCGTACCTTGGACATGTTTTAAGACATGAGCGCTACCAACTGCTGCAGACAATAATGATGGGAAAAGTTCTGGGCAAAAGAAGTGTTGGAAGAAGGAAATTATCCTGGCTCCGCAATATCCGACAATGGACTGGGATAAGGAAAGTCGAAGATCTGTTCAGACTGGCTCTGAACAAGGAAGAATTTAAAAGGATGACTGCCGACCTTCAGTAGTGGAGAGGCACCCAAAGAAGAGGATGGAGTTTACCTTTTTGGAATCGTGCAACGAGTTTTGACTTTTCAGAATTTTAGTGGTCCAATTGAAATAAAACATTTTGACTTTGATTTTGACAATGAACTAGACTCTTGCCTGTACATAAGATACATTTAGGTCCCATCTAATAGGAAGTAAGCCTATTGCCATTAACCGGGCAGCACAAATGCAAAATAAAAACATTTTTAAACATAATATTCAAAATTAAACGTTTCTCAGTAGCATCTCGTATTTGTGCTTGGTTAATGACATAGGCTCACCCCCTATTACATGTGACCTAAACATACAGGCGAACTGTGGAGTGTACATTAGTACAGCTCTGCCTAACCCATCGGGGAATACAGGCATGGTAGTATGATGATGATTTATATTTTATGTATGTATATCTCGCAACCGACGTGCATGTATGAGAAGATGTATGAATGTGGAATAAGCAACAGAAGTATGCAAGAATTGTAGCAAGTGGCAGTCTATAGTTTCTGCCTACCCCTGTGGGAGAAAGGCGTGAGTGTATGTATGTATATCTAATAGTGTTGACGTAGTTCCGGATTCGTTTTACCTGATAAAGAAGGATCACGCAATTCAAGTTCGGTCAACAGCAAGCCCATCATTGTATCGAAAAGTGTAAAATTTCTCTTTATCGATTTTCAATTTAATCTCCAAATAATAGAGTTTATTATCTACTGTGGAAATTTGACAGTTTGTGTTAACTTGACTGTAGTTTAGATAGAGAGGTAACTGAAAGTGCACGTCTAGAAACATCGCTGTATGTTTTTTAGATTATAAGCAGTATCAAGTATGACTACCAAACAAGATTATTGTGATGAATATCCACGGCTATAAATGTACAAATGATGATGATGATACGAAAGCGAGTCCTGACTATTTATAATAAAATATTTTAAAGAACGGGAACGAAGATTGACGAAACGAGTATACATGGCCAAAACGGGTGGAAGAGTTGGAAGAGGCCGACCTCGGCGAACGTACCACAACCAAATTGCGGACGTTCTCAAAAAATTTCAGCTTAAGAGCACCCTAAACTGACAATCATGCATGGGTGTGCCAAGATCGTAGCAAGTGTAAATTTATAGTTTCTGCCTACCCCAATGGGAGACAGGCGTGAAAATATGTATGTATTCCTGTATGCATAGGAGATAGTACTAGTTACTATTGATCCTATTCATAAGGGATATAGAGTTGAAGGGTTGGAAGGGTAAAGAATGTATGTAATAGCATATGATTTTGTTTGTAGAAAAGAGACGGTTCGTTGTTCACGAGAGAAGGATGATGTAATATGATCTGATGGTGATTAAAACAATAACTTAATCCAAAAACCTGATTTGTATCTTCACTGTCTTCAGATTGACTGCGGCTATCTGGGTTATAGACAGGTTTCCTTCGCACTATTTCTTCACTATGCGTAGGCCTTCTGTGATTAATTTCTCTCCCATGTTTTGAATTCCTATGAGGAATATCTTCACCGTGATCTGTTTTATACGCTGTTTTATGTAAAGGTTCATATGGTTCTCTATCATTATCATCACTTATGTATTCTGGGCTGTGCAGAGGTCGTCTTTTCAATACTATTTCATTTTCATCACTTTGTTCATCAAGATGATGAGACGGTCTTCCTCTATGCGCCCTTTTTATACTTTCTTCGCTTTCGTGGTCTAGATCGCGTAGTGGTCTTCGCTTAATTTTACCAGTATCATCATTTAGATTTTGCAAAGTTCTCTTTTTAAGAATGCTGTCATCATTCTCGCTTAAGTTCTCTGGACTGTGCAAAGGTCTCCTCTTACGAGTTTTTTCATAACCCTCATGTTCCTCTGGTACAGAAATTTGGTGATTTACATAATCATTGGCGTTTAAGTTATTTAGACTGTATACAGGTCTCGTTTTTGGTTTTTGGTCATTGTCATCGCTTACGTATAGCCTTCTATGTTTTTTTCTATCATTATAATAGTGATGGTTTTCTGATCTGTGAATAGGTATTCTTTTTCTACTTTCTCCGTTATTTGATCTTCGAAACTAATTAAGCATTAAAAAAAGTTTTTATTACTTTTGGCTAAATTAATGCTCAAATCTTTTTTCATGCAGATAATGGTACATACATTACGGGACATGGTATTTGGTCGTGGAAGCTAATCGTAAACTTACAGGCCAATACAATGCAAAAAATAGAATATTGCGTAACATTTATAGGAATTAGACTCAGTCGTAAAATTGAATATTGAGCTTTACTACTTATGAATTCGATTCATAACTTTACTGTTAGAACTATTTTGATGAATTCACAATATGGCCGAATATTCTGTCGCTAACCTTCAGATATAGGTGTTTAAATTTAGAAGGTGAAATTATTAGGCAACTCGGACTTAGCAATAACGGAAAAGAAATACCTACCTCTGGTGTTGGTAGCATCCGTGGCTATAGGCCATTACCATCGGGCATGCTCTTATACTTATCTTATACGTAATATAAAAAAGTATAAAAAATCAACTTACAACCACATCAAAATCTTTATCATCATCAACATAATCATTAACTTCCCTGCTGTATAGAGATCTATGGTTCACTTTAATTTCCATACTATTTGCATCATCATCAAATATAGTTTTTCTTGCGTTCCGTCTTGGAAGCTTCTATTGCAAAGATAACGTCATTATTTGTTTAAAGCTAGCTTCTAAAACTTATGTCACCCACCCTATAGTCTATCAATCTATCTAGCCTGTATTATCCCACTGCAGGGCAAAGGTCTCCCTCTCCTTTTCCATACATCTCTGTTCTCTGCTAGTGAAGGCCAGTCCTTTCGGTAGGAGACAAATTCGTCCTTTCATCTTCGCCTTAGTCTGCCGCGCTGACGCCTACAGTTTAATTTAGAGTACATTTTAATATTCTAGGGTACCTTAATGTTTTTTATTAAGGGTCTGCAGCACATGAAATATCTATGGCAATTAATAGTGCATTATTAGTATGAATATGACAGATACTGCCCTTTGGAAACCTCTGTCGCCTAAAAGGGGCCATTATTGCCTTCTATGATAAATTGTACTATTTTCTGTCTTAGGGACAGAAAATAACGCTAGTTTATCGGTTATACTCAATACTCAATACTCAATACTCAATTCGTTTATTGCACTCCACAATGTTAACAGGTGTTAAAAAATAAATATAAAAGTATCAATCATGGACCCTGTCGGGCACGGCAATGTAGGAGAGAGTTGAAGAGTTGTAGGTTTGAAAGGTACTGTTTGGTAACTGCCTTCTTAATTTTTCTTGGTGATAGGAGATTTAAAATAACATCTACGGCACTTTATTGTTTGACGGAAAATACGTCGTATGGCAGTTATGATAAGGTTAACTGTTTAACGTCGGGCAGGTCCTCTACCACTTCTGTCATTTCATCATTATTGACATGATCATATTCAGCAACTTGTCAATTTAAGGCTGGGTATAAGCCTCCTATCTGCCTCCCCTTCTGTTGGGCTTATCATTTCTTATTTGGGTTTCTGGAATCTATAGACTGCGGTCATTTACCATCAAGCAGCCTGTAAGTTTGTATGTCATCTTATATCTTATTTCGATAGGAAAGAAGTACATCGTCTATAAGAAGAGAGATAGAGTAGTACTTAGATAATGTTATTATAAAATGAACCTGTTCTATTTTTCTGCGATGTATCGGTTCTTCCCATAACGTTCGTTCTCTGTTAGTGCTGTTCCTTCTCGAATAGATCGATTGCATCAGACGTTTCTGCTAATTTCAATAAAATTACTTTTAGAAACTGTTACGCTAATGTAAAATAAGTCTTTACATAACTATATGGTAACATTATCAGTAAGAAATCGAAAGGAATGTCTAACTTGTCTAGTGGTTTTGAAGTTCTGGACTCGATTTCCAGCTCGACCAAAGTGTTATTTTGGGATATCACGTTTCGACCTCAGGCTGGCATCGAATTAAAATCTTCCAGTTACACCGGGCGCTTTAGCCAACTGAGCTATTGAGGTCATTATCTGTGGTGTCGAATTTCTCTACTACATTGTCCGTATTTAGGTTATTCGGAATTTCTCTATTGCACCCCGGAGCTCGATGCCTGGTTAATTGCAATAGGCGCACCTGGGACTTAAAAACCTACTGTCAACACCAACCTCAACCTTCGGAAGTAATATTTTTAAGCATCATTTTGCTATAACCGCGATTTATGTAGCCCCACACGTCGCAACATAGATCTAAGAAAAAATGGTGAGTCACCTTATGAATGGAACAGACACGAATGTCAGGCGGCCTAGATTATATTGATTATCCTCACAAATTATGAATGGAAATATCTGGAAATCTTAGATGCTAACACTAGAAGAGAATATTCAATTATTATTATTCAATTATTGCACCTATTCAGAGGAGTTAATCGTGTCTAAATACGAATTATGCGATGTCTTCTATTATGGTAGTTGACCGGTGTTTCATTTATTATAAATACCGGCTGCGATACCGTCTGTGGGTGCCAAGCATACTACAAAAATTCGCTAGATTTTCGGGTAATTGCAGCAATTTGGGCACGATATTTTAAACTTCATTAATATATTTACTTTCATGAATATTATAATGTTTCTTCTTCTTCTTTTGGTGATGTGATTGGGATCAGTGTTGTAAAAATAAAACAGAAGACGAGCCTTGAGCGCTTGACCCTTAAATGCTCAAGTCTCACGAGCATTGAAAGCTTGGACTATAATAGAGCATGCGACTCAGAACGCGACTTAGAATTTTATGACTCGATTTAAATTATTTTTTCAGTCTAGCAATTATTTTTAATAACATTTTTCAATAGGACCATTATTTAAATCAAAGACCAGTAAATTACCCTATTTTACCCTGTATTTAAGGGTCCGGTGGAGCTTGAATTGTCCACAAAAACGTAATACCGAAATAAATCGTAATCCAGACAATATTCTAACAAATTATGTTATTATTCGGATTTGGATACGCTTAAGTCTCATAAGCGTTGAAAGCTTGGACTATAACGCTTGAGCATGCGACTCGGCGTTATAGTCCAAACTCGAGCGCTTGAGCGTTGAAGAGTCGAGTCTTTAAGGCTCATAAGCGTCGATTCAGCGCTCGACGCTCGGCCTTAGCGCTCGTTTTTACAACACTAATTGGGATAGGTAGCAATATGCATCTTTTGGATCGGACAGGGTTATTTAACGTAGTGTATGCTTGCCGAACCCTATAGCTATGTACAGTGGCGACCAAAAGTCCATAGGCAATCTCACAACGCAATAGCTTGACATTTAGTTTGACTTACAACCTTGTATTCATTGTCGTTAACAAGTGAGACGCACTGGCTGTATCGAGCTCGATGGTACTGTTCATAGCAATGTAATCCTTAGCGTGCTTATGGACTTCTTAGCGTTTACTGTACCTACATACTTTGTCATGTTTATTCCATACCTCATAATCATTATAATAATTATCCTTCCGGTCCTTCACTGGATATTTTTCGTTGGTATATGACTGCTGCCCATAGTTGTAAACAGGAGTCACTGTAGCCAAGGCATACGAGAAAGGCTTATAGTTCTTGCCTCTAGCCAGGAATTCTGGTTTGAAGGTGACCTGGTGGTTTTGAGACTGTGCTGCCAGACTGTTGTTGGGATTCAGCTCACTTCTAGCGATGGACTCGCTTAGAGGCCGTGACGTCACGATGAGTGGTGGTGGTGGCGGTGGGGGAGCATCGTTCGGAAATAAGATTGGTCCCTTTCTGGAATAAAATATTACTTTATTATAAAGCTCATTAGTCTAGTGGTCCCAAGGGCGACTGCTACGCTAGAGGTCCTGGGTTCGATCCCTAGGTCGAGCAAAGTGTTATTAAGTTTTCTATGAAATTCTCAGTAGCAGCTCGGAGTCTGGATTTGTGCCCGGTTAATGGCTATAGGCTCGCCCCCTATAACATGGGACCTAAACATACCCGGCGTGCTTTGGGTGTACATTATAGTACGCCTCTGCCTAACCCTTCGGGGAATACAGGCGTGATGGTATGTTATGTATGTTAGTTAGAAAATGTCAGCGCCATCTAGTACACCTATTTAAAAAAGTAAAGCATTGACTTGTAAAATTTATAGGCAGGTTGACTGATATGTTTTATTGGTCTCATAAAAAAGTTGACCAAAAACAGAATCGAACAACAAAACAAAATCAAAATCAGTTCAAAAATAAGGACCCCAACTGTAGGTATTTGGGTCGGCTTCCTCTCTTACCAGATGCGGCTGAATACCAATATTTTACACGAAGCGACTGCCATCAGACCTCCGAAACCCAATTTCTGGCCAATACCGATATCTGGAGGTTTTTTTTATGGGATAGGAGGGCAAACGAGCAGACGGATCGCCTGATGGTAAGCGATCACCGCCGCCCATGGACACCCGCAACACCAGAGGAGTCACGAGTGCGTTGCCGATCTTTTAAAAGGGGATTGGGCCTCCGGTAACCTCACTCACTCGACGAAACACAGGGCCTCTGACTACCACTAACAGTTGTTACAGATGTTCGTATGACAACCGGGACCAACGGTTTTACGTGCTCTTCGAGGCACGGACGGGTCCCGATGTGTTAAGAATGGTCACCCATCCGCAGTGAGCATAGCTTAACCTTGCAGATCAGTTGATCAGCTTAATTATTACTTAGTCACGAGCCCCTCATAGTATGGATTATAAATATAGTGTAATGGTTGCACAGGTTCCCACGTAGTCAAAAGAACTTTAGACGCCATTGTTCTGACACTTAAGTGGTGAAGGGCTGCCGAGATTATGTACCTTGATAACTATTAAGTAAACAATACGTACCAAGCTAGCTTGGAAATAGGAACTAATGATCTTCCTGGCTACCTACCACCCTCAAATATAAGACTGGCGCCAAACAGTTTCGCTGTGTTCCGTCCTGTGTATGTGATAGCCAGAGTAATAGAGGGAAGTTAGGTTAGGTTATGTATATATCCGTATTATAGTTTAAAACAAATTTTCCCGCCGCGTCTGTCTGTGTGTTCGCGATAAATTTAAAAACTACTGAGCCGATTTTTATGCGGTTTTTACCAATAGACAGAGTGATTCATGATGAATGTTTTCAGTTCAACACACTAAAACATCACGCTACAATCCTTAGGAACGGGGCAACGCGGGTGAAACCACGAGCAGCGATCTAGCTTTTTTTGTATGGATTACGTTGACAAATGAGCTGACGAGCCACATGGTGGTAAGAGACACCTGCAACACCAGAGGAGTTGCTGATGCGTTGTTGAGCTTTAAAAGCTCCTACGGACTGCAGACTGCCAAAACCGCAGCAACCGAGGGGAACTGGCTCTTATGTGCAAAAGTCGAAACACACACCAAGGTGCTTTATGACAGACTCCGACGTAAGGGTGGTTACTAGCCATACAAGGGGTCCTACCACCGAGCAAGTCAGATATATTCACGCCTCTTACGGGGTGCCTATCTGAAAGGCAGTGAGGAAGAGTATTCTAACCCGTCCGTACATTTCATTGCGTTTCATACTTATTGTGCAATATTAGCGCCAAATTATGGAGCATTTGATGTTATTGTTTCATCAGTCCTAAGCGTGATTGTTACGAGAGGGCCTGGGTTTGTTTTGTTTTTTTTAAAACGTTGCTCCACACTAGGGCTTTCTCCCGTATCGTGGGTCGGTTTACAAACATAAATTCTTACATACACAAACGCCCAGACCCGGAACAACTACCTGTAGATCATACAAATATTTGCTCCGTGTGGGGATCGAAATCACAACTCGTGGCGCAGAAACTGATCACTCAGCTGCTACACCTACGTACGTTACGTACGAGCAAAGTAAGGTTTTTGGGATGGCAGACGATCCTTGAGGATTTTCCGTACTATAAAGAACAGGGTGTCACAGTCGTAGCTAACAGATTTTTACGTAATAATCGCGAGAATATTTCACAAACCGACATTAGGTCATTAGCGTTAACTCGCTAAGTTTAAATCGAACAGTTAAAACCATCGGTTAAAGCAGATAGTTGCAGTATTGATTTCACATTAGTACGCCATTATTTTCTTGTTGTATAACCTACACCTCGACTGCATTGGTTCGTAATATGGAATGAAAAATTAATGACTATTTTCTCTTTTAAACATAAATTCCATTGCCCGTATTCCCAAAAGTTAATTATAATTAAACAATGAATACATACATACATACATTTACGCTTTTCTCCCACAGGGGTAGGCAGAAACTATATTTATTTATTTAATATTTATTTGACAACAAACACAGGTACATTAAAGGTGTTATAAATGAATCATGGCCCACTATGTTTTGCTCTTACGAGCGTACAAATATTTTATGAAGCTAAGAACATTACTAATTTTCAAAAGCACAATCTAACAATATAGTTAATGTCAATTTATAATTTAAATTCAAAGAAATCATGAATGCTATAAAAACATTTTTCAGCAAGCCACCGCGTCAACTCTTTTTTAAATTTAGAAAATGTCATCGATTTAAACCGTTATAGACCGTCACTTGCTACGATACTTGCATACCTACTTGTTTCACATTTATACATCTTCTCATACATACACGCCGGTAGCGAACTAGCGAGTGATACGCACCTGACCTTGTTCAAGGACCTCGCCAATAAGATCGGCGTATGTCCTTCTAGGGCGATCTCTTCCGACGTTGCCGCTGGCATTCACCTTATAAGTTCCTTTCGATAATCGTCTTTCATTCATTCTTTCAACATGTCCAAACCATCTCAGCATATTCACTACATCATCTTTCAGCTCGTAACCTGCACGATTATAACGTTAAGGAAATAACCCATCGACTCTCACGATGTTTTATCTAGATAATTAACTCATAATATTTCTATGAGATTAGTATAACATTAATGTTATGTATTTCAGTTATAAAAACACATCCCACATTTTTTTCACAAAAGAAGATTGATAAAATAAATATGACATAACATCCATACCATCACGCCTGTTTTCCTCGAAGAATTAGACAGAGGCGTACTAAACCCACAGGTCGCCGGTATTGCCATTAACCGGGCTCAAATCCAGACTCCGAGCTGCTGCTGAGAATTTCATAGAAAAACCTAATAACACTTTACTCGACCTGGGGATCGAGACCAGGACCTCTAGTGTAGCAGTCGCGCTTGGGACCACCAGACTAACGAGGCAGTCATAAAATAAATATGTCCATATTCTTGCTTGATAAAACAAGAGAACAATTAAGAGAGGTAGGACATAGTGGAATCGATTATTTCCACTCACAATTGGAGCTGCCCGACTGGGGAAGTACCTCCACCTTGCAGAAAATCGTAGCCAAATAACATAGCTCCGTGCTATGTTGTGTTCCTAACGGTGAGCAAGGTCGCCCGAGCTCCGCGAGGAAGCGTTGTGTTGGCAGTGGGGGGAACCGGTAGTGTTTTGTTACTGCTGTCTGTATGCTTGATTTTTTTTTATGGAATAGGGGCACAAACGAGTAGACGGATCGCCTGATGGTAAGCTATCATCGCCGTCCATGGCCACCCGCAACACCATAGAAGTTACAAGTGCAATGCCAGCCTTTTGGAAGGGGATTGGGCCTCCGGTAACCTCACTCACCCGGCGAAACACAACGTAGGTAAGCGTTTTTTGACGCCGGTTTTCTGTGAGGTCGTGGTATCACTCCGGTCGAGCCGGCCCATTCTTGCCGAAGGATGGCTCTTCCACGTAAATTAGTTTGCCACCTTAGTGGTATAAAAAAACATTTGTAATGGTAGCTGTATAATAAAAACGTTGCCCCACATTAGTATTTTCTCCTGTATCGTGGGTGTGTTTGCCACTCACGTTTGTGTATGTGCGTTTGTCATATACACAAACGCCCAGACCCGACACAACTACCTGACGATCATACAAATATTTGCTCCATGTGGGGATTGAATCCACAATACGTGGCGCAGAAGCCGATGGCTCAGTCGCTACGCCAAAAGTGTCGTCTTCTCGTTAAAAGCTCGGAATTTGGTATTTGTGCACAGTTAATGACAACAGGTACCCCGATCAGGTACATGAGACCTAATTATACCAGCAAACTGTGGGTGGACATTAGTAGGTACATCTCTGCTTAACCCTTCGGGGAATATAGTCGTGATGGTATGTTATTTGTAATACTTACTTGGTAGGTTTAGGTTGTACGAATTGGACAGTATTGAATGGAAGTTGCTGGTAATTCGCGGGACCCAAGAAGCTGGAAGCTGTAGGTACCTGGCTCCACACTCCTGGGAGAAACAGCAATAGAAGGAAAAACATGGTTTCTTGTGTGGTTATCTGGAAGAGAGAGATGGGAATTAATATCACATGTCTCATTTGAACTGCTTTTGAAGTCCCAAGGTCGAGCTACACAATGACTGGTCTATTCAAAGCCGGTATGGCTCTTACTTCCAAAGGCCATCTCTGAGATGGCCTTTTATGTATGTACGTGAGTGTTACAATACTCACATATTGCTACGATCCTAATTATGTAAGTAAGCATAGTTTTTCTAATCGTTTTGCTTAATTATTTTCTTCGTGGGGACAGGTTAGAATACCGTTCCTCACTGCCTTTCATATAGGCATACTCGTAGAGGCAAGAAAATATGTGACTTGCTCGGTGGCAGGAGTCACCTCTGCCTCTTATGGTCTGACTGGTTGGCGACCACCCACTTCGGAGTCTGTCGCAAAGCACCTTGGTGTGTGTTTCGACTTTTGCACGTAAGAGCCAGTTACCCTCAGTTGCAGCGGGCGGCCCTGGCGGTCTGCAGTCCGTAGGGGCTCTTATGGATCATTAACGCATCTGCAACTCCTCTGGTGTTGCAGGTGTCCATGGGCGACGATAGCATTGACATACCACCAGGTGGCTCGTCAGCTCTTTTTCCGACTTGACAATAATAGTATCTACCTTACTGTTACAATTTCACACGCCTTAATAAGTTTATTGGTTTATCTCACATAACGTAATCCGTTCATTAGCAGCGTGAAGTAAAAACCTTCTAACAATGATAATAGAACTATGTGAAAATCGAAGTGTGGAAGTTGTGTAACTTAAATTCAATTAGCGATCGAGTTAGATGTTAAGTTCGCGTAGAATCAGAGATATTAAGACTGGTCCATCCAGGGGCCGTATTATAACGTGTTAACGCCATCATTTTTAGGTTGTAAGAAAGAGATGAGGCTATTTAATATGTAGAGCGGCATCTCTTTCTCACAACGTAAAAATGGTCGAGTTAACACGTTATAATAAACGTATGAACAAGTCAGATACGAGTATCTTCTTGCCTACTACGAGATGCCTATATGAATGGCAGTGAGGAACTGTATTCTCACCCACCCCACACGGAATGAACCTATTTATTTTGGATACAGGCTAAGCAAAAACGGACTCTAATAATCACAGTGAGTTCGTTAGCGCATCGTATTGATGTCATAGTTACCTATTTCACACGCATAACTCGCGTTATGTGATAGCAATCTCATTGTGTTTCTTTGTGTTATTAAAACGGCACACATTGTGTGGAATCTTGACGATATGTCGATAGCTGGAGGTCTAATGACACTTTTTTTGCTTTTCTTATCAGGAAATCTTGAAAAAACTGCCAACGACCTAATTATATCTCCATAAAATAGCATCACGCCTGTATTCCTCGATGGGTTGGGCAGAGGCGTTTTAATGTAAACCCTCAGTTCGCCGATATATTTAGGTCCCATGGGTCCCAATAGGGGGCTAGCCTATTGCCATTAACCGGGCACAAATCCAGACTCCGAGCTGCTACTGAGAACTTCATAGGAAAATCTAATAACACTTTGCTCGACTTGAGGAACGAACCCAGGACCTCTAGTGTAGCAGTCGCGCTCGGGACTTTTAGACTAATGAGGCAATCACTACAACAATCACATCTCCACAATACCTACACGGGTCCTATAGGGTTTTCTTAACATATTTTAGATAATGTAAGGATGAAATCTATTTTTTTAAATCTGTGTTATCTTTTTGTGATTTTTTTTTTGCATTTTCCATGCTAAGATTATTAAGTTATTTTTTAGTAAAGGATCTGTGTTATGTCAAATACTGTAATTTTTGACACTTGACAGATGACGACGAGATATTTAGGTGTCCTTTTTTATAATACGGAAAATCCTCATGGATCGCCTGACACCAGGGGAGGTAGCCAGGGTATTTACTGACAAAAAATTGTAGGTACTTGCCTTCCTTTGTGTTATAATCAAAGATGGTGACCTACTTATTAAGATACTAGATACCGTCAAGGACACACTCTCGGGAGGGCTATTTCGGACTCCGATACATGGCATTATATCATTTACTTATCGACCATGAATGCTCTCGTTATTTCGAGACAACATCGCTCAAGAATTGAGAAAGATATTTTATGTTAAGGTATGTTTAACGGAAAAACCCCCATACATTTATAATCTATCATCGTATGTAAATAAAAACTGTACATTTACTTTCATTCATCAAAAATCCTAACAAAAGCCACGCCAAATGCAAATGGCGGGTGTTCGCACGGAGCGCGGGAACAATCGGTTGCCATGACAACGACAATATGGCGGATATTTGTGACACGCGGGCTCCCACGCCACAATGAATCAAATTAATGTGTGACGCATTGTTTTAAGATTGATTGGGACAAAGTAATTATTGAAAGGATTTATTTTTGAGTAAATATCTAATCACTATCTATACAAATATTTTTTTTATATGTGAGGCTTACGCTTGACCGCCAGTTCGCCTGCTGTTATGCGATACTGCGAACTACGATGGAGTGCGCTTGCCTAGAAGAAACCGATTCACTCGTGATTTAAAGAAACAGAAGAAACCCAGATTCTAACTATCGGAGAAGACTCACTCGGGAAGTAAACTTGAAAAGGAAATAAAATTGAAGTGTATATTTGTAATGACAAAATAATAAATGCTTATGAAAATATATAAGTACCGGTTTCACCCTCGTTGCTCTGTTCCTATTGGTTGTAGCGTGATGTTATATAGCCTATAACCTTTATAGATAAATGGACTACCCAACACAAAAAGAATGTTTCAATTCCAACCAGTAGTTCCTGAGATGAGCGCGTTCAAACAAACAAACTCTTCCGCTTTATAATATTAAATTATAGAAACGCAATAAATGTTTACCATTTTTGTCCGACTGCCTGTGTTTTTGTTCCAGCTAGCTACTGACAGATAGCTGATGTTATAAGGAGTCCTCCTTTCAATGCGAGATCCTTATTTCTGAGGGTCGTGATTTTCCCATGGAATCTCGTTTTTGACAATGTTGCACCATGTCTTTGGCAACATGAACCGCCTCGTTATTTTTGGTATTCAAAGATAAGATTTTATTTTTTTAAGTAAATTGTTTTGCGACAGCTAGTCCATCATCTATCTATATAAAATATCTACATACCATCACACCTACATTCCCCGAAAAGTTAGGCAGAGGCGTACTAATATATACCCACAGTCGGTAGCCGGTATGTTTAGGTCCCATGTAATAGTACAATGGTTTTTTGTTGTCTGAATTAAATTAACCGGGAACAAATTCCAAACTCCGAGCTTTTATTGAGAATTTCACAGAAGAACCCAATAACACTTTGCTCGACCTGAGAATCAAATCCAGAGCCTCTAGCGTAGCAGTCTTGCTCATGACCACTAGGCTAATGAGTCAGTTTGTCAGGAAAAGGTATTTAGAATCTATTGGAAAAGCCGGATACTTGGATGGGAAAATTTACGCGGATAAAGCTTTTGTTTAATTTTTATTTCTTTTTTAAAAAAAAAACGTTCCCTGCCCTAGGATTTTCTCCTGTACAGGAGATACGGATACAGGAGAGGCACGTGGCGCAACGTTTACAAACAAAAATTCTCACATACACAAACGCCCTGACGCGGAACAACTACCTGTAGATCATACAAATATTTGCTCCGTGTGGGGATCGCACCCACAACACGTAGCGCAGAAGCTGATCTCTCAGCCGCTACGCCAAACGTATTGTCGAAAGTCGTCGAAGCGTATTCCTGATAGGCTTACGCTTTAGTTGATGATATTTTGTTATCCAAATGCTTAGATTTTTGTTGTGCATTTAACATAGCGTGTTTCTGCCGCGCGATTTCCGTACGTATTTCACAGCGCGAACTGGGCTCTAAAAGGATTACCTATCTATCTAATCACTCGAACTTTTGGTCGCAGTGTGTGTATTTTTTTATAGATAAGGGAGGCAAACGAGCAACTGGGTCACCTGATGGTAAGTGATCACCGCCGCCCGTTGACACCCACAACACCAGAGGGGCTGCAAGTGCGTTACCGGCCTTTGCGAAAAGAATAGGCTCGCTTCTTGAAGGTTGCCATGTCGTACCGAATCGGAAATACCTTTATTTATTTAGGACTAGCTAGCTGTGTGTCACGGTGTTACCCGCTTTGTCTAGACATTCCCAATGCCATAAACATTTATATTCATATCTTCTGAACACAGCAAGATATCGAAATGGGACATATTGCTTTTTGCGTTTTTTTTGCATTTCTATGCTAAAATTAATTTAAGTAAGGTTTAAAATTATTTTACGGCAATTCCCAATAAGATTTGCTCATTGCGACATAAGGTCGATACAAGTAAGGTCAAAATCCTATCTCTAGTAAGCAAATCTACTTACCGATACCGATTTGTTATTGAGACCGGCCGAGCCTGCGTCTTCTGGTTAGATACACCAGATCGAAGCTACAGCGAGTCCCTCCTGCCAGATCGAAATTTGCCTTCACATTCTGAATTTACGTCTTTAAGGCTAGGGCCTAGTGCTAGGCTAAGGCTTAGAAGTATAGTGCCTTTTGTATCTAAACAGAAAACGCAGGTTCGAATCCTGCCCGCAGTCGAATTAAATTTTAAGTTATAATCCTTAAAATTTTGATTGAAATCCGTTTCGCAGACTATTCGAGACAAACTTTCAGACAGACAAACATTCTAAATAGTCATTTATAATATGACATCGCAGTTATTAATTGCAATTAATAAATGCGATGTTTTATATTATACAGGTACGAAGGTATAATATGTTTTATAACATAAAAAAGTATTAGTTACAAGTGTAAAGCGGTTGGGTTTACTGGGAAATGACGTCACGCTGCGTTCGCTGTTATTTATTGCTGAAGCGTGGCTTACACCTAGCCAGGAAGTAAGGAGATGGTACTATGTACTGCATTGTTTTAAAATATATCTTTGTATTCTATTTTGAAACTTTATAAGTTAAAAACCTATATATATTTAAAGATTTAAGTATATTTATACATGAAACAATAAAGATGTGTATCATTCAATACTTATTTACCGTTTTGGATAGCTTATAGTCTTGTTATTTTTTAAATAATTCGCAGACTATGTATCAAAGTGATTTTTTAAGAAAACTTGCATATTTGTTTATATTATTTATTATCTTAAGTATTTAAATGAATAGGTAATTAGGAAACTGATTTACATCCGCCACACTTTCAAAGATTCAGTTGAAAATCAGCGTCAGGCACTTGTTGACTGACAATAATGTTGAACTGGACCAAGTTACGCAGCCGCGAGGCATATAATGTATCATATAATATTATGTAACCTGTGTTTGTGTCTTTTAGTTACCTATGTACTAATTTGAGAAAGATTATTATGATAATATTTTGAGTTGATAATGTTTTGTAACTATGTACGAGTATTAAATCTGTTAACAATAAAAAGTAATGATTCCATACAAGAGGTTTTTTATAATTTATTAAAGATGCGTACCTACTTACTTATCCTATAATCGAAGTAAAATAATAAAAAAAATATATATCTCAGAAACTGTCCACCTTTTGGACAATGCTTTATGCAATATATAATCATTATTCTCATTTAAAACATAAAAAGTCGATCCATTTAGTGTTGTAAACACTTTTATTAATAAGGAGTGTTTATTATAATAGAAAACTTACCAAAAATAATATAAAATATCTCTCAGCAACTAACTATGTATATTTTCTTCACATATCACTTCACTCAACACTCAAAATAATGAAAAAAAATAATTTCAACAAGGAAAAACTTTCAACGGTATTATTTTGCAATACAGTATATTAAAATTACGATTAACTGAATCAAAACTCAAAATCTAATACAAGTGTGAAGTAGTCTCGTTACTAGGAAAATGACGGTAGTGCAGCGTTCACTGTTATTTATTACTAAAGTACGGCTTATGCCTAGACCGGGAGACAGGGGAGGTGGTGTGATCGTTAAACATTAATGTTTATAAGTAATAGGAAAACTGTCGGCTGATTTAACAGAACTTTTTGATAAGGCAGCCATCTTTGTTTTATTATCGCAAAGTCTTTTCATATCGTGCTGTAGAAACTAAAGAATGCCTCGTGTTATGATTGTTGCATACTGCTTTCTTGAAAGTAACTCTGTCAGTATTTTTATAGCGTTTTCACGCCTAGATCGCTGAACCAATTTTAATGAATTTTGGAATACCTCCCTGTACTTCAAAATTCATCAATATTGGACTTCGGAGAAGGACATAAGCTACTTTTGTCTCAAATTCTTGGGACATTATTTAAAAACACATTAATTTAGAAGGGGCAGCTAGAGATCTTGATTTTAGACTAATAACTTAATTAATAAATGTGTAATTATTAATCCTATTTATGTGTAAATATTAGAAAACTCACCTAAAAATCTAAGAAGGTTTACAAGAATTGAAACTCTTCTACATCACATGTCATTAATTGATTTAAAAAATAATGACACACAATAAATTAATTAAATTCACAATACGTCACATAAAACTTGATTTGAAATATATTTTTTTCTTCGATTTTGTCCAATTTTATCAGTATGGGTAGGTACATAAGTTATAAAATACAATATTATTTTTATTGCCATAAAACTGGTGTGTATTTTATTATTTATGTTCGAATAAAAATAAAATATGAAGGGTTTTACGCAATATTTGGTTTATAGTTTTTATAAATTTGAACTATTTTTCATCTTCAATAGAGATTTTACTAAAAAAAATTATTCAAAAAGACGTTTTCAGAAAATCAATTTTATTGTACTTATATATTTACGAAACGTAAGTTACCTAATCTGGTAATTCATCTTGATTTTAACGTTGTTATTTTAAGTTAGATCAGGGTTACATACAAAATCTAAACCATCAATACTTGATGTATAGTTTGGAAGTTATAAATAGTGCTTTATATTATAAAGAGCAGAAAATTTATTGATTTTATTGATTGATTTTTTATATTTATTGATTTTATTGATTGATTTATTACAATAAATATTCTGAAATTTCAGGATTATGTAAGCAGTGAAAACACAAAACACGCTTGTCTAAAAACCTGTCTAATCATTGTACTTCGGTATTTAATAAGCGTTATTTTACGTCAATAATTTTTAAATCATTTTAAAGTTCCTGTTACTTAAATCTTAAAATAAATTACTTATATCTTTTTTTTTCCTAAACTATTTCTAATCTGGCACAGCTTTACTAAGAAATAGCGAAATATGAATCGAAAACCAGCACCCGAGCTCTCGGCCTATAGAAAGTAAGGTTCCTTATTATAAGTTGGAACCTTATCGCATCGGATGGCGGTCCATTGTTCCTTCTTACTTTGCGGTCACGAGTTCGCAAGTTAGTTTGACAGAGTACCAAGTGCCTATCTTGTGTATTATTATTACAAAGAGATGCAGGGCTCTTTGTGTAGTCTTTATTAAATTATTTGTAAGTATATTATTTATTATATTATTCTAATGGTTGTCTGTAAAAAAATGCATTTAGCGATAAGACCGCCAATTGTACCTACTCATGTAACATTTGTGTATTTTCGCTCTGTCTTTTGGTGTATAATAAAGAATACTCTATCTATCTATCTTGTCAAGGAGTTGCGGATTCTTCTTAGGGGTGCGTTTAGTGCAAAGATCGAAGATTAATAAGAAAGAAAATAGATTCGAAGTATTTTGTGAAGATATTCAAACATCAAACTGTGGAATGAACTTTCGCCTGCAGTATTTCCGGACCAATACGACCTTCAAACCTTCAAGAAAAGAGCGTACTCCTTTTTAAAAGGCCGGCAACGCACTTGTGACTCCTCTGGTGTTGCGGGTGTCCATGGGCAGCGGTAATCGCTTACCATCAGGCGATCCGTCTGCTCGTTTGCCCCCTATTCCAAAAAAAAAAAACTATACGGCGCCATCTTTAAAATCAGTTCATAAACAACGAAGCTATGCGTACATACTTACTTTTAAAGCAGATTTGAGAACTCCTTTCTTGACGTCTTTTGAAAATGGATGATTGCCGTATTGGTCTCGTGGCTCCATGCTTACCATCAGAAGGGTAATTATGTAACTTAAATGACATCTGATACAAAATCTATGTACACCCACAGTTCGCCGATATGTTTAGGTCCCATGTTATAGGGGGCGAGCCTATAGTCATTAACCGGGCACAAATCCAGACTCCGAGCTGCTACTGAGAATTTCATAGAAAAACCCAATAACACTTTGCTCGATCTGGGGATCGAACCCAGGACCTCTAGCGTAGCAGTCGCGCTTGGGACCACTAGACTAATGAGGCAGTCAAAAAAAACTGGCAACTTTAAAAATTACGTCATATGGAAGAGAATTTCGACATCGAAGGCAGAGGTCTCGGTAGCTTAGTTGACTAAAGCGGTGTACTTAACCGGAGGGACTCAGGTTAGAATCCTAACTTAGACCGAATTTTGTCTCACAAAAATCTTTCTTTAAAAATATTTAACACTAACGGGTCTCTACTTCGCACGGGTGGACATTATTGAGGTTTTAGTAGAAATCCTTAATTTTTTCCATTAATAAAAATTGCCTATGTTACTCAGGGATAATGTAGTATTCTAATGGTGAAATAATTTTTGAAAACGGTCCAGTATTTTTTGAGTTTATTCGTTACAAATATAGAAATTATTACACATTTTTCCTCCTTTTTTTGTTTTTCTAAAAAACTTACTAGCAATATGGGTTGCACATTTCTAGTATTCTTGTTAACCTCTCGTGCTAAGCTAAATGCTTGTGTTACGAGTGGGTTCACGTCGGTAGTGCAATGGGTGGGTTTCGAACTGGCAAACACATGATCGCAAGTCCGACGCCCTAGCCATTAGGCTACCGCCGATTTTATTATATAAGTACAGTATGTGGTAATACCAAGTATAATAAAAATAATTAGACCATTAAGTTTTTTAAGAAAACACCAGAATTAAAAATATAATATAAAGCTACTATTTAGTCGGTCAGATTTATATAAAAATGACAAAAATAGCGGAAACAAAATACGGAGGTCACGAATTTATCTGTCACGAGTTCACGACGCACTTTGTCCTCGCAGCCTAGTTTAATCCATTGGAGACATCGATTATTTAATATCAGATTTAGGGTACTGCGAGACAAACGTAAAACCTACGCCTAACCTTTATTCCCTGAAAGGTTAGGCATAGCTGTACATTAGAACATAAATAAAAAAACTTGAGAGGTGTCAAGGGACACCCGGATGGAACGAAGTTCCTTTCGATTAATTAGTGAAGGAATTGTAATAAATTAATTAATTGTATTATTTATTATTTACAAAAAACCTGTATACACTCAACAAAAATAATCGTCGCGACACCACACTGTTCAATGCGAAATAGAAATGAAAATATCTGGCTTGCTTTCTATAAGAGAGAGAGAGAGACTACTATAGCAAAAAGTGTCGTGACAACTTTTCGTAAGAATTTTTTCCGTCTAGCCCCCTTTCACAACGCGCGATAAGGAACTTCGTTCCAAAACTTCGTTCCAATAAAACAAATTGTTTTGTTTAAAAATTTATTACGCTTAACAGTTCATCGGTATGTTCAAGACCCATGTGATAGTACCCTACCAGATATAAGATATTATTTAGGGCCAGCCTATTGCTATTAATCGGCCACAAAGTCAAACTCCAAGTGCTATTGAGAATTTCATAGAAAAACTCAATAACACTTTGCTCGACCTGGGGATCGAAATCGGGATCTAGTGTAACAGGCGCGCTTGGGTCCACTAGATTAATGAGGCAGTGAGCATTCGATTTACAATGAGGGATACACGAGCATTACGTGGTAGAGCCATGCTTCGGCACGAATGGGCCGGCTCGACCGGAGTGATACCACGGCCTCACAGAAAACCTGCGTTAAACAACGCTTACGTTGTGTTTCGCCGAGTGAGTGAGGTTACCGGAGGCCCAATCCCCTTTTAAAAGGCCGGTAACGCACTTGTGACTCCTCTGGTGTTGCGGGTATCCATGGGCAGCGGTAATCGCTAACCATCAGGCGATCGATTTTTTTTTATGGGATAGGAGGGCAAACGAGCATACCGTTTGCCCTCATATCCAATAAAAAAAAGAAATCCTCACCCTACATTTGCTTCAGCAGTCGGGTATTACGAGATTAATGCAAAATTACCCTAAGTCCTGCGGAACCAACAACTTGCAAACAAATAAAAGAACAGAATTCAAAGATGGAACGGATTTTGTTTTTGATGTCGCAACTTCCGGTACACAGCGGATATTGCGAAATGTTCCTTCAATAATTTAAGGGGTGGCCCGCAAGTTGTTGGGGTTGTAATCTGGGGGGTTGGAAGGGTTAATTATGTTTTGTTACGGTTATTTAATTATATATTTTTTTATGAAAATGTTCCGTAAAACTGGTATCGTGCGACGGGTTGTTGAGCTCCCTATAATATGGTTGAGCTACGTTATCTGATGCATGCGTGCCGTCAGCTGGGACTGGTCTACTTAAAGCCGCAATGACTCTTTCTTCCAAAAGCCATTTCAAGTACTGCCCTAGATTGTTACTCCCTTTTTTTTTTAAAAAAAAGACGTTGCCCCACACTAGGATTTTCTCCTGTATCGTGGGTGCGTTTACAAACATAAATTCTCACATACACAAACGCCCAGACTCGGAACAACTACCTGTAGGTCATACAAATCTTTGGTCCGTGTGGGGATGGAACCCACAGTACGTGGCGCAGAGGCCGATCTCTCAGCCGCTACGCCAAACGTGTCGTTAAATATTTTGATACTGTTATGTCTGGAGTTTAAAAGAGACCATGATTCTCTTTTTTTATGGGATAGCGGGAAAAACGAGCAGACCGCGTCCCATGGACACCTGCAACACCAGAGGAATCACAAATGCGTTGCCTGCCTTTTAAAAGGGGATTGGGCTTCCGGTAACCTCACTCACTCAGCGAAACACAACGTAAGCGTTGTTTGACGCCGGTTTTCTGTGAGGCCGTGGTATCACTCCGGTCGTGCCAGCCCATACGTGCCGAAGTATGGTTCTCCCTATTATATGGGACCTAAACATACATAATACTTAGCTCGACCTGGTTATCGAAACCGGACCTCTAGCGTAGCAGACGCACTTGGAAACACTAGACTAATGAGGCAGTCTGCGAGCAAGTTATGCCCGCAAAAAAGGTGGCGGAGAAAGAGAGAGAGAGAAGCAACCACCTGTCTCCCGATCAGTAGTACACACATCGACTGCACTATAGCACTTAATTAACTAATTGGTCTAGTCAATACGGTAATAAGGTTTCCATCTGTTTGTTGATCTGTTAATCCGCTGCGGTCATTGACGCCGTGTAATCTTCCATGTAAGTAGTATCTATGTTACGTCTAGAACAATCTAACCCTTCAAGAAATACAAGCGTAATCATAAGTTAACATACAATCAAGCTAGGTTACCAAATCAGGTTAAGCAGAGGTGTAATGTATAAAAACAGCTTGCCGGTATGTTTTGGTCCCATGTAAATTAGGGGCGAGCCTATTGCCATTAATCGGGCAGTATATTAACGTGCTCTCCGAGGCAGGGCGGAGCTTGTAGTATTAAGAATCGTCACCCATCCACAAACTCACCACGTCAAGCGTAGCTTAACCTTGCAGATCGATTAATCAGCGAAGATGGTACTTAGTCAAATAATAGAAAAACACATATAGATAGGTACTGAAAATATTACAAGAGCCACTAATCATATTCCTGCCTACCCCCACTTCAGACAATACCGCCATCTGTCGCCTAAAATATAAAACATTGATTTGCAATTTGCTAAAAGTATGTAGTGCGGTTCCATGCATAAATATCCATACATTTTCCATGTATGCTATGTAATGCACGTGTGTGGAGTGCACTGAGGGCGCAAAATGCATATATTAAACTTCGTCCTGGAGTTTATATGCCAAGCTTGTTCCATGCTCACAGGCTTATTCTGAGAATGAAATATTGTTTGCATTAATATACAAAAAAGTTAACCTTTAACCGCAAAAGTCGGATTTATCCGCCAAAAACACATGTCGGTTTCGTCTGAGTCGTTTTTATTATCTATTAGCGGGCCTCCCCTGATAAAAAAAAATCGTAGAACCCGATTGCGATGCCATCTACCAGTTCAAATTGGAACTAACAAAAACAATTAAATATGTTAAACTTTTTCAAAAACCGAATTACATTTTTCATCTCAGAAAATCATCAGTCAGCGTTTAATTTTGTTTAAATACTAGCTAATATTAGGCAAATTATTTTCAAAGTGTTGGTTATATCTTTGCGAAAATAATTATGTTTTTTCATCATCACATGAAATCCTGTTATTTTTATTCTTTCTTTTTTTTAAAAAACAGTTTACCTGCAATGTGGGTCGCTCATTACTAATAGATACTCTTGTTAACCCCTCGAGCTGAGCTAAATGCTTGTGTTACGAGTGTGTTCACGTCGGAAGTGCAATGAGTGGGTTTCGAACCGGCAACCATATGATCGCAAGTCCCACGCCCTAGCCATTAGGCTACCGTCGGTTCACAAAAATATCGACAGTTTTAAATAAAATGATCGCGATTGCGAAGCATTTACTATCCCAACTGTCTTTACAGAGTTTTATTGTAAAAAATGTACTACTGCGCAGCCATTTGCGCAACACTTGTTTAAAACTTCAGAGCGGTACCATTAATTCGATAGTAAGTACTGAATTTTCGTGAAACGTTATAAAATAGTGCATCGTATGAAAAGAGTAACAGGATTATCCGACTCAAGGAAACCATTTCATTCTTATAGCTGTCCAGAATAACGACATTGTAAGGGATTTGTCTGGGTTGAAAGTTATAGCGAATCTTCATAGGTGAAAGGCTTATATCTTGCTTTGAGCCTTTTTTAAGTTGCGACAAGTTTTATTTAGACACTGAAGATGGTTTAATAGAGTTATTTTAGTTCATCCACTCGGAAAGTGTCCCATCACTATTTAAGAAGAAGACAGTACTTAGGTGTTTTCGGCCTGAGGGATGTAAATTTATAAGTAAGTTTTTTGACGTGAGGACGGAGTGGATACCACGGCCTCATAGAAAACCGGCGTCAAACAACGTTTACATTGTGTTTCGCCGAGTGAGTGAGGTTACCGGAGGCCCAATCCTCTTTTAAAAGGTTGGCAACGCACTCGTGACTTCTCTGGTGTTGCGGGTATCCATGGGCGGCGGTAATCGCTTACCATCATGCGATCCATCAGCTCGTTTGCCCTCCTATCCCATAAAAAAAGTAAAATTTATTTTAATATTAGTTTATTTTTATGCAGTAACATATATTATCTATGCATTTTTTTTTGCTAGTTAGGTGTTCGTTTGTTTCTAAATTAAAACCTTAGTATTCTTATAGGTCGAAACTACAGAACCCCACTTGGTATGATTCTTGCATACTTCTTTTGCTTCTTTCACGTTCTAGCATTACGCACCTGGCCTTTTCTGTCTAATCCATAAAGATACATGGATTTTAACGGTCTGGTGACTGAGAATTTTTATGTGGCCTACGCAAGTGTTCCGCTGATCCTGGTATCGTCGTGTGACGGGTTGTTAAGTTTCCTTACTATGGTCAAGCTACACAATGACTTATGTATATGTCTTCAAAAGGATATTTTAGACTTTGCTCTGGACTTTAAATGAGACTATGATTCTCTGAGTTTGTTTCGGTTTTTTTTAAAGTTTACTAGCAATGAGGGTCGCACATTATTCTTGTTAACACCCTCTCACCCTAAACGCATATACCATCTCGTTCCGTAGTGGGTAATAAACAATATTTGATTTGATTTACGGAAATATAATAAGTTTAAAAAAAAAAAGTTGCCCCACACTAGGATTTTCTTCTGTATCGTGCGTGCGTTTACAAATACAAATTCCCACATACGCAAACTACCCAGACCCGGAACAACTACCTGTAGATCATACAAACATTTGCTCCGTGTGGGGATCAAACCCACAACACGTGGCGCAAAAGCCGATCGCTCAACCGCTACGCCAATCGTGTCGTCAAATAAGTATATTAAATATCATTACGCCTAAAACTTTATGAGGTAGGGCACAGTGGAATCGAATAATTCCACTCATAATTGGAGCTGCTCGACTGGGGTAGTACTTCCACTTAGCAGAAAGTCACCGCTGAATCCTGCAGCTACTATGAACTGCACTCCTTTATTTCATCCAGCACGCACATGTTCAAACTAAGGTTGAGCGATACGCAAACCTGTCGATGCTGTGAAGAGGCTGTTGGCGCCACGCCACTTTCTTGGATCTCGCGGATCGCTAATACACAAGCGTAGTGTTCGTCTAGGGAAACACATCTAAAGCCCGGATGAAATAAAGGAGCTGAACTCGCGAGTTATAGTGGTGTTACAAGCGTCCATAGGCTACGGTAACCGCTTACCATCAGGCGGCTTGTTTGCCACATTAGTGGTATAAAAAAATAATGTATTCCATATAACCATTTACTAGCTTTTTAAATTAAACTCACACACGGTGTGTTTCCACGTTTCCAGACAACAAGTCACGACTTACAACGCAGCGACACGTCGAGTATAAACACAAAAATACGCAGCGACTGTCGAGCTAGTCAGTTTAGTAACACGTGCTTGCGCATAACTATACACGCCCCGACGTCTGTGTTCTGGATATGGCTTAAGGGTCCGGCGGAGCTTGAATTGCCCACAAAAATGTAATACCGAAATAAATCGTAATTCAATTAAAATTTAATCAAATTGTGCTGTTATTAGGATTCGGATACCGTTATTCTAGGTTCCTACCCTATCGTTTCGTTTACTACTACAGCTACTACTTCACTGGAAATAAATGACAGGAAACCCGGTTTAAACTTCATACAATTATCAAGAATTACTTTCATTTACAATTATTTCCACAGAAGTATTTTGCACGAAATGGTAGGATACGAACCTAGATTAATGGTGTCCGAATCCGAATAATAACACAACTTGATTAAATCCTGTTGGAATCAACAAATATCTGTAACAGTCACACAAAAATATTTACCCATATCCACCTTTACTACTTAAACCATGCAGTCGTCTTTCCTAGTCAATAGAAATCATCATAAAATATGTCTCAAACGAAAGTCACATCCAGTAAATTTAACTCAGCGTACCATATAATAATGGATAAACAATAATTTAAATATTATCTGTGTTTACGTTCACTTAAACGGGGTTTAAAGCGACTCTTACATAAATATCGCTGGGTCCCACGAGGCTGGGAAATGTGACCTTTCTTTCTATACATTATTTGTTAAAAATATATGTTGAGATATTAAATACGTAGTCACAATGCGAGCTTAACGAACATGGAATGTTTAATATATTACTTCACCTCAATTTTTTTTTATAAGATAATAATAAACAAGTGTACGGGCCGACTGATGGTAAGCGATAAACGCAACCTATAGACAAAAGCAACCCCTTTGGCCCGTGCTAGTCTAGTACAGATATACTTAAAATATGAAAACTTCAATGGGTACTTTTAAATTCAATGGCTAAAATTGTAATACCTTGTGAATAAATTTGAATGAGATATAGTTTTTATGGGATTGGGGGGCAAACGAGCAGACTGATCGCCTGAAGCAGAGCGATTCCCGCCGCCGCAAAACCAGAGGAGACACAAGTGCGTTGCCGGCCTTTTAAAAGGGAGTAATGCCTCCGATAACCTCACTCACTCTACGAAACACAACGTAAGCGTTGTTTGACGCCGGTTTTCTGTGAGGCCGTGGTCGAGCCGGCCCATTCGTGCCGAAGCACTCCCATGAAAATGAAATTATCATCTATTTTTTTCTCAGTCCCTCAAAGAGTTCTTTTTTTTTGCAAATACAGACACGCAATACTTACATTCTTCTTCTATGTATTGATGATATTTTTCACTAAATTGTGGTTTCTGATCGTATTTGGGAAAATTCTATAAGTTATGGTACTTCTTAAAGGTAGCCTGGCTAAGCTAGGTAGATAATAATGACCTAGTAACGTGTAATAGCGTCAGGAGGTTAGTCTCTGGTGCCTGAGCGTTATATTATGTTTACAAGTCAGATTCCTGCCGACGTTCACTGTGAGGGAGAAACTCTTTGCTTCAGTTTAGGGATGGGAAAGTGTCGATAGTTTGGAGACGAAAACGTGGGAGAGCCATGCCTCGGCACGAATGGGCCGGCTCGACCGGAGTGATACCACTGCCTCACAGAAAATTGCCGTCAAATAACGCTTATTTTGTGTTTTGCCGAGTGAGTGAGGTTACCGGAGGCCCATTCCCCTTTTAAAAGGCGGGCAACGCACTTGTGACTCCTCTGGCGTTGCGGGTGTCCGTGGGCGGTGGTAATCGGTAATAAAATACCATGAGGCGATCCATCTGCTCCTTTGTCCCCCTATCCCTTAAAGAAAAAAATATTTGCAAATGAGAATAGGTACAGTGACGTCATTAATACTGTATTAACACTGTATTAGTAACTAGCTGTTGCTTGTAGTTTCACTCGCATTCCAAAAAACTTTTTGTGATATTTTTAAACCAAAATTCATCAAATTAGGTGAGAAGTTTAGGCGTGATAATGGAAAAGCAAAAAAAATTGACAGACAGAGTTACTTTTGGTTGAATAGTGGATAGTATTGATATAACTGTATCTCTAAATAACTTGTAGACGCAAAACGGCCGTAGCCAAATTCATGATAAAAATTATCATGAATTTGTCTAATTTGGGCTCATACACGCCAAGGAGAATGTGGTCATCGCAGGCTATCTCTTTACTCTCTTACATTTGGTCAATATTTGGGCGTCCCGCTTTACTCAGTTCAAAAGACAGTCGAGAACATAAATTCGTAATTATTTTTTTAACAATATATTTTTTTTAAATATTTTTTTGGCCTTATCACGTATTATGTATATCTATGCGGTTCGAAAAAACATATTTGACACATTTTTATCGATACATTTGGTCATGTTTAATAAAAAACCTATCGACACCGCCCCATCACTAATCCGTTTGCTCGGCAAACCGCATTTTGTGGAAGTCGCTTGTCGGTTTCCGAAATTAGATTTGCTCTGCGAGCTGTAATACTGATTAAAACCATTTTCGTTCGGCTTGCCTTCGTCTTCGCTTCCAAACATTTTTCAATAGTTCCAACGTTAAAGTTAGAAGGCCCGTAGCTATGTTATAACTACTCGATCGATCTGCAAGGTAAAGCTGTGCTTGTAGCGGTCATTCTATAGATTGGTGACAGTTCTTAATAAACCGACATTCCTTCGTGCCTCAGATACCACCTAACTTCGGTAGCACGTTTCGCGTTGTGGCTGAGCGATCGGTTTCTACGCTACTTGTTGTGGATTCGATCCCCACAGGGAACAAATGTTTTATGACCTACAAGCAGTAGTAGTGTGATAATTTGTGTTTGTTACCCGAGATATAGGAGAAAAGCCTAGTGTGAGGCAACTTTTGTTTTGTGAGACCCACTTAGTTGTGGTTTATTTGGCGTCAAGTACGGCGTCAATATGATTGTTAGTATTAAGTTGTTATTGGGTTTTTCTATGAAATTCTCAATAGCGGCTCGGAGTCTAGATTTGTGCCCGGTTAAGGGCTATAAGCTCAAAACTGTGGGTGTACATTAGTACGCCTCTGCCTAACCCTTCGGGGAATACAGGCGTGATGGTATGTTATGTTAGTATTAAGTTTTAGATATTTTTAGGTTAGTGTTAAAACGGTAATTATTGTGTAGGTAGCTTTTTGTCTGTATAAACAATTGTTGTTTGAAGTAATCAGAATTTCGTAGTATATAAAGCTGTCGGGCTGTCTAAGGTTTCAAGATTTCAATGTACATATTGCTAGTTCGCGTATTGCTAGCTATACAGGCTGTGGTTGCCTCTAAACATCATCACTCACTCACTCACATCACATCATCACTTCTGGGGGTACGAGATTTTGGGTCTGATTGGCTGGCGACCACCGTTACGTCGGAGTCTGTCGTAAAGCACTTTGGTGTGAGTTTCAACTTTTGCGCGTGAGACTCAGTTTCTCCCTCGGATGCTGCGACTCTGGCAGTCTGCAGTCCGTAGGGTCTTTTAAGACTCAGCAACGTATCAACAACTCCTCGCAAGTATCCATAGGGCGGCGATGACTACTTAAGTACTTACCATCTGGAGGCTGGGCTCAATCAATAAAAAAGACGTCCTTTGGTCTACAATACGGAATCAGAATCTCACAATTGAAGCTGAAGAAGTACCTCTGAGATTAAAGTTTAAGACGCTGTAAATCAATTTAACAACAATTTACTCATCTATGTAAGTGCGGTCGCAGACAGATTTATACGACCACAATCCCCGAGGTTAGCTCTGAAACACACCCCGTTGTAATTTTTAATGTAGAACTGTCTTCTGTGAGGATGTAAAGGAATGATGTATTGACCGCGGTAAGCTAACAGCCAGATTGATTAGCGTCGTCAATACTTAGCCACAAGTCCACTACTATAGAACATAATTATTATAGACTCTATTCTGCAAAAAGTTAGGCAGAGGTGTACTTACTTAAGATTGAAAGAAATAAAAAAAGAAAGAAAGAAATAGGTAACATTTATTTGAAAATTTCGACAGATAGGGAATGCCGGCGCCAAAGAATATGTAAAACAGATCTGTTTACAGAAATAAATATCATTTTAATTTTCGTTACATTCTGACGCCTAAACTGCTGAACCAATTTTGATGAACTTCACATGGACAGATAGACAGTTATTTTCGCATTTATACAGGGTTATTTTTCAATGACTGGTCATGGACATGCGGGTAGGGTTCGCGGTGGCTTAGAGGTCAGAGCATCTGGTGTATCCAACCAGGGGATGCAGGTTCGAATCATGCCCGCGATTGAATTTTTTCCTTTACATAAAAATAACTTTATAATCTTAGCATGGAAAATGCAAAAAAATCACAAAAAGATATTAAATCTATATTTTAAATTACAAAACGCGTGAATATAGTTACCACTACACAATTCAGTTACATAACTTAGATATCAAACATTAATGACATTTTGATTGTTATCACATTTTCATTGTTATGACATTTTATTTGTTGACATTTTAATTACTCTTTTAATATTGAATTGAATTTTGACATCCATGAATTTGTTACTATTTTGCCGCGATTTCATAAAAAAAAAATATATAATTTGTAAATGTGAGTACCATGTAGGCTTTTGATACATGATAATTAAACAAGCTTATTATAGTCTGGAGGCTTTGGGAACTTCATTAGACCTACACGAATGTCCTGCTGATCTGGTATGGTCGTGCGACAGGTCGTTGAGCTCCCTAAATTATGGTTGAGCTACACGATGACTGATGCATGCGTGCCGTCAGTTGGGACTGGTCTACTCAAAGCTGCAATGGTTCTTTCCTCAAAAGGCCATTTCAGACATTACCCTACATCGTACCACTCACATATAAGTGTTCTTCCATGTCTGGACTTTAAAAGAGACCATGATTCTCTGAGTTTGTTTCGGTGTTTCTTCTCAGAGGTCGTCAGTTAGGAAATGCCGAAGCCATCTAGCTAAAAAAAAAAAAAACCGCAAACCATTGACATGTAAAAGTATCTCTAAAGATCTACTTGCAGAATAAATAATTTCATTTCATTTCATTTCATTTCATTTCATTTCATTTCAATGCATAAGTCTGAAGACTGCCTCATTAGTCTAGTGGTATCAAGCGCGACTCCTACGCTAGAGGTCCTGGGTTCGATCCCCAGGTCGAGCAAAGTGTTATAGGGTTTTTCTATGAAATTCTCATTAGCAGCTCGGACTCTGGACTTGTGCCCGGTTAATGGCCCCCTATAACATGGGACCTAAACATACCGGCGAACTGTGGGTGTGCATTAAGTACACCTCTGCCTAACCCTTCGGGGAATACAGGCGTGATGGTATGGTATGGTTTCAAATGAATGTTTTTAGAATTTATATTGTGGTAATTTGACAATAATATTTGAAATACACGTTGGGTTTGAACATAATGACTTAATTTTAAAATTTGGCTTTCTTTGAAATTTAACCCTGTAAGTATATGGTTTGTTACTACAGAATAAAACACAAGTTAACCCGACACACTCCACGAAACGAACAACCCAACAGAACAAATAGAACTTCACACAATATTTATTCAAAATATTGCTTTTGCTGGCAGTCGTTGGCAACAGAGGTGCAATGACGTCATACAAATATTAGTTCGTTAGCTCGAAACACTGGAAACTGATCATTTTGTACATAGCATTGTTTATTTGTGCTGACGAGAACTGCTCAAGATTGTATCTTGGAAAGGAAGATATTGGAGACGGTGTGAAATTCAACAATCTAAATGTTCAACTGTTTTTATCTATACTTATAATAAATCTGTAGAGAGGTCAATTCTGTACATGAAATATATTTCCAAAATAACTATCAGCGGGTGATTAGTGATCGATACTGACGCCAAAAATGCAATCAGTAAAATTTTTGTCTGTCTGTCTGTCTGTATGTTCGTTATAGAAACAAAAACCACTCGACGGATTTCAACGAAACTTGGTACAATTGTTCTTCATACACCTGGGCAGGTTATAGTATACTTTTCATCACGCTACGATCAATAGGAGCAGAGCAGTGAAGGGAAATGTTGGGAAAATGAGTGATTCATGAGAAAGGTTTCAAGCTATAAAACATCACGCTACAACCCTTAGGAACGGGGCAACGCAGGTGAAACTGCGGGCGAAGAACTAGGGAACAAAGTAACTATTCCACGCGGACGAAGTCGCTGGCAAAAGCTAGTTTCAAATAAGGCTTTACAAGCGTATATGAAACGTTATGATTCTAGTTGCACGGTTCCAAAAGGTTGATCCTATGGAGAAGAATCCGGTAAGAAACTCCATGGACACTCTTTTAAAATAAATGGTGTTACAATCTTCAGTGGTACAATGTTCCGATATGAGGATGTGTGAATACTGAATGCCAAAGTTGGATCGAAGTCGATAATTACTAGAAGGTTCTCAGTGTTTGAGAACTCGATGTCATTATAAGAAAATAAATGAACTATGTGGTATACACACATCATCAAAGCAGGATATAAATTAGGAGTCCACTCCAAACACACATATTACACGTGGGTGAGCCATGCTTCGGCACGAATGGGCCGGCTCGACCGGAGTGATACCACGGCCTCACAGAAAACCGGCGTTTAACAACGCTTACGTTGTGTTTCGCCGAGTGAGTGAGGTTACCGGAGGCCCAATCCCCTTTCAAAAGGTCGGCAATGCACTTGTGATACCTCTGGTGTTGCGGGTGTCCCTGGGCGGCGGTAATCGCTTACCATCAGGTGATCCGTCTGCTCGTTTGCCCTCCTATCCCATAAAAAAAAAACAATTGTCCAATGTAACAAAACAATGAAAATGTGAGTACTGTGCAGGCTAATTACTAACATACAAACTGCTTTCAAGCCTTTTGGTGGGTATTCAAAGCCGCTATGGCTCTTCCTTCCGCTGCTATTTCATTAACATACCATCACGCCTGTATTCCCCGAAGGGTTGGGCAGAGGCGTACTAATGTACACCCACAGTTCGCCGCTATGTTTTTAGGTCCCATGTAATAGGGGGCGAGCCTATTGCCATTAACCGGGCACAAATCCAGACTCCGAGCTGCTACTGAGAATTTCATAGAAAAACCCAATAACACTTTGATCGACCTGGGGATCGAACCCAGGACCTCTAGCGTAGCAGTCGCGCTTGAGACCACTAGACTAATGAGGCAGTCAGTCCGCTATTACATCACTCACATATGTCTGGATTATAAAAGAGACCATGATTCTCTGAGTTATTTTCGGTGTTACTTCTCAGAGGTCGTCAGTAAGAAAATATTAGTAATTATAATAATGGTAACAATTAGTTTTTTTACTTTTGGCTTGAAAGTTTCCACTTGCTACGATCCTGGCCACACCACTTTCGCTTCATCTACGTTCATTGACCTCCTCATGCACGATCGTCCGTTTAGAGTGCTCGGAACTAAATTTGTCTTAAATCTTAAATCTCTGCTTACCACATAAGGACATGTTCAGCATACGCCTAACAGTGTGTACATAATATCAAAAGACACAAATTACGTACTGCACATCCCGCTTTATTACATCGTCGTAATGAGATAGCACAGCAAAATGTATAGAGTTGACATTATGATAAATAAAAATAAAAATTATTATTGTGGTTTTAGATATCTATGGGTATACTTAAGATTATCTCATTGGTTTGGTGGTTGCCAATGCAACTAAGTCCTGGGTTCGATTCCAAATTCGGGAAAAGGGGTATTAGATGTTATTAACCGAAAATTCTTAATAGCCGCTTAGAGTTAGGTTTGTGAGGTATACTCGTATAAACATGTACATAAATTGTAGCTTACAGTTCCAAAGATTATAAAAATAGTCTATAGACTCAACTTAACCAGTGGCGATCACAATAGACCGACTGTGGTCACAGTGATAATAAAGCTGTTAGAATCTTTGTTAAAAAACAATTTAAGTAAAAACAAATTCCTATAAAATATATAGATTTTTATTTTTGAAAACAGAACACTGGAAAATTAGTCTATAATATGGAATGTTCTAATCTCAAAAAAATATAACCCGCACACGTCTCCACATCTCTCTTTGTTCTACGCATTGCGCACATCTCAGCCATCACTCATGATTCACATAAAGTCCCCACTCTTTGCGCGGCTGTTAATTAAGAATGCTCTGTTTACAGTGTTGGTACCTGGAAACATGGCCAGGACCGTGTATAAGCTGGTCTATTTCGGAAATATTAAAAAAAAAATAACTTATTGCAAAAAAAGGAAAACCGACTTCAAAAACATAAAAAATAATAATGAATTAAATTTATATCATGGGAAAGCCATACTTTGGCATGAATGGGTCGGCTCGACTGGAGTATCACTTCGTTTCACGGAAAATCGGCGTGAAATAATACATTGTCCCACTGCTGGGCACGGGTCTCCTCGCAGAATGAGAGGGATTAGGCTATAGTCCACCACACTGGCCTAGTGCGGATTGGCAGACTTCACACGCCATCGAAAAAATCTCTCAGGCATGCAGGTTTCCTCACGATGTCTTCCTTCACCGTTTAACCGCGTGATAATTAAATATTTAATACGCACATGACTTCGAAAAATCAGAGGTGCATCGGTCATACCACTAGGCTATCACTAGCAATGTGGGTTCGCACATTACTAGTTTAGTTCGAGGGGTTAACAAGAACGTTAACCCCTCGAACTAAGCTAAATGTATGTGTTACAAGTGGATTCACGTCGGTAGTGCAATCGAATGGATGGGTTCAGAACTGGCAACGACATGATCGCAAGGCCGACGCCCTAGCCATTGGGCTACCGCCGCTTCAATGCTTGTACGCTTGTATTTTCTATTACAAAATCTCGCTATAAAAACAATAGGGGTATGTTTCAAATTCATGATTATTCGTCTTACTGATTTCGATATTTTTAAATAAAAAAAAACTTGATTAAGTGATATTACTTGCGTTGCTGTATAACTTTATTTAGAGCGTACCTACTATACTGAGGGTAATGTTATTATTATTTTATTTTTTCTTTATCCCGTGTGGGGACGGGTTAGAATACTGTTCCTCACTGCCTCTCTGTTAGGCATCCTGTAAGAGGCGTGAAAACATCTGATTTGCTTGGTGGTAGGACCTCTTGGGGTTTGACTGGCTGGCGACCATCGTTATGTCGGAGTCTGTCGTCAAGCACCTTGGTGTGTGTTTTGACTTTTACGGCTATTCTGCAGTCCGTAGGGGCTCTTATGGGTCGGCAACGCATCAGTAACTCCCTTGGTGTTGCAGGTGTCCATGGCCGACGATGGCTACTTTTTTTTTTAATTCGTGATAGGCTTACGCTTGACCGCCACTTACCACCAGGTGGCTCGTCAGCTCGTTTGCCGACTTAATTCCATAAAAAATAGACCTTTGACATGTTAATTTTTGAAGTACATGATGGAATTGGCATTTCTTAGCTGACGATCTCTGAGAAGAAACACCGAAACAAACTCAGAGAATCATGGTCTCTTTTGAAGTCCAGACATAATAGTATCAGAGTAAAAAGATCCGTAGCGGCTTTGAGTAGACCAGTCACAGCCGACGGCACGTATGCCATATTATGTAGCCGACCATATTATGGGGAGCTCAACAATCCGTCACACGACTATACCAGATGGGCGGAAAATTTGCGAAGGCAGTTAAAAGTTAAATGATTATATTTTAATAATATTATAACTCAATTGAAAAGCAAATAGATATAGATGAAACCAAACCCTATCAAATTCGCGTCAGCGTTCGTTGCGGTGGCTCGGACGGCCGCAGAGAGGCAGTCATCCTAACCACAAGCACATTACAATTCAAATTGCGGCTCCATGCCACTCTATACGTAGGTACTATACATACGAACTATTACTAAGTACACAATACTTTTGGAAATAAATTTAGAAATGTAAAATTTTTACTAATATCTACCTCGTTAGTCTGGTGTTGCTGAGCAACAGGCCGTGAATTCGATTTCCAGGTCGAGCAAAGTATTATTGGGTATTTTTATAAAATTCTCAGTAGCAGGAGTTCGGATTTGTACCCAGTTTTTTTTTTAACGGATAGGGAGACAAATTAGCAGGCGGATCGCCTGATGGTAAGCGATTACCACCGCCCATGGACACCCGCAACACCAGAGGAGTCACAAGTGCGTTGCCGACTTTTTAAAAGGGGATTGGGCCTCCGGTAACCTCACTCATTCGGCGAAACACAACGTAAGCGTTGTTTGACGACGGTTTTCTGTGAGGCCGTGGTATCACTCCGGTCGAGCCGGCCCATTCGTGCCGACTCCTACGAGAAGTCTCTTATTTACTTAGAAGTCCCAGTTAATGGAAATGATCTCACCTCATTATTTGTCATGTCATTTTGTAGCTACCAGAAGAAGAAGCAGTTGGTTGGTACCACCCCAGACGAACTGAGTATCTGATCACACCGCCAATATCATCATCATTACCAGTGTTTCCATTATTGTTTTATAGAAGATAATTAATTTAATATATGGATAATTTATAGCCCTTATGTAAATTGCCTGAAATAAATAAATTGAATTGAATTGAATGTCCATTCCACTGGCCGTAGTCCACTACCTTGGCCTAGCGGGTTGGCAGACTTCACACGCCGTCGAGAAAATCTCTCAGGCATGCAGATTTCCTCACGATGTTCTCCTTAACCGTTTAAGCGAGTGATAATAATTAATAATGCGAACATTATTTCGAAAAGTTAGAGATGAGACACTTTAAGTCCACTTTTATCATGCGTACAGCTAAAATGTGGAATGCGCTTCTCGAGGGTATTTCCTGATAGATATAATCTGGGTGTCTTTAAACCACGAGTGAATCGGTTTCTTCTAGGCAAGCACGCTGCGTCGTAGAACGCAGTGTCGCTTAACATCAGGCAAACTGGCGGTCAAGCGTAAGCCTTCACGAATTAAAAAAAAATCAGAATCTCGTTATTGGGAACAGCCCTAAATTTAACAAAGTACAAAGGTACTTCTGTCATTAAACATGCCTCAATTACAAACGTACTCAGGGTTCGCAACTAGTTTCCTATTCCAGTCCTTTTAATAATTCAGGGCTGTTCCAATATTCCACGGAACCCATTTCAATTATAGCGACTCGCTCACTAGCGCCCTCTAAGTGAGATTGCTTGTACTTTTAAAAACTTTGTCCCATTCACCGTGTATAGATCGTAGTTTGGATTTTAATTTTTAAATTTGTAGATTGGTTTTTGATGTGGGATTTTTAGTTTTAATCGAGCTTCTTAAATGATCTGTTTATCATTTTTACATGCACATAACATCACGCCTGTATTCCCGAAGGGTTAGACAGAGGTGTACAAATGTACATCCACAGTTCGACGGTATGTTTAGATCCAAAGTAATACGGGGCGAGTCTATTGCCATTAATCGGGCACAAATCCAAATTCAGAGCTGCTACTGAGAATTTCATAGAAAAACCCAAAATAACACACCTAAATGATTAAATGATGATTAAATGATATTTATTTCTGTAAATAAATCATAAAAAGATACTTTTACAAGTTTTACTGTGCCGGCATTTCCTAACTGACGACCTCTGAGAAGAAACACCGAAACAAACTCGGAGAATCCTGAATCTCATGAACCTGGGAATCGAACCCACGACCTCTACCATAGTAGTAACGCCTAGGACCACTAAACTAATGAGGCAAAGTATCCTTTATGTATAGCCATTTGCCGATTCTATTTCAGTGAAACTCTTTGCCGCAGTCTGTGTTTCTGGTTACATAAACCTGAGAGTCTTCAAGTCATGAGTGAATAGGTTACTTCTAGGCAATTGTGATCCATCGTCGGTATTGCCTAGTAATTGGGTTGTGGTGGTCTAGTGGCAGTCTCTTCATGTAACGTAATTTTATTCATACTGGTTTCTGACACCAGTGGTATCACTCGCGCGTTGCCGGCCCTGTAAATAATGGAGGAATAGTTGGGCTGGCAGCATAGGAGACAATAGCGTGATGCTTATCCTATCTGCCAACACAACGCTTCCTCGCGGAGCTCTGGCGACCTTGCTCACAGTTAGGAATACAACATAGTACGGAGCTATGTTGTATGGCTACGATTTTCTAGGTGGAGGTACTTCCCCAGTCGGACAGCTCCAATTGCTCCAAATACAACGCGATAAAAATTAGTTTTATCTCAATACTGAAATTCAGCCACATCTTGTTTGGAATCGACCCCAACATTGTTGAGAAAAGGTGTTCATATACCAGATCCTTCTAGAAAGAACCAGGAGGTATCTTCATACTCATTGTCCAATAAAAATGGAGTTACAGATATAAATCACGTCGTAATAAGGGAAATAAACCCCTCTCCTGCCGAGGAATCAAGAAAAAAACATCGTTTGAAACAAATTGCCGGTTCTTTGTCTAATGTAGTGATGTGATTATGATAATGTCGATGAATAAGAAAGTTAGTCAACTTTTTTTTATGACAGTTATATATTATTTCAACATCAGCATATTGCACGAATTTGAAGCGGCTAAGGCGTTGTACTTGCGATCATAGTTATAGTTGCGGGTTCGAATCCCACCCATTTCATTACCGACGTTAACCGACTCGTAACACAAGAATTTAGCACGAGGGCTTAAGAGTCCGGCGGACCGAATTTCGCTTACAAATGTAATACCGAAATAATTCGCATTTCAAAAACAATTTAATCAAATTGTGTTATTATTCGGATTCCGATACCGTTAATTTAGGTTCCTACGTTACCATTTTGTCCAAAATACTTCACTGGAAATAAATGCACTATTCGATAACTTCACCAAGTTTGGAACGATTTCCAATTTTTTATTTCCAGTGAAGTAATAGTAGACGAAATAGTACCGTAGGAACCTAGATTAACGGTATCGAAATCCGAATAATGAAACAATTTGATAGAATATTGTCTGGATTACGATTTATTTCGGTATTACGGTTTTGTGGACAATTCAAGCTCCGTCGGACCCTTAACAGGAATACTAGTAATGTGCCACCCACATTGCAGGAACCTTTGAAAAAAATGATTCCTGTTTTCTTCAATACTGATCTCCTAATGGTAGAACTTTGTCATGCTTATTGGGCTTTTGAATATCTACCACTAACGGATCGATGGTTTTATGTGCTCTCTGGTCTTTGATTTGAAGATTGGTCACCCCTCTACATACTAACCACCGCAAATAATGTTTTTCTCAAAGACTAGCTGTTTCCCGCGGTTTTACTCCCGACCTAAAGTGTCGTTATGTTAAACTTAATTAACAATATAGCTTAAGTTACTCAGTGATAATGTAGCATTTAGTCGTCATCATCATACCATCACGCCTGTATTCCCCGAAGGGTTAGACAGCGGCGTACTAATGTACACAGTTCGCCGGTATGTTTAGGTCCCATGTAATAGGAGGCAAGCCTATTGCCATTAACCGGGCACAAATCCAGACTCCGGGCTGCTACTGAGACCTGGGGATCAAACCCAGGACCTCTAGCGTAGCAGTCACGCTAGGGACCACTAGACTAATGAGGCAGTTCATTGAATTCTTTAGTTTATAATATACTTATTTGTTAATTCACCAATATTTGTCAATGTCGCTAGATGACACGTTTGGCGTAGCGGCTGAGCGATCGGCTTCTACGCAACGTGTTGTGGGTTCGATCCCCACACGGTGCAAATATTTGTATGATGTATACATAGAAAAACCCATTAGCACTTTTGCTCGACCTGGGGATCAAATCCAAAACCTCTAGAGTAGCAGTCGTGCTTGAGACCACTAGACTAATGAGGCAGTCTATTATTGAAAGAACTTTTTTAAATCATTCCAATAGTTTTTGAGTTTATATTTAAACAAAAATACGAAACTGTTCGCGTTATTATATTAGTATCGATAAAGAACAGAATTTATTGTTGAATGTGTACTATCGATATATCGACGTCACTATACAGGTGTAGAGATCCGTCGTACTGTGTAAAATGGCCGCCATCTGTCTACGCCAGTCAACACGCAGTTATCGGCAGGGTTAGCACAGATCCAGCCAGTCTAAGGATCGTAATAAACCTGACGCATTGTATTATGAGTACCTATCTAAGGTAAGAGAAAAGGGGAAAGAAAAGGACTACAAGTCTCCTGGTCCTATTTTTTCCTTTTATCATGCGTAACGCTGAAATTTGGAATGCGCTTCCCGAGTGGGTGTTTCCCGATAGATATAATCTGGGTGTTTTTAAATCACGAGTGAATCGATTTCTTTTAGGCAAGCGCGGTCCATCGTAGATCGCAGTGTCGCTTAATATCATGCGAATTGGTGATTAAGCGTAAGCCTATCTCGAATAAAAGACACTAGAAATTTTTCCTGTATCGCTACAAAAACAAATCTTACATAACATACCATCACAACTGTATTCCCTGAAAGGTTTAGCAGAGGTGTACTAATGCACAAACAGTTCGCCGGTTTGTTTAGGTCCCATGTAATAGGATGCGAGCCTCGTGTCTCTGACCGGGCACAAATCAAGTTGCTAATTAAATTTTTTGTAGAAAATTCTAATTACACTTGGTTCCACTTGAGAATAGAATCTAAGACTTATTGCTCTGTAGTCGTGCTTCCGGAGTGATACCACGGCCTCACAGCCAATCGGCGTGAAACAACGCTTACGTTGTGTTTCGCCGAGTGAGTAAGGTTACCGGAGGCACAATCCCCTTTTAAAAGGCCGGCAACGCACTTGTGACTCCTATGGGTAGCGGTAATCGCTTACCATCAGGCGATCCGTCTGCTCGTTTGCCACGTATCCCACAAAAAAAGAAATTACATACATACACTCACGCCTTTCTCCCACAGGGGTAGGCAGAAACTATAGACTGCCACTTGCTACGATTCTTGCATACTTCTTTTGCTTCTTCCACATTCATACATCTTCTCATACATACACGCCGGTTGCGAGTGCTACGCACCTGACCTTTTTGAAGGATTTCGCCAATAAGATCGGCGTATGTCCTTCTAGGGCGACCTCTACCGGCGCTGCCGCTGACATTCGCCTTATAAATTCCTTTCGTTAATCGTCTTTCATTCATTCTTTCAACAGAAATTACTCATTCATGTTTGTTTATTGTTTTCTTCTAGCTAATATTTTCTTGCAATTTTCCTGTCCTGCCAAACAGTAGAAACAGCCTTCAAACCCCACACAATCTCGATGACATGACTTATAAGGGTCGAAAAGTTTCATATCAGCAGTAAGTTTCAATACAAATAAATAGTATGAAAATTGGTTCGCGGTAAGACAAACGTGAATGAAGAATGGAAGGCGCTTTATTACGTACGACTACGACACGATTTCTTTTATTGTAGCCGCTGCTACGATGTATATCTTGTAATCGCTGGTAGTAAATGTCTACGCAGATTCGTAGCCGCACTACGAAGTGCTACGATCCGTAGCTGATGTACCCATTGTGGCCAGATCATAAAGGAATCGACCATTTTGTAAAATGGTAGGCAGTGCGAGATATATACATATATTTAAGTACATACTCGTATTATTCAGTGTTCGTTTGTTAATTGATTTTTGATAAATAAATCAACACGGTTAATCCGTGACTGGCGTGAACACGTTGACATCTCAACTTCTATGTTTTTTTTATTGGCTTAACACATTCTATATCTACATATATATAAAACTCAAAGGTGACTGATTGACTGACTGACATAGTGATCTATCAACGCACAGCCCAAACCACTGGAGGGATCGGGCTGAAATTTGGCATGCAGGTAGATGTTATGACGTAGGCATCCGCTAAGAAAGGATTTTGATAAATTCCACCCCTAAGGGGATAAAATAGGGGATGAAAGTTCATATGGAACAAAGTAACTATTCCACGCGGACGAAGTCGCGGCCAAAAAGCTAGTATATATATTTTACGTGGGAGAGCCATGCTTCGGCACAAACGGGCCGGCTCGACCGGAGTGATACCACGGCCTCACCGAAAACCGGGGTCAAACAATGCTAACGTTGTGTTTCGCCGAGTGAGTGAGATTACCGCAGGCCCAATCCCCTTTTGAAAGGTTTAATATCTACATTAAAATTAAGGGTAGGTGTAAATTATCTTGCTGATGCGCTATTGGAACCACCTACTAGGATACACAGATCATCCATTGACTTATAAGCGGGCGAGCTTATAAGTCGAAACTCCAAGCTGTTATTGAGAATTACATAAAAAAATCCCAATAACACTTTGCTCAACTTAGAAATCGAAACCAGGACCTCTGTAGGACTTCCTATTGCCGTCATGATTAAAAGTCGTAAGATGTAAATCGACTCCCGACATTAGGGAGATTAAAATTGCTTTTTTTTGCTGACTAGACAATGATGTGTTCTGTTTTGATAACTGTAATACTTTGGTACACTCCTAACTCGTTTTCTCTTCCCTAAAGGGGATGTAAATAAGCCATATCATTGTGTAAATAAATATATTAAATATGAGGATTGTTTTAAGAAAAGATGTTTATATGATAAAAAGAATTTGTATAACTTTTTGAAATTTTGCTGGAACCATTTTAAAAGTAAACATATGATAAAAAGATACAGTAGGGAGACCACAGCAAGAGTTAGTCTCTAATTATCCATATTAATAATATTATAAAATGTCTCTCTGTCTCTCTGTTTGTTTCACGCCTAAACCACTGAACAGATATCGATAAAATTTGGCAAAGAGTGGAAGGATGTTTATTGTATTTATTTACTAGCGACCTGCCCGCGGTGTCACCCGCGCTGCCCCGTTCCTAAGAGTTGTAGCGTAATGTTAAATAGCTTAAAATCTTCCTCCTGAATCATTCTATCTATTAAAAAAAACCGCATAAAAATCCGTTGCGTAGTTTTAAAGATTTAAGCATAGGGATGGACAAACAGCAACAGCGACTTTGTTTTATACTATGTAGATTGGTATACGAACTAAATACACACAATAGTAGGTATGACATTTTAGAATTTAGATTGCCTCATTAGTCTAGTGGTCCCAAGCGCGACTGCTACGCTAGAGGTCCTGGGTTCGATCCCCAGGTCGAGCAGTGTTATTGAGTTTTCTATGAAATTCTCAGTAGCAGCTTGGAGTCTGAATTTGTGCCCGGTTAATGGCTATAGGCTCGCCCCCTATAACATGGAACCTAAACATACCAGGCGAACTGTGGGTGTACATTAAGTACGCCTCTGCCTAACCCTTCGGGGAATACAGGCGTGATGGTATGTTATGTTATGACATTTTAGAATTTGCTGTTTTTATCTCGAATGTATTTAAATTAAAGGTAAATACAGCAGTCTTAGTATATTTAAGTAACTATAGTGTAGGTACGTTACGTTTTATAATATAGATATTATTTGTAAAAGAATTACCTGTTGTGACCACGTCAAAACCGCGGGCAAGAACTAGTCATTATTATTATAAATGTAGTCTGTGTGACTGTATCTTACATTTACAAACTTAAAATTACGACACGTTTGGCATAGCGGCTGAGCGATCGGCTTCTGCGCAACGTGTTGTGGGTTCAATCCCCACACGGAGCAAATATTTGTATGATCTGCAGGTCGTTGTTCCGGGTCTGGGTGTGTGTTTGTGAGAATTTGTGTTTGTTAACGCACCTACGATACAGGAAAAAATCCTAGTGTGGGGTAACGTTTCTTTAAATAAAAAAAAGACAGAAGAAAGAGTAATGACAGAGGCTATATTCTGTTTCAAAAAGTCCGTTGATTTCCGTCCGCTGGTTTCATTGATACCTTTATAAAAAAGTTACATAAACTATTTTTCCTAACATATTTTCGCATACACCGCACATTATTTAGACTCCTGCTTACCCTAAACTTGTACAATACTGATTAAGGGTCCGCCTGGGTACAGCTATAATTTAATATTAAACGGGCGATTTCTATGCAGAGAGGATCCCTAGAATTTTATGGACACTGATAATGTATATATTGATAAATTACGCACTGTATATGTACGTCACGGATTTCGCAAGCTTGTAAAAGAAACGATGATTTGAAATTTATTTTATGGGTAAAATTTACATGTTTTTTAAATAAAAGAGTATTTTAAGGAGATAGATGTCAAGTTCGACCTAGTGTTGGGGGTAAAGTTTCGGCATGTAACAGCTTAACCTAGCATATTCATCAATCTGCATGGTCGACCATGAGCCTTTGTTATTATGAAGTGTGAAGAATATAATAAGCACGCTATTACGCCTAATATTCCCCGAAGAATCAGCAGAGATGGATTAATGTACAAGCACAGTTCGCCGGTATGTTTAGGTCCATGTTAGCGAGCCTATTGCCACTAACCGGGCAAATCTAAAACCAATCTCCGAACTGCTACTGACAATTTTGTAGAAAAACCCAACAACACTTTGCCTGACCTGAGTCAAACCCAAGACCTTTAGCGCAGCAGTCGCGATCGCGACCTAAGACTAGGACTAGACAAAAACTTTCAATTTTTTACGTGGTTTTTTTTTGTAGATATCCCACGTTTGGGAAAAAAACCTAACCTAATTTAGTCCAGCATTATCTTCATTCTTGAGAAAAAGGCGATCAAAATTATCTCGTGAACAAAATATTATTCATTCATGTCATTGTTTCATATTTTCCTTGAAGCATCTTAATAATTCCTTCACCACAAAGCAAGAATCATGGAAATTATATTTCACAATCAAAATAAATCCGCCATATTTATAATTTCTGTCAAAAAACGTCAAGAACTTAGAAATAAATAACTAGAGGCGAGAGTTGGTCGTTCACTAGAATAATAAGGTCACTAGGGTCGGGATGTGTTCGGCTTTCGGCCTCGGCTTTACATATTTGATACCGAGAAATTGACTTCTGGTGAATAATTATTTTTAGCCCCAACTCTAACTGCCTCATTAGTCAAGTAGTCCTAAGGGCGATTGCTACGCTGTAGGTCATGGGTTCGATGCCCAGGTCGAGCTAAACGTTATGGGTTTTTCTATGAAATTCTCAGTAGCAACTCGGAGTTTGAATTATGCGTAAGTAGTGAACTGGCGGTTAAGCGTAAGCCTATCACGAATAAAAAAATAAATAAAAAAAAACATACGACAAATGAAGGCGAGTGCGGTTTTCAGTCGATCCAACGTATTCTGTCGCAATCCCAGTTCGCAACCATGAAGATATTCCGCAAACCAAATAAAAGATGTCATCCAAGCCAAAACTTAAATTGTTTGAAATCTAAAAAGCGCACTGGAAATGCAGCAAGAGCTCACAATTTTATTAAAAACAAAAATTTATAGTAAATCCGACAACGTATCAATGGAGTCACGTTTCATACTACTGCGCCGGGTATTTAGGATTCAAAATCTACAAATTTAAATAAGTTGAGTAACTAACTACTCATTAAGTATTATTATTTAATTCTTTTAATAGAAGTCGCAGGCAATCTGCTTTCCGTGCCGTACCAGATATTCCCCATAACACGAACAAATGGATTATCCGAGGCCACGTACTTAGTGAGCGCACGATTAGTTCCTTTCACAAACCTAACAATGGGCCGAGGAAACGATAGAGGGGAACAAACCGCTCGGCCTTCGGCCTACCGCCCATCCTTAATTGCGTTTTTCCGCAAAATAACTCCGTCACTAATTGCAAGCTTTGAAAGTTCATTAGTACGCAGAATGAATTTTTATTTCTCGCCTATTTTTGTACGGTGGTATAGTTAAAGGTTTAATTTTTTCATACTTATTGTTGATTGGACCGATATAAGTCGTCCCACGTAATGTTAAAGGATCCAATAAATGCATTAAGTTTACTTGGCGGGTTAGATAATATAGGCCGCTTTAGATTTGTATCGTAATAAGAAAGAAAGAAACATTTATTCAGCTGCACAAATGAGACATGTAACTACATAAGATAACATACCATCACGCCTGTATTCCCCGAAGGGTTAGGCAGAGGTGTACTTAATGTACACCCACAGTTCGCCGCTATGTTTAGGTCCCATGTTATAGGGGGCGAGCCTATAGCCATTAAACGGGCACAAATCCAGACTCCAAGCTGCTAATGAGAATTTCATAGAAAAACCCAATAACACTTTGCTCGACCTGGGGATCGAACTCAGGACTTCTAGTGTAGCAATCTCACTTGTGACCTCTAGACTAATGAGGCAGTCATGTAACTACATATAGGTACTTCGAATTAAACAAAGTAAAAAACGGGGATATTTATAATGACCACAATTTAGTAAATTGATCATCAAATTGCTTACCAAAATGGATAAATAGTCACTAAAATGGATTAATGGTCACCAAATTGGATAAATGACCAAATATTAGGTTTAGGTTAGGATAGATTTGAACTAGACCCGACTTCTACCTATTAAACTTGACTGGTGAATTTATTGGGATTTTGTTTTCGGAGTAGAAAATCATAATTTGGTTGCTTTAAGGGTCCGGCTGAGCGTGAATTGCTCACAAAAACGTAATACCGACATAAATCGTAGTCCTGAAAATATTCTATAAAATTATGTTATTATTCCGATTTGGATACCTTTAATCTAGGTTCCTACGGTGCTATTTCGTCTACTACTACTTCACTGGAAATAAAAGACCGAAAAATAATTCCAAACTTGGTAAAGTTATCAAAAATTGCATTTGCTTACATTTAGTTCCAGTGAAGAATTTTTGACGAAACGGTAACGTAGGAACCTAGATTAACGGTATCGGAATTCGAATAATAACAGAATTTGATTAAATTGTGTTTGAATCGGTATTACACCGAAATAAATCGTAATTTTTTTTTGTTTGTACGAAAAGTTCGGTCCGCCGGACTCTTAAGTAAGATCGCAAGTTGTAAAATTTTTGGTTAAAAAGGGAATTTATTTTGGTGATCATTTACTATTTTTGCCTATATATAGTGTTTTTTTTGCCGTTAAATTTTACTAGATCTGGTGGTTAGTTAAACAAACGCCGTAAAAAATAAAACAATAATAGCAGTAGTGGGGCGATGATTTGTGGGATCGTACCACGTACGGTATTTTTTTTACGATTTAAGTATATTTTATCAGTTCGGGTGTTTTTTTTTATACCATTAAGGTGGAAAACAAGCGTACGGCCCCGCCTGATGGTAAGCGGTTACCGAAGCATGTATGGATGTTTGTTACTCTTTCACGCCAGAACGGCTGAACGGATCTGGATGAAATTTTGCACAGTGATAGATTATAGTCTGGAATAACAGATACGCTACTGTTTATCCAGGTCGGACCCAATTCTGAAGTCCACGCAGACAAAGTCGCGGGCAGAAGCTAGTTTCTAATATTCGCGTAAGTGTCTATTATGTTTTTAAATTTTGTTTTTCTCCATGTTTATAGTATAAAAACATACGTGCTTTGTATGGTCACGTAACAAGCAATAAAAGAGCAATAAATAGTAATCCACGTGTGAGAACCGATCGCGTTGAATTATAACAAGTAACTAACTAACATCCCGGATTATGTAGTTAGCAACGCTCTGAAAGCGCTGGGTTGTCAACCTTGATGTTAAATTTACCCTAGAATAATTTTATTGAAAAGAAAAATTACCATATCTTCAGGACTGACATACTGACTTTTTAAGGTGCAGTTGGAAACCAACGCTATGCATCTCAACGGTACACAATATTTCATTTTATAAGTTTTTTTTTTGTATTGTGTGCATTTTGCGTGACTGTATCAATAAACCCTATTTTGTTTCTTTATGAAAAATGTGTATTTTTTACGTGGGAGAGCCATGCTTCGGCACGAATGGGCCGGCTCGACCGGTGTGATACCACGGCTTCACAGAAAGCCAGCGTTAATCAACGCTTACGTTGTGTTTCGCCGAGTGAGTGAGGTTACCAGAGGCCCAATCCCCTTTTAAAAGGTCGGCAACGCACTTGTGCCCCTCTGCTGTTGCGGGTGTCCATGGGTGGTGGTAATCGCTTACGCCTGCTAGTTTGCCCTCCTATCCCATAAAAAAACACTGTATATTTCGTTTCGGTTATATGTATGAAGTCTCAGTAATTATATTTGATGCGCTAAATAAAACATGTTTGCTCGAAGTTTTGAAAGAATGTAATAATTGACAGTGTTTTTCTTTTTTAAAAACCATAGAGAAATATAGAGTAGAATAATACTTTATGCTTCGCGGCGCCATCTGGTCGCCCCCGCGCGCACCAAGGCACCAAAAACCTATAGTAATTATGTGCGGTGCGCGCGGCTGCGGCCAGATGGCGCTTAACAAACACAAATGTATACAATTAACTTTCTCTTAGCCTTTTCCCAATACAACTAAATACATTGAGTTTCGTTTCCAATACAAACCAGATGCAGCTGAAAATATATAATTTACATTAAGTTATTGCAATCACGCAGCGCAAGACAATTTCTGGGCCATCTATCAGTCTAAGGATAGACTTGCGAAACTATTCGCCCTTTCACCACGCGGTAGCCGTGCGAATACCACGTCAAGTCAGCAGGCACTTTTAGGACATTCAAGTCACCCATTCTACCATTATTTTCCCATATAACAGGGAAAATTACACAACATGGCAACTCTAAAACTTTTTGCCGCACAAGTTGGTAGAAATAATTCCGTCATTGTAGTTTTATTAGCGGGGCATGTCTATTGGCGGTTGTACGTGGGTTTTTATATAGTTGGGGGTAGACAGAGGTGTAGGTTTAGCAAAAATATATGTGTTTTTAGCAGCTCGGAGTTGGGATATGTGCTCGGTTAACTTTTTTATGGGCCCCTATCCCATACGCAAACGAGCAGACGGATCGCCTGATGGTAAGCGATTACCGCCGCCCATGGACACCCGTAACACCAGAGGAGTCACAAGTGCTTTGCCGGCCTTTTAAAAGGGGATTAGGCCTATTGTTTGACGCCGGTTTTCTGTGAGGCCGTGGTATCACTCCGGTCGAGCCGGCCCATTCGTGCCGAAGCATGGATGTCCCACGATTTTTTTACAATGAAAATAAATAGTATTTTAGAAAAATGAACACGCCACTATTGTGACTACGCTGCACTGACTTAGTGTGTGCTAAGTGTTAGGTATTTTGATGCTGAAAACAGTATAGAAATTGAAAAACAGTATAACACTGTTTTTAACAGTAGTTATAGTTGGGAACTCTAGTTAGATCCCCACACGGTGCAAATATTTGTATGACCTACATGTAGATGTTCCGGGTCTGGGCATTTGTATATATGAGAATTTGTGTTTGTAAACGCACCCACAATATAGGAGAAAATCTATAACAGCAGCTAAAATTAATTATATAAGTTATTATGGTTGTGTCCTACGGTGAACGAAATTACTTTTAAGAAATATAATTTTACTATCATATTATAAATGCATATAACTACCTATTATTTAAAAACTGTAATTTTCTTAAGGGACCGGCGGAGCTTGAATTGCCCACAAAAATGTAATACCGAAATAAATCGTGATCCAGACAATATTCTATCAAATTATGTTATTATTCGGAGTTGGATACCGTTAATCTAGGTTTCTACGATACTATTTCGTCTACTACTACTTCACTGGAAATAAAATACCGAAAAATCGTTCCAATCTTCGTAAAGTTAACAAAAATTGCATTCGCTTACATTTATTTCCAGTGAAGTATTTTGAATGAAATATATTTCATTTTTTTTAAATAGAAGAACTCCTAATAATTATGCCAACACCTGATGTAGGTACTCAATTGTTTGTGAAATAAATAAATAAATACTTGTGTGGCGTAACGTTTCTTTAAAAAAAAACATGCGGGGCAGTCCTTGGGGACTGCCGATAGAAGTGAAAACTAAGTAACTTGTGAATTGTATCGTCGACAAGTGGGTGCGGTGACGATGACGCGAGTTTCACGCTTTTTGTTCACCCAAAAAGTGTTCAACGCACCTAAAGAAGTTTTTACTTCAAAAAAGTTAATCAATTCCGTGTGTTAATCCTTTCTCATAAAACCAGAAACACGATGTAACCCATTACTTTTTCAAAAGATACCCATTCAAATAAAAGGTATAGCACCAATCTTTTTAACCCTCTCGCTACATCAAAGGGATCAATATTATTTTTAGTCGTTGCCTAACCAATTACGTGCTAACAGGCGGTCTGTTTTATTGGTGAGGAATTTCACCTTTTTTAGTTCAATAGATAAAACCAGAAGCTTTACTCCATTGGAAACATAATATACCATCCCAGTGCGGTGACAGGTTAGAATACAGTTCCTCAGTGACATTCAGATTGGCATCTCGTCAAAGGCGAGAAAATATCTGACTTGCTCGGTGGTGGGAGCTCTCAGGGTCTGATTGGCTGGCGACCACCCTTACATCGGCGCCTGTCGTAAAGCACCTTGGTGTGTGTTTCGACTTTTGCGCGTGAGAGCCAGTTCCCCCTCGGTTGCTGCGGTTCTGGCAGTCTGCAGTCCCTAGGGGTTCTTCAGACTTAGCAACGCATTACCAAATCCTTTGATACTGCAGGTGTTAAAACAATCCCCGAAGGGTTCGGCACAGGTGTATGTACTGATGTACTTATAGCCTATCTCTCTGTTCTAGTGGATACAAGCGCGTCCGCTATGCGTGAGGTCTTGGGTCCGATTACCAGGTTGAGAAAAGCGTTACTTGGGTTTTTTATTGGCACAGTTTTTTTTGGATTTCTCAGTAGCGGCTCCGAGTTCGGATTTCTGCGATTAATGGCAATAGGCTTGCCCCCTATTAACATTGGTGAACTATGGATATAGGTAAGGTTTTCATTCATTTCATATTCATTACCTACGCATTGCCTAACGCTTTAGCGATACGGGTGTTATACGAGGTGTATGTTACAGCTTTTCTGATGTAAGTAATTTTTTTATGTATAAGTGTTTTGATAAATGTTATGTAGTCATAACAATATTGTTGAACCTTCTGTGTACCGATTTATACTGTCTTCCGTGTACAAAAAAATACTGGAAAAATCTGGTTCACGCCGGTCGAAACCAGTTTTAGGTGGATTCAATCAAGAGGCGAGTTAGTATTAAAGTAAACAGAAGGTTTGGGTCGCTTTGTGTGAATTTCAAAGATTCGACTGTGGTTTAAATTATGTTTCTGTGAATAAAGTATTGACTTTTTCATTTAATAAAGATTTAAAAGAATTTAATTAAGTACATTTTAATCGTAAGAGGACTTCAAAATGTAACTATGTAAGTAGGTACTCCATAAATGTGGGAAGCCTGCCAATCCACATCGGAGAACATCAGGTTCTCCTCTTCATCTATGATGTAGATATCTATAAATAAAATGTAATAGATCTATTAAAGACACTTTTACAGTACCCCTAAAATAACTGTACGCGTCTGAAGTTATCCGCAGGTAGTTCTGCCGTGGCCAATTTTAATATAAAAACTGTAAAGACAGTTATGGTCCTAATTGTTTAGCATTAGTGAAAATTAGTCTAGTGGTTCCAAACGCGACTGCTACGCTAGAGGTCCTGGCTTCGAGCAGGTCGAGCAAAGTGTTATTGGGTTTTTCTATGAAATTCTCAGTAGCAGTTCGGAGTCTGGATTTGTGCCCGGTTAATGGCTATAGGCTCGCCCCCTATAACATGGGACCTAAACATACCCGGCTTGCTGTGGGTGTACATTATAGTACGCCTCTGCCTAACCCTTCGGGGAATACAGGCGTGATGGTATGGTATTAGTAATAATTGTCCTTACTGATTTCGATATTTTTGCATAATTTAATCACTTAATTAAAAATAGAAATCACTAGAAATAACTAGAAAATAGAAATAAATACAAAATAGAAATCACTTTAAGTGATAAGGCCGCCCATTGTACATTGTTTGTAACAGATAAATATATATTATTATTCGTATTTTTGTGTACAATAAAGAGTTAAATAAATAAAGTAATTTGAACAATATTAAGACGTCCAACAACTTAGTCTACCCGTGATCATGGGTGCTGTTAATGATCCGAAACGTCGAGAATTAAGTAATATCAATACAACGCGATAAAATCCGTAAAAAGTGTACCAAATAGTTTTTTTTTTTTTTCTTCTTTATTTATAATTATATCGAGGGTTTGATCAAGGTTGATCATGCCACCCCCAGTATTAACAAACATATTCTTACAATCGTCGTTTTAAACCTAAGTTAACAATTTTATATAACATTCTTGCTTCATCTGACAAAGGAATAGCCAAGATACTGTTAAATAGCCCAATAGCACATAGATTTAAATTATTTTGAGTAATATAATTCATTCTTTCAGTCTCGTTACGAGCACATTCCGCCACAATGTGATGGACGTCCTCTAAGATATCACATTCTGAGCAATATGGTGATGTTGTTTTCCTCATTAGGAATCCAAAACTGTTTAGCGGAATGTGTCCGGAGCGGAGCCTTAACGCTGTAACAATGTCAGACCTACTTAGGTTAGTTTTATCAATCCAAGGGAACCGAGGGAGATTTGGTTGTATTGTGCGGTACCATATACCCTTGCTTAATGATCTTTCGTTAAAATATTCCTGCCACATATTGTTGCATTGATTCTTAATTAAATAAATTAAATCCGAATAGTGGGAACCGCACTCCAATGGAATACCATCATAGACAGCTTGCTTTGCCAACAAATCAACCTCCTCGTTTCCACGGAATCCTATATGAGAAGGAAGCCACTGCAAAACCACACACTTATTCTTAATTTTTAAATAGGCTTTGTGTATGTAAGACACATACATACATCATTTAATATAGCAATATGTCTGTTCCCGAAGTCTATGTATGTTCTTTGTAAGTTCATTCAATGTATGTTGTATTGAACCATTCTATTGGCTCCGACGTGCGTTGGCGGTGTTTGAAGTCACGTTCAGGGAACTGTGTGAGGTTTCAATGTAGGTGCTGCACTATTTAGTGCCGATATAGTTGAGTCGTCGGTTGTATGTGGAGATGTATTGAACTCGAGAATTGAAGGGAGAGAAAAGAAAATATTATATATATGTGCAGGTAAATCTTATAATAAATCTGTAGAGAGGTCAATTCTGTACATGAAATATATTTCCAAAATAACTATCAGCGGGTGATTAGTGATCGATACTGACGCCAAAAATGCAATCAGTAAAATTTTTGTCTGTCTGTCTGTATGTTCGTTATAGAAACAAAAACCACTCGACGGATTTCAACGAAACTTGGTACATTTGTTTTTCATACTCCTGGGCAGGTTATAGTATACTTTTCATCACGCTACGATCAATAGGAACAGAGCAGTGAAGGGAAATGTTGGGAAAATGAGTGATTCATGAGAAAGGTTTCAAGCTATAAAACATCACGCTACAACCCTTAGGAACGGGGCAACGTAGGTGATACCGCGGGCGAAGAACTAGGGAACAAAGTAACTATTCCACGCGGACGAAGTCGCTGGGAAAAGCTAGTAGGTAATAAATATTTTATTCTCCATAATAAAATTACATTTTGTATAACAATTTGCTTAGCAATATAGGTAGGTAACTGGTGTTTGGTTTTAACTTTAAAAATAAAAATGCAGCGCTGAAATATATACGCACGTAACTTCCGAACGACTACACCAAATTGGATAATTATGTTATTGTTAGGGGTTGCCTAAGCAAAAGAGTACTAATGTACACCCACAGTTCAACGGTATGTTTAGGTTCCATGTAATAGGAGGCGAGCCTATTTTCATTTAATTATTTTCTTTGCTCAGTCTTTTCGGATGAGAAAGTGTGTAATACAGTGTGAAATTATAATATGGGAGCTACGTCTGCCAACAAACTGCTGTGCAGTTTGGCAGAAGTGTAAAATTAGTGTAATGTGTTGTTTAATTGTGAATAAATACTTTTTCATTTTTTTTTTTTTTCATTTATTACCCACACTAGAACAAATCCAGACTCCGAGCCGCTACTGAGAATTTCATAGGAAAACCCAATAAAACGACGACCTGGGAATCGATATCTGGACCTCTCGCGTAGCTGTGGTACTTAGGACCACAGGACTAATGAGGTAGTTTATATTTAGAGGAAGTCAGCAAATAATTGTATATTTTAATCTATCTAGATAGATCTAGAACCGTTTGACGTTCATGTTTAGGGTAAAAGCACCGATATTCGGCCACTGCCAATATTTACTCAGCAAAGAAATAAGAAGTAAAATTACTAGTTATTATCCACATGTCCGAGCATTGAGTATTATAAATATTTTTGATATGAATACTAATTTATTGGTTACTGACACTTACGCGAATATTAGACATTGAAATAAAATTACTTTTTACGGATTTCATACAGACACCATGGTCACGGGACATGGATGTAAAGGATCCGAAACGTCGGGAATGAAATAATATCAATACAACGCGATAAAATCCGTAAAAAGTAGTTTTATTTCAATGAATACTAATTGTTTATCCAACAACAAAAAAGAAGGTTCTCAATGTTGCGCGTGTTTCTTTATGTATGTACACTGATTGTTTACAGATTTCGGTAGTGTGTTGATGTTTTTTATCCGCTTTAGTTCATGGCATGTACGAGTAACAAAGCGACTCTTGTTACTGTCGAGTCGATACGTTTGAATATTTTCGCGATTATCATTATTCATTGAATTCATAACATAACATACCATCACGCCTGTATTCCCCGATGGGTTAGGCAGAGGCGTACTAATGTACATCTACAGTTCGTCGGTATGTTTAGGTCCCGTGTTATAGGGGGCGAGCCTATTGCCATTGACCGGGCACAAATCCAAACTCCGAGCTGCTACTGAGAATTTCATAGAAACACCCAATAACACTTTGCTCGAACTGGGGATCGAACCCAGGACCTCTAGCGTAGCAGTCGCGCTTGGGACCACTAGACTAATGAGGCAGTTCATTGAATTCTTTAGTTTATAATATACTTATTTGTTAATTCACCAATATTTGTCAATGTCGCCAGATGACACGTTTGGCGTAGCGGCTGAGCGATCGGCTTCTACGCAACGTGTTGTGGGTTCGATCCCCACACGGTGCAAATATTTGTATGAAATATTTGATGATTTGATATTTGTATGGTAGTTGTTCCGGGTCTGGGCGTTTGTGTATGTGAGAATTTGTGTTTGTAAACGCACCCACGATACAGGAGAAACTCCTAGTGTGGAGTAACCCTACCCGCCTGTTTGAAATTTTGCCTTCACATTCTGAATTTACGTCATAAGGTGACGTGACGAATAGTACTTTGCTCGCCCTGGGAATGGATCTCAGGATCTCTAGCGAAGGAGTCGCACTTGGGTCGGCTAGACTATTGAGGTACTAGATTATTGAGTACGTACTAGGATAAAATAGGCTACAAAAATAAGCTAATTGATTCTTCTATAGCGTGGGTGCAAGAACATACCCTGCCAGCATACAGAAGACACAATTTCCAAGAAAATAGTGCATAAATAAAATTACTCCGCTTAATTTACCCTGGTCCCAATTAGTAAGATTACTAATTAGAACGCGAGTGGATTAGTAATTAGGATAATAACTAAATGTTGTTCTAGTTTTCACTGTGACCTTACTCGTGAATTAATGAACGAATGTTATGAATTAATGAACTATTTGATGAATAATTAGTTATTTCTGAATAATAAGTTATTTCTGAATAATAAGTTATTTTTGACGAATAATCAGTTATTTAATTCGTGCTTTCGTGTTTTTGGGCAAAGGTAATTTTCATTAAGCCTGTGATATCTTTTAACTGGTTTAAAAAGGAGAAAGTAATTTTTTTTATGGGATAGGAGGGCAACCGAGCAGACGGATCGCCTGATGGTAAGCGATTACCGCCGCTCATGGACACCCGCAACACCAGAGGAGTCACAAGTGCGTTGCCGACCTTTTAAAAGGGCATTAGGCCTCCGGTAACCTTACTCACTCGGCGAAACACAACGTAAGCGTTGTTTAACGCCGGTTTTCTGTGAGGCTGTGGTACCACTCCGGTTGAGCCGGCCCATTCGTACCGAAGCATGGCTCTCCCACGTAAAAATATTTAATTTTAGTTTTGATGGCCCTTAAGTCTGTCACTTTATTACTAAAAAAAACACTTTGATAACTATCTCATTAGTCTAGTTGTCCTAAACGTTACTGCTGGGTTCGATTCCCAGGTTGAACAAAAGTGTTATTGGGTTTTCTATGAAATTCTCAGTATCAGCTCGGAGTTTGGGATTTGTGCCTGCCTCGCCCCCTGGCGAATTGTGAGTGTACAAATAGTACGCCTCTGCTAACTCTTTGAGGAATACAGGCGTGATGGTATCTATGTATTATGATAAATACATTTTCATAAAAAAGAATCCCTCGTTTTCATAAATAGTTGCTTAAGGCGCGTCGCATGTATTTATTTTCACCTTCCAAGAGTTCACGTATCATAAAAACTAAATAACATTTTAATTCAATTTGTGTAGTGAGGCCGATAATTACACCACTCGCCCTAGCCAGCAGTGCGGCGCGAATCATAAGCGGAAGCGATTTAGGTACCGTACTGATATTTTTGTCGGCACCAGTGTCACAAAGATAGTATGGGAGGTGTATTTTAAAAAAACATACTTTCACGCCTGTATTCCCCGAAGGTTAAGCAGAGGTAAATTATATCCCTAAACCGACAGTTCGCCGGTATATTCAGATCCCGTGTAATATGATGCAGGCGATCCTTTTTTTTATTAACCGGGTAAAAACTCTAAGCTGCTACTAAGAATTTCATAAAAAAACCCAATAACACTGCTCTACTTGGTAATGAAACCTAAGATCTCTAGCGTGGCAGTCGCGCTGATGATCACATTATTAAAAAGCCAGTCAGAATCATTCAATCTAGAATAATAAATTGAGGATTTTTAATATAAGTTCAATATAATCCTTTTTTACGTGGGAGAGCCATGCACGAATAGGCCGGCTCGGCCGGAGTGATACCACGGCCTCACAGAAAACCGGCGTTAAACAACGCTTACGTTGTGTTTCGCCGAGTGAGTGAGGTTACCGGAGGACCAATCCCCTTTTAAAAGGTCGGCAACGCACTCGTGCCTCCTCTGGTGTTGCGGGTGTCCATGGGCGGCGGTAATCGCTTACCATCAGGCGATCTGTCTGATCGTTTGCCCTCCTATCCCATAAAAAATATATATATATGCATATTGTATATTAAGCGGCGGTAGGCTAGGGCTTCGGACTTGTGATCATGTGGTTGCCGATTCGAATCCCACCCATTACACAACCGACGTGAACCTACTCGTGGCACAAGTAGCTAGATTAGCACAAGGGTTAAAAAGAATATGTGACCTACACTGCTAGAAAGCTATTTAAAAAAAAAACAAAACCGATGGTTCTCAAATATATATGGTTCTCAATACACAGCTCGCCCCGCGACATCTTATGCCTTAAGTCACATAAATAGTTGCACAGCTTAGATGCAATTTGGGCCGCGCGCCCACTCAAGTATGGTAGACCGCGCCATCGCGCATTTAATAGGATTTCGGAGGCTTTTACCATCCGCGCTACCTACCCACGTATACCTTTATAATGTGAGTGTGTAGCTTTACTATTGGGGATTTTGTTGAAAAATTGATTGTTACTTGGATTTAGGGGAATAATAACATAACATACCATCACGCCTGTATTCCCCGAAGGGTTAGGCAGAGGCGTACTAATGTACACCCACAGTGCGCCGGTATGTTTAGGTCCCATGTAATAGGAGGCGAGCCTATTGCCATTAACCGGGGACAAATCCAGACTCCGAGCTGCTACTGAGAATTTCATAGAAAAACCCAATAACACTTTGCTCGACCTGGGGATTGAACCCAGGACCTCATGCGTAGCAGTCGCGCTTGGAACCACTAGACTAATGAGGCAGTCAATAGGGGAATAATTTGTTTCGTAAACGTATACATACATATATACATTCTCGCCTTTCTCCCACAGAGGTAGGTAGAAACTATAGACCGCCACTTGCTACGATTCTTGCATACTTCTTTTGCTTCTTCCACATTCATACATCTTCTCATACATACGCGCTAGTTGTGAGAATTACGCACCTGACTTATACATAACATACCATCACGCCTGTATTCCCCGAAGGCTTAGGCAGAGATTTACTAATTACATAAGTCACAAGGTCTACCTACAATCTACAATACAAGGTCGGCAACGCGCGAGTGATGCCCCTGGTGTTGCAAGAGTCCTTAGGCTACGGTAACCGCTTACCGGTGGGGCGTATGATCTTTTGCCACCTTAGTGGTATAAAAAAATGAAAACCTACAGTTCGCAAGTACATTTAGATCTCATGTAATAGGGGCCGAGCCTATTCCCATACATCATCATCATTATCAGCCTACGTTCGTCTACTGCTGGACATAATCCTCGTGAACGCCACAGAGCCAGATCTTGGGCACAAATACTTTTCCTATACCATACCTATACCACGTGTGGGGTCGGGTTAGAATACAGTTCCTCACTGCCATTGAGATAGGCATCTCGTAAGAGCCGAGAAAATATCTGACTTGCTCGGTGGTAGGAACTCTCGGGGTCTGACTGGCTGGCGACCACCCTTACGTCGGAGTCTGTCGTAAAGCATTTTGGTGTGTGTTTCGACTTTTGCGCATAAGAGCCAGTTCCCCCTCAGTTGCTGAGACTCTGGTAATCTGCAGTCCGTAGGGGCTCATAAAGGCTCTTATTTAACAAGTTACCAGAACTCATTAAAAAAGAAGTCAAACTCAACATCTTTGTTAATAAATTAAAACATTTCCTCATTACCAAAAGCTATTATAGCATAAAAGAATATCTTGATGATAAACTATAAAATAACTTACTTTAAAGATACAATCTAATTTTAAACAAACACTACCTTAATAATTAATAACAGAAAATACTATATAGAAGACATTAAATAAATATAATTAAATATCAATAAATATGTAGCGACATCTACCGCGCTACATACGAACAAGTCCTGAATCGCGCAAGTGAAGTTTGCAACGCAACTTGGATATATACAACCGCCCGACATCAACCGTCGGGCCGTGGCCCGCCAGGCAAAACACCCGCCTGGTCGGAGGATCCTCCCTTTGGTGTGAGGGGCAACATACCTCGCCCCTCCACAGTGGTGACCCTGACGTGATCCCAGTGTATCCACACTGGGGACCCCGAAGAAGAACATCAGCGCAGCCTTCGAAGACCAGCAGCTTCATCACACCGTCGTCTTCCCTCCCTCACAGCACGAGCAGCGAGTCACACAGCCAGCCAGCACTCTTCCGGCTTCAACGGGCATCCTGACCACACGCCTGCAGCGAACGCGCATGCCTGGTCAGCACCCTCAGCCGACGTCAAGCAACTTGGCACAGCACACTGCACTTCGGCCGGTCAACAAGCAGAGGCAGTCTCTCCTGGTCGACGCAGCAGCCAGCCACTACTCAACACTGCACCACCTCGACTCACTGAGGACTACGCAGCATCACCCCGACTCACTGGGGCTCTCACCGCAACACAGTCCCGACTCACTGCGGACTACGCGGCATCCTGTTCCGACTCACTGGAACACACTCCACTGGCACTGGCAAGCTCTTCAGACGCACTGACCGCTGACTCATCGACACGACCATCGACCTCCGGTCTCGGGGGGGAGTGATGTAGCGACATCTACCGCGCTACATACGAACAAGTCCTGAATCGCGCAAGTGAAGTTTGCAACGCAACTTGGATATATACAACCGCCCGACATCAACCGTCGGGCCGTGGCCCGCCAGGCAAAACACCCGCCTGGTCGGAGGATCCTCCCTTTGGTGTGAGGGGCAACATACCTCGCCCCTCCACAAATAAATAATGTAAGAAAATAATAATAATAAATGTATAATTCGTGCAATTGCATATATACATACCAAATACTTAATTATAATATAAAGTTAATTAAATAAATACTAAATAAAAAAACTTCCTACAAATAACAATCTGCAACAATTAAATGACATTAAATCTCCTAAATAAAAATACTTAATTCGCAGTATATTACTGCGCATTCAAATCAACAATAAATAAAAAATACTATATTCAATTACACATAATAATAATAAATAATTAAACGATAAACCTATTTGTGATAATTAAAATACATAAATTAACTAATTAATTTACAATAAAACCTATTGAAACTCTCCCTCTCTCCTACTTTACTTTATTTTACTATGCTGTGCCCGACAGGGTCCATAATTGATCCCTAGATATAAGTTTACCACCTGTATATACATTATGGAACGCAACAAATTTGATTTGATTAAAGCTCGGCAACACATCAGCAACTCCTCTTGGGTTGCAGATCTCCATGGGCGGCGATGACTAGGTGGCTCGTCTGCTCGTTTGCCGACCTAATTAATAAAAAAACAAATCCAAACTCTGAGCTGCGACGTAGTATTTAAAAGGAAGACCCGCTTTAGCTCGACCTAAGTTTCAAACCCAAGACCCGAAGCGTAGCAGTGTAAACTGATATTATTGTAAAATGGTCCAGGTCTGTCTAACAATCGTTTGATATTGTTCGAACTTTGTCTTCCATTGAAATGTCATAACCATTGAACTCCAGGAGTCTGGTACAACCATATTACCAAATTAAAGGCCGAGGCCTATCCTCTCTTCCTAATGTCCATCACCCCTCCAGTACACCGAATTTCCCTTACAAACGTAATACCAAAATAAATCGAAACTACAGACAATATTCTATCAAATTATGTTATTATTCGGATTCCGATACCGATAATCTAAGGGTCCTACTCTACCATTTCGTCCGGAAATCAATGTAAGCGAATGCAAGTTTTGACAACTTTACAAAGGTTTGGACGATTTGCCGGTCTTTTATTTCCAGAGAAGTAGTAGTAGACGAAATAGTATGGTAGGAACTTAGATTAACGGTATCCAAATCCAAATAATAACATAATTAGATAAAATATTGTCTGGATTACGATTTATTTTGCTTTTTTTTTTATGGGATAGGGGGACAAACGAGCAAACGGATCGCCTGATGGTAAGCCATTACCGCCGCCCATGGACACCCGCAACACCAGAGGAGTCACAAGTGCGTTGTCTGCCTTTTAAAAGGGGATTGGGCCTCCGGTATCCTCACTCACTCGGCGAAACACAACGTAAGGTTTTCTTTGAAGCCGTGGTGGTATCATTCCGGTTGAGCCGGCCCATTCGTGCCGAAGCATGGCTCTCCCACGTTAAACGTATTACGTTTTTGTGGGCAATTCAAGCTCCACCGGACCCTTAAGTCTTCAAAGTTATAAAATGTTAAGTGCAACGTTTTTTTAAATCCTTTACCAACTACCCACTAGAAAATTCTGAGGCGATTAAAAATTCTTTTAGACGAGATTAAAGTGTTTGAGTCTGATCTGGTTAAAACAATTTTTTTCCAAAAATATAGATTTTAAAAACTAGTGAGAATTTATCAGTTAAAGCATTCTTCTCCAGCGGTTTTGGAAACACTGAAGAAAGATGCTTTAAATAAAAGCACATGAAAGGATTGGTCTGTGAACCAATAGGGATATCACATATATCCTAAATGTTGTGCATATCTATAATTGATATAAACACTAGTCTTTATCTCTGTATTTTGCTACTAACCAATGTTTGTGTTTATATTGTTGATGTGCCTTGTGTAAATAAATAAATAAATAAATAAATATCGTTAAAAAGCTATTTCAGTGCCCTACAATAGTCTGTGGGTGACTCATTTCCAATTGCTGTGTGAAAACAATAATGGTGATTTAAAGTTTCCAGGTCAGAGGCTTAAAGATTAGGGATAATCGCTACAATATCGTTAATGTCTATGGGTGGCGGTAGTCACTTACCTCAGGTGATCCGAAAGTACGTTTGGCCCCTCTGATATAAAAAAAAAATATCGTGTAGAAGCTGGCCCACTTGCCCAATACACAAGCAATATGTAAATAATAATAACAATTAGTCTAGTGGTCCTAAGGGTTCAATTCCCAGGTCAAGCAAAGTGTTAATATTGTGTTTTTCTTTCAAATTATCAGTAGCAGCTCGGAATTGGATTTGTACCTGGTTAATGGAAATAGGCTCGCCCCCTCTTACATACCTAAACATACCAGCGGACTGTGGTCTGTGAGTGTACATTGGTATCTACAGCTATGCCTTCGGGAAATACAGGCGTAATGATAGATTATAAAATAAGTAGTCTTAAAAATGTATTTTTTGTATCACCCACTTAATGCACTTCCTTCTCCGAAATATCTAATGCTATTAACTATAAAAAACAAAACTTAATCGTCTCTCAACATGACCGAACCATCTTTAAAAAAAAATATTCAGCAAGTCTCTGATTACTCTCATTTACCTAAAGCTTAAAGACAAAAGAAATTAGTCTTATAACCCAAAACAAGAAAGAACCGGTCGTTAGAATTAAAATCTTATTTCATCCAATAATTAAATCGGGCCCGTGTATTCTACGGACGCTGATTATATCTATTTTTTCTTTTCAGAGCGCCTATTTCAAGTGATACAATGGAATTCCCTTGATGAGGGATAAAGGAGGTTGGAAGAAACAAATGGAGGTGGCAAAAAAACAAACAACCAAGTATTTCCTCAGTTTTCTCAGTCTACAACGACCATAGACGCTGTAAGAGATCGTAAACGTCAGAAAATCCTACTAATGTTACAAACGTGAAAGTTTGTGGGAATGTATGGATATATAGATGTTTGTTACTTTTTACGCCAGAACAGCTGAAGGGATCTGTCTTTTTGTATTTTTTTGCATTTTCCATGCGAAAAGAACTTTTCCATCTCAAAAATAACTTTATAGATTATAAAGTTATTTGTGATAACCTGCGGACAGGATTCGAAACTGTGTCTTCTGATTAGATACACCAGGCGCTATGACTAACTAAACCATCTGGATAAAACTTAGTACAGAGATAGATTATAGCCTGGAATAACAAATAGGCTACTTTTTATCCAGGTCGGACCCAATTCTGAAGTCCACGCAGACAAAATGCAGGCAGAAGCTAGCAAATAATAACGCGATAAAATCCGTAAAAAGGAGTTTTATTTATATGTAAGAATTTTGTAAACATTCTAATTTAATTGCAGCATTAATCTAGAAGTTGCTAGCGTTATTACTGAGATACAGAGCCCTGAGTTCGATTCCCAGGTCGAGCAAAGTTTTATCGGATTTTTTCTATGGAAATCTCAGTAGCAATTCGATCTCAGGTAGGATTCGAACCGGTGTCCCTCCGGTTAAATACACCGGACGCTTTAAGCCAACTAAGCTTCTGCTTATCCTTTATCTATACTTATAATAAATCTGTAGAGAGGTTAATTCTGTACATGAAATATATTTCCAAAATAACTATCAGCGGGTGATTAGTGATCGATACTGAGGCCAAAAATGCAATCAGTAAAATTTTTGTCTGTCTGTCTGTCTGTCTGTCTGTATGTTCGTTATAGAAACAAAAACCACTCGACGGATTTCAACGAAACTTGATACAATTGTTCTTCATACTCCTGGGCAGGTTATAGTATACTTTTCATCACGCTACGATCAATAGGAGCAGAGCAGTAAAGGGAAATGTTGGGAAAATGAGTGATTCATGAAAAAGGTTTCAAGCTATTAAACATCACGCTACAACCCTTAGGAACGGGGCAACGCAGGTGAAACCGCGGGCGAAGAACTAGGGAACAAAGTAACTATTCCACGCGGACGAAGTCGCTGGCAAAAATATCTTTAATAACATTTAACATGCGTAACTGTGAAATATAATAAAAAAATAACTAGGATCTTTGACTGCTACGCTAGAAGTCCTGGGTCTGATTCCTAAACATACCGGCGAAGTGTGGGTGCATCTTAGTACACCTCTGTCTAACACTTCGGGGAATACAGGCGTGATGGTATGTTATGTTGACTAGGGACTTAACAAAACGAATTTATTCATAAGTACAATGTTTCCACGCAACATCCATTTCAGTAACACATAGAACACAAAAGCCTTCATTCCAATTTTATGTTTTCCAATCGAGACACTGAACTCAATTCACATTTATCGACAAACTCTTCATAAAAATGCTACGACCTTTATTTTATAACATGAAAGTATGAATATCAGTTACAGAGCGAGTTTAAAAAAAAAACATGAATTGGCTGATCACATCTGAGTTCAACCCAAAAAATTTACCCTGAACCTAAGCGTTCAATAAAATTGATGAGCACTTTGATGCGACCAAATTATAATATAAAAATTATTGGACAATATTTTTTTATTTAGTCGCTATCAACACACAGGCCAAAGGCCTCTCTACCGTCCTTCCAAGCCCTGAGAGTTTTCTGTGGCGAGTCCTTTCCACAAAGGTGTAGCCCACTCAATAAAAAATATTATACTCTCAGTTTGAGTGTATTTATGGACATTAACTAGAAGTGTAAAATCCAAGCTGCTACTGAGAATTTTCTTACAAAAAATCTCAGTAACACATTGCTCGACCTGGTAACTAAATACAGGACTCATAGTGAGTAGCAGCATTTAAAAACGTGAATCACCCTTTTCAACCTAACGCCATAAACGTATTAAGCACTTTCCCCAATGCCATGGTCAAATGCATTAAAAACAAAACAATATAATATCTTCTACATTATACTCGTCGTTTTCAAATAGCAATGTTAATTTTACCAAAGACGCGTATTCTTTGACGTCTACAGACGTCGATATAGTCGTGAATATTTCTCGCTTAGCGTCTATACACGTCGAGCATTGCTTTTGATTTGATTTTTGTTTTAAAAAAGACGTTGCCACACACTCGGATTTATTCCTGTATCGTGTGTGCGTTTTCAAACACAAATTCTCACACACACACACGCCCAGACCCGGAACAACTACATGTAGATCATACAAATACTTGCTCCGTGTGGCGAATGAACCCGCAACACGTGACACAAGCCGATAGCTCAGCCAATACGCCAAACATGCTGTCATCATTCAAAGGGTCAGCACCATAACAAAGCTTGTCTAATTCATACTTCCACATCCATTTGTTTTACGGCTTACGACCATGAGATCGATATGGTTTATAATCAGGCCCACAGTTTGCCCTATGACGTCATAAAATAATACTTTTTATCACTTACAGGATCAGCAGATGTTTGGGAAAGTTTTTTATACAATATCTTCAGTTAATTTATTCAAAGGTTCAAAAGAAGGTTCTCGATAAAGAGTTTGTTCCGAAAAATCTAAGAGTTCGAAGGTTAGTAATAGAGATAGAGATAGATAGAGATAGAGACTTTTCTTACACAATTTTTTTATCTTTTTAAACGTTTAGAATGCCTTAATGCAAAATACGATGTTAGGTTATTATTTTTACTTTAATTAACAAAAATATTAGGTAGGTGTTAGTAATTTTAACATTAAGACGTCCAACAACTTATTCTGCTCGTGACCATGGATGCTGTAATGGATCCGAAACGTCGGGAATTACATCCATAGGTATATAATAAAAAAACCTGACTGACGGAAATAAATATATAAAAATAAAGGAATCAACGCACAGCCGAAACTACAGGAGCTACTGAAAGCCGAAACTACTGAAGGTTTGCATGCTGGTTCCTTTTGCACTGCACGAGCAGTAAAAAAGTATTTTTGTAAATTCAACCCCTAAGATGGTGAAAAGGACCCCCATTTTAAGGTAAAAACCATTTATATATCAATGAAACGCGATAAAATCCGTAAAATATAGTTTTATTTCAAAATTTTACTTTAATTTACCACATCCAAGTGTCGAGCAGCGACACGGGTCATTCATTAACTCAGGAACGGTTTAATTCTACTCTGAACAAGCTAATGAGACATGCCACTCTGAACGAACACTTTTAATTTTATACCTTCGCTTGCTTTGCTTCGTGACGTCGCCCACGAAATGGGTCTTTGTTGTAAAGCTGGTCGTCCAAATTATATAACATAACATAACATAATCAACCCATTATACCGTCCCACTGCTGGGCACGGGTCTCCTCTCAGAATGAGAGGGATTAGGCTATAGTCCACCACGCTGGCCTAGTGCGGGTTGGCAGACTTCACACGCCATTGAGAAAATCTCTCAGGCATGCAGGTTTCCTCACGATGTTTTCCTTCACCGTTTAAGCGCGTGATAATTAACTATTTAATACGCACATGACTTCGAAAAGTCAGAGGTGCGTGCCTTGGGTTCGAACTCGAGACCTTTGACTTAGCAGTCCAACGGTCATACCACTAGGCTATCACTGCTTGTCCAAATTATATATATAATAAATAGTTGTTTTATTTGTAATATTGTAAGTCGATAATACATACGTCATAATACATTCTGAATATACCTTAAGTGAAGGCAAAATTTCAATCAGGCGGGTGGGGTTCGCGGTGGCTTAGAGGTCAGAGCGTCTGATGTATCCAACCAGGAGACGCAGGCTCAAATCCTGCCCGCGATTGAATTTTTCCTTTACTAAAATAACTCAATAATACATTCTAGGCACAGGACAGTTGTAATCGCGACTTTAACTAAATATCATCCAGCCATCTAGTTATTTTTTTTTAGCTTACTAACAATATGGGTCGTACATTACTAGTATTCTTGTTAACCCCTCATGCTAAGCTAAATGCTAGTGTTACGGGTGGATCCACCTCGGCAGTGCAATGGGTGGGTTTCGACCCGGCAACCACATGATCGCAAGTCCGACGCCCTAGAAATTAGGCAAAACATTTACTTGTAATTTACAGAAATAAATATCATTTTATCATTTATACAATATTCACAACTGAGCACTAAAACCTTCGTTCGACCGGGAAATCGAACTTAAGATCTCATGCATCAGCAACCGCTATTGCGACCACTAAACCAATAACCGTAAAATACATAAAATTATATCTTCCAAAAGTTAAAAGGAAAACAACAACATTATGATTATGATTATGATTATACATATATTACTTAGCAATTTGAGAAATCAATTTATCCATATAGTACATACTAATGCGGCGTTTGGCGATAGCCTTAAAAAAAGAATGTGCACTCGGACCCCATGGCCCTAGCGTTTCAACCTCAAACGGTTCAAAAATATTACTTTTAATGCGGTACTTACATTTGTTCAAAGAAATAGAAAATATCTGTCTGAGACTTCTCAAGACAAAATACTCAAGTAAGTTGTCCATTTATTTTAAGTACAGTCACAGTTAGCAGCAATAGCGTTTAAACTGAACGGTTCCGTAGAAAAAATATCACTGTTCCCATCATGAATACAGAATGTTCGAAATAACTGTAGTTAGGCGTACCGAATTGCCGCGCAGGTAGAAACTACACTAAATATAATATATGTTTTTGTGAATAAATATAGAAATCAGTAAGGAGCCAAAGGCTCACGTACACGCCGAGAGTTTAGCTACTGGAATCGCGCCGAATCGTCAACTTCAAGACGTTCGTGGGGCGGGTACCTACGTGCTATCTACACCTTGTCATGGGAGAGGACTTTTGGCCGCAGGATGTGGTGTTCCGTCGCTTTCGCAAATAAGTGCCACCAGAATGACTAATGCGCATAATGACTAGTCCTAAGTGAAGTGTTTACTAACATAGGCTACGTTTTTATTATACTAACGCAATTTATAATATTATAATATATATGTTAGTCTGTAAGGTATGTATCTATGTAGCCTGATGATAAAGATATAATAATAATAATAATAAATAATTAAAAATATATCATTATAGTTAGATTATCCAAAAATATCAACATGATTTGGACATGTATTTTATGCTTTATAAAAATAATAAGAATTGACAAACTTAAAGAGCATCAAAGTTCCGGAGTGGGAGGTTCTGACATCACTATTTCGTAAAGAATGCACGAAATCGTGACGTCACGATACACTGTATCGTTGTTATTTTTTGTTTGATAAACAAAAGGAAAAATACGTATATTATTATATATTTTTTTTATAATCTAATTGACGGATCAAAAAAAATATTTTACTCATCTAGCTTATTGTCTTTACACCGACTTCAAAAAAAGAGGAGGCTCTATGTTCGTCAGTTTGTATTTTATATGTATGTTCACCTATATTTTCGTGAGTTATGGACCGATTTCAATTATTTTTTTAAAAAGTGTATACTCCCAACGTCGATCACAACATACCGACTGCGGTCGTAGTGATTCTATAGCCGCAAGCAAACTATAAAAGGAAAAAAATACTGCCCCCTTTCCCCATTCAAATTTGGTCACAAAATGTAGAATAAAATGACAATAACACGTACCGACGGAAGAAATAATGACATCGTCTAGATACCCAAAATTCTACTCGCCACTCAAAATCCTTAATAATATTACAAACGTGAAAGTTTGTGAGTATGGATGTGTGGATGTATGGATGTTTGTTACTCTTTCACGCCAGAACGGCTAAACGGATTTGGATGAAATTTGGCACAGAGATAGATTATAGTCTGGAATGACACATAACGTACTTTTTATCCAGGTCGGACCCAATTCTGAAGTCCACGCAGACAAAGTCGTGGACAGAAGCTAGTGTTAAAAAAATTACTTTTTACAAAAATTAAAACCGCCTTCAAAAACATACAAAATAATATTATGTGCAGAAAAGTTTCGGAAGCCGGTGGCGAAAACAAATATCAAACCAAATCGAAGGCAAAATCAAAATCAAAATAATTTATTTGTTAAACTTAGGTGATAAGTACAAACTTGGTGGAAATTATAAATATTATTGTGTCACTGTGTTTCACCATGAGAGGCATACAAATATCGGCTTAAAAATTATATTATGTTAAATGAAATGAAATGAAATTATTTATTCTGCAAGTAGATCTTTAGAGATACTTTTACATGTCATGGTCTGGGTTTTTTTTTAGCTAGATGGCTTCGGCATTTCCTAACTGACGACCTCTGAGAAGAAACACCGAAACAAACTCAGAGAACCATGGTCTCTTTTAAAGTCCAGACATGGAAGAACACTTATAAGTGAGTGGTACGATGTAGGGTAATGTCTGAAATGGCCTTTTGAGGAAAGAACCATAGCAGCTTTGAGTAGACCAGTCCCAACTGACGGCACGCATGCATCAGTCATCGTGTAGCTCAACCATAATTTAGGGAGCTCAACGACCTGTAAATGGTCGGCACCTAACATTATTATTAAGGTTGAAGGTGGTTTTAAATTTTAAGTGCCAACTATATTAACTACATTTGAGTAAAATCTATGAACGCAATTTTTTTTTATTATAATTAAATGTCAAACAGGGCACACAAGCATGCGGGGCATCTGATGGTAATCCTACTATCCTACTAATAATAAAAACGTGAAAGTTTGTAAGGATAAATGGATGTATGGATGTTTGTTACTCAATCACTGGATTAATTTTGATACAGATATAGACTATAGCCTGGAATACCACATAGGCTACTTTTTATCCAGGTCGGATCCAATTTTGAAGTCTGGCAGTCTTAAGCGCGACTGCTATGCTACAGTTAAGTTCGATTCCCAAGTCTAGCATAGTATTATTTGATTTGTGGAGGGGCGAGGTGTGTTGCCCCTCACACCAAAGGAAGGATCCTCCGAACAGGCGGGGGTTTTGATGTCGGGCGTTTGAATATATCAAAGTTGCGTTGCAAACTTCACTTGCGCGATTCAGGACTTGTCCGCTTAGTTTCCATGTAGCACGGTAGATGTCGCTAAAGGTTTGCTATGCAATTTGCAGCAGCACCTTGGCGCTTAAATTTGTGTCCAATTAATGGCAACAGACTGGTCATCTATTATGTGGAGCTTAAAGATAATATGCTGGTAAGCTATGGTCGTACCATAACCACGCCTAACCCTTCGGGGAATACAGGCGCGATGGTATATGGCTACCATTATGTGGATTTTTCCACCGTATCTACTTGGTGTAAGGAATCCTAAGAGGAACTTTTTACTCGCCAATCCCCTTATCACGGGGTGAAAATCCGAATTTTCCGGGAAAAACTTTCGACACCACCGGATGGAGATGTTAGACAACTTTTTTAATTTCCACAAGTGGACATAATCGGTGGAGTGACGTCATCAATCTGCTCGTGACGTGTTTAAGTAGGTTTTTGCGTAGTTTGCAGAGTCAATTTTGTTTTGTGTTATTGTTGAGAGTTTTTGTTTTGGATTTTTTTTTAAATAATGTTACCTTTGTTGCCGGGAAATAATGTTGTCCTCCCAAGGGTAATTATTTGTAGTCAACTTAGTAGTTTTGTTTTTTCCGTAATAAACGCGGATTTATCATTTTGTGATTTTTTTGCGTTTTCCATGTTAAAATTAACATCACCAAGACATGAGTTCAGAATGTGAAGGCAAATTTCGATCTGGCGGGTGGGATTTGCGGCAGCTTAGAGGTCAGAGCGTCTGGTGTATCTACCCAGAAGACTGGTGTCCACCAACCAGCAGACGCAGGTTCGAATCCTGCCCGTGATTGAATTTTTCTTCACTAAAATAACTTTATAAACGCGGACTTGACAAATTCCTTGATTGAGCAAAGTAATACTTATTGTGTTATATTAAATACGATTTTTGAGTTGTTAATTTACGTTTGTCTGACAGAGTAGGTACCTACCAATTTTAATAGGTTTTATTAGTATTGAAACTTACTGCTGATGTGAAACTTCTCGACTTTATAATTCACTAGCTTCTGCCCGCGACTTTGTCGGCTTGGACTTCAGAATGGGGTCCGACCTGGATAGAAAGTAGCCTATGTGTTATTCCAGACTATAATCTATATCTGTGCTACATGTCATCTAAATCTGTTCTGCTGTTCTGGTGTGAAAGAGTAACAAACATTCATACATCCAGACATCCATACTCACAAACTTTCACGTTTATAATATTAGTAAGGATATTAGTAAGGATATAACCGAGATTAAGTGGGGTGTGGTCGAAGGCTGTTCCTATTGATAGGGATAGGAAAATTGCAAGAAAATCTTTGCTAGCAGAAAATATCTAATTAACAAACAGGAATGATTAATTATTATTTTAAATTGATTCCACTTTGTGTTTCGCCGAATGAGTGAGGTAACCGGAGGCCCAATCCCCTTTTAAAAGGCCGGCAACGCACTTGTGACTCCTCTGGTGTTGCGGGTGTCCATGGGCGGCGGTAATCGCTTACCATTAGGCGACCCCTCGGCTTGTTTGTGCCCCTATACCATAAAAAAAAAGAAATCATTGGTGCGATTCTCAGGTCGAGAAACGTATTAGTGGGTTTTTCTATGAAATTCTCTGGAGCAGTTAAAATTTTTGATTTGTTAGGCCGGTTAATAGAAGTAGACATTTATGTCTGACAAGATTTATGAACGTGGACAAAACGAAAGCAAGATGTGGATGATACATAGTTTCTGCCTACCCCAAAATGTGAGAAAAGCGTGAGACTGTACGAGCGTATGTTATATATATATCATTTATTTCGACCAACTAAGGATCATATTCACAATAAACATAATTAAATCAATAACAGAACTATACATTCAAATTAAATTTACATGAAAGAATTCACAATAAATATCATCAAATTAATAAATTAAAGATTATAAATTGAATTCAATTAATTTACCTTAAACTACCATAATATTCTGACAGGTGTCAGTACATGGACCAATGTACAATGACTGTTCTGCGAATGTGTTCGTTCGTTATACAATTATTACAATTAATTTTAATACCCAATTTCCTTTCAAAGATTCAGTAGAAGTATAAAAACGTAGCTTCGCATTAAGGAAAAAAAATTTAACCTCCTTCCCAAAATTCTCCAACCTTTTTGCTAAAATATTTTCAAACAGAAACTTGTTAAGATGTAATAAAAAAATAACCTTACGGCCTCTCGCGTGTTTTTCTGTTCTGACGTCATTATAGAATTGATTGATGCTTCCGTAGGAAATGTAGTGTGGGGTGACCAGGATTTGCTATCGGGAAATTGGTTCGGGAAACAGATTAGTGGATAATTGAACAAAATTGATTATTTTTATTGTTTGTATGTCCTTATTTTTAGAGTACCATACTTTAAAATGATATCCGGATCACATTCGTGTCTACCCGTCTATCAAGGAGGATTTTCTCGAAAACTACATAATGTTTTGGAATTTTAAATTTAGAATTTGTCGCACTTAAATTTATCGCCAGTCAATAATTACAAATACATAAAAACTACCTTTTTTTCTTTAGCCATACATACATACACTCACGCCTTTCTCCCATAGGGGTAGGCAGAGACCGCTGACTATAGACCGCCACTTGTTACGATTCTTTTAAATTTCTTCCACATTCATACATCTTCTCAGACATAGGCGCCGGTTGCGAGTACTACGCACCTGACCTTTTTGAAGGACTTCGCGAATAAGTAGATACCTAATTTGACGACACGATTGGCGTAGCGGTTAAGCGATCGGCTTCTGCGCCACGTGTTGTGGGTGCGATCCCCACACGGAGCAAATATTTGTATGATCTACAGGTTGTTGTACCGGGTCTGGGCGTTTGTGTATGTGAGAACTTGTGTTTGTAAACGCACCTACGATACACGAGAAAATCCTAGTTGGGGCAACGTTTTTAAAAAATATATATATCGTTACCTGGAAAGAGGATAATTTTCAATATAATAGACTAATTAAATAATTGCTGAAAGATATTTCCTAATATATTTACTGCGCATTGGCACGGAATTGTAAAAAAAACCAACTAAGTCAGAAACCATGGTCACCCCAGCAGAAAAAATATATATCGGGCAAGTAAACCGAGTTGAGAAGTTAACAAGCTCTTGACACACGCGCACAAAACTGTGAGCGATGTCGAAGCTTCTAGAAGACATAGTTTGTAAGATGCTGCGTTCAACGAGGAATTTTGTAAGGCTGCCTACAAACAATCAGTTTGGTTTGAAGAATTTTACGTGGCTTTTACGGCTTTTACGTGGGACAGCCATGCTTCGGCACGAATGGGCCGGCTCGACCGGAGTGATACCACGGCCTCACAGAAAACCGGCGTCAAACAACGCTTACGTTGTATTTCGCCGAGTGAGTGAGGTTACCGGAGGCCCAATCCCCTTTTAAAAGGTCGGCAACGCACTTACGACTCCTATGGTGTTGCGGGTGTACATGGACGGCTGTAATCGCTTACCATCAGGCGATCCATCTGACTGACTGTTGTTGATATATATATTTTTAAATAGCTTCCTAGCAATGTCAGTCGCACATTACTACTGTATTTTACTAGTATATTGCATGAACCTAGAGCCTCAGTGGTAGGACCTCTTGGGGTTTGGATGGCTGATGGCCACCCTTACGTCGGAGTCTGTCGTAAAGCACCTTGGTGTGTGTTTCGACTATTGCACGTAAGAGCCAGTTCCCCACGGTCGCTACGGCACTGGTATTCTGCAGTCCGTAGGGGATCGAGCGATGCATCAGCAACTCCTCTGGTGTTGCAGGGGTCCATGGGTGACGATGACTACTTACCACCAGGTGGCTCGTCAGCTCGTTCGCCTACTATATCCATAAAGAAATAGACGTGATGTTACAAACAAATTCGTAATCCAATATGTACTTGTTACCCATATCACCTCGCCTGTATTCCCCAAAGGGTAAGGCAGAGGTGTACCTACTAATACATACCCACAGTTCCTAGGTATGTTTAGGTCCCATGTAATGGGAGGTGAACCCATTGCCATTCACCGGGCACAAATCCGAACTCCGAGTTGATACTGAGAATTTCATGGCACCCAATAATACTGTCTTCGACCTGGGAATCGAACGTAGGACCTCTAGTATAGCAGTTAGGCTTAGAAACACTAGACTAATGTTATTTTTTTTTATTCCTCTAAGGTAGCAAAGCAGCATACGGCCCGCCTGATGGTAAGCGGTTACCCCAGCCTATGGACGCTTGCAACACCAAGGGTTATCACTCGCGCGTTGTCGACCCTGTAAATTAAGGAGGAATAGTTGGGTTGGCAGCATAGGAGACAATAGTGTGATGCTTATCCTATCTGCAAATCCAACGCTTCGTCGCAGAGCTCTGGCGACCTTGCTCACCATTAGGAACACAACATAGCACGGAGCTATGTTATTTGGTTACGATTTTCTGCAAGGTGAAGGTACTTCCCCAGTCGAGCAGCTCCAATTGTGAGTGGAATTATTCGATTCCACTATGCCCTACCTCTCTTAATATTTATCAGCTAATATTAGCATTTAAATTTACTATTATATCCTATTAATTGTTCAGTTTGTGCGGGAATCAAACCCATTCATTGAAAACAAAATATAACTACGTTATTTTGTGTATCGGGCTGCGGGAAACCTACAACAAACTGCTACTTAATTTATAACTTAAACTTCAAACTAACTTGACCGTGTGTAGGAAGCTTACGCGCTTGCGTTTGACGTTCACCTAAGTACTTTAGTTGACTTTTAGAGTAATTAGTTACAGATTCTAGGCAGTCTGTAACTTTTAGGATAAGTATTTAGTTACTTTTCGTATTACGTAGTTAAGGAGTTAATGCTAAAGGTTGCCTTTTCATATCATACCTTCGCACCTATATTTCCCAAAGGGTTAGGCAGATGCGTACTAATCTACCACTCACATTTCGTCGGTATGTTTAGGTCCCAGGGTGCGAGCCTATTCCAATTAATTTGGCGTAGCGGCTGAGCGATCGCCTTCTGCGCAACGTGTTGTGGGTTCGATCCCCACACGGAACAAATATTTGTATGATCTGCAGGTAGTTGTTCCGGGTCTGGGCGTTTGTGTATGTGAGAATTTGTGTTTGTAAACGCACCCACGATACAGGATAAAATCCTAGTGTGGGGTAACGTTTTTATTAAAACAAAAACCGGGCACAAATCCCAAACTCCGAGATGCTATTGAGAATTTAATAGAAAAACCCAATAATACTTTCTTCGACCTGGAAATCGAACGCAGGACCTCTAGCGTAGCAGTCGGGGTTAGAAACACTAGACTAATATTTTTTTTTATGCCACTAAGGTGGCAAACAAGCATACGGCCCGCCTGATGGTAAGTGGTTACCGCAGCCTATGGACGTTTGCAACACCAAGAGTATCACTCGCGAGTTTCCGACCCTGTAAATTAAGATGGAATAGGGAATTTAAATCTGGGAAAACAGCAGTGTTATTGGGTTGGTCTTTCAAATTCTTAGTTGCAGGTTAGCTTTGAATTTATACCCGGTTAATGGCAACAGGTTTACCCCTTATTACATGGGACTTAAACATATTGGCAAACTATGGGTGTACATTAGTACTACTCTGCCTATCCCTTCGGAGAATACAGGCGTGTTGGTATGTTATGTTATTTATGTTAATACGATCAACCTTAAATATTAATTAAAACCCAAACTCAATGCCAGTCAATTAAAACCAATGCAACACGTCATTCATATGCACTGCAAATGTTTTCAATCGCGTCAGCGTGACATTTCATTATTGTGATATGCGAGACACAACCACTACCTACCTATAGATCTATTATGCAACGAAACGAGGGAAAAGTGCATAGAAACTCGTTGCCATTGTTAACATACCGCATTTTCAACAATACGCAAATATTAGATACGTCAGCATTCAATAATACGAGTATCAATCAATATTACTCGGTAGAATCCGTAAAAACATGATTTTATTTCATGTATTAGGGTGATTTTATTTGGGTAAGCAGTGAGAGCCTAGTGGTATGACCGTTGGACTGCCAAGTCAAAGGTCTCGCGATCGAACCCAAGGCTCAGACTTTTCGAAGTCATGTGCGTTTATAAATAGTTAATTATCACGCGCTTAAACGGTGAAGAAAAACATCTTGAGGAAACCTGCATGTCAGAGATTTTCTCGATGGGGTGTGAAGTCTGCCAACGCGCACTAGGCCAGCGTGGTGGAGTATAGCCTAATCCCTCCCATTCCGAGAGGAGACCCGTGCCCAGTAGTGGCACGTATAATGGGTTGATTATGTTATGTTATGTTATGTTATTAGGGTGATTTTTTACAATAAAAATTTTTAAAGTCCATGTTTTTGGCCCTCGTTAAAGATATTTTCACAAAAGTAAGGTGCGATAAAGATAGACACGGTAGACAGTATGGAAAGGAAATGTAATGCTTTCAATTAAAAATCAATGCAACACGTCAGTCATATACACCGAACGTGTTTTCAATCGCGTCAGCGTGACACCTCGTTATCTTGATATGCGAAACAGTACTACACCACTATCATAACCCTATTCTGAATCGAGTGAAAAAGTTTTACTCGAAGCAACTGCCAATAGCAAGCCAATTCTGGTAATTTAAAAAAAAAGCAAAATCTAGTGTCAACGTCATAAATGTCAAATGATTGTATGTCAATAAAAATATATAATCACATAACAAAATCAATTAAAGAAATTACCCTTTTCGCAATTAAAAAAACAAATTATTCAATTTCTTGATCAATAAAAACTATTACAATGTTAAAGAATACTTAGACGGTAAGATATATAATACATAAATGTGAGTAGGTAGCGAATGCTTAATATTACGAACATAAATCTGTTTAGTTTTTATATTCTTTATATTATATAGTCTCGATTTGCATGCCCTATGAGGCAGAATATAGTGTACCTTGAAAAAAAAAAACCAACACCTGTATTTTACAAACTACCATATTCGAGTAAATAAATACATTTGATTTGATATTCTACCAAACCACAGATAATATTATAATACTCACAAACAAGAACACATAAAGGCCGTCGGTTCTGGAGTTTTAGACTAAAAGACTCGTGCTTTTCTTATTCATTATGTTTCTGATTATGGACACCTACGATATCAGAGTTCCTGATGCCGAGTCTTAAGAGTCCCTACCAACTGCAGACAGCAAGAGCCGCATCAACCGCGAGGGTTTTTACGCGTAAAAGTCGAAACAAGGTCAGATTACGACAGATTCCGATGTATGGGTTGTCGCCAGTTAGTCAGAGGTCCTACCACCGAACGAGTCAGATATTTTCTCGCCTCTTACGCGCTGACTATTTGAATAGCAGTGAGGAAAATTATTTTAACCCCACACGGGGCAAAAAATTGGCCGACAGTTGCGCAATTTGATCCTATACGTAATAGCTTTAGGAGAGACTCCGACGTAAGGGTAGTCGCCAGTTAGTCAGAGGTCCTACCACCGAACAAGTCAGATATTCTCGTTGACTATCTGAATGGCAGGGAGGAATTGAATTCTAACCACACTATCCAAAAAATCGGTCGACAGTTGCCCAAGTTTGACGGATACAGAATAGGCTCTCACTCTGTCAAGCACTAACGTAAGTTGAGGTTACATTGATTGGATTTGAGCGTTACGGATACAGAGGTTTACCTATGACATTTCTGTTTTAAACGAAAAAATAAAAACGCATACAAAACATGTAGGTATTTTTATTAAATGAAAAGGTCTGTCATCACGGGAGGCGGCTGTAGGTATGTCGGACAAGTACCGACGAAAAACCTCGACTAATAAGTATGTTATGCCAATGGGACTCGCGATCACATTTATCACGATCCAAATACCTCCCTGGCCAGTTATCATCCACCAATTTCGTGGAAAGTGGCCTCTCTTTTGACTGGGCGCTTAATTACAGCCTACCCCATATTTAAAGCCGGAGCAAGCTAATTCCCCCCTCCCACCACTTCTAATCACCGGTCCTGCACAAATGGTCATTGCACAGAATTCCCTCGCAGACCACATCATTAACAAGCAAAGCATGCAATAAAGGTCATGCTATACAGAAAGCGTTTTAATAAAAACTTCAAATTTTTACTTTACCCCATTAAAAAAATAGCATCACGGGTAGAATTAGCGATCCGATTCATGCAGAATTTCCTTTGGTCTTGCAGTTTTGTGCTTGGCTTTACTGGAATCAACAATATTTTAAGAAAACCTTGTACGATCCGTAAAGGTATTAGGTATTGAGATCTAATTCTATTTATTATATCCTTTTCAAATTACATTAAAAAAGTATCTTGAATAAAATTTATATAGCAGTGATAGCCTAGTAGTATGACCGTTGGACTGCCAAGTCAAAGGTCTCGAGTTCGAACCCAAGGCACGCACCTCTGGCCTTTCTAAGTCATGTGCATATTAAATAGTGAAACGGTGATGGAAAACATCGTGAGGAAACCTGCATGCCTGAGAGATTTTCTCGATGGCGTGTGAAGTTTGACAACCCGCACAAGGCCAGCGTGGTGGACTATAGCCTAATCCCTCTCATTTTGAGAGGAGACCCGTGCCTAGCAGTGGGACAGTATAATGAGTTGATTATGTTATGTTATGTTTTTTTTATGGGATAGGAGGGCAAACGAGCAGACAGATCGCCTGATGGTAAGCGATTACCGCCGCCTATGGACACCCGCAACACCACAGGAGTCACGAGTGCCGGCCAGAGTGGCCGGGTCGAGCCGGCCCATTCGTGCCGAAGCATGGCTCTCCCACGTAAAATGTTATGAATAAAATTTTATAAATTGAAGAAATTCCACCCCTAAGTTGGTGATAAGGGGGGTGAAAGTTTGTATTAAAGTTCCTCATTTTTTAGCAGGTGAAACCGCGGGGTACAACTAGTATTGCATAATGGGGTTCTTAGCAGGTGGTAGATTGTAGGAAAAAAATTAGCTTGATTTCGATTAGTATGGTTGTTATCTTTTTGTGATTTTTTTACATTTTCCATGCTAAGATTATTAAGTTATTTAATAGTAAAGGAAAATGTAAAAGTATGGTTGTTGTTAGTATCATGCACGTTCCGCTCTCGCTTACAGTGTGACATTGCCTATAGCCTATACATTGTCCCACAGCCGCTTCCGCGCCCATTACACGTATCGGAGGCTTAATGAGCTAATACAATATCATTTACAAATTACTCTATACAAAGCCTATTGGCCAATAATTGTTGTGACGCCATACGGCCAAATTGCATGTTGCGGTTGCAATTTTAAATTGATAGCTGTTTTAAAAGTATGCGCTCCTGGTACCAAATATTTATATTGGCCTAGAATTATCTAAAAATAATTTAACCAGAACACTGAGTCTTTCTTTATAAACGTTCTTGAAGGTGTGTATAGCTGTAGCCTGCCCGGTAATTGGCAATAGGTTCGCTCCATTTAAACAGAAAACCGCAGTATTATTTTAACTATTTCATATTCTATAGTAAATTATTTACTCCGCGGGTGAGAATACAGTTCCTCACTGCCATTCAGAAAGTGATCTCGTAAGAGGCGACAACATTTCTGACTTGCTCGATGGTAGGACCTCTTGGGATTTGAAAGGCTGGCTACCACCCTTACGTTGGAATCTGTCGTAAAGCACCTTGGTGTGTGTTTTGACGTTTGCGAGTAAGGCGGGCTTTGCGAGCCCGTTCCCCCTCGGTTGTTGCGGCTCTGACAGTCTGCAGTCCGTAGTGGCTTTTAAGGCTCAGCAACGCATCAACAACTTCTATACCGATATAAACATTAAATAATTTTACGTGGGAGAGCCATGCTTCGGCACAAATGGGCCGGCTCGACCCGATTGATACCACGGCCTCACAGAAAACCGGCGTTAAACAACGCTTACGTTGTGTTTGCCGAGTGAGTGAGGTTACCGGAGGCCCAATCGCCTTTTAAAAGGTCGGCAACGCACTCGTGACTCCTCTGGTGTCGCGGGTGTCCATGGGCGGCGGTAATCGCTTACCATCAGGTGATCCGTCGGGTCGTTCGCCCTCCTATCCCATAAAAAAAAAATCAAGCGTCATATTATTATCACAATTCGACGAGATTTTTATTAGTTGTTCATTCCTCTGTTACTGAATGGCCTACACCTATAATACGTTATGTTAATTGTCTGTGTGTAACAATGCCAAATGCCAAACAATAGGAATAGTGCCATTTGATAATTATGTTAGGCCAGAGATTGGCCATTGGCTTGGTTGACCTGTAGCGAGCTCGTCTGAGCTATTGTTAAGCTTAAAACAAAGATAAATCTATGGCGACAGATTAGCACAATTCACTGAGTTATTAGCATCTATTAGCTTCTGTATCCCATATGATAAGTTTTTGTAATGTGGGACGCAAACCATTACGCCTGTATTCGCCGGAAAGTTAGGCAGAGATGTACATCATACATCCAGAGTTCGCCGTAATGTTTAAGTTTTCATGCGAGCCTGTTGCCATTAACCGGATCCTAACTCCGAGCTGCTACTGCGAATTTAATAGAAAAATCCAAAAACTTTGTTCGACCTGGGAATCGAACCCAGGACCCAAGCGTCGGCAGATCTTGTTTACAAATCAAGGTCAGGCAATGTATTTATTTTCTTTAAAATTCTCAGAAGCAACTTGGAGCTTGGAATTGCCTGGTTAATATTGGTCTAGATACATTTGTACACCTCTGCCAATATCCTTCGAGGAAACAAGTGTAATTTTTTTATGGGATAGGAGGGCAAACGTGCAGACGGATCGCCTAATGGTAAGCGATTACCACCGCCCATGGACACCCGCAACACCATAGGAGTCACAAGTGCGTTGCCGAACTTTTAAAAGGGGATTGGGCCTCTGGTAACCTCACTCACTCGGCGAAACACAACGTAAGCGTCATTTAACGCCGTTTTTCTGTGAGGCCATGGTATCACTCCGGTCGAGCCGGCCCATTCGTGCCGAAGCATGGCTCTCCCACGAAAATGACAATTATAATGACATACTTCTCTATTTGAAGAATCCATCGACTTCTCCAACAATTTTATTCCTCAATCCAGTTTGCAGTGGGTAATATCAGCATGGTAAAGTTTACCAGAATAACCTCTAACAAACAAGTTGGTGACAGTATGAACGTTTTGGTGACATCTCGCGAGCTGTTTAGTTGTGACCACATAGGGCTGCTGCTACTTTTTTTTTAAACATGGCGCCACACTACGATTTTCTTCTGCATCGTGGATGCTTTTACAAATACAAATTCTTACAATACTTAAACGCCCGGAACAACTACCTGTAGGTTATAAAAATGTTTGATCCGTGTCGGATTCGAACCCATAATACGTGGCGCAGAGTCCATTACTCAGTCGATACGCTTGGGCAAAACTTCCCTTGAAGACATTTCATTGGACCACAATAATTTCTAAATCCACCATTATTACAGGGAGGTACTTTTGGAATGTCCAAAACTAGATACATGGTTCCAAATAGTGGATCTTATGAAGATAAAAATAAGAAACTCCATGGATACTTACTCCTTTAAATACTGTTTACAATGTTTTAGATCTGATTACATTTTTTACTGCCTCATTAGTCTAGTGGTCCCAAGTGCGACTGATACGCTAGAGGTCCTGGACTCGATCCCCAGGTCGAGCAAAGTGTTATTGGGTCCTCTATGAAATTTGCAGTTGCAGTTCAGAGTCTGGATTTGTTCCCAAATAATGGCAATAGGCTCGCCCCCTATTACATGGGACCTAAACATACCGGGGAACTGTGGGTGTACATTAGTACGCCTCTGCCTAACTCTTCGAGGAATACAGGCATGATGGTATGTTATGTTAATATATATATTTTCTAACAATGTAAGAATTTTCTTACGCAGTATGATAGATACCTTAAATGAGTATATTTGATTGTACACAAAAGGACAGAGTGGAAATACAATTAATACAAACGCTACATGAGCAGGTCTTATCGCTAAATGCAATTTCTTTCAGACAACTATTATTGGATGAACAGGAGTCGTGTAGAAAAGATAATGGGCGGCTGCAGGTTGTACATACATATTTACTAACATTTTTTAAATACTCCCACAGTATCCAGACACGGTTACCATGTTCTTGCAATATCATTGAAGTAACAGGATACTAAAGTCCAAATCGATCAGACCTGTGGAAGTCGCTCACATCTCTTCATGAACCAGGAAAGACCTGAAAATGTTCAAACGGCTAACCATATTTCTCAAATCATGCCAACCCTGTTATAGTGTGTTGAAGTTTATCAAAAATACTCGAGACTCACGCTCGTCTGCATATTGAAAATTATTTGTGTTTACTTCATTTTTGTGTAGCGCGGCTCCGTTTCAAACTGTCCGAACAGTTTTTGGAAAATATTGTTACCCACGTTGCCAAAAGTTTGTCGAGTGGCGACTGGAGTTGTGTGCTAGTTTATGTTGGTGATTTTAGTGTGATTTTTAATCGACAAACAAAAGAGGTTTATTGAGGTTTATTGATTGGTTGTTTTAGGCAAGCGTGCTCCGTCGTAGATCGCAGTATCAGTAGCTTAACATCGGGCGAACTGGCGGTCAAGCGTTAGCCTATCACAAATAAAAAAAAGACGTGTGGCACTCGGCGACTGCCGCGGTAAAGCTATTGCATAGCGTTTTTTATCAACTTATGTAATACAACCAATGCCACCTAAAGGCGGGTTGCTGAACTAAAGAGACAAGCGTGTTTCTCTTTAGTTCAGCAACCCGCCTTTAGGTGGCATTGGTTTTTATCAACTTATGTAATACAACCAATGCCACCTAAAGGCGGTTGCTGAACTAAAGAGACAAGCGTGTTTGTCTAGATGATTATATAATTTGAAGTTGTATGACAACTGCTATACTTTATGCTACCCTGGTACTGTATCGTACGGTTATCTCCTTCCTACAGTTATTTTATTCCAATTTGATTTCGTCCATATGCCTATACTTTATGCTATCCTGTATCCTGGTTAAGATTACTGAGGATTACTGTAATTTTTATTAGTCTCTGGTACTGGAAAGCGGAAGTTACCAGTACTAAAATTCTATAATCTAAGCTGCTATAATCTATGCTATCCTGGTACACAGACAAGAAAATAGAAGCAAGTCGGTATAATAATTATCATTGCTCAGCTTAATTTCTATACACTTTATGCTATCCTGGTACCGGATAGCTTAAATAGATAGAAAAAATAAGCGTGTTAGGTTTTTTCGTTACGGAATTTCTGGATTCGGTCCCCACGCTCAAGGCCCGCGATAGAAGCTATGCAATAGCTTAAAAAGAATTTAAATAGACCATTTTTACGGATTTTATCGCGTCATATTATATTATTAAATTAATAACCAACTGCTTTATAGTCTGTAGGGATGACAACCAAAAGCGATTTATTGAAATAAAATATTTTTTACGGATTTTCGCGACATATTTATAATATTAATAATCCTAACTAACTGCTTTATAAGTGTAGGGATTCTAAGTGCGACTGCTACGCTAGAAGTTCTCACTTCGATTCCCAAGTCGAGCATCAACATTTTTCTATTAAATTTTCAGTAGCAGCGGTATTTGGAATTGCAGGTGTCCATGGGCGACGATGACTACTTACCACCAGGTGGCTCGTCAGCTCGTTTGCCGGCTTAATCCATAAAAAAATACATACTAATTCCTTATCCTATCCGTATATTCTCTGTCTATCCCTTTTAATGAAGGCGTGAAGGTACGTTTAAAAATAAGTCGGTTACCTAACAAATTTGCTTTCAAATCTTAGTAAACAAAGCACTTATAAGTTGATCAAGTGATCGCCCAATCGATCACTCTGTACTTTGCTTGATTTTATAGCTTTTGGGGTTACCCTTGTTTTCCTTACAAAATTATGGGGGAGTATATTTACTGGGAACGTAAACAAAAATTTTTAATTAGACTATTAAAATAAACGTACCATCTTCACGCCTGTATTCTCAGAAAGGTTAGGCAGAGGTGTACTAAAGTAACTACACTCACATTTCACATTTATGTTTAGGTCCAAGTAATAGGGGGCGAACCTATTACCATTCTTTTTTCTTTTCTTTTTTCTTTTTTTTAAAAAAACGTTGCCCCACACTAGGATTTTCTCCTGTATCGTGGGTGCGTTTACAAACACAAATTCTCACATACACAAACACCCAGACCCGGAACAACTACCTGCAGATAATACAAATATTTGCTCCGTGTGGGGATCGAACCCACAACACGTTGCGCAGAAGCCGATCGCTCAGCCGCTACGCCAAACGTGTCGTCGTCCATTAACCGGGCATAAATTCAAACTTCGAGCTGCTACTGAGAATTTTGTGAAAAAAACTGAATAACATTTTGCTTGGCCTGAGAATCGAGCCAAGGACAGCGTAGCAATCACGCTCAGGGCCCCTAAACTAATGAGGCAATTCTTAACATAACATACCATCATGCCTATATTCCCCGTATGGTGGTTTAGGCAGAGGTGTACTAATGTACACCCACAGTTCGCCGGTATGTTTCGGTCCCAAAGGTAATTATTCAGAGAGGAAACACCCAACAACACTTCGCTCCACCTGGAGATCGAGCCCAGGACCTCTAGCGTAGCAGTCGCGCTGGGGACTACTGATGAGGCAGTCAATCTTTCAGACAATTCTGGTTTTAAAATAAACTATATACGACACAAGCAAGACATAACGTTGAAATGTATACTCTTATTATAAATCGCAGTAAAGCGAGCGACTGCGACAAAAAAATCGCAGTTCCCAACGACACACCGTTATGATTTATGTGTTCCAAAGCACCATTGTCAAATGTATGGCTTGAAGCTTTTGTGGAGCTTTATTCCGATTTGAGTAATGGTTTCAACTAGCGCTTGTAAAATCTCATGACATTTTTAACTTATGGCATTTTCCCATATGCACTGTTTTAACACGTACCATTACGCTTGTATTCCCTGTAGAGGTAGGCAGAGTGTTCGCCGGCTTAGGTCTCATGTAACGGCGAGCTTTTGCCATTAACTAGGACAAACGCAAATTCCGAAATGCTACTGAGAATTTCAATGAAAATCCAATAGCAGAAATTTTAAGAGAGGTAGGGCATAGTGGAATCGAATAATTCCGCTCACAATTGGAGCTGCTCGACTGGGGAAGTACCTCCACCTTGCAGAAAATCGTAGCCAAATAACATAGCTCCGTGTTGGCAGTGGTAACAAAACACCAACATGTGTCCTATGCTGCCAGCCCAACTTTTCCTTTTTAATTACCAGGGTCGGCAAGCGCGAGTGATACCACTGGTGTTGCAAGCGTCTATAGGCTACGGTAACCGCTTACCATCAGGCGGGCCGTATGCTTGTTTGTCATCTTAGTGGTATAAAGAAAGCACTTTGCTGAACCTGGAAATTGAACTCAGGACCTGTAGCATAGCTGTCGCGCTTATGACCACTAGATTAATGAAGCAGTAAAAACAAACAAGCAATATACCTATTTAAAATTTAAATAATTTCCGTCATTAAAATCTCTGAATAAAACCAACAGATAATAAAAACAACACGCCTTATTTCAGCGCTGTCAAATTGAGGGCTGACTCCCCATTATATTTAAACGCGGACTTATTTCCCGCGGATTAAGGGCGGATTATCCAAATGTCCGTCACTCTATTATGGAAGTAGCAGACTGTGATTAATTTGAGCAGTTATAAGTAACAGTGATTTTAACAGCTTAAGTAGAAGCAAGTCGTTTGGGTAATTGAAATAATTTGTGGCTAAATATATTTCGAAGCGTGATAGTTGAGTAAATTAGTCACCTGTTGCCCTAATCATTGCGGATTAGATTCTCGCTCGGAGATTTTATTAAAATACACTCCTAGTTATCCGGTATATTTAAATTCCATTTAATAAAGGGCGTGCCTATTGCCATCGGGTATTCATTAGTAAACCTTTGCCTAACCTTTTGGGGAATACAGGCGTGATGGTATGCTATGTTATGTTGCTTAAGAATAAAGATCAATACTAATATTACATTAATTAGTTAAATTGTGTTATTATTCGGATTCAGATACCATTAATCTAGATTCGTACTTTACCATTTCATCCGAATGTAATTCTTAATAACTTTGACAAGTAGATATGGTACTATTTTCCGGTCGTTTATTTTCAGCGAAGTAGTAGAAGATGAAATAGTATGGTAGGAACCTAGATTAATGGTATCCGAATCCGAATAATAACACAATTTGATAAAATATTGTTTGGATTAATTTTATTTTGGTATTAGGTTTTTTGGACATTTCAGGTTCTGTCAGACCCTTAATTATACAGTCATAGTCATCATCATATCAGCTAAAATCTACTGCAGAACCTTCCACATAATATTTCCACAAGGACCAGGTCTGGACACCTGCATCCAACTACTCCCAGCAACCTTTACCAGGAAGTCTGTCCAACCAGTTGGAGTTCTCAGCTACGCTAACTAATTTGATCAGATGAAAATAACTTCTCAGCACTCAAGACCTCACAATGAAATTTAAATTTGATTTCCAATAAGGAAACGAATGAATAAATACTATATTGAACAAAAATCACTGCTATAAAATCACTGTGAAATCACAGGCCCGTGCCTTCGCTGTTCCGTGTTAAAACATTAATTAACAAGTATTGCCATTGAGGTATATAGTTAAATATGCTATGGTACTACAAGTGAGACTTCGAATAATAATTACTGACGATATATTATGCCGTTACTTTGTTATTATTTTAGTGACGTAATTAAACCACTTTCGCCTTTAATGCTTAGAATTGTTTTGACTGTTTTTAATAATTATACAGCATTTTTTAATAACCTAAATTATTAATATTTCTGTACTGGGTAGAAGCCATTTCTATCTCCTTCCAAACCTCTCTAATATTCTTTGTGATTACTAACCATACTTGCTCCCCAAACTCTTCAAGATCTTTAGGCCACTTACATGGGCGATCTTCAGTATATTTACACAAAATTTTCACAACAATACACGACCCCTAATAACCCGCGCTTTTATTGAAGTAATATTAATTCCGTAGTCAGTTTTTAATGACTCAGGTCTCCAAACATTGTGGCGTTTACTCCGCATTTCATTTTCACACAATTTTCACCGCGGCTGTCTCCAGTACATAATAACTCTATAGTAATGCTGGTGTTGGCAAGCTATGGTACAATTTGCTTCGATATTCTGTTCTGGGTATTATCCACATTGATTTTATTAATCATTCATTTTTCTGAGTAAAGATTACGGGCTAAATGAAAAATGTAGGCATGTACAATCTTTATTCTTAGAAACAGACAAAGACAGAAAGAAATATAATATTCTGACCAGATTCAAACCTCAGTCTGTCATTGCTCGATTGGGAAATTAATCCTTAGATCTCTAGCGTAGCAGTCGTGCATAGGATCATTACCCTAATTATAGTATCGGATTATAATAATCATATCACAGATTATAATAAGTGCCTTTCGCTCACTACGTATGTTGTGGCGCCTACTCCTCAAATTATGAAACAAAAACTCGCTAGAGTGTCTTGTAATATTGTCATGATCATCAATTAAAATAAAGTAAATTAATATTCTAATAAGGGCCTATTTCAGTACTAACCGAATAAATTAAAAAATAAAACAGATTTTTTCGGAGATAGTAATGTATGTGTTGAAGCGTACATATTTTTTTATTGATTAGGTTGGGAAATGAGCAGACGAACTACCTGATGTAGTTCTCACCGGCCATGGACACCTGCAACACCAGAGGAGTTGCTGATGCGTTGCCGAGCTTTAAGAGCCCCTACGGACTGCAGACTGTCAGAGCTGCAGCAACCGAGGGGAACTGGCACACACACACCAAGGTGCTTTACGACAAACTCCCACGTAAGGGTGGTTGCCAGCCAGTCAGACTCCAAGAGGTCCTACCATCGAGTCACCATACCATGCAAGTTTCTGTTAAATGATGATTTAAATTTATTTCTTTCCCACTTCCATGATAACGTTGTAAAAATCATTTTCATACAATTAATTATGTACAACCACAAACTTTAAAACAACCCAAGGGGCCTCCAACCTCGTTTTATCTCAACCTTAATGAATTTTTAAATCTGACTCGCCCAAGAATGTTGTAAGATTAGAGTAACGATGAACACTGTTGGCGCCCAAGCAGGGACCTCTACCCTTTGTAACAAAATCGTATTCCGGCTAAGTTAAATCTTAGAGTAACCTCTATAACTTAGGTTTTGGTGTGATTAAATTAGTACATATTGGGTCAGTTAATAATGTACAATAATTTTAGTGGCGCCCACTGTGGGACTTTTTGGTGTTGTATTATTTCGTAGAGGAAATTAAAAAAAGTAAATCACTAGGCGTTTTCGTAGTTTTAAACCTCTAGTTGTAGAGTGGGAGACGGATAACGGGCAGTGGACACCTACGACCTTTTCCACTCGATAAAAAAGGTAATGCAGAAATTAATGGTTACTACGGTTAGTTTAGTTTTTTTTTAAATCTTATTAGCAATGTGGGTCGCACATTACTAGTATTCTTGTTAACCCCTCGTATTAAGGTAAATGCTTGTGTTACGAGTGGGTTGTGCAATGGGTGGGTTTCGAACCGGCAACCACATGATCGCAAGTCCGCCGCCCTAGCCACCATTATTTCCCAATTAATGAGGTTAGTAAATAATACATAACATAATCAAAATATCTTTCACGAGGGCCAAAAGGATGGACTATAAATATTTTTATCGTATAAAATCACCACACAAAAACATAACATAACATAATCAACCCATTATACGTCCCACTGCTGGGCACGAGTCTCGACTCAGAATGAGAGGGATAAGGCTAGAGTCCACCACGCTGGCCTGATGCGGGTTGGTAGACTTCACACAACATCGATGAAATCTCTCAGGCGTGCAGGTTTCCTCACGATGTTTTCTTTCACCGTTTAAGCGCGTGATAATTAACTAATATGTACATGACTTCGAAAAGTCAGATATACACATATACACGATACAATAATGCAAAGTTACGTAAGGAGTATTTTAAATGAGTAGGTACTCCTCTTCATATAAGATATTTTAATTGATTTTTAAATATGTTAAATAATTTTATTTCATTATGAGAAACATTATTTATTTATTTACTCTAACTAAAAGCTGTATTCTAATAAGAAAACTTATGAATAAAAACTGTTAACTAGTTTTTTTACTATCATATAACTAATCATAAATGTCCACGCGTAAATAAAGTATATAAGTTGCTATGCAAATCGATGCTTACAGATGTAATTTTTAAAGATTTTGTATTGATAAAGATTATCTTTTTGTGTTTTATACTAAGATTATAAAGTTATTTTAGTGAAGGAAAAATTCAATCGCGGGCAGGATTCGCGGTGGCTTAGCGGTCAGGGCGTCTGGTGTATCTAACCAGAAGACGCAGGTTCAGGTCACAAAAAGATAGTTAAAAGGTAAGGTGGCATCGTACAATATCGAACTAACTGTAAAGTAAGTCATGTCGGTTGAGAAGCAAGGTAACTTGCTTTTCAATAGATGTCGCCAACGTCACCTTATGACGTAAATTCAGAATGTGAAGGCAAATTTCGATCAAGCGGGTGGGACTCGCGGTGGCTTAGCGGTCAGAGCGTCTGGTGTATCTAACCAGAAGACGCAGGTTCGAATCCTGCCCGCGATTGAATTTTTCCTTCACTAAAATAACTTGATAAAGATTATTATTATTTCAATCAAAATTCATCTCCGTAAAAAAATTCGTGATTCTTTCAATCTGGTTCTAAGTTTAAACTCGGTTTATCTAAGAAGATTCCTTACAATTGACGATAGTTAAAGTCATAACTTAAACATTCAATAACACTAAAGTCAAATTCTAGGTGCTACAAGTTAGGGCGACGAATAAGTATGAATTTTAAAATTTAAATTGGATAAGATATGCAAAATTTTGATTTAAACTGTGCCAGTTGGGGCCAACTCAGACAATGCAGTGTGAATTGTAATTAAAATAGTTTTCCAACTACCCTCATTTCTCCTTCGGATTTATTATTGTGGCTACATTAAATTTCATATGATCTGGTTGTTAGATAGCAGTATTGCACAGAAAACCGGCGTTAAACAACGCTTATGTTGTGTTTCGCCGAGTGAGTGAGGTTACCGGAGGCCCAATCCCCTTTTAAAACGTCGGCACCGCACTAGTGACTCCTCTGGTGTTCCGGGTGTCCATGGGCGGCTTTAATCGCTTACCATCAGGCGATCCTCCGCTCGTTTGCCCTCTTATCCCATAAAAAAAATAGATAGCATGATCATTCACACCGAACACACACACACACTAATTCCGCGTTCACTTTACACTTTTTTTTTAAAGACCCACTCTAGGATTTTCTCCTGTATCGTGGGTGCGTTTACAAGCACAAATTCTCACATACACAAACGCCCAGACCCGGAACAACTACCTGTAGATCATACAAATATTTGCTCCGTGTGGTGATCGAACCCACAACACGTGACGCAAAAGAAGATCGCTCAGCCGCTACGTGTCGTCAAAACTAACCAGTTCTGCAATATATTTACTATTTAAGTACCTATATTTATCGCATGTTACTTTATATTTTTGTAGTTAGTTCTTATTTTTATTCTTTGGTCTAATAAAAGAATAACAATACTGGTGACCTGTAACACGTGTTTTCTAACACCTGCTGCAGGTACCTGTCTCTCACAGAGGTCAAAGCTAGTTATAACAACATTGCAAATTTTTTTCAAACACGGCCACCTTGTGAAGTGAGATTATATGATACTAGTGGACCCAGCAGACGTTGTCCTGCCCTGAAAATAACCCAAAACTCGATTGCAGCGCCACCTACCGGGTCCAATTGTGAATCTAAACCATTCCCAGATCCCCTTGAACACACACAAAAAATGTCATCAAAATCGGTCCAGTCGTTTGAGAGAAGTTCAGTCACATACACACTCACAGAAGAATTATATATATAAAGAAAGATTGAATTGAATCATTAGATTCTAGCACCAACCTTAAAATGCTATTAATAAAAAAGACTAAAGAAGTAAACCCAATTCTATACACTGTATTTTTTTTCAAAGATGATAAAAAAGCATACGAGCCTCCCGATAGTATGCGGCAACTGCAGCCTATAGACGCCAACAAGACCAGTGGTATCAATCATGCATTGTCATCTTGAGACCTCAGTTGTTAAAGCTGTTTGATTTTTACAATCAAATCTTGATTTTAAAATGCCCATATTTACCTACATATTATGTAACCAATACAAAAATATATTTTTTTAGTTATACCTTTAGTTACATTTAATGTAAGCAAAGTCTGTTACTTAAGTTGTTATCGCCTTTTTAAACTTAATAAATCAATTTATTAGTACAAATCTCCAAGTGATTCCGTACTATACCAATAGATGGCGTTATTATAAACTTTATGCATTCAAGCACGCATGAGTTGGCCACAAAACTAAAGGCAAACTGGCACGAAGGCCTGCGCCCAGTCCGAGGCGAGAGTTTCATTGTGAATTTTATGATTTCACTTGGAAATTTGTTGAAATGTATCTTTCGAGTTGCCGCCAAGATATCGTGTAAAATGTCTCGGCATGAATAACTGGAGTTTTAAACGTTTCTGGGTTCTTTGTACTTACGTTTGTTAGTAGAATTATTATTATAACGAAGTCTGCCAACCCACCTTAGGCTAGCTTGGTGGACGAAAGCCTAATCCCTAATTTTGGGAAGAAAACCGTGCCTAGCAGTGGGACAGTATAATGCGTTGTCTGTAATTGTATTAATCCTTGCCTAATGGATGTACGCAATATACACAAGTTAAGAAAAAGAGAAAAAGAGAGTTAAGAAAATCTGGCCAGCCGTTTGAAGATTATCAGTTCTTTTCTGGTTCCTAAAGGGATGTAAACAACTTTCACATGTCTGATCGGTTTGAAATTTGGTATCCTGTTACTTCAATTACATTGCAAGAACATGGTAACCATGCCATGATGCTGCGGGGGATTTTTAAATTTTAATTTTAATGTTATTTTAACACAACAGGTAAGCATGTGTGTGTGTATTCGTTTTAATTATAAATAGGTTTTATAAAACATTAAAATATACATCACCGATTGTACCTACAACGTACAGTCGAATACAAATTCAGTATCGAAATAATCAATTTGAATAAAAAATTAAACAAAATATGATATCAATCAAGCGCTGAAAATCAATCATCTGTTGAGTAAAAATAATACCAGCTTGTTACGCATTGTTTTTATTCGAGTACTGTTGATGATAAAACTGTTGGAATAAAAAAGTTGCTTTTCGTTCGTTCAGAAGTGTTTTGAATGAGAGTAGGTACAGTCAACAGCACATCATAGTATTCTCCGGGTTGCGCCCAAGGCTGCTGTTGCCGCTTCCCATCAAGTAGCCTGTATGTTCGTTTGTCATCTTACTACAACAAAAAATATAGACGCATGAGTTGAAGCTTATGTAGTTTGATTTCTATTAGTTCGCAGTTATAATTCAAATTGGATGATTTAGGGATGTGAGCAACTCCCATAGGTCTGATTGATTCTAAATTTATATTTATGGTATCCTATAACCTCAATTATATTGCAAGAACGTGGTAACCTTGATCGCTTTTTGTAGAGGTTTCTTTTTAGTTTTACTTACTCACATACATAACATAATCAATTCATTATACTGTCCCATTGCGGGGCACGGGTGTCCTATCAGCATGAGTCACACGCGGCCCTAATGCTTGTTGACAGACTTCACACGCCATCGTGAAAATCTCACAGGCATACAGGTATCCTGACGATGTTTTCCTTCACCGTTTAAGCGCTTGATAAATCGTGCGTGCCTTGGATCCGAACTCGAAACCTTTGACTTGACAATCCAATGGTCATATCACCAGGCTATCACTACAATCTTGCTCACATGTTATTTGTGAAATTTTCTATGCCTAATTCGGTCCATAACAGACATTCTTTCCCAGACAAAAATTTGTTGATCCCTTGATTTCATCCTACGCTGATATCGGTCGCTGACGTCAGTCAAGCGAATAGATACCACAATGTTCTATGAGACACCGCAAAGCAACGCTGACGTCCGCCGCAGATTTTCTGTTTGTATACGCCACTGATGGTACGCTCGACCGACGTCAGCGACCGATGTCAGCGTAGTAGGAAATCAAGCCTTATGTACACTCAACAAAACAAAGTAAAATAAATCACTTGGGACTATTAAGTACAAACGTACTGCTTATTTCTAAAGAAATCTCTTCCGCAGACCTACGAGAGGAGAATCTAAAATAAGAAATAGACACAATTGTGAAAGAAAATTGTAATAATATCTACCTAAATTCTTTAAAAGCATTACCATTAATCTAACTTAAACAGTTTCTACATTAGGAATATAGTGAGATCGAATTGTGGCGTCCGTTGGACCACAAAGTAGACTGAATTATGCCGCCATTTTGAGCCAAAGAAGCGACAAGCCGGATAAAGCCAGTCGTGACCGGCTCTGGAATCGACCGGCGTTCTAGACCAGGAGCGTGGAACTGTCTGGTTCATTATTTTCCATTATTGTTTTTATATTTATTAATAGCTGCTGTTACCCGCAGTTTCACTCACGTCCCAAAAAGATTAACATACTATAAGCCCGATTCTAGGCGGCGTATTAAGATGAAACATGCGCCAGATTTTAAGTTAGACCTCTAGAAATACATTAATGAAAACTGCATTCAATTCCATGCAGTAGTTTTTGCGTGATACGCGTATAACAGACAGAAAAATTCTAAAAATTGTTATTTTTTTTATGGGATAGGAGGGAAAACGAGAAGACGGATCGCCTGATGGTAAGCGATTACCGCCGCCCATAGATACCCGCAACACCATAGGAGACACAAGTGCGTTGCCGACCTTTTAAAAAGGGATTGGGCCTCCGGTAACCTCACGCACTCGGCGAAACACAACGTAAGCGTTGTTTGACGCCGGTTTTCTGTGAGGCCGTGGTATCACTCCGGTCGAGCCGGCCCATTCGCCAAAGCATGGCTCTCCCACGTAAGAACAACATTTTGGCTTCTGTTGCTCTAATAAGGACCCCCATATTAGTTTTTCTGTAATATCTATAATGTACAGACATCGGCCTGTTACAATTTTATTATATATATAGATATAAATTAGTCATTAGCCTCATTAGTCTAGTCGGTCGTAAGAGCGACTGTTACGACAGAGATCCTGGGTTATTTTGCCGTGCGCGACCAAACAATGGTCCCAATAGGTGGCGTGGCACACGCGCTCTTTCATGTGGGATACGAGACGGGCCTCACTCTTTGAAACGCTGGGGTCCTGCAACGCTCAACTGCACCTTATGATGTTCGTGCTGAATGTCACGAATCCAATGGCCGTGAATTATGATGAATAGCTATAATCTGAACGAAACCAGCTATCCCATACAAAAACTCATACCCCGTTTCCCTTATTTTAAAAAAAAACCTAAAACACGTAATTATTTATTTATTCTCAGTAACTGTAATTCAAATTTTCGTGTTTCTAACTTTCAAAGAATAAAAAATGTTATACAAACATCTCTCCCCCCCCCCCCCATTTATCTCTCTTGAAGTTGAAGTGTCCAAAAATCTCCTTAGCGGATGCTTAATTACGTTACAAAATAGACCTATGTTCCAAATTTCAGCTTTCTAGATTTTGCGGTTTTGGCTGTACGTTGATAGATCACTCACTTAGGACAAATATCGATTTTTTAATTACTTATAGATAAAAAAAATGCTAAAACTTTTTACATAATGAAAGACAGTCCACGCTCCCGCACTACCAGTTTTAAAGCGACCGCGGCACATAAATCAGGAACACTTTTCTACCCCAACCACCCTTATATATTCACAATTGGCCTGCGATAAATTTGAACCAAATTAACACTCGGAGCGATATTCGATGAGATTTTATACGATTTTTATGTACATACCTTTTTGTTTTAGCGGCTAAGAATTTTCAAATTAACGGCCTTTTTTGTATGGGAGATTTATTGTAGGGATTCTTACTGACAAAATGTGCAGAATTTTTTAATGTTACGGCAGGGTTGGAGTTTCTTACTTGAATTGTATTAAAGACCTATATTCTGAATTCAAACTTGTTAATTGGTACTTTAAACCTCGATGCAAAAAAGAGGGGCGAATTAAACGTGTTTATCTGTGTCTGTGTGCCCGTGTATCTATATATCTGTGTATAGTTTTACGTGAGAGAGCCATGCTTCGGCACGATTGGGCCGGCTCGACCGGAGTTATACCACGGCCTCCCAGAAAACCGGCGTCAAACAACGCGTACGTTGTGTTTCGCCGAGTAAGTGAAGTTACCGGAGGCCCAATGCCCTTTTAAAAGGCGAGCAACGCACTTGTGACTCCTCTGGTGTTGCAGGTGTCCATGGGCGGCGGTAATCGCTTACCATCAGGCGATCCGTCTGCTCGTTTGCCCTCCTATCCCATAAAAAAAATGTGTTTATTGTATTGTAGCTTCCAAACTAATGGACCGATTTTGATTCAATTTTTTTTAGTTTGAAAGGTGTCTTGATCGAAAGTGTTCTTAGATATGATTTAAGGAAATCTGGTCAGCCGTTTAAAGATTATCAGCTCTTTTCTGGTTCATGAAGTGATGTGAACAACTTCTAGGTCTTATCAATTTGAAACTTGGTATCCTGTTGCTTCAATTAAATTGCAAGAACATAGTAACCATGTCTTAATGCTGCGGGGGTTATTTGAATTTTAAATAATGAGTGCTCGAGTGGAGATGCGTCAAGGCTTACCATAGAGTAGGATGCCCGGCCAGGTGAAGTGACGATTTGTGGAAGGCAGCTAGCAGTGACTGCATGAGGAAAGCCGAAGATTAGGCTCTGCAGCATTCAATAGGAGGGCTACGTCCAACGCGAATATACCTCAAGGGGAGACAGGCGAGAGAATATGTATGTAGGTAGATAGATATAAACATTATATTTATCTATTTAAACAACAAGACTCCCTCATTAGTCTAGTGGTCCCAAGCGCGACTTGCAATTACTAGACCAACGAAACAGCTTCAGAATCTCTGTCAGTTCATACGAAGAGTAACAGATGGTATAAAGTGACCCAGCCTTTGTACGAGGACATGTCTAGAATATATTATGAACGCGTGAAAATTCTTACTGCCTTGTTCAAAACATACCATCACGCCTGTATTCCTCAAAGGGTTAGGCAGAGGCGTAACTTAAAGTACACCCACAGTTCGCCGGTATGTTTAGGTCCCATGTTGTAGAGGGCGAGCCTATGGCCATTCACCGGGTACAAATCCAAACTCCGAGCTGCTACTGAGTATTTCATAGAAAAACCCAAGTCAGTCAGTCAGTCACCTTTGAGTTTTATATATATTTAGATTTATTTATTTTTGATGTAAATATAACGCCATAAAATCCGTAAACTGGTATTTCGATACTTCTTCACATACCATCACGCCTGTATTCCCGAAAGGTTAGACAGTGGCATACTCACAGTCCGCCGGTATGTTTAGATCCTATGCAAAAGGGTCGCCTGTGCCAATAACCGGGCGCAAATCAAAAACTCAATAATACTTTCCTCGACCTGAGAATGGAATCCAGGACCATGTAAATAAACGAGCTCCTTTTCGTAATAGAGGCCCGTTTCAAGGACCCAAACAAAATTATAAGTGCAGGTGACATTGTGCCTGAAAAAAAGGTATTTTTCATGAAACGTGGGTTGCATGCTGATTACTATAGAGTAGACGACTTCTACTAAAGCAAGGTTGTGTTTCAAATGAAAGTGCTCACTAAAACGTTAGTGTGTGTGTGTGACTATGAAAGTGAGCCATCACGCCATCCTGGAAGGGTTAAGCAGAGATGTACTAACGTACACCACAGTACACCGGTATGTTTAGGTCGATGAAGGGCAGTATTTTGCCTATTAACCGACAGCTACGCCTTTTAACGTTAGCTTAAATTCTCAATAGCAGCTTGGAGTTTGGATTTGTCTCCATTTTTTTATTTTGACTCCATTTTTCCATTTGTTTGTTTGGATTGATTTAATACAAAAACTCAATAAGACCTTGCTCGATCTGGAAGTCGTATCCAGGATCTCTAGCGTAGCTGTCGCGCTTGGGACCACTACAGTAATTATGCAGTTCTAAGGCTGTATAAGACCATCTTATACTTTCATAGCATTCAGAAAAGAAAAACGAAATACCTGTATGTTTCACCTTTCGTTTTGTCATTCAAAAATACCATCCAAATCATTTAAAAATGTCTTCCAGCTGTTTTTATGTAGCCTTTCTGACGTCATATACGCGTCCGAATTAATGCCATGCAGTTCGCAAGACGTTTTCAGACGGTAAAAATGGTAATTTTGAAATAATTTCTCTTCAAACATAACTAGCTCAACGCAGGGAAATGGCTAATGTTCAAACACACACCAAGGTGCTTTACGACAGACGTAAGGGTGGTCGCCAGCCAGTCAGACCACGAGAGGTCGTAACACCGAGCAAGTCAGATATTTTCTCGCCTCTTATGAGATGCCAATCTGGATGGCAGTGAGGAAATATATTCTAACTTGTCTCCACACGTGACTAATGGATGAATAAAATAAGTGCTAAAAAGAAAGATTTTTTCCCTCGCAAATTCTATGTTTTACGTTAAGTAATAAGTTTAAAAATGAATATTTTATATAAAATCAAGGTTACACTTGGCAAGCACACGAGGACTTGCTATGAATTATTTAAAATAGTGGAAGCCCCTACTAAAGGAAAATTGTGATGGAATGTTTAATCGACTTCAAAAAAAATGATGGAATTTTAAATGGACTTAAAAAAATATGACAAAATGATTTAAAAAAATAATAATGGAATTTTATCGGACTTCGAAAATAATCATATAATTTTTAACCGACTTCAAAAAATTACGATGAAAATTTTAACCAACTTAAAAAAAAATGATGTAATATTTAACGGACTGAAAAATTATGATAAAATGATGATGGAATTTTAACCAACATCAAAAACTAATGAGATTTTTAACCGACTTCATAAAATTATTTAAAAAATGATTATGGAAATTTAACCGACTTCATAAGGAAGATATTATTTATAACTGCCTCAATTATCACTAGATCTTAGAGCAGTTATAACGATGTTCTGTACGCTGAACAATCCATCTTCGTGTACGCAGCTCTTGAGCATTAGATCCTAGATTCAATTCCATTCTTGCGCTCAAAACGCATTGTCAAATTATTACGTACCTGATGCTAAACACACAATATAACTATTAAGAACCTGTAACTTGTATAAAAACCCTGACATACCATCGCGCTTATATTTCAAATCGCAAAAGGTTAGGCAGAGGTGTTTTCTTGTACATCGACAATTAGTGCTTATACCACGGTGCAGTATGTGTACCTCCCATGTAATTAATATGGAGCGAGCCTATTGCCAGCCCGATATCCAATCTCCGAGCTGCTACTGAGAATTTCATAGAAAAAACCAATAACACTTTGCTTGACCTGGGAATCGAATCCAGGACTTCTAGCGTAGCAGTCGCGCCCAGGGTCACTAGGCTAACCCTTGTTAGTTTTTAATTCGACGCTATAATAATGTATGTGACATTTAACCCTTTAGTAGCTGTTAAGTTTATTTTTGTCAATGTAAGGGTTTGGACGAATTGCGTCGTTCATTGTAAGTACTTGCTTATCGGAGCCAACAGCATTTATTTTGTGTGATAACAACACTTGCTTTATGTAAAATGTTGTAAATTTTTACGTAAAATATGTAAGGGTATTTTTGTGCGGTATATTGTGCGTATGAATTTTGGCAGCTACTGAAAATATTCAAGACTTTTATAATAAACTTTTGAGAATAAAGTTGCATTTTTAGAACTTTTATGATAACATGGACGGGCTCGTGGCTAAGTGATAACTAAGCCAATCAACTGATCTGCAAGGTTAAGCAGCACTCGCTGCGGTCAGTCACACATTGAGACTCTCCGTGCCTCGGAGACCACGTAAAGCCGTTGATCCCGGTTGTCATACGAACATCTATGACAATTGTTAGTGGTAGCCAGAAGCCCAAAAAAGCCTGACAACGAGTCTACCCTCCGGATATCGGTCATCATCAGCCACTGCTAGATGAAGGCCTCTCCCAATGCGCGCCATTTGGCCCTGTCTTCAGCTTATCGCATCCAGCTTCCACCAGCAACCTTTCGCAAATCATCACTCCATCTTGCTGAAGGGCGTCCTACACAAAGTTTGCTGAGTCGCGGTCTACTTTCGAGAACACGTCTTCCCCAGCGGTTGTCGGGTTACCCAAAAATTGGGTTTCGGAAATCTGATGGCAATCGCTTCATGTAAAATATTGAGCATCTTCTAGTTAGAAGCCGACCCCAGTATAGTTGGGAAAAGGCGCAGAAAAGGATGATTTGCATGATAACATGGCATATTTTGTATGCGCCCAGATATTCTCTTGGCGCTATGGTACTTAATGGTACCTAAACGTTATGAATTCCATGATCAGTGTTGCCGTTGATAAAAAAAGTCCTAGGAATTTTTGATAAAAAAACTCCTTAGATTTTTTTATATTCTTTCATACGGAACACAAACATCTTTTTATGATTTTTTTTTGCATTTTCCATGCTAAGATTATTAAGTTATTTTTTAGTAAAGGAAAACCTTATGACCTAAATTCAGAATGTGAAGGCAAAATTTCAGTGATGCGGGTAGGGTTCGCGGTGGCTTAGAGGTCAGAGCGTATGGTATATCAAACCAGAAGACGCAGGTTCGAATCCTGCCCGCGATTGAATTTTTTTCTTTACTAAAAAATAACAAACATACCGGTTAACTGTGAGTGTACCTACATTACTACAAATACCAGGCCTACTAACCTAACGGTATTCTCTGTCTAACCCTTCGGGGTATACAAGCGCGTTAGTATGGTTTTCATGTAAGTTTTAAAGAACAAAATTCTATTCAAAATCAGTCCCTGTTAACCCGTCAAACGCCGATAGACTTTTTTAATACCGCGCACGTAGTTTTTAATTTTAAAATTTCAAAAGCTGACCAATTAAATATAAATTACGCGGGCGAATAAGAGCTCACTCGACGCTCGGCGCATTTCCACGTGAAAATACGGAATTCCACGTTCTAATTTGAAAAGGAGGCGAATGCGTTCATGAAATTCAAATTTTAGAAGTCGTGTTCCATCGTTCTTTTTTTCTAAATCCCGGGATTAAACGATGTCAAACTGATAGCTTATTCTTTCCGCGGGATTCGTATTGTTAACATTTGGGTGTTAGGAATTAAATTATGTTTTAATTTCTTTCTCTTGGTAGAATAATGTATGCATTTTGGGGTTAAGGTTTTTTTTGGGAATATCTTTTAAATAGTATACAATTAGCTGTTATAATTTTATGTACTTGTATACCCCGAAGGGTTAGGCAGATAATGTCGTTAGGTTAGTAAGCTCGGTATGTGTAGTGATGTACACTCACAGTTAGCCGGTATGTTTATGTCCCATGTGATAGGGGGCGAGCATATCGCCATTAACCGGGCACACCGACAATTTCATAGTAAAACTCAATAACATTTTGTTCAACCTGGTACCACTACACTAGTAAGCCAGTAAAATAATTTACACGAATTATAAATACATACATAATGTACTCACGCCTTTCTCCCACAGTGGTAGGCAGAAAATATAGACAGCCACTTGCTACGATTCTTGCATACTTCTTTTGCTTCTTCCACATTCATACATCTTCTCATACATACACGCCGGTTGCGAGTGCTACGCACCTGACCTTCTTGAAGGATTTCGCCAATAAGGTCGGCATGTTCTTCTAGGGTGACCTCTGCCGACGCTGCCGCTGACATTCGCCTTATAAATTCCTTTCGTTAATCATCTTTCAATCATTTTAAATAATAAATTATTATTTCTGTTTACACACACTTTTACAAATCTATGTATTATTATTTTTTTACTGACGACATCTGAGAAGAAACACCGAAACAAACCCAGAGAATCACTATCTCTTTTAAAGTCTGAATACTGCTCTGCCTAACCTTTCATGGAATACAGGCGTGATAGTAGATATGATAATAATTTTCCGCTTAACTTTTTCTATGATAAAAATAAACTCAGATAATACGCAACGCAACGGATTAGAAGCCAATATTTCCGTGCCTTATCGAGATTTATCGTAACCTTACAAGTGAAGGAAAACTGTAGGTACCATTGAGATATTAGAGAAAAATCTGCGAAGATGTCGCGTACTAATTTGGTACGAACATCTAGATTGAGACAGTGGTCGAGTAATGCGCTACAGATCTCCATCCGCTTCAACTAATGTATGAATATCTAAAAAGTGCAAAAATTGACATGATAACTGTAATGACAGTTGCTACGTTTGATTGCTGCTTAAACAAGATGGAACATCGATTGCATATTTAATTGCGTTTAGTTGTAACGGATCAAAAGTAGTAGAGTAAATGTAAAGTTAAAGTGTCTTACAAATATTATTTACAGAAATAAATATCAATTGGGTATTATTAGATATTTAATTTAACTCTGTTTTTTATTTTCTTTGAGAAAAACATTTTTAAATTCGCAATATGTAAATGGAATGCTCTGATCTCCTATAATTGAAGTTGTAACGTATATTTTTAATAATTTGAATCTAAACCTTTGACTGAGATCCTAAATAAATAAACAGAAATATTCTAAACCATCATCAGAACCCGTTTTGTACGTTACAGTTGCGTGCGAAATTTGGGTCAATGGTTACTCTAGTACGAAATAATTATACATCTATGACAAATACCTTTCAAAAGTAGAATGACGTCTTTCTGATTCCAGGAAAATATATAAATCGTAATAAGTGTACTTTACGAATCGGATCTAAGTAGTTGAAATTCTGTGAATATCTGTATTACTATTATTATTGACTGCTTAATTAGTCTAGTTGTCCTAAGCGCATCTGCTATGCTAGAGGTCCTGGGTTCGATCCCCAGGTCGAGAAGTAATATTGGGGATTTTCTATGAAATTCTCTGTAGCAGCATCAGATCATCACTTAATTTTTTTGTGTTTAAAAGTTTAAAAGAGTGTCCATGGAGTTTCTTGCCGGATTCTTTTCCATAAGATCAACGTTTTGGAACCGTACAACTAGAATCATAACATTTTATAAACGCCTGTAATTTTTTGAAATAAAATCATTTTAATTTGAACTAGATAGACCTCACAGATTAATTGATGAACAAAATCATTATTTAGCCACGAGCCCTCAATTGTTCTGTGCGATCTCCTAAAATATTAAGATATTTGCCCTTTAAACTAGATATTTCTATAACGTCCTTGACCTTCTTCGATCCCTCTTCAATCATTAAAAAGTATTATACCATTAAAATATCGTTATTATAATAGGCGGGGGCGAGGGATAAAAACTAAGGAGCAGACGAAACAGTGGATAATATACGGGGACGGGGGACTACGACACCGGGGACTGCGCAAATGAGAATTTTATGACATGTCCGCATTTGGGGGTTAGCTGTCAAGTATGGAAGGAGGATTTTTATAAAACTATTGCTAACTATGCTAACCGCGGTTTCACTTGTATCCCAAACGACTTTTGTGAGACGAATTCTAGCCTATGTCCTTCTACAAGGTTCAATCTATCTCTACGCCAAAATTTATCAAAATTTATTCAGCGTGAAAATGTAACAGACAGAGTTAATTTCACACATACACAAAACTTGTACACAGAACTCATACCACCACACTCTTACACATATTTTCTTTTATCAGGCTAGTTTACTACATCACTCATACTTAAAACTAATTAGCTGTAAATTTTTTATATGTAACTTTTAGGTTATAAGAATCAGTTTTTACCTCTTTTTTTGTTACCTACTGTTACCATAAGCTTATTCTTACTGTAGGAGGAAGGCGCTGGTGCCTGTCACACAGTTTAATACTAGCTCAGGCACCACCGTTTACTCTATCTTTTATTTAAACATAGTATTTAAACGCTTGTTTGTCTGCGAAAGGTAGAATTAAGAAGTACGCATCATAGGAAAAAATAAAAAATTTGAATTTGAATTTGAATTTCGCATATACATCATTATTATTGATAAAACGTTAATTAAATGTTAATTATAATATACTAGTTTCTGCCCGCTCTTTGTCTGCGTAGACTTCAGGATTGGGTCGGACCTGGATAAAAAGTAGCCTATGTGTTATACCAGGCTATAATCTATCTGTACGTGTGCCAAATTGTATCCAGATCCGTTCAGACGTTCTGGCGTGAAAGAGTAGGTAACAAACATCCATACATCCACACTCACAAACTTTCACGTTTATAATATTAGTAAGGATTATCACGCCTATATTCCCTGAAGGATTAGGCAGAGGAGTATTAATGTAACCTATAGTTCGCCGGCTTGTTTAGGTCCTATGTACTTAATATCGAGACTATTGCCATTAACCGAGCACAAATCCAAACACCGAGCTGCTATTGAGAATTTCATAGGAAAACCTTCAATAACATTTCTTAACCTGGGAATCAGACTCAGGACTTTTAGCGTAACAGTAGCGGTTACGACCATTAAGGGTTCGTCGGAGCTGGAATTACCTAGAAAAACGTAATACCAAAATAAATCGCAATCCAGATAATATTCTATAAAATTAAGTTATTATTCAAATCTGAATACCGTAAATCTAGGTTCCTACTGTATTATTTCGTCTACTACTACTTCACTGGAAATAAAAAAACCGGAAAATCGTTCCAAAATCGGTAAAGTTATCAAAAATTGCATTCGCTTACATTTATTTCCAGTGAAGTATTTTGGACGAAATGGTAGAATAGGAACCTAGATTAATGGTATCGGAATCCGAATAATAACAGAATTTGATTAAATTGTGTTTGAATTACGATTTATTTCGGTATTACGTTTGTAAGAGAAATCCTTCACCTTATTGAGGATTGTGGATCGCTAATACACAAGCGCAGTGTTCATCTAGGATTCTAGGGAAACACACCTTAAGCCCGGATAAAATAAAAGAGCTCAACCCTAAGAAAATCCTGCAGTTCATAGCAGCTGCAGAATTCGGCGTTGAACTCTAACGAGTGGCGAACACAATAGACCGAATGCGGTTGCAGTGATACTATAGCCGCAAAAAAAAAAATGACTGTATGTTTTAGTGTGAATTATGATGTTAAACGTGTCATAACCAAGTGTGTTTGTATGTGAGAATTTATGTTATGTTTTTATGGAACGAGAAAATCTTTGACGTGGGAGAGCCATGCTTCGGCACGAATGGGCCGGCTCGACCGGAGTGATACCACGGCCTCACAGAAAACCGGCGTTAAGTAACGCTTACGATGTGTTTCGCTGAGTGAGTGAGGTTACCGGAGGCCCTTTTAAAAGGTCGGCTTGCGACTTGTGACTCCTATGGTGTTGCGGGTGTCCATGGGCGGCAGTAGCCGCCTATCCCATAAAAAAAATCCTGGTGAGAGAAAAGTATTTAAAAAAATCCTTTGCCACACTAACCGCACGGTACATCCTCTCGTTGACCGCCACAGACCATTATTAAAACATTATTTACGCAGAAAAAATGTATTTTTGACTACGAAATATCCCGGTTTCGTTTACATTTCGGCCTAAGACTTTCAAGTGATGGAGCCAACATGGCGAAATAGTTGTATTCATTAACATGGTTGTAATATAAGGGAATTGGCGTTTTATACAAGTTTTTGATATGTAAAATTGATTCATGATACAACGGAATGCCAGAAATTAATGAGGATTAAGTCTAAACCTTTTTTTTATGGGATAGGGGGACAAACGAGCAAACGATCACCTGATGGCAAGCGATTACCGCCGCCCATGGACACCCGCAACACCAAAGGAGTCACAAGTGCGTTGCCCGCCTTTTAAAAGGGGATTGGGCCTCCGGTAACCTCACTCACTCGCGCGAAACACAACGTAAGCTTTGCTTGACGTCAGTTTTCTGTGAGGCCGCGGGCCGGCTCGACCGGAGTGATAACTCTGGTCGAGCCGGCCCATTCGTGCCGAAGCATGGCTCTCCCACGTAAAAACGTTATTAAGTACATATGTACGAGTATATGAAATGAGACAACAACTGGCACAAGTGATACTATTAGTGTTGCTGGCGTTTATAGGCTGCAGTTGCCAGTTAGGTACCACCAGATGGCTCATATACTATTTTGTAAAAAAAAAACAGTTAAACAAACGAAATATAATAATTAACTAATAACTAAAGAATGCTATGCCCTCTAATCTACCAACCAACTTTAGTCCAACCAAAACTTTAATGAATATCAAGATCTAAGTCCCTATCAAACCATGCTAGGTTAAGTTCAGTCTCAAACTTTAGACAACTTCGGACCTACAAAGGCTACCCGCATACTAAAGGCTATTATTATCAAATAATAAACTATGATAAACAGGAAATGGCCGTTGAAGGTGGAACAAACTGTTGATTGAACATCCGCCGGATCCGGATATTGCGCACCGACAAAAGGGGGGCTGAAACTTCGCTTTCAGGACTTTGTTTCTTTAAGATAAAGGTGGGTTGGTTGACCTCTGTAACTGTAAAATTCATGCAGAAGATTCATTCGTTTCTTTATTGAAAGTGGAGTCCAGACAAGGCTTACTACAATCGAACGATTCGCAAAAACCATAGCATAACATACCATCACGAGTGTATTCCCTGTAGGGTTAGGCAGAGGCGAACTAATGTACACCAATGTGCACAGTTCGCCAGTATGTTTAAGTTCGATGTAATAAGGGGCGATCCTATTGCAATGAACTGGCAATGCAATGAAATGCAATTGCAATGCCAGCTCAATGAAAGGCAATGCAATTGCAATGAAATGAAATTTGTTCGACCTGGGAATCGAACCCAGGACCAGGACAGTCGCGCAGACGACTAGGATAATGAGGCAGTCAATCTTACGATTTCAACCCCTCATGTTAAGTTAAATGCTTGTGTTATGGGTGGGTACAAATCGGTAGTGCAATGGATGGCTTTCGAACCGGCAACCACATGATCGCAAGTTCGACACCCTTGACATTAGGCTACGTCCGCTGTCATATAATCATTGGACTGCCAAGTCAAAAGTTAGAATCCATCCACCCACCTCCAACTTTTCGAATTCATGCGCGTATTATCATGAAGGAAAACATCGTGAGGAAACCTGCATGCCTGAGAGATTTTCTCGACGGCGGCGGCGTGTGAAGTCCGTCAACCCGCACTAGGCCAGCGTGTTGGACTATAGCCTAATCATATCCTGAGAGGAGACGCGTGCCCAGCAGTGGGTCATTATAATGGGTTGCTTATGATGAAAGTATACGTAGGTATGCATTAAACCTTCTGTTTCTCAATTCTGCTGTCATAGTTAAAGATCACTCTTTGTCGGATACAGTACTTCGATTTATTTTTTCTTATTAATAGAGTGCAAGTATTTACTCGTACTTCTAGTGAAAGAGGTACTTTTACCCGTCTTTAAAAAGGAAAAGGTCAACGCCCTGCATGAGATAGTTACCACATTAAGAACACACACAAAAAAACGTAAGTTTGGATTTGTTCTGGGTTAGTGGAGTTAATGGGAGGAGGACTGGCTGAAGAGTCGTAGAAATACAAGTTATATAAAATAAGAAATGGCAATAGATTGGGTGCCTATATTATATAAAGGTAAGATATACCAGCGAACTGTGGGTGTACATTCGTACACGTCTGCATAGCCTTCCAGGGAATACAAGCGTGATTAAATTTCATTCCTATGTTATACATCTATACTAATATAATAAAGCTGAAGAGTTTGTTTGTTTGAACGCGCTAATCTCAGGAACTACCGGTTAGAAGTGAAAAATGATTTTTGTGTTGAATAGTTCATTTATCGAGGAAGGTTATAGGCTATCACGCTATAACCAATAGGAGCGGGGCAGGGCATGAGAACCGCGGGCGGGTCGCTAGTTATGTATAAAAAAGAGCCACCCTATTTTACTGTCCAACTGCTAGGCACTGGTCTCCTCTCAGAATGAGAGGGATTAGGCTATAGTCCACCACGCTGACCTAGTGCGGGTTGGCAGACTTCACACGCCGCGCCGTCGAGAAAACCTCTCAGGCATGCAGGTTTCATCACGATGTTTTCGTTCACCGTTTAAGCGAGTGATAATAAACACACGACTTTAATAAGGCAGAGGTGTCTATGGATTCGAACTCAAGACAATTTTATTGGCTGTCCAATAATCATAAAATTAGGCTATCAAGTTATTTTAATGCAGGAAAAAATCGATCGCGGGCAAGATTAGAACCTGCGTCTTCTGACCTCTAAGCCACCGCGAGTCTCACCCGCCAGATCGAAATTTCCCTTCACATTCTGAATTAACGTCTTAAGGTGACGTTGGCGACATCTATTGAAAAGCAAGTTACATTGCTTCTAAAATAACATTATAATCTTAACATGGAAAATGTAAAAATGCTTCGGCACGAATCGACCGGAGTGATACCACGGCCTCACAGAAATCCGGCGTGAAACAACGCTAACATTGTGTTTCGAGTGAGTGAGGATGCAGGAGGCCCAATCACCTTTTAAAAGACTGGCAACGCACTTGTGACTCCTCTGGTGTTGCAGATGTCCATGGGCGGATAATCACTTCCCATCAGGCGATCCGTCTACTCGTTTGCCCTCATATCCCATAAAAAAAAACACAAAATATAATTAGGCTATCAAGTTATTTAATAGTAAAGGAAAAAATTCAATCGCGGGCTGGATTCGAACCTGCGTCTTCTGGTTTGATATACCAGACGCTCTGACCTCTAAGCCACCGCGAACCCTACCCGCATGATTGAAATTTTGCCTTCACATTCTGAATTTACGTCATAAGGTGACGTTTTGGTGACATCTATGAGAGGCAAGTTACCTTACCTCTCAACCGACACGACTTACTTTACAGTCAGTTCAGTGTCGTACGACGCCACCATACCTTTTAACTATCTTTTTGTGATTTTTTTGCATTTTCCATGCTAAGATTATTAAGTTATTTAATAGTAAAGGAAAAAATTCAATCGCGGGCAGGATTCGAACCTGCGTCTTCTGGTTTGATATACCAGACGCTCTGACCTCTAAGCCACCGCGAACCCGAAACGAACGAACGAACGAACGAAAAAGATAGGCTATCAAGGTTAGAAAACACGTGAAAATGGTTTTTTTTAAAGAAAATGTATCAAAAGTATTTATCAATACCTAAGTATACCCGTCTCGTACAAAATCTTCGGAAAAATTGAATCTTGGGGTCCTTGCCCGTGATATCTCACTCAAGTGCACTCTCAAATACTATTCCCATTTTATAACACTTGAGTAGATAGATTGTGAGCTAGTTTAATCAATATCATCCTTTATTTTTACGGTTTATGGTCTGTTTTGGTATGGTGTGTAATTTTTAGAGAGTCTGAATGAGAGTAAATGATTTGTAGCGAGATATTAATAATAGTGGTATTTATTACATTATCACGTTTTGCGTAGCGGCCGAGTGATCGGTTTCTGCGCCACGGGTTGTGGGTTCGAACCTCGCTAGAAACAAATATATTTTGTACTAGTTGCCGTTGTCCGCAGTTTCACTCACGTCCCAAAAATATTAACATACTATATGTTCGATTCTAAGCAACGTATCAAGATGACACATGCACCAGATTTTAAGTTAAACCTCTAGCAATACATCGGTGAAAACTGCATTCAATTTCATGCAGTAGTTTTTGCGTGATGCGCGTACAAACATACAGACAAACATTCTAAAAATTGATATTTTGGCTTATGTTGCTCTAATAAAGACCCCCATGTTAGTTTTTCATCAATATGTATAATGTACAGACATCACCGGGTTACAATTATATTATAGCTATAGATGACGTACAGGTAGTTGTTCCGGGTCTGGGCGTTTGTGTATGTGAGAATTTGTGTTTGTAAAAGCAACCCACAATATTGGAGAAAATCACAATATAGGACAAAATTATTGAGTCACTTGAAATTAAAGAGATTTAAATTTACAAAAATGTATCATACCACCTTCACTTCACTTCACCTTTATTCCCCGAAGGGTTTGACAGAATAATACTAATGTAACTCACAATTTGCCGATATGTTTAGGTCCCATGTAATAGGGAGAGAGCCTATTGTCACTGCTGAAAATCATATGAAAATCTGTACCGTAGTTTCTGAGATTAGCCCGAACAAACACAAAGTCAAAGAGGAAACTTTGAATTATATATTGTTAAACACCTTACCTTCATCCCTTAATTATAGTGGGTCTGCATACACCCCATTTGAGCACTATCTTTAATACCACTGAACATTGGTTTTCGGTAATTATTATAAGGGTTTTTTTATACCACTAAGGTGGCAAACAAGCATACGGCACGCCTGATGGTAAGCGGTTACCGTAGCCTATAGACGCTTACAACACCAGGGGTATCACTCGCGCGTGGCCGACCCTGTAAATTAACGAGGAATAGTTGGGCTGGCAGCATAGGAGACATGCTGCCATGCATGACAGCGGCGGTAACAAAACACTACCGGTCCCCCACACTGCCAACACAACGCTTCCTCGTGGAGCTCTGGCGACCTTGTTGCTCACCGTTAGGAACACAACATAGCACGGAGTTATGTTATTTGGCTATGATTTTCTGCAAGGTGGAGGTATTCAACAGTCGAGCAGCTCCAATTGTGAGTGGAATCATTCGATTCCATTATGCCTTACCTCTCAAGATAATGAAGAGGATGATCTTTAATAACAGTCTATTGAAAATGCTTTTATTGTATTTCGTAGTTTACAGGAGGGATACTTCAATCAAGTGGAGCACTGATACTTTATAAATTTGATTATTACTTAGTTTTATTCAAATTCCATTAATTTTGTTTGAATATTGTTTTATTATTGAAGACCCCAATAAAAAGATTCCAGTAAGTCATAATATTTCACAAGTGGGGTCTCTCCGAACTACATTCACTAATGTTCTATTTTATATTCTAATTGAATGTGTACTAGATCATATGTAATATTTTAAATGATACTTTGTTAGAATAGATTTCAAAGTCACAAATATAAATAAAGTCAAGTGGCAAGTGGAGTGACAGACTCAAGACCCCAGTCAAGTGACTGACGCCCCCGACATCATTCTCTTAGCCTTTTTCCAATTATGCAGTCTAACCGACTGCGACTGCGAAGCGACTGACAACAGACCTTCGCGGTCTAATTTCTGGACAGTATCGAAATCCTGAGGATAGACTGGTTGTCAGTCTTTTTGGGCTGATCATTACCACTAACCATTGTACAGGTATTTGAAAATAAACCAGGATCGCTTTACGTGCTGTGCGTAGTACTGAATATTCTCGATGTATTAAAAATAGTTACACATCAACGCACTGATTATGGTAAGCGCAGGTTACATTTGCAAATTGACTAGCTTAGTGACCCCTCACTTTACGGGTTGACTGACGACCCCAATCACTTTCATATTTGATGGTAAACTTTCAGCTTTCGGCTTTCAGTTAATTAAAAAATAACTAATACAAATCTTTGCCTATCAAAAGACCACCAACAGTCAATATTAAAATAAATAAATAAATACAAGTGGGGTCTCTACGTACCCCACTCGAGTGCAGCGTTAACTGATATTCCATTCGATTAAACTCGGGGCCCTGTCGTTTTTCGAACGGTTTAACATTATTGACCCTTAAATCGTTCGTATAGCTCGGTACACGAATTCAAGAATAGTTTTTGGGTTATTGTGATGGACTAAACTGCCTACTACGACAAAGGATCGAAGTTCAATTCTTAGGTTGAGAAAGTGTTATTTGGTTTTTCTATGAAATTCTCAGTATCAGCTTGGAGTGTGAATTTTTGCTCATGGAAATAGGTAATATAGCGTTATTATTCTGGCGAACTGTGGATGTATACAGTATATACGCCTCTGTTTGACCCCTCGGGGAATACAGGTATAATTGTATATTTATTACATAAACATAACATACCATCACGCCTTTATTCCCCGAAAGGTTAGGCAGAGGCGTACTAATGTACACCCACAGTTCGCCGGTATGTTTAGGTCCCATGTAATAGGGGGCGAGCCTATTGCCATTAACCGGGCACTAATCCAGACTCCGAGCTGCTACTGAGAATTTCATAGAAAAACCCAATAACACTTTGCTCGACCTGGGGATCGAACCCAGGACCTCTAGCTTAGCAGTCGCGCTTGGGACCACTAGACTAATGAGGCAGTCAATGTAGTGTATATTTATTGTTTATTTATATCTATACTTTATAAACAACCTAACATGGACATCAATTGTTTTATATACCACTAAGGTGGCAAACTAGCATACGGCCCGCCTGATGGTAAGCGGAGTCTATTTACGCTTGCAACACCAGGGGTGTCACTCGCGAATTGCCGACCCTTTAAATATCTTTTCCCACAATTTTTGAAGAACCCCATGCTGTAGTCCTTTGGGAATACCTCGGCGGGGAGCTGATTCCATAGCCTGAGAGTGCGTGTGAGGAAATTCCTCTGGAAACGCACAGTATGAAACCAGAGTAACTCCCTAAATTATGGTTGAGCTACACAATGATTGAGGCATGCGTGCTGTCAGTTGGGACTGGTCTACTCAAAGCTGCTATGGTTCTTTTCTCAAAAGGCCATTTCAGACATTACCCTACATCGTGCCACTCACATGTTCTTCCGTGTCTGGACTTTAACTAACTTTTGGACCCTGATTAGAGAATCAGGGTTTCTTCTCAGAGGTCGTCAGTTAGGAAACTCCAAGCCGATGGTGAGAGGTGCGGTGTTAAATTAAAATATTTATATTTGTGATTTAATGTTGAAACAATAGTTTTTCTATTGTGTCATTGTGTTATTGTGTTATTGTGTATTGTGTTATTCATAACATCACGTGAGAGAGCCATGCTTCGGCACGAATGGGCCGGCTCGACCGGAGTGATACCACGGCCTCACAGAAAACCGGCGTTAAACAACGCTGACGTTGTGTTTCGCCGAGTGAGTGAGGTTACCGGAAGCCCAATCCCCTTTTAAAAGGTCGGCAACGCACTCGTGACTCCTCTAGTGTTGCGGGTGTCCATGGGCGACGGTAATCGCTTACCATCAGGCGATCCGTCTGCTCGTTTGCCCTCCTATCCATTAAAAAAAAAAATCACGTACGATCACACCTGTATTCTACAAAAGGTTAGGCAGATGTAGTAATGTACAACCACAGTTCGACTGCGGACAGAGACAGATGGCGAGCCTATTGCCATTAACCAGTCCCAAATTCAAAATTCAAATTAAAAAAAAAAGGTTTTATTATAATTCCACAACTTTTGTGCCACAGGATGAGTTAAAGACCTCCGAACAGCATTATTAAAACTGTAATACTGTGTATACTCGAGTTTTTATTGGGATTTATGTTATCGAATATAACCACCAATAACTATATGAAATCAATCGTGATAAACAAACTGTAGTTTGTTATTAGTTGGATTTATTTGCTGATTGATTTTAATATTCACTTTGACTTTGAGTTTTAATGGAGTTTTGCACCTTTGGCCCACACACTAGGATTTTCACCTGTATCGTGGGTGCGTTTACAAACACCAATTCTCACATACACAAACGCCCAGACCCGGAACAACTACCTGTAGATCGTACAAATATTTGCTCCGTGTGGGGATCGAACCCACAACACGTTGCGCAGAAGCCGATCGCTCAGCCGCTATGCCAAACGTGTCGTCCGACCTTTACACTTATAATAAAAATGCGGATAAAATGGTGTACATGATCAATAAGGATAACACATAAATATCATTATAAAGCTGATCGTTGAAAAGCATTACAATATTGCAATACAATAGTCTCAGTATATAGCGGTTAATTTTAAATCTTTGTGCGATAAAAGTTAATTTAAAAAATTCATGGTGGACATTCCAAAAACCCGAACGCTTTAAGTCCACTTTTATCATGCGTACAGCTGAAATGTGGAATGCGCTTCCCGAGTTGGTCTTCCCCGATAGATATATTTATAATCTTAGTGTCTTTAAATCACGAGTGAATCGGTTTCTTCTAGGCAAGCGCGCTCTATCGTAGATCGCAGTACCGCAAGCGTAAGCCTATCACGAATATAAAAAAATCGAGTCTTGGACTCGAACTCGGGACCATTGACTTAGCAGTCATTCTATCAGATGAAATGGTAACATAGAAATCGGTTCACGATCGTCATCGCGTATACGCTTGTAAAGCATTGTTTTCATTACAAAATTTATACATACCATCACGCCTGTATTCCCCAAAGGGTTAGGCAGAGGCGTAACTAATGTTCTACCCACTGTTCGCTGGTATGTTAAGGCTTGATTTCCTCCTACGCTGACATCGGTCGCTGACGTCGGTCGAGCGTACCATCAGTGGTGTATGTAACAGAAAATCTGCGGCGGACGTCAGCGTCGCTTTGCGGTGTCTCATAGAACATTGTGTTATCTATACGCTCGACCGACGTCAGCGACCGACGTCAGCGACCGATGTCAGTGTAGAAGCAAATTAAGCCTTAGGTCCATGAATAATAGGGGGTGAGCCATTACGCGAGCACAAATCCCAAACTCCGAGCTGCTACTGAGAATTTCATAGAAAAACCCTTTGCTCGACCCGGGAATCGAACCCAAGATCTCTAGCGTAGCAGTCGCGCTTATGACCACTAGACTAATAAGGCAGTTTTAGCAAAGTTATAAAAAATATAAAAAAAAAACTACACAATCTTTTTGTGATTTTCTTGTATTATCCATGCTAAGATTATAAAGTTATTTAGTGAAGGAAAAATTTAATCGCGGGCAGGATTCGAACCTGCGTCTTCAGGTTAGATACACCAGACGCTCAGACCGCTAAGCCACTGCGAGTCCCACCTGCTTAATCGAAATTTGCCTTCACATTCTGAATTTACGTCATAAAGTGACGTTGGCGACATCTATTGATAAGCAAGTTACTTTGCTTCTCAACCGACATGACTTACTTTACAGTTAATTCGATATCGTACGATGCCACCTTACTTTTTAACTATCTTTTTGTGATTTAAATGTCGAATCCTGCCCGCGATTGAATTTTTCCTTCACTAAAATAACTTTATAAAACTACACAATCTGCAAACAAAATAAACAGCAATATGTTATTAATTTATTATATTCGTATGGGTCCTATAAATATAATAACTATATATATTCAAAGTCCCCAAGTTATTATAATATACGTGTGTTGTAGTATTATTGTTTGCAATAAACAGTTACAGTGAATCGTACGTTCTCAGCCCTCAGACGGTCAATGACCCGAGACAGGGTCTTTGTTTCAAAGGGTTCTTACTATCGCCTGGTAAACCGCTTGTTAATGCCAAATGTACAAAGTAATGTTTTGTTTAAATTGTAAGGCGACGAATTGAATTTTTTTTTTTTTATGTCATACGACGAGCAGACGGATCGCCTGATGGTAAGCGATTACCGCCGCCCATGGACACCCGCAACACCATAGTAGTCACAAGTGCGTTGCCGACCTTTTAAAAGGGGATTGGGCCTCCGGTAACCTCACTCACTCGGCGAAACACAACGTAAGTAAGCGTTGTTTAACGCCGGTTTTCTGTGAGGCCGTGGTATCACTCCGGTCGTGCCGGCCCATTCGTGCCGAAGCATGGCTCTCCCACGTAAAAGTATTTTTATAAATATCAATATGGAGAAGGACATAGGCTACCTTTTATCTCAAAAAGATTTTTGGGATGTTGGTAAATCCCCAAGCAACATATAGGAGGAAATAAAAAATAATTGGGAAAACTGCCGTTTCTGTAACGCCTACAAGAAAATAATTTAAAAAAATAATGTCCACTTTTTGAAACGACTCCATTAGGTTTATTTATTTGTATTCCAAGGTTGGAATAAAAGGTAATATTGTTCCGTTAAGGTGGCTGCACAACGGATAGCGGGTTCGATCCCCGCACGGAAATTGTGTTTGTAAAAGCACCCACGATACAGAAGAAAATCCTAGTAATAACATAAAAGTTCCACGGTTCATGTTTTGATGGCAAGATGACCAATCTTATGCAGTCGGAGGCATAAAAATGCCACCGACTGGTTATGCAGTCTTGACTGCTAAAAAAGATGGAAACAATCTCATTATAACATTTCATATAATGATTGTAAAAGCTTATCTATACCTTTATTAAAATGGTAACAGGCCAATGTCTGTACATTATAGATATTAAAGAAAAACTAATATCCCCCATATTAGTCTTTATTAGAACAACAGAAGCCAAAATATATACATTTTTTAATTTTTGTCTCTCTGTTTGTACTCGCATCACGCAAAAACTACTTCATGGAATTGAATGCAATTTTCACAGATGTATTGATAAAGGTCTAAGTTAAAATCTGGTGCATGTTACATCTTGATACGCCGCCTAGAATCGGACTTATAGTATGTTAATCTTTTTGGGACGTGAGTGAAACTGCGGCCAGCTGGCTTGAAATAAAATCAATCGAACTTGAATTCTAGTATTTACCTGGAACTTTCCCAGGTGACACACGATCCATGAAGATTTTAGGCCCACAAAAAATGTCCATCTCGTTATGCTGGTAACAAAGCGTGGCCAGAAGAAATGAATAGATAATTATGATCGTGGATGCACCAAGAAAAGGCGAGGGAGCCTCTTTTCCGACTCGCTACTAACGTTAATGATATTTTCTCGCAAGCTTGATGAGCTTTCAAATGGATGGTGTTATGCTATAAATGAGAATTAAAATAAACTGGTTTCTGACACTTAGGCGAATATTTGTAATATTAAATAATAAAATACAACGCGATAAAATCCATAAAAAGTAGTTTTACTTATATTGATGAAAGCGGCGGTAGCCTGATGGCTAGGGCGTCGGACTTGCAATCGTGTGGTTGCCGGTTCGAAACCCACCCATTGCACTACCGACGTGAACCCACTCGTAAGCACTAGCTTAGCACGAGGGGTTAACAACACCCACATTGCTGTAAGCTTTAAAAAAAAATGCTAGTTGCTGTTGTTCGCAGTTTCACTCGCGTCCCAAAAAGCATACTATAAGTCCAATTCTAGGCGGCGTATCAAGATGAAAAAAAACATGCACCAGATTTTAAGTTAGACCTCTAGCAATGCATCGGTGATAACTGCATTCAATTCCATGCGGTAGTTTTTGCGTGATGCGCGAACAAACATAAACACAGACAGATAGACAGTTTATGTTAAATCTTTTTAATTTCTATTGATTTCGTCGTGTATAACACCGTCCACTAACCGACTGTATCTGTTCAAATTAATTCTGTTACTTACTTCCACCGTGAACACAATCGTCGCCCGGCCCTCACTGAACATTTAACATAATTATTTAGTGGGAGAACGAATGAAAGGAACGAATGAGATACTACTAGCTAGAGAAAGAACTATTTGTGGTTCGTGAAGAAGCTTCTGTGTAAGTAATTATTACACTGGCTATAGGCTCGCCCCCTATAACATGGGACCTAAACATACCGGCGAACTGTGGGTGTACATTAAGTACACCTCTTTATTTACATTTTTTTTTTATTTTACAAGTACACCTCTGCCTAACCCTTCGGGGAATACAGGCGTGATGGTATGTATGTAATTATTACGCTTAATTGATCTGGTTAAGCTGTGTTTGCCGGGGTCATTCTATTGATTGGTGAGCTCACGAACCACACTTGTAAAAAACAGAAGTACAGGTACTTAAAAAACTATAGCGGAGGTGTACTAATGTACACCCACAGTGGACTGGTATGTTCAGGTCCCACGTAATGTAAAAAATATGTGACTACCTCAATAGTCTAGTCAAAGACAAAATCAAAATGTTGTACCTATTTCAATTAGATCACTAAACTAGGTATTTTTGAAAAGTCAAACGGTTCTTAAAAATGGGTTTAATGGGGAAGAGCCGACAAGAAACTCCATAGATACTTTTTTAAAAAAAAACATGATTACAATATTAAGTATCTATCTATTTGTGATTTTTTTTGCATTCCATGCTAAACATAAATAAATGAATGACGTCACCTTATGACGTAAATTCAGAATGCGAAGGCAAATTTCGATCAAGCGGGTGGGACTCGAGGTGGCTTAGCGGTCAGAGCATCTGGTGTATCTAACCAGAAGACGCAGGTTCGAATCCTGCCCGCGATTGAATTTTTCCTTCACTAAAATAACTTTACAATATTAAGCTTTACAACTTTGTTTTATATATCTCAAATAGTTTAAGAATTATGCAGTTTGATGTGTAAGATTTATTCAGTATAAGTGTTATATGAAAAAGAAAGGGATTGCCACAGCAGGTAAGAGCTAACCAGTCCCGACAGACAGCACCCGTTCACGAGCATGACGTGTGTATCGGCGTGGTTCGACTTAAATAGAACTATACTATACTAATAGATACTTCGAATAAAACAACTCGACACAGAGACAGATTATTCACTCTATAATGACAGATTATCTGTCATTATTCATAAGAGTGAATAATAGATAATGCGCGTCTGCTATGCGGTTAGAGGTTTTGAGTTTGATTCCCAGAAAAGTGGGGATTTCTATTATTTTTTTTAAATTGATCAGGTCGGCAAACGTGCCGACGAGCCATCTGATGGTAAGTAGTCATCACCGCCCATGGACACCAGCAACACCAGAGGAGTTAATAAACCGTTGCCAAGCTTTAAGAGCCCCTACGGACCGTAGCCTATATACGCTTGCAACACCAAGGGCTATCACTCGCACGTCGCCGACCCTGTAAATCAAGAAGGAATAGTTGGGCTGGCAGCATAGGAGACAATAGCGACTATCTGCCAACACAACGCTTCCTTGCGGAGGACTGGCGACCTTGCTCACCGTTAGGAACACAACATAGCACGAAGCAATGTTATAGTCTCTCATATACTCGTAAAAGTATGCATGGTATTTAACCAGCAAACCGTACAAGCTCTATCGTGGCGTAACAGTTCAGTTTTAACTGTGTTTTTATATGAGCCAATTAAATTTTACGAGTTACCCGGTATGAATGGGTCTGAAGGATAAACGAATACCTCCGCGTATAATTTTATTATACTTACCTACTTACAAAAAATTCTGATTTAAATTAAATATTCAAATTCTTTTTTCGGAGGGCTCGCGGCCCCCATAATCTACAGTACTGATCTGTAAGGTTAAGCTGCGCTCGCTGCCGTCAATGTGTGGATGGGTGATGGGTGGACCCACGTACTAGCGAGTGAGCCCTTAGCCATTAACCGGGCACAAATCCGAACTCTGAGTTGCTACTGAGAATGGCATAGAAAACCCAATAACACACCTCGACCTGAGAATCGAATTTGGACCTATAGCGTAACAGTTGGGCCTAGAACCACTAGTTTATTATAACACTTTAGACTTATAAACATCCAATAAAAAATCAGCAAGAATAAATCCTCCAATCACATCCCGTTCTCAATTTAAAAAGATAACCCGACCAAAACCAGAAGCTAGCGTCATTGTAATAAAAGCTCGTAATAAGTGTCCTTTGAAAATATTTTCGTTTATAGCAGATATAAGGTATGTAAAGTGCTGACCTCTCTAAGGGACCCTCATATTGTTTCACATAAAGAACTTGTGACGGAATCTAAACTAAGCTATTGTGGAGCGTCAGCAGACAAAATACACCTAACAAATTGTTTTTTTTTTATTGGATAGGAGGGCAAACGAGCAGACGGATCGCCTGATGGTAAGCGATTACCGCCGCCCATGGACACCCGCAACACCAGAGGAGTCACGAGTGCGTTGCCGACCTTTTAAAAGGGGATTGGGCCTCCGGTAACCTCACTCACTCGGCAAAACACAACGTAAGCGTTGTTTAACGCCGGTTTTCTGTGAGGCCGTGGTATCACTCCGGTCGAGCCAGCCCATTCGTGCCGAAGCATGGCTCTCCCACGTAAAAAATGATAAAATGATATTTATTTCTGTAAATACATCTTTTAAAGACACTTTTACAAGTCAATGTAATTTTTTTTTATTAGATCGGCATTTCCTAGCTGACGACCTCTGAGAAGAAACACCGAACCAACCTCAGAGAATCATGTCCTCTTTTAATGTTCGGACATAATACTTAGTAGCAAATATGTGAGTTCCAATGAAAGACAATATCTGAAATGGTCTTTTGAAGAAAGAGCCACAGCGGCTTTAAGTAGACCAGTCCCATGACGGCACGCATGCATCAGTCATTGGATAGCTCGACCATAATCTAGGGAGCTAAACAACCCGTCGCACGACGATACCAGATCAGTGGAACATTTGCGAAGCCAAATAAAAGTCTGAAAGCCGCCAGACCCATGAAATCTGTGAAGGTTTATTTAATTATCTAGCCTACATAATACTCACTTTTACATTATCATACATATAAATACATACATATTGGGTTTTTCTATGACCTAAACCTACCGGCGAACAATGGGTGTACATAGTACGCCTCTGCCTAACCCTTCGGGGAATACAGGCGTGATGGTATGTTATGTTATGTTTATATATATATCGATAGGTGACAGATTACATATCGATCCAACAATGTATGGTATACCTACAAAACACCATACCAAAGGTAATTTTTTTAGGTACAATACCTTTTTTGGCGACAGTACCCGTATTTCATCAAAGATAGGTAGGTAGGGCGGGATGGTCAGAGGAAAATCGCAAACGTTTATTGGATGCGAAACCCTGGCGGAGTGGAATCATATTTTATTGCTTCAAATAATAATACTATGATAAATATTGCTTGCTTGTTTTATTTTGTATTTTATAGAATTTAATAATATTGCCTTTTTAGTCTGGTGGTCATAAGTGCGTATAGCTACGATCCTGTGTTCGATTTTCAGTTCGGTAACAGTGTTACCAGCGTCGGTACAAGCTTCAAGCTTGGATGGCAATAGGCTCGCCCCTATTATATGGAACCTAAACATACCGGCAAAGTAATAACAGTAACTAATAATTCTGTAAACTGACCACTTATATCCCGGTTAGGTATTTAATTTTATAAGTTTAAAGTTTATATTCTAAGAATGTAATTTGTTACATACATACCATCACGTCTGTATTCCCCGAAGGGTTAGGCAGAGGTGTACTTAATGTACACCCACAGTTCACCGGTATGTTTAGGTCCCATGTTATAGGGGGCGAGCCCATAGCCATTAACCGGGCACAAATCCAGACTCCGAGCTGCTAATGAGAATTTCATAGAAAAACACTTTGCTCGACCTGGGGATCGAACCCAGGACCTCTAGGGTAGCAGTATCACTTGGGACCACTAGACTAATGAGGCAGTAATGTAATTTGTTATATAAATATAATATTATTATGTCGGTAACTTTAAGTATGTAACTTACCAAACATATAGACCTAAGTATATTTACACATGAAGCAATAAAGAACTTTCATTATAACTAACATACCTACACCTCTGCCGAACCCTTCGGAGTACAGGCGTGATGGTGTGTTATGCATATTTTAGAGGTTTGTATTAAATAACCCATAAAGATACCAGTTTGGTATCGTGGCTCCTAAAATATTAATTTTCGTTTTATGTTCGAAGCATTTTATTGCTATGCAAATATAATATTTCTAACTACCTCTTTCAGTTTAGAAATGTTAAATTATATAGTCTTCTTAATATTTTAGTCCTTTTTATTATATTGGACATAAAAGCATCCTAATATTTAAAAAAAAATTGTGATAGAAAAAACCAACAACCGACTAACCAGGCACAAAGCCAAACTCCAAGCTGCTACCAAGATAGATAGCTAGAGATAGAATATTCTTTATTGCACACCAAAAATTAATGTAAAATACAATTTTATAAATCACATAATGGTACAATGGGCGGTCTTATCGCTAAAAGCGATCTCTTACAGACAATCTTTGGATGGACTTGTGAGAAAAAGGAAAGGTGGTATTTAGATAGTCTCTAATTTAATACGATCGAAAACCCCATAACACTTTGCTCGATCTGGGGATCGCAATCTCTCTCAATCCTCACCAACACCTTTAAACGTGGATTTGTTAGTCGATTTCAATAGAAAATTTTCAAATTATTAAGCCATTAAAACATACATACCATCAAGGCCTTTATTCCCCGAAGGGTTAGCCAGAGGCGTACTAATGTACACCCACAGTTCGCCGGTATGCTTAGGTCCCATGTAATAGGGAGCGAGCCTATTGCCATTAATCGGGCACAAATCCAGACTCCGAGCTGCTACTGAGAATTTCATAGAAAAACTCAATAACACTTTGCTCGACCTGGGGATCGAACCCAGGACCTCTAGGGTAGCAGTCGCGCTTGAGACCACTAGACTAATGAGGCAGTCCATTAAAACAAAAATACCGTTTCTTTGTTTTCCTATCCTGTTCCACAATATTTTTATAAAATTTTTATCATACATCATTTCGGAATTAAAAAAATTGTGTGATGACGTCACTTATACGGCGGAAACTGAGAAAATTGAAATGTTGAAAAAATGGCAAATCAATAACGAAATAGATAATGTAAGGTGATCGATAATTATGATAGAGACCAAACTGATATAAGACAATTTTTTTAAGAGTAAAAAAAAATAGGTACATCATTTCACCGCTTAACCCGTTTAACCGTACAAATGACGTCATTTGGCACTTGTTTAGTTTAAAGAGAACTTCAAAGTCGAAAATAAATATGAAAATGATTGAATATCGGGAATATAAAAATATGTGTATGCTATTTTTCGATCTAGAAAAATCTCACAGAAAACCGGCGTTAAACAACGCTTACGTTGTGTTTCGCCGAGTGAGTGGGGTTACCGGAGGCCCAAACCCCTTTTAAAAGGTCGGCAACGCACTTGTGACTCCTATGGTGTTGCGGATGTCCATGGGCGGCGGTAATCGCTTAGCATCAGGCGATCCGTCTGCTCGTTTGCCCACCAATCCCATAAAAAAATTAGTTTCAAATAAAATTATAAATGGGTGTTAAAAAAACTAATGTTGTCAATTATTTTATCAATATTTAATAAAAAAAAAATAATAGAATTGTTATTTTGAATAAATCGAATATCCATGAAATAGCTCATTGCCGTCAATTTCGTGAAAAATTTCAATATTCATCAGGTGTCGATTCACGTCACGGTTCATTGAGCAGGAAACCTCAATATGAACTACAGGGCAGCTTTTAAGCGCGTTCGTGGGCCTGCCGTAGAGATGTGCTTATAACGTTAGCGAATCTATTAGTTAGACAAGGGCGTACTAATGTACACCCATAGTTCGCAAGTATTTTTAGGTCGCATGTAATATGGGGCGAAACTCCGAGCTGCTACTGAGAATTTCATAGAAAAACCCAATAATACTGCTCGACCTGGGAGTCGAGGCTAGGATCTCTAGCGTAGCGGTAGTTAGCAGGACCACTCAGATAATGAGGCTATTCGATATGAAATGAATTAATATTTGAGTACGAGTGAGTAGATTTGTGGATAAGATAATTATATTTATTTGCTGTAACACTGTGTGAATTACAATACAAAATGACATGCATGTAATGGTGTAACGTTGAGCTACATGTTATACCATTGAAGATGTATAAATATTAAGATTGACAGGTCGGTTTAAAATATAACCAAGTCATTATCATCATCATCATCATCATCATCATTATATCAGCCTATTGCCGTCCACTGTTGAACATATGCATCCCCCAAGGAGCGCCAACCATCCCAACCACCAAGACATTATAAAAAGCTTAAATTAAAACAATCAAATAACATAACATACCATCGCGCCTGTACTCCCCGAAGGGTTAGGCAGAGGCGTACTTATGTACACCTACAGTCAGTGGTGGTAAAAACGGCTACTTTTCGATAATGAATTATACTGTTATGTTATTTCCCAACAACTGTTATTGTATACTGTTGTTGTTATTCTGTTGGGTTGCGTCGAAACTACGACGTAAATATTCGGCGGTTAGTCAAAAGTTTTGTCTCAAAACACAACTTTGTTTACGACAAATGTTAGTGTTGATGACATTGACAAATGTCAACTGTCAAAACTAAAAAGCCCACGTTCCATTCCATCGGTTCCATAGATATTGCATACCACAGACAATTTAAGCGCTCTACACACGTGCCAAAGATTTTTAGTTGATTGATGTGACCACCATGACAAAGTTTTATTAAAGCGGATCGTTCAGCTGAGCCCGCCAAATTCAAATTTCAAGTGATTTTTCGCTGTTTGTAGGTCTATAACAAGTTCTAGATTCATGACAGTAGTAATCGCGACATTAAATAGACAAAATTCACAACTGAGAACTAAAACCACAAATAGACCTACAAATAGCGAAAAATCACTTGAAATTTGAATTTGGCGGGTTCGGGTGAACGATCCGCCTTAAATATGAATATATTTTTAAGAGATGATAAAACATGAACATGTATTGAATGACGAAAAGAAATAAGTCAAATATGATATTGTTGCAAATAAGAATTTTCATTGACGCGTATTTTAAAGTTCATTGATTTGTACATGATTTAATTATTTACATTCTTTACTCTTTATACAAGCTGGTTATTTTACTATATACATTTTTGTATTGGGATTTAAGAACATGATTTGCTCAATATACCTACTTATATATTCTTAGAACTCAATATAGTTAGAAATAATATGAATAACTTTTCTACGAAAAAGTATTTTTATAATAGTTATACGTACCTTTTTAGTCTCACAATCAATTTTTTCAAAATAGATCCAGCCCTAATTTTCGGCATATTTTTAAATGTTTTACTTATCCTAAAACTAAACTATACCTAAACTAAACCTATCTACACAAGTCACCAATAATACTTTATAAATATTTACATAACACGATTACACGACCGGTGACAATTTGACAATAACTATAATAGTCAAACAAAGTACGCAAATCGCGAGGAACAAAACAGCACTGAGCACGATGAATACCAATCTACTACTGACGACGTGATGACAACGACGACAACATGATGTGTTGTCCTGTAATGTAAATGTAACCCTGTTATTAAATAATGATAATTCGTAAAAAAAAATCGACCTTATTTCGATTTCGTAAAGCTTATATTCGTAAAACACATTTGACTGAATGACAACGAATAGCAATAGCGTTGGTCACTTCGAAAAGAAAATGAACCTTAACATCATGTTGCGTAAGGTCATTATCGTACGCGATGCGCGCGCAGCGCGATCGTGGAAATGGAATTGCATGGCGGCTCGTTTTTTGACAGCGCGTAATTGACGACGTAATGAAAACGACAAGTTGTGTTGTCCTATATCCCTGTTATGAAATAATGATAGTTCGTTAAAAAAAAATCTACCTTATTTCGATGCCGTAAAGCTTAAATTCGTAAAACACATTTGACTGAATGACAACGGATAGCAGTAGCGTTGGTCACTTCGAAAAGAAAATGAACCTTAACATCATGTTGCGTAAGGTCATTATCGTACGCGATGCGCGCGCAGCGCGATCGTGGAAATGGAATGGCATGGCGGATTGTTATCTGACAGCGTGTTATTGATGATTTCAATAATGAATTATACATTACGGAAGAAAAGTGCAATGCGTAATTTGTTGTTGTAATAATGACCATCACTGCCTACAGTTCGCCGGTATGTTTAGGTCCCATGTAATAGGGGGCGAGTCTATTGCCATTAACCGAGCACAAATCCAGACTCCGAGCTGCTACTGAGAATTTCATAGAAAAACTCAAAGCACTTTGCTCGACCTGGGGATCGAACCCAGGACCTCTAGCGTAGCAGTCGCGCTTGGGACTACTAGACTAATGAAGCAGTCATTAAGGAAGTCAAATATATTATAATAACATAACTTTCCATGGACATTGTTTTTTTAAAAAAAAACGTTGCTTCACAGTAGGATTTTCTCCTGTATCGTGGGTGCGTTTAGAAACACAAATTCTCACATGTAGATCACACAAATATTTGCTGCGCATGAGGATCGAACCCAAAACACGTGGCGCAGAAGCCGATCCCTCAACTGCTACGCCAATCGTGTCGTCGTTTTTGGCCAGATGATCCCCAGACTAATGAACAGAGAAAGTATTAATATAGGATCAGCCTGCTTTTCAAATAGGCATCCCGTAAGAGGCGTGAAAATATCTGACTTGCGCGGTGGTAGGACCTCTTGGGGTCTGACTGGCTGGCGACCACCCTTACGTTGGAGTCTAACGTAAAGCACCTTGAGGTATGTTTCGACTTTTGCAGGTAAGAGCCAGTCCCCTCTGTTGCGGTGTCTCTGGCAGTCTGTAGTCCGTAGGGGCTCTTCAGGGTCGGAAGCGCATCAGCAACTCCTCTGGTGTTGCAGGTGTCCATGGGCGACGATGACTACTTACCACCAGGTGGCTCGTAAGCTCGTTTGCCGACTTAATCAATATAAAAAGGTACCTACCTATATAGATTCATTTTAATTTTATTCTAACATTTCAATTGAAATAAATCTATTTTTTACGGATTTTATCGCGTTGTATTAACATTACTTAATTCCCGACGTTTCGGATCCTTTACAACATCCATGTCTGCCCGAGCCCGTGGATGCTGTAAAGGATCCGAAAGGTTTATTTCAATGTCTAATATTCGCGTGTCAGAAACCACTAACTTTGCAATGTTATTCGTGAGCATAGAATTTTGTTAAAAAAATTGTATAAAGAAATATATATATATAAAAAGAAAGTTTGGTTTAAACTTTGGCACGATTGAACTCCATATTTTCACTTTAATAGTTAAACCAAACGTGCAGAATTATCGAGTTTTATATTATAACAAAGCGTTTGAATCTTAAACCTTTGAAATATAAAGCAAATATATTCTATTCCGTTTCTATTTATTGCCAGAATCTTCCATATATTTCGCTATAAAACAACATGGGTGTAAAAGCGTGTTCGCTTGCTACCGCACCGTGTGCGCTACCATTAACATATCAATATGGCACTGAACTCATACGTATCGCGTGCGGTGGCCGAAGTCATAAGCGGAAGCGTTTAGCGAATTTATTATAACAAAATCTTAATATACCATCGTGCCTGCATTCCCGCCCTTTCAGCCTTACCCATCGGTAAGGCTTACTGATATACACCCACAGTTCGCTGGTGTGTTAGTTTGTATTTAATTTGGGAGTGCAGTGTGTGACGAGTATTCTTCGTGACATGTTCTCGATATTAAAGACTGTAGATATGGTTGACTATGTTATTTTCTCACGTTGTGTTTTGTCATGCGAGGGGTGCAGAATAAAAGTTTTTTCTATCTTTCTTTCATGTAGTAGGGGGCAAGCCTATTTCCATTAACCGGACACAAATCCCAAATATCGAGCTGCTACTGAGAATTTCATAGAAAAACTTAATAACACTTTGCTCGGCCTGGGAATCGAACCCAGGACCTCTAGCGTAACAGTCGCACTTAGAACGGGGGCCAACGGGCTTACGTGCTCTCCAAGGTGGGAAAGTCTATTCTATATGCGAATGGACAACCAAATAGACATTTTTCCTAATGTACCTATGTGTTTGGCGACTTCACTGGAAGATGTCGAGAAATCTCTCAGGGATGCAGATTTCTGCACGATATTTTCCTTTAATTAGTAATAAGCATACGGCCCGCCTGATGGTAAGCGGTTACCGTAGCCTATGGACGCTTGCAACACCAGGGGTATCACTCGCGCGTGGCCGACCCTGTAAATTAAAGAGGAAAAGTTGGGCTGGCAGTACAGGAGACATGTTGGTGTTTTGTTACCACCGGTCCTCCCCACCGCCAACACAACGCTCCCTCGCGGAGCTCTGGCGACTTTGCTCACCGTTTGGAACACAACATAGCAAGGACACAATTCTTTTCTTTGCAGTATAATCAATAAATGAAACTGAAGTAGATATCTGTCTGTCTGCCAAACCAAATCATAAATGTTTGTTTATAGAATTTTTTTTCTGTCCGAAACGTCTGGAATAAGCTCCAAACGGATTTCATTCAATAAGTGTTTCATTTAGGGATCCAAACAGGAATTTTAGCTAATATTTTTGTTATTTTGATATTTTGCACTTTTGCATTGTTCAAAAGCTATGAATATAATATTTGTAGGGATGAAAATAACTAGATGACCTCGAGTAACACAGCGGCACACAGCTTGTAAATACTTATAAGAATTATTAAAATATGAACCAAAATATTATCAACCATTCAACTTACAATTTCTATCTGAAAATCCTTTTGTAGATAATCTGAACTAATCCATTACATCCAGCAAATAGTATAATGGATTGGAAATTATAACTCTTGACTGAATAAACTGAAGAGGCGTTATCTAGATCTGTAGCTAAGGCCCCCGTTATATAATTATTATAATAATGCTTGAATATGAATTAGGATTCGTCAATTAAGCTTAATTTTATTTACTTTAGTCTAGACAAATTTTACTGATATTTAATTTGAAAGTGAGATTTGTTTAGTTTAATTTATGATTAGGTACATTTTTTATACTTGCTAACTATTGCCTGCTGTATAACTCGCATCTGAAAGGAACTAATTCGAACTACCCGTGGAACTACGTACTAATTCTAACTTACGTGGGAGAGCCATGCTTCGGCACGAATGGGCCGGCTCGACCGGAGTGATACCACGGCCTCACAGAAAACCGGCGTCAAAAAACGCTTACGTTGTGTTTCGCCGAGTGAGTGAGGTTACCGGAGGCCCAATTCCCTTTTAAAAGGTCGGCAACACACTTGTGACTCCTCTGGTGTTGCGGATGTCCATGGGCGGCGGTAATCGCTTACTATCAGGCGATCCGTCTGCTAGTTTGCCCTCCTATCCCATAAAAAAAAACACAATAATGTCAGCACATTATTGCTTACCAATTAAGACGAATTCGCCACCAGAGTTTCGGCTTTCTCCGTGTGGAGACTGATCAGAATACTGTTCCTCACTCCCACTCAGATAGGCATCTCGTAAGAGGCGACAAAATATCTGACACGGTGGTAGGACCTTTTGGGGTCTGACTGGCTGGCGACCACTCTTAGGAGTCTATCGTAAAGCATCTCGGTGTGTGTTTCGACTTTTGCGCGTAAGAGCCAGTTCCCGTTGGTTGCTGAGGCTCTGGCAGTCTACAGTCCGTAGGGGCTCTTATGGGTCGGCAATGCATCAGTAATTCCTATGGTGTTGCAGGTGTCTATTGGCGACCATGATTGTTTATCACCAGGTGGCTCGTCAGCTCATTTACCGATAAAAAAAAGAGCGCTCCCGCCCCTCAATTAGCCCACACATCACAGAGATCTGCATTTGACGCCAGACCTGTATTTAGCATATTAGGCACGGATTTACACTTCCGAATTAACAGGAGTAATTCCCTTGGCTTTCTAAAATTATGATTCTCCATTTTCCAATCCGACCTGCCTGTATTTTGCTGGATTTATGCAGGTACCTAGTTGTTTGGGTAAAGGATCATCCGTTATGAGTCGTATGAATTATGTTTTGTAGCATATAAATTTTATGGTGTAAAAAGCAGTGAGCTTCGTGACATAAGAATAGTTAACTGGTGTTTGATTTATTAAAAATAATGGTCCTATTCAAAATGTTATTAAAATAATTCGTAGACTGAAATATAATTTATTAAATCAAATCAAATCAAATTTATTGCGTTCCATAATGTATATACAGGTGGTAAACTTATATCTAGGGATCAATTATGGACCCTGTCGGGCACAGCATAGTAAAATTAAGTAAAGTAGGAGAGAGGGAGAGTTTCAATAGGTTTTATTGTAAATTAATTAGTTAATTTATGTATTTTAATTATCACAAATAGATTTATCGTTTAATTATTTATTATTATTATGTGTAATTGAATATAGTATTTTTTATTTATTGTTGATTTGAATACGCAGTAATATACAGCCAATTAAGTATTTTTATTTAGGAGATTTAATGTCATTAATTTAATTTAAATCAAGTCATAAAGTTCTAATATATAAGCTTTTATAAGCTTATAAGTTTTTGGTGGGGATTGAGTGGGGATGCTCTGTCCCTTTCCCGCAAAACAAATATCCCACAAATTCCCACCCACAATATCGTAATCCAGACAATATTCTATCAAATTATGTTATTATTCGGATTCAGAGACTGTTAATTTAGGTTCCTACACTTCAATTTCGTCTGACTTTACTGAAAATAAAAAGCTGGATAATCATTCCGGCTTTTAACTTGGTAAAGTTATCAAAAATTACATTCGCTTACATTTATTTCCAGTGAAGTATTTTGCTAGGAATCGTAGAGTACGAACCTAGATTAACGGTATCGAAATCCGAATATTATCAGAATTTGATTAAATTGTGTTTGAATTACGATTTATTTCGGTATTACGTTTGTAAGAGAAATTCGGTCCGACGGACTCTTAAATAGTAGTAGTAATTAAATAATTTATTAACACCGACTTAATTGGTGAAGGAAAACATCGTAAGAAAATCAGCATGCTTGAGAGATATATGTATCTCAACAGTGTGTGAATTCTACCAGCCCGCATTAAACCAGCGTGGTAGACTGGCCTAAGTAGAGGTAGGTACGCCCATAGGTAGCGGGTATGTTTACTATGTAGGTATGTTTACTTTCATAGAAAAACTAGTGATAGAAAAGACTCGAGTCTTTTAACCCTTTTCTAAGACTCGCCGCTTTTTTGCTACGGCTAGAAGGCTAAATAGCTATTAAACCCTGGAGGCTAGTTCTAATTTTGGCTTTTGGCTCAGTAGCTTAAAGCCTAAAAATGTGATTCTATTCTAACAAAGCTTATAGCTGCTTTTAAAACTAACGTTTTTGAATTACTCTAAAAAATGTCAATTAATGTCCTTGTATGGTATTTGCTATCACAAAAAAAGATTTTTAAATCTTATTTGATTTTATAATAAAACAATTCAAGGTAAACCTGATGCTCAAAAGTGACTTAAGACTAGCCAGAACTCTAATTACGACGCCAGTCTTCAAAAAAGGCTCTAACTTTAAAAAAAAAACCCAAATTTGAGCAACTTTCAGTATTCCTGTTTTATGACTCCGCCTCTAGAAGACTCGTAAGCTTTAAATTTAGGGCCAAAACATTCAAATATCTGGGACACATGCTTGCCGAAGACCTTAAAGATAATATAGATATTGAGAGGGAGCGTAGGGCATTAGCGGTACGTAGCGCGTAGGGCATTACGTAATATGTTGGCACGTAGATTCTCCCATTGTACTGATCAGGTTAAAATAACGCTTTTTAAGGCGTATTGTCAGGGTCTGTACACGGGAAGTCTATAAATCAACTTTACCAATAGGTCGCTGGATGTCCTGCGCATCCAATACAATAATATTTTCAGGATGCTTTTGACGCTGCCCCGGTTCTGCAGTGTTTGCTGAAAATCGAACAGACGATTTTCATGGTGTATTGCGTAAAAAACTTGCATCATTGGTGATCAGGACAAGGGGCCGTAACAACAGTATCCTGGAAACAGTAGTTGAGACTTTTTATCCTCCCATTTTGAGGACTTTTCATTTTGTTTACTTGTTTGTTTTCTGTGCAGAGCGCCTCAAATTTCTAATGTTAAGTTAGGTGGCTTAGCGGTCAGAGCGTCTGGTGTATCAAACCAGAAGACGCAGGTTCGAATCCTGCCCGCGATTGAATTTTTCCTTTACTAAAACAATGTTATTTTTTTTAAAATTCGTGATAGGCTTACGCTTGATCGCCAATTTGCCTGATGTTATGCGATACTGCGATCTTCGATGGAGCGCGCTTGCCTAGAAGAAACCGATTCACTCGTGATTTAAAGACACCCAGATTATATCTATCAGGGAAGACCCACTTGGGAAGTACATTCCATATTTCAGCAGTACCTACGCATTATAAAAGTGGGCTTAAAGCGTTTCGTTCGGGTTATTTGTTATGTTTTATACTAACACTACCTACTACTAACACTAGTTCTAAGATATTACTGACACAATGGATTTTTGTTGTCCGAATAAAGAAATTGAAATTAAATTAAAAGGCTCGAGCCTTTTCGATCACTAAAAATAATCCAATAACACTGCTCGAACTGGGAATCGAAACCGAAGAAGATAAAGATGACGGTATAGGACCTACTTAAATGTAGCACTGTAAGAATATTATTATTTTTATTTTTATTAAAACGTTGCCCCACACTATGATTTTCTATTTATTTTATTACAAATATTGGCTCCGTTTGGGGATCGAACCCACAACACGTGGAGCAGGAGCCGATCGCTCAACCGCTACACCAATCGTGTCGTCAATCATTATTCTCTTTCCCAACTATATTGCGTATCTGGTTTAACCAGATGCAGCTGAGTATCAATATTTTATATGAAGCGTCTGCAATCAGACAACCCTACTACTGGGCAAGACCGATATCTTAAAGATAAGCCGGCTAATGGCTTTTTTAAATTTAAAAGCGGCGGTAGCCTAATGGTTACGGCGTCGGATTTGCGATTGTCGATTTGCCGGTTAAAAACCCACCCATTGCACTACCGACGTGAACCCACTCATAACACAAGCATTTAGCTTAGCACGAGGGGTTAACAAGACTATTAATCTGCCACCTGAACTGCTAGGTAGTAAGATTTTTTTTTTATAAAGAACCTAGTTCTTAGTACATTATATACTTAAGTAAATAAGCCTTAACTAACTCCTTGGTGAGTGTGGTGCCGTGAGCTCTGGTCGCTGGTCCCTAGTGGATTCTTATTTTATGACAGAGTTTAGGCGGGAAAATGGTAAAGTGCACTTTGTCGGTTTTATATTATTTTCCAAAACTTGTGTTTCCCCGAAGTTTAATGTGTAATTATAGTGGAAAGTTAACCATTAAGTGTTCGTGAACGTGTGCGAGTGTAGGCAAATGATATAAAATTGAAAATCGTGACTTTTGTGTTCACTCCTAGACTCCATTGAAGCCCTAGTAAAACAGAACTTAATCTAAATAAAAAAAAAATAAAAACAGTGGATACTGAAGTATCCACTGTTTTACTGGGGATAAAGTGATTTGTTCCCCTTCCCCCCGGACCTCTGAGGAGATCAGACGTATTTCAAGTGATTCTTTGCTACTTTATTGTCAAAATTAATTAGTATTTCTGCAATTAAATTGTACAAAAAAAAATAGGAGTGCATAAAACTAAGGAGATATTGTCGCCGCGCGCCGCTAACGTCATAGCGCTACAGTGAGTCACCGCATTGCCACCACCTGCAGCATAAACGCCCATCGCCGCCCACTGCTGCTTCGCGCCCTGCCTACTAAGGCGTAACGAAGCTCCGCCAATTAGCTGCGCAGGAGCAGTGTCATCGCGTCGCGGCGGGATACGGAAGGGAGGTACGTAAGCGTGCTCCTGTTACTTTACGTCGATACTCTGCTCGCTCCGTACAATCACCGCGCGCCGCTGTTCTCCTGGTACTCTTACTACATCGTTATGCCGCTGAAACGCACTCCGCCAAAGCAACCGGCTGTCTCGGAAACAGACGCAGAAAGTGTTGACGGGAGCCTATCTGATAATATGCAAGTTGCAGATAACTTAACTAATGTAAATATGAACCGCATGAAAAGGAAACGCGAAAACGAATTAAGTTGTTTCATGAACGAGGTACGCGATATGTTTCAAAAGTTTGTCACTGAACAAAACGTAAAGTTTCAAAATTTGGAGCTGGCGTTAACTGAAATTAAAAAGCAAAATAAGTGCATCACTACATCAATAGACGCTTTATCTACTAGATACGATGATATGCAAAAAGAACTCGAGAAGTTCAAAAAAGAACGAAAAGAACAATTACTTTACATAAATCAACTAGAAAATAAACTAGAAACTCTGGACAAACAGTCATGCTCAACCAAATTAGAAATAAGAAATGTCCCGAAATTACAAGATGAAAACAAAGAAAACCTATGTAAATTAGTCTCTAAAATCGGTGAGACATTAAACCTGCAACTCCAAGCAACACAGATTAAAGACATATATCGCCCGTTTACAAAAGCTAGCATTGTGAAACCCATAGTTGTTGATTTTACCTCGGTTCTAACGAAAGAAAGTGTCATGAATAATATTAAAAAGCTAACACAAAAGGAAAAAACAGACAAGTTGAACACCACCCACCTTGGATTAGAAGGTGCCCTTAAACCAATCTTCATTTCCGAATACCTGACGCCAAAGGGAAGAAGACTATTCTTCCTTGCGCGTGATTTCGCCAGTACTTATAATTATTCTTTCTGTTGGACGTCATATGGGAAAATATATCTTAGGAAAAAAGAAGGAACTCCACATATTCGCATCGATGAAGAAACTGACCTCACCAAGATGAAGGAGAATCCTAAAGAATGACTATCAATTGTGGTTTACATTAACCCTCTTACTTTGTTATTTTTACGTACACAAAACATTATAACAAAACATTGTATGTCGCATGCTTTCTTATTATGGTATCATACCTACTGTATGAATAAAAAATTTGTTTCCACACTACACCTCACAGAACGATGTATACTATTTATATTTTTAACTATTAATTTTCAAATTATATGTACATTTATCTTTGATAGCGCAATTCACATTTACACATCACATGTCACACGTTTTATGCAAAACACAACACACAATTTATACAACTCTGTAATGTCCCCACTGCCGCACCTAGGATGGCTCTTAAGACATATACATAAATCACCTCACATTCCTCTTGATCTCAAAAACTCGAGCACCCATAGTTTATTAAGCTTTAATAATGCTTGATCTAGACGACGATATCGACAATGCATTAGTGATCGAATGCCATGCTCTCGAGAGCCTGGAATCCTGTCACAATGTATTACAAAAAAACACCAACTTTAAAGTCCTAACTACAAACATTAGAAGCCTACACCGCAACTTCGACTGTCTTCTTGTCGCATTGGAACGAATAAATTTAAACCCAGATGTTATTATACTGTCCGAATGCTGGCTTAGCGAGAACCCGCTGATACCACAAATCCCAGGCTATAACTCTTTTCACACCAATAACTTTATAAACAAAAGCGGTGGAGTCACCGTTTACGTCCTAGAAAAATGGAGCACCGTGGCAGAAGAACCCTCGTGTACTGAATGTAACTGCCTTAAAATTAACATTAATAATCAAATTTCAATTTTAGGAATATATCGTTCCCCTTCATTCAAGAACACGGAAACCTTCATAAAGTTTTTGGACAAAACACTTAAGGACTTAAGCAACTGTCACAGTATCATAATAGCAGGAGACATAAACCTAGACATAAGCTGCGAGTCACTGAATACCCAATGTTCCGAGTATTTGTGTCTGCTGGCAAGTCACAAATTTCTGCCTGCTATCACACTACCGACAAGAGACTCTGCCTGCCTAGATCACATTTTTGTAAAGGGTCAGCCCTCAGCTATTGGAATGGTGTGCCGGGCTGGACTAACTGATCATGACATCTGTCTGCTTGGTACATCCATCCTTCACTCAAACCCAAAACATCACAAGAAACGTACCAAACAAAAGATAGACCTGCCAGCAGTAGTTAATGAATTAAGCTCTACTGATTGGACTATAATTAAAAATATAACAAGTGTCGATGATGCGGCGAAAGAATTTTGTAATATCTTGGACCATGTAATAAAAAAAAAACGTTAGTTGTGTCCCGATCAGACGTAAACAGTGCACTTTAAAGCCCTGGATTACACCTGGGTTACTGAGATGCCAACAAAATAGAGATAGACTTCATCTTGAAGCGAGAAAAAAACCTGATGATCCAATTTGCCAAACCATCTATAAAAGATACCGTAACTTTCTATTTAATTTACAACAAAAGCTCAAAACCAATTATAACAAGCAAAAAATCCAAGAAAATAAAAATAAGCCGAAACAACTGTGGAAAAACATTAAAAACATTTGTAATATGGCAAATAATTACTCAGATGCCACAGAACTGACCAACATCTATTCAGACCCTTTGACTTCTCTTAACCACTGCAATGAATACTTTACAAATGTTGGTCGAGTATTAGCGAATGACACACTTAAACAACTCAATCAATCAGAAGACACACTTGCCAGTGAACACAAGACAAATTTTGCTCCTGGCCACTCGTTATTCCTACAGCCCACAGATGTATTTGAAGTGAATAAACTTATAGATAATCAAAAAAATGATAGCTCTCCTGGCCTTGACGGGTACACTCCCACAGTTATTAAAACGATTAAAAATGAAATACTTGATCCACTGACACACATATATAATCTCAGCCTAGCTACAGGAACGTTTCCTCTCTGCTGGAAGCTAGCTGTTGTCACTCCTATTCACAAAGGCGGGGATAAAAAGAATCCTAGCAACTACAGACCCATCTCCTTGCTCAGTATATTTTCTAAACTACTGGAAAGAATTGTCAATAAGCGTCTCACATCATTTCTGGAAACTAACGATCTTCTATCAAGCAAGCAGTTTGGTTTCAGAGCTGGAAAATCTACTGAGGATGCGGTTTTAATGTTGACGGGGGCAGTATCGACGGCCTTGGACAATAAGCAATCATGTTTGGCAATTTTCTTAGATCTTGCCAAGGCTTTCGATACCGTCTCAGTTCCTATACTGCTGCGCAAGCTTGAAGGCAAAGGGATTAGAGGAATCGCCTTGAACTGGTTTTGTAGTTACCTCTCAAAACGACGGCAGTGTTTAAGAGTGGGACCAAATGTTAGCGAACCACATGATATTAATGTCGGCGTTCCACAAGGAAGCGTTCTTGCGACAACACTCTTCTCCATATATATTAATGATATCCTGGAACTTCCGATACAGGGAGCTGAAGTTGTATGCTACGCTGACGACACAGCTGTCGTTTTTAAAGATCGTTCATGGGACAAGGTTTTCAATGCTGCTGAATCGGGAATGACAATACTTTCTAAATGGCTAAATATGAATCTGCTGACCTTAAATCTTAAGAAAACTAAATATGTAGCATTCCACAAAACCATCGCATCGAAACCAGCAAGACTACCGCCTCTCACAATCCACACTTGCGTACCTAAGGAAAATGTTGACTGCACCTGCAACACAATTGACAACATAAACTGCATAAGATATCTGGGGGTCATTTTGGATGAACACCTCTCTTTTCAAAAACATATATCTGCGCTATCGGGAAGAATCAGAAAGACCATTTATATAGTGAAATCACTACGTGGAAACACTAGCAAAGATATCTTATTGTTAGTATATAAGGCACTGACACAGTCATTACTATACTATTGCATATTAGTTTGGGGTGGAGCTGCAAAAACGATACTAATCGAACTGGAAAGAGCCCAACGTGCAGTTCTAAAAGTGATGTTGGGAAAACATTTTAGATTTCCCACAGATACCCTATATAAAGAATGTAAGGTCCTCAGAGTGCGCCAAATATTTATTGAAAAAGCAACAGTTGCCATGCACAAGCAAACTTTAAACTCTATAGAATTCTCGTTTCTCTCCCAGCGACGTGTCTTTCGCATACCGGTACCTGCAGCTAAAACTAGTTTTATAAAACGCTTACCCAAGTTCCTCCTTCCACACATTTATAACACAGTATGTCACCATTTACCTGTAATCAGGAATCTGCCCTCAAGTAAAATTAAAATGCCAATTAAGATATGGTTATTAAACCTATCATACGATGAAACAGAGAAAATTCTTCTAACATTGACCTAGCCAGTTAGCACCTCTATTCACCCAAATGTACACACACACACACACACACACACACACACACACATACACAGGCGCACGCACGCACACGCACACACACACACACACACAGCAGCAGTAAGTAAGTTGTTTGTTTATTTCTCTTATATTATTATGCTTATTAATTTTTATTATTTCTTTTATTATTTTTTTGTTTTGTATATCATATCTTGTTTTACTTTCCACATTCATTTTATAGGTTAATAACTATAGGTCCAATATTTGTGAAATTATATATAAGTGTCACTTTTATTGGTTTCTGCGATACAAGCCCAGAGCTTAGTGCAGAAACCACTGTGCATCGTACACGACTGTATTATTTATGGAAATAAATAAATAAATAAATAAATAAAAAATAAATAAATAAACTTCAAAAAAGATATGACTTAAAGGTCTGTTGCCAGGTCATAAAATTCCTTAAAAAAACTATCTTATGTCATCTTTAGTCCTGTGTCAATGTTGCCAATAATAGAATTAACCTAATATACAGTGGGTTGCCAACAGATTAGGGTTTTTTTTTTTAATTCATGCATATTTAAGTGGTAGCAACATATGAATCTAATATTCTTTATATACGCCATGTTTCTTAAATTGTATATTAAATGATACAGATACTTGCCTACATATTAATGATTTATTTTTGATAATTACTCAGTGGGTTTTAAATAATTAAAAGATGTTTTAACATATACGCTTTAATTCAATTTTATGCTGATTACACAAATGAGCTTTATGTAAGTACGTAATATCAAATTCACATATTTTTTTTTGAATTACAGAACAATTTACAACCTTATAATTTTATCGATTGGGCTTATTTTACAATGATCGCTGAAGATGAAGTTATCAGAAATATTGTTTTGCCGACTTGTTTTTTAAATTTAATAAAACAATGATTATCTAATGAAATTTTGAAAATATTTAATGAAAAAATTATGAATATTTTTGTAAACAAGTCGGTAAAACTTTAGAGATTAATTAATTATATTAATAATTTTATTTAACATCACTAAATAATTTGAAAATACTTTTATTTTCGAAGATGTGGATTGGACCAAAAAAAAAGATCAAAAATCCTAAATCATTTTGATTTAATTTAAAAACATTATCTTTAACATAGAACCACATCTTCCCAATAATAATTATTAATCTGAGTATTATTACCGAAGTTTTAACATTGACTTGTTTAATTAATTAATTACTTTAATTATCTTATTTATATTGACAATATGTTTTGAACATTCGATTAGCACTTACCACTAAATGACAAGCTCATATTTTTTAATAAAAAAATAGCAACAATGTTTTGCGACGAAATTATGATGGAAAACATTTTTACAAGAGGCCATCATCATTAAGTAAAAAATAATTAATTAAAACTTCGATATGAGGTAAAAACTAAAAACGGTTAAATTATTTATTTTCTAGTTTTTTTTATGCAAATTGATTTTAAACGCAAAGGTTATAATGACAAAAATGACGTAATGTAATAAAAACAATGCACTTATTACTAAAAAGTTCGTTTTTTAATATTTTTATACTAAATTGGCAATATTTAAAGTGATATTTATTCTCAAAATGGCGTAAAAGTATAAGGCACGGTTTTAATATTTTACTAAATTTACTTAAATGTAGAAGGACGTCAACCCAGCTAATTATTATTATCTAAATGGTTAGTTATTCGCGAAAAAAACGTCAGCTTTGGCACAATTTCAGTTCATACATTTTTAAAACAAGAAAATAGAAAAAAGATTTTCTTTTTTCGATTGATATGTTTTAATAATTGGAATTTTTACGTAAGAAAGGAAACTAAAAGGAAAAAATAAAACAAAAAAATATTATTAGGTTTTTATTTTTATTCGAAATGTAACAATAGACCTTTTTTGTAAAATATAAAATCGTATTTTGTCATTGGATGGACTCTCAAATGTGGAGAACTAATAAAAAAAGAATTGACAATCAGTCGATTTTTTGTGAAAAATCATTGCAATTGTTACAACTTCGATGTAAAGAAAAATACGATAGAAAATAATTAAGTATCTTAATAACTTAAAGTATAAAATTAATAAAACTTTGGCATGTGTATTATGACCGATTAAATTTTGGGGATGAAATGCTATTAACGTAAAAAATACAATTAGGTACATAATATTATTTACATAGATCAAGATGGACATAAATAAAAAAATCATTGAACTTATTTTTTATTGTCAGTTCGCGTTTGAGTATTATTATTTTTTCTTATTTACATCGTAAAAATGCAGAGAAAAGTAACTTACGAGTAAAAATTTACAAAATAATAATAAAAACTGCAAATATATTATTATACAGTTATTTTTTGTAAAAAATTACAATTTACAGTTTATAAATGACAGTCATTCAATATTTGACACATTAGGTAGTGGGGTCGTTATAATAGTTTTATAATTATCTAATTGAAAAGTTTGGAGACATGTATGCCAAAAACATATGTATGTAAAAATTAATACAAAATGTAATTTTATTTATAAAAATGCCTCAAAATCAATGAGGAGAAATCGTCAGGAACAACTTTTCAAGTTTCGAAAACTATAATTAACAATTAAAAATGTATTCAACATTTTTTAGAGAAGAATTTTTAATTAAAAACGATGACAGGATAAAATTCAAAATTTTCCCCCGATCTAATAATTTCATGTGTTATTCAAAAATCGTATTTTTATAACAATCATAATTATCTTAAAAACTTAATTACGAGAGATCCTTTCATGGAATCAATAATAATTTGGATTCACATATTTATTGTGTTCGACAATTGGCAGAAGATTTTACGTAAATAAAACTAAATCAGTTACATAAGAGAAATTTTACTTAAATTGACAACATTGTAAAATAAGAAATCTTTTAATATTTAATTTACAATTAGTAACTTCAGACGAATTTTTTTGCAAAGTTTAACGCCAAATTGTCGAACTACACAAGATCCAGCCTTTAAACAAAATTATAAAAGAATAAATCGTACATTTACCATCTAAATGTATTTACCTAAAATGATTTCACAATTGGACATTGAAAAAATCATATTTTTTGTTTGTCTATGTCATTTGGACGTACCTATTATAATATTGATAAGTCAGTCGATTATTTTTTAATACAACCCGACTAGCCCAAATTCTAATTTAGGCAACATTGTCATATTTACCTACGCGATGGACACTAATCGTTTGAAAGTTCTTTCTCGTATCACATTCAATTATTTTAAATCTATCTACAATTTGTATCTAGTCCATTTATTTACACCACTTCACTTTGCACTCATAGCCGACTTTACAGTTTTAGTTTGTCACTTTACATTTTTAGTTGTCACTTTATAGTTTTAGTTACACTTTAGTATTTTAGTTGACACTTTAAAATATTGTTTGTTCATTTTAGACTACATGAGTCTCACTTCTTTTGTTGTAAGACTCGTCGATTGTGACGTTTTGTTTTTTATTTTCTTTTTTTATGGTCCCGTACTGTGGGACGTCTGAAGTGAGGTTCTGGACCGTGAGGATCTGACTTGAGTTTTGCGGCGTGCTCGAAGATATGGGGCTACCATACTGGTTGCCATATTTGTGACGAGATGGGTCCTTTAAGATGGACTGCGGTTGCTTTGGCGCCGGCGTTTGGACTAGGTGCTGAAACAAGAGAATTTGTGAGAAACTAATTTTAGTAACACATGTTAAAATTTGATTACAAGGTTTAAATACAAGGAGTAATTAGATTGTGCATTCATGTAATTATCATCATATTCCACTGTTGAACAAAGGCCACCCCATAGATTTTCACAAGGATTGATTATATGCCATCTGCATCCAACGACTCCCAGCGACCTTTTCGAAGAATTCTTTCTACCTCGTTGGAGGGCTTCCTCTATTGCGAGCCCTATATCATGGCCTTTTTACCTCAATGGCCATCAGATTTATAGAAAAAAAAGTAAACATATGTTAACTATATATATCGAATCTAAATATATATATCGACAAAAAAATCTTCGATATATATCCAAGATTTTTTTGTCTTCTGGTAAAGACAAATTATGATATTCGTATGCATGCATTTTGGTACAAATTGCTTGATACATCAATGAACAATCTTTGTCAAAACACAGATTTCGTTATCTGCATACCTAACTCCTTTATCGTCTGTACCTCATTGTAGACTCAAATTATTATTGAGCTTACATTCATTCCGCTCTAAGAATCGAAAATTACAAAATACCTTCAAAACAGTCCATTTCAATTACACCCAATAGAATTTCAGTCACGTTCGAATTTCTTACGGCATTTACTCAATTACGATTTAGGCGTGGAATGACAAAGTTTTTGGAAAAAGTTGAGATTTTACCAGAGTCCATTGAAAACTTCACTAAGATTGGAATTTACCAACTTTTGCAATATAATGAAAATTTGTTGTTAATTAATCTGAAATTATGAAATCGTTTAAGCCAAAATGGGTATTATAAAAGGGATAAGGTACCCATTTGGGTTCAAAGACATACGGTCCTGTATTAAATTTGGTTTGGCAAAGACAGGTTTGTTTTATTTGGAGTTAAAGGAATGGAGTGTAAAATAAAATTAAAATATACATACATAAACAATTTACCTTGTAAAATGGATTAGAATTTTAAAATATACACACAAGACAACGAGGCGTTCTTAAGAGTTCGGCGGAGCGTGAAATGCCCACAAAAACGTAATACAGACAATATTCTATCAAATTATGTTATTATTCGGATTTAGATACTGTTAATCTAGGTTCCTACGATACTTAACAGAACAGCTCTTACTTGCTGTGGCAATCCCTTTCTTTCTATATAACTACTAAATATAACACCTACTTATACTGAATAAATCATCTTACACATCAAACTGCATAATTGTCAAACTATTTAAAACAAAGTTGTAAAGATTAATATTGTAATCATGTTTTTTTTTTAAAAGAGTATCTATGGAGTTTCTTGCCGGCTCTTCTCCATAAGACCCACTTTTTGGAACCGTGCAATTAGTTTGACTTTTCAAAAGTACCTTTTAAATGGTTAAATTGAAATAAAAAAATTTGACTTTGACTTTGACTATTTCGTCTATTACTACTTCACTGGAAATAAAACACCGGAAATTCGTTCAAAACTTGGAAAACTTATCAAAAATTGCATTCGCTTACATTTATTTCCAGTGAAGTATTTTGGATGAAATGGTAACGTAGGAACCTAGATTAACGGTATCGGAATCCGAATAATAACAGAATTTGATGGAATTGTGTTTGAATCACGATTTATTTCGGTATTACGTTTGTGAGAGAAATTCGGTCCGCCGGACTCTTAACAAAACCTTGATATTGTACAAATGTGAAGATATATGTAGGCAGGAAACATTATAATTATCTTAATACCCTGCAGAATTAGCCAACCTGAATTCTGAAGTTAAATATAATCTAAACTTATTTATTATGAATTTTATTGGTTATGGCATAAAAAAAAGAATTGCTACCTTATAATTTTTCATGCTGTGAAACCTTAAAAATCTGTGCAAATAACACTTTATTAAACATAACATACCATTACGCTTGTATTCCCCGAAGGGTTAGGCAGAGGCGTAATACACACCCACAGTTCGCCGGTATGTTTAGGTCCCATGTAATAGGACTATCTCACCTATAATACCTTAAATGGAATTAAAAAAGAAATATAACAATAACTGGATGATAAATAATTACCTGTGTGCAGTTACCCTGGTGCAGGACAGTGACGTCAGGCGGCGGCACGGCAGCCATTTTGTCCATTCTCTGCCGCCTTAGAGTGCCACCAGCCGATTGTCTGTCTAAAGGTAGAATTCTTTATTGTTTAATGTATCTGAGCTCTTTTCAAGCTGACATCGAGAGAATAGATCAGAGATTCAATTTTACTATTTTAAAGAGTCACAAGACACCAGAATAGTTGATTTCTGACAGTCGAAATCTGTCAGTGCACGAACATTTTGATACAATTCCCGGAGGCCTAATCCCCTTTTAAAAGATCGGCAACGCACTTGTGTCTGGTGTTGCGGGTGTCCATGGGTGGCGATAATCACTCACCATCAGGCGATCCGTCGGCACGTTTGCTCTCCTATCCCATAAAAAAAAAACAATGAGGTCTACCGTTTTTGAACTAGATGTTACCATACCACTGGCAAGTAAGGTCCTGAAGTAAGCTTTCTAAGTCTGTTGTTACGCACGAAAAAACAAAGTAATACATTTAAATCATATATAATACCTTAAAACTGTACCATAAAAGCAGAGATACGTAGTTCTGTTTTGTTTGCAAAAAAGGAGAACAAACTTAGGTTCTCCCGAAAGATAAAACTGTCACAAAAGACGAACATTCATTAACCATAAACTCATATTTTTGCCTTATCTAATCTCAAGTATTGCATATCACAATATTATTTTACTTAGTAATAAACCCGCGTAGCTCACCCACAACAGTGTAATTTGACATTTCAGAGACCTTAAGCTACACTAACGCCTCTAGTGGCCAATTCATTGACTCTTTTGATGGTGTAAGACGACCTTTTTGATTTTTAGGGGTGCTAAAATCGCTACTGTTGATGACAAATACGTCAAATGGTAGCATGTCGTGCTAAATAGTCCAATAAAGGCTCAATCTGGAAATCGAACCCAGGACCTCTAGCGTAGCAGTAGACTAAAGAAGCCGTCTGGCAGTCTGATATAATAATAAGTATTATGTATGACTTACCATCAAGAGCGTAACTATGAGGGGGGCTGGCCATGTGAGAGGGGGAGCCTGCAGGCAGGCCTCCGTTCATCAGGTGAGGCTTCGGGAGAGGCTGGCCACCGTACTGCTGAGGAGGAGTAGGAGTACGGCCTTGTTGCTGAATGGAAAATTAGATCATTAAATACAGGAGTCCGAAGAATGAGAATTTTTACGTGGGAGAGCAATCCTTCTGCACGAATGGGCCGGCTCGACCTGAGTGATACCACGGCCTCACAGAAAACCGGAGTCAAACACTGCTTACGTTGTATTTCGCCGAGTGAGTGAGGTCACCGGAGGCCCAATCCCCTTTTAAAAGGTCGGCAACGCACTTGTGACTCCTCTGGTATTCGCCACACGACTTCTTTAGAACTTTTTTATAATTTTTTTTTATTATAATTTTTTGTTAAACAAAGACGTTGCCCGACTCTAGGATTTTCTCCTGTATCGTGGGTGCGTTTACAAACACAAATTCTCACATACACAAACGCCCAGACCCGGAACAACTACCTGTAGATCATACAAATACTTGCTCCGTGTGAAGTCGATCGCTCAATCGCTACGTCAATCGTGTCGTCACAAACTATACTAGTAGGTAAAATTCAAGTAACATTTACCTGCTGCAAATATTCTCCGATCAGTGGTGGGTATGACAGATACCTGTCTGACGCCATATTGTAGTAAGAGCCGTCTAATGGTGGCATAGGGCTGGGAGCGGGCACGTAGTTCTGTTTGCCTGTTGAAGTTAATAAAAAAGATAAGAATAGGGTAAAACATACCATCACGCCTGTATTCTCCAAAGGGTTAGGCAGAGGCGTACTAATACCCGCAGTACATCGGTATGTCTAGGTCCCATGTAATAGGGGGCCATGCCATTAACCGGGCACAAATTCCAAAGCCCGAGCTGCTATTGAGAATTTCATAGATAATCCCAATAATACTTTGCTCGACTTAGTAATTGAACCCAGGAACTCTAACGTAGCAGTCGCGTTCTGGACCACTAGTCTAACGAGGCTGTAGAGAAAATATAATACCTATAACTTAAAATAACTCGTATTTCGACAAAAATATCTACATTCTTTTTGTGATTTTTTTGCATTTTCCATTCTAAGATTATTAAGTTATTTAATAGTAAAGGAAAAAATTCATCATCAATTCATTCATCAATCAATTCATTCTGGTATATCAAACCAGAAGACGCAGGTTCGAATCCTGCCCGCTATTGAATTTTTTCCTTTACTATTAAATAACTTAATAATCTTAGCATGGAAAATGCAAAAAAATCACAAAAAGATAGTTAAAAGGTAAGGTGGCACCGTACGACACTGAACTAACTGTAAAGTACGTCGTGTCGGTTGAGAGGTAAGGTAACTTGCCTCTCATAGATGTCACCAAACGTCACCTTATGACTTAAATTCAGAATGTCAAGGCAAAATTTCAATCATGCGGGTAGGGTTCGCGGTGGCTTAGAGGTCAGAGCGTCTGGTATATCAAACCAGAAGACGCAGGTTCGAATCCTGCCCGCGATTGAATTTTTTCCTTTACTATTAAATAACTTAAAAATATCTACACTAATAATATCAACAGCAATGATTTGTATTTTTGTGTGTAGCGAATAGACTTAAAAACTGCTGGACCGATTTCAAAAATTCTTTTGCCGTTAGAAAGCTACATTATCTCTGAGTAACACAGGCTATATAACATCTTAGGAACGCAGCAGCGCGCTGCTCAGTATTAAATCAGCTATTAAAGTTCTAATATACAATTAAGAGATAATAATTTTAGTAAAAATAGCGCCGATAAATCCTAATTGCCAACCACTGAGAAGAAACACCGAAACAAACTCGGAGAATAATAATCTCTTTTAAAGTCCAACACTTGCATCCCAAAGGATTTCTGTAAACCTGCGCGTGTCCTCGACGGTCAGGTCATCAAAATTGGTTGAGCACAGAAGAATTAAGCAATATGCAAGCAGTGATAGCCTAGTGGTATGACCGTTGGACTGCCAAGTCAAAGGTCTCGAGTTCGAACCCAAGACCTCTGACTTTTCGAAGTCATGTACGTATTAAATAATTAATTATCACGCGCTTAAAACGGCGAAGGAAAACATAGTGAGGAACCCTGCATGCCTGAGAGATTTTCTCGATGGCGTGTGAAGTCTGCCAACCCGCACTAGGCCAGCGTGGTGGACTATAGCCTATTCCCTCTCATTCTGAGAGGAGACCCGTGTCCTGCAGTGGGACAGTATAATGGGTTGATTATGTTATAATATTATAATGGAACAATAATTAATATTGTGTTTAACCTAATACAGTTTTTAAGACACTTACCGGCACTCCTTCCTAACGTGTTATGCCCACTGAGATCCTTATGCCTGTGAGGATGTGGCAAGGTCCTGGCATGGTCTCCATCATACACTGCGTAATTTGGAGGCGGGTAGTCCAAGGGAGGCGGGATGACCAGCCCCTGGTCATCCATGAGGAAAGCGTCTGTCGTCTGTAGGAAAGAAAACAGAACATACCATCACGCCTGTATTCTCCGAGATGTTACGCAGGGACGTACTAATGGCAGGTAGGTCCCATGTAATTCCCCAAGCCTATTGTCAACCGGGCACAAATTCCTAATTCCCAGCTGCTACTGAGAATTTCATAGAAAAACCCAATAACTCTTTATTAGCTGATAAGAATTTAAAGTTTTTGGTTGGAATTGGGAGAGGATGCTTTGTCCCTTTCCCGCAAAACAAGTGTTAGTATAGGATTTCTGTGACGCAGTGAGTTGTGACGTCACAATTCTCTATAGTACGTTCTCTGTCTAGCATTAAATGCTTATAACTTTTTTCTTTAGAGCCGTGATAGCCTAGTGATATAACCATTGGACTGTAAACTCAAAGGTTTCGAGTTCGAATCCAAGGCACCGCTGACTTTTCGAAGTCATGTGCGTATTAATAGTTATTTATCACGCGCTTAAACGGTGAAGGAAAACATCGTGACGAAACCTGTATGCCTGAGAGATTTTCTCGACGGTGTGTGATGTCTGCCAACCCGCATTTGGCCAGCGTGGTGGACTATAGCCTCATCCCTCTAATTCTGAGAGGAGAGCAGCATCAGCAGTGGGACAATATAATGGGTTGATTATGTTATTTTTTTTTAAATACATTGCCCCACACTAGGATTTGTATCGTGGGTGCGTTTACAAACACAAATTCTCACATACACAAACACCCAGACCCGGAATAACTACCTGTAGATCATACAAATATTTGCTCCGTGTGGGGATCGAACCCACAAAACGTTGCGTAGAAGTCGATCGCTCAGCCGCTACGCCAACCGTGTCGTCAAATACCACTAAGGTGGCAAACAAGCTTACGGCCCGCCTGATGGTAAGCGGTTACCGTAGCCTACTGACGCTTGCAACACCAGCGGTATCACTAACTTCCTCATTTTTTAATGGATTTATATATTGTTTTGTTGATGGTCCCTATTTATGGTAAACGTTGTCATGAGTCCATAAAAAAATAATCAAGTCATAACATACCATGACGCCTGTTTTCCCCGAAGAGTTAGGCAGAGGCGTACTTAATGTACACCCACAGTTCGCCGGTATGTTTAGGTCCCATGTTATAGGGGGCGAGCCTATAGCCATTCACCGGGCACAAATCAAGACACCGAGCTGCTACTGAGAATTTTATAGAAAAACCCAATAACACTTTGCTCGACCTGGGGATCGAACCCAGGACCTCTAGTGTAGCAGTCGTGCTTGGGACCACTAGACAAACGAGGCAGTCATGTCAAATAGTAAAATTTCCTTACCTGGCTCAGCATATGTCTCGTCGGCATTGATGGGACCTCAGGAATCGGTGGAGGCTGTCTGTCATCGGTTCCGTCATCTTGAGAGTAAGTTTCTGACTTCTCGGAGACGGAGCTCAAAGTCTCTCCCGTCATGGTGTCGTTGTATGATGATGGCGCGTACATTTCTATGGTAGCTGACTTCGAAGCTTGACCGGCTTGCTCTGCGAGAAATGGTATTGAAGGTAAGTATTTTTGTATTTAATATTAATATAATAAAATTGTAGTGAGAGGGGCTCGTGTTTAAGCAATAAAAATGCGGCGGTAGCCTAATAGCTAGGGCGTCGGAGTTGCGATCATGTGGTTGTCGGTTCGAAACTCACTTGGTAGAATTTATTGACTAGAGGTCTTGAGATCAATTGTTAAGAGTCCGGCGGACCGAATTTATCGAATTTTGTAGTATCGGGTTCATAGAATAACCCAATAACACTTTACCCGACCTGAAAATCGAACCTAGTACCTCTAGCGTAGAAGTCGCACTTGGGACCAATAGATTAACAAGGCAGTTATGCTTTGACAAATAATATCTACGATCAGAAGTGTTGAACCTAATATTTCTGATACGACAACCATTTGTAGCTACATTGTACAGTTTATCTTAGTACATAATTATAATGCTTCGTCAAACTTTACAAAGCGTTAAATATAATACGGACGTTAACACAATGTTATCGGACGACACGATTGGCGTAGCGGTTGAGCGATCGGCTTCTGCGCCACGTGTTGTGGGTTCGATCACCACACGGGGCAAATATTTGTATGATCTACAGATAGTTGTTCCGGGTCTGGGCGTTTGTGTATGTGAGAATTTGTGTTTGTAAACGCACCCACGATACAGGAGAAAATCCTAGCGTGGGGCAACCTTTTAAAAAAAAAAGATATATATAGTACGGAGCTATGTTATTTGCCTACGATTTTCTGCAAGGAGGAGGTTCCCCAGTCGAGCAGCTCCAATTGTGAATGGAATTATTCGATTCGAAGTTGATTTATTACAGTAAAATATTGATAAATTACAGTAAAATACCAGTAAAAATATTTATGAATAATCACAAAGCCAACTGAAGCGTCGAAACAAATAATTATTATTTAACCGGACCGTTAATATTTATTGATGTAATCATTGGAACTGCTGTACTGACTATAAATTTTGGTTTTGTTTTCAAAAATAATTATAAATAAACCATGTGTAAAATTTATGAAATGCCGCGTTACTGTTTAATACCAATTATGTTAAATCAATTAAAATTACTCGGAAAATTTTAAACGAATTGGTTAATATGGCATATACATTGAAATAAATGCAATTTTAATCTCTCTTCAGGAATATGATTTTTTGCTTGGTATAGATTCCACCATTGTAAAAGACCTGTGGTTATAGGTTTTTAAGGAAAACCTCTGTTAATAGATTAACATACCATCACGCCTGTATTCCCCGAAGGGTTAGGCAGTGGCGTACCAATGTGCACCCACAGTTCGCCGGTATGTTTAGGTCCCATGTAATAGAGGGCGAGCCTATTGCATATTGTTAATAGATTACTAAGGTGTAAATTTGGAATTGGAAATCTTTGAAACCGTATATAAACGAAAGGAATTTATAAGGCGAATGTAAGCGGCAACGTCGGAAGAGGTCGCCCTAGAAGGACATACGACCGACCTTATTGGCGAAATCCTTCAAATAGGTCAGGTGCTTAGTACTCGCAATCGGCGCGTATGTATGAGAAGATGTATGAATGTGGAAGAAGCAAAAGAAGTATGCAAGAATCGTAGCAAGTGGCGGTCTGTAGTTTCTACCTACCCCTGTGGGAGAAGGGCGTGAGTGTATGTATGTACCTACGTTAATATTTATATCGTGTATAACAATTTCTGAAGAAAATTACAACAAGGTCGAATTAATTAGATCAAAACAGAAATTTGGTACAAAATATACTTGAATTTGTGGACGTTTGTCCTTTGGGAGTAGATTAAGCCTTTAGCGAGTAAATATATTTTTTGGTTACATTTTATAAGTCTAGTGGACTGTCTATATGGACTGCCTCATTAGTCTAGTGGTCCCAAGCGCGACTGCTACGCTAGAGGTACTGGGTTCAATCCCCAGGTCGAGCAAAGTGTTATTGAGTTTTCTATGAAATTCTCAGTAGCAGCTCGAGTCTGGATTTGGACCGAAATATACCAGGCAAACTGTGGGTGTACATTATAGTACGCCTCTGCCTAACCCTTCGGGGAATACAGGCGTGATGGTATGTTATTATGTTATTTTATAAGTCCTTATCAAAAATGTGTTAGGTACGTCAGAATTATAAGATTGGAAAAACTTATTTTTAACACAAAATTATATGTATACCTATACATTAATATCGTAGAATATGGGAATTCTGGCTAAGTAATAACTATGCTGATCTACCGATCTGCAAGGTTAAGCTACGCTAGTCGCGGCCAGTTTTTGGATAGGTGGCCATTCGTAACCCTTCGTGCCTCGAAGAGCACGTAAAGCTATCGATCAATCGTTAGTGGTAGACGAAGCTCAAAAAATGCCTGACAACCATTCTATCCTCAGTTCGCGAAATTACTAGTATTCTGCCATATCTGGTTAAACTGGCAGCCGACGCAACATGGTTGGGAAAATGTTGACTATCATATTTAGAAGATAATTATCTATTTATAAAATTACATGTTGTTAAATTTTGTTGTTTCAACACAAGATATCCAAGTAAACTTCTACTACCCAGCATAAAAAGTACATATTTCCACAATAATTGCTATCCTATGATCATAAGAATATATAATAAACTACCGGAAAATATGAGAAGTCTCCCACTAAAAATATTTAAGCGTAAATTACATACATGGCTGGTAAATAAATGTTACTATTCTGTTAAGGATTACCCGTTAGATTAGGACCGTAAAATAAAATAACATGAACATATGTGATGATGTTTATAGTACTATATTCTGTTATATTGTAATCGATTGTTATTTAGTTTAAATTACTTATTACTATTGTGTATTTTTTCTTTGCGCACCATTGTATGGTAGAATATGTGGCAACTATTTGAACTTAGCGATTTAGCAATAAGAACTGTCTGTACCCATATTTATTGCAAATAAAGTTATCTTATCTTATCTTAAAATTTGTCATCGTGACAGTTCTATCTACAACATCAAAGAAAAAAAACAGTAAAAAAAAGAAAATAAAATCATTAAACTTACCTTTGTAAAGTTATTTTAGTGAAGGAAAAATTCGACTGCGGACAGAATTCGAACTTGCGTCTTCTGGTTAGATACACCAGTCTATACCACTAAGAGTCCCACCCGCCAGATTGAAGTTTGCCTTCACATTCTGAATTTACGTCTTAAGGTGACGTTAGTTTTAGGTTTTTTCCTTCACTAAAATAACATTATAATCTTATCTCGGATATTGCAAAAAAAATATTACAAAAAGTAAACTTACCTTTTAATCGTCTTGAGCGCCTTTTCAATACAAAACAAGCAACTAAAGCAGCATTAATCAACACTAATACAACTCCAGTGATTGATACGTAAATAACGACAGATTTGGAGACGTCAGCTGTTTCTACGAATTCTGTTGATACTACATTCAGCTCACCTACTTCAGAAGAAGCTTTAAAAGAAGAGAAAATAAAAATAATTAGCAAAAAAAAAAAATGCTGATAATTTTGATATAACGTTGGTTTTGTGTCAGTAGTTAGAAGACTCCATACAAATTGATTAAGATATATTTCTTATGCATGTAATCTACGAGAATACTTAGCATTATAAAGCTGAAGTTTCTTTGTTTGGTTGATCGCGCAATTCGATCAACCAAACAATGCAATCGCAATTCGATCGGTTCGAATTGAAAAATTCTTTTTGAGTTGGATATAACATCTATATAACATCACGCCACGACCAATAGAAGCGCAGTATCAATGAAAAATGTTGCAAAATATTATTGTGATCTGGAAAGTCAGACCCCAAGAGGTCCTACCAACGAGCAAGTCAGATATTTTCATGCCTATTACGGAATGCCTATCTGAAAACCACAGTATTCTAACCAGTCCCCAACCGGGGAGAAAGATTGAATTGAGAACCTTCTTTGAATTATAATGAACATCTATATATATTATCATCTAGATATCATCAACAAAAGTCACAACTTTTTTAAAACTACCTCCACTTATTACAACTGACTTGGTACCTACTAAAACAGAATTCAAGATGCTGTTAGAATTTCAGTGAACTTTTCATGATGCCCTTGACTGTAATATAATTTCACGGTCGCTCTTTGTAACTGAAGGCTGAAGTGCTTTCGTCTCAACAGATATGCTTTTAATGTTTACTAGTGTAGTATCTCGCTCTACATTTTTTGCTTTATGCTTGAAAATATTTTAGTAAGACGTGGAAGGAGTTCTAAATGAAATACTATCTTTACCAGTACAGTGTATTAAAATATTATTGTATTTCTCGCCGACTGCGGTGGACCTCAAAATGAGGGCTATTTAAATCTTATTTTGAGTTATAAATTGAACAGTAGTTATTAAAGTATAACATGTGTTTATAAATGTATATATTATTTTACATCGTTTTGATTTTAATCTGGAGCAAATCTTCTCCGACACGTGTTTAACTTTGAAATATCTTCTGTATTTTATTTACGTTCTTTTTCATAATTTGTGGTTCGTTTCTAAGAAAATAAGTTATGATTTATTCTTCCATATCCAGAGGTCTAGTCATTATTATTAGTGTAGCAAACATTGATATTATTTTGAATTCAAATGTTTTAAATGCTTTAAAATATTTAAAATTCAAGTTCTATATTTTTCAAATTAGAGTATTTACATGAATTTATGAAACGTTATGAGGCCTGTTGCATAATTTCAAAAAAGTTGATCCGGCAAAGTATTCCATGGCAACGCTTTTCAAACCAGTATGTGCTTAAACTGAAGTAGAAATAATTAACAAGAAAGTTGATACGTAAATGAAGCACGTGCTGCGCGAAACAAAAATAATATCAGAAAAAGCTAAATATTTATTAAATTTCTAACTAGATATGATTTTATGAGAGCAAGACACGGCAATTACAAAACTACAGACACAAAACCAAAGTCACACAAATAATAAAACAAAAATCTTAAATCTAACATCCAAAAGAATTGATTCAAATATCAATCCAAACCTCTGATCCTTTTATTGGTCCTTTTATGTAGACAGAATCCAATCAACAATACATTCAAGAGTATCAGAGCTGTTCCTACAATTGTGCCAGTGATGATGAACACTCCTGGCACATTGTAGTTGTATTCCTCTGAAGATGATTGTACTGATGATGGAATCATGTCTTGGCAGCGTGGAAAGATTTGGTTAAGATTAGACCAAGTATAGTACCTTGAGGAACTCCATTGCATCGATCATTAAATTTAGTTCCTTGTTAGGCTATTTCGGAGAATAGTGGATACAGATACACTGTATGGTGCACATGATGGTCCAAAAATAACTTATAGCCGGAATGAATAAGCTAAGCTAACGTTAGATTATCCCTGATGGAGATCGTAATTTGACGTTACTTCTATGGAGCTTATCAAAAGTCGATATTGAGATTGAGATTTTGAGCTTATTTAAAAATGTTAACTGTAACTCTTTGATTTCAACAATTATTGCCGTGGTAAAAAATAATTAAATAGAATGGAATTAAGTCCACTTAAATACGAGATAAGAATGTTGGTTACCACTTCAAAATTTATTTATATCTATACTAAGTACACACGAAAACACCTTAAGATTACAAAAATCACCACTATTGCGACGGATTACGGCTGTTCAAAGGACAAACTGTATAGCTTGAAGTGCCATCGTGTGTATCGTGATCTTTTCCTCAAATATCTCCTTAATTCTTTCCGAATATAAATTAAAATGAATATTCACATGAATTCAAAACTTACTCAATGTCGTAGCTTTGGTATCATCAGGCCTGTATTTGCTCTGGCCTATTTTGTTAATAGCCATCACAGAGAAAACGTAGTCTGTACTCCTTTCGAGACCACCGATAGTGAAGCTGGTGGCATTCCTGGGTACCACGTCCTCGTATTTGTAAGACTCTTCGAAGATTCTCCTGTAAGTAAGAGTTTTGGTGAGAATTCTGCTTATGAACAACTTTTACTTTTTATTTGGTGTGGTTATCTTAACACTGAAATATTGCCTAGGAGACATTACTGAGCAAGGCATTGATGTAGCAATTTTAAAGTTAATTTCACGAAAATCTCAGTGATTAGAGTAAAAATATTCAGCACTTTTGTTGACTACTGGATATTTTAGATTTGGTTGTTTTGTTATATTTATCAAGTATTTATTACTTGAAGGAATAGTTGCTTAAACTATTAATCTTAAGTAAGGCAATTTTTTTTTCTTTTTTTTTATTATTATAAGCCGTGATCGTCCCACTGCAGGGCAAAGGTCTCCCTTTCCTTCTTCCACTCTTCCCGGTTGAGAGCTTTTAGCATCCAACCCACGCAGTACGAGTCAAGCTCATCCCGCCATCTCGTTCTGGGTCTACCGCGACGTCTTCTGGAATGCTGGGGAATTCACATTGTCGTGGTTTTTGCCAACAATTCATCAGACATGCGGTAAGTAAGGCTCTTAAAATCCTCAAAATCTATCCTTTCCACTTAACTTTGTCTTCCATTCTAGATTTTAATATACCTATCAAAAGCTATACGTAAGTATGACAACATAAATTAAAGAAAAGACTTACCTATATCGTATTCTATACCATGATGGTAGACCACCATCAAATCCTGGTACCCACTGCAACGTCACAGTGTTATGGGTCACGTTTGTTACCATCAGTGATATCACTTGATCTAAATCAAAGAGGGTCAATTAGAATAATATTTTGTTGCATCCTATTTATTGCTCAAAACCTACAGACTATCATTACTGGATTTTTTGGAATCGTCAATATTTTTGGGACAATATTTTATACCAATTATTTGATGATTGGATGAAAATATTACTCGTTTATTACATTTTAGATGGAAAAGTTGAATAAAGCGAGGTAAACGAAGACGTAGATCAAGCTGTATACAATAAGTGAAGAAGAAAACTTGAATCAACTCGTATTAATAGCCAACAATTATGTTTGGCATTCAGAGACGATTGCAACTGTATTGCCATTTAAGTTTTGTCACTTTATTTAAACTGGGAGTAATATTCTTGTAATCTTATAAGGATTCTATAAAGAGAAATAGATCTCGATACCTAATAATACCTTCACGGATTGGACAGGGTATTAGAACCTTACCTGGGGCACTAGTAATATCCAGCTTAACAGATGTCGTGGAGAATCCCAAGTCGTTTCTAGCTCCGCATTCATAGGAACCATAATCTGAGGTGCTGACATCATTGATCAGAAGTACCGAGGTGTAGGTGATGGGATCCAGCTTGTGGTACTCCGCGAAATACTTGGTGGAGGTGTTGACTGGCAGCTTGGCGCCATTTTTGGACCAGGTGAAGTTCGGTGCAGGAGCTGATTTGCATCTGAAAGGAAAGGGGTGGTTAGCATGTGGTTTCTTTTCCAATGATTGTAAACTATACGGAGTTTATGGTAATAAAAGACAACCTAAGGATCCTGCAGTAGTGCGATGTGGAATAAGGTAGATGATTGGTGTTGAATTTAATATAAAAGCCGTCTTAGTCGACTGCCTCATTAGTCTAGTGGTTGTAAGCGAGATTGCTACGCTAGAAGTCCTGGTTACGATTCCCAGGACGAGCAAAGTGTCGTCACTGGGTTTTCCTATCTCTCTTTCCGCTATAAACATATTGATCAAAGAAGAAAGAGATGGCTCTAACAATGATGTGTGACAGTGCTTACTACGCAGTGCTAGCAGTCACTTTCATTAATTGTTCAAGTTATTTGCCCCTTCCTATAGCATAAAAGGCGCAACTGGAACTTGACGTCATTTCTCGGTAGTACGATCTCTATATAGCATAAAATAAAAATCTTTTTTCAATTGTTTATTCGTTTGGTGACTCAAGAGTTGAGACAATGAAGTATATACCGACGCACAGTTCGCAAGCAATGGGTGATTAAAAGTTATGGAAGACGGACAGTGGCTTGTCTGTAGTAGTATTATTAGTTATTATATTTATTACATTGTTCTTTACTATAGAAAAGCTATGGAACTGTCTAGCAAGGAATTTAGAACGAATTTTCCGGTCAGCACGAGCCGAATGAAAGCTGAATTCTGTTGTGATTGCTTCAGGTCGACTTTGTTGTCTAACAAATACTGCCGATTCGAATATGCCGACCCGCCCAGGTGTGTAAGCACGCCTTACCTATTTAAATAAATAGTTTTTTTATGGGATAGGGGGACAAACGAGCAGACAGATCGACGGTTGACTCAACAATGACGATTGATGGAACCTTGGACATAACTTTTAAAGAATGGATCCCTACACTAATGAAAGCCGCCATAGTATGGAACAACATATTGACGGTCTAAACCAAAAGCTTCACTAAATGATGGAGACCGCAGTTGGCAGCGGTTGGCGAACCTTAAGGTGATACTGTATGATTTCTCCTGCAGTATTTAAAATCGTAGTGAGTACAAGGTACCTACGAATGATTAACTTTTTTATGGGATAGGGGGACAAACGAGCAGACGAATCACCTGATGGTAAGCGATTACCGCCGCCCATAGACACCCGCAACACCAGAGGAGTCACAAATGCGTTGCCCGCCTTTCAAAAGGGGATTGGGCCTCCGGTAACCTCACTCACTCGGCGAAACACAACGTAAGCGTTTTTCTGTGCGGCTCGTGGTATCACTGCGGTCGGCCCATTCGTGCCGAAGCATGGCTCTCCCACGTTAAGAAGAGTTCAGTTAAGACGTTAGTTTCTAGGAGGTTCAATTAATTACAATGCAACTACCTAAACCATGTCACAATACATGGAAACTAAGCCATCATTTATAACCAGTAAATCATTAGCAGTTAACGAGCTTATAAATCATATTTTCAATAATCGTTTTGATCCTTTATTGCATTGTTAGACACAGGTGCACTAAATCTAATTGCTATAACTATAATCGATATTTTAACAAGCTTTTAAGGGTCCAGCGTAGCTTGAATTGCTCACAAAAACGTAATACCAAAATAAATCGTAATCCAGACAATATTCTAACAAATTATGTTATTATTCGGATTTGGATACCGTTAACCTAGGTTCCTACGATACTATTATGCTGACTCTTAAGGCTTTTGCCCCATATATTGAGATAATATGTAGTTAGTCATAATCGAGTGGGTATTTCCTCATAGATATAATCTGGGTGTTTTAAAATTCCAAGTAAATCGGTTTCTTCTAGGCAAGCGCGCTCCATCGTTGATCGTTAATATCAGGCGAACTGACGGTCATACGTAGGCCTATCAAGAATTTTAAAAAATATCATGCATCCATTAAAAAAACATTGGTCAATAATCCTCCACGCACGGGTTTAGTCTAAGTTACAATAGAATATATATTTATTTGCATAAAACATGGTATATATAGGTCTTAGTAGTAGATACATAGAAGAACTAGAGATACATAACATAACATAACATAATCAACCCATTATACTGTCCCACTGCTGGGCACGGGTCTCCTCTCAGAATGAGAGGGATTAGGCTATAGTCCACCACGCTGGCTTAGTGCGGGATGGCAGACTTCACACGCCTTCGAGAAAATCTCTCAGGCATGCAGGTTTCCTCACGATGTTTTCCTTCACCGTTTAAGCGCGTGATAATTAACTATTTAATACGCACATGACTTCGAAAAGTCAGAGGTGCGTGCCTTGGGTTCGAACTCGAGACCTTTGACTTGGCAGTCCAACGGTCATACCACTAGGCTATCACTGCTTAGAACTGCAAGAACTAGAGATACTTTCTGTAAATAGATGTTTTAAAGACACTTTTACAAGTCTATGTTTTATATTTTTATTTACTAGATGGCGCTGGCATTTTCTAGCTGACGATCTCTGAGAAAAAACGCCGTGACAAAGTCAGAGAATTATGGTATCTTTTAATGATTAATCTTTATTTGTATGATCTACAGGTAGTTGTTCCGGGTCTGGGCGTTTGTGTATGTGAGAATTTGTGTTTGTAAACGCATCCACGACACAGGAGAAAATCCTAGTGTGGGACAACGTTTTTTTAAAAAAAAAATGTCCAAATATAAAAATATCAAGATATGCGAGTGTCCCAATGCAAGGTAATGTCTGAAATGGCTTTTCTTAAAAACAGCCACAGCAGCTTTGAATAGAATAGTCCCAAAGGTTTAAAAAAATTTTGGCGTACTCTTGGATGGGCGTTTCAAACGATGACGAACGACAAGGCCAGTTTTGAGGACTACTGTCTAAACCCGTCTGATTCTGACAGACCTTATATTCAATATTCTAGGCACCAAAGTCCAAGCAGTATTATAAAAATGGGGTGAACCTAGTGAAGGCATAGATAGATATTACCTATAAGTCTGTGACTGCTTTTTATACTCGTATTATCAGGGAAAAAACTAAAAACTCTTCCTGGGGCTGTTAAAGACAATCATATATCTTTTCTTTTGACAGTGCACGTCCCATTTGATAGCAATAATTCAGTCTTTGGGTTCCCTTTTCCGCTATCCTTTTCATTATACAATATTTTTCCCTTTTAGTATAAATAGAATATTAGGCGGAGGTATTGTGTAATCCCATGAGATATATAAGTCTCCTCAGTCAATTATAGGATGATAATATGATTATAAATGTGAAGCTTTACAGTTAATGCTCTAATAAAGTTAATTAATTAACCTTAAACTCATTAATGACTGCCTCATTGGTCTAGTGGTCCCAAGCGCGACTGCTACGCTAAAGGTCCTAGGTTCGATCCCCAGGTCGAGCAAAGTGTTATTGGGCAGATGTAAGTATGATTTATATTGGAAATATTGTGTCATCTTCTAAGAAGAGATATAATTATCTCATTCCCCGATGGGTTAAGCAGAGGTGTACTGATGTACAACCACAGTTTGCCGGTATGTTTAGATTCGATGTAACCCGGGCACAAATCCAAATTCGAGTTGCTACTGAGAATTTCATAGAAAAATTATAATACTTATTTTTCAGACTGATAGAACAATGATTAAATAATTTCCAAGTGAAACCACATAGAAATAATCGTGATATTTATTGGATTTAGTCGGCAAATGAGCTAACGAGCCACCTAGTGGTAAGTAGTCATCGTCGCCCGTGGACACCTGCAACACCAGAGGAGTTGCTGATGCGTTGCTTAAGACTGCTAAAGCCGCAGCAAGCGAGGGGAACTGGCTCTTACGTGCAAGAGTCAAAACACACACCAAGGTGCTTGACGACAGACTTCGACATAAGGATGGTCGCCAGCCAGTCAGACCCCAAGAGGTCCTACCACCGAGCAAGTCAGATATTTCGCGCCTCTTACGGGATGCCTATCTGAAAGGCAGCGGGGAAGAGTATTCTAACCCATCCTCACACGGGTTAAATTGATGTTGTACCTATTATTTCTTAGTAAAATTTAAATTGCTCGACTATCCGTAGCAGTCGCGCATAGAACTTAACTGATGAAGCAGTCTAGGATCGGCAGTCATAAAAGAAAATACACTTACTTGCAAGTTAATCTTCCAACTTGTCCAACATTGGATGCTGACTTCATCAAGCTTGGAGATCCATCCAGCTCCGGCTTGAACTTCACCACCAGCATCACATCCTCGCTCGATTCGCCTCCTATGCCGTTGTCGACAACACATTGGAAGTTTCCCACATCTTCCCTGGTCGCTTGTTTGATTAATAATGTGCTGGTAAGATTGCGAGGTTCAAATGTCACGTGGTTTGGATCAATGTTATAGCCTCTTCGCTTCCAGCGTATATTATCGGCTGTTAGTGGGTTGCCTGTCAAAAAAGAAACAATTTAACGTAACATAGCTAATCTGTACAGTCAGATTCGCAGAAATATGTCGATGTACGAACCAGGACATAAAATTACCAACGGTCAAATTGCCCCAATGGATAATAAACTCTATTGTTTGGAGATTAAGTTGAAAATCAATTGGAGAAATTTGACAGTTTTGAATACCATGATGTGCCATTTACTGTACATCCACAGTTCACACACAGTTTTAGGTCATAACATCACTCTCACCGCTGTCATGTTAAGACATCAGTTGTTAAGTCTAATCTGAACAGTAATATCACTGGCTATATTTACATACATACATACATATTTTCACGCCTGTCTCCCATTGCGGTAGGTAGAGACTATAGATTTCCATTTGCTATGATCCTGGCACACCCCTTTCGCTTCATCCACGTTCATTAATCTCCTCATGCATGATCGTCGGTTGAAGGTGCTCTTAACCTGACCATTTTTGAGAACGTCCGAAATTTGGTTGTGCTACGATCGCCGAGGTCGGTCCTTTTCAACTCTTCCATCCGTTCTGGCCATGTATACTCGTTTCGTCAATCTTCGTTCATCCATCCTCTCTACATGCCCAAATCACCTTAACATACCTTTCTCAATCTTTGTTACTACATCTTCTTTCACACCACAGCTCTCCCTTATCACGCTGTTCCTCACTCTATCTTTCAAGGTTACCCCACACATACTTCTCAAAGCTCTCATCTCTACGGTATTTATTCTACTTTCATGTTTCTACTGCCACACCCAACTTTCAATACCATACATTAATGCAGCCCGCCGCGCCTATTTGGCTATTCATGAAAGTGCTATATTTACGTTTCAAATTATTATAAAAAACTGTAAAGTACATGATTTTGTCTTGGAAATATATACAATAAATAAAGGCAAAACGCATCATTACTTTAATTCTATTAATAACACTGAAATTCGTTTATATTTTGGTTAAAATCCAATTTTGTGTTACTATAGCAACTAATGACTGTTTTCTAGAATAAATTGGTATTTATTATAGTTAACTTTAGTCTAAGCCTTACACTAATATAAACCAACACTATAGTTAACCTTAATTAAATGTAAACTAGAAAGTACAGACCATAAATTTAATCTTATATATATTCCCATAATTATTGACTAAAGGGTTCTAATTAGTAGCAATGTTAATTATACAGTACAGACTTACCATTCGCTGTGCAAGATAATAAAACGTCTTGATTAGCACTTGAGATGTCATATTGTGATACTGACTTTATGCTGGCGGGATCTGTAATTAAAACATTAATTAGTTTCACTCTACAAATAAACAAGACATTTTGACAGAGTGGTTTCGTAATCCATCCTTATTGTTTACTAGTTTTTGCCCGCGACTTCGTCCGCGTGGAATAGTTACTTTGTTCCATATGAACTTTCATCCCCTATTTTATCCCCTTGGGGGTAGAATTTATCAAAATCCTTTCTTAGCGGATGCCTACGTCATAACATCTACCTGCATGCCAAATTTCAGCCCGATCCCTCCAGTGGTTTGGGCTGTGCGTTGATAGATCACTATGTCAGTCAGTCAGTCATCTTTGAGTTTTATATATATATATATATATTTAGATTTATTTATCGGTATACCAACTAAATGCACACATTTTACAATTTGCAATTTTGATCTTGAGCGTATATTACAAGTAAATGGGTGAATATTTGAAAAAAATTTGAACGTCCCATCTCAAAGTTAAGAATGCAGATAATTAAATAAAGCAATAAGACAAGAATAAAAACAATCTGAACTATGAAAGAGAGAACTACTATGATGAGAAGAATGATTTGTTAAATAACGTTCGAATATTCACCCAAATAAAATAACATATCAACATAAATATTGTAGGCAGAATGTTCATTTAGGTCTTTGTAATAGGGGGCGAGTCTATAGCCATTAATCGGCCACAAATTCAAATTCCGAGCTGCTATTGAGAATTTCATAGAAACACCCAATAACATTTAGGTCGGCCTGGGAATCGAACCCAGAGTTTCTAGCGTAGTAGTCGCGCTCAGAACTACTAAGCTCATAAGGCAGTAATTAATTATTTACACAAGAAAAATATTAAACATCACTTTCTTACCATATAATAAAAAAAAACAAATTTTTCCTTGAAAAGTGCGAGCTCTAAATGATATTTAAGAATATATATAGTGTATTTGTTAGAAAAATTGCTACTATAATTGACTTGAAGAGCCAGGAAGCACCTGCCTGGTTTACTGACATTTCTGCAGACTCTATTAAATCTAAATTATTAAAGTACCGGTGACAATTGAATAAAGTACATCAAACTATATATCTGCATAGTACTCAATTTCCTCCTAGACTGTTAGTCGTAACTTAAACGAATTAACCATTGAAGAAAGATCTAATTAACCTGAGAACGTCTTTAGAGTTTCCATTAGCGAGGGAGGGTTCCGAAAATACTTCAATTTGTAACCCTTTGCAAGTTTGATTGGTACATTAGGTACAATAGTTGATCAACAATTCCGTTTGGGAAGCGATGAAGTTAATGTTAGGGTATTATGTAGCTATGATTATGTTTTGGAGTAAACTGATAGCATATTTGATCGGCAAAGCAACGTAAATTGCTTATATAATATGCTTGAGTATGACACATTAATATATAACATAACATATCATCACGCCTGTATTCGCCTAAGGGTTAGGTAGAGGCGTTCTTAATGTACACCCACAGTTCACCGGTATGTTTAGGTCCCATGTTATAGGGGGCGAGCCTATTGCCATTAACCGGGCACAAATCCAGACTCCGAGCTGCTACTGAGAATTTCATAGAAAAACCCAATAACACTTTGCTCGACCTGGGGATCGAACCCAGGACCTCTAGTGTAGCAGTCGCGCTTGGGACCACTATACAAACGAGGCATTAGATTAATATATATGTTTACAAAATATATTTTTAATGAAGCGGCTGTAGGCTAATGGCTAGGGCGTCGGACTGGTGATCATGTAGTTGCCGGTGAACCCACTCGTAACACAAGCATTTAGCTTAGCACGAGGGGTTAACAAGAATACTAGTAATGTGCGACTCACATTGCTAGAAAGCTTTTTTTTTAAATAAAAATATTTAATGTGCCTGGAATTCCATTCTATAGAACATTGACAGTTTTATTGCAAAAGTAAATTATGTTTAGTGTGACAGAAAAAAGTCTAGGTATGTACAAAATATGAAACACCCACATAAACTAACAAAAAATATTTAAAGCCTATTTTAATAAAAATAGGGTTAAATAATACTTTTGTGTTCAAAGGTCGGTATTTCAAATTGACATTAAGTATTTCTGAGTAACAGTCAGGAATTCTATTGTAACCCATCCCCTCACAGATGAAAATATTGATCTTTTTAGAATGTTTGCTGACAGTCTTAAATACTTACAATGTACTGAAACGCTGATATTCGCAATAGCAGCTCCCTGTGAGTTCACTGCTTCACAAGTGTAGACACCAGCATCATGTCGGGTAAGACGAGTCATATTCAGCATGCTACCTTCGGAGATAATTCTATCACCTAAAAAAAATTACTTGTATTACTCATTACGTCATCTAGATAAATCAGTGTATCTTAATCGTATCATAGGAATTCTGTTTGTCATAGAATGGCATAAATTTATCATTTTATTTAAGTTATAAGTATGTTTAATAATAACATAACATACCATCACGCCTGTATTCCCCGAAGGGTTAGGCAGAGGCGTACTTAATGTACACCCACAGTTCGCCGGTATGTTTAGGTCCCATATAATAGGGGGCGAGCCTATTGCCATTAACCGGGCACAAATCCAGACTCCGAGCTGCTACTGAGAATTTCATAGAAAACCCAATAACACTTTGCTCGACCTGGGTATCGAATCCAGGACCTCTAGCGTAGCAGTCGCGCTTGGGACCACTAGACTAATGAGGCAGTCAATTATATATAAATGTTTAATAATATTTATAATTTAGTGTCAATTGTATGCCTTCAGAAAAAAGATGAATTAAATAAATACTTATGACAATTTTTTATTGTAATTTGGTGATATCCTCGGAACAAATCTCAAAATAGAACGCTCTCTTCTTTAGAACCAAATACTCGTACAATTCATTGTTGAACATATGGAATATTTGTAATGGAAAATATTTATTGGAACTTTCCACGCGTCTTTTATGTTGAATTTTAGGAAACCCAATAACCCGCATGTTGATATGGTAGTCAAACAACGTTTTGTTAATTTCCTAAACAATTTTAGCCAATATTCATTATTTACGATTGAAATAGCTATTTCATGTGAGTACTTATTAACCTATATTATATTTAACTTTACCTTTGTTTACAAGTTTCTTTTTTATTTATAAACAGGATGAAGGAACGAAATACTCATAAGATTATTGTTATTGTTATTTGTTATTTTTAAAAAACGTTGCCCCACACTAGGATTTTCTCCTGTATCGTGGGTGCGTTTACAAACACAAATTCTCACATACACAAACGCCCACACCCGGAACAACTACTTGTAGATCATACAAATATTTACTCCGGATGGGGAACCCACAACTCGTGGCGCAGAAGCCGATCGCTCAACCGCTACGCCAATCGTGTCGTCAAACATTACATTATTTATGAATAGAAAATTAAATTTCTTCAACCTAGCTCTTTTCCCGCTATGAATTCTGGGCTGATAGAAATATCAGCCCACAGGAACAGGTAGAAGAGAATTTCGCTTGTCTATAAATTGATAAAAATATTTGTATTATACAATAGAAATTGTAAATTACTGAATTTGCCAATAATTATAATCGACAGGATTTAAGTACACAATGAGAATTCTCTCATAGTTTTGTATTATTTATTTATAGACCCGTAATCACACATTTAACGCATTGTAGGTACGTTTCTCATTAGTTAAATGATACGTAATGATATGTATCATTTAAAAGCTAGATACACAAAACTATTTGGTGGAATTAAACTGTTTGTATACAATTAAAATAAATTTGTTTTGAATATTAAAGTCATTAAGGTTGATGCAAATTATTGATTGTTTTATAATCATTCAATTAACGCTTATTAATTTGTGATAGTTTACTCGCATGAATTAATAGTTTATTAGTAACATAACATACCATCACGCCTGTATTCCCCGAAGGGTTAGGCAGAGGTGTACTTAATGTACACCCACAGTTCGCCGGTATGTTTAGGTCCCATGTTATAGGGAGCGAGCCTATAGCCATTAACCGGGCACAAATCCAGACTCCGAGCTGCTAATGAGAATTTCATAGAAAAACCCACTAACACTTTGCTCGACCTGGGGATCGAACCCAGGACCTCTAGTGTAGCAGTCACATTTGGGACCACTAGACTAATGAGGCAGTCAGTAGTTTATTAGTATTTTACTATATTAACATAAAATACCATCACGCCTGTATTCCTCGAAGGATTAGGCAGAGGCATGCTAATCTACACCCAGAGTTTGTTGGTACGTTTAGGTCCCATGAAATAAGAATGTACCCAGTTAATGGCAATAGAGACGCCCTCTATTACTTGGGATGTAAAACATACCGGCGATCTGAGCGTACATTAGTACACTTCTGCCTAAGCTTTCGGGGAACACAGGCGTGATGATATGTTATGTAATAGGAGGCGAGCCTATTGCCAACCAGGCACAAATTCCTAACTTCAGGCTGCTAGAATTTTCCAGAAACACCCCATAACACCTTGCTCGACCTGGGAATCGACCAGGACCTTTAGCGTAGCAGTCGCGCTTGGGACGACTAGACTAATGACGTACATTCTAAAGCCACAACTCATTTACAAGAATTCTAATTAAGCTTGACTTTCTAATAAGCTCTTCGAACCGAAAAAAAGGAATATACACTTTCATTATAAATGAAATATTAATTTAGTTCGGCGAACCTTTCAATACTCTTTTATAATTTCAATCAAACTTTTAGTTCTAATTTAAACTCAAGTTCAAGTTTCAAGTTTTTTTTTTAAACGTTGCCCCACACTAGGATTTTCTCCTGTATCGTGGGTGCGTTTACAAACACAAATTCTCACATACACAAACGCCCAGACCCGGAACAACTACCTGTAGATCATACAAATATTTGCTCCGTGTGGGGATCGAACCCACAACATGTGGCGCAGAAGCCGATTGCTCAACCACTACGTCAATCGTGTCGTCGATTTAACATTTCAATGTCAGTATTTTATACAAAGTTATTACGATCAGACTTTCTTGACCTAAATTCTCTGGCAATATCAATATGTCAAGGATTAAGAGCTCAGGATTCTTGGACTTCTGACTACGATTAACAGTTCATATAACAACCAGGACCTTTACGTGCTTTTTTTGCTTTACGTGCTCTCCAAAATAGTTGAATTGTTGCAAATGGTTTTGACAAATTGACCGCTGCAAGCACAGCTTAATCGTACAGATCGATTCACCAGCATATTTATTACTTAGCCTCAAGCTTCAATAGCATACCATTACGACTGCATTCCCCAGAGGCAAAGGTGTACTTAGGTACACCCGCAGTTCGCCGGTATTTTTGCTACTGAGAATTTCATAATAAAATTCAATAACATTTTAATTTAATATTCAAATAACATGATTATTTTCAAATTTCATAGTAAAACATGATCTTTGCTCGGTCTGGTCATCGCACCCAGGACCTCTTGCGTAGCAGTCACGCTTAGGATCACTAGATTAAAAAGGCAGTTCCCCTCTTATTAACAATACAGAAATAATTATTTAATAATCATAGTCACTTACTTCCAGTACTGTAGGAAGACTGGGTGATTGGTAACCCATCCTTCGTCCAGGTGTAGGTGATGCTTCCAGGGTTACCATCAGCTCTTAACACTATGATCAATGGCTCATTCTCCACCCCAACTGTCGTATATGGCGTTGTCTCATCGAATATAGGAGCATCTAGAAATAGCTTTGAAGGTTAGTTTTTGGCCAAAATCATTTTATCATCATCATCTATCCTACCAGTCATAAGGGCCAGCAGTAGGGCAACTGTATGATGGTTTGCTTACAGAAAGGTCTCCTCTTAGAATTAGAGGGGTTAGGGTATAGTCCATATTGATAGACAGGCTCCACATACCATAAACAAATATTCTCAGGTGAACAGTTTCCAGCGACTTATTAAAACAGGAGTGGGAAATGAGGGCCTCCCTTGGATCGCGGGGCCCTGGGCACTTGCCCATAGTGCCCAATAGAAGTTAGGAGCCTGATCAGAACTTCAATGGTTCATCAATAGAGCAGTGATAGCCTAGTGATGACCGTTGAACTGTCAAATGAAAGGTGAAAGAAAACATCGTGAAGAAACTTGCACGCCTGAGAGATTTTCTCGGTGGTGTGTGAAGTCTACTAACCCGTAGTAAGCTAGCGTGGTGGATAGCCTTACCCTTCTCACTCTGAGATGAGACCCGTCTTCAGTAATAGAACAGCATTATGGGCTGATGATGAGAATATGTTACCATTTTATGATTCGACCTGCAAACTTTTTTATTGAAATCACACTTCACAATCACACATCAACCACAATTTACAATGTTATACTTACATAAAACTTTGAGAGGGAGTGCATCGTGAACACTCCTCTGCAAAGCCTCGTTCATTGCTTGACAGGTGTAGACAGCGCCATTCAATTCCTTGGTGATGTTCAGTTTTAACTCAATCGTGGACACAGTGCCGCCATGAAGGCCTTTCTTTAGTTGCATCGGCAGACCTGCAAAAGAGATTTGATTGAAATATCTTTTCGTAGAAACTGTTGAATCAGGAAATACCTAGTTTATTGACAAACAAACACGCCTGTATTCTTGGAAAGGTTAGGCAGAGGTGTACTCCGGAATGTTCAGGTCTCATATATTTAGGGCCTATTGCTATTAACCGGGAACAATTCACTCTCCAAGCTGCTAATGAGAATAGAAAAACCCAATAGCACATTAATTTACCTGGGTATCAAACCCAGGATACCTAGCATTGTAATGAGGATTTCTAACACGTAAACTGACTTAGAGATTTGAATTTAACTAAAAAAAAATTTAAACAAATATTTTTAATTTCAATCTTGACACTTACCTTGTACTGGAATACCATCTCGCCACCACGATAGCGTAGCGGGAGGGTTACTGCTGGCTGCATCACAGAACAGTGTAGCTTCGATGCCCACTTTGAGCTCTTCTGGTTCTACCCTCACTTTTACTGCTTCGGGAGCGACTATTAGCGAAAAGAGTATGTTATTAAATCAATTCTTGTGAAGTTATTGATGACAGAAAATCAGAATACCATATTTAACATTTTCAGGATCAAAACAGTAGTAAAGGACGCTGTCCCATTTGGGCGCCAATAAAGCGACCCAATCTGTGAGAGTCGTAGTTCATCATATAAAAATAATTGCTACCTAATCAACCTATTATACTGTCCCACTATTGGGCACGGGTTTCGTTATAGTTAGGCAGGTAGAGGAGTTAGGCTATAGTCCACAAAGTTGGCATAATGTGGGTTGGTAGACTTCACACGTCGTTGAGAAAATCTCTCAGGCATGCAGGTTTCCTCAAGATGTTTTCTTTCGCCGTTTAAGCGCGTGTCAATTAAGTATTATTAAGCACATTTTCCATATTTAATTATGGAGTTGAAACATAGACTCTGAAGAAGGCTGATCGGGATCGAATTGATCCATTCGAAATGTGGTGCTGGAGGAAAATGCTGCAGATTCCTTGGGCTGCTTATCACACCAATGCGTCAATTCTACAGCAATTAAATATAAAAAACGACTATCTATCATTTGCCTTCGTAGAATACTAGAGTTCTTCGGTCACATTGCCAGAAAAGATGGTCTAAACCTCGAACAGCTCATAATTACTGGCAAAATCGACGGCAAACGCTCTAGAGGTCGAAGTCTGAGGTGAAGATGGTCTGACCAGATCCGCACATCTCTGAATACCAAATTTCACAAGGCACTTCATGTCGCCAAAGACAGGCATAGGTGGCGCAACATTGTCAAAAACTTTTTTCCATGATTCCATGATTCCATGGGAAAATCACGACCCTCAGCAATGAGGAACACGACTTGAGGAGGAGGAGGACACACATGGCTTCTAAAATTCAGAGGTCCGTCATTGACCTTCAACTTGGCAGTCCAATGATCTTAATAGTCCGGCGGACCGAATTTAGAGAAATTCGGTACAAACGTGATACCGTAATAAATCGTAATTCAAACACAATTTAATCAAATTCTGTAATTATTCGGATTCCGATACCGATCTAGGTTCCTACTCTACAATTTCGTCCAAAATACTGCACTGGAAATAAATATAAGCGAATACAATTTTTGATAACTTTACCAAGTTTAATTTTTTAGGCCCTTTATTTCCAGTGAAGTAGTAGCATACGATCCGATAATCCGAATAATGATATAATTTGATAGAATATTGTCTGGATTACGATTTATTTCGGTATTACGTTTCTGTGGGCAATTCAAGCTCCGCCGGACCCTTAATATACTTACAATAAACATTTAAGGTGACAGTTTCAAACAGTGGTATCTCGGTGGCGCTGTTAGTGGCTTCGCATCTGTACTGAGCCTGGTTGTCAGTGACGTTCGTCAGGATTGAGATCTCGGCGGACACTGAACGATCAGACGTCTTTGTTACGGAATGTATCTGGAATAGACAACTTAGTTTAATTTTGTGTACCAAAGACAGATGGACTACGAAGAAATATATATACTATACAAGGCATTCTAAGGATATGATAGATTTGACAAGCAAGTTTCTGTCTTACATACAAACACGTATGTATTTCCCAAAGGGGTAGGCTGGTGGTGTATTAATGTACACCACCAATAGTAACAACAATACCACATCACCAATAGTGGTGTACATTATTACACCTCAGCCTATCCCTGCCGTTGCCTGTGGTTAGGTCCCATATACCTACCAATCCAAACCAGGCACCAATCCAAACTCCAAGTTGTTATTGAGAATTTCTAGAAAAAACCCAATAACACTGATTTGCTCAACCTGTGGATCGAACCTAGGAACTCTATTATGTCTAACTTAACAGGAGTGGACCGAAGTGGAAATATATATATAATAACGATGACGTCACAGCTTACCTTTTTATCATTCTTAAACCACGTGAGTGTTGCCAGTGGATTGCCTCCTGAAGAAATACACGACAGCCTCTGAACAGTGCCAGCAGAGAGGGTAGTTCCCGGAACGTATCCGGTGATCATGGGAGCCGTTGGTGGATCTGGAACAAGCGAAAACGAAATTAGCGGTCACCCATCATTTTCTTGGCCTCGGCACGTGTTGCTTAACTTAGAAGATTTTGGCTTCGCCATATAGGTAATGAAGCATGACACGTTATTGCCCTAGGGGGATGTTGTGGGTTAGTAAATAAAATTGCTCACTTAACTAGATTACCATGTTAAAAAACACTTTTATTAAAAAATGTGTTAAAATTACAACTGTTTTTTTTTAATTACGTATAGTGACATTTCCCGCCTAATATAATATCATTTTATCCTTGCCATTACAAAATTGCCCACCGATTATAACAAGTATCAAGAATGCATGCCTATTGTACCTACTAAATTATCCTCAATTTGCCCCATTTCCCTCAATTTACCGCACTTTCTTACAAATTAAAGACCGAAGCTTTACGCTTGAGCGGCCACCCATCAAAATACAGACCTCATTTCGAACAACTTAACCCCAAGATCAAAACACAATTACGGGACGATCTCTTTCATTTCAAACCCTGTCATTTCTATTTTAATTATGTAGTTAATTCTTATTAATTATCAGTGTAAAATGACAGGGCGCTGCTAAAAAGATTTTAGGAACACACTTGCGATTTTGCGACCGATTCGTGAGCTTTTAAGTTTGTAGCAAAACCAGCAATCGATTTAATTATATAAATGTTTTTTCGGTACAACGGGTGAGAAATGACAAATTTATAAAAAAAACGATATCAAAAGATGTATACATTACTAGCTTCTGCCCGCGACTTTGTCTGGGTTGACATCAGAATTGGGTCCGACCTAGATAAAAAGTAGTCTAGGTATGTGTTATTCCAGACTATAATCTATCTCTGTGCCAAATTTCATCCAGATCCGTTCAGCCGTTCTGGCGTGACAGAGAAACAAACATCCATACATCCATAGGCACAAATTTTCACGTTTATAATATTAATAAGGAATTTATTTAACATGCATCTAAAATAATAATTCGCGTTTTTATATCTTCTCTATAAAGCTTCCAAAAATATTATGGCGTTTAAAAATTCGTAAGTAAGGTACTTACGCAAAAATAGAATTAAATCCATAGATGTAAAAATTCTCAATAAAAAGACACTCACAATAATAAATATGGTCCAGTGAGGATGAATATTATAAAAATCTAGAAACGCCGTGGCCAAAAATACATTCTGCTAAAGTTAAAAAAAAAACACTCAAGAAATGTCAAACTAAAAATGTCACTCAAAGTTTGTCGCGAGTTGGTGGCAGCTCCTATAATTATAAGGAAGGGTCTAGTCACGGAGTGGTGATTAAAATAATGGGTACAACCCTAGTTTAGGGCTGTCACTAATTGGATCTCATGTACGTGTTTGTATAAGATCGTAATTATATTGTGAGCATCACTGGAGTTTATTAGTTTTAGAATATAACGCTTGCAGGCAAAACATGGTTGGCAGACGTAGTGTGGTATGGCAAAATTATGGAGTACAGTATAATTATGAATCATAATATCCAGTTATATTACGAGAGAAGGTAAAATTCAGGACATAATTCAAGTCTAGCCGGATGTAGCTAAATATCAGCACTGTACACGAAGCGAGTCCCATAACACCTCCGCAACTCAGTTTTTCTAATTCTATTAAATGTCAATGATGTTTGGACATGTTGAAAGAATGAATGAAAGACGATTAACGAAAGGAATTTATAAGGCGAATGTCAGCGGCAGCGCCGGTAGAGGTCGCCCTAGAAGGACATACGCCGATCTTATTGGCGAAATCCTTCAAAAAGGTCAGGTGCACTCGCAACCGGTGCGTATGTATGAGAAGATGTATGAATGTGGAAGAAGCAAAAGAAGTATGCAAGAATCGTAGCAAGTGGCAGTCTATAGTTTCCCCTGTGGGAGAAAGGCGTGAGTGTATGTATGTATGTATGTTCAATGTCAATCAATAATTTTATTGCAGTGTCAAATAATATTATTTCCTCTCGTTCATAATTCAATTACGTACAACCCTAAATTTGCCTTGAAGCATAGTTAGTATTTTTTTTAAAACGCCAACTGAAATCAAAAGTACAAACAACACAAAACACAAATCGAATTATCTCAAAACAAAACACCAACTTTTATTCCAAAGTTTCCGAAACGAAAATTCAAATCACGATCGTCAAACTAGACCGAAAAACCTTTCGGTCAAGACATAACCAGCCGAAATAACTAGAGATTTATCCAATAAATAACCGTTTACGGTATCAGATAACGGTTAAAGTGTTATTCTTGTCACGTGCCGCTTGCAATCAGGATTCATGCGACAACCCTGTTGAAAAGTACGGGGAAATAGTTGGGCCGGGCGCTCGGAAATTCAACAAAAGGAAGAAAATATCACATTTTTGTGTTATGGCGGTAATTTTAAATATACAAAATTATATACGTTCGTATCCTTCATACAATTAAGGAATAAGAAGTTAAAAGGTAAGACTATTTAAGATAAACTTATGTATTCTGACACAGAGAATGCTTTTCGAGGCGCATATATATACCTATTCTAAGCCTTTTCCCAAAGTTTTCAAACTCGAATCCCAAATGACTTTAAGACATAAGCTAGCCAATGTCCATCTCCAAGGTTCAATCTATCTGTACAACAAAATTCATCAAAATTGATTTAGCGGTTTAGGCGCGAAAATGTAACAGACAGACGGAGTTTTTTTCTACTAGTAAATGACTACAACTCAATTTTAGAATTAGTAAGTAACATGTTTGTAACCTTTCTTATAAATATACCTATATCACTTAGCGTATGTATTTTTTTTTAATGACGACATTTTTTTAATACGGATTTATCATTTATTTTCAAATTTAATGGTCTAGTTATCATAAGTGTGCCTGCTGAGCATGAGATTTGGTTTTCAGATCGAGTAAAACGATATTGGGTTTTCTCTATAAAATTCTCAGTAGCAGCTTGGAGTTTCGAATAGTGTCTGTTTAATAGGCCCGCCCCCAACTTAAAATATACGTGCGAATTATATGAACACTCTTCCTACCTCTTAAAGTATAGCGGGTATTTTCAAAATGGATCGCCTAAGATGCAAGAAAACCGCAGCGCGCCCGTTCGAATTCCACGTCTGTATGTTTTCATGGCTCACAAAAAGTCGCGTTTCTAATTTGCGCAGCTCTCGTAAGCTGTTTTACGATACTCCGTATTAACAAGAGTCGTGTCAGAGTACCTACAGGTGACATTGAGCTCAACACAGTAAGGTCTTTACCCTCTTTTCAAAGAAAATAATATTAATAGACCCCGCTAAGTAGTCTGACGTCATTGACCTAGTGGTTGCAAAGGCTGGTGAGGGTAAAGTTCATAGTTTGATTCCCAGGTCGGGTTTTGCTTTTGCAATACTCAGTAGCAGCTCATATTGCGATAAAAACATACCGGTGTACAAGACACCTCTGCTTAACCATTTTTAGACACAGACGTGATGATTTGCTGTGTAACTTACGTCAAAAATATTAAATAAAAATAACACGTCCAATATTTTAGAGATCACAACAAAATCAAAAACATATGACAGTGCCATAACTTTTTGAATTTTATTATCTAGATAAATAACTTTCAGAATGCGTATTAGATGTACGAATCACATTACTGCCTACGTCTGAAGGCGTTCAGACGTGATCGTAATAGTGACAGGCGATGCATTACAATTACACGCTAAAAATTCAAAGCTTGTATCAAAAATACTTAAAAAAGATCTTAGAATAATTTGAGATCAAAAACCTGAAAGGTTGAAGGTAAAAATGTCAAATGTAGGGTATTTGTACTTTAAGGCTACTGACCAATAAAAGATGGCTGACAAGACTAGACTGTGCGCGATACGATCCATAATTTAATTGGTCTCATATAACTAGAACCTAAGAATAGAAATCTAACTACTTTTTACGGTTTTTATCGCGTAGTATTGATATTATGACCGACTCATTAGTCTAGTGGTCTCAAGCTTGACTGCTACGCTAGAGGTTCTGGGTTGAACCCCAGGTCGAGCAGTGTTATTGAGTTTTCTATGAAATTCTCATTTCAATTCAGGGCGAGCCTATAGCCATTAACCGGGCACAAATCCAGACTCCGAGCTGCTACTGAGAATTTCATAGAAAAACCCAATAACACTTTGATCGACCTGGGGATCGAACCCAGGACCTCTAGTGTAGCAGTCGCACTTGAGACCACTAGACTAATGACAGTTACCTAATAATACTAAAAAATACAGTACGTAATAATAGTTTAAAAAAAATGTATTAAGATGACAAACAAGCATACAGGCCGCTTGATGGTAAGCGGGAACTGCTATACACGCCAGCAACACCAGTGGTATCACTCGCGCGTTGTCATATTGATACCTTAGTTGTTAAGTCTCATACGCCTAGTAATGTCACTGGCTACATTACCCTTCAATCTAGAACACAATAACGCTAGCATATTATATCTTAGCGGTAGAATACTTGGCAATTATATTCCACTACCTTCAAAATCGTGAAATGCAAAAAATATATGGGGGTCTTTAAAATCCGGATTAAAATACCTCAGTCTCTCATTATTATATTACCTAGTGGTTGTAAGCGGAACTGCAATACTACTATTTTTACGTGGGAGAGCCATTTTTCGGCAAGAATGGGCCGGTTCGATACCATGGCCTCACAGAAAATCGGCGTTAAACAACGCTTACGTTGTGTTTCGCCGAGTGAGTGACGTTACCGGAGGCCCAATCCCCTTTTAAAAAGGTCGGCAACGCACTTGTGACTCCTATGGTGTTGCGGGTGTCCATGCGCGGCGGTAATCGCTTACCATCAGGCTATCCGTCTGCTCATTTGCCCACTTATCCCATAAAAAAGAACTAGAGCTCCTTGGTTCGAGCAGTGTTTTTCTAAGGAATTCTCCAATAGACTTCTATTACACGAGACTTAAAAACACGGGCGAATTTTGAGTGTATATCAAGTACACCTCTGCCTAACCCCTTCAATGAACACAGACGTGATGGTATGGCATGTCCACACCTCATATCTAATATAACAGTTCTATAACTACTTAAAGTCAGTTCAGAATAACTTTTTCCACCATAAAAGCCTTTTATAATAACTGCTTCATATAAGCAAGAAGCTATATGATTCTAACAGCATTCCACCATGATTAATGTTTTTGCGGTCATACGAGAGACGTCAAGATATTTACGTATATTGTCATTAGGTATGAGGAAGCGGCATGTTTTTCTGTCTGTATGTTTATTTTTAACCGACTAAGAAAAAGGAGAGGTTCTTGATCCGACTGTTTTTTAACACTCGACGCAAAAACGACGGGGTGTTATAAGTTTGATGTTTCTATGTGTGTGTGTGTGTGTGTTGTCATTGTAGCTCCCGAACGGATGAACCGATTTTGATTTTATTTTTTTTAAAGGTTAATAAGTCGGGAGTGCTAGCTATGTTTGATGAAAATCAGACCAAGATGGCCGCCGCCACAAAATGGCGATGTCGGAAGTTTCTTTAAATGTTTAATTCAATGTAGTTATTAACACATTGTATAAAACAACGTAATTTATGGATGTTATCCGATATTATTCAACCGTGAACCGATTCCGATGTGTTTTTTTATCTAATCGAATGTACTTGCTTAAAAGTACATTTTAAGTAAATCTCATTAAAAAAATATATACTGCCTTATTAGTCTAGTGTTCCTAAGCGCTACTGCTAAGCTAGCAATATTAATGGGTTTTCCTATGAAATTCTCAGCTCGGAGTTTCGAGTTGTGTCAATAGGCTCGCATTCTCATTAATAAACATGTCACCGAACTGTGGGCGTACATTCGTACACTACTGCCTAATCCTTCGGGGTATACAGGCGTGATGATAGGTTTTAAAATAATTATGCATTTGAAGCGGCGGTAGCCTAATGGCTAGGGCGTCGGACTTGCGATCATGTGGTTGCCGGTTCGAAACCCACTCATTGCACTACCGACGTGAACCCAGTCGTAACTCAAGCATTTAGCTTAGAACGAGGGGTAAGAATACTAGTAATGTGCGACCCACATTGCTAGTAAGCATTTTTTAAAAAGATATGGTAGAAAAGGTTAATTTATTCCTTTTCGAGATTATATATTACAACTTCACGGCGTCAAAGCCCACGTTTACTAATTCAAGTCACTAGTGTATTTTGTACATATATATATTTAAATATATATATTTGCTCTCTAGAACCGACTAATGCGTTCCATTATTGTGAAGAACTCGATACACGATTCCACTAAGTGTTGTTGATATTTATATTCAACTCGATTATGCGGCTTATTTCTGGAATTTACTATATTATCATACCATCACGCAGGAGGGAGAAGCAGAGGTTTGCCTGTATGTACCATCAGCCACCTCCATATCTAGCCATTTTGAAAACAAAATCCCGTGCACACGGTGGTGATGGCTTTTAGCAATTAAATAATATAAATGTGACGGGATAAAAATCATAAAAAGCAGTTTTATTTCAATATCTTTTTTTATACGATTAGAGATACGATTTCGACTTCATAAAAAGGACGATGCTATTGGTTGATAAGCGTAGGTAAGCACTGGTAGGTAAGCAGTCGAGGCTGCAGCCAAATATAGCTTTTACGGTGGCTAGATATGGCGTTGGCCGATAGTACCTACATGTACATGACATTATTATCATCATCATGGCAGAATATGCTGTAAAGAAACACTGTAACACCTGCATGTAACCTTATTCGTGAAAATAAATGATATTCTATTCTATTCTTACTGCTACTGAGAATTTAATAGAAAACCCTAATAACATTGCATGACCTCGGAATTGAACCCAGGACCTCTAACGTAGCATTCGCATGGGACCACTAAACCTAATGAGGCAGTCAATTTTATCAGTACAGAAAAGTAACTGTTATATTTGTTTTCTTAAAGATACCAGCAATATGTAACTAGCCCTGTTCACGAAGTTCGATTCTATTTCAGATTGAGCCTGAAAATCATATCCAAAACCTCTATTTCAACGACCATTACCAACCAAATCATAAAAAACGGTTGAATTTATAATTCTCAAGATAATAATATTACAATCGCCGATTTCCTTCGACCGTCTTCACGGCTTCACTCGGGCATCAAACCCGCCACGAACTGTCAAGTTATCGACGCCATTAATCATGTGGATAACTGTATCCTCAAGGGACTAAGCAGAAATGATAGATGAAGAGAACCATGATAATTTTGATGGATATTTGAAATCTAATAATGTTTTAAGCTTATAAGTTAGTTATTTAAATTGATAGGTTCAGTCTTGCGATCGCAAGTGCTGTGCTAGTGGTTCTATGTTTGATTCCCAGGTCGAGCAGTGTAGCCATACCATCAAGCTTGTTATTAGTTAGTACATTTCTACTTTATTCTTTGGGGAATTAGAGTGTATAACAATTAGGTAAAATACATAAATTTTTGTGAAAGAAAAATTCGTCTCATGCAGAATTCGAACCTGCGTCCCTTCCGTTAAATTAATTAATTATTTATCGACAATTAGGTAAAAGGACTGCCTTAGAAAGGATTAGTCTCTAGTGGTCCCAAGCGCGACTGTTACACTAGAGGCCCTGGGTTCGATCCCCAGGTCGAGCAGTGTTATTGGGTTTCTCTATGAAATTCTCAGTAGCAGCTCGGAGTCTGGATTTGTACCGGTTACTGGCTATAGGCTCGCCCCGTATAACATGGGACCTAAACATACCGGCGAACTGTGGGTGTACATTCAGTACGCCTCTGCCTAACCCTTCGGGGAATACAGGCGTGAGGGTATGTTACGTACTATATATGTTATATACTAGTTATTATATGCGATGCGGTATTCAAAATGACCACTGTATTTGCGATTTTTTAAATACAGCATGTCCCAAACATTTTACAAAACAATTAAAACCTCCATGCAACAAAGAAAATTCAATAAAATTCACATACAAACAAAACCCGCCATAAAAACACAACGTTATCTACAGAACATAAACAAAACCAACAAACACGAAGTACATTAAAACGCAAAATTTCAGGGTTGTCCTGCAACAATTATGGCCGCACTTGTGCACGAATAGGGCTGTCGCCACAGGGAGCTAACAGTTGAGCAATTAATTCGTGCGATGTCCACAGACTCATTACTTTAATGAGGGGAACGTGCTGGACGGGACAACCCTACATATAAGGTTGTGTATAACGATTCAATTTATGTAATGGAGTTTTTTAGTGTCAAGATTAGATGAGTTTCGTTTCTTTATTTATAGAGGCTAATGCTGATCAATCAACTTGCGAGATTAAGCTGTGCTTGCCGCGGCCAGATTATGGATGGGTCACCAACAGACCGAGACCTCTCCGTGCCTCGGAGAGCACGTTAAGCTATTGCTGTCGTACCTATCTACATCTATATTTTAAGTGGGAGAGCCATGCCTCGACACGAATGGGCCGGCTCGACCGGAGTGATACCACGGCCTCACAGAAAACCGGAGTCAAACAACGCTTACGTTGTGTTTCGCCGAGTGAGTGAGGTTACCGGAGGTCCTATCCTTTTTTAAAAGGCGGGCAACGCACTTGTGACTCCTCTGGTGTTGCGGGTGTCCATGGGCGGCGGTAATCGCTTACCATCAGGCGATCCGTCTGCACGTTTGTCCCCCTATCCCATAAAAAAAAACTAACTTTAGTGGTAGTCGGAAGCCCGAAAAATCTGACAATCAGTTTGTCCTTAGAATATTGGTATCTATTGCCCAGAAATGGGTTGCGAACGTTTAATGGCAATCCTTCGTATGAAATAGTAATTTTCAGTCATATTTGGTAAGACTGGAATGCGATCCCAACATACTTAAGTAACTGAATGTCGTCCACTTTGTCTAACCAGGTGATATCATCAAAGTGGAATAATCCTCGATAGCTTAGTAACTAAAGCATCCAGTGTACTTAATTGTAGGGATGCAGATTCAAATTCTTAAATCGAAATTCTCTTCCACTCAAAATGTATTAATCTTTTCATCATCACATAAGGAATACAAACAAAATTAAAGTTAGAATTACATTAATTAGATAATTATTACGGTAAGAGAAATATTATGTATGAAGGAGCACAACTATAACTATCCTTACTAATATTATAAACGTGAAAGTTTATGAGTATGGATGTTTGGATGTTTGTTACTCTTTCACGCCAGAACGGCTGAACGGATTTGAATAAAATTTGGCACACAGATAGATTATAGCCTGAAAAAACACATAAGCTTTTTATCCAGGTCGGATCCAATCCTGAAGTCCACGCAGACAAAGTGGCGGGCAGTAGCTAGTATATAATAAAGGGCCAAATAACATCAAGGTTCTTTGTTTAAATATCGATGGAAAAAATATATTTATTAAAAGATTTTTTGAATCGTTCGCACTCTGCACCTAATAAGCTTAAAAATTTTAATAGCTATTGGATATTAGTTATAAATTAGTAATTTAAGATCATCAAGTAAGTAAGTGAACTATATTCTTCAAAATTCTATTAACTGAAGCTGATTTATATCTGTATCTTTTAAAACTATTAAATCCTATCAATGCGAACACCAACAATCAACTCTATGTGACAACTCAACGATCTGAGACGACCGACCTACCTTATAATCTCCTCCACGATAAAAATAAGATAGCCACAAAAACGGTCCATACAGAAGCATGAAAACGCAAATAAACGGTTACAAAGAAGCTCGGTCGGAGCAAAAACAGCGCATTATCGCGACGCCCCCCAAAGGGGCTCTGTAAACAACATATGAATAGGCTTTTTGCAGCGTCACCTTGACAGTGGCCTAAAAATAATAGGTCCAAGTTTAGGATTTAAGCGGCATGATCCGCTTTAAGACTGATCAACTCCCGCCTAATTTTTCGCAAATTGTAAAAATACCATATTGCTACTGGTGTTTTTTATACCACTAAGGTGGCAAATAAGCATACAGGCCGCTTGATGATAAGTGTTTACCGTAGCCTATGGACGCTTGCAACACCATGGGTATCACTCGCGCGTTGCTGACCCTGTAAATAGTTGGGCTGGCAGCAAAGAAGACATGCTGCCATGCATGACAGCGGCTGTAACAAAACACCACCGGTCCCCCCACTGCCAACACAACGCTTCCTCGTAATTAATCCTCCTGCAATTTAAAAACTGTAGAATGGTCTATAATAATTGCACATTAATTGAAAAACAAAAATTGTGAAGGTCACTAATTGATACTAAAGCCGAATTAATGATTTTTAGGGCTCCGTACCCAAAGGGTAAAACGGGACCCTATTACTAAGACTTAACTGTCCATCCGTCTGTCACCAGACTGTATCTTATGAACCGTGATAGTTAGATAGTTGAAATTTTCACCGATGATGTATTTCTGTTGCCGCTATAACAACAAATCCTAAAAAATAGAGTAAAATGAATATTTAAGGGGACTATCATACAACAGATATGATTTTTTTGCCGTTTTTTTTATTTATTGGAACGGAACCCTTCGTGCGCCAGTCCGACTCACACTTGGCCGGTTTGTATTTGGAATTGTTTTCTATCAAATATACATGTATGTCTGTATGTCCAGTTATAACTAAAGATCTACTTGACGGATTTCTATGAAATCTGGAGCACAATTTGATACTTTAAACCACATGATTAAGAACGAGAATCTTAAAATGACAACACTTTGACTTGTCCTACCAATGAATTCTATCGACGACATATATATTATTTCGTATTTCCATCCGTCGTATTTAAGTATTTTGTACCATACCTATATAGTATAAGGTCTCTAGTCCCTTGATAAGCCAAATGTCTAGTTTTGCCCGAATATTAAGATAAGACTATCAGTACACAGATCGGTTTCCTGGCCCTATCTCCAGTGTGTGCTGGCCAGCGGATCGCAGATATGTACTGTTTACTAATCTCTTGTGTCATGGGCTATGGGGACAGAAGAAGCGGACGATAGTGTTCCTGCGATGACCTCGGCCTGAGACTCTGGTGGCCAATTATGCATATCAACAAAAGGCTAGTTTAGTTTTTAAATAAAGCTGTGTAGTGGGTGCGTTTACAAACACAAATTGTCACATACACAAAAGCCCAGACCCGGAACAACTACCTCTAGATCATACGAGTCTCCTCTCAAAGCTATCGATCAAAAAAAGAATCACCAAAATCGATTGGCGTGATATTGAGTTATTCGTCCATTTGTCGCGCACATACTTAATACAAATTTAAGATTTAAATGGTTTTCTCATGGATGCCATCGTCAGAACTGGACCAAATTGAGACCACACAGAAGCACAAGCTTTCAAATAAAAAAAGAATCATCATATCGGTTCATCCAGTCGAAAGTTCTGAGGTAACAAACATGAAAACAGTCGAATTGAGAACCTCTTCCCTTTTTAAAGTCGGTTGAAGAGGTACATTTGAAAGGTCAAAACTAGTTGCATAGTTCCAAAAAGTAGGTCTTATGCAGAAGAGTTGGCAAAAAACTCCATGGATACTCTTTAAAAAAAAAACAAACAAAATAAACTCAAACTAAAAATTTTTGAAATCGCCTTTTCTAGCACTTTGCGCCACACCCTTAAGAAATGATTAATGTAGGGTAGATAGCAACTTGGCCACTACGTATGCTGAATGAGACACGATTTGTATAGGTACACTGTTTGACTAAGGTTTGGACCTAGAAACCGGAGTTGAGGCTAATTTTAGAAATCCAGATTAAGTGAAATGAAATGAAATGAAATGAAATGAAATGAAATGAAATGAAATGATTTATTCTGCAAGTAGATCTTTAGAGATACTTTTACATGTCAATGGTATGGGGTTTTTTTTTTAGCTAGATGGCTTCGGCATTTCCTAACTGACGACCTCTGAGAAGAAACACCGAAACAAACTCAGAGAATCATGGTCTCTTTTAAAGTCCAGACATGGAAGAACACTTATATGTGAGTGGTACGATGTAGGGTAATGTCTGAAATGGCCTTTTGAGGAAAGAACCATTGCAGCTTTGAGTAGACCAGTCCAAACTGACGGCACGCATGCATCAGTCATCGTGTAGCTCAACCATAATTTAGGGAGCTCAACGACCCGTCGCACGACCATACCAGATCAGCAGGACATTCGTGTAGGTCTAATGAAGTTCCCAAAGCTTCCAGACTATATTAAGCTTGTTTAATTATCATGTATCAAAAGCCTACATGGTACTCACATTTACAAATTATATAATAATATAAGTGTCACGGTTTAATAATGTCGCGGCAAAATAGTAACAAATTCATAGATGTCAAAATTCAATTCACTAATCTAGGAGTAATTAAAATGTCAACAATTAAAATGTCAACAATTAAAATGTCAACAATGAAAATGTCATAACAATGAAAATGTCATAACAATCAAAATGTCATACCAAATAAGATGTCAACACTCAAAATAACATTGTCACATTACATTTCGGATACACAATGTCAAGTCCCAAAAGTGGGTCATGTGAAGAGGAACCATCAAGAAATTCCAGACTCCTAAAAAAAAACATATTTACATCATTATTCTTCAATAACATTAACAATTCTGTTCTGTGTAGTTTGCATTATGCAGTTTGATGTGACCCAATAAATAACAAAACATTGCCATAGCAAGTAAAAACCGACCAGCCCCGACAGACAGCACCCGTTCACGGGCATGACGTGTGTATCAGCGCCGTTCGACTCAACCATGTTGTAGGGAATAAAACGGCCCGTCACACAACGACACCATCAGCAGGACATTTGAGTGAGCTTGACAAGCTTTGACCGCCAGGCAATAAGATAGCAAGATTAATTTTAGGGTTGTTATAAGTAGATGCTAAATGCAACATCAGTGGCTGCACAATACACAATACTTTAATAAAAATAACCCTGTTAACGAGAGTAGCTCAATCCCAAGCATTTTTGTCTTCCATATAGTCCTTAACTGTATAGTAACCCTTTTTACAAAGCTTTTGCTTAATGTATGACTTAAATTTATTATGACTTAAATGTTGGAAATGACCTGGGATTTTATTGTAAAAGCGTATACATTGACACTTAAATGACTTACTGATTTTCTGGAGCCTAGTTGGAGGAACAATGAACCTGTCTTTATTTCTAGTGTTAATATTATGGATATCACTGTATTTAGAGAAGAGATCAATATTTTTGTGCGCATACAATAAATTTTCATAAATATACTGAGAAATAACGGTCATTATATTAATCTCTTTAAACTTTTCTTTGAGTGAACACCTGGGGCTTAGGTTATAAATTGACCGAATGGCTCTTTTCTGCAATACAAAGATAGTCTGTATATCGGCGGCATTCCCCCACAGCAGAATACCATACGACATCACACTATGGAAATAACTAAAATATACTAGTCGAGCCGTATCGACGTCAGTTAAATTACGTATTTTTTTCACGGCGTACGCTGCAGAGCTGAGCTTCTTCGACAACTTATCTATATGTGGGCCCCACTGAAGCTTAGCATCCAAAGTAATGCCTAGAAACAAAGTAGAGTCTACAAGGTCCAACTCTTTGCTATTTATTAATACACTTGTTTTCACCTGTCTGACGTTAGACGTCGTGAACTTAATACATTTAGTTTTTTTCTCATTTAATAGCAAGTTGTTAGTATTAAACCAGTGCATTACTTTTAGGAGAGCGCTGTTTACATCGTCAGTTGCCATTTGTTGGCGTTTTAGTTTAAATAACAAAGAAGTATCATCTGCAAACAGCACTACCTCATGATTGTCCCTTATGAAATAAGGCAAGTCATTAATATAAATCAAAAACAAAAATGGGCCAAGAATTGAGCCCTGCGGAACTCCCATAGCGACGACTGACCCCGGTGATCTCTTTCCATTGACGTCCACTTTCTGAATCCTGTTACACAGGTACGATGTAAGAAGATTCAGAGAAGCGTTCCTAACACCATAGTGGTGCAATTTCCTGATTAGAGTTTCATGAAGGACGCAGTCGAATGCTTTGGACAGATCACAGAAAATACCCAAAGCATCGTATGAATTCTCCCAAGCACTATATATGTGGCCTAAAAGTTCAACACCGGCATCGGTTGTCGAACGGCCCTTTGTAAATCCGAACTGCTTACTATGTAATAATTTATTTTTATAAAAAAACCTTTGCATTTGATCCAACATTAGTTTTTCAAAGATTTTGCTAAATGTAGGTAACACTGAGATAGGTCTAAAATTAGTTGGGTCAGATGTGCTACCTGATTTAAACAAAGGAATTATCTTGCTATTTTTCATAAGATCAGGAAATTTACCACAGTCAATACACTTATTAAAAATAATGGCTAGGGTAGGTGCTACGACCTCTATAATGGATTTGGCAACGTCAACAGAATGACCCCATAAGTCTGCAGTCTTCTTTATGTTTAAAGTATTAAACGTTTTTATTATATCTCTGCAATTGACATGACAAAATTGAAATTCAATATTACATACATTAACATTTTCTTTAAGTAAAGATTCAGCAACAGTGGGGGACGAGTTCAGCGATTTAGTGGTCGAAATAGGTATATTTGCAAAAAAATTTTCAAATGTTGAAGCAACCTGTGTGTCGGCTGTTACAATGTTATCATCTATTTTAAGACTGTAGTCACTATTTCGTCTACTAATTCTTCCCGTTTCACTATTAATAATATTCCATGTCATTCTAATTACATTATTACTGTTTCTTATTTTAGAACTTATATAACGGGACTTGGCTATACAACACACTCTTTTGAATAATTTTGAGTAATTTCTAACATAGATATTAAAATCAGGAGTGTTAGCATAGATTCGTTCATTGTATAGCTCATAAAGACGCTTTCTGCTTATATGAATACCTGTGGTTGCCCATTCACTGAAAGAAACATTTCCATTTACCGTGATCGTCTTAGGTACAAAAGTGGAATCAAAATGTGTACAGTATGCTTTAAAAAAGGTCTCGTAACATTTATTGGGTTCATGCTCATAAGGCAATAACGGCAATGTATTAATAAGTTTAGTTTTAAACATTTCCAAACGACCTGCAGTTTTTGGGTTAACAATGATATCCATTTTAACCACTTCCATATTCCGATTCTGGATACTAATCATCTGTCCGGTGTGGTCAGAATCTAACATATTAATAATTTTCTTGTAGTTAGGTATAACATCTGTGTATATATTATCTAAGCATGTGGCAGTAGAAGCTGTTATTCTAGTTGGCTCCAGAAATAAGTTAGTAAGATTGTATGACAGGAAAAGGTTTTTAATCTTATTAGTTAATCCTGAATTTTCCAATAAATTGACATTAAAGTCACCACATATTAAGATACATTTATTACATTTACTAGCTTTGTGAAGTGCTTCATCCATTATCATTTCAAAGGAATCATACAATCCTGAAGGAGGTCTGTACACACTTAATACAATAAACCGCTCTAATTCCACACTGGCTATCTCAATTGTTCGCTCAACAGAGAGGCTCACTATATCCTTGCGTTCCTTAAATTTAAGTTGATTACTAACTAGGATTAAGGAGCCACCATGAATGGCATTCTCCCTGCTAAACGAACTACCAACCTGGTGATTACTGTAGTTAAACATGATTTGGTGAGACTTTAACCAGTGTTCGGTAATACAAAGAATGTCAATGTTATTATAGTTCATAAATAATTCAATTTCTAAATCTTTATTCATCATTCCTTGTATATTCTGGTGAACCAGCTTGATTATATCACCTTTTTTATGCACTATTGAAGAATAATGTGGTGTAAAAGTATTTCCTAAATTTTCATTTTTCTGCAGTAAGTCAATGCAAGAGGTTGTCTCTATTGTCTTCATATCTAATTTAAATTATTTGAAATGTCAAAACTGTGGCTAGCCAAATCATTGGCTGGGTCAATATAAATATCAGATGATTGCTCAATAGAAACAACATCTGTATTAGCCAAATTCTTGGCTGAAATCATAAAATAATATGACAGCGACAGTGCTATCTGTTTCTTACAATATAATGAAAGATAGTACCTATCTTTTGTCGTGTAAAAATATCTGCTAACAAAATTGTTAGTGTCTATCACGTGAAAAAGATCATTATTATATGTCAATGTATGCAGTGTTAAATTAGTCTTATATCTAGATTCATTTTCTACCTGTGGCAAACTGTAGCTATATGGCAGTGTAAACATTATAATTTTACTTACATTAAGTTTACTTAGTGAATCATAATATGGGAGAAGGTCATTTTTGTGCATGTCTCCTCTATTTGCAGCTAAAATTATTAATGTTGTACCCAGAGGGAAGTTAAAATTAATAACTTTTTTTAAAATTTCAATGTAAGTTCGACCTGGCATACAATAGTTAAGAATAGAATATTCCTTGCAGGAGTTTGATAGTAACTGGCCCATATGTTTACCAATTTCATCACTAAATATTACAATATTTGGCTTACAAATGGTTTCTACATGGGATTGTACTGGGTTTTTTTTGGGACTATTAACACTAGTCAAGTTGTTATGTACATTATGCACGATGGAGGAGTCGTCAACTGATGAAGAAGCCAGTGATGGCTGATGATTTAAAGAGCAGGTTTTAGTCTCAGGTTGTGAGCACTCAACAGTGGAGGTGCGAGCCGAACCCACTAGCTCATTCATTGCCAGCATATACTCCTTCATTTGCATTTCTGAGCTTTTATATTTATTAGTCATTGATTCTAATTTTTCATGAAGGCTTTCAATCTCCAATTCTAGATTTTTTGTATTTTTTTTATATTTTATTACATTATTTTGTAATTTTGATGATAATATGTCTAATTTATTTAATAACTGTAATCTTTCTCTATTTAATTTAACATTTTTAATGAAAAACTTTTGTCTTTTTACTAATTTTTGTGTCTTTCTGATGTATTTATTTATTTTTACATATTTTTTGAACTTATTCCTACTGCATTTAACTACCCTGACTGAGTTCTTGGATGTGTCACTACAAGTTAAATCTATTGTGCATACGGGTTTTGTAATACCTGCAGTAGAAACTAAGCTGGGAGCACTAACAACCAACTCGTTGAAGAGGCTCTGATTCATAGAGGCTGTGATGTTATGTTGTTCGGTCTCGAGTTGCAAAATTTTACCATTGGCCTCATGTAGCTGCTGTTCAAGAAAATGTACACGATCAAGAGCTTGTTCATACTCAATGCTACACTGTTCAAATCCATCAACAACGAGTTGGAGTCTGTCTCGGGTATCTATTGCCTTGATGCATTGTTCATGCAACTTTGACATTTCATATTTTAGAGTTTTATTTTTATCTAAAATTTCTATTAGTTCCCTCTCATTGTCATCTCTTTCCCTATTCATTTGATCACACAACTCCTTGGATGCCTTTAGTTCGCTCAAAGCCAGTTGGAGTTTGGACTCCTCCTGGCGAGCAGAGGCTTTGCGGGTCAACATGATTAAAGAATATAAAGAGAGTTGAGAATAAGTGAAAGGGAGGTTAATAGGTAGAAGTACAGATAAATCAAAGGGATTATAAGAAAACAAGAGGACTTTGAAATCTAAATTACGAAGTTGTGTCACCAAGTTTATAGGTTATATTGTTGTTGTTTACGTTTGCAGGTGTATGAAATGAACTCGTAATTTATTTGAATTATTAAACACGATAATAGGGAACGCAAAACTGAGTTAAATACTTTTGTACCTGTAAAGAATGAGATGACAATTTTTTTACAATCGTCGTGCCGGTAGCTGTCAGACACTTATTAGACAATAATTCACAATTTTAGTACAATTTACACTAGGATTTTACACGGAACACTTTCATTATAACTAGTACTTAGTGATTAATTGGTTTTTGGTTGTTATTTAATGATAAAAACAAAGAAATCTTAATAAAAGATATGGACCAGATAAAATCAGCTGTTAGCTACAGTGTTGCCACTCACAAAAAAAAAAAAAAAATAAATAACAGTGACGTCATCGTACACGTTTTATAATTTAAATGTTTTTAGATTTAGAACTGCCTCATTAGTGTGGTTGTTGCAGGCTGTTACGCTAGAGGTCTTCGATTCCCAGGTCAAGCAAAGTTTGATTAGGTTTTTCTATGAAATTCTCAGTAGCAGCTCGGAGGTTTTTGGACCGGTTAATGGGCTTGCTCCCTAGTACGTAGGTGTACGTTTGTAAAACTCTGCCTTACCCTTTGGGGAATACAGGCGTGATGGTATGGTAGGTATGTTATGTTTTATCCAATCACTTCAATCCACGATCTTATTTATCCCCCTAGCCCTTTCCACTATCGGACGACCAGAAGCACGAAAAAGCGTCGTCGATTCACGGTGGACATTCCAAAAGCCCGAACGAAACGCTTAAGTCCACTTTTATAACGCGTACTGCTGACATATGGAATGCACTTCCCGAGTGGGTCTTCCCTGATAGATGTAATCTGGGTGTCTTTAAATCACGAGTGAATCGGTTTCATCTAGGCAAGCGCGCTCCATCGTAGATCGCAGTATCGCTTAACATCAGGCAAACTGGCGGTCAAGCGTAAGCCTATTACGAATAAAAAAAAACAGTTATCTACTACCTATTTTTAAGTTTACTAATTCGAAAATTTTAGGGGACTAAAATCAATTTTATACCTAGTAATTACAAACTGAAATGTTAACCGTGACGTCATGAGAGCGTCACAACGTAGACCGTCGTAAGTTTCGTTTTGATAAGTTAAATTTTCCGCGCATTTTTTTTTACTTTTAAATAATTAAAATCTTGCTGGAAAAGCGATTACGTAAAAAAAATATGGAATAGACATCATTCTATCTATAGCAATAAAGATTACAAATAAAAGTATTTTATTCAAAAATTAACAAAAATGTACGGTAGCTGTTAGTAATTGCAACATTAAGACGTCCAACAACATAGTCGACCCGTGACCATGGATGCTGTAAATGATCCGAAACGTCGGGAATCAAATAATATCAACACAACGCGACAGAATCCGTAAAAAGTAGTTTTATTTCAATGTCTAATATTCGCGTAAGTGTCAGAAACCAGTATATTTTACTCAAATTTGAATCTTTTTCATATTCCCTACTGTGGGTATACGTTAATAAAAATCTGCCTAACCCTGAAATTACAGGCGTGATGGTATTTTGTATTGTACGGAACCTGTCTCTATAAATGTGGTTTTCTTTCTTTCTTATGTTGTTTTAAGAAGTAATTTACAGCTGTTTCTTAAGTTTAGCTGTGGCTAAGGCGAGGGAGCGTAAAATTCTGGACTTTCAAGTCAGACAAAGTGGAGAAATCAACAATCGCTTTTCAGCGTTTGAGGATGGCATTACATGGGACAAAATATACATACATCGCGAGGCATAAGGCTCTAAGTTTGATATCCAGGTCAGAGAAAGGTGTTATTACACTATAGAAGAAACAAGAGTCATACCTACTTTTCTGCCTAACCATTTCAAAAATTCAAGCTTGCAGATATGGTAATTAGATTAAGTTTCGTAAAGACAGATTCGAAATTACTTTGATCTCTACAATTCCTTTATACAATTAGGATCTAATTTAAATTACAATTATTCTTTGTAAATAGCGCCGCTTTGTGTAGACGGAGACTAAAATAACACGCGTGAGGGTACGGTCTCGTTGAAAGATGAGCGAGAAATGAACGAGGTTAGTGGCGAGAATATAAAGACGTTGTGATAATTACTAAATATAAACAGGCCATTTTTGAGGAAAGGATTCCATTCAATGCTAATGTAAGACACCGTTTTTTATTGCCTAGGTTTTTTGTATAGATATAATAAATGATTGATAGGTATATGAGAAACTGTGGCTCTGTATACTAAACTAGCATACAGAGCCACTTGGAGCGGCAATTGACAACATTTAATTTTTTTAACACCTATATATATTATAATTTAATTTGAAACTAGATCAAAAAATAGGATACCTACCCGTATTTTTTTCCCGATATTCAATCATTTTCATATTTATTTTCGACTTTGAAGTTCTTTCCAAATTGCGTCATTTGTACGGTTAAACGGTAAGACGACGTAATTTTTCTGACCTTTAAAAAAATTGTCTTATTTATGTCAATTGGCATCTTTCATAATCATTCATAACCTTAAATTAGTCATTTCGTTACTGATTTTTTTATTTCGAAAAAAAATCAATTTTTTCAGTTTCCGCCGTATAAGTGACGTCATCACACGTTTTATGATTTTTATTTCTCCGAAATGAAAAATGTTATGTATAGACACCATGAACACACACTAGCTCGTTGTCATCTTCTGGTGTGTGTCACATCAGTTGTTAAGCCTCGGCCTCCTCAGTTGTAATGCAAGAATCATAGCGAGTGGCATTCTGTAAGCAGTTTCTGCGTACTCTTATGAAAAAACCTGAGTGAGTTGACACTGCGACCTGACCCCAAAACCAAGATGGTCGCTGAATAAAACATTTTAACTAGCGTAATGTTAATGGTGGCTTGAAATAACAAGGCTTTAACCGATTAATATGTTACATAAAAGGATATTTGGGGGATCTAGGGGAAAGCCTATGTCAACTCTAACTTGGATAGGCATCATAGCATACCATCACGACAACAATCCTGATAGGTAAGGCAGAAGTATACACCCACAATTGATTTGTCATTGGTAAGGTCATTGATATTTACCGAGCACATATGCAAGCTCCAAACTGCTATTGAGAAGGAAATTCTGCTATGAAATTGAAGAAAAAAATAATTAAAATTAACATCCCACCCTGCTTCTGTGAATCGAACAGACTCCTCCTAGGTTCTTTAGCGAGTGTGAGTAGTTATAGCTTTAGTTGTATGGTTTCACTTATGTTCTCCTATGGAGAAGAATCCGTCGAGACATTTATCTCTCTACAAGCATATTTCGATGCAAGTTTTACCATCCGATATAAAATCTAGCAAAAATCCAGCAACTTTTCCCCAATTTATACATCAAACCAAACACACATCGTCGCCCAAATTCCCCATACCGCAAAAAACCTGGTACGCAAACTTTAAACCGCAAAAAAGTGGACTAGAACTCGATGCGAAAAAGGGATAGTTAATATTAGTAAGAGAGAAGGGGACAGAAAGCACAGTTTAAAAAGCTGTTTAATCCGACCTAGAGGTTATCGTGTTAGGCCGACGAAAAAATACGGGGTTATGAATTTTAAGTCTAGGGTTCCCTTGAATTTATTTTTCAATATCTCAGTATATACTGAGCGTTTTCGTTTCGTTTCTTTGTGTTTATATCAGCCACCTGGTGGTAAGATTTCTAAAAAAACGCTCCTCTCTTCTACTAAACTGTATAAACTTTGCTGTGCCCGACAGGGTCCATAGTTAAGGGGCGGGGAATTTGCTACAAAAACGTTATACCGAAATAAATCGTAATTCAGACAATATTCTATCAAATTATGTTATTATTCGGATTTGGATACCGTTCAATCTAGGGCCCTATGGTACTATTTGGTCTACTACTACTTCACTGGAAATAAAAGACCGGAAAATCGTTCCAAACTTGGTAAAGTTATCGAAAATTTCATTTGCTTACATTTATTTCCAGCGAAATATTTTGGACGAAATGGTAAAGTAAGAACCTAGATTAACGGTATCAGAATCAGAATAATAACAGAATTTTATTCAGTTGTGTTTAAATTACGATTTATTTCGGTATTACGTTTATAAAAGAAGAGAAATTCGGTCCGCCGGACTCTTAAGTATTAAATTACAAGACTTTTTCAGACATCCCAATACTACAGATAATGTAGGCGAAATATATTATGTATGTAGCCAAAATTTTCTTCCCACAAATGGATTACACAATTTCCCACTGAACCCCAAACGCCGGCAGCGGGCGTGACGTCAGCTGCGCTTCCGGTTCCGCAAATATTATGATAATTCGCACAGGCCGGACGTTTTGCCCGTTGTTTATATAGCAATAGTTTTATCATTTTATGTTTAATATGTTTTATATTTAAGTATGTGCGGTTTTCCGGGTTTTATGGTTGACTGCATACCATCACGCCTGTATTCCAGGATTAGGGTGGGGTGTACAAATGCAGACCTACAGTTCACCGTTTCTTTTACGTCCTATATCAGAGTATGTTAGTGTTAATGCTGGTTTCAACTGGAACCGAATTGTTTGGAACTAAATTACTACTACTGTTACTTATTAACATAACATATAACAATACCATCACGCCTGTATTCCCCGAAGGGTTAGGTTAGGTTAGCGTCCCAATATACACCCACAGTTCGCCGGTATGTTTAGGTCCCATGTAATAGGGGGCGAGCCTATTGCCATTAACCGGGCACAAATCCAGACTCCGAATTGCTTGGGAATTTCACAGAAAAACCCAATAACACTTTTCTCGACCTGGGGATCGAATCCAGGACCTCTAGCGTAGCAGTCGCGCTTGGGACCACTAGACTAATGAGGCATACATATTATGCAGTTATAGTAATAATTTAAATTAAAGTTTAAGTTTGTATTTCAGACTGCCTGCCAGTAGTCTAGTTGTCTCAAACGGGACTGCTCCGCAAGTGGTCCTGGATTCCCAGGCCGAGCATTGTTATTGGGTTTTTCTATAATATTCTTAGTAGCAGCTTGGAGTTTCCCGAATGGCCTCGCCACCTATTACATGGGACCTAAACATAGCGGCGAACTGTGGGTGTATATTGGGACGCTTTTGTCTAGCCCTACGGGGAATACAGGCGTGATGGTCTGTTATGATAGGTGCATATGATATTTAGAATTGGTGCATAAAATAAAGACTATTTAAGTATACACGGAGTGCCAAAGACCGTGTTTAGCCCATACGCGATTTACAAAGCACCCTTTCTTGACCACAACGGCTCTCAAGGGGTCTAACCCCCCACTAGAAATGATTTAAAGGGTAATCTAAGTTACCACGAGTTCGCAAGGGTTAAGACCACAACTGATGAAGGGTTAGACGTGTGGGTAACGGTAATCCCAGGGTCAAGACTTTTGATTCCTATTTTGGATGGAGTTTTATACTCGTATTTTGCCCGCGACTTCGTCCGCGTGGAATAGTTACTTTGTTCCCTATGAAATTTCATCCCCTATTTCAGCCCGACATAGGTCGAAATTTATCAAAATCCTTTCTTAGGGGATGCCTACATAGTAGCTATATGCATGCTAAGTCTCAGCTCGATCGGTTTAAAATTGACAAAGTTTCATACAAACTTTCATCCCCTATTTTATCCCCTTGGGGGTAGAATTTATCAAAATCCTTTCATAGCGGATGCCTACGTCTTAACATATACCTGCATGCCAAATTTCAGCCCGATCCCTCCAGTGGTTTGGGCTGTGCGTTGATAGATCACTATGTCAGTCAGTCAGTCACCTGAGTTTTATCTGCACAGGAATGTTTATTTTAATACCAGCGACTCGCCTGCAGTTTCGCCCGCGTTGCTCTGCTCCTATTGATCGTAGCGTGATGTTATATAGCCTATAACCGTCCTCGATAAATGGACTATCCAACACAAAAATATTTTTTCAATTCCAACCAGTAGTTCTTCAGATTAGCGCGTTCAAACAAACAAACTCTTTAGCTTTATAATTTTAGTATAGATTGACTTTATTAGTGTTGTGCGACTGCTACGCTAAAGGTCCTGGTTTCAATTTCCAGGTTGGGCAAAGTGTTATTAGGATTTTCTATGAAATTCTCAGTAACAGCTCAGAGTCTGGATTTGTGCCCGGTTAATGGCAATGGGCTCGCTCCTTATTCCATGGGACCTAAACATACCGGCGAACTGTGGGTGTACATTAGTACGCCTCTGCCTAACCCTTCGGGGAGTACAGGCGTGATGGTGTGTTATGTAACAAGTAAGTACACTTCACACCATTATTGAAACAGGTGTGTTTATGTTAAAAATACCCAATATTAACTTAATTCTACAAAGTTAAACACCAATAACCTAACAAGTTTAATGGAAAAAAGAAATAAATCTCCAATACGAAAAGCTAGCATGAAAATCTCACATCGGTAAAAGCAAAAGAAATCCGATTTTTTTCTAAAAAGAAAGCTGAGCTTGTAACTCAGTGCATCTACCAAATACTTCAGTTTTCATGAAAATTTCATTGCGTTATTTTTCCAATTACTCCTTTGAAGGGTTTTCAGCTACAGTGACGATATTTTAAGGTTTAATTTCAAAAGAAAAAGTTAAGTTTAAGGAGTTGTCGAACTCTGAGTTTCAGCGTCACTTGCCGAAACCTTACCGTTGATGGGAGAACTAAAAATATTTATTGAAAGACTTTATGGACTTTGGATCGTTAACGCTGTGTGGTTAAGCGTTGTTTGCCGCGGTCATACCCCGGATGCCAACCATTCTCAGACGATTTCTCTGGGTCTCCAAATAAATGTAGACCTAATATGATTGGATGTATCGATAGTGTTATTAATCGGGTTTTTAGAAAAACTTCATTAGCGGTGATCTTCGGGTTTATATCAGGACACCTCTGCCTAATCTTTCGTGATATAAGCGAGATTTATCTTAAAAATTAAGCTCATAACTGCATTTCTGCATTGCTAAGTATTTAACACCCTCATTAAAAAAAATCAGTGGTTATAATATCTATATACAGGATGACCCAGAAGAAATGATGTAATTGAAAAAGTTTATTTAAAAAATCGAAAACCCAATTGCCAAAAAATATGAAAACAAGATGGCATCGTTTTAAATTGAAATATAAGTCCTAGCCTTCGACTTTAACTTTTTAAAATGCGTAAACTAGATTATTTTCTGATAACTATTATGACTTAGCTAGTCACCCGATTCCGGCTTGATGTCGACTTCTGGGACAACCTGTATAATCATATAATCTATACAATTGAGAGTTTGGAAGTTCGGGGTAATCTCCGGAACTACTGATCGGATTTTGAAAATTCTTTCACTGTAAGAAAGGTATATTATCCCTGAGTGCTGTAGGCTACATCTATTTAGGTAAACATATATTTTTAATGTCACGCTACGACTCTTAGAAACGGGGCAAAGCGGGAGAAACCGGGAGCGCGTGGCTATATACATATAACACAACAGCGTCTGAGTACTTCTATGATTTCCAGTCACATTTGCAAAGGTTTCAGTCGACAGACTTATTATAAAGTCAAATAGTCTTCATGAAGATTCGATGTTAGTAAAAATAACATATAAATATCACGCATGTTGCTATTACAACTACGAATATATACCTACTGTTTGGTTGTTACGTATTCACACCTTAACTGCTAATTAAAAACACATAAACACGTCATGCTCGTGAATGAGATCTGTCTGTCGAGACTATTCAGTTTTTATTTCTTGTGGCAATCTCTTTCTTATTAAAGGTCCGGCGGAGCTTGAATTGGCCACAAAAACGTAATACCGAAATAAATCGTAATTCGGACAATATTCTATCAAATTATGTTATTATTCCGATTTGGATACCGTTAATCTAGGTTCCTACGGTACTATTTCGTCTAGTAGATAATACTTGTGTCTATGGATCTGTAACTTCGAGAAATCAATAATAAATCAATACAACGCGATAAAATCCGTAAAAAGTAGTTTAATTTCAAAAAATTTCGAGAAAATTTGGAAGGGAGACAGAATAAATCCTGAGGAAGGTCATAGGCAAACTTTTGTCTCAAAAAGTCCTATGGGATGCAACCAGCCAGCCAGCTGTAAAACCAGCTAATTCTATATTTATCGTCATAGAATTTAGCGTTTCCTAGTTACACTACATCAACTAAACATCAAGAGCTAACCAAAGAGAATAATTTATGGTACAACTCCTAGACTACGGATTAAGTGTCACACCGTGAGCTATTACACTCTCCTGGACTATGAATGAATTAAAATGTTATAAGCAAATGGCCATCATCTCTGTATCATAAATCAGATGTCATTGAAATGCTGAATAGATAACGGGTTACTACACCTATAGTTCCTCGTTAGTGCCCGATTAATGGCAATAGGCTCGCCCCCTAATACATTGGACCTAAACATACCGGCGAACCAAAACTGTCAAATTTCTTCAATCTATTTTCAATTTAATCTCCAAGTAATACAGTTTATTATCCATTGGGGAAATTTGTCAGTTTGTGGTAACTTGGTGCACTGTTGACTGTACATTAGTACATCTCTGCCTAACCTTTCGGGGAATACAGTCGTGATGGTATATTAATAACTTTTGAACTTTACTCCTGAAAATTTCGCAGGCGGTGCGATTTACTTTTCGCGCATATCAATATGCTTGGGGCCGACGCGTGTACATGACAGCTCTCTAATCAAATAGGTTTCTGATGGAAAATCCGACCTGTTTACTTAAACCATGGATTATCATATTTTGTACGGTAATGGAATTTGCCTGTACGCGTTTCGTTGGAGAAGTTTGGGCAAAATGTTGTTGAATTTGTTGTTTTTATAGTTCAACCATTTTTGTGTGTGTGCACATAAATTGTTTTTGTCTTTTTAAAGTCGTATATGAATACGACTTTAAAAAGACAAAAACATGAGTAAATAGATCTTTTAATAAGACACTTTATCATCAACAGCCTTAAACAAGGTAGAAAGAAACATATATTCACCTGCACAAATGAGCCTCTAAATTTTTTTTTTATAGGTTATGTGGACAAACGAGCAGACGGATCGCTAATGGTAAGCGATTACCGCCGCCCATGGACACCCGCAACACCAGAGAAGTCACAAGTGCGTTGCCCGCCTTTTAAAAGGGGATTGGGCCTCCGGTAACCTCACTCACTCGACGAATCACAAAGTAAGCGTTGTTTGTCGCCGGTTTTCTGTGAGGCCGCGGTATCACTCCGCTCGAGCCGGCCCATTCGTGACGAAGCATGGCTCACCCACGTTAAAAATATTAAAACAAAAATAAATAAAGGGAACATAGTACAGTGCCTCACGGTTGAGCTGAAAGGGATCTGGTTCAGCATATGCCAGACAGATTTTCTGACGCTCGTTTCCAACCATTTGAATCTATCTTCTCGGACGAAACCTCTGCTAAAGACACTTGACAAGTACATTTTTCCATACAAATACACTTACATAGGACGTTGATGGTGTGGGTAGCGACCACGTTCTCAGTGAGCTGACCATTGATGCCGTGACAGACGACCACGATGGACTTCTTGCCGGCCTCGACCACCACTGTGATGTTGGAGGTCGTAATCCAACCACCTATAAAAATATTGAACATGTAAAATATGACGAGGTACGAAGAAAATTGAGGTGAGGAGACCTGGGGGATATAGATATAATAGAAAAGAAGAATCTTTACCTACACTATAAGAGAAACGAAATACAAGACCTTATTAAACTAAGGGTACAATGGCGGTCTTATCGCTAATAGCGATATCTACCAGACAACCTTTAGATGGACAGGAAAGTTATGAAAAAAAGGGATATATTTATAATACTCGTAGACGGTTATATCATGTGTGTTGCCTGTTGACCTCTCATTGTATGATAATAACTATACTGACATGAGCTAAAATCGCTTGCGGTAGCTGTCTTCTATGATGCAAAAGGTACAAGTATTATGACGAATTGCCATTGCCAGTAGTATTAATGAAATCAAAAATGATTATCTACCTCATTACTACCTCAGTGCAGAGCATAACGATCAAGAGGTATCGAGAAAGTTTCTTTAATCTTCGACAATACAATATTCAGTCTACCTTGCTGGAGCAACTAACTTCCAAAAAAAATGATTCCTATTACGGTTAAGTATTTTTCTAGATATACCTTCAGGTGAAATCACAGTCCTGTTGCTAGCTTCATTGTGATGCTTTCCAAGTACCAGCCACTTGATATCAGCTGCAGGGTTTGATGCAGCAGTACTGCAAGTCAGAGGTACTGGATCGCCGACCCTAGCTTCTGAAGGTCCCGATATCGTGACGTGCGTTGGAGCATCTGGAAGAGAAGATTGATATACAGTAATCAGTATTTTTATTATCATTTAATAGAAACGGCCTCATTAGTCTAATAGTCGTGCTACGCTAGAGGTCCTAGATTATATTCCCAGGTCGATCAGTGTTATTAGGTTTTTCTATGAAATTCTCAGTAGTAACTCGGAGTTTGAGATTTGAGCCCGGTTTATGGCAACAGGCTCGCCCTCTATTACAAGGGACCTTAATATACCGGCACACTGTTCGTGTAGATAAGTACGCCTCTGCCTAACCCTTGGGAGAATACAGCGTGATGGCCACGTTACAATAAACAAAAATTGATCAACACATGTCATTCATTTCAGAAAATTGAGAATAAATGGGTAATTTGCTTTCGTCAGATAGTCATGACAATGATACGAATTTAATTTTAACAAAAGAACGAGCGACGCTGTATTCTTTAGATAACCAATTCAATAGCATAGTAATTTAATGCATCACTAATATCATTTTCAACCATATAAGTACGGTATCGAATAATGAAACATTTTTTAGGAGCGTGTTCTATGTTATAAAAAGCCTATGAAAGATCAATCGCTATAAAAACGCGATTTATTCAGAAGATTTATATGAATTTCGAGTAGATGATGCGTTTTTTATTTATAATTAAATCTGTGTTAGCTGAGAATAGAGGGCAGGCAATTTTTGTTTTTTGTTATCAGAATTCTTTTGGATATGGATAGAGCTCAATGGATGAAATGAGAAAAATATTTTTCCAATAAAAAGTAGGATTTAAAAAAGTTATAGTTTCAGATTTGAATCGGCCCAAATTTTATTGATGTTATTATGAGTGTTTCTTATCAAACGACTTTTGATTTTGTAATCAACGTAGTTATTCAGGCTTTATTTGAGCCCAAATAAATATAATTGGCTATACCTGAAATATTTTCATGATTGAAGAAGTTTGTTTGATTAATGTCAGTGAACATGAAGTCATTCAGGTTTATCGACATTTAGATTATATTTTTATACTTCGACGACACGTTTGGCGTAGCGGCTGAGCGATCGGCTTCTGCGTCAAGTGTTGTGGGTTCAATCCCCACACGGAGTAAATATTTGTATGATCTACAGGTAGTTGTTCCGGGTCTGGGCGTTTGTGTATGTGAGAATTTGTGTTTGTAAACGCACCCACGATACAGGATAAACGACTAGTGTGGGGCAACGTTTAAAAAAAAAAATTCAATAGATTTTCTATGAAGTTGATCTAAACTATTGAAATAAAACGCATAGATAATTATTATTTGATTCTCGACGTTTCGGATCCTTTACAGCATCCACGGTCACGGGTAGACCGAGGTGTTGGACATCTTAATGATAAAATTACTAACAGCTTACGTTTTTCTTAATTATTGGCGATCCGATTCACGCAGAACGAGTTCACTGTGATTAAATAATATCAATACAACGCAATAAAATCCGTAAAAAGTAGTTTTATTTCAATGTCAATGTCATTCGCGTAAATGTCAGAAACCAGTTGATCTAAGCAATTCTCTGAATTCAATGAAATTATATCGGATCTACCAATCATTAAAAACCAATTAGCCACTGTGAAAGATTTTTTTATTAAAATCGGTTCAATATTTACATATTAATATACACTATTTACATAAAATACATGAACGTAAAAAAAGCTATTTTTTTATAATTTACTAAAATACTTAAAATTGTTAAAAAAAGAACTATATAAAACAGTCAAGAAAGTTCAAAATGAGGCAACATAGATCTAAAATTACAGATAAAATAGACAACCTTTTTGTGACAGGTTAAAGATTAATTACCTATTTCTGTCTAGTAAAGTTTAATATAGTCTATAATTTATATCCACTGTATTGTAAAACATAAATTTAATAATAGAAAAAAGTTCTTCTCATGAATATATTTTCAGTCTCATTTAAAATGACCTCTGACATTACATTCACTAAACGAAAACGAATCCACTTTTTTCTTAATGTATGCAGGATTATTTAGCAATTAATTCAATACAACGCGTGAGTAAGAACAAAGTAAGCTATTTAATAAACATTACTTTAAGTCGAGGAGTAATGTATGAGCTGAATTAATTATATCTTATACATCTAAGGTTGTCTCAAGGGTGTTGGGACAAGATCCACTATCAGACTCGAATTAGTTTGAGAAAAACTGGATTCTTATTTCAAATGCAATTTTAACGTGGTTGAAAATGTTTCAGACAAAATGAATGCTTTAAGTATAATGGGTTTTAAAGATAAATTTACAATGTCTACTTAGTTGTCGTCTTGCGCAGATTTCGAGATTATGAGCAGACGTCTCTTCATAATCTCGGATTATTGATATTCTTGTTTAAGATGAGAGCTATTTGACAAATGAAACAGAAAATCTAAATGACGAAATACTGTAATGTATCTTTAACAATACTTTTATATTTTATAGCCTTCTTGTTATCATTTATATCGGTGTTATTAGTACCTATAAAGTGTTCTGTCGTAAGAGTGTGAGCATAAGCGTAGTATGTCAATTATTATTGCTTTTCTATTCATCACTTTCTTTTTTGCCATGTATTAACATTAACTGGAGACCGAGCATCTTTTCTATTATAAAAAGTGGTTTCAGATAATAACAAAACACTTAAGCTTTGTATTGTTTTTGAATGAACGAATAAATAATTCATAGCATAAATAAAACAAAACATTTCTTCATTACAAACTACATGCCTACAACGCTCCACAAAGTTAATCCAAATAGCTTGACAACCGACCTTTTCAACACAAACCACTTAAAAATATAACGTTTCGAAAAAGAAAATTCCATTTTAGTGTACATTTCAAAATGGAGGACTTTCGAAGCGATAGAAGTAAGAGTTTAAGGTAAAAATACGTTCGACCAACTTCTGGGGGGCGTCAATGGCGTCGGAACGAATTAAAACTTTACCCTCTTCGAATAAATGTCAAATAAATTTGAATGTCGTTGTGGAAGTTTGTGATTTATGCGTGTATCATTGAGCTGTTTCGTTTAGGGAATTGGTTAGTACGTGCTTTAATATGAGATTGTTTGATCTGTGAATACTTTGTATTATAGTAGCAAGACTAAAGGATAAAACGTACGAATGTTGAAAACGAAAGGACGTATAAAACTTCGCTCGACGTAGAAAAATATGAAATACGTGTCCTTTGAAAAAGAACCAATTCTAGATAATAATAACAGTTATAATAATTTAACCCTGAAAATATCATATAAAGATCATGTCTATGTTGCAACCACATCTATACATAGTATCATCTAGATAGATACGAAATAAATTTGTGAAATGGTTGTTTCATGCCAATAAAAGAGACTATGCTGACCATCCCCGCCCAACAAACAAGTTGGGCGGGGATGGTCAGCATAGTCTCTTATACTCAACAATACGAAAGGCAAAATGGTAGAAGGTGGGAAAATTTATAACATTTATATAACGATATCATAGAGCGATGAATATGTCATCCATACACTAGAAATATTTTCATTTAAATTCAAATTTGCATTACTATATATTAAGTTAAACATGTTTCATTCATATGCATGCCGTGTAAGTCTGCCTCGAGTTTTTAGTGAGTAGAGCCAAAACGTTTGCCAACCTCTAGAAGCTTAAATAATACACGAGGTACACAGAAACAAAAGGCAAACAACCCTCGCTATAAGTTTGGTTTTACATGCAAGCCTTGATGTAAAATAAACGGCATGTTTTTTGCTTATAAACTTTGAGCATTTGTATTAACTCAAATGTTTTAAAATCAACTCATGTAGTCACGTGCACGTTTTAAGAATTTTCATATAGTTTTAGTTAATTATGAGCTGTTTGTGATAAACATTGAACGAAATAATTTCGGGAACTCTTTTTGCATTATGTGAAAGGGAAAATTTTGTTAGACAAAAATATCACTACTTATCATATGAGGGACATGGGTTTATTTAATAAAAAAAAAGTGTTCATAAATAGTATTTATACAAAAATAGACTTCCCGCGCGCAGTTTCGCCTGCGTACTTAGATAATTTTCGTTTCTAAATAAACTGAGTACAGTGTACCTACACCATATCAGATCATAAAAAAATTTATAAGGAAGAAAACAATTGTCAAAATGTCAACAGCGAATGACAACTGTACATATCTTGACGATGTTATTTATTAAATATGTATACACACACACACACGTGTGTGTGCATATATCAAAAGCATGGTATCGTATGTGGACTTTCATACAAACTTTCACCCCCACTTTTCACCAGCTTAAATGTTGAATTTCCAAAAATCCTTTCTTATTGCTCGCCTACAATGCAAAAGGAAACAGCATGCAAACTTTCAGGGACTAGCTTCTGTAGTTTCGGCTTTGCGTTGATACGTCAGACAGTAGGTCAGTCAGTCAGGTTCTTATTTTATATATAGATATATAGATAATAAGTAGCCTGGGAAAGTACAAACACTTGAAATTCCTACTTATTTAGATAATACGATATTGATTACTGTGATGAAAGTCTTCAATTAGGCTAATCAATAATAAATAAGCTCAGCTAATTCATTAGTGTATCGAACGCTTACGATACTCATAGGCAAGACCACCAAAAGTCAATTAAGTATCAGTTACGCCTTTATCTCGTCAAGGGTGAGCAAAAGCCAATTAACACTAATTAGTTTGGGATAAAAGCAGATAGTAATCTCTAAATCTGTGGATCTCGACATCGGGTTTCATCATGTTTAGGCTATCCGACAAAACAAAACAACAGCGTTATATGCCTTACTATTTTATAATTTAGTAATGTGGTTACTTATAGTGAAGAAATATAAGGTCTTATTAAATCTACACGATGCAAATTGTAAGACATTTCGAGGAAAAGGTAATTATAAATGTTTATATAGATGATCTTTTTTATATTCTGAGTATTCTGTAATATTTTGCTTGAAAACATCTTGAAAATTACTTAATTAGTATTATTTATTATTAGTATTATTATTAAAATGACCACGAATTATATGTTGAACCATTGTACCATGCATTATTGTACCTACTTGAAAATTGTAATACAAATTATTTTAAAAAGAGTGTCCATGTAGTTTCTTGCCGGATTCTTCTCCATAGGATCAACTTTTTTGGAACCGTGCACCTAGACTCATTAACGTTTCATAAACGACTGTAAAAGCTTATTTGAAATAAAAACATTTTGAATTTGAATTGTTTTTGGTGTGTACTAAAGATTATTCTATTACATTTTATAGTTTAATATCCGTAGTTATAATTATTTCTAAAGCTACATTTGCCCTACCAATATCGAAATCATAAGAAACATCTACATTGACCTTTTCATCATTTATTAATACCGCGCCAGCGACATTATATTACCTGAGATCTTCGATTTGATCTTCAACTTCAGAAGTCTTTGACAAGTGAAGCAAATGTGTTTTATAAAGAAAAAAACTGGTCCCCTCCTCCACGCTTGGACGATTACCCTGACTACCTGTTCTTTGTAAATAAACAATGAGACGGGATTTTGGGGACACTTGTTTGTGACGGGGTGCAAGTCAAAAACTTCTACAATAAAAAACAAAATATTAGGTTTCTGACACTTACGCGAATATTAGACATTGAAATAAAACTACTTTTTACAGATTTTATCGCGTTGTATTGATATTATTTGCATCATCATTATCATTTATCTCTACTTCTCTACTGTCTACTCATGACCATGGATGCTGTAAATGATCCGAAATGTCGGGAATTAATTAATATCAATACAACGCGATAAAATCCGTAAAAAGTAGTTTTATTTCAATTAGAATTTATTCTTCTTCTTCTTAGTCGTACACTCCTGGCGGAGTGGTCGTGGTTATGGATTGTCTACTAAGTTAGTTGTAGCTTTGAGATACTTCTCCATTTCTCTCTACTCTATCTATGTACACTGCGTGTACATTCAGTAAGGGAGCATTTCGTATATGATTTAATGAGGTCCGTCCATCTTGTGGGTGATCGGCCGCGAGAACGAGAAATTTTTATGATTTATTATTTTTTGTTTTATTATTTTTATTATATTAGTATTTACTTTTTAAGGCTCAAAATACCGATATTAGTAAGTAAGTAGGTATACAATAAGTTTTTTAAAGCTGTATTTCTTTTAAGACAGACATTAGAAACTTAATAATATTGGTGGCACAATACTTCCAAGTGTTATTCTGTAAAGCAGGATGATGAAAAAGGAGTGTTAGGCGATCAAAAGGAGTTTATAAAGTGGATGTTAGTTACATCCGAATGAGTCAGGAGGGGACACCTTGGAAAAAAAGAACATCGATTTTATTGGTGGAGTCTTCCACAGAGGACTAATAAATAACCAGCGTGCATATAATATGACTTGTACAAACATTGAGAAAGCAAGTCTTAGCAAGGATTAGGAAAAAATGCGTGAGACAAAATAATTATGAAAAGGGGGTTTTGTAAGCTATAAGGAAAATAATCCTTTTTTACTTACACCACGCGACGTCAAATTACTGCGCTTTTTGACTACCCTCGCACCTGATAGAGTTATATTATCAAAGGATTGGTAACTCTAAGGGATGATGCTGGGGTTGTTCGCAGAATTATTCGTTTTGATATCGGACCCCTTTGGTAGGATTAAAGAGCTTGGGGGATGACGTAGCGACCTCTAAATGTGCGGTGTGAGTTAAGATGGGTCGAGTTACTGTTGTTTTGAGACAAATAAGAGGTTTGAAGATCAACGTGGTAATGATATCGCGAATGGAGTTAGGTAGGTGTGGTTGCTTTTGGTACAAAACATTCAATAATAGAAGACAGTAATTGTCTTATGAACTCCTTTACGTTACCAAGTTTAGAAGTTGGTAAATTTATTTATGTGTGTTTGCGTAAACAGTTTTTACTTCTTTAAGAATAAAATTGGTTTGAATATTAGTTTAAGTATAATGAATCAATTATTTTCAGGAAATTACTAGTCATTTTTGTTGTTAATAGAAGCTTAGTATCAGAAGGAATCAGTTTGAAACCTATCGAATAGAAAATAAAAAGTTAAAAGAAAATACGGTAATTTTACTTCCTTATCAGTTTATTGGTCGTAAGTGCGGTTGCTACGCTAGCGGTCGTGGATTCGATTACCAAATCCAGCAAAATGTACTCGTAGATTTTTCTCGGAGTTTGAATTTGTGCCCGGTTAATGGCACTTGGTGCCCTATTACATGGGACCTGAACATACCAGCAAACTGTGGATGTACAGTGGCGACCAAAATTCCATAGGCAATCTCACAACGCAATAGCTTGACGTTTAGTTTGACTTATGACCTTCTATTCATTGTCGATAACAAGTGACACGTACTGGTTGTATCGAGCTCGCTCGTACTGTTCATAGCAATGTAATCCATAGTGTGCTTATGGACTTTTGAGTGTTTACTGTACATTAACACCCCTTTACCTAACCCTTCGATGAATTCAGACGTAATGAGACATTTCAAAATCTGTCAAAGTATAATTATTGTTAATGTCTATATTTATCAACACTTTCATAAACCAACACTGAATTTATAAATTAAGGAGTTACTTATTACAAAGCATTACCACTGTATTTAGAAAAGACAGAAGTATCCACGTTGAAAATTTCGAGTTTAAAATCTTATTGTTGGCACGTTTCTCCCTATTTATTACTTTGTGATAGAATCTAATTGCTTTGAGGTTGTTCCGTTTATTTCCCAAAGGGATTCGGTCTTTGATGCTTCCTATTCAAAATGCGATCGTCGCTTGTACCTCTTATTGGATTCTGACAAATACCGTGTAAGCTTGCAAGTTTATGTTGGTTTTGAATATTTTACGTTGATTTAGACTTAATATCACCATTTTGTGGTTAATTTTACATAAGCAATCTCAATGAAAATAGAATGAAGTTTTCCATAGAATTAAAAAGTATTATATCCAAAACCCATTGCACATTGTTCTCCGATTAAATTATGTGTTTGATCATCTATTTTTTAAAAGTCTGGATCTACCAAGGAATTTGCATGTTTCATCATAATTTTATTATAATTAAGTATACTTGAAGCGGCGGTAGCCTGATGGCTAGGGCGTCGGATTGGCAATCATGTGGTTGTAAGTTCGAAACCCACCCAGTGCACTACCGACGTGAACCCATTCATAACACAAGCATTTAGCTTCGCACGAGGGGTTAACAAGAATACTAGTAATATGCGACCCACATTACTAGTAAGCGTTTAAAAAAAACAATAATAACATAGAAAGCGATACTTACATAGCACAGTAAGGTCTATTTCAGCTTTCAATGTGTTGCTGATCATCACATTTTTCGCTTCACAGGTATACCTCGCCTTATTATCTGATGCGTCAGCTTTGAATGACAGTACGTTTTCAGACATCCGCCCGCTAGTTCTGTAACAAGAGAAAAATATGTTTTAATAAAATAGTATAATATTTTATATAGACTGCCTCATTAGTCTAGTGGTCCCAAATGCAACTGCTACACTAGAGGTCCTGTCCTGGGTTCGATCCCCAGGTCGAGCAAAGTGTTATTGGGTTAAAACTATGAAATTCTGATTAGCAACTCGGAGTCTGGATTTGTGCCCGGTTAATGACTATAGGCTCGCTCCCTGTAACATGGGACCTAAACATACCGGCGAACTGTGGGTGTACATTAAGTACACCTCTGCCTAACCCTTCGGGGAATACAGGCGTGATGGTAAGTGTGTATGTTTTTTTTAAATATTTTATTAGCCAACCAAAGAATGATACATAGGTTTTAAAATATGGGCATAGTAAAAAAGTTATAGATAAGTTGTTAATTGATTGTTACGGACGCTATACTTAAGTTTGCTAATATCATATACAAATAGTGAACCGTGTCTCTTAAACTACAGGACTGGTACAGTTAAGCTTAAGGAACATTTATCGGCTAGAAGAATGTATAATTCAATTAGAATTTGTGTTGCATCTTGTCACCATCCCATCATGGATCCATTTACTATCGTAATTCTTACAGGTCTCTTCTCAAAACGATATAGGAAGTTTGTCAGACTTCAGATGCCTTCAAGATCATCTCTCAAGCAGGTTTTCTCGTGATGTTTTCCTTCATCGTTGAAGCGAATAATATATTATTATTACCTAATAATAAAATATGCTTAAGATCCGCAACAGCAGACTATGGTCATATAGTGAGGATGACACTGCTCTATCGCGATTACAAAAGCACAAAGAAATTTAAATAGAAATATGTAGTTATAGGTCACCAATCTTGTAGAAACAATTTATTATTCCCAGTAATACTTATAATTCAGCATCATCGTGATTTATGACAAGGTTACGTGACGTAGATAAAGTATGCCGACTTTCGGTTTAAGGAGTAATTTGAGTGTAAAAGTTGAAAAGGTGTTGAAAACGTGAGAAAAAAGACTGGAAATCAAGCACAAGGAAACAGGAAAAGTAAACAGATATACAGTTAAAGATAAAAATCAGTAATTTGCATAGAAAATACGCCATTTAGACTTAAAGAAATACAAAGGTATTTACTTTCCAAAGTGCATAATTTCTCTCATAACAATCCTCTAAGACTAATACTTGCTAATATCGACTTTGATTATTACTACTAAGTTCATCAAACCCTTTTTGAAAATATTATCAGTCTTTATAACTACTGAAATTGCCATTTCATCTACAATATTCTTACTGTAACATAACCCTAGATCTTTAGATTAAATTCCTAGCCCACCTTTGTTACCTCCATTTCTACTTTAATCTAAATTCTTGTTACTATTACAGTTATTATCTATATAAGTTTCAAGAGATAGAACACTCAATTTAATGACTACAATACCTATCCTTATTATGCTTGGAGATTGGAATTTTGTAATTTTGTTAATAAGTTCATCAAGATTGTCTGTTAACTTTATTTCTGATACCAAACCATAAGGACGTTTATCGAGTCACACAGTGAGATACACGTAAAAAGTTCTTTGTATTTTCCACACAATAAGTTTTCTCGAGATATCAGATCTAAAATATTTTGTCTAGTAACTTCTACTTTACTGCAACCAAATCAAAACAATTATCACCAAAAATGATTTTAGTTGATAAACCTTCATAATATGGTATTTAACTAGCTCATAAGATGAAGAAAGGTATTCAAAAAAGGACTACAAAATTCAATTACCAAGAAGGCGAAATAGCGGCAGAAAATTTTACGCAAACGACATCACAGGCGACAACTAGTATACCATAAAATATAATAGCAAATGGACTTCCAAAATCTAAAAATCCACGAAAAGTAAATACTAAAATATAAAAGGGTAGGCAAAATGGACTATGCTTGGTAAAACGCCAAGAACACGAATAGGTAATAGATTTTTTATGAAATAGACCATTATTCGGTAGAAAGGTTTTCGTATTAATATTGAAATTCATGGTCCGTCAGTCTTCCCACGGCTAGGGAGTAGATTATCGGCGAGATATAAAATATCTCTGTCTCTTTCTTGTAGAATATACTTTGAACTTTGTGTAGTGGAATGTTTTGCTTCATCTATAATCGGATATTTTATATTTTATAATTTGTCATCTCCTTTCAAAGGATGCACTGCAAACTTGATTGGTGTGATTGAGGACTTGGCTTCGGTACCTATTATAACATTACGTGTTCAATTCCTATATGATACAACATATTTGTATATAATTGTCTGATGTTCTAAAGGGTATATTCGGATCGGAACATCATATTATCCCACATGATAATATGATGTTAATGTGATGATAATCCCATCTAATCCACAAATACTTTATATTTAGATATCAAAACAAGTTCATTCCGATGAATTCTTCTTTACATTTGAAGCCCTCAAAGGGGTACCAACTTGAAAAACAATATCACAGAACGGAAGTTTGACTTATCTCCGCTTTTGCCCCTTGAAGTTGGCGGTTTGAATTTTTAATTGCATTTTTCAATTTAGTTCGAGATTATATTTATACTTTGTGAAGATCTTTCATAACTGCATTGTGGTTTTATATAGTGAATAGTGTAGTTTTACCACAGCTCGCCGGTATGTTTAGGTCCCATATAATAGGGAGCCTATTACCATTAACCGGGCACAAATCTGAACTACGAGCTGCTACTGAGAATCGCAACCACGATAATATTAAATATAAGAAAATAAAAAATTGTCATCTTCACTATCCTAGTACGTAGACTAATTTACATACAAATATATCTCTTATTCTTAAAGTCAATAGCAAATATATTTGTTTACCAGACTGTAATACCACCTTATTGAAGTAGATGTTTACTTATCAAATTAGTGTAATCAACGCCACGGGGAATCCTTATACAGTATTATGATTTCATATATTTTTTAAAATTTACATACATTTAAATTCATAGGTACTCAATACTTGAAAGAAAGAAAGAAAGGAAATCACATTTATTGAGACAAGGTCCGTACAACACACAGATAAAAAATGAAATGTACAAATAAATCATGGTCACCAGGATGTGCTGTCGGAATGCTTGCCCCAAATGGGCTACCAGGGGGCTTACTCTTGAACTCAATACATTGAACGATACATCGACATTGGAATTGTGCCGTTTCGTCAAGTTTCGTACTCTTGAATCCGAGACTAGCGCCAAATTGTTTCAATATTGCGTGGTGATTGAGTTAACTAAATAGAATTGGGAAATGACCCAACCATTGGCCAATCAGGATGTCGATACAAGGTTAACGGATTTGTGCTCAAGATTACGAAATCGCCCGACAGCCAAATTGACATTGGAATCGGATCACATTTGGATTGGTATTGTATTGTTTTCAAGAGTAAGCCTGCTGCTCAGCGTTTTGCTGGGCGTACCCAGCGCTGGTTTTCAGTGGTACTTGATTGAAATGAAATAATATTTATTTCTGTAGCTACCTAAATTCTTTTAACCTTTTGGCCACCACTGTCATGTATAGACGACAAATCAAATTGTGCCCAGAACGCCACGGTTGCGACTGGGTGACAGATTTCTATAGGAAATTCGGAAGCTTGGCGCTGAGGGCACACTTTTTCTGTTTTGATGAGGTCATCAAAGGTTTTAAGACACTTTTACATGTCAATTTTTAAGCACTAGATGCTATCGGCATTTCCTAACTGAGGCCCTCTGAGAAGAAACACCGAAACAAACTCAGAGAATCAGGTCTCTTTTGACGATACCAGACGTAATGGTATCAAAATATGTTATATTGCATTCCATGTATTCTAGTCTTGGGTTCGACCTCTAGCGTAGCAACCACGCTTGGGACCACTAGACTAACGAGGCAGTTATAATTTTTTTATTTATATTTAAATTATTCATGATTTATTTAGTTTGTATACCAAAATTTGTTGTAGGTACGAGAAAATATGGAGAACACAAAACAAAGGTCTCGAGCTCGAATCTAAGGAACGCATCTCTGACTTTTCGAAGTCATTTGTATTAGGTATGTTTTGTATGCTTCTTGTTTCTTTTATGTCTTTCTCATTGTGTTTTATCTTCTGTGGGGTGCAAAATATTTTTTTTTCTTTCTTTCTAGTGCGGCGCAAGAAAACATCGTGAGGAAACCTGCATACCTACAATTCTCTACGCCGTGTGAAGGCTGCCAACGCGCATTAGGCCAGCGTGGAGCACTATACCTCAATCCCTCTCATTCTAAGAGGAGACCCGTGCCCAGCAGTGGGACAATACAATGGATTGATCATGATACATTTATAGAAGAGTATAAAAGAGTGCTAGCGTAAAAAAGTTGAACGGTTTTGAATCCGTCAAGCCATCGTAAAACAAAATCTGACGCTTTAAAATTTAAACATCCCAGGAATTTCAGCGGAAAATTATTCATTTTACAAACGGGCAAAGTTTTGTTACTGGGGTCGGCAGAGTTGGTAGTGCTTCTACGATATTTATACAAAATATAGAACAAGGAAGGATATGGTTTGAGCGGTTTTTCGCCAAGTTTCCCCGACTTACTTCGAACACCTTAACTATATATAGAGTTGGGAAGAATTTTAAAGATTTTTCTTTAAAGAATCTTAAGGATTTTTGCGCGGCTTTTCTTGTAATAATTTAGCGTTTTTCTGTGGTTCTCAGCGCGACTGCTGCAATAGTGGTCCCAGGATCGATTCTAATATTACGCTTGTATTCCCCGAAGAATCAGGCTTTGCTATACATTCTTAATGTACACCCATAGTTCGCCAGTATGTTTAGGTCCCATGTAATAGGTGGCGAGCCTATAGCCATTAACCGGGCACAAATCCACCGAGCTGTTATTGAAATTGCAGTATTTCATAGAAAAATCCAATAAAGCTTTGCTCGACCTAGGAATCGAACCGGGGACCTCTAACAGTCGCACTAATGATATACTGATCAGACGACACGTTTGGCGTAGCGGCTGAGCGATTGGCTTCTGCGCCACGTGTTGTGGGTTCGATCCACACGGAGCAAATATTTGTATAATCTACAGGTAGTTGTTCCGGGTGTGGGCGTTTGTGGATGTGAGAATTTGTGTTTGTGAACGCACCCGCGATACAGGAGAAAATCCTAGTGTGGGGCAATGTATAATTAAAAAAAAAATACTTTTTTCAAATCTCCATCCATCATCCATCCATTCTTCAATTTGTTGTACTTATTTAATGATTTCTTTACAACATTTACTGCAGGCTAATCAATTCAATATGATAATCAAATAAAACCCATAGATACAAACACCATAACTTTCAACCGCATTCCCCATTAAAATAAACAAAACTATGAACCCATTTCCCATAAACAGATACCCATAATTCGATCCCGTGGGATACAGAAGTGACCACAAAACTTTTTTATTACGCACGAAGGCAGTTTAGGGTTACATTTGGTGGGGCCGAGTGATTAGGGGTTTTGTGGGTTCGTCTGAGAAGTACTTAAAAAGCCATCTAATATTTTATTTTGAACCTTTTTCGGTGATATTTTATAAAGTTCGCAGTTTTAGTTGTTACGGAATAACGGAATACTTATTTCAACTTTGCCTAATATAATATATTTTTCTGTATCGTATAAAATAAAATAAAAATGTTAAACATTGCCCCACACTAGGATATGATATGCTACTGGGTTATCGAAATCTGTTCAGCGATTTAGCCTTCAAAAGGTAACAGACAGAGCTTTTGCATTTAATTTATCAGTTTAGATATAATTATCATTACAATATTATTATTATATATTCATTAGTTTTTTTCCTGAATTAATGTTTAGGAATAATGTATTTATGTACTAAGGTAGATATTCTTTTACAGAATTTTCTTCTCAAATTACAAATTTACATAGGTACCTACCTATATTCGCAATTTACGAATCTATATAGTAATTTATTGTTTTGACAAAGTCAACACACGTTGGCAACTGGTAGGTGTTAGAGTAACTCTAACACCTACCAGTTGCCATTGTGACAGCGAGTGTTACCAATCACCCGTGCATTCACACGGGCTAATTATTTCGGGCGCGGCTTAATTCATGAGCGGTAGCGATTTACTATAAGGTGGAAATAACTGCAGTTGCTGTGGAAATGACTGACTTCATACCTAAACCTACAGGAAAAATCCAATCTAGTTGTTTGTGCCGGTGAAATTCGATTCACCTTAATTTTTAAAGCCGTTTAATGATAACATTACATTTAAAATTTAATAACCCCTTTATACGTGGGAGAGCCATGCTTCGGCACGAATGGGCCGGCTCGACCGCAGTGATACGGCGGCCTCACAGAAAACCGGCGTCAAACAATGCTTACGTTGTGTTTCGTCGAGTGAGTGAGGTTACCAGAGGCCCAATCCCCTTTTAAAAGGTGGGCAACGCACTTGTGACTCCTGGTGTTGCGGGTGTCCATCACAACATCATTCCCCCTAGTCCTTTCTACTATCGGACGACCAGAAGCACGAAAAAGCGAAATCGATTCCTGGTGGACATTCCGAAAACCCGAACGAAACGCTTTAAGTCCACTTTTATCATGCGTACCGCTGAAATGTGGAATGCGCTTCCCGAGTGGGTCTTCCCCGATAGTGGGTGTCTTTAAATCACGAGTGTATCGGTTTTTTCTAGGCAAGCGCGCTCCATCGTAGATCGCAGTGTCGCTTAACATCAGGCGAACTGGCGGTCAAGCGTAAGCTTGTCATATATAAAAAAAAAACAAATGCACTTATGAATCTTCAACCAAAACCATCTATTTGCTATCTCCTTTCAACGCAGTCCTACCCACAGTATTAACACTTCGATCTAAATCAAGGCGCCCCATTCACAAGAGCATCTTCCCACGGTGCGCCGTCGCAGCCCCTCAACCGTGAACGTGAATACTAATAGATTTATTGGTGCAAGTACTTTTTACGTGTAGCACATACACATTAATTAGTTTTTGTGTTACGTAATCTTAATTAAAAGATAATTATTTGAGAAAGTTTTGTATTTTATCAGTTACTGTTGCATTTTGAATTTATGTTTTTTGGAAGAGATGGGAGAGAGAAAGAGAGAGAGACTAATGTGTACTAATGTATAACCGCAGTTCGCCGATATATTTTAGGTCCCATGTAATGGCGGTAAACTGGCGGTAAACTGGCGGTCAAGCGTAAGCCTATCACGAATAAAAAAAATATAGGCGGAAGAGCGGGCATAAACTCAAACGTCAGTGCTACTTTTTAAAATTTTCGTAAAAAATTCATAACATTGCTCAATGTTAAAATCGCACCCAGGACCATACATTCAACAACCGTGCTTGCTTCCACTGTACTACTGAGGCAGATAAAATATTTAAAACTAGCTGTTGCTTGCTGTTTCGCTTGCATACCAAAGGATTTTTTGAGAAAAAGGAAACCTATGTCTTTCTCCAAGGTTCAATCTATTTGTATACCAAAATTGGTTTATTGGCATGAAAACGTAACAAGCACGAACAGAGTTATTTTCGCATTTTTAATGTTACATATAGTCCTGTGTCATTTGTAGAATAATTTTCATAGTCTTACATACTCACGCCTTTCTCCCACAGGGGTATACAGAAACTTTAGGCTGCCACATGCTACGATTCTTGCATACTTTTTTTACTTCTTCCACATTCATACATCTTCTCATACATACACGCCGGTTGCGAGTACAACGTACCTGTAGCCTTAGCACGAACAACTTGCGAAAAAGTATTCGTATCGTCACGATAGAGGCGCTGGTCCATATCTCATACAAATTGGTCTCCATGACGATACAAATACTTTTTCGCAAGTTGTTCGTGCTAAGGCTACTGAACAGTAGCCTTAGCATCGTCATGGAGACCAATTTGTATGAGATTTGGACCAGCGCTTTTATCGTGACGATACGAATACTTTTTCGCAAGTTGTTCGTGCTAAGGCTACTGATCTTTTTAAAGGATTTCGCCAATAAGATCGGCGTATGTCCTTCTAGGGCGACCTCTAGCGGCGCTGCCGCTGACAATCGTCTTATAAATTCCTTTCGTTTATCGTCTTTCATTCATTCTTTCAACATAGTCTTTTGTCAAACAATGTAAGGTCGACCCCAATTCTAACAAGCTACGAAATAAATAGTTACTGTTTACATAGTTTCATTATCATTAATTATAACAGAGAGAATAACTTACTAATTGTAGGTACGTAATTAATAGTCACTTTGATAACTCCAGACGCCAAAGATCTGTCAAATTTTAGGTATGAACCTCAGAGGAATACCTAAACATAACATACAATCACGCATATATTCCCCGAAGGGCTAGGCAGAGGTGTACTAATGTACACCCACAGTTTGCTGGTATGTTAAGGTCACATGTAATAGGGGATGAGCCTATTGTCATTAACCGGGCCCAAGTCAAAACTCCGAGCTGCTATTAAAAATTTCAAAGAAAAATCCAACAACACTGCTCGACCTGGGAATCGAACCCAGGACCTCTAGCGTAGCAGTCGCACTTGGGACGACTAGACTAACGAGGTAGATAACTAAATAACTAAAGTGAAGTGATTTTAACTCTCGATGGTTTTAAACCGGAGAGGTAGGATAAGCTGGGATTTCCATTTATTCGCGTAATTACAACATATTTGAGCCCCGTCTTACTTAACAGAAATATCAGCTATCAAACCAAACATAAGGAAAAACTCACAGAAAAGCACATTGGCTTAAGTCCAAATTTCATTCAGCAACTGCATTTTCAGCGCCTTTTAACCAACAAAAATGGTTTGATCGTTTTTTATCGTGAGTCGCCAAAATATAGCGTGATAACTTATTTTTATCTTATCTAACCTAACCTAACCTGACCTTCTTTGACAATGTCCGCAATTTGCTATAAATTGCGGACATTGTCAAAGAAGGTCAGGTTAAGAGCACTCTAAACCAACCGGGGACTAACGAAAGTGGTAAGTGGAAATCTATAAGTCTCTGCCTACACCAATGGGAGACAGGCGTGAAAATATGTACGTATCATAGCATCGACCGTTAGGTGGAGTTAGCAGACCAAAAAGGGGGGAAACAAAAGAAAGATGGCGTGCGACCTTGATACTTCAATGCAGAATGAATCCAGTTGCCATTGAAATAGATGGACATATAAGGGGGTACCCTATTCAGCAGTGAGACACGACAGACTATAGTAATCATAGCACGAGACCTGTATCTCTAAGACAGAGGTGTACTTATGTACACTGGTATGTTTTGGGCCCCATGCACATTTTTTTTTCGTGATAGGCTTACGCTTGACCGCCAGTTTGCCTGATGTTAAGCGATACTGCGATGTACGATTTAGCGCGCTTGCCTAAAAGCAACCGATTCACTCGTGATTTAAAGACACCCAGATTATATCTATCAGGGAAGACCCACTCGGGAAGTGCATTCCATATTTCAGCGGTACGCATTATAAAAGTGGACTTAAAGCGTTTCGTTCTGGATTTTGGAATGTCCACCGTGAATCGATGACCTATAGAAAGAAAAAAACTATTTATTAAGCGACAGTAGAGACTACATTTATGCAGAGAATAAACTATAATAAAAACAAAAAAAAATAGTAAGTACTATGCCTTCATGTTTGCGCCCAAAAGAATCTAGTTCAGCATATGCCAGACAAATTTGATCGACGCTGGTTTGCAATCAGACCCCTAATGATGCACGGACGTAAAACCATTTATTCTAAGAGAAATTCAAACCCCGAGCACCATAGATAAACTTAATAACACTGCTCGACCTGAAAATCGAAACCAGGACCTTCCACTCAACAGCAAAGAGACCTCCAGACCAACGAAGCAAATGAAAGCAATAAAAAAGCAATTTCGAAATGAGTTTACTTTAAGCAAGATTTAAACATACCTCACTCCAACAATACCTACGGAATATTAGGTTTCAACGAGGTAAAGCAGACGGAAACTTTGTAACAGGTAAACCCAATTATGCTTTGTTCAACCCTGGCATTCAACCCTGGAAAGGATGTGGGTTGAAATGGGATTTACATCGGTTATTGTAAGACGTCAGCTTAGCAAGTTACTTGCTACATTTTAGGGTTTAGATATTGTAGGTTGGCAAATTTTGGTGAAAGCGTAAAACATTTTCCTTTACGTATCAAGTTTAAGTTAAACCAAGGTTTCAAATATAACTATCCATATCTTTCTAAATCTAATAACTTCATTGGTTGTAAGCATGTAGAGATTCTGGGTTTGACTCCTAGGTCTATTGAGTTAGATATTATTGAGTTTTTAACTGATAACAGTTCAAAGTATACTTAAGTTAAAATGTTTTATTTAAATTAGATCAATGAACATGGTGGACAGGGATGTGAAGCGTCACTGTGGCTGTTCAATTTATTTATGGACAGTTGTCTGAAAGATTTGAGGGACAGTGAATGTGGTTTAAGAATGAATGAGTTACTTGTGAAATGTCTCCTCTATGCCGATGATCAAGTTATCCTTGCATCGTCGGAGGGGGAGTTACAGAAGATGGTAACAATTATGGATGGCGCTTTAAGGAGCAAGGGAATGAAACTGAATGCAAGTAAGACGAAAGCTATGGTGTTTGAAAGGGAAGAAACTATGACAGTATGTAATATTTTGATAGGTGGTATAAGAGTGGAACAAGTGAAAGAGTTTGTATGTCTGGGTTCTATGTTTACTAGAGATGGTAAGCATGAGAGCGACATTGAAAGGAGAGTGAGTGCCGGTAATCAGGTGAATGGGGCGCGACACACCTTCATGAATAGCCGTAAAGTTTCCGAAAAGGCGCGGCGGGCTGTAATTGGGGGAGTGCTGGCGCCGACATTAATGTATGGTAGTGAAAGTTGGGTGTGGCAGAAGAAACATGAAAGTAGAATAAATGCCGTAGAGATGAGAGCTTTGAGAAGTATGCGTGGGGTAACCTTGAAAGATAGAGTGAGAAACAGCGTGATAAGAGAGCTATGTGGTGTGAAAGAAGATGTAGTATCAAAGATTGAGAAAGGTATGTTAAGATGGTTTGGGCATGTAGAGAGGATGGATGAACGAAGATTGACGAAGCAAGTATACATGGCCAATACGGATGGAAGACTTGGAAGGGGCCGACCTCAGCGAACGTACCACAATGAAATTGCGGACATTCTCAAAAAAGGTCAGGCTAAAAGCACCGACGACCGACGATCATGCATGAGATGGATTAATGAACGTGGATGAAGCGAAAGGGGTGTGCCAGGATCGTAGCAAGTGGAAATCTATAGTCTCTGCCTACCCCAACGGGAGACAGGCGTGAAAATATGTATGTATGTAGATCAATGAAAAATATACTTTTGAAAAGTCAAAACTAGATGTTCGGAATATGGATTTATGCCCGGATGGTGGCAATAGGTTGGTATCATCTAAACTAAACATATTGGCGTCATTTAGGTATACAGTAGTACACCTCTGCCCAATACTTAGGGGAATACAAGCGTGATGAAATAAATTGAAAAATAAAAAACCCGTCTGTCTGAAAGATAAAAGAAAGATAGAAACAAGATGACTTATTTATCTATGACTCCAATTCGGCACTCCGTAAGTACACCTAACTCGAGATTACATCGAATCGAAGAATCTCTCATCGAGACCTATTTATTGCCTCCGTATATCAGGCCGATAAACATACATACCATCACGCCTGTATTCCCCGAAGGGTTAGGCAGAGGCGTACTTAATGTACACCCACAGTTCGCCTGGTATGTTTAGGTCCCATGTTATAGGGGGCGAGCCTATAGCCATTAACCGGGCACAAATCCAGACTCCGAGCTGCTACTGAGAATTTCATAGAAAACTCAATAACACTTTGCTCGACCTGGGGATCGAACCCAGGACCTCTAGCGTAGCAGTCGCGCTTGGGACCACTAGACTAATGAGGCAGTCAGTCTAAGTCACGATTACCTACTCTCTGACTATGACCCAAAGTCTGGGTCCCACCCCGCCTGCTCCGCGTTGCGCATTGGTGAAAAAAATATACTATTCTATTATTTTATCAAAGTAACCCACGTTCCCCAACAATGGTACAATCCCACAGAAGAGGCGTTGTTGTTAATCTCTATATAAAGCACTGCTATCTTTTAGTTATTATTACTGAAATAAATCAAACTGAACGTGTGGAAGACGTTGCAAGTGCCATGGTGTGTGGTGCAAGTTGATAGCAGAAGCGATGATTACGATTTTCCTTAATATTTCTATTTTAAAAAATAGCTCCAATAGTGTTTATAAATACAAATATGACGGAACAACAAGAAGTAGATAGTGGAATCGAATAATTCCACTCACAATTGGAGCTGGTCGACTGGAGAAGTACCTCCACCTTGCAGAAAATCTTAGCCAAATAACATAGCTCCATGCTATGTTGTGTTCCTAACGGTGAGCAAGGTCGCCAGAGCTCCGCGAGGAAGCGTTATATTGGCAGTGGGGGGACCGGTGGTGTTTTGTTGCCGCCGCTGTTATACATGGCAGCATGTCTCCTATGCTGCCAGCCCAATTATTCCTCCTTAATTTACAGGATCGGAACGCGCGAGTGATTGGTGTTGCAAGCGTCTTTAGCCGGCTCCGGTAACCCCTTACCATCAGGCGGGCCGTATGCTAGTTTGCCATCTAAGTGGTATAAAAAAGTATTTTTTGAAGTGAAAACTTCTTTAGGTGCATTGAGCACTTTTTGGGTGAACAAAAATCATGGAACTCGCGTCATCGTCACCGAACGCTTTCCATGAGCTATATGTATACTGTGTATATATGTGTACTTTTTGGGTGAACAAAAAGCATCAATCAAACTCGCATCATCGTCACCGCACGCTTTCCACTTATCGACGATACAATACACAAGTTACTTAGTTTTCACTTCTATCAGCAGTCCCCAAAGACTGCCCCGCATTATTTTTATAAGTGTTTTCGCAAATATATAATTAAATTATTCTGGCATAGATTGCAAATGAAAAAAATATTCGCCAGCCCTCAAAATATCATTTCGAATCCCAGATGCTAAACAATAACTATACACAATTATTATAATTATAGAGTAAGTCCATTGTTTTGGCAGAAAAATTAACGGCGACTTTGAGTTGAAAGTTTTTTATGTATCCGCTTTTAGATTCGATCTAGTATAACAATGTTGATTTAAAATCGTCGTCACCTTTAAAGGACCAAAAATAGAAAAGCTTAATAAACCGCTCCCGCTTGTGAATTCCGCTGCATTTTATAAATTTCTCTCTAAATTTTTCGAGGCGTTATTTATAACTTAATCTCGAAGCTCGGTAAATGTTTTAAGCGCTAACTGCTGAAAATATATCTTTTTAAGATCCACTGAAATGTCCTTTTTATTCTCAATAAGAACTCTTCGATTCACGCTACTTTTCTCAGTGGGTAAGCAGTGCCTTAACACCTAGTAACTAGCACTACTAGTATTATGCCTAGTGTTTCGACTATTATTAGAACTGCCTCATTATTGTAGCTGAGCATGAGATCCTGGGTTCGATTCTGTAGAGCAAGTTATTGTTTTTTTTTTCTATGAAATTGTCAGTAGCAGCTTACAAGTTTGAATTCGTGCCCAATTAATGGTAATAGGTTCGCCCCTAATACGTAAGATTTAAAATATACTGGGTAACTGTGAGTGCACATACGGACCTCTTGCTTACAGGCGAAATGTTAATGGTACGTATGACCGATGGAACCATAATATTTCTTGAAAAACCAAGGGAAAAAGAAAACAACTTTACTCGTAGCTATTTCTCTTTAATCTAATTACTATCTCTCCACTACAAAAATAAAACCTTTACAAAAATCGAACCTCCCATAAAATCTATTATTTTCCCATAACACTTCAAAAACTCGGGCAAAAAATACAAAGAGATACCTCGCGCCAAAGTCACACGTATTCTCAAGATGCGGGTTACCATTAATCAATCTATCGTTAAGACGCTCCTCGTTCTACCCCGCGACAAGGTTACGTCAGAAAAGATCTTGAGATGTCCAAAAGTTTCTTTAAGAGACGTGTTTGGGGAAAAAATGTAAGACTACGCACTAAAGTTGATTATTGTTTAAATATTGGCACATAGTATGTGGATTTAAAGGCTAATATTCAATGTCAGGGCACGTACTTACAACGTTATAGTGCTGTCAATAATATGATTCTAAAAAGAAAATGTAAGTGCTGTGTAGGCTAGATATACAAAAAAAAAAACAAATGTTCCATACATTTGTGTACACTGAACTCGACAATATGTATGGAACAGCTGTTTTCTATTCTCGTGATTTCAGGGTTGGTTCCATAAATGATGATAAATGATATTTTATTTCTGTAAATAGATCCTTTATGAATACTTTTACAAGTATTTTTTTTAAATTTTTATAACTAGATGGCGCCGGCATTTCCTAACTGACGACCTCTGAGAAGAAATGCTGAAACAAACTCAGAGAATCATGGTCTCTTTTAAAGTCTAGACCACTTTTAAAAGGTATTCCTAATGATGAGTATAATACCGTCCTTTCAGCATTAAAACGACACTTGAACACAGAGTACAATCTGTGTACCGCGAGTCATTTTGCCGCTAGTGGCGCTAGTGTAGATCTATTGAGGTCTCCGAAATATCAAATTACAATATTTTTGGGTGAGCTAAGCGGGTTTATTACTAATTCCAATAATTTAGTGAAAATTTCGCAATACCTGAGATTAATTATGGCAAATATGAGTTACGGGTGAATTGATGTTAGTGTTTTGTGATAATTTTATCTTTCAGAAACTTATTTCCTCCTTTTTTTCTGAACAAAACGGAACTACATCTCTGCGGCATGCTAAATATTTATACGGTACGATTTAAAGGTATTAAATAATAATATGATTTAATGTTTTAATTCATACGCTATACTTAAAGACTCTACTCGCTAGTGGCGACATCTGGTGAGCTTAAAAACGGTTCTAGCCCTCATTATAATGTGAGTAAAAGCAATTAATGTACCGCCGATCGTCGTGCTATGCGTTATTGAACTTTATTATGGTCAAGCTACACAATGACTGATGCATGCCAACTGGTAATAATCTACTCAAAATCACTGTGGTTTTCTTCAAAAGGTCATGTCCATTGTGGCACTCACGAATTTGATATAACTATGTTTGGACTTGAAAAGAGACCATGATTCTCTGATTTTGTTTTTTCTCAAAGTTACAAAAAGCTGGGGCCCGCCATCCAGTTTTAATAATCACTTACATATATATAAAATAATATTGACTTATATATAAAAATTAATTGCTGTTAGTTAGTCTCGCTAAAAATCGAGAACGGCGGGACCAATTTGGCTAATTTTTATCTTGAATTATTTGTGGAAGTCCAGAGACGGTTTAAAAGGTGAACAAATATGAAAGTACGAAGTCTGCCGGGTCAGCTAGTTGACTTATAAAAGTGTCTAAGAATTTACTTACAGAATTTAAATATAATTTATCATTTAAAGCATTCTTTAGCTACTGTTGTTACTGATTCTAAGAAATAATGAAAGAAAGATAGAAAGTAATTTTATTTACATAATAATAATAAAAAAAAAGTGCAGTGTTATTGAGTTTTCTATGAAATTCACAGTAGCAGCTCGGAGTCTGGATTTGTGCCCGGTTAATGGCAATAGGCTCGCCCCCTATAACATAGGACCTAAACATACCGGGCGAACTGTGGGTGTACATTAAGTACGTCTCTGCCTAACCCTTCGGGGAATACAGGCGTGATGGTATAATAATAATCAATTTTGTACAGACAACCTATGCAAAAGCTTTATTCAATTATAGCTATGTAAAAATACAACACTAAAATGTAGGTACCATTCAAAATCACATCTAGACACAGGATCCTGACAATCTCACAAAGAAAATCAAAACTATGAGGAGCGATTACGTCTAGAGACGTTTTCCCGAGTATTTTAGCATCGAGTTGGTGTACGGTTACAAAGGAAAACTGTCGACGCTAAAGTCGTAGCGATGGGGGGTTAAGTTATAAGAGAAATTTTTTTTTGTTAACCGTTTGAAGCCCGGTTTGTATTCGGAATTGAGTTGGCATTTCAGTTATTGCATTGCATTTTCGTTATTTTACATAGGAACAAGCTTTGTCAGTTCTGATTTAACAAATGTTACGATGTTTTTACGTCAGTAGGTATTTTAAATCCAGACTACATAGATATAGGTAATACTTGTTTCGTGCGGGAAGCGTATCCATAACCCATAGCGCAGAAGCCTATTCCTTGACTACTGTACCAATTAACTGTCATCCTCTCTTAAAGAGATAGATTCGACGTTGCCCCAAGCATTATTACGTTGGCGTTTACAAATATAAAGACAACTTCTCTATCTTTCACAACAACGCATTTTGTTAGCAACACGCACTTTTTTACCAGTATGCATACGTTGGCATCAAAATCTATTTTTTTTTTATTCGTGATAGGCTTACGCTTGACCGCCACTTCGCCTGATGTTAAGCGATACTGCGAACTACGATAGAGCGCGCTTGCCTAGATGAAACCGATTCACTCGTGATTTAAAGACACCCAGATTATATCTGTCAGGGAAGACCCACTCGCGAAGTGCATTCCATATTTCAGCGGTACGCATTTTTGTAAAATGACAGAGCAGAACAGCGTCCTTTTATCTCAAAAATGAAATATAAATAGTCCTCTAGGGACGCGAGTGAAACCGCTAGTCGCTAGTATCTTATAACTTGAACCACAAAGTACGTCATCACCTCCTATTATCTTACTACTTTTGATGTAATACCGCGATACTTTAGTCTCAAAGGAGCCTACTATACGTGTATCTTGTTCATATCACTAACATTTAAGGTAAGTGGAGCTTAAATTGCAATGTGGTTACATAGAAAGAAAACGTTACAAATAAAAGTAAATTGAACGCACTAGCTTCTCCCAGCGAGTTTGTCTGCGTGGACTTCAGAATTGGGTCCGACCTGGATAAAAATGTGTTATTCCAAATTATAATCTATCTCTGTACCAGATTTCATCCAGATCCGTTCAGACGTTCTGGCGTGAAAGAGTAACAAACATCCAGACATCCATACTCACAAAGTTTCACGTTTATAATACTCGTATTTGTAAGGATTACCATTGACGTAAATCTCTTTTTTAGTAGGGGAGAGGAGTTAGGAATTGCTCCATGATATCATCTTTTTAACCCTCGACGAAAGAGGGGTTTTATAAGTTTGTAGTGTGTATTTGTGTGTCTGTGTATCTGTGTCTGTCTGTTGCATGGTAGCGCCCAAACGAATGGACCGATTTTGAATCAGTTGTGTTTTGTTTGAAAGGTTACTTGATCGAGAGTTTTCTTAGCTATGATTTAAGAAAACCTGGCCAGCCGTTTGAAGATTATCAGCTCTTTTCTGGTTCATGAAGGGATGTGCGGAACTTCCACAGGTCTGATCGACTTGAAATTTGGTATCCTGTTACTTCAATAATATTGCAAAAATATGGTAACCTTGTCCTTGTGTAACCTTGTAAAACCTTGGGATGTTTTAATTTTTAATTTAATGTTATTTTAAATATGGTTATGAGATGGCGAGTGATAGCCTAGTGTAAGAAGCAGTGATAACTTAGTGGTTTGACCGTTGGACTGCCAAGTCTAAGGTGTCGAGTTCGAACCCAAGGCACGCACCTCTGACTTTTCGAAGTCATGTGCGTAATAAATAGTTAATTATCACGCGCTTAAACGATGAAGGAAAACATCGTGAGGAAACCTACATGCCTGAGAGATTTTCTCGACGGCGTGTGAAGTCTGCCAACCCGCACTAGGCCAGTGTGGTGGACAATAGCCTAAGCCCTCTTATTCTGAGAGGAGACCCGTGCCTAGCAGTGTTAGGAAACAATGGCCGTATGATTGTTTGCAAACAAGCTTACGGCCCGCCTGATGGTAAGCGGTTACCGTAGCCTATGGACGCTTGCAACACCAGGGGTGTCTCTCGCGAGTTGAAGATTAGTACAATACTCGTATGTTAATGTACTACCTCATTAGTCTAGTGGTCCCAACCGCGACTGATACACTAGAGATCCTGATTTCGATTCCCGGGTCGAGCAAAGTGTTTTTAAGTTTTTTTATGAATTCGGCTTAGCTCGGAGTTTGGACTTAAAAGACTCGCTCCCTATTACATGGGACCTAAACATACTGGCGAACTGTGGGTGCACAGTACGGTGTGTGTCTTGTATTCGAACCCAAAATCTAACAGTCATAAGCAGTAAACTGTCACTGTTTCTTTTTATATGACATTAAAAGTGATATTAACATAACTTAGTTTAATTTTACATTTCTATTAAGGCCTGATTATAATATTATCTGTTATTTTTGAAGACTTTCAAAACGCTACAAAAATATAATTACAATGAAGGAAAAAACGTATCTATGGGATGCAAAATAAACTGATAATGTTGCTATCGCGACAGTTAGACAGGGAGCCGACAGCATGATAAATGGCCCAAGATTAGGACGTAGCCGTGAGGTCGAGGAGAGACCAACTTGCTACGGCCTTTCAGATTTCATTACGGGCTCAAGACATTTTTTTGAAATATGGACGGGTTTTTTTTTCAATCTCTTAGCCTATTCAATTTTTTTTAAAGTGTATTTTTTAAGCTACTAATAATTTTAGTTCCGAAAATGAAACTAGATGGCGTTGTACGAAAGTTTGTGCGCTTACACCATGAGAGGGTTTCGTATCATAAAATGTTGTTGTTGTCTTAATTTTTAAGGAAGAAAACAATTGTCAAAATGTCGACAGCGGATGACAGCTATACATAATCTTGAGGATGTCATCGTTTATTAAATACCAGCGACCCGGCCGCGGTTTCACCCGCGTTGCCCCGATTTTTTGCATTTTTTCTCTCATAAAAACCTTCCTCAGAGTTCAAGGAATAAATTAAAAATAAAAATACACCAATTGGTCCAGCCGTCTTCGAGAATTGCGCTTAGCAACAAATTTTGCAATCCATTTTTATTATACATATAGAAGATGAGTATAGATTTTAAAAAAGCTGACGAGTTTGAACCTGCTTATCTCAGGAACTACTGGTTGGAATTGAAACATTATTTTTGTGTTGAATAGTCCATTTATCGAGAAAGGTTATAAGCTATATAATATCACGTTTTAGGAGGAGGGATAGGAGGGCAAACGAGCAGACGGATCACCTGATGGTAAGCGATTACCGCCGCCCAAGGACACCGGCAACACCAAAAGAGGAATCACAAGTGCGTTGCCGACCTTTAAAAGGGGATTGGGCCTCCGGTAACCTCACTCACTCGGTGAAACACAACGTAAGCGTTGTTTAACGCCGGTTTTCTGTGAGGCCGTGGTATCACTCCGGTCAAGCCGCCCCATTCGTGCCGAAGCATGGCTCTCCCACGTGTAAAAAGAGCAGAGAAACGCGTTACGACTAATAAGAGCAGAGAAACGGGTGAAACCGCAGGCTGGTCGCTAGTACAGTATAATGTGTGTATTTATTTCAAACGCGGTAGTGTGTGCGGCCTTTATTACAAACTTTCACCCCGAGTTTCTCAGTTTGGGTTTCAAGCTCGTGGTAATAAAAAATCCGTGCTTAAAGTTTACTACTGCAGTTCTTGCAATCAGCCATTCAGTTATTTATTTATTAAATCCTAAATACAATAAAAATAATTCATTTTACTATCGACAAAAAAGAACACATTCACCAACCCTTCAGCACTAGTTAAGAAAAAAATACATCTAAACAAACTCCCCAGACATAATAATAAAATGACCAAACAAAAAATAAAAACATATTTTCAATATAACTAGCGTAGTGACGTGCAACACGTAATATTTATCGACAGTCGATACTATTGTAGCAACTAACAATGGAAGCTGTGACATTTTTACGATGTCGACGTACAAAGTATATTTTGGGCTAAGAAAGTTTTCGACTTTAATAAATATTGCTTTATGGCTCGAAAGACATTGTTGTTTCAGATTAAAGTGAATTTTCATTGTAACATTGCCACATTTTTGTATGTTACATAGTAAATACTAAGGTTTAGTATGGAAATAGAGGCGTACGGAAGTATTTTCGATTAGTTTAACATAACATGCCATCATGGCTGTATTCCTTAGCGCTTGGGACCACTAGACTAATGAGGCAGTCAGAGTTTTTGATTAGTTTATTTATAAAGTTATTTTTTTGATCAAACCAGATCTGAGAGATCTGGTGTATCAAACCAGAAGACGCAGGTTCGAATCCTGCCCGCGATTGAATTTTTCCTTTACTAAAAATAACTTTATAATCTTAGCATGGAAAATGCAAAAGAAATCACAAAAAGATGTCGAAGGTCGTTACTTTTGGACGTTTTTCCCCACACTAATTTTCTTTATTTTTTAAATGTGTGTCTGAATGCAAAAATGAAACAGATGGCATAGCTCTTATGGCGAATATTGACGACGCAGAAGTTTCATACGGTCGCCTCGCGGGTTATTAGGCAATAAGGTTCAAAATCGTGAAAAGCATGCAACCGTGGTGAACTTTTGTGTGGTCCATGTATGCGCCCTTAAACGAGATTTTTTTGTATTCTGGCCGCGTGCGAAATACTCCCTGTTAAAATACCCAGATGGCTTAATTTTATGAAGGGTCTTGTGATTATGTAAAATGTATGTGTAAGGTAGGTAGGTAGGTACAGTGATTTCTTATAACTTTGAAAAAATTATAAGAAATCTTTTAAACCTATTTTTGTAAAGTTATCTAATATTGTAACAATAAACTATTTTAATCTACATGATTAAATTATCTGATAACAAATAATTATAACTTTCACAAAGTACGCTGTTTAAAGTTTACATTGCGCTCTTGTAATACGAAAAATATTATTAGTCGGAAATTCTGATCTCTTGTATAATAGAGTAAATCACATTGTTAACAACATATTTATTGTCTGCAAAGATAAACATAGATATTCCTATAACAACCGACTCTCCGAGATATTTCAACGACTTAAAAATCATCAGAAATCTTTATACTAACTACGGCAAGCTTGTAAATCTTGCAGATCATGAACAGAACTTTGTTTTAGCCACAGTGCCTACTGTGAGCTTTTCAGTGCCATCCCTAGATACTGCGTATTCAATTTACAAGCAAATAACAAAAAAGATTCTATTTACGAAAGACTTTTCCCCTTTCATCGAATGTTACGCTTTGTTTGTCCAATAAATTCAAATAACACAATTGTCGATACATTCCCATCACTAGGCGCAAACATTATTATTCGTTAGTATCTTGTTTATATGGATAATATTATTTATGTTGTTGTCAGGAAATTTTCTTTTATGGCGAAGCCTTTGGGAGTTATTGGGAAGTAGAGGTACTTATTACTTCATGCAAATTATGAATTAGAAGATAGCATTTGAAAGACTTTTGTGTCCTAACTTTACTATTATCAGACGATTCAATTCATTACACTCAAGATTACAAGGATCCGTTTCTTACATACCATCACGGCTGTATTCTCCAAAGAGTTAGATATAGATCTAAGGAACACCCACAGTCCATTGCTATGTTTAGATCTCAAGAGCGAGCTATAAGCTGCTACTGAGAACTTCATAGTTTTTTAGCGTTCCGTACTTTACTTTCTTGTCCGTCTGCCTGTCCGTGTGTCACCACCGATTTTCTCAGGAACGGTGGACCTAGCAGGTTCACATTTATACCAGATACTGGGGTCTATAGTCCCTATTAGGTGTATAAAAATCAAGGTTCTGAATCAACACCAGTACCAAAAAGTACCTTAATTTTCAACTTTTTTATTTTTCGGAATTTTCCCTTTACTTGTGCTGTAAGACCTTGCTTAAATCCAAAATTGACAATTCTAGGTCAACCGGAAGTACCCTATAGGTTTTGGGTCATGTATTTTTCTCCTAATATGCGTTTACAAACACATTTTTTTACATACACGAACACCCAGAGCCGCAACTACATCATACAATTATTTGTTCCGTTCAAAGCTCGAACCCACAACTTAAGGTACAGAAGCTGAACGTTCAGCCGCTACAAACTTACTCTTATATGTTCCTACATATTATGTATTATGTATATATATATAACAATTCATTGTATATTCCGCACACGCGCCTTTGAGGCAAGCTCCCTGTATTAACGTCAATAATATGCATGCAATGTTCAAGAGTTTTCTTCACGAGAAAATATGGCGTCGTATTTCGTTATGCTTTCAGTCCTATAGTGGAAATATGGTATAACTTATAGGTTCTGTTAAAATGTGTAATAGTACAGTATGGAAATAGCATTCATCGTTTTTGAAATGGTGAAACTCTGCAGTTTGTATGGGTTGTACAATCACATTGCCAAATATTCTGTCACTAAGCAATAATGTGATGGCATTATTGTGCTCCGGCTTGAACAATTCAGATGTCAAGACAACAACGAGAGATTCGCGAGTCTTTTTTTATGGATGAAGGAGTCCGGCGGACCGAATTTCTCTTACAAACGTAATACCGAAATCAATCGTAATTCAAACACAATTTAATCAAATTGTGTTATTATTCGGATTCCGATACCGTTAATCTAGGTTCCTACTCTACTATTTCGTCTGAAATACTTAACTGAAAATAAATGTAAGCGAATGAAATTTCGCAAATGAAACTTTACCAAGTTTGGAACGATTTTCCGGTCTTTTATTTCTAGTGAAGTAGTAGTAAACGAAATAGTAGGAACCTAGATTAACGGTATCCAAATCCGAATAATAACATTATTTGATAGAATATTGTGTGGATTACGATTTATTTCGGTATTACGTTTTTGTGGGCAATTCAAGCTCCGCCGGACCCTTAAGCGGGAAACGAGCTGACGAGCCCCTGGTGATAAGTAGTCTGCGTCGCCCATGGACACCTGCAGATGAGTTGCTGATGACTCCGACGTAAGGGAATCGCCAGCCAGTCAGACCCCAAGAGGTCCTACCGCCGAGCAAGTCAGATATTTTCCCGCCTCTTACGGGATGCCTATCTGAAAGGCAGTGAGAAACAGTATTCTTACCCATCCCCACACGGGAAAAATTTGTCATATATTCTAAAATAAAACCGACGCATAAAGTTATTGTATTGGACACATTTTTTATAAGCGCTATCTTTTCCACATTTTTACATTCTTTGTAAGGAATCCAAAAAAGGTAATAAGCTTGGAGGCTTCAAATAAAGCGTGTCTACATGATTGAACACGTTTCTTTGATAATGTCTAGACCTGTTTTTCATGTAGTCGGCGAAATCTTTGGAAATATGAAATCTTGTCACCAGGCTGACAATATTTCCGAAGATATTGTCAAGAAACACGATCTACACATAGGACATTACCCTTTGTGACGCTAGAAGAATACTAATTCTGGAAGTTAATACCAGTACAGTGGGAAAAAACCTTGATAACCCAGTGATTAAAAGCTAGTCTACTTCTTCAGTTTAACATAGTTCAAATCCATCCGAATTTTCGATATTATTTTCAACATTTTTGCGTCGTCATTCACTTTCTGTCAGGAGATAATAAAGTGATTTTGTGTGGGTTATTAGACCATTATATTATACACACATTACCTATAATATCTATGGTGATAGGCAGAAAATATAAAATCATATTCATCTGTAAAATAACTCACCAATGTAGTAAAAATTGTAAACAAAAATAGACGCTTATGTCTGAACTACTGAGACGACGCCCAAAAATAATTGCCAGGATTGGTGACTGCGAAAATGCTTAACAAGTCCAAGAATTTTTTATCGCTATTCCTTAAATGACTATCAAACAAAAAAGCAAACAACTTGTCCTTTTAAAAAAGGTAAACGAATAAATTCCCTGAACTAAATAAATCGACAGACTAGTCTAAGTCAGGTAAAAAGTGAAGGGAAAAAGTAAAATATTATCGAGATAGGGCCACTTTTTAGAGCTAGTGCTGGGAATCTATTATCGATAAAACCGATCGGGCCATTTTCCGCTACGTTAGCGAAATACGTCGAGTATCCAATTGTTATTATAGTATTGATTTGTTCAGTTCAAGCTTTGAATGTATTAGACGGTATTACATTTTGTTTTCGGTTTGGATTTTAAAATATTGAATTGAAAATAAGGGTTGCAATCTATACTAATATTATAAAGCTGAAGAGTTTGTTTCTTTGTCCATTTATCGAGGAAGGTTATAGACTAAATAACATCACGTTACGCCTCTTAGGAACGGAGCAGCGCGGGTGAAACTGCAGGCGGGTTGATAGTGCAGGTATAATTTTAGGTTCGTATCTACGTATAAGTTTTTTTTTTAAATTACCAATGACTGTCAGATCTTGTAGACAAAATTGTCGGAAATCAATAATTTCTTTAATCAATCAATCAATACATACCTTGGATTTTGACAATTTTGACACAATAAAAAAGAAAACTTGCAGCCCCGAAGAGATTGTTCGTATATAATAATATAAAAGTCTCGAGAAATAGTATTTTCAAAAAAGTCATGGGAGAGCCATGCTTCTGCACGACTGGGGGGGTTCAATCGGAGTGATACCTCGGCCTCACAGAAAACCGGCGTTAAACAACGCTTACGTTGTGTTTCGCAGAGTGAGTGAGGTTACCAGAGGCCCAATCCCCTTTTAAAAGGTCGGCAATGCACTTGTGACTCCTCTGGTGTTGCGGGTGTCCATGAGCGGCGGCAATCGCTTACCATCGTGCGATCTGTCTGCTCGTTTGCCCTCCTATCCCATAAAAAAAGTATTAACTAAAACTATTTCAAAAATACTCTTGAAGAAAACCTACTAAAGATTGTAGGTACTCATTTTACAATTAGCTGACTTCATTGTGAAAATGAATTGCGAATTTACTCAAATTAAGGAAATGCAATATTTACTTTGATAGTTGATGAATAGTTACTTTGTTCCCTAGTTCTTCGCCCGCGGTTTCACCTGCGTTGCCCCGTTCCTAAGGGTCGTAGCGTGATGTTTTATAGCTTGAAAACTTTCTCATGAATCACTCATTTTCCCAACATTTCCCTTCACTGCTCTGCTCCTATTGAATCGTAGCGTGATGAAAAGTATACTATAACCTGCCCAGGAGTATGAAGAACAATTGTACCAAGTTTCGTTGAAATCCGTCGAGTGGTTTTTGTTTCTATAACGAACATACAGACAGACAGACAGACAAAAATTTTACTGATTGCATTTTTGGCGTCAGTATCGATCACTAATCACCCGCTGATAGTTATTTTGGAAATATATTTCATGTACAGAATTGACCTCTCTACAGATTTATTATAAGTATAGATTATGAATTATTTGTTCTTTTTCACTATATGCGAATGACATACAATGAGCAAATTCTCAATTCATTTTCACAGTTAAAGACACACAATAGACATTATTAATAGTAAGTCCTATTTAACTGTCTGAAAGATTGAGCAGAGAAACTTAAAGTCTAGGTCAGAATTGTAAACAACTTTTCAGTGTGTCTAGATATAATTACTATTCTTGAAAGTGTGCTCTTTGATGAAAACTGACATTATTACGAAGCTTTTTATTTAACATAACATACATACCATCACGCCTGTATTCCCCTAAGGGTTAGGCAGAGGCGTACTTAATGTACACCCACAGTTCGCCGATATGTTTAGGTCCCATGTTATAGGGGGCGAGCCTATAGCCATTCACCGGGCACAAATCCAGACTCCGAGCTGCTACTGAGAATTTCATAGAAAAACCACTTTGCTCGACCTGGGGATCGAACCCAGGACCTCTAGTGTAGCAGTGGCACTTGGGACCACTAGACTAATGAGGCAGACTTTTTATTTACTTTTTGAAATGCAGGATTTTACCTTAATGTAATTAGACACGATTTCATTGAAGCCAACAGAACAGCGTACTTTTATAAGTGAAATGTTAAAAATACAGCTGACCAAAGATAATTAAAAGCTTCGCGATCTAACCGATCATTGACCACGGTATGAGCAGCTTAACTCTATTGATTTTTGATGTATCACGTTACCGTCAAACCAATTTCTACTATCTTCTTAGCACCTCGATGGTAATCTAAATTGTTCTAACCTAGAAATTGTTTCAAATACTGCATTTTCAGCAACGTCTATACGTTCTTCAACCGTGAAATTTGAATTTCAACTTCAATAGAATTTTCAATATCAACGGTTCATACGTAAGCTTTCTATCTATTCCCAGTTCCAAAGCCTTTTAATTACTAATCAGCCTAAAACAACATAATGAAATTGTCAAATATGCAATACAATATTCAATTACAGTTTTGGTAATGAATATTTACTTAGGTGCTTATAGAAACATCTAATTATGTCGGATTTCACTGTACTACAGTCCCAATTATAGTGGGCAAACATTTCTATTGATATTCACAGAGACCAAGGACGATAGTTGAGTTGGTTGGAAATAACATATCGATGTTTAAATAGCTTAAAAGCTTAGAAGCTTGAACCACAACACTAATTTTGAGGGTGAAAATTTTAACGCTACCGTCAGAAATTAAGAAAATGGTTGAAAAATAATTAACTAAATTGTAAATTGTAGTCACCAAAGGGTCACATTATTTAAATAAATAAAAAATGGAAACTAAATTGCTTACGGATCTTGATCTACATTTGATTTTGCAAATTAATGATTTCATATTAAACAACAAGATTTAGGTTGCGTATCGATATATGTCTCATCACTATTGAGTGCAGTTAGTAAGGCCCATAAATCAGTTTCCGCCGCCCGTAGGCACGTCTTAATACAATTTTATAAGTGACGGGTGCAAACAACGCGCATCTGTCGATACAATCTTGTCGATATTTTGAACGACATGATCCGTAGTGTCACGACTCTTTTAGATATTTTATTGTTGAATTTCCACTTTGTTGTTTCATGTAATATCGATAATTTGATTCAGTAAGTATACATATAAAATGTTAGTTGTTTTGCGCTACGGACATAAATGAATGAATCGATCAATATTTTTCACAATCAAAAGGTTTCCTTATCCTGTAATCTGTAAAATATGTATATAAAAGCGTGACATAGTTTAAAAATCTCATTTCGGTTATCGTCTAAAGCTAGCCTGGATAAATATTGGCTTGGAAACGAAAATACTTGAGATTCTATCGGAAACAACGCTAATACAACGTGACCCCAGCTTTTTACAACTAACATGTTTATATATGAACATTCACTGCTGAATGCGTCTTTTGTTTACTTTATAGCATAATATTAGTATTTTCATGACAATATCCATTCATTCCGAATTTTATCGATAAGTTTCGTCCCATCACTAAACTGGAGCTTACATAAATCATGGGGACATACGCCCTATCTGTTGCCAGCTTAATACGATCCCCCAAATAGGGGTCGGGGGTGTTTTTTATAGGCAAAAAGCTGACTTTGCCATCGTATTGTATACTTTATATTGGAAATCTCTAAACGTTATTACTCAGCAGATTTTAAGAAAAACTTAATGACAGGATTTTTGTTATATTTTCCTTCCGCCTTTGTGATACTTAAGAAGCGAAGTTTAGGATGTCTGTAATATTGTATTGTGTCCGCAAATATTAGCCGTTTTCAAACTTACTGAAGTTTCAAGAAATTGGAAATTTTCTTTCAGGGTCCGTCGGTGCCTGAATTTCTCACAAAAATGTAATACCAAAATAAATCGTAATTCAGACAATATTCTATCAAATTATGTTATTATTCGGATTTGGATACCGTTAATCTAGGTTCCTACGGTACTATTTCGTCTACTACTACTTCACTGGAAATAAAAGACCGAAACATCGTTCCAAACTTGGTAAAGTTATCAAAAATTGCATTCGCCTACATTTATTTAAAGTATTTTGGACGAATTGGTAGAGTAGGAACCTAGATGAAGGGTATCGGTATCCGAATATTATCAGAAATTGATTAAATTGTGTTTGAATTGCGATTTATTTCGGTATTACGTTTGTAAGAGAAATTCGGTCCGCCGGACTCTTAACATAGCTGTTTAAATAAAACAAAGATTTTTGGGTATATATATGTATGTTTTATACGTCAGATTCTTACACTATATGTATTCGAAGCGGCGGTAGCTTAATGGCTAGGGCTTCGGACTTACGATCATGTGGTTGCCGGTTCGAAACCAACCCATTGCACTACCGTCGTGAACCCACTCGTAACACAAGCATTTAGCTTAGCACGAAAGGTTAACAAGAATACTAGTAATGTGCGACCCACGTTACTAGTAAGCTCTTAAAAAAAATAATTCGAAAAACAGGCAAGAGTCGGTATTTTATACAGATAGATATAATAGTCTAGTGATCCTAAGCGCGACTGCTGCGCTACAGGTCCTGGGGACAATGCCTAGGTCGAACAAAGTGTTATTGGTTTTGCCATGAAATTCTCAGTAGCAGCTCAGAGTTAGGTTATGCCCGGTTATTTTTTTTATGTGCAAGCCGCCGCCGCCCATGGACACTCGCAACACCAGAGGAGTCACGAGTGCGTTGCCGGCCGTTTAAAAGGGGATTGGGCCTCCGGTAACCTCACTCACTCAGCGAAACACAACGTAAACATTGTTTCACGCTAGTTTTCTGTGAGCTAACGGCAATAGGCTCACCCTATTGCATGGGACCTCTACTTACCAGTGAACTGTGATTGTAAGTTAGCACACCTCTGCTTAACCCCTCGAGGAATGCTGGCGTGATGGTATGTTATGTTATAATTCTTCAAACACGTACCAAATATTTTCCTATAAGTCAGAAAACTAATATAAACGCGACATTTTCCGCTTAAAAACATTCCCAAAGCTGTCCCCGTATTGATTTGCAGCGAACGGAAGCAGGTTCGAGGTTCGATGTTCGCGTCACTGAATTTTTCAGTACATATAAATATTTATGTAGCTACTTTCACGAGGTTACTGAAAATGTTGCGGAAAAAATTCAGGAGTGACGCCTGAATTTTGGGATCTTATTTTTTCAGGAATAATGTAGGTGTTAGATATTCTTGGCGAACTTAAGTTGCGCTTAAATATCGATCTGATAGGTTAAGCTGTCCTTGCCACGGTCAGTGTATGGATGGATTGCAATTTTTTTTTTAAAGCTTACTAGAAATGTAGGTCGCACATTACTAGTATTCTTGTTAACCCCTCGTGAAAGCTAAATGCTTGTGTTACGAGTGGGTTCACGTCGGTAGTGCAATGGGTGGGTTTTGAACCGGCAACCACATGATCGCGAGTCCGACTCCCTAGCGCTTAGGCTACCGCCGCTTTATTAACTATTGCCCGCAGTTTCACTCGTATCCCAAAGGACTTTTCGAGACAAAATCTAGCCAATATCTATTTGTACGGTCTAATCTATCTCTATACCAAAACGCTCTCCTACTAAAGATGAGTCTGACGAAGACATCAGCCTGCAGGGCCTGCAAATGGGAAATTGATAGCATGGAACACCTTCTGTGTACATGCGATGTAATGGCTAGAAAGCGAATGCGCCTCTTGGAGCAGGGTCCATCCAAGGCCAGAGGACTACAGACTCATCTCATTATAAAGCTCATGGAAGGGCTGTTTGAAGAACTGGGTGAGGATGTGGAATAGGTATCTAGGGGAAGCACAAAAGATCCCACATTGGGTCGAAGTGCACTGAGGCCTTACTGCCTCGGCCCCATATAAGATAAGATAAGATAAGATCTCTATACCAAAATATATCAACACTGGTTGTGTGGTTTAATCGTGAAAAGATAACAAATAGGTTATTTATACATCATTATAATACTCGTATTAGTAAGTATTTATAATTAGCTACATAAAATAATTAGTTTTTTTGTATTTTTTGCATTTTCTATTCTAACATTTTATATAGTTTTCTGTAGAATGTCTCTCAAAACAAAATCTAATTTCAGACTTAATTAAGATTCATTTTTCAGAAAAAAAAGGTAATTAAACTTGCTCTAATAAGATACTTTGGTTAATTACATTTCAGGTAATTAGATTCCTTTAAAAGTTTCTTTATTTTTTTATGTTTCTAACCTGACTTTCAAACTTAGTAGTTTATTTTTCCATTTTATCTACTAGCTACTTCGTTTGAGTAGAAAGAGCTCCTAGGTTATCAAAATACCAGCATGGTAAATATATAGTTTGCTATTAATACTATATTTTTATATACTGTCTTTTTTTATTCATGATAGGCATACGCTTGATCCCCAGTTCGCCTGATGTTAAGCGACACTGCGATCTACGATGGAGCGCGCTTGCCTAGAAGAAACCGATTCACTCGTGATTTAAAGACACCCAGATTATATCTATCGGGGAAGACCCACTCGGGAAGCGCGCTACTGTACCAAAAGCTATGTTCTTATCTCCACTTGTTCCATGCCCAGGTCAAGCAATGTTCTTGATTTTGTTTACTTCCGAGTTCATCTGGATCCGTGCATGACTAAGCAATATTTTATATTTATATATTGTGTTCCGGTTTGAAGGGTAATGTAGTCAGACACAATTGTTTTTGAAATAACATTTATTCCACAATAAGATTTTCTCCTGTATCGTGGGTGCGTTTACAATCACAAATTCTCACATACACAAACGCACAAAAGCTGATCGCTCAACCGCTACGCCGAACGTGTCGTCAAAAAACATTACTGGGCAAATGAGACTTAACAACTAAAATGTCAAGATGACAGTGCGCGAGTGATATCACTGGTACTGCTAGCGTGTTAGTTACGGTTCTTGCTTACCATCAGATGACTTTGTTGCAAAAAACAGAAGAAAAAACTGACCTGTATGCCATGCGGATTTGTTCCCCGTTCTTGTACCAGATCAGCTGAGCTGGTGGGTTGCCTCCGCGACTTCTGCAGACCAGCTCGAGGCTCTGTCCTCGTCGGACCGTCTCACCCTCCGCGTACCCTTCGATGTAGGGGGCTCCTGGAGGATCTGTGGGGAAATAAGGACATGTTATTTTATTAAGGACATAATATACCATCACATAGAAGCAGTGATAGCCTAGTGATATGACCGTTGGACTGCCAAGTCAAAGGTCTCGAGTTCGAACCCAAGGCACGCACCTCTGACTTATTCGAAGTCATGTGCGTATTAAATAGTTAATTATCACGCGTTTAAACGGTGAAGGAAAACATCGTGAGGAAACCTGCATGCCTGATTTACGATGGAGGAACCAGCATGCAAACTTTCAGGGATCTATCTTCTGTAGTTTCGGCTGTGCGTTGATACGTCAGTCAGTCAGGTTCTTCTTTTATATATTTAGAAGATTTGTATCCCAATGGAAATGTGTATTAGAATTATTTAATATAGAAGTCTATAATAATACATATGTAAAATACAATCTATAATAATACACATGACTAATGACTGCCTCATTAGTCTAGTGGTCCCAAGTGCAACTGCTACACTAGAGGTCCTGGGTTCGATCCCCAGGTCAAGCAAAGTGTTATTGGGTTTTTCTATGAAATTCTCATTAGCAGCTCGGAGTCTGGATTTGTGCCCGGTTAATGGCTATAGGCTCGCCCCCTATAACATGAGACCTAAACATACCGGCGAACTGTGGGTGTACATTAAGTACACCTCTGCCTAACCCTTCGGGGAATACAGGCGTGATGGTATTTTATATTATGTTATAATAATACATAGCAAGGTGTTTTCTTACATCTTATAAGTATTTTGTCTAATATGAGTTGAGTGGCAAACAAATAGCAGATAATGATTTATAATGGAAAACAAGTGACGTCATAACGTACCTACAGACGAGCACAGAAAGCTTTAGCTTTTAATTATAATAAAAATGATCCTTTAGTATACTAGTCGTAAGCGCGACAGCTATGCTAGAGATCCTGGGTCAGATTCCCAGTGCAAGCGTTTTATGGGGTTCTTCTATCAAATTCTCAGCTCGAAGTTTAGAGTGGTGCCCAGTTAATAGCAATAGGCTCGCTTATTATACTTATTACATGGGACCTAAACATACCGGCGAAAAGTGGGTGTACATTCTCTGCCTAACCCTTCGGGGAATACAGGCGTGAGGCGTGATGGTATGTTATGTTCTTTTTGTATATTTAAAGATTTTAAAGACTGTCAGACTTTAGTTTGTGTTTATAGAACAAACAAACACAAAATTGCAAGGGTTTACGTTTCACATAAATCCTTTCTTTTCTCGATGTTCTAAGAATGTTCATCCGTCCTTAACCACAGCTTAACCAGCAGCTTAAATAACAGCATATCTATTAAGTTATACCGGGTGCGTATTTAAAAAAAAAACTTAAAAAAAGTTCTTACGAGAAAGAAAAAACGTTGATGCAATCTGTAATCTTTCTATCTGGCATAGTATATACACAACTCCTTTGTTTTAACAATCCCTGTTTGTTACCGCGAAGAGAAATCAAAAAGAAAAAAAAATCACAAAGATTTTTTACCACAAAGAAACACTTTTCCGTAAGACTGTACAGGAAAATTGCCTTCGACGAAAGTTCATTAACCCCGTAACGGGGTTCCGTAACGTTATTAATAAGGGTTCCTCAAGAAAAATATTAAAACTCTCCCTGTCTAGCGGTTCACATCATTTGTTTTTCCGATAAGACTGTTAATCATTTTGCATTAAAAATATAAATTTGCCCGATGACTGCGTTCGTATTTTTGGTTGGAATTTTGATAAATGACTTCGTGAGTTTTGATTAATATTGCATTATGAGGTAGAAGCTCTCAGTGGGAAGTCTACGTCTACATTGATAAAGTATCATTGTTTGTAACCTTGGCACCTTTAACACGGTCCCCGTATGGGGACGGGTTAGAATACTGTTCCTCACTGTCTTTCAGATAGGCATCGCGTAAGTGGCGTAGTAAAAGGAAAGTAATTATTATTGTTTCTGATTGAGTATATAAAGTTCTTATACTCGTAGATGCATTATAAATGAGTGTAACATCAATCAGCCCTTGTCGGGCATACAATACACAAGGGAGAGCCATGCTTCGGCACGAATGGGCCGGCTCGACCGGAGTGACACCACGAAAACCGGTGTTAAACAACGCTTACGTTGTGTTTCGCCGAGTGAGTGAGGTTACCGGATGCCCAATCCCCTTTTAAAACGTCGGCAACGCACTTGTGACTCCTCTGGTGTTGCGGGTGTCCATGGGCGGCGGTAATCGCTTACCATCAGGCGATCCGTGTGCTAGTTTGCCCTCCTATCCCATAAAAAAAAATGTTAAATGCTTAAATTTAATTTAAGCCATACATAGCGATCCTATATTTTTCTTCACACAAAATTTCACAACTACAACTTCCTCAACCCCTTAGGCTTTAAAAGGGATATATTTTTATCACGGAACCCTAATATTTAAGCTTCAATAGTTTTATGCGCTCTCGATTGAAGAGGGCGATTCATAGGATATGACCCATTTACTATAATATTATGACAGGCCCCTATTTAGCGAATATATGACCCCCGGCTTTGTTGAGTCCGCAGGATTTCTATCGATTGAAAGAAAGAAAGAAAAAGGGTTTATAGACATAAGATCGTCTTATCATCAACCTATTTAGAACCATTGCTGGGTAGTATTAAATAGGTTGGGTTTATTATCCACCATGCTGGTCTAGTGCGGGATGGCAGACTTCATAAAAAAAATCTTCACTGTTAGTGAGTGACTGATTATTTTAAACCAGTTGTTGTTACCCGCAGTTTCACTCGCGTCCCAAAAAGATTAACATACTATAAGTCCGATTCTAGGCGGCGTATCAAGATGCAACATGCACCAGATTTTAAGTTAGACCTCTAGCAATACATCGCTGAAAACTGCATTCAATTCCATGCAGTAATTTTTGCATAGCTTTCGAACTGGCAACCACATATTTTTTTAAATATTCGTGATAGGCTTACGCTTGTCCGCCAGTTCGCCTGATGTTAAGCGACACTGCGATCTACGATGGAGCTCGCTTGCCTAGAAGAAACCGATTCACTCGTGATTTAAAGACACCCAGATTATATCTATCAGGGAAGATCCACTCGGGAAGTGCGTTCCATATTTCATATTTCCTCCGACGCCCTTGTCATTAGGTTACCGTTCCGAAAATATTGAGACTTCACTTCATTATCGACTTATTTCTGTCTTGTGTATACAATCTAGAAATGTCTTCAAATAGTGTCTATTATAAAATATGGCGACACAGATTCTGTGTTACACCCTTCGCCCGCTTCTATTCCATTTGCCAGTGAGCGAATAATTAAGTTCAGAGAGTGGGCGGATAGGGCTGACACGATGAATAATATTTGAATCTTTTTTTAAGTCGTGAACTGCTTCTGGAGATAGTTTAAGAAGGGACCACCTCATTGCCAAATATTCTGCAGCTAAGCAATAATGTGATAACATTATTGTGTTCCGTTTAAGGACAGTAACCAGTGATATTACTGGGCAAATGAGGCTTAACAACTGAGGTGTCAAGATGACAACGCGCGAGTGATACCGCTGGTGTTGCTGACGTCTGACAGCGGTTGCCGTTAACCATTGGGTGGCCAGTTTGCTTTTTGTCATCTTATTACAATAAAAAGATAGTTAAGATATGATATTTATTTCTGTAGAAAGATCTTTCAAAGACTGTTTTTACATATATTTTTAAATAGATGGAACTATTATTTCCAATGGAGGATGTAATAGAAATACTGAAATAGTAATATATAAACTGTTTATTATTTTATTTAAACTAACTAGGATTTTCTCCAGTATCGTTGTGAGTTTACAAACACAAATTCTAACAACAGTGTTTGTGATTTTGATATTTAAGTGATGGCCTACAGGTCATTCATTCTTACAGAGCCGGTACATACAAGTGGGTCATACAAGTATTTGTTCTGTGCGAGAATCAAACCCGTCATCGTATAAAATGTTCTTACCAAAAAGTATACGCAAACAGTTGAATAAAATTAAAACAATACCAACACAATTTCCCAAACTCTTACAAAATTTTAAACCCCTCAAAAACCGAATCTTGTAAACAATTTTCCGAGCCTTTCCTTACAATCTTAATTCGTTTAAAACTTTCCCGATACGCTAACCCTATCCGCATGGCAAATCTCGCGTAGTACGCGGTACGCAAGTAATACGCATGTCAAGTCTAGCGTTTGTAATTAAGCGGGCATTGTAGCGGGAAACGACGAATTTGTTACTTGGGAATGCTGTCACACCGAAGTGTAATGGTAATTGAGTTCTTATGTCGGAACTTAGCATGAGACTAACCGAGCATCGTTCGCTGTTACGGACGTGATTGTTAAATGGAACAGGAGCCTATTGAAATGCAAGTGAAAATTTACTATTTTGTCCTATAAAATGTGAATAGTATTCGTATAATGTAGTAGTACCTTTTATAATATATTGACATTAATATAGATTACTATATTACTCTTTAAACCGAAACAAAATAGGTAATATTAGCATAGAATTGCTTAGCGACAGAATATATGGCAACCCAATTTGAAGTAATCTAAAGTAGGTAGGTACTTTGTATAATTTCAATCAATAAATTGTAACTAACAAATGATTGTCGTATCGCGTCGGTGTAACACGATGCCAACCAAACGCAATGTTACGCTGTAAAAACTTCGGTCATGTCGGCGTGTGTAACTTTTATTATAATTCGCATAAATTGTTAATTAATTATGAGAAACACGAACGCTAATGCCGAAACATTTACAATTTCAAGAAATAAGTTGCAAATAATTTATTTTAAGGGGTTGAGTTGGTATGGTTAAGAACTGACTCATTATTCTAGTGGTTCTTTCTAGGCGCGACTGGATTCGATTTCCAAGCGGAACAGTGTTTTTTTTTAATGGGATAGGAGGGCAAACGAGCAGACGGGTCACCTGATGGCAAGCGATTACCGCCGCCCATGGACACCCGCTACACCAGAGGAGTCACGAGTGCGTTGCCGACCTTTTAAAAGGGGATTAGGCCTCCGGTAACCTCACTCACTCGGCGGAACACAACGTAAGCGTTGTTTAACGCCGGTTTTCTGTGAGGCCGTGGTATCACTCCGGTCGAGCCGGCCCATTCGTGCCGAAGCATGGCTCTCCCACGTAATTTCGTTTATGAGGTTTTTGAAATTCTCAGCAGGAATTCGGTGTTTGAATTTGTATTCGGCCAATGGCAAAAGCCTGGGTCTCTGTTTCATGGGACCTAAACATAGCGGCGAACTGTGGGTGTAACTATCGGTACATCTCTGTCTAACTTTACGGTAAATACAGTCCTGATGTTATGTTTAATTTTGGCAGATTCTAGACCGCTTCGAGAACTTTCTAGAAAGTTCTTAAAGGAGTAAATTTTAACACACTGACTAAAGCCTCGGTATCGCTGACAGGACGTACACAACGTACAATTACGCTAGTCTCCATTTATTTCAGACAACTTCAAGAACTTTCTAGGAAGTTCTTAAGCATAAAAATTTCTTAATAATGTTTTTCTTTACCGTTTATTCACCTAATATCCCTAACGCCTACACTGTTCAAATAATTGTAAGATATTGTAATGAACTAAAACCTCGTGCGAAGCCCCTCATAAAAAAATCTCATCCAAAATCCTTTTAATTACCACAAAAAGTAGGAAAGCAACCTGAAATACATGAGAGCTCGTATTTTTTAATAAAAAAGTATGATGTTATTATAGGAAATTACAATGGCGAAGTCTCTCAGCGTTACCATTATTGGCTTAGGGCTATTTCGTTTGCCTGTGTATTCCCTTTGTAGAGCACGCCTTTGTTTTTGTGTCTTGTTTTTAATGTTTTATATTTTTTATACTTTTTTTAAATACTTCACCGCCCTGTAGCCTTTGTCAAGGATAGAGGTGGGATGAGGCAAAAATTTTGGTGGACTTATCGATATTTTGAAGTTAGTTTTTATCGATATAATAGAAAGAAAGAAATAAGATTTAGCTGTCACAGTCAAGGTACATAGATAATACAGATAGAAGAATAATTTTATCCGGGGAAAAAATATCCATTATCCCGGGTGAGTTATACAAAATACCAAGACCAGACCATAGACAGTCTATTTATCAGACTGAACGCTCAGCCACGTCAAGTAGAGTTAGGGTTACTCTAAAATCTCTTAGAAGATTCCATTAATTTTAAACTCCTTATAGAAAGATACTCAAACAGAAAGCTTTCTAAAACAGGCTATTTTACCCTATGAACCAATTTGAAAGAATATTATCCAACTATTCACCGAGAAATTTCTTGATCTCACTGACAATGAATTCGAATTTCAGGAATTCTTTAAAAACAATGAACTTTATTCTTTACATTAGATTTGTCTAAGCAAACTTATTCGATTTATTAACCAATCCAAGTCCAAAAAACATTCCGTCAACCATAATTTTCTCAAGGAATACCTGGTAAGTAACGCCTTATTCAATAAATTAAGGTGCCTTGATTCAAGCAAATAAAATACGGAGTCACAAATTAAATTTCAAGTTTCAGTAAATCGTATTACTTGCGGTAAGAAAAAAGATTTTATTTCATTTAAGTCTTGAGCTTAGCGGGTCAAAGCAGAAAAGGTAATTTAGTTATTCAGAGGTGACTATTGCTTAGGTCTACAAAACTTACGAAACTAATTTTAATTACAGAATCTAGCTTCAGGGATAAGCATTGAACAGATAAGTATATTTTTTACAATCTATAAATGCAACAACTTTTTTATACCTAAGCTTGCACATAGGCAATTAATATATATGGTATCAGTATTTATTAATTTTATATAGTAAATATTTTTTTGTTTTTACAATTTTAATTTCTGTACCCACTGAACTTTTTCATTAAAACTGTTGTCAGTTTGTAATCTTTTATTAAAACAACAATAAATTCCAAAATAGGACCACTTTTTCAATCGTAATTAAAATATGACAGCACAAATTATTTTAAAATCAAATTTAAAACATCGATACCGTAACAGTCCCATCACTACGCTATGTAAGCTGAGCATAGGGGAAAGATAACAAAGTGCTTGATGTAATTTCACGAAGGAATTTAGCAAGCTCATAATGAAACACCATGTATATTAATAACATATTATTATACTTCAATTAAAATATATATAATATGATTATTAAGAGCTACTTTTTAAAAAATTTAAATTGTAAAATGCGAAACATGTCTTATTTAGTAATATATTTTGACTGCCTCATTAGTGTAGTGGTCCCAAGCGCGACTACTACACTAGAGGTCCTGGGTTCGATCCCCAGGTCGAGCAAAGTGTGTTGGGTTTTTCTATGAAATTCTCAATAGCAGCTCGGAGTCTGGATTTGTGCCCGGTTAATGGCTATAGGCTCGCCCCCCATTACATGGGGCCTAAACATACCGGCGAACTGTGAGTGTACATTAAGTACGCCTCTGCCTAACCCTTCGGGGAATACAGGCGTGATGGTATGTTATTTTTATATAGCTTACGGTTTGAATGGGGTTTCTGCATGATCGTTTTTCTTTATAATTTGTGTTATTGTAACTGTTTGCAACTTGATTAAAGCGGTGGTAGCCTAACGGCTAGGGCGTCGGACTTGTGGTCATGTGGTTGTCGGTTCGAAACCCACCCATTGCACTTCCGACGTGAACCCACTTGTAACAAGTATTTAGCTTAGCACGAGGGATTAACAAGAATACTAGTAATGTCCGACCCACATTGCTAGTAAGCTTTTAAAAATATATAGGTATATTATAGTCAGTATTGATGGGTTAGTGTTCACACCAGACCTTTGCCCAGCAGTGGGTGTTTGCGGCTATTTAGTATATTATAAAATAAAAACCTCAAAAAAAACTGACGGAAATGTTTCTGAAGACCTCTCTGCTCACCCTTCATATATTTACGTTGTCTGAAGTACATTTAAAAACGAAAACCATGCGGCGATTTTTTTACACACCTGGAATGCCTTTCAACCCTTACAAAGGTCACAAAATAACCAGCTGATTCATTCCAACCCCATAAAAATCCCTGTCGACGCTAAAATATTTGCAACAAACAGAATCCAATCATAATTTCTAACAAATTACATTTTTGCAGGGTAGGTTGGGGTTGAACAAACACACCACTCCAACGCAACGACACGGGAGCGACGCGGACACGGACTTAGGCGCATGAATTATTAATTTTCCATTTAAACCGGCACCGGCTATGTTTGCTTTGCCCCGATGTCCCCTATTGACTTTATCGCTATTCGATGGTGGGGGAATTAATTGCGTAACGTTTGCGAGTCGACAATTTCGAGACTGATCAATTTCGATTGTAGCTTTTAGGCCTTTGAGTGGCAGAAGGAGCGTTCCAAAAGATTTTCTTTTAAGAGTAAAGTAATGGTTTTTAAGAATGAATTTCGAGATCAAGATATTGGCAAATCCGTTCCGAAGCTTAAGGAAACATTGGGAAGTTGAAATTGGGAGTTCTTTTTTATATTGCAATCAAATTAATGTAACTAACTTATGTTGACGAAATGAACATATTTTTTTTATATTGCCTTTAAAGTAGGTACATTTTTCGTAATATATTTAGGTTATCTAAATACATAACTATTTATTTAGTAGACTGCATATAAAATAAATGCGCGGGAGCGCGATATAATGGTTTAAGGTATACCCATTTGAGGATGATGATGACGTCATGAACCAGAAACTGGGTGGGAGCAATAGCTTTTCTTTGTTTGACAGTGTCGGTCAGTTTAACCAACAACAACGTTCAGACAGTGGACTTTCAGAGTTAGAGGGGACCATTGAGACAATAATTGCTGTATGCCTGGCGTCAGTCGTTGTTGGTCCAAAAGCGACACAATATATTTTAATAGTGCCTTTTGCATTTAGGAGGAGGTAAAAATAGATTCCAATTTTCAAATGTCACAGTAGAGCACAAGGCACGTGCAATTTCTTCAACAATTTAAAACATTTGAAACCCAGACAAAGTAAATGGAAAGAATAAACAAAATATGTATTTAAATAGTAAATCAGACGGTCCGTTTTCTTAAAGTTCCACAATGAAGAAATAAGAATATTCCAACACAATTTCAGTTCTAAAATGTAAAATTAAAGCTGCAGAAAACTAACAATGGCTATTCCATTTTGCCCCAGCTTACCCATTTAAATTCTAAGGAAATTTCGCTTTTAACTGTTAAGGAAACATGTGCACACTTGAGTTACAGAGAGATGTTAAGACTTTTTTTTATTTGTTTTGTAATAGGTAATACTGGTTATTAACATTCAAGAAAAATTATATCACGACTGCCTGAATGTGCCTTTGCACATCAGGCAAGAGTGAGGTGATACACCACGTGATTTGAGTTGAAGAATTTCTGCATTTTATACAATAAAATGAAAGATTATATATTTTAAATCATCTTTCTGTTATTATTAATATTACAGGAACATTTACTACGTAAAGTCAGTCACGATTTTTCGTCGAATTTAGCGGAAAACCAGCTGGGGCAGAACGAGCTGGTATATCTTTTTGTGATTTTTTTTTGTTGCATTTTCCATACTAAGATTATAAAGTTATTTTAACATAACATACCATCACGCCTGTATTCCCCGAAGGGTTAGGCAGAGGAGTACTTAATGTACACCCACAGTTCGCCAGTATGTTTTAGGTCCCATGTTATAGGGGGCGAGCCTATAGCCATTAACCGGGCACAAATCCAGACTCCGAGCTGCTACTGAGAATTTCATAGAAAAACCCAATAACACTTTGCTCGACCTGGGGATCGAACCCAGGACCTCTAGTGTAGCAGTCGCGCTTGAGACCACAAGACTAATGAGGCAGTCAAAGTTATTTTAGTAAAGGAAAAATTCATTCGCGGGTAGGATTCGAACCTGCGTCTTCTGGTTTGATACAACAGTAGACGCAGTTCCGAATCCTGCCCGCGAATGAGCTGGTATATTTTTGTAAATTATAAATTTAGATTATCTTTGGTTGAAAAAATATGTCAATCAGTAAATTACCTACTCGTATATTAGATAATCATGTTTTCATAACGAGAACGGAAAATTGATGGACAGTTTTTTCTGAGAAAACGTAATTGAACCAGTAATATATAAGGATGTTTTGAAAAATTGAAGGTAAAAATAAAAATATTAAGATAAAACGTTGGTTGATAATGGTTTAAACACTAATTTGTTACATACAGACATACTAGTTCAATGTTTAACAATTGCCCCAAAAGTAAAACATGTAAATAAGTACTCTCGTTAAGTGATCGCAAGCATGTCTCAGGTCGAGAAAAGTGTAACTAGATTTCGAAGGAAATTTTTTGTGAAAAAAATCTGAATTTGTGCCCCGATAATGCCATTAAGAAATACTTTAGCCTTCATTAAAGGAATGCTGCTGCAAAGCGGTTGAAAACAAACAAAAGTTTATAGAACTCGAAACTAGATGGCGCTGTTACAATATTCTCGAAATGTAAACGTCTGCCTAGCGAGTCTCAATCGAACGTTTTATTAATAATTCATGTCTGTCGTGTTGCGCGGACAACACAAACCTTCGGTTGCGAATTTGTTACGTGAAGTGGAAATGTTGTTTTAGAGGTCGGAGATCCACAGCTGTAGACGTCTCCATGTTGTTATTAGCTTGGCATAGCATTAGGAAAGCCAATTGAACCCGTACATTGTAAAGGAGAGGTAGGAAGGAGTTTTTTGAGACGGAACTCTGCTGTTGACTTCGTCTGATTTAGTAGCAACGCACTAACAAATATTGTACCGCTAAGCAAATATCTGCCAAAATTTGTATGTTCCAGAGGCCTAAAACTTTGAAATGACACGAAGACAAACTGATTCTTGTGATATTATTGGTGTTGCCTTCTATAGGCTGCGGTTTAGGCATGAAAAGGTAACAGACAGACATTTAGTTTCGGATTTATAATATTAACTAAGTATGGATGTATTTTACGGAACAATATCGTCAACTGATAGATTCAATGAAGATTACATAAGCTGAAACTAGATGGCGCTGTATAAACAAAAACTTTTCCGTATCGAACGGTGAATTAATAATTCATGTAAATCCGTTCCGTAGTCGTGTCGTGCTGCTGAAATAAGCCTTTCGCTTAGAATTTGTTTATGGTAACCCTACTGCGTAACTTTTGGACTGTTTTCGTTTACAAAAGCGTAGTAGAGAGTATAAAATACAAAGTCACAAGTTTCCTTTAAATTGACTGCCTCTTTGGTCTAGTGATATTTGATTTCCAAGTCGAGCAAAGCGTTATTCGGTTTCTCTATGAAATCCTCAGCAGTAGTTTGAATTTGTGCCAATCCGTGAGTGGTATGTCGGTTTTGTAAATGCTTCCCGCGACTTTGTCTGCGTGGACTTGAGAATTGGCCTATATGTTATTCCAGACTATAATCTATCTCTGTGCCAAATTTCATCCAGATCCGGTCAGCCGTTCTGGGGTGAAAGAGTAACAAAGATCCATAAATAAATACTCACAAACTTTCACTTTCATAATATTAGTAAGGACTAGCTTCTTCCCGCCACTTCGCCTGCGTGACTACAGAATTGGGTCCGACCTAGGTAAATAATAGCCTATATCCTATTCCAGAATGTAATCTATCTCTGTGCCAATTTTCATCCAGATCTGTTGAGCCGTTCTGGCGGGATTGAGTAACAAACATCCATTCAAACTTTCGCATTCATTATAGTAGTTAGATTGAGGCAACCCTCGTAAGTCACACACACACACATATTTGAGTTTAATTAAGTGATTATCGGAAGTCAATTAAGTATTTTGCCATCAAGGGAAACATGACACACTTTCGAAAAGAAATCCATCAAATATTTCCAAGGTCTTTCCCTCTTAGACATGTAATACAAATATGTAATACATTTGATGGAACATAATAAGGATAATAATATAAAATGAGATCTCCTGGGCAGATGATATTTCTATAACAATTCCATCAAAATTAGGTCGCTCTCCCGCTGAGAGACAAATATATTTGATGTTTACACTACACGCGTTCTTGTAAAGAGGATGAGCAGAAACCCAGCATCGTAACTACCCGGATGCTGCCCTCAGGATGCCTGGATAACAGGCCCACAAAATCAAAACATAATGCTAATTTATTGAAATAAAAAGCCTGAAAACTTTATAGACCCCATGGGGTTAGACTGGGAGCCCACCTGAACAGTTGGACTTGGAATTCTAATCTGTCACAGGCAGTCAAGTAGGAAGAAGCGCAAAAACCAGCCCCATGCTAGGATTTAATGTGTTACAGGTACTTGGTGATTGCTTCTCTCGACCTCTCCAGCAAAATGGTTCAAGTTGTAACCTACCATCCAAACGTAGAAAAAGTTACTTAATTGAATAAGTAGATTCCGAAATTTAGTTAATCAGGAATAATGCTAGAATATGTTATTGTAGGCAAATTTTCCGTGAAATATGAAAAGAATACTGTTCAGAGGAAAGCAAGAGTCAATATATACTAAAGCGCAGTGTCTCATTACTGCAGCAGTCTACATAGTTCAAGCATAGTCATCGAGTTAACAAAATGCACAAATTCGGTAGATTGCGCGAATTCGGTATATTGTGCGAATTCGGTGGGATGTGCGAATCGTTTGTATACGGCTAGTGCTGATTGGTGCGCGCGTTTCAGTATATGTATATATCCCTCGGTTCTTGTTTTATATATTTCTGAACTGTTTTACTTTAAAGTTGTCCTTTAACATAGATCATGATTTCGGAACGAAAGTTATGATCTATGGTACTATTTATATAAAACGAAGTACATATTTATTGTCATAAATATGTTTAATTACTATAAATTAATTAATGATATTTAGAATGATCCTCGGGTTTTATTTTGTTAATATAATTTATATGAGACAGTCAATTGATGTGATGTTTATCGACTTAAAGCTTAAGGTTAATACATTTGTTGGTTTTCAAACTTGCTTAATTATCCTATGATGTTTTAGGATGGTTCTACTGAATTGTATCTTATTATTATTGTTAATATTTATAGATATTTGGCTAAAATGTATGACGATCTGTGATTGGTAGAATATGGCGCCTTATTGCTAATATGGTGCCATTGTTTGGATAAAGTATAAAAAGGGAGGTATTCCTCAAAATCGGTTAGTTAGTAGTCAGTTGTATTGGAGTCAGTAGTAAGAGTTACAGTTAGTCAAGGATCGGCTGCTGGATGTTAAACTTAAGTATTCTGATTGTTACTATGTTGTTATTATGCCACTGTTACTATGCTGTGTTCTATGTTCCTATTTGATACAAATTATGTGATAGTTGTTATATGTTGTTTTATGTTGGACTGTACTTTAATTATCAAATGAATATGGCTGTGGAGTTTCTTGCCGGTTCTTCTCCATAGTACACTATTTGGAACCGAGCATTAATGATCAGATTGAAATATATTAGACTCTTTCCATTGAGAAATATATTACGTTAAAATCAATTTATTCATTTGTTTCATTCCTTATAATTATCCATGGCAAATATTTCCAATAATTATTTTATTAGCAGATTAACAATAACTGGGTCACATAGTTATAACTTGATAATATCATAATCCTGACATTTACATATTTATATATAGGTAATGTGTAATATATAGCCCCTTTCTGACACGCGCATAAAGATGCACGAATTCGCAGGAACACGCATTTGCGGCAGCTACCGAAGAATTTGACGCTTCAAATTCGCTTCGCTAGAAGGCTATAATGATATACTTACATAGCACACTGAGTTGCACAGTACTCCTCATCGGACTATCTCGTTGTAGCGCCTCGTGCCTCGCCTCACAAGTGAAGTCTGCATAGTCATCCTCTGATGTCGCCTTGAAATGCACCCTGAGAACAAGAGAATAAGGTTAAAAATCATGTGTAAACAGAAAATGAAGTTTATTATAAACATACAGATAGAAGGAAATATTTCGATTTCATATTATCCACTCCAATAATTTTATAAGAAGCCTGTATTCCTGAGGAGATAGGCAGAGGTGTATAGATGTACACCTTCGCCAGCATGTTTTAGTTCCCGTGCAAGAACTTCTTCAGGCACAAATCCAAACTTAATAACAAGCCAAAAACACGCATACGCTAATAATCTAATTCCTCCTCGATACTAGGTACCAATATACTTCCATCTTTCAAATGAAAAAAAAAAAATTAGAATATTGAATTCTAACGCTACCTACGTTAAAAAGAGAAAATACACAGTATTACCAACATTATGCATTTCTAGCGCCAAAAGACGTTGTTCTTATTTTAAAAAAAGAACAACAATACTACCAACTTGCTCTTTTCTAGCGTCGAAAGAGGTCGGAATACTAGTTCAAGATTTTACGTTTGAATTTTTTTTTCTTGGAGTAGGTTATAATAAAGAGATTTTACACATTTACGTTGATGCTTTGCACTTTTCTTTTATAGTAAGTACCTAACGAGTCTTCACAGGTCGTCTGCCACCCGGGGAAGCGGGAGGGAATGTCGGATCGTACCGACTAAGAACTCTACTTGCCTTCCTTGGAAAATTCACGGCAATGGAATTCGTAAGTATTACCACGACCATGACAGACGATGTTGCCTTGCACTGCCAGTTGGCATTATTACTCTGTATTCTAAGGAGCAATTTCGCACAGCTGTTGCCATGTCGTTTACTTAGGAAAATACAAAGTATGACAGTTTTATTTGGTGTCTGGTTAAGGGATCGACATAATTTCTAAGACATACAATCATCACACATTGTGATCCTAAGCGCTACTGCTGAGCTAGAGGTCCTGGGGTCAATTCTCAGATAGAGCAAAGTGTTATTGGGTTTTTCCTCCAAAATTCTCGTTTGGGTTTGTGCCCGGTTAATGACAATAAGCTCACCCCCTACTACAGGGAACCTAAACATATTGGCGAGCTGTGGGTGTACATTAGTACACCTCTGCCTAACCCTTTGGGGGATACAGACATGATGATTTCTACAATACAGGAGAAAATTCTGCACCGTTTTATCAAAAATAGCAAAAAAGTATATATATCTAACACATTTATACATGAAAATGTGTAAAATATAATATAGTACCGTTTCTACGAAACGTGACTTCAAGGAAATTCAGTTCAGATTCATGATAGTATAAATATTCTATGCATATTATATGTTTGAGGAAATTCTTGTTTTAGATACGGGAGTGAATGTTTGTAACCAGATGTTTAGTTTGCAAGCTTATAAAGCCTAGATGTTTTTATTGTAATATGATGAAAAACAAGCATACGCGCCACCTGATGGTAATCAACTGCACCCTATAAGCACCAACAACACCAGTGGAATCACTAGCGCGTTGTCATCTTGAGACCTCAGACCTTTTTCTAAAGCTTACTTAGCAATGTGGGTCGCACATTACTAGTATTCTTGTGCTAAGCTAAATGTTTGTGTTACGAGTGGGTTCACATCGGTAGTGCAATGGGTGAGTTTCGCGAGGCCGTGGTATCACTCCGATCGAGCCGGCCCATTCGTGCCGAAGCATGGCTCTCCCACGTAAAAAAATCCCACGATTTAATGCATCGACCGCGTTTGGCGTGCTGATTGGCGATTTCTGTGACCTTCACCACTCTCCAGTCAGAGAGCCGAACGCAGTCGATGCGTAAAATAGAGTCACTTTCGTGAGCTTAAAAATGGTAGCGCTCATTGCATCATCTGTGTCCAGGTGGGAACTTATCCAGCTAATAACCTAGTAAGCTGATCTCTTATTATGATGTGTTATGTTCTAAACAAGCTGTTTATTATGCGTTTCTGAACGTGAATCTCTTTGACAGTTAAAATGAACGGTCTTGGCAAGATAAAGCCATAATCAGCTGACTTGGCAAGCTGAGCGGTGATTAGGTGTAGTTTAATTATGTAATATAAGATGGTGACTGCCACATTCAGTCATTAGTGTAGTGATCCTACGCTAGAAGTGCTGGGTTCGATTCCCAGGTCGAGTAGTGTTATTAGTTTTTGTTTATTCTTGATAGGCCTACGCTTGACCGCCAGATTACTTGATATTAAGCTACACTGCGATCTACGATCTACGGGAAGCGCATTCCATATTTCAGCGGAACGCTTGAAATTTTCTATGAAATTATCAGTAGCATTTCGGAGCTTGGATTTTTGCCCGGTTAATGGAAATAACCCCCTACTTCACAGGACTTAAACGAACTGTGGGTGTGCATTAGTACACCTCTACCTAACTGTTGTTGCCCCGCGTCGAAGCCATAAGATTCCCACATAAAATAATCTGTCACAATTTTCAAATCAACCCCTTCAAAATAAATTAGATAATTAAAAAGAAAATAACCGCAGATTGGTTCACCAAGCTAATAGAGGAAATATTCAGTAAACTCAAGCAATTTAACGGAACTTAACCAATTGCAATATCACAAGAAAACTGCAGACATGTATCAAATCGCATGTCTGCCTAACAATCAAAACAAATGACAATTAAATTCACTGAAATATAAAAAAAGACGTGTGGCACTCGGGGACTGCCGCGGTAAAGCTATTGCATAGCGTTTTTTATCAACTTATATAATACAACCAATGGTACCTAACGGCGGGTTGCTGAACTAAAGAGACAAGCGTGTTTCTCTTTAGTTCAGCAACCCGCCTTTAGGTGGCATTGGTTTTTATCAACTTATGTAATACAACCAATGCCACCTAAAGGCGGGTTGCTGAACTAAAGAGACAAGCGTGTTAGGTTTTTTTCGTTACGGAATTTCTGGATTCGGTCCCCACGCTCAAGGCCCGCGATAGAAGCTATGCAATAGCTTAAAAAAAACTGTTGTTGTGTGTTGGTATGTTATGTTATGATAATTACCTACTAAGTTTTGTTACAACAGTAACTGTAGTGTTTAACTACACATTTTATTATATGAGCCTAAATATACTGTGCCCATTCTACCTACACTATGGAAACCTCCATAGTGTAGGTACAATGGGCACAGTATATTTTAGAAACGAAAATTACCTACGTACACGGGCGAAGCTGCGCACGGTAGGTTAGTATTATATACTGATCAGTAAGCAACGCTAAAGTTTCAAATAAGGTACTACATTGCAATTGTTTTAGAGCTAAATTGTAAACCCTATCTCTTTAAACAAAGACAGAAATCTAATTCCATTACGTCTAAATGTACTATTAAAAGCCAGCTGAGAAAGTCTGAATTCTACATTATTGCAGATTTGATCCGATATATACCAGATATAACTGGATTAAACCGGATCCCGGGTGTCGCGCAAGTGACAGCGCGGGAATTACGGGACGTGTCCCGTGTGGAATTAAATGCGTGGCCACAATAGCTTGATGTTTTACGGATTATTTCTGTGAATGTGGTGACCACGATGCAATGTTAGCTTAGGACATGTTTTGTTAGTGGAATGGATTGATTTGTGTTTATTGCTTGTTTACGTACACTTGTTTGAATTGTCTCACAAGCTTACAAGTATATGTAGTTCTGCGCTGTGGCTGAGCGGGTTTGATTCCAGTACGGAATAAATATTTTTCAAGCCCACATTTTTTTGGGCCTGAATGTTACTACTATATTAAGGGTATAAAACCAAATTCCGAGCTGCTGAGAAATTTCATAGGAAAACCCAATGACTCGACTTGGGAATCGAACTTAGGACTTGTAACCTAGCGGTCGCGCTTCGAAAGATAACGCCAATGATTTTCCAATAAACACAGTAAACAATCTTTGGAAACAAAATAAATCTAAATGGTCAAGCAAAACCGCGCACAAAACATAAATACATCGCTTTCAAACTCCACAAAACAACTACAGAATGTAAAAACAACTATAACATTTAAAATCGCATGCAATTTAAAAAACAAAAACTGCATTCATTCCAATTTTAATTCGCGGCCGATACAAATAAAAACACGGTGCAAGAGAAATAAAAAACAAAGGCGCATCTGACAACGCAGCATTTGACAAAAATTAAACGTATAAAATTGTGTTAAGCATTTTTTGACAGTCGGACATAGTCGTATATACTCGTAAATGCTCGTATCGGATATTTCTCGGTAAGGGCTAAAACAGACTTGCTACTTTTACCATCGGCGATCAACGACCAAGTCGCATTTTGGACGCTCGATGCAGGTTTTAAACGCTACGCTAAGACATTTTTTTTAGACCTTAATTAACTAGGTGTCTACTTGTAAAACTGCTTCATTGGCCTAGTGATCCTGAGCGCGACTGCTACGCTAGAGAGCCTGGGTTGCGCGTCCCAGTTCAAGTACCATTATTAGGTTTTTCTATGAAATTCTCAGTAGCAGCTCGGAGTTCGGGGAGTTTGTGCATAAGTACACCTCTGCCTAACCCTTTGGGGAATACAGGCGATATGGTATGTTATTTTTGTCTTGTTGTGATTGTCATAATTAACTATCTTTCTATGTCGTCATTCACTGATACTAAAAGAATCTTGTGTGCTACGGCCTTAAAGGTTTTTTATCTGAGATAGTCATAATCTGTGAGGAGAAAGACCCGACTTATACATTGCTTTTCTACTGTTTGCCATTTTTATTACGAAGATAATGTATGGCGTTTCATATATGGCCGCACGTACACGTTATTGAAAAGGGATGGCGCTCTGTAAGCTGGATAGCGCTATCCTTCTCTCGCAATTTTAAAATATTTTATTGATATATTTACAAAGGGTATGTGGTTAAAATACACGTCTTACTTAAAATATGTATTTACCACAAATATGTTGTATTAAAAAGGTTTTAATTTTTTTTGTACCTAAATTTTTTATGATTAAGGTGCTTGAATTTCTTAAATGATAACTGATATTTATTTCTGTAAATAGATCTTTTAAGGACACTTTTACAAGTCAATGATTTTTTTAACTAGATAACACCGACATTTCCTAACTGACGACCTCTGAGAAGAAACAGCGAAACAAACTCAGATAATCATGGTCTCTTTTCAAGTCCATACATAATACTTAGTAGCAAATATGTGAGTTCCAATGTAAGACAATGTCTGAAATGGCCTTTAGAAGAAAGAGCCATTGCGGCTTTATGTAGACCAGTCCCATCTGACGGCACACATGCATTAGTCATTGGATATCTTATCAAATTTTCTATCATAAAAGGCCAAAATAATTTATTATATTCATCGACTCAACTCATAAAGCTTTAAGAAGCATATTATATCAATTCTATAAGTATAAACGCATGTCCCATTTTACAATGCTTCTCAAATAAAAATAACCCAACAACTTGTTCCACAAAATTACATACACTAGACCTTTCTAGCGCCACTATATTGTAATCAGTTTAGCTGAGACGACGAGAAAGCGACTCTGTAATAAATTTCGTGCATTTAAGTAATTTTCAGATACGTGACATTGCAGCTTGTGTGTTGAGTTTTGTTGATGTCGGCGAATCAAAATGGGTAACTCTTTTTGAATGAGTGAACTCGTTTTATTACATTCATATCATCACGCTAGTATTTTCGGAAGGGTTAGGCAGAGATGTACCGATATGAACCGGTAGGTCACTATTTAAAAGACGTTGCCCCACACTGGGATTTTCTGCTGTATCGTGGGTAACAACCACAATAAAAAAAAAATGCTTACTAGCAATATCGGTCGCATATTATACTAGTATTCTTGTTAACCCCTCGTGCTAAGCATTGTCCGAACTCCTTATAAGCTGCTGGTGTGATTTTGTTTTTTTTTTTGTGTATGTTTAAATGGGTCCCTGGATGGGTTACCGCAATCGGGTTCTACGATTTTTTTATATATAGGGCAAGGGAATGAGTGATCGAGGTGACGCCTGATAGGGATGAATGGAAGGATATGCTGCGCCGACCACAAATAAATTGGGAAAAGGTCAGGAAGATGATGATACAGGGTTGACACAATTTTTCACTGTATTACTGTTCTAACGTCGGGGTCACCAATTTTGGGGTTGACCGTGTGCTGGGTGATGATTGAAAGTCCGAAGGTCGTGTAATGATGAAATATTTAATTGACTCCAAATTATTTTTGCGAATCCCTAACCAATACAATTTCTTACAATGCGTGTCGTCGGTAGTGCGGGACATGGAACAACGTAAGTTACAGCGCAGTACAAGTTCTCACTAGCCAAAACATATGCGTCAGCATTTACACTACAAGGGCAAGACAACGTTTGCCGAGCCTGCTAGTTATAAAATAAAAACTCTAAACACTTACAAAAGTACTAAGAAACAACACAAATAAATCTACCTACTGACATTGTCATTAGTTGTAGGCATCCATTTTGAAAGTTCTCCTAACTGCCACAGTTCTGTCATGTGTCTGCGAATGGATTTATTTTGAATGGATGTTATTCTGTTTACGTATGATTATCATACATACCATCATGCCTGTATTCCCCGAAAGGTTAGGCAGTGGCGTACTAATGTATACCCACAGTTCCCCGGTATGTTTAGGTAACATGTAATAGGGGGCGAGCCTATTGAAATTCTCAATTCAATTTCATAGAAAAACTCAATAACATTTTGCTCGACCTGGGGATCGAACCCAGGACCTCTAGCGTAGCAGTCGCGCTTGGGACCACTAGATTAATGAGGCAGTCTATTTTACCTATGATTTACAAGTAAATATAGCTTTGGCATTGATACGGTTAACTTACCAAAGACAAAATCTACTCTATGTACATACTATCATGCCTCCATCCATAAAAGGTTAGGCAGTGTTATATAATGATATCTGATATACACACACAATTTACCCTAGTTCGTTTTCACGAAGATTAGAGATACTTTTTTTTAAAAAAAGCTTGTTAGCAATATGGGTCGCACATTACTAGTTTGCTTGTTAACCCCTCGTGTTAAGCTAAATGCTTGTGTTACGAGTGGGTCCACATCGGTAGTGCAATGGATGGGTTTCAAACCAGCAACCACATGATCGCAGGTCCGACGCCCTAGCCATTAGGCTACCGCCGGTTTCGGATTCTATTAAGTTTGATCCATAAGAGATATGGATTCAATATAAGGATACAAGGGCCTCGTAACCAAATGTAGTTATTATACAGATGCCACGTAACCAGGCAGCGAGCTTATTTCCATTAACCGGCCACATCTGAGCTGGGGCTAATAATTTGATAAAAAAAAACTAATAACAAAGGTAAGTATGACAAATGTATAACTTCGGACGAAGCAAAAGAGGTATGTAATAGCAATTGGTGTTCTGTAGTTTCTGCCTACCACTTTAGGAAGAGGGCGTGAATGTATGTATGTAAAAACTAAAAACAGATTACCTGGGTATCGAACCTTGGACCTCAAGCCCAGACTGCACGGCAGTTTATAAAAAAAAGTTCAAATTAATTAATAACGTCCTCTTTCGTAAAAACAAAATGGCCGCTATTTCGAAATGAAATTCAATTCCGCCAAATCTATTGTTTTAATCTGAATAAATAATCTATCAAAAATTTGAAACTGAAATATAATTATTATGATAGTCGTATCAAAATTCAGTAACCTTCAACAACTCCCTACCCTGAAAGCTTCAGTTTTCACAATATCCATGAAAGTTTATATCGTTAGTAATTGTATGTTTGTTGAAATGTATTTTGTTTCGTTGTTTTAGGTTGAAAAGTTATGATTTGAGGATTTGTAAGTAAGTAGTATAAGAGATATACCATCACGACTGTATTCCCCGAAGGGTAAGGTAGAGGTTTACGCGGGAGAGCCATGCTTCGGCACGAATGGGCCGGCTTGACCGGAGTGATACCACGGCCTCACAGAAAACCGGCGTTAAACAACGCTTACGTTGTGTTTCGCCGAGTGAGTGAGGTTACCGGAGGCCCAATCCCCTTTTAAAAGGTCGGCAACGCACTCGTGACTCCTCTGGTGATGCGGGTGTCCATGGGCGGCGGTGATCGCTTACCATCAGGCGAACCGTCTGCTCGTTTGCCCTCCTATCCCATAAAAAAACTGTAGTTAATTTTCTCAGTAAATTAAAATCTTGTATACCTACTTAAAGTAGGTACTATTGCCTATAATTATAAAAAAAATAACCTGCTTACCTTGTCAAATTAGACGTAAACATTATCAAAAAATATTTATTCATCTTAAAACAAAAACAGGATCATTATTATAATTTAATATTAAAACATATTTATAAAGATGTATTAAATATTCCCTCTGTTCTTCGCCCCGACCTCTGTCAAGATTTTGACAGCAATTGTCATAGAAACAAATTAGTTTTGGCTACGGAACCATTCCCGTAAAATTATGCTCGTATCATACTGTTGGGTACGGAAATTTTGTTTGCGTTTAATCCAACTGAGGTAGAAATTATACTAGTATAATATTGCTAGGTTCGTTTTAATGGAAAACTGACGTATTTTAATCGACTTCAAAAAGAAGATTTTTTATATGTATGTCACCCGATATCTTCGAATCGATTTCGACTTCTTTTTAATTTATAGAAGTCTAGCTATTTCTTCCGCGAGAAATGTGTCTGCTTCGCCCCCGTAATGTTGAGATTATTCAACATTACGGGGGCGAAGCAGAGACATTTCTCGCTAAAGAATATATATAATACCCAGCAGACGTTGTCCTGCCCTGAAAATAACCCAAAACTCGATTGCAGCGCCACCTACCGGGTCCAATTGTGAATCTAAACCATTCCGAGATCCCCTTGAACACACAAAAAATTTCATCAAAATCGGTCCAGTCGTTTGAGAGAAGTTCAGTCACATACACACTCACAGAAGAATTATATATATAAAGATAATAAAAATATTCTTCCTAAAGATTTTTTTTAATAGCTTATTTTGTGCCTAAAATAGCCTAAAGAATTGGGCTATCAAATTTATTTTTATTTATTTCATTAAATGCAAAAAGATTTTTTTAAATCAGACTGATAATTCAAGAGATTAGCGCATTCAACCAAACAAACTCTTCAACTTTATAATGTTTATAAGTAACATAACATACCATCACGCCTGTATTCCCCGAAGGGTAAGGCAGAGGCGTGATAGATAGCGTAAAGATTTGGTAATGATATGAAAACGCTAAATGGTATATTTGCAAAGTTATAACAAACTAGCGACCCGCTCGCGGTTTCACCCGCATTGCTCCGTTCCTAAGACGTGTAGCGTGATGTTATATAATCTATAACCTTCCTCGATAAATGGACTATCCAATACAAAAAGAATTTTCAAAATCGGTTCGGGATTACCCCCTACAACTTCACAAACTTTACCTCTTTATAATATCTTCTTTACATAGTATAAAACAAAGTCGCTGTCGGTGTCTGTCCGTCCCTATGTATGCTTAAATCTTTAAAACTACGCAACGGATTTTGAAGTGTTTTTTTTAATAGATAGAGTGATTCAAGAGGATGGTTTTAAGCTATTTAACATTACGCTACGACTCTTAGGAATGGGGCAATGTGGGTGAAACCGCGGGCGGGTCGCTAGTTAAGTATAGATAATAGATGATATATATATTTTGTGAGATCATAACTGCTATATTGGTCTAGTGGTAATAATCACGGTTGTTAAGCGTGAGGTCCGGAATTTGATTCCCTAGTCAAGCAAAGTTTTATAGGATGTGTCTACGGAATTAGTAAGTAAGTCAGTAAGTAGTAGCCCGGAGTGTGGATTTGTGCCCGGTTATTAGCAATAGGCTCGCCCCTTATTACATGGGTCAAAGTCAAAGGCAAAATGTCTTATTTCAATAAGACCATTAAAAAAGGTACTTTTGAAAAGTCAAAACTAATTGGAATTTTTGGAACCGTGCAGGTTCCAAAAAGTGGGTCTTATGGAGAAGAGCAGGCAAGAAACTCCACAGATACTTTTTTTTAAATACATCATTACATTATTAATCTTTACAACTTTGTTTTAAATAATACGGGACCTAAACATACCGGCGAACTGTGGGTGAACATTAGTAAACCTCTACCTAAACCTTGGGGAATGCAGGCGTAATGGTATGATTTGTTATCCACTAGTTTGCAATAATTAAATGACAATTTTGAAAAAATCTAGTTATTTTTTAGTAAAGGAAAAAATTCAATCGCGGGCAGGATTCGAACCTGCGTGTTCTGGTTTGATATACCAGATGCTCTGACCTCTAAGCCACCGCGAATAACTTAATAATCTTAGTATGGAAAATGCAAAAAAAAACACAAAAAGATATTTGAAAAAATCTTTTAGAATATTTTGTCGGTAATCATAAGAACTGACACTTATAAAATAAAAGAAAGTATAATACTGCTCATTAGTCTAGTGGTTCCAAGCGCGATTGCTACACTAGAGGTCCTGGGTTCGATCCCCAGGTCGAGCAAAATGTTATTGGATTTTTCTATGAAATTCTCAGTAGCAGCTCGGAGTCTGGATTAGTGCCGGGTTAATGGCTATAGGCTTGCCTCCTATAACATGGGACCTAAACATACCGGCGAACTGTGGATGTACATTAAGTACGCCTCTACCTAACCCTTCGGGAAATACAGGCGTGATGGTATGTTATGTTAAAGTATAATATCTATAATCTATAATATATATAGTAGCATCTACCATGTTCGTCTCTGCACCACCCAAAGGTCGTCTGGTAGAAAATGCCTAAGGCATTAAGACCGCCTTTGTACACATTTTTGTACATAAAGTATAAATAAATAAATATAGCAACAATGTACAAACTGTATTATACACAACTAACATTTTAAAACAACTCTCCTTTAAGGGATTATGTACAAAAACTAAAGGCAGGAACCTATCAACTCTTCTCAAGTAATTGACAACTGGTTGGTATAAGGTCTCGACAAAAACTAGTCCTAGGTTTGCTGCTTGGCAGTTATGACGTCAGACAAAACTGGTTGGCAAAGCTAGTGCTTGGCTTAGAATAATTTGCTCTTTAGGGTTCAGTGGAATGAATGCAGCAGACTATATATACTGCTAGCATTTTGCCCGCGACTTCGTCCGCGTGGAATAGTTACTTTGTTCCATATGAACTTTCATCCCCTATTTTATCCCCTTGGGCGTAGAATTTATCAAAATCCTTTCTTTGCGGATGCCTACGTCATAACATCTACCTGCATGCCAAATTGCAGCCCGATCCCTCCAGTGGTTTGGGCTGTGCGTTGATAGATCACTATGTCAGTCAGTCAGTCACCTTTGAGTTTTATATATATAGAGATATATACTATATAGGGTGACTTTAAAAAAGGGCCTTGCTATTTAAAATTTATTTATTTATTTTTCTTAAGAATTAGGATTAAAAGTGTACACATAATTAATAAATAGTACCTAAGCCTCAATTATTCCTAATGTCAATTCAATTACAGGTAATCACAACTGGCACAAACAATCGAGTGCACCATCCCTTTTCACGCTACAAAAAATAAAACTATTGCGAATTCTCGTTAATACAGAAGGAACCGATAGCTGTAAACCCCACTTCCAACGCCTAAACATCTTAACACTCCCCTCCTGTATATACATTCTAGAGACATGCAAATTTGTGAGAAAACACTTAGATTTCTATAGCAAACGAGATGATAAACAACTACCATATACACTAAGACTAAATTTACCAAACTCCCGGCTTAAAATGCATTCAACCAGTCCATTTGTTATGTAAATAAAAATTTATAATAATCTACCCCAAAAAATTAAAAATAAACATAAAGATAATGTGAAAGAAAAGCTATTTGCACGGTTCCAAATAGTAGGTCTTATGGAGAAGAGCCGGCAAGAAACTCCATAAATACTCTTTTAAATAATTAATTGATGTTGACAATGTTTTCCTTCTATCAATGTGAGTATTGTCGAGTTTGATGTTAGTGACGAGAATAAATTACCTTCCATAAGATAACATAGGTAACTGAATCCAGATTGGCATGGCATGTTAGAGCTGACCAATCCCAACAGACGGCGAACGGTAAACATACATAAAAAACTACATACAGAAGAAAATAGAGTATCCTTTTTTAAGTCGGTTAAAAAATCTCATCTTACCTGGATATCGTGGTGTATCTTAAAGCCTTGGGGTTTCCATTAACGTTCTCCACCTCCTTAATTTCTTCCCTTGACACTGAAACAGAATAAAAAACAAAATTATTACCATTTTTTGCATTTTCCATGCTAAGATTATAAAGTTATTTTAGTCTGGCGTCTGGTGTATCTAACCAGAAGACGCAGATTCGAATCCTGCCCGCGATTGAATTTTGCCTTCACTAAAATAACTATTACCATTTTGTCAAAGTAGTAGTAGAAAGATATAATAATGCCTTTTCAATAGATGTCGCTGATGTCACCTTCAAACGTGACAATATGGAATTTCTCAATATTTGGATTTGGATAGCATAGTTGTCTAACGCCCGGTTTCTATATCCTATCTGTCAGTAGATTTGCTTACTAGAGATAGGATTTTGACAGTACCTGTATGAAGCTTATGTCAAAATTCTATCTCTAGTAAGCAAATCTACCGACAGATTGTATATAGAATCTGGCCGTAAAACATCTGGTGTACCAAACCATCTATGTTATACATTTTTTTAACACTGTGAGGTCGGAATTTTCTGACGACCTCTAAGAAGAAACACCGAAATAAAATCTGGGAGATTGGTGTGAAAAGGATTATGTGAATGCCACAATGTAGGGAAATATCTGGGATGACCGTTTGAAGAAAAAGCTATAGAATCTTTAAGTTAACCCATCCTGACACATAGCAAAGATAGAGAAAAGTTTATAGTGAGGCAACGCTTAGAAAAGCAATGTCCATATTATTGTGATCAACTCAAACATAAAAATACAAGGCTTTTAAAAACGCCACCGCAAAAAACTCATAAACATTTTAAAATAACAATTCAACAATTAAAACTACTAAACAGTAAGCCGGCCCCACACATTAACATAACTACATATTTTAAACGAGCGCTTTATTCCAGCGTTGTTAAGGTGTGATCACACGTTGGGGAACGCTTGTACTTAATTTAAGCTATCTAGCTACTGACAGTAGCCCGCTGAGAGTGTAGGGGGTTCTATAGCGGAATTAAACTGCGGGATATTATCTGGACTACATTTTGGTACCATTAAAAAAATATTAAAAAACAATTTTAAACTGGCAATGCTGCCAGTCTTCTTCGGGCACCTTCCCGGACGACAGCGATACCGAGGAATACTTTGACGCTTAGTCACGCCTGTCTTTTAGATTTATATATATAGCTTTTTTACGTTAATGTATTTTATGTAAATAGTGTATATAGTAAAATAATTTTAAACTGTTTCATTAGTTATATTGCTGCCTAGTTATCATTTATTGCTTGGATTTGAATTTCAAGTCGAGCAGCTATCTCTTATCGGTATTGTATCGGATACATTTCGGAGTATGTTTCTCCAATCCCTTTCTACAATCGGACGACCAGAAGCAAGAAAAAGCGACATCGATTCATGGTGGACAATCCAAAAACCCGAACGAAACGTTTCAACTCCACATTTATCATGCGTACCGCTGAAATGCGGAAGGCGCTTCCCGAGTGGGTCTTTCCCGATAGATATAATTTGGGTGTCTTTATATAACGAGTGAGTCTTAGTTTTCTTCTAGTGCGCTCCATTGTAGATCGCAGGTTCGCTTAACATCAGGCGAACTGGCGGTTAAGCGTAAGCCTATCAAGAATAATATTCCTATTATATGAGACCTCATCAATCTGAGGGTATACACTAGTATACCTCATCCTAACCTTTAGGGGAACACAGGCATGATATGTTATAACCACGAATGTTGCTTGCATCTATAGGTGGAGCCACTCACCATCAGGCTGGCTTGGTTGTTGCCTTTTTAAAAAAAAAACTATCTGCAGTCTTTTTGAGTTGGTTTCTTGTTTTCAAGTCAATTATATAACACTGGCTAACCCAACAGACACTGTCCTATCCAAATTTAAATTATCTTAAAGTCATACAAAATTAAAGAAAAAAAAGCACTAACCGTTTTTCTAGAATTTTCTAGTTTTCCTGGCAACTATTTAAATTTTTTAAAACCCTTAAATGGACTACTTAGAATATTAAAAATACATACAATATTTGCTAAATCTTCAGTGACGGACTTACCATCGAACTGCATTTTTACTTATAAGTTAATAAATGAACAGTACAAAGTAGGTACCAACATAAAACTCAAAATTCAATCCAATACCAACATTTTTAGCAAAAAAAAATAACATGATTGTTCCTTCTTCAAAAATCGGAATCTTAAAGAAATAGGAATTATCCTCCTTGACGTGTGTATACAGTAGCGATGACGTCATACCGCTGTAATGCTTTGCGATCTCTGGCGCGCGAATTTGTCGAAACGCCGCCATTTTGTGCAGAATAAAGCGCTACGTTACGTTAATGTTCTGTTTATATGCTGAGGGGGTATTAGTTGTTCATCAGGGGTGATGGCAGGAATGTGGATGAGAAGGTGGGGGGGGGGGGGCAATAGAATATAACTTTTATACTCGAAGTTGATGATTGTCATTCACCTCAAGCTTTGTAGTTTGTTGTGACATTACCCGAAGGTTGTGTGTCTCTGGATATGTCATAAAAGGGAAGTGTCATTTGATCTGGCGGGTGGGACTTGCAGTGACTTAGAGGTCATAGCGTCTGGTGTATCGAACCAGAAGACGCAGGTTCAAATCCTGCCCGCGGTTGAATATTTCTTTTACTAAAATAATGTCATTGAGATGCTATAATTTAATATTATTAATTATCATAATCATAGATAAAAAATGAGAGACTGACTCATTTGCCCAATGGTGCACGCATGCTAAGCATAATGTTCTCAGTTCGATTCCTAGGTCGGGAAAAGTGATATTGGGTTTTCCTATGAAATTTTCAGTTTCAATTTGTGCCTGGTTCCTGTCAATAGGCTCGCTCCCTATAACATGGGACCTAAAAATACCGGCGAAATATGGGTGTAGATTATTACGCCTCTGCCTAACCCTTCGGTGAATAAAGGCATGATGGTATATAATGTTAACTTAGCACTTGGTCTGAAATCCACTTTATAAGATAAAATAAACACCGAATCACAAACTTTAGAATACGCAGTCTTATCGCTAAAAGCAAAATTCAAACAAGAAGACAATAACATCATCCAAATAGCCGAAACTTTTCCGGTACAATTCCTTCCAACTCGAATTGGTAAAACGCACTTATAAAATCCAAATTCCCGGAGCGGCGCCAAAAATAATTAATTCCCAATAAATCCCATCACTACTGCTACGGATCTGGAGAGCCAATTAAATATCTCCGTTTTAAATCTGTCAGTCCCTCTTCTGTGCGGTCGTAATGAAAATTTTCGGGGCAAGTTATCGAAAGTCGACGTGTATACGACAGATGCGCCCCGACAGTATTAATTAGTGCGAATCTTTGCGAAGATTTACGGAGGATATTGAAAATTTTGAAGGACACTCGATTGAAGGTATTCGATAGCAATAGTTCGCGTGGTGTGGATAGCAGTATATTATCTGTGTTGGATTGCATTTCCAGTTTTTTTGACAACATACGATCACGCCTGTATTCCTCGAAGTGTTAGGCAGAGGTGAACTAATGTGCACCCACAGTTCGCCGGTATGTTTAGGTCTTTATTGTAGGTTGCCATTGCTATTTACCAAGCACAAATTCAAACTCCGAGCTGTTACTAAGTATTTGACAGATAAACCCAATATCACAACAATCGAACCCAAGACCTCTAGCGTAGCAGTCTAAATGTCAAATGAAATTATATTCAAACTAGCGACCCACTCGCGACTTCACCCGCGCTGCTTGGTTCCTGAGAGGCGTAGCGTGATGTTATATTGCCTATAACCTTAACCTTCGATAAATGGACTATCCAACACAATAAGAATTTTCAAAATCGGTTCAGTAGATCCAGAGATTACCCCCTACAACCTCACACACAAACTTACCAACTTTACCTCTCTATTACTCTATTTTGTTACAATTAACAAAAATAAGTAACCAAAACTTAAAAAAGTTTCAGTAGACCTTAAAATAGGATTGCAACATCTAAAATCTGGTAACTAGGACAAGAAACAGATTTTGGAGCTTAGAACCCCGACATGGGCGGAGCGCGTAGCTGTTCGGCGGCGAGAGATGACTTGAAAACCCGGACTACAAATGAAACTCCATCCGGACGCTCCCCAGACGCCCTTTAAACCAAGAGAAATCCAGGGAAACCCTGACGAATGGCAGCCCCATATTAAAACCTTAGAATTCTCAATCTGAAAGTCTGAATATTTTACTAAAATATTTCGTACGATCGATAAGAAATATTTCAAAAAAGTTCTCCGCTACACTAATAAATCCATGTTCGAAATTAACTTGTCAATTCGACATTATATAAAAAGTAATTTCCTGTTATGAGACATTTCGAATAATTGACTCTTCACATTTTTGTCTGTGATGTAAGTAATGTCTCGAAGTCTCCATCTGCTATAAACCCCGCTATTGGGCCGACCGCGAAACTCCTTCTTCCAATAAATAGATGGTTTGAAAACCGCAAAACGCTCACAAATGTCTTAGTGATGTAGTAAGTTATAAGCCGGAGCGATTTTGAAATTTATAGACATAAAAATATGAATAGCATTATCATTGAATGCCATTTTCACAATGAAGTTTGGAGGTCGATAGACAATATTTTATACATAACTTAAACGTACCATCATCATATATGTATTCCCGGAAGGGTTAGGCAGAGGTTTACACTTACAGTTTGCCAGTATGTTGAGGTCCCAAGAAATAGATGGACGTCCACTATCGGACGACCAGAAGCACGAAAAAGCGCCATCGATTCATGGTGGGCATTCAAAAAAAACCCGAACGAAACGCTTTAAGTCCATTTTTATCATGCGTACCGCTGAAATATGGAATGCACTTCCCGAGTGGGTCTACCCTGATAGATATAATCTGGGTGTCTTTAAATCACGAGTGAATCGGTTTCTTCTAGGCAAGCGCGCTCCATCGTAGATCGCAGTATCGCTTAACATCAGGCGAACTGGCGGTCAAGCGTAAGCATATCACGAATAAAAAATAAATAAATAACCGGTCGAAACTCCCAGCTGCTACTAATAGTTCCATAAAAAACTCAATAACCCATTGCTCGAATCGACAATCGGACTCAGGGCCTCTAGCGTAGGACGCCCCAATAATATCGGTTAGTATAAGTTTAGTAAGAAGAGTGTATTATAGCGGGAGATTTGAAAATGGACGGAGTATACACAATTACACATACAGCCGTAAGATGTTAAAAAAAAAATGTAAATTCCGTATCGACAAATTCATAAAATAACTAAAGTAATACAGTTTCATCGCTTTCGCCTATGTCTTACATCATCCGCTAACAAGACGAGCCCTCAGTAGCGACCCTTTGATGGTTTCTGTATCTCTGTTATTGCTGCCATTATCTACAATATATAAGAACATATATTTTGTGTAGATACATTTTACTTGTATGAATTGCTTTCGGGATAAAGAAACGAAGATATTCCCAAGAATTCCTTTTATAGAAGTTCTGTAATGATACCTCTGGCTATTAGGCCACGGAAAAAAATATTGCTATGCAATATTTTCTATACAACATGTTAAGAAAACCCTGACCCGTGAAAGTATTGTTAGGTATCGATTTGGTTCTATTCATATCACCGTTATCGCTTTACGAATAAAATAAACACTCTAAATAAAATTATATAAAATGAGGAAACTTAAATGGCAACACTTACGGTGGCAGTGACATCGTTAGATGATAGTATTGTCACATAAAAAAAAATTGCTAGATTTGCGGAAATATCAGCATGCTTCGGTAAGAATAGGCTGGCTCGACCGGAGTGATACCACGGCCTCACAGAAAACCGGCGTGAAACAACGCTTACGTTGTGTTTCACTAAGTGAGTAAGAATACCGGAGACCCAATCCTCTTTTAAAAGGCCGGCAACGCACTTTGACTCCTCTGGTAGGAGGATATCCATGGGCGGCGGTAATCGCTTACCATCAAGCGATCTGTTAGCTCGTTTTATAAATGTATTATTATCAATTGCTTCAATGATGCCCTAGGACATAAGTAATGCCTAGAAATTAATTTGAGAACAACATTTCAAACACTGATCAGTAGCATTTAGTTAAAAATCTGAAGCCAACAATAAAAAGCTGTGTTAATGAAGAAATGCTAATGTAAGCTACCACAAAATCGTTCCTCTTAACAAAATCAAAGGCCATATCTTCCACGCTTATCAATAATCTTATTTATGTTTCGTATGGTATTTTTATCCAAACATTTCAGTTTATATACAGCAAATATATTTGCTTCATTTTCCTCAATATATAAGCTGAGGTTTCCGTAAAACACATCCTTGTTATACTTTATCCGCATCGGATAATTCATGTCGAATGCTCTCTGCATGCGATAGAATTATAAACTTCATAATTTTATACAATTGAGCCGTATTTTAACGGTCAGAATTGACTGTTGATCTACGGTGCTGAGACGTGGACACTCACAGTATGGCGAGTCCACCAATTTAAAGTCGCTTAGCGTGCTATGCTCGGAGTCTCTCTGAAGGATAAAATCCGCAACGAGATTATCCGGCAGAGAACCATAAGTTATCGATATAGCGCAACGAATTAGCAAGCTGAAGTGGCAGTGGGCTGGCATTTCTGTCCAAGAACCGATAACCGCTGGGGAAAACGTGTTCTCGAGTGGAAACCGCGACTCGGCAAACGTAGCGTAGGACGCCCTTCGGCAAGATGGAGTGATGATTTGCGAAAGGTTGCTGGCGGAAGCTGGATGCGACAAGCCGAGGACAGAGAGAAATGGCGCACATTAGGAGAGGCCTACGTCCAGCAGTGGACTAGTTTAGGCTGATGATGAATTGACTTCTTAATGCCTAATTTTTTTTCTACTTAAGACGAACAGTAAGCTTATTGAGTTACAAATAAAACATTTCCACTAACTTCACGGTGAAAGAACACATCACTAGTGAAACATTTATGACGAAGAAAGAAAGAAAGAAACACACATTTATTGCGACAAGGTTTGGACAACACACAGATAAAGCTAGCTAGCTAGCTAAGCTGTCCTATAAAGTATTTGAAGGCGTGAAGACAGCCAACACTCACTAGGCAAGCGTGATGGAATAGCCTAATGTGTATTATTTTACAGAGAAGACTTTTGCTCTTCCTCAATAAAGTTGATATCTCTGGTCCACTCTCTCTCGGAAATGAATCTCTATCTATCTGTGGTCTAGAGCTCGAAAAATGAAATCCTGGCTACGGCCTTGCCTCTGCCTATCCTTTCACGGAATACAGGAGTGATGCTATGTGTATATAACCTTCCAATACCCAATCGTAACTTCATAAGCCGAATAAGAAATCAAATTAAAACTTCAATGACTTCCCGATGTCGGATAAAACGGGAGAAGGGAGGAAATTCGGCCTTTTAACTCCGAGATACCTCGGAATATGAGGCGGCGTACTTTTTGCAGGGTCATGTCAATGTCACACGCGGATATTACGAACGTTGCCGCGGACTTATAGATACTAGATGTGGCAGGAAATTTTGTCGTTGTAAGTAATTATATGTAGTATTTTCTCTCTGTTAAAATGTTACTCTACATTTAAAATAATTTAAAAAGGAAAATTATGGAAGTTATATCCATTTGAATTTTATGCTCGACAGAGAGCGTACTATAGCGGTTTGTGACGTCACAAGCCACTACGCCATACAAATTCTATACTCACACTCGTTTTGCGGGAACAGGACAGAACATCGTCTCTCAATCCCTAATTTATTTATTTTTATTTAAAAAAAGCTTACTAGCAATGTGGGTCGCGCATTACTAGTATGCTTGTTAACCCCTTGTGCTAAGCTAAATACTTGTATTACGAGTGGGTTCACGTCGGTAGTATAATGGTTGGGTTTCGAACCGGCAACCACATGATCGCAAGTCCGACGCCCTAGCCAGTAGGCTATCGCCGCTTTCTTATTTTAATTATAATTTCATTAACACTTATTTTTAATAAATCAAACACGAATGAACTACTATTTTGAATGTGTTGATTTTATAATGCTTATTGTATATCTATCATAAAACAACAAATTTTTGTTTGTTCTGAGAAATTATAACTCTCGTCTCAGTTTTCAGAACCCAATCAGTCTGTTACACCAATCTAATTTAGATTATGCAAGTATCTTGCACGCAAACGTGCTGGTCATTATAGATGAGATGCTCATGCATACATTATTGTGTGAGTTAGAATCAGTTCATTACACAAGAAGCTTTAATTCGTAGGACAAACGTCAGAGGGTTTAAATCCTAGGGGGATGGTGTTTCCTTCAAAGATTATTTTAAAATATTGAGTTTTTACACAATGAGTTTACTTCAACGTACATGTAAATTCTTTGTCCAAGACACATCTAGTTATGATACAAAACTGAATCTCTAGTGATGCAAGTAACGAATATCGACATCTAATATTTTATGCCGCGAAACTCACAGTCGCGTGTAGATATCGACTTTTTTTTCTCTATTAATATTTGTCAGTAAACTCAAGCTTCGTGTCAGTTCGCTTTATTTTGTTTAATACGCGAAAAATTTGATATGGATTTTTATATGGTAGAATGATTGCGTATTATAGAATAATACGCAATCATTCTACCATATAGTGTTTTTAATAAAATGACTAATGGATGGCATAGACACAAAGTTACAAATAATTTGCCATTTATTAATAAGTTTGACGTGAAATATATCTACAGATTGACCGTGGAAAGTATACCGCCATAAAACGAAGAATTATTAACCACAAATATCTGACCTACTGCGATAAAATTCAAACACAAATAGTAGCAAACTAATTAACATCACATATTATCGAAACTTTAATCACTACTCATTATATCGATTTCAGCCCATCACTAGCCATCGAGCCTTGTTAATAGCACAGTGCAATTGTTTACTAATTGAAATCGAAAACTTGTTTAATTAATGGCCGTAGAGACGTAGCGATGAGCCAATTAGTGTTGGGCTAACCAATTATCGAGTGGAGAGTTAATAAACTTATTTTAATTGTGCTGTTGGGGGTAGTTTGACACTCGTGTGGAGGGGAGCAGCGTTGGAGAACTAGTGAAAGAAAATTTATGTTGTACTTGTGAAAGTACTTGCAAAAGATTTTTGGTCCTTTGATACGCGTGAATATATTACTTAGTTTTCCTTTCTGTATTTCATTATTCTTTATTTAATTGAGTACAGAATAATGTTGTTTATTTAAAGTTCAGTTTTATTACTTGGTCCTTTGATACCAACCGTAATATAGTACCCAGAAAGTAAAAAGAGAGATGAGTAATTTAATATAATGTATCATCAAGCCTCTATCCCCCGAAGGGTTACGCAGATGTGTACTAATTTACACCAACAGTTCACCGATCTGTTTAGATCACCAGTAATATGGAGCGGGCCTACTGCCATTAACCGGGCACAAAGTCAAACTCCGAGCTACTACTGAGTAATTTCATAGAATTTGAGAACGTTTAGTTTTAAACTACCGGTATCGTATTATAAATTTAACTAGTTCATGGTATTTCAATTTCATTATCTATAGTGAATAGTGGGGGTGCCGAGCAAGACGTCCTGGTTTCGATTCCCAGGTCGAGCAAAGTGTTTATTACATTTGCTGTTTCCAAAAGAGTCAAAAAATTCAAGTCTCTAAGTGAAATGGTCATCCATCCAGGCACTAACCGCAGCAGGTTCTCAGATTGATTTCTACTGTAAATTCAGATTGAACAAAAGTTAAGACTAAAATTTTTCATTTTATCAACTTCAGACACCGAAATTTATATTTGTTGGGTGATTCCAATATGGATACGATAAACATGGATATGATCTGTTATTAATTGGAAAAACCTGGTTAACTGGTACAACGTTATTGGATTTTTTTAATCCGTTCCTTCGCTGACGGATCGGGGAAAAAGTTTCAGTATTTATTTTGCCGGCAACGTGAAATTTTTAAGTGGCGTTTTGCGGTAATTGTCCAAATTCAAACACATTATAAATGCTAAAGTAGCTGTCTGTTTATTACATTCTCACGCCTAAACTGCTGAACCAATTTTGATGAATTTTAGTTTAGAGATAGATTAGACTTTGGAAAAGGATATAGGATACATTTTTGGGATGCGGGTAACAGCCAGTGTAAAATTGAAAACTGCAATGTTAAGCTACGCTAGCTGCGCTCAGTTAATGTGTCTTCAGTGCTTTGGAGAGCACGTAAAGTTAGTCATGATTGTCATGCAAACATTTATATAAGATCTCAAAAATGACTTAAACGGGTATATTACGAACTTACGGGTATATAATACCTATTCCCGGGGTTCGCTAGAGGTGTGCTGTCGACACCTTCAGTTAGATAACGGTACGTCCCTCGAGATAGTGCGTATCCTGTATAGGTCTGAAGCCGTTTTAGCGAAAGCAATTTCAATTCCAATACTGTCTGGTATTCGGAAACCTACCAAACCTCGAGTTCGAACTTCTTATATTTGCTTAAAGACTAAGATGAGGATAGTCAGAGTACCCATAAGATATTATTAAAAAAATGCATAAACAGCTATACTAATTCTTTGAAATATAACTACTTTTTAAGGATTTTATCGCATTGTATTGATAATTCCCTACATATCGGATCCTTTCCAGCATCCATGGTCAAGGTCAAGGGCAGACTGCTAAACCATGGTAATATTATTAATGCGAAAGTAAGTTTTCTTTGTCTGTTACATTTTCACGCCTAAACCAAGGAAGAGATTTAAATAAAATTGGGTTAGGAGATAGGTTACATCCTTAGCAAAGTTACAGGTAACATTTCGTCTCAAAAAACCCTTTTGGGATACGAAAGCATTAGCTAGAAAAAATTCCTACCTTTATCACCCTTCAGCTCCACATTGCCCCTGAACCACACGATCCTGGCAGCTGGCTTGGCGTTCTTGACCAGACACTCCAGCGACACATCCTCCCCCTCTTTGACTTCGAGCTTGGAGTTTGGCGGATGATTCGTAATCTCCACTGCATTCGGGGGCGCTGCGAACAAAAATATAGCTTATTAATAACTCTTTAGTTTTCTTTACTTTTTCGAAAAATCTACTTTTTACTACTCTACTTTTTCGTAAATTGTAGAAACTTAAGAAATTAAACGCCGAGTAAATAAAACATTGTCAACTGCGCTGAACTGAGTCAAGAATCATTAATTATCACTAGTTTAAACCTCTGAAGAAAACAGTGTCATGTAGTGCCAATGTCAAGTTTGTCAAACCGCTCAAAGTTGGTTGTCTGGTGAACCTAATAAACCTGTTTTATTCTAAGAGGAGACCGGTGTCCAGTAGTAGGGCGGTAAATGGTATACTGATATTGATGTCAAGATATATGGAACCAACCTCTTTTTAATGCACAGTCGAGTAAAATACTAATAAATCAACAGAGAACATTGTTTAATTAATTCAAAAAGTATTAATTATGATTTATCATTATTCTGGGGTGGATATGAAAAACCGAACATCGTAAATTAAAATAATAATCCTGAATGATGTCGTGTTTTAGTCATTAATTTTAATTTTAAAAAATGGGTAGCAAAGATCTGTAATTGGGAGATGAAAATGTGACGTCCAAATATAAAAAATGCTTCGGTTTTATTCAATCTATTTTTATGAAAATGCCTAGATTTTGTTATTATTGTCCGCCTGATGGTAAGCGACAATCGTACCCTGCCAGCAACACCAGAAATAATACTTAAGATGTCAGTTCTTAAGTTTCCTTTGCGTACAAATTATCGTAATCTGCAATTTTTATTGCCTCTTTGACTGAGTTAGGGTCGGATTTCGGTGTATACTGATATCAGATTTTTTGTATACAGATCCGCAAGTATTTAATTTAGTAAATAAATGTCAAGTTTACAAAGTAGTTGTGAGCGAGTGGGTTTATATTACTAAATCCAACAGCGTGTGTATATTTTGTAACAAAATGAAAGTAAGTTTTGTATTTTGGAGAGCCCCAGGATAGAAAATTTTAGACTGTTAGGGGAGCTCTTTGCCCAGCTGGACAAAACAAAAGAAGCTAGATAAAAAATATATGTTTGAGTTATTCAATTTGAAGATGGAAAGCGTACGTGGAGGACGAACACGATGACGTAGACGCGTACCCTGAGAGCCGATACCTAAACGCCTTTGTACAGAAGCGGGACAGCTAAATAAAAGTGTCTAGGATGTCATTGAGACCGTTGTCGGTCCATTGAGATCGCTACTATTTCAGTTTTAAGGCTTATCGTTACGACGATGTTAGACGAAAAACTACATGATTATCTTAGAGAATTATTTAGGAAAAGGCAAAGCAGATATACAAGTAAAGATATTAACTACACTGATCAAGCCACGTTGGCTTTCTCCATATATTTTACACACTCCAATTTGTACAGAGTTGAATATTATAATGTAATTGTAACCGAACTCTTGGTGAGACCTGCCACAAACATTTATAAATACAGAGATGAGCTCTGAAATAATCCATAAGCTTAAGCGGGTTTTTGAAAAAAGAGAAAGAGACAAATTTTATAACATGCAAATATATAAATCATTAGCCGGGATCACGGGATTTTTACAATTTATCCAGTGGAATCCTGCCTCTTTATTCTGTTGCTCTTGCGTATCGAAGAACTAAATTATTTCGTCATGGAAGAATCGACTAGTTATAGCAAATATTTGTTTAAGTAACTCCTAAATTCACTATCACTAGGCCTCCAAAATTACTAAATTTGATGCCCGCTCTTCACTTATGGCTTGCGGTCAGTAACCGGATATTGCTGTCTGACAAGCGACGCTCAACACAAAGGTGGGAACCCAGCTTTGTTGCGGTCTATGTGGCACTTTGTATTGGTTCTGTTGCTAGAAAAATAAATAAATAGATGGGTAAATGTTTCAGTTTGGCCTAAAGTCCAGACCTATTTTATTTTGTTTTGGCGGTTGGGATATTCAAATGTTGATTTCTATTGTAGTGAAATGAATTGCTAAGTTACTAAAGCAACGATGTATTTTAGACTCATACCGACTGAATAAAACCTACCTTGCTTTTTCTTGGCCTTTGCTAGGCAAGGGAAGGCAAGTGAATGGTGTGTTTAGAGATCACAGTCGTCACGACCAACTTGATAGCCCTAACCAAAAGCCACTCCCAACGTGACCACGTCACGAATAGTATCAAAAATACAACTCGTAACTGAATAAGCGTAAGACTTCAAACCCGTCTATTAGAATATCGAGTCATTATTATAATAACGAAACCCTAAAGTCATTTTGAGACATGTAAGCATTTTTTTTTTTAATTTGTTATATCAGCTAAACTCAAAACTTGTGGCCGTACTACAGTCGTACTGAAACGATTACGATATCGATGCGCACACGCACACAATAACAATTTGTGCAAATAGGTTTCAGTTTTCCATACCTCGACCCACTGAAGTATCAGGGAGCCATATTTCTGGTATTGTAATCTTTTCGGGAAAAAATAACACATAATAAAAACCACTGTAATTGATTCATTAGTCGATTCTGAAATAAAAACTGCTTTTAGGTCTTGCGCCTATACTGTTACAAACTTATAATTAGACTTATGTTAGACACATATAATTTGACAGTGTAATTACGCAAAGATTGTCATCTAAATGCAGTCTGGAAGGTGCGGCCATAATATAATTTCTCAACTACTAAAACTACTAAATATAATTATGTATTGTCAAATAACGAAACACTGAACATCAAATTTTGAAGCGGCGGTAGCCTAATGGCTAGGGCGTCGGACTAGCGTTCATGTGGTTGCCGGTTCGAAACCCACCCATTACACTACTGCCGTGAACCCACTCGTAACACAAGCATTTAGCTTAGCACGAGGGGTTAACAAGAATACTAGTAATGTGCGACACACATTACTAGTAAGCTTTTTTAAAAAAGAAAAAAAAGAAAGAAAAAAATAATAATTTGAGGTAACATCAACGCAAGACAACATCAGCAGCTTCGTGGTTCAGTTTTTTGTAGTGAGCATCTGAAATTTAACAAACCTTGGTCCTTCTGTCCGTAAAAAAAATCTACCACTATCCCCACAAAGCTATACACAATCATACAGTACATTCTATCAATACTCCATGAATGGCAAGTTCTTTGTGACCCTTATGGCTTCCGTTACCATGGCAACGGGGGGATGTATGGGAAGATTCCAACAATAAAATATGGATTAGATTATAGTGGGGGATATTGCTTATAATATATGACGGCTTTTAGATGTATATGCAGATGTATTATGTATGATAATTCTGTGCGGTTGATGGATTAGGTACAGTTGGATGTATATCCATTCTTTTATGAACACTAACGTAAATATCATAATTTTACATAAAGATAAACCCCCGTGCAAAAATTACTGCATATCTAATAATTATTATAATTATTACTGTGTATTTACAGATTATCACTAGTGACTCAAATATTTATTTATGTGTACCTATGGTTGTCTGGTAGATAATGCCACATGGCATTAAGTCCGCTTTATATAGTACTATTATGCATATTATGAAAATGGGCCTTCTAGAAATAAACGAGAATAGGAAACTAAGTTTTGGATTGTCATACAATATTTTTTTATTTAAGGCGGATCGTTTCGCTGTGCCCGCGAAATTCAAATTTCGAGTGGTTTTTCGCAGTTTGTAGGTCTATAATAAGTTCTGCATTCATGGTAATGGTAATTGCGACATTAACTATACTAAACTCACAATTTTTATCTAAAACCATTGCTTAAAAATCATTATTGTCGCTAAAATTAGTGTAAAATGTCAATTTTGCCCAATTACACAGAAGGCGCCAAGTTTTTGGCTTGATAAGGATTTATTAGTAAAGGTTTTAGTTCTCAGTTGTGAATGTTGTATAGCTGATGTCGCAATTACAACTACCATGAATCTAGAACTTGTTATAGACCTGCAAACTGCAAAAAACCACTCGAAATTTGAATTTCGCGGGCACAGCGAAACGATCCGCCATAATACAAACTATCTTAGTAGTATTGTAATCGTTTGATGCCTGTCTTGCTTAATGCAAGGCACAAAAAAGGTGTATAATGGAGCACAGAATTTAAACAAATATCCTTCTGGGCTCTGGAAGCTAATCTTACATGTGGGGGTGATGTCTAGTCAGGCATAGACCTAGGTATAAAGATCTACCACCACGCTAAAATAAGTTATTAGAGCTTTGCAAGGTACAAACGTTTTACAGTATGAGGATCGGGCAGATATTGATGTAACAATTTGTGTAAGTATATTTATCTATAAGAATATTGTGCCTGCGGTCTAAGCTTGTCAGGCTCACTTAAATGTCCTGCTGATGGTGGCGTTGTGTCGGGTCATTTTATTCCCTACAATTATGGTTGAGTCGAACCACGCCGATACACACGTCATGCTCGTGAACGGGTGCTGTCTGTCGGGACTGGTCAGCTCTTACTTGCTGTGGCAATCTTTTTCTTTCTAAATATAACACCTACTTATACTGAATAAATCGTAATCATCCAACTGCATAATTGTCAAACTATTTAAAACAAAGTTGTAAAAATTAATAATGTAATCATGTTTTTTTTTAAAGTATCTATGGTCTTGCCGTCTCTTTTCCATAAGACCCACTTTTTGGAACCGTGCAACTAGTTTGACTTTTCAAAAATACCTTTTTAATGGTCTAATTGAAATAAAACATTTTGACTTAAACTGTCCTAATAGGCTCCCGCTTCACCGCCAGTTCACCTGATGTTAAGCGACACTGCGATATACGATGGAGCGCGCTAGTCTAGAAGAAACCGATTCACTCGTGATTTAAAGACACCCAGATTAATATATATATATATATATATATATATACCCACTAAAACTCAGTTATCTACTTACCATTCAAGTTCCGTCTAAACATTTACTAAACTAACTCGCAAACTTATTCGTTAGTTAGACCCTTTTTCTTACTTTCTTTCCAAACTACGAGATATGTGTAGAATAAAAGATGGGAAGTCTAAATATATAGGAAAGAAACTGTCTGACATTCGAGGATTTGATTTCCAGATTGAGCAAAATGTGATGGAGTTATTTATGTTATTGTTTATTAGTGTTAAAGCTTCTAATCTTCAGTAGTAACTCAAAATTTGGATTTGCTATTAACATTATTTCTACCACGAAAATGTTCCAAAACAGAACGAACCAGTGTAATTTTATCAAAAAATTCAGCTAATCATAACTTCTTAAACGCTTCTTCCGTAAGAATAGATTTTAATAATTCCGTAATCCAATTCCGAAGAAGCTTCCAGGGAACCCTAAAAAACGAAAAAACAAAAGGGTTCCGCCGATCGAAATGTGCCAGGTTAATAATGCAATTAGAACTGCCGCTTGTAAGGTAAAGGTTCGGGCTTTGCTATAAGCGGTAGCGGGTAGTTTTTCGAATTAATTTCTTATGATAGGAAGAAATAACCTTTGGTTTTTGTTGAATTGTTATCTCACTTGACGTTAAGCATCAATGTGGTGGGCAACGAAATATGAAACCTATTCACAATGTGCAAAAAAATTAATCATTAATTACATTGATTAAACTTATTTCACTGTAAATTTAACTAAAATTTCCTAAAAATTAACGGACTATGATTTGCTTATACTATATTAACCGGTGTAACTATATTTTTGTATAAAATAGTTTAATAAGTAGGTAATGTTGGTAAATAGTGAAATGTGTGTAATTATTGATTTTCTTTAAATTTTATCAACCTTACCGAAGCCATCTTCTCAAAAAACAAGTACATATACACTCCCTTGTGCTATTTTAAACCGCTGCTCTCCCTTACTATGCCCATACCCGCATACTAAAAGCCACTTCTGACCGTGGGAAAAGGTAATTATTGACTTTTTCAACTTCCTTCCCCCCAGACGCCTGGCGAAAGTAGATAAGGCGGGCCTAATTAAAACCCGCCTGTGTAGTTCTTTTCGAGACTTTGACGTGCTCGTGTAAGAAAACGCGGAAAGTATTGAAGGATCTTGAGAAGATATGGAGGCAGAGAATCTGATGTTCTTTCGACAGAAAGGTCCAGCCACGACTTGTGTGGCTAGCGGATGACATCGCAAAAATACTGTGAACAATAGGTACCTACGCAGTTTCTTCGCAATGTTAGTTGTTGATTTTGTATGGGAGGACCAACTTTTTATTTCAATTCCCATTAATACGAAAACTTGTCCAGATTCATGTCACCTGGCTAACATATTCGAATTTATATACAGCAATCTATTTTATATCGTAGTAGGATATTACCTAATACTGAGTATGAGTACTCATAAAAAATTGTATCATTACATTCTACAGAAAACAAATCGACCACAAAATTAGGTCGATATCAGAAAGACAGACACCATCCTTGTAAATCATCTCTAGCTACTAATAGCAATGCTTAAATATCAACCTAATATCTCAATCGATCCAAGAGCGTTGGTGGCTAGGTTACAAGACCAAAAAAATGAAAACATTCTGAAATAAGGACCAGAAATTGAGAGCAAAAAATTATTCGGAAACAAGGACCAACGTCCAAATAAGAACAATGAAAACTTGACCTCCACTTAGGCACCTCATTTGGAGCTCTATTTGTCCTCTCCCCACTATTTGAGGACCTATTGTGTGTTGCTTGATTGCGAGCCCTGGCTTTGGCTCCAGTTGTTTATTAGACGCTTGCCAGCTTTTGGGGACTTTTGTAAAGTAATTTGGGAAGGTATTCTATTTATTTGAGTGTGCTTGCGATGTATAAAATGTCCAAAGAACATTTGAATGTGATTTAAAAAGAATATATAAATAAGCCCGCGCTGAATAGTAGTGTAAAAATCTCGATAAACCAAATATTTATTTAATCAGCCATTTACAGGTACAAAACTAATATATAACATAACATAAAAATATGTAACAGACGAGCTGCTTGCGACCTTGAATTTTACCAAAATCCCAATAATACTTTTCTTGACCCAGGAATCTAATTCAGGACTTGTTACTCAGCAATCAAGCAGTAAGTAGTGATATCCTAGTGATATGACCATAGGACTGCCAAGTCAAAGGTCTCGAGTTCGAATCCAAGGCACGCACTTCTGACTTTTCGAAGTCATGTGCGTATTAATAGTTAATTATCACGCGCTTAAACGGTGAAGGAAAACAGCGTGAGGAAACCTGCATGCCTGAGATTTTCTCGACGGTGTTTGTAAGTCTGCCAACCTGCATTAGGCCAGCGTGGTGGACTATAGCCTAATCCCCCTTATTCTGAGAGGAGACCCGTGCCCAGCAGTGGGACAATATAATGGGTTGATTATGAATCAGGCAGTAGTGTAAACGAAACTTAACGGGGTAATTTGGTCTTTGTCTCGTCTCGACAAGTCCACATTCTGTAATCATGGGTGGTGTTTTCGTTCTTTAGGTAAATATAATATATATTAAATTTACTTTGTTCGTGACGGAAACTGACTCACGATTTCTAAGAATCAATCACTGAAAACACTGATTCGGGTTCTTGTAAGCAAATAGGTGCTAATAAAAGTTCACAGCTTTCAAACATAATAAAATAACACGCCCCGTTTCCATAACATTATTTAATTTTCAACAAATTCGAGGAATTTTTTCTCTCTAGGGTTGTGAAGCAACTTCAAAAGGCATTTCATGCAAAAACCTAGAACTTCGCTTTGCCACTTCAATTGTTAACGAGCTTAGGATTCCTTTGAACAATCCTATAGACACAAATACCCAATCTACAAGGCTACATTGAGATATTATGAAAACTTTTTTAATTTACTAAAAATATAGTACAATAGTAAAATCAAAACTCCGAGCTGCTACCGAGAATCTCATAGAAAAATCCAATAACACTTCTCGATAGCTATATGATATGCTTTGCACTATCCTATAATGCACTAAAACTGTAACATAATTAGCAAAAATGTAAGGTAGCTGTTAGTAATTTTAACATTAAGACGTCCAACAACTCAGTCTACCCATGACCATGGTTGCAGTAAAGGATCCGAAACGTCGGGAATCAAATAATATCAATACAACGCGATAAAATCCGTAAAAAATAGTTTTATTAGAATTATACCTAGTATTAGTATCAGTTTTATTTGCCTCAATTGATCCTCATAAAAGTAAAATATTTCTCAACCGAATTTCCAAACACCAATCCAAATTTCGATCTGTGCTCTTTTAGTAAAACACGAATTCTCTATAAAAATTTTCGGGAGAGAAAAATATTGTCCCAGCCTTTTAATAACCAACACGGCATATATTGACACGCCTCAAAGGCAGTAGGTAGTGCGCGTTTCGAATGCGCACATCCGTAAAACACAAAGGATGTAAAAAAAAGATTTTTCGCTGTGAGGTTGGTATGATTTTTTTGAGTTTACTTTTTGTGTCAGTAAGTGACGGCGAAATTTTTATTGAGTGTGTTTTCATTGGTTTGTAATTAATATTCGAATTGAGACTAATAAAGCTACTACGAAATACTAGAGTTAATGACCAGATGCGATTGCATATCAGTATCCCCATTTGAGCAATATCGATATCCTAACGATACACTGGTTGCTAGGCTTTTTGGGCTACTGACTACCATTGGTATCATATGACAACCGACTTTAGGTACTTCTCCAAGGCACGGAGGGGTTTAGTTGAATTAAGAATAGCCATCCATAGGGACCGCAGCGAGCACATCTTCACCTAGCAGATTGATTATTTTGACTTTGATATTTTTTGCTACACTAACAAGTCAATTATCGGATTATCTAACATATTCGTCACACGAAGCATTGGTCCAGCCAAATCGCCGGGCCCGATCAAATGCTATTGCATTTTCTTTCCCAAAGAAAAAAAAATAACTATGGTAACCTTTCCCGAAGCGGTTCTGCCCATTTTTATTCCCAGCAGAAAATACGCACGCAACTACAACAATACGTACGCAACTACAAAATACGGTCGCCCCAACTATACAGGAAGTCTAGAGATAAAAATCTGTATTGATAGAGCCCCAGCATTGGTATAAGTGCCAACATTTAAGATTGGACCGATATTTCGTGCTTTGTTGAAAGTTGAATACGAGAAACTTAATAGAGTCGAAGAGGGTATTTTGAAAATTAAAATACGCGGGTCGGGGTAGGAAGAATGTGTTATTGCAGAACCGAGTAGTCTAAAAATAAATGCGAAAGGAGGTCATATTGTCTGGTCAATCATAAGAACATGATTATTCTCAATAGTATATAAATTATTATCCACATTTCCCATTGGACCACTCGATCTAGGACATCTGTAAACATAATTCAATGTTGTGCTGATAACTTTAAAATGCTTGAAGAATAGAAAGCAGTAAACACAGAATTCACACCTAAACAAACAAGGCTTTTAATTAACAGAAATCATTAATTTCTCTAATCAACAGGATTCAAAAATCATAATCTTATTTGACCCAAAAAAATATTATTAAAATCAACTATTTCAATTTCGAAGAATCCAGTTCACTGTGATTGCCGTTTTACTGTTTATGTTAAAATGAAAAGAGCACAAGTAATTGTAACCATGGTAAAATAATTGAGTCTTATTGAAGAGCATAATATGATTCCTACAGAAGAATTTGCCAACAAATCAGAAAATTGCTTAGACGAACACTAGATTCGGAAATTCCATCTAGATTTCTGTTTCAAACAAATATTCATCCAACATCAGGCATACGCTCTCTCAAAAAGTGCAAACACAAGGAAATTCAAAAGGACACGACTATATTGTAAATTTTTATCAAAAAATCAACGCTAGGACCAGTCAAGGAGACCGTTTTCACGGAACCTCGTGCCAAGAGCCCAAGATATGCATCAATGAAACAAAGATAGTTGGCAGAGGACCAAGTTGGATTGTTTAATTTTTAGTTTTACTGTAGTCTCTGGATTTGGCTCGGTTTACTATCGATTTTTTTGAGTTATATGGCCTGGACGGTCGAGCTCGCTTAGCTTTGTGGGGCAAGTTAGTAATGAAGATTAATGTGGTCACAGACACTGCTGTTAGAACAAATATTTTTAGTGCAATAATGGTGAATTCTCCAATTCGCAATCGCGACAGCAGAGCTAGAGATGTCAGTATCAACGATTTTCTACAAAATTAGCAGTAGCAACTCGGAGTTTAGATTTGTACATAGTTATTAGCAATTAGACTCTCTACCATTACATGGGACAGTGAAGCGTCAGGCACATCAATACACGTCTGGTTGACCCTTTAGAGATAGTTTAAGCGATCAGCTTCTGCTTAATGATTCGCAGGTTTGATTGCCAGTCGTATCAAATATTTTTTATTGTTCCAGGTGTAGTGTGTCTGTGAAAATTTGTCTTTATAAACATGCCTACGATACAGAAGAAAATCTAAGTATGATTATTTTTAAAAAGTTGGATTTCCATCAGTCGTTTCGTACCCAGAAAATTTCCAACCACAAAATACGACCCCGTCAGTTCCTGTCATTTCACTGTCGACAAAGTTAATCGTCATTAATGATTTAACGATCGTCATCGTCAATAAAAACGTCATTCGTTTCATAATGATTTATGACCAATGCATTTTAAATATTTCTGAAGCGCATAGCAATCACTGACAATGCGATAGTGATAAATTTTATTTTATTTTCCATGGGATTTATTTTATGGATAGTTATTTTGTAATTAATGGTGTTGGGTTTTAAAAGTGACACTTTATGGGTTACGGTTAACTAAAATAGTTACTATGACATAAAATTATTTTAGTGGCTTTTATGTAAAACTGTAAATAACGCTATCATTTTCACAACTGTAACCCCAATATAGTCTTCCAATCTAACCAAATGCAGCTGAATACCAGTTTTACAGGGAGCAACTGCCACCAGATCTCTTGGCAATGTCAATGTTCTAAGGATTCTAGTTATCAGACGTTACAGGCTTCTGGTTACAACTTACCATTATTAGTCATAGATGTTGTTAGTCATAAGGAATTGTAGACAACATTTAGTAACAAAAGTAAAAAAATAATTTACAAAAAAATATCAATTTAAAAAACTTAATTGGTTGAATAACTTTATAATAATTTCATAATTGACAATGACAATGACCGGAACAAATTGACAAATCATTATTTTATATTAGAAGAAATATTAACGTTGCTAAGTTACGCAACCCTGCTTAGAAACAAAAGACCAATTTGTCCGCTGACAAACCCTTCAACGAGTCGAAATGACAACAAATTCTTCGCCATAAAACAGAGAAATGTTTCACTAAATCCATTGGGAACAAGAGTTCGTTAGCTCCGTCCCTCAAACATCCCCATGATATCATCAAATTATTTGGTCATTGGTAAAATGTTTGACAGGAAGGTAAACAACAACATTTGTTTTTAACTTTTAATTAGGTTCATTAAAAATTTGCGAGTTTTTAGAAACTTAGGGTATGGAATGTTTTGCTAATTTTAATGGGAAATTAACATTAATTAGAATTTGTTTCTAAAGTATTATGTTTTGTATATAATGGGTCGTTATTAAAGACTTGTGTTGTCAGTTCAGATGAAATCCTTAATTGATTTTAAGAATTTCGCCTCTCGGAGTAAATACGTTTTCCCTATAAATTAGCAAGTTTCTTTTCTAAGGTAAAATAAGAAAATCAAAACGTGTAATAGTTGATAAACATTTTGTTGTTTCTTTTTCTGAAAACCTCCCATCATCAAATTCAAATGTGTTTACATGTTGACATTCAATAATATCTAAGTCACAACTGCAAAAATCGGGATCAAAAGTCCACAGCAAAGATTTTTCATTTCCTCCCTAACTTATGATATTAACAAATCATATATATTTCGTGCCTATCCGCTGGTCGTCCGTATTTGCTGGCGTTTCTCCAGAACTGGCCATAACGAACGCATTCTGACTGCATTTACTTGTGGTGTAATGCATAAGCGGAATGCCCTATATTTTATAGCAGTTGTAAATCATTTTGGGGTTAAATTTATAATCTTGAACAAAAGATTTGTTGGAGAAGTTCTTGGAGTAATGTTGTGTGGGTCAGTGGTTTGGCCTAATTTTGAAATAGGTTTTCTTGCCCGATTAAGTTTATAGAAAATAAATACGGTACGTTTACTGTGAAAATAATTTATTTCCTTTACTTTTGCATCAAACTAAAATGCTTTTTTAGAATTAAACTTTCAGATATTTACTTTTAATAGTCCAGTTGTAGCTTATCATTTAATACAATTCTGGCTCGTATCAAAAGACCAAGATCGCCTTTGGATGTGGTCCTTGGAAATGCAAAACCGTGGCCGTAATAGTGAATCAAGCCCGCGATTCCAGAAGCCGATCGCTCATGGCGTTATTCGTATCGTCAACAATCACCATTAAAAATGTATACGTAAACCACAGTGATCTTATAAATTGCACCACAATAACTTGACCTACGTCAAGTAATTTATATACTGTGGCGCGCCCCGTCCGAACCAGACGTTAGCCTCAAATAATTGGACGATCAGCCATAAGACATATGTCGTTCATAATATTTTGTTGACAAGAGCTTATTTATTATATATACGTAATTCTCAAAGATGATGTCAAGCTGAGTTTTTTTATTTATTTAGAAAAAAGGTCAGACGTGGGACAATACAATACAGTGATAAGAAAAAACTTTATACAACTCAAAATGTACATTGACTTAATGTCTTAGGTATTTTGAACCTTAAAGTGCAGATAATTATGATATGACAGGTGCACTATGTGACTAAGACTATGTGTGGCAAAGAAAATTTAGAACACGTCGTGATTAAGGAAAACAACCTTAAGAGAGGTAGGGCTTAGTAGAATCTGATAATTCCACTCACAATTGGAGCTGCTCGACTGGGGAAGTACCTCCACCTTGCAGAAAATCTTAGCTAAATAACATAGCTCCGTGCTATGTTGTTTTCTTAACGGTGAGCGAGGTCGCCAGAGCTCCGCGAGGAAGAGTTGTGTTGGCAGTGAGGGGGACTGATGGTGTTTTGTTACCAATGTTGTCTAACAATGCAGGCCAATGTCTGAAATGGCCTTTTGGAGAAATAACCATAGCTGCTTTGATTAGACCAGTCCCAGCTGACGGCACGCATGCATCAGTCATTGTGTAGCTCGATCTTAGGGCGCTGAAGGTCATATAAATAAGCCTACGTTCGTCATTATTTATTCTCAACGGGCGACTGGTTAGTACTGACTTCCTCAACAAAACCAAATATTAGCCCGACCCACATAATAATTATTGTTGATTCTCGATCTAAATGTTTGTCAAAACGTTTATTTTGCAACGGAATCTACATACGTCCGCATTGTCGAAATACCTCCCAACTGTGACTTCTATCAACCAATGCTAATTTATAGTGTTAATTAATAGTTGTCTTAAGGGTCCGGCGGAGCTTGAATTGCCCACAAAAACCTAATACCGAAATAAATCGAATTCCAGACAATATTCTATCAAATTTCCAGTGAAGTATTTTGGACGAAATGGATCGTAATGATCGAAATGAATCGGAATCCGAATAATAACAGAATTTGATTAAATTGTGTTTGAATTACGATATATTTCGGTATTACGTTTGTAAGAAAAATTCGGTCCACCGGACTCTTAAGCGCGACTGTTACGCTTGAAGTCCTCGGTTGGCTTCCCAGGACGAGCAGTGTTATTGGGTTTTATAAGGAAATTCTCAGTAGCAGCTCTGTTTGGATTTGTGTCCGGTTAATGGCAATAGGCTCGACTTTCTATTTGACCGAATAGGTGTACATTAGTACACCTCTGCCTAACCCTTCTGGGAATACAGGCGCAATGGTATGTTATCTTATTAATTTTAGGACTTAATATTTAAATCGATTAATTATAGTACAAAAAAAGTCACCACAAAAAGCTTTAAAATCTTGTCATAATCAACACATCAATTTTTTTTATATTTTCTCAACCCTACAAAGCAATGTGAACCGTTCGAAAAACAATAAAAAGTTAATAATTGAACATGACAATAATTCAAGCTTAGTAATTTAAAATGCTGGCATTAAGCAATCAGACACAAAGGGGCGAATAAAGGCTAGCACACACAGCAATTAGGAGGAACGTGCCAAATGTCAGATTCAACGCTTCTATAGCTTTATTTTACAAGAGACGGCGTCTGACAGACCTTTTATGGAATGATTGCAAGTATATATTTTATTCGTTGGACAGTTGAGACAGCCTCATTAGTCTAGTGGTCTCGACTGCTACGCTGGAGGTGCTATGTTCGATTGTCAGGTAGAGCAGTGTTATTGAAATTCTCAGTAGCAGTTCGGCAATAACAATAGGCTGGCCCTCTATTAGATTGGACTAATATATATTTTTTTTAACTGTGGATGTACTATCTGTAGTTAGGTACTTACATAGTATCTACCTACACTTACGAGTTATGCTTGCTGCATGTTGAAGCCTTGTTTCATTTATGCACGTGTCTTGCATGCAAGATACAAGTTTGATTAAACTTTAATAATGAACATATATATGTATCTGTAACACGGTTGGTATTGCTTGAATATAATTTTGAGTGTTTTTCAAAGGCAATGCAAGACAAGCATTTGACCGTGGAAGAGCCATGCTTTTGCACGAATGGGAGGGACCGGAGTGATACCACGACCTCACAGAAATCCGGCGTGAAACAACTTACGTTGTGTTTCGCCGAGTGAGTGAGGATACCGGAGGCCCAATCCCCCTTTAAAGGCCGGCAATGCACTTGTGACTCCTCTGGTGTTGCGGGTGTCCGTGGGCGGCGGTAATCGCTTACCATCAGGCGATTCGTCTGTCCGTTTGCCCCCTAACCCACAAAAAAAAGAAACCCCCAAGTCTCAAAATAACTAACAGTAATTTAAAACAAACACAAAATTCTATAATCAAATAATGCTCTAAAGAGAAATTTCATTAAAACACCACCCAACTTGAAACTTGGACCATATACTGCAAGACAAGACAAACTTAACTTTACACTCCACCTGACTTCTATTACAAGGAATGTAAGGTATATTTTAGTCGAACAAGGGTCAAATGACTGCACATCATTTGTTTTGCCCAGCAATAGGATTCAATACGTGCAATATAAACGCCATATGGTATGTGATGACGATTTCATTGGTGGAATCAGCACTTATGGCAATTAGGGGTTAAAACATTATTGTCCTTTACAAAGCGTTGGATTGTGCAATGAAGGGTTAGAAAAAAACATAATTTAGCTTTTCGTATTCCAAATTCAAATGATATTTATTTCTGTAAGGGGCGGGCCAGATAACTATAACGGAGGAATAAATTATTGACAGTTTTTCCATATAAAATCAAACGTCACTTTATACTTGAGATAAAAGATATCTAACGATTGAAAAATCGGGCCTAAATAGATCTTTTAATGTCAATGTTTTACATTTTTACTTGATGGCACCAGCATTTCTTAACTGACGACCTCTGAGAAGAAATACCGAAACTAACTCAGACATGGTTTCTTTTAAAATTTTTAAAGTAATTATGTGAGTCACAATACAAGACAATGTCTGAAATAGCCTTTTGAAGAAAGATCCATAGCGGCTTTGAGTAGACCAGTCCCATCTGACGGCACGCATGCATCTGTCATTGGGTAGCTCGACCATAACCTAGGGAGCCAGACAACCCTTCGCACTACGATCAGTTGCTACTACTTACCGTCAAATCGGCTTTTAATTATTTTAAACGCTAATTGACGATATTTTTTCAACGTCAAACGTTTTCCTTCTTTCTTTTTAATACACAGTATCATGAAGCATAATACCTCAATGGCTATAATTCACAATAGTTGCTAGTATAAAGACACAACACACAACTACACGTGTGGCAATATCGACCATTCCTCCCAATGTCATATTGTTTTTAATGTGCCTTTGTCTTCAGTATCCTCGAGGGATCACCAGTTCGTTTTCAATTTCTTCTGCAGACTGTTTCGATCACAATTTCTGTTGACTACGCGATTCCCAGTGGAAGGGTTCATAGTGATGCGAAAAGCCCGGGATTTTTGGAAATGTCCCGGGTTTTATGAGAAATTCGGTTCGATGTAATCGTTTTTTTTTGTTTGGTTAATTGAAGCAATGAGAGATCGTAAGTTCGACGCCCGTTTGAAACCAATTACTATATCGAGTCTAGGTGGTTTACTTAAAAATGACGTTAACTGATAATGTTTTGATGATAAAACACTAATGATATTTCATCATTAGCCTATATTCGTCCACTGCTGGACGTAGGCTTCTCCTAGCGAACGCCACAGAGCCCGATCTTCTGTTTTGAAGGAGATTTACTTTAAACATAATATAGGTACATACTAAATATTATTTTGTCAGCCTTACATACGCAGTGAACTGGGCACTACCATTTTCCAATGAAATATTATTAACAAGTAACCTAAGTTTTTCACCTACGTTTCGAAAAAAAAACTGAATGAAGTTAATAATCAGTAATTTCTCACGGATAAGCATACAGATGAAATAATTTTCTCTCTACGCTAATTTACATATGAAGTGACCTTAATTTTTCGTCATCACAAAATAATGATCCCGGGAAAAATCCGTAGTTATAACATCACTATAACTACAGATTTCAGCCGTATCAACGAGGTTTCGATAAATTGATATTATTGGGATATATTTTGTTTATTCCCGTATGATATTGGAATAAAAAATATTCATAGTTGAATATTCCATAACATACTATCACGCCTGTATTCCTGGAATGGATAGGCAAAGGTGTTACATCCACAGTTCACCAGGATGTTTGAGATCCAATAGAGGCCGAGTTTAATAAGGAAAATCAAGCTTCTGGTTGCTGCTGAGATTTTTTTAGAAGAATATAATAACACACTATTTCATCCTCGGAATTGAACCTAGGACTCAGCATTCGTCTTTGCGACCACGAGACGAATGGGGCAATCAGTTGTCTCTTGAATTTCACTGCCTACATTAATCTTTAAAAGTATACCTAGGAACAACACTAGCAGGAATAATCTCCTAGGCGCCCCATTTTTATGAAAAATCTATAATTAGCAGGAATAATCTCCTAGGAGCCCCATTTTTATGAAAAATCTATAATAATCAAAATCATTATCAAATCATTAGCTGTCTAACTGAGGCTCGGTCTCCTCCCATTATGAGATGGGTTAGGACATAGTCCACCGTAGCCTAATGCGGGTTGGCAGACTTCACACGCCGACGAGAAAATCTCTTAGGCATGCAGGTTTCCTCACGATGTTTTCCTTCACCTTTTAAACGAGTGATTAATACACTGATTTCGAAAAATTAGAGGGTTTAAAACTCGAGATAGATTTTCTACTCTATTCTATGGCAGAATAGAATAGAAAATCGTTATTTCAAAAATCAAAATGTTTTTATTTTAACTAGACTAGTAAAATTGATACTTTTGAAAAGTCAAAACTACATGCACGGTCCCAAAAAGAGGGTCATATGGAGAAGAGCCGGCAAGAAACTCCATAGATACTCTTTTAAAAAAAAACATGATTACAATATTATGCATTACAACTTTGTTCCAAATACTTGCTGAGACTTCTGCAGTTCGATGTAAAAGATTTATTCATCATACAAAAAAAAAATCGAGCACGAGGACTCGTATAGTTACTAGAGTTCCCGTGCGCAGTTTCGCCTGTATACTTAGGTAATTTTCGTTTCTAAAACATACTGTGCCCGCCGTACTTTCACCATGGAGGTTTCATATCATAAAATGTGTTACGCGCTACATACAAACTGGACAAGTCCTGAATCGCGCAAGTGAAGTTTGCATCGCAACCTGCATATATACAACTGCCCCACATCAACCGTTGGGCCGTGGTCCGCCAGGCACAACACCCGCCTGGTCGGAGGATCCTCCCTTTGGTGTGAGGGTCAACGTACCTCGCCCCTCCACAGTGGTGACCCCGACGTGATCCCAGTGTATCCACACTGGGGACCCCGAAGAAGAACATCAACGCAGCCTTCGAAGACCAGCAGCTTCATCATCATCGTCGTCTTCCTTCCCTCACAGCACGAGCAGCGAGTCATACAGCCAGCCAGCACTCTTCCGGCTTCAACGGGCATCCTGACCACAAGCCTGCAGCGAACTCGCATGCGTGGTCAGCACCCTCAGCCGACAACAAGCAACATGGCACAGCACACTGCACTTTGGCCGGTCAACAAGCAGAGGCAGTCTCTCCTGGTCGACGCAGCAGCCAGCCACTACTCAACACTGCACCACCTCGACTCACTGAGGACTACGCAGCATCACCCCGACTCACTGGGGCTCTTACCGCAACACCACACACAACACACCTCGCCCCTCCACAAGTCTAATTTATAAGGAAGAAAACAATTGTCAAAATGTCAGCAGCGAATGACAGCTGTACATATCTTGACGATGTCATCGTTTATTAAATATGTATATGTGTGTATATCAAACGCATGGTAGTGTGTGCGGACTTTTATACAAACATTCACCCCCCTTTTTCACCACCTTAGGGGTTGAATTTCCAAAAATCCTTTCTTAATGCTCGTCTACAGTGCAAAAGGAATCAGCATGCATCCTTCCAGGGTTCTAGCTCCTGTAGTTTCGGCTGTGCATTGATACATCAGTCACTCAGTCAGGTTCTTCTTTTGTATAAGTATAAATAGGACCATTAACAATTTACTTAATCCTAAGTGTTAAGAGGCCGGCGGACCGATTTTCTCTTACAAACGTAATACCGAAATAAATCGTAATTCAAACAAAAATTTAATCAAATTCTGTTATTATTCGGATTCCGATACCGTTAATCTAGGTTCCTACGTTACCATTTCGTCAAAAATACTTCACTGGAACCAAATTTATGCAAGTACAATTTTTGATAACTTTAGGAACTTTGGAACGATTTTCCGGTCTTTTATTTCCAGTTAAGTAGTAGTAGACAAAATAGTATCGTAGGAACCTAGATTAACGGTGTCCAAATCTGAATAATAACATAATTTGATATAATATTGTCTGAATTACGATTTATTTCGGTATTACGTTTTTGTCGGCAATTTAAGCTCCGCCGGACCCTTAATCCTAAGTATTAATAAACTATTCTACATGTACGTGAATGTAGCTGACAGTAGTGAATATGGACAATCCATTCTGTCAGCTATCATACTCAGAACCCTGTAGGAACTGGCCATTACACTGAATGCTATATAATACATCCAAAGTATATTGACATAACATACCATCACGCCTGTATTCCCCCAAAGGTTAGGTTAGTTACACCCACAATTCGCCGGTATGTTTAGGTCCCATGTAATAGGGGGCGAGCCTACAAATCCAGACTCCGAGCTGCTACTGAGAATTTCATAGAAAAACCCAATAACACTTTGCTCGACCTAGGGAATCGAACCCAGGACCTCTAGCGTAGCAGTCGCGCTTGGGACCACTAGACTAATGAGGCAGTGAAGTATATTGAATAGTATTAAAAAGTAATATCCTACGCAATCATCACTAAAACTTCCCTTAAAATTCCAATTAATATCGAAATGAAATCGGTACGCGTTCGTCCGTGGGTCGAATAAAATTTATTCGTCCAATAAATTACTTAGATAACAATTCTCTCTGTTTGTTTAATTTTATTCGGAATAATTCGAATAATTTATATGTGAAAGGTTTGTAGCGTCGTGTTTATGAAGTGAAAGTAATTGATAGACAAATTAAGGCGATTCTTTTTTACTAATTGTGAGTAATATTTCTTTTTTATTATTATTTAAGGGTTGTCCCGAACATGCAGTAAAAATTTACATGGTTTTTAAATATAAGTATATGTAGGTAATTGCTTCATAAGCCTAGTGGTTTCAAGCGCAATTGCTACGCTAGAGGTCCTGGGTTCGATTCCTAGGTCGTGTGTTATTGAGTTCAGTAGCAGCTCGGAATTCGGGATGTGTGTCCCATATTGACAATAGGCACGCTCGCCCCCTATTACATGGGACCTAAATATACCGGAGAACTGTGCAACATACATGAACATTAATTAGTACACCTCTGCCTAACACTTTGGGAATACAGGCGTGATGCTATATTTATGTAAAAACACTCGTATATCTACAGTCTGAGCTGCTACTGAGAACAAGATAGAAAAATCCAATAACACTGCTCGACCTGGGAATCGAACCCGGGACCTTAGTAGTCACTCTCAGAACCACTAGGATATAATGACGCAGTTATATTCTCTCTAAATATAACTTAACCCTCTACTGATTCGTTAAACGAATAGCGGGATATTTATTTCGGGAAAATACGAATTTCCCTTGAAGTTACCTCGCCCGAATTTATTTGTACCTACCGCAGCGCAGTTTGATAATAACTACAAGAGGAAATACATAGCCATTCATGCAACCATTGTCGCGAACCATGGCGCAAAATTATGTCAGAAGGCTTACTAACCCACGATAAGATACGCAAAGAAATATGACGAAGCTGGAATTAATTTTGAAAATGGAACATCGCAAAATGTTGTTTGTACGCGTTTTTGTTTTGTTTTGTGTTGAAGTAATGTTGTTTAGAATTGTACTTTTGCTATGTATCTTATTTTATGGAATGAAGTATAAAATATAATTACGTTTTCTCATCGCCAGTACCGACAAAAGCCTAATATTCTTTTATTAACTAAGCACGGAAAAAAAGGATTTTTATATATTCCTTTTTTCTTTTTAACCCTGCTTCTCTAATTGGGCTCTTTTTCTATAAATTAAATCAGAACCGTTGGTAGGGTTAACGATTTCGGGACAATGCTAATTTCGTGGAATGGTTTTTGCTTCTTTATCCTGTATCGTGGGTGCGTTTACAAACCAAATTATCACATACACAAACGCCCAGACCCGGAACAACTACTTGTAGGTCATATATATATTTGTTCCGTGAGGGGATCGAACCCGTAACACCTAGCGTAGAAGCCGTATCGTGCCATCATGTCAGTTACGAGTATACTTGTTGCTTTTTCCAAAAAAAAATATGAATTATGTAATAAAGTAAAAATGTTAAGCCCGTGCGAGGTTGAACCCACAACTTGTGAGCCAATAGTTGATTGCTCAACCAATACGCTAACGGTGCTCTATTATAATGTTAAATAAACCTATAATTTTTGGGCAGAACCGCATAACCACATAATATACTTAGTACAAAACATAGTAACCACATAACATAGTAACCCAACTATATTATTTCCCCAAAAGATAACCGGCATACAAAGATATTTTATTTTGAGGATAGGGCTGCCAAAAAGAACAATTTAGAAAAAATATGTTTACTAAAGAAATCCATAACTATGCCCTGCGGTTTCACCCAGTTTACCCCTCTCCTAAGAGCCGTAGCGTGATGATAAATAGCCTTCCTAGGTAGATAGGTAGCTAGGTATTCCTAAAGATGAGTATTACATTCATCTTTAGGATGTATGTAGTATGGAACCAACCCTATAATCATACATTTGTGTACTTACTTACTGGTGTTACGAATGGGTTCACGTCGGTAGTGCAATGAGTGGGTTTCCAACCGGCAACCACATGATCGCAAGTCCTAGCCATTAGGCTACCGCCGCTTCATTACGTGCACTTCGCTTTATTGAGTTACACGTTGTATATTTATTTGATGTAAAACAAACTGGTTTCTGACACTTACGCGAATATTAGACATTGAAATAAAACTACTTTTTACGGATTTTATCGCGTTGTATTGATATTATTTGATTCCCGACGTTTCGGACCCTTTACAGCATCCATGGTCACGGGTAGACCGGTTTGTTAATTATTGGCGATCCGATTCATCGCCGATCGCCAATAATTAACAAAAATGTAAGGTAGCTGTTAGTAATTGTAACATTAAGACGTCCAACAACTTAGTCTACCCGTGACCATGGATGCTGTAAAGGGTCCGAAACGTCGGGAATCAAATAATATCAATACAACGCGATAAAATCCGTAAAAAGTAGTTTTATTTCAATGTAAAACAAACTGTTTCTCTTTGGGACAACCCTACAGACTGTATGGAACATTTCTGTAGCAATTTATAAGCCCTATCCCTCCTTGTTTACATTCTGCAGCGTGATATATTGTCGTCTATCTTCACGCTTTATCATTCAACGGGTAAGCGAGGAATGAGCGGAGCGGAGCGGGAATGATGCTGTATATTTATAACAGGGATGATAATCGTCAGGCTCGTGAACAGGTGCTGTCTGTCGGGGCTGGTCAGTTTGCTGTGGCAATCTTTTTTTATGTAATGAATAAATCTTACACAGCAAACTGCATAATTCTCAGTAACTATTTATACCTATAATAAAATTGTAACAGGCCGATGTCTGTAGAACCTCCTCCTTTTTGAAGTCGGTTAAAAAGAGACATTGCAGCGCATGCCAGGACCACGGCAGTTAAAAATAAAAACATAGCAACTACCTCTATATCTGCCTACCCCCTCGAACTATAATATAACACTATCTCACACCCGGGTCCTGTCAGATCCTAAGTGGATCAATTTATCACCAGTGATAAAAGGGCTCAAGATATGAAGCTAACGTTTTTACACAATGCGAAAAAGTAGATTTTGTCTTGTTTTGTTGGTATTTTATAATACTAGCTTTAACCTTAGATATTATCTTTATTTGGCCTTACTACACTCAAATGACATTATAAAATCAAATTTAAAATTAAGAAAACCACCGCAGCCTCAAGACATCGTTACCATGTCCTTGCAATATCATTTAAGTAACAGGATACCAAATTTCAAATCGATCAGGCCTGTGGAAGTTGGTCACATCCCGTAAGAAGTAGAATAGAGCTGATAATCTTTAAACGCCCGGCTAGGTTTTCTTAAATCGTAGCTAAGAACACTCTTGATCAAGTTTTTATTTTTTTAAATTCATTTCTATACTCATACACTCACGCCTAATTCCCACAGGGATAGGCAGAAACTATAGAACGCTTGCTTGCTACTTGGGAAGTCGCGCTTGAGAACACTCAACTTTTGATGCAGTTCATAACAACAGAAACATTTAGTTCTGTATATTTATTAAAATATATTTTTTTATGGATTAAGTCGGCAAACGAGCTGACGAGCCACCTGGTGGTAAGTAGTCATTGTCGCCCATGGACAACACCAGAGGAGTTGCTGTTGCGTTGCTGATCTTTAAAAGCCTACGGACTGCAGACTGCCAGAGCCACAGCAACCGAGGGGAACTGGCTCTTACGTGCAAAAGTCGAAACCCACACCAAGATGCTTTACGATAGACTCCGACGTAAGGGTGGTTTGCCAGTCAGTTACTTTTAAAGAAACAACCCTAACAGTAATATTTCCTCAATATACCTATAACTGCAAAAATCGGAAAGTTCGTTACCTTTTACCCTTAAGGCTAGGGGTGAGAAACACCCCTGAAGAATTATTCGACAGGTATTCTAAGTTGAAAAGTCTTTAAGATTCTCCTATCTGTTTGATCTAGATAATATTATCTGAGCTGTTTGAAATGTGATGGCTGTTGAGCTCCTAGGATTATAGAAGGAAAGAAAATCCGTTTATTTGGCCAACATCAAGACACAGGTGAGTTCATAACGATGACAAATATTGAGTTTTATATGCTGCATTCACTTCTTCAAGACATATCATAACATTTCTATGCTACATTATAATTGAAATTGGAATTCAAAAAATGGGAAACATGGCCCCGACGGATTATCTTGTAGGTAAGTGAATATATGTAGGTAGTCATTTAGTCGGGGGCTTCCAAAATGTAATTTAATCCTTTTGCCATAACAATCGTAGTGAGTTTTATAAAAAAAAAATGAGATTTTTTTTTAAGATTTTTAGAGATTTCCTTTAAAAACTCGACTCTTAAGTGACTAACAAAGTTGAAATAGTAATTATTTTTATATTTTTGACCGATTTTTTGGAAATCATTTAGTTTCTAAAATAAACTTGGGGCACTGTATCTACACCATGACGGTTTTACATCATAAAATGTTTGATGCATACGTGCCGTCAGCTGGGACTGATCTACTCAAAGTCGCTATAACTCCTTTTTCAAGGCCATTTCTTGCTTTCTAGATATTGCCTTGCATTATAACTCTGTCTGGACTTAGATCTCAGCCTAACGTTAGATAAATATAAGCGTAAAGGTAGGGCAGTAAATTAAGAACAACAACTTATAAAAACTACTTTGTTTTATAGTATACAGTAAGAATAGATTGAGCTAGACATTTTACATCCATCCTGGGCAGAGCTCGGTTTTCCAGGTACTAATGTAATCCACTAGTTAAAATTTAACCTTACGTAAATCCGGCATAGAACCTCGTAAGCCAACTGCACAATTTAGCCAGAAAATTCGCAGACAACTCGCGCCGCTGTTAAATTCTCCACACCGGAGTTAATTCAAGTTTGCCAGATAAATTTCTGGCAAAACTTCTGGAATATATCGTAGCCTTCAATCGGTTCGAAGTGAAGTTAATTTGGTTGGAGTAGGGTGGCTATAAACACTTGTGTTTATGAGACTGTTCATGAAGAATTGGTTTCATTCTCTGATTATATTATTGCAGTGATGGCTTAGATATATGAACATTGACCTGCCAAGGCATAGGTCTCAAATTCGAATCTAAGGTAATCAGGTTTCAGACTTTCAAAATCATGTGTGTCTTAATATCATTCGCTTTTTTTTATTCACCACTAAGGTGGCGAACAAGCATGCGGCCCGCCTGATAGTAAGCGGTTACCGTATAGTTAGCCTATGGACGTTTGCAACACTAGGGATATGACTCGCGCGTAGCCGACCCTGTAAATTAAGGAGGAATAGTTGAGCTGGCAGCATAGGAGACATGCTGCCATACATGACAGCAGCGGTAACAAAACACCACCGGTCCCCCCACTGTCATCAAAACGCTTCCTCGCGGAGCTCTGGTGACCTTGCTCACCGTTAGGAGCACAACATAGCATGGATCTATGTTATTTGGCTAAGATTTTCTGCTAGGTACTTCCCCAGTCGGGCAGCTCCAATTGTGAGTGGAACTATTCAATTCCACCATACCCTACCTCGATTAAACGGCGAAGGAAAACAGCGTGAGGAAACCTGCATGCCTGAGTGACTTAGGTTTAGGTTCTAATCTCTCTCAATTTGAAAGAAGACCCGTGCTCAGCAATTGGACAGTTTATAGGTGAATAATGATGATTGTTGAAGTTTGAATGCTTGAAGTTTTTTTGTGGTATCAATTTTACTTAAGAAACTATCTTAAATTTGTAACTAGTGGTTTAGCTGAAGAACATTTATGCATCGTGTAGAGTTATAATATATACGATTAAGTTGCGGGAAGCTAGCTAAATACCTACATAGTTGGGCGACGTCCAAAAAACACGTACTGTAGAAGACATTTTAGGCAACATTAAAGCTGTATTTAATTTGTAATACAATTTTTTCTATTCAATTCTATTTAGGTCTAGAATGTCTGCGCTCTGGACTGTCCCACAAACAACCAAATGATATCCACATTAACACGCAACTCCTCAAGGCGTACCATTCAAGCATTTTGGAAAAGCTCCCAAACTTCAATGGCGATCGGGTCTTCATTAATTAATTGGGCTAAAGTTCTCAAATACGCCAGAAGTTCTCAAATTGGCTAGTTTTTGGGGATGATGCTTATCAACGCTCAATTTGAGTGGTTCAACTTGCCGTTTGTACGGGTTAAATGCGATTCCGATCTTGTTTCGCGATTGGTGAATACGACTGTGATTTTCTTCGATTCAGATGTGTTTGTGGGATTATTGGATTAAATTTTAAATGCAAATCTACTAAGTACTATAGTCAATAGCAGATTATGGTATCCAAAACTGACATATTTCTTCTATGGAATTGCTTCAATAGAGAAATAGAGTTTATTATCCATTGGGGAAATTTGACATTTTGTGGTAACTTTATGTGCATGTTGACTGTAGGTACATACTGACAAGAGCAGTGCTTTTTTTGTTTTTTTTTTTTTCGATGAACCTAATGCATTTATATCTAGTGGATATTTTTGGTGTAGGCAACATTGGATTTAAAAAAATATTATTAACTTTAAAAACAAACAGATGCATGCCTAGCAAAACCAAATTACCTTTAGTCGACATCGTAGTCTAATTTATGCGAAACCGGCCAGTGAATATATTAGGGTGGTTATCGAGGTTCTGAGATGAATGTGTACATTTCTGGAGGGTAATTCTTTTTTTATTTGCTTTCTTTTAAAAAAGTACACCTTCCGTAGACAAAGGCCTATGTCCCTGTAAGTTTTTTACGTGGGAGAGCCATGCTTCGGCAAGAATGGGCCGGCTCGACCGGAGTGATACCACGGCCTCACAGAAGACCGGCGTTAAACATCGCTTGCGTTGTGTTTCGCCGAGTGAGTGAGGTTACCGGAGGCCCAATCCCCTTTTAAAAGGCCGGCAACGCACTCGTGACTCCTCTGGTGTTGCGGGTGTCCAGGGGCGGCGGTAATCGCTTACCATCAGGCGATCCGTCTGCTAGTTTCCCGTCCTATCCCATAAAAAAAATGTGGCACTTAAAAGATCTTAACGTCGCGTTTCGATTGTTCATTTTTGTGATTTTTTTTAAAGCTACTAGTATTCTTGTTAACCGCTCGTGATTTTTTTTTATGGGATAGGTGGGCAAACGAGCAGACGGTTCGCCTGATGGTAAGCGATTACCGCTCGCCATGGACACCCGTAACACCTGAGGAGTCACGACTGCGTTGCTGACCTCACTCACTCGGCGAAACACAACGTAAGCGTTGTTTGACGCCGGTTTTCTGTGAGGCCGTGGTATCATTCCGGTCGAGCCGGCCCATTCGTGCGGAACCACGTAAAAACGTGCTAAGCTAAATGCTTGTGTTACGAGTGAGTTCGAGTCTTAGTGCAATGGATGGGTTTCGAAACGGCAACCACATGATCGCAAGTCCGACGCCTTAGCCATTAGGCAACCGACCTGTGCGACCCACATTGCTAGTAAGCTTTTTAACTGCTCTCTGTAGTTTGCATTAAAATAAATCAAACAATACCGATATTCATTCGGCCTTGTCAGACCTTCAGAAGTTCAGATAATAATCGATAATCCCACTTTTCCCACTTATCTCGAACACTTTCAAATCTGGTACAAAATCCACTTAAAATGATGGATACGCCTATAGGTAATGGAGTAAGTTACCAAGTTATCTCGGCCCATATTTTTTACAAACTTGGCCAAGATTTTAAATTAAAAATTTGTTATGGCCATGAAAGGGAATCTTCTTCACTTACTTACAGAAGGACGAGCTTATAATTATATTTTCTTCTTAACCGCCTTCTAAATAGGAGAAGATTATTAATTCTTCTGTACTACTCGTGCATAGCTTTGTTGTTTATTAATGTTGTATATCCAGAATGGTATTATATAAAATCTCCTTTTGTTGATGTTTGAACATCATTAGGGGTTTTTGTTGGTCGTAAAGTTATTATATCTTCTCAGCGTATTATGCATATCTGATTTTTTTTTAAACTTTACCCCACACTAGGATTTTCTCCTTTTTTATTATATTCTTGATAGGTTTACGCTTGATCGCCAGTTCACCTGGTGTTAAACGACACTGCGATCTACGATACAGCGCGGTTGCCTAGTATATACCGATTCAATTGTGATTTAAAGACACTCAGATTATATCTATCGGGGTGTGTGTACAAACACAAATTCTCACATACACAAACTGGGTGTTTACCCGGAACAACTACCTGTAGATCATACAAATATTTGCTCCGTGTGGGGACCGAACCCACAACACGTGGTGCAGAAGTCGATCGCTCAGCCGCTACGCCGAACGTGTCGTCTAATCAAATATCAAACATAATATACATATCTATAACAAACATTTTTTACATGCTGAAAATTTAAATTAGCTATATTTTATTTAATAAAAAAAAACGTTTGGTTTGGTCTAGGCAATATAGGCTTTAATACTGTGATTAGATTTATTTATTTATTTGGCTCTTCAACAATGGGTACACTATTACATAAAAAAATAAAACATTCAAACTTATAACTAAGTGCCCTATTACTTACAGAAGAGCACTACATGAGCTATAATGTAGTGTTAGTCTTTGCCTTAATTGATAATATTAGTTTTATATTTATTATCAACTAGCTTTTGCCAGCGACTTCGTCCGCGTGGAATAGTTACTTTGTTCCCTAGTTCTTCGCCCGCGGTTTCACCTGCGTTGCCCCGTTCCTAAGAGTTGTAGCGTGATGTTTTATAGCTTGAAACCTTTCTCATGAATCACTCATTTTCCCAACATTTCCCTTCACTGCTCTGCTCCTATTGATCGTAGCGTGATGAAAAGTATACTATTACCTGCCCAGGAGTATGAAGAACAATTGTACCAAGTTTCGTTGAAATCCGTCGAGTGGTTTTTGTTTCTATAACGAACATACAGACAGACAGACAAAAATTTTACTGATTGCATTTTTGGCGTCAGTATCGATCACTAATCACCCGCTGATAGTTATTTTGGACATATATTTCATGTACAGAATTGACCTCTCTACAGATTTATTATAAGTATAGATAGATTAAGGCAAAGACTAACACTATATTATAGCTCATGCAGTGCTCTTTATGGATTTGATATAATATTCTCATATCAAGATTAATATAAACTTACTTAAAAAAATGTATGCGTTATGCAAAAAGATAAATAGAAAAAAATCTCAAATTTAATATAACGAAGTTTTAACCTCTAAACCACCATCCATTTATGTGCACCTGCCCTAAACTGGATGTAACTTTATAGCCCCAAGTTATGGGAAATGATTTATTGGTATGCCCTCAGGCCCAAAGCTTGCAATCTTTTTTGATATAGGCCTGATAAAGGTACGATGGGTATCTTAGGAAAACGATGAAATCGGAACTTGAACGCTGAAACACAACAAAAATCCACAAAATTCTTGAGTTAAAACCATTCTTATTATAATAACTTTACCTGTGTCAGCGTTTACCTGTAGATGAGGTACTTACCTGGAAAAAGAGAAAAATAATTAGTATTTTGTCTGATACTAACATAATTATTTCGATTTAAAATAAATATACACGTGCGTACAAAATTATTCGAATATGGTTTCATAGGTCAATGACGTTATAAAAAGAAAAAACGAAAATGAACGTATTCATTACAAAAAAAAAAACTAAAATGTAAGTTTAATGTTAGGTTAGGTTACAAAAAACTAAAATATAGCAATGTAAGTTTAATGTTAGGTTAGGTTAGGTTACTTATCTAAGGGGTCTCCTAGCACAGGTATTTCATATACTTAAAAGGAGGCCCTTGCGTAAGATTTATTGTAAAAGTTTTAATGTGACAATGAAATAAAAGTTTTTTTTTAAGGTATGTATACGTAGTATTTATTGTCATGGCGTATAGCAACAAAAGTACATTGACAGCTAGTATTCCACTGTCATAATTTACAAGAATTTATATTATTCATTGGTTACTGAGTATTGTCACTCATTCATTCAATCGCTCGTCCCATTTCGTTCTCAAAAATCTGTAACAATTAAAAAAAAATCTTAGCTACTTATTTAACCAAAATCTCTTTCTTCGTCCCCACAAAAAAGTAAAAGTCGCCTCCAGGAAACGCAATGAAAATTAAAAATTCAACAAAAAGAAAAGGGAACACCACACTTGGTTTAACTTCATAAAATTCATTTTACATGTCTGCTTTTAAATGCTTCTCAGAATTTACTAAGTTGGCCTACAGTGTTTAAAACTTTGGACATTAATCCACTCAAAACGGTTCAAGTTTAGTCCAACTAAAATAATGTACAGACGCCCACAGAATATTTTATTTAATTAGATAAATATTGCGGTGACGAAAACAACTACGATTTGTAACTGGATTGTTCTATATTGTTCATACATAAGCACATTGTATCGAACATCACTGTGGAGAATGATAATTTAAGAGTAAACAAGGAATTTATACATACATACATACACTCACATCTTTCTCCCACAGGAGTAGGCAGAAACTATAGACAGCCACTTGCTACGATTCTTGCATACTTCTTTTGCTTCTTCCACATTCATACATACACGCCGGTTGCGAGTGCTATGCACCTGACCTTTTTGAAGGATTTCGCCAATAAGATCGGCGTATGTCCTTCCAGGGCGACCTCTACCGGCGCTGCCGCTGACATTCGCCTTATAAATTCCTTTCGTTAATCGTCTTTCATTCATTCTTTCAACATGTCCAAACCATCTCAGCATATTCTTTTCAATACGCGTCACTACATCATCTTTCAGCCCGCAATTTCTTTCTGGTTATTCTCGAAAAGAAACGACTTATTTGGAACTAGACTTGACATTTCATTAGTGTCTGTGAAACTATTTTGATATTATCCTTACTAATATTGTAAACGTGAAAATTTGTGGATGTATGGATGTTTGTTAATCTTTCACGCCAGAACGGCTGAAGGGATCTGGATGAAATTTGGCACACAGATAGATTATAGCCTGGAATAACACATAGGCACTTTTTATCCAGATCGGATCCAATCCTGAAGTACACGCAGACAAATTCGCAGGCAGAAGCTAGTTTTACGATACTTAGGTTTTATTTTATTTTATATTGATTACTTTCTTATTTTCAAAAAATGCATAGCTTTCTCTCGCACTGAAAAGTAACGCCACACGTCATCCTTCTCTATAAATAATTTCTAAAAGTGAAAATTCATCATATAATTATCATGATCAGCCTATATTCGTCCATTGCTGGACGTAGGTCTCTCCCGTTTCGTTTCAAATTATTCTCTACTTAAAACAACAGCATTCTGGTTTCTAACAACCAGAATTTTAATAGTTATGTACCAAAAAGGTCAATATTGTCCTTAGTGAGATTTCTGTATCTGTCCCTATATGTTCTTTAATTATATCTAAGCAAGTAAAACAAAACAGGAGCAAGAAAATTAATGTCAAAATAGTGACCTGTTTAAGACGAGAATATTCCAGAACGTTCTCGAAACCCTTACCGGCATCATCTTCGTAATAAAAAGAAAATAAAAATGAGGTTATAAATGTTTTATCACCCACGCGCTCGCGATTCCTAAAATTAAATAATAAGTTTATGTTTTGTGAAGAAATATTATGTTTTGATAACGATTTTATATTTAGATGCGAATGTAAAAAAAATATCAGGTACAGATTTTACTTCCAATTGTTTTTGATTTATCTTAATCCCAAATATTTAATAAAAAATAGCAAAAAATTCTTGGAACGTTCTACAGCAGAATGAGAAAAGAAACCTAATTAATTTATTTGGAAAACATATAGATGTGTATAACTGGACGTAAGCTTATAAAACGTTCTGAAACACAAATAGGTACTTTTTTTGTCGTTCCATACAAAAATATATGAACCAAGTTTGTCAAGACCGGTATTCCAAACAATTTTCACATTGAGAATTTTATGAAAGCACTGAGCAAGGAATCAAACTCAAAACCTTTAAGGCAAACACAGCAGCCGTGCTAGCTAAGAGACTATTGTTACAGTTAGCAATAGTAATAGATAACATAACGTACATAAACCAACCCATTATACTGTCCCACTGCTGGGCACGGGTCTCCTCTCAGAATGATAGGGATTAGGCTATATAGCCTAGTGCGGGTTGCCAGACTTCACACGCCATCGAGAAAATCTCTCAAGCATGCAGGTTTCCTCACGATGTTTTCCTTCACCGTTTAAGCGCGTGATAATTAACTATTTAATACGCACATGACTTCGAATAAGTCAGAGGTGCCTTGGGTTCGAACTCGAGACCTTTGACTTGGCAGTCCAACGGTCATACCACTAGGCTATCACTGCTTTAAACATAATAAATTATTATAACCGGAATTTATTCTAATCTTAAAATAAGCCACGAATATTTTCCATACCACTTCTCTCCCCGACTATACCCATCTTCCCTAACAAAAGTTCTCAGGCAGTAAAATTTATTGTTCCTATAATAAATCTTTAATATAAAATGTAAAGGTTCGCTCGGTTGAGACAGGCGGGTGAGTTTTATCACTTTTGTTACAGCCGTTTCAGGGGTAGGTATTATTAAAACTATTTTCGGCTATTAACTTTACGGAAGCCGTATATGTTGCATACAGACTTGAAAGTTTGCCAACCAAAATAGATCCGAGTTAGGATTTGTGATTGACAACGTTAGTGCAGTCGTAAGGCGCTAGAGGTCCTTAGTTTGATTTTCAAGTCGAGCAGTGTTATTGGGTTTTTCTATGAAATTTTCAGTAGTAGAGTTTGAGATTTGCCCGGTTATTGGTAATAGGCTCGCTATCATTGGACTTAAACCTACTGGCGAACTGTGGGTGTAAGCCGCCGGCAAAAATGCTGGCCTGCTGTTACATGGTAACATAAGACAATATACAGGGTTATTTTTCAGTGACCGGCCAAATTTACAGAGGCTGCTCAAAATCGATAATATTGTCGATCTACGTAATAAAAAAGTTAAAATAAAAAAAAATTTTTTTTTAAAAGCTTTCTAGCAATGTTTGTTGCACGTTACTAGTATTCTTGTTAACCCCTCATGCCAAATGCTTGTGTTACGAGTGGTTTCACGTCGGTAGTGCAATGGGTGGGCTTCTAAACCCACCCATTGCACTCGGCAACCACATGATCGCAAGTCCGAGCCATTAGGCTACCGCCGCTTTTTAATTATTAACATTATAATATTTTTATGATCTACAGGTACCCACAATACAGGAGAAAATCCTAGTGTGGGGCAACGTTTTTTAAAAAAAAAAAAAAAAAATTATATCTGTCCGACTCTTATGGATATAGTTACCATTACACAATTCAGTTCAATGACCTAGAATGGAAACATTACTTAATACATAAGTTTGACAGCACGATCACAAATTCACAATATTTATATTTTTTTTTTTTTAGATATTTTCAAATAAACGTACTGTGGGTGTACATTAGTACGTCTCTGGCTAACCTTTTGGGGAATACAGGCGTGATATGTTATGTTATTTATTTTATTTTATTTTAAAATTTGGCCCGTGTATAAGTACCATGAAATTATGGGTGTAGGTACCCCTCTGCGTAACCCTTCGGGGAATACAGTAGTGACGTATTCCCAGGCCTCACTTAAACTATTCACCCCATTAAAGTTACCGGAATCAACTGGATGTTTGCCCAAATTCCCGTCTGCGAGTCTAAACTCTACTTCCGAGTATGTTTGTCTTACTGCTGGCTCCTTTGTGACGCGGATTAATGATTCACGTGGTGGTGCAGCTTTGTGAAACAGATGTATAAACAAAAGGAGCCTAATCGATACACGAATTTTTTTTTTCTTTTTTTTTTCTTTTTTTTTTTAAAAAAAAAAAACGTTGCCCCACACTAGGATTTTCTCCTGTATCGTGGGTGCGTTTACAAACACAAATTCTCACAAACAAACACCCAGACCCGGAACAACTACCTGCATATCATACAAATATTTGCTCCGTGTGGGGATCGAACCCACAACACGTTGCGCAGAAGCCGATCGCTCAGCCGCTACGCCAAACGTGTCGTCGTCGAATTGTTAAAGTACAGTGAAATTACTGGGCCAAATTCTCATTTGGCACAGTAATTTTAATTTGAGATCTCTCTCAAGATGACAACGCGCCAGTGATACCACTAGTGTTGTCGCGCGTGATACTATTGGCTGCGGTTACCGCTTACCATCAGGCGGCCAGAAAAATTGTTTGTTATTTAATTACACCTACCTATCTATATACTTGTATATACATATGCCTTTTTGTCATAAGTGCAGGTAGAAACTAAAGAACACCACTTGCTTTAGTTGCGCTTCTACCTTCACACAAACACAATTTATTACGGACTTCAAAAAAAGGAAGAGTTTCTATCTTCGTTTTTAAGTATTTTCACCAATATTTTCGTCAATGAAACAGTATAGGACGAGTTCCGAAAGGTGGTCTCATTCAAATTTGGTAATACCGCCTTCAAAAACATCCTTACTAATATTATAAACGTGAAAGTTTATGAGTACGGATGTATGGATGTTTGTTACTCTTTCACACCAGAACGGCTGAACGGATATGGATGAAATTTGGCACACAAATAGATTATAGCCTGGAATAATACGTAGGCTACTTTTTATCAGGTCGGACCCAATCCTGAAGTCCACGCAGACAAAATCTCGTGCAGATACTAGTAAAAAATAATGCAGTTAAGAAGGCGCTCGTACTTTTGTTAAAAGTTATTTTATTAAATAAAATGAATCATTTATCTCAACATAAAGTGAATTCCAAATTAGTTCAATTCTTATTCGACTCCATAGCGTCATAAAAATCTCGGCGATCCCCGTAAACAAATAATAATCATTATTCCACTCCTGTACGATATCTTGGGAGAAGTATTGGAAGTTGGTAAAGAAAAAAAAAAGGAAAGTTTTCTAAACAAACAGCCAAGTTGGAGATTGATGACTTCACCTCAGAGGGTACATGCATAAAAGTTTGTGGACTACACACGGTTGGTGCAAACAGCCAACATGTTGGCTCCAACAATTTAGAGAGATATTCATAGTCCAATACTCGGTGATTGGTTGAAAACAGGACATCAATTCTAGGACCTAATAATAATAATATGATTAGTACTTTGTTTCAGAAATTAATCCATAAATGTTTAGTATACAGAACAACTTAATTCCTAGGTTAGTACGTGAAATTTTGACAGATAATTAATTATAAGTTAGTTAATTAGTATTAAGTCACGCACCCTTTGCAGCAGCGATGCTGCACCCATCCATACGCCTAATCGCCGCGAATCCGTCAATGTGAGCGTCGGCAAACATACCCGAGGCACTACACAGCCGTGGATATTTTAATTTTCATAAAAAACGTTGCCCCACACTAGGATTTTCTCCTGTATCGTGGGTGCGTTTACAAACACAAATTCTCACATACACAAACGCCCTGACCCGGATCAACTACCTGTAGACCATACAAATATTTGCTCCGTGTGGGGATCGAACCCACAACACGTGGCGTAGAAGCCGATCGTTCAACCGCTACGCCAAACATGTCGTCGTTGGCTTAGTATTCGTATAAATAAATACTAAGTAATAACTTTTATTCTTCATGCTTAGAAAAATCAACATAAATTCCTTTATAATACTATACAAGAAGTGACTATCAGCAGATTTTCGTAACCCTGGGCCCGCTTATCCTATATCCTACGGATAAATTAGTCGGACTGCAAAGACATCTAGACTCGGCAAAAATTTGCAGAATATTCGATCTATGAAATAAATTCAAGGGCTAAACTTGGAAATAAAAAGGCAAGTATTTAACAATAACTTTTTTGTTCTTTTTTCTCATGTTAAATTATTAATAACTACCTACCGAATAGTTCATGCATATTTATTATACTTATACGTTACCAAAATAGATTTACTTATTGTTGTAATATTGGTAATGACAGTTTCGCGACACATTGCATTTTTTTTCAAGGTTGTCGTGACTTATAATTCTGATAAATGATGCAGACGCATTAAGATATCATTTTTTGCATATTTTAGCATTGTTTTACCAAATAGGTTGAGGTCAGATTACATAGATACGGCCATGTATACTATAATACTTATTTTATGGTGAATGTGACCACAAATTCTTAGACCATGACAATATAAGGCAAGAAAGGCAAGTGCGGTTTTAGTTGGTACCTTAGAGAAATAGTAATAGAGGGAGAGCCTCTTGCCATCAACCGGGCACAAATTTGAACTCTGACTGATAATTTAATAAAAAAATTTGCTCGACCTCAAGTTGGGAATCGAATTCAAGACCATTCGCCCAATAGTCACGCTAACGACCGCTAGACTAATGAGGCATGCTTCTGTTTATATAGAAACTCAATTATATACTGTACCTAAGTGACAAACTGATCCTTTGTAAAGGTCAAATGTGAACGTTAAAACTTAATGACGCCATTCAGCGGGTTACGTCATCGAAAGGAGAGAACAATGTATTTACATTTACAACAACACAAAATCACTATAATTTTGTATGGTGGAATAAAAAAAACTTAAATATAATTGCTGTCACCGGTTTTTTTTTTTGTAACCAATGAGGTATTAGCGACTTGAGTACTAGAATATTCACCTCAAATTAAATCATGTTTTTCTCTATTTTAGACTTTTTATTAAGTCACATCATGACTTTTATTCCTGTCTAACATATTTTATATTACCTTTAACTTGGAAATTCGGAAAAAAAAAGCCCAAGCGCCATTGACCGCTAACATTTTGTTCCGTGTGTATCAAAAAAAAATTTAAGAAGAAATCTCGGCCCAAGATTTGTTGAAACTTGCCCCCACAAATACTTTGTATCAACGTGGAGAAACCAATCGATCAATCAGTTTAGCCTTTGTTGAACTTCTCTAATAATATGTCACAAGTTTTTAACTCGGATTTCTTTCGTAAAGACAAATAAAGTCTCATCGAGACATTATCGGGCTATTTTTCGAGATTTTTTTTACTTTCACAATTTTCGTTATTATTATAAAGACAGCTCCAGAACAGACTCGAAACAAATAATTATGTAAAGATTTTCTCAGGTGGGAATCGAACTCTCACACTTGATGCAATGTAAGCGATGAAGTGACCAAATTAACCGATACACCAAACGTGCTGTTATTGTGTAGCTCATTTCGACTCGACAGAAAAACATGATATTTTATTGCCTCCTAATAATCAACAACTGCAATTATTACTTGAGCGAAGTCGTGGGCGCTTGCTAGTATAAATACAGGATGTCCATGAAAATGACGCTTGAATATGCTGTCATTTATTTTTTATATGAGATATAAACAGATGCAATATAATAAAGAAATACACACAAAGTAAACTTTTTATTTAGCTCAATAAATTAAAAAAAAAAACTATCAAAAATATTAGTTTGCAGATTCCAGCTGCCTTTATGCAAAATTATGGCGACTACTCCTAGTCTATAACTGTTAAATAGGTACTTAGGTATTTTTTTATTTAAAAATACTTTTTATTACCCATAAATTATCTATTCAAGCAGGTCCCGTTTTCATGGACACCCGGTATAATACCTACTATAAAACAAAGACATTGATTTTAACTTCAGTTAGTAGTAACTAGTAATAGTATGACAAAATTAACTTCAAGTTTCGTCAAGTGTTAGACGTGCCAATGAAATTTTTATACGTTTTGTTTTGGTGTTTTATAAGTGAGTGTGTATAAAAAATATGTGTATTTTTTGTGTACACAATATCTTCGCCCATCGTACGATTTTAACTTTTTTTATCTGGTGGAATATACTTACACATCGGTATTTTATTTGGTGTACGACTATCGATTTTTAAGATACAAATATAACAAAATCAGTGATAGCCTAGTGGTATGACCGTTGGACTGCCAAGTCAAAGGTCTCGAGTTCGAACCCAAGGCATGCAACTTCACTACTTTTCGAAGTCATGTGCGCATTAAATAGTTAATTATCATGCGTTTAAACGGTGAAGGAAAACATCTTGAGGAAACCTGCATGCCTGAGAGATTTTCTCGACGGCGTGTGAAGTCTGCCAACCCACACAAGGCCAGCGTGGTGGACTATAGTCTAATCCCTCTCATTCTGAGGGGAGACCCGTGCCCAGCAGTGGGACAGTATAATGGGTTAATTATGATACAACAAAATGATTTGAAGTCGGTTTCCATTTCAGAGTTAAAAACAAAAAAATATTTTTAGTAAAAATATTTTGTGTGTGCCAAACTGATGTGTATTTTTTTTTATTTTAGGTGTAAAAGGAGATGCTGATAAGGATGTGAGAACAGTAGATATTGTACTAAAACGCCTGAATGAACAGTCTTGGACTAAAGATGAAAGACCCTGTCTAGATCAGACATTATTAATACTGAATAATGTAAAGAATTACACTGTCTGGGCAATTTGGAGTAAGTCTGCAATGTTAGAAAACCTAGAACGATAATATAATAATGTACATATATGTTACTGTTAAAGCCCGAACTACGGCAAATTCTAAGATTTACCAACTTTGACTGGTAAAAGTTCGAAATGTTCCACCATGGTTAGGTTAGGTTGTTAGGTTGGGGCTCTTCACGGCATGTCTCGAGCGGGGTCAGTTTCCCAGTGTGTGGAAGGAGGGGAGGCTGGTCCTGCTCAGGAAGGAGGGGCGCCCCGCGGACTCGCCGTCCGCGTATCGGCCCATAGTGCTGCTCGACGAGGCGGGCAAACTTTTTGAGCGAATTATCGCAGATCGCCTCGTCGGCCACTTGTGCAGAGAGGGGCCGAACCTGGACGACAACCAATTTGGTTTTCGTCGGGGGCGCTCCACCATAGACGCCATCATGCGCGTGAGGGCCCTGGCGGAGGAGACGGTGTCCCGGGGTGGGGTGGTGCTGGCGGTGTCTTTAGACATCTCCAACGCATTCAACACCCTACCCTGGAGTTGTATTCGGGAGGCACTGAAATACCATCGCGTGCCTCCCTACCTCCGCCGTACAGTAGGGGCTTACCTGGAGGATAGATGCGTCACCTATCGGGGACGTGACGGTGCCGGTCGGCACCTCATGTCGTGCGGTGTTCCGCAGGGTTCGGTCTTGGGACCGCTCCTGTGGAACATCGGCTACGACTGGGTGCTGAGAGGCGAGCTCCCGTCGGGCGCCGACTTGACGTGTTATGCGGACGACACGCTCGTAATTGCCCGGGGGAGCTCGCACAGGGAAGCGACGTTGATAGCCACGGCTGCGGTGTCACAGGTGGTGAACCGCATCCGGCGCCTGGGCCTGGAGGTGGCCCTAAACAAGTCGGAGGCCATGGTGTTTCATGGCCCCCGACGTGCGCCGGCGCCGGGATCACACATCGTGGTCAGCGGGGCCCGGATAGCTGTCGAGTCCACCATGAAGTATCTGGGATTGGTGCTCGACAGCCGATGGGATTTCGGGCCCCACTTTCGGCGGCTGGCGCCCAAGCTGATGGGCGCGGCGGGCGCGCTTTCAACGTTGCTTCCCAACTTGGGGGGCCCGAGCGCCGCCTGTAGGCGGTTGTACGTGGGAATCGTGCGGTCCATGGCCCTATATGGGGCCCCTGTGTGGGCGATGGACATGACGGCCAGCACTCTCGCCATTCTGCGCAAACCGCAGAGGGCGATGGCCGTCAGAGTCGTCCGCGGGTATCGCACGATTTCCTACGAGGCGGCTTGCGTCCTGGCCAGATCCCCGCCCTGGGACCTAGAGGCGAAAGTACTCGCGTCATTATATAGATGGCGCGAGGAAGAGCGGGCACGGGGCTCGATGCCGGTGCAGCGGCAGATCGCGCTGCGCCGAGAGGAGCTCCGTCAGGTCTTGGTGGCGGAATGGCGGCAAAGGCTTCTGCGCCCTACCGCCGGCCTCGCTACCGTCGAGGCGATCCGGCCAGTACTCGACGTCTGGCTCGGGAGAAGGCACGGCTCCCTGTCGTTTAGGGTGACGCAGGTGCTGTCGGGGCACGGCTGCTTCGGCAAGTACCTGTGCCGCATAGACAGGGAGCCGGACGCTCGGTGCCACCACTGCGTCCATTGCGGGGAGGATACGGCGCAACACACGCTCGCCGAGTGTGTAGCTTGGGAGGAGCAGCGCCGTGTCCTCACAAATGAAGTAGGAGACGATCTGTCGCTGCCGGCCGTAGTGCGGAGGATGGTAGGTAGCGCAGAGTCGTGGGACGCAGTGGTGTCCTTCTGCGAGGACGTGATGTCGCAGAAGGAAACTGCGGAACGGGAGAGGGAGATCTCGACTCCCTTCCCCGGCCGCAGAAGGCGCACCGGGCGCAGGAGAAGGGCGGACAACGCCCTTTTCCGGCCCCCATGAATGGGTCCAGGGGCGAGGGACTTGGGGAAGTCCCCGCCCCCTATTCGACGGACCCGAGTAGCAGGCGCGCGCGGGTGTCGGCGCGCGCCTCTGAGGCGATGCACGGGGTAGCTCAACACCTCACTACCCCGTGCAGGAGACGAGGCCGGGACAGACCCGGCCAGCACTAGTGTGGGGCTGCGGAAGAATTTGGATTCCCGCGGCCCCGCGCGCACGTGCGAGGAGACACCGTGTGGTTTTTAGTCGGTAGGTCACCCACTCTGGGTGGAGTCCGACACGCCCCGTCGCCTCCCCGGGCGGCGGATGTCCATGAGGATTTTCCACACGAAACCAAAAAAAAAAAAAAAAAAGGTTGTTAGGTTTTTTTTAAACCATGGTGGAACACTTGCATGGCGTTGTAAGCTTTTTTTTTTAAAAAAACCTAACAACCTAACCTAACCATGGTGGAAAATTTCGAACTTTTACCAGTCAGAGTTAATAAATCTTAGAATTTGCCATAGTTCGGGCTTTTACAGTAACATATTCACTAAAAAAACAAAAAATCCACACAGAACACATACCACCTATCACAACGCCTGTATCCCCCGAAGGCTTAGACAGAGGCATTCTAATGTACACCATACAAATACAAATCCATAATAATATATGTATTGCTAGCTTCTGCCCGTAATTTTGTCTGCGTGGACTTCAGGCTGGGAGCCGACCTGGATAAAAAGTAGCCTATGTGTTATTCCAGACTAACTATCTCTATGCCAAATTTCATCAAGATCCGTTCAGCCGTTCTGGCGTGAAAGAGTGACAAACATCCATACATCCATTCTCACAAACTTTCACGTTTATAATATATTATGCAAAAGTAATTATGTCTGTCTATCACGTTTTCACACCTCAACTTTTGAACCAATTTTAATGACTTATGATAGTCTTTATCATAGAAAGTCGTTTTGAAGAGAAAAAAGATTAAAGAACGTGCTTTCCGAGGCACCCATCCATAGACTGATATCGGCGAGTGCAGCTTAACCATGCAGATCAGCGTAGGTATTGATTCGCCACGAGCATAATTGAATTCTGTTTTAAATTGATTACTTAAACAATTTCCAAATTAGGTAATGCAATCCTCTTGGTAGCTATAATTCTAAAAAATGAATAACTAACATTTTCTGTATTATTTTGTTTTTTTTTTTAAGGGAATTGCTCTTACAGTCGTAATACCAAAATAAATCGTAATTCAAACACAATTTAATTAAATTGTTTTAGTAATCGGATTCCGATACCGTTAATCTAGGTTCCTACTCTAACAATTCGTCCAAAATACTTCAATGGAAATAAATGTAATTCTAAATAACTTTACCAAGTTTCGAATGGTTTTCCGGTTATTTATTTCCAGTGAAGTAGTACTGGACAAAACGATAGGATAGGAACCTAGAATAACAGTATCCGAATTCAAAAAATAACACAATTTGATTAAGTTGTTTGTTGAATTACTATTTATTTTGGTATTACGTTTTTGCTGGCAATTCAGCCTCCGCCAGACACTTTTTTTTTTGTTGTTGTATGTAACCTAAACAACAAGGTACTAGCTACTTGGTTTTCAGGTTTAGTTTATGGATAAGATTTTACGTGGGAGAGCCATGCTTCGGCACGAATGGGCCGGCTCGACCGGAGTGATACCACGGCCTCACAGAAAACCGGCGTTAAACAACGCTTACGTTGTGTTTCGTCGAGTGAGTGAGGTTACCGGAGGCCCAATCCCTTTTTAATAGGTCGGCAACGCACTTTTGACTCCTCTGGTGTTGCGGGTGTCCATGGGCGGCGGTAATCGCTTACCATCAGGCGATCCGTCTGCTCGCTTGCCCTCCTATCCCATAAAAAAAAGATAACATAGGTAACCTACGTATTACCTAAATTATTGTAGTTGTCTTTTTTATCGTGTGCGTTACTGAGCGTGTGTGTAAAAAAAAAATTCTTTCTTTCAGTATGGAACTCCATGCACCACCCCATTGGCACTTTCTACGGTTCACAGTATAGTGTAGGGAATTACGATCAATGTTTGCATGCTCCCTCGAAGTCTGCTGACCCCAAAATCATCACTCAATACTGCTTGGCTGACATGATTTTAACTGGCAAGAAATTTGAGATTGGCAACAGAAGTGTTTTGGGACATACAGAGCCTTATATTGGTGTGAGTATAAGATTGAGATGTTTTTTTTTTAAATAATTAACAAAAATGTAAGGTAGCTGTTAGTAATTGTAACATTAAGACGTCCAACAACTTAGTCTACCCGTGACCATGGATGCTGTAAAGGATCCGAAACGTCAGGAATCAAATAATATCAATACAACGCGATAAAATCCGTAAAAACTAGTTTTATTTCAATGTTTTTTTTTTTCACCAAAAGACGTGGGTGAGCTCTACTCTTATAATTTTGTTGGCAATTAAGGGTCCGGCGGAGCTTGCATTGCCCACAAAAACTGAATACCAAAATATATCGTAATCCAGATAATATTCTATCGAATTATCTTATTATTCGGATTTGGATATCGTTAAACTACGTTCCTACCGTACTATTTCGTATACTACTAGATACTTCGCTGGAAATAAAAGGTCGGTAAATCGCTTTATCGCATTTATTTCCAGTGAAGTATTTTGGACGAAATGGTAGAGTAGGTTGACCCTGACTAACGGTATCTCGGCTTGATACCCAGGACGAGAAGAGTGTTGTTGGGTTTTTCTGTAAAATTCTCAGTAGCAGCTTGGAGCTGTGAATGGAAATAAGCTGGTCCTTTATTCCATGAAACCTATGTAACACCACCTAGCCCTTCCGTAGATAGTGTGATAGTATGTTATGTTATTTCTAGCAAAAAACGAAAATAGGCAGGGATTTGAACAAAGTATCATGGGGGATCTGCTTACCATCACCTTGCAAGCCGGATTCCATATCCAAGATCCTGAAGGCCATGTACTCAGCCAACCCCTTGACTCCAGCAGAACCTGACATAAATGTGGACTACTGTGAAATAGCTGAACAGGAGACAGGATACAGCTATGGGTTCTTTGTTTTTATGTAAGTAATACTAATAAGAATTAAAAAAAAAAGAGAGACTGAAAAGAGAGAGACTGCCTCATTAGTCTAGTGGTCCCAAGCGCGACTGCTACACTAGAGGTCCTGGGTTCGATCCCCAGGTCGAGCAAAGTGTTATTGGGTTTTTCTATGAAATTCTCAGTAGCAGCTCGGAGTCTGGATTTGTGCCCGGTTAATGGCAATAGGCTCGCCCCCTATTACATGGGACCTAAACATACCGGCGAACTGTGGGTGTACATTAGTACGCCTCTGCCTAACCCTTCGGGGAATACAGGCGTGATGGTATGTTATGTAAAAAATAAGATTGCCTCTTACGAGCTGCGTATCTAAATTGCAGTTAGGAATTGTATTCGAATCGATCCCTGCAGCTCGGAATTTGGAAAGTCTAAGCTATGAAGTCTATTACATGATACTGAAAGAACTGAAGTCTTTATAACTGGCGAATGTACAACAACCTATACTTCTGCCTAACACTTCAAGGAATACAGTCGTAATGTTACATTGTCTATCGATTTAGGCTTTACAACCGATTTTGCGATGATCAGATAAGTTTCACCGAAGTAATAAATACTCTATTTTGACAGCTTTTGTATCGAAATTCTAAGTTTTTCTAATAAATTGTTTTTCTTTCAGAATATTAATGGCGACGTCAGTTTTTGTTTCGTTTTCCTCAACGTATTATCATCAAAACTTTAAGCTTAAATGTGGAGGTAAGTACTTATAATCAAATTATAAACCTGCTAGATAACTAGGTACCTTTTGTGCGGATTTTTCATAACTACAAGAATTTTTCTTAGTGTTTTCAGTTTATGAAAACCTACTTGCTGCTGGGCCTACCTAAACTAGGTTAATCCTGTGATTTAGGCTATCGCTAATAGACAAAGATATCTATCCAAAACAATAATATTGGTAGATGGCTAGCTGAAATTTTTATGGCAATCTTTACAATTGGTAGTCTAGTTTATAAGCTTATATTATGATTTGTTGTGCGTCATATGGACGGAAATAAAACCTTTATTCTTGCACATGAATACGAAAAGTCAGAGGTACGTAGCGTTGGATTCGAACTTTTTACGTGAAAGAGCCATGGTTCGGCACGAATGGGCCGGCTCGACTGCATTGATACCACGGCCTCACAGAAAAACGACGTCAAACAACGCTTAAGTTATGTTTCGCCGAGTGAGTGAGGTTACCGGAGGCCCAATCCCCTTATAAAAGGCTGGCAATGCACTTGTAACTCCTCTGGTGCTGCAGGTGTCCATGGGCGGCGGTAATCGCTTACCATCAGGCGATCCGTCTGCTCGTTGGCCCTCATATCCTATAAAAAAGAACTCAAGACCTTTCACTAATCATGACACATGATATAACCTTCCTTTCTTCTTTCAGTAATGCAGAGCATAGCAAATTCATTCTGCATTAAACGAAACTGGTCAGCGCTGACGAAAAAGTCTGATGGCGAAATAGGGAGCTTGAATTTTGTGAAAGTGTGCCTAGCAGCATTCTGTGTAGCTATTCATACAGCTCTCTTCGAAATTATAGCTCCGATCAGCAATGGATTGAGGTTTGATGAGGTATATCTAATGAAGCGGCGGTAGCCTTATGGCTAGGGCTTCGGACTTGCGATCATGTGGTTGCCGGTTCGAACAACACCCATTGCACTACCGACGCGAACCCACTCGTAACACACGCATTTAGATTACCACAAGGGGTTAACAACTAATAATGTGTGACCCACACTGCTAGTAAACTTTAAAAAAAAAAAAAAAACACATAAAGTTATTTTAGTGAAAGAGAAATTCAATCGCGTGCAAGATTCGAATCTGCGTCTTCTAGTTGGCTACACCAGATACTCTGATCTCCAAGCCATCGCGAACCCCACCAACCTGATTGAAATTTGCCTTCACATTCTGAATTTACGTCATAAGGTGAGGTTGGCGACATCTATTGAAAAGCAAGTTACTTTGTTTCTCAGCCGACAGGACCTACCTTTCAACTATCTATTTGTGATTTTTTTTTATTGTTCAAAAGAGATTTTTTTTACAAAGGTAGTTCACTAGCCTCTACACTAGGATTCCCTGTGTTGTGGAGACTTTTTTTTGCATTTTCCATGCTAACATAGATACATACAATCATGCCTTTCTCCCCCAGGGTTAAACAGAAACTATAGACTGCCGCTTGCTACGATTCTTGCATACTTCTTTTGCTTCTTCCACATTCATACATCTTGTCATACATACACGCCGGTAACTAAATCCTAAATCCTAAATAATCTATCAATTAATTCCAGATTTTGTTAAAAACGCAGAATCCCTTGAAAAATGCAGTGAAACACATTGATTTACCAGTCGACAACTTTATTATGATGTCAGGACTGCTTCTGGTCAAGGGTTTGATGGATAAGAAAAGGAAACCAGTAGTTGGACTAGTGAATCGATACTTTCGGTAAGCACTAGATTCGGTAAGAACAGTATTCTAACCTGTGTGGGGACGGGATAGAATACTGTTCCTAACTGCCTTTCAGATAGGCATCCCGTAAGAGGCGTGAAAATATCTGACTTGCTCGGTGGTAGGACCTCTTGGGGTCTGACTAGCTGGCGACCACCCTTACGTCGGTGTCTGTCGTAAAACACCTTGGTGTGTGTTTCGACATTTGCACGTAAGAGCCAGTTCCTCTCGGTTGCTGCGGCTCTGGCAGTCTGCAGTCTGTAACGCATCAGCAACTCCTCTGATGTTGCTGGTGTCCATGGGCGACGGTGACTACTTACCACCAGGGAACTTGTCAGCTCGCTTGCCAACTTAATCCATAAAAAAGGATGGGATATAGTTAATTTTTATTGTAATTGACTTAAACGTATGTCAAAGATTTTCATTAAACTGCATCTCGTCGATGTTAATTTAGTCACCTGTAACCCAGTACTACTGTTACTGACCAACTTTCCCAATGAAACTCATTGATACGTGAAAATAAAACTACTTTTCATACATGCCCAAATGTGATCCGTCTGCTTTTGTATAAGAATATGTAAGATATGGGTTTCGTATAAAAAATTGTAGAGTGCGAAAGCAATATTTAACAAGACAGGTGACTAAATCCCCACTTTAACGGGGTGGGTGACTAAATCACCCCTTTAACGGGCCAAGTGACTAAATCACCCCTTTAAGGTGGAAGGTGGCTAAATCACCCTTTTAAAGCTGCAGGTGACACTCTTTTAACGGGGCAGGTGGCTAAATCACCCCCTTAACAGGGCAGGTGAATAAATCTCACGATGTATTTAAAAAATAACATTATATTTCAGGCTCACAGCCTCATTTGCAGTAGTAATGTTTTATGTAACGGCTGTGTCAATGTACACTGGAGATGGTCCATTTTGGAGAAGGTTTGCTGAGAAGGAACAGAAGGCTTGCTCTGAAAACTGGTGGCTAGGACTTCTGATGCTGAATAATTATGTGAACAGCGAAAATATTGTAAGTATAATAAAATAGACTAAAGCCTAACCTGTCTCATTCTGAGAGGAGACCCGTGCCTAGCAATAGGACAGTATAATTGGTTGATTACTATAATAAAAGAGATTGAAACGGTGGTGAATGAGGAGCAATAGAGGGGTAGAGAGAGACCAAAGAGAAGATGGATGGTTTGTGTTAAGGCAGATATGATAAGGGAGTAAATGATGAGGTGATGACCGATATGAGGATGATTGCTACACCTACACTAATGTTCTGCTGATCTGTTACCGCTGTAAGACAGGTCGTTGAGCTCCCTAAATAATGGTTGAGCTTCACGAAGACTGATGTATGCTTGCCGTCAGTGAGGAAGTGTTAACTCAAAGTTGCTATGTCTCTTCAATAGGCCTGTTCAGATATTGCCTTACATTGTACAACTCACACATTATTAGCTAATACGATGGTTACTGTCTGGACTTTAAAAAAGAGACCATGATTCTCTCAGTTTATTTCTGTTTTTTTTTCTCAGAGGTTGTCAGTTAGCCTGCGCCATCTAGTTACACAATGTATCTTTAAAAAATCTATTGACAGAAATAAATAATTTCATTTACATTTTATTTTTGTAAATGCATCCAAGAATTTTGAAATTTCAGTGCCTCATTGTTACGTGGTATATATCCTGCGACTACCAACTTTCTGTCATGGGAACAATTCTCTTCTTAATATGGCAGCAGAAAACGGCTCCATCTAAGATTGTGTCCGCTATGATAGTCATAATGGCTGTAGTAATGCCTGGAATTGTAACTTACTGGAGAAAACTGCCCGGAGTATTACTGTTTCATGATGTGGAGTAAGTATTTACGGTTTTTGGCGGTGGATTAATCACACTCCTTTTTCTACCTTAACCTTCTAAGTGTAGGTATAAGATTCGAGTCGCGTTGCGAATGTTAGGTCGCTTGCGCGATTCTGGTTTTGCTTCGTCGCAGTTCTTATGTGGCGCGATAGATGTCGCTACACTATATTTATATTTCACTACGGTTTATTTTCAGAAAAATCGTCGACTTTAGACAGAACGAAGTGTTTTTGGACCTCTATATCCGAGGTCACAATCGTGCTGGACCCTACCTTATAGGCATGGCTATGGGCTACGTCACGATGAAGTATAAGCCTCATAAATATAGAAATATTATATCGAGGGTTTGTGGCGCTTTTCAGAATATATACATACATACCTACATACCTATACTCACGCCTGCCTCCCACAGGAATAGGCAGAAACTATATATATAACGATGACTGATGCATTCGTGGCGTCAGTTGGGACTTGTCTACTCAAAGCTGATATGGTTCTTTCCTCAAAAGGCCATTTCAGACATTACCCTACATCGACACACGACATTGACGACACGATTGGCGTAGCGGTTGAGCGATCGGCTTCTGCGCTACGTGTTGTGGGTTCGATCCCCACACGGAACAAATATTTGTATGATCTACGGTTAGTTGTTCCGGGTCTGGGCGTTTGTGTATGTGAGAATTTGTGTTTGTAAACGCACCCACGATACAGTAGAAAATCCTAGTGGGGGGCAACGTTTTTTTTTAAAAAAAAAAATCGTACCACTCACATATAAGTGTTCTTCCATGTCTGGACTTTAAAAGAGACCATGATTCTCTGAGTTTGTTTCGGTGTTTCTTCTCAGAGGTCGTCAGTTAGGAAATGGCAAAGCCATCTAGCTAAAAAAAACCCAAACCATTGACATGTAAAAGTATCTCTAAAGATCTACTTGCAGAATAAATAATTTCGTTTCATTGCATATTGACTGCCACTTGCTACGATTGTTGCGTACCTCTTTTGCTTCTACCAAATTCATACATCTGTACATGAACGTAGATAAAGAAAAAGCGGTGTGCCGGGATCGTAGTAAGTGGAAATCTATAGTGAAGTTGTGTTACAAAATTCACTTACGATTCAGGATTTATCCGTCGTAGTTTGCATATCGCGGCGGTAGATGTCGCTACCATGTAATCCAACAATTTGTTTCAGAAATACTCTGCTCTCATATTTGGAGTGGCCTGTGTGATTTGCTTCAAAGTTGCGACGTCACCTTTAGCGTGGGTCTCGCTGGAGTATGACTATATATCTTCAGCATTGTATGCTGTATTAAGCAGAAACCTTTGGGCTTTATCCACGTGTCTGACGATTGGAGTCATTGAATATGGTACCGCTGGTAAGTTTTTTTTAAACTCAGCATTTGTCTTATGTTCCTGTGAGCACTAATCGTGAAGCCTGGATTCAATCGATCGAGGATTGTTATTGGGATTTTTTAAAAGAAATTCCGAAAGAAATTTCAAGAAAGATCAGTAGCCGCTCAGTTATATCTACATACAATAACATTTGTATGCTCCGAAGGGTACGCAGAGGTGTACTTATGTACACCTACTGACAGCACACTAAGCCGGCAATCATACATGAGAAGGATAATGAACGTAGATGAAGCGAAAGTAGTGTCCCAGAATCGTACAAAGTCCCTGCCTACCCCAATGGGAGACAGGCGTGAAAATATGTATGTATGTGACAGCTCGCTAGTATTTCGTCTTAATTTGTCTTAGTCACGAGCTAAATAAATAAACATAACTTTCATACTTCTTTATCTGAACTTTAAAAGAGACCTTGATTCTCCGAATTTATTTCGGTGTTTCTTGTCAGATTTGGTCAGCCAAGAAATGGCGAAACAATTTAGTTTTTAAATTTTTTTTTAAATGTATAAAAGTGTGATTCAAAGATCTATTTATAGAAATAAATGTCATTTATTGTTAAAATTTTAGCTGGTATTCGAGACTTTGCTAACTGGCATGGTTTTACAATTCTAAGTCGGCTGGCATATGGAGTGTATCTAACTCATTCTATAGTATTACAACAAAGTTTATATTCAAGGAGAAATATTCAGCAGTTTGATCTGGTATATGCTGAGGTAAGCATTTTTATTTATTGATTAATGTCGGTAAACGAGCTGACGAGCCATCTGGTGGTAAGTAATCATCGTCGCCCATGGACACCTACAACACCAGAGGAGTTGCTGATGCGTTTCCGACCCCTAAGAACCCCCTACGGACTGCAGATTCCCAGAGCCGCAGCAACCGAGGGGAACTGGCTCTTACGTGCAAAAGTCGACGACGGACTCCGACGTATGGGTGTTCGCCAGCCAGTCAGACCCCAAGAGGTCCTACCACCGAGCAAGTCAGATATTTTCACGCCTCTTACAGGATGCCTATCTGAAAGGCAGTGAGGAACAGTATCCTAACCCGTCCCCACAGGGGTAAAAACTTACTAGCAATATGGGTCGCATATCGCCCGTATCTTGTTAATCCCTCGTGCTAAGCTAAGTGCTTGTGTTACGAGTGGGTTCACAACGGTACTGCAATTGGGTTCGAACCGGCAACCACATGATCGCAAGTCCGACGCCATAACCATTAAGCTATCAAAGTCAAATCTTTTATTTCAAATAAACCATTAATACATGTACTTTTGAATTGTCAAAACTAGGTGCACCGCCACTTAACCCCCGCGATATTTAATTTATCCTTGATTTGTTGGACAAAGCAAATGAGATAGGTATGAAAGAATCGAAACGTTCTGTACTTTCTGCTTACCCCTTCATGAAATTCTACGCTAGAGGTGGGCTTTTGTATGAAACTCTCAGTAGCAGGTCGGAGTCTGGATTTGTCAGCCCGGTTAGTGGCAGTAAGCTAGCCCCCTATTACATGGGATCTAACTTATTAACATTCCAGTGAACTGCGGGTGTACATTGATACACCTCTGCCTAACCCTTCGGAGAATACAGGCGTGATGGTATGTTGTGTTAATTAATCGTTGTTGTATTTTTCTTTTCAGTCACTAAAGAGCTTTGGAGTTATGGTAGTATCTCTGATGGCTTCTGCTTTCTTATGGATATTTATTGAGGCTCCCTTAAATAATATAGTCAATCTCTTCACGAAATCCGGGTTTGTATAACACCTTTTTTATACCACTAAGGTGGCAAACAAGCATACGGCCCGCCTGATGGTAAGCGGTTACCGTAGCCTATGGACGCTTGCAACATCAAGGGACCACTCGCGCGTTGCCGACCCTGTAAATTGAGGAGGAATAGTTGGGCTGGCAGCGTAAGAGACATGCTGTCACGCATATCAGCGGCGGTAACAAAACACTACCGGTCCCCGCCACTGCCAACACAACGCTCGCGGAGCTCTGGCGACCTTGCTCACCGTTAGGAACACAACATAGCACGGAGCTATGTTATTTGGCTAGGATTTTCTGCAAGGTGGAGGTACTACCCCAGTCGGGCAGCTCCAATTGTGAGTGGAATTATTCGATTCCACTATGCCCTACATCAATTTTTTTTACATCATTATCATAAAAGAAGTCCACTTCTGCATAAAAGCCATCAAGGCCCGGTTAAATGCCGCCTGCATCCAACAACTCCCAGCAATCTTAAACAGGACCTTCGAAATCGTATTAATATGAATGCGAAAGGAACTCTGTCTCTTTGCTTTTTTGTTGACTTCTGTAAATAGATCATATTTACAGAAATAAATCCTTTAACTGTATTTGTTTTGCAGATCAAAAGATGATTCAAAGGACATGGATTTTGAGAATGATAAGATTACAACGGATTCAAAAGAAACCAATAATCATGTTAATAAATTAAAAGAACTATAATTAGAAAATGTGTTTTATTAATTAACCCCATTTCAAGTTTTTTTTATAATAATAAGATACTATTAATTATCTTTTTGTGATTTTTTTGCATTTTCCATGCTAAGATTATTAAGTTATTTTTTAGTAAAGGAAAAAATTCAATCGCGGGCAGGATTCGAACCTGCGTCTTCTGGTTTGATATACCAGACGCTCTGACCTCTAAGGACCACCAACGTCACCTTATGACGTAAATTCAGAATGTGAAGGCAAAATTTCAATCATGCGGGTAGGGTTCGCGGTGGCTTAGAGGTCAGAGCGTCTGGTATATCAAACCAGAAGACGCAGGTTCGAATCCTGCCCGCGATTGAATTTTTTCCTTTACTACTATTAATTAGTTACCTATTGCCATTAACCGGGCACAAATTCCAAACTCCGAGCTGCTGCTGAGAATTTCCTAGAAAACTCAAAAACACTGCTCGACCTGAGAATCGAACCCAGGACCGCCCGCATGGCAATCCCCCAGGCCTCATTATAAAGCTCATGGAAGAACTCTCAGTTTGAAGAACTGGATGAGGATGAGGAATAGGTATCTAGGGTAAGCACAAAAGATCCCATTGGGTCGTGCACTGAGGCTTTGCTGCGTCAGCCCCATATAAGTTAAGCGTAGCAGTCGCACTCAGGACCACTAGGCTAATGAGTTCATATAAAATGTGCTATTCCAGACTATCTATTTCTGTGCCGAATTTCATCCAGATCTATTCAGCCGTTCTCACGTGATTGAGTAACAAACATCCATACATTCAAAGTTTCGTATTTATAATAGTAGATTTTTTAGTTAACGATGCGAAATTATTCTGTCTGTTGGTTACGCTTTCACGCCTAAACCGCTAATTCAATTTTAATAGTTTTTTTATTGATTAAATCGACAAAGGAGCTGTCGCGTTGCCGACCCTTAAGAGTCCCTACGGAGTACAGACTGCCATAGCCGCTGCAACTGAGGGGAACCGGCTCTTACGTACAAAAGTGGAAACACACACCAAGGTGCTTTACGACAGACTCCGACGTAAGGGTGGTCGCCAGCCAGTCAGATATTTTCACGCCTCTTACGGGTGCCTATCTGAAAGGCAGTGAGGAATAGTAATTCTAGCCCGTCCCCACACGGGGTTAAAGTGGTGTAGAGATAGATAGGACGTTGGGGAAGGGCGTTTGTATCAAAACATCCTTTACAACGCATTTGAAATCGCCGGCATAACTAATATAATATTAATGTAGGTCATGTTTAATGTATTCCGTAAGGGAATCGTGCCAGTCATCCGGTCATATGACCTTAGGTACTGCAGGCTTAAAAGCAAATAAAATCGTATACATCATGACGTCACAGTAAAATCAATATGGCGGACGTTAAAACCGCATTCTTTGTGTAAAAACATCGCAGTAAATGGGGACATCAATACCTACCTTACATCTTTGTACATGACTGTTTGTTTTTTTAACCGACCTCAAAGAACGAGGTCCTCCTGGATCAGGTTTGTGAGATATCTTCTCCGATTGTGAACCGATTTCGACTTTTTATATTAGAATTATAATATACGCATGACTCGAAGAATTGATAACCACAGATAGAGCAGAAGGGCAAAAAGATTCTCGAGTTTTTTTTATTGGATAGGGCGGCAAACGAGCGGACGGATCGCCTGATGGTAAGCGATTACCGCCGCCCATGGACACCCGCAACATCAGAGGAGTCACGAGTGCGTTGCCGACCTTTTAAAAGGGGATTGGGCCTCCGGTAACCCCACTCACTCGGCGAAACACAACGTAAGCGTTGTTTAACGCCGGTTTTCTGTGAGACTCCCATATAAATAGTGGAGATAACGCACTGGAAAACGCAGTGTCGGACGTCTGATGAGATGATAAAAATATTAATGAAAGACTAAATTGTAATCATATTCTTTTAAAAAGAGTGTCAGGGCTTCTCAAACAGTTTTTTCGCGACCCTTTTGACCAAAACTGCTAATCTATGTGGATCGCCTCACGACGCCCCTTGGAAAATACTGCGATTCCCCAGGGCGTCGCGACGCACAGTTCAAAAACTCCATAGATCCAATGGAGTTCTTTGCCGGCTCTTCTCCAAAATATTTTACATTTTTACTTGTCTGATTGAAATAAAACATTTTGACTTTGATAAAATACCCTTGTTAGTTCCGTATAAATTTCGTTGCTATCTGACCATCAGTTCTAAATCACAAAATTCTTGAAGAAGGTTTTATTTTCTTAAAAAGTTATACAATTCTCTTTGATGTAATACTGACCCGATTTGAGCGAGCACACAGCTTAAATTCGATATACAGAAGTACATAGGATACTTTCTCGGGAATTAGGAATTTTACAGGAAAAAGGCACTTCGGGAATTGGGGTTGAACAAATATTTGATTGACTCTATAATTTGGATTTTAAGTCCATATTAAAAACTGTTTTTCTTTTATAAAAGATCGTGATCACAAGAAAATTCCCGTAAGGCTTGATTTCCTCCTACGCTGACATCGGTCGCTGACGTCGGTCGAGCGTATAGATAACACAATGTTCTATGAGACACCGCAAAGCGACGCTGACGTCCGCCGCAGATTTTCTGTTACATACGCCACTGACGGTACGCTCGACCGACGTCAGCGACCGATGTCAGCGTAGGAGGAAATCAAGCCTTAGGTATAAATCTAGATGAAGATGGATAACACCGCGGGACTCAGCTAGTCTCACTAATAAGATATAATAAATATGAAGAACTTTGTAATTAAATTAACAACTCTGAAAATTATTTCGTGGTCTACGAAGGAATCTTTCCTAAGCAATTCCGTTGAAAGTTTAATATTTATTACTAAACATGAATAGATATATTTACACGCCTGTATCTTTCAAAGGATATGACAGAGGTGTTCATATTATGTACACCCACAGTACGCCAGTCTATGGCCATTAACCGAACACAAATCCAAAATTCGAATTGCACCTGATAATTTTTTAAACGAAGGATTCGGAGCCTAGTGTCGGATTCGTTTCCGACATTAGGCTCGCCCCTATTACCTGGGGCATAAACACATACCAGCAAACTGGGTGTACATCTATACACTTCTGAATAAACCATACAGAATACAAGCGTGATATTATATTTATAAGGGTAATGTAGCCAAAGAAATTACTGTGCAAAGAAGACTTAACAACTGATGTGTCAAGATGATAACGCGCGAGTGATACTACTGGGGCTGTATTATGACGTGTTAACGCCATCATTTTATAATATGTAGAGCGGCATCTCTTGCTCACAGCGTAAAAATGATGGCGTTAACACTCTATTATACGGCCCCTGGTGTTGCTGACCTCTATAGGCTGCGGTTGTCGCTTACCATCAGGCAGACCGTATGCTTATTTGTTAAAATAAATACATACATACATGAGTGTATGTATGTATGCATACATACATACACTCACGCCTTGCTCCCACAGGGGTAGGCAGAAACTATAGACTGCCACTTGCTACGATTCTTGCATATTTCTTTTGCTTCATCCACATTCATACATCTTCTCATACATACACGCCGGTTGCGAGTGCTACGCACCTAATTTTTTTTAAGGACTTCGCCAATAAAATCGGCGTATGTCCTTCTAGGGCGACCTCTACCGGCGCTGCCGCTGACATTCGCCTTATAAATTCCTTTCGTAAATCGTCTTTCATTCATTCTTTCAACATGTCCATACCATCTCAGCATATTCTTTTCAATACGCGTCACTACATCATCTTTCAGCCCGCAACGTTGTCTTATCACACTGTTCCTCAATCTATCATTTCTTGTTTGTTAACCTGTGCATGATATGCGCCCTTCATTCACTCATTTAGGAAGGCCAAAGTGTAGTAAGATTTTTCAAGGATTCCTATTACACTAGTCGTACAAGATGCATACAAGTGCCATATATGTAACACCAAAATTGTCGGTTAAGTAAATCTTAAGACAACTCATGTTGACCTCTGGAACAAATGCTATCTAATACACAGAAGAGGTCAACCTGTGGTTGGTTATTACCGACCACGTTTTGTAGTCACGGGTTAAGGTGGATAAATATTTAGATTTTATTAATTTATATGATTAATAGCATTGAGGTATTATGTACTAGACGCAGTACTAAGAAACGTGAAACCAAGTGTAGCACTCGCAGATTACCACTAATTCACGAAAGTAACGTATACCTATTATTTTTTAATTTGAGTTTTAAAAAGGTACGGTGTTTTAATTAAAAATATATATATTAATAAAGTAAGGATGTTTTCTATAAGTTTGAATTACTAATTTAAGAGATCACATTAATTCCATAAATTTGCATTTAAAATTAATTAAATATTTTAATACTCCAATGCGCGGTACAGCGCATTTCAGGCAAAAGAACATTGATTTCCTATATACTTTGCCTTGCGTGACTACTTTAGTACGATATAACTTATAACTCAATTATAAATAGACGCATACGACGTAAGATGAATAAGCCATGTAGATCTATTTGGCTGATTCCATTTTCAAATATTGGCATAGACAATTTCTGTGTGTCTATTGGGTGCGTGATATTAAAAATAGTCTGCAAACAATGCTTTTCATACTCCGTTTTCCTTATTCAATCCTATTAGAGGGTATTCTTAAAAAAAATAATTAAATCGACCACATCTAAATCTAAATATATATAAAACTCAAAGGTGACTGACTGACTGACATAGTGATCTATCAACGCACAGCCCAAACCACTGGAGGGATCGGGCTGAAATTTGGCATGTAGGTAGATGTTATGACGTAGGCATCCGCTAAAAAGGATTTTGATAAATTCTACCCCCAAGGGGTAAAATAGGGGATGATAGTTTGTATGAAACTTTGTCAATTTTAAACCAATCGGGCTGAGACTTTGCATGCATACAGCTACTATGACGTAGGCATCCCCTAACAAAGGATTTTGATAAATTCCACCCCGTAAGGAGATAAAATAGGGGATGAAAGTTTGTATAAATCATCTTAGATTTTCAACTGATTGAACTGAAATTAAAGATAGGAGCTACTATGATGAAGGACGTCTTAAATAGGATTTTGAAAAATTCCACCTCCATGGGGATAAAATAAGGGATGATGGAGGATGTAAATGTGTTAGTTTGAACTATCAGTCCCTAATGGAATGAATAAATTAAGACGAACAAAATATTAATAATAATACTTCTTAACGCGAGCGAAGCCGCGGGCAAAATAATTAATAAATTTCGACCTATATAGGGGTGAAATAGGGGATGAAAGTTCTTAACGAAAAAAGTAACTATTCCACGCGGACGAAGTCGCGGGCAAAAATGAAGTAATATAATTCCTAGTTTGAACAGGCCGTTGCACGATTTTTAATCGTCTTGTGGAAAACGATAAAAAAAAATATTTTGTAGGGCAAACTGTGCCTTCCATAACAATGAGATTCAAAAAAATAACTTGTTTTTGATTGTTGTGTGCCTTGATTGTAACTGGACAGTAATATTATAAAAGAACAACATTCTTATTGCTATTTAAACTTCCTTAATACCTTTACCATAAATAGAAAATCCGGATAAACTATCGGGATATTCTATAAAATTATCAATAGGATAAGCAGATTGGATTTTACCACCGGTTAATAGCAATAGGCTCGCCTCTTACATGGGATCTAAATATATCGGCGAATAATAGCATACCTCTGCCTAACCCTTCGGGGAATACAGACGTGATGGTATGTAACTTTAAAAAAAATATACGAGGGTCAGAATGAATTGTAGGGAATGTTAAATTTAAAGTTTTGATCCCGACTTGTGACGTCGGAATTTGGGTAAACCCAAAGGTTACATCAATAAAAAATAAATTAAAAAAATATTTGACGTCATATTCGTCCTCGAAGAAACTGCAAGTAGTATACTTATTGAAATCTAGATATTATTAGGGTTTGGTAACTTAAATGAAAAAAATGTAGTAACCCTTTTAAGATCTCTTCGTTGACCTGTGCTTTTGTCCTGCCAGTCAAGACCCCATATCTCAAAAACGGTTAGAGACATCAAATCGAAATTTATCTGTATATCAAACAATCATTTGACTGCCTCATTAATCTATTTGTCCCAAGCGCGACTGCTACGCTAGAGGTCCTGGGTTCGATCCCCAGGTCGAGCAAAGTGTTATTGAGTTTTCTATGAAATTCTCAGTAGCAGCTCGGAGTCTGGATTTGTGCCCGGTTAATGGCTATAGGCTCGCCCCCTATAACATGGGACCTAAACATACCAGTCAACTGTGGGTGTACATTAAGTACGCCTCTGCCTAACCCTTCGGGGAATACAGGCGTGATGGCATGTATGTTAATCAAACAATCAGGTCAATAGTCCCTTGGAGGTGTAAAAGATACAAACTTCTAAGTAAACAAAATTAAAAGATATGACTATTTATGAACTCACACAAAATCCTATGGGATACTTCCCATCGAACTAGAATCACATAAATCAGGTCTGTATTTCCCGAAGGGTTAGGCAGAGGTGTACTAATATACATCCAGAGATTGCCGGTATGTTTAGGTCCCATTTAATTGATGGCGAGTCCATTAACCAGGCACAAATACCAAACTCCGAGGTGCTACTGAGAGTGAACAGAATTCATACAAAAACCTAACACACGGCTCAACTTGGGGATCGAACACAGGACCTCTAGCGTAGCAGTCACGCTAAGGACGACTAATGAGGCAGTTTTAACTGACTCAAAGATATAAGTAAGCGTTCAAAGTTTTTTTTAAATAAATAATGTGAAAATGTCGGCTGCGGGCAGGATTTGAACCTACGTCTTCTGGTTAGATACACCAGACGCTATGATCAATTATGCCACCGCCAGTCCCACCCGCCAGATCGAAATTTGCCTTCACATCCTAAATTTTACTCCTTTAAGGTGACCATAGTCTTCTGTATCTAACCAGAAGACACAGGTCCGAATCCTGCCCGCAGTGGAATTATTTCTTCATTAAAATAACTTTATGATCTTAGCGTGGAAAATGCAGAACAAAATCAAATAGATAGTGTTTGAATAAATGAAATACCATTTAACTACGCCTACATTTATAGTTGGATTGTGAGAGGGGGAGAACGTGTCTTTACACTCCAACGATAAGTATATTTTGGGAGGCTACAGAACCCGCCCCCCACTTGACCGATTTTTTTAATAATGCGGAAAATTCTCATGATTATTTCGTCGCTTGGGGAGGCGGCAGGTTTTATCAGACTTGTTACTCACTAAAAACCACACTTTCCCTTGCTTGATTGAAAGTCACACATTCAACACAATCCTTACGAAAGATTACATCCATACTCCATTTTCTATAGCATTAGACAAATAACAACGAAATAATGATAGCTGTTATTATATTATATTGTTGAGTAGCATTTGGGAGATTATGTAAATTAATTAATAAATAATAAATAGAATACATTATTTTTTATTCGAAAAATAACAGTTAATTAGTCGCTTATACAATATGTTAAGAGAACCCTGCCCGACCTGTGAAGGTATTGTTAGGTATCGGTTCTATTTACATAATCACTTTCAACTTACAACATTTTTTTTTATACCACTGAGGTGACAAACAAGCATACGGCCCGCACGATGGCAAGCGGTTACCGTAGCCTATGGACGCTTGCAACACCAGGGGTATCACTCGCGCGTTGCCGACCCTTTAAAAATTTTTTCACACCCTTTTTGAAGAACCCCATGCTATAGTCCTTTGGTAAAACCTCGGTGGGGAGTCGATTCCATAACCTGAGTGTGCGTGGGAGGAAATTCCTCTGGAATCGCAAAGTATGAGACCAAAGAACACTCACTCAGAACACTGCCCTTTGTACAAATGGTAGAACATGCACAGTCTCTCCTCAGACTTAAGGGTTCTAGGCCGTTTGTGACATTGTGATCATTGACAATCCTAACTGCACGTTTCCCTGAAAATATTATAAAACGCGGAAACTGAAACGGTATTACTGTGACTGGGCGCCAAACATAATATCTAAGGCCTATGAGGGTTTTATAACGTTTAAAAAGTATGCAAGATTTTGCGGTAATTGTAGCAATTTAGGCACGACGACCGTGAATTTTATATTTCTTTAATATGTTTACTTTCACGATATTCAATGTTTGTTATTTTATTTGGTGATTTGGTATATGTTCCTTCGGATCGGACAGGGTTATCTTAACATACGTCTTATATATTATGTAAGCAAAAGAGCAAAGTAGAGTATTTACCATTAGATGGCTCACACCTATTTTCACTTTTTCTGGAGATGACGAGATAATTCGTATGTCGGATACATTTCGGAGAGTGCATCAGATCTCCACGATTTTATTCCAATAGCCCTTTCTACTATCGGACGACCAGAACCACGAAAAAGCGACATCGATTCATGTTGGACATTCCAAAAACCCGAACGAAATACTTAAGTTCACTTCTCGTAGATCGCAGTATTGCTTCACATCAGGCGAATAAAAAAAATGACCCTCAATTCTTGAAGGGGGGGGGGGGGTCCAGGGAATGCGGGACTGCAACCTACGGGTGGTAGCGCGATACAAATCCCATGACTGGGACCCTGCCACAGGTAACAGACAACGTATCCTTTCTGCACAAAAATGTATTTGTATGACAACTAAGACTCTGAGGTACGGAAAGCTACATGTGCTCTATACATATATGTTAGGATGAACGACCTTAAATGTAAATGTCAACATGGACATACCCCGGGATCCCAGGATTGTAAAATTGACGCGTTTAGTCGAAGCTAGCTTAGTTTAGATTTATGCGATAATTAGTAAGAGATATGTAAAAATCGCCAAAGATTAAAAATAGTGTACCCAGTACTACTGAATTCTATAAAAAAAAACTAGCTATATATGTATAGTTAAAAAAAAGTAATATTTGATCGAATATGAATTTTTAAAATCCCGGGATTTTGGGATGAGATGGGATGTACACGGTATGCCACGATCGACGAATCCCGAGAAATGTGAACCTACGCCGATCTATGGTAATCCATAGACTAAGCTTAACCTTGCAGATTGTTACTTAACCACGAGCTTACCCTATCACTAACTTCTAAAAGATGGTATCGCTAAATTGCCGATAATCTGGTTAAGTATCTTATCAATACTTGTGTAAAACAACCAGCGTCTTTATATACGAATGAGTTCCTTGAATATATTTTAGTTCCAATCAGAAGGCATTAAGGAAACACGTGTTTAAAAAAAGTGAAGTATGGTGTCGTGTTTTTCAATACATATTATTTTGACCTGTTTTGTCTGTAAGTTTTTTTTTTTTATTTGTGTAAATTGTATTGTTGTTCCTTATTTTAATTATATATGAAATTGATATAATGCGCAGTGAAATGTCGTTGTGTTGCAATACAGTTCGCGAGTTCGTTTCCTTGATGGAAGAAATATTTTTTACGAGTCTGATATTTATTAGTTATTTTTGTGAGGGAAAAGTTCGACCGCAGGCAGGATTCGAACCTGCGTCTTCTTTTTAGTCTATGGGCGGCGGTAATCGCTTACCATCAGGCGATCCGTCTGCTCGTTTGCCCACCTATCCCATAAAAAAAACCTTATCAGATAACAGAGATGTGGAGAAATAGATACTGTACTGGTTGCGACAATTTATTTTTGTACTTTTTACCTTAAATAGATTAGCTTTATTAGAATAGAATTTCAGTATTAATTTATTTTAAAAAAATAAGTTGCCCCACACACGATTTTCTCCTGTATCGTGGGTGCGTAACTACATAGATCATACGAATATTTGCTCCGAGTGGGGATCGAACCCACAGCGTGGCGCAGAAGCCGATCGCTCAGCCGCCATGCCAAACGTGTCGTCATAATTCCTTAATCAATATATTACTTACATTGAATAAGGAAAATAACTGCCTCATTATTCTAGCGGTCGTGAGGTACGACTGTTACGCTAGAGGTCCTGGGTGCGATTCTCAGGTCGAGCACAATAACACTTTATTGAGGTTTTCTATGAAATTCACAGTAACAGCGTGAATTTTGGTTGATGGCAATAGATTTGCCCCCTATTATATGGGATCTAAATATACCGGCGAACTGTGGGTATATATTATACGGCACACAGGTGTATTTTTTTATTATCTACGAGTATTATGCGTATTAGGCTTACGCTTGACCGCCAGTTCGCCTGATATTAAGCGATACTGCGATCTACGATGGAGCGGTAATAGTATATAACATAAACATACCATCACGCCTTTATTCCCCGAAAGGTTAGGCAGAGGCGTACTAATGTACACTAACAGTTCGCCGGTATGTTTAGGTCCCATGTAATAGGGGGCGAGCCTATTGCCATTAACCAGGCACTAATCCAGACTCCGAGCTGCTACTGAGAATATCATAGCAAAACCCAATAACCGATCGAACCCAGGACCTCTAGCTTAGCAATCGCGCTTGGGACCACTACACTAATGAGCAGGTAATAGTATATATGAGTATGAATATCATATGTAGTAAATGAATGACATTTTAACATCCCAATTACTTTCAGGTTTCACAGCGGCAGAATATTTTACTAATGAGATAAAGACAGAAGTAGATATAGTTATAGAAGGCTTGGAAGTTCAGGAATGGGCTGAAAACGAGAAACAGTGTCTGGACCAGACACTGTTAATACTGAATAATGTCCGAAATTACACTGTATGGGCGGTTTGGAGTAAGTATCTTTATTTTTTAAATTCTTGATAGGCTTACGCTTGACCGCCAGTTAGCCTCATGTTAAGCGACACTGCGGTCTACGATGGGGCGCGCTTGCCTAGAAGAATCAATTCACTCGTGATTCAAAGATACCCAGATTATATCTGTCGGGGAAAACCCACTCTGGGTAACGGATAAGAATAAATTTATTTAAAGATGTGATGTGATGTGATGAGAAACAGCAGTGATAGCCTAGTGGTATGACCATTGGACTGCCAAGTCAAAGGTCTCGAGTTCGAACCCAAGGCACGCACCTCTGACTTTTCTAAGTCATGTGCGTATTAAATAGTTAATCGGTGATGGAAAACATCGTGAGGAAACCAGCATGCCTGAGAGATTTTCTCGACGGCGTGTGAAGTCTGCCAACCCGCACTAGGCCAGTGTGGTGGACTATAGCCTTATCCCTCTCATTCTGAAAGGAGACCCGTGCCCAGCAGTGGGACAGTATAATGGGTTGATTATGTTATGATTATATGATGTGATATGATATTTAAGGCTTGTATCGCAAAGGCCCGAGATAGATATTATTTAAACAAGATCACACTTTGATTTCGGCTCATCAGTACAATAGAGTATATAAATAAAGGTTACGATCCGCCCGCGGTTTCACCCGCATTAGTCCATTCCTAAGAGTCGTAGCGTAATGTTAAAAAGCTTAAAACCTTCCTCTTGAATCACTCTATCTATTAAAAAAAAGCCGCTTCAAAATCCGTTGCGTAGTTTTAAAGATTTAAGCATACGGACGGACAGACAGCGACAGCGACTTTGTTTTATACTATGTCGTGATATTAAATCCAAAACAAGATCTCCACTAAGAATGACTTTGTCTTTTTCCCAGATTATCCTTACTTTCTTTTAGGATATTGGTATTACTCAGAAATTGAGTTGCAGATATCTAACAGCTGATTTACGGCCGGTTTCTATGTATATCCCATCTGTCAGTAGATTTGTTTACTGGAGATAGGATTTTGACAGTAGCTGCATGGAGCTTGTGTCAAAATTCTATCTCTAGTAAGCAAATCTACCGACAGGATGGAAATAGAAATTGGCCGTTAACTAATTGGCTACCTGACTGATAATTTTTGAAAATGTCTACCATGAACTGAGCCCATCAACGAAACCAAAATTAAAATCGGTTCTAAAATAAGGAAGTTATAAGCATTTTAATTTAATACTAGACAGAGAACGTATTATAGAGAATTTCTACCCCTAGTGGAATATAGGCATAAGTGATTTTACTTAGAATCATCGATTTTATCATATTTAAGAAGTATCTACGTTTAAAGATACATATTAATTTCTTGTATTAAAATTCGTCAAATTTAGCAAGAAAAATATGAAAAAAATTCAGCATATGTATCTTTAAACGTACTTCTTAAATATGATAAAATCGATGATTCATAGTAAAATCACTTATGCCTATATTCCACTAGGGGTACGAATATTGTGACGTCACAATCACAACTCGCTACGTCATACTAATCTTTATACTAACATTAGTTTTGCGGGAAAGGGACAAATCATCTCCTCTCAATCACCAAAAACTTTAAATGCTTATATCTTGGAACTTTATTAGCCGATTATAAATCAAACCAGCCAAGTGCGAGTCGAACTCGCGCACTTAGGGTTCCGTACCATCTATAAAAAAGGCAAAAATATCACGTTTGTTGTATGGGAGCCCCCTTAAATATTTGTTGTTATAGCGGCAACAGAAATACATCATCGGTGAAAATTTCAACTGTCTAACTATCACGGTTCGTAAGATACAGTCTAGACGAACGGACAACGGAGTCTTAGTAATAGGGTCCCGTTTTAGCCTTTGGGTACGGAACCCTAAAAATCAAGGGAATTTAAATAAATTGACTGCCTCATTAGTCTAGTGGTCCCAAGTGCGACTGCTACACTAGAGGTCCTGAGTTCGAACCCCAGGTCGAGCAAAGTGTTATTGGATTTTTCTATGAAATTCTCATTAGCAGCTCGGAGTCTGGATTTGTGCCCGGTTAATGGCTATAGGCTCGCCCCCCCTATAACATTGGACCTAAACATACCGGCGAACTGTGGGTGTACATTAAGTACACCTCTGCCTAACCCTTCGGGGAATACAGGCGTGATGGTGTGTATGTTAATTAAATTGTTCACTACACCTGTTCTGTTTATTATATAAAACATCAATGAACTATGCAATTCCTCAAACCATGTTTCCTTTCAGTATGGAACTCAATGCACCACCCTGTTGGAAGTTTCTATGGATCCAAATACAGTTTAGGCAACTATGATCAATGTCTAAAAGCGCCATCCAACTATGCTGATCCCAGAATCAGCACTCAGTACTGTCTAACAGATGTCAGATTGACGGAGAGACGAGAAAAGGGATATGGGAGTGGTGATGTGTTTGGAACAACGGAAGAGTTTTTGAATGTGAGTATCATGATACTTTTGCCTGAGGATAATAGGCTATTTGCACTCCATTCTATTTGCACTCTTTGTTATCTTCTAGAACTCTGCTATTACTAACGTTATCTTCTAGAACTCTGCTATTACTAACATAAACATAACATACCATCACGCCTGTATTCCCCGAAGGGTTAGGCAGAGGCGTACTTAATGTACACCCACAGTGCCTGGTATGTTTAGGTCCCATGTTATAGGGGGCGAGCCTATAGCCATTAACCGGGCACAAATACAGATTACGAGCTGCTTCTGAGAATTTCATAGAAAACCCAATAACACTTTGCTCGACCTGGGGATCGAACCCAGGACCTCTAGCGTAACAGTTGCGCTTGAGACCACTAGACTAATGAGGCAGTCAATTTGTCCGTAATACGTAATTTCTTATTTATTCACAGATAAAATCAAAGGCTGGTCGAAAATCTGACACGATATCTTGGGGTGTATGTCTTCCTGCAGTCTGCAATCATCAATCAGTCGCCAAGATCTTGAAGGCTATTTACTCAGTCAACCCTATAACGTCTACGGATCCGGAGATCACAGTGGACTATTGTGAAAAAGCTGGTGCGAAGGTGGAATTCAGCTTCCAATTTTATGTGTTTATGTAAGTATGTATTTGAAGCGGCGGTAGCCTAATGGCTAAGGCGTCGGACTTGCGATCATGTGGTTGTCGGTTCGAAACCCACCCATTGCACTACCGACGTGAACCCACTCGTAACACAAGCATTTAGCTTAGCACGAGGGGTTAACAAGAATACTGATAATGTGCGACACACATAGCTAGTAAGCTTTACTGGTTCGTCGCACGAAGAGTTGTTGAGCTCCCTAGATTATGGTCAAGCTACACAATGACTGATGCATGCGAACCGTCAGGGACTGGTCTACCCAAAGCCACTATAGGTCTTTCTTCAAGCGGCAATTTTAGACTGCCCTACATTGTTACTTACGTATTTGCTACTACTGTGTCTGGATTATAAAAAAGACCATGATTCTCCATGCTTGTTTCAAATGTTTCGGTATATCTTCTCAGAGATCATCAGTCAGGGAGATGGCGGAGCCATTTAGTTACAAAAAAGTTACACATTGACTTGTTAAGGAGTCTTTAATCATATACATAGAACAAATTCACACTTGTTAAGGTGTTTTTAAAAGCTTTATTTACAGAATTAAGTATATAATCGATTATAATCGTTACTAATATTAACGTGAATGTATGTATGGATGTTTGTTACTCTCTCACGCCAGAACGGCTGAACGGATCTGGATAAAAATTGACACACAGATGGAGTATTGCCTGGAATAACATATAGGCTACTTTTTATCCAGGTCGGACCCAATCCTGAAGTCCAGGCAGACAAAGTCGTGGATACAAGCTAGTTTATCATAAATCTTCTAGAGTGAGAATAGAACGTTCGACATTGTCAAAATTGTTGCCTCTAAGCAATAACGTGTTAACATTGTTGTGTGCCAGTTTGAAGAGTAATGTAGCCAGTCACTCAGCAAATTAGACTTAACAACTGAGGTGTCAAGATGTCAACGCGCGAGTGATACCACTGGTATTGCTGGCATCAATAGGCTGCGGTTGTCGTTTACCATCAGGCGGCCGAATTTTCATATTTTTAACTAGATAACAAAAGCCACTGGCATTCTGTTTCTTCAAATTATTATTTTTGCAATTAAAGTCAATGGTTTTCGTTATCCTTTTCAGATATACGATGATAGCGTTAATCGTCACAGCGATTATATCAACCATTTATCTTCAATATGATGATTCAGATTCGAGACGTAAGTTTTCTTTATTTATACCTACACTTAAGCATACTCCACGAGGGTAAGCAGTAACAGCAGCATAAAAATCAATTGTCAACCCTCTGGAGGGTCACGATTCATTATGAATCATTCCATTCCGTTCATCTATATTATTTTTAATGTTACGGTTGCTGGTTGTTTTTTTTTCTATCAGGATAATAAACACATTGATTTCCACTGTAATCAGTGCCAATAATGACTTAGGACTATTTTATTACTAGCAGTGTCGTCAATGGTAGAGTAGATGTAAGTATATTGATGTGTGCTTAAAAGGTAAGTAGGTTTGTACATTTAGTGTTTGACCTAGACAGTACAGACAAAGAACGGTTTATCTTATTGTATTAAAATTTTCATAAATGACTACACAGGAAATGATAAAAAAGACACTTATAACATACTTGCATTAAGTTTTTAGAACATATAGGTAAAGAGGTACCCTATACGGAAACGAAGTGTTACGTATCTGAATATTAAGCTTAATTTCGAAATCCTTTTATAATTGGCATTCTAAAACGGTATAATTATTTATTTATATTTGTATTTTATACACTGTAAACTGTTAAAAAAAACCCTGTTCGATCCTAAAGAGGTATCCCAATCACAACACCAAATAAAATAAGATTAATTAAATATTCATAAAAGTAAACATATCACTGAAGTTTGAAATGCAACGTCGCCGTGCCCCAATTGCTACAATTACCCCAAAATCCAGCAATTTTTTTGAATGTAATAAAACCATCATAGGCCTTATTGTTTGTCACACAAGGACGATGTCATATTGTCATTTCTGTTTCCTCGTTTAAGAATTTGTTTTTTCGGGGAAGTTTCTTCTTCGTAAATTGAAAATGATTATTAGAAATAAAACGGGATCTCGTTTTTTTTATACCACTAAGGTGGCAAAAAAGCATACGGCCCACTTGATGGTAAGCTGCCGTAGCTATGGACGCTTGCAACACCCGAGATATCACTCGCGCGTTGCCGACCCTGTAAATTACGGGGCTTGCAGCATAGGGGATATGTTGTAACGCATAACAGCGGCGGTAACAAAAACACCACCGGTCCATTGCCAACACAACGCTCGCGGAGCTCTGGCGACCTTGCTCACCGTTAGGAACACAACATAGCACGGAGCTATGTTATTTGGCTACTGTTTTCTGGAGAAATTACTGCCCCAGTCGGGCGGCTCTAATTGTTCGTGGAATTATTCGATTCCACAATGCCCTACCTCTCTATAATCTCAATACCTAACAATACCTTGACGGGTCGGACATGGTTTTCTTAACACAATGTTAAGAAAACCCTGTCCGACCCGTCAAGGTACCTATATCACGAATACTAAGCTACTGCGCATCTTATTTTTGCTCACGATTATTTTGGATATAAACTGAAAAAAAAAACACAGAACACAGTGCATATTAACCTAGCATTATTAAGTACCTACGATAATAGTGAAAAAATTTAAAGTTACGTCGCAAGCATAATAAGCAATGATAGCCTAGTGGTATGACCGTTGGACTGCCAAGTCAAAGTTCTCGAGTTCGAACCCAAGGCACGCACCTCTGACTTTTCGAAGTCATGTGCGTATTAAATAGTTAATTATCACGCGCTAAAACGGTGAAGGAAAACATCGTGAGGAAACCTGCATGCCTGATAGATTTTCTCGATGGCGTGTGAAGTCTGCCAACCCGCACTAGGCCAGCATGGTGGACTATAGCCTAATCCCTCTCATTCCGAGAGAAGACCCGTGCCCAGCAGTGGGACAGTATAATGGGTTGATTATGTATGTCGCAAACTGTTGTTTAATAAAAAAGTATTACAAAATCCTTTTAAAATTGCGCTAATGAGTGTATTGAAGAAATTGAATAAAAATTCTAATAAATATGGTGTAAGTAAAACAATTACAACGTTGGATGCGACGTGTCAGGAAATACCTAAATAACTACTGTAGGTAATGATATAAAACTAGATTTTAAATAAAATAAATCTAAATAAATTATACCAAAAAAGGCCATAAAAGAACTCTTCCGCATCGCTATCAGCCAGAAGGGTATCCCGAAGGCTAGCCACATTGCCACGTTGGATGGCAATGCTGATTCTCTGACCTAACTATAGGCCAGCCTTTGGATCACGTGAAGTATCGTGCAGGCGTTTGGCAATAGCCTTAAAAAGAGAAAGTGCACTCGGGCCCCACAGCCCTAGTTTCAACCCTAAACGGTTCAAAAATATAACAGTTAATAAAATTGTTATATTTTCGTCATTCCGTCCGGTCCCTTGCCATCGTCGCGAGTTGGGCCATTCGGTTCTTTATGGCCGGAACGCCATCAGTGGCAAAAGCACGGCGAATCGTGTCGTGCTATGCGACCTGCACTTCTGGAGTTCTTTGATGCCCTTTTTACATTTATTCATTAAAATATTAGTTACTGTTATGTTATTTAATGTTAATTTATTAATAATTATTTCCATAATATTTAAATATATGATAACAAGGTTAAGTTATGCTTGCTACGCTCATTCTATGGATGGAGGTGATCATTATTAACACAGAGAGACACCTCTGTGCCACGGACATTGCTTAAAGCCGTCTGTACCATTTGTTATTTCAATAGCTATTGACATACGTTATATTCAAAAGCCAAAAAAAGCCTGATAATTAGTTTATTCAGATAGGTATTAGTAGACGGCAGATCAATGAGCCATATTGGCAGTCGCGGTTTATTACGTGGGAGAGCCATGCTTCGGCACGAATGAGCCGGTTCGACCGGAGTGATACCACGGCCTCACTGAAAACCGGCGTTAAACAACACTTACGTTGTGTTTCGACGAGTGAGTGGTTACCGGAGGCCCAATCCCCTTTTAAAAGGTTGGCAACGCACTCTTGACTCCTCTGGTGTTGCGGGTGTCCATGAGCGGCGGTAATTGCTTACCATCAGGCGAACCGTCTGCTCGTTTGCCCTCCTATCCCATAAAAAAAGTCGCTTCGTGTAAAGTACCGATGTTCAGCCAGATCTGGTTGAAAGCCATCCCCATCTTATGGCTAGTGGGATGGGTTGATGAAACTGTGAACGTGAGTCTGTGTCATTTTCTCTTCTACGGGAATCCATTTCTAAACATTTGCTTCACGTGAGCGAAGCCGCGGACAGAAGCTACAACGAGTATATGATAAAATAGACATTTCACAAAATATCAGATATCTTCTATGAGTTTCTTGATTAGATAAGAGTGTTGCTTCTTTGGTATAGACAAAAAAAATATATAGTTGCGAAGTTGTATGTATATATTTCAAAAAAAATATATAGTTAGATGTTGTATGGATGTGACGTTTAGGAGCATTACGTTTGTTAGGTTAGGTGTTTTAACCTTGGTTACTTAAGTTTTTCTAATTTAAGCCGTTTAGAGAATAATATTATGATTTTAAATGTAATTGAATCTTTTATCAAGTATGGTCTACGTTAAAGGTCCTGGGTTTGATCTGATCGAGCTATGTCACTGGGTTTTGCAATGAAATTCTTAGCAGCCGGAAGTTTGGATTTGTGCCCGGTTAAGGCGGATAGTTTAGCTGAGCCCGCGAAATTCAAATTTCAAGTGATTTTTCGCAGTTTGTAGGTGTATAACAAGTTCTAGATTCATGGCAGTTGTAATTGCGACATTAAATAAACAACATTCACAACTGAGAAATAAAACCTTTACTTATAAATCCTTATCAAGCCAAAAACTTGCCGAAAACTGTGTAATAGGTCAAAATTGACATCTTACACTACTTTTAGCTACAATATTGATTTTTAAGCAATGGTTTTAGATAAAAATTGTGAATTTTGTATAGTTCATGTCGCAATTACTATTGCCATGAATGTAGAACTTATTATAGACCTACAAACTGCGAACCACTCGAAATTTGAATTTGGCGGGCTCAGGTGAACGATCCACCTTAGGGGCAACAGGCGACCACGATATTTTCCTTGTAAATTAATAATTAACGCCTCATTAGTCTAGTGGTCCCAAACGCGACTGCTACGCTAGAGGTCCTGCGTTCGATCCCCAGGTCGAGCAAAGTGTTATTGGGTTTTTCTATGAAATTCTCAGTAGCTGCTAGGAGTCTAGATTTGTGCCCGGTTAATGGCAATAGGCCCGCCCCCTATTACATGGGACCTAAACATACCGGCGAACTGTGGGTGTACATTAATACGCCTCTGCCTAACCCTTCGGGGAATACAGGCGTGGTATGTTGTTATTAATAATTAATTAATATGCACATGAATTCCGTATAGTCAGAGGTGAGGTGCTTTCGATTCATACCCGATACCTTCTGCTTGGTCATATACTATCACGACCTATATTGTATTAGTACAGATATAATTATAGTATAATATAGATACTATATTATATATAATAACTAGGGACCCGCCCGCGGTTTCTCCGGCGTTGCCCCATTCCTAAGAGTTGTAGCGTAATGTTAAATAGCTTAAAACCTTCCTCTTGAATCATTCTATCTATTAAAAAAAACCGCTTCAAAATCCGTTGCGTAGTTTTAAAGATTTAAGCAAACATAGGGATGGACAGACAGCGACAGCGACTTTGTTTTATACTATGTAGTGATAGTGATTAGTGATACACTTTGGTAATGATAATGTTTTGTTGTTTTAGTAAGAAGAATCGCCTACTCCTTCAGCCTTAAGCGCAACTGGTCTTCGTTTGTCAAGATAACAGATGACGAGATCCCAAGCCTCAGTTTCACGAAGACCATGGCTGTAACGTTTACCACTTGTCTCCATGTTTTTGTGTTTATCGTCGCAGGCGCTATTAGCAATGGTCATGAATATGATGAAGTAAGTTTTTGAATTTTGTTGTTTTTTTTTATTGGGGACTTTTTTTTATTCAGCTGTAATCGTCCCACTGCTGGGCAAAGGCCTCCCTACCTTTCTTCCCTTAGGACTTGCATTACTTAATTCTAACAAACGGCCTTATTAGCTTAGTAGTCTTAAGCGTGACGGCTGAGTATGAGTTTCTGGGGTCGATAAAATCTCAGTAGTCGCTTGCAGTTTGGATTTGCGACCCTCTATTATTTAGGGACGTAATTATAACCGCCCCCTATTACATGGGACCTCAATGGCGTCAAGTAAACTTTATCTGATTTAAAGTTTTATAGAAAATATTACTAGACTCAGTAAATCATTGTTTAATATGCTATTAAGTATTAATTACTTGGTTGCAATTCATAAATAAATTAAACTGGCATTGACAGAACGGTCAAATAGGTATTTTTGTATCAAATCAATTTTTTTTATTAATGGCTAAAGGACTTTTAGCCATTAATTAACCAAACAATATATTAGGTTGAACTTGTTACTTGAAGTTATTGTTGCCATCTATCTACATAAATATAAATGTGTGTTTGTCCTCTATGCATTGCTAAATCATTCATCCTATTGCGACGAAACTTTGGTGAGTTGTTGTGTGTGTGTCTGGAAATGTTAATGACGAAAAAAAAAGATAAAAAAGACATTGCAACGCATGCCAGAGGACGGCTAGTAAAAATATTTTCACAATTTCAGCTACTTACTGTCAAAAACAGTACATTAGGAAACACTATCCCGCATTTAGATCTGCCAGCGGTGGAGAATTTCTTCGTCATATCAGGACTACTTCTCATGAAAGGACTCATGGAGAAGAAGAGGCAACCGATGATAGCTTTAATACAACGTTATGTGAGGTAATATATCTCAATGTAATTAATTAAAGAGATCGTGACGCACCAAAGGGAGGAAACAGTTAAATATTTATTTCTGTAATTAGATATTTTAAAAGACACTCCTACAAGTAAATCATTAGATCTATAGTAATAATATAAAGAAGTAAAGTTTGTGAGGTTGTAATCTCTGGATCTATAGAACCGATTTTGAGTACTAGATGTCGGTATTCCGTAACCTCTGAAAAAAGTCTTTTAAAGCTCCGACATCATCATAGTCAATCCATTATATTGTTCCACTGTTGGGAACGCATATTCTCTAGAATGAGTGGGATATGAACTTATTTTAGTGAAGGCAAAATTCAATCGCGGGCAGGATTTGAAACGTGAAGAAACAGAACGCGAAGGCAAACTTCGATCTGGCGGGTGGGACTTGCGGTGGTCAGCGCTTCTGGTGTATCTAACCAGAAGACGCAGGTTCGAATCCTACCCGCGATTGAATTTGTCCTTCACTAAAATAATCAAAATCTCAGCATGGAAAATGCAAAAAAAAATCACAAAAATGGGAGGGATAGATGATAGATAGGCTATAATCCACCACGCTGGTTTAGTGGGGGTTGGCAGACTACACACGCCGTCGAGAATCTCTCAGGCATGGTTTCTTCACGATGTTTTCCTTCACCGTCTATCCGCATAAAAATTAACTATTATTACGCACCAGGACCATCGACCTCTAGAGTTGTGAGTGTCACAATGCAGCTTAACTGACTCATAGTAAAGACTAACTGTTGTATTTTCTGATCCAGATTAATAGGATCCTTTGCCGTATTAATTTTCTATACAATGGCGGTATCAGAGTATGTTGGCGATGGTCCTATTTGGAAGAGATTGATTGGCAGAGAACAGAAAGCATGTTCCAAGAACTGGCTGATCAGCCTTCTCATGCTGGGCAACTACGTGAACAGTGATACCATTGTAAGTATGATTTTTATAACCATTAAGAACATTCACGGTAACCGCAGCATATAGAACGTCAGCAACGCTAGTGGTTCTCTGTAGCTGCTCGGGAGTTTGGTATTTTTGCCCGGTTAATGGCAACAGGCTCGCCTCCCATTACCTGGGACCTAAACATACCGGCGAACTCTGAGTGTAGATTAGTACGCCTCTGCTTAGCCCTTCGGAGAACAGGTGTGATGGTTTGTATCTTATGGTTATTTCTCTCCCAACTAATACTTGAATCGTGAAATTTCATTACAGTGCCAACAAGTATCCTGGTACGTCCCTTGTGATTATCACCTAGCAGTGATGGGAACTGCTCTCTACTGCTTATGGCAATGGAACAAGCGTGTTGGCAACATCACCACCATCACAGCTGTGGTGTTGTCTGTAATATTACCTGGTATCACCACGTACTGCAAGAGATTGTCCGGAATACTTTTATATGACGTAGAGTGAGTTTTTTGTTTATTATCTCTTATTACAAAGATTGGTCTAGTGGTCCTAAGCGCGACTGCTACGCTTGAGTTTTAAGGTTCAATTCTCAGGTCGAGCAATGTGTTATTAGGATTTTCTATAAAACTCTTAGTAGCAGCTCGGAGTTTGGTAGTCTCGGAATTTCAGATGGGTTGATAGCGATAAGGGGTACTTATTATAATACGAGAAAATTGTGGGTGTACATCAGTACACCTCTGCAAAACCGTTCGAGAAATACAATGGTGGTATATTATCCAACACCAATCGACATTTAACGGAAAAAAAATTAAAGATATAAAAATTGCAGTTATATTAAAAAAAATAACAATGTTGGCATGGCATGTCTTGTACCATGATAATTATGATCATCAAGAGGAGCATTCCAGCAGCAAGTATCTATTTTGCCTACTGAAACCTGAAACTTCAGACCGCCACCTGCTACGATTCTTGCATAATTAAAATAGTAAAGACTTTACCTACAACTCCATAATTTTCAGGAAACTCATTCACGTGAGAGACAATGAGGTGTACACAGACACCTACATGAGAAGCCACCACAGAGCGAGCTCGTACTTTCTCGGCATGGCCATGGGTTACATCATCACGGTGTACAGACCTTCCAAGTACAGAGGAATTATATCTAAAGTAATATTTATTAACGTTTTTTTTTATTCCTTACGCTTCACCGCCAGTTCGCCTGATCTTAAGCGACATTGCGATCTATGATGTAGCGAGCTTGCCTAGAAGAAACCGATTCACTCGTGTTTTAAAGACACCCACATTATATCTAAAGGGGAAGACCCACTCGAGAAGCGCATTCCAAATTTCAGCGGTACGCATGATGAAAGTGGACTCAAACGTTTCGTTAGGGTACATGAATCGATTTCGCTTTTTCTTACTTCTAGTCGTCGATTTCCGAATGTATCCGGTTATCTGATGGTAAGTAGTGATCGTCACTCATGGACACTTACAACACCAGAGGAGTTGTTGATGATAATTTTGGAAATATTTAGCCAAGTATTTAGCCGTCTGCAAATAATTATTGTGATTCATTAAAAATGGCGATTATAGATACTAAATTTGTGTTTGTATACAATAAAAATGAATAATAAGCGACATTTTAAAAATAAATACTTGTTGAATAATAAAACGTGAATATTACCATCGTAAAACACAACCTCATTAAAATTACGTAGCTTACACTGCAAATTATCAATTGTATCCAAACAAATAATATAAATACAAAAGTACCTCTGTCATTTTCACACCTAAAGCGCAGAACCAATTTTGATGAATTTTATTGGACCTTAGAGAAAGAAAGTCTGGTTCCAAAGGAATTTCCTCCCACGTACGCTCAGGTGGTGGAATCAGCTCCCTCACCAAGGTTTTCACACAGGGCTACAGAATGGGGTTCCTCAAAAAGGGTGTGAAAAGACTTTTACAGGGCAACGCGCGTGTGTTGTTTTTAAAAGGCAGCTTTTGTCTCAAAAAGTTCTATGGAATACGAGTTTGAAACTAGCTAATATTTTTTTTAAATTCCAGGAGTACTCCTACCTAGGTCTGGTGGCAGCATTCATATTAGGTCTCAAGGTGTTAGCAGCGGCCCCAATATGGTGCCTTGGGGAATACAATGCATGGAACGCCGCCGTGTATGCGTCATTAAACAGAAATATATGGGCGTTTGCTACCTGCGTGTGTATTGGCATTACTGAGTATGGAGATGTTCGTAAGTAATTATATTTTGCAAGTTATTTTTAATAATATTTGCCTTTAACGCATGCTAAACATTTTCAAATGCCTGAAGATCGATTTTTTCTTTTGTATTTGTGCCGATTTCTGAAACCCGCGAATATTTGTCTATTACTCTACTGCCTCTATTGGTATAGTGGTCGTCAGCGTGACAGCATTGTTATTGGATTTTTCTATGAAATTCTAGATTTGGGGTTTCTATGGGAGTACACATATCGGCGACGGGTTTATAGTACACCTTTACCAAATGATGGATAGCATAGGTATAGGCTTTCTTTACATAGTAGCATATACTATGTAAAGAAAGAAAAAAAAACATTTGGTACGAACGCACCGAGCAATATATATGTATAAAAATAAGAACACATAGTTAAAGAAATACCGGAATAACATTCCGATTAATCGCATATAACTTAATATACTATTGCTTGGGGTCTAGAGAGCTCTTTTTTCTGATTTCCCGCGAGACCAGTTAGTTTCTTGATATCAAAACCGGTAGGTATTATATTTTCGTTGCATATCCAAGATATGTCAGAGTACGAGCTTAAGAAATTTTCTTCCGTATCGTATTTTAACCTTTCCAACTGTAACACAATATTGTTTGCACATTATTACTTAGCAGCAAATTCAGTGGTACCCAGGCGAAATCAAAACTGAATTAATATTGTATTTTTTTGTATTACAGAAGCTTTGAGGAAATTCATAGCGTGGCCTGGCTTTACAATTGCAAGTCGTCTAGCGTATGGAGTGTACATCACGCACTCCTTAATACTCGAGAGGAATTTGTTCGCGACGCGAAATCCTATGCAATATGACATGTTTAGCCTCGTAAGTATTCATGGTAACCTGGTACATGGAATTTCATTTCTGTTAAAGTTATTCCTTGGAAGTGGAAGGAGGGTCGATGAGGGAAGGGGAGGCTTAGCCAGTTCTAAGCGCGACTGCTACGTTAGAGGTCTTGAATTGAATTCCCCACGTCGAGCAAAGTGATATTACGTTTTTCTATGAATTTTGCAGCACGGAGTTTGGATTGATGCCCGGTTAATGGAAGCTTGCCGCCTATTACATGAGACCTAAACGTACCGGCGGCGAATTGTGGGTGTACATTAGTTCACCTCTGCCTTACACTTTGGGGAATACAGGCGGGATGGTATATTTTACATTATGATTAAATAGTTGAAGTAGGTAAGGTTTTTGTGGAAAGTATTGTGTGTTTGTGGGATATATTATTGTGGAATAAGTGGGTTACAACAGAAAGTCCCAGAAGCGAATTTGCTAAAAAAATACTTGCATTCGACCCAAGACGACTAGGTATTTTATTGTGTCAAATCGTCAATGGCTTCAGAATTGTCGATTTTTAACATTTCTGTCTACATAATCTATCAGTATTTATTTATTGCCATTCGACAACCGTTCTGATACAACTAAAATAACAGAACTGAACCCCAGCTCAAACGTTATAAAATTACAGTCACTTATCAAATCTCAAACACACTGTCGAACGGTCGATTAACAATCCACCCAACTCCAAAGCCTAAACATAACAAACTTTGTAATTAAATTTCAGATACTTAACGGAATTGGGGTGCTAGTTGCGTCGGCAGGGCTTGCAATACTGCTGTGGCTGTTTGTTGAGTCACCGCTTAGCAACTTGGCTAATCTTATACTGAACCCTGTGTGAGTACCTACAGAGCTTAAGTACCAGCAGATTATGGCGAGGCGATGTATTTGTTGGTGCACGATATAAATGAGGATGCAGAGAGGTTTGAGGATTAAATGGAGCTTGGATGTAAAGCAGAATAAGCTATACCACGGGTTGATGTAATTTATACAACTTCTGAAGGGAGTTGACTAGTGTTTGATTTATTAAAAATAATAGCTCTATTAAGTAGTGATATCCTAGTGGTATGACCGTTGGACTGCCAAGTTAAAGGTCTCGTGTTCGAACCCAAGGCACGCACTTCTGACTTTTCGAAGTCACGTGTGTATTAAATAGTTAATTATCACGCGCTTAAACGGTGAAGGAAAACATCGTGAGGAAACCTGCATGCCTGAGAGATTTTCTCGACGGCGTGTGAAGTCTGCCAACCCGCACTAGGCCAGCGTGGTGGACTATAACCTAATCCCTCTCATTCTGAGAGGAGACCCGTGCCCAGCAGTGGGACAGTATAATGGGTTGATTATGTAATAGCTCTATTAAAAAATAAAATATGATACGTCAATTAAAATAAAAATCTAAATTGACGAATAAATTTCTAAAATATAAGCGTTTAAAGTTTTTGGTGCGGATTAAGAGAGGATGCTCTGTCGTTTTCTCGCAAACCAAATGGCAGCATCGAATTTATATGGTACACGAACGGTTTGACGTCACTACGTGTTAAACGGTAGATCAAATAAATATCTACGTTTCTGAGAACACGTAAATCCATCCCAGTTGACGTACGAACCTTATAACAATCGGTAATGGTAATTAGAAGCCCAAAAAGCTACCAATCTATTCTTAAGATATCAAAAACTTAGGTATTACAAGAATAAGTTTTCTTTTTTTGACAAACTTTTTCCTTTGACCTTTTCAGAAAGAAACAGACGAAAGGAAATGAAAACAAAAAGGAAATCAACGGGCAAACAAAGCTTACAGACTTAAAGGATACAAAGGCATTGTGATACATAAGATAACTTGTGATCTTGTTAATGAAGTTGATCCGACTACTTATGTAGATTTTACTGATCTACATTTATAACTGGGCTATAGAATTTTACTAAAGATTTTGAAAAGTACCTACGTGAACGACGGACAGATGAAAATCGTAATAATTAATGATATTGATTTCTGTAAATAAATATTTAAAAGACACTTAAAAGTCAGTGTAATTCATTTTAATATCTAGATGGCGTCAGCATTTCCTAACTGACGACCTCTGAGAAGTAACACTGACACAATCTCAGAGAATCATGGTCTCATTTAAAGTCCATGCAGTAGTGGTAGATAGTAGGTACTATCAAATATTTGTGAGTTTTCTTTAGGCAATATTTGAAACGGCTTTTGAACAATGAAAAAAATTATATTTTTTATATTATTTACAAAACATAAAAGCTTGCAAGGCCAAAATATGGCGCCAGTCTCAGCTGATGTTCATGCTGCAGCGATGGTTTTCAGAAAGGCCCTCAAGTAGCCCTCAAATGCCGAGCACAGTCCATCAATTCAACAAATACAAATAACGTCCTTGGTAGAACAATAACAAAATGCCGTGACTGTCACACGAGAAAGAGCCATAACAGCTTTGAGTTGACCTGTCCTCACTGACAGCACGCATACATCAGTCATTGTGTAGCTCAACCATTATTTAGGGAGCTCAACAATCCGTCAAACGATGATACCAGATCAGCAAGGAATTTGTGTAGGTCATGTAAAATACTCAAAACTGTCGTTATTGTAAATCTATCTATCTAGATCTGTCAAGCAATTGAGTATCTGAGCAAGTGCACTTGTTTTGAAATTAGATCTACCTATATCTATTTTCCATTCTTGTAAGACTATAGATAGGTACTTAATGTAAATTTCATTAAGTAAGTTTAAATATGGATGTACCTGTGGCCTCCCTGGAAACCTGAGGTTGTTGATAATAGGACTTTATACTGTCAAATTTTTTCGTGGTTAATATTGTTTACCTCTACTACGTATCTATCAGGACTTGTAAATGTGAGTACATTGTAGTATGTCTAAGTGGACATCTAATTTTATATACTTTGATGATGTGTGTTTTTCCACTTAGTTTGTTAATTTTTATACATAATGACACTCAGTTCTCGAATGCTGAGAACTTTCTTTTTCTATTATCGACTTTGACATTAAATCAATGTCAGCACATCCTGTTATTGCACTATTGTACCTACTTGAAGATTGTAATACAAATTATTTTAAAAAGAGTGTCCATGGAGTTTCTTGCCGGATTCTTCTCCATAGGATCAACTTTTTTGGAACCGTGCAACTAGACTCATTAACGTTTCATAAACGCTTGTAAAAGCTTAATGGAAATAAAAACATTTGAACTTGAACTTGAACATTGAAATCGTTAGAGCGGTTTTGATAACTACAATCAAATAAATGTTGCTTGAATAATAATTACTTATAAAAATAGTGTTGGTAAGGAGGTGTATGGGCACATTTTGAAGAATAAGTATCATTGTGGTGTTTGTTAAGCCGCGTTGGTGTTTTTGTATTTTATAGGATAAGTCAGTATTGTCCTATTTAAGTATAAGTTAAAAATGAATCGAATTTTATTAACATTGTAACAATTTTTTAATGTTAATGTAACCTATATGTAAAAAATGTAAGCCTTAAACTTAATATTTTTTTGTAGCGCCTGATAAAAATGAGTGAGCAATGAATGGTCTGTGTACAACTTACTGCTTCATTAGTTTAGTAGTCTTAAATGCAACTGTTAAGCTCTCTAGCTTAACAGTTGCGTTCGTCCTAGGTTCGATTCCTAGATCTAGTAAAGTATTTTATAGATTTGTGCCAGGTTGCTGGCAAAGGCTCTCCCCCTACAACTTGGGGTCTAAACATACCGGCAACTGGTAAGATGGCTACGGTGCTCTTTTTCCTACGCCTCTTCTTTTTGTTTTCTTAATATGTATTTATTTTAAGCACAAACTCAAAAAGAAAATCGAAATTCATCATAATATTTCGATTGGAATCGATATAAAAGTTCATCTTTATCGGAAAGAATCGCTATCCCTAATTTGAAACATACGGAAGCAGTTGGTAATGCTAATAAGTTGTAAATCAGAAGCAATATGTTTCGCGGAAGCGATGTAGAGTTAATAGCAGTACGAACTACCAAAACTTTTGAGCCCAATATGATCCAAATTTATGTCGCTTGAATGAACGTAACTATTATGCAACGGGATCGAGAATAGTTAGCTCAGAGGGGTTACAGAGACAATGATGAACGACTTTTGTTTAATACCTCCTCCGTGTACCATTTTTCATACCATCACGCCTGTATTCCCCGAAGGAATAGACAGAGGTGTACTAATATAGATACACCTACAATTCGCCACTTTGTTTGATCGTCATGGGGCCATCTTTTTGTCATTAACCAGGTACAAATTTAAACTCCGAGTTGCTTCTGGGTATTAAAAAAAAAACAATAAAAGTTTGTTCGAAGTCAAAGTCAAAGTCAAAAATTTTTATTTCAATTAAACCATTAAAAAGGTATTTTAATGGTTTAATGAAAAGTCAAACTAATTGCACGGTTCCAAAAAGTGGGTCTTATGGAGAAGAGCCGGTAAGAAACTCCGTAGATACTCTTTAAAAAAACAGTATTGCAATATTAATCTTTACAACTTTGTTTTAAATAGTTTGACAATTATGCAGTTTCATGTGTAAGATTTATTCAGTATAAGTAGGTGTTATATTTAGAAAGAAAGGGATTGACACAGCAAGTAAGAGCTGACCAGTCCCGACAGACTGCACCCGTTCACGAGCATGACGTGTGTATCGGCGTGGTTGGACTCAACCATATTGTAGGGAATAAAACGACCCGACACACAACGCCACCATCAGCAGGACATTTAAGTGAGCATGACAAGCTCAGACTGCAGGCACAATATTTTTATAAATAAATATACTTACAAAAATTGTTACCTGAATATCTGTTCGAGCTGGGAATCGAACCCAGGATCGGTCAGTTGGATAGCTGCGATCATAAATCACAAATTTCAGTAGCAACTCGCAGTTTGGATTTGTGTCCGGTTAATGACAATAGGCTCGCACCCTAATACATAGAACCTAAACATGACGCGAACTCTAAACATTAGCACACTTCTGCCCAACCGTTCAGAGATAACAGGGGTGATAATAATGATATGTTTTACTATAGTAAGACATGCTAGATTTTATCTACTACAACTAAATTTGCATCTAGAATTAAACATCCTGTATCTATTGTTGTTATATTTGGATAGATAGATGAGACAATTAGCGTTGCCATGGCAACAAGCTCACACACCCCCGAACACCCTCATGTATGTATGTAAAGTTAATTTCATCCACATACAAACGATATCGCGATGTTTATTCAGTCGTGACCGTTTTATTGAAACCTGACAAATGTTTATATAGAATTCGATTCAACCTGATTCAATTCGATGTCTGTTATTGGATTTAAAGGTAGGTAGGTAGGTACAAGGGATATTAATCCGGTCACGAATGTAGGGATTACTAGAATTCAATACGAGTTTTATTGGTGGAGGCATTGTCAGCTCTTCTTGCTATGGTTGTGTGTTTTGATGGGATTGAATCTATAGATACATTTTCAAACAGACCTTAAATGGCTACTTTTGATAGATACTATGAATGATTCATAATATAAAAATTACTAAGGAATTCTAAGGGTTCTCAATATGATATTCATCATCTTTATCTGGCTGGACAACTGCTCAGGACGTAGGCCTCTCCAATGTGCACCGATTTACCCTGCCTTGTCCAATATTGAATTGGAGAAATCGCTGAATTTAAAAATTTTCATAAATCCCCTAACTCATTGTCATAACCTCCTAAATCCTCGAGCAAGAACGTCTATTTTTTTATTTACTGTTATTGTCCCAATTCTGGGCAAAGGACAAGTCTTTCTTATGCTTTTTCTGCATTGTGTGCAACGCTGGACCAGAGCGTCCACTTAATGGGTGCCTGAAACGCCTAATTATGAAAGATTTTGAATAGCTGAGGACTAACTATAACCGCAGTCCGCAACGTACAATGTATGAAATAAAATTCAGCATTAACAATAAAGCCATTCCAATACAAAAATATGACATGATTAAGGATGTATTTAGATGAGATATTACTAAAACTGTCATGAAAAAATAGCAATGTGCCAATCTTACTATTAATGAAAAGTAATTCTGGGATTTGTCTAAGGAATTTCACCAGAAAGATATCAACAACAACATTACATAATACCTATAAAAGTAAAATGTTTAACAAGATAAAACCTTACTCGTGTATCAGTTTAATCTATAAAAATAAACAGAATCACAAAAAACACTAAAATAATGATCTTAAACAATACTGTTATCTTTTCAGAGAACAATTTAACTTATATAGACGACGTCCTTGTTTCATGTAACAAACTAAGGAGATATCCTAGGAATTTGTGATTGCTTTCATAGATTAGTTTCTGGAATTAGATTGTACTGAAATTATAGTATGCATAGGATTTGGAACTGATACAGTTAACGATTATACTACCTCTGTATATCGGTTTATTAGTGTAGCCCTGTTTATGATCAATCCTGTCGCTGCGAATTTTGAAAGACTCGGTTCAATTCTATTCTCAAACGAATTAGAATCAAATTTGCATGATCAGAAAATGTGTAATTGGTGCAAGCAGGAATTTGATAAATATAGTTATGGTGGGTTGTGTGATGTAATTCCGTTATCAACAAATTGTATTACACCATAGTTAATCTGACTAATCCTTTTGATTTTGCGTAGCTGTTTTGCAATAAACTTAAACTTAATTTTGTTAATCCAGTTTGCAAGGTTTGGCGGAACCTTAATTATAATTATATTAATGAGAGTATCAATTTCTAAAATATCAGGATATTATAATAAATCTACTCATTTAAATGTCGGTTTTAATAACGATGACGAGTCAAATGGAACGTCAAATTGATGTTTACGGCCAAGGGTGAGTCGGCACGATCATTATAATTATATCGGCAGTCGAGGATCTACCTCGACTGCCGATATAATTATAATGAACTTTCAAAGAACCCTCAAAATAAGCAAGTTAAGCATTAATCTTGCGTTCCAGCTGCAAAATTATCTCTACTTAATACCAAAACATCGTCATCGTCTTCCAAGCCTTTTTAACTTTTCTGGAGCCAGCTTCTAGTCTAATCAGATGTGGATAGATTGTCAGTTTTCTGAACTAATTAACGATTATCAATAGTTCATGTTTTTATGTCAAATAAGCTTTTACAAGCGTTTATGGAACGTTCTAATTCTAGTAGCTCGGTTCCAAAAGGTTGACACTTTTTAAAAATATATGGTGTTACAATCTTCACTGTTACAATATTGCGATATCAGGATGTGGGAACATTGAATGCCAAAGTTGGACCAAAGTCGATAATTACAAGAGTTATTGAGGCAGCTTGTATGACAACCAGATTCGACGACTTACCGGAAAGCTTCATGCGTTAATAATGCATGCCATCCATTCACTAACCGTAGTAAGCGCGAGATTAATCCGCGTAGTTATAATTTTGCCAAGATTGCTTCTTAATACCGAAACATACCAGAACAAATTATTCGCTTACAGCACAGACTCCATTCATTTTACATTATATCTCGAGATTACATAAAGCCGCGAGCACACGGGCTCTTTGTCACGCTGACGTGAACTGTCACGTCACGGTATTGGAATATTCTGAGTCGTTGTTAATTAACGTTCATGTAGATACAGCCTAATTAACTGTTCCAAGGTTTGCTTGAGATGACTTATTCTATATTTTGTTTTAAGATGTTTTCCGTAGAGCGTGTTGGAAAACTGGTAATTAAAGAAATACTTAAACAAGTAAGAATTGAACAGTGTTATTTTATATCTCACTAACAGTTTCCCGTGGTTTGTCTCGCGTCTCAAAGGACCAATTTACTTTTTTTTTCTGAGACATAAAGAGTAGGCTAAATCTTTCCTCAGGATGCAATTATTTCCACTTTTGACACCTTCGTGATAATTTCATAAGTCCATGACTTTAAGTTATTAAAGGACTATGCTTACAACGAGCGCGACTGTTATGCTAAAGAACCTGGGTTCCATTCCCAGGTCGAGCAGTGTTATTGGGTGTTTCTATGAAATTCTCTTGTAATGGCAATAGGCTTGCCGGGACCTAAACATAACGGCGATCTGTGGGTGTACATAGGTACACCTCTGCTTACCCTTGGGAATATAGGTTATGGTAGGGTGTGATGGTATATGTATTATGTTCATAAGTGTCATTTATTATCATCACAACAGAAGAAGCCCACGGATAATGATCAACACTAGTCATTCTAATGCCATATTTATAACCTCAATTACTCCCCAAGAGCTTATGAAATAAAAACTTCTTGATTGTTCTAAAACTGTCACGCATTATGAGCCACCGGATCCCGCTCATTTGTGCCATTCATCATTGTAACTTATGCCTTATAACAAGAAGAAGGACAGAAGGACCAGTTTTATATATTCTAGTGTTTAACAGCAGAGCCGCTGGAGCTTTTCGTGGGGGCGCGGGGCGTTAGCGGGTCTAAAGTCAAATGTATTTTTTTTATTTGTGATTATTAATCTATATATATAAAAGAAGAACCTGACTGATTGACTGACTTATCAACGCACAGCCAAAACTACAGGAGCTAGATCACTGAAAGTTTGCATGCTGGTTCCTTTTGCATTGAAGACGAGCACTAAGGATTTTTTGAATTTCGCCGAGTGAGTGAGGTTACCGGAGGCCCAACACGACCCGTTTGACGTAGCGGCTGAGCGATCGGCTTCTGCGTCACGTGTTGTGGGTTCGATCCCCAGTACAGGTACTTGCTCCGGGTCTGAGCGTTTGTGTATGTGAGAATTGGTTTTTGTAAACGCACCCACGATACAGGAGAAAATCCTAGTGTGAGGCAACGTTTTATTGAAAAAAAAAAATCCCGTTTTAAAAGGTCGGCAACGCACTTGTGACTCCTATGGTGTTGCGGGTGTCCATGGGCGGCGGTTATCGCTTACCATCAGGCGATCCGCCTGCTCGTTAGCCCTCGTAACCAAAAAAAAACAGAGATGCATAGTCTGGGATAGCACAGAGGCTATCTTTTCTCATCATCTTAACCAGGTCTGATCCAACTCTGAAGTCCGCGCAGACGAAGTTCTTTTGGGTAGGGTGGTACTTCTGAATTTCCCGATAGCACCCTAAGCCTTAATTTATTACACGCTACGTATGTTTTCTGTTACGGGCGTTATTAATAGCTCTATGGGGAGGGGTGTATAACACGGGGTAGGCAGAGTACCAGTACCTGTTGAAGGGAGATACTATCTTTGGTGGAAAAATGGTGTAATTATGTGAAAGATCGGTACTTATAAACATGGTGAGATGGACTGGAGATGTTGAGAGAACAGGTAGTTGATATTAAAACCATATACTCAGGTCTACAGTCCCTTGAAGCTGTGAAATAATCAAAATTCTTAGTTCACGTAAAATAAAGATTTATGCCATTTATGTCGCAAAAAACGTACCTTTATTTCGATACTCTTTAGACTCTAGGGAAAAAGAATTTATAGGATATTTTGCGTCGACATAAAAGTAACTACTAATTTGGCAAGTAATACCATCTTATGCTACAAGTATAGGGTAAAATCTGAAAACTACGCATTTGTAATTAATTATAATTGTGTACCTACAAATTTGTGTGGTGGGCAAGTCCGAATTGCACTTGTCCGGTTTTCTTTTTATTCTTGATAGGCCTACGCTTGACCGCCAGTTCGCTGCGATCTACGATGGAGCGCTTTTGCCTAAAAGAAACCGATTCACTCGTGATTTAAAGACACCCAGGTCAATTAAATTTGAACTCGCAACCTAAGACAAAACGAATCTTTTCATCTCATACTCCCACATCTGTGTGTATCAACATAATATTTTCCGCACACCCATCCTTACCCTGTTATCTTAAATCCTATATCAGTTTCAATTATAATTAAATAAGAGATCACGTAGTCTAAGTTTGAGGCAGTAGCGATTTAATATAAGCTTGAATTTTTTTTTCTATGATGACAACAAGTATGTTGTCTGTCTGATGTTTAGCGGCAACCGCAGCCTTCATAGCCTGTGGAATTTCAATATAGACTAGATATAATATATAGCACTATAGACTATAATAATATATATATATATATATATATATATATATATATATATATATATATATACATTACTGGGCACATGAGACTTAACAACTGAGGTGTCAAGATGACAACGTGCGAGTGATACTATAGCCTTAGCACGAACAACTTGCGAAAAAGTATTCGTATCGTCACGATAGAGGCGCTGGTCCAAATCTCATACAAATTGGTCTCCATGACGATGCTAAGGCTACTGATCAGTAGCCTTAGCACGAACAACTTGCGAAAAAGTATTCGTATCGTCATGGAGACCAATTTGTATGAGATATGGACCAGCGCCTCTATCGTGACGATACGAATACTTTTTCGCAAGTTGTTCGTGCTAAGGCTACTGGTGTTGCTGGCGTCTCTAGGCTGCGGTTATCGCTTAGGTACTATTTAGCGACCCGCGTTTGCTTGTCATCTTATCAAAGTTTAAATAGCGAATGTCTTATTACTTGGGCCATATCCTAAGGGTAGCTAATTTATTAGCACCACACCCTGTTAAATAGTGACTTATTTATTTGAAACGGGATGTCCCTATATTCTGTACTGGTAATTAAATGTAAATCGAGATAGCTCTCTTTACGAAACGGGTCCGCCATTTATTGACCACTAGCTGTTATCCGTGGTTTCACTCGCATCCCAAAGGACTATTTGAGATAAATGGTGGACATGGATAAGTAACCCATAGTGCGGGAGGGAAAAGTATTATTTTAAGTAGAAGCGTCACAAATTGACAACGCGCTAGTGATACTACTGGTATTTTTTTTATTCGTGATAGGCTTACGCTTGACCACTAGTTCGCCTGATGTTAAGTGACACTGCGATCTACGATGGAGCGCGCTTGGTTAGAAGAAACCGATTCACACGTGATTTAAAGACCCCCAGATTATATCTATCGGGGATGACCAACTCGGGAAGTGCATTTCAGATTTCAGCGGTACGTATGATAAAAGTGGACTTAAAGCGAAATCCAACGAAACGGAAGGAATTATTTAATTATTTATTAAAATTTTTGGAATGTCCACCATGAATCCATGTCGCTTTTCCGTGCTTCTGTTCGTCCGATAGTAGAAAGGGCTAGGGGGAATAAGATCGTGGAGATCTGATGCACACTCTCCGAAATGTTGCTGGCGTTACCACTTACCATCGGCAGCCCATCGAGCAGACGGATCGCCTGATGGTAAGCGATTACCGCCGCCCATGGACTCCCGCAACTCCATTGGAGTCACAAGTGCGTTGCCGACATTTTAAAAGGGGATTGGGCGTCCGGTAACCTCACTCACTCGGCGAAACACAACGTAAGCGTTGTTTGACGCCGGTTTTCAGTGAGGCCGTGGTATCACTCCCGTCGAGCCGGCCCATTCGTGCCGAAGCATGGCTCTCCCACATAAACGTCATCTTCATTAACTCATATACTGTTTCAAGCTGAGCTATAGTCCACCATGCTAGCTTAATGCGGGTTGGCAAACTTCACACGCCGTCGAGAAAATCTCTCAGGCATGCAGGTTTCCTCACAATTTACTCCCTTCGTAATTAATTAATACACACATGACTACGAAAAGTCAGAGTTGCACGCCTTGGATTCTAACTCGAAACCTTCGAATTGGCAGTCCAATGGTCACATCAATAGGCTATCACTGGTTTTCTTAATCATTGTCATGTTATTACAATAAAAAAAAACTATCAAAACGAATACCAAGCAACGCCGACGGCCTTCACAAGGCAAAAATAATACTTAACAAAGTAAACATTTTCATTTTGCCAACGAAAAAACTGCGAGGGGGGAACGTCACTCTTATCTCTGGAGATAAGCGTGACAGAGACCCGACGTGACAAAAAAAAAGTGACAAAAAAATAGAGTCACGTCACGAAAATGAATCCGACATAATGTTTTTCGGCCCGAGTGTACTTAAATATTAATGTCGCGCAGCTTTTAACGTGTAAATATATTTTTTGTCTTTTAGAAGAATTAATTACGTATCCTACTCTAAATGGTCTTTGGAGGATAGCGGTTAAGTGCTTGCCGTTCTGTTTTTAAATTAGTGTGTAAAAAGGAATTGGTTTCGGCTTTACTTGGTATCGGTATCGATTTAAAAAATAAAATCACAATTTATTTAGATATTTGATGATGCAAATATTTTATTTTCGTATTAGAGACAAACGAATTGATATTATATCAACAAACAGCTAGGTACCTAAATATCGAGTGATACCTTTGTGTCTCAATTACATGAAACACAACACTATTGTAGTACTCGCAAATGATGTACCTACCCTTGCTTCACTGAATAAGGTGTGTGCTGCTAAAAGGTAGTACATATTTGGTATTGATATCTAACACAATATTATTTTTTATTATTTATAATATATTTATAACGAGCTTCTGCCCGCGACTTCGTCTACGTTAACTTCAGAATCGGGTTCGACCTGGATAAAAAGTCGCCTATGTGCTATAATTCATCTCTGTGCCTTTCATCCAGATCCGTTCAGCCATTCTTGCGTGATTGAGTAACAAACATCCATACATGCTCAAAAACTTTCATGTTTATACCTAATATTAAGGATTCTGTAGCCTTTTGAAAACGTGTTTGCTGCTAGTTTTGACTTTTCAAAAGCAGATATTGTAGTGTTCTAATTGAAATAAAATATTTAGTCAATTTTGAATCAACGATGTATAGGCTAAAGCAATGATTGTGTAAATTTCATTTTATTTTTTGTAACATCGAATATTTTTTTTACAAATTCCCATCAAACAACTATTTAAGTATTTATATAAGACAACAGTTTTTTGACACGTAACTACAGACACATTAAAAACATTTATATGTTTCTGCACAATTATGCTGCGTAAGTATTTGTAGGCACTGATTTCCTTAGACTTAATAACTTTATATCGTTTTCTCGGAATATATTGATACCAATTCAATGCCGAAACCCAAATGTACACCGAAAAGCAAAACGATACTACACGATTTTGTTGTTGTCGTATTGTTTTTTTCGGTTATCAACCGACTTCATAAAGTAGGAGGTTCTCAATTAGACTGTATGTTTTATTTGCCTATCTTTATACAATGCTAAAGCATTTTATCATCCTGTAGATATGCACTGATATATATATATATATATATATATATAAGTTTCCTTCTGGTACTAAGGATCAAGCTTTGAACCTCAAAGTGTCTGCCCAAACTTATGCTATCCGCGAAGTTGCCCAAACACGTATTAATTGTTATCCTACATGGTCGGTTTAATTAAACGTTCTCAACTACCGACTTCAGTGGTCGACAATGTTGGACTATCAAATATTACTACTAATTAATTACTACTATTACTACTAATTAATACATTGTAGTGTTTGGTTAAGCTAGAGGGTCGAACTAATTGGGATAGTCTAGTATGGATTAGGTTTTGATGCCGTACCTAGATCATATCTAGGGCACACGACTAGGGCACACGACATCTTTAATGCAAAGAAGGAAAATATTAGATAATCGTATTCTATGACGCAGTGGTTACAATTCAGATATTTGCCTACATTTTAAAACACGTAATATCTGGCAATAAATACTGTCTGAACTTTAAAGGAGACCATGATACTCAGAGTTTGTTCCGGTGTTATTTCTCAGAAGTCATCAGTTAAAATGCTAGAAAAATACGTATTACATTTACTTGTAAATGTATTTGTAAAAGATCTATTTACAGAGATAAATATAATAACCTGATGGCTTTTCTTAAAAAAAAACATATATCTTCTGTGTACTTACGAACGGTCTGTTTATTCAACATGGTTTTTTTCCTTTCACTAGCATGAAAATTTGCTTTGAATGATCTCACGAAGAATGCCTTGATACAGTACCAAGCTAGAACCCAAAAATAGTCACTGGCGAATGGTATTACATCGGTAAAAGTAAAGCTATACCTTTGAGAATATCATCCATGATAAATTATATATAATTTAACTACACTTGCTTGAACAAAGCAATTAAGGGTTCAATAATAGAAACCCCTTTACCCTATTGTGATTATAATATTCTTTGTTACATAAAATATCGTACCGAGTTACGCCCTGGGGATTAACGCTAGACAGTAGTGATGCGAAAAGAAATTGAAACCAAAATGGATAATTACAATGACTTTCCTTATGGCCGAAAGCCGAAAATAATTTTGATATTTGAAGTTGCAACATTACTTAACATGTTAATTATATGATTGTATAGTCTCATAAAGAGGTTGACTATAGATAGAGTTGAACAATAAAAACAAAATTTAAAACGGTGAAAAAATAATGGTGCACAGAGAGGGTATTGTCGTTAAACCGTGCGTGCGCTATACTGATATTTTACGGGAATTGGACGGAGCATCTCATCTCAATCACCTCCAAAAACTTTATATAAGCATTTAAAGTTCTAAGAATTATATCTTAAAACTTAATAAGTCGAATTTCAATTATCTTGTTAGTATAAGAATTATACTTAATAACATGTTGAAATAGAACTTGTATTTTTTTATAATGATTAATAATACAAAGACGAGCTGTTTACGAAACTAGCAGTTCCAAGAACATAAACCGTAGCAATCAATAACTTTAATTCATATTGGCCTAAATACTTCATGTGAAAATGAATCCTGTAAATTGATTTTCGTGCACTGATTAGTAAAGCAATACAATCGACAAATTTCTCTGCAATCAAATACATTTCAAAATAGAATTTCATGTAAGCCGAAAGCCAAAACCACATAATCATTCCATCACTAGCAAACAGTTCATATCAGACGAAATGGGTTGGCATAGGCTCGAGGCCATCACTAATTACTGTTGAAATTCTGAACTTAACATTTCGGCTTTAAAAGCTTTGTAAAATACGTTATAAAAAGGAAAACAAAAAATAATATTGCTTTTTTATATCAAAGATAACATAAACATACCATCACGCCTGCATTCCGCGAAGGGTTAGGCAGAGGCAGAGGCAGATTTTCTTAAATCATAGCAACAATCGATCAAGTCACATTTCAAACAAAATAAATACGGAATTTAAATCGGTTCATTCGTATGGTAGCTACAATGCAACAGACAGGTACACACGTTAAATTATAACACCCCTCTTTATTGTGTCGGGGGTTAAAGCACTAGCAGCAAGAGAAATACCATGGTTTCTATTAAAATAAAATAAAAAGTCCCAAAAATGTAAAATCCTACCATTTTATCGTAATAACCATTACTTTCGGATTACCCCTGCAAACTGTCATAAAAAGTGGACCAACTTTGTAATCCCCGCTTTTTAACCTGTTCGTGATGGTAACGTACCGTCCCGTGGGCCTATTTGACCCGTAAACTGTAGTAGGGTTAGTAAAATACTTGTTTTTGACTCGTTTCGTGTTTTGTAGCCAGTTTTTGTAAGATTTATATCTTAGTGGTAGTTTATGTGACCTTTATGTAAGCTATATTTGTTGAGGTCAGCATATGGATGGGTGAGCAATCTCTTCATTTTCTAATAATACTTTTTTCTGCTTTGTAAAGCACTTTGCTCTGTTCCTCTGTAGTCTGAGAGTCAACTTCTCCGATACATATTTTTTTTTAACCGTGCAACTAGATTTCCACTTTTTAAAAGTAACTACCTATCTAATGTAATATATTCGCCAGATTGATTAAAAACATTTTGACGATGATTGTGCCTTTAAAATATTTAAAAAAAAATGGTCGCCTTTACCATTATTAGAAATGCCAAAATAATTAATTCTTTGTTATATTTTCACGCCAAAACCGCTGAATAAATTTTAATGATCTTTTGTTTAAGTGATAAACAACAGAGGAATAAAGGCTAAATTTACTCTCGAAGTCTTTTGGGATGTGAATCAAACCGCGGGAAAAGCAAGTACGATACATACCATCACGCCTATATTCCCCGAAGGGTTAGGCAGAGGCGTACTTAATGTCCACCCACAGTTCGCTGGTATGTTTAGGTCCCATGTTATAGCGGGCAAGGCTGCTACTGAGAATTTCATAGAAAAACCCAATAACACTTTGCTCGCCTGGGGATCTAACCCAGGACCTCTATTTATTTATTTATTTATATATACTTTATTGTACACCAATAAAAACACAAATTTAGAGGACCCAACAGTTTTACAAATATACAATGGGCGGCCTTATCGCGGACTGCGATTTCTTCCAGGCAACCTTAGGATGGAAATTACGGTACAGAAAAAATAAATAAATGGGGTGGTCACTGGTGCAACTATTGACATAATGATACCAAAAATAAATTATACTTAACATAACACTAATAAATATATATATATATATATATATTATAATATCCGAATAAAAGGAAAAGTACCTCTAGTGTAGCAGTCGCTCTTGGGACCACTAGATTAATGAAGCAGTACGATAATACATGAGAAAAAAAGCATTGATACCTAAAACACTGCATACTCCATTAACTCCAAAATGCGTAAAATCACGTCGGCAAAGATTACAATAACTTCTACCACGTTCTCGAAAGCTTGAAACGATATTATTAAGGAATCACAAATACTGCACGCTCTTTAGGCACCCAAGCGAGCGCTTAAATAGCGATATGGAATGTTGCAAGTAATATGCTTTTTAGTAAGTGTACCTCACAAGACTAGTTAGGTCCCGAGCGCGACTGATACGTTTATGGTTCTGGGTTCGAGTCCCAGGTCGGGCAGTTTTATTGGGTTTTTCTATGAAATTCTCAGCATTCGCAGCTCGCAGTCTAGATTTGTGCCCGGTTAACGGCAATAGGCTCGCCCCCTGACAATCGTGAATTTTAAAATTCATTACTACGTTTACTTTCATGAATATTTGATATTTCTTATTCTACTTGATGATGAGATTGGGCCACGGTATTTTTAAACCCCGACGAAAAAGAGGGGTGGTGTAAGTTGTGTGTATCTGTGTTTCTCTGTTGCATCGTAGCGTCCAAACGAATGGACCGATTTTGATTCAGTTTTTCTTGGTTTGAAAGGTCACTTGATCGAAAATGTTGTTAACTATAATTAAGAAAATCTTGAAAGCCGTTTGAAGATTATCAGCTCCTTTCTGGTTCATGAAGGGATGTGCGGAACTTCCACAGGTCTGATCGATTTGAAATTTGGATTCCTATTACTTAGATTAATTACTTCCTAATAAAAATCAATTAATTTATAATATCTTTCGTAAAAAATATTGCATGCCAAAGAGCTTCTAAGTCAGTTAAAGATGGTGGATGAAATCGATTGACTACAGATTTCGATTCCGAATCGAATTAAAACTATTAGTAATCGTTTTAACTGTAACAGTTAGCACGTGTCTTAAACCTTTAGTAACACCATGGTTGCTTATGTTTCGTAATTGTTTTTATGGGGAATAATTTGCATTGTTTTTATAATAGTTAATCTTGGCGGGCTGCTGATATAACATTGTTATACCAAGTTTTTAATGCGATATTTATCATCCATGCGAGCGGAACTGCAAGGGAAAGCTTGTTAATTTTAAATAAATATTGAAAGAGGAAAAGGAGAAAAAAAAAGAGAAAATTTTGAATATAAAGCAGAAGTTATAGCTAGGATATAAGCAGGTAGGAATACGTAATAATAGAAAATTTGTTTAGAAATCCTAATATCATTAAATGGAGAAAATAACACTGATTTCGCGAGTAAAAAATTAATTAATCACGCCTTTATTCCTTGAGGGGTTAGGCAGAGATGTACTAATATATAACCCTAATTCGCTAGTATTTAGTAATAGGGGAGTTTACTGTCATTAACCGGGCACAAATCCAAACTCCTAGTTGCTAGAGATTATCATAGACAACTGCTACGCTTGAGGTCCTGGGTTCATTGGTTAAAATATATAAGCGGTAGTTAGCTTCCATTTTACCGCACCAAGAATCGAACTACAATCGACCTCCAGGACTTGCAACTTCCAACTTTGCAGACGTCAGAGCTAATATTGACAAAGGAACAAAAAAACTTACCCCTTCTGATTGACTTGGCGCGAAGACTGTTTATTTTAGCTTTGATTTTCTTTGCTATTGGTGTTCCGAGGGGCGAAAGGGATGAACAGGGATGAGACTAAAGTTGTTCGTAACATCACGCTTTTATTACAAGAGGTATGGTCGTATTCCTACATCGAAATAGTAATTGCGGTAAAAAGTTGTTAGTTATTATAACAAATGATATTGATTTCTGTAAATTTAAAGACACTTTTACAAGTTAATGTTTATCATTTTTTTAACTAGATGGTGCTAACCTAACCTAACTGACGACCTCTGAGAAGAAACGTCTCCCTTACGTCGGAGTCTGTCATAAAGCACCTTGATGTGTGTTTCGACTTTTGCACGTAAGAGCTAGTTCCCCTCGGTTGCTGCGGCTCTGGCAGTCTGCAGTTCGTAGGAGTTCTTAGAGATCGGCAACGCATCAGGACCTCCTCCCGTGGTTGCAGGTGTCCATGGGCGACGATGACTTATACTTACCACCAGATGGCTCGTAAGATCGTTTGCCGACTTAATCCATGAAAAAAACTCGTAGAATCGTGGCTTTTTTTAAAGTCCGGACACTGGTAATATTATCAATTATATGAGTTTTACAATGTAAGGTATTATCTGAACGGACCTTTTGAAGAAAGAGCTATAGTAGCTTTGAGCTGACCTGCCCTAGCATCGCACGCATACATCAGTCATCGTGTAGCACCATTTAGAGAGCTCAACGACCTGTCGCACGACGATATCAGATCAGCAAGATATAATAATAATCTCATTACGATATTTCACGTTATTTGGGAGAATACCATTTAATTGAAGTAGGTATATTTAAATATAAATCAGCGCTGCGCTGTGTAGCAAGCATTTCTGTAACACAGAACAGCGTAAAGCTGAGCGCCACCCCTTTTTCTTGCGGAGATGAGACGCACTATGATTATATGGTTTGTTTTTGTATTTAATATTTTATATGTTACGTAGTCCCACTTTGTTTCGCAAAGAAAGAAAGAAAAATTATTTATATTCGCCGAAGTCAACGGACGACAATTATTTGAGCCAAAGGCCAAAGTATAACAATATATATTTTTTTTTTATTTAGGCATCTAACAACACTCCTAATAAATGCCAACTTATTAAAATAAAAGTAAATAACCATAAACAGCAATGTGAAAAATTGTGATTGTGACAAAATAAATTAGATTAGGTACTAAGTATTTTTACCTTGCATATTAGAAATCAGATTTTTAAAAGCAAAAGTTCTCGACATCTTTTAATTCGCCGTCGAAGCTCAAGGTAAAGTAGTAAGAAATTATGATTCACAAACAGATATAAAAGGTAACACCCCAATGTATTCCAAATTTCCGCCCGAATATTCCCGAAATTATGTATCAAAAGTCGTCCGGAATTACACAATAATTGGGCTTGTATCTGGCAATAGGGAAAAATAAATTAACGTACTGAATAAAAGAGACGCCAAGATACAATACAGTGTAAGCGAGAAAGAGACAGATGTAGGGTAGGTTTCAAATTGTCGCCATTGCAATATTCGAGATTAAAAGTAACGCTTCGCTTGGCAACAGAATTCCGTTGGACAGTCGCGGACAGAAGTGCTCTTTTTCGCAGCGTTTTATTTTTCGTTTCTTTTTCCTCTTTTTAGGCGTTTTTATTATTTTTCCGCGTAGGTAATTGGATTTTTCGAGATATACCGTTTGTGACGGCTCGTTGGCCTATTTCATTGTTACCTGAATGACCGCTGGTAACATACAGTGCCAAATTATAGGGGAGCTTGCAAAGTTTTTTTACTAAAATTGTTATTGCTATGTGTTGATGGAGACTAACAAACGTTTGTAATAAAATGCGCAGTTCTATCTTGATTTGACGTTTTTTAACGATGTATGAATCTTGAGGAGTTTCTTGCGCTGTTCCTTATTCCCAGCAAAAATACTCGGAGGCGGGCTGTCTATAATATAGAAATGACGTTCAAAAAGTACTATCTAACAGTCATCTTGATTTTGACTTTGATAATGACATTAGTATCAGGGATAATTGTCAAGTGTCTAGTCAATTACAATTTCTTTATCAGATATTTTTTTAATGGAGGCGGTTTTTGTCAGTATAACTCTGAAATTGTATAGTAACGTGTTACTAAAAAGGTGAGGTTCTGTACTCAGTAGTTTTTTTTTATGGGATAGAGGGACAAATGAGCAGACGGATCGCCTGATGGTAAGCGATTACCGCCGCCCATGGACACCCGCAACACCAGAGGAGTCACAAGTGCGTTACACGCCTTTTAAAAGGGGTTTGGGCCTCCGGTAACCTCACTCACTCGGCGAAACACATCGTTAGCGTTGTTTGACGCCGCTTTTCTGTGAGGCCGTGTAGTGTAGTATTAGTTATTTTGGGATAAAGAATGTCTTTTTTTATAAAGGCAATGACGGAGCTACAACTTATCACGCAACGTCCAAGATCGTTAGATATCATCGAAGATTAAATAGTACCTATAAAGCAGTCTCTGTTTTTCTCTGTCTGTTTCTCCGCTACCTTCTTCTAAACTATGCAACCAATTTTGATACGATTTTCACTATCATTTAAAGATTTTTTCTGGAAAGTTTTTACTTATAATACAGTCCAGATGAAAACCAGCGACAAACATGAAACTATGCTTGACATATTGCTGATCTGGAGACCCATTTGGTCCAGTCGTGAGACACACGCTTTACTATTGCATTGCATAATTTGTAGATTTTTAGTTTAATACTTTTTGCTGTTCTTTGTCTGTTTTATTTACCTACCTGTGTTTCGAAGTTGGCAAAATAAACAGTTTTTATTTCGTTCCTTCTTCATATTATAGTGGAGATAATCGAGAATTTCAATCGGGTCGGGGCGAATCGCTATTTAGATAATCCAGAATTTGATGGCATTATGTTGAAGAAGATGACAAAAGATTCTACATAACATATTAGTTTCTCCGTGTTTATACATTGATTAATAACTAACTATTTCATGTTAGAAACAACCGTATTCGCCCGGTAACATCCAATTATCAGAATCCCTTCATCAATGTCTTATGTAATATGTCAAGCGTCAGTTTCAAGCCAATAATTAGGGTTATATCTGACGTAGGCCATGTCAAGATGACGTTTATGGGTCCTTTCTGACGTTTATGAGTACACTAGCTTCTGTCCACACAATAAATTATTTTAATGATTTAATTTTTTCAAATAAGATAAATTCGCGTCGTTTCGGATTCTTTACGTCATTAATGGTCACGGGTAGACTAACGTTGATCTTTGCGAAAAAAATCTAAATAAAATACTACTACATCGCAATAATGTCAATATAACGCAATAAAACTCAAAAAAAAAATTACGTTTTTATAGTGTACAAAAAAAAATTTAAAAGTTTATCGAGACTTAATATGTTACCTGTGATTTCTCAAAATCTTTTCTGAACTTTCAAAATATGCAGTACTTACCTGAAACAAGAATAAAACACAAAATTAATACACATTCATTACTTTTTTATTAAAATACATCCATTACTTTTTTTTTATAATTGTATAAGAAATAAAACAAAAATCTCGCTATTCACTTTTGTCATCGTCTGTACCACCAAGTGGCCCAGATACATGCTGGGCCATACCTCCGCCCTCAAACAGACACGAAGCCATTTCAGGCCACCACCTGAAATTCAGGCGTCTGCGGCAATTTTCTTTTGCGGAAATATTTTCAAGTAAAAAAATGCTCATTTTGGTGCGCGAGATTTTTTTTGCGTTGTTTTTTTTAAATCTTAGTATTTTTATTGTAATAATAACATGAAATTGACTGCCTCATTAGTCCAGTGGTCCCAAGCGCGACTGCTACGCTAGAGGTCCTGGGTTCGATCCCCAGGTCGAGCAAAGTGTTATTGAGTTTTCTATGAAATTCTCAGTAGCAGCTCGGAGTCTGGATTTGTGCCCGGTTAATGGCTATAGGCTCGCCCCCTATAACATGGGACCTAAACATACCAGGCGAACTGTGGGTGTACATTAAGTACGCCTCTGCCTAACCCTTCGGGGAATACAGGCGTGATGGTATGTTAATAACATGAATAGGTCGATAAAGGTGTACTTATGTACACAGTTCTCCGGTATTTATGAGGTCCTATACCTATAATAGAGGGCGAGCCTATTAACCGGGCACAAATCTAAACTCCAAACTGCTACTGAGAATTTCAAAGAAAAATCTTATAACACTTTTCTCAAGTTGAGCATTGAACCTAGATACTAGACTATTGAAGCAGACTTTACTGTAATAATAACAATTTTAAATTGTCGTGGACTAATATTTGCAAGCATGGCTACAGAGCATGAGATCCAGGGTTTGATTCCCTCGACCGGTGTTATTGGGATTTTCTGTAAGAGAATTTTCAGTAGGTAGCCTGAAGGTAAGATTTGGGGGGCATAACAATAAGCATAAAGATATTAAAAATATTTACAGAGCAGTAAAATAAAATTATACATATTAGGTACCTACTTAAAAACTGCCATCCATCCAAATACTAACCGTAGTAAGCGTAGATTTACATAAACTCACTTAATCATCCCAGTTCGGCTGAGGCGCAGGTCAAAAATTATTAATGGTCACCCATCCACTACCTGACCTCAGCTAGTGCAGCTTAACCTAACAATTTCTCTTTACTTTGATGTTGATGAAGGCTTCCAATTATTGTTTACATCACATAGATACTTATTCCTCCAGCCCAAGTGGTAGTAAACACAAATCAATCTACGCCTACCCACAGAAAATCAACATAAAAATAAGACTACCCTCCTCAATATTTCTCGCACACAATAGCGCATACCAATAATAATACGTCACCGACCAACCGTGGGGTCACGGTCTGGCCCCCAATAGTGGAAAATGGGGGTAAAAGGTGAGGCAGTATATTTGGGTTTAGTGGGGTAAGTTTTGCTGATTTTTAGGACAATTTTCCATATCCACAAACCATCCAGGGTTAGGCAGAGGCGTACTAATGTACACACCCAGTTGCGTTTCTTTTCATTCGTGATAGGCTTACGCTTGACCGCCAGTTCGCCTGATGTTAGCAACACTGTGATCTACGATGGAGCGCGCTTGACTAGAAGAAATCGATTCACTCGTGATTTAAAGACTCCCAGATTATATCTATCGGGGAAGACCCCCTTGGGAAGCGCATTCCACATTTCAGCGGTACACATGATAAAAATTGACCAATGGACAATGAATCATGAATCGATGTTGCTTTGCCATTAACAGGGCACAAATCCAAACTCCGAGCTGCTACTGAGAATTTCATAGAAAATCTCAATAACACTGCTCAAGGTGGAAATCGAACGCAGGACTTCTAGCGTAGCAGGACCGGCGCTTAGGACCACTTGTTTTTTTATTGGATAAGTCGGCAAACGAGCTGACGATCCACTTGGTGGTAAGTAGTCATCGTCGCCCATGGACACCTGCTACACCAGAGGAGTTGCTGATGCATTGCCGAGCTGTAAGAGCTCCTACGGACTGCAGACTGCTAGAGCCGCAGCAACCAAGATGAACTGGCTCTTACGCGCAAAAGTCGAAACACACACCAAGGTGCTTTACGACAGACTCCGACGTAAGGGTGGTCGCCAGCCAGTCAGAGCACAAGAGGTCCTACCACCGAGCAAAAAGTCTACTAAAAGAAAATATTAGTACTGTTTTTTATCGCTATCTCTCCCTCTCTAAGTAATGTCATCCCAATTCTTATCTCTTTCTAGGAATAAACCTTGACAGTTATGATTTTATCTATAACTAGCTGTTCCCTGCGGTGCTACCCGCATTAATCTCGATTTTGTCAATCCCGTGGGAATATCAAGAATCCCTTTCTTAGCAAATGTCTAGACGTTAGACATATAGGCTACATGCCAAATTGCGTTTTTAGGTTTTCTAGTTTTTTTATTTCGTTTATATGTCTAAATAAAACACTTAAAAATAATTATAGTATATCATCACGCCTGTATTGGCTGGTTCGACAGAGATGTAATAATGTACACCCACAGTTAGGCGATATGTTTAGGTAGTGCGAGCCTATGGCCAATCCAAACTCCGAGCCACTATGAGAATTTCAGAAAAACTCATTAACACTTTACTCAGCCTGGGAATTGATCCTGGCACCTCTAGCGTAGCAGTCGCGCTTGGTATCACTAGACTAACGAGGCAGCTACAAACAGTACAATCACGAACAAAACACATACCAATAACAATAAATAAACTCGCATCACGCTAACTTCGTCACCAATCGGCTGGATTCGGCAATTTTCGTTCACCATTCGTTAAGTTGGCACAATACACTCCGTTACACCAAAAAAGCCCAAAGAAATACCTTTTTTTCCTTTTTTACTGAACGATATTGTCCACTTTGTCGTTATAAATGGGTTTAGTGTGTAATCTTTATTACTTTTACGTAAACAAAGTTATCTTTTACGGTTAGTTTTTCTTTTTGTTACTGTAATCATTGGACATTGAATAGTTGGTTTGGGGACGAGAAATACGAGGGCTCGTTGTAAATGTCCGCTTATAAATTGCATGAATGTTTGCTTCTAATAAAAAGGAGTTGGTTGTGATTTTTTACAGAGTAAGCAATTTGGGGGTGCTTAAATACACCGAATTAGCAACCTGAAGTGGCAGTGGGATGGCCATATCTGTGGAAGAACAAACAACCCCTGGGATAGATTTTTACGTGGGAGAGCCATGCTTCGGCACGAATGGGCCGGCTCGACCGGAGTTAATCAGCTTACGTTGTGTTTCGCCGAGTGAGTGAGGTTACTGGAGGCCCAATCCCCTTTTAAAAGGTCGACAACGCACTTGTGACTGCTATGGTGTTGCGGGCGCCGGTAATCGCTTACCATCAGGCGATCCGTCTGCTCGTTTGCCCTCTTATCACATAAAAAAGGCGTGTTCGAGACCGCGACTCGGCAAACATAATGTAGAACGCCCTCCGACAAGATGCGAGCGATGATTTGCTAAAGGTTGCTGGATGCAACGAGCCGAGGACAGGGAGAAATGGCGCACATTGGGGGTGACCTGCGTCCGGCAGTGGGCTGATAGGCTAATACAATACAATTCCTATCGCATCCCATTTTGAGCAGTCACTATTAGTGTATTTTCTATAACCAAATAATAACTCGAGGTAAGCAATTTTTGCTTCGTCTTTACCGACTTTATTCCTTTAACATAGATACTTCTTTTGCTTCGCCAATATTTTAAAGACAAAATTGTTTATTGTTTAAAACTGTATACATAGGTATACTTGTTTAGTTAATTTTGGTAACACTACATACCCAATCGAGAGTAGTAATATTAAAATTTTAAAGGCTCCAATATTCATATACAGGCTGTTTGGTAGAACGTTGAACATACGAAAATGGTGGTTATTTGGGGTCATCTGCTACCCACTGGGCCCAAATTATTTAACCTTGGCCGCACCGGTTTTTTTTACTTTTTTTTAATTTCACAGAAAATTATCAGATTTTTATCAATTTAAATTCGAATCTAATCTAATATGGTATTTTTTTACATCTTTTTGTACCTTTAAAGACTCATAAGTTTTTTTCCCATTAAAATCTGTACCAAACAATAATTTTATGAGAGTCTGCTACAATGAGACATTAATACAAAACAACATCCTGCCTGTTTTACCCGTCACAAGTAAAGATATTCGAATTTAAAGTTAAAAAAAACTGGTAATTTTCTGTGAAATTAAAAAAAGTAAAAAAAAAAACGGTGCGGCCAAGGTCAAATAATTTGGGCCAAGTGGGTAGCAGATGACCCCAACTAACCACCATTTTCGTATGTTCAACGTTCTACCAAACACCTGTATATTTGTGCTAACAATACTAACTTAATCAATTTTATCATATTTAATTTTTGATATAATTATTCAATTTCGCTTAGAAGTTTTTTATTACAGTATTGGTTTAACTTGAATAAGTTTTAATGAAAAAATTCTAAACTAAAATAAAAGTCGCTCATCTCAAACAATTTTAAATGCAATTTAAAGTTACACTCAAAAACTTTCGCATCGACTGTACCTAGCAAGATATTAAATCTTAAATATTTCATGAATCAAAAAACATACTTCGAAACTCGATCTTAAATGAAACTTTCAGAAAAAAGTAACTACTTGCAATCCACTTAAAACTGAAACATAGTTTCGTAAAATACGTTTTTTTTTTCGTCTCAAATAAGATTTTTATCACAGAAAAACTTTCGCAAAGTATGAAACACTTAACTTTAATGAAATACGGAATAACGTAGTAAAGAAAAAAAAACCTAATACCTACTACTCTTATTTCGGAATAAGAGGATTATGGTATGTAGGCCAAAAAATATATAACACGCCACGCCTAGAAGTCCCTAAATTCAATCTCGTTTACGAGCTAAATGTGTTACAGGAATTCCTGGTAAATATTATTGTAGGGTGCTTAGAAGCTAACATTCGTCTGGTTATTATTGCAGGTATGGTGAAGAAAAAGGAACTAATATTAAAGGAAATACGACCAAAGATACTTAAGGTACACCCACAGTTCGCCGGTATGTTTAGGTCCCATGTTATAGGGGGCGAGCCTATAGCCATTAAACGGGCACAAATCCAGACTCCGAGCTGCTAATGAGAATTTCATAGAAAAACCCAATAACACTTTGCTCGACCTTGGGATCGAACCCAGGACCTCTAGTGTAGCAGACTCACTTGGGACCACTAGACTAATGAGGCAGTCAATATATATACCTACCTTTGTATATACCTTGCGAAGTATGTGCGGTGTAACACGGAATGATAGACTGAGGAACAGTGTCACGTAGTGAAAAGAATATACTGAGATGGTTTGGACATGTTGCAAGAATGAATTAAATTTATAAGGCGAATGTCAGCGGTAGCGTTGGTAGAGGTCGCCCTAGAAGGACATTTTTGGCGACCGTATTGGCGAAATCCTTCAATAAGGTCAGGTGCGTAGCACTCGCAACTGGTGTGTATGTATGAGAAGATGTATGAATGTGGAAGAAGCAAAAGAAGTATGCAAGAATCGTAGCAAGTGGCGGTCTATAGTTTCTGCCTTCCCCTGTACACAGGGAGATGGAGGAGATGTAGATATATGTACATACATACTTACTTACTATATCCTTACATATAGTAATTATATTTATTTTTACGTGGGAGAGCCATGCTTCGGCACGAATGGACCGGCTCGACCGGAGTGATACCACGGCCTCACAGAAAACCGGCGTTAAACAACGCTTACGTTGTGTTTCGCTGAGTGAGTGAGGTTGCCGGAGGCCTAATCTCCTTTTAAAAGGTCGGCAATGCACTCGTGACTCCTCTGGTGTTGCGGGTGTCCATGGGCGGCGGTAATCGCTTACCATCAGGCGATCCGTGTGCTCGTTTGCCCTCCTATCTCATAAAAAAAATGTGAAAGACCACATGTGAAAGGTCATCACATGAAAACGGCCGATTGAGCTGTTTACAAGCTGTTTTTTTGTTGTATTCGTAATTATTAGTACCTACAGGGTCTGTATGAAAGAATATATTTTTAAAATCCACTGCACTGAATTATGTAGCTGCAACTGTACTCACGCGTTCTGTAATTTAGAGGCGGATAGCAATAAAATAATGAAAATTGATCATAGATTGGAAATATTATCGATTCTTAGTAGCCTCTGTAAATTGCCGGCTATTGAAAAAAAAAATACAACATTTCATATAATTTATCGGCCCATTTTCTCAAAATCAGCCAGCTTTTTATAAACACAATATTACTATGCCTTAGGAACAGGGGCATGATCTTATTTCGCGCTATCACCTAGTTTAAAACCTCCATAAGAAAGAGCATTACCCTCTTTTCTACCGTAATCGGTTACCACGTTGCGCTAAGTGTATTTTCCAATATAGTGTGATGTCAAGATATCATCTTCACTAGTTACATTTTATAGTTATTATATGACCTGATATTTCGCTGTTTAGTTGAGCGAAAAATGCACCAACATGGCAGTTATGCACGTTGTTGAAGATAAGACGTTTATGCTTTATGTTATCTTACATGTGTCGTAAGATAATCAAACAAAATATTGAAATCTTTAAGAAACTCCTAACAAGTTCGGAAAATTGGAATCTAAGAAAGATTTTCGGGATCAGCATCATTGCAAAAAAGCAACATGTTTGATTAGCTAATTCTAGAAGACAATTTATAACTTCTTTATTCTGGTAGATCAAAACATGGTAGCCAGCCAGCCAATCTGCGCATCCATCCCTGGATAACGTTCGTATCAGCCAATAAGTGATCGTAATGTAAGAAGTTATTTACGACGCCTAAAATAAGCCCGAATCCTGTTCCCAAAAATGTTCGTAATTATCCGAAAAATGTTCGGTTAATTACGAAGAGAATTAGAAAATTCTGTCATAATCATTATCAGCTTATATCAGTAATAGATTCTAATTATCCGGTAGGTTTCAATAATTAATTCGATGGTTTTTTGCAGTTATTCTACGGCATAATTATCCGGTCCTGTGGATTATTTCTAGGGATTTTATAAAGATTTGTAGTTATCCTACGGCGTAATTATGCAGCATTTTCGAAATGCAAATAATAGTCGGGGGAATATTCGAAAAATATTTATCAAATCATTCTTCTCATCATAGTAGTTCTCTCTTTCATAGTACAGATGGTTTTTATTCTTGTCTTATTGCTTGACGACAGTGGTGTAGTTTAAGTTTTCATTATCATAATTGTAGTTTAAAACATCTGCATTCTTAACTTTGGGATGAAGTTAATGACGCTCTAATGTTTTTTTAAATATTCACCCGGTCACTAAGGCACAGTTGAGCGCTTAAGAGTCCGACGGACCGAATTTCCCATACAAACGTAATACCAAAATAAATCGTAATTCAAACATGATTTAATCAAATTAATTTGATTGACGGATTCAGATATCGATAATCTAAGTTCCTACTTAACCATTTTTTCTAAAATACTTCACTGAAAATAAATGTAAGCGAATGAAATTTTCGGGTGGTTTATTTCTTGTGAAGTAGTAGTAGACGTAATGGTACAGTAGGAACCTAGATTAACGGTATCCGAATCCGAATAATAACATTTGATGAGATATTGTATAGATTATGATTTATTCTGGTAATACGTTTTTGTGGGCAATTCAGGCTCCGCCGGACCCTTAACTAATAACACGATTAATTGGTGTCATTATTACTTAGCGTGCGTTCTATTTTATTTCAGAGTAGACAACCCTACTCAGGCTTCTGCCAACCCTGTTATATAAAGGCATAAACACATGTAACGCACACGGCGCAATACCTTTCCGCCAGACAAATGTAACGCCATTTAGACCACGGAATCCTCTTAAGGGGTATAAATAAAAATAATTCAATATATTTTCAGACACACAGAGTATTGTTAAAGGTAATTTGTAATACATATGGGTTAATTAGCAAAACGATTATGTTTTATTTGGAGGGTAAATTTGGGTTGGTATAATTACTAAAATTTTAGGCAATTTATAGGTAATGAGATTGGGTTTTAATACGTTTTTTTTATGGGATAGGGGGGGCCGACGAGCAGACGGATCGCCTGATGGTAAGCGATTACCGCCACCCATGGACACCCGCAACACAACGTAAGCGTTATTTGACGCCGGTTTTCTGTGAGGCCGTGGTGGTATCGCTCCGGTCGAGCCGGCCCATTCGTGCCGAAGCATGGCTCTCCCACGTAAAAAAAACAGAAAACAAAAAACAGTCGTTACAAAAAACAGAAAATTTTACGTTTTACCTTCACATCAGCTTACCCCATACCCTATAGGAATGAATGAAATTATCCTTTTCAATTCATTCCATGTAATTTTCTTAATAGATCCTGAGGGACAATATACTTGTAAAATAACGCATAACCGCCATCTTCTTTTTTATTTGACGTAATAAAAATAACCCTATCTCACCGGCTTTGTGCGACGTGCGAAGTTTTGGCGCGAAATTTTAGGGTTACGTATATTAAAAGCTTTTGTAATAACAAAAACCTTGCTAACACACGAATATCAACTGTTAATACTTGGAACTGAGTTTGTTTTAGAATGACGAATCTGTTGTATCATATAAATTTTGTTATTGTATAATTATTCGGTAAAAATGTTCTGGTTTCTGACACTTACGCGAATATTAGACATTGAAATAAAACTACTTTTTACGGATTTTATCGCGTTGTATTAATAATATTTGATTCCCGACGTTTCGGATCCTTTACAGCATCCATGGTCACGGGTAGACTAAGTCGTTGGACGTCTTAATGTTACAACTACTAACAGCTACCTTACATTTTTGTTATTTATTGGCGATCCGATTCACGCAGAACGAGCTCACCGTATCCTTCGGTCTTGGAGTTTTGGGCTTGGAGTTTGATTTTATGGAATCTATAATGTGGTTCCAAGCAGGTGGTAAGACCCAGCCATCTACTCTATTGAAATTTGGATGTTTTTTAATTTCAATAGCCTCGCGGATCATCCTGGGAAGGAATCGGTATTCTTTTGCGAGGACTTGTGGTTTATCAAATCTGATGTAGTGCTAGGCCTTGTCTAGAGTATGTTCACAATCTACTGACTTCTTAAAAGGCGGTGTTTGACAAGAAGTCAGCAGTTTTAGATGCTGTAAAGGATTCGAAACGTCGGAAATCAAATAATATTAATACAACGCGATAAAATCCGTAAAAAGTAGTTTTATTTCAAGGTAAAAATGTTGTTTTAACAGGCTCTGATATTTTAATTAGGTACAATTCTGTGCTTCCATGTTTGGTTACATTTTAGATAGAAGCGGAAAAGGAAAAAAATCGTTAGTCAAAATGAATAATTAATTTAAAGACTAAAATACCGATAAAAACCTTTTTCGAATTCTACAGACCCATTATTCAAAATGTCGCTACCCGTTTTTTTTTCGGATATTTTCGGCGCTCTTCACTTAAATTCTTATTCCCATTTTCCCTCTTTTTACTCCCCCCCACCCCTACCGACCGTGATGAATGACATACGTTCAATGTGTAGCCTACAAATTTGCATAGGCATGTTTGTTCTGCGCGGATATATTGCCATTTTACCTGGGTAATGGGGAATTTTTCTTTCGCGAGCATTTTAGGGTTTATTTTTTTGTATGGAGTGAAATTTTCGGGCGGAGAAATGTAATTAGATTCCTTTTGTTTGATGTTACTGATTCTTTTTTTACGATAGCTGTTGTAACTGATACAAGGTTTAAGGGTTTCATTTCAGAATTAAAATAAGAGGAAAAATATGAGTAAGTAATAAATAGTGAGACTAAAAAAATTTTTTTGATCCGTCAGATTATAAAAAAATAATGTACTTACACGTATTTTTCCTTTTGTTTAACAAACAAAAATATGCGATACAGTGCATATAAGTTTCGCGTGACGTCACGGTTTCGTACAATTTTTACGAAATAGTGACGTCACAACCTCCCAATCCGAACTTTGGTGCTCTTTAAGTTTGTCAATTCTTATTATTTTGACAAAGCAAAAAATACATTCCGATATTTTTGGATAATCTAACTGACGGACCGAATATTATTATATTTTTTAATGCAGTCATCCCTAACAAATTGTAATAAAAATATATCCAAATGACGAATACACTTCCCCTAATCCAAACAGTTCAATAATGTAAGTCAGACAGATAAATTATGTTCATAAAATTAAAAAAGAAATAGTTAACCCCATGCCGCCACATGGAATTTTTTCGAGCAAAAAATCCAACATCAATCCAATTCGGGAATTTAAATCCGAAAAATCTCTGCAATAATATCAAATTAACCTATTAGAATGTATTACATTTTGAAAGAAGAATGAAACATAAACTACCATAACTCGTCTCAAAAATCCATTTACACCATAAAATCAGATCATAAATCCACTTCTCCATACCACCCTTTTACAGCCCCAATCCGCGAAGACGAAAGAAGTATTCAATTTTCCCAATTTTTCTTTATGACAGTGCAAAAAGGCTAGGTGCCTACCAAATTTTAATTCGGGAAGCGACAAAAAAGTGGAATTCAGGAAATGATTGTGTCGAGTGTAAAGAACGTTGCCATGAATTATTACTGGAAGCTCGAATACCATATTGTTGGGGGAATCGAGAATTGATTCTTTTTCTTTTCATTCTTCAAATTACCGCTAAAGGATGAAAGGTTATTGTCAGATTCGACAGTACTTTTGCCTTATTGTTCTGGGTCTATATTTGAGAATCTGTATTTGTAAATGCACCTATGGTACAGGAGCATTTCTTAGTGTAATTTCCTGTTTGACGACACGTTTGGCGTAGCGGTTGAGCGATCGGCTTCTGCGTCACGTGTTGTGGGTTCGATCCCCACACGAAGCAAATATTTGTATGATCTACAGGTAGCTGTTTCGGGTCTGGGCGTTTGTGTATGTGAGAATTTGTGTTTGTAAACGCACCCACGACACAGGAGAAAATCCTAGTGTGGGGCAACGTTTAAAAAAAAAAAAAAAAAACTTGACAAAAAAAATACTAATGATTTCCGTGAAAGAAATCCACGGGATGCAATGGCTTAGCGATCAGCTTCTGCAAGTCAAGAATGTTTGATTCCTGCATAGATCATACCTGAATGAAACTACTAGTAAAAAGTTGTTCCAGGTCTGGGAGTTGGTGAGAAACTGAGTTTTTAAATACACACGCGGTACATGAAAAAATTTGAACCATTTTTTTATTGGTTATGACGTCAAATGAGCAGACCAATCACTCGATGGGAAGCAGTCATCGCCGCCATCGACACCTGCAATACCAAAGGAGTTGCTAATGCGGTGACGAGCCTTATTTATTTATTTATTTATGTTAATACATAATACAATAATACACCAATTACATTAACACACAGATGAAAAATAGAAACAAACAGGCTAGGTACATTATAACACTATGTATTTCCAAAAGTTTTCACAAAAACTGAAACACACACGCTGGACATTTTTAAATTCGTCTATAAATAGTTCACAGTCAGGGTAGGTTTCCAAGAGGCAATTGAGCGCGGACAAGACGCGGGGAATAGGGGACGATGCACGGGCCACTGTGCGGCATGCGGGCACAGACAGTGAACGGTGCCGACGAGCTCGAAGGTAGTTTCTCGGAGCATATAACTGCATCAGTTCATTGTGGAGGTCAGGAGCATCTATGATACCTCTGCAGATTTTAAGCATAATGCACAGCTGACTAAACGCTCTTAAGCCTTAAGACCCCTACGGACTGCAGACCGCCAGAGTTGCAGCAACCGAGTGCGAACTGACTCTTACGCACAAAAGTCGAAAGTTACAGAAGATGCTTCCTGATTGACTTTGACATAAGAGTGGTTGCCAGCCAGTCAGACCCCAAGATAGCAAAGCAGATATTTTCTCGCTTCTCACGAGATGCGTATCTGAATGGCAGCCAGGAAATGTATTCTACCCGTTCCCACACGGGGTAAAACTAACAATTCTAGTAATTTTTAGAGCACAATAAATAATTAAAACTTAAAAACATTTTCCCTCAACAACTAACCACTCTACCAAAGAATTTTAAACACAACCCTAATCCCGAAGAACTCGGGAAAAACCGTTAAAGCCCAACACTTAAAAGCAAAAATCGAGCAAAAAGGAATCATATTAAGGAGTCTTCTCTTGAATAAGAAAACGGGGAAATGTCAGGAGTAAAGAGATAAACTTAATGTATCTGAGTGCTGCCAGGTCTCAGAGGAGGCTATGTTGCAAATTGAACAATCATAACAGACCTCTTTACACTGTTACAACATACCATCATGTCTGTATTCCCCGAAGGGTTAGGCAGAGGCGTACTTAATGTTCACCCACAGTTCGCTGCTACGTTTAGGTCCCATGTTATAGGATCCACAGGACAAATCCAGGCTCCGAGCTGCTACTGAGAATTTCGAACCCAGGACCTCTAGTGTAGCAGTCGCGCTTGGGACCACTAGACTAATGAGGCAGTCAGTGTCAGTCAGTGTTACAATTAAAGAAAAATCTATTTTTTTGTCACAAAATAAAAATTTTAGAATTGGATCCGACCTGGATAAAAAGTAGTCTATGTTCTATTCCAGACTATAATCTATCTCTGTACCGAATTTCATCTAGATCAGTTTAGCCGTTTTGACGTGATTGAGTAAAAACCATCCATACATCCTCACAAACTTTCATGTTTGTAGTTTGTATGATATTAGTAGGATTGTGGAATAACCATGATATGAATGATGTGGAAAGGAATGATGATGATATTCGTAGAAATGAGGATCATTTTGAAAATGATACTCATTTCTACGAACATTTCATGCATTCATTCAAATGTTTGAAAACAATTCTATCGAAACATTTTTAGGTTCCATAAATTCCTAGAAAGAGCATATTCAGAATATATTAAACATTTTTGAGATATTTTACAAACATTTTTCATACATATTATGGCGAAACCGTCGTTCATCTAAATGGCATTTGATAAGAAATGGAATACAGTCATATTTTTAGTCGATACATGTTTTAAATATAGACTGCCTTGTTATCTAAGTTATGCCTACTTTATTTAAAGTATCAAAACATTAAAAAGATTACCAAAACTGTCGCGTTTTCTAATGGTGGAAAATGCGGCGCTTAAGCGTACGTCTTATGTTTGAATCCAAGGTTGAGTAGTTTTATGTAATAACTGTGGACATAAGTTAGGAAAAAAGTGACTTTTTCTTCCAAGAAGTCAGCAGTTTGTGAACATACTCTAGACAAGGCCCAGCACTACATCAGATTTGATAAACCACAAGTCCTCGCAAAAGAAAACCGATTCCTTCCCAGAATGATCCGCGAGGCGATTGAAATTAAAAAACATCCAAATTTCAATAGAGGAGATGGCTGGGTCTTTCCACCTGCGTAGAACCCCATTATAGATTCCGTATCATCAAAATCCAAGCCCAAAACTGCAAGACCGAAGGACACGGTGAGCTCGTTCTGCGTGAATCGGATCGCCAATAATTAACAAAAATGTAAGGTAGCTGTTAGTAATTGTAACGTCCAACAACTTAGTCTACCCGTGACCGTATGCTGTAAAGGATCCGAAACGTCGGGAATCCATACAACGCGATAAAATCCGTAAAAAGTAGTTTTATTTCAATGTCTAATATTCGCGTAAGTGTCAGAAACCAGTACCTTTTCGTTTTAAAAAATCTTTTGGATTACAAACTGGGAGAAACAGCTACTTCGTCATAAAACTTTAAAAAAAAATTATACTTCGCTGCGAACCTACTCGTACTGTCGAATCTAGTAGTCACTGAAGGCGTCATTAGTGAGAGAAAATATCCAAATTAAAAAACGGAAAGAAATTTCCCTTGGGAAATGAACCGGCATTCGCCAGCGCGGTGTTTCCAAAAACGGGGTAACCCTAGAGATTGTTTAAGCAAAACAGTATATGCATGAGCTGTAAAAATAAACGAGAACAAGATTAACTATAACATAACATACCATCACGCTATAGTCCAGAATGGTTAAGCAGAGAAAAATTGCAGATCTAACATTCTTACTTGGAATTATGAATGGATTAATTGAAGTTCCGGAGCTAGTTGCCAAGATTGGACTACGCGTTCCTTCTGCATTTTTAAGGAAACCAGATATTCTTCACATACCTGCAGTGAGAACTAAGTACCGTCAAAATTCTTTCATAGTTAGGGCATGTCGCCTATTTAACGACGAGTGTTGGGTGCTCGACTTGGACTTATTTGGAACAAGCTACCCGCCCGCGATTGCACCCGCGTTGCTCCATACCTAAGAGTCGTAGCTTAATGTATAATAGCTTAAAACCTTCCTCTTGAATCACTCTTATCTATTAAAAAAAACCGCTTCAAAATCCGTTGCATAGTTTTAAAGATTCAAGCATACATAGGGACGGACAGACAGCGACAGCGACTTTGTTTTATACTATGTAGTGATAGTGATGAGTTCCCGTAAATTAAAAATAATAGTTGGTGAAAGGTTTTTCTGTTGATTTTTTTTCTCACATTTACATTATTATTGTTCCTTTCTTCAATAACTAGTTAATGCTGTTTTCTACCACATGCATATTTTATTATTGTTACTATTTCTCTGTGAAAACTTGTAGATAATTGGCCATTTTCTATTACTCATTTTGTTCTCTTTTTTGTATTAGCTGTAAGATTTCCTAAAATAATAAAATAAAATAAAATAATAAAATATAGGTTTAGAGCCCCCAGCTATGTTGGGGACAGCTTCCCAGATGCGGCTCCATATCAGTACATTACACGAAGCGACCATCAGACCTCCACTTTCTGGGCAATTCCAATATCCTAAGATTAGTTTTCAAGCTTACTTTACCACGTGTGGGGACGGGTTAGAATACTGTTCCTCACTGTCATTCAAATAGGCATCTAGTAAGAGGCGAGAAAATATCTGACTTGCTCGGTGGTGGGAACTCGTGTGGCCTGATTGGCTCGCGCCCACTACGTCGGAGTCTGTCATAAAGCACTTTGTTGTGTGTTTTGACTTTTATGCGCGAGAGCCAGGAACTGTGGCTCTAGCAGTCTGCAGTCCATAAGGCTTGGCAATGCTACTGCAACTCGTATAGAGCTGCAGATATCTATGGAAGGCGATGAATATTTACGAGTGCCATCAGGTAGCTCGTCTGCTCGTTTGCCGATTTCATCAATAAAAAAGGTGTTTGGCTTTCTGACTTTCTTTAACGCTACCACTGTATCTGTATAATAGGGGTATATACCTACTGAGCCAGGACAGCTTAAAGATTTCCCAGTAGAATAGTGCAGTGTCTGAAGCTAACAACAGTCCTAAATACATTTTTTAGATATTCCTTAAAGTAAATTGTAGTAACACAATACGATTTCAATTACCTACAATTGCTTACTTGTAAATTTAAGTGTCAGTAGTACTGCCTTCCTGTCAGTAACCGCTTCATTAGTCTAGTGGTCCTAAGCGCGATCGCTATAGGTACTGGTCCTGGCTTAGATACCCAGATCGAGCAAAGCGTTGTTGGATTTTTCTATGAATTTTTAGTAACAGTGCCCGGTAAATGGCACTAGGCTCGCCCGAAATAGTATGGGGTACGGGGTACAAACATATAATTAACTAGCTTCTGCCCGCGTCTTTGTCTGCGTGGAATTCAGGATTGGGTCCGACCTGAATAAAAAGTAGCCTATATATTATTCCAGGCTATATATAATCTATCTGTGTGCCAAATTTTATCCGGACCCGTTCAGCTGTTCTGGCGTGAAAGAGTAACAAACATCCATACATCCGTACTCACAAACTTTTACGTTTATAATATTAGTAATGATGGACCCAAACTACACCTAGACTCAGACCATTAACTATAAACCCGCAAATATTTATATTGCATGGGTATCGAAGCCACGGTACTTAGCACAACGGTAACACCTTAACCGCTAAACGTGGCAGCCTACACATTATAACTAACTTATTTTTTTAACCGGGAAATTAGAACTTTTTTAATAGTACTTTGTCTGAATTAAAGATGTACCTACCAGGCGCCCAGAAACGTAAGAAGTTCTTACCAACGAGGTGGCTGGCTATGTGCGAGTCATTGGGGAAATCTTGCTACGATTTGTTAATGTTAAAGTCAGGCTCTGACTATTTCATGTGAGACATACATTTTGTTTTAGTGCGAGAAAATTGTCAGCCTGAACTAACATGGGAGACACGAAATATTGCTGTCGTGTATTTCTTGAGGCAATACAATGGTTATAGACAATATATTGCAACGACAAAATTATGTCGTGGGACTGTTATGTCTTTCATTTGGATTCATTTGGAACTAGCTGACGTAGGCTTGTCAGATTTGAATTAGGTATCTTTAGTTGGAGCACTTTCAGTTTTTCTAGAACTTTCCAATTTACCGGGCTACCTTTTTATTGAAAAGTCTTTAATCTTATCATAACCATTTTACCATACCATCACGCCTGTCTTCCCCGTAGGGTTAGGCAGAGGTGTACTAATGTACACCCACAGATCGCCGGTATGTTTTAGGTCACATGTAATAGGGGGCGAGCCTATTGCCATTAACCGGGCACAATCCAGACTAAGAACTGCTATTGAGAATTTCATAGAAAAACCCAATTACACTGCTCGACCTGGATTGAACCCAGGAGCAGCGTAGCAGTCGCGCTTCGGACCACTAGACTAATGAGGCATTTTATATTACTTATTTGTTTTTTTTTATATTTCATTTCATTCGAAATAAACTAATTTTTTTTGGAAATAATGTTTAATAATAATGAAATGTTGTCAATTGTATGACACCTTTGCCAATGACACACCAGTAACACTGCAGGGCATACCATGTTTATACAGCTCTTGAACTCTTGTTTACGACCTGATATCCCTGAGAAGGGGGCCATCTCTCCAAATCAATTATATCACTCGAGAGTCGAGACTCAACAGCTATGTACACTAACCTCCAAGATAAGCTTCAGATACTCAATGAGCGCATTGTTCTTCGAATTCTCCCACGAGACAGTTCCTTATGCCGTAATGTAACTGTTCTGATGCTCTTGAGAACGTTAGAAACATTAAAAAAAAAAAACTAAAACATCATCCTCCCGGCCTCTTCCCAACTGTGCTGGGGTCAGCTTCCACTCTAAACAAATGCGACATAACATACAATCACGCCTGTATTCCCAGGAGGGTTAAGCAGAGATACACCTATCTAGGATAGGTACACCCACAGATCGCTACTATGTTTAGGTTCCATGGGGCGAGGATATTGCCATTAACCGGGCACAAATGCAGACAGGTACAGCTACTACGAATTTCATAGAAAACCCCAATGACAATATGCTCGACCTAGGAATCGAACTCGGTATCTCTAGCGTAGCAGTTGCATTTAGGATCACTAGACTAATGAGTTATGGCTGAATGCTTGGTATGGAAGGTTAATAATATAATTCAACCTTCAATTTTTTCCGCATCATGCAAAAACTACTGCACGAAATTGGAAGCGATTTTCACTCATATTTCTGGAGGCCTATCTTACAATCTGGTGCATGTTTCATCTTGATACGCCACCTATTTTAAAAGTTATAGCAAGTAAAACTTTTTCGGACACGAGTGAAACCGCGGGCAACGCAGAGTTCCAAATAAATAATTAAAATCGAAAGGTTACTAAACATTTAAATTTAACCTTTGAGTTTGCAATCGTTTGCCACAAAGTATCGAATAATACTGCTGTAGTGCTTCTAAATCGTTTGTTAAATCGAGTTGATTTGAATATCTTTATGTAGGGTATTTCGTATCTTGCAAGCTTGTGGGAATTTTCCAAAAATCCCTCTTAGTAGTCACTTAGGTTATCTGGAACTTATGTTCAATTTTATGGTTGGACGTTACAAATGTCACGAATAGTGTTACCATTCAATAGATAATGAGATCTCGATCTCTCGTGAAATATATATTTTAATATAAAATAGATTACTTATTACCTTAACTATTTATTTACTATTTTTCCTCAAGCATTTAGTAAAAAAAGATACCCCAAAGGGTTAAACAGAGGCGTACTCAAATGTACGCCCCCCATTTAATAGGGAGCTAGCCTATTGCCAATTACTGGTCACAAATCCCAAACTACAAGCTGCTACTGAGAATTTTATAGAACTTAGCACCTCTTACGTAGCAGTCGCGCTCAGAACTAAGCTAATGAATTAAAATAATTTGGCTAAAATTTATTCATTATAGAAGCAAGTAAAGAACAAATATATTTTGCAGGTATAATTTAATTACCCACTGTGGCAACATCATTCGATAATCTATTATAATTTCGTAAAAAATATTTTTAAAGTTTAGGGTTGCCGAGGTAGGGCTTAGTGGAATCAAATAATTCCACTCACAATTGGAGCTTTCCGACTGGGGAATTACCTCCGCCTTACAGAAAATCATAGTTAAATAACATAGCTCCATGTTATGTTGTGTTCCTAACGGTGAGCAAGGTCGCCAGAGCTCCGCGAGGAAGCGTTGTGTTGACAGTGGAGGGGACCGGTGGTGTTTTGTTACCGCCGCTGTCATGTATGGCAGCATGTCTCCTATGCTGCCAGCTCAACTATTCCTCCTTCATTTAAAGGATCGGCAACGCGCGAGTGATACCCCTGATGTTGCAAGCGTCCATAGGCTACGGTAACCGCTTACCATTAGGCGGGACGTAAGCTTGTTTGCCACCTTTGTGGTATAAAAAAAGAGGCCAGTGCAGATTTCATAAGGAAACCCGGTGAGACCCTTTGACAGTTTTGGATACCAGGGTAGACCGTACCTAGCAAGCAATAGTGTCAGAAAGTTTTTATGGACCGTCCGACCTGTGTTTTAACTTATCATGATTTCAAGACAAAATTTTCTCCATATCTACATTGTGTCCGTCGTATTTTCTCGCGACACACAGTGTAAATAATTTATCTTCCATATCTCACAGTACATTAATCTTCAGAACAGACTGAGACGGGTTTATTTACATGTAAGATACTTCAGTGAGGTAGGCAGACGGTCAGGTCAGGAGATAAGTTTTAATATTATAGCTTCTTGTTGAAGATTTTGTCCTAGAATCTACTTACGTAAATGGCTCACAGCTAAGTAAAAATTAAGTACGTTGATTTTAATATTTGCAAGGTTAAGTTGCGCTGACCGCGGTCAGTCAATGGATCAGTGGCCATTTCTAACACATAGAGACCCCTCCGTGCCTCGCAGCCGGTTAAATCGTGGACCCAGTACGAAAACGAATCCCTATGACAAACGTCATCAGTGAATGTTTCCTTTACTAAAATAACTTTATAATCTTAGCATTGAAAATGCAAAAAAATCACAAAAAGATAATTAATATGTTTACTTTCATAAATATTTAATATTTCTTATTTAGTTTGGTGATGTGGTTGGAATACCGGTCCGCCCCTTTCGAATCCAACAGGATTTTCTAACATAGTGTAGGTATAAAATGAGAAAGTGATGATTCTTGTAATTATAAAAAAACAGTTCTTAAGAGTCCGGCGGACCGATTTTTTCTTACAAACGTAATACCGAAATTAATCGTAATTCAAACACAATTTAATAAAATTCTGTTATTATTCGGATTCCGATACCGTTAATCTAGGTTCCTACGTTACCATTTCATCCAAAATACTTTACTGGAAATAAATGCGTAAGCGAATGCAATTTTTGATAACTTTACCAAGTTTGAAACGATTTTTCGGTCTTCTATTTCCAGTAAAGTAGTAGTAGACGAAATAGTACCGTAGGAACCTAGACTAACAGTATCCAAATCCGAATAATAACATAATTTGATAGAATATTGTCTGGATTACGATTTATTTCGGTACCTATTACGTTTTTGTAAGCAATTCAAGCTCCTACGGACCCTTAATAATTTTGCCAAGAAACTCATAGCATACCATCTACACTTGAATTATTTGTAACTATGTATGTTCAGTAAACACACAATATTTCTTGACACCGGCAACACAACACAGGGAAACACATAACACATCTCTAGCGACACATTCGGTACAATTTAGTGGTGTGTTTTCATTATTAGTTGGTTGGCAGCGATATAAGATAGTGTCTTAGAGAAAAAAAAGATATATTCAAGAAGACAGAATACTTAGATAAAAGAAAAAAAATGACAAGTATTCAGAATAGAGAAAACAATACTTTTCTTTTGGATTTTCTCGCGTTATATTAATACTTATACTGACTGCTTCGTAGTCGTAAGTGCGACTGCTACGCTGGACGATCTGGATTCGATACCCAGGTTGAGCAGTGTTTTTGGGTTTTCTATGAGATTTCTATATGATGACGCAAACAAAAACGATAACATAACGTACCATCACGCCTGTATTTCCGAAAGGATTAGGCAGACGTGTACACAGTCATTAACCGCACAAACCCCATTTCCGAACTGCTGGTGAAAATTTCATAATAAACCCCAATTAGGGTTTCCACTAACGCGGAGCTGAGCGGTGTGGAGAGGAGCGGACCGTGAATTGGCCAATCACAGTGCTCGAAATCTCCACTCCGCTTCAGTGGAAAGAGTGTAAAAGGAGCAGAGTTGCGCTGAGCGGACTTTCAAATAATCATTAATATATGAACACGCGGCCCCGAGCTGGACAGACCGGAGTCAAGTAGGCTGTGGTTTTGTTTTGTGTGTGTGGCCGCTCCGCTTCACTGCTTGTCACTTTTCACTGCTCTTTTCCGCTCAGCTCCGCGTCAGTGGAAACGCACCGTAACGGCCGGCAATTTGCTCGGCTCAGGAATCGAACCTAGAACCTCCGCCTATGACAAATTACGACCACTAGATTAATAGGGCAGTTTAAAAAACAACGAACGAGTGAGCAAAGAACGATGAACTTTTAAAATCAACCATTTTTATCTCCATTCCAGTCAACAAAAAGTCTCCGCTGTACTTATTACTTCAAAACGCTGTCCAAACAGGTTAATTTCAAACTTTGGTCTTGAAGTCTTGAATAAACTCGACTGGAACTTTCCATGTTAGCCCATTGAGCGTGGACTCTTTGAGACGTAAAAAGTTTAAAACCTACCCGTTGACTGAGAAGTTTTGTCAAAGAAGGTTTTGCCGTAAGCACGTTTATGTAGTTCTTGAAATACAATGAGGGTTATACTATAGACGAAATAACTTTAACATTAACTTTAATTATACTAATAGTAGTAGCGAGCGCCATGCTTCGGCACGAATGGGCCGGCTCGACCGGAGTGATACCACGGCCTCACGGAAAACCGGCGTTAAACAACGCTTCCCTTGTGTTTCGCCAAGTGAGTGAGCTTACCGAAGACATAATCCCCTTTTAAAAGGCGGGCAACGCACTTGACTCCTCTGGTGTGAGTGTCCATGGGCGGCGGTAATCGCTTACCATCAGGTGATCCGTCTGCTTGTTTGTATGCTGGTTCCTTGTGCACTGTAGAGGAACACTAAGAAAGGATTTTTGGAAATTCAACTCCTAAGGACCAGCTTAGGAGCACCTCCCATAAAAAAAAGTAGTAGATGAACTGGAAATGGTACGGTAGACGCCTAGATTAACGGTATCTTAATCCGAATAATAACACAATTTGATAAAATGTTGTTTGTATTACGATTTATTTTGGCACTTATTACTTTTTTGTAGAGAATTCAGGCTCCGCCCGACCCTTAAGGGTAGGTACTTTTCTCGACCTTCGAGAAAAAACTCTCTTTAACTTATGATAACTGTCTCCTTCGCCCTTTATGTTAAAATTAATTATTCGTCCCACAAAGTAGTCTCTGTTATGATAAATTTAACTTTGAATACTTCATAAAGTTAAATTAAGTTCCACTGAGTAAGCAGTTTACTGGCCCTCTTGATTATAATTATTTGATACGACCAAAAATATACCTAATCTTTTTTGAGTAAGCCCTTTTCTGGTATAAGTCCTTTTTTATTCAAGACTTCAAGGTCTAATTAGCCTATTCGTCGCAAGGGTGACATTTGAGCAAGAAATCCTGGAATAAATTCATAGTTCATCATCATTATCATCATCAGCCTATATTCGTCCACTGCTGGATGGAGGCCTCTCCTAGTGAACGCCACAGAGCCCGATCTTAGGGTTTCCTCGTCCAATTCATAGTTATTTGGTTATTATTAGATAATTGTATGAAATTCTTGACAGCTCGGACTGCTGCTGAGAACAGTCTGCAGTCTGCAAAACTGTGGGCACGAGCTGAATTCCAAACTCATGGCGATGGATAAGATGGAGAAAGGAATTAAAGAAAGACGGAGGATAGAAAAAACCAGATGGGAAAGATAGAGAAAGGTGAGAAGTGGGATTGAGAGGCAACTGACGTGGGAAACGTTGAGACGAAAAAAGTGGGATTGAGAAAGACAAGAGAAGGGTCATAGAGAGAGGCAATAGAGGGTAATAGAGTCGAGAGAAAGAGCAAGGACGGAGGAAAGAGGGGTATAAAGAGAGGCGAGGATCGGGAAAAAGAGAGAGGGGGACAAAACAAGAGATCCATATGCACTAGTTGACAAAAAACGAGTAAAGTATGTACCTTATCTATTCTTAAAACGTGGGAGAGACATGCTTCGGCACGAATGGGCCGGCTCGACCAGAGTGATACCACGGCCTCACAGAAAACCGGCGTCAAACAGCGCTTACGTTGTGTTTCGCCGAGTGAGTGAGGTTAGCGGAGGCCCAATCCCCTTTTAAAAGGCCGGTAACGCACTTGTGACTCCTCTGGTGTTGCGGGTGTCCATGGGCGGTGGTTATCGCTTACCATCAGGTGATCTGTCTGGTCGTTTGCCCCCCCCCCCCCCCTATCCCATAAAAAAACTAAATAATATTATAACTTTCAACTTGCACTTTGAAGTCAATCTACCATTACTATTCTTCACTTATTTCTCTTTCTCTACATACCCCAAACACAATAACCGTCGCGAAGATAACTTAAGATACACGGTGCGAGCATAAGTTACGTGAATCTAAATTGTTTCAAACTTCAATACCAGCGAAAACTAAGTTTAAATTAACATAGAGCATGAGTGCTAAACTATAACAGTTAACTCAGTGTAACCGTTTATTTTAAAGTTTTCGAATATGTAGGGAGTTACCGAGTCGTGATTTGTTTAGTTTAAAAGGCTTTACGTTTCATATTTTACGATAGGTATATTTTAATCATTACATATTATATAACATTAAGGGTCCGGCGGATCTTAAATTGCCCATTGAAATAAATCGTAATTCAAACACAATTTAATCAAATTTCGTTATTATTCGGATTTGGATACCGTTAATCTAGGTTTCTACGATACTATTTCGTCTACTATGAGTACTACCTACTTCACTGGAAATAAAAGACAGAAAAATCGTTGAAAACTTGCTAAAGATAGCAAAAATTGCATTCGCTTACATTTATTTCCAGTGAAGTATTTTTTTAATAATATATTTGTGGATGAAATGGTATAGTGGGGACCTAGATTAACGATATCGGTTTACGGAGTATCGGAATCCAAATAATAATAGAATTTGATTAAATTGTGCTTGAAATACGATTTATTTCGGTATTAGGTACGTTTGTAAGAGAAATTCGAATTCGAAATTAAAATATAAATACTCCCGCAGTATCAAGACCAGAGTAAAAGGAAGAAAATAATTGTCAAAGACTGCCTCATTAGTCTAGTGGTTCCAAGCGCGACTGCTACGCTAGAGGTCGTGGGTTCGATCCCCAGGTTGAGCAGTGTTATTGAGATTTTCTATGAAATTCTCAGTAGCAGCTCGGAGTCTGGATTTGTGCCCGGTTAATGGCGATAGGCTCGCCCCCTTATTACATGAGACCTAAACATACAGGCGAACTGTGGATGTACATTAGTACGCCTCTGCCTAACCATTCCGGGGTTATGTATATATGTTTAATTGTCAAAATGTCAAGCGAATGACAGCTGTAGGTACATATCCCATATGTGTGTATATCAAACGTTTTCTGAGGTGCTCCTAAGCTGGTCCTTAGGAGTTGAATTTCCAAAAATCCTTTCTTGGTGTTCCTCTACAGTGCACAAGGAACCAGCATACAAACTGTCAGGGATCTAGCTCCTGTAGTTTCGGCTGTGCGTTGATACGTCAGTCAGTAGGTCAGTCAGTCAAGTTCTTCTTTTATTTAAATAGAAGAAGATTTATTGTTTTTTAGTTTTAAGCGTGGAAAATAAAATTACTCAAATATGAATATGAGATGAGCTGTCAAGATGACAACGCGCGAGTGATGGTGGAACCACACGTGTTGCTGACGTATAAGCAGTGCGGTTGTCGTTTTTCGACCCGTATGAACGTGTTTGTCATTTGAATAAAAAAAAAAGAAACAATTTGGACCGAAAGGTTAAGGTTCTCTACGAGGCATGGAAGGGTTTCGAAATGTTAAGAATAGTTACCCAGCCATAAACTGGCCGCAGCAAGCCTAGGCTTAACCTTTCAGATCGGGTGATCAGCGTAGTTATGGTCAAGCGTAAGCCTATCACGATAAAAAAAAGTTATTACGTAAACCCTTTCTTAATATGTAAATATGAAATCTCTCTTTCTAAGTAATGTTATCTCAAAAACATAGATTTCACTATTAAATTGAGTTGCTCTCCAAATAACATAGCCATAAAATTTTCTATTATAAAAATAAATAGAGCATTTACATCTGAAATACACGTTCAAAACAAGCCTGAAATTTGTAAAATACCTAATGCATCCAAAGGCAAGTGAACGGCCCGTGGTAGGGTTGGCAGTGCCAACTTTTAAATGTCATGGATAAAAAAAATGGCAGAACAGAACACTCTAAGTTTTAGTCTTTTTGTTACTGGCATTAGTTTTTCTTCGAAATACAGGAAAAACTATTGTCCTTATTCTTTGGTGTTGGTGAAAAATTTAGTTTCTTGAAGCTGTGATATTTAACTATTATTTTTACTATGTTATTATTCGTAATTCTTTTTATTTTAAATATTTATTGCGGCTTCCTTATAATCTTCCAATTCCTTCGTAAGTATGTAAATGTTACAGAAAATAATAAATTAGAAACTTTTACGAATTTTATGACGTCATAATAGGTATTTATCTTCAATTTATTTATTTAACCTAGCTACAATAAAATTAAAAGAATTATGAAGACGATAAATATTTATATATTACTTTTAGATTATTATTTATTTCAGATCTTTATTGTATTCAGATGTTTTTCTTGTTTTTTTTACACACAATTATTATCACAGGTCGAACACTTAATGCAATAGCGTAGTTCAAGTACTTACTTATATCTAATTAATATCATATATAATGTATTTAAATTACTCACTTATTTGGACTTTGATTCAAATAAATTTTAAAGTAGGTACAATTTTACTGAAATAAAGTACGAGCGACAGCCCTAGTCGGCAGGGAAATATAAACAAAATGTGCCACAATAAAGAGCACGGAACTACTTTTAAAGTCCATATCCAGACGCGAAGATGTTCGGTCTAGACAAGACGGGACGAATAAAAACTTAGGACTACCGTATCTTTGATGACGTTGTATTTGTTGTGGATAAGATAAAGTCAAATGTTTCACGAGTGAACCAGTTTCTTCTAGACAAGCGCGCTCCATCGTAGAGCGCAGTGTCGCTTAACATCTGGTGAACTGGCGCCTATCATGAATTAAAAAAAAATAACTTTTTGTGATTTTTTTGCATTTTCCATACTAATATTATAAAGTTATTTTAATGAAGGAAAAATTCAATCGCGGGCAGGATTCGACCCTGCGTCACCTTATGACGTAAATTCAGAATGTGAAGGCAAAATTTCAATCAGGCGGGTAGGGTTCGCGGTAGCTTAGAGGTCAGAGCGTCTGGTGTATCCAACCTGGAGACGCAGGTTCGAGAGAGATCCTGCCCGCGATTGAATTTTCCTTTACTAAAATAACTTTAAAAAATGTTTATTTGAACAGCCACGTGCTTTAAGTAGCCATAGCCATGGACGCCTGCTACACCTGAGGAGTTGATGATGCATTGCCAAGTCTAAAGAGCACCCGAGTCTAAGGACTGCAGACTGCCAGAGCTGCAGCAACCGAGGGGGAACTGGCTCTGACGCGCAAAAGTTGGTGGTCGCCACTCATTTAAACCCCAAGAGGTCCTACTACCGAGCAAGTCAGATATCTTCCCGTCTCTTACGAGATGTTTATCCAAATGGCAGTAAGAAAATTCGTTTTAACCCGTCCTATCACGGGGTTCGATTCAACAAGACCCGAATGCCTTATTAGTGGCCTAAGCGTGACTGCTACGTCAGAGATCCTAGGTTAGATTTCCGGGTCAAGCAGCGTTTTTTTTTTCTATGAAATTCTCAGTAGCAGCTCGGAGATGTTATGTACTAGGTTTTCACAATGTCATTTCAGTATAAATTTGATATCAATAGTACACGCAAATAGACATAACAGAATTACTTATAAAAAGATATACAGTCAAAACATAATAATATTGTGAATTGTATATTTCGTGGATAAATCACACCAATTGCACATTTATTTATTCTTTGTTGTTGTAGTACCTACTTAATAAGCTAAGATATAATGTAACTGTTGGTTTTATCCCAAACTAGCGACTTGCTCGGGGTTTCACCTGCGCTGCTCTGTTCCTAAGAGGCGTAGCGTGATAATAGACAGAGTCAATTTATCGAGGAAGTTATAGTTATAAATGGACTATCCAACACAAAAAGACTTATAAAGTAATTTTAGTGGAGGAAAAATTCAATCGCGGGCAGGATTCGAACCTGCGTCTTCTGGTCAGAGCGTCTAGTGTATCCAACCAGAAGACGCTGGTTCGAATCCTGCCCGCGATTGAATTTTTCCTTCACTAAAATAACTTTATATTCTTAGCATGGAAAATTAAAAAAAAATCACAAAAAGACTTGTAAAAATACCGATTCAGAAGATCCAGAGATTACCGCCTACAACCTCACAAACATTACCTCTTTATAATATAAGTATAGATAAATAAATAAAATAACATCACTTATCTTCGCACAGTCAGCTAAAACAATCATTACATCATTCCTCTGAGTCCCATACAAAGCCAACTTGTCAATATTTTAGTCAACATCAAGTGAAAAAATTCGTCCTTTCGATTGCAAATTACGCCCCAAGATTACTCGCATTGTGCAAGCGAGATAAACGTATGCGGTGTGAGCGAGACAGATGTATATGCGGTAGAATTGTTCCTGCTAAGCTGGTTTAGATTTACATCGGTTGCCATGCCCACGGACTGGAATTTAAGAGAACATTTCTGTTGGATTTACTGAGTTAAGATTCTATGCGATTGTGAAAATTAAAACAAAGCACATCGCCTGTATCCACAATGGATTAGGCAGACGCATACTGATGATTGATAGGTATAGTAGTCGCTAATGCATTTACGTGAGGTCATGGGTTTGATTCTCGATTCGACCAAAGTGTTATTGCGTTCTTGTATATAAAATTTTTAGTTCAAAATGCTCGGTTGATGACAAAAGGATCCTAAAACATACTAGCGAACTGTAGGTGGATGATAGATGGACCTCTGCCTAACCATTTCGGAAATAAAGGCGTGATGGTATATCCAAACTCCTAACTCTGTTTTTTCGCTTTGTAATTCGTTTTCACACCTAAACCGCTGAATCAATTTTGATTAATTTAGCAGTCGAGACTGCCTCGTTAGTCTAGTGGTCCCAAGCGCGACTGTTACGCTAGAGGACCTGGGTTCGATCCCCAGGTCGAGCAATGTTATTGGGTTTTTCTATGAAATTCTCAGTAGCAGCGTCAGAGTTCAAAAGAAATCCAGATTACTCGCGCCCTATTACATGAGACTTAAACATACCGGCGAATTGTGGGTGTACATTGGTACACCTCTGTCTAACACTTTGGGGAATACAGGCGTGATGGTATGTTATGTAGATATAGATAGGACATTAGAATAATACATACTAGAATACCTTTTCGCACAAAGTCTTTTGGAATGCAAGTAAAACCAAGGGCAACAGTTACTTTTTAATATTCCGAAGATTAAATAAAAAAATCAAAAACATTCTTTGACATGTCGATAAAAAAATGCAATAAAAGTTGAAAATATTTATGCAGAAATAAAAACTCGGGGTCGATAGCAATAAAATTGAGCGTGGACGCGTCGACAGGGTTGGACAGCGTTTTAATATAACATAGCTTATTTATTGGTGTAGCAGGACGAGGGTTAGTTATGGAGGATTCAAGTTACGGGTTGTATGGAGGTAAGTTTTTAACCGACTTCAAAAAGAAGAAGGTTCTCAATTCGACAGTATGTTTGTTACGAAATTATTCCGTCCATTATGAACCGATTCGATTCTATTTTGGTGGGTTATACTTCAGAGGTGGTCCCTTAAGAATTTGCCAAGATTTGATCACAAAATTTAGAACAAAACGACAATAACGCGCTAGTCAAAGTCAAAGTCAAAGTCAAAAGTCAAAATGTTTTATTTCAATTAGACCACTAAATAGGTACTTTTGAAAAGTCAAAACTATTTGCACGGTTCCAAAAAGTGGGTCGTATGGAGAAGAGCCGGCAAGAAACTCCATAGACACTCTTTTTAAAAAAATAGAAAAACTTGATTACAATATTATGTTTTACAACTTTGTTCCAACTAGTTGCTGAGAATTCTGCAGTTTGATGTATAAGATTTATTCAATAGTAGTAATAAAGTCCCAGCAGGTACAGTTTTCATTCGTCCAGTGTTTACTATATTTGATACTCTGGGTACGCACGATACTCTGGGGATCAAGACAAATCTTACGACACCTCATTTTTTAAAATCGAATAAAATTTAATTTTTTCTGTCCCCTTTTTTGTGTTTTGTCGGATACATTATCAGTACTATCATTGTCATTAAAAAAATTATAGCTTATAATGATCTTACATCGTAGTTTTTGAGCTAGGATCGAACATCCATACGATACATACATACACAGACTTAAACTCATTACCCTTCCTTTTTTCGTAGTCGCGTAAAAATGTAAATAAAGGACAAAAATTCTTTCATATCGTAGATACAATTTCATATTCAAAATACTAAAACAGTTGGACGGATAATTGAATATGCGTCCTTCGAGAACAATGGTGCCACAAGGCTATTTCCCCCCGGATCCCATGCCAAACACAACCATAAAAACCATAAAGTTATTTGCCAAAAAGCATTAGCGAAACATGTTTCTTATAAAACATGGAGACAAGACTGATATTAAATCTTTTTAACTAAGCTTTATTTTTAAGTTAAACTTCGTGTTAACTTCAAAAAAATATTCTAAAAAGTTGTTAATTAGATTTTTTTTATGTGTATGTTACTCGATATCTTTTTAGGGTTCCATACATAATCAACCCATTATACTGTTCCACTGCTGGGCACGGGTCTCCTCTCAGAAACTATAGCCTAGGTGAACTATAGCCTAATCCCTCTCCCTCTCAGCCTTCCATACCTCTAAAGAAAAAACTGAATCCTTATAGGATCATTTTGTTCATTTTCCTCAGGAACACGTAGAGGTATCAAGGTGAAATTAATATCATATACTCAGGGCTGCAATTCCTTAGAGCAAACTTCTAAGTCAACGCAATCAAAAGATACAGCCGTTTATGCTCGTCTTTATGCCGCATATTTTGACACTGAAAGGAACCAATATAAGATAAGAGTCACACTTGACCGGTTTTATTTATTTATTTCATCTAATAATGTAAATGATACACCATTTGTTACTTAAAATGATAATGATAAAAATGCTTTTGACCAATATACTCCTTCGCTTATAGGTTTAAACATAACATAAAACATCATTCTTTTAGAATTACAACCTAACACAGATATTTTAAAAATATCAACGTAAAGGACAATAATTTTAATCTATTTTTAATCGTTTTTGACATCGTTTTGACAGGTTTCGTATAGAAAAACTGTCAAAAAATCGATTTTATTCCTCCGATAAAGTTATCTGGCGATGGAAAAATCGACTCTTAATGATGTTACAGTAAAAATTTATTGAAATCGATCTTCTAAAAGTAATCTGGTTGTCTATGATGTAGGAGACCCAGTGGATCACTAAATGAAAACGGAAGAAAAATCATCAAGTACTTTTATAGAAGAATCGTTTTTTTTTTATGTGTTAGGAGGGCAAACGAGGAGACGGATCACCTGATGGTAAGCGATTACCGCCGCCCATGGACACCCGCAACACCAAAAGAGGAGTCACAAGTTCGTTGCCGACCTTTAAAAGAGGATTGGGCCTCCGGTAACCTCACTCACTACGCCGGTTTTCTGTGAGGCCGTGGTATCACTCCGGTCGAGCCGGCCCATTCGTGCCGAAGCATGGCTCTCCCACGATAAAAATCTTCTTAAAAACGTTGAGTACCATAAACTTTAATTCCAGTAATTATAAATTTTACATCCCTTATCGGCTTAACATTATTTCTTAAAGCTTTCGCACAGAAAAAGCTATAATATAAACATTCTTATCTTTTCTGCTTCTCTTTAACGGTCAATTAACAATGTCATAACCCTGCGAATGCCGCTGAGGGGTCTAAATGAAGAGGGGTCTTCAGTGCCCCCGAATTCGTAACATTAAGTCTAATTTCCTAGTAGTACGTGTTACGGACTTTTTCGGCCTACGTGCGTATGGGTTTAACTAGATTTTGCTGTGGGTTTGCTTGTGTGAGTAAGGGAGGGATTTTATTGGTCTGTGAACTTAGTAACAAAAATGTTTCAATGTAGATAGGTTCGTGTTTGTTATTGTTTAAAAAAATAGAGCAATTGCTGTTTATTATAGTGAGTACTGAGGCCGTATAACAGTTATTTTTATTTTTAGGTTAGAAAAGGATAGCGATATTGAATCTGTCGCGTTATCTCTCTCTCTCTCTCTCAATCGCAAAACGATCGCAATAACACGTCATGCTACGGCCTCTGTTAATAAAATAGGCATAAGATTCGATACATATAGATAAACATGTTTTTTGTCATGACCTTTATACATTAAGCTTACGTAGTACCTAACCTAGTACTTTAGTAGAAAAAAAGCAAAGTATAAGCATTAAAGAATGGAATATAGAGATAATCGAAAGTTATATTTATCCTGTATAATAGGATATCTAACTATAGCGAGTAGTCTAGTTTGGTAAGAGGGAAGCCAGGCAGCCATTTGTTTTGGGGGAAAGGGACAGAAAATCTCCCCTATTCCCACAAAAAATATTAAAAGGTTTTATCTTGCAACTTTTAAGTTTTTGATGTATTTTTCAATAGGAATGTAATTTTTAATAAATCAAACACCGGCCAACTAACCTATTGTCAGCCCATTTCTTGGGTACCTAGATTCTTTTGGTTTAATTGTTTAGTTTATATCTTTCCACAACATATAATAACACTATAGACTAAATTTCCATTGGTCACATTGGTATATGGAAAATAAATGCTTTTTTTAAATATTAAGTTTAAAATTGGTTTCTTAAAATATTTTTATCCTCGAAGGAACTCAGTATCTTAGAAACAAAGACAAAAGAAAACCATTTTCCTTGAAAGAGCTTCTTATAAATTTAAAATGGATCCCAATAAACGCCCAAATTACGTATAATTTTCACCTTTTTCACTGAAGGTTTCCAATAAAACGTTACTTTACATAATTATATTTTTGGGGCCCGTCATGCATGTAAGGTCCGAGAAATATAGGAGGTCCAACGATTGGTTATTGGACATAGAAACGGCGAATTTGAATAAAAGGATGCCATAAAGTAGTCGGGGTCCTTTATTGTGACGGGGGTCTAGGGGCGACAGTGGGGTATCGATAAGTGAAATAATATTTAAATTTAAAGTGCCGTACCTTTTAAGGGTTAAGTTTGAAGAAATTTAATTCAATTGTGTGCGGGATTTTAGTAGGCTTTTTAAATTCATGATAGTTGTATATCTTCTTAGTTGGTGCTAAGAATGGTCACCCATCCTTAGTCACCGTCCGCTGAAAGTGCAGCTTAACCTTACAGATCGATTCATTATGTATTATTGTCCTACAATGCCTAAAACCGTCTATACATTCAATTTCAAGATTATTACTTTCTTACATTTCGTGTAAAAAAGTCAATGAGAAAGTGAATTTCGCCTTTTTATTAAAAAAATATAATTTCAGTATTATAATATTTTTTTAAAAAAGCTTTAAATCACTTATAAATACTTCCATATCCAAATATTGCAACCTTTTATCCCCACAAATAAAACAATACACAACAATTAACCCCAAAAAAACATCAACATCTAACCCTAACCTAACCGAGGCCTATCATCGTAACCCTCCATAAACCGGGGGCGGCATATCTGACCCCGCAGGGTTAAACCGATCCTACATGACGTATCTTTAAGCGAAATTTCTGCGATCCCTACTTACAAGAGTTTGTCCTTACCGTCATATTGGCTTTTGAATTATACTGGGGGATTTTTACGGATTTTGTCTTTTGTTTTTTCGAAGAATTGCTGGGGAAAGGAGGCTTGAACTGTAATCAAAGGCACTTTGAAACGTTGTCTGGGTCGAAGTAATTCTTTAAAAAGAATCTGCTTCACATAATTATATTTCATATTTTTTCCAAACATAGGTAGGAAATAAACTGCCTCGTTCTCATGCCTCCGTGGTCCTGGGCGCGACCCCTACCCTAGAGGCCTTGGGTTCGATTCCCAGGTCGAGCAGTGTCATTGAGATTTTCTATTAAATTCTCAGTAGCTGCTCGGAGTTTGGGATTTGTGCCCTGTTCATGGCAATAGTCTCGCCCTCTATTACATGAGACCTGAACATACCAATGAACTGTGGGTGTACATTAGTACGCCTCTGTCTAACCTTTCCGGGAAAGCCAGGCTTTCACGATGATGAATTTTCACACGTCAAAAAAATAGGTGATAACTTCCTCAAACCTCAATGGCCTTCGTAACCAACCCTTCAGCGATAAAAGATACACCTGAAAATATTTTACACGTATTTGAACCTGACTCACAACCCTTGGGGTTCAATCCAATAAACTAAGCAGCAAAATAATAAAAAATTTACATCAAATTGAATGTCAGCCCAGAAGGATGTTATTAGAGAATTTACGAGCGAAAAGCCGAGGACCATATTATGTTTTATGCCCACCCTGTTCCATTGTGGGGGTTATATGGTCGCGGTAAAATATATTATGCACGAAGTGAAGGGTTAAAAAGATTGAAACGTCACTTTTTGTTGTAATTGCTGGTAATAAGGGTTAAGAAGTCGCACGCATAGGTATTTTAGCGTTTGGGGAGTTAAACATAACATACCATTACGTCTGTCTTCCCCGAAAGGTTAAGTAGAGATGTACTAATGTAGATACACAGTATCTACATATACATACCGGTATGTTTAGGTCACGTGTAATGAGTTTTTTTATGGATTAAGTCGGCAAACGAGCTAACGAGCCACTTGGTGGTAAGTAGTCATCGTCGCCCATGGACACCTGCAACACCAGAGGGGTTGCTGATACGTTGCCAAGCCTTAAGAGCCCCTACGGACTGCAGACTACCAGGGCCGCAACAACCGAGAGGAACTGACTCATACGTGCAAAAGTCGAAACGCACACCAAGGTGCTTTACAACAGACTCCGACGTCAGGGTGGTCGCCAGCCAGTCAGAGCACAAGAGGTCCTACCACCGAGCAAAACCCAAGCGTCTTATTGCCATATAACACATTGCTAGTTATTATTGAAGAATCCTATCAATAAGATTAGCGTAAATATTCCAGACAGTTATTTAATATTTTTCCTTAAAATTTACATCAGAAAATCAACTAAAAATACTTTAACTTAGATTTGATTGCTTTGAGATTAGTTTCAGATTTTATTGCTAGTCAAAACTTAATATCGTTAAACAATTAAAGTTTTGGGACCTTGAAAATCTTAATCCAAGTTTAGGGTGGCGGAATAAATGAATTTCAGAAGACAGGATGAAGTTGTTTTTGGTTAAAAACGTTAAGTTAGACATTCTTAATATAGAAGTTGGTTCAAAACATAACATAGGTACCATCACGCCTGTTTTCCCCAAAGAAAGAGACAGAAGTGTGCTTACAGTTAACCTACAGTTTGCCGAGATGTTTATTTTTAGACTCCATATAATAGAGGCTGAGTTTACTGCCACTACCAAAACTCAATAAAATTTAGCTTGGAAATCGAACTCCCTTAACTCAGTAACCGCGCTTTCCAGCACAAGAGCAATGACCAATTATAGTTTCGGACTACCCGTAAAAACATGGGGTGCAAGAACAAAAAGGGGCGCAAGACCAAAAGGGGGCAATAGGTTCAGAAGGCGCTAATCTATGTGACCTTTTTATACAACAGCACCATCTCTATGCTTCGTCTAGAATCAGGTAGGCCAGCTCCAAAGGTCATCCACCCCACAAATGGTTTTTCCTTATAAAATTTGCTATTTAAAAGTAATAAACAAACATCGTTAAAACATTCCAGCCAGTTTCATTTAACTGCCAGAGTAAATAGATCACAAAGTACAATAAAAGTACTTTAACTCGCAAAATCTTATCTTTCTACGATAATTAAAAAAAAGGTAACTCTATAAAATGTTATTTACCCATTATCTAAAGAAAATTCTTGAGTTTTTATTACTTCATAAAGCTATGACAAAAGGGAACGGGCAGTAAAGTTAATGAATCAAAACGTCATTGGCTAGGCACCCCGTGTTGGAGAAGTGTATTAAAATATTATGGGGTAACCTACCCAACCAACCTATCCAACCCAACCACTGTTTTTTTACTGATAAATGATATTCTATTTATGTAAATAGATATTTTAACCTTTTGAGCGCACAGTCATGTAGGTATATCTAGACGTCAGACCAAAATATGCCCAGCACGCCACGGTCACGACTAGGTGACAGATTTCTAAAGTAAATTCGGACCTTGGCACAGCGGGCAAGCTTTTCCTGTTTTGGCAAGTAAGAAAAGGGGCTAATGGTAGAAAGAATTAACTGATCTCCAAAGTTATGCTGAGCTAGCTAGAGATTAGTGTGTGGATGGCGATTCTTAGCACTTCGAGACCGCTTTGATTGGCTTAACGGTTCAATTCTATATAATTTTCAAATAAAAACGCAAAAGAAGAGATCTTTAGCTCCTTTCCTTTAAAAATGAGGTTCCATTCAGCACTCCAATTATATTTTTTTTTTAAATAAGTTCAATTCTATAACTATAAAAAACACGCAAAAGATGAGATTTTCAGCCCTCTTTCCTATAAAAGTAAGGTTCAATTCAACACACAACCTATAAATAAAAAATGTATTTATAGTAGGTACTTACATATAACAGTCAGCGACGCATTGGCTCTTATGACTTTATGCATCTGAGCGGGTCCCACTTGACACTGGTACTCCGCATCGTCCTCCAGGGTAGCGTTGATTATCCGAAGGTTGTAAACACCATGGCGTCGATCCCCGAACATGGTATACCGAGGGTAGCCAGGAATAACCGATGAGAAACCTGTAAGGAAGAAAAAACATACATTAAAATACATATACATACACTCAAGCCTTACTACCACAGGGGTAGGCAGAAACTATAGACCGCCACTTGCTACGATTCTTGAATACTTCTTTTGCTTCTTCCACATTCATACATTAAAATACCTTAATTAAAAGTAAATCTATGAGCGCAACTACTACGCTAGACGTCCTGGGTTCGATTCCCGGGTAGAGTTATTTAGTTTTTCTATGGAATTCTCAATAGCACCTCGTACTTTGGGATTTGTGCCCGGTTAATGTCAATAGCCCCCTATTACATGGGACCTAAATATACCGCCGAACTGTGGGTATACATTAGTATGCCTCTGCCCAGCCCAGTGGGAAATGCAGGAGTGATGGTACGCATTAAAAGTTTTAATATTGAGATGCATTCAAAATGCGGCTGTGTTCCATAACATTGGTTGCTCATCGTACATAGAAACGCCTCAATTTCCGCAACACAAATTAAGAATACCTACCACGATAATCAAAAAAAGAAATCGATTTCGCAAGCGAGAAGCAAAATAATAGAACAAAATCATTAAGAGCACCGTATCAATTGTTTTGACACAGACAGACGGACAATCGTTACGATTCTATCGAATTGTTAATTGATATGGATACACCTCTAGTCACGCGATGGTCTACAAATTTAACGTTCCCAGGTCACTTTTAAAAAGATGTAAGAATGTCAAAGATGGCATAAAAAGATATAGCGTTGCGTATACGCCTATTATTGGTATTTATTTGGCAATGTTTTTTTTATGGGATAGGGGGCAAACAAGCAGACAGATCGCCTGATGGTAAGCGATTACCCCCGCCCATGGACACCCGCAACACCAGAGGAGTCACGACTGCGTTGCCACATACCATCACGCCTGTATTCCCCGAAAGGTTACGCAGAGGCGTACTAATGTACACCCACAGTTCGCCGGTATGTTTAGGTCCCATGTATTAGGGGGCGAGCCTATTGCCATTAACCGGGCACAAATCCGGACTCCGAGCTGCTACTGAGAATTTCATAGAAAAACCCAATAACACTTTGCTCGACCTGAGGATCGAACCCAGGACCTCAAGCGTAGCAGTCGCGCTTGGGACCACTAGACTAATCAGGCAGTCATTATTAGACTGCGTTGCCGGTCTTTTAAAAGGGGATTGGACCTCCGGTAACCTCGTTAACTCGTTGTTTAACGAGAATAAATAGCGTTGGTATCTAAGATAATACGAAAACTTCTTATAACTCCATTCTAGTTTAAATATGAAGCTGTTATGTGTTTTATCTTCTTTTTTCTCTCGCAAAATATCATATGTCAAAACAAGACAAAAAAACATAAAGTAGCTAGCTATGAAAGGTGATATTAAGCATTAGTTACGTCATACAACGCTCATAGACGATTTTTGTAAATAAAATGGAATAATAGCCATAAACTAACATTTTAGACGACACGTTTGGCGTAGCGGCTGAGCGATCGGCTTCTGCGTCACGTGTTGTAGGTTCGATGTTGCAGGTAGTTGTTCGGGTCTGGGCGTGTGTGGATGTGAGTATTTGTGTTTGTAAACGCACCCACGATACAGGAGAAAATCCTAATGTGGGGCAACGTTTTTTTTTAAAAAAAACTTGTTGTAGCGTGAAGTTATTGAGCAGTGTTATTTTATTTGATAATGATAATGATAAATGTCAAATAAGTATATAGAAAGTTTACAGAATGACCGTAACGAGATTTCTCATATCATCACGCCTGTATTCCGCGAAGGGAGCAGAGGTACTAATATACACTCACAGTTCGCCGGTATGTTTAGGCCCCATGTAAAAGGGGACAAGCATGTTGCCATTAAGCGGGCACAAGTCCAAAGTGCCCGATTAATGGCAACAGGCTGGCACTAGAAAGACATACCCCGACATTAGGTAAGATCCTGCAAAAAACTCAGGTGCGTAGTACTCGCATTTAGCGCGTATGTATGGGATGAAACAAAAAAGGTATGCAAGAATCGTAGCAAGTGGCGTTCTGTTGTTTCTGCGTACCCCTATGGGAAAAAGGCGTGAGTGAGTGAGCCCTTTTAAGCAAGCGCGCTCTATGTGTATGTAAGTCCAACTCCAAGCTGCTACTGAGAATTTTAAAGAAAATCCCAATAACACTGCTCGGCCAGGCAATCGATCCTAGGACCTCTAGCGTAGCAGTCGTGTTAAGACCACTAGACAAAAAAGGGCGATAATAAAATTTCAAATAAGTATAAAAATGTACAGAATAATCCTAATGAGATTCCTCACGCATTTTGCATTTGCATGTTACATTCAAGAGTTGTCGCGCTGCCTGGCCCATTATCGGGAGCATTGGATGCAGACATAAAGCTGATAAATCCCATTGAATCCGACGTCGAGGTACACAGGGGCTGTGACCTATACGCCTGACGCAGTGCCTTTGGTCCAAGTAATGAGAGACAGCGTTTAAACTTATTATCTTAAATGTTTTTTATAAATATTTAAATTTACAATCATCTAAATATATATAAAACTCAAAGGTGACTGACTGACTGACATAGTGATCTATCAACGCACAGCCCAAACCACTGGAGGGATCGGGCTGAAATTTGGCATGCAGGTAGATGTTATGACGTAGGCATCCGCTAAAAAAGGATTTTGATAAATTCTACCCACAAGGAGATAAAATAGGGGATGAAAGTTTGTATGAAACTTTGTCAATTTTAAACCGATCGGGCTGAGACTTTGTATGCATATAGCTACTATGACATAGGCATTGCCTAAGAAAGGATTTTGATAAATTCCACCCCTAAGGGGATAAAATAGGGGATGAAAGTTCATATGGAACAATGTAACTATTCCACGCGGACGAAGTCGCGGGCAAAAATCTAGTTTTTTTATAAATATTTAAATCTACAATCTACCTTCTACGATATATTTTTTTTCACCTTGCATGATGTCTTAATTATTTAAAATGTCTGAGGTCCTAATGAGAATAAGTAATGTGGTAAAAAAAAACAATGCTATTGGATTAAAACCCTCCGATTTACCTTTGTTGTAGCACTTGCCGACTGTGACACAGGTTTGTCCTAGTAATATATACTACTAGTTATCTTACGTTATCTCGACTGGAGTGATACCACGGCCTCACAAAAAAACCGGCGTTAAAGAACGCTTACATTGTGTTTCGCCGAGTGAGTGAGCAGCTTACCATCAGGCGATCCGTTTGCTCGTTTGCCCTCTTATCCCATAAAAAAATAATAGTACAGGCACCTAACACTATGATACCTCCTAATTATTTATTTGTAAATTATATTTGTAATATATTTTACCTTTGTAATAATGAATAAAATATATTTTTTTATTGTATCCCCATTTGCTCTTGTAAGTTTAATACAAGGAGGTATGCTGCTGGCATTGAGGCGAGGAAATGAAAGAATTTCTTTTTTCCAATACTTACTTTTTTATACTTTAAATTTATTACAGAATAGATTATTGAATTAAAATATTTGAAAATTACTTTTTTTTTAACAACAAATGTCAAACAGAGTGGCCTTGGTGATATCACAGTTAAAAACATTAATGAATATTTTTGATGGTATAAATAGCTTCCTTCGTAATAAATACCACAGTGAAAACCTTTGGCAAATATAAAATTTTGTACAATTGTATAGCTTTCCGCTTTCACTCGGCATTTAGTTAGAACCTAAAAAAACATCAGCAATTTGTAGGCATTCTAATCCTTCATCAATACACCTTTGCTGAAACTTCTTGGGGATACGGTATCTAGAAATATGTTATTAAATATTATTATATATATATATATATTAATTTATTCAAAATTATATATTCTATTTTTTAAATAAAATTAATGTGCGGCTTTATCGTGATTTCTTTCAAGCAACCATGCCATATTAACCAAGGTTAATATTAAAATCATCAATCGCTTCCGCTCCTCACTCGGGCGTCAGTAATTAGCAACGCTATGCGCTGTCACCTAGCTGTTCAGTATCAATTGAGGGTGACTGCGAATGCTGAACTTATGCACTCTGATACAGTCACTATATTTCTCTCCCTATTTGAATGAGGAGCGAGGGTATTGGTTTAAACAGGATATTTTCGACTGTACATCGGCACTGCTGCGTGACGTAATATTTTGCTCCTAGTAGCTAGCAGAGTAGCAATAGTTGACTAGGAATAATTGCTTTATTCAAAATAACAGCCTAAACTTTGACGACACGTTTGGCCTAGCGGCTGAGCGATCGGCTTCTGCGTCACGTGTTGTGGGTTCGATCCCCACACGGAGCAAAATATTTGTATGATCTACAGGTACTTGTTCCGGGTTTGGGCGTTTGTGTATGTGAGAATTTGTGTTTGTAAACGCACCCACGATACAGGAGAAAATCCTAGTGTGGGGAAAGTTTAAAAAATATATATTATATATATATATAATCTACACTAATATTATTGAGAGGAAAGGTTTGTATTTTTGTATGTTTGTAACGAATAAACTTCTGGACCGATTTCATATACATACTGAAAAAATATATTTAAATCGACTTACAAAGTTCTAAGATATAAGCGTTAAAAGTTTTTTGTGCGGAGTGATCGGTGATGTTCTGTCCTTTTCCTTTCTAATATAGGCAATAGGTAAAAAATGAAATGAAGGAAAATGCTTCCTACTGTACGAGATTGTTCAATTCGATGAGATCTCGGATTAGGGTGTATTTACAGGGTGTAAAATTGGAAAAAGAAAGAGGTCAATGTGTTTCCATCTTTTAAAATTATCTATCTTTTGACGACACGATTGGCGTAGCGGTTGAGCGATCGGCTTCTGCGCCACGTGTTGTGGGTTCGATCCCCACACGGAGCAAATATTTGTATGATCTACAGGTAGTTGTTCCGTGTCTGCGCGTTTGTGTATGTGAGAATTTTTGTTTGTAAACGCACCCACGATACAGGAGAAATTCATAGTGTGGGGCAATGTTTTAAAAAAAATATATATATAGTTATCTTTTACGTAGTCTGGCTTTATTTTATTTTTTTTATTCGTCTGCATGCCTAAACCGATTTAAATAATAATCTTTATAAAAAAAAAAACAGAATATATTTTTTCTTGAATCAAAAAGGTACACACATTTATATTACATATATTTACATACACAAACACCCCCCAAACACCACATGAGCAATCAGTAGGTCATACCGTTCAACCCGTGGTGCAGAAGCCAATCGCTTTTACATATTTTTCGTTAAATCGCTATCGCTTATGAATTGCACACCAATAATTAGTTCGCAGTAGTGGCAAATCCTGTCACCTCGTAGCTCACCAATTGACGATGAATGCTCAGATCTGATACATTCACTCGTCTGAGCGTACAAGAGACCGAATGATTTGGAGTCATGGATTAGGAGTGAGCAAGATCTATTGCAAGTATTACTAAGAGGTTGTGACAAGAATAATTGGTTTGGAAGAACGGAAGGCAGGCCTTTGCTTAGAAAGGACGGCTAAAAAAACATATAAAAAACATACCGTCACGCCTGCATTAGCCAGAGATATACTAATCTACACCCCCAGTAACACGGTATGTTTAGGTCCCAGGGGGCGAACCTATTACCAGTAAATATGTACAAATCTAAACTCAAAAATTTTATAGAAAAATAACACTGCTCGACCTGGGAATCGAATCCAGGAACTGTAGCGTAGCAATCGCGCTTACGAATACGCTTACTAATTAAGCAACTGCAATTATCGTAGAAAGTGGTGGTATGTAGTTTCTGTTTCTGCCTACCCCTAAGGAAAAAACACGTGATTTTATATATGTATACATATGTATACATTTTTTTATTGATGGGTACTTTACGAATATTATGTCCATACCCGGATTTGGTAATGGCAGGCTCCCAGAGGTACAATAAGAGACCCAATTGACCCCTATAACTTTTGGTAGAAATGGTAATACTTGCTACATTTAATCGCCATATTTTCTAAAAGGATATCTCGGAAGTGGAATAACTCAATTCCCAAGCAACCCAATTAGGGTTTACAAAGATTTTTGTAAGAAAATAACAGCAATATTCTCGTCCCCTATTTATTACATGGGAGCAAAACATGGCGGCGATCTGTGGGAGTACATATTAGTATTGGTACGCCTCTGCCTAACCCTTCGAGGAATACAGGCGTGAGGGCACCCTAATAACTTTATGGCGATAATATAACTTTATAAAAAAACTAGCTTCTTCCCGCGACTTTGTTTGCGTGGACTTCAGGATTGGGTCCGACCTGGATAAAAAGTAGCCTATGTGTTATTTCAGGCTATAATCTATCTGTGTGCCAAATTTTATCCAGATCCGTTCAGCCGTTCTGGCATGAAAGAGTAATAAACATCCCTAATCATACATTTTCACGTTTATAATATTAGTAAGGATGTCAATGAGATTATTACGAATCCCCGAAAGGTTACGCAGAGGCGTACTAATGTACAACCACAGTTCACCGATATGTTTAGGTCCCATGTAATAGGGGGCGAACCATTGCCATTAACCAGGCACAAATTCCAAACTCCGAGCTGCTACTGAGAATTTCATAGAAAAACCTATTAACACCTTGCTCGACCTGTAAATCAATACCAGGACCTCTAGCGTAGCAGTCGCGCTGAGGACCTAGAAGCTAATGAGGCAGTTCCTTACGTCAAAATTTGATAAAAATATAAAAAAATTACTTACCAAGTGCAAACCCATCCTTGGCCCACTGCACCTGGCCAGCAAGGTTGGCTACTGCGCATTCTAGGACTGCTTCAGCACCTTCCTGCACGCGCAGACTTCGAGGCACAACCCTGAAGTACTGCTGCTGGAAGCCAGTCACGGAGACCAACACTGGAACAAAGAAATATGAAATTAGTACAGTTCTTAGTCACCGTAAATCCTAAATCATAAATTTCTTTTCTTTTATCCTAGCTATTAAATTTAGATTCCAGCAAAAGTAAACCGATTTCTGTCCGGACCGATACGCGAGGCTATTGAAATTAAAAAACACCCTAATAGATAAGACGCCTGAGTCTTACCGTCTACTTGGAACCTCATTAGAGATTCTATTAAATCAAAATCCATGTCCAAAACTGCAAGACCAAAGAACACAGTGACTTCATTCTGTTCATTTATTTCCAGTTAACTATTTTGGACGAAATGGTAGAGTAGGAACCTAGATTAACGGTATCGGAATCCAAATAATAACAGAATTTGATTAAATTGTGTTTAAAATACGATTTATTTCGGTATTACGTTTGTAAGAGAAATTCGATCCGCCGGACCCTTAAGACGTTCAACTCAGTCTACCTATGACCATGGATGCTGTAAAGGATCCGAAACGTCGGGAATTAAATAATATCAAAACAACACGAAGAAATCCGTAAAAAGTAGTTCTATTTCAATCTTTACTCTCCTTCAAACCTGAATAAAATAATCTTGGCAATACGGTGGTACAATACCGACAACCGAATTCTACCACCTGGAAAACCAACAAGTCAACGTTATTCTAGTAGTCCCAAGCGCGACTGCTACGCTTTGTTAGAGGTCTTTAATTCAATTCCCAGGTCGAGCAAAGACTCGCCCCCTATTCCATGGGACCTAATGATACATACCGTCACGGCTGTATTCCCCGAAGAGTTAGACAGAGGTGCACTAATTAATACCCACAGATGGCCAGTATGTTTTAGGTCCCATGTAATAGGGGGCGAGTTTAGGCGATGGGACCTAAACATACCGGCGAATTGTGAGTGTACATTTGTGCCTAACTCTTTGGGGAATACAGTACAGTACTTTATGTTATTCAAAAATGACCCTTCACAGCTGATATTCTAAGGTTTTATTCCTATTAAATCATGGGATGGATCGATATCTTTACCAGACTGTCCCAATAATATCCACTGTTTCAAAACAAACAAAACAACTGTATATTGGTTGTTAATACGACAGTGTTGTCTCAAGTGGGTGTTGTGTCGGCGAGACAAGGTGAATGTACTCTGTAGGCGCCACTGTGAGCGGGCAGCGACGAGCTGAGCTGAAGCGATTTATTGCAAAATACTTGATTTTATTTCTGTAAATAGATCTTATGAGGACTTTTAAGATTCAATGTTGTTTTTATAACTAGATGGCACCGGCATTAATTCCATACTGAAGACCTCTGAGAAGAAACACCGAAACAAACTCGGAAAATCATGTAAGTCTTCATCTAAGTCCAGACATAGCACTTTATAAAAAATATGCGGGTTCCAACGTTTTTAACGCATTTATGAAACATTATGAGGATAGTTACAAGGTTCCAAAAAATTGATCCTATGTAGAAGAAACCGACAAGAAACTCTATAGACACACTTTTAAAATAAGACGTTACATTCTTCACCTGTACAATAGTGCGATAACAGGATGCGTGGTCATTGAAGGTTTGTGTCCAAGTTGGAGCGAAGTCGAAATGATTAATACGAGGTTATCAGCAATAATGATGAATAAAAAGTGGGTCAATAGTTATAAATAGATAAGTAAATGGCACTAGTCAAAATATATTTAAAAGTTTTAAAATTATAACATTTTAAATGTATTACAGTAAAGAGTGATGGCCCCTTACATAGAGAAAAACACCTCTATTGAAAAATGTAAAGATCAATGTCTAAAATAGTTGTTTGATATTTGTCTGCATGATCAGACTAGAATTATATAATAAGAACTCTTCAACGCTTAAAAGAAGAAAGAAGAAGTTCGTAGAAACTTTCCGCCATCAATGCAAAGCTTAAGCTTGGCAACGTGACTTAGCATCACAAGTTCATTGATTTCTCCAGTAACCATTTAGCCATGAACTGTTCAATTGTTTCCAATAATATCAAAGGCAGGATATTGGTGGTCAATACATTGTTGTCTTGAGTGGATTTCGAGACAATTGAGGTGAATATACTGCTTAGGTAACACTGTTAGCGGATAGCGGGTACATTGGAGCTGGTTCTTAACCAAAATCCTACGGAGAGTAATGTTTTTATGTCTAATTTCTGGCACCTTCTACTTGCCTATACCGTTTGAATTTCAACATATGAGAAGCCATTAGATTCGTCTCAGTTCTGTTAGTGACATCGTGTATTGTATTTCAATATGGAAATTGGATGTTTCTCTTTACAGATAACCTCATAACAAATCAAATCATAGAAAAGTATATCAGCACATCGTGTCTATATTTGTAAGAAATACAGACGTGCTTAGCGTTGCCAGGATTAAAAGTAGCCGGACACAGATTCATATTTAGCCGGACATTTTGCCCTGAAAGCCTGACACACTGGTTTTTTTGTTCCCTTTTTCTTTTTTTCTTTATTTATTCGATAATCAAACCATCTACCCATAATACCAAAATTAATCGTGATCCCAATAAAATTTAATCAAACTGTGTTATTAATCGGATTCAGATACCTTTATTCTAGGTTTCTACTCTACCATTTCGTCCAAAACACTTCACTGGAAATAAATGTGAAAATTTAATTTAGGATAACTTTACCAAGTTTGCAATGGATTTCCGGCCGTTTATATCCAGTGAAGTAATAATAGACGAATTGGTACGGTAGAAACTTAAATTAACGGTATCCGAATCCGAATAAAAACACAAATTAATAAAATTGTGTTTAGATTACGATTTATTTTGGTATTACGTTTTTGTGAGCAATTCAAACTCCGCCGGACCCTTAACAACTCTTAACACCAGTCAAGGGATCTAGAAAATCTCTTACATTGAGTTTAATTTCATGTTAAACAGATAATTTACTCATTACACGCGTGTGTAAAACGTAATGGAGTTATGAATTCGATTATACAATAAAACAAACATTTTCAGTCTCACAAATGTGTGAAATTTAATTTGGATTCGTTAATTAACACTTATACAGTGAACATTTTATTAAATTTTTAATAATATTTATAATAAACTTGGAGTCTGTTTCCGATATCGGTGGAGTTCAATTTTTTTTATCCTTTTTGTTAAAATATTTAAAAATATAATTTAAATAAGAATACTTAATAAATGAAAGCAAATATTGTATTCAGACAAAAAAAATGATTCCGCACGAAGAAAGAAGCCGTATCGCGGGAGGCATTAAGGGTCCGGCGGAGCTTAAATTGCCCACAAAAACGTAATACCGAAATAAACCGTAATCCAGACAATATTCAATCAAATTATGTGATTATTCGGATTTGGACACAGTCAATCTAGGTTCCTACGGTACTATTTCGTCTGCTTCTACTTCACTGGAAATAAAAGTTCCAAACTTGGTAAAGTTATCAAAAATTGCATTTGCTTACATTTGTTTCCAAGTGTAGTATTTTGGACGAAATGTTGGAGTATGAACCTAGATTAACCGAATCGGAATCCGAATAATAACAGAATTTGATTAAATTGTGTTTGAATTACGGTTAATTTCGGTATTACGTTTGTAAGAGAAATTCGGTCCACCGGACTTAAAATAAAATCTCAAATTAAAATAGTATTTTTTAAATCGCTACCGCTTATGACTTCGACCACCAAGTGGCTCTACACGTCACAGACTAAGGACCACTACACACTCTCGACTAGCTGCGTGAATTAACACGACACGTCTATCATCTGTAACCACCATATATGGTATGCTCAAATTGAAAACAATTGTTTTAAAAAAAAAAAGCCTTTTACCATACCACACTCAACGTTGATTTGTTTTGGAGACATGTATTTTTTGGAGTTGGCCAGTACTTAAATAATTTGGGACGATTTAACAAGCTCCTTAAAAGTCGGTAGTTTGATAATTTTTTTGGAAGAAACGGCAGTTGTTGAAAGAATTGAAGATATGTGTTAATGAAAATATTCCTTTTGTAAAATGTGTAAATTTTAAAATTTAATATTTATGGTAAAGTTTACTGCTCCTTTGACCAAATCTTGACAATCTATTTGGCCTTATTTATAACTAGAAGCTGCTCGCGGTTACGCTCGCATCCCAAATGGATTAACTTCTTATCAAAATGAAACGTACCTACCAACAGATTTTAAGTTAAACCGGTAGCAATACATCGGTGAAAACTGCAGTCAATTCCATGCCGTAGTTTTTGCGTGATGCGCATACAAACATACAGACAGATTATTTTTTTTAAACTGTTATTTGAATTAGTATGTTTATGTCCCATGTAATAGGGGGTGAGTTTATTGCCGTTAACCGGACACAAATTTCAAAGTCCGAGTTGCTACTGGGAATTGACGACATGATTGGCGTTGCGGTTGAGCGATCGGCTTCTGCGCCACGTGTTGTGGATTCGGTCCCCACACGGAGCAAATATTTGTATGATCTACAGGTAGTTGTTCCGGGTCTGGGCGGTTGTGTATGTGAGAATTTGTGTTTGTAAACGCACCCACGACACAGGAGAAAATCCTAGAGTGGGGCAACGTTTTTAAAAAAAAATCATAGAAAAGCCCAATAACACTTTGATTGACCTGGGAATCAAACCGGACCTCTAGCATAGCAGTCACGCTCAAGACCACTAAGCACGGGTAACAGGAATCCTTACTAATATTATAAACGCAAAAGTTTGTATGTATGAATGTATGGATGTTTGTTACTCTCTCACGCCAAAACGGCTGAACGGATCTGGATAAAATTTGGCACAGAGATAGATTATAAACTGGAATAACACATAGGCTACTTTTTATCCAGGTCGGAACCAATTCTGAAGTCCACGCAGACAAAGCAGGCAGAAGCTAGTGTAAATATAAATATTCAAAGGTAGGTAAATTGATCGTTCATAGATTCTCACGAATCCGTGACGCTAGTTTCGAAAGTACCTATTTAAATAAGGTGCGTGCGACGCACGATCCTTAGTCAATACATCGGCTTTATTGCTTCATCAATTATGTATAAGCTTAATTACATTAAACACACTACTTTTTAAAGAAATAAGGTAGAAACAAAGATATTTGACGACACGTTTGGAGCCATTAAGCGACCGGCTTCAGCGGTTGACGGTTCGATCCCCACACGGAGCAAATATTTGTATGATCTACAGATAGTTGTTCCGGGTCTGGGCGTTTGTGTATGTGAGAATTTGTGTTAGCGCATCCACGATACAGGAGATAATCGTCGCGTGAGGCAAAGTTTTCTAAAAAAAAATATTTAAAAGGATTGCAGTGTTCATTGGGAATACTTTCATAAATTTTTAATCCAAATTTGATTTGTTTCCTCTTTTGTCAAAATGACATTGATAGAGAAAGAGCGACTTGTCTAGAAAAAAAATGATTAGGATTTTATTAGTGATGTCCCGTCTTCCATCGCTAGTAATATTTTTAATGTCTTAAGATAAAATCTAGTATTTTGAAAAACTAAAAAATAATAGATGGCGAGTCTATCGTTATTAACCGGGCACAAATCTAGACCGACTACGCCAGAGGTCCTGGGTTCGAATCCCAGGTCGAGCAAAGTGATATTGGGTATTTTTTATAAAATTCTCAGTAACAACTCGGAATTTCGGCTCACCCCTTATTACATGGGACCTAGACATACCGGCGAACTGTTGGTGTACATTAGTACGCCTCTGCCTAACCCTTCGGGAAATACTGCCGTGATGGTATGTTATGTTTATGTTAAATTCAGACTACTAACTGATACTAAGAATTTCATAGGGAAACCCAATAACCCTTAAATAATACTTTGACAATACCTTAGAATCGAACCTCGAGCGTAGCAGTCGCGATAAAGTCCTCTAGACTGTTGAGGCAGTTACTCTTTCACATAGATATAGGAAATTCTAACCACAAATAGGAAATTATTATTTCTATCGTAGTATTCGACAATTACTATCATTATATTACGGGAACCGAACCAATTACAGCAAGAACTATTTCTTCCTGACAAAACATATCAACGAACGATTCTTGACCTTATTGTCTATGAATACAGTGCATTATCGTAAAATTTCATTCGCCGGTTTATCTATAGGAAAGCTATTAAAAAAACATTTTAGACCTTAATGTGGGATATTAAAGTGTATTATCGGAACTACTGTTTTTATGACCAGCTACAGAAAAACCATTAGTAAACAATTTTAGACTCAAACGCTCGGTAATAAAGAAGGATTTTAAAAGATTAGTTACTGGTAATTATGGAATACAAAGATCGTAAGTTAGTAGGGTTGTCACATTAACGTACCGAAATTTAAATATTTTTTTAAAGAGATTGATTCAACTTTAAAAGAATGTTGAATCAATGTAAATTCTGGTGCTGCATTCATCTGGGGTGGTATTACCACCAATATTCTGCCGCGAAGCAATCATGTGCTAATATTATTGAGTTTCGATTTGAAGGGTAATTAAGCCGGTGAAATTAAAAGACAAATAAGAAAACAACTGACGTCTTAAGGGTCCGGTGGAGCTTGAACAACTTGGTTGCCAACAAAAACGTAATACCGAAATAAATCGTAATTCAGACAATATTCTATCAAATCATGTCATTATTCGGATTTAGATACCGTTAATCTGGGTTACGATACGATACTTTTTCGTCTACTACTACTTCACTGGAAATAAAAGACCAAAAAATCGTTCCAAACTTGGTAAAGTTATCAAAAATTGCATTCGCTTCCATTTATTTACAGTGAAGTATTTTGGACGAAATGGTGACGTAGGAACCTATATAAACGGTATCGGAATCCGAATATTATCGGAATTTGATTAAATTGTGTTTGAATTACGACTTATTTCGGTATTACGTTTGTAAGAGAAATTCGGTCCGCCGGACTCTTAAACTAACAACGCGCGAGTGATACTACTGGTGTTGCTGGCGTCTATAGGTTGCGGTTGCCGCTTACAATCAGGCGGTTTGTATGCTTGTCATCTTATTGACTGCCGTATTAGTCTAGTGGTCCTAAGCAAGAAGTCTTGGGCTAATTCCCAGGTCAAACAAACTGTTATTTGTATTTTCTGTGAAATTCTGAGTAGAACTCTGAAGTTGAATCTGTGCTCGGATAATAGCTATAGGCTCATCCACTATTATACGGGACAACATAGCATCAACTATGACTTATTAGCTCCGAAAAATCAGTGCTTATGTATGTATTAATGGTCAAAAGATTTATTTCTTCACGTTTTTTCCTTCGAAATTTTAGTAATACGATTACGATTAGCCTGGTGTAACCCATAGCTTCCCCCATCTCGATTTTGTGCCAATGATAGCCAGTGTTTGAGAAGTAATAGTAATAAATTCGACCACAATAAGTTACTAAGAAAACAGACCGAATAGAACGAGCCTATTCCAATTGGTACCAATTTTATTTTCGAAGTGTGGAAAATATCATGTCAGGGTAAAGAATTTTTCTTCGTCCAGTGTGAGAGGTACGCTTAGGTTTAACACTACACATATGCTATATTTATCTAGCTTTTACTGCATTTTACATACATAATATACTTAAACGCTTGCGAGTATATAATATTATTATCTTAACTTCTCAAGCAGCCTTTCTCAAAGGGCGATATGGTCTCCTCATGAGCGCAGGGCTTTAAACTTTTGAGCGCCACCGTCATGTATAGACGAGAAACCAAAATGTGCAAGCCACTGTCATGACTGGGTGACAGATTTCTATAGGAAATTCGAAGCTTGGCGCTGAGGCCACGCTTTTTCTGTTTTGATGAGATTTTTTTTAAATAGTGCACGTTAATCTTACAAATAATATTTCCAATAGTTGCTTTTAAATTTAGCAATAGATGGTAGCTACAATAAAAAAGGGGAACTCTTAAAGTGAAAAATTTTAACGGTGGGCAAAACAACTTTGAGTATCTCTGTTCTAAAGTAATATTACCAAGTGAAAACAGGTTGCCATCTAATCTACCCGCACTAATAAACTTCATAATCCTTCGAACCACTTCCTTGAATCTAGATTACCATGGACAATTTAATTATCATATGTGCATACATTATGGACTGATATCCAGTCGCATACCAACGAAATACTTGGAAAATATTATGGAAACATATTAGTGCATTCCTTACTTTATTGAACTGGGTACGAAACATTCACTTATTATAATTACAGTCAAGATGACGCTACTACGCGAATGAGTAAGTTACCTTGAAAAGTTGTAGAGAAAACTAGCTTAGTTGACCATGTTGGTCATGATAATTATATTCATACCTGTAGTAGTTCGTAGATAGTTTCTTGAAGTTAATGTTAGGTGAGTTATTAGAGCATACAGAAAGACCTACAGAGTTAAGTTAAAAGTTATGTTGAGCACTGAATTATACAAGTTAAAAAATATTTTGAAGAGGGAATTAATGAGGCTGTACTATACCATATAAATAAAGGTAGATGGATACGGATGGTAAAATGGATATGGATGGTAAATTAATTATTGTCATTTCACATCGTTACTCCTTATAACATCTGGTACGGATCAGTATTTCGTACCAGTGAGACAGCCCTAGCTTATAAGGCCACTTATTAAGAACGCTTAAGATGCAGATTTTAAATAAGGATGTCATGTAAACATAGTGCTTATATTTTTATGGATTTTGAGAAGATTATGGCGGAAGTTACGACATTAATTGAAGTAAATTAATGATTAATGTTTTTACTACTTACAGCGAGATTGCAGTTAACAGAAAATTGAGTGAAAATTTATGTTAACTGGTTAGTACATAGATAATAAATAACGGTGCTTTGCTTGTGAAATGAAACTCTACGTACATATTTCTTTTTATGGATTGAACTAGCGGTTGCTCGCGGTTTCACTCGCATCCCAAAAGGGTTATTTACTTATGAAAAACTTTGAGACGAAAGGTCTCTGTCAAATTTTATCGAGATAAAACGACGGTTTAGGTGTGAAAAGGTAACAGATAAACAAACAGACTTATTTTCACATTTTAATTATAGTATGGATATTACTATTTAGCCTAGAGGCCCTGAGCGTGACTGCTACGCTAGAGGTCCTGAGTTCGATTCCCAGGTCGAGCAAAGTATTATTGAGTACTATAAAATTCTCAGTGGTGCTCGGAGTTTGGGATCTGTGCCTGGCAATAGGCTCACCCTCTATTACATGCGACTAAAAATACTGGCGAAATGTGGGTGTTCATCAGTACACCTCTGCCTAACCCTTCGTGGAATACAGGCGTGATGGGATCGTATAATAGGTTTTTTTTTGTACTTTTTGTTCTATGAGGTTACAAAATATTTTATTTTCTTATGTTTGAAAAATCCCATTTATTTCTTATGCTTTGCAAAAGTTCTGATATCTGAATAGATTCTAAATATATACTATCTCGGTCACCAGTCCTCGTGATAGATGTGGCTATTTTGACAAAATACCCCCCAAGAGCGCGGCTTGTCAATCTTTGCGGGAGTCCTAATTCGGTAGACAATGGGGACAACCAAACAACGGTTTTCGCTAACAGCGGGGAATATTGACTAGAATTCTGGTACTTAAAAAACATTCAAAATATATGTATTAAGGGTCCGAAGGAGCTTGAATTGCCCACAAAAACGTAATACCGAAATAAACGAGAAACGTAATCCAGACAATATTCTATCATATTATGTTATTAATCGGATTTGGATACCTACCTACCTACCTAGGTTCCTAACGTACTATTTCTTCTACTACCGCTTCACTGGAAATAATTGGAAAATCGTTCCAAACTTGGTAATTTTATCAAAAATTGCATTCGTTTACATTTATTTCCAGTGAAGTATTTTGAACAAAATCGTAACATAGGAACCTAGATTAACGGTATCGGAATCCGAATAATAACACAATTGGATTAAATTGTGTTTGAATTACGATTTATTTCGGTATTACGTTTGTAAGAGAAATTCGGTCCGCCGGACTCTTAAGAAAACGTTGTCCGAACCGTGAAGGTATTGTTATAGAATCAAGATCTGGTTCTATATACAAAAAAAACTAAATTAACGTATTTTATCTACTTATTTTAACTCCCGGCGCAGAAAGTTTGGTGTTATAAGTTTTACGGATGTGTCTGTGTATCTGTATATTTTTGTGTCTGTTTGTTGCATTATAGCGCCCACTAGCCCATAGCCCACTACTTAATTTATAAAGTGGTCGCGGTGCTTACTAGAGATAGGATTTTGACATTACTTGTATGGACTGTATCTCAAAATTCTATCTCTTGTAAGCAAATCTATCGGCAGATTTGTTATTGGAACTAGCCGTAAGCGGCCCAAACGAATGGACCTATTTCGATTCAGTTTTTTTTTGTTCAAAGGGTGACTTGATCGAGTGTTCTTAGGTATGATTTAAGAAAATCTGGCCAGCCGGTAGAAGATTATCAACTGTTTTCTGGTCCATGAAGGAATGTAAGCATCTTCTACAGGTCTGATCGATTTGAAATTTGGTATCCTGTTACTTCAATGATATTGTAAGAACGTAGTTACCGCGTCTTGTTGCTGTGGTTTTTTTTTATCTTATTTATCAACTTTTTTCACGAGGTTGATGAAAAAGCGCTGCATTATTAAATGTAAACTTCAGTATTCAGCTGCGGGAAAAGATTTCAACTCAATTATGGTGACATCCGAGCAGTATTGATTTTTTTTTCAAAGTGTCAAGCGCGAACTGTTTTTACGGAAGGTTTGTTTTATAGTAAATTAGATGTTTACCTACCCCATTTGGTCTTATCCCAAGCGCTTTTAATGTTGATGTCGCGAGTTTGATTCGCAGGTCGAGCAAGGCATGATGATGTAAGGCAAAGATGAGGTTATCTTCCATTGGAATAGATTGCCTGTTCGATTCCCGCTCCAAAATTCTGACTACTTTTGAGTATGTCTTTTGCGCACAATATTAATTAAGTATTATATTGTACATTTTTACATTTCCTCTGCCTCATTAACCTATTGGTCTTGGGCGCAACTGCTACGCAAGTGGTCCTGGGTTTCCATTCCCAGGTCGAGCAAAGTGTTATTGGGTTTTTGTATGAAATTCTCAGTAGCAACTCAGAGTTAGGAGTTTGTGCCCGGTTAATGGCAACAGGTTCGCTCCCTATTACCTACATGGTACAGGCAATTAGGCAGAGGCGTGTTGAGGACGGTACGTCAACATCTGTGCTCTCTGCCTAATCCTTCAGGGAATACATGCGTGGGGAAATGTTGTGTTATGTTTTATATTTCCTATAAGAACATTAAGATATAGAATATTTCTTAAAATGCGTAGTAATTCTTGTTTGTAATGGTACCTAACAATTCAAACTCCATAATAACAAAAATCCATCGATTTCTAATTCTAAAAGCTCGGACGGCCCCTAAAGTAACTTTAAAAAGTATTACCCGAAGATAATGAGTTTTTTATCGTGAAATATAGCGAGTGACAACGACAAATATTCCTTGAAAGGGCCCCAGTAAAAGGTCACTTTCTAAAAAAGATATATCCTTAATGTAAAAAGGGTCAAAAATGCTTTTACACAAAAATGTCAAATGACTCGTCGGGATTTTTTTGAAATCATCTTAATTATGTGGTCCTATAAATATATAGGTCGCCCAATTAGGTACATGGTTATCAAAGGCTGTGTTGCTAGAAAGTTATTTTAACATACACAATATAATCAACCCATTATACTGTCCCACTGCTGGGCACGGGTCTCCTCTCAGAATGAGAGGGATTAGGCTATAGTCCACCACGCTGGCCTAGTGCGGGTTGGCAGATTTCACACGCCATCGAGAAAATCTCTCAGGCATGCAGGTTTCCTCACGATGTTTTCCTTCACCGTTTAAGCGCGTGATAATTAACTACTTAATACGCACATGACTTCGAAAAGTCAAGAGGTGCGTGCATTGGTTCGAACTCGAAACCTTTGACTTGGCAGTGCAACGGTCATACCACTAGGCTATTATTGATTCCAAATTATTTTAGTGAAGGAAAAATTCGATCGGGAGCAGGATTCGAACCTGCGTCTTCTAGCTAACTAGAACGCCCGCGAGTCTTTCCTAAGAAATTTTCCTTCACATTCTTAATTTACATCTTAAGGTGACGTTAAATTTATAATCTTAGCATGGAAAATGCAAAAAAATGTCAAGTAAAAACCAATTGTAGTTTCGAGCAGACGGATCGCCTGATAGTAAGCGATTACCGCCGTCCATGGACACCCGCAACACCAGCGGAGTCACAAGCGCGTTGCCCGCCTTTTAAGAGGGGTCTGGGCCTCCGGTATCAGGTAAGCGTTGTTAAACTGCGCTCGCTGAGGTCAGTCTGGGGATGGGTGACCATTCTCAACAGACCTACCAAAGTACCTTTTTTAATGGTCTAATTGAAATACAACATTTTCACTATGAAAGTTTCTATGAATTCAGGCGAATAGGCACTATAATTAACTTGACAATAAATTAAATATCTTCAATCTTCACCAAACAAAACTTAATTAATTAATATATTTGGTTGTAAGTTTGTCTCTAGGGAATGGTTCGAATAAACAACAAAGTTATCACATAATAGGTAAGTTTAAGTAAACTTAAGTTTTGATCGATCGCGCGAATATTACAGGGTGTTTTAACGATAGATCAATACTTATAGGCCCTACCACGATGTGGTGGCATTTTTACTCGACTGCGCTAGAAGGAGAATTTTGAATTTTGTTTTCCGAGTGTTTTTTTATGGATTAAGTCGGCAAACGAGCCACCTGGTGGTAAGTAGTCATCGTCGCCCATAGACACCTGCAACACCAGAGGAATTGCTTATCCGTTGCCTACCCTTAAGAACCCCTACGGACTGCAGACTGCCAGAACAACCGAAGGGAACTGGCTCTTACGCGCAAAAGTCGAAACAAACCAAAGTGCTTTACGACAGACCCCGACGTAAGGGTGATCTCCAGCCAGTCAGACCCCAAGAGGTCTTACCACCGAGCAAGTCAGATATATTCACGCCTCTTACGGGATGCCTATCTGAAAGGCAGTGAGGAACAGTATTCTAACCTGTCCCCACATGGAGCAAAATATTTTTGGCACGCTCTATAGCCTAAACGGCTTGATGGATTTTAGCTTGAGAGGTGTCAGGTTGTTAGGAACACAACATAGCAAGGAGCTATGTTATTTGGCTACGATTTTCTGCAAGGTGGAAGTACTTCCCCAGTCGGGAGATCCAATTGTGAGTGGAATTATTTGATTCCACTATGCCCTACCGCTCAACCAAGTTCAATGAAAAAGTTCTTTTTCGTCGTTACCAAGATGGCGGGCACTTGATCACTGACGTCACTTGACAGCGATACAGGGGGAATTATTTATCATTCGTTCGTTCACTCGCTCCTAATTCCTGTATTAATGTTACAGCCTGTAGCTATACTTACAGAGAATAATATCAGTCCCCTACTATTTGTTGTCTACAATATAATTATCATTTTTGTAACTTAATTAGCACCTAAATTGTTGTAAAGGCCACAATCTTGGCTGGAGGAGTGCAGAGCGAGAGACTTTGGGTTCAATTCCTGCGTCGAGCAAAGTGTTTATTGGGTTTTTCTAAGAAATTCTCGGTAGCAGCTCAGTTTGGATTTGTGCCCGGATAATGCCAATGTATTACGTGGGACCTAAATATACCGGTGAACTGTGGATGTACATTTCTGCCTAACCCTTCGAGGATTACAGTGGTGGTTGTATGGAATGTTAAGATCAAAGATCGCCGAACAAATTATAAAAATGATACTTTTTTTATCAATGAAACCAACAATTCTACTGACTTTGCTATCCATTGTCAATTTGTTCTCATTCCCATAATGCAACGGTACATGGTATCTGAAGTATAATACTTGCCTTTTTACAGTATAATTTATTCATCCATAAAAAAACATATTTCCATGCGAATAAAAGATGGAGTGATAATTTGCGCAAGGTTGCTGGCGGAAGCTGGATGCGACAAGCTGAGGACAGTGTGAAATGACGCACATTGGGGGAAGCCGACGTCCAGCAGTGAACTGCTGTAGGCTGATGATGATGACGTGAATATTAATTTAGACTGTCTGTCTGTTTCTTACGTTTTCTCGTCTAATCTGCTAATCTAAACTAATCTAATCTAACCCTTTGACCACCACTGTCACGTATAGACGACAAACCAAAATATGCCCACAACGCCATGGTCCCGACTGGGTGACAGGTTTGTAAAGTAAATTCGGAACTTGGCGCCAAGGACACGGTATAGAGACTTACAGAACGCGCAAATATAATCCCGTCAAGTAACATAATACATCAATTAATATCTATTGTATTTAGGCCCCCGGCCATTTCAACAATAATTCTCGAATTAAATCATAGATTTCCTATCGAGAATTTCTCGCTCGAAACTCACATCCCTAAAAGGTACAGGGTGTACCCAATCCATCACTACAGTCTCGCCATCAACTATAATTGATCACATTATTTTTCCTGTTATTATTAATTGTTCCGACGTGGTATTCAATCAAACAGGCTGCTTATGGCTGGAATCTCTTAAGGACTGGTAAAAGACTGATGGGGGCTTTAACAGTGATAACAGAAAAACAGCGTAAGGTAATATTAACATACCATCACGCCTGTATTCCCTGAAGGGTTTGGCAGAAACGTACTAATTAATAGCCATTAACAGGGCACTAATCCAGACTCCGAGCTGCTACTGAGAATTTCATAGAAAAACCCAATAACACTGCTCGACCTGGGGATTGGCTCTTGGTCTAGTGCGGGTTAATTAGGCTATAGTCCACTATAGCCTAATCCCTCTCATTCTGAGAGCAGACTCGTGCCCAGCAGTGAGCAATGGGTTGATTATGTTACGTTTATATATATAATTTTTATCCTAGTGATATGACCATAGGACTGCCAAGTCAAAGGTCTAGAGTTCGAATCCAAGGCACGCACCTCTGAATTTTCGAAGTTATGTGCGTATTGATAGTTAATTATCACGCGCTTAAACGGTGAAGGAAAATATTGTGAGGAAACCTGCATGCCTGAGAGATATTCTCGACGGCTTGTGAAGTCTGCCAACCCGCATTAGGCTAGCGTGGTGGACTATAGCCTAATCCCATTCTGAGAGGAGACCCGTGCCCAGCAGTGGGACAGTATAATGGGTTGATTATGTTACGTTTATATATATAATTTATATCTGCAAAGACTTTTTTTTTATTAAATGTAAGCAGTACAAAAACAAATTCAACTGGTTTTCTCGTTATTTTTCTCAAAAATTAACATCAAACGCTCAAACTTTAATCCCTAATTTCCATTTTGAATCGTAAGGGTAAAAGTCAGTTCATTAAAATTTGGTTGTTTACCATCCGTTTTGACCTGCAAATATAAGAATTATCCCTACTGTGTATTTTGGTTTTAAATAATATTAAATTAATTTCTAATAGAAGTAGGGTTTTGGAGATGTGGTTGATACCGATAGTCGATAAAATGTAATCTAATTTGTTTTTTAAATGTTTGCGTAACGTATAAATCCTAGACTGCGTGAAAATAAAGTAATCAGAAAATTGCTTAAAATGAAGTTAATATTCCAGTGGTGAGTAAGCCTTTGAATAACGTAATTATAAATCTTAAACAAACTTTAGATTTCAATTTAAAACCATTTAATAAAATTTGAAAAGTATTCTAGAATGCTAAAAGTCAATTATATTTAAAAACACTTCTGTTCACCACACAAGACATACGTTATCGAAACTGTCAATCAAAACCAATCGACACATTACGTAAGTATCGACACGCTACGCATCACTATCCGGGATTTGATTCTTCGGTCCGGGATCAAAGTATTTGAGAATAAGGTCGTGCCCTTCCCGTACCGAGGTCCGGGGAAGATTTTATTACGCGCACTGATCCTATTGATATTGCTTCTATATATCTACCTACTTTGATATTCGGTCTGATAGGATTTTCTGAATATGCTGATCAATCTAGATTTTTCAAGGAAAATGGTTGGTAGATTTTTTTTATAGCCGGAAGATTAGATTGGTTTGACATGTGATATTCCCCTTAATAATAAGGGCTAGCTTCACTTAGCCTTCACCTTAGAGACTTGCTCGCACAAACACATGTGCAAAATTTTGCACAAAAAACATGAAGTACCTACTGTGCTTCTTCACTGTTTGTTGTAATGTTTTACCGTTCGAGCTTGCTTGTGCAAATTAGAATTTTGTGCAAATAAGATTGAGCGATGCCTCATTGGTCTTATGAGCGCGGCTCCAGAGCGTTAATTCCTAAATTTGATCCCGCAAAGGGTCTATGGATTCTTCTTGAATTTGGATTTGTTAATGGTATTTTAATATTATTTTCCCTATATCCCTATTCCTCATTGCAGTCAGATCTACTGACTGCAATGAGGAATTCTATTCTAATGAGTCCTCACACGGGGAAAACTTATTTGTAGTACCTACTTAAGCATTGATATAACATTAATTAACATAAAATACAATTCGCCTGTATTCCCCGAAGGGTTAGGCAGAGTCGTACTAATGTACACCCACATTTCGCCGGTATTTTTAGGTCCCATGTAATAGGGGGCGAGCGCATTGTCATTAACCGAGCACAAATCCCAAACTGAGCAGCTAAATGAGAATTTCATAGAAAAACCCAATAACACTTTGCTCAACCTAGGAATCTGAAACCAGGATCTTTAGCATAGCAGTCGCGCTCTCTAGGCTAATGAGGAAATCTCTGAAATACTTTTAAGTACTAAAATCTTGACCATGTGTAAGATATGTTCTACCAACATAAAGAAATTACTCCGGGCAATAATACATTTAGTGTAGACTAAAATCTGGAGCAATTTCTTGTTTAATTACTGGATTGAGTTGCCCTCTTATTAAATTTGAAGGAAAACTTCGGATAACGGCAGCCATTTTGAATTATTCAACGATATAATTGAAGGCTAATCGTTGAATGGGGGCTTTTTGTCTAGACTGGGGTTTTGCCGTAGACTTTTTAACAATGCTATCGGACTTCGAAGTCTGTTTGGGTGCTTATACAATTGTAGATTCACCCTACAAAATATTTTTTTTTATGGGATAGGAGGGCAAACGAGCAGACGGTTCGCCTGATGTTAAGCGATTACCGCCGCCCATAGACACCCACAACACCAGAGGAGTCATAAGTGCGTTGCCGACCTTTTAAAAGGGTATTGGCCCTCCGGTAACCACACTCACTCGGCGGAACACAACGTAAGCGTTGTTTAACGCCGGTTTTCTGTGAGGCCGCGGTATCACTCCGGTCGAGCCGGCCCATTCGTGCCGAAGCATGGCTCTCCCACGTGAAGCTCCCAGTGCAGCTTTTAATCCTATGTATTCTTACCTTCTATCGATTTGCCTGTATTTTTTACATTTACGTCCGAGTTACCGAAAGCAGATCAAACCGTTACTTAATCAGATTAGATCGTTTCTCGCTGCAAGTAAGTAGCATTTGCAATTTGCAAAATCTAAAGTTAAAACATAAAATACTTAAAATATATAAATTACTTACCAATATGAATATCCAACACGTGGTATCCAACAACTATGTAAATTTGTTAATCTTGCACCAATTACTTACGGACTAAAAAAAAAAACAATTTTCTAAAATAAAACATGTTCTAGGTAAGTATATGTTTAGTTTCTCACAGGACCGCTAGAAGCGCTGTAAAGTGGGTTTCATACAAATATTTTTCCACAGGGCGACTCTAGTGACTATCGACATAGAAAAAGATCGTAGTAGAGATTAAGCTTGGTCTCCAATCCCCAAAAAATTAACTGTGACTAAAACCCATTATATAAATTCGATAAAAATAAATGAACGCGTTTTAAATGACGTTAACATTCAACCCCGAACCCTAAAGTTATTAAAAAAATATACATACATCCAATAATTTTTTGTTTTATTTCATCGCCTACCCTAATCAAAAACAGAACTAAAATACCAGGTAAGTACTTTAAAATAGCGTGAAACAAAACAAATCGACTACAAACTCTAAATACAAAATACAATACAAATTATGAAAGCAGAGGTAGCAATTGTAGTATTTTAATTAAAGTTTAATTGGTGGCTGGCCAACCCTATAAATAATGGTCGCCTACCTTGTTACGCTAGGGTTGTGCAGCCGAGTATTTGCACGGATACTCGGGGAATTTTATCCGACACTTTATTTTTTTATGCCCCGAGTATTGAATGAAATTTCCTTATAAAATAATAAGTAAGTAATAAAAAAAAAAATATTCTGAAAATTATACGGGTACTGTAGAAAACAAATATTGCAATGTTGGTTATTGACGTCATGAACTCATAACCTGTCAAGGATTGAATGCGAATTTGTTAAGTAAGTTTAACTCTTTATTTATTACAATTAATTTTAAAATAAAATCAATGGATCACTTGAGCGGCACTTTGAATACCAACCTTACTAAACTAATAATTCTACCAAATCGCAGAATTAGTATCAAAGAGTAACCGAACTGATTTGAAGTAGTTACCTATGTACTGATGTGTGCCTAAACTGTGTCAATAAATTATTTCTTTCTTTCTTTCTTTAGTTACTAGAGATTGTATATCAGAATAATACTAAGACGCCGACAAGTCGCCGAACAGTCTAGAACAGATTTGATTCAGTAATCTCATTAGGTTACTAAAATACTGAGTTTATCTACTTCGTCGCCTTGGCAACAACTTCTGAACTTTAATTGCGTGCCGATTCAAATACTAGAACTTCGCTTACCTATATTGTAACACAACACGCGACACGTTATTATTACTGTCACTACACGTTAATATTTGTTTATAATTACACGTGTTTGGAGAATTCATCGAGTAAATCAGGAGAGCGTGACGAAACCTCAACAAACATACTAGTAGATAGCTAGATATTAAGCTACTTAAAATATTTATCACTGTCGTTATTATATGTATATGACGCTGCGATGAGATTACTCGTTTGTTTTTTAATCAGGGCAGGATAACGTATGCTGGGTTCGCAAGTACGTAATATAGTAATATAAGTATGTATTTAATACTAACCTAGAATACCCCCATTACCCCCCCCCCCCAACACAACAAATAATAAAGCGCAGGAGTCCTTTTTTTCTGTAAATAAAACTTGGCAAATTTGCGAGTCATTAACGCGTTAACATGTTATTATTTTAAAGTAATACATTGAAAAATTCTTTTTAATATTAGCAAATTGACAGCTTTTTGTAAAAACTATATATGCAAATTCGCAGAAAACTTTATTTCATTAATTAAGTAGGTAGTAATAGTGATCAATTTGATACAGCCGATGTTAATCTACTTTTAGCTCAAATTAACACGAACATTATTATATAGCCAACCCGCACTAGACCAGCGTGGTGGACTATAGCTTAATCCCTCTCAATTTGCGAGCAGACCCGTGCCCAGCAGTGGGACAGTATAATGGGTTGATTATGTTATGAATATACAACTACATAATACAAGATGATTTATTGTAGTTTCAATATGTCAGAACACTCTAACTAAATCACACGCAGTTTGACACTAAACGTTTAAACACAAAAAAAAATATCGACAAAATGTTTGCATCGGATATAATATCCGCACTGCCAACCCTAGTCCTACAGAGGCGAACCTAATAAATACTAACTCCACAATAGAACTTTTTTAAACGTATGTGTTTTTTTTTATGTGAAAACTCCTGTTAACACAGGCCCAATAGCTCGCGATATTGCCAAGTTTTATTTACAGAAAAAAAAGAACTGTTGCGATTTATTTAGGGAGGGAAAAAATTGGGGAATTTAAGGTTAGTATTATATTTCATACCAGCCAACCCGGTATTTAAACGTTATCCTGCTGTTAAAAGGTCCTGACTATAGATGAGTTTCTGCCCAGGCATTTTGGGCAAAAAAAAAATGCCCTGGCATAAACCCATCTATAGAGATAGGTTTCCGCCCAGGCATTTTGGGCGAAAAAAATAAATGCCCTGGCATAAACCCATCTCAAGTCCTGACATATTGTAACTACAGTAAGTCATCTTGTATTATATAGTTACATAATATAATAACATAACATAACCAACCCATTATACTGTCCCACTGCTGGGCACGGGTCTCCTCTCAAAATGAGAGGGATTAGGCTATAGTCCACCACGCTGGCCTAGTGCGGGTTGGCTATATAATAATGTTCGTGTTCATATTACATACTTACTTGCGAACCCAGTAAACGTTATCCTGACCTAAAAATAAAAAATACAGTATTCTGCTCGGAGCACCTTATATGTAACACAAAAAGGCATCAAAATCGGTCCAGCTATTTAGGAGTTCAGCAGCATACCCACGTACAGTAGAACTAGGTATATTAATTACAAAGATGACGTAGCAAGTAGCGCTCTGTAGTTTCTGCCTAGCCCTATAGCGAAAAGACGTGCGTTTTGTATAACATATTGACTATCTATGCTCTGTGGTTTCACCCGCTTTGCTCGACTCCTAAGGGTTATAGCGTGATATTAAATCTATAATAATCTTCTCTTCTTCTTCTCCGTCTAATAAAGACCCCCATATTAGATTTTTCATTAATATCTATAACTAATAACTAATATTTTAAAGCTGAAGAGTTTGTTTGTTAATCGCGCTAATCTCACAAACTACTGGTTGTAATTGAAAAAATATTTTTGTGTTGGATAGTCCATTTATCGAGAAAGGCTATAATAATATAACATCACGCTACGACCAATAGGATCGGATCGCTAGTCTATAATGTATAGACATCGGCTTGTTACAAATTTATTATAAATATACTTAGATAAAGATACTGAATGAATTCCATTGCTTATTTTTCCATTAGATTTCCACTACTTATGCAAACGGAGTTATTTTGAATGAAATTCACTCGAGTACTTCATTAGTTAAGTAATGGTAATATTTGCGAATCTGATAGAAAAAAGGTAAGTACCTACTCATAACTTTTTCAGAGTGAAATGGTAAGTAAGTAGCATGGTAATGGATTTTAAAATCGCAAATCAGATTTTTTTTTTGTGTACATACGGAAAGCAGCTGAACTTAAGTGTTGCAAGCGTCCGTAGGCTACGGTAACAGCTTACCATCAGGCGGGTTTGCCACCTTAGTGGTACCTATAAAATAAAAACGGGACAGATGCGAGTCGGCCTCACACATCGAGGTTTCCGTAAAAAGTTGTACATATTACTTAACTTATATTAATTTCAGATTTTTCCATAAACTTGTAGTATAAGACGGTATTACTTGCCAAATTTCATAGTTGAGAATGTCGAAAGATACGTTTTGCGGCATAAACGGCCTATCTTTTTTACGTTACTTTTTAGATGTTTGATTTTTTCACAGCTTTAACGGACTGTAGACTAAGCATGTAGGTACTCAGTACCGATATGGTTTTAATTTCAACTCGATAGCTCCACGCGTTCCCGAGATAAAGGATCTTGACAAACCGGCGGACGGACTGACGAACGGACGGACAAAAAAGTGATCCTATAAGGGGTTCGGTTTTTCCTTTTGAAGTACGGAACCCTAAAAATAAATAAATAAGAAAACATAATGATCAACTTACCACAAAACACGGCGATCAAATTTCTAATTTTGGCACACATTTTGATTTTTTTATGACAAAAACACAGCACATAGTTTATTTGAATCAGTCGCGGGAATCACCTACACATTTTGTCACTAATCCGTTTCTACACTAGCACAACACTATTTTGTCACTGTATGTCACTAAACTGTCACTAAAGTTATCACCGATAATTCACTTCATTGACTCATGTTCAGCATTTCAAAGTTTGTACGCAGTGATTCTGAAAAGAAAAAAAATATATAATTAATAAAATTATTTTTAATAAAGTTCTCTAATTTGAAGGAAGCTCTGCCTTATAGGTAATATATTTCTTAAAAGTCTCTGTGAAATACAAATATTTATCTAGTTCACAAACAGATGTCTGTCATGTTTGTAACGGTCAATACTTTCACTAATTTTGTAAGCAAATTCATTTTAAAAGCAAAACTACTTAAATCTTTTGATTAATTTTAAAAGCAAAAGTAAATTTGATAAATTAAATTTGAAACAAAATTTGACGACACGATTGGCGTAGCAGTTGAGCGATCGGCTTCTTTCCACGTGTTGTGGGTTCGATCCCCACACGGAGCATACATTTGTATGATCTTCAGATAGTTGTTCCGGGTCTGGGCGTTTGTGTATGTGAGAATTTGTGTTTGTAAACGCACCCACGATACAGGAGAAAATCCTAGTGAGGGGTAACGTTTAAAAAAAAAAAAAAAACATAAAAATCTTTTGTTTCTTTTTAAAGGCAAATAATTTTAATCTTTTGATTAAAGTCAACACATTCAGTACAACTTAACTAAAGTACTTATTATTATTTAGTTTTTTATATAACCACCGTTTCGATCAAATCATAGCAATGAATATTTCCCATTACCATATTATTAATCATAATCTAAGTCCAATATCGACTAAATTAAACAAAACATCCAATGGGTATCTAAAAATAAAAACAAACATTAAAAAAAAAGGTTTACTCCCGAAATCCTAAATAAACATACGCGAAACATATTTTGCGAACGTAACAAAAAAGAATATAACTACACAACGTAACAAAAAAAACCTTACCAACCTACAATTTAAGCTTTATTTTTGCTTACGTCGCGAAAATACGAATATTTTTTTTTGTACTGTTTATTTCAAAAATTAAACATCGCATTTATTTAAAACACACGCTTTTTTAAATCGTCTATAAAAAGTATGGAAGCATTAATATTGTAAATAAATAGAAGTTTATGTGACAATTAGATCATAGTTGTAAAAACTCGCATTACGTACGTATTATGTTACGTATTATGTTTCGGTCTCCAATAGCTCGTAAAATATCATAGGCTAAACAATATTGGGTTCTTTTTCGTTAACTGTCATTTTTGTAACAAATTTTGTCATGGTTTGGACATGTTGTGAGAATTAATGAAAGGAATTCTTAAGGGGAATGTTATCGTCGGATGGTGGCGTCCTAAAAAGACGCCGATCTTATTGGCGAGGTCCTTCAAAAAGGTCAGGTGCGTAGTTCTCGCAACAGGCGCGAATGTAGGAGAAGATGTATGAATTTGGAAGAAGTAAGTATGCAAGAATCGTAGCAAGTGGCGGTCTGAATTGCTGCCTACTCCTGTGGGAGATAGACGAGAATGTATGGGTATGTATGACTAACTGTGTCGCATCTCTAGACTTAGTTACTTACGTATTTTTTATTCCAGTTTAATTGTTTCAAGTTTAGTTGTTTTTATCACGTGGCAGAGCCATGCTTCGGCACGAATGGGCCGGCTCGACCGGAGTGATACCACGGCCTCACAGAAAACCGGCGTTAAGCAACACTTACGTTGTGTTTCGCCGAGTGAGTGAGGTTACCGGAGGCCCAATCCTCTTTTAAAAGGTCAGGAACGCACTTGTGACGCCTCTGGTGTTGCGGGTGTCTATGGGCGGCGGTAATCGCTTACCATCAGGTGATCCGTCTGCTCGTTTGCCCCTCCTATCACATAAAAAAAAAGGAAATTGTTAATGTATTTTTAACAACTGGCAAAACTTGCCAATCTCATTCGAAATACTTGGCTTCATGTAACAAACGTACAATGTTTAGTTGAAAAGTTGGAAAAATAATATAAATTATGCATCCTTACTAATATTATAAACGCGAAAGTTTTTATGTATGGGTGTTTGTCACTCTTTCACGCCAGAACGGCTGACCGGATCTGGATCAAATTATATAGATTACTAGCGGCCCGGTACGTGCTTCGCTACGTATAAAGCGAAATACAGCGGACAGCGGACAAAACCATTCCCAGATCCCCAATTTCATCAAAATCGGTCCAGTCGTTTGATCTAAACCATTCCCAGATCCCCTTGAACACACACAAAAAATTTCATCAAAATCGGTCCAGTCGTTTGAGAGAAGTTCAGTGACATACACACTCACAGAAGAATTATATATATAAAGATAGTCTGGAATAACACTTTGGCCAATTTTTATCCAGGTAAAACCCAATCCTGTAGTCCACGCAGATAAAGTCGCCAGCAGAAGCTAGTATTTTAATAAAATTTTAACATCTAGGTACTAGTTCTAGCGGCCTTTCAACATTGACCCTTCGGAAAATAAAAGCGTGAATCCTAAGCAGCTCGGAATCCCCATATCGAGCGGAGTTTGGGATTTGTGGCCCGGTAAAGGCAATTTTGCTCGGTGGTAGGACCTCTTGTGCTCTCGACTGACTGGCGACCACGCTTACGTCGGATTCTGCCGTAAAGCACCATAGTGTGTGTTTCGACTTTTACACGGAAGAGCCAGTTCCCCTCGGTTGCTGCGGCTCTGGCAGTCTGCAATCCGTAAGGTCCCTTAAAGCACGCATCAGCAACTCCTCTGGTGTTGCAGGTGTCCATGGGCGACGATGACTACTCACCACCAGGTGGCTCGTCAGCTCGTTTGCCGACTTCACTGCTTAATATAAAACAAAGTCGCTTCCCGCTGTCTGTCCGTCCCTATGTATGCTTAGACCTTTAAAACCACGCAACGGATTTTGATGATTTTTCTTTTTAATAGATAGAATTATTCAAGAGGAAGGTTTTAAGCTATTTAGCATTACGCTACGATTCTTAGGAATGGGGCAACGCGGGTGAAACTGCGGGCGGGTCGCTAGTAATCCATAAAAAAAAGTGGGGATGTACGATGTTCATGAGTACACCTCTGCCTATCTCTTTGGAGAATACACGCGTGATTCTATGTAAGTATAGTTTTATAAAGTCAGCGTGTGTATTATTTAAATAAAAGCAACATAATCTAGGTACAATAAGTGGTCTGAATAAATAAACAGCACAAAAAACCTATGCAAATTTCACAGACTAATGAACTGTTATTTGTGAATTTTATTAGCAAGTGATTTAACAGTCCGTATTAATAACGATATCAGGGATGACATCACTATGTGATAATTATTTTTTTTATTATAAGTAAACGCTAGAGAATCAAAACTGCCAGATAGTTATCTTTTTGTGATTTTTTTGCATTTTCCATGCTAAGATTACAAAGTTATTTTAGTAAAGGAAAAATTCAATCGCGGGCGGGATTCGAACCCGCGTCTTCTGGTTAGATACACCAGACGCTCTGACCGCTAAGCCACCGCGAACGCCACCCGCCTGATTGAAATTTGCCTTCACATTCTGAGTTTACGTCATAAGGTGACGTTGGCGACATCTATTGAGAAGCAAGTTACCTTGTTTCTCAACCGACATGACTTACTTTACAGTTAGTTCGATGTCGTACGATGCCACCTTACCTTATAACTATCTTTTTGTGATATTTTTGCGGTCAGAGCGTCTGGTGTATCTAACCAGAAGACGCGGGTTCGAATCCTGCCCGCGATTGAATTTTTCCTTTACTAAAATAACTTTGCCAGATAGTTTTTAGAAAATTTTTGTATTCTTCTTTAGAAACTTTTTTTTTAAAAAGCTTACTAGCAATGTGGGTCTCACATTACTAGTCGAATTTTTGACTGCCTCATTAGTCTAGTGGTCCCAGACACGACTGCTACGCTAGAGGTCCTGAGTTAGATCCCCAGGTCAAGCAAAGTTTTATTGGGTTTTTCTATGAAATTCTCAATAGCAGCTCGGAGTCTGGATTTGTGCCTGGTTAATGGCAATAGGCTCACCCCCTAATACATGGGACCCAAACATACCAGCGAACTATGGATGTTTATTGGTACCTACGCCTCTACCTAACCCTTTGGGGAATACAAGCGTGATGTTATGTTATGTAAAATAACTTTATAATCTTAGCATGGAAATGCAACAAAATCACAAAAAGATAACAAAAAGTTAATCTGTAATCTATGCATCTTAACTTAATCTTACAATTCAGGACCTGTCTGCCTTCCTCAAGTAACTTTCTAAGTTTTGTGAATGAAATCACCTCGCCATAACAGATGGAGGTAGCCAGTGCCCACTCGAAAAAAAATCATTAAGTTAAAAACTTGATTCTGCTTACGACACAACTTAACCCACGCTCAGCCCAGTTTAACTTTGACGTATGGTTTAAGTTACACTAATTTAGCGTTTAAATAAATCGTTATTATAATTTACTTTTTAAGCCATTTATTGCCGCCCTAGAAATTGATTATAATACCGCCATGCCACCCTAGAAAAGTAAGCACTTTACCCCATGCCGCATACCATTTACAGACATTTTTTATTGTCTATTGGCGAGATATTTAAGTTTGAAATCGAGGCGTCGAGGGGCGGCCTCGGCATTTCGGCATTTGAATAAAGATGTTTTGGACGCCGATGGGCGGCCTCAGCATTGAATGGGTTAAGGGTCCGGCGATGTTTGAATTGCCCACAAAAACGTAATACCACAATAAATCGTAATCCAAACACAATTTTATCCAATTGAGTTATTATTCCGATTCGGATACCGTTAATCTAGGTTCCTACCATACCATTTCGTCTCCTACTTCATTGGAAATAAACGACCGGAAATTCGTTCCCAACTTGGTAAAGTTATCAATGATTAAATTCGCTTACATTTATTTCCAGTGAAGTATTTTTGACGAAATGTTGGAGTAGGAACGTAGATTAACGGTATCTAAATCCGAATAATAACACAGTTTGATTAAATTAAATTCGAATTACAATTAATATTGGTATTACTTTTGTATGGGAATTTCGGTCCGCCGGAATCTTAAACAGAAAAAAGAATGAAAGACGATTAACGAAAGAAATTTATAAGGCGTGTCAGCGGCAGCGTCGGTAGATGTCGCCCTAGAAGAACATAGGCCGATCTTATTGCCGAGGTACTTCAAAAAATTCAGGTGCGTAGGTAGTACTCGCAATCGGCGCGAAGGTATGAAAAGATGTATGAATGTCTAAGAAGCAAAAGCAGCCATAGTTTCTGCCTACGCCTTTGGTTATGGCGTGAGAGTATGTCTGTATGTATAATTGATTGTAACTTTATATTAACGTCGATATAATTATAAGGTACCAACAAGTACCTATATTCCACGAAGGGTTTGGCAGAGATGTATTAACTATCTTTTTGTCACAAAAAGATAGTTTATTTAAAAGAAGATTGATTTAATTGTATAACTTATGATCAGGTTGATAATCTGAACGTTTTTGTTTCATTATGAAACAGTTCTGATTTATGTCTTAAACATGTTTTATTAATAACATACATTATGTATTTAATAACGAATGAAAAGATTTTCTTTTTATTTTCTTGCATAAACGGATAGAATAAATTTAAAAAATAGTTACATTAGCATCTGTTGTTAGTGGTTTCACTCGTATGTATTGTCTTTCTTTGAGATACAATCAAACTCCTAGCCCAGTCCCCAATCTTTTTCAGGCCACGGCGCACATACATTTATATTTTGTTTCGGCGCTCTAACCTATCTAGCTGGTCGAAATAGATAAGTACAATAATACTAGTTAGGTAGATGGGAACAAAAATTAATGAGGAAAATGGTAAAGAGAATCGTTTCACGGTGCCCTTCTTCACTTTCTATGGCCCACCAGGGCCCCGCGGCGCACACTTCGGGAACCCCTGTCCTAGCCAATTCTTATAGAAATTGTTTAGATGCTTATTGTTGATTTGTTTAAAACTTATGAATTACTATAGATAATACTGTAACTTAGCTATCACTAACCAGATAAATACCTAAGATTTGTTCTCCCAACACTGTGACTTACGAACGACGTCGCCTAACTACAAATTTCTTAATTTTTTGCCAAATGTCACCGTATCGCGTAAGTATAGTTTTTTATAAAATAATCGGATTTCGGAGTTCTGGTTAATGACAATAGGCTCCTGTATTATACACATGTACACAGCACACAATGTACTGTTTTTAATCCGTGATAATATGTTATGTTTATCAGAGGACTGAAATGACATGAAATGAAATTTGTTTGACATAAAAAGGTTACATGTAAACCCCCGGGTCCCTAAACTAGTGTCATCTGTATAACAGGGACCAGTGACTTCGCCTTTTCGTTAACACAATGATTATGTCACTACAATTATCAAAAACGTGTTTATCATAAAATATATAAAATAATTTTTAACTTAAAAACTAGACTGACTTTGTATTTGATGTGTGTGTGTGTGTGTGTGTGTGTGTGTGTGTGTGTTATTTGTGTGTGCGTGGTATGTGTGTGTATGCGTGTGTGTGCGTGGTATGTGTGTGTAGGCGTGTGTGTGCGTGTGTATGTATGTGGAATTGAGTCTTTTACATAATTTGATACAAAATAATAACAATATCCAGTATTTGAAATTAAACTAATCAGTCGTTGTCCAAAGAAAAATTAAGACAACACTTAGAAACTTTTTGAAGTCGATAAATATCTAACGACTCAATCCGCAACCGCTTATACGTTACACCGCTTCCTTCAAGTCAGATGTAGGCGGTATAATGTTTGTGAGAGACAATTATTTTGTCTGTCTGTCCGTTTGTACTGCTTTTGTTAGTTTTATGTAGACACGGTGTGAAGTCTGCCATTTTGATGTGAGAAAGTAGTGTAACACAAGGCAATAATAAATATACATATACGTTTGAGAAATATAATATTGTGGTAAAATAATGATGGCAAACGTAGCATACGCCCTGCGGCCAGTTTTTTTTGTGGGGTAGAGGGACAGATCGCCTGATGGTAAGCGATTACCGACACCCGCAACACCAGAGCCTTTTAAAAGGGGATTGGGCCTCCGGTAACCTCACTCACTCGACGAAACAACGTAAGCGTTTGACGCCGGTTTTCTGTGATGCCGTGGTATCACTCCGGTCGCGCCGGCCCATTCGTGCCGAAGCATGGCTGTCCCACGTTAAAATGGAGTGATGATTTGCGAAGGGTTGCTGGCGGAAGCTGATTGCGACAAGCCGAGGACAGGGTGATATAAGAGCCATAGCGTTATGTTAAACCTTAATACATAACCTTCCTCAACAATTGAGCTATCAAATGCAAAAATATTTTTTCAAATCACTCGGAGTGGTAGTTTCAGAGTTCAAACCAGAAGAAACAAAATAGTCAGCTTTGTTGCCTAGTGGTCTCAAGCGCGACTGCTATGCTATAGGTCTTGGATTCAATTTCCAGGTCAAGCAAAGTATTTTATATGAAATTCTCAGTAGCAGCTCGGAGTTTACATTTTTGCTCGGTAAACTCGCCCCCTATTTATTTTTAATAGGCTTGACCGCCAATTGGGCTGATGTTAAGCGACACTGCGAACTACATCCCTATTATATGGAACCGGGGGAACTATGGGTGTACATTAGCACACCTCCACCTTTGGGGAATACAGGCGTGATGTTATGTAACATAGTAACAACGCTGACAAAAAATAATCCTTAAATACTGACCATTAAAATCCGACACAACACGGTAAATTTAACGCAGAAGAATGACACGTTTAGTGTCACATATAATATAATAATTTTATTAACAAATAAAGTGTCTCTATTACACGTTTAGTACCATATTATAGTTTTGTGTAATCTCCGTAGGTTTAAGCGCAATGTAATTTGATTTTAACGTTTCTTGTTATCGTTAAACGTTCGCTTAATTTCTGTTGAAAATTATATACTATCACACACCTTTATTACTCGAAGGGTTAGGCAGAGGTGTACTGCTGTTAATCACATTTCGTAGGTATGTTTAGGTCCTATGTAATAGCTGCTTAGCTGCGACTACGAATCCATACTTACCATATTATAAATGCGAAAAAAACTGTCTGTGAAATAACAATATTTTTGGTTTCCGACATGTCATTCATTGTAGTCTCAGGGAGACTGAGGTTTTGGATTTTATATGTTTGTTAATATTAGCGATGCGAATAGAAGCCATTATTATTTAAATCCTACTAATAATATCCACGTGAATGTTTGTGAAAGTCAATCACGTCAGAACAGCTGAACGGATCTGCATGAGATTTGGTGCACAGCTAGATTATAATCTGGAATAACACATAGGCAACTTTTTTACCGGGTCGGACCCAATTCTGAGGTCCATGTAGACCAAGTCGCAGGCAGAAGCTAGTGTCTAATATTCGTGAAAGATTAAGAAGTAGATACTTAAGTAATTTTTTTAATCGTGATAGGCTTACGCTTGACCACCAGTTTGCCTGATGGTAGGCGACACTGCGATTTACGATGGAGCGTGCTTACCTAGAAGAAATCCCTTCACTCGTGATTTAAAGACACCTAGATTATATCTATCAGGGAAGACCCACTCGGGAAGCGCATTCCACATTTCAGCGGTACGCATGATAAAAGTTTGCCAATGCTCGCAGTTTTCCATTTAATTCATCATTCAATGGCCCAACCTCATCTTAGCTTTTTCCAAACTATGTTGTTTAGATTCAACTGGATATCAATTTTTTTTATGGGATAGGAGGGCAAACGAGCAGACGGATCGCCTGATGGTAAGCGATTACCGCCGCACATTGGCACCCGCAACACCCGAGGAGTCACGAGAGCGTTGCCGATCTTTTAAAAGGGGATTGGGCCTCCGGCAACCTGATTCACTCTGCGAAACACAACGTAAGCGTGCTAACGCCGGTTTTCTGTGAGGCCGTCGTATCACTCCGGTCGAGCCGGCCCATTCGTGCCGAAGCATGGCTCTCGACCTCGACCAGCGCAGCTTAACCTCGTGTATCATAGTAGTTATTACTTTCAAAGACCCATGTTAAGAAATTATTTGAAATGTCACCACTGACAAATATTTTCTTATTCAAAGCAATATAACACTAGTCGACGCCCACGGCGCCGCCCGCGTACACAAACTTACTATTGCACAACTTCCGACGACCCCGACAAGAGCCGTTTCACGATCGACGCAGGCGCAGATCGCAACGTGGTCTTAAGATCGATTCCCGGATCTAGTAATGCTATTTGGTTTTCTGTCAGGAAATTCTAGAAGCAATTTGGATAATAATTATCATTACTATACAATCTCACTGCCTCATTAATCTAGTGGTCTCAAGCGCGACTGCTATGCTAGAGGTCCTAGGTTCGATCCCCAGGTCGAACAAAGTGTTGTTGAGTTTTTCTATGGTTAATGGCAATAGTCTCGCCCCCTATTACATGGGACCTAAACATACAGGTGAACTGTGGGTGTACATTAGTACGCCTCTGCCTAACCCGAATACAGGCGCGATGGTATGTTATATTACTATACAATCACGCCTATATTCTCCGAAGGGTTAGGCAGAGACCTTTGAACGCCTACAAATACGCCAGGGATGGCATTTTTTTTTACTAATAATTAGCTTTTGTTAAGACTTTTGAGACAAATTGTAAGCGTAGGTCCTTTCCCAAGTTCCAATATATACCAAAATTCTTTGAAATTGGTTGGTTTAAGCGTGAAAAGGAAACAAACAAACAGACAGAGTAACTTGAATATTATTATTACACAAAACTATATAATATATGCAAAAAGAATCATTAAAAACTAATCGAAAAGCAAAAATAATAAACCCTTAAATCGTTTATCTTGTTAATTATTGCCATATTGACAAAAAAAGTCAAAAGGATGGGTCAGAAAACGCCATTGAAAGTATAAAAAAAGTTGCGCACACGCATCCGTGAGGCAGATGTGTGGCGTTCACACGGTGTTAAGACTTACTTGAGTACTATAGGCATTATGGAGTGCTAAGTAGGTACCTACTACTTGCTATAGAAATAAAAAAAATACATACAGACAAACATAGTTCAGAACCTCCTCCATTTTTTGTATTTAAAATCGGTTAATGAAATGATAGACAAATTTTCGTTACTTAAAACGAACTAATCAAACATTAGCGATGGCCGACATTAAGAGTCCGACGGACCGAATTTATCTTACAAACGTAATAAATCGTAATTCAAACACAATTTAATCAAATTCTGTTATTATTCGGATTCCGATACCGTTAAGCTAGATTCCTACGTTACCATTTTGTCCAAAATACTTCACTGGAAATAAATGTACTTAAATGAATACAATTTTTGATAACTTAACCAAGTTTAGAACGATTTTTCGGTCTTTTATTTCCAGTGAAGTAGTAGTAGACGAAATAGTATCGTAGAAACCTAGATTAACGGTTTTAAAATCCGAATAATAACATAATTTGTTATTGTCTGGATTACTATTTATTTCGGTATTACGTTTTTGTTAGCAATTCAAGCTTCGCCGGACCCTTAAGAATTTATGAAATCACTAGCTTCTGCCCGCGACATCCTCTGCGTGGACTTCAGAATTGGGTTCGACCTGGATAAAAAGCCTATGTTATTCCATACTATAATAAAAAAAAAAACAAAAAATATATATTTTTACACCGTAGAAAACTTTTGGGAATATTATCACGCCTAATTATTGTTAGAGCCAAGTTTTTATGATCCAACTTATATATATTATAAAAAATACAGCGCCTTTTTTATGGATTTGCTGTTCGAGAAACTTTTTAATAACGTCTATATAGATTTCTTTCGATGAAACTTTTTCAAGTAATTTTATCGAGTTTTTTTTTATTGGGAGACAGTTTTAATAGTGACGAAAGTAATAACTACGCTGATCAACCGATCTGCAAGGTCAAGCTGCGTATGCAATGGTCAGTGTATGGATGGGTGACCTTTCTTTACACATCAAGACTTCTCTGTGCCTCGGAAAGTACATAAAAAGCGTCGGGCCCGGGTACCATAGAAACACCTACAACAATCGTTACTGGTACTCAGAAACCCAAAAAGCCTGTCAAACCAGTACAAATACTTTGAATATAATAACATAACTGTATTCCCCGAAGGGTTAGGCAGAGGCGCCGGTATGTTTAGGTCCCATGTTATAGGGGGCGAGCCTACCTATAGCCATTCACCAGGCACAAATCCAGACTCCAAGCTGCTACTGAGAATTTCATAGGAAAACCCAATAACACTGCTTGACCTGGGAATCGAACCCAGGACCTCTAGTGTAGCAGTCGCGCTTGGGACCACTAGACTTATGAGGCAGTCGAATTTGAATATATTATTTTAATATTATACCTAGGTAAGCTTAAGTGGCAGTGGGCGGGGCACATACCTCGTAGAATTGACGGCCGCTGGTGCAGAAAGTTCTCGAGTCGACCTCCAACAAGATGGACGGACGACCTGGTGAAGGTCGCTGGGAGTCGTTGGATGCAGGCGGCATATGACCAGTCCCTGTGGAAGGCTTTGGGGGAGGTCCTTGTTCAGCAGTGAACTTCTATTGACTGATATGATGATGATACCTAATAAGCGGCGGTAGCCTAATAGCTAGGGCGTCGGACTTGCGATCATGTAGTTTTTTTTCCTAGCCTATTTCGTCCCACTGCTGGGCAAAGGCCTCCCTTCCCTCCTTCCAAACCGCTCTGTCTGTGGTTTTAGCCACCCAATCTCTACATGATCATGTGGTTGCCGGTCAAAACCCAACCATTGCACTACCGACATGAACCCACTCGTAACACAAGCATTTAGCTTAGCACGAGGGGTTAACAAGAATACTAGTAATGAGCAACCCACATTGCTAGTAAGCTTCTAAAAAAATATATTATATACTATTTTTTTATTGGCGAAGGATCAGTTGAGCCACTTAATGGTATATATATATATATATAATCTTCGCCGGTCACGGACACCTGCAACCCCAAAGGAGTTGCTGATGCTTTTCCTTACGGACTGCAGACTACCAGAGCCGCAGCAATCAAGAGGAGAACTGGCTCTTACGCGCAAATGTCGAAACACACACCAAGGTGCTTTACGACAGACTCCGACGTAAGGGTGGTCGCCAGCCAGTCAAACCCCAAGAGGTCCTACCACCGAGCAAATCTAAATGGCAGAGAGGAGCTATATTCTAACCCGTTTTACATATTATATAGATACATTATATTCCATAAACAAACTCTTTTCAGACATCGAGAGAGAGCTACAAAGGACATCACGTCTTACTCGATAACAAAGACAACAGATTATAAAAACAAACATGTATACATTATGTAAGATATTCTTTTGTTATCGAAACAATACGTAAGGCATGTTTGGGCATCTACACAGCTCTTGTTTACTTGTTTGATTTAATAAGACAAAGAATTATGTTAGGTGATCTAATTAGGTATTATATCATTGTCTGTGGCAGGAAGTAGGTAATATACTCTCTGGTTATAATGTGTCATAACCTAGTCATGGTGGACATGGTAGAGAAAAGCCGAACGAAACCCTTTAAGTCCACTTTTGAAATGTGGAATGCGCTTCCGTAGTGGGTCTTCCCCGATAGATATATTCTGGGTGTTTTTAAATCACGAGTGAATCGGTTTATTCCAGGCAAGCGCGCTCCATCGTAGATCGCAGTATCGCTTCACAACAGACAAACTGGCGGTCAAGCGTAAACCTATCAAGAATAAAAAAAATACGAAATAGACAAATCATAAATATCATCGTCATATCAGCTAAAATAATCTTTTGCTGAACAATGCCCCCCCCCCCCTAAAACCTCCACAGGGATCGATTTAATGCCGCCTGCATCCAACGACTTTCACCAGGTCGTCCAGCTCGTTAGAGGCAGTGCCACACTTACAATCCGCTACGTCAAAGGAGAAAAAAGTGCCCATGGCGCCAAGCTCCACATTGAAATGAAATGAAATGATATTTATTTCTGTAAATAAGTAGATCTCTCAAAGATACTTTTACATGTCTTTTTTTTAAGTACTATGTAGATGGTGTCGGCATTCCTGACGACTCTGAGACACACCGAAACAAACTCAGAGAATTATGGTTTCTTTTGAAGTCCAGACATAATAGTATCAGAATATTTGAGTGATACAATGCAGGGCAGTGACTGAAATTGCCTTTTGGAGAAAGATCCATAGCGGCTTTGAGTAGACCAGTCCCATCCGACGGCACGCATGCAGACATTGTGTAGCTCAACCAAATTATAGGGAGCTCAACATAAAAAAATCTCGAAGCCAGCAGACCGTTAAAAGTTAAAAGACGTAGATATCTAGCCTATATCGTAGTCACATTGACATAAAATCCTTTTAACATTAATTTAATTGCATAATTTATAGAATTTAATCGTGTAAAATTTTCCAATCATGTCATCATTTTGTATAACAATTGCAACATGTCAAAGAATGTCAGATCAAAAATAATAAAAAGAAAATCCTATAGAAATATGTCACCCAGTCGTGACTATGGCGTTCTGGGAATATTTTGGTTTGTCGTCGCATGACTGGCACTCCAAAAGTTAACCAACTTTTTGAAGTTTTACCAATGATCCTGCAAATCTGCCTACCCCGTAAAAAGCCGCCACATCAAACCAGCGTTAGGTACATCGCTCTGTCACATCTGTGCTCTAAATATGGGCAACACATTGCTACGTGGGAGACGAGTGTTGCCGACTGAACATACAGGGTGCGAGCTTTGAGCGACCGTTTATAAAAAAAAATATTTACGCAAGCTTGTCTTCTGGACATAAAAAGTTTTGACTATCAAAACAAATATGGAACAAAAAAATTGGTCGTGACAGTATTTTTTGTGACAGTTCGTCTAAGTTCGAATTGCAACGTACCTTTTTTGAAAAAGGTGTCAATATTGCAGTCAGAATGTTTTAAAGAAAAAAATATTTTGTGTGATAAATAGATAGGTACTCATGTTGATTATTTTATTTATTTGTTGTTTTGAAAATAAAAATGCGGGGACTAACAAACGTTGGATCACACAAATATTGGGAATCGAACTCACGACAGTCAAAGCAAAGTTATATACGTGGGAGAGCCATGCTTCGGCACGCCCACGGCCTCACAGAAAACCGGCGTCAAACAACGCTTACGTTGTGTTTCAAGTGAGTGAGATAACAGGCCCAATCCCTTTAAAAAAGGCAGGCAACGCACTTGTGACTCCACTGGTGTTGCGGGTGTCCATGGGCGGCGGCTACCATCAGGCGATCTGTCTGCTCGTTTGTCCCCATCTCATAAAAAAAGGTACTAGCGATGTGACAACTTTAACCCCGACAGCAAACGTGCAGATAAAAAATAATTATCTTTAACAAATTCTTAGGCCAACTTCAATAATAGTGATATAAGTCAAAATATTAGAACTCACATAAAGTACCTACGTTATTTAGATCAAGAATCTCAAAATGCCACTATTGAATTTAACTATACAATTAATATAATCTAGTATTATTAACTTCCATTCTAACCGAATGCATCTTAACAAGATTATTCTGTTAACTATTAACTGCACAGTTAATTCTAATTAATAACACTACATGGACTGCGCATCGCTGTCCTGAAACCCAATTAGTTTGCAGAATTACTTAATTAATAGTTAATTATAATCTTAAGCCAAAATTTTGTCTTTTAATCTAGGTAATTGGATGTCACTTACACATTAATCTTTATCTATATTAATATTATAAAGCTGAAGAGTTTGTTTGTTTGTTTGAACACGCTAATCTCAGGATCTACTGGTTGTAATTGAAAAAATATTTTTGTGTTGGATAGTCCATTTATCGAGGAAAGTTATAAGCCAGATAACATCACGCTACGACCAATAGAAGCAGAGCAACGCGAGTGAAACCGCAGGCGGGTCGCCAGTGTAAAATAAAATCATTACACACAAAACTTTAATAATTAAATATTTAAAAACCCCCGCAGCATGGTTACAATGTCCTTGCGATATCATTGAAGTAACAGGATACCAAATTTCAAATCGATCAGACCTGTGGAAGTTGGTCAGATCCATTCACGGACCAGAAAAGAGCTGATAATCTTCAAACGGCTAACCATATTTTTAAAGCGTCGCTAAGAACACTCTCGATCCAGTCACCTCTCAAACAAAAAAACGGAATCAAAATCGATCCATTCGTTTGAGCGCTACGATGCAACAGACAGACACACGTCAAACTTATAACACCCTCTTTTTTGCGTAGGGGGTTAAAAATTATGTATATATAAGCGTACCTAATCATTAGGCTTTAGGTTCAATTCCCAAACGCTAACAGTACTTCGTTGCCTAACCTTTGGTCTTGGAGAGATACAAATATTACTAATGTTGTCAAGTACTTTAGGGGCGGTTTCGGGACGTTGGCTACAAATTAAATACAACATTACAACGGTTTAAGTCCACTTTTATCATGTGTACCGCTGAAACGTGGAATGCGATTCCCGAGTGGGTCTTCCCGATAGATATAATCTGGGTGTCTTTAAGTAAATCACTAGTGAATCGGATTCTTCTAGGCAAGCGCGCTCCATCGCAGTGACGCTTAACATCAGGCGAACTGGCGGTCAAGCGTAGCCTATCACGAATAAAAAAAATATAACTTCATCAATGATACGAAAAAGTATTTAAAGCTTTTTACAGAATATAACTAAAAAAGGGGGTTAGAGATTGGGTCAGAAAAGTCCAGCGTAGCACTGCGGGACTGGCAATAATATATATTAAGTTATAGTAACCTTAATAGGCCTTAAAATTAAGTTCAAAATCCACTTCTTTATATTATTATATTACCTTCTCAATCTAAAATTACATTGAGTATCTAGTGAGATCGAGCCACGACAATTTATTAAAAAAATAATTTTAACATGAATACTTTCAAAGTCAAATATAATTAGATTTTTGCTACATTTTTATTGAAACTTGTGAATAATTATCTTAAGATTTAATTTAGGAGTTTTGACCGTCTGACCTGAGCTTAGAAAATGACAGAGATCAGGCTGTATAGAGCCACAATATTGGACTAAGTAGTTAGGTTTGACAGATTTCACACTATTAAGGCCAATTATCTATACCTATAATAAAATTGTAACAGGCCGATGTCTGTACATTATAGATATTAAAGAAAAACTAATATGGGGGTCTTTATTAGAGCAACAAAAGCCAAAATAGCATTTTTTGGAATTTTTATTTGTCTGTCGGTTTGTATACGCGCATCACGCAGAAACTACTGCATGGAATTGAATGCAGTTTTCACTGATGTATTGCTAGAGGTCTAACTTAAAATCTGGTGCATGTTTCATCTTGATACGCTGCCTAGAATCGGACTTATAGTATGTTAATCTTTTTGGGACGTGAGTGAAACTGCAGGCAACAGCAACAAGTTTTATCAATAATATATATTGCCATTAATCGGGCACAAATCTAAACTCAGGGCTGCTACGGAGAATTTCATAGAAAATTCAATAACACTTTGCTTCACCTGGGAATCAAACCCAGGACCTTTAGCGTAACAGTCACGCGTAATTGGGCAGTCAATCTTACTACTATTAAATGAATGAATGATGTTTCTTACTCAATCACGCCCGAACGGCTGAACGCATGTGGATATTATAGTCTGTAATAGCACATAGGTTATCTTTTTATCCATGTCAGACCCAATTCTGAAGTCCATGCAGACTTAGTCGCGGGCAGAAGTAAGTGTGGAATAATTTTATCATGGTATTTTTCGTTTTTCAAAACATCTTTTACGTGGGAGAGTCATGCTTCGGCACCAATGGGCCGGGTCGACCGGAGTGATACCACGGCCTCGGCCACAGAAAACCGGCGTCAAACAACGCTTACGTTGTGTTTCGTCGAGTGAGTGAGGTTACCGGAGGCCCAATCCCCTTTTAAAAGGTCGGCAGCGCACTTGTGACTCCTCTGGTGTTGCGGGTGTCCATGGGCGGCGATGATCGCTTACCCTACAGGCCAACCGTCTGCTCGTTTGCCCTCCTATCCTATAAAAAAAAACATCGCTGTTTCGAAAAAGCCGCAATTTGTGCGTCCGATATACATACAATTATCATTTCCCGGGATTTTAATAAGCCAACGCATAATAACATACATAATATGAATTGTGCAAATAATAACAAATTTATTGAATAAATATTAACCGCAACGGTTTAATATAAACCAGGGTTAAATTAAAATTATATCTATACTTATAATAAATCTGTAGAGAGGTCAATTCTGTACATGAAATATATTTCCAAAATAACTATCAGCGGGTGATTAGTGATCGATACTGACGCCAAAAATGCAATCAGTAAAATTTTTGTCTGTCTGTCTGTCTGTCTGTCTGTCTGTATGTTCGTTATAGAAACAAAAACCACTCGACGGATTTCAACGAAACTTGGTACAATTGTTCTTCATACTCCTGGGCAGGTTATAGTATACTTTTCATCACGCTACGATCAATAGGAGCAGAGCAGTGAAGGGAAATGTTGGGAAAATGAGTGATTCATGAGAAAGGTTTCAAGCTATAAAACATCACGCTACAACCCTTAGAAACGGGGCACCGCAGGTGAAACCGCGTATTCAATATATTTTTCGATCGACAATGTGACGACACGTTTGGCGTAGCGGCTAAGCGATCGGCTTCTGCGCCACGTGTTGTAAGTTCAATTCCCACTTAACATACATAACATAATCAACCCATTATACTGTCCCACTGCTAGGCACGGGTCTCCTCTCAGAATGAGAGGGATTAGGCTATAGTCCACCATGCTGGCCTAGTGCCCATGGACACCCGCAACACCAGAGGAGTCACGAGTGCGTTGCCGACCTTTTAAATTGATGGATTGGGCCTCCGGTAACCTCACTCACTCGGCGAAACACAACGTAAGCGTTGTTTGATGCCGGTTTTCTGTGAGGCCGTGGTATCACTCCGGTCGAGCCGGCCCATTCGTGCCGAAGCATGGCTCTTCCACGTAAAAAATATCAATATTTTACACGGAGCGACAGCCATTAGACCTCCGGAAGCCAATTTCAGGGCAATAACGATATCCTATGGAATTTATGCAAACGAAAGGTTCAAGCAAAGTGTTATTTAGTTTCCTACAAAATTCTAAGTAGGGGCTCAGATTTTGTATCTGTGCCCGGTTAATGGCAATAGGTTTCCCTCCTAATAGGTACATATGCCCTAAACATACCGGCGAACTATGAGTGTACATTAGTACACCTTTTTCTAAATCTTCAGTGAATACAGGCACGATTGTATATCATGTTCTCTTACAAATGTAATACCGAAATAAATCGTAATTCAAACACAGTTTAGTCAAATTCTGTTATTATTCGGATTCCGATACCGTTAATCTAGGTTCCTACGCTACCATTTTGTCCAAAATACTTCACTGAAAATAAATGTAAGCGAATGCAATTTTTGATAAAATTACCTAGTTTGGAACAATTTTCCAATCTTTTATGTCCAGTGAAGTAGTAGTAGACGAAATAGTATCGTAGGAACCTAGATTAATGGTATCCAAATCCGAATAATAATGTGATTTGATAGAATATTGTCTGGATTGCGATTTATTTCGGTATTACGTTTTTGTGGGCAATTCAAGCTCCGCCGGACCCTTAATATACTTAAGTAATATCATAAAATAAGATAAAAAAGTTCTTCTCGACATTATTTCAATGGCGATAACAAATAAAAATCTGCCCGATTTCTATATCAAAAAAATGTTGAACAAAAAAAACGCGAAATCCAAATTGACACAACCTGTATATAATCTATACGCAGATATAGCAAGCTTATGATAAAAATATAATATCACAGACCAACGCGACAACGCACGATTATTGACGCACGTGGCGCTAATTCAAAATTTACTAATTATACATCTATAGATCTTCTGTTGCACATCAAAAAATGTCAAGTACAAGTTATAAAGGCCTCATTATTCTAGTAGTACTAATAGCGACTGTTACTATAGAGACCCTGAGTTCGATTGTCAGGTCAATCAGTGTTTATTTATTAAGGATCATCAAAGAATTTACACAAACATTTTCAAATTACGAAACAAATTAAATCCATCACGTATACTATTAAGAGTCCGGCGGACCGAATTTTCCGTACAAACGTAATCTTCTATACTTATAATAAATCTGTAGAGAGGTCAATTCTGTACATAAAATATATTTCCAAAATAACTATCAGCGGGTGATTAGTGATCGATACTGACGCCAAAAATGCAATCAGTAAAATTTTTGTCTGTCTGTCTGTATGTTCGTTATAGAAACAAAAACCACTCGACGGATTTCAACGAAACTTGGTACAATTGTTCTTCATACTCCTTGGCAGGTTATAGTATACTTTTCATCACGCTACGATCAATAGGAGCAGAACAGTGAAGGGAAATGTTGGGAAAATGAGTGATTTATGAGAAAGGTTTCAAGCTATAAAACATCACTCTACAACCCTCAGGAACGGGGCAACGCAGGTGAAACCGCGGGCGTAGAACTAGGTAACAAAGTAACTATTCCACGCGGACGAAGTCGCTGGCAAAAGCTAGTATCCAAATAAATCGGATACAAAAACAGGATACCAAATTTCAAAACGACGAGACCTGTGATCACCTGTGGAAGTTGCTCAGATCCCTTCATGAACTAGAAAAGAGCTGATAATCTTCAAACGACTGGCCAGATTTTCTTAAATCATAGCCCTAAGAACACCCGATCAAGTCACCTGGAACTACACGGGAAGCACCAGCTTTCAAATAAAAAAAGAATCATCAAAATCGGTACACCCAATCGAAGTTCTGAGGTAACAAACGTAAAAAAAATACTCCCAACGTAAAAAAGATACTCCTTTTTGAAGTCGGATGAAAAAAACGGAATCAAAATCGGTCCATTCATTTGGGAGCTACTATGCAACAAACAGACACACCCTTCTTTTTTGAGCTGACCAGTCTTACTACTCATGTACGAACATGAAATAAACCCAACACTTCAATTGCAATCCAAGTTCCCTTAATAACAAAACATCGCAAGCGCCCATCCTGTTACAATAAAAAGCTCAAGATGGGAACCGAACCCGCACTAATCTTTAAGTGGGAGGTACACCGGACGCGAAACTTGTATGTCTTCGGAACTGGTTTGAAGCGGTTCTTGTAGTTACTAGTTGGTTTTATTTTTATAGAGAGCCTGCTTTGACCATATAATATTGAATTCTAGATTTAGTTATAGGTACTCACAATTTTGTGAATGGAAAAAAGAATTAAACAAGCAGTACCCTGCGGTTTCACCCGCTAAAAAATTACAGACTTTCATACAAACTTTTAGCCCCCTTTTCACACACTTAGGGGGTAGAATTTCGGAAAATCCTTTCTTATGGGATGCCTACGTCATACAAAGAACACACCCTCCAAGTTTCAGGTATCTACGAGCAGCGGTTTAGGCTGTGCATTGGTCCGTCAGTCAGTCATTCAGGACAAAGCATTTTGACACAGATGACATTGATTTTACGTCGTAAACGCAGCTATTGAGTACCAAGTGTGAGATCTTGAATTCGATTTCCGGTCGGGCCCTATTATTTTGGACTTATCTATTAGGATATTTTGTTAAGAACTGCCTCATTAGTCCAGTAGTCGTAAGCGTGAATGCCATGGTCCTGGGATCGATTCCAGATCGAGCGGTGTTATTCTATGAAATTCCGAGTGTGCGTGTGATGGCAATAGGCTCGTTCCCTATTACTCACATGGGATCTAAACATACCGGAAAACTGTGGGTATACATTAGCAAACCTCTGCTTAACTCTTCGGGGAATACAGGCGTGATGGTATGTTATGTTATGCCTATTAGGATATTATCAATATGCTTTAGGTTCTCATGTGATAGGAGAGCTCACCCAGTTCATTTCTTTTAATCCAATACCCCTAGCTGCAGTTTAAAAAAATCTACAAAACAGTGCTCGACTCGGGAATCAAAACTACAAACTCACGCCCTCTCACCAGACTAATAACGCAGTTATAGAAAAAACTGGTTATTATAATTATTACAAATTTTGAACAATATTTAATTAACTCATTATGCAAAATGACGCTTTTAAATCTACAAATTCAAAGCCAATATCCATACATAAAATTTTATCGCTTCATACAGCCGATAACGTCCGTTCTAATCCCGGCCATTGACAAATAACAGACCATACGATATTGGAAACGCCCCTAAAATTAATAGCTTAATGATACAGAATAGAATATCAGTCTTTGATTTCATTGGGGTTAACACTAGTTATTACACGTTGTTTTACTTGCGTCCCAAAAGGACTATTTTCAATTATGCTCCAGAAAGTCCTTACCTTGCGGAGTATCTGTTAACGCATTTGATTTGATCCTGTTCAATTGGATCCGGATCTTATTTTTTTAGACATTTTTTTAGAAACTTAAGGTAGCTGTTAGTAATTTTAACATTAAGATGTTCAACACTCAGTCTACCCGTGATCATGGATGCTGTAAAGAATTCGAAATGTCGGGAATCAAGAATATTAATTATTAATATAACGCGATAAAATCCGTAAAAAGTAGTTTTATTTCAATGTCTAATATTCGCGAAAGTGTCAGAAACCAGTATGTTATAAAAGTAAAATTAAAAAAAAATACAAGAAGATAAGTAGTTAAAAGGTAAGGAGAAATCATACGACATCGAACTGTTTACTGTAAGTGAGTCGTGTCGGTTGAGAAGCAAAGTAACTTGCTTTTCAATAGATGTCACCTTAAGACTTAAATTCAGAATGTGAAGTCAAATTTCGTTGGCGTCTGGTGTATCTAACTAGAAGATGCAGGTTCGAATCCTGCCCGCGGTCGAATGATTCCTTCACTAAAATAAATTAGGTAAGTAGTAGATTTTTTTATAAAGACTAGAAACGTATTTACTGAATATTTGTCAATTTTGGGGAAAAAAACTGGAACTGATTGAATTAGGTACTTAATACAATATTTCTTAATGTACTTCACCAATGTCCCGAAAGTTGGGACACTTTTCGTCCCAGAAAAAATTTTGTCTTAAGGAAACGGAAGGGGTGGAAAAAATGTGGAGCTTTTTATGCAATTTAGGCAAATTAGGACTACTTATATTCACTGATTATAACCATAGATATCCCTCTTTCTATTGATGAAAACCGTATTTAAATCCGTTCATTAGTTTCTGAGATACGTCCCAAAAAACACAAATTCAACGCAATCAGCTTTAGATAAAATTTGTCAAGGAGACAGATTGCATCCTGAGGAAGAACATTATTACGATTACCTTTTCTCCCGAAAATTGGGCGCGCGCGCGCGAGTAACTCCGCGGAGAACAACTAGTAGTCTATATCCGGATAACTAAAATGCTTTGACGAAGTATCAGAAATTCGTCACGATTTCCAGCTGAAAGTTTTATTTTTAATGTTCGCCGTGACAAACAAACGGAAATCGCGATGTGTCAAAAATTTCTTTACTCCGATGTATAATTTTAAAAATAACATAATATACCATCACGCCTGTATTCCCCGAAGGATTAGACTGAGGTGTACTAATGTAGACACACAGTTCGCCGGTATGTTTAGGTCCCACGCAATAGGGGGTGAGCCTACTGCCATTAACCGGGCACAAATCTCAAACTCCGAGCTGCTACTGAGGATTCTGAGGATTTGCAAACCCCAATAAACTGCTCGACCTGGGAATCGAACCCAGGATCTCAAGCATACCAGTTGCGCGTGGGACCGCTTAATTAATGAGACTGTTTAAATAAAAATATTCATTCATCAGTTAGGTACTTAGGTACCTATTGGGTTTTCCTATGAAATTCCTTGTGCCTGGTTAACAGCAATAGGCATGCTCCCTGTTCAATGGGACCTAAACATACCGGCGAACTATGGGTTTACATTAGTACGCCTCTGCCTAACCCTTCGGGGAAGACAGGCGTGATGCTATGTTTATGTATGAATGATTATAAATGTATACAATTGCGAAGGAAGTCGAGGTCGTAAGCTAGCACGTACATGTATAGAACCATAAGATCCAAACGGGTTACGCAGGGCAGGAAAAAAACTTGAAACTACGCTCAGCCTTCGGTAGGGACCTAGGACAACTGAGCCACAATGTGCTACTAGTTATTAAGGCTGCATTCGATGAGCGATAAAAATCAACTTGTTAGTGGGTTGAGCTAAAATCAAAATTATGTTTAACTACCCACTACTAATTGTAATTGATTTAGTTGTTTCTATATTACTCTAAATTTACATACTTTTCGTGCCTATTTACTATAGTACAGTATAACATATAACATAATTACCCATTATATTGTCCCACTGCTGGGCATGGGTCTCCTCTGAGAATGAGAGGGATTAGGCTATAGTCCACCACGCTGGCCTAGTGCGGGTTGGCAGACTTCACACGCCATTGAGACAATCTCTCAGGCATGCAGGTTTCCTCACGATGTTTTCCTTCACCGTTTAAGCGCGTGATAATTAACTATTAATACGTACATGACTTCGAAAAGTCAGAGGTACGTGCCTTGGGTTCGAACTCGAGACCTTTGACTTGGTAGTCCAACGGTCATACCACTAGGCTATCACTGCTCCAGAACAGTATAAACAATATAAATAATAATACCTAATAACATTTGAAATAATAGTTTAACTGCGCCCAAATAAGTTTAAATAGAAACTTGAACGTAAATACTAAAATAAAAAACAGCATCCTTCTCTCCCCTACGTTGCCGTGCCCTACAGGGTCCATATTGCACCTACTTATATATTATGTAACACCTTAATATGACATATGAAGTGCAATAAAGATATTATATTGTATAGTATTATCTCATAGCTAAATAATAATTAACTTTTTAGTGCATACTGTTACCGCCAAATCAAATGTCTTAAGTTAAGGGTCCGGTCCGGATCCGGGAGCTTGAATTGCCCACAAAAACGTAATACCGAAATAAATCGTAATCCAGACAATATTCTACCAAATATGTTATTATTCGGATTTGGATACCGTTAATCTAGGTTTCTACGATACTATTTCGTCTACTATTACTTCACTGGAAATGAAAGACCGAAAAATCGTTCCAAACTTGGTAAAGTTAACAAAATTGCATTCGCTTACATTTATTTCCAGTGAATTATTTTGGATAAAATGGTAACGTAGGAACCTAGATTATTGGTATCGGAATCTGAATAACAACAGAATTAGATTAAATTGTGTTTGAAATACGATTTATTTCGGTATTACGTTTCTAAAAGAAATTCGGTCCGCCGGACTCTTAAGTGCAATTTCTCATGTAAGTGAATGTAAATTCTTTTGAGAAATAAAGTTATCTTAAACCTGATTTGCGAATAGTGTGTTAGTTATAACTACCTAGTTACATCTACTAGGCAGGTAGGTCCTAGCTACGGTTCTTCTCTCTAACGGCCGGTTTCTATATCCTATCTGCCAGTAGATTTGCTTACCAGTAGCTGTATGGAGGATCAAAATTCTATGTCTAAGCAAAGGTAAGCAAATCTACCAACAGACTTGTTATAGAAACTGACCGTCAGTAAGAGGGGTTAAACTATAGTCGAACACGCTTGAATGCAGACATAATTATGTGAGAATATCTCAAGCGATTCCTTGCGTTTTCCTTCACCGTCAGCGAGTGATAATTAATTTCAGTATTAAATAGAGGTGTTTATATACCAACGTAGCCCTTATTTCTCAATTGGGAAACCTTTGATAAGTCCCCTTAGCTTCCTGAATGGTTTGCGTCTTTTTTACCTCCCTACCTTCAGTTAATTATTGTGGAAATAGAATTATACCTACCTACTTAAGTATTATAATATGTATCATTACTACCGAGTACGCTAACAATAGTGAGCCAAATACATCATAATTATAATCTGATAGGATTCAAAATCGGTTGTAGGCTTGAATATCACAATATTCTCAATGTCTCGTTAGCCTATCGCCTACGCAAAAATCACAAAGTTTTTAGTATTTTTAGACCACTTTCTGGAATAATCGATACAGAAATATCTGATTTTGTAACACAAAACCACAATTTATCATCAACAGTGGAATTAACACTAAGTATTTTTTAAACAGTGGGTAGAGAAGAACATTTTTCCGAACAAATGATATTGTAAGTAAAATTGCCGTCGTAAAATTTGATGCTCTGTTTCGACAATAGCTATTTCGTATAAAAATGTAATTTTATTTATGGACACGTCATAAATTTTCATGAATATGTTTTTTTTATAAACAATCTGTCACAATCGCAATCGTATTCGGTACGCGCCTATCATTTTCGAATATCGAACAGACCGAACTGCGACATTTTAGAATTTTAAAAAATTACTAAACGTTGACAAAGGTTTTATTTCACACATCCTAGACCTCTCATTAATTAAAGACACTTTAAAATCCAGTTCCAAGCAAAAAGATATAAAACATAGGCTTACTCCCACGAAACTCGTATCGGCGGAAATCGGAACCGGTCCACAGTCAAACCATCCGGCGACCGGTTATCCACGATGATTTTCATTCATTCATTCATAAAAACACTGGGTAACACACACTTCGGCACAATTTTTCACTGTAATCCGTAAACACTGGGTCGGCGCCACAGGTGACTGCGCGGCGGAGTAAACGTGCGCTCTCAACGGGCGACGGATGCCGTTTGGTTGGGGCGTGCGCTGTCACAGCGGGGGAGAGGGGGGGATGATCACTACAGCGTCCCGGGGAGCTCTCGCAGAGCCTGCGTGTTCGCCCCTGACGTTGCTACGCCGCCGGGGCGGTTTTTTGTTGCGTACTGATAATTTAGGCCTGTATTGCGTAGTGATTTAGGATTATGATTTTTTTTAGCATCGAAATATAACTTTTTATTATTATTGCAACAGATTTCATATATTATTCAAAATTTTGAATTTGGAATTGCAACTGTTCTACCCACGCGTTGACAGTTCGACATTTGAATTGCGCATCTGTAGTTTATTCGATTTTTTTATTCATTTATTGGTGACGTGTTGCGTTACTATTCGAAATGTGGTTTCGGTTTTTCGGTAAACGTACCGATTTCCGATACCAGATTCTTGTTGGTCTGGTACCTACCTACGTACAAAGTTGTTCTGTTTGCGCCTTTCATCGTATCATGATGGATTGCTTACAACTTCGACGTGTTTCTTGCTTACCGTAGCTACTAATGTAAGCAATGCTTGTTTTTATGTTGGTACGAATGGGATACCTTTTGTACCATTGAAGAATGTTCTATTTATATAGTATTCAGTAAATTCCATCTTTATTTATAACTATTTTTTTTTTATTTCCTCTCAAAAGCAGGTTGAAATAATTGAATTTACTACCTAAGTAGGTATAAGAATAGTATTAAGAACTTACTAAATAATAAAAAACTGAATAAATAATTTATTATTCAGATAATGGTGCATGAAGAGAGTATTTTTTATACCTTTGCCTTTAGTGGGTTATTTTTTCAAGCAGTGTTCCAAATTAATTAACACCGTAAAGTGCTTTTTGTTTATGCCTACCATGTCTTTCTATTTGCGTAGTAGGCATAAGTACTATGAGGCACCACCTACCGGACTAGGTTATAGGTAGGTAGTTAGATTCTAGGAATCAAGTCTGTCAATACTCTTCAGACTAGACAATCTACTTGTCAAAAACTTTTGGCGCTGACTGTACATCGATAGAATAGCGTAGTTATTACTTACGTTTTTTTAGAGTTTCTATGTCTTATAGTCTAGTGTAGTATGGGCTAGATCTAGTGCTGCTATGCTAGAGGTCCTTCCGTTGCCGAGTGATAAGAGCCCCCTATATACTGCAGACTGTCAGAGCTGCAGCAGCCTATGGGGAACTATCTCTCACGTGCAAAAGTCGAAACATAACAAGGTGCTTTATGATACAATCCCTCGTAAGTAAGTAAGTAAGTAAGTAACCCCAAGTCCAACAGCCAAGCAAGTCAGATATTTTTCCGCCTCATACGAGATACTTATTTCAATGGCAGTGAGGATCTGTATTCTAACCTGTATAAGCTGAAAGTGAAGCTTAATAGGATAAAGACGTTATTCAACCAAATTGTACATACGTAACTCACCAATATAGGTAGTATACAGATATTACATACCATGGTTTCCATTGCAAAGCTCTAATAACTGGACCGTATTACAAATGTCCAACAACACTCCTCTCAATGGCGCTTTCGACGCAATAATTTCAGTTTACTCACTCCAGTTAACGATTCAAATGGTAGGTTTGCTACTAGTAGACGAGTAAAACTTGCAATGGAAATAACGGCTGATTAATCATACAGGAAATAACTTTTTTCTCATAATAATATAAGTTATCATTAGAAATCAGCAGAATTGTAGTTAGGAACATTCCCATGTGATTTAGCGTCACTATTTATGACCTAAATAAAAAAAAAACAGTAGTAAAAGAAAATAAAATAAAAAGTGTACCTAATTTTAAAAAACTAGCAACCTTTTTAATATTGTAAATAATAGTCTGTTTATACGCGTATTATTCCCGACATAACAAAGACTTAGCAAGACTAAGTAGCAGGGTGAAGCACATAATCTCATAGAACTGACAACCGCTAGGGCAAAAAGGTTCTCGAGTTGAGGAAATCACGCCCCGGAAAATGCCGTGTAGGACTAATGCTATGTGTTAGGACGGCCTCAAATCTCATAGAGAGACAACCTGGTAAAAATCACTTTTGATGTATTGGGTACAGGCGGCATATAACCGGACCTTGTGGAAGTCTATTGGGGAGTGGGCTTTATTTAGCAGAGGATGTCCTTTGGTTTATATTATGTAATAATAACCTATCGTATAAGCCTAGCGCTATGCTTTAATAAATAAAAACAATTCAAATGTACAATTATTAATGTGCCTATTAATAAGCCTGATGTTGACGCCCTGGAAGCTACTCTTCCTCTGCCTCGAAGAAAAAACTTTAACGCGATTTAATTAAAAAGCTTCCGAGATACAAATATTTTCTCTTTAAACATATTTAATTTTCACCCTACATTTCCTGATAAATGACGTTTATTTTAAAATTACGCGATACATTATATGTGGACTGTAGAGATAATTCTTTTATCAAGGAATAAAAGAGATGTTTAGGGAATAATATATTTAATAAATTAATTATTAAAAGTGGAAGTAAAAACAATACCTACGATAAGTGTTTTCTTGTTGTAGGTATTGTGTAGGGTAAGTATAAATTCGTCATATACGTGCCCTTCTTACAATGCTTTAATAATATATTCAACACATTCAAATAACTTAGACTGCCTCATTAGTCTAGTGGTCCCAAGCGCGACTGCTACGCTAGAGGTCCTGGGTTCGATCCCCAGGTCGAGCAGTGTTATTGAGTTTTTCTATGAAATTCTCAGTAGCAGCTCGGAGTCTGGATTTGTGCCCGGTTAATGGCAATAGGCTCGCCCCCTATTACATGGAACCTAAACATACCAGGCGAACTGTGGGTGTACAGTAGTACGCCTCTGCCTAACCCTTCGGGGAGTACAAGCGTGATGGTATGTATGTATGTATTCAAATAACTTAATAAAAAATACAAGTGCTCCGATTCTTGCATAGCTGCTTGTACTTATCAAATATGCATTTTTTTCATTTTTTAATCTCCCTGGACCCCAGCATAAAATAAAGAAAATTCGTAGACAATATCAGCAAACTGTCGAATTTATGATTTTTAGAATCATCAAATATGATAATAGAGTGGGTACTCTGGTACTAATGGTACCACTATACATAATTGGTACCAATGCAAAGTCATTAGTGACAATACGTAGTGTTTGATAGTATAACTATTGTCTCATTTGCATCCATTTGATTGATTGTAATCAATTTGCGTTGACAATTGAAGTGTTTAAATCTGTGATCAGATTTAGACAATCGATTAAGTCAGTAAAACGCATGTATTACACAGCCCATTGTTTTGTATGTAAAACAAACCTGCAACGTTATACCTATTTATTATTTATTTATTTACCTAGGCTTCTAGATAAGGTTCCGATTTTTTTTTTTTTTTTTTAAATAATTAATAGTATATTAATAATTTAATATACTATTCTATACGGAAAATTATGACGTTCCGTTAACGCTAACAAATTGGTATACAAAGTAACGTGATCATAGTGATCGCTTTAGAGATTCATGTATAAAACAAAATCACAGCAGTTAATTGCTTTGTCAGATCATTATTTAACCTATTTATTTTCCCACCGCTGGGCACTGGTCTCCTCTCAGAATAAGAGGGGTTTGGCTATAGGACCATGATATTATGAGTTTGTTTTGGTGTTTCTTCTCAGAGGTCATCAGTTAAGAAAGTTGAAACAAAAACGTTGACTTGTAAAATTTTCCTTATAAGATCTGCTACTTTACAGAAATAAATATCAGATATCAGGTAAATACACTTATCGTACGGGGCGGGTGAATACATGTCATAAGTCGTCAAGAAAATCTCTCAGGCATGTAGGTTTCCTCACGTCGTTATCCTTCACCGTTTAAGCCAGTGATAACATTTATTATAATGAAATCCGATAATTAATTATGAGATATATTTTCCTTGGACTCAAGACCTATGACTAACTCAGCAGTTCAGTGCTCCATCCGGCCATCGAATTTACAACTATGAATTTTATTAATTCATTCAATCACAGTAAAAATAAATTTAACAAATACTAATAGATACGAAAAAACGATTTATTTACTAAAACAGGTCGTAAACAAGAATATTTTAAATGTCAGAAAAAAAATGGTAGCATCTTACTCCGATTTTTTGTTCTCACACAACCCGTTTCGTTTTTTCCGATACCTGTTTTTTTAAAATTCGATACCAACTAATTTTGGCGTCTTCCCGTCACTAATGAGGGACTTATTTGGTGCGTACAAGAGTTGAGTTTCGAGTGTGTTTTTGTTTGTTTAGTGATGTGATTTTATTGGTACTGGTATCCGACCGATGTCAAGTGGTATTTTGGTTTATTTTTTTGTTTTTTAATGCCGTGTTTGATGAACAGGTGTTTTGTCTGTAGATACTTTGACGGTAATAATATCCTTGCTACGTACGCTTTGTATGGGCAGTAGTAGAAGTAATTACATAATTGGAGGCAATTTATTGCCTTGCCGAAGATATGAACTGTGAACACCATTCGTGTTACTTTTTGTTCACGTTTTCCTTAACAAGAGGGAGAGTGTATACAGTATCGAAGGGCTTGTAAAATAACGTACCACTTCCAAAGGTTTAGGCAGGACTACTGATGCACACTCACACTACGTCAGTATATTTACTTCCCATGTATAGGGGGCGAGCCTATTGCCATTAACCGGATAATATTCCAACCTCCGAGCTACTGAGAATTTCATAGAAAAACCCAATAACATTTCGTTCGACATGGAAATCGAATCCAGGACTCTATGTAGCAGTTACGTTTACCACTACTTTTTTGCCCGATTAATGGCAAAAGGCTTTTTATTACAGTCTATCCCTTCGGGGAATACAGGCGTGATGGAGTGAAATATAATTAATCATTTAGAAAATATTATTCTAAAGAGAAAAGTTTATTAAAATTGATTACAAAACTAAACCAATGATATTAGAGTAATAATCTATAAATATAATAAAGTTGTAACAGGTCGATGTCTGTACTTTTTAGATATTAAAGAAAACCTAATATGGGGAGTGTTTATCACTCCCCATATTAGGTTTTCTTTAATATCTTCGGTTCAGTTCGGTTCGGTTCGGTATCTATCTTCGGTTTCCCCCATATTAGGTAGAGCAACAGAAGCCAACTTAACAATTTTTAGAATTTTTGTCTGTTTATCTGTATGTCTGTACGAGCATCACGCTAAAACTACTGCATGATATTGAGTGCAGTTTTCACCGATGTATTGCTAGAGGTCTAACTTAAAATCTGGTGCATGTTTCCGCCTAGAATCGGACTTATAGTATGTTAATCTTTTTGGGACGCGAGTGAAACTGCGGACAACAGCCAGTTAACAATATAATCGCATCAATCAGAATTTTATCTTTTTTTAAAACACAACTTTGTAATTATAATCAATCTCGTTTTTAAAAAAAATATAAAAAAGTGCTGCCGAGCTACCGAAATTGGATTAAAAATTTATATTCATTTTTTTAAACTTTTTAACTGGTATAAATGAAATTAACGTAGCTTTAAAAGGATAGGTAGGAGTCTGAAATTCTTTGTAAAATGTCTAGATAACACTTTTATCAAAAAATACATTTATTAAAAAAATACATCATTAGTCTAGTGGTATTAAAACACAACGGCTAAGCCTGGATTCGATTCCTAGGTTGAGCAAAATATTATTGAGTTTTTCTATAAAATTCTCAGTAGCACCTCGGAATTTGGATTTGTACCCTGTCAATGGCAATAAGCTCGACCCCTATACATACCGACGAACTTGTAGGTGTACATTAATCTGCCTAATCCTCCGGGGAATACAGGCGTGATGGTATGTTATGTAGATATAGAGATAGATAGGACATTAGAAAAATACATAGGACTAGCTTTTCTCACAAAAAGCCTTTTGAAATGCAAGTAAAACCAAGGGAAACAGCTACTTTTTTAATATTCGAAAGGTTAAATAAGTATATATATAAGTAGCGACCCGCTCGCGGTTTTACTGGCGCTGCTCCGTTCCTAAGAGGCGTAGCGAGATGTAATATAGCCTATGTTACTCAGTGATAATGTAGCTTTCTAACGGAAAAGAATTTTTTAAATCGGTTCAGTAGTTTTTGAGCCAATTCGTTACAAACATACAAATCTTTCCTCTTTATAATATTAGTAAAGATAAGAAGGCTTTCTTTCTTTCTTTATGTATTGTATGTTTATGTTATTAAAAAAACATGTATTTTACTAAATCTTGACGTTGTAAAGGGGCTCTTGACTAAGTAATAACTAGGCTGATCAATCCATCTGTCTAGGTTATATAATACCGTCTGTGGGGACGTGGATATTTTTGCTGATGAGTTGCCAAATTTAAAAAATGTATTTTTTCTGTCTTTTGTAAGTTACTAGCAATGTGGGTCGCATATTACTAGTATTCTTGTTAACCCCTCGTGCTAAGCTAAATGCTTGTGTTACGTGTGGGTTCACGTCGGTAGTGCAATATGGGTGGGTTTCGAACCGACAACCACATGATGATCGAGTCCGCGCCCTAGCCATTAGGCTGTTTTATTTTTATTTTTAATATATTTTAAATTTTTAATTTCATTTGATTATTTTATTTTTCCTTTCTTTTGTGCTCTTTACCTACTTAATTATTTATGTTCTTAAATTTTTAATTTTTAATTACAGTTTTTACCGGTAACTGATACATGCGTGCCGTCAGTTGAGACTGGTCTACTCAAAGCTGCTATGATTCTTTCCTCAAAAGGCCATTTCAGACATTTTTTTTATGGGATAAGAGGGCAAACGAGCAGACGAATCGCCTGATGGTAAGCGATTACCACCGCCCATGGACACCCGCAGCACCAGAGGAGTCACGAGTGCGTTGCCGACCTTTTAAAAGGGGATTGGGCCTCCGGTAACCTCACTCACTCAAAACACAACGTAAGCGTTGATTAACGACGGTTTTCTGTTAGGCCGTGGTATCACTCCGGTCGAGCCGACCCGTTCGTGCCGATGCATGGCTCTCCCACGTAAAAATTTTAGTTAGTTAGATATAAGCAGTACCTTTGTACGTAGTAGTCCTAAGTTTTTTTTTATTATATTACGACAATATACGTGTGTCATGCATATTAATGAAGATTATGAAATTGTCCAAAAATTACAATTAGCTATTAAAATTACACGATACTCCTACGCATGACATTAAGACACCAATCTAATGGGACCCGTCATACTCAACGAATTATTAGCCACGCTAGCTCTAGTTACATTGGTTTTTTAAATTACCTTATTAAAGTAGATCTTTGTTTTGAAATGTTGATAACGCAGAGAGGGATCTTGCTTAAATGGTAAGTTTAAAAGGTCATTGCCTTCTTATTACTTTTTTATACGTTTTAAAGCATGAATGGGAAAACCTTGAATTTATTTAAATAGTTTTTTTTTTTAATTTATTTATATTGTTGTTTTAATTGGATGCATGGACGACAGCTGAGCGTGAGGTACTGGGTTCGACTCCCAGGTTGAGCAAAATGTCATAGGATTTTAACTCAGCTCTGAATTTGGTTGTGGGCCCGGTTATAGGCATTTTTTTTTAAAAAAAAGCTTACTAGTAATGTCGGTCGCACATTACTAGTATTCTTGTTAACCCCTCGTATAAGCTACATGCTTGTGTTACAAGTGGGTTTACGTCGGTAGTGCAATGGATAGGTTTCGAACCGACAACCACATGATCGCAAGTCCGACGCCCTAGCCATTACGCTACCGCCGCTTCAGTGCCCCTGAAGCGGCGTTAGCGTTATATAGGACGTAAAAACATATCTATCGGTGAATTATACGCAGACATGAATGAAATTTCAAGTTATGAAATTCTCTGTGACAGTTCGGAGTTTGGGACTGGTGCCCGGTTAATGGCAATAGGCTCGCCCTCTATTACATGGGACCTAATAAACCATACCGGTGAACTGTGGGTATAGTTGCATTAGTACAACTCTGGCTAACCTTTCGGGGATACAGGCGTGGTGGTATATTAAGTTAATGTGTTTACTTTCATGAATAATATTTTTTTTTATTCGTTATAAGCTTATGCTTAACCGCCCGTTCACCTGATGTCAAGCGACACTGCGGTCTACTATGGAGCGCGCTTGCCTAGAAGAAACCGATTCACTCGTGATTTAAAGACACCCAGATTATATCTATCAGGGAAGACCCACTCGGGAAGTGCATTCCATATTTCAGCGGTACCCATGATAAAAATGGATCTAAAGCGTTTCGTTCAGGTTTTTGGAATGTCCACCATGAATCGATGACGCTTTTTCGCGCTTCTGGTCGTCCGATAGTAGAAAGGGCTAGGGGGAATAAGATCGTGGAGATCTGATGCACACTCTCCTGTAACTGATAAAAAACCGACAAGCTAGCAACTTTGCGGCGACGTTCCAGACTTTATTTTATTTGGTGATGTGATTGGAATCCGATTGGACAGGGTTTTTCTTAACATATTTTATAGATATATTAAGTCTTATCAGTAGTTCCGAAGGTCGGAAATATCTTGGCCACCCGGACACAGCCTGAGTCAGCTGTCCCGTCAAGTTCCGTTACTCTCAATAGATAATAAATATGGTTAATAACACTATCTCAATGGTCTGTTTGCGGCAGCCTTGGCGGTTAAAACACCTGTGGTATACGCAACGAGTGTATTGAAGTGAGAGGGTGTGACAGGCATAATACAGAAGTATTGAAAAATAAGAAGGTATTATAAACATACCATCACGCCTGTATTCCCCGAAGAGTTAGGCAGATGAGTACTAATGTACACCCACATATCGCCGGTATATTTAGGTCCCATGTAATAGTTGGCGAGCCTATTGCCATTAACCGGCACAAATCCAGACTCCGAGCTGCTACTGAGAATTTCATAGAAATACCCAATAACACTTTGCTCGACCTGGGGATCGAACCCAGGACCTCTTGCGTAGCAGTCGCGCTTGGGACCACTAGACTTATGAGGCATTTGAAAGGTCAGGACAGGTAAGTCAGAAGTAGGTAAAAACTTAAAATTAGAAATGTAATTCTAAAAGGATTAAATAACATTTTGGAAACCCCCCACTAAATGACTGGTGTGGTGACGGGTTAGAATACAGTTCCTCACTGCCGTTTAGATAGGCATCCCGTAAGAGGCGATTTGACTTACACGGTGGTAGGACTTCTTGGGGTCTGACTGGCTGGCGATCACCCCTAACTTCGGAACCTGTCGTAAAGTACATTGGTGTCTTTTGCACGTAAGAGCCAGTTTCCCCTCAGTTGCTGCGGCTCTGGCAGTCTGCAGTCCGTAGGGGCTCTTAAGGGTCGGCAACGCACCAGAAACTCCTCTGGTGTTGCAGGTGTCCATGGGCGACGACGACTACTTACCAACAGGTGGCTCATCAGCTCGTTTGCCGACTTAATCCATTAAAAAAATGACGACCTAGTCTTATTTACTTACCTACAAGAAAATTCGTGAGGACTGCCATTACCATCTCGTTTCTGAATATCCATTACAATGAAGTACGTGTTTTGTACGTGGGAGAGCCATGCTTCGGCACGAATGAACCGGCTCGACCGCAGTGATACCACGGCCTCACAGAAAACCGGCGTTAAACAACGCTTACGTTGTGTTTCGCCGAGTGAGTGAGGTTACCGGAGGCCCAATCCCCTTTTAAAAGGTCGGCAACACACTCGTGTCTTCTCTGGTGTTGCGGGTGTCCATGGGCGACGGTAATCGCTTACCATCAGGCGATCCGTCTGCTCGTTTGCCCTCCTATCCCATAAAAAAAAGTACTTAATGCTATGACGAGTTTCGTAGAAGTAAATGCAGCCACGCTCTTTTTATATTTTTTGATCTGTGCTAGTCTAGTACAGAAGTACTTAAATATGAATTTTACTGCAATGGTTACTTTTTTAACTCGTAAACTGCCTCGTTAGTCTAATGGTCCCAAGGGCAATTGCTACGCTAGACGTTCTGGGTTCGATTCCCAGGTCGATCAAAGTGTTATTGGGTTTTTCAATGAAATTCTCAGTAGCAGCATTACACTAGCTAATGTCTACTCTTCCAAATAGACACATATTACTACTCGATTAATGATTTTTTAATGGAAAATTTTAATTTTAATATCTATGCTAATATTTATTAATTATCCAGTATTTAATAGTGTTATTCCAATTTGATTCCAAAATTGCATTAAAAGTTGATATATTAAGACTTAGGTACTAGTTCTATGTTATAATTAAAATTCATTACGTTAATTAAGGAAATCCGTTGTTTTTTTTTATAAATTTTGCACGCTTAATCTAAGACACGACATCATTTAATGTGGGTAGATAACTACATAAAATGTAAAAACAAAACATTACGAGTCCTCCAGAAGTATGAGAGTCCGAATCAACCACACGAAAGAAATACCAAAATGAATCGATGATTCAAAGATACATTCATTTAATTAAAGACCGCTTGATTGGACTAGTGATCCTAAGCGCGACTGCAATGCTAAACGCTTACGTTGTGTTTCGCCGAGTGAGTGTGGATACCGGAGGCCCAATCCCCTTTTAAAATGCAGGCAACGCACTTGTGACTCCTTTGGTGTTGCGGGTGTCCATGGGAGGCGGTAATCGCTTACCATCAGGGGATCCGTCTGCTAGTTTATCTAGGACCCTATCCCATAAGAAAAGGCCCCGGTTTCGATCCCCAAGTGGAACAATAAAATGAATTTTTCAGTAGCAGCTCGGAGTCTGGTATTTTTGCTCGGTAGGCTCGCCCCCTATTACATGGGACCATGAATACAAGCGTAATCAATCATAATCCTGGTATCACAATATTGTTCCAGTGAAAATTGTAACACCATATATTTTGAGAGAGTGTCCAGGGAGTTTTCTTGCCGGATTCTTCTCCATAGGATCAACCTTTTGGAGCCGTGCAACTAGAATCAAACGCTTTTAAAAGCTTAATAATACCTAACTATAATAAAATTGTAACAGGCCGATGTCTGTACTTTATAGTAATATAGGGAGTCTTTATTAGAGCAACAGTAGCCATAATAACATTTTTTTTAATTTTTGTCTGTCTGTTTGTACGCGCATCACGCAAGTAATACTTCATGGAATTGAATGCAGTTTTCACCGATTTATTGCTAGAGGTCTAACTTAAAATCTGGTGCATGTTTCATCTTGATACGCCGCCTAGAATCGACATAGTATATATGTCGATTCTAGGCGGATTATAGTAATATATGTTAATCTTTTTAGGATGTAAGTGAAACTGCGGGTAACAGTTAGTTTAAAATAATCATTTAAACGTGAACTTGAATGTTGTGTTATATGGGATATAACGATTTTAGTGAGACTTCTGTTAATATTATTTATAGTGCAAAGACAGATGACATTTCAATAGATTGGCGTTTAGTGAATGTTTGCACGTCCTTCGCGATGTTCCTTTTACGTAATTTAGTTTGTCAATTGATCTTTATCCTTTGCGCGTACGCAATAGCAGAGGAGCTAGTGGCTACATAGCACTCGTATGGATAGGTCAATCTGCGAGGTAAGTGGTATTTGCCAGATTGGATGATTTTTACTAGTTTGTACTGTGGGACTGGTCTACTCAAAGCCGCTATGGATCTTTCTTCAAAAGGTCATTACAGACACTGCCCTGCATTGTATCACTCACATTATTCTGGTACTGTTATGTCTGGACTTCAAAAGAGTCTATGATTCTCTGAGTTTGTTTCGGTGTTTCTTCTCAGAGGTCGTCAGCTAGGAAATGCCGACACCATCTAGTACTTAAAAAAACTTGAGAGGTGTCAAGGGACACCCGGATGGAACGAAGTTCCTTTCGATTAATTAATAAAATTTTATTACAATTCCTTCACTAATAATTATAAAATATTATATTATTTCCTAAATTTTATTTTTTTTAAGTTGAAATAATATTTTTTTTATTATTAACAAATATAATGTAATATAAATGATGCACAGCTTACAATAGCTTACTATAGCAAAAAGTGTCGTGACAACTTTTCGTAAGAATTTTTTCCGTCTAGCCCCCTTTCACAACGCGCGATAAGGAACTTCGTTCCAAAAAAAGACATGTCAAAGTATCGTTGAGAGATCTATTTACAGAAATAAATACATATATTTTTAAACTTTTATGTACAAAAGAAATGGTAAGAAGGGATGCCTGGACGGGTTAGGCAGAAGGGTTCTGATATATCTTCACCCGCAATTCGCCGGTGTGTTGCATACCATATCACCACGGCTGTATGTCCCGAAGGGTAAGATAGAGGCGTACTATCAGTACACCCACAGTTCTCCGGTATGTTTAGGTCCTATGTAGGGAGCGAGCCTTTTGCCAGTTACCGGGCACAAATTACAAACTCCGAGCTGATAATGAAAAACCGAATAACAATTTGACCTGGGAATTGAACTCACAACCCCTAGCGTAGCAGTTGTGCTCAGGAACATTTAGATAATGAGGCGGTTTCAAAATATAGAAAAAACTAGCTATATCCCGCGATTTCATCCGCTAAAAAATGACGGACATTTTATTTTGGACGAAATTGTAAAGTAATCCGAATAATAACAGAATTTGATTTACTCGTAAAATGCTGAAAGATTAATTCATATTATTATACAATTCATAATACCTACCTATTATTCTCTCGATTTACTAGATAATACTATTAAATAAAAAAAAATATTACAGTTAATAAAAAATGTTATTACAATCTTTCTCTACGGTGCTGAAACCTGGTCATTGAGATAACAAGATCGCTGCAAAATTGATGCACTGGAGATGTGGTGTTGGAGACGCCTCCTAAAGATTCCTTGGACGGCGTTTCGTACAAATAACTCTATCTTAATGGAACTTCGCATTAAGGATAGACTTTAGTCGATTATTCAACTGCCAATACTTAAGTTCTTTGGCCATGTCTCCAGAAACGAGGGCTCCATGGAAAGGCTGGTCATCCAGGGTCAAGTTGAAGGAAGACGAGCTCGCGGCCGATCTCCAACTCGCTGGACTGACCTTATTGTGAAAGCTACCCAGACCACAATGGTACAGTGCTCTCGTAATGCTACTAATCGTCAAAAGTGGCGAAGCATTTCGAAAGCCGCTCAGAAGATATAATGATGCCGACGAGAACCCAGCGACCACACCATTGTTATTACCACGACCACTCTGACAAGAGTGTCCGACTAAGAAGATCTAAATATATAGCCCTCAATATTGCAATGCTTGTAAAAGGCCGCTAGTACACTAAAATATTTATAATGTAACACCATTTTATGTACACTTAGTACGCAATAAATCTTTGACTTTGCCTTTGACTTTGACTTACTAAGTCAAAAAGCGCAGATGGATCATAAGATTTACTTTAAACGACATTTTTTTCCCGAGCAGGTACGTCAGAGGTACGGTGGGTAGCGTTCCCTCCACCTGTCACGGTCCCGTGGACTGCATTAAAATGTTAATGTTATGTCTCGCTACTAGACAAGTGTAGCATCGAGTATCGACAGATGTGCTCGTAAAATTCTATCGATTATTTGTAAAATTTACAACACTAGAGAAGCACGAGTGTTATAGACACTCGTATTTTCTGTCCAGTATCGACAGATGTTTTGTAAAATTGTATCGATTATAATCGATACATAACATATAAAGTTTATCCACCATCATGCCTGTATTCCTCGAAGGGTTAGGCAGAGGTGTAATAATGCATAGGTGTACTAATACCATTAAACGAACGGATACCAATCCCAACTCCGAACTGCTACTGAGAATTCTATAGAAAAACCCAATAACACGTTACTCGACCTGGGAATGGAACCCAGAATCTACAAACACCACCTGCTGAAATACAGGTGCTTTAACACCTCTGCTTAATCCTTCGGGTAATACAGGCGTGATGGTATGTTGATCTTCAAATATTTGCTTCAGTTGGGAATCAAACCGACAACGACGACACTGGGCGCAACAGATCAGTCAGGCAGTACCAAACGTATATTCAAAATTGGAGCAGTTATTCGGTTAGAATCTCTTTGGAATTTCGAACGTGTTTTTTAAGTGCCAGTAAGAAGTATCGAGCAAACAGGTCGTATGGCTGCGCGCGCGCATCCAGTTCCTAAGCCAACCGGAAATCGATTAGCTTATCAGAAATAATTGCTACAAGCAACCCAATTCCCATGGAAGACTTCCGACAACCATGCAAGCTACTTTTTTCTTCTTTACAATGATAATGGGAACTGCGATTGATTGTTAATTATTAACTGACATACCATCACGCCTGTATTCCCCGAAGGGTTAATCAGAGGTGTTCTACCGGTTCGCCGGTATGTTAATTCCAATGTAATCGGACCGGGCACAAATCCAAACTCCGAGATACTACTAAGAATTTCTTAGAACAACCAAAAGCAAAATTTTGTTTTTCGAGCTGAGAATCGAATCCACGACCTCTAACAAAGCAGTCGACTGTAAATCATTTATTGATATATATACTAGTTTTTATTGCAAGTGTTATTTCTCAATAAATAAATGCTTAGCGTCATACCTCAGAGATAAGTTAACCGATCATTCGAGGTTAAGCTGCGCTTGCCATGGTCAGTCAATGGATGGGTGACCATTCTTAGCACATTGAGAACCGTCCGTGCGTCGAAGAACATGAAAAGCCGTAGGTCATACTCATATGAACATCCATGACAATGCTTAGTGAATTCAGAAGCCCAAACATCTGAAAACAGTAATCTATCCTTCTGATTTCAGTATTCCCAGCTTGACCCTTCGTATAAAATAATGATGTTCAGTCGAATATGGTTAGACTGGACTCCAAATCCACACTTTACAAATCCTACTCCTACTCCACGATAATGAGGATGAAAATGAGAAGCACGAAAAAGCTCAGACTCCCACTTCCTCCGACACTTCCACCGCGAGGAGTGGTGTGTTGGCAGAGTGTTGTGTTGGCAGAGTGTTGTGTTGGCAGAGTGTTGTGTTGGCAGAGTGTTGTGTTGGCAGAGTGTTGTGTTGGCAGTGTGGGAGACTGGTGGTGTTTTGTTACCACCGCTTTATGGCAGCATGTCTCCTATGCTACCAGCCCAACTAATCGGGAATCAAATAATATCAATACAACGCGATAAAATCCGTAAAAAGTAGTTTTATTTCAATGTCTAATATTCGCGTAAGTGTATTCCTCCTTAATTTACAGGGTCGTCAACGCGATGTTACCCTCGGTGTTGCAAGCGTCCATAGGCTACCGTTACCGCTTACCATCAGGCGCGCCGTATGCTTATTTGCCACCTTAGTGGTATAAAAAAAAGCGACATCGATTCATAGTGGACATTCCAAAAACCCGAACGAAACGCTTTAAGTCCACATTTATCATGCGTATCGCTGAAATGTGGAATGCGCTTCCCGAGTGGATCCTCCCCGATAGATATAATCTGGGTGTCTTTTAATCACGAGTGAATCTTTTGAAAGTGAAAATTTTGACGACACATTTGGCGTAGCGGCTGAGCGATCGGCTTCTGCGCAACGTGTTGTGGGTTCGATCCCCACACGGAGCAAATATTTGTATGATCTGCAGGTAGTTGTTCCGGGTCTGGGTGTTTGTTTTTGTGAGAATTTGTGTTTGTAAACGCACCCACGATACAGGAGAAAATCCTAGTGTGGGACACTAGGATGCTCCATCGTATATGTGTCGCTTATCATCAGGCGAACTGGCGGTCAAGCGTAAGCCTATTACGAATGAAAAAAGGATGATAAATTTGCCTTCTATATATTTCTCCATATCTATTTCTATTTACATTATCAAGTCAAAATTATTTTATAAACTACAATATATCTAGATACATAATGTTATTCAACAATTTAACTGCTGAGATACCATCAGCACCGTATCTTGTCATTAAGCAATCTTAAATGAAACTACAAACTTGTTCCATTCATAATTTCTTCTTTTTAAGATCCGGTGTGGGAGCTAAACGACTCTCGACTGTCTCTTTCGCGCGCACACGTGAGTACATCTTTGTGTCTCACTCTGGCCTTGCGCGGGAGTTTTAAGTGAGCTCCTAGGATCCGCCATGTTTTTTATTTTGACGTTTTTTGAGGGTTGCGTGTGAACTGCAGGTGAGGCTTTTGTTTTGAAGATGGTTCGAATGTATGGTATAGTATTTTGTATTTTAAATTATAAACTATGGTTTCAAACAGTAATTATCAGAGGGTTTGTAGAATTCTAAGCTAAATGCAGACATTACCGGCTAATAGACGGGTGTTTATTTTACTGGACTACTAAGAATATCATATCATCACCCAAAAAGATAGGCAGAGGAGATAGGTATATTTTATGGTCCAATACAATATAGGGCTCGCCAATTTATGGGGCACACCGAGCTGCCACTAAGAATTTTATCGAAAAACTTAACAGCATTCTTCATTCATTCACTCACAGCACCTGAACTGGGAATCAAACTCAAGATCTTACACTCACCAGCCCAACATGTGACCACTAGACCTATGAGACAGTCTGACTTTGTCTTTCAAAGTCAAGACACTAAAAATACATGACGTAAAGCTGACGTCACCTTGAGATGGAAAATTACATCAAACAATCGAAGCGGCGGTAGCCTAATGGCTAGGGCGTCGGACTTGCGATCATTTGGTTGCCGGTTTGAAACCCACCCATTGCATTATCGACGTGGACTCACTCATAACACAAGCATTTAGCTTTGTAAGAGAGGTTAAGGGTCCGGCGGAGCGTGAATTGCCCACAAAAACGTAATACCGAAATAAATCGTAATATCGAAATAAGTTATAGAGATTATCGCGTTTATATGACTAATATAAATATCTATAAATTTTTGCGAAACAAAAATTGAATCTCAGGCAGGATTCGAAATTGCGTCATTTGCTTCGGTACACCGGATGCTTTAGCTAATTAAGTCATCGAGATTACTGCCTGTGATGTCGAATCTTTCTTCCACATTACAAGCGGCGTATAACCGGTCCTGTGGAAGTCAATAGGGAAGGCCTTTGTTCGGCAGTGGACTTCTTTTGGCTGACCATAATATACATGGATTGATAGATTTTGATGGATTGTTTTTTTTTCAAACTTACTAGCAATGTGGGTTGTTAAGAGTCCCACGGACCGAATTTCTCTTACAAACCTAATACCGAAATAAATTCAAACACAATTTAATTAGATTCTGTTATTATTCGGATTCCGATAGATTCCGTTAATCTAGGTTCCTACGTTAAAATACATTTAAATACTTCACTGGAAATAAATGTATGCGAATGCAATTTTTGATAACTTAACCAAGTTTGGAACGATTTTTCGGTATTTTATTTTCAGTGAACTAGTAGTAGACGAAATAGTAACGTAGAAACCTAGATTAACGGTATCCAAATCCAAATAATAAGGTATTTAATAGAATATTGTCTTGATTACGATTTATTTCAGTATTACGTTTTTGTGGGCAATTCAAACTTCGCCGGGTCCTTAAGCTACATTGCAATAACATAACCCTAGTATTTCTTTCAATCTAGTTTCCATAAAAGGTAATTTTCTTTTCAACATAGTGTAACACAAAAAGTTTGTGCTTATGAGACATCCGGCAAATCGTCTCTAAAGGAAATGACGTAGTCGTAGAGATAATAATAGGTTAGACTTACTTATCATTACAGGTATTTGCTCTTATAAGGGTCAGTAGAACTTCTAAGTGGTCAGGGATCGGGATGATTGGCAAAAACCGGTCAAGTCGGCAGGCTACGCGCAGTAATAGGGGGCAAGCCTATTGCCACTTACCGAGCATAAATTCAAACTCCAAGCTACTACTGAGAACTTACATACCATCATGCCTTTATTCCTCAAAGGGTTAGGCAGAGGTGTACTAAAGTACACTCACAGTTCGCCATTAGGTATGTTTCTACTACTGAGAATTTATAAAAAAAACCTAACAACACATTGCTTTACCTTGAAATCAAATCCAGGACCTCTAGCATAGCAGTCGCGCTTTTTTTATTGCTTATTTAGTCTAGTGTTAGATTTACAATTCCAGAAAAAAGACCCAAAAATATTAAATTTTGCGGACCTTAGGAATTAGCTATTATAATATAAGCTCGTCTTATAATATGTAACTTCCAAGCATGCGCATACGCAGTCTCACCTGTCTTGTTGTCCCAGTAATTACCGAGTGACGTCAATTGTAACTGTGACTAAGATATCTTATTGGATTTAAAAGTGACACAGTTTTTGAGTGTTTCCGAATGCATTTATTTATCATGCGTACCGCTGAAATGTGGAATGCGCTTCCCGAGTGGGTCTTCCCCGATAGATATAATTTGGGTGTCTTTAAATTACGAGTAAATCGGTTTCTTCTCGGCAAGCGCGCTCCATCGTAGATCCCAGTGTCGCTTAACATCAGACTGGTGGTCAAGCGTAAGCCTATCATGAATAAAAAAAATAGGAACGTAGAACTTGACTGCTGATTGCACCTGGGTATTACCGCATTGCCAAATTTGTTGCGACGGTAGCCTAATGGCTAGGGCGTCGGACTTGCGATCATATGGTTGTCGATGAAAACCACCCATTGCACTACCGACGTGAACCCACTCATAAAACAAGCATTTAGCTTAGCACGTGGGGTTAACAAGAATACTAGTAATGCGCGACCCACATAGCTTGTAAACTTTTAAAAAATCAATAATAACCTATTGATAATTATTGAAAATAATTAATTCAAATATATATGCCATTAGAGTCAAAAAAACTATTGCCATTAACCGGGCACAAATCCAGATTGAGCTGCTACTGAGAATTTCATAGAAAAACCCAATAACACTGCTTGACCTGGGGATGAACCCAGGACCTCTAACGTAACAGTCCCGTTTGGGACTACTAATCTAATAAGGCAGTCTTTAAGCTTCTTTATAATTGCGGCAAACAATTTCTCGTGTACCATACAGAGGTGACAGTCTTCTGTGAAGAAGACTACCCTTTCTTTAAAAGACCACTTTTAGTAAGGAAAGCTGTATTGCAAGACTTAGCGGGCCAGCAGCATGCATGATGACTGATGCATGCGTGCCGTCAGTTGGGACTGGTCTACTCAAAGCTGCTGTTTTTTTCTCAAAAGGCCATTTCAGATATTACCCTACACCTTGCCACTCACATATAAGTGTTCTTCCATGTGTGGACTTTGTAAGTGGGTAATTTGTTTCAACAATTACATAGCGAGTAAAATTTTACGTCTACCTACTCGTAGATGACGTTACCATTTTATCATTTACATGTTATTGTGATTTTGTTCTAAAATTTGTGATCAGATCTTGACCAAATTTTTATGGAAACATCTCTGAAGTATGACCTACCGATCGAAAAAATAATCATCAAAATCGGTTCAGAATTGACGGAGTAATCGCGTAACGAACATACAAAAAAACTTACAGTTAAATTGAGAGCCTCCTTTTTGAAGTCTCTTGGAAAAACCAAACCATTGACTTGTAAAATGTATCTCAAGTATAGATGCCAGGGCATTTTTTTTTTCGCCCAAAATGCCTGGGCAGAAACCCATCTATATAGATGGATTTTTCCTAGAGCATTTATTTTTTTTGCCCAAAATTCCTGGGCAGAAACCCATCTATATAGATGGATTTTTGCCAGAGCATTTATTTTTTTTTGTCCAAAATGCCTGGGCAGAAACCCATCTATATAGATGGATTTTTGCCAGAGCATTAATTTTTTTTGCCCAAAATGCCTGGGCGGAAACCCATCTATAATCTCAAGTTCTACTTGCAGAAATAAAAATCATTTCATTGAATTAGCAGCCTACAGTTTTGGACCGTAATGTACCAGTGTTTTTAGCTATCGTGTGTCAATGAAACACCTTGCCTCATGTCAAGTAACTTAGTCTTATTCATCGCACTCAAGGTGTCTCCTGAACCGTGTCCAAGTGACTCATGCATGGGTCACTGGTTGTATGACTACCGTGGGAGGCGGTTTTTATGGCCTTTTGTTTACAAGGGGTCCGCGGTAGTGGGTTTTAGTTTGCTTGAATTTGGAGTATGATTGTAATTGAGGAAAGATTTTTGTAAAAATCATATGCCATCAGGCCTGTATTTGCCGAAGGGTTAGATAAGTATACTAAAGTACAGTTTACCGGTATGTTTAAGTCCCATGTAAATTAAAATCAATATGTTTTATTTTCAATTAGACCAGTAAAATTGGTACTTTTGAAAAGTCAAAACTACATGCACGGTTCCAAAAAGTGGGTCATATGGAGAAGAGCCGGCAAGAAACTCCATAGATGCTCTTTTAAAAAAAAAACATGATTACAATATTATGCATTACAACTTTGTTCCAAATAGTTGCTGAGAATTCTGCAGTTAGATGTATAAGATTTATTCATCATACAAAAAAAAAAAGGGGTTGCCACATTAAGTAAGAGCTGACCAGCCCCGACAGACAGAACCCGTTCACGAGCATGACGTGCGTGTAATAGGGGGCGAGCTAATTGTCATTAACCGATAAAAACTCTGAGCTGTTACTGGGAATTTCATTGAATACACGATAACACTCTTCTCGTAGGTAGGTACTGGGAATCGAACCCAATAAAACAAAACAACAATAACACATACAGTTGTAATTAACGATAACATCGCGAACATAAGTAAAAATAACTCGCCACACAAAATTTAGAAATAGACAATTTTCAACAAATACTTAAGTGCAAAACAGTTTCGGAAGTGGGTGCTAAAACAAAAGTTCCGACTAAAAAAAATCGAAGTCATCGAAGGAATCGAAGGCTTCTGAAACAGTTTTTTTATCGAGTTATGGTTAACCGTTTAACGTTGTGAGTATAATCACCTTTTTATTACAAACATTTAAGTTACTAAGTGGCCTGTTTTCATGGAAACGAAGAGATAAGTTTGTTTCTTAGATATACATACATATAAAGAACATAACATAACATACATACCATCACGCCTTTATTCCCCGAAGGGTTAGGCAGAGGCGTACTAATGTACACCCACAGTTCGCCGGTATGTTTAGGTCCCATGTAATAGGGGGCGAGCCTATTGCCATTAATCAGGCACAAATCCAGACTCCGAGCTGCTACTGAGAATTTCATAGAAAAACTCAATAACACTTTGCTCGACCTGGGGATCGAACCCAGGACCTCTAGGGTAGCAGTCGCGCTTGGGACCACTAGACTAATGAGGCAGGTTATAAAGAAAAAATAAAATAAAAAAGGCATCTATATGAAATGTTGTTCCGAAGTCTAAGTTCCAAGTTAGTCGTTTCTTTTACTTTTTTTTATACCACTAAGGTGGCAATCAAGCATACGGCTCGCCTAATGGTAAGCGGTTGCGGAAGCCTATGGACGCTTGCAACACCGGGGGTAACATCGCGTTGACGACCCTGTTAATCAAGGAGGAATAGTTGGACTAGCAGCATAGGAGACAATAGCGTGATGCTTATCCTATCTGCCAACACAACGCTTCCACGCGGAGCTGTGACAACCTTGTTCATCGTTAGGAACACAACATAGCACGGAGCTATGTTATTTGGCTACGGTTTTCTGAAATTTTTTGTACTTCCCGATTTGGGATTTTCTCTTGTATCTTTCAAATCCTTGTCCAATCCAATCCAAAAAATAACTAGTACCTAAGTACTATATATGTAAATTAGCTGTACCCCAGTTTCACCCCCTTAGGGGTAGAATTTCAGAAAATCCTTTCTTATGGGATGCCTACGTCATACAAAGAACACACCCTCCAAGTGTCAGGTGTCTACGATCAGCGGTGTGCGTTGATACGTCAGTCAGTCGTTCAGGACAAAGCATTTTATATGTATACATAGATTATACACATTTTTGTTCTTGACATTCTATTTTTCCCGCATAACACTATCATAATCATAAATCATAGAATTACGATGTGTTTCTAAGAATCATAACAAGACAATTTCCCATGAAGACACCACTATTTAATTAACATATATTTTTACATTTACATACCTTTTGCATGTAGGTATATTTGTTGCTATTTTTTTCAGAATTCACACCTTTGGAAACTGGTAAAGCGTGAGTTATACACGGGTGAATGATTTCTATACATAATTACGTTGCAATATTTCTATCAATTCTAAGGTTCTCCTCTCAGCTTGCGCTAGGTACGCTGATTTATAAGGTTAAGCTATGCTAGCCGCTGTCAATTCTCAGATGAGTAACGGTCGATACGAGAAGTAAGCTGATCAATCAGTCGATAGAACTGAGCTGTGCTTGCCGCGGTCAGATGATGGATGCTGAGGATGGTGCTGATTTGATGGTTGACCATTCATGACAGAGTTAAGCCATTGATTCTGGTTTCTAGTCACTTACATTAACACCCAGGTCTGGAAACACTTACTTAGCTGTGGGTAATACAAATGTTTGTTCCGTTCGGGAATCAAACGTTCTAATAAATCCGAATGAAGCTTAAATAGATAAATTGATAGATAAATAGATATGCTTATAGATTAATATATATTAATGTAAGTACCTATAGAATGTAAATTAATAATACAGCCCTCCATATTGCAATGCTTGTAAAAGGCTGCTGAGTAATAAGATCTCCTAAAACATGTAACACCAATGTATGTACACTTGGCATGCAAATCTTTGAATCTTAAAACCTTCGCAGTCTTTATATTCCTTCAGTTCCCGACTACAAAACCAACCAATTACTATATCGAGTGCCGCATTCCTCTGGAAAGGAAGCAACAGAAATTATGAGCGTACTACCTAGCATTTAATTAGGGGATTATTTCCCATGATATTATGGTAGGAATGTTAGCTGTCTGTCGGGTAGTTAAATAATAATTATATATATATCTATACGTCTGTAGGTTGCCTGCAAGGTGAGTGGCTCGTGGCTCGTGGCTAAGTAATAACGACGCTGATCAACTGATCTGCAAGGTCAAGCTGCACTTGCCGCAGACATTTTATAGATGGGTGACCATTTTTAGCTTATCGGGACGTCTTTATGTCTCAGAGAGCACGTAAAGTCTACTGCACCTAGGTCCCATGATAAAGATCTCATGAAAAAATAATAATAATAAGGGGTGTGTGAGTGTGTGTAATTTGAGCATACCAGGTTTGTGTTTCTCGAAGGGTTAGGCAGAGGTGTACCACAGTTCGCTGGTATGTTTAGGTCGTATGTAATAGAGAGTTAATTACTGAGGACACGATTGGCGTAGCGGTTGAGCGATCGGCTTCTGTGCCACGTGTTGTGGGTTCGATCCCCACACGGAGCAAATATTTGTATGATCTACAGGTAGTTGTTCCGGGTCTGGGCGTTTGTTTATGTGAGAATTTGTGTTTGTAAACGCACCCACGATACAGGAGAAAATCCTAGTGTGGGCAACGTTTTTTTTAAAAAAAAAGAAAAAAAAGAGAGTTAATTGCTATTCGAAAATCCGAGTTACTACTGAAAACTTCATAGAAAAACCCAATAACACTGCTCGACCTGGGAATCGAATCCCTGACCTCTAGGCAGTCATGCTTACGAACATTAGACCAATGAAGCAGATTTGATTATTAAAAAACTTATAGAATTAAAAATTTAGAAAGTTATAATTTTATAAAAATCCTTAATAATATTTTGCTCGATTTAGGCATCGAACTAAGACCTTACCCTATAGTGTTGATTGATTCAAATAATTCAAACATATTAATGTTTACTGCGCGGACTCCACAAGACATCGAAAACCACATTTGAAATTTAAAAAACAGTACCAAGTACCTGCAAACTCATCTTTCCTTAATGCCTTTATAAACAGCGTTTATTTCGATTGCTTTAAATCCAATGCGGATATTGTAACTCTCATATGACATAGCACAAGTTGTGAAGAAGCAATGTATCAAAACAGAAGTTTAAATTCGACGGAATACAGACATTTTGAGCCAAAACACCCTAAGGAACAGGTGGTGAGATACACTGTTGGCCATAAAAAGGATACCGAAGATGTTTTTATAAAGTACCAGTTTAATAATACGTTTGGCGTGGTGAAACTGGTGAACCCAGTCGTAACATAAGCATTTAGCTTAGTACAGGGGTTAACAAGAATACTAGTAATGTCCGACCCAAGTAAGGTTTTTTTTTTAAATATACTGAGGCATTGCGATTTGGGTTGATGGTTCGATCCCAGTACAGATCAAATGGGTATTTGTACGACGCTATTTTCTTACATTTTACTGAGATACTTGGATTTCTTTCTAAGAAACAGCTGATTTTTTCTCACGATTTCAGGATTGGCCCCATAGAAATTCGAAATTGTTCATAATTATGAGTACGACATCGCCCTTTCGGCTCGAAAACCATAACAGTTTGCCGGTGTACACCCGTAAATAATAAAAAAGGACTACAAATAAGTTTACAATCAAGAAAAACTGATTATACAATAATTTTGACACATTTAGATTTTTTTTAATCGTACCCAAATTTTCCACCATTCCGAAATTGACGCCGACATTTTTTCAACCCTCACACAAAAACCCTTTTCTCACACGAGATTTTGTCGCTAACAATTAAAAACCCTTTTATTTAGCATAGCGCGAATTTGATTAATTGGTGAAAAGGTTAGCGGGTGGGGAGCACTCGCCGAATTAATATGTTCATTAATTTCTGATTTACGCTACAAATGGCTTCTAATTTACATTTATAAGAAATTTGATTAAAGTGTGTAATTCAATGTATTTTTCGTACTGATTACGGTTTTATTATTAACTAGCTTTTTTTATAGAATAGTTACTTTGTTCCATATGAACTTTCATCCCCTATTTTATCCCCTTGGGGGTAGAATTTATCAAAATCCTTTCTTAGCGGATGCCTACGTCATAACATCTACCTGCATGCCAAATTTCAACCCGATCCCTCCAGTGGTTTGGGCTGTGCGTTGATAGATCACTATGTCAGTCAGTCACCTATGAGTTTTATATATATAGAGACTAGCGGCCTGTCCCGGCTTCGCACTGGTGGATATTATTGAATTTTTTAGTCGGGATCCCTAATTTCTAGTAATAAATATAGCCTATGTTACTCAGTGATAATGTAGCTTCGACTACTGTCAATGTGTAATGTAGGTCCAGCAGTGTTTAAGATTATTCGTTACATACAATAATACAAATCTTTCCTCTTTATAATATTCAAGTTCAAATGATTTTATTTCAAATAAGCTTTTACAAACGTTGAAGAAACGTTATGATCCTAGTTGCTCGGTTCCAAAAGGTTGATCCTATGGAGAAGAATCCGGCAAGAAACTCCATGGACACTCTTTTAAAATAAATGGTGTTACAATCTTCACTGGTACAATGTTGCGATACGAGGATGTGTGAATGATGCCAAAGTTGGATCGAAGTCGATAATTACTAGAACGTTCTCAGTGTTTAAGAACTCGATGTCATTATAAGAAAATAAATGAAGTTATGTGGTAAAATACACACATCATCAAAGCAGGATATAAATTAGGAGTCCACTCAGACATGCCACAATGTACACACATTTACAGGTTCAGTTGAGGTAAACAATACTAAGCGTATGAAGACATCTCGAAATATTCTGTGAAAATTATGTCCACGTATTCACTATAGATATTAAATTGGAATTTTATAGTCCCATATTATTAGTGTAAATGAAAATTTTAAGGCCTTTTTTGTGATAAGTCCTCTGCGACACAGAGTTTGCTTCTTAGAATGACATACAATTAAAAAAGCAAGAAAATAAGAATTTTAATTTTATTTTTTTATTATCTAACTTACAGAATACATAAATAATCAGATATATCTTGTATAATTCTTTGCAAAATTCCTTTTTTTTTTTCATTGAAATAATAAAAAAGGTATACGTTTTAAGGCTATTAAAATTTCGTGAGGTGCGCACCTCGCTGTCCGCCACTGCACATGACTCACGTCGGCCATTGTCGGCACCTGCGTCGCCGGCTGTTCTCAAGCTAACCGTTGACTTTACGTTACGTCTTTGTTGTTTATAATAATAATTCCAACAACAATCCCACTACTGTGCATGGATCTCCCACATGTTGAGGCAATTTCTCTCTCTTTTCCTGGCTATGCGTGTCATATGGTGGTGGGTGGGCTCGTACACTCACGCCTTTTTACCATAGGGGTAGGCAGAAACTGCAGTCTACAAGCCGCCACCGGACCTCTAGTGTAGCAGTCGCGCTTGGGACCACTAGACTAATAATTTACACCATATAAGATAAAAAATAAGATTATCATTGAAATTACTTTTTATAAAATGTATAAGTTATGAAATCTGAACCTTCCATTTCGATTTGTCACATGTTTTCAAAGTCTTAAGACATCCTGCATAATTGTCAAACTATTTAAAACAAAGTAATTGTAAAGATTAATATTGTAATCATGTTTTTTTTTAAAAGAGTATCTATGGAGTTTCTTGCCGGCTCTTCTCCATAAGACCCACTTTTTGGAACCGTGCAATTAGTTTGACTTTTCAAAAGTAGATACCTTTTTAATGGTCTAATTGAAATAAATAATTTTGACTTTGACTTTGACTGCATTCCTGTGTAAGAACGAATTATGTAATGAATGACAATTTTATTATAATTATAAACAATGACGTACCTATTACGACTCATGTATTATTTGCATGTCAATAAAATGACAAAGATGTGTGTCTTTATTACCACTTGTAACACCTTATGTACTTACCACATGTTACTGCAAATAAAGATTATTATTATATTATTTAAAAAAAAACGACATCACAGTCAGCGATCTCGACAGCTTCGTTGGTTAAACGATCTAATGTACCTAGAAAATTGGAAGATGCAGATTTAAATGCTGTCTGAGTTTGAAAGAGATATTCAACTTCAGAAAATTTCCAGGATTTAATTAAAAATAAGATTTCCAATACTCAATACTTTCAACAAATCATGTAGAAATATTTTTTTGTTGAAGTCATATCGTTCGCTGTGACCGACTTTCCGTTCGCAATAAATGTACGTCTTCCAATGAAACCATAAATTGTACGCCACGTAAAGCAGAAAAATGACTACATAATATTACATAACATACCATCACGTCTGTATTCTCCGAAAGGTTAGGCAGAGGCGTACTAATGTACACCTACAGTTCGCCGGGATGTTTAGGACCCATGTAATAGGGGTCGAGCCTTTTGCCATTGACCGGGCACAAATCCAGACGCCGAGCTGCTACTGAAAATTTCATAGAAGGATCCAATACCACTTTGCTCGACCTGGGGATCGAACCCATGACCTCTACCGTAGCAGTCGCGCTTGTGACCACTAGACTAATGAGACGGTCTTACACAATATTATTACTATGATTATAATTACTTCACTGCCTTTTAGAGTAGTGGTTTCAAGCGCGACTGTTGCGTTAGAGGTCCCGGGTTCGATTCGAGCAAAGTGTTATTGGGATTTTCTATGAAATTCTCAGCAGCAGCTCGGAGCTTGGATAGGTGCGTGCCCGGTAAATGGCAATAGGCTCGCCACTTAAAACATCGGGTGAACATAAGTACACATCTTCTTAATCTTTTGGGGAATACAGGCGTGATGGTATGTTAATAAGCTTATTCAATTACGTTAAACAAAGTACTTTTTCTTTTACTCTCCCTAATATTTTCTTAAACCCTCATCTTGCTATGGTCATTAATCTGTAACCTGTAACCCACGGGTTATTAAAACAACAGTGTTGGTCCGTGGGACCGTCCCACACTGGGCCGCGGAGTGTGACGGGCGGCGTAGGGTTACCGAGATAGCTGGCCGATTACGTACAGGTTGGGTCGAAAATATCCCCTTGGAGAATTGCTTGAAATAATTTTCGTGACTCTTTTTTTGTTTAATTGTTAAACTCTATTGTTAAGTTTATCTTGGTTTACATATTACCAAATATTCTGCTGCTAAGACGTAATTTGCTAAAATTATTTTGTTACGATTTCAAAGGTAGTGTAACCGGTGACGTTATTGGGCATATGAGAGTTAACAACTGAGGTGTCAACATGACAAGAGTGCGCGTTATTAGGCGGTCCATATATGCTTGCTTGTCATCTTATTATTAACTTAATAACTATTCAGTATACAGACTAAAATTAATAAACATGTTTCATATTACGTTATTATTGTGTATTAATACGTGTGGAAGCTAAGCTTTTCTTGTAAAAAAAATATTCTTCACAAATAATTATTTAGATATCTCTTTTTTGTACACCAAAAAGATTGCAGATAGTAATGAAACTACATAGAAGGACATGAATTACTGGCCTCACCGCTAAAAGTAATTACTTACAGAGTAAGTCAGTCAGTAAGTAGAGTCCCAGATCATACAGAAGATACATAGAATCGTGCTTCTCTAAAATACATAAATAATTATTATATTTCATCGCATTAAAATTAAAATGTTGAATGAAATAATGAAAGATCGGCAGCATCGGTAGAGGTCGCCCTAGAAGGACATACGCCGATCTTATTAGCGAAGTCCGTCAAAAGTTGCGATCTATAGTTTCTGCCTATCCCAGTGGGAGAAAGGCGTGATTGTATGTATGTTAAATTGAAATTGGTTCTTATTCTTGGACTAGCGATCCGCCCGCGGTTGCACCCGCGTTACCCCATTCCTAAAAGTCGTAGCGTAATGTTAAATAGCTTAAAACTTTTCTCTTGAATCACTCTATCTATTAAAAAAAACCGCTTCAAAATCCGTTGCATAGTTTTAAAGATTTAAGCATACATAGGGACGGACAGACATCGACAGCGACTTTGTTTTATACTATGTAGTGAAGTACATTTCAAAAGAAAGAACGTTGTTTCCAAAAATCCACACGCTGTATATAAACCTCAAGACACCGTGGGCTAGTGATCAGGGCACATCCAATTCACACGAGTAATTGTTCGATTGTTACACTCACCATAACTAGACCGATATGATGTAATTATAACTATAGTTAACACCGCACGCGAGGTCAACAGGCCTTCAAAACGCTTGAAAGTAAAATTTAGGCATACTTTTTCGTAGTAAGAGGCTCGTGTGTAATTATTTATTTTTAAGCTCCGACGCAAAAATAAGCGTGTTATAAGTTTCATTGTGTATCCGTGTAGGTATGTCCGTCTGTGGCATCGTAACTCCCAAACGAATGGACCGATTTTAAGTCAGTTTTTATTTTCATTGAAACGTAATTTGATCGAAAGTGTTCTTTCTTAGCTATGATTTAAGAAAAACTGGCCAACCGTTGGTTTGGACCAGCGTTCGCTAGTCCCCTTCAATTATACTCTGATCAGCATGGAGTCATAATATTATAGTTATTTTTATATCACTGAGGTGGCAAATAAGCTTATGGGCGCGCCTAATGGTAAGCAGTTACTGTAGCCTATAGACGTCTGCAACATTGGAGGTATCGTTCGCGCGTTGGCGACGCTGTAAAAACCTTTTCACTTCTTTTTTGGAAGAACCCCATGATGTAGTTTTTTGGAAAAACCTCGGCAGATAGCTCATTCCACAGCCTGATTGTATGCGGGAGAAAAACTGAAATGTTTATCTAAATATTAATCTATGTACAAGGTAAACCAACACTTTCCGTAGTCCTATTCTTATCAGGACCCCTCCGTACCTGGGCCGGAAAGCCGTCGGTCCCGGTTGACATATCCATGTGTGATAATCGTTGTGGTTGTCAGAAGCCCAAAAAGCCTGACAATCAGGTAATCCTTAAAATATCAGTATTGCTCAGAAATTGAGTTATGTAGGTCAGATGGCAGTCGCTTCTTATAAATCAGTGGATCCCAACCTTTTTTGACCAAGCACCACTTTGATTTAATTGTTCTTAGCAGGGACCATAATGTTTAAGTAAAATACACACATACATACACTCACGCCTTTCTCCCACAGGGGTAGGCAGAAACTATAGAACGCCACTTGCTGCGATTCTTGCATACTTCTTTTGCTTCTTCCACATTAATACATACACGCCGGTTGCGAGTGCTACGCACCTGACCTAAGTAAGTAAAATAAAATGTGTAAATCTTAAATTAAACTTCAAAACTTTATAAAATAAAATAAAATATTTTTAGATTTTTCGCGGACCATATTTTTAGGTCTTGTGGACCAATGGTAGGGGACCGCTGCTATAAACAATAATAAAAAAATCCTTAATTTAAATTTTTACATATTTATTTATCCAGAATGATTAAGTAAACCATTTTGTTCACTTTTATTTAATTGTTCCACAATGTTTAAGGAAAATAAAATGTGTAAATGTGAAATTAAACTTTTATCAAAACTTTTAACATTGTCAACGATTTTTAGTTCTTTCGCGGACCATATTTTGGGACCCGATCTGAATAAAAAGTAGCCTATGTGTTATTCCAGGCTATAATCTATCTGTGTACCAAATTTTATCCAGATCCGTTCAGCTGTTCTGGCGTGAGAGAGTAACAAACATTCATCCATACTCCCAAACTTTCACGTTTATAATTTAGTAGGATGGTCCTGAATGATTATGTAGACCATTTTGTTCAATCGTCCTTATTTTTATAATATCAAAGAAAATCCAGCACGTTCAACCAATAACTATGAACTCAAGAACACAACATTACACACGAAAACTAATTCCCAAATAATTCAGTGTTACCTGTCGAAAAAAAACGCGGGACCACTTGCCTTAATTAATAAATTTATAGCAGGCAACACTGAGAAACTGCCATTATGGGCTCCATTAATTAATGGGTGCCATTTGGGGGATTTCCTTAGGGGCTGCGAAGTAAATGGAGCCTAAAAATTGGGCATTTCTTGTTAATTTTACTGTTGATTTTTCTCAGATGATTTTGTGCCAAATTAGGTGAACGTGTGCCATATTGCGGGGAGAAGATTCGCTTGAGATTATTTGCTTGTTTATTATGGAACATATAAATAAGCTTTTTTTTTCATTCGTGATAGGTTTACGCTTGACCGCCAGTTCGCCTGATGTTAAGCGATCTGCCTGCCTACTGCGATCTACGATGGAGCGCGCTTGCCTAGAAGAATTATATTTAATTACTTACAAATGTACAGTTTTCAGATGTTTCCCTATACTTGTAGTATAAGACGGTATTACTTGCCAAATTTCATAGTTCTAGGTGAACGGAAAATACCCTATAAATTTTGAATCCCTTGAGAGTGTCGAAATATACGTTTTTTGCGATATAAATGGCCGTAAGTTAGAAGCTTGTTTTTTTCACAGCTTCAAGGAACTGCAGACCTGCGTATATGGTTTTAATTTCAACTCGATACCTCCACGCGTTCCCGAGATAAAGGGTCTTGACAAACAGACGGACAGCAAAGTGATCCTATAAGGGTTACGTTTTTTTCATTTTGAGGTACGGAATCCTAAAAACGCGAATGCTTTAAAGGATCTGAGACATCGTCGGTTAAATAATATCAATATACAGCGATAAAATCCGTAATCTTTTTAATCGAGTAAATTATAACTTACTCCATTAAAAATAATTATATATTATAATATTAATTAATAATAATTTTTATAAAAATATATACAAATAAGTTAAAATAATAAATAAATGGAATAATAATAAATATAATAAATTAATAATATTAATAGGAAAAATTCGACTGCGGGCAGGATTCGATCCTACGTCTTTTGGTTCAATACACCAGACGCTGTGACCAACCCACTGCAATTCCCACCCGCCAGGTCGAAATTTGCCTTCATATTTTGAATTTACGTCATTGTCATCTATTGAAAAGAGTCGAGTAATTTGTCAGAAATCAGTGTAAATAAAAAAATATCTAGTAATCGCATTTTTTTATACCACTAAGGTGACAAACAAGCATACAGCCCGCCTGATGGTAAGCGGTTACCGTAGCTTATAGACGCTTGCAACACCAGGGGCATCACACGCGCGTTCCCGACCTTTTAAATTAAAGAGGAATAGTTGGGCTGACAGCATAGGAAACATGTTGCCATACATGACAGCAGCGGTAACAAAACACCACCGGTCCCCCCCACTGTCAACACAACGCTTCCTCGCGGAGCTCTAGCGACCTTGCTCACCGTTAGGAACACAACATAACACGGAGCTATGTTATAACATAAAATACCATCACGCCTGTATTCCCCGAAGGGTTAGGCAGAGGTGTACTTAATGTACACCCACAGTTCGCCGGTATGCTTAGGTCCCATGTTATAGGGGGCGAGCCTATAGCCATTAACCGGGCACAAATCCAGACTCGAATGAGAATTTCATAGAAAAACCCAATAACACTTTGCTCGACCTGGGGACCGAACCCAGGACCTCTAGTGCAGCAGTCTCACTTGGGACCACTAGACTAATGAGGCAGTCAAGGCGGAGCTATGTTATTTGGTTAAGATTTTCTGCAAGGTGGTACTTCCCCAGTCGGGCAGCTCCAATTGTGAGGTGAATTATTCGATTCCACTATGCCCTACGTCTCTTACAACCATTATACGGAGGCAAGAACAGACTATAAATAACGTGGCATACATAATATGCTATTCATTTGCAAGCAATGTATTCAGGTTTAAACTTAACGTGTGCAAAATTATTTATTATTACAATTTACGCTTGTAAACCGTAAGGGCATTAGCTACGTTTTTATTAGGCTGCCATTTTTCATATAACCACGAGAAAATAATGTTGGAAGCGTTCAAACTGTGAGTTTAGTGGCCTGGACTTGCCGCGATAGCCTCAAGCTACCGGATGGGTGTAAGGTGATAACCAAGAGGATACAAAAGAAGGAAACCGGGAAGGAAGGAAATTCCGCTGTACAAATGAGACATGTATCTGTGGTCTCGTTAGCTAAGTTGTCTAAAACTTCTGGTGTATTTTACTGAAAATACACATATTCAAATCGTGTACAAAAGCAGTGATAGCCTAGTGGTATGCCCGTTGGACTGCCAAGTTAAAGGTCTCGAGTTCGAACCCAAGGCACGAACCTCTGACTTTTCGAAGTCATGTGCGTATTATGTAGTTAATTATCACGGGCTTAAACGATGAAGGAAAATATCGTGAGGAAATCTGCATGCCTGAGAGATTTTCTCGATGGCGTATGAAGTCTGCCAACCCGCACTAGGCCAGCGTGGTGGACTATAGCCTAATCCCTCTCATTCTGAGAGGAGACCCGTGCCCAGCAGTGGGACAGTATAATGGGTTGATTGTGTTATTTAGATATGTTACATCGTGTCTGAGATCGAATTTTTCTTTCAACACAATTAAATATTGATAAAACTAGTTGGCAGGCTTTTCCGGGGTGTTCGTATGACAGCCGAGATCGTTGGCTTTACGTGTTCTCTCGATGAATGGAAATACGATATGGTAAATTCGTATTTACCTTCCACTGTTCTATAACTGACATGTACCATGAGTTACTATCGATACTGGTTTCACACACTTACGCGAATATTAGACATTGAAATAAAACTACTTTTTACGAATTTTATCGCGTTGTATTGATATAATTTGATTCCCGACGTTTCGGATCCTTTACAGCATCCATGGTCGCGTGTAGACTGAGTTGTTGGACGTTTTAATGTTATAATTACTAACAGCTACTTACAAGCAGCATTTTTGTTAATTATTGGCGATCCAATTCACGCAGAACGAGCTCACCGTGTCCTTTGATCTTGCAGTTTTGGGCTTGGATTTCGATTTAATAGAATCTATATTATGGTTCCAAGCAGATGGTAAGGATGGGAATCAAATAATATCAATACAACGCGATAAAATACTAAAAAGTAGTTTTATTATGTTTTATTGATTTTTTTGCATTTACCATACTTAGATTATAAAGTTATTCTAGTAAAGGAAAAAAAAATCAATCGCGGGCAGGTCAGAGCGTCTGGTGATCCAACCAGGAGACGCAGGTTCGAATCCTACCCGCGATTGAATTTTTCCTTTACTAAAAAAAGTAGTTTTATTTCATTTATTAGCGATGTCAGCAATTGAGCCATCTGATATATAAATGGCAATGAGGAATTTTATTATAAAACCCACACAGGGTAAAAGAAATTACATATTACATAATTACTTTCCCATTTTTCGGGCAGAAAATAAACCTTTAACCCAAATATAAGAGCAACGGCACATTGTTAGCGACACACTAGGTATAAATCATTCGCTCTACATTCAGTTTTTAAAGTAAAATATGCCCGCTGCAAATGAGAAGCTTATTGTGAAGCAAGCACAATTTATTGTAGCTTCACACCCCTTTACGTATTGGGTGAGCAGATATCTTAGTTTTGAAATTATAAGGTGATCTTCTGGGCAAGTTGCCAGACGGCAGCGTTGCCGAGGAATTGTCTAGTCTCTATATATATATTTTTGTATCTTCATATAATTTATATAAATAGTGTATAATAAGTAGAGGGGCTTGTGGCTAAGTTTAACTAAGCTGATCAACTGATCTGCAAGGTTAAGCCGCGCTCGCTGCGGTCAGTCTGTGGATGGATGTCCATTCTTAACACATCGAGACCACTCCGTGCCTCGGAGTGACGGTTCCGGTTGTCATAATTATGAACATTATGACAATTGTTACTTGTAGTCGGGAAATCCAAAAAACTTGACAACCAGTCTACTCTCGGGATACCGGTATTGCCCAGAAATTGGGTTTTGGAGGTCGACATCTGGTTAGACTGGTAGCCAACCCCAGTATAGTTGGGAAAAGGCTCGGCGGATGAGAGCGTAATAAGTAGGTTTCTTTTCATTACATAACATAACATAATCAACCCATTATATCGTCCCACTGCTGGGCACGGGTCAGCTCTCAGAATGAGAGGGATTAGGTTTAGATTAGATTAGTCCACCACGCTGGGCTAGTGCGAGTTGGCAGACTTCACACGCCATCGAGAAAATCTCTCAGGCATGCAGGTTTCCTCACGATGTTTTCCATCACCGTTTAAACACGTGATAATTAACTATTAATACGCACATGACTTCGAAAAGTCAGAGATGCGTGCCTTGGGTTCGAACTCAAGACCTTTGACTTGGCAGTCATATGGTCATACCACTAGGCTATCACTGCTTTTACTTACTTTTTTTCATTATTTATGTATATTTTAATTGGACTATGATATTATTGAATCCGAGTGTCAGGAATTAAATGCAACATGTCTGGGTTCGTTTCCCAGGTCGAGCAGTGTTATTCGGTATTTCTAAGAAATTCTTAGCAGCTTCGGAGTTTAGGATTTGTGCCCGATTAATGCAACAGGCTCGCTCCCTATTACATAAGACCTAAACATAAAAGCGAACTGTGGGTGCAAATAAGTACGCCTCTACCTAACCCTTGGGGTATATAAGCTTGATGGTATGTACTATATTGATTACTGCATCATTAATATTATAAATATGTCCCATACAACAGAAACACAACAAAATAATACCCTTATTATTGAAAACATTTAATATGCGCGCAATTTAAATTGCCCAACCGTTCGCGTGATTAAAATAAATGTTGAGCTATCATATTTACGAGTTGTATTGATTCGTCATTATCATTAATTAGTTTTTTAATTATAATTAGCTGTCTGTGGCATATCCAAAAAAAATGAGAGTACTTACCTCATTCATTACCCTACATCGTGCCACTCACATATGTGTTCTTCCATGTCTGGACTTTAAAAGAGACCATGATTCTCTGAGTTTATTTCGGTGTTTCTTCTCAGAGGTCGTCAGTTAGGAAATGCCGAAGCCATCTAGCTATAAAAAAAACCAAACCATTGACATGTAAAAGTGTCTTTACAGATCTACTTGCAAAATAAATATAATTTCATTTCAGTTTGAAAGTCTATGAAAAAGTTGGTCATTAATGACATAAAGTCTGCCAGAATTGGTTCTTTGACGCTGATTTAGACATGATATAATTAACTTTTTTTATAGAATAATGTTGCCCCATACTAGAATTTTCTTATGTATCGTGGGTGCTTTTACAAACACAAACGCTCTGACCCCAAAAAACTACTTGTAGATTTTACAAATATTTGCTCCGTGTGGGGATCGAACCCACAACACGTGACGCAGAAGTCGATCTCTCCGTCACTATGCTCTATGTGTCTTCATAATCTCACTCACTCTAAACGCATAGATACTTACACCTTCTCCGTTCTGTCGTGGAGAAATAGACACCAGACTTCAAGCATTGTGTGGTATATCTTCAGAACTGATGGTCACACACCAACCAAATTTGTATGGGAACAAATAAGAAGTGAATTCTACCAGATAATAAGAGAAACATCGAAATTGGTGTACGATCGCCAAAGATATCGCATAACATACACAAACATAACACATACAGTCGAATTGAGGACCTCCATCTTTTCTGAAGTTGGTTAAAACAGCAGATTTAACGTCGAAAACAGTCCCCCTTTCTAAAATATTTGCGTTTATATCTAGCGACAATTAGCCAGTTATAGCCGGATTATGTACCGGTCGTAACTGGATAGATCCGGTTTCGGCCGCCGCGAACCGGTGAGCAAGAATGGTAGGAAATTAATTTTTAATTACTTGCCTACAGAAAATTGTAGCATTGTAGATTATAGAGGGGATTTTCGCCCTTTGTTGGAGCTTTATTGCCAAGATAATTAGGTATGCAGGGATCTGGTTATATATAGTCCTACGTTAGCCTATTGCGGGTTGACAGAGTTTTCACGCCATAAAGCAAATCTCTCAGGTATGCAGTTTTCCTTCAATGTTTAAGCTAACTAATTAGGTTGACGATTATTACAGGTAGTTTTGAAATGTCAAGAACTAGTTGCTCGGTTCCAAATAGTGGGTCTTATGGAGAAGAGTGGGCAGGAAACTCCATAGACACTCCTTTATATAAACTAATGATTACAATTTATTAGTTCTGTGAATGTAGGAATAACGCCGTTTGATGTGGAAGATAGGAACAGATTGGGATCAGTAATTGCCTTCCAAAAGTAACATATCAGGATTCAAATTGCTGTGGTATGTAGGAACTGTGGGAGGCGTTATTCCAGGTACGACACTGGGATCACTCCTCCGAAGGAAAAATCCGTTTTATATTTAAACTCGTCTCATTTATTCAGATAATACTCAAGGAATGAATTCATTTAACAAAATTTTTCTTCACGTCACTTTCAAAACAATTCTACTCAGTATTTAAAATCCTTAGCTCTTATTCCTTTTCTAAAATTCTCAACCAACCAGCTGGATGAGACGTCACCTCTTTGCGGCAACCTCTACATCAGCTACGCCCACCAGCATGGATAAGTCTTTAGGAGTCTTATCCATAAGGAATAAGCACTAATTTCCCTACCTAACTCCTAACCAGAATTATCTATCAGGCGAAAAGAATTAACAAACACTTGTGAGGCACGTCCCTTACAATGGAATAGTTTACGGCGTTATGCACACCCTAACATTAATCAAAAATAAACAAATTCACCAACTAAAATCTTAAATAAATAAATTAACTCAACATCGTGCAACTCGCCATAAACTTTAACGCGCCAAAAACGCCCGAAAAAGACGCGTAACGGCCTCCTCACTACTGACGCTTCAAATCTTAATACAAGCATACTCAAAAAGCATCATTCCAGAAGGGTCTACAAAGCTGAATCTATAAAAAAAATCAATACTGAACATCGAAATCTTTAGCTTCTTCGGACGCTATTGGGTCAGAGAAAGAGAAAGACTAAGTTGTAGCATTAATCTTATAAGAAATCACTCCGATTCCCTATACCAGAAAATATATTAGGCCGATCTCCCAATTACATATTTAACAAGATACCAAATCAGTTGTGTTTAATTCGAACACCCTTCGCGGAAACTATGTTCCATAAGCGAAGTTGATTCGGTTCTCTTTGAATTATAATTTAATATACGTTACTAAAAATCTTTAGCCCAAACTCGGAGTGTTTCCTTCTTTAAACGTTATTCTCTTTTCTCTCTCCCGATATGTCCAGACAGCACATCATTGGTAACATGAAAACAAATAGAATAATTATTAATCTTAATCTCTTCTTTAACAATCATAATAATTACTGATGAAAACCTTAAATTACATTCTCATATGAAATGGTTTTAATCTATTAACATGAACAATATCTTTATATCTCCTATTATTTAATTTCCTAATTACATAATTTACATTAGAGATCCGTCTAACAATTTGATACGGCCCCTTATATAACCTACACAACTTTAAACTTTTCCCATCTATTCGTCTAGGTGTATAAACCAAAACTAATTGATTAGGTAAATAATCCTTTATCTTAACTCTTTTATCATAACTTAATTTCTGTTTCATTTGGGCTTTCTTTAAATTATTTATAGCCTTTTGTGACAGAAATCTTTGGAAATTATGTCTTCCAACATAATCAATTACATTAGTATGTCTATCAAAATTGACTAACATATCAGTTTGAAAAATAGGTTCTCTGGCATAAATTATCATGTGCGGTGATATTTTAGTACTCGATTGTCTACTCGAATTATATGCATAACAAACTAATGACACATAATTACACCAATTTCTTTGGTCATCAGAAACATACATAGATAGCATCTGTGTTAAGGTTCTATTAAATCTCTCTACAAGACCATTGCAAGCGGGATGAAAAGCCGTTGTAAAACGAGACTTAGCTCCAAAATAATTAACAGTATTTTTAACTAAATGTGACGTAAACACAGATCCTCTATCTGAAATAATCTCTTTCACCCCACCAAAACGACAAAATACTTCATCGATTAAAAATTCACTAATTCTTTGGGCGGTAACCCTTGGCACAGCCCTACAAATTGCATATCTAGAAACATACTCCACACACACTATAATATATCTATTACCCCTCAAAGATTTTCTAAATGGACCTAACACATCAATGCCAACCTTTTCCATTAAATGATTAATATGGATTGGTTGTAATTGAGCCACCTGTTTAATCTTCTTACGTTCCTGACATTCAATACAACTCTTAACATAACTCTCGACCTCCTTTTCAGCATCCTTGATAAAGTATTTATCTCTAAATTTATTTAATGTTTTAGCTAACCCTAAATGTCCTCCAGACCAAGGATCATCATGCAACTCTTGTAAAATCCCTTGTACTAAGCTCCTTGGTATCACAACTAAGTCCCTAACGTTATTTAATCTTTTAGCTCTTTTACATAAAATTCCATCTTTCATCTTAAATCCTCTGTAGTTATCCATCCCATTGGCCATTATCCTATCTATCCATAGCCTACAATATTGATCTGCACGCTGCTCATCTGTAACCCTTGTTAGCTCAATTTTATATACATCCAATCCGTCCTCTTGCACTGGCTCTACCTTCTGTTCTTCATCATCTGGATCTAGTGGATTCCTACTCAGAAAATCAGCAATTATATTCTCTCGTCCTGCACAATGAACAATATCAAATTCATACGCCTGGATACATAATGACCATCTAGCTAATCTACCATTCATATCCTTCTTATCTCTCAACCAGCACAATGCTTTGTGGTCTGTAACCACCTGAAATTTCATACCCCATAAGAAATGTTTATAATAATTTAATGCCCACACCAAACTTAAACATTCCTTCTCTGTGGTCGAATACCTCTTCTCCCCGTCACTTAATTTCCTGGAAGCATACGACACAGGATGCATAATATTATAACCTTGCATTAAACATGCTCCTAACGCTTCTCCACTAGCATCTACATAAAGACGAGTCAAAATATTTTTATCATTCGAATAAAAACTTAATATTGGAGGATCACACATATACTTTATTATACTATCAAATGCTTCTTGATGCTTCTGTGTCCAAACAAATGTTACCCCCTTTTTCAATAATTTTGTTAACGGTAATACCACTTGCGCAAAATTCTCAATAAATTTACGATAATAAGAAAACAAACCCAATACAGATTTTACTTGCTTAGTATTCATAGGAGGTTTCAATTTTTTTAGTGACTCTAATTTCTTTGGATCTGGTTTTATACCAGCACCTGATATCTCATGTCCTAAAACAGTGACTTTATTATATCCGAAACTACATTTATTGGGTTTTAAGGTGAGGTTTGCATTCTTAAGTCGTTCTAAAACTTGCGCTAGGGCATCACGAAATTCTACAAAATTTTTTCCCCAGACTAATATATTATCAACATAACATATAGCATTTTTATATTTAATACCAGCTAATACCTTATCCATAGTTCTCTGGAAAACCGCTTGACTTGTCTTAAGACCAAAAGGTAACACATTAAATTCGTAAAGACCGGACGGTGTGATAAATGCTGTTTTGTGTTTATCTTTCTCACAAATCCCCAATTGCCAATAACCAGAATTTAAATCTAAATCGGCAAAATAACACGCTCCCGAAAGATAAATCATAATATCCTCAATAATTGGAAGAGGATAACTATCCGTAATTACCTTTTTATTCAATTTACGATAATCTATACAAAATCTCCATGTTTGATCAGGCTTTTGTACTAAAACAACGGGAGAAGCATAAGCACTTTTTGATTCCCGTACGATTCCGTTCGCCAACATATCCTTTATTTGAGAATTGATGATCTCAAGCTGCCTAGGAGATACTCTATATGGCGGTCGATGAACAGGTATTTCATCAATTGTATTAATATTTATTTCTATAATATTACAATTTCCTAATTCAGAAGAATTAAAAGCAAAACATTTTTTGAAATTCAAGAAAAGATTCGATAATGAAATTCTTTCATTATCAGATAACCCAGAGTTAATTTCAATTTGACTCAAATTTGTCAAATCGTCCGACAACGAAAAAATAAATTTGTCATCATTCTTTTGTGCCAATTCTAAAAAATACAAATAATCATTCTTAGTAATTGAATTTAAACTCATTCTTTCATGACCAACTATGATATTATTATCTTGAGTACTATCATCTTGATCACCATACATAATGGAATATGACATACTAGAGTCGCCCTGTACCGATGCCTTATTAAGAAACTCTACTGAAAATTGCCCTTTTAATATAACACATTTTTTTTGAAAATCAATGATGGCATTATTTTTATAAAAAAAATCCTGTCCAAGAATCATCTCCTGATTAATATCTCTTATGATCACAAATTCATTTCTAAATAAACAAGCATTCACTACAAAATTTAACACTGTTTCACCCAACACATTTAAACAAGACCCCGATATCGATTTAACAAAACGTTTATCTGACGAGTCACCACAATATTTTGCTTTTAATTTTGTTGCAAGTTGCTCAGAGATACAAGAGATCGATGCACCCGTATCTATAAGCGCAATGCAAGACTGATTTCCTACAGTTACTTGAATGAAAGGAACGGACTGACCCGATTGATCCCCTTCAGGGAGTTGTTGAAGTTTGGACGCGGACTCCAACCCCCTACATCCATCTACTGACCACGTCCTTGTTCGTTTGGGTGCATTGGTCCCCTTCTTACACTAAAATCATTGTTATGTGTATTTAAATTATTATTAGTGAAACGGGATCTCGGCCGCAAATTATACCGAGGCGTATGAAATTCCTCTCTGTCTCGACGATCAGGAGACTGGTAAGGTGTAGAAGTAGTGGACGTCGCCGGGCTCGAAGCTCTCGGTGACATCGATGACCTTGGAGTATTCATGTCTAATGGCTGTTCAAATCTAACCTTATTTAAAATACTACGAGGCGGTTGGATCGGTAAATTTACACTTGGGGCTTTATTATACTCAAATATTTCTTTTAACTGCATTATTGTGGCACGTAATTCTGCTTTTGATGTATACACTCGCGTGCCCAATCGTTCTTTATCCCCTGTCAAAAGCCCTTTCAAAAATGTTTTAGTAAATATATTCTCATCAATAACTTTTGCTTTATTCGCTAGATCTGCTAATCGATAGAAATATGTAATCGAATCTTCCCGAATTTCTTGCTTGGCATTATAGAATCTTTCAACATAGTTAGTTCCTGATGGAAACTCTGCCCTCAATTGGTCACATAACTCTTTGTATTCGATGCCCTCCTGATATATTGTTTTAAAAAAAACGAGGGCAGGCCCTTGTAAATAAGCACCCAATATTAAAGCTAAGTCACTCTCTGGCCACTTATTGATTGCTGCGACCACCCTAAATTGCACTAAAAACTCATCGAGCGGGAGGTCATTAAGGCCGGTAAAGAAACACATTCCGTGCTCTATGATACGATTAGAAGGATTACTTAGCTTTTAAATTTTCTTGTTTAGTTCTGCTGTACGGCACCACAATCTTCTCGCCAGTGGATTTTCTATGATCCACTATTGTTCGTATTCGTCTGCTCTCACTTTCCAGTTCTAATATTTGTGGGGGAAAACCTCCTGTCTCGGCACCGTTCCTTCTTCCGTCGCTGTAAAACGAATATAATTTTACTAGGTGCTCTTCTAAACTTTACCCGGCGCCTCCACCATTTGTGGGAGGCGTTATTCCAGGTACGACACTGGGATCACTCCTCCGAAGGAAAAATCCGTTTTATATTTAAACTCGTCTCATTTATTCAGATAATACTCAAGGAATGAATTCATTTAACAAAATTTTTCTTCACGTCACTTTCAAAACAATTCTACTCAGTATTTAAAATCCTTAGCTCTTATTCCTTTTCTAAAATTCTCAACCAACCAGCTGGATGAGACGTCACCTCTTTGCGGCAACCTCTACAGAACTTACCAATCCCGACAGACGGCACCCGTTCACAAGCATGACGTGTGTATCGATGTTGTAGGGAATAAAACAACGCGACACAACACCACCGCTATCTATTTAAGAATTATTTATGACACGTTAATTGGAGTGATCCTAATACCGCCAGATTAACCCTCCATCCAACAAAGGACCCTTAAATATTAAATAATAAACTCCCAAACCAACATTTGACCAGAACCCATTTAAATAATCCCGAATATTCGAATAATAGTATAAACAATTAATTTATTATTATTATTATTGGCCTAAACCTACCAATTTGTTCCATTAAAATGTAATAATTCAACCCATAACCATTTAGCGAGATAGTTTGCTTATCGAAAACGCCCGGGGGACACCGGTTAACCGGTTAGAACTGCATTAAACTGGTTTAATGTGGATTACAACCGGATATTGGTGTTCCGATGGCTAGTTTGCATAATTGGGTACAGGTGTTTGGTGACAACTTAAGTTTTGAGTGACAGCCCTGTTAATAGGGATGCCACCTTGTAATTGTGATGTTAGTAATGGTAGCTTTATTTAAACTGTGTTTAATGTCGTATAGAATAAAAGAAAAAGTAACTTTTTAGGAATACCACAAACAAATTCGTATCCTACCTATCACTATTACCATTAAAATAAAATAAAACTAAATTAGCCTTTATTTCTTGTAACCTGATTAAGTAGTACCTGCTACCTATTAAATTATTATTTTTTATATAATTGTCCATAAAAACGTAATATCAAAATAAATCGTAATCCTAACAATATTCTATAAAATTATGTCATTATTCGGATTTGGATACCGTTAATCTAGCTCCCTATGTTACTATTTCGTCTACTACTACTTCACTGGAAATAAAGGACCGGAAAATCGTTCTAAACTTGGTACAGTTGTCAAAAATTGCATTCGCTTGCATTTATTTCTAGTGAAATATTTTGGACGAAATGGTAGAGTAGGAACCTAGATTAATGGTATCGGAATCCAAATAATAACAGAATTTGATAAAATTGTGTTTGAATTACGATTTATTTCGGTATTACGTTTGTAAGAGAAATTCGGTCCGTCGGACTCTTTAATCTTATCCCTCAATCTTATGTCTTAGCGACTAGGTCAGGTTGTCTTTTGACATTGGTCTCCTCTAATTCCCTCCACTTATTTCGGTCTAGCGCTGTTCTTCTCCATCCCTTGGGTAGATCGTCTTCCCATCTTTTGATTTGCCTCTCAGTTTTTACCATTATTACCATTAACCAGACACAAATACAAACTCCTAGCTTTTACTGAGAAGCCCTAATAACACTGTTCGATTTGGGAATCGGACCCAGGAACTCTCGCGTAGCAGTCGTGTGTAAACCACTAGACTGCTGAGGCTGTTGGATTCAAGCGCCCTGTCTCTGTTATTTCAGTCTGAAAAAGAGAGAAAACGAATCAAATCGGGATAAAAAAAAAATGAAAATGTTCCCAATGTCCACTCTATAATACTTTAAATATGTTTGCTGCCATCAGGTCAGCAGGCTTCCTCTTAAAAACAATACGATACCAATCCAAACGTGATCCGATTCCAATGTCAATGTCGGGCGATTTCGTACTCTTGAGCACAAATCCGTTAACCTTGTATTGGCATCCTGATTGGCTAATGGTTGGGTCGTTTCCGAATCCTATTTAGTTCACTCAATCTCTGCGCAATATTGAAGCAATTTAGCGCTAGTCTAGTCTCGGATTCAAGAGTACGAAACTTGACGAAACGGCACAATTCCAATGTCGATGTATCGGAATTGAGTTCAAGAGTAAGCTCTCTGGCCTCCAAAACCCAATTTTTGGGCAATACCGATTTTCTGAATGGTAAACTGGATTTCAGGCTTCTGGGTTTCTGTGTACCACATATTAATATCATTGGGATTCTTATGACAAACAGTAACAACGGCTTGGAGTGGTCACCCATCTATAGATTTACCACCACAAGCGCAGCTTAACCTTGTAAATCGGTTAATCCACGTAGTTATTGATGATAAAATCCATTTCAGTTTCGGCTATGACAACCTTTTTTGCGTTCGAACGTTGCCCCTCGGATTTTCTCCTGAGATGCGTTCACAAACACAAATTCTCACATACACAAACGCCCGAAACAACTACATGTAGGTGATATAAATATAAGCTCCGTGCAGGGACCATATCCACAACCCGGGCCGCAGAAACCGATCGCTCACTCACTACGCCAAACGTGACATCTTTTTTCTATTACTGGGGGGTTACTGACGCCTCCACTATTATTTAACCACGAGCCTCCTAATAATTAAAAATAAACTTTCTAAAATAAACCTTTCATAGTATAGTCCTCTTCCCTTCTCTTCATTAAGACCCGAAAATATTTCAACATTTGTATCGATCATCTCTTCCGGAGCCAAAGCACATACAAACTTGATTCCTGTAGCGGGACAACGTGTAATTTGGACGTGTTATAAAATGTCTACGTTGAATTTTTGATAAATGTGTAAACAAAATTATAAACTCTAGTGGCTAAAGGGTAAGCTGATGTTTACGTTATTGACGTTGAAAATTTAAAATAAAGATCATTTTAAAATGATAAATATGTAACAGATGCATTTAAATAATGTTATTATAATTCAAATCAATAATTTGTGGAAAGTAAACTAGAAATTCAATCAGTATTTTGTTTATTGTGTAAATGTATTACACAACTGGATACTAAATTAACCCACCTTAGTCTTCTCCCAGACAAGCTTATATTTTTGTTTTTTTAACTCAAGTTGTTCAACGCTAGGATTTTCTCCTGTATCGTGGGTACGTTTACAAACACAAATTCTCATACAAATATTGGCTTCGAGTGGGGATCGGACCCACAACACGTAGCGCAGAAGCCGATCGCTGCGCCGCTACGCCAAACGTGTTCCCATAAAATCTAAACTTAACTTTTTTTTCACTCTTTCATAAAAACTTTTTTGAAACCTTCTCAAAATGTATTTTGTAACTTGGAATCTCCTATTATCAAAGTAGTCGTTTCTTTGTTTGCCCTACGCTTAACTCTGCCTACCCCACGCACCACATCTGTCCGGCGCGATGCACCTGCGGCTGTCGACCTGTTACTGTCGCTTTTTATAGCCAAACCGGTCCCAGCGTGGTCCGCACTATGTATGATGGACGCAGTCAAAAAAATTAACATAATTTAAAGGAATTTTCTTTTTAATTTACGAATGTTAAAAAAATATAATATTTTTACGAAAAAAAAATCGATCGTAAGCAGGCATCGTCTCTTTTAATTATACTGAGCATTATAATAGATGATAATATTATTATAATATATTATTTAATTCACAATAACTGACAAATTAGTCTATTGGTCCCAAAAAAAGTATTATTTTAAGAAATTCTCAGTAGCAGCTCGGAGTTTGGATTTGTGCCCGGGTAACGGCAATGAGAAAAAAATAATAGTCTTGCCCCATATTACATGGGATGATGGAACTAAACATTCTAGCAAACTGTTGGTGTACATTAGAACATCTCTTCCTAATCTAATGGGAATATAGGTTTGGTTCAAGTTCAAGTTCAAATGTTTTTATTTCAAATAAGCTTTAACAGGCGTTTGTGAAACGTTACGATTCTAGTGGCACGGTTCCGAAAGGTTGATCCTGTCGAGAAGAATCCGGCAAGAAACTCCATGGACACTCTTTAAAAATATATTTATTACGTGGGAGAGCCATGCGGCACGAATGGGCCGGCTCGACCGGAGTGATACCACGGCCTCACAGAAAACCGGCGTTAAACAGCGCTTACGTTGTATTTCACCGAGTGTGTGAGGTTACCGGAGGCCGAATCCCCTTTTTAAAGGTCGGCAACGCACTCGTGTCTCCTCTGGTATTGCGGGTGTCCATGGGCGGCGGTAATCGCTTACCATCATGCGATCCGTCTGCTCGTTTGCAATCCTATCCCATAAAAAAAAATGGTTTTACAATCTTCACTGTTACAATATTGCGATATTAGAAACATATGTTGGTATGAAAACTATTGCATACGAAGTTTTCACATGGAAGAAAAAATACTTAGCTACGTTATTCATGACGAGCAAGTTTCAAATGTTCAACTAATTCTATAATTATTTACTTGAACACCTAAAAACCAGACAAGTGCTTGTATGTTTGAATGTAGAGGGTTCCGTAATCTTCAAATAAATTAAAGCTTCAGGATTGGGTCCGACGTGGATAAAAAGCCTACGTGTTATTCCAGGCTATAATCTATCTGTGTGCTAAATTTTATCCAGATCCGTTCAGCCGTTCTGACGTGAAAGAGTAACAAAAATTCATACGTCCATACTCACAAACTTTCACATTTATAATATTAGTAAGGATAGCTTAGACTTGGTGTAAAATTATCTTCAATAATAAGGGAATATAAGCTAAAATAGCTACCTATTCTCAATTTTACCTGTTGGTTACGGATCCCTAGAAAGTGACGCAAATATTCCACGCCTCCCAAATTTTAGAGGGCCCAGAAATACACAGTCATTACCGTTTTTGTTGAGCTAAGCTATCTGCGACGTGACGTGGCCATTCGCCCCGTCAAACATTCAAGAACAAAGAAAAAATACTGTTTCAAATGTTTTGTGGAATACTTGAGATATTTTGAAAGAGAGAAACAAATAAAGTCAGTTTTTTTTTGTAAAAAATACACACAATGTTTATCTGATTTCAAAAAGGAGGAGATTCTCAATTCAAATGTAATTTTTTTTGTATCTTTGGTACGCGCTTATTCCTCAATTATGAATCGATTTTGATGATTTTTTTTGATCAGTGGGTTTAAAATTTGATCAAAATCTGATTACAATCACAATAACACGTACCAACCGAGTAAATGATAACGTCGTCTAGGTACGTAAATTCTACTCGCTACTCAAACTGTTGAAATAAAATAACTTTTATGAACAAGTAAAATTGCCATAAAAACATAAAAAATTAAATTATGTGTGAAGTAGTTTCGGAAGTCGGTGGCGAAAACAAAAGATCTGATCAAATCAAAGGCAGACAGACGATTTATTTTATTTTTAAGTGCGTTGTTGATGAAAATAATATACCTATAACTAGTAAAGTTAGTACCTTTTTTATTGTAGGTAATAAGATAAAAACCAAGCATACGGACCGCCTGATGGTGAGCGGCAACCACAGCTTATAGACGTCAGCAATACCAGTGGTATCACTAGCGCGTTGTCATTTTGACACCTCAGTTGTTAAATGTCATATGCCCAATAATTTAATTGTCTATTTTGCTCTTCAAATCGGACACAGTGATGTTAGCACATTATTGCATAGCGACAGAAGATTTGAGAATGCGGTGATTGGTAGCAACACCGAGTCTCACCACATTAAAAAACAAATTTTACTTCTTGTGTACGTCTAACATAACGCCGTCATAAAGTGCATCGTAGACCGGACGCTGCATTGGACGATTTTTTTTATTTCTCCTCATCGCATTATCAATGTATCTATTTTATTAACATTTTAACTAATAGTGAGAAACCCATTATCTTGTGTTGTAGTTACGTTGACACTTAACATAAATTGGTGTATGCGGAAATCGACAACCAACGCAATAAAGATATATGAACTATTTTTAAACCGTGGGACTGGCAATTATTTTAGCCGATTTGTAATATATAATTTTATAATTCTCTATTCAAATTCGAAATGTCTGCCAACCGCCAATATACCAAACGGGTAAATACTCGCTAATCTCACCACAAGAAGACAAATTCGGCCGATTTAAAATGGTAAAAATATAGTTTAAATTTAATCTCAATGTATAGAATGGTAGCTCCCTAAATTACAAATCAACGTCTACGATTGTCGAGATTGCCTCATTTGGCCCAGCCTTGAGACACACGCTTTGACACACAGTAGACAATAAATTTTTCAAAGTTTGATCCTTTTGAATGTTTTTATCATCGCACCTCTCGCCATCGGCAGTGAATTCATCCTTGGAACCACTATCATCACATAATGTCCGGTTCTAGAGGAACTTCATCCCTCGTAAATTTAGGCTGTGGAATGATCTTCCTGCCGAGGTTTTCTCAAAAGACTACAGCATGGGGTCCTTCAAAAAAGGAGTGAAAAGATTTTTACAGGGTCGGCAACGCGCGAGCGAAACCTCTGGTGTTGCAAGCGTCCATAGGCTACAGTAACCGCTTACCATCAGGCTGGCCGTAAGCTTGTTTGCCACCTCAGTGGTATAAAAAATATTGTGTCTCGGGATTGGCCAAATAAACGCTTTTTTTTTCTTTTTTGTCAATTTGTCAACTGCACCCGTTAAAGGGATGTTTCTATCCGTTCTACTAATTATTTAAATCCTTATAAAACTCGTAACTCTCCCTGTGGGAGAAAGGCGTGAGTGTATGTATGTATATGTGTAAAACTCGTAACAGATACTGTTACCGCATACGTCATTCATTCATTTCACCGATTTTCGAACCTCAAAACTTCAAGATGATTCTGAAAATTTATAGAATACTCATAATACTTCGCTTGTTCTGCGCATCGGGCATATTCAAGCAAACGGTGGATGTACATGAGTAAACCTCTGCTTACCATTCGGGGAGATAGGCATATAGTATGTTATTTTAGGGATAGAAAATGAGTAAAGAGTATTTTTCGTGCTCTTCAAGTTCAAATTCAAATGTTTTTATTTCAAATAAGCTTTTACAAGCGTTTATGATTCGCTAATGAGTCTAGTTGCACGGTTCCAAAAAGTCGATCATATGGAGAAGAAACTCCATGGACACTCTTTTAAAATAATTTGTATTACAATCTTCAAGTAGTCATTAGTGCAATAACACGATGTGCTGACATTGATTTAATGTCCAAGTTGGACCGAAGTCGATAATGGGAAAAAAAAGTTCTCAGCATTCGATAACTAAATGTTTTATGCATGAAATTTATTGCATTATGTATGAAAAATTAATAAACTAAGTGGAAAAACACACATCATCAAAGTATATAAAATTAGGCGTCCACTTAGACATACTACAATGTATTCAGATTTACAAGTCCTGATAAAAATACATAGAACGTAAAACAATATTAACCACGAAGACCCCACGAAAAATTTTGACCGTATAAGTCTAGTACGAAAGCATTTATACATCAATGCACGATGAAGTATTGGTATGTCACTTTTTAAAGATTACTCTGTTAGTGGTGTGACAATCATTCATTTTATTGACTTTATTGATTATTGCGTTTTCTCGGTGTTAACGACCATATTCCACTGTAGATCTCGTGCAATCAATCCATTTGGAAATTATGACATAAAACTTTAACGCTTTTACTGTGAAATTAAAAGTAGAGTTCATAAAAACACCGATTTAGTGCTTAAAATTGTTATTGCACTATTTTATTAGAGCCCTCCTATATTTGGGCGATACTGTTAGTGATGGGACATCACATTTTCAACGAAATATATCGATATTTTTTTATTGTATTTGCAATAATGCATATCAATAATTTTGACCTGCTTGCCATTGCGGCCATCTGTACCTTAAATTGACCGGTATATCCAACTAGACGACTCAGGTTTGTTGAATTCTCCTTACTCTGACATTTATATCTGTATCTTTTCTGTTATACTTTGAGTCGATGTTATTACAAAATAATTTTAAATTATATTTATTTGTCTCCTTAGTCTAGTAGCAACTGCTGACTGCTGGTCAAACAAAGTGTTTTGAGATTCATTTTTCTATGAAATTCTCAGAAGCCGTATATTAGTAACAAGCAGTATATTAAATCTCTCGATAACAAAGTCATTGAATTGTCCCATCACCATTTTTATGAAATTGAACTTGAATTCCAGCTCTATTTCAAGCCGCTAGCATTTTATTTGGGTGCTACCAAATATAGTAATAATAAAGGTTAGTTTTCATTGTGTTGACTAAGGGTTGATTCACACTAAAGCGTAACGGCGAGCAGTTTTAGGGTTACTTCTGTAGATTCTTCTCTCTTGTTTATGAATTTTATTTCTAATCTTTAATCTCAAACAGAAATAATTTTCGCAACAGTACTTCATTGTTGTTTCACGCTGATATTCCCCGATTATTTAGGCAGAAGTATATGAATGAACACAATGTGGGCGACAAAAAAAAATTATGGATTGATGACATTCCGGCGAACTGTGGGTGTACATTAGTACACCTCTGCCTAACCCTTCGGGGATTACAGGCGTGATGGTATGGTACGTCACGTTGTTAAATAAATTAGCTTCTTAGAATAGTGCCAGAGGTCCGCGAGGAAGCGTTGGGTTGAGAGTGGGGGGGACCGTTGGTGCTTCTTAATTTGCAGGGTCGGCAACGCGCGAGTGATAAGTGTTGCAAGTGTCCATAGGCTACGGTAACCGCTTACCATCAGGCGGTCCGTATGCTTGTTTGCCACCGTAGTGGAATAAAAAAAAAGTGATCAGGACCGTTTTAAACCTATTGGCAGCTTTGGGCACTTTAGGATAATGGAGCCCCAGTTACAATTATGTGTCAGGGGACTATTTTATAAACGCAAAAAAAATAAAAGCAGTGTAAACTTGGGGGCCCTTGTACTTAAACATAGTGGCCAATGATAACGAGGGGCCTTTGTACGATAAAGATTATTCTAAATGAAGTATCTAAAACTAAAAAGGGGTGGGCGACGATTTGATGCATTTTCTTCCCGACGCTGCGCATCGTTGTAGTCGCTTGATTTCAGGTCATGACTCTAGGTGGGTATCAGCCCTAAGCGTGATACATAACACACAGTTTTTTAAAACTAAAAATGGAGTGCGGCTCTAATTGAAGGAATTTTATATGTGCAAGTATTTTTACTATGGTTCATCTTCTTTTAAAAATAGGTTTTAACTCTTCGGGTAATCTAAGAATGATGGTAGGTATATTGGAACATTTTTGGATGTATTTTTACTTTTTTTCAAGTTATATAGCTTGGCTCTTGATGATGATACTATTTCATTAGTTGTCGTATCGTACTTCAAAGCCTTTAGCTTTCTACTATCGGACATCGATGCATGGTGGACATTCCAAAAACCCCAACGAAACGCTTTAAGTCCACTTTTATCAGGCATACCGCTGAAAGTATGTGGGATGCGCACCCCGAATGGGTCTTCCCCGATAGATATAATCTGGATATCTTTAAATCATTAGGGAACCGGTTTCATCTAGGTTAGCGCGCTCCATCGTAGATCGCAGTATCGCTTATTATCAGGCCAACTGGTTGTCAAGCGTAAGCGTAAGCTTCTACCAAGCATTAAAAAAAATTTTCCTAACTCCCAAGTGTGACTGGTAGAGGTCCTGGGTCTGATTTCCAGAGTGTTATTCAAAGCAATGCAATAGGCTCGCTCCCTATTATATGAGATTTAGTACGCCTCTGCCTAACCTTTCGGGGAATACAGGCGTGACGGAATTTTTATTTAGATTTTTTCATCGATGCTGAATATCGGTTGAAAGGACCAACCGGGCTTTTGTTATTTATTAAAACAGTGTCCTAATTACTCCATTCATTAAGGATTTCGACACAGGAGAGCTTTATTTAAGGGTCTCCCTTTATACTTTATTTCGGGAAATATCTTTTGTTGTTGTTGGGAGGTGGATGACCGGGCATAAGTGAAAATTCGTGCTAGTTAGAAATGGAGAATTTGGGTTTACATATTCGGTTTATGCGAAACGGAGTTCTGTGGTAACAAACATTAAAAAATACACAGAACCGAATTGATAATCTTCTCTCTCTGTTTGAAAGTGTCAGAAATCATTATGTACTTAGATTTTTCATTAGTTAGATCATACGTACCTACACCAATATCAACCAACTGTTCGTGGTAATCAGGCTGGAAAACCTGACAATCATTTTATCTTTAGGACCTCAACAAACAACGCTTACGTTGTGTTCACCGAGTGAGTGAAAAAAACGTTTGGCGTAGCGGCTGAGCTTTCGGCTTCTGCCTCACGTGTTGTGGGTTCGATCCCCACACGGAGCAAATATTTGTATGATCTACAGGTAGTTGTTGCGGGTCTGGGCGTTTGTGTATGTGAGAATTTGTGTTTGTAAACGCACCCACGATACACGAGAAAATCCTAGTGCGGGGCAACGTTTTAAAAAAAAATATCCTTCAATCAAATATTCAATTTCGATGTTTGTTTTTTCACATGAGAGTGGTACCATGAATGTATTTACCTTACTTTGGTTTTGTGCCCTGTTAATGGCAATAGCATCGCCCCCTATTACATGGGACCTAAACATACCGGCGAACTGTGAGGTGTATATAAATACACCTCTGCCTAACCCTTCGGACAATACAAGCGTGATGGTTTTTTTTATACCACTACGGTGGCAAACAAGCATACAGCCCGCCTGATGGTAAGCGGTTACCGTAGCCTATAGGCGCTTGTAACTGGCCGAGGACTAGTTGGGCTGGCAGCATAGGAAACAATAGCGTGATGTTTATCCTATCTGCCAACACAATGCTTCCTCGCGGAGCTCTGGCGACCTTCTGGCGAGCTCACCGTTAGGAATACAACATAGCACGGAGCTACGTTATTTGGCTACGATTTTCTGCAAGGTGGAGGTACTAGTCCACCACGCTGGCCTAGTGCGGGTTGGCAGACGTCACACGCTATCGAGAAAATATTTCAGGCATGCAGGTTTCCTCACGATGTTTTCCATCACCGTTTCACTATTTAATATGCACATGACTTAGAAAGGCCAGAGGTGCGTGCCTTGGGTTCGAACTCGAGACCTTTGACTTGACAGTCCAACGGTCTTACCACTAGGCTATCACACTATCACTTATCGCACTATAAACTGCACTAGCCGACCCTCACGACCAGTATTTATATGAGTCACGAAGATTCTAGAATCGAACAATCTGGATAGATCCACAAAATACGAGTAGGTACTTGATCGTCTATTGTTTACGGTCATTGACTTCGAACCCCGCTTTCTTCCGAATGTTCTACGTGCTTCTACGACTGATGTAGAATCTTCGTGACCCATCTCCGTCCTTCTAATAGTTACTCGGCGTAACAGTATGTTATGTCACGCTAAGTAAGTCTGGCGCTAGACCAGTTAAACACCACTTGTAATTAAGTATAGTGGTGATTTCCTAATTGATTAATTGCTATCCCGCGAAGGTAAGTGAGCGTAGAAGTAATTAACGTTAATTAAAAACGATTTAGCTTGTTTTTTCCCATGAAACGTCACGCCTTTAATTTTTCGGAGGGCATCAGAGGTGTGTTTTGACTTTGTGAGATTAAAGGTATCCTATGTTCTTTTACAACGTCCAATTTATCTCGAGACCAAAATTAATCAAAAATTGTTGCAGCAGTTTTCGCGTTGAAATATAATAAACAAACATAAAGAATTACTTTCTCATGTATAATATTATAACATCACGCCTGTATTCCCCGAAGGGTGTGACAGGAGTATACACCCACAGTTCACCGGTATGTTTAATTCCCGTGACTCCGGGCTGCTACTGACAATTTAAATAGAAAACTCAATCTCATTTATAATATTATTATGTAATTATGTATAATTTACTAAATTTCTTCTGCCTCGTTAGCCTAGTGGTCCTGAGCGCGACTGCTAGGCTTAGGTCCTGGGTTTGATTCCCAGGTCGAGCAAAGTGTTATTGAGTTGTTCTATGAAATTTTCAGTAGCAGCTCGGAGTTTGGGATTTGGGCCCGGTTAATGGCAATAGGCTCGCCCTCTATTACATGGGACCAAAACATACCGGCTTTCTGTGGGTGTACATTAGTACATAATCAACCCATTATACTGTCCCACTGCTGGGAACGGGTCTCTTCTCGGAATGAGAGGGATCAGGCTATAGTCCACCACGCTGGCCTAGTGTGGGTTAGCAGACTTCACACGCCGTTGAGAAAATCTCTCAGGCATGCAGGTTTCCTCACGATGTTTTCCTTCACCGTTTAAGCGCGTGATAATTAACTATTAATACGCACATGACTACGAAAAGTCAGAGGAGCGAGTCTTGGGTTCGAACTCGATAACTTTGACTAGGCAGTCCAACGGTCATACCTCTAGGCTATCAATACAGAACATTAGTACGCCTCTGCCTTACCTTTCGGGGAATACAGGCGTGATGGTATGGGTTATGTTATTTTTTCTTCTTTCTTATTTCTTTCTTCATCTATGTCAATGTATATACCGTATATTTGTTAAAATATTTCTTGGTTAATTTTTTTTTTCTCTTTCGGAATTCTCAGTAGCAGCTCGGAGTCTGGATTTGTGCCCGGTTAATGGCTATAGGCTCGCCCCCCATGACATGGGACCTAAACATACCAGGCGAACTGTGGGTGTACATTAAGTACGCCTCTGCCTAACCCTTTGGGGAATACAGGCGTGATGGTATGTTATGTTATGTTATGTTTTATATTACATCTATTGCAACATACATTGTATAGTGTATACATTTATAAGCGTGTAACTAAACAACAGCTACCGCCGTATAAACTGGTTGTGCCGGGAAAGGATGTTGCGCTGTATTCATAGTGCAAACTCACTACCGGCTGGTAATTGGTATTTTTTTTTTGTTTTCTTACTTTTGACCGCCTGTTTGTTTTTTTTGTTTTCTTACGCGTGACCACCACTTCACCTGATGTTAACCACTGCGATCTACGATGGAGCACGCTTGCCTAGAAGAAACCGATTCACTCGTGATTTAAAGACACCCAGATTATATCTATCGGGGAAGACTCACTCGCAAAGCGCATTCCACATTCCAGCGGTACGCTTGATAAAAGTGGACTTAAAGCGTTTTATTGGTTTAGTAGTTACAAGTGCAGCTGTGAAACGTGCTTGGCTTTCTTTTGTTAGAATACTGAACATCAACCCAAAATTCAAGGGGTTTTCTGTTGAGTGATACATACTTCTAAGAGTATCCGCCCAGCTTGGCGATACAGTAAAATATATTCAGAAACCGTTGCTGTACAATTGTATATCAATACACCTGCCTAATCTTTTCCGGAGTTCAAATGCAAAGTTATAACTAATCCTTACGTTGTTATTTAAAAAAATATTTAGTGAAATCCAAACTATTATCTTCAAGACGCGACTATGAATACTGTCCCTCTATCTAAACTTAACCAACTTTATAATCATTTTGTTAGAAACAAATAACACGTTTTGTGATCAAAGATGCTACAGATTGTAGGCAAAGCCGAGTCGTTTGTGTATAGCATGGCATTAGTTAGCGCCATAGGCAATATTACCAGTGATGCCATGCGTTATGTCTGATTACCATAGCGATTTTGTAATGAGGGAACGACATCTGTGTTATCTATCATATAAACCAGAATGCTATCAACATAATTAGGACTATCTTTTTGTGATTTTTTTGCATTTTCCATGCTAAGATTATTAAGTTATTTAATAGTAAAGGAAAAAATTCAATCGCGGGCAGGATTCGAACCTGCGTCTTCTGGTTTGATATACCAGACGCTCTGACCTCTAAGCCACCGCGAACCCTACCCGCATGATTGAAATTTTGCCTTCACATTTTGAATTTACGTCATAAGGTGACGTTTGGAATCGCATGGAAAATGCAAAAAAATCACAAAAAGATAGTTAAAAGGTAAGGTGGCATCGTACGACACTGAACTAACTGTAAAGTAAGTCGTGTCGGTTGAGAGGTAAGGTAACTTGCCTCTCATATATGTCACCAAACGTCACCTTATGACGTAAATAGTTCGAATCCTGCCCGCGATTGAATTTTTTAGTTTACTATTAAATAACTTAATAATCTTAGCATGGAAAATGCAAAAAAATCACAAAAAGATAGTTAGGAATGTTTTTCAACCGACTTCAAAAAGGAGGAGGTTCTCAATTCGACTGTATTATGTTTTGTATGTTTGTTACGCGATTACTCCGTCAATTATGAACCGATTTTGATGATTCTTTGTTTGATCGGTAGGTCATACTTCAGAGGTGGGCTAATAAATTGGTCAAGATCTGATAACAAAATGACAATAACACGACCGAGCAAATGATAAAACATGGTAACGTCGTCTAGGTATACCTACGTAACATTTTACTAGCTACTAAAAATTTTGAAATTAAATAACTTTTAAGAACAGTTTCGGAAGTCGGTGGCGAAATCAAAAGATCTGAGGCACCGACTTCCGAAACTGTTTTGCACATAACATTATTTTTATGGTTTTGAAGGCGGCTTTACTTTTTCTTAAAAGTTATTTATTTACATACGAAAATCAGCAATTTCCTACAAATCTGATCGATGAAATCTGAATCTGTTTCTTCTAGGCAAGCGCGCTCCATCGTAGATCGCAGTATCGCTTAGCATCAGGCGAACGGGCGGTCGAGCGTAAGCCTATCACGATTATAAAAAAAAAAGAAAATAAATGAGATAAATGAGATAAAAACATACCATCACGTCTATATTCCATGAAAGGTTAGGCAGAGGCGTACTAATGTACACCCACAGTTCACCGTTTTTACGTTTAGTTCCCATGTTATAGGGGGCGAGTCTATTGCCATTGACCGGGCACAAATCTCGAATTCCGAGCCGCTTTTGCTATTTTCATAGAAAGACTCAATAACACTTTGTTCGACCTGGTATTAGAACCTAGGACCTCTAGCGGTAGCAGTTGCAGTCGGAGGCATTTACGTCTTTGGAGTTAAATTTAAGACGATGCCTCCGACTGCATGAGATTGGTTCCGATAGATATAATCTGGGTGTCTTTAAATCACGAGTGAATCGATTTCTTCTAGGCAAGCGCGCTCAATCGTAGATCGCAGTGTCGCTTAACATCAGGCGAAATGAAGGTCAAGCCTATCAGAAAAAAAAATGGTTTCCATCTTTTGTGGCAGTCGGTTTTTCGATTTTTTGTTTTATTATTTTTTTTTTTTTTAATAAATCAAACACCAATTAACTACGAAATTAGACGAACATATAGAATGTTCGTCTGTCCCAACCTTAGTCAGAAGCATTAATCATGAACAATTCAACACCTTCGTCCTGTAACCATGTCCCGGAAAAGGAAGTCACTCGTTTCCCACCGAAAAACGCGCGTAATTTTTTTCACCGACGCTTTAGCTGTTATGACGTCGCTTCCGGTTGGTTTCACCGCGGCGTGACGTCACGTGTCGCGTCACGTTCTTCCGGTAGGATTATGTTATGAATATACAATGTTGGTTTTATATTATTGGGGCTTTTTAATCATAGGAAATGGTTTTCTTATTCCATCAGAGAGAAAAGTCATTTTTAGGGTTCCGTACCTCAAACGGAACCCTTATAGGTATACTTAGTTGTCCGTCCATCCGTCCATCTCTCTGTCAAGACCTTTTCTCTCGGGAATGCGTGGAGGTATCGAGTTGAAATTAAAACCATATAGGTAATTAGCATTAGGCCAGCGTGGTGGACTATAGCTTAATCCGCCTCATTCTGAGAGGAGACCCGTGCCCGGTAGTGGGACAATATAATGGGTTGATTATGTAGGTACTCAGGTCTACAGTCCCTTGAAGCTGTGAACAAATCAAACATCTAAGTTAACGTAAAAAAAAAGATACGGCCGTTTATGCCGCAAAAAAACGTATATTTCGACACTCATGAGAATCAAAATTTATAGGTTATTTTCCGTTGACCTAGAACTATGAAACTTGGCAAGTAATACCGTCTTATACTACAAGTATAGGGAAAATTCTGAAAACTATACATTTGTAATTAATTATAATGTGTACAGTGGCGACCAAAAGTCCATAGGTAATCTTACAACGCAATAGTTTGACGTTTAGTTTGACTTACGACCTTCTATTTTCGTCGGCACACGCACTAACCCACTGGCTGTATCGGGCTCGCTCGCACTGTTCATAATCAACCCATTATACTGTCCCACTGCTGGGCACGGGTCTCCTCTCAGAATGAGAGGGATTAGGCTATAGTCCACCACGCTGGCCTAGTGCGGGTTGGCAGACTTCACACGCCGTCGAGATCACACTTAAACAGTGAAGGAAAACTTCACCGTTTAAGCGCGTGATAATTAACTATTGATACGCACATGACTTCGAAAAGTCAGAGGTGCATGCCTTGGGTTCGAACTCGAGACCTTTGACTTGGCAGTCCAACGGTCACACCACTAGGCTATCACTGCTTACTAGGCTATCACTGCTTGTCGTACTGTTCATAGCAATGTAATCCTTAGCGTGCTTATGGACTTTTGAGCGTATACTGTACCTTTGTAAGGAACCCACGGTGGGCGAGTCGGACCCGCACTTGTCCGGTTTTTTTTATTATTATTTGCGGCTATAGTATCACTGCGACCGCTATCGTGTGGTCATGTGAATCTGTTGTGATCACCACTGGTTGAGTTAGAGTTCACCGCTAAATCCTGCACCTACTATGAACTGCAGGATTTTCTTAGGTGTGAGCTCCTTTATTTCATCCGGGCTCAAGGTGTATTTCCTTAGATGAATACAACGCTTGTGTATTAGAGGTCCGCATTACCCAAGAAGGTGAAGTGGTGTTTCATCAGCCTTCCCACAGCGTCGACAGGTTTGCGTATTGCCCAACCTCAGATTGTGCATGTGCTTGGGATGCAGAGGTGTTCTCGTGTACACCCACAGCTCGCCGGTATGTTTACGTCGATTATATGTAGCTCACGAACGGAGACAAGACTGGGTGCCAAACATACTAAGGATGACAATGGTTTAGTTACGTTCTAAAAATTTGCTATATTTTGGGGTAATTACGGCAGTTTGGGCACGACAATCGTGAATTTTTAACTTCATTATTAAGTAACCCCGTGTGGGGACGGGTTAGAATACTATTCCTCACTGCCTTTCAGATAGGCATCCCGTAAGAGGCGTGAAAATATCTGACTAACTCGGTGGTAGGACCTCTTGGGGTTTGACTGGCTGGCAACCACCCTTACGTCAGAGTCTGTCGTAAAGCACCTTGGTGTGTGTTCCGCTCGGTTACAGCTGCTCTGGCAGTCTGTAGTCCTCTGGTGTTGCAGGTGTCCATGGGCGACGATGACTACTTACCACCAGGTGGCTCGTGAGCCCGTTTGCCAACTTAATCAACAAAAAAATACTTTCATGAATATTTTATATTTCTTATTTGATTTGGTGATGTGATTGGGATACCTGTATGCCCATTTCGGATCAGACAGGTTCTTTAACACAGTTTATACCTATATAGCATTTGAATGCTGAGCAATTTAGCGGGTCTGGTTAAAATGTCTCGTCATAACCACTGTAACTCGAACGTCATCATCCTCGTGAGTTTTATACCACTAAGGTGGCAAACAAGCATACGGCCCGCCTGATGGTAAGCGATTACCGTAGCCTATGGACGCTTGCAACACCAGGGGTATAACTCGCGCGTTGCCGACCCTGTAAAAATCTTTTCACACGCTTTTTTTTTTTGATAATACTATTACAGACATACCATCACGCCTGTATTCCCAGAAGGGTTAGGCAGAGGCGTGTTAATGTACACCCACAGTTCGCCTGGTATATTTAGGTCCCATGTAATAGGGGGCGAGCCTATTGCCATTAAGCGGGCACAAATCCAGACTTCGAGCTGCTACTGAGAATTTCATAGAAAAAATTAATAACACTTTTCTCGACCTGGATATCGAACCCAGGGCCTCTAGCGTAGCAGTCGCGCTTGTGACCACTAGATTAATAAGGTAGTCCTTTAGTCCTTGGTAATGGCTACAATTCGGTTCTGGCGTATTTGCATTGTGTGGTTGCAGTTTTAATCTAACCGATATGCTGTGGATAACGGTGTGAGTTTCACATTTATATAATTTCTTTGTTAATATTGTTTGCGCAGATATAATGTGTTACTGTTTGTTTGTCCTGAATTCTTTCATCGTTCATATCACGAAATGCCGGCACATCGTGATATGCCCATTTAAACGATCGGCCCACGACGGTATTATCGGTATTACCTAGACGTTGTGTTGCAGAATTCTGGTGGCAGTTGCTTCGGGCAAAATATTGATATCAAGCTGCATCTGGCAAGACTGGCAGCCGACCCAAATATACTCTAAAAGAAATACCCGAAACCTCACTAGCACCTCCTCAAGGTCCTTGGGCAATGTAATAACCCTTAAAACGATCGGCCCACGACATTAAATACTTTTAACTATCTTTTTGTGATTTTTTTGCATTTTCCATGCTAAGATTATTAAGTTATTTAATAGTAAAGGAAAAAATTCAATCGCGGGCAGGATTCGAACCTGCGTCTTCTGGTTTGATATACCAGACGCTCTGACCTCTAAGCCACCGCGAACCCTACCCGCATGATTGAAATTTTGCCTTCACATTCTGAATTTACGTCAATCATGCGGGTAGGGTTCGCGGTGGCTTAGAGGTCAGAGCGTCTGGTATATCAAACCAGAAGACGCAGGTTCGAATCCTGCCCGCGATTAAATTTTTTCCTTTACTATTAAATAACTTAAATACTTTTGTTTTGCAAAAATATTGGAGCACCTTTTTTAAGGGAGAAGAGTTGAGCGGTAATATTACAATCGAGTTTCATTAGTATAAACGCGTAGTTTCGGCAGCGCCAAAACTATTTATTCATGAAATTGCCGACAACTGCTGTGCATTGTTTTGCTAATCGTAAACATATTTTCAAGCTGGCATTGTCCTTTGTGGCACAGACAAACTTCTGTGTCGGTCACTTCAAAATTAAGGTAGTCTGAAATAGGAAACCATTTGAATGAACTTTTCAAGGAAAAATTCGCAGACACGTGAGAAAAAAAAAAATTAGGCCTTCTTCAAATAATAAATAATATTGACTAATTTGAAGCGGCGGTAGCCTAACGGCTAGGGCGTCGGACTTGCGATCATGTGGTTGCTGGTTTGAAACCCACTCATTGCACTACTGACGTGAACCGACTCGTAACACAAGCATTTCACCACGAGGGGTTAACAAGAATACTAGTAATGTGCGACCCACATAAGGGCTAAAAAAATTATATTTTTTTCGTATCCATTAACACATAACCACGCTGGTATTCAAGGTTAGAGACAGGGCAGAGGGCAAAACACTATGATTTCCCCTTTTTTTTAATAATAATGGGCTTGCTCTTGACTTCAATCTTGCTTCCGGAGCAAAGATGACGTCTACGGTGGAATAACACGCCCAGAATATGCCTGTTCACCTTATTTTTTTTAAAGATTCGGTTTGTACGTACTCGGAATACAGACGCAGGCAAAAAGTTCCACTTCTTGGCTGTGCGCATTATAAAAGATAATTTATAGCGCTGTCTGCGAATATGTGGAATATCAACCAAGTACGGATGATATCCTGCAGTGTGTCTGGACCATCGGAGCTACGTCTTCCGGCGGGATGAGCTCATGGAGTTCTTGTGCCGACTCTCCGAAGTACATTCTGCAAAAGACTGACAAGCAGGTAACTCAGTCTTCACCAGCTTTTCATCACCTATTAGCCTCTTGGCTCGGCAGTTCCGAACGGTTAATTTCAGACGCGCGTACCGGTTAATTAGCGTAGTTATTAACCACGATTTTTAAGTTAACGTGAACCACTTCTAGAACATTTCAAGGCATAACATTTGAAACCCGAGCAACTATATAATAGACGGGTATATATACCTATACAACGAAATTCCTCAGAGTTATTCAGTCTTAGTTGAAAGATATTGCATTCCACAGAAAATCGAGTGTTTCCGTCTTGACTTCACGCTTTAAGTTTACGGGGTCGGCAGAGGTTTAAGTCAAAGATAAAGTAAAATGTTTTATTTCAATAAGAATAGAATACAATTCGTTTTTAGATGGCTTCGCTGGAAGTTATCGCGCAAAGTGTTATTGGGTTTTTTTCTATGAAATCCTCGGTGTTTGGGTCTGTGACCGGTAATAGGCATGCCCACTAATGGGACTTAATCATAACGGCGAACTGTGGATGTACATTAGTACACATTCTGAGTAACCCTTTAGTAACTTTTGCTAAGTCATACGTGGTCATACCAACTAGATATTTTGGTCGCAGCGACAATTTTTTCGTCCCGTTTTGCGACCAAGTGTGAAAGAAAGAAAAATTTTTATATTGGACTCGCACACATACAAATAGATACAACTCATTTTTTTTATTTAATATTATTACATGGTATTATGTGTGCATAAAAAAATATAGCGTCCCTGCACGACACCAAAAATAATACTGGTTAAATTATTTAGGGGTGACTTTAGGCTACTGGATGCGTGGGTCGGCTCGTGCAAGGGACAGGCAGGGTTACCGGTACAGGGTCTTCGCGATGGGCCTCGCTAGTGAGGATGGTATTTCGAATGGCGTTTGTTTTGAGAGTGCTAGTCTCTCGGTTGGATTCCTGCAGAAGAGTGATAGCCATCGGGATAAGTCACAGCGTACCGCGGACGGCGGACTCTGCTTAGATTTCCTCTTAGATTTTTATACGTTTGGGTTTACCTGTACGCTGGTCCGGTCGTGGTTGCTGTCGTACTCGTAACCCTGTCAATGATAGAATGATAATAATTATTTTTTAAACGTATTCATCATTTGTTATTACAGTTGTCGACCCTAATTCGTTACGCGAATATAATTATAATGATAATGTTTCCACAAAATAATTTCTTTGTGTATTGTAGGGACTAGTAATTGCCTGTGGTTTTGTGTGATTTTTATTCATTTTTAACTGCCTTATTAGTTTAGTAGTCTGCTACGCTAGAGCTTCTAGGTTCGATTCCCATGTTGAGAGGGTTATTACTATTAGCAGATTAGGGTCTGATGGCAGTCGCTTTGTGTACAATACTGATAACCAGCCACATCTGATTTTTTTTTATTCATATTAGGCTTACGCTTGACCGCCAGTTCGCCTGATGTTAAGCGACACTGCGATCTACGATGGAGCGCACTTGTCTTGATTAGACGGGAAGCTAGCTAACATTGTTAAAAAAAGGTTATCACAAAAAGACTTCACTTTCTTTGTAGCTATTTATAATTATGAAGGTTGTTTTACAAATTTTTCGCATAATATTATGAAAATTAGTGTTGTTATATATAATAAAAATTCAATTTATGGCAAATGAAATTCTTTTGTTCAATATCCCTTATTTAGAATTGAGTCATTATTGTATTCAAGCTGTATATACATTTGCGGAATTTCGTCACGGTGGATGGTCCTGAATTCGATTCAGTTAATCAAAAAAATTTATTAAGATTTTCTATCAAGGTCTCAGTAGCAGCTCGGAGTTTGAATTTATGCCCAGGATTGCCCCCTATTACATACATATATGAGACCTAAATATACAGGCAAATTGTGGGTGTACATTAGCTCATCTTTGAAGATCCGTTTGAAGATTATCAGCTCTTTTCTGGTCCATGAAGGGATTTGCGCAACTTGCACAGGTCTGATCGACTTGAAATTTGGTATCCTGTTACTTCAATGACATTTTAAGAACATGGTAGCCTTATTTTGATGCTGCGGGGTTTTCTAAAATTTAATGATATCTTATGAAATATTCACTCTCCATACTTTACTCGAAACACATCATATCATATCATAATCATAATGGTGTACTTGCCTTTAATTTTCTTGATCATCACAAATTAACATCACAATGTTTTATACTTTATAATGTTGTGTTTTCAGCTGAATATTATCTTTATGTATTTATCAAAGCATATAAAAGACAGATTTTTGTCATTGAGATGGAATCATTTTCCTCATATCCTCATCGATATACGTATGGTCCGTTTGAAAATTATTTTAAATTAAAAGGGCGCGGCGATCAGGTATGTTTTTTTTCTGTTTTTATTAATTTTTACACCGAGATCTAATTTCTCTCTGTATCAAAATTTTTACTCCGTGATCTAATTTCTCTCTGTATACAAAATTTACTTTCTTTTACATTTATGTAGTAGATAATGTTTTGAAATAACCATAATAATATACAGGATACAATTTAATAGATAATTTAAAATATATAATTTTTGTGTTACAAAGGAATTTTAGAACACGTGATTAAGGACAATAATTATACTTTTTTAGTATTGTAAAGAGAGTTTGGCAAAAATCAATTCTAAGATAAAAGATATGATTATTTTTTACATATATACAATATACAATTTAGATAATTGAAATTAATTATATTTTGGTACTGCATTGCGCACAGAATCGTAATACCAAAATAAATTGTAAACAATATTTTATCAAGTTTTGTTATTATTCGGATTCGGATACCCTCAATCTAGGATTCTGCCAAAAAATCGTTCCAAATTAGTAGTAGTAGTAGTAGTAGTTATCAATAATTATATTTGGTTACTATTAGTATTTCGGACAGAATGGTAGACTAGGAACCAAGATTAACCCTATCAAAATCCGAATAATAACAAAATTTAATTAAATTGTGTTTAATTTACGATTAATTTTGGTATTACGTTTATATAGGAAATTCGGTCCGCCGCGCGCCGGCTTCTTAAGGGTCCGGCGGAGCGTGAATTGCCCACAAAAACGTAATACCGAAATAAATCGTAATCCAGACAATATTCTATCAAATTATGTTATTATTCGGATTTAGATACTGTTAATCTAGGTTCCTACGATCCTATTTCGTGTGCTACTACTTCACTGAAAATAAAAGACCGGAAAATTTGGTAAAGTTATCAAAAATTGCATTCGCTTACAATTATTTCCATTGAAGTATTTTGGACGAAATAGTAACGTAGGAACCTAGATTAACGGTATCGAAATCCGAATAATAACAGAATTTGATCAAATTGTGTTTGAATTACGATTTATTTCGGTATTACGTTTGTGAGAGAAATTCGGTCCGCCGGACTCTTAAAGTTTTTGGTGGGGAGTGAGAGGTGATACTCTGTCCCTTTCCCACAAAACGAATGTCAATATAGATTCTATAGCGCATGCGCGATTTAACGTCACAATGTGCTATAGTACGTTCTCTGTCTTGCATAAAATTGAAACGGTTATAACTTCCTTACTTCGCACAAATTTTAATTTTGTCTTTGGTGTTCGTCCCTATTTATGGTCAAAAAAATCATTCAATTAACCTGTTGTACTAATTATTCTTTTTCTATATAGAAATCATGGGGTTATTAAACATATTGAGTACATTAAGCACCCTAACACTATCCTTATTTGGATTGGATGGGGTGCTGTTTCCAAAGCAGATGTCAATTACAGGTTCAGTATTAACGCTTATTTTTTAATGGTATTTTTTAATCATAATACAAATCCTCATGACTGCCTCATTAGTCTAGTGGTCCCAAGCGCGACTGCTACGCTAGAGGTCCTGGGTTCGATCCCCAGGTCGAGCAAAGTGTTATTTAGTTTTCTATGAAATTCTCAGTAGCAGCTCGGAGTCTGGATTTGTGCCCGGTTAATGGCTGTAGGCTCGCCCCCTATAACATGGGACCTAAAACATACCAGGCGAACTGTGGGTGTACACTAAGTACGCCTCTGCCTAACCCTTCGGGGAATACAGGCGTGATGGTATGTTATGTTATGTTAATACAAATCTCAAACTTCGAGTTCCTACTGAGAATTTCATAGAAAAACCCAGGACCTCTACTGTAGCTGTCGCTCTTGGAACCAATAAATTAATGAGGCCGTAAATTTTTTCTTTTACAAAATATGGCGTCTGGTTACCGCCATATTGGATTTTGTTAACTGTCATGTCTTTAGTGCATTTGTAAGATTAAGACAAACCGATTGACGTAAGAAACCATCAAAATCAGCCCACGGGCTTGGTGCCTAGAGCGCCACAAAGGAGCAAACATACATACACGTATGGACTGTTAAACACATTACACTCCATTGCGTCGTGCAATCGGGTAAAAATAGGTCTCGCTGCTTGAACGCAGAGCATATTAATCACCAGTTCTATATGTTACAGATAATGCGACGTATGACTACATTATAGTTGGAGGTGGTACTGCTGGCTGTGTCCTCGCCAGAAGACTAGTTGATGCAAACTACAGCGTCCTAATGCTGGAATCCGGAGATGATCCCCCTTACTTATCCATTGTAAGTATTACCCCGTAAGGGGACGGGTCTGAATACATTCCTCACTGTCATTCAGATAGGCATCTCTTAAGAGTTCAATCTCTTGAGTTTTGACTGCCACTCTTACGTTGGAGTCTGTAAAGCACAAAGGAGGAACTGGAAAAGAAAGGAGGAAAGTTTCTGCGTAAGAGCCAGTTCCTTCTTGGTTGGGCTCTGGCCCTCTGCAATTCGTAGAGGCTCTTACGGTTTGGCAACGCACCAGTAACTCCTCTGGTATCTATGGACGAGGCATTGATATGCTGGTCCAGGAAGTAGGTACTCCGTACGTTTATGGTCACGCCACAGCCATAGTAATATCTCCAAGCACCCCATCTGTGACAGCCAACAAAAACTGCATGTGTCTGCCTGATGCCAAAACCATATAAACATCAACAAAATGATGATGAGAAGAAAGCAATTTGAACGATAAAAACATAACTTAAAAACACCACGCCTGTATTCTGTTAGGCAGAGGTGTTCGAATATACACCCACAGTCCCATGTAATAGGGGGTGAGCCTATTGCCATGAAACGGGCACAAATCCAAACTCAATGGTGCTACTGAGAGATTCATAAAAAAACTAAATACTGTTTCTGCTCGACCTGGGAATCATGTAGCGTAGCAGTTGTGCTTACCAGTAAACTAATAATTACAATAAATAATTTATTTTAGAAGATTATTCCATAAATGTTTGTTAGCGATGCAGCTTATTAATATCTAAGAGAGGTAGGGTGTAGTGGTATCGAATAATTCCACTCACAATTGGAGCTGCGCGACTGGGAAAGTACCTTGCAGAAAATCGTGGCCAAATAACATAGCTTCGGGCTATGTTGTCTTCCTAACGGAGCTCCGCGAGGAAGCGTCGTGTTGGTAGTGGAGGGGACCGATGGTGTTTTGTTACCGCCGCTGTCATGCATGACACCATGTCTCTTATGCTGCCAGGCCAACTATTCGTTCTTCGTCCATAGGCTACGGTAACCGCTTACCATCAGACGGGCCGTATGCTTGTTTGCCACCTTAGTGGTATATATAAAAAAAAAAACTAACTAAATACTAATGAGCCAGGTAACGACACGATTGGCTTCTGCGCCACGTGTTGTGGGTTCGATCCCCACACGGAGCAAATATTTGTATGATCTACAGTTAGTTGTTCCGGGTCTGGGCGTTTGTGTGTGAGAATTTGTGTTTGTAAACGCACCCACGATACAGGAGAAAATCCTAGTGTGGGGCAACGTTTTTAAAAAAAAAAAGTTAGTTGAGGTACAAAAAATAATAACTTGTTATTTTCTTTTGTAGAAACCAGCTGCGTTTTACGCACTACCAAGAACAAGTGTTGATCATGATTACAAATCAACTTTAGATGAATACACAGCATTTGGGCAAGGGAACTACACTAGATTGACATCAGGCAATATGCTCGGTGGAAGTAGCTCCCTGTATCACCTCCTTCATCTACGAGGCCCGCCATCAAGCTACGATACCTGGGCAGAAAAAACCGGTGACGACTCCTGGTCATACGACAATCTACTTCAATATTTCATTAAAAGTGAAAACCTTACGGATACTGAAATTTATACAAAATATCCAAATGATCATGGTAAGGACGGTCCAATTGGTTTATCGAGACAAACCCATGAGGAAGTTGATGATTATCTGGCGGCTTTCGCTGAAGCTGGTTTTCCTACAGTACTAGACCTAAACGCTTATAATACAAGCACTGGTTTCACACAACCTCAATTAGCCATAGCTAATGGTACCCGACAGACTACAGCACTTTCTTATCTATACACAGTAAAAGACAATTCTAATCTATACGTTTCTAAAAATACAGTAGTGTCGAAAGTAATTATTGAAAATAATGTTACGGTGGGTGTGCAAGCAATTTATGAAAATACTACTTACACATTCAGAGCAAGAAAAGAGGTTATTTTAAGCGCTGGTGCGTTTAATACGCCACAGATACTGATGCTATCAGGTATTGGGCCACAAGAACATTTGGAGTCAATGAATATTAGTGTCGTGGCTGATCTTCCTGTGGGAGAAAATTTAATCGTCCCACCAGCCGTATGTGTGGTTCACAAGACCAAAAAGCATTTAAATCCTATCCCTAGTGTATCAAGTGTTAAGGCACTGTTAGATCTTTCAAACTTACCCTTCTCTCTCTTCGTAGGATCAATGGCTTCAAATAAGTCTAGCACAATACCAAATTCTCAGTCTTATAATCTGCTTCTACCATACAATGTTCCACTCTTAGTTTTAGCTTGCATCCTTGTTTATGGGTATGAAAGTAGCATTTGCATCGATTTGCAAGCGCAGGTGGTATCCAGAGATGCATTGTATTCCGTTTTGGTAGACTTCGACGTAAAATCAAGAGGTACAGTGCGTTTGAATAGTACTGATCCCACTGATGATCCTGTGATCACAACTGGAATCTTTACCAATGAAGAAGATTTAGATAGCATGGTAGAAATAATTAGAGACTTTACTTCAGTAGGAAATACGACTTTCTTCAACGAGATTGGCGCTGAAGTTGTTGGTTTGAACCTATCGGAGTGCGCTGACAAGGAGGCTGGTTCTGACGCGTTTTGGAAATGCTTTATTCTGCATAGGACAGTCAGTCCGTTCCTTTACACGAGTTCCTGTGCTATGGGGAGTGTGGTTGACAGTAAATTGAAGGTTAAAGGCTTGGAAAAGCTGCGTGTTGTGGATGCTAGCGCGTTTTACGACTTGCCTAATACTGCTACGAATGCTGCTGTACTAGCTTTGGCTGAGAAAGCGGCCGTTATGATAATAGGTGACGCATAATTTTACGCTTCGTCAAACAAGGAAACCTTTAAAACAAAAGAAATCTACTTAAGTATATTCAAAGGACAGTTTTATAAATCACAAACCGTTTAACTGTATCTAAATTGGATTATTCGTTTTGAAGATATGTGGTAACATTTGTTTGCACAAACAAATAAACAACTTCTTATCCTAAACGCATACACTTTCTCCGTGGGTATAAATGTGTTTAAATTATAGTTCCAGTCTTTTTCCAGTAGGTATCTTATATAAAAACTTTGTGTCCATTTTCGATATTTTGTTAATGATTTGATGTACTTGTACGATGTTTGATGTACTTTTAGCCTAAGAGAAATACTATTAAATTGACTAGTATATTTTTCTTTATTATCTGAATTGACCTTTTGTTCATCGTTCTCAACACTCTTTTCTGCAGTCGGGAAAAAATAAATATAATTTTCAAACCTGTTTGAAGTTTTTCTTACCTTTCTATACTTTTACTATGAAGCTGACCTCTATTTAACTATATAATGTCATTGAAACTGACTATAAATATACTTATCAGAGAGAATGATAAATTTATTGACAATAGGGAATATGCATGCCTTTTTTAATGTTTTTAATCAATACTTTAAATTATTAAAGCACCGTAAAAATATTTCTTTGACCAAAATATTAATATTTAATCATAAAAATAAATATTCAAAACTGCAATAAAAAATCAGATTTAAACGCCGCCATATTGGCTGTGTGTACTGTGACGTCAGATTCCGCAAAAACAGTCACTGTTTTATCGTTTTTTAAATTTATTGATCGCTTTATCCAATCAATTATCTATATTTTTATGTTTACTAACTAATTCGAACATGGAAGAGCACTGAAATCAATTTTATATCTAGTAATTATAAGCCTTAATGATTAGCAGCAGAATATTTTGTAATGTGCTACCAAGTCGAGAGAAACAAGAGAGTTCTACTAAAAACGAGAGGCATAGTGGAATCGAATAATTCCACTCACAATTGGAGCTGCCCGACTGGTGAATTACCTCCACCTTGCAGAAAATCGTAGCCAAATAACATAGCTCCGTGCTATGTTGCGTTCCTAACGGTGCCAGAGGAAGAGCAAAGCGCGAGTGATACCCCTGGTGTTGCAAGCGTCCATAAGCGACGGTAACCGCTTACCATCAGGCGGGCCGTATACTTGTTTGCCACCATAGTGGTATAATAAATGACTTTTGAAATCGGATAAAGCTTAAAAGAGTTTTCGTACAAAACACAAAATTGTTTCGTGAAATTGTTCAAAAATTTTAACTATTCAGCGTACGCAGAGATTTTTAACCGTAGTTAGGAATTTTTTGCTTAATTCTTACTTTTTTTCAAAAGTACTCACTTTAATTCCGGCTATTTAGAACAGGTTTTATTTCTGCAGATTGAATTAAAAGATTGTGCTAGTGTTGAGTGGAAAAGGTAACGGATGGAACCATCACGATTACTCCCGAAGGTCTAAGCAGAGATATGTACTCGTATATATAGACCTATGGAACGAGCCTATTGCCATTAACCAGACACTAATTCTGATCCCGAGCTAATATTGAGAATTTCATAAAAAAAAACCAATAACACTGCTGACCTGGGAATCGAACCTAATATATTACGGTCAGCAGCTGAAGTTAAGACCACTTCATCAATGAAATAGTAATAAAAAGCGGTTTAAATATTTAAAAATATATATATATTTATGTACGAAGAAAACATTAAACGATAGCGCCATTTTATTTACGTCACATCGGCTAGATGTCAAAGAGAATTCGGAAAATTTCAATTTCCAACGATTTTGGGTGTATTGCATTCGGTTTCTGTGGAGCTACAAATAATTCAAAAAAGGATTTACCACATTCGGCATCAATACTGTGTGTATTTACTTTTCTGTAGAAAAACTCTTTGGAATACCTTTGAAAAAAAATATATATGAAGAGCCTACGAGTACGTTGCGTCATTTTCCATCAAAGTCGCTTTTTTATTATTTTTTCAAATTCGAAAATTGCACTATGTTTCTGCAAATTGCGGTCACCGTTGTGTGTGGAGTGAATTTTTGAAGTGAGATTAGTCTACGAGATTTTCCATATATCGTAATACCAAAATTAATCGTATTATTTTTTTTAAACGTTGCCCCACACTAGGATTTTCTCCTATGTCGTGGGTGCGTTTACAAACACAAATTCTCACATACACAAACACCCAGACCCGGAACAACTACCTGTAGATCATACAAATATTTGCTCCGTGTGCGGATCGAACCCACAACACGTGGCGCAGAAGCCGATCGCTCAGCCGCTACGCCAAACGTGTCGTCAAATTCAAATACAATTTAATCAAAATATGTTATTATTCGGATTCAAATACCTTTAGTCTAGGTTCCTATTCAACCATTTCGTCCTAAATACTTCACTGAAAAAAAATGTGAGCGAATTATTATTGATAACTTTACCAAGTTTGGAACGAATTTCCGGCTGTTTATTTCCAGAGAACTAATAGTAAACGAATTGGTACGGTAGGAACTTAGAATAACGGTATCCAATAATCCAAATCCGGATTTAATTTAGTCTAGTGGTCCCAAGCGCGACTGCTACGCTAGAGGTCCTGGGTTCGATCCCCAAGTCGAGCAAAGTGTTATTGGGTTTTTCTATAAAATTCTCAGTAGCAGCTCGGAGTTATTAATGACTTAATATATTACGAATGTGGAACAGCTAAAATACTAAGTCATAATTTGTAAATCGCGGCAACCTTCAAGTGTGAATCGAAATGTTACTGATGCTGTCACCCGCACCATGCTATAGCGCCAAAAGTATAGGTAACTTGAATAAATTATTTTGACATTGAAGCAGTTTCACCAATAACCCCTACATCCAAAATAAATCTAGGATACACCCTATCTTATTCTAAAATTCATACCTCGATGTCACGATTCAATTTCACATAGTTTCAAAAATGTGCCAAACGCCGTACAGTGCTGGTCAGTGTCTGGAATGCGAACCCATACCGCGCAGACGTCATTATTAACATTTTCATGATTCCATAGGGATTAATGTTATTAAAACACATATACTCACGCCTTTCATCCATAACGGTAGGCAGAAACTATAGACCGGCACTTCCTACGATTCTTACATACTTCTTTTGCTTCCACATTCATAAATAACATAACATAACATAACATACCATCATGCCTGGCAGTTGCCTGTTAGGCAGCGGTGTACTAATGTACACCCACAGTTCGCCGGTATGTTTAGGTCCCATGTAATAGGGGGCGAGCCTATTGCCATTAACCGGGCACAAATCTACACTCCGAGCTACTGAGAAGCTAATGATAATTTCATAGAAAAACCCAATAACACTTTGCTCGACCTGGGGATCGAATCCAGGACCTCTAGCGTAGAATTCGCGCTTGGGACCACTAGACTAATGAGGCAGTCATTAATCTTATCATAAATACGCGCCGGTTGGGAATACTACGCACCTGACCTTTTTGAAGGACCTATAACACTTTGCTCGACCTGGGGATCGAATCCAGGACCTCTAGCGTAGAAGTCGCGCTTGGGACCACTAGACTAATGAGGCAGTCATTAATCTTATCATAAATACGCGCCAGTTGCGAGTACTACGCACCTGACCTTTTTGAAGGACCTATAACACTTTGCTCGACCTGGGGATCGAAACCAGGACCTCTAGCGTAGAAGTCGCGCTTGGGACCATGACTCAAAATTACTTTCGGGTTTCGTTATTATATATTATCATTTCGTTTTATATATATTTTAACGTGGGAGACCCATGCTTCTGCACGAATGGGCCGGCTCGACCGGAGTGATACCACGGCCTCACAAAAAACCGACGTCAAACAACGCTTACGTTGTGTTTCGCCGAGTAAGTGAGGTTACCGGAGGCCCAATTCCCTTTTAAAAGACGGGCAACGCACTTGTGTCTCCTCTAGTGTTGCAGGTGTCCATGGGCGGCGGTAATCGCTTACCATCAGGTGATATGTCTGCTCGTTAGTCCCACTATCCCATAAAAAATAATTATAATGATGACTCGATATTCTAATCGACCTGTTCGAGGTCTTGCGCTTCTTCACGTTGTAGATAGACCATACTCTATTGCTTGAAACGCCATGGTCTCAAAACCTATTTCCCATAAGCAACGCCTATTAGCCACATATCTATACATTTAGCAATCCATGGTTATTCCCCCGTAACTACTATCACTGCTTATGTAACTATCATCGCCCAAATTCACAACAAGATTAATACGCAATCCACCATAGCATGACAGAAACCCCATCCTTTGTAACTTTCCCTATGAAGAACAATAAGTAAGTCACTCACCAGGCATTGAACTGTGAACGTATTGTGGATTAGACACACTATATTCATTGTGTCTCGACGGTCAAAGACCCAATGTTTTTAGGTTTGATTTGATTTTACCCCGTGTGGGGACAGGTTAGAATACTGTTCCTCACTGCCTTTCAGATAGGCGTCCCGTAACAGGCGTGAAAATATCTGACTTGCTCGGTGGTTGGACATCTGGTGTCTGACCGGCTCGACCGGAGTGATACCACGGCCTCACAGAAAACCGGCGTTAAACAACGCTTACGTTGTGTTTTGTGTGAGGTTACCGGAGGCCCAATCCCCTTTTAAAAGGCTGGCAACGCACTTGTAACTCTGGTGTTGCGGGTGTCTATAGCGGTAATCGCTTACCATCAGGCGATCCGTCGGATCGTTTGCCCCTCTATCCCATAAAAAACAGGACACGCAAAATAGCGTAGGACGCTCTCCGGCAAGATGGAGTGATAATTTGCGAAAGGTTGCTGGCGGAAACTGGATGCGACAAACCGAGGACAGGGAGAAATGGCGCACATTGGGGGAGGCCTACGTCCCGCAGACGACTGCTATAGGCTTAAAAGGTCGGCAATGCGCTCGTGACGCCTCTGGTGTTGCGGGTGTCCATGGGCGGCGGTAATCGCTTACCATCAGGCGATCTGTCTGCTCATTTGCCCTCCTATCACATAAATAAAAAAAAGCAAAATTTGTGCTAAATTTTATCCAGATCGGTTCAACCGTTCTGGCGTGAAAGAGTAACAAACATCCATAATCCTCAAAAACTTTCACGTTTATTGTTTTCTCCACAGACTGCGACCCATTCGCTCATAATAGATACAAATAAGTACATTAGCAGGTGAGGCCCCCACCTTGCGGCAGGTGGGTCAGACAGGGACACAAGACATACATTAATTCTTACTTCTTCACCTGTTATGCTTTATAATTACTACTATTAGATACTGTACGGTTAAGGGGAAGTTTGTAGATTCAGATCATGGATAGAACCTGTCTGTTCTACATATTTTATTACACGGCTCAACTCGATTAAATAATGGTATCAGGCAGGGTAGGAACCTAATTGTTTTCAGGATAAGGCGTTCATAAAATTACCATCAGAGGTAATGGTAAGTTAGTCTGCTTCCCTAATTATAAAATTTCTCGAATAGGCAGAGGTGTATTATTGTATACATCCACAGTTCACCGGTATGTTTAGGTTTCGTGTAATACGGAGCCATTAACCGGATACAAATCCAAACTCCGAGCTACTACTGAGAATTTCATAGAAAAACCCGATTACACTTTGGTAGACCTGGGAATCGAATTCAGGACCTCTACTCGTGAATACAACTATTATGGCAGGTCTTATATAAAAGAAAATAATACAACTTAGGTACTCGTATTTCTAGTATCGGAATTGATCATCGAATTGTAACAAAATATAGTGCAATTATATACATATATTACGTATGTCTTTTACATATCGGGTGTTCATATAATATTGTCTAAGGTTATTTTTACGTCTCCGTACCTTAAAAAGATTCGTCCGTCTTGCTGTCTGTCTGTCATGAACCTTTTTCTCATGAACTTTTGGAGGTGTAAACTGCCAAATTAGTATTGTTGTGTTTCGCCGAGTGAGTGAGGTAACCGGAAGCCCAATCCCCTTTTAAAAGGTCGGCAACGCACTCGTGACTCCTCTGGTGTTGCGGGTGTCGGTAGTAATCGCGTACCATCAGGCGATCCGACTGCTCGTTTGCCCTCCTATCCCATAAAAAAAGTGGTCGTAAGGACGCCTGCTAAGGCGATTACGATTTGAATATATAACTTAAATGTATAGATGGGTGCGTAATCAAACGATTATAAAATTAAAAAGAACGTTGCCCCACACTAGGATTTTCTCCTGTATCGTGGGAGCTTTTTACTAAAACAAATTCTTACGATACACAAACGCCCAGAGCTCGCAAAACTACCTGTAGATCTTACAATTATTTGCTCCGTGTGGGGATCAAACTCACAACACGTGGCGCAGAAGCAGATCGCTCATCCACTACGCCAAACGTTTCGTCAACTGTCCCAGTGATGGGCATGGCATTCCTCTAATAATGACAGGAGTTAGATTATAGTCCACCACGTTGGTCTATTGAAGTCTGCCAACATTATATAGAAAAAACAACATAATTATAATCGAATTGAGAACCTCGTCCTCTTTTCAAGTCGGTTAAAAAGTAAATGTTCGCTAAAAAAATACAAAAAACTAGTAAGGGCTTGGCCTTACCTGCGCACGCGTCGTGCACCTGTCAGTGTCGCGTGCCACGGAGACTGCATCTCAACGAGCTCATATTGTTTGCGACACAAACCATGAGATTATGGAGAATTTTACAGTACCATGATAATAGGAATATGGCTGTGGTGAATCTCATGAATCCCATGGCCATGACTATTGGGCAGGGGAAGGCAAAATAATGTGGTTAATAATTCATTCCAAAAAAAGGAGGTGGTTCTCAATTCAACTGTATGTTTGTTACGCGATTATTCCGTCAATCATGAATCGATTTCGTCAATGATCATTCATTTTTGATCGGTAGGTCATACTTCAGAGGTGGTCCCATAAAAATTTGGTCAAGGTCTAAGTCTTCTGTGAAGACGGTTCTATTTTTACTTAAAAGTTATTTTATTAGTCGGTACGAGTGCGACATAACCTGCAGATGGCAGACGAACCACACTTAAAAAAAAAATGATAACTAAAATATTCAATTATATCTACTGTTTGGAAAGATTAAAAAGGTCAGCGTATGAGGAATCGCCATTACGCTCACACTTTAGGTATATAAAACGCCACAAAAATTTGTTTGACCTCGGAATCGAACCCGGGATATCAAACTGAGTAGTCTACATTAGACCAATAAGGCAGTTAGCTGTATGATTTTTATGTAAAATAACCAAGCCAAGTCCCTGTGTTGTAAATTTTTAACCGACTTTAAAAATGGTTCTCAATTTGACAGTATTTTAAAATCTATAATTCTTCGCCGATAGTAAACCGATAACAATATTTATTTCTTTTTATCTGATAGATTATACTTCCTAGTTGGTCCCATATAAATTTAAAGGATTTCTGAAAATGTGTTTCGAAGATACACCACAAAATGCTTGAAGTCGGTTTTCCTTGTCCCCGCTAAAGCTTATAATTCAACCCAGCCTACACTTAGGATCTCAAGTACCGTAAATGCAACAAAAACCTAATTAGTTCTTCCAACATCACCTAGAACTAACTAGGTATAGTTATAATCCGGTATATGTAAGGATAAACTATGGTTACACCTGTCAGTGATATTAAAAATGGTGTTTATCTACAGCTGTGAGATGTCTCGTTAAAATTATCAAGTGTTTTCGACCTAACAGGTGATGCGTTTGGTTCCTGAGTTAAGATAAATTTGAATTACGAGCAGCCAGCCATTGAGGAAATATGCGTTATTAACCAACTTCAAAAATTTATATCACTTGAAGTCGGCAAAATGTATATTTGGCAATCTTTATCTTATTGTGTTTTTTTTTGCATTTTCCATGCTAAGATTATAAAGTTATTTTAGTAAAGGAAAAATTCAATCGCGGGCAGGTTTCGAACCTGCGTCTCCTGGTTGGATACACCAGACGCTCTGACCTCTAAGCCACCGCGAACCCCACCCGCCTGATTGAAATTTTGCTTTCACATTCTTAATTTACGTCATAAGGTGACGTTGGCGACATCTATGAAAAGCAAGTTACCTTGCTTCTCAATCGAATATTTTATTAGGTCTCTTAAATTAACCCTAGAATACTGAACGTCTGCGTTTAAAATAATATAAGGTAACACTGCACAACATTTTCTTTATCTAAGAAAGAGACAGCTGAAAAAATACTTGCAATGATACTGTGGAAAAATACTCTCATCTAAAGAACTTAATTAAACTGAAAAAAGATGGGACACTTGACAAAAACAAAGGGTGGTAAAAACCCAATTAATTTCCAAGTAAATGCGGGGGAATTCTTACTTGTAAAGTTATTTATTTACTGAGGCAAAGGAACTTAACTTCAATTGTATCTATGATTATATAGAGGTCATTATCATCACGCTACAGATTTCCAGATAGAATAGTCTTAAAGAAATGCTAGGAGAATAAACGTTATCCTAAAAAAAATGTCGTCCTGTGAATCCTTGAGCTCCCTAAATTATGGTTGAGCTACACGATGACTGATGCATGACTCTGGGACTAGTCTACTCAAAGCTGCTATGGTTCTTTCCTCAAAAGGCCATTTCAGACATTACCCTACGTCGTGCCACTCACATATAAGTGTTTTTCCATGTCTGGACTTTAAAAGAGACCATGATTCTCTGAGTTTTATTTCGGTGTTTCTTCTCAGAGGTCGTCAGTTAGGAAATGTCGAAGCCATCTAGCTATAAAACAAACCAAAACCATTGACATGTAAAATTATCTCTAAAGACCTACTTGCAGAATAAAAAAAAACGAATCCAAGACCTCTAGCATAGCGGTCGCGCTTAGGACCACTAAGCGCAGTCAATATACACTATGCTAAAAACTCCTGTCCAATCCGAAAGGGGTACATAGGTATCCCAATCACATAACCAAATAAATTAAAAAGCATTAAATATTCATAAAAGTAAACATTTTAATGAATAAGCTTCATTAATATGTTTCAATGTTTAAATTCAATAAAATTTAAACACAAGATTTAGATTAACTTTTTTTTGACGGTCTTGAGTATTTTACATGGCCTACGCAAATGTCTTGCTGATCTGGTATCGTCGTGCGACGGGTCGTTGAGCTCCCTTAATGACGATGACTGTTGTATGCGTGCCGTCAGTCAGGACAGGTCAACTCAAGGCTGCTAAGGCTCTTTCTTCAAAAGGCCTGTTCAGATATTGCCCTACATCGTAACACTCACACATAATATTATACATAGTTGTAATACCACTACTACTGTCTGGACTTTATAAGATACCATGATTCTCTGAGTTTGTTTCGGTGTTTCTTCTCAGAGGTCGTCAGATAGGAAATGCCTGCGCCATCTGGTTTAAAATATGTAAGGCATTGACTTGTAAAAGTATCTTTATAAGATCTATTTACAGAAATAAATATCATTTATCATTTATATGGTTGTCGTACCCAAATTGCCACAATTACCCCAAAATCTAGTAATTTTCTTAGATGTTATAAAACCATCACAAGCCTTATTATATTTGACACCCAGAGACGGTGTCGCTGCCACCGTAAGTATTGTCATTTCTGTTTCCTCGTTTTATAATATTTTTTAAAACGAGGAAAATATGTAAATTGAAAATCTATACTATTATTATAAAGCTGAAGAGTTTGATTGTTTGTTTTTTTTGTTTGAACGCACTAATCTCAGGGACTACTGGTTGGAATTGAAAAAATACTATTGTGTTGGATAGTCCATTTATTGAGGAAGGTTATAGGTGCTGCTACGCCTCTTAAGAGCGGAGCAGCACGGGTAAACCGCTGGCGGGATGATTTTTTATACCACTTAGGTGGCAAACAAGCAAGGTAATAGGTTACCGTAGCCTATGGACGCCTGCAACACCAGGGGTGTTACAAGCGCGTTGTCGACCCTGTAACTAAAGGAGGAATAGTTGGGCTGGCAGCATAGCCGAAGCCGAGCCGAAGCGTTATGCTTATCCTATCTGCCAACACAACGCTTCCTCGCGGAGCTCTGGCGACCTTGCTCACCGTTAGGAACACAACATAGCACGGAGCTATGTTATTTGGCTACGATTTTCTGCAAGGTGGAGGTACTTCCCTAGTCGAGCAGCTCCAATTGTAAGTGGAATTATTAGGTTCCACTATGCCCTACCTCTCTTGTATCCTGTTTTATTTATATAATAAATAGAACCGGATCTCGATACCTAAAAATACCTTCACGGGTCGGGCAGGGTTTTCTGAACACATTATGATAATGGTGTAATTCTAGGAAATATAGTGTTGGAGAAGAGCGGGTTAGGTAAACTAAGTAAAGTCTTGTAACACTTATGACCTTTTATTCGGGCAGAGCTTCGCCTTACAATAAGTCCAGTTTAAGAGTGACTCTTCAATGAACCGACATGGTTCTTTTATAGGCAGCAATTGAAGTCAAAACAATTACTTTTAATTACATCTCAAAATGAATAAATAAAGTTAAACAAATGCCTATACCTTACTAAAGAAATTCAACAATCATTAGAGAATATTTATAGAGAGTATTTATAATTTAAGCGATTTAAATAATTAATTAATTAATCGAATACTCGTAGAGGTCGCGCTAGTATCGGTAGTCCGGTCGTGTAGTCTTGCTGGCAGGTAGTGATTCAGGACGTGACGTAGCAGTAGCGGAGGTGGACGGTAACATTCGGCCATCCTGCATCAGCCGTGTCCCACGGCGGTCATCGTCCTTTTCTCGCAAGTCCATATTCTGAAAAGAGTCCAAATACACTTAAAAGCATTTTTTTTCTTACCACGTAGCTTATCTATCATCAATTCATCACATATGCAAAGAGAATAGTAAGTCATTCATACAGCAATAATATCACACAGGAAGTATCACACAGCTAGCTTCTACAAAGGACAACAACGAAGGGATTACACAGCGGATAACGATGAAAGGATCACACAGCAGCAGCCAGCAGTCATACAGCAACAGCCACACAGCTGACAACTGCAAAGAACAACGACGAAAGGATCACACAGCCAACGACTGTAAAGAACAACGACGAAAGGATCACACAGCAGTCGTCACACAGCAACAGCCACACAGCCGACTACTGCAAAGAACAACGACGAAAGGATCACACAGCAGCAGTCACACAGTAACAGCCACACAGCCGACTACTACAAAGAACAACGACGAAAAGATCACACAGCAGCCGTCACACAGCAACAGCCACACAGCCGACTACTGCAAAGAACAACGACGAAAGGATCACACAGCAGCAGTCACACAGTAACAGCCACACAGCCGACTACTACAAAGAACAACGACGAAAGGATCACACAGCAGCAGTCACACAGCAACAGCCGACAGCTGACTACTGCAAAGAACAACGATGAAAGGATGACACAGCAGCAATCACAAATGCATATTATTCAAGATTACCTTTTTTTTGTAAATAAATTGAGTTGAGTGCTCTTAATCAATATAATTATATTCTATGAATAATTACAATCGTTAACTATGAACTAAACACTTACATTTTAAATTGGTAATACATTATGTAAAAGATATCACATAAAACTTTTGTTATCAAAATGTGGTCATAGGTACCATATATTTTACTATTTACTAACGAACGGGTTTTTAGCCCTGAAATACTACCCCTCTAAGAGGTCTATTAAATCATCCCTATCCACCTCGCGATCGCTACCTGAACTGTCATCATCGGACAAGGTGGTCCTATATGGTCGCAAAACCTCACCTCGCACTATAGCACTAAACCGCCTGTAACCTTTCATGCCCTTTATACTAACTATTTGATAACGATCTAGGGAATGATCCGCCCTACATATTTTATATGGCCCAGTGTACAGCCCATCAAGCTTCCTCGTAACTTTAGCCGACGAATCTCTAGCAACTCCACCCTTCCAAAGTATGTTATGTTTACGGTCAAATCTACTTTTCATAATAGTCATATTCCTATCGATGCGTATTTTTGCTTTGTCTCGTCTAGTCTGCAAATTTTGTTGCTGAGAACAGGAATCTTGAGGGACATCGAATGGATACCCCGGAAAGCGTGTATTTGAATGACCGAACATAAGACTAAAAGGTGAAACGCCAGTAGTCGCATTGGGTGTATTATTAATTCCCCAGACAACATCAGGTAACTTGTTGTCCCAACTACACTCGCTTTCCGACATTGTGTTCAGGCCATCAATTAAGGTGCGATTTACGCGTTCAACTTGCCCATTAGAACGGGGGCTGGCAATCGCATTCATAACGTGTTTAAACTGCATTTCTTCTCCAAATTGTTTGAAGTAACGACTAGTAAAAGCCTTACCCCGATCTGTTATCACTCTCAGTGGATTCCCAAACTCCGTAAAAATCTCTTTAAGTAGTCTAATTGTCTCTATTGAACTACAATTTTTGGCAGCCTTGGCCCATACGAATTTAGTGAAAGAATCTATGGCAACTAAAATATATGTATGTCTATTGCGCGTCTTGACAAATGGTCCTAAATGATCAATGTGCAGTGTATGCATAGGGACAGCTGCTTTTTCAATTGGGTGTAACTCGCCCTCTAACCTACCATAACTACCCTTTCCGAATGCACATTGCAAACATGAGTTGATATATTTGCGTATAAATCTAGTCATTTTAGGAAACCAGAATTGAGCTTTAATAGAGGCTTCGCATCTTTCACATCCTGGGTGTCCTGCCTGATCATGTAATTTTTGTAAAAGCCCATACTTTGCCAATTTAGGGATCACGAATCGTTCTCCTGCCAATGTTTTTCGGTATAATACTCCCTCCTTAACTATATAATTATTTGTAATATCGGGATTAGCACTAGACTCTTGGAGATGAGCAAGTATGTTTTGGATACCCTCATCTTGCATTTGCAGGGTTAATAACCAATCAGCGTTTTCAATCATAAGTATATCGTATTTATTTGGCGTAGGATTCCTGCTTAAAGCATCCACATGCTTCATACGCTCTCCGGGTCTGTACTCAATTTCTAAATCGAAATCTTGAATTGTAAGCCACCAGCGGGCTATACGTGGTATTAAATCTTTTTTTTACAAGAGTGACGCGTAGGGCCGCACAGTCAGTGACAACTTTCACAGGAATCCCCGTCAAATAAATTCGGAAGCGTCGGAGGGACTCTACTACCGCAAGGGTCTCTAACTCGTAGCTATGATACATCTTTTCCTCTTTACTTGTAACTCTACTGAAAAATGCTACTGGTTTTAAACATCCATCTGTTTGTTGCTGGATAAGTATGCCACCTAATCCTATTCTACTAGCATCGGTATGGAGCTCGGTTCTAGCGTCTTTGTCATAAATACATAATATAGGGCGTTCAATCAAACGTTGTTTTAATTTTTGAAAAGCTTGCTCCTGATCAGGGCCCCATTGCCAATCTACCCCCTTCCTAGTCAATTCTGTTAATGGGCGCGCTATTTGGGCAAAATTTTGAATGAACTTACGAAAATAAGAAGTTAACCCGATAAATTGCCTAATTTCATGTATATTACGCGGTCGTCTGTAATTAGCCACACAATCAATTTTTGCTTGACTGGGTCGAATTGACCCTGCACTAACATCATAACCCAAATAAGTCGCGGTGCTTTTAAGAAAACTACACTTATTTACATTCAATTTTAAGTTTGCATCTCCTAGCAACTGTAAAACGTTTTCTAAAAGTTCCAAGCCATCTTTGACTGATGACGTCGGGATCATGACGTCATCAAGATACAGGGCAATTTTTCCACTAACACTACCAAGAGCCATTTGTATCAAACGCGAGAAAACAGCTGGGGCATTTGCTAGACCGAAAGGCATTTTCAAGTATTCATACTGTCCAAACGAAGTAACGAATGCAGTCTTACCTATGGACTCTTCATCAATAGGAACCTGATGATATGATTGGGCTAAGTCTAAAGTCGTAAAGAGAGTTTTACCAGCCAACCTACTAACCTGGTCCTCGATGTGTGGTAAAGGATACCGATCTTTGACTGTGCGTGAATTCAACGCCCTATAATCAACACACATCCTATAATCACCACTTTTCTTTTTCACGAGGACAACAGGACTAGCATAATCCGAAATTGACTCCCTAATGATTCCAGCACTAAGAAGATCATTAATTTTCTCATGAACAATTTCGTTTTCTCTAAAAGAAAGTCTATACGGCTTGCAATGTACTGGCTGATCTGTAGTTGTTTGAATGCGCATTTTGATTAAATTAGTACACCCTAAATCAGTCGTATCTTTGGCAAATAAGTAAGAGAACCTATTCAGCAATTCTAGTAACTCTACGTTCTCAATATCGCTAAGCTCACCTACATTTATATCAGACAATGTTATTTCAAAGTCATTTTTAACACACGAGTCCACATTCAAAACATTACTTAAATGATTACTCTGTCCGGATAAAGTTAATTCCGCCCTTGCTATTAACCGGTTGGTTGACCACATAATATCTACTGAACCCACATTAATCACCTTCAATAAACATTTTCTTGGATAAATAACTGCTTGTGGAATTAAATAAGATACTGCACCAAGTTCAAACAATACGGTGCGGGTTAAGAATGTGTACTTGCCTTTATCAAAATCGTCGTTACAATCTATAAAAACTTCAACATACACATAGCTTTGTTTCGGAATAACGGCGTCCTTTTTTAAATGAACGGAATATTTTGTAACCATATCTTTCGCTTTCAATTGAATATCCGCTAAATGGTGGGTATGTAAAAAATTTACCGACGTTGTAGTTGTGACTAAGCTCACGTTCAGTTGATTTATCATTGGTTGACCAATTATTATGTCAATGTCTGACAAGTCGTTATTTGTTACCTCAACGCTACCATTTAAAATAACGTCGTCTATGTTAATTGTGATATTACAAGTGCCAAGTGAGGGTGAACACGAACCCCCAAAGCCTTTCATAATGATATTGGAGGGCTGAATTTCTAAATGTAATTTCTCTGCGTTCGTGGACGTAAGTACATTGAGCTTGCTACCCGTATCTATATAAGCTATTAACGGATACCCATTCACTGAGACTGGTTTTTTGTACAAATCTAAATAGATATCATAAGTTATATGCAAAATATTTCTGACCTTTTGTGGCTGGTGTCGTGACGAACTGGCACCAAACCAGCATGTAGCTGCCGTGTGGCCCGCGCGCTGGCAGGTCTCGCAGCGCTGCTGGCTCCTGCAATCCCTTGCTTCGTGTCCCGGCCGACGACACGCGTAGCAAATCTTTGGTAGCAGACGTTGAGGGGTAGTCCCACTCGACATATTTTGATCACCTTTCCTCCATGACGATTTTCTTGCAGTGTACGCTGCCTCCACTCGTTTGAAATTCTCAAGGGATGATAGGTAGCCAAAATATAGTTGTTCTGGCGTCTTGCATCTGTAAGCTTTTGCGTTGGCTCTCAATTCGGGCGGCAGACCACGGATAGTACAAGAAATAGCTTGCTCTCCATTTATGTTGCATTTTTTGAGCAAAGAAAGCTTTTCATGGTAATATTTCGTCATCGTTTCTGAATCCGTTTTCGATCTAGCCATCATCTCCTCCAATCGATCTGCAAAATTCGTCGAGCGTGGAAATGCACTTTGTAGGGCGCTCTTCCATCCTGGCCAATCCAAATTGTAGCTGTCCAAGTCATTATACCAGTCTCTAGCTGATCCGCGCAGCCGCAATTGCATGATATATTGACGATCTTCACTACACCATCCATAAACTTCTCCAAGTTGATCAATCTTGTGTAACCACCCAATAACGTGGCTATTCTTTTCTTCTGGTCGGAATTTTGGCACCAGTTCAGCATCCGTTGGTGAAACGCGACGCCGTTTCGTCCCGTTTGAAACGAAAAAATCTCCATTTTCCTTCTGCCTCTCGTAGGTTCCTTCATCGGTCGACGTTGAAGATTCAGTATAATGCCGTTTTCGTTGGCCTAAACCTCCAATATATGGGCCGGACATCCTTTTATCCCACTTCTGAAGTGTTGGAGAAGAGCGGGTTAGGTAAACTAAGTAAAGTCTTGTAACACTTATGACCTTTTATTCGGGCAGAGCTTCGCCTTACAATAAGTCCAGTTTAAGAGTGACTCTTCAATGAACCGACATGGTTCTTTTATAGGCAGCAATTGAAGTCAAAACAATTACTTTTAATTACATCTCAAAATGAATAAATAAAGTTAAACAAATGCCTATACCTTACTAAAGAAATTCAACAATCATTAGAGAATATTTATAGAGAGTATTTATAATTTAAGCGATTTAAATAATTAATTAATTAATCGAATACTCGTAGAGGTCGCGCTAGTATCGGTAGTCCGGTCGTGTAGTCTTGCTGGCAGGTAGTGATTCAGGACGTGACGTAGCAGTAGCGGAGGTGGACGGTAACAATAGTTTCCTATTTTCAATTTCAATCTTCAAGATTCAATCTTCCTCAAATTGCAGACTAAAATCCAGACACTCACCACGCACTATACAGGATGTTGCCTCCTCTGTATACAGGGTGTTTCTATACTGGTTGTGTAGGTACCTTAGCAAACAGTGGGGGTTAATTCTCACCCCTTTGTGCTATGCGCCGTTCTCTTAAACTAGCGTCCGTCTGCAACGGAATTCCGTTTTGTTTGAGGGAGTGCAGCGGCACAGATTATGTAGGGTATAATAATATTCTTTTGGTAGCTTTTGTGGGTAGTTGAATGGTGCTTCTGTGAGAAAATAGTGATTTACTACCAAAAAGACCACACTTAATCCGTATTCAATGTCAGGGGCTTATGTAAAAGTAATATCTACACCGATCAAACGATCTGTAACGTGACCCTACCGAGGTCAGTTTTTGGATGGGCGACTATTCTTAACAAAATCATGCCTCGGAAAGCATGAAAAATTGTTTGGTCCCGGTTTTCACACAATGTTTTTTTTCATTATTTAAACCGAAATCCAGGTTTTTCTATGAAATTCTCAGTAGCCGGAGTCTAGATTCGTGCCTGGTTAATGGCTCGCCCCTATAACATGGGACCTAAACATACCGGAGAACTGTGTTCATTAATACACCTCTGCCTAATCCTTCAGGGAATACAGGCGTGATGTTATGATGGTATAAATGAATGAAAAAGGTCAGGTGCGTAGCACTCGCAACCGGCGTGTATGTATGAGAAGATGTATGAATATGGAAGAAGCAAAAGCAGTATGCAAGGATCGTAGCAAGTGGCGGTCTATAGTTTCTGCCTACCCCTGTGTGAAAAAGGCGTGAGTATGTATTTTTTTAATTCATGATAGGCTTGCGCTTCACCGCCAGTTCGCCTGACGTTACGCGACACTGCGATCTACGATGGAGCGCGCTTGTCTAGAAGAAACCGATTCACGCGTGATTAAAAGACACCCAGATTATATCTATCGGGGAAGACCCACTCGGTAAGCATGTATGAATGAAAGACGAAGTATATCTGCGTCTTAATCTATGACAACTATTCACGTATACCTATCTATAGGTATAAGAAATAATTTGCTACCGCTTTGATACCTCGGCGAGGATGCGCGAAACTTGCAGGTACTTACCTGCACTTTAAGACCCTCGTTCTCACAATAGCTATATTAGCTGGTGAGGGTAGTTTGCGGCTTAAAAAGTATCGTAGACGATAGCACTAGAGTTTGAAAAGGTGTTAAGAGTCCGGCGGACCGAATTTCTCTTACAAAAGTTATACCGAAATAAATCGTAATTTAAACACAATTTAATCAAATTCTGTTATTATTCGGATTCCGATACCGTTAATCTAGGTTTCTACTGTAGCATTTCGTCTAAAATACTTCACTGAAAATAAATACAAGCAAATGCAATTTTAGATAACTTTACCAAGTTTGGAACGATTTGCCGGTCTTTTATTTCCAGCGAAGTACGAGTAGTAGTAGACAAAATAGTACCGTAGGAACCTAGATTAACGGTATCCAAATCCGAACAATAACACAATTTGATAGAATATTGTCTGGATTACTATTTATTTCGATGAATTACCCACAAAAATGTAATACCAACCAAAATAAATTGTAATCCAAACACAAATTTATCATATTGTGTCATTATTCGGATAGATGATAGATGGCCTTCACTGGACATAACCGGCAAAATTCGTTCCAAACTTAGTAAAGTTATCAAAAATTGCATTCGCTTACATTTATTTCCAGTGAAGTATTTTGGACGAAATGGTAGAGTAGGAAACTAGATTAACGGTATCTGAATCTGAATAACAACACAGTTTGATAAAATTGTATTTGATTTACAATTAATTTTGATATTAGATACGTTCGTATGAAAAATTCGGTGCGCCGGACTCGTGGCAATGATAGGATCGTAGGTTCGAATTCTTGGCACGTACCTGTGACCTGTAAAAATTATACCATCACTCTACTAGTCTGCCTCATTAGTTTAGTGGTCGTAAGCAATACAGCTAGGATGGTCCTGGATTCGATTCTAAGGTCGGACAAAGTTTTATCGGGTTTTTCGATGAAATTCTCGTAGGAGCTCGGAGTTTGGAGTTGTGCCTGGTATACCTTTGGTGTAACGGCTGAGCGATCGGCTTCTACGCCACATGTTGTGGGTTTAATCCCTACACGGAGCAAATATTTGTATGAACTACAGATAGTTGTTCCGCGTCTGGGCGACTGTGCATGTGTTTGTGAAAGCATCCACGATACAGGAGAAAATCCTAGTGTGGGGCATTGTTTTAAAACAATAACAACACGGGAACGACTCCTGGGGCCTAAACATACCGATAAAGAGTGGCTGTATTAGTATACCTCTGCCTAACCCTTCAGGGTTATGCAGAAATGCGGGCGTGATGGTGTGTTATGTACAAGAGGAGTTATGGAGTAGCGACAATGTCAGGAATGTTACTACTTTGACATTACTGTTATCTCTGCCCTTTGCGTAATCCACGAAACTTAGGGTGCGTATCTACAATTATCTTAGTAGGTATAAACTGTATTGGTTCGCTGGTATGTTTAGGTCTTACCTTAGTCTTACCTTACAAAAACCCAATAATACTTTGGTTGACCTGGGAATCAAACTCAACCGAACTCGACGAATTAAACCTAGGAGTAATTTATTATTAAACTAACGACCAGCCCGCGGTTTCACCCGCGTTACCCCATTCCTAAAAGTTGTAGCGTAATGTTAAATAGCTTAAAACCTTCCTCTTGAATCACTCTATCTATTAAAAAAAGCGCTCGAAAATCCGTTGCGTAGTTTTAAAGATTTAAGCATACATAGGGACGGACAGGCAGCGACAGCGACTTTGTTTTATACTATGTAGTGATATAATGTACTTATAACTTTAAAGATATATATTCTAGTGGGTGAAAAATCCAATGTCAGGCAGAGTCCTACCCTGCGTCTCCCCGGTTAACTACACCGGACGATTTAACAAATAATTACGTTACCGAGACCATTATAACTTTATGTACCTATAACTTTGTTAGATTTCCTAGCTCATTTCCGATTCAATGCAGGTTGAAATCCACAAATTATTGTTTAAGAAGAAGGATTGTATAAACGTATAAGTTACGCTAGAAAGAAGAAAATATCTTACTTATTTACTTCTGAACTCAGCTTTACCCGTCTCAGTGTTGGCTAGTACCGACAGCAAAACAAACAAACTAAATAAAGTTTGAGAATAAATATAAAAAATAAATAATAATAAATCTTGTACATTTGAACTTTGATACTTTATTTGTAAAGTGTTTTGACGAATTTTGTTTACTTCTGGCTATAAAAAGCTACGTCTTCTCAAATTGCATGATTGTCAAACTAAATTAAATAAAACATATTATATCATCACGCCTGTATTCCGGTAAGGATTAGGCAAATATTTGCTAACTAGCTTTTGCCAGCGACTTCGTCCGCGTGGAATAGTTACTTTGTTCCCTAGTTCTTCGCCCGCGGTTTCACCTGCGTTGCCCCGTTCCTAAGGGTTGTAGCGTGATGTTTTATAGCTTGAAACCTTTCCCATGAATCACTCATTTTCCCAACATTTCCCTTCACTGCTCTGCTCCTATTGATCGTAGCGTGATGAAAAGTATACTATAACCTGTGGTTTGGGCTGTGCGTTGATAGATCACTATGTCAGTCAGTCAGTCACCTAACGTAAGAGTAGACAAATATAATCAGAAAGCTCCGAACTGCTAAGCTATCGGGAGTTACACGTGTTATTGTGAGTCAACCATAAAAGATAGACATTTGCTGTCGTGGAATATTTTTTATATAATTTTAAGGAGAACATTTCCGTCATACATGATTTCTGTGTAGCTTTAACCATTAAGGCTGCACACGCGACGGAAGCTTAAAAAATGGAGTAAGTTCTCCTGTTTTCCCAAGATTTCCCTTCACTGCTCTGCTCCTATTGATCGTAGCGTGATGAAAAGTATACTATAACCTACCCAGGAGTATGAAGAACAATTGTGCCAAGTTTCGTTGAAATCCGTCGAGTGGTTTTTGTTTCTATAACGAACATACAGACAGACAGACAGACAGACAGACAGACAAAAATTTTACTGATTGCATTTTTGGCGTCAGTATCGATCACTAATCACCCGCTGATAGTTATTTTGGAAATATATTTCATGTACAGAATTGACCTCTCTACAGATTTATTATAAGTATAGAGATGTACAACCACAGGTCGCCGGCATGTTTAGATCCAGTTTAGGTGCTTATGGCGAGCTTATTGCACAAATCCAAACTCCGTGCTGCTACTGAGCATTTCATAAAAAAAACAATATCACTTTACTTGACCTAGGAATTGAACCCAGGATCTCTAACGTAGCAATCGCGCTACGAGACTAATAAGTCAGTCACAATGATTTTAATAAACAATTTTAATAGATCAGAAAATGAGAACACTTTCCGACGTTTAAATATAAGTTTATTGCATTATAATTTATCTATAATAGCATATAGCACAGTAACACAGTATTTCATCTAAACAGTATAGCACAGTATGCACACGTCCGTATCCTTCGGACGATTCACTGCGACTGACTTGATTTCTGGCGTATCTACGCACCACTCCCACCAACCGTCAAGTAAAGGAAGTTGTCAATAATTCCGGAAGTGGCGCGAGCGCCAGTATGATAATTAAATTAATTTAAATAATTATAAATTTAATAATTAATCGGATCTAAATAATAAATCAAAACTTAAATAACAAATTTATAAATAGAGAGAGAGAGATAGAAAGACCGACTAATGAAACGCATCACTTTGAATACGTATCTATATTTTCTTTAGTTTCTTACACAATAAAATATACAAACACATAAAAAGACAATAAACCTAATAACTATAATAGAGAGATATTACATTACTAATTTGTTTTGCCAACGCTACTTCAAGGAATTTACAATTATTTTATTGTAAGTCCGCGTAGGTACACAGTTTTATTACTTTTTTTCTTGTGTCCCATACCTTTGTACAATTTTCTGGTGCATTCCTTTTATGTTTATTGTTGAACATAATTAAGTTGTGGATTATGTCAGCATTGTATACAGACATCCAGACAATATTGTTTTGACTCTTTAGATATTGTAAATATTGAATTCTAAACAAATTATTACGCCTGTATTTCCCGAGAGGTGTTCGCAGGGAACATACACTAAATAGATATTATACAATTAAAGTGGCTCAGCGTGCAATGAAACGTACTATCCTCGGAGTTTCTCTGAAGGATAAAATACGCAACGAGGTTATCCGACAGAGACACAAAGTTACTGACATAGTGCACCAAATAAAAAAATATTAGTGGGACAGCCATGCTTCGGCCCGAATGGGCCGGCTCGACCGGAGTGATACCACGGCCTCACAGAAAACCAGCGTCAAATAACGCTTACGTTGTGTTTTGCCGGGTGAGTGAGGTTACCTGAGACCCAATCTCCTTTTAAAAGGCTGGCAACGCACTTGTAACTCTGGTGTTGCGGATGTCTATGGCGGTAATCGCTTACCATCAGGCGATCCGTCGGATCGTTTGCCCCTCTATCCCATAAAAAACAGGACACGGGCAAACGTAGCGTAGGACGCTCTCCGGCAAGATGGAGTGATGATTTGCGAAAGGTTGCTGGCGGAAGCTGGATGCGACAAGCCGAGGACAGGGTGAAATGGCGCACATTGGGGGAGGCCTACGTCCCGCAGTGGACTAATATAGGCTGAGATGATGACACACTAATAGAATAAGGTTGAGTTACACAATGACTGATACGTGCATGCCGTCAGCTGGAACTGGTCTGCTTAAAGCCTAAAGCTATGTCTCCATCTTTAGAAGGCCATTTCAAACATTGCCATGAATTGTAACACTTGATTGCTACTATGTTGGGGCTTTAAGATAGACCATGATTCTCTTACTCTGTTTCTTCTCAGAGGTTGTCTTTGCCAGTTAGGTAATGCCGGCGCCATCTAGTTAAAAAAAAACATTAAAACATTGAGTAGTAATCTTTTTATTATTTACTAGTTTCTACCCGCGACTTCGTCCGCGTGGACTTCAGAATTGGATCCGACCTGGATAAAAAGTAGCCTATGTGTTATACCCGACTGTAATCTGTGCCAAATTTCACCGAGATCCACAAACATCCATACAACCTCACAAACTTTCACGTTTATTATTAAAGTGTAAAGGGATCTCCACAGTAACCTAAACTTTCTAAAAAAATGGCAGCGCACGGCAAATAATGAGTTTGATAGGCAATTTTTTGATACCTTGAGTTACATTATTGGATTATTCGTAAGGAATCTTGAATTTTTTAAAAATACAGGCTATGTTACTCGCTGATAATGTAGCTTTCTATTGGTGAAATATTTTTTTAAATCGGTGTAGTGGTTTAGGCGTGAAGGCGTAACAAACAAACAAATTCACTCGCATTTATAATACGAGCAGTTATAAGTGATGGGACAGAGCAGGTTCACTCGAATAAAACACGGACTGCGTGATAATAACTATTTAGATTTAATGCTCTCTGTTCAACCGCTGAGTATCAAGTGTCTTACATTTTGCTATTCAATTCAAAAGAACGGTTGAAGTATGAATGAATGAATGAATGAACATTCATATTTCAACCGTTAGTGACATCAATATATTTCATTCGGATACAGATACGATATTAATAATCCATTATAACTTATCGATATTAGAAATAACTCGACTAATATTACGTAGGCTAACAACTCGGCCATCCTTATGAGAGTGAGTCCTCTCACTTAATATGCGATTTATACATAAAAATACAGAAAAAATTACTTAAATCTAAATACATAAATTTACTCATCTTAATTACGATTCACTTCACCTCATTATCATGGTCAATTTGCACAGTCTGTTGTGATCTACGGTCATCTGTGCGGTGTCAATTGCTTAACACCATTCACTATCTGCACTGACCGCTCACAACGAGACTTGTGCATTGTCATTGTCAATTAGGTTTGCACAGTCTGCTATGATCTGCGGTCATCTGTGCGATATCGATTACGATACCATTCATTGTCTGCACTGACCGCTCATAGCCCATGCTCTACGTCATCTGCATGCATAGTCTGCTATGATCTACGACCATCTGTGCGGTGATTTATCATCACCTTTCGCATTCTGCACTGGACGCTCATAGCCTATGCTCAGATCTTATAATGTGTTTAGTCTGCTATAATCTACAGTCATCTGTGCAATATCGCCTTCCATTATCGATACTTTTGCACCAATTGCTTATAGCCTAAATAATGTCAATTTCATTCACGTCAAGCATCTTGTCAAGTCGATTCAAGTAAACAACTTAGCAAATAAATTCCTTTAATGACTCAAGTACTTTTATTAACCGTAAATCTAATTCCCTTCTATAGTACATGTTATTATCTTCACAAATTAATTTTAAATCCTTTTAATCACCGGAAATCTCAAGTATTTCAATTACATACCTAACTATGATCCGAGTCTGAACTTATTAGTATCATTCGTCACCACCATTATCGCTTTCGCTTCCCTCACTAGAAATATTTTTATAGTTTAGCCAGGGATGTATTTTATCCACTGCCACTACGTTTTCATACCTTTTGTTACCCCTCCTAGTTAGAGGGGTGTCCTCAATCAAAAACCTATCATTTTCTAGAATTTTGTTTATTCTATATGGGCCATGAAATTTTGATATAAGTTTCTTAGATTTACCTACATGCTCTTTGTCTATTATTGTTCTTTCGACCCTAACAAGATCACCGATATTATATATCGTTGCTTTTTTTCTGTGCTTATCAAATGCCCTCTTTGAATCATACTGTTGTCTCTCTATTCTAGACTTAGCTTCTGCCCTCATTTTTATTAAATCATTATCACTAACACGACAAATAACCTCATTTAATACCTCATTTATTATATTTTCCGATGAATTTAAAACTTTAAAACCGAATAGCAATTCTGATGGGCTTTTTCCCGTTGCTTTATTCATTGTAGTGTTCATGCCTAACTGAATGTCGCCGATATATTCATCCCAAGTATTATCACCTTTACCGTGACATTTTGTGCTCAAAGCGTCTAATATAGTTCTGTTGTAACGTTCTATTTGTCCGTTCGCTCTTGGAGTGGCAACTGCATTAAGTACATGTTTAATATTTGTACTCTCCATGAACGACTTAAATTTCGAGCTTGTAAAACAAGTACCCCGATCAGTGATAAGGCGTGCTGGGGTACCAAAATTACTAAAATGATCTCTGAAAATTCTTATGGCTGTGGTACTTTTTGTATCTCGTACAGCACTAATATTTATAAATTTTGTAAAGGAATCAATAATCGCAAGAATATAGGTGTTGCCTCTCTTGGAGCGAACAAACGGACCTGAATGATCGGCGTGAAGTGTATGGAAGGGAGTATCAGATTTTGGTATCGGGTGGAGCATACCTTCTTTACGACCCCCCGGAGCCTTATGGTGTGCACATTCAAGACATGCCGATACGTACTTTTTAGTAAAACGTCGCATTTTAGAGAACCAAAATGTTTCGCGTAGTCTACTAAGAGTTTTCTCGTAACTAAAATGACCTACATTATCATGATTCATTCTTAAAACTTGCCATCTAACCGCTCTGGGAACTACCCATTTTATTGTATCACCAACGATTCTGTACACGTGATTACCCTTTAATTGATAATTTTTATACACGTCTGCTATATAATTTATATTTTTGTCACGTAAAATGTCCCTAATTCTTCCTATTTCCTCATCGTTACTTTGTACTGTGGAAATCCAGTCTTTAATATCAACATTTAAAACATCTAATACATGTGTCTCATCATCCCCTATTACGGGTTCGGTTACAGGAGCACGACTGAGAGCATCCACGTGTGCCATGCGAGCTCCAGGTCTATATTCAATTTCGCAGTCGTACTCCTGGAACTGCACCCACCACCGTGATATTCTTGGTATAAGGTCTCGTTTTGTAAGCGTTGTACGCAGCGCATTGCAGTCAGTAACAATTTTGAATTTTAAACCCAATAAGTAAACACGGAAACGTTTCAGTGAAGCTATTACCGCTAAGGTTTCTAATTCAAATGAATGAAGGTTTTGTTCATCTGTAGTCGTTTTCCGACTGTAATACGCTACAGGTCTAAGCATTTCGTCACTATGTCTCTGCATTAAAATGCCAGCAATCCCTAACTTTGATGCGTCAGTGTGTAATTCAGTTTCCAGTTTAGAATCGTACAAAGCTAAAATAGGACGTTCAACGAGTTTTTGTTTTAGCGTTTCAAAAGCCTTTAAGTGCTCATCATTCCATTTCCATGCGAAATTTGATCTGAGAAGATCAGTTAGGGGTCGGGCTATGAGAGCAAAATCTTTTACAAAACGCCTGAAAAAGCCGGCGAGCCCAACGAAACGTCTCACGTCATGTACGTTTTTGGGTATCGGAAAATTAGAAACAGCTAAAGTTTTACGTGACCCTGGTCTTATACCCTGACCGCTAACTTGAAAACCCAAAAAATCTATTTCTTTATAGAAAAAGTTACATTTCTTAAGTTTTAAGGTCAGTCCTGCTTCATGGAATAAATTAAGCACTATCTCTAGTCTTTCGAGACCCTCTTGGAAAGATTTAGCTGGTATTAGGACGTCATCCATAAAAATAATGGCAAAGTCAACTTTTGACTTTGCCAGAATCTTATTCATGGCCCTTTGGAAAACCGACGGAGCATTTGCTAAACCAAATGGCATCCGTTTAAATTGATATTGGCCATCCGGCGTAACGAATGCCGTCTTGTACTGGGAGCTCTCTACAATAGGTAGCTGGTAATACCCTGATGCGCAATCAAGTGTAATGAATAGAGAATATCCAGCTAACATGTCCAACTGGTCGTCAATCAATGGTAGAGGATAATGCTCTTTCTTTGTCTTATTATTTAGAGCGCGATAATCTACGCAAAGCCTTTTCTCACCAGTCTTTTTCTTTACAAGTAGAATAGGACTGGCGTACTCAGAATTAGACTCGCAAACAATATCCGCATCGATCATTTCCTGTACCATTGATCGCACCAGCTCGCGTTCGGGATAAGAAAGTCTATATGGGCGATATACAACTGGTTTGGAATCTGTTAATTCAATTTCCATTTGTACTATGTTAGTAAATCCCAAGTCTTTTAAATTATTCGAAAAGCATTCCCTATATTTATTTAATAGATTTTTTAATTTTTGTATTTGGTCATTGGTTAAATTCGAGTCATAGTTAAATTCTGCATCAAAATTGTTATCATTAATATTTAAAACATTTACGTCCATATAGCTATTAGTTCTAAGAGCACGAGTTAACAAAGAACCTTTTTTTAGCATAATTACTTCGTCCGATACGTTTTGAATCAACAAACAGCCATAACCATTATCTATTTCATATTCTCCTGGTAGGAGGTAAAACTGATTGTCAGTCCTTCCACGAAGGGAACCACGCACGTATACAGTACCCGTATATCCGACAGTGCACTTAACTTGAGTTAAGCACATTTCCTTAGCCCGTATTGAAGTATCCGAGACTAATATAAGATACAATTTGTATCCGACTTCCCGTGTAAATATTAGTGAATCGTCTGTTTTTGTTATCACAATACCCGGTTTTTCAGTAAAACTATGTCCTATTAGTACAGGGTATTTAATAATATTATCATCTACAATAAACGCGTCTACATTTTCTATGACATTTTGAATTTGTAAAGTAACAGTAGCAAGCCCAAGTGGCAACACAATGTTATTACCAATACCTCTCATTGTAGGAAGATCCAAGTTATTTGACCAAGTAATTCCTAGTTCTCTAGCATCGCTACACCGTATTAAAGTGCATTGACTTCCTAAGTCTACATAGCCTACTACCGACTGTCCATTAAGCATCAGCTTCATGATATATTTACTATCGTTTCTGACAGCGCTTTCGGCGTCTATACGTAATATTTCCTTTTGACTCTGACCTACCTTTTCACCGTTAGTATTATTATTTTCGGAGGGTAGTTTTGTACAATTTGTTGAGGTATGTCCAAGTCTATTACAGATGTTGCACCTAAGTATTTTCTTTGTACATTTAAAACTAAAATGTCCCGGTTCATTGCAATTAAAACAAACAATAGAACTACTGCCTATTCTAGCCTTTGTGTCACTGCTAATTGGTTTTGCATTCAAAGGAGTGTTATGTCTCTTATCAGCATAGGGTCGAGATCGATCCGAGTCGCGCGGTTGTTGTTTAATAGACTGGAAATATTCTAGCACTTGTTCCGGTTCCTGACACTTTAGCGCCTTGGCGCCTAATCTTAATGAACGGTCTTCGATCCCGTACAATAAACAATCGACTGCCCGTTTACCCTTTATATCACACCGGTGTAATAAATTAATCTTTTCAAAATAATATAATTCTAACGATTCATTATATTTTACGCGTTTAGATAACATTTCTGTAAGTAGTTCAGCATAGTCATCACTGCTAGGGAACGATTCTAATAATTTATTTTTCCACTCGGGCCACGAAAACGACATGGTGGGTAACGCTTGATACCATGTTTTAGCTATACCTACTAATTTTGGTAAGGCATAGTGAATGACCTGATCATCACCCCATTTGTACAACCGCGCACATTCGTCAACTTTATTGAGCCACATCTGTATAGTTTGTCCCTTTACCATCGGATCAAAATCAGGTATGACATTTCCTAACATCGGAAATTTGTTCCCTTCAGATCGACTATTTACTAAGGTATTTACTAATTTAGTCAACAGTAAATGTGTCGCATCGTCAGTACTATTATTATTGGAATGTCTTACCGGGGAGCAGGAGTGCTTGCGGCGGCGCGACGATCTGGTTAATCTGCTGTTGCCACGTTCATCAGCCCTGCTGACCCGGGTATGTTCGCGGCGACTGCTTTCACTCCTATGATGTTCACGGTGATCCCGTCGGCTGCTATTGCTCCTTCGATGCACCTGGTGATCACGGTCACTGCTCTGATCACTGCCACTCCGACGGTGGTAACGACGGTACTCACGACGCTCTTGACTTCGGCTCCTTCGCGATGATACACTCGTGGTATCATCGCTCGTTGATCTGCGTCTACGCCGTTTTCTTTTGTTCTTGCGATCATGTAGTTTTCTTTTTTTTGAAAACGACAACTTGTGACTGTTGATTATGTCGGTAGGTGTAAGATTTTCATCCTCCATTTTGTTGCGATCCAATCAGAATGGACTCCAGAATGTAACGAAGCCTTTGAAATGTGAGCGTTTTAGCTATAAATTTCTAGCTAATTTGTCCAATCCCACTTCTGAGATGATGGGACAGAGCAGGTTCACTCGAATAAAACACGGACTGCGTGATAATAACTATTTAGATTTAATGCTCTCTGTTCAACCGCTGAGTATCAAGTGTCTTACATTTTGCTATTCAATTCAAAAGAACGGTTGAAGTATGAATGAATGAATGAATGAACATTCATATTTCAACCGTTAGTGACATCAATATATTTCATTCGGATACAGATACGATATTAATAATCCATTATAACTTATCGATATTAGAAATAACTCGACTAATATTACGTAGGCTAACATAAGGAAGTAGGCTAGTGAGAAAATAATTTAAGTACTTTTTTTAAAAAGTTTAATATTTCGCAGGTAGGAAACATGTGTTTGGTTTACGCCACATGGATATGTATAGAGTTAAGCCCGAGGTTAAAACATGGGTGGTGTCCAAGTGCGCGTCACCCGAGGTGGATGGGGATGCAGTAAATTTGTGTGAAACTAACACTGACTAGCTCCGTGCTACCAAGTTACCAGGTTATATACGGGATCATAATGTTACGATCAAACTCCACCGAAATTATACATTTTGTGAGGGAAACCCTCACATTCAAATTTTTCCTTCACAAAGTCAGAATGTTTTACTTCAATTAGACCAATAAAATAGGTAGGTACTTTTTAAAAGTCAAAACTAGTTGCATGATTCCAAAAAGTGGGTCTTATGGAGAAGAGCCGGCAAAAAACTCCATAGACACTCTTTTTAAAAAAAGACGTGTGGCACTCGGGGACTGCCGCGGTAAAGCTATTGCATAGCGTTTTTTATCAACTTATGTAATACAACCAATGCCACCTAAAGGTGGGTTGCTGAACTAAAGAGACAAGCGTGTTTCTCTTTAGTTCAGCAACCCGCCTTTAGGTGGCATTGGTTTTTATCAACTTATGTAATACAACCAATGCCACCTAAAGGCGGGTTGCTGAACTAAAGAGACAAGCGTGTTAGGTTTTTTTCGTTACGGAATTTCTGGATTCGGTCCCCACGCTCAAGGCCCGCGATAGAAGCTATACAATAGCTTAAAATATATATAATTACAATACTAAGCTTTACAACACTGTTTTAAATAGTTGTTGAGAATTATGCAGTTTGATGTGTAAGATTTTTTCATTATAGAAAAAAAACCGGACAAGTGCAAGTCGTACAAATTTGTAGGTATATATTATAACTAGCTTTTTGCCCGCGACTTCGTCCGCGTGGAATAGTTACTTTGTTCCATATGAATTTTCATCCCCTATTTTACCCTTACATACGTCGAAATTTATTAATTATTTTGCCCGCGGCAAAATTATATTTTGTTCGTCTTAATTTTTATTTATTTCAAACTAATACATTTACATCCTCCACCATACCTTATTTTATCCCCATGGGGGTTGAATTTATCAAAATCCTATTTAATCTTTAATTTCAGTTCAATCAGTCGAAAATCTATGAAGATTTATACAAACTTTCATCCCCTATTTTATGCCCTTAGGGGTGGAAATTATCAAAATCCTTTCTTAGGGGATGCCTACGTCATAGTAGCTATATGCATGCAAAGTCTCAGCCTCAGTTTCATACAAATATTCATCCCCTCTTTTATCCCGTTGGGGGTAGAATTGATCAAAATCCTTTCTTAGCGGATGCCTACGTCATAACATCTACCGCCCCTCACCAGCCCGATCCCTCCAATGGTTTGGGCTGTGCGTTGATAGATCACTATGTCAGTCAGTCACCTTTGAGTTTTGTATATATAGATTAATTACAAATGTAATTTGTATAAATTTTAATTCCCTTATCTTTTTTTACGTTTGACTTTTAAAATTCATATGCGTATTAAATAGTTAATAATCACGCGCTTAAACGGTGAAGGAAAACATCATAAGGAAACCTGCATGCCTGAGAGATTTTCTCGATGGCGTGTGAAGTCTGCCAACCCGCACTAGGCCAGCGTGGTGGACTATAGCCTAATCCCTGTCATGAGAAGAGACCCGTGCCCAGCAGTGGGACAGTATAATGGGTCGATTATGTATATATATAATATAATATTGTATTCATCTTTTATCTTCAAAATCCAATCTTCAACATGCTCGCCCCAATAGCAAAACGTATACATCCCAAACATTCCCTTTATTCGGATTAAATAGCAGTAAAATGCTTGCCAACTGGTAATCCAACTCGCTGCCAAGGGGTTCCGTTCTCGAGGCATAATTAATTCACAAATTTGTTACCAACTTATACAAATAATTATCGTTGGTTCATTAAACATAGATTACTTAACATGGCACCTATCATCCTTGAAAGGTTTGGCAGAGGTGTACAAATGTCCACCTAGACTTTTTTTAAATCTTGATAGGCCTAAGCTTAACCGACAATTCGCCTAATGTTAAGAGACACTGCGATCTACGATGGGGCTGACTTGGTTGTGACTCCTCTGGTGTCCATGGGCGGCGGTAATCGCTTACCATCAGGCGATCCGTCTGCTCGTTTGCCCTCCTATCCCATAAAAAAATGATAAATTAAATACAGTTATAAAATAATAATAACAGACTGAATACGGAATACGCATCGAAATGTAAAACTCGTTTCATGAAAATTAAAGGCAGTTTGTTCATTTCGCGCACCCATCTTCAAAGAGAAGGTAGAGCATCTAATATTCATTCGCCTGTTCATTTGGAAGCCCTTGGCTACCGCCTTTGTCGTAAGACCTCTTTTTAAAAAGGCAACTCTGTCCTGTCTACATTTTAAACTAGGTTATTTTTCCATTTCTTCTTCCCAGTTTGCCTAGGAAAAGGGTGACTATACATATTGTGTTTTGAGGTATAGTTTTTTGAGTTTTTACTAGTTTTTTTTTTTATTACTGCCTCATTAGTCTAGTGGTCCCAAGTGCAACTGCTACACTAGAGGTCCTGGGTTCGATCCCCAGGTCGAGCAAAGTGTTATTGGGTTTTTCTATGAAATTCTCATTAGCAGCTCGGAGTCTGGATTTGTGCCCGGTGAATGGCTATAGGCTCGCCCCCTATAACATGGGACCTAAACATACCGGCGAACTGTGGGTGTACATTAAGTACACCTCTGCCTAACCCTTCGGGGAATACAGGCGTGATGGTATGTTATGTTTATGTTATGTTTTTTTATTAAATTTTCTGAGACTACCCTTTGGAATCAATTACCAGCGAAGGTATTTCCAATCCGGTACGACATGGCAACCTTCAAGAAGCGAGCCTATTCTTTTCTCCAAGGCCGGCAACGCACTTGCAACCATCAGGTGTTCACGTGATGGTAAGTGATCACTTGCCTCCCTATTCCATAAAAAAATATTTATTGCTTCAATGTATGCTAAATATTACCAAAGATATAAATGGATGTATGCATCACAACTGTATCCTCCGAGGGTCAAGCAGAGGCGTAATAATGTACACCCACAGTTCGTCGGTATGTTTAAGTCCTATGGGGTAAGCCTATTGCCAATAACCGGCCACAAACTTGAACCCAGGACCTCCAGCGTAGCAGTCGCACAACTAAGCTAATACCTTATTAGCTTAGTTGTGCAACTGCTACGCTGGAGTTATATACATTTTAAACGAAGAAAGACTTCTATAAAGTCAGTGAGAGTCAAGAGACTGCTCCAGAAGCGTAGTGGTCCACTGCTACGCTAGGTCTTAGGTTGAATTCCCAGTTCGAGAATATAGTTATGGGGTTTTTCTATGAAATTCTCAATAGCATCTTTGAGTTTGAATTTGTGCCCGCCCGCTATTACACGGGACAGAAATATACCTACAAACTATTGGTGTACATAAGTACACCACTGCCATACCCTTCCGATAATAAATATAAAATATATATATCATATAAAAAAATAATAAACCTTGATAACGCCATTTTAGCGTTGCATTGATAGTATGACGGGGTGTCGATGTGTTAAAAATAGTCACCCATCCATTGATATTGATGCGGTAAGCACAACCTAACCTTGCATATCGATTGATCTGTGTTGTTATTTGTTAGCCAAGAGCCTCTTAAAGTAAAACGATTGATATTACAGAAAAAGGTTTTGGCTCCCATTTAAATTACTTATTTTATTATAAAAAAACGCATAAAATGGAGAGTCAACATAAAATCATTATTTTAATAAATTAAATTAAATTCATTGTGTCACCACCGAGAAAGTCAAAGTCGTGAACTGAATACATCATTCCATGTCATTTAATTTCACCCGGCATAATCCAAAATTCCAGGAATGTCCTTCTAAAACAAATCACGATGGTGACCCTATGCACACAGTCGGGCGGTACGGTCCGCAGCCCGCATGACCGTTTATGCTTACCGGTTTTGTTTTACATACACGACACAGAATCGTGAAGGACATTCGTTGTGCAAATGCTAATTCATTAGCAGCGAGATTGTTTGATGTTTTCCAGTTTTGAAAGCTGAAATTAAAATAGTTGGATGGACTGTCGTTTGTATTTTTGTGAAACAGAATTTTTGTGAAAAAGAATGATTTGCAATGCATGTGCCTTTTTTGAATGCCTCAAAACAGGCACATGCATTGCAAAATATTGTGTGTGCAACAGTGCACAGGCACTTGACTGCCTCATTAGTCTAGTGGTCCCAAGCGCGACTGCTACACTAGAGGTCCTGGGTTCGAACCCCAGGTCAAACAAAGTGTCATTGGGTTTTTCTACGAAATTCTCAGTAGCAGCTCGGAGTCTGGTTTTTTGCCCGGTAAATGGCAATAGGCTCGCTCCCTATTACATGGGATCTAAACATACCGGCGAACTGTGGGTGTACATTAATACTCCTCTGCCTACCCCTTTGGGGAATACAGGCGTGATGGTATGTTATGTGTTATACGCCTGTCTCTCATTGTGGTAGGCAAACATGATAGATTTCCCCTTGCTACGATCCTGGGACATCACTTTCGCTTCATCTACCTTCATCATCATGCATGATCGTCGGCCGTCATTTCTTTGTGGTATGTTTGCCGAGGTCAGTCCCTTCCAACTCTCCCATCCGTAATTGCCTCGTATACTTGTTTCAACCTTAACATAATTATTATATCCTTTACGTGGGAGAGCCATGCTTCGGCACGAATGGGCCGGCTCGACCGGAGTGATACCACGGCCTCACAGAAAACCGGCGTTAAACAACGCTTACGTTGTGTTTCGCCGAGTGAGTGAGGTTACCGGAGGCCCGATCCCCTTTTAAAAGGTCGGCAACGCACTCGTGACTCCTCTGGTATTGCGGGTGTCTATGGGCGGTGGTAATCGCTTACCATCAGGCGATCCGTCGGGTCGTTTGCCCTCCTATCCCATAATAAAAACTATATATATATATTATCAACCCATATAGTGTCCCCCTGCTGGGCACCGGAATGAGAGGGTTTAATCTACAGTCTACCACACTGGCTGAGTGCGGGTTAACGGAACGACTAGCTTTAAGTCCACAAAATGAATTTTTTTTCGTGCGAAAGCCATGCTTTGGCACGAATGGGCCGGCTCGACGGGAGTTATACCACGGCCCCACAGAAAATCGGCGTCAAACAACGCTTACGTTGAGTTTCGCCGAGTGAGTGAGGTTACCGAAGGCCTAATCCCCTTTTGAAAGGCCCTTTTCCACGCTTGTCCCCCATTAGGGTAGGCAGAGACTTTCTCTTCATCTACGTTCATTAACAATAACAGATAAACATGAAAACAGATACTTTCGCATTTATAATATTATTACTCATTTCTGCCCGCGACCTCGTCTTCGTGGACTTCAGAACTGGGTCTAACCTGGGTAATTTTGTTTTATTTATTACGTTGCCCCCCCACACTAAGATTTTTTCCTATATCGTAGGTGCGTTTGACTGGACTAGAATGGATTCATAAAAAAATAATAAAAAATCCTAATCTATCTTCTATCTACGAGTATATATATATAAAAGAAAAACTTGACTGACTGACTGACGTATCAACGCACAGCCGAAACTACAGAAGCTAAATCCCTGAAAGATTGCATGCTGATTCCTTTTGCATTGTAGACGAGCACTGAGAAAAGATTTTTGGAACCCTAAGGTGGTGAAAAGGGGGGTGAAAGTTCGCACACACTACCATGCGTTTGACACACGCACACATATAAACATATTTAATAAACGATGACATCGTCAAGATATTAAATGATTCCAAAGTACAGCTGTCATTCGCTGTTGACATTTTGACAATTGTTTTCTTCCTTATAAATTGGACTTAACACATTTTACATATGAAACCTCCTGGTGTAGGTGCAGTGGGCACAGTATTAGATACGCCATGTTCATTGTAAATGTCATTTAAAATTGAGTCGCGCTACATGTCCATACCTATAAAACTGAACATTTTAGGCATGCCTAATGAGCGCGCGCATAGATACAGATACAAAAGAAATAGCACTAAGCAGTTGTCATAAATGACACGTTTGATACGTCCAGTATGTCCGTATATAGTGACGTGTGACATGAAAAGTATTGGGTCCCTTTCTTTCATACTAATAAGGCATGCGCTGACTCTTTTTTTCATTTGAAATTTTATTTGCAACGAAAAAAATAAAATGAATTGTACGGAAGCTAAGAATTTATTAACTTACTTGTAATATGATACTCCATGCTGTTTTCTTACTTTAATTTGTGCAGTATCGCAGCACAAGACGGCACATATAAACAAAATAAAATTTATTGCTGTCAATAGCGCTGTCAAACACACTTCTGTACCTTAGGTCGGTCAACCCCATAAGTGACACTACAAATAACACATTGCCCACGAAACAATAATCGCATTTAGACGGATGATAACGTGTCTACCCCTTTTTATTAACTATGTAATGTCATTATTTTAAGGACTGACTTGTAACAATCTACATAGTAACTCGTAATTTTACTGAAACATATAAAATAAATCAAATTTATCTATTCCGCGACTTAGATTGTTATTCTACAGGTTCAATGGGTTCTATAAAATAAATTAAGATAACATTGTTATAGAGTTTTTGTTACTGTACATGTAATAGGTGCATTTATTATCTCTTCAATGTATATTAGTTAAGTGGCACCTTCGTCAATAACTGTCGGAATCAGTAAGTAATAGCTGAAAACAGCTATACCTAACACTAATTATCATCTTTCAGCCCTTATCCCTATTTATTTGGAGTTGGCGGACCCCATTCAGTCGTCACTTCATCATTCGCTCTTGTAGCGACATCTACCGCGCTACATAGAAACTAGATTGACAAGTCCTGAATCGCGCAAGTGAAGTTTGCAACGCAACCTGCATATATACAACCGCCCGACATACACCGTCGTGTCATGGCCCACGAGGCAAAACACCCGCCTGGGCGGAGGATCCTCCCTTTGGTGTGAGAGGCTACACATCTCGCTCCTCCACACTTTCCTATCATATCCACCTTAACATAATCAAAGTCAAAACCAAAATGTTTTATTTCAATTCACCACAAAAATAGAATCTTTTGAAAAGTCAAAACTAGTTGCACGGTTCCAAAAACATCTTATAGAGAAGAGCCGGCAAGAAACTCTATTTTTTTAAAGATGATTACAATATTAAGCTTTACAACTTTGTTTTAAATAGTTCGCTGAGTGAGCTGACAATTATGCAGTTTGATGTGTAAGATTTATTTATTACTAGCCTCTGGAGATAGGTCCGACCTGGATAAAATGTAGTCCAGGCTATAATTTATCTATGTGCCAAATTTAATCCAGACCCGTTCAGCCATTCTGGCGTGAAAGAGTAACAAACATCCATACTCACAAACTTTCACGTTTATAATATTTGTAAGGATATAAAGAAAGGGATTGCCACAGCAAGTAAGAGCTGACCAGTCCCGACAGACAGCACCTGTTCACAAGCATGACGTGTGTATCGGCGTGGTTCGACTCACCCATATTGTAGGAAATAAAACGACACACTCATCCAATCCATCCATCTTTTAATTGTTATTGACCATTTAATTTATTCTAATTCACCACTCTTTTAATCCCAGCTATAACAGCAATGTTATATACCTAATTCAAAGTAAAAATGTTTCATTTCAGCTCGGAGTTTGAGGATTTGGGATTTGTGCCCGGTTAATGGCAATCGGCTCTCCCCGCATTATATAGTACATGTGGGTTTATATTAGTACAACTCTTCCGAACTCTTTGGGCAATAGAGGGGTGATGGTATGGTTGTTTCGATATTTAGCAACACCGTGAAGCATTCGCCATAATTATCTCGTAAATAAAGTTTCAATTATGCAGATACTTACAATGAATTTTTTTAGAAAATTTGTGTCTGTAATGCGAAGCACCTTGATAAATAAGTGGAACAGACTAAATGAGGGACATTGAATTCGAATTAATGATTTTTATAATTGTTGTCTGTCTGTATGTACAAATTTGGCAGACAGATTTCATAAAAATCAACAATTCTTGTCAATGTCTTCGCATTGGAAGATGATTGTGACACAATAACCCAGTACGTGGTGTTCATACGTGGGAGAGCCGTACTTCGGTACGAATGGGCCGGCTCGACCGGAGTGATACCACGACCTCACAGAAAACCGGCGTCAAACAACGCTACGTTGTGTTTCGCCGAGTGAGTGAGGTTACCGGAGGCCCAATTCCCTTTTAAAAGGTCGGCAACGCACTTGTGGCTCTTCTGGTGTTGCGGGTGTCCATGGGAGGTGGTAATCGCTTACCATTAGGCGATCCGTCTGCTCATTTGCCCTCATATCCCATAAAAAAGGGGTGGTGAAAATTTGTATGAAAATTCGCACACGCTTCCATGCGTTTGACATACACACACACACATTTATTTATTTATGGTATACATAGATGTCTAGATGTTTAAATTAAGAACGATTTCATCGTCAAGATTTCAATATGATTCCACAGTACAGCTGTCATTCGCTGTTGACATTTTGATAATTGTTTTCTTCCATAAATTAGACTTAACACATTTTATGACATGAAACCTCCATGGTTTAGATACAGTGGGCACAGGATGTTTTAGAAACGAAAATTAACTAGTATTATAAATGTGAAAGTAACAGATTTCCTTTACGATTTCATACCTAAACGTATTAAGATAAAATTTCGCCAGGAGAAAGATTGCTGGCAGAATATATGCCAAAACCTCAATACCTTTGTCTCAAAAAGTTTATTGGAATTCGAGCGAAACCGCGGGCTGTAAGTAGTATTTATTATAATTTAATTGTTTATTTAATTTAAGTTAATTTGAAGATTATCTACCGATGTTTAGCGAAAAACTAAATAGATATGCAAATAAGATGTCCTTGCTAAATACCAATTATATTTTTAGGGTTTCCTTATCTCATAAAGAAACGCTTATACATAGAATGACTTCGTTGTCTGACTTTCTCAGGAACGCGTGGATGCATTTTATTCCGTACGGGGAGGGTTCAAAATACTATTCCCCACTGTCACTCTGATAAGCATCTCGTAAGAGGCGAGAAAATATCTGACTTGCTTGGTGGTAAGACCTCTTGGGGTCTGACTGGCTGGCGACCACCCTTGCGTCGGAGTCTGTCGTAAAGCACCTTGGTGTGTGTTTCGACTTTTGCACGCAAGAGCCAGTTCCCCTCAATTGCTGCGGCTCCGGCCGTCTGCAGTCCGTAGGGGCTCTTAAAGATCGGCTATGCATCAGCAACTCTTCTAATGCTGCAGGTGGCCATGGGCGAAGATGGCTACTTACCACCAGGTGGCTCGTTAACTCGTTTGCTGGCTTAAACGATAAGAAAGGCATTAAGTTGAAATTATAATGCCTTTCTATCGTCGCAAAAATCAAGGTTCTAAGTCAACTTAATAAAAAAAACACGGCCATTTAAGCCTTATATATAATAAATTATTTTTTTTCGCCTGATGGTAAGCGTTCACCGCCGCCCATGGACACCCGCAATACCAGAGGAGTCACAAGTGCATTGCCGGCTTTTAAAAGGGGGATTGGGACTCCAGTATCCTCACTCACTCGGCAAAACATAACGTAAGCGTTGTTTCACGCTTGTATTCTATCAGGCCGTGGTATCACCCAGGTCGAACCAGCCCATTCGTGCCGAAGCATGGCTCTCCCACGGTATAAATCGATGTCTTTAAATCACGAGTGAATCGGTTTCTTTTCGGTAAGCGTGCTCCAATGTAGATCGCAGTATCGCATAACATCAGGCGAACCGGCGGTCAAGCGTAAGCCTATCAAGAATAAAAAATAAAAAATATATATATTTCGACGCTTCAGTGGTGTCATAGCGAATCTTCAATACTCGTATTTCTCGAAGTTTTAGACAGATGTGTACGCTCGCAGTACGCTGTTTAAGTCCCATAATAAGGGAGAGCCAGTAACCAACCGGGAACAAATCCAGACTCCTAGCTGGCAAGTTTGTACGGTAACCTCGGTGCGCGACGTTGACTCGCACTTGTCCGTTTTTTTATCATACGTCATATTACTAGTACCTATATCTATCGAGGTTAGTTAAATATTCTCCTGAGTAATGCAAGAGAATTGAACACAAGACGTCGAGCGGAGTAGTTCAGGGAATTAGGCAAACCGCTTAGTGGATCACTACTGAGTCGAGCTAAAAACCTGGACCAGAGTTGAGCCTGCAGAGACAGTTTTCACTCTGGATGTAAATGTGAGTACCATGTAAGCTATTGATACATTAGAATTTATGCAAGCTTTGTTCTTTTTTTTTGACCTACACGAATGTCCTGCTGATCTGGTACGGTAGTGCGACAGGTCGTTATGCTGTTTAATATCTAAATTAAGGTTGAGCTATACGATGACTGATGCATACATGCTGTCAGTTGGGACTGGTCTACTCAAAGCTGCTATCTTGTTCTTTCCCCGAAAAATAAGGCAGAAACGTGCTAATGTTCTACACCTAAATAAATTATATTATATTAGGATCCCGTGTATATCCCGTGAGCAATTTCGCTTGCGTACTTAGGTAATTTTCGTTTCTAAAATATACTGTTCCCACTGTACCTTTTTTTTATGGAAGAAAACTATTGTCTAAATTTCAACAGCGAATGACAGCTGTACATAATCTTGACGATGAGATGTTATCGTTTATTAAATATGTATATATGTGTGTGTATGTCAAATACATGGTACGGTATGCGGACTTTCATACAACTTTCACCCCTATTTTGACCAACTTAGAGGTTGAATTTCCAAAAATCCATTCTTAGTGGTCGTCTACTGTGCAATCCGAGCATGCAAACTTTCAGGGATCTAACTCCTATTGTTACGGATGTGCGTTGATACGTCAGTGAGTCAGGTTCTTCTTATATATATTATATTACATCTAGGCTATTTATTTAATATAATCTTATTAGTTATTTAATTTTATTGAGTATGTAAACCTGCAACCGCCCATATTTTCTGCATGACTCTTGTTCATCCAAAGATTGTCTGTAAGAAATTGCATTTAGCGATAAGGCGGCCAATTGTACCTACTCATGTAACATTCTGTATTTTAATTTGGCTCTAGCCTTTGGTGTACAATAAATAATAATTTCTCTGTCTACACTCACAGTTCGCCGGTATATTTGGGTCCCATGTGAGAGAGTCTATAACCATTTAACCGGGTAAAAATCAAAGCTCCAAAATGCTCAGTAGCAGCTCAAAGTTTGGATTTGTGCCTTGTTTAATGGCAATAGGCTCGCATATTACATGGGACCAGGACAGGCTTGATGGGAGATGGTTTTTTTTTATTATACTAAAACGGCAAACAGGCGACCTGCCTGATGGTAAGCGGTTACCGCTTACTCGCGCTTGCCGACCCAGTAAATTAAGGAGGTAAAGTTGGGCTGGCAGCATAGGAGACAAGTGATGGTAAATATGTTTTTTTTGGAACAGAACCATGGGAGCCAATACATTAAACGGGCTGTTGAGCTCAGGTGCCTGTTGAAGCGGTGGCTAAGATTGGACTGGAGAACTACATATGGCCCTCACAGACTAATGTTGTAGGTAAGCGATATTTGATTGCCAAGAGTTTTTTTATACCACTTAGGTGGCAAACTAGTATACGGCCCTCCTGATAGTAAGCTGTTACCGTAGCCTATGGATATTTACGCGAGTGTAGTGCAGTGAAGATGGTAACACCATATAAAAAGAGTGTCCATGGAGTTTCTTTCCGGATTCTTCTCCATAGGATCAACTTTTTGGAACCGTGCAACTACTCGTAGAATTAGAACGTTTCATGAACGCTTGTAAAAGCTTATTTGAAATAAAAGCATTTGACCTTTGAACTTGAACAAAATGATACCACTGGGTATCACTCGCGCGTTGCCGACCCTGTAAATTAAGGAGGAATAGTTGGGCTGGCAGCATAGGAGACATGCTGCTATGCATGACAGCGGCGGTAACAAAACACCACCGGTCCCCCACACTGTCAACACAACGCTTCCTCGCGGATCTTTTGTTTTCGCCACCGACTTCCGAAATTTTCCGAACGCTGGCAGGATTCGAACCTGCGTCTTCTGGTTAGATACACCAGAATAAATACAACATAAAAATAAAATATGTTACGTGCGAAAGTTTTGGAAGTCGGTGCCTTTTGATATGATCGGAGCTTTTGTTTTTGCCACCGACTTTCCGACACGTTTTTGAAGGCGGTTTTACTTTTTTTTAACCGTCTTTAATTCATTCTCTCAAAATGGCTAAAAGCAAAATGTGGCATAAGCGGAGAGAGCTCTTTACTCAGTTGTGAGTGATGAAGATGTAATGTGTTTTTCAGACAATACTACATACGATTACATCGTGGTGGGAGGTGGTACAGCTGGGTGTGGGGTCACCAGGCGACTGGCAGAAGACGGGAAGGATTCGGTATTGTTGCTCGAGGCTGGCGATCACCCACCTATCGTTGCATTCGTACGTATTCTTACTAATATTATAAACGTGAAAGTTTGTGAGTATGGATGTATGGATGTTTGTTACTCTTTCACGTCAGAACGGCTGAACGGATTTGTATGAAATTTGGCACAGAGATAGATTATAGGCTCGCCCGCTATTACATGGGACCTAAACATACCGGCGAACTGTGGGTGTACATTAGTACGCCTCTGCCTAACCCTTCGGGGAATACAATAGTGGTATGTTCTACACTGAAAAATATGAATTTTCCAAAATTTTTTTTTTAAATCCCACCACACCATGTCCATATCAACCTTAGGAAGGTTTCGCGAGTCGGTTTTAATGAAGCCTTATTTCCATTTTACACTATACAACGGAAAAAAGTCTGTATCTGTAAAATTTATAGATATTTTTTTACGTTTACTTTGTTGTATCGAGTGACGTCGCTTTGTACTGATTGGTGATTTAAATTATGTTTCAATTTACGTAACTTATAATTAAAATATTTCGCAAAATAATCATTATCTTAGAATAAATATTTCAGTAATGCACTTTGAACGACTATCATTGTTTAATTCATAATATAATTTTAGCACAAGTTCCCCATTGACTCGCCTGCTATTACATGGGACCTAAAAATACCGGTGACAGCGGATGCATATTGTGCACCTCTGCTCTGTGATGGATATTGTGTTAATCAGTATAAAAATATAATTTTCTTTTCAGATAGCGTCACTCTTTCCGTTACTTGTTGGCTCTTATGTCGACTACAATTACACATCTACTTTCGACCCATATGCTGCAAGAGGCCAGAACAATTACACAAAACTAACAGCAGGGAAAAATCTAGGAGGTAGTGCTGCCATCAACCATTTCCTCTTCACCCGAGGATCCAAATTCGACTATGAGGAATGGGCAGAAATATCCAATGACACATCCTGGAGCTACGACAACGTACTACCATATTTTAAAAAATGCGAAAATCTTCTTGATGATGAACTTAATAGCAACTTTGGAGAATTCCACGGCACAGAAGGTCCTATAGGTCTCACAAGACAACTTCATGATAGTGTAGTTAAAGTTTACTTGGATTCTTTTGCTGAGGCTGGTAATCCATCAATCTTGGACCTGAATGCTAATATAAGCCTTGGTTATACACAACCACAGTATACGTTAGCTCATGGCAAAAGGCAGATTCCATCTTATTCTTATCTCGACCCTATAAAAAGCAATTCTAATTTGCACGTCTCAATGAACACAAGAGTTATTAAGATAATTTTTGAGAATAGTATTGCAAAAGCAGTTAAAGCAGTTTATAAGGGAAAAACTTATACATTTAGAGCTAAAAAAGAGATTATTTTATCTGCCGGAGTATTTAATACTCCTCAGCTACTTATGCTATCTGGTATAGGTCATAAAGAACATTTAAAGGAAAATAACATAGATACATTAGTGGATTTACCAGTGGGTGATAATTTAAAAGATCAAGTCGCTGTATCTATTGTATATAAGCTAGAAAAACATCTTGTACCAATTCCTAATCTATTAAAACAAGAACTAAACCCGTTAAGAATTCCATTTCCTGTAATAGTAGGATCAGCAGCGCTGAACAAGTCGGATATTCGACCGGATTACCAAGTCTTTGGTTTGTATCTGAATCATGATATTCCGCTTCTTACACTTGCCTGTTCAACCGTATTTGGGCTGCGTGCTGACATTTGTGACAGATGGCAGAAGCAGGTGACGTCAAGAGATTCTTTGTACAATGTCTTGGCTCATGTTCATCCAAAATCAACCGGTACCGTCCGATTGAAGAGTTCCGATCCATTCGCTGATCCAGAAATTACAACAGGCTACTTCACAAAAGACGAAGACTTGCAAGACATGGTAAAATTTTTGAAAGACTTTACAGAAGTTGGTGAAACAAAGTACTTTACAAAAATTAACGCTGAGTTGGTAGGTCTTGATCTCGAGGAGTGTGCTCATACAAAACAATTCTCCGATGATTTTTGGAGGTGCTATGTGTCAAATCAGGCCCACAGCGCTTATCACTATACTAGTTCATGTCCTATTGGACAGGTGGTTGATTCAAATTTGAATGTAATGGGGGTGAAAAATCTGAGAATAGTTGATGCCAGTGTGATGCCCACCCCGCCTCAAGCAGCTCCCGTGGCTGCTGTCTTTATGCTGGCAGAGAAAGGATCAGCTATGATTAAAAAGGACAATTCATCCTAAAAAATATTTTGTTTATAATAATAAATAAATAATTTATTTCAACTTTTACAAGTATTTACTTAAGTGTTCCAAAAAGGAAAATCCTTACATAACCATAATATAAATCTAAAAGTAATCTTCACATATAATGTAAATGCCACAATAGAAAGTTTAGTCAGCTCGACTTAAAATACCTGTAAACAGCCTGTCTGAACTAAGTTAAACCTGTGTACCAGGCAATTGCTTTACGTGTATTTTGTCCTAATTTCAAGAAAAACTACCATTATGTTTTTTTTTATGGGATAGCAGGGCAATCGAGCAGACGGATCGCCTGATGTTAAGCGATAACTGCCGCCCATGGACACCCGCAACACCACCGTCACGAGTGAGTTGCCCCGACCTTTTAAAATGGGATTGGGCCTCCGGTAACCTCACTCACTCGGCGAAACACAACGTAAGCGTTGTTTAACGCCGGTTTTCTGTGAGGCCGTGGTATCACTCCGGTCGAGCCGGCCCATTCGTGCCGAAGCATGGCTCTCCCACGTATTAATACAAAAAGAAAATTAAAGGACAATAAAACTGTTAATCTAAGAGCCCGAACCTGAAAATGTTCAAAATATACGTACGAAATAATTACTGTGTAACCAAGTTTAAATGTATTTTTACCTGATAGAGTTTTCTTAATGGTATTAATTTGTTTGTTTTCCATGAACTTTGTAGTTCCACTATCAATTAAGAACAGAGAATTATTGAATTGAGAAGCATCGGATATAAGAACAATTATATGAATGTTTATGTTTAACCTAAATTTACGCGACTTTGTCTGCGAGGACTTCAGGATTGAGTCCAACCTGGATGTGATCTATCTGTGTGCCAAATTTTATCCAGATACATTCAGCCGTTTTAGCGTGAAATAGTAACCAACATCCATACGTCCATTCCATACTCACAAACTTTACTGCTTATAATATTTGTAGGATTCTCTTAAACTTTTCAATACTGTATAAAATAAATGTTTAAATGAAACAAATTTTTTCTGTCTTTCAATTTTCTTATCTTTGAATTCCACTTCTGCAAATAGAATCTTTACACTTTAACAAGTCAATGTACAGTAAACGATCAAAAGTCCATAAACACGCTAAGGATTACAATGCTATGAACATTATGAGCGAGCCCGATACAGCCAGCCCGTGTCACTTGTTATCGACAATGAATAGAAGGTCGTAAGTCAAACTAAACGTCAAGCTATTGCGTTGTGAGATTGCCTATGGACTTTTGGTCGCCACTGTACCTATTTCGTTTTCTTAACTAGATGTTCCCTGCATTACCTACCATTTCTTCGGGTGGGGAAATGCGCCCTAAGCATGTCTGCTTCGGGAATGCGGGACGTTATGTCGGGCTCTCCGACCAGGTGGCCAGCATACCGACTAAAACCACCGCCATTACCACCTTCCGCATATGGGTGGGATCACGGAAATCGCTCTCGCATGATCCGCGATCCCACCAGGGACGTCCAATGTTGTCCAATGAGGGCCAAGGGCAATGGGCGACTAACGACCTCGTGTCCGTCGCCCAAGGCTCTCTTTGCGGCGGGACTCTTTGGTCCAGACCTCAAATTTATTAAATGATTAAATTATATTGATTTCTGTAAATAGATCATAAAAAAAATACCGTTACAAATCAATGCTTTACATTTTTTTTACTATATGGCGCCGGAATTTCCTAACTGACAACCTCTGAGAAGAAACACCGAAACAAACATAGAGAATCATGATCTCTTTTAAAGTCCAGATGTGTGCAGAGATCCTGGGTTCGATTCCTAAGCCGAGCAGTGTTATTGAGTTATGCTATGAAATTCTCAATAGCAGCTCAGAGTCTAGGTTTGTGCACGGTTAATGGCAATAGGCTCGCCTCCTATTACATGGGACCTAAACATACCGGCGAACACCTCTGCCTAACCCTTCGGGCAATACAAGCGTATTGGCATGTATGTTATTGAAAGTCTTTGTTACACAATACCGTTTTCGAAGTCAGTTAACAGAATACGCAAGCTCCCTTAAATCAAAATGCGTTATACAATGTCAATCCATCCCCGCCTTAAGACAAACTATGTGGAATTCCTTAACAAACTTCCCCAACTTTGCCCTTTGATCCGTCTTCCAAATGCTTCATGCCCGCTGCCTTATTGTATTGGGTAAGACGCTAAAGCTTAAGCGACAATGTTTGGTTCGGGGAATTGATGGGTTGGCGTTGGAACAGACTTAGCAGTCCAACGGTCATTAATAATAAAAATATAATAAAATAGTATATAATTTCCATCACAGTTAGAGTACAATTATATAAACAAAAAAGTACATTGAATTAACAGGGATGGACTGGAGCCTAAGCTACGGGGTTTCCCACCCGCGGACTTGGAGCAGCGGACGGCCGCGGTATCGGGTAGATCGAGTGTTACGGTAATGGAAAAATAAGATTAGAAATATCCTTTGAGCGCTCTGTGTGTGTGTGGATGTATGTGTGTGTGTGTGTGCGCGTTTGTAGTGTGTGTAGTGTGTATGTGTGTGTGTGTGCGTGCGCGTGTGTGTACTGTGTATGTGTGTGTGTGTGTGTGTGTGTATTTAGCTAGTTATTTAAAAACTTGTTTTAGGAGATATTCCATATTTGACAGTTCTCCGCTATATGAGATGACCAATCAAAATAGATACAAATAACAAAAAAAAATGCTGTTGATTTATCAGGATCGAACCGGTTACTCGGGTTACCTAGGTTAGGTTCTAACAGCAACACAATAACATTAGCACACTGCTGCTTAACGGCAGAATATTTGACAACCCACCCAAATGAATTCAGAGAGAAAGGTTTACCACCCAATATCCACATCTTAAACTAGCAACCCGCTCGCGGTTTCACTCGCGCTGCCCCGTTCCTAAGAGGCGCAGCGTGATGTTATATAGCCTATAACCTTCCTCGATAAATGGACTATACAAATAACGACACGATTGGCGTAGCGGTTGGGCGATCGGCTTCTGAGCCACGTGTTGTGGGTTCAATCCCCACACGGAGCAAATATTTGTATGATCTACAGGTGGTTGTTCCGTTGTTGGTCTGGGCGTTTGTGTATGTGAGAATTTGTGTTTGTAAACGCACCCATGATACAGGAGAAAATCCTAGTGTGTTGCCCCACAACACTAGGATTTTCTCATTTTTTCGTTTAAAAAAAAACAAAAAGAAACAGAATTATTCAATTCCTACCATTAGTTCTTGAAATTAGCGAGTTAAAACAAACAAATTCTTCAGCTTAATAATATTAGTATAGATTAACCCTTCATTGCTATCTGTACCTATTTTCCTTGTAAACTTTTTACCCCTCATTAAAGTCGGAAATACCTTGTCTACCTCCTTTGACTTCGAACTCCTTATAGTTGAGCGTTTCCTTTTAATAATGCAGTGTTACAAATTTCGAACATGGATTCGAAATTTAAGAGTTTGTTTTCTTAAATTAGTAACGTATTTTAAACATGGAGGGAGTAAAACTCGTACTGGAAGAGACAAGTCTTTTTTTATTGTGTTTAAAATATAATTTATTTACCTATTATTAAACGTGTTAATATTTAAAACTGCCTCGTTAGTCTAGTGGTCCGAAGCGCAACGCTAGAGGTCTTGAGTTCGATTCTCAAGTCGAACCCAATGCCAGTGCATTGGGTTTTTCTATGAAATTCTCAGTAGCAGCTCGGAGTTTAGTATTTGTGCCCGGTTAATGGCAATACCATACATGAGACCTAAACATACCGGCGAACTGTGGGCGTACATAAGTACGCTTCTGGCGATCCCTTTGGGAAATACACGCCTGTTGGTGTGTTATGTATTTCTAAGGCTGGTAAAACTTTTTTATGAAAGAAAAATTTTAACTCGGATGTCTCCTTTGGACGGATAATGTGGAAGGTACGAGTAGATTCGACATCGTGTGCCTAACATCATAATCTTATAAACTCATTACATTGTCCCATTGCTGGGCACAGGCCTCACAGGTTTCCTCTGAAAATGAGAGGGATTAGGCTATAGTCCGCCACGCTGGCCTAGTGCGGGTTAGCAGACTTCACAGACCATCGAGAAAATCTCGCAGGTTTCCTCACGATGACGGGCTTAAACGGTGAAGGACAACTTCACCGTTTAAGCCCGTGATAATTGATTATTAATATGCACCTGGCGTCAAAAAGTCAGAGGTGCGTACCTTAGACACAAACTCCTGACCTTTGGCAGTTAAATTGTCAACTGTACATGCGATGCAATGGTTAGAAATCGAATGCGCTTCTTGAGGTAGGGTTATCCAAGACCAAAGGACTATAGACTCATTCCTCCAGGCCTCATTATAAAACTCATGGAAGAGCTGTTTGAAGAACTGAGAAAGTATGAGGAATAGATCTAGGGGAAGCACAAAAGATCCCATTCATTCGAAGTGCTGAAGCCTTGGTGCCTCGGCCCCATATAAGATAAGATAAGATTGTGAGACACGTGTTAAATCACATCTAGAATCTCTGTATCTTTCTAAATAGCAGTTTCATTTGTACGAGTTGCCTCTCCTCAAACTTACAGGTGCAAAGTTTTTACCAACTTCCCTATCCGCTCGGCTTAACTGCCAGTGGCTCAGTTTCATTTAAACGGTTATTCTGGATTCAATTCCGTGTTGTATAAAAAATCTACATCTACACTAGTATTATAAAGAGGAAAGATTTGTATGTAAGTATGTTTGTAACGAATTGGCTCAAAAAGTACTGGACCGATTTCAAAAATTCTTTTGCCGTTACAAAGCTTCATTATCATTGAGTAACATTAATACAAAACAACATCCTGGCTGTTTTACCCATCACAAGTAAAGATATTCGAATTTAAATTGATAAAAAACTGATGATTTTCTGTGAAATTAAAAAAAAGTAAAAAAAGAAACGGTGCGGCCGAGGTTAAATAATTTGGGCCCAGTGGGTAGCAGATGACCCCAACTAACCACCATTTTCGTATGTTCAACGTTCTACCAAACACCCTGTAGATAGAAGAAGAAGAAGATATATTTCATGTACAGAATTGACCTCTCTACAGATTTATTATAAGTATAGATTAGGGACAGATAGTTTGTAGCAACTTCATGTGATGGCGATTGTACTAGTGTAAGTCCATGACTATGCCTGCAAAACAAAACATAATAGATACTTATAAAAAGAAAAAATATCTTTCTTTATTTTATTTTTCTTGGTGCTTTTAACAATTAATCAGAGTAAGTACGGTCAGCGTATACATCATAAAGCAACGCTGAATTATTTGCAGTGCGCTGCGGTTGCTGTCGCTACTGACGAGTGATGACATAGATTGATGTGCTTTTGAACTGTGAATAATCAATGCAAACCAAAAAGCGGCTTACATCGGTAAAATATAGAATTATTTGGTAAAATATGTATATGGATCACGCTAGAGGTTCTGGATTCGATTCCCAGATCGAGCTGTGTTATTGGGTTTTTCTCAGTAGCAGCTCGGAGTTAGGAATTTGTGCCCATAGGCTCACCCCCTAATACATGGGAACTAAACAGGTATACCGGCAAACTTTTGGTGTACCTACATTAGTACGCCTCTGCCTAACCTTTCAGGGAGTACAAGCGTGATGGTATGTTATGTTTATGTTTTTATATTATGAATTTTATTGTTACCACCTTTTTTATTGTCCTGGGTTCGATTCTCAGGTCGAGCAGTGTATTTTAAAATATTTTTCGAATCTTTTTCAAATATTTTTTACATACATTTTTGTACGGAACCCTCGGTGTGCGTGTGCGACTCACACTTCACCGGTTTTTTTATTTCCAAAAACAACTGTTGTTATTCCAAAACAACACTTTTATACACACCAATTAAGCATACCCTTATCGATTGATAAAGATTTGCAGAGTCGCTTCCCAATAACCCTCTCGCTATCCCTTATATTCAAAAACCTGCATTCACCAAACTTCGCCAGTGAAAGGGTTAGAAACAAACATTATTTTGCAGCTCCCAAAATGATTTCCCAAACAATGCTGTACTTTAAACTGATTTTGTAAACGCACTAGTAAGTTTGTTTTGCTCAATTTTTTACATCCGTCCATTCTTCTGGTTGGAAAAGGTTTGCGTCACGCAAAATTAGACTCTATCGTTTTGAGATAAGTATTATTTGATTTAGTCGATATTTCCATTGGAAACTCAACTTTATTTAAAGCAGTTTAAGGTTGTTTTTCGTATGTTTTGTGTTAGTGTTGTTGTTTTTTTTTCTGCACGAAGTTTGGCCATTGTCTCCAAAGTGTTGCCGTATACAAAATTGTCTCTGTAAGTCTATATTTGAAGTTTCAACTACTTTCCTGTTATTTCGCTGTTAAATTGCCTGATAAAACTATTTAATGGAAATAAAATAGTAGTTACTTTAACTGCCTTATTAGTCCAGTGACCGTAAACTCGAGTCAGAGGTCGTAGGTTGGTTTCCTGGGTTAAGCAATCGACCTGGTTAAAAAGTGGCAATCCAGACTAGGTTATATTTCCACTTTTGCTCGTAATAGTCAATTCCACTCGGTTGCTGAGGCTCTGGCAGTCTGCAGTCCGTAGGGGCTGGGAATTGATGATACGTTGCTGAGCCTTAAGAGTTCCTACGAAAAAAAAAATGGTATGTTTGCATGTCTCACGGCTGGACCAAAAGGATGCCCACATCAGCTAAATGTCAAGCAGGAAGTTCTACCTACTTAACGCTGGTTTTCATCTGGGATCCGTAAATAAGAGATTATTATTAGTTAGAAAACTATACATATTGCACGCTGTATTAAAATTACAAAAAGTTCTGCCCTATGATCCTAACCTGCATGAAAGAAGACAAAAATACCGAGTTGCTCCAGTAGAATTCGTTAAAACCACATATGCCAAAAGACAATTCAGTGCAAAATCCGCTGCTCTATATAATAAAATAAATAAAATAATTAACATATATCCCATGACTACTAAAGACTGCAAAAAGACATTAGTACTATGGTTAAAACCTAAGACTTATGATGACATAGAACTGCTCCTACAAACATAAAAATATCAGTGGATTATTAGTATATACGCACACGCACACACACACACACACACACATACACACACACACACACACACACACACACACACACACACACACACACACACACACACTTTTAGAAGGTACTTTTAAGTTTTTCTGTTTTTTTTCCATTTTATAATTATTTAAATTCTTTGATTTCTTATTTTATATAATATTTTCGTAAGTACACCACTTTGTTTTGTTATTGAAGAGCGGGGACTCCTAGCACAGGTATATATTTTACTTAAAAGGAGGTCTCTATGTAACATTTACTGTAAAAGTTGTACAAGTTTCTGAAATAAACCTTTTTTTTTTATTACGAAAATATTCATTAAACATGTAAAAATCCTGAATATTTCCTATGGGAGGCCGATTTCCATACTTTCTCATATCGTGGAAGTAAAGTAGCCAGTAATTAAAAATGGACATTTAGCTAATAACACGTATTCGAACTTTCCCAGTGGCCTCAGTACCTATCTCTGGGAATTTTTGCCACTGCCCAACCTATTGTATTCTTTGGTAATTTCGCAGATATGAAGGGCCATGTCATATTGAAAGATATGATATATTTTTAGGGTAAGGTAACATAACACATAATAAACGGCATATAGGTATCCCAATAACATCACCAAATAAAATACAAACATTAAATATTCATGAAAGTAAACATTTTAATGAATTTCAAAATTGGCGCTTTTTTGAAAAAAAAAACATTGCTCCTCCCTAGGATTTTCTGCTGTATCTTGAGTGCGTTTACAAACACAAACGCCCAGAACCGGAACAACTACCTGTAGATCATACAAGTATTTGCTCCGTTTGGGGATAGAACCCACAACACGTGATGCAGAAGCCGATCGTTCAGGCGCTACGCCAAACGTGTCGCGAAAATGTAGCAAATTTATAAAATGTGATAAAAGTATCAGAAATCTTATTATGTTTGACACCCAGGGACGGTGTCGCTGCCACCGTAAGTAAGTATTACCATTACAGGTAGGCACCTACATAGTTTTTAAAAAAATAGCTTGCGAGGCAGTCTTTGGGGACTGCCGATAAAAGTGAAAACAAAGTAACTTGTGAATTGTATCGTCCATCTATTAGATTACTATTATCTATTACTAGCTTTTTTCCCGCGATTTCGTCCGCGTGGAATAGTTACTTTGTTCCATATGAACTTTCATCCCCTATTTCACCCCTAAATAGGTCGAAATTTATTAATTTTTTTGCCCGTGGCTTCGCTCGCGTTAAGATTTTTGGTTAGTAAAGAAATGTTAATGACCAATTTAAACTTTAGTCCTTGATCATAAGGGGGAAGCGTGCGGTGACGATGACGCGAGTTTCACGTTTTTTGTTCACCAAAGTGAAAATAATTTCATCGATAGAACCGGATATAAATACCTAACAATACCTTCAGGACAGGGATTTCTTAAAACATTGTACATATTATTTACTTATATTCCCAACTGGCTGCTGTTGCCCGCAGTTTCACTCACGTCCCAAAAAGATATAAGTCCGATTCTAGGCGGCGTATCAAGATGAAACTTGCACCAGATTTCATGTTAGACCTCTAGCAATACATCGATGAAAACTGCATTCAATTCCATGCGGTAGTTTTTACGTGATGCGCGTACAAACATACAGACAGACAGACGGACTAAAAATTGTTATTTTTGCGTCTGTTGCTTTAATAAAGTTCCCCATATTAGTTTCTCTTTAATATAATATACAGACATCGGCCTGTTACAATTTTATTATAGGTATATAGATGGTCAAATAAATAAATATTATATGACCATTGGAACTCCTTGGACAACTGCCTTGATAGTCTAGTGGTCCCAAGCGCGACAGCTATGCTAGAGGTCCTGGGTTCGATTCCCAAGTCGAGCAAATTGTTATTGGGATTTTCTATGAAAATCTCAGTGAACAAAGTGATCCTATAAGGGTTCCATTTTCGATTTGAGGTACGGAACCTTAAAAAAATCTTTTTCGAATACAGGCGTAAGTAATATCTATCGGCTACATCTCTCGCTTCGCGACATGTACAGTACAATCTTTAATAATCTATTGTATGAAAGACTTTTGTTTTGACATGGGAAACGATCTAATGGGCGAGCCGGAACATTTCCTTTCGTTGATACACAATACACGATTATATTCTGTGTATACCTAGCCAACCGATATGCGGAGTATCTCAAATTGTATAATAAGCAGACTTACCACCACGCCACGTATTCCACGAAGGATTAGACAGAGGTGTACCTACAGTTAACCGGTATTTTCAGCTCTCAAGCAATAGGGGTGAGCTTATTACCATTTAGGCACAAATCCAAAACTCCGAGCTGTTACTGAGTTTTATAGAAAAACCCAATAACACTTTGCTTGACCTGGGAATCGAACCCAGAACCTCTAGCATAGCAGTTAAGGATAAACTGATATCCCTATTAAGATAAATCTTTAAACAGACATCCTCCTTTTACAATTTTATCTTTATTAGACGAATATTATAAAGCTGCAGAGTTTTTTGTTTGGTTGAACACGCTAATCTCAGAAACTAATGGTTCGAATTGAAAAAATCTTTTAGTATTGGATAGTCCATTTATCGAGGATGGTTATAGGCTATATAACATCACGCTACGCCTCTTAGACACGAAGCAGCGCGGGTGAAACCGCAGATGGGTCGCTATTAGTTATATGAATAGATCTCAGTTGAAATGTCGGCATGATTAAATATTACATATCACGGCGCTTTGCATACTCCGAAGGGTAAGGCAGAGGTGTACTAATGTACACAGTTTGCCGGTATTTTTAGGTCCCATGTAATGCAGAGCGAGCCTATTGCTATAAACCGGGCACAAATCCTAAACTCCGAGCTGCTACTTAGAATTTCATAGAAAACCCCAATAACACTTTACTCGACATGGGAATCGAACCCAGTATTCTTTATTAATTAGTGAAAATAATGACTGGTAAGTTACCAATTAATATCTAACATCATACAATTTACCAAATGCGATGCCTAACCTCAATCAACTGAGATTCGAACCCGCGACACTATTGTGGGCAAATTGACCGTGATTATCGTCGGGACGGGGCACAAATGACCCCATTACGAGGGTGACAGCATATAAAACTATTATTTAATCTTTAGTCCATGTTATACTTACCGTTAAGTGTAATGTTATAGCTTCTGGGGATTTACGGTGAAATAGTTTATTGATAGCTGTGATAGCTATAGCCATATTAGCTCCATTTTTTAGGGTTCCGTACCTCAAAAGGGTTTTTAGGGTTCCGTTTCTCAATCCGGGTGCTGAGCGTTGCGCTTGCTCTAAACACACATAGTAATAGTAATGCTATGTACCTATTTATGTAACTACATAATATGTATATATTTATTCATTTATATATAACATACCATCACGCCTGTATTCCCCGAAGGGTTAGGCAGAGGCGTACTAATGTACACCCACAGTTCGCCGGTATGTTTAGGTCCCATGTAATAGGGGGCGAGCCTATTGCCATTAACCGGGCACAAATCCAGACTCCGAGTTGCTACTGAGAATTTCATAGAAAAATCCAATAACACTTTTCTCGACCTGTGGATCGAACCCAGGACCTCTAGTGTAGCGGTCGCGCTTGGGACCACTAGACTAATGAGACAGTCATTTATATTCATTTATATATTTATTTTTATATTGTACCATGGAACTGGTTTTCGTCCGTGCGTCATTAAGGGTCTGGTTGAATACCAGCGTCGGGCAAATTTGTCTGGCATATGCTGAACCTCCTTTTCGGCGCAATTGTAAGGGCATAGTGCAATTATTGTTATAAGTTTGATATTATGTTCTTTTATAGTTATTTATGTACTTGTCTTTACTGTTCGCTGAATAAATTCTTTCTTTCTTTCTAACGGAAAAAAACGGAACATTTTGTGTTCCGTCTGGCCGTCCATCTGTCTGTCAAGACCCTTTATCTCGGGAAGTGGAGGGATCGAGTTGAAATTAAAATTGGCTTGCCTAAGAGATTTTCTCCGTTGGTGAATTGATAGTGTGCATGGGCGAAAATGATTACTTACCTCCCGGTGGCTCATCAGCTCGTTTGCTAACTTTAACCCACAAAAAAGTGTTACTCTGACGTCAACCCTCAACTTCGGCTCCTTTATAGAGTCCAAGGCTCAAGTAGCTGCCAGAAAGCTGGGTAACCTCTCGAAGGTGCGTCGTTACTTCACGCCGGAACAATTGCTCACATTGTATCAAGCACAAGTCCGGTTGTGCATGGAGTACTGCTCGCACCTGTGGGATGGATCGGCTAAGTACCAGCTCGAGGCATTGGATTCTGTCCAGAAACGTGCCAAGAAGCTCACTGGCAATGACTCCCTTGTTCAGGCTAAACTCCAAAGTTTGGAACATCGCCGCAAAGTTGCTAGTTTATAAAAAAATAATAAAAAAATAAAAAAGATTTTATTGCCACACAAAAACAACACGTGCAATCCGGCCATACACACAACCTTAATATTACTAATAAAAAATCGTCTTTTTATCGCGCCGCAGGTGTGACAATGAGGTTGACACTCAGCATAATGCTGGATGTGACGTGAGCCACAACAGCGCTGGTTTTCAGTGACTACCTCGATGACGTAACGAACGGGAAGCCAACATGACATTGACATCTACAAATAATTAAACTTTATTAACTAATAGACAAAAAATAAATTAAAATAGTACTTAACTTTACTTAACAATAATATGCAGACATAATTATATTAATTGGTCTACACAAGATACATACAGTAGCAGTGACAATTGATTTGTCCTTGTTTATCAGATACATTTCGGAGAATGTGCATCAGATCTCCACAATCTTATTCCCCCTAGCCCTTTCTACTATCGGACGACCAGAAGCACGAAAAAGCATTACATTACATTCCAAAATCCCGAACGAAACGCACTAAGTCCACTTTTATCATGCGTACCGCTGAAATGTGGAATGCGCTTCCTGAGTAGGAAGCTCCCCTTCCAATTCCTAGCTGGTTTAGTCGAACATCTTCTCTGCAAAGAAACAAAATGTAACAGTAATCTAAGTACAGAGTTGTCTTGAAAATATCCATTATGTTAAAAGCATGTATGTTATGTTATACACGTGTATATAATATAATACACGTCGTTATTTACCTGGTTTGTCCGCTACAACCCCTCTTACGCTTTGAGGGATAAATGCAACAGTGATTGTAGGGTTGTCACTAAATTTGAATTAAAGAAATACATTTTATTGAAATAAAATTATCGCCGAGTTCGCCCTAGGACATACGCATTTATTAAAAAAAAAACAAGCTTACTGGTATATGGGTCGCATATTTCTAGTATTCTTGTTAACCCTTCGTGCAAAGCTAAATGCTTGTGTTACGAGTGGGTTCACGTCAGTAGTGTAATGCGTGGGTTTCGAACCGGCAACCAAACGATCGCCAGTCGGACGCCCTAGCCATATTAGGCCGCCGCCGCCGCTGTCGTGTGATGACAACATGTAAGTACGTATAATTGGAAAAAAAAGTTTTTTTCAGTACCTACCTAACATATTTTTACAATTATTATAACATACAATAGGGTCTCATTTTATTTTAAGTATGGTTTTTTATGGGATAGGGGGACAAACGAGCAGACGGATCACCTAATGGTAAGCGATTACCACCGCCCATGGACACAACACCAGAGGAATTACAAGTGCGTCGCCGGCCTTTTAAAAAGGGGATTGAGCCTCCGGTAACCTCACTCACTCGGCGAAACACAACGTAAACGTTGTTTGACGCCAGTTTTCTGTGAGGCCGTGGTATCACTCCAGTCGAGCCGGCCCATTCGTGCCGAAGCTTGGCTATCCCACGTAAAAATAGTGTACCTTTTTGTACAAGAAATTAGATTTTTTTTTTGTTTGGGAAATAAAATATTTTCCTTGTCGTGCCAACCCTTACTAGTGCAGTTAGTTCAGTTCCGGTACGTCTCACCTCCGGTCGCGCCATATAATTTTAACCTTTCTTGAAAATTTAAATCCAGTGTTTCTTAACAATGTACTAACATCTTTATAAGTAGCATCAAAACTAGGTAATTGGTTACCTGCGTGAATTTAACTTTTAATAGCAGCAAGTTATACCATACTAATGTTATAAATGAGAAAGTAACTCTCTGTCTGTTTGTTACATTTTACCTCTGGATTAATTTTGATACATAATAATATTCGAAAATTAAACATGTCAATTGTGTCGTAGGTATATGTCAACTGAATATACAAATTCAGATCCATTTGGCCCCATCATGAGACACCATACATCTCACTCTGTTTAACATTGATTTATTTATGCTACGTTTGGCCTCTGTATTCTTTTCTTCTTTTTAAAATTTTTTTGCGACCAGGCATTGGTCTTATGACGTGGTTTACCAAATAAACGTCTTTTCTTTCTTTCTTTCAAATATAATGTCAACCATGTCAAACAAAATAATAGATTAAAAATTACTAAAATAAACATCCTATCCATAATTATCTTTTACTACGAACCATATATCACTAAATATAATAAAAAAACAAAACGCTTTAATCCACTTTTATCATGCGTACTGCTGAAATGTGGAATGCACTTCCCGAGTGGGTCTTCCCCGATAATATAATCTGGGTGTCTTTAAATCACGAGTGAATCGCTATCTTCTAGGCAAACGCGCTCCATCGTAGATCGCAGTGTCGCTTAACATCAGGCAACCGCGCGGTTAGGCGTAAGCCTATCAATAATTAAAAAAAAAACTGCTCCTGTTGCGTCTGTCTGTTTGTCTAGACACGATAAACTCAAAAACTTCCAAACAAATTTTTATTTAGTTTTCACCAATGTACGAATTGATTCATGAGGAAGGTCATAGGATATTTAACATCACGCTACGACCCTTAGAAACGGGGAAAATCGGGTGAAACCGCGGGTTAAAGCTAGTAGAATTATTAAAATAAACTAGTCATGGTAGCTAGCATTATAAATGCTCTCCACAATAGCGCAGTACTACATAACTTATTTACTTGTGGAGTTCCAGGAACAATGCACTTTTCGTATGGAAATACTATGTTTATACTGCGGCGTGTCCTGGAAAAGGCAAGTTGCATGAAAGATGTATTACCAAAGCGATTTTGATTTACTTATTGTTAGCGTGCTCTCCTGAATAATGCATTTAATAAACACTAATTTGATTACTAGTTACTAGCTAAGACGCCATGTTTGTTAACAACTTGTCACAGATATTGTATTGACTTCCTGTTATTGACTTGCACTTCGACCATCGAACCGCATAGTTGAGTCGTCTTAAGGATTGTGACTAATACCGATTACAGTTATTTATAGAGAAGAATAGAAGTTTTATTTGATTAAGCCACAGAACCACCTGAATATTGGACGTATTAGCCGACGCGTCCAATATTATAAATGGGAGTATATATGGGATATGTCCAATATTATATATGGGATATACTTCAGTGAAGGAAAAATTCAATCGCGGGCAGGATTCTTCTGGTTAGATACACCAGTCGCTCTGACCGCTAAGCCACCGCGGATCCCACCCGCTTTTTCCTGTTTAATTGGTTGACGGTGTAGTGTAGTTTAAGTTTTTAAGTCTTGATCTCTTGATCGTAGCGTCAGTGACCGAAAAGTGGAAAGGGAATCGTTTGTCTTGGTATGGGCATGTGATGAGGAAGGATGAAACGCATTTAACTAAAAGAGTAGTAAATATCATTTCATCCCGTGTGGGGACGGGTTAGAATACTGTTCCCTACAGCCTTTCAAATAGGCATCCAGTAAGAGGCCTGAAAGACCTCTTGGGATCTGATTGGCTGGCAACCACCCTTACGTCAGAGTCTGTTGTAAAGTACCTTGGTGTGTGTTTCGACTTTTGCACGTAAGAGCCAGTTCCCCGCGGTTACTACGGCTCTGGCAGTCTGCAGTCCATAGGGGCTCTTAAAGATCGGCAATGCAGTAGCAACTCCTCTGGTGTTGAAGGTGTCCATGGGCGACGATGACTACTTACCACTAGGGGGCTCATCAGCTCGTTTGCCGACTCAATCCAAAAAAAAAATGAATGTGGAGGGACGGAGGGGTAGAGGGAGACCAAAGAAAAGATGGATGGATTGTGTTAAGGCCGATATGATGGAAAAGGGAGTGAATGATGAGGTGACGGCTGATAGGGATGATTGGAAGTAAAGGACATGCTGCGTCGACCACAAATAAATTGGGACAAGGGCAGGAAGATATTATCATTATTGTAGTGTATATACATGTGCATTTTGAACTTTAGGATGAAGTTAATGACTTTCTAATGTTTTTCAAATATTCACCTGTAGCACTCGCGCTTGTGACCACTAGATGAATGAGGCAGTCATTTACAATTAAATCAATCCAATTGACGATACTTTTGGCGCAGCGGTTGAGCCATCGGCTTCTGCGCAACGTTTTGTAGGTTCGCTCCGCCCACGGAGCGAATATTTGTATGATCTACAAGTAGTTGTTACAGGTCTGGGCGTTTGTGTATGTGGGATTTTGTGTTTGTAAACGCACCCACGATACAGGAGATAATCCTAGTGTGGGCAACGTTTAGAAAAAAGACTTCACTTATAAAAACATTTAATTTTAGGAGCATCACGATAATGATGTGTATATGCAATCGATATGTTTTACTATAATATAAGATTGCCGGAGAAAATCCGTAAACTGAACTTAAATAAACATTAACAAGTATCGCACGATTGCTACATGCACCGATTAGCTGTAGAAATGGAACAATAGAAACGACGCCCTCACCGATTGATGTATTTTACTTGCTTAGACCGGGAGCTGCTACACAAATAACTAAGGTATTTTTTTATTATAACATGTGCGCGCACACAGACCATACACACATACACACACGCATACAAACGCATACATGTAATATTCAACAACTAAAAAAACACGAACCACGCGCGAGGACAAAAAAGGTCCCTATGTTATCAAGACCGGGATGGCGCTCCTTGGGGGACGCCTACATTCAGCAGTGGACGGCTATAGGCTGATATGATGATGATCTTAGGTTATTGCTGCGATAAAGCATACCGCCGCGCTGGTTTTCCATATCAATTTTCAGATTTCATATTCGTTAGGGAGAATAGCAACAGTAGTTGCCGTAACAAGTCTAAGGAAACTGTGGTACCTTTTATGGGATAACAAACTATCAGAGAACCTTACAAAGGAGTGGATACTCGGTGGCAGAATGATATGGACGCGTTCCAACCAGACTGGTCTGCAGTTGCGGGAACTAACGGCAAGAAAAAAGCGGTGGGAGGCAATTGCTCAATTTTGGGACAATTCGGGCTAACTAATAAACTAATGTGTGTTATTTGTTTTTTTTTATTATTATAGTCCTACGCTTGACCGCCAGTTTGCTTGATGTTAAGCAACACTGCAATCTACAATGGAGAGCGCTTACCTAAAAGAAACCGCTTCACTCGTGATCTAAAGACTATCTAACGGGGAAGACCCACTCGGGGAGCGCATTAAATAGCGCATGTTAAAAGTGGACTTGATATACTTAGCTAAAAAGGGCCGCAGCTCCCGAGCTATAACTTTATCGCCAACAGCGCCGCAGTCAGCAATAAAAGCAAGTTATTAAGGAAGTATTAAAACAATCACAAGCATTGATTGATTTATATGGTATTTATGACGTATGAGTTACCAGCCCAGGGCAATGATAGCCTAGTGATAAGACAGTTGGACTGCTAACATGCGACTAGGGCCGTCTTTGGCCACCCAGGGGCTCTTGGGCGTGATAGAGTTTAGAGCCCCGTTAGAAGGTGAAAAAATATATGATTCTTTTTATAGGCCTCTGTCATGGGTAACACGGAACTGCATGCACCTCTGACATTTCGAAATCGTGTGCGTCATCCATCATTATCATCAGCCTATACTAGTCCAATGTAGGCTTCCCCCAATTTTTTTTTTTATTACTTTTAAGAAGGCTTACAGACTAATATATTCATAGTAATTAAAATATTTGCTTAAACTAATTGCTAATAACAAGCCTCCACAGCTAAAAAAAAAATTTGCGCCATTTCACCCTGTCCTCGGCTTGTCCCATCCAGCTTCCGCCAGCAACCTTTCGCAAATCATCACTCCATCTTGTCGGAGAGCATCCTACACTTCGTTTGCCGACTCGCGGACTCCACTCGAGAAACATGTGCGTGCATGTGCATAATGATTAATTATCACGCGCTTAAATTGTGAAGGAAAACATCATGAAATCTGCCAACCCACAGTATTTTTTTTACGGATTTAATCGGCAAACAAGCTGACGAGCTACCTGGTGGTAAGTAGTCTTTGTCGCCCATGGACACCTGCAACACCAGAGGAGTTGCTGATGCGTTGCCAACCCTTAAGAGCCCCTACGGACTGCAGACCGCTAGAGCCCCAGCAACTGAGGGAAACTGGCTCTTACGTGGAAAAGTCGAAAAACAGTGCTTCGACAGACACTCAGGTAAGGGTGGTAGCAAGCCAGTCAGACCCCAAGAAGTCCTACCACCGAGCAAACGCAGTAGGCTAGCGTTGTGTTTGCACATAACATATTTTTTTTATGTTCCTAAAGGTGGTTTTACCTTTTCTTAAGAGTCCGGCGGACCGTATTTCTCTTACAAACGTAATACCGAAATAAATCGTGTTTCAGACACAATTTAATCAAATTCTGTTATTATTCGGATACCGATACCGTTAATCTAGGTTCCTACGTGACCATTTCGTCCAAAATACTTCACTGGAAATAAATGTAAGCGAATGATATTTTTGATAACTTTACCAAGTTTGGAACGATTTTTCGGTCTTTTATTTCCAGTGAAGTTGTAGTAGACAAAATAGTATCGTAGGAACCTAGATTAATGGTACCTAAATCCGAATAATAACATAATTTGATAGAACATTGTCTAGATTACAATTTATTTCGGTGTTACGTTTATTAAAAAAGTTTTTTTCTCTCAATTAATAATTTTGCCATTTGTGTTATTAGACCCCTATGCTAGTACTAAGTATACGGCCATTTAATCTTATCTTGGATCAAACAATCAAGCAGACCAATAAACAGCTTAAAGCATTGATTGATTCATTGGTTCTTAATGGACGATAAACTACGTAATAGCAAACGTAAACTTCATCTTAGAATGGAAATGTTTCTTTCAAGTGTGTTAATATTATTTTTTGCGCGAAAAAATAATAATATCCATATGTATCAAACAAAGTCGCTATCGGCGTGTCTGTTTTTACGCTTAGATAGTTCTTTTAACCGTTGGACTGCCAAGTCAAAGGTCTCGAGTTCGAACCCAAGACACGCACCTCTGACTTTTCGAAGTCATGTACGTATTAATGGTTAATTATTACGCGCTTAAACGGTGAAGGAAAACATCGTGAGGAAACCTGCATACCTAAGAGATTTTCTCGATGGCGTGTGATGTTTGTCAACCCGCACTAGGCCAGCGTTGCGGACTATAGCCTAAACTACGCAACGGATTTTAATACGGTTTTTATTATCATTTGGGGAATTACTTTAAGAAAGAAAGCAATTTGTATATAATTATTAAAACTATAATACTGAGGTACTACAATACTGGAGCGGTTCGCTGGTGTTAAATAAAAAAAAATTTTACTAGCTTCTGCCTGCGACTCTGCGTGGACTTCAGAATTGGGTTCGACCTGGATAAAAAGTAGCCTATGTATTATTCCAGACTATAATCTATCTCTGTACCAAATTTCATCCAGATCCGTTTAGCCGTTCAGGCGTGAAAGAGTAACAAACATCCATACTCAGAAATGTTCACGATCATAATATTATTAAGGATAAGGATGGATTTTATCGTGGTATATTTAATTTTGATGACACGTTTGGCTTATCGGCTGAGCAATTGGCTTCTGCACCACGGGTTGTGGGTTCAATCCCCGCATGGAGCAAATATTTGTAAGACCTACAGGTAGTTGTTCGGGGTCTGGGTGTTTGTGTATGTGAGAATTTGTGTTTGTAAAAGCACCCACGATACAGGGGAACATGCAAGTGCGGGGCTTTTCTTAAAAAAAAAAAATCTTAAATAATCACGATTTCATGCAAAGCAAGCAAACTTTTACTACTCATCCTTATTTCTTGCTACGTTAAAAAAACTTTTAAAATTATCCAAATACCGTGCAAACCAAAAAACAGAAGTTCTTACAAATGTAGCTACAGAGTCGGCTAACTTTTAAAGTAAGAGTAACAAACAACCAAAAAATTCTTGTTTAAATACTTGAAGTTCAGCTTTAAACAATTTGTAAGACTTTAAAAGTTCTTCGGCGATGTTTTGTGGGTTTCTTTAAACATTAAATGCGTGTTGTTCTTGGGAGAGAAGGATTTCGGAGTGGAGGTCTTGGGACTTTTTTATGTTTTTCGGTTGATGCACGAGAGGAGAGAGGATTCAATTCCTAGGTCGGATAAAGAGTTAGGAAATTAATAACTAGGATAATCAGTTTAAGCTGCGCTTGCCGCGGCCAATTTTAGGATGGGTGACTGTACATTAAGAACACGGCATGGACTTATAGCGTTTCGTTCGGGTTTTTGGTATGTCCACCATGTATCGATGTCGCTGTTTCGTGCTTCTGGTCGTCTGATAGTAGAAAGGGGAAATAAAAATGTGGAGACCTGATGGTAGTCTGAAGCCTGGAAATCCTGACAAACTGTTTCTCCTTAGGATGTATTGCACAGAAAAGAGGTTTGCGTAGATTTAAAAGCAGATCTTGTGGGTCAAATACTGAAATTCAGCCGTATCTATTTAAGCTGGCAACTGATCCCAACATAATTGGAAAAAGGCTACGAGGATGATATTCTAGTATATAACATATCATCACGCCTATATTTCCTGAAGGGTTAAGCAGAGGCGCACTAATGAACACCCACAGTTCACCGGTATTTTTTTAGATCCCATGTAATACGGAGTAAGACTATTGCCATTGTAGGCACGCAGTATTTCATAGAAAGACCCTATAACCTATAACACTTTGCCGACCTCAAAATTGAACCCAGGACCTTTAACGTAGGTTAACGAGGCAGTTATATTATTAGATATTCTAGTACGTTATACGAAATGCACATTTAACATGTTTTGCATAATAAACATACAATAAAGTACGTTTAACTGAGTTCAGTCATTCACTATGTAATTACTAACGCACCGGTGATTACATAATGTGCCGCACTGGAGCAAAGATTAGCTGGGTTAAGACTGGACATAGCTATGATGGAGATATCTCGACGTCAGTTAATGTGCCTACCTTGTAATGATGATTCTAATCCCTAATCCTTCGTAGTACTACCTAGTAGCTGGCTTGCGGCCGGCTGATTGGGGACTCTGCCATCACAGCCAGCCGACCAGACAATGGCCTCAGTAGCTGGCGCACATGCCTACCACCTTCCCAGGTAGCAAACGATCCATGAGGAAAAAGGCGTCTATGTATATTGGAAATTCCAGTGAACTGTCCAATGTGCGCTGTCTTTGATCGGAGTTACGAAAATATTGCAGCAGGCATTTCTATGTGCCTTTGAGAGACGTTTGAACCCTCTGCAAACGAGATACGCAAACTTAGTCTATGGCATTCATCTGGATGAATGAGCCGTGCGCGTAACTACAGTAGGTATAATATTATGTTTTCATTTAATATCATGGCAATATTAATTATTACGTAATGAGAGAATGCTGAAAGATAATGTTGGTGAAAGCTGGACAGATAAGGTCTCAAATATTGAAGTCCTTAGACGAATGAGACGTGAAAAGCCCGAACTTGTACTTACCATCAAACAGAGAAAAGTTGCGTACCTTGGACATGTCTTAAGACATGAGCGTTACCAACTGCTGCAGACAATAATGATGGGAAAAGTTCCGGGCAAAAGAAGTGTTGGAAGAAGGAAATTATCCTGGCTCCGCAATATCCGACAATGGACTGGGATAAGGAAAGTCGAAGATCTGTTCAGACTGGCTCTGAACAAGGAAGAATTTAAAAGGATGACTGCCGACCTTCAGGAGTGGAGAGGCACCCAAAGAAGAAGAGAATGAGAGAATATCAAAGAAGACTTAAGCATTATTTTTGAGGTAAATGTCAGTAGAAGCGCCGGGAAGACACCTTAGAAAGACATAATATCTCATTAATCACGAAGCAAATGTAATATGCAAGAATCCTAGCAAGTGGTGTTCTATAATTTTTGCCTACAAATACGGATAAATATCGACAGTAAAAAGAAAATTCTATTGTTTGAAAAAAATGTTAAAAAAAATAAAAACACGTAGGTAACCCTAACATCCCTCTCCACAACAACAACAATATATTCTATATTCAAAAGTTTAGTACTTTACTTGTAATACATCATTATATTTTCTTTGAAACTCGTCTTCTGCCAAGTTTCCAGAGAAAAGCAAGTTTCTAGAATTTTACGTTCTCTAAGAAAATAATGTTTTTCTCAAAGTTTTGAATTAATATATTAGTGAGATACTAATATTTAGGTACCTATATGTGTGCCTATATTATTATTATAAATATTTTTATTTTATATCTACATATTTATATTTATTTATAAATGTTACATGCATCATAATAAATAATATACCAAACTGCATAGCGGTTTGTCGGCAAAGAGTTCTTTTTATTTGATTACATTTTTGCTTTAAGGGTCCGGCGGAGCTTGAGTTGCTCACAAAAACGTAATGCCGAAATAAATCGTAATCCTGACAATATTCTATCAAATTATGTTATTATTCGGATTTGGGTACCGTTAGTATAGGTTCCTACGGTACTATTTCGTCTATTACTACTTGACTGGAAATAAAAAATTGGAAAATCGTTCCAAACTTGGTAATTTCATCAAAAATTGCATTCGCTTACATTTATTTCCATTGAAGTATTTTGGACAAAATGGTGGCGTAGGAACCTAGATTAACGGTATCGGAATCCGAATAATAACATAATGTGATTAAATTGTGTTTGAATTACGGTATTACGTTTGTAAAAAAAATTCAGTCCGCCGGACTCTTAATACTATTTATGAAATCCTTGGACAATTCATTAATTATTGATGGCGTGATCCATTTTCTTGTTCTTTGTCCAAAATAATTGCTTGCTTTAGGTACATCAAGCTTATTCCTTTTGGGTAGGCTGGTTGGGTAGTTATGCACTCTTTTCTATTTATTTTTCAGAATGTTATATTGTGCGAGTAGTATTGTAATTTCAGTTTTCATTTGAATTGGTGATATTTTACATTTCTTAAACAATTTCTTATATTCTTTGTTCAATTCTCGTTTTACTTTTTGATCAACAAGTATTTTACATAGTAGCATATAATTACAAATAGTACTAGAAAAACAAAAAACGAATATATAAATATAAATAAAGTAAAATTAAATAAATAATGAAAAGGAAATTATCTATTATAATAAATAAATAATATATACATATAAATAAAGTGAAACTAAACAAATAAAGAAATGGTAATTACCAAATAATATACGTAGATACTATATTATACACGACAAAACATAAGCCGTCCTCCTCTCTCCTACATTGCCGTGCCCGACAGGGTCCATGATTGATACTTTTATATTTATTTTTTAACACCTGTTAACATTGTGGAGTGCAATAAACGAATTGAGTATTTTCAAAATGCGTATTTGTAGCAATTTAATTCTATTTAAGTGTGTGTGTATATATTAGGTCCCATTTAATAGGGGGCGAGCCTATTGCCGTTAACCGGGCACAAATCCAGATTCCGAGCTGCTACTGAGAATTTCATAACAATACCCAATAACACTACCGAACTACCGAACGAATTATCATACAGTTTACAATTTTTTTACATTACCATTAGACGGCATGATTCACGAGGAAGATTTTAAGATATTTAACATCATGCTACGATTCTTAGAAACGGAGCAAATCCGGTGAAACTGCGGGATATGCGAAACAGTTTCGGAAGTCGGTGGCTTTGATTTGATCGGATCTTTTGATTTCGCCACCGACTTCCGAAACTATTTCGCACATAACATTATTCTCTGTTCTTGAAGGCGGTTTAAACTATTTCGCACATGACTTAATTTTTATGATTTTGAAGGTTTTACTTTTTCTTAAAAATTGTTTTATTTCAACATCTTGATAAGCGAGTAGAATCATACGTAGCTATAGATAGGTATACGACGTTATTTTCACTCGGTCATTACGTGTTATTGGCATTTTGTTCTAAATTTTGTGATCAGATGTTGACCAAATTTTTATAGGACCACCTGAAATGTAACCTATCGACAAAAAAATAATCATCAAACTGGATTCATAATTGACGGAATAATCGCGTAACAAACTCAAAAAATCATACATTCAAATTGAGAACCTCCTCCATTTTTAAGTCCGTTAAAATGAAAGTAGATATTTCATAGATTCCTAAATACAATAGCACAATTCTGCTGTTCCCATAATACACACACCGTTATAATATTACCTTGACAATCCACACATGTGTACATAACACATTTTTAATTTTATTTGCAATACTGCATATAAATCGTTGCGTTTGAAACTGCCCTTTGCAGTTGCCAATTTATCCTCCTGCGACACAAGCTAAAATCAATCTTATGCTTTATTTTTAAGGTTTAGTAGAAGTGTCTACGTTAAGTTGGTAAAATCGAGTACGAATGTTTTTCTCCCTTGCGATAATCAACCTTATTATTTTATAATTAAAGTTTAGTGGAAGTGTCTATGTTAAGTTGGTAAAACTAAGTACGAAAGGTTTCCCACGATTCAAAGCTCAAAGCTAAAAATATAAGTCCTGATTCAGATAACTGTTTGGAGTTATAATAAAATTAACAACTTTATTGATTGTGATGTTAAAAGTCTTGGTAACTGAGAACCATGTCAAGATTTACTTGTTGATAAGTATTCATCAACACACCATCACGACTCTATTTCCCGAAGGGTTCGGCAGAGGTGTGCTAAATATACGGCCACAGTTCAACTTTAGGCCCCATATAATAGCGGATGAACCTATTGCCGTTAACCGGACATATGTCCGCCATATTATGCACTATCTTCTGCCAATCCAGGATTGGGTCCAACCTGGATAAAAAGCTGATAAAAAAAGAGAAAAAAAAAAGCTGATATAAAGCACCTTATAAGTTATTCCAGGTTATAATCTATCGGTGTGCCAAATTTCATCCACATCCGTTCAGCCGTTCTGGCGTGAAAGAGTAACAAATATTTATACATCCATCCATACTTACAAACTTTCACGTTTATAATATTAGTAAGGATAGAAAAGTATCTAACATTACATACTATCACGCCTGTATTCCTCAAAGGGTTAGGCAGAGGCGTACCTAATGTACACCCACAGTTCGCCTTGTATGTTTAGGTCCCATGTTATAGACGGGCGACCCTATAGCCATTAACCGGGCACACATCCAGACTCCGAGCAGCAACTGAGAATTTCATAGAAAACTCAATAACACTTTGCTCGACCTGGTGATCGATCCCAGGATCTCTAGCGTAGCAGTCGCGCTTGGGACCACTAGACTAATTCTCTGTAGCAGCTCGGAGCTTTGTGCTCGGTTAATGGCTATAGGCTTGCCTGCTATAACATGGGACCTAAACATACCGGCGAACTGTGGGTGTACATTAAGTACGCCTCTGCCTAACCCTTCGGGAAATACAGGTATGTATCTACTGCACCTCTCGAATTATCTAATTACACAGTAATTGACAGGTTTTAGTAATATACACCGAGGGAACATACCCTATCACGACTCTTAGAATGTTTATAATAGTTAACTAGCTAGAGTGCGAAAGGTCGATGACTGACGTTGGCTTATTTACTTACCTTGTTATGAACATAGCGTGATTGTAGAGATAGTACTATACAGTTTGTATAGAATTTTAAAACATTTTTTTCAAGAATTTTCGACTGCCTTAATGACTTAGTGGTCCTGAGCGTGACTGCTTCGCTGGAGATCATGAGTCCGATCCCCAGGTCGAGCAAAGTGTTATTGGGTTTTGCTGCAAAATTCTCAGTAGCAGCTCGAAGCCTAGATTTGTGCTTGATTAATTTTTTTTATTTTTATTTTATTTTATTTATTTGCATTTATTTCAGGCAACAAGGCCCATATAAAAATATATAATACTATATATAAAAGTTTACAAAGTATAAAACATAAAATACTATAACATACATATAACAATAAAACTATAACTATTTTTTCACACTTAAAGTCGGTGTGTGTTGTACGGTGCTAGGTATCCGGCCTCGGAAGCGCCGAAAAACTACACCTTTCGGCCAATACTCCTCCCTCATGAAGGACGACAGATGTTCAGTCGGTACTCTAACCACAAAGGACTTGAAGTTCACGTTGTGCCTAGAGTCTAACTGCTCGACCCTCAGAGTAACATTGCTCTTAACTGCAATATACTCTACGACCTCTTCGGCCTTCGTGGAGTAATGCAGTCTGGACACGTAAAGCGGCGTCACTGGTACTGCAGGACGCAGCAGGTGTCTCGGTCCGGTCGGTGCGCTCCCGCACTTGTTCAGACAGGTAGGCTTCCTCTTCTTCTTCTTCTCCACCTTGATGAAGCCATCCTTGTCGCCCGTGTCCTTCTCTGGACCCACCCCCTGCAGAACCTTCCGCGTAGAATCGCTGCGGCTCTGCTTACCCCCTATTTGGTTCTGCGACACAGCAGGCTTGCCGGTTGCGACAATAGCTGCGTAGGCACGTTTGGGGGTCGACGTACCTACGTGTGACGTTGCCTGTGTCAAGGCAGGATCGGCCGCGGTGCACGTTGCTTCGCCAGCTGAATCAGCGGTTGGTGACGCATGAGTGGAACTCGCCGACTCAAAACTGCTGATGGTGGCATTTTGCGCCCCGCGACGTGTGTTCACGTTAGAGACGTCGGGTGACCTACTTGTCGAAACAATGTTGCGTAATAACACTACTTCGGCACGTAGTTCTCCTATGGTGTTGTTTGACACCTCCAACTTGGACTTCACTTCTGCCAGGCTCATTTTCAGGGTCGTTATATCCTTCAACAACCTGGTTACGTCGACGTGGTCGAACGTGACGGGGGGCAGCTTATGCAACTCCTTCGCCACGAAAGCAGGCACATCATCTGGGTCGACCTCCTTTAACAGGGTGATGATGTCCTGGACGCTCTTTTCCGTTCCATCCCTTCGGCGGGACGGCATCTGGTCGATTTTTCCGAGGGTTTGGAATAGCAGCAGTTTGGCACTGCTAATCTCCTCCTCTTTGTAGGCAGTCTTGCAGATCTGCATGATGCTGACTTCATCCATATAGTCAATGGCATGCTGTACGAATGCCAGCAACTCGTTGGGTATGAGCTGTTGTGAACCCATAGCGACACAACAGACGGCAACGGCTATACGGCCGCACAAAACGCGAATTAAATATTCGTGCCGCGCAGCACAAAACACGTCCGTAGTCGAGCGTGCAATAGGTTTACCTATTACATGGGACTTAAACATACCGGCGAACTGTGCGTGTACATTAGTACCTACACCTCTGCATAACCCTTCGGGAATACAGGCGTGATGGTATGTAGTTACAGAATTTTATAATTATGGTGAATGCTAGCTACATATTTGTTTTTTTGACAAAAAATATCAAAAGCTTTTTTTGGATTGGCCTGATTTTATATATGTACTAGCGACCCGCGTGCGGTTTCACCCGCGGTACTCTGCTCCTATTGGTCATAGCGTGATGTAATATAGCCTATAACCTTCCTCGATAAATGGACTATTCAACACAAAAAGAATTTTTCACTTCCAACTAGTAGTTCCTTCAGATTTATAACATTAGTATAGATCATAGATCAATATATATAAAAATCAATGCCACTTTTCGTTGTAATTTTATAACTCAAGAACGGGCTCACCTATCCAAACCAAATGTTTAGGCTTTGTTCGGACTATTTAGTAGATGGTTTATGTGAAGTTTGTACAAAATCGGTCGAGCGGTTCTTCATTTATCACATTTTTTGTAACAAATGATGAATTTGATGTTTCAATTTTTTTTTTATTATTTCACTTTATACGTAGCGAAACACGTACTGGGCCGCTAGTATTATATATAATATAGATCTGTATTAGTAAAATAAATTGACAATTAAAAATGACCTTTGCCCAACCTGAAAATCGAATCGAGGGCTTCACACTCAGTAACTACTCCTTCGAAGATTAGAATATATAAGAGGCAGTAAAAAAAATGCGATCAGAATTAAATATTTTAACCGTTTCAAAAATATTCCAGGAAATATGATTAGCTAGGTTAGATTACCTAGTAACAAAGCTAATTTTTATAGTCGTTATTATAATAAGGTTCACGATAAACAATTTACGTTTAATGAAGTTCCATATTGAGCACCGATCTAACATACCTACTTATTGGTGCTGTAAGTGGAATAGCTTAGGTGCTCAAAAAAATTGGTGCCGAAAGACGAATACTCCAGGCGAAGGAGTCTGCTTGGCAGCCAATTTTTTTATTTCTTAGATACACGTATTGTCTCCTGTATCGTAGTAAAATATGAGGATAATTACTTACCATAGCCATGACTACCTACCATGAGGTGACTGGTTTGCTAATTTGCTGACTTAAATAATAAAAATAAAATCTGTGAGTGTTTTCGCTTAAAAATATTCATTTTATGAAATATTGTATAAAAGAGGCTTATTTGCTTTCCCCTACAACGTTATTCCTTTATAACCCAGATTTAAAAAAGAAAAACGATAATAAATTCACATTCTAAAAGCAACCCCGAATTCCAAATTCAAAAAACCTACAAAGTACAAAGCAATAAACAAAAAAGTTACAAAGCATTTAACGCTTCGAAAAGTACAATTTAAAAAAGGAACTGGTAGGTCAAGGACCAAACGACCGGTAGCCGGGAACAGGTTGCGTGGCGATCTTAGCCGAAGTTTCACGAGTGAGCCCGAAGGTAGAGACGCGTGCCTCGAACGTGGGATGAAGATAGCCGAGTGTTGACGTAAAAAACCGAACGGTAGCCGTGTGAAGCGTGGGATTATTTTTTATCTTTGTCTATGACTAGACTGTACTAACTTGTACAGTTTTATGGAACACTGTAAATCCAAAGTTAAAACTAATATTATAACTGCGAAAGTAAACTGTTTGTTATGTGTTCACGCCTGAACCACAATGCCAATTTTGAAGAATTTTGGTTTAGACATAGATTCAATCTTGGAGAAAGCCATAGGCTACCGTTCATCTCAAAAAGTCTTTTGGTATGCGACTGAAACCGCGGGCCATAGCTAGTTATAGGTAAATAGAGAGAAAAAGAAATAAGAAACAAAGAAACATCTGACCAAATAGGATCTGATAATGCGTTGTCTTTTGTCAAGTAAGATTTATTATCGACTAGTTGCGGTTGCCTGCAGTTTCACTCACAGACCCAAAAAGATTAACATACTATAAGTCCGATTCTAGGCGGCGATTTAAGTTATACCTCTAGCAATTCATCGGTAAAGTCTGCTTTTAATTCTATGCAGTAGTTTTTGTGTGATGCGCGTATAAACATACAGACATACAAATATTCTAAAAATTGTTTTTTTGGCTGCTGTTGCTCTAATAAAGACCCCCCAATTTAGTTTTTCTTTAATATCTTTAAAAAAAATATCTTTAATGTACAGACATCGGCCTGTTAAGTGGCTTGTGGCTAAGTAAGTACCTTATAACTATACTGATCAAACAATCTGCAAGGTTATGCACGGGTGGGCGCGGTCAATCTTTAGATGGGTGGACATTCCAATGAAATCCCTCTGTGCTTTGGAGAACACCTAATGCCATCGGTCCCGTCTATCATACGAACAACTATGACAATTGTTAGTGGTAATCAAAAGCCCGAATAGCCTTACAACCAGTCCATACTCCGGATATTGGTCATCGTCATAATTTTAGTCCAGTGCTGAACAAAGGCCTCCCCCAAAGACTTCCACTTATATGCCGCTTGCATCCCACGTCTCCCAGCGTCCTTTACCAGGTTGTCCGTCCATCTCGTTGGAGGTCATTCCACACTGCGCTTTCCAGTGCGTGGTCTCCACTCGAGAACCTTTCTGCTCCAGTGGCCATCAGTTCTACGAGCTATATGTACCGCTTTTTTTATAATCCAGAGGAATGGGCAGCAGCGTCTTCTCTGTAGAACAATCACCATACTGTGCTCACCAACCCGCCTGCCAAGCGATGAGTATTGACAATATCCTCGCAATGAAGGATATCGGTATTACCCAGAAATTGGGTTTCGGAGGTCTGATGGCAGTTGCTTCGTGTAAAATATTGTTTTTCTTTTTTTTTATGGGATAGGGGGAGAAACGAGCAGACGGCTTGGCTGATGGTAAGCGATTACCGCAGCCCATGGACACTCGCAACACCAGAGGAGTCACAAGTGCGTTGCCCGCCTTTTAAAAGGGGATTGGGCCTCCGGTAACCTCACTTACTCGGCGAAACACAACGTAAGCGTTGTTTGATGCCGGTTTTCTGTGAGGCCGTGGTATCACTCCGGTTGAGCCGGCCCATTCGTGCCGAAGCATGGCTCTCCCACAGTAAAATATTATATCCAACCGCTCTCATCTGGTTAGGCTGGAAGCAGACACCAACAGACAGAGAGAAAAGACTCGGAAGATCATATTATGACATTGTTTTATGTCATTGTTTAGAATTCAATATCTACTATATGTATTAGAAGAACAATGGATTACATAACATGGTATACCATCACGCCTGTATTCCATGAAGGGTTAGGAAGAAGTGTAAGTAATAATGTACCGGTTGTGAGTTCGATCATCACACCGAAAAAATATTTATATGACCCACATGTGCCAGGTTCCGGGTCAGCGTCTGTGTATTTAAAAAAAATATTTTTGTAAAAGTACCCACGTGGGGCAACGTTTAAAAAAAATGAAATCCAACAATTCGCCGGTACATTAAGGTCCCCTTTAATAAGGGACGAGCCTATTGATATCAACCGAGCACAATTCCAAACTCCGAGCTGCGACTGAGAATTTCATAGAATAACCTAGTAACACTGCTCTACCTGGTAATCCAAACCAAGACCTCTAGCGTAGCAGTCGCGTTTACGATCGCTACACTAATAAGGCAGTTAGACACAACAATGGATTCTACGTGTTCAATTAAACGAGTATCAATAAAGTTATTTATAAAACAGTGGGACATCTGTCCAGTGTATTGCCTAACACGCACAATATTAATCTAAATGATTACATCGATGATTCCATCTTAAGATGTGGGTGTCAGCCACGTAGCTGTGGCTCAGAAAGTATATAATATAGCTACGACGGCAAACGAGCAGACGAGCCACCTGATGGTAAGTAGTTATCGCCGCTCATGGACACCTGCAAGTCCACAGGATTTTTTTTTTGTTATACCACTAAAGTGGCAAACAAGTACACGGCCCGCCTGATGGTAAGCGGTTACCGTGGCCTATGGACGCTTGCACCACCAGGGGTGTCACTCGCGCGTTGCTGACCATGTAAATTAAGGAGGAATAGTTGGGCTGGCAGCATAGGAGATAGTAGTGTGATGCTTCGTATCTGCCAACACAACGCTTCCTCGCGGAGCTCTGGTGACCTTACTTACCGTTAGGAACACAACATAGCACGGAGCTATGCTATTTGGCTACGATTTTCTGCAAGGTGGAGGTACTTCAACAGTCGGGCAGCTCCAATTGTGAGTGGAATTATTCGATTGCACTATGTCCTACCTCTCTTAAAATCACTGATGCGTTGCCGAACACCTACGGACTGCAGATTACCAGAGCTGCAGCAACTGAGGAGGAATCTCACGCGCAAATTCGAATCACACACCAAGATACTTTACGACAGACTCTGACGTAAAGGTGATCACCAGCCAGTCAAACTAACTAACAAGAGATGTTACCACCGGGCAAAAACCTATAACTTGACCTGGGATTCGAACCGAACACTTAAGATCACTAGACTAATGTGGCAACTAAATAGCCTATCAAATATTTGACGACACGTTTGGCGTAGCGGCTGAGCAATCGGCTTCTGCGCCACGTGTTGTGGGTACGATCCCAACACGGATCGAATATTTGTATAATTTACAGGTATAAATTTAGTATTTGACTGCCTCATTAGTCTAGTGGTCCCAAGTGCGACTGCTACACTAGAGGTCCTGGGTTCCCCAGGTCGAGCAAAGTGTTATTGGGTTTTTCTATGAAATTCTCATTAGCAGCTCGGAGTCTGGATTTATGCCCGGTTAATGGCTATAGGCTCGCCCCCTATAACATGGGACCTAAACATACCGGCGAACTGTGGGTGTACATTAAGTACACCTCTGCCTAACCTTTCGGGGAATACAGGCGTGATGGTATGTTAAATTTAGTATTTCTGGTGTCCATAGGCTACCCACGGTCACAGCTTATCACCGGGTAGGTCGCCTTCTTTCTATGCCATCATCGGCAATAAAAAATAAAAAGCCTATACCTACACTCGTAGATAATGTGTCAATTCGCCCACATATGCGCCTACGCAGCTAATTTTATTACGCGTAACCGTTGACCCCTGCTAACTAATGTGTATGTGCCAATAGGTTATGTTTGTTAGGTGTGGCTTTTCCTGGCTGGGCCGCGATCACCGATTTGAATTCTGATTGAACAGAGAATTAGTCGCTAATCACTCGTAAAGTATGGGAATTGGTAGATCTGTGGTTCAAAAGATATAAGGGTAGCCCAAGGGTCCAGCCAGAAATGATTTTTTCTGGATGGGCCACCACTGTATCTCGACAACCAAATCACCTAGCGGATATTGGTTTGCACCCAGAAGTAGTCGAAATTAGTCGCTAAGTTACAGAATTGGTCAGAAAGGACTCTTTCTGTTCGGGCCCCCGCACTACCCTAATAACTTTTGAACCACAGACCGACCAATTCCCATACTTAAAGACTAATTTCGACCAATTAGCGACCAATTCTCTGTTCAATCAGAATTCAAATCGGTGATCGTGGCCCAGCCAGGAAAAGCCACACGTTTGTTAGCTAATTTATTACCAACTCATCTAGCAGTAGATCTGCGATAATGGCGCAGCTATGTCCCCGAAAACTTGGAAGGTGGAGACCTCCCTCTCGCTTCAAACAGAGATGAGTGGTAAGAGTACCACACCATAAGGTACAGTGGCGACCAAAAGTCCATAGGCAATCTCACAACGCAATAGCTTGACGTTTAGTTATGACTTACGACCTTACGATTAATTGTCGTTAACAAGTGACACGCACTAGCTGCATAGAGCTCGCTCGTACTGTTCATAGCAATGTAATCCTTGGTGTGCTTATGGACTTTTGAGCGTTTACTGTACCTACATAATTTTTTTTATTTTTGATAGGCTTTCGCTTGACCGCCGAAGAGCAACGCCGAAGTATGGCTCTCCCACGGTAAAACCAGGTAAACAAACTCCGTAGATCGCAATGTCGCATAACATCAGGCGAACTAGCGGTCAAGCGAAAGCCTATCAAGAATAAAAAAAATGGTGTAGGCTCCTATTAATGTACACCCACAGCTCACCGGTATGTTAAGGATCCATGTGGCGAACTTATTTTTTCCTTTTAAAAAAGCGTACTAGTAATATGGGTCACACATTACTAGTATTCTTGTTAACTCCTCGTGCTAAGCTAAATGCTTGTATTACGAGTGAGTTCACGTCGGTAGTGTAATGGGTGGGTTTCGAACCGGCAACTACACGATCGCAAGTCCGAAGCCCAAGCCATTCGCCGCTTGAACGAGCGAAAGTCCAAGCTCTGAGATCTCCGAGAAGCTACTGAGAATTTCATAGAAAAACCCAATAACACTTTGCTCGACCGGAGAATCGAAACTAAAACCTCTAACGTTCTAAGCCAATTTATTTTTAATTAACATTAACATACCATCACGCCTGTATTCCCCGAAGGGTTAGACAGAGGCGTACTTAATGTACACCCACAGTTTGCCAGTACGTTTAGGTCCCATGTTATAGGGGGCGTGCCTATAGCCATTAACCGGGCACAAATCCAGGTTCCGAGCTTCTATTGAGAATTTAATAGAAAAACCCAATAACACTTTGCTCGACCTGGGGATCGAACCCAGAACCTGTAGTGTAACAGTCGCGCTTGTTACCACTAGACTAATGAGGCAGGCAGTATTTTTAATTAATAAAGATATGTTATAAAGGCGCGGCCAGACACGAATTATAAATTAACCAAAATTATTTTAAAATATTCCAAGAAAAATATAAAAACCCGACCACCCACTACTTTTACGAACATAATTTTATTACAAGCATTTTGTTCGTCCGTCTGTCCCTCGTAAGCTATAAAACATGAAGATATAAACGTGTGGGACATGTGTGCATGTTTGTTTGTCGAGTCTAATAAAAGATATGAATTTATTTGAATTGAATTTCCGTTAATGTTTTTAACTTGGGAGTTTGTAATACGAAGAAAGGTAATTCAAAAATTTATTCAGGAGATTTTTTTTCACACGTTGCCTTTCGATAGTAATTGTAGCTATAGAGATCAGTGCAAAGAGGATCCATTTTTTTCAGTTTTCACTAGTTCACCGAAATTAATTAAAATTAGAGAGGTGGGGCATAATGGAATCGAATTATTTCACTCACAATTGGAGCCGCCCGACTAAGGAAGTACCTCCACCTTGCAGAAAATCGTAGCCAAATAACATAGCTCCGTGCTATGTTGTGTTCCTAACGGTGAGCAAGGTCGCCAGAGCTCCGCGAGGAAGCGTTGTGATGGTAGTGGGGGGACCGGTGGTAACAAAACACCAACATGTGTCCTATGCTGCCAGCCCAACTATTCCTCTTTAATTTACTGGGTCGTCAACGCGCGAGTGATACCCCTGGTGTTGCAAGCGTCTATAGGTTACGTAACTGCTTACCATCAGGCGGGTCGTATGCTTATTTGCCACCCAAGTGATATAAAAAAAGCGTTAGCGTTGCAATCGCGCTCTAAGCTAATGAGGCAGATAGATACTTACAGAACAAAAAAACAATTTCAAATTTTAATTATAGACTTGTCTAGAAAAGTGAAATGAGTGAAAATTGTATCAGACAGCCCTCGATTTTGACTATGGATACAAGTTGTATTTTTCAATCTATCTTTTATACCATCACCCCTGTATTCCCCGAAGGGCAGAGGCAGAGGTGTACAACCCATTTTCTATCTACATAAATAAAATCGATGAAATATACTCGTATGTACGCTCATAACTTCCGAACGACTGCATTAAATTGGATAATTATTTTAGGTCGTGTTTTTTGTTGTTAGGAAAAGGTTTGTAGAAAATATATTTTTTAATCCCTTTAGAATTTAGAATCAATTACCCATATCAATAACTTTGGCCACTACAGTACTTACTTCTGTATAGCCCTCTAGACATTCACAATACAGTTTCACACACAACCAAACCCGGACCAAACCAGTTCACCAAACAAATATTTGTTTCGATCTAGAATCGAACACTTGACCCGTGGTGCAGAAGCCAATTACTTAGCCAGTATGCCAAACCTATCGTCGAATTTACCTATGAACTCGTATATTTCTTTTTTAAAACTGATTTTGATTGAGTAAGCGCTTACCATTAGGCGGGCCGTATGCTTGTTTGCTACCTTAGTGTTATAAAAAAGTTAATCTTCGAAATGATCCCATAAATATTTTGGTTGGTGTCTGACTGTTAAATCAAAGTCGAAGACAACGATAGGTTTTTTTTATACCACTAAGGTGACAAAAAAGCATACGGCCCCCCTGATGGTAAGCGGTTACCGTAGCCTATGGACGCTTGCAACACCGGGGGCATCACTCGCGCGTTGCCGACCCGGAGGAATAGTTGGGCTGGCAGCATAGGAGACATTCTGCCATGCATAACAGCGGCGGAAACAAAACACCCCCGGTCCCCTACACTGCCAACACAACGCTCCCTCGCGGAGCTCTGGCGACCTTGCTCACCGTTAGTAACACAACATAGGTTCAGAAAATATACAAAAAAATTTTACTTTTTCTAAAATGGTTTTTTGTTTTTTATATAGAACTGGCTTTTGCCAGCGACTTCGTCCGCGTGGAATAGTTACTTTGTTCCCTAGTTCTTCGCCCGCGGTTTTACCTACGTTGCCCCGTTCCTAAGGGTTGTAGCGTGATGTTTTATAGCTTGAAACCTTTCTCATGAATCACTCATTTTCCCAACATTTCCCTTCACTGCTTTGCTCCTATTGATCGTAGCATGATGAAAAGTATACTATAACCTGCCCAAGAGTATGAAGAACAATTGTACCAAGTTTCGTTGAAATCCGTCGAGTGGTTTTTGTTTTTGACAGACAGACAGACAGACAGACAAAAATTTTACTGATTGCATTTTTGGCGTCAGTATCGATCACATTTCATGTACAGAATTGACGTCTCTACAGATTTATTATAAGTATAGATAGATATAGAAGACAACCCTCATATTGTCCTTTCCTTACTAATATTATAAACGTGAAAGTTTGTGAGTATGGATGTATGGATGTCTGGATGTATGGATGTTTGTTACTCTTTCACGCCAGGACGGCTGAAGGGATCTGGATAAAATTTGGCACAGAGATAGTTTACAGTCTGGAATAACACATAGGCTACTTTTAATTCAGGTCGGACCCAATTCTGAAGGCCACGCAGATAAAGTCGCGGGCAGAAGCTAGTAATTTATAATTATATCCATAGGTAGGTTTTAATTACATCAAATATTATTTCAAAAGTCTGACATTTTTAAACAATTAGTAAATCCGTTAATAGAATCAATAACGATAGCTACTTAAATATTTTAATGCCTTATATATAAATATTTATATTATCAAATTAGTATTCCCTAATATTATAATTCGTTTTATGTATATCAATAGCGTATTATAATATTCAATTCATAAAAAAAATTAATCAGCATAATTATAAAAATATATTGGCTTATTAAAATCAAATTCATTGACGTATATGTAAAAATACTTGAACTGATCACATAAAACTAAATGCCTGTGCTGTTTTGTAATCATTTTGTATAAAAATATACCACGAATATTAAAATTCGCGTTCAAATTATGTAGAATTATAGCCACAAAAAAAGTAAGGACAGAAGGTAAATATTTATTCGCAGTAGGCTCACCGCACGCTAGAGGACGCTGAATGATAGCAAATATTTATGGCTTATGTTTAACTAATCACCAGATTTATTAAAATGTAACGGCAAAAAATCACTTTATATTGCCAAGAATAGTAAATGATCACCAAAATAAGTTCTAACCTAACCTAAACCTAAAATTTGGTGACCATTTTTATCTATTTTGGTAAGCATTTTGGTGATCAATTTACTAAATTTGGTTGTCATTGATGATGAAAATAGATCTTTTAGAGACACCTTTAGGAGGTACTGAGGATCGCACGTCCTTCAACTTCAATAAGATCAAGTGCTTAGTACTCTAATCTGGAGCGTGTATATGACAAGATGTATGAATGTAGACGAAGCAAAAGAAGTATGCCAGAATCGTAGCAAGTGGCGTCCTGTAGTTGCTGCCAAATTTTTTCGAATGGCGTGCGTAAATTTTATATTTTTAATTCAAGAAACCGAGGTATTGTCTGATCTGCCTATCTCTGACAAGAAAAGAAACAGAAAACTCAAATCATAACTACTGCTCTTCTCGATATTGCGAGTTGTTTGAAGTGGTATTTCTGCAGAAATATCTATCAAATGGTGACATCATTAACACACAATACGATGATCAATCAATTTTAATGGGATCTTGTATTCTTTGCCTTTTATTAGTTTTAAGCGGTTTTATACCTTGCGACTTATTCGAAATGTTTGAATACATAATAAGGTTAAATCTTTTAATAGAGATGAGCTAACAAGGAACATTTACTCTCCTAAGATAATACACAATCTATATTGTAATTAAGTCAGTTCCTGGGTATAGTTTAGGTGCCATAATTATAATAGAACGACTTAGAATATAGGAGGATCAGATGAACTTATTATCCGGACATAAAACTAAAATCTGAGCTGCTACTGAATTTTTTTTTTATATCACTAAGGTGGCAAACAATCATACGGCCCGCCTGATGGTAAGCGGTTACCCTTGGTGTTGCTGGCGTCTATAAGATGCGGTGTCACTCACCATCAGGTGTGATGGACCGTATGCGTGTTTATCCTCTTGTAATTAGTAAAGTTATAACTATGCTTTCACTCCAAAACGGTTACCTGCCTCGCCTAATAAATTAAGTTAGGTAAGTCGTAATGATGCGAAGGCGTTAAGATGTTGCTTATTTTTTTGTAACTTAATGACATAATCCTAAGTTAATTATTTTTATAGGTTGCAAGTTATAAGCATTTTTTGTGTCAATAAATACATTATCTCTTTCTTTCTATACAACATAACATACCATCACGCCCTTATTCCCCGAAGGGTTAGGCAAAGGCATACGTATGTACATCCACAGTTCGCCGGTACGTTTTAGATCCCATGTAATAAAGGGCAAACCTATTGCCATTAACCGACCACAAATCCAGACTCCAAACTGCTACTGAGAATTTCATAAAAACAAAAACAATTTGCTGGACCTGGAAATCAAACCCAGAACCTCTACCGTAGCTGTCGCGCACTAGGCTAATAAGGCAGTATTTCTATAATATAATATATCTTCTGGTTGTGCTCGCTTCACAGTCGACATCATCTTTGCCCAAAAAAAAAATCTTTATAATCCCCCAGACGATCTTCTGCAGCGGAGTTCTCCAGCAATGCATCCCATCAGTCTCTTGTGAGTTGGGCCGGCTTGACCACTGACCTCTCGCCTACTGTGTCCGGCCAACGCTAGTCATAATAACTCAAGTTATTAAAAACTGTTAGTAAAACTTTCTAGCGATATATTTTAACTTTTTTTTTATTTTTTTTATTCGTGATTTTGCTGCAACACATTTTTAAAACATTTGACATAATATAGGTCACTCGAATAAGAAATAGAATAGAATATTCTTTAACTGCCTCATTAGTCTAGTGGTCCCAAGCGCTGGCTGCTACGCTAGAGGTACTGGGTTCGATTCCCAGGTCGAGCAAAGTGTTATTGGGTTTTTCTGTGAAATTCTCAGTTCCGGCTAAAAGATTTCTGTGAAAACAGCACGGAGTCCAGATTTGTGCCCGGATAATGGGAAGAAGCTTGCCCACTATATTAGATGAGACCTAAAACCAACCAGCGAACTGTGGTTGTATATTAGTACGCCTCTGCCTAACCCTTTTCCAGATTCAAGTGGCAAATGAAAACTACTTTTACGTGGGAGAGCCATGCTTCGGCACGAATGGGCCGGCTCGACCGGAGTGATACCACGGCTTCACAGAAAACCGGCGTCAAACAACGCTTACGTTGTGTTTCGCCGAATGAGTGAGGTTACCGGAGGCCCAATCACCTTTTAAAAGGTCGGCAACGCACTCGTGATGCGGGTGTCCATGGGCGGCGGTAATCGCTTACCATCAGGCGATCCGTCTGTACGTTTGCCCTCCTATCCCATAAAAAAAAACTAGATACTTGACAAAAATATATTTTTCCAGTCTCATGTGCCCTGGGGCTTCGGAATGGGCTAAGGCGGCCCTGATTGCAAGACTTATGAGCAGCCTACCGACAATGAAGCTACCTTAATGCATCATAATGTCGAAAATCGGTTACCAACTTAACCCCATTATTGCCTTTAAAACAAATAGACGAGCCAAAAACACCATTAGTTGGAAATAAACGAAATAACATGCCTCCACACATCTAAAGGCTGTTATACACTGAATCGTAACTTTAAAGATTTTTTTTTTATAATGGCGGTTACGAAAAATGGTAATTATCGCTTCGGAATATTGTCTGATAATTTTCAGTCTGGTATCTTCGTGCGACGGGTCGTTGAGCCGCCTAATTTGGTGAACTACACAATGACTGTTATATGCTTGCCTTTAGTTAGGACAGGTCAACTCAAAGCTGCTACAACTCTTTCTTCAAAAGGCCATTTCAGATAATAATATTATCCTCTATTCTAGTACTGAGAATATTCTCTGACATATTTTTGGCGTTTCTTCTCAGAGATGGAGGAGTTAATAAGTGCTGTCTGTAATAAGTCTAGAAGTTACAAATTACTTGTAGCTATTTAATAACAGGAATAAATATCTCTCTAAGTCGAAGATATTCCTTTACCGAGCTAAGTTGGGATCGCGTTCTAGTCTATTGAAATAGTAATATTTGACAAACAATAGCTGAAAACACGACAGCATTAATTTAAGCCTCAAGAAACAATTGTTATGCTGGTTATGAAGCTGAACTTTGAGAGTTTTCTTTTCCAGAGCTCTTATTTATTCAATTCAATTCAATTTATTTATTTTGTGAACATAGGTGATTACAGGTGTTTTTACTATAAATATGTATTGTACGAACCATGTCCCGCCGATAGGCATACAAAATTAGATTAATATGATTAGATTAATAATTAATGTCAAAGAATATGCAAGCATGTCAAATTAATGTCATGAAAATTGGTAAAGTTATATTTAAATAAAACAAAAGAAAACAATTGATCAAAACTTGTCATCCAGATATTCCTTGACTGAATAATATACCTTGTCAATTAGTAGCTTAAATAGATTACGTTTAAATTCATTATTATTCTTACTATTTCTAATATGACAGGGTAATTTGTTATACAGTTTTGGTGCCATTATTAGAGCGTCCATTTTGTTACGCCCCCATGGATGAGAGGCCTTATCTTTAACGTATAGTAGCCACAACCTGCCTAACCGCAGCGGGCTGTATAAATGTGATACTGGACCTTTACGTAGATGCTCAGTATTATGGAAATACCAACTCTAAGGTCAGTTAATCAGTTAGCAAACACTAACTAACTAACAGGATACGCAATTTAAAAAGCAAAGATCCCGAAACTAGATCTTAGTTTAATTGGAAGATAACACTTATCTGTATTCCCAAAAATCAATATGTAAAAGTGAAGTCCTGAAAAAATACAACTAATGTTTATTTTTTCAGTCAATGAAATTTGTTAGGATTTATGTCGATTTTTTTATACCACTAAGGTGGCAAAAAGCATACGGCCCGCCTGATTCTCGACTGGGTTTTCTGTAAAAATAATAATTTATTGTTATTGTATTTGGCATTAACATATGTCATAGTTAAACTTATTTATTAGGATAAGATAGATTAGGTAGGTACTTTTTGAACTTAATTTTTATATTATAGTAACTAGCCCCAAAACGACCGCATGCTAAACTCCGTAGAATCCTTTATTTGCCCCCTGTGGGGACAGGTTAGAATACTGTTTCTCACTGCCTTTCAGATAGGCATCCCGTAAGAGGCGTGAAAATATCTGACTTGCTCGGTGGCAGGACCTCTTGGGGTCTGACTGGCTGGCGACCACCCTTACGTCGGAGTCTGTCGTAAAGCACCTTGGTGTGTGTTTCGACTTTTGCGCGTAAGAGCCATTTCTCCCTCGATTCCTGCGGCTCTGGCAGTCTGCAGTCCGTATGGGCTCTTAAGGGTCGGCAACGCATCAGTAGCTCCTCTGGTGTTGCAGGTGTCCATGGGCGAAGGTGAATACTTGCCACCAGGTGGATCGTCAGCTCGTTTGCCGACTTAATCCAAAAAAAGCGGAATACACGTGATGGTACCTACGATGTTATGTTGTATACAACAGCCCTTTCCAGCACATCTTATATCTTTGTTAACCCTTAAAACACAACACAAACTAAATTAAGTCGAATCTGTTTAGTTTACACGAAATTAAAATTTCAATGTAACTTCTTTGTTCTCCTATTGCTGCCAGCCCAACTATTCCTCATTAATTTACAGGGTCGGCAACGCGCGAGTGATACCCCTGGTGTCGCAAGCGTCCATAGGCTACTAGCTACTATTAACCGCTTACCATCAGGGGGCCGTATGCTAGTTTGCCAACTTAACGGTACCTATGTTACTTTAGACAAACCCAATGTATATAATATTATAAAAACTTCGTTTGGCAATTACTTTAATAACCAATTTTTTTTTTACCATACGTGGAAGAGCCATGCTTCGTCACGAATGGTCCGGCTCGACCGGATTGATACCACGGCCTCACATAAAACCGGCGTCAAACAACGCTTACGTTGTGTTGCGGGCAACGCATTTGTGATTCCTCTAGACCAGGTGGAGGACCAGGGCGGCGGTAATTGCTTACCATCAGGCGATCCGTCTGCTCGTTTGTTCCCCTATCCCATAAAACAAAACATTTAGTTTCGATATTTCTTCTCACAATTCGTCAGTTTGGAAATGCCGCATCCATCTATTTTTAAAGTATGCAAAACAATAACTAGTGTCTTTAAAAGATTTATTCATAGAAATGAATACGATTTATCATACCATCACGCCTGTATTCTCCGAAGGGTTAGGCAGAGGCGTACTAATGTACACCCACATTTCGGCGGTATGTTTAGGTCCCATGTAATAGCACGCGAACCTATTGTCACTAACCGGGCACAAATACCAAACTCCGAGCTTAAGAAACCGATTTTATATCTGATACCTGTATTGTACGCAAATATATGATTCTAGTATCTTTTTTTTTCATAAAAGCTGACTAGCAATGTGGGTCGTACTCGTATATTAGTAGTATTCTTGTTAACCCCTTGTGCTAAGTTAAATATGCTTTTTTTTGTGATAGGAGGGCAAACGAGCAGACGGATCACCTGATGGTAAGCGATTACCGCCGCCCATGGACACCCGTAACACCAGAGTCACAAGTGCGTTGCCGACCTTTTAAAAGGGGATTGGGCCTCCGGTAACCTCACCCACTCGGCGAAACACAACGTAAGCGTTGTTTAACGCCGGTTTTCTGTGAGGCCGTGGTATCACTCCGGTCGAGCCGGCCCATTCGTGCCGAAGCATGGCTCTCCCACGTAAAACTTGCTTAATGCTTGTGTTACGAGTGGATTTACGTCGTTAGTGCAATGGTTTCCGGCAACCACATGATCGCAAGTGCGACGCCCTAGCCATTACCGTTACCGCTGCTTCAGACATTTCTTTCTTTCTTTCTTTTAATAACACTTTTCTCGATCTAGGAATCGAACCCAAGACCCTGGAGGTCTTGCAGCAGCAGTAGCGCCTGGGACTGCTAGACTAATGAGGAAGTTAGTCTTTAAAACAACTATTTCATATCGTCATCCTACCCACTGCCGAATCATTCACAATAGTAATTAATACAGTCATTATGACGTCACTAACGTCAACACTGCCTTAGTGACGTCATATTATCGTACGTCCGGAGAGATAATTAATAACTTTGTTAATAGACACAAAGTACTTCATTATGTCATGTAATTATGTAATAATACATAGGACTTGTATTGAATATGTGTTGTCGATTGAGTAGGTATGCACAGGAATATACCAAGATAATATCAAGTAGGTTCTAGCACTTCTAGCTGCTCTTTCCCGCAGTTTCACTGACGTCCCAAAAAGATTAACATACTATAAATCCGATTCTAGGCGGCGTATCAAGATAAAACAGGCACCAGATTTTAAGTTAGATCTCAAGCAATGGTGCATGGAAAATTAACTCAACTTAAGGGTATTACATTGCCCAATGTCCTTGAGGATTTAGTCTTTGTGCTAGTATTTGTTAGTCACAGGCATGGCGGGGATGCTTCACGCAGGGTGCTAGTGAGGTTTCGGGTATTTCTTTATTATTTCAAAATATTCAAAGAAATAAGAAAATAAAAACAATACAAATTGTTAATTACGTCATTGCAATTTTTTTGGTATAAAAGTCATGACTAACTATTAAGCCAAAGAGAAAAAATACAAATTAAGTTAAAAAAGGACTATTTATTTCAATTCCAAAATTGGGACAAATTTATAAAAATTTTAAACAATACAATTTGTTATCTTTTTGTGATTTTTTTGGCATTTTCCATGCAATTTGCAATACAATTTGTTTGTAATGACCTTAAGTATAACATATATTTTTTATATGGCAAACGCACATAAGAATTCCACTAGAAACTTCTTTAAAGCTGGGTTGTTTTTTTGGATTTGAGCGATGTAATGCCCTTAAATATTATAAGATGCGACCAGCCTAAGCAAGGTTTATTCAAACCTGTGCTTCAGGCTAATAAGTTAATAGCTAATAATATATTTAGTTGGGACAGTAGTTAATGTTAAGTAAAACTTATATGAAAATACATTTTAGTTTTCTACAATTACGAGAGAAAGCAAATCTACGTCTATTTATCTAATATTAAAAATACAAAACTGAACTTATAATATTGTGGCGAGCTGATGGTGAGTGGCGACACTGCGGTCCTGCTTGCTTCAGAGAGTCGGTCAGTGCCTGGCTTCCAGTTTCCCCGTGTTGGGTAGCTGGAGTGGAAATCCAAGAACGCCCGCAGACCTCTCAACTCTGTCTTGCCCTAACAGGCCGGCCGGAGGGGGGCCGCCAGAGCTACCCAATAGCGGGGTAACTGAATCCGGCTTCTTTCGAGACTCGCGACGGTGAAACCGGAGCCGCACCTCTCTACACCCTTAGCCGCTCATACCGCTGTTGCCGCCTTCTGCCTGTACTGATAGCTGTTCGGGGGGGCCAGCTAGTGAGGTGGCAAGTCAATGTCTGCCATCGCTAAGGATGTTTATTCGAGGCTCAAGGCAGACGCCGTTTTCTTCCAGCAATAGAAGTTATCGGTCCACTTAACACCCGCATCCATTATCCCATTTTTAATTTCCATATTTTACAACAGTCCTGCACCCGCCCGGAATACTTCATGGCTGTACTCCCATAGTGCAGTTGTGGAGTGTCCCGGGTGTATGCCCCATTACATATTAGATCAAAGTTCTCCAAGGGGCCTCTGCGCGCTGGACCTGTGTCCCCCGCAAGCCTTCCAAAGGACCGGATGTCTTCCTCACGGGAGGCATACCGTGATATCAAAAAAGGAGATACAAATAATAATAATATAGGTTATTTCAAGTAAATACTTAGCTATACATTTACAGACACTTAGAAATACCGCTTAACAGTCCGACCGAATTTCTCTTACAAACGTAATACCAAAATGAATCGTAATTCAAACACATTTTAATCAAATTCTATTATTATCCGGATTCCTATACCGTTAATCTAGGGTTCTACTCTACCATTTCGTCCAAAATACTTCACTGGAAATAAATGAAAGCTAATGCAATTTTTGATAACTTTACCGAGTTTGGAACAATTCTGCGATCTTTTATTTCCAGTGAAGTAGTAGTAGACGAAATAGTGCCGTAGGAACCTAGATTAACGGTATCCAAATCCGAATAATAACATAAGTTGATAGAATATTGTCTGGATTACGATTTATTTCGGTATTACGTTTTTGTGGGCAATTCAAGCTCCGCCGGACCCTTAAAACTACGATCAGTGAACACCTGTGTCTGAACTAGATAACTGATTATCTGTGCTTCAGACAACAGCACTCTTCCTATAAGAAATTATGTCATGAAAGCCTAGACATGTACACTGGTTGGTTGTATAGCAATATATTAAAATTAAATATTAACAATATCTCATAAGAAATATGGTATTTGACTAATAATAGAATAATTAAAAACACCAAGCTGAGTGAAAAATGGAATTAAATACAAATCGTATTCTGAAAAAATACTATAAATTGGTTAATAAATTTCGAAGATATAAAAATTTAAAATTATTGGTGGGGATTGAGAGGGGATGCTTGTCCCTTTCCTCCAATATGGCGCATTGGTTTGTGACGTCATAAACAAGTATAGTGCGTTCTCTGTCTAGCATACAATTAAAATGCTTGTAACTTCCATATTTTTGAGCCGATTTTAATTTTGTTTTCGTTGATGGGTTCTATTTATAATAAACATTTGCATAAGACTATAAAAAATTATCAGTCAAATAGCCTATTATACTCTATTAGACTAATATAATTTTAAAACTAAAATGACGTTTTCTGTGTCTTTCTTAAGCACCTTTTAAAACTTGTATGTACATTTTGTGCATAGCGAAATGCAATAAATGATCTTGATACATCTAATTTATAATCTAAGTCCGTGAACATGACGTGTGCAGCGTATTGTGATACGGTGTTGACATTAGTGACATGGTAATGACATGCTAAATTATGTGTAGCAGCGAGAGGGTTAGCAAACGTCAAATTGTAAAGGACAATATTTATCATTCACGGAGCGGTTAATTGATCGACTTGTAGTTATGTCACGGGTTATATCTTAATGTAAAGATCATACCATCACGCCTGTATTCCTCGAAGGGTAAGGCAGAGATGTACAAATGTACACCCACAGTTCGCCGGTATGTTTAGGTCCCATGTAGGGGGCGATTTGTGCCCGGCTCCTATTGAACCTAAATATACCGGCGAACTATGGGTGTACATTAGTACACCTCTGCCCCATGAGCCCGTCCCATCCCAGGCCATAGCTAGTAGGTAATGAAACCGAACATTACCAGAATTTTCCACTATTCGGGTAAAAGCGGTCATTTCGTGAAGCACCCGAACCGATCCGAAGCTAATGGCGCGTACAGGAACAATTAAAATAGTCCGCTTTCCTTTATCCAATGCAACGATGGTAATGAGACGTGAACACGTTAGAAACTCATGGATGTGGCTTAAAAATTCATCTATCTATACTTATAATAAATCTGTAGAGAGGTCAATTCTGTACATGAAATATATTTCCAAAATAACTATCAGCGGGTGATTAGTGATCGATACTGACGCCAAAAATGCAATCAGTAAAATTTTTGTCTGTCTGTCTGTATGTTCGTTATAGAAACAAAAACCGCTCGACAGATTTCAACTAAACTTGGTACAATTGTTCTTCATACTCTTGGGCAGGTTATAGTATACTTTTCATCACGCTACGATCAATAGGAGCAGAGCAGTGACTTAGGCACGGGGCAACACAGGTGAAACCGCGGGCGAAGAACTAGGGAACAAAGTAACTATTCCACGCGGACGAAGTCGCTGGTATTGAAATAAAACCATTTGACGGATTTTATCACGTTATATTTTTTTATTGGTTAAGTCAAGTCAGATGTTTTCTCGCCTCATATGAGATGCCTGTCTGAGTGGCAGTGAGAAACAGTACTTTTAATTATACAATAAAGAAAATATAACGCAATAAAATTCGTATATTATTAAATAGCTTACCAAGTCATAATAACTACTGTTCTCTTTATAAAGAAAAATTTTATCCAGGTATGCCTGTGATCAAATTATTCAGTATGTCATTCATGTCAATAGCATTACACAGCGAAAAATACCTTTAAAGAAAAAGTAAAGCCGCCTTCAAAAACAAAAAAAATGTTGTGTTATTGAAGGCGGTAGCGAAATCAAAATATCAGATCAAATTAAAGGCACTGACTTCCTAAACTGTTTCGCACATCATTTTGAGTAGCGATTAGAATTTTACGTATACCTAGACGACGTCATCATTATCTCGGTCAGTACGTGTTTTTATAATTTTGTTCTAAATTTTGGGATGGGGTTTTATGGGACTACTTCTGAAGTATGACCTATCGATCAAAAAAAGAATAATCAAAATCGATTATTTTTTAAATCGGTTAAAAATTTTAAATTGGCACATCCATGTTAATATCAACTAATGGAATCAGAGTTTAGCGCGTCTAATCATTTCGTGTGTCTGTGGTCTGTTTTGATATAAACGACAGTTGTGGACTTTTATAAGTCCTACACAAATGTTGATTAGTCTGTAGGGGAATGTAGAAATTCCTATCACCCTTTGACTTAATCAAGATAAATAATGAGCATCGGAAAACAGACCTTACGACCACTAGAGTAACGAGACAGATAATCACAAAAGCGGTTTGATTAGTTAAGGATTTTCACCCATCCATAAGTTGACCGTGGCAAGTACAGCTTTACCTTCCAAATTCACCAATGTTTTTACAGTCTCCAATGAGGTGCAAAAAATACGCTGTAATTCTAATTTTCTTTGGGAAAACATATTGATTACAAAAGAAACCTTTAGTTTCTATACAAAATTAGTAAATACTGTTTTCTGCTTACCCAGTACAGACAAGAGGTCGTAATAGTAAGGCAGCACACAGTAATTAGTGCAGCATCGGATCTGGTTGACTTAGCGCCGGAGAGAGGCTCTCAAACAAACACACGACTTATACAAGTTTAATTAATTACTTGCGACGTACACTGCAGGATACTGAAAATGGACGCCACATTTTTTTTATAAAAAAAAGTCACTAGGATTTTTTGTTTACAGACTCTGACATGCTAGCACCCGGAACAACTACCTACTTGCGGGTGATATAAATATTTGTTCCGAGCCTGAATTGTACAGCCCGTAGCGCAGAAGCCGATCGCTCAGACATTACGCCAACCATACCCCCCCCCCCATCCCTTTTTGGAATATGATACCTAATCCGACTTCAAGCGTGTTGTGATAGGTACATATTGCTTAAAAAATGTAAAACTCGGTTCACAAATAAACATTTTAGGCACAAACATACATAATGTATATTTCATGTATTGAATATTCATTTATCTACACCGATGTTTAAAGCCATGTGCGGGTTCTTTCAGGGCCTCTTACTTTGACTTCTTATATTCATGGAGTGGATTGGGAAAAGTAATACAAAACCAACGTAGTTAATAGACTGTTGTGTAAAAAAAGTAATTCGTTTAAAATTCTGTATTTGAATAAAACACGACCGACACGGCTCGGAAATTCAGAATCAAAATTATTATTTCATATAGAATTTAGCATATCAAACGATGTAAGTAAGAAAAACAGATCACCTTTAAAATAAAATTGAATTAACTGGAAAAACACTAATTATTATTCCTACTATGATAAAATTCTCAAAAAAATCACTCAAATTATAGCTGTGCTATTATTTCTGCACGGCAGTGCACAAATAACCTATTTCTACAGTGGACCCGGCAGCCATTGTCTTATCACATACTTGTAGTCTGTTTAATTGTTTTTACAAGTATATTACGTAACTCTGAAATAGGTTTTTGTTTAAAACATGAAACCCTACTTTACGTGGGAGAGCCATTCTTCGGCACGAATGGGCCGGCTCGACCGGAGTGATACCACCGCCTCTCTGAAAACCAGCGTCCAACAACGCTTATGTTGTGTTTCGCCGAGTGAGTAAGGTTACCGCACTTGTGACTGCACTGGTGTTGCGGATGTCCATGGGCGCCGGTAATTGCTTACCATCAGGCGATCCGATATCCGATCTGATCCGATCCCACAAAAAAACCCTATCTAAAAAATATGGTTAAACAAAATTCCAGGTTTTATTGGCAGGTCGGTCATGGAGGAGTGGCTGCAGAGGCGCCATGACGTCCTCAATTTCCGAGTGATTCAAGTACTCTCGGGACATGGCTGTTTCGGGAAGAACTTACCCGTGTCTCATACACAGAGAGCCCACACCCGGCTGTACCCACTACAAGGAATACCTCAAGGAAACAGCGCAGCACACGTAAGGAGAGAGAAGCATCCACCTCTCTCCCGATTCGTAGGAGGACCAGGCGCCGGAGGCGCCTATTTTTATGATAGGTATTTTTTATTATAATTGGAAATTACGTATTTAACATAAAATACAACCATTTCATCAAATGGTCGGTCACATCATGAAGTGGTCAATATTAGGATGTGGCCCCGACATAGAATGTATTGAAAGCTCTGCCTATCCCAGCGAATTTATGCGTGATAGTATTTTATTTAAAATTAAACTCTTCATTAATAAATTATCATTTTCATTCTCCACTTATTTTAACAGTGGAGAGCCTTTTTCATAGCGAAACACCTGCTTGCTTTTAGTTAATTAAAACAGTAGATACGAAATATTAATTAAACGTAAGAACAAACAGACATCATAGTTCACGAAATAATTAACGATGCGTTGGTTTTTGCTGTATTCATATATTTCATATCTATATTTTATATACTTACCTTCTTTGAACAACGTGTTACAGCAGCTCGGAGTTCGGGATTTGTGTCCGGTTGATGGCAATAGGCTCGCCTCCTATTACTTGGGACCTAAACATACCTGCGAACTGTGGGTGCACAGTAAACGCTCAAAAGTCCATAAGCACGCTAAGGATTACATTGCTATGAACAGTGCGAGCGAGCCCGGTACAGCCAGTGCGTGTCACTTGCTAACGACAATTAATAAATGGTCGTAAGTCAAACTAAACGTCAAGCTATTGCGTTGTGAGATTGCCTATGGACTTTTGGTCGCCACTGTAATTTTTTTTTTAAAAAGTACCTTGCCCCACACTAGGATTTTCTCTTGTATCGTGGGTGCGTTTACAAACAAATTCTCACATACACAAACACCCAGACCCGGAACAACTACCTGTAGATCATACAAATATTTGCTCCGTGTGGGGATCGAACCCACAACACGTAACGCAGAAGCCGATCGCTCAGCCGCTACGCGAAACGTGTCGTCATTAGTACACCTCTGCCGAACTCTTCAGCGAATACAAGCGTGAATCTTAGTATAATGAAGCAATTTTGATGAGTTTTTCTATAGTCATAGATTGGACGTTGAAGAAGGATTTTGTCTCTAAAATTAAAAATGGCTCAAAAACATTTGGGATGTGAGTGAAACCGCGAACAACAGAATATTTTTTGCAATGCATTTTTAATAAAAAAATTCAAAATTGAGACGATCCGTAACTAAAATCTAATTAATATGCAAAAGTTGATAAAAAAAATATTGCAGTTTCATGCAACAACTTGCTACGTGTCAACTTCAATAATATGTAGTACATTTCATTAAATGTATATTAGCTTAATGTATACTAATATGTGACAAAATCCATTGTCGTGGAACAGATACCCAAAAAATAAAACACTTGTTACAATAATGTGGATTCCAAAGGGGAAACTGGGGCTAAATGGACAGAGCAAAAATTATTGCAACTTTAGTGATTTTATTGGTTTCTGACAGTTACGCGAATATTAGAAATTGAAATCGACAAAAATGTAAGGTAGCTGTTAGTAATTTTCACATTACGACGTCCAACACCTCAGTCTACCTGTGACCATGGATGCTGTAAAGGATTTGAAACGTCGAGAATCAAATAATATCAATACAACGCGATACAATCCGTAAAAAGTAGTTTTAATTTAGTGTTTTTTTTACTAAAAAGAAAACCAAATTTTATAATTTTGTGGTGTATCTACGGAGTTGTGATGTTCTAGAAATGGGCCTCAAAGTCAAAATCAAAATGTTTTATTTCAATTAAACTACTAAAATTGTACCTTTGAAAAGTCACGGTTCCAAAAGCCTAGACCAAGGCTAGCACTATGTACACTATATGCAAATAGCAATACAATATAGCAACCGTTTTTAATGTTTATTTTCTATAATTTTACTTCGTTTTAATGTACATTAAGGGAGAGCAACATAATACATCGTGAATCGACAACATCTAAAATAAATAAAATCAATGACTCATAGAAAGATCGTCACGACACGAAACTAAAAGCTGTCAAAGTTGACGAAACACCGGAATCTCTTCACAATCGGCCAATATATCGCATAACGTATAATTATAGTATAGTATAATTAAGAACATCCTTCTTTTTGGACCCAGTTTGCATGATAGCTGCGGCAGTCTAAAACAAAGCATGCGTTCACGAATTTCTTCTACGACAGACAGATCCATTTTACCCTTATTCACTCTCCACCCGAATAATAAATACTTGTATTAATATTTTCAGTTAACTTCTTGAACATGGATGGTTGAATGTAGTGAATTGGATAATATTTCATGTATTGAAATTGAAAAAAATTTGGTGCTAGTATATAAGATAGGTGAGTCATGTATTAGTTATTTGTATTTATTTGGATTTGTTATTTATTTTGAAGAGGCACCAAGCTTGATAATTAATACGCTGAAAAGTTAAGCAGCGCGTGCCGCGGTCGGTATATGGATGGGTGGCTATTCTTAATGCATCGAGATTTTATTTATTTATTTATTTTCACACACACATACAACTATTATTACAGGTACACATCTAATTCAATAGCGTAGTTGAAGTACTTAAATCTACTTAATTTAAAACAATACACATTTTTTTTTTATCTAATATCTATTAATAACATGCAGACCGTGTTACTTTATTGACTACATATGGGATATTATACAATAAGCGGTTCGTGTTAATTCACTCAGTGTGCAGCTATATAAGTCAACCTGCTGTGATATCGCGTTGAGCGCTCGAAAAGCGCGCGAGAGGGGCGCCTGCTGCAGCAAGTTGGTGCGCGCCATCGGCACACACAGCAGCGGCGGCCGCCGCCGCCGAGATCTTTCCATGTGTCGGAGTTTATGGGTTCCGGTTTTCCTCTAAAAGTGCAACTTCAGTGGTAGTCAGAAGCCGGAAAACCTGAAGTCTAGAAAAATAAATTGGAATTGGGTTGCGAAATTCTGATGGCAGTGGCTTCGTATAGTGCCATAGTGAAGAAACCTGCATGTCTGCCAACCTCCACCAACCCAGCGTGATGCTTATAGTTCATTTGGGTACCACAATTTAATTAATAAGTAGGTAGTTATTACTAATAACCCCCGACGCAAAAAAAGAGGGGTGTTATAAGTTTAACGTGTGTTTGTGTGTCTGTCTGTTGCATCTTAGCGCCGGAACGAATGGACCGAATTTGATTTAATTTTTTTTGTATAATAGGTTTTTTTTAATGTTAAATTTAATTTATTTCATGGTGCAGCATGTATTTTGGGAGTCAGTGTTCCTTCACAGGTTACAAAACTCCAGTATATACTTACTCAAACATTAATTAAGGTGACAAAAGTACTTAATGGTATTGAAACTAATTTAATCTGTATTCTACATATTACTACAATTATTACATATGCGGTATTTACCTTTAAGTCTTTGATACATTGTTGTTTTTTTCTTAAATGTAATGCAGGTCAATTGTGGGTAAACCTCAATAAATAAAGTATCAATTTCTTTCATTTTACAAGCTTTTTTCTTCCTTTTATTTTCAGGCTTACCACCATGGATGTTCTCGCGGTACAACTGCGAAACCAGCTAATACAAACAGGTCTTCGATTGGTGATCCTGATGAATCTGACGTCATTCTTATGGCCTCAAGATACTCCGGTAAATAGTAAGTATTTGACTCATCATAATCCTTAGCCATCCAAGCCAAGCCAATCCATAGCCTTGCCTCAACTATATATTATGTAGAAAAACCTACTTCGATTCGAAAGGGGCATACAGTAGCTCAATCACATCACCAAATAAAATAATGCGCAAACATTAAATACCTATTTATGAAAGTAAACATAATTGAAGTTTAAAATTGAAGTCTGTCCTGCCTAAAATGAACAATTACCCCAAAATCCAGCAAATTTTTTAAAATTTTATAAAATCATTCAATGGCCCTATTATGTTTGGCACCCGAGAACGGTGTGTCTGCTACCATAAATATTGCTATTTCAGATTCCTCGTTTTATATTTTTTTTAGGTTTTACGTGGGGGAGCCATGCTTTGGCACGAATGGGCCGGCTCGACCGGAGTGATACCACGGCCTCACAGAAAACCGGCGTTAAACAACGCTTACGTTGTGTTTCGCCGAGTGAGTGAGGTTACCGGAGGCCCAATCCCTTTTTAAAAGGTCGGCAACGCACTCGTGGCTCCTCTGGTGTTGCGGGTGACCATGGGCGGCGGTAATCGCTTACCATCAAGCGATCGGTCTGCTCGTCTGCCCACCTATTCCATAAAAAAGGGACTTTTTCTTGTAAATTGAAAATTATTGTATAAATAGAAACGGGTCTCGATACCTAGCAATACCTTCACGGGTCGAACAGGGTCTTCTTAACATATTGTGTATTGAGGTCGACTTCCAGCATACGCTGATTTGACCTATTCAACACGAAGCGACTGCCATCAAGCCTTTGCAATCCAATTTCTTGGCGATATCCTAAGGATAAACTATTTGTCAGGTTTTTTGGGCTTCTGATTACCACTCACTATTTTTTAAAGTGTTTGTATTGCATCGGGGATAGCTTTACGTGCTTTCCGAAACACGGGAAGGTCTCTATGAGTTGAATGCTGCTGGCGTTTAATGGCCGCAGGTGCCGCTTATGTAGTCCATTTTATGCTCCTACTACCAAAAAAAGCTCTTGGCAATGATTCAGAGTTGTGTCACAATTAAAATCACGTTTCTAAAAATATAATTACAGAATTATCCAACTATGACTTCATAATAGTCGGCGGTGGGACAGCAGGGAGCATACTAGCTAACAGGTTGACTGAAGATGGAAAATACCAGGTGTTGCTCATCGAAGCTGGTGGTGACCCGCCTATGGAGGCACTTGTAAGAACCAAACTTCACATAGTTTTACTGCTAAATAGAATTTAATTGAATATCCAATACTTAGGTATTGGATTTTCAATTAAATTCTATTGTCTGTGCTTAACCTTGCAATCGAAGCCAGGATAATTAAAATAATGAGGCAGAAAAATAAAAAACCTTGCTGGCTCTTCTTTTGAAGAAGACACTGAACCAACTTAAAATAACATACCATCACGCCTGTATTCCCCGAAGGGTTAGGCAGAGGCGTACTTAATGTACACCCACAGTTCGCCTGGTATGTTTAGGTCCCATGTTATAGGGGGCGAGCCTATAGCCATTAACCGGGCACTAATCCAGACTCCGAGCTGCTACTGAGAATTTCATAGAAAACTCAATAACACTTTGCTCGACCTCTAGCGTAGCAGTCGCGCTTGGGACCACTAGACTAATGAGGCAGTCCAACTCAAAATAAGTGTTGAAATAAAACTACTTTTTACGGATTTTATCGCGTTGTATTGATATTATTTGATTCCCGACGTTTCGGATCCTTTACAGCATCCATGGTCACGGGTAGACTAAGTTGTTGAACGTCTTAATGTTACAATTACTAACAGCTACCTTACATTTTTGTTAATTATTGGCGAAACGTCGGGAATCAAATAATATCAATACAACGCGATAAAATCCGTAAAAAGTAGTTTTATTTCAATGTCTAATATTCGCGTAAGTGTCAGAAACCAGTATCAAAATAAGTGCTTATAATATAAGTCTGCATAAAGGATTTATTACGATTTCTGATCTAACTATATCAACTATACCGCGTACGTTAAAGGCGCTCAATGCCCTTCTGGGGACCAATAATGAACTGGATCTGTTTACTGATGATAAGAAGGTGATATTGTAGGAATTTTTGAAGTAATGCTACTGAGTGAAAGGCTTGGAAAACGGAATGTAAATTACTCTTTTGTTGACCTTTCCGATGCATATCAAAAATAAATTTATTAATTTTCTTTTTCCAGTACCCCGGTACATTTTCCTACTTAAAAAATTCAAAATTCGATTGGAATTTCACGACCATCAACGACGCGTACACAGCACAAGAGCATAAACGACATATTCTAAATCTCACGAGCGGAAAGATGCTTGGTGGAAGCAGTAGTCTTGGATATCTTGTGTACGAAAGAGGAAATCCTCATGACTACAACTCTTGGGCGAAAAAAGTCAATGATCAAGCATGGAGCTATAACAGTCTACTTCCATATTTCAAGAAATCTGAACGTCTGACTGATGATAGAATAATTAAGTCTTCAACTGCAATTTATCATGGTTATAACGGTAACGTGGCAGTAACAAGACAACCTCGTAAAATCACTCATAAGTATTTGAGGGCGTTCAATCAAGCTGGCCATAATATACTTCTAGATGCAAATGGGCATCAACCTTTGGGTTATTTTGAACCATTGCTTATGATTGATCATGGTTACCGCCAAAGTACTGCTTACACGTATCTGACTCCTGCAAGAAACCGCCGTAACTTACATGTGTTGAAAGAAACTGAAGTTATAAAAATCAATTTTGAAGAAGGCAGAGCTGTTGGTGTGACTGCAGTGAAGAATGAGAAAATTATAAAGATAAATGCTAAAAGAGAAGTTATTGTATCGGCTGGAGCTATAAAATCTCCTCACTTGCTTATGCTGTCAGGCATAGGCCCTAAAGACCATTTAGAAAGCTATAACATAACTGTAAAATCTGATTTACCAGTTGGTAAAAATTACCAGGACCATTTAGGAGTGATTTTGGCACACAAATTAAATATCCAGAATGCAAAATCAAGTCCCCCAGATCCCCAAGATTATCCTGTGGCAATGTTTCTGGGGAATGCAGCTTTAAACAACTCACAGCCTTATCCAGATTATCAAACGATAAATTATGTTATACCAAGCGATTCGGATTTAATTCTGCAATTGTGTTCAATATCATACTCGTTCAATGATGAATTATGCCAATCGTTATTCAACAAGACAAAAGGGGGTGAAACTTTGCTAACAAAATTAATTATTTCAAAACCAAAATCTCGAGGTCATATCGTCCTTGATAGCAACAATTACAAAGATGCACCAATAATAATATCAGGTTTCTTCTACAATGATGACGATTTAACTAACCTTGAAGTATACATCAAAGATTTCGTTAAAGTAACGAACACATCAATGTTTACACATTTTGATGCGAAATTTGTTGAGCCAGATTCACCGGCCCTCAATAATTTTTTTGGTACATCAAATTGGAGATCTTATGCTTTACGTATGATGGGGACTGCAAATCATTATAGTGGTACTTGCTCTATGGGGACAGTTGTTGATGGAAGATTGAGGGTTTTTGGAGTTGAGGGTCTTAGAGTTATAGACTCTAGTGTAATACCGATAATTACCAGTGGAAGCACGCAAGCTGCAACTATGGTTATTGCTGAGAAAGGAGCTGATATAATATTAGAAGATACTAAGCTCTAACAATTATTGAATATTTTTGGTGTTTTAATGACTTACGTTTATATATTATTACCATGAATATATAAAAAATTTAATCGATCCTTTTTTTTATCCTTTAACAAAGACTTCATTATATGCAGTGGCTTATTTAGCACAGCGCCGCTGGGCCTCTGGTCATAGGTTCGATTATCGGTCTTAGGTTAGATAGGATCGAAAATTACAGGTCTGGCTCTTTGTATCTATGTGAGAATTTGTCTTTGTAATTCCATCCACATAAAAACTCTTACTGTCAACATTTTCTTAAAAAAATAAGAAAAGAAAGACAATTCAGTAAGTGATGTAATTGAATTAGGTTTATCTGACACACGATAAAAGGTTTTTGAAGTTCAACACGTAGCAAAAATAAAACCATTTTATGAAATAAAATAATTTAGACAATTTGCAATCATTTTCTCTTTTGAAAGCAAAATATTACCAAAACTTAATATAAATCTTTTATGAGTATTTTTAGAGGTACCTTTTTTTATGGGATAGGAGGGCAAACGAGCAGACGGATAGCCTGATGGTAAACGATTACCGCCACCCATGGACACCCGCAACACCATAGGAGTCACAACTGCGTTGCCGACCCTTTAAAAAAGGGGATTGGGCCTCCGGTAACCTCACTCACTCGGCGAAACACAACGTAAGCGTTGTTTGACGCCGGTTTTCTGTGAGGCCGTGTTATGACTCCGGTTGAGCCAGCCCATTCGTGCCGAAGCATGGCTCTCCCACGTAAAAAAATATATTATGTTTTATATTATAAATTTATTTGGGATCATAATTATACTCGTATTATATTTAAGCAACACCAGTGGTATCACTCGCGCGTTGTCATCTTGAGACCTCAGTAAATTGTCATACCTAATTTGCCCTAATTTTACTAGATACATAATCCTTCAGACCCTCAGGCATAATAATGTTAACAAATTATAGCATAGCTACAAAGTTTGGTATTTCTTCTGGGGTGGAACGCACGACCCCAGAAGAACTCAGCTTACAGAGTTCTTCCACATCAAAAAGAGTAGATTCCAGTAGAAGGGTAGATGGAGACTAAAGAAAAGATTGACGGTTTCTGTTAAGGCCAATATGATGGAACAGGGAGCAAATGATGAGGTGACGGCTGACATGGATGAATGGGAAAAAGGACATGCTGGCCTGACGATATTTTTTTTTATGTTATAGGCGGGCAAACGGGCAGACGAATCGCGTGATGGTAAGCGATTACCGCCGCCCATGGACACCCGCAACACCATAGGAGTCACAACTGCGTTGCCGACCCTTTAAAAAAGGGGATTGGGCCTCCGGTAACCTCACTCACTCGGCGAAACACAACGTAAGTGTTGTTTGATGCCAGTTTTCAGTGAAGCCGTGGTATCACTCCGGTCGAGCCGGCCCATTCGTGCCGAAGCATGGCTCTCCCACGAAATAAATAGGGCCAAATGCAGGAAGATAATGATGATTCCACTGCAAAACCACTTTTGAACAACTCCAGACATTATCCGAGCCTTTTCCCAACTATGTTGGGGTCGGCTTCCAGTCTAACCGGATGCGGCTGAATGTCAATATTTTACACGAAGCGACTACCATCAGACCTACGAAACACAATTTCTGGGCAATAGGTACCGATATCCGGAGGGTAGACTTGTCAGGGTTTTTTGGGCTTCTGACTATCACTAACGAATATCATAGATGTTCGTATGACAACGGGAACCAACGGCTTTGCTTGTTCTCCTGCACGGAGGGGTCTCGATGTGTTAAGAATGATCACCCATCCATGGACTGAGCGCAGTGAGCGCGGCTTAACCTTGCAGATCAGTTGATCAGATATTCTTTAGCCACGAGCTCCTCCAGACAGCTTCAGCCACACATTATTTCGATCAATTCAATCTTCATATACGTATGTACGGAGACTGTTTTGAATGATTGGTGATTACAACCGGTTTGTACTCGACTTCTAAGAAACACGAAAATAAAAGAACAACATTGTTATATACACTACACCTTAATTTATAACTCGTTGGGTTATGAATGAATCTCACGATGAACGCAGTCACACCGAAGCGTAACCTTCGCAATTCTGAATAACGAAATATATTTATTTATTTGATGCACAAAACACATTACAATCATAATACGAGCGCCTTAGAACTAAGTAAAGTGACTATTTTAATACCAGGAATCATTGTTAAAACAATGTTTCTATTATTATGTCCACAGTACCTTAAAATAATATTGTTTATGGAAGGATTTTCCTTTCACATACATTAAAAGACAAGACTCTAATTTGCGTGTTTTAGTTCAATAAACTAAACGCTTTAAGAGTCCGGCGGACCGAAATTCCATACAAAGTAATACCAAAATTAATCGTAATTCAAATACGATTTAATCAAACTGTGTTTCTGTTCGGATTCAGATACCATTAGTCTAGGTTCCTACTCTACCATTTCGTCTAAATTACTTCAATGGAAATAAATGTAAGAGAATTTAATTATTGATAACTTTTTTAACGAATTTCCGACCGTTTATTTCCATTGAATAATTCCAATTTCATAAAATTGTGTTTGGTTTACGATTTATATTGGTATTACGTTTTTGTGTGTAAATCAAGCTCTGCCGGACTCCTAACCAAACTTCTTTTAATAGCAATTCTTTTAACTGTGACAAAAATATAAACATTTATATGTTTTTCCTCAAAGGATTTCAGCTTACAATTTTAAACATACCAACGCTAATATTATTTGAAGGGTAAGATCAGGGTGATCTAATGTACACCTACAGTTCGCCGGTATGTTTAGAACCTAATAGGGGATGAGCCTATTGCCATTATTTGGTTACCAATCCCAAACTCCGAGCTACTACTGAGAATTTCATAGAAGCTCCCAATAACACTTTGCTCGACCTGGGAAAGTTGCGCTTAAAACCACTAGAATATTGAGGCAGTTGCAATTTTTATCATTATAAACAACTATAATTACGGAACCAACCCTAAAATTACAAAAAAACATAATCCTTAATCTCGTTGTTCCTTATAACTTCACTCAAATCGAGAAAATATATAAATACGCAGATTTCCTACTTTTTGCTTGCGTTGTCGCAAAGAAAAAAACACAGGAGATTATTATATTGATATTTATGATATCTAAACGATTATAAAGTTCTTTTAGTAAAGGAAAAATTCCGACATGACTTACTTTACATTTATTTCAGTGTCGTACGATACCACCTTACCTTTTAACTATCTTTTTATTTATTTTTTTAATCTACAAAAAGAGCCCGGTATAATGTTACGTTACCGTGTAAACGCGGCCGATCGCGCTAAACCGTTGGTTTTCTTTCCATTCACTACTCCATTCTCGTGGCGAGTGAGACCGGTTTCCACATTAACTACCGCATCAAGTTATAAGCGAAGAGGATAAAAATACAAAACACATGCCGGAAAAGTCAACAAACCCCAGCACGCTTGGCGGTAGGATCTAATGATCCGCTTGACAAAATCCCTCAAATACAAGAACGACGCCAAAAGTTTTACCGTCTTCCTTTTTGTGTGTAAGAGAGCCAGATCCCAAAAGAGTATTTAGGTGCTTGTATTACGTGCTCTGTGGTTTCCATCAAGCCAAAACTGAGATCAATACAGATAAACAAAATATATCTAAGGATGCTGCAGGTATTTAAGTATTCACCAGCTATCTATGTAACTCCAGGTATCTTAGTAGTATGCTACAAGTACCTATTTATTTATTTATTTAAACTTTTATGTACAAAAGAAAAGGTACACAAGACGGACTTAATGCTATATGGCATTCTCTACCAGTCAACCTTTCTATTCGGTATCTAAGTATGCTTAAGGTATCTAAGTATTATAGGTATCACCAGTTATTAAAGGTATCTTAGTAGGTATACTATAGGTAATTATTAGATAATGTATGTTTCAATTATCTTAGTAGTAACCAGGTAGTGTGTAGAGTAAGTACGCTACGGAAAACAAAAGTATGCTGTAGGTATCTAAGTATTGTTAAAGTGTCTAAGTTTGCGACAGGTATATAGAACAGGCTTCTAACTATGTTTGGGTATTTTAGTACGGTACAATTCTTCTAGGTATCTAACTAGATACCTAAAATGTACCGTACTTGAATTGTTATTCTATAGGGATTTTAGTACGCTGCAGGTATCTAAATATGTTCCAGCTATGCTAACCAAAATACTTAAGAACAATGTTGCAAATCGCTAAAGTCTTACGACTTTTACCATCAACTTCTGCCCATGAACCAGTTGCACGGCGCAATGATAATAAAAATGTAACCACTTCCCGTGGATCGACGTGGTTTATACTTTAATCAATACGTATTATGAAACATGAACTACTTATACTTATTTTGTTATACACTGTAAGAAAAAGTGTGGCATCATTTAGAAAGAAAGTTTATCTTCTATACTTATAATAAATCTGTAGAGAGGTCAATTCTGTACATGAAATATATTTTCAAAATAACTATCAGCGGGTGATTAGTGATCGATACTGACGCCAAAAATGCAATCAGTAAAATTTTTGTCTGTCTGTCTGTCTGTCTGTCTGTCTGTCTGTCTGTATGTTCGTTATAGAAACAAAAACCACTCGACGGATTTCAACGAAACTTGGTACAATTGTTCTTCATACTCCTGGGCAGGTTATAGTATACTTTTCATCACGCTACGATCAATAGGAGCAGAGCAGTGAAGGGAAATGTTGGGATAATGAGTGATTCGTAAGAAAGGTTTCAAGCTATAAAACATCACGCTACAACCTTTAGGAACGGGGCAACGCAGGTGAAACCGCGGGCGAAGAACTAGGGAACAAAGTAACTATTCCACGCGGACGAAGTCGCTGGCAAAAGCTAGTTCTGAATAAAAGACAAAAAATATATTAAAAAAATTACCTACTAAATATTAAAAATTTACGTGGGAGAGCCATGCTTCGGCACGAATGGGTCAATTCGAGCGGAGTGATACCACGGCCTCACAGAAAACCGGCGTTAAACAACGCTTACGTTGTGTTTCGCCGAGTGAGTGAGGTTACCGGAGGCCCAAACCCCTTTTAAATGGTCGGCATCGCACTTGTAACTCCTATGGTGTTGCGGGTGGCCATAAGCAACGGTAATCGTTACTATCAGGTGACACGTCTGCTCGTTTGCCCTCCTATCCCATAAAAAAATATGCAATGCATCATTATGTGTGACGTCAGAAAAGGCCCGTATCTCAGCACTATGCTGCAGCAAGTATGGACTAGCGCTGATTTCCTAACAGTGGCCTCCATTAGACGGCGAATAGCTCAGACTATAAATGAAATTAAATAAAAAAATACTAAATCATTTAGCGTATTGGTTTTTCGAGCATAAACTGGGTCTTTTAGCATACGAGCAGATGAGCCACCTGGGTGAGTAGTCATCACCTTCCATGGACACCTGCAACACCAGCGAAGTTGCTGATGTGCTGCCGAGCCTTAAGACGGTACGGACTGCAGAATACCAAAGCCGCAGCAACCGAGAGGGCACTGGCTCCTACGCGCAAAAGTTGAAAAACAATCCAAGGTGCATTACCTACGACAGAAGTTAGGGTGGTCGCCAGCTAGTCAGACCCCAAAAGGTTCTACGACCGAACAAGTCTTATATTTTCTCGCCTCTTGCGAGATGCCTATCAGAAAAACTAAATTCAAACTGTATTCAAAATTCTATCCCCTCCCAACAAGAGGCAAAAACATATTGACAAGTGTCAAATGCCACTTCGACATTCTTCCAATTTGTCACATTATATTATTTACTAGCTTTTGCCAGCGACTTCGTCCGCGTGGAATAGTTACTTTGTTCCCTAGTTCTTCGCCCGCGGTTTCACCTGCGTTGCCCCGTTCCTAAAGGTTGTAGCGTGATGTTTTATAGCTTGAAACCTTTCTCATGAATCACTCATTTTTCCAACATTTCCCTTCACTGCTCTGCTCCTATTGATCGTAGCGTGATGAAAAGTATACTATAACCTGCTCAGGAGTATGAAGAACAATTGTACCAAGTTTCGTTGAAATCCGTCGAGTGGTTTTTGTTTCTATAACGAACATACAGACAGACAGACAGACAGACAGACAAAAATTTTACTGATTGCATTTTTGGCGTCAGTATCGATCTAATCACCCGCTGATAGTTATTTTAGAAATATATTTCATGTACAGAATTGACCTCTCTACAGATTTATTATAAGTATAGAATAGATGTACCTTTAAATTCTATATATTAATTGGATGTAAGTATACTTAAATTTACCTACTTAATATAGAATGATAATCTAGTGTTATCATAGATAATACATAATATAGATTCTTACATAAATACATAGTTCAAGAGAGGTAGGGCATAGTGGAATCGAATATTTCCACTCACAATTGGAGCTGCTCGACTGGGGAAGTACCTACCTCCTCCTACCTTGCAGAAAATCGTAGCCAAATAACATTGCTCCGTGCTATGTTGTGTTCCTAACGGTGAGCAAGGACTCCAGAGCTCCGCGAGGAAGCGTTGTGTTGGCAGATAGGATAAGCATCACGCTATTATCTCCTATGCTGCCAGCCCAACTATTTCTCCTTGATTGAGAGGGTCGGCAACGCGCGAGTGATACCCTTGGTATTACAAGCGTCCATAGGCTACGGTATCCGCTTACCATCAGGCGGGCCGTATGCTTGTTTACCACCTTAGTGATATAAAAACCTAGACTTATACGAGCGAAATATACCTAAGTAATTGCCTCTGCCTAATCCTTCAAAGATTCTTTGTCGACAGCTGATTCTACTTGCGTTATCTTTGTAAAACTGTGTTGGGTCGTCACAAATCTCCACGATAAGTTATTTCCTGTATTAAACCGTAATCGGATACCGGTATTCATTTCCGCTTCTATTATTTTTATTTCGTTATTTAATGGTATCAATATAACCGACAGTTAAAATTGATTATGTGTTATCACGAATTTATTTATTTATCGTTTCTACTACATCTACTGAAAAATATAATGTCATGCCTTCGATTCCCAGGTCGATCAAAGTGTTAGTTTTTCTATAAAATAATCAGTAGCAACTCGGAAATTGGATTTTACATGGAATCTAAACATATCGGCTAACTGTAGGTACAGTGAACTGTAGTAAATCTCTGCCTAACCCTTAAGAGAATACAGGCGTAATGGTATTTTATGTTACTCAAGAAAGAGTTGGTAATGATGGCTGCTGGGGCAATAATGTTCTTGAGTCCAAACAATTGAAGATGCTAGGTTTAAGGTTAATTAATCTTAACCTAAAACCTAGCATCGGAAAACGTAGGACGGCCTCCAGTGAGATGGGCAAACAACACTTGGCAATGGACTACGGGGAATCGGGGATACAGGTCAGATCACGTCGCCCAAAGACGAATGACAAGTAGAACCATCTAGCGACAAAAGTAAGAATTATTATATCAATCGATATTAGTTACAATGCGCGCCACTAGATGGCACTTCAAGTTAAGTAGCTCTTGTGAAACTAGTCAGCTTCGAGCACCATAGATGTCGTACAAAATAAAATAAGAATTTATAAATATGGCGTTCACTAAGAGACGCCTACGTCCAGCAGTGGAAGAATATAGGCTGATGATGATGATTTCCTGATAGATGAGGCAGAATTGTAGGTACTTCCTCATAGTTCGCAGGTAAGACCCCAACTTAAGTTGTACTCATGAGACTGTAAAAGCACAAAAGTGGTTCTCATTTTAATATACTTACGTAATTTTGTATTCTATAAATAATTAAAACTAAATAGTAAATGACAGTCACCCTTTAGCTGAACAGTCGAAACAAACGATTATGAAACGTAATTCAAGGTAATACGATTCAATACAAAATAAACAAAAGTAGTCTTCACGATAGTTAATTATCACGCGCTTAAACGGTGAAGGAAAAGAACGTGAAGAAACCTGAATGCATGAGAGATTTTCTTGATGGCGTGTGAAGTCTGCCAACCCGCACTAGGCCAGCGTGGTGGACTATAGCCTAATCCTTCTCATTCTAAGGGGAGATCCGTGCCCAGCAGTGGGACAGTATAATGGGTTGTTTATGTTATGTATAAAACTAAGCGATCAATCGATTTACCAAAATCGATGTAGGTACCTAATCGATTCTGAACAAATTACATTCAGGGTGTGCGTTAATAACTAAGTTACACGATGTATTTCGAGAGTTTACTTGACGTAAACACTTCAAGCAGTAAAAAACACAATACACTATTTTACGTATTGACCACAAACTTAACCTGGATTTATGAGACAGTAAAAAAACATAAAACACTATTTTACATATCCCAACCTGCCCCATGGGCACAATAGCAGACCGCAAAACTTTTTCAAATACACCCTCAGTTACCTATTTTTTTTTATTTATGATCACTCCCATCGTAAAGTTATCTCATAACTCGAGATTATTGACTTTGATTCAACAATTTATCTCCGAATTGATTTATAAGGTCGGCAAGGTCGGCAAATCCGCCATTTTCGTTTCCATATTTTATTTTTAAGTTGAAGTGACTTTCTTTTTGTGATTTTTTTGCATTTTCCATGCTAAGATTATTAAGTTATTTTTTAGTAAAGGAAAAAATTCAAAATTTGCATGGAAAATGCAAAAAAATCACAAAAAGATAGTTGAAAGGTAAGGTGGCATCGTACGACACTGAACTAACTGTAAAGTAAGTCGTGTCGGTTGAGAGGTAAGGGAACTTACCTCTCATAGATGTCACCAACGTCACCTTATGACGTAAATTCAGAATGTAAAGGGAAAATTTCAATCATGCGGGTAGGGTTCGCGGTGGTTTAGAGGTCAGAGCGGCTGGTATATCAAACCAGAAGACGCAGGTTCGAATCCTGCCCGCGATTGAATTTTTTCCTTTACTAAAAAATAACTTGAAGTGACTTTTATGAGTTTTTATGGATTGATGATGGCTGTACCTTACCGTGAGTTAGAAGATGGAGTGAATGGTCTTCTTGTAACGGGTACCTTTGTTTTAGGAGTACTGTTACGAACATACAGTAGGTACCCATAACAACACATTTGGTGTCCCCACACGGAGCAAACATTTGCATGACGTACAGGTAGTTGTTCCGGGTCTGTGCGTTTGTGTCTATGAGAATTTGTGTTTGTAAACGCACCCACGATACAGGAGAAAATCATAAAATCCTTTAAAAAAGGTAAAATGTTATAGTACGGTTGAAATAACCGTGCAATCTCGAATGCGAAATATTTACGATCTCTTTTTTTTTATTGATTAGATCGGCAAACGAGCAGACGAGTCACCTGATGGTAAGTAGTCATCGTCGCCCATGGACACCTGCAACACCAGAGGAGTTGCTGATGCGTTGCCGAGCTTTAAGACCCCCTACGGACTGCAGACTGCCAGAGCAGCAGCAACCGAGGGGAACTGGCTCTTACGCGCAAAAGTCGAAACACACACCAAGGTGCTTTATGACAGACTCCAACGTAAGGGTGGTCGCCAGCCAGTCAGACCACGAGAGGTCCTACCACCGAGCAAGTCAGATATTTTCTCGGCTCTTACGAGATGCCTATCTGAATGGCAGTGAGGAACTGTATTCTAACCCGACCCCACACGTGGAAAAATACAGGAGACGGGGAATTGGCTTTTCATCGAGTTTTATATTAAAATTGACCACTAGAAAACCACTGGCAGTTAATGCAATCGTAATGTACATAAATTATCTTTAAGTTCTTTCTTTTCTACATGTTCTTAAAAATGTCTTTTCCCTATTTATTCCCAGCAAAACCTCTGTATGTAAGTAGTTACCTTCAAATATACAAACGAAATATTTTTCTATTGGGTTATTAAAAACACCGTAAAAATATTCTGATTGGCATACAAACATCTGTGAAAAGTTGTAACCTCTGACCGCATTAGGGCATATTGGCATTACCCAAAAATTGAATCACGGACTTCCGGTGGCATTCATATAAAATACTGATATTCTAATACCGGTACCAACATAGTGGGAAAACGTTAGCACACACAACGCCAGTACGACAGTACATATACCTCAATGTATCTTCCTAGAATTTTTGGCACGGTGCCAACTAAGCATCGTCCAATCATTCGACCTCAAATGTATTGTAATCAATCCGTAATACATCTCTAAAGGACATTGCCACAGAAAATCGAAGAACGACGAACGAAATTAGGACACAATTGGAGAATCCTGCAATTTAATTCCAATTATCAAATGGAATTCAATTGGAATAAAAAGGTTTTATGCATCGCTAATTCGTCCGCTTTCATGGAATGGGATTGAAAAAAAAATCATTGATAATCTCTAAAGTAGAAAGGTCCTCAAACTTTTTTCCCGTAGACCCCGTATCGATTTTCTGTGTATACTCCAGAGTAGAGGACAGGGTATGTCAGACTAAAAAATGTACATGGTTTCCCTTGCTTTATTATTGGGAGATAATATTCGCCACGACCCCACGAGCCAGGGTAAACCCCTTGCTACAAATTAATATATTAAATATTTAATAAAAAAGGAATTTAGTAATTTATACGTTAAATCACTTTGGTATTCCAAAATGTTTTTGGCTTAAGATAAAATAACTGAGTAAAAAATAACGTATAAATAACTAGCTTCTGCCCACGATTTTGTCTGCGTGAACTTCAGAATTGGGTCCGACCTGGATAAAAAGTAGCATATATAAAAAGTAGCATGTGTTCTTCCAGGGTATAATCTATCTGTGTGCCAAATTTTATCCAGATCCGTTCCGCCGTTCTGGCGTGAAAGAGTAACAAACATCCAACCTAAAAAGCTATTCAGGTATTATTTATGATAGGTTGATACGACAAAAAGAAGTAACGGGGCCCAATTTCTCTTTTCATCTAAGTCAACCCCTATAGGGGGTCGATGTTAAACCACGTTGAGAAAGACTGATCTAAATCCATATTTTAATTGAGTTAGAAGATTGAGAACAAGAGTTAATTATGTACTTACTAGCTTCTGCCCGCGACTTTGTCTGCGATGACTTCAGAATTGGGTAAAAAGTAGCCTTTGTGTTATTCCAGGCTATAATCTATCTGTATGACAAATTTTATCCAGATCCGTTCAGCCGATCTGACGTGAAACAGTAACAAACATCCATACATTCATACTCACAAATATTCACGTTTATAATATTAGTAACGATATTTTTTTTATGGGATAGGAGGGCAAACGAGCAGACGGATCGCCTGATGGTAAGCGATTACCGCCGCCCATGGACACCCGCAACACCAGAGGAGTCACGAGTGCGTTGCGACCTTTTAAAAGGGGATGGGGCCTCCAGTAACCTTACTCACTCGGCGAAACACAACGTAAGCGTTGTTTGACGCCGGTTTTCTGTGAGGCCGTGGTATCACTCCGGTCAAGCCGGCCCATTCGTGCCGAAACATGGCTCTCCCACGAACGATATTGTTATTTATTAAAAAATAATACTACTCATAGCAGGCAATGGGTCCAGCGGAGCTTGAATTGCCCACAAAAAGGTAATACCATAAAATCGTAATCCAAATACAATTTTATCAAATCGTGTCATTATTCGGATTTGGATACCATTAATCAAGTTTCCGCCGTACCAAATTCATCTACTACTTCACTGGAGATTTGTTCGAAACTTGGTAAAGTTATTAGTAATTAAATTAGCTTACCATTTCCAGTGAAGTATTTTGGACGATATGGTAGAGTAGGAACCTAGACTAAAGGCATCTGAATCCTAATAATGATACAGTTTGATTAAGTTGTATTCGAATTACGATTAATATTTGTATTATGTTGGAAAATTCAGTCCGCCGGACTCTTAAGATTGGGCATACATGTCTAAGATATCAGTACCTGTATCATTACTATTTTTTATAATAACTTAATATTTATTGCTGTTGGGATACCAATAAATAAATAAAATTTATAGAATGTTTATAACTTTATCGATTATAAGAATCTATTACTATTTATCTACGTACACGATTATTTTTAATTTACCATTAACAATTACCTTACGTGAGTCTACATTTGTACACCTCTTCCTAACCCTTCGGGGAATACAGGCGTGACGTGTTGATAGTATAGAATTCAGTATTTGTGTATGAACTGATATGTATATTTAATTTCCGACTCTATTATGCGCTTAGTAAGCGTATGTTTGCAATGCCATTATGATAGATTTTCCTGTTTTTCAAATTACAAGGGCTGGCAAAATGTCCCACCCACGCATGGTAAGTAGGTAGCTATTTGAGAGAAATCAAAAAAATCTGTAGTCCTTTTTTTAAGTTTTTCGAAAAATCAATATGTGTACAGTTATCAGGATAAATATCATGGTATCCAAACCTGTCAAATTTCTTCAATCGATTTCCAATTTTATCTCTAATAACATTGATAGCCTCCGCAGCATCAAGACTAGGTTACCGTGTTCTTGCAATATCATTGAAGTAACAAGATACCAAATTTCAAGTTGATGAGACCTGTGGAAGTTACGTACGTCCCTTCATGAACCAGAAAAGAGTTGATTATCTTCAAGCGGCTGGCCAGATTTTTTTAAATCATACTATGAACACTATTGATTAAGTAACCTTTGTCTTTTAAAAATCAATTTATAGGAGTATTATTATAACCATTTCTTTTAGCGCATGCTAATCATTTTTAAATATGTAAATTTTTGCAAAAGAGCAATTCAACCTCGCGATTCGAACCTGTGACTGTTGTCATCATCTTGTAGTTAAATCTATGATTCATTTATTTCAAGTGTCGTTTTAAAGCTAAGAATTTAATCTACGTAGTTTTCTCCAAGAAATTAAACAATCCAGCAGAATTCTCCACTCAATGAAGGTTCTTTGAGGAATTCCAGGATTTCTTATTTAGTTTTTCCTGCAGTTACGCATACGGTACGACGTCACATATCATAGCGAGGCTCACAGTAGAACTGGGACATCGATGGAGTCGATAAGCGAGCATTCCTATACGAACACCTAATCAAAGCATCGAAACGAATTCATTTCTGATATTACGTCTCGTAAGTTTGTTAGGGGTGGCACTGCAAAATAGCTTAGGATATTATAAAAAAAACATACGAATACCCTGACAGTTTAGGCAGAAGTGTACTAATCTAAACTCCGAGGTGCCACTGAGAATTTCATAAAAAAAACAATAACACTTTGCTCAATCTGGGAATCGGAACCGTTAAAATAACAGTTACACTTGGGACCACTAGACTAATGAGGTTGCAATAGTATTTTTTTTTATAAATAATGTTGCCCCACACTACGATTTTCTTCTGTATCGTGGGTGCCTTTAAAAATACAAATTATCAACAATAAAAACACCCAGAGCCTGAACCACTAGCTGGAGATCATACACTTCATACAATAATTCATATATATAATTATATTTCATATATATATAATTCATTCATACAATAACACTTGGCGTAAAAGCCGATCGCTCAGGCATCACACCAATCGCGCCAATTTAGAAAAATAAACAAATTATATTATTGACAGCCCTATACACGATTCGGCGGCCATCTTGCAACAATGTCGGCGTGGAGACGCTCACAAATATTGTTATTACAATTTGTTGTGTTTTTATGAGTCTTACATAGCCCGAGTTTCGCATCAAGCTGCCTTCAATTACGCTGAATTTTCCTCCGTAAGCATTTTACGCATGGCTGTGTAATGTCTGTGAATAATTTTGTATACATACATACTAGTTGCTGTTACCCGCAGTTTCACTCACGTCCCAAAAAGATTAACATACTATAAATCAGATTCCAGGCGGCGTATCAAGATGAAACATGCACCAGATTTTAAGTTAGACCTCTAGCATCGGTGGAAACTGCATTCAATTCCATGTAGTCGTTTTTGCATGATGCGCAAACAAACATACAGACAGACAAAAATTCTAAAAAGTATTATTTTGGTTTCTGTTGCTCTAATAAAGACTCCCTATATTAGTTTTTCTTTAATATCTATAATGTACAGACATCGGCCCTTTATAATGCGAATGCCTATCAAGGCCCAAATAGCTCCACAGAGCTCCATCGAAGACCACGAATCGGTAAACTATTTATATGTATGTATTTGGTATTAACGCATGCTAACATTTTCAATTAATTATAATACAAACTAAAATTTTAGCCAAAGAAAACAGTCTAATGTTTTGGTTAGCCGAAAAAATGAGGGCATCTATCCCTACTGAAAAGGATTGTTATATACAGTTCGCAAAATGCTCGCCCTTCAAATCTTACCTGAGATAGAATTTTTTTTTCACAAAATTTTAAGTATAACTTTGACTAGCGACCCGCCATCAGTTTCACCCGCGCTGCTATGTTCCTAAGAGGCGTAGCGTGATGTTATATAGCCTATAACCTTCCTCGATAAATGGACTATCCAACACAAAAATATTTTTTAAATTCCAACCAGTAGTTCCTGAGATTAGCGCGTTCAAACAAACAAACTCTTCAGCTTTCTAATATTAGTATCCTTGAGGGCTGGTTCTTGGTAACATAAAACGTTAACATATCATCACGCCTGTATTCCACAAAGATTTAAGCAGAGGTGTACTAATAACTTGCAGGACTACTAAGTACTTTTTTTGTTAACAATTTATTTAATTAAATCGTTTGGTTCTTAATCTGTAGATTAAATTTGTAACACACGCCACTTTTCCCCGAAAAGTTACAGAAACATCACAGTTGCACGAACTGGGCATGGAACGCAGACCTCAATAAGCGCAGCCCCTCGTCTTGTCGTATTTATTTACTTCAAATTTTTAGAGTACCTACCAAATACTTTTTAAGTTTTTCCAAATGTAACACACTCTATATTTTTTCCCTGATTTATCCCGTTTAATATATAAATACCTGGAAGGCTGTCGTCTCCCCTCTTAGAGGTGGGAGCTAATGGCCACGACACAGTATTCCATACTTATGCGGTTGTTAACGAACACAAACTTTTGTAAACTGTTTTTTGTTCCAATAAATATTTTTGTGGAAATGCGTTCCTTGCGAAGTATAGTGTGGTGTAACTCGGAATGATAGACTGAGGAACAGTGTGATAAGACAACGTTGCGGGCTGAAAGATGATGTAGTGACGCGTATTGAAAAGAATATGCTGAGATGGTTTGGACATGTTCAAAGAATGAATGAAACGATTAACGAAAGGAATTTATAAGGCGAATGTCAGCGGCAGCGTCGGTAGAGGTCGCCCTAGAAGGACATACGCCGATCTTATTGGCGAAATCCTTCAAAAAGGTCAGGTGCGTAGCTCTCGCAACCGGCGTGTATGTATGAGAAGATGTATGAATGTGGAAGAAGCAAAAGAAGTATGCAAGAATCGTAGCAAGTGACAGTCTATAGTTTTTGCCTACCCCTGTGGGAGAAAGGCGTGCGAGTATGTATGTATGTAATGATTTTTTTATTAATTCAGCCATTAAAAACTACTTTAACAATACTGCTTGCTTCGTTACGCCAAATAAAACCAACAAGCACATAAACACCATCCATACAGCCACTCGTCAGTGACGTCAGTCGGCGCCGTTCGTTTATTTTTTTTATTTTTACAGTTTGCAACGATCGCAAGCGTTTAATTGGTCCCACGCGTGACGTCACCGCTAGCATAGTGTGGACCGGACAAATTTATGCTCAGCTGTGGCTTTTTAGGGGAATTCCGGGGTAACACGCTGTTATTTATGGCTGGAATAGAGCTATGGCGTTCTAAATGTAGGGCGTTTGTATCTGTAATTATTAAACGTTGGTAACAGCGCTTTCTTAGGCATGTTACACACTTGTTCGGGTCGGCAAATTCGGTTCGGCAGAATTTTTTAAACAAAGAAGCCGACCAGAACAAAAAGCTTAAAGAAAAAACGTTTATTTGGTTAACCACATCATAAGACCAATGCGAGATTACAAAATTTAAAAAAATGTAGAATTAAATAGAAACAAAAAGGTTTAAATAAATATTTTAAATAATATACAAGTCTCATGATGCATATACTGGACTTTCATTCGGTTCGACCGGCTAATCTGTAAGTATGTGCAGCTGAAAGGAGCAGCCTTTTTCCTGAACATGTCACATAACATACCATCAAACCTGTATTTCACGCAGGTTTAGGCAGAAATGTACTTATTACACCAGTAGTTCGCCGGTGTGTTTATGTTTCAAGTAATACGGGACGACCCTATTGCTATTAACTCGGGAGTCTAAAATCTACGCTGCTAGTGAAAAATTCATAGAAAAACCCAATAACACTTGCTCGATTTGGGAACCAAACCCAACACCTCTAACAAAGGAGTCCAGCTTAGCGCTTAGGACCATTAGACTAATGGGGCAGTTTTCCAAAACATGCTGTATCCTACTATGCTATTATTCGATTTTACCGCCCATCTCTACCGATTTATATCGACCCGAATAAGTGTGTAACACGCCTTATTCGTAAAATACATGGTTAAACCAACGATAAACTGAAACTTGATAAAACCATGAAACATTGTTTTGCCTGACCTCAATAATCTAATTAGTGGTCCTTAGTGTGATCTGTGGTTCGATTCCCAGGTCGAGGAAAGAGTTATTGATTTATTAATGAAATTCTCAATCATAAACGACTCTGCGATCTACGATGGAGCGCTAGAAGAAACCGATTCACTCGTGATTTAAAGAAACCTAGATTATATTCGGGGAATATAGGCGTGATGGTGTGTTATGTTAATATTTCTATTAAGGGTCGGGCGGAGCTTAAATTGGCTACAAAAACGTAATACCGAAATAAATCGTAATCCATACAATATTCTATCAAATTATTTTATTATTCGGATTTGGATACCGTTAATCTAGGTTCATACGGTACTATTTCGTCTACCACTACTTCATTGGAAATACAAGACCGGAAAATCGTTCTAAACTTGGTAAAGTTATCAAAAATTGCATTCAGTATTACGTTTGTAATACAAATTCGGTCCGCCGGACTCTTAACACGTGCTTATCCACTGTTACCTTTCCCACACCCCACTATTGGGAATTCGAATAATTTCGTGAAAACAATAGTCTGCGCTCCATTGTTACAATGTTACCGATTTTTTTCCGTATCAATGAAAATACAATCCAAAATTTTCGGATTCAATTATTTTCGTATCAGTATTTTTTAATCGCCCTTTTTTGAAAATTTGCAGTTGTCTTCCCATGACTCACTGGCTCATTAGGTTAGTGGTGCTGAGCGCGTCTGCTACGCTAGAGGTCTTGGGTGCAATACCCCTGTTGAGCAAAGTGTTATTGGGTTTTTCTGTAAAATTTTCACAGTAGCTGCTCGGAATTTGGATTAAATTTGTCCCCTGTTGATAATGGAACTGTACATTAGTACCCGAATGCGCTTCGCGGAATACAGGTGTTATGAAGAAGAAGTTATGTTTTTACGTGGGAGAGCCATGCTTCGGCACGAATGGGCCGGCTCGACCGGAGTGATACCACGGCCTCACAGAAAACTGGCGTTAAACAACGCATACGTTGTGTTATAGCCGAGTGAGTGAGGTTACCGGAGGCAAAATCCCCTTTTAAAAGGTCGGCAACGCACTTGTGACTCCTATAGTGTTGCGGGTGTACATGGGCGGCGGTAATCGCTTACCATCAGGCGATCTGTCAGCTCGTTTGCCCTCCTATCCCATAAAAAAAAGAAATTATATTTATTCGTAAAGTACACCTGAATACAGAAACGAAAATAATTATAACTTACGTAACGTAGTTATTTTAGTGATGGAAAAATTCAATCGCGGGCAGATAAGATAAGATAAGATAAGATACATTTATTTGAACAAACATGTGTAGATAATAGTACATAGTTATAATGCATATTATGGATGTAATGAGTTTAGAGATCGGATCAACATGTTTTACCGTGACAGGTGTACAAATACGGAAGCAGATTTTGCTAATGGCAGGATTTTTCATATTACCTACCACAAATAATTACATTAAATAGTTAACAATAATTACATAAGAAAATATTATTACATTAAATAATTGATATTTATGGAATTTTTTTGTCATTAATAAAATCATTTACATTATAATAGCATTTGTCAGTCAAGATTTTTTTTAAATGTCCTCTTAAATAAGTTTGTGTTCAATTGTTTAATGTTATTTGGAATTTTATTATAGATTATTGGGGCCTTACAGACTATATTTTTATGCAGTAGCGCTGTTTTAGCAGGATGAACGCAGAGCCTATCGTGATCGCGACGATTGCGTCTGACACTGTCAGATAACCGAGGAAATAAGTGAGGGTTGCTTCTCACAAATAAAGCTACTTCTAATATATATAGTGATGGAAGTGTAGGCAGGATTCGAACCTGCGTCTTCTAGTTAGATACACCAGACGCTCTGACCGCTAAGCCACCACAGGTTCGAATCCTGCCCGCGATTGAATTTTTCCTTCACTAAAATAACTTTATAATCTTAGCATGGAAAATGCAAAAAAAAATCACAAAAAGTTACGTAACGTACTTAATAAGTATATTGTAACAAGTATCCAAGTGACCCTTTCAAAACGGTTCAATCTCAGCATAATGCCGAATTGCCAGTTACGTCAAATTGATGCTGATCTTCTGAAAGACCCGGTTTGGTGTTGCCACAGCACAGATATTACAAAAATATATTAACGTCTTAATATTTAAAACAGTAAAAAATCAAAACATAACATAAATAATTAAATTAAAAGGAAATGACAATAAACAATTTATATATCTAGATGAATAGATCTCTAGTTATTTAGATTTATATATTTTATTTTTTTATTATGTTAATATATCTTTCTTATGTACTAGCGACCCGCGCTGCTCAGTTCCTAAGAGGCGTAGCGTGATGTTATATAGCCGGATGGATATCCAACACAAAAAATATTTTCAAAATCGGTTCAGTACTTAGATCCAGAAATTCCCTACTACCAACCTCACAAACTTTACCCCTTTATTTAGTTAGTTTATCGGAATACTATGTAAATAATCTCTAATTAAATATTTGTAAGACATCATTAAGATATGTTCGCCATCACTAATTCTCTAACTCATCCGTCGACTAAGCTAAATCTCAATTTACGAGACCGTACATAAGAAACGAAATTGTATACCAAACAGTTTCACAGCAGTAAATTAAAAAGTAAAAAATTCATGTGAGATTTCCCCGTAAGGTGAAGGGCGATAGAAATTATTTATTTATGGAGTACGGAACCTTGTGCGCTATTAGGTGCCTACTGTTACCGACTGTATTCACAAATGGTTAGGCAGAACTGAGGGGCCGCCTTCAAAAATCTTAAAAATAATGATAATCATGTGTAAAACAGTTTCGGAAGTCGGTGGCGAAAATAAAAGATCCGATCATATAGAATGTGCCCGGTTAATAGCAATAGGCTGACCAATTACATGGGACCTAAATATACTAGCAAAATGTGGGTCTATTTTCATGCATCATCATTGTCGTTAACAAGTGACACGCACTGGCTGTATCGAGCTCGCTCGTACTGTTCATAGCAATGTAATCCTTAGCGTGCTTATGGACTTTTGAGCGTTTACTGTACATTAGTACGCTTCTGCCTAACCCTTGGTATGTTATGTTATGTTACTAATATTACCCATAAACATACCATCACGCCTGTATTCTCCGAAGGGTTAGACAGAGGCGTTCTTAATGTACACCCACAGTTCGCCGGTATGTTTAGGTCCCATGTTATAGGGGGCGAGCCTATAGCCATTAACCAGGCACAAATCCAGACTCCGAGCTGCTAGGCAGTCAACTAATAGGCACCACGAATAGGCACGAATCTCCTGTCAGAATGAGGTGTTTAGCTGAGAATTTCATAGAAAACTCAATAACACTGCTCGACTTGGGGATCGAACCCAGGACCTCTAGCATAGCAGTCGCGCTTGGGACCACTAGACTAATGAGGCAGCGAATATTATCCACTGCTCCCTCAAATTACAATCGAGTTAAAAAAGACAAAAGGGTAAAAATTAAACCAACGAAACCCAATTTAAGTTAATATTACATTTAATCCCCAAATCGGGGATGAAAGTGGAATCTTGTGCAGATACCCATAGGGGAGCGGGTGGGGGGGCGATGTATTAGTGAAATTCCAGTAGGGGGCGAGGTTGTCGACTTTCCGAAGGTTTAATGGGCTAAATATCTTGAGCCCAGATAATTTGGAGATAGTAGCGATAGCAGAAAAATGTTACGGTATTCTTTTAGATTTGAAGGCATAATTAAGTTCAGCAAGTAAGGTCTTTAATCTTAAGAGAAGTAGGAAATAGAATTGAATAATTCCACTCACAATCGGAGCTGCTCGACTGGGGAAGTACCTCCACCTTGCAGATCGTAATCGTAGCCAAATAACATAGCTCCGTGCTATGTTGTGTTCCTAACGGTAAGCAAGGTCGCCAGAGCTCCGCGAGGAAGCGTTGTGTTGTCAGTTGGAGGGACCGGTGGTGTTTTGTTACCGCCGCTGTCATGCATGACAGCATGTCTCCTATGCTGCCAGCCCAACTATTCCTCCTTAATTTAGAGGGTCAGCAACGCGCGAGTGATACCCCTGGTGTTACAAGCGTCCATAGGCTACGGTAACCGCTTACCATCAAGCAGGCCGTATGCTTGTTTGCCACCACAATAGTTCAAATATCGTTAAAAACAGTGTTTTTAGATTGGTACCTATATTTCCAAATTCTGACGTGCTAGAGCAATTCTGCTGCCGGATTTAGATTTAGCGTCAAAAAATCTACAAGAAATTATATGTGGAAAAAAAAATGTTAAATTTTGTAGACCAGTGTTATCTATTAATACGCACATGACTACGAGTCAGAGCTGCGTGCCTGGGATTCGAACTCGAGACCTTTGATTTGGCAGTCCTATGGTCATATCACTAGGCTATCACTGCTCGTATAGCCTATAAATATAGGCTATAGGAAGGAGATCATGGGTAGGTACAGTTGCTTTTTTATTATATTATATACCAATTATATTTCAAAGAAAACTAAAAAAACAAAGACATTCTGGTTTCTGACACTTACGCGAATATTAGACATTGAAATAAAACTACTTTTTACGAATTTTATCGCGTTGTATTGATATTATTTAATTCCCGACGTTTCGGATCCTTTACGGCATCCATGGTCACGAGTAAAATCCGTAAAAAGTAGTTTTATTTAAAAAAACTCATTTTCAAAAATCTCTTCCGAATGATAAAAATAAGGTTTTTCTGCGGACGCTACATCGTTCGATAAAGTATTAGTAAAGATTGGGAGTAAGTCGCGCCATTTGCCGGAGTCGCGCGCAATCGACGATACAGCCTCCTGATTACACACTATTGTATGTTTAGGATGGTTGCTTCTCGACAACCATGGTTAATAAAACCAGCAACCATGGTTAATTAACCTTTGGTTACTAAAATATGATATTAGTGGATGCTTGATTAGTCTAGTGATCGTAGCTTCGTAAGCGCGATTGCTATGCTAGAGGTCCTGGGTTTGATTCCTAGGTCGAGCAAATTGAGTTTTTCTGTATAAATCTCAGTAGCAACTCGGAATTTAGATCTAACTGGTTTTACATTAGTACACCTCTGCCTAACCCTTCGGAGAATACAGGCGTGATGATATATTTTGTGTGTATGTGTTTCGCCGAGTGAGTGCTGATACCGGAGGCCCAATCCCCTTTTAAAAGGCCGACAACGCACTTGTGACTCCTATGGAATTGCGGGAGTCCATGGGCGGCGGTAATCGCTTACCACCAGGCGATCTGTAAGCTCGTTTGCCCATAAAAAAAAACCAAGAAAAACCTCTGACTTTTCGAAGTCATGTGCGTAATATTCATTCACGCGCAAACATCGTGAGTAAACCTGCATGCCTGAGAGATTTTCTTGACGGCGTGTGAAGTCTGCCAACCCGCACTAGGCCAGCGTGGTGGACTATAGACTAATCCCTCTCATTCTGAGAGGAGACCCGTGACCAGCAGTGAGACAGTATAATTGGTTGGTTATGTTAATATCTATGTTATGACGACAACGTTCTTTCTTTTGTTTTTCCCTTGTAATTGTAATTGTAATTTACTTTAAATATATATTAGAAATTGATGTGTATGTACTTCAGTCCGTCTGTTCGTCTGAATAAAAATGCTTCTATTCTAATGAACTATTAATACAATTGACATCGAAAAATCAGAGGTGATTACCTTGTTTTCGAACTCGAGACCTTTGAATTGGCAGTGCAATGGTTACAACTCTGGGGTATCACTGCGAGGACTACTAATTTATTCTCGCGAATAATAAATAGATTACAATAATAGTTCCATCTTAGTTCCACAATCCGTATAATTCCCTTTCACAGTCCCCCCAAACCTTCTCAAGATCATAAACTCCCGAAACAAAGGCTCTACACAATAGCTGGACCACTGCTCACCCCTCACAAACAAGATGGCGGTGTATGAATAATTTATCAGAGTAACGATCATTAAATCGTCTGCTATAATTTGATTGGTCTAGTCCATTCGTAACTATTGTTTGTATTGATTTAATTAGGCAGGGTGACTGGTGACACACTAACGATACTGAAGAAGAGTATTCGGGACTCGGTTTTCGTTATAACCTATACCTATAATAAAACTGAGACAGGTAGGGCATAGTGGAATTAAATAATTCCACTCACAATTGGAGCTCTTGATTGGGGAAGTACCTCCACCTTGCAAAAAATCGTAACCAAATAACATAGCTCCGTGCTATGTTGTGTTCCTAACGGGTAGCAAGGTCGCCACAGCTCCGCGAGGAAGCGTTGTGTTGGCAGTGTGGGCGACCGGTGGTGTTTTGTTACCGCCGCTGTCATGCATAGCAGCATGTCTCCTATGCTGCCAGCCCAACTATTTCTCCTTAATTTACAGGGTCGCGAGTGATACCTCTGGTGTTGCAAGCATCCATAGGCTACGGTAACCGCTTACCATTAAGCGGGCCGTTAACTTGTTTGCCACCTCTGCCTACACTCGTCGGGGAATACAGGCGTGATAGTATGTATGTATGTATACAATAACTGAAGTGTTTTTCCATACTTGTAAAAACACACCAGCCACAGAGTAACAAAAATTATATCAGGTAAACGTTATTTATCTGGGGTAAACCTAGCTAAACAAATAACAGAACTTTCAACAAATCACACAGACCTACACAACCTTATATGCAAGCTTTCAGCGCGTAATGGCAAACTTTATAAAATTCTCTTTCAGAGGTCAAGTCAATTTGAGCCGGTGCCGTTAAACCAATAAACTGGTTACATCCGGTTTCACGGATACCGGTAATGGTACAAGTCAGGAGAAGCGGGCTCTTATACAGTTTTTCTTCAAGTTGTCCGCCAGTTCGCCTGCTGTTAAGCGATACTGCGATCTACGATGGAGTGCGCTTGCCTAGAACAAACCGATTCACTAGTGATTTAAAGACACCCAGATTATATCTATCGGGGAAGACCCACTCGGGAAGCGCATTCCACATTTCAGCGCTACGCATGATAAAAGTGGACTTAAAGCGTTTCCTTCGGGTTTTTGGAATATCCACCATGTAACAATGACGCTTTTTTTGGGCTTCTGGTCGTCCGATAGCAGAAAGGGCAAGAGGGCGAGCAAGGGTTAATTTGGAGCAAGTAATTCAAGTAGGTATTCGATTCCTTTTTGAGCTTCCACATAAATTGTGTCAAGCCCCACGTTTACTTTACTTATCTGGCTTTCATGCTTCCCGACAGACTCCAACGTAAAACGCCAGATATTTATTTTCTGTGGTTAATAAAGTTTATTTATTATTATTTAAAACCGTAGTGTCCCACTGCAGGGCAAAGGCCTCCCCACTCTCCTTCCACTTCTCTTTGTCTATTGCTGTTAAGGACCAATCTTTGAAAAGAGTCCAGCTCATCCCGCCATCTTCATCTGGGCCTACCGTGTTGTTAGTTTGGCCCATTGTTCGTCTGACATCCGGCAGATATGTCCAACCCAGCTCCATTTCAGCGTGGCAGCTTTCCGAGTGACGTCTGTCATTTTCGTTTTGGAACGGATGGTTGTATTTCTAACCCGGTCAATAAGTTTTATACTCAGAATACTCCGTTCCATTGCTCTCTGACGGAGAGATATAATGAAGTTCATAGTATATTTTATTTTCTTTTTCCGATGCCAATGTGTTGTTAGAATAATTATTTATTGTTCAACTCGCTCGTCGCTCACGCCTCACGCCAACCGCTCAGCGAGTGATTGGATATGAAAGTTTAATGCTATTGTAGTGTAGTAGCCCAATCACTTACACGGGATAACCGAGCTGATTAATATATCAACGGTAAAACGCGGTGGTTAAATGTACTGCTTTGTGGAGTGTGGATCGTGGTTTTGAAAAAGTGTTTCATTTGTTAGGAATACGTTAAAAAAGTTTTTTTTTACCGAGAGCCATGCTTCGGCACGAATGGGCTGGCTCGACCGGAGTTACACCACGGCCTCACAGAAAACCGGCGTAAAATAACGCTGACATTGTGTTTCGCCGAGTGAGTGAGGAAATCGGAGGCCCAAACCCCTTTTAAAAGGCCGGAAACGCACTTGTGACTCCTGTGGTGTGGCGGGTGTCCATGGGCGGCGGTAATCGCTTACCACCGGGAGATCCGTCTGCTCGTTTGCCCCCTTATCTCAAAAAAAACACATAATCGCAAGTCCGACGCCCTAGCCATTAGGCTACCGCTGGTTTCTTACGTAACTTACTTTTATCACTCACATCAAACTCCACAATACTCATATTGATAGAATAAAAAAGGAGAAAACATAATTTATCCATTAAAAAGAGTATCTATGGAGTTTCTTGCCGGCTCTTCTCCATAAGACCTACTGTTTGGAACCGTTTACATATGCAGTTTCGACATTTCAAAAGTACCTGTATATGGTCTAATTGAAATAAAAAAATTGAGTTTGAAAATAAACAGTGATAGCCTAGTGGTATGACCGTTGGACTGCCAAGTCAAAGGTCTCGAGTTTTCTTTTCGAAGTCATGTGCGTATTAAATAATTAATTATTACGCGCTTAAACGGTGAAGGAAAACATCGTGAGGAAACCTGCATGCCTGAGAGATTTTCTCGATGGCGTATGAAGTCTGCCAACTCGCACTAGGCCAGCGTGGTGGACTATAGCCTAATCACTCTCATTCCGAGAGGAGACCCGTGCCCAGAAATGGAACAGTATAATGGGTTGATTATGTAATCATCCTTACGTTATTCTAATGCGTTGATTATACCATAATCCATGTCTGGAAAACCTCTTCAATATTCGTACAATACCTTTGTCTTTATCTCCATTCAGTTGATAAGCATATGGAATTCAGTCGGCATTTCTGAAATGAAAATCTTTCAATAGCGCCAATTAAGTGTCGGTAATTATTTGCTAACGATATCTATTGATAGCCACTTGTCTAGTGCGGTACTTACGTGGTTTGTTAGAATGAGATAGAAATAAACGCATTTTACAGTTTTGACATTAGAGAAAGTTCAGACCATGGCGTGTAGTTTGAAAACTACAACCAAAACAACCATGACCTGAAGAGGGGTGCTGGGATTAACTTGGATTTACTGGACGTTCTTGGCCGCTATTGTGGCCAGGACCTGTCAAATGGATAGAATCGGAATTGAGTTACTGACAGTTGTAAGACTTTGATAGCAAGGTTAAGCTACAGATGGGTGTTTGTTTTAAACCAAATTGAAACTCCTTCGAAGATCACGTTGATTATAACATAATATTCCATCACGCCTGTATTTCTCGAAGGATTAGGCAGAGGTGTGCTAATGTACACTCACAGTGCGCCAGTATGATTAAGTCCCATGTAAAAGGGCGAGCCTATTGCCATTAATCCAAGCTACTCCGAGCTACTATTGAGAATTTCATAGAAAAAATAAGCCCCTCACTGGCCCTCCCACGTATCAGTATTCAGTAGGTATAAACTTTTAACAGGTCAAGATTGGTCAGGTTTTGAAGTCAAGATAATCAACAGCCTCATTAGTCTAGTGGTCCTGAGCAGGACTGCTACGCTAGAGGTCGTGGCTATGATTCCTAGCAAAGTGTTATTGGGTTATTCCATTAGGTAATTCTCAGTAGTGACTTGGGCTTTGGATGTATGCTCTGTTAATAGTAAAAGCTAAAATAACTGCCTAACCCTTCGGTGAATACAGGCATGATAATTGTTAAGTAAGCAAAATTGTCTTAAAATTATGATACATCCTTTTAAAAGGCACATTAGACCATGAATATTTTCTTCATGAATATGACGTGTTTACAATATCACGGCGACCTTAGTTGGTCTATCAAGACTACGCATGGGGTTCTGCAAAAAAGAAGCGAAAAGGTTTTAACAAAGTCTGCGATGCGCAGGCGACACCTCTGGTGTTGCAGACGTCCATAGGCTACGGTAACCGCTTACCATCAGGCGGGCCGTAAGCTTGTTTGCCACCTCAGTGGTATATAAAAAAATGTGTTAGAGCTCACAATCTTTACGGCTAACATTTACAATCAGGTGTGTAACATATAACATAACTCATAAGAATTATAACATAAAATAGCATTAAATTTAAAATTAAAAAAGCCCCGCAGCATCAAGACATGGTTACCATGTTCTTGCGATATCATTGAAGTAACAGGATACTATTTTGACTGCCTCATTGGTCTAGTGGTCCCAAGCGCGACTGCTACACTAGAGGTCCTGGGTTCGATCCCCAGGTCGAGCAGTGTTTTTGGGTTTTTCTATGAAATACTCAGTACCAGCTCGGAGTCTGGATTTGTGCCCGGTGAATGGCTATAGGCTCCCCCCTATAACATGGGACCTAAACATACCGGCGAACTGTGGGTGTACATTAAGTACCCTCTGCCTAACCCTTCGGGGAATACAGGCGTGATGGTATGTTAACAGGATACCAAATTTCAAATCGATCAGACCTGTGGAAGTTGCTCACATCCCTTCATGAACCAGAAAAAAGATGATAATCTTCAAACAGCTGGCCAGATTTTCTTAAATCATAGCTAAGAACACTCTCGATCAAGTCACTTTTCTAACAAAAAATACTGAATCAAAATCAGACCATCCGTTTGGGTGCTATGATGCAACAAACAGACACACAGCTACACACGTTAAACATATAAGACCCCTGTTTTTGTTTCGGGGGTTAAAAATACAGTTAAATTACGGACCTTTTAATGTTTGAAGTCGTTTTAAAAAAGTTTACACACAAAAATTGGCACCGAATACTCTACCTTGCCAGAGAAGCTACGAAAATCCCCATTAATCTTGGATTCCTCTTGCTATCATCAGTAAGTTTGTCGCCATTACATGTAATATACGGCGTTACCCCGTACCACCCCAGGTGGGAACTAATATCGCACCAATTTTAATTACGCACACTTCAAACAATGGAACAGAGGAAGCCGTGGAGACTTCCACTGCGCTTCATTTTGAGGTCACAGAACTGTGCTGCTGAGTTCCTTTGGGATGCTTCCACTGCATTATCAAATATTCTGGATCCTCTCCGATAGATGTTTTTACAAGTGAATTAATTCATGGTGGACATTCCGAAAACCCGAACAAAAGCGTCCACTTTTATCATACGTACCACTGAAATGTGAAAACATTACAAGTGAATCAGAGGTTTCTTCTAGGCAAGCGCGCTTCATCGTAGATCGCATTGCTGCTTAACACCAGGCGAATTGGCGGTCAAGCGTAATTAAGCCTATCAAGAATAAGAAAAAACTGCTGCCAAGCAATAGTGTGCTAACATGTTAAATGTTGAAGAAAGAAACAACTTTCATTTCGTACCGCTCACAAGAAAAAATCCGATGAGTAGTTTCTGAGCTAGGATCGAATCCATACATAGAGACATACATACATACCTACATACATAGGTAGAGTGTGGAAATCATTACCCTTCCTATTTCGTAGTCGGATAATAAGTAGGAAAAAAATTAATATAGCTAATGAAATTAATGGCAAATGAGAATTAACTACAACGAGCGAATGATACCACTTGTGTTGCTAGTGTATACAGGCTACGGTTATCGCTTACCGTCGAGCAGCCAATATGCTTGTCTGTCATAGAAAATGTTTTTTTTTTAATTTTTCTATGAGTAGGTTTTTTCTGTGACATTCTTAATAGCGTCTCAAAGTTGAGCAATGGTGATTGTCGTTAATGGTACCTAATAAGCTCGCTCCCAATTACATAGCCATCTTAAAACATACCGGCCAGCTGTATATTAGTACACCTCTAACTCTTTGAGGACTACAGGAGTAATGGAAAGTCACTAATAAAATTAAAACCAACAGCGACTCCACGCCGCTGTTCAACCACCGAATGTCTATCGAATCCCGGCTATAATTTGAGCTGAAAATTCACCGAAGCCAATAAAACTCAGTCCTGTTGGCCTGGAGCCAGCAAACTAATAGCCCAGGCTTGGGCTATTGTGCCCACTAATGAGATTTCAAACAATATATAGCCCTTTGATTGCAGGAACAGAAAACTTAGATAAATGGATAGATAGAAATATATTATTTTTTATTTTGTACTTGTATTTATACTTTACTTTCTTCGATTCCCAGGTCGAGAAGAGAAGAGTCACAAGTGCGTTGCTGGCTTTTAAAAGGGGATTAGGCCTTCGGTATCCTCAATCACTCGGCGAAACACAACGTAAACTTTTTTTCAGCACGGTTTTCTGTAAGGCCGTTGTATCACTCTGGTTGAGCCGGCCCATTCACGCCATCAGAAGCATGGCTTTCCCACGGTTTATTATAATCGATACGTTAATTTTCGGGTCAATTATGACCACAATACGAAATGATCTTGGCTGACAATCGCCGGGGTAGAGGGAGGCATTTCATTGAAGAACTGGTGCCTGAAACAGGGTAAACAATATGCAATTACACAGCAATGGACTAGATTAATATTCTGCCAAGACAACTGATTTCATAATGGACGGAGGTAAAAAAAAATGAAGGTGGCATATTTTTTTTTTATGGGAAAGGAGGGCAATCGAGCAGACGGATCGCCTGATGGTAAACGATTACCGCCGCCCATGGACACCCGCAACACCATATGAGTCACAAGTGCGTAGCCGGCCTTTTAAAAGGGAACTGGGCCTCCGGTACCCTCACTCGGCGAAACACAACGTAAGCGTTGTTTAACGCCGTGTTATCGTGTTCTGTGGGGCCGTGGTATCACTCCGGCCGAGCCGGCCCATTCGTGCCGAAGCATGGCTCTCCCACGTATACCACTAAGATGACAAACAAGCATACGGCCCGCCTGCAGGTAAGCGGTTACCATAGCCTACGGACGCTTGCAACACCAGGGAGATCAGTCGCGCGATGCTGACCCTTTCAAATTCTTTTCACACCCATTTTTGAAGAACCCCATGTTGTAGTACTTTAGGAAAACCTCGGCGGGGAGTTGAATCCAACACAACCTGAGTGGGCGTGGGAGGAAATTCCTCTGGAATCGTACAGTATGAGACCTAATATGACCTAGTATGGTTCTAAGGTATGTGGATGAATTCCACGCCGATGGCGAGAGGTGCGGTGATAGAAAGCTAGCTGTAATATGTCCTAAACTTGTAATACATACATACTACATACTCATGCCTTTCTCCCACAGGCATAAGCAGAAACTATAGACCGCCACTTGCTCCGATTCTTGCATACTTCTTTTGCTTCTTCCACATTCATACATCTTCTCATACATACGCGCCGGTTGCCAGTACTACGCACCTGACTTTTTTGAAGGATCTCGCCAATAAGATGGGCGTACGTCCTGCTGGGGCGACCTCTTTGTAAAACATACTATTTTAATTACATTTTATTTTCTTGACAGTATTTTCATTAATTATTTTACTAAGTATTGCTATTCGTGCATTATTTAGCATAACATAAACATACCATCATGCCTGTATTCCTTGAAAGGTAAGGCAGAGACGTACTAATGTGCATACCTACCCACACCCACAGTTCACTGGTATGTTCTGGTCCCATGTAATAAGGGACGAGCCTATTCCCATTATACGAGCATAAGAACTCCGTGCTGCTACTAAGAATTTCTCAGAAAAACCCAATAACACTTTGCTCAACCTGGGAATCGAACTGTATCAATGGGGCAGGCCAAGTAAGAAAGACTTTATTACGTGGGAGAGCCATGCTTCGGCACGAATGAGCCGGCTCGACCGGAGTGATACTACGGCCTCACAGAAAACTGGCGTCAAACAACGCTTATGTTATGTTTCGCCGAGTGAGTGAGGTTACCGGAGACCTAATCCCCTTTTAAAAGGTCGGCAACGCACTCGTGACTCCTCTGGTGTAGTGTCCATGGGCGGGGGTAATCGCTTACCATCAGGCGATCGTCTGCTCGTTTGCCCTCCTATCCCATAAAAAAAAGACATAGCAAAACTGTTTTTCTAATTTCTAAAATATCTAATAATTATTCTCGGCGGTAGGACCTCTTGGGGTCTGACTGGCTGGCGACCACCCTTACGTCGGAGTATGTCGTAAAGCACCTTGGTGTGTTTCGACTTTTGCGCGTAAAAGCCAGTTCCCCCTTGGGTCCGTAGGGGCTCTTTAAGCTCGGCAACGCATCAACAACTCCTCTGGTGTTGCAGGTGTCCATAGGCGGCGATGACTACTTACGATCAGGTGGCTCGTCAGCTCATTTGCCGACCTAATCAATAAAAAAAAAATTTAATTACCACATCCAACAATTCTATCATCCGCCCTCAAGTTCCCCAAAAGATCTTTCACAATTCCGACCGTCATTTGCAGCCGTCTTTATACCGACACAATAAGGTACAGAATCGCGTGATTCCCTCCTATTGTTTCTGTCTAAGTTATTTATGTGCGTAGTTAATAGACCTCTGTTCAGTTTTCTCCCTTTTGTCTTAAAACACTGCGCCTGACTTGATGGATGCTGTTTCTTTTATCATTGAACTTTACGTTCTTCCCCGATACATATTTGGGAGTTTACGCGCTCTGTTTTTATGTTAGGTTAAACTTTAACGCTAATTTATGTATGTGTTACATTGTGGTTTTATCTGCAGTGCTTGGTTTTTAACTGAATTCAAAAACGACTGTAAACGTCTTGCTTTGTATATTTTTAACTTTGTTGTTTATCCATACTTTCTAATGTTATAAATACGAAAGTAACTCTGTATGTCTGGTCCACCTAAGTTGCTGAACCAATTTTGATTAATTCTATTATCGAGATAGATTGGGCCTTAGATTTGGACGTGGGCTATCTATTGCCTAGATGATAACGCATACATCGCCTATTTTTTATAGTTAGCTATATTTTCTATCTAACAGAGTATATATACTGTTCATATAATACGTAATTCCATGTAAATTTAATTGATGTTAGAACATTTGCTTAGAATAGCCACTGCAAAATACTTGAAGTAAGGTGGTTGGTCAAGTAAAAAAATCAAACTCGGTTCATCAGTTTTGAAGCAACGATAACAACAAATAAATACACATGTTAAACATCTCTCTGTTTGCGTCGGGGGTTATAAATAAACGTCTAGACAAATCTTAACCCTCTGCCAAATTATCCTGTATAAACCCAAACCTTTACAAAGTAAAAACTGCACAAAAGACCCCATCAGAACTAAATTCATTCCAACCAATGACGACGAAGTTCTGATCAAGTTTGAAATCGGACTATTTGTAAAATTACTGGCCCGAGGCCGAAAGATAAGGGTGATTTTTGTTTGAACTCTCTGATGCCAAAGTTAGGTCATTGGTTTTCGATTTGAAAGGCGAAAGATTCGCGTAATTATTTTTCTTCGAGGTTTAAGAAAGGGGTGAGTTTTAGGATTAGGTCAAATTGATATTTACATACCATCACGCCTGTATTCCCCGCAGGTTTAGGCAGAGGTGTACTAGTTTACACCCACAGTTCGCCGGTATGTTTAAGTCCCATGTAATAGGAGGCGAGCCATTAACCGGGCACGATATTTTTCCTCTTGATAAACTTACGCTTGACCGTCAGTTCGCCTGATGTTAAGCAACACTGCGATCTATGTTGGAGCGCGCTTGCCTAGACGAAAACGAAATTTTCGTAGACACAATATCGAAAAACATTGACCTAACATCTAGGATAGTTACCAATAGGACCTACTTTCACGAGCGAACGTCGCGCCGTAAAAGGAATACAAAAACAAAAGCGAACGAAATAAGCAAACATTATCCAACTTTCCCGATTCTTACGCCTATCTACAACACTACTCGTCGACTCAGCGATAGGAAAAGAGGAAAAGGGGATATCCTATGAAATATAATAAAACTTTTTGCCCAAATTAGTTTTCTTAACTTATGATTTGATATGCTTACCTTATTTCAGACTGAATATATTTTCAGGTTTTTCACTCGGAAGTTTTTTGTTTATATGTGTTACTGTGGAATAGGTCTATGGTTTCGTGCCTCGGGGAGCACGGAAGTCGGTCAATGTTGTATTAGAATTAAGATAACTAGGGATCTGATTCTTAAACATAGCGATAGTGTTTAATATCCATAGATCACATGAATATTTTTGTTGGATGGGAATCGAACCTGCGTCACTTAGACTTAGACTTAAGAGTCCGGCGGACCGATTTTTCGTTACAAACGTAATACCGAAATAAATCGTAAATCAAACACAATTTAATCAAATTCTGTTATTATTCAGATTCGGATACCGTTAATCTAGGTTCCTACTCTCATTACGTCCAAAATACTTCACTGGAAATAAATGTAAGCGAATGCAATTTTAGATAACTTTACCAAGTTTGGAACGATTTTCCGGCTTTTATTTCCAGTGAAGTAGTAGTAGACGAAATGGTCCCGTAGGAACCTAGATTAACGGCATCCAAATACGAATAATAACATAATTTGAGAGAATATTGTCTGGATTACGATTTATGTTGATATTACGTTTTTGTGGGCAATTCAAGCTCCGGACTTAACATCGTGTATACAATATGTTAAGAAAACCCTGGTCAGTATTGTTAGGTATCGAGATCCGGTTCTATTTATATAATCACTAGAGTAATCATGCGTAGCTTCGCCTGCGTACTTAGGTAATTTTCGTTTCTAAAATATACTGAGCCCACTGTACTTACACCATGGAGATTTCATATCATAAAATGTGTTAAATCTTATATATAAGGAAGAAAACAATCGTCAAAATGTTAACAGCGAATGACGGCTGTACATAATCTGGACGATGTCATCGTTTAATAAATATGTATATATGTGTGTTTGACTGCCTCATTAGTCTAGTGGTCCCAAGCGCGACTGCTACGCTAGAGGTTTTGGGTTCGATCCCCAGGTCGAGCAGTGTTATTGGGTTTTTCTATGAAATTCTCAGTAGCAGCTCGGAGTCTGGATTTGTGTCCGGTTAATGGCAATAGGCTCGCCCCCTATTACATGGGACCTAAACATACCGGTGAACTGTGGGTGTACATTAGTACGCCTCTGCCTAACCTTTGTTGGAATACAGGCGTGATGGTATGTGTGTATGTCAAACGCATGGTAGTATTTGCGGACTTTCAAATTTCACCCCCCTTTTCACCACTTTAGGGGTTGAATTTGCAAAAATCCTTTCTTAGTGCTCGTCTACAGTGTAAAAGGAACCAGCATGCAAACTTTCAGGGATCTATCTTCTGTAATTTCGGCTGTGCGTTGATACGTCAGTCAGTTTATTTAATTTCGGCTGTGCGTTGATACGTCAGTCAGTTTATTTAATTTCGGCTGTGCGTTGATACGTCAGTCAGTTTATTTTTTTATAAGTATAGATTTTTAATTTACAAGAAAATTCCCCGAAAATTATTATAAAACGAGAAAACTGAAATGGCAATACTTAGGGTGGTAGCGACTACATCCTTTGATGCCAAACGTATTAAGGTCCATGATGGATTTATATATATTTTTTTAAATTTGCTGGATTTTCGGGTAATTGTGGCAATTTGGGCACGACGACCTTGAATTTAAAACTTAATTTTCACATTCATAAGGTGACGTTTCGATCAAGGCAAATTTCGATCAAGCGGGTGGAACTCGCGGTGGCTTAGCGGTCAGAGCGTCTGGTGTATCTAACCAGAAGACGCAGATTCAAATCATGCCCGCGATTGAATTTTTCCTTCACTAAAATAACTTCATTAATATTTTTACTTTTATGAATATTTAATGGTTGTCATTTTATTTGGTGATGTGATTGGGATGCCAATTTCGGATCGGATAGTCAGCTCTTACTTGCTGTGGCAATCCCTTTCTTTCTAAATATAATACCTATACTGATTAAATCGTACACATCACACTGCATAATTCTTAAACTATTTAAAACAAAGTTGTAAAGATTAATAATGTAATCACGTTTTTTTAAAAAGAGTGTCTATGGAGTTTCTTGCCGGCTCTTCCCCATAAAACTCACTTTTTGGAACCGTGCACCTAGTTTTGAGTTTTCAAAAGTACCTACCTTTTTTAATGGTCTAATTAAAATAAAACATTTTGACTTTGACTTTGATTATTGTAATATAATATTATGAAAATAATAATAATAGCGATACTCCTGGATACTCAATACTCAATTCGTTTATTGCACTCCACAATGTTAACAGGTGTTAAAAAATAAATATAAAGGTATCAATCATGGACCCTGTCGGGCACGGCAATGTAGGAGAGAGGAGGACGGCTTATGTTTTGTCGTGTATAATATAGTATCTACGTATATTATTTGGTAATTACCATTTCTTTATTTGTTTAGTTTCACTTTATTTATATGTACGCGTATTGTTAAGAAGTTCCTTTCTTTGGGGCCCTGACCACCGGTAGCTTGGACCCTGTTCCTGATACCGGTGGACTACCTTTTTTATATTTTTAAATGTTTTTAAATATGTAAATATATTGAATAAAGGCAATAATAATATATTATTATTTTGTTTAGTTATTTATGCCTGCCTGTAGCTAGAACTGGGTTCAACATAAAAGATATTGTCGTATTTTTAGGTATCCATAAAAGGAATGGAAACACAGAGTACCTATGTCGAAGCACGACCGAGGGGGTTTTATGAAAAAACCATTCTATTTCCCATCAATTCCAGAACATGCACGCAGTTTATCTGAACTATGAATGAAAGAACGAATAATATGATAGGGCTGAAGCACAAGCTTATCTAAATAAGGTTAGTTTTCTATACTTATTTTAGTGAACGAAAGCTTCGACTACAGGATTCGAACCTGCGTCTTCTGGTTAGATACACCAAACGCTATGACCAACTAAGCCACCGCGAGTCCCATCCGCCAGGTCGAGATTTGCCTTCACATTCTGATTATACATCATATGGTGACATTAGTGACATCTATTGAAAAGCAAGTTACTTTGCTTCTCAACTGACAACTGACATTTAAGAAAACATACTATTACGTCTGTATCTTCAAAAGTTTGACAGAGGTGTACTAATGTACACCCACAGTTTGCCGGTATGTTTAGGTCCCTTACAAATGTAGTAGGACAGGAGTCACCAATATTAATAAGTTTTTTTTATTATATCTTACTAGCAATGTGGGTGCTAAGCTAAATGCTTGTGTTACGAGTGGGTTCATGTCGATACTGTAATGGTTGGGTTTCGGACCGGTAATCACATGATCGCAAGTCCGACGTCTTAACCATTAACCTACCGCCGCTTCCAAATAAATAATAATAAACTTCTTACCTACTCAAGTTCCACACAAAAAAGCTCGGCGGTCCGGATACGGATATTAAGGTAAAACAGACGATTTTAAAAACTCCTCCCATCGTTTGAAATCGATATTTTTAAAATCAATTCAATATCAAATCCAGGTCTCCAACCCCTCGAGATACAAGCAAAACATTATTCCTATTTCATAATACGCACTTCAAATCCCATCTCATTTCCCCACATAACATAGGGGGCGCCACTAGCCAACAATTTACAGACGAGCAACAAGCTTACGTCACGCCCGGCCAGTTATCAGTGACCGGAAATGACCGGTCAAGCCATGTAGTATGTATAACAGAATGTATATTGCTTATGGTTAGGGCAATTTATTTATTGCTAGTTATTGCTCGTGGTTTTACTTGCAGTCCAAAGGAGTTTTTGAGACAAAAGTATGATTAGGACGAGATTTCAACCTACTTCAAAAAAGAAGGAGGTTCTCAATTCTACTGTGTGTTTTACGTGATACCACGGCCTCACAGAAAACCGGCGTCAAATAACGCTTACGTTGTGTTTCGCCGAGTGAGTGAGGTTACCGGCGGCCCAATCCCCTTTTAAAAGGCCGGCTACGCACTTGTAACTCCTATGGTGTTGCGGGTGTTCATGGGCGTCCGTATGCTCGTTTGCCCTCCTATCCCATAAAAAAAATGTTTTTTTTTGTATGTTTGTTACGCGATTACCACGTCAATTATGAACTAACTTTGATGATTCTTTTTTTGATCGGTAGGTCATTCTTCAGAGGTGGTCCCATAAAAATTTGGTCAAGATCTGATCACAAGTTTAAGAACAAAATGACAATAACACGTAAATGATCAAATGATAAACGTCGTCTGGGTAGACGTAAAATTTTACTCGCTAATAAAAATGTTGAAATAAAATACCTTTTAACAAAAAGTAAAACCAACAAGAACATAAAAATCGTGGTGAAAACAAAAGTTCAAACCAAATCGAAAGCACCGACTTCCGAAACAGTTCTCGACAAAACCATTCTGACTCGTTTAACATTTACCAAAGTAAAACATATTAGCCAACGTAGTACCCGTCACGCTAGTTTCCTAGTTCTTCCTGAGATTAGAACTAATTATGGTAAAAGAATGCTAACATATGAAGGGGCACAACTCTATAATAAAATACCCTCACACATAAAAAAATTACACCCATTTATTGTCTTCAAAACTAAATTAGCTCAATTTGTAATTGCGAACAAGAAGTCTCCTCAAGCATAAATACATTAGATGAGTACTAAAGAAACGACGAATTGTGAATATTGTTTAAGTCAGCCTGTTTGTTCTCAAGTAAGTGCATATATATTTAGTGCATTAGCGGTAGACTAATGGCTAGGGCGTCGGACTTGCGATCATGTGGTTACCGGTTCAAAACCCACCCATTTCACTACCGACGTGAATCCACTCGTAACACAAGCATTTAGCTTAACAACAATACTAGTAATGTGCGACCCACATTACTAGTAGTAAGCATTAAGAAAACTGTGGTATGTCCAACGTGACTAACTGCCTCGTTAATCTAGTTCAATTCCCAGGTCGAGCAGAGTGTTATTGGATTTTTCTATGAAATTTTCAGTAGCAGCTCGGAGCTTGGTATTTGTGTCCAGTTAATGGCAATGTCCAATGGCCCCCTATTACATGGAACCTAAACATACCTGTGAACTGTGGATGTACCTACATTACTATTCCTCTACCTAACCCATCGGGGAATACAGGCGTGATGATATACGTTATTATTTATCCTTCCGCAACAGTGTTTCCATTGGCATGCGCAGTGGCAGATGTGGAAACAAGCAACACAATTACTGACGTATCTATCCAATGTTGTATACGGACGAGTATGAACTTGTTAAGGCCCATATACATTATATTTTTTCATGGATTAAGTCGGCAAACGATCTGACGAGCCACCTGGTGGTAAGTAGTCATCGTCACCCATGGACACCTGCGACACCAGAGGAGTTGTTGATGCGTGAGCCCCACGGACTGCATTCTTCTCCATATGATCAACTTTTTGAACCGTGCAATTAGAATCATAACGTTTTTTTGAGTGTTGACATCTTAATTGTTATGAAATTTTAATTGTTATGACTCTTTAATTGTTGACATTTTAATTACTCTATATTATTGAATTGAATTTTGACATCTATGAATTTGTTACTATTTTGCCGCGACATTATTGAACCGTGACACTTATATTGAAGTCATAAAAAAAAAAATATATAATTTGTAAATGTGAGTACCATGTAGGCTTTTGATACATGATAATTAAACAAACTTATTATAGTCTGGAGGCTTTGGGAACTTCATTAGACCTACACGAATGTCCTGCTGATTTGGTATGGTCGTGCGACAGGTCGTTGAGCTCCCTAAATTATGGTTGAGTTACACGATGACTGATGCATGCGTGCCGTCAGTTGGGACTGGTCTACTCAAAGCTGCAATGGTTCTTTCCTCAAAAAGCCATTTCAGACATTACCCTACATCGTACCACTCACATATAAGTGTTCTCCCATGTCTGGACTTTAAAAGAGACCATGATTCTCTGAGTTTGTTTCGGTGTTTCTTCTCAGAGGTCGTCAGTTAGGAAATGCCGAAGCCATCTAGCTAAAAAAAAAAACCCAAGCCATTGACATGTAAAAGTATCTCTAAGGATCTACTTGCAGAATAAATAATTTCATTTCAAATTCATTTCATTTCAAAAACTGGACTTGATAAGTTATGATGAAGAATATAAATCATATTGTAAACTCACCCTTAAGTATGCTCTACATGTATTGGTCGATGAAGTATTTTGCTGTGAATAATTGTTTATCGCGTGTATGCGCCTTAATTGCCGCGTATATGCAAATTTGGACATCAGCCTCGCTGTATGATAACAAGCTTAATACAAGTGCTTTGCGTGTTCCTTTTTTAAGGTTTCATGAACTGTATATTCTTTCTTATCATTATTTTTAACTCCCAACGAAAAAGAGGGGTGTTATAAGTTTTTTTTTGTATGAAAAACTGCTTGATCTAGAGTGATCTTAGCTTGGTTAAGAAAATCGGGCCAGCTGTTTGAAGATTATCAGTTCTTTTCTGGTCCATGAAGGGATGTGCGCATCTTCCACAGATCCGACCGATTTCAAATTTGGTATCCTGTTACTTCAATTTTGCAAGAACATGGTAACCATGACTACGTAGGAGAGCCATGCTTCGGCACCAATGGGCCGGCTCGCAGTGATACCACGGCCTCACAGAAAACCGGCGTTAAACAACTCTTACGTTGTGTTTCGTCGAGTGAGTGAGGTTACCGGAGGCCCAATACCCTTTTATAAGGTCGGCAACGCACTTGTGACTACTATGGTGTTGCGGGTGTCCATGGGCGGCGGTAATCGCTTACCATCAGGCGATCCGTCCGCTCGTTTGCCCTCCTCTCACATAAAAACAAAATTACTTGATGTTACGGGGGTTTTTTAATGTTATTTAGACTTTACTCTTACGTTGCGATAGTACTACTGTAGCCTTAGCACGAACAACTTGCGAAAAAGTATTCGTATCGTCACGATAGAGGCGCTGGTCCAAATCTCATACAAATTGGTCTCCATGACGATACGAATACTTTTTCGCAAGTTGTTCGTGCTAAGGCTACTGATGTATAATAACTTTCGTGAGGCGTATTCATAATTATTTAAAGACTACACGGTTTACTCACGCGCATTCTCGGGATCGCCCGACTAGTTCGACTCGCGACACCACCGCCGCCGCGTCAGCACATGATTAAGGACTCCTATTGAGTCTGAAACTAGTCGGGCGATCCCGAGAATGCGCGTGAGTAAACCGTGTAGTCTTTAAATAAGTACTACTGATGGCAAATCTATTCTGCGGCGGAAAAACAATCACAAAAACAGTGTGTACAATTTGTTTTAAAATATTTGTATTAAAAACAAAACACAAAATACATATTCTCGTAATTCAAAACAGCATTCCGTATCCAGCTGTACTACTAAAAGCAACTAGTTCGATGACGTCACGCCACTAAATTATCGGTTACCATTCATTTGGGCGACGCTGAAATTTACGGGTTGCGAAGTAACCTGTTCGTCATTTTGTGTGAATAAATACGGGTGAGTATTGCGTACGTATTTTTCATGGATTAATTCGGCATACGAGCTGACGAGCGACCTGGTGGTAACTAGTCATCGTCGCCCATGGCCACCGGCAACACCCGAGGAGTTGCTGATGCGATGCCGACCCTCAAAAGCCCCTACGGACTGAAAGAAAGAAAGAAAGAAAGAAAGAAAGAAAGAAAGAAAGAAAGAAAGAAAGAAAGAAAGAAAGAAAGAAAGAAAGAAAGAAAGAAAGAAAATTTTATAGCAAATAAAAACACGATCAACACGATGTGATTTCATGATGTGCTGTCGGCATGCTTGCCCTAATGGGTTTCCAGCTCAGCATTATGCTGGGGGTATTTAATACCCAGCGCTGGTGCAGCAACCGAGGGGAAATAGCCCTTACGTGCAAAAGTCAAAACATACACTTATGCTACTGTTGTCTATAATCTATTAACATTATAAAGTTATTTTAGTGAAGGAAAAATTCGACGACGGGCAGGATTTGAACTTGCGTCTTCTGGTTAGATACATCATACACCAGACCTCTCTAAGCCGCCGCGAGTCCCACCCGCCAGATCTAAATTTGCCTTAAGGGTCCGGCGGAGCTTGAATTGCCCACAAAAACGTAATACCAAAATAAATCTTTATCCAGACAATATTCTATCAAACTATGATATTATTCAGATTTGGATACTACCTACTACTACTTCACTGAAAATAAAAGATTGGAAAATCGTTCCAAACTTGGTAATTTTATCAAAAATTGCATTCGCTTATATTTATTTCCATTGAAGTATTTTGGACAAAATAGTATAGTAGGAATCGTATCAGAATCCGAATAATAACATAATTTGATTAAATTGTATTTGAATTACGATTTATGTCAGCATTACGTTTGTAAGAGAAATTCGGTCCGCCGGACTCTTAACATTTTGAATCGCCTCGCCTATTACATGGGACCTAAACATACCGGCGAGCTGTGGGTGTACATTAGTATACCTCTGCCTAACCCTTCGGGGAATACAGGCGTGATGGTATGTTATTTTGGTAACCGTTCGCACCCTCCCGTATGTTTTCTCATAGTTTCCGAACAATTTTGCGCCATATAAGCGGATTTGCCGATAGCTCATGTTGGCGGCTCTAATATAAGTAATTGCTTTTGACTGCCGATTCAACTTCGTACAATAAGACCGTTATATATTACATAAGATTACTCAGTTAACACCTATTAGTTAGTACGTGTAAAAGTAATTATGTACTGAAAACCAATTCTGTTAATATAACTACATGTTTTTATTAAAAAAACGTTGCTTCAAACTAGGATTTTGTCGTGTATCGTGGGTGCGTTTACAAACACAAATTCTGACATACACAAACGACCAGACCCCGAACAACTACCTGTAGATCATACAAATCTTTGCTCCGTTTTATCAAACCCACAACACGAGGCGCAGAAGCCGATCGCTCAGTGCTACGCCAAACGTGTCATCAGGTTGCCAAATGGTCAAAATATAGTCTCAATGTGTCATAACTGTCAAATCGTAATCTTATAAATTACCAATCAACGTTTAACGTGAACAAAACATAATAAATGTTATAGTGATTAAAACTTATTATTGTAATGAAATTACAAAACCGAAAAATCGTCGGACGTTGACATTTACGGCCGGATTTAGGGGAGAGCCCCGGGGCTACAGCCCCGCAGCCTCCGCAAAAGTGAGGACTATAGAGACTTCGAAAAAAAACACTAGTAAATAAAATAATAGCACGATAGGACAAAACCGTCTATCAAAGCTATCCCTCCTGAGCATTTTTATGGGATAGAAGGGCAAACGAGCAGACGGATCGCCTGATGGTAAGCGATTACCGCCGCCCATGGACACCCGCAACACCAAAGGAGTCACGAGTGCGTTGCTGACCTTTTAAAAGGTGATTGGGCCTCCGGTAACCTCACTCACTCGGCGAAACACAACGTAAGCGTTGTTTAACGCCGGTTTTCTATGAGGCCGTGGTAACACTCCGGTCGAGCCGACCCATTCGTGCTGAAGCATGGCTCTCCCACGTAACATTTACTATGATTTCAGCGAAATCATCTCGTCTGAAAAAATTTATGATTTTATTTGGAAAATAATTAGGGACCAGGGGGCCTCCACTCCTTTGTTGCCCCAGGGCCTTCAAACCTCTAAATTAAGATAGATCGGTTGTACCACTCTTTGGATTGAATTTTACTTATTTGTATACATTTTTAAATATTTTTATAAAAATAAGAAAAACATTTTAAATATAAAAAATAGTAGCCCATCGGTATCGGGAGCAGGGTCCAAGCTACCGGTGGTCAGGGCCCTAGAGAAAGCAACCTCCTAACAATGCGAGCCGTGTCCAGAAGTACTACTTTCAGTATCAAGCCCTTGATCCAGCCACCCATGAGAGCCTCTTTAGGTGTCGGTCGACGCTCTTGGCTATTAAACCATTGGCTGACACAACGATTGGTACAAAGATCGCCAAATCCAACCCCCACATTTCGACAACCTCGTGTGCCAAATCAAGACACTTTATTTCTTTTTCTTTTTCGGCTTTCAAGAGGTTCTCGTCATGCGGGACGTTGATGTCAACAATCATTGCACGACGCTCTAAACGATCTGTCACCACAATATCAGGCTTATTGACAACAATAGTCCTGTCAATCTCCTGTCCTGTTATTATTATTATTAAATCCAGCCCCGCGATTTAGATTACATTGGATTATTAAATATTTATAATATTTTTAAGCACCGGAATTACCAGGAATCATCATTTTAAAATGTCTAAAGTTATTATTCCTCATAATAAGATGACAAGCAAGCAGGGTTGCCAGATGGTAAGCAGTAACCGCAGCCAGTAACACCAGTAGTGTTATCTTGAGACCTAGTTGTTAAAACTCAATTACCTAGTATATATGTAATATAAGCAGTCTGATAAAAAAGTTTGGAACATCTGTATGTAGACGGTCTTCTCGTCGGCCTTAGAAGGAATAGTTCCTTCTAAGGCCAACGAGAAGACCTCGACTCGCCTTTACTGTGCTACGAAATGTTTAGCGTAGCCGTAGCTACTCTGGCTACGGAGAAGGCCTATATACGTAGATAACTCAGCCAGGGATAATCGAATCTAAAGACGATTTAAAATCTTGTCTAAATTATGATAGCGGTATTTGGCCGATATTTGGATTTGTGTATTATATCTAAGGGAAGGCAGGATTGGGCTTTCGGTTCTCTCACTCAATAGCAAGACGCAGATGTCGAAACAGCCCATTTAATGAGTGGTCGTTACATATGGGACTGTAGGTATATTTTTTATATATAGGTACACAAGTATGGATGTAAAGTAAAGACAGAATCACATTTAATAATAAAAAAAAATTAACATTCAGAAAAACAACATAATTCCTCATAAACCCCGAAGCGATTAATATTAAAGCTCCGTTAAGATAAGCATGAATAAAAGAATATCCCAGCTGGCAACCCTAAGAGCGAGTAGTTTTAAATCACAGAATACCATTTTTAAATTTCATTTTTATACGGCAACACTCGCTTTAGCCGTGTTCAAATTTGTAATTCGAATTTGCACCGAATCGCAAACAGTTTTTAACGGTTTTATTTTTAATCCGTGTTCTGTATTTTAAATTATTTTCTGTTTGTTTTAATAATCAGTTGACTGCATTAATCTTGGAAAAGATTTTACGTATTTTTTAGGTAATAATTAACTTCGTTCACTTCTTGATAACTGTAGAGTAACAACTTAAAAACCGTTTAAAATATAATTCCAATTCAGTCTCAATCTATACTTTACACTTTATTATTGTATTATAAATACAAAAGTAACTGTGCTTGTCTATCTGTTACGTTTTTACGTCTAAACCGCTGAACGAATTTTGATGAATTTTTGTATGGAGGTAGATTGTATCTAAACATATATAGAAACTAAACATACCGGCGAACTGTGGGTGTATATTAGTACGCCTCTGCATAAACCTTCGGGGAATACAGGCGTGATGGTATGTATTTAAGTATCAAAAAGTAAAACCGCCTTCAAAAACATAAAAATGATAAACAAAATAATGTTATGCGCGAAATAGTATCGGAAGTCCGTGCCTTGGATTTGATCGTATCTTTTGATTTCGCCACCGACTTCCGAAACTGTTTCGCACGTAACATTATTTTTTATGTATAATTTTATTTCAACATTTTGAGTGGCGAGTAGAATTTTACGCCTAAGTACCTAGGTGAAGATATTATTTACTCAGTTGTTACTGTCATTTTGTTCGAAATTTTGTGATCAGATCTTGACCAAATTTTTATGGGACCACCTCTGAATTTTTTTTTTATGGGATAGGAAGGCAAACGAGCAGACGGATTACCTGATGGTAAGCGATTACCGCCGCCCATGGACACCCGCAACACCAGAGGAGTCACATGTGCGTTGCCGACCTTTTAAAAGGGGATTGGGCCTCCGGTAACCTCACTCACTCGGCGAAACACAACGTAAGCGTTGTTTGACGCCGGTTTTCTGTGAGGCCGTGGTATCACTCCGGTCGAGCCGGCCCATTGGTGCCGAAGCATAACTCTCCCACGTAAAATAAAAGTATGACCTACAGATCAAAAAAAGATTCATCAAAATCGAATCATAATAATCGCGTAAAAAATCACAGTCGAATTGAGAGCATCCTCCTTTTTTGAAGTCGGTTAAAAATTACCTTTCAGTATTGATAATCTTATTAAGAATCTAAGAATCTTCAACATGAATCGGTTTTAACAAAATTCGCTTGCCCAGCAAACAGTATTTGCACCTTCTGTTGTCCACGGTTACTGGTATAAACAAAACTAGAGGGGTCAAAGTTATACTATTTTATTTCGCAAAGGGATGTGGCCGTCAAAATTGTCGCTCGTAAAGGCGACGAATATCGTGCACATGTCAAACGGTGTCAATTGTACCGTGTCCATTGTTGTTAGAGAAAAAATACGTAAAAATACTCTTCGGAGTATATCATCACCATCACCATCAGCCTATAACAGTCCACTGCTAGACGTAGGCTTCCCCCAAAGTCTTTTTTGTTTTTTTATCCGTGCTAGGCTTACGCTTGACCGCCAGTTTGTCTGATATTAAGCGATACTGCGATCTACGATGGAGCGCGCTTGCCTAGAAGAAACCGATTCACTCGTGATTTAAAGACACTCAGATTATATCTATCAAGGAAGACCCACTCGGGAAGTGCATTCCATATTTCAGCAGTACGCATTATTAAAGTGGACTTAAAGCGTTTCGTTCGGGCTTTTGGAATGTCCACCGTGAATCGATGACGCTTTGATGATGATGATCAATGTGCGCCATTTCTCTCTGTCCTCGGCTTGTCGCTTCCAGCTTTCGCCAGCAACCTTTCGCAAATCATCACTCCATATTGCCGGAGGGCGTCCTACACTACGTTTGCTTGTGTCTCCACTCAAGAACAGGTCTACCTCAGTGGTTGTCGGTTCTTCGACAGATTCTTCTTCTTTAGATATTAGCAATTAGCAGCTTCGCTTTGGTGCGCTATGTCGGTAACTTTGGTTCTCTGTCGGATAACATTGTTGCGGATTTTAGAGAAACCCCAAGTGTAGTACGCTCCATGGCACACTGAGCCACTTTAAATTGGTGGACTAACCATACTATGAGTGTCCACCGTGTCCACGTCTCAGCTCCGTAAAACCAGACGGGTAGGATGCACTTTGGAGTTCAATACCATGTAATTATTACTTTGCTGTAAGGCTCAATTTTCAATATTATGTATTGAAAGTTAGACCTTTTTACCTTGCAATTTCCACAGCTTTATTTAAAGTAACTGGGAGATATTCCTATTACTATTCATTTTCAAATTGACGTTTAAATTGTCATGACGTATCGGTTCACACAATGGAAACAAACTGATCCCAAAGAAAGCAAATCTCATGAAAATAAAAGGTCGCGGCCGCAGTTTTATGTAAGTTTTACTCCAACCCCATTACGTAGGGGTTGTTTCAACCCCAGCGGGCTTACCGTCAAGTGCGCTTGATTTTACTATTGATCCTATGATTTTTGGTGTGAAGATACGAAGTATGATTCGCTGGTTTTTAGGGTCTGAGTAATTAGATTTTTTTTTTATTTACATAAATATACCATGATTCCTGTATTCCCCGAAAGGTTAGGCAGAGGTGTACTAATATATAAGCAGTAATAACCAGTGATAGCCTTATGGTATGACCGTTGGACTGCCAAGTTAAAGGTCTCGAGTTTGAACCCAAGGCGTGCACCTCTGACTTTTCGAAGTCTTGTGCGTATTAATAGTTAATTATCACGCGCTTAAACGGTGAAGGAATACATCGTGAGGAAACCTGCATGCCTGAGAGATTTTCTCGATGGCGTGTGAAGTCTGCCAACCCGCACTAGGCCAGCGTGGTGGACTATAGCCTAATCCAAGCCAAAAGTTGCGCCATTATGGCGCAACAGTCGCGACACCTTATGATAAATTTGCAGTGTAATTATGAAAAAAATTAAAACTTTGCTCACTCAGTTCCGAGTATCATTAATCTTGAATTAAGAAAGGGGTGGTCGCTGAGAAAATATGAATTTACGTGAACAACCCCCCCCCCCCCCCTGGTACTTCCTTAATGAGCTAAACAAAAACATTTTCGGAAGATTTTTAATCATAAGATCATTATTTTGATGGACACGAATTTGTTTTTCTTTTCATCTTTGTTGAGATCGTCTTCCATTCCAGTTTATACAGATCCGACGGAATATCTGTATTCTTCTCGAAGGAACTACCATCAGATCTCCGCAATGCAATTTCTATGCAATACCCAAATCCTAGCACTCGACTAGTTGTTAGACTTTTGCCCCGTGTGAGGACGGGTTAGAATAACGTAAAAGCTCCTATTAACGACCCCCTACAATGTGTACTCTATTAACGATCCAATTTTTAAATCACTCATATTAGACATAATATAGGGTTCCAGAAAAGTCATACCTTAAAATTAGTTACGTATTTTTGTTGGACAACAAAAAGAGTAAAGTTTGTGTGTTTAAATAGCCAGTGAAAGAAATAATTTGACAATGAGTGGGACGCGCCCGAAGCGGACGCACTTTTCATAGTGTCGCGTCTCTGGCCACGTAAGTACACCTAAATATTACTTAAGGAAAATAACACACTAAAAATGGATTTGTCTTCTTGCTATCACATTACAACTGTAACGTATATATTCGTTTTCTAAACTAACTCATAATATAATACTTTTTATTGGTTTTTGTGTTATAAAATCATGTTTTAATTTAAGGCGGTAATAGAATCCAAATTTCAAAACTTGATTCTAATAACGACCCATGGCGTTGTTAAACTTTGAGAACATTTATTATTTTAAAATATCTATTATAAACTACTTCATTTGATTTAATTTTTTTTCTTGTTCAATTCTTAAAATTATTTTATTTCGTTAGATCTATTAACGACAAAGCTATTTCTTAAAGTTTTTGTGTAAAACTCGGTTCAACGTTAGACAATATCCCTATTATTATAATGATATTATACTGTAAATAACCTTTATTATCTGAATTAAAGACTAACTGACATTAAAAGAAATAATATAGCAATGAGATCGAATTTAACAGTATTCCATAAAGCGGATATTTTATCTGTTTATTATTAATTTTATTGGTCGCTAATAGAATATTGTAACCTTCATACTTGATTCTATTACCGACTGCGACTACTTGATTCTGTCACAGCTGTGACAATATTTTTGGTAATATTACAGTACACAAAAACAAAATGTATATTTTTGAACAAATTGTCTTATTTCTTGCATACGTGACGTTTTGAGAGATTTTGTCTCAGGACATATTATTAATGTAAAATAATATTTGCTATCCAGTTTCATTCATGGCTTCATGGCATTGGCTATATTTCATATGTTTTCAAATCAAATAAAAATGGCGGGACGGAATGGGGGCCATGTAACTTTTTAAAGCTTCTTTCGAAGAATTAAATTCTATATCTCTTTAAAGATTGTATTATTTTATAGAATCATGGAGCCGCAGAAGCGCAAGCAGTACGCCTCTGCTCAACTAGAAGCTGCGCTTCTAGCTATAAATGAGGGGACCAGCATATACGAAGCTTCAAAAACCTATGGCATACCGAGGACAACTTTGCGTGACAAGAGAAATAATAAATATATATAAATGAACATTGTAGAAAACAGTTTTAACGAAGGAGGAAGAAAAAAACGATTTTTTATGTTATTTAATAGTATAGAAGAAGTGACAACTTCGTAGTAGTCGGTAAAAGAAGTAGGAAAATCGGTAATAGACTCTTGCCGTATTCTATGGGTCGGTAATAGAATCAACTACACTTTTGGTTTAAATAATTATTTAGTAACTATTGTGTTATTGAATATTGAATTTAAGTACTGAATTGCAAAGAATACTTCGTTGAGATTAATTATAAATTATAACATCTTTCCTAACATAACAGCTTATATCTATTTTTTTAAAGTGAAACCTAAGACAGCTAAAACTGGCGGTAATAGGAGCATTTACGTTACTGTTCCTCACTGCCTTTCAGATAGGTATCCCGTAAGAGGCGTGAAAATATGTGACTTGCTCGGTGGTAGGAACTCTTGGGGTCTGACTGACTGGCTGCCTTATGTCGGAGTCTATCGTAAAGCACCTTTGTGTGTATTTCGACTTTGGCACGTAAGAACCAGTACCCTCGGTTGCTGCGGCTCTGGCAGTCTGCAGTCCATAGGGGCTCTTAAGCGTCGGCAACGTATCAGCAACTGCTCTGGTGTTACAGGTGACCATGGGCGACAATAACTACTTACCACCACGCGGCTCGTCAGCTCGTTTGTCGACTTAGTCCATAAGACTCCTGGTTTTCTGACTACCTCTATATCTTTAATAAGTTATATCTTTAAGTATGACAACCGACGGCTTTACGTGCTCTCTGATGCACGGAGGGGTCTCGATACGTTAAGAATGGTCACCCATCCACAAACTGACCGCTGTTTACCCCATGGTATTACAAGACGATTTATGCTGAGTTAATGGCAAAAAAGCTCGCAAAAAATTTAGAAAATAAAATAAATTTCAAAGAATATTTTTCTACAAAATAAATTCCATATTTGTTAACTGCAAGTTTTGAAACATAAGCAATATGTAGATTGGAAAAGAAGACATTGATTTTATTCGTTTTCAGGCGAATATTGCCGACAATCCTGTCGTCTCCCCGAGGAAATAAGCGCGTGAAGATAAGCGCTCCCCGATCAGTACAATATAAGATACCCAATTTTGACTAGCTAGTATAATACTCTTTGTTATTTTGCTGATAATACAACTGACGACATTTAGGATATTTTTTATGTAAGTAATAAGTATTCGAGCCGCCTGATGGTAAGCGGCAACCGTAGCCAATAGACACCAGCAACACCAGTGGTATCACCTCAGGGTATCACTCACGCGGTGTCATCTTGACACCTCAGTTGTTAAGTGTCAATTGTCAAATAATGTCACTAGCTCAATGACATTAAATAGTTAAAAAGAGGCACATTGCCCTTCAAACCAGAACACAATACTATAAAGCATATTATTGCTTAATGACAGAATACCCAGGTGGCAGACAATCCATAAGATTTTCGCCACGCTAAAAAAAGGACTTAACTTTGACCTTTAAATGTCCAAAGATTGGGGCGTCTTTGTATAGATGCTTATTGGAGGATATCGATTTATGGGACATAAAGATGGCGGCGCTATTTATAGATAGCTGTTTATTTTGTTTTGTTTAATGTAAAGATATCTTTAGGTCTTACACCAAATCGTTTAGAAAACCTTTTATAACTAGTTACGCATTGAAACGTAAACTGTCTTTGTGTAATACCGAGTTTAGCTATCTTTTATGAGCGCGTTTGACCCCAGACTTGCCTGGTCTTTTTTTAATAAGATGATAAACAAGCACGAGTCGCCTGATGGTAAGTGGCTATCGCACTCCATAGACTCCACCAACAGCAGTAGTATCTATAACTCCAATGGCAATTGTATTGCTTTGAGGAAGTAATGTTTAACAACTTATTATGGTTGTTTTCTGGTGTTTAACATTTAACGGTAATGGAAATGCTGATGACGTTCGTCTGTGGTGGTATCGCCATATTGCCAAATAGTTTGCCTCTGTATCACTCTGTATACAATAATGTGCTAATATTATTGTGTAATGACAATGTGCCAGTGATACCGCTTGCCATTAGGCGGCCCTTATGCTCGTTTTTCATCTTATTAGATTTAAAAACAACTACAATATACGGCACTGTTATGTTATCCCTTGGTCCAAGATTGTCTTCTACTACAAAAGCGAAGACCAAAGAGAATAGAAGTTGGTGGCTATGAGATCAGGCTAAGATGCGTTCACGTTTATATCAGTAGTACTCGTAAACAGGACGCGGCGACACACGATAGTCTATAAACTGCTAGTGTACACAGTGCAAGCGCATTCAGTATTAGAACTCGATATAATTAATTCTAGCTGTAGCTCGCAGTGTCCCTCGCATCCCAGAGGACTTTAATAAACAAAAGGTATAGGTGTATCAGGGTGTTTTTAAATCACGTGTGAATCGCATTCTTCTAGGCAAGCGCGCTCCATCATAGATCGTAGTATCGCTTAACATCAGGCGAACTGGTGGTCAAGCGTAAGCCTATCACAAATAAAAACAAGGTAGCCTATGTCCTCCTCCACCGTCTAATCTATCTCTATACCAAAATTTTGTAAAATTTAGTGCAGTGGTTTAGGTGTGAAAATGTAACATAAAAAAAGATAGACAAAACTGCTTTTACTATAGATTTGCTACATTCCAGAATTGAGTTGAGTTGGTAAATGTTAGATACATGATAAAAGTAGTAAGTATAAAACGAGCTATATTTATCGACTGCATTGTTCTAGTAGTCCCAACCGCGACTGCTACGCTAGAGGTCTTTGTTTCGATCCCCAGGTCGAGCAAAGTGTTTTTGAGCGTTTCTATAAAATTCTCAGTAACAGCTCGGATTCTGGATTTGTGCCCAGTTACTGGTAATAGGCTCGCTCCCTTACATGGCACCTAAAACATACCGGCGAACTGTGGGTGTTCATTGGTGCACCCCTGCCTAACCCTTCAGGCGATGATGATATTTTGTTGAATCATAAAATACCATAAAAAATAGTCATGTAGGCAATTATGCGGATAAAATTCAAAAGCAGAGTTTTACAACCTCAAAATTAATATTTTAACGTGGGAGAGCCATGCTTCGGCACGAATGGGCTGGCTCGACCGGAGTGATACCACGGCCTCGCAGAAAACCGGCGTCAAACAACGCTTACGTTGTGTTTCGTCTAGTGAGTGAGGTTACCGGAGGCCCAATTCCCTTTTAAAAGGCGAGCAACGCACTTGTGACTCCTCTGGTGTTGCGGGTGTCCATGGGCGGCGGTAATCGCTTCCAATCAGGCGATCCGTCTGATAGTTTGTCCCCCTATCCCATAAAAAAAATATATAAAATAGTAAGTTGAACTACTGTTTATCTTTTCACTGTGTACGAAGGACATCGGAACATGAAAATTTGATGATCACCCACGACGGTCATAATACCTTTCGTAATAAAACGAAGCTTAAACTACGAGTCAGCCCTTTTTGTCTTTTACATTTTATCTACTTGCAGTTTTACTTAGGTATCTGGGAAAACGTATCAAGAATTATACTTTCTAGGAAAAGAAAACCGACAAAATATATCTTTAACTAGCTTCTTCCCGCAATTTTGTCTGCGTGGACTTCAGAAATGGTCCGACCTGGATAAAAGCAGCATAGGTGCTATGCCAGACTATAATCTATCTCTGTACCAAACAAACTTTCACGTCTAAAAATGAAAAGAAATGATATTTATTCTGCAAGTAGATCTTTAGAGATACTTTTACATGTCAATGGTTTGGTTTTTTTTTATAGCTTTTCCTAACTGACGACCTCTGAGAAGAAACACCGAAATAAACTCAGAGAATCACGGTCTCTTTTAAAGTCCAGACATGGAAGAACACATATGTGAGTGGTACGATGTAGTGTAATGTCTGAAATGGTCATTTGAGGAAAGAACCATAGCAGCTTTGAGTAGACCAGTCCAGAGTATAATTTAAAGTGTCAAAAGGATATCCATAGTAACCCCTGACCTCTATAATACTCTATAGGTACAGCATAGAGATCAGTGATTGAGGTGATAGTAACCTAAATTTTCTAACAAATGACAAAATGGTAGCTCACGACAAATAAAGTGACAAAGAGATCTCCTTATTAGCCTATATTTTCTAACAGGCTTTTAACGCCTTTTAACCAAATGGCAGTGACTTTTTTTTTTATTTGTGATAGGCTTACGCTTGTCCGCCAGTTCGCCTGATATTAAGCGATACTGCGATCTACGATGGAGCGCGCTTGCCTAGAAGTAACCGATTCACTCGTGATTTGAAGACAGAAGATATATCTATCGGGGAAGACCCACTCGGCAAGTGCATTCCACATTTCAGCGGTACGCATGATAAAAGCGTTTCGTTCGGGTTTTCGGAATGTCCACCATGAAACGATGTCGCTTTTTCATGCTTCTGGTCGTCTGATAGTAGAAAGGGCTAGTGGTTATAAGATCATGGAGATCTGATGCACACTCCGAAATGTATCCGATAAAAAACCGATAAGCTAGCAACTTTTATACTTTTTTACTATCTATACTTTTATAGGCAAATTTTGATTGGATTACATTATTGTAATTTCCGTAGGGATCTCTAATTTAAGAAAATACAGTCTATATTGATAATATGTAGCTTTCTATTACGAGTAGTAAAAGAATTTTAAAAATTGGTTTATTGGTTTAAGCGTGAAAGCGTAACAAACACACTTTTGCATTGATAGCATAAAGTATTTAAGTATGGATTGTGGTACCGACTTTACAACTGTGGATAATTAACATTATATAATGTGATCCCCATGTCACAAACTAGCCAATAAACAAAATAAAAACAGGACCTCACAATCGAACTTCGATAATATTACGGCAAGATAAACGGTATGCAAGAAATTCCACACTAATTCATGTGACTCTCGAGTCCTCATTCCTCACGTGAATTTCACTGGGATAATGAATGGGTTTGCTATAAATTAAATCGGTGGACCTTTCCTGGCCTGGAGTATGTTTAAACCTAGTGTCGTAAGTTGAAGCGACGCTGCAGCGAAATGAAAGCTATTTTTGTGTGTATTTATTCCTGTGTGAGGACGGGTTAGAATATAATTCCTGACACATGCAGGCATCTCGTAAGAGACGAGAAAATATCTGACCTGTTGAAGGCTGAGTCGCTGGCAACCACCCTATCATTGGAATTTACGTATTAATAGTTAATTATCACGCACTTAAACATTGAAGGAAAATTATCGTGAGGAACCCTGCATGCTCGAGGGATTTTCTCAACGCCGTGTGTGAAAACTGCTAACCCGCATTAGGCCATCGTGCCTATCTCATACTGAGAGTAAACCCGGACCCAGTAGTGACCCAGTATAACGGATTGATGATTATTTCCTGGACATATTTACAACGTATTAAAAAAAAACAAAAAAAATAATCGTAAATATAAAAAAAAAATTACCCCACTGGTATCAGAAACAGTGTCCAAGCTACCAGGGTCAGGACTTTATCCAGAGTTACCTCCTGGCGATACGTATTAGCGTTATAAGGATGGTAGCATAGAAAAGTATCGCTCTCCAATAACGGTGGACAACCTCCCCAAAACACACACCGAAGACCAGAGCGTAGGCATTAGATGGTTTTAGTCAAATCTACGGGGATTACACATCCGCACAGTTTTTGCGGAGGACTATCGGAAATGGATTCAAGATATAAAACCTTTTAAAACCAGTTTTCCATTTTGGGTATTAGGTTCGGAGAATAGTCAGGAATTTGAGATTTGGAGAGTATTGTTTCATACTAGATATTTCGGTGGGTATTATCACTACAGCTTCTTTATTCAGCTAAATAAACTGTGGAATCTCCTGGGTGTGCTCGCTCCATCATAGACCTCATCTTTTCCCCGGAGGCAAGATTGACGGCACGAGCAAGGCTATTTTCTAAAAAAAAACGAAGACTTTATATGGATTTTATAGTGTTGTATTGATATTATTTAATTCCAGACATTTCGCATCCTTTGTTCATTATAACCTTTAACGTCGGGAGTTGAATAATATATTGATATTACTCCCGATTTTATCGCATTGTATTGACAATGCGATAAAATCCATAAAAAGTAGTTTAACGTCACCATATGACGTAAATTCAAAATGTGAAGGCAAATTTCGATCAAGCGGGTGGGACTCGCGGTGGCTTAGCGGTCAGAGGTGTCTGGTGTATCTAACCAGAAGACGCAGGGTTGCCCACGATTGAATTTTTCCTTCACTAAAATAACGTCGGGAGTTCAATAATATCAACGATACAATGCGATAAAATCCGTAAAAAGTAGTTTTATTTCAATGTCTTATATTCGCATAAATGTCAAAAGCAAATGAAGATAATCACATCATACTAAAATATATAATTTTATACGATTAATATACCTATATATACCTGATATAATATACCTATTCGCCAGTATTTACTGACAGCAATAACGCGTCGGTCTTGAAGTTAAATCGATGTACGCAGCAGTTAGTTAGACGTGGCCTAATGTCCGTTTTATTGGTGTCCTACACGTGCCACGGAATAGAACAGCGAGATGCGTAGAGTAGCTCGTTAAATATTTAATGTTAAGTACTGGAACTAAGTACATATTGTTAGTTATGTTTATTTAATTTTTAATCATTTTAGTTCCGAAGGGGAACTATATTTATTTCTGTAAATCTATACTTATAATAAATCTGTAGAGAGGTCAATTCTGTACATGAAATATATTTCCAAAATAACTATCAGCAGGTGATTAGTGATCGATACTGACGCCAAAAATGCAATCAGTAAAATTTTTGTCTGTCTGTCTGTCTGTATGTTCGTTATGGAAACAAAAACCACTCGACGGATTTCAACGAAACTTGGTACAATTGTTCTTCATACTCCTGGGCAGGTTATAGTATACTTTTCATCACGCTACGATCAATAGGAGCAGAGCAGTGAAGGGAAATCTTGGGAAAATGAGTGATTCATGAGAAAGGTTTCAAGATATAAAACATCACGCTACAACCCTTAGGAACGGGGCAACGCAGGTGAAACCGCGGGCGAAGAACTAGGGAACAAAGTCACTATTCCACGCGGACGAAGTCGCTGGCAAAAGCTAGTAGATCATAAAAAGATACTTTTACAAGTCAATGCTTTACTTTTTTTTTAAACTAAATGGCGCCGGTATTTCCTAACTGACGACCTCTGAGAAGAAACACCGAAACAAACTCAGGGAATCATGTTCTCTTTGGCTCTTGACACTTGTCTGCCGCAGGCCAAATGAGCTATCGGCTAAACAAAGTACCGAATGGATCCCACAAAATGGCAGACGACAGTTTAGAAGACTATAGACGGAGATGGGGGATGTACTGAACTCCTTCTGGAAGGATTGGCCGATATCAGCCTTGGATCACGAGGATTGGTAGAAGAGTAAGGACGTCTTGGTAATAACAATAATTTGTAATCAAAATAACATTTCTGTATAAAATCGGCAAATTTTATTAAACTATCATTTTGTGATTTTTTTTCATTTTCCATGCTAAGATTATAAAGTTATTTTAGTAACAATTAACGTCACCATATGACGTAAATTCAGAATGTGAAGGCAAAATTTCAATCAGGCGGGTGGGGTTCGCTGTGGCTTAGAGGTCAGAGCGTCTGGTGAATCCAACCAGGAGACGCAGGGTCGAATCCTGCCCGCGATTGAATTTTTCCATAACTAAAATAAATTTTGAAATAAAACTACTTTTTAAGGATTTTATCGCGTTGTATTGATGAAATGAAATGAAATGAAATGAAATGAAATGAAATGAAATGATTTATTCTGCAAGTAGATCTTTAGAGATACTTTTACATGTCAATGGTATGGGGTTTTTTTTTAGCTAGATGGCTTCGGCATTTCTTAACTGACGACCTCTGAGAAGAAACACCGAAACAAACTCAGAGAATCATGGTCTCTTTTAAAGTCCAGACATGGAAGAACACTTATATGTGAGTGGTACGATGTAGGGTAATGTCTGAAATGGCCTTTTGAGGAAAGAACCATTGCAGCTTTGAGTAGACCAGTCCAAACTGACGGCACGCATGCATCAGTCATCGTGTAGCTCAACCATAATTTAGGGAGCTCAACGACCTGTCACACGATCCTTTACAGCATCCATGGTCCGAAACGTCGGGAATCAAATAATATCAATACAACGCGATAAAATCCGTAAAAAGTAGTTTTATTTCAATGTCTAATATTCGCGTAAGTGTCAGAAACCAGTAAAATAAATTTTATTAAAACCAAACTCTAGCGCGGGGATCAAATATTTATAAGGTCAACGGGTGGTTGTTTTGAAACTGGGTGTTCATGTAGGTATGTAACAATTTGTGTTTGTAAACGCAAACATCAGAGAAAATCATATAAAACGTAACCCGTTTTAAAGAAAAAAAAACAGTATTTGTTCCTGTATTTTAGGTGCTACTGCCTCGATAATCTAGTGGTCTCAAACGTGACTGTTACGCTAGAAGTCCCGGGTTCGATTCCCAGGTCGAGCATTGTAATATTGGGTTTTTCCTATGAAATTCTCAATGGCAGCTCGGACTTTGGAATTAGTGCCCGGTTAGTGTCAATAGGGTCATCCTTATTACATGGGACCTAAACATACCGGTGAACTGTGGTTGTACAGTACGCATCTGCCTAACCTTTCGGGGAATAAAGGAATGATGGTGGAATGATGTATGTATGTATGAACTTCGATGTAAAACTAAAAATCTCTACCTACTTTGTATTTTTTATGGGATAGGAGGGCAAAAAAGCAGAGGTATCGCCTGATGGTAAGCGATTACGGCCGCCCATGGACACCCGCAACACCAGAGGAGTCACGAGTGCGTTGCCGACCTTTTAAAAGGGGATTGGGCCTCCGGTAACCTCACTCACTCGGCGAAACACAACGTAAGCGTTGTTTAACGCCGGTTTTCTATGAGGCCGTGGTATCAGTTCAAATAAATGAACATATTGCGTCTCCTTGCATGTCGCTGTTCGACTAGGCACGAGACGTACGGACGGTAGCTTTGACTGTGAGATATTGAGTGTAACACGTCATCTGCTGATAGTTTATAAATTGGAACAAACTATGTAAAGTCTATTTTAACCGATGCGACATAAAGTTGGGTTTTGTATACAGGGTTATTTTTCAATGACCAGCCAAATTATAATACGAACCTACGTTCCTATTACATGGGAACTATGGGTAGCCCGGTTAATAGCAATAGGCTCGCCCCCTATTACATGGGAACTATGGGCGTACTTAATGTACACCCATAGGGCGAGCCTATTGCCATTAACCGGGCACAAATCCAGACTCCGAGCTGCACACTTTGCTCGACCCGAGAACCCAGGATTTCTAGCGTAGCACCACTAGATTATTGCGGACACGTTTGGCGTGGCGGCTTAGCGACCGGCTTCTGCGCCACGTGTTGTGGATTCGTTCCCCACACTGAGCAAATATTTGTATGACCTACAGGTCAGGCGATGGGATGGATCAGGCGGGTGGGGTTCGCGGTGGCTTAGCGGTCAGAGCGTCTTGTGTATCAAACCAGAACATGCAGGTTCGAATCCTGCCCGCGATTGAATTTTTCCTTTACTAAAATAACTTTATAAATGTAAGTACTGGTTTCTGACACTTACGCGAATGTTAGACATTGAAATAAAACTACTTTTTACCGATTTTATCGCATTGTATTAATATTATTTAATTCCTGACGTTTCGGATCCTTTACAGCATCCATGGTCACGGGTAGACCAAGTTGTTGGACGTCTTAATGTTGCTATTACTAACAGCTACCTTACATTTTTTTTATTTATTGGCGATCCGATTCACGCAGAACGAGCTCACCGTATCCTTCGGTCTTGCAGTCTTCAACTGCTGATAAAATCCGTAAAAAGTAGGTTTATTTCAATGAAATAAATGGTTGAAGACTCATTTATAATCCTTATATACTTAGCCTTTCATTCGTTTTTACGGAATCTATTCTTGTTTTCTCAATAATGCGAAGATTTCTCGAGAACACAATATCGACAGTCGCTTTGTATTGGTTATAATAACTAGAGAAGGGACACAGTGTGTATTGGTATCGATAAAATAAATTACATCAAGTTCTATCGATATTAGGATAGATTTTTTTTGTGATAGGCTAACGCTTGACTGCCAGTTCGCCTGATGTTAAGCGATACTGCGATCTACGATCTTTTTGTATGATTATTACAAATTTTAATAATTTGGTACATATTTTTTTTTGGCACATGACTTTAGCCCATGGCTTCGGCACTATGCCCTAATATAAGTGGCCGAAACCTTTGTGCCACGGTAGCCTAGTGGTCTTGAACGCGATTGGAACGCTAGACCTGGTTTATTGGGTTATTGGGTTTTCCTATGAAATTCTCGGTAGCAGTCATAGTTTGGCATTTGTACCCGGTTAATAATAATACCTAAACATACCTGCGGACTATGGTTGTACATTAGTATACCTCTGCCTAACCCTTCGGGGAATACAGTCGTGAAGGTATGTTGTTCTTGTTGTTGAAACCTTTGTGCCGAAATCACTGTGCTTTATCCAGAGTAACATCATCATCAGCCTATACTAGTCCACTGCTGAACGTAGGCCTCCCCCAATGCGCGCCATTTCACCCTGTCCTCGGCTTGTCGCATCCAGCTTCCGCCAGCCACCTTTCGCAAATCATCACTCCATCTTGCCGGAGAGCGTCCTACGCTACGTTTGCCGAGTCGCGGTCTCCACTCGAGAACACGTCTTCCCCAGCGCTTGTCGGTTCTTCGAGTATCCAGAGTAACGTCAGAAACGAATTCCGAAATAGTGTACTAAAGGTAAGTATGAAATAACATTATGATAAAATTGCATTTGTGGAAATTCACAAAGATACTGTTTATTCACGTCACTTAAACTAGAATCACCATTATAAATTAAACACTTCTTATACGTAATACAATTAGTTATAAGGAAAAATTCAGTCGCGGGCAGGATTCGAACTTGCGTCTTCTGGTTAGATACACCAGATCTCAGTATCTAACCAGAAGACGCAAGTTCGAATCCTGCCCGCGACTGAATTTTTCCTTCACTAAAATAACTTTATAATTTAGCATGGAAAATGCAAAAAATCACAAAAAGATACTTCTTATAAGTAATACAATTAATTAGTTTTTAACGCGAGAAATCATTTACTCGCACAAATTTTAATCCAGAAACAAAACATTACAACACAGTGGCATCTTTATATTCTAAATCAAATTATGTTTGGAATTCAGTTTTAATACTTAGTAGCTTTTGTGGATGATTAAAAATGCCTATTTCTTATTAAACCACAATGTTCACTTGACATAAATTATCTATTCCACAATCTTATTAATCGATCGTCATAACCTGCAATCATTCACTCATCTAACAAATGACGTAATTTTTTGACGTAATTTCTTTTTTAAACGTTGCCCATCACTAGGAATTTCTTTAGTATCGTGGAGACATTTCACAAACACAAATATGTATTACATTGCATGTTTATTTAAAACACAAATTAATTTAAAATTATGAGCCACCCACCGAGACAGCTATATATATAGCTATACCTACAGTTCTCCAGCAATATAATATATTTTTGGGGACCAAGTCTTTTCACAAAGTCCCGTGTAATAAGGGACAAGCACATTGCCATTACCCGGGCATGCATCGGACTTCCTCTGAGAATTTTTTAACAGAAAATCTCAAGAATTTCATAAACGTATGTAGATGAAGCGAAAGAGGTAGCACCAGGCGGAAATGTATAGTATCTTCTCGCCTAATAACAGTTGCGATATTACACATGTATGTAATCGATATACATACATACATAATCAACCCATTATATTGTCAAACTACCGGGCACGGGTCTCCTCTCAGAATGAGAGGGATCAGGCTATAGTCCACCACGCTGGCCTAGTGCGGATGGCAGACTTCACACGCCATCGAGATTTCAGGCATGCAGGTTTCTTCACGATGTTTTCCTTCGCCGTTTAAGCGCATGATAATTAACTATTAATACGTACATGACTTCGAAAAGTCAGATGTGCGTGCCTTGGGTTCAATCTCGAGACCTTTGACTTGGCAGTCCAACGGTCATACCACTAAGCTATCACTGTTTATTTTCTTATAATCACTATAATCAAAATACCTAGAAAAAAATTCCAATTTCAAGTCAATTGACTTTGACGGAGTTATAATATTTTTTACCTCGCTTCTTATCGACTACCGATTTAATCGAGCGATATTAACCGTTTATCGACATGTCCCCTCCCTAGTTAAGCCGGAGGCACAGGATACAGGATTATAAAGGAAAGCTTGCTACAATAAAGAATGGTGGTTGACTGTTAGGGATAGTGGTGCAGTGGGAGGAGGGAGTTTTTATTATTAGCAGAGTTGAAAGAGGGTATGTGCAGTGTTTAGTGTATATTTCTTGCCTTGAATACGTTTGATTCTCATTTCGCATGATGGAACGCACAAATATATATCTATCTTTATCTAAGATAGAACACGCAATTTAAGTAAATACCCTTTCAGGCTTTAGCTTTTATATGCATACGACGGAAAACAGTGAAACTGCAGGAATTCCTGATGCGTTGCCGAGCCTTAAAAGCCCCTATGGATTGCTGACTGCCAGAGCCACTGAAACCGAAAGGAAACGAGCTCTCCGCGTAAAAATCGAAACAACACCAAGGTGCTTTACGATAGACTGTGACGTAAAGATAGTCGCCAGCCAGTCAGACCACAAGAGGTCATATCACCAAGCAAATCAGATATTTTCTCGCAACTTACAATAAGCATATCTGAATAGAATATTCTTATTGCATATTTACGTGGGAGTGCCATGCTTCGGCACGAATGGGCCGGCTCGACCGGAGTGATACCACGGCCTCACAGAAAACCGGCGTTCAACAACGCTTACGTTGTGTTTCGCCGAGTGGGTGAGGTTACCGGAGGCCCAATCCTCTTTTAAAAGGTCGGCAACGCATTTGTGACTCCTCTGGTGTTGCGGGTGTCTATGGGCGGCGGTAATCGCTTACCATCAGGTGATCCGTCTGCTCGTGGTCTGGACATGTTGATCCCATAAAAAAAAAATAGAAGTGAGGGACTGTATTCTAACCCGTCTCCCGTCTCCGCTTTGCTTTGTAAATATATTTTTTGAGCAGAAGAAAGAAGAAAGATTTGTATTTTTACCCTATACTAAATACTAATTAAATCTAAGATTAATCAAATCATATCTTAGTAATACAATAACAGACTAAACAGTATATCATAGTGATGTGACAAACGACAGTAATTTGTAAGTATCGATACATTGGTCGTAGTGCGCCGCTCATATCGATTTACGAGCTGTCATTAATCGATACTCTGATACTGATTTGTCGATGTTTGAGATAGTAGAATTAATATCGATGGCTTTGAATATGATGCCATGGGTTACTAATAGCTATGTCTATGTCACGCGTATCACCTTAACAATAGCTATTTGACATCAATGTTATAATGGCGAATGCTCCGATAAATTAATAACTCAAGTTCGAGCCTCGGACTTGAATTGAACGGATTTCAAGCAAACTAGAGGTTTATCAATTTGTCTGTACATAGTTCATAGCCTACATGTATAATACCTGTGTCTGCTCCCGTATATCTTCACCACATTTAGACCTATTTTATCTATTAATCTGCTGGCTCGACCGGATAGATACCACGGTCTTACAGAAAACCGGCGTGAAACAACGCTTACTTTGTGTTTTGCCGAGTGAGTGAGGATACCAGAGGCTCAATCCCCTATTGAAAGGCCGGCAACGCACTTGCGACTCCTCTGGTGTTACGGGCGTTCATGGGACTCGGTAATCGCATACGCCCGCAATTGAATTTTTCCTTTACTAAAATAACTTTAAAAAGATTTGCTGAAATAAAGTCAGAGAATCAGAATAGATAATATAACATTATTGTTTTAGATATTTTCTTTTTGATTATTTTCTTTTTAATATACAGTATGTGAACCTACCAATTACTGTATCTGAATTATCCTAAGGTCGACTGGTAGAACCGCTTTTCACTATCATTGTGCATAAAGAATTAAATAAATAAATACTCTTTCATTAAAAGTCCATACAAATATAATACATAAATAACATACCATCACGCCTGTATTCCCCGAAGGTTTAGGCAGAGGCGTACTAATGTACACCCACAATTTGCATGGTATGTTTAGGTCCCATGTAATAGGGGGCGAGCCTATAGCCATTAATCGGGCACAAATCCAAACTCCGAGCTGCTACAGAAAATTTCATAGAAAAACCCAATAACACTGCTCGACGTGGATCGAACCCAGAACCTCTAGTGTAGCAGTCGCGCTTGGGACCACTAGACTAATGTGGCAGTCAAGTCAAATATAATATTATATCAAATATTATGAATGTCACAATGCAGGGCAATATCCGAAATGACCTTTTGATGAAAGAAACAAAGCAGCTTTAGGTAAATCAATCGTAACTGAAGACGTACGCGTCAAACAGTACAGAATTGAAGGATCTCTTACCATTAGGCTATTGCAGCTCCATAATCACCAAATATAAAAATTTAAACTCTCCCTACCCAAACGAGACGGGATAACCGTAAATTAATCCACGAAAATTAAAATAAAATACTTTCGCAAATTCCTTGCTATAACATGGATTAACTTGTTGTACAGACAGACAGACGAGCGATTTGTGAAACCCATATTGGGGCTCATAACACCAGTGGTCGAAGTTAAATGTAGGACCCCTACCATTTGTTTTCAAAATGAAATGATTTTGGATCGAGAATGGAGTGATATCGTTTTATAGTGTATAAAATCCTCAGGGATAGTTTGCCACCTGGAAAGTGGTAGGCTATGTCAGATGTGAGCTAAAGCTGTAATTGTTCATCATCATTCTCTGTAATGATCATTTTCATAGGTACACGCCTTATTCTACCATAATTTACTGTTAGAGATATTTATTTCTCAATAGAAGAATACATTCCTCCACTTACTTAGAGAAACTTATTAAAATGAAACTTAAGGAAACGTAGGTAGAATAATCAAATTGGGATATAAAAATAATGACCACTAAATTTAGTAAATTGATCACCAAAATGCTTACCAAAACGGATAAATGGTCACCAAATTAGGTTTAGGTTAGGTTAGAACTTATTTTGGTGATCATTTACTATTTTTGACAATAAAAAGTGATTTTTTGCCATAACATTTTACTAGATCTGGTGGTTAGTTAAACATAAACCATAAAATTGTTAACTGTAAAAATTCTGATCTTTAAGCAACAATAACGTCCAAATGTTGCTGTTTTTCCCAAATAAAAAATACCTCTAATTATTTCAAACTAATGGTTTAATTGAAATAATTCTATTAAAACATTAAAAATGTACTTTTGAAAACATTACTATTTGTACAGTGACAGTTTAACAAATGTATTTAACTGGCTCTCACCCTGAAAGGTTGGAACATACATATGGCTGGCTTACGACAGACATCGACATCGGCAACTAGTCAGGAGCTCAGAACTCAGAGTTCTTACCACCGAGCAAAACTCTCTTAATTAGAGGATATCACATAATTATGTAGTTCGAGTTAAAAAACTCGAACTCACGTGTTTTTCATCACAACAAACGTTAACATAGTAGCGGAAACGTGAAACGAAAACTTTTTAATGCCTCTCAAAGTTTGGAGCAATATTTCAGCGCTCCGTAAACTCCCTGCTTAATTGTTCCCGACTTGTTTTTATTGTGATTTTTTCACAAAACAGTACATTTCAGCTGAAAACACATTCATTAAAATTCACGGAAAAATACTAATTGGATGGTGTCGATTGAGAAATATCTACAAATACCGATATTTAATTGGATGAACATTATTATATTTTTGGGCACAATAGTTACGAATGCGTTGCGGCACACAAGTTTTAATTCTAATTTTGTCAAATATTATATGGGGACATTGGTTTCGAAACACTGGTTTCGGCACATACGTTTCTATTCAAGGATTTTGATAATGTACCCAATCGGTGTGTTCTATAACGCCAAATAATAACTGAAACTTTACCAAAGACGCGACGCCACCCAATTCTCTATTCCACTAATGCAACCTACCTGGGCTAGATAGCTGATATTCTGTTAGCATTTCAAAAAGCATAAAAAGATCTAACAATGGTACGTGGTGAGTGGTACCATCGATGACATGGAATCTAGAAGCACAAATCACTATGGTAACGTGTTGATTCCATCAGTATTGATAGTACCTAACTGCTTCATTAGTCTATTGGCTCTTAATGCGACTGCTACGCTAGAGGTCCTGGGTTCGATAGCCGGGTCGAGCAGTCTCAAAGTTCGGTTTTTTTTCTTTTAATGGCAATAGGGTCACCCCCTATGACATGGAATCTAAATATACCGGCAAAGTGTGGTACATTAGTACACCTCTGTCTAATCCGTCGGGGAATACAGGCGTGATATGGTTATGTAATAACTGCTTTTTATGGGATAGAATGGCGCAAACGAGCGGACGGATCGCCTGATGGTAAGCGATTACCGCCGCCCATGGACACCCGCAACACCAGAGGATTCACAAGTGCGTTGCCGGCCTTTTAAAAGGGAGGTTTGGGCCTCCGGTATCCTCACACGCTCGGCGCAACACAACGTATGCGTTGTTTCACGCTAGCTTTTGGCGAATATAAACATGATTGATAGTATTCACAGCTGTCCTTAGAAGTCCTTTCATTTCAATTATAACGAAAACAATAAAGAAAATTCGTATTTATAATCTTAGAAATCCAAAACTTAATCAACTGGAGATTTGAGATGTTGATTAATATCTTAAGTTTATAACAATATCGGAGCTGTCAGACAAAAGTAATTAAAAACAGGATATGATTAACTAGCTACGAGTACAATAATTGTTTTTGCTTTGTTTTTAATTAAATGCAGTATCGAAATTCGGACCGAATTTTCCTAGACTGTTAACCTTTCGACCGCTACAAACCAAAATGTACCCACCACGCCACGGTCGCGACTATGTAACAGATTTATAAGAATTTTTAAGATTTTTTTTGACGTTGCTGTCAAATTGATGGGTGCATGGATGAAGAAGACAGCCTGCCGCGGATTGATGAGGTGATTGTTGAGGTGGCTATATGGATTGACAAAATAAGGAACGAGTATTATTAAGTCTAAAATTGGCGCCGCTGACAGAAAAGTTGAAAGCGTTTGTCTTGGTATGGGCATGTGACTAAAAGAGTGGTGAATATGTATGTAGAGGGACGGAGGGGTAGAGGAAGACCAAAGAAAAGATGGATGTATTAAGGGTGATATAATAGAAAATGGAGTAAATGATGAGGTCACTGACAGGGATGATTTGAAAAAAGGACATGCTGGACTGGAACTTATCCAGTGACCTTATCCAAGTCTATTGAGGTCATAGCGTAAAGGTTACTGAGAGTGTTTTAGGAGTAGCCTTTTAAGACAGTTTGTAACCACCAGTATGTGGCTGAAGGCCGAAAAGGTCTTTTTTTTAATCTAATTTTATTTAGGGGCTTGTAGTCACATATTGGACTACTAGCTTTTGCCAGCGACTTCGTCCGCGTGGAATAGTTACTTTGTTCCCTAGTTCTTCGCCCGCGGTTTCACCTGCGTTGCCCCGTTCCTAAGGGTTGTAGCGTGGTTTTTGTTTCTATAACGAACATACAGACAGACAGACAGACAGACAGACAAAAATTTTACTGATTGCATTTTTGGCGTCAGTATCGATCACTAATCACCCGCTGATAGTTAGTTTGGAAATATATTTCATGTACAGAATTGACCTCTCTACAGATTTATTATAAGTATAGATAGATTCCCATTGTAACCTAACCTAAAGTAGATAATGTTAAATTAGAATAGATATATGGTTATATTCCTATTCTAATTTAGCATTATCTATTACGAGTATTACAACTTATCTACCTATCTAGAGGCGCTGAGAAAAAACTTCGAAAAATACCTGCATCTATTACATTTAACTTTAACTTATTTATCAGAGGCTAAAAAGTCTTGAAGACGCTCTTAGGAAGCCATCGGAAAAGCCACGAGCTCACCATTTTATAAAAAAAAATATCCGATCTTAAATCCATCCAAACTAATATTTTACCCGTGAAAGTTACTCTATTTGTTTGTCTGTTACGTTATCACGCGTATATGGCTGAACCAATTTGGATGAATTTTGGTATAGAGATAGATTATAAGCTTTAGAGAAGGACATAGGCTACCTTCTTTTTCAAAACTCCTTGGCGATGCAAATGAAACAGCAGGCAACAAATAGTAAACAATATACAATTCGTTCTGACACAATGAATTTTGTTTAGCACATTTCAGAAGTAATAGAACGGGAAATCTCATCGACAGAAAATAACATGTAAGAGCATTATTTCATACTGACCAGATATTTTTGAGGTTACTACACACATATAAACATACATACTACATTATACAATTATTCATCCGATCTTCTAACTACGTAATAAGTGTAAAAGAGACAAGCGGATGTTCTCAGGGTGTAACGAGAGAAAGGGACAGGAGATTTCGTAGTTTCATATTGTCCTCATCTCAATATTGAGATTAAAAGTGACGCTTCGCTTGGCGCAAATTATTAGACGCACGGTCAGCAAAAACGGTTGACATAAATGTTAATATATTAAAATAGTGGGTAGTTTTGAAAGCGTTGATAGCCTATAGTGATATCTATGATCATTGGACTACCAAGTCCAACGTCAGAATCCAGGGCAAGCACTTTTGATTTTTCATAGTCATGTGCGTTTAGTTAATTATCGCGGTGAAAGAAAATCATGAAGTTTGATACACAAGATTTTCTCGACGGGCCTGTGAAGTTTTCTTTCACTAATATCTTTAGATGTTTAACAAGCGCTAATGCCAAATATAATAAAAAAGTAACTAGTAAATGACACTTCGTTAGTGTAGTTCCTGAGAATCCTAGATCATTTAAAAAGTACCTATTTTGGTTGTGTAATTGAAATAAAACATTTTGACTTTGAATAGAGAAAACAGGCGAGCAACCAATCTTTTTGTAACGTAACCTCTTTTTTATTTGCTATCATAAAAAAGATAGAAGATTTCGATACGTGGAGCACTCAAAAAATGATTAAAAAATAATGTGTCCCGCTTCTGCTGACGGTACCAAGTCAGAGCTCACTTCACTGAAACGTAGCACTGCAGGCGACGTTTTTGCGCACCGTACCTCTGACACAGACACCTTTTTATGTAAAGACGGCAGCTTGATATAAAATTACTAGATATGATTGGAATTTGATATCATTTTTATTTTATAACTTATAGCTTCTGCCCAAGACTTTGTCTGACTGACTTTGTCTTTGTCTGTCTGACCCTGAAGTCGACTTGGATTAAAAGTAGCCTATGTGTTATTCCAGGCTATAATCTAACTGTGTTCCAAATTTTATCCAGATTCGTTCAGCCGTTTTGCCATGAAAGAGTAACAAACATCCATACATCCATCCATACTCACAAACTTTCATACATATAACATAATAGTAGTAAGGATCTTAGAGACTTTTTTTATATTGAAGACATAATTCTCATTAGACTTGGCAATCGCGACTGCTTTACACAATGCTGAATTCGGTGTTCGGTTCCCAGATAAATCAAAATGTCATAGAAACCTATTTGCTGGCCCACTGCTAAGCACGGATCTCTTTTTTTTATGTGATAGGAGGGCAAACGAGCAGACGGATCACCTGATGGTAAGCGATTGCGACTTTAAAGTTCCTTCCAGTAACTTTTAAATCTGTCTGGCATTCGAACTCGAGACTACGGGTTTCTTCTCCTCCGTTTGACTATTTACCAGCTCTGAATACAAGCTTTGTTAATATCATTCGGAGTACATTCTACGAACTGTAACCATAATATGCTGTATCGTACGAGTAGGTAATCTTGTTGGAAATAAAGAGCATTTTCTATTGGATGAACGAAAAATGAAAGAAAAGATATTGTTTTTTTCCTTTTATGGTATTGCAGAGGACCGGGTTATTTGTAGGAATTCAGAAAAGCTGGAACAGATCTGGTGTGATCTGTTGACCGTAACAGATCACACCAGATCTGTTCCATGTCCTTCGGTATTATTTCCCGAAGGGTTAATCAGAGGTGTACTAATTTAGTACAGCTATAGTTTACTGATATCTCTAGGCTCCATGTTCTAGGGGGCGACCCTACTGCCTTTAGGCACAATTGCCAATCTCTGAGCTGCTACCTCAGTAGCATTTCATAGAAAAACTCAATACTACTTTGCTGGATCTGGGAAACCAAACCAAGACCTCTAGCATAGCAGTCGCGCTCAGAACCCCTAGTCTAATAAGACAGTTTGAGAGAAAGCTCATTTAATCCATTCTAATTGTTATAATGATCTCCAAATGCGTCATCTTAACTCGACGACTCATTAGTACAGTGCGTAGCTAATACCTAACACTAATACACTTGCCTAGTTATGCTAATTGGCCCCCAATCGGACCTCGACATCCAATAATCTAGATTCCGAGCCTGTACTAATTACTTAAGTACTCACATCAAACAGAAAAATACAGAAAATCCATGATCGTGGTAGAACGAGGGAGGGAAAGATTAGAGATCAAATGAAGAGAAACTATTTTTTATTACTTACAATATGATTGAGACGGACCACGCCGACTGTTGACTGCCTCACTAGTCTAGTAGTCCCAAGCGCGACTACTATGCTAGAGGTCCTGGGTTCGATCCCCAGGTCGAGCGTAGTTATTGGGATTTTCTATGAAAAAAAAATAATTGCCCGGTTAATGGTAATAGGCTCGCCCCCTATTACATGGGACCTAAACATACCGGCGAACTGTGGGTTTACATTAGTACACCTCTGCCTAAGCCTTCGGGGAATAGAGGCGTGATGATATGTTGGGAAATGAAATAAAATAATATTTATTTCTGTAAACAGATCTCTCAAGGATACTTTTACATGTCAATTTTTTAAGTACTAGATGGTGTCGGCATTTCCTAGCTGACGACCTCTGAGAAGAAACACCGAAACAAACTCAGAGAATCATGGTCTCTTTTGAAGTCCAGACATAATAGTATCAGAATATGTGAGTGAAACAATGCAGGGCAGGGTCTGAAATGGCCTTTTGAAGAATGATCCATAGCGGCTTTGAGTAGCTTGAAATTGCAAATACTTTAACTTTGCCGATATTACGTAAAATGAACATAATATAACATACCAACACACCTGTATTCCTCGAAAAATTAGGCAGAGGTGTATTAATGTATATCCATAGTTTGCCGGAATGCTTGGGTCCCATGTAATAGAGCTATTGCACAAATCTAAACTCCGAGATTGTGGGATAAGGATATGGGTTTTATGCCCGGCGTATGCCTTACGTGCCGCCCGACATTACATGGGACCTCAACATACCCGCGAACTGTGGGTGTACATTAGTACACCTCTAACTCTTCGGGGAATGCAGGCATGATGATATGTTATGGTACCTATGTCATTTTTATTTATATTTTTAACTACATACGCAAACTCATCAGCGTAGCCTTTTCCCAACGATATAGAGCGCAGGTGGGTCTGTACATGCGAAAAATGGTCACCCATCCAGAAATTGTCCTCGACAAGCGCAGCTTAACCTTTCAGATCTATTATCTAGCCGTAATTATTACTAGATCCTCTTGACTTGCAGATATGACTTTGCAAATATTTAGTAGAAATTTATGTTGGCAATAGATAGTATTTATGTACGGATCTAGAATTCTGTGTTACCTTACCTTTTTAGGATTTCTATTTCGAATCCCAATTGGCCTTAATTTAATTTATTATTGAAGCTTACAGGTTTATATTACTTTATACCTAAATAATTCATAGCTGGCCTCAGAAATTTGGAACTTTTTTCGGTAATAACATCTTAGTAACTAACTTTTAACTGCCTCGTTAGTCCTCGGTCCTAAGCGCGACTGCTACGCTAGAGGTCCTGGGTTCGATTTTTAAGAAGTGTTATTTGATTTTTCTATGAAATTCTCAGTAGCAGCTCGGAGTTTGGATTTGAGCATGATTAATGGCAATAGGCTCCCACAAATGGGACTTAAACAAACCGACGACTGTGGATGTACATTAGTACGCCTCTGCCTAAGCCTTCGGGGAATACAGGCGTGATGGTATGTTATGTTATGAAGAACTCAGAAGAACTCGAACGTTTAATGATTTTTATCTTCTCAACACCGCGGTTTCACCCGCTAAAAAATTACGGAATTTCATACAATCTTTCACCCCCGTTTTCACCACCTTAGGGGTTGAATTTCCAAAAACCCTTTCTTATCGGATGCCTACGTCATACAAAGAACACACCCTCCAAGTTTCAGGTCTCTACGATCAGCGGTTTAGGCTGTGCATTGATCCGTCAGTCCGTCATTCAGGACAAAACATTTTATACGCGTAGATGATTTCGACTGCTTTGAAATGAATATATATTAATTTGTGTAAGTACGAAGGTTTAGAGACGCTCTTACAAGTCAATGGTTTTGTTTTTTTTTTCAGCTAGCTCGATGACACCTTTACAATTCCTAACAGACGACTTCTGAGAAGAAACACCGAAACAAACTCAAAAAATCATGGTCTCTTTTGAAGTCCAGATATACTAGAAAGTCCAAATATAGTAATATAATAAAATAATTAATAATTAAATAAAATATAGTCCAGATATTGTATTAAATGTGGCACAATTTAGGGCTTCATTAGTCTAGTGGTCCCAACCGCCACTGCTACACAAGAGGTCCTGGGTTTGAGGTCAATTACTAAGGTTCATCTATAAAATTATCAGGAGCAGTTTGTAATTAGAACCTGTAAGCTCGCCCCTATAACTTGGTACCTAAACTGGCAAACTGTGGGGTGTACACATCTGCCTAACTCTTCGGGTAATACACGCGTGATGGTATGTTTATGTTATCTTCTTTTCGATCCGAAACTGCGACATTCGATTTTCGTAGCAGCCCCAAACTTGGACCACTGTGCTGTCTGGCTTTACCCTGAAGGCCTGATGATGATGCAGAGTAATGCCCACATTAAGTCTTGACAGCAACAATCGACAATTACTTAGCGAAGTAACCGGACAGTGGTGGAAAACCCCACAGGTCCTAACTGCGGGCTGCACAATGAGTGTGATTTATAGCGTTGCGGTACAAATGGGAATTTTCGTTTTATTTTAAAATTACGAATGTCCATATTTGTGATAATAATATTATAAATGTCAAAGTAACTCGTTCTATTCAATTTTTATCTACTATCTTTTATACTAGACACGGTTTAGTTTCTGACACGTATGCGAATATTAGACATTGAAATAAAACTACTTTTTACGGATTTTATCGCGTTGTATTGATATTATTTGATTCCCGACGTTTCTGTTCTGCTTGATCATTATAGATTCCATAAAATCAAAATCCAAGCCCAAAACTGCAAGACCGAAGGATACGGTGAGCTCGTTCTGCGTGAATCGGATCGCCAATAATTAACAAAAATGTAAGGTAGCTGTTAGTAATTGTAACATTAAGACGTCCAACAACTTAGTCTACCCGTGACCATGATTTACTATCTTTTATTATTTCTAAATTAATCTAATAAAATTAACAATGTAATTTGTAACAGATAAGTTAGTATACAATATTTTTTTTTATTTTTTTTTTATTTTTTTTTCTTTTATTATTAAACTTTCACAATAACTTACATCCAAACCAACAGATCACAAAACCCACAAAACCGTGACCATTACACGTCTAATTCGCTAAATCAATGTTGATGAATTAAAATCTATTTCAGATTGAACCTTAAACAAGGATATAGGCTACCTTTTGTCTCGAAAATCCTTTTTAAATGCGAGTGAAACTGCTGGGAACTAGTTATTATCATATTGTCTAAAACAACCAAACTACCGATACAAACAAATATGGGCCCATGAGAAATGCCTTTAAACAATACTTGATTCTTAATATGATTTATGTCCCTTTTTCTCCATGACAGCTAAGCATAATCAACCCATTATATTGTCCCACTGCTGGGCACGGGCTCCTCTCAGAATTAGAGGGATTAGGCTATAGTCCACCACGCTGGCCTCGTGCGGGTTGGCAGACTTCACACGCCGTCGAGATTTTTTTTTCTCGCGATGTTTTTCCTTCACCTTTTAAGCGCGTGATAATTAACTATTAATACGCACATGACTTCGAAAAGTCAGAGGTGCGTGCCTTAAATTCGAACTCGAGACTTTTGACTTGGCAGTCCTATGGTCATATCACTAGGCTATCACAGCTAAGCATAGGAAGTCATTAATTGTAATTAATTCATTTGGATTTTTTTATGATATTGGTCACTGTTAGTCTACTTTTGAGAACCACTGCTCAAAAACATACCGACACACAAAAATTCTAAAAATTGTTATTTTGGCTACTGTTGCTCAACTTTATTATATCTAAAGAAATACTTTATTGTACACCAAATGGTACATAAGACATACGGTAATTGTAACTGCAATTTCTTCCAGATAACTTTTTTAGTCTAGATTATATTTTTATATGACTGCCTCATTAGTCTAGTGGTCCTAAGCGCGACTGCTACACTAGAGATCCTGGGTTCGATCCCCAGGTCGAGCAAGTGTTATTGGGTTTTTCTATGAAATTCTCAGTAGCAGCTCGGAGTCTGGATTTGCGCCCGGTTAATGGCAATAGGCTCGCCCCCTATTACATGGGACCTAAACATACCGGCGAACTGTGGGTGTACATTAAATACGCCTCTGCCTAACCCTTCGGGGAATACAGGCGTGATGGTATGTTATGTTATATTTTTGTAGAATTTGCATCGATTTTCAGTAATTGTACTCCAGTCATATCATAGTCAAAAGTACATACCTAACAAAAAAAAACAAAACAATCATGGCCGAAAAACTTACTGGTTTCTGACACTTAGAAAGACATTGAAATAAAACTACTTTTTACGGATTTTATCGCGTTGTATTGATATTATTTGATTCCCGACGTTTCGGATCCTTTACAGCATCCATGGTCACGGGTAGACTAAGTTGTTGGACGTCTTAATGTTACAATTACTAACAGCTACCTTACATTTTTGTTAATTATTGGCGATCCGATTCACGCAGAACGAGCTCACCGTATCCTTCGGTCTTGCAGTTTTGGGCTTGGATTTTGATTTTATGGAATCTATAATGGGGTTCCAAGCAGGTGGTAAGTCCTACCCATCTTCTCTATTGAAATTTGGATGTTTGTTAATTTCATTAGCCTCGCGGATCATCCTGGGAAGGATCCGAAACGTCGGGAATCAAAAAATATCAATACAACGTGATAAAATCCGTGGAAAGTAGTTTTATTTTATTTCAATATCAAAAGTTAGTTCTAAAACAGACCTTTTCCACACTTGTACCGCAACACAAAGCTTAATAGGTGTAAATGCAGCGTTCGCATATTCGCGATATGTTTGCACGCAACCACGCAACATAGTTTGTTTGCATTTCGGCCGAATTTGCATCTTACCAACACTTTAATTAGTTTTTGAAAATACGGAAACTACTGACTCAGCTAGAACATTTTGTGCCGTTGTTTTTAGTGCAAAATAGTAATTTCACTCTGCTAGGAAAGGCTACTTCCATTTTATGTCCTGGGATTTTTAAAACTGCTCAAATCTTGCAAATTAGTAGTTACTACCTATAGATCAGCCGTACTCCGCCCCACCCGTACTTAAGGGTTAATACATTGCCCAATGACCTTGAGGATTTAGTCTTTGTGTTAGTATTTGTTACTCACAGGCATTGCGGGGCTGTTTCACGCGGGGTGCTAGTGAGGTTTCGGGTATTTCTTTATTATATCAAAATATTCAAAGAAGAAAGAAAATAAAAACAATACACATTGTTAATTAAGTACGTCATTACAATTTTTTTGGTATAAAATGACTTACTATTAAGCCGTTAAAGAGAAAAAATACAAATTAGGTTAAATAAAGGCCTATTTAGTTCAATTATTATCCAAAATTGGGACAAATTTATAAAAAATTTAAATAATACAATTTGTTAGTAATGCCCTTAAGTATAACATATATTTTTTATATGGCAAACTCACATAAGGATTCCACTAGAAACTTCTTTAAAGCTAGGGTGTGTTTTTGGTTTGAGCGATGTCGCGATGCCCTTAAACCACCGCGTCGTGCACCACACTTCATTGTAGTGTTTCTTATCTATACCAGACAGAGTATCTGGTTCACCCGTTATTATAGAACAAAGGGTGAACCAGATTCTATGTCCGTGGGGTGACCGAACTCGATGCCAGATATGTCCGTACTCTCGACAAAATAATTAGGTATGCAGGTAGCTAACGACATCTGTATTTTAACAAAGATTTTATTTTAATGCATCACTCAATTATAATATAGTAGGTATGTGTCTAAAAAGACAGCACTAGAAACAACTTTATCGGTGAGGTCTTTCAAAAGACCATGATTGTGATGCTCGCATCCGGCCCGTATGTATGACAAGATGTATGAATGTGGTTAAGGCAAAGTAACATACATACCATCACGCCTGTATTCCCCGAAGGGTTAGGCAGAGGCGTACTTAATGTACACCCACAGTTCGCCGGTATGTTTAGGTCCCATGAGATGCGCTTAGGACCTAGTCTAGTGGTCCCAAGTGCAACTGCTACGCTAGAGGTCCTGGGTTCGATCCCCAGGTCGAGCAAAGTGTTATTGGGTTTTTCTATTAAATTTTCAGTAGCTGCTTGGATTTGTGCCCGGTTAATGGCAATAGGCTCGCCCCCTATTACATGGGACCTAAACATACCGGCGAACTATGAGTGTACATTAGTCGCCTCTGCGCAACCCTTCGGGGATAATAGGCGTGATGGTATGTTATGTTTTTGTAAAAAGATGTGATAACAGAAATTATTAATCACACATTGAAAACAAAGAAAGCAATGGTTCTAACAAACGACGTGATCACAGGCGAGTTACTGGCGCGAGTTGTATCACACCAGCGTTGAGTTATAGTTGCTGGCAACATTAATTATTGTTAGGAAAATATTGCTCTATCTGTTGAGTTTTAAAAGATTTTGATATAAGAAACTACAGACATAAAACTGCCTCAGGTTGTAGTGCGATTGTTATGCTAAAGATTTTAGGTTCGATTCCTAGGTCAGGCAAAGTATTATTGGGTTTTTGTATGAAGTTCTCAGTAGGAGTTCGGAGTTTGGATTTGTGTCCGATTAACTGCAATATTGCCTGTATTCCAGTTAGGTTAGGCATAGGTGTGCTAATGTACACCTACAGTTCGCCGGTATGTTTAGGTCCCATGAAATAAGCGAGCCTATTGCCATTAACCGGGCACAAATCCAGATCCAAGCTGCTAGTGAGAATTTCATAGAAAAACCCAATAACACTTTGCTCGACCTGAGGATCGAGCCCAGGATCTCTAGCGTAGCAATCACGCTTGGGACCACTAGACTAATAAGGCATGGAACATACATGGAACAGATGGTATGTTTTCTCCAACCAAGTAAAAGTCATCATATTTTAATTTGGTATATTTTTTTTTAATCCTTACTAATATTATAAACGTGAAAGTTTGTGTTGATGTTTGTTACTCTTTAACGCTAGAACGGCTGAACGGATCTGGATGAAATTTAGCACAGTGATAGATTATAGCCTGGAATAACACATGCTACTTTTTATACAGGTCGGACTCAATCCTGAAGTCCACGCAGACAACGTCGCAGGCAGAAGCTAGTCTTTTATAATAGCATGATTTTACCACTTTCTTCAAGTAAAACTGTTCAGAATCCATTCTATAATAAACGATGCGATCAGAGGCGAGCTACTGGCGCGAGTTGTATCGCCACCAGCGTTGAGTTATTGTAGCTGGCAACACCTCGCCTCGCGCCATTTATTATTACTGGCCAGTTTTACTAGATATACGTTTTGAGATTATTTTTAAAAGCAGAAGTAATTTATAATATCCAGTAATCTTTGATGGTAGAATAAGTTTTCCTGTCTCTTTAAGCGTGGAAACTATAAAAAGGAGATTGGTATAAGATAAATTATGATCTAGAAATTCTAGAAATTGAATAAAGTAATTTCTTTTTTTTATGGGATAGGGGGGGCAAACTAGCAGACGGATCGCCTGATGGTATGCGATTACTGCCGCCCATGGACACCCGCAAAACCAGAAGAGTCATAAGTGCGTTGCCGCCCTTTTAAAAGGGGATTGGGCCTCCGGTAAACCTCACTCACTCGGCGAAACACAACGTAAGCGTTGTTTGACGCCGGTTTTCTGTGAGGCCGGGGTATCACTCCGTTCGAGCCGGCCCATTTGTGCCGAAGCATGGCTCTCCCACGGTCTTAACTAAATCTCAAATACATTATATTTTTTTAATGTTTTGAGTAGATGTATCGCTCAGAATAAATTGACTATTTTGCATCTTACCACTGCCGTTGTGCTACATATCGTGGCTTCGATTCCCACCCGACGCAAATATGTATGATCCACGGATATTTGTTTCGATTTGGGTGTAGTGGTGTACGACCCAAAACTTGTAGAAGTGCGAGATAAGTCTTGTAAAAAAAATTACACAGTAGGTATTTGGAAATTACACGTATTTAAGCAAAGACGACAATTTTTATACAAACTGCCGTACCACGCCTGTATTCCCCGAAGAGCTAGGTGGAGGCGTAGGTACTAATGTACAACCACATTTCGCCGGTATGTTTAAGTCCCATTTAGCGAGCCTATTTCCATTAACCGTGCACAAATCCCACACTCCGAGTTGTTACAAATTGTGGATAATCAAATCCAGGACCTGTGGCGTAGCAGTCGCGCTCAAGACCACTAGGCTAATGAGGCAGTTAATTTGAAATAAAAGACATATATTATCTATACTTCAAAAAAATACAATTAAAATTTTAAACGAGCCAATCGAACTCCCCCTTAAAAAGTTCTCATTTCAAAATTCAGATTTTGATCGCGAACAATTGGTAGAATCGAAATCAGATTGCAAAATTTTCCCGCGCTTTAACTCTTCGGCGGAAAGGATTCATTATGACGTCATCGTGGGGCATCTTCCGTGTTATAGTTTTCGTTGAACTTCAAGTTGTGCCACCTGTGGTTTTACAATGTATTTTTCTTTTGGAATTTATTGCACAGTGGTGCAAATCAGAATGCCATTTAAAGCTTAATAACAACATCTAGTTATTTAATTCTGGAAGGTTTTCAGATAATAAACGTGAACCAAATAAGATCAAAACTTGAGCCAAAAGTATCATGTGTGACTTTTGATTTTTTATTCTTGATTTTCTTTACAGAAATAATTTTTATTTCCCTGATGATTTTTTACTAAAATAAAATGCCAAACAAATTTTGAGTATACACAACAGTTTTGAATATAATTATATACTTAATATAAAGTTCATAGTAATAAATTATACAGTATATATTATTAATAATACAAGTAAGTACAGTATTATTTGTAACATTCCGTATTTGTATGCAATTGTTTCTTTAAACAATTTTTTTTTTATTTCATTCTTCCGCCACTAGAATTAAATCAAAATTATCGGCGAATTTATTAGGTTATAAACTTTATAATAAAGTAGCACAGATTTAAAATGACTTCATAAAATATTTTTCATTGCACTGTGGCCATTAGGTATATTAAAAATTCATTAACGTTTACCAATTCATAAATGGAATACTAAATTACTAATTATTACAAAATTTCGTACTAGTCACGTTTATTTTAGGTGATAATTTCAGTTTGCCTCATAATTAATAAGATTCGGGGAATCAAATAGATATTAATATTAAATATTTTAATTAGATAACCTAATGTTAGCTAAAGTGATTGATTAGGCTTCAAATTAGGAATTGAGAACATTTCCTTTTTTAACAACCATTTATTATAATTTTATTTGAAACTAGATCGAAAAATAAGATACTTTTATAATATATAAAATAAGATATTTTTCCGATATTCATTCATTTTAATATTTATTTTCGACTTTGAAGTTCTTTCTATTCTAAACAGACGTAAGTGCCAAATGACGTCATTTTAATCAACGCCTAAACGAGTGAAACGGTCACATGACGTAATTTTTTTGACTCTTAAAAAAATTGTCTTTTTTCCGTTTGACATCTATCATAATTATTAATAACCTTAATTTTTTTTAATGTTTTTCGATGACGACTATCCAGCCAATAACAAGTAGAATGGAGAAACGTGTGAAGATCTAAACATCAATTTAGACAAGAATTAAAAGCAGGATATAAGGAAAGTGACAATGACGTCTATAGATATTAGTGCTTAGTGTGAATAGATTATAAAGTTTAATGATGTTGCCATGAATAAAAATCATCAAGGCCTCAAGTATTTTGGGGGAGGGGTAGGTGATTTACTATTCTTTCGACAATATTTCAATTTTCTCAGTTTTGGCCGTAAAAGTGACGTCATCATTTTTTTTTGGGTATTTTTTTCTCTGAAATGACTAAACGAAAAAAAAATCATAAAAGTGTTTAGGAACTCAGAATAGGAAAATAAAGAAACGGTATTTTTATTTTGGTGGGTTAATAGTTTTGAAATGGTATCAATTCTGTACGGGAGGTATACGAATTAGTTAATACAATGAAATCACGAGTAAGACTACACATTTATTATAATAAGCATAATTTAAATAGGATAATAATGAGGTTACACGTGGAGTATAATAAATGATGAAATTAGATATACATTACGTCACAGTTTAATTCAATCAGGTTAATGTCGCCATACAATAGCATAGACAATAATATTAATACCATAGACCCACTAACCAAACAGGATCTAACCTAAACTGACCAACGAATAAACATTAAAAATAATACACATATTATAATTAACCTACACTGCATATAGTATATATGGAGATCAATGCATAGACCAAGCAATCCAACTAAATATAATTAGATAACATTTCAAAGTCGTACCATAAAAAATAAAGCCTTAAATTCAACCAATTATGAAATTACAGGAAATACCAGTGAAAATACGCCCGTAAAACTGAAAGCTCAATTTCGCCATAAGGTACAACTATAAATCTTCGGGAGACAAAAACTCTTGATGGCTTACTGTCACACCGTTGTGTAATTTAGCCAGACATCGAGGTACCATGTCGCTGGGAATGTCACGAATCGCATGGACAAGAGTATAAGACAAGTACCTTTTTTTTAGTTTGTACGAGTCCTAACATAATTATTAGTATTTTCTTTCTTTTATTTTTTTTATATATACAAATAAATGAATATAATATAAAAAATAAAGACCCTGCCGCAAGTGGCCTTCAAGTGGCAGATGACTTATGAACATTTTCCGCACGTAATTAATAAAATAGTTTACTTTGTTAAGTTATTTTTATGTGTAGCTTAATAATTAGTAATTAAAATAAAATACTGCCTCGTTAGTCTAGTGTTCCAAGCGTGACTGCTGCGCTAGAGATCCTGTGTTTAATTCCCAGGTTGAACAAAGTGTTATTGGGTTTTTCTATGAAATTCTTAGTAGCAGCTCAGAGTATGGTATTTGTGCCGGTTAATGGCAATAGGCTCGCCCACTATTACATGGGATTAGGTCCCATACCGGCGAACTCTGGGTCTACACTAGTACGCCCTACCTAACCCTTCAGGGAATACAGGCGTGATGGTATATTATGTTTGAATAATTGAAATAAAATATTTATAATAGTTTGTATCTTTTAAAAATTTTTTCGTTTGTAAATCCTTAATTCCTCATGGATATCCTTTGCCTCTCACAAGGCTATCATCCATAATATTTATAAAACAATATATATTAATTTATAATAAAAAATACTTCTAATCTTTGAGGCTTTGTATTTTATTTTTCGCTTGTAATACTGTCCTCCATCTTTGGGAAAAGCGAATTCTTACCGATTAAAAAGACACCATTCACACAAGCCATACCTAACACATTGAGAAGGGGAAATGAAGTGCTCGGAGATCTCTAAATAATGAAACTAAGCCTTTATTATTGGTCTATAAAATTGCTGTGAAAGAACATACCGGAAATATTTTAAGACCGCGCAAATAAATCGCCAAAACTGAATCAATAAACTGCGATCTACCGAAACACATTATTTGATAGTAAAAACCCTTTTTTAAAAAGCATTTTCTTTGTCTCCTAAACTTGTATCAAATCTGTAGGTTTATAAAAATATTGGCGAGGAAAAAACACCACACTGTTACATGACATTATAAAAGCATTCCCCGCCAAAAAACTCAATACATCATCCCACTTATGACGAGGTATGCAAATGTGACGTCGATCATACGTCACGGGCCGCGCCGCGTGCCCCAATATGTATGCCAACAAAAAACATAGCGTTGTATATTAAATCAAGTAAAGCGCGTTACAGGTACGGATTTATATCACACGAACATCGCTTGCTAAATTGCCGTTATACGCCTGTATGAACAGTGTTACGATGAGGTGTGATTGAGGACAAAAAAAAAATAGTTTTTTATTATTATTTTGGAATAGCAAAGGACATTCGTATTTCGGTTATACCTGCATGACTCCAGCATTTGAAGTCTGCCAACCCGTACTAGGCCAGCGTGCTGGAATATACCCTCTTATATCTTATGTCTGATCCATGTCCAGCAATTGAATTGAACAGTAAATATTAAAACTAGCTTCAAACAGCTCTTGATGTTTTTAATCTAAATATATATAAAACTCAAAGGTGACTGGCTGACTGACTGACATAGTGATCTATCAACGGACAGCCCAAACCACTGGAGGGATCGGGCTGAAATTTGGCATGCAGGTAGATGCTATGACGTAGGCATCCGCTAAGAAAGGATTTTGATAAATTCTACCCCCAAGCGGATAAAATAGGGGATGAAAGTTTGTATGAAACTTTGTCAATTTTAAACCGATCGGGCTGAGACTTTGCATGCATATAGCTACTATGACGTAGGCATCCCCTAAGAAAGGATTTTGATAAATTTCGACCTATGTAGGGGTGAAATAGGGGATGAAAGTTCATATGGAACAAAGTATATAACTATTCCACGCGGACGAAGTCGCGGGCAAGAAGCTAGTATTAAATATATACATAAAAAAGTACATTCTAACGTTATCTTGTAACGTGTATCAACTTTGAATAACCTACAACTTTATTCCCATAGACCCATATTACACTAGTGTTTGCAATGTTCAAAGGGAAAAACTACTAAAAAAACAGAAAGGAATCCTGTGTCTACGCCTTCCCTCATGCCGTCGCACTGTGCACGTAATGCTACACATTTGTCAGAGGGTGGAAATTCTCTGAAAAAATGCCGACCCACCGAATGAAAGCGATGTGAAAAGTGCGCCTATTACGAGAAAAAAAAATAAACAACCCATAGAGTTATGAGCTTATGATATTATTCTTAATAAATTGTGCCACAGACTGGGATTTTTTTAGATCATTAATATGAAAATACGAATATTGTTGGCTGGTGACACTAAACGATACTCGAGGACGTGATATTTGTCGATCCTAAGAAGAAAAAAAAAACATTAAAAAAATATATTAATTGACTACTAAGTAAACTTAACAGAAAGTTGTGTAATTGATTACAGCATACATGGACATAGCGCGAACGCATGTGCTGAGCTATCAACACAGAATCTTCTTGATGTATGCGGAGACTTCCTTTTTGATTTCCTCGAAACGGGACTCACTACATGGGCTCAGTGTACAGATTAGATACATATTACGCCCAGAACTCACCACGTGTTAACGGGGTAGCAGGCTACCTTTGATGAAGAAGCATCCACATTTCATTTATTTATAGGGATATTTAGTGAAAAATTTAGTAACTAATTTTATTACATAATCTCACCAGTCAGTATAAATAGCTCATAGAACTGATGGCCGCAGGGGCAAAGAGATTCTTGAGTGGAGAACACCCAGCGTAGGACGTCTCTGATGAAATGAATTGAGACCTGGCAAAGGTCACTGAGAGAAATTGGATACAGGTGACATATTATCGGACCTTGTGGAAGTCTATGAAGCCTTTGTTCAGCAAAGGAACTCTTTTGACTTAAATTATAAGAATCATGATGATCGTAATAGACATGAAACAAAAATGTACAAGAAATCATAAACAAAATCCCATAGGAAACGAATCGGGAAAGCAAATAGTCATAATTATGTCAGCTTTAAAATTTCTTTGGATAACTACTAAGTATTCACGAGTGAATCGGTTTCTTCTAGGCAAGCGCGCTCCATCGTAGATCGCAGTGTTGCTTAACATCAGGCGAACTGGCGGCCAAGCGTAAGCCTATCACGAATAAAAAAATAAAGTATTATGTCTGGACTTTATAAAAGACCTTTATTATCTTATTTTGTTTCGCTTCTACTCGGAGGGTTTCTGTGTAAGCAAACGACGATGTTATTTAATTAGAACTGAAATATTAATTAGATAAACAATATTGTTGTACTTTTATGATGATAGGTTTAGAGCACAAAAAATTAATAAGTATGAACCAATATTCAACTCTTAAATTTCCCACAGAAAGCAGCTACGTTTCCAACTCTTTAATTTCCTAGAAAACAAAAAATAAAACTGCATTTTCCACTCACTTAGACTCATTTATACTAACTTTTGTACAAAGCACACTAGCACCACAGTCTCTAAGCAAACTATTAACACAAAAGGAACTAACAAAAAGCTCTAATTACGATCCTTAGTCGCACAAAATACCCCAGAGACAACCAGGTAATACTTTACCTTTTGATAAAAGTCCACAAACAAAACAAAATAAAAAAAAAACTGTTTCAAAGACTTAACAATCAACGAACGAGGCTGCCTAGTTGATTGCCTGGGCCTTCACTTTAACGAACTTAAAAAAAGAAGGGAAAAACAAAACAGTGAAGCAAAGGCATCGCAACTTCTGCCTCTTGATTGTTGGACAACAAGTGAGAGGAAAAATGGCGGCAAGTCCGAAATGAGTCTCGAATTATACATGCGTAACGTCTGTTGAATTGAAACTGTGTACAAAAGTTTAAAAAAAGAATGAAAATGCCCGCGCAAAAAGTCCTTTGCTTTGTGTAAGCGCCTAAGCGACGATCATATTTAAGTATGATAAACAGTTTTTTTTTACAAAAGATCTGCGAATCGGAGTAAAGGAAAATCGTAGTGCTTTAGCGCTTGTTAGCAAATTTAAGGTTCCTGTTTTGTCTTCCGATAATCCACCAATGTATCTATTTACATTATGAACTTATAACATTAAATTTTAAATTAAAAATACCCCGCAGCTTCAAGACATGGTTACTATGTTCTTGCAATATCATTAAAGTAACAGGATACCAAGTTTCAAATCGATCAGACCTGTGGAAGGTGCTCATATCCCTTCATGAACTAGAAAAGAATCTTCAAACGTCTTGCCAGAAATCATAGCTAAGAACACTCTCGATCAAGTCACCTTTCAGACGATTTTGGTCCAGACAGACACTCAAATACCCACGTTAAACTTATAACACCCCTCTTTTTTGCCGGGGGTTAAAAATACTTTGAGATGGAAGGCGATTGATTCTTCTTTTTTCAAAAAGTTAAGTAGGTAGATGATTTATGTTTAGATACAGTATTGTGCCAACATGATCAATAATACAAAAAACCCGTCCACTTTTATCATGCGTACCGCTGAAATATGGAATGCACTTCCCGAGTGGGTCTTCCCTGATAGATATAATCTGCTTGTCTTTAAATCACGAGTGAATCGGTTTCTTCTAGGCAAGCGCGCTCCATCGTAGATCGCAGTATCGCTTAACATCAGGCGAATGTCAAGCGTAAGCCTATCATGAATAAAAAAAAATACAACATATTTTTTATAATTATGATCACATTATCTTTTGTACCTTTTGCTTAATAACTTCTAAGACGCTTATATATGCGTAAAATAAATAAGAATCTTTCTTAAAGGTAAGTACCTAAGTACTTACCTTTAAGAAAATTGTTGGAGACTACAAGAATATTGAGAGTTTTTCTTGAAAGTTGTTACACCTGCATTCCAACTATAAAAATGTCGGGAAACCTAATGAGCTTAGAATTTTTAGAAACATCCATGACGCCTTTATTCCCCGTAGGGTTAAGCAGATGTGTACTAATGTACACCAATAGGGGGCGAGCCTATTACCGTTGAATCCCCTTTTAAAAGGCCGGCAACGTACCTACTTGTGACTCATCTTACGGGTGTCCATGGGCGGCGGTAATCGCTTACCATCAGGCGATCCGTCTGCTCGTTTGCCCCCCCTAACCCATAAAAAAACGGGTCACAGGATTCGCGTTGTTCTAGCAAAACAAAAAAAAATCAATTAATACAATAACAGATCTTCACGGGAACCCCAGTGAAGTGGATTCGGAAATAGGGAGGACAGTTATAAACAAAAAAATAATGAAAGCTTAGGGAAGCACGACAAATAAATAGGTGGGGGGAATAAAGTAATTTGTCTTTGCCTGCCCCACGGTGCGCGGCCGCTGTGACTGTGAACATGACACAAAAAATGACGAAAAGAAAACTAATCTCCAATATATTTTTTTTTTATATATAAAAAAGTTGTCTCACACTAGAATTTTCTCCTATATGGTGGGTGCATTTACAAACACAAATACTCACATATAAACGGACAGACCCGGAACAACTACCTATACCTCCGTGGTATTCGAACCCACAACATGTGGCACAAAAGCCGATCGCTCAGCCGCTACGCCGTACATGCCGTCTGTCGTCAAAATAACAAAGAAATGATGAATGAAACTCCTCCTTTTGTTGTAGTAAGCTAAAAATACGATGGGTGATGGAGGTGGTGATGGATACGAAAAATCTCGATGTGCTAAGAATGGTCACCCATCCCCACACTGACCGCCGCGAGCGCAGCTTAATCTTACAGATCAGTTGATCAACTTAATGATTATTTCACCACAAGCCCCTTTCAGTAAAAAAACTTTGATTTTGTAAAAGAGAAAGGTACGAAAGAAAAATTCGATTTCAGTCAAATTTATCTTCCAAATAGATTTCCTATAAGACGTGAGCAACGCAGGTTGGAATCCTACCCGAGGTCAAATTTTTTATGTACAAAATTTACAAAAGGACAAAAGTTAAAAAAAGGATTTACTATAAAAAATACTGATTCAGAGTATTAAATATAATAATGTGCCAGGTCCCAAGCCACGCAACGCCCACACCGGTAACAAATGATTCCATCCATTGTGAAAATATTAATTAATTCCTTTAGACAAAAATACAGAACTCCGTGTCAGAAGGAAGCGGACGAAACGATCATATCCCGTCGTTTGTCGCGAATTAACTCTCCGTTTTATCAAACAATAGATTACTGTCTGCACCGTATTACTTGTTACGCTGCAGTCAGATAATAAAAGGGAAAAGTAAAATTGTTGCTTACCATCATGCCTCTATTTTGAAGGGTAAGGCAGAGGCCTACTAATATTGGTACCATCTGCAGTTCGCCGGTATGTTTAGGTTCCATGCTCTTATTACATTGGACCCCCTGCTTTTGTATTACAGTAAATTAATAATAACTAATTCAGACAACTTTTACTTTACACAAAAAGGTCAGGTGTGTAGCACTCGCAACCGGCGTGTATGTATCAGAAGATGTATGAATGTGGAAGAAGCAAAAGAAGTATGCAAGAATCGTAGCAAGTGGCAGTCTATAGTTTCTGCCTACCCCTGTGGGAGAAAGGCGTGATTGTATGTATGTATGTATGTAATAATAAGTAATAATTAGAATAGTAGGTATTTTTCTGTAGTCTGTAGGTCATACAGCGGGATTCGTATCTGTAACTAGTCACACAGAAGCCACTTGCGGTTTAACGGGCTGGCGACCATCCTTAAGTTGGAGTCTGTCTAAGTAAGAATCTTCGTATGTGCTTTGACTTGCTCGTGAGAGCTCCGATGGCTAAGTACTATGGGGTCGCTACTAATCAAAGTTGAATTTGCAATTAACTGTGTTAATTAATATGGGGCCAAGCCCTAACTCATGTACAAGTCTGTCAAGACTCCTCTGACAAGACAGTTCTACGTCTTACGTCATTATGAGACACTGGATTATGCTGAGCGATGGCCGTTTTTGCGTGGGTGTGACGCACGTCTTTCATAGGCTCCATATTGTGGTTATTTTAACTTTCCGTGCGTCATGTCAACGTAAATAAAATAATTTTCTTTCTTTCTGTGCAGCGGTGTATTAGTGTGATGGTGGGTGCTGATGAGGTGCTGGTACGTGGTGCCGGGGAAGATTAAATAAAACGGCAGAGAAGTAAATTTTCTTGTGTATTGGACCACTGTCACAGTTGGAAGGGAAGTCTTGCCACAGAAAATATATGATTTACATTTTGTTAATGTTGGTGTTGCAATTATAGAATTAAAATATCCAACACTTTCATATATAAAAAATTTAATGTTTGTTTATTCTTTTCTTGATTTCTAACCGGCCAACCCACAATGACGTCGCCATTTTGCAGCAACCTCTTCAGTACCTACTTACCAGCAGGTGGCTCGTCTTTTCGATTGCCGACATAAATAATATTACCTACCTAAAAACCCTCAAGAGTTTCCTACTGCTTTATCCGGCCCTGCTGATATCCTGATAAATTCTAGCCAGCGCTGGCCCTAGCTTTTGATCAGGATAGAGCGAGATTGTCTTTCACCATCCCTTGGTCGACGCTTTCACTTGACGCAAATTTTACTTTGCGCTGGAAATTGTTCTACGCGTTTGGCTTTTTGGCGCCCTTTGTCACCTGGCGCATAGAGCGACCGGGCGTCTCGCTCTACTTGGGGTAGGGCCAGCGCTGATTGTAGCTAGGACTTTTATCAATATAAAAAGCGAAACCATATGATGGCACACTAATTTATCATCAATCGCCCAGACCTAAACTGTCAACCCTAACTTGCCGACCCCATTGCGAAGTTTAGGGCACTTGATTGGGCTAACGAGATCCGCCGCAGCGGGCGACGGTTAATTACCAGGGTTCGGTTATCACCGGATCAATGTGTAGACTCTGTAGGCTTTAGTTGTTTGCTCAAGGGAAGGATAATCAAATGAAAGTGATAATTAATTAAGAATCAACATAGGTTCATATTAAATAGACTGTTTGTTACGTTTTCGCGTTTTCACCCTCATCACAATGGAGGTTTGGAGGCATAAAATAAATTACAATCGCCTTCAAAAACATAATAATATACTTAATGAGGTGGTTTTACTTTTTCTTAAAACTTAATTCAACATTTTGAGTAGTGAGTAGAATTTTACGTACTACAGCGTTATTATCATTTACTCGGTCGGTACTTGTTATTGTCATACATACATACATAATCAACCCATTATATTGTCCCACTGCTGGGCACAGATCTCCTCTCAGAATGAGAGGGATTAGGCTATAGTCCACCACGCTGGCCTAGTGCGGGTTGGCAGACTTCACACGCCATCGAGAAAATCTCTCAGGCATGCAGGTTTCCTCACGATGTTTTCCTTCACCGTTTAAGCGCGTGATAATTAACTATTAATACGTACATGACTTCGAAAAGTCAGAGGTACGTGCCTTGGGTTCGAACTCGAGACCTTTGACTTGGCAGTCCAACGGTCATACCACTAGGCTATCACTGCCTTTATTTTATTGTCATTTTGTTTCAAATTTTGTGATGAGGTGCTGGCCAAATTTTTTGGGACCACCTTTGAAGTATGACCTACCTATCAATATCGATTCTTATTTGACGGATTAATAGCGTAACAGACATTTAAAAAAATACTTACAGTCGATTTGAGAAGCTCCTCCTTTTTGAAGTCGGTTAAAAAGATAGCCAAGTTCCTTCTCCAAGGTCTAATCTATCTTTATACCAAAATTTACCAACATTGGTTCAGCGATTTAGACTTTATAACGTAGGTAAAAAACAGTTTTTTTCCAATTTATAATATTTTTATATTCCGGAAAATGCAGTGTAGAACGACCTCAAACAAGTGGAAAGACGACCTGGTGAAGATCACTGGGAGTCGATGGAGCAGGCGGTAAATACAAGTACCTATGTGCAAATGAGAAGTAAATGAATAAGGTCCGATCTTGTGGAAGTCCTTGGGAGGCCTTTGTTCAGTAGTGAAACGCTTTTGAAATTAAATGAAATGACATTTATTTCTGTAATTAGATCTTTTAAAGATATCTACTTTTAAATGTTTTTGTAAATACTAGATGGTATCGGCATTTCCTAACTGACCACCTCTCAGAAGAAACACCGAAACAAACTCAGAGAATCATGTCTCTTTTGAAGTTAGGACATAATAGTATCAGAATAAGTGAGTGAAAAAATGCAGGGCAGGGTCTGAAATGGCCTTTTGAAGAAAGATCCATAGCGGCTTTGAGTAGACCAGTCCCATCAGACGGCACGCATGCATCATTCATTGTGTAGCTCAACCGTATTATAGGGAGCTCATTGCTCAACAATCATCTTTTGGCTGATGTGATCATGATTATGAATATTAATATGGAATTGAGTGACAACGCGATTGGCTTCTGCGCTAGAGGCACGGATTGTTTCCCGAACCGAATAAAAATTTGTAAGACCTAAAGTGAGTACCTAGTTCTTCTGGGTCAGGGGAAGAAACTTTAAAGTTATTTTAGTAAAGGAAAAATTCAATCGCGGGCAGGATTCGAACTGCATCTCCTTGTTAGATACACCAGACGCTCTGATCGCTAAGCTGTATCAGCCTGACGCCTGGATAAAGACAGTTTCCGAAAACACTAATTGAAAAAAACGAAATAGGTAATATAATAAATATAACGAATAATCTTACCCCGTGTGGGGACGGGTTAGAAAACTGTTCCTCACTGCCTTTCAGATAGGCATCCCGTAAAAGACGTGAAAATATCTGACTCGCTCGGTGGTAGGACCTCTTGGGATCTGACTGGCTGGCGACCACCCTTACGTTGGAGTCTGTCGTAAAGCACCTTGGTGTGTGTTTCGACTTTTGCACGGAAGAGTCAGTTCCCCTCGGTTGCTGCGGCTCTGGCAGTCTGCAGACCGTAGCTAGATTCGTAGGTCGGTCGACAACGTATCAGCAACTCCTCAGGTGTCCATGGGCGACGATGACAACTTACCACCAGGTGGCTCGTCAGCTCGTTTGCAGACTTGATCCGAAAAAAACAAACATATTACCTACCTTATTCCAGCAAAAAAGTTCTGTTTGGTAGATACCTTACAAATCTTACGACGAACCTAAACAAGTACTTACCTACTTACCTCTTTGAGTATCTTTGAAACATTTTTCTTTCAAAAACTCTATCGTAGGTACTTAAGTAGGTAAAATAAATGTAATTATCCACTGAGTGAGATTCTGTCACTACACAGATTCCACAAAGAAGTACCACACGGCCTAGGGCATAGGCTATTAAACAGAGTCTGTTTTTTTAATGACATTGTTACAATTATTTACTCCCGTTCTTCACTATAATACCTAACTACCTACTTTGTATTTGTAATCGTTAGGTGCACGATAGCATTTAAAAAGTACCGGAAATAATGATCTAATTGAAATATTTTATGCGGCAACACTGCAGAGCACTGGTAACACTCACGCGCAATCACACTCACTCTCTCCGAAAACCCGAACGAAACGCTATAAGTCCTCTTTTATCATGCGTAGGCTGAAATGTGGAATGCTCTTCCCGAGTGGATTTTCCCCGACCCCGATAGATATAATCTGGGTGTTTTTAAATCACGAGTGAATAAGTTCTTGTAGGCAGGCGCGCTTCATCGTAGATCACAGTATCGCAGGCGAACTGGCTGTCAAGCGTAGGCCTATCACGAATAAAAAAAAAGCTGTCATCCTGAGACGTCATGGTCAGCTCCATAATGTCAATGGCTACAATACCCTTCGAATCGGAATACAACACACAATGTTAGAACATTATTGGTTCGCGGGAAAATATTTGGCAATACGGTCGGTGGTACTCAGCAGAGTTCTTCCACAATAAAAAAAATTTTTGATTGTTTTGCATCCCGTCGCGACGCCCATGATCAAGTTTCGATGTGGTACTTCTGTAGCCTTAGCACGAACAACTTGCGAAAAAGTATTCGTATCGTCACGATAGAGGCGCTGGTCCATATCTCATACAAATTGGTCTCCATGACGATACAAATACTTTTTCGCAAGTTGTTCGTGCTAAGGCTACTGAACAGTAGCCTTAGCATCGTCATGGAGACCAATTTGTATGAGATTTGGACCAGCGCTTTTATCGTGACGATACGAATACTTTTTCGCAAGTTGTTCGTGCTAAGGCTACTGTTCTGTCTGATTAGTGTGAATTGGCTAGGGTTTCTTTCTTTTAGATGTACTTACCTGATATTTTTTACTGGAATGTAATATTACGGAGTCCTGGTAAATTAGGCGTCCCATGAGAGGTACATAGTGAACTGATTTGATTTGATTTCATGAAAGGTCTGAATTTTTCGTTTAAACATAGGTAGGTACATAATTATGGGACGCTTACGTTGTTTCGCTGAGTGAGTGAGGTTACAGGCCCAGTCCCCTTTTAAAAGGTCGACAACGCACTTGTAACTCCTCTGATGTTGCGGGTGTACATGGGCGGCGGTAATCGCTTATCATCAGGCGATCTGTCTGCCCGTTTGCCCTCCTATCCCATAAAAAAAAGTTTTATTGCTAACTAGCTGTTGCCCGCAGTTTCACTCACGTCCCAAAAGTCCGATTCTAGGCGGCGTATCAAGATGAAACATGCACCAGATTTTATGTGAGACCTCATCGGTGTAACTGCATTCAATTCCATGCAAAAAAAAAACTATAATCTTAGCATGGAAAATGCAAAAAAATCACAAAAAGATAGTTAAAAAAAGACGTTATGTTAAAAACTACTTTATTTTAAATCCATTTTCACTTGTATAATAATAATTATATACTTATCTTTAACTTTTAACTAAGCTTACAACTAGTATCTATCTTGAATTGTATATAATTTATCCTACATACTAACATAACCGGTAAAGACACACTGTTAATAAAAAATACTATAGATATAGATAAACTGGCATTTTGACAAAATACTAGACATATTTTCGGACAAAAATAAGTCACAGACTCACAGAAAACCAGCGTCAAACAACGCCTACGTTGTGTTTCACCGAGTGAGTGAGGTTACCGGAGGCCCAATCCCCTTTTAAAAGGTCGGCGACGCACTTGTGACTCCTCTGGTGTTGCGGGTGTCCATGGGCGGCGGTAATCGCTTACCATCAGGCGATCCCTCTGCTCGTTTGTCCCACTCTCCCATAAAAAAAGTCAAACTCAGAGAACCATAGTGTCTTCTAAAGTCCAGACATAGTACTTAAGAGTCGTGGACCGAATTTCCTACACAAACGTAATACCAAAATAAATCGTAATTCAAACCCAATTTAATCAAGTTGTGGTATTATTCGGATTCAGATAACATTAATCAAGGTTCTACTTTACCATTTCGTCCAAAATACTTCACTGAAAATGAAATTGTAATTTTTGATAACTGCCTAATTTGAAACAGAACTATTTTCGGGTGGTTTATTTCCAATGAACTAGTAGTATATGTAATGGTACGGTAGGGACCTGGATTAACGGTATCCGAATCCGAATAATAACACAATTGGATAAAATATTGTTTGGATTACCATTTATTGTGGTATTACGTTTTTGTGGACAATTGAGGCTCCGCCGGACCCTTAAGAAAAACTTAGTGGCTTCTTGACAGTTCTTATTTTTTGACATCATGAAAGTGTTTACCATAAATACGAGCACAAAACAAAATTTAAATCGGTTCAAAAATAAGGAAATTTAAGGATTTTAATTTTTTGCTAGACAGGGAGGATTGTGACGTCACAACCCACTGTGTCATACAAATCCTATAATAACACTAGTTTCGCGGGAAAGGGACAAGGCATCCCGTCTTAATCCCCACCAAAAACTTTAAATGCTTATATCTATCTTTTTAACCGATTTAAATCATTTTTCTGAATAAGAATTGTATTTAATTACATATTTTACTAAGCTTGTTATTTTCACCCAATTTCAAAGCTTACTGAGGAATTTCTGAATATTCCCAATGTAATCTTGTGTGCTTCAAAATCCAATCTACATTATCTAAGTACTAAGTATAGGTATGTAACCCAAACCGAGTAACCTAACCAAAAATATTATTATTATTTGTATCTCCTTTTTGGATTACACGGCATGCCTCCCGTGAGGAAGACATCCGGTCCTTTGGAAGGCTTGCGGGGGGACACAGGTCCAACACGCAGAGGCCCCTTGGAGAACTTTGATCTAATATGGGATGGGGCATACACCCGGGACACTCCACAACTGCACTATGGGAGTACAGCCATGAAGTATTCCGGGCGGCTGCAGGACTATTGTGAAATATGGAAATTAAAAATGGGATTATGGATGTGGGTGTTAGGTGGACCGATAACTTCTATTGCCGGAAGAAAATAAACGGAGTCTGTATTATTATATTCCTTGTGAAGTTTGCAGTTATTTATTATTAGAGGTAGAATATATTTTATCACTTGGTATCTTTTAACCGACTTGAAAACAGGAGGAGATTCTCAGTCCGTCGGTATGTATTTTTATTATGTACTAGCTATGTTGCGAAACTTCTTTTTCTTTCTTTTTTTTGTTATGAACCGTACCCGCAGTTCTATCAAAATCGATTGAGCCATTTTCGTGTTTTTGCGAGACTAACGCACGGCAATTGATTAATATAATAAACATATTGATGGGATATATTTTGTAGCTCTACTTCAAAAGTTTTTAATCGGTTTACATCTCATAAAAGGTAATATTTCCTTGTAAATTTGAACCGGGCTTAATTATCTAATCTAGGGTTGTATTTCCAACTCAGGTGGTAACGGAATGTTCTTCATGAGGGCGAATCTCTTCAGGGCGTCGTATTTCCCCCGCAACGCTTCTACCTCCTCGCGAATCCTGTTGTTTTCGTCCTGCATTAGCTCCATGTCATGCCATTCCTGAAAGTTGCGAGGAAATGATAAGAGATGGCGCTAGTTTTTAATGTTTGTTAGTGAAGATAGATGGCGCTGATTACAAAGTTACATTATACGTACAATGGATTTGATAGAGGTATACAAATATACACCCACATTTCTCCAATATATTCTATGTCCCATGTAATATGGGAGGCAATTGCCATTAACCTAACACAAATCCAAGCTCCGAGCTGCTACTGAGAATTTTATTGGAAACCTCAATAACACTTTGCTCAACCTGAGAATCGAACCCAGGACCTCTAACGTAGCAGTCACAGTACATTACTAAACAGCAATACTATCATCACTGAGATTTGTGTCCGTTAATTGTATGTTTGTGAAACCCCCCTTGAAACCGCGACACAAGTCAGGAAGCTAAAGAAATACAATGAACCTAGATGGTAACGTGTTATAGTTTATCTTGGTAATCATAACACATAACATACCATCACGCCTGTATTCGCCGAAGGTTTAGGCAGAGGCGTACTTAATGTACACCCACAGTTCGCCGGTATGTTTAGGTCCCATGTTATAGGGGGCGAGCCTATAGCCATTAACCGGGCACAAATCCAGACTCCGAGCTGCTAATGAGAATTTCATAGAAAAATCCAATAACACTATGCTCGACCTGGGGATCGAACCCAGGACCTCTAGTGTAGCAGTCGCACTTGGTACCACTAGACTAATGAGGCAGTCGCGCAGTCGATCTTGGTAATCTTGTGTAATAAATACTGCTTGACTGGGCATCCAAGGCCCTCGAGCTCAGCGATCGCATTTACGATCACTACACCAATGAAGCAGTTCAGACATTCTACTACCTACTACTTCTCAAAGCGGCGGTAGCCTAATGGCTAGGAGGCCTGGCGATCATGCGCTTGCCGTTTCGAAACCCACCCATTGCACTACTGACGTGAACCCACTCGTAACACAAGCATTTAGCTTAGCACGAGGGGTTAACAAGAATACTAGTAATGTGCGACCCACCTTGCTAGTAAGATTAAAAAATCTTCTATTAACTAACCTGACTCTTCTCAGTCTCCAGTTCATCCTTCTGCTCTATTCGTTTGATGCGGCACGAGGCAGCGTAACCACGGTTTTTCAGCGTCCTGCGTCGCTGTTTCATCCTGAAATAATTTAAAAAACACATTCATAATGTAACATACCATCACGCCTACAGTATTCCCCGAATGGTTAGGCAGAGATGTACCAATGTACAGTGTACACTCACAGTTAGTGTTGTAAAAATAAGCGCTCATGAGTGTTGAAGACTCGAGCCTTCAACGCTCAAGCGCTCACGTCTTACGAGCGTTGAAAGCTTGGGTAATAAATAACGCTTGAGCATGCGACTGCTTTATAGTCCCAGCTCGTAATACACAGATACACACTACAATCTTATAACCCTTTATTTCGTCGGGCGTTAAAAAAACTTAAGGGTCCGGCGGAGCTTGAATTGCTCACAAAATCGTAATACCGAAATAAATGGTAATCCAGACAATATTCTACCAAATTATGTTATTATTAGGATTTGGATACCATTGATCTAGGTTCCTACGGTACTATTTCGTCTACTACTACTTCACTGGAAGTAAAAGACCGGAAAATCGTTCCAAACTGGGTAGTTGTAGAGACTGTAGAGTTTGGACGAAATTGTAGAGTAGGAAGTCCGTGAAGATTAACGGTATAGGAATCCGAATAATAATATAATTTGACTAAATTGTGTTTGAATTACGATTTATTTCGGTATTACGTTTGTAAGAGAAATTCCGTCCGCCGGACTCTTAAGGCGCGGACTTCTGGACAAAGCAGACTTAACAAATGATGTCTCCAGATGAACGGGCGAGTAATATCCGTCTATATATTAGAAAATTAAGGTACCTTACCTAACAATCTGATCGCGTGTGAGTCCTCTCATCTTGAGCTGTCGGTTGAGGTCTCTCACGGAGATGGAGACCAGCTCATCATCGCTGATCTCCGCACACGGGGTCGGCGACAAGGGAGCCTGCAAATAACATAAAAAAAAATTAAGTATTTTTGGCAGAATTATTGAAATAAAGCCACTCTTATATTTTCATTAGCTTCTTTCGACTTCGTCTGCGTATACTTCAGAATTGGATCCGACTTCGATAAAAACTAGTTAACTAGCCTATGTGCTATCCCAGACTATAGTCTATCTCTGTACCAAATTTAATTCAAATTCGTTCAGCCGTTCTGGTGTGAAAGCAAACATCAACAAACTTTTATGTTTATAATATTAGTTTTATTTTTATAATATTATTTATCAAATCCCTAAAGCAGTTTTATTTCAATATTTCTAATCTTTCTTCTTTTCTTTTTTTCTTTTTTAAAAAAACGTTGCCCCACACTAGGATTTTCTCCTGTATCGTGGGTGCGTTTACAAACACAAATTCTCACATGCACAAACGCCCAGACCCAGAACAACTACCTGCAGATCATACAAATATTTGCTCCGTGTGGGGATCGAACCCACAACACGTGGCGCAGAAGCCGATCGCTCAACCGCTGCGCCAATCGTGTCGTCGTAATATCACGTAAGTCTCAGAAATCAGTTTGACAGAATTATTTTGAGCAATAATATCTATCATAGTGTTTTGACCTGCCTTGTTATAATGAATTATTAATACGCACTAAGACCGTATTACAACGTACTATTGCGATCGATTTGCGATTGAGAGAGAAAAAGATGTCGCTCTACATATTATAAAGCACCGTCACTTACTCACAACCTTAAAATGATGGCGATAACACATTATACCATAATACGGTAGCAGGATTACGAAGCCACAAGCGCCTGCCTCATCTTGAATTCGAACTCGACACCTCCGATTTTTCATTGCAGTGGCCCACATCACTGTGCTATCACTGATTTTTTATTTCATAAGGAATATTTATAGCTTTGTGTATTGTTAGAAATAACTTCATTAAATATTGCTGGGTACGAGCTTGGAATTGGAGCATATCCACGTCATTGGATTCATATTGTACATAATCGCACGATTGCAAATTTCTCATCATTTTTTTTTGGTCAGTCGGTAAACGAGCAGACAAGCCACTTGATGGTAAGTAGTCATCGCCGCCCATAGACACCTGCAACACTAAAGGAATTGCTGATGCGTAGCCTAGCCTTAAAAGCTCCGACGACTCCAGACTGCCAGAGCCGCAGCAACCGAGGGAGAACTGGCTCCCGTCCGACAGACTCCGCGACGAAGGATTGGTCGCCATTCGGCCAGAGCCCAAGTAGTCTTAGCAACGAGTAAGTCAGACATTTTATCGCCTCTTACAAGATGCCTATCTGAATGGCAGCGAGGACCTGGTGGAGCTAGAACAGTTCGGAAAATCGCTTATGAATTGCTATAGTGCGGAAAATCGCTCATGGCGTCAGCTGTCAAAGGAAGCGGCAGGGTCGAGGCTAGGTCGGACTAATATCGACAAAAAATCGCACCTTTCTATCTCTTGGCCTACAGTCAGGCTGTGGACCATAGCTGGACCCCTTTTTTTATTCCTGATAGGCTTACGCTTGACCGCCAGTTCATACGATCTATGATGGAGCGCGCTTGCCTAGAAGAAACTGATGCACTCGTGATTCAAAGACACTCAGATTATATCTATCGGGGAAGACTCACTCGGGAAGCGCATTCCACATTTCAACAGTACGCGTGCATCATAAAAGTGGACCCCTTCTAGGAAGTTTCGATATTTCAATTGTTTATAGTACCTACATGCTCACCTCATCATCCCAATCAGAATCCATTGCACTCCCCCACTTTAATCAACCAATAATTTATTTATTAATTATTACACTTTATAAAAACACCAAAAAATAATGAATAAGTAAATAATATTAATTGCCTAAATAATTAACTTTAAAAACATTCAAAATTCAACGTTATTATGCTTATGATCTACCAGGCGACCATAAAATGGAGACTAGTGAACTAGACACGATAATTGAATTGTGTTTGTTGAAGTAAATATCACGCAGCGAGTTCCCAAACAAAAATCGCCAAGTGAGCCAAAAAATTAAAATGTTTGCTACCTACGTCGCGTCGTGACTATGAAACGCAAGTCATCATTTCACGACAAAATTGTTATGATTATTATGATATTGAATTTTTGATCTTGGAAATATTAAAGTTCTATAAATAGGTACTTATCTGAAACTGTATTTTTTTTTGTCGCCAAATTGAAGTGACAATAAGGTTAGGCAGAGGCGTACTAATGTACACCCACAGTTCGCCGGTATGTTTAGGTCTCATGTAAGAGGGGGCGAGCCTATTGCCATTAACCGGGCACAAATCCAGAATCCGAGCTGCTACTGAGAATTTCATAGAAAACCCCAATAACACTTTGCTCGACCTGGGGATCGAACCCAGGACCTCTAGCGTAGCAGTCGCGCTTGGGACTAATGAGGCAGTCAAAGATAACCATATCACAGTTTCACTTTTGAAATGTTTGGTTTGTGGCCCTCTGGGGTCTGACTGGTTTGCGACTACCCTTATGTCGGAGTCTGTCGTAAAGCACTTTAGGTGTTTCAACTTTTTGCGCGTGAGAGCCAGTTCCCTCTCGGTTGCTGCGGTTCTGGCAGTCCGTAGCAGCTCGCTCAACAACGCATCAGCAACCTCCTTCGGTGGTGATAACCATGTTCTCTCATGAATTTGTGACGACTCACGTAACAATATTACGATGCTAAGTAATACATGCAGTAATCAATTGATTTGCGAGGTTAAGCTGCGCTTCCCACGATTTGTGTATGGATGGGTGACCATTCTTAACACATCGGGACACCTCTGGGAAGCACGTAAAGCCGTCAGTCCCAGCTGTCAACTCATACATGATAAACCTATGACAATGAATAGTGATAGTCAGAAGCCTAAAAATGCTAACAACCAGAATCAATATTGACCAGAAATTGAGTTGTGGAAGTCTGATGGCATTGCTTCATGTAAAATAATTATATTACCGATTAGTTTCATTGCAATAGGATGAATAATTTAGTAATGCCAGGAGTGACTTCATAGTGGGGCCCCGTCCCCTCAACATTTGAAATTTTGCCAATTTTTAGGGTTCCGTACCTTAAAAGGTAAAAAAGGAGCCCTTATAAGACCACTCTCTTGTCCATCTGTCACCACCAATTTTCTCACGAACGAGGAACGAACCTAGCAAGTTGTATTAGGTATTTATACCAGATATTGAGGTCTATAGTCCTTATTAGGTGTATAAAAATCAAGGTCCTGAGTCAACATGATAAAAAGATATGGGCAAATTTAGATATTCGCGAAAACTTGTACTTGTACCAAAATTTACCTTAATTTTCAACTTTTTTATTTTTCGTAATTTTCCCTTTACTTGTGCTGTAAGACCTTGCTTTTAACTAAAATGGACAATTCTAGGTCAACCAGGAGTACCCTATAGGGTTTGTGTCGAAAACCTATATGGTAGTTTCCATGGAACTAGTATCACGAAATTTAGCAAAAAGCAATGTCTTACAGCCAATTTTATTATGGCGGTATAATGGGTAGGTATGGAACCCTCGGGGCACGAGTTCGACTCGCACTTGACCAATTTTTTGTGTTTTATAACTTTTGTAAGTAATATGATCAAAAATCAACTGAGCATTTTATGAACCAATTTTAGTTTTAAACATATTATTTTGGTACGCTATTTACTTATCACTAAAATTTAAAATTCTTGCCTCTGCCTCATTAGACTAATGGCCCCGAGCTACCCTTGAAATTCTGGGTTCAATTCCCTGTATGGCCATAATTATGACACAGTTACGTATTTTACCAGATTGTACTAAATGTACTTTGGTAGCAGTGTTCCCAATCCTACTGTTATAACAGTAGATTTACTGTCTTCACTGTGACATCCTTGTTTTCTGTTTTAGTTCTTAATTCTAATGTTTTTTGGTGGCCAAGAATGTTTAGATTTTTACTATTACTTTACTATTACTAATATTATAAACGTGAAAGTTTGTGAGTATGGATGGATGGATGTTTGTAACTCTTTCACACCAGAACGGCTGAACGGATCTGGATGAAAATTGGCACAGATATTGATTACAGTCTGGAATAACAAATAGGCTACTTTGTATCTAGGTGGGACCCAATTCTGAAATCCACGCAAACAAAGTCATGGGCAGTAGCTAGTTTTATATATAAAATGGTGTGAAATTGCTAATCCCCTGTTTTTTTTAAGTTTAATTTGCTGCTTTTTGTTTTTTTGGGGTTGACATCACTGTCTGGTAGTATAATAGTATCTCTGTTTATTAAAATGGTCTAGTTATTGATTTAAATATCCAATAACTTCAAAGTTTCATTAAAACCAGACAGTCGAACAAAACTCCCATTAGTCCCACCATAGAACTGTGTAATATACAGATAGAATAAATAAAAGTCCCATTAGTTATACTACTCTATATCAAAGGATTCAAAGGACTACTAAGAAAAATAATCATTACTTCTACCATGGAACTTTTTGGTAGAACAAGTGGGACTCAGTGGGAGCAAATGCATTTTTTGGCCTTGAACCTTTGTTGTTTCAATAACAGCAGTACCCACATAGATATACGATAATGATCGCAAAGTTTACAATGGGTCTGTAATACAATCAAAACAAAACGTGAAATTCTAACATCCGAAATACGGAGGCCAAGGACATGTTCAATTCATGCAACATACTAGGTTATTTATACAATTTTGGAACCTTACAGATACTCTCTGACTCAATAACAACAGATTACTTACCATTAACACTGGTTTCCTTCCACCCAACTCCTTTAAATCATGAGGCATAATGAGTCTCTATCGAAATTGTTTCAATAACGGGAAACCCCGTTATAGCCTACTTTCCACTTTGATTCACACTTTGAACCCAAATTACAACACCACTAAGACAAATTTCACATGTAAATTACATTAAATAAAGCCGCACTACTTTCAAGAATATTTTGATTCGAAACACGTAAGTAAATAAAATAAACAATGCGTATGATCAGCCCTGATTTTCGCAGAAAAATATTACAAATAGTGATGTTCCAATGTAGAAATCAGAAATGCCAGAAATCACAGATTATGTATACACGGTTTTCGGTTTAGTTATATGAGGAATAACTCCAGTTTAACGGTTTTTACTGATAATAGATGGAAGAGAAGGCGACGCCTTTTACCAATCTTGTAACTTAGCATAGCAAATTATCTAATTTTGGTAATAAAATATATGTAGCGTATTTTTTTTATTTTACTAGAAAGAAAATAGCCCAATAATGTCCTTTCTCAATCATGTTGTGATGATGAAGTCCTTTTTTCTAGAACATTCAATAATATTTTTTAATTTTCGTTACGTGTATCCTGTCGTCAATACTCAAAAGTAAAAAAAAAGTTTTTTATTTTTAGTCTGTGGTTGATTGACGACTTCGAGAAGAAGGAAAAAGCAGGCAGACGCAATAAAATAACGTTTTCTAGTTTTACATTAGTGCAAAATGGCTAAAAGGAAGAATAAACCATTGATAGACTCGGACTCCAGCAGTGAATGCTCAGATTTGGATTCAGTAAGTTAATTTTATTTAAAATCCTTAGGTTATAAGTTCACGATTGTACGTAACGATTTGACGGCATTCTTCACTAATTTGACTGCGTAAATAGGCCAAGATCAATGTTTCCTCGTTCTAAATTAAATCTTTTGCGTATTACATGGAAAAGAAATAGTATGTAACATGATTTATACCAAAATAATGTTTGAAACATTTGACCTTATCTTTTTCTTAGGAATTGTCGTTGTTTACGTTATAGTTTTATCAAATGGCTTCTGTGGCGTGAGTCATGAAAAAATGAACGAATATCAACGTTCCCGCCTTTAGTTTTGTGGTGTTTCCTTATTTTATTCCAAAATATATAGATGGAAAATAAGGAGAGAATGTTCATTGTCATTTAAAAGTTATGTATGTCTGGTAAAGAAAGTTTAAACTCAATAAGGCACTTTTGCTGTGTTATTCAGCCAAGGAATGTCCATTGGTTATGTAATTTTGGGTCTAGACTTTCTCTTTAGAGTAATATTTGCACAACTTGTACTTTACTTTTTTACATTCTTACATCCTCCTTTTGCAATTTATTTGAATTTTACACCGATAAAGAATAGCTGGGATTTCTTTTTAAATTGAAAACACTGAAAATGACTAAGATGATAAGAGATAATAACTGTAATGTTTTGATAAATGGTTTTGAATTACTGTTTATCAAATTCTGACCTTAATCTAATGATAATATTTGATTGTTGAATTTAAATATTTACACATCAATAGCCTTTAGCTGGCAATACATGCAGTGGTGACAACATTATCACCTGGTCAGATTAATTTGTTGGAGTAGGTGCTATCCCATAAATAAATTAACAATTAAAAATTTGTATGGTAATAACTGCCAAGTATTTTATTGGAACTTTTTCAGTTTAAATAATTTATTTTCATAAAGACAATAATACTTGCATGAGAATATAATAAGAAATATTTTATAAACTTAGTTTATGTACTATGAAATACTGTAAAATGCTTTTTAGTAGATTTGAATAAATCTCCTTTAGTATTTCCCAACTATTGTAACGAAAAAGTTACTTGGTGTTGATGAAATATGCCTTAAAAGGTTTGTTGTACTTTAAAACATATACTGTTTTACTTCATTTCAGCAATTCCTAAACTTAGCAAAGAAAAAGAAAAAAACTGGCGACTCTCCGCCTCAATCAAAATCTAAGAAATCTGGATCAGGATCTGACAGTGAATCAGATTGGGACGATGATGATAATAAAAAGAATAATTGTAAGTTGACACAATTTTGCTAAATCAATTTTGTCAAATTTCTCGACAGTTGTGCAACTAGTCTTGACTTTTCAAAAGTACCTGTTTTATTGGTCTAATTAAAATAAAACATTTTGCCTTTGGCTCTGTTTAATCCTTCAGCAGTAATTTAAGGCACATACCCCTCAGTTTTCACTAGTGTGGGTGTATTACTTCTCACTTGAACGACGGAGAAAAAATATTTTGATCATGTGTGAAGTCTGCCACATCCCACTGGGCCAGCTTGATAGTATATTGCCTAACCCCTTTCATTATGAGAGGAGATCAGTGCGCATTAAGGGCAGATAAGTACTCTATCTACTATGTGCCCCTCTAATAAATTGATGAAATCTGGAGTAAAGGTACACCCATTAATACCATCTAATAGGAATCTATTTGTTCAAAATTATGTACATTGAAATATAATTACCGATTCATAAAAAGAAGATGCTAATGTATTTCTTCCTCTTCTAGCAAAATCCTCATCATCATCAGGCTCAGATTCAGAAAGTGATGCCAGAAGCGACACTTCCAAAAAGAAAGAAGCTGCTCGGAGTAGCAGGAAGACTTCATCAGACCATTCAGATGACAACCGGAAAAGACCGGAGCCAAAGAAAGCAGAAACTAGACAAAGTACTGACAGTGCTGGGTCAGGGAAGAAAAAGGAGACCTACAGTGAACCAGAAGAAGGTAATTTAATAATATTATCATTTTTACTCAATGACCACAAACAAGAAGCGTAATAAGTTTAACAGTCTATGTATGTATGTATCTATGTTTGAACCTAACTAAAACTACTGATCAAATTTTGACAAATGAAGTGTCAATTGATTTATTTCTACAGCCACAATTATTTACATTACAACAATTTATATATGTAAGTTATTTCAACCGTTATTTCGTACATCGTTATTTGGCTATGGCCTAGCACATGGGCGAATACTCACGATGGGGTAAGGTGGGGCATTTGCCCCAACCTGCTCTCTGACCCTAAGCTAAAAACTAAAATTAAATATTCATTACGGTAGCTATTTTAAAAATTACCTAATTATATTATTAATGGTATCCATGAATCGAGCGCGCTCAGAGACCGAGTCGTGTGCTTTACGATTTCCGAACGAAGTTATCCATCCGAGCGGAATTTTAGCTAGATTTAGCCAAGACTCGCAGGTTATTATTGAAATAAGAATTGAAATAAGTGTAGTGCAGTAAATAAAAAGCATGTTTAATTTCCTACTACTTAGTTTATTTACATACTTCTGCCCCACCCATTAAAAAAAGCTGGGTATGCCCATGGCCTTGCATGAACTAGCTAGAGCTTGTGACTTCCATTTTATATTTTTTTTGCATTTTCCATGATCTTCATCTGATTTTTCTTGATTTAATCTAAGATTATAAAGTTACTAGCGGCCCGCCCGCGGTTTCACCCGCGTTGCCCCATTCCTAAGAGTCGTAGCGTAATGTTAAATAGCTTAAAACCATCCTCTTGAATCACTCTATCTATTAAAAAAAACTGCTTCAAAATCCGTTACGTAGTTTTAAAGATTTAAGCATACATAGGGACGGACAGACAGCGACAGCAACTTTGTTTTATACTATGTAGTGATTCTGGACCTACGTCTTCTGGTTCAATGTATCCTGCCCGGTCGAATTTTATTTACTGAATTCGTTTTCTTTTTTATTTGCAGGTGAAGTATCATCACATTCTTCTGACAATGATTCAATTGATTCCGAAGAGGAATTTGATGATGGGTGAGTACAATATTTGCTATTCGAAATCTAAGATAAATTACTCCAACGTATTTTATATATGTCACTGATTGCAGATAAAAAAAATTACTTTATTTTCATAGAGTTTTAGCTGATTTGTGAGTGACTATTTTGCAACATCCAAAATAAAAATGTGACATTAAGTTTATAATTGCTAATCTGAATAGTTATCTTAGTGGCCATCCATAAACTACGTCATACGAATATCATGACTTTTTGACTGCCCATAGTGTGACGTGACATATTAATGACCCTTTAAGAGACCCGCGGACCGAATTTCTTTTAAAATTGTAATACCGAAATAAATCGCAATTCAAACACAATTTAATTAAATTCTGTTATTATTCGGATTGCGATACCGTTAATCTAGGTTTCTACGTTGCCGTTTTGTCCAAAAAACTTCACTGGAAATAAATGTAAGCGAATGCAATTTTTGATAACTTTACCAACATTGGAACGATTTTCAGTTCTTTTATTTACAGTGAAGTAGTAGTAGACAAAATAAACCGTGGGAACCTAGATTAACGGTATCTAAATCCTTATAAAAACATAATTTGATAGAATATTGACTGTATGACGATTTATTTCGGTATTCCGTTTTTGTGGGCAATTCAAACTCCGCCGGACGATACGAAAATAAATAAAAAATAAAAATCGTTTATTGCACAATTTGTAACATGTAATTTGCACATCTAAGTTTTACGTTTCAATTAATAATTTCGATTTTTACATGTGACATCACAAAACTGATGACTCCCCCATACCCCTGGTCACACTTAGTGTTGCAAAAACGAGTCCTGAGGCCGAGCCTCGCGCGCTCAAGTCTCACGAGCTTGGACTATAACGCTCGAGTCGCATGCTTAAGTGTTATAATAATCCAAAGTTAGTTGAAAGCTCGAGGCTTGTGACTGAACGCTCGAGGCTCGGCCTCAGGGCTCGTTTTTACAACACTAGTCACACTTCTCTACTCTCCTCGCCCCTGTAAGGTGTAGCATATTTTACGAATGGATCCTTAGTTTTCAAATTCTAGTGTAAATAGAAATGGTTGCTTTTAAGAATCCAGTAAATTGAGACATGGCTTTCTGTCAAAAAAGCTGCCTAGATTTGTTTTACTGAATCTGAGTGTTTCTTTAATAAATAATAATAATAAAAATACTTTATTGACACAGATAACCTTTACAAAGTACTCAACGATTAGGTTACAAGTTCAGATTATATAAAGGTAGCTTGAATAAACCCTGCCTCTTAAAATAGGGGAAACCTGTGACTTAGGAATCAGTGTTCTAATGTTACTCGTATGTTCCAGTAAACCTTTCTGTGTGTTTTTTTTAAAGCGTAATAGCTATGTGGGTCGCACATTACTAGTATTCTTGTTAACCTCTCGTGCTAAGCTAAATGCTTGTGTTACGATTGGGTTCACGTCAGTAGTGCAATGTGTGGGTTTCGAACCGGCAATCACATGATCGCAAGTCCGACACTCTAGCCATTAGAAGAACCTAATTACATAATTCGTTAACAATTTATGGAAACAAGTTATTTTCTATGAAATAATCATGGTATTATGAGTTATAATGGTGTCTTCATTCACCCAGATATGATGAGAACCTAATGGGGGATGAAGAGGACAGAGCACGTCTGGCCGCCATGTCGGAGAAGGAGAGAGAGCAAGAGATCTTCAAGCGTATCGAGAGGAGAGACCTTATGAAGACCAGGTTAGTACTCAAATATCTTAACAATATTTCTAATTTAAACATTTCACACTACACACTCCACTATAGCAACTTGGGATTGAATCTTTCTATCCCATGTTGGTATAGTGGTACTCGGGACGTGAAAAAACTCAAAGGTGACTGACTGACTGACTGACATAGTGATCTATCGACGCACAGCCCAAACCACTGGAGGGATCGGGCTGAAATTTGGCATGCAGGTAGATGTTATGACGTAGGCATCCGCTAAGAAAGAATTTTGATAAATTCTACCCCCAAGGGGATAAAATAGGGGATGAAAGTTCATATGGAACAAAGTAACTATTCCACGCGGACGAAGTCGCGGGCAAAAAGCTAGTTACATCATCATCTTCAAGCAGTTTACTGTCACCACCACACTGGCCTATTGCAGGTTGGTAGACCTCACGCACCATTAAGAAAGTATCCCAGGCGTTAGGGGCGGAGCTGCCGCTGTATCATCCCAGGGCTATAGAGGCCCCGACGTGTGTTAGCCCTAATACGTAAAATCTGACTAACTTTTATGTCGTACGCTAAACTCCCCCAAAAACATATCTGATTATATAAGTAAATGGATTCACATGAAACTCAAAACTGAACATTTTGAAAAAACGCTCGACGATTGTTATCGTAAAAGGATTATCTAATTAACTTTTTCGAAATCCCCGACTAAATGATACCCGCACATATTCATTTCACTTCTCATTTCTGGTGTGAATTTCAATTAAAATGTAGCATAAAAATACTATGGTGTGTCTTGTAGAACTAAATGCAACCCTGCCGAATATATTCCCCGAAGGGTTAGGCAGAGGCTTACTAATGTACATCAACAGGTCGCCGGTATGTTTAGGTCTCATGTTACAGGGGGCGAACCTATTGTCATTAATCGGGCACAAATATATTAATTATAAATATAAATAATATATGAATAATAAATAAATAAGGCAGTGATAGCCTAGTGGTATGACCGTTGGACTTCCAAGCCAAAGGTCTCGAGTTCGAACCCAAGGCGTGCACCTCTGACTTTTCGAAGTTATGTGCGTATTACATAGTTAATTATCACGCGCTTAAACGGTGAAGGAAAACATCGTGAGGAAACCTGCATGCCTGAGAGATCTTCTCGATGGTCACACGCCATCGAGAAGATCTCTCAGGCATGCAGTCTGCCAACCCGCACTAGGCCAGCGTGGTGGACTATAGCCTAATCCGTTTCATTCTGAGAGAAGACCCGTGCTCTGCAGTGGGACAGTATAATGAGGTCAAAGTCAAAATTATTTATTTCAATTAGACCATTAAAAAGGTACTTTTGAAAAGTCAAACTAATTGCACGGTTCCAAAAAGTGGGTCTTATGGAGAAGAGCCGGCAAGAAACTCCATAGATACTCTTTTAAAAAAACATGATTACAATATTAATCTTTACAACTTTGTTTTAAATAGTTTGACAATTATGCAGTTTGATGTATAATATTTATTCAGTTTATGTAGGTGTTATATATAGAAAGATAGGGATTGCCACAGCAAGTAAGAGCCGACCAGTCCCGACAGACAGCACCCGTTCACGAGCATGATGTGTGTATCGGCGCGGTTCGACTCAACCATATTGTAGGGAATAAAACGACCCGACACACAACGCGACCATCAGCAGGACATTTAAGTGAGCATGACAAGCTCAGACCGCGGGCACAATATTCCTATAGATAAATATACTAACACAATTGTTACATCAATATCTGCACAATCCCCACACTTTACAGTAGGTATACTAATTAGGAAATTATACCATACTAGTTCAATCAATATGTACATCAAATTGTTATCATAATGGTTGATTATATACCTATGTAAATAAATAAGCACATGATTACAAAGCAAAGTTGCGTTCTATATTCATGATATATACCCTAACTTAAACACTTATATTCAAACAGGTGGGAAATAGAACGCAAATTGCGGTTAGCACGACGTTCGGCCGCAGAACGATCAGCTTCACCAGGAGAGATACAGAGGAGGAGAGAAGCGAGGCGCAGGAGACGAGCGCTGAGAGAGCAGAGACAGAGAGAGAGGGAACGGGAGCGGCAAGAGAAGAGAGGTAACGTTCACATACCTACCTTTCTCCCACAGGGGTAGGCAGAAACTATATACCGCCACTTGCTACGATTCATACATACTTCTTTTGGTTTTTCCATATTCATACATCTTCTCATACATGCACGCCAGTTGTGAGTACTACGCACCTGACCTTTTTGAAACTTAACATACAGAATGTAAAGTTATTTTAGTGAAGGAAAAATTCAATCACGGGCAGGATTCGAACCTACGGCTTCTGGTTAGATACACCAGACGCCCTGACTTCACTAAAATAACTTTATAATCTTAGCATGGAAAATGCAAAAAAATCACAAAAAGATACAGTATATTGTAACTGCAAATAAGCTATTCTGCAAAACGTCTAAATATGGAAAGCCGCTTTAGTAAGCATTTCCAGTCAAACGTAAAGAGGCGCCATACTAGCGACCCGCCCGCAGTTTCATCCGCGTTGCCCAATTCCTCAGAGTCGTAGCGTAATGTTAAATAGCTTAAAACCTTCCTCTTGAATCATCCTATCTATTAAAAAACCGCATAAAAATCCGTTGCGTAGCTTTAAAACGTAGCGGGAAGCGACTTTGTTTTATACTATGTAGTGAAGACGTTTTAGGTGGGGGGGTCGACCATCTCGACGGTCTTATTTTTCTTCTAGGGGTGGGAGGGGAGTCTTAGTTCTTACGTAAGATCACAAATCACAAAAGTTTATATTATTCCTTAATTATTAATAAAGAATAAAATTTATCTTATCTACCGACAAAACAAAAGTTTACGTTGTGTTTCGCCGAGTGAGCGAGGATACCGGAGGCACAATCCCCTTTTAAAAGGCGGGCAACGCACTTGTGACTCCTCTGGTGTTGCGGGTGTCCATGGGCGGCGGTAATCGCTTACCATCAGGCGATACGTCTGCACGTTAACCCTTATCCCACAAAAAAATGTGTATGCATTTTTTCGTTTAGATTCTTATGTAATAAATATTATACAGGGAGGTATGGGCTCGGTCCATTCTTATTTTTTATATGCAGGAATAAAAAACTGGAAAAATAAAAAATAATCTTATCATCATCTTACAGCTATTTTATATAATACTAGCGGCCCGGTACGTGCTTCGCTACGTATAAAGCGAAATACAGCGGACAGCGGACAAAACCATTCCCAGATCCCCAATTTCATCAAAATCGGTCCAGTCGTTTGATCTAAACCATTCCCAGATCCCCTTGAACACACACAAAAAAATTTCATCAAAATCGGTCCAGTCGTTTGAGAGAAGTTCAGTGACATACACACTCACAGAAGAATTATATATATAAAGATAATATAATATAGCTGTTATAAGGCCACTAGCGGTTATGTAACACATCGATGTAAGCAATCCAACTGCGACATTGATTTGGACTCGATTTTTGGCTCTGTTTATCCAATCAATCCAATTATGAAGATACGTTTGCCGTAGCAGCTGTGCGATCGGCTTCTACGCTACGTGTTGTGGGTTGGATCCCCACACGGGGCAAATATTTGAATGATCTACAGGTAGTTTGTTCCGGGTCTGGGTTTTTGTGTATGAGAGAATCTGTGTTTGTGAACGCATCCACAATGTAAGAGAAAATCCTAGTGAGTAGGCAACTTTAAAAAAAAATCCTCAGCTCTCTTGATAATGTTCATCCTTTTATTTCAATAGAGGCAGAAGCTGAACGGCCTGAACCCAAAGAACCAGAAAAGGAGAAGGAGCAGACACCTCCAAGTCCTGGCGAGATATTGGACGACTCCAAAGATGCAGGTAAGAATTGAAAAGACCGCGCCTGGCAAGGTGTCAATTACTACGAAAAATTAATGGTAATGGGAACAGTCTACGTATGGATGTTAGATCCTAGCTCAAAAACTACTGAACAGATTTTGACTAATGAGGGTGTTGATTGATTCGTCTTAACTGTAAAAGTGTCATATTCAATCCAAAAAAAAGGAAGAAGAAGCCTTTTATATTACATAATTTTAACAATTATGACACTTTTGGTGTAGTGGCTGAGCGTTCAGCTTTTGTGCCACGAGTTATGGGTTCGATCCCCACACACAAATATTTGTATGACCTACATGAACTACAATGACTAGAAAGCTGAAATTTAGAACATAGGTTTATTTTATAACGTAAGCATTAGCTAAGAAAGGATTGTTTGTATGAAAGTCTTTGTTTTTTAAAGTTAGAAACATGAACATTAGAATTACAATAACTGTGAATAAAAAAATGATGAAGTGTTTCAGGATTTTTCGATTTTCATATTTTAAGAGGGGAAACGGGCGGCGGTGAAAGTTTGTATGCTATAATCGGTTTTTTTAAAGATAGGAACTTGAGAATTGGGATTGTAGCTATTCATCACAAATTAATAAAGACATGTTTCAGGGTTTTCGGATTTTCATATTTTAGGGGGGCAGTGGGGGCTGGATGGAGGGAGTAACGGGTGTTTTTAAAGATAGGTACTAGAAAATTGGTACTGAGGCTACTCATCATCTATATATAAAAATTAATTGCTGTTCGTTAGTCTCGCTAAAACTCGAGAACGGCTGGACCGATTTGGCTAACTTTGGTCTTGAATTATTCGTGGAAGTCCAGAGAAGGTTTAAAAGGTGAATAAATATGAAAGTGCGAATTTGCCGGGTCAGCTAGTCATAAATAATAAAGTATGAAGAGTTTCACATCACTTTTGGTCGGGAGTGAAACCGCGAGGAACAGCTAGTCATTAATATTTATGAACAGATCCCTCGGAGCGGTCAGCGTCTCCGCTGTTCGGCGCCAAGACGGAGCGCAAGCGCAACGTGGACGACAAGCGACAGAACGCCATGGCGGCGCTGCGGGCCCAGCGCGACGCCAAGGCCAGCCGCGTCGAGCTCACCAAGCAGAAGCGCCGCCTCGAGCAGGAGACCAACAAGGACAAGGACGACGACGACGTCAGTAACTCTTATGTGCTCCCACATCCTCATATTTTAGGGTTTGGGTGAATATTTGAAAATAATTTGAACGTCATTACTAGAGATGAAACTGATAGTGGTTTGGCCGGATACCGGATATTCGGCAAGCTACGAGGCCGTATATCCGGCAACCGGATATTCGGCCCTTTATCGCGTTACATGACGCGATCAGTTTGATTTGAATATTGGCGCGGTGAATGAGATCGGAAATATTCGGGCGCGTTCGGGTATTATCGCACGTGAGCGGAGATCGAATTTTATCAATGATTTGTTAAATAATGTTCGAATATTCACCCGATTACAGAAATGTATGATTTAGGTACAAATGCTCAATTTTTTTATACCACTAAGGTGGCAAACAAGCGTATGGCCCGCCTGATGGTAAGCGGTTATCATAGCCTATGGACGCTTGCAACACCAGGGGTATCACTGGCGTGTAGAATCCTTTAAAAATCTTTTTGCACCCTTTTTGAAGAACCCCATGCTGTAGTCCTTTAGGAAAACCTCGGCGGGGAGCTGATTCCACAGCCTGGGTGTGCGTGGGAGGAAATTCCTCTGGAATCGCACAGTATGAGACCAGAGTGTTTCTTAGGTATGTGGATGAACTCCACGCCAAAAATTTACAATTGACAACATTCAATCGCGGGCAGGATTCGAACCTGCGTCTTCTGGTTTGATATACCAGACGCTCTGACCTCTAAGCCACCGCGAACCCTACCCGCATGATTGAAATTGCAGGTTCGAATCCTGCCCGCGATTGAATTTTTTCCTTTACTATTAAATAACTTAATAATCTTAGCATGGAAAATGCAAAAAAAATCAGAAAAAGATAATTGACAACATTTCAATTTTTTATTATATTAGATAAGCCACCAAAAGAAACATATTGTGTCTTTGTTTACTATCCGGAGTTCAAAAAATTTGTATTAATTTTTTTTACATTTCTTCATTTCCGAGAAAAAAAAAACAAAAAACGTATGATGACGTCACTTATACGGCGAAAACCGAAAAAATTGAAATTATGACAGGTGCCAAACTGACACAAGGCAATTTTTAAGGGTTAAAAAAACGTGACGTCATGTCCCCGTTTAACCCTACAAATAACGTAATTTGTCACTTACGTCTGTTTAGAACAGAAAGAACTCCAAAGTCGAAAATAAAAATGAAAAGATTGAATATCGGGAAAATAAAAAATACGGGTATCGCGTTTAAGAGGAGTTCAGTGACATACACATACATATACAGAAGAATTATATAATGTATAAAGATATAAACGATGAGACGGGCTCAAAATATTATTCCGGTTTTCTATATTGGGGGTGCCTGCTGGTAAAAAATAAATTATTTCTTAGATATTTTCATAATAGATAATAAAATCATCATTCATATCATAGGTAGTGTTCATCATTATCATCGTGGCTGCAATATATAGTTATTTGATGTTCTGTTACCCTTGTCGCAACCTCACGGTCAAGGTCAAGGTATCTTGTCGGCAGGACGCAGACGCCGAGATCATCGGCGGCACCAGCAAGCAGAGCGTCAAGCTGAAGGCCTCCGACATATACTCCGACGATTCAGGATCAGATTCCGATGATAATAAGTCACAAGGTGAGTTCGTAGAAGGAAAGAAATATTTATTCAGCGTTACGCTTTAGCCTGCCTCGATTACTACTCCCTCAATAGACTGCCTCATTAGTCTAGTGGTCCCAAGGACTGCCTCAGTAGTCTCATGGTCCCAAGCGCGACTGCTGTGCTAGAGGTCCTGGGTTCGATCCCCAGTTCAAGCAAAGTGTTATTGAGTTTTTCTATGAAATTCTCAGTAGCAGCTGGGAGTCTGGATTTGTGCCCGGTTAATGGCAATAGGCTCGCCCCCTATTACATGGGACCTAAACATACCAGGCGAACTGTGGGTGTACATTAATACGCCTCTGCCTAACCTTTCGGGGAGTAAAGGCGTGATGGTATGTTATGTTTACGCCTTAGCCAGGAATTTATTGGCGAAGGGATTCGAGGGGGGACCAGGGACAGGAATTCATCTGTACTTGACACTAGAGGAAGGGTTTACCTCTCCCTCAAGAGAGAAACACCGAAACAAACTCAGAGAATGTTGAATTGTGAATGTTCTGTAGTTAATGTCGCGATCACAACTACCACGAATCTAGAACTTGTTATAGACCTACAAACTGCGAAAAATCACTTGAAATTTGAATTTCGCGGGCTCAGGTGAACGATCCGCCTCAAACTAACATTTTCCGACTGCTTTTTTCCTAAGCTATCTCAATTATATATTTTTTTCTTAATTAGAGTAAAATACCCTATTGAACAAAAAGAACTCCTAAAATAATTGCTTACGTTCACAGGTCGCCGCAGCTCCTCAAGTTCCTCATCCTCAGGTGGAGAAGAAGAGGAGAAAAAGCGAGAACGGGAAGAAGTAGAAGTAAAGTATGCCGACACAAAGGATCAGATCAACAAACTTAGACTAAGCAGGTAAAAAGGACTGGTATTGATGTCTGGTATAATAGCGGTGGGTCATTTTTATTTCTGAGGTCGAAAATAAGTCTCAGAAACGGTCGTCGCCTGCAATTAGAGGATTCAATCCCGGTCGATTTTTCTAATCCCGGAATTTCGGGACGCCTCTGCTTAACCCTTCGGGGAATACAGGCGTGATGGTATGTGACAAACAACAACGCATTTATGTTTGCTTTTTAATAATTATTTTTATTGACTTATTAAAAAAAATATCAATCCCGAAAATCCCGGGATTCATTAAATTTGATCCGGGAAATTTCGGGACTGAAATATGACCGGGATCCCAGGATCCCGAGATCCGGCATCCCATGATCGAATCCTCTATTTACAATGGTAGCGGTTTTAAAAACTGGTTAATGTTAACCGAATATTATTGTCGACTCAATTACGTTTACGTAAAGTTAAACTTGGTTGTTCCAACTGTTTTGTGAACGAACGGAACGATGACTCGTGACAAATGTAACAATGGACTAACGTATTCTCGACTATATTTTCTTAGTCATAAAATAAAAACTTGCATCACATAATTCGCGCGACGAAGACTGCTTTAAGGGTCCGGCGGAGCTCGAATTGCTCACGAAAACGTAATACTGAAATAAATCGTAATCCAGACAATATTCTATCAAATTATGTTATTATTCGGATTTGGATACCGTTTATCTAGGTTCCCACGGTACTATTTCGTCTACTACTACTTCACTGGAAATAAAAGCCCGGAAAATCGGTCCAAACTTGGTGAAGTTATCAAAAATTGCATTCGCTTGCATTTAGTTCCAGTGAAATATTTTGGATGAAATGGTAACGTAGGAACATAGATTAACGGTATCGGAATCAGAATAATAACAGAATTTGATTAAATTGTGTTTGAATTACGATTTATTTCGGTATTACGTTTGTAAGAGAAATTGGGTCCGCCGGACTCTTAACAAGGAATTAAAAACGGTTCTATCATCGTAGAATAGAAAACAGTCCGTAGAAACTGTTCGTCTTTGCAACGCTCACTCCTATTGTAAAAGCTGTGTTTGCCGCTTACCATCAGGCGGTTCCTATGCTTGTCTCTCATTTTATTACTATAAATATATACTATGTTATGTTCGCCTAGTGGTCCTGAGCGCGACTGCTACGCTAGAGGTCCTGGGTTCGATGCCCAGGTTGAGCAATGTACAGTGGCGACCAAAAGTCCATAGGCAATCTCACAACGCAATAGCTTGACGTTTAGTTTGACTTACGACTTTCTATTCATTGTCTTTAACAATTGACATGCACTGGCTGTGTCGAGCTCGCTGGTACTGTTCATAGCAATGTAATCCTTAGCGTGCTTTTGAGTGTTTACTGTACAATTGTGTTTTTCTGTGAAATTCTCAGTAGTAACTCGGAGTTTGGAGTTTGTGCCCGGTTAATGGGTATAGGCTTACCCCCTATTACATGGGACCTAAACATACCGGCAAACTTTGAGTGTACACATTAGTACGCCTCTGCCTGACCTTTCGGGGAATACAGGCGAGATATTATGTATGTACATAAGTTAAAAATAACTTGTTCGATCCGAAAATGGGACATAGGTATCCCAATCACATCACCAAACCACTGGAGCGTCATTAGGTACCGGGGTACCGCGAGCAAAAAAAAATACTCGAGCAAAATAAAATAATAAATGCCATTGGGTACTAGGGGCCCCTCACTACAAAGTGTCAATAAACAAGTTTTTAAATAGAAACATTAAATATTGATGAAAGTAAACATAATTTTCGTGGCGAAATTACAGCAATTTTCCCAAATGTTTTAAATATGAAATGACAAAGTCAGCCTTAGTATGTTTGGCACGTAGTGACGATTGACAGTGTATTGCCTCGTTTTTTTTTATTTTTTTCGGTGTTTTTTTTGTAACTAGCGACTCGCTAGCGGTTTCACCCGCACTGCTCCGTTCCTAAGAGGCGTAGCGTAAAGTTATATAGCTTATAACCTTCCTCGATAAATGGACTATCAAACACAAAAAGAATTGTAGATCCAGAGATTACCCCCTACAACCTCACAAACTTTTCCTCTTATTAGTAACTAGCGACCCGCCCGCGGTTTCACCCGCGTTGCCCAATTCCTAGGAGTCGTAGCGTAATGTTAAATAGCTTAAAACCTTCCTCTTGAATCACTCTATCTATTAAAAAAACCGCTTAAAAATCCGTTTATCCATTTAAAAAAGCATACATAGGGTCGGACAGACAGCGACTTTGTTTTATACTATGTAGTGAAGATATGAAAACGATGTGAAACCTACACGGGTTGGATAGTTTTCTTAAAATATTGTTAAGAAAACCTATTTAAGATGTTGTCGTCGTTGTAGGTTTAAGCTGGAGCGTTTGGTGCATCTGCCTTTCTTCGCTCGAGTCGTCAACGGATGTTTCGTTAGAATCGGCATTGGAAATAATAATGGGAACCCAGTTTATAGAGTGAGTTACTCAATTATATGATCAGGGGGCGATTTTTCCATCGCCAGATTACTTTATTGGAGGACTAAATTCTAATTTTATACAAAATCTGCCAAACGTCAATTTTATTCCTCAGTTAAAAGTTAACTAACGATTGAAAAAACTGCCTTATTAGTATAGTACTTCCAAGCGCGACTGCTATGCTGGAGGTCCTGGGTTCGATTCCTAGGTCGAGCAATGTGTTATTGGGTTTTTCTATGAAATTCTCAGGAGACGCTCGGAATTTAAGATTTGTTCCTGTTTAATGGCAATAGGCTCACCATATTACATACCAGCGAACTGTCTAACCCTTCGGGGAATACAATGGTATGTTATCTTATAACCAAAAACTTCGGTTTTATTGGACATCAATAATATGTAAAAAAAGTGTTTTCAATAAGTAGATCAGCTCTTAGAGGACTCCGGAGGGTGTTAAATAAGTTTAGTACACCTCTGCCTACCTCTTCAGGGAAATACAGGTGTGATAGTATAGTATATTAATATAATGAAATTATTTTCAGGTAGCTGAAATCATAGATGTGTATGAAACTGCAAAAGTATATAATTTAGGTAACACTAGAACTAATAAAGGACTTAAACTTAGGCATGGTACACAAGACAGAGTGTTTCGACTCGAGTTTGTTAGTAATCAGGTGAGTACACTTATCATTTTTTCTTAGTGAAGGAAAAATTCAATCGCGGGCAGGATTCGAACTTGCATCTTTTGGTTAGATACACCAGACGCTCTGACCTCTCAGCCACCGCGAGTCCCAACGTCACCTTAAGACGTAAATATAGAATGTGAAACAGATTCCGATCAAGCTCGTGGGACTCGCGGTGGCTTAGAGGTCAGAGCGTCTGGTGTATCTAACCAGAAGACGCAGGTTAGAATCCTGCCTGTGATTGAATTTTTCCTTCACTAAAAAATAACTTTATAATCTTTGCATGGAAAATGTAAAAAAATCACAAAAAGATGTGGATCTAGATTTTAACTTAAAAAAGAACCTGTGGGGGATGAGTTGTGTTGTCCCTCCAACTAAAGGGATTCTCCGATAAAAAAGGTGTTTTGCCTGGCAGGCCACGACCCGACGGTTGAATTCGGGCGGTTCTATATATTGGTTGGGGGTCTGTCGCCTCAAGGGAGACTCGTAACCAAGCTGGTCTAAATTGGCAATCATTGATATGTAAGGGCGAACCAACCCTGAAATCACGAAAAAAACAGCTGTTCCATACATTTTGTCGAGTTCAGTATACACAAGTGTATGGAACAACTGTTTTTTTTTCGTAATTTCAGGGTTGGTTCTATGGTAAAAGGTATTCCTAATGATAACTATAATACCAACCTTTCGGTATTAAAACGACTTAAATATGACGGTGTATATATCTCAAGTTATGTTGCAAATGTTACTTGCGCGATTCAGGATTCGTCCGTCGTAGTCTGCATGTATCGCGGTAGATGTCGCTACATATCTATTTTAAAATATTTGACTGCATATCTGAAGATAGTCTTAGTAAGCTGCCGCGCAGAAAAAATCACATATTGTGTTTTTGGGCAAAAATATTAAAATTAATAAGGATTATTGTGATATTTACTGTGACTGCCTCATTAGTCTAGTGGTCCCAAGCGCAACTGCTACAGTAGAGGTCCTGGGTTCGATCCCCAGGTCGAGCAAAGTGTTATAGGCTAGTATAATATAAAGTAATATTTTTTTTTATTATTTATTTATTTTATTTATCCTAAATTAATGGAATTCTAGGAACCAGGGACTCAACCAATGATTTAACATAGTTTTCAGACAATAAATATTTTTATTTTTAATTATATAAAGTTCAAAGTTGGTTTCCTGTAGAAATGGTATATTTAACAAATTGTTTGCTCACAGGAATTCTCCGAAAGCGAATTCCAGAAATGGAACAAAGCAATAAAGGACGCCAATAAAAAACCACCGACCATGGACTTCGTTAGGAATAAGATACAAGAAGTTAAAGAAGCATTAATGTATGAATTCAAGGTAAGCACGCCTTTATTCTCGCTCCATCGTAGATCGCAGTGTCGCTTAACATCAGGCGAACTGGCGGTCAAGCGTAAGCCTATCACGAATAATAAAAAAAAAAACAATCTTGATTTTTTTTTGTTTTTTCTGCCTCATTAGTCGAGTGGTTCCAAGCGCGACTGCTATGCTAGAGGTCCTGGGTTCGATCCCCAGGTCGAGCAGTGTTATTATGTTATTCCCAGGAGTGTTATTGGGTTTTTCATGAAATACTCAGCAGTTGTTAAAAAATTTTAATGTCAATTGAAATTTGAAATTTGAAATTTATTTATTTTAAACATCTTAGGTACAGTATACACAATTGGTTCACAAAAAAACACAATTGGTTATTCATTTCTATTTCATTGTAATTAAAGTTGAATTTAAAATGTAAGCTATGCTATTAATAATTTGAAATTGTATTTCGATACATATATATTATACAAACTGCATGTATCTAATGTAATTATCCAATATTTGAAGAAAATTATTTTCAGGAAGAGGATATAGAGAAGATAGTTGCTGAAAAGGACCGTTTCAGATCACACCCGACCAACTACGCTATGAAGAAAACACAACTCATGAAGGAACGAGATGTTGCACAGTTAAGGTAAGCCTGATTTCTTTTTCTGTAATAATTGTCAATCAAATTAACGTATTTACGATGTGTACTCAAACTAGTAAAAAAATATGCAGTGTGGTAGCAATAGAGCGCATGGGTCGGCGTGACGTGGGGAAGTACTATCGGCCAACTCCATATCTAACCACCGTAAAGGCTATACTTGCTTGCAGCGCTCGGCTATACTGCTATACTAAATAAGCTTTCTCGTCCTTTGTATTATTTTTTTGTTCTATTCCTATTGGTCGTCTAAAAAGGATCCTTTTCTATATTTAATATTTTTTTATTGTTTTTTATTTTTTATTTAATTCTGTTTTATTGGTTGACGAAAAACGTGCAGTGAACAGCTGTGGATCGTGTGCACGGGATTTTGTTTTCAAAATGGGTAGATATGAAGTTGGCTGATAGTACATTAGAACAATCGAGCGCTACACAATTACGTTGATACTAGTTTTGGCACCACACACCGGCTGGCTTTTGCCTAATATTTGACTATTCGGCCAGGAAGCTCGCAGAATGTTCGGTATGCGGCGTATGGCCGAATATACTATTCGTTGCAAATCCTACTTTATTCCTATCAACAATACTTTTAGTCTAGCTGAAAGAATGTTTAATGAAACTTCCTCACGATGTCTTCCTTTACCATTTTAAGGGAGTTTGGGGCCTGTTTTTAGGGAGATTTTGTACGAAATCCTTTTTCAGAGGCGACGATGAAATGGTAATGGAATTGAACGCGAAAATCCAAGAGTTAGAGGAGCGAGCGAGCCAGCTAGACAAAACGAGGACGTCGTCTATACAGAGCATATCGTACATCAACAATAGAAATAGAAAACTAAATGTGGAAACTGCAGAGAAAGCCATCATGGAAGAGGTAGGTTCTAGAATATTTATTTGTGGGAAAAAATCTAACTTACATTTATAATAAAATTATAATAGGTCCATGTCTGTACATTATAGATATTGAAAAAAAAGCGAATATGGGTGTCTTTATTAGAGCAACGGAAGTCAAAACATCCATTTTTATAATTTCTGTCTATCTGTCCGCATACCTACATAACATAATTATAATATACATAACCGTACCCGGTTTTCACAGTCATATTGCTCTGTAGGTCTAACTTAAAATCCGGTGCATATTTCATACGCCGTCTAGAAGCCTGGGTATAGTAAATCCTCTTGGGAAGCAAGGGAAAGTTTAGTCTACCCGTGACCATTCCCGACGTTTCGGATCCTTTACAGCATCCACTGTAAAGGATCCGAAACGTCGGGAATGAAATAATATCAACACAACGCGATAAAATCCGTAAAAGTAGTTTTATTTCAATGTCTAATATTCGCGTAAGTGTCAGAAACCAGTATGATTTGTTTTAGATTGTGTAAATTATGTAAGGTGTGTTTTATTCACAAAGGATCATTATTTTTTAAAGGTCAAAGCGAATAAAGGCAAGAAGACAGACGACCCGTTCACGAGGCGGCATACCAAACCGGTTATGAATTTTAAATCTGGAGGAAGCAAAGCTCAGGTGAGTGACATAAGTGATTATACAATTAGGGTGATGATTAACGTAGGCCACTCTTGTCTGTCTTGCCATGGGGAAATTGATCACCAGTAGAAAAGCAAGTATTGTGTTCAGTCGGTCTGACATAACCCAGACACTCCCCTACCAATACACGATCCAGAAGGATTTTCCATACTACACCAAAAAAAGTAACATAACATAATCAACCCATTATATTGTCCCACTGCTGGGCACGGGTCTCCTCCCAGAATGAGAGGGATTAGGCTGTAGTCCACCACGCTGGCCTAATGCGGGTTGGCAGACTTCACACGCGTGATAATTAACTGTTAATACGCACATAACTTCGAGAAGTCAGAGGTGCGTTCCTTGGGTTCGAGTTGGGAACTCGAGACCTTTGACTTGGCAGTCCAACGGTCATACCACTAGGCTATCAAAAAGTAAAATAGAGGTTAATTCTGTTTATTTCCTGCGATTGTTTTGATTATTTACTGATTCGTGAAAGTGTTAATTATAAACTTTTACAGGAGGTTATAAGGACTGAAGAGGAGATCGCAGAAATGATGAAGCAGAGAGAGGAAGAAGAGAAAGCAGCCAAGGAGCAGAAAGAAAGAGAAAGACTTGTAAGTCGCTACATCTATCTTCTATATAAATAAAAATGAATGTATGTTTGTTTGTCCTCTATGCATTGCTAAACCATTCGTCCTATTGCGATAAAACTTTAATGAGTTGTCGTGTGCATGCCTGGAAAGATTAATGAAAAACAGAGATATTTCAATGCATGCCAAGGTATCCCTTGGCGAGCTTGTAATATATAAAACTGTGGAGGGGCGAGGAGTGTTGCTCCTCCAACCTTAAGGAGGGTCCACCGACCAGGCAGGTGTTGTGCCTGTTGGGCCACGGCCCGACGGTTGATGTCGGGCGGTTGTATATATGCAAGTTGCGTTGCAAACTTCACTAGCATGATTCAGGACTTGCCGTCTAGTATGTATGTACAAAACGAAACAAGAAAAAATGCGGGTGAAACCGCGGCGTACAGCTAGTTTGACATAAAGACATTTGAACTTTAAACTGTTTATATTCACAGCAACAACTGCAAGACGCGGAGAAAGCCAAGAGGGATAAGCCGGCATCCAACGACACCAGCTTATATTCACTACACGATTTTGACATCAACATAGAATTAGATCTGCCAATAGCCAGTAAGTATCCTCTTGTTATTCTTAGTATTGTTATACATACATATACTCACGCCTTTCTCCACAGGGGTGGGCAGAAACTATAGATCGCCACGTGCTACGATTCTTGTATACGCGTGCAAAAGAGGTCTGCTTCTTCCACATTCATACATCTTGATAAACATACACGCCGGTTGCGAGTACTAAGCACCTGACCTTTTTGAAGGATTTCGCCAATAAGATCGGCGTATGTTCTTCTAGGGTTGCCGTTGACATTCACCTTAAAAATTCCTTTCGTTAATGGTATTTTATTCATTCTTTCAACATTATTTTTTCAAGATATGGTTTAAGGTCCACATTATGTCCACATACAATATGGTTGAGCTACACAATGACTGATCTATGCTTGGCATGATTCTATTCTCAGATAACGCAGTTTTATTGGGTTTTTCTATGAAATTCTCAGTACTTGTTTGGATACAGTTGGAGTACAGTTTGGATTTGTGCGTTGTAAATGGTAATTTTCTCGCTCCCTAATACATGAGACCTAATCCGGCGAACTGTGGGTGAAAATTAGTACATCTCTGCCTTACCCTTCGGAAAATACAGGTGTTAGCTTTTAGTTATCTAAAATAACATTATAACCGATATTCACATCACTATGGCATTCAGCTATGTATAACTTAATGAACACCTACAAACTATAAAGAAAAAAATATTTATTGAGACAAGGTCCATACAACACACACAACTAAGTATACACTTGTAAAAATCTTATTTCTCTTTCCAGAATCAGTATCAAGCCAGTCTAAACAGGTGTCAACGAAAGTGAAAGAAACGGGCCCCAAACGTTCATTAAACTTAGAAGAATACAAGAAACGCCACGGGCTCATATGAGTGTTGTATAGTGCACAGACAGATCAAGTGCTTGTGATCAATTGTGGGGAGTATTGGTAACTGTGGCGACGTTGGACAACTTGCCACAACTTGGAATAAGTGTTGGTGTAGTGTTAAAAGTATTTGTGGTAATGCTGGTCAAGTTTCCACGCTCGCCACAAAGTGGAATTAGTGTTTGTGGTAATGTTGGTGAAATTCCAGACTCACCACAATATCGGAATAGTGTTTGTGGTAATGTTGGTGAAATTCCAGACTCGCCACAATATCGGAATAGTGTTTGTGGTAATGTTGGTGAAATTCCAGACTCGCCACAATGTCGGAATAGTGTTGGTGAAATTCCAGACTCGCCACAATATCGGATTAGTGTTTGTGGTAATGTTGGTGAAATTCCAGACTCGCCACAATTTCGGAATAGTGTTTGTGGTAATGTTGGTGAAATTTCAGATTTTCCACAACGATAATATAATAATGTTGGTAATATTGGCTTTCCACACTCGCCACAATGTAAGGTTCGTATTTAATTAGGGTTAAGAGTTTTACCGCTGCTAGAGGTAAATAAGGATAAATTATCGTGAAGGGTTTTGGATGTCACTTTGTTCAAAATACCAAAATTATTGGCATACCTGCTTAATTCTGATTCAAATGTTTAATTGATTGTATCTTTAAAATACACAGCTGTCTTTTTTATGTTAACAATTTTATAATTGATAAAGGTTGCCAATTTTGTCACAGATCTTTTAAGATATTGCCTAATGTTTACAAAATTTGTTTATTTCTGTAATCATTACCATTCTCACTAAAACAATGAAGATAATCGCAAAAAAAACTTTTACATTTGCATTTTTCAGAATATTTTCTATGTGTATTGGATTATATCGCACAATGACGTAGGGTTAAGTCTGGTATTCACTAGGCGACAAATGTTATCCATCGCGATGTCGACATCTCTAGCATCAGTACATTTGTCCGCCAGTGAACACAAGGCTTAAGGTTGGTGAAGCTGGTCAATTACCACAAACACCACAACTCGAATATAATTTGATGTCTGCAATCAGACGATATTGTATAATTATTGCCAATACTCCCGGACAATCATTTTAATACATAAATTATAATTTAATACTTTTTTATCATTATGACAATTATGCTAGATTTAATTTTTACCCAATAAGTTTTATAAATTATACTGGGTCGAGGAACTACTGTTTTTCCGCTTGTAACCTCTCAACAATGGTTTATAGTGCGGTAGCAAGATTATTCAGTAAACCAGTAAGTTGATAGCCTGCCCAGAAGGGTGTCAAGATTTTTAAAGAATATGCCTAAGATAATTTTTAATAGCTCCATGAAAATATTTACCATAAATAGAGACAATCAACAAAAAAAAAAACAAATTGATTCAAAGATAACAATGTTACTATCACATTATTTTTAGTAAAGGAAAAAATTCAATCGATGAAATTTTGCCTTCACATTCTGAATTTACGTCATAAGGTGACGTAAATTCAGAATGTGAAGGCAAAATTTCAATCATGCGGGTAGGGTTCGCGGTGGCGGTAGAGTTCAGAGCGTCTGGTGTATCAAACCAGAAGACGCAGGTTCGAATCCTGGCCGCGATTGAATTTTTTCCTTTACTAAAAATAACTTAATAATCTTAGCATGGAAAATGCAAAAAAATCACAAAAAGAATGTTATTATGATTTTAATTTTATGCTAGACAGAGAGTAACCAAGAGATAATGTCAACTCTTAAATGCGCTATATAAACTCTATACTAACCCCAAATTTTCAAAAAAAAGACACTATCTCCAATCATACCATGGTGGGCATTCCAAAAACCCAAACGAAACGCTTTATGTATCCATTTTCATCATGCGTACCACGGAAAAGTGGAATGCGCTTCCCGAGTGGATCTTCCCTGATAGATATAATCTGGGTGTCTTTCAATCACGAGTGAATCGGTTTCTTCTAGGCAAGCGCGCTCCATCGTAGATCGCAGTGTCGCTTAACATCCACCAAACATGTTAAACAATTATATCTTAAAACTCTATTAATAATTTAAATTATTTTTTCCGTAAAATAATTATATTTTACTCTTTAAATAATACAACACCAGTTATAATTAATATTCTCTCAGCATCAACAGTTCTTCCGATTGGTATAACCTTACCAAATAATCCTGTATAATCCTAGTACGCTAGAATTAAAATATGGGGTAAAAATTAAGCTTTGCATATAGAAAGTACCTACTATAATAGTAATTATAGAGTGTAAAAATAACTGAAGGACATCGCAGAAACCCCTGAAGTACTGAAGTCTTTCAGTTTTTGAGTTTAGGGGCCTAAAATAGTCACTTTTCATGAATAATGATATTATTCCTTGACATATGGCTACATAATCTTGCTATTATTTCAACTATAAGCTGACCTTTCATGGTATCGTTCATGTAAAGCCTATACATTGAGACACCAGATTATATTTACTACTTACTTGGTAGTGTCGCATAAATACGGCAGTAAGTCAGTATCTGCAGCCATATTTGAAGTCCCCAGAGTGGGTAACTATTACGGTGACAGAATGATAAACGAATACCATACCTTCTCAATAGTTTGCCTGCAGATGTTCGAAATGAAACCAAAAACAAGTAATGCAAACTATTGTAGAACTTGGTACAATAGATTAAACTAAATAGATTTGTAGGGCTCTGTTTTAAATATAAATTATTGTAAAAGTTTTATAATAAAATATACATAATATACATATTATATACTAGTAACTTACAGCATAATAATGATAGCTATGTGACGGCGAATCCGTGAATAAAAAGTGACTATGTTAGCAGTCCCCACGATGTTCGCTTCGTGTATCGGGAAAACTGACGTTTAGACTTAGATATTATGTCTAAAAATTAGAAGTGTAAGTAATCCGATCATTATAGTTTTACACTCTATACTTTGAATCACGGAGTAGTAGTAAATGGAGTATCTTAACGTATTATGCCTTCAAAACCTTCACATTTTGGATAATAATATGTGTGGACAGAGGCAGTGTTCTAATGCAACTTACAGAACAGCCAGAGCAAAAAAAAATACGAAAAGTCCTAATAAATTAACTTGTAAAGATCTATAATTATCGGTTGAGAAGCAAAGTACTTAACTTGTTTTTCAATAGATGTCGCCAATGTCACCTTATGACGTAAATACAGTGAAGGCAAAATTTCGATCTAGCGGGTGGGACTCGCGGTGGCTTAGAGTTCAGAGCGTCTGGCGTATCTAACCAGAAGACGCAGGTTCGAATCCTGCCCGCGATTTAAATTTTCCTTCACTAAAATAAGATCTATAAAAATAAAATATCATATATGGAGTGTATTTTGGAGTGTGTTTAGACTCTAGTAACAGTCTGAATTAAAAGAACAATGTTGTGTATTGTGTCAGCTGATTGCTGCTTATTAACTCGTGTGAACTCCATTTTTTACTTCTCCGTGTCTTAACTCATAGACCTTAGGTTATAAAATAATTAATTACCTCCAATACGGCGGACGCCTGTTAGCCTTAATTATTATAAGTAGTTGTTATTACTTATTTATTATTGTAACTGTTTTAATTAGGACGCTGGGATGACACAAAAATGATCCTTGCAAAAATATCTTGAAGTTCATTTGCTCTGCTTTACACCTTTATATGTAAGCATAATAAAATCATGAAATGAGTAATAATAGAATGCTGGCGGTTGATTATTTCCGACCTTATGCTCTTCATAATAAGATTTTCTATAGTCCTTCGTGTATAAGGCCCAGCGTCCTAATTCTAAACAGTGTTAAGTATTCCTTTCTTATTGTATATCATTAAAAATTCAAGTTGAAAAAGCAATAAAAATGTAATAACATGTATTTTAGGATCGATATAATAAACGCCGGATCGATACTGTATTTGGGGAAGCGAAAGACGCTGTTTCAATGAAGTCCTTCTAACTCGTTACATAACCAGGGTAGGTACAGAGGGCCAAGTGTGAGTTTCATTCGCTGACTCGATTTTACGCATCGACTGCGTTCTGCTCTCTGATTGGTGGAGAGTGGTGAAGATCACGGAAATCGCCAATCAGCACGCAAAACGCGGTTAATGCGTAAAATCGAGTCGGTGAAAATGAAACTCACACTAGGCCCTCTGTATAGTCGTAATAAGTCACATCTGAAGTGTACCGTTGCGAAATTTTGAGTTGCTAGTGATAGGAAAAAGGTGAGCTAATAAGATTTACCTAAACATCGAAGAACAGAAACGAAAAGTGAAGAGTGCCTTATGACAACCTTTTCTTCTGGGACGAAAATTGTCCCGAGTCTCGGGACATTATTCAATTATAAACATTAAAAATTAATGTTATTAAAATAATTGAATTAAGGTTTTGTGCCGTAGAATTAAGTAAAAAAAACACAGTGGATACATTTTTTCGTCGTTTTCAAGAACAAAATACTTAGACAGATGTCTTAGATGGACCTCTATTCTTTTTTATTATTTTAGGTATTATTTTGTAACTTAATGAATACGTGTTTTATTTTTGAAAACGATAAAATTATATCTGCTGTTCTTTTTTAAATTCTCGGAACTTCAATTAATTTACTGTATTAAAAATTTAATGAAATGATATTTAATCTGCAAGTAGATCTTTAGAGATACTTTTACATGTCAATGGTTTGGTTTTTCTTTTTATAGCTAGATGACTTCGGCATTTCCTAACTGACGACCTCTGAGAAGAAACACCGAAACAAACTCAGAGAATCGTGGTCTCATTTAAAGTCCAGACATGGAAGAACACTTATATGTGAGTGGCACGACGTAGGGTAATGTCTAATATGGCCTTTTGAGGAAAAAACCATAGCAGCCTTGAGTAGACCAGTCCCAACTGACGGCACGCAATAACATAATTTTTATGTCTTGAATGATGTCCCGAAACTCGGGACAATTTTCGTCCCAGAAAAAATGTAAGGCAGTCTCCACTTAGTTTCTGTTCCTCGAAGTTAAGGCAAATTAGCTCATCTATTGTCATTGTTAAACACATAAATACCACTTGCGGATTACTTCTAACGCGCATAGTTATTTGGACTTTACTATACTCACTGACCCTCAGTACGTGGCGCACGTATTAATTAGTACATTGCTTTTAATTGCTTTTTGAATTTAATCTGTAATTAGTTTAAAATAAAATAAAAATACTAACCGTGCGCCTCGGCCTTACGATTCCTTAAATACAGCATACACGGTATTTTCGGATCGCCTCGTGACACAAATATTTAAAAAAATGTGCTAGGTAAGTAAATTGTTATCAAATAGGAAATTATTTTATTGGTAAACATGTTTTGCCCATAAAATAGCGTAAATATATCATAGCTAAAAAGGCTGCATCAAATATAGACATTGGACGTACAGTTGCAAACAATATTATTTGGAATTGCTAATAAAAATATACTATTTTATGTGACGATTATAAAAATTACTGTTTTTGCTGCGTAATACAGGTAGCTTAAAGGACAAATGAAATAGCTTGATGTGTCCTGGTGGTGGTATTCTGCCGCTAACCAGTAGTCAAGTTACATTATTGTCAGTGGCGTAGCGTGTCTTGTCGGGGCCCCGTATAAAAAATTTGCTTGGAGGCCCTTATATGGGGGTAAAGATTTTTCACAAAAGAAAAAAATATTGTGAAAAGAAATATTTATTTATCATAACATAATTTAACCATTTTACAAATAAAAATGCTGAGTTGAAGATGAAGTAAGTAAAACGGGGAAGTCCCGCAGCCCGCCATAACGATGTAGAGTGTTGCCAACTTTTGAACGCACGCTTAAGGCGGGAAAAATAGTCATTGCTTTATAGAATTTTGTCATTTGTAAAATAAAATAAATTAGAAAGTTTTTTTTTTTCTTACACACTGGGGGCCCCCGTGGCCCGGGGGCCCCGTATAATTGATACGGCAGATACGGCGGTAGCTACGCCCCTGATTATTGTGTTCCGCTTTCAATTCGCCCAATAATTCAATTCAAAATTCAAAACATTTATTTCAGACTTTTTGGTCCATATGGTGTTAGTATTACATCGGAATAATTTAAGGCTATGTTAGTAACTTACACACACCATATTAAAAAAAGAAAAAGCGAAAAATAATGTCACTACATTACTGGGCAAATGAGTCTTAACAACTGGGGTCTTAAGATGACAACGCGTTAGTGATACCATTGGTGTTGCTGACGTTTTTTCCTTGTTCTCTGAACATTTATTATTAAATTTAATTTCGACAAATACGTCTAAACGGTCACGCTGTTTTTAAAAAAAATTATACAATACTACGACAACACGGAATACGCCGTTCCGTGATGTTTACTTTTTCTTCATTTCTAGCACTATTTTTTTCTCGTACACCCAATAGTATACATAATGTTCGCCTGTAAAATACGACACGGAACTGCGTACTGCGTATTTTTGTAGTCAATAGTTCCTCGACTACGAAAATTCGTATGAAATCATTTGTACCGTTGTAATAATGTATTGTAAACGTTAATTTATTTGACTATGAACAAATTGAGGATATTAATACTTAATTCATTGTATAATGAAAAGCTCAAAGGCTTGAATAAAATTTGATAAAGCAATAACTTGTTTCAATTACACCAAACCAATAAATAGTTTGATTGTCGTACCTACTCAATAATTTTTCTACGGAACCCATTCCTACCCTTTTCGTGAGAAAGAAATACATCTTTCCCATACGAGAGTACTTAGACAGACCATATTTAGGCATGTATAAAAATCTTTTTTTTAGCTTATCAGTTTGCTATTATTAGATTCCCGACGTTTCGGACCCTTTACAACATCCATGGTCACGGATAGACTAAGTTGTTGAACGTCTTAATGTTACAATTACTAACAGCTACCTTACAGTAAAAAGTTGTTTTTTTAAATGTCTAATATTCGCGTAAGTGTTAGAAACCAGTATTATCAGTTTCATAGGGAAAGTTGGTCAGTATTATTGGTAGAATCACCCCTTTAACGGCTGCAAGTCACTAAATCGGCAGCCTGATTCGATTTTGGTACGAAATAAATATTTGTATGGCTTGTAAACAGTTGTTCTCCGGGTCTGAGTGTTGTGTATGTCATTGGTGTTTGAAAAGTCTGGGATAATATTTAAAAAGTGAGCCCATTAGGTACTGTTTCACTTCTGATACTAGTACGAGGAAAGAAATGAAGCAATATTTATAGGCAAATTTAAAAAAATATTTATTCAAATTATAAATACAGCATACATAACGAAATAACCCCTTAAATTTAGTGATACCTACTTAAATCCTTAAAAAGTCGTAAACTAAATAATATCGTGGGTATCGGTAGTATTACAAGTTATCAGTAGGTATTAGTTTATCAGTATCGATATAATCGATATTGTTATTAGTTTTCAAGGTAGTTGTTCGTCAGTCATCCATCTGTCAGTCAAAAAACATTTTAGTGTTCCTAAGCAAAAATATCGAAATCATAAAGTTATTTTAGTGAAGGAAAAATTAGACCGCGGGCAAGATTCGAACCTGCGTCAGATGACAGATGGATGGGTGACAAAGAATCACAATATCGATTATATCGATACTTGGTAGCTTATAGGTCATAGCGTCTGGTGTATCTAACCAACGTCTGGTGTATACAAAATTCACAATTTTTATCTCAAATCTTTACCATAAATCCTTATCAAGCCAAAATCTTGGCGCAATCTGTGTAATTGGTCAAAATTGTCATTTTACACTACTTTTAGCTACAATAATGATTTTTAAGCAATGGTTTTAGATAAAAATTGTGAATTTTGTATAGTTAATGTCGCAATTACCATTACCATGAATGCAGAACTTATTATAGACCTACAAACTGCGAAAAATCACTTGAAATTTGAATTTCGCGGGCTCAGCTAAACGATCCGCCTTAACACGTCATAATGCGGCCCCTGTACCAGTAACTACGCATAGTTCATGACAATAGCAACTGTGACTAATCTTTTAATAATATTATATTATTAGATATTATAAATCGTCATCATAGCTTATAATGGTCCGGCGGAGCTTGAATTGCCCACAAAAACGTAATACCGTAATGAATCGTAATCCAGACAATATTCTATCAAATTATGTTATTATTCGGATTTGGATACCGTTAATCTAGGTTTCTACGGTACTAGTCGTCTAGTACTACTTCATTGAAAATAAAAGACCGAAAAATCGTTCCAAACTTGGTAAAGTAATCAAAAATTGCCAGTCAGTGAAGTATTTTGGACGAAATGGTAACGTAGGAACCTAGATTAACGGTATCGGAATCCGAACAATAACAGAATTTGATTAAATTGTGTTTGAATTACGATCTACCTATTTCCGTATTACGTTTTTAAGAGAAATTCGGTCCGCCGGACTCTTAAACACAATTTTCTTCTAGATGACAATGATATCTGCTAAGAATCGAAATAAAACTACTTTTTATGGATAGGTATCGCTTTATCGCGCTAAGTAGCTGATAGCATTTTTAAAACCCAGTCTACCCATGAACGTGGATGCTGTAAAGGATCCAAAACACCGGGAATTAAATAATAAGTATCAATCGCGATAATATCCGTAAAAGGAGTTTTATTTCAATTTCTAATATTCGCGTCAGAAACCAGTACCTATCTAAATACTTATTATAAATGGGAAAGTCATTCTGTTTGCCTGATAAATTTTAAAACCCCTGATAAATTTTAGTATCAAGATAGATTGGACCGTATGGATGGACATAGTGAGCGGCAATTATAACTTGAGCAATGAATGAAAGGGACAGTTGGTATAAGTACCTACTATCAACAGTACATCGTAGACAAAACTGTCAAATTTCTTCAATAGATTTTCAATTTAATATCCAAACAATAAAATTTATTATCCATTTGAAGAAATTTAACAGTTTGTGGTAACTTTTGTGTCCTTACTACAGCGTAATAGGTATACACTGTCACACATCATTGTTAGAGCCATTTCTTTCTTCTTTGCTCAAGATGTTCGCCAGGCTATACCGTTACTATAATAAATAAATGAAACCACAGCCTATGGGAATCTTTTAAACAAGTAGATACAGTACGCGCGGCATAAGTTGGCCGGAGTGAAGTTCGCCGTTTTAATGCGCAGTGGATTGTTTACGTTAAACATTGTGTACTGTGCCACCAAAAACTGAACTGAACTGTACCGGGCAATTTATGTCGCGCGTACTGTACTGTAAAATAAGAAAGAAATAATTACAACCAAAGAAAAATCAACTTTCCATACAGATTAAATTGATGAACTTAAAATATTATCATTTAAATAAAACTACTTTTTACGAATTTTATCGCGTTGTATTGATATTATTTGATTCCCGACGTTTCGGATCCTTTACAGCAAAGCTGAAGCCAGCTTTTAGTAATTGTATCTAACATTATGACGTCCAACAACATTGTATACTCATGGATGCTGTAAAGGATCCGAAACGTCGGGAATATATATCAATACAACACAACGTGATATCAATACAACGCGATAAAATCCGTAAAAAGTAGTTTTATTTCAATGTCTAATATTCGCGTAAGTGTCAGAAACCAGTATAATTATTATCATTTGTATGAGAAGATGGTTTTTTTTCGTTATAATTTAATTTTTCTCTATTTTATAATGCTTCTTAGGACTAGTATCGGCTGCGCTTTCATTTATTGTCGTATAAATCGGCTGAGTCGCAAAATGTCTAAAGGTAGTAGTGTCCCTTTCAATAGGCAAAAGGGACATATTTTGCAAATGAGACATTCTGTAAAAGGTACATTTTGCTACCTTTAGACATTTTGCGACAGAGCCGTATTATCGTCTCCACCCTATATAACTAAATAAATATTGGCGCGATTACATAACAATAACTCTTGCCCGCGGTTTTACTGGCATCCCAAATAATTTTTTGAGACAAAAAGTAGCTTTTGTCCTGCTACAGGGTGCAATCTATCTCTATACCAAAATTGATCTAAATTGATTCAGAGGTTTACGTCCGTCCCAATTACAATCAGTCAGTAGATTTGGTTACTAGAGATAAAATTTTGACATAAAGTACAGTACGCGCGACATAACTTGGCCGGACTGAAGTTAGCTGTTTGTCAGTTTTTGGTTGCGCAGTACACAATTTTTAACGTAAACAATCCACTGCGCATTAGGTAAAACGGCGAACTTCACTCCGGCCAACTTATGCTGCGCGTACTCTAGGAACCTATAAGTAATGTCAAAATCTTATCTCTAGTAGGCAAATCTATCAACGTGTTTGATATTGGGAGCGGCCGTTAATCATGAAAACGTAATAGATAGACAGACAGACAGTTACTTTTCACATTTATATGATTACTAGCAGTTGCTTGCGGTTTCACTCGTATCTCAAAAGACTTTTTAAGACAACAGGTAGGTTGGTAGTCTATATCCTTCTTCAAAGACCAATCTATCTCGATAACAAAATTCATCAAAATTGGTGTGTCCGTTACGATGGCGCGGCCACGGCGATATTTAATTTAAAAAATGTGCTAAGATTTTGAAAAAAAATGTAAAAGTTGATTCCCAAAACTATAAATTTACAAAGTTATGGTTAAAATGTTATAAGGGTTATAATATGAACGTGGCCGTGTCCATTAAAACGCGGAGAACCGCATCCTTAAAACTAAACGTTGCAGAGACCTGAAATTTAGGTACATAACAGATTGACTTTTTAAAAATATATAAAAAATCTAAAACGTTGAAAAATATGTTATCGCCGATATCTCGCTGAAAAAGCATCGCAGATGTCTGAAGATTTGTGTAAAACCCAGATTTGAATTTGTCAAAATTTTGTAAATATACAATAAAAAATCTTAGGTTTACATTTCAGGAGAAGTAAAACCCCATGGCCGTGCCATTGAAATACTAAAAATTATGTTATCGCTAAAATCTCGCAGAAAAAGTACCGCAGAGGTCTGAAGTTTTTTGTATAACCTAGATCTGAATTTTTCAAAATATGTCAAAATGGACAAAAAATCTAGGCTTATATTTCAGGAACTGTAGTACATTTCGTATTTTTATTTTTAAACAACACCTATTACTATGTCGAAATACCGACAATAGACAAATATTTATTTTAAAATTATATACAACTTTCAATACTTTTTGAATGTTTCGATAAGACGACAATACAATAAGTGGAAAGTTTTATTTAAACAATAAGCCATGGTCTATCGAAATATTAGGTTTTATAAAAACTTCATACCTCTGCAACGGTTTTTCAGCGAGAAATCGACGATTACGTGTTTTTCACCGTTTCAATGGCGCGGCTCTAGTGTTACAGCTCCTCAAGTACAAACTTAAGAATTTCTGTTTTTATTTTACAAATTTTGGCATTCAGATCTGGTTTTACGAAAAAACTTCAGACTTCTGCGATGCTTTTTCAGCTGGATATCGACGATAACGTGTTTTTCACCGTTTCAATGGCGCGGCCTTGGAGTTTTAGTCTTACAGTTCCTACAATATAATCCTAGGATTTCTTTATATATTTTTACAATTATTTTACAAATTCAATCTGTTATTTACCTAAATAACGGCGTCAAACAACGCTAACGTTGTGTTTCGCCGAGTGAGTGAGGTTACCGGAGGCCCAATCCCCTTTTAATTAAAAGGCGGGCAACGCACTTGTGACTCCTCTGGTGTTGCGAGTGTCCATGGGCGGCGGTAATCGCTTACCATCAGGTGATCCGTCTGCAGGTTTGTCCCCCATGTCCCCACATAAAAAAAAATCAGGTCGTTGCAACGCTTAATTTTAAAAGGCTCCGTGGTCGCACGGTTATCCGCGTTATAACTTTTTAACCATAACTTTGACAAATTTATGGTTTTGGAAATCAACTTTTAAAAATGTTTACAAAATCTTAGCATAGCTTTTTAAAACATCGCCGTGGCCGCGCCATCGAAACGCACAGAATCTCAAAACGTAACAAACCAACAATTTTTAACAGAATTAGTTGGATTTAGGTTCATAATCCGGGAAAATAACTCTGTCTGTCCGTCTGTTTGTTACCTATTCACGCCTAAACTGCTGAACAGATTTAAATAAAATTCGCAAGAAGACAGATTACATCGTGAGGAAGGACATAGGCTACATTTTTTTTTAATTCGTGATAGGCTTACGCTTGTTCGCCAGTTCACCTGATGTGAAGCGACACTGCGATCTACGATGGAGTGCGCTTGCCTAGAAGAAACCGAGAAATTTATATCTATCAGGGAAGACCTACTCGGGAAGTGCATTCCATATTTCAGTGGTACTCATGATAAAAGTGGACATAAAGCGTTTTGTTCGGGTTTTTGGAATGTCCACCATGAAACGATGACGCTTTTGTCTCAAAAAGACCTTTGAAATGCGAGTAAAACTGTTAGTAAGATGTAATATTTTAAGAGCCCGGCGGGCCTTGAATTCCCTACAAAAAAGTAATAAGTACCAAAATAAATCGTAATCCAAACAATGCTACATCAAATTATGTTATTATTCGGATTGGAATATCGCAAATCTAAGTTCTTACCGTACCATTCAATATTAGTTCACTGGAAATAAACAACCGAAAAATTGTTCCAAACTCTGTAAAGTTATCAAGAATTGCATTCGCTTACATTTTATTTTCAGTGAAGTATTTCGGACGATAAGGTAGAGTAAGAACCTAGATTAACGGTAATCGAATCCGAATAATAACACAATTTGATTAAATTGTGCTTGAATTACGATGTATTTTGGTACTTACCTATTACGTTTGTATTGGGTAATTTAGCATCCGAGGGACCCTTAAGGCTGATCGTTCACCTGAACCCGTCAAATTCAAAATTCAATTAGTTTATCGCAATTTGTAGGTCATCTATTTATGGTATCCACGACACAAGCTTGCCTAATATGCCTAAATTACCCACCAATGTGTAGAACGCTATGTAACGCCATTTTATGTTGTAATTTGTTTTTGAGGAAATAAATTATTTGTATTTGTATCTGTCATCAAAAATGGCGGCCCGCTAAGCTACACTTGGCTGTGTCACCCGCGTAATCCCCGAAAAGCGGAACAGTCTGTACCATGCGGGTCAATTAATTTTATGCTAAAAATCGGAACGGCGAATCTCGAATGCTTTTTCTTTAAAAAAAAGGTTACCAGCAATGTGGCTCGCACATTACCTACTAAAATTCTTGTTAACCCCTCGTGCTAAGCTAAATGCTTGTGTTACAAGTGGATTCACGTCGGTAGTGCAATGGGTGGGATTCGAACCGGCAACCACATGATCGCAAGGCCCTAGCCTACCGCCGCCGCTTCGAAAAATGTGATATTGACTTACAAGTTGCAAAAAAAACAATTAATGAATTTTCCGGTCTCAGGGGAACTAATACATATAGCTAAGTGTCAATATTAGCCCCCTCATATCTCTTCAGAACATTATACCAAGCAAGATTAGGTAGGTACCTACCAAGAGATGGGTTTATGACAAGGGCATTTATTTTTTTGGCTTAAATGCCTGGGCAGAAACCCATCTAGGTATATAAGTACCTAAGTACATTATACATTGATCCTCAAGCACAGAATCATCAAGATCTATTGAATTTGTAACTTATCATACCAAATGTACACCCAAAGATTTCACCGATATTTTTAAGTCTCACGGAATAGAAGGCGAAGCTTTACCAACGCCGAGCTGCTACTCCGAATTTCATAGAAAATCCCAATAACAGTGCTCAAGCTGGAAATCGAATCAAGGACCTCTATCGTTAGCAGTCGCGTTTAAAACTGAATGAGGCATTTCAACTAAATATGTTAATTAATTATTTAGTTTGTAATGTTATTTCAGTGCAGGAAAAATTGTACTGCGGGCAGCATTCGAACCTGCGTCTTCTGGTTAGATACACCAGACGCTCTGACCTCTAAGCCACCGCGAGTCCCACCCGCCAGATCGAAATTTGCCTTCACATTCTGATTTTACGTCTTAAGGTGACGTTAAAAGATACCGAAGCAGCGGTTGCCTAACGGCTAGGGCGTCGGACTTGCGATCATGTGGTTGTCGGTTCGAAACCCACCCATTGCACTACCGACATGAACGCACTCGTAACACAAGCATTTAGCTTAGCACGAGGGGTTAACAAGAATACTGGTAATGTGCGACCCACATTGCTAGTAAGCTTTTTTTTAAAAACATCATACGACATCAACTAACTGAAAAGTAATTAAGTAAGTCGCTAACGTCACCTTAAGACGTAAATTCAGACTTGCGGTGACTTAGAGGTCATAACGTCTGGTGTATCTAACCAGAAGACGCAGGTTCGAAGCCTGCCCGCGGTGGACTTTTTCCTTCACTAAAATATGTAACTTTATAATCTTAGCATGGAAAATGCAAAAACAGAATCACAAAAAGATACTTAATTAGTTTGTAGTTAATTTACCTAGTTATTAAGTATCTAATAGATTAGCTACAAAGACTTACTACCTCATTAGTCTCGTGGTTGTAAGCGCGACTGCTACGCTAAGAGGACTTGGGTTTGATTTCCAGATCGAGCAGAGTTAAGTATTGGGTTTTTCTATGAAATTCTCATTAGCAGTTCGGAGTTTGTATTTGTACCTGGTAAGTAGCAAGAGACACGCCTCCCATTACATGGGACATAAACATACCGGTTAACTGTCGATGTAAATTAATACACCTCTACCTATCCCTTCAGGGGAGGCGTGATGTTACGTTATCTTATGTTCTATAATATATTCCCAGTTTTACTGGTGATCATTTTAGCAAATAAAGTATTTCGTAGACTTTTAAGTGGTCAAAAACGTATTATGTAGAATTTTTGTAAGTTGTTACTAATTTCCAACTTATCTTGATCTTTAACAACGTACACGACCTTCACATTGAGAGATCTATGTTGTCTGGTACTGGTACTGATGTTTTCAAGATTGTCTGGAGATCTCTTGTTGTTGTTTAGCAAGACTCCAGCAAAACTAGGTATTCAAGTCTGTTTAGAATTGCAGTTACGACGCCGACGGGTCTTCGTTTTCTGGTCACTCCAACTCCTGTCATTTTCCATCGTGGAATTCTTCTCAAAAAAGGTTTGTTCAAATGTTCACCAGAGAGATCTTTAGGTCTTTGAATATTGTTCGGTATTTGCTGATGTCTGCAACTCCTTTGGCGAACAATACGAGGTTTCGTATAGGAATATATTCAAAAAGCATTTTCCCCAATTCTTTTGTTGATAAAGATCTGTAAAACAAATAACTTTATTAACACTGTGGTAAGTATTTCGAAGTCCTGGGCATATAATAGTTAATTATCACGCGCTTAAACGGTGAAGGAAAACATCGTGAGGAAACCTGCATGCCTGAGAGATTTTCTCGAAGGCGTGTGAAGTCTGCCAACCCGCACTTGGCCAGTGTGGTGGACTATAGCCTAATCCCTCTCATTCTGAGAGGAGACCCGTGCTCAGCAGTGGGTCAGTATAATGGGTTGATTATATAAGGAGTTATGAACCAAGAAATTATGTAAATATCTAAATCTACGGGCTGGGCTAATTTTATATCAATGTTTACGTTTCATGAGATTACATAGCAGGAAAACCGCACAAAACATCTGTTTTACACAATCTGGTACTGCATTAAATTCTGCCTATTAAATTAATTCATTTTGCATTACATTTAGATCCTAAAAAGAGTCGACCAAGGATTTGATTAGGAGCACTTAAATAAATAGGTACTTATTAGGTATTGATTTAAGATTTTGGCACTTTAATTAACAAAGTTCCCTTATAGGTAGGGCGTGAGCTAATTACCAAATATTGAAATCCTACCTAATTTATAACATAACATAACATACCATCACGCCTGTATTCCCCGAAGGGTTAGACAGAGGCATACTAATGTACACTCACGGTAAGCCGGTATGTTTAGGTCCCATGTAATATGAGCGAGCCTATTGCCATTAACCGGGCACAAATCCAGACTCCGAACTGCTACTGAGAATTTCATAGAAAAACCCAATAACACTTTGCTCGACCTGGGGATCAAACCCAGGACCTCTAGCGTAGCAGTCGCACTTGGGACCACTACACTCACACTAAATGGGCAGATGAAGCGAAAGTGGTATGCCAGGACCGTAGAACATGGAAATCTATAGTCTCTGACTACAAGACAGGCACTAGCATAGAAAACATATACTTACACAATAATTATCACACACTTTTTAAATAAAATACGATTACGAATTACGTCACTGTTTCATTAATAATTGAAATAGATTTACTGAAAATATAAATAAGTAGGAACTTGTTCGATCTTCAGTGAAGAACTGCCTGAATTCGAACGGGATGTGCTATTTATATGGTTTGAACTGTGGTTGAATTAGTCATGGCTTTAGTAGGGTGTCCTAAAGTATTCGATTTGTGGGGATTCGTCGCGATCTAGAGACTTATATGGTCCAGTCGTCCATATCTGTCATGTTATATGTGATCCATTCGTGAGACAGGCTTTTAGTTTGATTGTTTTGTGCAATCCATGCGCCTGCGCCGGGCATCCTAGCATCCAGCACTTGTTGTTTTAATAAATTACTTATAAGCTAACTTACTAAGCCAAAATCTTCAAACCTATTCTCCCGGTTAAAAAAAATCCACCCATAACCTCTATCTACATATATTTGTGTGTTTTTTACTAATATATCACAAACCCTGGAGAGAGGGGGCGCCACTATCATGTTTCTGCCCCGTTTAGAAAAAATCGTAGATCCGGGGCTGCAATTCATCCTACTTTATTTATTAGTATAAACGTGAAAGTTTGTGAATATGTATGGATGTTTGTTACTCAATCACACCAGAACGGCTGAACGGATCTGGATGAAATTTAACACAGAGATGGATTGCAGTCTGGAATAGCACAAAGGCTAGGCTTGGCTTTTTGTCTAGGTCGGACCCAATTCTGAATTTCACTCTAGTGATAAATAAAGCCAAAGGTTGCCTGGAAGAGATCGTTGATTGCGATAAGGCCGCCCATTGTATGTTTTAAATTATGATTTGTATCCTATCTATTTATATGTTTTTGTTGTATATAAAGCCTTCAAGCACTACCTGTGCGGCCGTTGAAAAAGCCTTACTGCACAACGACTCGTATTGTATTCTTGTATGTCCTGAATTAGTCTAAACTGTATGGTCACAGTACTTATAAACAAACAAGTGGGAAGAAAAGCCACAGAAAATGATGCAACGCGCTGCAGATATGTAGTGCAAATAATTTCATGATAATGCTTACAAAAACGGGATTTCTGCTAATCGTATTATGAAACATTTCTAAATTGTACTACATTGTGTAATATTATTGGGCTCTTAGCTAAGTATTAACAACTTTGCTTGCCGCGGTCATTCAATGGATGGGTTAACACATCAAGACCCTCGCTCCCGGTGGTCATACGATCACCTATGACAATTGTTGAGGTAGAAACACACTGCTGTGTCTTGAGGTGTCGTGGCGCGTCAGAATCATATAAGTTTCACACATTTAGTATGGTTAGAAACAAATTATAAAAGTGTGTTACGTCTTCACATTAGTCTAGTCATTTAGTGGTCCCATGTGAGACTGCTACGCTAGAGGTCATGGGTTCGATACCCAGGTCGAGCAAAGCGTAATTGGGTTTATGAATCATGAAATTCTCAGTAGCAGCTCGGAGTTTGCAATTTGTGCCCGGTTAATGGCAATAGGCTCGCCCCCTATTACATGGGACCTAAACATACCGGCGAACTGTGGGTGTACATTAGTACTTACACCTCTGCATTACCCTTCGGGGAATACAGGCGTGATGGTATGCACCATACCAACTTAACAAGGATATTACAAGAATAATATACCTACCTGCTTATATTTCATCTGATCATTGTTCTGGTCGTGAGCTTGACTGCTACGCTAGAGGTCCTGGGTTCCATTCACAGATCGAGTAATGTGTTTTTCTAGGAAATTCTCAGTAGCAGCTCAGAGTTTGGATTTGTTGGTAGCAATAGCTTCGCCCTCTATGACATGTGACTTAGAAAAAAGAAAGAAAGACACATTTATTCAGCTGCAAAAGTGGGACATATAACTACGAATATTGATTCTGTATGTATGTATATGTATAGTGTAATATTAAGACAAAAGAAACACAGAGAAGAATAGTATGTATGTTTGTACGCGCATCACGCATAAACTACTGCATGGAATTGAATGCAGTTTTCACTGATGTATTGCTAGAGCTAGAACTTAAAATCTGATGTATGTTATTTTTTAGTAAAGGAAAAAATTCAATCGCGGGCAGGATTCGAACCTGCGTCTTCAGTAGCCTTAGCACGAACAACTTGCGAAAAAGTATTCGTATCGTCACGATAGAGGCGCTGGTCCATATCTCATACAAATTGGTCTCCATGACGATACGAATACTTTTTCGCAAGTTGTTCGTGCTAAGGCTACTGAACAGTAGCCTTAGCATCGTCATGGAGACCAATTTGTATGAGATTTGGACCAGCGCCTCTATCGTGACGATACGAATACTTTTTCGCAAGTTGTTCGTGCTAAGGCTACTGGTTTGATATACCAGACGCTCTGATGTATGCTTTGTCTCGATACGCCGCCTAGAATCGGATGTATAGTATGTTAATCTTTTTGGGATGCCAGTGAAACAGCAGGCAAAAGCAACTTGTCTAAAATAAAAATTGTGAATTCTCCGGTTCTTCTACAACTTTTCCAGATTCAAGCGGTAAAATAAAAACTATATAGATAGATACTTGACAAAAATATATTTTTGAATCGGGGCCCGACATTCTCGTGTGCCCTGGGGCCCCGGAATGAGCTAAGATGGCGCTGAGTGACTCACGGTTGAGCTGAAGATCTGGTTCAGCATAATTATGTCGACAGATTGTCTGACGCTGGATTTCAACCAGTCCCAAATACTTACCGCCGAACTGTGGGTACATTAGTGCAACTCTACGTAACCCTACGGGGAATACAAGCGTGATGGTATGTTAGGTACATAATTCATGTTACACAATAAATAAACAACATGAGTGCCAGCTGATTCTGTTTTCATCGATAAATAGGTAAGGTATTACCTAGGTACGTCACATTTTCTGTAAAAACCGTGTGATGTAATAACCATTTCTTTATAAAGTTTTCATTTCTATTTACTTACAACTAAGTGATGCAATTTAATTTTGAACTTTCTAGCTACACTAAAATATACAGTAGTTGAGCCCCGCGGCGCTGCCCGCGTTTTTCAATCGGAATCGGAAACGACGTCCAAACTAACTACGATCTGTTACTGAGAATTTCAAAGAAAATTACAGATGTTACAAGTCCTTATACCTACTACTGGTATTATTATATATATCTATCTATATGTGTCTTTTCTGGCATTTTCCATGCTAAGATTAAAAAGTTAATATTAATTATATTATGTGGACTGTGGCCTGTGTGTCATAAATATTTACATAAATACACTCACGCCTTTCTCCAACAGGAGTAGGCAGAAACCGTAGACCGCCACTTGTTAGGATTCTTGTATATACCTATGTATAGTACGCAGATCTGTACCTAATATAGTACAATTCTATATTAATACCTACCAACTGATATAAATGTCAACTATGTAGGTACCTACTTAGTTATTTTAAAAAAAAATTGTGCATATATTTTTTTATCGAGATCCTGAGTTGTTCAGTAAAAGATGAAAAGGGTTCTCTACATTTTGCATGTTAGACTTTAATGGGAAAAAAAAAATCAATGTAAAAAGAATATTTTATTGTTTTAAACACTAAATAAAAGAATCTTCTTAATAAATAATTAGAATTTACCCTTAATCACATTTGAAAACTTTACAAAGCCGGGTCCAATTCAGAATATAGACATAGGCAAGGATTGAAGAAAAGCATTGTTATTATAATCGTGGATATCTACTTTGGAATTGGAGTAGAATCCCAAGTCAATTACTTCTGAGGAGTAGACAGTCTTGTTCAAACCCCCATCAGCCATCACTTTGTTAATATCCACCGACCAGAAATGATGGTCTTTGTACAAGTTGGCGTAGTTTACAGCAACGGACCCTGATAAACTAGCTACGTAGTCTACGCGGACTTTCATGGATCCTTTGGTAGCGTAAAGTTTCGCGACCACGGATTGTTTGGGCTCCAGAGTTATTTCTAAAGCCGTTTCGGACCCCACAGTCACGGTTTGTGATTTCACTATATTCTCACCCCATTTGGAGAGGTAGGAGAAGGTAGCCTTCCCAGATACAGCCATAGCTTTGATGTCAATGTCATATTGAATGTTGTTATTGGCAGACAATTCTCCAAATCGCTCCCAAGTCGACGACACTGTATTTTCAACGTTGTAACGGATGGAAGCCTTGAAGTTTGCTTTCTTTGAACTGGTATTGTGAAAATCCTGGGTGAACACTAAAGGCTGTTCGTATGCCATGGAAATAATCTGCGCTTTAAGAGGTTTGAGGGTCCTTGTGACTTGTTTCCAGTCATTGGTGATGTACAGGTCGCCCCAGGGTGTAGGACTCTTCAGGTATACGTCATCAGGTCTGGCACCTAAATGAGCTTTGACAGCATCTTTCAAGTTATTTTCTGTCAGTTTGAACGTTCTTATTTCCTCGTCGCTGATGACATCTTCATTGCTCCCTGAAATGTGGAGCTCGCCCTGAGCGTTGTCATCGGAGGCCGTAACTTCGATCTGAATTTTGGCAAGTATCAGCGTAGGCAGGATCAGGAGTACCGCGAATATCTTCATCTTGTTGTGCTGATGAAAGGAAAGAAGACATTATTAACATAACATAATATACCATCACAGCTGTATTCCCCGAAGGTTTACGCAGAGGTGTACAAAGGTAAACTCATAGCTCGCCTGTATGTCAAATTCAAATTGGTCTCATGTCAATATTTATTACACACCATAAAAAAAAAACAAAAGAGCTTATAAAACTAAAGGTATAATGACGGTCTTATCGCTAATAGCGATATCTACCAGACAACATTTTCATGGAGGTGTAATAATTATGTATAATAGGGGTAACTTAATATAATCTCTAAATAAAATATTAAACTAACTTAAATATAACTAAAAAAGGGCATCAAATAACTCCTCCGCATCACTATCAGCCGGAAGGGTACCCAGAAGGCTGGCCGCATTGCCACGTTGGATGGCAATGCTGATTCTCTGACCTAAGTATAGGCCAGCCATTGGGTCACGTGAAACATCGTGCAGGCGTTTAGCAATAGCCTTAAAAAGAGAATGTGCACTCGGACCCCATGGCCCTAGCGTTTCAAACCCAAACGGTTCAAAAATATAACAGTTAATAAAATTGTTATATTTTCGCAGCTTGTTGGTTTCCGCAGTTGCAGCAGCAGCGCCAGCACCGTCCGCCGAGCTAGGAAGATGGGATGGCGCAAGAGTGTCGACGCATGTCGCGTCCCACACTAAAGGTCTACCCATCTTCCAAGGAAGTAATGACATCCCGTCCGGTCTCTTGCCATCGTCGCGAGCCAGGCCGGCGTTCCGGCCATATTAGAACCGAATTCTAATATGGCCGGAACGCCGGCGGTGGCAAGAGCACGGCGAATGATGTCATTAATACTGGCGTGTCGTGCTATGCGACCTGCGCTTCAGCTACAAGACAAGCCATGGTGTCCGAGGCTGTCGACAGCCACACTGACAGCGAGAGGAAAGAACATTGAATAACTTCGTTTCCTACAAAAAAAGATTTCAATGCATGCTAGGGGCATAGCTAGTATCTATGTAATAGACCTTTAAACAATATCCAACAAAATTATGTCTTCTTAATGTACTTAAGGGTCCGGCGGACCGAATTTCTCTTACAAACGTAATACCGAAATAAATCGTAATTCAAACACAATTTAATTAAATTGTGTTAATAATCAGATTCAGATACAGTTAATCTAGGTTCCTACGTTGCCATTTTGTCCAAAATACTTCACTGGAAATAAATTTAAGCGAATGCAATTTTTGATAAAATTATCAAGTTTGGAACGATTTTACAAAAAAAAATTTCCAGTTAAGAAATGGTAGTTTAGAAACCTAGATCAACGGTACCCAAATCTGAATAATAAAACGATTTTATAGAATATTGTCTGGTTTACGATTTATTTCGGTATTACGTTTTTGTTGGAAATTCAAGCTCCGCCGGACCCTTAAATGTCAAATTAATCGAATTATAAGTAGATACATATTTTCCGAAGTGATAAACGTGTGATTGAATTCCGACCCCAGACGCATCGACAGATGCAGGAATTCTGTTTGGGATTATTTCTCTTCACAAAACAACTTCAGAAAATTTACGTGTGTAAGGGAACTAAGAAACGAATATTAGAAAAAACTTACTCTGTGTCTCAACAGCCGATAAAACGAATGACTAAAGAAAAATTGCTACTATTGTGGTTTATATAGGCATTTTGCTATGCGTATTGGATAAAGCTTTTTCCACACCATCAAACTTGCGTCAGGAATATAACTAACTAAATTTTTTTTTAAAACGTTACCTTTAATTTGGATTTTCCTACGTATTCGCAAATCATCTGTCAAATTTCTGCAATAGATTTTCAATTTACATACATAAATATACACATGCCTTTCTCCCTCAGAGGTAGGCAGAAACTATAGACCGCCACTTGCTACGATTCTTGCATGCTTCTTTTGCTGTTTGGGATTTGTGCCCGGTTAATGCCAATAGGCTCGCCCCCTATTACATGGGACCTAAACATATCGGCGAACTGTGGCTAACCCTTCGGGGAATACAGACTTTTTAGAGCAGCTTGCAGGTTAGATTTTTGCCCAGTCAATGGAATTTGCTTGGCCTTTGTATATTACCTACATGGGAAACAAAACATACCGCGTAGCTACACCTCTGCCTAACTGTTCAGAGATACAGTCGTGATAGCATATTGTTCTTTTTATTATGAACGTAAAATATATAGCAGCATAAGCGTAGAAAAAAAATAATACAATCTGGATACGTCTTATGGAAAACGGCGAATAATCGCGACAGCAAGAGCTTAACGGGGAACTCCCGATTTATCAATAATTATTATTAGGATTGCCACAAGTGGTTTTCACATTTACTTCTTTTAATATTATAATTCATTTTTGATTTTTCATCGGTTTCTACTAGGCAAGCGCGCTCCTTCGTAGATTGCAGTGTCGCTTAACATCAAGCGAACTGGGGGTCAAGCGTAAGCCTATCAAGAATAAAAAAGAAGTACTCAAAAAGAGTAGGGCGGATTTTCAGACGATTTCACTAATAGAAATAGTGATTATATACTTACCTATGTAGTTTTTTGGCAATAATTTATAAACCAACTGGTGCGAGTCGCTAGTTAGGTTCAATAATAACATTAAAAAAAATCCCCCGTATTAAAAATCAATATCATTGAAGTACTGATAACAAATTTTAAATCAAATCAAATCATTTATTTGTCTGAATATGGACACATGAGGGGATCGATCAGACCTGTGGAAGTTGCTCACATCCATTCAATAACCAGTAAAGAGCTGATAATCTTCAAACGGCTGACCAGATTCCTTTTAAATCATAGTTAAGAACACTCTCCATTAAGTCCCCTTTAAGACAAAAAAAACTGAATCAAAATTGGTCCCTTTGTTTGGGTGCTACGATGCAACACACACTTATGTTAAACTTATAACATCCCTGTTTTTGTGTCGGGGGTTAAAAACAGGCTGAAACGCATGAGTACGCTTACATTAAATGTTTCTGACAATATCAGAAGGATTGTATATTTCTCGGTCTGGTATTAATGCCACAATATCATCAATAATGAGACAATAATATTGTTAATATCTATACTTAGGTATAGATACTTAATAAAATTGTAACAGGTCTATGTCTGTACATTAAAGATACTGAAAAAAAGCGAATAAAGGGGTCTTTATCAGAACAACAGAAGCCAAAACATTTTTAAAATGTTTGTCTCTCTATATGTTTGTACGCGTATCATGCAAAAACTTCTGCATAAAATTGTATGCGGTTTGAGGTCTAACTTAGAATCTGGCGCATATTTCATCTTGATATGCCATCTAACCGCCGGGAAAATCTTTTTGGGAAGCGAGGGTAACCGCTGGCAGCAGCTGCCTAGTAGTTAATATTATCAATCATATTGAATGTTTATTCCTAGTCAATCTCTCATGAGATCAATTAAATATCCTTACATTGTATACGAGACCTTAGAAATATTTATTAAAACTATTAAGTACGATTATTTTATTGCTGAATCGATTCACTTGCATATCAAAATAACAGCCTAAAATATGCTGATGCTTTAGTGACCTAGATTCATTTTGTAGTGTTTATTATTAAAAATAATGTTAAGGAAAGCGCTCACTACATCGTAACATTTGTCCGATTACGTCAGTCAATACACATGTTATCCAAAACTGTCAAATTTCTTCAATGGATATTCAATTTCATCTCTAAACAGTAGAGTTTATTATCCATTGGGGAAGTTTGACAGTTTGTGGAAACTTGATGTGCTGGTTTTCTTGATGTCCATGCCTTGATGAACACTTGTGATCTGCAGCAGATTCCTACCACCAATAGTAGTAGTGTAGTGTGTAGTGTTACGCTCAGGACTACTGAAGTAAATAGGACTACTCGCACTTTTCATGAAGGAAAAAGGCCTACAGCCGTAATGGTAAAAAGCATTAGGTATAAATTGTCTCATGTCGCCTGTTGAATTTATGCTCAATACTATTTTCCTGGACGGACAAATCCTTTAATGGATGTCATAGGCCGTTTTAGTCAAAATAAAATAAATGGGGATGTACCTGCATACTGCGATACTGTATAAAACTTCATTGATCCCATATTCACAATGACTACACAATATAGTTAATTTACTAATTGTACCTTCTTCTCACCTCTTCCTTGTGGTATTTAAGTAGATGCTAACTATTTTGCCAGGGCCAGTTCCATTCAAAGGTCTACAGACTAGTTAGCTACTTCTTCTGCTTTATCAGAGTCGCCGAAAATGTAGCGAGGGCTTCTGACAGTGACTGACTGACTGGTTCGCATAGACAGTCTCTTGCATCCAATCTTTCAAGAAGTTTCAATGTGATTAAAAACTTTTATAAAAAAATTACTTATTGTTGAAATGTGAATGTAAAAATGAGTAGAATTATTGTATTCTTGCTTTTTGTTAACGGGCTAATTATTGCTACCAACCTCCTTCGGTCGGGGCGTTCCGAAACGTTTAGACTTTTTGATGATCTCTCTCCATTTGTAACGATTTGGTCAGCTGTAGAACGCTTGAGATTTTGGTAATGTATACACGGATTATGTTCAATATAGGTTTTAAAAAAATATGTGCGAATGTAAGTACGTATGAACTTACATACTTACACACACTCACGCCCATATGGGGAGGCAGAAACAACAAAACGCCATTTGCTACCATTCGTGCATATCAAGATATTGCTTCATCCACATTCTTGTGTCGTATTGTCATACACACATATATATATAAAATTGTCATCACGCCTGATTCCCCGAAGGGTTAGGCAGTAAGTTATGTTTAGGTATGTTTTAAGACCCTTTGTAATAGGGGGCGAGCCTATTAATCGGGCACAATTCCAATATCCGAGCTGCAACTGACATTTGTTAACACTTTGCTCGTACTTATATGTATAAAAAAGTACCTACATTTTTGAATGTGGGAGAGCCATGCTTCGGCATGAATGGGCCGGCTCGACCGGAGTGATACCACGGCCTCGACGACACGTTTGGCGTAGCGGCTGAGCGATCGGCTTCTGCGTCACGTGATGTGGATTCGATCCCCACACGGAGCAAATATTTGTATGATCTACAGGTAGTTGTTCCGGGTCTGGGCGTTTGTGTATGTGAGAATTTGTGTTTGTAAACGCACCCACGATACAGGAGAAAATCCTAGTGTGGGGCAACGTTTTTAAAAAAAAAAAAAATGGGCGGTGGTAATCGCTTACCATCAGGTGATCCGTCTTCTCGTTTGTCCCATAACAAAAATCCTACTTATGACGAATTTCTTCTATTTAAAGTCGGTTAAAGGCTAGAATATTCTTCATATGGCAATCCCAAACAAACAATTGGCTTTTGTTTATAACAGAAAAGGTGTATGACCTAGTTATACGTGATCCGAACCGATAACATTCATGCTGTCCTCTGAACATACCATCACACATGTATTCCCCGAAGGGTTAGGCAGAGGTATGTTTAGGTCCCATGTCATAGGGGACGAGATAATAGCCATTAGCCGGGCAAATATCCAAACTCCGAGCTGCTACTCCGGATTTTTTTTATGAACGAGCTGACGAGCCACACACACCTGCAACATCAAAGGAGTTGCTGATGCGTTGCCGACCCATTAGAGCCCCTACGGACTGCAGACTACAAGAGCCGCAGCAACCAAAGGGAACTGACTCGTACACGCAAGCTCTCTCACACAGCAAGGTGCTTTACGACAGACTCCGACGTAAGGGTGGTCGCCAACCAGTCAGACCCCAAGAGGTCCTACAAGTGAACAAGTCGGATATTTTCACGCCTATCTGATAGGCAGTGAGGAACAGTATTCTAACCCGTCTTCACACGCAGTGAGATTTTATAGAAAAACCCAATGTCACTTTGCTCAACCTGGTAATCGAACCCAGAATCTCTAGCAATTGCGTTTATGACCATTGACTAAATAAAACATGTTTTTACTTCAGTTGAAAGGTTGCAATACTTAATTCTTTGCTGATACGTATTATTATTGCTGATACTTAATTTTTTTCTACACTTGACGTAATTGCTGATCATGTTATATATATTACAAAAAATAGGCAGGTTGTGCTGTTAATTTCCTAGGTCATTATTTTAAGAACAGAATCGCCATTTTTTTTGCTAATGTTTGTTCCCTCAGTGGGTATCCGTCATTTATTAAACCACTAGCTTTTGCCAGCGACTTCGTCCGCGTGGAATATTTACTTTGTTCCCTAGTTCTTCGCCCGCGGTTTCACCTGCGTTGCCCCGTTCCTAAGGGTTGTAGCGTGATGTTTTATAGCTTGAAACCTTTCTCATGAATCACTCATTTTCCCTACATTTCCCTTCACTGCACTGCTCCTATTGATCGTAGCGTGATGGAAAGTATACTATAACCTGCCCAGGAGTATGAGGAACAATTGTACCAAGTTTCGTTGAAATCCGTCGAGTGGTTTTTGTTTCTATAACGAACATACAGACAAAAATTTTACTGATTGCATTTTTGGCGTCAGTATCGATCACTAATCACCCGCTGATAGTTATTTTGGAAATATATTTCATGTACAGAGTTGACCTCTCTACAGATTTATTATAAGTATAGATTTCAGAAAATTCCTTCAAATTGAATTCCAATTTGGTGAAGATCAACAAAATGACAATAGGTAACAGTAGGTATAAGTGAACTTGTCAAAATAATGACGTATGCAAGGTGGTTTTCACTTTCTAACCGACTGCGCCAGAAGGAGGGTTATGTTTTTGACTTCAATTAGTTTGACTTTTCAAAAGTACCTTTTTAATGGTCTAATTGAAATAAATAATTTTGACTTTGACTTTGTTCCCTAAGTTATTTTTTTTGACTGCCTTATTAGTCTAGTGATCCCAAGTGAGACTGCTACACTAGAGGTCCTGGGTTCGATCCCCAGGTCGAGCAGTGTTATTGGGTTTTTCTATGAAATTCTCATTAGCAGCTCGGAGTCTGGATTTGTGCCCGGTTAATGGCTATAGGCTCACCCCCTATAACATGGGACCTAAACATACCGGCGAACTGTGGGTGTACATTAAGTACACCTCTGCCTAACCCTTCGGGGAATTCAGGCGTGATGGTATGTATGTTAATGTTATTTTTTTTATAATTCGATCATGGTTCATAGATGGCATCCTCGCATTGTATGCGACTTTTCGTACATTTGCAGGCCAGCTTACACACAAATCCAAACTCCAAGTTGCTGCTGAAAATTTCATAGAAATACCCAATACAATTACCCAAAAACTTGAATTACCCGAAAAACTACACTTTCCCTGATCTGAAATCGCCACTCCAGGGCCTCTAGCGTAGCAGTCGCGCTTAGAACCACTAGATTAAGGCGGATCGTTCACCTGAGCCCGCCAAATTCAAATTTCAAGTGGTTTTTCGCAGTTTGTAGGTCTATAATAAGTTCTACATTCATGGCGATAGTAATTGCGACATTAACTATACAAAATTCAAAATGTTTAGCTAAAACCATAATAAATAAACCAAATATACTCGAGAGGTGTCAAGGGACACCCGAATGGAACGAAGTTTAAATTTATAAATAGTTGAAGGCTCGATTAGCGCAGTGCCATAGGATGCAAGTTCAAAATCAGCACGGAGCGAGTATTTATACATATAATCATAATCATAATATAAACGTATGCTAGCATATGGCAAATTAATCGAAAGGAACTACTATCTTATTATACAATAGCTTAAATAGCAAAAAGTGTCAACTTTTTGTAAGAATTTTTTCCGTCTAGCCCCCTTTCACAACGCGCGATAAGGAACTTCGTTTCAAAAAAACTAAGCAAGTGTAAAATGACAATTTTGACCCATTACACAGTTTTTGCCAAGTTTTCGGCTTGATAAGAATTTATAAGTAAAGGTTTTAGTTCTCAGTTGTGAATGTTGTTTAGTTAATGTCGCGATTACTACTGCTATGAATTTAGAACTTGTTATAGACCTACAAACTGTGAAAAATCACTTGAAATTTGAATTTCGCGAGCTCAGCTGGACGATCCGCCTTAATGAGTTTTGTTGTTTAGTTTTTATTTACTTCTTCTTTTCTACACTTTTTAGCTTAGGTACGTACTATGGTTTCCTGAAAAATAATAGAGTTTCGTCTTCCATTTTTATTTACTAGACTTATCAATCTATAAGCAGAGGGAAGTGCGCTTGCTATGGTCAGTCTATAGATGCATCGACGGCTTAGCACATCGAGACTCCTTCCATATGTCATACAAACCATACTTACGAACATCTATAACAATCGTTAGTCAGAAGCCTAAAAACAGCTTGGAGTTTGGATTTGTGTCCGGTTAATGGTAATAGGCTCACCATAACATGTGTGCACATTAGTACACCTCTGCCTAACCATTCAGGGAGTACAGGCGTGATGGTATGATAACAGCAGGTAAATAAAACAACAATCAACAACACACGTTTGTTTAAAAAATACGTAATAAACGAAAATCTAACTTTAATAACTACATAATATTGTACAGATCATGTCTGCTAATAACTAAATAAATTACATCTTAATAAAATAAATAATCAACTTTAATTTAATAATAAGCTAATTTATTTGTTTATAAAAGTGCGGATTTAAATAAAATGTAAGAAAAAGTAGAATATATTTCGATGTGCTATTTATAATAAAATATTATTTATTTATACAATTTGATAATGTGATGAAATAAAAAAACACGGTTAATGTTTTTTTTTCGTGTATCATCATTTATCATCATTACCAACCGCCCCTTTGTTGGACACGGGTCTCCTCTCAGAATGAGAGGGGTTAGGATATAGTCCACACGCTGTCCAGAAAATCGATTATACGCACTACGATTAAAAAGTCAGAAGTGCGCGCCATGGTTTCGAATTCAAGACTTGACAGCCCTTGGTTATATCACCAGGATATCATTGCTTAGTTTATGTATTATAAGATTAATAATGCCTGTACACACTTACTAATTATTCATAAACATATAAAACGTCTTATTAACTTCTTAGTTATAGCTTCTTCGTCTTGTTTTCCTCGTCACAGAATGTCTCGTGTCAAAAGAAGACAAATGCAATGCAATGGCTAGAAAGCGAATGCGGCTCTTGAGACAGAGTTATCCAAGACCAGAGGACTACAGACTCATACCCCCAGGCCTCATTATAAAGCTCATGGAAGAGCTGTTTGAAGAACTGGGTGAGGATGAGGAATAGGTATCTAGGGGAAGCACAAAAAATCCTATTGGGTCGAAGTGCACTGAGGCCTTGCTGCCTCGGCCCCATATATGATAATATCAAACGTTATAGCTCTAAGAACGAAACCATAAGACGTTTTCGATTTTTATGAATAACGGATTAAATTATTAATTTTATCACACTAAAATTACAATTCTACAATTTTATATAATCAAACATTGTACTTTTGAACTTATTTATTTTTATGATAATATTTTTATTGGTTTCTGACACTTACTTAAAATATTGAAATAAAACTACTTTTTACGGGTTTTATAGCGTTGTATTGATATTATTTGATTCCCGACGTTTCGGATCCTTTACAGCATCCATGGTCGCGGGTAGACTAAGGTATTGGCCTCACGAATCATGATGCCTAAAAACACCCAAATTTCAATAGAGACTTACCATCTGCTTGGAACCCCATTATAGATTCTATTAAACCTATCCAAGCCAAGCCCAAAAGACACGGTGAACTCGTTCTGCGTGAATCGGATCGCCAATAATTAACAAAAATGTAAGGTTAGTAATTTTAACATTAACACGTCCAACACCTCAGTCTACCCGTGACCATGGATGCTGTAAAGGATCCGAAACCTCGGGAATTAAATAATATAAATACAACGCGATAAAATCCGTAAAAAGTAGTTTTATTTCAATATTTTTATTGTACAAAATAATTTATTAATAAAAAATACTTGCATAAAAATCAAAAAATATTTATCTTCAAAATTAAAAATCGTCGTAGGAAGCCATCAATCACAAATATGTTTTAAATTATTATTTTAGCTGCTTTTACGTACGGCTACTTATAAAGCTATATTTTTCAATGTAAGTTGACCTCTCATAGAATGGAAAGCCTTATAAACTATGTTAAAAAAACATTGTCCGATCCGAAAAAGATAAAGGTATCCCAATCACATCACCAAATAAAATAAAAAATATTAAATATTCATAAAAGTCAACATTAATGAATTTTAAAATTCAAGGTCGTCGTCTCCATACTGCTACAATTACCTCAAAATCCAGAAAATTACCAAAATGCTAGAAAGCCTTAAAGGTTAAAAGGCTCTTAAAGATCGGCAACGCTTCAGTAACTCCTCTGGTGTTGCAGGTGTCCATGAGCGACAATGACTGCTTACCACCAAGTGGCTCGTCAGCTCGTTTGCCGACTTAGGTAATCCATAAAAAAATGCCATCTTGGGCGTTATTATGTTTGACACCCAGGGACGGTGTCACTATCACCGTAAGAGTTGCCATTTTAGTTTCCTTGTTGTATAAAAAAAATAATTTCGGGATTTTCTTTTCCTGTATAATACCTTCACGGGTCGGACAGGGTTCACTTAACACATTGTGGTCAGCTTATACTGGAATAGTATAACTTGATGGGTACTATTCACTAAAATTTTGAGCTTAACACTTATTGACAATTCTATAAAGTTAATAGTGATATCATGTCGGTATAACAAAGCAAAGGTGCTTGCATATACGATTTTGTGCAAATATTTGATTTTCGTAAATTGTAAATCAATGTAAGTATTTTGTTGCAAATAAAGTTCTTATCCTCATACATTCTGAGTTCATAGTTCATAATAATTTAGCAAAAATCAAGATATTCTTCTAGTAACTTCAATTTTTTCTATTTTGAAAGTTATTTAGCAATATGGCTAAAGAAATACCTAAACCATTCTTATTTAGTCATATTGCTAAATAAATAAAATGGTGTGAAATAAAAAAATGTGTTATATCACACAATTTTTTATTTCACACCATTTGCGTACCTAATTGCGATTGTATTCATAGTAATTAGAATTAATTGTAATTACTGGCAATAGTAATTTTCTAAAGCGCTCATAACTTTAGTGATTCGTAGTGCAATCCGCGTATGAGATAAAATTATTGACTTAGCATTATTTTTACAAAAGTAATTACAACTAAATAATTATATTTTATCTTTAGAAAGATTATTGAATTGTGATATGTATACTATTTTATTGAAAACATGGTAGGGTGAAACACCCAATTGTTAGCTCACAGTATTGGCAATAATAATATCCGATCTACGCATTGTTGTAAATGCTTTTAAAATAAATAAAAATACATTATTAGAAGTAACAGTAAATAATGTATTTTAATCTTATAAGTAGTGCATATTGGATGCTCAATGTAGTAATATTGGTAAATAATAGGTATAATAAATACACATATTAAGGTTAAGGCGCTGGAATAGCCATTTTTTGTTATTCGCACTATAGTAACACAGGGTGAGCTTATGGCAATGGTTCTGAGGTCTGGTATTTTATTGTTGCCAGTCAAAGACTGCAGATTTTGCCAGTTTTGTGTACCAAATCTGTGGAATTTGTGTTTATAAAGGCAACCAGGGGGCCTAGACAAAGTCACATTTCTATTAACGATAACGAAATTCGACAAATACTAAATGTATGGAATTGGCATAAGCTTTCGAAATGTCACGTGATCAATCGTTTTCGATCGCTAAGTGCTAGACAATGTCAAATTGGGTAACGAAACGATGACGAAATCGAATATCTCTATCGATATTCTCATACAAATACGTAGACAAGTGGCGCTCTTGACAATCGAAATCGCCGAGATATCGAAGCGTTCGATCGACAACTTAGCGAACGTTTGGACCTTGTAGAAAAGTAATACAATATGACCGATTGTTAGTAAGCTGTTGGTGTTATCACGTCATTGTTTACATAAAGCGTTTCAAGTCTCACATCTCACGTCATTGTTTACGTAAACTTTATTAAATTCATTGATATGAATTTATGACTGCCTTATTAGTCTAGTGGTCCCAAGCGCCACGGCTACGCTAGAGGTCCCGGGTTCGATCCCCATGTCGAGTGTTATTGGGTTTTTCTATGAAATTCTCAGTAGCAGCTCGGTGTCTGGATTTGTGCCCGGTTAATGGCAATAGGCTCGCCCCTTGTTACATGAGACCTAAACATACCGGTGAACTGTGGGTGTACATTAGTATTAGCACGCCTCTGCCTAACCCTTCGGGGAATACAGGCGTGATGGTATGTTATGAATTTAGCACGTGAATACCTACTGCCTTACCTTACCATTAATAATTCCAAAAGGGTCGAAAACTGTTCACTTCTGGCACGCACTTTTTATTCCAATAGGTATTATTATATAAATTAAATGTCATCCTTAAAAATGAAAAAAAAAAACACAGCCACAGTCAGCTCCTGTTTATCATTTTATTAAATATTCACAAAATTAATTCTATCATTAAAACTTGTGCAATTTTGTATTATTTTTGTTCAGGAACGTACTTATACCTAACTCATTTTAGTGAACTTTAAAACACTAATATTCATCGAATATACTTTCACCGAGTAAACTTAACTTTATTTTATACATCAAACCATTGACGCGGGCCGGTTGACAGAATTGATTGAACTGACGTCTTGAATTTGACGTTTCATTACGAAACTAAAGCCAAGAAATCGTTTTTTATCGAATGAACGCTTCGACATCGCTTCGACATAACGTTCGGTTTGCTAATGTTACTTTGTCTACCAGTTAGCGATCGACATCGCACAAACGATATCGATTTTCGAAATCGAATCGACATGGAGCGATTGCCACTTGTCTAGGCCCCCAGGATACGAAGGAAATAATTCCTAATGTGGGGCCATGTTTCTTAAAATATATTTCTTGTATTCAATGTGTCTATGTCTTGATTAATGTGAATATAGTATTGTTATTGGCACAATTACTATTGCCTTAGAAACAGAATAGGTATAAGAATAGTTGAGAAAGATTTGAATAAAAAGGATTAAAGCGGAAAACCCCAGCTCCTTAACCTTAATAAACTTTTAACCCTATATTGGGTGAATAACAGGCAAAACCATCGATAAATGCTTATTTATTTTTGTGTTGCGTTTATATAATTTCGTTTTGATAGTAACCACCACACTGACAAGATTGCTTTAGCTTTACATAAACTCATTTACAAGGTTACTTAGGTACCTACTATTTACCGAAACATGGTGAACTTAGATTCGGTAATAAATATTTTAGAATCATTTGAAATTAAAAGCGAAAATTTCATCGAAAATCATTTTTTTTAAATAAAATTATAACAGTGTGACGTTATTAAACAAGGAGGTTGTTTGGCTAGTTAAATAAACTGTTTTGCATAACTATGAATTTGTGCTGTAAAGTTGATCGTCGACATCTCATAATTGATTATTTATTATAATTAATGACGTAGAAGATTATTATGAAAAGAATGGAATAAGGAATTATGAGAGAAATTTATGACTACAATAATTTTGAAACGTGTTTTGATGTTTTTATTATCGATTTGACATAATATGTTCACGGTCTTTTCACTTACCGGATCGTCAATTCACTAAAAAACACAGTCATCATGAGATTTTTTCCCAGTGTTGCGTGTGTATTCGACAAATTATACGCAGTTTCGTAGAATGCGTTCTAATAGATTCATCATTATCAGCAACTCAAAGCGCAGGCACTTTGTAATCAAAATTGAATGAAAATAAATTATATTAAATTTCCATAATGAAAGTTTCTCCGGTCAAGGAATCTAAGGGCAGATAAATAGCTAGGTATACATCTAAGAGGCCCCGTGTGGTGGTACTACAGATATGGGACGAGGTGCAGAGATTATTTAACTTTGTGGTCAGGAACACCTTCAAGAGTAAAAATAAGAAAGCAATCTCATTTAGTGGAAAGCCAATTGATATTAACTAGATGGGAACTATATATTCTGAACATTTTTATTACCAGAACTGGTTATCTAGATTTTCTCTCTTGAAGGTTTGCGTGACCAAGAAGACAAGTTACCTTCTCTTAGGATATATTATAATACAACTGTGGGGTTTATTGTAGCATGTGTGGTGGTGGTCACGAGTGGTGGTACTGCAGATGAGCAAGCGGGTGCTCGTAGAGCGGGTAGAGCGGCTGCGGCGCGTGCGCGGACAGCGCGTGCGGCGCCGCGTGCGCGGCCGCGTCGCTGTCCTCGTCCGACGACGAGTCCAGCTGCTTGTCGCCCGCGCCGCCGCTGGAAACAATTATACATACATTACTCTAAGGTATAACAATAATTACGTACCATCATATCTGCTATATCGCTGTTCATAGCGGCGAATTATCTTTGCATGCCATAAGGATTTATATTCTATTTATAATTATTGCTGAGGCCATAACGTGTTATTACGATCGTTTTGGGGTTACGAGAAAGGGATGTCGCTCTATAAATCAACAAGCGCTATCCCTTTCCAACAACTTAAAATATATAAGTTTTTGGTCAAAATACATCCCTATTTAGGTTCTATCCCTTAGCTTCTAACAGAGCACAAATCCTTAAAGTAACGCAAGTCCTTTTTCTGGAAGTAAAAACAGAACGAATTTCCAAAATTGGACCTTAAAAAACTTGCCACGATACTGAGAACTTATTATTAAATAGGCAGCGGTACGCATTGAAGGGGATGCACATTGGGACATATCGCCGATGACAGCCCGCCCTCCAAACGCGTAACGTGATACTTGAGGGCACTTTTTTCGTTTAACTAGACAAACAATGCACTGTTGTTGTTTTTGTGTAAGAATAAACTGAGGCGCAGATGATTTTTGAATGTGAAATGCTTTCAGAGATAACCGTCATGTGGTGCTACCGAATTAGTAATTTTGGTACCTAATATTGATTGACTGAAAAACAATACCAGTGAATCTAGAAGAATGAAGGTCCATATGATGAGATGAGATCAGCGTTCAGCATCAGCAGGGAACCTCTCTATGCATTGGAAACCTAACTCAATGAAATACAGTTCCTTATTTACACGAAAAGAAATCTCCTGAGTTTCATATGCCGCTTAGTGAGTGTCAAGCGCGAATTCGCGACAGCAGAAATTAAAAAAAAGGGTCCTATTTAAAGTTTAAAGCTCAATACCCAATTCGTTTATTGCACTCCACAATGTTAACAGATGTTAAAAAATAAATAAAAGTATCAATCGTGGACCCCGTCGGGCACAGCAATGTAGGAGAGAGGAGGAAGGCTTATGTTTTGTCGTGTATATTATAGTATCTACATATTTGGTAATTATCATTTCTTTATTTTTTTAGTTTTACTCTTCTTAATTCTACTCTTTTACTTTAGTTTAGCTCTTCCCAATCCTTCGACAAGTTCAAATCGAATCCAGTTTTAACTCGAATCGAAACTTGAACAAAAATATGTGAATCCCATTTTAACCAAAATTATCATAATCATATAACGAAAATATTCCATCAAAAAGAATCAACTAATAATTAACTTCCATCAAAACTATCATTTACGCATTACATTAAGTTACTGTCAAATTAATATCTAGATGTTACGGACTTCAAACGGGAATAGAACCCGGAACCAATTGCTTGGCAAGCGAACAGTATTCCGTTTGTCTCGGAAGGTAGGTCGTTTAAGTATTAATACTGGTAATAAAAATAAATCGTAGAAACTTGTATTCAATTCATTGCTGCGTTGTTAAAGACTTATTCTATAAGTTATAAGGAAGAAACGACTAACTTCTAGCTTTCAGCAAGTTACTATCTTATTGCTGAATACGGCCCCTTGCAGATCGAGAGAAATTGGGATTTAGCACATTCAAAAAGCCAAGAAAAGTGTTGACTGGTTAAATAAATTATTGTATATACGCCAACTCATCAATCTACAATAATCACTGTTATTGCAATGGGCAAAATATAGCTAGATGTAGCGTTGTGTGTAGAGTGCATTACATTTCCGCCGCCTAGGGAAATTGAAGGTCAATAAATATAACTATGCTCAATGACTATCACAATCGCACTATCGTGCCCAGCATGCTATGAAATAATTTTGTCGTCACTTATCTAGTGCCGAAACTATGACTGGAGATGGGAAAATGTAACGACAAAATTATGTCGCGGCATGCTTGTTAGCCCCGCTATTGAATATAAACTATTTTTCACTAAATTACATGTCTATTTATTGTTTATTGAATAAAAAATAAGCAATATCAACAATAACGAAAGGGTTAATGGCTATAGGCTCGCCCTCTATAATATGGGACCTAAACATACCGTCGAACTGTGGGTGTACATTAAGTACGCCTCTGCCTAACCCTTCGGGGAATAATGGCGTGATGGTATGTTACATGTGTTATGTTACATTTCTATTTATTGTTTATTGAATTAAAAATACGCAATATCAACAATAACTAAACAGCAATAATAAGAAGCACCTAACTGGTACTCTTACCCTACACCCGCTTAAGCTGCGATTGTAAAAATGCTTAAATATTTCGTTGTTACAAATAAAAATCACACATGAAACACTATAAAATCATATTTTACAACATTTTATTTATAGAAGAGTAAATTTTACGCGCTATAGCGCTTTTATCGTGTATTTACTATCTTACATACATTTAATATTTAATTTCGTATGTATTTTTAGAATTTCAGATTACCTTTAGTTTTTTATTGAAATATATGACTGAGTGATTTTGAGACCTTGAAAATGAAATTTTCAGTAGTAAGTCGAAGTTTGGACTTGTGCCTGTTTAACTGTAATAGACTCGCCCCCTATTAGGTACATGTGATCTAAACATACCGGCAAAATGTGGGTGTACGCCTCTGCATAACCCTTCGGGGAACTATGTAACTATACTTTCTAGATATCTAGCAAATTATTTGAAGAAATAATTTGACCAAATAAAAAAAAACAAATGCGCGAACAAAAAATCGCGCCAAGACAAAAGCCTTTGTACTCTCCACAGATTAAAGATTGTTTTTTTTTTTAGTCGGTCGTTTGTCCATTCAGCCGAGAGCTTCCACTTGATCAAATATGAACAGGATTTATATAGCATTAGAACTTTTTGTTTAAAACTCGGAAAAATGCTCATTTTATTTAGTAATTTAATACTATTTTTGTTTTTGTATTTTGTCTTTTTGACAGAAACGTTATTTTCTGCAGGGACTGTAACTCCAAGAACTTGTTCATGAGCATGTATTCCATGTAATTCATACCAATATTACTAGTAAGAATAGTCTTATAATATCGCCAATAGGATTGATAAAGTTCCGGCAAGTCAATGTTAGGATTTTAATTGAAGAGAAGGATTTTGATAGACGCAGGTCGTAAATGACTGTCGTGGCTTTTGGAGGAAGAGAAAAGCATCTATTGAGAGGCAGTCTTTTTGGGTTTTATTTTTTGAAAGCTCCATATTGGTTATGGCGTGGCACAACCACAACTAATGAAGATCTTACTGAAGGTCGGTAAAATATCTCTATCGTTCTAATCTATATACATCCATAACATACATACATAATCAACCCATTACACTGTCCCACTGCTGGGTATGGGTCTCCTATTAGAATCAGAGGGATTAGGCTATAGTCCACCACGCTGGCCTAATGCGAGTTGGCAGACTTCTCACGCCGTCGAGAAAATCTCTCAGGCATGTAGGTTATCTCACGATGTTTTCCACCACCGTTTAAGCGCGTGATACATGACTTCGAAAAGTCAGAGGTGCGTGCCTTGGATTCGAACTCGAGACCCTTGACTTGACAGTCCTATGGTCATATCACTAGGCAATCACTGCTTTATAATCTATAGAGTTGAAACGAATACATGGTGTTGTGTTTTATGTAGAGTGATCTTATGTTACGAACATTATCCTTCACAGTTATGGCAAATGTCGCCAATCCCATGGCCGTAAATGTAAAGCAAGGAAAGGGAAGTGCGATTTTTTACACAGTACTAGTCCGACATACTAACTCCCCGAACATTATAGAGTGCTTATTACTCCTACCAATAAAATCAAGAAGTTGATGTAAAAAAACTCAATTATTACAACAATACAGCACCAAGTACGTCCCTGTACGCTTTTAGAGCGCAGATGTGAGGGTGTTGGGTTACATGCATGTGTCTCTTTTACACCTATAGTGACGTCTCGCTTCACCACGCGATACGTCATTGGACGGTATCCAATATAGATATTGCAGCCCACAGCTGGGCAAAGTCAGAAGTGAATGATGTTCGAGTTTTATTCATTAAGGAGATATCATTATTATGGACGTTTAAACGCTGCACATTAATTATAATATTATAGTCTCTCAAAGTAGATGCATCTGCATGCATTTGTAATTTTGATGACAGATGCGGACAATATTATGAAGTTCAGATTGAGTCAATCATTTGTCACAATTATGGTAGGTGCAATGTGCTCTTAAATCTCTGAAGGACGTTCATACCAACGTTTTCACCGATTTGTACCCCCTTTATGGGATAAATTTCAAAATATCCTTTCTTAGTACACCTCTATCCATCAACACAAATATGTGCATCCTCCTTTCAAGTCTCTAGGACCAGCGGTTTAGGCTGAGCGTTGTCACAAATCAGGACTTTGATGCTTATAGATATAGACTAGGTATTCGGCCTAGATTAAAGCTAATAGGTTCCCTTTTTGAACGACTTTAAACTGCGCAGGATTACGACTGGCAATCATTATGCTATTATCGTACTTGTAAAGTGATGGTGTTCGCTAGTGATATTACTGTAGGACTGCCAAGTCAAAGGTCTTCAGTTCAAATCCAAGGCACGCACCTCTGACTTTTCAGTCATGTGCGTATTAATTGGTAATTTATCACGCGCTTAAACGGTGAAGGTCGTGTGGGAAATGGCTTGCCTGAGAGATTTTAAGGAACAGAGACCACACCAGAGAGTACCACATCTTGTTATTGAAATCGTTTTGCAAATGAGAGAGGGATGCCGCTGTCTCTACACATTGAATAATGCTATCCCTTTCATACAACCTAAAAAATATCGCGTATGACTTCTGAGCAGAGTTGGGCATTAATTGGGCATTCAACAATTTATATTTAAATATATTGAAATCAATTAAATTTTAATTGCAATTAAATTGAATGCAATTAATTTTTTAATCGCAATTGATTTATTGATTGAATTTTTAATTCTTTAGTGCCCAACACTGTTTATGGACTCCCAAAGAAAAGATGAATGGCTTATACAAAAGATAAGGTGATGGCATCAATACGCTTATATTCCCCGAGAATTTAGGCAGAGTTGTACTGATTTTCTTTAGGTAAGTACCTACCATGTAGGTTGGCAAGCCTATGAAAAACTAAACAAAATGCTGCTACTGAGAATTTTATAGAAAATTCAATAATAATGCTTAAGCTGGGAACCCATGAAGTTATGATCCGTAAAGAAATACCAATATTTAACATGGAACTGTGAAAAGACTACTACGTCATACATTTATTTATCGGCACTGATAAATTGTACCAGCTGTCGTTATTTGTGATATGGAGGTGTATAAAAGGTAACATAACAATGTTGTATTGTCGTCTACACACTTTGAACCTCTCTTCGAAACTGAACTACTTAGATACTTACTATAACTACGAAAGAAAACACCTAATAAAGCCAAAAACTTCACTAATATTTTATACTAGCTTTTGCCCGCGACTTCGTCTGCGTAGACTTCAGAATTGGATCTGACCTGGATAAAAAGTAACTTAAGTCCTATTACAGACTTTTCTTTCTTTTCTTTTTCTTTCTTTCTTTTTTTTTAAAAACGTTGCCCCACACTAGGATTTTCTCCTGTATCGTGGGTGCGTTTACAAACACAAATTCTCACATACACAAACGCCCAGACCCGGAACAACTACCTGTAGATCATACAAATATTTGCTCCGTGTGGGGATCGAACCCACAACACGTTGCGCAGAAGCCGATCGCTCAGCCGCTACGCCAAACGTGTCGTCAAAAGACTATAATCGATCACCGTACTAAATTACATCCAAATGAAATCATCGTGATTGGATTGAGTGACAAGCATCCACATCCACACATTCTCACAAACTTTTTATTTTAATAGGAAGGTCTGCCTCATTAAGTCGTAAAAGCGACCGATAAAAGGTCTTGGGTTCGATTCCCGAGTCAAGTAAGTTATTGGGTTGTACGATGTAATTTCCAGTAGCAACTCGAAGTTTGGATTTGACTTCAATTGCAATTCAATTAATTTTAATTGCAATTAATTAATTGATTGAAATTTTAATTGCTTAGTTTTTTTCTATACCGCTAAGGTAGCAAACAAGCATACGGCCCGCCTGATGGTAAGCGGTTTCCGTAGCCTATGGACGCTTGCAATCCCAGGGGTAGGTATCACTCGCGCCTTGCCGACCCCGTAAATTAAGGAGGAATAGTTGGGCTGGCAGCATAGGAACCATGCTGTCATGCATGACAGCCGCGGTAACAAACCACCACCGGTCCCGCACACTGCTAACACAACGCTTCCTCGCGGAGCTCTGGCGACCTTGCTCACCGTTAGGTCTTTGTTCTGTGGTTAGGAACACACAGCACGGAGCTATGTTATTCGGCTACGATTTTCTGCAAGATAAAGGTACTCCTCCAATTGTGAGTGGAATTATTCAATTCCACTATGCCCTACCTCTCAAAGAAGTGTAATAATATGGGCGTAATAATATGTATATTATAAGGAATCCACACACAATACATTTATTGATATTGCACAAACCTCATTTCAGGCCTAATTTTCAATATTATTTTAATCAAAATAAGACCTTAAAGCAATGTTAATTACGTAGTATTGGAGAGTCAGCGACGAAATGTCAATATCACGATCAAGATTGACATAAACCAGAAACTATTAATTGTCGACCGAATTTCTCTTACAAACGTAATACGGAAATAAATCGTAAATCAAACACAATTTGATCAGATCCTGTTATTATTCGGATTCCAATACCATTAATGTAGGTTCCTACTCCATCATTTCATCCAAAATACTTCACTGGAAACAAATCTAAGCGAATGCAATTTTTGATAACTTTAACAGGTTTGAAAAGATTTTCTGGTCTTATCTCCAGGGTAGTAGCGTAGTAGTAGACGAAATAGTACCGTAGGAACCTAGATTAGCGGTATTCAAATCCGAATAAGAACATAATTTGGAATAATAATAATTCCGAATAAGAACATAATTTGGAATATTGAAATCGATAGCTGCCCTTCAATTTAACGTTAAACATTCGAACGCAAAAATTCAAATATTCTAAATTGGAAATTATTATATAGTAACCGTTGAATGTACTATTTATGCTTGTTTATTGGAATTGTGACGATATTTCACTATTCTTAAAGTCTATTTTCGTTTGTATGGAGCAAAATTTCCAGGGATGTACTGCGTCGGATATCGGGTTTCTTTCGAAGCCAGCCAAATGGATAGGCAAACGTGTGCTCCCCCTCTTTGTGTGTTATTGTACCTATGTATGTGTATTGTTCTGAACGGCTGTGTGGAAGAATAATTTGGTAGAAATATACTGAGGTTGACAGGCGACGTAAAGGCTGAATTGTAATAATATGTTGTATTTTGCACTTAGTCAATGTCAATTTTATTTGCAACACAGGGCTTATACATATGTTAGAGCAAATAGAAAAAGAAAATAAATTTATATGACGCACTATCGATACGTAGACGTTTACATAAAAATACACAAAGACATCCCCTAGTCTTTAAAAATATTGTTTTGCTTAATACTTGTCAATTATTACTTTCTTTAATAGGTTTTTAGTTATAAAACGCTTACATTACATTACATTACTATTATCTAAACAGCTTTTAACCATGATCACTAGGTACTAAACTATCGACAATCCTGCACGTACAGTTTTAATAATGTTAAAAAACGAGTATGAATCAATACATTACTAAAACGGAATAGACAATTTAACGTTGTAAATTAGTTGATACAATGATGAATTTATGAGACATAATTTCTGCATTTGTAATTTTGTGACATCATTTTAGCAATGACTAAATGATTTCGTTGCTAGGGGTTCAAGTCTGTTATTTCGGTCGTCCAATGACATTAAATGACTCAAGAAGTAGGACCTATCAGATTTGGTAGACAAAAATTATAAAAATTACGATTTTGACACAATACAATAACCGCAATGAGGCCCAATGTCTTGTGTTTGAAAATTAAAACGATCGCACTTGATCATATTTTGGGCGGTCGAAATCCCGGGACTTCTGCACCAGTGGTCCGAAACAGATGTTCTCAGATTTTAGATACAAGTAGATTTTACACGCCGATAATTTCGGGTAGATTAAAAGTTTTTTGTTTACTTCTGATAGATTCATAGATAAGATAAAACTTTGGTTATCAAGTTATAAAGCGCGGGCGCATCTGTTCGCTTCGCCCGACAAATTCAAATTTTAATTTCTGTTTTGCAATTTTGCTAAGTAATAGGTAGGTAAATGATATTTATTTCATTAAATAGTCTTTAACGCGAGCGTCATATTCCAGACACAATAAAAAATCTATTGTTTTTGGACCAACTGGTTCCGGTGACTCTCAAGGGATTAAAGACACTTTTACGAGTCGATGTTTTAAAAACCGACGACCTCTGAAATGAAACGCCGAAAAAAAACATAGAGAATCATGGTCTCTTTAAAGTCCAGACATAATTGTACCAAATTTGTTTGTTACATGTTTCATATTGATATGAGATTGATAGATTGAACCTTAGAGAAGGACAGTCTAACTTTAAAAATACCTACCCATGTAAAACACTGACTTGTGTGTCTATTTTTTTTTATGGGGTAGGAGAGCAAGCGAGCAGACGGATCGCCTGATGGTAAGCGATTACCGCTGCCCATGGACATCCGCAACACCAGAGGAGTCACGAGTGCGTTGCCCACCTTTTAAAAGGGGATTGGGCTTCCGGTAACCTCACTCACTCGGCGAAACACAACGTAAGCGTTGTTTAACGCCGGTTGAAAACTTTCTGTGTATTTACAGAAATATATATAGTTTATTTTTCTCAAAGACCTTTGGGATGCAAATGAGACCACGGGCAGATACATAGTCAACAAATATTGCTTCAAAATCTAAAGGCCATATCTAAAAATAAAACATTTCCTTTTCAATCATTGCATTAGGTCACACCAAACATGTATTATTAAAATGGCAACTTCAGCTAACCTACAAACACCGAAACCTCATTACTGTGTGCATCGTAACTCAATATTATTATGATGAGTGCAGTCATTTGATATTCAGCAGATATTACAATAACAATAAATTATTGTCCGTCTGAGAGACATGCAAGGCTCAACAGCTTTCGTTTACAGTCCTCTCACATTCTAATTAATAGTTAGTATTTCGTAATGATTGCTTTCCAAAAGTTGTAAAACCAAATGCAATCGCTGAGACGACCAATTTATACGAAAAACGTATTACCAAAAAAAATCGTAATCCGAACACAATGTAATAATTGTGTCATTATTCGGATTTGGATACCGTTCCTACCGATTCCTACCGTACCAATTCGTCTACTACTACTTCACTGGAAATAAACGGCCGGAAATTCGTTCCAAACTTGGTAAAGTTATCAAGAATTGAATTCGCTTACATTTTTACATTGAAGTATTTTGGCCGAAATGGTAGAGTAGGAACCTAGACTAAAGGTATTTAAATCCGAATTATAACACAGTTTGATTAAATTGTATTTGAATTACGAATAATTTTGGAATTACGTTTGTATGGAAAATTCTGTCGCTGGTCGACTCTTAAGAATCTTCAGGATCCAAATTTAGAGCATTTACCTTTTGAGAAGCTCTCGTTTGTTGAAAGTAATTAGGATATTTCTTTAATTGCTACATTTCGTCAGGAGTTGTACCACCACTACCACCGCATTTGCTAAATATTCTGTCGCTAATCAATCATGTGCAATGTAGCCTGTGACATTACTGTGCATATGAGACAGGTCTCAAGATGATAAAGTGTTAATGATACCACTAGTGTTGCTGGTGTCTATAGGCTGTGCCGCTTACCATCAGGCGGCGCGTTTGCTTGTTTGTCATTTTATCACAATTTAAAAAATATGTCTAGGTAGGTAGAGCTTACGATTAAGCCTAAAAAGGCCACTTTTGATGAATCTTACAAAAATGCTAAGCTAGTAGGCTACGAATTTTAAACGTGAATTGATGATAGAGGAACACGTACAGAGCGTTTTAGGATTATTTCACTGTCCGAAGTAACCTTCCACCTTCTTAAGGGATACAATAGCGGTCCGCCACTGCTGGGGCCGCGGAGGAATGAAACCTCGCTCCCGTAACCCCAGCAAAAAGTGGTGAGGCGAAACACCCGTGTGGTCTTAGTCGGTAGGTCACTTACTCAAGGTGTAGTTCGACACGCCCCGTCGCCCTCCCCAGGCGGCAGAAGTCCATGAGAATTTCCACACGCAAAAAAAAGTATGTAATAATGACTACAATGATAATAAATAACATCTTCAACTCACCTATCTTTGTGTTCAGCTTGCCTGTCTCGTTGTCGCCGGTTTTTGAACCAATTTGAAACCTGCAAATTCAAAAAAAGTATGTTTAATTGGTTATCTTTAAAGATATGGTGATGGACTGGTATATACTGGTATGCCTTCGTTTTCTCAAAAGTCCATCCAAATGGTGTCTGTAACAGATCGGTGTTAGCGATAAAACCGATATTTTTTTGTAAAATTGATCTTGGTGTGCAGGAAAGAAAATTTCTATTCTACATAACATGGCATCACGCTTGTATTCACCAAAAGGTTAGGCAGAAGTGTACCTACTTATGTACACCCACAGTTCGTTGTTTAGGTTCCTTGTTATAGGGTGGAAGCCTATTTCCATTAACTGGGGTCGTATTTAATACCATCATTTTTAGGTTGTAAGAAAGAGGCTATTTAATATGTAGAGCGGCATCTCTTTTGCACAAACTCGGTGCTACTGAGAATTTATTAAGAAAAACACAATAATTCGAATTCAGGATTTCTAGCGTAGCAGTTTTGCTTAGGACAACTAGGCTTATGAGATTGTACATTCTAATTCTTAGGATAAATTAACGAATAAAGAATATTCTACTCTATCCTTTAATGCTACCCAGGCGGATCATTAGATCCTACTAGTAACATTGACTTTTAAAACGAGCACATTTCTTCTCAAGCTAGCATTCGAGAAAAAAATCCAATAAAATATTAATTAATTGGACTTGATATTTTTTTCTTTGCTAATAAGCCAATGTTCTTACTACAATACATATCATAGCTATAGCAGCTAGTAACTTAATACTTTTAGTTTGAGGAAGCGGTGTCAGGTTGCTGTCGACCGCAGCGGACCGTCTGTGTAGGTACAGAGCACGACAATGTAGAGGTTTATCAAGTTTTTTAAGAAAAAAAAATGTTCTACATAGTTCGGCGAGAAAACCGTCTGTGACTGACTGACTGAGGTGATTGCCTAACAAATGTTGTGATATGGTCACGAAAATAGTTACATATTCCCTTTTTTTCTCGTGGCTATTTTTAAACGCTCTCGTTAGGAATTATGCAATTCGATATTAAGTTCGAATTTAAGGTACGCGATTTCTGGACTATACGAAATGATCACTTGCTAAACGGTAAAGAAAAATGACATCATGAAATCTGCATGAGAATTATCTTAACTGCATGAGAACTCTACCAACCCGCAATGAACCTAAGGAATGATGCTCAGCGGTAGGACAGTAAGTAGGTTAAATATATCGATTCTAATCAAAAAGTTATTTTTTTACAAAGTTGGGAAATCCACAAAAAGTTAATAGGTATATTTTACAGAACGAATCGAATTGATAACCTCTTTTTTAGTCTTTCAGTCACGGTCATCACTAACCCATTATATTGTCCCACTGCTGGGCACTGATCTCTTAGAATGAAAGGGATTAGGCCATAGTCTTAAATCGGTCAAAAATGAATAAAAAGCTCTGTCTTTTTTTATTTAATTAAGTCGGCAAACGAGCCGACGAGCCACCTGATGGTAAGTAGTCATCGTCGCCAATGGACAACTGCGACACCAGAGAAGTTACTGATTCGTTGCCAACCTTTAAGAGCCCATATGGACTGCAGACTGCCAGAGCCATAGCAACTGAGGGGAACTGGCTCTTATGCGCAAACGTCGAAAAACACACCAAGGTGCTTTACGACAGACGTAAGGGGGGTCGCCAGCCTGTCTATCAACTAACTCAACTTTTTAACTGTATTATGTCTTACTTGTACTGTTGTGAGGCCCGTGGTCTCTGCTAGCTCCCGCTTCTCTCTAGGCGAGGGGTAAGGATTGTGTAGGTACCAGTCCCGAAGCACTGACCGGGATTTTTCCTGTAAAATACACACCTTTTAGTTCAATAGAATTGCGTGCAATACCTACGCACCGAGAAAAATGTATGTAATTTTTTTTTATCAATTTTCATTGAAATTAAATTAATTTGATTGCAATTATTTTTACAATCAATTGATTGAAAAAAACGAAGAGCAAAAGAAAAGAAATAATTGATAAACATTAAACTAGATTGGGCCCAGTATTCCGCTATGCGCACGGCGTTTTCTGTAGCGGCCATTGGGTCTTTATGAGAGCAGGTGTAGGGGCACGCTGGGCATGATAACATATGGACCATATCTTCCACTGCACCACACCTACACAATATGTTAGTGCCACTGAAGAATCCCCACCGGAACATGTTAACTTTGCTCCGGCCGACCTGAGTACGATATCTGTTGAGACTTCCAGGTAGGCCAGGAAAGCCCATGTCCCCGGGGGGAATTCCTCAGCCGGCTTTACAAATGAACAGGGTGGTCAGCGTTTATCACATCATAAGGCATGCCTAGCTTGATAGCATTTGTGTAGCCTTGTATCCTATGTATTTTTAATATTAAACTTTCCCAATAACTAAAATGTAAAACATCATATCATATATCAAATTATGATTTGATTCTTAAAAAGTGGACATTTTAGACCATCAAGGAGTTGTCGACCTCTGGGGACCGATATAGATCACTTTGAGAATGCCTAATTTAGTGTTACTTACTTTGAAACAATATGAAGTCTCCTCTCCGTCCCATATGGTCCTAGGTAGCGGGAACTTGCGCCGCACGCGGTATTTGCCGACGGCGCCTAGTGGCCTGCCTCGTAACCTCTCAGCCTCCATATAATGTGCTGCATTCATTAAATAAACAGATGTCATCCTGTCTAAATTTTACAAAATTGCCTTAGAAAACAGACTTGCAATTTACCGAATTACAATTTTCCTTTGCCAGATCTGTCTGTCTAACAGTATTGCCGTTCTCAAGTGATGCGTTTACTAAGGAAACGCATTTAATTTGTATTTATTAAATATAAATAAACTGCTGAACCAATGTTCAGAGATAGATTGGACCTAGGAAAAGAACATAATCTAACTTTTGTCTCAAAAAATCCTTTGTGATGTGAGAGAAACCACGGGTAACAGCAAGTACATAATTATTATGTATTCTTATTATGAATGCGTAATTTTTGCGCCCAATCCGCTTGAACAGACTTCAGTAAAATTTGCTAAGGACATCATTTTGGGGAAGGACATTTTTGTGAAAAAAATAAATTGTCTTTATGGGATGCGAGTAAAACCACGGGCCAACAGCTTGTAAGTAAATTATTAAGTATTGGTTATTTATTAAATTTTAAAATTTATGCCTTGGGGCTTGGACGGATATCATGCAAAATATAGAACTTTGGAAGGCCTTACAAATTAGGCTATTAAAAAATACCTTTAAGCCATAAGCTCTGCAACTTTGGATGGTTATGAGGACTGAACGTGTGTGACTCCAGCAGCCGGTACAGCTCTTTGAAGTTGCCTCTGTGGAAGGCGACCATAGCCTTCGCTTTGAGCACCGACTCGTGCGCATGTAGCCTCTCGCACGCCGGCAGTGACCACAGGAATCGACCCAGGCGCTCTATGTTACCAGCTTGTTGCAGGACCTAGGAATGAGGAAAGATTAAATTAAGTATATGGTGATAGGACTTCTTTCTTATGGACTTTATGGGATGGAGGGCAAACGAGCAGGCGGACCGCCTGATGGTAAGCGATTACCACGGCCCATGGACACCCGCAACACCAGAGGAGTCACAGGTGCGTTGCCGGCCTTTTAAAAGGAGATTGGGCCTCCGGTATCCTCACTCACTTGGCGGAACACAACGTAAGCGTGGTTTCAAGTCGGTTTTCTGTGAGGTCGTGGTATCACTCCGATCCACAAGTCTCCTGTTACAATGAGAGGCTATAGTCCACCATATTGGCTCAGTCTCAGATATGCAGGTCTATAATAATTTCTTTATTGGAAACCATAAACGTCACTATTACGTACATAGAAGCTCTGCCTGCTGAAATAGGTTGTTATCCTGTATCTCAGGAGACAGTTCCTTCCCTAATTACATAGGACAACTTAATTTATTACGGTTGTAATTAGCCAAAAGTAAAAAAAAAATTTGTTTGGCAATTTATGTGTGCGTGTTTGTGTGTGGTCTCTTCACGATTTTTTTTGCTTCGCTGTTTGCGAGGCGAGTGATAACAAGCATGTAATTTTTAGGGTTAATTTTCGGTATGAGTCCGGAACGAACAGATTTTGGGCAGAAACCTCCTCTTCGATTGAGAATGGGAGGCCCAAAATGATATTGGCTTAATTATGGTTACATTTTTGTTCTTGGTCTATTTAATTCTATATTCTATTCTAGATTCTGATTCTTAAGATTGATAGACTCACAATTTATCCACGACGTAGGTAATCCCAATAAATTCGAAGTAAATATTTATGCGTTCCATGGATATTGGTACGAGTTAACGAGACTGCGTGTACTTTCCCTAGTGCGAGAGGTGTTTCTTTTTAATCCTTACTAATATTATAAACACGATAGTTTGTATGTATGTATGGATGTTTGTTACTCTTTCACGCCAGAATGGTTGAACGGATCTGGATAAAATTTGGCACAGAGATAGATTATAGTCTGGAATAACACATAAGCTACTTTATATCCAGGTCCATGCAAACGAAGTCGCAGGCAGAAGCTAGTTATTAAATAATGATTAAACTGTACTTAAACATATACATTGTATACAATACTTAGTTTTCAATTTCCGTACGTTAATAAATCCTTGACATAGAAACTAAAGCTGCGCAGAAAAAAAATAAACAATTATTATGACTTCTTAATTGCCTCATTAGTCTAGTGGTCCCAAGCGCGACTGCTACACTAGAGGTCCTGGGTTCGATCCCCAGGAAGAGCAAAGTGTTATTGGGTTCTTCTATGAAATTCTCAGTAGCAGCTCGGAGTCTGAATTTGTGCCCGGTGATTGGCTATAGGCTCGCCCCCTATAACATGGGTCCTAAACACACCGGCGAACTGTGGGTTTACATTAAGTACACCTCTGCCTAACCCTTCGGGGAATACAGGCGTGATGGTATGATGGTATGTATAATATATTAAGAGTCCGGCGGACAGAATTTCTCTTACAAATGTAATACCGAATAAATCGTAATTCAAACACAATTGAATTCTGTTATTATTCGGATTGCGATACCGTTAATCTAGGTTCCTACGTTACCGTTTCATCCAAAATACTTCACAGGAAATAAATGCTAGTGAATGCAATTTTTGATAACTTTACCAAGTTTGGAACGATTTTCCGATTTTTTATTTCCAGTGAAGTAGTGATAGACAAAATAGTATCGTAGGATCCTAGATTAACGGTATCCAAACCCGAATAATAACATAATTTCATAGAATATTGTCTGGATTAAGATTTATTTCGGTATTACGTTTTTATGGGCAATTCAAGCTCCGCCAGACCCTTAATGAATAAAGATATCAAAACCTTAACCACTATTTATAAAAAAACACAATACTTTCTCCAACTCTAAAGAACGAAAAATCTAGAAAAAAATTGGCAACGTTCCCGTGCAAATATTTTATTTATTTAGAACGAAGTATTGGTTTAGGCGCACACCGGATGTCCCACATGTGCGTCTGCGCCTGCGCAAATACTTCGGTAAGGATGTTTGTGACCACCCTCGGGCTATTAAGTAGGAAACGAAAGGATAATTTTAGAGGATTTTGCGAATGACACGAAATCGTTATGTACCATATTGTTTTTATTTTATATTGTAAAGCAGTGATAGCCTAGTGGTATGACCGTTGGACTGCCAAGTCAAAGGTCTCGAGTTCCAACCCAAAGCACGCACCTCTGACTTTTCGAAGTCAAATGCGTATTATATAGTTAATTATCACGCGCTTAAACGGTGAAGGAAAACATCGTGAGGAAACCTGCATGCCTGAGAGATCGAGATCGATGGCGTATGAAGTCTGCCTATCCGCACTAGGTCAGCGTGGTGGAATGTGGCCTAATCTCTCTCATTCTGAGAAGAGACCCGTGCCCAGCAGTGGAGCAGTATAATGGGTTGATTATGTATGTATATTATTAAAATTATATTTATTATTTAAACGAGATTAGATAAACGAGAGTTCTTTTCGCATACAGCACAGTTCTATGTTTAGTTCCTGATACTTTTTAGAAATAGTTCTGCTGTAAAAAAAAACTCAGTTAAATTAAAAAAGGCCTAGGTACGCACTGCCTGACGCTAGTAACACCAGTGGTATTTTTTTTTTCGTTTTTTACATACTATACCAAACATCCCCGGAGGGTTAGGCAGAGATGTACTAATAAACCAACAGTTCGCCGGTATTTTTAGGTCCCATGTAATAGGGGGCGAGCTTATTCTCATTTACCAGGAAATCCAAACTCCGAGCTGCTACTGAGAATTTCACTAACTACTCCACCCTGGAATTATGACGTGAAAGGCCATGTTTATTTTCATTTTATTAAATATTTATGGTCAAACTAGCTTCTGCCCACGACTTTGTCTGCGTGGACTTTAGAACTGGGTCCGACCTGGATATATAGTATGTGTTATTCCAGACTATAATCTATCTCTGTGCCAAATTTCATCCAGATCCGTTCAGCCGTTCTGGCGTGAAAGAGTAACAAACATCCATACATCCATACTCACAAACTTTCACGTTTATAATTCGATTCCGATCATTGCAGCGGTGCAACCATTGTATACATCTGTAGAAGAACCGACAACCGCTGGGGTAGACGTGTTCATGAGTGGAGACCGCGACTCGGCAAACGTAGCGTAGGACGCCCTCCGGCAAGATAGAGTGATGGTTTGCGAAAGGGTCCTGGTGGAAGCTGGATGCGACTAGCCGAGGACAGGGGGAAATGACGCACATTGGGGGAGGCTTGCGTCCAGCAGTGGACTGATATAGGCTGGTGATGATGATGGTGCAACCATTTAGATTTTCGTACAAATAGGGCGACCGTAATGCCATTTACCTGGCAAAAATCCAAATTCCAGGGTACTGAGAATTAACAATAACTAGGAAAAACAACAAACAAACCTACCTACCAATTATCTATTACGCATCACCCAATAACAGCCGGAAAACCCAAAGTAATCCAATACAACACACAATAATTATCATTACTCAACCCTCTGCTGAATCTCATTACCGGCGCCTGGGGTATCGCAAAATTACTGTAACCGATACCCCGCCATTAGAGGGTTAGTCCCATTCAATTTATACTTACCATGACAACCAGTGTTTCAATGATATGAAAAATGAAAGGTGATGATAAAATTAAGTGATGGAAATTGGGAGAGTGTAATTCGATTTTCCATAAAGTCATAACTGCTTATCGTAATACTAATAAACAAAGGTTTTTTACTGCGCTTGCATAATTTGATAAATATAGCCAATGACATTATAAAGTATCATTGAATATAGCTTGATACGCGTGACAGCTGTCATCGAAATGCACGCGCATGTATTTTTTGACAGTCAAAATAGTTTTTTTATGGCATGTTTGCCAATGACGACAATTCAGCCAATAACAAGTAGAATGGAGAAACGTGTGAAGAACTAAACATCAATTTAGACAAGAATTAAAAGCAAGATTAAAGAAAGTGAGAACGAAGATAAAGATATTAGTGCTAAGTGTTTGACATTGTCTTGGGAGTCAAAATGTTACCAAGACAATGACATACTTTATTGACAAAAAGGGGTGTTCATTGCGTCATCTTTCGTATGACTGTGGTAAATCGATTATGAAAATATCATGGATCGAATATGTGTTTTAGTTAGTACGACTCCAGACGCCTTATAATCCAAAACCTGCAATAGTATACCTAAGATTATATGTTCGATCAACAATTATACCACCAGATGGTAAGCAACAACCGCAGTCTATAGACGCGTTAACATTCCGAGACATCAGTTGTTAAGTGTCATTTGCCTAGTCATTATCTAGGTATACATTATCCAAAAGCCTAAAACACTATTCCTACCTACTGTAGATACAATTCAAGAATTGAAAGATTTAAGAGAAGTAGGGCATAGTGGAATCGAATAATTCCACTCACAATTGGAGCTGCTCGACTGGGGAAGTACCTACCTACCTTACCGAAAATCTTAGCCAAATAACAGCTCCATGCTATTGTGTTCCTAACGCTGAGCAAGGTCGCCAGAGCTCCGCAAGGAAGCGTTGTGTTGGCAGTGGGGGGACCGGTGTTTTGTTACCGCCGCTGTCATGCATGGCAGCATGACTCCTATGCTGCCAGCCCAACTATTCCTCCTTAATTTACAGGGTCGGCAACGCGCGAGTGATACTCTTGGTGTTGCAAGCGTCTATAGGATACGGTAACCGCTTACCATCAGGCGGACCGTATACTTGTTTGCCACATTAGTGGTATAAAAAAAAATTGAACGCAAGGCTGGCGCTTGCTTGCTTTAGTGCAATAAAAAACCCTATAAGTATTGTAATAGGATGACAAAGCATGGTACAGCATGATGGTAAGCGGCAACCGCAGCATATACATAGGTAAGACATCAGCGACACTAATGGTATATTCGCACATTGTCATCTTGAGACCACAGTTGTCAAAATATCATTATGCCCAGTAATTTGACTGGCTACATAACCCTTCAAACCAGAACACAATAATGTTAGCACATTAATGATTAGCGGGAGAATATTTGCAAGCTGGTGTACCATCCCACAACTTAGCAGCAGTCTTCCCACGTCAAAAAAATTTATCATCCCTATTTTCACATTCTATTATTCAGAGGTTAGAACCCCTATAAACGGAGTAATTGCTTTGTTTAATGACAGACAGGCGCGGTTTGATAGTACCTAACTAATTAAAATAATAACCCTTTTCCGTTCGCTTCGATTTCTACTCGGTTTCGTTCTCGACTAAACACTAAGGAATATTAAAAAACCGGACAAGTGCGAATCGTATCGAAATCGAAATCTATAGGCACATATTAGCTTTCAGATTTTTCCCTATACTTGTAATATAGGACGGTATTACTTGTCAAATTTCATAGTTATAGGTCAACAGAAAATATATATAATAAATGATTCCCTTGCGAGTGTCGAAATATACTTACCTACGTTTTTGCGGCATAAACGGTCGTATATTTTTTTTACGTTAACCTAAGTATATGGATTTAATTTCTACTCGATACCTCAATAGCATAGTCATATGACCGATGATGAACTGCCGTTTCATAAGGCTTTTGGTTCAAATCCAAAACATGCATTTCAGACTTTTCGTGTCTGTATTGAAAGGCTTTCGTGGCAATAACCAATGTATCGGTAACTATTAAAAGTCTTCTGTGTTTCGCTCTTCGGCTTCTCTGAGAATAGTACCGCAAGAACCATTACTATTGAGAGGAGACCCCCACTTCTTCAACCCTGCTCACAATAACCAGATTGTCAAGACTAGTGATGGATGGAGAGAACATTCTCTAGGCCGAGAATTTAAAATCCTAATAACTCAAAGCTTTAAAAAGACAAAACTTCATAAAACATTCAAATAAAATGCATTTTTTCAATCTTTTTAAACTTTTTATAGTTATTTTATCTTGTTAGAGCTTACATGAAGTATAATCAACTGTACCATATTTCTTAGTAAATTCTCTTCAGCAGAAACATGAAAGAAAATCTTTCCCGCATGCAGGTTGGTTTCCCCAGGATGTTTTCTTTCACCGTTTAAGCGAGTGATAAATTATTAATACACATGTGATTTCGAAAAGTCAATAATTGCGTGCCTTAGATTCGATCTCGAGACCTTTGAGTTGGCAGTACTATGGTCATATCACTACGCTATCACTGCTATTTCTACTTTAATCGTCTATAAAATGAATTAATAGATTTTGGGTTCTTTTTTCGATAAACACCAGCATATTCTCCACAGCTCCCTCCCAAATTGGATTACTGGGAGATACTCTATTGGTCCCGACTGTCTACCCTATCTCCGGCCCTCTGCCACGCCCCTCGGTAACCGGATATCCGGGTGGCGGAGCCCTGTCGCCAAGGTTACCATAACCAAATTGATTTGAACGGTAAAATTAATCTTAATTCTAAAAGTTGTGGAAATAACAGTACATACACAAGTCTTTTGTCAAATTTTTTTTTATGTCACTCGATTTCTCAGTAGAAACTACGAAATTAAAAGGGTTATGTCCTTATTAAGGTCCAGACGTTTTGTGACACACAAATATTAACTTTTTGAGCTTATTCACTGGGAAAGTACCTAGTTCATTTTCAAGTGGTAAAAGGTTCGCTTAATAAAGTGTTGCTTTTGTGAATCGTCGAAAAAACTTCTGAACTTCCAATTGGAAAAAAAAATTTTGGCATTACAATTTTTATTTTAAATGCCTGTAAGTTTTCCCTAAAGTGTTAGGAATAGGTATATTATCAACACCTACACCACCAAGTATCTATTTTCTATATAACTACTCTTTATTAGTATCTATTTTAGGTATCAGACACAAATCTAAGCTCCGAGCCGCTACTAAGAAGTTGATAGAGCAAGTGACTTTGCTCCGCCTGGAAATCGTACCCAAGGCCATCCTTAGTATTCCTTAGACACTCAACAGCTGCGCTAGCAATCTACAGATTGCTGACGGCTCCACAATGCAACTCATCAGCAACTCCTTTGGTTTCCTGTCCATGGGCAGCGATGACTACTTGGTGAGTACCGATATTTCTTCTCTGAATAGTATAAAGCAAACTCACTATTTTTGTCTGTCTGTTTCTCTGCCAAATTCATTTAAAGATCCACTATAATTTTTCTGGAAGAATCATATCAATGCAAGTCGGTAATTTCAATTGTGCAAAGCCGGTGTCGGGTTGTAGAAAACAAAAAATTAAAGGCAGTAAATATGTGTCTAAATCCTATACCCGGACTTTTGACTTCGCAATACGCGAGTTCGGAGCACATAGGTAAACAATATAACGTGACTGCAAGCTATGTGGCCGGATTTAGACCAACGTAGATCGTATGCACTCTACACAGAAATAATCGTAAAGCAAAATTACGCCAGGCGCTGACGCCGGGTTAAGCACGACTTACGCCAAATAGCATCTAAACAAAAAATCTTCTCTTTTTAAGGGCGTAGCTTTTGGTTTAAATGGGCCTAAAAGTGTCTTTAGAAGCTCTATTTACAAAAGGCTAGATTTATCGTTATCAATTATTTAACATTATCCCATAGTCGAGGATTAGTTATTATCAGATCTCTACCTCCTTGATTATAGAAACTAATTTAAACTAATAAAATTGATTATAGAACATCATTGCCATCATAGAAAGAAGTCATAATTAAACAGGAAACGCCTTGGCAATGTTATATTTAAACCTAAAACAATACGGTCTTTTAACGGCCTCCATCTAATCGCTTACGTTACTATTACTGGACCTACTTTACCGAAGTTCTCAGTATGTGTGCGTAGCTTTTTTAGCGTTAACTCAATACTAATCATTCTTAGCGGAGTTTGCAAGATTTGTGGCGCGTGATTTGAGATTTTTTTTCTACATGCTGACCCGAATGCATTTAAATCAGAAAATGCAGTTAAGCGTCTCCCCGTGTAGGGACGGTTTAGAATACTGTTCCTCACTGCCTTTCAGATAGACATCCCGTAAAAGGCGTGAAAATATCTGACTTGTTCGGTGGTAGGACCTCTTGGGGTCTGACTGGCTGGCGACCACTCTTATGTTGGAGTTTGTCGTAAAGCACCTTGGTGCGTGTTTTGACTGGTGCGAGTAAGAGCCAGTTCCCCTCGGTTGCTTGCTACGGCTCTGGCTGTTTGCAGTCCGTAGGGGCTCATAGAGGTCGGCAACGCATCAGCAACTCCTCTGGTGTTGCAGGTGTCTGTGGGCGGCGGTGACTACTTACCAACAGGTGGCTCGTCAGTTAGTTTGCTGACATAATCCATAAAATAGCAAGACACTAGAAAATAACAAATAGATATACCATACAATTAACAGACACAAAGTAGGTACCTACCAGACTCGAAAGAAATATGCGTGGAACACACAAATATTTGTCTTGGATGCGAATCGAACCTACGACAGTCAGCGCTACGGTAGTAACGGGTAAAAGCTTGGGGGAGAACCTATGTCCAGCTATGGACTGCATCACTCACGCCTTCAAACCCAAATGAGTTTGGCAGATATACATAATTCCATAGTGATGTTTTAGTTTCCATGAATATGGGCAAGCCACAAAAATGTCAAAAATGATGACCCCGTAACTCACGTTCAACAGCAGTGTTGCCACCACTACACGAATGATGCAAATATTTGAAATGCGAAAGTAGCTCTGTCCGACTCAAAACCTTTTTGATAAAATACCACGACAAGCGGCTACTGCAATTCTTCAGTTACTGGTAACACTTTTCAACCTCCTGTTGTATGCTCAGTTCTTATACATTTGTCTCTTTAAAGCGACTTAAAAAATGTTAAGCATAAAACAACAAAATGTTCATCATAAACAATAAAGCTTACCTCACATACGCACGCCACTTGCTCCTGTGTGAAGCCGAAACTCGGCAGGGGAGCGTCTCTCGGGGGGCTCGACTCCCGCTGACCCCATTCTGGGCCCCCCAACATGTCCAAATGCTCGTCTCCAGCCACTTTGACACAATTTCACAGGAATTTCAAGGAAAAAACTAAATAAATGGCGGCGTTCCACCTCAGTTTACGAAACGTCAATCACTTTCCCGCGCTTTCACTGTTTTTTTTTTAAGATTATTTGTTTTAAACTGATGTAAATATCAGTGCGTTCAAAATTCGAGTGTTTGTACGATCCCACTGTTTTTCGAAAATACTTTAAATGGTAAATAAACATAAAGAGGCGGCAGTCCTAAAAATGTTTAAACAAAAGCGATCACCTTTTAAACGTCGATTACTTATTTGTGTTCGGATTTCGAAAATGGCCTAAAGTTTGTTTATGAAAACGAGTGAGTTGTACCGTCAACTTTTTTAGTTCACTTTTTAATTCACGTTTATTCCAGTCTCTGTCTGGATAAAGTCCGTTTACACCATACGTTTTTTTATTAATATTAAATGCGCTTTAACTATTTTTCTGGTTTGTTTATTATTTCACTTCGTTATCGGCTTTCTCTTCTTTTTCATTTTACTTTAATTATTGCAGACGAGTGCTGTGTTCACCTGTAACAATGGAAAATTATAATTATAAAATTTTGTTGTATCAAATTTAACTAGGCATAAAAATATGTATACAATCAAATTCAGTTAATAGGTATTTCGCGGTCATAAATAAAATCTCATTTAGGTATCGCATTTAGGTAGTTAATATTAATCTCAAATATACCTATATTTTCCGAAGAGTCAGAGAAAGGTTTACTACTATGTAATAGGGGGCGAGCCAATCTAGACTCCGAGCTGATACTGAGAATTTCATAGAAAAACCCAATAACATTTTTCTCGATCTGGGAATTGAAACTAGGCCTTCTAGTGTAGCCGTCAGGCTTAGGACCACTAGCCTAATAATGCGGTAAAATGAGGCAATAAAATCTTGATCTGATAATATGCATAGCAAATGATAAGACAAAGGTAAATTAAAGTTGATATTTTCGGTCACAATTGCGAGGAAACAGAAACAGTGTCTATTTTCCATTCGGCGGAGCTTGAATTGCGCACATAAACGTAATACCAAAATAAGTCGTAATTCAGACAATATCGTATCAAATTATGTTATTATTCGGATTTGGATACCGTTAATCTAGGTTCCTACTATACTATTTCGTCTACTACTACTTCACTGCAAATAAAAGACCGGAAAATCGTTCCAAACTTGGTAAAGTTATCAAAAATTGCATTCGCTTACATTTATTTCCAGTGAAGTATTTTGGATGAAATGGTAGAGTAGGAACCTAGATTAACGGTATCGGAATCCGAATAATAACAGAATTTGATTGAATTGTGTTTGAATTACGATTTATTTCGGTATTACGTTTGTAAGAGAAATTCGGTCCGTCGGACTCTTAACCCATTAGTTTCTGTTAAACATTAGGTCATAGATGTTTAAATCTATTAGTCTACTGCACGTCTAAAAGTAAATTGTTAACATTAAACCAGTGCACTGAAAAAGCTTATTTACGTTAGTAACCAGGCTAAATATTTAAAAAACATTAGAACGCCATTTACTTCATCCCAAAGTTAAGAATGCAGATGTTTAAAACTAAAACTATGATAATGAAGACTTAAACTACACCACTGCCGTCAAGCAATAAGAAATAAATCTGAACTACGAAAGAGAGAACTACTGTGATGAGAAGAATGATTTGTTAAATAATGTTCGAGTAAAGGTACACCCACCCACAAGTTTAATAGTCTGAGCTCAAATCTAATAGATCAGTTGTCTGCAAACATTAAATTAAGAATAATTAATAAATAAACAAATTGTTGTTAGGATTTGTCATCTTAAAATGGCAGAGAAGATTGGGCCGAGTATTGAACCCTGCGAAACTCCCGTAGTTATCACGGGTCCCAATAATATTTCCATCAATAGAGTAATATATAGATAAAAGATCGATAGTATATTCTTTATTGCACACCAAAAACTAATGCAAAGCACAATTTCTAAGCCGACATTAGCAAAACTGTAAAATAAAATATTTATGGATGACCACCTTATCTTTTTCCTAATCGTTTGCAGGTTTTATAACATCACATACCATCACGCCTGTACTCCCCGGAAGGTTAGACAGAGATGAACAAAACAGTACAACTACAGTAGGCTGGTATGTTTAAGTCCTATGTCATAGAATCCAAACTCGGAACTGCTATTGAGAATTTCATAGAATATTCAATCCAATAACACTTTGCTCAACCTGGCAGTGAAACCCAGGACAACTAGACTAATTGCAGCAGTCAGTTTAGAATTATACCTTAATATAGTATCTTTATGTAGGTAAGTAAACCTTTTTATATAAATATTACACGTATGAATATTTGCAATGTTTCATAACTCAGCAAAACGAAACTAAAATATAGGAAGCAACAGTAAAACCTTTCTAACAAGTAGGCAGTATAATCAAATCATTACCCTCAATAAAAAACTCAAATGTCACGCCACATTAAATCAATTTCTCAACGCAATCAACCACAAAATCTCTTGAAAGGGGGCCTCACCATCAATTTTCCATATTTTTATTACCAAAAAAATACCTGCACGTACTTTGAAGCATTACCAAGATCTACTGACGCGACAAAGCAAGATTTAGTACAAAATTCTATAAAACAATCTAAAATTTTGTTACAAAGCCTAAAATACGCTTTAAAGACAAACCTTAGGTGTGTTTCTGTCTCTTTCTGTTTTATTGGTGTAATAAAGCGTGAGAGAGATGGAAGAGGGTCGCCAGGGGGCACGATGTTAAATGTTTGGTGTTTTAAGTAATTTTTATCATCGACACGATCGCAAGGGAGGCCTCCTTGATATATGGAGTTGACGGGTTGCGAGTGATGTACATTTATTGTCGATAGTTATTGCTTTTTAATTTTTTTTTTGTTCCAGCTGTATTTTAGCGAATGAAATGTGTCATAGAGAAGATGTTCAGTTTTTTTTTGTGAATACAATTTATATTTTTCTAAGGTTCATTGACATGAGAAGGTAGCCTTTTTTTAACGAAGATTGATTTCAGAACTATCAAATAGCATATAATTACCGAGTCCTGTGTCCAGCAGTGACCGTTAAATAAGTAGATGATAATGAAAAAAAAATTTTAATTATTAAAACTTTTGTCTAGCGACACTTGTCACAGAATCGGTGACTTTAATAATCGCGTGGAAACATAGAAATCGCATTAGAAGACCAAAAATAAGCACAAATGTAGACCAGTTATAAGGAAATTCCATTGAAAATACTAAATTAAATAGTGAAATAGATAATGCGGGAAGATTACTAACACCAAAACATAGCCTATTAGAAACAATATAAAAAACTAAGGAGAACTGAGTAGTACTTGATTGTTCTTTTTTTCGTAATAGGGTCACATTGTAAAAAAAACAACAGACGTCACAACGTTCGAGTGACACATTCAAAATGTCTTCAAAATAAATTTTAAATTTAGAATCATTGAAGAAATTTAGGTTGCGTTTAGTATTTACAATGTAACTGATTTGGAAGACTTCCAAACAAATCTATCCGTCGACTCAAATACTCTTTAAGATATTCATAATATTCGTATATTTCTTAATAGTACGGAAAAAATACATATTATATTTTTATCTTTGAAACCTGTCAAAACTATTAGTTTCCGTAACTTAATTTAATCATAATGTAAAACAGCTTGTTCTGTCGGATGATACGAACAAGAATCATTTGAATTATTTTCTTTTATAATTAACTTGTAAACAGCGCAGATGAATGAGATAATAATCTTAAAATATGATGTAAAGTGGATTTACAGAAATAGTAAAAAAAGTATTTATTCCTGGTTAATTCAAAATTGCAAGCAAAAATATATGTAGCTAAAGAAAAACAACACGTTACTGAAGACGTTCCGTCATAAACATTTGATAAAACTGCTATTCTCCTATTTAAATTCCTGTATTCCTGTTTGTAGGCGCCACTATACGATATTTTACATTAATAACGAGAATCGACATCGCAGACCGCATCACTATTACCCCACGTGGTGTCCCCGATCCTTATCGTACAACACCAGCTGTAAAACACAAGATTTATCGATATTTTACCACTCCACGATGGTCGTACAAATCACGGCACTATTTAGCGATTTGATTTTTTCGATATACCAATTATTCGGTTGTGAGTTTGTCCACCGATTTTTGGAATGATTAAATTCTGTTTTGACCGATTATCTTTGAGATAAAATGACTCATTTAATTAATTGTTTATTTTAAATACGTTTAGGAAGGAATTGTGGTCTTTAAGGAATAGTGTAAGTTAATTAGTGTCTAAAAATTTACACAGTCATGCATGATACATGACCGCCTTTATAGGCCTAAAATAGGACTTAAGGCTTTTTTTTCAAACGAATCACTACATCCTTAAAAAATAGAACGTGTTTTCTTTTTATTTAACCCCAATGACTTAATATAGTTTAAAAAAAAGTTTAACCCTCAAATGCCAATAAAAGAAATTATACAAAAGTTTCGTGTCGAAATTTTTCGTAACTTTCCATCGACTATGTTTAAAGTTATTTTAATTTTGTATATGCAATCCAATGTTGAAACCAGACATAACAGAGCAGCATTTAGTGAAATCTATTTTTATTCTTTACCAATATTTACATGCAGTTGCAAGCGGTTATTTTAGCAAGGAAATTTAAAAACGGAAGTCTCGACCGCATTTTGAAACAGACAGATATAATAGGCTTACATCGAAGTCTAGAAGTTTCCTTTTCGACCGGTGCGTTCTGAAACCCAGTTATTATTTGCCAGAAACAACTTTAAAATAACATTTTAGCAATATTCAGTCAACTCAAAATTTTTTATGAATCTGACGATACGACGAAAGATAAGATAGATGGAATTTGAAAAATGGTAAAGTATCAGGCAAATCTATCCATAAAAATTGTCCTACGTTTTCTTGGCTGCAGCTCTACCATCAATTTGAAATTTGTGAGGAGGAGGTTTTACATGGGAGAGCCATGCTTCGGCACGAATGGGCCGGCTCGACCGGAGTGATACTACGGCCTTACAGAAAACCGGCGTCAAACAACGCTTACGTTGTATTTCGCTGAGTGAGTGAGGTTACCGGAGACCCAATCGCCTTTTAAAAGGTCGGCAACGCACTTTTGACTCCTATGTTGTTGCGGGTGTCCATGGGCGGCGGTCGCCATCAGGCGATCCGTCTGCTTGTTTGCCCTCATATCCCATAAAAAAAACCCATATCTTCTTTAAGCACCACATTATTAAGCTTTGCTGTGAAAATTAAGGGATACAACTGGTAAATTGTTGCATAATGTTAGTAAAGGGTTAGTACCTAATTAATTAATAAGCTTCAAAAGTTAATGAGTCTACTAATCCAAGCCTTTTAAATTCTTGTTAAAAAGCTTTTAAATTTTTTATTACCGTCTTCCACTTGACAAAACTATCAATTAGCCGAACGACTCGGTGCAACGTCAAATAGGCCTAACTCAATTGAACCTCTGATTTTATCGGGGGCCCATAAAATGGTACTTTTATGTTCCAAGACCTGCAGGAGGTTAATTAATGGCCATGTAGGACCATATTACACAGCGACATACGACCATGAGCTTATAATAAACTTGAGAACATTCAGAACATATGTTTTTGGGATAATATTATTGAAATATTTAATTAATTGCCCTATAAAAGTTGAGGCTTGTTGGTTTTACGGAGATTTTGATCTTTTTTTGGGTATCCAAGATGTTTAGTTTTAATAAAAAAAAGAAAAAAGAGTTTCTAATGTATTGAAGGGTTGTTTTGAAGTGACAGATCATAGTTTTCCAAGTTATAACGGGTTTGACGAATCTAAAACAGATATTTTTACTACAAGATACTGTATTACTGGTGCTTTTTTAACAACGGGGTGGTCTAGGAACTTGATTGATTTAATAACTTGCTTTGCTCATGGATGAAGTAGTAATATGACGGACCTATGGACTTACATAGTTCGTGAAGGCTTGTCAAGTCTGCCAACTCACATTATACCACCGAAATAAACTATAACCGGATCCCTCTTATTCAGAAAGGAGACCCGTGTCCACAAGTTATGTGCAAAAACACTTTTTTACAAACATGAACTTTTTTATTTTAAATCTTACTAGCAATGTGGGTCGCACATTACTAGTATTCTTGTTAATCCCTTGTGCTAAGCTAAATGCTTGTGTTACGTATGGGTTCACGAATCGGTGGGTTTCGAACCAGCAACCACATGATCGCAAGTCCGACACCCTAGCCATTGGGCTACCGCCGCTTCTTTTATATTTGACCTTTAAAACGATTTAAAAGTTACAAAATTACTCTTTATTCCGTAATTACATATTGATCCGTCCATTTATTGACCTTGCAGTGTGGCCTGCCTTTTTCCAAAAGCCTGCTATCACTGACTGGTTTAAAAAGTAACTAAGGGCACATATTTTTTGCAGTTTTCAGAAGGCTACATACCTAAGAGACCCTTTCTCATACTGATACTTCCAGACATCGTCAATCCCACTTACCAAGAACTAGAATTATTCTCACAAGAATTAAGAAGAACGTGTTATCCTTTTTTAAGCTGCAGGTTGAACTGCTTAGTTCACACAGAGCAGCTGGCAAGTCCCCTAATACTATCGCTACGAAAGGAGACAATTAACTAAAAGATTGACAGGTTAAAAGCTGTTGTAAGAATCTTGGCAAAAACAATGGATGTTATTGTTTCCTGTTGGCATACAACAAATACGTAAAAAAGCGAGCAGGAACATTTATCTAAGGTCAATAAACGTCCTTTCGTCTGTTTTTTTTAAAGATAAAGTCACCTCCCTCCGTAATATCGCGGCGGCTAGGCTTCACAAACATACACGGTACTTTCACACACAAATTCTAAACAAATATCTGTGAAACAAATATTTTCTTTAGGATCTAACCCACTACATGCCGCGGGCAGTGTTGAGGTGACTATTTTAACAGCTAAACTAAACGTGCAGTCAGTCAATCTATTGCCAAACAGCAAGCTCACAGTATTACCACAGCTGCACAGATATTGCATTGCAGATAAAAAGGCCTGTACTAGAGAAATTTAATTTTTAGGTTTTCATGACAATAGGCTCGACCTAGGTACATGAAACCTAAACATACTTGCGAACTATGGGTGTACAATAGTACGCCTCTGCATAACCTTTCAGTGAAGACAGGTGTGATGGTATGTTATGTTCTTTTTCATTACATAGGTATGTAATGTAAGCGTACTAGAATAGGTTACAGGTTTTTAGAAAATATGAGCGAGAGAATGCTTTTGCTGAAAAGGGACACATATTTTAGCAATTCCTCTGGAATCAATTCATAATTTGATCCTATAGGAGCTCCTTGAGACATTTTCAAATGTCACTATTATGATTCATGGAAAGATTTTAGCCTGGCCTTTTATAAGCTTTTATAGCATGAGCTTTGAACACTCAGTCATCAGAACTTCATTAAGGACGGTTTAGCTATTTTTTTCTGGTGACAAGCGTTATTAACTAAGGTTAAAGACACCTCAATCGACCTTCTCTTTACCACACCATCTGTCCCGGTTTTCCTCAAGCCACGACAGTGATGTTAAATAGCTAATATATATAATATGTATACTCTGGATAATGAAAACTGATTTGTCCTCTATGCAGTTTCTATAACTTGTATAATTATCATCTCATGCAGCTTTGGCACTTAGGTAGGTTCACCAAATTGATATAATCCTTAAAAAGCTCTCTGGTAATTGAAAGGGCCATTCAATTTTTGATTTGGAACATGGGTAGGCCTTTGGTGTGGGACGCAAACTGTATTGACACCCTTGCTCCATTCCATCTTCCATGGGTGCGCTGGCGCTGCTGCTTCTGCTGCACTGACTCGTCGAGAGCCGTTTGGGGTCGAAACGCTCGGGTCGTGGGGTCCGAGTGCCCGTCTCCTTTTTTAAGGAAATTTCAAGGAGACTGGTCGACACTTCACGTGACCAGAGAGCTGGCTTGTTTCTAGGACAGCGCATAAGCATTGCCATTCAGCGTGGCAATGCTGCCAGTCTTCTGGGCACCTTCCTGGACGACAGCGATGCCGAGGAATACTTTGATGCTTTGTCACGCCTGTCTTTTAGATTTATTAGTTTTTTTACGTTCATGTATTTTATGTAAATAGTGTATATTAATAGGTTTCTTTTCATAATGTATTATATAGTTTATTGTTGATGTAAATATATTTTTTTTTAATAATTCAACCCATTTTTTACATTTTTGGTAAGCAATGAGACAACACTTGCTTTCTATACGATAGCGATACCAGTATAAGCACCTTGAAAAGTCTTGGTAGACGAAACCAGGTTTCATCATATCTTCTTCTTCACCATAGTAAACTACCAACTACTTCTTTGCGGGAGGCTTACGTTCAGCAGTGGACGGCAAAAGGTGATATGATGATGATGATGGTGATGATAGTACCTAAACTACAGACAATATTGTACACGATTCCGGAAAATCATACATGCGTGCAGCGTGGCCAAGGATTAACGCCGACCACAGCAGCGATAAAATTAGTTAAAATAAAACATTACGAAAACAAACGAACAAAGAAGTTGTCTATGTCATAAATACGAAAGAGGTCTTTAACATCAGTCAAGCGGAAGTTATTGCGTTCTAAATTTAAAAGATCCTTGTCTACATTTTTGTTTTTTGCCGATTTTATATTCGGAATGCGAACATTTTTAGTTGACAAGGCTGCATTCATGTTTCTGCGATGAGTTTAGATAAAAGACCGTCAATCAAAATGTCATCATCATGTTTCTACTCTGTTTTTAATTATTTTCGGTCAAAGCTCAAAGATACTTCATTTATTAACCCTTTCCGTCTAGTATTTATTCCTTTCCTGGTTATTATCCAGTAAATTCGCAAGCAGTTAATATTAAATGAAAAGACTGCAATATTTCAATTGGGGCCTCTGTTCGCAGGCCTCTCTTGTTAATCACGAATACCGTTTGCGATCCTCAATTGCATCCCACTTTGAACTGCATAAATTATGCAGATTTTTCTATCTCTTATACTCTTCAGAATGACTTTATGCAGTTACTAATTTCCAAAATGTTTGTGGTACAGACCTGTGGTGAAAAAGCACCTTTCCATGGCTAGAAGAAAGAGAGGAAGAGATAGACAGCAAACCACCTGGATGACAAATGTCCGGAAGGACATGCAAAAGCTTGGCCTTACTGATGACGATGCTTACCAGCGAAGTTAATGGAGCCGAATGATTAAGAAAGCCGACCCCGCGTAGTTAACGGGAAGAATCGAGGATAAAGAAGACTAATTTCCAAAATGTTAATCTAATCATGTTCCACGAATATTTCTAAAAATCATTTTAAAAGGTAAACAGGACTGTGCTGCTAGATTTTGCCTGCGATGGGACCACCTTATTGCCGCTAACCTGACATTATTGTTTTCCAGTTTGCAGAGCAGGCAGCCAGTGAAATTACTGGGCAAATGAGGGTTCAAAACTGAGATCTCAAATAGTCGCCAGTACCTATCTAACGCGCTAGAGTACTGGTGTTGCTGGCATCTATAGGCTGCTGTTGCCACTTACCATCAGGCGTTCCGTATGCTTTTTTGTCATTTTATTAGATACAGTTTAAAAAGAGTGTGACCGACCTTTGAAATGGAGCACAATTACATAAATTTTGGGAATGACTGTCATCCATCTCTTATCAGAATGTGGCTCTCTGCGCAACGTGGGGCTCGTGGGCAGTTTGCCTACTTTATCTTTAAATAAAACCGGCCCTGTTCGTACGTTTAAGCAAAATTGTACTGAATACACCCGCAATTCACCTAAGTTTTGAGGTCCTATTACCTTTAACGGGGCAGAAATGCAAACACCGAGTTGCTACTGATAATTTCCTAAAAGAACCGAGTAACACTGTTCGGCCTGCGAACCGAGGACCTCACGCTGGAAAATGCAGTTGCGGCCACCAGACTAATGATACCATAACTAATGAAACTTTGACAAAGACAGGTGTTACACCTGTCTTTGTCACTTTGATATAAAAAACCCTGAATTTATATCATCCGCTGAATACAGATTCACTGTGCTGCGATGTTTATAGTCTATGTTTTAACATTAATCTGTTTACAACTTCTGTCTTCTGACATTCCGCGCAATTTATGCGCCATTTTTATTAGTTTCATCTATTCTTACGATTCTCTGTTTGTATCTCTAACATTTATTTTACAATATTCACTTTTATATAAGATTAAATAAAATTGCTATCAGCGAACAAATAAAGAAAAAATAAACAATCGCCTGCCGTCGGCAGCCAAGCTTTAAAAATGAGGAAGACAGGCCGTGGCATACTCACACTCATGTGCACCGCTAAATTAAGATCCGTCTCACATCACACCAACAACAGCTTTAACAAGCTAAATGCTAAAAATAATACCCCCACCAATGACGAAACACAACCTATTTACGATTTCCAATTTCAAAACTAATAAACCGTTATGATTTTATGTATCGATCACAGCAAAACACTCTTCCAACTAAACACACTGTCATGTACCACGAAATGAGTTCGAAATTCGATTTTTTTAAATGCCGTCAATACCAAATTTGAAACGCGTGCGCGCCGCACGATCTCTAAAATGGAACTGGTTTGACTTGAACTTCCGTCGAGCCCTCCCATTGGCCGAGGTGAATTAAAGAGATGTAATCGTCCAATGGGGTTATTTTGAGCGGCTGAAGGGTGCCGCCTCCTATTGGTCGATGTGTAGGTTCGCCATTTTTCAGTTTCTTGAAACAATTGGGTTTGTTATGTAGGCGGATTCTTGACTATCACCGGTTAGCGATTTGTGAGACACTGCGGATATTTTCGTTGCGTCCCACAGTACGAGCAATAGGTTTGGACGTTCAGCTGACATTATTAAATCATCCGGCGTACGTGATGTAACGCGTGAAGAAAGTAGGACTTTCTCGGTCAATTAGTCGTTTGGTTGCTAAATTTGAATTGAACAGGCCAGGCAGTCGTTGTGGGCGATACGGGTCGCCGTGTCGATGGACTTTAGCTAATGTTTTCATTTAGTGTTGGACAAAATGCCGTTTTATTTTAAGAGTCTCATAACTTTTTATAACCCCTTTACTCGCACTAAAATTATTAGTAAAAGATGAACTATCTAATTTGCGTCATGTCTAAACTCTTAGTAGGTATGTGCTATGTAAATTAATACTGGAAGAAACAAAACTATGTAGTTTCCAACGTCTGAAGCCATTTCTATGATAATTTTGATTTCCAGACGAATTAAAGTGGTCGTTACTTAGGAGTACCTTAGTAGTAATCTATTCCTTTTGATTGTCTTCACAATTAGAGTCACGAGTAGGTAGTAACTTGGTCGGGAATACCTACTTCAAAAAGACAAAAGCACATTATCTGCAGATAGGTAGCAGGAAGAAGTGAAAGTCTCACTTGAAAATAAGTTCGAATTTCATTAATAAGAGTACCATCCATCAATAGTTCTAGATCTGTAGTGGTTGGGTTATTATTCTTTTTTTATGGGATGGGAGGGCAAACGAACAGACGGATCGCCTGATGGTAAGCGATTACCGCCGCCCATGGACACCCGCAACACTAGAGGAGTCGAGGGCCTCCGGTAACCTCACTCACTCGGCACAACGTAAACGTTGTTTGACGCCGATTTTCTGTGGGGCCGTGGTATCACTCCGGTCCAGCCGGCCCATTCATGCCGAAGCATGGCTCTCCCACGTAATAAAATAAAACTATGTTTTGGAATAACTTAATATTTTAGCTTACTCAAAAACAGTCAAAAATGTATTTAAGTACCTAGTATACGATGATACTTACTTTAATGATTTTTTAGTCTTGATACGCTTAACCTCCTGATGTTAAGCGACACTGTGATCTACGATGGAGCGCGCTTGCCTAGAAGAAACCGATTCACTTGTTATTTCAGATTATATCCATCGGGGAAGACCCACTCGGGAAGCACATTCTACATTTCAGCGGGTAATCAACAAGAAATAGCTTTCTCACGGCACAGACTTCACAAAAACATGAGCAAGCATTTCAGCTAACAAGAATACTATATTGAAACATTCCTATCTTCCCTACCTATCTAAATGTCACTTGAAAGTATGACTCAAATCAAATGTGAATCAAAATCAAGATCACTAGACTAAATTAAAAAAAAAACTATTTTACCTTATAAGAAGTGCTACAAAAATAGCGGAAATACCAGTTGAGTTAGCAGTTCCTAATCTTTGAAGGTAAAGAAGACACTTGTGAAACCACACACCTTGTGATAATTGATAAAATATAGGTAATTTTAACTAAGTAACAGTAAATAAATATTAACTAACGAACCTAGGGATTTCCCTGGAACCCACAATAAGAATCAATGAGTTAAACCGCCAAATAAACACAAACGAATTGATAACCTCCTCTTTTTTTAAATAACATATGGAGACCCACTATACCTCTGCAAATTAATTGAAAAATGCCGATATAATACATAATCAATATAGCCCAATACACGCATGGAATTAAAAAGAAATGCAATTAGGAAAAGTAAATAATAATGATAATAAAAATTAGAGGTAACCGCCTTTCAAGAAATGCGGGCCATAGAGCCATCAAGTCATCAAAATACATAGTCATTCTACACTAGTCAATTGCAGTTGATTATGACATAAATCAAGAACAACCAGTGACCATGTGAACAAATATTAACACATGACTGTTTGTAAAGGAATTTTAAACATATTTGTCATTTACATCTGACGGGACGTCAACGACTGCCGTGCGATGTGACGATTTTTTTAATATGTCTGATTGTTGTTAAGTTGTTTGAGAAAATATACTGTCTCCGTTCCGTCGTGGGTAAAAAACTAAAAATAGATTGATGGATTCAGTTTCTAAGAATGTTACACTACACTAGTTAATAATGTGATTATTTATCAAAGTGAGTTTCAGAACGCACTGTAACACTGTTCCAATTACTTGGTTTAAAATTTGATGTTGGTAATAAAAGTACAGAGTGTTTAAATATGCAGTGGAAAATTTGCTAGTTTATAAAAATATAATCACTAATTAGTACAAATAAACTAAGCATAATTATCTTCTTACTGTGCAAGATATAAACTTTACCTACTTACATTTGTTTGCGAGATGCGATTACTATGGCCCCATGATAGCTCCCTGTGGGAGCACTTATTGTTAATTGAACTATAGTTTTTTATTCTTTTATAATTTTGTTACATGTTTATTGTATATTTTACTACTTACTTTTGGCGCAACTTTCATATTTTTTGTATTCCTCACCTCTAAATAAAATAACTGCAATACTTTGTTGACGACATTATCAAAAGTCGTCAACAAACCCTTGGGTCGTACTACAGTCGCCGCGTGGGTTATAAACGCCCTTCCAACATAAAAGAACTTTTACTCCAATTATCAAAGAAGGCGCTCGTTTGCTCATTTCGGCTCTATTCTTTATTCAAAATGCACCTTTAAAAAACAATTGAAGCGTTTTATTTATTTACGGTTTCATTCAGAATTTAAGCTTTTGGAATTATTTTAAATGAGGAATTGACGCACACATGTATTGAATATACATAGTTGCCACCACAGATAATATTAAGTTGCCACCTTTAATAATATTGTAATTCTTCCCACTTTTAATGTAGTAAAGGAGCTGTCTAAAATTATCAAAAATTTAATCGTGCTTATTAATCTTAGTGACCAATACAAAAGATTAGTCTAGATACGAAAGGCGGACTGAACTGTTCATCTTTAGAGAATTCAATTTCCAGTAGTAGATAAGAAGCCCGAGTTTTGTCCGATTATTTTAACAGAAGTTATTTTATGTGATAGGCGGGGCAAACGGGCAGACGGATCGCCTGATGGTAAGCGATTATCGCCACCTATGGACACCCGCAACACCAGAGGAGTCACAAGCGCGTTGCCGGCCCTTTAAAAGGGGATTGGGCTTCCGGTATCCTCACTCACTCGGCGAAACACAACGTAAGCGTGGTTTAACGCCGGTTTTCACTCCGGTCGAGCCGGCCCATTCTAGCCGAAGCATGGCTCTCCCACGGTAAAGATCTTGTAAGAGAATATTATTATTATTCTTTATTATCGTTAGTAGGTAGACAATAACTTATTACTAGTGTTAGTAGTTATAATACAATGCAAAAATAGAATATATAGTATTGTTAAAAGGACATCTACAAATTAATGTTTAGGGATTGTCCTATTCACAAAACTTTTAAGAATCTGAGAGTTGGTACTCTCCGCTACAGTTTTTAAAATGCTGTTGCCACTCGCCCGCAACCTAAACAACAGCGACGCGGTTTTGCGAATGATGGCGTGGAAGCCGTCAGTTCGATTTTGCGCAAACATAATAGAAACGCTGCACCATCGTGGCAGTCCGAACAGCATCCTAAAAATATTATTATATTGTACGCGTAGGTCATTCAAAGTTCTATTGGCATAGTTGACCCAAAGATTTCCAGTGTAAAAGCTCTAGCAGTATGCCTTAAAAAGTGTTAATTTTTCTAAGTATCTTCGGGCCAACATTACGGGTATGTCGATAGAATTTAGATATTATTAATCTATACTTATAATAAATCTGTAGAGAGGTCAATTCTGTACATGAAATATATTTCCAAAATTACTATCAGCGGGTGATTAGTGATCGATACTGACGCCAAAAATGCAATCAGTAAAATTTTTGTCTGTCTGTCTGTCTGTCTGTATGTTCGTTATAGAAACAAAAACCACTCGACGGATTTCAACGAAACTTGGTACAATTGTTCTTCATACTCCTGGGCAGGTTATATTATACTTTTCATCACGCTACGATCAATAGGAGCAGAGCAGTGAAGGGAAATGTTGGGAAAATGAGAGATTCATGAGAAAGGTTTCAAGCTATAAAACATCACGCTACAACCCTTAGGAACGGGGCAACGCAGATGAAACCGCGGGCGAAGAACTGGGGAACAAAGTAACTATTCCACGCGGACGAAGTCGCTGGCAAAAGCTAGTAGTTAATAAAACGCTGCAGACCACGGAGGAGATGGCGGTATGATCTGGATGTCTTTCTAGACAATTGGAAGGAAATAGCACAACAATGAGAAGAGTGGAAAAAATGGGGGGAGGCCTTTGCCCAGGACTGGAATAATACAGGCTAACTAAAAAAAAAAGTTTATCAAAGCCAACACCACTTGGTTTTGGCTTTGATTTATGGCCATTAGCAGAAATTTAGGTAGGTACTTACCTACCTAAATTTCTGCTAATGGGTCATAATTATTTGTAAGTGTAGAATTTCAATCCCCTTAATTACAACTCTATTAAAATATATTTCCATGAAAGTTTCAATGACATCGTACTTAAAATCCTTTATATGACAAATTGATAAACTACCCTTGGATTAAGTGCTCCGCTAAGATCTCCACAACCACATTGCATTAAAAAAATCGTCTCTACAGTAACGCCATAAAGTTGACAATAACTTTTTTTAAGTACTTTAAATAAAGTTTGTTATTTGTATAATGCATTGAATACGATCATTACACGGTTGTTTGTTCTTTTGTTGCCTTTTGTATTCGGCCCGCCATTGTAGTTTGACGTTTAGCGGTAGCCATCTTTTTTTTGGCGGGAAGCGAAACGAATGACGTTTTGGGGGTGCGTAGCCATTTTGGTCATTCGTTACGGCTTGTCGTTGTAATTATGAAGCTGTCAATCCATATTAAGTTCTACTATCTGTTACGTTTTCACGCCTAAACTGCTGAACCAATTTGGATGAATTTCGTATAGTGATCGATTTGACCTTGGAAAAGGACCTATTGTTCATATTTTCTTCTAAATATTAGAAAGCTATGAAAACGAACTACTTTTTGGGGTGCTATTTGAACCCATTTTACTGATTAACAGAGCAAATTAAGCAAATTTAATTCACATTACGATCCCGACTAGGTACTTAATAGCTTTAGGAATTGATAAAAATATTTTATTTATTTATACATATAACAATTCGCATTGTGTTTGAAGTAAGTAGTACATTAATTAATTTATTACAGCTAAAAAAGTTAAAATTAGTATACAGAACCCACTTAAGATATGTAGATAATATCTACCTGAGGCCACTTTGATCAAAGCACTTTTTGAAACCACCCTTCAACAGTCAAGCACTATACTTTCGGCTTTGTCAATAACAATACCTTGAGATCACCATGAGATAATACTATACAATAATTATAGAATGGTTTAAGTACTCGATAATATGGTTAAGCATGCTTTTGGAAGATTATCTTCGGGCGCACGCAGAAGATAAGCGTGGCAGAAGGAGCCATGGCCTGGGGCGGCACATACCTATACCTTATAGACGGCGGCGAGCCACGACTGCAGCATCAGGTCAGGACAGTCATCATATTTTTTAAAGTGGCAAATAGGCATACTAACTACTACGGCCCGCCTGATGATAAGCAGTTACTGTAGCCTTTGGACGCTTGCAACATCAGGGGTATCACTCGCGCGTTACTGATCCTGTAAATTAAGGAGGAATAGATAGCTGGTAACAAAACACCACCGGTCCCCCCCATTGCCAACACAACGCTTCCTCACGGAGCTCTGGCGACCTTGCTCATCGTTACGAACACAACATAGCACGGAGCTGTGTTATTTGACTACGATTTTCTGCAAGGTGAAGGTACTTCCCCAGTCGTTCAGCTCCAATTGTGAATGAAATTATTCGATTCCACTATGCCCTACCTCTCATCATCAGATCAAATAACTGTCATTACAGTGTGGTGTAGCGGCTGAGCTTCTGCGCTACGTAGGTATTGTGAGTTCGATCCCTACCTACGATGACCTACAGTTAGTTGTTCCAGGTCTGGGCGGTAGTTTGTATTGCACCAACGATACAGGAGAAAATCCTAAAGTGGGGCAATTTTAACTTCATTATTTTTAGGGTTCCGTGCCTCAAAAGGAAAAAACGGCCCCCTATTAGGATCACTTTGTTGTCCGTCCGTCCGTCCGTCCATCTGTCTGTCAAGCAAGACCTTTTATCTGGGGAACGCGTGGAGGTATCGAGTTGAAATTAACACCATAGATATACTCAGGTCTACAGTCTCTTGAAGCTGTGAAAAAATTAAACTTTTAGGTAAACGTAAAAGAGATACGGCCATTTATGCCGCAAAAAACGTGTATTTCGACACTCTCAAAGGAATCAAAATTTATAGGGTATTTTCCGTTGAGCTAGAACTATGAAAGTTGGTAAGTAATACCGTCTTATGCCTACTACTAGTATAGAGGGAAGAAACTATATATTTATAATTAATTATAATAAATATGTACATATTATAATATAATCTAAATATATATAAAACTCAAAGGTGACTGACTGACTGACTGACATAGTCAACGCACAGCCCAAACCACTGGAGGGATCGGGCTGAAATTTGCATGCTAGTAGATGTTATGACGTAGGCATCCGCTAAGAAAGGATTTTGATAAATTCTACCCCCAAGGGGATAAATTAGGGGATAAAAGTTGTATGAAACTTTGTCAATTTTAAACCGATCGGGCAGAGACTTTGTATGCATATAGCTACTACGACGTAGGCAACCCCTAAGAAAGGATTTTGATAAATTTCGACTATGTAGGGGTGAAATAGGGGATGAAAGTTCATATGAAACAAAGTAATTATTCCACGCGGACGAAGTAGCGGGCAAAAAGCTAGTTATTTATAAATGTATAGTTTGTAGTAGTACAAATTTGTAGGTACCGACAAATTTGTACGGAACCCTCGGTGGGCGAGTCCGACTCACAATTGTCCGGTTTTTAACAGACATAACTAAATACTTATACATGCTAAAAATCTTGGAATAACAGTCTTTGCCACATCCACATAATATACAAGAAAAAGTAAAACCGCTTTCAAAAACATAAAAAATAATGATGTGCGAAACAGTTTCGGAAGTCGGTGCCGAATCCGAATCGGATCTTTTGATTTTGAGAAGCGAGTTGAATTTTACGATCGTAGACGACGTTATCATTTACTCGGTCGTTACATATTATTGTCATTTTGTTCTAAACTATGTGATCAGATCTTGACCAAATTTGTATGAGACCACCTCTAAAGTATGACCTCCAGATCAAAAAAGAATCATCAAAATCGATTCATAATTGACGGAGTAATCGCGTAACAAAGATACAAAAAAAACATCTCCTTCTTTTTTTAAGTTGGTTAGAAACAAAAAAACTGAATTCAAGTAGGAAACCATTATCATCCAAAAAATTATCTGCCCTCAAATAAAGCGAACAACCAAAAGCCCAAGCCCCTAAAAGTATAACAAACACTAAGCATGGGGTCTGCCGACACCCTATCACGGGGATGGGGTGCTAACAATATGCTGAGTAATGACATAAGCACCTATAATGGGTACCACGGTGGGGAGTCCCGGGAAGAATCGTAAAACCATTACTAACGTGGCGTGAACCGCGAAGTGTCTTACCTAATTTGATTATGATTTTTCTCTTTATAAAGCTACTAGCGACCCGCCCGCGGTTTCACCCGCGTTGCCCCGTTCCAAAGAGTCGTAGCGTGATATTGAAAATATATATTTTCCAAAATAAAAAGTCTATAGCACTCAGGGATAATATATCTACCTTTCTAACAGTGAAAGAATTTTCAAAATCAGTTCAGTAGATCCAGAGATTACCCCCTACAAAACACAAACTTTACCTCTTTATAATACTTATTAGTATATATATTAACTGCTTCCCGCGGTTCTACTTGTGTTTCAAAAGGATATAATTAGGTATTATAACTCTGCTTTCTAGGCAGCGTATCAAGATGAAACATGGATTATGATGTTTTATCTCCAGCCATACAACTGAAATCGGTGTAAAAATTTGGTGTAGCAGATTTAGCGTGATGCATTCCTACAGACAGACAACATGTAACCTGCTAAAAGTCCAAATTCGAAGATGCTACTGAAAATTTCAAAGAAAAAGGTAATATCACTTTGACTGACCTGGAAGTAGGAATTAACCTAGGACCTCTGGCATAGAGTTACAAACAGTCAAACAAACATTCGAATGATAATTGTCTTGGATTCTATTGCTCCTTTATATTAAAGGATGTACAGAAATCGGCTAGTTACAATAATCCCAGGTTACAATTACCGAGGAAGGTTATATGAAATGAAATGATATTTATTCTGCAAGTAAATCTTTAGAGATACATGTCAATGGTTTGGTTTTTTTATAGCTAGATGGCTTCGGCATTTCCTAACTGACGACCTCTGAGAAGAAACACCGAAACAAACTCAGAGAATCATGGTCTCTTTTAAAGTTATGAAAAAACACTTGTTTAGGCTATATAACATATATCTATACTTATAATAAATCTGTAGAGAGGCACAGAGATAGATTATAGTCTGGAATAACACATAGGCTACTTTATATCCAGGTCAGACCCAATTCTGAAGTCCACGCACACAAAGTCGTGGGCAGAAGCTAGTTTGACAATAAATCTATACTTATAATAAATCTGTAGAGAGGTCAATTATGTACATGAAATATATTTCCAAAATAACTATCAGCGGGTGATTAGTGATCGATACTGACGCCAAAAATGCAATCAGTAAAAATTTTGTCTGTCTGTCTGTCTGTATGTTCGTTATAGAAACAAAAACCACTCGACGGATTTCAACGAAACTTGGTACAATTGTTCTTCATACTCCTGGGCAGGGCTTTTCATCACGCTACGATCAATAAGAGCAGAGCAGTGAAGGGAAATGTTGGGAAAATGAGTGATTCATGAGAAAGGTTTCAAGCTATAAAACATCACGCTACAACCCATGGGGAACGGGGCAACGCAGGTGAAACCGCGGGAGAAGAACTAGGGAACAAAGTAACTATTCCACGCGGACGAAGTCGCTGGCAAAAGCTAGTATAACAAATATTTGTATTTTTTTTATGGGATAGGTGGCAAACGAGCAGACGGATCACCTATGGTAAGCAATTACCGCCGCCCATGGACACCCGCAACACCAGAGGAGTCACAAGTGCGTTGCCGGCATTTTAAAAGGGGATGGGGCCTCCGGTATTCTCACTCACACGACGAGATGACAACTTAAGATTGAAGAAATCTGTCAGTTTTGGATACCATGATTTCCACCACTGATGAACTAAGAAGCAGAAAGAATTCTATCATCTCAAAGTTATATTCAGATAACTTAATCTCGACAAACGAACCCTTTATAACGAAGTGTCTACCCTGTAATATATAAAAAAGCGATAACTAATATCTCACTACGGGACCCTCTAGTCTTCAACAAATAACAACCCTATTGACTTCACAAGGGTGCTTGAAATATGCTCCAGTAATTGTGGTATTGTGCTGCGGATTATTACGACATTACTCTAACAAAAGATACTGTATGGTGCACAAGCTGAGTACTACGTGAGAAATTTTATAAAATATTGTTTTTTTATGAGCTGACGGAAGGTCTTAGAAGATTCCCTAATTGGTATCGAAGCACGACATTATTTTTGTTTTTTTTTATGGAATAGGGGGCAAACGAGCAGACGGATCGCTTGATGGTAAGCGATCACCGCCGCCCATGGTTACCCGCAACTCCAGAAGAATCACAAGTGCGTTGCCGGCCTTATGGGACGTTTAGGCGTATGGGGACTTGTATTCAATTAGGTCGTGCAAAATAAAGTTGTGATTCCACTGATACAAATAGGGGATAAATATAATGACCACCAAATTTAGTAAATTGATCACCAAAATGGATAAATGGTCACCAAAAATTAGGTTTAGGTTAGGTTAGAACTTATTTTGGTGATCATTTACTATTTTTGGAAATATAAAGTGATTTTTGCCATTACATTTTACTAGATCTGGTGGTTAGTTAAACATAAGCCATACAAATATCCTGCTGATCTGGTATTATCTTGCGAAAGGTCGTTGAGCTCCCTAAATTATGGTTGAGCATCACTGATGCATGCGTGCCGTCAGTTTTCCTTATATTTTTTTTATTTCACCGTTTAAGCGCGTGATAGTATAACTATTACTACGCACATGGCTTCGAAAAGTCTGAGCCAAGGTACCTCAGACTCTGAGGTACCTTGGCTCAGACTTACAGATAGGTTTGAATCCAAGGTACCTCAAACTCTGAGGTACCTTGGATTCAAACTCCTTTGACTTGGCAGTTCAATAGTTATATCTCTAGGATATAGCTGCACTACTTTTTATTTCAGCAGCCTCTCAATTTTTTTAAATATATTATTTTATAAGACATTTCTTTTGTCCATTTTCTATAAATGTATGTACCTACCAAATTGTATCAATAATTTTAAACATTGAATAGAGCGCAAGTGGGCATGGTTCTGTTTAAGCCACGCCCACCCTCGAAGCCTTCGATGCGCCGTCCCTCTCGCACAGACTATCTCGCTCCAACGCAGTTAAATGAAACAACTATAAAACTTAGGTCGAATATTGTAAATTTTACTTTTTGATGTTATGTTTATCAATAAGTACGTGCCTTTATAAGTATAGTAAACTTACAGAAAGTTTTGACATAATAATTTGGACCAAAGGATGGAAATATAAAAAATGAAATATTAAAACCTGTGAAGTAGGCATTTAACTTTTTTTCAGGATTATTAGTAAAATTAAACTAGAAATTAATTAGTTTACAAGTCTCTAGATCAATGTTATTTAGGTATTTTTTTTATAGGATAGGAGGGCAAACGAGCTAACGGATCGCTTGATGGTAAGCGATTATCGCCACCCATGGACACCACAACACCAGAGGAGTCACAAATTCATTGCGGACCTTTTAAAAGGGGATTGGGCCTCCGGTAACCTCACTCACTCGGCGAAACACAACGTACGCGTTGTTTGACGCCGGTATTCTGTGAAGCCGTGGCATCACTCCGGTCGAGCCGGCCCATAAATTATTTTATTTTTATTCGTAAAAGGCTTACGCTTATTTATACAATAATATCTAGTTAATTGTACCAAGGAAGAGTGGAAGAAGGAAAGGAAGGCCTTTGCCCGGCAGTGGAACGATCACGGCTCATAATAATACGTGCTATCATAAAAACCGGCACAAAACAGCAGAGATACAAAAATGTAAAAAAAAAAATTTAATTGCACCTACAGTTGCATAATATCTATGGTAAAATTCTAAGTGTAAGTACCAAGTTACCATACTATACAAGTAAAAACCAACCCCTAGAACTCGCGTTGTTTTTCTAGATATAACACGCCAGTATTGTCAATTATAGCGAAAATGGTCTCGGTAGCTTAGTTGGCTAAAACGTCCGGTGTTTTTACCCGGACACATGTTCGAATCCTTTATGAAATTAATTTTTTTCTTCGCTATTGATACGAGTAACATACCATCACGCCTGTATACCCCGAAGGGTTAGGAAGAGGTGAACCAATGAACACAAACAGTCCGCTGTTTTTAGGTTGCATGTAATAGACGAGCCTATTGCCATTAACCGGTGACAAATCCAGACTCCGAGGTGCTACTGAGAACTTCATAGGAAAACCCAAATAGCACTGCTCGACCTGGGGATCGATCCCAGGACCTCTAGCGTAGCAGTCGCGCTTGGGACCACTAAACCAATGAGGCAAACATAGCAACTAATAAAACCAATATTACAAACCATAACACAGAAACAAATGCATAACATAAAAACATTTATAAGTAGTGATGTCAATAAAACACATAATTTGATTGTCCCGTCCGCGTCCCGGCGCGGGGCGAATTCCCGGGATTCTCACACGTGTGGCGTGATGCTGTCTCCTCTCTTTATTTATGACTGAACTTGGATTTGGTACGGGTTCAAGAAAGTTTCGGATAGAAGGGTAGGGAAGGATTACTTTTGGTGCATAGCTAGACTTCATAACTTAATTTTAGAAGCAGTCCTACTAATTTTTAAGTAAATACTTAGGTAAGTAGGTATATTTTTTTAATAAGCAGATGTTATAAAGGCACTTTTACGAATCAATGAGATTAGATAAGATTTTTGGGACAAGACGATGCCTGCGTTTTTTAAGTGACGATCTCGAAAGAAACACGGAAATTCAAGGACTCCTGGTCTATTTTAAAGTGCAGACCATAGTATCACAAATAATCACAATTTAGGATGTCTCTAATTGATTTTTATTAAGTAGAGAGTCATGGCAACTTTGAGTTGACCTATCCTAAAAGACAGCAAGCATGTATTATAGGGAGCTTAACAAACGATGCAGGACGCAGACACTTCCAATCAGCCGTAACATTTGACAGAGATATTTTTTTTTTATTCGTGTAAGTATTACAAGTCTACGGGGCATCTACACAAAAGGATAAAACAGTTGTATTTCTAAATGCATTCACATATCGAACTGTTTTCCGGCGGGCGACAAAATTTTTTGACAACTTACCGTTTCAGGACCAGTTGTATGAAACATATTTTACATCGCTACATGGCTCTGGAAAAGGCATTGAAAACGATCTCGTGGAAAACACGGTTCTGGGAAAGTTATGAAAAAGGATCTCAAAGAAAACACGGCTCTGGGAAAGGCATTGAAAATGATCTCAAAGAAAACTTGGTTCTGGGAAAAGAAATGAAAACGATCTCGAAGAAAACACGACTCTGGGAAAGGCATTGAAAATGATGATGAAGGCTTTAAAAAAGATCCCAAGGAAAGCAACATATTTTTTAAATAGTTAACTGTACTTTCTTGTGTGTTACGGCGCAGTCTCGACAGACGGGCCCACCTTGATGTAACGCGACACCGGCGTACGTCACCCAAGGGGCCAAGGTACTGCACAAAGAACCCTGATGGGATAGGCAGAACTCTTACTTAAAAATCCTTACTTGAACTCAAGAATAGCGAGAAATAAAATAAATGTAGTATATCTTACCATCACGCCTGTATTTCCGGAGGGATAGGTAGAGGTGAAAGTACTAAATATACCTACTTCCACAACAGCACTATTTATTTTATTTTATTTATTAAAAAATACAAATTACATTCAATAAATAAATAGAATTCAGATACAATTCAATTAACGTTAAAAGCAGTGGTAATCTAATTAATGGCTAGGGCGTCGGGCTTGCGATCATGTGGTTGCCGGTTCGAAACCCGCCCATTGCACTACCGACGTGATCCCACTCGTACCACAAGCATTTAGCTTAGCACGAGGGGTTAACAAGAATATGTTAGTAATATGCGAAACACATTGCTAGTAAGCTTTTCTTTAAAAAATATAGGTATCTTGTGTTTCTTCATTTACAGGAAATCATAGCATTTTTTTTTTAAATAAAAGCTTACTAGTAATTGCAAATAAATTATAGTAAAATTACAAATAGTGTTTGCTTATTTTTGTTTAGAAAACCTTTTAAAGGATAGATACTAAGGCCCTTTCCAACTCTGCCATCCATACTCGCTACGTATAAGTACTAAGTAAGTATATAAACAAAACAATGTAAAAATAAGTAGGTAGGCCCCATTAGTCTAGTTGTCCTAAGTGCAACTGCTACGCTAGAGGTCCTGGCATCGATCCCCAGGTCGAGCAGTGTTATTGGGTTTTTCTATGAAATTCTCAGTAGCAGCTCGCAGGAGTTTCGAATTATGCCCGGTTAATAGCAATAGGCTCGCCCCATATTAGGTGGGACCTAAACATACCGGTGAATTAGTACCTGGTCATCTCACTACACCACACCCTTACCCTTCGGGAAATACAGAAATTATGTAATAGTATTTAACTAGTAGGTGAGTAAAAAGTTCTGAATTTCGTCTCTGAATTACTTCGCCATATTTCTTCATTTCGTTCGCATAATTTGTTGTTTATCAGTCATCAGTTACGAAGTTATGGGACCCATACTTATTATGGGGAACGGATCGGCCCACCGCGATGTAATACAATACCTACCGTATACCTACGTGGCAGCCCTTGAGGGTTCATCCACACTCAACGAACTTATGGGTAGGGACTAACTAATACTACCTACCTAATATTTGATAAACGCATAAAATACTAGCGGCCTGTCTCGGCTTCGCACGGGTTTATTTTTATGGGATAGGAGGGCTAAAGAGCAGACGGATCGCCTGATAGTAAGCGATTACCGCCGCACATGGACACCCGCAACACCATAGGAGTAACAAGTGCGTTGCCGACCTTTTAAAAGGGGATTGGGCCTCCGGTAACCTCACTCACTCGGCGAAACACAACGTAAGCGTTGTTTAACGCCGGTTTTCTGTGAGGCCGTGGTATTACTCCGGTCGAGCCGGCCCATTCGTGCCGAAGCATGGCTCTCCCACGTAAAAGGGACTTACTTGGGATCCCTAATTTTTTCTAGTAATAAATATAGCCTATGTTACTCAGGGATAATGTAGCATTCTAACGGCAAAAGATTTTTTGAAAACGGTCCAGTAGTTTTTAAAAAAAAACACAACGTAAGCGTTGTTTGACGCCGGTTTTCTGTGAGGCCGTGGTATCACTTCGAGCCGGCCCATTCGTGCCGAAACATGGCTCTCCCACGTTAAAAATTGCACGCGATTACTAATGTTGTGGAAAATAAGCAATATAAATGCAAATTGATCAAAATGGTGTTCTTACTTTACATAATTTCAGTTCAATTTTTGTACCATTTCGTATCAGGAGCCGTAAACCTACTTATTGGAGTCGGCAAACGAGCTGACGAGCCACCTGGTGGTAAGTAGTCATCGTAGCCCATTGACACTTGCAACACCAGAGGAGTTGCTGATGCATTGCCGATCTTTAAGAGCCCCTACGGACTGCAGAATACCAGAGCCGCAGCAACCGAGGGGAACTGATTCTTACCACGACTTTATCTGCGTGGACTTCAGACATGTATCCGACCTGGATAAACGTGCTTCCCAGACTACAATCTATCTCTGTACCAAATTTTATCCCGATCCGTTCTGACGAGACTGAGTAACAAACTCATCCAGCATACATCCTCACAAACTTACACGTTTATCACGACACACTTGGCATAGCAGCCGAAGAGAGACTTCTGCGTGGCGCAGAAGTCTCTGTTGTGGGTTCGATCCCCATACGGAGCAAATATTTGTATGATCTACAGGTAGTTGTTCCGGGTCTGGGCGTTTGTGTGTGTGAGATTTGTGTTTATGAACGCACCCACGAAACAGGAGAAAATCCTTGTTGTTGTTCTTGCAATGTTTTTTTTTTTAATTATTAGTAAGATAAAATTAGTAGTTTGGATCTGTGCTTACCCTTTGGATAATACAGGCGTGATGTTATTTAGTGAATCCATAATAATACAAATAGGCTTTCTAAAACAACAGGTGTAGATCATTAGGATGAGTCACAAATAGCGATCAACACGCCATCTATTATGCTTCAGCGTAAACAAAAGAGTAGGTTTACGGGTATGACGTAGAAATGACGTCAAATCGTACTACAGAAACAAAAATATCTTTACAAAAACATTCAGGACGAATAATAAAGGTTACATGCTCAGTGGACATAAAGAACGTTGTGGGAGGTCTGTAGCTTCTACATTTTTAAAATTAAGTTACCTCCCTGAAGTTTATAGCGCTATCTTTAGCGTTGGTATAAGTTTATTACTCTTACAACTGCATAGCGGAACTTGTTTCAAGTGTTTTGTTATTGCTCTAAAATATTTATTTCATAGTAGGTATGTAATCTTATTCTAATCTACCTACCTACTTAGTAAAAAGATAGCAGAATATACGCATAGCGCGGCGCACGCTCGCCGTCGGGCGCCAGGTGCGTCATTCATTTTCAATTTTGCACCATAGACAATTGTAGATGTTGATTGGAGTTTACGAAAATTGCCCAAAAAAATATTGCAGAAGTATTGGAGAATTGTTAGATTTAGAATAAAATGAGAAAACACTACAAACGTATATAAATATTTATAAAAAATTGACCGTAAAGCAAAATAATAACATACCATTACGCCTGTAATCTCCGAAGGGTTAAGCAGAGGTGTACTAATGTACACTCACAGTTCATCCGCAATATGTTTAGGTCCCATGTAATAGGGGGCGAGCCTATTGCCATTAACCAGGCACAAATCCAGCGTCCGAACTGCTACTGAGAATTTCATAGAAAACCCTAATAACACTTTGCTCGACCTAGGGATCGAACCCAGGAACTCTCAGGAACAGGATTTTTGTTTTTTTCAATATATTTTTTTAATAATAATAAATTGTTTATTTTCTCTTAATTTTACAATTAACTTGTTTTACCTTACAGTTTTTAGTTTTTGATATACCCCTCATCACTATCAAATTTGAGACGAATTTAATGACGCCTCAAGCCAAAATCCATCAATCCGCTTAGGCTAGAGAGCGTGCCAAAGAAATACATACATTCACTCGAAAAACATAGACCTCTTTCTGGCGCAGTCGGGTAAAAATACTTAACAAAAATTCATTCTTGAATTCTTCTCTTTGAATCAAAAGTAACAATGCTATAAAATTGTGATAATTAATATATAATTATGATAATTCAAACCAAGGCCGTCAATCAATCAGGATTATACAGGAACATTGTAATTTATAGTAAACATAAAATATTATATGGTAACATTTCCATTAAAAACTTTCCAGATACTTTAGTCTATGGTGCATAGTAAAGAGACAGCTAGAACTAAATCGATTTCTGTTACGTTTATCGATTGTAAACCTTTTTAACGGTAGGTTTGTTAAAGTTCTAAAACTATTCAGTAAGTACAAGTACGAAATAATTGCTTATTGTTGTATTTTCTTACATTAGAAACAATTTCTTTAAATTATTTTTAGATTTACATATACTGCATTTCAGTACTCGAAATATGACATTCCGAATATATGACAGAATCCGATTCACGTGATTACGTCACTCGGGCCAAGCGAAGCAAGCGAAAGGAGATGTACGAGATTCGTACTGTGTTAAAATTAATACGTCATCTCATAATCTAAAGTGATATCTGTTAATTAATTCGCGGTGTCGCTTATAAATTCAATATAAAACAGTAAGTAAATAATTCTGGCGTCGTCCCACGCTACGCCGTATGGTACGGACGCGTTGTTTGGTTCCCTGTGCAGTGCCTATACAAATGCATAATATAACCTATCTGCGCTTTGCATAAATCTATGAGGCCGAGGCCTTGTAATTGATGCAGATGCAGCCGATGTGGAAATAAGGCGATAATGCGATTACAAAAGTAGTTAAAAACGTCATCGTTGCGAAGCCATCAAGTCGGGGTGTTTTGCCGCGCTGTGTGCCTTGTTTATTGACGCGTTGGTTGCAATATTGCAGACATAATGCCGGCGGCGCGAGGCGTTAAACGTGCAGCGTCTAAATCGTCTGCCGCTACGGCGGCAACGGTGCCCAAAAACAAGAAAAAACGTGGAGGTGAGTTCCTATAGGCATTTTGCAATTGTTTTCTTTACATTTTGGCCTATGTCAATGACCTGTCAAACGCGATGGCGGGAAACGCAAGGCGCGAACTCAAGTCTTCAAAGATCTTTTTTTGTGTTTACAACGTAACTGTACACGATCTGAGATTTGGATGGCTATGTTTGGCCAGTTTGAAATGTATTTAAGCGTAAATATCGCGTTGGTTATGTAAGCCTCGCTTACGAGCGGATTTTTTTAGGTTAGTCGATACAACGCCGCTTCTTCGTATATTTACAAATGTTATTTTCACATAAATTAATGTATTCCGTAAATAGCTGTGACTAATTTATGTTTAATTCACAATATTAAATGTGTTGGCCATTTGTTTACAAAGTTTGAATTAAGTAATGAGGATAGAATATTTGGTAAATTGATATTAATCTGTAGGTATCTAATAGATAACCGGTCACAAAGGCATAGTTATGTTTATCTGTTTCGATTGAATAATTCTTAAAAAATCAAATGGAAAAAACATATTCTCACCATATCATTTTTAGAGCTTCATCCATCAGCTACACCCACATAGGCATACCTACCTAGGGATTAAAACGAAAAAAAGTAAAAAAAAGTACCCTAAATATTGACCAGTCTTATAATCTACTTGTACACCACATTTCAAAGATAACATAACATAACATAATCAACCCATTATATTGTCCCACTGCTGGGCACGGGTCTCCTCTCAGAATGAGAGGGATTAGGCTATAGTCCACCACGCTGGCCTAGTGCAGGTTGGCAGACTTCACACGCCATCGAGAAAATCTCTCAGGCATGCAGGTTTCCTCACGATGTTTTCCTTCACCGTTTAAGCGCGTGATAATTAACTATTAATACGTACATGACTTTGAAAAGTCAGAGGTGCGTGCCTTGGGTTCGAACTCGAGACCTTTGACTTGGCAGTCGAACAGTCATACCACTAGGCTATCACTTCTTTGCATTTCAAAGATATCCATCAAGATCTTGAGGAATCTTATAAGCAGACAATTATCCAATTATTTTGCAATTACATACCTACATGACTTCTCCAGATGATAGCTACTAATAAATATTAGTATTAGTAGCTATGATTATATTACATGATCCAGTTAGTCCAGTAAATTTATTTTTGCAATATTAACTTGTATAGTTTTTAAAACTAATGTCATCATTGCATCATCTTAACATTTTTCCCTATTTTTTTGAAGGTCAGCTTGTTTGTATGACAACTGAGTCCAAAGCTTACTAAGCCACAGGGTCTTGATGTGTTAATAATGGTCACCCATCGACAAACTGACTGCTGTCGGTGCAGCCTGACCTTAAAGATTGGATGATCACTTAGCTATACAAATGTATGTGTAGATATATTGTAGCACGCTGACCAACTAAATTCACCAAAGAAAACAAACAGATCATGTCATAGCTAATTTTTATGTTATTTATGTCATCATAATATTTGATAAGAATGACCTCAAATTATTATACTACCTAGACTTACACACTTCGTGATATTTCCTGTAGGTCTGGCCAAGGCATTACATTAGTACACTTTATAAAATGTACAATTTTTATTATGCTCATGTTTGATTTTATATTTTGTATGCACTTGTGAGTGGAGTTGGTAAATAAGTAGTTACTTCCTTATGATTACAACTTATGCAATAGAGCTATAATACACCATTCTGTATTATGGGTTTCAGATTCTACAGAATGTCATAATTCTTGCATTATATTCACTTTTGCTTTATCCACTTTTTTTTTAAAAAGCTTACTAGCTATATGGGTTGCACATTACTATTATTCTGATTAACCCCTCGTGCTAAGCTAAATGCTTATGTTAAGAGTGGGTTCACATTGGTAGTGCAATGGGTGGATTTTGAACCGGAATTACATGATTGCAAGTCCGACGCCCTAGCCATTAGGCTACATTCAAACATACATGCTAGTTGTGAGTCAAGGTTAAGGTCAGGTGTGTAGACCTGACCTTTTTGAAGGACTTACAAGATCAATAAATATATTTTTGCTTAAAAAATGGTTAATAGTGGTACAAGTTATTGTTCTAATACTTATCAAAATTGTTAAATTGTAACAAAAATGTTAAAAAATATAATATAGTAGTTAATTTTTTTTTATTTAAACTAGTGATGGAGTATGTTTTCTTTAATTGCCTTTATCTATTTTTCATGCGCCTACCTATATATATTTTTAAACATGACATCATTTTTCCACAAAATTACTCAAATGATGGTGTCACGTACTTATCAGAAAATGGTAAGATACCTAATAACAATAGTTCCTAAATGTCTGGCTACCTACGTAAATTACTAAAATATTGTGCAAATTTAATGCATCAGGTAACCTAATCTTAAAATATAATATTAAGGATAACCAACATTGGACTCCATATTAATACTTTAATTTTTTTTAAGTCAGGTGGTTATGATAATTTTTATGTTCAGACCGTTAAGCTTTATAAAGGAATGTTTTGGTTTTGTCAATCTAACTGTATGTCACAGCTGTTGTTCTCAGTATCTACCATTACTAATGACTTGTAATATTGTATTTCTAGTAGTAATGCCCACCTCCATGATTTTTATGTATTGTGTAGGCCGTATTGTATCGTAAAAAGTTATAAGAAAATATATTTTTAGGTATGTTTATCTTTTTTGAGAGAATATGAACAATTTCAAAGCACCTTAATAGCTAACATAAATACATACTTACTATTAGTATCTTATATCCTGTATTAAATAGATTTAGTAGAAATGTACTCTACAAAAGAGGTATGCAGGCAGCAAATGTGTCTAATCTGCATCGTGACATAGATTGCATTATAAATAAGGTAATTGCCAAAAGGTTTCATTCGTAGGCAGTTTACAACATTATAAGACTATTATACAATCTTTGTCAAAACAAATGTTAAATTCTTTCAAATTCATTTATTTTGTGAACACAGGTTACATAAATGTTAATAGATAGGCAAGTAAGTTTTCTTATCATGCTTTCTGCCCTTATCCCAAGTTACTTGAAGTTGGCAGAATATGTATTTTTCTTCCATATAATAATATGTCTATCAGCGCTTATCTCATCATCAGAGATAAGAATAGGTAGAGTATACCTATTTACCTATAGTTTGAGGAAGTAAGTAACATAATTATATTGAAGAATCATATTAGTTGTAGCATAACTTATACTGCCTCATTAGTCTAGTGGTCCCAAGCGCGACTGCTACTCTAGAGGTCCTGGGTTCGATCCCCAGGTCGAGCAAAGTGTTATTGGGTTTTTCTATGAAATTCTCAGTAGCAGCTCGGAGTCTGGATTTGTGCCCGGTTAATGGCAATAGGCTCGCCCCCTATTACATGGGACCTAAACATACCGGCGAACTGTGGGTGTACATTAGTACGCCTCTGCCTAACCCTTCGGGGAATACAGGAGTGATGGTATGTTATTATGTTAACTTATATTATGATGTAGCTCCGCTACAAACATACATACATAATCAACCCATTACATTGTCCCACTGTTGGGCACGGGTCTCCTCTCAGAATGAGATGGATTAAGCTATAGACAGGTTAGTATAGTTAGGTTCAATATAATAATTTAGTTCAAATTCATTCAAAGTAATTTGCAATTTCTCAATTCCCGGAATATAATCGTAATTTTTACGAGTGCGGGATTTTAGAGGAGGTATTATCAACTCTATGTTACTTTCTCAAACTTTAGGTAAATATACTCTATTCCGATCTCTGCCCATCGTTCACTTCCCTTGTATATCATCTCTTACGCAGTCCATCCATGTTATCTTTGGTCCCCCCTATCCTTACATTCATTCACTTTCATACTCAAAACCTATTTCTTAAAAGATTGTCTGTTAGCTGCCTATGTCTAAGTTTTGTCAACTGTACTTAAATGTAATATCATTTGTACAGCAATCCAGTGGGAGATCCCGACCGCTCCCAAGAAGAGGGGGCGCGTGCTAGCATGTGGACAAGGGGATGTGGGTCAACTGGGACTCGGCGAGGATGTCGTGGAGACCACAAAGTGAGTGCTTTGAACATCAGTTTGCATTGAGATTCCATTACAGATCAGAACAAGTTATAACAACTGTTTTTGTTTCAGATTCAAGTATGTGACAGCATTGGGTGATAAAATAGTAGATGTGTATGCCGGGGGCATGCACACGATAGCTCTGGACAGCAGTGGAAAGGTTAGAATTTTATTATTTAGTCTCATTAGTTTTTAATCCATACTTCCATACTGATATTATAATGCGAAAGGATTGAAATTAAACCACTGTTACGGATTTTATCGTGTTACTAGCTGTTGTCTACAGTTTCACTCACATCCAAAAAAAAATTACATACTATATGGCGATATGAAACATGCACCAGATTTTAAGCTAGACCACTAGCAGTACATCGGTGAAAACTGCATTCAATTACATGCAGTAGTTATTGCATGAGCGTACAAACGTACAGACAGACAGACAAACATTTTAAAAATTGTTATTTTGGCTTCTGTTCCTCTAATAAAGACACCCATATTCGTTTTTCTTTAATAGTCATTGTCATTGACAGACTTAAATATTATGTCTGTCTGTTACCATGGATGGTGGGTCTGAAACATTAGGATTTGTTAATGTAAATACAATGTGTTAAGAAAATCTTTTCCGATCTGAAAGGGGCATATAGGTATCCCAATCACATCGCCAAATAAAATAAGAAACATTCATGAAAGGAAACATATTAATGAAGTTTAAAATTCACGAATGTCATGCCCAAATAGCCGCAATTACCTTAATTTTTTTAAATGTGATAAACCAATTGAAAATGTTTGCTAAGGTATGGACGTTCGGGTGCAACGATGAGGGTGCCCTGGGTCGTGCCACGGCGGGCGACAGCGAGGAAGGCACTCCGGCCACCGTGGCGCTGCCGGCCCGCGCCGTGGCCGTGGCCGCCGGGGACTCGCATTCTGCCGCTCTACTCGACAACGGAGACGTATACGCCTGGGGAGCCTTCCGGGTACGTCACCCGATTATTTTACCATAACTTACACACAGCTGTGTGCAAGGTATTAATGCACATCCACAGTTTGCCGGTATGTTTAGGTTGTAATAGGGGGCAAGTTTATTTCCATTATCTGGGCACAAATTCCAAACTCCAAGCTGCTAGAGATAGGATTTTGGACTTAGACCATAGAATAGAATAGAATAGAACTTTATTTTGCAAATATGGGTAATACATAATAAGTTCTTAAGATTACATTTAGCTCAGCCACATTTTACCAATCGGCATGCAAATATTTGAAATTATTTATATCACTATTATTACACTTATTTAGATCAATTTATAAATTACATAATCTAACAATTATTTTAATGTATACTATAGTTGATTGAGATTTTATTCAATATTCTCCAAAATTGTTACTAATATTATTTACTTGGTCTTATAACAATTCAATATGAAAAATCATCAGATCAAGTGTGTGCCCTACATTAAAAACACTTATTTATTCAATGGTATCAAAACACAAAGTAACTACCAAACAAACATCTAAATTCACCAAATAGCAACCTAGCAACATCAATTAATCGTGTTTCATTGCCGAAATAACATTAATTTACATTAACAGTGGTTGTAAATTCATGTACAGTTGACAAAAGAATAACGTATGCAGGCAGGGAATGACATCTGTGTCTTCAAATTGGTTGCATTTGTAAATTATTATCCGACAAAAGTTTTGTTATATAGGCAGCTAGCAACACTTGTATTTCCACACATGTTGACATTTATCACATCGGGTGTAAACCTATTAGGATGATATTGATATTGAAATAAATAAATAAATATTGCACAATACGTTATTACACAATATTGATTAAAACACAGATTTCGTTAGCTATGTTCCTGTTTGCCTAATTCTTTTGTCGACTGTACCTAGTGAACTTTTATTATATTCTGACACAAGATTTCCTTCTGATGAATATACTTTCTCCCGCCCGTAAGTATTTTATACCATCATGCCTGTATTCCCCGAAGGGTTAGACAGAGGCATAATATTGTACACCCATAGTTCGCTGATATGTTTAGGTCCCATGTAATAGGGGGCGAGCATATTGCCACTTACCGGGCGCAAATCCCAAACTCTGAGCTGCTGCCCTAGAATTTCACACACTTTCAACCTGGGACCTCTAGCGTAGCAGTCACACTTACGTTCACTAGGCTAATGAAGCAGTTATTTCTATCTGATGAAGATTATTTCTACCGATTATCAACAGATGGATTATTACATTTTATAATAAGTACTTGTGTGTTGTTCAGGATTCCCACGGCAGCATGGGTCTGGTGGTGAGAGGTCGCGAGGGCAAGGCTTGCCGCGCGCCGGTCAAGATCGACATCGGAGAGACCGCCGTCGCGCTGGCCTCCGGTGGAGACCATCTCGTCATACTCTCTGTACGTACTGCACGTATACGTAGCTGCGGTCACTCTACAGATGGGTGACCATTCATTGCACATCGTGATATGGAAATAATGCTGGAGTATTAACTTCGATGCCAGCTGACATATAGCAATGAAAAAAATATTAATTAGTACCCTTTAAAACTCACCATTAGAAGTACTTCAGAAAATTTCCAAACGGTAAATTTATTGTTTGTTATAATCATTCTATCTAATGATGTAACTAACATACTTTTGTGTTGCAGACATCAGGAGGCGTTTACACAATGGGTTGTGGCGAGCAAGGTCAGCTCGGCAGACTGTCGCAGCGATCGGCTTCCAGAGACGCACGACAGGGATTCAGTAAGTATATTTTTCATAAAGATCGTATTTTTTTTTTCATTATTATTTTTGAAGTTTATTCTTATTTTTCATTATTAGTTTAGTTTAATGAACAGAACAACCAGAGTCTAAGTTGGAGCAAGCAATAGGAAAAATATATTCTATTCTAATATAAAAATCGTATTATAAAAATAATTTAAATCGGCGAATAAAGTTTAAAGTTATATTATAACACAACATGGTAAAGTTTGCTGGGAGTCGTTGGATGCAGGTGGCATGTAACCGAGCCTTGTGGAAGTCTTTGGGGGAGGTCTTTGTTCAGCAGTGGACTTCTTTTAATTTAATTGTACTAGAATCTTACAGTTTGAACCAAATTTTAATTTAAAAATCTTTCTTTCAAAATGCTTAGTCTGGTGTTAAAAGAACATACCGATTGATATATTTTTCTGCAGGTGCCTTGCTAGTGCCGTCGAAGGTGATGCTGAAAGCGGGCGCGAGCCGCATCTGGGCGGGATACCACGCCACCTTCGTGCTCGACACTAACGACAAGGTCTTCGCCTGGGGACTCAACAACTATGGACAACTTGGTTAGTTTCCTCATTAAAATGCATCATATTAATATTATAAACGTGAAAGGATGTATGGATGGATGTTGCTCAATCTCGTCAGATGGCTGAATGGATCTAAATGAAATTTGGTATAGAGATAGATTATAGTTTGGAATAGCAGATAGGCTACTTTTTATCCAGTTCGGATCCATTTTGAAGTAGATGAAATCAAGGGTAGAAGCTAGTAGCTATATATAATGTATAGCAAGGTTGCTTGTCCGTATATCGAAGGAGAAAATCCAGATGATCATACGACTTCCGACTTTAGTCACCATCACGCCTGTATTCCCTAAACTAATGCGTAAGTACAGCACACCCACATTTCGCCGGCTCGGAATCGGTTTTCTGGCCGGTTTATGGAAGGCTCGCCCTCTATTACGCGGGCTCTTACGCGGGAGAGCCATGCTTCGGCACAAATGGGCCGGCTCGACCGGAGTGATACCACGGCCTCATAGAAAACCGGCGTCAAACAACGCTTACGTTGTCTTTTTCCGAGTGAGTGATGTTACCGGAGGCCCAATTCCCTTTTAAAAGGTCGGCAACGCACTTGTGACTCCTCTGGTGTTGCGGGTGTCCATTGGCGGCGGTAATCGCTTACCATCAGGCGATCCGTCTGCTCGTTTGCCCTCCTATCCCATAAAAAAAAACATAGAACCAAAACATACCGGCGAACTATGAGTATACAAAATATGTTAGTGTCAATGGAGAATTCCCACCAGAACATGTTACCTTTTGCTCCAATAAATATATTAAAAAACACTTTCTTCTTGTAATAGGTATAACAGGTGAAAAGCGCAAGACAGCGTTGTTCTCGCCGGCGGAGTGCGACGCGTTCACGAGGCACAGCACCACGTGGCGGAGCGTCGCCTGCGGACAACATCACTCGCTCGCACTCGACGCCAACGGACAAGTGTACGCCATCGGACGCTGCGAGTACGGACGGTCAGTGTCTCCATACAATAAAAAAAATTGCAACGTGATACCTCAACACATTGCTGAGAAAAAGGGTCTTAACTGATCAGCAGACAGACAATGAAGGTAAAAGTATCTTCAAGTAGTTTCTTTGAAGTTTGTACCCTAAAAATTATCATACCATCACGTCTGTATTCCCCGAAGGGTGATGCAGAGACGTACTAATGTACACACACAGTTCCCCGGTCCTATTATGTAATAGGGAGCGAGCCTATTGTCATTAACCGGGCACAAATTCCAAAGTACGAGCTGCTACTGAGAATTTCATAGAAAAACCCAATAACACTTTGCTCGACCTGGGGACGAACCCAGGACCTCTAGCGTAGCAGTCGCGCTTGGAACCACTAGACTAATGACGCAGTAAAAATTATCACAATAATAAATAAACCTAGCGATTATTTGAAAAACTTATCAGCGCCTCTATGGTCATTTGGTGAACTGAAATACTAGCTGTTACCTGCTGTTTGACTTGTAACACATAGGACTTTGGAAACAAAAAGGTAGCCTATGAAGGTAGGTAGGTAAAGGTATCCTTGAAGATCCAATCTACCTCTATATATAAAAATCTATTAATTCAGTCATAAGTTCAGCCGTTTAAGCGTCAAAACGTAACAAACAAGCGGACAGAGTTACTTTCGCGTTCATAATATTAATAAAATATTAATTTGGATGAGACCTTGACAAACTAATATGGCCTTGGTCATAGGCCTACCTAGCCTAGATATAGGTAGAGGGTACAGGTAGCCCCCCTTCATGTACTGATGGTATCCATCAAGGTATTTTTAGTGGGTGGTAGAAGTCCCAAACTCCCCGATTTAATCCCCGAAGACCAGTAGAATTTGGAAGGTTTTCTCCTGTAAAAGAAAAGCGCTAAGAGGCTAGGTAGGTTATGTCCATAAGGTACAAAATATCCCGATTACAATGTTGTTCAATGTTCCCTCAGGTTGGGTCTGGGAGATCGCGTGGGTGACGCGGAGGTGTTGGAGCCGATTCCCAAGCTCCAGAACAAGAAGGTCATCAGCATAGCCGCCGGTACCAGCAATTCATTTGCTGTCACCGATACAGGTTAGTATACATCTGGGACATTCCATGTAATAATAGGCAGTTTTTTTAAACTTTACCCCACACTATATTTTTCTCCTGTATCGTGGGTGCTTTTACAAATACAAATTCTCACATACAATAACGTCTAGATCCGGAATAAATACCTGTAGGTCATACAAATACTTGCTCCGCATGGAGATCGAATTCACAACACGTGACGCAGAAGTCGATCAGCCGATACGCCAAACGTGCCGTAAACGTGGGTAATTGACTGATTATTTTAGTTTACTTTCATAAAAAAGATACAGTACCCCTGAGATAATGCGCGTCTGAAGTTATTTCTAAGTGGTTTTGCCGTGGTAAATATTATTATAAAACCTCGGTGTAGAGACAGTTGCGCTCGTAATTATATCGAATTCGTCAATATTGTCCTTATTGATATGTATAGTTTTTTTTAAGGAATTTTATGACCTGTTAACTTAGACCTTTAAGTCATGTCTTTTTTGTAGTTTAAAACACATCACTTTATCCCCAGTAAAACAGTGGAAACTTCACTAAGGTTTCGGTGGAGTTTAGGAGTGAACACAAGTCACGATTTTCAATTTTATATCATTTGCCTACACTCGCACACGTTCACGAACACTTAATGGTTAACTATCCACTATAGTTACACATTAAACTTTGGGGAAACACAAGTTTTGGAAAATTATATAAAACCGACAAAGTGCACTTTACATTTTCCCGCCTAAACTCCCATATGTATAGTGTTTTATTTAAATATGGTTTTGTACGGCCCAGGTGCGGTATTATCGTGGGGCATGGGGTCGGAGGGCCAGCTGGGCTCGGGCGCGCACAGCGACGCGGCGGCGCCGGCGCCCGCCGTCACGCCGCCGCTCGCCGACCGCACGCCGCTGCACATCTCCGCCGGCGGACAACATACACTGCTGCTCGTTGTACGTACTTATACATTATACATTGTCCAATACATTAACATTTTATTCCCAAATCGGTAGACAGAAACTACAAAACTCCACGCTCTCGAATAGAATGCTAAACGAGGCCTTTGTAAGGCAGCCTGTCACCATCGTGGTCGTATATTAGCATATAGGGCCATGGGATTTGTGACATTGACCACTATAGGCATAACATAGCTGCTATGCCTATAGATAGGACAAAAGAAGGTAAGGAGTTTTTAGTCGGAACAAATCCAATATACCCAGCCGCCGCCTCTCAGGTGGCAGACGATCGATGAAAATATTCCTTGCTGAAACACTTGCTACTACAATTCTTGCATACATCTTTTGGTTCGTCTACATCTATGGATGTGGGACTTCTAATTCCCATACAAAGCACGCACCTTTTGAGTTCTCGTTATACCATTAATGACTAACACTCATATAAACAATTAAAAACATTCTGTATACCTAACAAATTTTCTCAGTAACCATAACCCGGATAGTAATAAATAGACCAGTAAAATAATCTATTTCGTTTTCATCATTCCCAGGAGGACCCATCATCGCAGAAGGAAGCGTCACCAGCTCCTGAAAGTGAAACCTCTGAACAAAAGGCTGAATCACAGAACGAGTCAGAGGAAGAAGAGACGCGGCCGCCCAAGAGACAGAAGAATGAGCAGGAGGGAGAGATCTCCTCCACGTCCAGCGCGCAGCCCAGCGAGGTCGCAGAAGATGCCAAACCACAGGTGAGCGACGCACAGATAGATTACATTTTCAGTAATAGGCCAATTTATTTTATTTGTTTGCGGCTATATTATCACTGCGACCGCAGTCGGTCTATTGTTATCACCACTGGTTGAGTTAGAGTTCACCGCTGAATCCTGCAGCTACTATGAACTGCAGGATTTTCTTAGGGGTGAGCTTCTTTATTTCATCCGGGCTTAAGGTGTGATTCCCTAGATGAACACTACACTTGTGTATTAGCGATCCGCATTCCCTAAGAAGGTGAAGTGGCGGTTAATCAGCCTCCTCACAGCGTCGACAGATTAGCGTATCGCTCAACCTTAGGTTGAACATGTGCTTGTTTAAACAACAATGTCCTGTTAAGGTACATAGAGCCAAACAACATTAAAATTCAGTTCGAAAACAAGAAAGTTATAAGCAATTTTAATTTATGCTACACAGGAGCGTACATTGTGACGACAAGCCGTGCGTGAGCCATACAAATTCAATTTGTAACACATTCGTTTTGATAAAAAGGGATAAAGCATCCCTTTAAAAACTAAAAGCTTGTATCTTATTAAGGCGGATCGTTCAGCTGTGCCCGTGAAATTCAAATTTCAAGTGATTTTTTGCAGTTTGTAGGTCTTTATTAAGTTCTGCATTCATTGGTTATGGTAATTGCGACATTAACTATACAAAATTCACAATTTTTATCTAAAACCATTGCTTAAAAATCATTATTGTAGCTAAAAGTAGTGTAAAATGTCAATTTTGACCAATTACACAGATTGCGCCAAGTTTTTGGCTTGATAAGGATTTATAAGTGAAGGTTTTAGTTCTCAGTTGTGAATGTTGTATAGTTAATGCCGCAATTACAACTGCCATGAATCTAGAACTTGTTATACACCTACAAACTGCGAAAAATCACTTGAAATTTGAATTTCGCGGGCTCAGCTGAACGATCCGCCTTAAAGCTTTATTAGTATACAAATTATAATTTTTAAATCAATATTCAGTAGGACTTTTTTAAATTAAATCAAATATCAGTTAACTACCCTTTTAACATAGTTAAATATTCAAAACTCAGTAGGACTACGACTAGTTGTCCAGGGTGGTACCACCACAATGCTAAGAAATAATGTGCTGACATTACTGTGTTCTGGTTTGAAGGACAATATAATCAGTAAAATACTATTATCAGCTGATGTCTCAAGATGACAACTCGCTAGTGATACTTAAAAACTTACCGGCCATTTTTATTCACACACGGAAAATCTTGCTTTTATTTTAACATTAAAGCGTGGGAATGATGCCAGGATGATTATAACGTCATTCTGCTGCAGAGGTATGTGCTTGGGATGACAGATTTGCGAGACAAGGGAAGTCTTTACCCAACAGTGTAAAAAAATTCTGTTACATGAAATAGAGTAAACTGAGTTTGCAGAAACGAAATCAAATGCTAGCTAATATATGACGATAAACAAAGAATATTAGGTCAATGCCTCTGGCTCAGTGTTGGGCATTAGTCAATTAATATTTCAATCAATTATTTTTTTATTCATAGCATTTTTTTATTGATTGCAATTTTTTTTTATTAATTGCTGAACCGGAAACCACATGAGCGCAAGTCCGACACCCTAGCCATTGTTTAAGTAATTGCAATTGAATTTAATTGCATTTATATTTTTAATCAATTGATTGTAATTTTAATTGATCAATGCCCAACACTGCTCTTTTTGTTTGTTGGTCAATGGGCCAACAAAAAGGCTTAAATAAAATTCCCTAATATTAGTCTCCTAACTCATCTGCTTAGGCTAAAAAGAAAACGCGCGCGCCGGCCTCAGCATCGTCCAGCGTCGCGAAGACTTCCAGGAAAAAGGCACGGCGGAATTAGGTTCTTGATAGTTGTTAAATACGGTTCATTTTAGAATGTGTTGCACTTGTAAAAATATATTATAAGTCAGACATTGGACACAATCGTAAATGAATCGGCTTCTAATTGAAAAAATAAGGAGGTTCTATGTTCTTCTCTATGTATTTTTTTATGTTCATCGATATTGACGTAAATTGTCGACCGATTTCAATTCAATTTTTTTTAGGAAAGAGTAGGTTCCCCATGTCGTCCAATTCAAATTTGGTGAAGATCTGATAACGTAATCGTCAACAAAAGTAAAATTATACCCGCCACTGAAAATTTCGGAGAGAGTGCATCAGATCTCCACGATCTTATTCCCCCTAGCCCCTTCTACTATCGGACGACCAGAAACACGAAAAAGCGTCATCGATTCATGGTGGACATTCCGAAAACCCGAACGAAAGCCCCCTTTTATCATGAGTACTGCTGAAATGTCGAATTCGCTTCCCGAGTGGGTCTGCCGCGATAGGTATAATCTGGGTGTCTTTCGGTTCGAATCGGTTTCTTCTTGGCAAGCGCGCTCCATCGTAGATCGCAGTATTGCTTAACATCAGGCGAACTGACAGCGTTAGTCTATCACTAATAAAAAAAATAGAAATAAAAATAACTTAAGAAAAAGTGATACCTACCTTCAAAATTATAAAAAATAATGTTATGTGCAAAACAGTTTCGGAAATCGGTGGCGAAAACAAAAGATCCAGAACTGTTTTGCACATAACATTTTTTTTTTTCATGTTTTTGAAAGCGGTTTTACTTTTTGTTATACATATTATTTTTATAGAATCTTGACTTTTTTACAAGTGCAACAAAAATCCATAGAGTAAAATAGGTGAGGGCAGAAAGTAGATAGAAACCTTAAATCGGGTGGTGGCTGGATTTATTTTATTATTTTAGTTTTTATTTTAGTTTTTCATGTATTTTTTATATTATGTTTTGTCCATTGTGTTGTCCTATTTTTGTTTAGTTAGAATTTAGTTGTGTATTTTGTATTGTTTGTTTTTAAATAAGACCGTATTTGGGACTGAAAAAAGTTAATACCAAGGGGCTAAAATGTGTAGCACGAGAAAATTTTATCGTCGCCGTATCTCGTCTGTAGCCATACTTTCGGCACGAGATAAAGGACGACTAAATATTTCGTAGCGGTCATGTTAGCCTAGCAGGTATTTTGTGTAGATTGATATTTGATTAAAGTGAATGCAATTAAATAGTTCATTGTGATTGTTTATTGATTGATCAATGGTTATAAGACTGATTAAGTGGTTACAAATTAGGCTTTATTATCACTATTTAATGAGTAATTATTTACCTGCCTCATTAGTCTATTGGTCCCAAGCGCGACTGCTATGCTGGAGGTCCTGGGTCCGATCCCCAGGTCGAGCAAAGTGTTATTGAGTTTTCTATGAAATTCTCAGTAGCAGCTCGAAGTCTGGATTTGTGCCCGGTTAATGGCTATAGGCTCGCCCCCTATAACATGGGACCTAAACATACCGGCGAACTGTGGGTGTACATTAAGTACGCCTCTGCCTAACCCTTCGGGGAATACAAGCGTGATGGTATGTATGTATGTAATTATTTACACTTAATACATATTTATCATCAACTGCCTCATTAGCCTAGTGGTCCTAAGCGCGACCGCTACGTTAGAGGTCCGGGGTTCGATTCCCAGGTCCAGCAAAGTGTTATTGGGTTATTTTTCTATGAAATTCTCAATAGCAGCTCCAATTTTGGGATTTATGTTAATGACAATAGACTCGCCACCTATTACATGGGACCTAAACATACCAGCGAACGGTGGGTGTAAAGTACGCCTCTGGCGATCCTTTTATAGCCGTGATGGTATGATATTAATCATTTATTCTGTGGGATTATTTTTAAATTCTAACCCAATCTTTGACTGCTTCGTTGGTTTATTCGCCGCTAGTACGGCTACTGATCGTGAGTGTCTGGTGGTCCCATGTCAAGCAATTGGGTGTTGAAATTGTCAGTAGCGGCTCGTACTTTGGATTTATGCTAACTGTCTGGTGTTTCAGTATCTCTGCCTAATACAGGAATAAAGGCGTGATGATATAATATATTGTAACGAGGTGTTGAATATTTTTTCATAATAAACATGTCGAAACTTAGTATTTTTTTCTAAAATTTGCCTAAAATTGTAACCACTTAAAATGAAAGGTATCAAGTTATTTAGTAAAGGAAAAAATTCAATCGCGGGCAGGATTCGAACCTGCGTCTTCTGGTTTGATATACCAGACGCTCTGACCTCTAAGCCACCGCGAACCCTACCCGCATGATTGAAATTTTGCCTTCACATTCTGAATTTACGACATAAGGTGACGTTTTGCGGGTAGGGTTCGCGGTGGCTTAGAGGTCAGAGCGTCTGGTATATCAAACCAGAAGACGCAGGTTCGAATCCTGCCCGCGATTGAATTTTTTCCTTTACTATTAAATAACTTAATAATCTTAGCATGGAAAATGCAAAAGATATGAAAGGTATCAGTTTGAAATATATATTAATTGCTAATTTGAAGACAATTATCTTTCAGAAGGTGAATGGTGATGAAAAGAAAGAGACTCCTATGGAAGTTGATGAAACTGGTGAGTTTGATAAGCTATCATTATCACCCTATATTCGTCCACTGCTGGACATAGGCATCTCCTTATGATCTCCCCTTTATCTATTATTTAAATTAATCTAGCAGTAATAACATCTGGCAGTGGCAGTCTATAGTTTCTGCCTACCCCTGTGGGAGAAAGGCGTGAGTGTATGTATGTAATAACATCTTTTTTGTCGTAATCCCATATTTAAATATAATATGTGTATACAATATTTTATGTCTCACAATATAAACTATAATTAAGTAATTCAAATGCCAATTCAAAATTAATAAAATCATTTTTACAAGTCAGTATTTTAGGTTTTTTGTACTAGGTGGCTCCGGAATCTCCTAGCCTCCGAGTAGTGACAAAGTCAGATAATCTAGTCCAGACACATATCAGATATGTGAGGTTTACAATGTAGGGCATGATAAAATAAGTAATCTCACTTTCGCGAATAAAACATTGAAATCAAAGTACTTTTTGCGGATTTGTGGTATTATACACTGTGTAAAGAAAACCTGTCCGATCCGAAAGGGGCATATAGGCACATCACCAAATAACATAACATACATAGTCAACCCATTATACCGTCCCACTGCTTGGCACGGGTCTCCTCTCAGAATGAGAGGGATTAGGCTATAGTCCACCACGCAGGCCTGGTGCGGGTTGGCAGACTTCACACGCCATCGAGAAAATCTCTCAGGCATGCAGGTTTCGTCACGATGTTTTCCTTCACCGTTTAAGCGCGTGATAATTAATTAACTGTTTAATACGCACATGACTTCGAAAAGTCAGAGGTGCGTGCCTTGGGTTCGAGCTCGAGACCTTTGACTTGGCAGTCCAACGGTCATACCACTAGGCTATCACTGCTGTGTGTACACAAAATAAAATAATAAACATTATATATTCACGAAAGTAAACATAATAATGAAGTTTAAAATGTATTATTGTCGTGCCCAAATTGCCGCAATTACCCCAAAACTAGCAAATTTTTAAAATGTGATAAAAGCGTTATCGACCTTACTACAATAGAACAGGATCTCGATACCTAACACTACTTTCACGGGTCGGACAGGGTCTTCTTAACATATTGTATTGATATTATTTATTTCCCGACGTTCCGGATCCTTTACAGCATCCATGGTCATGAGTAAACATAAATCTACCCATGTCTATATCAATTAGTGAATAGTATATCAATTTATTTGTCTTTCCTTCTCAGTCGTATCCCTCATTGCTGAGGATCACGACCAATCCAGGTGATATCCGCATGCACTTACCTAAACCTGCCTAAGTTGCCTCATTAGTCTTGCGGTCGTAGGCGACTGCTGCGCTAGAGGTCCTGGGTTCGATTCCCAGCAAAGATGTGTTGAGTTTTTCTATAAAATACTCAATTGCATCTCGGAGTTTGAATTTATACCTGATTTTTGGCAATATACTATTGCCAATATACTGTTGATATTATCTATACACTTCTATTATTGATACGGTAGATAATACAAATTGACAACATTTCATTTGAATACCCTTATACTTACTAATTTTATTTGAAACTAGATCGAAAAATAGTATACCCGTATTTTTTATTTGCCCAATATTAAATCATTTTCATATTTATTTTCGACTTTGAAGTTTTTTGTATTCTAAACAAACGTAACTGGCAAATGACGTCATTTGTACAGTTAAACGGTGATATAACGTCATTTTTCTGACCCCTAAAAAAAATCTTTTACGCCAGTTTGGCATTACGATACCTTACGATATATATTTCGTTGTTGATTTACTATTATTTCGACAAAATTTCAATTTTTTCAGTTTCCGCCGTATAAGTGACATCACACGTTGATTATTTTAAAATATAAAAAATAAATATTGCCTATAAAAATAAATAATTCCGTAATTTACAGAGTTGGCAACGCGCGAGAGACACCCCTGGTGTTGCAAGCGTCCATAGGCTACGGTAACCGCTTACCATCATGCGGGCCGTATGCGTTTTGCCACCTTAGTGGTATAAAAAAAATGTTTTGCAACTCAGGATAGGAAAATAAAGACAATAGTTTTTTTTTTTGGTGGCTTAATAATTTTGAAATGTTGTCAATTACCCACATTTCGCAGGTCCTGTATATCTTCACGTTTAGACATTTATGCACTTAATGGATAATACAGGGTGCCAATATAGTCACCTCCACCCGCTGAGGGGGTGATTCTACCTGTCATACTGATTAACTTTCCCAATAAAACCCAAACTATATTCGTGAAAAATAAATACATTACTCTCTTTAAATTAAACAGACCACTTTTAGCTACAGTAAATTCTCAAAAGTCCATAAACACGCTAAGGATTACATTGCTATGAACAGTACGAGCGAGCTCGATACAGCCAGTGCGTGTCACTTGTTAACGACGATGAATAGATGGTCGTAAGTCAAACTAAACGTCAAGCTATTGCGTTGTGAGATTGCCTATGGACTTTTGGTCGCCACTATACCTATGTACGAAGTCGTTTTTTTTCCACGTATCAGATATAGGGTGTCAAAGGGAAAGTTGGTCAGTAAACCGTTCTATTTTTCGCTATTTTGCACGCAAAATACGCGCTATATCGTGGAGTAGCAGACAACAGACCGCTATACCAGGGGTTCCCAATCTATTTCAGTCCGCGGCGCACTTACAATGTTTACTATTTCGTCTCGGCGCCCTCGCCATCTAGCTGGTCGAAATAGTTAGGTACAATGACACTAGTTAGGTAGATAGGCACAGAAATTAATTAGAAGAATGGTAAAGAGATTCGCTACACTTTGGGAACCCCTGCGCTATACCAAGCTATAAATAAAACCCACCAATCTATCCCACAGACAACCCACAAGACCAGAAACCCGAACCAGAGACAGAAACAAAATCAGCAGACGAACAAACAGACGCCGAGCAGACGGAACCGGAACAAGCGGAAGACTCCAAACCAGAGACAACGGACACCTCCAGCCAGGAGACCACGGAGAGCGACACTAAATCCCAGGAGACAGACAAGAATGACGTAGAAATGAGCGAAGAGAGAGAAATTAACGGCACGCCAGAGACCGCCAGCGTCGAGACCAAATCTGTCGACGTCATACAGACAGCCAACCCTCTAACGACTACAGCGTGATGGTAAATGTGTGTGTGACTGTACAGTACATAGTTGGTTTACACGTACGGGTTTTGTCGCGGCGTTTGAGGGTTATACATATCTTTATGCTAAGGTCCGGCCTCCGAGGATATCTAAAGTAAGCTTACAAAATGTCTTATGTTAACAACACATGTTTTCTAGCTAGCATCAATTTATTTATCAATTTAATTTTAGAGTTAACCTATTTCAATTCAAACCGCCTCGTTGACGCATTTTTTAGTCTATGTTCGTAGATTTGGAGATTAGCGCCTTTATATTGTTCGTGCCTTCCTCTATTGAGGCTTTCACCACGAATAGGCTTTTAAAAAATACAATGATTTATCGTTGACGCTTTTAAAAATTTAATGTTACTGTCTCGTGTTTAATACTGTGGGGAGATATTATGAAGTTATTGGCTAAATGTTTATTTTTGACTTCTTTGAACATGAGTTTACTGGGTTCAATTCCCAAATTGAGCAGTTTTATTGAGTATTGTTGTTATTCCGAGGGTAACTCTGCTTCACGTACATGTGTATTTTGTGTCTATATTTCGTTTTCCAGAAAAAAAAGCAACTGATGAGTTCAATGTTATCTATAGTTGTCAAAAGTTATTAAAAAATAATCTTTCACTTGTACTTCGTATTTCAAATTGCCTTTACAAATCAAATCTACCCACAGTTTTAAAAATCTGTTCACAAAAAAACTGTTCTATATTTTGCCTTCGTCTGTCACTAAACCCTGACGTATAAATTGACTGGAGTACCAACGTGGTACTTTTTGACACTAGAGTATCGGGCGGTACCATACGATACTATGTACTGAATGTATTGTTGTACAATACACCGTATTTTTACAATAACATAAAGTATATTCGAAGTTGATCTATAAGTTAAGCTCAGCGGATGTAATGTTTTTAACGGTAAGTAGATGAAAATCTTATATATGGGATCTATATGGTAGTACGCCTCTGCTAATACCGCGGACTTTGAAGGCTGGACCACACAGTATGTGCGGGATAGTCGGTTGTAATGTATGAAACTATAAGCTAGGTTACTAGTGAATTATGGATGTATTTCTGCCTAACCTTTCGGGAACACAGGCGTGATACTATCTATTTTTCTTAACTAGACAAATATAACGGAATTTGTAATTTAAAATGATCAAAAGACGCTTTTTTCGTACTAAAAAACGCATTGACGTCTCTAAAGTATCTATAAAAGATTTATTTGTAGTAATTAATTATTACTTATTATATATTTTTACATTTAAACAACAATTCAGCATTAAGAAGCATGTTAAGACAGTTCAGTAATTGGGACAAGTAAAGAAAAACATACTAGGTATAGTATATCGAAGCGGCGGTAGTCTAATGGCTATGGTCGGACTTGCGATCATGTGGTTGCCGGTTCGAAACCCACCCTTTGCACTACCGACGTGAACCCACTCGTAACGCAAGCATTTAGGGGTTAACAAGAATACTTGTAATCCACTACCCATATTGCTAGTAAGCTTTTTTTTAAAAAAATGACATGTAGTTTCATACATTACTAATACTGCCCAACAAACGTATTGGCCCAGCCTTAAGCGTAAAGGTTGTGTTATTAATAATTTAATTATTATGTTTGTCTCTAAATAAAGCTAAAACTTTAAAGTAATATTTCTTTTCTTACATCCTGATTCCTGATATAGGGCTTATTTCCCAGATTGGTTATCTGTATTCCTGTTATAATCATATTCATTACAATCTTATCCAGCAAAGGTTGTAAAAGCCCCGGAGCACACGAATATCTTGCAATGTATCTGTAACTTGTTAATAAAACACTTAACTCTGACATTAACGTTGGGAGAAACATAACCTCACAGAAAACATCGTTAAACAACGCTTACGTTGTGTTTCGCCGAGTGAGTGAGGTTACCAGAAGCCCAATCCCATTTAAAAAGGTCGGCAACGCACTCGTGACTCCTCTGGTGTTGCGGGTGTCTATGGGCGGCGGTAATCGCTTACCATCAGGCGATCGGTCTGCTCGTTTACCCTCCTATCCCATAAAAAAAAACGTAGGTGATCGTTAAGATGGGATTTTAAGAAAATCCCATGTTATAAGGAAAAATTTGAACATTCCGGGTACATACACAGCTATTACAAAATCCTGTTTAGATTCTTCCCTACGTATGATTGAAGCCCAGTATAGAAAATCCTGGACTAAGTTGAGGCCTTTAGCAGCAGTGGGACACAAAAGAGGCTACATAAAAATCATTATTTCCTTTTAAAATTGCTACAAAATACTTAGACCTATTTTAAAATTACTTACAGAATATCCTTTAAGAGCTACAAGTTTCAAATCAATAATGTACGAACCTTAAAACTTATTTTGATAAACTTCAGCTCAGGAGATATTCACAGACTCGCCGTTCGCGTAGTAAATACCAGGAAGGCTAGTTTTCAGATTATTTGTGTTAAATGTCTTATATTGTTAGTAAAGAATTCCGTTCTTTGTTTTATAGTTACTTCTCCATACAATACAATACAAAAAATACTTTAGACACAAAATGAAGAAACGAACATGTATTTTTTTTTTGTTTTAGGTAATTACAATTTCAAAGTGCTTCTTTAGATTATTAAAAGCTGTGGTTTTATTTATTGTCGTATTGTCACAAATTTGTTTTATTTATTTATCGTTAAAACATTACATTTAGCAACAATTTTGCAATTCAATAATTGTCTTCGTGTTAGATCCACGTTTGTTGTATTTTAAATAATAATTATTATTAATCTTTTGACGCCAAATTCATTAATTTTGGGTCTCGCAACACATTAAAATAATTGGCAGTTCAATTTGGCGGGATATATCGAATTAATCACCCTAAAATAGTCTACGCGTATAGTATAATAGTTGATGTTTACAAAGTTCACTTATTATATCAATAGATAGGAAATAGTTATGTCAGGCCCGGAGTAGGAAAGATATTGAAATTCCACCGTTTAAAGAAACTAGTGACAATGCCATTAGGTGATCCGAACAAAGTGATATTGCATTGACCCTTAACTCTTTTATGCGATTGACATCAGAATGTCTCTAAATCATAGTTTTCATGAAGCTATCAGAATATCGCCTTCCTTAGAATGTCACCTGCATTGTACAAGGATCAATCAATACAAAACCTTCAGCTTCAGTTGAAGATTTATTACTAATCAATGCGATCTGCGATAACTTCAAACTACAGTGTGCTATATTCAAAATAATATTATGCACTAAATCAAGGCAAATAATCAGCTGTTTTTGCCTGAAAGTGAAAACTGACCTTAGCATCCATTGAAAATAGTGCCATCTTGCATATAGAACTTATTTACGACATTAAAATAACGCAAATTCCATATTTTAATGTCGGCGGTTTCAATTCTAAATATATATGGTGTATACAATCGGTGTATACAATCATACTGCAACTGATTGTGGTTTTCAGCAGTTTCTTTTGTACTCTGTGGTCGCAGGCCCTAATCACATATTGTCGTAACCTTTCCAATTGTTCCCAGGTTTCCCATATATCAATAGTAAAATGTTTCAACTTCGAATGTCAATAATGTTGTGTTTCGAGAGTGCTACGCGTTCACGTTTTGTTAAATATTTTTGATATCCTGCGCTTTGGTCGTATCAAGCACTTCTAGAAGGTAAATCAGATTATATTTATGATATTGCGAAGAGAATTATCTTGGTTTGTTGATATTTAGACATTCGTAGGTCTAAATTCATCTCTAATGTTCCATTGTTCCCCAAATACATGTATGGGGTAGTTATAATTGTGTCATGAATTTATGATGTAAGATATTACAAGAATTGTTGTCACACAAATCTCTAAAAATAATAATTTAATAAGTTCTATTATTTTGTGTCTAAATTGACTTGAAGCATAATTTTATTTATCACAATCGAATGCTATATTGAATTATAATTTATAGCCTAATTTAAGTTTTTTAGTTGTAACTTAGAAATGTTTTAAGCTTAATACGATGTAGCCTGTTGCCGTCCAATGTCGGACAAAGGCTTTGCTGAAAGTTGATCACCACAGGGTATGTGGGCTGGTGATTACTATAAAGAAATACGGGAGTTATCAAATACTTGATTACGAACAAAACACAGCGTTGTTATTTATCGATACACGCGTGCACTCTCGACCACGACAAATTGTAAAATAGTATCTTTTTTGCGACTCAAGTCGCTATTAGTGTTGAAGTTGCTAGAGAATAAAGAAAATATTGATATAAATAAATAATTATAAGCGAATTGTCGATTGTTGTATTCGTGTCCTTAGACTGGTACAAACATAACAATATTTCGGGCATAGTTAAGTATTGTAGTGAAACATTAAAATCAATAAGTAAACGTTATGTTGAAAAGTTTTTTTTTTAATTATTTTATAGTAACGTTTTTCGTGCATGATTCTATAAGTACAAGATGTACGGCTCTTTCACACGACGCTATATTTCTTAATTGTTAAAATAAAGATGAACTATAATGTATTGTGTTTTCCTAATAAAATAGTAGTGTAATATTTGTGTTTTATTTTTTACAGTACACAACACAAGGGTCCGGCGGAGCGTGAATTGCCCACAAAAACGTAATACCGAAATAAATCGTAATCCAGACAATATTCTATCAAATTATGTTATTATTCAGATTTAGATACCGTTATTCTAGGTTCCTACGATACTGTTTCGTCTACTACTACTTCACTGGAAATAAAAGACCGGTAAATCGTTCCAAACTTGGTAAACTTAACAAAAATTGCATTCGCTTACATTTATGTCCAGTGAAGTTAGGTATTTTGGATAAAATGGTAACGTAGGAACCTAGATTAACGATATCGGCATCCGTATAATAACAGAATTTGATTAAATTATGTTTGAATTACGATTTATTCCAGTATTACGTTTTTAAGAGAAATTCGGTCCGCCGGACTATTAAGCAAGATACATCTAATTATGCTGTCAGCTAAGATTTCTAATTTTTCTTGATAACATGCAGCAATTGGCATAGAGACATTTTCTCGTGAAAGAATGAAAGAAAAAGTACTATTGCTATATGGTTGTGTAGAAACTAGTTCAGCATATACCGATTTTATTTTGCTTGAACATGTTCTAAAACACACTAGCTATGATACAGCTAAAGTGGGTATTGTCTTTATCTCCATTTATTAACTTCAAAATAACATTAACAAGTTTATCTTTTTTGTATGTGGTAATTAGCTAGATGTTTTATGCGTTTATTTGAGAAGAGTCTTTTAGCATTATTATGCGAAAAGATATTTTCTACCTGTATACCGAAAACGTACTTCCAAACGCAAGGCAACAAATAAAATAGTCGATAAACAAGTTGTTGAGAACACATGCCATGGAATTTTCTGACTAGAAAATGCTTAGAACTTTGTATCGTGTGCGCTGGTAATAATTATTATGATTTCATTTTGCAGTTCTTACATTTCAGTGTCATTTTATACTCAAATTAGGTCTCTTGCAATTTGTTAGTGATGGTGAATAATCTCCCATATATAAATTAAAATGACGAACATTGTATACAGATGAAACATACTGGTTTCTGACACTTGCGCGAATATTAGACATTGAAATAAAACTACTTTCTATTTTGTACTGATTTTATCGCGTTGTGTTGATATTATTTGAATTATATTAAAGGATCCGAAACGTCGGGAATCAAATAATATCAATACAACGCTATAAAATCCGTAAAAAGTAGTTTTATTTCAGATGAAATCTGTTAACATTTAAAAATTGCATTCTATTTCCAACAATTAACATTTTGAACTGAACCATTTTCCTCTGAAAATGGCACAAGCCCTTATTAACACTAAACTAGGTTTAATTTGAAACAATACACATCAACGAATAAATGAATAATCTAAAATTATTTTTGGATATGGTTTATTTATTCAAGTTGCTATAACTACACATTTGGAATACAAATATTACGCTACATGCGTATTGAGCGTGCAGACGAGTCGCAGTTAAATATTAACAGTTGTTACAAATTATAAAAATGTGCGTACGACGATTGATCGCGAGGCAATCCATTCTTACAAAACTGAATTTACGAAAATATATAATCACGCCTGCATATCTCGTAAGGTTTGGCAGGATGTATTGTCATTGTCCACCCACAGTTCGCCGGTATATTTAGGTCCCATGTAATAGGAGGCACGACTATATACAAGAAAATTATCAAAATATTACTATTATCAATACTAAGTTACTGCATCTCCAGTGTTTGCGCGATTTTTCTTTGTAAACCTTTAGAAAATTCTTGAGTTTACCTACTGAGTTACAAAGGGTTTTCATAACAAAAATATGTCCTTTTGCAATTCAATCATAGTACGCACGAGCACGGGTGACTCCATTTAATACACAAATAGAACATTACATACAAAAATTAATTCTATATTTTTTACATCTAGTAATTCCGTATTGCTTGAAATCAATAATTTATTGACACAAATCGACTTTTGACCATCAGAATCAACTTTTATGAAAATAGGAACTGCCAATTTATTTAGATAATATCAGAATTGTAGGAAGCACCAGAATAATGTTGAAAATGTTTGAAAATATAATAGCATCTGATGAATTCAACGGTCAAAGGTAACTACAATTTAAGCGGCTAGGTGCAAAAGCCACTTGATACAAAAATATCACACAAGTACCTACATAAGTACATTTCAATACAAACTTAGCAGAGTTGTGCATTAGATCTGCACAAAACATTGTGTTGTTGAGCAGATAAAAATATGCTTTTGATAAGTGTTTAGTGCAGCGGTTTAGCCCAACGTTGCTTTGACCAGGGACCACTTTGATTTAATTTTTGTTAGCGGGGACCACAGTGTTTATGTAAAATAAAATGTTTCAATTTAAAAATAAACTTAATATGAGTACAAGATTTTTAGGTCTTGGGGACCACTAGTGGTCCGCGGACCACTGGTTGGGAACTCCTGGTCTAGTGTGATTGGTTCATAATTCTACTTTTTTATGTGATTTCTGTATTCCATGTAGGAAATTAAATTATATTCGATTTATCCAACATCTAATGCACAAAATTGCATTTAAATCATTTTAACACTTATTCTGTTACAAGTCTTGAACAACATCGAACACGCCATTGAAGGGACAACTAGATAATTGAGATTTTAATTGAAACACGCAGTCTAGTGGATGAGAGATCGGTGTGTCTGAAGATCAAAGTAGAAAGATAATGTCTTACGCCATGTATAGGCTCTTCCGTGATAGCTAGGTCTCGTGATTACCTCGCGTCGACGTCATCGTTTAAATGTTTTTTTTTTTTCATATTATAACTAGCTTCTGCCCGCACTTTGTCTGCGTGGACTTTAGGATTGGTTCCGACCTGGATAAAAAGTAGCCTATGTGTTATTCCAGGCTATAATCTATCTGTGTGCCAAATGTTATCCGGATCAGTTCAGGCGTGAAAGAGTAACATACAACCATAGGTACATAAAAATTTTCGCGTTAATAATATTAGTCAGGATGATAGCGCCACACTTTTTGTGTTTGTCAGCGTCAAGTATACAGAATAATCCCCAGTAAAACAGTGGAAACTTCACTAAGGCTTCGATGTAGTTTAGGAGTGAACACAAAAGTCACGATTTCCAATTTTATATCATTTGCCTACACTCGCACACGTTCACGAACACTTAATGGTTAACTATCCACTATAATTACACATTAAACTTTGGGGAAATAGGTATTTAAAAATATTATAAAACCGACAAAGTGCACTTTACATTTTCCCGCCTAAACCATTTAAATGTTTACACTATAAATAAATTCAAAATCATTTTTTTTCACAGGCTTTATTCTTGGAATGTTGAATTAGTAATTTTTTTAGTGTACTTTTTAACTAAGTAAACGAAAAACACGAGACAAAGATAGGTGTGCTAGTAAGCAATTTATTTTATGATTCATGGTTTGAAGATTTCTATTGAAGATGTTAACGGTAAAATTGCTCGTGATATTCGCGACGAGACAACAGGGCATCGTAGGAAGAGATTTTTGGTGTGAAACATTATTCTTCTATCATGTACCTATTTTTAAATAGATCAGCCACAAAAACTAATAGATAATATAGGAGTCCGGCGGACCTTGAATTGCCCATAAAAACGTAATACCGAAATAAATCGTAATCCAGACAATATTCTATCAAATTATGTTATTATTCAGATTTGGATACCGTTAATCTAGGTTCCTACGATACTATTTCGTCTACTACTACTTCACTGGAAATAAAAGACCGGAAAATCGTTCTTGGGAAAGTTATCAAAAATTGCATTCGCTTACATTTATTTCCAGTGAAGTATTTTGGATGAAATGGTAGTGTAGGAACCTAAATTAACGGCATCGGAATCCGAATAATAGCAGAATTTCATTAAATTGTGTTTGAATTACGATTTATTTCGGTATTACGTTTGTATGAGAAATTCGGCCTCTCAAGTAAAATACGAGAGTTATTACTAGTAAACACGGCGATACGTAATGCTATACAGTTTGCGCTTTGAAACGCCTGTCGTAATAGGGGTGATTTTTGTAGTCGCCTGTGTAGATTCGTTGTGTCTACATAGAGAAATTTGAACAATGAATTTCCAACTGGGAATATATGGTCTAACAAAAATACTCTGCTTCCCACCAATCTATACATATAAAATGGTGTCCTGAATGACTGACTGACGGATCAACGCACAGCCTTAACAGCTGATCGTAAAGACCTGAAACTTGGAGTGTAAACTTGTATGACGTAGGCATCCGATACGATACTTGAATTAAGTATATTAGGTATTATCTTGCAAATCAAGCTACATGAGTCTCACATTATAAATACTTAACAAAATTATAAACAACCACAATGTCATGATTTTTATTTAAAAGAGTATCTATGGAGTTTCATGCCGGTTCTTCTCCATAAGACCCACTATTTGGAACTGTGCACCTAGTTTTGACAATTCAAGAGTACCTGTACCATTGGTTTATTTGAAATAAAAGATTTGACTTTGACTTTTGACTTTGACTTTGAAAGCATTTTTGGAAATTCAACTCCAAAGGTGGTGAAAAGGGAAAAATATCTAGTCTACATATATATTACAGATATTATAGGTAGGACGCAGCAGTGCTATTGGAATAAATACTGTATATCTTATTTGATCTGTGACCCACAATAAAATGATTGATTGATTGATTGATATTTTATATTAGAAACATGTAAATTTTAGTTCAAGAAAAAATGGATCTAAAGCAGGATTCCAATGTCGAAATACTCTTCCACATTGTACGTCATAAGGTGACGTCATCATTAGATATATTTTTTAAAGCTTACTACAGTACGCGCGGCATAAGTTGGCCGGAGTGAAGTTCGCCGTTTTAATGCGCAGTGGATTGTTTACGTTAAAAATTGTGTACTGCGCAACCAAAAACTGACAAACAGCTAACTTCAGTCCGGCCAAGTTATGTCGCGCGTAATGTAGCAATGTGGGATTGCAGATTACTAGTATTCTTGTTAACCCCTCGTGCTAAGCTAAATGCTTGTGTTAGGAGTGGGTTGACGTCAGTAGGGCAATGGGTGGGTTTCGAACCGGCAACCACATGATCGCCAAGTCCGACGCCCTAGCCATTAGGCCACCGCCGCTTCTTGTTGACACATTATTACTATGTTCTTTATCGTGAATTACTATTTTGGTTTCTTAAAATATTGTAAGTACATTATTTTTGTTAGACCTTACATAAATCAAATACTCTATCCGTTTGAGAGGCGTACGCGCATAAAAGGCTGGGCATATACTGATATATAAAACAGCTATACCATTTTAAAATGAAACATCTATATCTATAGATACACTGCTAAAACACTCAGTTTCATACAAAAATCCGGGACTTACAGCGTAGATTAATAATAGATTGTGGATTCATAGCAAAGAACTATATCGTATGAGGGCTAAATAAGAACTACACTGATTATCTGATCAGCTGCGCTTACTGCAGTCAGTGTACGGATGGGTGACCTTAACACATCGAGACCCCTCGTGCCTCAGAGAGCACATAAAGTCGTTAATCCAGGTTGTCATAAGAACATCTACAACAATCGTCAGTGGTAGTCAAAAGACGAAAAAGCTTGACAACTAGTCCTTCTTTCGAACAACGGTCTTAGAAAAACAGTTACGCTTATGTTATGTTATCACGCGTGTTCCCCGAAGAGTTAGAGACAGGTGTACTAATGTACGCCAACAGTTCGCCGGTGTGTATAGGTCCCACTATGGCACAGGTACCCTAATGTACACCCACAGTTCGCGGGCATATTTAGATCCCACTTAGGCACCGGTGTACTAATGTACACCAACAGTTCGCAGGTATGTTAAGGTCCCACTAAGGCACAAGTGTCCTAATGTACACCCACAGTTCGCGGGCATGTTTAGATCCCACTTGGGCACAGGTGTACTAATGTACACCAACAGTTATCTGGTATGTTTTAGCCATGTAACGAGCTAATTACAACTTTGTACTGAATCCTAAGATTAGATTATTGTTTAAAACTGAGTGTTTTAGCAAGTTTGTCTGACATAAGTGTAGACTGTAGAAGCAGGTTTTGCTGATCAACGTAGGTAGATACATGTTACCCTACACTAGATCAGTCACCGATCTCGGCGTCCTCTGCTTCATCTGAAACAAATATGAATCTTAAATTACATAACATACCATCACACCTGTATTCCCCGAAAGGTTAGGCAGAGGCGTACTAATGTACACCCACAGTTCGCCGGAATGTTTAGGTCTTATTGCCATTAACCGGGCACAAATCCAGACTCCGAGCTGCTACTGAGAATTTCATAGAAAAATCCAATAACACTGCTCAACCTGGGGATCCAACCCAAGACCTCTAGTGTAGCAGTCGCGCTTGGGACCACTAGACTAATGAGGCAGTCAAATCTTGGATTAATCTCCTTAAAAACAACATTAAAAGCGGGAATTCAATCAATGTAATAATACTAGCTTCTGCCCGCGGTTTTGTCTGCGTGGACTTCAGGATTGGGCCTTCAGCCTATGACATAGGCTGAAGACATAGGCTTACAGCCTGGAATAACACATTGTGTTATTCCAGGCTGTAATCTATCTGTGTGCCAAATTTCATCTAGATCCGTGCAGCCGTTCTGGCGTGAAAGAGTAACAAACATCCATACTTACAAACTTTTACGTTTATAATATTAAGTAAGATTTTGTATTTTTTTTAATTGAATGTATTCTTGAATGAATATTCCAGTTATCGAGGAATGATATAGGCTATATATATTCACGCTATACCCGTTAGGAACGGAGCAGCGCGGGTCAAATCGCGAGCAGGTCGCTTGGGTATTATATACTTTTTCTTTACAAAAAACGTTGCGCCACACTAGGATTTTATCCTGTATCGTGGATGCTTTTAGAGACACAAAGTCTCACATACACAAACGCCCAGACCCAACAACAACCTGTAGGGTCATAAAGATATTTATTCCGTGCGGGGATCAAACCCACCACCCTTGGTGCTGGAGCCGATCTCCCAGCCGCTACGCCAAACGTGTGGTCTTTGTAGTGGAGTAGTTCATTGGTGCATTTTGCATACTTCATTCATCCCCATAAGGATTGAAATAGGTAAAAAAAAAATTGTGGATGCCTAATTTCCAGTTCCAGTTTTTTTTTATTGATGTTAGGCTTACGCTTGACGGCCACTTTGCCTGATGTTAAGCGACACTGAGATCTGCGATGGAGCGCTCTTGGAGATTTCTTGATAAGTCAATGATTACATAAAGTTGTATTACAAAAAACCCCATGTTAAAACCCCTCCCGTCCTTCTCTCTCCGAAACATCCAATTTCAACTAAAGTCGATACTAAATGTCCAGAAGCTGGTCTAAAAGTCCAGAAGCTAGTCCATAAGTCCAGAACCTGAACTAAAAGTCCAGAAGCTGGTCTGGCCCAGAGCTTGAACCCTCCGAAATGTATTCCTGGCTACTGCCTTGACTACAAATGTTTCGCCTGACTCACCATTCATTCGCTCGTGTGTTCCGTTAACATTCTCTAGTCTCAGCTGACGCAGGCGAGCTGCCGCGTCCTCTGGAGACATATTGCTCTCCTCAGCATCCTCAAACTCGTCCTCACCTGGAGAATGACATAGTTTAATGTGGGGTACACAGAAGGAGAGATAATAAACACATTATTATTTATTTAAGCTTAGGAGCTGTAATTGACAACATTTCAAAATTATTAAGCCACCAAACTTAAAATACTGTTTCTTTGTTGTCCTATCCTGAGGTCCAAAACATTTTTTTTTTTTTATTATCTTCATTTCAGAGAAAAAAAAATAAAAAAACGTGTGATGAAGGCAATTAATTATACGGCGGAAGGAAAAAAATGAAATTTTGTCAAAATAATATGCAATCAACAACTTAACAGGTAATGTAAGCTTATGAACAATTACGATGATGCCAAACTGACATAATTATAATATTTTTTTAAAGTAAAAAAAATTACGTCACGTCACTGTTTAACCCGTTCAACCGTACAAATGATGTCATTTGGCACTTGAATAGAAAGTTCTTCAAGTACTTCAGTCGAAAATAAATATGAAAATGATTGAATATCGGGAAAATAAAAAATACGGGTATCCTATGTTTCAATCTAGTCTATACTTATAATAAATCTGTAGAGAGGTCAATTCTGTACATGAAATATATTTCCAAAATAACTATCAGCGGGTGATTAGTGATCGATACTGACGCCAAAAATGCAATCAGTAAAAATTTTGTCGGTCTGTCTGTCTGTCTGTATGTTCGTTATAGAAACAAAAACCACTCGACGGATTTCAACGAAACTTGGTACAATTGTTTTTTATACTCCTGGGCAGGATATAGTATACTTTTCATCACGTTACGATCAATAGGAGCAGAGCAGTGAAGGGAAATGTTGGGAAAATGAGTGATTCATGAGAAAGGTTTCAAGCTATAGGTAAAACATCACGCTACAACCCTTAGGAACGGGGCAACGCAGGTGAAACCGCGGGCGAAGAACTAGGGAACAAAGTAACTATTCCACGCGGACGAAGTCGCTGGCAAAAGCTAGTTTCAAATAAAATTGTATATGGGTGTCAAAAAAATGAAATGTTGTCAATTGCTATTGGATAGGTCTTACCTACATCTCTGCTTTCCCATTAGGAATAAAGAATAGAATAAAATTATCTTTATTGTACATCATAAAAGATCCTATAAAACTTAGGGTACAATGGCGGTTTTATCGCTACATAATTACCAGTGTAGGGAAGGGTTAGAATACTGTTCCTCACTGCCTTTCAGATAGGCACCCCGTAAGAGGCGGGAAAATATCTGACTTGCTCGGTGGCAGGGCCTCTTGGGGTCTAACTGGCTGGCGACCACCCTGACGTCGGAGTCTGTCGTAATGCACCTTGCGGGTTTTCGATTTTTGCGCGTAAGATCCAGTTCGCCTCGGTGGCAGCGGCCATGACAGTTTGCATTCCGTAGGGGCTCTTAAGGTTCGGCAACGTATCAGCAACACCTCCGGTGTTGCAGGTATCTATGGGCGACGATGACTACCACCAGGTGGCCCGTCAGCTAGTTTGACGACACGATTGACTAGTGGTTGAGTGATCGGCTTGTGCGCCACGTGTTGTGGATTCAATCCCCACACGGAGCAAACATTTGTATGATCTACAGGTAGTTGTTCCGGGTCTGGGCGTTTGTGTATGTGAGAATTTGTGTTTGTAAACGCACCCACGATACAGGAGAAAATCCTAGTGTGGGGCAACGTTTAAAAAAAAACAATAATAGCGTTATCTGACAGACGACCACAGATTACACATTTATAAGTGTTGTATTACGATATTTTTTTCTCACACCAATCATATTCGGAATGATAGATTGACGAACAGTGTGATAAGACAACGTTGCGGGCTGAAAGATGATGTAGTGACGCGTATTGAAAAGAATATGCTGTGATGGTTTGGACATGTTGAAAGAATGAATGAAAGACGATTAACGAAAATTTATAAGGCGAATGTCGGCGGTAGCGTCGGTAGAGGTCGCCCTAGAAGGATATACGCCGATCTTATTGGCGAAATCTTTCAAAAAGGTCAGGTGCGTAGCACTCGCAACCGGCGTGTATGTATGAGAAGATGTATGAATGTGAAAGAAGCAAAAGAAGTATGCAAGAATCGTAGCAAGTGGCAGTCTATAGTTTCTGCCTTCCCCTGTGGGAGAAAGGCGTGAGGGTATGTATGTATGTATCAATCATATTCTCTTCTAGAACAAGGTGTTACCTTCATCAAACTCCTCTCCATCCATGTAGGGGTCTTCGTCCTCGTCGATCTCGTCCGCGGGGTCTGGGTGCAGCGCCTGGCCCTGGTTCATGGCCAGGTACATGGCTTCCAACTCATTATCATTGGGTGGCACGAACCTGAGTTATTGAGATATAATGTTGGCAGTAAATTCAAATACTCTTCTTGCTGATGTTTTTTTTTATGGGATAGGAGGGCAAACGAGCAGACGGATCGCCTGATGGTAAGCGATTACCGCCGCCCATGGACAACCGCAACACCAGAGGAGTCACGAGTGCGTTGCCCACCTTTTAAAAGGGGATTAGGCCTCCGGTAACCTCACTCACTCGGCGAAACACAAGGTAAGCGTTGTTTAACGCCGGTTTTCTATGAGGCCGTGGTATCACTCCGGTCGAGCCGGCCCATGTGTGCCGAAGCATGGCTCTCCCACGTAAAAAAGCAACGCTTGTTGCTGGCATACTGGGATTTCAAGCAGATGGCAGCAAATTCTAATAACGTGAGCACTACTCTAGATATTGTAGGATATCACGTGAGTAACAACATTATTGAAGACATAAATTTTGGTGAAAGAAAAAGTCTTACTCAGGCAGGACTCGAACATATGTCCCTCAGGTTTTAGTGTAGGCAAAAAAATATCTTTAAAACATGTTTGTATTGATTTGATGTGTTACTGCCAAATATAATAAAAATAGCTAACAGCATCAGTGGCTAATTAAGGCAGTGAGTTCTTTAGTTTTTGTCAGCAATTGAAATGTCTAAGTGCACACAGTGTTGCCAGACTGATAATTAACAGCCAAACGTCACCTTATGACGTAAATTCAGAATGTGAAGGCAAAATTTCAATCATGCGGGTAGGGTTCGCGGTGGCTTAGAGGTCAGAGCGTCTGGTATATCAAGCCAGAAGACGCAGGTTCGAATCCTGCCCGCGATTGAATTTTTTCCTTTACTATTAAATAATTAACAGACAGTTAATTAAAACAAAAATGTGGATATTTAAATGAATTCTGTAATATTATCAATCATATTAAAATCGCGGGATCCCAAGATGTAAAATATTATAAAAGTATTTTTAAAATACTGGGATTGGAAATCAAGTTTGAGATTGAAATCCATAGTCACAGTTACTTATTAAGTAGATATGCAGTTGTTACTTGAAACTACATAAATATCTCACCGTAACTTCGTCATGGGTTCCTCATCAGCATCATATTCATCATCGTCATCGTCTGCTATCGCGTCGCCGCCACCTTGCTGTGTCATCTCTGGCAAACTGGCGATTAAAACAATATTAACTTTTGACCGCTGCGACAAAAGCGTGCCTTCGTCACCAAGCTCTGAATTTCCTTTAGAAATCTGTCACCCAGTCGTGATCGTGGCGTGCTGGGCACATTTTGGTCCGTCGTCTATACATGACTGTGGGGCTCAAATGGTTTAGTAGTCCAGAAAGTTCAAAACTATGTTCAGGCTGATATAAATGCATAAGTAATGCCTTTCTCAGTGTGTCTGTTATTTTAAAATCATTTGAGTTATTAAAAATTACAGGCTTATTATGGCTATATGGTGGATTTTACTAGAAAGAAACTCCATAAGTTTCTTTCTAGTAAAATAATAAAATATATATAATATTATATTATGATGAAACTTATTATTATATTCCAGAAGGGCTAAAATGGTTATTCTATGCGATTCCTCTGGAATTAATTAATATTTAGATACCATCATCCATAGTAGGTACCTCTTTGGCATTTTCTAATGTGAAACATTATTATGACCATCAAAATAAGCCATTTTATCCCAGCTGAACTCTTACTTACGAGATTTCATGGTTGACAACCAGTATGAGACCCGGACCGGGATCTCTCTGGATGGCATGCAGGGAGATATTCTGGTATAGCAGTGTCACTGTTGGGGATGGGCCGCCTTGTCTGCCGACACCACCACCCCACACCACATTTCTGTAAAAAAGTTATGCTTCAGGATTTATGTCAGTTATCCTCCAAACTTTTTCCCAACTGTGTTTGGGTCGGCTTCCAGTCTAACCAGATGCGGCTGAATATCAATATTTTACATAAAGCAACTGTCATTAGACCTTAAAACCCAACATCTGGGCAATACCAATATCCGGAGGGTTGACTGGTTGTCAGGCTTTTATGGACTTCTGGCTACCACTAAGGACGGATTTATTTATTTATTAATTCAGAAGGCTACTGCCTTCCTTTAAGAGTCCGGCGGACCGATTTTCTCTCACAAACGTAATACCGAAATAAATCGTAATCCAGACAATATTCTACCAAATTATGTTATCATTCGGATTTAGATACTGTTAATCTAGGTTCCTACACTCCTATTTCATCCAAAATACTTCACTGGTAATAATTGAAAGCGAATGCAATTTTTGATAACTTTACCAAGTTTGGAATGATTTTCGGGTCTTTTATTTTCAGTAAAGTAGTAGCAGACGAAATAGGACCGTAGGAACCTAGATTAACAGTATCTAATTCTGAATGATAACATTATTTGATAGAATATTGTCTGGATTAGGATTTATTTCGATATTACATTTTTGTGGACAATTCACGCTCTGCCGGACCCTAAAGATCTTAATTGTCCTCATAAATTTCAACTACCAAAATTATTACTAGCCGTCTGAATTATAATTTTAGGGTTATGTAAAGACTAGGAGCTCCTAACATTGATGTGAGAACTAGGACTTGGATAAATGTTGAACCAAAATTTTCATTTTATACAGCTACAGCCGATCCCTATAATAAATCTGTCAATAGCTTACTAGAGATAGGATTTTAACATTATTTATATATGTTAAAATTGTATCTCTAGATCTCTAGTAAGCAAATCTGCTGACAAAATGGTTTATTGGGACCGGCCATTACAGAATTCTAATTCATTGAACTACCAGTAGGTCAAAATAACTGTGTTTCTCAAATTTGCTGTTCCAAATGCCCACACTGGTAAAATCACACAAATAAATGGTTTTGTGGAAACATGAAAATGAATGAGAACAATGTTCATGAATATGAAATATTTCAACCCCAATTGAGTTTTTATATTAAACTAGCTGCTGCCTGCGACTTTTTCTGTGTGGACATCAGGATTGATAAAAGTAGTCTATGTGTTATTCCAGGCTATAATCTCTGTGTGCCAAATTTTATCCAGATCCATTATACATCCATATTCACAAACTTTCACATTTATATTAAATTTACTTATTTTACATTAAGTACACTGCAAGACAATGTGCACAGCTATTCTGAGCATGCTGTAATAGTATTTAGGGACAGACACTTTTAAGAGGACACTCTGGCCCTATTTTCTGATGATAACTATTTTTAATATTTGTACACTATAGGTAACCCAAACTGTGGTCATCTGTGGTCGAATCTGTTTGATGTTTTGATATTCCGCTGAGCAAGAAATCAAGAAATTTAAAAAACATAACTGTAAAGGCATTATGTGTTTCAATTCTTTGTCAGCTTATTACATGACATAGATGTGGAATTCATTTCCAATTTTCTTTGTTATTGTATTCTCTTGAAGAAAACGTGTCACGTTACAAAATTATTGCACGAACATTTTTACATTGGCTAGACGATAGGAAAATATGTTTTTGTTACTTACTGCTCGGTGATGTATAAAGTGGCTGTGCCTAAATCAATGTCATTATTTACTATTAGCTTAACCGAAGGCAATTGCATCAAGATTCCTTCGGCCGGCACCGAAAACGTTGGCGATACAACAACCATATTGGCAAGTCGTACGATTAAATACTTAAATTATGCAAAAAACAGTGCTTTATGTGAATTCGACGCGTTTTTAATTATGCTAGCACATAAACTGAGGCTAAAATCTATTAAAAATAAATTCAGGTGAAACACGCTTCGTTCGCTAAAGAATAAATACGTTTTATTGTTCCTGCCCTCATTTCCTGCGCAAAGTCATCTCAATTCAAAGTATATGAATGAACACATAAACATGTAAATATAGCACATAAGTATGTAAGTATCTCTTATATTATAATAAAAAGTATACTACTATTTTTAACTGCTTAAAAATTTGCTTTAAAATAAAAAAATATTTAAATTCAAAACTATTTTACGATTAGCGCACTAAGAAGCACAACTAAACGTAACCGACATTTGTAAAAAAGTGTGAAATAGAATAAAAGGTTGCCCGGTACAAAAAACCGATGGGTATTATGGTACAATAGAGTATTGGATAATTCACTGAGACTGCGCATATCGTAATGAGATGAGTGCGAAGTGCCAAATAATATGCAGTACCTAAATAACGGAAACGAACATCGTTACTAATATTATAAAACCAAAAGTTTGGATGTATGGATGTTTGTTACGCTTTCACCCCTGAACGACTTAACGGATCTGGATAAAATTTCGCACACAGATAGATTATAGCCTGGACAACACATAAGCTTATATAATTTTAATCCAGGTCGGACCCAATCCTAAAATCCACGCAGACAAACTGACAAAGTCGCAGGCAGAACCTAGTATGAAATACACGCGATTCACAGCTTCAGTTTCTACAGCATAATCAATGTGTAAACGTGTAAGATTTGTACAGTTGAGCAGCCTTTCGAGTTATGAATCAGTACTTCGTTCGCCCCTATAAAATCCATAAAATAAATGTTAAAATCAATATAAGATAATATAAAATAAGTTTAAGATAAAACTCAAATTATTTATCAATACAATCCACAATTGTAAAAGCAATCTGTGAGTCTTTCGTAGAGTTGAAATGTTGAATAAAGATAAGTTTCCACATTGACAAACTTATTAAGGGCAGTAAGGGAACGCTAAATTTTCCGTAAAAACGTAATACCATAATAAATCGTAATTCAAACACAATTTCATCAAATTATGATATTATTCGGATTCGGATACCATTAATCTAGGTTCCTACTCTACGATTTCGTCTACTACTACTTTATTGGAAATAAACGACCAGAAAACAGGTCGAAACTTCGTAAAATTACCAAAAATTATATTCACTTACCCTACAATTATTACCAGTTATGTATTTTGTACGATATGGTAAGATAAGAACCTAGATTAATTTATCCGAATCCGTGTATTAACACAATTTTATTAAATTCTGTTGGAATTACGATTTATTTTGGTATTACGTTTGTACGGAAAATTCGCTCCGCCACGCCACCTCGCCGGACCCTTAACAGTTCCCGAACGTGGGAACATCACATCCCACGATAATGAACAACTGTTGAGAAATTGAGATAGACCTATCTGTCAATGATCGTGACTTTTATAGTAGTTAATTTATTCTGTGAATGGCAATTTAAGATAAATGTCAATTTGTGTACTATTTCTGATTTCTACCTCAGATTTCTACCATGTCAATAATTCTATTTCAATCGTTCCATTTTCATTCAATAGTTTATTTTTCTTCCGCACAATGGCGTTCGCGTTTGATTAGTGCAATAAATTTATTCATAATTTTCGTTGTAGATTATATTAAACCCTAAGAATTGTTACTAAAAATGAATGGAATTAATGATAATTTTGTTATTACACAGTGTTGTGACAATAATGGACCTATTGTCAGTGAGAATTTCAGTACTACATCTACCGATGTAAGTTTTTTCATTTTTGTATTAAAACTACGTATTGGAATCATGTTGCTGTATATGGGAAAAGATTTGTTTGTTTTCCTTCCTTTATAATATTTTCAAAAGTAAATATTACTTGAATCTATTTTGAACGAGAATGTACTTGATAATTTTTATACATTTTTAGCCTTTGCAAGGGCTTTACACCGAAGCTGCTCAGCCTAAATGCTACAGAATGGACAGAGTTGTGTTTGCTGAACCTTTGAAGAACATTTTAAATGAAGGAAATTCTCTAGAAGGTAGGAAATGTCTCTACATAAATATCTGTGTAAAGTAAATAGGACCATACAATGTAACAAAACAACAAAGTATTCAATCAATCATCCATCAAGTCCCATACGATAGACACAATGCAAGACTTTTTGTCTTGGTCTCCGGGATCGATATGGGTTTTGCTGATACAATTGATAATCAGATACTACTTAACAACATATAATAATTTTCACCAACTTTTTCCCACTTCTAAGGGTTGTAGCATGAAGTAAAATACCCTATAATCTTCCTCAAGAATTGTGCTATCGAATGCAAAAAGAAGTTTCAAATCAGACTGATAGTTATAGACATTTGCATGTGCAAACAACAACATTGTGGTTTTATTAAATTAGTAAAAATTGCATTGATACGTAAGGATTTTTCAATATGAAGGTATTTGGGAAACTAAATTTTATGACTACCTACTTTGAGCTCAATTTGCCTCAGCAATATACAGTGACATGGGCACCGCATTGAAACAATAGTTTTTTATTAAGTTACTGTTTGAATAAAAACTAAAGGTGCCTACATAATATACATTGTATAATTCTATATATTATATTAGTGAATCAAATCACAAGTGAATTGGTTTCTTCTAGGCAAGCACGGTCCATCGTAGATCACAGTATCGCTTAACATTAGGCGAACTGGCAGACAAGCGTAAGCCTATCACAAATAAAAAAAAATTGTTCATTGTGTAATGTGTAGGTACAGATGCATGTACCTGAAAGAAATCCTGGTGGTGCCCATGTACACTGAATTCCTGTAAAATACATATCTTCATCTTCTCTTAGAAACAATCATCCAGTATCCTGTTTGATGATGTACTTATATATTTTTTTTTAGGCAGAACAGCTGATCACAGCAATGTCAATGAAGAGGAAATTACTTTCATAGACAATGTGGTGGTCCAGAGTAATGCTCGCAGGAAATATAAAAAATATCACATCAATATTGAGGACCCTTACAATCTGACATGTCCACAGGTAATTAAAAATAAGATTACTGGCTATGCCTATAAAACCTGTTTTACATAAGCAATAACCTGTAGGCTGTATAGCAATGGGCCATGCTTACAACAGTATTTTTATTTTTATTTCTTAAATGACTGTGCCCTGGGTATATTGTAGCCCAAACAATTGTAGCCTGTGTCCTTCTTGAAGTTCCAATATTATCTCTATATCAAAATTGGTTCAGCAGTTTAGGTTTAAAAACATTAGACGTGATATTTATATAGTAACATACCATCACACCTGTATTCCACGAAGGGTTATTCAGAGGTGTACTAATGTGCACCCCTGAGTTGTACAGTTGTTTTTGTACAGTTTGCCCATATGTTTAGGTCCCATGTAATAGGAGGCGAGTCTATTGCTATTATCTGTGCACAAATCCTAAACCCTGAACTGCTATTGAGAATTGTACAGAAAACCCCAATAACACTGCTCGACGTGGGAATCGAACCCAGGCCCTCTAGCGTAGCAGTCGCGTTTAAGACCACTAGGCTACTACTGAGGCAGTTCTTTATTATTCTTAGTTATTTGATAGTTAAAATGATTATCCTAACTCTATCTTTTGTTACAGCCAAACTGCACCCGCTCATTCTCATCTACGAAGCTCCTCAAAGCTCACATACGTAAAGTTCACTGTGCAGATAGAAAAAAGTTTATATGTGAGCGGTGTGGTCGTGGTTTCTCTGTCCAGTATCTGTTGGACCGACATACAATGGTACATACGGGGAAGAAAGTGGAATGTCCCGTTTGTGGGACAATGTTGAGTGGTAGGACTAGGTAAGTTGTAGAATAGAATAGAATATTCTTTATTGGACACCAAAAAACTATTGTACAGTACAATTTTATAAATCATAGAAAGGTACAGTACTTAAATAATGGGCATCGTCTAACTTCGTGTTTCCGAAGATGACCTACACATCTAGGCAGCATAATGATATAGAACTGTTCAAATAGCCTTTGTACCTGAGTTGCAAATATTACATTAAAAAAAATCACGATGGAGGGTTATATCAGCTCTGTATACAATTCGCCCTGCGACGCGATGGACCGACGATTTGAAGAAGGTGGCTGGCAGCGGATGGATGCGAGCTGCCCAAGACTGGGATGGTTAGCGCTCATTGGGGGACGCCTACGTTCAGCAGTGGATGGCAATATAGGCTGATATGAAGATGATGATGAAGATACAATATATCAATATTATCTACAACTGACTGATTAGTGACACCGGGCGCGCCGCTCGCACGCTTGCAAGTTATTTCATGTTTTTAGAACTGACGTTGACATTTACTTCATTGCAATAAAGTTGAAATTGTAAATTATTTTTAGGGCCAAACTACTTTTGTTAATTGTCTTTGTTATGTTAGACGATTGTTTCCGATGTTTTCCGATGCCCATTATTTATCTTGAAGTTCTGTACAAATTAACAATATTTTACAAGAATAATTTAAATAAATAAAATAAATATATACTTTATACTAACATACCGACAACATTCACATCTGTATCCATTGCCCCCAGTCTAAGCACCCATCTCCGCTGTCACTCCGACCTTCGGCCCCACCAGTGTGCAATCTGCAGCAAAAGTTTCTCCAGGCCATCTACTCTGGCAACGCACGTGAAGTTCGTGCATAAAGAGAAGCCACTGGAGTGTGACCAGTGTGAAATTAGGTTTGTATGTGTTTGTTATTAAGTATATTAATAAGTATATTTTAAAACTAGTAATCCACCGGTATCGGGATCAGGGTTCAAGCTAGCGGTGGTGACGGCTCCAATGAAAAGAACCTTCTTACAATTCGCGCCGTATCCAGGAGTACTGCTCTCTGTATCGAGAGCCTCCGCAGGTGTGTCGAGGCTCTTGGCTATTAGAGAGGCTCTAATTACAAAATATGTGAAATGTAAAAATAAATAATAATTCAATGTCCTAAGGCCTTATTTTAAACTAGCGAGTGGGTCTTTCCCGATATATATAATCTGGGTGTTTTCAAATCACAAGTGAATCAGATTCATCTAGGCAAGCGCGCTCCATTGTAGATCGCAGTGTCGCTAATCAACAGGCGAACTGGCGGTCAAGCGTAAGTCTTTCACAAATAAAAAAATCTGCCAAATCGGCAGAGCTGTTCTCAAGTATTACATTCATGCGGTAATTGATTTTTATTGATACATACATACCATCAAAATTTGATCTGCTTTACAAGCCGTTCTATGTGAACGGCCCCTAATTAACTGAGAGCCTTTACAATAGGCCCTTTCTTTTCTTTTCACAATCTCGATTTTACGCATAGACCGCGTTCGGCTCTCTTATTGGTGAAGCTTTCGGATATGCCAATAAGCACACAGAATGCGGTCGATGCGTAAAATCGAGTTGTTGGAAAACTTACACTAGGGCCTCTGATAGAGTCTATATTATTCCGAGAATATAAGAAAGAGAAATAAATTTAAACCTTGAAAAATAAATCTCTATATCGTTTGCCCTAGGTTTTCATCCCGGAAGCAATAGAGTGAACATATTACGAGCCACAGAAGAAAGAAAGCTGACGCAAGTACTTCTCAAGAACCGTGAAAGGTATGTAAATTACATAGCAATCCTGTCCATGCAATCATGTTCCTCGGTTTCACCCGCTTCTAATTGTCTTAGCGTAATGGTAATCTTTACATAGTATAAAACAAAGTCACTGTCGCTGTCTGTCCGTCCCTATGAATGCTTAAATCTTTAAAACTATGCAACGGATTTTGAAGCGTTTTTTTTAAATAGATAGAGTGATTTAAGAGGAAGGTTTTAAGCTTTTTAACATTACTCTACGCCTCTTAGGAATGGGGCAACGCGGGTGAAACCGCGGGCGGGTCGCTAGTTAACCTATAAACTATGTCAAGAATTGGACTGTAAAAAAGATTTTTTTGCAAAGAATGGAAGACACAGAGATTACCGCATACAATTAAGCTTAACAGCAAGCTAAGGGGCAGTATTGATAAATACTTGTAAGAGTCCGGCGGACCGGATGTCTCTAACAAACGTAATACCGAAATAAATCGTAATTCACGCACAATTTAATCACATTCCGTTATTATTCGGATTCCGATACCGTTAATCTAGGTTCCTACTGTACCATTTTGTCCAAAATACTTCACTGGAAATAAATGTAAGCGAATATAAATTTTAATAAGTTTAGCAAGTGTGGAACGATTTTACGGCCTTTTATTTCCAGTGAAGTAGTAGTAGATGAAATAGTACCGTAGGAACCTAGATTAACGGTATCCAAATTCGAATAATAACATAATTTGATAGAATATTCTCTGGATTACGATTTATTTCGGTATTACGTTTTTATGGGCAATTCAAGCTCCGCCGGACCCTTAACAGTGTCTCACCAATTAAGTAAAAGTTTCCCGAGTGGAGACCACGCACCGGGAAAAACGCAGTGTGGGATGACCTACTGGAGGTAGCTGCAAGTCGTTGGGTGCATCCAACGGCGTTGGCGGCATATAACCGGTCCTTGTAACTTCTTTCACATTATATACAAAAAAAAATGACATGTTCAATTTTATATAAAACTACTTTTTACGGATTTTATCGCGTTGTATCGATATTATTTAATTCCTGACGTTTCGGATCCTTTACAGCATCCATGGTCACGGGTAGACTTAAGTTGTTGGACGTCTTAATGTTGCAATTAGGTACTAACATAAACGTAAAGGATCCGAAACGTCGGGAATTAAATAATATCAACACAACGCGATAAAATTTGTAAAAAGTAGTTTTATTTCAATGTCTAATATTCGCGTAAGTGTCAGAAACCAGTATGTTTAATTTTCATATATTATATTTTTTTAATTTCTTTATTACATTACTTTTCATAAATGTGAGTACTGCGAAGGCTAGTTTGAATACGATTAAATATCTATCAAAGTTTTCTCACAGTTGAATATTTTACATGACCTACGCAAATGTCATGTTGATCTGGTATCGTCGTGCGACGGGTCGTTGAGTTCCCTAAATAATGGTTGAGTTAAACGATGACTGATGTACATATGCGTGCCGTCAGATAGGACAGGTCAACTCAAAGCTGCTGTGGCTTTTCTTTAAATGGTCTGTTCAGATATTGCCCTACATCGTGATTACTAATACTGTCTGGACATAAAAAGAAACCATGATTCTCTTGAGTTTTTTTCGGCATTTCTTCTCAGAGGTTAAGGAAATGCCGGCGCCATCTAGTTAAAAATAATGTAAAACTGACTTAAAAATGTCTTTAATTTGTCAGAAATAAATATCATTTATGACTTGTGGAAGTCTATGGGGGAAGCTCTTGTTCAGTATGGGACGTACTTTGGCTGATATAATGATGATACTGGCGATAGGCTCGCCCCTTTTGCGTTCGCGTGCGGCTTAAAACATACCGCCGTACTGTGGGTTTACATCAGCAGTATAATTCTGCTTAGGTCTTTTTTCCTACTACGCTGACATCGGTCGCTGACGTCGGTCGAGCGTACCGTCAGTGGCGTATGTAACAGAAAATCTGCGGCGGACGTCAGCGTCGCTTTGCGGTGTCTGATAGAACATTGTGTTATCTATACGCTCGACCGACGTCAGCGAGCGATGTCAGCGTAGGAAGAAATCAAGCCTTACCCTGCTGGGGATACAAAACATAAAATACCTTCCGGAATTCCCCAAAGGTGAAGGTGTTAGGCAGTGGTGTACTAATTTATACCCACAGTTCACCGGTATTCATAAATCCCTTTCGTTAACCGCCTTTCATCCATTCTCTCGACATACCCAAACCAGCTCAACATATTCTTCTCACTTCGTTTCACTTTACTAAGTAAATCTTTTAAGAGTCCGGCGGACCGAATTTCTCTTACAAACGTAATACTGAAATAAATCGTAATTCAAACACAAATTGTGTTTGAATTACGTTATTATATATCAAATTCTGTTATTATTCGGATTCCGATACCGTTAATCTAGGTTCCTACTGTACCATTTCGTCCAAAATACTTTATTGCAAATAAATGTAAGCGGCTTGTCGCATCCAGCTTCCGCCAGCAACCTTTCGCAAATCATCACTCCATCTTCCATGCTGGAGGGCGTCCTACGCTACGTTTGCCGAGTCGCGATCTCCACTCAAGAACACGTCTACCCCAGCGGTTATCGGTTCTTCGACAGACATGGCCAGCCCACTGCCACTTCAGCTTGCTAATTCGGTGCGCTATGTCGGTAACTTTGGTTCTCTGACGGATAACCTCGTTGCGGATTCTATCCTTCAGAGAAACTCCGAGCATAGCACGCTCCATGGCACGCTGAGCGACTTTAAATTGGTGGACCAGTCGTACTGTGAGTGTCCATGTCTCAGCACCGTAGGTCATGACGGGAAGGACGCACTGGTTGAAAACTTTCGTACGCCTCTGCGTGCTAACCCTTCGGGGAATACAGGCGTGATGGTATGTTATCTAAATTAACACTATGATACTTTTACTGCAAAGACGAAACAATCGACACCTTGTCAAAATCTGATCAGTAGTTTCTTAGCTAGGATCGAACATCCATATTATCCATACATAGACTGTTACTGCATTTTTCGTAGTCGTGTAAAAAGATAAGTATCAATACCGCGACCCCTTCAAGTTATAAATATGTCCTTCACCGAACCTAATTGCTCAAATAAGTTTCCAATATAAATTACCAGGGAAAATTCCTAGAAGAAATTCTTAGTGATTCACGCGAACTCAAAAGACGCGATATTTCATATAATCTGAATCTATTTTCAGTACAAGGGATAGGTTGCCATGGTTACTACCTACGTTAGAATTGTGTTGGCGCATTGGCCATCGATTACGGAGCTTCTAGAAGTGACTATAATAAAGTTTTCTGTCAATGCATCTTCGGCAGTCTTCCAGGGCCTGATTTACCCATAGGCTAATAAGGCTAGAGCCTAGGGCGCAGGGACCTAGGGGGCGGCGGGCGCAGCGCTGAGCTTTTTATTCGTGGTAGGCTTACGCTTGACCGCCAGTTTGCCTGATGTAAAGCGATACTGCGATCTACGATGGAGCGCGTTTGCCTAGAACATAATATTATTTGGTAATCTTGGGAAATTCTGCGTGCGCTCTCACACTAAACGGCACGTAAACCCGCAAGTTAAAACAGTTTTTTTCGGCTGATTGTTATTTTTTCTTTCATTTCGTTTGACACTCAGGTGAGAGTGGGATAGGTGGATTGAGTGAAAAAAGAGAAGTAATTAGGTTAGTGAGGAGTTATTTATTTTGATTGCATAATAATCAAGTAATCAAAACGAGCCAAGTGGGGCGCAAGGGCACTACATACCTACCTTTTCTCGAAGTGCTTCGTCGTTTTTTTGAACCCTCACAAACTTTGTTGTGAGGGTGGAGATAACCAAAATCCTCGGGATATGATATCTATAGTAGACTTATTAAACATATAAAGTTTCAATTGCATAGCTCTTATACTTTAGATTTTATTGATATCTAAAAACCCCGACTTCGTCACTGACTCACTTACACTGATGATCATCAAAAATCACAGGGTATTTGCTGAAGTCCTAGAAAGCTGAAATTTGCTTTAAAAGCTAGTATTAGTACACAAGCAACAAAAATATTATAAAACTTTTACCCCCAACCCCTTAAACTTGGCGATGGAACTTTGTATGAGACTTTTGAAAATGTATACAGGAACTCCTTGTTATTAAATAATAAAATACTTATTTCAGGATTTTTAGTAAATCGGGGGTGATTTGACCCTTTGAATTAGGGGATGGATGTTTGTATATGTTTTCCCATACAAACTTAATTTCATGCTGGAGATCTGAGAATTATACAAGTACACAGACTTCATATTACAAATTAAAAAATGCGTGATTCAGGTTTTTAAAATCATCCCTCAACCCCTTAAATTTGGGGATAAAAGTGTATAATTATGGGGCTTTCGTCAGGTGTCAGAATTACTACATTATTATACGATTACCACCTATACTATTATGATTATGATTAGCCTGGTGTGTCCCACTGCTGGGCAAAGGCCTCCCCCTCATGTCTCCATATATCGCGATCTTTTGCTATTTGGACCCAATCTACATTAAAGGAATCTAAATAGTCACGCCATATCTTCTTTGGTCTGCCGCGACGCCGCCTATCGGTATTAGGGCTCCACTTAGTGATAAATGATCACTAAGTGGAGCCCATCCCACCGATCATCGGACATGCGACAGACATGGCCAGCCCAGCGCCACTTAAACTTGGCGACCGCTGGGACTACGTCAGCGATTTGGGTTTTGGAAGGCAATGTAGTGTTTCGTATACGATCTGTTCATTTTGTATGCTATGCTCCATCGCCCGCTGACAAACCCTGAGTTTAGACTTTTGAGTATTCGTGAGTGACCAAGTCTGTGCTCCGTAAGTTAATATGGGGAGGATACACATATCCATGGGTTTCCTTTTTAATTAAATAGGAAGAGTACCCTTCAGCAATTCCTTCATAGACCAATAGCTCTTCTAGGCATTTTCAAAGATACTCATCAACGTATTGCGTATCTCTTTTAATATTGATGTGCCCTACAGGGTCCATCATGGTTCTTGTTTAAATTACACCACCTCATTGTACATTATGGTATGTTAATAAAAAATATGAATATGAATATTGTATATCCGCTGCATTAATAGCGATTGAGCGCTTAGTTGTGTTAGACATGATTTTGGCCTTGGTTATGTTCATTTAAAGTCCAATCTCTAGGCTTACGGTGTTTAGGTCTTCAAGCATGTTTTGAAGTTCTTGGGCGGAATATGCAAACAGTACAATGTCTTCGGCGAAACGGAGGTTAGATAACCTCGTTCCTCCTACCTCAATGCCCTTCCCAGCTATTAAATAATATTAGTAAGGATTCTCAAAGTAATAGAGCAAATGTCGCAAGGATTCAACATCTTTTTTAAATTTCTTCTTGTACATTTTTAGGACAAAATAAATAGATTGTAAAAATAAATGCTGGAATTATTTGGTTCCTGTCGTTTACCTACTTACTGACAGTGTGATTCAAAGATGTTATAGGTAACGTAAGCTCTCTTCTGTACATAAGAATGAAAAGGTAGAACAGAGGACTGACAGGCTGGGGGGCGCATATTCATAGTTAGCCTAGGGCGGTCGGAACTCTAAATCAGGCACTGCAGTCTTCCCTAACAGGCTTCTAATTGTTTTGTTTTTCTATAACATCGCTTATGTTATAAACAAGTACCTAATTACTTAAAAATTCTTACACAAACTCCCAGACTCGAAGCAACTAACTAAGTATATGTGTTGTTTTTTTTGCATTTTCCATGCTAAGATTAAGAGTAAGTTATTTTAGTGAAGGAAAAATTCGACTGTGGGCAGGATTCGAACCTGCGTCGTCTGGTTAGATATATGCCACGCTATGACCACGAACTAAGCCACCGCGAGTCCTACCCGCCCGATCGAAATTTGCCTTCACGTTCTGAATTCGTGTGACGTCACAGTTTCGTACATTTTTTACAAAATAGTGACGTCACAACCTCGCACTCAAAACTTTGATGCTCTTTATGTTTGTCAATTCTTAAACTATATAATTCTATATACGTATATTATTATATATAACCGTATATTAATTTCGAGAAAATTTACATTTATAGCGACATCTTTTCCTCCACTGAGTAAATTCACACATAGTGACGTAATCAAGCAACTGCAACCTAATGTGTTTTACGGACCTTGTCTCAATAATTTTATTTTCTTTCGTTCTTTCTAATGGGCCAATCACGACTCACGAAGCGAATTCGCATTGCTACATATTTCGCGCAAATTCATTTTTTTTACTCTGTGGTAGGACCTCTTGTGGTCTGACCGGCTGACGACCACCCTTACGGATTCTGTTGTAAAAGCACGTTAATATTTCGATGTTAGCGCATGATAGCAAGTTCCCTTTCTCAGTTGCAGCAGCTGCACTATACAGTCCTCTCTTGAGTCGGCAACGCATCAGAAACTCCTCTGGAGTTGCAGGTGGCTCCTCTGTACGTCTGCTAGTTCGCCGACATAATAAAAAATAATAATTTAATATTATATGACGGAATATTTACCTATAAGCCTGCCGCGCACTACGAAAAACATCCTTGCATTTATAATCGCAAAATTAAAAAAGAAACTCCTGTAAAAACGGACCCCAGGGGCGATGCTAAGCAATTCGGGATAAGGCCAGGAGGATAATGGCGTTTAGGATACCCAAGTTTTGAGCATGTACGGTAAGATAAGATAATGATGACAAATGAAATCCATGTCTGACGTTCGTGTCTTATCAATTATTTAGGTCACATATATTATATGTATTGTTTGTCTTTGTTAGAAAAAATCCATCCAACCAATTCGTACGTATTTTATTTATTTTTGACTGTCTCAAAAATATTACATTACTAACGACTTATCCTCTAAATATTCTTGAACACTGTAATATTTCTTTTCTAATAGCAGTCTGAATAATACCTTTTTCAACAACGGGAATGGCAAATCTTGAGTATTATTTGTTAAATTGATATATATAGTAATTGCCATACAGTAGGTGTTTCTTTTAAATATCATTAATTTTATTTTAAGTAATTTTAATTTGTATTTGTGTCCGTGTTCTACTATTTGTTTTTAACTGCTTTTTTCGAATAAGTTATAATTTCGTTTTACAAAAATGCATGTTTCAAAAATATATAGACAAACCTCAAGATGATAATGCGCTAGTGATACCACTGCTGCACTGGTTTGACGGGCGTCTATAGGCTGCGGTTGTCGCTTACAATCACGCGGGCGCGGGCCATTTGTCTGCAGAGTCCAAAAATACCACGAAATAATGATTGTGTCCAACGCGACAAAATACACGAAGACAATTTTAATGACGTGTGCTAATGATTTGTACATTTTTTTTTTTTCATCACGGCCCATACAGTCTACTTATGTCTCTGTTTATAAAATCATTACTATAATTACTAATTAAGTAACGACTGCCTCATTAGTCTAGTGGTCCCAAGCGCGACTGCTACACTAGAGGTCCTGGGTTCGATCCCCAGGTCGAGCAAAGTGTTATTGGGTTTGTCTATGAAATTCTCAGTAGCAGCTCAGAGTCTGGAGCCCGGTAAATGACTATATCCCCACCTATAACATGGGACCTAAACATACCGGCGTAATGTGGGTGTACATTAAGTACGCCTCTGCCTAACCCTTCGGGGAATACCGGCGTGATAGTATGTATTTTTTTGTACTTATACTTAGGTAGATACCCTAAGTATGTCAACTATTACAAATAAGGATTTTTTTATTGTATTTTTTTATTGTACTACTTCTAGGAAATCGGGAAATTTTGGAGGTAGGTACAGTAAACGCTCAAAAGTCCATAAGCACGCTAAGAATTACATTGCTATGAACAGTACGAGCGAGCTCGATACAGCTAGTGCGTGTCACTTGTTAACGACAATCAATAGAAGGTCGTAAGTCAAACTAAACGTCAAGCTGCTTGCGTTGTGAGATTGCCTATGGATTTTTGGTCGCCACTGTACACCATAAATTAACAATTATGATTCGCGTAATTTGCACCTGTGTAGATATTTTTCTTCCGTGCTTCTTTTTAGCTTTGTGAGAAACTTAACCTTACTTTTCTGAGTCACACCAATTAATGACCACGGCGACCAACGCGAGTTTGAAGTTAGCATTTGGGAACAGCCGGACAGCTCAAATAATAATTATGTGTTCTTATGCTATAATATCGAAATCAGTGAGAGCAATTTTTTTTATGGGATAGGAGGGCAAACCAGCCGACGGATCGCCTAATGGTAAGCGATTACCGCCGCCCATGGACACCCGCAACACCAGAGGAGTCACGTCGTGCGAATTCTCTCGCAAACGTAATATACAGCTAGTGTAGTGCGTACAGATACCATTTACCCCTCCCACGCACCAAAATGATATTTCCAAAATGCGGCCGCAATTCTGAGAAGAGTCTAAAAAACTGAGATCTCAGGACAAATCCTGAGATATATGGTAACGCTAACTTACGGATAACTTTAAACGCGCGTTGTTTTTCCGGGGATACTGTATGCCATGCCTTAGCATATACTATGCAGAACACTGCATTATTGTTTAAATACTTACTTAACGTACCATCACGCCTGTATTCCCCGAAAGGTTAGGCAGAGGTGTACAAATCTACACCCACAGTTCGCCTATATGTTTTACGTCCCATGCAATAGGGGGCGAGCCTATTGCCATTTACCGCGCACACATCCAGACTCCGAGCTGCTACTGAGAATATCATAGAAAAAACCCAATAACCGATCGAACCCAGGACCTCTAGCGTAGCAGTCGCGCTTGGGACCACTGGACTAATGAGGCGATCTATGTGTTTAAATAGTTAGTAAATTATAAATCATGTATTTTAGTAATTAAAATATTCCTTTGTTTGTTTCACGTTAAGCCAGCCTAGGCACATGACCATGGACTCCCAAGACATAGGTCACGAGATCGAATGCAAGGCATGCATCTCACTTTCCGAATCAAGTGCGTAATTATAAATTAATAATGAATATTAATAATGATCACTTAATTAAATGGAAGGTAAATATTGTGAACTTGCCTGCATGACAGGATTTCTCGAGGGTCGTGGAATCTCTCAACTCGTTTATGCGATCGTGGTGGACTATAGCCTAACCCAGTGATACTCAAAGTGGTCTATCGACCCTCAGCGGTCGACGACGACCTCTAACGGCCAGTCCATACAAGTAATGTCAAAATCCTATCTCTAGTAAGCAAATCTATCGGCGGATTTGTTATAGGGACTGGCTGTAAGCGGTCCATGTCAGCGGAAAAAATAGGGTTCCGCGAGATGTAAATGGGTATACACATCACACCCTCCTCATATCGCAACATTGTACCAGTGAAGATTGTAACACCATTTATTTTAAAAGAGTGTCCATGGAGTTTCTTGCCGGATTCTTGTCCATAGGATCACCCTTTTGGAACCGTGCAACTAGAATCATAACGTTTCATAAACGCTTGTAAAAGGTTATTTGAAATAAAAACATTTGAACTTGAACTCTAAACAGTGGTCGATAAGATAAAAAAGTTTGAGGATCTTTGGCATAACACCTCCCATACTGAGAGAAGACCCGTGCCCAGTAGTGGCTCAGGATTTGAGTTTATTTGTACTTCTTCATCTCATTTTAAATATCGTTAAAGTTCTAATATAATAATTACTTAATAAAATATTATTTATCGTCACCTGATTGACTGGAGTGGAGAAACCTATCAAGTTAATTTACTTTAAGAAAAAAAAAACAAAAACTTAGTTGACCTCCGTGAAAAACACCTCAAATGAATATTAAAAGATAATAAAAAAAAATGTAGGCGCTATACCCACAGCTACCAAAGATACGCACCGCGGCTAAACTTACGTAACGAGCCGAACTCACTTCTAACGTTGTACATAACAACCGACATTTTGTTTTATCTACATATTTACCAACTTTGATACCTATAAGTAAGTATGATATTCAATTTATTACGCTGTAACTGCATTAAAAATTATTGCGTATAACTCGACATTTTCTCTCGTTGTAGTTTATAAAAAAATAAGGATAGTTCGTATGCATCTTATTTATTTATTAGCGCGAGGAAGGCGATATCGCAAACGGCCTCATAGCGCTCGCTCACACCTATTTTGTTTCTCCGCTGTCTGGCCGCCATGTTGGCCGATGCGCCGCGCTGCCGTCCGCACAAACCCGCCAGTTTCACGCGGGCATTGAAAGGCGCATACCGCTCACGTATACTTCGCGCCCGCACAGAACATCCGCACGCGATACCAACGTTACGTCGCGACCAAATTCACAATAGTTTTAGACATGGTCAGGACGAAAGACGGGGACGGGATCAAAAGTAGTCTTATCATTTCTGAGGTGAAGAGGAGGCCTTGCTTGTTTGATACCAACGATCCGAACTACGGGGACCGGGCAGAGAAGGCGCGATGCTGGGAGGAAGTTTGTGACTGCGTCGTGCCCGGCTGGGTTGCGCTCGGGCCGGCTGACAAGTTTGCGGCCGGTATGTTGAGTGACGTTTTTATAAACCGTCCGATTCGTGGAGGTGGGCGCGCGGCGGAACCGCGGTTGGCACTCGCGCTCACGCAAACCGGTCGCGTTGTAATTGTCGCGTTCAACTTGCGTGCTCTTTGTTCGAACGTTTGCTTTCGAAATATACCTAGTTCGAAATAACGTTCCAATTTATATGACACGTGGTGGTTTTGATAATTTTTATTATTCTTATTTTATTTACTATTACAAGTTGAAAATAACCGTCAATGTTTTCGGAAACAATCTTCAATATGAATTAACTAAAAAAAACTTGGAAACATCAAATGCGTCATTTTCAATGCATGCACAAGGTGCATGAACGTAATAAAATAATCATATTTTTCTTTAATTATAGGAGGCTTCCCCCACCAGTGCGATGGTAACCGCAACAATAAGCGGATTACAAATTACGTTTCCATAATTTGTATGAAATTATGAATAGGTACTTACTTACATTTAAATTAAAATAACAGGATTATTTACACACGGCATTTGACTTGTAGAAACCTAAAACATGCCTCCTAGCGCTTGAATTTTCCGCCACCACAGGCGGGGTAGGTAGCGGTACCTACCTTAGGTTGGAGCATCCAGAACCACAAATGTTCCTATTAAACTAAACGAAAACTCGATTTAATTATTAAATATTTGGATGTATGGTGAATCAAAGTCCATTGCCATTTAATGGAGACATTTCAGTAAAATTGCGTCATCAATCTAAGCTGTTTATTATCACGTGCAGTTTTGTTTTGTTGCGATGGTTATTTCATACCTATATAACCTATATACCTAACTAGTACCTATAGGTACTAGTGAACCGTGCGGAGCTTCAGTTGCGTAAAATTTCTCATCCATATTTATTTTTTCGGAAAGTCCCGAAATTCCCCCCGAACCGTTCCCGAAATCTGAACGCAACCAAAAAAAATCGGCCGAGACGTTCTCAAATGGTCTCTCATACAGGGCCAATTATATATAAATACGTACACGTATTTTTCCTATGGGGCTCCAGAGGAAAAATACGTGAGACAGGTCCATTTTATAATAAGTACCTACGTTTTGTCATACATACACGTGGGCGGTTTGCGAATACTACACAACACACATAGTACCTATAACTTAGTAACTTGTATCACTTTATAGTAGCCCAGGTACTTACTAAGCAACGTATTTTTTGAAGCAATACATAAAATTGGTGGTGTTTACATTAAAAAAAGTCTCGATCTCAATAATGTAGCCGTCGAATACTCAATTTTCGCAGCTGTATTGTTGGAGGTCTAACTTAAAAACTAGCGCATTTTTATTAAATAAAAAATAACCCTTGACGACGCGAGAGAAACTGCGGAAAACTGCTAGTAAATGCAATTAAAAATAACTTTTAGGGTCAAGTTTCAAATTGGATTTTTTTCAAAAAAAATTAAATAGACAAATTGATTTATAAAATTAATAGTTTTATAAATCAATTTGTCTGTGTAATTTTGAAGTACCTACCTATATTTTAATCCAGAAAAAATATAAAACCATGAAATATATTATTTGATAAAATGGTTCTGATGATAATTTTAATCACGAATTTTAATTATTCATCGAAAAATTTCGTATTTTAGGGTTAACTTACATTTACTTACTTATGTATAAAATTAGGATTTTATATGAATAATAAAATAACTATGCCTACTTATTTTTATATTGTATTACGTTTCAACTATACTTCACGCTGTATACGAAATTAATTTAGAGCAGCAATTAGCAAAATCATTTAAAATTTAGATTGCCCGCATTCAAGGTCGAGATAAAGAACAAAATAAGACTGCTACTGGTTGCTATGATTATTTGACATTATTTTATCAATCGTGTATACCATACTTTTAATAATCAATGAGATACTCATCTGGGAATGAAACAAGTGCTAGTCGGACAAGCACACCGAGGCCGTGAGGGTTCCGTAAAAATTTGTAGGGTACATATTATAACTAATTTCAAATGTATATTTTTCAGATTTTCCCATATACTTATAGTATAAGACGGTATGACTAGCCAAATTTCACAGTCCTAGGTCAACGGAAAATACCCTATAAATTTTGATTCACTTGAGAATGTCGTATATACCTAAGTTTTTAGCGGCATAAATGGGCGTATCTTTTTTTTACTTTAACTTAGAAGTTTAAGTTCTTCACAGCTTCAAGGGACTGTAGACCTGAGTACCTATAAGGTTTTAATTTCAATTCGATACCTCCACGCGTTCCCGAAATGAAGGGTCTTGACAACCAGACGGACGGACGGACAAGTGATCCTTCCGGGTTCCGTATTTCCTTTTGAGATACAGAACCCTAAAAAATATAATATTTCAGTTATTTCAGTTACTTAAATATTAAAAAATATTAGTTTGGTACCATCATAAAAATCACTCGCCATCATAAAAAGATCTCTAATATTTTTAAATCTTATTTTTCTTATTATCTGCAAATGAAAATTTCAAGCAAGATGACAAAATAATTTCTTGACAAAATATACTCTCAATAATAAATAACGGATTAAATATTTAAAGTTGTGAACTTTTTATATTTTCTTAAAAGCAACCATCATCATCAGCCTATATTCGTCCACTGTTGAACGTAGGCCTCTCCTAGTGAACGCCACAGAGCCCGATCTTCGGCATTTCTCATGCAGTCACAAAAAAAAATACAATAAAAAAAAAAACAATAATTTAAACAAATTATTTCCGATAAAAAAATTAGAAATTAGATTTTTTTTATATTAGAAATATTAAAAAAAATCTTTAAATTCGCATTGCACCAATACGGTCTTAGTGGTGGCACCGCTACGTACGAAAAACGGGAATGTCACCTACACTTAATGAAAAATATTAAAAAAAAAGTAATGCTAAAAATAAATGAAAAACTCCATAGAAATCTAAAATTAAATGAGATCCTTGATTTATTTCAATAACTACTAAAAATAAAAATGTTTATTTGCACACAATATTTTTTTTTTTAAGTATTACAATTATTTTTCAGCATAGTTGAACAAAACAGATCAACTTACGAGTAAGTGACGTATTGTCAAGTCATTTTAGCGTATTTACATAAATACTTGCAATTTCAATACATTGCTGATTTTTGAACCAAAATAAAGAAGCTGCAGAGGTATTGAGCATATTTTAGCTTTACGCAGTCCTGAGTTGCGTGAGTCGGTCATCATCTTACCATTACTGAGCACTTATGTCACATATTTGTTATTCTATTGGCAATCCCATTTATAATCGCGTTTATAAAGAAAATAATAAAACATCACGATTTTTAATAAGCAGGATTTCGGAACACGTGCCTTTGACAAAAATCATGTCGAAAGAACTTGACGTTGAACGTAGAAAAGTTTTGACGTTTGTATGTTTTCTTTCGAAGAATTTAGCCAGCCAGCTTTTGCAAGAAAACAATTACGCTCAATCCAGATATTTAGCCTAAGAAGTTACTTTTTGCATATATTTTTTTCAGTTTCTTGACATGCTTTCTTTTTCTAGAATAGTCAAGAGTTTTACTTTTTTTAAATGGTGTTATTATCTAACCGGTTTCTGTATGAGGTTACCGACATTTTAGTATCAAGAAAGAAGGTTTTAAATTTATAAATAAAAATTAAAGACTTGCAAGTATATATTATGTATGTAAATGAATCATCATAAAATTAATCATTAGTCTAATGGTGCCAACGCGACACTAGAGGTCCTGGGTTAGATCCCCAGATCGAGCTAAGTGTTATTGGGTTTTTTTATGAAATTGTCACTAGCAGCTCGGAGTCTAGATTTCTGCCCGGTTAATGGCTATAGGCTCGCCCCCTATAACATGGGACCTAAACATACCGGCGAAATGTGGGTGTACATTAAGTACGCCTCTGCCTAACCCTGCGGGGAATACAGGCGTGATGGTGTGTGGCTTACTAACGTAGGTACACCCACAGTTTGCCGGTATATTTAGGTCCCATGTAAAAAGGTACTAATTCTGAACTTCGAGCTGCTACTTGAGAATTTCACAGAAAAACTCAATCACAATTTGCTCGACCAGATCCAGAACCCAGAACCTCTAGCGTAGCACTACGCACTCAGGTTCACTAGAGTAATAAGGCGAAACAAACAAAAACATTTTTAACAACAAAAAAATAGTGTTTTTTGGAAATCAAAACAAAAAATGCAGTATCTACCTGCTGTCATACCGACTGTCATACACAATATGACGAAATAAAAAAACACTGGATTTCTTTTTAATATCCGCTATTTTCTCAGCGATTACGTGCATCCAGTTGTTTGTGCAGTCATTTATTCAAAGTCACTGTTCTTTTATTCTGTGTATTATATTTTGCTCATAACCTCAATAAGTAATAAAACGCTTCGCAGTTACAGAATTTGCAAATTCACAGTATTAAAGCGTTGGTACGACCGTCCGTATCAATTGCTGATAGATACTACGTTTCAATAGTGAACGTCCTTAATTACTTTATTAAAATAAACCAAGAAGGTTGGTATATGTATACTTAACATGTTTATGGACGGACAAGATTTTAAATCTTTGCATGTGCTCTGTTTGCTGCATTGAAAATTTCCATTACTCGTTCCGCGTCCAATTTTTTTTATACCTCCAGCTATCATTGGAAACATGTATTTCGTCATAATAAAACCTATTCTCATATCGGTATCCCGTGAGCTACAAAAAAAAAACTAACTCGACAGTCAAGTCCACGAAGACGTGTCAACTTAGAGCCGCCATAATATTATCCACTTTTATTTAAACGCAAACGCTATTATATTCACGGTACATTACTTCTTGCGGGCAGGCGGCTATATAAAAACTTGTAGCGACAAAGCAATGTATATCGTTAACAATGAACGCGGCACGAACGGAATTATCGTAAAATAATGCAGTGGTAGGAACAGTGCGGCGTTCGTTCGTGACTCAATCGACGCAAGGGGCCGGCCCGCACCCGTTTATTCATAACCAACCAGTAACACACCCGACAATTGCAGACCAGCTGATAAAGTCCATTGCCGTGCAAACAAGGCGTTCATTAGACATAGGAGTAACGCCAGCCATCAGTGTAACGCGAATATATAAAAACAATGTATACGTTCGTTGTTTGAGAACAGTTTTGCCTCTCGACGCTAACTCTCAACCGCCTTGTCTCGTGTTAAAAGGAGCTCAAATTATTGTGAAATTATATTACTTATTATTTTGTGTCTATTATTTCTAAACTATATTTTAGATCACTTTCAGTCAGACTGCCATTTTTGTGCTAAGTACTATTTTTAAATTGTCAAACATACGTATTATCTTCTGAATGGCATAACAAGATTACGCGTGTGACATTGAATCAAAATGGCGGTACTATTATATATATTACATATGTGATTACAAATTTAATTTTATAAAACCGATCCATTGTTTATATTTTAACGATTTTTTTAAATTTTACTCTGGTGTAACTGACATTTCGAAAGTTTATAAACAGACTAATTTATATTCAGACAATTCGAATTCAAAAATTATACCTAATTTTTGTTGTCAAAATTATACTATACCCCAGTGGCTTTAATCAATCTAGCCATTAAGGTATCTCTGAGAGCCGAAGGTTTTCAGCCGAAGGTTGAGAAACGGTCGTCTGGGTTAGAGGTGTGTTTCTAAAAATTTCAAACTATCGTTATAGGTCCCATGCAAAAGGACGAGTATTTTAAAAAAATATAACAGAGTCGCATACATAATTTGTACTTTAAAACTGCTGTATCTCATTTCATTTGAGAGCATTACTCTCCGGAAATTCCATTTTGGAAGAAAAGGCGAACAAGGAAATTGTTGTAAGTCTCATCCTTAGTGTAATTGCCCATACGAACATAGCAATATTAGTTGTGTTTTGTCCTTAATAGTTTCATAACTATGGATTATTTTAATATAACATTCAATAAAAAAAAATATTATAAACAATAATTTAACGTAAAGATTGTAGTGAAAGACTGAAAGTTAATAATCATTAAATCATTGACTAAAGTATTTTCCATTGCGATGCCGTCACTGCCCATCTACCAGGTAGGTACGCTACCCGGGACAGTAATATTATAAGGAAATAAATATGTGGTTATAATAAAAAAGATCAGTTGGTAGTTTTTTTTATTTTTAGTTTTTTTTTTCCGAATTGTGTTAGTGTTAAACAACTTAGTCTAAAACTGCACTTCAATAACGAAAAAGATTTTCGTAAAAACACGCACGTTTTTTGCATGGGCGTGTAATTTTAAAATGTAAGACTAACTAAGATTAAAAGGAGAAACTAATTTTCTCTCTTTTCTTAATTTTCTGAAAACAAATATGCGCGTATGAAAAAAAAAGTATGTAGTTATAATTTATAAACAGTTCAGATTAGTTTTAAATTAAACATTCCTACGTTTCTTTAAAAAAAATACGGATGCATAGGTGATACTCATAAGTAATAATAATAATTACGAGCGTTACTAAAAAATAAGGAAATAATAATTACTAGCGTATCACTGATTAACATTATTATATAGTTTTTTTTCTTTATTTAAAATTAAAATATTTTTTTATGAAATTATGATTTTAAAAAATCTAAAACTATTGTAACACACAAAGTTTGTTTTTCTTTTATATGGTACTTATAAAAATTATAGATAAAAAAAATAGTAACTATTGTAACACTCATTTGACTCATTGCCTACATTAGGGTTATAATAGCTTTATAGAAAAGTAAGTGCGGTCACAATTTTGTAGTAGAAGGCAGGTGCCGACTGCCGAGTGACGTAATCGCTACACACCACATCGCACCACGCTCGCTAGCCAGTTGTTTTATTAACTTTTAACTATTAGCCACTGTATATTGAACTTGATTGACGGCTTTTGAATGAGTGAATGAAATGTAATGGATTTAAAATAAATGTAGTGTCCGTCATCCAGCGTTGTGTGTTTGTACTTGTTTTATGTATCATAAAATTAGGAGCTAAATAATTTCCCATAATGCAGTACATTTTAAGCATCCAACAATCGAATGAGATTTTAATTTAGCGTGTATATTTTTTTCGGAAATCAAAGATACGGGTTAAAATCTTATTCTTATTACCTATGCGTATGAATAAACTTTTCTTGAGCTATTCCAAACAAAAATAGTATTTGGTATATATTTTATTGTCTAGGAACAATAAGCTACAAATAAAGAATTGGATGTAGGTTTTATGATTGGGGTTGACTTTTTTTTAATAATTTTATTTTTTTAGAGAGGTTTTCCCTCCATACTTACCTATAAAAAAAAATTAAGCTCTCAAAAAGCCATGCTTCTAAGTACTTGGCCGAGAGCGTAAACATGGTATGAGTCAGGGGCAATATTATGTGTTACAAATGGCTCTTATTCATTGTTAACTCTTAGTGACATGCCTCGCCTATCTGCTGATTATAAATTTCCAACTCAACCTACTCGATTGAGCGGCGTTGATAAGCTTAGTGATAATACTTTGCGTTTTGTAATAGAAGTAACGTCAAAATTTTACAAGATTGCCTAGTTTTGTTGGTTTTACTAAAAAAAAAACAATTGTAGTACCTGTGTGCATAATACCTCAATATTTTTTGGTGTCTCAAAACTTGCTAATTTTTTCCCAAGGCTTTTTACCAGAAGTCAGAGTAGACTTATTGCTGAATGCTAACGCATTTAGGCGTAGGTTTATAGAATTTTTCAAGATAGGTGCCGGACGGGAAGTCTCTGTGTGAATGGTTTTCCATTCACGGATTTATTTTGGTAAGCAAGTTCAACTTAAAATGTTTTTATCTATCTTCTATACTTATAATAAATCTGTAGAGAGGTCAATTCTGTACATGAAATATATTTCCAAAATAACTATCAGCGGGTGATTAGTGATCGATACTGACGCCAAAAATGCAATCAGTAAAATTTTTGTCTGTCTGTCTGTATGTTCGTTATAGAAACAAAAACCACTCGACGGATTTCAACGAAACTCGGTACAATAATTGTTCTTCATACTCCTGGGCAGGTTATAGTATACTTTACATCACGCTACGATCAATAGGAGCAGAGCAGTGAAGGGAAATGTTGGGAAAATGAGTGATTCATGAGAAAGGTTTCAAGCTATAAAACATCACGCTACAACCCTTAGGAACGGGGCAACGCAGGTGAAACCACGGGCGAAGAACTAGGGAACAAAGTAACTATTCCACGCGGACGAAGTCGCTGGCAAAAGCTAGTTTTAAATAAGCTTTTACAAGCGTTTAGGAAACGTTATTGAGTCTAGCTAGTTGCACGGTTCTAAAAAGTTGATCCTATGGAGAAGAATCTTTTAAGGAACTGCATGGACCTCTTTTAAATAACGCTTTTTAGGTATAATATAATATATATAATTTAATACTTATATTATATTATTGCTTTTAAAATAATGCTGTTTTGTTTTTTATTTTTTATGGGATAGGGGGGCAAACGAGCTTACGGATCGCCTAATGGTAAGCAATTACCGTCGCCCATGGACACCCACAACACCAGTCACAAGTGCGTTGCCGGCCTTTCAAAAGGGGATGGAGCCTCTGGTATCTTCACTCACTCGGCGAAACACAACGTAGGCGTTGTTTCACCTTTTAAATCATTGGAGTTTATCCACGAGTTTCTTCAATCGTCAGCCAAGCGTAATAATAAAACTATGTATAAATATTATTCCTGAATTGTGTTATAATAGCATATTACGTTGTAGATTGCAGAGCGCATTTTATCGAATCTTTGCGACCCAATTCGTACCAATGAATGTTACCAACCTTCGATTTATGTATACTTTACCTACATATGTCCGCACGCATTCCACACGGGTTAAAATGATTTTTATTACCTATGTCGTTTACGATTTAATTAAAGTAAATTAGATAAATAAATGTCATAAATTATACGACATGGTTAAAATAAGACAATATGTTAAGTAAATCTTGATTTTCGGTTTTATAAAATGGAAAAAATATTATGTTAAATTATAATTACTTATAGTACTTACGTAATCTTTAACAAATAATAATATTTTTTTTTTTATTCGTGATAGGCTTACGCTTGACCGCTAATTTGCCTGATGTTAAACGATACTGCGATCTACGATGGAGCGCGCTTGCCTAGAAGAAACTGATTCACTCGTGATTTAAAGACACCCAGATTATATCTATCAGGGAAGACCCACTCGGGAAGTGCATTCCATATTTCAACTTAATACTATAAACAAGAAGAAAGAAGTGTGATTCGAGAAAAAACTAATATCCTTGCTGCTTTTTATCGGGAAATAAAAATATGCAACTAAAATAAATGACATTAAATAGGATTACAATGCAATAAAATGTTGGCCAAACTAAACATCTAAAAAAAATTACGAACAAATAAAATATAATCATTTTCCTCTTACATTTGAGTTGTATACTTAGATTTATTTGAATTAGATAAAACATAACATACCATCACGCCTGTATTCTCCGAAGTGGTAGGCAGAGGCGTGGTGTAAACCCACAGTTCGCCGGTATGTTTAGGTCTCATGTAATAGGGGGCGAGCCTATTGCCATTAACCGGGCACAAATCCAGACTCCGAGCTGCTACTGAGAATTTCATAGAAAAACCCAATAACACTTTGCTCGACCTGGGGATCGAACCCAGGACCTCTAGCGTAGCAGTCGCGCTTGGGACCACTAGACTAATGAGGCAGGCAGAGAGCAGTTATTTTAATTAATTAGTATAATATTAATTTACAGCATTATTTAACTAAAATAAGAACTATAAAAATTAAATTAAAAATAGTATTATTTATTATTATTATTTTCCTTAAAAAAGTGATGTTTTATTATTTTTAACAATTAATACAATTATTAAAACTAAGCTTTGATAAATATTTTTATTGTGATATTTTATCGGGATTGCAGTGATAACCTAGTGGTATGACCATTGGACTGCCTAGTCAAAGGTCTCTAGTTCGACTCCAAGGTACGCACCTCTAACTTTTCGAAGTTATGTGCGTATTAATTAATAGTTAATTATCACGCGCTTAAACGGTGAAGGAAAACATCGTGAGGAAACCTGCATGTCTGAGGGATTTTCTCGACGGCATGTGAAGTCTGCCAACCCGCACTAGGCTAGCGTGGTTTAGCCCAATCCTTTTCATTTGAGAGGAGAGCCGTGCCCAGCAGTGGGATAATATAATGGGTTGATTAGGTTGTGTTATGTTATTTTATTACTACCTATTACTATAACTTCAGGAAAAAAATAGAATTATCCGAAAAAAAAAAATATTTTGACTAAACTCCCTTTACGAAAAACCTCGTAAATGTATAATTGTATATGTATATAATGACAAGCACTTGTCCAAAATAGGCTTGTTCTTGCTCGGACATTAAAAAGAGCGCTCCGTACTAGTACAATCATTCAAATGTTCTAGTTCGGTCTTCTAGTACATTAGCACACTGAAGGAATAGTGATTGTAGCGTTATGAACATAAAGTTCAAAATAGCTCTAAGAATCTATGAATGAGATCCATAATCATTCCCGCTCGTTCAGTCGCGTTCCGTGTTAATTGTGCTAGCGAGCGACAGTTCGCGTAGTTCGTACAGAACCAGAGACTAACAATACTTCGCGAATGACGAAGTACTAAATGTACTAAATGAATTATGTCCTAAAAAGGAAAAGGAATAGTTCGTACTAGTCAGTATCGGTAATTAATTCCTAATAGTACATAGTACATGTACGACACAAGCCTAGTCCAAAACAATTTTGGCGTTGTCATCGAAGTTTGAATTCGATTTTTACTAGGCCGGAATTAATAAGATAACCTGACTCTTGATTGTTTTCTGTCCTGGAGATTGAAATTTGACAGTAGTAAAATTTCGATCTTCAATAGGGAAAACAATTCCGGCCCCCCACACACTCGGGCATGGCTCGAAAACCATAGATTTCCTATTGTGGTTTGACAGGTTGTTCCAAGCGGACGAGCGACCGAAAAATAATAAAAAATGATTATGAAATAATATGCCAACTATTCGCAAGTTCAACTTAGTTAAATATAACTCAAAATAGAGTTTCCTATGTGGGTGTAAAAATACAATCGTAATCTATAAAAACAAGTTATTGGAATGAAAACAAAACTAAACTGGTTCTCAATCGAGATCTGACGCTATGACGCTGCACTGCTTATCTTTCTCAGTTTTACTGCCTCATTAGTCTAGTCAGCTGAGCGCAAGGTCTGGGCTTCAATATCCAGGTTGTATTTTTTAAAAAAAAAGCTTAGGTAGTAATGTGCGACCTACATTGCTAGTATTCTTGTTAACCCCTCGTATTAAGCTAAATGCTTGTGTTACCAGTAAGTTTAATGGGTGGGTTTTGAACCGGCAAGCACATGATCGCAAGTCCGACGCCTTAGCCATTAGGCTACCGCCGCTTAAAACAACAGTGTTATTCGATTATCCCAAAAAATTATAGAAACATCTCGGAGTTTACATTTGTGTCAATGATAATGCGCGCGCATTCGTTTACAGACGACCTTGAAACAGGCGTCCTGTCCCATCATCATTATCATAACATACCATCACGCTTGTATTTGCCGAAGGGTTAGGCAGAGGCGTACTTAACGTGCACCCACAGTTCGCCTCGTATGTTTAGGTCCCATGTTATAGGGGGCGAGCCTGTCGCCATTAACCGGGCACAAATCCAGACTCCGAGTTGAGTCTGAGTCTACTGAGAATTTCATAGAAAACCCAATAACACTTTGCTCGACCTGGGAATTGAACTCAGGATCTCTAGGCTAATGATAATGAGGCACTTTCATCATTATCATCAATCCATATACTGTCCTGCTGCTGGGCAGTATATGGATTGATGATAATGATGAAAGTGCCTCATTATCATTGAATGATTGTACTAGTACGGAGCGCTCTTTTTAATGTCCGAGCAAGAACAAGCCTATTTTGGACAAGTGCTTGTCATTATTCTGAGTGGACAAGTGTGTTCACGGAAGTTAGATTCGGCAATCAGTAATGTGGGATCACTGCTGTATAATGTAGTTATATGGGGTGTAATATTATGACAAAAGGGATGAGTAAACACAACTTTCATCCTACACCTTTTGGGAATTCCAAGACTTTCAGGGATTAGAAAAAAAAATATTTATTGAGTCCATATGGAGGCATAGCAAACAAAAATAAACATTTATTATAATAGAGTCTGTATAATAACGAATACTTCAGTCGGTATAAAAAAATATATATACATACAGCCTGCTGCTGGGCACAGGTCTCCACTCAGAGTTTGAGGGTCTGTGTCTGTGACTTACAGTACGCGCGACATAAATTGGCCGGACTGAAGTTAGCTGTTTGTCAGTTTTTGGTTGCGCAGTACACAATTTTTAACGTAAACAATCCACTGCGCATTAAAACGGCGAACTTCACTCCGGCCAACTTATGCCGCGCGTACTGTACTCTTCGTGACGATAGTTCTCATCATCATCATCATCTAACATCTTGCATGATGTACTCTAGGACTAAGCTACTGGTAGCGCCATCTGTTGTATCACACTGGAACTTTTACCTGTGTGGGAGGAAAACTGAGAACACAAAACTTATACCTGCATCGTGTATGCTTGGTGGTAGCATACTATCAATCATAATTATTACCTATAATTTTCAGCTGACGTTTTTTTGTATTCTTGTTAACCCCTCGTGCTAAGCTAAAAACTTGTGTGACGAGTGGGTTCACGTCGGTAGTGAAAAAGGTAGGGTTCGAACCGGTAACCACATGATCGCAAGTCCGACGCCCTAGCCATTAGGCTACCGCCGCTTTGAAGTCACAAAAGCAAAAGGTTTAACGTCTATTTGGGTTTGTATTTAATACACGTTAGGTAATTAGCCATAACCCAAATCCATTAAAAAAATAATTTCATTAAAGTGGAGTTTGTTTACCTATATTACACATTACTGTTGACCACGCGGTCTCGACTCTCAACTTTCCTGACCACGCACAGTGCCTCTATGGTTCCGAGAAAATAAATATACCTATGTCTCTGAAGATACATAAGTGGTTGCGCATTGGTAAAACGCGGTATAAAGGCAACTGGGATTGTAAATGTTTCGATAATAATAATTCGTGATTATTGTCCTTATAAATATTGATATTTATAACACAAAATCACTTATTTGAGTAGGTTATTTCCTCAGATCTAAATAAATAATTTTACGTACTTTTTTATGGGATAGGACGGCAAACGAGCAGACGGATCGCCTGATGGTAAGCGAATACCGCCGACCATGGACACCCGCAACACCAGAGGAGTCGTTGCGTTGCTGTTGTCCTTTTAAAAGGGGATTGGGCCTCCGGTAACCTCACTCACTCGGCGAAACACAACGTAAGCGTTGTTTAACGCCGGTTTTCTGTGAGGCCGTGGTATCACTCCGGTCGAGCCAGCCCATTCGTGCCGAAGCATGGCTCTCCCACGTAAAAATCACTTACTATAAAGTATTACATGATGAGATGACACACTATGGTTTAGCCAGAGGTTTACAGATGACAAGATGTACACTATTACATGTTCACCAGCCGCACTTGCAATCCCTATCAGGCAGATACTATGAGTTTAGTTTGTCGTCGCTAGAGACGCTGTAATTTTTGCATGCAGATATTTGACCACGCGACTCTAGGTACTACTAGAATGTTAGGTGATTGTACAGAGAATTACAGAACCATGGAAGCAAGAATTGATTTAAAAGTCCAAGGGCGGATTACAGGTCACGCGATCAATTTAATATAAAACAAGGAGCTCAACTGAGATAAGAATAGTTACCTAAATGCAGAATATTACATAATTAACATCGACAAAAAGGACTTGAGTGAAACGTCGTCTGTCTCTGGCGATCCGACATTACTTACGTGTCTCGCCCGTGTGCTCGTCTCCCAGAAATAAATCCTATGTAAATGGTCTCGATTGACCTTTATAATGGATTCTGAATTTGCAGTTATATAACTTTTTGCATAACATCCACAACTCCACATTGTTATTTGGCCTCCAAGTGTAACACTTAACCCTTTTACTGTCACAGTCGGGTTACAACAGGACATCGTGTAATCTCAGAGTATGTCACGTGATTCGTGTAAAACAAAAATTGGTATTAATGAGTTTATTGATTTCATTTTATATTAACTTGAAACTGGTTTCGAGTGGTATTTGCACGCTATCACAGTCAGTTCGGTTTGATTCTTCATAAAAAAGCAAGTTTAATTATTCTTGCATATTTACTAAGAAATCAATTTATTTTGAGCACAATTGGTTATACAGATGGATAGGTTGACCATTCTCAACAAATGGAAACTGAACACACAAAGTTGTCGATCCCGATTGTTACTGATAGTCAGAAGCCCAAATAGCGATGCATCGAGTCCATCCTAAGAATATTCGGTATGGCCGAGATCTGATGGCAATCGCTTCATGTACATTTTTTTCATGTATTCTTTTTCCAAAAACTATGATTATGATGTGGAGGGGCGAGGAGTATGTTTCCCCTCACACCAAAGGGAGGATCCTCCGACCAGGCGGGTGTTTTGCCTGGCGCGCCACGGCCCAACGGTTGATGTCGGGCAGTTGTATATATCCAGGTTGCGATGCAAACTTCACTTGCGCGATTCAGGACTTGTCCAGTTTGTATGTAGCGCGGTAGATGTCGCTACAATGATTATTAGAAATATGATTGAAATTATCATTATCCTCATCATGTACTGTTCTTGTCCAAATTGATTGGAGTAAATTCAGCATGTCCATTTTCTTCCATTCATCCCTGTTTGGATTTGTGCCCGGTCAATGGCAATAGGCTCGCCCCCTAATACATGGGGCCTAAATACCGAATTGTGGGTGCACTTTAAGTACACATTTACCTCTCCGGGGAATACAGGCTTGATGGGATTTCGTATCTTGGATTCAAGAACTAATTGATTTTCTTTTGTTACAGGTAAGCATACGCAATCAACTGCAAAGATTGCTCGATTAAGGAGTTTTATATCGGTAAGCTATTAAAGTTTAGGAATTGCGGTTATCGAAGATCGGTCCATCAGGTACTAACACTGCCTAATGCATGATCCGACCCAGCTTGTCTTTATAAAATAACAGTACCGGAAGTACTATCTGTAGGCCATACTAATAATTATTTCGTGCGGGGATCAAACCTGCGACCCCTATCACAGAATCCGATTGCTTGTGTACTTTGTCAAATAGATGTTGCTGATGTCACAGCGTCATTTCAATTGATAAATCAATTTCCAGCCGGTATTTTGTCTCATAGTCAATGTCGATGAGTCATTCGCTCACTACGTTTAATGTTCTTACTTAGAACATGTTGCGCCGACGCCGACGTGCGACTTTACGCGTGCGCATTTGAAATGGCGTCGCGTCACCTGTACAGCGCCCTCTATTTTCTATCTGTCGGCGAATTTTGGAACTACATAAATTGACAAGTTGTTAAGTATTCGTTATTTTTTACTATATTTGGCATCAAATAAAATAATAAATATTAAATACTTATGTAAATTTTAGTGTAGGAACAATTCGATGAACTTAGGCAGGATTTGAAACTGCGTCCTTGCAGGCTTTAGTAACGGGTCAACAACCTGTCTATCAACTATTTTTAAAAAACGCAATGTAACCAATGTCTAAAATATTCTTTGCCGAGCAGACAGCTACAAAATAAATGCCGAACAAAACAGGAGAATTATCCGCACTATTACAAAACATAAGTTTTCGTACCATAAGAATATTATTTTCTACTAAGTATTTTAATGTTACCTAAGATTCCTATAGCTATTTGTTATTTTGAAAGTGGCTACTAATTTCTAAAAGTATTATGAACAATATTTACAGCAAAATTATTCGCTACATATTTCCACTAATTAATGGTACATTAAAATAAAGCGTATTTCTAAGTGCCATTGTTTTTTAAACGAGCCAATTATGCGTGACATTATGTAGGGTAAAGTATCTAGTTGTCATCCAAGCTAGTGATTAAATAAATCACTATATTTATTATTTAAGTACTCACCTTATTTAAATAGGGTGAAGTATCCAGTTATCATCACTGACAGCTCGACATCACATCTTTACTCAAAATATATTTTCGTCGTTTACTTAATTGATAAAAAGTATTGTAATTATATTATATTGTTAAACTAAACTAGAATGGTCGATGTTATCGGATAAGTATTTAGCATATCACATATCCGCCATGACTTAATCTTGCGTCACGAATAAAAAAAAACGATGTTGCGTTCGTTACAATATAGCGGATGGTTATTTTTTTAATATAAAAGTTTCATAATGCCAAAGCATCTTCAAGTTAATGTGACTTATTTAGTTCATATTATGGTCTTCGCTTACCTTCTATTTTAAAATAGAGGTTTGCAAAGATGAAGAATGGCGTCGTAAATAAAAAAAAAACACGATTGATTGGCTGAACCTGACTGACTGAAATATCAACGCACAGCCGAAACTACTGCAGACGAGCACTAAGAAACGATTTTTGGAAATTCAACCCCTAAAGTGGTGGAAAGGGTGGTTGAATCTTACATAAACTATACTAAACTACACTAGATCTACATGAGAACATTTTAGAAAATTATAAAAAAATATAACTCTTCATCATTACCAATACCAACCCATCAATCGAACTATTAACACTTACCTTCTTTGTAAATAACTTTTATGGTATCTACTTATTTCCGCTTTCATAATCATAGTATTTTTTGTTAAAAGAAATTGTGATCAGATAATCTGCTAATGCAATGCTAATGCATGAATTATTTATATTTGCGGCTGTATTACAAGACTTATTGTTAAAAAAGACGTTGCATTTTAAAACCAATATAGGCACTATCTATTGTTTATTCACTTCAATACGTAATTTTAATTAATAACTCAACCACTTGGTTTTAGCCGCTTCGAAATTAACCATAGGATGTCATTGAATTTTAGTCACTTTCTATCATGAAAATAATACTATAATAAATTTCAGTAGTACCACAGATTACCTGACAACTTACTGAAAAACAGTTTTACTTTGTTTATGTATTTTTTATTAACCTGTATAGTCCCACTTCTGAGCAAAGGGCTTCCCCACTTTTTTCGTTACTGTTATTATTTAATAATAATATTAATTATTAAATAATATTTTTATAATACAAAAAAAGTAAAATTGTTTGTTATGTACATACATACACTCACTCCTTTCGCCCACAGCGGTAGGCAGAAACTATAGACTGCCACTTGCTACGATTCTTGCATACCTATTTTGCTTCATCCATCTTTATATATATAATTCTTCTGTGAGTGTGTATGTAACTGAACTTCTCTCAAACGACTGGACCGATTTTGATGAATTTTTTTGTGTGTGTTCAAGGGGATCTGGGAATGGTTTAGATTCACAATTGGACCCGGTAGGTGGCGCTGCAATCGAGTTTTGGGTTATTTTCAGGGCAGGACAACGTCTGCTGGGTCCACTAGTATTCATATAATATCTTCTCATACATACGCGCCGGTTGCGAGTACTACGCACCGACCTTTTTGAAGGACCTCGCTAATAAGATAAATTATTATTGAAATTGTTTAGTATAGATTGCAAACCACAGAAGCAGAAGAGTAAAGAAGATGAACCCTTGAAGGGTAAATTATGCTTCTTAAGCCTTAGAACGGAGGTTATGATTAGATACTTCCAGTAAAGCTGACCTCTCTTATTGTTTTTTTAAATAAAGCTTACTAGCAATGTGCGTCGCACATTAGGTACTAGTATTCTTGTTAACCCCTCGTGTTAAATGCTTGTGTTACGGGTGGATTCACGGCGGTGCTGCAATGGGTGAGTTTTGAACCGGCAACAACATGATCGCCAGTCCAACGCCCTAGCTATTAGGCTACCGCCGCTTTCTTATACAGAAAGCCTATACAATTCGAAGTCAGATTATAATGAATGAATGAATTAATGAAAATGTACCGCTTGATGTGTAGCCGTGTGTACAGATTATTTTTACCCACCAAAACTCAGCAGTTCAGCAATTCAGCACATCTAAAGAACTTCCACATATAATAAAGGAGAAACTGTCTGACTGACTAAAGGTTTAACACATTATATTGGCGCGTCGTAAGCGTGACCCGCTAGTCATATCGGGTCCATGCATTTAGTATGGTTAGACACATTATTGTTTAGTGTCGTGTCGTGGAAATGTATGAACTCGCCTGGTTCGGGGGCGTCACGAGGTGCCACGATACGCCAGCATTCTGCTTCTTTAATTGACGTGTACGCAACTAAAATCAGCTTATTATACACTACAAGCGACACGCTCGCGGTTTCACCCGCGCTTATTTTTATATATTATTATATAGCCTGTAACCGTCCTCCATAAATGGACTATCCAATACAAAAATAATTTTCAAAATCGATTCAGTAGATCCAGAGATTACCCCCTACAACCTCACAAACACAGAAACTTTACCTCTTTATAATATTAGTATAGATGAACAGTTCCATCTTTCCCATAAGGGCACAAGGCACAGGGCACCCAGCTTGTATGAAAAAAATCATACAATTATTCACCCAAGGGTTCTTAAAAGCACCCCAAACTTTATTATGCCCAAGGGCCCCTGAATGGTCTAAGACGGCCGAAATGAAAGAGAACGAACGAAAGCCTCTGTCGGGATGTAGGTAAACTCAAACCTGCTATGGTTATTTCTTCAAAAGGCCTTGCCAGTCATTATCCTATATTGACATTCCCATAACTAATACCTATAATGTCAAAACTTTAAAAGAGTCTATAATTCTCTGAATTTGTTTCGGTGTTTTTCATTCTGCTCAGAGATCGTTATTTAAGATTCGGAAGTTCTGGTTCAATCTAATTTAATAAAATCTGAAAATATTGTCTTGTAAAATGTCTGTGCAGAGATAGATACCATATATTTAAGTATTTTGATTCTGAAAAATGAGATCAGCAACCATAAAAAAAGCTTAACGATGAAAAGCAGCTATTTAAAAAAAAACCCGGCCCTTTTTAAGTGGGAGATTTGAATAGGGTGTGGGCTGCAAGAGTAGTTGCTAAATTATCATTAACTTATTATTGCTTCCAAGTTAGTAATACCGGTTTTCTTAAAATAGGCGTTAATGGGGAGACGACGGTTGAAATTAGAAGTGGAAATATCATAACACTATTATTTAATCCGTGAAGTGATGAGAGGTCGTGGCTGAGTAATGATTACGCCGACCAACCTATTTGCTAGATTAAGCTGCGCTTGCTGTGGTTAGTTTGTTAGTAGGTAGGATTCTTAACACATCAAAATCCATCCGTACCTCGGAGAACACGTAAAGCCGTGGGTCCCGGTTGTCATACGAACACTTATGACAATCGTTAGTGATAGAACTCCAAAAAGCTTGACTTCAAGTCTAGGCTCAAGATATCCAGAAATTGGGTAGTGAAAGTCTGATGGCAGTCGCTTCATGTAAAATACTGATACAGCAGTTATGGAAAGGCCAGGAAAATGATTTATAATCTATGATCATAGTTGTTCTATGATACTTATTATTTGAAAATAATTTTAGTGCATTCAGGTATACTAAACAAAGTCTCAAGTTATCAAGTTGTCTATATTAAAAGTTGACGAAATCATGCGGTATATTGAGATCCCATCTTGCGTTTGAAAGCGCAATATCCGCTTGTAATATGAATACATTATCATGACACTAGTTCGTGGTAAGAACCCGGAAAATCCGCCCAGTAATTCAATCAATGTGAAATATATGTATAGAATTTAGTTTGGTGTCTGTGAGTTAAAAGAATCACCAATTAGTTTCCATTAAACTATAACCGACACCACGTCAGACTAAGGCGAAGTTGCAGAGAGACGAGCTTCATTGCTACCGAAAAGACTGGCCTACATTAGCAGAGAATATAGATGTGTGGAGAAGAGAGGGAGATAGATAGACGTTAGATAGTGAGACTTCTGGTGATGAAATTTGTTAAAAAAATTATTAAATTCGAACATAAATTTAAAATATGAGTCACCATCGTTCGGAGAAAGGCAATTAAAATAAACCTAGCGTTGTCATATTATATTACAATACAATTCAGATTTTTCTTACATCATACTAATAAATTCCGGAAATATTAAAAAAGTGTTCTTGATTGTACTCATTTCAAGAGTTGCAGGACTGCCTCCAGTGGTCAAATAATATATTATTTTGTTTAAGTATAGTAATTAAAACATCATATTCATATAATTTTAAAATTAAGAATTAGATTAGTTTAAATTCAAGTTTATTTTTTTTATTTCAAATAAGCTTATACAAGCGTTTATGAAACGTTATGATTCTAGTTGCACGGTTTCAAAAGGATCACCCTATGGAGAAGAATCCGGCAAGAAACTCCATGGACACTCATTTGGAATACCTATATATTCTTATCTAATTCATAATTTATAGATCTATAGACGCACTAAAATTATATTATATTGTTTATCTTGTTCACATTGACACGTGTAACAGAAATTGAGGCGACCCCAGTTAGTTTTAAAATACTTGTTTAATTATTGTTTGGATGTATAAAAAATGTTAACGTCATTGACCAATACGTTTCATTTCCTCTAAATATGTAAATATTCGATTATCCATCAAAGCCTTGACCGTGGCCACGTTGCTTAACCTTGTACGCTGATCGATCGGCGCGATAACCATTTTTGTATCGAAAGTTTAACAGTTGCATCATCACTGAGTAACGTAGACCGTGACAGCAAATATTTCCTAATCTCTCCGAAATTAATATTTTTGGGCAGGTTTCTAGATTTTTCTAATATTAACCTGGAAGTAATAGCATTACCGAGAAGTGTCCCATTAGAATTTCCGTATATTCTTGCCGAAGAAAGCTACTTTCCAAATTATCAAGTTTCGAGTTGTACACATGTTGGTATGCGTCCGTTAGGTTGCTTCGATAAATACAGATTATTAAGGCATATGATGGGGTCCGGTGATTATACCACCACAGCCTGTGATAGTCATGCTTCTCCAGATGGCAAACGATTAAAGATCCCGGACTCAAAATAAAAGGAGGTGACAAGTGAATTCAACTTCACGGGTGACGATATTAAAATTATCATCCAGCGCACCATAAGAATCAGTCCTGCTATAAATTTGCCTGGTTGGCATAGTCCATGCTGGCCTATAGCTAGGTATTTTACTCACCTGAAGCGCGTAGTTTCCGTTCCCTCACGATGTTTTTCCTTTACAATACTTTCGAATTTTTACTAGTTTTAGGCTAATGCAGGCATTGAGTTAGTCACGTTATATTATTTATATTGAATATGGTTGAATGTCGTTAGACTGGTCAATGAGTCAACATTTAAACTCGATCGATACCATGCATTGTTCAAATTTTTTGAAGCATTACGTAGAGACCACGTTCGGGGAATTTACCCTACGCTTATTTGTGTGTTTATTTTTTAATTGCAAAATTTCCTTTTTAATTTACATTAAATAAATTTAAAACATCAGGTTATTCTTTTTTTTTATTCTTGATAGGCCTACGTCTGCCCGATCTGCTCGTTCGTTTGATGATAAGCGGCACTGCGGACTACGATGGAGCGCGCTTCCTAGAAAAACCGATTCACTCGTGATTTAAAGACACCCGGTTATATCTATCGGGGGGACTCTATATTATTCTATTACGTACCGCCTGCAGTACCAGTTGAGATGGGCACCATAAATTGGAGTCACGTTTGTTATTTTGTAGGTAATTTCGCCTGATTAAAAGCTCTAATAGGGTCTAAGATAGAGCACGCAATTAAAGACCAACCATTCCGGTTATCCTCATCACGACGGAACTCAGGAAAACTGTTTGGCGCTGCCGGTCATACATTCATATCCTAGCAGGTGAATCACCAGATGCTACCACCAAACGTTCTGGGTTTTGTTGACCTTTGACCATTAATTTAAATAGTAAAGATATGGCCACCGGTCGTCAGAACAATTACCTTGCGCGTTTGCTTAACATGAAACAATAACACCATCTATTAGAACTACTCTATAATAAAATTAATTTATTTAAATAATAAAAATAAATATATTATAATATATTAATTAAATAAATTATTATTACTATTAAAATTTATTTAGTCACATTTTGTTTCTCAAGAAATAAATTGTTATTTTTGTATTTAAAACATAGGTACGACCGCTCCCGATTACAGCCGATCGCGTGACTATATAGTTCTTCGATTTCGTCTAAGTACAGTACGCGCGGCATAAGTTGGCCGGAGTGAAGTTCGCCGTTTTAATGCGCAGTGGATTGTTTACGTTAAAAATTGTGTACTGCGCAACCAAACAGCTAACTTCAGTCCGGCCAACTTATGTCGCGCGTACTGTACACCCCGACGCAAAAAAGAGGGGTAATATAAGATTAACGCGTGCATCTGTGTCTGTCTGTTGCGTCGTATCTCCCAAATGAAGGACCGATTTTGATTCGGTTATTTTAGTTTGAACGGTGACATTATCGAGTTCGCTTTCTTAGCTATGATTTTAGAAATTCTGGCCAGCCGTTTGAATATTATCAGATCTTTTCTAGTTGATGAAGGGATGTGACCAACTTCCACGGGTCACATTGATTTAAAACTTAGTATCCTGTTACTTCAATGATATTGCAAGAAAATGGTTACCATGACTAGATGATGCGGGGGTTTCTTTGAGTTTTAAATTTACTGTTATAACGAATGTCAACGTCAAATTTATGTCATAGACAGTGTTTTTTTTTATTTATTTTTTATTATTATATCATGGCATGGCTGCTAAGACTTTTTAGCCATATCTTAATTTTTGTTTATATTGTTTAATATGTATTTATGATGATTGACTGATAGTAAGGAGCCGATATCCGTGATGTGATATCGCTCAAGGCCCTAGCAGAATACCAGCGCCACGTCATAATGTAATGAGGTGGCATTATGCTGAGCTAGGGTCCTTTTTTGTTCTTACGAATTTCTTAGTTCATAGCGTATTTCTTAGTTATATTTCGTATTTTTCTCTGGTTTCTTTTGTGCTCTTATAAAGGTACTGTTATGTTGTGATAACAAAATAAATGTATTTCTTTCTTTCTTTCTATTCTCCCAGCATGGGGCGACGGAGTTTTATATTTTTAGCCGTATTCCCATAGGCAACAATATAACAGACAGTCCCGGTTTTTTTCTAAATGCAATTTGTCGATCTACATAATACCCACGGCCGTGGGATGTCACTCTTTATATCAGGGTTCCATGCTCCATATAGGTGATAGGTGTAGGTGCATATTAATGCAGTGGGCAGGTACTATGATTGAGACGAATAACCTTCAGATATCTTATATGTAAATTCATTTGCTTTCTATATTATATTTTTGTAAACGCTTGAAAAGTATTCAGGGATCATAAGGGTCGTCTGATCGTTTGCCGACGTCTAAATATAAAAAAGTTCAATAATTATTTCAGTAATGTTGATTAAATTCATTAGTGACATCAATCAAAATATTATAAACCAGCAAGATGGTTCTTTAATGCATACAATAATTTAGTACGTAATTTAGAACGAGAATCCGTTACTATTTCAAAAATTACTATATTTTGACATATGCCACTATTGAATTCGATCAAAGAAATAATGATCATAATTTTCTAGCTATGCTAAGACAATCTTAACTTCGTAACTAATATTATAAAGGTGAAAGTTTGTGAGTATGGATGTATGGTTGTGTGGATGTATGGATGTTTGTTACTCTTTCACGTCAGAACGGCTGAACGGATCTGGATGAAATTTGGCACAGAGACAAATTATAGTCTGGAATGACACATAAGCTACTTTTTATCCAGGTTTGACCCAATTCTGAAGTCCACGCAGACAAAGTCGCGGGCAGTAGCTAGTTTGCAATATAAGTTTAGTTGGATCTATACATGTAAGCTATTTCGGGTACTAAAGAGATTGTGTTGAAAATGAAGAGCAAATAAGGGATTTTTTCCGAGTTGATCACAGAAATTTTTGTCCTATTTTAGGTTCCAAAATGTTTATTGGTTACACAACACAACAGACGTGTACCTATAAATAATCTTGGTAAACCTTATTTTGCCCTTAATGATGTCAATTCTTTGTTATATTCAAGGTCATATTATTTCTGTCTCTAACTCTAGACGATCAAAATAGCGCATAGAATATAAAATATAATTAGACGTGTCCGAGTTTACATTGAACCCGTTTTTCTCAATTTTTATAAATTGGGCTATTTTTAACATATCAATCCTATTACATTCTTGTGTGGGTAGTTCCGTTTTTAAACTTCTTTTAAAAAAGCTAGTCTTCTCTAGAATTTCTCTTGTCAAAATGAACTAATCACTATTTTCCCGGTGGAATGTCGAAAGGTCAAAAATATCTGCCGCCGTAAGCTGGCTAAAGAACTTGGATATAGGGATTTCAACCATCATCATCATCATCACCTACAGCCTGACTTCACCCACTGCTGCGTATAGGCCTCCCTTAGTTTGTGCCTTCCACTGTGCTACTCTCATCCAGGTACGCCCTCCGACTTGAATAATTTCGTTGATCCATCTCGCTGCTGGACGTCTGACACTCTTGCTATTCCTCGGCCACCATTCTATAGTTGCCTTACATCACCTGTCGTCACTCCGTCTTGCCAAGTGTCCTGCCCAACTCCACTTTAGTTCCATGATCCTTCTTCTAACGTCTTTAATTTCAAACTTCCATCGTCTGGGATATCATCCACGCGGGATTAATACCATACCCGATGATGATGATGAACGGACTGTGCGCCTGATCCAATCACGCGGACAAGAACTTACAAATGACTGATGAAACGCCACTTCACCTTTCAGGTGAATGCGGATCGCCTATACACAAGCGTAGTGCTCGTCTACGGTAACACACCTTAAGGCCAGGTGAAATAAAGGAGCATACCCTAAGAAAATCCTGCAGTTCATAGTAGCTGCAGGATTTAACGGTGAACTCTAACTCAACGAGTAGCGATCACAATAGACCGGTTGCGGTCGCAGTAAAAGCGGGTGAAACCGCAAGTACAGCTAGTGGCTAATAAATGATAAAAAATATTGATTGACTCTTAATTAATATCATAAAAATTACAAGTAATTTTTAAATGGTTTTCCATATGTTAGTTAGTTAAGTTAATTATATTGTATATTATACTAAATAAACTATAAGTTTCCATTTATATGTAGTTACACAGACTCCATAATTTTCTCAGCTTGATTATTATCATTTCGTTTCACCAAACCAGTTACGTGCATCAATGTAGTAGTAGAACGAATTGAGTATGTATGGGTACTTTTACCATTGAGATAAATAATACATACTAAAAAAAGCTACGGGAAGCAGGTTTTTTCTTTTTTCAGTTGTTGAGTAAGTATTTAGCAATTCGTTAGACACACACAAGACAGCACATGACATGAGTTCATACCATTTTGAATGTGAAATAATTCAGACGACATTTACTGTAAAGCAATAAAAAAAAAACAAACGTGTAACTTTCCAGTGCAGTGTCAATTTGGAAAATATTCTCTGTTTCACGTCACGTGTAAAAATGTCTCCAAAAACTTAAAATGAGATTGACACATGGTCTGGGGGCTTACTCTTGAACTCAATTCCGATACATCGACATTGGAATTGTGCCGTTTCGTCAAGTTTCGTACTCTTGAATCCGAGACTAGCACCAAATTGTTTCAGTATTGCGCGGTGATTGAGTGAACTAAATAGGATTGGGAAACGACCCAACCATTGGCCAATCAGGGATGTCGATACAAGGTTAACGGATTTGTGCTCAAGAGTACGAAATCGCCCGACAGCCAAATTGATATAGGAATCGGATCACGTTTGGATTGGTATTGTATTGTTTTCAAGAGTAAGCCTGCTGGTCTAATACGACTAATTTATACATCAATGAAATTTAATTGTTAATTATGATAGAAGCTGTACTAAAACCGGTTACCATTTTAAAGTTAGAACTTTGCAAAAGAATAAAAACAGCAATTATACAGAGAATTATAGATAGAGCCGAATTTATACGGTTTCTTTGTGTAATTTTGAATTTAAGATGTTTTCCTGTGGTTTTACTTTATTATAATTTGGTTAATAATAGAGATCATACAGAATAATATCAATAAAATCATAATCATAGTTCTATACCCACCATAAAATCATCGTGTCTTTCTAACACACGACAACTAAAATCTAGCTGTTCCCCACGATTTCATTAGCAACCCAAAGAATTCTTTAAGACAAAAGATATCATATGTTCTTCTTCAATGTCTAATCTATCTTTATACCAAAATCAATCAAAATTGTTTGGTTGAAATCGTAACAACCAACCAGACAGAGTTGCTATCGCATTCATAATAATTAGTATGGATTACTCCAGTTAATCTAAATTAAATTAATCTAATATTAGTATCAATTTATTTAAATAAGTGCCGGGCAAAATATATTTACATTGAAGATAGATAACTTAGGAATATAGAGTACAAAGGCATCTTAATTCTATCTGAATTAATATTAGCGAAACGTGTTTTCTATCTAGTTTTAGTAGCTTGTGCAATGGTGTACTTATGTCAATCCAGTTTCTATTTGTTTCTTAATAGCTTTATGTCATACCTAGCCTACACAGGGGATTAAAATTAGTAGGTACCTATAAATAATTACCTTAATTTTGTAATAATATGATAATATTGATATCTTCTCTGTCTCTAACGACAACTTCTTTATCATCACAAAAGATGTCCTAGTTCCAAGATTTTATGGAAACGGAATTTGGTAAAGCATTTGAAACCGTGGACTATGTTATATTCTTGAAGAAATTCGAAAAAAGTCTACGTTTAAGGGCAATAGTTATTACGTTTAAGGTCTAAACCAACAGGAGAGGAAGTAATAGCGATGTTAGCGATATGTTTATACTTTAGACAAATTGTCAATGACAAACTATGTTAGGGGTCCCACTGGGAATATATTAGGACCTCTATTTTATGTTATTGACTCGCATAAAATATGTACTTATAAGGCTATACAATACCGAGCGGTAGAGTTGACACTAAAAATTGTAAGCATAACAATGACAGTTATTTTCCTTATGATCAAATTCTAATGTACTAATTTTATACATAATTATAATTTTAACCTACCCTATAAACGTCGATGGTTGCTATAATTAGAAAATAATACAGTAGTATTACCACAAACCAGGCGATATCCTCGGAAAAGCAATTAGCCAGTAAAATACCATTTATACCAACTTTAGCAATACCTTTCGATCTGTAAAAGCTAGGGTACTTAAACCAGCTGTGTACGGTCACAATATGCAATAATTAACGTTAGCACAAGTAACTGATATACAAAGGAACCAAAATGGCGTCTCTCTTTCCATCACGTTAGGAACTCGACATAAATGTATCTATGAGCCGACTTTTTTAACGTTGGCTACTGCTATATACCGTAAAATAAAAGCAGGATGCAGAAACTTTATTACGTTACCTCTTTTGTCCGCCCGTTCACAAAATAATTGAATCAATATTCAACTGAGCCAATATTACCAACGTATAAAAATAGTCTAGAAAAACTGATAGCTTCTTATATGTTTGTATTTAATGTGTTTTATGTAGCGTAACGTTAAATTTGTACATTACTGTCCGGACGAATTGAATTTAAATTAAATCAATAACTAGATACGTACATATATATCCTTGGAGTTTCCTCAATAAAACTCCTAAAACTAGTATTTTTTTATAAATTTTATTCATTATCAGTTGCTTATTCAGTCAGAATTAAAGTGACACAGAAAATATTTCAATTTAATTTACTTTTAATGCGGACGGAACAGAGAGCGAGTGAGGTTATTTATATACTTTGAAATGGTTGTATGAGGCGAACGTTTCGCAGACCGAAGCCTCATACTAACAGCAGACTAGTTCTGTGCGGCAGTCTCGCGGCGCGCTTATTATTCGAATGTAAGATTCTTTATCGAACACCCGTAAATAGCGTTCCATTGAAACGGTTAATGCTAAATAAAATAAAATATTTACGCCATATTTGATTTTGGTTCCCGCGATTTCTGTACTGTCAATTTTGTTTTTTTTTGTGCAATGGTGATGTGGATTGTGCCAGTTTTGTGTCGCGTTTATTTTTAGTCTAATTCTCATAATTTTTGCTTAGTGATTGTTACTAACAATTATATTATATTGTGAAAATTAAGACAGATTATTTCGTGAAATGTATTTGTTGTAATTGCTACTCGATTGCGAGTTTCCTTTCCTTTCTGCTATTAGTGACGGTTTCATAAAGGCGTATTGCAGTGACACTGTGGCAAATGAATTCTTATTTTATTGTTTTATCGCAAAATTTAAGTAATTGTGTTTCGTGCGATGAAAAAGAAAATGAGTGAGTATTTTTATTTAATTATGTAGCTACCTACTTAATTGTAAGAGATAATTGTGAGTTTGTTTTTTGCATTATCCAATTAGATAAAAGGGTAATGAAAAACAGTTAAAATTAACATTTTCCTTGTACATCCATCTAGAATGTAGATATTTATTAAATAGGTGCTTGGTTATTAAATGACATCAATGTTTCGGCTCCAAATTAAACAAACACTATTTGTATCAGAACGTATTTATACTTATGTCGTCCAATGCATTTGATAATGTGAGCTGCAGGCTCCCCCACTTCCAATACCCCCCACCGCCCCCAAAAGGGCATTCGTGCTAATTTCAGACATTCCCTCGCTCAGGCAGAACATTGAAAAGATTTCTAGGTTATAAGCAATTTCCTTTCGCTAAATGTTAGTTTTATTTGATTAATCGCAATCAAATAAAGAAAGCATTTTTCATCACAAGTCAAAATGCACACTTTCAAGGGTTATCGATTTTTTTTATATTTAAATGCTTATTTATATAATATCAGACATTTTTAAGGAATTTTCTACCTGTCGATCGAGATGCAGGAACAAGTTTATAATTTCGTATTGGATCTGACATCCAATATACCATTTTATGATAGATATTAGATAAAAATGTCTATCGATGGTTATGATAGTGATGTTAAGAGGATAATGAATGTCGAAAACTCCATAAATTATTACGTACCTATAACAATCTAGTAGAAAAATTATTAAAGTAGTTCCAATATATTATTACTACGTCTTTGCTTCACCTGAAAGGAGCACTAACTTATTTACTACCTAAAACGAAAGATCTTTTTTATACTTAGGTAATTTGGAAATAAATATTTGAATGTCTAATTATGAAAATGCCAGCCATACAACTTTTTTGAAACGTTTTCATGAACATAAATGAGTACTAAATTATTACTTACTAGCGACCCGGTCGCGGTTTCACTCGCGCTGCTCCGTTCCTAAGAGGCGTAGCGAGATGTTATATAGACCATGTTACTCAGTGATAATGTAGCTTTCTAACGGTAAAAGAATTTTTGAAATCGGTCCAGTACTTTTTGAGCCAATTCGTTACAAACATACTTACATATAAATCTTTCCTCTTTATAATATTAGTATAGATTGCCTAGGTACATAGAAAATTTAAAATAACCCTTGTAAATTATGATCGGCTTGTCCCCTATGACAAGGTATTAGATAGGCACTGTTATTAGATAGAGTATTCCCCAGTGCATGGACCTCAGTCTAGTCTACCCTCCGGAAAACCCTTTCAAGGAATTCTGCAATTTCGCCATCATAACTATATGTAACGTCATGGTTCTTAGGTTCAGATTTAATAACAGATGTAAAAGAATTAGATTTTGATACGGGACCTAAAATGATACCTTGTGGTACACCATTGCTTATGCAAGTCATGAATTAGTTAGCTCAATAATTGAATTACTGAAATCTGAATAAAACGTATCTTTGTAAATAGCTTTTTCGTATAGGTAAGGATGGGGGTAAGATTGAGATGGTTTTCCTTATGCTTTTATACTTCTCGATTATGAGTTCGAATAATATTCCTGATATCTTATTATTCATTATAATTATGTCAAGTTCAACTCCCACGTACCTCGGAATTTTCGTAATGATGTGCGTATTCACGTCAGCATTGATTTATTAATTATATCAAGTATCATCTGCTTAAACGGTGAAGGAAAACATCGTGGGATACCTGCATGCCTGAGAGATTTTACACAATGTGTGAAGTCTGCCCCTTGGCTCTACCAAAACGATAGAAGAAGAGAAACTGTTATCAACATCCTGATTTAATTTATACTTATCAATTAAGTACGCTCAAACATCATACAAAGTTCATACGCCAGGATTTCCAGGAGAAATAAATTGATTTCAAGTATTTTGAGCGTCAGAAACGATGATCTGATATATTTATATGGAATGACCTTGGAAGTATCTATAAGAATCAAAGTCCTGACTTACTGACAGACAACGCACAGCCTAAACCGCTGGTCGTGGAGACTTGGAATTTGGAAGGTGTATTTGTCTTGTATGTAGAAGAAGCAAAAGATGATGCAGAATCGTAGCAAGTGACGGTCTGTAGTTTCTGCCTACCCCTGTGAGAGAAAGGCGTGAGTGTATGTATGTATTTGTCTTGATGGGTAGAGCTTTACTAAAAAGGATTTTTTTTAATTCACCCCATAAGAAGCTAAAGCTGATTTCTTTGTGTTATATCTTGTGAGAGGTACAAAGGTTTCTTTCTTTCTAAAACTTGATTAAACCTTTTGTATGAAAGTACTTTGTTTTTTTGTATTTAATTGGTCGACTTTTAGATTTTAACTATATTTTGACCCGGTAGGTGGCGCTATTGTCGACTTGCTTTAAAATGAGAGTGAAACCGCGGGAAAAAAAGCTAGTATTCTATAAAATAAAAACAGAACATTGCACATACACGATCTGTCAGTCGAATCGAGAACCTCCTAATGTTTTTAAGTCGGTTAAGAAGAGATTAAAAAATGAAGACTTGCAATAAAGAAACATGGTAATTTTATTATAATTCAGTGAACATTGAGAGGTGACCGTTAAATGGAAATCGTGACTACTGATGTTTTTACTGTTACCTTCGATATTCCATATTTTGACGATGGTTGCTTTATATTTGCTTTATTGTAATTAAAATATATTGTTCTCTGTTCTTTCTTCAACTTGTAATTTCCGATCTTTTTTAATTTTATTTTCTAGTGTTCCCTCGTGTGGGGATGGGTTGAAATACAGTTCCTCACTGCCATTCTGTTCCCATCTCGTAAGAGACGACAAAATAAAGCATGTTATTTTAGTGAAGGAAAAATTCAATCGCGGGCAGGTTTCGACCCTGCGTCTTCTGGTTAGATACACCAGACGCGCTGACCTCTAAGCCACCGCGAGTCCCACACGCTTGATCGAAATAACTTTATAATCTTAGCCTGGAAAATGCAAAAAAAAAACACAAAAAGATAATAAAATAAAGCAAGTTATTTTGGGGCAGATTGGCTGGCGACCACCCTTACGTCGGAGTTTTTCGTAAAGCGCCTTGGTGTGTGTGAGAGCCAGTTTCTCCTCGGTTGCTCTGGCTCTGGCAGGCTGCAGTTCGTAGGGGCTCCAACTCCCAAGGTGTTGTAGGTGTCCATGGGCGGCGATGACTACTTTGCAATTATAGGTTGATCCTCTGCCCATTTGTTAACATAAATAAATAAATGTAGTTAAAATCTTGAAGATGGGTTGAAATACCAATCAATCCCGAAAACACATTTTATTCAACGTAATACAAATCGGAATACAATTAATTAATGTACTGTACATACCTACATCATTGTAAATCAATATTATTGTTTATAACAAAAACAAAAGCGTGTTTTTTTCTATTATCGTGATTCTATTTGAGAAGCCATAAAGTCCTTTTATTGTAAACGATTACTTGATATTTATTACTTGTTTTCATGTTTATAAAATCCTCTTCCTTATCTTATATTATTATAGAGAAATCAATGTTTGTTTGTTCGTGTTTTATGCGCTGCCATACCTTTCAAAGGCGGAGTGATATCATCACGCGGTTTAATTGAACTCTGTTAAGGGTATTACATTGCCCAATGACCTTGAGGGTTTAGTCTTTGTGCTAGTATTTGTTAGTCACAGGCATTGCGGGGGTGCTTCACGCGGGGTGCTAGTGAGGTTTCGGGTATTTCTTTATTATTTCAAAATATTCAAAGAAATAAGAAAATAAAAACAATACAAATTGTTAATTACGTCATTACAATTTTTTTGGTATAAAATTAATGACTAACTATTGAGCCGTCAAAGAGAAAAAATACAAATTAGGTCAAAAAATGCCTATTTACTTTAATTATTATCGAAAATTGGGGCAAATTTATAAAAAAATTATACAATACAATTTGTTTGTGATGACCTTAAGTATAACATATATTTTTTATATGGCAAACGCACATAAGGATTCCACTAGAAACTTATTTAAAGTTAGGGTGTTTTTTAGATTCGAGCGATGTAATAATGCCCTTATTATGGTTAAATAAAGATGCAAATAAACACTAGACCAGCGAAAGGGATTCCTTTCGGAGGGAATTAGCTCTAACTTACATGACTTCGAAAAGTCAAGAGGTGCGTGCCTTAGATTCGAACTCGAGACCTTATGACTTGGCAGTACCATAGTCATACATTTTATTTTATGCAACTACATTCTTTTCATGTACCTACATCATTTCATTCGATCCCTGGGGTCGATAAAGATCCACTTGTATGAATGACTGTCTTAGACTATCGGATGTCATTATTTTATGATGATTCATACAACATCGAATTCTGCTTACCCATTAGTGATGGCGGAGAGGATTTATGTTTCAATCACTGTTTGAGAATCTACATTATGATGATTAGGTTTTTTGCTGCGATGAAACTTCAAAAAAAAAAATCCAATCATTAGTTTTTTTTTTGTTTTATCGGTGTAGCAAGGTATTAATAACTTTATATTGTTATTCTGAAAGTTATTATTGTGTTTTAACCGCAACACATTATTTTGCCTCATTAGTTTAGTGATCCTAAACGCGAGTCATACGCTAGAGGTTGTGGGTTCGATTCCCAGGTCGAGCAAGGTTTTATTGGGTTTTTCTATGAAATACAACTTGTTTTGACTTTCAAAAGTACCTATTTTAGTGGTCTTATAAAATTGAAATAAAACATTTTGACTTTGACTTTGAAATATGTTATGTGTAATAAAAGACGGGCAATTTGCCACTAACCAGGCACAAATCCCAAACTCCGAGCTGCATAGAAAACCCTAATAATACTGCTCGACCTGAGAATCGAACCCAGGACTGCTGCAGTAGCTGTCGCGCTTAGGACCAATGGAGTAACGAGGCTATTACTTTACTAAGTACACTTCTGCCTAACCATTCAGGGAATACAGGCGTGATGGTATGTAAATGTTATGTTTATGAAAGTTATTATTGTCTTTTAACCGCAACGCGTCATGATGTACACGAGAGATACCAAAGCAGGTAAATTAATGTTGGTATTTGTAAAAGTTAGGTTCGAAGCAGAACGCAAATGCGCAACAGTTGGAAATACCCGTGACCATGGATGCCGTAAAGGATCCGAAACGTCGGGAATCAAATAATAACGCGATAAAATCCGTAAAAAGTAGTTTTATTTCAATGTTTAATATTTACGTAAGTGTCAGAAACCAGAACGTTATCTGTCCTTGTCATTTTCATGTCAATTCATGAAGAAGGTTATATGCTATTTACCATCACGCTACCGTCCCTAGGTACCGGGCAAAGCAGGTGAAACCGCAAGGTACTGCTAGAAATATATGGTTCCGGTTTATTGCCACTTTAAATATTTACGAAGGTACCTTGACTGTTGCTTAAATCTTAAGTACTTATATAATATACAAAATTATAAGTTTTATATGAAGGAATAAATAATCATCGTATAGCGACCCGCCCGCGGTTTCACTCGCGTTGCTCTGTTCCTAAGAGGCATAGCGTGATGTACACACAAACTAAAATACGAATTATTATAATTGTAGAATAACGCTGGCGCTACTTTTTTATTGGAGCGATGATGTTTTCCCAAATGCCAGCTGTTTCCAGTTAGAATGTATACGAAACAAAATATCCATTTGTACGCGCGATACAATAAATGTAGGTACCTACCTATATTATTCTGTTACTTATGATAACGTAAAGAATTTTTGTGACGATACGCACGATAATATTCTTGTATTGTTTTGTTTGATAGCATTGATTATATTTGTTTTGCTGGTCGAATAAGGTAGAGAGTTGGTCGCCATTTTAATTAGGAATGTAACTTAGATATATTGAAAAATTCTAGTCTCCGCATTAGTCGTAAGCGCGACGCTCCTAGATGTCATGTGGGCAATTCGCAGGTCGAGTAAAATGTTATTGTATTTTTCTGAAAAAGTTTCAGTAGTAGCTCGGAGTTTGGATTTGTGCCTGGTTAATGGCATTAGGCTCGACACTGTTGATGTAAGCGTGTATATTCGAACATTATTCAACAAATCGATCAAACACCTCGGTACTTTCGCATTTATATCTAATATATATATAATATATATTAGATATAAATGATATATTATATAATATATATATAATACTAGCTTCTGCCCGCGACTTTGTCTGCGTGGACTTCGAAATTATATCCAGACTATAATCTATCTCTGTGCCACATTTCATCCCTATCTATTCAGCCCTGGCCAACTCTGGCGTGATTGAGTAACAAACATCCATGCAAACATTCACATTTTCGATTTCGATCTTCTTCGCAGAAAATCCTAATTAGAAAACAAGTAGGTACCTATAATTTCTCAGAATCATTTCAGTTGCTTAAAACCTCTTGTGTTAAGAGCATTATGCTCTTCAAACGGATTTCATAGAAATTTCCCTTTCGTGCGAGAAGGCTCGTAGGAGCTCTTCAAGCCGTGCACTGAGGGTCTTAGCTATTTAAGAGTCGGAACGGACTGAATTTCACTTACAAACGTAATACTGAAATAAATTGTAATTCAAACACTATTTAATCAAATTGTGTTATTATTCGGATGCCGATACCGTTATTCTAGGTTCATACTCTACCATTTCGTCCAAAATACTTGACTGAAAATAAATGCAAATGGAAACGAATATAATTTTTTATTACTTTACCAAGTACGATTTTCCGGTCTTTTATTTCCAGTGAAGTAGTAGTAGACGAAATAGTACCGTAGGAACCTAGATTAACGGTATCCAAATCCGAATAATAACATAAATTGCTAGAATATTGTCTGGACTCTGGATTACGATTTATTTGCATTTGTACGTCAAGTTGATTCCTCTAAATTACTAGATAATATGAAATGACTAAATAATATTGTGTCATACTCTGCCTCAGAGCAATAGGTACAATATACGATTCCGTCTGTAACAGTCTGTACGCAACAGGCTGGGCACAAATTGATGGATAATATTTGCATTAGGACTAATGACATTAAACATATAAAAAAGTCACTGACTTAAAAACAGCTATATCTGCTTATTATGCTTCTGCATATTCATGGCTGAACTATGGAATTGTAGTATGGTGTAATAGTTTTTTTTTAATGTGATATGAGGGCAACCTAGCAGACGGATCGCCTGATGGTAAGCGATTACCGCCGCCTATGGACACTCGCAACACCAGAGGAGTCACAAGTGCGTTGCCGACCTTTTAAAAGGGGATTGGGCCTCCGGTAACCCCACTCACTCGGCGAAACACAACGTAAGCGTTGTTTAACGCCGGTTTTCTGTGAGGCCGTGGTATCACTCCGGTCGAGCCGGCCCATTCGTGCCGAAGCATGACTCTCCCATGTAGTAGATGTAGCAAGATTATTCATTTTACAGACAAATGCGTTAGAATACTTGCAAATATTACAGATCCCAAGGAGAGTTTCAAACCGTAATTAAATATAAACTTCTCACCTTAATTAGCATTTCTGTATCAGAAACTTTGTCAAAAACCACCCGTTACTTTTTCCTTTAGCAAAAGATCAACGCCCGCAACAACGCAACCTACGGTACCATAATAAACTGGCCCTACCAAGCTCAAAATTAGCTTTATTTCATTCGGGTCCGTTGGTAATGGGTGTAAAATATATAGGTTATAAAATTCCAGAAAATATAAATACCATTTTTTTTTAAACAAAACGTTGCTCCACACTAGGATTTTCTTCTGTATCGTGGGTGCGTTTACAAACACAAATTCTCACATACACAAACGCCCAGACCCGGAACAACTACCTGTAGATCATACAAATATTTGCTCCGTGTGGGGATCGAACCCACAACACGTGACGCAGAAGCCGATCGCTCAGCCGCTACGCCAAACGTGTCGTCGATGAGTATGAAAATTAATTTAAAAACAAATTACAACAATAGGTAATATTAAAATATTATTATAACCTAACTGATTTCTTTACTGATAAATAAATACTAATCTTCTATATATACTTATAATAAATCTGTAGAGAGATCAATTCTGTACATGAAATATATTTCCAAAATACTATCAGCGGGTGATTAGTGATCGATACTGACGCCAAAAATGCAATCAGTAAAATTTTTGTCTGTCTGTCTGTCTGTCTGTCTGTCTGTGTCTGTCTGTCTGTCCGTCTGTATGTTCGTTATAGAAACAAAAACCACTCGACGGATTTCAACGAAACTTGGTACAATTGTTCTTCATACTCCTGGGCAGGTTATAGTATACTTTTCATCACGCTACGATCAATAGGAGCAGAGCAGTGAAGGGAAATGTTTGGAAAATGAGTGATTCATGAGAAAGGTTTCATCTATATCTATATCTATACTTATAATAAATCTGTAGAGAGGTCAATTCTGTACATGAAATATATTTCCAAAATAACTATCAGCGGGTGATTAGTGATCGATACTGACGCCAAAAATGCAATCAGTAAAATTTTTGTCTGTCTGTCTGTCTGTCTGTCTGTCTGTATGTTCGTTATAGAAACAAAAACCACTCGACGGATTTCAACGAAACTTGGTACAATTGTTCTTCATACTCCTGGGCAGGTTATAGTATACTTTTCATCACGCTACGATCAATAGGAGCAGAGCAGTGAAGGGAAATGTTGGGAAAACGAGTGATTCATGAGAAAGGTTTCAAGCTATAAAACATCACGCTACAACCTTTAGGAACTAGGGAACAAAGTAACTATTCCACGCGGACGAAGTCGCTGGCAACAGCTATTAATAAATAAATAAATAATATGAATAAATAAAATAATATACTAAAAATAAATATTGACTAGACATTTTAAAACATACATACATGATACATTTATTATATATACATCACTAATTACTAAGTATTATTATATAAAGTACAATTAGTTATAAGATTAATTAACATAGTCATGAAATTAAAATTCTATAAATTTAATTTTAAGCTACTGCTGTGCCATAACGGGGTTCATATTTGATACCACATAATGTATTTACCATCTTTGTAAAAAACATGAGTGCAAAATAAATGCATATCAATATTGACTAAAATTACGCAAACACAAAATTGTATTAACCGAAGTAAGGATAGCCAAAAAATCTAGTTAGACATTATGGTGTACTTAGCTTTATTGCCTAAAAATGAAAAGGAAAAAAAATACTGCATAAATCTCCAAGTACTTATCAAAATCATAAAGCGAGGTTGCGCATGCGGTGCCAAACAAAGAAGTTGGGAATCACTAAATTTTAATACTTGGTTTGTTTTTTTTTCGTTAGGCAGCGGTGTACTAATGTACACCCACAGGTATGTTTAGTCCCATATAATTGGGGGCAAGCGTATTGCCATCAACCGGGCTCAAATCCAAATTCCGAGCTGCTAATGACAATTTCGTACTAATAAAAAAAAAATTCTCAACCAGTAATCGATCCGAGGACCTCTAGCATAGCAGTCGCGCTAAGGACTACTAACGAGATTTAATAATGATGAGGTATACGATATTAATGACTACTATTATGGTATACCTAACTTAAATTACATATAAAATTTTGCCATGTTTACAAAAAAACTTCTGCCTATCTAATGTATTGCATAACCATATCGGTGGTGCCCTTGCCGATACCGAATGACCTATTTACTGCAACTCTTTTTATTTGAACATAGCAAGGAGCAAAGGCACTCAACATTTTATTCCACTGTCGGATAATGCCTGCAGCTAAAATTGCGCTCTAAGTGACACGAGTTAACACGACTTACAACTTTACAACATGGCGTCTACTTTAAAAAAAAACTTAAAAATATATTTATATTACTTACTTACTACCTTTTACCAATATCGTCTATACATTAATAAGATGTTACTTGATGACTTTCAGAGTAGGTAGTGAATATATTTCCCATAAAACATCGTCGTAATTATTATTAATTTTCAATTCTATTTTCAGAAAACTATATTTGCCTACACGTGTTATTGTATTGTCTGTCTTATAAGGGTAAATGTAAATATTTTTAGTGGGAGAGCCATGCTTCTTCACGAATGGGCCGGCTCGACCGGAGTGATACCACGGCCTCATAGAAAACCGACGTCAAATTACGCTTACGTTGTGTTTTGCCGACTGAGTGAGGTTACCGGAGGCCCAATCCCGTTTTAAAAGGCGGGCAACCCACTTGCGACTCCTCTGGTGTTGCGGGTGTCCATACGCGACGGTAATCGCTTACCATCAGGCCATCCGTCTGCTCGTTTGCCCTCTTATCCCATAAAAAAGTAAAAAGAATTATTACACCGGGTCCACACGTTGGGAGCGAACGTTTGAGCCAACGTACGGAGCCGGTATTAAATAGATTTACCATTACCACTGACTGTTTCAATGTTACATAATTCCATTTGGGGAACTATGTAAGTATATTTGTTACACATAATCGCCAAAACCATTAATTGCTATCAAAATGAACTAATTACTTATAAAATAACAATTTAATTTAAATGGCTCTACTATTTAAACTAATACGGCAGTTCATTGGTCCCGTGGCCGCAAGCGCGGTCGCTGAATGTGAGGTACCTACTGGGTTCGATGTGGAGGTTGGACAAGTAGTCTTGTTTTTCTAATAGGAAATCCTCAGTAAAAGCCCCGTTACAGGGCCTTCAATATTGGATTGTATTTCCTGAAAATATAGATTGGACGTGTATATTTTAAATTGTTTTTAACGTTACCTTATGACAAAATTAAATTCTATACGTGCCCGGCCCCTGGTGGCATAAAATACAGGTTGGACTAGAGCCCAACCACAGCCCAGCTAAGACCAGACTGAGCAGAATGAGTTCATGATTAAGGATTGATGGGGTATTTTTGGATGCAAACAAACTGAAACTGTGAGCTGGTCACGTGGCGAGGCCGTCATTCAAAACTCTTTTCGCTTTGTCTCAAGTTGCTCAATCGAGAAAAAAGTTAACTTTTTTTAACACAATTTAAAATTCAAATACTTATACGACCTTCATGGAGGTCGGTTTATTCTCTACGACTTCCGTTACGTAACTCTTCTGGTAAGTTACTTTTTTGCGGCTTTATCGTCTGATTTTTGTAACTTTAATTTAAAATTTAATTCAAAGTGCTTCTATTATAAATATTATATTATTCTTAACTTCTATTTTACAGTCGGTGACCAATGTGTTTATCCCCATAAAAACACGGTTAGCTTATTACCTTTGTAAATGATAAAAAATCGCACCTTTGTACATTATTTATGACTAAGTAATAAACTACTAACTACGCTGATCATTCGATCTGCAAGGTTAAGCTGAACAAGAACCTGCTGCGGTCAGTCTATGGGTGGGTGATACACCGAAAGCCCTACGTGCCTTGGATAGCACCGTGTACCGAATTGGAGGCTGCAGGTACCAGTCTAATATCTGAGATCAAATTTCTGTTTAAAAAAATATTATAGGATACTCAATCGGCGAGTGAGGTCTCGCTCGAATGTAAGGGGAGAGAAGCGCCAATCGCCATTCCGTAGGCAGTAGGTGCGTTAGTACCTCTGTGCTTATGTGCAAAACGAAAAAAGAAATAACTTGATTTTTCCAATACAAAAATAACATCATCGAAACCATAAAAGTTTTTATAACCAAAACTAAATGGATATTAGAACAAGATATCAAATTTTCAATGGTACGCGAATGATTCATAAAACGAATATCTTCTATTATGATTAATCAATAAAGCCTTTGCCAGCGTTTGTCTTTGTGTCACAAACATGACGACTGAGATGACGACAAACGATACTGCATCTGTAGATAACTGTCAATCTAGCTTTCTAATTCTAAGAAACAAAATTTAATTATGTAACATAACGCCCAATTTGTCGAAAGTTTACGTCATTTACCTACATACATTTTGTCTCCGAATCGATCCTCTGAGCATTTTGTTTCTATTCATTTGTCGATGCGAACGATAGATTGACATTTGTCTACAGGCACTGGGCTGGTGTCCCGCGCACTTTTATACATTTAGAGGAGCTTTTTTTTCCGGAATATCCTCATGGATCATCTGTCACCTGAAGAGGCGGTAAGGTATTTCGATCTCGTGTTACGAGTCTACAAACCGCATGTATCTTCCTTTGGTCTATAGTGTCGGGCTATGGGATTTGTGCCATTCGCCACGATCATGACAGGCGACTGTGAACCCGTACAAATATAGGACGCCATCAAGGTACGACGATGTGAACCTACTACGATGTAACCTAAAGTGATAGCCTAGTGATAGGACCATAGGACTGCCAAGTCAAAGGTCTCGAGTTCGAATCCAATGCACGCACCTCTGACTTTTCGAAGTCATGTGCGTATTAATAGTTAATTACCACGCGCTTAAACGGTGAAGGAAAACATCTTGAGGAAACCTGCATGCCTGAGAGATTTTCTCGACGGCGTGTGTGCGACGCATTAGGCCAGCGTGGTGGACTATAGTCTAATCCCTCTCATTCTGAGGGGAGACCCTTGCCCAGCAGTGGGGCAGTATAATGGGTTGATTATGTTATGTTATGTGTAAGGTACCACGACGGCTTACTTCGTTTCCTACTTAGTGATATGACTATTGGACTGCCAAGTCGTACACGTCTAGAGTTCGAAAACAAGGCACGCACCTCTGACGTCAAGTGCGCAGTACCGTCTTTACCATAAGGGCACACGGGACACGAGTCCAGTTTATTCGCTTATAAAATAAATTCTATTTTCGATTGATATAGTCCAACAGAAATATTTATAGAGTAAATGAGGAAGTTTTTCAATTGTTTGGCGGCACAGGGGCCGTATTATAACGTGTTAACGCCATCATTTTTACGTTTTGAGAAAGAGATGCCGCTCTACATATCAAATAGCCTCATCTCTTTCTTACAAGCTAAAAATGATGGCGTTAACACGTCATAATACGGCCCCTGGACGGTAATAATAATTATGAATTGCCTAATAATAATAATAGTTTTATATTTTGCTACCATTCAGGCTATTTTGGTGAGCTGCTATCTACTCACTAACTTCACCTAAACTTAAAAGCGGCGGCTAGAGCGTAGGACTTGCGATCATCTAGTTGCCGGTTCGAAACCCACCCATTGCACTACCGACGTGAGCCCACTCGTATCACAAGCATTTAGCTTAGCACAAGCGGTTAAAAAGAATACTAGTAATGTGCAACCCACATTGCTAGCAAGGTAAAAAAAAAACTTCAGCAAGTTTTCCAGATAGGTACTTGACAAAAATATATTTTTCCAACGGGTCCCCACATTCTCGTGTGGGGGCCCGGAATGAGCTAAGACGGTTCTGCATGTGCGTATTAATAATTTATTATGACTCGTTTAAACAGGGAAGGACTATAGGGCAAATAGAGGTAAAGCCCCCAAAAAAACAGCGCGCGTCTGATGTTATTAAATTTTAATATCAAAACTTGGTGTAAAGACAGTCGGGGTCGCAATTGATTCGAGAATTTTGTCCTTACTGAGTTAGATATTTTTGTAAAAGAACACATACTTATGTTATTTGAGCTATACGGCTGTTTACAACGGCTAGCTTCAGACATTACGGGCACAGTAAGTAAGGTTTTTGGGCTCGAATACTACTCCGACATATCCTGCCACCTCCGTAGGAAGACGATCCTTGAGGACCATTCTAAAGTCATCACTAGGTTCCTCTAAACTTCGTCTATATCATTGAATACTTCGTAATCATCGACGTCTGTCAGAGAATCGAATATGACGTGGTTCAAATAAGTTGGTGATTCACAGCAACACAAGTGTCGTGTGTCCGGTCAGGGACATTCGCGTTCCTACCAACGGATTCTGTTCACATGTGCAGTGGATTTCATTTGACGGTAGATACACTGGGTACTATCTGAAATTCATTTGATACGATGAGTACTCTCTTTGTTTGTTATTTTCTTTTCACATGGCACCGTCTTCGTGCCATGGGCTGTTGTTATCGAGCTCAGCTAAATTATGGTATGCTGGTCAACTTGATAAACTTGCTTGGTTGTGGTCTGTGGATAGCGAGTTCTGCCGAAATGTTTCGCCTCGCTAGTGATAGAAATGAATATGCTAAATTGACTGCCAACCTTCGCTAGTCGGAATGACACTAATGTTTATAGATTTGCTTACTAGAGATAGGATTTTGGCATTACTTGTATGAACCTTATGTCAAAATCCTATCTCTAGTAAGCAAATCTATCGACGGATTTGATATAGGGACTGGCCATAAGAGAGAGAAAGAGAAATATTATTTTTATATAGAGGTCAACTTGAAGCTACTATGGCCACAGTATAAATATATTTATACTGTGCTATGGCTCTCTTCAAAAGGTCAATCCAGGTTCACATTGTTACCTACAATATGTTTGGACTTTAATAAGACATAATGATGTTTCGAGTTTATTTCATTTTGTTTCTTGGAATGATCAACAGAATGCCGGCGCCATCTTGTTTTAAAAATCCAACATTGAGCAGTAAAAGTGTCTTTATCAGATGTATTGACGGAAATAAATATGATAGAGACTTCCGAGAGGTATAGGGAAGTTCCCACGGAGTTAACAAAAAAGTTTTTGTAAAGAGATTTAATTATGACACTAACATTTCGGAACACAGATAATAAATATGTCATTTTCCCATTAAGATCATCCAAGATGTCGTTATTGTCCTACCGATGTCTAGGTTTAAATGAGTCACTGAGACGAGACACGGTTACACAATCTAGCAACCGTTAACAGTTAAGCAACTCCCAACTAATTATAACCTAAATTTCACAATGCGCCCACGGGAAACCTTCGTATAACGTCATGACGACTCACAAAACACTTGGCAAAAATAACAAAATTACGAATTTTGCCTAAGTATTATGTAACACTAGCTTCCGCCCGTAACTTTGTTTGCATGGACGTCACCACAATAATTTTATGAAAGAATTTTCAGAACTGGATCATTAATACCCCCTACATACAAACTGCCACGTCTGCAGACGGACAGACAACCGATGGAGCCGACAAGTGTTAGAGTGGAGACCGCGTTTGGGCAAGCGTAGTGTGGGACGCCCTGCGACGCGATGGACCGACGATTTGAAGAAGGTGGCTGGCAGCGGATGGATGCGAGCTGCTCAAGACCGGGATGGTTGGCGCTCCTTGGGGGAGGCCTACGTTCAGCAGTGGACGGCAATAGGCTGATTTGATTGATTGATTGACATACAAACTAACAAATTCTAACTCTAATATTTGTATTAAAGTATAGATAGATATTATGAAGTGAGCGGGTTTTGTAAGATGGTTTATTAATATGTGGAGGATAATCGCCGGTAGATATTAGAAAAATTCTTTGACTATTTGTGAGGCACATTATTTATACCTATATAAAATATGTATATTTAACTCAGACAAAGTCGGGACGGGGAGTATCTATCTAAGTAGTTTATTTTCTTTTTTTTTCTTTAGTGATAGGCTTACGCTTGACCGCCAGTTCGCCTGATGTTAAGCGACACTGCGATCTACGATGGAGCGCGCTTGCCTAAAATGAACCGATTCAGTCGTGATTTAAAAACACCCATATTCTTGCGGGTTCTTAACATAAATAACTTCCTTTTTAGAATCGTGCAACAATATTTTGACTTTTTATATTTTTTTAATGATTTATCAACATCATGTATTATTTAATCAAATCTTTTTGACTTTTTAGGCAATATAAATGCATAAATCTATTACCAACTACACTCACTACCGAAGGTCGTACACGCTGTTCTTTTACACAAAGCACCATAAAATCAAATGTTTATGTTATAATCTAGTGAAATACCGTAATTTCATTTATCACGATACTCTGATAATAGATAAGTAATAGAGTTGTGCGCAGGCGCTTAGGTGACTAAAACATATAAAAACTTAGATACTGTCTGAGATGACGGCTGATAGAGATTTAGGGAAAAAAGAAATACTGTGCCAACGTGGAGTTGGCACAGTATTTCTTCTCTTGTCACTTGGGTAAAGGCAGGACGATGATCATTCACGTCTGGAAATTCAGTTAAGGGATAAAGTCTTGTGTTCAGTTTGGTTGGTCAATATTTTATCGGCCAAAAAATATTTTGCTTTTAAAAATATTATATTTTGCTTTTAAATTTTCATAGTTTTATTTGAAATTTATATTTTTTATAACTTTTTAAAATATGTATTTATTTTCTTTGATGATTAAAATCTTCGATCTTACGATTCAAATCCACCGAAACTCGCGTAGCGGTAAAATAAAGACGGAAATGAACCTTACTATAACCTTGCAGAATCCCACATAAGATTTCTTTATCACCTTGAAAATATTTTTTATCTTAACACCTCTACCATAGATCTAACCGCAATGATTCGTTTAAAAGTATTAGGTACCACCTAGATACTCGTACCACAAGTGGTACGATAACCGATAGCTATTGGGTGCTAAAGGAACGCACCTGCTATGTTATGTAATGTTGCTTACACTGCGGGCAGCACTGCCAACATTAAAATATGTTTGTTTGAATTTGGAGTGATAAAATTTCACGCTCCTCTTAAAATGGCGGTTGATTTTATCAATGCGAAAAATTATCGGGAATTATTTTAAGTTTTTTACTAACGACGAGGTCAGTAATAGAATAGTGAAATGACCTCTGGACTGCCAAAACACACACCTCTGACATTTCGTGATCATATGCGATATTAATTATCACCCGCTTAAACTGTGAAGGAACATATCGTGAGGAAACCTGCTCTGAGACATTTTCTCGACGGCGTGTGAAGTCTACCAATCCGTACTAGGCCAGCGTCACCACAAATAAGAGGGGTTAGACTATAGCCTAACCCCTCTTATTTTGAGAGGAGACTCTAGCGCAGCAGTGTGAGTGGGTAATTGAGATAATGATTATGACTAACAACGGGCCCATTATTTATTAAATATTTTAACCTTTTCCCTCCCAAGCCTGTACTGTCCCACTTTTGGGATACAGCTTGGACGTCGACTACACAGCAACAATAACATTGTATGTAAATAAAATATTACAAGATGACTTACGCCACTGCATACGCCACGCCAATGATAATAAAATGAATAAAATATATTTATAAATAATATTTTGTATAGTTAACAACATTAAACACAAGTAGGTACCTGTTTAATAAGCTTACATTATAATAGGTACTCTCAACTGTTCAAAAGTCCTTCAAAACTGGCCGTTTGTAACGAATAGGTTTTAAATACAAAGGTCGTTTTTGTACAATAAAAAAAAAGTACATACTTACGTATATCCATTTGAACTTTTTGTCTGTAGAGTGATTTGAAGGGTGGGTCCAGGGTCCAGGTAATGCATGAGCAAAGTTATACGCGGAAAAATATACAGGATGCCGATACGACATGTTTGGCGTAGCGGCTGAGCGATCTGCTTCTGGGCCACGTGTTTTGGCAGCAAATTGACAATTAGAACGGCATTATTTTATACAGAATAATTAATTTTGAAAATGTTAAAATACAGACAGAACGTCCGTGTTTTAACTGCGCGCGCCGGCCATGACGGAATTTTTTTAAATACGGGAGTTTTGTTTACCCCGTATTTAATTTTACTAATTACGGGTTCCTACATTTTTTTAGCGCGAACGGGGTAACCCGTAAAATATGGGGCATTTGACCACCCTAGGTGCTTGAATAATCGGCAGGCTAAATAAAATAAATTATTATTTATAATTACTTAATTACTATGCTAAGCTCGGCATTTCTTTACGCGATCGAATTAGAAATAAGGAGATCCGTATAAGAACTAATGTTGCCGACATAGCTCAATACATTAGCAAGCTTATGTGGCAGTGGGCGAGGCACGTAGCTCGGAGAACTGACGGCCGCTGGGGCAGAAAGGTTCTCGAGTGGAGACCATGCACCGGAAAGCGCAGTATGGGATGACCTCCAACGAGATCGACGGATGGCCTGGTAAAGGTCGCTGGGAATCGTTGGGTGCAGGCGGTATACTTAACGGGCCTTGTGGAAACCTTTGGAGGAGGCCTTTGTTCAGCAGGCTGATATATAATGATGATAAAAATTAATTATTATTATTTTCACTTGGCCACATTTAAAGAAAACAAGTACATAACACATAAGTGGAATACAAAACAATATTTATAGTATCATACATAATAATGTTTATCTGACCTTCAACTTGATTCGTCCGGCCAACCAGTGACCTCGCTCACTTTCTGACTTTTAAATTGTTGTCTTATCGAAGTTACTAACTCCGTATTTTCGAAGCATTTTCCGTTTTTAAGTTATTTTGGTGATGGAAAACTTCGACCGCGGGCAGGATCAAACCTGCCTCTGTCATGATCGTGGCGAATGTCATGAATCCCATGGGCATGACTATAGGGCAAAGCACGGCATGTACGGTTTTTAGGTGGTATGAGTCCGACATACCCTGCCGCCTCCCTGGGTGGCAGACGGACGATCCATGAGGATTTTCCGTACAACAAAAAAAAAGAAGGATCAAACCTGCGTCTTCTGGTTAGATACACCAGAGGCTATGGTCTCTAAACCACCGCGAGTCCCACCCGTCAAATCGAAATTTGCCTTCACATAAGTTATTTTAGTAAAAAAATTGTCCTTCACTATAATATTAGCATGGAAACTGTAAAAAAAAAGATATTTTCCGTTTTTCTTAATAGAACAATTTAAAACGGCTACGCTAGAGGTTCTGGATTAGATTCCCAAGTTGAGTAATGTGTTATTGGGTTTTTCTATGAAATTCTCAGTAGCAGCTCGGAGCTTGGGATTTGTGCCCGGTTAATACCAATAGGCTCGTCCCCTGTTATATCGGACCTGAACAGCGAACTGTGGGTGCATAAGTGCACCTCTACCTAAGCCTTGGGTGAATACAGGCGTGATTATAATTATTATAATAGGTGTTGCCTACGGTTTCCCTCGTATCCTAAATTACTTTGGAACGTATGTCCTTTTCCAAGGTCCAATCTATCTCATTACTAAAATTCATCAAATTGGTTCAATGGTTTAGACCTGAAAACTTTTGATACCTTGGGTTACATTATTGTTATTTTCGTAGGGATCTGTAATAAAAAAATACAGCCTGTGTTACTCGATGATAATATTACTTTTTATTGGTGAAAGAATTTTAGTGTATCTTTTTGTGATTTTTTTGCATTTTCCATGCTAAGATTATTAAGTTATTTTTTAGTACAGGAAAAAATTCAATCGCGGGCAGGATTCGAACCTGCGTCTTCTGGTTTGATATACCAGACGCTCTGACCTCTAAGCCACCGCGAACCCTACCCACATGATTGAAATTTTGCCTTCACATTCTGAATTTACGTCATAAGGTGACGTTGGTGACTGGGAGAATTTTAGTGGTTTAGGCGTGAAAGCGTAACAAACAACTCACTTTCGCATTTATAATAGTTAGGATTAGCTTATTCCCCGCGACTTCGACTGCATGGCCTCTCTGTACCAAATTTCATCCCGATCTATTCAGCCATTCTGATTGAGTAACAAACATCCATACATCCTCACAAACGTTCACGTTTATAACATTAGTAGGGATTAGCATGGATTGTGTAAATCAGTGATATGTAATATATTTTCCGAAGCTCTTTAAATTTTGTCCCCCCAAGTTATTCGACATAGGTGTACTGCGTCATTGTTAACTAGCGACCGCGTTGCTCTGCTCCTATTGGTCGTAGCGTGATGTTATATAACCTATAACCTTCATCCATAGATGGACTATCCAACACAAAAAAATTTTCAATTCCAACTAGTATTTCTTGAGATTAGCGCGTTCAAACAAACTCTTCAGCTTTATAATAGTATAGATAATTAAACATTTTATTTCTTTATCATCAGGTAAAGAGGTACAGAAGAGATGGCGCTCCATCCGCGACTCCTACACAAAGACTTTCAGGCAGGGGAAGTGTGTGCTCCCGGAACAGTGCCCCCCTGGCAGCAGACGCTACCAGTACCACCAGCAGATGTCCTTCTTGTTGAAAGCTTTGCAGAACAAGTGAGTAGACAAGCCTTTTTCACTGTATATTTTGTAGGGGTTGGTCTCATTTTTTTTTTCTCGATAGGCTTACGCTTGACCGCCAGTTCGCTTGATGTTAAGCGACACTACGATTTACGATGGGGCGCGCTTGCCTAAAAGAAACCCCATTTACTCATGATTTAAAGACACTCAGATTATATCTATCGGGGAAGACCCACTCGGGAGGCGTATTCCACATTTCCGCGGTACGCATGACAAAAATGGACTTAAAGTGTTTCTTTCGTGTTTTCGGAATGTCCGCCATTAATCGATGACACTTTTTTGTGTTTCCATAATATTTATCATGAATATAGTCGATCAACAAACAACACTAAAATCAGTTCAAAAATAAGGAAATTATAAGTATTTTAATTTTATGCTAGATAAAGATGATGTCAAATCTAAGGTGCGCTATAAAAATTCTATACCAGCACTCGTTTTGCGGGAAAGGGATAACCCATCTCAACGTATTTATTCTATAGATAGTTCACCACATTGACCTAATCCGTCTTATTACAAAAAAATGCGTAAGTCTTGGCTTAAACCCGGACTTACTGATCTTGGATTGTTACGGTACTAATGTTAATACCAGGACCAATATGAGTGCTTATTACAAAACCCAGACTATCCGAGGATCAGTTAAACCGTAGTTCGTCCTATGGACTAAATAAAATCCACAGATAATATGTAAAAAATTACAATCTTTCATTCGTTCATTCAGGCTTCATTCCAAGCAACGTTCCGTTTTTCTAAATATTGATAGTATCTTAACATTTGAAATACTTTAATAATTATTTATGAATACAAATATATATCATAAATAGTTTTTTGTATATATTGCAATTTACTGAGCAAGCACAGTTTATATTGTTGATGACCTTTTTATAATCAAGTTGTTATATTTTGCAACAACTCTGAGTGAAACGGAACGAAATTAAAATTTCATTCGCGCGCATTATTTGAAACGTCATTATTGTTGTTGCGTCCTTTAACAATAACTAAGTTCTTGATAATTATTCACCATTGTACATTGTCAGTAATTCAGTATAAATAATAGTGACAAATAAAATGGAACAACAAAAGAAAAAAAGGGGTGAAAATCCGAATCGCTTTGTAAATCTGTATTTATACCGAAAATCTTCAAAAAGAAATCAAAAGGATTTATACGATTACGACGTCTTACAGATCGCCGAAACGTCTCTAACATATCTAAATCTTCTAAATCCATCATATCTATAATGTTAATATTCATTTACAAAAATTTTTACTTAGAAATACACAAGATACTAACTAAGCTAACCTCAAAAATAAAGTAATGTCAAAGTTAGTCCATACTTAAACTAGGGGTCTCAGTGGTTTAACTTTGGTACCAGAGACAGTCCATGCTTTGGTGTTAAACTGTGTTTTTTAATAGAGTTTTATTTAGTCCAGGTTTAATCCTAGAACTAAAGCCAGTACTAAAGATAGTCTGTGTTTTGGAATAAGGCCGAACGTGTTTTCTCAAAAAATCTATGATATATAATCCTTACTCCTCTCATTACAGGAAACCAAGGTACTCCCAAGACAAGTACGAGTCTCTCTCAGAGATCTCCAACTCACCACAGCATCCGCCACCAGAAGATATCATACCAAAAATTAAGAACGAAACCATGGAGAAGCCACTGGACCTTAAGACGAAACACGAAGAGAAACCAGAGACCCAGGACAAATGCAACCAAGCCACCTGCATAGACAAACCAAACTCCCTTGAAATCAAAATAGATGCCAACTCCATTCTTCCAGAAGACCACTTTGATGATGACAAACTGTTCATGAACTCCCTCATACCTTTGTTCAAGAAGATGAATGATGATACCAGATTGTTATGCAGGATTGAAGTGTTGAAGATCATCAGGTATGCTCTTCAAGGGCATAAGTGTTTTGAGGCGTTGAAATTGGCGGAAGACTCGTATGTTAAGGATAGGATGTCGGGGATCCTGGCGAAGGAAGAGACGAATGTATCGACGAGCACCCAGAAGGCTCAAGAGTCGAGGCTGGCCATGACTACGAGGTCAGCTGATGGTAGCCGACCGGTTAGGAAACGGAGAGTGAGTTACTACTGTTTCTCTATTTCCTTTCTTCTTCTCTCATGTTATAGAAACATATCACACTAGTATCGCCGATTGGTTGGGTAGAACTAAATTGCAATTCTAAATAGCAGCTCAGAGTTTGGGAATTGTGCCCGACAATAGGCTCGCCTCCTATTACATAGCACCTAAACATACCTTAATCTAAGTTAGACTGCCCCATTGGTCTAGTGGTCCTGGTTTCGATAGTCAGTCACTGTTTTATCGTTTTTAAAATTTATTTATCCAATCAATTATCAATATTCTTAAATTTTCTAACGAATTCAAACATGAGAGAGGACTGGTCAAGTTTACACATCCTAATTACAAATCTAAATGTCTACGGTGACGTCACAAAAGCATCACAACGTGTACTTTTACGTAAATTCCGTTTTGACCTGTTAAATTTGATGGGCACTTTTTTCTACTTATAAATAATTAAAATCCTACTGAAAAGGCGATCACGTAAAAAAATGGCATGGACATCATTTTATAGCATTAAAGATTACAAATAAAGATATTTGACTCATATTTTAAAACTACTTTATACGGATTTTATCGCGTTGTATTGATATTATTTGATTCCCGACGTTTCGGATCCTTTACAGCATCCATGGTCACGGGTAGACTAAGTTGTTGGACGTCTTAATGTTACAATTACTACCTTACGACCCGTGACCATGGATGCTGTAAAGGATCCGAAACGTGGGGAATCAAATAATATCAATACAACAAGATAAAATCCGTAAAAAGTAGTTTTATTTCAATGTCTAATATTCGCGTAAGTGTCAGAAACCTTATGCATATTCCCTATTATGTTGTTATTTTTTTTCTAGGCCCGATCACCGTCTCCAGTGCCGGTGCCAACCAAAAAAAGAGGACCAGGCCGCCCTAGAAAGGTAAAACACACTTTTAACGTATGGAATGCCTAACATCTATTAATTATGTTTATACTATCTTATTTATGTACTTAGGTACATAAATTACTTACTAACCCGCTATTTTACTCGTAGTCCAAAGGACTTTTCCGAGGTTCTGAAAGGTTCAATCTATCTCTATACCAAAATTCATCAAATATGGTTCAGTCGTTTAGGTGTGAAAACGTAACAAACAGACAAAGTTACTTTCTCCTTTTAAGATTAGTTTGAATTAAAATATATGATGCCAAAAAGAAACAATCAATTCGATTCTCGTTAAAGAATCTTGTAAAGCCGACATATCAATTTTATGCATCAGTATTCCAGATTTTTATATTGTACTAGACTTTCCGTGCGCAGCTTTACTTGCGTTCTTAGGTAATTCTCGTTTTTAAAATATACTGTGTACGTACCCGCTGTACGTACACCTTGGAGGTTTCATATCAAAATATGTGTTTAAGTCTAATAACAAAGGAAGAAAACAATTGTCAAAATGTCAAAAGCGAATGACAGCTGTACACAATCTTGACGATATCATCGTTTATTAAATTTGTGTGTGTGTGTGTATGTCAAACGCATGGTAGCGGAGCTTAACTTTGCAAATCAATCATGTCATCTAGTTTAAAAAAAAATGACTTGTAAAAGTGTCCTTAAAAGATCTATTTACAGAAATAAATATCATTTATCATTTAATCATGAGCGTAGATATTACTTAGCCACGAGCCCCTGCTTAATTTTATGCAGGAATTTAAAACTGTCATAAACTCCCCGTTCCTGTCAGGTCCGGCCGCCCCCCTCAGATTCAGATGACGAACAGATCGCCAAGAAGCGGCTGCCCAAACTGAAGGTGTGTGACTCCGTCTGCGAGGAGGATTCCTTCGGCCACGCCACCAGCGTAGCCCAGCTCTCAACACCACTATTCATGAAGGTACACCTTGAAATATAAAAGCCTCATCAGCAGTGATCGGAAAAAGGTCAGCTAATTTTACCTAAAATACAAAGAAGAAAAACAAAATACAAACAAAAATACAAGAAGTGGAGACTTCCTTGCGACAACAAATTGACCCAGGTTTCGGGACAACATTAAAGTACATTTAAGATTGGAGATTGTCTTATATTTTTCGATTATTTTCGACCTTTTGTTAATTGCAATATTGGGAAATAAAGATAGACAACGAATTTGTTTTTTTTCTATATTAATAGCATTACTTATAAATGTATTTTAGTGATATGCCGAATGACGGGAAGATTTTCCCGAAAAAATGTTGTCGTAAGGAAGTCTCCACTTTTGTCTCTGTTCTTGAAAGAAGTAAGTAAATTAGCTTACTTTTTTCCGATCACTGCTCATCAATCTAGTTGTTGTAAGTGAGTGTTATATCTTACGGTCCTTCGTTTTATTCCCAGATCGAGCAACCGTTACTGGGTTTTTTCTAGGAAATTCTCAATAGTATCTCGGGATAGGACCTAAACTTACTATCACCTCTGTCTAACCCTTCGAGGTATACAGGCGTGATGGTATGTTATGTTATGTACTAAAATGATGGCTGAGATAAGACTTGTATACCTAGATGTACAGAGTCGGCCAGTTCCAACTGATGAATAATTACGCTTAATTTTTCAGATATACAACCTGGAAAGGTCAAAAATCGCGCCAGCGCTACCGTCAACCGCACCAAGCATGCAGGTGTCCATCAAAACCGAACCTATGGACCCTGAACCGCAGTCCAGCTAAACTCCTACTATATTACATATTGTAGGAGTAACATGATTATAAAATCAAATTTATCACCGAAAAAGATCGAATTTGAAAATAAAATGTACGGACGGTTGACAGAGTTGGGTACCCTGCCTATATTACGTGACCCGATCATAGGGGTTAAAAATACCACGCTTGGTCACATGAGCTAAGGTCTTCGATAAGTAGTCAACCTCCTCTAGTGAAACCTCTCGCTTTTTCGAGCAATTTTCAAATTGTGGGCGCTACATTCAGCGCTTTTTACTTACAGGTGGCAACATTGACGCCAGCTGATTTATAATTGACAGTTTTTGTAAATAAGGTTTTTCTTTATAATATTTTTTCACTTGTAATTGTAGGTATGCACGCATTCTCCACATGCGCAAGCGCCGCATCAATAAAGAGGATTTTGAGCCAATTTTTTTTTAAACTTTCTGTTGCCAAAAATGATTTAATACCATATTTATGAATTAATGAATGATGGGGTTGAAAATTGAAAAAAATGGGTCACGTAGTATGGTTATGTTCCCTTAGGTATACAGCTAGCTAACGAAACATGTATTTTGATAGATTTTGTAATAATGTAGCATGCATTATTTGTCAAAACGCGGGTTTCAGCTGCGTTCATATCAAACCCTATAGCGGATAATTATTAACGTAATCTGTGTCAAAAAACAGATATCGTTAGACAATACGAGGACGCCCTCTGGTGTCGTAAATCGTGTAATATTTGGTGCCTAGATTTGGTCGACTTAAATCGAAGCACTAAATCGGCCTATAGGACTGTAGGACAATAAATTTATTATACTGTATTGGGCGGATAAATATAAGTAGTTAGCTATATAAATATTGTAGAAAAATATATATTTGAATATTGATTGTGGATGTTACTTATATCAATAAAAGGTTAAATTCATAATAAAATAAAACGTCATATATACCTATAGAAGGTTTATATTTTATGTTTTGTCTGCTTTTAACACGTGATATTTTAGAACAGGGAGAAGAAGACAAAACATTACGGCTACACAGGTTTATTACACGTTTTATAATATTATAAATACGACCAATAGTATTTATTTCATGTTGTGATCGGGATTTGCAAAAAGGACTCCGAATATTTTACAGACAGTTTTTGATATCCAATGTTACAACTACATACGTCATTATGGAACCACAGCTAAACACTAGTCTAAAGAATCACTATCTACAGTTGCATTTCACTATATAACCGTGACATTTAAGTCGTTTTAGAGCCGAGAAGACGGTATTATACCCATCATTAGGAATACCTTTTACTATGGAACCAACCCTGAAATCACGATAAAGCTGTTTCATATATTTGTGTATACTGAACTCGACAAAATGTATGGAACAGCTGTTGTAATTATAGTGGTTGGTTAACCATTAATTAAGTGTTCGTGAAGGCAAATGATATAAAATTGAAAATCGTGATTTTTGTGTTCACTCCTAAACTACATCGAAACCTTAGTGAAGTTTCCACGGTTTTACTGGGGATTATTCTGTATACTTGACACTGGCAAACACAGAAAGTGTGGCGCCATATATTATAATCCCATGACGGGAACTAATAAATATTACTTGTTTACTCCATATACTTGACACTGGCAAATACACATAACGTGTGGCGCCATATCTTATGACGGGACTAAAAAAAGGCCACGAAAAATAAGAAAGATTTGTAGAAAAATGTTTGTAAAAATATATTTTATTATTTGAAAGTGTTTCGAAATGTCGAATAGAATAGAATATTCTTTATTGCACAAAAAAGAATGTAAAGGACAATACCCCGATACGATATTAATACCTCGGGGTTTTAATATCGTCATAAACAACAACGTCATTAGGAGTTGGGCATTCAATCATTTTTTTAAATCAATTGATCAATTGATTGATTGATTGATCAATTGATTATTTAATTATTTACTTAATTCCCAACATTGCAACATAGTTGGCTTAATTCCTGAACAGAAACCAATGCAACGTTGTAAAAAATATGTTTACAACTGGACCCCACACCAATGATCGTGTCTAAACTGGTGTACGTTTGTACACCACTAACTGGTAGTGACATTCATATTGATTAAGGTCTCATTATGTTCTTTACTTCTACGAATGTTTGATAAACTCTTGTAGTGTGAATACCAACTGAATTGTTTTTTTTTTTAATTATATGCGGAGTTGATTTAATTTTTATAATAAGATAAAAATGCCTGGCTGACTAAAAGATCTTCTTAGTTTCAGACCAGCGGTTCTTAAACTTTTTGAAATTTTATAAATTCCACAGACTCCTGCCGAGGTTAAAAATTAATCCTATATTGGTTTCCCCAGAATTCCCCTGTCCCTAACAGTCCGTAGACCCCACTTTAAAGAACTCTGTGTTAGACATTCAAGCCGAAGTACAAAAAAATCTATCTGAGTGCCAAGTGTGAGTTTCATTTCACAGACTCGATTTTACGCATCGACCGCGTTTGGCGTGATTGGCGATTTCCGTGACCTTCACCACTCTCCACCAATCAGAGAGCCGAACGCAGTCGATGCGTAAATTCGAGTCGGTGAAATGAAACTCACACTTGGCCCTCTGCTTCAAGTTCTTAATAGGTACCTCATGAAAAAGTCCTGGATCTATGTTAGGCTACCCGCAGTTATATGCATCATTGCAGTGTGAAAAACCTGCAATGATGCATACAATTAAATCGACAAAAAAAATAGTAAAAATTAAATCGACATCCGTATTCTATGAGTTGATTGTGGTGAGTGAAAATGTGATATAATCTTAGTTTTGCCATGTAATTATTATTTAAGTTAAAGTATTTAGATTAGGTATATCCTATTTGTTCCTTTGTGAGATTAACAGAGATGATTGAATTTTAAATTGATTTAAAGGTCCGTGGTTTCTAATCTTTTGTTTATCATAAACATAGAAAGAATTTGAATTGTTGGTGGATCTTTGGCTAATATTAAAAACGGATATAAATTAATTAGTTGCGAATTTGCGATTCTTCCCATTCATCAAAATTATTAAGTATAGTGTATACCTAACATATCAATGCTATGTATACATCTTATATAGGTATACTTGAATAAGGTATTTTATTAATAAATGATATCAATGTTTCTGTTTGTCTCACAATGGAAAAGCGTTGTTAAAAAATATATTTTACGCACTTTTACGCGGCAATTCGATCAAAATGTCCGATCTCAAAATTTCGATTAATTGTACGTGGTTTTAAAACGTGATAATTAAAAAAAGACGTGTTAAATCTATGTTCGGAGCAGCCATTTTGTTTTTTATTTCATTTAAAAAAAGTTCTGTTGTTTTAAAACCACGATACAATAATCGTTTTAAAATCTATATAGTATGTTTTACGCGTGACGTGTAAATTTGAAAGTTATCACTATAGTTTTAATTAAGGGAAGAGCATTTTTTAGTTTTATTAAATTTATTTTAAGGGCCTCAGTAGACGAGGGTCTTTATTCCGCAAGAATCCGCTAGAACTACACGCTGAAAAATGCGTGATTTTTTTACGGCGTTGCGTGTAGCAATTTTGACGGATTTTCGCGGTGAATAGTGTTTCGTCTGTTAGGGCCTTATGTATTAGTACATTTTGTCAAAATATTTCGTGTTTTATGTGTTTGAATATTATTAAACGGGATTGGTAATACATACATACCAAGATTCAACTTAAAAGAACTTGATGACGTCATTAAACATGGAACATGCTGTTCTAAAATAAATATTTAAGACTTGGCTGTTTGACGTTAGTTTCCGTTACATATTCATAAACAAAATAGTTTTTTGAAATTCGAAGGGTATCCTAACATTATAGAAGCTGTGGACAATCTTTTGTTTCATTCGTTCTAATTTAATTTAGTATTAGAACGAAAACCAATAACAGTCAGGCTGATAATATTTAATACAATACGGTATCGTTTATTTTGTTCGGAATAGTAGATAGTTATTTAGTAATTTTGATAAAGTCCTTGTGACAAAAATTGCACTTACATCCAATGTCCAAATGTCGGCCGAAAGCCAATCTCCAACGTTGTTATAAGATTTGATGTGTCAATGTGTCAAACACAATAGATACCTACGACATAAAAAAATATTGTGTTGTTTTGTCTGTACATTCCTTTAGTTAGGAATTTTGTAGATTTACGAGAAACTATCGCGGATTGTATACCGCGTGAATAAAAATAAATGTTTTATAAATTAATTTAGTTTTATTTAATCCTGATCGTTCAACCTTTCCCGCCAAATTACTTTTTTTTTTGGTTTTCGCAAATTGGTGGTCTATCTTACATAGTACGTAAGTAGTAATCGCGATATTAACCATACAATATTTAGAACTGGGGCCGTATTAAGACATGTTAACGCCATCATTTTTACGTTCTACTTATTAAATAGCCTCATCTCTTTCTTACAACCTAAAAATGATGGCGTTAACATGTACGGCCCCTGCTCGATCTGGGAAATCGTAGCGGTTGCGCTTAGAACCACTTGACTAATGAGAGTGACACATAAGATAAACTTCAGTAGCTACCTATTTATTTTTATTTTAAATCGACTACTTTTTTTATATAGGTAACTTTATGTTTCACAAACAACAAGAACGTTACATTTAAAAAAATATAATACATAGATTTAACGTATGTATCTAAGAGAAAATATATAACAATCAATTGCCATATCTATGAAAGATCGGCAGTTGGAAACCCTGATTAGTTTAGCAGTTCTTTTTTGTTTTGTTCGTAATTGTCAGGACAAGGGTTGTACTTTGAGTAGGCAAATAAATACAAATATAATTAACCTTGATTTATTTCCCAAACACCGAGTACCTAAGTACTTTTTTTTTTTTTTTTTTTTTTAAATAAAACGTTGCCCCACACTAGGATTTTCTCCTGTATCGTGGGTGCGTTTACAAACACAAATTCTCACAAACACAAACACCCACTTATGCAACAAACATTAATACTTAATATTATTTTAGTGAAGAAAAAATTCGACCGTGGGCAGGATTCGAACCTGCGTCTTCTGGTTAGATACATCAGACGCAATGATCTCTAAGCCACCGCGAGTCACATCCGCCAGATCGAAATTTGCCTTCACGTTCTGAATTTACGTCTCAAGGTGACGCTTTATTTCCCTTCTGGGGAAGTAGGGTAAAAACGACAAAATTGCACATTTTAATTGGAATGCAATATATCTTCTTCAGGCACAGTTACAGATATTCCACTGAACTTGACCTTCAAGCCTTTTCTCAATGGAGTACAGCACATTGGACCTACCACACAAGGGTTCGGGTTGACAGAAATAGGCATGGAACACAGCCTCAGCAGTGTCCACAGTTTATTATCTGTGGAGTATTTGATGCAGACTACCTCGCCCTTTCTTGTCAAACGGAGGTAGAACTTCCGAGGATTGCCGGGGTAAATGCCTGTGAACAATGGACATCATTATCTTATATTCGCTTACGCCGGTTTTTTGTGAGGCCGTGGTATCACTCCTGTCGAGCCGGCCCATTCGTGCCGAAGCATGGCTCTCCCACGTAAAGTATATACTGTATAGAGTAATATGGAGACCAGTGCACTATCTACACATCTACAGCCGCCGAAACACCATTGATACTCGATTCTTCTCGATTTCTACGTACCTGTGGCCCAATCAGAGAGCTCGTTCGTAAGTACGCTGCCTATCATTGGCTGGCCGTCGTTATACTCAATTCCAGTCTTCAGCCAGTGTTTGTTGTCCAAATACAGCATGAGTCCCGCTTGATCGTACAAATGTGTGAACTCAGCTTCAACACATACCTGGAATTAAAATTTGGACAATATCATCAGAATGTAAGAGTATAAAAGAATCTTAGGGATTTGTATGCCTTCCTAGGTGAAACATAATGTAGGAACCTACCTTAGGACAGATATGCAAATATTTTTAATATTGCACCCAGATTTTTTTTTTAAACTCACCGTAAAAGTAAAATCATCCTTGATTTCTATTCCGTATTGGTGTCCCGAATTGTAGTGAAAATTGTACCACGTCCCTTGCCAGTAATCAGTTTTGTCGTCGGTAGTTACTTCCAGAACATCGCCACTAATATTCCATTGGTTTGGCTTATTTATCCATTTAAAATCTGCGAGAGTAATTTTTCCGAAGTTACTGGCCTCCATTATTTACCTACTTGTTTATTTTAGAAGACTTCTTGTGACCAGGGAATGAAGCGGTATGATTCTAGAGGTACCTAATCGTAACAAAAATAAGTTATTTATAGCTAAGTGTTTATTGTATTATTATTTATCTTATCTGCCTACTCTGAGCACCTATATCTACTGTAGTGTGTACTACCTATATATTGTGTAGTCATCATTACTACTTATCACAGATATATTTTATTATAGCTTTTTGCCCGCGACTTCGTCCGCGTGGAATAGTTACTTTGTTCCATATGAACTTTCATCCCCTATTTTATCTCCTTGGGGGTAGAATTTATCAAAATCCTTTCTTAGCGGATGCCTACGTCATAACATCTACCTGCATGCCAAATTTCAGCCCGATCCCTCCAGTGGTTTGAGCTGTGCGTTGATAGACCACTATTGAGTTTTATATATATTTAGATATAATTGAGGTCTTCTTTATTTCTGTCTATGTATAAGTAGGAATGCTAGCGATTTTGATACTGTTTTCACCGACAGATAGAATGAAGCACTAGGAAAGTTTGTGCTTATAATTTGTAGATATTTCATACAAAATTACGGGACTATGCTGGTTTTGTAAAAACAAATTCACTGGCTTATACTGTCTTTGGAAGATATGTTACATTTTGTTCCCCACCTCCTCAAAATATAACAAATTATTTTCAAAGCTATTTTGACCCATATACCATGGACCCTCATCCAGATGGATATTTAAGTTACCTTGAGTATTTAATGTAGAGTAACAAATTACTTATGTATTATACATAAGTAATTTGTATAATACATAAGTAATTTGTGTATAATTATGTTATTGATATTGTATACATTATGCATTATTTTATACATAGGTAATGTATACAATATCAATAACATAATTATTAAAATAAATTATCATTTAAAACTAAGCAAAAAAAATATTCGGTATAAAACAAAGACACTTCCCGGTCCCTGCGTCTGTATGTCTGTGGGCTTAGTTCTTTTAAACTACGCAACGGATTTTGATACGATTTCACTATTATTTTGAGAATTAATTATTTTATTAATATTTGAATATGAATATTATTTTAGTACACTGCACCTGGAATGGTCAAGAAAGCACTCGTGTGAAGCCGAGGCGCGTCATTGGTACATAATAAATATAAATATGAATAGCACAAATACAAGTAAACGTAAAGTAAATAGTCTACTCAACTTTATTATTCCTATGCAGCGATAGCTATGCTTAGTCACTAAGTCCAAACCCGGAGGCATCAATGATTATTATGTATCACATGCATTCAGCATTACGCAATCAATGTATAATGTAAACTGCGTTATTCATCTGTATTATAAATTCAACATTTCTCTACACATATACTCAAATACAAAAATATACCTATTTAGAATCTAATTTGTCTTCTACTATTATAATTCTATATCACAATTCCCTTTTTTATGAAAATGGATTTTTTTATAGCTGCAACTCTAAATATTTTTTAAATCAATTTCATTGAGTGAAGCGGCAACATTGTTCATTTAAAATGGCGTCATTTCCGGGGACGGCTGCGCGGCGTGATGGCTCCGCGCCGTTTATGAAGAAATTACAGTTTATTTTTGTGTTTAGATAGCAAAAGTTATTTGTTTAAACAGTAGGATATAGTTCAAAAAACTAGTGATATCGTAATGGGCAAGCCAGGTAAGATTTTTATTTACCTAATGATAGAGTAATGTGTGGCACATGCGTGTTAGCCGCGTGTGGTATTTTACAAACATTTCTAACTAAATACTTTAAGAACTACAGTCTGCTATGCTTTATAAACTTCTTCTTTAAGCGATTTAATTAATCAATAGATCAGTTTCAGTCTACTTTTAACATTTTCACGTGTTAAATTTGAGGTTAGTTTGTTGCAGTCTCATTCACCCTTTTCATAGTTTTTAGGCAAACATAACCATTTTGGGGTTGGGTTTTAGATTTGCAACCTACTGTCATGAAAATACCAATACTTTAAAACCTAACATACTCCAAATGGGTCAACAAAACATTGTTTATTTTGTCACCACGCTACAACCACGCGATCGTAGGTTAGTTACTACTAAACCGCTGTAATTATGTGAATATTATCATGGAACCTGCTTAGAAACAATGTATATATCTCATTTAAAGCTGAAACGCCGAAAAACTATTCTAAATAATAGCGTTGGTACAAACTGATGGACCCTGAACTCCCACTTGTTGGTAATCAATGAAGAAAAGAAACATCCACGTGGTTGTCAATGCATAGGTCGGAGCGTCGCTTTCGTATTACCGATTACGGCAATAACATTTAGTTTCTTTCAGGGCTTCCTTCTTTTCTCATGACCATCTTAGGCGACATTAGATTTATCTTAATCACTCCAGATTATTTTGATTTTTAGTATACCTATGTACCTTACCTATTTATTTTTAACGTCAGCCAACCAATCTGTCCTAGTACAAGTTGGCAGATTTCACATCATTGTGAACAAAAATACAGCCCATGTTACTCGCTGATAATGTAGATTTCCATTGGTAACCTTAACTATTATAATTGTGAAAGTCAGTTTGTTAGTTTTATGATTTTTTTTTAATATATGGCTCAGCACTGTTTGCCCTGAGACTCGGGAGGAAGCATTCATTCTCTAACATCAGATTACAGATACAATACAATACAGAAACCAACATCCTCAGGCATCAGAGACATTATGTAATTTCATTTACATTTAGTTTACATCTTTCTGTTATTTGGGGTCCACACTGAAAACCAGTATTGTATTAAGTTGTGCCGTAAGAGGTTTCATGCTGAGTGTAAACCTCTTTTGTGTAGTTTAATTATTTTTAATTCATATGTAAGGAGGTATATTTGGATTTGATGTGACAAATCTGCTTTTTTTCTTCTTTCTATGTTAGTTTCGTTTCCTGTATGTGATTGAATTAAGTATGAAAACTGTCCTACAAAACAGCATAAAATATGATAGTGCAGCAGCACCAAACAGAGCTAGCAATTATCTTGATAGCTTGACTTCTTGATATAGTAGGCTTTTATCCTCAACTTTATAAACTTATTAACAATAACTTCTGCAAAGATTGGCCCAATAAACATGAATCCCGGAAGGAAATGGCTAATATTACTATTAGCCAAATTAGGCCCCACTGTCAAAAGGTTAGCCATCCCTGGACAACATCATTTAACAATATTTCTTCAACAGAATTTAACGGCGGTCGTGGCGGCGGTGGTGGTCGTGGCGGAGGCCGCGGCGGCGGTCGTGGAGGCTTCGGTGGTGGTCGCGGAGGCGGCGGCGGTAGGGGAGGGTTCGGGGGCCGCGGGGGAGGAGGTGGCAGGGGGGGGTTTGGAGGACGCGGCGGCGGTGGCGGCCGCGGAGGAGGTATGTTTATCTAGAATTTTAAAAGAATATAATGATCAAAATATTTGTACAGTATGTTCAAAATAACTGCATAGCCAAAGTTAACTCTGTGTGAAGACAATTGGGGTCATAATTGTTTTGCTTAAGTGATAATTGTCCTTTCGATGTTTCTGCACAAAATCCTTTATGTCCTCAAATGTCTTTATAACGAGGATTTATGCTAAAGTTTACCATAATTTTAGATGCACAGTTTATTTTTTTATTTATTGCAGTCGTTTATTATGTCCGAGCTGTCTCTAACTAAATTAAATCTTACATGATGATTGTGGTCCCTCTAATCTAGACCTATTCATGAAGACTATGTCCACATACCCACTTCTGATAACCACTAACAAACTAACGGAAATATATTTTATTATTATGTATTATAACTATAGTTGTAATCTAGGTCGTGGCCGCGGGGGTCCCGGTGGAGGCCGCGGGAGGGGAGGAGGCGGCTTCAAGGGGGGCAAACAAGTTATTATTGAACCTCACAGGTATGTAAATTTTTTTTTTTATGAGATGATTATGTATTAGAGACGGGGCATTTTTAATCTATTGGAGGCCTTGGGCACCAGTGATAATGATATGTCAAAGGACTATTTTATATACAAATGCAAAAAAAAACGAAAGCAGTGAGAACTCGTGGGGCCCTGGGCCCTTGCCCATAGTGCCAGTTGCCATAAGCAGTATTTATGTGTAGTTGTAGGCTGTAGTTATATGTTTATTAAAATAACTGTGCACAAGAATTTTACATTAACTGGTAATATGTGATAATCAATTTTAAATCCATCTACAAATTGAATATTACCCAACAGATTTTTAGTCTATGCATAATACTAAGTAGTAAGTGTGTTCAAAATTAAATATCCTTATCAATCAAACTTTTAGGTCAATTGAATACTAACTCTTGAAATGATAACAAATATAGAGCACAGGTTTTAATGAAGCAAATAAAATGGTTATCAATATTTAATCATAGAAATTATCTAAATGATGCTAATATAATAACTTTCGTTCTTCTGAAAGCGAATGCTTGAAGCCAACATACTTTTCTGATCATATCTTCCTTACCCCGTCATATCTTCTACTTTTTACCCCTTTTAAATGTAATATGTATTTTCATAGACACCCTGGAGTATTCATTGCAAGAGGAAAAGAAGATGCTCTGGTCACAAAAAATCTGGTGCCTGGATCAGAAGTTTATGGTGAAAAGAGAATATCAGTTGAGGTTTGTATTGTTTTTCTATTATTTTTTTAAGATATTTCACTAGGTTTACCAAAAATTTTATTCAGTCTGTCAATATTAGATTATATTTAATTAAAAGATAAATCTCATTTATTTCTTGATAGCACAGTTCATTTGATTACAATCAATAAAAATTAAATCAATACTTATATATTTTTGAAATTACGCATGTTTCTACTAGGTATAGTTTAAAATGATGATTGTGGTCCCTCTAACCTGACCTATTCGTGAAGACTATGTCCACATACCCACTTCTGATTTAACCTTCTAAATTACCCTTACCCCTTCTCACTTTTACCCTTATTAATTAAAATTACTTTTGACAGAATGAAGGAGAAAAGGTAGAATACAGAGTATGGAATCCTTTCCGGTCAAAGTTAGCGGCTGCGATTATGGGTGGAGTGGATGCTATTCACATGCCTCCAGGATCCAGGGTGCTGTACCTTGGGGCAGCTAGTGGCACCACTGTCAGTCATGTCTCAGATGTTGTTGGACCCGTAAGTTTTTAAAATATGAGTAATGTACTAAAGAAAAAAGTAATATAACTTTGCTTTAGTGTTAGTGGTATAGTGTTATTGGACTACTGTTTTAAAGAGAGTGTATTATCAAAAATGATCATTGGCAAAAATCGTAAAACTACAATGCAGAAATTACTGACTCCTATGCTTACGACTCTTCTATGAATCTTAAATTTAGAAACTTAACAAGTATTTAATTGAGCCAAGATACCCACAGATAATTATTAAGTTCTTATAAAGTTACTAATGATACAAAATCATCTGCCTTCATATAAAAACACAAGTTTTATTTATTTACCCTGGTAAATCCCACATGATGATCGTGGTCCCTCTAATCTAGACCTATTCATGAAGACTATGTCCACATACCCACTTCTGATAACCACAAACAACACCATACAGCTCCGTTACCATAGACGCCATTAATAACATTGTTTTATGTGTTTACTTCACAGGAAGGTCTAGTATACGCAGTTGAATTCTCACACAGATCAGGCAGGGACCTCATAAATGTAGCAAAGAAAAGGACCAACATTATACCTATCATTGAAGATGCTAGACATCCACTGAAATACAGGTAAATAAACATTTCGTACTTAAATGTTTTTATCACCTAGATTTTACAGATTAGTAACTTCTAGTCGCGATAAGATTCGCCTTTATTAAAGTGATATACAGGTCTATAGCAGATACAATATCTCTCTAGTTTATGAAACAAAAACATACCTCTTGTGCTAATATTTCGTGGAAATTATTGGGAACAAGGATAAGCAAGCATTATCTTCACTTCACTAAAGTATATTCAATTTGTAATTAAAAAATATTGTTGTGAATTTAGCTATAAATTGGATCGTTCCGTGTCTTCAAATTATTAAGATTTTTAACAGGCTTCGAAAAAAGGAGGTTCTCAGCTTAACCTGTATGTGATTATTGCTACTTTCTTTTGCGAAAAATTCCTGACTTGAAATGATGATTTCTACAAACTAAATCTTTCATGTTGATACATTTGAACTCTCTCTCTGATTTAAACCATCTATTCTCATCTCACTCTTTCACCAAACACACAACTCTACTCACTTTTCTCTTACAGAATGCTGGTTGGTATGGTGGACTGTATATTTGCTGACGTAGCGCAACCTGATCAGGCTAGGATAGTTAGTCTAAACGCACAACACTTCTTGAAGAATGGTGGACACTTTGTTATTTCCATTAAGGTGAGTATTTCACACTTGTCATCATCAATGTGGAATTTATAAGATCTGATGGCTTCATCTTTTACGTTCATCATACAAGTTAAACAACTCCATCAATAGCCATTCATTTCAATATGTATAGTTGGTCAGAAGTTATTAGTTTTCGAGGAATTTTCAATTTGTTTCTATAAAAAAATAATACATCCTACTTTTTCTCAACTATGTTGGCTTCCAATCAATTCAAATGACACTGAATGTCAATATTTGACACTAAGAGACTGCCATCAGACTGCAAAATTTCTTAGTAATAGTGATATCCTAAGATTGACTGGATATCAGGCTTTTTGGGCTCCTGACTACCACTAACATAAACACGAAAACTACAAAAAATATTTGGTATGTTGATAGTAGTCTTTTTTTTTCTATGATGACGAAAACAATCTAAATCTTTCATGTTGATAAGATTGAACTCTCTCACTGAGTCAGTAAAAGTATCACGAACATATTTTCTTATAACCATTCCATATTTAACGACACCTCTCTTTCTTAGGCCTCCTGCATAGATTCTACGGCGCAGCCCGAAGCGGTATTCGCAGCAGAAGTAAAGAAACTACAAGCCGACAAACTAAAACCACAGGAGCAGTTGACTTTGGAGCCCTACGAGAGAGATCATGCCGTCGTCGTAGGCATCTTCAGACCACCGTCGAAAAAGGCTTAAATGTAGGGTTTAAAAATAAGTAAATACAATTATTAAGTGTCTTACTGTCACACTCGGTAAACATGAATCATTGGTAATTGCTTTAGCAGCCAATGCATGTTGAGTATAAATTTTTCTGCTGTTAACTTTATCACTTTGTCTCTTATTTGGCTACTCAAAAAATGGCCAACAATCTTCATCGTACCATTTAAAGTTAATATATATTTCCGAGTGAGTCAATACTGATTTTATAATTAAGATTTCTAGTTTGATAAAACTACATAAAGCCATTATATTTGAAACTATGTTCGTGATGTCAGTAATTGAATTGCCAATTTTTTTAAAGAATGCTGCTATGATGCCTATACGGACCTCATTCCCCAACTAAACACAATTTTAAAGAGTTATTTTTGTAAAAATAATTTCTGATTTATCAAAGTATTAGTTTGTAAGTTGAACATACGAGTTGTGTATGTTATTAGATAAGTGTTGTATGAAATATATGATGGTGCGAATGACTATATTATTTGTTGTTTTATTATGAAATAGCGACCCGCCTACACCCGCGTTGCTCTGCTCATATATAGCCGTAGCGTGATGTTATATATATGTCGTGGCTTTGGTAATCACGCCATCTGTTATTTCTAATAGGTACTCACAATGAAGCTAGTGGTTGTATAGGACCGAGTTGATTAATGTAACCGAGTTGTAATTTATCTTGTCATCGCATGGAACGTCAAGTACCTAGATGGCGCTTGGATGAAATCGTTAAGTAATAGGCAACGACGTCTCGCCTGAGGTGGGTAAAACAGGACGAGTACGACGCGTATGATGTGTGGTGGAATTTTATGAGAGGTTAATTTAGTGGAGTCAGGATACTCAGGATTGAGTCCCTATTACAGAGCGGGATCATCACGTTCCGTTGCTTTATTGACATTTAGTTGAGTTATTGTGTGCGGGCAGTGCTTCTGTGATTAGAATAGTTGTGAAATCTATTCATCGTGCTGCATAGTGCCATGGCGGCTGACCCAAAGGAGTTGGGCATCCCTGACCCCCAGCCGTTATATATATAGCCTATAATCTTCCTCGAGAAATGGATTATCCAACACAATTAATTTTTCAATTCCAACCAGTAGTTCCTGAGATAAGCGCGTTTAATCAAACAAACTCTTCAGCTTTATATTAGTATAGATAGGTAATTTTATTGATACAATAGCCAAGCTATAACACATAGCTACAAAGATTTTTTTCCAGACGGTTAATCAGCTTTAATGTAGACATATGGCATCCTGACTCCGAAAATAAAAATCGTTTTCATCTATCAGCTTTAGTTTTTGAGATATGGCATATGTGTGATTTTTAGAAAAACACAAAAAATGAATACCATAAAAAATATTTAATTTTTGGAAGCCACCAAAAATGATTTTTTTAATGATTTTCTTGCATGTAATACTTGTGATATCTTGGCAAAATACTAAGTAATTTTCTTGCGAAAAATATTTTAACAAATCCTTTTCGCGCGTACGGTATATCGTGACTTTAGTATTGGGTGCAAGTACTCTTTTTTTTTTTCAATCTAGAGGCGAGTAACTCGGACTGCTCTTTTGTCAAATTAAGATCTCTGATTAGGTCATTCAACTCGTTTTGGTTAAAAAGTTCTGTAGTCGGGACATTGGGGATAAAATCAGGATCATTTGACTTATCATCGTCTATTATGTCGTCTGTTTCCATTTGGCAAGAAGCTGCTGCAGATGTCGAAGGTAAAACTGGTGGTATAGGCTCTTGAGCTAGAATAGGTACCAAAGTTGGTCGTTTAGCAGACGGTAAATCAGGATAAATCCATTTACTGCGGTTATTTGAATTAATGCCGTTTACATTAACGACGCAAAAATAGCAATCATCATGGTGATTTCTCGGTTCTCCCCAGATCATGGGGGTTGTGAACTTCAGGGAACTTCTTTTTCCACTTGACCATTGTCGCAAACTAACAACACAATTTTGGCAAACAGTTTTAGGCACCCACGGCTTGTCCAAATTACACACTTGTACTTTAAAATAGTCGGTATACGTGATTTTTACGAAATCTGTCACCGATTTTCTATAATTTTTAAAAACATATTCACCACAAATAAAGCAAAAACACTCCGGATCATTTAAACAACGTCTCCTTGATGTAGACATCGCTAAAATTTTACCTTAACTGATATCAACATTGTGTTAAATTCGTAAATGTGCGCCTACCCTCACATAAAATACCAAACAGCTGTGTATGAAAAATAAAAGCTGATGGATAGAAACGGCTGGTAGATTTAAATTTATTGTATCAAAAGATAAAGGAAAAGTGAAAAAAACTTCCGGAAAAATTTAATAAGTAAAATTTTTCAACTATGTGTAATCAATACGGTAAACTGAGGTGATAAGAATGAAGTTAGAATGTTCAATGGGAATTGTCTTGAAAATTAGTTATTCGAAGTTTGACCATAATGTCATGCGTATCATCAAGTAAACCCTCCTTACTAATATTATAAACGTGAAAGTTTGTCAGTATGGATGTTTGTTACTCTTTCACGCCAGAACGGCTGAACGGATCTGGATAAAATTTGTCATACAGATAGCCTGGAATAACACAGGCTATTGCAGAAATAGTAATAATAATATTCTTGAGTAAACCCCACAAAACATAGCGTAGTTAGACAACATTTTGTGACTTTGCCGTTGTCCGTTATAGAGCTCCCGTTGGGAGCCAACCATGAGTCATTTGTTCTGACGTGCATTTGCAAAGCCACAAACAACATTAATTAACTGCATGCTAAAAACACTTCGATCTCATTGTAATGGAACTGTATTGGTCTTTTTAAGAATAAATGTCTTCAATCGGAGATATTTCCGACACATTAACCGATTTTCCTTTGTAGATAAATGATACGCAGCAATATGAAAACGATCTATTTATTATATAACGTCAATCCCCGTCTCCGTCGGAGTCCGCCTCGTCGTCGGGGGCGCTCGCGTCGCTCTCGAACTTGTCGTCGCCCCACGACGCGTTGCTGTCTGACTGGTAAGGCTCGGCCTCCATCTCCTCGTCTGATGATGTGTCTGAAATATTCCGTCGAGTTAATTATTGTGTCATGAAAATGTTGACCGTAAATAGAGTCGAACAAAAACAAAATTAAGGAAGTTATAGTGGAGTGATTCTGCACATTGGCTTATGAATAATTAAAAAATATTTTTATTATTTAATAGTTACTAACACTAGTTTCTTGTTTTATACTATGGATTAAGATTTTAAGTATGGATCTTTAGTAAAGGCAAAATTCAATCGTGGGCAGGATTCGAACCTGCGTCTCCTGGTTGGATACACCAGACGCTCTGACCTCTAAGCCACCGCGAACCCCACCCGCTTGATTGAAATTTTGCTTTCACATTCTGAATTTAAGTCATAAGGTGAAGTTGGCACCTTGTGACGTAAATTCAAAATCATTTAATTAATTTGAATTTTTACTAAAATAAATTTATAATCTTAGCATGGAAAATGTAAAAAAAAGAAAAAAAAAGATATGGATCTCGTTGTCCAAGTAAACAATCATATGTATTACTAGCTTTTGCCAGCGACTTCGTCCGCGTGGAATAGTTACTTTGTTCCCTAGTTCTTCGCCCGCGGTTTCACCTGCGTTGCCCCGTTCCTAAGGGTTGTAGCGTGATATTTTATAGCTTGAAACCTTTCTCATGAATCACTCATTTTCCCAACATTTCCCTTCACTGCTCTGCTCCTATTGATCGTAGCGTGATGAAAAGTATACTAAAACCTGCCCAGGAGTATGAAGAACAATTGTACCAAGTTTCGTTGAAATCCGTCGAGTAGTTTTTGTTTCTATAACGAACATACAGAGAGACAGACAGACAAAAATTTTACTGATTGCATTTTTGGCGTCAGTATCGATCACTAATCACCCGCTGATAGTTATTTTGGAAATATATTTCATGTACAGAATTGACCTCTCTACAGATTTATTATAAGTATAGATTTAAGTCATAAGGTGAAGTTGGCACCTTGTGACGTAAATTCAAAATTAATTTGAATTTTTACTAAAATAAATTTATAATCTTAGCATGGAAAATGTAAAAAAAGAAAAAAAAGATATGGATCTCTTGTTGTCCAAGTAAACAATCATATGTATTATTATAGGATTTTATCCATACAAAACTAATTTGTTATATGGTTGGAGAGGGGATGCTTTGTACCTTTCTCCCAAAACGAGTGTGCGTATTAGTAGCGCACATATGGTTTGACGTCATAACATACTAGAGTGCTTTTTCTAGTGTAACAATAAAATGGTTCTAATTTCCCAGTTTAGAATAGTTTGTTTCCTTTTTTATTGATGATTTTATTGAGTACTAGCTTCTGCGTCGACTTTAGGATTAGGTCAGACCTGGATAAAAAGTAGCCTATGTCAATCAAATCAGCCTATTGCCGTCCACTGCTGAACCGGGATGGTTGGCGCTCCTTGGGGGAGGCCTACGTTCAGCCTATGTGTCAGGCGATAATCTATCTGTGTGCAAAATTTTATCCAGATCCTTTCAGCCTGTTCTGGCGTGAAAGTGTAACAAACATCCATATTCACTAACTTTCACGTCTATATATTAGTAAGGATGGTCAATTTTCTTATAAGCTCCTAAAAAAGTCAACATGCCTTTTATTAGACGGTACGAATGGCTTAGAATCGGCTTCTGCGTATCAAGTAGAGGGTTCGATTCCCGTTCGAAACGTACACGTCTTACAATTTTTCTAATAAAAATGAACTGCTTACCATTATAATTAAGAACTGGTTCTTGCTCGTCCTGTGCGACGTCGGCGGCACTTCGCTGAGATATCGTGAGGTCTAGCCGCCCTTTGAGGTTCAGTAGCTGGCACAAATGTGACCGCCTGGAAAAAAGTTGTTGGTACGTTTATTATGAATATTGACAAGTCTTACTGACAAGAAGCTATGTTATCTTTCTCTGAGACGTAATATGGTAAGTTATATAAAACTTTTCAGCGCCATAATCATATATAGAAAACTAGCGACCCGCTCGCGGTTTCACCCGCGTTGCCCCATTCCTAAGAGTCGTAGAGTAATGTTAAATAGCTTAAAACCTTCCTCTTGAATCATTCTATCTATTGAAAAAATCCGCATGAAAATCCGTTGCGTAGTTTTAAAGATCTAAGCATAAAATATAGGGACAGACAGACAGCGGGAAGCGACTTTGTTTTATAATAAGTAGTGATGTGCCCAGCACGATGACTGCCTCATTAGTCTAGTGGTCCCAAGCGCGACTGCTACACTAGAGGTCCTGGGTTCGATCCCCAGGTCGAGCAAAGTGTTATTGAGTTTTTCTATGAAATTCTCAGTAGCAGCTCGGAGTCTGGATTTGTGCCCGGTTAATGGCTATAGGCTCGGCCCCCTATAACATGGGACCTAAACATACCAGGCAAACTGTGGGTGTCCATTAGTACGCCTCCGCCTAACCCTTCGGGGAATAAAGGCATGATGGTATGTTAAGAAATATTTTTAGCATAAACCCAGGGGTCACCAAATGGCGGACGGCCAAGCTATTTCGTGCTGAGGGAGGGGGAGTCTGGGGTGTTAGCTTTAGAGCTTACGGATCGCGACGGTCACATTATTTTAAAGAAACTGACCTCAAATATTGATTTGGTGACCCCTGGTATAACCTAATCCTGAAATGTATTTATTTTTATAGCGTTATTCATATCACTAATCCCAACGTTTCCGGTGTAATATTTATATAACCGATAAAATTCATAAAAAGTAACTACAGTAGGTATATCAATGTCTAATATTCGTGTAAAGGTTAGAAATCAGTATTATGGTAAAAAAAATCAAGGCAGTATATAGAACTGACCTGTGTGTGAATATAGCTAGGAGCTGTGTGAGGTGGTCCGAGGATCGGGAGCCCATCGTGGCGAGCAACAGCGCCGAGTGGCACCGCACCACCGCCGACAGCCACGTACACACCGCTGAACATCTGGGGAATGCACGAATATACAGGAATATAAAGACCAACATGTACCCAGCACGCCACGCTCACGACGGGGTGACAGATTTCTATAGGAAATTCAGAAGATTAGCGAAAGGGCACGCTTTTTCTGTTATGACGTGATGGAAAGAAACTAAGCATTTAGTATTACTTTCATTAACAATACTAAATGCTTAGTTTAGTGGTCGTAAGGACTACTGTTATGCAAGAGGCCCTAGGTTCGATTCCCAGGTTGAGCAACGTGTTATTGGGTTTTGAAATTCTCAGTAAGAGTTTGGATTTGTGTTCGGTTAATGGCAATGGGCTCGCCCCCTATTACATGGGACCTAAACATACCGGCGAAATGTAGATGTGCATTATTACAGCTCTGCCTAACCCTTAGGGGAATACAGGCTTGATGGTATCTTTATACCATTAGGTATATAGGTATTTTTCAGAATATCGTATACAGCCTAACATGGACATAACCTTCAATGTCCACACATCCTGTTCGCACTATTGTACCTGAAGGATGTAATAGCTCTTATTATAAAAGAGTGTCCATGGAGTTTCTTGCCGGATTCTTCTCCATAGGATCGTGTGACTCATAATCAACCCATTATACTTTCCCACTGCTGGGCACGGGTCTCCTCTCAGAATGAGAGGGATTAGGCTATAGTCCACCACGCAGGCCTGGTGCGGGTTGGCAGACTTCACACGCCATCGAGAAAATCTCTCAGGCATGCAGGTTTCCTCACGATGTTTTCCTTCACCGTTTAAGCGCGTGATAATTAACTATTTAATACGCACATGACTTCGAAAAGTCAGAAGTGCGGGCCTTGGGTTCGAACTCGAGACCTTTGACTTGGCAGTCCACCGGTCATACCACTAGGCTATCACTGCTATGCAGCAACTAGACTCAATAACGTCATAAACGCTTGTAAAAGCTTATCTATCTATACTTATAATAAATCTGTAGAGAGGTCAATTCTGTACATGAAATATATTTTCAAAATAACTATCAGCGGGTGATTAGTGATCGATACTGACGCCAAAAATGCAATCAGTAAAATTTTTGTCTGTCTGTCTGTCTGTCTATCTGTCTGTCTGTCTGTCTGTATGTTCGTTATAGAAACAAAAACCACTCGACGGATTTCAACGAAACTTGGTACAATTGTTCTTCATACTCCTGGGCAGGTTATAGTATACTTTTCATCACGCTACGATCAATGGGAGCAGAGCAGTGAAGGGAAATGTTGGGAAAATGAGTGATTCATGAGAAAGGTTTCAAGCTATAAAACATCACGCTACAACCCTTAGGAACGGGGCAACGCAGGTGAAACCGCGGGCGAAGAACTAGGGAACAAAGTAACTATTCCACGCGGACGAAGTCGCTGGCAAAAGCTAGTTTGAAATAAAAACACTTGAACTAAATATTAAAACTAGATCAGAACCATATTTTGTACATAATAAAGTCATCATCCTTCCGGGCTACTCACTGGCTGGTCTTCCTGGTGGCCATGTCAGCCAGCTGTTCCAGCAGTTGCGGCACGTAGTCCGCTGGCAAGTTGCTCACTGTCCGCAGAGCCACCAGAGGATCGTCCTTCTGTAGAACTGTGAGAATTATGCTGAAAACAAAAATTTCCGTTAGGAAAGAGTTCATACATATTTTACGTGAGACTACTATTAATGTAATCCAAACTCCAGGCTGCTGTTATTAAGAATTTAATAGAAAAACTCAATATTTGCTTGACCTGGGAATCGAACCTAGGACCGCTGTAGTCGCACTTGCCACCAGACTAACAAGGCAGTTTACTTTAACTGTCTTATTTGTGTGTTGATTCAAACGCGGTTGCTGAATGTGAGCTCCAGGGTTCGATGGCCAGGTCGAGTAAAGTTTCATTTGGCTCGCCCCCTATTACATGGGAGCTAAACATACCAGCGACCTGTAGGTGTCCCTTAGTAAATTTTCAGTAGCAACTCCGAGTTTTTGAAATGTTGCCCCGTCAATGGCAATGAGCTCGCTACATGGAAACTAAAACATACCGTCAAATGTTGCTGCTTAACCCTTTGGGGAATATAGGCGTGATGGTAAATTATGTATTGGTCTGTATAAATAAAAGCTGATGTTAATCTACGAGCCCTTGAGGGAAGAGTGTAGAATACAATTCCTCACTCTCATTCAGATAGGCATCTTATAAGAGGCGAGAAAATATCTGACTTGCTCGGTGGCAGGACCTCTTAGGTCTGACTGGCTGGTGACCACCCTTACGTCGGAGTCTGTTGTAAAGCAACCTGAGTGTGTTTCAACTTTTGCACGTAAGAGCTAGTTCTCCTTCGGTTGCCGGCTCTGGCAGTCTTTTTTTTATGGGATAGGAGGGCAAACGAGCAGACGGATCGCCTGATGGTAAGCGATTACCGCCGCCCATGGACACCCGCAACACCAGAGGAGTCACAAGTGCGTTGCCGGGCTTTTAAAAGGGGATTGGGCCTCCGGTAACCTCACTCACTCGGCGAAACACAACGTAAGCGTTGTTTAACGCCTGTTTTCTGTGAGGCCGTGATCACTCCGGTCATGCCAGCCCATTAATGCCGAAGCATGGCTCTCCCACGTTGTAAAAAAGTAAAAAAATCTTTTCTAGAAAAGCTGTAAAAAGTCAGCCGTAGGTAAAGCTCGGCAATGCATCAGCAACTCCTCTGGTGTTGCAGGTGTCCATGGGCGACGAAGACTATTTGCCACCAGGTGACGCGTCTGCTCGTTTTCAGACTTTATTAAAAAAAGTCTCACCTTTTGTCCTTGGAGTGTAGGCCCTGCATCAGTAGCTTTGTGAGGTTCTGACTGACGGCTGACTTGCTGCGCCCCTTCACGTCCAGCGCCAGGTTCGCTAGACGAGCCTCCATCGGTACTTCCACCTAGATGAAAACATTAATTAACATAAACATACCATCACGCCTGTATTCCCCGAAGGGTTGGGCAGAGGCGTACTAATGTACACCCACAGTTCGCCGGTATGTTTAGGTCCCATGTAATAGGGGGCGAGCCTATTGCCATTAACCGGGCACAAATCCAGACTCCGAGCTGCTACTGAGAATTTCATAGAAAAACCCAATAACACTGCTCGACCTGGGGATCGAACCCAGGACCTCTAGCGTAGCAGTCGCGCTTGGGGCCACTAGACTAATGAGGCAGTCAAAAAAGAAAACATTAATTATAAAGTTATTTTAGTGATTATTTTAAAGAGAGGTAGGGCGATAGTGGAATCGAATAATTCCACTCACAATCGGACCTGCTCGACTGGGGAAGTACCTCCGCCTTGCAGAAAATCGTAGCCAAATAACATAGCTCCGTGCTATCGCGTCTTTGCTTCAATAACGTGTTATCTTGAAAAACACAATTTTACAGGAACCCTCCTGTAAAATTAGAATTAGGTAGAAAGTTTTTATAATAATAATAATATTATCAAAACTTTCTTATAATTTCAGAAAGCTTAGTTATTTAAGCGTATAGGTACTTCATCTTAAAATAAGTTAAAAGATATTCTTTTAGGTAAAATCGTTTTTTGTAAGTTAAAAACAGCTTATTGTAAAATTGTGCAACCGGCGCGTATGTATGAGAAGATGTATGAATGTGGAAGAAGCAAAAGAAGTATGCAAGAATCGTAGCAAGTGGCAGTCTATAGTTTCTGCCTACCCCTGTGGGAGAAAGGCGTGAGTGAGTGTATGTATGTAAAATTGTGTCTTTTCAAGATAACACGTTATTGAAGCAAAAAGGCGCTATGTTGTGTTCCTAACTGTGAGCAAGGTCGCCAGAGCTCCGCGAGGAAGCCTTGTGTTGGCAGTGTGGGGGACCGGGGGTGTTTTGTTACCGCCGCTGTGCATGTATGGCAGAATGTGTCTTATGCTGCCAGCCCAACTAATCCTCCTTAATTTACAGGGTTTTACTTTATAGTTAATGAGGACTGCCTTATTAGTCAAGTGCTCCCAAGCGAGACTGCTATCCCCAGGTCGAGCAGTGTTATTAGGGTTTTCTATGAAATTCTCAGTAGCAGCTCGGAGTCTGGGTTTGTGCCCGGTTAATGGCTATTGGCTCGCCCCCTATAACATGGGACCTAAACACACCGGCGAACTGTGGGTGTACATTAAGTAAGACTCTGCCTGACTGTTCGGGGAATACAGGAGTGATGGTATGTGGATGTACTTTTTGTTAAAGATTATTTTATTGCACAGTCAATTTGACTTGGGATCTTGGGCTTCGGAGTTTAATTATTACTTTTTTTAACGTGGGAGAGCCATGCTTCGGCACGAATGGGCCGGCTCGACCGGAGTGATACCACGGCCTCATAGAAAACCGGCGTCAAACAACGCTTACGTTGTGTTTCGCCGAGTGAGTGAGGTTACCGGAGGCCCAATCCTCTTTTAAAAGGTCGGCAACGCGCTCGTGACTCCTCTGAAAAAACAAAACACTGACCTTGTCTCCAGGCGTGGCTCGTTTCCTAGTGACGCCGCCCATAGGCTCCACATAGGTGACCTGCTTAGAATCATGTTCACTCCGCACTTTGTTAATCTCGTTGGTCTGTTTGAGTTTCTTCTTAGACTCTTTGCTGTCACCTCTTATTAAAATCTGCGTTTTCGACTTTAGGTCGGGCGTCTGCAAAAAAAAAAATAGTATCTTTACATAGTATAAAACAAAGTCACTGTCGCTGTCTGTCCGTCCCTATGTATGCTTAAATCTTTAAAACTACGCAACGGATTTTGATGCGGTTTTTTTAATAGATAGAATGATTCAAGAGGATGGTTTTAAGCTATTTAACATTACGCTACAACTCCTAGGAACGGGGCAGCGAGGGTGAAACCGCGGGCGGGTCGCTAGTAAAAAATAAAAATAACTGCCTCATTAGTCTAGTCCTGAGCGCGACTGCTACGCTAGGTCCTGGGTTCGATTCCCAGCTCGAGCGGAGTGTAATTGGGTTTTTCTATGAAATACTCTATAGCAGCTCGGAGTTTGGGATTTGTGCCTCTAGCCAGTGAATGGCTATAGGCTCGCACCCTATTATATGGGACCCTGACATACTGGCGAACTAAGGGAGGTAAAAAATATTAAAAATTCAGTTGTATTTGCGCAAAGGCGAGCAATGCACTTGTGACTCCTCTGGTGTTGCGGGTGTCCATGGGCGGCGGTAATCGCTTACCATCAGGCGATCCGTCTGCATGTTTGCAGCCTATCCCATGAAAAAAAAATACTGTATTGTGACAGCAATCCATTATAACATAATATACCACGCTAAGCGTTACGCAAAGATGTACTAATTTACACAGTGTGCCGGCAATGTAGACAATATTTAAGTCCTATGTAATGGGGGTGAGTCCAATAATACTGCTTGACTTGAGAATCGAACCCAAGACCTCTAGCATAGCAGTCGCGCTTAAAGCCACTAATGAGGCAATTAAAAATGTACGTGCTTCTCTGACGTTATTTTATTTATAGATTACCAATCACAATTCGAAAATCCATTGTTTCAATGACACTTACCACTTTTTCAAAGGTAAGGACGAGTCCATTCCAGTAGCCCAGCAGCAGGTCGCCGGTGGGGGGTAGTCTGCAACACTGGAGGGGCAGCGGTCGGGCTTCCCCGCTTGATACTTGTATTGTTACTGAAGGCTTAATTGGCTTTGTTGAGGACCTAGGAACAAGAATATAGGTACGTAAGTAGTGATTATAATAGGCTATTTGACTGATATTTTTGATAGTCTTATGCAAATGTTTACTATAAATGGAACCCATCAACAAGCTACACAATGTCTGATGCATGCGTGCCGTCGGATGGGACTGGTCTACTCAAAGCCGCTATGGATCTTTCTTCAAAAGGCCATTTCAGACACTGCCCTGCATTGTATCACTCACATATTCTTACAGTATTATGTCTGGACTTCAAAAGAGACCATGATTCTCTGAGTTTGTTTCGGTGTTTCTTCTCAGAGGTCGTCAGCTAGGAAATGCAGACACCATCTAGTACTTAAAAAAAAAGACATGTAAAAGCATCCTTGAGAGATCTATTTACAGAAATAAATATCATTTCATCATTTCATTTCATTTCAACGAAAACAAAATTAAAATCGGCTCATAAATACAAGCATTCTAATTTATTTAACAGAGACCGCACTATACTTGTTTATGACGTCACAAACCAATGCGCCATACAAATCCTACACTAACACTCTCTTGGGGGCAAGGAACAAAGCATCCCCTCTCAATCCCCACCAAAAATTTTAAATGCTTATATCTTTGAGCTTCATTAACCAATTTAAAATATTTTTTCAGAATATGATTTTTATTTAATTTCAGCTTGGTATTTTAAATTTTTCAAACATTATTCAAATACCCTATTAGGCATAACAATGGTTTTGCCGTGGTAAATTTTAATATAAAAAACCGGACAAGTGCGATTGGGACTCGCCCACCGAGGGTTCCGTACAAATTGTAGATAAAATAAGATAGATAAGATAATTTGTAGGTACAGTAAACACTCAAAAGTCCATAAGCACACTAAGGATTACATTGCTATGAATAGTACGAGCGAGCTCTATACAGCCAGTGCGTGTCACTTGTTACCGACAATGAATAGAAGGTCGTAACTCAAACTAAACGTCAAGCTATTGCGTTGTGAGATTGCTTATAGACTTTTGGTCGCCACTGTACTATATTATTATTAATTACAAATGTATAATTTTCTGATTATACATTTGTAATTAATAATAATATAGTACAGTGGCGACGATTAATTGACGGTATTACTTGCCAAATTTCATAGTTCTAGGTCAACGGAAAATACCCTATGAATTTTAATTCCTTGAGAGTGTCGAAATATACATTTTTTGTGGCATAAATGGCCGTATCTTTTTTTTACGTTAACGTAGAAGTTCGATTTTTTCACAGCTTCAAGGGAATGTTGCCCTGAGTATATGGTTTTAATTCCAATTCGATACCTGCATACCTAGATATATTATCCCTGAGTGCTATAGACTACTTTTTATACATACATACATACACTCACGCCTCTCTCCCACAGGGGTAGGCAGAAACTATAGACTGCCACTTGCTACGATTCTTGCATACTTCTTTTGCTTCTTCCACATTCATACATCTTCTCATACATACACGCCGGTTGCGAGTGCTACGCACCTGACCTTTTTGAAGGATTTCGCCAATCAGATCGGCGTATGTCCTTCTAGGGCGACCTCTACCGGCGCTGCCGCTGACATTCGCCTTATAAATTTTTTCGTTAATCGTCTTTCATTCATTCTTTCAACATGTCCAAACCATCTCAGCATATTCTTTTCAATACGCGTCACTACATCATCTTTCAGCCCGCAACGTTGTCTTATCACACTGTTCCTCAATCTATCATTCCCAGTTACACCACACATACTTCGCAAGGAACGTATTTCCACTGCATTTATTCTACTTACATGTCTCTTCTGCCATACCCAACATTCACTTCCATACATAAGTGTAGGTACCAGCACACCATTGTGGATAGCCAACCGTGCCTTTTTTGACACGGACTGGTTTACCACAACTGCATTTTATTTTGGTAAATATATATTTTCAATATCACGCTACGACTCTTAGGAACGGGACAGCGCGGGTAGAAACGCGGGCAGTACGCTAGTAATTAAGAAATCAACTCACCCATTCAACATATGTCCATAATAATGTACAACCCCACTCCTGGTGGCCGCAGCCAGACTCAACCGAGTAGCTCCATCTTCCTCCTTCAATTCCACATCCACAATCCTGGGAGCATCCTCCAGCACAAAGTTGTATGTTGGTGTGGATGTGACAGGCTTGGAGATGGACTTCCTGCGCTGTTTCTTATGAGGGGTCTCCTCTCCGTTCAACTGTGGTATGTGCTCTTCTGTTATTGTTACGTCCCAGAACGAGAGGAGACGCTCATTTCTATAAAAAAAAAAAATACCAAAATTAGTATTAAAATAACAAAAGTGCACACCTCAGACACTCTTTAGAAATACACAGAGATTCTGATGCTTACTATACATAGTAAATACATAAATGAAGGGCCATATATAAAATACGTCACATATCATGGGGGGGGCACATTGTGTGACAAGAGGTAGATGAAAAACATTAGAATGTCATTAACATCATCTCAAAGTGAAGAATGTAGATGTTTAAAACCACAATTATATTTTTCTAGCCCATTTCGTTCCACTGCTGGGCAAAGGCCTCCCTTCCCTCCTTCCAAACCACTCTTTGTCAAAGGTTTTAGCCACCCACAATTATGGTAATGAAAACTTAAACTCCACCCCTGTCGTCAAGCATGTCATAAGACAAGAATAAAAACAATCTTAACTATGAAAGAGAGAACTTGAAGCGGTAGTAGCCTAATGGCTAGGGCGTCTGATTGGCGATCATGTGGTTGTCAGTTCGAAACCCACCCATCGCACTACTGACGTGAAACCATTCGTAACACAAGCATTTAGCTTAGCACGAGGGATTAACAAGAATAAAAAAAAAATTATAATGAGAAGAATAATTTATTACATTAATTTTGACGACACGTTTGGCGTATCGGCTGAGCGATCGGCTTCTGCGTCACGTGTTGTGGGTTCGATCCCTACACGGAGCAAATATTTGTATGATCTACAGATAGTTGTTCCGGGGTCTGGGCGTTTGTGTATGTGAGAATTTGTGTTTGTAAACGCACCCACGATACAGGATAAAATCCTAGTGTGGGGCGACGTTTTTAAAAAAAAAAAAATGTGGCGTCACACTGGGGTGAGGGGACAAGTGTGACGTGTGACAGAGATCTGGGGGGAGGCAAAAGTTATTTTTTGTAATAACAATAACTAATTACACTTACTGTGAACCTTCAATGAGCCAGCACACATCATTCAAACTAGCAATATTCAGCAGAGCAGTGGGTGCTGCATTATGTCCCAAGTTTTTGACCACTGTGGCTTCTCCATCGTGAAGTCTCCATAACCGGACCTGGTATGACGCTGCCACCAGGAACCGGGCTGTTGTGCTCTGTGGAAATATTAAATAAGCTTGACTCACACATATTAAAAAAAAAACCAAATTAATAGCCCCTCTACATACAAGTTTTGGTTAACATCAGGTTAGAAAAACTGATAGAACTAGGTATCAAACCCGTTAGGTTAGTGCCTTGAATACGCAAAGACACAGATAGTACCTACATAGTAGGTATCCACACAATTTTTCTTCTCTAATCTGTTAATAGTACTTAGCCACACAGGTGACTTGTAGTTAGGTTCCTTTGTAGGTCTCCATGAACCCACCCAGTTTAAAAACCAAAATACTCAATACTAGGTAGATATAGAGAGGAGGAAGGCTTATGTGTTGTTGTGTATGAATATATAATGTGCACAATGTTTTCTGTAAAACCTCTTAATATCATCTCTGTATCATTATACTATTATAATAGATACATAATAGACTCTATTTTAGTTTCTAGATAAAGTATTGATATACATATGTATTAAACATAATAATATTTTAATTCCTTGAGAGTTTAGTATTGCTTTTGGACCAATTGGTCCAAAAACAATCGATTTTTTCTTTTGCCTGGAATATGACACTTGCATTATTAAGAAACACCATACAACACCCTTACGGGGTTTATATGTATGTTTATATACATGTATGTTAAAATTACCTAATAACAACTACATAACATATAATCAAATCATTATACTGTCCCACTGCTGGGCTTGGGTCTCCTCTCAGAACGAGACGGATTAGGCTATAGTCCACCACACTGCCGTAGTGCAGGTTGGCAGACTTCACAGGACTTTAAGTGTGTGATAATTAACTATTTAATACACACATCACTTTAAAAAGTTAGAGGTGCGTGCCTTGGGTTTAAACTCGAGACTACATGGTGCAATAAATAAATAAACAACGTTTCATGTACTTATTGCTATCACAACTAAATCAGCTGTATTTTTGTTTCAAAAACAATGTATTTTATCACTCACCTGTTTATGTGGTACAATTTTGATGGCACACACACTGTTCCCATGTTTATTCTTATTGTCAACATTAACATTATACTTATATCTAATTGACGAGCTCTGTAAATCCCACTCGTACAAATTATTCTCTTTATTACAGCTGTATAAGCCATATTTTTTGTGCCAGTCTAGTGAACTGATACCGCTACTTGTGTTTTCGTTTGTTAGCACAGTTTCCACTTTTGCTTGCGATACAGAATATATTAGAATCTTCCCACTTGTTGTTCCAAGGGCTATGCACTGTGTTTCTTCTGATATACTTTTTCTTTTTGCTCCCTTTTGAGGGGATCCCTGTAAAATATTTAACAATATTTTTTGGATGTTTATAAAATCCATATTATTGTATATGTATTATCAATGGTCTATAATGTTAAAGGAAACTACTTAAATAAAAAATAATATTCAAATGAGTGCCAAGGTTACCATAAAAATAATGTGTCCAAAATAAATTATGTATTGAGGTTATATTTACATAAATTTTATGATAATTATATTAGTGAAGACCAGTCTTAGACCTAACAAGGAATTTGAACTATTAGAAACTTAAATTTTCGTGGGTCAGCTTTGTACTCATGCAATATAAATAGTCACCCTTACAAGTGGTCTAGGTTAGTGGTGGATGTCAAAACAAAAACACTTTTATCTCTTACAGTATTCTAGTAAGTTCTAAGATAAAAACCGCGCAGCGAAATTGAATTTAGGGGTTATAAATGCAATGAAAGTCGCGGGAAAACCAAGTATGTGATAAAATATGGAAAAACCACGTGTTGTACCTACCGCTGACTGTGTGACGGAAATCCATTGCAAACAAGACGGTGGCGAGGTCAAATGTAAATCTGGCGTGTACTCCTGTTTAAGTACGTTTGTTTCTGTGTCCCATATCCTCAGTCTACCATCCTGGGTAATGGCAGAATAATATTTTCCGTCTTCGGAAAACGCCGCCTCTGCCATGGTTCATTCCGAACTGACAGGTGACGTTCCGTTCCGTTGGCACTTGAAATCATTACCACGTGATCTTTTTAAAAGATACTAAGCATTTCTGGAAAAAAAAAATTGCAAAAAAGCCAACTAATATTTCTTACTTTTAGTTTTACATAAAGTTTCTGAAAGGGTTTTAATCTCTTAAAATAGTTTTTGTGTCAATCTAATAAAATTATGAATATCTAGATATAGCGTAGAACGTAACGAACCTCTCATGTATCTGACAGTTGTCTTACAGATTTAAGTGTTGCCAGGTGCACTGTAATTATAGTAGTTCTACTATAATTTTGTTGCATTTACTGTTACTGTAATAGGGAAAATACAGTTATTTTTTAGTAAAGGAAAAAATTCAATCGCGGGCAGGATTCGAACCTGCGTCTTCTGGAAGACACCTCGTCTTCGGATTCATCTTAATCCAAATAAATATAAGTATACAGTATTGTACGGTATATGATGTTACGAAATTCATATAGCAAACACTGGACGAATGGAAAGTGTACATCCTGTTACTACTAGTGCCATCACTTTATTTTAAAAACTAAGACGAGATTACGAAAAAATCAACTGAAACTGTATGTGAGCAGATTATTTAAAAGTAATTTCAGTTATAGAAAGATGAATTGGTATTGATTAAAAGGCACTATAGATCAAAAGTATACATTTTAATGCCAGTGTATTAAGGTAAAGGCATATCACTTTACGCAAATACACATAAGTCATCTTTCAGGTCGAATTCAACCAAATATTATATATTGTATTCGCCAAAATACTAATAGTTTTAAAGTGCAACACAGAGCCTAAATTACGAAAATATTGTGATGTGTGATACTACAAAATTATCAAATTGGTATAGAAACCATACATATGTACGTATAAGTGTAGCGTAATGTTTTTTTCACCTTATTTCTTAAAATATCATTGACATTTTATGAATTAAGGTGTATTTTTATTTTATTGAATACCTGCTGTATTGTACATAGTAATTTATTTTTGTACCAAACTACTGCAGTTTTGTATCCAAAACACTGTAATTTTTCAAATCTGACCTGTAAACACTGGCTATAAGTTTAAGTGTTTACATTACAAAAAAATATAAAGTTACGTTCACCTGTCGTGATAGTTAACAATGTTTGTGATTAATGTTTTCTTATTATTCATGACATATTGAATTACGAATAAATCTATTCAAACTCAGTACATTAATGAAAATATGTAACAAGTTTTTTTTAATACACAGTGATTTAATGAAAATCTATTGTTTAGAACTTTCAAAACAATGAAAATAAGGTCACTGATCTTGCACAATATCTTTGTGTTGCCAAATCATTATTAAAATCAATTACCTACCCATTTTCCAATCTCAGTGTCGTGTCGGACGTCACTAGCAGCTGTCACGTCTGACATTATTTTAGGGAATTCGGGCCCGTTCGCGTTGATAGTTCGTGTACGCTCGCGAATACTAAAGGTGGAGCTCATATTTTTTTAGTTTATGTGCTCTCGTTCCACTTTTCGAAAGTAATCTTTTATAATTTCAAAATTAAATGCTGTGTGGTGTGATTACCTTCATATTTGCTTTCTAAAGTGATGTGGTGTAAAGGCTGTTTATGAGTCGTTTTGTGAATATGATGTCACTTTTATTCTGCGTGATACCTTGAAAACATGAGTGTTAGTGTTGAGGGGGACGTGTCGAGCCCCTTGTCGGACGGGCAGGACGCGACCATCTCCAAGTCATCGTCAGACAGCTTGAAGAATGACGAGCTTGAGCCTTGTCAAGATGACAAATCCGAGCCGAGTACGCCAAAACCCCATCCGATGGCTTTTACCATCGACTTTGGTGCAACAAAGCCCGTCGACACTAGGAAATTGGAAGAATTGGCGAAGAAATCACAGGCCAGGCATCAGAGAGTCCAGTCTATGTCCGCGAGTCTTTCGAGGCCAAGTCCTACGCTTCAGAGGCCCCCAATGAGTGCTAAACTCCCCCGAAAAGCTCAAGGGTACAATTCTGAGGGTTATTTCTCCTCAGACCAGGAAGACAGTGGCCTGTCTGGTTCTGTAAAAGTCCGGAACAGTCCATTAGCACAAAATGCTTCGCACATAACCAGTCCTATTTCAAATAGGCATATTAAATCCCCTATTGCTGACACTGTCCTGCCAAAACGCACGTCCAAGAGTCCTATAGTAGATAGTATTATGTCTAGGAGTGAAAACTTTACTTCTCGTCAAGGATTAAACTTGCCTCTGAAAGGAAATTCCTACATGAGAGAGGTGCATCGAACACCTAGCTATGGTAATATAAATAGGCATGGTATGGCTGATATAATTGATCAAAGTCCTGAAGGAGTGATGTTGACGGACATATCAAGCCCTGAACTAGATATTTTGACACCTGATAATGGTTTGTCAACTCCAGAACATTCTAAGAGTCCATTAATAAGGAAAAGCAGAGCTTCTTCGGAAACCCCTGATTTGTTTAAGAAATGTATCACAAAAGAACCATTGTACATTGATGATGAGGTTGATGGCCAGTCAGAAAATTCATCTACTGGTACATACACTATAGAGGGTGATAATTATACAGAAGAACAAAAAGCAAGAATGAGTATTGATAGAACCTTCGGTGCAGATTCTCTTACTAACATAATTGATGATACACTAAAGAAAAAAGGTAGTGAGACAGATCCAGAACTAGTTTTCGATTTTCCTAATCCACAAAGAGTAATAACCAAGGAGCCTAGAAGAGATATAGGCCTCCGTAGTCCATTACTAAACCAATCATTTGAAATGCCTAAAGTTTCTAAAGACAAAAATGTATTAGAAATCTCATGTTGCTATGAATCCCCAACTGAAAATGATTTAGCAGCTCAAACATCAAAACAGATTAAATCTACACGAAGCTACCTAGAAAAAATTAAGAACAGAGTAAGAAATATTACTGAGAAAACTTTTGCAAAGTCACCTCCGAAGTTAGATGATGACGTAGATGTGGGTAGCTTTACATCTGTCACAACATCAGGAGTTTTGAGTTCTAGGATGCCTCCTAAATTAGAACCCGTACAACGGAGATGTAGTTTAACTAAATCAGACATTGATCAAACTGACTACATCCATAGATTGTCACGAGAATCTTCCGTACCAGTGTCATTACCAAGTAACAAATTAGCACTAGAAGACACTAAGTTTGAGAGTACCGCATTGAAAAATGCTCAGAAAGCTTTGAGGGAGGAATGTGGAGTATCTTCAGACATGACTCCAGAGCAAGTAGTAGGGAAGTTGTCATATTTGAGCTTGAATAGGTGTAAAGGGGATAAGACCTGGATCCAGGACTGGGCGGAGAGTGTGAAGAAATATAATACCAATAGTTTGACCAAGGAGGATGTTGTGCTGGATGATAGGCCACCACTGAGCCCGAGGCAACTAACCATCAAACGTAAGTTATTCTTTACTTAAATTTTTGTCTTGTACCTAGCTAATCCTTAAACCAGTAGTCTTATGATCCTCTGAAAGGATTCTGATGCCAATTTCCTTAACGGTCCGGCGCAGCTTGAATTGCCCACACAATGTAATAACGAAATAAATCGTAATCCAAACACAATTTGTTAAAATTGTTTTATTATTCGGATTTGGATACCGTTAATCTAGGTTCCTACCGTACCAATTCGTCTACTACTAGTTCACTGGAAAAAAACGGCCGGAAATTCGTTCGAAACTTGGTAAAGTTATCAATAATTAAATTCGCTTACATTTATTTCGCGTGTAGTATTTTGGCCGAAATGGTAGAGTAGGAACCTAGTCTAAAGGTATTCCGAATTTATAACACAGTTTGATTAAATTGTATTTGAATTACAATTTATATTGGTATTACGTTTGTATGGGAAATTCGGTCCGCCGGACTTTTAAGTGTTAAAAATACATTATTGGTAGAAGTAAAAAATCGATTGTTAAAAAATATTTTGTTTTCCGATAAAAACATTAGAAAACCTTATCTTAATTGTGCCAAATTGGTTTCACTTAATGAGCAAGATTTGTTCCATATATTTAACATCTACATTTACAATAATAATAAAAAAAATGAAAGCGGCGGTAGCCTAATAGTTAGGGCAACGGACTTGCGATCATGTGGTTTTCGGTTCGAAACGCACCCATTGCACTACAGACGTGAACCCACTCGTAACATAAGCATTTTAGCTTAGCACGAGGAGTTAACAAGAATACTAGCAAAAAAAGTCTGAACAACAAAACTGCAAAACAAATTCTGATAAAACTTGACAAACAAACAACTTGAAGGGTGGTACCTTCAAACTCCACTAGCTGACTGGAGCCTATCAAACATGGGCGACATACGTCATTGTGTAAACACATTAAGACGCTGTCAGATGGCGCAGTAATTCCACAGAGCCCCATCAATAAAACTTACATCATTTCGTACAGATTGACGGTTGCCAATCACTTGCTGCAATGTGGTATTAACCTCGCAAAATCTGGCTTCCTTGTAATCAATGAAGATTGTAGACACAAAAGTGATACGAAGCAGTGTCACCATGGATACTGTTAAGGGTAATGTTGTAAAAACAAGCGCTGAGGTCGAGCTTCGAGCGCTCGGACACAAGGCCTTGAAGACTCGAGCCTTGATCAAGCGTTCGTCTCACGAGCTTGGACTAAAAACACTCGACTCGCAAGCGTTATAGTCCAAGCTTTCGACGCTCGTGAGACTTGAGCGCTGAAGGCTGCAGCCTTGTGTCTGAGCTCTCGATGCTCGGCCTCAGTGCTCGTTTTTACCAACACTAGTTAAGGGGCCATTCATTATTATGTAAGGATGATTTTGACCATACCCTTGTCAGGGTACATATGATTTCTCAAACCCCTCCCTCTTCCGATGTAAGATTCTATGTCGTTTAAAATAAATACGCGGGAAGAATGTTATGTATGTTATATTAGTATAACAGTGGTCCCAAGCGCGACTGCTACGCTAGAGGTCCTGGGTACGATCCCCAGGTCGACTATTGCGCGTGAGAGCTTGTTCCCCTGAGTTGCTGCGGCTATGGCAGTGTGCAGTCCTTTATAGGGAGGAGGCCTCGGCAACGCATCAGCAAAATCTCTGGTGTTGGTGTTCATTGGTTGCGATGAATACTTACCATCAGGTAGATCGTTTGCTCGTTTACCGACTCTATCAATAAAAAAAAACAACGAAGCAGCCAACCTTCGGCCTTATCAGTGATGCAATTCTTTACAGTGATATTAGATGATAAGAATAGAACAAGAGACTGATAACATTAAAAATACCGTATGCAGTTATAATAGTAGGAAATCATATTTTATTTATATACAATGCCAACAAGTCTGCGCGGGCGTATTTTTCCGTGACTCAGGCAAGTTTTGGTGCGATACGAATTGACAGAACTTCTAGAAGACTGTCTAACCCTGTTCCGTCCCGTTGTAAATACAGCCGTGTTGATGTAAAATCTCAAGTCGTTTTCATAACTGCTTCATTATCAAAGTTTAAATCATTATCTTTTGAACATTATTGTTATATTATAGACAGCCCTCAAAACGGCCTACCTTCACTGCCTCCTTCTATTTTCGCTGGGAAGAAGAAAACGAAAAGAAGGTGTTTATTTGTAGGCACTTCTGTTTTACCCTTTGGGGATATAGGCTTGGTGGTATGTATGTTAAGTATCCTTCGTCCAAATACCTACTCAATCGTTACTAAATTTTAAGATGCCGCTAAGTTTCGTGCCGTCGTTGTCAGTTTCAGATTGAGATTTGTTTTTTTTAGAGAAAGCACGAGATTTTGCAGCGTCATAAAAATTGAGTATTTGGCCATTAACTCTTATCTTATACAATACTAGCGACCCGCTCGCGGTTTCACCCGCGCTGCTCCGTTCTTAAGAGGCGTAGCGCGATGTTATATCCTATAACCTTCCTCGATAAATGGACTATCCAACACAAAAAGAATTTTCAAAATCGATTCAGTAGATCCAGAGATTACCCCCTACAACCTCACAAACTTTACCTCTATAATATTAGTATAGATTACTCTAATTGTGAGAAAATATCTTAGTGTTTATTTATGAGTTCCTACTGCTTACCTATTGCTGTTCATTTACAATAATTAACCTTATCTTAATGTCTATCGTCAGTATCTCTAAAGTGGTCATAGATAAGGGTGTTTACTTTTAACATAAAATCGATATCTTGTGTTCAGAGGGGATGTTGAGGCTATTGTCCTTAGTCAGTTTGAAAAGCCGTCTAGTCATACTTAATTGATTGAAAAAGTTATTAATATTTACGCTAAAAATCAGTGTTTTTACAAGAAGTGACTGCCATCAGACCGCAAGCCAATTTCTGGACAATACCGACGTCCTAAGGATAGATTGGTTGTCAGGCTTTTTGAGCTTCTGAGTACCATGTCATAGGGGCCAAAGGAGCCTATTTACAATACAAATCTGAATTCAGAGCTGCTACTGAGAATTGCATAGAAAAACCCAAGAACTCAGGACCTACTGTAGCGCTTGGTACCACTAAACTATTGAGGCAGTCTCAAAACAATCCGAAATTCAAACCATACTTAATTTTGGTTTCTGAAACTTACGGGAATATTAGAAATTTAAATAAAACTACTATTTACGGATTTTATCGCGTTGTATTAATATTATTTAATTCCCGACGTTTCGGATCCTTTACAACATCCATGGTCACGGGTAGACTAAGTTGTTGGACGTCTTAATGTTGCAATTACTAAAAGCTACTCTTTGAGAAGGACATAGGCTACCTCTGAGATCCGAGTAAAATCGCTGGCAACACCTAGTACTAACATATATATTAACTACACTATTTACAAACTGCGTAATTTCGTCAAGTGGCTTTACACGTAGATTTCACTAAATGACAAAATTGAGCCACTTACTATGAGTACGATAATACTTTGTAGTAAGTATGGTATAATTTCCCCATTCAAGATAAACAGACCGCGACACAAGACCCATATTAGCTTGTTTTGCTTATTTTGCTTGTTTATAAACTTTGAGAGACCACGATTCTCTGAGTTTGTTTAGGTGTTTCTTCTCACAAAGAGTGTCCTTAAAAGATTACAGAAATAAATATATAATTTATCATTATACGATATGATAATTTTTATTTCAACACTGCGCGCCAAAACCAAGATCGTAGATGGTTCCAGGAAAACAGCTGAACTCAAGTGCTCGATCTGGGAATCGGACCCAGGAACTGTAGTGTAGCAATCACACTTAGTACCACTGGGATAATGAGGCAGTTATATGTATAAGATTTCTAAAAATTCAAAACACTTAAAGCAATCGTGTTGTCAGCGACAATGGTTAGCGTACCTCAGTTCGTTTCCCTTTCAAACGAAGTCTTGAAATATTAATGAGTTTGTGTGCACCATACCAATGTATTTACGAGCTGCTGTGAGTCAAACTGAAACAAAGGATTTGAGTATTGCTTTGTGGAATGTGGTTTTAGAACGAAAATGATGCGTCTCTTAATATTTCCTTCATGAGTAGGATTGCCAGATTTGCCGGTCTCTAATCCGGGACAAAAACCCGAAGCCATTTTTTATGGATTTTTTTATTTATGTTTTTGATTTTTTTTTTGCGGCTTCTATAACTTTTTGGTCATTTGGGTCCCCCAGGGATTTCAAAAAAATCTGTGCAATAGTGACTACATTTTAGTCTTGCCTGGAGTACCTTATATTGTATAATAAAAATTATAAAAGTGATACTTAGTAATTTAATGTTATGAATTTATGAAAGTTACCGGGACATTTTTCCGGGACCTGCTCTCATGCTGGGACAATCCCGGTGGATCCCGACAACTTTAATCATGAGTCTAGTGGTCACACGCGCGACTGCTTCTCTAGAAGTCCTGGGATTTTAATGTGTTAATAACTACGTTCGTTGAACCCAAACCATGAGCTTAAGGGCGTGAACCAATCAATTACCATTTGTGTCATAATTTAGTTCCATTGACCTTTTTAATATGGTTTATGGTCGGGCGAGATTGTCATTTTTCTTTTTTATTCCACCCACTGCGTAGAAGGGAGGTTTGTCAGACAGGCCACAGCTGTTACTAGGGTTGCCAATCGTATTGTAATATAAATTAAGTATGTCCGTCTTTTTCTTTATAAATTATATGCATATAATTGATTTAATTAATATAATTAAATACTGCCTCATTAGTCTAGTGGTCCCAAGCGCGACTGCTACACTAGAGGTCCTGGGTTTGATCCCCAGGACGAGCAAAGTGTTATTGGGTTGTTCTATGAAATTCTCAGTAGCAGCTCGGAGTCTGGATTTGTGCCCGGTTAATGACTATAGGCTCGCCCCCTATTACATGGGACCTAAAACATACCGGCGAACTGTGGGTGTACATTAAGTACGCCTCTGCCTAACCCTTCGGGGAATACAGGCGTGATGGTATGTTATTTTATAAGTACATAAATTTATTTCTGTACTATCTGTTGACTGCCGTTTCACTCGCATCCCAAAGGACTTTTTAAAACAAAAGGTAGCCTATGTCGTTTCTCAAGGTCCAATCTATCGCTATATCAAAATTCATGAAATTAGGTTCAGCGGTTTAGCCGTGACAACGTAACAGACAGACAGGCAGAGTTACTTTCGCATAATATTACTATGTATCTGTACCTACTGTATGTCGGGTACGCATACCATTTAGGTCCTGTTAATAAAATAAAAACAAAAATACTAAATTTCAGTTGGAACGTTATTTTTTTTTTGCGATTATCATATGTACATATGTGCAATAAAATATGTACAGTAAATGCTCAAAAGTCCATAAGCACGCTAAGGATTACATTGCTATGAACAGTACGAACAAGCTCAATACAGCCAGTGCGTGTCACTTGTTAACGACAATGAATAGAAGGTCGTAAGTCAAACTAAACGTCAAGCTATTGCGTTGTATGATTGCCTATGGACTTTTGGTCGCCACTGTACGCATCGTTTTCTAAAAATAAATTAGAGACCAACTTTGTATTTTTAATCCTAAGGTTATTATTATTTATTCTGAAAAATACTCGAATCAAAATGTCGGCAACCCTAATTGTCACTAACCTAAATAAAATACCGCGTTGTCCTTTCAAACATCGTTGATTTGCGAATCGCAATGAAAATATAAGCAAAAAAAATACTAAGAACCGATTATGGATTCAACCAGTAAAACGTATGCTGACTTCAAAGGTTATTTCATTATTTATGATATTATCCACACATCTGTGTTTAGTTTTGACGGGAGTCTGTTTGTCTGCGATGATCTTGAAAACAGCTGGCCTTTTTCTAATTGGAAACGTTTGTGGATGTATCGTGTAAGCAATGTGAAATTAAGATCATATACATACTTATCATCATACCTGTATTCCCCGAAGAAGGTTAGAGGTGTACTTATGTACACCTCTAACTGTAATGTACTCACACTTCGCCGGTATGTTAAGGTCCCAATTTAAAGTTCAAATTTATTCAATCTCCTGACATCTAAGACATGTCCTGTAACTTAAATGTAGATGCCAGGACTCGCTGTATTGAGAATGGTCACCCATCCCATAGATTGACGTGGCAAGCGCAGCTTACCTACTTTGATACTTGGCCACGTACCCCTTAGGTTACCAAGTCAAGTCAAATCTTTTATTTCAAACTAGCGACCCGCCCGCGGTTTCACCCGCGTTGCCCCATACCTAAGAGTCGTAGCGTAATGTTAAATAGCATAACACTTTCCTCTTGAATCACTCTATCTATTAAAAAAAACCGCTTCAAAATCCGTTGCGTAGTTTTAAAGATTTAAGCATACATAGGGCCGGACAGACAGCGACAGTGACTTTGTTTTATACTATGTAGTGATAAACCAATAGTACAGGTACTTTTGAATTGTAAAAACTAGGTACACGGTTCCAAATAGTGGGTCTTATGGAGAAGAACCGGCAAGAAACTTCATAGATACTCTTTTAAATAAAAATCATGACATTGTGGTTGTTTACAATTTTGTTAAGTATTAAAATCTGAGACTCATGTAGCTTGATGTGGTAGATTTGCCATTAACCAATCGACGCTTCGTAATAATTTAAATGCGAAAGTAACTGTCTGTAACTTTTTGACGCCTATACTGCTGAACCAATTCAATGAATTTTGGTATAGAGATAGACTGGACCTTGGGCATAGGCTACCCTTTTGTTTGAAAAAGTATTTTGGATTGATATTGAAATCGTGGCCAACAGCTAGTATTAAGCTAGCTAGTTATTAAGCTTATTATAAATGCGAAAGTAACTCTGTCTGCTACCTTTTTTCGCATAAATTGTTAACCCAATCGTGATGAATTTTGGTTTAGAGATAGATTAGACCTCGGAGAAAGATATAAGCTATCTTTTGTCTCAACAAGTCTTTTAGGTTGCGAGTGAAACTGCAGGTCCTATAAATTGGTGTGTATTCGTATTGGAAAAATCCGTGTAACATTTTCTATGACTCTTAGAGTTAGCAACAATTTTATTGCATCATTAAGCTAGTGCCTGACCGCTCCGCTTGCTATTACATTACCATAACGACCGTGAAGTGACTCAAGTTGTGTGGGCCGTACACTATTTGTTCGTAGTTTCAATAAATCTTTGTTTTACTCGTAAATGTCCTGTTTCTTGAGTCGAAATGTTCTTGTGTCCGCCATTATTGATTATGTTGGTCAATTTAAAGCGGCGGTAGCCTAATGGTTATGCCATCGGACTTACGATCATGTTGTTCCCGTCTTGAAACCCACCCATTGCACTACCGACGTGACCCCACTCGTAACACAAGCATTTAGCTTAGCACGAGGGGTTAACAATAATACTACGAGTAGTAATGTGGGAACTGCATTGCTAGTAAGCATTTTAAAAAACAAAAAAAAATATCGCTGTTGCTAAGTTATATTGGAATTGGTTTCTGAATTAACCACAATCAATATCCTTTTGTTTTTAGTATGGAAAATTCTCATTTGCATTTTGCAGACATGTTCCTACATTCTGACATTCAGACATTTGTCAATACTAAGTCTGGATTTTAAAAAAGACCATGATTTTCTGAGTTTTTTTCGGTATTTCTTCTCAGAGGTCGCCAGTCAAAATGGCTCAAATGGAAACCTAAAACGTTGACTTCTAAAATATCTATTTATACATAAATAAATATAATTTGACAAGAATCCGATTAGCTGTTTCAGAATTACAAGGTCAAAACTTATTTTGTGTTTTTATCAACATATTCCTAGGAACCTGGGAATTTCATAGAAAAGCCTAATAACACTTTGTTCGACCTGGCAATTGGGACAAACAGTTGGGACTTCTAGCTTAGCTAGGGTTCCCAGATATCCGGCTTTAATTGGACAAGTCCCGGGTTTTGTTAGGCTGTTGGTCAACCCAGTTCTGCCAAAAGATACCGAATTAAAGTGCAGGAGCGACTCATGCAAATAAAACTATAATTTTCTTTTTTCTTTTTTAAACCATCAGTGTCTAAGGCTCTCAGGGCAAAATGTCCTGCTAAATGCATCTGTATCCGCCTTTTCTATTTTTAGGCCTGGCAACCCTAAAGCGTAACAGGCGCGCTTACCACTACCCTAATGAGGCTGTTTATTTTTACGCGATGAAAGTGTGAATAGTAACAATATTATCAGTGTAACAGTTATTTGTTTGTCGGCAGCCCGCAGCCCGCTTGTTGGGACGCCCACCAAGATACCGAGCCCGGTTGGCACGCTGCTATCTAGGAGGACACCGGTGAGTGCTAGTTTTATATTTATTTAATAGATAGTTTAACCGATTCAGTGTGGATGACACGACGCGCGTGTCAAAAATTTCTGTCAACACGAGAGTAGTTCCATAATTAACTTCGTTTATTTAATATACTTATCCAAAGGCTGGCCTATATTTTGGTCAGAGGATCAGCATTGCCATCCAACGTGGCAATGCAGCCAGCCTCCTAGGTACACTTCCTGGGTTGACAGCGATGTGGAGGAGTTCTTTAGTAATATTTATCTAATATTATTTTAGTTAGTTATTTAGGTTATGTAATGATAGATAATTTTAGTTATTTCAGTTTTAGTTAATGCAAGTAGATATATATTTAAAATACAAGATTATGAAATGAATGAAAATAATAATTTGTAATAATAAAACTTACTAAAACAATTGTTATAGCCGAAATCATTATGTAATGTTCGTTTTATGATGACATTGTAGGCGTGTCACCAGCTTCTATAGCGTTTGACACTACCGTCGTGTCACAATTTTTTTTTTAGCCGCCACCTAGCATTACTTTCACGTGTTTTTATAAGATTTTGGAATTGACAACACCGATTTTTATTAACGTGTAAAACTAATGTAAAGTTTACTACACACTTTGATTACTACAATCATAACATCTATCAATACCGCGTAATTTCACCGAAAGTAATGCTCTCCGAATATTACAAAACGTCAAATTAAGAACGTCATAATGGATGTGGTATGAAATGGTACGATGTAGTGGGCGGACGCCTTTAATATTTATTAAATAATGGTCTTGTATAAGATAGTAAACAAAAAATTGTACAAAAGATTTTAAAATTGTAGACTGTAACCAATCATAGATTTGATAGAAGTAAAATAGTTATGAATGTTTTTGGTTTGTTCGATGTCGGGCGGGCCATCTGTTATGAAGTGTCGTTTTATGAGCGAATATGCGCTTGTTCGAATGTTATTATATAGCTCAGGGTTGCTGAACCTTTGGCACGAGATCTATGGACAGAAAGTGATAAAATGTTGACGTTACCGGTAAATAAATCAAAGTAAATAATTTTTTTTCGTACTAAACGGCATTGGTATTGATAAGATATTAGAACAGTTTTTGTTACTTAATTTGTAATATGGTCTAATTTTTTTTTGGTAATTAAAAAATACATTTAAAATGTTGGTCATCCCTGGGCTTGACCTTTTCAAATGCATCACAAGACTGCGATAAAGTTACCGCAAGAGTCATGTTTTTAGTTACAAAGCGATTTTACAGAGTTTTTAGAAATATTATACTATTTAACATGCATAACTTTGCGATTTCCCATAGCTCTATGTAGTGTCATATGGAAATAATTTGATCCGCATGTAGCTCTGGGAAACCAGAACAATGAGCATCAAGTATCATCACTGTTATGGTAATTAGAAACGGTTTTATTTGATGACGTTTTATATTGTGTTCCTACGAAAAGATTGCAGTCTGGGTAAAATGCTGTTTCTAATTTTTTTTTATGGGATTGGAGGGCAAACCATTAGACAGATCGCCTGATGGTAAGCGATTACCGCCGTCCATAGACATCCGCAACACCAGAGGAGTCACGAGTGCGTTGCCTACCTTTTAAAAGGGGATTGGGCCCCCGGAACCTCACTCACTCGGCGAAACACAACGTAAGCGTTGTTTAACGCCGGTTTTCTGTGAGGCCGTGGTATCACCCCGGTCGAGCCGGCCCATTCGTGCCGAAGCATGGCTCTCCCACGTAAAAGGAATTTTAGAGAACTCACAGTTTTCTTTTTAGAGTACGGAAAATCCTGATGGATCGTCGGCCACCTATGGAGTCTGCAATCTATTTCGGAGTCGTACTGACTAAAAACCATGCTTGTCTTTCTTTGCTCTATTCTTAAGGCCATGGGATTGTTATTAATGTTATGTAGAAGTTTGAGCAGTTTTATCGTAGTTAATTTTTATAATAAATTACTAATTTATCCTTTTATTATTCTAGGTTCCCACTCCAAAGAAAGTTTACTATATCCCTCCCAGTCCCGATTGAGAAGTCCCCAAGTTCCCGTTGTTGTATCTAATAAATACTTGATTTCAACGTCTAGTCTATTTCTGTAATAATCAAGGTTACGTGAGCTGAATTTACATGATTATGTTTCGAAAATACATATTATGTTTTTGTACTCATTGCGTTTAGTACGACGTAGATAAACAAAGTGATTTTATAACACTAAGGTGGCAAACGAGCATACGGCCCGCCTGATGGTAAGCGGTTACCGTAGCCTATGGACGCTTGCAACACCAGGGGTATCACTCGCGCGTTGCCGAACCTGTAAATAAAGGAGGAATAGTTGGGCTGGCAGCATAGAAGACAATAGCGTGATGCTTATCCTATCTGCCAATGCAACGCTTCCTCGCGGTGCTCTAGCGACCTTGCTCACCGTTAGGAATATAACATAGCACGGAGCTATAATATTTGGCTACGATTTTCTGCAAGGTGGAGGTACTTCCCCAGTCGGGCAGCTCCAATTGAGAATGGAATTTTTCTATTCCACTATGCTCTACCTCTCTTAGGCCTATAGCCTTGTGAGAACTATGGAGGTCTTGAGTTCGAAACTGATCCAAAGCACGCTCCTCAGACATCAAAATTTGAAATACTTGTGTATACGGTAAAGGAAAATATCGTGAGATTTTCTAGTGGGGCGTGTAATCTGCGAACCTGAAACCGAGGCCAGCGTAGTGGACTATATTACTCGTATATGGCCTTACTTGATGAGATGAGAGCCATGCCTGGTCGTGGGATGATGTCAATATATAACTCTCACTGAAGTATTAGTGCATAAAATCATTTTAATTAAGTACTGTTCCTAAGCTGATTGAAATTATAAACACGTATTAAAATGAAATGTGCTGTGACATAGATATATCTAAATATAATGTATAATTAAATCAATATAAATTTTAACTTTAAAAACGTGAGTATAAAAAGGTATATTTGGAGTTATTCTCATTTACTTTGGAGAATTCGCGCCTTTTTTGGCGTCTATAATGGTCAAATATGACCATACAATATCAATGTTTACGAACTATGGGTACAGAAAACAATAAAATATGAATAAACATGAGTAGCAGGTGTTATGACCATGTAAACTAATAAATTACATTATTGGATGATGCTACATTTAAACAGATTACGACCGATAAGTTTTTATGGCGCAACTAAAGGTATTTTATGCATGAACGATAATGTTGCCAGTAATAAAATTTTGAACTATGTATCGAATTTAAGCGTTCTGAATTTAAAACTGCTCACTCTGTAATCTCATAGACGAAGACGTTTGAAGGGAAAAGGGAAGGTATTTTTTTACCCAGACTTTCTACTAAAGTCTAGTAGAAAATATTCGTAAATGGGAGAGTAAAGTATCGTAATGTGCTTAATTAAGAATTGCGACTTGGAAACAAATAATAACAAAATACATCTTTAAATTCGACTTTCGACGAAATTGTAAGTGAATATTAAACTTACATAAGTTACCAATTTATCTGTGCAATAGTTTATTTTTAAACAAAAATATTGCAAATGCGAATAAAATGGTGTTCTGTATCAAAGTTCATAAATCATAATGTTATTATCAATTATTGCGACTAACAGTAACATAAATATTGAGGGCGATATTTCCTCTTTGTTTTATTTATAGAATGTCCATATTTATCATTAAAAAAGCTCGAAATTTAAATATGCTTTACTTTTTCTAAGCGGCGGTAGCCTAATGGCTAGGGCGTCGGACATGCGGTCATGTGGTTGCCGGTGCGAAACCCAACCATTGCACTACCGACGTGAACCTGCTCGTAACACAAGCATTTAGCTTAGCACGAGGGGTTAACAAGAATATGTACTACCTAGTAATGTGCAACCCAAATTACCAGTAAGCTTTAAAAAAAAAGTTAGTCGTGGACATAATAAAAAAAATATACAGACGCATTGATACAGAACCTAATTTCTTGACGTCACTAATAAATATAGATAATAAAGTCTCCGTGTTTCGGAGAGCTCTTTTGTGTGTGGACTCCAGTATCTATCTCAATCCATGCATATCTGGAATTTTGATTGGAATTTGACCTCGTCATAGGAAGGACATTGGGAATACTTAATTAAGATCTAGCCGATAGTTTTTACGACTACAAAATATAGACGACGTAGTAAAAAAAACAGATCAAACATGATTATTGTGTGGAGTTGAGTGAAATCATTGGCTTTCCACTTTGTTCCAGTCTGAATACTTTGCTTGCTTGCATAATTAAATAATATAACTATACACGGTAAGTACATACAGCCTTGTAAAAAGTTTTTAAGTACCGACCCATCAGATTTGGTAACATACACACAAAGTAATTATTTATCACTTGATTTGAAGCAGGAACACTCGTTTTGTGAAAGGCAGTGTTTTTTGCCCGGCAAGATTTTACAAAAAAAAAAAACAACTTTTCTTCCCGCCAAAAAATGGTGTCATGAAAGATCCATGTAACATTTTGGTTAAAATCGAGTTATGACAGTGAAACCAAAAAACTAAAATGCACATAACTTAATTTTGATTTAAAAAAACAATTGGATCGTTTTGGCACCAATACAATCAGTGCATAGTGATGTAACCTTGGACTCCGAGATGTTGACGTGTGAGTCTACATCAAGGTCTACATCCGTCGATTGACAGATCGGACAAAGTTTTATTAAGTTTTTTTATAAACTTCTTAGTATCAGCTCAAAGTTTGAATCCATGTCCGGTTAATGGCAATAGGCTAATGGATACATATGATCTAAAAACATACCAGCGAACTATTGAGGGTACATCAGTACACCTTTGTCTAATCCTTCGGGGACACGGGCGTAAGCATGTTATGTTTTGTACGTGTTTAATGAAGACGTTACGTATTTAGTTAACAACTGAAGACTATTATGATTAAAGACCGTAAATATTATTTCCAACTCTTATCGTGTTCTATTCTGTGTGGGAATCCTTGAAATTTACAATTATGAATTCATTATGAACACTGAGCAGTATAGTTTACACAGCATAGCGCATCACTACCTCTTGACGTAATAATAAACAAGTATCTAGTAGGTATTATAGAGATTCGAGGAGGAATGATTCTCTCGCTCCCGTAACCCGAGCAAAAAGTAGTGAGGCGTGTGTTTTTAGTCGGTAGGTCACCCCATCTGGGTGGAGTCCGACACGCCCCGTCGCCTTTCCCGGGCGGCGGAAGACCATGAGGATTTCCACACAAAAAAAAGGTATTATAAAGATCGGTGTGCAAAAAGTATTGCCGTGGCTCCTTGTATTAAGAATAAACAATCATTAAATTTCTAAATTTAAATGTCGAATGGCTGCTTAGAAAAACATTAAAAATAATTCTTATAATTGAAGTGAATACATGTACATTTTATTATTAATTGTACATTTTAATTAAACACTATTAACTATAAATAACTTAAGCCCAAGAACTTGGGCCCCTTGGGCCTATGATTTGTCAGTTGTCACTGTCAAAAAATTTTAAAGTGACAGAATAAAAAAAAACTGGAAAGGGAAAACATTGATTATATTCACCCGTTCGCCCAGTGTACAGCCAGTCTACATAATGATAATAGTCTACCAAATATTATTTTATTATATTTGTTTCAGGAAGCGAAAGATAATACTTAAATATACTTACCGAATGTATAAATATAACATTCCTTTGTTACGACATTGTGTTAATAACACGAAACGGTTTAATTAGTGGTAATTCCTAATTGTAAAGTTGTAAACTAGATTGTTCAAAAATGCCGTTTATTTATAAAACAATTAAATTGACAAGAAGTACATATTGGGGCTATTTTTTTTTATTAAAAAAAGCGATGCGCGGCACTAGGATTTGTTCCTTAATTCCGTAGCCTCGTAGGTGCGCAAGTTAAATTGTAATTGTTGTCTAGACTAGTTAGCAAAATCAACATTTGAATGCAGCACATTTATTAAAAAAAGTCATTATTTTTGCAATTCTATTATAGTAATGAATATGTATTTGACTGCACGGCAAGTAAATTTGGTTTTTAATTCACGGATTTTATTTGATGACGCGGCGTCTAGCACTATTATCTATCTACCTCAATGACTAAAATAACTAAAGAAAAAAAAATGTCACACCATCTGACAATCCTTAGTAACCTCTTTACAGCAATAAAATATGGAATACGACAACAGAGCGACAAGCGTAATTATTTCTCAACCGATTACGGTTAAATTTAGTAAGAACAGTCTACTCTTATATATTTTGTTTTATATCGTGACTAAACAAGGAAGCTACGTATTTGTGTGTCGGTCGACATAAATAGTCGAGTTTGAGCTGTCGTTAGGCGAGTTTGCGACGGTAGTGATGCGAATACTACTAAAATTGCAACTATAATATAAAATGGGTTAACCCTAAAATATCTAGCTGTTACAAGCGGTTTTATTCCCGTCCCGAAAGGATTTACCCACCATAACTCGGCGGCGTCTCCAGATGAAACATGGACCAGATTTTAAGTTAGACCTCCAGAAATACAGCTGTGAATACCGCATTCATTTACGCATACAAACAGACAAACGAAAAGTCTAAATATAATTGTTTTGGTTTCTATTATTCTTATATTCGACTGCTACGCTAGATGTCCTGAGGTTCGATTCTCAGGTCGAGGAAAGTGTTATTGGATTTTGACATCAAATTAATGAAAGCCTAATTTTGTTGTCTCATCTGCCCAAAGATATGAAATATTATCATCACATCAGCCAGTAGAAGTCCACTGCTGCACAAAGGCCTCCCCCAAAGACCTCCACAGGGACCGGTTATATGCCGCCTGCATCCAACGACTCCCAGCGACCTTTACCAGGTCTTCCGTCCATCTCGTTGGAGGTCGTACCACGCTGCGCTTTCCGGTGCGTGGTCTCCACTCGAGAACCATTCTGCCCCAGCGTTATTTATGCGAGCTATGTGCCCAAATATTATACCAACATAGTAATTGGTTATTTGATGGCCATGGTAGGAAGAACTATATTTACATTCAAGCGTGACCGTTTACTTACTACTTTATTGAAAGAAGGCCAAATGCGTAGCACCCGCAACTGGCGCTTGCGTATAAGAAGATTTATGAATGTGGCAGAAGCAAAAGAAGTAGTGGTGGTCTGTAGTTGCTGCCTACCCGTGGGAGAAACGCGTGAATGTATTTATGTTTAATATACATTATCTACGTAACAGGGAGTGAAACCTAATTCGGGTATACTGTAAAATTCGACATCAAATTGCATTACAGCATAGCGAAACAAACCACTTATTTTAAATTAGCAACTTAACGCTTCTTAAACGCTTTTTCAGATAATCTGTAAACTGCGACATTAGTCTGCAGTCCAAAAAAAGGCTGCCTGGTTTTTATTTTTAATCGTACAATAAAAACGACTCCGCACTTCTTACTACTACATATTATAAATGCGAAAGTTTGGATTGATATTTGTTACTCCATTACACCAGAACAGCTGAACGGTTCTGGATTAAATTTGGCTCAGTGATAGATTATAGTCTAGAATAGCACATGGGATGACATTTTTATCCAGCTCGAACTCAATTCTGAAATATAGAGCTATTCTAGAAATAGCTATAATGTGAAAGTAACTCGTGTCTGTTTGTCACTTTTTCACGCATAAATAGCGGAACTCTTTTTGATGAATGAAGGACATAGGCTTCTTAGAAATTTAGGTAATTTCCCAACGGATTCTTCAAAAGTTAAAAACAATATAGGCAATACCGCGGGGTACAGCTAATATACAAATATTGCTACGAGTAATGCTTTCAAAACTTAATAATCGATTAATTTAATGAAACCTTCAAAACGTGAAGTAATTAAGGTAAACCATAATAATAATGAAAAATTTCGTAATAAAAAACAAGGTGTGTGTTGTAATTAGACGTTACATTACAAGTTTAATCGAAAAAAAAGTAGTTTCATACTAACGTAATTATAGCTATGTAAATCGAGTAATAGAATCGATAAAACAATGGGATGGCTGTAAAGCGAGGTACCGTTGCCTTTACCGCGAAAATAAAATAAAAGTTAACGCTATTAGTGTAGGGTTGGCAATTTACAAATCGGTAGAATTATGATAGGGCCATGTAGTGTCGGCCATCGCCGAGGCATGAAATTGGGTAAGCCTATGCATGGTGGAATTCGAGAGTGGCTTATTTCCCAGTAATGGGAAACGGACTGTGTATGAAAGTAATGATTGTTTTTTTTTTATTTACCAGTGACACGTGGATAAATATGTACTTTGAATGAAAATTTCGGCTTAAATGCACTAGCCTGCATTTTATTTCCTAATGCAGCAAATGACACCTATAAATAAATTTTATTAAATTAAGTAAAAACGATTAAACAACATTTCTAGATGTTCAACATTGATAAGGTGGATTTACGGCATTCTCGTGTTTTTATTATAGCAACCTTATTATTATCTAGTCAAGAAAGCGTATAGGATTCTCTGGTGAGTTTTACATTGCGCTTTCATTGAACCTATTACTGTCCCACTATTGGGCACGGGATTTCACCGGAATACGAGAATCAGGTCATATGTCAATGGCCTAGGATGAACTTGGTAGGCTTCTAGAATCTCATGGTTAGAGTTCCACGAGATTTCTTGAGAAATAAGAGCAAGAAGAGTAAGTTATATTGAATTGTTTTCTTTCTCCGAGAACTCAGTGAAAAACAATTAATACGTACATTAATTTGCACTGCGATTGAATTCGAGAAGTCATCAGTGCGTTTCATTATTTGAATAAAATATATTAAATATTGTAATGTTCAATGATAGATGTCTAAAAATTTTAACAAATAAACGTGTTCTCATCTTTTACTTTTGAGCGACAAGCCCTACACATCAAAGCAATTGGACCTACGCCTCGCTGAAATTTTATCGGAAGAATAAAAAATATTTGTCTTTGTAATAGTTCAAAAAGGACATGGCGCTGAAGGCAATATTTTTCTTTTATACATCATGTCAATGGCGCCCAAAAGTTAACATACAGGCAAACCACTGAGAATTCTACGTAAACTGTTAGCGCTACTTTTCATGCACTCCAATCTTATCAGAATGTCACACAAAAGTGGCGTAAGATAGATGTACCGTCTATGTTTGCTCACGTGTAGCGGGAAGGAACCACGTCACATTATCAACCTGCTAATCTATTGTTACGTCATAATAATAGTAATTTATGCGGTTCTGCGAACAATAAGCGCACTGAAGCGTGCTATTATAAATGTATCGATGATATTTTATTGCTTTTTCTTGAAATTTTTGACTGCTCGAACAGACATGGTTCAGAGATCACGTTATGTTGTTGGTTCGGCAGGCGTTAGTATTATTCAGAAGACTGAACATTTATAATTCTTTGGCTATTGATATTTCTCAGAAATTGGGTTATGGTTGTGGTAATTCAGCCACATTTGGTTACACTGAAAGCCGACCTCAACATAATTTGCATTTTGGAATATATTTGAGGATCATCATGATGGATTATTTTTCGTAGATTAAAACCTGGTACCATAGGAAGTTGGCAACCTGACCTAAAGAATTGTGGGGAGCATGTAGGCAACTGTATTCAAATAATATTATCAGGTACGTTGTCGAATAACTAGACGGTCTCATTGAAATATAAGTATAAGATAACATCAGATAATTGAGATAGATTCCACCGAATATTTGACCAATCTTATCTTCAAATTTCCTAAAACATCATATCTAGTGATAAAGACAACAAGTGGATTTGTTTTCAAAATATATCTAAACTGACAATATTTTTCTTCCAATACAATACTGTCAGAAGACTACAATGATAGCAAGTGCATTAAAAATGCTGGCAAGCGGTCTCTTAAAATTGCTAATAATGGAATAATTAACCGCGGGTATCAAACTACTAATACATGTGCTATTTATTACATTACATATCTGCAAAAGCGTTATCCAAGTTGATCGCCTTAGCAGTGGATCATAATATGATTAAAAGTTACATATTTCGAATTTACACGATAGGCATATTGCAACTCCAAACATGCATAGTGGTAACTGAGGTGGTAACCCTAATAAATGTCAAACGTGATTCACCTGTCAAACTTTCGCGCGAGAAAAATGGCGGGCGCAACAAAAATGGCGTTACGGTGTTGCGGTGGCCGATGAATCACGATGATTGCGGTTCGTCGATCTTTTTTGTTGTATTGCTGCATTCCTTTAATGTGTATTTCAGTTTCGCAGAAATTACAGATTTATCGCCATTTTCTTGTGTCTAATTTTTGGGGAGAAAGTTTTGAAAAATAATATTTTAGTGGTGCTACTGACTGTTTTGTTTGTTGACTGAAAGCTAAAAAGCTTTTATTCGACTTATATTTACATTTATTTACGTTTATACAGATTCCGCCATCCTTATCCTCAGGATAGAATAGCTGTCCGACATTCAGGCTAGTCCTAAAGAGCAGTACTAGGTACCAGTGTTATCATCAAAATTAGACGTAAGAAACGAAATTGTCGTACCTATTTGAAACAAAATATTATGGCACATGTCGTATCGATGGCAACACTCATCATTATCACCCTAGCCTTTCCCCAACTATGAGATCGAACATACTGATAAATTAGTTGCCAGACTTCTTGGGCTTCGAGCCCTCCATCATGATAACAACACTGTCTTTTACTCTCAAATAACTTCACTTCATATCCCTGCTGCGCGAAGTTTGTTTGGGGAAATCTCGGATATTATTGTACGGATTTTCATCAGCTTTTAACTAATAGAAAGAGGGATTCTTTGGGAAGGTTATAAGCTACAATTTATTAATATAACCCTGCAAAGTCGGGGCGAAGTGGCTATTTTATAATGCAGTGTGTTTCGTCAGACAATTCCTCGTAATGCGATGTATCGTAAGCACGTCGTCAGGTTGACTAATGCAACGCTTTCCTGTACTCATTTTGCATACATTACGACATTACACTTTAGTACCTATTTGTCATTTCATGGTTTATTAGGAGTTTCTTCATCAGGAACACAATGTATAACCATAGGTATACTTATATATTTAAATCTGTGTAGATATTAACACAATTTGTTTTATCATCAATCTCAGAATGTCGGAGGCTAAAGTTCACCACGCAATTCGTTTTACTAAATAGGTACTTTATACATAAAACAAATTAAAATTAATAATTTTATTTGAAATATCATAGGCAACTTAAATTACGATATGGTGACTTTGACACATAAAAAAGTGAATAAAACAATTATGCCGGCTCCGCACATTGGCCCCAACGTCAGCACTAATGCTATGCGTCCAACGTGTGGATTAGTAAAATAGCATTAACAAAATCTCGACATTACTGACCCCCAGCGTCCATGAGTTAATGTAAATATACCCTGATAAAATCCGTAAAATTGTTCTATTTCAATAATGTCTAATATTCGCGTCAGTCTTACAAATCAGTAAAGTAGCATTGCATCAACATCCATATGGCTGGATGATGCATTTGATTAGTTCGAATCGGTTAGCATCAACGTTGGTAAGCTCGTTGGAGCCAACGTTTGCAGCCGGTGTAACATTGAACTTAAACATTAAAATTAAATAAAGACCCAGCTAAGAATGGGAATAAAATAAGTTGTTCACATCTCGTTCTGAATAGTTTGTATAACCACGTGTTATCTGACGCCAACTGTACTCAAAAATACTACAAAATGTCAAAACAGTTACTTTAATGATTCATTCAAATGCACCGGATTGTGAATGTTATGAAATTCCCGGTTTCTTAATAGGTATTTAGGTCGCAGGACTATTGTTGAAGATTGCGTGGAGACTGTGACTCACCGATTATTTGTTGAAATCTGTATAATTTAAACAATCGTCTTGCAATATAAATGGATAAACAATATTTTTTCTTCTATAATGTAAAAGAGCCTTATAATAATTGGTCTCTAGTGCCTTAGAGCATATCTACGTTTCTCTGCATACCTAAGTTTTGAGATGGAAATATCAGATTTTAAAAATTTAGATGATCGTGATGGTCGTGAGAAATGGCTGTATTTAATAGAATGTAGAGTGGCATCCCTTCTCTTCTTTCTAGTATCTATAGTCTTTGTTTTATAAAAAAATTAAACCTTACAAAATTCCATATTCAAACATCCCGCCACAAAACGTGTGTTCCCATAACGTTACGCCAGTTGTTACGTTACTTTTACTACAATTATTATCGTAGAAAATATTCACGAATATTTTTGCACGCGTGTAAATTACAGGCTCAAGAATCACTGAACTAATTTCGGTGAAACTTTCTCTTTCCAAAACTTTATTTGCGGTTTATAATAAAACGTTACGACTTTCGACTGTTGTCTGAAATGAATTGAATTGTCGACATTTAGACTGAGCTAAATCCGGCATTAGTCGTTTTAAAACAAGTACGTTACTTCTTTTTTAAATAATATTGAGTGCAATGGAACGTTGTTTTAGACCTAAAAGACTTTCAAGATTTCTAATTCGTCCATAAATATCATTTCTCGTTAAACACTAAATAAGTTGTACTGTTTCATTGCTCGATTAGTCGCAAGTACTAAGAAACTCTGTTTTCCCGCATAGACTCGCCCCTTGCATGGGACCTAATACATGCTGGAGAACTATGCTTAAACATCAGTGCACCTGTTTTTTTTTATAAATTAAATATCTAAATTCATACCACGTATAAGTTGGGAATTTGTTAGAATCTAGGCTGAATTAAAACGCCTAAACGTGGAGGAATGTAAAAAAAAATCAACATAAGAACCCGCCTCAAAAGTTTCACTAAAAGTAATGTTTTATGTATTCTTCTCATAATATTATTCAGTACATTGTCCCAAGTTTATGTTAGATAATACATTTACTCGTAACTGTATATATTTAGCACCTTTTTTCAACAATGTATGTTTATAGGTCAACTGAAGATGCTTATTCTTATTTTGAATCTTATTAGCTATGGTCCAGTAAGTTTTTTTGGGCATAAATATTTTTTATGTAGACCAGTTAGGTGGCTGTTTATAAAAAAAAATATTTTTATGGCTTGCCACCCAACTTTTCAGTTTAAAACCAACTTAATAAAAACAACACTATAAAATTAACTTGTAAAACTTTTATGACGCGACGATAAATCGTAAATTATATTATTATTATTATAGTTGAATAAATAAAGAGTGTGTTAAGCTTGCCGGAAGTTATCCCTCGTCGTGTTGCCTGCGCGGGAGTCGGGGGCAACGATCTCGTCCATGACTCAAGCAGTGCATTGTCTTGAGCAATTTAAGAAATAAAAATTAAAAAGTTAACTTGACACTTGACAGTTTTAAGCGAAGTTAAAAAAATATACCTTTTTTTAGCGAGATTTCCGATTTATTCGATGGATTTTTAGTGGTATTAGATAATTTACTATTAAGACCATACTTAGCTTATAAAACATAGTCTAAGAAAAACCCAGATTTTAAAATACCTAGCTATTTTTGTGAAGAAATTAGAAAGTTAGGATTTTTTGTCTGAGATTAGCTTTCTATATTATTATATCAGTACAGCCTAGGTTTAGGTAGGCTTGGGTCAGTATCCATTGTTGGATTTATGCTTCTTGCATGCTTTCCAATTGGCTCTAGTTCTAGAACGGGGATTGGTCGGCCCTGCCTACATACTTAAGGTGGCTTCCACGGTGCGTGATACTGCGATTAATATCACAGCCGACGACCACTGACAGCCATGCATATCATCGAAGCTCTATCAGATCAACGTTATGCGTGTCAATTCGATTTTGAAGACATTTTGTCTGCGTATCCGACGCATCGCTACGGACATACGACATTCTGCCCAAGAATCCATGTAGCGCCGGTGTGCGCTGACTCGCCTGTTTCCGCAATATCACGCACCGTGGGAAACTACCATTAAAAGATGATACTGGTTAATTGAAAGTCACTCCGTGGTTAGATTTGAAGCTGATTTGAAACACACTTAATTAGAGATTAGATGTCAATCTCTGAATGTTCTCACTTCTCACATCAAAAAGATCTTCGATAAGACAGTATTTTTCACACGAGCTGTGCCGTTTAACAAGATTTTATATTTCTATCACAATATTCATAGAACAAAGTTATCAACGAGTCTTCTCAGGCCAGTTAAGGAAAACATAATTATGATATAATAAGTACCTGACATCACACTTACTATAATGTTGATGTATTGTTTTGATTCGTGTTTTCGATGTCATAATTTTTTTAAAGCATTTATCACAGAGTTTTTGGTAACTTATTTATTTTTATTACAATTGTGTATCGAAGTGTTGAATATAAAGTTTATTGATTGTAAGCGTTATACTAGAGATCTCAGGATTCATTACAGAATTTTATTTTGCCTAGGGGTTGTGTTTTCCGTTCGTTGTCGTTATTAATGAATAAGCTAGGATGGCCACACTGAGGAATTCCTCTGCAATCGATTCGTATTTAGAACACTAACAGCTTCTTGGGATTTTTTTAATGTGATTCGTTTAATAGGTGGCCTTTTTAACCATAAGTTTCGTTCCTCTAACCAGATGCAGTAACAACAAGTTGGGAATTGTGAGACGGCCGCAGCAAAATCAATTAATCATGCGGCTGCAGCCTTCACCAGTTTCAAAACTTCTAAAAATATCTTCACAATATAGCGATTTATACGTGAAATTTGATAATACCCATAAATCCGTGACGTATAGATAATGTGCGTTCACTTGCATTTTCTTTTGATACCAAGGGCGTTGCGTCTTTCATCCAGTGTTATGACGTCAGAGATATAGCGAATGTGTTGGTAACATTGTGGAGTCATGGCACAAAGTATCTCTATGATCGTGCGTTCTGTGTTTGAAACTCGTTTGAATAGTTGACATTTGGTGATGTCATATCATTTGAATTTTGAGTTCAAAGGCAACGACCAGAAACGGATCTACTTAGGTACTTTTTAGGGTTCCGTAGCCAAAGGGTAAAATGGGACCCTATTACTAAGACTCCGCTATCGGTCCGTCTGTCCGTCCGTCCGTCAGTCACCAGGCTGTATCTCATGAACCTTGATAGTTACACAGATGATGTATTTCTGTAGCCGGTATAACAACAAATACTAAAAAACAGAATAAAATAAATATTTAAGGGGGCTCTCATACAACAAACATGATTTCTTTGCCGTTTTTATAGATAATAATCACGAGTGAATCGGATTCTTCTAGGCAAGCGCGCTCCACCGCCATTTAAAAGTAGGTACAATCTAAAAAAACATACAAATACTCTGTATTCCCTGAAGGGTTAGGCAGAGGTGTACTATTGTACACACATAATTCCACAGAAAAACCCAATAGCCGGTTGAAAATCTATCTCGAAATTATTATTAGCAATCTAGCGGAAAGTAATACACAAGATTATAGTTATTGCGTAAGCAGCCAATGGATGGGATACACAACATTCTGAATGGCAACAGCACGACTTTACAGACGCCATTATCGAGCGATTCCACGGCACGGAATGTGAGGCAAGCACGAACGAATGCATGACGAGACTGCAACATTTAACCTTCTTGCATTTATGTATATTGCTTGGAATTATCAAGATTACATAAATACACTTACGCGTTTTTCCCATGGTCTTCTAAAACTAAATGAGTGTGCGTGTTGGAAGTTGTCCGCAAGTGATTTTGCAGTGGTTTTTTAAATAAAAACTGTGTAAAGACAATTGGAGTCTTAATTAAATGTTTCGCATTTGTGATTATGGTCCTTACTAATATAGGTATTTTTGCACAAAACCCACATAATTCACAATCGCACTTATTTTTTACCGTACTGACGTAAGTATTTCGTGTACTTGCGTTTTTGAAGGATCTTCACCAATAAGGTCGGTTTATGCTTTACTATTAAGCAGTAGCTCTGTGGTGTTATCCGCGGTGGTTAATGCCGTGAATTTCCTAAATTTAAATCTCTGGATTTATTAATACGGAACTAATATCACGCTTTTAATATCACGGATTTAATGTCATGCCTCTGAACCCATTCGACTTAAGTCGTGTAATTGCATATTTTAAAGGCACACAAAGAATCCTGGATCAAAAGAAAGATAGTATCCTAAAATGGAAATATTGCTTGCAATATACAGAGTTCATTTTTATATTGAAAATCAAAATGCTACTAAAGTTAAAAAAAACACAAACTTTTTAATATCATCGCTGCTAAAATAGGCTCGATCTATGTGTTAACTTTGCTACATTTTTAATTTAAGGCGCTGTGACTAGTCAAAATAGGCATCTTAAAACAGTTTTTTAGCAAAAAGTATACATTTTAACACAGCAATAAAAATATATGTTAATCTTGAACATATTTACGAGGGAACCTTTGTTTTCAAAACACGTTTTCGTTAAATTTTCTCGATAAAAAAAAATCATAAAATAACCATTAAAATTAAATTTCTAGCAGTTGTAACTGTATTATTTATTAACAAATCTTGATCAAATTTATAACAGTGACGTAATATATAAAAATAAAGGGAACTGTTGTTTTTATTTTTTGATTGAAATACTATATTTTTAATAATTAATAAATATCATGATAAATAACTCGCACGAGTCGAAGGAAACATCGCGGCATCGTGGCGTCTTTTTTCTTCTCTTTCATTTCTACGGTAAGCGACAGTGAGCGCTGAGGCGCGCTGCCTGATGGACCTATGTCACTTTGTTCCGCCCGCCGCTCAGAAATAATTTGATATCTGGTCGTTTTGAAAGCTATTTATTTTATTACAATAATAATAATAATATTCATTTTTATTCGATGAAACAAAAACTCATGATAGAAATTGTAAAGTAAGTACATACAAATAGATTATCTATAGATTCGTAAATTCGATGTGTGAATCTATAACTCGATTGGTCTAGCGGTATCGTGTATTGAACAGATATGCACTGGTCTTGGGTTCAAACCCCGCAATAATTTTTCACTTTTTGTTGATTTTCTTATTTGTAGCATATAATTGCTTTTTTTAAATTATTATTTACTTATGTTATCTTCTTGTTTGAAATAAATTTTCAATAATTATTATTTAACTTCCTATTAATTCTCTTTTTTTATAAGCTTTTACTAAGTTTTTTTTTAATTTTCCTGAATCGTTTTTTTTGCATTCTATAGTAAAAAGAATCGTCTGGTGATCTATCCGTCAGTAGATGAACCATCGGAGAAAACTTTTCACGAGTATGCTTATATATGGTGTTACAAAATATTGCAGGTAGTAACCAGTAATGCGAAAGGAGATCATTGTGAGTTGAATGAGGAATATCAACAATGTGCATCAGAATGTACATTGTTGATATTACTCAATTTCTAAATGGCAATTATGACAAATAAAAATTTGTCACTGTCATATTTATATTAGAAAATTTGACATTTTTACAATTTACCATTTTGATACTCGTATGCCAATTAAATTAATTAAATTTATATTACGGCCATTTTGAGAACTCGTCATATTGCACCGAAACCCAGTGCTAAGTGATACATACATACCTACTAAAGTCATAATATTCAAATTATTTGCAGTCTTACAAAAGAGTGTAGAAATACGAAAAGGGGTCATTACAGTCATCACTCATCATTATGAACAACTTTTACTGTGGTGCCAATCAACAAACTATGGTCATTTAGTCTTTTTTTCTTTAAAAAAACGAGGTCATTTAGTCGCGGGTGAATGAGCTTTTTCAGCAGATTATTTTTCGCGATTTTAGGGTTGGAGTTAAAGTGAAAGTTGTTCATAATGACATTATTATGAACAACTTCGACGACGAAATGACCATAGTTTAGACTATAGCACAATGACGAATTTGTAAAGTGGCCACGATATAAATCGATAAAGTGGCAAATTTTCTAAATGCTAAATGCATAATATTGCATTGCATATAATGCATTGTGGATATTCATCATTTTCTCAAAAAATCACATGATTTATTTATTTATTTATTTAACTAGAACGGTCATAGACCAATTACACTAATTAAATAGAATTGTAATTTCTTGATTAACTAAACAAATTTCAGAACTACTACATTATAAGCTTCATTTGGCTTTTCATTCATAGAACGATGGTGTAATATACTAAATAATTCCAATAATTTAAAACATATCACAGATTCGCACCAAATTGAAGTCGATCATAGATCCCTCTCGCACAACTTCAAGGATACCGTCAATAGCCTCACCCATCCATCATCAAACAAATCAATATCTGGGCACGAGTTCAGGAGATCGTTGAGTGCAAAGAGTGTGCGCGGTATTGGGGACTTTGCTCGGGTTAGAGTACGGCAAGTTGGCACTGCAAGCAGTTTATGTTTCCTGCCTCTTAGATAGTTATTAGGGGTAAAGAGTTGACACAGTTCATTAAACAAATCAGCTGAATCAATTTTTCCACGTAGGATTTTGCACACCGTGACAATTTGGTCACGGTTCCTTCTGGTTTCTAGGGAATTGTAATCGAAACAACCCAGGAGAAACTTGGTGGGGTAAAGATATGGGTATCCATAGACCCTCTTGTAATAAGTAATATCTAAGGTATGCCTTCTGTACTTTTTCGAGTATTGAAATTTTTTTTTTCTCAAGGGGACTCCAGATCGACCCACTGGTTTCCAACTTACTACGTACCAGCGCATTATAAATGATTCGAATGACACTGGTATTTTGGAAGTCACGTGCGTTTCTGAGGACAAAACCTAGTCTAATATAGGACTCCTTGGCAACCGCGACCATGTGATCATGGAATGTTAACCCCCGGTCGAATGTAACACCCAAGTCCTTCATGGTCGACGATTTAGGTATAGTTTCGTTATTTAACTTATAATCGAAAATAACTGGGTGCCGCGCTCGGCTAAAGGTCATAGCATTACACTTAGTGGGGTTGAATTCAAGTTTGTTATCAACGCTCCATTTATACACCGCCTCGATGTCGCGCTGGAGTGCCAAGCAGTCCTCCTCGTTTTTAATTGCTGCGTACAGCTTTAGGTCATCTGCATATAGTAAGCATCGTGCGTGGCTGACTGCTGTAGGAATGTCATTGATCATAATAATGAATAGTAGAGGCCCAAGAATGGAACCCTGACTTACCCCGGAACGCGTGTGATAGGGTCTAGATTTAAAGATACCCAATTTGACAAATTGCTGACGGTCTCGTAGATAGTCCGTGATCAGATTGAGAAGTCCAGGGGCAAAACCTATAGCACAGAGTTTCGCCAGCAAAATGTCATTATTGACCCTATCAAACGCCTTCCGGAAATCGAAGTAAAGGACGTCAACTTGGAGCCTGTGATCTAGCTGGGTGGAAATGAAGTCAACAAGAGTTATGAGGTTAGTGTTCACAGATCTCTTGGACCTAAAGCCGTGCTGCTCGTTACATAAGTAGGCGCTAATTTGATCGTTGATATGCTTATGCAAAATGCTCTCGAAGACCTTCGCAGGAGATGAGAGAATCGCGATGGGTCGGTATTCTTCGATATCAGTTTTTTTCGAGGATTTAGGTATAGGCGTGACTCTTGAAAGTTTCCATTGTGAGGGGTAATTGCCAGTGCTTATAGCTAGATTAAGAATATGACAGAGAGGTTCCGAAATATACTCTTTTGACATTTTGAGGAGACCAGGGGGGATGTAGTCTGGACCTATAGAGCTATTTGCTTTTAACTTTTTTTGATATAAACAATCATGTAAGTATGTCAAAATTTAAAAACTTATTTGCTTCAATTTTACATTCTGAACACGAAAACCCTGGGAAAATCACTTTCAACCTTTGTAACTCCAGGAGCCAAACCAAAATCAAATTATGTGTAGCAAGTATTGTTACGAGCTGGGGTTCGGGATAAATTTAATTAACACTAATTTCACCGAAACAACAAATATTTTAATTAACTTGACAAATACACAACAGAAATTACTGAGAGAGTCACTACAGTATCACTTATCGCACTATAATGTCGCACTTGTAATCACTTAACTTCAGTTCGATATTCACTTCACCGTGTTCAGAACTAAACTGCCTCGGCCGACCCTCACGACCAGTATTTATATGAGTCACGAAGATTCTAGAATCGAACATTCTCGATAGGTCCACAAAATACGAGTAGGTAAGTACCTACTTATAAACAATAGACGATAAAGTGATCGTCTATTGTTTACGGTCATTCACCTTAAACCCGGCTTTTCTTCGAATGTTCTACGTGCTTCTACGACTTATCTAGAATCTTCGTGGCCCATCTCCGTACTAATAGTTACTCGGCGTAACAGTATCGACAGATGGGCGAAGGTCGTCAGTCAATCATGGGAGCTGACGATTTCGAAGAGTTATCCTCCAAAGAGATCGCGTGACAACCACCTATCTGTCTGTCCACCCAGTCATATATCCATTGTATTTGTACACATCGCGTAATTACTGTGATTTAGAATTACTTTGTTGTTTTTTGTTTATAACAAAACAAAAAATGAAGAAATTTTTATTTCAGAGAAATCAATGACGATGTGCTATTCGTTGAGCCGTCGACAGAATTTCAAGACAATAATACATACTCACCAGTTCATAGTCGAGGAGTCGTTGACATAATGCATTTTATCAGCAGTTGCAAACTATATGTAGCCATAGTTCTTTATTCGATTGTAACTTCTCACAGCTGTCACTCATAGCAGAATAAAGGATTGGCTTGATCTCCGGATTCAATTTTAGATGCAATATGTGCAAAGACGATTTTATTGTGACAAGCAAAGATTTAGCAAGTACACACAATGTCAACGCTAACGTGGCTGCTGTTACAGGAATTACTTCTGCTGGTATTGGTTATTCGCAATTCGAAGAAATTACAGCATGTATGGACGTACCCAAATTCATCATCAGCAAAAAATCCATGACAACAGCAGCTATGCGTTCTTAAAACCTGCTACTGCTGCCACAGGATTCGTCAGATGTTGATTCCCATTTTTCATAAATGATGTCTTGATCAAATCAAATCAAATCGTTTATCTGGGATCTTGAGCATATGTGGTTTTCGTAAATATGGGTATGTCGATACATGCTGTAATTTCTTAAAATTGCGAATAACAAAATACCGGCAGAAGTAATTCCTGTAACGGCGGCCACGTTAGCGTCGTCATTGTGTGTACTTGCTAAATCTTCGCTTGTCACAATAAATATTATCGTCATAATTGTTGTCTTTGCACATACCTATTTTATATTATATTAATTTGTAAATTATAAACTTTAGTAGGTATGTATGTATAACATACCACTGTGCTTAGGCACAAAATGACGAATTCTCAAAATGATCACAATATAAATTGAATAAATTGAAATTTGCATTCGAATCTCAAAATGGTCAATTCAAAAAATACAAATTACTATACAGTAATTTTGAGTAATTCCTCATTCAACTCGCAATGATCTCGTTTCTTTACTAGTTACTAGTTCATCGTATGGTTTAGACGCAGAATGCCAAATTCTCAAAAAGGCATAGTTTTTTTTGGCATGTATGGTTTTGCGAAAAGGTTAGACGTAGGTTAGACGAGAAAAATATTTTTTAGCGATTTTAGGGCAGGCGCCATAGTAAAGATGTTCATAGTGGTGAGTACAATGACCTGACCGAGACTGCCTCATTAGTCTAGTGGTCCCAAGCGCGACTGCTACGCTAGAGGTCCTGGGTTCGATCCCCAGGTCGAGCAAAGTGTTATTGAGTTTTTCTATGAAATTCTCAGTAGCAGCTCGGAGTCTGGATTTGTGCCCGGTTATTGGCAATAGGCTCGCCCCCTATTACATGGGACCTAAACATACCGGCGAACTGTGGGTGTACATTAGTACGCCTCTGCCTAACCCTTCGGGGAATACAGGCGTGATGGTATGTTATGTTATGTTATGTTACAATGACCTCCTTTGGTATAACTACAGTCTTTTGTAACATCCTGTATCTGTATTATTTTTCTTCAGAATAAACCATCAAGTTTGGTGACTGTTTTTTTATACTACTCTGAAGAAAAATATATACGGGAATAAAAATGTCTGTTTATATTAATTTTTCGCAATTTTGACAATTGCCGTTTTGAGAATAGGCCATTTCTAGAATTGACCATTCTACGCCCAAGCCATTTTATTTATGAATTATTTATTTTTCGTCTAATGAATCTGTTAAGTTTCTCTATATTCTTTTTTTTAAATAACATTAATTAATTATTTAAAAAATAAGAAAACAAGTGTGTACATTTTTAAAAATAAAAAAAACTCATAGTATCTATTGAGATTCGAACTCGTGGAAGCGCGATTTCAAGCCGGACAGCGGCGCGCTAAGCCAAACGTGCACTTAACCAATGTCGCGAAATTATGTTTCTGTATTTAAAGAACGTCGCGTATGGTTGACATTCGCCCGGTGCGCCCCGCAGTAGGCGGGACTACGCGTGCCCCACTTCATCTGCTTCACCCCCTCAAATACCTAAATGTTGACTATGCACCGCGCCTTAAGCTATGTAGTCGCTTTTACGATCCATCAAAACTTCAATTTAAAGTAACTGCCTTGCCTAACTAGATCTTGAAATATTAAACGAAAGTTATATTTCGGTCCAGCTACGTTTCAACTATCAAAGAGTCTGACAAAATAAGATTTATTATTTACAGTTTGTTACTCAGAGGAAAGACAGTCCGACTGTGAAGGTTTCCTTTGCCATTTTTTAGTCGTCAGGCCGTTCTTTTTTCAAAATATGGTTTTAAAAACTATTATTAATTCGTCGTGGCGGCCTCAAAGCTCATGTGGTTTTCTATTACAACAATAATTTATTTTATATTCCCCCCAATCTTTTTAGTAAATAGAATAAGCTTCAGTAATTTGTTGTGACTTGTTAAATTCCTATTTATAATTTTGGCAATATTTAACAGTTAACAATATAAGAATTGAAATTAACTAAACATAGCGCCTTCTTCATTCCTGTGCTCGATAGGGCCCGTAATTATAACATCGTGGAATGCAGTAAATGTTATCTAAAATGTAAATTGACAGCTAAGGTTAGGCTTGGTTCTAACAAAATAATTATCCATAAATTTTACGTCATAATAATTTTACATACCGAAATAGTGAAATACGTGTTAATTCTATTCAAAACAGTTTTCCTCATACATTTTAACTTGAACTTACCATTGTCAAGTTCTATTAAGCAAACAAAAATGTAGTCGGCCGGTCTAAAGCTGAATTAACAATGACATTAACACCACAGTTATTCAACTAGAAACTCTATTCAGAGAAGATAGAGTTAAACTTGCCCTGATGCTTAGAAAGAGGAGGTTGTATACATATTCAGGAAGAAACGAGTGTAACGTGGGATTAATATTTAAGCTGTTGGCAACACTGGGGAATGTTGTCACTTTAAATATCTTTTGTTTTTTTTATGGAGTTAAATTTCAGTTTATCTTGCTTGATTTATAGGTTATTTTTCTACAATGTCAAGCAGTTATCTAGTATTAAGCACAGACTGAAACGTGCCATTGTAATTAAACGTACTGATTCGCCTTTACCCAACTATATTGGAGTCGGTTCCAATCTAACCAAATGCGGCTGAATTTCAGTATTTTACATGAAGCAACTCTTCCAACAAGTCGGGTATTCGCAATGTGTAGGTCACCGACTTCAGACCTCCTCAACCCACCTTGAGAAATAACGTTTTTTTTTTGTAAATAGATACAAGTCATTGTTTTACATTTATTTAACTAGATGGCGCCGGTATTTTCTAACTACGACCTCTGAGAAGAAACACCGAAACAAACTCAGAGAATCATGGTCTCTTTGAAACTCCAGACCGTAATAGTATTATCAGATATGTGAATTTTACAATATAATGTATTAACTGAACAAGCATTTTGACGAAAGAGCCATAGAAGCTTTGACCTGTCCTAATTGACGCCATGCATACATAAGTCATTATCATCATGTAGCTCAACTATTATTTATTTATAACCTATATCTACATAATACTTATCCGATATTCTTATCTTCTCTATAATATCCGATATTTAAGTAACTACTAATGAATTTACTTCTTCATGCTTAGTAATTTTGTCTTGTGCTGTTGCTGTCGTGTATACCTTTCTTACTGAGTATAAAGTGGTTGTTAGTCTTTTCGGACATCCTAAGACCTTACGTCCAACATCCGCGATTGCGTCACCCAGACCAAGCCAGCATTGGCTAAAATATCATCATTCTAGCCTGATCGATCACTCTTAGCTATCCTTGTCCAGTCCCAATAGAAACTGTCCATTCGTATCTTTGAAGTAATTTTGAATTGCATTTATATATTTATTACGTTGCAGTACGTAAATTCGCTTGGATTACGTCCAATACAGTAGTATTGATGTTATTTTTTGGCAAGAGAATGTTACCTAGCAAACCACGCCAAATACCATGAGATTTCAATGAGAAATATTGTGAGGAGGGATCAGCAGAGATAGAAAAATATATTGTATTCTCAAAGTGGTAGGTGAGCGCAATAGTCGTGGTGGATGTAACGAATCCCATGGCCATGATAGGGCAAAGAAAGGCAAGTACGGTTTTTAATCGGTACAATTCCAACATAACGTGCCACCTCCCTAGTTGGTAGATGATCCATGAGGTTTTCCTCGCTAAAAAAAGGATGTGTTTACGGGGTGTGAGATTAAAGACAAAAGTAGGTGATCTGATTTATATCTTTTTAAAAAAGGATGTACTAGTTTACGGGGTGTGACATTGAAGACAGAAGTAGGTCATCTGATACCATTTTTTTTAATTAGTTCACTTTTTACCCGACTGTCAAAGCGGACCCAGTTGCAAATTATAAACCGAAAGAATACTAATGGGTTTCGCTTGAAACTAAACTTAATGCAGGTATATACCTATTTAACTTAAGCTTTCAGCTCATAATATAGTCTGTTAAACCGAAGTAGAGTTTACTTTTTTTTATAGTATATTTAACTGGCTCATTAGTCTAGTGGTCCCAAGCGTGACTGCTACGCTAGAGATCCTGGGTTCGATCCCCAGGTCGAGCAGTGTTATTGGGTTTTTTTTAATGAAATTCTCAGTAGCAGCTGATTTGTGAGTTTTGAACTAATTCTGAACTGTTCAGAGTCTGGATTTGTGCCTGGTTAATGGAAATAGGCTCGCCCCCATTATATGGAACCTAAAGGAACATAACGGCGAACTGTGGGTGTACATTAGTACACCTCTGCCTAACACTTCGGGGAATACAGGCGTGATGGTGTGTTACGCTTGTCTGAAGAATTCGAAGCCTTTTTGGAAGTCTTCTTATGTATTTATAAGCAGCAATCGCTGTTACTTTTAAATTACTGAGTTCTCAGTATAACTAAAAGATAATGTTATAAATAAACCGTGTGATTAACTTTTAAATTGTCAATTTGAACTTAATGCACAGTATCTAATTCTGAAATTGTTATGATCTAAGAATACTGACTAAGAAACGCCGACAAATAATAAAAGTACCTAGTAATAGTTGGTTAGTGGTTCTACAGGGCCCAGGACAAGTACCTGGAAAGACTTGGGAGAGGCCTTTGCCCAGTAGTGGGACAGTTACGGCTATTAAAAAATAAAAAAGAAGTATTCAACACGCGCATAATCAAATGCAACGCTGTGTAAAAACTTTCTGAGAAATAAGATTTTGAATACATTGAAATCCTTAGTCTAGCGGTCCTAACTGCAACTGTTATGTTAGAAGTTCTGAGAACGATTCCCGGGTTGAGGAGTGTTTTTGGGTTTTTCCATGAAGTTCTCAATAGCAGCTGACAGTTTGGATTTGTGTCTGGTTAAGGGCTCGCCCCCTCTTAAATGGGAACTAAACATACCGCAGAATTACATTAGTACACAGAGGATTAAGACAGAACCTTGAGCCTTTGGGATCACATAGATTACTGAAGAAAAAAAATGCATAAATACTTAAGTGTAAAATATTCACAATATAGATAATTAATATTAAAATAAATAAAAAAGCGTGAAAGCTCAAAGGAGTGGCTTGCTGTTGAGTTAAATCTGATGTCATATTCATTAATTATTCATGCAAAATGAACTTTATCTTGGATATAATAAGGTCGAATAAGGACAAGCAAACTAATAGACTAGGCGCGGTCTCGCAATGTTACGATTTGAAAATGGAATTTAACGTTTGACATTTCACATTTTATTTTGGAACGCGTTGTTATTATTAATTGGCGTTGAAGTGAAATGTAATTTTATGAGTTTGAGGATTTTAACGGTTATACAGAATAAAAAGGATTTATGTATAAAATCTAATATTATAATAATTATAAAATGTAATCTTAGAGGTCATAGCGTCTGGTGTATCTAATCAGAATAAGGGTTCGAAACGCAAACCTGCCCGCGGTCGAATTCCATAGATACAATAAATCTAAAAATTAAAATATTATAATTTATGGGTTACCTATATTTAAGTGCAGCAGAGGCGTTTAGTTCGATAAATAAGTAAAGTAAGTAGGTAACTCATTGTTCATGGTATTAGTAATTGCGACACTCGAAATAATAATCACGGCGGCGATTTCACGTTTCTATAATTTTAAATTGGGTACCTACTTACATAAGTATCTGTGTTATATCAATTTATCATCATAAAGAGATTAAAAAAACAAAATTTGCGCCTCGAATACAGTTAAACTTGACCGACTATTTTAAAAATGATTATTATTCATTGGGCACAAAACATGAAATTCTATTAGTATGTATTTCGGCAAACTGATGCTAAATGAGATTTTATTGTGATCTTTATTCATATGACAGAAGGGTTTGAATTGCAAATATCAGGAAGTTATTTTTTTATCGTTGTTATTCTGTTATTTAGCATAGATCAGGGACGTGGGAGTACTTTTTTGCGTTTAGAAACCGCTATGTGATTGCAACCTCTATTCATTACCTCAACTCGTGTCGATACAAATAATTACGTCGTTAATTAAGAGGCATTTATGTAAGTGTAAAAATTAGAGAAACGATTTTTATAAGATTTTGAGATGATTATTTCGTATTATATGATAATAAGAATATCATTTACACATTTCAACTTCAAGCTGTAGTGATTTTATCAGTTAAAATAGTTTCTTTACCACAGATTATATTATTACCTAATCAAAATGGGGGCAAAATATCAACAAAGTATTTCCTCCAATTAGGTTAATACTACATTTACATCTAGTCAATTAACCTGGCATAACCTTAGCAGTGTTGTAGTATCTCTTTATTTATAGCAATATTTTGACATAAGACGTAAAATGAACATTGAGAATGAGCATGACATGTGTTCCACAGATTATAAAGTAACCAAAGACAAGGAAACTGCACATGACACGCGTGTAAAGAGCAAAGGAAAGTGGTATAAATCCTCAACCGTCACGCCAGGCTTTACGCTTCCGCAATTTCTGTAATGCTTTATCTAAATAATCATCTTTTAATGTACAGTCGTCGACATAAATGTAATAACACAATTTCTCTGCATTTAAGACTGTAAAATGAGTAGGGGACATTAAGCCGTTGGCTTTGGCCAATTAAAGCTAGAAATTCCGATTTTTTTGTTACATTTTTACAAGTAACTTGGCTGTCAACTAGTCAACTGGTGTTACAAGTCCCAAATTTTTTTATAAATAAACCTGTCTACAATAGTGAGTGAGAAAAATAAGATATCATAATTTACTTTTAAATGTATTAAATCGGTTGCATTCCTATTGTATTACTTAGGTAGGTACATGTTTTTATGTAAATTCAGAGAATCTTTATCAATTTTCATATTGATATTATGATTAGTGTAGTGTTTTGATATAAACTAAAAATATGGACGGAGTAACATTGTTATCAATAGTTCGAGGTCCTTAAGAGATCGTGTCGCTTGCTAATCTTGTCAAGTATGAAATATAGTTAAGTATAAGTCTGTATATATTTGAAAAAATAACTTTATTTATTCCTACATTCAGACAAAAGAATTAAATGAACTTGAAGAACAAAATATTGACATAAATTAAGTACAGTAAAACAAAAGTTAAGTTTTGAACTATTGTAAATATGCAAATAATAATATTAACATTAGCATAAATACATATTTACAATTCATAAATTCAACTAATATTGACCTCCTTTTACGACTTGCAAAAAACCGTAAAAACTCGTGTCACCACTAGTACGGTTGACTCATCGGTTCCGCTAGAGGCCGGGCTTCAACCGTAAGTCCAATTAACATTTACACTCTAAAACAAAAATAAAAAAACACTATTATCGTATTCTTGCCAAATCTGTTCGGACGTGAAATAATTTGGCGAAAAACCGTAAAGTTAAAAAAAAGTAATAGTTGAAGTTTTACTATGAGTTTTTCGATGGCTGTGCACACAATGTCCACCAGTCAATAACAAAATGACATAGGTATAACTGCAAATGACAAACCTTTTCAACATGGCCCGTCTCCGTTTAATTTGTTATTTGATTTTGGTTGATTATATTTTCATTAAAGTGTGTCGATCGATAACCAATACTTAACAGTAGTAACCAATAGCCGGAAATCTCTATAAATGGATTAAAAGTAAACTTAATAAATAACAATTTAATTTCAAGTAGGTACTTACATAACTCGTATTTTTTCAAATATTTAAGTAACTTATTTTTAATCTTTAATGTTAATTGTATGTATTCTGAGTGTTACCAGCGATAACACCGTTTAAATCATGTTTAAACTATTTTTTTAAATCCCGTTTGGTCTGTGTCAAAGAGATTTAAAAGGTTTTGATTTGGGCCGTACGTTGAATAATAAAATGTTAATGTCAAATTCTCAGTGTCTTCTCTGAGTGTCCGCTTGTCATAATTCTTCACAGATTCATATTTTTCTTAAATTAATACCGCGTAAATTTCTATACTCATGCGTCTGTCTGTCCATTTGATTGTATTCTCGTTGATTTACAATACAGATTCTAAAGAATCAACTTATAGGTAGTTAATATTCAAATTATGTAACGATTATCGCGCAATCGATGTTCGACCTAGAATAGTTCGTTTTTTGCTGTACAAGATACCTAAGTTTTCAACACGTGTTTTTACTTGTATATTTTTTATCACTTCCTGTAATGTCTTAAGATTTCGGAATTTCATCAGTAGTTAGGCTGAAAAAATTCGCTTAACGCTTTTTTGGGCTGACGTGGTAAATGTGTTCGCGAGTTCCACAGCCCTGACTTTGTTTGTCTGTATGATTACATTCATGACAACTTTAAAAATGCAGGTGTGTATATTCTAGAAAATACTGAATATGAACGTTCGAATACCAAATATAAAACATATGCTGCACTGTACATGCAATATTAGGGTGCCGCCACGTAGCCTTGAGCGTGGGAGGCATGGATGGTATAAAGTTAATTTAATTTTTGGCTAATGACTTGCACAAGGTTGTTTTCGTACGTGCTTGGTCAGTTGAAAGTGGATTATTTTTATGAAGATTAAAGTATAGACAATACATTGTAGTTTGGATATACAGAGCATTGTGGTGTGCAATTAAAAGCCAGCACACATAGGGATTGACTAAAAACTAACTTTATTATTAAAAAAAAACGGTGACCCTCCTTGTCAGCGCTGATCCTTGACAGGTTTTACCTTGTACAGGTCATTAGGCTAGCGTACTTTCGATTTGTCCAACTTAATTCAGCCTTAATTATATATCGACACTGGATTAGGATATCGAGACCCCGAAATAACTTAACTATGCGTCAATGACAAGCCTGTAACTGTGACGGAAGTGCGGCCATGTCTTGTTTTTAATAGAAGTAACTTGACACCTTTTGACGTTAACAATAACGATCGAGGTATCACGCTTTGACGGTCACGAAGCACGATGCAAGTGTGGACGTCATATGTCGCAAGCCATAAGCTGGTGCTTGTATGGGAGAGGTATTGCATTATGGCTTACTTCAAAAATATAGTTAAAATATTGCCTTGCTTTTTAAAACACACTTAACTGATACTGCTACTATTTTCTGTACTTAAAAGAGACCATAATTATAATTTGAAATTGTTTTAGCATTTCTTACGAGGTAAACGCTGGGATAATATAAAAATTTGGACATATAAGTGTCTGTAAAAGATCTATTTACTCTTTCTATTTACATCTAGAAATAAATGTAATTGTATACATGCAAGGTTGTCATATGATGGGAGATGGATCTGCCGCGGTGTACAAAATGGCAGACGGCAGTTCAAGAGACCTAGACAGATAGTGGCTTTGTTGAGGTCATGGCGACAGGGATCACAAACCTCATGTACCGACAAAATTGTTTGCCTTCTTGTCCTTTGGTCTGACAAAGAACAGGAGAGGAAAGTGCGGTATTTTGATGGTACAAGTAGGTAAGTACTACGTAATTAAGTCTTTGGATGGACTTGTCTAAATCGTGAAGAATGGAAGTAGGGTAGGGAGTCAGGCTTTTGTCCTACAGAAACGACTAAGCCTACACGATAATGTCTACTCCTGGGCAGAACCACTAACTATATTATGTAAAAACATAACATACCATCACGTCTGTATTCCCCGAAGAGTTAGGCAGAGGCGTACTTAATGTACACCCACAGATCGCCGGTATGTTTACGTCCCATGTTATAGGGGGCAAGCCTATAGCCATTAACCGGGCACTAATCCAGAATCCGAACCTTTAGTGTAGCAGTCGCGCTTGGGACCACTAAACTAATGAGGCAGACTATGTAAAAATTACAGACAAAATGTAAAATATGAATATTCTATATTTAACCTTTGCAAAAATTATGTTGCTAGCGTCCGTAAGCTCCCATAAAAGTTACCATCAGACGAGCCATTATCATGTCGTATAAAAACATAAATATTGCCATTTTCAAAAACAGAGCAGGTGCATTTCATTCACAAGTCTATAAAAGTACATTTATGGAATTCCGACCGATTTACGTGTTACGTTTGACCCATAAACAGTTCGATTATGGTTCATTCTAGTAATTACTAGACAAATATGGCGCGCATATTTTTTATTATAAAAATTAGGTCAGACAGGCGCGCCTACACGCTGTCAAAATAGGTGTCTAACCTATTGTGAATATTGGAATATTAGAAACATGAGAATTCATTTGTTGCTGTCATAAGGTGTTCCCTGGCGAAGGTACGTAGGGCGGTTTATGGATGGGTAACCACTCTTAGCACATCAAGACACCTCTGTACCTCGGATTCCACGTTGAAGTAGGTCGTCCGTAGTAACAACTATGATATTATTATAATTGTTAGTGATGGTCAGAAGTCTCAAAAGCCTGATAACCAGTTTACCCTTAAAATATCGTCTTCGCCCAGGAATTGTTTTGCAGACCGCAAAAAAGACTCGAAGCCGATCAAAGTTACAACGGAGATGCATAATCAGGTTTTGCCTTTGTAATACCTGTTTATCACACTAAATTAGATCGTGATAGTGACCGAACTAATTTGACATTTGTTATTCCGCCATAGTGAATTGGAAGTGTGGGACTCGCAGGTGTTAATGGTGTTTTAGATGTCTGCCGTGTCAAAAAATAAGAAGTGTAAGCCTACCTAGATGGTAAAGCAGTATAAAAAAAATATTTTGTAAATTGTTTTTGACTTTAATTTACAACATAAATAAAACAATCTTCTTGTCAAATAAATAACTTCAATCGTAAACAAAATTGTTTCTTTTATCTAAGATAACCAGAACTTTGTTTTCTTTTGTCGCCTTCAGTTGTTAACATAGACCACAGGTGGTGTAGGGGCGATCTAATGTTACCTGCACCTGCTCCTGACGTCATATCCGTTCATTGTCGCTCCCGACCCTTTGTCTCGTCTAAAACAATGTTTTATATATTTTTTTTATTATACTGACCATATTTTTAAGCATTGCGCTAAATATTTCCGTTTTGTTAGGCCGAAAAAATATTATATATTACTAGAATAGATTGTTAATTATCCCGCCTTTTTAAACGTCAAATTAATGTCTTTGTCTCGACTTGCTCCCTTGTCACTAAAACGCTTTCTTTAATGTTTATGGTCTTCACCTTAATCGCGAAAGAGGTATCATTATTTACAATTAAACCAAAAAGCGAGATGACATAACCCTGAAGGCCAAGTTCAAATAAGCACAAAAGAATCTTGACTGACTTGCCATTTTTGGTCAAGAGCTGTGAGTCAGATGCTGACTCATGTTTGATGTGCCACATGACATCATTATTGTGGTCATTGCTTTATTTGTAAACCGTTAATACGAGATAACAGCGATTTTCTAGATGAATTGATTTAAATCTCGATAAAGTTCGACTTCGGACACAAATCGATTTAATTTATTGTTTTCGAACGTATATTTAAAGAGGTTATAAATAACCAGTGTTTATTTGTCGAATAATATTTGCAAATAAATATTTGCATTTGGTTGTAGAGAAATGCAGCCTTATTTGATAGTAAGTCGGCTATGTTGGAAATGATTCATGAAGCTGATGAAGCTATGTCTAGGTCCCGGAACCAGCATTTGACTTCACATTTGAAGGGCCACCTTTTAAAGGTCGGTTAAGTTTTCGTGCTTTGTATTTCGGACCTTTTTTCAGAGTTTTTAAACAATTTGGCTGTACCTTAATTCCTTTAACGCTTAATCTATTATACTTAATAGACCGGTATTTCTTATCATCATCTTAGTTAGAAATCGTAGGAACAATCCACAGTTAGAATTTAGTTGGTCTTTCTTGACTAAAATATCTGTATGATCTAGATCAGTAAGACAACGACCTGTCAGTCTAACTTTCACTCAACCTTGGCGCTTTTGTCTAGGTCCAAAATTACCAGCAGGCGTTATGTGTCAAAACACGACCACAATATTAAATATGTTGCCATTTATTTGCGACAGGCTACGGAATGGTCGCCAAAGACAGAGCGAGTGATAGACGGGTAATTTTTTTATTGATTATGTTGGCAAATGAGTAGACGAGTCACCTGATGGCAGTAATCGCTGTTCGTGTACACCTGCATTACGAGAGGATTGCTGATGTGTTGCCGAGCTTTAAGATCCCTTACGGACTGCAGACTGCCAGAGCCGCAGCAACTGAGAGGAGGAAATGGCTTTATGATCGACTCCCGACATAAGCGTGGCCGCCAGTCAGTCAAACCCCAAGAGCCTATTAAAGGCCCAGGGTCGTGTAGTAGTGAGTAACCCAATAGTCGAAAAATCCTCATTTTTTTTACAACTATTTGGCATAGGTAATTTTGTCGGCGTTCCAGTATTTCGGAATTTGATTATATCTGGTTTTATGTGCTTACATACTAGGAATAGCTAGTTTTGTATACGTTAACAAACGTAAACGTAAATTTTATAATATTTACTATACAATTACTACAAGAATTTCCACATTTTTTGCACTGGCAAATAAAAAAAAAGGTTTATTTATATTTTACCTTCTTGAATATACACATGACTCAGTGTACTGTAAAACAGACGTTTTGTAACAAACCAGAGCATTGTAAACAAACATGCAAAACGGTATATAATTAACATGGTAATTTAATGTATTAATCAAGATGATTTTAAGGCTAAGCAGACCTCTGCCTCGTGGAAGAAATGCGTTCGTGGATACCAATTCCCCAGATTTACGTTGAAATGCAGTTTCAAAGTAATTTTGTTATTTTTCTCCAAATATGCTAGTGTTGAATTCCTCATTAGTCTTGTGGTTAAATCCTGAGTTAGGTTTCTAGGTCCAGCAAAGAGCTATTGGGTTTTCTATGACCGAGCTATGGACCTCAGTAAAACTGCCTAATCCTTTGGGAATAAAGGCGTGCGTCGTGAGTTGTGACTGTTAAGCTATTATTTCAAGGCAAGAATTAATTTAGAGCTGATTTAATAAACTATAGTCATGGAAAAAAAATATGAATACGTAAGTAAGTAGGTATGTTATCAAAGAGTTTACCATTAAGTTCGTAAGTAAATAAATTAAAAAATATTTATTTAATCCTTCGTTCGAATATGTAAATTGATGTAAATACATTCAAAAACACATTCAAATTGTGATTCTTTTTTTTGCTTTAAAACTTACGCGCAGATGTTTTCGCCGTTTTTCTTTTAGTCAAAAGTAATCTGAGAATGAGTTACATAATTTTATCACCATTGCTTCCGCCATTGACTTATCAACCTCCACAAATAATAAAAATATGAAATAACAGCAAAATAAGACACGTATTAATTTAATGTAATTAAACATTGTGTAGTGAATGACCGTACATTTACTGTTATCGGTTCAAACGTGCTTCTAGTAAGTTTCCGGTGATTTTACGGTTTTTTATCATTGATCTTCCTTACGCTTGTTTTTTTTTTTTTAATATGCGTTACTTTTTATTATCTCCTAGATCTCCCGTGGTGTGAAAAACTAGACCTTTATATGCGCGTATTGAAATAATTTTCATGTCGCTTATCTCAAGCTTGTTCTTATCGTATCAATGAAACAACGCCTATCTATTTGTGAGAGAAAGACTCGAGACGAGATAATTGTCGACCAAAATTATGTCGTTCCTATGTATTAAGGAAACTAGCATTTCTTCATTATAGGCTTGAGGTAATTGAATATATTTTTTAAATAGGTACATGTTTGTTTCGTGTTACGATATTGATTGCCTAAACAACATTTTTGGTTTTTGTTCTGTTTATGTTCGAGCTTCAATACTTACTACTGGAGTGAATTAGTTGAAAATATTCAACAATATCCGATAAAGGGGGGTCGACAGATTGGCCTTAAACCGCTATTGACTTTAGGGATGTAACTGGTTATTTCAAAATGTCTTTTTTTTACCATAATTGTACCATTATAGTTTAGAAAACATACGTCAGTATAGATGTTAATAGTCCATCGTGGATGCGAGAAAAACCGTGGGCAAAGGTAGTCTGATAATAAATATGAAGGTTGAAAAATTCAGGTCAATCTCAAGATAATGACTAATATCGGAAATATCAGATTTTTCAATTACGATCCCGCTCTGAATTGTGTAACTTAATACTAAACACTTCTAGTCTAGATTTAACAGAAATCTAGACTAGACGTTAGACTTTGTCTCAAAACAAAACTGGAAACAAAATAACGCGGTTCCTTTTATTGCAGCTAAGTTCAGATTTGAAAAAATATTTATTCCATAACAATAATCTGATATACATACCTACATAATTTAATCTATTTTACTTTTTATTGCGCATAGAAATTAGATTACAGTCAGAATTTTACAATAGAATGCTTATGTACAAAAACTTTCAGCGCATTTCAAAATATTTGTGAGCGTTTAAAATTAGAATTAATTCGATATTTTTTGGGTTGAGAAAGAAATATATAAAGCTGCTCCACCTATCGCACAACTTGTAAAAAAAAAGATTTTGAGATTTTGGAGTATTTGACAAGTACCTAACATAAAATTATTTTTCGAAGGCACGAAAAGGTACAATCACAATGTTTTTAGTTACTGTCCAATCAGTGGTTCGAGCTAGTGTGGAAACCACATGATCTATCATCATAGGTACCACATGTTTCTGTACAATAGAATAATGAGTTTCATTTCTTTAGAATATACTTACATTTTACATACGTAATATAGAATATTATACTTTTTGTTTAATTTATTTATTAATAATCTTACTAATTAAATTCGTTATATTCTCCGTCAACATAGACAATCCGTTTTGTTTTTTGCTTGTAAATAAAATTCTCTAATTTAAATTAGGCAAGAGTAAAGTAAGTGGATTGTTTATGTAGATAAATGCTGTGTAAGTGACAGTTGTTTTTTTTATACGTCTCTTATAACAGAGGTTAGATAAAGAGGCATTTACAGTACCAGGAATATAACAGATTACTACGGAGAATTTGCAAACAGAGGAACCTTAAAATACAGACTTGCAGACTTGAAAATTAAAGCCTTAGCAACCACATTTCCGAGTACTGGAGCCATAAGTAAGGCAGTCCGTGCAAGGAGTCCAAGAAAGAAGGTTACTTCACTCATTGATTGTCTATGATAATATTGTTTTAATATATCACAACACAAATCATAGATCCGAATGAATGAGGTCCGTTTAAGCATGTTGCATTCCAACACGTAACGAACTTTCACTTTTTAAAATATGTTTTCATTTCATTTTATATGTTGAACAGAGTCGCGAATATCTTTGCTGATCTGTGTGCACAAAAAAGTTGGATTGGCGCGTGAAGCTAATATTTGTTATTAAAAAGTAAGATTGAGCGAAGTTGTAGGGTGTATTTCGTAATAAATGTATATGAGTATAGTAAGTGAGGATGGAAATTTTAGGCGATGTAACAAAAGAAAGAAAATATGGGTGATATCAATGGGACAACCAGAAGGCAGAAGATGGAGAACTCTTATGACTATGCTTCTACGATGAGAACTGATTATGATTTTACCTACTGTAAAAAAGTAGGACGTTCTCAAATCATCTGTACACCACTATTTTTTTAATAATAGGTACGCAAAAAAGTTACAGTCATATTCTGGGTACTAAAAGGGAACATCACTATCGAAAAAAAACTTTTAGAAAAAAAACGTTTCTTTTTTATAATTCTAAATTATCAATATTCGCAACGGTAGACGCACAAACAGGCAAATGAATTTCGTTAATACTACGTAAAATAGATTTGTTTTAATTATAATGTATCTCTCTCTCTCCATCTATATTTAGTAAAATATAGATGGAGAGAGAGATCATTGCCTGATAACCATTTCGTATTTTATAAGCTTAACTCTATACTTATAATTGTTCTTCATACTCCTGGGCAGGTTATAGTATACTTTTCATCACGCTACGATCAATAGGAGCAGAGCAGTGAAGGGAAATGTTGGGAAAATGAGTGATTCATGAGAAAGGTTTCAAGCTATAAAACATCACGCTACAACCCTTAGGAACGGGGCAACGCAGGTGAAACCGCGGGCGAAGAACTAGGGAACAAAGTAACTATTCCACACGGACGAAGTCGCTGGCAAAAGCTAGTTAAAAATAAATTTGTCTAGACTATAATGTTTCAGGGTCCAGAAAAACCGATCAAAACTGATGATTATCTATAGGTACATAATATTATAAAGAGGAAAGATTTGTATGTAAGTTTCTGACGAATTGGCTCAAAAAGTAATGGACCGATTCCAAAAAATATTTTGCCGTTAGAAAGCTACATTATCACTGAGTAACATAGGCTATTTAACATTACGCTACGCCTCTTAGGAACAGAGCAGCGTGGGTGAAACCACGAGCGGGTCGCTAGTTATAAATAATATTGCTCAGGTAATCCAATATAATCAAGATCATCCGCAACAGTCTTTGTGACTGAGTTTTATCATCTTCCAAGTATTATCTGTATTCTGTTTTTCGATAATTTATTTTTACATTTATAAACACAGTTCTTGGTTTTCGATGCGATGGAAAACGTAACTCAGCATTCCAAATGTTGTCCACATCTGACCTACCTCACGAAAATAACACATTATTAAGTAGGTCGGCCGATTCGCGCCAAATCTCCTTTTATTTGTCGACGCGTGTTACGTAAGTATCGCAATGCAGAATTTGCACTGACTTCTTGAAACTCTTCGTTCATTCGTTAAACAACGAAAAGGATGAAGTTATGAGGAAAATATAGACAGGTTATTGCGCGAATATTTATAGACATTGAAATAAAACTACTTTTTACGGATTTTATCGCATTGTATTGATATTATTTACTTCACGAGGTTTCGGATCCTTAACAGCATCTATGGTCACGGGTAGACAGAGGTTTTGGAAGTCTTAATGTTACAATTACTTTCATTTTTGTTTATTTATTTATTTATTTAACATTTATTTGACAACAAACACAGGTACATTAAAGGTGTTATAAATGAATCATGGCCCACTATGTTTTGCTCTTACGAGCGTACAAATATTTTATGAAGCTAAGAACATTACTAATTTTCAAAAGTACAATCTAACAATATAATGTCAATTTATAATTTAAATTCAAAGAAATCATGAATGCTATAAAAACATTTTTCAGCAAGCCACCGCGTCAACTCTTTTTTAAATTTAGAAAATGTCATCGATTTAAAATTATTAGGAATTTTATTGAATATTTTAACACACACTAAATAACTATTATTAGATGTCAAAGTCAGTTCAGTGTTAGCGATCCGATTCACGCAGAATGAGCTCAACCTAAAGGATCCAAAACGTCGGGAACTAAATAATATTAATGTGACGCCATAAAGTCCGTAAAAAGTAGTTTTATTTCAATTATTGTCTAAATCATGACAGCACAAACACTAGCGAACAAGCTATGCTAGCGGGGGGCTTAACAATCATACAAACACACCCAGACTGGCAATAAATATATTATGGATCACATAGATACTTGCCTCCGGTGAAAATCGACCGTCACTCATCGAGATTCGGCTCAATGGCCTTAAACGCGCAGTTATCATTATATGAAATTCTTAGCATATATATTCGTTTTTTTTTTAAAGTAATGCAGTCTGGCAGTTTTTTATTTCAAATACAATAATAAATATTAAAGTATAGTAGTATAAATTATTATAAAGTATAGCTTTTACTGTTTCCTTTACGTTCCTTGACCATGGTTACTGTAGATTACCTAATATTTTTATAGGTTAAAACCCCATAGCTTGGTGACACAATTTTTCAACAATCTAATCGTGATAGCGGCATTCTGTTTAGTTTGTTTTACAGATAAAATTAGAAATTTGACCTATTTAACTGTAGCCTACCTATTGTCGTAAACGAAAACACTTGTTGTGTTTTCTTAAATATATAATAAGTACAGGTTACTAATAATTTTATCATTTATGTAGTATTATATGCAACGGATTATAAATATGTTTACTTAAAATATAACAATATAGGATAGTGACTGGTAATTAGTAAAAATACTTAACACGTGATGGATGATATCTAATACTCATTGAAATAAAACTAGTTTTTACGGATTTGATCGCGTTGTATTGATATTATTTAATTCCCGACGTTTTGGATCCTTTGTAGCAACCATGGTCACGGGTAGAAGTTGTTGGACGTTTTTTACGTGGGAGAGCCATGCTTCGGCACGAATGGGCCCGGCGTTACACAACACTTACGTTGTGTTTCGCCGAGTGAGTGAGGTTACCGGAGGCCCATACCCCTTTTAAAAGGTCGGCAACGCCCTTGTGACTCCTATGGTGTTGCGAATATCCATGGGCGGCGGTAATCGCTTGCCATCAGGCGATCCGTCTGCTCGTTTGCTCTCCTATCCCATAAAAAAAAACCTTTTAAAGTTGCATTTACTAACAGCTACCTTACATTTTACCGTGAAACACACTTCTCGGTCCCCCCCTGGCAGTCTGCAGCCCGTAGGGGCTCTTAAAGATCGGCAACGTATCAGTAACTCCTCTGGTGTTGCAGGTGTCCATGGGCGACGACGACTACTTACCGCCACGTGGCTCGTCAGCTCGTTTGCCGACTTAATTCCATAAAGCATACATACCCGTGACCATGGATGCTGTTAAGGATCCGAAACGTCAGGAATAAAATAATACCAATTTAACGCGATAAAATTCTTAATAAATGGTTTTATTATAATAGTCAATTGTACATGGGACGCGAGTGAAACCGAAAGCTCCAGCTACTTAGTTTACATAACATCACTCCTGTATTCCCCGAAGGGTTAGGCAGAGGTGTACTGATGTAAACCACAGTTCGCCAGTATGTTTAGGTCCAAAGCACAAACCCTAAACTCTGAGTTGCTACTGAGGATTTCATATAAAAACCCAATAACACTGTTCGACCTGGATATCGAACCCAGGGTTTCTAACGTAGCAGTCGCGCCCAGGACCATTAGGCTAATGAGGCAGTTAACATTCCAAAATCAAAGTCAAAATGTTTAATTTCAATTAGACCACTAAAATAGGTACTTATGAAAAGTCAAAACTAGATGCACGGTTCGAAAAAGTGGGTCTTATGGAGAAGAGCCGGCAAGAAACTCCAAAGATATAAAGTATCTTTGGAGTTTCTTGCCGGCAAAAAAAATACAACATGATTACAATATTAAGCTTTACAAGTTTGTTTTAAATAGTTTAGAATATTTCTGAATACTCTGCCAAGTTGCCGCGTGTGCCCAAACAATAGTCCGTTTAGCGATAATCATTCAAGACAAACCATTGTATAACTTGTCATATCTTACAACAGTTTAACTGTGATTGTTTCGCATCTTGACAAGGACTTCTAAGAAAAACATGCGGAAAAATTACACGTTGCTTTATTGTGTAGCGTTTTCTTTTAATATTTTTATTATATTTAATCATACTAATATCAATACGTATATTAAGAATGTAAGTTTCACGTGTCTGTATATCTATACTAATATTATAAAGCTGAAGAGTTGTTTGTTTGAATGCGCTAATCTCAGGAACTACTGGTTGGAAATGAAAAATTCTTTTTGTGTTGGATAGTCCATTTATCGATGTAGGTTATAGACTACATAACATCACGCTACGACCAATAGGAAAAGAGCAACGCGGGTGAAACCGCAGGCGGGTCGCAAGTTACTTATATTTGCAAAAAAAAAATTGGGAACTCAGAATAAGTGATACAATCAATTTCTACCTTTTTTGGAATTTTTGCCTGTCTGTTTGTCTGTCCAAACCCACCATAGGCTCATGCTTACTCAGCCTGCTGGTCACATCCGCCACAGCTTAGTATGCATAAGTTTACTTTTGAAATTATCGGAATATTAGCGTCAGAATCGTTTTTTTATAACATTATCACTAAAGAGTTCGGCGAACCGAATTTCTCTTACAAACGTAATACCGAAATAAATCGTAATTTAAATACAATTTGATCAAATTCTGATATTATTGGGCATCCGATACCGTTAATCTAGGTTCCTACTCTACCATTTCGTTCAAAATACTTCACTGGAAATAAATATAGGTAAGCGAATGCAATTTTTGATAACTTTAGCAAGTTTGGAACGATTTTCCGGTCTTTTATTTCTAGTGAAGTAGTAGTAGACGAAATAGTACCGTTGTAACTCCGATTAACGGTATCCAAATCCGAATAATGACAGATTTTGATAGAATATTGTCTAGATTACGATTTATTTCAGTATTACCTTCTTGTAGGAAATAAAAGCTCCGCCGGAACTTTAACATCAAGTGAAATGGCGGTCAAGTGGAAGCCTATCAACAATAAAAAATAAATATAAACTTTCCCAAATAGCAAGCATAGTTTCTTTTAACTTCCCTCTTCGCCTTCGTTATTGAAGTATATCGAAACATACGGTCGTTTTCAAGGTATTTGTAAACGTAAGGTATTTCTGGCGTGGGTTTCCTCATGGTCACATGCATATGCATTACTTGCACTAATAGCTTTCGATGTGAAAGCTAAGTAAGGCATAGTACTTCTAGCATTGTTTCTTTTGGCAACACTTGATTGACTTGCGAACAATCACTTCATAGTATAAAACAAAGTCGCTGTCGCTGTCTGTCCGTCCCTATGTATGCTTAAAGCTTTAAAACTACGCAACGGATTTTGAAGCGCTTTTTTTAATAGATAGAGTGATTTAAGAGGAAGGTTTTAAGCTATTAACATTACGCTACGACTCTTAGGAATGGGACAACGCGGGTGAAACCGCGGGCGGGTCGCTAATTCTATTAATAAAACTATGCCTATGTAGTTATCTTCCACAAAACTCATGCATATTTAAGTATTTTGTTATCTAATACTATAGGAATATATGTGAAGCAGGATTATATTATGCAATAAACTTGACATTAAACGATCAACCTGTTTTTCTCATTTCCATATTCAATAGAGAGCTAATGATAATAAGATCAAACTTATCTAAAAGTATACTGATTTCTGACACTTACGCGAATATTAGAATTAAGTAATATCAACACAACGCGATAAAATCCGTAAAAAGTAGTTTATTTTAATGTGTAAGTGTCAAGATTTACCGAAAAGAAGTAATGAGAATTTTTTCTTGTTTCAGGACCTTATCCCAACACAAGATACAGAATCCTATCTGCTGAAGACGCAAAACGCCATAACAAATCTACAAGCGAAGCTACAGTCTTCCAGGACCAATAATTTTAGCAGCATTCCGTCCCAGCTTACCTCGAGCCTCATCAGCGAGAAGACCGCGATCTCCCGGCTCCCTATTTCGCAGCTCAGTAGATCCAACTCACTCAACTACCGGCTCAGAAGGAAAAACAACTCAAATGACAGCAGTCCACTCAGAAGTCCTGGCCATTATGTCATAACAGGGTCCGCGAAAGTCCCGGAAAGCACTAAAATACTATTGAACTCCGCTTCGAGGTCCTTAGATACGGATAGACGGCATGACTTGAATATGAACAGCCCGTCTTCGGACCGAGGGTTGTTGAGTAACAGTTCTGATGATAAAACATTGTCGAATCGACCACCACATGATGTTGAAGTAATTCTGTCTCCCCACAGAAAGTCACACACGCGAAATAGAGTGCTTGAAAGCCGAAAGAATGAAGCGAAGGACTCTAGCAACGCCAACCCGGCGGTGTGTCTCAAGAATGTACTGAAAAATAATGCCTTAGATTCTAAATACCCTCGTATTGAACCAACGCGTTGCCAAGGAGACAAGAAGAGCCACCAGAGAGTCCTAAGCGACGGCCTAAAATATAAACCGAACAACATCGGCTTCGGATCATCGATTAAAAGATCGAGTTCCTTCAACACTGTAAATAAAAATAACAATTATATCGATCTCAAAATAACTTCTAGAAGATCTAGTGGTCATTCGGAAGAGTACAAGGATTACTCAGATGAATCCGACAACGGGTCTTACGAGAAGTCCCAAGATTGTAGATACAAAAGACAGATATTAAACAGAGGTAGAATCGATTCCCCTGATTTGAAATCAATTGCTCCGGCTAATTCGCCGCGAAGATGTCCGAATACTCCGGAAATGCACAGAAAGTTCGGGCCGGGTTTGGTTAGGAACTCTGTCAGAGTGACCAATAAGGAGCGACTGAGTCCGAGAGTACCAGAACAGCCCATCGTGCGAGAGGAAAGAGGGAAACAGACCAATCATCAAAGCAGAAGGTCTGCGGAGCCGCGGCAGACAACTTTAAATAGACTGACTAAATCTAGGTCTTCGACGCGAGAAGTACAGCCAAAGCATCTAGACAAAGGTTAGTTACAAGCTTTTGTTTGTAAGTAGGTTACGGTTCTATGTGACGATGATCGATTAGACAAAATTATGGCCGAGTTTCGGGGTGGACCGAATAAATAGAAGAAAGTTCTTTGGTATTTCATGCTTTCTTCCTTAGGTTTTTTAAATACTATCCACTTTTGAATGATATTTTCCAACATTTCTCAAGATCTCAAAATCTGTCTTGAGATAGACTCATTGCAACACCTATTTTAGGTTAAATAAACCCTACTAAAAACCACAAAAAGTCTTAACCAAGGACTTCTAAATATCTGCTAAATCCGGTGCTGTGGCAAGGCAGTTAGTTTTTACGATAGTGAATTAACCAACTTATGGTTATAGTGAAAGGGACCTTTGACATTCGCTTTTTATTAATAAACTCAATTAAGTTTTTGCTCGAACTAGTTATCCAAATTACTTATACTTAGGTACCTATTTTCTAATTAAACATTAGTAAGTTCTATATGTTGGTATTTTGTGTTGCTATTTTTAGATTATCCGATTATTTTACGTGTCCGTGTGTATAATAGTGTGGTTCGCTTTTTATCCTATTCCTTCCTATCAATAGTTGTCTAAATTAATTACTACTAAACCCTTTAATTATCACAATGACGTGTGATCACCTTTTTATCGTACACAGCCGAATCGCCTATCAATCTTTAGAAATAAAGAAAAATACAAAAGATCAGAAATCCTTTGCACAATACGACACAATAATTTTACCTTTGCTTACTAAAACAAATAAAGGAAACAAAGTCAATGAAGGTTGTAACTTACAAGTTTGCAATAAACTTCATTGAATAACAATTTCACAAGTGAGAATACAATCGATAATTTCTATTTAACACACAGCATTACTAATAAAGAATCGAGTTATCCTTGAATTGAGTTTAGGCAGTAGTTACCGATTCGTCATGCTTGCAACACAGCGGCGGCCATCATGGATTGGAATGCAATTTGGCTCCAATTACGTTTTGATTCTGACAGATTGTTTTGAGGTTAGGGCATAAAGTAGAAGGACAGATTTTCGTCTGTTGAACATTTTAATATAACTATATAATAAAATATGTATCCATTCATTTAAAATTGATTGATTGTAGGCAATGATATAACTATATAATGTCATTGATTGTAGGTGTTACAATAGTTAATTCAATGATATATTATAGTTAAAAAAAGAAAAGATTTTAGAATAATCACGTATCGGAAACTTGTTAATAATACGGTCAGAACAATATCGGAAAAACTGCTGTAGGCTCCATATGGTCTAACCAATGCTATTACTGATAACTGGAACGAATGACTGTTGTAATCGATTTCGATGGCCATTACATCATCGAATTATCGATTCAATGGCCTATATCACTCGAATGACACACTGAACAAGCCATTGGTTCGATCTATTTTAATGTATGAATTCAGATACTTACAAAATATTGATACTGACCCATTGCTTAGAGAGTCGACTCATAATAGCGCATAATTATGAATTTAGGAATCCTACCATATGTTGATTCAATTTTTTTTCTGTTACCGAAATGTACAGAAATGGAATTGCATCGTAGAACCTAAAAGTAAATCACTGGCTAGCTTGAGTCTTCAAAATTTTATCAATGCACTTACTCAAAATAGTGACATACCAATGTTTACAGTCTCCCATCTTTATCAAGAATGTTATACCTCTTGATATCAAACAAATTCAACACCTCAACTCAAAATATTTATCCTTGCTTTAATCCAGCGATCCAATTAAAAAAAAATACAACAATCAAAATTTCCCGCCTCCAGGACAAAAGAAGCCAAGCCAGTACCGTTCATCGTCAGCGTTGGCCTCCAAAGAGATCGAATTCTCCAATTGGAAGAAACGCGCGTCGTATGACCCCATGAAGGCGGCGCAAGAGGGCAAGCGACGTCAGCAGATGGCAAAACGACAGGATTGCAACAAGGATGATCTGAGTTCGCCCAGGTAACATCATGACATTTTTATTGTTGATACGCTAAAGCTTGACCACTACCCTACCGCTAACCGGTGTTGTTAAGCGATACTGCGATTTATGATGGAGCACGATTGCCTAGGAAAAAAAAACGATTAACCCGTGATTTAAAGACACCCAGATTATATCTATTAGGAATTCAGGACAGACCCACTCAGGAAACGCATTCCACATTAATTCATCGGTACGCTTGACAAAAGTGGACTTAAAGAGTTTCGATCGGGTTTTTGGAGTATACACCATGAATCGATGCTTGTGGTCATCCGATAGTAGGGCAACGGGGAATAAGATCGTGGAGATCTGGTGTACACTCTCCGAAATGTATAGCTAGCAACTTTGCGGCGATGTCGCAGACTTTGGAGTTTAGTCTGGACAAAGGAGTCGTTGCCAATGAGCTTCTTGGTCAAAGAAGTCAGAATATTTTATTTCTAATATCAAAATTAGTTGCACGATTCCATAAAATGGGTCTTATGGAGACGAGCCAAAATAAACCATACACTCCATTATAAAAAACATGTTTACAATGTTAATCTTTACAATAGTTGCTGAGAATTTTCAAAAATGCGTATAACTTTGTTACTGAGTTGTTGGACAACAGACAAAAGTCAGACAATCAACAAAAGGTATACAGGTAGTGAACTGAAATTGCGTCTTGACATACTCGTAGATTACGTTATAAAGAATTATGAACACAGATGTGGTAAGCTGCTACTGTATACCTCTTTTGTCAATTGTACAATCTCACTGACAAATGTTCTGCTACTAAGCAACAAAGCGGCAGTTAGGGTATGTATGCTGATTCGTAAAAATGTTGGTTCCAGTCACTCATCACCCGTCCATCGCTCCCAATCCTTCCACACAACGAACATAGCGGATCTAGAAACCCTAGACTACTCCTCAGAAGAAACGGAAGACGACCAGATGATCGTCACGTTACCAGTAGACCCCATGATCATGTCCACGCATTCAGACATACTGGATCTCAGGCCTAAAGACTACAGTAACCTTAGGAGACAAGCCATGACCAATGATGTGGTCCTGTCCAGGGATTACGTCACAAATTTCCAGGTAAGAAACATTAACCGTCCTTACGTAGGAGTCTCTCGTAAAGTAACTTTGTGAGTGTGTCGACTTTTGCGCCTGAGAGCCGATTCCCCTTCGGTTGCTGCGGCTCTGGTAGTCTGCAGTCCGTAGCCTTAAGGTTCGGCAACATATCAGCAACACCTCTGGTGTTGCAGGTGTTCAGCAGCGATGACTTCTTGCCATCAGACGGCTCGTGTGCTTGTTTGCCGATTTGATTTATTTTCTCTCTCAATGTCAGGCCGACATATAATAGAAATAGAGCGACTTAGACGGAGTGATTTGTTTCCAAATGGAAAATAGAAACATTTGAACTTCACCTTGAAAAATATTATTTTTCCAGATGGAAACAAATAAGCTTTTACAAGTATTTATGAACCGTTATCAGTCTAGTTGCACGGTTCCAAAATGTTGATCCTATGGAGAAAGAATCCAGCAAGAAACTTCATGGACATTCCTTGTTCCTCCCTTGCTACTGTTATTATGCCCTGTCTATCGCTAATTCGCTAGTGGTCTTTTTATGACTTGAAAAAATGTAATGGAAAAGATGTATATGGTATAAGTATACATTGAAAATAACCCTTTAAATAACCGTTTTACAGGTAAATCAAACACACGCAGAAAAGAAACGTCGCGACGCCCGCGACTCGGACAAAAGAAAAACATTTATCATAGATGACATAACCCCAACCAAAGAGAACATAGACTTCCTAACAAAGACAAGAGAGGAAGTCATAGACAAGCGAAAAACTTTTATCCTTGATAGTGATACTAATTCTACAACAAATGGCAGTAGTCCTAGGAACTCCTCGATTTTTAGTCATGAGAAGAATTCTCTGACTACTGGCACGAGTGATACGGAGGGGGAGAGTGGAACGGAGAGCGCTCCTGTGGTGATGAGACATCAAGGAGGGAAGAGGAGTGCGCCAGTGCAGGCTAAACAGAGGTTAGTTGATATTTTATTAAGAATTCCTTTTGCCAAATTAAAATAAGTAGGTAATATTTTTTTTCTTCGCATATTCTAGATCATTTCTTATTCATTGTCAGGACTAGAGTTACTGAAATTTTCTGAATTTAGGAATTTCTATTTAAGCTTGAAGGCTAAACGAAAATCCAACATTCGGTAGGTATTCAATTACAGAATGCAAAAATCTTTGCTGAATTAACTTAGTATTAGCTCGCCCCTTATTTCTTATATGGGATCTAACGACACCGGGAAACTGTGCGTGAATAGTTCTGCCTTACCCTACGATGATGGCGTGATGATTTTTAGGTACAGCGGTGATTACTCGATGTCATCGTCCACCACCTCCATCAGCCAACGGAAGCCGGCGATCCAGCCACGTTACCTGGACATATCCAAGTACAAGAACGAGCAGTCGCCCAAGAACTTCCTGCGGCGGGACCCCTCCAAGACTTACGTGGGGGTGCTCAACACCGATAAGCCTGTCAGCAAGGGGAGCGCACAGCATTATGAAATGGGTAAGTTATATAAACTTCATTAAGACATGGGTAAATCATATAAACATCATAAAATGGGTAAATTATAATAAATGATATAGCAAGAGAAGCGCACACATTCTGAAATGGGTAAATTATATAAATTTCCTTATGACATGGGTAAATGATATAAACACTATGAAATGGGTAAATTATATAATATTGATAAAAGTATTGAAGAAAATTATAAATTAGTTACTGAAAAATGCGACAAATCTAGTCGTAAACTTGTAATATTTATTTTAAAGAGTTGTAAAGTGTTTGCAGAACCGAATAATGAACTATGGGTATACAATATTAAACCAACTACATACAATAATATAACTACTTAAACTATGTAATAATTGACTTGTATATAATAATTGACTTTTTTTTACAATAGAACAAAAGAAACAAGAATTAGAGAAGTGGAAACGAAGGGCTTCTTACGACCCGAGGAAAGCGGCTGCACTCGGAAAATCGACCAAGACGCCGTCAAAAACTGCTAGGTAAGTGACCTTTGCTTGAAAAAGTTTGCCTTATCTATGGTAGGCTGTTTGCGGTACTTGCCTTTGCCTACACGCTCAAAAGGCTTTAAGAAGAAATTGTAGTCTGTGTCAAAAAGAGTAGCCTACATAGGTATTAACGTAACATCAAATATTGGAGGATTCTAATTGAAACAGGCATAAGAAGATTTAAGGTTTTTAACATTTTTGTTTGCCATATAAAACTTTTTGTTTAAATTTTTGTTATTCAGTTGTACATATTCTGTTTTAACATTTCTTTTCTGTTAATATTAATATAAGCTTAAGTTATATAAGATTAAAACATAATTTATTGTAAATTTTAGAGCGTGACAAATCAAAATGCATGCAATTCCGTGTAAGTGACATGCGAGCCGCCATCTTGACGTGTAAGGTTAGTCAAATGTCAAACTGACAGCTGTGGCGACCGCGGATTTTCAAATTGACAGCTGTAAAATTATGCACCCGTAATTGGTGTATTTAAAAAAAATGCTTTAAAGGCTTTCCACATCTATGCTTCTAAAATTCTTGGTTTTTCATGTCTGTATTTTGTAATTTGTGATTTTTTTTTACATTAAAATCTCTATTTATGTCTGAAAAATCAAGAGGTCTGCTTTCCTATTGCTTGGCCCACTCTTAATTCTTATAAATAACACAAAAAAACAGGTTTCCATTGGCTGGTTATCATCAATCCCTATGTAACTATTTTGGTGCAAATGTATGATATCACAGTATTATTTTATTGGCAACATCCTATAATAACGCTTGATAGATACTTACTGTGTGGTTTTTGGGTTACTACTTGTACAGTAGGTATGTATCTCTTTTTTATATTTTCATTTTTACCTTGTTTTTTTTTTCAATCTTGATGGTGTTGAGCTAGCAACTAACTCAAGCGCTATTTAAAAAATGCATAGCTTATTCGTAAATGAAAATTTTCGTGTGATTCAACAATGTACCTATGTTTATTAGCTGAATATCATTGTAAAAGTTTTGTTTTCCTTGTATTGAATTATTGATTTGTAAGTTCACACACAAGCACTGCACAAACTAGGATGCAATGCAGAGATAGTTATAAATGATACACTAACACAGTGCTATGAAGTACCAAATACGATGCAATAATCATTACCCCATTGTCCTATTACTGGGCATAGGTCTCTGTCAGACCGTATGTAATTAGGCTATAGTCGAAAACTTCACACATAATCCTAAAAATCTCGCATGCAGGTTTCATTACATCATCTTTTCCTGTGAAAATATCACATGAAAATTTTCATTTTTTTTTTTTACAAAACGCTATATTTTTACGTCTTTTTTTCTCAACAGTAGCGTGCTCCGCTCACAATCGTTCCACGGTCCGGTGCAGGCGTACACGAGCCTCCGTCCCGCGGCGCCCGACCAGATCTGTGAGACATATGACGCTTCTAGCGACAACGACTTCTAACGACACTGTCGACTTCGACTTGTGATAGCCGCGTTTGTATTTGAGACTAGTCTGTAACGTTTTGTATCTTGAACAAAAACGGCAAAATCCCGAATTGAATCGTCAAATAATATTGTCAAATGATCTCCCGTTTTTTCGGCGTTTAATCGTTTTTGTATTCATACAAGGATACAACGCAGTGTGTTCATACTAATTGTTAGTGATGTGTTTGTTTGATGTCGATACAAAATTACATTTGTATAGCTTTTGTATCGATATAAACTAAAGATTAGACCAGTTAGTACTGAGATTGTGATGTATTGTGATGGTAATATTGCCAAGGACCCGAATAGTTGTCCATAGTCGGGATAGTGGACGACGCGGTATAATTTCGAACAAGTCAATTTTTTTTCTTATGTTACAATACTGGAAGTATGCAAAAAATATTGCTTTTTGTTTAGTCTCTAGATGCTGGTTTATTCTGCAAAAGAGAAATTTATTCAAATAAAATATAAGTACACCATTTTTATTTAATTGTGTCTACTATTGAATGTTTCTGTATTCGGGGATTTAAAAAATAAGTGATTTTGTAGGTAATATGAAATACTAAAATTTACCAAAAATATACCTTAATTTACGATGCAATGAAAATGTTTTAAACCTTTTCCTATTGAGCGTAGAAATAAAATTGGAAAACCTTATAGAAAAAGGGATTGAGGAGATTACAACAACATACAAAAATAAATGAAATTAAATTTTTGTTTAGAAAGAATAATGATTTAAAAATTCATAATGAACGGCAGAAAAAAGTGTCTTTAATAATTTAATATCATAATAATATTTTAATTGGGTACTATTTTTATGTTATCATGAATTAATATATTCTTTTTTAATCAATCATTACTTAAGTCCTTATTTGGATGAACATCAATAATTAAACAAGAAAAGTTCACGTGACTATGGACTTTCCTCGCCAAATACAGAATTTGGATTATCTTTTGAGTATAAATCAGCATGTTTGTTAAAAGGCCACGATTTTTAATTGCCTGACGATTAAAATAAAAAAAAATGTAGGGACCGATGCAATTTTTTTACTATTTTATGTTCGCACAAAATCTAAATTTGGTTTAAAAACATAATGAATGCGTCGCTGTTTTATTTTAATTGTTATTTTTTATATTTAAGTATGTACTTGAAATCTTTTTGTAAAATATTTTTCCGTAAAATTAAGATAAAATATTAAATAATAATTAAATGTGATTTAATTAATAATGCCTACAGTATCTATAGGATTGGCTATTATTATTTACCACTAAAAGTGTATGAGATTAGTTATCGTTTTATGTCCAATTTAGATAGATGTAGAAATAATCTTCGCTAAAGTATATATTAATGAGATATCCCTTTATATTGCTCATATCATTCATACATCGATGTATTCTAGAAATATTTAACCTTTTTTAGTTTTAGTGTTTTTTTTTTATCGTGCAATACCACATCACATTTTATCCGCTTAAAATATGAACAAAATGTATTCGTTTATCGATATTTTTCTATTTTAGTATCGAAAGTTTTTCTGGATTATACAATAATTTTTGCGTGTTTACTGTTTGTTTTTTCACAGCACTTTAATAAAACACAGTATTTTTGCGATTTTTAAATAAATGCTGTGAAAAATACTTATGAGAGAAATGAACCAAAACATTGCTTTGTTAAGACTTCTGCGAGGCTCTGCACTTGATATAGCTTTACGCGTTTTTACGTAGGTGCATCGCTGGAAAAACTCTCTTTACTTAAAAATATTACAGAGCCTAACTTTCTTATTATAAATTTCGAGTACAACATCTTATTTTGACATTTATAGTAATGTAAAACAGTTGTCTTAATTTTTTTTATTATAAAGTTTGTCGTTTTAATAAATAATTTTAAGTAAAGAGAATACAAATCTTAATTCTAACTCTGATAAGTCTGCTGAAATGTTTTTAAGTTTATATAATTCTAAGATTATACTTACAATGTTAGCACACGAACAAAATGTCGGGATTTTCTCTGAATTACTGATCAAATTCAAAATGGCGACTATTGTGAGTTCGATTCTCAATTTTGAGTAGTGATTTACTATAAATAGTAGTAAGCCTGGCTTTATTTAAATCAGCGCGATAAATGTACCATAGACGCTGGAAGCGTTAAGATTTGTAAAACATAATTGATGTTTAGAGTTTTGTAAAAATATTATTTAAATAGTAAACAAATAAAAAGATTGTTTAAAATTATTTTCGTTGTTTCATTTATTTACAAAAGGCTTGAAATCTATAACAAAAATGTAGAATGTTGAATCCTTAGTTTCATCTGTATTAACCAAGCATACAAGACCACTAATCCGAAACAAACAACATAGCTTTCTAGAAAAATAATCCATCCTTACCAATCTGGTCTCCTACATTACTCCTATTATAGATAAAAATAAACAAGTTGATTCCGTTTACGCCGATTTTGCTAACGCTTTTGACAGAGTTGATCACCAAATCCTACTTAATAAGCTGCAACATCAGTATGGAGTGTGCAACGAATTGCTATGTTGGTTCGAGTCTTACCTGCTAGATCACGAGTACGTTGTGGTAATAAAATAACACTGAATCCAAAGAGTACAATTTCCGGAGTTCCCCAGGGATCTAATCTTGGTCCAATTATATTTATGCTATTTATAAATGATATAGTCGAGTTGGTGCAACATTGTGATTATTCACTTTATTCTTATGATATGAAAACTTCACGTCAGACTAACTCTAGTTGATGCGAGATTGCTGCAAGATGTTCTTGATCGAATTTAAAATAAGAAATGGTGTTGTGATAACGGAATGTTAACGTAATGTTAATGCTGCCAAATGCCAACATATTTGTTTCACCAAAAAACGGAATATAACTCAAATAAGTTTTCAATATAAATAAAGATCTGATTGCCACAGTCCATCAAGTGCCGGGACTTGGATGTTATCCTTGACTCTAAAATATTTTTTATTCCTGTTACTTCTGTTGCTTGAAAATGTGACCCTAATTGCGCTGTAATATCAGCGTCCCTTAATATCATATCTATGAATAAAATGATTAACTTTTAAAAGTTTTCCCTTAAAGACTAAAAAAGGATGAAAAATTAAAACACTATTAATACATTTATTAATAATGATTTTATCTTTGAATATCAATTACACTTTTTTGTTTTATTGTTATTTTATAAACTTTACATACATATTTTTTTCATATTTTATATACCATATAATGTACACGATGGTTTTTTGAAATGGGATTGTAGTAAGAAAACTGAAAGTATGGAAATAAGGAAAAGAAGTTGAGTCTTCAACTCCATTTAAGAAAGAAATAAGTATGGAGCCCATTTAAAAAAAAAATGTCATTTAGTTTGCACTTATCGGGAATCGTAATCGGGTCATGATTCTTTACATAGATTCCGTTTTCACACTGCAATCCCTTTTAAAAATATCAACCTGTCTAAAGTGTAATTACTAATTATTTTAGTATTACATTACCTAAATACAAATGGGAGACAAAAACACAAATACTGCTTCTTTATAAGAAAATAAAAACGCCTGCGTTTATGTTAAACAATTTCTTTTTCGTTGTTTTAAACCAGTACGTCGTGTACTTATTTTTATAACTAAGAATTATGAAGAATAACATTTCAAAGTCACTCGTTTTTTTTTTTCAATAAAAAGGAACTCTTTGGCCTCTCTTTCACATTTTCTTCCGTAACTATACTTACTTCACAACCACATTACACGTTTTTTTTATTAAAAAAAGATTTAAAAAGATTTTTCTCTAGTTCAAAGTAATTTCTAAATTGAGCAAAGTTAATAGTGACAATAAAACGTTATTCGTCAAGAAATATTTTGGGGCCTATTTGGGCCTTTTTTAAAGTCGTTTTTACGACTACGATTGACATTTTTCGTAATTCTGAATGGTATTCTATTAATAAAATTATTAACAGGGTTTTATACTAATTAATCCAAGTTAACAGAAAACAGCAATAAATGCTGAAATTTGGTCAAATTCAAAATGTTGTTTTCAGTTTACATAACTGCACATAAAATTACAAACTAAACACAACGATTCGTAACTGTACATCCTTTTTACAATATTATTTATAATTAAAATTATTTTAAATACCTTTTATAATAAATATAGTGGTATATTAGTTTAAATTTGCTGTGTAGGTATTAAACCAAAAGTTTTTTTAAGTTAAAAAGCGCTACGTAAATAAATAATTAGCTACCTCCGAATATTTATAGCATAGCTTAGCTTAGAGTTATGTTTAAGGTGTGGTAATTGTAAAAAACATAATCCTCTTCGTGTGAAAGTACATTCAAAATAAGATTGTTTCTTATTTTGAATGTACTACCACACGATTTTTTACCCGATGCGCTAGGAGGAGGATCAAGATTAGAGAGAATTAAGTACCTATAATTTTTATGATATATCAGTTTATAGTAAATAACTGTCTGAACGAAAACAGTTTTCTTACGTTATGTTGTTAATGATTTTAATTTAACGATATATAAGTATAGTTATTGAAAAAATTTAAGCTTTCTTTTAATTGTTTACTCTCAAAAGCACGTTATAAATAATCGGGGTCTTAATATTAACAACTCAAAATTTTATTTAAAAAATTTGGCACAAGAGAAACAATTCGTTTTTTGAAAATGCGGAAAACACGATTTTTATTTTTACCGAAAATAAAGGAAAATTACCATGATACCCTGTATGCCTAAATCGTAACTAAATGCACATAAAGGAGGCAGTAACACAAAGAAATGGACTACAAAGAGTAAAATCAAACATTATCTTACACTATCTTACAGTAATTAAAGCATTCATGTGATTTCCACATTTTTTAATTTCGTATATATATATATATAATAAAAACTATTTCATATCTTCTAGTGTATATTTATAAATGGCAAATCTAACAATGCGATAACACTAAATGAAACTCCAGAATATCTTGTTTAACATCACATAAAATTTTTAAACCAACTAAATTATGGATTTTACCTATTTATTTTAAATCTACATGAATCATAATAAGGACAAAATCACAAAATTGTTATAATATTAGGGCGGATGTACACAAATCTCTACATTTTATATATTTACAAACATTTTTAAGCGACTACGGTGGCCTAATTATTCTAGGAATGAGAAGAGGACCTTCCGTGATTTTTCAAACTTATTATTAATAACAATGACATTATATAGTTAAATAGAGGATTAATAATAATAAAAAATAACAATACGATGCTACCAACATCGTAGGTGTATGTAATAAATATCTTGCCAGTGTAAAAATCTCCGAAAGGTCCTGAAATTTTAACTTAGACGACAGAACCGTATAATTCGTTACCGTGGCCTTATTTTAGGTTTAATATATTTAATAAGCAATATAACATTCGCCTGTGCGTTTCTTTTCAAAATATGTCAAGTTTAACCCACCTTCAGACCACATTTGATCTCAAATATTAAGCCAAACGTTAAGTGGGAGTAAATTTGAATAAAATTCCGTAAAAAATTGGGTCTAACATACAAACATCCGTCTAAAAGTCCAAGACCAAATGTAAGTTTGAAAAGAGCCGTTATTTTTAAAATTGGCGTAAAATAATCATACGAATTTGTATAAAAAAATTACTACGAAGCACATTTTATTTACATATAGTTTTTATTTTTAAATTACACAACTGATTTTCCGATTTATTATCTAAGTAGCAAAAACTGTTTTTATTCCATCTAGGGAGGTAATATTTTTCGCAAAACATTGAGCTAATTGAGCAACAATAAACTATGACTAAAAGCGACCAGGAAGCCATTTGTAAAACAAACTATTTACTATCCTTAACGAAAATAAAGACATATTTGTACACGTACGATAAAAATACAAATTTCAAAATAAATACTTTATTCTTCATCACAAAGTCTATTAAAAAAAATATTTACAACTAATGTAACATAGCACTTTAGTGTCTGTGGCACAGTTAAAACAACCAATGTGTCACTGGTACGATTTAACAGCTAATTTCGGAATCCCCGACATAGTCGCCGTTGCTACCCTGTTTGTTGACTATATTCCTATCATCAAACTTCTTGCTCACTTGATTACTACTGGAACTCGAAGATGCATTATCACTGTCGGCATACGGCACATCAGTCATCGGTCCGTTGAGCAAACTCGCCGCAGAGTTGGATTGTTTCAATTTAGTTTTTTCCTCTTTTGGTTCGATTTCTTTGGGTAAGTCGTCTATAACCGCCTTTTTCGGGTCTATTTGTATCGTTTTCGATTCTGATAACTTGTTTGGAGTGACGACGTTTATGTATGGCGGCAAAATGTTCATGGTTGTCAAGTTGACAGACCCGCTATTTTTTTTTAACGCGTTCAGGTTTTGCTCTAGTTGTGCGGCATCTAAGCAAAGAGGTTTTGGTTTTTGGGTGTATGTCGCGGGTTCTTTCGCCCTCGTGGTGATTCGGGGTGGATCCGGTGAAGCAATTGGCGCTGGTTTTTGTTCCGGCATCAAAGCGTTCTTATTGTTCGTTTTGTCTATTATGTTCACATTGGCGTCTATGGCCAGTGTTAGGACGTTTTCAGGCGGTTTGGGTGAGGTTGGAGTTATGCTTATTAGTTTCTCGACCTGTAAGATTAATGTTGTTAAGACTATTATTTTGCTGGCTTAAAAAACTGACACTTTTTGAATTTTATTGTGGGTGCCAGCACTTTGTTGTCAGATTATCTTAACTAACTTATTTCTTGCAGGCAAAGCTTTAGTAGAAACTTACGACAGGTCCATTATCGATACTCTGTCGCGGCGTTTGGCTGCGCGGCGTGTGGTTCCGCGGTGGCTCGGTGAACGATGTCTCCCAAATGACCGGTTGACCCTCTGCCTCCACTGTTATCTCGTCCAGTGACGGCCCCTCTACTGAACTTAGTAGTCTGCGGACATTTCTTACAGTTAGCACTAGTATCGACATCAATAATTATGTTTTACATATTTTGAAGTGGTTTTGTGTCAGATACACATATTCCTTACAAATATAAATATATATTTTTGTATATATTGAAAATGCATATTCGGAATAAAATTAATCGAAAAGGAGCTATTTAATGGAATTAAAATAGGATACAAAAATCTGTGGCGTTTGAAATAATCCACCATGAATTATCGGGAAAAGAAGTCAAGTTTCAATAAAGATGACAACTAAAACTTTTTTTTAAATGAACCTATCTGTTACGTTTGACATCTGAACTAGGCACCATGATCACTGAAGTCAACCGAGCAAGCCGCGAGGTCGGATTGAAGATGAATATGTCAAAGACCGAGCTGATGACTAATAGCACGAAAAGTAAGTTGGAAGTCGATGGCGCAGAAACAGAATACGTCTAAGGGTACACACCTATATCTGAGCCAATTAGACTCTTTCCAGGCGAGACAAGTAAAAGAAATTTGCAGGCACACTGAAAACGCTTGGAAGAGCTATTGGCCCATGAAAAACTTAATGAAAGGTAATCTCAAGAAAAAACTTATGGACGCTTGTATTTTGCCTATCCTCACCTACGGTGCTCAGATTTGGTCTTTGACGAAACTACAGAAGTCCGATCTCGGGGTTTGCCAGCGAGCCTTGAGCATTATAGGAGACCGGTTATCAGAACGTATAAGGAACAGTGTACTGCGCTACAGAAGTCAAATCGCCGACCTTGGTCAGAAAGCCGCAAGCTTAAAATGAAGTTGGGCAGGTCATATCTGCCCCATGTTGACAAAATCCACCATTGAGTGGAACCCACACAACATTAGACGACGTTGCGGCAGGCCCAGGAGGAGATGGCGGGACGAGCTGAACCTTTATTGGAAGGATTGATAGCAGAAAGCTTTAAGCCGAGAGGAGTGAAAGGAGGGTAGGGAGGCCTTTGCCCTGCAGTGGGACGATTAGGGCTGAATAAAAAAAAATACCTATCTGTGGAATTAGACGGCCGAAACTTTGGTGTTGACGTCCTTGGCTCGACGACGCAGGTAACGGAGATATCGCGTTTTGCGTTTGCGCCGCCCCGGGACGCCATTTGAATGTTGCCATATTCTTGTGATGCTGTCAAAATAGACCGATTAGCTACAATCGAACCCATTTTGTAAAACAAATTAATACTCTTAAAGTTTTACAAAAAGAATTATGCACCAAAATATTTCGAAAAACTGGGATTTCCTAAAAACGGGAAAAGGATAACAAAAAGAGATCCAATTTTAACATTTAAATACTGAGGAAATCTTTATAAAATCCAACTCACATTACCAAGTGATTAGTCATTTTTTTTTGTAATATTATTGAGGTGCATTATCAACTACACACACAATTATTGTATTAACACGATGCAATAAAAATAGAGGATATTTCGGAATCGAAACATGATTTAAATAAAAAATTAGATACAGTACCGAGCTAGGTAGGTAAGGTAACATTCACTCATCGGGAAATAAACGTTCCTGAATTTAAAATAACATAAAAATACCTTTACAATGTATACCTTAGTCGTCTGATTTCAACGAGAGAAAGCTACAATAAATAGAATTATACAATAAAACGTGGCGATTGTGACTCAATTACATAAATCGATTGTCAAACAAAAACTGGTCTTAATCAATTTAAAAATTATCAAGCTTTTTACAACGTGTATGTATGTCAATACCAGAAAAAACGGTACAAAAAAGGGTAGTCAGAAACTTGGATATTCTAATTTGAAGTCGAAATCTACCTTTTTGCTGGTAGTCCATTAATAGGCGCTTTGTAGAAATACTTATATTTATTATTATAAAAGGTAGCTGATGTCATCATCATCAAACTTTGATGCGGTTCTGAAATTGCGCGCAATCGTTCCTTGAAAATTTTACAAATACTTATAGCTTACCTTTCAGAAGAGGTGGATATTGTGAATCCTCCGTTTCCGGTTGATCCTGCGCCACCGTTTGCGATTTGCTATGAGGGGCCAGCGGTTCCGTTGGGCTATAACAACGTCCTCGGATTGGTACAGTTACAGTTTAACTTAAGTTGAACACTGATTGTGCAAAATGTTTGAGAAGCGCTGTGATTTTCATCGAAGAGTTGCTTTGATTAGATATTATTAGAGAAAACCATAGTAGAGTTGCGTCAGTTTAATTAACATTAATTAATAACGTTATTATTTAATTATTACTATTTACATAGTATACACTGTTTATTTTAAATCCTGATTTTAATTTGATAAGTCATAGCAATATAATATTGTGAAATGAATCAGAAATGGTCTTTTCTATTTGATTTAGTTGCATTTCTTATAAATCTGTTAGTAATTTTATCCCATAATTTTATATTCCTACAAACAGGTGGATTTTGAAGATCAAAGTTATATATTTTGTATCAAGGCAACAAGCATAACATAGAAAAAAAATTTTGCAATTTCCAAGAATGCTGCTTGAGAATAATTTAAATGTAGTATATTATTTGATTGTTTTATAGAATCACTTTTTAAATTAGAAACGTTTGCTGGTAAGGAAAGATCAGCGTCTAACGCATGCGGCCACTGCTGAGTCTGTCTAAAGCAGTTCCTGACAGTTACAATACTTCGTTACTGGCAGTTTTGTGTCTAAACTTTCCCAAATATATTTGGTAGATTCATAAAATATTGTTATAGTGAAATTATATCTTTATCTATTAGCTCGCATTTTTGTCAGTACAAAATACAATTTTATTTTCTTCTTGATAATAGTATTTTATAAAAAAGCGCTTTAACAGTTTTTACTAGAATTTATAGGCAAACTAAAACTTCGCTATGAGCGTAGATTTGCAAGCGTGTATAATACAGGCATTGTTATTTTATGTGCAAATGGCTAGTCCAGTCTAGACTGAAAGTTTAATAGGTGTTCTTAAAGAGTTGAGAAAATTTAGACATTCAAGACTATATTTGACAGTTGTATTCTGTTACTATACAACATCGATCTGTGAAAGGATGTGCCACATAAAAGTTAGATTTTAGAAGTAGCTGAGTAATTAGTACTGAGGATACTGGCAGGAATTAATTGTTTAGTATTGATATTCAAGAAAGAATAGCTATAAATTTACTACTTTAAAACATAATTGTACAAAACCAATTGAAAACTCACGATATTTGATATAGTTTTGGCTTATCACCAGGTTGTAATGAATTAATCTTGAAGACTATTTTATTTAAGTTATGTTTCCAAACATAAAGCATACTTGCCAATTACTTGTTAAAGCTTATGTTAGGATTATGATCATTAATAAATCTAAATAGGTAACGAATACCTTTGTTTAAAAATGATTTACAACACATATGTGGATGATATGCCAATGTACTGCGATCGTTGGACTTATTATAGATTCTAATAATAATGCCTTATAATATGTTTACACCTACAAATTTTATATTGAGCAATTCACAAAATTGTCACCAAAAAGGTGCTTATTTTTTTTTATGAGAATATTTCAATAATCGACATAACACAGGATGTAATCAGTCCTGCCAACATCCTCAGATATAAAAAGGCGTTACCTATCGTTCGCCGGCGGGTTGTCCTGCGGCGACATCGGCACGAGGTAGTCGCACGCCGGCGCTCGCTGCCAACATGCCACGCTCAGTACACGCACACGACCACACAGGGAGATTGGGGCATTTAGCTCTCTGATATCATTTAGTTTAACTACCGTTTTATCTATTAATGCACTCACAACGAAACTCTTTCCTTCAGATTTTCCCAAGTTTATAAGCCAATAGATATTTAGATTCGGAATAGCTTCTTTTTAGAGAGATTGGATTACATTTATTAGATCTCCAATATTATTTGGTTTATCTATAATTTTATCTGTTATTGTTATGTTATTACACTCACAATAAAATTCTAGCCCTCTGAAGTTTATAAGCTAATATATATTTAAACTCTGAATATCTTCTTTTTCAGGCACTTTTTATTACTAAACTTGTTCTAATAAATCAAAAATGAAGTTTAGGTATTTGATACTTCTTTATAAAAGAAAACTAGCAACGAATTATTTTTGCATCTTTTTTAACATATCTATGATTCACTGTATAGAATTTTATCATGTTTAGGATATGGTATTCTATACTTGAATAATATCTCTTTCTTCTATAAGTTTTCTTTGTTTCAATTTTCTACGATAAAGTTTCTTCTAATCGCGGAGATGTTAGTGTGTATAATTTTACTATTTCATATAATCTCCCTGTGTTTTACTTTTCATTTCTACGCGTGCACACCACTGTGTTTTGTAAAAAGTTTTAATTGAGATAATTAACATTGAACTCTGAAATTTCTATCTCAAGTTTCTTTTTACAAAACCCAGAGGCAGGGACAAAGGTAGTAAAAGAAAATAGATATATAGGTAATAGATTCCCGCTATAGCTACTAGGCAAGTAAACACTCACGTCTCTGAAATAACCGTTACAAGAGATTCTTTGAAATGTAAGCAAGATGGCGGACAAGAAAATTAAATAATGAACTGAACATGTTATGGAAAAACATGCGATTATTGATGATATTTATTCACATTCCAATGAATCTCTGACTAACTACAAGGGATCTAGTTTTCTACGCGAATTTCATTCAAGGAGAGGGCGGGTAGATTAAGAAAATAAAAATAAAAATGGAGGTTTTCATGCGAACTCAGCACGGGCTCTGATAAGGATCGCTAACACCGAATTAAGAAATTAATTAATTATAATTTAGTTTACATAAAAAAAAAACCATTTACTTGCTTCTAGTAGCCAGAGCGAAAACATTTGGAAAAAAGAGAAAAATGTAGTTACGCATTAGTATTTTGATTTTATTAGTTTTTGTTTTAAATTAGGTGGGCTATAAACTAATGTGTGAAGGGGACTTTTTTACAGTATTTATTCATAAAAAATATCTGTTATTAGAGGCGTTGTTCCGAAACGATGTAGGTATTATACAATTTAAAATAAAATGAGAGAATTTAAAAGCTCCCATTCCGAAATGGGGAGTCCACAGAAATGTATACCTGCAGTTTTTTTAATGACTCCTAAAACAACACTTAGAGAATTAGTAATGTTCTAAAAACCATATTGACACAGAGAATCTTGTATTTTTTTTTCGATTTTATATTGTGGAAAAATCTAATAGCAACAGCGTGACATTTTTTTTATGGAATAGGAGGGCAAACGAGCAGCCGGATCGCCTGATGGTAAGCGATTACCGCCGCCCATGGACATCTGCATTTGTGACTGATTTAAATTCGTACCTCGTACTGATTCAAGGAATTAAATAAAACTGACCTATTCTGATGCACTAGTTCACTTTGTGGAGCGAGAGTTGGTTAGAGTTCAGTAAGGTGAATTAATTCCCCAAGTCTAGTAAAGTGGCCATTCTTTCAAATCGTTTTATCTTTGTCTTACAATAAGTTACTGCTTTCTCTATTCCTTATTCAGAACAATGCCTCTATTTCTTTCGATTTATTATAAAAATAGAACAGTTTACTCACCTGGGGTCCGTTGGCGGTCGCTGGCATCACAGTGTGAGGCGGTAACAAGGACCGTACTATCGGTAGCGGCGCGCTTACTATAGCTGGATCCTGAGAAAATAATTGCAACGGTAAATTATACCCAACACACATCATCAACCCAATATTGTCCTATTGTTGGGCACGGTTCTGCTCTCAGAGTGAGAGAGATTAGATTAGGCTATAGTCAGCCACGCCAGTCTAATCCAGATTGGCAGACTTCACACGCCCGTCGTTGAGAAAATCTCTCAGGCCTGCAAGTTGGACGGAAATGAAAACAAATGAAGAAATATTACTAATTATAGACGAGAAAAGACAGCTGTTAAGAACCATAGAGAATAGAAGAGGAAAGATGTTTGTCGTATCAAGACAGTATAGTTATACTAGAAGGTAAAATTAAAGGAAGACGAGAAAGGGGAAGACCTAGAAGTAGTAAGAAGTAGTAAGTAGTAGTAGTAGTGTAGGGTGGAGATCGAGTCGTATCAAGAGGATAAACGGAAAGAAGAAGATAGAGAACAGTGGCGATTGCTCCACCGACAAGAACTGAGCTCTTGAACGAAATAAGAGACGTGAATGATTCCGAAAAGTCAGAGGCCTTGGATTCGAAGAAATGATCTTTGACTTGGACCCAAAACATGATTACATTGTCATCATCAATCATACAACGAAGTGTTATTGCGATCGTTATGCGATTGAGACAAAGAGAGAGAGTATAAGTTCAGTCAATAAAGGTTATACAATGTGAGGTCAACCATACTGGAATGTTTGTAGCTTAAGCACACAACGTAACACACGTCTGCATATTGTAGACGTGTGTTGTCTATTTTTTCATTCAATTTTTTTTTATGGTATAGGAGGGCAAACGAGCAGATGGATGGTAAACGATTACCGCCGCCCATGGACACCCGCAGACTACCAGAGGAGTCACAAGTGCGTTGCCGACCTTTTAAAAGGGGGTTGGGCCTCCTGTAACCTCAATCACTCGGTGAAACACAACGTAAGCGTTGTTTAACTCCGGTTTTCTGTGAGGCCGTGGTATCATTTCGGTCGAGTCGGCCCATTAATGCCAAAGCATGGCTCTCCCACGAACAATTCATCAGATAAGCCTGGTAGTAAATAATAGTATACATGGCAATGCTGATAGTGATACAAATATGTAAGTATTTGGAAGTATGGCTTGACAAATCTTTACGCTGGTTGTATTAGTTATTCTGTGGCGCGAGCTATGATGGCTGTCGCTTCTTGTAAAAAACTCATATTCAGCCAAATTTGATTAGATTGGATACCGAACCCAACATTCTCGTATGTTTGTTTATAATACCTGTATGAATCGCTGCATTCTGTCGTACATGTGCGCGAATGAGGGCCGCTCGCTCGGTGTCGGGTTCCAGCACTCGCACATCATTCTGTAAATCTCGTGTGGACATCCTGTATAATACAAAACACATCATTCGCAGCAAATATAATGTAGACCCCCGTACCCACATAACGTACTAACCCAGATGTCCAGCTGAGTTTACAGTCATCATCATCATCAAATCAGACAAAAGAGGTCCATAGGTGCTGAACAAAGGTCTCCCCCATTAACTTCTACAAGGACCGGCTATAGTATTGTCTAGACTGATGTTAAGATCACAAAACCTATGATAAGCCTTTCGATTTTCTGGCAGTTAGAGGCTGTCATGCTCACTTAAATGTCCTGCTGATGGTGGCGTTGTGTGTCGGGTTTTATTCCCTACAACTTGGTTGAGTCGAACAACGCTGATACACACGTCATGCTCGTGAACGGGTGCTGTCTGTCGGGACTGGTCAACTCTTACATGCCATGTCAATCCGGATTCAGTTATGTTATCTTTTGGAGGGTAACCTACTTTTATCACTCACATCAAACTTCACAATACTCACATTGATAGACTAAAAAATATGTATACATCCATTATTTATTTAAAAGAGTATCTATGGAGTTTCTTGCCGGCTCTTCTCCATAAGACCTACTATTTGGAACCGTGCATGTAGTTTTGACATTTCAAAAGTACCTGTATATGGTCTAATTGAAATAAAAAATTTGAGTTTGAGTATATGCCGCCTGCATCCAACGACTCCCAGCAGCCTTACCAGGTCATCTGTCTATCTTGTTGGATCCCGTCCCACCTTGCGTTCTATGCACAATTTTTAATGTGTAAAAAACTAAAGAGCGTGCCCTCAGCGCCAAGCTTCCGAATTTTCTATAGTCGTAACCGTGGCGTGCTGGGCACATTTTGCTTTGTCGTCTATATATGACTGGCGGTCAAAAGGTTAAAAATTCACGTTAGGAACGGCAGATTGGCTATGGTATTTTTCCTGGCTAAGGTAATTCCCCTAAGGCCATGTATCTGTATCTTATACCTTATGCTACTACTCACCGTAAGGTTTTTCAAGGCGTCCTCCGCCGGAGACCATCTCCATGACCTCTCGGTTAGCGCAGCCGGTGTACGGCATCACGCCCAGCGAGAACACCTCCCACAGCAGCACGCCAAATGACCTGCGGCCAGAAACTTGACATAGTAACCGATTTGTGGGAAAAATAAGTGTCTCTCCTATTCTCCATAGCCTCGAAGTCCTTCCATGTCCTCCATAGGGATGATTGTATCCGTCGTACTTAACAACTTTTCCTACCAAACCTTTTCGTACCCTATTCGTGAATCTATACTAATATTATAAAGCTGAAGAGTTTGTTTGTTTGTTTGAACGTGCTAATCTCAGGAACTACTGGTTAGAATTGAAAAATTCTTTTTGTGTTGGATAGTCCATTTATCGAAGAAGGTTTACGCTACATAACATCAAGCTACTCCTTTTAGGATCGGAGCAGCGGGGGTGAAATCGCTGGCGGATCGCTAGTATTATAATTATACACCTTCCAATACAAAAGTAGACTACTTTTAGGCATTTATGAAAAGTCTTTTTACCGTATAAATATGACCAATTGATCAATTTTCCATTGGAATTAAAAACTAGTTATACCTAATCTATATCTAAAAACCTTCTTTTCCAAATAATCTTTATCCTTGACTAGACTAGCATATTAACTGGACTTTAAAAAACGAGACACATCAAAAGTTTCAGTGGGTCTTACTCACAGCGTCATACTCTACATTTCAATCTAACATTACCGCTATATTAGAAATAACCAAGACTTACCAAACATCAGTTTTTATGGTAAACACACCATCGATGTATGCTTCGGGCGGCATCCACTTGATGGGCAGCATGGCCTTGCCTCCCTTCTTGTAGTAGTCGGAGCGGTAGATGTCTCGGGCCATGCCGAAGTCAGCGATCTTGACCACACGCCCCGGACCCCGGGACGTGAGGAGGCAGTTGCGTGCTGCTATGTCCCTGGAGGATGATGGGGGAGAAGGTACGTTTTCAATTAAAGTATAATATGATTGCATTGCTTCTTTATGATGCTATGGTTTGCTTGCTTTGGAGACCTACTAATGTAGCTCTCCAAAGCAATCATAAGGATGATGACGCGATGAGCTAGGCGCATTCTAATTTAGAAAACCACGCAAGACAGAGAGTTCTGGGGGAACGATGCTTTTGCCCTGCAGTGGGACAGCAAAGACCTTTTATAGCGTCCATAGTCACGGGCAGATCATGTTCAGGATTCCAAATGTCGGGATATAATATTAATACAACGCGATTAAATCGATAAAAAATTGTTCTCGTGTCAGAAACCAGCAAATCCTGACAGTGCCAATTTTCGACGATCAATACCAATAGTTTCCTGATAAAAACCGTAATATTCTAGGATCTAGAGCCTCACCTGTGTATAAACCGCTTGCTCTCCAAATACCGGCAACCCTTGCAGACGTCGATGGAGCAGAGTAGCAGATCCTTCATGGTAAGCGCACTGGCCCGTTCAGGCTTAGGTCTACTTTCACGAAGGAAGTTCTTCAGGTCCCCGCCCGCCAGTAGTTCCAAGACTATGAACCTGGTGGAACATTGTAAGTGTTAAAGAAGAGTATATAGAAAGAAACAAATAGTTTATTTATCACAGATAAGGAGACACTATTAAATTCTTCTAGGCAAGCGCGCTCCATCGTAGATCCCAGTATGGCTCAACAGCAAACTGGCGGTCAAGCGTAAGCCTATCACGAATAAAAAAATACTTGAGAGGTGTCAAGGGACACCCGGATGGAACGAAGTTCCTTTCGATTAATTAGTAAAGGAATTGTAATTTTTTTTTTAAATAAAATTTTATTACAATTCCTTCCTTCCTTTTTTAAAAAATAAAATTTTATTACAATTCCTTCACTAATTAATCGAAAGGAACTACTATCTTATTAGGGAGAGAGAGACAGACAGAGAAACATACAGAAAAAGTGAAAGTGACAGAAAAAGTGTCGTGACAACTTTTCGTAAGATTTTTTTCCGTCTAGCCCCCTTTCACAACGCGCGATAAGGAACTTCGTTCCAATAAAATAAAATAATAGAAAAGAAAAAACTAACATTAAGAGGCGATTAAGAAACAAACAAAACTATCACGACGAAACTTTTTTATAGTCCAGCAGTGTAGGCACATATGTGTACAGAAGAATCATATAACGAAAATATTGCCTTCCGAAATAAATTTAATGTCTAAGATTTTCTTCTTTACGTGTGTAAGTCACTAAACTCCTAAATTGCTGGACTGTTTTTTTTTGTGTGTTCCAGTAGTCCCTGGATAGTTTAGGTTTTTATTTTTAGGGCAGGACAAGTGACACCGTCTGCTGGTCCCGCTAGTTCTCTCAAATAATTCCATCGATGCAAAACTCCTTAATTAATTTTACCTTGGATGTCTGTCAAAGCACACGCCAATCAAGTGCACTATATTCGGATGGCTAAACTTGGCCATGATGGCGGCTTCCATGAGGAAATCTGACTCAGCTTGCCCTGTGGACAGTTCTGGCAGGGTCTTGACTGCGACAGGCATCTCTACGGTGTCCCCGGTGCGGTGGCGGTAGAGACCTTGGTAGACTTCGCCGAACGCACCTTGGCCAAGCGCTCTGGAGAGAAAATTTTAAGTTTAGGAAAATATTTAGCTGCATAGTTGCTGTTGTCTTTTAACGAGGATGTCGTCTATTCTGTGTGTGTTCGTGTTTTAATTATTTTGTGTTAGCCTACTTAGTTAACTAGTAATGTTGCCGATTTAGTAATTAAAAAAGATATCATACATAATGTGATTATTGATGACTTGGAATCATCAAGTGTAGGTCAGCTCATCACTTAAACAGGTACTAAAATAGCCACGTAAGGTTAAATCAGAATATTATTCCCGGAGACGACGTCACGACGTGCCATAATGCCAGTTTAGGATAACCTCTCACTGTACTAAAAGCCTGTTTTTTTTTAATAATCATCGTTTGACCTCGTTCGAGGTCAGCTTAAACAATTCTGTGTCCGTGAATTATACTGTGATTCTTTAAACAACTTAATTTTTTCTCATAAAATTAACTTCTATGGAAATCACATTACGATTTTGACATAAAAAAATAGCTGATTAGAGGCTTAACAACTTACTTGACCAGTTTCAAGCTCTCTCGAGACACTTGCGGCAGCCCCCTTACGTCAATCCCTTGCGGCAAAATGCTCTCGCTACCATAATGAGGATTAAATGCCATGGTCAAGTTATCATTGCCACCAGGAGCATTTCTCAACCGCTGCAGCTGCACATCTTGTTCCAAAAGGCGCTTCTGCTGGTGCTCAGCCTCCCTCCTACGTTGGTAAGTGCTATCTGTAGATGGAGAGGTGGTTAAGTAAAAAAAAACTGTGGAGTTCCCCAGGGATGTATCTTAGGACCGTTTTGACGATGATTGTATATTAATGTATCTCGCAATATATTTCAAAACAGCGGTGTTGTTGGCTGTCTAAAAACCAAACCCTTTGGTCAGATAATTATTTTTTATATAGATAGACGCAAATATCTGCCTACATAACACATTTTTTTCAGCGGTATTACGAAGATTTTGTTTTTGAAGAATCGGACAAAATGGTCTGCATGACCAATAAGGTTAACACATATATCATTAGAATGCTATTTCAATGCACTACAATAGCCTATATGGCGGCTCATTTTGAATCGCTGTGAAAAGTGTTAGTTAAAAAGTTAGTTTACGCTTAAAGAATCAGAACGGTCGATAACCGCCGAACATTGTCGTATAATTTTATGGACCAAACATATGTCATTAAAAAAGTTATTTATATGCACTACAATAGTTTATACGGTGACTTGTTTCAAGTCGTTAGATGATAAAGTTATGGTCATAAAATATGTGACAGAGACCAGCTTTATTGGTCCGAAGACTGATTGTCTCTTGAAGACCCTGTTTTTGGTAATACTTACAGAGATAGAGACAGACACCGATGATGGCCACCGTACACAACAGTACAGCAACGGAGAGTATGCTGATTACCACCAGTGGATTCGGCAGCCAGCCGTCGTCCACTGAAAATAAAGAAATGTAAGGGTCCGGCGGAGCTTGATTGCTAACAAATATACCGAAATAAATTGTAATCCAGACAATATTCTATCAAATTATGTTATTATTCGGATTTGGATACCGTTAATCCAGGTTCCTACGATACTAGTTCGTCTACTACTAGTTCACTGGAAATAAAAGACCGGAAAATTATTTATTTTCAGTGAAGTATTTTGGACGAAATGGTAGAGTAGGAACCTAAATTAAAAGTATCGGAATCCGAATAATAACAGAATTTGATGAAATTGTATTTGAATTACGATTTATTTCGGTATTAGGTACGTTTGTAAGAGAAATTCGGTCCGCCTGACTTTTAAGAAACAATTGCAGCGTGGTGCAAGATTTTTGTAAGGCGCTGCTATACGATTTTTAATGATTTCAAATTGAAGATCACGTTTAAACGAGTATGGTTATTGATTTGAAAAAAAAATGATAGCTACATTGCTCTAGTGATGATATGTGAATATTTTAGACTTATAAAATCGTTATCGCTATCGCTAGAAGTCGCCCAAAATTGACAATATTATTAAATTATTAATAATATTATAGAAGAATATATTATTGTCCTGTGCCTTATAGACCCACAATTTAGAAAAACAAAAATATGGTTGGCGGGCTCAAAGATTTTAACTTTGTTCACGTCTATTTATGGTAATGATCATAAAAATAATCAGTCAAGTAGCCTAGAAGGTAAAATTAAAGCGAAAACGACGAAGGTGAAGGAAATAGTGAGGATCGAGTCGTATCAAGAGGTAAAACGGAAAGCAGAAGATAGATAACAGTGGCGATTACTCCACCGATAAGAGTTGAGCTCTTAAATAAATAAAACGCTTATTGAAATAGACTCGGGACCCGCATAAATATGTCTGAATTATACGTACGTGATACATACACAGCAGTGATAGCCTAGTGGTATGACTGTTGGACTGCTAAGTCAAAGATCTCGAGTTCGAACACAAGGCACGCACCTCTGACTTTTCGAAGTCATGTGCGTATTAATAGTTAATTATCACGCGTTCAAACGGTGAAGGAAAACATCGTGAGAAAACCTGCATGCCTGAGAGATTTTCTCGATGGCGTGTGAAGTCTGCCAACCCGCAGTAGGCCAGCGTGGTGGACTATAGCCTAATCCCTCTCGTTCTGAAAGGAGACCATGCCCAGCAGTGGAACAGTATAATGGGTTGATCATGTATTATGTATACGTACGTATGCATTTGGTGGGGTCGTGTGCGTCAGCGGTCCACGTAGCCGGGCAGTAGCAGCTTACCTCGCTGCGGTACTCGTTCAGCGCCACGCAGCGGTAGTCACAATCACAATCCTGTACACCATGCACCAAGAACATCATCATCAATCCAAACACTGTCGAAAGATTGCTACAAAGCACATTTTTTTCTCAATTGGGCTCAGGGAAGGAAAAATTTGACTGCGGGCAGAATCCGAAACTGCGGCTTCTTGTTGTTTTCAATAGATGTGATAGACTTAAATTCAGAATGTGAAGGCAAATATCGATCTGGCGGGTGGGGCTCGCGGTGGCTTAGTGGTTAAAGCGTCTGGTGTATCTAACTAGAAGATCTAGAATCTAAGAAATCCTGCCCGCAGTCGAATTTTCCTTCACTAAAATAACTTTATAATCTTTTTAATTATTTTTTTGCATTTTCTATGAAAAAAAAAATACAAAAAGATATTCAAGTAGGTAATGTGTCAGCAACGATTGACATTATATTTTTAGTTGACCGCCATTGTGAATCGTTGTTAATCGAAAAATCAACAAATGAATCAAATTGGTTTGATTTTAATGAAGATATTTTTAGGCTATATTAAAGATCGTCAGAAACCGAGGAGAAACACACCTCATCGACAACCCACATCGATTTTAACTACAATTTCGGATAATTGTAATTATTTTATGAAAGTTCTTAGAAAGGTAGATACTTGTTGCAGGTATGTGGTAATTTTTCCGGTGAGCATGATTCTTGGATACATAGCGTGTTATACAACGTGTAACTGAATAAGAGCAAGACCGCGAAGAGGTCGATTAGAATATCGAATATTATAATAACGAATCCCAAAAGTCATTTTGAGACTTGTAAGCATATTTTTTCAAGAAATGAGTTATATTAGCTAAACATAAAACTTGTGACCGTACTCGTAGTGACTATGATATCGATGCGCACACGCACACAATAACAATTTGTGCAAATAGGTTTCAGTTTTCAATACCTCGACCCACTGATGGATCAGGGGGCCATATTTCAGGTACTTATTGTTTAAATTAACACATTAATAACCACTGTCATAGATTCAGCAGTCGATTCTGTACAAACTACTTTCAGGTCTCGCGTTTATTCTGTTACAGGTTGTATATTGGAAGAAAAAGTTATAACATAAGCTGAACTCTCAGGACTTTTCGCACATTGAGCCAAGCAAGTAGTTCATAACTCACATGTATGGCGGGGAATATGAGCAGTTCTCCGGGCCCGGTGCGCGGCGCCACGGCGGCGTCGCTGTACATGCGCAGCGCGCGGCTGGCGGAGATGTACGACCAGCCGCCCCCGCCGTGTGCGCCTGCGCCCTCGTTCGTGTTGCCGCCTGACAGAATTTCGAATTTAGAACACATTTTTTTAAGTCAACATCAAAATTCTTAATTGTTTCATGCGAATACCTATTTCGGAAAAAGAAAATTTTCTTCACGCATTTTGTAGTATGAATTGACCTATCTAACCACGATACCAACTAAATATGGCTGTAGATACTTTTTATGATAAAAAGTTAATAGAAAATAAAGTTATATGACTGGACTTATTTATATAAAAATTAAGTTCAAGGTCCAACAGTGGACGAATATAGGCTGATGTTGATGATGGGCTATTGTTTGGGAAATGGTGTCTTAGAGGTAAATACAGACCGAGCCAGCCACCGCCGCCGCCGCCGCGCAGGCAGCCGCCGCCGCCGCCGCCGAAGCCGCCGTGCGCCGCGCCCGCGCACGCCGCGCCGCCCGCGCCGCCCTCGTGCAGCGCGGCGCCGCCCACCACCTCGAACCCTGGCGTGCGTGGACCCGACCGCGGCAGCCAACCGCCGCCCGCGCCTACATTAAAGCACTCGCACTTACAGTACACTCGAAATAACTGTACACGTCCGAACTTGGCCACAAATTATATTCCAGTAGTCAACTTTAGTAGATATGAAAACTCTGTGTAAAGACACAATGATAGTTTGACCTGATCTTTGATTTATTAAAAATAAAGGTCTGAAAAATGTTATTAGAAATAATTCCTAGACTTCCTAGACTGAAAAAATAATTTAAATCAAGTCAAGTTCTAAAATTTTAATAAGCTTTTAAACTTTTTGGTGGGGATTGAATGGAGATGCTGTATCCCTTTCCCGCAAAACGAATTTCAGTATAGAATTTTTATGGCGCTTGCACGATTTGACGTCACAGCGTACTATAATAAGCTCTCTGTCTAACATAAAATTAAAATGCTTCAACTATTCGGTCAACTATTTTAAGATACCATTAAAAATATCAATCAACTAGCCAAACTAAAACAAGCTTCGTGATGTTTTTTATTACATACGATTCGTATTCTGGAAAATAATTTAATTCAGTTAAATTATTCCAAGGATACTTTGTCCCTTTCCCGCAAAACGAGTGTTAGTTTAGGATTTAATTGTGACGTCACAATTCTCTATAGTACGTTCACTGTCTAGCATCAAATTAAAATGCTGATAACTACCTTAATTTTAAGTCGATTTTAATTTTGGTTTTATTGATGGGCTCTATTTATGGTAAACATTTTCATGAGATCATAAAAAATAATCAGTCGAGTAGTCTATTGGGGTCCTAAATGTTTTGCATTCATAATTTTATCCTTACTGATTTCACATTTCGACATAGGTGTTTCATAAAAAACACTTTTAAAAGAAGAATATCTTACCTGATGTCTTTCCCGGCTGTCCATACATATAGCCTGACTCTGGGGTAGCGTTGGTCAGTGTTCGGGCATGCTGGGACCCGTCATCGCGGAAGCTGCCCACGGAGATGCCGCCCCCGCCGCCCGCCACCAGCAGAGGGAATGCTTGCCCGTCCTTATCCAGCTGCAGTGATACAAAAAAGTGAAAATCCGATATTCTAACTTCAGTTTTTATGTCGGTAAACGCTGTCCTAGGACACCTGCAATACCAGAGGAGTTGCTGATGCGCTTCCGAGCATTAAGAGCTTGTACAGAATGTAGACAGTCAGAGCCACAGCAATCGAGAGGAGGAATTGGCTCTCACGCGCAAAAATCAAAACACACACCAAGGTGCTTTATGATGAATTCCTATCATGAATTCCTATCACGTGCAGCCATTATCATTCTACTTATTTCCCATAGGTTACAAATCTCTCTTTCGCCTGACAAAGAAAGGAATCAAGTAAAATCGTCATCAAAATTTTGTTGAAAATGAAAAGTGATAAAGCTGCAGTAACCGGAAGCGTGAGCTTTATATGCTCATGAAAGAACTGGGTGAGGATGAGGAATAGGTATCTAGGGGAAGCACAAAATATATTGGGTCGAAGTGCACTGAGGCCCTGCTGCGTCGGCTCCACATAAGATAACCGGAAGAGGAATCTAGGGCAACAAGTCGAAATAAGACACAAGTTCCTATACAAAACAATACCTATACAAATTTGTGCTTTACCAGTCATACCTGGACCTAAGAGGTCACACCATCAAGGAAGTCAGATATTTTCACGCCTCTTACGACAAGCAAGAAGCATCAAGGTTTTATTAACAGTATTTTTTTTTCTCCTGAAATTCAGAGACCACTTACCAGGAACACATAAGTGGCCCCTCCCCCGCCACCACCTCCATCCGACACTTGCGTGTTCCTCACTTCGTGGGTCTTGCTGGTGAAGATCTGGGCTTGTGTCTCGTTTGCCTGGCGCCGGGAACATTCATGCTGGCCCTCTTGGGCGGAGAGTGTCTGTGGAAGGCAAGAAAAGTAATGCTACATTTACACGCTAGCCACGGCTTGGATAGCGTCAGAATGAGATGGTAGGTATGTTTATCAAAGCTTGTGAGAATATAGTTAATATTAGAATAATTTTTATTGAGATATTCCATTATCCTTGTGTAGCATAATAGAATGTCTCAAAATTAGACCTCTACCGTGCTACATAGAAACTAGACGGACAAGTCCTGAATCGCGCAAGTGAGTTTGCAACACAACTTTGATATATACAACCGCCCGAGATCAACCGTCGGGTAGTGCCCCGCCAGGCAAACCACCCGCCTGGTCGGAGGATCCTCCCTTTGGTTGGAGGGGCAACACACCTCGCCCCTCCACACTTGTACCGCAGTTGTAGTCGCAACCCGCCGGATATAATATAAACTGGATACCACTGTTTGTTGTTGGGGTGTAGTGGAAGTAGAGGTAATTGAGATACCATCACCATACCACAACATCACGCCTACATTCCCCGAAGGGTTAGACAGAGGTGTACTAATGTACACCCACAGTTCGTCTGTATGTTTAGATCCCATGTAATAGTGGGGAGCCTATTGCAATTAACCGGGCATTTTGCTTGACCTATTGCTCGACCTGGGGATCGAACCCAAGACCTCTAGCGTAGCAGTCGCGCTTAGGACCACTAGACTAATAAGGCAGTTAAAATCACTACACAGTATAAAACAAAGCCGCTGTCGCTGTCTGTCCGTCCCTATGTATGCTTAAATCTTTAAAACCACGCAAAGGATTTTGAAGCGGTTTTTTTTAATAGATGGAGTGATTCAAGAGGAAGGTTTTAAGCTATTTAACATTACGCTACGGCTCTTAGGAATGGGGCAACGCGGGTGAAACCGCGGGCGGGCCGCTAGTATATAATAAAAGGAAAATTGTTTAGTTCTTTGTGGCTTTACATTTAACTGTTCACTCTCAGTTTAGTATTAATAATAAACTGCATCTAATTAAAGCGGCAAGAGCTTTAACAATTAATAGATCGTCGTGACTACATCCAAAATAATTGCTTAGAAAATGGCGGAATTGTGACGTGTCAGTCCTCACCTTCTTACAAGCGTTGAGTCCCTGTTGTCCCACGAGGATGTAGACGCGCTCGCTCTTGTGCAGCTCGACGAGCGCGCGCACGGCGGCCGCGTGCGACACGCCGGCCCAGGCCGAGCCCAGCCCGCCGCTAGCGCCCGTCGCTATCAGCCTACGCACATAGGGGCGAACTCACTAAATGTCCACTTCACCATGGTCTTTTTTTTTCGAGGGACAAACGAGCAGACTAATCGCCTGATGGTAAGCGATTACCGCCGCCCATGGACACCCGCAACACCAGAGGAGTCACAAGTGCGTTGCTCGCCTTTTAAAAGGGGATTGGTCCTCCGGTAACCTCACTCACTCGGCGAAACACAACGTAAGCGTTGTTTGACGCCGGTTTTCTATGAGGCCGTGGTATCACTCCGGTAGAGCCAGCACTGGCTCTCCCACGTTAAAAAATGTCCCTATCTCAGCTAATGTCTCTTTCGCAAAATTACCTTTTTGTAAAATGTACCTACAGTAAACGCTCAACGCTTATGGACTATAAGCACGCTAAGGATTACATTGCTATGAACAGTACGAGCGAGCTCGATACAGCTGGTGCGTGTCACTTGTTAACGTCAATGAATAGAAGGTCGTAAGTCAAACTAAACGTCAAGCTATTGCGTTGTGTGATTGCCTATGGACTTCTGGTCGCCACTGTACCTTTCGCAAAATTACCTTTTCACAAAATGTCCATATTCATAAAATGTCCTTTTCGCTAAATGCTTCTTTCGCAGTATGTAAGTTTCACAAAATGTACCTTTCGCGGAATGTCTTTTTCGTAAATTGTCTATTTCGTAAAATGTCCCTTTTGCAGAATATCTCTATATCAATACCTATGTCTGTTTCACAAAATGACCTTTTCGTAAAATATCCCTCTTGCAGAAGAGTTATTCTGCAAGAGGGATATTTTGCCTCTTTTTATGCCTCTTCTGTCCAATTCTTCAATAAGTATCAGAAAAATTTTGCTATATTTTCTTCAGTTATGTTAGGTAAGTACGTTATTGGTAAAAGGTTGGAAAAATTTTGCGACTGACCCCAAATAGTTAATTAATACATAGTTAGTAGGTACAGTTCGGTCGAAATAACTATGTAATAAAACTGTCTTCTAAACTTGTCAGTAAGTAAGCTTGGTGTAAAGAAATTTATGTCAGGCACAATAGTTTTGACAGTTTCAATTTTGCTTAGAAACAAAACGCGGTAATTGCTAATTGTTACAGCGAACTGTGAGTTTCAGAGTTCAACCTACTAAACTGATTTTGATGAAACTTGCACTATTCACTAAGTTAAAAGATAATTATAATTAATCCAATAAAAAAAAACATAATTGCAGTTGGATATCGCTCGCAGCGATCAGCAGCTAAGGTTAGAACAAACTTACGTGTACAATCCTTCAGCAGGCACTTCCCACAGCTGGATGCCCTGGTAGGGCGGGCTCTGGATCACGCTAACCGACACCGGCGTGTTATTATATGCGATATCACACATTGTCTGGTTGGGCCCGTACCGACCCGTCGCCCCGCACGTTGTGAAACGGTAGACTGGACGACAAAATATCAGGTAAGTATAAGGGCCACTTGCTCCAACTTCTTAAATACGTTTAAATTGTATTTAAACACAAATTTACAATGAAAAATTGAATTCAATTTATAGCCTATGACAGACTTGCTATAAAGACGAATCAATCGATATTCAATTTGTCAAAATTTGATCAGTAGTTTTGGAGCTAGGATCAAATATTCATAATAAAGACTGTTAATCTCACTAACCTTCCTTTTTCGAAGTCGCAGTAAAATAGACTATTAAACTTACAGGGTTTATCAGCAAATGCTGGATGCGGTGTAGTCTTTTCCTCAAATACAGGATCGTAGTAGTTATAGCCGTCCAGAGCCGCCGGGTCTATGTTGAGTCCGAAACACTCCGGCGCCATAGAAAAGTCGTCGATAGCTGAATCCGAGTATATTCGCATGCCCATACGAGTCTTGAACTCTAGGAAATATCTGTGAACAAAAAAGAATCTCAATTTGTCTATATTTATTTGCCCGTGGTTTCACTCCCATCCCAAAATGTCTATGAACTTAGCAGATAATTATTCAGCCGATGAAAAATTGTGAGTTATTTTCGTTACAGCTGAATTCTACAGTTCCTGACACTTCGGCGTTTATTAAGGCTTGTGTTTAACTAACCACCATAATCAACCCATTATACTGTCCCACTGCTGGGCACGGGTCTCCTCTCAGAATGAGAGGGATTAGGCTGTAACTAATCACCAGATCTAGTAAAATGTTATGGCAAAAAATCACTTTATATTGCCAAAAATAGTAAATGATCACCAAAATAAGTTCTAAATCTAATTTTTGGTCACCATTTATCCATTTTGGTAAGCATTTTAGTGATCAATTTACTAAATTTGGTGGTCATTATATCTATCCCCTTTTTTAATAAGGAAGATCAGATAACCGACAAAATAATTGTACAAAGGACTTTTTAAAACAATAAGTATAACCATGTCTTTTTTCAGGTCCAATCTACTTATCTCTATACTAAAATTCATCAAAATTGGATCAATGGTTTACGTAAAAACATAACAAACAGACAGATTTACTGCCGTATTAAATAGTTAGTTTGTTTAATATTAAGTAAGTTTAGGGCAAATTTTTAATCCTTACATAACTTTTATCTGAAGAATATAATTGACGAATTTATAATTTAAAAAATCGAATTTATTCTTCCGATAAAGTTATCTGGCGATCGAAAAATCGGCGCTCAGTATTTAAAAATCCAAATAGTTGGATGTTTGATGACTTCCGAAACTGTTTTGCACAAAACACTATTTTCTATGGTTTTGAAGGCTGTTTTAGTTTTTGTTAAAAATTATTTTATATTCTAACAATATACCTGTGTCCCATAAAACTGTGTTGTCAGTTTCTCTCTGACATCTGACTGACTCACCTTCTGGTGACATTAGGCAGGAAGATGGATGCTCTGTACCAGTTCTCTCCCTTGTCCTTAGTTGAGAACCAGACGGATGTAGTGATGTTCCCGCGGGTGGTCAGCTCGACCACGTTCACGCTTAGAGAGCCGTAGTTGCGTCCGTTTTGTTGGTAATAGAACCTTATCTGTTGATCAAAAACACCATCACCTTGTATACCCCAAGGGTAAGGTAGAAATGTACTGACATTTCGCTGGTATGTTTAGGTCCCAGTTATAGGGGAAGAGCCTTACCATTGACTGGACACAAATCCAAACTCCGAGCTACTTTTGAGGATAACATACCATCACGCCTGTATTCCCCGAAGGGTGTACTAATATACACCTACAGTTCGCCGGTATTTCGCCGACCTATGTCCCATGTCCCAGGTCCCATGTAATAGGGGGCGAACCTTGCCATTAACAGGGCAAAAATCCAAACTCCGAGCTGCTACTGTGAATTTCATAGAAAAATTCAATAATACTGCGCCGGTAGAAGTCGCCCTAGAAGGACATACGCCGATCTTATTGGCGAAATCCTTCAAACAGGTCAGGTGCGTAGCATTCGCAGCCGGCGTGTATGTATGAGAAGATGTATGAATGTGGAAGAAGCAAAAGAAGTATGCAAGAATCGTAGTAAGTGGCAGTCTATAGTTTCTGCCTATCCCTGAGGGAGAAAGGCGTGAGTGTATGTATGTATGTATGTATTGCTTGGCCTGGAAATTGACCTCTACCGTAGCAGTGTCACTTAGAACCACTAATGATTTTCTTCGGACTTACCATACAACAGTTATAATATCTCGATGTAATATTTCCATGGACTTTCGGCGGAGGATTGAAGATAACAGTTCTCATAACAGCAGTGGAAGCGAAGTCCGCCTTCTCCTTATTAGGACCTGTGACGTTCATGTTCACGAAGAAGTAGTAGCCCACGCATTGGGCTATTGTCAGGTTCATATGCGCGGGGAACAGTGGAGGGACCATTATAGTTGGGTGTGGCAGCGTTGGCCCGCAGGTGTGGTCATAATTTGGACCTGTTTTGTCCGTAGGCGTGGGCCCGTTGTGGCGGGACCATTTGAGGATCGGCCTGTGGTGAAATAGAAAAAGAATTTGTAGCATTTATCGAATATATATCATGTCATGCTATATTTCATGAACAACTTAATCAGACTATCTTGGTCAAAATCATCATCATCAACTAGGGTTACCGACTCTCGAAAGAACCAACCCGAGAGTATATGCAGTGTTCGTCCTTCGTGATCGTCTATAACCTAACCCGTTTCATTCTGAGAGGATACCCACCTCCGTGGGACAGTGAATGGTTTGATGATAGGAATCCTAACCTTCCTGGAATGCCCAGGACACAATGAGTTTTCCGGTTTTTTACTAAAAATTAACAAATATTTGAACTCATTGTGTCCTGGGCATTCCAGGAAGGTTGGGAACCCTATCATCAAACCATTCACTGTCCCACGGAGGCGGGTATCCTCTCAGAATGAGAGGGGTTAGGTTATAGACGATCACGGTAGCCTAATTCGGGTTGGTAGACTTTACACACCGTAGAGTAAATCCCTCAGGCATCCACGATGATTTTTAGTTATATTTTAATACGCTGATGATTTGGTACTGTCAGAGGCTTAGAACTCGCAAACTTTTACCAAAATAATTTCATTTTAATCGGATTATTTCCGTCAAACTTTCTTTTTAAAACATTGCTTCGCTCGCAAGTTTATCAGGTTAGGTTCCCTAAACTAAGATATTACTTACTGTGGGATATTTTCGAAGCCACATGTGTCTTGTTCAAAGTTGCAGTATGATCCGTACGGCATTTTGTCTGAAACAAATTATTTACGACGCGATTATGGACGGAAATCTTGGAAGACCTCAACGAACGTAGTGCTATAAAATTGCATTAGTTTTCAAAACAGGGCCTAAATCAAAGAGTTTGCACGAGCAAGTGATGAGTGGAAGTCAGTTATTAAGCATTATTTAAGCATTAACTTATTACAATTTATTTATTACTTGATATTTTCAAGATACTTTTACAAGTCAACGTTTTACTTTTTGTCAGGCGTGGCAATATTATGGAGATATAATTCAGAGCAAGGAAACAAGATGAGTTGTTTCGTCTCAAGATAAAACATAATTATATAATTTTACTCTGCCTAACCAGACAGAGGTTTAGTGTACACAGTTCCCCGGTATGTTTAGGTCCTATCATGACTGTAGGTAAGAGGTTGGGGGGTTTCAAACACCCCCCACCCCATCACAACTCAGTAGTTTAAAATAAAGTTGTTACTTATTGTCTCCCCAAAATTAACTCCTGTCGACGGCCTAGAGTCCCATGTAATAGGAGGCGAGCTCATGCATTGTCTTACAGGTATTTCATTTGTTGTTATACACTTACCACAATTCTGGGTTTCATCACTCCCGTCATCGCAATCTTCTACCAGGTCACAAACTTGCTGCAGCTTGATGCACGAATCTTTCTGTAAAGGGACACTTATGCTCAGAGACGCAGAGATGCAGTAAAGATGGCGGAACACTACGCTCAGTGACGATAACGTCACAGGTATATGACAGGAACCTGGGTTCCAATCATTGTATAATTTGCTCACCATTTTATTGGTGGAATTGTAGATTTTTATCAGTTTTGTCTACGATATCTGTCAGTCCTTATGTCATTGGAGGACCAATTGGAGACCATTCTTATCCAATTGAAATAACATAACAGACTTGGGCCCATGGACAGTTCCCTAACTCCACTACACTACAACACAACTACAACTACACTACTACAACACTACAGGCTAATTTAAAGGGCCTCAGACATTTAGCAAGACCTCATGCCTCACAAGGGCAAAGACCACCATTTGAAGTTTTGAGTTGAAATTGTTCGTCATTTCTTCAGTATTCGTTTCCTTTAATTGAATTTCTTCTTTAATTGACTAATGAGCGTCATCCATGAACAACGAGAGATTTTTAGGCTTCTTTACACCCTCGTCTGCTCACCTCCTCCCATAGGAGACAGACTCGGACAGAGAGAAGCGAATGACGGCATTTTCCCTGCAGTGGGACACTAGAGACCATGACTAATATTAACTATATTGACTAGGTACAATTTACATCACTAAAACTTACATTCATAATCTGGCATTTCAGCTGTCCTGCCACACATTCTCCGTTAACGACTGGCGGTTCTGGCACGCACTCTATCATGCGTATGTTGTCTATGGCGATATGCGGCAGCGCATGCGATAGGCTGATGTAGGATGGGCGGGTGATCTCTATGATTATCCGGACCTCTTGCAGGACCTTGCCAATCATGAAACGCATTGGATGCCATCTGGAAAAAAGATGTTGTTAGCTTCTGATAGTGAACACGTCGGAGAGACCTCGAAAAGTGTTATTTCCTCGAATAAATGAAAGACGTGCTAGGTGGAGAAAATCAAGGTAAGTAATGTCGAAAGAAAGAAAGAAGTTTTTAGGCCACTCTGTTAAAGCCCTCTCTCCTCTGGTGATACCTACTTGATAAAGTTTTAATCTTCCCTACCTTCTAAGCTCACGTGTACTATTTTGTTAAAAATCTCGAATGTGGTTATCAAATTTGAGGTGGATCGGAGGGGTAATTCAGGTTCTTAAAAAAATCCAAATTATAATTCCTATCTAACTTCACATAGTCACTCATAGGGGCCATAATATACTTAAGTGACCAAGGCTTCCAATAGGTTTAAGACAGCCGTGTTGATGATTTAATAATATAATTTCAGTACAATATATTTTTTTTATGTTAGTTAAATATTATTTAATTATGGGCCCATTTTTCCATCGCCAGATAACTTTACCGGACGGAATAAGTTCGAATTTTTGACAGTTTTTCTCAATGACAATATATAGTTAAAGAGGTTTTTCTATACAAAATCTGCCAAACGTCAATTTTATTCCTCAGTTTTTTTTTTTTAAAAAAACGTTGCCCCACACTAGGATTTTCTCCTGTATCGTGGGTGCGTTTACAAACACAAATTCTCACATACACAAACGCCCAGACCCGGAACAACTAACCGTAGATCATACAAATATTTGCTCCGTGTGGGGATCGAACCCACAACACCTGGCGCAGAAGCCGATCGCTCAACCGCTACGCCAATCGTGTCGTCGCCAGTTATAAGATAACTGGATAAATCGGCCCTTAGAAGAATAGATATCATTCAATAAATGATAACACATAATATGTATGTAGGTATTAAATATAAAATGCCTTGTAATTTTCTTGTTTTATTTCTTCAAATTGTCACTTACAACTATTCTTCTTATTTTTTTTAAATCTTAACCACAATTCCTTTTTTACTTATATCGTTCCTTCCCGTCTCCCTACTTCCTTCCTGTCCCCTCTCGTTCATCTTTTGTCCCTTTCCCACATATACTTCTCTTTTACTCAACCTGTTCGAATACATTCATCCATCATATGCTGACTTACTAACAACATTCGGATACACACTCAATCAATCCCACATGTATGATACATTAAAACATACCGTCGAATTATATTTTGAATAATTTTGACGGTTTTAAGTGCTAGAATTATTCTGATTTCAAATCCTAAAATCGATGACGTCAGCGGCAGCTAACAGCCAGGCATTATCGGGTATGGTTGACCTCTAAAACACTGTTAAGAATATTGAATGAAGAAAAAGAATATTTAGTCACATTTCGAAGTTGTTGCCAGCGACCTCCTGCAAGATCCACTGGACCTCTGACATGGTTGACTCGGAGACCAGCCTGATACTGGCGTTCTGCATCTTACTCTGGTGGATCTTGGCTTCGAACTGTCGGACAAACATGTCTTTTTAAAGGATTTTTTTTTTTCAATTGCTGTGTTAATTATAGCGAATCTGAAACAGTCTAGGCAGAGTGCAAGAGTGAGGCACTGCAAGCTGACTCCAATATAGTTGGGAAAAGGCTTGGAGGATTATAATATAATTATATTTATTCTGTAAATTTGTATTATAAAAAAACATAATATATGCCTGTATTCCCCGAAGGATTAGGCAAAGACGTACTAATGTTCATCCACAGTTCGCCGGTATGTTTAGGTCCCATGTTATAGAGGTCGAGCCTATAGCCATTAACCGGGCACAAATCCAAACTCCGAGCTGCTACCGAGAATTTCATAGAAAACCCCAATAACACCGCTGGACCTGGGAATCGAACCCAGGACTTCCAGCGTAGCAGTCGCGCTTGGGACCACTAGACTAATGAGGCAGTCATTTGTACTAAAATACAGAAAAAATGCGTAGGTTAAGTTATATATTTTTTAACCGTAATAAGTACGTAACAAAGAATACAAACCTTACAAAATTCCCATAGTCCTCTGAATGGTGGAGACTTTACCACCATATTCTCCATGGTCGGGTCCACAGCCAAGTACAGGAAATGTCCTGCAACAACACATGCTAAATAAGTATTATTTCAATACTTACTAGGTAATAGGCATACACCTAAATATAATATAACTTCACACTTGTAAGTCCAAAAGGTTAGACAGAAGCGTACTAATGTTTAACATAACATACCATCACGCCAGTATTCTCCGAAGTGTAAGGCAGAGGTGTCGGTACGGTCCCATGTAATGGGAGCAAGTCTATTGCCATTCACCTGGCATCCAAATCCAAACTCCGAGCTGCCACTGACAATTTAAAAGACACCCCCGATAACACTTTGCTCGAACATGGAAACGAATCCAGGACCTCTAGCGTAGCCGTCGCGCTTGGGACTGCTAGACTAATGAGGCAGTTCAGGGGACTGTTTTAGGTAATATTCAAAGCTTACTTATTCTTTTGAATAAGTTATATTTTGATTCCCTTGGGAGTGTCGAAATATAGGTTTTTTGCGTTATAAATTGCCGTACCCTTTTGTACGTTAATTTAGAAGTTTGATTTTTTCACAGCTTCAAGGGACTGTAGACTTGAGTATATGGTTTTCATTTTAACTCGATACCTCCACGCTTTCGCGAGATAAAGCGTCTTGAAAGACGGACGGACGGACAACAAAGTGATTCTATAAGGGTTCCGTTTTTTCTATTGAGGTACGGAACCCTAAAAACAAAGTTAAGAAAGGATTAGTAGTCATCAGATTGATTGATGACCATTATACAATGTGTTAAGAAAACCCTGTCATACCCGTGAAGGTATTGAGGATGACTCACGCTTGACCGAGTCGGGTCCGAGCCGAGTGTCGGCCGTAGCACGGTCACCGAGCTGGTCCTGTGCCTCTAACGATGACTAACGCATTACAATAAAGACCTATACATTATTAAAGGCATTGATTCTTAGAATACTACCTTCTCTAGATTCGTTGTTCGTTCTTAGAATTAACCCAAAGAAGCATTGGTACGGTACTTTCTGTATATACCATAAGCAAAACTGATAATAATTATACAGTAGGATTAATCTATACTAATATTATAAAGAGAATATATTTGTATGTATGTTTGTAATGAATTGGATCAAAAAGTGTGGACCGATTTTAAAAATTCTTTTGCCATTAGAAAGGTACAAGGTACATTATCACTGAGTAACATATGCTGTCAGCACACAATTAAAACTCCATACTAGCATACTACTGCTTGTTGAACTCATTTAATAGAAATTGTCCGTGACACCTAACCAAACTTTGTGAACGAAACCATATCGCGCTTCAGGAATCACTCAAAAATGCACAACGCCATCTAGAATTATTTGATATCACTATTGATAATAAAATACTAGAAACACAAATATTGAATACAAAATATAGCTGAAATGCGATTAAACATATGCTATATAACATCACGCTACGCCTCCTAGGAACGGAGCAGCGCGGGTGCAACCGCGACCGGGTCGCTAGTATTATTTATAAACGCGAAAGTAACTCTGTTTGCTGTTACCCTTTCACGCCTAAACCGCTGAACACGGTTCGATAAAATTAGGCAGGGAACTAGATTGTATCCAGAAGAAAGATTATACTACTTTAAGAGTTTCCCATACAAACGTAATTCAAACACAATTTAATCAAATTGTGTTATTAACTAATTACAAACGGGCTCGACCGAGCAATTACCGTTGCGCAATATACTCGTCCGAGCAAAAATAGTGTTGTAACTAAGTCTAGTTACAACACTATTTTTGCTCGGACTGTAGTCACAGTCATGTTGAATTTTGACGATCTGAAATTAGCGGCTATTGCGATCGCTCTGGACGATGAAGAATCTGATAAATCTTCAACTACACTCGGCGGCACTGTATTCATGCAACGGGCTGTGGCCGAACCGAGGCGGGACCGAGTTGTTTCCGAGTGTTGTCCTTTGCTCGGCCGTCACTTGGTTGCCGCTCAGTATAGCGTGTGTCCATACAAAATATATGTACGTACCTAATATTGTTGACCGTGCTACGCCCAACGCTCCGATATGGTCTAGCGTGATTCATCCTTTGTTAGGTATGAATCTATTTACCTATATAGATAATAATTTTAACTTTACAACAAAAACATCCTCAAAAGGCTGAAATGACAATGTCAATATTTACGGTGATAGAGACACCGTCCTTGCTAAACATATGGTTTTATAACATTTAAAAAATTTGATTAATTTTAGGATAGGTACTTAATTGTGGCTATTTCTATTAGGCACGACGACTTTGACTTGTAAACTTCAATTACATTTCATAACATAACATACCACCACGCCCGTATTCCCCGATGGGTTAGGCAGGGGCGTACCTAATGTACACCCACAGTTCACCGGTATGTTTAAGTCCCATGTTATAGGGGACAAGCCTATAGCCATTAACCGGGCGCAAATCCAGACTCCGAGCTGCTACTGAGAATTTCATAGAAAAACCCAATAACACTTTGCTCGACCTGGGGATCGAACCCGTCCTGGGTTCGATCCCCAGGTCTCTAGTGTAGTGCTCTAGTGTAGCAGTTGTGCTTGGGACCACTACATTAATGAGGCATGAATATTTAATGTTTCTTATTTTATTTGGTGATCCGACATCCGATGTTTTTAATTAACATAGTGCCTCAATATTTTAATAATAACCATAAAATCTACAAGTCTCTCAAATAATTTAATATCTGTTAAACATTAATTGGAACAATTTTATTAGATTAATACAATATCACTTTCACCACGTGGGCAGTTTACAGTTTGAATGGTCGTGTGTAAGACAGTGGGTACACAGTATAATGCGCAGAAGTACAAGTTGCCTCCAAATAACTATACGCGTATAAATTTGTCAGCTTTTTCGCGTGTAAATTTTGAAAAGACGATAGCCACTAGCCGCGGCTAGGGCGTCGTATTGGTGATCATGTGGTTGCCGGTTCTAAACCCACCCATTGCACTACCGACGTGAACTCACTCGTAACACAAGCATTTAGCTTAGCACGAGGGATTAACAAGAATACTAGTAATGTGGGTCGCAATGTGGTAAGCATTTTTTTTTAAATTGAGTTTTGTGTGGCGAATAGAATTTTACTTACGTTGATGATGTCGTTGTTTTTTAGATTGTTACGTGTTACTCAAAGTAATTTTGTTCTAATTTCATAAAAAACCCTTAACACTTTGCTCGACTTGGGAATCAAATCCAGGACGTCTAACATAGTAGTCCTGCTCAGGACCACTAGACTAATGAGACAGTTAGTTACTTTTCTATAAACATTTTTGTTAAAAACGCTATTTGCATGTAAAAACTTTTGCTTTGCTGCGTGGGACGCTAAGTGTCTGGGTGGAGAAGAGGATGCAACACAGACAACCTTGGACATTATGTATCCAAATATACCTTAGGTACGATTGAAATACCTAGTTATCTAATACTTAAGTATTAACTAATAATTAAAGGATATGCATAAAACGAAACTCATTAAACGTTTTTAAATTGGACCATTTTCATAGGTAGATTGCACACGCACGCCATATTTCTACCCCCTTCTCTCTTTCAAAATCCTCTTGCACTAACACAATGACAAAATGACGCGCGTCTCCCTTACAAAAATTAAAAATCTGTGAATTGTGTGCTCTTGTCATCTCCAGACACCCAAGAACCTGATCCTGGCTCTTCTGTTGATTTTATTTTATGGGATAGGGGAGCAAACCTTCAGACGGATCGCCTAATGGTAAGCGATTATTGACCGATTATTGAGCCGCCCATGATTAAAAATGATTAAAATGATATTTATTTCTGTAAATAGATCATAAAAGCTTCAATGCTTTACATGCTTTTTTTAAATAGATGGCGTCGGCATTTCCTTACTGACGATCTCTGAGAAGAAACACCGAAACAAACTGAGAGAATCATGGTCTCTTTTGAAGTCCAGACAGTAGTAGTGGTATTACAACTATGAGATCTATGAGTTGACCTGTCCTGACTGACGGCACGCATACTACAGTAATGGTGAATCTCAACCCTCATTAAGGGAGCTCAACGACTCGTCGCACTACGATACCAGATCATGGACACCCGCAACACCAGATGAGTCACAAGTGCGTTGCCGGCCTTTTAAAAGGGGATTCGGCTTCCGGTAACCTCACTCACTCGGCGAAACACAATGTAAGCGTTGTTTCACGCCGGTTTTCTGTGAGGCCGTGGTATCACTCCGGTCGTGCCAGCCCATTAATGCCGATGCATGGCTCTCCCACGTAAAAAGTAAATTATAAATTATAAAACACCAGTGGACCCTATTATACTACTGCATCTTTTCTGCACACTGGTAAAGGGACATCTGCCCGGTGGGCGGGAAGCGATCAATTTAGGTAATAAAACATAAAGTGGCTGAATTCTACCTAATTGAAACAAGATCGTGTTTGACGGGAAAGGGGGTGGAGACAGATGGACCGTAAAAATACGGGTTTTTAAATCTCAATACCGCGTGGGAGAAATGCTGATAAAATGAGTGTCTGGAAGAATGCAGACAAACCCTGCGAGTATTTAGAGTGAATAAAATTACGCTTATCGTCGAAGGGTTCGTCAGAGAGGTATACTAATGGTAGACCTTCCACCTCTCCGGTATGTTTTAGGTCCAATATATTTTTTTTTTTTAAAAAAACTTTGCCCCACACTAGGATTTTCTCCTGTGTCGTGGGTGCGTTTACAAACACAAATTCTCACATACACAAACGCCCAGACCCGGAACAACTACCTGTAGATCATACAAATATTTGCTCCGTGTGGGGATCGAACCCACAACACGTGGCGCAGAAGCGCTCAACCGCTACGCCAATCGTGTCGTCAAATAATAATAATAATATAATAGGTGTAAGCCTATTATAAGCTGCTTTTTTCCTTATAGCCTATGATAATTGCGGTCATAGGAGTCAGATTGGCCTAACTACTCAAGGGTCCGGCGGAGCTTGAATTGCCCACAGAATACCGAAATAAATCGTAATCCAGACAATATTCTATACATTTATTTCCAGTGAAGTATTTTTGACGAAATGGTAGAGTAGGAACCTAGATTAACGGTATCGGAATCCGAATAATAACAGAATTTGATTTTATTGTGTTTGAATTACGATTTATTTCGGTATTACGTTTGTAAGGGAAATTCGGTCCACCCTGCCTGGACTCTTAAACAACAGTTTTCAGTAGTAAGGAAAAATCAAATAATTGTAACTTTAGTAAATATTTAGATATATTTTATCATGACTGCCTCATTAGTCTAGTGGTCCCAAGCGCGACTGCTATGCTAGAGATCCTGGGTTCGATCCCCAGGTCGAGCAAAATGTTATTGGGTTTTTCTGTGAAATTCAGAGTAACTAGCAGCTTGGAGTCTGGATTTGTGCCCGGTTAATGGCAATAGGCTCGCTATTACATGGGACCTAAACATACCGTCGAACTGTGGGTATACATTCTTCGGGGACACGCGTGATGGTTATATCTATTATCATTCTTTGCCCAAATTTCTTATTGTGTGTCCATCTATGAAAGATAAATTGAACTCATTTTTTGGCTACTGTTGCGCTATGACTTTTACAGTTTAGCAGGCTTACTCTTGAAAACAATACAATACCAATCCAAACGTGATCCGATTCCAATGTCAATTTGGCTGTCGGGCGATTTCGTACTCTTGAGCACAAATCCGTTAACATTGTATCGGCATCCCTGATTGGCCAATGGTTGGGTCGTTTCCCAATCCTATTTCGTTCACTCAATCACCGCGCAATATTGAAAAAAATTGGCGCTAGTCTCGGATACAAGAGTACGAAACTTGACGAAACGGCACAATTCCAATGTCGATGTATCAGAATTGAGTTCAAGAGTAAGCCCCCTGAACAGTTATCAGTATTGAAAATATAACAGTTAGGCCACTCTGGCTTCAATTGTCTATTGGGAAAACTCACAACAGTGCTCGAGCGAGCAATCGAACCCAAAACCTGTTTATGCGTGATTGTAATTTTGTTCCAAATTTTGTGATCAGATGGTGCTTTACCAAATTTGAATTTCCTTCAAATGAAAAGACCGGAGAAGTGCGAGTCGGACTCGGCTACTGAGGGTTTGAGGCCGTACAAATTTGTAGGTACATATTATAATTACAAATGTATAGTTTTCAGAATGTTTCCTATACTTGCAGTATAAGACGGTATTACTTGCCAAATTTCATGGTTCTTGGTCAACAAAAACTACCCTATAAATTTGGATTCTCTTGAGAGTTGAAATAAAACTACTTTTTGCGGATTTTATCGCGTTGTATTGATATTATTTGATTCCCGACGTTTCGACAAGGCCCAGCACTACATCAGATTTGATAAACCACAAGTCCTCGCAAAAGAAAACCGATTCCTTCACAGGATGATCCGTGAGGCTATTGAAATTAAAAAACATCCACAATAGAGAAGATGGCTGGGTCTTACCACCTGCTTGGAACCCCATTATAGATTCCATAAAATCAAAATCCAAGTCCAAAACTGCAAGACCGAAGGATACAGTGAGCTCGTTCTGCGTGAATCGGATCGCCATTATTTAACAAAAATGTAAGGTAGCTGTTAGTGATTGTAACATTAAGACGTCCAACAACTTAGTCTACCCGTGACCATGTATGCTGTAAAGGATCCGAAACGTCGGGAATCAAATAATATCAATACAACGCGATAAAATCCGTAAAAAGTAGTTTTATTTCAATGTCTAATATTCGCGTAAGTGTCAGAAACCAGTCCCTTGAGAGTGTCGAAATATACGTTTTTTGCAGCATTAACGGCCGAATTTTTTTTACGTTAACTTAGAAGTTTGATTTTTTCTCAGATTCAAGGGACTGTAGACCTAAATATATGGATTTTATTTCAACTCGATACCTCCACGCGTTAAAAAGGTCTTGACAGACAGACGGACGGACAACAAAGTGATCCTATAAGGGTATCGCCCTTATCTGATCCCCATAGGATCAAGACCATTTATCTCGGGAACGCGTGGAGGTATCGAGTTATATTCCTTTTGAGGCCTACGGAATCCTAAAAATAATTTTTCAAATCGATTTACAAATGACAGAGTTCTGAGGTAACAAACATACAAACAAAAACAGTTGATTTGAGAACTCCTCCTTTTTGAAGACGGTTAAAAATATGTTTTTCTTTTCTAAAATTATTTTCCTTTGCTAGCTTCTTATGCCTATTAAGAAATGTATCTATTGTGTCTGAAGGATGGGGGCGTAAATTTTGCGCACGTGCAGGATTATATTTCTATAAAAATATAATAATACATTGATACTTATGCCCAATTAGCGCGAATCTACAAAGGAGGTGTAATACCTCAATAAATTCGTATGTATTTTTATTTTTGCGAAAGTTCTCGATCGCTCTGAATAAATTTTATTCAAAGGGATCGATTATATGTAGCATATTAGTTTTGAAGGACCACAAATTTTCTACAAAATACCCTCACAAATTAAAAATGTAAGCTCGCACAACGTATTCAAGAAAAAGCTTGCTGAGTATATCGCTACTAATTAGTGATTGGAATGAAATGAATGCGTTGATTGGGTTCCTTCATAGTATTAGTGCGACACGAGTGAACTGCATAATTATTTGTTAAAAAATATGTTCTCATGTAAGTGACTATAATGTCTTTTCTTAACATTGTATAAAACAAAGTCGCTGTCGCTGTCTGTCCGTCCCTATGTATGCTTAAATCTTTAAAACTACGCAACGGATTTTGAAGCGGTTTTTTTTAATAGATAGAGTGATTCAAGAGGAAGGTTTTAAGCTATTTAACATTACGCTACGACTCTTAGGAATGGGGCAACGCGGGTGAAAACGCGGGCGGGTCGCTAGTTGAGAATAAATGTCTTTAAACCGAAACCTACACTTCACAAATGAATTATTTGATTTAAGTAATTTGCGAAAGACGCAAAAAAAAATTAAGACGGGCTACAAAGGCACGTTAAAATCTACCTGCTCTATTAGCCTTGTGGTCCAAAGCGCGACTGCTACGCTAGGTGTCCAGGGTTCGATTATCAGGTCGAGCAAAGTGTTATTGGTTTTTTGGGGCACAAATCAAACTTCGAAACCCATTAACACTTTGCTCGACCTAGGAATCGAAGCAGCCGCGATCAGGACCACGAGGCTAATCAGACATTTAAAATCTATACTTATAATAAATCTGTAGAGTAGAGAGGTCAATTCTGTACATGAAATATATTTCCAAAATAACTATCAGCGGGTGATTAGTGATCGATATTAATGCCAAAAATGCAATCAGTAAAATTTTTGTCTGTCTGTCTGTCTGTATGTTCGTTATAGAAACAAAAACCACTCGACGGATTTCAACGAAACTTGGTACAATTGTTCTTCATACTCCTGGGCAGGTTACAGTATACTTTTCATCACGCTACGATCAATAGGAGCAGAGCAGTGAAGGGAAATGTTGGGAAAACAGGAGAACTTACTCCATTTTTTAAGCTTCCGTCGCGTGTGCAGCCTTAATGGTTAAAGCTACACAGAAATCATGTATCACGGAAATGTTTTCCTTAAAATTATATAAAAAATATTCCACGACAGCAAATGTCTATCTTTTATGGTTGACTCACAATAACACGTGTAACTCCCGATAGCTTAGCAGTTCGGAGCTTTCTGATTATATTTGTCTACTCTTACGTTAGGTGACTGACTGACTGACATAGTGATCTATCAACGCACAGCCCAAACCACAGGTTATAGTATACTTTTCATCACGCTACGATCAATAGGAGCAGAGCAGTGAAGGGAAATGTTGGGAAAATGAGTGATTCATGGAAAAGGTTTCAAACTATCAATGTATATATCATCACGCTACAACCCTTAGAAACGGGGCAACACAGGTGAAACCACGGGCGAAGAACTAGGGAACAAAGTAACTATTCCACGCGGACGAAGTCGCTGGCAAAAGCTAGTCTATCTATACTTATAATAAATCTGTAGAGAGGTCAATTCTGTACATGAAATATATTTCCAAAATAACTATCAGCGGGTGATTAGTGATCGATACTGACGCCAAAAATGCAATCAGTAACATTTTTGTCTGTCTGTCTGTCTGTCTGTCTGTATGTTCGTTATAGAAACAAAAACCACTCGACGGATTTCAACGAAACTTGGTACAATTGTTCTTCATACTCCTGGGCAGGTTATAGTATACTTTTCATCACGCTACGATCAATAGGAGCAGAGCAGTGAAGGGAAATGTTGGGAAAACAGGAGAACTTACTCCATTTTTTAAGCTTCCGTCGCGTGTGCAGCCTTAATGGTTAAAGCTACACAGAAATCATGTATGACGGAAATGTTCTCCTTAAAATTATATAAAAAATATTCCACGACAGCAAATGTCTATCTTTTATGGTTGAATCACAATAACACGTGTAACTCCCGATAGCTTAGCAGTTCGGAGCTTTCTGATTATATTTGTCTACTCTTACGTTAGGTGACTGACTGACTGACATAGTGATCTATCAACGCACAGCCCAAACCACTGGAGGGATCGGGCTGAAATTTGGCATGCATATAGCTACTATGATGTAGGCATCCCCTAAGAAAGGATTTTGATAAATTTCGACCTACAATGTAGGGGTGAAATAGAGGATGAAAGTTCATATGGAACAAAGTAACTATTCCACGCGGACGAAGTCGCTGGCAAAAGCTAGTATTTAATAAAAGGAATATAACGAAAATTGTTTAGTTCTTTGTGGCTTTACATTTAACTGTCGACTCTCAGTTTAGTATTAATAATAAACTGCATCTAATTAAAGCGGCAAGAGCTTTAACTATTAATAGATCGTCGCGACTACATCCAAAATAATTGCTTAGAAAATGGCGGAATTGTGACGTCACGCACAGAGAGGGATTTACTTACGAATTTCTATAATCTCTGCCAATAACAGTCTGCCAATCCAGGACTTATAGCGTTTATGAAAGACTACTTGACTAACGCTATCGAGCAAAAACCCAAATTGAAATTCTCAGTAGCAGCTTGGAGTTTCGATTTGTGCCCGGTTATTGGCAATAGATTCGCCCCCTATTACATGGGAGCTAATCATACCAGCGAACTGTGGGTGTATATTAGTACACCACTGCCGGTCTTCGGGGAATACATGTGTATTATGTTATAAATTCCAACGCGGATCTCTTACACATTTCCCTGAACAACTGTAAACTTTTTAAATCTTTAGTAATGCCAAACCCATTCTACAGAAATTCAAAAGCAAGTGCCTTGGGTTTGGGATTTGTACAGTAATCGCCCAAAAGTCCATAAGCACGCTAAGGATTACATTGCTATGAACAGTACGAGCGAGCTCGATACAGCCAGTGCGTGTCACTGACAATGAATAGAAGGTCGTAAGTCAAACGAAACGTCTAGCTATTGCGTTGTGAGATTGCCTATGAACTTTTGGTCGCCACTGTACCTGACTCGACCCCTATTACATGGGATTTAAACATACCAGCGAACTGTGGATATTAGTTAGTGTTAGTACAGTTTGTCGGGTCGTTTTATTCCCTACAAGTCCTACAACATGGTTGAGTCGAATCACGCCAATACACACGTCATGCTCTTGAACGGGTGCTGTCTGTCGGGACTGGTCAGCTCTTACTTACTGTGCAATTCTTTTTATATAGGTAATGAATAAATGTTAACGTAAAACAAACTGCATAATTCTCAGCAACTATTTAAAACAAAATTGTGAAGCTTAATATAGTAATCATGTTTTTTTTTAAAAGAATATCTATGGAGTTTCTTGCCGGCTCTTCTCCACAAGACCCACTTATTGGATCTGTGCAACTAGTCTGGACTTCTCAAACTTACCTATTTAGTGGTCTAACTGAAATAAAACATTTTGACTTTATTTTAACTACACATTAAAGACATGACATTGTAGGGGGTAATCTCTGGATCTACTGAACTGATTTTGAAAATCCTTTTTGTATTAGTCCATTTATCGAGGAAGGTTATAGACTATATAACATCACGCTACGCCTCTTAGGAACGGAGCAGCTCAGGTGAAACCCCGAGCGGGTCACTAGTGTAGTGCGATTACACTGTAATACCATTGAGACTTACTCGTGTCGTCTAGGTCTATATAAAAGGAAGTAACCTATAATCTATTTTGGCCGGACAGCAATCATAGTTATGTGACGTCATGTCTTATAAACGGGAGTAAGTACCTAGAGTAGGAGCTCTGTGGTCTGGAGGAAGTCGTAATGATAGCGGTCATTCTAGGACGGGTGACTGACTGTTTTTTTTACGGCGGACATGGACTGTTGATTCGAGGGAATCTTGACCGCGTAACCGGACTTGGTAGCGAGGCACCGAATGCCTCCAGCCAGGAGAAACTTATAAACTAAGCAACAGCAACTAAGGGGGTCCCCTCAGCTTAGGGCGTTGCTGAGGGGACAGCTAGGGACGATCTGGGTTTGATTATTTAGGGACGAATTTAAAGCTACAGCTTGTCGTGTGTATGTGATGATAGCGAGAGCCTGAAAGAGTATTTACTTGAATTGCGTGCTTCACTAGATAAGAGCCTATTTGTGCTTTCTGGTCAGGGTCAGACGCATTTCATGTCGTGGCAAATGTCACGAAACCCAGATGCTTATACTGTGAAAATTTGAAGACTGTGGCTCCATACGTTTGGCTGTAAAACCTGTGTGATAGACCACGGACAGAGACGGACACGTAAGTAGGTTGGTGGGTGGTTTGGACCCTTCGGGTACGCAACCCTAAAAAAGATCAGAAGCAATCAAGCCGACAGTAAAAACAAAATAAGGATCGCAAATCCGTGTCTGTCTTCTTAATGCACTTACTTAACAAAGGGACGCAGGACGCTAAAAATACCCGAAGCTTGCGAACATATCTTTCTTGTAGCAGTCTATAAGGACACTGTGAACGGGAAAGCAAAGAGGTAGACACTTAAATGATAATAAATCGTATTTATTTCTGGAACTGCTTCAATGGTTTGTGGTCGGTTAATGGTAATAGACTCGGCCAAAGACATCTCGGCGAACTGTGTCACTTGGTAAAAGTCGAAAGCATTCTTTTTCGTGAAATGATATCGGAGCTTGAATTGCCCACAAAAACGTAATACCGAAGTTAATCGTAATCCAGACAATATTCTATCAAATTATGTTATTATTCGGATTTGGATATCGTTAATCTAGGTTTCTACGGTACTATTTCGTCTACTACTACTTCACTGGAAAAAAAGACCGAAAAATAATTCCAAACTTGGTAAAGTTATCAAAAATGGCATTCGCTTACATTAATTTCCAGTGAAGTATTTTGGACGAAAAGGTAGAGTAGGAACCTAGATTCACGATAGCCAAATCCGAATAATAACATAATTTGATAGAATATTGTCTGGATTACGATTTATTTCGGTATTACGTTTGTAAGAGAAATTCGGTCCGCCGGACCATGAGATAACACTATTTTTTATATCCTGAGTAGTTATTTAAAACTATGTAGGTGTTTAGCGTCAGCATAACTTCAGAATTGGTTCCGACCTGGATAAAAAGTAACCTATGTGCTATTCAAAGTCAAAATCAAAACGTTTAATTTCAATTAGACCCCTAAAATAGGTACCTACTTTTGAAAACTCAAAACTAGTTGCACGGTTCCAAAAAGTGGGTCTTATGGAGAAGTAATAAACATCCATGCATCCAAACTTTCGCATTTATATTATACTAGCGACGCGCCCGCGGTTTCACCCGCGTTGCCCTATTCCTAAGGGTCGTAGCGTAATGTTAAATAGCTTAAAACCTTCCTCTTGAATCACTCAAAATCCGTTGCGTAGTTTTAAAGATTTAAGTATACTTAGGGACGGACAGACAGCGACAGCGACTTTGTTTTATATTATGTAGTGATGTAAATGTCTTATAATAATATACAGATATATTATTATACATATTATAATATATACTTAAAAAGTTACTAAAACATTTTTTTTTCTTTTTTGCGGTTAATTATTTTGTACGTTTTGGAATGTTTGTAAATTAATGTAACTTAGCATCACTATTTATAATAATTATCGATCTATACCATGTACGAGGAATTGTAAGTGCCACACTCAAACCCAAGAGGTTTAAGTGGCACTATGTATCATTGTTTTGTAAATTTGTATCTCAATAAATTAAAAAAATATATATATATAATTTATAATAATACCTAGAAGATAAGATTCTTCTGTACGTGTCACTAAACTTCTAGACGATTAGACCATTTTAATTATATTTTTTTAGTACCAGAACTGGATCCGGAAGGTGGCGTTGCTATCAAATTCCAGCTTTCTCTTATTTTCAAAGCGGAACTACGTTTGCAGGGCTCGCTAGTATCATTTTAAACGAAATGGCCGTTAAGCGTAGTTCTATCTATACTTATAATAAATCTGTAGAGAGGTCAATTCTGTACATGAAATATATTTCCAAAATAACTATCAGCGGGTGATTAGTGATCGATACTGACGCCAAAAATGCAATCAGTAAAATTTTTGTCTGTCTGTCTGTCTGTCTGTCTGTCTGTCTGTCTGTCTGTATGTTCGTTATAGAAACAAAAACCACTCGACGGATTTCAACGAAACTTGGTACAATTGTTCTTCATACTCCCGGGCAGGTTATAGTATACTTTTCATCACGCTACGATCAATAGGAGCAGAGCAGTGAAGGGAAATGTTGGGAAAACAGGAGAACTTACTCCATTTTTTAAACTTCCGTCGCGTGTGCAGCCTTAATGGTTAAAGCTACACAGAAATCATGTATGACGGAAATGTTCTCCTTAAAATTATATAAAAAATATTCCACGACAGCAAATGTCTATCTTTTATGGTTGACTCACAATAACACGTGTAACTCCCGATAGCTTAGCAGTTCGGAACTTTCTGATTATATTTGTCTACTCTTACGTTAGGTGACTGACTGACTGACATAGTGATCTATCAACGCACAGCCCAAACCACAGGTTATAGTATACTTTTCATCACGCTACGATCAATAGGAGCAGAGCAGTGAAGGGAAATGTTGGGAAAATGAGTGATTCATGAGAAAGGTTTCAAGCTATAAAACATCACGCTACAACCCTTAGGAAAGGGGCAACGCAGGTGAAACCGCGGGCGAAGAACTAGGGAACAAAGTAACTATTCCACGTGGACGAAGTCTCTGGCAAAAGCTAGTATAAAATAAAAACGTAATCTTTCAATGAATAACTTTCACGACAAGATAGCTTTTTAATTTTGTGTTTGGTACCTACACTTATTTTTTATCGTAATTATCATATATTTCTGCCTAACCCTTCAAGGATACAAGCGCGGGGTTATGTTGTTTTAAGCATCCATTGTCCAAATTCAGATAGACATCGCTATCAAAAACTTGGGAGGCGGCACTCGCAATAACCTGTTGCTATCCCATAAACTCGAGGAGTGACCTCTGCCCTTTCGTCAGTTCCGCGTAATAACGAGCACTCCATGAAAACCTTTACAGAGCTGCCCTCTTTCGTTCATTCAGAAATTCGTAATGATTTTACAACATGCCTCATTAGTCTTGTGGTCCTAAGCGCGACTTTTACGCTAGAGGTCCTGGGTTCGAGCAGTGTTTTAGTTTTTTTTATAAAACGTTGCACTAGCATTTTCTCCTCTGTCGTGAGTGCGTTTACAAACACAAATTCTCATACACAAACGCCCAGTCCAGATCATAAAAAAATTTGATCCGTGTGGGGATCGAACCCACAACACGTGGCGTAGAAGCCGATCGCTCAGCCGCTACGCCAAACGTGTCGTGTATTAGGGTTTTTCAATTAATGGCAATAGGCTAGCCCTCTATTACATGGGATCTACATTATATCAACGAAGTGTGGATGTACAAATACTTATATCACTTACACCTCTGCCTAACACCCTTGGCATGCCGCATGATATCGCAAGAGAACTGAACTACATAAAATTATTAAGAAAAAGGATTTAAGAACAAAACTGATTTCTCAAAAGTTAATTTAAATTTGATTTCTTTCGACGACACGTTGGGCGTAGCGGCTGAGCGATCGGCTTCTGCTCCACGTGCTGTGAGTTCGATCCCCACGATAAGCAAATATTTGTATGAGCTACAGGTAGTTGTTCTGGGTCTGGGCGTTTGTGTATGTGAGAATTTGTATTTGTAAACGCGCCCAGGATACAGGAGAAAATCCTAGTGTGAAGCAACATTTTTTTTTAATAAGAAGAAAAGGAAAGAAAGAACGTCAAACCCATAATTATATTGTCCCTCTACTGGCCATGGGCCTCCTATCAGAGAGAGGGGTGAAGCTATAATCCACCAAGCTAGCCTACTGCGGGTTGGCAGACTTCACACGCCGTTGAGAAAACCTCTCAGGCATGCACTTTTCTCACGATGTTTTTTATTGATTAGTAGCTCCTTCCCGCGATTTTGTCTGCGTGGACTTCAGAATTGGGTGATAATCTATCTCTGTGCCAAATTTCATCCAGATCCGTTCAGCCGTTCTGGCGTCAAAGAGTAACAAATATCCATACATCCATACTTTCACATTTATAATATTAGTGAAGATAGTTGATTCCGAAAAGCCAGCACTGCGTGCTTTGGTTTCGAACTGGAGACCTTTGACTTGGTAGGTAGTCCAACGATCGTTCTACTAAGCTATCACTGCTTTATAATTGTTTTAATTTGATTATCTTGCAGCACTAAGAAGCTTTTTTTTTATCCCGTTATGGGATATGGCGCCACACTTTTTGTGTATTTGCCAGTGTCAAGTATATGGAGTAAACAAGTAATACTTATTAGTTCCCGTCATGGGATTATAATATATGGCGCCACACTTTCTGTGTTTGCCAGTGTCAAGTATACAGAATAATCCCCAGTAAAACCGTGGAAACTTCACTAAGGCTTCGATGGAGTTTAGGAGTGAACACAAAAGTCACGATTTGCCTACACTCGCACACGTTCACGAACACTTAATGGTTAACTATCCACTATAATTACACATTAAACTTCGGAGAAACACAAGTTTTGGAAAATATTATAAAACCGACAAAGTGCACTTTATATTTTCCCGCCTAAACTCCCTACGAAGCTTTGCATACTATTGTTAGATTGATGTTTATGATGGTTACTATGGTAACCTGCATTGCTAGCGTTACCTCTGACCTTTCAAGAGCGGTCACTGTTATGAAGCTGAAACGATATCTACCTAGTTACTATGCACTTCTTGGAAATTACGTTTCAAATACGGAAATGACCCTGTAGGAATAGCAGCAATACCTATTATAATATCACGCCTGTATTCCCCGAAGGATTAGGCAGCGGTGTACAAATCTACATCCACAGTTCGCCGATATGCTTATTTTTATTTGTGATATGCTTACGCTTGACCGCCAGTTCACCTGATGTTAAGCGATACTGCGTTCTACTATGGAACGCGCATGCCTAGAAGAAACCGATTCACTCGTGATTTGAAGACACCCAGATTATATCCATCGGGGAAGACCCAGTCGGGAAGCTCATTCCACATTTCAGCGGTACGCATGATAAAAGTGGACTTAAAGCGTTTCTTTCGGGTTTTCGGAATGTCCACCATGAATCGATGTCGCTTTATATCTCATGTAAGTAATTGGGGGCGAATCTATTGACAAATCCAAACTCCAATCTGCTAGTATTTTGTCTTTGTTTTTTATTATTGTAGTCTCTAACCGACACTTTGGCCTTCGGCTTAATAATTTTCGTGCGTTGTTTTGGGCAAAAATCAATAAATAATCTTTATTTTTTTCTTCTACCAATAAATAAGTGTTGCTCGGCTGGGAATCGAACCTAGGACTTGTAGCGTAGCTGCATGCTCAAGACCACTAGACTAATGATGGTATGTATTTTGTTATAAGGGTGATGTTAATGCTGGTAATCGTATCTAAACAAAAGAAAATTCCATTCAGTCATTTGTTTTTTGTTTTTTTTTTTTTTTCTTTAAATAAAACGTTGCCCCACACTAGGATTTTCTCCTGTGTCGTGGGTGCGTTTACAAACACAAATTCTCACATACACAAACACCCAGACCCGGAACAACTACCTGTAGATCATACAAATATTGTGGGGATCGAACCCACAACCCGTGGCGTAGAAGCCGATCGCTCAGCCGCTACGCCAAACGTGTCGTCATCATTGTCATTTTATTACGGGCTTTTTTATTGTTGGTTTAACCGACCATAAAAAAGTCCAGTAGCCGTAGTCGATCTATGATCATTGGTTCACCGCTAAACCCTGCTGCTACCTACTAACTATAAACTGCAGGATTTTCTTAGGGGTGAGCTTCTTTAATTCAAGCACTGTGCTTGGGTTTGTGTTTGCACTTTCACCACCCGCCTCAGGAGTAGGGCCCATCCTCACATTCTGGAGACCTGGGTCTCCAAGAATGTTAGAGCGTCGCGAGGCTTTCTCCCGCATACCTCCAAGATTTGGAATGGTCTTTCTCCTGAGGTGTTCCCACTGCGCTATAACATGGGGATCTTCAAACGGCGCATATACAGGGCTCTTAAGGGTCGGCAACGCATCATCCATCCATCCATGGGCGACGATGACTACTTACCATCAGGTGGCTCGTCTGCTCATTTGCCGACGTCTAAATATATAAAAAAAAGGCTCTTCACAACGTCGGCAGGCGTATGTGGCCTCAGCCTTAGGTTGAACATAAGAATATGCCTGTTGCCTAAACAAGCATATTAGTTATGTGGCAATATTGTCTTCTATTTACCTACTAGTTTTCCTACCAACCTACGCACCTATTTGCGAAAAATGTCATGAGAAATTCAGCATAAATACGATAAGCTCAACATAATATTAATATAGTTTACGTAGGAGTAACAATAGTTCATGGACGTAGATTCGAACCTATGACCTTTTGGCAGTCAACACCCTAGCAGTTTGGCTATTAATCCCTTTAAAAATAAACATGGATTTGATCGTGTCAAGAGACAAGACGCCACGATCAACTTGTGGGTGTCTAATAGGCGTTAGAAGTATGTAGTAAGCTTTTAAATGATAACTAATGATATTTATTTCTGTAAATAGAATTTTTGAAGACTCTTTTAGAAGTCAATTCTTTTATTTTTTAAATTCAATAAATAATGCAGTTAAATTAATGTTAAAAGGATTTTATGTAAATGTGAGTACGATGTAGGCTAGATATTCTACGTCATTTAACTTTTAACTGTCTGGTGGCGTCGAAATTTTTTTGTGGCCTACGCAAATGTTCCGCCGATCTGGTATCGTCGTGTGACGGATTGTTGAGCTCCCTATAATATGGTCGAGCTACACAATGTCTGATGCATGCGTGCCGTCGGATGGGACTGGTCTACTCAAAGCCGCTATGGATCTTTCTTCAAAAGGCCATTTTAGACACTGCCCTGCATTGTATCACTCACATATTCTTTTATTATTTTGTCTGGACTTCAAAAGAGACCATGATTCTCTGAGTATGTTTCGGTGTTTCTTCTCAGAGGTCGTCAGCTGGGAAATGCCGACACCATCTAGTACTTAAAAAAAAGACATGTAAAAGTATCCTTGAGAGATCTATTTACAGAAATAAATATCATTTCATTTCATTTCAGTAGTAGATGGCGCCGGCATGTCTATCTGAAGACCTCTGGGAAGTAACACCGAATCGAACTCAGAGAATCATGGTCTGTTTTAAAGTTTTTTTTTACACCACTAATGTGGCAAACAAGCATACGGCTCGCCTGATGGTAAGCAGTTACCGTAACCTATGGACGCTTGCAACACCAAGGGTCTCGCGCCGTGCCGACCCCGTAAAATAAGGAGGAATGGTTAGGCTGGCAGCATAAGAGACATTCTGCCATGCATAACAGCGGCGGTAACAAAACACACCGGTCCCCCACACTGCCAACACAACGCTTCCTTGCGGAGCTCTGGCGACCTTGCTCACCGTTAGGAACACAACATAGCACGGAGCTATGTTATTTGGCTACGATTTTCTGCAAGGTGGAGGTACTTCCCCAGACGAGCAGTTCCAATTATGAGTGGAATTATTCAATTACACTACTTATGCCCTACCTTTCTAAAGTCCAGACATAATAGAACACATAATATGTATGTGTCAAATCCATTTCACACATTTATCTACATAGAGTCACTATGTAGATAAATGTGTGAAATGGCTTTGACGAAAGAACTCGCTATGGTTTCTTTCGTCAAGAGGCCATTTCTTTCACTACTTTGAGTAGACCAGTCCCAACTAACGACATGTATACGTCCGTCATTGTATGTAATGCTCAACCATAATATTTAGGGAGCCCAACTATCTGTCATACGACAATACCAGGTAACTGTGAGTATACATAAAAAATAAATGAATTCATTTAATTTTGATTTTATTACTATTATTATAATTAACTTATAAAGAATCAAATGTCATGCCTTTTTTGTTGAATTTTGTATTTTAAACCGTGTGTTTAGGGGATATTATTCCTGTATTAAAAGAATTTTATTTATTTATTATTAAAACACATCTGCTGAACCCTTCGGGAAATACAGACGTGATGGTATGTAATGTATCAATAACGGAATAAAAGGACACATTTTGCAAAGGAAATTTTTTTGTTTTGTCTTCTTTACACCCATATCCTACCCACATAATCGTAGAAAGTAGAAACTACGTCTTACATTATACCTGTATAAAGATAAATCGAACATTTGTAACTGCGCAACTAGAAAGTTCCCATAATGCGCAAATGTTTGCTCAATTACGCCAAATATCGAAAAACATGTCCATGTTCAAAAATTGACACGATGGAAATACAGGGTGCCGATTGTACGGACACCCAAACTGTGTCCACAATGGATAATAAACTCTAATTGTTTAGAGATTAAATTGACAATCGATTGTAGAAATTTGTGCTGTAAAATTTGTTGTTTTGATACCCGTCATGGTATCTATCTATACGATACGATACGTGAAAAATGTCAATTTTTCATACATGCCTAGATATGGTCTGTCTAATTTGTAAAGGAAGGTATATAGAAGAAGAAGATATATATCACGATTAGATTATGGGTTTACGTGGGAGAGCCAAGCTGCAGCACGAATGGGCCGGCTCGAGCGGAGTGATAACGGCCTCATAGAAAACCGGCGTCAAACAACGCTTACGTCGTGTTTCGCCGAGTGAGTGAGGTTACTAGAGGCTCAATCCCCTTTTAAAAGGTCGGCAACGCACTTGTGACTCCACTGGTGTTACGGGTGTCCATGGGCGGCGGTAATCGCTTACCATCAGGCATTCCGTCTGCTCGTTTACCCTCCTATCCCATAAAAAAATGGGTTTCGTTTGGAAAAGTTGTTGGATTACTATGGATAGAATCATCCCTTTAACGGATGCAGATAACTAAATCGGCACCATGTTTAATATATTTTATTCTAACCGTAATAAAACCCTTCCTATATAATGTTCCACATTGTACTTTTTGGTAAGGGACCATATTAATTAAACTGTCAACCGATAATTATTGTCAAATTAAATCTTGATAGATAAACAATAATATTATAAACTCACGAGGGATTTAACTTGAATTTGTGAACAAATAAGTAAGGTGAATCTGAATTCAGAACAGAAGAATATCAGCATTTTTCGCTGGACCTGCACCTATAGATAGGTACTGTGTCAGTGTTTGCCCTCGCATATATATAGCAGTTTTGTAAAAAAAAAAACAATTATCTATTGAAATCTGTAGAACATGCAGTTACCCAAGTATACGCATTTTGTCCATGACACTTCAAAATGTAGTAAAGTGACAGTACTTACAATCTTCCGGTGATACAATAAATATACTCCAAGGCCTTTGTAAATTGCGAGCACAATTTCTTCCGCAACCCAGAGAGTATCAGAGGTTATCAGAAATCTATGAAACGAATGCGGTATGCATGTTTGCAGATTATGTTTCAAATACAGCACTAAGTAATTTCATATTATGTCTGTCTCTTTCTTTAGAAACTCATTGATAAAGGACAGGAGTTCGCAGGAGCTATCAAATTAGACTATGCATTTGTCGTTTCCGGGAAGATATAGTTACCTACAGATAGTAAATTTCTTCTATCCTTTTCTCCTGTTTTTTGATAGTAAGAGATAGACAACATTTGATTAGGTACTTAAATTGTAAACAAAGAAATCAACAGCAATGTATGTTTATTAGACTAGTTTCGCGTCAATAGTGCAACTAGTGGCCTTCGAATGTAAGAACATGTGTCGATTCGCGCTTTGTTGACGAAATATTAGCGCTTCTGTATTCTCTCCAAAATCATTGGATTTCGACCTAATTGGTGCGCCTGATGGGTGAAACTGAAATATTCGCTGTGAAACCTTTTTGAGGATTCCATTGGCGCGTACGACTATCTAGGTACTTATTCTACGGGTTTTACACTAGGTAGAGATCTTGGCGACCTAAGTTTTAAATACAGAATACCATTAGTCATCCTCAATCGTCTGACAAGTCCAGTTTTGGGACCAATATCGCATTTTTTTTTTCCATAAATGCCATTAAATGTCTGCTATACTTATTAATCATGAAACGCACTCATTTTACAAAAGAGTGTAACTATTGCGGGCTATGTTTTTTTTTAATATTTTCTACCTTTAAAACTCCCCAGAGAGAACTGATATTGTAGACCGTGTAAGTGATATCTTGTTTAACGTGGGTGTTTTTTTTAACTGACGGATCGCCTGATGTTAAGTAATTACCGCCGCCCATGGACACCCGCAATACCAGAGGAATCACAAGTGCGTTGCCCGCCTTTTAAAAGGGGATTAGGCCTCCGGTAACCATACTCACTCGGCGAAACAGAACGTAAGCGTTGTTTGACGCCGGTTTTCTGTGAGGCCGTGGTATCACTCCGGTCGAGCCGGCCCATTCGTGCCGAAGCATGGCTCTCCCACGTGTATGTCGCAGAATCACACACTAGAAATCCAGGATATATCTTTGGTTGTTTTAAAAGACACAGTTTTATATTTCACACTATAAAGTGTACACTTGTTTAAAGTTATTGCGCGTTCGTGATCATAAATCCTAAGAGTAGTTTGTTGAAATTCAAGAGGCGGTTGGATTCGCAGAGTCCAAAAATGTTCACATTCAGTTACGTTTCCAAGAAGAAGCGCCGTAGGTATAACATCCCTGGAAAAACACACACAACATCGAACACTATCGCACCCACCTCCCACATTCCCGTCAGCATCCATCGCTGGTCCAGAGAATTTCATTCCCCTCGTGCTCTGGTTCATGGCGACCACGTCCGCAGCTGTCACCACCTTGAACCCCAGCCCATGGCTGGACACCGTCGTGTTCCACTGCCACATGCACATGTTCGCCGGATTCTCTGTCCCGTTATTCTCAAAATTGCAGTAAACCCCTGTCGCTTGCGATAGATAAGGATTCTTGTTTACCGCCTCATACGTGGGACCGTTTGGCCGCAAGATCTTTATTTTGTCCGTCAATGTGACCGTTTCGTTGTCGGAGGAGTTCCTCTGGTTTGTCGCGACCGCCCCTTCGTTGTCATTCATCATGACGGTATCCTGCCTGTTCAAGCGCATCACTTTTTCCAAGGCTAATGACTTGTCCCCTCCCCTCCTACTTTGCCGTCCGTGTTCTGTTCGATTCATCAACGCCGTCAATTTGTGGAACGAGCCCCTCTCCTTCCCCGGATTGGCACTCCTATACTTATGCTGGGTCTCCGACGCCATGGCTTTCTTAGCTTTATTCTCTTTCTCGACTTCATGATCGCCACAAACGATGGCTACCACGACCAGGACAGTAAGCAGCTTCCCAAACGCCATTTAGTGTTCTAGTTTTGTTTTTAGATGATATAGCCACGCAGAGCGGTCTGTAAAGCGTGCATTATGCGTGCTAACACTCATAACAATAGTTTAAACCAGAGTTCAGTGCAAAATCGTCCGTGATTATCTCGTTAAGCGTGTACGTTCGGGCGAGCGCGCACGACGTAGCTTTGGAAAACAGCCAGCCGTGGTGTCGGCTCGGTCGATACACTCCCGTACAAATACATGTTGCAATAACACTCATTAGTTCCACCACATCTAGACTATACACTGTGGTCTATCGCACTGGGTAATTTTCCGATTTATTTCGCACACCCTCCACTGCCCCTGGAAAATCGTTTCTAATGGACGACACCGATCGCGCTAGCCAGTATCGCGATACGCCCAGTTACACTACCAAATTTATTGTTATACACAGCCATGCAACACGGTTTGTTAATTTTTCACTTTAATGTATTGTAAGACGTAATTAATCAATTTACAATACTGTTAAAACGTTTTAAAATCCATATATCGAGGTACGTATTCGCGGTCGGGCTCCCGTGCACAGCGCCACGGCGGGAGTATGCGGAATTAAACGCCCGCGGACAGAAATAATCATTACTTTTCGCGAGATGTGATCTTGGAGCGGCGTCTATAGGGATGCTGCGCAGGTGTCGTACCGCCCCGGTCCGTTCCCGGGCTTTTCGCGCAGGATGTAGACGCATCGCACACCGGATATTGCATTGGTTTAACCTGGATCGCTGCTCACGTATAATGCCTCTGATTGGCCGTACCTACAGGTGGCCCATCGTGATAGGCCGACCGTGGAAATACCGCGAAAATGCTCCAATAGTGAGCTAAACCGGATATTGCATGAAGAAAATTTCCTCAGAAATTTATTTACGCGAACGGCGGGTCGTCGTCGGGTTTTTGCCGACTGCGGATATCAATTTATTGTTTTCATCAGCTCCGTGGCTGTTAATTTCCTTAAAAAACATCTTTACATTCAATGCGAGGAGATTGAATTTATTTTATTTGCAACAAGCTCTGTTTATTCCTTCTTTAAAAAATGTGATCGATAAAATCTATTGTTTGTTTGTTGAGTTACAAATAATGTACCTACATTTATGGCACATAATGGTTTCCCGTATATGTGTATAAAGGGACACGGTTAAAATGTGAGTGAGTCATTATATTACCTATGTTCGATTACAATAAATAAACGTATTAAATATTTAATTTATATTGCATTGTATTTCGTCGTGACTTCGTGAGTGACAGAATTTCGTAATTAGAACTGCACGTTCCGAATTACGCAGTCATTTGAAAATTGAGACTCCTAAGTTATTAAAATTGGAATGGTTTTTAGTGACATCAATAATATTAGGTCGTTAAGTATATTTATACCGCTTAAGTAAAGTATGTATGTAAAAAAGTCAAAGTCTTGTTTTATAAAAACATTACTCAGAAACTCAGAAGTCGGATAGTTTGACAGATAAAAAACACGTAAGTTTCAGATTTCCGAACGAACGCAGTCAGACAATCAAATCATCAGTTTGTACCACTCCTTGAGCTGGGAATGTATTATTTTGGCCTCAATTATCTGCCTTTTATTGCTAATTAACCATTATTCTAATTAATTTACAGAGTTAGTCAGTAACTTACATCTAACAATGTCTGCGATGCGTTAAGTGACGTCTGTGATCTATCAGTGTAAAATTATATCATTTGTTTATGTTATACGGTGAGTGTGCTAACAGTACCTTTGCCCTTTTTTGAAAAAAGTAAAAAGGTTATCAATGCTTTGTAGATACATGCATTTGTTCTAATCATTAAAAAAGGACTCTGACTAAATTTTGTACTGTGATATCTGTGTAGGATTTTACACACAGACTTATTTTAACACAAGCGTTTTTTATTGGTATGTTTTGTTTTTAATCTTATCGCCATTCCCGTAATCAAAGGTTTGGATGACTTAATATTTGTAAAACTTCGCTCCTAGGGCATTCTCTGACCTATCATTAATTATAGAACATACAGAACTTTTGTCTCAATTTATTTACATTGTTCCAGCTTGCTGATAACAGGTACCTAATCAGACACCACTTAATATTTTTTTTCCATATTATTCAATAATAATAATCTCATAGCTGTAGACAAGGAATTTCTAATAAAAAGTATTGCTAAAAATAGCAATTATATATTTAAAAATCATGACAATGCATTTAAATTATAGTGGGCACAAGAAGTACTTATAGCTATTTTTTCTCACAGTAGTCCTTGAAATGCTAATTTACTTCCTTAATTGTGTAGAGACTGATTGTTGAAATTGTTCTTACATTTTTGAAATTGGTATCTAAATATCTATAACAGCCAAAAAGATTGTCTAGTATAGCTAGTCAAAAATGAAAACCAAGCATTACTCAAATGCAGGCCTAATAAGTAATAACACTTATTTTTTTATTGTTTCTATGTATGAAGCCTAGGATAGAAAATGCTGGTGTTTTTTTTTCAGCAGTTTTAATATTATGTTCAATAAAGTCAGGACCTTTATTTGATTGCCATTAAGAAAATACATAGATTGAATGTGACGAGACCTTTGCCATGCCTGTCTTTGTCAAAGTCACAAAAGAGGCTAAATAAAAAGTCTGTAATTAGAAAATTAAGGAGTAATTTTCTTTTAAAATTGTTGGCTAAATATTGTGGGTACATTGCCATCTTTTATTTGCTAGATGTATATTTGTATTGTATAATTTTTTTTTAATAAAGCTTACTAGCATGGTGGGTCGCACTTTACTAGTATTCTTGTTAACCCCTTGTGCTAAACTAAATGCTTGTGTTACAATTGGGTTCACGTCAGAGGTGCAATGGATGGGTTTCAAATTGGCAACCACATGATCATAAGTCCGACGCCATAGACATTACGCTACTAAATATTGTGGTCCCATCTTTGTTGTGTATCTAGCTGTGTGCAAATTTTATCCAGATCCGTTTAGCCATTCTGGTGTGAAAGAGTAACAAACATCCATACACACAAACTTTTGTTTATAATTAGTAAGGATGCATATTTGCAAGTACTTAGGTACTTACCTCACTTTTTGAAAAATTATTGTCATTATTAATTACTGCCTATTGTACCACCTACTAACATTATGAAGTAAAAACAAAGTAACCTAAGTGTTATTTAATAAAAGCCAATGTAATGTTTTGTGCCAATCTACTTCTGAATTACCAATTATACAAAATCTTTTTAAATTACACACTAACCTATAACTACTACAAATCCTTTTTCAGATGCTCTGAAAAGATGTCAGGCGGCAACTCAAAGAATAAGGCTCGCTCCAAGAAACAGGAAGGATGGGAGGAGGCAGGTGGGGAGTTCTACCAGGAGCTATACCCGGGAGGGGAACAGGAGCTGTTTGATAACCTGCAGCGTGCTGATGCTGCCAAGTTGGCCACACTGCTTCCTTCCAAACAAGCGAGGAATAGTAAGTCATTTATTGCCTGCTAAGTCTTGAGTTGAAATCCAAGACTTTTCAAAATGCTATGCATTTCAATAATTCATTTCATTGTCCATGGGTGTACCCACGGTGGGGCAAGGTGGGGCATTCTTCGATAAAATTAATATAATGACAAAATCAAATATTCGTTTGGGAACTTTAAAAATGAAATAAATTGTATAAGTGTAGTAAATAAAATGTATCTTACATTAGTCTTAGTAAATAAAAAACATTTTTAATTTCCTACTACCTACTTAGACTATTTACTTCTGCCCCACCCCTTAAAAAATGCTGGGTATGCTATGTCATTGTCATTTGCTAAAACTGTGAAAGAGAAAATCTCTCAGGCATGTATTCATATTCATTTATTTTGCACTCATGTTGTTTACATAGATGGTAATTAAATACATAATTATGTGGTATCAAACATGAACCCCGTTAGGACACAGTAATAGATTAATTTTTTTTTTTAATAAAACGTTGCCCCACACTAGGATTTTCTCCTGTAACATGGGTGCGTTTACAAACACAAACACCCAGACCCGGAACAACTACCTGCAGATCATACAAATATTTGCTTCGTGTGGGGATCGAACCCACAACACGTTGCGCAGAAGCCGATCGCTCAGCCGCTACGCCAAACGTGTCGTCAACTATTAAATTAAAATTATAAAATTTTAATATCATGACTATGTTAATTAATCTTATATCTAATTATACATTATATAATAATACTTAGTAATTAGTGACCTATCTCTAGTATCTGAATGTCTATGTAATAAATGTATGATGTATGTATGTTTTAAAATGTCTTATCAATATTTATTTTTAGTATACTATTTTATTTATTAATTAATAATATTTATTTATCAGTAAAGAATTCAGTTAGTCTATACTAACATTTTAATCTATCTTTACTTATAATAAATCTGTAGAGAGGTCAATTCTGTACATGATATATATTTCCAAAATAACTATCAGCGGGTGATTAGTGATCGATACTGACGCCAAAAATGCAATCAGTAAAATTTTTGTCTGTCTGTATGTTCGTTATAGAAACAAAAACCACTCGACGGATTTCAACGAAACTTGGAACAATTGTTCTTCATACTTCTGGGCAGGTTATAGTATACTTTTCATCACGCTACGATCAATAGGAGCAGAGCAGTGAAGGGAAATGTTGGGAAAATGAGTGATTCATGAGAAAGGTTTCAAGCTATAAAACATCACGCTACAACCCTTAGGAACGGGGCAACGCAGGTGAAACCGCGGGCGAAGAACTAGGGAACAAAGTAACTATTCCACGCGGACGACGTCGCTGGCAAAAGCTAGTCTATCATAAAATTAAAATACTTAGTTTTGAACTGATATTCATTTCAGTTTTTGTTGATCGGCTGGATATGTAACATATAGTGTTGATTTTAATTTGTCTATTAAATGATCAATAGGAGCGGAGCACAATTAAAAAAATGTTGCAAAAACAGGAAAATTATTTGATTATTTTGTTCTGGGAAGTGACATGGGTCGTTGATAAAGCGGGCGTAGCCGCTGGCGGAAGCTAGTATTAAATATTTTTGTAATTCATTTTTAAATTTATTTTCATACTCAATGGTTTTTATATCTTCTGGAATTTTATTATGTATATATTTTTACACACATTACCAACGGACCCGAATGAAATAAAGCTAATTTAGAGCTGGGTAAGACCAGTTTATTTTGGTACCTTGGGTTTCGTTGTTTTTTGTAAACATCAAAATGAAAATATAATAATAAGCACTTTTTAAGAGGGCACATGTTATGTCCAAAGCCTCCCGGATGGCCTAAGACACCCCTGACTCTAACATGTTAGAGGGTCACATAGGGTACGGTAACCAATTACCATCATCATGGTATAAAATAAAAATTTATTGTAGCCCATACTAACACAATAGCTAGAAAGAAAGTGAATGCATATATTTATGTGCTCACCATCATTTAAAAAGACATTCTCATCCAAACTACTTGTAAAAAGCAATTTATACTAATGAATGCAATGATAAAAAAGCCGGATCTTGTGAATTATCAAAAAATCACGCCGAGATTTTTATCTATTTAATCTAACAATATGAACAATTTGTGGTGATTATAACAATGAAAATATAATTATTATTACGTACAGTGGCCACCAAAAGTCCATAGGCAATCTCACAACGCAATAGCTTGACGTTTAGTTTGACTTACGACCTTCTATTCATTGTCGTTAACAAGTGACACGCACTGGCTGTATCGAGCTCGTACTGTTCATAGCAATGTAATCCTTAGCGTGCTTATGGACTTTTGAGGGTTTACTGTACATACATGCCAGCACGCCTGTATTCCCTGAAGGGTTAGGCAGAGGTGTACTAATTGACCCACAGTTCACCGGTATGTTTAGGTCCCATGTAATATGGTGGCGAGCCTATTACCATTAACCGGGCACAAATCCCAAACTCCGAGCAGCTACTGAGAATTTCATAGAAAAACCCAATAACACTGCTCGACCTGGGAATCGGACACAGGACATGTAGCGTAGCAGTCGCGCTTGGGACCGCTAGACTAACGAGGCAGTTATTATTATTACGAGTTGTTTAATATACGTACGTACTGTATTCTACCCATCTATTGTGACGTCATAAAACAAGGATGTTCAAAATCAAATTACCTATCTTATGTTTAGGCTGTCTAGGTTTTTCCTGTTAGAGTCACGTCCATTAATCACAAGCGCCCAGACCCGGAACAACTACCTATAGATTATACAAATATTTGCTCCATGTGGGGATCGAACCCCCAACACGTGGCGCAGAAGCCGATCCCTCAGCCGCAACAGCAAACGTGTCGTAGACATGCAAATGATATTTATTTCTGTAAATAGTTCTTTTATGGATACTTTTACAAGTCAATGTTGTTTTTAGGGTTCCGTACCTCAAAAGGAAAAATCCATAGCCTATAATGATCTTACTGCAAAGACGAATCAATCGACACCTCATTTGCTAAAATCTGATTGAAATAAAACCAATTTTTACGGATTTTATCGCGTTGTATTGATATTATTTGCTTCCCGACGTTTGAATCAGGTCGCCAATAATTAACAAAAAATGTAAGGTAGCTGTTAGTAATTTTAATATTAAGATGTTAAACACCCCAGTATTCCCGTGACAATGGATGCTGTAAAGGATCCGAAACGTCGGGAATCAAATAATATCAATACAACGCGATAAAATCTGTAAAAAGTAATTTTATTTCAATGTCTAATATTGTCAAGGGTCAGAAACTAGTATTTCATAGAAATACCCAGTAACACTTTGCTCGACCTGGGAATTCAAAGTCAAAGTCAGAATCTGGGAATCGAACCCAGGACCTCTAGCGTAGCAGTCGCGCTCAGGACCACTAGGCTAATGAGGCATTTTGTGTTTATATGGCTTTGATTCCCACAACAAAGAGTATCTTCAGAAAATTTTGATGAGATTAGGTCACCAAGATACATACAATTTTTGATATTTTTGAAATTGTATTCCTTTTATGTTTATTGTATTTGCATTACTTTTCTCGTATTCCTTTTACTTGTATTGTATTATTTATATTACCCATAAGAACTTAGGTAGAAAGCCTAAGATACGAAGACGAATCGCGATGTCAGTGACCCCTAAATTGAAGTCAATATTTTTGTTTAAACAAAATATCCTATTACTTTCGATAAGCTGAAATAACAACATCATTTAATAAATATCACTGATTACTGAGTAATTGACTATCGGTAAATAATCCGATAAGTTTATTAATCGATAAAAACAATATTATACTTTATTGGCCTAAGCTTTAATGGCGTAATGACAGGGAAAAACCATATATTGTGTTTGTTTAATAGTTAGGTTTAATCACGTATGGAAATACCTACAAACTGGTTGCCCGCAGTTTCACTCTCGCCCCAAAAAGATCAACATACTATAAGTCCGATTCTAGACGGCGTATCAAGATGAAACATGCACCAGATTTTAAGTTAGACCTCTAACAACACATCGGTGAAAACTGCATTCAATTCCATGCAGTAGTTTTTGCGTGATGCGCGTACAAACATACAGACACAGACAATAATTCTATATAATTGTTTTGACTTCTATTAGTCTAATATTATAATTAATATTGACGACATGTTTGGCATAGCGGCTGAGCAATCGGCTTCTGCGCAAAGTGTTGTGGGTTGGATCCCCACACGGAGCAAATATTTGTATGATCTGCAGGTAGTTGTTCCGGGTTTGGGTGTTTGTGTTTGTGAGAATTTGTGTTTGTAAACGCACCCACGATACAGGAGAAAATCCTAGTGTGGGGCAACAGGGCAGTTTTGAAAAAAAAAACATAAAGACCCTCCTTATTAGTATTTCTTTAATATCAGTAATTGTACAGACATCGGCCTGTTACAATTTTATTATAATTATGTATATAGATATAGGCTACATAACTCTTTTTAACCCCGAGGTAAAAAAGAGGGTGGTTAATTAAGATTTAACGTGTGTATCTGTGTGTCTGTCTGTTGTATCGTAGCTCCTAAACCAATGGACCTATTTTAATTCCGTTTGAAAGGTGACTTGATCGAGAGTGTTCTTAGATATGTTTTAACAAAATCTGGCCGTTTGTCGTCGTGTATCTAACCAGAACACGCAGGTTTGAATCTTGACGGCAATCGAATGGTTCCTTCTTTTGATTTTTCAAGTTGGGCGCATTGGTTGAGCGATCGGCTTGTACGCTATGGGTTGTGTGTACGATTCCAGAACATAACGTTGATTTTTTTTAAACTATAAAATAAATGGTTTGTCCACAGCCACTACGGTAAAACGCGCGCGGTCTCAGAATGAACGTCGACAGTCTACGTACGCGCGCACCACACAGAGCCGGGACATACATCTGTCCATGCTGCCAGACTTGTCAGGTAAATATGCTATTTTTTATTATTTGTTTGGCTATAGTATCTCTGCGACCAGCTGCGACCCCTTTGGACACAGTGAGCACGTTCTGCGAGAATCTGATCGCCAATAGTTAAAAATAATGTAAGGTAGCTGTTAGTAATTTTACCGTTAAGGCGGATCGTTTCGCTGTGCCCGCGAAATTCAAATTTCAAGTGATTTTTTGCAGTTTTTAGGTCTATAACAAGTTCTAGATTCATGGCAGTTGTAATTGCGACATTAACTATACAACATTCACAACTGAGAACTAAAACCTTTACTTATAAATCCTTATCAAGCCAAAAACTTGGCGCAATCTGTGTAATTGGTCGAAATTGACATTTTAGACTACTTTTAGCTTCAATAATATTTTTTAAGCAATGGCTTTAGATAAAAATTGTGAATATTGTTTAGTTAATGTCGCAATTACTATTGCCATGAATGTAGAACTTATTATAGACCTACAAACTGCGTAAAACCACTCGAAATTTGAATTTGGCGGGCACAGGTGCACTATCCGTCTTAAGGCGTCCAACACCTCAGTCTACCCGTGACCATGGATGCTGTAAAGGATCCAAAACGTTGGGAATCAAATAATATCAATACAACGCATAAAAATCCATAAAAAATAATTTGATTTCATTGTCTAATATTCGCGTAAGTGTCAGAAAACAGTACTTCAATGTCCTGTTAAGTGTAAGTGTGTCTATTATTATCGGCTTTAATCAAAGCTTTTCGTTCGTCAATTCGTCAGTAGGTTTACCAATTCTTGAAAAAATCAACCCGGGAGGATTGTAATAAATGGGGGGTAGAGGGTGGAGTTTAGAAAGAAAATCTCAAATTATTCGTAAATCTGAGAAGTTATTATTTCCCGGGAGCTAGGGAGGTTAACCATTATTACCGGACTCTCCCGGGCATTCCGGAAGGGTTGGGTGTGGGAACTGTAGGTTCTTTGACCTAGAGCTTTTGGTACTCCATAGAATGGCTCTGGGGCCGCATGCGTAGTTATTACTGAGCCACGACCACCAGCCCTTCTCAATATCAATGTATAAGTACTCCGGGTTAGAATACTGTTCCTCATTGCTTTTTAGATAGGCAACCCTGTAAGAGGAGTGCAAAATTTCTGATGTGCACGGTGGTAGGACCTCTTAGGGTCTGACTGGCTGGCGACTTACGTCGGATTCTGTCGTAAAGCACCTTGGTGTGTGTTTCGACTTTTGCACGTAAGAGCCAGTTCCCCTCGGTTGCTACGGCTCTGGTAGTCTGCAGTCCCTAGGCTCTTAAAGATTGGCAACGCATCAGCAACTCCTCTGGAGTTGCAGGTGTCCATGGGCGACGTTGACTACTTTCCACCAGGTGGCTCGTCAGCTCGTTTGCTGACTTAATCCATAAAAAAGTAACAAACATAAATGAAATTCAAAGCAAGCATCCGTCTCGTCGTCTTGTCAAGTATCGTCTATGGATAATTGAAATGGGGGTCATGAGACCGCGCTTGTTATTAGTTATAGCAACGTCGTTTTTCCATTTCTGCAAAATATTCCGTTATTTATGCCTGACTATTCACCTTACGCTAATCATGGGAACAAACACTCATATTACAATTAGCGAGCAATAAACAATAAATGGGTCAAGGCGCCCATCATTAACTGTAGTTTCAGGGTTCAACGAACAGCATAGGTTATTTACTTACGGCCTGTTTCTATATCAAATCTAGATAAGATTTTAACATAAGGTCTTACAAGTAGGTAATGTCAAAATCCTATCCCTATTATCTAAACACATCTGACAGATTTGATTATACGAGTAGAAACTGACTAAGTGTTATTACATACCTTGTATTCCCCAAAGGGGATGTACACGCACAGTTCGCCAGTATGTTTAGGTCCCATGTAATAGGGGGCGAGCCTACCACCATTAACCGGACACAAATTCCGAGCTACTACTGAGAATTTCACAGAAAAACTCAATTTACAGTGCTCGACTTGGGGATCTACTGTTTATCTACTAAGCAGTGATAGCCTAGTGGTATGACCGTTGGACTGCCAAGTCAAAGTTCTCGAGTTCGAACCCAAGGCACACACCTCTGACTTTTCGAAGTCATCTGCGTATTAATAGTTAATTATCACGCGCTTAAACGGTGAAGGAAAACATCGTGAGGAAACCTGCATGCCTGAGAGATTTTCTTTATGGCGTGTGAAGTCTGCCAACCCGCACCAGGCCTGCGTGGTGGACTATAGCCTAATCCCTCTCATTCCGAGAGGAGACCCGTGCCTAGCAATGAGATGGTAAAATGGGTTGATTATGTCATATGACTTGGGAATCGAACCTCTACCGTAGCAGTCGGCAGTTAGCCTAGTAGTCCGCAGTAGTTAGCGCAGTAGTAGTGTAAGTGTTATTTTGCAACTAAGCGAGAGAGAGAGAGAGAGATGCCACTACACATTAAATAGTTCCATCCATTTCTCATCCCACATCCCATCCAAAATGATCGCAATAATACAGACTCGGGAGGAAGATTAAAATGTTAAATGAAAGTAAACGATTTCAGAGAACCTCTCGAATGAGGAGCGGACATGGGAGGAGATCATGCAGATTAAGGCCATGCCGGTACCCATGAACCAGAAGCGAGAACTGAAGGCCAGGTTACAGGTATACTATAATTTTTTTTCTGCACAGCTGTGTATACCTACATAAAAAAATGCTATGTTGTGTTCCTAACGGTGAGCAAGGTCGCCAGAGCTCCGCGAGAAAGCTTTGTGTTAGCAGATAGGATAAGCATCACGCTATAGTCTCTTATGCTGCCAGCCCAACTATTCCTCCTTAATTTACAGGGTGGGCAATGCGCGAGTGATACCCCTGGTGTTGCAAGCGTTCATAGGCTACGGTAACCGCTTACCATCAGGCGGGCCGTATGCTTGTTTGCCACCTTAGTGGTATAAAAAAAAATGGTAGAACATTGCTTCCGAGTTGGTCTGGAATGAAACTGAAATAGTGCGTCATGTAACTTGTTTAAAGTTAAGGATGAATTGACCCAGAAGGCTTTGTCTTCGTCAGCTCTTACTTGCTGTAGCCACTAATTTTTATATATAACTAGTTTTTGCCAGCGACTTCGTCCGCGTGGAATAGTTACTTTGTTCCCTAGTTCTTCGCCCGCGGTTTCACTTGCGTTGCCCCGTTCCTAAGGGTTGTAGCGTGATGTTTTATAGCATGAAACCTTTCTCATGAATCACTCATTTTCCCAACATTTCCCTTCACTGTTCTGCTCCTATTGATCGTAGCGTGATGAAAAGTATACTATAACCTGCCCAGGAGTATGAAGAACAACTGTACCAAGTTTCGTTGAAATCCGTCGAGTGGTTTTTGTTTCTATAACGAACATACAGACAGACAGACAGACAAAAATTTTACTGATTGCATTTTTGGCGTCAGTATCGATCACTAATCACCCGCTGGTAGTTATTTTGGAAATATATTTCATGTACAGAATTGACCTCTCTACAGATTTATTATAAGTATAGATTAATAAATCTTACACACCAAACTGTCATTCTCAGAAACAATTTAAAACAAAATTGTAAAGCTTTGATCATAATTTTTTTTAAACGAGTATCTAAGGAGTTTCTTTCCTGCTTCTCCATAAGATCCACTTTTTGGAACCGTGCAACTGGTTTTGACTTTTCAAAAGTACTTATTTTAGTGGTCTTATTGAAATAAAATATTTTGAGTTTAGTCTTTTGGCAGATTGCATAGCGCCTAGCGTAAAACAACACTGTATTTTAAAATGATCAAGGTAGTAGAACTGTACTGCTGACTTTCAAAATATTGCAAAATATTCTGACGCTAAGCTAAAATACTAACTTTATTATGTTCCGACTGAAGGAACTAACCAATAAAATTATTTGGAAAATGAAGTCTCAAGATGACAATGTGCTAGTGATATTACTGGAGTTGCTGGCGTCTATAGGCAGCGGTTACCGCTTACCATCAGGCGGCCCGTATGCTTGTTTGTCATATCAGCAAATAATTTTTAAATTTTAAACGTCATGACACATATTTTGTCTGCAAACATTATTTTATTAGAACAGATCTTATTGATTATCTTTTAGTGTTTTTTTTTGGATTTTCCACGCTAAGATTATAAAGTTATTTTAGTGAAGGAATAATTCAATCGCGGGCAGGATTTATGTCACCTAATGACGTAAATTCAGAATGTGAAGGCAAATTTCGATCTAGCGGGTGGGACTCGCGGTGGCTTAGAGGTCAGAGCGTCTGGTGTATCTAACCAGAAGACGCATGTTCGAATCCTGCCCGCGATTGAATTGTTCTCCACTAAAATAGATCTTATTTAAATTTTCATTAAATATTTATCTCCACAGAACGCTACAAAGCTTCGTCTGCAAGGCTTTGAGCAGCTCCAATGGCGACAACGAAAGGTATGGCATCGTTTTCGAATACGATTCTCCGAAATAGTCGGCAAATTGGAACTCTGGCAGTCACCAATGAGGGAGATTGAAGGGAAGTTCGGCACAGGCGTTGTCTCATACTTCCTCTTCCTAAGATGGCTGCTTTTCCTAAACTTAGGCATCTCAATACTAATCGTATTGTTCATGATACTACCAAAAACTTTGCTTACGGAGGCAGAGTACCAATGTTACGACAATGACACAGCTTCAACAGTTTGCTGCTCCGAACATTATTTGACGAAAAATCTGTCAGACTCCAATGTTTTCCTCGACGTAATACAAGGCACAGGGTGGATGGAACGGACCATTCTTTTCTACGGCGTCTATTCCGATCAGATATATACGTATTATTTACAAAATTTGTTTGAAAAAGAGTTTTATTTCAACATGCCAATGGCTTATATTCTTGTGGCGATATCATGGATGTTACTTTCTTTAATAGCTATTGTAAAAACTGCTGCCAAAGGTTTTAAAGAAAGACTTGTTGAAAACGAGGGACAGTTTTATAAGTACTGCAATTTAGTTTTCGGCGGATGGGATTTTTGTATTCACAACGACAAATCTGCTAAAATTAAACATAAGGCGTTGTATAATGAAATAAAAGGCTATTTAGAAGAAGAGAAATTTAACGAAGAACGCCAATTAAGGACTAGGGAATCACAAATTTTGCTATATTTCAAACGAATTTTCATAAATCTAATCGTTTTCATAATCCTAATAGCATCTGGTATCCTCATATATTTCACGTTCAATTACTCCACGGACAGGTTGATCGAGGTTACCGAACAAAGTTCAGACACAACCAATACTTATTACAGACACGATTTCAATACTACCCAACCTGAGAAATTTACTCTAAAATTATACAGACAGGGGGGTACATTTTTCGGACAGTTAGAAAGCACTTTACTAGAATTCCTACCATTTATCTCTATAGTCGTATTAAATTTGATAGTGCCAGAGATATTTAGTTATTTAATACAGTTTGAAAGCTACACTCCTGCGCATGTTTTGATAATAACTTTACTTCGAACGGTTTTATTGAGACTGTCATCTTTAGTTGTGTTGTTAAGTCAGATGTATACATATGTTAGGGATAACGGGTTTGTCTGTTCGAAAGGCAACAATGATCCGTCGAAATTGGAATGTTGGGAGACTTATGTGGGACAGCAGTTATACAAGTTAATTTTAACTGATTTTGCTGTGCAATTTGTGACGACATTCTTCATAAATCTGCCTAGGTCATTTCTAGCGAGGCACGCGAACAGTCGCTGTATGAAAATCATTGGCGAACAAGAGTTTTATTTACCAAAACACGTCTTAGATATTGTCTATACACAAACTATAATATGGATGGGTTCCTTCTTCTGTCCTTTCTTACCAATTATTGGAACGATATTTTACTTCTTAATTTTCTATATTAAAAAGTTCACGTGCTTAATAAACTGTACACCGTCTCCTGTCGTTTATAAAGCTTCGAAGTCCAAATCTTTATTCATGTCAGTGCTACTCTTAGGATTCATAGCGTCTATAGCTCCTGTGGCGTATTCAGTTGCTGAAATCTTCCCTTCAGTAAACTGCGGTCCGTACAGGGGATATAATAACGTATGGGAATATGTCGTGTTAACTTTTGAAGGGTTTCCATACTTTATAAGGGAAGTTATCTTCCTTTTAGGCACGTCTACGTTCGCAGTTCCAGCATTTGCTCTTCTGTTATTCTTTCTGTATTATTACTGGGCTGTAGCAGCCGCTAACAGGCATATGGTGACAGTTTTGAAGAACCAGTTAGTTCTAGAAGGTCATGATAAACAGTTTCTCCTGAATAGGTTGAGTGCGTTTATAAGGCAGCATCAGAAACGATGTGAGAGGAGGAACAGGGCTAGCTTTGCAGATGATGACTCGATTAGGCAAAGTTCTAGATAAGATATTGTAGTTATTATTGATATAACGGTATTTTATATTAAGTTGGCTTACATATTCAAAGATATATGTAATAAAAATTTGACCTCAGGCAGGACTGGAACCAACGTTCTCCGGTTAAGTAAACCCGTCGATTTAACAATCTAAAAAAAATACTAATGGTGTGTAGTTAACTTGATTTTTTTAAATCGTGATAGGCTTACGCTTGACCGTTTCGCCTGATGTTAAGCGATACTGCGATCTACGATGGAGCGCGCTTGCCTAGAAGAAACCGATTCACTCGTGATTTAAAAACACCCAGATTATACCTATCTATTTATCCAGGTCGAGCAAAGTATTACGTGGGAGAGCCATGCTTCGGCACGAATGGGCCGGCTCGACCGGAGTGATACCACGGCCTCACAGAGAACCGGCGTCAAACAAAGCTTACGTTGTGTTTCGCCGAGCGAGTGAGGTTACCGGAGGCCCAATCCCTTTTTAAAAGGTCGGCAACACATTTGTGACTCGTCTGGTGTTGCGGGTGTCCATGGGCGGCGGTAGTCGCTTACCATCAGGCGATACGTCTGCTCGTTTGCCCTCCTATCCCATAAAAAAAGTGATATTGGTTTTTGTATTAATTTTTTGATCGTTAATATCTTTTAACTGCGGAATAAAGTTGACGTTTGGCAGATTTTGTATAGTAAAACTGTCTAATTCTAATCTATTCCTCCGATAAAGTTATCTGGCGTTGGAAAAATCAACCCTTATGGGAATAGGCTCAGCTTCACACAAGACCATTACGGGACAACGTTTTAAAAAATATATAACGAGCCAATAATATTGTCAATATTAACAATAATTTTGAATGTGTAAGCCGACTCTATGTCATAATAAATATAGTGATAAAAATATAGAGCCTGTCTCTCTCTAGCTCTAACATTACTTGTCTTCTATTCAAAACACCTCCAATCAATGAATTTACCAGACTATTGCACGTGTCTCTCAAAAGCTGCGAGCAGTATCGATTATAACTCTATATTTAAGTTATAGTTATTTTAAGCGATAGTCGTTTTTACAAGTGACTTTAATAAAGTTACATTTTCTTTGAGGTTGCCATTATGTCTCAGATGCCTAGACATATTCTGTACTATACTAACATGATTTGGAGTCTATGTCAAAAATCTTATTGAAATTCCTCGACGCAACATTCGGCTTTGACAAGCCTTCGTTTTAGATGTTCTTGAGACTTCTGCTTTTGATTTCTGGCGACCATGGTTGACAGACGACCTAATTATGTCATCTTTTTACTAAAAACTCTATTGAAATCGATTCTTCAATTTAAGGGTGACGTTACAGGCATGAGTTATTACGATTTCAAAATGGGCAGAAATCAGAAAACAAAAAAAGTAAATGTTTTTGCATTTCAGTAATCCAACATTCCTATTTATTCTTACTAACAATCTAGATGCTAGCGCTAAGACTGACAAACTATCGTGGGGATTGAAAATAAGTTACATAAATAATAATGTTACCGCTCAAAACACAAACAGAATACTTACAATACACTAATAGAAGTCCGTGTGCCATGAAAAGATATCTACCAGTGTTATAGGCTAGTTGGCCGATTCTTTTTTGTATTACATAAAAAAGTTGACCTATAATGGATCCGAAGCACGAAAACAAAATTAAAATCGATTAAAAAATAAATAAGTTATAAGCATTTTAATTTTATGGTAGACAGAGAATGTAGGTATATGACGTTTTGACTAGGGTTGCCAACTGTTTGTCGGTCGAAAATAGTAGTTCTAAATTTATGACTTATAAAAATATAGTAGATAACGAAAAGATAAAAAAATAGTACGGTCCAAAATATGTACTTTATTTCTTAAAATAATACTTTTTGCTACTTTTAGCCTTTATTAATAAATTTTATTTTTTATGGAATACCTCATAGCTATTGGTACAATTTATTTGAAATTTGAAATGAATATTTGCTTTGAGTTTGATGCCTTTAGTTTCTCCTACTACATAATATATTATATATTTTTTCACAAATATAGTAGTCGGGCCTCTAACACAGTAGGATACTATATTATATAGTAGGGTTGGCAACCCTAGTTGTGACGTCCGAACGTGCGTCGTGCACCATACAAACTGCGGGAGAGATACAGAACTTCTTACCTACCCTCAATCCCCACCAAGAACTTTAAAAGCTAAGGTATATCTTGGAAGTTTATTAATCGATTTCTATTATTTTTTTAGTGTTCGAATTATATTTTTTTTATGTATGAAACACCAGTCATCTACCCTAATATCAGTAAAGCAGGTTGACAGTTTATTTCTAGACAAATCAATTCAATCTTGACGAGAATGTCGCAGGAGTTGGCACTCATGAATAGACCGATGTATTTAACTAAATTTACATAACATAAACATACCATCACGCCTGTATTCCCCGAAGGGTTAGGCAGAGGCGTACTTAATGTACACCCACAGTTCGCCTGGTATGTTTAGGTCCCATGTAATAGGGGGCGAGTCTATAGCCATTAACCGGGCACAAATCCAGACTCCGAGCTGCTACTGAGAATTTCATAGAAAACTCAATAACACTTTGCTCGACCTGGGGATCGAACCCAGGACCTCTAGCGTAGCAGTCGCTCTTGGGACCACTAGACTAATGAGGCAGTCAGATTTACTTCAATTTTATAAGAATTTGTTTTTTTTTGTATTCCTGTTTTTCTTGTTTTAATACAAGTCAAAATCTTTAATTGTAAAATGTACTGTCACAAATATTATGGACTAAATTATTTATTGTTTAATATATAAAAAGAATTGTTTATATGTATATTTGTATTATTTTTAGCAATATGCGAGTAAAGGTAAACGCATTTAGTAAATTTATACATTAGTTTACGTTGACATAAAAAAAATGTAAGTGTCACCACTGTCGCCAAGTAGCAAATCCCGTAAACTGCGTACAAACCTCGGGGCATACGAACAATATTTTGCATTGTATCTAATTTGTTACTTCAAGTAACAGAGTAATTGAAACGGAAATAAATATTCGAACATCTCACAAAATAGCCAAGTTTAGATGGAAAATTTGTAGGAGAAAGAGAAATTTGATCACTACTTTGAATTTGGACAAAAAAAAATATGGATAGGCCACTCAAGCGCACCTTTTATGTCTTCCAAGATTGTTATTAAAACTAATACCTATTTGATTATTTGTGTTGTGAATCGCATGTGCGATTACCTATACTTGCGTATAAGCTACACTGTTGTAATATTGTTTATTTATTAAATCCACGTCTTGCTCAAAGGGGTCTGACTTATCGTATGTTATTTATTAGATGATTTTAGATACTTTTTCAATTAGGTAATACTCACTCGATTTTTTATCTATTTATTGAAATTTTATCCTTAACTCTTCGCGAGGCTCTCTTTTGTAAATCTGTACATACATAAATAGCATTTATTAGTATAAGTACATAGATTTTCTAGTGATCTCAAGACAGTTCTTTATATTATGTACACTAGGAAGGCCCGAGGACGGCTGAATCTAATTCTATTATGTCGTATTTATACGACATTATCGTATTTATACGATTTGAATGTTATACTGATTCTGTTGTTTCTAAACTAAAGTAGATTCAGTATTTGATGATAAATAATGGGCATCGGAAATAATCGTCTAACATAACAAGTACAATTAACAAAAAGTAGTTTGGCCCTAAAAATCATTTACAGTTATAACTTTATTGCAATGAAATACATTTCAACGTTATTTCTAAGAAAAGCAAAATAGTTATCGGCGCGCCGGTGTCACAATGACTCAGTTACAGATAGTATTGAAAGCAGGAAGGACGTGCGGTACCGTTTTGTAGAACTATACAGAGCTGATATAACCGTCCATCGTGTTTTGTTTTGATGTAATATTTGCAACTCAGGTACAAGGGCTATTTGATAAGAGCAGCTCTATATCATTATACTGTCTAGATGTGTCGGTCATGTACGGAAACATAAAGTTAGCCAATGCCCAATCTTGAAATACTGTAACATAGTAAATCTTTTCTCTCCTTTTCCAATAGTGTTTGTAGGAAAGAGACAGCAACAGAATCAGTACTATTGTCGCAAGCATTATACCAGTGGTTGTCGTCTATATGTGACTTCTATACTAATTTCATGTTTAAGTACAATTTTGTATTCCTAACTTTAGACAATTTTATTTGTATTTTTGTATCGAAAGCTTTAGGATGCAATACTTATATTGTGTTCATTAATCACTATGTCTAGTCGATTCAATTAAATTAAACTCAACCTTCCCACCATCCAAGCCCAGCTAAATTAAGCTCAACCTTCCCACTATCCTTGCTCAGCAGTGGGACAGAAAAAGGGTAAATCATTATGATACTTCTCCTGTCTTCATCTCATAGGTCCATCCTTGGGCTCCAAAAAGGTTGAGTATTTACTTCTATAACGCTAGAACGTAATGTTGTAAGTACTAAATAGTTAATTTCAATTATCCTTAGTTCCTTATAACATAAGCATAAATGTATTTTTTATAGTTAAACGTCGGTATTGTAACTCAGTTTTAAGTAGTCTTATCAATAGAAAAATATTGATTTTAAAAAGTGTACCTAGGAATATAATTCGAGTGTTTCCGTTTTTCGATCATGATTTTTCAACCTTAGAAGGGTTTCTGGAAATTTCAACTCCAAACTTATTTCGTTTTCGAACCAAAATTAGGTATTACTCTCTAAAATATTGCTCGGTATAAGTACTTACTGTCGATTCAAATCCAGTGCATATTTTTTGCGGAAAGAAAAATAGTCTTTGCCTTTTTTATAATGTTAAAACCAGTTTAGATTTATTTTTGAGATGTAGATATTATGATTCCTACAAATCCTAGCGTTAAAATTAACAAGAATCTAGGTACTGCCATTACGTGACCCCTAATTTTACCTTATTGTATGTCAGGGTTGAAAACGGAATCAGTTTTTGTACAGGATTTTAAACTGCACTATTATTATACATTTTAGCTTGTGAATTGAAAATCGGAAACGCTAATTAATTCTATCTATGTAAACACATGTAAATGTATTATGTAGGTAAATTAACGGCGCGTGTAATATTTCGTTTCGTTTTCGTAATTAAATTCATTTTTTACTATGTACCTTATTTTAGAATTCGTCTTCCTTTTTATGTGCAATGTTTGTAACAAGCCGAGGAGCGTTTTGTAACGCGTACAGTAGCAAATATTGTAAGTTTTAGATAAGAACTTAAAAATTGTTACCACACCACACTGCCATAACATCAAAATATTTATTAAAACTAATTATTATTAACATATTGTGAAAATAAACAATTGTACACTTCTTATGCATTTTATTACATAAATATATGAAATACCATCAGTTCATCTAGCCTGTGCTCGCCGAATATCTGCATAATTTATTATTATTTTCTGAAACTGTTTTTAGGTACTTACTAATTAGTTAGGGAGCGGCATTGTTTTCTGTTTGTGGGAGAAACCTTCCAAAGGCTAACTTCGACACCATCCCGAAGAAGGTACTGTCCTATTAAAAGATCACCCTACAATCCCCCGTTGCAAAGTCTGTTCAAGCACATTCCAGGGAATAGGGAGTGAGCCTATTGCCTTTAACCAGGCTCTAATTGAATCTTCTGAACTGTTATTGAAACCTATTGATAGTTCTCGACATGGCAATGGCTCTAAATAATGCTTTATTAAAGTTGTTTTTAGCTCCATAAATTATGGTCGAGCTACACAATGACTGATGCATGTGTGCCGTCAGATGGGACTGGTCTACTTAATGCCGCAATGGCTCTCTTCTAAAGGCCATTTCAGACATTGTCTTACATTGGAACTCACATATTTGCTACTAAGTATTACGTCTGGACTTTAAAAGAGACCATGGTTCTCTGAGTTTGTTTCGGTGTTTCTTCAAAGATCAGTTAGGAAATTCCGGTGACATTTAGTTAAAAAAAAGACATGGACTTGTAAAAGATCTATTTATACAAATAAATATCATTTATATCATTTACAAAGAAAATAACCCGATGTTAATTAAAAAATAAGTTCATGCTAAAATAAAACACCAAAGTAATAACATAACTTTTATTATCTATTATCTTGCAGTACACAAAATACAAAACTAAATTATTTCTATTCGATATATCTTTGCTTTAATCTATAACTAAATATATATTATATATACTATATGGCTCATCTATACATTATATAGGCGTATAAAGTATCGGTAACCCTTCAAATGGCCGCAATGTGTATTTATGACTGGTTTCGTTTTGACGCATGTAAACGTCAGCACGTGTAATCGTAAATTATAATTTTATAGCCACAATATTTTCATGTTATCTTAGAATAGATTTTTCTGGCTTCTATACCGCGGTCGTAAAATAATGTCAACTTGAGGTTTTGTTGGGGCTTTCTGTAATTGGGTTTTTATACCATGGAATATAGGCCTGGAAAGCACAAAAATACTAGGTAGGATAGATTTCAATTCACATAAAACCTTTTGGAATTTAGTTATTTTAAAAATTGTAAACTTTGGTTCAAAGTTCTATCTTTATTCCATTAACCGTATTTGTATATATAGCAGAATTATTGAAAAAAAAAACAAATGAAGACGGGTTCTCTGTCGTATAAATACGACAAATATTTTTGTCGTATAAATCCGACCGGGGCGCTATAGGCAGGAAAATATTTGTCGTATAAATACGACCCGGGCGCTACAAGCAGGAAAATATTTGTCGTATAAATCCGACCAGGGCCGGGGCGGTCAGTAGGTTTATGGAGGGGCGATGAGTATTGCCCCTCACACCAAAGGGAGGATCCTCCGACCAGCAGGCTTACTCTTGAAAACAATACAATACCAATCCAAACATGATCCGATTCCAATGTCAATTTGGCTGTCGGGCGATTTCGTACTCTTGAGCACAAATCCGTTAACCTTGTATCGGCATCCTGCAGGCTTACTCTTGAAAACAATACAATACCAATCCAAACGTGATCCGATTCCAATGTCAATTTGGCTGTCGGGCGATTTCGTACTCTTGAGCACAAATCCGTTAACCTTGTATCGGCATCCCTGATTGGCCAATGGTTGGGTCGTTTCCCAATCCTATTTAGTTCACTTAATCACCGCGCAATATTGAAACAATTTGGCGCTAGTCTTGGATTCAAGAGTACGAAACTTGACGAAACGACACAATTCCAATGTCGATATATCGAAATTGAATTGAAGAGTAAGCCTACTGTTGGCCAATGGATGGGTCGTTTCCCAATCCTATTTAGTTCACTCAATCACCGCGCTATATTGAAACAATTTGGCGCTAGTCTCGGATTCAAGAGTACGAAACTTTCGGACGAAACAGCACAATTCCAATGTCGATGTATCGGAATTGAGTTCAAGCCCCCAGGCGGGTGTTTTGCCTGGCGTTGTTGATGTCTGGCGGTTGTATATATCCAAGTTGCGTTGCAAACTTCACTTGCGCGATTCAGGACTTGTCCGTATAGTTTGTATGTAGCGCGGTATATGTCGCTACAGGTTAACAATACCAGATTGTCAATAATAACGAATATGTAATCCCTCTAAATCTGAATCTAGTATCCAAGTATGGTAGTCTAAGAATTTCTACTCGAAACCGTTTTAATCTTTCAAACCTACAAAAATAATCAGTTCTTGTTCATAATCCCTGGAATGTTTACTTATCCTTGGAATCGAACGCGGGGTCACATTTCACATTGGGAACATTTGAAGAGATCCTTGATGGGATGTGCTCAGTACAGTATCCTAATAGGGGCACCTTGCTTTTACATCTATACCCTGTGTTATTATTTACTTAATATAAAACATGACTACATTATTATTAATGTATTTTTATAATTCTAGGTCAATTGTACCGTTTCTCGATAAACACTCAAGATTACCTGTAACAAAATATTGTTCTTAGCACACATCACGCCTGTATTCCCCGAAGGGTTTGCCAGAGATATAGTCCCACAGTTTTTTATACACACACAGTAGAATTTAATAGAAAAACCGCCATAAAAAGCGCCAAAAGCGCCTTAAAAATTTTAAGGTGTGACGAACGTAGAGTCTGCGATAGTACAATATCGCTTAACAAACACTTTGCTGTAAGGTTTAATTTTCAATATTTATAAGATTTGAAAATTAATCTTACAGTAAAGTATTAGTTTCGCGGTATTACTCTATCCATGACGATAATATTTTCGAATCTTAAATAAGTATAAATGATAATTAAATATATAATAAAATATTTAATATATATATAAATAAAGAATTTTTCAGAATAACCTTATAAAAATATAGTACATTACAATAAAATATAGTATTTTATGGAATGTATGAGGGGTTTGTTTGTTATTATTTTCGATGTTTCAAAAAATCCCTTCTAACTGGAAAATAGTATTTTTGCGTACTATATACTTCTTAAACAGTATATAGTACCGAAATATAGTACACAACTATATATTACAGTACGGTTGGCAAGCCTACATATAAATCTGTTTCGTGTTTCTGAAAATGTAAGGCCGGCTCCACAAGTTGGCCTCAACGTCGGCACCAACGCTATTTGACCAATGTGTGAATCGGTAAAGTATTGTTGGCGCCCACACCGATATATCTAGCTTAAGGCGGATCGTTCAGCTGAGCCCGCGAAATTCAAATTTCAAGTGATTTTTCGCAGTTTGTAGGTCTATAATAAGTTCTGCATTCATGGTAATGGTAATTGCGACATTAACTATACAAAATTCACAATATTTATCTAAAACCATTGCTTAAAAATCATTATTGGAGCTAAAAGTAGTGTACAGTACGCGCGACATAAGTTGGCCGGACTGAAGTTAGCTGTTTGTCAGTTTTTGGTTGCGCAGTACACAATTTTTAACGTAAACAATCCACTGCGCATTAAAATGGCGAACTTCACTCCGGCCAACTTATGCCGCGCGTACTGTAAAATGTCAATTTTGACCAATTACACAGATTGCGCCAAGTTTTTGGCTTGATAAGGATTTATAAGTGAAGGTTTTAGTTCTCAGTTGTGAATGTTGTATAGTTAATGTCGCGATTACAACTGCCATGAATCTAGAACTTGTTATACACCGACAAACTGCGAAAAATCACATGAAATTTGAATTTCGCGGTGCTCAGCTGAACGATCCGCCTTAAGCATTTTGGTTGGTTCAAATTGTTTAACGCCAATGTTCGTGGGATTCTTGGCCCCACCGTGTGGAGCCGGTATAAATATACAAAGTAAAGTTTTTTCTCACCAAAATCAATTGATGGTAGCGGAGTGTTCGAAGTCCCCTTTATCGAGATGTCGCTGCGGCGCCTTAGTGGGGTCGTAGATCAGCATTGATACGCGCTCTGGACTTGTCTTGTTACGCTGCATATCTGAAGTAAACCTTCTTAAATCAGTTAGACGACACGTTTGGCATCTGCGCCACGTGTTGTGGGTTCTATCCTCACACGGAGCAAATATTTGCATGTGGGAATTTTTATTTGTAAACGCAGCTACGATACAGGAGAAAATCCTGATGTGAGACGTTTTTAAAAATTAAGCAAAGCAAAACCGCCTTCGAAAACAAAAAATAATGTTATGTGCGAAACAGTTTCGGAAGTCGGTGGCGAAATCAAAAGATCCGATCAAATCAAAGACACTGACTTCCGAAACTGTTTCGTACTAAACATATTTTTTTTTTTTATTTCAACATTTTTAGGAACCAGTGGAATTTTACGTATACCTAGACAACGTTATCATTTACTGGTCGTTACATGTTCAAACTCAAACTCAATTTTTTTATTTCAATTAGACCATATACAGGTACTTTTGAAATGTCAAAACTACATGCACGGTTCCAAATAGTAGGTCTTATGGAGAAGAGCCGGCAAGAAACTCCATAGATACTCTTTTAAATAAATAATTGATGTTTACATATTTTTTATTCTATCAATGTGAGTATTGTGGAGTTTGATGTGAGTGATAAAAGTAGGTTACCCTCCAAAAGAACATAACTGAATCCGGATTGACATGGCATGTAAGAGTTGACCAGTCGTGCGTACGTACGTGTGTATCAGCGTTATTTTCGTTTTATCGAGACCCCTCAGAGCCTCGGAGAGCACGTAACGTCGTCGGTGCTGGTTGTCATACAAACATCTATGATAATTGTTAGCGGTAGTCAGAAGCCCTAACAAGCCTGTCTACCCTCCGGATTGCCCAGAAATTGTGTTTCAGAGGTGTGATGGCAGTCGCTTCGTGTAAAATATTGATATTCTGCCGCATCTGATGAGACTGGAAGCCGACCCCAACACAGATGGGAATAGGCTCGAAGGATGAATAAATATAGCCAATATTATTCAGGAATAATGTAGCATTCCAATGGTGAATGAATTTTTGAAATCGGTCCAGTAGTTTTTGTGGTTATTCGTTACAAACATACAAAGCTTTTCTCATTATAATTTATACTTACTAGTAGTAGATAAAGTAAAATAATTTCTTTCCTTTTTTTTATGTGATAGGTGGGCAAACGAGCTGACGGATCACCTGATGGTAAGCGATTACCGCCGCCCATGGACACTCGCAACACCAGAGGAGTCACAAGAGCGTTGCCGACCTTTTAAAAGAGGATTGGGCCTCCGGTAACCTCACTCACACAGCTAAACACAACGTAAGCGTTGTTTGACGCCGGTTTTCTGTGAGGCCGTGGTGTCACTCCGGTCGAGCCGGCCCATTCGTGCCGAAGCATGGCTCTCCCACGTGAACTGGTTCACGAGCCATGCTTTTCCTGTACCGGTTCCAAGTTTTACCGGTTACAAGCTTCCAAGTTTCTTATAATGGGTTGATTATATGTATACATATGTATACTTTGACTGCCTCATTAGTCTAGTGGTCCCAAGCGCGACTGCTACGCTAGAGGTCCTGAGTTCGATCAAAGTGTTATTGAGTTTTTCTCAGTAGCAGCGTAGAGTTTGGATTTGTGCCCGGTTGATGGCTATAGGCTCGCCCCATATAACATGGGATCTAAACATACGGACGAATTGTGGGTGTACATTAAGCACGCCTCTGCCTAACCCTTCGGGTAATATGGTCAGCTCTTACTTGCTGTGGCAATCCCTAATTCTTTTTGTATATTGAATAAATCTTATTCATCAAACTGCAGAATTCTCAGCAACTAGTTGGAACAAAGTTGTAAAACATGAATATTGTACCTAATCAAGTTTTTCTATTTTTTTAAAGAGTGTCTATGGAGTTTCTTGCCAGCTCTTCTCCATACGACCCACTTTTTGGAACCGTGCAACTAGTTTTGACTTTTCAAAAGTACCTATGTAGTGGTCTAATTGAAATAAAACATTTTGACTTTGACATTGAATACAGGCGTGATGGTGTGTTATGTTATATGTATACTCACATCTCAGACTGAGCCGACGCTTGTGGTGCCCGCACAGTTCGAGCTGGCGCCGCACCAGCTGCGAGGCGGAGGCGGGCCGCGGGCTTAGAGGCAAGGTGGCCGGCTGCAGCGTTACTTCCGAATACGCTGTCTTGTTTGTGTACGTGTAATCTAGAAAATCAAAACCGAATTCTAATTATTTTGTAATTAAAAAACGTTATATATGTACTACCTAGTAGTCTATCGACGACGGCTTTGGCGCAGCGATCGGCTTCTGCGCCACGTGTTGTGGGTTCGATTCGAATTAATAACAAATAATTGTATGACCTACAGGTAGTTGTTCCGAGTCTGGGCGTTTGTGTATGTGAGAATTTGTGTTTGTAAACGCAAATACTAAAGTGGAGCAACAATTTTCAAACAAAAAGCAATTTCGTAAAACTGACCTCTCTCATTGAGCACGATCTCCCGGTGCATCTGCGACAGTTCAGCGTCGTTGACCAGCACGCGATGCTTCTTCTCCGAGCCTGCCCACGTCTTGGTGCGGTCGCCCATGTACACTGACAGCTCGCCGTCCGGCTTCAAATCCTCGTCTTGGAGGGAGGTGTTCTTGCTTGGGGGTTCCAACTGTAAAGAGATAAAATATACTGGTTTGTGATACTTACGCGAATATTAGAAATGAAATTGAAATAATACTTCTTTAAAATCCATAGATAAAGGATTCTTTATGGTACACTAAAAACAAACGCAAACGCTGCCTCGTTAGCCTAATGGTCCTGAGCGCGACAGCTACGCTACGTTGCTACACTGGGTTCGATTCCCAGGCTTTTTTTTACACCACTAAGGTGGCAAACTAGTATACGGCGTAAGCGGTTACCGTAGCCTATGGATGCTTCCAACACCAGGGATATCACTCGCGCGTTGCCGACCCTGTAAATTAAGGAGGAATGGTTGGGCTGGCAGCATAGGAGACATGCTGCGGTAACAAAACCACCGGTCCCCCACACCAACGCTTCCTCGCGGAGCTCTGGCGACCTTGCTCACCGTTATTAACACACAGCACGCAGCTATGTTATTTGGCTACAATTTTCTGCAAGGACGAGGTACTTCCCCAGTAGAGCAGCTCCAATTGTGAGTTGAATTATTCAATTCCACTATGCCCCACCTCTTTTAATCGAGAAGTTCGAGCAGTGTTATCAGGTTTTTCTATGAAATTCTTCAGAAGCAGCTCGGAGTATGGATTTGTTCCCAGCAATAACATCGACCCCATTACATGAGACCTAAACACATCGGCAAATTGTGGATGTATATTAAGTACACCTCTGCCTAACCTTCGAGGCGTGATGGTATAATGTTATGTTTCTTACTGACCCCCTACAATACATTTGCCCCTGCCGTAAATAAAATTAAAACTTAAACAAAATATTAATTACCTTAATCTGCTTCTTCAAAGTGGGACTCGACTGCGGTCTATTCTTGAAATCGATGTGTTGATTCGCACCACTCTTATTCCGGACTATAGGCGACAATTTCCTAAACTCGCTTCGAGGCTCCAACTCTATGCGAACTGTTTCAACAGTAGAGTTCGAATGACTAGCCCTACCGAATAGAGGAGATAGCTTTGGTTTCGCGACACTAGTTTCATCCGATTCCTCAACGCTCTCGATTGTAATAGTCGAATCGATACTGTTAGGGTTATGATTAATCGGTTTGACAACTATCAGCCCTTGTTGTAAGTCATCATTATCGAGTTTAGTAGTTTTTTCTAAATCGTAATTCGGGTTCTCGAAACCTGTTTGCGTGGCTATGTCATCGCTGACTGCTGTGAAAGTCTGTGAATTCGTATTTGAGGCTTTGTTGAGCATTCGTTTACGTCTTTCTAGGTCGGCGTGTATGTCTGTCTGTACACGAAGATTGATGTCTCCGTAGCGTCGAACGATGTAATTTAGTAGCCATTGGTAGCCTTTGCGGAGACCAGGGTCGATTTTCGGCTTTTTTGTTTTCGGATGTTCGGCGTATGCGCTGTAGGATTCGACTAGGGTTGGGCATCTATATCTGGAAATATTTAATAAAATATTAATGTAGAACGCATTGCTATACATCAAGCTATACATTTCCTCTTTGAGCTAACCTATCAGAGCACGGAAAGCAATAGGTACAATGCGATGCATGTGCGGTCTCGGCCAAAGACTGGAGAGGGTCATAATCAGAGAGTAGGTAAGTACTCATGACTAAGTAATAGGAGGTTTGTCAATTAAAAGTGTACGATTTAGGCCGCCCTCGGGCCGCTACTGTAGCGAGGTCAGCTTATACTAGAAAACTGTAAAAAAAAAATATTTTTCTCTAAGCATAAAAAATGTTATATCGACTCGTCACTTCGTCAGTCGACGTGCCTTGTTTTCTTTATGAATATCATTATCGCGTATCGTGATGTCTTATAAAAGACAGCACAAAGCGTCGAAGATTGGACTTAGACTATACTATAGCAGACTATAATCATCATCATCATCATCATCATCATCATATCAGCCAGTAGAAGTTCTGCTGAACAAAGGCCAAAGACCTCCACAAGGACCGGTTATATGCCGCCTGCATCCAACGACTCCCAGCGACCTTTACCAGGTCGTCCATCCATCTTGTTGGAGGTCGTCCCACACTGCGCTTTAAATAAATAATAAAAACACTTTTATTGTCGGACACACTTAAGTTTGCTAATGCTTTGAGCTATGTCGGCAACTTTAGTTGTTCTACGGATCTCCTCATTTCTGATTCGATCGCGTAAAGAAACGCCAAGCATAGCTAGTTTCATAGCTCTGAGTTACCTTGAGCTTTCTGATGAGACCCATAGTGAGTGACCACGTCTCTGTGCCATAAATCATCACTGGTAACACCAGACTATAATATGATGATGGTATTATGTACTTACCTATTGACCAGCGGTTCTATGTTAAGTTTGTCGACCACGTCGATGTCGTCCAGGGCTCCGGTCTTGTCCTGTTTGTTTGCTAGCACCAGCACCGGTTTACCTGAACAAGTGTAACCTGCTTACTTTAGAAAATAATTTAAACATTCTTATAGTAAGCTAGTCGACTGGTATTTTTAACCCATTCAATGCTGAACCCGCTCATCGGCGTCCGAAATATCTTTATTCAAATGCTGAGCCCGCCCATCGGCGCCTCGATTTCAAATTTAAATATCTAGGCCAAAAGACAATAAAAAAATGTTTGTAAGTGATGTGCGGCAAGGGGGTAAAGTGATTACTTTTCTAGGGTGGCTTGGCGGTCATGTACCTACTTACTGAATTTCTAGGGTGGCAATGAATGAGTTAAGGCTTAAAAAGTTTTTCATAAATAGTGCCAGTGAACAAAACAACATTAAAATTGATACAAAAAAAATAGGAAATTAGGTACCTAGAACAATTTTAATTTTATACTAGGCAGAAAGCCACTTAATAGCTGAAAACAGTAACAATACAAGATCTAGATAAATAGACACAAAGCATACAATAGCGAGAGATGGCGTCAAGTCTTAAGTGCGCAGAAAAATTCTATACTGAACTGTAGGGACAGACAGTCCCGTCTAAATCCCTACCGAGGTGCCAGCTATTTCAACTACTATCAAAATTCCTAGATCCGGTTCAAGAGGGTCACAAAATCTCAGACACAAACTCAGAAACTGATGGCGAAAAATGGTCGGAGAAATTTTCTTTCCTCGGAGGAATTACGACCCTCAGCGAAGAAGTGGAAAAGAGTTTTGTTGACACAGCTCATTGCCTTGCCAACAGAAACCTATCGTACTAAAGGTAGGTAAATAATTAATTCCTCGTAATCGGTGACTAAGACGAGGCCAGAGACCTCGTACAACTTATTTCATTAACATAACATACCATTACATCAGTTTTTCTTAGAAATGAGCAAGCTGTTTGACTTACATTAATATTAATTACAGTCTAAATTAGAGCTTTGTGACACCCAGTGTGGGGCGGGTTAGAATACTATTCGTCACTGCCTTTGAGATAGTCATCCCGTAAGAGGCGTAAACATATCTGACTAGCTCGGTTCTAGGACCTCTTGGGGTTTGACTGGCTGGCGACAACCCTTACGTCGGAGTCTGTCGTAAAGCACCTTGGTGTGTATTTCAACTTTTGTACATAAGAGCCAGTTCCCTTCGCTTGCAGCGGCTCTGGCAGTCCGTAGTCCGTAGGGGCTCTTAAGGGTCGGCAACGCATCACCAACTCCTCTGGTGTTGCAATAATGGGTTATTGGGCTTGTTCTGGGAAGGAGTTTGGATTTGTGCCTGGTCATGTGTAATAGGCTTGTCTCCTGTTACATGGGAGTCTACAATGCTACTAATGTCTAAGTTGTAATGTTAGTCATGTAAATCCTGAAGCCATGTGAAGTAAGCTAGAATTAATACTGTTGACAATGAGGTCAGTCGTGTTCTTCAGCTCTGACAGTGTTAGTTTTTTTAATAGGTTCGTAGAATCAAAATCATTATCGATTATCGTGTTGGGGTCGACATATTTTGAGTCAGAATAATTTTTTTTTGGGTTGGATTATGAATATTTTGCAGTTTTTGCATAGAACCATTCTTTATTGGCACTGATTTAAAATACTATATAGGTATCATAGTTAGGTATGTATATTTACTGTATGTATTAGTACGGTAGGGTACGTTAACTTTGATAAACATTACCCACTATTTTCATTGGATATCGTAAACAAAACCGATAAGCGTTTAATTAAAAGTGCAGAGTGCTTGATAACAACGTTAACTACATTATTAGTGTATCTAGGTGCTATTATTTTTAAATCAAATCACAATAATAATGAGGGGAGAGGCCTTATTGTAACAATTTTTTTTTCGCATAATTAATACTGTAGCGCCTAAGCAATTAAAATTATTCTCGGACGTAGAAAGACGTAGTAAGATAAGCATAAGTAGGTAAGTATGACGTAGCTCCTAAGATATAGGTATCCCTGAATATCCCTATATCACCTGAAAATACGCCGTTTCATTTTGCCGTCCTTCTGATTTACATCGACCTAGCATTCGGCAAAATACGATGGATGGTAAAGGGTTTCTTTGGCTAACTGATGAACAAAAGTTTGGCTATCATCAAAGACCATCCAGCTGGCTTAAGACGAAAACAGGATGGAATGTCACCCTTCACCTCCTGACGTTGTTGCTCCACAGAATAAATTAACTGAACACCGTCTTACAGTGGCCAGTGTGGAAGTCTTTAAATCGGCGTTCCTATACGGGCAGATGCAGAAACAATAATTTGAAAATAAGGGTTATGAAATAGATATCCTAATCTTGTGACCCTCATTCTGAGAGGAGACCCGTCTCGGGTCCATCAATGGGACAGTATATGGATGATTATGATAAACTTGATTAGAAAAAGAAGGGCGGCTCGTCGAGGGCCAACGAAATTCTATTGTGTCCTAAAGATTATGGAGTGGAACTTATGAGAATTGAGACGAAAACGATATAATAATGCAAATTGTATAACGATCAATCCCTTGCCTTAGGGCAGGGGAGAAAACCCTCTGTCGCGAAAGTAATGCGTAGTAGTTCTCGTAACCCCTCCATGGAAGTGGACGTAGGCACAAAACGGAGTTTTTAGTGGGTGCGAGCCCCACAAAACTTCACCTTTCTCTGAAGGTAAATATATAAATAAATTCTTTATTGACGTAAATTGTTATTTTACGGTAAAATAAACAATATATTAGTAAAGAATTCCCTGACTCCTGCGCTAGTAGATACTGTGTTGCAGGAGACAGTTTCCTCCCGTTTTGTGATATTACAATAATTTTACTATAAGTCAATTTTGAATTTGAAAGAAAAAAACTTAAAGTTGAAGGTGTATGCGCAAAGGAATTTTGTTCGACCAAGACAAAAAAAAGGAGAAAACCCCTGGTCAAACTACGCTACGAGTTCAATAAAGAGCTTCTATATTTCTAAGTCTTTGAACTTAATGAGTTGGACTTGTTAGGTTTAAGTCCAAGGCTGAGGGTCCTTGGACTGGAATTGGACGTGCGTGTGTAATAAATCTGATAGGTGCCTATTTACGGCGGTATTTGATAAGCGTGGAAATACTGTAGATATGAAGGTAGGTAGGTATGTAAGGCCAGAGGTTAGTTTTAGATCAGAAATGTAAAGAACGTTAATTTTCCTTATTAAATATGGGTAGACATTTTCGTGGTAGTTTCCGCGTGAGTCGTATTTAAGTACCTACTTACGTTTTATTGGCGGATATTTCCGACTTGAGTGGGTTAAGTAAAATTGGACTTCCATTAGTTTTCAAACTACTTAGGTACCTAGGTGTGTCTATAGCCTAAACGGAAAGGTGACTGAGCGGAAAAATTCAGATCCTCGAGTTTTTTTTGTTATTTAAGCAAGATCTTCCTATCCTATTTAACATACTATCAGGCCTGTAGAAGGTATTACCTGGAGGGTTCGGCAGAGATGTAGGTACCAATGAGCATACACCCAAAGTTTGCCGATAAGTACCTACCTATTATTAAGTCCCAATGGTCCCATGTAATGGGGCCGAACCTATTGCCATTAACTAATAGGTATATCCCCCTCTATTAAAGTTATATTAATAAATGCTTTACTGGAGGAGGTAGGTACTTTAATTTAAAATATACTTCGACAAAATGATTTCTCAAAGTGCTAAATTTTAATGAAAATCTACACGAGATGGCTTCGTAGTTACCATGGCGATAGTTGCTAAATAGTAAATATTAATAAAAATCATACCTGATATTTTGTCGTGCGATAAAACCTCCTCGAGCACGGCTCTGCACTCGTCCAAGCGTGAAAAATCACTTGAATCGATGACGAATATCACACCATGCACTTCGCTGTAATATTGAGACCATATCTGGCGAAAATGCGGCCCGCCGCCTAAATCATATATTGTCACAGGTGTATCTTTATGCACTAAATTCACAGCTTTAAAACCAACAGTCGGCAAAACTTTATCATCCTTTTCGCCGGCCAAATTGTTCACAGTTTTTGTTTTTCCCGCGTTATCCAATCCTATTAGAATCAAGACGATGTGACGACGCACGTTTCGACACCGAAAAATACTTCCAAGACAATTACCCATGTTAAATACGACTTAAACAACTAGATTAACGATAAAAAATCACGTTTCACATCACAAATACGTGTTTCAAATTTGAATTTGTCACCCGTGGCCATTTGTAAACAAAAAAGTTTTGTTGACACAACGGTTACCAATAGAGATCGAGTTCGATGTGGCCAGTGTCAACTATTGGTCTGTTTTCTTTACCACCGATTATAGAAATTTAATCGTGTTTTCCTAAATTTTTGCGAATGTTTTCATTAAAATGGATTTAGAAAACCTCGTTATTTTTTTTTTATCGAAAATTAATTTGAATATCAAGTTTTTGCACAGATTTTACGACTACTATAAGTCCTAGTTATGTTACGATTAATTTATTCACGGGTTAGTCGTTTTACTACAACGCGCAACATGCGATGTAGGTAAATAAATAAATTATAATGTTACACGCCTGTCTACTCAAGGCGACAGATGTATTGAATGAAACAATTCTACATTAAAATGATTGTAAATTAAAGGTCACATCTGTTTTTAAATAATTACGATGACCTTTCAGGCTGGGTTATACGTAGAATGAGTTGTATACATTGCATGTCATTGATTCATCACAGATCATAGGAAACTGTAAAATGTGTAGAGGCTGCTAGCTACTTGTAGAGGGGCTCTAGGTGGCCTCTCCTTGGTCATTGATACTTAACAAGGTTCCCCCCTCCCCAAATGCCCATTCGATCATGTTGTACCTTTAATCAGTGTACTGCAATTGTATATTTTTTTCATATCTACTTACTTAAAATCGGTTTAAATGTGCCGCAGCTACTGACCTCTTTAATACTCTGTAAAGCTAAATAGCTTGATGTATTTTGATCTATTATTTTTTTGCATGAACTACCTGGATGATATAACATTTTTTGTTTCTTTCGTTCACCTGTTATAGGTGGCGCTGTTGTCTTGACGATGCGGATCAAACGGCAGGCAATGGCTAGTTCTGTATAAATTAATGTAGATTGGTACTTAGATGAAGCCAAAATGGTGTGCAACTGCAAGGGTCGTAGCAGGGGGAAACTATGTATCTATAGTACTAATAAATAAAAAGAATATTTTAATAAAAATACATAATTGAACATTTATTTTGAATAAAATAATATTCACCATAAATACAGGTACAATTTCGAGATAACTTTATTTACAAAGCTCAATACGATTTATAAATAAATACATTAAAATGCACGCCAATTAAATTCAACGACAATATTTGTGTTGCCAGCCAGGAACATTAATTTATCTGAATTTAACGAGAATTGTGTCCCCGTTTTTGACGGAATAATAGTCTAGATCCTTCATTACGTTGTCAAGCCAAATTTCTGCACCTTGCATTTGATCGTCAAGTAGATACAGTGTGGGTGGTCCGGTGTGAACAGCTCTTGGGAACAGTCTTTGTGCTAGTGTAACCAGCTTTTGCACAAACATGGAAGATGGGAATTTCTTTTTGAAACACTTGCCGGTTTCGTCTCTTAATATTATTTCAAGTAACTGGGATGTGAGAGTCATGTTTTTCTGTTGTTTCACTAGCAAACTGTCGTCTGGAATGCCATATTCTGGAATAAAAATCACATTTTGTTACAATGAGGTTTTATGTACTTACTTTTTCAATAGCCAAGAGCGCGGATATTTTTTCGCCTGATGTTAAGCGATACTGCGATCTACGATAGAGCGCGCTTGCCTAGAAGAAACCTATTCACTCGTGATTTAAAAACACTCAGATTATATCTATCAGGGAAGACCCACTCGGGAAGTGCATTCCATATTGACCGTGAGGTTCTGGGTTTCATTCTCAAAAGTGTTATTAGGCTATTCTATGAAATTCTTAGCTCGGAGTTAAGATTTATGTCTGGTTAATGGCCATCTGACCCCTATTACATGAGACCGCACACCATACTGTTGACATGTGTGTATACATTAAGATACCTATTAAGAAATACAGGCGTTATGCTATCTTGTTTTAAGTAGAGTCGACGGTAAATCGACATAATAATAAAGTACTAAGGTCCAAGTGTTTAAAGATTTTGGTTTGGATGGAGAAGGATAATCTATCCCTTTCCGGCTAACGAGAATAAGTATGGAATGTGTATGGCGCATGCACGATTTGACGTCACACTTGCTACAGTACACTCTGTTGCATGAAATTAAAATACTCATGATTTTCTTGAATTTTTCATGCTCCATGATTTTTTGGCATTTCCTTCACTAAATAGACAGATAGGATAATCTTTATTGCACACCATTATTATTATTGTTACATAGTTACTTAATTATATTAGTTTGAATAGGTATAATGGTGGTCTTATCGCTAAAAGCGATATTTTCGAAACAACCTAAATTAACAAAATAACTACTTATAACTTCCTTATATTTTGAGTTTAACTTCTTTATATATTGACTGCCTCATTAGTCTAGTGGTTCCAAGTGCGACTGCTACACTAGAGGTCCTGGGTTCGATCCCCAGGTCGAGCAAAGTGTTATTGGGTTTTTCTATGAAATTCTCATTAGCAGCTCGGAGTCTGGATTTGTGCCCGGTTAATAGCTATAGGCTCGCCCCCTATTACATGGGACCTAAATCACCAGCAAATTGTGGATGTACATTAGTACAACTCTGCCTTCGGGGAATACAGGCGTGATGGTATGTTTACTAATTTTTTAAGATTTTGGGGCCCCTTGAATCTGCCCTCTTCCTTTGACCCCCGTTTGATCCCGTTTGACCCCCTATAACCGGGCCTGAAATGGATGACACTTACTATTGATGAGTTCAGTAAACCGGCAGTGTTCGAGGCTGAAGGCTCGCTGGCTGGCGGGGTCGGCCTGCGCAAGCTTCCACTCGGCTCCGTATCGCTTCAGGTAGTCATATTCAGCGCCGCGACGTAGCTCCCGAGTTATTGTTGAACCGTTCAGTTCCTGCGAAGTTAACTGGTTAATAACTGGTTTTTTTTTAACCTATAAGATCCCACTGCTGGGCAAAGGTCTCCCCCATCTCCTTCCACCGATCTCTGTCGAGGGCAATCTCAGGCCAGTCCATCCATAACTGGTTTAAAAGATTAAATTCAGAGATAGAGATTACACCTCTGACTATACTTTGGAGAACACAGGCGTGATGGTATGGTAGTAAGAAAATTATATTATGTGTGGCAATGTGAGATAAACTATAAATACATAGTAATATAAATGTATACAAACAACATATGTATAATTTAACTCTACATAATTATATGCCAGATACAACAATGAAAATATTCTTTAAATGTGACACCATGTATGTATATTACACATGGCAAATAATATTCTGTAATGTATGCGATGACATTATATTCTTATTTGATATACATGTATTTGAACCTTGGAGAGCCATGCTTCGGCACGACTGAGCCGGCTCGACCGGAGTGATACCACGGCCTCATAGAAAACCGGCGTTAAACAACGCTTACGTTGTGTTTCGTCGAGTGAGTGAGGTTACCGGAGGCCCAAACCCCTTTTTAAAGGCGGGCAACGCACTTGTGACTTCTCTGGTGTTGCGGGTGTCCATGGGCGGCGTTAATCGCTTACCATCAGGCGATCCGTCTGATCGTTTGTCCCCCTATCCCATAAAAAAAATCAAGAGAAGAGCCAGGATCAGTTTCTTGGGTGTCTGGAGATAACAAGAGCACACAATTCACAGATTTTTGAGAAGTCTGTTTGTGTCAGCAGCGACGACAGTTGAGTACGGTGATTTTTCTACAGGAGAGAGTTACATAGAAGTAGAGAATAATGAAATGAATAAAGACGCAACAAAAAAGACTTTCCAATCAGCATAACTCATACTTGGAAACATGTACTTAGGGTTCGTTTTTGGTGTGCAATAAAGAATATTCTATCTATATATCTTATTTTTTACTGATCAGGTTGGCAAACGAGCAGATGAGCCACCTGATGGTAGTCAACGCCGCCCATGGAGACCTAGATTTCCACGTGACAGGCTAGACCTAGTGTGGAGACCACTAGTCAAAAAAATCGACTAAGTTACAATAATTATATAAATGTATTAGGTTAAGGCATTGTAAAACTTTTGGCAATAAACGATTATCTTATCTTATCTAGGTCCTACCACCGAGCAAGTCAGATATTTTCCCGGCTCTTACGAGATGCCTATCTGAATGGCAGTAAGGAACTGTATTCTAATCCGTCCACACAGGGAACTATCTATATCATTAAACATACCGGCGAATTATGGATACTACTTATACATTAGTACGGCAATGCCTGTATATTGTATTTAAAAATGATTCCCAAGAAGTGTCCAATCTGGGTCCATCCATGACGTATATAATTTCTTAACTTTTTAGTATTGACTCCTCCCAAACCAATGTAGGTACTAGATCCGCCAAAAAGTTTTTATTAAGTAGTTATTAGATTACCTGCAGTGTGCCAATCTTAGCCGTGATAAGTTGTGATCCAGTGTCGTAATCCTCTGTGTTTTGTACGGGGTTTTTCAGGAAATACAGCTTCTTCAGGCAGTTCAATTTATTCAGCTCGCTCAGTGATCGCCACTGAAAATAACAACGTTTCTATTAGTGATAAACCAATTTATTACAGTACTTCGAGATAAATAGCGGGCATCGGAAAACATCGGATTTTTATACGTGGGAGAGCCATGTTTCGGCACGAATGGGCCAGCTCGACCGGGGTGATACCACGGCCTCACAGAAAACCGGCGTTAAACAACGCTTACGTTGTGTTTCGCCGAGTGAGTCAGGTTACCGGAGGCCCAATCTCCTTTTAAAAGGTGGGCAACGCACTTGTAACTCCTCTGGTGTTGCGGGTGTCCATGGGCGGCGGTAATTGCTTACCATCAGGCGAACCGTCTGCTCGTTTGCCCTCCTATCCCATAAAAAAAAATCGGAAACAATCGTAACATAACAAAGACAGTTAAACAAAAATTTGTTTGGTCCTCAAAAATCATTTACGATTTCAACTTTATTGTAATGAAATAAATGTGAACGTCATTTCTAAGAAAGCAAATTATTTGCAAACCGTGCCAGCGGCGCGCCCGTTTCAGTGTTGTTATTGATACGGCAATTGCCGTAATATACGGCAACCTACGTTTTTTTGTACTGTCATTGCCGTAACGAAGAAGAAATAAAGGAAATAAATGAGGAATAAAGTTTTTTTTATTAAATACGGCAATTCAGGGAGTTTTTCTTTACAATACGGTAACCCAGACCATGACATACGGCAGCTCAGATTTTTACGATAACAACACTGCGCCGTTGTCACTATTGTCTGTTGAAGATATTATTGAAAGTAGGAAGGACGTGCGCTACCATTTTGTACCACTTTACAGAGCTGATATAACCCTTCATCGTGTTTTGTTTTAATGTAATATATACATACATACATACATTTTCCTTTGCCTTTCTCCCACAGGGGAAGGCAGTTTTTAAACCTAAACAGTTAAACCGATTTAACGATCAACCGATAGTTCAGTATATTTCTTAACTGTTTGATTTTTTCAAAATAAACCTTAGATGTTCTAAACTTAAAAATGACAGGTATTGTTTTTAAATATTAGGTGGCAATACAAAAAAAATGTTGCAATACTTACATCGTTAATCCTGTTCCTATTCAAAAACAGGACTTCCAAATTCTCGAAAACGTCCACTTTGTCCGCAGGATTATCATTAAACCTTATTTCAGTTATGTGACAGTCATTCAAACTGAGCACTTTTAAATTATTCAACAGCCCCAGATTCATAACTTCATACCAGGATTCTAAGGGGTTGCCATCCAATCGAATGATAGTCAATGTGTTCAGAGTAACGGTTGGTGGTATTATTTTCTTTATCCGGTTGTATGCAGCGATCATTTCGTTCAGTTTGGGCCATAGGTGGGAGAGAGCGAGGATATCAGCCCATTCGTAGTCGCAGACTGAAATGTTTAGCTTCTCAAGGCTGGCGAAGTTGATGGACAGTTGGCTTAGAGTTTCTTCCGGCATGTCAATAGCCATACGGTTTTTGCTGTAAAAAAAAAATATATAATAAGCCTGTATTCTCCGAACGGTTAGGCAGATGTGTACTAATGTACTATCAGCAAACTCCATATCTAGCCATGTTGAGAATAAAATCCCGTGCACACGGCAGTGTTGGCTTTTAGGAATTAAATAATATAAATATAACGTGATAAAATCCATAAAAAGTAGTTTTATGTTATTTAATAGTAAAGGAAAAAATTCAATCGCGGGCAGGATTCGAACCTGCGTCTTCTGGTTTGATATACCAGACGCTCTGACCTCTAAGCCACCGCGAACCCTACCCGCATGATTGAAATTTTGCCTTCACATTCTGAATTTACGTCATAAGGTGACGTTTGGTGACATCTATGAGAGGCAAGTTATCTTACCTCTCAACCGACACGACTTACTTTACAGTTAGTTCAGTGTCGTACGATGCCACCTTACCTTTTAACTATCTTTTTGTGTTTTTTTTTGCATTTTCCATGCTATGATTATTAAGTTATTTAATAGTAAAGGAAGAAATTCAATCGCGGGCAGGATTCGAACCTGCGTCTTCTGGTTTGATATACCAGACGCTCTGACCTCTAAGCCACCGCGAACCCTACCCGCATGATTGAAATTTTGCCTTCACATTCTGAAATTACATACATTATTTAGATTATTAAGTTATTTAATAGTAAAGGAAAAAATTCAATCGCGGGCAGGATTCGAACCTGCGTCTTCTGGTTTAATAACTTAATAATCTTAGCATGGAAAATGCAAAAAAAAACACAAAAAGATAGTTAAAAGGTAAGGTGGCATCGTACGACACTGAACTAACTGTAAAGTAAGTCGTGTCGGTTGAGAGGTAAGATAACTTGCCTCTCATAGATGTCACCAAACGTCACCTTATGACGTAAATTCAGAATGTGAAGGCAAAATTTCAATCATGCGGGTAGGGTTCGCGGTGGCTTAGAGGTCAGAGCGTCTGGTATATCAAACCAGAAGACGCAGGTTCGAATCCTGCCCGCGATTGAATTTTTTCCTTTACTATTAAATAACTTAATAATCTTAGCATGGAAAATGCAAAAAAAACACAAAAAGATAAGTAGTTTTATTTCAATTTTTTTGATGAGCGTAGGTAAGCACTAAGATAGCAACTGAGGCTGCAAGCAAGTATAGCCCTTACGGTGGCTAGATATGGCGTTGGCCGATAGTACACGGGTATCTATAGGTCACATGTAGCAAGCCTATTGCTATTAAACGGGCACACATCCAAACTCTGAGCTGCTATCAAGGTTTTCATAGAAAAACTAATCTGGAGACCCATTTGATCCAGCTATGATCATACCATATACCAAGCATCTACCATATAGCAGAGTTAACTCTTGTTACTACTACAGTTAAGTACTATACTGAATTAAAACCTTTCTTTCCATAACTATTTGACCTAAGGAACATCACACCTTTAGAAAAACTTGTAACATACTATCACGCCTGTATTCCCCGAAGGGTTAGGCAGATATGTACTTAATGTCGTATAAAGATATGTAATAATGTGTCTTTACGTGGGAGAGCCATGCTTCGGTACGAATGGGCCGGCTCGACCGGAGTGATACCACGGCCTCACAGAAAACCGGCGTTAAACAACGCTTACGTTGTGTTTCGCCGAGTGAGTCAGGTTACCGGAGGCCCAATCCCCCTTTAAAAGGTCGGCAACGCACTCGAGACTCCTCTGGTGTTGCGGGTGTCTATGGGTGGCGGTAATCGCTTACCATCAGGCGATACGTCTGTTCGTTTGCTCTCCTATCCCATAAAAAAAAATGTACACCCGCAGTTTGCCGGTATGTTTAGGTCCCATGTTATAGGGGGCGAGCCTATAGCCATTAACAGGGCACAATTCCAGACTCCCAGCTGCTAATGAGAATTTCATAGAAAAAACCGATAACACTTTGCTCGACCTGGGGATCGAACCCAGGACTTCTAGTGTAGCAGTCGCACTTGAGACCACTAAACTAATGAAGTAATGAGGGAGTCATATTGAAAAACTTGTGTATGGTAATAAAGTCAAAATGTTTTAAATGGTAAAATTATTTCAATTAGACCACTAAAATAGGAATTTTTGAAAAGTCAAAACTAGTTACACGGTTCCACAAAGTGGGTCTTATGGAGAAGAGCCGGCAAGAATCTCCATAGATACTCTTTAAAAAAAACGTGATTACCTACATTATTAATCTTTACAACTTTGTTTTAAATAGTTTTAGAATTATGCAGTTTGATGTATAAGATTTATAAGTCTGATGTATAAGTTATATTAGAAAGAAAGGGATTGCCACAGCAAGTAGAGCTGACCAGTCCCCCGACAGACAGCACCCGCTCACGAGCATGACGTGTGTATCGGCGTGGTTCGACTCAACCATGTTGTAGGGAATAAAATAATCGGTAGGTTTTATAAGAACAAGAAATGCATATGAACTGTTGTGCTCGTGTACCTGACATCCAGCTCCTTCAGGTCGGGCAGCTGCGCAGACAGCTGGATCACCTCGCGCCAGTTGCAGAACAAGTTGCGCGACACGTCCAGGCTGCGCACGTTGGGACACAGCGCCGCCACGTCACCCGGCTTTGCTATGTTCTGGTCGTGCACACACACTTCCAGAAGGCGATCGAATTTTCTAGAAAAAGGTGTTTGAATTGCAACCAGTTGCCTATAAATAAGTTCGCCTATATTACAAAATGAGAGAAACCTTTTGGACCGTACTGGTAATGATTTACATAATATACCATCATAACATACCATCACACCTGTATTCCCTGAAGGGTTAGGCAGAGGTGTACTAATGTACACCCACAGTTTGCCGATATGTTTAGTTCCCATGTAATAGGGGGCGAACCTATTACCTGGGCACAAATCCAGACTCCGAGCTGCTTCTGAGAATTTCATAGAAAAACCCAATAACACTGCTCGCCCTGGGGATTGAACTCAGGACTTATAGCGTAACAGTCGCGTTTGGGATCACTCCGACCACTAGACTAATGAGGCAGTCTCAGCACTTAAATAAAAAGTAATTTTACGACATTGTTTCATAGTGACAATCCAAAAACCCCAACGAAACACTTAAAGTCCACTTTAATCATGCGTATCGCAGAATTGTGGAATGTGCTTCCTGAGTGGAGCGTAGCTCATAGATATAATCGAGGTATCTTTAGATCACGAGTGAATCGGTTTCTTCTAAGCAAGCACACTCTATCGTAGATTGCAGTATCACATAACATCAAGCATAAGCCTATCACAAATAATAATAATAATAATCACATTCCACATAAATATTCTTTATGTGGAATATGAACATGGAATAGTCTATGAACAGCATTTCCGAAACTCGGATCACAATAGTAGGGGAGCCCGTGATGCTAAATGTGGATTTACTCGAGCGTCGTGGGGACCTATTAGATATTGTAGATTAGATGATAGGAAGCATAAAAGGTTATATAATGTTTCCCCTTTAGTGGTGGGGAAAGCGGCTACAGATTTTCAAAAATGTAAAAAAAACAGATACGTGGATATACATAAGCGTGTCAGATATTGATATTTTAGAAGCCCCAAAGTGTCCCTGATATCAATGGTATGTTTATCTGCCGTTTTGCGTGGTGGGGGTGGCCATACGGAATCGTAGAAAGTAGAAAAACAATGGATTTATTCGAGCGCGTCAGATATTCACAAGAGATGTTAAGTGAACCCTAAAAATGCTCCCAATTCAAAAGACTGACGATTCGGAAGTGACGCAAGCTGGTGGCGAATTTTCGAAAATGTAAAAAAAAATCGTCAAATTGAAATACTCGAGCGTGTCAGATTTTTATAAGGAAGGTTCATCATGATGTTATGGTAGCCAAAAATCTGACGTTTATCTTGAGGGGTTTTGTTAATCTGACGATTACAAAAAATATTTTGTTATTTAAATTTTCAGTAACCATAAAATTACAGTGTAAATCGCACAAGGACCCTTTTGGGACCGTGGTGTATATCAGCTTTATGTACTTCGTCGATTCGCAGCTTGGTGCGAAACATAAGTAGGAGGTCTTGATTTCGGATGCAAGGCATGCACCTCTAACTTTTCACAATGAAAGTGTATTAAATAATTAATTATCACTCGCTTAAACGGTGAAAGAAAATATCGAAACCTGCATGCTTGAGAGATTTTAACGACGGCGTACGGAGCTATAGCCTAGCCCCTATATGTAGGATGGTATAAAATCAATAGTTTTTAAGAAATTTGAATGTTTAATTTCTTCTTTGATATCTCAGAACTTGGCATTCAAGTTAAATTTTGACAAAAGAAAGTTTACTTTTTGGGTTTACCTAATTTATGTTATGACGAACATAAATTAGGTATTAGCTTTTACTAAAGTAACATAAACATAAAAAGGACAAAACTGTTCAACAGCAATAATTATATTAAATATATTATATTATAATTTCTTTATTCTAATATTTATTTCTTTTACAATCTAATCGACACGAATCGATTGAATTTGCGTGTACATAGTGGTCCGATCTAAGCTTAAAATAGTCTTCCGTCTTTTCGCACCACGGTGCGAATCGGCAATGTACAAAAAACATTCGGACCATGGAAACATCTAAAATATGGATATTTTAATCCTACATGCGATAACTGGCGACAACAGCAATTTTCAAAAACTGCAGTAGGTTTTTAAATGGTTTTAAAAACGTTATGATTTGATTGATAAGTATTTAGGTACAAACATAAACTCTTCAGTAGATGTGATCCTCACCAATGGAATTCGTTTTCTCCTTGCTTTATATTGAGTTCCGAAATAATTGGAATCCATGGACAAGTACCTATAGGTAGATTTTTGTATGTCTTGAAAAATACCAGGACAAATAAAATAGTGCAGTTCCAGTTATCTTGTCTCCCTCCAACATCTGCTTCTGCTTATCAACACTTGTTTCGTGTGTTGTACTAATTGCAAGTGTGGCTGGGCAATGAACTGCCTCAGAGGTGGTGCGGAAATGTGTGCTTAAATGTTGTACCTAATTAAAAATACGACTTTCCTACAGTCTGAAATCGCGACAACTCGAGAACGGTATTTCTTAGGAAAAAAGTACTTATACTTTTTTTGTAGAAAATTTCACGATCTACAAATTGTCTCTTATCCATTTTTCCGGTAGCTCTCACCGTTTCAGAGATATACGCGAAAAACTAAAATTTTGTCTGGAATATAATCTTCAAAGACGAATTTGATTACTTCGGCTTGTGGAAATCGGCAGATTATATTTTTTTCGTGATACATGCATTATTCCCTTAATTATAAAAAATAAATTAACCGCGCTCGAGAATGTCAAGACATCGTTTTTTTTACAACTTTGTGACCCTCCCTTACGTTACGCTCAAATCGTCAGATTTTCAAAATGTATAGCTTTTTAGCTAGTAATTAACCCACCATAGCTTAATCTGACGCGCTCGAGTATTTCCGAGGATCTATTTTTTTTACAAATCTGATGGGCTGCCCTAGACGTCCGGCCATATATATAGGGCTCATATTTGGTGGAGATACTCAATAGGGTGCAAGGTATCTCCCCTATGAAAATCTGACGCGCTCGAGTAAATCCAAAATAACATCATGGGCTCCCCAACTACAAGCAAATGTTAAAAAACTTCATATAAACAATCCATTATTCATATTTATTACTAGCTTTTTGCCCGCGACTTCGTCCGCGTGGAATAGTTACTTTGTTCCTTATGAACTTTCATCCCCTATTTTTATCCCTTTAGGGGTGGAATTTATCAACAAAATCCTTTCTTAGCGGATGCCTACGTCATAATAGCTATATGCATGCAAAGTTTCAGCCCGATTGGTTTAAAATTGACAAAGTTTCATACAAACTTTCATCCCCTATTTTATCCCCTTGGGGGTAGAATTTATCAAAATCCTTTCTTAGCGGATGCCTACGTCATAACATCTACCCGCATGCCAAATTTCAGCCCGATCCCTCCAGTGGTTTGGGCTGTGCGTTGATAGATCACTATGTCAGTCAGTCACCTTTGAGTTTTATATATATTAAGATTATGTCCCTTTTTTCTTCATGACAGCAATTTTTATGAGAAAGGTTGTAGTCCAGTCCGCTTTGGGAACCTCTGGTATAGAATATCTATTTATTTGCACAAAGACTAATGCATAGTCTTCTTCTTCTACTTATCGAATTGACAGCCAATGGAAAGTGAAGAGCAAAAGAAAAGAAAGCAGGTAAAAATAAATATGAAAAAATAAAATGGATTCCACTCACTGCTTTTGATGAATTTTCTCGAAGCCTACCATTTCAATGAACGGAGCACCCATCTCTCTTTTCCACTCGTTGATAATGGTCCTACGGTGAGCAGCGATGGTCTCATCCTGAAACAGAATGGTACGGATGATAATATAATAATACATTTATGGTAAGTAATACCTCTTTACATCCTGCACCATAAAATTCAGTGAATCACATAAGAAAGAAAGAAAACTTTTTATTTTGGGCTCACATAATGATTACTTTTTACAAACAAAAAATTTATACTGAAACCCAGTGAACCAAAATATCCTATTATCATTAAAAAAAAAACATTATTGTAACAATCCCCATTTTAAAGTGATATAAAAGAATAGTTACTGCCTCATTAGTCCAGTGGTTCTACCATTCTAAGACTTTTCTCAAATGAAATTTGCAGCAGCAGCTCATAGATTGGATTTCTGCCCTATTACATGGGATCCAAATATATCGGAGAACTGTGGGTATAATACATTAGTACACCTGTGTTTATCTCCAGGGGAATACAGGTGTGATGTTATGTTACAATAATAAATGTTTAATCAAGATTACATTTGAACATATTAACCGTTGAGCCACAAACTTCTATCTTGCGGCTCTAAATTTCCAATAAATACAGTAAAATTAAGTAAACTGGAATTATAATAATATATTATAGTCCTGGCACATAATAAAAAAAGATTATTAATGCATATTTACTATGGACTGCCTCATTAGTCTATTGGTCCCAAGTGCGACTGCTCCTGGGTTTCGATCCCCAGGTCGAGCAAAGTGTTATTGAGTTTTCTATGAAATTCTCAGTAGCAGCTCAAAGTCTGGATTTTTGGCTATAGGCTCGCCCCCTATAACATGGGACCTAAACATACCAGGCGAACTGTGGGTGTACATTAAGTACGCCTCTGCTTAACCCTTCTGGGAATACAGGTGTGATGGTATGTATATTTACTATGCTGTATACTTATTTTATAGTGTAGTGTCAACTGATACGTATGCTTGTAAAGCAGTTGGTGCTCCCAAATATATTTTTTTATATTCAAATTCAGTTTAGCTATCCAATGATAACTTATTAGATTATATCAAGTACCTATAAAAATTCATCATTTAAAAGAGATTTTGTCTACAAACAATCTAAACAAGCAAAAAACAGCCTTGACATAAAGAGACAGATGCAAAACAAGCATACTACCCACGTAAATACTTATTCAGACAAGTCTTTAAGTGGGTGGAATGACCTAATGCTTGTGCACTACAGAATATTATTAAAAAATATTTAAAAAGTTTGATATTTTTTGGTTTGGACAGGCCAAACTTACCTCACGATCTCCATAGTATTTTCTGATAGCTTCAGCACAAGTTTTGAATGGGGAAATTTTGTTCGGACGTATGAATGAACCTGCCCCTGGTTTTGACGTCTTGAAATACTGCACGTCGTCAACAGACCCGTCGTGTTTTCCTCTAGCTGGGTCGTCCCACTCAACGCCATACCAAACACCTTTGTATCCTTGCACTTCACCGATATACTTTACCGTACCAAAATCATCATTACTCTTGACGCGACTACCGATATGCACTTGAATTTCACTCTCGTCGGTACCATTATGGCTGCCCATGGTACCGTTGCAAAATTTTGGTATTAAGTTAACAGGCATTGCGCCCACCATTATTTTTGTGTTTTCGAAAAAAGAACTGTTTATCAAAAGAAAAACAGGCTGACTTTTTCCCAGAAACTGTTGTCACTACAGTAGTTGTCAGTTCACTTGTCAAAAAGTCAAAATGCTGTCATTTCATCATTCATCAGTAAACATCTCAAATTCCGAGTAAGGAGACACTGTTCGAATAATTTGTGATTTTAGGCGATTATATTACACTACATTGGTGTATTGGATAGGCTGCTAACCGCTACTAATGCGATGAAGACGATCTGCATGGTCAATATTTATATCACTACTTTAAGTTTTATTTATGTGCTCGCGCTACCCTACAGATTGATAGGCTGGTGTTATCACTTTATTGGATTGTCCAGAATATCTGCTAATTTATGATTATTGAGATTATGCTAAATGTAAAAGCTAAAAGCATAATCAAAACGAATGTTATTGACACTTTATAGAAATTTAATAGTGTATACCATGCTGAATTATAGTGATTACTAACACAAGTGATAATAAGCAAATTCGAAATTAATTGAATTGTGAAATCGGTTAGTAATGGCTAAAGTGCACATTACAAAAAAGAAAAATGTCTTTGTCTATCAAGATTTTGTGTGTAAAGTAAGATTTTATTAATTTCGAATCAGAGTTTCGAATAGTTATCGACTTGAAATTTTATTGTTTAAATGTTGACATGTTACAAGATATCCATCACTGAACTCTCTATTACTTCAATCCTTAATTCGCTGTAAACTCACAAGATGGCGTAACGAGTATCATTTCGGAATATTATTCTGCATCGTGATTGGTCAGGTGAAGAATACTGAATAGGAGGATATTATCCGCCCATGGTGCAAATGCAAAATAAGGACGAAAAATGAAAATTTGCGTTCCGATTCGCATACTAAACATTAAAGCTGCCTCTTTGTTTAGCAGTGGTCATGGGTTTAACGTTTACGTGGAAGCTTTTGGCTAAAGCGGCTGAAGCTAAATAAATATGATAATGTGAATCGGATAGCATTTTATTTAGACTCGCGAACACCCGGTTCAATGTTGTTCCATTTATTTTCATTCGTTGTCTCGGCGCGGCGCTAGCGTCATCTCGCTCACAGCTTTCCGAAATCGGGAATCGGGACGTAAAAAGTGTTTTTTGACAAAAATGGCTACCGAAAGTGTCCCAGACGTGTACGCCAGTCGTTAATACGGAAATGCTCGTTTGTGTTTGTGGAAATATGCAGTTTATAAGTGAACAATTGTTTCGTGCTGTGCAGTAGTGCATACGGATTTCTCGCGACAAAGGATAAGAGCGTCAAAATGAGGTATGTACGATACAACGAGTTCATCGCTCCTCCGAGCTTTCGTTAGCAAAACAAATAAATAATTACAACGTTGATCATGCACGCGTCGATCTATTTATGTCCATATAATATTTACTGCACTGCCGGTCTTTCTTTTAGTCGGTAGAGTGTTTTTTTCGTAGATATTACAACGTAAACACAGCACGGGCGTGCGGTCGTTACTGTTCATCGATTAGTTGATTACGATCGTAATTACATACTTTTATGAATGACATCGTAATTAGAGGCTGTAAAAAAGTGTGCCTTGATCATTCTTGTATTCATTTTTATAAGTTAAAGACGTTTCAGCCACATTTATCGATTTTTCTTTGCAATGCGTTTCCCCCACACGATGTAATTTTGTGTTATTTTCTACAAAAGCAATGTAAATATGAATTTAGCAGTGACCTTGTGTGGGTTCAGAGGTAATTTGTTAAATTGGGGCACGGTTTGTCCAATGGGGATGTCCCTAAGCACCATATGCGTAATGTTTCGGCGAAATGGGGTGTGTAGGACCCCCAGGAAGGGGTGTTTCATATAAACGAGTGCATATGACTAATAAATACACACCCACCCTTATTTCTGTGTAAAAATACATTTCTTTGCTACTGTAATGTAATACAAGAAAACCTGACAAATCAGTTTTTATCAGAGAGATTGTTGTAATAATTATGTTTTGTAAGATAAGCCAGGTAAATGAAGTTCTGATAATTGTCTTGATGTTATTGAGTCATGATCTGCAGATAGTAGATATTCTGATATGATATTACTCATGAAATATTTTGAGTATTTTTGCTATGACTTCATAATGTAAACATGGGGTCATGGGTAACTGGAACTGAATTAATTCATATATAGATAACTGAAATAAATATGTTCACTTGTACTTACAGAAGATGTAAGATTTTCTGAATTTATAAGGTTAAAATTAAATTAAACATACACATTTCTACTAACCATTGTCACTATGCAAGTTTGCTAAGGCTGGTAAGTTCTGCTTCAAGCTGTTGAAAATTGTAGATAGGGTTCCAAAAGTATAATGAAAAGTATACTTTTTATACTGTTTTTCAATACATTATGCTTTTTACTGTTGAACAAAAATAAAGTAGGTATACAAATTAGCTACTGCATTCAGCATCAAAATGCCTAACACTAAGCACACACTAAGTCAGTGCAGCATAGTCACAATATTGGTGTTTCAAACATTGTTTATTTTTCCAAAAATACTGTTTATTTTCCTTCTCAGACCTTAATATGCTTTAGGTATTTCTTTCTAATAAGTTGGCAACCCTATTGACAGGTTGATGATTACGATGAGTCTCCTAGACTATTATCAAATAATATTCATTGCTTTTGAATTACTGTAACAGAAAGTCACTAGACCATTAGGATAATTGCCCATTCAATAATTTGTTCAGAATCCTTACCACCCCTTCATTATTTTTTAATTTTTGTTTAATTACCTAATTATTAAACACCACTTAGATAGTATTAATATTCAAATTAAAGTAACTCAATAAGTAGTTTTATTAAAACTTCCATTCAATGTGAGAATTATATTTGGATAATACAGGATAAAATTCTAGTATAGAGTAAGTAATATTTTTCATTTAAATTAAGTCAGTAAGTAATAAGAATACTTCCTTTCAAAGAGATTTATAAATCTCTTTTAAAATTATAGAATGCTTTTACTTTATCCTTATTAATAATAAAATTATTATTAAGATGAAAGTTTGTGAGTATGGATGTATGGATGTTTGTAACTCTTTCATGCCAGAACGGCTGAACGGACCTGGATAACATTTGGCACACAGATAGATTATAGCCTGGAATAACACATAAGCTACTTTTTATCCAGGTCGGACCTAATCCTGAAGTACACACAGACAATGTCGAGGGTAGAAGCTAGTTACTGTCATAATTTGATTTAAAAATGTTTGTAGAAAACTAATATTTAACCTTATGCCATCCATCACACTTAAATTCACCAAAAGGTTAGGCAGAGGTGTACTTATGTACACCCACAGTTTGCTGGAACATTTGAAGTGTGGGTGGGTAATAATTTTAACAATAATATCCATAATATTAATCAATAAATAAAATATGATTTCATTTAAAGTTGTAATGCTCAATTGCAATTGATGAGGTATTTGCTGAGCATTGCAAAACTAAAACTGCTACTTAGTTATGACATGACATACTATCATAATAAAATTCTAAAGTCTATTCAATAAAAAAAAAAATGTTATTCTCAAACATCTGATTCATCACATGCCTGGCCTTGCCTATCACATCATAAATGAAAATATAAAACCATGATAAACAATAAACCCATAATTTTAATTAGATTATTCTTTCACATCACTAGTTTGATTGTCCCTACCCATTATTATCAACAGACCTCTTTCGAATAATTTAATGACATACAACCTACTTGGTAGTCAGCCTTGACATTATTTTTCATTAATAAACTAATGGAAATGTTGCTACACATGTTCAAAGCAATTTTTATGAATGTGTCACAGGAAATACTAAGAATTATGAATTTAGTCATTTGCTAATTGGTCATTCAATTTTAAAACTCATTTAATTTTTAACTGGTTTATTGGAATTGCATTTATTGTAATGCTAATAATTAAAATATACTGATGCATTTGGGGAACCAACCTTTAAACTTTTTGACATATTAAGTAAGTACTTAGTTAAATTTGTAAAGTATTGTTGTCACAATTTTCAGTGTAACCAAGTTATCAAATCTCTCCAATCCAATGAATAAATGAATAAATTATATTTATTTCTGTAAATAGATCTTATAAGGACACTTTTACAAGTATTTTTTTTTAAACTAGATCACACCAGCATTTCCTAACTGACGACCTCTGAGAAGAAACACCGAAACAAACTCAGAGAATCGTGGTCTCTTTTAAAGTCCAGATATAATACTTAGTAGCAAATATGTGAGTTCCAATGTAAGACAATGTCTGACATGGCCTTTAAAAGAAAGAGCCAATGCAGCTTTAAGTAGACCAGTCCCATCTGACGGCACGCATGCATCAGTCATTGTATGTGATATTTCCCAGTAGGTATAAACTGGTGTTAGTTATTAATTTCTACTTGGTACGTCCATCTGTGTTCTCGAGAGAAAGGGTCCTGACAGACCGAGAGACAGACAACAAATTGATCCTTTAGGGGTTTCTTTTGGGAACCCTAAAACGTAAGGAAAAAAAAGTCAGACAACAGCAGGTTACAAAGTCATGTAGCTATATTTGTGAAAAGGTTGCAAAATCATGCTACACCTATCTATCATGTGTCCATCTCTTGTATGAACTTGTTTCTTCAAGGTAGATCGGATCCTGTGACATTTTATGAGAGAGTGAGATGCCGCTGTATACATCATCGCCTCATCCCTTTCACACAACCTAAAAATGATTGCAATAACACGTCATGGTGCGGTTTCTGATCTGTGACATTTTACAATACTTGTTTTGTCTGTTGCAAGCTTTTATCTATAAGCTCGATTTTTGGCACACTTGTATCTTAAGCAAGTGTTTGTATGTATGTAGTTTGTAAGTTGAATAACAGAGTCGTCTACATACGAAGGCGCGTATATTGAAATGCTACTTCATTATGTGCCCACGGTCTAAGACGAACTGAATGAACATTGTCAATCGCTGTTCCGATACTTACGTCTCAGATTGTGCTGTACTGCAGTAGGATTTCTAAGTTAATAGGCACGCATTTTGATGTACCAGGAACCCTTATCCTATTCGACAAACTCACGCGACGCCAATGTAGGATTTCTAGTAGGTACTTGTCATAAACAAAATATTCTTAGAAAAGTTAATGCGACAGCTGATTTTGCAGACATTGCTATCACACAAGAGGGTATCAGGCAAAAGGCTCCCCATTAATTGGGATCTGAAATATACTGGTGAACTGTGGGTGTACATGAGTGCACCTGTGCCTAACAGTTGGGGATACAGGCGTTAATCGTATAGTTTAAGTATGAATGATTAATGTTTCACCTACCACAAATGATTGTGGACTTGCAAGATGATGATTATACTAGACAATTCTGTAACGATACGTCATCTAGTGCCTATATTAAACAGACATAGGTACTTGAGAAATACTCAAGTAGTGTGTCATGTAACATGTTTAAGTTCAAGGATAGTTTGACTCAGCAGGCTTTGCCTTAAGTTGACTTGCTTAAATGCTCTGCATTGCAAAACACTTAAAGCAGCATATTTTAACACTTAACTGCAGAGGTGGTAGAACTGGTGCTGAGTTCGTGTGGGTACCACCACATTTCCTAATATTCTACCACTGAGCAATCATGTGCTGACAATATTGTGTTCCGGTTTGAAGGGTTATGTAGCTTTTGAATTTTTTTTATGGGATATGGGATTATGCAAACGATAGACGGATCGCCTGATGGTAAGCGATTACCGCCGCCCATGGCCACCCGCAACACCAAAGGAGTTACAAGTCCGTTGCCGACCTTTTAAAAGGGGATTAGGCCTCCGGTAACCTCACTCACTCGGCGAAACACAACGTAAGCGTTGTTTGACGTCGGTTTTCTGTGAGGTCGTGGTATCACTCCGGTCGAGCCGGCCCATTCGTGCCGAAGCATGGCTCTCCCACGTATGAAAATAATTGCAGGACAAATAAGACTTACTGAGGTGTCAAGATGACAACGCGCGAGTGATACCACTGGTGTTGTTGCTGGTTATAGGTTGCGCTTGCCGCTTACCATCACGCTGGCGGTTTGTGATTTTATAATAATAAAATGCCAAAAGCTCCACAGCATTGCTAATGTGTTTCTCTATGAAATACTCAATAATAGCTCGGAGTTTAGGTTTGTCACCGTAATGGCAATAAGATCGCCCCTCTTACTGGAGCCAGCGAACTGTAGACTTGAATCTTAACCTAATCAAGATGATCCATGAAGATTTTTGCATAATGTCGAATAGTACGCATGCCAATGGTGCGTGGGACCATTTATTATTCCCAATCGTGGAAGCTCTTGATTCAACCATAAATTATTATGTAAAACGCGACAGTTATCACCTGGTTTTAAACTATGTTATTATGCCCGTCATCCTAAAATAACAACTACGACACTACTTCCTCTCAAACAGACACGCGTAATTAGTACCAATTAATGTTACCATACTTTAGGGTTGACACGCATGTTGAATTTGTAAACAAATTGTGTAACTGACTTTCCTATCTTTTTAAATGAAACTTGAAGCATTGAAAGTGATTTTTCCGCTAAATATTGTCATTGTTATTGTCATTTAGGGTCTTCCGGAACGAGTGGTAGGTAATAAGGCATCTTTAAACGTGAGAGAGCCATGCTTCGGCACGAATGGGCTGGCTCGACCGGAGTGATACCACGGCCTCACAGAAAACCGGCGTCAAACAACGCTTACGTTGTGTTTCGCCGAGTGAGTGAGGTTACCGGAGGCCCAATCCCCTTTTAAAAGGTCGGCAACGGACTTGTAACTCCTCTGGTGTTGCGGGTGTCCATGGGCGGCGGTAATCGCTTACCATCAGGCTAACCATCTGCTCGTTTGCCCTCCTATTCCATAAAAAAAAACTTGACTAGCACACAATGTCTGTAACTTGTAAAGGTATGTCTGTCTCTTGTAGAATTACTACGTACGGTCACCGGCCATGGAGACTAGATTTCTGTGATGGAAAGGATGTACCTATCGGTGTACTTATTAATATTTTAGTTTATATTCTAAGTGGGTAAATAAAATACCGAAGGGCCTGATCGAATGTTACCCAATTGTGTCAAGGTGAGACGCGACAGCGAACGTTTTCTACAGAACTTGATTGTTTATTGTCAGCTGCAATATACTAGAAATACAAAAATGCAGGTAGGTATAGTGTAAAACGAGCTGTGAGCCGTGGTTTCACCCGTTTTCATTCGATCCTAAGGGTGGTAGCATGATGTTAAATATCCTATATATAACCTTCCTCATTAATCGCCTGTGAAAACCGCATAAAAATCCGTTCGGTAGTTATATAATTTTATCGCATTCAGATAGACAGGCGCGGTGGGGGACTTCGTTATATAATGCTAGCTTCAGTCCGCGACTTTGTCTGCGTGGACTTCAGGATTGGTTCCGACCTGGATAAAAAGGAGCCTATGTGTTAATCCAGGCTATAATCTATCTGTGTGCCAAATTTTATCCAGATCCGTCAGGCGTTCTGGCGCGAAATAGTAACAAACATCCATACATCCATACTGACAAACTTTCACATTTATAAGTAATATTAATAAGTAAGGATGTAGTGATAGACCACTTAACCTATTCCCAATGTTTCGGCTTCGAGTCTAACCAGAAGCGGCTCTGAATATCAGTACTTTACACAAAGCAACTGCCAAAAGACCTCCGCAATCCAATTTCTGGGCAATACCGATATACTAAAAATTGACAAAAACTACCGAACGGATTTCACCAATTGACTGAGTGATTCATGAGGAAGGTTATACGCTATTTAACATTACGCTACGAGCCTTATGAATGAGGCAAAGAGGGTAAATATTACAGCCAATATTTCATACAGAATCCGTTGACAGTGATTTGAAAACCCTTGAATTTAAAAAGTATCTCTCATAAAAGCTTCTTAAAAAGCATCGTGGTAGCTTAATGAGTTTTATGAAAAAACTTGCTACGCTCCGCTGCGTTCGCAGGCGGCAGTGCCAGAAAAAGTTCCTGAGCGTTTTAAATCTAGTTTCCCGTTCATTTCCAGTATTTCATCAGCTGTTTGTTCTGAGAATGAGCTGTTTCATCTTGTAGTGCAAGAAAGACCGATAAATCGCCTTTTTTAAATAAACGGAGATATAGATGATCAATACTCCTTTAGGCCATCTTGAACTTAGCCTCAGTGTCCCACTGCTGGGCAACAGGATTTTCTATCCTGGGCGTCTTCATACCACGTTGGCAAAAAGCTGTCGAAATCATCTCGCCAACGTCTCCTAGGCTAATCTCGTCTACGAATACAGTTTTGTGGTACCCACTCGGTATCTAATGAGACTACATAAAAATTAAATTTAAAAATAAGTAGTTCATCCAACAGTAGAAACTACTGATTATTAAAAACCTTCCCCACCCCTCTTCTACTGCTGTCTATTGCTGTTCAACAGTCTTCTTGGAAACAGTCCAGCTACATCTGAGCCTGCCGCGTTGGCTTCGGCCATTAAGTGGGATCCATTGGGTTGTCAGTTTGGCCCATTGTTCGTCTGACATGCGACAGATATGTCGAGCCCATTTCCATTACAGCAAGGCAGTTTTCCAAGTGCCATCAGTTATTTTCGTTTTGGAACGGATGGCTATATTCCTAACCTGGTCGATAAGTTTTATACCCAAAATACTCCGTTCCATTGCTGTCTGATAATCCTCGAGCGTGGACCTCAGCTCTTCTGTCAAAGACCATGTTTGAGAACCGTATCTGAGAATAGGAAGAATGCATACATCCATGAGTCTCCGCTTCAGGGATAGAGGCAGATCACCCTTCATAAGATCTCTCTGAAAACAAATAAGTTAAAGTAATTTATTGCAGAATTGTGTTTATCGTATCTAATATAGCTACAGACGATTGCCCATCTGTCTGACCCAATTACATAAGCGGGGCGTACCGCATACGTTCAAGCTAAGTAACAAGTTAACAAACATACTTGGTTTGGGTAAACGTTAACACTTGTTTTCGTTGACAAATTAACTAATACGAAAAATCAACTGAAAAGGATTAACAAGATGATGTGTCACTTCTTTAATAGACAAATTAAAATCAACACTATATGTTACATATCCAGCCGATCAACAAAAACTGAAATGAATATATCAGTTCAAAACTAAGTATTTTAATTTTACTATCATAAAATAGATAGCGAGCTATAGTGATTTGTGACGTCACAACTCATTGCATCATACAAACACTCGTTTTGCGAGAAAGGGTTAGAGACATGCCCTCTCAGTCCCCACCAAATACTTTTAACGTAGAACTTTATCAGATGAATTAAAAATATAGTTGAACTTTTTCTGGTTTGAATTATTCTTTCAGAATACGAATATATTTTTAATGCTTAAATCAAACGTCATTCAACCTGCCTATTATATCGTCACTGGTGCAGACCACTTCAATGCAATGCAACCCACCTGATAAAGCTGACAGCTAATTAATAACACTGCTAACTCCTTTCACAATTCAGTGATCCATCGACGTGTTTTCAAAACAATTATCTAGCAATACAAGTTATACTACGCAATGTACAGCGAAATGGTTCTTGGAACAGATTGCATTTGTAGCAGCACTTGTGGGTTACATAATGTGATAAAAACATGCGATTGTTCTAAATGATGCAAGTAATCACTTTTACTTGTAAGTATCTCGGCCGCCATTGTGATTTGCATACAATTATGGGTTGATGACCGTGTGAATTACTGGACTGTTACATCTTGATACGTTGAAGGATATCATCGAAAAGGATTTGGCAGTGCTATTTGGCAGTGGTGCATGTTCGGGATATTCTAAGAGTATACAACAAACAAACAACCTTTCACCCTAAACGGTCCTTAATGAACCTTCTCTGTTCCGTCGTGGGTAAAAAGAGGCACTCTACTGTCTTCCAGAAATCTCAGAATCTCCTTTTTAGTGCTACAGAAGTCCACTGGGCTGTCTGAGGGGAGGAAGGAAGGCTTAGTCCATCTACTACGCCTTCCTCCCCCCTTGTCCGCATATAACACGTTCCTAAACACTCGATTTACTGGATATATACCGGTGTCTGACACTTACGCGAATATTAGACATTGAAATAAAATTACCTTTCACGGTTTTTATAGCGCTGTATTGATATTATCGTTTCGGATCCTTTACAGCGTCTATGGTCACGGGTAGGCTCAAGTTGTTGAACATGTTGAAACGTCGAAAATTAAATAATATCAATAAAACAACGTGATAAAATTCGTAGAAGTCGTTTTATTTCAAAGCACGATTTAAGTTGAAAATTAGGAATTTTCTTCAATGACGACACGATTGGCGTAGCGGTTGAGCGATCGGCTTCTGCGCCACGTGTTGTGGGTTCGATCCCCACAAGGAGCAAATATTTGTATGATCTACAGATAGTTGTTCCTAGGGTGGGGCAACGTTTTTTAATGAAAAAAAAAAAAAATAAGCTAAGAGACTGGTTCATCTGGATCCTTCTAAACGTATTGATGTCAGATTGTTTCTTTTACCAACTTGCATGTCGTAAAATGTAGTTACACGTATCGATTTGTCTTTAGCCTGAAAGAAAGTAATGAATTTGAAGGAAATATTAATCATAAAAATCAAAACGGTACGAAAAGTGCAAAACTGTTCGAAAATATCAACATACGCCTTTAAAGATATTGACCATATCAACTTATCGCATTTGGGATGGGTCAATTTCAATTCAACCAAGTAGGCCAACCATCAAATTATCTCGTTGCCTTTGCAAATAAAATGTCTTGATGATTGATCATCAGCTTTCTGTATTCAGGTGTCTCTTACGTCCTTCTTTCTTTCTGTAGTTATTTTTCTGTAGTTTAGCCATTACCCCTATAAGCGTGTCTTGGTACAAAGACACTAGATTTTGTAAATTTGTGTCTGGAATTTGTCGCTTGATGTGCTAGACAAAGTATCCTTATTGCGTTTAATTAATTCTTGCGGTTTATCAAGTGAACAAGTGTTTACAATCAATACAAGTCGGATATCACTGACCTATACATTGATCGACCTTGTCGATTAAGGCAACCTCTGATTATCGCGTTGCCCTTTGCACCTATGTGGCTAGGAATGCGCTTGACTATACACGAGGTTTAAACTAGAACATCCGTAGCTGTTGAATAGTTGGTTCATTGTGCGGAGTACTGTAGAGTTGAAAATTGCTATAGTTTTTGGGCCTGGTATACTAGCTTTTGCCCGCGGCTTTGCTCACGTAGTATACATACCTAAGAAAGTACAATTAAGGGCTAATATTTTTTTCAGTTTATACTTTTAAAGTTCCTCTTTATACTGACTGCGTTATTAGCAGAGATCGGAGTAGGTATAGTATATAATTTACCTAAAGTTCGAGGAAGTAAGTAACATAGAGTTGATAATATCTCCTCTAAAATCCCGGAATCATAAATATGACGATTAAATGCAAGGAATTTAAATTATGTTTGTAGCGGATCTACAAATTATTGTAAGTTATACTATATCTAATATGTTTCTTTAATATGATAATTTAGTTCAAATGTATTCAAAGTACAGTAAGTAATTTGCAATTTCTTAATTCCCAGGATTTCAGCAACATGTTTATGATTCCGGGATTTCAGAGAAGGTATTATCAACTCTATGTTACTTACTTCCTCAAATTTTAGGTGAATATACTCTATCTATTCCGATCTCTGTATCCGATTTCCAGGTCGAGCAGTGATATTGGGTTTTTCTATGAAACGCTAAGTACCAGCGCAGGGATTTAATTTGTGCCCGGTTTTGGCAATTGACTCGCCCCCTAATGGGACCTAAACATACCGACGAACTGTGATTGTACATTAGTACATCTCTTCTTTACGCTTCGGGGAATACTAGCGTGATGGTATGTTATGTTATTTTTTATGGGATAGCGGAACAAACGTACAGACGGATCGCCTGATGGTAAGCGATTACCGCCGCCCATGGACACCCGCAACACCAGAGGAGTCACAAGTGTGTTGCCCGCCTTTGAAAAGGTAACCTCACTCACTCGGCGAAACACAACGTAAGCGTTGTTTGACGCCGGTTTTCTGTGAGGCCGTGGTATCACTCCGGTCGAGCCGGCCCATTCGTGCCGAAGCATGGCTCTCCCACGTTATGTTTGTTTTATATGTCATATTGTTTTTCACATTAAGCTGTGCTTGCCGCGGTTTGTCTGTAGATGGAGTAATTCTGAACACATCAGACCCTACATGCCATTTATCAGTTGAAGCCAGCGGCTGATCACGACTAAACTCATAAATGACTATTATACTTCTTAAACCTTTTACCGCCACGTCAAAATAGAAAAAGCGTGGCCTTCCACCAAGTTTCCGAATTTCCTATAGAAATCTGTCACCCAGTCGTGACCGTGGCGTGCAGGACACATTTTGGTTTGTCATCTATACCTGACTGTGACAATCAAAATGAAGGTTAAGGAAGGTTTATCCAACACCACATAACTGTAACGAATATTTCTTCTTAAGTACCGTAAAAAGATTTACAGTACTTCGAAACGAAATACCATCCAATCCAGGACATTAACAGCTGCCCTTAAAAAAAGTCGTGATACAACATTTAAACGTACAAGGATTGCGATTAATCGCTCCGTCAGTTATTTCCGTCGACTCGGTCGAAGCTTTCGATTGCGTTTTTGTCCGTTTTATTATAACATCGATGCGTCAGAGTTGAGGACTGGAGTCATTATTTTGCATTCCTTTACTCTGCGTAAGCGCTGGTCGTTATAAATCTGTGTAGCTTAGATTATTTTCCTTCATCATGACATTTTCTTTGCTTTGTTGTACCTTGATTTATGAAACAAGAATCCATTCTAATATAATCATACGTACATGCTCGACCGTTTTTCTCCCACAGGTGCACTTACGCAGAAACTAAAGACAAGATGTATGAATGTGGAAGAAGCAAAATAAGTATGTAAAAATCGTAGCACGTGGCAGTCTGTAGATTCTGCCTGTCCCTGTGGGAGAACAGCATGAGTGTACGTACATTGTACATATAACGCGATAAAATCCGTGAAGTTTATATCAATATTTTCTTCTTTCTTACCAAAATTTCCCCTTCGATACTGTTAGGCTTGCAAGTTTTATCAGTATATTATATAAATATATATCCTCCATCAGTAAACCAAGTGATAATGATTCTTATCTGCATTAGAAATAAATAAGTCAGAGGTGCGTGCATGGCCCGGATTTGATTTTGGACCAGCCGTGCTTATAAATCGTTTATGTTTTTTTTTTTCATTTCAGTTTGACCTACTTATCTTATCGTGTCTTTTATGTACCTACTTATAGTAGTTTTTTTCATATATTGATTAAGCTTGGTATTAACCTATACATATAAAAAAGCAAGATAGTAAGTACTCGTATAGTGGTGCCAGTTCGGTTGCAAATCGCAAAAACTCTATTTCTTATACGAGTAAATGTCAATGAACAAAAAACAACTTACTGCCTAATTGATCTTGGCTCCATTCCCAGATCAATAAGGTGTTGAGTTTTTTCTGAAATTAAACTAGTCATAACTAACTGGTCAACACATTCGTATCTTGGAATGCCCAATTAACTGGTAACATCTAAAATAAAAACATACAGACGAACTGTTGGGAGATATGTATATTTGCATTGAAAAACAAAACAATGCTTTCGCTACGAGGGTAACATTTCAATTTGAATCTTACTACAGTTTTTTTAAGTCACACGATACGTAAATCGCAACAATTGTGCAGCTAACATAATACCTCAATTTTAATACTACCGTATGGGAATGACACAATACATAAATATAAGGTGTATTTTTGGACAAGCTATGTTGACGAATAACAATAGGCACGTGTCATAAACATATTAATATGACAATAAGGCAGGAAACGCCGGGTGTGCGCTCAGTATAGTACCAATTGTTTCGGCCAAATTAGGCATAGCTATGGAAATGATTTAATGGAGTTTAGTGGCGAAATTTATATTAACTGGTTGGCAGTCCACAACTGTGCGTTTCTCTAGAAACCTTCTGCCTCGCACAACACAACTGTGGAATGAACTATCGCGTGCAATATTTCCGGACATTATGTCCAATATATTATGAGGAGGGATGAAACGCATTTAACTAAAAGAGTTGTAAATATGAATGTAGAGGGACGGAGCGGTAGAGGAAGACCAAAGAAAAGATGGATGGATTGTGTTAAGGCCGATATGATGGAAAAGAGGTGAATGATGAGGTGACTGCTGATAGGGATGAATGGAAGAAAAGGACATGTTGCGCCGACCCCAAATTAATTTGGATTAGGGCAGGAAGAAGAAGAAGATGACTTTCAAACCTTCAAGAATAGAACGTACTCCCTTTTAAAAGACCGGCATCGCACTTGTGACTCCACTGGTTTTGCGGGGATCCATGGGCGGCGGTAATCTTTACCATAAGTGTGTACTATCACATTATTATCAGAGATCGAAATAGAGAGTATATTTACCTAAAGTTAGAGGAAGTAAGTAACATCTTAGAGTTGATAATACCTTTTCTAAAATCCCGGAATTATAAACATGACGATTAAATCCCGGGAATTTAAATTATGTCTGTAGCGGAGCTACATCATAATATAAGTTATAGCATATCTAATATGATTCATTAATATAATAATTTAGTTCAAATGTATTCAAAGTAATTTGCAATTTCTTAATTTCCGGATTTAATCGTCATGTTTATGGTTCCGGGATTATAGAGGAGGTATTATCAACTCTATGTTACCTATTTCCTCGAACTTTAGGTAAATATATACTCTACCTATTCGGATCTGTGATTATTATACGCCTTATATAATTATTATTATAGATTTTATTTCCCTAAAAATAGTTATGACAGCGCTCATGCTCGCGCTGTCTCGGCGTGAACGCTGTCATAACACTTACCAGAGAAAATAAAAATTATACGTATTATGAGTACTTACTTACAACAATAGTAACATACAAAATACAGCTGTGCCACTTTTTTAGTCATGCTTTAAAAATGTTAATTATTATGTAACCCGACTCCTTCATATACATAATATTATATTTTCCGTATTTTTTTCGTACGGAGTAAATGAGGAAATCACTTATATTCGAGAGTTGAAAAATTTAACGTTTAGAAAATTCAATTTGTTGCTTAAGACTGAAAAATAATAAAGGAAGTTATTTGGTCCATATGAATCAGTATCAGTCCTATAAAATTAAATAATATTAGTCGCCCCACACACACCTCTACGTTTGAACTCTTACAAACTAACAACACATCAGTAAAGCAATACATCCAATCAGAAACCATTGCAAACGCTTACCTTACAATACTCTACATAAACTAAAATACCGCGTCAACATAAATCAAATCACTTTTACAAAACTGTTCCCACCATTCTGTTGGACATGAAAGAAAGCTTTGACATCAAGGGTCAGTATACAAATAAGTGAAAAAAACATTACCCTCTTTCTTTCTCCGCGGTTGAACTAGACACGTCATCAAGGCATTGTGTTGAATGAGTAATGACCTGCTCCGAAGTAACTAGTGAGATATTCTTGGATAAAAAACGTTTGCTGAATTAAAAAGTGGTTCTATAGAGTGCAATATCAGTCTGAATAGATTTTTTGCTACATCTAATAACAGTACCGTTCCTATTGCTGCTGGTAGTCTCAAAATTAGACTCGAAATTGAGGCCGGAAATTAAATAGGTAACACTAGACAACAGTGTAAAAAAACTAACTTCGGTTTGGATCTTTTGGCTGTTTAAAAGCGAATTAAGGCTATATTTTTTTTTGCTAATTGCACACGTCTGTTATTTCTGAGAATTCTTTGGAAGATAGGAGATTTTGCTGAGCGAGGCTGTATTTAGGTAGAGATAAATATAAATTACGGGCCAATGAATGTTAATTCTTATTTACTTACTATGACAGGGGTTGCCTAAGTGTGCACCGCGGCGCATTGGTGCGCCGTAGAAACTGAAGAAGGGCGCCGTGAAACGATTCTCTTTACCGTCCACCTCATTAATATTTTTCCTATCTACCTAATTAGTATTATATTAAAGGCGCCGAGACAAAATAGTAAACATGTCTGTGCACTGCGAACTGAAAAACATTGGGAAACCCTGTGCTATGCGCAAAAACATGTCTTGTTAACCTATCCAACTATCTGATAGGCTTCTTACTCATTTGGCAAGAGAACTTGGTAACGGATATCCATGAGGCTTTCGGTAGATTCAAAGGTTGGCAAACAGCAGCAGTAAAACAGTAAATGGTAGTATTTCTTTTAGGGGTAATTCGGCAAACGATCTGACGAGCCACCTGGTGGTAAGAAGTCTTCGCTCATGGACACCTTCAACACCAGAGGAGTTGCTGATGATGGAACAATTCAATGGCTTTATTACTTGTTTAATATTTCTAATTTAATTGAATACATAATCAACCCATTATACTGTCCCACTGCTGGGCACGGGTCTCCTCTCAGAATGAGAGGGATTTGGCTATAGTCCACCACGCTGGTCTAGTGCGGGTTGGCAAACTTCACACGCCATCGAGAAAATCTCTCAGGCATTTAGGTTTCCTCACGATGTTTTCCTTCACCGTTTAAGCGCGTGATAATTAACTATTTAATACGCACGTGACTTCGAAAAGTCAGAGGTGCGTGCCTTGGGTTCGAACTCGAGACCTTTGACTTGGCAGTCCAACGGTCATACCACTAGGCTATCACTGCTTCTATTCCGGCTATCAATTTAATTAAATACTAACACTATAATACCTAATAATGTTTCCGAAATAAATAATTTGGATTGTCCACGAATGTGTCCAATGCTCATATCTTCAGCGATACATTAAAACTGTAAACTTGCTCCCAAACGAGTGTAGTGAGGAAATTCCTCCGAAGATGAGTGGGAACGAACCGCAACATCGTTATCTTACCATCAGGCATACGCCATAACCATCCGTCACAGTCTCCTGCACACCTTACATGCGCGCTACCAAATCATTTTGCCGTCGTTTATTTCATGCCAAACTATACCTAAAAACGAGATATTGTAACGACAAAATTATGTCGCGGCATATATATTACTGGGGTTCTGATACGAAAATCGAATCTATTGAAGTCGTTGTCTTGTTTAGGTCCGAAATGTACAGTGATCTTAGGACTTAACTTTTTAGAATTTTGTCGAATAATTAAGCTTTAAATAAACGCCAAAAAAAACGGTGATAACTTTATGATATGACTATTACACTGCCATGTCATGGGTTTCTAGTTCGAGTCCAAGGCAAACAACTTTAATTTTCGCAATCATGTGCGAATTAATTATGTCACTCACATATACGGTGAAGGACAGCATCTTTAGTACTTAAATCTGCATGTAGTCTAAAAAAGCTTTCGACGGCGTGTTAAGTCTCTCAAAACGCAGTTGGCTATCGTGGACTATAAGCCTGACGGCCAGTCCCAATTAACAAATGTGTTGATAGATTTGCTTACTAGAGATAGGATTTTGACATTAGTTGTTCGGACCTTATGTCAAAATTCTATCTCTAGTAAGCAAATCTGACTGATTTGTTATTGAGACGGCCGTAAGCATTCTCATTTTGAGTGAAACCCGTGTCTACGAGTGGGACAGTAAATAGGATGAAGACGAAACGCCAAATAAATAGGTAACATCTATGTTAACATCGTAGCACTCGTTTAATTGATTTAACTGTCAGGAGTTCCACTCTTTAGCGGATATGACATACTTACTAGCTTCTGCCCACGACATGGTCTGCGTGGACTTCAGAATCGGATCCGACATGGATAAAAAGTAGCTATGTGCTATTTGAGACTATAACCTATCTCTGTACCAAATTTCATTCAGCCGTTCTGACCTGATTGAGTAACAAACATCCATACATCTTCACGAACTTTCACGTTTATAATAATTTTGTAGGATAGGAGTACTTACCTATATGTTTTATGCTAAAGTACTTAAACTGAAGACTACATCATAATAAGAGAATTGATTTGGAAGACAAACATAATTACGAGGCTAATCGCGTGGCTCGTCGTGCTAACATCACGCTTGGCCAATTTTTTAGCTGCCACCGTTCAATGCTCGATTCGAGGCAATTAAGTGTGGGGCAAGTCACAAGCGGTAGCGGTAATGGCTTTTATTTAACAATATGGTGAGGTGATATGGTTAGAGGATCGGAATGTATTTTTTGTCGTTGCCCCACACCAGGATTTTCTCCTGTATCGTGGGTGCGTTTACAAACAAAAATTCTCACATACACAATTTAAAAAAAAAAAATCTAGCAACGTGTACTAGGCTAGCGTAGTGGCAGTCTAGCCCCTGTCATACTAAGGCAGTGTTAATTGCGGTATTCATGTCTTTGTAGATTAATTTCCCGTCCGAATACAGAGAAAAAGGAATTTTATATCAAAGGAAAAAAATATCTAAGTAAATAGATTTCCAAAAGTACTTAAAAGCGTTTTGTATTCAAATGCGAAATGTGTATGAAAAAATCACTATAAGTCACTTAGGAAATGGAAATAGGATGGGCAGCGCCATCTAGTTAAAAAATTCAAGCATTGACTTGTAAAAGTGTCTTTAATAGATCTATTTACAGAAATAAATATCATTTAAAGAAACAAACAATTAATTCTTTGCGAAAATGACACACACAAGCATTCGAAATACAATAACTAAAAAAACCTGTTATTTTAAAAGACATTTCCGCAAAGAAAAGATGATTAACTTATCGTCAATACTTAGAGATATGTGTTACTTTGTTATAAGATAGGTATTTTGCGTTATGTTTGTTTAAGTCCAAAATACTATTCCTTTTCCGCTTTTGGTAGAAACCGCGGCAATATCGTCGTTCATTGTATATTTTAAGACGTTTTGACTGCAAAGAACATCGTCCGAATGAAAAGCTAGCCCAAAATTTAACAAAAGTAATAAAAATAAGTCAATCGCTTCCGCTAATGATATTGTACCACATTTTTACAGTTAGGGGCCCTGACCACGTATGATTTAATAGACTCATCCGTCCGGATGTTACTGTGCCACAATTCGCCGGTGTTACCCGACTAAGTTTGGTGGATGATGCGCCCGCGCACCTTATAACGAAATCGTAGTATATTTGAAACTAGCTGGATTATGCATTCTCAGGATAATGAGCGATTGTGTTTTATGATAATGGGATTAGTTATAAATGGTATTGGGGTTCTATTAGGTTATTGTTCCTTAAGGCTCCTATGACTAGTGATAGAATTACTTATCTATAGGCAATTCAGATTTAAAAAATGTGGAGGTATTTATTTATGGTTTGTAATAATGATAATCTTGACAATAAATGTTGCATCTTTTATCAACTTTTTGAAGATAGTAAAGATGGTAGATTTCTGATGCTGAATTCATCTGTGGTGGCAAATATGTATTTTGCTGCTAAGCTATAATGTGCTTACATTATTGTGTATGGATGTACAAATAAAAAAAAACTATTTGACGTATCGATATTTTTAAACAGTATCGATAACTATCGAATGTTTTTAAAACTTAGATCTTAAGTAACGACTAAAAAAAGCTCATCTAGTAACACAAATACCAGAGTTGCGTAAAAAAAAAATCTCATGTGATATGAATATGATACTTTAAAATAAATATCGAATATCGATATATCGTGGATTTAAAATATCGACGATATACTCGTACTTAAGTATATCGATATTTATTGCCCATCCCCATTATTGTGTTCCGGTTGTGAATGGTAATGTACTGGGCAAATGAGACTTAATAAAGTTCTCGAAATGAAAAGGCGCTAGTGATACTACTGCTGAACTGCTGTCGTCTATTTAGGCTGCGTTTGCCGCATTCCAATTTCTACAATTAGGCAGCCGTATGCTTGTTTGACATTTTATCTTCTATAATATAAAAATGAATCGCAAAATGTGTTGGTAAGCGCATAACTCAACAACGCCTGGACCAATTTGGCCAATTCTTTTTTTAAATGTTCGTTGAAGTTCAAGGATGGTTTTTACGTCGAGAAAAATTCGAATAATTGCCGGAAAAACCCTAAAACAGCCCTTTTCTTTTTCCCATACAAACGATTTCTAACTAAAACGTAGAGTCAATTTGAGCTTTATTGCTATTGCATAAAGTTCATATTAAATTACAAGCACTCATTGTTGTCTAAGCAATGTAGGTGTGTTCCTAACGTCAAAGAGTCAACCTTTTTGACAGGACGAAGTCTGTCGGGTCTGCTAGTTACAATAAAAAAACAAAATTAATAAACATAATTCAAAATATGCAGGTATTTTTCTGGCTTCAAACTAATGATTATTGCGAAATTTACTGTCCAATTATACAAATACAAAAAATACAAATACAAAATTGTTTATTTCTTTAAAAAGATTTGGTACAGCAAGTTTGTGATTGGAGCCTCCTGTTAAGCAAATAGTGCCTGTGTTAGGAGACTCCGCTCTTCCATAGCAAAATACTAGAAATAACATTGTAAGCTAATCTATATCTAAGTACTTATATAAAATTATTTTTAATTACTATTAAAAGCTAGCTGAGGGCGTTTGTTGTGTGTGTGTGTGTGTGTGTGTGTGTGTGTGTGTGTGTGTGTGTGTGTGTGTTATGATGTGTGTTATGATGTGTGTTTTAAGAGTGCTTCCGTTTCCTCATAAGTGAGTTTCTTTATCCATTCTATCATTGTTTTTTTGCAGTCGTAATAGGTTTTATTGTAAATAAATATTTCTTTATTTATTCGGTTATATAATTGTGCTGAGCGTCTATTAAATTGCATGCAGGCGAACCGGGACTTGTATTGAGGGATTTCTGCAACAATATCTCTTCTTCTTTTATTATTTTTAGCTACGTCATAAGTGAGAGTTTTGTGTTTTTTTAGTACAGCTTGCACAATATATAATTTTCTCACAGACAATAGGTTACTAATATTATAAAGACTTTTCGTGGGGTATCTAATTTTTTTAAAATACATAATTTTTATTAGACCACGCTGCGCACGCTCCAACTCCAGTAGCTTCGTTTTTGCTGAGCCTCCCCAAATAGATAAGCAGTATTGTAATATAGACTGCACCAGAGCAGCGTATATCTCGTTCAGTGGATATCTGTTCGGTTTGTTTTTATTAGTACTAGTTAACTGTTTTGGTACAACATGCCTCAGTGTACAGAATATCCAGCTAAGTTTTCTCAACCTAGCAGTAACTTGCTCAAGATGTGGATACCAAGTTAGTCTCTGGTCTACTACCACACCTAGATATTTAGTCTGACTCACTTGATCTATTGACGGGCACGTTCTACAGTTTTGTTTGGTTAAGTCTTCACATTCGTGAATCTTAATTTTTATGCTATCTTCAGGTTGTGTTCGACTGCTGATACTAAAACAAATATAGTTTGTTTTAGACGTGTTAAGCGTGAGTAGATTGCTGTTTAGCCATTTCGCTATTTTAGCCATTCCCACTTCAGTACTATTTACTAGTTGTTGCCATGAATTCCCAGAAAAGACAACAGCTGTATCATCGGCGTAAGAGAATATTTTTGCGTTTTCGACGTTCAGATTGCAGAGGTCATTAATGTATATTAAAAATAGTGTGGGGCCTAATACGCTTCCTTGTGGTACGCCGTATGAAACATCTGCGTCCCCACTGAGATATTCTCCTATCTTAACCCTCTGTTTCCTGTCTCTAAGATAGCTTTTAAAGAGTTCGAGAGGCGTTCCTCTAATTCCGTTACATTCTAACTTATTCACCAGAGCTGGGATAGAGACGGTGTCAAACGCCTTTTTTAAATCTAGAAAGACAGTGAGACATTTCTTTCCGCTATCCATCTTATCAGTAACCAGCGAGGTTAAGGCAGTTACTGCATCCTCAGTGGATATTCCTTGTCTGAATCCAAATTGATTTTGTGAGAGCAGGTTGTATTTATTAAGAAAATTTAGTAGTCTGATATTAATTAGTTTTTCTAATACTTTGGATATAGCCGGTAATACTGAAATAGGCCTGTAGTTGTTGACATCGTCTCTATCCCCACCCTTGTGAACTGGTGTTATAATGGAGTGCTTTAGCGGTTCCGGAAATACACCTTTTTCGAAGCACAGATTAGCAAGATGTGTTATAATTGGGACAGCTTCCTTGCTGATATATTTTAAAAATCTTGTTGATATATTATCCCACCCTGCGGCACTATCAGTGTTAAGACTACTTAATATTTTGTCTACTTCATTTGGGTCAGCATCGTATAGTGCAAAAGAACTAAGTGTGGCAGATTCTTTGTCTATTCGAGTTGAAGGGTCAGAGCGTAACTTGGATTGTATGTTTTGGGCTAGCTGTTTTCCAATATTGACAAAATAATTATTGATGGTCTTAAGTGATTCTATAGGTGTTGAGTTTTTGTTTAATAATTCAATGTTCTCGTTTTTAGATTTATTGGAATAGGTAATATTTTTAATATTTTTCCATAATTGTTTGTTGTTTTTGACTGAGTTAGTTAGGAGCTCCTTTTGATATTGTCTTTTTATTTTTTTAATGAGATTGTTGCAGTAGTTCCTGTATCGAAAATACGTGATTTTTAGAATATCGTTGTGTGGTTCGTTTTTGAGGTTCCTTTGCAATTTATTTCGATTTTTTATACATCTTAGGATTCCAGGTGTAATCCACGGTTTAATAATACGTTTATTATTTGGTATTTTTACAGTAGTGGTGTTAATTGTTAATGAGTCAGATAGTTTGCTAATAAATAAATTTGTTAATTCAACTGGATCATTACAGAAAAGTAGATCGGCAATCCTATTTTCTTGTAAATACATTAGAGCTTGTTCGTAATTTATTGATGTTCTTGTTTTTGGTGCAACTTGTATGTTTTTTGTTTTAGCTAGAGACAAAAATATTGTACAGTGATCTGTGATTGTCGCCGGTAATATGCCTATGTAAGCTGACATCTTCTTTTTGTTGATTCTCAGCATATAGTGGTCTAGGCAGTTCATTTCCCTAGTAGGCTGTGTATGTCCCGGCAGTATGCCGTATGTTGATAACATGTTAAGGTAACATACTCTATTTTTACGTTCATGAGATGGTTCGGGATCTTTAGGTTTAATATTTATATTTATGTCTCCAGTTATAATAATATTTTTTTGCGATGTTAGGTTATCAAGGTGTTTGCTAAGCGACTCTAAGAAGTTTTCAGTGTTTGTGTTCGACGGCGAGCGGTAGATGCATAAAACTATGTTATTAAGAACCTCCAGTTGCAGGCAAGACGCCTCAATTAGCATTACTTCCTTGACTTGAGGCTTAAGAGTATTTTTAATGTAAACGACTACTCCATCATTTTGGTTAGAATGACGTGTCGTAGTGTAGGAATTATAGTTAATAAGTTGGGGTATATTTTTATAAATACTAAGCCTACACTCCGTTAAAATTATGATATCTGTATCAAATGTGAAGGTTGAGAGCAATGTTATAAAATTGTCGAAATTACAGTATATGCTCCTTATATTCTGAGCAATTATAGTAAGATCATTTTTTTTAACTTGTATGTGTTTAGTGAGCTCAGATGTGTCACATATGACAGTGTGGGCAATTTCAAGATTGTCTATTTCAGTAAGTGTTTGCAGATTGTCACCCATTTGTTTGTTTTATGAGTAGAGTATTCGTCTTATCTAGATAAGGATAATATAAATGATGTGTAGTATAATGAATGTAATAATAATGGTAATTGAATATAATTGTCATCGTGCTATTTAATACGTAGGTAGAAATAGTCAACTGAATTTTTGTAGATATTAAAAAACTGGTTAGACGGAAGTTGTATTTGGTTATTTGTGTACGTGTGAGTATTGTTGAGTGAGTATTGACGAGTGTTGTGTTGTTGTTGTTGGGTGTTCTAAGCCCATAGAATGTGTGTCTACCACAATAAAGTACTAATACAGGTAACATTATACAAACAAAAATTAAAAACATGCAATAAGAAAATAAATAAAATCTAAGCAAATATTCACTGTGTACTATGAGAGGCATCCACTTTACGTTTGCAATTAAGAGTCATTTTTTCAGAATAAGTTGATGTACCTGGTCTTCTGTCTTAATAGTTATAGTTGGTGACTGCTCATCCTTCTTAACATAAACTTTTCCATACCCAGTCCAACAAAACTTATAAGCCCCTGATTTCGAAAGTTCACGGGCCAAGAAATACAGTCGAGAAGCCTTGGGAGTCAAATGGTCAGCTAGGAAAATATGAGTATCTTCTTGAGTTTTGAATCCTAAGTGTTTACAGCATAGCTTAGTCTTGTTCTTCAAATTAAAGGCTTTTCCCATTTTAAGAATTTCGTTTTTCACGAGAGTGGAACCGGTCTCCACAACGATAGGGGTGTTTGGGCTGTCATTATTTTTTCCACGTACTCTGTAGATATCAGTGATGTTACATTTATTTAATTTACAGTCTATGTTATTTGAGAGACACATAATCATTTCAAGTAGGTCCTCTTTGGACTCGCTGGATCGCTTAGGGACGTTTTTTATTACAAAATTGCTTTTGCGATAGCCCATCTGCATCTCTTCAATCTTATTATTTAAGAGTGCAATCTGTTGTTTGTCTTCTTTTACTTGGTTTTCCAGTTGAGAAATTTTAGACTTAAATTCCGAGTTTTGTGCTGTTAAAAAATCAATTGATTTCTCTATGTTTATATTAGACTGTTGAATTTCTTTTAGGGTAGTAGATATTTCGCATACCCTTCAACACCTGTTGGTGGAACCCAATCCGTCGCCATATGAGGTGAAATGATGTGTTAAAATGAAGCCATCCAAGTAATATGGGTTGGTTTTTGTTTTATAAAACTGTTGAATAAAGTTTTTGTAAACTTATGTGGATATAGCGAGGCTACCAAAGATTTATAAGGAAGTTTTTATTCCCAGCTGTCCTCCCACGAGCAAAATGGTAAAGGAAAGATCCTTTAAATATTAGTAGCGGTTTTTCGCGGTTCCCCTCGCGTTCCAAAAGGATGTTCGAACTATTTTTTTTTTTTAAAAACGTTGCCCCACTAGGATTTTCTCCTGTATCGTGGGTGCGTTTACAAACACAAATTCTCACATACACAAACGCCCAGACCCGGAACAACTACCTGTAGATCATACAAATATTTTCTCCGTGTGGGGATCGAACCCACAACACGTGACGCAGAAGCCGATCGCTCAGCCGCTACGCCAAACGTGTCGCCAAATTCTATAATTCTTCTATAAGTCTATGATTCGGCTTCTAAGCGGCGTATCAGATTTCAAGTTAGAACTCCATAAATATAACTGTGAAAACCGCATCTAAATTCATGCAGTTGTTTTTGCGAGATGCGTCCACAAACATACAGGTAGACAAACAGGAATTTTGAAGACTAATTGTTTTGGTTTCAATTGCTATTATAAACCCCTCATATATTTGTACAGACATCGTCCAGTAAGAATTTTATTATGTATGATTGTCCAAACAATTCGTCCACATATTTGCTTACCCGAAGCTCCAGCATCCGGACATTTGACCGGATAATCTGGTATGTGTGACGTGTTTGCGGAATAGTTCCGGACTGGAGCGTCCGGTGTTTACAAAATATTGAAACTTTTACATATTATTGTTTATATTTCACTTCCATGACCATCTGGGGAAAATATTGAGATACATCTAATCCATATTAACCGGACTGCGCCATAAGGAGGGTTATGTTTATTTGTGGTGAATGTTAGTCTTAGAAAATTTAGAACTTCAGTTGGCTATGTTGCTCAGTCTCATAGGAGCGGTTACTGCTGTTATTTAGGTACGTCTTCACATCGCCATTGTCATAGCTACATTAAAGCTGGCCCCAAAAGAAAGTTAATGAGGATATTCAGGCTAGCAATCAGGCACGTACCCTGTAGACCAGGTGCATTATCGCAAGATGAGAAGAAATAAGAAGCGCTAGTAATTCTCCTAAAGAGTTTATGCCAAAGACACATGGTCTATTTGACATATTTTGTTATTCTGTCAATCCAGATGTATTCCAGTCTTTATGTGTAGCTGCAGTCATTATCGAGTATCTATCCACAGATAGATACTCGATAATGACTGCAGCTACACATAAAGACTGGCATACGTCCCGTCAGCTGGGACTAGGGTTACCAATTATACTGTGAAAAAAAGTATTAAATATATACTGTATTTCTCTACATTATACTTCTTACTGTTGAACAGAAATAAAGTACTTATACAAAATTCTGTTTTTAGCATCAAAATGCCTAACCTAAGCACACACTAAGTAAGTGCAGCGTAGTCACAATACACGTGGCGTTTCAAACACTTCATTTTCGAAAATACGGTTAATTTTCCTTCTCAGACCTAAATATACTTTATTTCTTGTAAAAAAAGCTGGTAATTCTAGCTGGGACTGGGAGCCGCTGTGGCTTTTTCTTCAAAATGTCATCCAAGACATCGCCTCGTATCATCGCACTACTATGTCTGGATTTTAAAAGAGACCATGATTCTCTGAGTTTGTTTCGGAGAGGTCGTCAATTAGGCCATCTAGTTGAAAAATATTAAAATTGGCTTGTAAAAGTGTTTTCAAAATCTTTTGAAGACACTTTTACAAGCGACTGCGATAAGACTTATTTTATTTTTGAAACTACTATTTTTCTGTTTCAAAAATTAAATAAGTCTTATCGCAGTCGCTTCACGTAAAATACTGATGGGAATTTGTTGGAAATTAGTTGGCAAAAGGATAGGATGGAATTTAGATCGCTCGCGCCTATGCATGAAATGAAAATTACTTTTTTAAATTATTGGCTTACGCTTGACCGCCAGTTAGCCTGATGTTAAGCAACACTGCGATCTACGATGGAGCGTGCTTGCCTGGAAGAAACCGATTCACTCGTGATTTAAAGACACCCAGACTTCTTAGAAAACTTATAAATAGATGTTCTTAATTTAAGTTACGCTTGAATTCTGAATAGGCTAATTTCCAAAGAAAGATATTGTTGCATTTGTATGGGTTCCTCGTGTATTAAAATAATTAATATAAGTACTTTAAATGGCTTCCAAGTAATCAATTAGGTATTTTGTGAAGTGTATTTGATAACAAAATCACCGGCTATTTTTAAAATTCCAGTATTTGCCAAGCACGATAACTTATCATCAAAATGTATTTCAATAGTTTTCCACCACAAAACTGACATATTTATGCTCCAAAAGTAGGCACTAGCACATTTTTTTTTATAGAATAAGAGGGCAAATAAGCAGACGGGTCGCCTGATGGTAAGCGATTACCGCTGCCCATGGACACCCGCAACACCAGAGGAGTCACGAGTGCGTTGCGGACCTTTTGAAAGGTAACCTCACTCACTCGGCGAAACACAACGTAAGCGTTATTTGACGCCGGTTTTCTGTGAGGCCGTGGTATCACTGGTCGAGCTGGCCCATTCGTGCCGAAGCATGGCTCTCCCACGTTCTGATAATATCGTAAATGTATTGGTGTGCAGTGCTAGTGCTAGTGTTGTATTGAAGTTAATAAAGGAGGTAATTAATAAATTGAGGTCTCAACTTGCTGCAATTTCAAGAATCGGTGGCAACAAAATGCAATTCCATAAAATAAAATTCCTTAAATGCCGAGATGCTTAAATAAAGTGGTTTGCACACTGGTAAATAATAATACTTTTCCTTTGAACTATGATGTTTTCTTATAAAAAGAAGCTACCTTTATGATTATTTTATTAGGATTTTGTAAATTCAATGTAAAAATTTAATCAACAACTTTGAACTCTCTCTCTTTGAAGTTTTTTTTTATTTTTTATTTTTTTAGTTTAAGGTCGGTGTTTTGACAATGTATGACTCTTTAGAATATTCTATTCTATATTTAAATTAAGATATTGTACTGAGTGTGGCAATCGATTCAAGGTATCGAAACAGCAGTACCCAAGAATCTCAGACTTAAATTGACAAAAGCAGACATCCAGTTTTTTTATGTACCACTAAGGTGGCAAACTAGCAGTAGCCTATGGACGCTTGTAACACCAGGGGTATCACTCGCGCGTTGCCGACACTATAAAAATCTTTTCACACCCTTTTTGAAGAATTCCATGCTGTAGTCCTTTGGGAAAACCTCGGCGGGTAGTTGATTCCACAACCTGAGTGTGCGTGGGAGGAAATTCCTCCGGAATCGCACAGTATGAGACCAGAGTGGTTCTAAGGTATGTGGACGAACTCCACGCCGATGGCGAGAGGACACTCAGAATCAGAACACTGCCCATTGTACAAACGGTAAAACACGCACAGAGGGGCAAAGTCTCTCCTCAGACTTAAGGGTTCTAGGCCGTTTGTGAGATTGGGATCGCTGGTGGGTTTGCTGGTGCTCCCGCCCAAAGGTGGCAGCAGTACTCCATATGGGGCCGGACTGGCGACTTATAAAGTAGCAGTCTTTGGCCCACGGTGAAGTACCGTACAATATTTATGAGTCCTGCGCAGTAATTTAAAAAACTCAACCAGATCAATCATCATAGGCCTAGTCATTGCATTTTTCACATCTGGTATGTCGTCGCTCGGTGTGTAGGATGCCTAAGGACGCGACGTATCTGGGGCATTGCCCGGGCCGCTCCAATTCTCCGCCGATGCAGCGTTTAATTTCCGCCCTGTGCGTCAGATGTACATATAATGCAACGATTAGTTGATATTGCAGTAGATATTAAGGTGTTCCCATGTTAGTAAGTTTTTATGAAAGATAAGAGCTAAATAACAATGACATTGGTCGATTTGCAGGTTAAGCTGCACTTTTTGCGGTAATTCTGTAAATAGTTAAATATTTGATACCTACGAATACGAGTACTTACTCATAAACTGAAAACACAAGACTTACTCCATAATCCATAAACAAAAAATCTGTGCTACTATTATAATCAGGTAACATAGGTGTGAAACAATAAGACTAAATTAATTTGTAATTTATACGTAACGTAATTGTACTTTTGTAAAATTGAGAATTTTGTAATATTATTGGAAAGGGTCACTGACCAGTGTACAAAGCAATACCAGTTAATATAATCCTTAAGAAAGAAAGACGGCTTTCTTTCTAATAATCTTTGAGCTTATTACCTACATAATAATAACCTACATAACAGTACACACTACTTACCAAGTTCATTACAGCACCGTAAACCTAGTTTTACCATAAAAATGATAAAAACTGAAATCCAGTCCGTACGAAGTCAGGAGTGGGTGCTACACAGCACAGGCCGTCCTCAAGACACCACAAAGCGTTCTCAGCGGTAATTGGGAACGTTGCCCGAAGCGTTTGCGAATTCTTTATGAACTACATTTATTGTGGCGCCACAGTCGCCCGACTGTTGCGACAAAACACGTGTGTATTATTTTTCCATGTACCTCGGAATGTAATGTTTATGGCAGCAACCCAGGATAGAACCTAAACCGAGTTAAAATTTAAAAATAATGATAACGATAAATTATTTACCTAAAATTGTAAATTATTATTATGTAGACCTTTTTAAGAAAATAAATCAATGTTTTACATTTTTGAACTAGATGTCGCTGGTATTTCTTAGCTGAACACTTCAGATAAGGAACTTCAAAATAAACCCTGAGAATTATGCGTCTCTTTTATAGTCCAGACATAGTAGATGTATCTAATGTGTAAATGTTACAAAGAAGAGTAATGTCTGAGATGGCATTTTGAACAGGTTTTTTTTTTAATTAAAAATGGGCTTATTCTTGACCTCAATCTTGCCTTCGAGGCAAAAATGAGGACTTAGACCAAGGCTTTGAGTAGACCAGTCCTAGATCTAGGGAGCTCAACAACTCGTCGCACGATGACACCAGGGGCCGTATTATAACGTGTTAACGCCATCATTTTTACGTTGTAAGAAAGAGATGCCGCTCTTCATATGAAATAGTCTCTTACTACATATTAAATATCTCTTTCTTACAGCCTAAAAATGATAGCGTTAACACGTCATAATACGGCCCCAGATTAGCGGAACATTTACGTTGGCCACAAGAAATACTCACACCAACAAGACAAAAGATTTGAAAGCTGAAGAAAGCAGCAAAACCTATACGAAACATTCATTAGATGACCATCGTGTTGATTGCTGGAAGTACTCCAATCCAGGCAGACCTTAAGATTCTTCGACCATAATTGGGAACGTTGCCCGTAGCTCCAGTGAATTCTTTATAGCAACACGTATAGTTGCGCCACAGTTGCCCCACTTCACTGAATGAACGGCTAAACGTTTGGCTCCGTTTCAAAATGTTAAAAGTAAGTGGCGTAGCGGTAGTTTATTGGGGATGTTGGATGTTATGGGATAGTTCGAGTGAAATTGTGAGTCCAAGTGGTATCAGTAATTGTATATTTATACATATATATGAAATAAAATTACTTATTTTATGGCGTTTTTAAATCCCGACGATTGGGACGCTTAACAGCATCCATGGTTCCGGGCAGACAGGTGTTTCGTATCTTGATGTCGTATTTATCTTTATATATATAATTCTTCTGTGAGTGTGTATGTCACTGAACTTCTCTCAAACGACTGGACCGATTTTGATGAAATTTTTTGTGTGTGTTCAAGGGGATCTGGGAATGGTTTAGATCAAACGACTGGACCGATTTTGATGAAATTGGGGATCTGGGAATGGTTTTGTCCGCTGTCCGCTGTATTTCGCTTTATACGTAGCGAAGCACGTACCGGGCCGCTAGTTAACAATAAATCAATGCCCTACTTAATCAAGAGTACTCGTATAAGTTTTCTTCTTTTTATTTAACACTAACGACCCGCCCCGGCTGCGTACGGGTATTTTCATAAATTATAGCTTTATAACGTTCCTTGACAATACCACTTGGAAATTGGTGAAAACCGCATGAAAATTCGTAGTCGTTTCTAAGTTCAGCCAGAACAATGAATAAAATAAACATTATGTAGCATAATACACCGTCATGCCTTGGTTCCCTGAAGGGAGCTTTTTTGATAAATTATATTTTACTCGTACCTTTTGAATTCCCCTTTTAGGTAAAGCTTAAATATACTTTTATCATCTGTTTTAACTTTGATTTTTATTGTTTCAGGTAAATACTTGTCTTCCAATCGAATCCCTCCTACCTGTCTAGAGTTAGTTACCTGTCTAGAGAGCAAGTAAGTAGGTACATATTTATAAGAGGGATATACTATATGTGCTGATACTGAATATAACTCCTCTGTCTTACTCTAGTAAGGTAAGGCGACTTTCTACTTAGTACGGATTTTTGTAAAACAACTAAAGGACAAATAGTCAAACGTCAAGCCCCAAAAACAAATCTGTCGAAAGATTTGTTTCCTAGAGATAGGATTTTGACATTACAATACAATTCAAGGACCATAAGGCGAATCGTTCACCTGACCCCGCTAAATTCAAATTTCAAGTGTAGCTAAAAGTAGTGTAGTGTCAATTTTGACCATTGACACAGTTTTTGGCAAGTTTTTGGCTTGATAAGGATTCATAAGTAAAGGTTTTAGTCCTAACTTGTGACTGTTGTATAGTTAATGTCGCGATTACTACTGCTATGAACCTAGAACTTGTTATAGACCTACAAACTGCGAAAAATCATTTCAAATTTGAATTTCGCGGGCTCAGATAAACGATCCGTATAAGTCAAAATCCTATCTCAAGAAATCAAATCTACTGACCGATTTGATATTGGGGCTGGCCGTAGACTGACAGCACGAAACTTAACGGCATCGTAAAATTGAGTAGCATATGAGCAATTTAATTAAATAATAAAAGTAATTATATCGGTAACTAGTGGCCCGCCCGCGGTTTCACCCGCGTTGCCCCATTCCTAAGAGCCGTAGCGTAATGTTAAATAGCTTAAAACCTTTCTCTTGAATCACACTATCTATTAAAAAACCGCTTCAAAATCCGTTGCGTAGGTTTAAAGATTTAAGCATACATAGGGACGGACAGACAGCGACAGCGACTTTGTTTTATACTATGTAGTGATTAAATTATTTCGCTATAAACTATTTGTGTTGATATTGATACGATGGTGGGGATGGTCCCTTAGGTAGCCCTAAAGGGGTAGGCAACTGAAGAACTAAAGGCGCCAATCCTATTGGCTGAACGCTCTGTGACGTAATTGCTAATGTCAGTATAACATGTTTTGATTGGTTGTCGTGGGAAAAGTTGGAGGTGCTGACATCTGTGTGACAGGCAAAGCGAAGCAAACTGCACTTCTCAAATTGTACTTATACCATTGTGTTTCCATGACAATACTCAGAAGAATACTTCAGAAGCAGCGGTAGCCTAATGGTTAGGGCGTCGGACGTGCGATCATGTGGTTGCCGGTTAAAAATAAAATCCTCACCCATTGCACTACCGACGTTAATCCACTCGTGACACAAGCATTTAGCTTAGCACGACAAGCTAACAAGAATACTAATAATGTGCGACCCACTATAAATTAATTGTATTCTACAATAAAAAAAAAAAACATTAAAAATAATTTACTACGTTCATGCGCGTGCGCATAAATTGAGCTTACAATTATGATGTAATAGTTTGTGCACACACCGTCCCTGCATTATCAAGTCGTTGACCTAAATACCTGGTCTATTACCCGCACAAATTCAACTCAATATCAATCTTATTACTTCAGCAATAAGGGCTTTAAAAATGCAAGTGAGATGATACCATTTTTTATTTTCTTCATCACGCTAAAATGCATCTTACTGATATGAAAATAAAAGTGATGAAAACTGTAAATGGTATGTTTTAAATAATTACTTTAAGCTACTGTTTATGCGGGATAGGATTTTAATGTTATATTAATTGTTTAGAGATAGTGATTAGATAAGACATTTTCATTTCATTTCGTAAAAAGAAAAACAATTTAAAAACTTTTTACAGTGATTAGTACGAATAATTAATAAGAACGTTAAGGGCTCGTGGCTAAATGAGAATTGCGTGGTTAAGTATTTTTTTAGGCTTAAGCTGTCCTTACTGCGTTCAGTTCTTGGATGGGTGACCATCTGTGAAGCATCAAGACTCCCATCGTTATTTAACAACCCATCGAAATAATTTTTATTTTTCACGCTACCACTAGCGACATCTAGCGATGTTTGGCGTAAAATAGTATATTATTTTTCTAAATCAAATCAAATCGTTTATTTGTGATACATCTGGTTACATACAGGTGTTCATTATAATGTAATTATATACTTAACTAGCGACCCGCCCGCGGTTTCATCCGCGTTGCCCCGTTTTTTGCAATTTTTCCAATTTTTCTCTCCATAAAAACCATTCTCTGAGTCCAAGGAATAAATAATAAACAAATTAGTTGCTAATTATTAATTTTAGGTATTATACAGAAGATAATGTTCATACCATGATCAGCCCCTAGGGCACACAAATTCTGTTAGGTGGGTGTTGATATGTGTTTTGACTTGCGTGCGAGCCCTTTCCTCTTCGGTTGCTGTTGCTTTGGCAGTCTTCTTCTTATCGTGTCAATGACACTAAGGCAACGTCTTTAATATTGCCGGTGTCCATGGGAGGCGATGACCACTTACCATCTGCTATTTTATTCCATTTAACCAATAAAAAAAACAGCATCCGTTAATAACCGTGATAAAGCGTTTAACTAACAAATTAACTGATCGACCAGATGCTGCACCTGTAGTCATTACCACACGTCCAGATTGGTTGTCACCTGGCTCTGTAATGAGCTTTCTGCTCTATTCTATTAGTCTTTATCTAAGAAGGAATGCGTACACCTGTTAGCTAAGCGCGGGCGCATTATTCAAACGACTCGATATTCCATGGCCAATATCCCATTAGAAAGGAAGAAAGAGAAAATTTATTCTGAATTACAGCTCACAAAACTAGATAATAAAAAATATATAAGTAAGTACATGATTGTAGTGTCAGTACATCATTATGCTGCATCGTTGGTCTAGTGGTCGCAGGTGCGACTGCTACGCTAGAGGTCCTGGGTTCGATTCCCAGGTCGAACAAATTGTTATTAGGTTTTTTGTTACGCAATCGTATGTCGACACACGAATGTCATTAGCTGCCCGTACATCTAATTCTTATGTTGATTGTAGGTAACATTTAAATTTTTGTCTATGTAAAATATTTTTATGTTTAGGTATATCATCAGTTTTATTTAAATTATTAGTTTAGATTAATATTTCGATTATTATATATTATAATAATATTTTTTATTGGAACGAAGTTCCTTATCGCGCGTTGTGAAAGGGGGCTAGACGGAAAAAACTCTTACGAAAAGTTGTGACGACACTTTTGTAAGCTGTGCGGCGTGCGCATGTTTCTCTCTCTCTCTCTCTCTCTCTCTCTCTCTCTCTCTCTCTCTCATAGAAAGCAAGCCAGATATTTTCATTTCTATTTCGCATTGAACAGTGTGGTGTCGCGACGATTATTTTTGTTGAGTGTATACAGGGTTTTTGTAAATAATAAATAATACAATTAATTAATTTATTACAATTCCTTCACCAATTAATCGAAAGGAACTTCGTTCCATCCGGGTGTCCCTTGACACCTCTCAAGTTTTTTTTGCTATTATTATGAAACTTATGTTTATTCTAATTATATTGTGTATAATACGAGTATATTAGATTGCTTCATTATACATTTATTTCTATGTTTAAGTTAATCAGTTACATATTCGTCTAGTGTGTAATAGCTTTTATTAATTAGGAAACGTCTTACTTTATCTAAAGATATATTGTTTTTATGTTCTTGTTTCAAATATTCCGGTAATGTATTATATATTTTTATTGACGTTACTTATGGTCTAGAAGAGTGTAGGTAGAATTAAGTCTATTTTTGTGACGTAACGATTTTTTTTTAAATAAACGTTGCCCCACACTGGGATTTTCTCCTGTATCGTAGGTGCGTTTACAAACACAAATTCTCACATACACAAACGCCCAGACCCGGAACAACTACCTGTGTAGATCATACAAATATTTGCTCCGTGTAGGGATCGAACCCACAACACGTGACGCAAAAGCCGATCGCTCAGCCGCTACGCCAAACATGTCGTCAAAATTATTATTATTGTGTTTGTATGTCCTCTTAGTTCATTATTAGAAACAATCCATGTTACACTTATAATCATCTTATCTTCCAAGGACTATATTAATTTAGATCTACGGCCCAATGAACTTCACAAAACTATCAGAAAATGGAAGGATATAACACATAAATTAACGTTAAACAAACACGGGTACAGTATGTATTACAATATAAATTCCTGTCAGCCGCATCCTCCCTCGCAGATTCATCTCAATATAACCAGCGGCATGTCACTCGGCGTAAACATATGTTACATAGATTAGTTTGATGTAGACGGGACGGGTAAATGTATCGTTTTATGCCTACGAACGCGTTATTTGTAAATAAAATATTTTGTTTCTCAGAGGCTATCAATGAAGAAACACATAAAACATTGACTTATCATCATTATCATCATATCAGTCCATTGCCGTCCACTACTGAACGTAGGCCTCCCCTAAAGATCGCCAACCATCCCGGTCTTGGGCAGCTCGCATCGAACCGCTGCCAGCCTCATTCTTCAAATATACTTAGAATAGTATCTTTAAAATGTCTATTTACTGTAAATTATTAATAGAATCTTCTTCCTCCCAGTATCTTGTCCCATCATCTTGGCTCGGCTTTCCTTGTTCGCCTTCATTTGCTTATGTCCTGCCCGGAAATTACTGATACAATACATACTTAGAATCGGTTTTATAATTAACATATTATGTGTCATAAACCTCCTTCGAAAGCCCTTACATACAATATCAGTTTCGAGTTGAAATTACAACTCAATTTCACCTTGCATTTCTACCCTGTTTGCCTTTTCCGTACCAACGCGAAAATTGAATCCGAAACTGTATTGTATAACTCTCTCAGTGCAAACTGACATTTCGAGAACTTTTTTCGTTTCATTTGAAAATCCTATAATCCCACGGGCAAGAGGCACGTGTCAGCAGTTTTAAAAGGTTTACACCCGGTGCTTGGGTAGTTTTTCGTTGTTTTAACGCCGCCCGTCCGTTGGGCTTTTGTTGGAGCAATTTTCAAATCTGTGTGTGCAGTTGCGCTTTTATAGTTCGAAAAGAATAATGGCTCTTGTCTGTTTACATACAATGTTTTTAGTTTTTGTGGGCATTGTAACAAAGGTATTCTGAGCTGTTTATGGGTCTTTTTAGAGTGCAATACAAAACAATTTTCTATCGAACATTCACATCAGGTTATTTACAAATGCTTTTATAAACAACACCTCTCTCTCTTCTTGGCTATGCGTCAGCCACTCCTCCCCTTCGCTCTGTCCTTAACATCATCTTAGGAAGCCTTGCACAGATGTTTTTAGCCCTATGCCTTCCTATCTTGTCCTCCTTTTATCTCCCAGTTTAATCTGATGGCCTTCACGTGGCCATACCATAGCATAGCAACATACTTTCCTAGTTCCTGTACTTTCATAACAAATCGCCTGATTGCCTCACAGAGGCTAACCGACTGTCTCCATTAACTAAACTTCACTTCATCCCTACCCAATAACATAATCTACACGCAAGCTTACAAACATTGCTTCGACGAAGCATAAACAAATCACTGTCGATCCCTTTCTCCCGCGATATCTTCGTCCCTCTCCTACGCGATGTTTACAATTTTCCCGCTGCTACTCCAGTCGCGCGGTAGACGCGCGCGCATATACGCGTATCGATCGGTTTTATAGATTCTTTTTTAATCGAGTGCAAATTGTGCGTGATATAAAGTTATGTGGGATCCATTGTGTTTGCAACGGTTATAGAATGCATTCCATAGTGTGATGTTTTTTTTTAAACTATTTTTTTATTTACGAGGTCTTTGACAAGTGATCTGGAAGTGTCATTTGTGTGTTTGGTAATGATTATTGTAGGTTTTAGTCTAATTACCGTTTTTGTTTTTATGTGTAAGCTCAGTTTTCAACAAATACCATGCCATGAAACTGTTATGTAAGGATATTTTAAATTCAGTCGCGGAATCTGTGATTTTATTTTTGTGGCAGTATTGTACAAGTAGGTGTGTACAAGTAGGTTTTTATCGTGGGAGAGCAATGCTTCGGCACGAATGGGCCGGCTCGACCGGAGTGTTACCACGGCCTCACAGAAAACCGGCGTCAAACAACGCTTACGTTGTGTTTCGCCGAGTGAGTGAGGTTACCGGAGGCCCAATCCTCTTTTAAAGGTCGGCAACGCACTTGTGACACCTCTTTTGGTGTTGCGGGTGTCCATGGGCGGCGGTAATCGCTTACCATCAGGTGACCGTCTGCTCGTTTGCCCTCCTATCACATAAAAAAAAAATTGGTGTACTTAAATCAACAAAGTATCTAAGGGCCAATTGGTGGTGTGTAATTTGTTATTTGAATGGTATGCCCAATAATTTCATGGGCTACATTGCCCTGCAATTGGACCAAAACAATGTCAGCACATTATTTCTTTTTATTTCACATTATTTCTACGCTTGATCGCCAGTACGCATGATGTTAAGCGACACTGCGATCTACGATGGAGCGAAGACCCACTCGGGAAGCGCATTCCACATTTCAGCGGTACGCATGATAAAAGTGGACTTTAAGCCATTATTGTTTTTTTTTGGCAATACGGTAACCCTGGACGAACTCCAAGAGACAGACATTCGCTACGAAAGGAATTGCTTTCTTTTTTTATCGATTTAAAAAAAAAAACGTTGACCCAACTAGGATTTTCTCTTGTTTCGTGGGTGCGTTAACAAACACAAATTCTCAATGACAAACGCCTACCTGTAGATCATACAAATAGTTGCTCCATGTGGAGATAGAACCCACAACACGTGGCGCAAAAGCCGATCGCTCAGCCGCTACGCTAAACATGTCAAAATTTAAAAAATAATAATTTTCCCACGGGATTGGCAGAAACGGGATTCATGCGGGTAGCACCGAAGGATACAGCATATTTGTAATAATTATGTATGTATAGTCTATATATTATATATATATAGTCCATATACGAGTATACATATAGGTATGATTAAAACATAGACGACACATGAAACTGCATAGGTGCTTAGCTGACCAATGACCATAGCCAACATTGAAAAGAAAAATAACACCATACCATCACGCCAGTATTCCTCGAAGGGTTAGGCAGAGGTGTACCTACTAATGTACAATCACAGTTCGCCCGTATGTTTAGGTCCCATGTAATAGGGAGCGAGTTTATTGCTATTAAAGGTCTGGCGGAGCGTGAATTGCCCACAAAAACGTAATACCGAAATAAATCGTAATCCAGACAATATTCTATCAAATTATATTATTATTCGGATTTAGATACTGTTAATCTAGACTCCTACGGTCCTATTTCGTCTGCTACTACTTCACTGAAAGTAAAAGACCGGAAAATCGTTCTAAATTTGGTAAAGTTATCAAAAATTGCATTCGCCTACAATTATTTCCAGTGAAGTATTTTGGACGAAATGGTAGAATAGGAACCTAGATTAATGGTATCGGAATCCGAGTAATAACAGAATTTGATCAAATTGTGTTTAAATTACGATTTATTTCGGTATTACGTTTGTGAGAGAAATTCGAACCTGCTAACCGGACGAACTTAACACAAATCCGGACTACAACTGAGAATTTCATATAAAAACTTAGGACATAGTAGTCCCGCTTATCATTACTAGACTAACTAAACAGTAACAGGAAATAATTACACATATATGTAATGTTATGTTTACAGCGGATAACATTGTGGCTCTGTTATCGTCGCTAACCGCAAATGTAATAAATACGGTTAATATAAGTTCCATATTTATACTGTGATACAAGTCTGTTTCTTGTTACTGAAACCAATAATAAATAATAACCAATCACAGCAATGTCAGGGCCACAGCAGCGCACAGCCACTCATGATCGTGGCGAATGTCATGGATCCCATGGCCATGTCTATAAGACAAGGCACGGCATATACGGTTTTTAGTCGGTATGAGTCCGAAGTACCCTGCCGCCATCCTGGGTGGCAGACCATCAATGAGGAGTTACCGTACAGAAAACGAAAGGCCCCAGCAGCTGCCCACAAGTGCCCATAAGCTCTAGTTATCGCACCTGTGTCTATGCATAAAAAAATCTTGTTGCGTCATTTAAAATCTTCTATGAATGTGCTATAAGAATATGCTGAGATGGTTTGGACATGTTGAAAGAATGTATGAAAGACGATTAACGAAAGGAATTTATAAGGCGAATGTCAGTAGCAGCGTCGGTAGAGGGCGCCCTAGAAGGACATACGCCGGTCTTATTGCCGAAAACCTTCAAAAAGGTCAGGTGATGCTACTCACACATGACACTCGCAACTGGCGCGTATGTATGAATGTGGAAGAAGCAAAAAAAGTATGCAAGAATCGTAGCAAGTGGCGGTCTACAGTTTCTGCCCACCCCTGTGGCAGAAAGACGTGACGGTATGTATGTAAATCACCTTCTCTAAATCCTTCATCACCTCTTGGGATAAGAATAGTAGAGTTTAGAACCGTTCGGAAATATCTCTTTAATATTGTTTACGTTCGTGATCATCCTTCAATTACCAAAATTACGCTACTTTCACCGTGATAGCACGACCTTCTTTTGTTCAAAGGTGAAAGGATTATCGATATTGGTCAATTCGTTTCGGAGATACGGCCGAACATGCGATTTGAAAGTGGTTGTCCGTATTTGGATATAATAAAGCTCTTTATTCATTGTTTCGTTTGATTTATTGATTAGTGACATACTAATCTTACTATACTTGATATCTATCAAGTAATGTCAATGATTCAAATAAAAAACTGATCTGTAGAATTTAAGTAATTAAAACATCAATAATTATTTTAATTATAGCCGTAATGAAAGTTACTTCCGTCAAAAAAACTTTAAAAAGGTATCTGAATATTTCCATGTTTCGATTCCCAGGTCCAGCAGTATTATTGGGTTTTACTCAAATATTCTCAGTAGCGGCTTGGTGTTTAGATTTGTGCCCAGATAATGGAATAGGCTCGCCCCCTATTACGTGGCACCTAACCATACTTTTTCATTTTTTTATAAAAAAGCTTATTAGCAATATGGGTCGCACATTACTAGTATTCTTGTTAACCCATCGTGCTAAGCTAAATGCTTGTGTTATGAGTGGGTTCACGTCGGTAGTGCAATGGGTGGAGTTCGAACCGGCAACCACATGATCGCAAGTCCTAGCCATTACCGCCGCTTTCTAAAGACAACTTCTGACGCTTTCTGACAAACTGTGGGTGTACATTATTAGTACATCTCTGCCTAACCCCTTGAGGAATACAGGCGTGATTGTAAAAGATATAAAATAATAAATTGAATGTCATAATCACGCCATTATCCTGTCTAGAGGTCAGCAGCCTTGTCAAGTATGGGTAGAATGCTAATGTTTGTCATAATCACTCTGTGATGGCATTGTTATGTTGTGTTATTTATAACAGAGCTGGAATGAGCCTTTTTTATTTTATAAGATTTTATTATTAATTCAGGAGTGGCTCGTGGCTAACTGCTGACAATTATTTTACTGTAAAATTCAATTAAAAACTGTCTGTCTCATTAGTCTAGTGGTACCAAGCAAGACTGTTACGCTAGAGGTCCTGGGATTACCAGGTCAAGCAATAAGTTATTGGGTTTTTCTATGAAATTTTCAGTAGTAGCTCGGAGTTTCGTATATGTGCCAGGTTGATGGCAATAGGCTCGCCCCCTATTACACGGATCCTAAGCATACCGGGGAACTGTAGGTGAACATTAGTACGCCCCTGCTTAACCCTTCAAGGAATAAGGCGAGATTTAAATTATATATTTATTAAAAGAAAATGTAAATATGAGTTGGTGCTATGTAGGCTAGATATACAAACACATTTCAAATGTCTTATGGTTTTAACTGGTTTAGGTTCCACAGTCATGTATAGACGACAAATCAACATGTGCCCAGCACGCCACGGTCACCGGTCACGACTGGGTGACAGATGTCTAAAGGAAATTCTCAGCTTGGCGCCGAGGAACGCTTTTTCTGTTTTAACATGGTGTTCAAAGGGTTAGCCGATCCGGTATCGTCATCTGAGGGGTTGTTAGCTCCTAGGGTTTTAAAGCTTTTTGAGGCAAAACGTATCCTATGCAGAGCAGTGATAGCCTAGTGGTATGACCGTTGGACTGCCTAGACAAAGGTCTCGAGTTCGAACCCAAGGCACGCACCTCTGACTTTTCGGAGTCATGTGCGTATTAATAGTTAATTATCACGCGCTTAAACGGTGAAGGAAAACATCGTGAGGAAACCTGCATGCCTGAGAGATTTTCTCGACGGTGTGAGGTCTGCCAATCCGCACGAGGCCAGCGTGGTGGACTATTTTTTTTTATGGGATAGGAGGGCAAACGAGCAGACGGATCGCCTGATGGTAAGCGATTACTGCCGCCCATGGACACCCGTAACACCAGAGGAGTCACGGAGTGCGTTGCCGACCTTTTAAAAGGGGATTGAGCCTCCGGTAACCTCACCAACGTAAGCGTTGTTTGACGCCGGTTTTCTGTGAGGCCGTGGTATCACTCCGGTCGAGCCGGCCCATTCGTGCCGAAGCATGGCTCTCCCACGTAAAAAAACTATGCTATAGCCTAATCCCTCCCATTTGAGAGGAGACCTGTGCCCAGCAGTGGGACAATATAGTGCGTTGATTATATTTATGTATTATGTATACTCTGTCCTTTTCTGAATTCCAAGCTACGTTTGTACCAAAATTTAGCGTTTATAATACATATTATTAGCTGTTGGCCGTGGATTCACTCGCGTCCCAAAAGACTTGATGGATGGATGGATGTACTGGCCTGAGATTCTCCTCGATAGAGAACGGTGGAAGGAGATGGGGGAGACCATTGCCCAGCAGTGGGATCTTATAGGTTAAAAATAAATAAATGATAATTATTATGGATTAGTATGTAATGGATCCTGAAGTTCTCACGTTTTTTCTGAGATGTAACAAAGAAGTCTGGTATCCTAACCAGTTCTGTACTACGCAGATGTCTTGCCTTTTTTGCTGACATAGATAATTATCAATATTCTAGACTTGTCTTGCATTCTTCAATACGTATTTATGACGTTCCAATCACCTGTTATTATACACGATGTACTATTGTTGTATGTTATTAATAAGTTTTTAGAACATAACATACCATCACGCCTGTATTCCCCGAAGGGTAGGCAGGGGTGTACTAATGTAAACCTAATAACATTTTGCCGGTATGATTAGGTTCCATGTAATAGGGGGGCCTATTGCCACTACCGGGCACAAATCCAAGCTGCTACTGAGAATTGCATAGAAAAACCCAATAACACTGCTCGATCTGGCGATCGAACATAGGACCTCTAGCGTTGCAGTCGCGCTTCGTTAAACGCCTTTCATCCATTTTCTCGACATGACCAAACCATCTCAAAATATTCTTCTGAATTCGTGTCACTACATCATCTTTTAAGCTGCAACGTTGCCTTATTTATTTCTTAATCTATCATTCTGGTATCCCATTTTAGATAGGTATTATTGTGTTCAAATAAATTATAACTAGTGGTAGGATAATCTAGTGATATGACCATTGGATTGCCAAGTCAAAGGTCTCGAATTCGAATCCAAGTCTGCTCAGATTTCGAAGTTATGTGCGTATTTAATACTTAACTATCACGCGCTTAAACAGTGAAGGAAAACATCGTGAGGAAACCTGCATCCCTGAGAGATTTTCTCGACGGCTTGTTAAGTCTGCCAACCCGCATTAGGCCAGCGTGGTAGACTATAGCCTAATTCCTCTTGTTCTGCGAGTAGACCCTGAACGATTCTTAAAATGCAAAACGCGTCACTCAATTTATCATGCATCAAATCGAAAAACACGTTTTAAGTTCATATTTACAAGTCCTGAAAAGGACCAATTAAAGTACACAGTTTTCAGATTGAGGACTGAAAGCTCCCATGAATGGAGGCTAGGCCTAGCTATGGAAACTGTAGTGAGCGCTAATTAGCTCCTTTGGCAAGCTTACATAAAAAATAAAAAATACTACTAACGAAAGTAGTATTTTTTATGTTTTTTTTTTGCGTGATTTTTCATGCAGCCTTTTCGGTAAACAGACAAACAGTGACAGCCTTATTAGTCTAGTGGTTATAAGCGCTCTGCTACGCTAGAAGTCCTAGGCCAGATTCTCAGTTTGAGCAGTGTTATCCTTTTTTTATGAAATCCTATTCAGTACCAGCTTGAAGTTTAGATTCGTGATGGACCCCTCTAAAATATAGTAATAAACTACGTAGTAACTATTATTATGTATCCTGTGCCTAGAAATACCCACGAACTGTGAGTTTACATTAGTACACCTCTGTCTAACCTTTCAGAGAATACAGGCGTGATGGTATGTCATGTTTTATTATAACACATTACATTACAGCGTCTATGGTCACGGGTAGACGTGAATATGAATGAAGCCATAAAATCCGTAAAGTAAATAAACATCTGTTCCGTGTAAGGGTGGATTTTTCCATCGCCAGATGACATACCTGAGAAAAACATTCGAATTTTTGACAGTTTCTCTATACAAAATCTGTCAAGCGTCAATTTTATTCCTTAAAAAGGTTATTTAGCGATGGAAAAATCGGTCCCAGGTCTAAGAAATCAGTATGTTTTATTAACTTAAAAATCAATTTATTGGGTTCAACACGTTTTCCACAGATATTTGTTTCGGGTTTAGGTATACTGTGTGTCCATTAATTGTATGTTTGTAAATTCCCCCGCGATACAAGGCATTTTTCCTAGTCCGAGTGCTGTATATTCCAAAAAAAATTTAAAACAAATAGAGCATAATTCGTGATATTCTGCCTACCCTTCATGGGTTTGCATGTCGAGGTAGATTCAGTGTAAATAAATTAAATTACTCATCAATCGAAACATGTTAGCATGATAGTGATAAATAGTGTACAGACACGCGATAGTACCCCGTAAAAATGTACAGAAGTTCCACTCTCACTACGAACCGAAAATATATGCACGGGAAATTTCGTGATCACCGACAAACTTTGATTGTGTAATTTCTAACTGTAATGATTTGCTTCTGTAATCTCAGATTACTTGTATCTTTTAACTGACGCTTTACGTGAAATGTGACCCCCCTTTGCCCCGTATATTCAGAATGAAAGTGTTGCTTACTGCTAGATTCAACGGCTGCCTCTCAGTTAAAAAGGGATTAGGCTATATATTTAAAAAAAAACCATACTAGCAATGTGGTTCGCAAATTACTAGTATTCTTGATAACCCCTCGTGCTAATCTAAATGCTTGTGTTACGAGTGAGTTCACGTCGGTAGTGTAATGGGTGGATTTCGAACCTGCAACCACGTGATTGCAAGTCCGCAGCCTTTTTTTTTTTTTTGGTTTCGTGTGGAAAATCCTCATGGACATCCGCCGCCCGGGGAGGCGACGGGGCGTGTCGGACTCCACCCAGAGTGGGTGACCTACCGACTAAAAACCACACGGTGTTCCCTCCTGCACCTGCGGCGTCGGGGGGCTACGGGAAACAGACAATTCGTCCGCGGAAGTCCGCAGCCTGCGCCATTAGGCCACCGCTGCTTCTTCCCCTCATATGACTATTACCATACTATTAGTTATAGGATGGGATATCGGGATATCTTACCACGATATATCACACTACGGCATGTCTCCTATGCTGCCAGCCCAACTATTCCTCCTTAATTTACAGAGTCGGCAATGCGCGAGTGATACCCCTGGTGTTGCAAGCGTCCATAGGCTACGGTAAGCGTTTACCATAAGGCGGGCCGTATGCTTGTTTGCCACCTTAGTGGTATAAAAAAAAAATCTAATAAGGCTGATACATCGGTAACATTCCTGGGAGGTTAAATTAGATCTCGTTCCTTTTCGGTGTGTTCCTGACCTTCTGTCTTGTCTGTCTTGTGCCTTTACGATCTATTAGTAAAGATTGTGATGTAAGGAACTTTATTGTTTGTATCGTAAATATGAAATTTATTGAGTTCTAGATAAACGTTCATAGAGAATTGATTTGCAATGAATTAATTAGCTTATTTACGGTTAATTTACTGTGCTGTCCATAACTTAAGCGTTGTTGGGGAAACTGTAAGCCCATTCACGATGGGTAGATAAAATCCTCGCTCCAGCGGACGCTGAATTGACAAACATAATACCAAAAATAAATCGTAATTTTGTCAATTAAATTGACAAGTTAATCAAATTGTGTTAATTCGGACTCGGATTCCGTTAGTTTAGGTTCATAGTGTTCCTACCCTAGCATTTACTACACTGATTTTTCTTACAATTAAAAAACTGACTGTCTCATTAGTCTAGTGGTTCGAAGCGTGACTGCTACACTAGAGGTCCTGGGTTCAATCCCTTGGTCGAGCAAAGTGTTATTGGGTTTTTCTATGAAATTCTCAGTAGCAGCTCGGAGTCTGGATTTGTGCCCGGTTAGTGGCTTTAGGCTTGCCCCCTATAACATGGGACCTAAACATACCGGCGAATTGTGAGTGTACATTAAGTACACCTGCATACAGGCTGATGGTATGTTATGTTATGTTAGAAAAGGTTAAAAATGTTTAATGGATGTGAGATTTGTGTTTTTAAACTATTTTTTTAAGAAAGAAAAGAGAATGAATGGTCATAGCGGCCGTGAACAGTGCCCCAAACTTTATAAGATCGTTCTTAACAAAATCTGATTCTGTTCAAGTTATTTCTTCTCAGGCAATGACCATCGATTGTGACGTCACGAACACAACTTCATTTGAAACAATTTGTGTCAATTGTCTGCGGAGTACGCTCATCAATTAGCTTGCAAATTGATAGTAGCTTTGTTCTTTAGATCGTCCGTTTAATCATTACATAAGAGTTTTAGTTAGATTTATTTATTAGTTATCAAAAAAAGTCAGGTTAAGAGCATCCTAAATTGACGATATTGTATGTGGAGGTTAATACACGTAGATGAAGCGAAAGTGGTGTGCCAGGATTGTAGCAAGTGAAAATCAATAGTCTCTGCCTACCCCAATGAGTGACAGGCGTGAAAATATGTATGTATGTATTAAATACATAATTATATTAGGCTAGATTTATGTAATAATTGTTGGAGTTACTGCCTCATTAGTCTAGTGGTTGTAAGTATGACTGATGTGCTAGAGGTCGTAAGTTCGATTTGGCAGGACACTTTGTTTCCACCGCCTCAATAGCCTTGTGGCGTGGCTGCTACGCTTGAGATCCTGGGTTAGGGACCGAAACATGGCGAACTGTGTACACCTCTGCCTTACTCCTTGAAGAATATAGGCGTGATGGTATGTAATAGAAAAACAATTGTTTTGTCCCATGGGACTCAGTTTCGATAATGAATAGCAAAATAAATCTACACAGTTCATAGGTAGCGCTGAACCCGAGTTCATTCAACCAATTTTGACAGGACACTTTGTTTCCAATAATCCGATCAACCGGACGTACAGTATCTTAAAGTCTGCAGCCGTGGGTACCGGCAGAACAATGCACACAACGGTACTACCCACAATTAACGTTCCCACGGATCTTCAGACTTCACTAATTACGCTCCACGGCGCGTTAGTGGTTACTCGGTCTGGCTTGAGGTTGGTTTTAGTTTAAGTGATGAAACACTCGTATATTTTTACGTTACACTAGTATCTCTGTAGAATTAACCGCTTGACGGAATTTATCGCGTTATATTCCATGGTCACTGGACGAACGATGAACATGACTATAGACGCTTCAAAAATCTCGGAAACGTCAGGATTATTAATTTAACACTGTAAAATCTTCGGAAAGTAGTTTTATTTCAAAATGTCTAATAATCGTGTGAGTGTCAGAAATCAGTATAAGTATATTGGGACAAGAGCAGAAAGAAGGAAGGTCAGAAATCAGTATAGCTACATTAAAACTGGAACAAACACAGCATAGCACATTGTTTTTTTTTATGGGATAGGAGGGCAAACGAGCAGGATCGCCTGATGGTAAGCGATTACCGCCGCCCATGGACAAAAGCTCATTGGCAACGACTCCCTTGTCCGGGCTAAACTCCAAAGTCTGGACCATCGCCGCAGTTGCTAGCTTATCGGTTTTTTATCGGATACATTTCGGTGAGTGGGCATCAGATCACCACGATCTTATTCCCCCTAGCCTTTTTTACTATCGGACGACAGAAAAAGCGACACCGCTTCATGGTGGACATTCCAAAAACTCGAACGAAACGCTTTAAGTCCACTTTTATCATGCGTACGCTGAAATGTGGAATGCGCTTCCCGAGTGGATCTTCCCTGATAGATATAATCTGGGTGTCTTTAAATCACGAGTGAATCGGTTTCTTCTGTTCAAGCGCGATCCATCGTAGATCCTGATGGCGGTCAAGCGTAAGCCTATCACGAATAAACAAAAACTCGTCTAATCTGCTATTCCGTATTAGGAAGGAAATCACTTAAAAATACTGGTCTACTATTCGGTGAAAAGTGAACCGGTAATTATTATATCTGAAGTTATATCCGTATAAAAAGTACAGACGCATTCGTAAAAGAACACATTGACTACTGTAAAGGCCAAGGAATTTATTAGTTACTTAAGCAGGTGGAAATAGTTCGTTACAATAAATAAACGGCACACAACCCTTTTCTTGAAGGTAATTAAACTGTTTTTTTCTTACATGTAAAGGACTTGCACCGCTTTCCAACTATTTGAAGTAAATATTACATCAATATGTTAATAGAACTTCAATATTACAATAACAAAGAAGGCCATTCAAATATCCAAAACGGATATCTGGCGCTAAACTGCCCCCACGCACTATTTTATTTGTTTAATGTGGGTAGTTTGAATTTCGAACGTGACTTTTAAACTGAGAAAGCTGCATTAAGTCAGTCCTGCGTTGGCGTTTAACGCGCCTGGACGTCTTTATATGGTCACTAGTCGATTGTATTTATGGATAGTAGATAATAATTTGAATGACCTTTTATTAAAGGATCTTCGAAAATGGAGTGGGCCATGTATATTCATGATTTTGATAATGTTGTGTATTTGTTTTGTTATTCTTTTTATACATACATCAGTATATTTCGTCAAAATTACTAACTAGAAAGTACTTAAATCTTGATTAATCTTTCACCATTTCATGGGAAATACTGTCAAATTGGCTGCAAATTACAAGTCGTTTTCTGTGAATCAGTTAATACAAGCGCAATTAATAATTACTTCTTATGGCCATAACCACCGAGAATTGGTAATTAATAGAAATATTTTTAATCAACACAATAATAGAAAGCAATTTTCTACATAGACAAAGTATTTGAAGAATTTGATCGGTCACAGTAAACTGTCCTATACGTGAAAGCACGCGTGTCTTATCGGGAACACACCGTGACCGGGACCCCGGCGGGATGAGAAAAAACGTGGGTTGTGTGGTCCAAGATACAAGCGGTTTGATAAGAACAAGCTTTGAGCCTGAGAGAGATTTTCGATTCGTATATTATGGTTCCTAGATAGGTGTGTTTAACTTGGGAGAGCCATGCTTCGGCACGAATGGGCCGGCTCGACCGGAGTGATACCGGCGTTAAACAACGCTTACGTTGTGTTTCGCCGAGTGAGTGAGGTTACCGGAGGCCCTTTTAAAAGGCGGGCAACGCACTTGTGACTCCTCCGGTGTTGCGGGTGTTCATGGGCGGCGGTAATCGCTTACCAATAGGCGATCCGTCTGCTCGTTTGTCCCCCTATCCCATAAAAAAAAGAAGGTTGTTAACACATCAGAGGCACTGGTGAAAATCTTTTGCACTAATTATTAAACCTTAGGTTTTTTATTATAAACAAACTGTTTTTTGTAAATGTATTCTTTTTGGATGAGAAGTTAGATCGAGACGATTGAAAACCGTTTGGAGACTTTTTTCGCACAAAATTCTTTGTTTAAAAAAAAAACAATATTTTTTACCTTAAAACAAAATACCTAAATAAAAAAAAATACATTCCGGTTTCACAATAACTCCACTGAAAATGTAGACCATGAATATGTACACGATTTCCAAAAGCTATATTTGTTCGTTATAGATGTCAATGTAGATCAAAACAGCTGATGACATATCGTTCACATATTTTTTTATTTTATTACTTTAAAAATTACTGTGGCGACAATATTATTTCAACAGTTGTAAAATGTTAATTATTCGTTGAAATTGATTTGTTTATTTCAGTTTGTATCTTATGTTTAGTAAACTGATATAATAGATGCAATCCAATTTTTGATCAATATGTAGCTTATAGATAGACTGGTTGTCAGGAAATAAAACATTTTGACTTCGATTATCATAGGTGCTGTGATAGCCTAGTTATAACCATTGGACTGCCAAGTCAAAGGTCTCGAGTTCGAACCCAAGGCACGCACCTCTGACTTTTGGAAGTCATGTTCGTATTAAATAGTTAATTATCACGTGCTTAAACGGTGAAGGAAAACATCGTGAGGATACCTGCATGCCTGAGAGATTTTCTCGATGGCGTGTGAAGTCTGCTAACCCGCACTAGGCCAGCGTGGTGGACTATAGCCTAATCCCTCTTATTCTGGGAGGAGACCCGTGCCCAGCAGTGGGACAGTTTAATGGGTTGAATATGTATGTTATACATACTGATGATGATGAAATCTGCTGTAGGTAAATGTAGATTATGGGTCTGGTTCACGTTCAGGTTACTTTTTATCGTTTTAAACCTTAGGCAACGTTTAACGTTTATCCTAGCCGAAGCCGCTAGCAGAAGCTAGCTATTTATAAAGGACTATTCATTATGGATGCGGCACACTGCAATTGATATTATTGTTTTTGCACCAATTTGAATACAATCCGTTTTAATTGTGCACACTGTTGGCAATGTTCCAAGATTTCCATTTATGTACAATTAGGTTAACAGACAGGCCTAATAATTGACTAGGCCTACTGATGGGTAGACGAAAAAGAATGCTGGTCGCGTGGTGGTCAGCTTTGCCATATGCTTTTCGTTAATTTAAAAACCTTGCCCCACACCAGGATATTCTCATGTATCGTGGGTGCGGTTACAAACACAAATTCTCACATATACAAACGCCCAGACCCGGAGCAACTACCTGTCGACCAAGAGATCGATTTGATTTTAAACCATTTACTCATTCCGTACTTAAACACTTTAAGTTGTAACCTGTAAATGTCATCTCATCCACTTTTTAAAGTCAAAATTTTAACCTTTGCACCAAACGGTAAGTTCCGCTCCAATGCACCAGATAGAACACTTCTATTACGCTACAGATGGCACAAAAAGTAACCAAACACCTTACACCTATCTCAACTTTTAACTCTAGTAAATAGAGCCTATAATCCCACGACACAACATCTGGCACTTAAGTTTGTCGAAGTTACAAAACAAACAACAATTTGCCGACAACTTCACCTTTATGGCAAAGCCAATTTCCTGTCTGTAATTGAGTTGACCGGTGTCATCCATTGTTAATCCAGGAAGGTGGTTTTCCGAAGTCCTTTGTGATTTAGTTTTCAGGGGAAACCTCCATTTGGTTCGATTAGGTTGGACAAAAAGCTACCGACGTTGAACTTTCTTTCCGGAGACGAAGGGACAGTTACGAAAACAGATAAAGTGGAATGTTTATGGACTGATAGCCCTTTAGGTCATCGAATTGCCTTATAGTCGAGTAGTTGTTTTTACGTGGGACAGCCATGCTTCGGCACGAATGGGCCGGCTCCACCGGAGTGTTACCACGGCCTCACAGAAAACCGGCGTCAAACAACGCTTACGTTGTGTTTCGCCGAGTGAGTTAGATTACCGGAGGACCAATCCCTTTTTAAAAAGTCGGAAACCCACTTGTGACTCCTATGGTGTTGCGGGTGTAAATGGGCGGCGGTAATCGCTTACCATCAGGCGATCCGTCTTCTCGTTTGCCCTCCTACCCCATAAAAAAAAAGTTGTAAGCGCGATTTCTACGCTTAAAGATACTGGCTCCCTAGGCCGAGCAGTGTTATTAAGGTTTTCTATGAAATTCTTTGTAATGGTAATAAGCTCGATACCTTTAAGGAATCCAAACATACCGACGAACCGGGTATTAGTATACTTCTGCCTAACACCTCTGGGAATGCAGCGTATGTAAAGTCATCAAAATAATATTGGTGTAGCTTATCTCGTAATCTCTAGTGATGTGACCATACTTTTGTGACTCAACTTATTTTCTAAGCCCGCAACTCTGTCTTTTTGAAAACTAACTAGAACACAGGTAATGCCGCGTAAGACTGTTAGTTTTTTTAATATAATTACAGCACGATTTCGCCACAATTTTCGCTTTCGAATGCGAAACCTCGATACAAAATAAAAGTTTTTCTAAGACAAAATGTCAACATACCACGTGAAATATATATTTTTTGCAATTGTTGGTATATTGTGCCACCTTCGCTTTCCTATAGGAAACCTCATAAAGACAAAAAATCTTGTTCATAAAAGTTATTAAAAAACTTTTGCTACGAAAAAATATTAACAATACCAAGCAATTTTTTTTTATAATTGCTGGTCGATTGCGTCAACATTTCGCTTTCCAATAGGAAACCTCATAAAAACAAAACTTCTTGGTCATAAAGGTTATTAAAAAAGTTTTATTGCAACATTCACATTTTAAATGTCAACAATATCAAGCTAAAGAAATTTAGTTTCAAAGGGTTGAGTTAATTTGGGACCAGGCTATAGAAATACTTACTTATTTAACCTGTCAAATTGCTTGCAACGTGATTTGGGGTTACGTGTCCGATCCTTTTCACGTTTGTTATTCTAAGACATTTTTCGCAGTGTTACTGGCAGTTTCTTTAGATATAAATAGTAAGTACCTTTATAAAAAATACATACTATCAAATATCACGCCTGTATTTCCCGAAGGGTTAAGCAGAGGTGTACTAATGTATACTCACAGCTTACTACTGGTAGAAAAAACCTGAAGAAGGGCTCTATGGCATTCACTAGTTGAGGCCTATTGCTGGGAGGTCGACTTATGGTGAATTCCAACCCACTTTTTACTCTGGTATTCTAACACTGAAAAACCCAATATCACAGTAGGTAGGTTCAGTAGATAGGCTCGCCCCCCTATAACATGGGACCTAAACATACCGGCGAACTGTGGGTGTACCTTAGTACACTTCGTCCTAATCCTTCGGGGAATACAGGTGTGATGGTATGTATGTAGGTATGTATGTTTAACTCTGACTGAACTTGTCTTATACGCAAAAATAGGAACACCCTGTGCTTTACTCCGACGTAGCGGTGGTCGCCTGACAGTCGACCCCTACAGGTCCACTAAGGGTTTATTTAAAACCTTTAAAACATGTACAGTTGTATTTTCTGAATCACAGTAATGACGTCAGATTCCTTGTTGTTTTGGTTCGTAATCCATGACGTAGTTCCTCGTCTTAGGGGGAATATTGTGCGTCATAAGGTATTTGGATGGTTGACATTTCTGGAAAGGAAATTTGTTTGATATTTTTTTGATGAGTCACTATCAATGTATTTATCATCGATTATCGTCATTATATTGTCGTTTTATATTTCTTTTATATTCATAAATCAAGAATCGGGCCAAGATAAGTAAGGTAACCCTGAATAAAGGTGTGGGTTACTTACTCTTATCTTAGTCGATCTCTATCTATCTAGCCTGTATGGTCCCATTGCAGAGCAGAGGCCCCCATCTCCCTTTCTCCTCTTTCTTTCTCTCCCTCATACATTTATTTTCTTTGCTAATGAAGGCGAAGGTGATAGATACTCATGCATGAAAATATTTTTTAAATAGTAACCATATTAATTTCCTCATTAGACAAGAGATCGTGAGCGCGACTGCTACGCTAGAGGTTCTACGTTTGAATTTCAGGTCGAGCAAAATGTTATTCAAGGTTTTTTTTTATGGAGTCTAGTAGGCTAAATGGCAATATGCTCAGACAGGGTTTCCCTGTGTGTCGCGACGCCCTGGGGCACTGCGGCATTATCCCAGGGGCGTCGTTAGGCGATCCACACAGATTGGCTGTCTGTTTTTGTCTGACCGAGTTGAGAGAGCGCTGTAGTGGTAGGTACTTTTTGGCCAGAGGGGCCCTCGTAAAAAAAACTGGCAAATTTCCAAGGTCGTCACAGTAAAAATAGGTTTAGGACGCCCTGGGGTAGGCCCTATTAAGACCTAAACTTACAGACGAACTGTAGGTGTACATTAGTGGAGTGTGAGTGAAATTACAGGCGTTTTGGTATAAGATAGGTTATGTATATGATCACCGTAATATTCGCGATTTTTTTTCAACGATTTATACAAATCTTCGTTATAGCGCTAATGCTTCGCTTATCGATACATCGATCACTGTGACGGACAGTAATTCACGTATATCTTATAATCGAAAGTGGTTTCAGCTCATTAAATCTTGCTTTCTTACGCGGTGCTCTATTTAGCACCAATTGCTAATTAACGATTATGATTTAATCAGTATTTATGGCTGCATGGTTAATGACGGTTTTTTGCTTTTCTTTTCACGTAAAGACTGGAAAAGTCCTGAGTATTCTAAAGTCGAGCATTGTTATTGGATTTCACTACGAAATTATCAGTAAAAGCTTTGAGTTTGGATAACAACTAACATTATAGTATAGAATATCATTATTCTTTCATAGCGAATTTTATCTACTGTTGAATCATCATCATCACATATTTACATAGCAGCAGTACACATTGGCTTCTCCCAACTGCTGAGTAAGGATTTCCAATGTCTTTATCAATGCTATAGTCGTCTTAATACGTAGTACTCAGGCTTGGAGGTTGATATTTTTGACTTATTAACCGTTTCCGAAAGACCTTGTTAAATCTAGGATAGGATTAAGAAACTGTCGACATTTGGCGGTATTAGAATCTTGATCTAATCATAGTTTATACGAAGCGACGGGCAATTAATATGCCAGTGGTTTTTTCGCTACATCCTCTTAAAACAAATAAAGCCTTCCTGTGAGTTTGATATCAAACTTGATCTCGCAAATGACCAACATTTAGTCTGCAGGAAGCAGATCGGTTTTTTATCTCACAATACCTCGATGTCGCTCTAATTGCCTCACAATTATGCACCGGATGTGCGTATACGCAGGAAGGCGGCAATCTCGCTGTTCGTCCCCATTGGATGACAATTAGTAGTGCACTGACACTTAGGACTGTTTACGGTGCACATTAGGGGAAGCCTTGGTGCAGCAGTGGACTAATATAGGCTGGTGATTATGACGAGCTGCTTGCCTAATTTCTTGCCAATTTAGACTAAACTACCGTTGGAATTCTGAAAGATTCAATCTATTCTAATGACAGTTAGACATGAAATTTTCGATTAAGACATTACTAATACATAATTCCTAGAATAGCATTGATATTTTTTATCTTGAAAAGTGTTAACCGAAGTTAGGAAGATTTATAAAAACTATTAAAAATAACAGCCTCGGTGAAAAATATGATTATGTATTTCGTGTTCCGAAAAAACAATTTGTATCAGCTGATAACGTTCTAAGATATAAGTGATTCAAGATTTTGGTGGGTATTGCGAGGGGATGCTCTGTACCGTTTTCGAAAAACTAGAAGTGCATTGAGTTGTGAGTTGTGACGTCACAAACCACTAGTCTCTAAACCACTAGTCTGTCTGTCTCTGTTTGTTTTTGAACCAATTTTAATTTAGCTTTAGGCTATTTAACATCACGCTACGATCCGTAGGAGTAGGTGAAATCGCAGGGCAGGGGCACAGCTATTTCATACATCCATCTTGTAACCGTCTGATAGCGCGTCGGTGTTTCAGGAAGCTGACAATCTTCCCTGCTCCCTTTGACATTAACAATTAGCTCGTGTTTACGTGCGGGTAGTGAGCTCACAGCTCATATGAAGGAACTCTGGGCTTAAGGATGTGCGCCTAAATGAGCTCAAACAGTTGAAGTACCAGGGTGGTAGGAAGAGAAAGAGCATAATGAGGTGGCTTTATGAGAAGAAAAATTTCTTTGGTTTTAGTTTTGTTACTATTGCGCAAAAGTAGGGAGGTGGTTTTCTGGTACGCACGGCTACACATCAAGCTATATATTCCCAGTATAAGCGGACCTTACATACCATCACGCCTATATTCTCTGAAGGGTAAGGCAGAGATGATTTACAACCACAAGTTTCTAGTATATTTCTAAGTCCATGAGGATGAGCCTATTCCCACTAACCGGGTAATTTCCATTCCATTGAGATGGAGGGAGCGAGAGACAGGGGAGGGAGAGGGGAGGGAGGGGAAGAGAGAGAGAGATATATAGAGTGTGATAGGAGAGAGAGAGAGAGATAGATGGAGAGAGAGAGAGCTATACAATGCGAGGTCAACTTAAACTGGAAATAATATATCTCGGTTTGTACAAGTGTGCCTGATTGCAAATTCCTATTGTTAATCGTCGTTTATTCATTCTCTCTACATGTCCAAACCATCTTAGCATATTCTTTTGAAAACGTGTCACCACAGCATCTTCCGCAACATTATCTTATCACAATTCTGTTCTTCAATTCCATTCCGAGTTACACCGAACATACTAGATAGAACGCAGATTATTAGTAATCGTTGATAAAGACCCCAACACTGTTAAAATGCTACTTGAAATCGATCGAGGCCATCTCCGATATTCGCTTCACGGTTCACACTTGGCGTTTTAGAACAATAACTGATGACAATTGAACGCTTCGGCTACGGCTGTTTGCTACTTGAACAATAGCCAGGCGTCTCGCCCTCTGACGTCACGGACCATTTCTGAAAACTGTCGACATCCTCCATTTGTGGAGTCGTTGGGAATTGAGTTGTTTTTTTAAGGTTATCTATATCTATAACTATAATAAATTATAATAGGCCGATGTCTGTACATTATAGATATTAAAGAAAAACTAATATGGGGGGTCTTTATTAGAGCAACAGAAGCCAAAAGAACAATTTTTAGAATTTTTGTCTGCCTGCCTGTATGTTTGTACGCGCATTACGCAAAAACTACTGCATAGAATTGAATGCAGTTTTCACTGATGTTTTGCTAGAAGTCTAACTTAAAATCTTGTGCATGTTTCATTTCGATACATCGCCTAGAATCGGACTTTTAGTATGTTAATCTTATTGAGACGTGAGTGAAACTGCAGGCAACAGCTGGTCTTGAATGCGTTTGAATTTTGTCGTGTCTGATAAAAAGTACATAAGTACTAGGTCTAAGAAGTAGCAGGAAAGTATACCTTATCGGGCGTTGGCTCTTAGCCATCCTTCGCACGGGAGATTTAAAAAAAACGTTGCATTAAACGCATTTCTCCACAGCATTGGTCACTCTGTGCCATTAAAATAAAGTTTCACATAGAATGCGGTGAATAAAGAACTGGCGTAAAAAAATCAATAGTAGTCCAATCTACTAGCCATATTTTAGCCGCTGGCGATGAGGCAACAATAAACACTCCTTGGGTTAAATAATTTTATTCAAAATCAATGTACTTATTCTGATTATTTTGGCACCGAAAATGGAATTCTCCTATATTCCTCTTGATTTTTGGCAACCCTACTGGATACCCAGAGACGGAACTTTGTAGCCGGTAAAACACAGATTTTACAACTTTCCCAGGGCCAATCTTCACTTTACAAATTAAAAAAAAAAATGACCATATACCACTGCGTTTCAGTTTTGCGCATCTGTACGCTTATCTTTTCGTTGGCACATCGACTTCCGTCATCATTGGGCCGAACGTCCCTGTTGATAACAGCATGGCATTTACGTATATCGACAACATTATGATATTGACACTACTGGGACCACTAGATTTATGGCTGCCTCATAAGTCGATAGCCACGCTAGAGGGGGAATCGCTGGGTGCGATTCCCAGGTCCAGTGATATTGGGTGTTTCTATGAAATTATCAGGCAATATGGCAACAGACTGATCGCCTTTTACATGGCACCTAAACATACCAACAAATTGTGGGTGTGCTATAGTACACCTCTCTGCCTAACCCTTCGGGGGCTACAGGCATGACGGTATAGTAGGATATTAATGGGTAATAGATTGAAGGATGGAAATGCTGTCAGACTTCTTGTTTACTACGCACAGTTTATTTGCATTAGCGCGCGAAATTTGTTCACAGACACGTAGATAATATGGTCAGGTCAATTCTACTGATAGAAATATCAATAGAGGAGACAGTATTAATCAGAAAGAGACAAAGAAAGTGAGATTCTGAAAAACCGACGTAAATGTAACGCTTTGTGAAAACACGTAATTTTTTTATACCACTAAGGTGGCAAACAAGCCGACACGTTTGGCGTAGCGGTTGAACGATCGACTTCAGCGTCACGTGTTGTGGGTTCGATCCCCACACGAAGCAAATATTTGTATGATCTACAGGTAGTTGTTTCGGGTCTGGGCGTTTGTGTATGTGAGAATTTGAGTTTGTAAACGCACCCACGACACAGGAGAAAATCTTAGTGTGGGGCAACGTTTTTTAAAAAAAGAAAAAGAAAGAACAAGCGTACGGCCCGCTTGATGGTAAGCGGTTACCGTAGTCTGTGGACGCTTGCAAACCCTGGGGTATCACTCGCGTGTTGCCGACACTGTAAATTAAGGAGGAATAGTTGGGCTGGCAGCATAGGAGACATGCTGCCATACATGACAGCGGCGGTAACAAAACACCACCGGTCCCCCACACTGCCAACACAAGGCTTCCTCGCGGAGCTCTGGCGACCTTGCTCACCGTTAGGAACACAACATAGCACGGAGCTATGTTACTTACTTACCCCCGAGATAACGCGACGTTCGCGAACAGCGACACAATTTAAATTTAATTTTTAATTACTTAAGTTAGTTTAATTACTTAAGTTAGTTTAATTACTTAAGTACTTACTTACTTTAGCAAAAATATCGAAATCAGCAAGGACAATATTCACGAATGCGAAACAATTGACAACTTTTCAAAATTATTAAGCCACCAAAAAAAAAAAACTGTTTCTTTGTTATCCTGAGTTCCAAAACATTTTTATTTTTTCGTTTCGGAGAAAAAAAAAGTGTGATGGCGTCACTTATACGGCGGAAATTGAGAATTGAGAATTGTAAGTAAATCAGCAACGAAATAAGTAATGTAAGGTTATGAATAATTATAGTAATGCCAAACTGACATAAGACAACTTTTTGAAGGGTCAGAAAAATGGCGTTATGACACCGCTTAACTGTACAAATGACGTCATCTGGCACTTCGTCTGTCGAACTTCAAAGTCGAAAATAATATGAAAACGATTGAATATCGGGAAAATAAAAAATACGGGTATCCTATTTTTCGATCTAATTTCAAATAAAATATAATATTCGCGTATAAAAAAAATTAAATATTGTCAATTACGACTCTGGCTGCCTTTACATCGAGTTTGTTTATTCAAATTTATTGCGGAAAAACCACTTGCGGACAACTTCAGACGCGCGCTGTTATTTTGAAGTGCCCTACTTCCTGCTGATCGTCTTGGCGGGTGCTCTACCGTGCCCCCAGATTCTATACTTAAGGGTATTACATTGCCCAATGACCTTGAGGATTTAGTCTTTGTGCTAGTATTTGTTAGTCACAGGCTTTGCGGGAGTGCTTCACGCGGGGTGCTAGTGAGGTTTCGGATATTTCAAAATATTCAAAGAAATAAGAAAATAAAAACAATACAAATTGTTAATTACGTCATTACAATTTTTTTGGTATAAAATTCATGACTAACTATTAAGCCGTTAACTGCCTCATTAGTCTAGTGGTCCCAAGTGCGACTGCTACACTAGAGTCCTGGGTTCGATCCGCAGGTCGAGCAAAGTGTTATTGGGTTTTTCTATGAAATTCTCATTAGCAGCTCGGAGTCTGGATTTGTGCCCGGTTAAAGGCTATAGGCTCGCCCCCTATAACATGGGACCTAAACATACCGGCGAACTGTGGGTGTACATTAAGTACACCTCTGCCTAACCCTTCGGGGAATACAGGCGTGATGGTATGTTATGTTATGTTACAAATTAAATTATAAAAGGCCTATTTACTTCAATTATTAAAATTTAAACAATACAATTTGTTTGTTAAGTTTGTTTGATAAGGATTCCACTAGAAATTTCTTTAAAGCTAGGGTGTTTTTTTGAATTTGAGCGATGTAACACCCTTAAAAGTAATCTGGGAATGACAAACGCGCAAGTAAACGTAATACCTGACCGGGTAAACGCCGACCTACTTGCGTTATCTTCAGAGTAAACAAATAACAATTAGTTTATCTGCCATATTTGTTTTAACGCTAATTACACGACTACTTGTAATGTTTAGTTAACATTGTGCTCCCATGATTTTAGTTAATTATTCGTGCATTGACCTCGTGTTGGAATTTTGAATGTTTGAAATAATTAGTGTGTTCTTGTTATTTCATTGTAATAAGATGACAAACAAGCATACGGATCGTCTGATGATAAGCGGCAACCGCAGCAAGACACCAGCAACACCAGTCGTAACACTCGCGCGTTGTCATCTTGCCACCTCAGTTAAATCAAATTGAAACACGCCGTATGTATGAGAAGATGTATGAATGTGGAAGAAGCAAAGAAGTATGAAGTCGTAGCAACTGGCGGTCTATGTTTCTGCCTACTCCTGTGGGGGGAAGGCGTGAGTGTATGTATGTAATGAATATGAAAACGAATCTAGTGGAGCTAAGTGCATCGCACTTGATGATGAGGCAGTTTAAAAACCAAATTAAATTAATTAATATTACCACAAACCGTGGAAAATACGCAAAACATTACATAAATAACCATATTTATATACCTACATTGATTGATTTTACCTGATTCCATATACTGTACCTAAATATGTTTACTGGAATAAATAATTATGACAGTTCATTATTATTTCTAGAAAAATACCTTCCATTTTCCTTACTAAGTATTGAGATATCAAAGTAACTCGAATAAATGACGTGTCGACACGCTTTGTATTTTTATATCTATATGAATCACTTCCTATAGGAGATAATTACCGCCCACCGTGAGCTAAAATTGTAATATACTGATTAATATGGTATAGCTCTGACATTGTTATAAATAAAAACTTATTGTTACTAAATAAACAGAACTGGTGTACTGATGTATACGGGCACAATTCTCGGTATTTTTGGTCGCATATTGCCACTAATCGGGCATACTGAGGCAGCTTGGCAGCTTTTTCTTTTTATTTACATGAATATCAGTCATACCATAATAATCAGTAGACCCGAATTTCATAGAAAAACCCAATAAAACTTCTTGACTTGGGAATCGCACCCAGAATCTCTAGTGTAGCAGTCGCGGCCCGATCAGGACCTCTAGGCTATAAGGCGTAAGTGGGTGTTTTTTTTTATGGGATAGGAGAGCAAACGAGCAGACCGATCGCCTGATGGTAAGCGATTACCGCCCCTCATGGACACCTGCAAAACCAGAGGAGTCACAAGTGCGTTGCCGAACTTTTAAAAGGGGATTGGGCCTCCGGTAACCTCACTCACTCGGCGAAACACAACGTAAGCGTTGTTTAACGCCGGTTTTCTGTGAGGCCGTGGTATCACTCCGGTCGAGCCGGCCCATTCGTGCCGAAGCATGGCTCTCCCACGTAAAAAATGTGAATATTTGAACTTAATTAAGTTCATCCCAAAATTAAGAATGCAGTTGTTTAAAACTACAAGTCAGATAATGAAAACTTAAACTACACCACTGCCGTCAAGCAATAAGACAAGAATAAAAGCGATATAAACAATAAAAGAGAGAACTATTATGATGAGAAGAATGATTTGTTAAATAATGTTCGAATAATCACCCAAGTGTCAGACATCAGTATATTTTGATGTCTGATAGAAACATGAATTGATTTTCATCAAGTTAACCCATCAACGCAAAGAAACTAAAATGAAAATGGCCGTCTCAGAACTAAGATTGGGTACAATATTCCTTAATTATTATTAATGTCAAGCTTTCGTCACGGACCTGACTGAATTGAAACGTCTTATAAAGGACAATTAGCTTTGAGATTCAGTGCGCAACAAATCTTTGCCAATTAAGAGCACGATACAATTTGATAAAACGGTTGTTAACGTATGAAATGGCACACACTTCCGATTTGTTTCTGTGAGGTCATTTTTCTTACAGATTTACATAATATGTAACAAACCATCACGCCTGTATTCCCGGAAGGGTGTCCATAGTTCATAGGTATGTCTAGGATCTATGTAATAGGGGGCGAGCCTATTGCCAATAAAACTTAAATTTAAATTACGAGCGGCTACTGAGATTTTCATCTAATAGGTACACAATAACACTGCTGCATAGATTTCCATTAGGACAGGTTAAATGCCGCCCGCATCTAACGACTCCCATCTACCTTTATATGGTTGTCTGTCCATCTCGTTGGAAGTCGATGCGTTTACTGGTTTGTGGTCTCCACTTAATGGTTATTCAGGTAGTGTCTGGGAATTTGACACCGTATAACCCTTTGAACGCCATGTCAAAACAGAAAAAGTGTTCCCTCGGCGCGAGCACCGAATTTCCTTTAGAAATCTGTCACCCAGTCGGGACCGTGGCGTGCTGGGTACATTTTCGTTTGTCGTCTACACATGACTGTGGCGGTCAAAGAAACCTGACATTGAACAATTCCTCTACAATCAATTCATATCTAGAAACCATAGTAGATCATTAGCAATTACGGAACGTGAATCAACATAATTATGTATCATTAAAATGGAGATCCCACATACCTTCAAGAGTAGGTCGTATTTTACCATCATTTCATTTGAGACTCATAAAAAAATAATGCTGTCGCATCAGAACGTGTTGACGCGATCATTTTGATTGAGAAAGGGATGGCGCTATTTGACGTGTTATATGGCATCCCTTTCTCCCAATTGGCCTCTAATGGAAGATTTGAATATGTCACTCAAATCTTACAATCTCTATTCAAATCTATTTTTGACAAAATGTTCAAGAACCAACCGTGAGCAAAGCCAAAGTTCTGTAGACACCAACGGTAATCAATTGAAAGTTTGAACATAAGCGAAACACGGGTTGAATAATGATGATATAACATTTAAATTAAAATCACCCTAACTAATGCCATAAAAGTGAAAGGGAAGGATGTATTACTCAGACAAGTTTAAATCTTTTGGTGAACTTTGTGTAGAGAAAGCTGAGTCGTATCTTCAATTGCTAGCAATATTTAGTAATTTACCTCATATTTATCATTACGTATCTCGATTCTCGTGTGGATTTTGCTGGTCATTTACAAGAGGGCTTCAATCAATTATAACATTGCTAACATGTTCTATCAGTTTTGAAATTAATTCCATATTTTCACGCCTGTCTCCCACCGTGGTAGGCAGACTACAGATTTCTACTTGCTACGGTCTTTTCAGACCACTTTCGCCTCATCTACGTTCATTACATTCATTCCTAGGTAATTATTCCAAAACTAAAACTCTCAAATATCATCTGTACTTTTCATTTTGAGGTCGGTAAAGTGAGACAGCACTAGAAATGAACGTCAGTCAATACGTTCATTTCTAAGGCTGTTTTTCCAATGAAAAGGAATGAAATCTTTCATACATTCCATTCATCTCTACGATTTACGATTATTATTGGGAGTAAGTCGCATTCATAATCGCACAATGTGCGCCGACACTTACCTCTCAGTCTAATGACGTCAGCAAAACATACTCCAGCCCCATTGTTCTGTAATACTATGCCAACGCATGTTTGGTAAAAGTGAAACATTTAACACAATAGCTATTTTGAAGATGTGATTATAGTACCTACTTATGTCCATAGGCCGTCCTTTTGTTTGACTTTGAATCAGGTAGAACCGGGTTGTCACCATTTTCCCAGGGAACGTAGAGTTGCCAGGCCCAAAAATAGAAAAGTCAAAATTGCATACTTATTCGGTCATTTTACCCTTAAAGGACACAAGGGATTTTAATAGAAAAAAATGATTCTTTTTTACGTGAGTTACTCGCTTGCTTTTATTCGGCATCTCTTTGCGGGGTGGGGTTGCCCAAAAGTCTAATAAAAGCGGGACAAGCCGGACTTGTATATATTTTGACAGAAACCACTTAAACCAGATCCAGCCGTCCCTAGCTGTCTCCCCAGCAACGCCCTAAACCGAGGTTCGAGTCCCGTTAGGGGACGTCCTTAGCTGCTGTTGCTTAGTTATAAGTTGCTTCTGGCTGGAGGCATTCGGTCCCTCGCCACCAAGTCCGGTTACGCTGTAAAGATTCCCTGAATCAACAGCTATTGCCATACAAAAAAAAACTGTAACTGGCTTGTGTGATGTGCGTTAGGTTAGGATAGACTGCGGTTGGCGCTTACCATAAGGAAGCCCGTATCCTCCTTTATCATTTAGTATCATAAAAAAACTACTCTTGTAAGTGTTCTTACAAACATAAAATGATTGATCTCAGTTGCGCATACGCTCAGATTTATAATAATTTACTTTAGGTCATTAGGATAAATTCTAGGGGTTATCTAACAAAGAAGACGACTTATGTGATTATTTATTAAGCCGCCAAATGTGTTTTCGAGGGTTAAAAGCGACAAATGTCTGCAAACTGATTGGATAATACTATTTTTTTTATGGGATAGCGGGGCAAACGGGCTTACGAATCGCCTGATGGTAAGCGATTACCGCCGCCCATGGACACCCGTAACACCAGAGGTGTCACGAGTGCGTTGCCGGCCTTTTATAAGGGGATTGGGCCTCCGGTAACCGCACTCACTCGGCGAAACACAACGTAAGCGTTGTTTGACGCCGGTTTTCTGTGAGGCCGTGGTATCACTCCGGTCGAGCCGGCCCATTCGTGCCGAAGTATGGCTCTCCCACTAGTCCCACTATTAATGAAATCTGCCAGTAATTTAGTTATAGTGTCGTACCTGTGAGCATTTTCTGTCGTAAATTACTGTGATCTTAATACTTTTTCCACGGCATACGGTGCACGGGTTGTACTCATTGATTCAGACATAAAAGTATAAAATTACTACTTTCCCACCATGTTTCACTGCACTGGTTTTACAGTAACCCACAAACTACACAAAAGCATCTTATAACTCCGCTACTCAATTTCCAATCTTATCTCTCATTGATAAAATCTACAGAAACTGCACTTGAACTAAGGTAAAACATTTGATCGATCAATGTCCCTTCGACTGATTACTAAGATTTTAATAACCTTTATTTTCTTAGCAATAAGGTTGTAATTAGGGTTATTTATCTGTTTACTTATCTGCCCGCTATCGGATGTCAGTTGAAGATAAAGGATGAGGTTCACTGTGCGTGTCACTCAGTTTGATAACTGTGCCATTCGCGCGCTGTCGCTTGGCGCGTGCGCATGTCTTTCGCCGCAACGATTTTATTGTCCCGAATATCGAAATATTTTTGTAGTTAAGTTAGTGTAAAATTGTATGTAATTAACTGTCGGATATTATAGTGAAAGTGAGTTTGGTTATCCAAAGTCATGTAACGGTTGAAAACTGAGCTTTTTCATATTTAAGTGATATAAAAAGAAACCTATCAATAAAAAAATATTCTGAAGTAGTGACAGTGATTGTGTTTGAACTGTGATAAGAGTAAAGTAACATTCCAAAATGCGTCGAACAAAGATGATAATCGACCCTGATCTCGGGGACCTAGAGGAGATGCTAGCCCACGTCCAGACTCAGCTGGAACACGAAATTGACCTGGAAAAGGAGGCCAAGATGCCTTCCTTGGTCAACATTCAGGAATCTCCGAAGATGGTGAAGAGAACTTCGTCTTTTAATAGGACTGATAGTTTTGACTACCGCAGGACAGCCCCACGGCCTCCCCCAACCAGAACTGACTCTGGAAGTCTTTCACTAAACGGTACTTATGGTGAAATCCGTAACGGGAATGAGGAATATGGAAATGAACAACAATACTCCCAACCAGAGACAAATGGAAAGTTTAGAGGATCTCAAGCCAGTTTGAAGTCCGATGAAGGTTCTCAGACATCGTTCAAATCGTTCCGTTCGGAGCCTGTATCTAGGCATTCGCTTCTGAGTTTGCAAGATAAAAGGGGCTCTTATGCTTCTTTGAATGGGAGATCCAGGACTGCTACTCTGCCGCGGGGTTATGGTTCAACTAAGGAGAAGAACTGGGAAGAATATTGGGCATTGTAAGTATTTGGATTTTCTTAAAATTGTTGTGGAGAGAGAGATTGAGGCTATTACTGCCTAAACGGCGATTTTATTTATTAGTGTCAAAATTGAAATTCAATGACTTCGAATTAGTTGATTTTTGACAGTTTTGTCAGTTCTTGTGGTCTTTTTTGATATATTGAAATAACAGACTTGTGGTCGTGGTTTTTTTGTGTGTTGATCTATTAGATACGATCTTAATACTAGAGGTACAGAGTTTACCGTAATTTTTTCTCTCTCCACAACAATATCTAACTTTTCCCTACGTTACTGTTTATTATGTATTGTTTTTCAAGTTTAATAGATTCGTGGTCTTTTATGCAAGCAGTGCGTAGAATGCCATGATTATTTAAATGTGTATGCTTTTCAGTTGACAAAGACACGTCAAATATTTAAAATAATGAGCCATTTATATTTTTACGGTATCGTATTATATGAGAAAGAACTACTTTTGCGCCGTTGAGAAAAATGTACATGTTGTATGACTTTTACACAATCATGGTAACGTTTCGTCGACCATACGTATTCTTATGATCCTCCCATTTTAAACGTACTACTTACTGTAGGAGGTCTGGTGCATGTTTCATACATGCACCAGACCTCCAGCAATACAGCTATGAAAACTGCATCCAATTTTTAGCAGTCGTTGCAAACGGCATAGCTATATTATATTATTTTTTCTTATACAATGTACATCATCGGCCAGTTACAATTCTATTATGTTAGTATAATAATAACTGTATATTTAACAAGTTAAGTTCTATCATAACTTAAGCTTTTGTATAGTAACCTAACAATCGGATGGTCTTGCAAATGCATCAAGAAACGCCACTCAAATATATGCCCTTGGGTATCACTGCTTAAGTAGCATTTTATTGTGTAATCTGTATGAAATTACAGTGTCAATACATACCTCAGTTCAAGATCACTGCTGTCGCATTTAGTTTACAATACTGGCCTATAATACGAGCCTTGTTATTGCGCACACGACTTCGCTAATGCTGCTTTGCTTGCAAATTACGCCGTTGATGTAACAAAACACTTCGATCATGCGCAGGCTCAATGAAACGCAATATCATTCGAGTACGAGATAGCATGGTTTAAATTGATAACGTCTCGATCTGTGCTCTTTTTAGACTAATCTAGATAGAGGCCTATAAAATTAGGATTGTTCCGTATTCATACTGAACAACAAACCACATTTCTTGAATTCCGTATTTATACCATTTTCAATTCCTGAGTAGGGCCATTTTTGTTTTAAAATGAGAAGAGATTATTATAAACGTAAATAATATTTCTGATTTATGTGTGTTTTATGTCTATGTTTAGAAAAGTTGGTATGTAAGAATTGTATAAATTATAGTCTGGTCTAAAAGTTGAGATTCTAGATTGGCTCCTGGGTATTCCTAGGTCGGTAGCAAAATTCTATTCAATTTTTCTATAAAACTCTCAGTGGCAGTCCGGGAGTCTGGATCTGTGTCCCATTAATAACAATTGATTCGCTCCCTATTACATGGGTCATAAAAGTATTCCAGCGAGCTGTGATTACATCAGTACACCTCTGCCTTACCCTTGGGAGATACAGGCGTGATGGTATGTATGCACAAACTCTCAGAACTCATCTTCTAAATCTACGTCAAAATTATAGACCGTTGCCTCCATTAACGTTTAGAATTGTAGCATTCATAATAATTATTCTTCTAGCGACTATAATTATGTTTCTTCTGACCCATATTTAATGTACATTTACAGTAAATTACACTTTCACTTTCAAATGCCTGTCTATAGAAACAAAGTCATTCAAAGGAGATGTTTCAAATTGTATGGAGCCTGGGCCATTTTTAGCTGTCAAATTACTTTAAGATGGTAGACAAGAATTTACACATGAATTTGCAACACTCAACTAAAATCTGACTTTGCAGTAAGATGTCATTTTGACGTTTGAAACTTAAATCGGTGAGTCGCCGTGTTTAATGAAAGTGAATAAAAATCATTTAAAAATATCAATTCATAATAACTAACGTGGTACTTAAAAGTTTTCGGAATTCCTAGGATTTTTCTCAATTTTTTGAGAAACTGTTCTTTGACCTGGCCCATTATGAAACATCTCCATTCATACCATAATAACACTACCTACTAAATCTATGCTCTTCTTCATTTAACAATAAAAAGGTACAAACGTAAACCGCCATACTTTTTTTGTCTTTGTATCCCACGTGGTAATTTTTACTTGGAGATTAGAAAAAAGGTTTTGTTTAAGATTGTCTTTGTTTGGCTAGTTGAATGACCTCCGTGGGCATTAACAGTTTTGTCTATGCTCGTGTTTTTTCTTTAAGTTCGGATTTTAAACTATAATAATATTACAAATAATGTATGGTGTTAAAATTCATGGCTTGAATTTTTATGAGCATTATGACTGTTCTTTAAGAAAATCTATGTTGAAAACCTATAGACTGACTTTATAAATAGGGCTGGATCGTTAAGATTATATATTTTTTTATGATATCATGAAATTTTAAACAATAAATAGATTTACGGTTATCCTCCTAACTGAACTTTAATAACAATGTCAAAAATACTATTAAATTATTATTACTTAAAGACACATGTCATGAAATGCCACACATGTATATTCCATGGTAATTATGCTAGCAACTGGCATTCCTACCGTATACAAACATACACGCCAATTGTATTCAGGTATTTCATCAATAATCTCGCTTCCCTAGGGCTCTCATCTGACCTGAACTTCCGTGGGAAGGCAGGCAGGTGTTCCTGTACGTCATTGTCTAGACACGTGCGTAAGCACAACAGGTTTGCCCGCCGAGACGGCTACGTTATCTGGAATAAGTGATAATGTTGACTAGTTAAAGTTCCTTAAAACTGGTTTTGCATTGAGATTGAATTGAGAATTAGATAATAATAAGTTGATCATTTGAACTTTTACTTTACTCTAAACAAACTTTTTATAGATATTACTTAACACAATTGATCTTCTTCATGCACACCTCCAGACGCCATATTTCTCTCTATACGTTCGTCTCTTTCATACCTATCGTCTTCACTCATTCCTCTGGCGTTCTATTCCACATATTTTACATTCTTTAAACAAACCTAAATGTACAGTAAACGCTCAAAAGTCCATAAGCACGCTAAGGATTACACTGCTATGAACAGTACGAGCGAACTCGATACAGCCAGTGCGTGTCACTTGTTAACGACAATCAATAGAAGGTCGTAAGTCAAACTAAACGTCAAGCTATTGCGATGTGAGATTGCCTATGGACTTTTGATCGCCACTATACATGAGTACACCTCTGCCTAACGATACAGGCGTATCGTAGTATCATAGTATGTTATTCTTTTAATGATATAATTTTTTTTTTATGTGATAGGAGGGCAAACGAGCAGACGGATCACCTGATGGTAAGCGATTACCGCCGCCCATGAACACCCGCAACACCAAAAGAGGAGTCACAAGTGCGTTGCCGACCTTTAAAAGAGGATTGGGCCTCCGGTAACCTCACTCACTCGGCGAAACACAACGTAAGCGTTGTTTTACGCCGGTTTTCTGTGAGGCCGTGGTATCACTCCGGTCGAGCCGGCCCATTCGTGCCGAAGCATGGCTCTCCCACGATAGAAGACAATATCATTACAAGCACATTTTCCAAATATACAGTTGCTATGTATTTAGAAAACAAGTTCATTAAGATTATGCAAGATCCCTTTAACAGAGGAAATGAGTACTTAAAACACGTTCTAGACAAGGATCGTAAGAGGAAATCGTGTAAAAAATACACTCACGAAAACGCGAAGGTATGCACGCACAGTGTATTGTTTTCCTTAACAAATCAGCTGATTAGTGACTTACTCATTGCCATTATATGTAAGACACATTGTATGCTTGAGTCTGACAGATAATCTGAAGGGTAATTCTAGTACCTAGGTCGCTAAACCTCCTCCATTTTGAAGTCGGTTAAAAACTGTTAAAAATGTAATTCCAATCTAGTCTTTGCTAATTAAAATTAAGCTCTTGTTAGTTACCTAATTATCCATGGAAAACAATCACTATTTTCTTTTAAAATTTTTTACATTTCCAAGTTTTTTCCAAGTTTTAATTGCCTAAAAACCTTATGCGGTCTATTACGAATATTTTAGAATCAAATTTAGCATATCACGCCAACAATTCACGCCAATTAATTTTTATTGATATTATAGCGGTATAGATCGGTTTTTGAAAGAATGAATGAAAGACGATTAACGAAAGGAATTTATAAGGCGAATGTCAGCAGCAGCGTCGGTAGAGGTCGCCCTAGAAGGACATACGCCGATCTTATTGGCGAAATCCTTCAAAAAGGTTAGGTGCGTAGCACTCGCAACCGGCGTGTATGTATGAATGTGGAAGAAGCAAAAGAAGTATGCAAGAATCGTAGCAAGTGGCAGTCTATAGTTTCTGCCTACCCCTGTGGGAGAAAGGCGTGAGTGTATGTATGTATTGTATGTAGATCGGTTTTTCTGTAAGAAAATTATTGAATTATGAATATTCCCAAAGTAAGGTCACTTGAAGTCAACGCCACCTGTAGTTTGATTTATGAACTGCGAGTATTTTGGAGTTACATTGCAACGTGCATCCCCTATCTCTTTATGTAGTTCTGGATTCATATTTACGAGGGCGCTTAATTATTGTATGACGAATTTTTTCTTAACTTATCACGGCTACTTATGTTTTGTATAGCAGGAATAGTTGGTAGAGATACTGTCGGGGTTATTGCAATATTTTACAGATTTGATGATATTTTGTCTCCAACAATAATATATTAAAAATAACATCTAAAAATTAAATTATTATTAAAAAGCAATCGCCCATCATGTGCTAATTAACTCAGAGTCGTTACTAATTTAAGTAATAATTGGACTAATTTAAGCCAAAATGATTCAATCCACAACCTCGAAAATTTACTCCGAATAAGGTTCATATATTTTAACATTTATTATCTCGCAATGAGGTTCTGTGTGGATTGGATAATTTTTACTTAAATCGATTTATACATAATCAACCCATTATACTGTCTCACTGCTGGGCACGGGTCTCCTCTCAGAATGAGAAGCATTAGGTTATAGTCCACCACGCTGGCCTAGTGCGGTTTGGCAGACTTCACACGCCATCGAGAAAATCTCTCAGGCATGCAGGTTTCCTCACGATGTTTTCCTTCACCGTTTAAGCGCGTGATAATTAACTATTTAATACGCACATGACTTCGAAAAGTCAGAGGTGCGTGCCTTGGGTTCGAACTTGAGACCTTTGACTTGGCAGTCCGACGGTCATACCACTAGGCTATCACTGCTTCGTTTAAATTTAAATCGTTTTATACAACCGACGTAGATTAATTAAAGTGTTAAATTGTATAAACGACCAACAAGCGCCAATAGCTCCCTGGGGGCGGATATAAAACGAACAGTGTACCTATGAATAATTTATGACCTGCAACGGTGGAGTGCACCGATTCAACATTGAGCTATCTGTTAACTTTGTTCATAGATTTTTTTACGTGGGAGAGCCATGCTTCGGCACGAATGGGCCGGCTCGACCGGAGTGATACCACGGCCTCACAGAAAACCGGCGTTAAACAACGCTTACGTTGTGTTCCCCAATCCCTTTTTAAAAGGTCGGCAACGCACTTGTGACTCCTATGGTGTTGCGGGGTGTTCATGGGCGGCGGTAATCGCTTACCATCGGGCGATCCGTCTGATCGTTTGCCCTCTTATCACATAAAAAAAAATTGATCTAAAATTTTATGCCCACTGTAATCTGTTAGTTAGTGCCCAGTACTTTTTGCACGTGCGTAATAAATATTACTCGTTTAACAGTATGGGGTAAACGGTACTAGAGATAATACCCACTTACAGCTAATGAGCGTTTTGGAATAGGGGAGCTAGTGTCCGTATTGACACGTGCGAAGTTTAAGAGGAAATGCGGGTGGTATTTTCTCCATAGAAACGATCTCGCTTATTTTCTTTCCGGTATCTTTACATAGTATAAAACAAAGTCACTGTCGCTGTCTGTCCGTCCCTATGTATGCTTAAATCTTTAAAACTACGCAACGGATTTTGAAGCGGTTTTTTTTAATACGAGTAGATAGAGTGATTCAAGTGGAAGATTTTAAGCTATTTAACATTACGCTACGACTCTTAGGAATGGGGCAACGCGGGTGAAACCGTGGGCGGGCCGCTAGTAATACGCTAAAGCAATAATTTTTTACAGTAAAATAGATATCAACCTCTTTTATGTCCGTATGTTTTCCTTTTTGATGATACATTTTATAAGCACTAGAACCCTTACAAAATGCTCAATATTGCCTGTTTAGACCGCTGTCAACATAGGCCTGGTGTACAAATTTGACAATTATTAAGAAAAAAATAAAAACATAGTGACACATTACTTATATATAGGATCATTTTTAGTTTAAGTATATTGAAATATCTTGTAAATTGGTCCAATATTGGAGCGGAAATAGGCGGGAACCAATCCTGGAATTACGACTTAAGCTATTCAGTCGGATCTGCAGTTTTCCTTATAGCAGGAATTGGAGGGCGGGGATAGCAACAATAATTTCTTCAAATACCTAATTTTCGAAAGTCTCTCCTCCCGCATTTCCTCTTTAAGTATTCAGGGATTTATTAGAATCCATCCTACTTAATGATCGAAATATTAGAGTGAACTAGCTGGCTACAGTTTCACTCGCTTCCCAAAGGTTAAACTTATTTCCTTCTCCAAGGACCATTCTATATCTATACCTAAATTCAGCAAAATTGGTTAAGCAAACAAACAGTTCCTAATTAAAATCTACATTAAAAAACGGGTTTCCCTTTGAAATTCCCAGTAGCAGCTCTGAGTAGGGATTTGGGCCCGTTTAATGATAATAAGACGACCTGAAAATAGACCCCAACATACTTGGAAATAGGTTAGGAGGATGGTGAATGACTTAAATCCCAGGTACAATTCAGTAAGCTCATTGGGGACAAGGTAAGCTATGAATAATTTATGACGTGCAACAGCGAGCCGGGAAGTAAACACTACCACATGTTTTCATGCTTTCAGTCGACAGGGTTTCGATAGGGCTGTGTTCATACATTGTGAAGGCTACGGAGTTTCTTGCCGGCTCTTCTCCATACGACCCACTTTTTGGAAAACCGTGCAACTAGTTTTGACTTTTCAGAAGTACCTATTTTAGTGGTTTTTTTTTAAATTCGTGATGGGCGTACGCTTGACCGCCAGTTTGCCACTGCGATCTACGATGGAGCGCCCTTGCCTAGAAGAACCGAATCACTCATGATTTAAAGACACCCAGATTATATCTATCGGGGAAGACCAACTCGGGAAGCGTACCGCACTTTCTAATTGACATAAAACATTTTGACTTTGACAACGTTCACCTAGGCCGCCAAATACATTTAGAGTTTTTGAAATTAGTCGACTTATAATTATGGACGTTTGGTCTGAAATAAATGATTAATAATAAATATTACTAGTGTCAGACGAGAATGGAGCGGGATCGCGACTGCGGTAGAATTGTTTTGCGATTGAAAAGGTTAAATATGCAGGGCTGACCTCCATTAGTTGTAGAGGCCACCACAGGAGGAAGTTATAGATGTGATATCACAATTTTCCAGTTGGAAATAAATTGCTCCCTTTGTCATGTCAGCTTGACAAAGAGACAAAACTTTACAAAGAAAAATAAAATAGCTTATGTTTAACTAACCACGGCAAAAAATCATTTTATATTGCCAAAAATAGTAAATGATCACCAAAATAAATCCCCATTTTAGCGTGCAATTAGAACCAACAATATTACAAGTTGCGATCCTACTTAAATCGACCAATTCCAAATTATGATTATCTAATCGGTTCTGCCGCTATTTATCCCCAAAAAATTTGTATGAAAATGGGACTGTGAGTGTAAGCTTTCAAGTTAAGATCATCCAAACACCCGTCATTTTATACTTTTTGAGAAGAAAATACGAAATAGCGTCTTGAAGCTACAAGTTGTTACTCTAACCGCAAACTTTTGTTAGGTAACTTTAGAGGTAAACAGCTTCTGTTACCCTTTAAACTGTCTTAGATCCTACAAGTTTGTAAAACAATACTTACGACAGTTAATGAGACCACAGCATTTACTAGTCTAACTTTAAAATACAAAATAATAATAACAAAAAAGAACAACTTTTGATACTAATTAAATGGATGAGTTGACGAACTTGTACGTACAAGTGTTGTTTTTTTGTCTGTGTTTATACACAAACTAGCGACCTGCTCGCGGATTGACCCGGGCTGCTCCGTTCCTATGAGGAGTAGTGTAATGTTATGACTATCCAACACAAAAATAATTTTCAAAATCGGTTCAGTAGATCCAGAGATTACCCCCTACAACCTCACAAACTTTACCTCTTTATGATAATAGTATACATAGATAAAATATTGCATATCATTGAAACTTTACAAAGCGCCAAACTTCCATATTCTCGTCCATCTCTATAATGAACAAACGCCATCCAATATTGATTTTCACGATGTATTAATTGCCTCCCTCCCCTGCTGCACCGCCGGAAAGTTCTAGACCTGAAACTAGCCCTTAGTACGCATGTTCCGGCCCGGGAATCTGAGCCCCATGTCTGGCTTGTTGCTATAAATAAATCAAAACGCGATACCTGGTCCCTGTTGCACTTAAATCAATCATACGATGCATGCGCGGTGCGTCTAGTCACCTCGAGCCTTCGGGATTGCCCGGGCGATGCATCAACATCGACTAGTGTCGCGGACAGCTTCCGCGGTAAACGGTTGTGCCTTAAGCATATTCTAAAACTCCTGAATTTAATACAAACAATCTGTGATACTCGCTGTGATAGGCTATTCGAGTAGTTATGTGCGCAAACAGTGTAAGCTCATTTATTTTAGTGTTTGCGGTTTTTGGCGGGCTCGTAAAGTTCATCTTAATTTTTCGGGATTCATTTTTTATATTAACATAACATACATACCATCACGCCTGTATTCCCCGAAGGGTTAGGCAGAGGCGTACTAATGTACACCCACAGTTCGCCGGTATGTTTAAGTGTCATGTAATACGGGGCGAGCCTATTGCCATTAACACAAATTCCAAATTTCGAGCAGATAGTGAGAATTTAACCAAAATACTCAATAACAGTTTGCTCGACCTGGGAATCGAACCCACGACCTCTAGCGTAGCAGTCGCGCTCAGGACCACTAGGCTAATGAGGCAGTCATTTTTTATATTATTGTAGACGATTTGATTTCTTTAATCATGATAAAAAAAATATTTAGTCTAGTGGTCCCAAGTGCGACTGCTACACTAGAGTTCCTGGGTTCGATCCCCAGGTCGAGCAGTGTTATTGGGTTTTTCTATGAAATTCTCAGTAACAGCTCGGAGTCTGGATTTGTGCCCGGTTAATGGCTATAGGCTCGCCCCCTATAACATGGGACTTAAACATACCGGCGAACTGTGGGTGTACATTAAGTACGCCTCTTCCTAACCCTTCGGGGAATACAGGCGTGATGGTATGTTATTCAAACAAAAAAAGTTGAACTTAAAAACACTAAAATTACTTCTTTGATTAATTTTTAAATCTTTTTGCACCAAATCCATTGTTTGTGTCTATTGGCACACATTTGGCAAACATCTTTCACCAACTTTCGTAAACCTGCTCTAAGCAGCGTCCGTCAGCGGATCCCAAACAAAAACTTTCGCAGACAAAACATTGGGAGGTTGGGGCAAATTGATAAACATCGAGAAAAATCTCTCCACTCACGTGCCTCATTAAAGGTATCCGTCGCGATCAATAAGTATTAGCTATTTATGGAAAAAGTGGTGGAAAATATTCTGGCTCCAATTAGACAGGGGTGAGGGAGTTTAATTCGCCCTCCAACTGTTGGCAGGGTAAGTCGTGTCTATGAGTTACACCATCGTAGGCGCATTGCTCTGGCGGATAAGTAAAATGGGAAGTTGGAGTTTCGGAGCTCAGATTTCAAACCCCGCGGAACTGACCTTAGGTTCAGTGAGTAGTTAACGTCTTAAGAAATGTGACTGATCAGTGATAGTAGACTTTAATGTGACTTGAACAGAACCTTTTTAATTGTGATAGTGAAGTGATCTCTATCAGTGATGTGTACTTTAAAAAAGTTTAGATGAAAAAGGTATTATGATTGAATATATTAAATGCTGTGAGAAATATACGAATGGGTTGCCATTATCTTTTGTGTAGGTTCCTAAAAAGACGATTTCAAAATGGCCGACACGACCTGCTAAATTGAATCTGGCGGGCATCGCTGCTCTTTCACGCATGTGCGAATATCTAGACTCAACCCTAAAGTTGCTCACGAGGTAGTGATCTCCAAAGCCTTGCAGTGATTTCTTGTATCTCAAAGTCCAATATGGCCATGCCGTGGCTATTGCGAAAAATCCTTTTTTTGACATATATTTACGTAATGATGAGGTTAATAGTTCGATTGTTTGTAAAACTAATACGATGTTGCCAGAGATATATTCAGTGAAGTGTGGTAAAAGTGTACAGTGAGATTAGCGTCTTTATTTTGACATTGCAAATGCGAGTAATGTAGGTGTTACAAAATTTCGAATCGCCATGTTGTGTCGGGTTAAGGGTAACGTGGGGGTAACGCGAACGATAGGTAGGTGTTTGGAGGGCGTGGATACTGGAAGGAAAGGTTAGGGGTAAGTGAAAGGGGGTGATGAAGGGTACGGGGAGGGTAATTTCAAAATGGCGAATGTGACCAGCTATACAACTGTTGTGTTGTATAGCAGGCTGTACTGCGCATGTTCAAATTTGGCCGGGGCTCGAACTTTCTGGATAAACCGAACATTCGAAACCCATACGGGGTAGTGAGTGCACGTTCGCAGTGGACAAAATAAGCTTGGATTAATAATAGCAAGTGCTAGTGGAAGTGTTAACGCGAATGTGAGTTATCGAAGAATAATCCATTTCCTCTGATTTGCGTTTATCATTTTAAATTTGAATTTAGAATATTTAGGCAGGGAAAATAATTCAAAATGGCGGAAGTTAGTGCGCGATATTTTAGCCAGGCTTCTGGTAATCGGTTTCGATTCAATACAGTTTGTGCTAATGTTAGGCGATGCAAAACATCGCGACCAGTTAAGCTACTTCGAAGGGCCCGCAAACCAAAATACGCCTATGGTAGGCATCCTCGATCTTCTAAAATGGAAAATTGGTTTAAAGAACTGGTAGAGCATTTCGGGCAGCTAAAAATAGATTCTAGGAAAGAAAAGGGTACTACAGGTAATAGTATTGTTGAAATGCAATCCTGTACAGTTATTGTATATAATCCTATACATTTCAAATCAGCAGTGGCTAATGCAGGTCACCTCGAAGGTGCTAGGCCACAAGACAGAAATCATTCACAAATTACACAGATCAAAATGGCTGACGTAAGATGGGGTAGGCGAAAACGATACAGAATAATAGGTTCTATTGCATAAAGTAACCAAAAATCATTTCGCATCCTAAAAGACAATAATTCAGTAGTTGACAATAATTTAGATGTGCATTTTAAGTATGTTTCTATTATAATCAATAAAAATAGACATTATTTTAGTGATTATCGAATAGTGCAATTATGTTCGAATTCGTGCGAAACAAGCTGGAGCCGCTTCACACCACATTTGAGGACGGAGGTCAGTACATTTTTCTAACTTCGCTACTGCAATTTGGGATAATTCAAAATGATGGTTGGTTCCCACATCCACTATTTTGAATACGTACAGTGAAAATGTCCGCCGTTGACTATTTTCGTTGTAGAAGCTACGTAGTTATATACGTATAACTATACTACGATTCATGGGGGTAATCTTAACAAAAGCATAGTCATTATAGAAGGGATGAAATTCGAGATTACTGTAATTTTAAACATTTTAACGGATTTCGTCGAATACACCCACACCTCGCACAAAGGTTTTCGGGAAATGAAAATGGGCGTAGGCATGCTTCTACGAAAATGGTGACGTTGGTAACGGAACCCTCATGCGCGCGCAGGATTTCTCTTTTTCCGGTGGAGATTTCAAAATGGCGATAGTGCACGGCTTTAGTTCTTCGAAGTACTACTAGGTGTCAGTAATGAGATAGTGATGCGCGCGCATCCGAATAGCAGCGTTTACAAGTTTCAAAATGGCGACGATGTACTGCTTCGGAAAATTGGATAACCGATAATTCTTTGTCATAACGTTGGGCGAACACGCACTCACACTAGCGACTAGCGAATGCGCGCGCATAAAACTGAGATAGGCTCTATTCCTTCTAGAGCGCGTGTCGACTATTCCAAGAAAGGCGGTGAAAACTTACAGTCGTATTCTGAACAATTTATATTTGTGTTTTTTTACATTGCAAGTGAAGTTGATGATAGTGAAGTGGTTTATTATGTGTCAGTGGTTTTTGTGAAAATTAAGTTTATAAAAATTAATTAATTTCTGAAAAGGAAATTATCCTTTCGCCGGCGTGTCAGTGATGAAATAATTTTATGACTTGAATATTGTGTAGTGGTTGATTAATTTAATGATTATATATATTATTTGTGCATTTGGTGATGGTGGTTTGAATTATTTATTTTGTGACATGATAAGTGAAGATAAAAGAACTTTTTGGACTACGCCCTTGAAGAACCTGCATTTTTCGGAAACAAATGAAGAATTTCATAATGGCGGCTGGTCGCGACTGCGCAGTAGTGACTTTATAGACAATAATCATGTGAACTAATGCAATGAAGTATATATTAGTGAATATTAATTATAGTGAGTTTACTTGGTGAGTTATCTTATAAATATTATCCTCTATCTGTTGTGATTTTTTTAAATCTTGATGGTGATGAACTTAAAATATGCACATTGTTCCATAAATTGAATCTTTAGTGATGAATGATTATGTTAGGTTTCTATGATTCCTTAGTGAACATTCAACATTTTCGTTTTAAAAGCAGCAACCCCATAGAGTCTTCAAATAGAATCTACTTATCATAAAATTCTGTTGCTACATTCCACGAATATTATTTAACTCCTAACATCGTGACTACTTATACATTACTGGGAAGTATCTGATTCGATAATTCCTTTGTTCATGCGTGGATATTCGAAAAGTAATGATAGCTGGAATAGCAGGGGCCCCTAATGTGCGCGCATCCGCCCAACAACATTCGAGTAGATACCTTTTTTCAAAATGGCGACAGTGTAATAATTAATAACAAAAGGGAGCTTATTATGCGCTTTCATCCATACTGAAAATTATTTGTTCACTTGTATGGAATTGACTTATGCCGATAATTTCAAAATGGCGACAGTGTACCGCTTCCGAAGAGCATGAGGTTGTCATGCGCGCGCAGCCGTATTGGAGATTTTTGGACAAATGCTCTCAATCCGTAGAAAACGTAGTATTTTCTTGGTGGCACGGAATGTACCAAAAGTTAGTTATTCAAATTATTATCATGTGTCTGATAGATTAAAATCTGATACTATTAATAAGCCGAGTCGCCGAATGCCTCTTATTGCCAACTTTGGGATATTTTTGTGGGAGCATCCTTACGGACAACTTCTGTATTCAAGTATGTATGTATTGTTGTATACGAAGATAAACATATATAACATATAGAAGATTCCTTTGTTCTGGAAGGAATATTCGGGCATACTACGCAAGTTTCAAAATGGCGATGGTGTACTGCTAGAGAATTGCTAACATAGGCTACGGATTTGTGGATGCGCGCGCATCTTTGTGAAATTTCCTTTGTTCATCATAGTGTACCAGACACTATTGGGAGTGTACAATTCAAAATGGCGGCGATGTACTGCTATGTTTATGAGATGCGCGCGCATGGAAATGAAGCTTTTCTGTAATTGACCTTCGATTAGAACATTCGAGAATAGTACATAGAAACTCGGGCTTTAGTTTTTCATGTACGACGGTGTACTGCTACTACTTTGAAATAGCGAAGTAAACCTTGGAGGTGCGCACGCATCTAACAATTTCTTTGTTCGTCCTATTGCCTGAATTGGGAGGCTATAATAAAAATAGCGATGGTGTACTGTCTCAAAATCGCGAAGTTCGATATTGCGATGCGCGCGCATGCAATTTGATCATGTCTTTATTTGCCCTTGTATTCGATTCGGACATTCAAGATCAGAGTGTGGATCTAAGTGGTCGGTTTCGTCTTAATTTACTTTCGATATTGTATATTTTGATCGGGCTGAAAAGTGATTCGGTTCATCGAATTATTCAACTAATGCGGTTGTTTTAAATAAATATAATTTCACTCAAAATCTAAATCAAATAATTAATGTAAACTCTGAAACGCTGATTCTACAAAAATAATAATCATTACGCGATCCTTTTGAGTCAGCTACGGCTTGATCAAGTAAAAAAAATCTTGGTGTTTCAGTATTCAGTATGATGACCTGTGTGAATTTCAATATGGCGCTCAATACGTCGAACAACTTTGAAATACGTACGGTGTTCTATGCGCGCACATCCATAAGGGGGCCAATGATGATTATTGTACGAGTTATCGTGTATAGACTTTCTGAGCCGATGAACACTTTTGATTTTGAACTATACATTTATTTATTTATTAGGAATCGTGTACATCGTTAAGTTATGCATAAGTGTTAGTGAATTATTAAACAATTAATTCGTGTATTCTCCGAGTTCAATATGATAGCAGTACGCTTTGTGAGTTCCCCGATGTTCGAGAATATACCTCGGAAAATTCCAAGATGGCGCCAGTGTAGTGGTTCGAAGCAACAGACAGCATCTAGGGCGGGGTATGCGCGCGCACCCGAGTGGGATATCTCTAAATGTTTGTACAGGTATGTGCCTACCATTGACTGTCAAAATGGCGACGGTGTACTGCTACTACTTTGAAATTGTGTACTCAAGCTTCGAGGAACTCGCACATGTGCGTGTTTGCTTGTTTATATTTACTTTTTTTGCGAACAAAATAGTAATATGAAGTCGTCTGAGATCTTTGTTCGTCTATTCGAGTATAGATTGTATTAACTGAAATGTCGGTTTCAAATTTCCGAATCGAGATCATTCCAAAATGGCGACTGTGTACTTCCTCGAAGAAGTAGTCATTAACTACGGGGCGTATGCGCGCGCATCTGAAATTCGTCTTTAGCTTGTATATATCATTATATATCATTGATTTTTTTAAATGGCGACGGTATACTGCTACAACTTCGACATGCGCGCGCATCCGAATAGAGGTTTTCTTTGTTCTGGAATCGACTGTTCGCTTAGGGTCGATCATTGCAGTTGAGATCGCGGAAGCTTGTGGTCATTTAGCTATTTTTCTTTAATTATAATGTGATGTGTTTCGGTGGCTATTAATGTCTTTTAAAAATTTTATTATCGAGTTTTGAATTTCGGTTAAGTTTCGGTTAAATTTCTTTAAACCGTTTAATAGCGAAATAAATTACTAGAAGTGTTCATAAAGACAAGTTTTTAAATTAAGGCCACACCCATCCTGATACAAAAGTCATAGAAATCAAGATGGCAGGACGACTCAAAACGACCAACGTTCGCTATTGCCTACTACTAGTGATATTATATTATTTGAAGGCGAAAATTAAGATTGATTTACTAATATCTTATCATCGTAATTCCAAGTAAAGGTAATTTTGATTTATTAGTACGAAGTACTTGTAATAATAGTTTCATAAATAATTCACAAATTTTAATAATATTAAATAATTCAAATACACAAGTGACTTTTATATGTGATAGTGCTCCAATTTTTTAAACCGTGGGTGTTCTTGTGCCACGCCCATCCGATATCAAGCGAAAACCAAGAAGGCCGATAAAGTCAAAATGGTGGACGATTGCGACTAGTAACGTAATTTTATGAATTACCTTCTTAAATTCGATATTTAAATGATCTAATAACTTATTTATGTTGGTATAAGCTATAACTTCATTTATATAACGGATTTTAAGACACGCTCATCATCATCAATCACCAACATTCGGGGTAAGTAAAAAAATTACCGCCCGTAACGAGCGACGGTCCTGAATAGTAAGATTGCAGAACTCAAAATGGCTGGCGATAACTTAGTACTTATGTACTTTTTATAAAAGTCAAGATTTTGCGTAAGTTTTAATTTATAAAACATTTAGAACCAAGGACCTCGTAGGTCAGTAATAACTACACCGATCTGTGTACAAATAAATGTGTTTCTTTCTTCTTATCTGTGGATTTGCAAGGTTGACAACGATCACGGTCAGTCTACAACAGATGAATGACCATTCATGTCATTCATCAGTACCGTCGTTTAGTGAGGTTTTTGTGTGATTATCGGAGAAATTAATAAAGCACTTATGAATTTACAATTAAATCATAAAACATATTTAATTGGTGATGCTTTTTTAAATAAAGAACGGTTCTTGGAGTCCCCTATCCGATTTCAGCTGTCCTGTTAACCAAGATTGCTTTGTACAACGCGCATGTAAATTCAAATAGTTTAATCGTGTCGTGTGTTCATGTAACTTCTCAGATAATCTTATTAGTGTTTATAAAAGTGATACTGCGGTGAGTATGACTACTTAAACGATTTATAGAGAAAAAGAAATGTTAGTATTTCGTAGTGACAATTTTTGGAAATTAAAATGGTGGAGATTTGCGCCCTAGTGATATCAAAGATGTATATTGGAAATTAAACATATATTTTTACGAAAATAAAATTAAGTAATATTTTATGAAATCATTCTTTTTTATTAAAAGAAATGGGACATACATAAAGTTTCTATCTTTTACATTAATCTTACATCTTAAATCGTCAGATAAATATGATAACAGCACGGCTCTATGAATTGTGACTTCATCTATTTTCCAGAACATTTCCTATGTCGGTTTCAAATAACCAAATCGAGATGATTCCAAAATGGCGACTGTAGGTGCTTCGAAGTAGCAGACAGTAGCTACGGGGAAGAGGAATTTCAGCTGCGCGCGCATACCACCCCGTAGCTATCGAGAATCGAGATTATTCTAAAATGGCGACTGGGTACTGCTTCGAAGTAGCAGACCGTAGCTACAGGGCGGTATGCGCGCGCATCTGAATGGAAGTTTTCTTTGTTCTGGTATCGACTGTTAGGGTCGGTCAGTCTAGTTTGGATCGCGTAAGCTTGAGGTGGTTTGCCAATACTGTTTTTTTTTAAATTATGATTTGATGTGTTTCCTTGGCTGATAATATCTGTTAAATATTTTAGTATTTTGAATTTATTTTAACCATTTAATAGCGAAATAGGACAAGTGTTAAATAGTAAAAGTGTTCATATTGACATGTTCTTAAATTAGTGCTTCGTTTTTGAGATTTTTTTGGGCCACACCCATCCTGATACAAAAATCACGGAAATCAAGATGGCGGAACAACTCAAAATGGCCAACATTCGCGATTGCCTACTACTAGTGATTTTATATTATTTGAAGGCGAAAATTAAGATAGATTTACTAATATCTTATCATCGTAATTCCAAATAAAAGTATTTTTTATGTGTTAGTAGGTACTTTAATAATAATTTCATAAACAATTCGCAAATTAACATTATTTTACTTTATAAATTTAATTATCCAAAAAAGTGATAGTGCTCCAAATATTTTTAAAATCCATTGGATTTCATTGTCCCACGCTCATCCGACACAAACTGAAAAGCAAGATGGCGGATGAAGTCAAAATGGTGGTCGATTGTGCCGACTAATGTAATTATGAATTACCTTCTTAAATTCGCTATTTAAATGATTTAATAAGTTATTGATGTGAATATAAGTTATTACTTCATTTACTTATCGGGGTTTAAGACACACTCATCAATCACCAATCACCAACATTCAGGGTAAGCAATGAATAGACATTTAAAAAGAAATTACCGCCTGTACCGAGTCACGGTCCTAAATAGTAAGATCAGCAAGATTTTCCAATATGGCGACTGTGTACCTACTGTTTCGAATGTAGCAGACATTAGCTACGGGGCGGTATGCGCGCGCAACTGAAATTCCATTGCAAGTTTAACATGGCGACGGTGTACTGCTACGGCTTTGACATGCGCGCGGATCATGACAAGTTTTTAAATTAGTGCTCCATTTTTGAGTTTTTTGGGCCACACCCATCCTGATACATCATCCAAAAGTCATGGAAATCAAGATGGCGAAACATCTCAAAATGGCCGATGTTCGCGATTCTCTACATCATAATTTTATGTGTAAAGAGTAAAAGACGTAGGTAATTCAATTAAGAGTCCGTCGGACCGAATTTCTCTTACAAACGTAATACCGAAATAAATCGTAATCCAGACAATATTCTATCAAATTATGTTATTGTTCGGATTTGGATACCATTAATCTAGGTCTACCATTTCTACTCTACCATTTCGTTTAAAATACTTCACTGTAAATAAATGTAAGCGAATGCAATTTTTGATAACTTTACCAAATTTGGAACGATTTTCCCGGTCTTTTATTTCCAGTGAAGTAGTAGTACTACTACTTTACTGGAAATAAAAGACCGGGAAAATCTAGGTTTTTACGGTACTGTTTCGTCTACTCGAAAAGTACCGTAAAAACCTAGATTAACGGTATCCAAATCCGAATAATGACATATTTTGATAAAAAATTGTCTCGATTACGATTTATTTCGGTATTAGGTACGTTTTTGTGGGCAATTCTGCTCCATTTGACCATTAACGACATATACTTACATTTTTGTGAAAAAACGTTTGACTGCCTCATTGGTTTAGGGTAGCTAATGAGCGTGAGGTCCTGGGTAACTCCCAGGTTCAGTAAAACACACCACGCCTCTGCCGCTCAGTACTGTCGTTATCCAGGATCCGGTCACATAGATATCTACTTCAAGCTGTTCATGGGAATTTCATTGAAAAACCTAATTTGTTAGACCTGGTAATCAAATCCACTAAGTGCAATTGGTTTGTCTGACGTCCTTTCAAAATGAATAATATTGCCCTCAATTTAGATTATGTATATTCAATTTACTTACCTTACGTAAGTAGACCTCAGTCCAGTTATTAATTAATGTTGGTAACACCGGTCTCGTAGTAATAAGTGATTCGTATCTGCAAAATACAGCGGCCTTCGGTTTTAGACTGCTTAATACTTTCTTTCTACCTTACTTGCACAACGACACACGTCACCAACAATAACACCAACGCTATTCGGCCAACGTGTGGATCAGTAATAGCTTTGGCGCCAATATTCTAGCAGCCTGACGGGTTTGATTGGATCAAATCGATTAACACCAATGTTGGCGTTATGGATTACCGCCAATATAATCGGCGCCATCTGATCTAGAAGATGACTTTGAATTCATTAGCATTTATTATTTCTAATACTTATAAAATCAAATTCACATTTCTGTAGGTACCTACCTACTAAGTATAACAAAATTCTTGAACTTAAAGCTTCTCTTGATAAGTTCCTCCATACCTCCAAATAAAATAGCCTTTTCTCTGACTTACAGTTAGTGCGTAATAATTTTATTTGAAACTTACATGCTTTGATTTTCATTTTTAATAAATAGATTCACTATAAGTCTAATTAAAGTAATCAGTAAAGTATGTAGTATGTACTTATATACCTATACGTACATAACATTCCCAAACTGATTGAAAATATTTTTGATTTATTGTTAGACACTTAGCTGTACATTTAATAATGTGTAGTGAGAGCCAGACGAATCGATTACAGCCTCGGGGTAACTCCTATCTGATGTTATACTATACCTATCAAAGGGAACACTAATTAAGCCGGCAGACAGGGATGGTCATTGAGGGGCGAGGGGGCGCGTTGCATAGCACTTTGTACCCGGTATATTAAATTGACCAATATCATGCCTCGCTGCTACTAGCCTTTCAAAAATCCAATAAAGCTTTTAGAGAGCGCGGCTGCCTAGATTGGCAGCCGCGCTTGCAAGGCAGTTCAATTTATCAATATACAGGGTGAAATTGAATAACATAACATAATCAACTCATTACATTGTCCCACTGCTGGGCACGGGTCTCCTTTCGGAATGAGAGGGATTATTAAGCTATAGTCCACCACGATATCCTAATGCGGGTTGGCAGACTTGGCCGACACACGCCGTCGAGAAATGCAGGTTTGCTCACGAAGTTTTCCTTCACCGTTTAAGCGCGTGATAATTATAACTATTAATACGCACATGACTTCGAAAAGTCAGAGGCCTTGGATTCGAACTCGACCTTGGCAGTTCTATGGTCATATCACTAGGCTATCACTGAGTGATTGAAATTGAATAAACGCGAAAAATAAAATATATCATTCTATGTGTAGCAAAGAAAAATTTAGAACATGTAATTAAGGAAAATAATTTTTAATTTTTTATACTTCTTTAGTATTGTAAAGAGAGTTTGGCAACGTCTCGTGCGCCTCGAGTGCTACTTTTCTCGTGAGTAGAAAAAAAAAGTAAATGATAGTAAGTGCAAAGCGTTAATACTTCACGTAGTAATCATCTGCGTAATGAATTAATAGGATGCGTCCCGGGTATATATTGGCAATTGCTTGAAATTATTTATTTGTGTTTTGTTTAGTTAAATGCCGATAATTCATGTGTACTAGAAGACAAAGTCTATCGAAGATAAAAGAATAAGGTTTTTTTACAAATTAGATACCTGAAATTACATTTTAATGGTTACTGAAACTCCCATTTCGATTTGTTGCATTTTTTCAAATTCACCATGTATAGGTAGGTATCCCGTAATTGAATCAATTTTTTTTTATATAAAATCCTAATAACTATGTTTTAAACCAATTTGCACCATTTATGTGGGACACTTTGTCATAGGAACAACTATGACAATCTTTAGGGGTAACCAAAAGCCCAAAAAGCCTAACAACCAGTCTCTCCTTGAGATATCAGTATTCCCCAGACATTGGGTTACGGCGGTCTGATGGCAGTCGCTTCCAATGCCCAAACTTTCCCAAAATTTCATAGAAAAACCCAATAAGACTTTACTAGATCTGGGAATCGTACCCAGGACCTTCTAGCATAGCAGTCGCGCTTAGGACCACTAGACTAATGAGCCAGTATTACCAAGACCAATTTGACTGCAAGCGCACTATTTGGGTTAAATACCGCCTACTTAACTTGTGGTCATGTATTAACAAAAAGACTTTACCGATGTGACCTTCTGTGGCAATCCCGGGCCTGCCCACGCGACCGCTCTCGGCGAAATCTCTTACGTAAGTGACTTGTTTCGTCTATAATTGCGGATTAATGCTGAGTCAGTAACTGGCGCCAGTAACTCGTCAGTCAACATAGCAGTTCAATTTTGCTGGATATTATGCTGATCAGGAAGTTGTTCTAACCGTGAGACACTTGCATTTAAGTAAATCGTCTTTCTTCTTTTTTCACCATGTCAGCACTGAATGGTATGTAAATCTGAGTTACTAACGACTCAGACACAGTGTCTGAATTGACACATTTTAATTTCAATATTTTTTATATATGATTCGGACACCATCGAATTATTAAATCTTTTTAGTACTTACCTAGTGAGACAATTTTTTTTAAAATGTAATAAGTGAAAAAAAAGCGTTACCAAAACTATTTAGGATTTACAGATTTACGAGTTGTAAATCTGACTGCCTCATTAGTCTAGTGGTACCAAGTGGCGCAGAAGCCGATCGCTCAGCCGCTACGCCAAACGTGTCGTCATTAAATGTATGTCTCAAAAACTCCTTTGGCGAGTGGAACAGCGGGCAACAGCGAATAACTACTACTACTACTACTACTACTATTTACCAATTAAAATTATTATGTACACGTTTTATAATTATAGCTCCATATTTTTCCGGGTGACCGTATTTATTTAAAGCATAGCAGGATAAAATTCAATACTTATTCCAAGTAAATATACAAGGTTTAATATACCAATTGGAGCTCCACCTTGCAGAAAATCGTAACCAAGTAACATAGCTCCGTGCTATGTTGTGCTCCCAACGGTGAGCAAGGTCGCCAGAGCTCCGCGAGGAAGCGTTGTGTTGGCAGTGTGTGCAAGCGCCCATAGGCTGCGGTAACCACTTACCATCAGGCGGGCCGTATGCTTGTTTGCCATCTTAGTGGTATAAAAAATATACAAGTGGTATAAATTACAATGCTTTAGTTACTTGCCTAAAGCATTAACTAAATATCGTCAAAATTCGTACATATTCCGAGCGAGTAAAACCTTCAACAAAATATGCAAAAACTTTAAGATACTTACATTAACTATGCTAGTGCTCCATCAGCAAAGCGATGCATGACCCTTGGTTTCCTTTAGGAATTGAAGAAATAAATAATAAATTAAAATACCCAGCTAGCCTACCCAGGTGTAAACACCATTAGATATCTTTACAATCTATATTAATATTATAAAGAGAAAAGATTAGTATTTTTGTTTGTAATGAATAAACTCAAAAACTACTGCACCGCTTTTAAACATTTTTTCACTAATAGAATTTCACTATCGTTGCGTAACGTAGGTTATATTGTTAATCGAGTTAAATATAACGTCACGATACCAAGGGAATCAACTAGTTTCCTATATATGAAAATCTGTAATTGGCTCTCTGTTTCCCTACTATCGCTATAATTGTATTACTAGCTGTGGATTTTTCGTAATTTCCTTACAAATGATAAAACAAAGTCCTCCGCCACGTCTGTCTGTTCGCGATAAACTTAAAGACTACTGCACGGATTTTCATGCGGTTTTCACCAATAGAAACTGAGTGAACTTACCAACCAGAGTGATTCGTAAGGAATGTTTTAAGCTATTAAATATCACGCTACGACACTTAGGAACGGGGCAACGCGGGTAAAACCGCGGGCAAAAAGTAATTAAATAAATAAATAAAACGTCTCTACCATCTGAGACGTTAGTTATGTCGATAGTACGAAATGTAACTTTATAGGTACCTCGGTAAATTACATGATACTCGTTCAAGGCCATGAATGAGATGGGTGGATTGCGTGGAATATGATACTTACAGGCAATTCATATTTCTAACTATACTAATATGTATTACAAATGCAATAGTTACTCTGCCTGTCTGTTTGTTTATCACGTTTTGACGTCTAATCTGCTCAACGTTCTTGGATGTGGATGAGTTTTGGTATAGAGATAATTAGTTAGTTGAAGGATAAGCTACCTTATGTTTCAAAAAGTGTGGCCAAGGGAAATACAGATTCATTTTTATGTATTACCAGCGGGCCCAAACAAACATTTTCCTGCCCTGAATATAAAAAAAACGGAGATAGGAGACATACAGCCATGCTTGACAGCGGCGGTAACTAAACACCACCGGTCCCCCACACTGCTAACACAACGCTTCCTCGCGGAGTTCTGGCAACCTTGCTCACCGTTAGGAATACAACATAGCATTGAGCTATGTTATTTGGCTAAGATTTTCTGCAAGGTACTTCCCCAGTCGAGCAGCTATTGTGCGTGGAATTATTAGATTCCACTATGCCCTACCTCTTTTCTTATGTCTATAGAAGATAGATTTATAGATTTACGCACAGTTATTTTGGCTGAATTAAACTTTGACAACCAATATGGATGAATAATGAACTGATTACGCAGTATGTATCTTGCCCTTTATGTAGGCGTGTTATTATACGTAGGTCGCAGGTATTTACGTAACTGAAGAGTTTTGCGTAATGCCTGACGGATACTTGAATAACCTTCGAAAGTCTACCCACTCGACAGGAGATGAAAGATAAGTATGTTTATGGAACTATTAATTTGGGTTAGAGTAGCCTCATCTTACTTTATCGTAACATAATGATTGTATCATTCATTTTTAGATTGTGAGAAAAGGATGGCGCTATTTAAATTGTAGAGTGGCATCTCATTCTCTTAATCGCAATAACGTCATGGTACGGCCTCTATAGTTAAAGCTCATTTATTTAGCTGTAATTTTCAACTAGGTATAAGAAGCATTATCTTAGAATTCGGTGAAATATTACCGCTTTTTATATTTTACTGACTAAAATCATAAAAAAAACAATTGCAAAGGACAGACTGTATAGTTTGATGTGTCACCGTGTTTACAACTAGACTATCCTACGATACGCAAGTTCTGATGTTATAAAATAGCTCAATTTACGTATAAATTTCCTTTAAATCCTGAAACATTAACAGGTTAATCAATTGATCACATTATTTTAACTGCTATGACGAACTAATATCTAACGATAGTTTAGTTCTATAATGTGAACCGTTAATTCATCTTTTTTCTTAAATTACCTACTCTAAAACGCATTTAAACTTTTTGACGGAGGGAACTCCTTAATTCTTGTCTATGCAGGGTGGAGACAAAGGTATGTGGAATTTTCGAACATTAAGCTCTAAGAATCCAGTGGAATGCACCTGTCATATTACCGGTATGTTCAACAGACCTGATAAACAAGTTAAAAAGGATCAGAGGGATCTGCTTGAATTCTCCATGGTCCTCCCCTAACTATGGTGCGCTCAGTATTACCAGACGCGACTGGAAAATACGCCGTGCTCAACCAGTGTTTAATGTACCAAATATCTCGCAACTGCGAACTTCTGATTTCGTTTACGGCAAAAAGACACGAATAAAGGTTACCTCGAAGCTCTAGAGAGACTCTGAATTATTGAGTGGATCACATCAATGCGCTGTGGAACACAATGGAGTTCTTGTTCCTGAATTCTTGAGAGTTGCTTATGCTTCTTTATTCCTTAGAATTGTCACCAATTCTCACTCTAAATATCTAATAACCAAAGTAAATATAGTGTTATTAGAATATTTAGTTACTAGAATATTTAGTTTGTATGTGTGTAGGACTACTAGGCATCTATCTATAGCTTATATCTTGCCATTTTTCTCAACAGTATTTTTTTTTCTGTTTTCACAGCGAGCAGTCGATAAGCAGCGCCCGTGCATCCGTCATGGTGTACGACGATGGGCTGAAGCGCTGGGTGCCTTCGGGTTCCAGCTCCGGGCTCTCCAAGGTCCACATTTACCACCACACTCAACACAATACCTTCCGAGTAGTCGGAAGGAAATTGAACGACCATGAGGTTGGTATAAGAGTTATTAAATTTTTCTTTTTTTACAGAGACTCTTTTTTAGAGGCACATCAACATTTTAGGGAGTTCCTACTTATACTATAAATGTGAAAGACTGTCTCATTAGCCTAGTGATTCTGAGCGCGACTGCTACGCTTGAGGTCCTGGGTTCGATTCCCAGGTTGAGCAAAGTGTTATTGGGTTTTTCTATGAAATTCTCAGTAGCAGCTCGGAGTTTGGAATTTGTGCCCGGTTAATGGCAATAGGCTCGCCCCCTATTACATGGGACGAAAACATACCGGCGAACTATGGGAGTACATTAATACGCCTTTGCCTAACCCTTCGGGGAAAACAGGCGTGATGGTATGTAAAAGTTTGTATTATTGAATGTTTGTAATCAGGCTAAAAGGGATGAACTGATTTGGATGAAAATTGGCACACACATAGTTTATAACCTAGACTATATAGGGTAATCTTTATCCAGGATTAAATTCTGAAGTTCACGCAGAGTTGCCGGCAGAAACTTCATAGTTATAAATAACCCCGTACGGAATGATGCTTTATAAATCCGTGCCCGGTTAGTGGCAATACGCTCGCCCCCTATTACATGGGACCTAAACATAATCGAAATATAGTTCTGGCTAAGTCTCTGTGTCATAAAGTCACAAATAACAGCATTGTGTCAATTTTGTAAGTTTTTTAACTCACGCCTTTTTCCCACAGTGGTAGGCAGAAACTATAGACTGCCACTTCCTTCGATTCCTGCATACTTCTTTGGTTAAAATAAAATAATTCTAAAAAAAAGTTTTAAAAATTCAGTCTCATTACAACATTATTTGTTAACACTTGCAGTTTTCGTTAATATAGGATTATAGATACAACTGCATTATTATCCTGCATTTATTAGCCTAGTGGCCCTGAGCGCGATTGCTACAGTAGAGAGCAAAGTGTTATTGGGTTTTTTGTGAAATTCTCAGTTCGGAGTTTCAGTTTGAGCCTGGTTAAAAGCCTCCTATTACATGGGATCTAATCATAAGTACCGGCGAACCGTGGGTGTACGATGGTAGGTACACCTTTGCCTAGTCCTGCATGATGGTATCTTATGTATGTTAGATACAATTGTGACATTCCGAACCCACTCTAATTCGAAACTATAATTTGAAGATTACCAGAATTGGCCTTTAGATTCTAGATCATACTTCTTTTTCCCAGGTGGTGATAAACTGTGGAATCGTCCGTGGCTTGAAGTACAATCAGGCGACGGCAACCTTCCACCAGTGGCGGGATGCACGACATGTGTATGGCCTCAACTTCTCCTGCAGAGAAGATGCTGACAGCTTCGCGAGGGCCATGATGCATACCCTAGAGGTAAGGAATAATGCAAAGTTTTTTTTATGGGATAGGAGGGCAAACGAGCAGACGGATCGCCTGATGGTAAGCGATCACCGCCGCCCATGGACACCCGCAACACCAGAGGAGTCACGAGTGCGTTGCCGACCGTTTAAAAGGGGATTGGGCCTCCGGTAACCTCACTCACTCAGCGAAACACAACGCAAGCGATGTTTAACGCCGGTCTTCTGTGAGGCCGTGGTATCACTCCGGTCGAGCCGGCCCATTCGTGCCGAAGCATGGCCCTTCCATGTAAAAGTTTGTTCCCACACTCAAAATTAAATGTTGTCTTAACCCCCGACGCAATCAGAGGGGTGTTTTATGTTTAACGTGTGTATCTGTGTGTCTGCTGCATCGTACCGCCCAAACTTCAATTTTTTTTTCTTTGAAAAGTGACTTGATCCAGAGGGTTCTAAGCTGATTTTAGAAAATCTGGCCTGTCCTTTGAAGATTATCAGCTTTTTTTGGTTCATGAAGGGATGTGAGCAACTTCGATCGATTTGAAATTTGGTATCTTGTTACTTCAATGATATTGCAAGAACATGGTAACCATGTCTTGATGATGCGGGGGTCTTTTTAAGTTTTTTTCAATTAGACCATAAAGGTCTAATTTGAATTTACAGATACTTTGGAATTGCCTCGTTACCCTAGTGGTCCTGAGTGCGACTGCTACGGTAGACATCCTGGGTTCGATTCCCAGGTCGAGCAGTGTTATTGGGATTTTCTATGAAATTCTCAGTAGCAGCTCGGAGTTTGAAGTTTGTGTCCGGTAGGTGGGCTGTAAGCTTGTATGCCACCTTAGTGGTATAAATAAAAATATGTCACTGAACTGGTTGTGGGAGGGATTGTTGAGTTCCTTAGATTATGGTCGAGCTACACAATGACTGATGCATGCGTGCCGTCAGCTGTGATTGGTCTACTCAAAGCAGCTAATCTTTCTTCTTTCGGTGTCCTGAGGTCCTTTATTCGAAATACAGGGTCGCGTGGACTAATATCCATCACCATAGATATATATAGCATGCTGTTTTTTTAACTAGATCCTGGCTAACAAACCTGCGAGCAACTCGGCGCCTCCGCCCCCACAACCACCAAACCCTCCCGTGCCGTACAACGGACATAATAATGCTCACACCTACGACGAAGATATGGGATACAGGTAATTTTCGCTTCTGTACAATATGTCAGAAAACCCTGTCCGGCCCGTGAAACTTCCCCTTTAATTTAATATCAATCTGTTAGTATCTTAACGGTTTCGTAGCAAATTGTTCAATTAACTAATTTAAATTTCATTTTGCTTCTGGTTTGGCGCTAATGTATAGTATTAATGTGGAAACGAATGTCATAGGAATATCTATGACAATTGTTAATGGTAGTCAGAAGTCCAAAAAAGCCTGACAACCGGTCTACTCTCCGGATATCAGTATTGCCTGAAATTGTGTATCGGAGGTCTGATGGCAGTCGCTTCGTGTAAAATATTGATATTCAGCCGCATCTGATGAGACTGGAAGCCGACTCCAATATAGTTGGGAAGATGAGCAGACGGATCGCCTGATGGTAAGCGATTACCGCCGCCCCGCAACACCAGAGGAGTCACACACAAGTGCGTTGCCCGCCTTTTAAAAGGGGATTGGGCCTCCGGTAACCTCACTCACTTTGCGAAACACAACGTAAGCGTTGTTTGAGGCCGCTTTTCTGTGAGGTCGTGGTATCACTCCAGTCGAGCCGACCCATTCGTGCCGACGCATGGCTGTCCCACGTTTGAAATCCGATTATCTTCGGATGTAAAGAGCTCACCGGCGCCATCTATTTTAAAAAATGACAACCATTTACTGGTAAAAGTATCTAAAGAATTATTTACAGAAATAAATATCATTCATCTAACTGTGTGAACAGAACAATGACGCGAGAGGACGCGGCCATATTCCAGCAACCACAGTACCACGCCCCCCACAACCAGCAGCACCCACAGTACCACGCGCAGCCCAGCCAGTACCACGCGCCCCACCATCATCACCAGGTAAGCATACCATACTTGACATAGCAACCACGGAGCAGCGGACGACGGTATTTTTTCTGAATCTAGGTTTTACAATACTCTTAATGGAAACTGCCTCATTAGTCTAATGGGCTTAAGCGCGACTGCTATGGTAGAGGTCCTGGGTTCGATTCTCATCGAGCACAGTGTTATTGGGTTTTTCTAGAAAATTCTCAGTGGTAGCTTGGAGTATGTATTTGTGCCTGTTATTGGCAGTATGGTCGCCCCCTGTTACAAGAGACCTAAATACGTGAACTATGTGGATGTACAGTAAACGCTCAAAGGTCAATAAGCACGCTAAGGATTATATTGCTATGAACAGTACGAGCGAGCTCGATACAGCCAGTGCGTGTCACTTGTTAACGACAATGAATAGAAGGTCGTAAGTCAAACTAAACGTCAAGCTATTGTGTTGTGTGATTGCCTATCGACTTTTCGCCACTTTATATTAACCTAACCTCTGCCTAAATAACTTAATTAAGTATTCTTATGCAAAAATATCAAGATAAGGACAATGATCACGAATGCGAAACATTTGTGACCCCAACTGTTTTTTTCACAGATTTTTTATATTACTGCCTCATTAGTAAATCGTAGCAAGTGGCAGTCTATAGTTTCTGCCTACCCCTGTGAGAGAAAGGCGTGAGTGTATGTATGTATGTATGTAGTAAATGTTTAAAGAATATGCTGAGATGGTTTGGACATGTTGAAAGAATGAATGAAAGACGATTAACGAAAGGAATTTATAAGGCGAATGTCGGCGGCAGCGCCGGTAGAGGTCGCCCTAGAAGGACATACGCCGTCTTATTTGCCATCTTATTGGCGAGATCCTTCAAAAAGGTCACTCGCAACCGGCGTGTATGTATGAGAAGATGTATGAATGTGGAAGAAGCAAAAGAAGTATGCAAGAATCGTAGCAAGTGGCAGTCTATAGTTTCTGCCTACCCGTGTGGGAGAAAGGCGTGCGTGTATGTATGTATACCTCATTAGTCTAATGGTCCAAAGCGCGACTGCTACGCTAGAGGTCCTGGGTCTTCTTTTTCCTCTTTCTTCGATCCTCGGGTCCAGCAAAGTGTTATTGGGTTTTTTTATGAATTTCTCAGTAGCAGATCGGTGTCTGGGTTTGTGCCCGGTTAACGGCAATAGGCTCGCCCCCTATGACATGGGACCTAAACATACCGGCAAACTGTGGGTTTACATTAGTACACCTCTGTCTAACCCTTCGGGGAATACAGGCGTGATGGTATGTTTTTAGAATAAAATTTACCACGGCAAAACTACTTGTGGATAACTTCAGATGTGTACAGTTATTTCAGATGTACCGTAATGTAATACATTTTGCAGCAACCGCAACAGCCAACACCTCCAGCGCCGCCGCCCCACGGTGTCCACCACACCCTGCCGCATCAGCCCAGCCAACCCACGCCTGGACACCATCGCACGAACAGGTAAAGAAGCATTACCAGTTTTTGTATTCTTCTTATTAAAAAAAAACTTCCCCACGTTAGGTTTTTCTTTTGTATCGTGGGTGGGTTTACAAATACAAATCTCACATACACAAACACCCAAAATATAATATAAAATATTTACCATAAATAGGGCCATTCTACAACAATTTCTTTTTGTTTTTTTTAAAATAAATTATACGTTTAAATAGTGTAATTGGCCTCGGCCGTTCTATTTAAATAATAAATAAATAAATAAACAACAAAATTCAAATCAAGTTCAAAAATTAACTTTTCGTTCAAAAAACAATTTTCATTTTATTTTAGACAGAGCGTACTTTAGTGGTTTGTGACGTCATAACTCAATGCGCCAAACAAATTCTATGCTGACGTTTTGTGGGAAAGGGACAGAGCATCCTCACAATCCCCACCAAGATCTTAAAACGCTTATATTTTAAAACTTTACTAGCCGATTTAAATTATTTTTTCCTAGCTTAGAACCAAAGTTGTCAACAAAGCACAAAAGATTAGCAAGCTTAAGTGGCAAAAAACTGGACACCACTGTTCTTGGTCATAGGAAAATTAAAAATGATGAAACGATACTTTATGCTTTACATTTTATTTTAAACTAGGTGGCGCCGGCATTTCCTAACTGACGACCTCTGAGAAGAAACACCGAAACAAACTCAGAGAATCATGGTCTCTTTTAAAGTCCAGACATTAGTAGTGGTATTACAACTATGTATAACATTATATGTGTGTTACGATGTAGGCCAATATCTGAACAGGCCTTTTAAAGAAAGAGCCTTAGCAGCCTTGAGTTGACCTGTCCTGACTGACGGCACGCATTCAACAGCCATCGTGTAGCTCAACCATCATTAAAGGAGCTCAACGACCCGTCGCACGACGATCAGCAAGACATTTGCGTAGGCCATGTAAAATACTCCAAAAATTGACTTGTTTCATACACTTCAGTTGAATTTTTTCGTTGTCGGGTTTTATGGTTGACTAGCTTTTTGCCCGCGACTTCGTCCGCGTGGAATAGTTACTTTGTTCCATATGAACTGTCATCCCCTATTTTATCCCCTTGGGGGTAGAATTTATCAAAATCCTTTCTTAGCGGATGCCTACGTCATAACATCTACCTGCATGCCAAATTTCAGCCCGATCCCTCCAGTGGTTTGGGCTGTGCGTTTATAGATTACTATGTCAGTCAGTCACCTTTGAGTTTTATATATATTTAGATATGACGATGATGTTGATCACTAAGTCTGTCATTTACCGTATTAAGATGGTTTGGAAAAGCTAAACTGTGTATGTATTGCAGTGCGCCGATGCCTCCCAACATGTCGCTGTCGGCCGCAGCCACCGGAGCGCCCGCGCCGCCGCCTGTCCCGCCCCATCAAAACCTACCGCCACCTGCTAACGTAAGTATCTGAATTAATATACATTTCTAACTTTTTTAACAAAAACCCAATAAACTATGCAAAACTATGCAAAGACGGTAATTGTCGGATGACTTGTGTCGAACTGCAAATTTGGCCCTATTATTTTATTGTTTCAAATACGTCGATAGATTTGCTTGCGTCGAGAGATAGGGTTTTGACATTACTATTTTAGTATTAATTTGTCATTATCGTTTTTATTATTTTATATTGTAGTGGATAACAAATCTGGAAATAAAAGAATTTATTATTATTGTTAATTGTATGGACTTTATGTCAAAATTCTATTCTAGTAAGCAAATTTACTGATTGATTTGTTATTGGAAACGGCCGTAAATCTGCCAATCTTTGTGTTTTTGATACAAATTTGTCTACAACACTTGAAAGTAATAAACTTGAGTTGTCTGTCGCGTAGGGGCTAAAAATTCATTACCATTCTTTTGATTATTTTAAATTCATATCTCTACTAAAATAAATAATCGAAATTAATACTCAATACTCAATTCGTTTATTGCACTCCACAATGTTAACAGGTGTTAAAAAATAAATATAAAGGTATCAATCATGGACCCTGTCGGGCACGGCAATGCCCGAAATAATAAGCTTAATATTAAGCTTATGCGTTAATGAAGTTATGGGTCCACGAATTCACATGTAATAGACAACCTTATTAGTCTTTAGTGGTCCAAAGCGCTACACTCCGCTACAGCTAAGCTAGAGATCATGGGTTCGATTCCCAGGTCGAACAAAGTGTTATTGGGTTGTTCAGTAGCAGCTCGGGGTTTGGATTTGTAGTACATTATGTTATTTTAATTTACCTGTCGATTTTGCACACAACAGCTGTGCTATCCGATGTTGCTTTAAGAAAAAAGTCGCTTTCCAACCAAGTATAAGAGCTGTCTGTCAGGGCTGGTCCGCTCTTGCTGTGGGAATCCTTTTTTTATTTATTGAATAAATCTTACACATCAAACTGCTTAATTATCAGCAACTATTTAAAACGAAGTTGTAAAGCCTAATATTGTAATCATGTTTTTTTAAAAGGAGCATCTATGGAGTTTTTTGCCGGCTCTTCTCCATAAGACCCACTTCTTGGAAGCGTGTAACTAGTTTTGACTTTTCAAAAATGCCTATTTTATTGGTCTAATTGAAATAAAGCATTTTGACTTTGCATTAAAATATTTGACGTTAAAATAATTGTTTTGTCTCTCAGGGTCCCCTGGCGCCCCCCACGCCGCCCGCCGCTCCGCAGCCCCCACCAATGGTTAGTTTTTTATTTTACTCGACTACGAATTACCCCTTTTGAGTTTAGAGTCGTTCGGCAAACTAAGATGACAGACCCTGGCTTTTGCTGGGGGGAGGTAGAGGGTGAAGGTGGACCAATGTACATATCGATTCCTATTTCATATTTTAGTTTAAATTAATTTGATATAAATCATTTGCGCGCAATTTAAACTTGATTTTCGTAGTCGGGGCTAAATTAAGTTAGCAAATAAGTTTACGATTGTATTTAGCGTAGTTATTTACTTATCGATTCGTCGTTATCGTTTGTGTGATTGTCTGCGAGAATGACACTTCGTTAACATCTAGATGGAAGCTCGTTTTTCGAGAATTCGTCGTCCCTGCAAAGCAGGCGGTGTCCACACATGACAACCGTCCACCGAACGCTTCGTGGGTGGAAGATAATGGGTATCATCCTAAAGTGAGGAGTTCCTTCAAGTGAGGAGTTACAACTCCCGTGGTGAAGAAACCACGCGATCACAACGCCGCTGGAAAGAAATCTACAGTTGGCTCGGATGGGGCACGGTAGGCGTTTGAGGCTTCCCCTATAGGGGTCGCCGATAATGTAGCTTCGTTTGACGTAACGCCGAAGACCTCGCGGGGCGTCGAACAAGGGTGCCTTTCTCAACGACCACTCGCCGTACATGCCCCCGAGCGGCAATTCGTTCGGGACGCATACAGGAGCTGCTATTGCTGGCGAAAAAGGGACACGGTGCTTAATATTCTGCTATCGGAGCGGAAGAGATCCCCTGTTTTGGGCTATATTGTCTGTCTGTCCTCAAAGAAAACCGGACAAAGCGTAGAGATACGTTCCTTCGTTTGGCAGAGCCTTTAAAAGCCAGATGAGCAATCAGCTTGCTTTTCGAGGGTTTTGAAAAACGAAATGGGTAGGAAAAGTTGTTTGACACGTTCGGCGCTGTGACACGCTGGACGAATCAGTGAGATAAATCACTTCGGAGCAGCAGATCGTTAATAGGTTACCTATCAGCTGATCATTAAGAGGCTGATGCAGGTGGTTTAGCCTTTTAATGATTATCCATCGGGTCTTGCCTTAAAGATCTTGTTAGCCGAAACGGAGAGATTTGTCGGAGTATGGCAACCGTTTAAAGATTAGCTATAGACCATTGACTGATCTCCCAAATGTTACGTTGGACTAAGAAACATGTCCGTCTGTAGCGTTTAATGAACCTTTAAAAGGTCAACGGTGGCACGTGTTCTGTTGACCATTCAAAGACATTGTTGAGCGAAACGGAATGGCAAGTTTTCTACGTCAAGTTTGACGAACTTTACGGAGATTAGCTAATGGAAGCTATGCTGATCTTTAAAGGTTTGGATGGTCAACGTGGAGATGTCTAGCGTTGAGTCCGGTTGGTCTTTTAAGATGATGAGCAGGGGTCCAAGTGCTGTGTTCCGGGCGTTCACGATGAAGACGAGGCCATGTTGTGGAAATGTCTACCAGAAGTTGTTTGAGCGTATGAGTGCTAATTTAACTTTTAAGTACTGCAGTTCTCAGAGTGATTGAAGCAATTTACTTTCGTATTATATTGTAAATACATTTTGGAATATGTTCATCAATATTTTACCATGTGTTTTAACATTATATTGTTTTTGTAAATAATGTTAGGATTTTAATTTGATTTTTGATGTAAGCGGATAAAATTTTAATTACCCGTCAGTCGCTTAGTCAAACTAAGCGACTGACGGAGAATAAAAAATAAAAGCAGGCGCAACAAGCGGTAGTACCGCAAGCGGTGTCAGCCGGGCCGCCGCCGCCGCCTCCGCCGCCGTCCGGCGCTGCGCCGGCAGCGGGCGGGTTCGCGGCGGGCCCGGCGCCGGTCGCGCCCGCACCGACGGCGGCGCCGGTCGCGGCGCCCGTGACGTCACCGCCGCCGCCGCCGCCGCCGCCTGCGCCCGCGCCGCCCGCCGACATGTCCGGACTTGCCGCGCAGCTGCAGCAGGCGCGGCTTAAAAGACAAGCTAAGGTTTGTCACACACATTGTTGGGCTTGATAGGGAACGATATCACTAATGTATGAATTGTTGTTTATGGTTTTATTACTATGCATACTGTGAAATTGCTCGACTGATTTACTAGTTTCTAGCTCTCTTTGTGCAGAGCTCATATACACCGTTACATTTAAGTCGTTTTAATGCCGAAACGGTATTATACTCATCATTAGAAATACCTTTTACTATGGAACCGACCCTGTTCTGACACGGTCGGTTGAAGTGAGTAGACTGTCATGGATCAAAGCATAAGGCTAAAGGACTAATTTTTGGGGTAGAAGCATTCACAGCTAACATTATGTTTAAATTGCATCATTAATCTAGTGGTCCCAAGCGCCACCGCTTTGTTAGAAGTCCTGGGATCGATTCCCACTTCGAGAAAACTGTTATTAGATTTTTCTATGAAATTCTCAGTAGCAGCTTGGAGTTTGGATTTGTCCCCGGTTAACGATAATAGACTCGCCCTCTACACGAGACGTAAATAGACCGGCGAACAGTGTAAATACCAGGGATATGAAGTTTTGGATATAATAATATTTTGTTTATTTCAGTTACGGTTATTACGAAGTTATTTCGGATTATCCGATTGTTTCGGATAGTTTAATTATGTATATTATATTTTATTTATGAATTATAATAGAGAAATGCAATATTTTTACTCCTATTCTATCCGAAATTATTCTAAACGTTTATGTCGGATAGAATTTTATTTCGGATATTCGATACTTTATGTAATATTCCTAGTATACATTTTCTGTTTCCTACATTTTTCTAAAAATACAGGGTTAAATTTCAAAGACCGGCCAAATTATAACATTAAGACGTTAAACCTAAAGCACATACATTCATTTGAATAAATATTGCGGATTTGTGGCCGTGTGCGTGTGCTTGTATGCCCATGTATTAATGTTTACTATCTAGGTTATTGAACTGAATTGTGTAGTGGTAACTATATCCACGCGTTCTGTAATTTAGAGGGGGACAGGAATAGAATAATGTGAAAAAAAAAGAAATATTTCGTAAATCGAAAATATTAACGATTCTGTACAGCCTCTGTAAATTTGGCCGGTTATTGAAAAATAACCCTGTATACACCTCTGATGTATACAACTTTTTGGAGAATACAATTGTGTATGTTATGTTTAAATAGCAAGCGAACGGGCAGGCGAGCGGGCAAGTGAGTGGGCAGGCGAGCGCGGAGGCGGCGTCCCCGCCGGGCGGCGCCGAGCACTCGGGCTCGTCGTCGTCGTCGGGCGGGTCGGCGGCGCGCGGCACGCTGTCCTGCATGATGAACGAGATGGCGCGCACCCTCGCCCGCCGCCGCGCGCATCTCGACCGAGCCGAGGTAAGCCAGCACGTACCCACGAATTGCATACTTGACTGCTGCTTGATTCACTAAAAACTAGCTGTTCCTCGCGGTTTCACTCGCGACCTTAAAGTGATGTGCCTCATCTCCCCCCCCCCCCATTAAAATGAGAAGATCCAAAACCCCTTTCTTAGTACTCGAAGGCTGGTTCCTTTTGCACTATAATCGTACCAACTTTCGGGGATCTAGCTCCTGTAGTTTCGGTTATGCCTTAATACGTCAGTCAGTCAATCAAGTTCTTTTATATATATACTTAAACATTTAAACTTCAACCACAGCCTTGAAGGAGCGGATAACCTCCAAGACAGATATAGGTATTGGCCGCACGATCGTTTTCTCTCTTTCTAAAGAGTGGTCAATTTCATATGGGTATTACTCAGTTCATTTTCCATGTCTATGATGTGTAGGGCTGGATCCCCCTTTAGCAATCGCTATAACACGCTGTGGTTAATACCTCAGAAATCATGTTAAAATGTTTAGGTACATAGCTTACTATGTACCTAAACCTGTAATTTATACAATGCGTTAAGACAGCCGTCTCATTTGTCTAGTGGTCCCAAGCGCGACTGCTACGCTAGAGGTCCTGGGATCGATCCCCAGGTCGAGCAAAGTGTTATTGGGTTTTTCTATGAAATTCTCAGAATTACCTACCTAAACATACCGGCGAACTGAGGTTGTACAATGTGTACATTAGTACGCCTCTGACTAACCCTTCGGGGAATACAGGCGTGATGGTATGTTCATGTTAAGAAAATCCTGTCCGTACCGTGAAGGTATTGTTTGGCATCGAGATCCGGTTCTATTTATATAATCATTTTCAATTTACAAGAAAAACCTACTGAAATGGCAATACTTCAGTGACACCGTCCGTGAGTGCTGACTGGGGGCTTACTCTTGAACTCGATTCCGATACATCGACATTGGAATTGTGCCGTTTCGTCAAGTTTCGTACTCTTGAATCCGAGACTAGCGCCAAATTGTTTCAATATTGCGCAGTGATTGAGTGAACTAAATAGGATTGGGAAACGACCCAACCATTGGCCAACCAGGATGCCGATACAAGGTTAACGGATTTGTGCTCAAAAGTACGAAATCGCCCGACAGCCAAATTGACATTGGAATCGGATCACGTTTGGATTGGTATTGTATTGTTTTCAAGAGTAAGCCTGCAGATGGTTTTATAAAAATTTACTGGACATTGTGGTAGTTCTGCTATTTGGGCACAACGACCTTGAATTTTAAACCTCAAATACATATATGTTTACTTTCATGAATATTTAATGTTTCTTTATTTTATTTGGTGATGTGATTGGGATAAGTTATAGCCCCTTTCGGGTCAGACAGGGTTTTTAGAACATGGTGTATACAATCTGTAACAGAATAAACCCAAGACCTGAAAGTATTTCGTTCAGAATCGACTACTGAATCGATTACAGTGGCTTTTAATATGTGTTAATAAAAAAAAAATTAATCCCCGATATATGGCCCCCTGATCCATCAGTGGGTCGAGGTATGGAAAACTGAAACCTATTTGCACAAATTGTTATTGTGTGCGTGTGCGCATCGATGTTCTAATTGTTGCGAGTACGATTGTGGTACGGCCACAACTTTTATGTTTAGTTAGCTGATATAACAAATTCCTTGAAAAAAAAAAAATCTTATATTTCTCAAAATTACTTTCGGGTTTCGTTATTATAATTATGACTCGATATTCTAATCGATCTGTTCGAGGTCTTGCACGGGTATTCAGACACATATTGTATATGTATATAATATTATGTAAGAGCGGGTGACCTACAAGACAGAGATAGGTAGTGGCCGCGGTATCGCTTTTTCTCTTTCCTCACAGAAAACCGGCGTCAAACAACGCCTACGTTGTGTTTCGCCGAGTGAGTGAGGTTACCGAAGGCCCAATCCCCTTTTAAAGGGTCGGCAAAGCACTTGTGACTCCTCTAGTGTTGCGGGTGTCCATGGGCGGTGGTAATCGCTTACCATCAGGCGATCCGTATGCGCGTTTGCCCTCCTATCCCATTAAAAATAAATAAAAAAAAGTATGATCAATTTCATACAGGTATTGTTCAGTCCATTTTCTATATATGGAGCTGCAACTCTCTCTCTCTCTCTCTAACAATCGCTAAAACTCGGGGTACTACCTCATATACTCTTATGGAATCGGTTTAGGTACATAACAGGGCGTCATTTATATAATTAAGGACAGAAACTAATGACGCCACTGTTGTGATCCTAAGGAGTCGTCAGCAGACAACTCGGTGAACTCGACGCCGATGAAGACGTGGGAGCGGTCGGCGACGTTGCCGCATCGCCTGCCCGCCGCATGTAATGGCAATTCTTGTAAGTCGCATATGCTTCTGTGCTGCTGGTTTTTTTTTAATTGTTGCCTAGGATTATCTCCTGGGCCTTACGTTGACCACATTTTTGGCGTAGCGGCTGAGCGATCGGCCTCTGCGTCACGTGTTATGGGTTCGATCCCCACATGGAATAAATATTTTTATGATTTAGGTACAGGTATTTTGTTCCGGGTCTGGGCGTGTGTATGTGAGAATTTGTGTTTGTAAAAGGAACTGGATAAAAAAAAATACTGCTTATTTTATTTTTTAATCTTTTAAGTATACTATTGGTTCGAGCTCTGGACGAGGGAATCAGGAAATATTTTGTGGGGTTAGCTCTGGCACTGTTTTCTGTTGAACAAAATGTTTTTTTTTTATAACTGTCCATCTGTTCGTTAGTCTAGTCTGAGAGGCACTGGGTTCGATTCCCAGGTCGAGCGGTATTATTGAGTTTTGAATATGATTGTACCCTGGCTATAATCCCACAAATGAAATAAAATAATGTGTATGTTCCTGTATTAAATTTTTTTTTTAAATAGATGATCCTGTAGCTTATATGAGTGTTAATTTATTTTACAGTCGTAATTGTTTCTTTTTCTATAATTTTTTTTATTGCGTTCAAAGCTAAGAACAGCTATCGCAAGCGCCGTTATAATGTGTACACTAAATTAGACAGTATTCTTATAGCTATAAAAACGAATATCCATTGCAGCAAACTCTGAGTCCGTGACGCAACAGCAGCCCCAATCACCACGCTCCGTTCGCAAAAGATTCGGCTCGGCTAGCGAAGAAACTATACTTAAGGTGAGAATTTTTGACATGATCCATTTTACCCAATTGTGCGACACAATGGTGGGTAATGTATCAGCCTATTATACAATTTCTTAAGAATAGCCTGTCAGACCCGTGAAGGTATATTAGGTTAGGTAGATAGGAGGTTACCCAGAAAGCTGGGTATCCTCTCGAAGGTGCGGCGTTACTTCACGCCGGAACAATTGCTCACATTGTATAAAGCACAAGTTCAAAGCACAAGGGAAGCTCCCGAGCGTGAAGAACTAAGTTTGATTTCCAAGTTGAGTATGAAACGTTATTTTTTTTCTGCAAGCCCTACACATATAATACCGCGTGAAGTCCGTAAATCCGATTCTATTCTTAGTTGAAACGCATAGAACCAACATTATAAACAGGACGGAGTCCTGGTTTCCTGAAATACAGGCTTGCAGCCTAGTTTAGGCACCAGTTTCCCACTATAATATAAGCTACTAGCGGCCCGGTACGTGCTTCGCTACGTATAAAGCGAAATACAGCGGACAGCGGACAAAACCATTCCCAGATCCCCAATTTCATCAAAATCGGTCCAGTCGTTTGAGAGAAGTTCAGTGACATACACACTCACAGAAGAATTATATATATAAAGATTATCATTCTGAATGATGTATTGTATAATATTGTAGTGAGAAATAAACCTATTTATTATTATTATTCCATTCATTTATTAATTTTACTTATTTATAAATATACCTACATTTAAAAATATGAAAAAATAGCGCAACGGGATCGGGAGCAGGGTCCAAGCTACCGGTGGTCAGGGCCCTAGAGAGAGGAACCTCCTAACAATGCGGGCCGTGTCCAGAAGTACTACTTTCTGTATCAATCTCTTGATTCAGACACCCAATGAGAGTCTCCTTAGGTGTCGGTCGAGGCTCTTGGCTATTAAACCATTGGCTGACACAACGATTGGTACAATGATGGCCAAATCCACCCCCACATGTCGACAACCTCGGGTGCCAAATCTAAGTACTTTATCTCTTTCTTTTTGTGATTTTTTTGCATTTTCCATGCTAAGATTATAAAGTTATCTTTTAGTAAAGGAAAAAATTCAATCGCGGAAAAAATTCAATTTAAATTCAATTACGTCACCTTATGACGTAAATTCAGAATGTGAAGGCAAAATTTCAATCATGCGGGTAGGGTTCGCGGTGGCGTAGAGGTCAGAGCGTCTGGTGTATCCAACCAGGAGACGCAGGTTCGAATCCTGCCCGCGATTGAATTTTTTCCTTTACTAAAAATACTTTATCTCTTTATTATTATTATTAATTAGTTTTTTTTGTTTAGAAAATGTCAGTTTTACTCAATACAAATATGAATGAAATATTTTTTGTACAGCAAGTGAACGGTGGCAACGAGGGCGGGTGCGTGACCGCGGCGGAGTGGGACGCCTTCAAGCAGGAGATGATGCGCGAGATGCGACAACAGCTGAACCAGATCAAGAAGGAGATACTAGACGGTAATATTATCTACTTATACATATCATTTTTTTATGGATTATAACGACAAACGAGCTGACAAGCCACCTGGTGGTAAGTAGTCATCGTCATCTCATGGACACCTGCAACACCAGAGGAGTTGCCGAGCTTTAAGAGCCCCTACGGACTGCAGACTGCTAGAGCCGCAGCAACCGAGGGGGAACTGGCTCTTACGTGCAATAGTCGAAACACACACCGCAGTGCTTTACGACAGACTCCGACGTAAGGGTGGTCGCCAGCCAGTCAGACTCCAAGAAGTCCTACCACCGAGCTAGATATTTTCACGCCTCCTACGAAATACCTAGGCAGTGAGGAACTATTCTAATCCATCCGCACACGGGGCAAATAATACGTCTTTGGAAAAGTCGTGTCTGTAATTGCAAAATAATTCAAAATAATTCAAAATAAAATATTTGTTAGTAACAAAGTCTTACTTAGGTATATTATTTACATGACATTATGTGCCTGAACTAGGTAATCCTGTGTTTCAGGCGAGAAAAATACATATTAAGGACTAAAATAATCACAAAGTCAGTATAACAATAATAAACAAAAATAAACTAAAAAGAACACATAAATAAATGCTTACTTTAACACAATTAGCAATTTCTCTGTATCTTCGTAGGACATGCTTTGGAGGGCTTCCTGAAGAGATTTTTTACAATTGTTATAATTGAGGGTATAAATATTCTTTATAGCATTGAGTCTATTATAAAGAAGCGGTCCTAAAAAAAGTAAAATTTGGCTGTGAAAGCATGTTTAGTTCCTGTAGGTTGTGGGCAAACTATATCTTTCCGTCTTTTTTTTGTAAACTCAGCTGTGAAGGGAAGTGATGTGTGCTGTTTTAATACTATAGTCATTATGAATAGCTGTCGAACAGTTAGTACTCTGCAGGATTTATACAGGAGGTTAGTGGGAAAAAGGAAAGGGCTAAATGTGGACACCTTGAGAATCGCTCTTTGTGCTCTTTCAATAGTTAGTAATAAAGTTTTACCCGCACCACCCCATGATGAAATGCAATAGGTTAGTAATGATTGACAAAGCACAAAGTAAACTTGCCTAATTATCTTTGGGGCAGCTATATAACGTAACTTTTTAAAGGCAAATATCAACTTCCGCACTTTACTACATAAAGCCCCAATATGCAGTTTGAATGAGAGAGTTTCATCTATTATGACACCTAGGTATTTTATGTTATTGGAAATTTTAATATGAGGACATATACAGTGCTTATCACTGGAAAAGAATAAGTGAAAGATACTAATTGTCTGTATGTCTGCTTATAACTAGAGATCTACTTGACGGACTTCTATGATTGCTGATGTACAGTTCACTTTATCATGCGTACCGCTGAAATCTGGAATGCGGTGCCTGAGTGGGTCTTCCCCTATATATATAATGGCGGTGTCTTTAAATCACGAGTGAATCGGTTTCCTCTAAGCAAGCGCGCTCTATCGTACATCGCAGTGTCGCTTAACATCAGGCGATCTGGCGGTCAAGCTCAAAAAGATTATGAACCTGGTCAACATTTAGGGTCTTTATCATTTTATTTCTTAGTTACTTTCTTAGGGAGGTATGAAATGCAAAAAAATCACAAAAAGACAGTTAAAAGGTAAGGTGGCATCGTACGATATCGAACTAACTGTAAAGTAAGTCATGTCGGTTGAGGAGCAAGGTAACTAGCTTTTCAATAGATGTCGCCAACGTCACCTTATGACGTAAACACAGAATGTGAAGGCAAATTTCAATCAGGCGGGCGGGTTCCCGGTGGCTTAGCGGTCAGAGCGTCTGGTGTATCTAACCAGAAGACGCAGGTTCGAATCCTGTCCGCGATTTAATTTTTCCTTTACTAAAATAACGTTATAATCTTAGCATGGAGAATGCAAAAAAAATAACAAAAACAAAGAATGTAACATGTTCGTTTGATTTCAGCTATGAAGGCAGAGTTCGCGCGCAGGTAAGGTCGCGCGGCGCGCCGAGTGAAGCTAGTCCCCCACGCCCACGCCCACGCCCAATGAACACATATTTTATTGATATACGCCCGGCCTACCCTACTGCTGGGCAAGAGGCTACGGCTACATGTATCGTGTAATCTCGGCCTACAGCCCAATGCTGGGCAGTTTTCCCTAGCAAGACAACATCGCAAGTATGGACTTTTATTTACAGGGTTCTTTGTCAAAAAGTCGTTAACCAAGACGTTTTGAACAAATAATAATGAGTTTAACAGGAAGGCTAAAAATACTTTCTAATGACATAATCATTAATAATATTTGTCATTGCAATGACTGAAAACAATAAACTAAAAAAATACATTTATTTTTCAATGTCGATACGATACCAGTTTGAAAACAGTTTTCATTTATCTTTGAATCTAAACCGACATTTCCCAAAATAACGAGCGAATATTGAATACACAAAAATGCGTTTTAACAGTCCATCGTTTATAAAAATATCACCTTTTTATTTATTTATTTATATATACTTTATTGTACACCAAATACAACATTGGACAGGACATAGTGGGACAAAATAACATACAATGGGCGGCCTTTTTCTTCATGATAGCAATAGAAGAGTCCCCAATTTGGAAGTTCTTATGAGATGGGTCGCGCTCCAGTAAATTTTGAGAACCACTGATCTAAATATAATGTCGAAGAAATTTTGGTGGCTATTTTAAAGATCTCCTGATTTGTATAATAATTGCGATTGGAGTCATCCGACGGAAATGAACTTTTGTGATTCTTTAAATTTTTAAGTTGTTGATAAAGTAAGTTTCTAAAAAAAGTATACAGGCTTACATTCAGTTTATTGTTTTTGGTTATAGCTGACGACATTTTAAACTATTACATGAACAACAATTACCTATAGACATAACCTATAATTAGGAATTGTGTTTTTTTGGTAAGGCCTGAAATTTTTGATGTTTTTTATTTACAAACATGCTTTCGTGATATTATATTACATAGGTACATAGCGTTTTTGCATTTTTGGGATTTTTTTTAAATAAAATATATGTTCATAATATGTAGGCGCGGTTTTTTGTGATCAAAATGACGTATTACGTAATTTAGGGTTGCCCGCCAAGGGTCTGTGTGGACATGTCAAAAGAACAACGATAAACATGGCAACACCATATTCATTGTTGCCAGTCAAAAATCGGTCTATAACATCACTAGTAAAAAAGTGATTTAATATCGATTTAAAATGTTGTAAAAATCAATCGAGTTGGAATCGACTCGTAATGATCGCACGAATATCGAAAGCATAAAAGCAGTTGTGTTTTTTAATTTTATACTTAAAAAAATATTTATTCGAATACGTACCTATTTATGTACGTAGTGATAAGTATCGGATGTATTACTGTTGCTGTTTTGAATTTTACTCTTTGAATCTAATTAAAAAAAAACTAATAAACAAAAAAATATTGTACAATTTCGAAAAAGTCATTGAAAGTACATAATTTCGACGTTTTACTAACACCTGTTACGTTCAAAAAGTCAAAAAGTAAAATTCAAAGCAAGAAGTTTTTAAATAAAATAATAAAAAAATATATATAATTGTAATATCCACTTAGCGTCAAGTTAAATTAGTATTATTCTATATTTATTGTCTTATAAGCGTATGAGTACGCCACGATAGATTAGGACATAACTATATACATACTATGCTATGGGTAAACTTTATATAAATGTAACTACAACTGAATTAGGTAATGAGCAGTCACAGAAATATCGACTAATAATCGTTTACATATAATCGACTAATTTATTTTTATCGATAAGTACATCACTAGTGTAATTTAAAAAAAATCGAGGATTTTTTTTGACATTGTGTTATTATGTTATTGATATTTAGCTTGCAATTAATGTGTTAAACATTTAATATGATCACAGAAATAAGCTTTGTAGACTCCCAAAATGCCAAGTCATCTCGGAGTCTTACTTATGCATCTTCAATAATTCTAACTTCCTTCAGATTCCGCCATATAACTGATCTATTTATAATAAATAACTGATCTGTTCATTACCTAACAATTACTTATATCTGGGTGACTTTAAATAGTAGATATTATCAGGACACCCTTCACAATTTCCATTAAGACGTCTTCCATACAACATAAGTTTCAGACCTCCTCCCTCATTCATATTTTTGTAGTGGCAACTTAGTTTGCGTCGTCACTTTAGCCGTTTTGCTAATATATTGGCAATACAAACGCAGTTCAACCTGTCAAGTACGAGTATATAATGACAGAATAGAAAGAAATCACTCAGATTCTCCGAATTTTTAAATCTTCTGGGAATGTTGAAATTATTATTTCCATAAACACTTAATTAATCTAATTTTGAACCCAAAAACAGCCAAATCTCTTAAAAGTCTTTATCTCGTTTTGAAATGATGGGTTTAGCAACGAACAGTATCTCATTATTATCTTAATACATAGACTAGTTGCTGTTACCTTCAGTTTTACTCACGTCTCAAAAATATTAACATACTATAAGTCCGATTCTAGGCCGCGTATCAATATGAAACATAAACCAAATTTTAAGTTAGACCTCTCGCAATACATTGGTGAAATCTGCATTCAATTCCATTTAGTAGTTTTTGCGTTATGCGCGTACCATCATACAGACAGACCGACAGACAGACAAAAATAAATATTTTGGCTTCTATTACTTTAATATAGACCCCCATATTAGTTTTTCTTTAATACCTATAATGTAGAGACATCGGCCTGTTACAATTTTATTATAGGTATAGATAATACTTCGGTAATCGCACGATCAATACTTACCGTGAGAAAATAAAACATTCTATTCTACGGTAGCCGATATCGCTAATCTGTTACCATGGATGCTGAATTGTTAATACATAACTTCACAGCCCTATTACTAGGGCTTACCGATATTCTAAAGATAGTGTCGGTGACATTTTCATGGTTGAAGTGCTGACGATTGCCAATTATTTTTAACACGGCTTAAACTAATTGCTATCTAATAAGAATAACAAATACCTTATCACCGCGTTTAGCTTGTAAAAATATTCCTATCCAAGTCATGCATACATTCCTAATTACAATTCTTATTTAATTGTCGTGATTTTATATCTTGCATGTTAAATGGAACTGGCAGTGCGAAACTAATAGATATTTTAAACTTTTACAAAACAAAAATTAAATCGAAATATTGTGTAATTAGCATGTGATCGGAAAAAGGTGTCCTAATTTGCCTTAAATTCTTTAAAGAACAAAAGTAGAGACTTCCTTATGAGAACATTTTTTTATTTCGGGTAAATTGTCCCGGATTTCGGGACATCATTATAGTACTACATTTAGTATTAATGCTTTTTTTTTTAATTTCCGTCATTGGATGTGGCGCCACACTTTTTGTGTATTTGCCAGTGTCATGTATAAGGAGTAAACAAGTAATATTTATTAGTTCCCGTCATGGGATTATAATATATGGCGCCACACTTTCTGTGTTTGCCAGTGTCAAGTATACAGAATAATCCCCAGTAAAACCGTGGAAACTTCACTAAGGCTTCGATGGAGTTTAGGAGTGAACACAAAAGTCACGATTTTAAATTTTATATCATTTGCCTACACTCGCACAGGTTCACGAACACTTAATGGTTAACTATTCACTATAATTACACATTAAACTTCGGGGAAAAACAAGTTTTGGAAAATAATATAAAACCGACAAAGTGCACTTTACATTTTCTCGCCTAAACCAAGATATATTTGATCAATATTAATGTTATTCAATACGGAAAACAATTGAATTAGTTTCCTATCTTTGTTTACAAAACACGTACATTAGAGGCCTACGTCCAGCAATGAACTGGTATAGGCTGATGATGCTGTTAATGATATTCATCTCGTTACTTTTGCACTGCCAGTTTCATAAAAGCCTGACTATATTTAAGCTCTGACTGAACTATCTCCATTCCTTTCTTAAAAGACAGAATCTTTTGCTGAAAATGTTATTAATGACGATAAAAATTTGAAATGAAGAAAATCAAATCCTACAGAGACACTGTCGTACAGGATTTTAGAAACTCTGGTTTCTTTTAGTTTCTTAATGTGTCGTTTCAGATCATCGCATTTCATCAAATGAACAAAAAACTCCATAGTTCATACATCAGACACAATAGAAACTATTGCATCTAGTGACATACAAGAATTTCAATTGTTGTCATTATCGGTGTCCCATTGCAGGGGAAAGTCCTTTTTTTGTAGTCCGTAAAATCGTCATGGATCGTTTGCCAGTTTTGATAGCCAAATGTCTATCATAATATTCCAGAACATCCAGTCTTTTTCCAGTCTATTTTCCAGATCCAGGCTTTCTTTTCTTACTCAGCTACCTCAAAGATTAGTTTGGGAATAATCCATACAGCAATTCTGGAACTTTAAATAAACCAAAGTAACTATTCATAATCAGATATTTCTGGGAAGCATTCCTCTTTTCTGCATTATTTCTGGTTTTCGAATTTATGGTCTACATCTGGGCACCTATCTCGCATTTCTTGGTCACCATTATATGAATGCTTCGGCTCATAAGCACACAGGGATATACTATCTTCTCTTCTCTCTTCTTGTACTTCTCCGTGGGGGGACGGATTAGAATACGATCTCCCCCCCGCCACCGGGAAAGCGAATCGTAAGAGGCGATGAACCCGGCCTAGGTGGTAGGGCCTCAACCGAGCTGCTTTGTCCAAAGCACCACGGTCGAGCCCCGACTGGATCGATACCACCCTCTTACTTAAGACAGCGGAACCTTGCTCCCTGGAAGTAAGAGAACAGACTGCCCGACACACGTGTACGCGAAACTACTTGATTAAAGTACGTATAAATTTTGTTCTCGGAAGGTTTTCCATTAACAGAATTTATAGTTTTTATTCAGATTTACACGTACATGTGTCACAGGAATGTGTCTGTTGCCAGTTAACTTTTTTACGTACATCCTTTCGTAGCATAGGCTGTATTAATTTCAATTGTGTTGCGAATTAGCCGTATTCTCTACTTCTGTCATCTCTCAAGAAGGGGTTATTTCTTTTGCTAAAGGACTGGCCTATATTTATCGGTCTTTTTGGCGAGAAGACCCGACTCTGGGGTACGCCTGTTTAGTGTTAGTAATTGATGTTGTAGTAGCCGTGGTAGTTGTGGTATCAGGCAGCGGGCTGGGAGACTCGGGATTAGTCCATCGGTCCGCGCTACCCCCACTCGGGTCGACGCCCGGCAGGCTCCCGGCTAATCAACACCAACTACCATCCCATCTCCAAGCAGTCACTTGGCCCAAAAAAACACCTAGATGGGCCATTGGATATGCAAATTGATTTTGTATTTCAATCTTAATTTGCATATCAAATCGTACAATCAGGAGGTGGACTGGATGTCGCTTAGACTAGCCGGTTAGCTTGTGCAATCTCCTCTGGCCCCGCCACTCCGGCGGTGGGACGACCCGACCCTCGACCCAGCACGGACTGGAGGAGACGTGGGTACTGTTTACTTTTGCATCATTTAGGCATAAGGCATCGTCCCATCTGTATATACTCTTGTCTGCTTGGCGCGTCCATCTTGCGTCCTCAGACGTCATGTAGGAGACTTCTTCGCATGATCTTTTAGAAGCTGCACGTATGTAGTATCCTTCTGAAAGTCATTGCCGCTTTAACAGAAGTCTTTTTAGTTCATTTGTATATATTCCTTTGTATATAATCCCTTAGATATGTCGAAAGCGACACTGTCGAGATTCCACTTTTCTGGGCAGTGTGGTCTTGACATCAACCCCTGCCACGATAGATGCCACTATCAATGTCAATTATCCGAAACTTTTTACATGTCCCTCGCATTTTCTTCAATTGTGAAATGTTTGGGACATGTGATTATAGTTTTGGACATTTTACAACTTGACAATAAGCCTTTACAGTGTCTCTGTGGAGCGAAAATTGGATTTGATTTTCTTTAATTTGTAAGCTAAAATATTACTAATATTAACTACAGTTTCTAAATTGCTTATTTGTAAGCAAGATTGAAATTTCTTTATTTTATTATTTATAGATTCGTATATTTATTATTAAGTTCATAAAGGGTCTGTTTCCCAATTGCTGGATAAGTCATATCTGATAGATGAAAAATGTGGTTTGCCAGGAAACTGTTAAATCACAGAGTTCATCCATCAGATATTATGATTTCCAACGATAAAGAAACAGGTCATGAGTTTATATTCTTATTATTTCTTTGTGTATTTTTGCTCTGATATGTAAAATCATTGACAATAATTCTTACATAGCTTTGACACAGATTACACCGATAATTTCATTATTTGATTTTTTTACAGTTTCCAATGTTTTGCAAGTGTCTGTATTATATTGAATTGGACGAAATTGTTGAAAAGAAGGCTCTAACGTTGTGATATCGTTTTAAAAGTAATCCTAACATAATGTATGTTAAAGTTGAACTTTATATTTTGACTTTCCATTGCATTAATGTCCGGTTTACTGTTATTATCGACATCCAACAGCGTCATTTTCAACAATTTCTTTTTATTCATTATTTGTATATTAAAATCTTGCACAATCCACCTTTTTTCACTCTAACCATAAATCGTTAGTGTGAAAACTACTTCAGAATTAATAAAATATCTATAGTCGGGCCGTCATTAACATACAAATTGACATTACTTTGATGTGTTGTCAAATTTTCATTTTCTTTTGTTTTGGAGTGGAGAAATACCATCTTAGGAGAGGTCTCGCTCGAGTCATAGTCGCGTTGTCGCTCAGCAAGCTTCGGCTTAAACCAATTACTTACTCGCCTCCAACATCTGCGACTGCACCTATGATTCCAGTGCACCGACAATAGATCGATTATTAATTGTGGACGATCGAAAACCTAATCGGGATTGTAAAAAATCGAATAACGAAAATGAACAATAGTCTCACATCAATGCTGCTACAATATTGAAGAGGAGGGTGTCATGGTTTTTCTATAGTTGATTTGCCAAATTAGAATACGTGATATAGAGAGATTCTAGAGGTCTTGATATGAACGCAACTAAACCATCCGCGCGACTCCATTTTTACTTTTTTTTCGTACATGTTTATGTTGGCAACACTCAATTTATCGATAACACGTCACTGGGACACTGTTTCCCTCACCGATTTCAGGTAACATCTTGTGTATCGATAAATTATTATCACAATGTTTGCGATACAGTGGATCAATTATCGAAATATTGCCGTTGCATTTAATCACACAGTGAGATTTTATTTTGCAGTGAGATTTAGTGTTATTATTTTCGATAAATGATATACTGTTTCGATGAAACTGTGGCAGTCAGTGGGAGATTTTATTATTTTGAACGATGACGTCACAATTAAATACTTTACGACGCGCTTATACGCTAGCATTTCATTTTGTGCATTAATTTGTGTTGTTTGGCTAAAGAAAAATCAACTTTGTGTTAAGACTATAAACGTTGATTTTCTTTTGGCCCAATAACACGAGTTTTCGTACAAAGTGTCTCTCTTCCGTATAGAGTTGAGATTATGTCAAACATCTGTCGTGATCGAAATGTGGCGTTATTTTCCAAAATCGTAAAAAAATCCAATGTCCTTTCACAAATGTTATTACTTTTAACGGAACTATTTGAATTATCAGTTGGCTATATTGGCGATATCGTCATAAACATAATATTTCAATAATAATTCAATTTCCGAGGAGAAATGTGTAATGAAGCTGCTAGATTTAATCGTTTCAACCAAAAACATAATCTTTGTGAAATTAATTGAGCTATAATAAAGTGGAATGTCTATAGACAAATATTTTGATAAACAGCAGTTTAAGGGTCCGGCGGAGCTTGAATTGCCCACAATAACGTAATACCGAAATAAATCGTAATCCAGACAATATTCTATCCAATTATGTTATTATTCGGATTTGGATACGTCAATCTAGGTTCCTACGATACTATTTCGTCCATTACTACTTCACTGGAAATAAAACACCGGAAAATCGTTCTAAACTTGGAAAAGTTATCAAAAATTGCATTCGCTTACATTTATGGATGAAATGGTAACGTAGGAACTTAGATTAAAGGTATCTGAATCCGAATAATAACAGAATTCGATTGAATTGTGTTTGAATTACGATTTATTTCGGTATTACGTTTGTAAGAGAAATGCGGTCCGCCGGACTCTTAATGTAATAGTTTTCAAAATGGCGCCGTTTGCAAGTATAAGGTTCGTGAAGCGGCAAGTGTTGCCAGCCCCCAACCTTATTAGTTTTCTCCTTATTTTCCGACGTAATTTTTCCTTCTTCTGCTATACATTTGGTTTGCTGACTTTTTTTTTGTGCAAAACATAAAAACTTGAAATTTTTATCTTTTCACTAATGATAGAGTCAGTCAAATTAAATGTATGTATTTTTTCAAGCGACTGCTGCGATTGGGGACCCAATATAAGTATCTACAAGAAGTAGTATGGTCGCTGCGTATTTACTACGCTTTTTGAAGCGGCACTATCCCCAAACACAGCAGCGTCATTGGAAAAAAACTATATATTTGACATTGACAGTCAAAAAGGCGGGAAAGTTACGTCAAAACAAACTTTTTTTATATCTTTAAACTTCAGACCCAAGACCCGACACAGTCGGCCTATTTGTATAAAATTTAACACAAACTATACTTCATAGACTTATACGGACAGACAGTTTTTGAATGTTTTATGTAGGTGTAAAACTAAAATCCTCTTTTGGGATATCTTTTAAGGACAGTTCGCTTTTGCGTACGCACAGTCGCCTACACAGGAACCTGAGTAAATACATGTATAAAGAACCTCTTATGTAATCATAATGCTTTTCTATTTAATATTGTATAAAAGAAGAAATAAATAAATAAAAGTCTTCACACTACGATTCGCAAAAGTGTAACTTGTTCCCATGTAATTGATTTGAGTTAAAAAAAACTGGTGCTCAAAATCAATTTATTCCAATTTTTTAGTTGTTGACTGACTACGCATTTACGATAGAGAAATATTTTTATTTAGTTTATTTTTTCGCTGAAAATATTTGATATCCGAAAATCGTACATTAACAAAATTAGTAGTGATATATTACTATGTAAGTAAAGCTAAGTATTAAAATGTTATAAAATAAACTAACCAAATTTAAGTTGGGTTACTAATTTAATTATATTATTGGTCTCAGTTATGTCAAAGATAGAGAGTGAATGCCATTGTAGCGAGGATTTCTAAAATGTTTATATAGCTCAATGACTCCATAATATATAAGTTACTATTATCTTGGAGTGTCTTTGGTTATTAAAGTTCTGTGAGAACACCCGATATTCTAGTTGATTTTCTAATTCGAACACTACGTGAAATTTTAACAAATAAAAAATGTATGAGATTAATAAAAACTAAACTATAAAAAATGTATTAAAAATCATTATAAAATCACCATGCATTAGAAAATCGACTAATACATATAGAATGATCCAGTATTTTGTGTTTATAACGACTTAAAATCATATTTTTGTTAGTAATTTTTTGGTGCATTAATATTGTAAGAATTAAATGTTAGATGTGAAAAATATATTTCGTGATGGATGATATCTATTACATTTAATTGTTTAGTAAAAATTGCCTAAGAAGTTACGGTTTGCATTAAATTAAAAAATAAATCAATGATTGATACAATAGAATTTTCACTAACATGAATGATGAAAGAGAAAATAATGTCATGTTTAATATACTAAAATTTAATATATTAAAAAAACCGTTTTACTGAATTGAATATCGATTACATTCTCAAGATATATTTTTCACACCTCACAGGAAATGAAAGGATGTTTTGTAATTTATTGTGAGATAAATTCTCACACGTAATATTGTCGCTAGGGTAGGTTACCATAAAGTGTTGTATTGTATCTATGTGTATTATTTTAAAGTCACATCGTGTAAATAGAATTTTTGGTAACGAATTATATTTTTTTTGTGATCGTATTATTTTCTTTTTATTTCTTCCTTTTTTTCGTTTTTAGTCGATTTTTTCGAGTATAATAATCGATATATTATAACAGGAGTATAAAAGGCCTGATGGTATTTTTAAGTATTTTTTAACGGCACATGCTCATCATACGGTGCTGTGTTAAGAAAATGATAGGTCTATGTTCCAATCAAATATCATAAAATATGTGTATTTATTTATTATTCCTACACTGCCAATCCATAACAAGAAAGAAATTTACCGCTCCCTAAGCACAAATTTATTCCTAATTTCGCTAATATTTGTATAATATGGCAACACCTAAATAATTCATTTTAGCAAAGCTTTTTAATAGCTGTTAGTTTTGCACTTTTTGATAACTATATTCTGTTTTTCTAACGGTACCTTTATAAAACTTAGTGAATTTAATGGTTAAGAGTAAACGTCGATTGTTTAAACTGTGGCATATTAAAGGTATTAAAATAAGTTTATTAGTATAGGATGTACGGATCGCAACGGTATTGGAGCGGCGAGGAGTAAGCTTGTTGTAAATGTACATAAACGCTGGCGTCAATAAATGGATAAACCAATTATTATGAGCGTTTTATTGATGATTTCGAATAGGGTTGCCATTAGAAAAATCTCGAAACCTGACAACAGATCTAATATCTCAGATCTCTCACACTGATGTGAGATTTTGACTCACACTGATAGTCAATGTTTTGCGAAGACTTAATTGCAGTGGGTAAGGTTCCATACAACATAATTCTTACAGCCTCCCGATTTAAACAGTCACTGTTTAGTAAGCATTAACTCATTAAATGAGAAGACGAGCTACTTGATGGTAAGTATTCATGTCGCCCATCGATACCTGCAACACCAGAGGCGTTGTCGAGCCTTAAGATCGCCGTTCTGCAGACTGCCGTAACCGCAGCAATCTAGGGGGGAAAAGGTAATCGCCCAAATCTCTAAACACACCAAGTTCCTCTACGACAGATGACGATTGTCGCCAGCCCGTCAGACCCCACGGGGTCCTACCACCGAGCAAGTCAGATATTTTCTTGTCTCTTATGAGTTAGCTGTCTGAATAGCAGTGAGGAACTGTACTCTAACCCGTTCCCACACGGGATAAACTGGTCAGCATTATGACAATAATTCTCGCGAAGCAGAAAAATAAGAAGCTTTTGTAACAAATACATTTTAGGTATACCTTTTGTTAAATTGATGACGGTAACCGGTCCTTGTGGAAGTCTGGGGGAGGCCTTTGTTCAGCGTCATGGACGACTTTTGACTTAATAGGTACCTAAGTTATACACTTGATAACAAAATTTAACAATTTTTCAACAATTTTTAGAATTTTTGTCCGTCTGTCTGTCTGTATGTTGTATTCGCATCACGAAAAAACCACTGCATGGAATTGAATGCAGTTTTCACCGATGTATTGATAGAGGTCTAACTTAAAATCTGGTGCATGTTTCATCTTGACACGCCGCCTAGAATTGGACTTATAGTATCTTAATCTTTTTGGGACGTGAGTGAAACTGCGGGAAACAGCTAGTCAGGAATAAAAAAAGGTCACAAGGCAAAATTTCTCTGCATGGAAAGTTTGACAAATAAAATCGACACATGAAAAAAGGCATTTTATTAAAAAGAGGAAAAATAAAATTACATAGAACACATAGCGCAACATTTATAAATAATAATAGTATATTTATATACGGATCCACATAAAACATTATGCGTTAACAATCTTAGTTAACAAAGATACACTTACGGTTTGTCATGTATTACTATTATATATTATTAAACCATCTCCTTTTAGACAAAAAATAATAATTAGGTGCTACAAATATTATGTACTGGGGCTCGAGAGGATAACACTAGGTAAAAGACTAGTAAGTACTTATATTTAAAAAAAATAAAGTAAAATGTATACTTAATCGTATTTAGAACCGTTAAATCGTAAATTGGACTGTGAAAACTTAATTGATTACCAAAAACAATAATATTTAGGCATGCTCTGGCAATTAAATCGACTAAAAATCAGCATTTGCGTTCATTCCAGTCTGCATTAGTACCATACTGCTTTGATCCTAGGCCTATACTTAGTTTATGCCAAATTGGCCAGAGGGCGGGAAACTAAGGCACAAAATATTTGTAGCATTACAAAGTCAGTCACTCTAGTAAACATAAATCAACAATACGCATCCTTACATACGAGACGACAATTCTAGACTATAGGAAACCGAGATACAATTGTCCCCCTTACCTTTGTAGTAAGTTATTTACGTTTAGAGCACAAAGCATTTAAGTAATATTGATTAGGAGATTATGCTCAATAACCAATGAAAAAGATAACTAACCCTTTGAAGAACAGAATTATAAAGTATAAATTTGTGTAGAACAATTGGTAGGTATAAGAAGAAAGATACCTTTTTTGAAGATAGCAGAATAGTGATCAATGGGTATCTCGATTTCCAACAATAGATTCAACAACTACTAGGTGGTCACTGTCAAATTATGGCCAAATATTAATTTCTAAGATAGTAAGGTATAAATTTGAAAGCTCAAAGCACGTGATTATTATTAAATATTAGACTTATTGCACATTCGACGATAACAGATCACAATTTTGTGCGAAAAAGCACATTTATTAAAATTAAAACTATAAATAAACATTTCGAGTTATACAAATTTCATTTTAAATAAAACATTTAGTGTTTTTAACAACAAAATATCAAAAAGAAATAATGGTAACTATAAATTCCTTTAATATTGTCGTAACTTTGAAGAAATGAGGTAGAAAATTTTGTGTGAAATTCTTAATTTTTGCTGACGTTCATTATTAAATTATGTGGTTATGAAATCTAATACTTTGCTTCGAAATCGGCTTTGATGGTGGGCTCTAGCGATACCTAAACTAATTCTAACATTTTATCGCCAAGGGAACGTTGGTTTACTCAGACGAAAGCGGCGCAACTGTGGGGCAACTTTTAACTGTCATATTTATGTCAAAGCGATTCTTACCATGTATGTCCTTTAACAGGAAATGTTTGGTTTTTGTTCCACTACATCTGAATAAAACATTGTCCAACAGTGACAAAAGCGGGTAACATTTTTCAAGATTTTAAATAGTCAGCGACACTTAGAAATCCTACGATTCACTTAAACACTAATTTAAACTTTATTTTTTATCATATAAATATATGTAAAAAAGCCTATATATTGTATAATATGTCAGCAGGGTACATGGTGTTGTACTTAGTTTTTAATAATAATTTAATATTTTTTAAACAATGCATTTGTGCATTTAGCAAGCTTTTGAACAATCACAACATCCTTATGTTTTTGTCTGTGTACGGAGATGCGATGTAAGTCCTGGAAAAGAAAAATAGAGATTAAAAAATATGGAAGACAATAAAAAAAGGAAAATAACATTGGCTTTGTTTAGGAACTCTCAGATGAAATAAAGAACTAGATAGAGCCATGGAAAATAAACCCAGGGTAATAAGAAGAAGAGGCAGATTCGTATCCTGCCCGTAGTCGAATTTTTCCTTCACCAAATTAACCGTATATTAAATTAGGCAAAGTATTGGGCTAGTGTGCGTGGCTCAATTTCAAAACCTCACCCTGATCGTTCAGCACTCCGTCTAGTTATATATTTGGTCTGAGGAGGTGGTATTTTAGCTGAAGATGTGGCACTTTGCAGTGAATAATATATATGATGAATGATTTAATTAATAAATCAACTGTACATATACCTACTATTATTTTTCCCAACCGTTACTAATTTCTGCGAACTTCAGCCAAAGTAACACCTCTTCTGTAAAACAAAATGTATATTTCTAGCTAAAATTACACAATTTACACATAGAAAAATATCTAGCTATAGATACATTATTTTATAGCATGCATACGACATAAAATAAGTAGATATTTAAATATACGTGATTGATATGTTTTTTAATTTGTGCCAAAAATAATTATATAGTAATTTATATAAAAATAAAAATTTAAGCAATATTTATTGGCAACATTTTCCTTCAGCGAAAATATTGAATTATACGTTTAGAAATTATTTGAAAAAATCCATGCATAAAATCAGTTAATACATAAAAAAGAACAATCAGAATCACAATGACATCCGCAAAATAAGTACTTTTAATGCAAAAATAACTACAAATATCATGCAAAAACACTCAAACTCAAAATAATATTGACGACTACAAACTTCAATATTTTTAAAGAACCTGAGTGAAAATTGCTTGTTATATTTTTTTGTTTTATTTTTTTTAATTTTTTTCTTGCAGTCTTCTTGCTTAGCTTGACTATTCACTTAACACAGGGAGCATGGATCTAGAAAAATAGTGTATCCTGGCATTAATAAAAAAATTATAAACATGTATAATTTACAACAGAACGGTATTTTGTAGACAATTTAATAATGATTCGAAATTTTTATTCGATGGGTTTTTAACTTTTTCTAAGTAAATAACAATATTTTTCCTCACTAAATTCTTCGTTGTGTAAATAAAAAATAAAGCTATTATTTCAATCCCCATGAAATTTAAAGTTAAAAACCCTAAAGTTTCGTATGAAGAAATACTATTATTTTTAAGACAGTGAAATTTCATAAGCAAAGCGAACTATATTAGTTAATGATTATGTAATTACTTATTTCATATAATTCCAGTTTTTTAGACCATTATAAACATTTATCCTTTGGATTGATTTATAAATATATAACCTGATTCTTATCTGGCTAGAAAATAATTTTAATTTATTAGTTTGAGTAATTATTTTATAGCCTGGTAATTTATAATAGGTATGGCGCGCCTTTATTGCCAGCCTCAAAAATAAAATTAAACATTAGTTCAAACTTTTTGAACAGATTTTATAAAGTTAAATTAGTTTAGGAATCGGTAAATATTGTATAGGTACATACTTTAACGTCTATAAACGTATAGCTTTATTTATTTTGTAAGACAAGACAAAACACAACAATAAGACTTAAATATAAACGCATAAATAAGAACATTTATCAAAGAAGACAACGGTAAACGGTTGAATGAGTTTTAAAAATTTATCATAAATACCGAGATATACTTTATTCATAGTTATGAGGGTTTCCTTAAATTAATCAGTTCAAAAATCCGAACGTATGAGCTAGTGAGGTGTACAGAATCATAAAAAAAAAATGATAAAAAATACTAGTCGAGTACCTTCCATTTCCAAAGCTATGGGAATGGGACCTTTGGCAGCGTTGAAAATAAAAATACATATAAGCAATACAGCATAGATGAATCAATTTTATGAACCGGCCAAAAATTTTATAGGCTTTTTGCCCTATTATTTAAAAATTTATATTGATTCAATTTAACCGAAGAGGAAATAAAATTTTGGCCGGTTGCAAGGTAAAATATTACGAAATATTGCATAAAAGAAGGGGGACACTGTCAGGGAACGTTTAAGTTGGTTTTATTTTTTTTTAATCTACCTTGACTAGAGATGGGTTTATGCTAGGGCATTTATTTTTTTCGCCCAAAATGCATGGGCAGAAACCATTCTATATAGATGGATTTTTGCGAGAGCATTTTTTTTTTTGCCCAAAATGCCTGGGCGGAAACCCATCTATAACCTTGACCTTTTTTTATGCTTGAGCATATAATTTTTTGAAAAAATTTACGCAGGAATGTTCTCAGTCAGTGTCTACCATTATCTATAATTTTACTTTTATCAGAAATAATTACTTTATTATATAAGTATTCCAATATTTTTTTTCATACGTTACTGTAAGTATAAATAGGTACCTATTGTAAGGGCAAAAATAATTATGTTGCAAAATTAAGGGTCCGGCGGAGCTTGAATAGCCCATAAAAACGTAATACCGAAATAAATCCTAATCCAGACAATATTCTATCAAATTATGTTATTATTTGGATTTGTATACCGTTAATCTAGGTTTCTGCGGTACTATTTCGTCTACTACTACTTCATTGGAAATAAAAGACCGGAAAATCGATCCAAACATGGTAAAGTTATCAAGAATTGCATTCGCTTACATTTATTTCCAGTGAAGTATTTTGGACGAAATGGTAGAGTGGAAATCTAGATCCGAATCCGAATATTAACAGAATTTGTTTAAATGGTGTTTGAATTACGAATTTTAAATTCAGTCCGCCGGACTCTTAACACTAAAATATAAAATGACCGAAGGTGTTGGTCACTTTTATTATTTTATTCTGATAAAAGTAATATTTTTAGAATAAAAATTCGAATGCATAAGCTTATTTATTATTATTTACTTTTAATAAATAAAAAGGCGATTTCGGCAGCTTATGTCTCGAATTAAATATAATTAGAAAACGTAACTAGTGTAACTACGAGTACTAATGATATGGAAGATTGAAGTGGCGTGTTTTGTGAATACTGTTAGGACTATATCTTAGTAGATTTCTGTAAGAAATATCGAGTGTATTGTATTAGATTTAGTAGAATTTATTATTATGCAGTATCTTAGAGCTATTATCGTGATATAAACTGTATAATAAATTTATTGTAACAGCAAACAAAAAAAATAATCATAAGATTTATGAAGTAGGTACAGTTTACCAATTTCCAAATTTATGCCTTTAAAAAAAAATGATGAATGCCAGACAAAGGCATTTTCTTCCTTTAGATAATGTTTAATTTTGACTCAGCGAGTTTAATGCATATTCCATAAAATACACTCGATAAAGTTGTTTTTTTTTCAAGTCCAAGCAATGGAGAAAATTTATAATGTTTTTTTTTTCTTCTTTAGCAAGGATGGCAGCGGTGTTGATATTTATAGAATAATAATATCAAGCATGTGTCCTATTTTTGTTATTATTACACACCTTGAGAGTTTATTGGTCCTCGAACAGAATAGGAGGACTATATAAGTATAAAAATATTATATTATTTACTTATATTGTCAAAGTTTGCGCCTCTCTACTAAATATAATAATGTAATAAAAGTCGTGGCTGAATTTCGATAACTCTGCAATGTAGAATTTCTAGTATATATCCATGTTCACAAAAAAAAATCAATATACAGTAGATAATACAATTATTTTAAATAACCACGGTTCAAAGTTCAATAAAACAACCATTTTAAAGAAATATAAAAACTCCTATTGTAATTTACCCGTGATTAAAAGTGAAAGCTCAGTATTTTTTTATTATTCTTTTACTATTTCAGGACGTCCAAGAGGTCAAAAATTATGACAGCGTTTGGATAGGCTTTTAGAGTATTTTGAAATTATCTTGTAAGTAAATCATTAGGTACTTTAGGCTAGTGAAAAGAAAGTCATGTTAGAATTAATAAGGAAAGAATTTGTTAGATAAACTAAGAGTACTTAGATAATTACTTGAGACGCTGACTGTACCACCAGTACAGTATAAAATATAAATGGACACCTTTTTACAAACTTATCTTGTTTCAAAAAGTGTCCAATTAAAACAGATTACTTACCGTTATTTCTCTTTCAATAATTTACTAACGTAAAAAATAAGTAAATAAAAAATATTTGGCCCAAATTTTAATAAATGTTGCCAGTTAATTGTGTCCTTCTATAATAGTATGTTATGAGTGTAACAATAATGGAATGATTTTGAAATGAAAAATATAACTACATAATGTGAAATATCATATGTATTTTTATACGTTATACCTGAGGTAGGCAATATCACATTCAAGATGTACCTTATATTTAGTGACTTTAAAGTATTGTCCTTAATATGAATTAAGGTAACAATCCTACTGGGGCTCTCGTAATATTGTAGTGAAATTTTATTTTATTCTATTATATCTCACCAGAATGTTTATGTCTTTTGATGTGGAAATGCCCCGTTATGTGCATTGAACCAACCAATCAACTAAACCTTGAAAAATTAAGAAAATCGCCGATTTTTTCACTATTTTGTACGTAGACCCTTGTAAAATAACAACTAATTCGCTGTTTTTAAATGTTTAAAGCTAATATCGCGTAATATTAATTTGGCGAAACACTTACAGCTCCATATTGTGCACGGTGGACTTGGGACAGGTGGAGGGCACCTTGACGTGGCAGTGCTTGTGGCATTTGAGCATACAGTCGCGGCACTCGTAGCCCTGCTTGCCGAGCCGTCGCGCTATCGTCTTGTTGCACACTTCGCACACAGTGCCACTGTCAAACACGACAATAACACTTAGGTAATTGATATAGATACGATTCTAACATAGCCAAGATAAACCTGGTTGCACGGATATTTAGAAGCCATTGGGATACCACCAGGCAACGAACGAACTTCAGAAAATGACAAACGTAATCTACGCAACCATTTTCCGAAGATATTAATCTAAGGATATTTGATTTAGCCTAGCAGAAGGAAGGAATGGGCTAGAAATAAAATGTATTTGTGTATAATTTGTAGAATTCTGATGCAATAAAGGATATTATATCGATCTATAAAATTTTAATATCAATTTGTTAGGTAAAATATTAAAATTAGTATCTAAATAACGTGGCTATATGAGAAAGCATACGATCTTATGTATATCTTTTGTTTTAATAAATAAATCTTTATTTTATAAATAAAAAGAGATTGTAGTACATGTAACGTTCATAATTACGAAAAAGTAGGTTTGTACTATTACATAAACCCAATCAAGTGGGTGAAGTGCAGTTCTCCTAGCTAGGCTACAGAATATCTGTACTTTAAATATCCCCGCTGTCCCAAAATATAGATATAATCATCTTTACTCACCCACTGAGATGTTTAGCAATAAACGTATGCTCATTATAAATATGCAGCTTGATGCCCTTCCGCCGCCACCTTGACCGCTGGGCGATGGTCAAGGGCACTAGGTAGTGCTTCTTGATACCAGCTTCTATGGTCTCCAAGACCAGAGTCGAAGCCTCGTGGATGAACGTCCTGGCTGATGCAGTACTGAATCCGGACACTTCGCTAAGAGATGACCTTTGAGGTTTAATATATTTTGTTCGGGTGTGGGATGAATTAGGAATAGGTTCGGGGTAAAGATGTGATGTTCAGGATAATGGATAAATCAAGGAAGATTTGATTACGATGGCAAAAGCGGGTATATTTATTAAAAAAAGCGATATATTTTATGAGGAATAACAAAATTAATTGAGATTTTAATTAATAAATAAGTAAAGAGTGTCATGGAATGAACGGCAGGATTAGGAGGAGTGTCATAGAATGAACGAATATTAATAGAAAAAAAAAAACAGTAATTAAAAAGAAAAACCTCAAAAATAGTGCAATAAGCATTACAATAGTATAAAAAAATACAAGCATTTCCATTCACGCAGACAATGTAATAATGTTGGTAATGTAAATAACGTTTAGTATGAAAAACCAGTGTTACCAGATTGCAGAGTGCCATTACCCCCAGCGCATGTGAGTGTTGACAGATGGAAAAAAGAGAAAAATCCTTTATTAGTGTCGATGTTGCCATACTCTAAACGGTTTTAAAATATTCTTCTATGGCAAGACAGCATTATTTTAGTGAAGCGGTGAAGTTAGTAGTATCTAAAAATATATAAAATTTGAGATAATATGTTGTTAAAAATTAGGAATAATGTAGTCTTGCCAAGCATCTACATTTTTAATTAGATGTTGCCCAAGCATAAAACGTTTATTTTTATTTTTTATAAACTCGGGCTTTGCCAATCAGTTATTGTTAAGCATAATCTATTGAAAAATAAACTTCAACAAAGAAGGAAGTTGTGAAATATTTTTATTTGGTCTTTTCTATACCTAGATATTCTTAATATTTTTCGATGAAGGAAAATTGTAGAAAACCTATTGTAGCGAACACAAAATAATGATTGAATGATCCCAGACTGCCATGAAATGAACCTTTATGGAAAGTGATAAGATAAATAGAATTTTATAAAATACTCTTTTTATGTTTAAGTTCGTTCACCACCAACACCAAGATATGAACGGTAAACATGTTTAAGATTAAAATCTCGCAAAAATCCTATAGTGGCAGATCCAGGACGTAATTTTGGGAGCGGTTAATACTACAAAAGTAGGGTAATAAATCAAATTTAATTTAAGATTTGTCTGGGGTGGACCCAATTACATTGGGGAGCCCATCCTACACTAACACTTTATTAGCCGATTTCAAATATTTTTTCAGAATACGAATAGGGTATATGCATAAGATTATATATATATGCAAATTTGAGTAAAATATTTTTATTTGTACCTAATCTTTATTGCCAAAGAATGATGTCCATGCCATAATTTTTTTACGTCAGTGTACACGCGGCCAATATGGCGGCGTTTAAATCTCTGGTATCTGATTGTAGTTTCGAATATTAATTTTTATGATTAAATATTAATATTTTTGTCAAAGAAATATTTTTTACGGTGCTTTAATAATGTAAACTATTGATTATTATTATTATTAAAAGCCCGTAGTGTCCCACTGCAGGGCAAAGGCCTCCCCACTCTCCTTCCACTTCTCTCTGTCTATTGCTCTTAAGGACCAGTCTTTTTGAAAAGAGTCCAGCTCATCCCGCCATCTCCGTCTGGGCCTGCCGCGTTGGCGTCTGCTATTAAGTGGAACCCATTGGGTTGTCAGTTTGGCCCATTGTTCGTCTGGCATGCGGCAGATATGACCAGCCCAGCTCCATTTCAGCGTGGCAGCTTTCCGAGTGACGTCTGTTATTTTCGTCTTGGAACGGATGGTTGTATTCCTAACCCGGTCAATAAGTTTTATACCCAGAATACTCCGTTCCATTGCTCTCTGACAGACCCCGAGCGTGGACCTCAGCTCTTCTGTCAAACTATTGATTAAAAATATAAAAAAAGACATGCATATTCCCTATTGTATTTCTATACATTTTTCACTAGTCTTGTTATTTTCAATAAATCAAGTACGAGTCGACTACCGAATTCATTTTTTAAACCTACCCAATGTTAATAATGTAATGAAATGATGATCATACCTCCTGGAGGTCCGAGATTCATCGCCGGACTGCGCAGGCGACGCACCTGCTGAATATACGTTTCTGTTGGGGATGGCTAACGCTTTGTCTGTGGAAATAAAAATTATGCATATTAATATATTTTTTATCACGACTTGTAAATGTGGGGAATTCTCTGTTAGGGTTAGATTCCGATTCTAAATCCTCTCTTAGGGTTAAGAAATGAATTGTTTTTATGTCTTAGGGATCAAATTCATCTCTATATGGATATCTCTGTTATGGGAAATAATAATACGTTTTGAAAGTCCAATATTAAACATGATTGAGACACAAACACTGCTTCGCTAGCAGTCTTGGGTTCGATTTCTAGAGTAAATTTTCAGTAACAGGTCGTAGTTTGGTATTTGAGTCCGATTAATTGCAATAGGTTCTATCACACATTAGTACATCTCTGCCTAACCCTTCGAGGGATACAGGCGTGATCTTATTGTTCAGAACTATTTTATATTGGCAACATTACACTTTTTTTTGGGTTGACAACATTCTAGGATTGTTATTATTCAAAAAGCGCTGTGTAATTTCTCTCTCGCTATCAACCGCCATTCAAACCATGTTGTAAAACAAATTTTTGTAATGTACGAGTCAACTCAATTTGTCTACAAATTTTATTTTGAAGCCCAAGCATCATGCTGCGCATACAGTTATGTTAAAGTGTAGGTAGTGTACAGGCATGCACTAACCGTGCGCGTTCCTCTCGGCGCTGATGCTGCGCAGGCGGCTCTGGTTCTCGAGCTCAGAGTCCGTGAGGTCCAGCGACGCGCCGCGCGTGCGCGACCTGCCGAGTCTGAAATGTTACAGAAAACGTAAGCTTACAATTCAAAATTAAAATACAAACCGACTAATTAAACTTCTTATAAGTAAAAAAAAAAATCAATTGCCGACCATGTTGGAGTGTTCTGGAGTGAAATCATCCTACGTTGTCAAGTCCATGTTATGCGAACGGAATCAATCAAAGATAAATAATTGCATAATTACTAAAAACCGCTGACGACACTAATAATTACTATACGAGTGTTAAGAAAACCCTGTCCGACCCGTGAAGGTATTGTTAGGTATAACTCGTGCACATAAACAATGGATTTGGAAATGGCGACAGCTGTATTCACCTCTCGCTCAATACTGAATACAGCTGTCGCCATTTCCAATCCATTCTTTATGTGCACGAGTCATATCGAGATCCAGTTCTATTAATATTATCAATTTACAAAAAAAAAACGTATAAAACGAGGAAATTGATATGGCAACACATACGGTGGCAGCGACACCGTCCTTGGGTGCCAAATATAATAATGGCCATAAGTAGTTTTAAAACATTTTAAAAAGCTGCTGAATTCAAAACAGCCATCGCATATACCAGTGGACCTGAAATTTAGTCTCTAAGAGAGGCCATGGTCGAGCGCCTGAATTTGTCCCTTCAGGCGTGTTTATTTTCCGCTAAAAAGATCCGATTCCAACTGGCTCCTGCTTTCCGAGATATATCTGTGCCGATAACTGACCACCTGGAACTCTTGGGCGTTACTCTGACGTCAACCCTCAACTTCGGCTCCTTTAATGAGTCCAAGGCTGAAGTAGCTGACAGAAAGCTGGGTATCCTCTCGAAGGTGCGTCGTTACTTCACGCCGGAACAATTGCTCACATTTTATCAAGCACACGTTCGGTCGTCCATGAAGTACTGCTCGCATCTTTGGGATGGATCGGCTAAGTACCAGCTCGAGGCGAAAACCGTCGAGAAACGTGCCAAAAAGCTCATTGGTAACGACTCCCTTGTTCGGGCTAAACTCCTAAGTCTAATACATCGGGGAAATTGTGGCAATTTGGACACAGTGACCTAGAATTTTAAACTTTTTATATGTTTATTTTCATGAATATTTAATTTTTCTTATTCTATTTGGTGATGTGATTGGGATACTTATGCCCCTTTTGGATCAAGGTTTTTTAACATAGAGTATGTCTGCCATTCTTCAAAGCTTACTAGCGATAGAATTGTGACATTACTTACTTAGGTTTACGGACCTTATGTCATCAATCCTATCACTAATAAACAAATCAACTGACAGATTTAATACAGAAACCAGCCGTTATTTAATTATGTACTCACATCGTGCCTAATTTCTTTTATAAGGGAGGTAAGGTAGGAACATACCTTCTCTTAATAGTTCCGAAGAAGTCCCTCCTCCTCTTGCGGGGGGCGGGCTCCGGTGGGTTCTCGTTCTGATGCTGTACATAGTCACCCTGCTGTTGACAATATGATGAAGTATTACATATAACTGCACCTAAACTATCTAGGTAATTGAAATGACAAAACTAAGTTTAAGAAAACATCAGACAATTTGTTCCGGGTCTCGGTATTTATTGATATGACATTTATGTTTATAAAAGTATCCAAGATACAGGATGAAATGCTAGTGTGAGGTAACGATTGATTAAACCATGAAAAAAAAGTAAAACCTTCTTACTAATATACTTAATATACAGATTTTAAGCTGTGTAATATTATTACGGTTCGTTATAATTTATTATAACATTCGTGTAAAAAAAAAACAATGTGTATAATTAAACACAGCGCATTAGTAAGAGAGATAGGTAGTAGGTATTTCACTCAACAGGTTTTGAAACGAGAAGAAATTAGCAATCGAAAGTCTCATAAAAATATCGTATACGGTAAAAATATAAGAAATGTCGTACAATAGAAATTAACTGTAGCCAATCGATTAAAAAAGGATTATAAGTTTAATGTGACCTTAATACATAACAACATAATCATACTTTGCGCCCTAACAATAAACTACATACTAAAACTCATCAGTGCGCATAAAAAAAGTTAATATTTTTGTAAAAAAAACCACAAACAATACTTTACCTCTGTATCTCCATTCGTTTTAGCACCATTCTCCTTTATGCGTACTGTCTTCCCCGGTGACGCATTAGGACTGACTGTTACAAGCTTCTCTTTCTCTTTCTCATTCTCATCAATTTTAGCACTCTCTTGAGGTACATCCTCCGCTTCTGCCCTCTCGACTTCGATGAATTTGCCCGAGTCGGTTAGTTCAACCTTTTTTGGTAGATTTTTGCGGGGTTAGTATGGCAACACAACACACGGGATTTTGGCGGCCATTTTGTGTCATTGGAAAAAAAACCGCGTATTAAATTAGTTTTATAAATAGTACATAAATCCATATTCTATTTCTTGCTATGTGAGAGATGGATTTTATTAATTTTATTTTTTACCGACTTCTTGTCTATTTATTATCATCACATTAACAACTGTCAGAATTAGTCTATTAGGCTTTTAGTGTTTCCAGTGGAAATAAATTGACACAAAATAAGCTCCAAAATGATCATGCTAGGAGTAAAATATAATATTTACATCATTATTTTATGGTCTATGGACTTATCGCTTTAATGCTACTTAAGCATTAATTTCTAACGCAGAGCCAGCGAATTTATTTTATTAGCAGACAACATTTTTATTTCCACAAACTTTGGGCTACTTGCTAGCACACTAAAATAAATTACAAATATATTTTTTTAATTAATTTTGTACCACATTAAATGGGTCTTTAAAAACTTTTTCCAAAATTGTGTTTTTTTTACTAAACTTGGTGTGACTAGACTTTAAACATCCTAATAAATAATGGTAATAATTTTAGTAAACTCACCTTGATGGATTTCTTGGGTTCCTGTCATGTTATTACAGCACACACCACGCAATGAAAAGAAAACCAAACATTTGTTAATTTTATAGGGGACACACTATTTATACAGGGCGTATCTACGACGTTGTATGAACTATGAGGTAACTCATTATACAAGATTCTTGTTATTGAGTTAAATAAAAAGTCAAAAGGAAATGAAAAAGTAACACATTTTCGTCTTATATTATAAAAAACGAAGACCACTACGCCTAACGACCCTTCGGGTTTTAAAGGGCATTTTACTTTTCTACTTATGTAATATAGAATGCATACAGATAATGTCAAATTAAAATTAGACGTTAGAAATATTAAAAACTTATAGAGAAAACACTTATGGAGAAAAATAGATATTATATTACGACGCGATATTTGTCTGCAATTTCGGCAATTATGTTTTCGCCGTTTTCGGCAATGATGGTTTCGCCGTTTGCGGCAATGATGGATCACCGTTTTCGGCAATGATGGTTTCGCCGTTTGCGGCAATGATGGTTTCGCCGTTTTCGGCAATAATGGTTTCGCCGTTTCGATGTTGTTATGTAGCCTTAATACCTACCGTAATTTTATGTTCGGTAGAGTATTCATGGGTAGATTTACGGAAAATTACTTCGGGATGACTAAGTATTGATATAAAGTTGAGCTGTAAACGTGCTTACCCTCTGCACAGAGTGTATGATGAGCGTGGACTTGTTGGCAGCGTTGGTTGGGCTCAGCTCCAGCTCGCGGAGCGCAGACTCCGTCAGCTGAGAGTTGTCGTGACCTGAATGAATATAGTTATTTACCATTAGCCTTTTATTTATACCTACGTACCATAACGCTTGTATTCCCCAAACGGTTAGCCAGAGATGCACTTATGTATCTACCTATCTAAACCCACAGTTCGCTGGTATGTTTAGGTCCCATGTAATAGAGACCTTAGCCGAGACCTTAACCGGGGACAAATCCAAACTTGGAGCTGCTACTAAGAATTTCATAGAAATACCCAGTAGCACTGGTCGATCTGGCAGTCGAAATCGGGACCTCTAGCGTAGCAGTCGCGCTTAGAACCACTAGACTGATGAGGCAGTTATAGTAACCATTGAAAATATTAAAGGTAAGCACCATTAAATTGACAGTGCAACGGTAGCTTTATATGATCATTTGGTCCCGAGTTGGGATCCAAGGCCTCTGATTCTTCGAAGTCATGTGCGTAATAATAGTTAATTATTAGTCGTTAAAACGGTGAAAACATCGTGAGGAAACCTGCATGCCTGAGAGATTTTCTCGATGGCGTGTGAAGTCTGCCAACCCGCACTAGGCCAGCGTGGTGGACTACTTATAGCCTATATTCTCTTATTTTAACATAACATAACATACCATCACGCCTGTATTCCCCGAAAGGTTAGGCAGAGGCGTACTAATGTACACCCACAGTTCGCCGGTATGTTTAGGTCCCATGTAATAGGGGGCGAGCCTATTGCCATTAACCGGGCACAAATCCAGACTCCGAGCTGCTACTGAGAATTTCATAGAAAAACCCAATAACACTTTGCTCGACCTGGGGATCGAACCCAGGACCTCTAGCGTAGCAGTCGCGCTTGGGACCACTAGACTAATGAGGCAGTCCCTTATTAGTCCAGTTCCAGTTTAGTTAGTTCCAGTTCTCTTATTTTTTTAAATTTTATTCTGACCCGTGTCCCATAATGGGACGGTATAATGGGTTGATTTTATTATTAGATTAGTTTTTGCCCGCGACTACGTCTGCGTGGAATACAGAATTGGGTCCGACCTGGATAAAAAGCAGCCTATGTGTTATTCCAGACTATATGCCTCTGTATCAAATTCCATCCAGATCCGTTCAGCCGTTCTGACGTGATTGAGTAACAGACATCCATACATCCTCACAAGCTTTCACGTTTATAATATTAATAGGATATAACATACCATTTTGTTTGAAGATAGTCTTGGTAGTGGTGGTGAGTTGTCCATGTGGCGACACGGTGCGAAGACTCTCCTTGATCTTGACGGGCCGTGAGCCCAGCTCCGGGATGTCTGCACCCTCAATGAACAGGAACTGAAAGAGTAAGGCGACGATAACCAGAGGCGGCCTTAACCATTGCGAAGCTCCGGCCGGCAGATCTTTGCAAGGCCTTTTGTGTTTTAAATGTCAATTTTTTTCTTCTTGTCTGTTCAGCGAGGTGGGGTAAATAGTAACTATTACTACTTTTTTTATACCACCAAGGTGGCAAACAAGCATACGGCCTGCCTGATGGTAAGCCGTTACCATAGCCTATGGATGCTTGCAACATCACTCGTGCGTTGCCGACCCTGTTAATCAAGGAGGAATAGTTGGACTAGCAGCATAGGAGACATGCTGCCATGCATGACAGCGGCGGTAACAAAACACCACCGGTCCCCCACACTGCCAACACAACGCTTCCTGGCGGAGCTCTGGCGATCTTGGTCACCGTTAGGAACACAACATAGCACGGAGCTATGTTATTTGGCTACAATTTTCTGCAAGGTGGAGGTACTTCCCCAGTCGAGCAGCTCCAATTGTGAGTGGAATTATTCGATTCTTCTATCTCTACCTTTCTATAATTCTAAACGCAACGCCCTTTTTCTGAGCCCTGCAGCTGTCCATGAGCGACGATGACTACTTACCATCAGGTGACTCGTCGGCTCATTCGGCGATGTCTAAATATTATAATAATAAGTACCTCGACGGTGAGCGTGCCGCTGACATCGTGTTCCTCCATGGGTCTGGTCTGCAGCGCGATCTGCTGGCGCTGGGACGGCGCCGCCAGCAGCTCATCGATCCCCACCAGCCCCAGACCTAAGAACCTGCAACAAACGTATATAAACACGTCAAATTTACTCAGCCAGGCTATGGAATGAGCTACCTGCGAGGTTTTCCCAAAAGACTACATAGTATAGCATGGGGTCCTTAAAAAAGGAATGAAAAGATTTTTCGGGGTTTGGCAACCCGCGAACGACACCTCTGGTGTTGCAAGCGTTCATAGGCTACGGTAACGGCTTACCATCAGGCGGGATGTATACTTGTTTGCCACTTCAGTGGCATAAAAAAGAACTCAGTCAAAATGTATTCTGCCAACTACTTACACGACTAAAATAAGTAGGTACCTACTTATGATAATTTAAAACGATAGTAGAGAAACAATAATAAGGGAGGAGCTTATTGCTATTAACAGAGCATTAATCCAAACACCGAGCTGCTGAAAGCTGAAATCTTTTTTTATATTGCCCCACACTATCATTTTGTTCTGTATTGTGGGTATGTTTACAATCATCAAATCAAATTCTCACACTAACTGTAGATCATAAAAATATTTTATTGCGTGCGGGCATCAAATCCACAACACGAGCGCAGAAAGAAACCGATCGCTCAGCCACTCATTTCCAGTCCCAATATCAAAGCAGTCAGTAGATTTGCTTACTAGAGATATAATTTTTACATAAGGTCCATACAAGTAATATCAAAATCAGATTTGTTATTGAGATTGGCCGTAAGTACGCTAATCGTGCTGTCATTGAAAGGTATTTCGAAGTCCCCTTTCCTGAACAGTAGTTTTTTTTTTATGGGATAGGAGGGCAAACGAGCAGACGGATCGCCTGATGGTAAGCGATTACCGCCGCCCATGGACACCCGCAACACCAGAGGAGTCACAAGTGCCTTGCCGACCTTTTAAAAGGGGATTGGGCCTCCGGTAATCTCACTCACTCGGCGAAACACAACGTAAGCGTTGTTTGACGCGGGTTTTCTGTGAGGCCGTGGTATCACTCCGGTCGAGCCGGCCCTTTCGTGCCGCAGCATGGCTCTCCCACGTCCCACGTAGTTTTAAAGTAAAAAATGAAGGTCTATTACCTGTGTTGTGAAGCACCGCCGCCGGGCGAGGGGGGCCCAGTGCGATCATACACCTCAAACAGCAGTTCTGCTGTCTGCGGAGATAGGTCACTGCAAGAAAATAATACTATATTTAATCCTTATTTCTATTTTTCATTATTTGTGATAGGCTAACGCTTGACTGCCAGTTCGCCTGATGTTAAGCGATACTGCGATCTACGATGGAGCGCGCTTCTATAGTTACAACATCTTTTTTCATGTTTTTTTTTTAATTGATTAAGTCGGTAAACGAGGTGACGAGGCACCTGGTGGTAAGTAGTCATCGTCGCCCATGGACAGCTGATGCGCTGCCAAGCTTTAAGAGTCCCTATGGACTGTAAACTGCTAACCGCTGCAACCGAGTGGAACTTGGCTTTTACGCGCAATGGGGAGGGAAGGGGCAGGGTTAAAAGTCTCAAGATTATTACTGTTATTCTTTTTGGGTTTCCAATTCGGTTTCTTTACGGGTATGAAAATAAAGATCCATCTTTAAAGATGTTCAGTGGTCACCCATCCATATACTGTCCAAGGCAAGCACTGCATATCGGTTGATCAGCGTACAATGAATAAATAAATAATACCATCGCGCCTGTCTTGACGGAAGAGCTAAGCAAAGGTGTAGGTACTAGGATATGTTATGGTATGTTTAGGTCCCAAGTAATAGAGAGCGACCGGGTGAGCCTATCGCCATTGACCGGGCACAAATCGGAACTGCGAGCTGCTACTAAGAATTTCAACATAATAACACTGCTCGACCTGCGAATCGAATCCAGGATCTCTAGCAGTCGCACTGAAGACCAGTAGCACTTAATGAGACAATTAAATTCACTTACAATAAGAAATGTTCCTCCCACTGTGGGTTGCTGGTGTCCTTCTTGAAGGCAGTCTGGTTCTTTTGCGGAGGCTCGTCCATCTCCACCACGCAGTACGGCGCTATGCAACCAGTTTTACCTGAAACATTTACGGCGTGTTCATAGCCCTCTGAATTTAGCCCCCTAGCCATCACACTTATATGGTTTTAGCCCCCTATCCATCACAGTTATATGATTTTAGCTCCTTATCCTTCATATACATATGATTTTAGCGCCTCTGTACATCTCACTCATATGATTTAGCCCCCCAGTCCATACACTCATATGATTTTAGCCCCCTATCCATCACTCCGATATGATTTTAGCCTCCTATCCATCACATCGATATGATTTTTGCCCCCTATCCATCACACCGATATGGTTTTAGCCCCCTATCCATCACAACGATATGATTTTAGTCCCCTATCCATCACACCGATATAATTTTAGCCCCCTATCCATCACACCGATGTGATTTTAGCCCCCTTTCCATCACACCGATAAAATTTTAGCCCCCTGTCCATCATACACATATGAACTTGATAACCAGCTAACTTATTTAAAAGTATTGTTAATTGCTGAGTAGTGACAACTTAGTGATACAACCATTAGACTGCCAAGTCACAGGTCTTGAGTTAGAATCAAAGACACGCACCTTTGACTTTACGTCATGTGCGGATTAATAGATAATTGTCACACATTTAAACGATGAAGGAAAAACATCGTAAAGAAACCTGCACGCTTGAATGATTTTGTCGACGATGTGTGAATTCTGCCATGGATTATTATTGTAGCGACATCTACCGCGCTACATACGAAACTCGACGGACAAATCCTGAATCACGTAAGTAATATCTGCAACGGACCTTAACAAAAGTCCAACATTAACCGTCGGGCCGTGGCCCGCCAGGCAAAACACTCGCTTGATCAGAGGATCCTCCCTCTGGTTGAAGGGGCAACGCACCTTGTCCCTCCGCATTATAATTGCTAATTACCTCCCAAGTCTTTAGCACTGACAAGCTTGACAAGCAGTCTCTTGTCTCCAAGGAGGTTGACGCTGCCCGCCGTGGAGTTTGGAGTGGACGTGTACAAGTGACGATCTTGCTGTAACTGGGTAAAACAAACTGCTAAGAATTTTGAAAAAAAAACTCTTATTAGAGAATTTTTTACTAGAGACATTTTGGTTAGACTATTTCTTGCTTCATTTTAAATTTATGTATAATTATTCTAGCCGATGTCAATTTCAATTTGTGTCTAATGTTCAACATTTTTATGAGAGCTATGAATTTAAAACATGTTAAAAAATAAATTCTAGTGTGGTTTAGGCAGACTAGTTTTTGAGTTGGGGATCGAAAGCAGCTAGTTAAAATTATTGTTATGTGTGAAACAGTTTCGGAAGTCGGTGCCGTTGATTTGATCGGATCTTTTGATTTCGCCACCGACTTCCGAAACTGTTCCGGAAATAACAATAATTTGAAGAATCATCGAGATCGGCTCATAATCGACGGAATAATCGCGTAACAAACATAAAACAAAACACAGCCCAACTGAGACCCTCCTCCTTTTTGAAATCGGTTAATGAAATTGTTACTGGTCAATCGGTAATATTGTATCTGGTCTAGAACTAGAACTAGATTAATTCCTGGTTACGGCCCTGTACGATGTTTACGTAACTATAACGTAATGTATGACCAATTTGTTTATTTAATTAAAATTTAGCATCGTTAGCTTCTTACCATAGAGTCATAATGTAACGGCAGTCTGGGACCAACGCTCTCCACGTATCTGCGCAGACGCGGGCACGTGGGGTACTGCGCTAGATTGAACTGCAGGTTTGTGCTACGAAGTGCGTTCACCACTATGTCACTGGAATTGAGCAAAAAGAGTATGTTAGAGCAAATTCAAGTTGGCATTGAGGATGCATGAAAAGAGCCTCCAAGGCAGGCGATACTTTTTTTATTTATAAGTAATAAATATTATTATTATAATTGACTGCCTCGTTGGTCTAGTGGTTCCAAGCGCGACGGCCACCCTAGAGATCCTAGGTTCGATTTCCAGGTCGAGCAAAATGTTATTGGGGTTTTCTATGAAATTCTCAGTAGCTGCTCGGTGTTTGGATTTGTCCCCAGTTTACACAGGACCTAAACATACCGTTGAACTGTGAATGTGTATTCCTACACTTCTGCCTAACCCTTTGGGGAATACAGACGTGATGGTATGTTATAATCAATCAATTATACTGTCTGCCCTGTCCCACTGCAGGGCACGGGTCTCCTCTCACAATGAGAGGGATTAGGCTATAGTCCAGTGTTCGATCGATAGTGATCTACAGGTAGTTGTTCCGGGTCTGGGCGTTTGTGTATGTGAGAATTTGTGTTTGTAAAACGCACCCACGATACAGGAGAAAATCCTAGGGTGGGGCACCGTTTAAAAAAAACATGTTTTCCTTCACCGTTTACACGCGTGATGATTGACTAATATCACGCGCTTATCAAGCATTATCTACCTACATAAAAAAGTTATTTTTACTGCAGTTAACTATACATGTGTTTACCTGATGGTTTGCTGCATGTTGCTCTCCGTGGCATTGGGCCGCAGAGCCCCCACAGGCGCCAAGGCGACCTTGACTTCCGGCCACCCATCGCACTTTAACTCTCCGGTCAGCTTGTCCGTCACGCACACCACGTTCAAACGGGCACGAAACCTGAAATAAACGAGAAAAAGGGAAAATTATTGAAGTGTCATCATCGATCAAAACACAATTTTTCCATTCTAAGTAGTTTTCCAAAACTTTTTGAACACGTTTAATTACTGCAAATTATTGGCGAAATCCTTCAAACAGGTCAGGTGCGTAGCACTCGCAACAGGCGTGTATGTATGAGAAGATGTATGAATGTGGAAGAAGCAAAAGAAGTATGCAAGAATCATAGCAAGTGGCAGTCTATAGTTTCTGCCTACCCCTGTGGGAGGAAGGCGTGAGTGTATGTATGTATATAAATTATTGGCTTTTGATCCGAATTACATTTTTGAAGGGGCTTTTATTATAGAAATGTTGATTTTTGCAACAAAATAAATAAAGTACATACCTATTAAATCAATTGCAATACGTTCGTTACGATCAGAACAAAAAGCTTTTTAAGTTATTTTTTAGTAAAGGAAAAAAGTCAATCGCGGGCCGGATTCGAACCTGCGTCTTCTGGTTTGATATACCAGACGCTGGTATATCAACAATAAAAAATAACTTAATAATCTTAGCATGGAAAATGCAAAAAAAAAATCACAAAAAGATAGTTAAAAAGCATTTTTGTTTAGTAAATATAATTATTGATATTTGATCAAAGTCAAAGTCAAAGTCATAGAGATCAGATCAGACACTCTTCAATTAACATAATATTAAAAGAGGTCCACTGGCCACGGCTGAACAATGGACCCACAAGGATTGGTTATATGCCACCTGCATCCGACGACTCCCAACGATATCTCCAGTCATATATCCATCTCGTTAGAAGCAGATGAGATGCGTTTGTACTTAATAAAGATAATAATTACTATCTGCTGTTGCCCGCAGTTTCCCTCAAGTCCCAAAAATATTAACATAATATAAGTCCGATTCTAGGCGACGTATCAAAATGAAATGACCTCTAGCAATCTATTGGTGAAAACTGCATCGAATTCTATGCAGCAGTTTTTGCGTGATGCGAGTACAAACATACAGACAGGCAAAAATTCTAAAATTTGTTATTTTGACTTCTGTTGCTCTAATAAAGACCATATCAGTTTTTCTTTAACATCTTTAATGTACAGACATCGGTCTGTTACAATTTTATTATGGGTATAGAATATAACGCTGTCAAAGCACTCTTAGTGAGGTTAGGTTTGTTTTTATTGCAACACAAAATAAGCACTGAATGCAAGAACATTATGCCAGTCCCATTATCAAATCCGCCGATAAATTTGCTTACAAGAGATAGGATTTTGACATTACTTGTATGGACTTTATGTCAAAATCCTATCACTAGTAAATAAATCTATCGGCGGATTTGCCGGCCGTAAGTAACTACTTTTAATAAATTATTCGTTTGATAATTATTTTTCATAGTGATTTCATCTGTGAAATTTCACAGCCTGCTATTTATGCAGCCTGCATTTGCATTTTGCTATTTACAATGAAATTTGGATGGAGCAGACGGAAAATTTAGGTGCAATACGTAAATGTACTGGTTTCTGACACTTACGCGAATATTAGACATTGAGATAAAACTACTTTTTACGGATTTTATCGCGTTGTATTGATATTATTTGATTCCCGACGTTTCGGATCCTTTACAGCATCCATGGTCACGGGTAGACTAAGTTGTTGGACGTCTTAATGTTACAATTACTAACAGCTACCTTACATTTTTGTTAATTATTGGCGATCCGATTCACGCAGAACGAGATCACCGTATCTGCAAGACTGAAGGATCAATACAACGCGATAAAATCCGTAAAAAGTAGTTTTATTTCAATACGTAAATGTGTTGGTTTTTTTACATTAAATCATCGACTATCCGTGAATCCTCAAAATGTGATTTTATTAAAGTTTGATTTGTAACAGGTTGCGCAATATAAAGTAAATTTTACGTAAGAAGAATGATAAATATACTATTATGAAATTTTCCGTTCCTACTTGAAACATTATGAAGCTAACCAGCCCAACATTTCGATCTCAGACAGGATTCGAACCTGCATCCCTCCGGCTCAGTACACCGGACGCTTTAGCCAAGTAAACTACCGACAGCCAGGGCCGGATTAACTACGTCAGGACCCCTACGCAATGCCTGTGTCGGAGCTCTCTACTTCCTACTAAATCGCAATTTTATTCATTACATAAGCTTTTACTCGCATCCCAAAGGATGGCGACAACAGTGCTGCCTATCAGATCTAACTTTGGCTAAGGACTGTCCAGGTGACATCAAAGAAAATTTTCTCAGAGCGCGGGGCCCCATAGCCGATACGGGGCCCCTAGGCAGTTACTTACATTGCTCAATGGATAATCCAGCCCTGCTTGTGATGTTGAATTTCTCTTTCTACGTCATAAAGTATCAGCTCACCTGTTAACATTGACTCTGTAGTGTGACACTTCCACCTTTTCCCCGCGCTGGCTGAACGCCTTCAGCTGGAAGGCAGGAGTGGCCTCGCAGTCACACGTGATCGTCTGCAAATAACAGCATGCATTTAAGACAAAAGTAATGATGAAATGGCGACAGGTTACAGGAAAAACTTGTGTCTCTTAAGCTGAAGGGCAACATCTATAAGTTCATTGGCCGTTAAGAAGATTGATGAAAGAAGACTGCATACAGCGGAGATGAGAATGTTAAGGTGTATGTCTTGAGTGACTAGAATAGACAACATAAGGGACGAGTATATTAAGGGAAGTCTGACAGTGGCGCAGTGACAAAAAAGTTGAAAGGGTTATTTTTTGTGGGATATTAGGGCAAAAGGGGCAGACGGATCGCCTGATGGTAAGCGATTACCGCCACCTATGGTCACCCGCAACACCATAGGAGTTACAAGTGCGTTGTCGACCTTTTAAAAAGGGATTGGGCTTCCGGTAACCTCACTTACTCGGCGAAACACAACGTAAGCGCCGGTTTTCTGTGAGGCCGTGGTATCACTCCGGTCGAGCCGGCCCATTCGTGCCGAAGCATGGCTCTCCAACGTAATAAAATTTATTATGGTCATGGTTATTGTCCTTTTGTCCTAAATTTTATGATCAGATCAGATTTTCTTATCAGAGATACACCTCTGCTTATCCGTTCAGGGAATACATGCGTGATGGTACGTATTTTCGCAGAATTTAGACGAAGCTGAAGGCATAGCTAGTGACGTAGTAAGAAGGTATCCATTAACAGAAGAGACAAAAATAACTTAACTACATAATGATTATTCCTCAAGAACACAAATTAAATTAACTAAAGTTCTCCACAGATAAACCAAGTTCATTCACCCCAACGATATACGACATAAACAACTAACATAACAAGACCCTTTCTCCTTAACAATTGGTTATTCAAGTAAAACAAAATGCAGAGCTCAAGTTAGATTAGCTTGTCATATCAACCACCTACGCGATGAATATTGGAATACGTATCCATATTTAGTGTAGTATCTCATCGGGGATATAGCTCAGTGGCAGAGCAATCGACTGCAGATCGATAGGTCCCCGGTTCAAATCCGGGTGTCCCCTACCATCTTTTTGTGTATTTAATTAATTATATTTTTAATTTAGAAATATTTTTATAGTGATTTTCTATGGATTTGATGAAAGTTGCTACGGAAGCGCTACGAGATGGCTACGACAATGCTATGAAAGCTTTTTATTGACACTTTCTTTAATAGAATTTTTCACCTTATTTTAGGTACTAGCTATGACTATCCTACCTAGCTATCCTATGTTGAGGTAACTGCCTTATTACCATAGTGTTCCCATGCGCGACTGCTACGCTAGAAGTCCTGGGTTCTATTCCCAGGTCGAGCAAAGTGTTATTGTGGTTTTTCTGTGAAATTCTCAGTAGCAGCTCGGAGTTTAGAATTTGTGGCCGGTTAATAAGATCCCTAAACAAATATCTGTGAGTACGGCGGTCAGATATAAGATTAGATTAGTTAACACAATTCGTTTAACGCAATCACAACATCCGTGCATCCAGTTAAGAGTAATTGGACTTCCGCACGTGAAACGAAACGCATTCAGTTCAATGATCTGCCCTCAGTACAATAACTGCATCATTTGTATAGACAGCTACAAAGCGTGTGGTTTGTTTATTTCTTAGAACTTGATTTGGTTTATCCTTGGATTAAAATATCAGGATTGCCATTCAACGTGGCAATGATGGCAGTCTTCGGGTCTTTGAATATAGAAGAGTACTTTGATTTTTTACGGTTTTATTTTTGTTTTTATGCCACTTTAAAAAAACCGGCCAAGTGCGAGTCGGACTCGCGCACGAAGATTTCCGTAATCTATAAAACGGCAAAAAAACATGTCTGTTGTATGGGCGCCCCTTAAATAATATTTGTTGTTATGGCGGCAACAGAAATACATAATCTGTGAAAATTTCAACTTTCTAACTATCACGGTTGATGAGATACAGCCTGGTGCCAGACAGACAGACGGTCGGACAGCGGAGTCTTAGTAATAGGGTCCAGTTTTATCCTTTAGGTACCGACCCTAAAAAGGAGGAGGTGCTATGTTCGTCCGTATGTATTTTTTATGTTCACCTATATTTTCGTCAATTGTGGGTGGACCCATTTCAATAATTATTTAATAGTAAAGGAAAAAATTCAATCGCGGGCAGGATTCGAACCTGCGTCTTCTGGTTTGATATACCAGACGCTCTGACCTCTAAGCCACCGCGAACCCTACCCGCATGATTGAAATTTTGCCTTCACATTCTGAATTTACGTCATAAGGTGACGTTTGCATTTCAATAATTCTTTTTTTATACTCCTAAAGTGGTCCCATTAAAATTTAGCGAAGATGGTGTCGATCTGATCACAATGTTTAGAATAAAATTACATTCACGCATTGACGGAAGAATTGATGACATCGTTTTTGTAAGTACGCAAAATTCTACTCGTCACGCAAAATGTTGAAATAAAGAAAAAGTAAACCCGCCTTCAAAAACATAATAAATAATGTTTTTGAAGCTAGGGCATCGGACTTACGATCATGTGGTTGCCGGTTCGAAACCCACCCATTGTACTACCGACGTGAACCCACTCGTAACAGAAGCATTTAGCTCAGCACGAGGGGTTAACAAGAATACTAGTAATGCGCGATCCACATTGCTAGTAATCTTTAAAAAAAAATTGTTAGGTGCAGAACAGTTTCGGAAATCGGTGGCGAAAACAAAAGATCAAACCAAATCGAAGGCACCTACATCCTAACGGCGGCATGCGACCACGGCTATTAACTGGACACCACTGTTCCTGGACATAGGAAAATTTCCTTGCTACTTACTTTTCAGATATTTTTTCCTAGACGGGTTTTAGTTTTAAGCTTTCATTTTTATTGTATAACTAGCGTTCTAAAAAAAAACAAGACAGCGCAGCGCACGTAAAATAATAAGTTTTTTAGACAAATTTGTGTTACTTTATTGTAATTTTCGTAGAGATTTATAATTAAGAAAAAATAAAAATACAGCCTATTTTGCTCGCTGATAATTTAACTTTCTATTGATGAAAGAATTTTTATAATCGATTTAGTGGTTTAAGTGTGAAAGTGTAACAAACAAACAAAGTCACTTTCGCATTTACAATATTAGTTAAGATTAGGATTAATGTTTGCTTTTTAAGCAGTCGGGGTTTTTTGTTTTTTTTTTATCAGTATTGAGTACAATATGTACTTTATTCAATAGTTTTTCTAAATCCTTACTAATATTATAAACGTGAAAGTTTGTGGGTATGGATGGATGTATGGATGTTTGTTATTATTTCACGCCAAAATGGCTGAACGGATCTGGATAAAATTTGGCACAGATATAGATTATAGTCTGGAATAACACATAGGCTACTTTTTATCTAGGTCGGACCCAATTTTGAACTCCACGCAGACAAATTCGCGGGAAGAAGCTAGTCTAAAATTAGGTCAACATCACTGCAGCAGATGCTATTACAATTTACATTCAATATTATGTGCTATAATTTATAATCGTATAAGTTGTCATCAATTTATAAAACAATAGACGCTGGGACATTCAGTTAAAATAAGTACCTATTCACTTACATTTCTATTGAGATTTTTATGAACATCACGCGACAAAACACAGGTGGTAACAAGCATACCATTTCAATAAAATATGTGTCGCTTTATTAAAAGTCTTATGTTTAACTAACCACCAGATCTAGTAAAAAGTAACAGTTTTGCTTTGAAATTCTCAGTAGCAGCTCGTAGTTTTGATTTGTGCCCGGATAATGGCAATAGGCTCGCCCCTATTACATTGGAACCTAAACAAACCGGCAAACTGTGGGTGGTATATTACTACTAGTACTCCTCTGCCTAACCCTCTGGAGAATAGAGGCGTAATCGTATGTGTTGTTCTTTTTGTAATAATAAATATAGGTAGGTATATAAATGAACAAATAATTGAAAGTATAAAATCAGTAGTAATTTTCCCCTGGCAGGTTAGAATACTGTTCCTTGCTTTTCCCCTGGCCGGTTAGAATACTATTCCTTGCTATCATTCAGATAGGCGTAGGAGGCGTGAAAATATATGACCTCTTGTGGTCTGACTGGTTGGCGACCATTACGTCGTAGTCTTTAGTAAAGCCCCTTGGTGTATGTTTCAATTTATGCGCGTAAGAGCCAGTTCCCCCTCGGTTGCTGCGGTTTTGGCAGTCCGCAGTCAGTAGTGGCTTAAAGGCTCGACAACGCATCCGCAACTCCTCTGGTATTGCAGGTGTCCATGGGCGTTTGCCGACTAATTCATAAACTAATATAAAATCAGTATACTCACAACGTCATCCTTGGAGTCACACTCGCAGAATACGTTGGAGATGCTGGGCGGGTGACTATCCAGCGCGCGCACCAGCTCCACACCAATACCTTGCTGGAACAACAAGGGAACATTATTAATACAACACAGCATACATTGACACACTAGCATACATCTGGCTACTCTGAGAGGGAGGGCACATCTAAGTATATAAAAGAAATCAATAGGCTATTTGACTGATAATTTTTTATAGTCTTATGCAAATGTTTACCATAAATAGAATCCATCAACGAGAACAAAATATAAATATGATACGATATGATAAAGTGATTAGATCCTATCGCAAGACTTCCATTTTTATTGTCCGTCACAATAATCTATCTGTGTGCCGAATTTCATCCAAATCCGTTCAGACGTTCAGGCGTGCGAAAGTAATAAACATCCACAAACTTTCACGTTTATATTATTAGTAAGGAAGTAAGGATAGATAGTTTTTATATCCTTTATCTAAGAAATATATCTAAGTACTAATCCAACAATTCAATATTGGAACAATCATAAAAATCCAATTAAAACATAACAATAAACAGACGCTATTCGATTTTATATCGATTAATTCTATCTTTGTTGGTCAACACAATTGAAGTTATCGATTCCTTAAATGGATTTATCTGTGTAGAGAAATTTTTACGCTGAGCCTATTTAATAATTTATCCGATCTCTCTAATTACTGACACGATTATCGTTTAGTTTATATAACTATTATCTTTTTAATTAATTACTTTGATTGTGTGAAAATATGGATCGTGTTTCGTATTTTTTATTTCTAATTTTGTTAGGAGTCCGGCGGACTAAATCTCCCTTACAAATGTAATACCGAAATAAATCGTAATTCAAACACAATTAATCACGGATTCCGATGCCGTTAATCTATGTTCCTACTCTGCCATTTTGTCCAAAATTCTTCACCGGAAATAAATGTCGCTTACATTTATTTCCGGCGGGTTAATGCAATTTTTGTCAACTTTACAAAGTTTGGAACATTTTTCCGGTCTTTTATTTCCAATGAAGCAGTAGTAGACGAAATAGTACCGTAGGAACCTAGATTAATGGTATCCAAATTCGAATAGTTAATCCCTAAACTTGTTAACGAGGTTTCTTCAAATAAGTAGACGACACGATTTATAGTGAATGAATTACATATAATAACAATCAAGCAAACAATACAGATTTAAAGGAATGGCAACGCGTCCACATGTAGTAAATGTTCGTAACGACCGCGAGTGATTCGTAGGCCGTCTGGTGGCGGAATCCCGCGCGCGCGCCGACGAACCATAAGGGAGCCCGCGAGGCGCGGGGCGGGGCGAGGGGCGCAGCCGCGCGTTAACAGACTGGCCCCCTTGGAGCAGGAGCAGCATCCTGGTCCAACTTCATTGGTAGTGGGCAGAGCCTGTTCCAAGCTCTACGTAAGGTACCCGAAGTAGTTGCTACGTCGGCCACCCGGTTGACGCCGTCGGTGCCTGGGTATACGGTGGTGACACGTCCCAGCAGCCATCTGTTGGGAGGCAGCCGATCGTCCTTAACGAGAACCATCTCGCCTGACTGTGGCTCTCCTTTGTTTGTGCGCCATTTGTTTCGAATCTGCAGTTCTGAAACGTACTCCTTGTAGTACCGATTCCAAAAATGTGTTTTTAAAGATTGTATCCTTTTATATCTGGAGAGCGTGTGAAGTGGAGCCTGGTCGACCCGAGGAGCAGGTAGCATAGTGACCGTACGTCCAATCAAAAAATGCGCCGGTGTGAGAGGAATTAAATCTGATGGATCAGATGAAATTGGAGTGAGAGGCCTTGAATTTAATATTGCTTCAATTTGAACCAATACAGTGTTCATCTCTTCATAATCTAGATGAGCCAGTGACAAGACATGGTTTAAATGTTTTTTAATGGATTTGATTGACCCCTCTGCTACACCGTTAAAATGTGGACTATACGCTGGACTGAATTGGAAATTGATTTCGTTTTCAGCAGAATGTGATGTAATATCGTTTGAATGATTTTTCAGAAACCTGGCTATTTCGTTGCGAGCACCCACGAAATTAGTACCGTTATCGGAATAAATTGTAGCTGGCTTACCTCTGCGGGCAATAAACCGATTTAAGGCGGCAATGAAGCCTTCAGAAGTCAAATCGGTGACAAGCTCTATGTGCACCGCTCTCACTGCCAGGCAAACAAAAACGGCAATGTATGCCTTCTTCAGCTGACAGCCACGACCCTTTCTGCTCGCTATCATGATGGGGCCCGCGTAGTCCACAGCTGTATTACTGAAGGGGTAGTCTGCTTGCAATCTTTGTAAAGGTAGATTGCCCATGATGGGTTGGTAAGTCTTGCCTGAAAATCTAAGGCAAGATATGCAATCTCGCGTTATTTTTCTACAAAGATTGCGACCATTGACTATCCAGTATTTGTGACGTAATGATGATAATAACAACTGTGGTCCAGCATGTAAAAGAACCTTGTGATAGTGTGTGACCAATATTTTGGTTATGTGATGTGATGCGTCGAGTAAGATAGGGTGTTTTGTATTGTAGTCGTAGTGTGAGTTTGATAATCTACCTCCTACTCGTATAATCCCTACATTGTCAATAAAGGGGTTTAATTTGAGAAGTTTGTCCTTAGAAGAGAGTGGACGTTTGTGAAGTAACTGTCGGCGGTAGACGGCAATCCGCTCACACGCATACAAGACTCACTTGCTACTTGTTGTTCTGAACTACCAACGTTTCTCAAAGTTTACCATTCTTATAATATCGCAATATGTTTACATGCAAGCGCTGTAATGTTGAAGCGAGAGATGGCGTTTCGTGTTCATCATGTGCGGGCCGCTTCGATTTTCCCTGTTCTGGGATATCCGAGGGAGGTTGGAGAAAGTTGGGCGAAGATAGAAGAAGCACATGGAAATGTATCACCTGTAAAAACCAAGTAACTGCCAGTCCACGTATTGATACTGCAAAGGCAGACAAAGACAGCATAATGTCAGAGCTGAAGAGATTATCTTCTCAAATGGAGGTACTGCCAGCTTTGTTGGACAATGTGAAGGCCATTCAAAATGAGCTCCTTGAACTCAAGAAATTCACAGCTGAGTTCTCTGAGTTGAGAACCTCCGTGGAGTTCGTGCAAGATTCTGTGGTAACCTTAACGAACAGGGTAATGAGCGTGGAGTCAGATATTACCTCCCTAAAATCTGCTAAAGAAGATATCACCGTTTTACAAAAGCGATGTGATCATCTGGAAATGCTCCAACGTGAAAGCGAGCAGAGGTCTCGCATGAGTAATATTGAAATAAAAGGAGTACGGGCCTCCAACGGCGAAGACCTGTTTAAAGTTATAGACAAATTGGGGGATATTATCAACTATCACATCCCCAAAGAGCAGATAAATTATATCGCTAGGGTACCCATGCGAGGCGATAGCCAACATAAAAATATTATATGTTCGATACATAATAACTATATTAAAAATAACTTCGTGGCTGCAGCAAAAAAAACACAAGGGCGGCATTAACGCAAGCATCCTGGGACTTGGCAAGGACACTGGCAAGATATATATTAATGACCACCTGACCATAGAAAATAAAATATTGCTCAATAAAACAAAGTCCTTTGCAAAAGAAAAGGGCTTCGAATACGTGTGGGTGACCGCGTGCAAAATATTTATAAGGAAAAACACTACCTCACCAAAGCACCATATAAAAATGGAACAGGACTTAAAGAAGTTTTTTTAATCAAAAATCAATATCGACCCTACGGCAACGTATATTATTATGAGCAAATTAAGTCGTCAATGTTGAGAGCCGCAGGTACTCGTTTTTTATACACATTCTTTGTTCACACGTCGCTCGGTGCTAATCGGCTGGCATCGTCCTGTAAATTCAATTTTGAACACTATTTGCATACGCTAAGTGATTCAATCAGCTTATATGCAATAATGCCTTTTGTCTTGGATAAATGTATTTCTATTCTTAAATTTATTAATGAGTTAATTAGCTACTATGAACCTAATTTACTACGAAATAATGTGCTAATTTGCTATTTCCCGCTAACGCGTTTACTTCTCGATTACCTACAATTTATTCTGTTGTTAATGTACCTCACAACTTATTTTAGCCTTTACATTCTAATGCTATCTGAGTATATTATATGCAATGGCGCCGCTTAGTTTTTATTACCAGAATGTGCGTGGTCTACGGACAAAAACGTCAGTTTTCTTTAGAAATGTGTGCATTAATAGCTTTGATGTTATTTGCTTAACGGAGACTTGGCTTATTGACGGTATTGCTGACAGTGAGTTATTCGACAACAGGTATTTAGTTTGGAGACGTGATCGAAATTATGCAGGTACCAATCAAACAATGGGAGGGGGTGTTTTGATTGCTGTCCGTCGAGAATTAGTAGCAACTCACAGGAGTAATTGGTATTCATCTGCAGAGGATATATGGGTGACGTTAACACTCCACCATAAGAAACCTAGGGTATCCTACAAAATGCACATAGGTGTTGTATATATTTGCTCTCAAAATTTAGGCAATTCTTTAACGGAACAACTTATTGGTTATACTGATAATTTGACGGATATTGTTCTTAAACACCCTGCGGACAAGTTTTTAATTTTAGGAGATTTTAACCAGCCCAACATTAATTGGCAGCCGACAGATCATAATAGTTTGTTACCCACTAACATACAAGGCACAAGTCAGATGAATATATTTGATACATTCACGGTTTGTAATTTGTCGCAATATAACCATCTCTGTAACAATAACGGTAGGATATTAGACTGGGCGCTGTCTAACAGTGAGGTGGAGGTGCAACACTGCAGCGATCCATTGGTTCCAGAAGATCTACACCACAAGGCCTTGTCTTTATTAGTTAATTTCGTGGAACTACATACGCTTCCCATTCGCCCTAGCGTGAAGTATTTTTACAGTCAGGCTGACTATACTGCTATCGCAAAGGATATGGATAACTATGACTGGCACACTGAGTTAAATCGTAGGTCATTTAGTGACGCTGTAGTGTTTTTCTATGATACAATTAACAGTCTTAAGAACACCTATGTTCCATCCAAGTCCGTTGTGTCAACCGGTAGATATCCTCCCTGGTACAAAAAGCCGTTAATGAAAGTTCTTAAAGAAAAGGCCAAATCACACAGAAGGTTCAAAAAATATGGTAACTTATCTGATCAATTATCTTTCATTACACTACGACAGCGTGCTAGGGACCTAGAGCGGGACATGTTTGAAAACTATATTGCAAAAATTGAATCAGATATTTCTAAGGACCCGCGAGCATTTTGGCGATACGTTAAATCCAAAAATCAATCGCATTCTTATCCTGCTGTACTTAAGTATAAAGAACAATCATCTGGGAACGGGGAGGACATATGCAATATGTTTTCGGAGTATTTCTATTCTAATTTCTTGACTCCCGATCCTCAAGATGCCAACCTGACCGTTAACGTACAGGGCAGCTGGCTGACAGATTGTGATTACGGAGAAAAATCGAATATCAGCTCCATAGAAATACATGAAGCTGACGTTTTTAAGCTATTACAACAGGTCGACCTCAACAAGTCTGCTGGGCCCGACAATATCCCACCAATTTTTATATTTAATTGTTCCAAATGTCTCACTGTCCCTATCTCGATCCTATTTAAACGATCTCTTGTTGAGGGAGACGTGCCTGCGGTTTGGAAGTCAGCGTATATAGCTCCAATACATAAAAAAGGTCCGAGGGATGTGGTGGAGAATTATAGACCAATTTCCAAGCTATGTGTGTTCGCTAAAATACTTGAAAAAATTGTCTACAGGCAACTCTATTCGGCTATAAAACTCAACTTTGGCGAGCACCAGCACGGTTTCCTTTGCGGTCGCTCTACTACATCAAACCTTATTGTTTGTAGTGATTTTATATCAGAACACATGTCTCAGCGTTACCAGGTGGACGTTATATACACTGATTACCACAAGTGTTTTGATCGAATAGACCATTCCATTCTTAAGCAGAAGCTGTTACAAATAGGTATACACGGCAACCTGTATAGGTGGTTCTCATCATATGTTGAGAACAGGAGCCAAGTTGTTGTTTTAAACGGTTATTCGTCGAGGAGAGTAATGTGCATTCCTTCAGGAGTTCCACAGGGGTCCTTGTTGGGGCCTCTGTTGTTTAATATATTTATAAACGATGTTACTTCATGTTTTCATACGTCGAAAATATTGTTATACGCAGACGATATGAAAATCCTTAGTAAAATATGTTCATATGAAGACACTCTTCGCCTGCAGAGTGATCTAGATCGGTTTCAAATATATTGCACAAAAAATAAATTGGATTTGAACGTCTCCAAATGCTATGTCTGTACCTTTACACGCAAGCCTAACCCAATTACTTGCCACTACACACTGTCGGGTATCTCAATAACTAGAGTTAACTCTATCAGGGACCTCGGGGTAACGTTCGATTCAAAGCTATTATTTGACGCACACATTTCAAACGTAGTTAATAAGGCTAATAAAGCATTGGGCTTCATTTTTAGGATATGTAAAGACTTTAAAAAAATTAAAACCATCAAAATTTTGTATTGTTCTTATGTCCGTAGCCACCTCGAGTATGCTTCCCAGGTATGGAACCCCAACTACGATATCTACATAAAGCGTCTAGAAAACGTTCAAAAGAAATTCCTGAGGTATATTCAATATCATTCTAGAACTTATTTGCCAGATTATTTCAGCCGATGCCGAAAGTTTCATTTGCTTCCTTTACAACAGCGAAGGCAGATTGCGGATATTTGCTATTTATTTGGAATTGTAAATGGTTCGATGGATGTGACCGAGCTGATGAACAAAATTGGCCTGCGCGTACCATCTGCGCTGTTACGAAGGCATAATCTCCTTCACATTCCTGCCATCCATAGCACCTACAGGCAGAACTCATTCATGATCAGGGCTTGTCGTATGTTCAATACTGCGTGCCGGAGCGTCGATATTGATCTCTTTAATATGAGTGTGACAAAATTAAAACGGGCGCTATGTAACGACTTTTTTGCACATCGAAGCTAGACAATTCAGTTGGTGAATAGCAAATTATTGTGTGTTTTTCTAGAACTAGATCATATAAATAGTTGCGTATTGTTTCCAATCTTATTATCATTACTTTTTATTTTTATATAGTTTACTAGCTGTGTTACTGTCAACAAATTTTACGCATATTAGTGAATGTGAAAACTTGTAATTGGCCTTAGCTTAATTATAGTTTTTGTTTGTTTTGTTTTAATTTCAGCTGTAAGTTTTCTAAAATTGAAAAATAAAATAAATAAATAATTTGATGGAATATTGTTTGGATTAAGATTATTTTGGTATGACGTTTTTGTGGGCAATTTAAGCTCAGCCGGACCCTTAAGCCGCTATGGCCAGTTGTCTTAAGTCCGAAAAATCTGTCAAAAAGTTTGTCCTCCAATAAACTATATTTAACAATAGGCTCTCCCCCTCCTAATACATGCGACCTAAATATGCGGACTGTGTATTGCAGTTGACCTACACCTCTGCCTAATACTTCGAGGAATACAGGCGTGATTGTATGATCATTTCTGCTGCCTCATTAGTCCAATGGTACTAAGCGCGACTGCTACGCTAGAGGTTACTGGGTTAGATTCCCAGGTTGAGCAAAGTGTTATTGGGTTTTTCTATTAAATTCTCAGTAGCAGCTCGGAGTTTGGATTTGTGTCCGGTTAATGGCAATAGGCTTGCCCCCTATTACCTGGGAATTAAACATACCGAAATGCTGTATACACTGTATACGCTGTTCAGTATACAGCAATACACTTCTGCCATATACCTCAGGAAATACAGGCGTGATGGTGTGTTATGTTTATTTTATTTATCTGTAGTTATCCTTCCTAAGATTCTTAATTCATTCCTTTCTTCTAAAGAAAAGAGTTTGAATGAAAATGAGGACGGACGTATGAATATTGTCAAAGACAATTAATGACCTCCCATTGATCATCTTTGGCCATATTCAAGGCACCGTCTGTCAAAAGACACATCGTGACGTCACAGTAATGGCCGCCGAAATCTGTCGAGCGTCCATTAGCTAGCAGAGATTAGATAAGGCTCTTTTTATACGACTGCGGTTAGAGCCCATGAGGTATGTTTTGAAAGCTTGTTTGCTACTTTAGTGGTTTAAAAAAAAGTTATGTTTATAAATGTTATGTGATGTGTTTACACATATGTATATATGTATGTTCGTGTCTCTTAGAGCCTGACCATGAGATAAGTCAGCGAATCTGTCAAATTTTGTACGGAAAACCTAGTTCCTTATGAGCCCGCTAGAGGCGTCCAAGGCTGGACAACCGTAGATACAACTAAATAAATACTTAATTTAAATGGAAAACTTGGACAATTTTGACAGCTATGCTAGCGTCTGTCAATCCACTAATGATTTCAAATTCGGTTCGTCTTAGAAGTGCGAGTATTTTGGACGCTGTCGCCATTAAGTAAAATGTCATTTTTTTCTCACATCAATAAATGTTAGAAATCGAAGCAAGTTTTTTTCTAATTATTGTTATTTATTTAAGCATTCTACCTAAGATTGTTATAAGATTATAACATTCTTGATCTCACCAAAATTTTATTTTAACACCGTTTTCGGGAAAAACTTCGGTGACAAACAGACGGTCAGAGAAATAGACGCGAGAATTTATAAGGTAAGGTGTTGAAGTGAAGTCTCTTTTCTTATTGATTTCTGAGACTGCGAATATTAAACATATTGAAATAAAACAAGTTTACGTATTTTAAGGCGTTATGTTTACGGGAAATCCAAATTGTCGGGATTTTTTAAACATAACGCGATAAAATCCATAAATTGTTTTTTTTCTTATTTAGGGAAAATCATCTCATCGGTTGAATGTCCGTGAAACATTTTCAGACACGCATCGAACAGAAATAGGGCGCCATTTTAGTACCAAAATATTGCTGTGGGTTTGTACATCAATACACATAACACCTACATGCATTTCTCTGCAATTATTCATGTTAGTTATTTTGAAACTGTTGCCCGCAGTTTCACTCACGTCTCAAAAAGATTAACATACTATAAATCTGATTCTAGACAGCGTATCAGGATGAAACATGCACCAGATTTTAAGTTAGACATCTAGCAATTCATCGATGAAAACTGCATCCAATTCTATGCAGCAGTTTTTGCGTGATGCGCGTACAAACAAACAGACAGACCGACAGACGAACAAATATTCAAAAAATTGAAATTTTGGCTTCTGTTGCTGTAATAAAGACCCGCCATATTAGTTTTTCTTTAATATTTATAATGTACAGACATCAGCCTGTTACAATTTTATTATACTTACGTATAAATGTTGACACACATGCCTTAGGGTCCGACGGCGCTTGAATTGACTACAAAAACGTAATATCGAAATAAATCGTAATACAGACAATATTATTCGGATTTGGATACCGTTAATCTAGGTTCCTACGATACTATTTCGTCTACTAATACTTTACTGGACATAAAAGATTGGAAAATCGTTCAAAACGTAATAGTTAATTTTATAAAAAATTGCATTCGCATACATTTATTTCCAGTGAAGTATTTTCCGTATAATAACACCATTTGACTAAATTTTGTTTGAATTACGACTTATTTCGGTATTACGTTTGTAAGAGAAATTCGTTCCGCCGGCCTCTTAACAGCTTTTTCATACCAATGAGATTTTTGGACAAAAACAGCAAACAGGTCAACAGACTGAAGCACGTGTAGATGTCACATTAGCTGCCCTTGACCTTGACCTTGTCGAAGTCACGACACGACATCGACAATCGATGTCTATAATTCTTAAAAGCGATTATGCTAGTCGTTACGCGCGTGTAGCAAGGCATAGTGAATAAGAAATTATATTTAACTAGCGACCCGCCCGCGGTTTCCCCAGCGTTGCCCCATTCCTAAGAGTCGTAGCGTAATGTTAAATAGCTTAAAACCTTCCTCTTGAATCACTCTATCTATTAAAAAAAACCGCTTCAAAGTCCGTTGCGTAGTTTTAAAGATTTAAGCGACTTTGTTTTATACTATGTAGTGACTAGCTTCTGCCCGCGATTTTGACTGCGTGGACTTCAGGATCGGGTCCGACTAGAGATGGGTTTATGCCAGGGCATTTATTTTTTTCGCCCAAAATGCCTGGGCAGAAACCCATGTTTAGGTCCGACCTTTGTATTATTCCAGGCTATAATCTGTGTGCCAAATTTAATGTAGTCGTTCTGGCGTGAAAGGGTAACAAACATCCATACATCCATACTCACAAACATTCACCTTTATAATATTAGTAAGGATTCAAGTTTATAATATTAGTAAATAGATCTTTTACAAACATGTCTATAAGTCAATATTTTATATTTTTAAACTAGATGACGCCGGTATTTCTTGTCTGCCAACCCGCGTTAGGCCAGCGCTACGTGGGTACCTACAAAATGTGTTAAGAAAACCCTGTCCGACCCGTGAAGGTATTGTTAGGTATCGAAATCCAATTCTTAGGTAATAAATAAAAAATGTAAAAAAAAAAAAATCCGAATAAAAAATATTATAAAATGAGGAAACTGAAATGGCAATACTCACACTGTCCCTGGGTGCCAAACACTAAAAACTATGTTGGTTTGATAAAATATCAAAAATTTACTAGATTTTATGGTAACTTCGGCAATTTGGGCACGACGATTGTAAATTTTAAACATCTTTATATGTTTACTTTCAATAATATCTAATGTTTTTTATTTTATTTGGTGATGTAATTGGGGTACCTATATGCCCCTTTTGGATCAGACATTTTTAACACAGTGTATAAATCTGATTGGCAGTGAAGACACATACCATCACGCCTGTATACCCCGAAGGGTTAGGCATAAGTTTCGCCGGTATGTTTAGGTCCCATCTAATAGCGGGCCTATTGCCATTAACCAGACACAAATCCCAAACTCCGAACTGCTACTGAGAATTTCATAGAAAAATAACACCGGTCCCCCACACTGCCAACACAACGCTCCCTCGCGGGGCTCTGGCGACATGCTCACCGTTAGGAATACAACATAGCACGGAGCTATGTTATTTGGCTACGATTTTCTGCAAAGTGGAGGTTCTTCCCCAGTCGAACAGCTCCAATTTTGAGTGGAATTATTCAATTCTACTATGCCCTACCTCTCATAAAGTACTTATGTTTGTTAATTGTATGCACATAATCTTAATAGTGAAATTAATTGACAATTAAGTACGGTAATTATGAATGCATTTTCTTTTTTTAAATTAAAATAATTATGCGAACGTATAAAAATTTCTAAGAATGCATTGTCGTTGGAAGTTTATGTTATTTTTTATTTGACACTATACGTTTTAAAATTTTTTTTTAACGATTATTACCAATTAATAAAAACTGTTTACGCCCAACATTTGAGGTTACAATGACAATCAAAATATTATTTCGTACTTATATAAAAACTTCATGGTTTCTGACGTGGCTGTTAGAGGTGTTACTAAGTTTTCCATACAAAATATTTGGCAGATTAAATAACAAGGACAGTATATAATTATGATTATGCAATGAAATGTACAATGACGATCCTATTGCTAATTTCTAATTTCACATGTGCCATGTGCGATGTCCTTCACGTTTCACACAGCGTCGAGACCTGCACCATGGAATAAGGTATTAAAAATGGCAGGACTGTACTAAATCCTTATATTTGGTTATCATTTCAGCGAGGCAACTTCAAATAAATATCTATGTAGGTTTACACAGCACTAAAATCCCACGCTTTTTATGATCGACGTTATTTTCTTTTTAAAAAACGTTTTATAGGATTTATACAGTTTCCCGAGTTCGTTGCACCTATAAAAAAAATTGTCAATACGGTCCCGCGGGACGCGGGAAACTGCCGGAATGTAGGTCGATTGGCACGAGATTTTAAATTTAGAACGCGGATCTCCGGCAGGCGTGATCCGCTCTCGATTACTTTCACTCGATTCAAAAATAGAATCTTAATCATCACACTGTTTGATTCTGAGTACGAATTACAAATTAGCGTATAGGATTAAATAGTCTGCCTTTGCGCGACTGCTGCACTAGAGGTCCTGGGTTCAATTCCGAGGTGAGATTCTCAGTAGCAGCCCGAAATTTGCATTTGTACCTGGTAAATCGCAATCGGGGAACATAGGCGTGAGGGTACCGATGTGAATTTCATATAGCTCAATGTAGTCGGTGTGTATTTATTGATGGAGTTTTTCATGTCTGATCTGATCAATACTAATCCAGTCTTTGATAAAATCTTATTTACCGAGTTTGACAGCGAGCTAGATAATAAATATGGAGAGTAGAAACAATAGAAGCTTGGCAGATCGCCAGCATATTATGTAGCTTGCCAACAAACGTTACTGGTAACATTGAGGTAAAATAAGGAAGTTCAGTACTAGAGCAGTAACAATAAACACTTGATAAATTATATTTATTTCTGTAAATAAACATAACATAACGTACCGATGTAATATAGACTTAATAATATATCCCAAGTTTTACAGGCCACGGTAAGCTAAGTTTTACATGAATTTTATTTTATTCAATTTCAATATTAGACATATTGAAATCAAACTACTACTTGTTATCTTATATTTACATTATTAAATTCCGAAACCTAATTTAATAATGTTAATATATCGTGATAAAATCCGTTAAGTATTTTATTTATTATCAAACTCATACAGTCAGTAGGTACAATATATATAACTTCACAATTTTTCTGTTTTTGTATAGATACGGTCTATTTAATTTAATTACAATAGCAAATTACCTATAGCACTATTTTGTTAACTTCAGTCAGAGTACAAATGAATAGGTCTGACTAGTCCTAGGTCCTAGGCCGGTCTATGTGGTTTTGTACATGACAATTCAAGTAATTAACTAAGTTGTAGATCTCTACAACGGTGCATCAGCGTGCCCACTCTGGTACACATAACCTCAATGACTGGCAACGACAAATTTGCGACTGCATATAAAAAAACTTGTCTATCTCGGGTACTCAATCAATGTCATGTATTTTCAAGTACATAGCTGAATCTGTATCTAAATATATCTGATAACCTGTCGATTTTGTGCCAGTATTGACAGCGAGACGGAAGATTTTTACTTGTGGGTGGTTAATTAATTCTCGTGGCTCGTGGCTAACTAATAACTAAACTGATTAACCAATCTGCAAGTTTAAGCTGCGCTTGCCGCGGTCAGTGTCTGGATGGGTGGCCGTTTTTAATACACCAAGACCCCCATGCTGTGTGACTAGCTGGAAAATAGAGAATCTGCCAAACGTAACCTGAAAATCCTTCCAGACATTATGCCCAGGTACTTATGCCCAAAAAGAAACGTTGATATTTGCTAATGTTCATTTTCTGATGATATTGTCGGCAAACGAGCAGACGAGTCACCTAAGTAAGTAGTCATCGCTGCATGGATACCTGCAACACCAGAGGATTTGCTGATGCTTTCCCGTATGGTACGATATGGACCGCAGACTGCCAGAGCCGCAGCAACCGAGGAAGATCTGGCTCTTACGCGCAAAAGTCAAAACATACACAGAGCTTTACGACAGACTCCGACCTAATGTGGTCGCCAGCCAGTCAGACCCCGAGAGGTCCTACCACCGAGCAAGACAGATATTTTCGCCGCGCTTACGAGATGCCTATTTGAATGGCAGTGAGGAAGGGTAAAGAGGGGAAGTTTTAAAATATATTAGACTAGCTGTTTCACGCGGTTTCAATCACGACCTAAACTTATGCTTAAACTTTCACCCCCCCCCCCTCTTAAAATGAAAAAATATTTTCTTAATGCTCGTCTACAGTGCAAAAGGAACCAGCTTACAAACTTTCAGGGATCTAGCTCTTGTAGTTTCGGCTGTGCGTTGATACGTCAGTTGCTATCAAACTACTGTCGTCAGTTACTGTCAAACTTTCACCACCTCAGGAGTTGAATTTCCAAAAATCCTTTCTTATCGGATGCCTACGTCATACAAAGAACTTTCTTTGTATGCCTAAACCATTAGATCAGCGGTTTAGGCTGTACGTTGATCCGTCAGTCAGTCATTCAGGACAAAGCATTATAAATATACGAATAGACATAGATATTATAAATGTATAGACATAGATATTATAGAGATTATGTACTCAAACTATTTTTGTTTTAGTAAATACTCGAATTTATTTACAACACCTATCATGTTAACCGACTTCTTATTACAAAAATTCTGGTTTACGTTTTATATTATTCGTTTACACAGAAAAATCTCTATCTATTTACTTGACTGTAAAGCAGCATAACAACTGTATATATCAAAACCACTTCTACGCATGATGTTAAATATCATCCTCTTAACCTTTATTAAACCATGTAATAAAGTTTTTTTTTATACCACTAAAAAGGCAAACTAGCATACGGCCCGCCAGTTACCGTAGCCTATGGACGCTTGCAACACCAGGGGTGTCACTCGCGCGTTGACGACCTTGTAAATTAAGGAGGAATAGTTGGGCTGGCAGATTAGGAGACATGCTGCCATGCACAGCGGCGGTAACAAAACACCACCGGTCCCCCCCACTGCCAACACAACGCTTCCTCGCGGAGCTCTGGCGACACCTTGCTCACCGTTAGGAACACAACATAGCACGGAGCTATGTTATTTGGCTACGATATTCTGCAAGGTGGAGGTACTTCCCCAGTCGAGAAGCTCCAATTGTGAGTGGAATTATTCGATTCCACTCACAATTCTCTTAAAAAAGACTATTCTTTCTTTCATTTTAAGAATGCTTTAATTCCAATTTTATCATGCCTATCGCTGAAATGTGGAATGCGCTTCCCGAGTGGGTCTTCCCTGATAGATATAATCTGGGTGTCTTTAAATCACGAGTGAATTGGTTTCTTCTACGCAAGCGCGCTCCATCGTAGATCGTAGTATCGCTTAACATCAGGCGAAGTGGCGGTCAAGCGTAAGCCTATCACGAATAAAAAAAAATGTTTGTGTCGGATTCAATAACAACGAATATCGCCCCGACGAATAACGAAAGAGCCCTTACGCACTGCAGACTGCCAGAGCCGCAGCAACCGAGGGGAACTGGCTCATACGCGCAAAAGTCGAAACACACACCGCGGTGCTTTACCTCCGACGTGAGGGTGGTCTCCAGCCAGTCAGACCCCAAGAGGTCCTACCACCAAGCAAGTCTGATATTTTCTCGCTTGTACGAGGTGTCTATATGAGTGGCAGTGAGGAACAGTATTCTGACCCGTCCCCGCACGGGGATTTCTAGGGAATACCGATATTCTGTGAGAAGACTGGTTGTCAGGCTTTTCGAGCTTCCTATATAACAACAGGTTCCCATGTAACTGCCTCATTAGCCTAGTGGTCCTGAGCGTGACTGCTACGCTAGAGGTCCTGGTTTCGATTCCAGTGTCGAGCAGTGTTATTTATTATTGGGTTTTTCTATTAAATTCTCGGTAACAGCTCGGAGTTTGGAATTTGTGTTAATGACCTAAACATACCGGCGAACTGTGGGTGTACATTAGTACGCCTCTGCATAACCCTTCGAGGAATACAGGCGTGATGGTATGTTTATGTTATGTAATAGGTTCCAGACATAGACCGAGCACAAATCCAAACTCAAGGTTCCTGTTGTTTCATACTTTCGTAGTACTCAATAACACTTTTGGGTATCGACCCAAGACCAGCTGAGCAGTCACATATTCTAACCACTGAGCTCTCACTGTTGCATAATTCCGTAATCTATACCGACAGAAAAACTCGCATATGATTGACGATCGATTTATCTGAACATATTTCGCGTCTTCAGATTTATCGATCATTCGAGGAATGCTGCGCGTGAGTGAGCGCGCGAAATGTGATAGATATTATGTATTATGGTATTCAGATTCACACTAATGCGATCAATGTAATTCCTACAAATGTTATTATAATTTGGTCAAACTTAGGATTTATGTACTTATTTATATTATAAGACTGCTACACTAGAGGTCCTGGGTTCGATCCCCAGATCGAGCAAAGTGTTATTGGGTTTTTCTATGAATATCTCATTAGCCGCTCGGTATCTGGACTTGTGCCCGGTTAATGGCTATAGGCTCGTCCCCTATAACATGGGACCTAAAGATACCGGCGAACTGTGGGTGTACATTAAGTACACCTCTGCCTAACCCTTCGGGGAATACAGGCATGATGGTATGTTATGTTATATTATAAGATACACCTGTTGCCTGCATTTCAAAGGGTATTAGATAACAGCGCCAGCTACCGGGTCCAACTATAACTACGAACTACTAATACAGGTCGCTCAATTACCCATGGAAACGTAATAGGTACCAAAATAAGTCGTCAATCAAACACAATGTAAACAAATTGTGTTATTTTTCGGATTAGAATACTAATAATCTAGGTTCCTACCCTACAACTTCGTCTACTATTACTTCACTGGAAATAAAAGACCGGAAAATCGTTTAATTAATCGAAACCCTACAGAATCCGAATAATAACAGAAATTGGATTAAATTGTGTTCGAATTACGATTTATTTCGATGTTACGTTTGTTAGAGAAATTCGGTCCGCCGGACTCTTACGCCACTTTTTATTTATTTTATTTATTTATTTATTTATTGATAAACTAGGACCAGATTACATGTTAAGATAATATTAGCACAGGCATACATCGTTTCTTAATCTAGTTAGTGGGTGAAGTACTGTTCTCCTAGCTAGGGTACAGAGTAACCTGTGTTAAGGAGAAGCAGGTTCGATCCCTCGGTATGGTCGAATTACAGCGTGTGATATTTCGAAAAGTTACTTAACAACAATTAAAACGGAAAAATAAAGTGAATGCAAATAAGGAATAGTGATTACATATCTGAAAAACTTGTATACGAGTATATTACGTGAGTATGTATGAGTAAGTGAGCGTGCGTGCGCGCGCGCGCGCGCGTGTGTGTGTGTGTGTGTGTGTGTGTGTGTGTGTGTGTGTGTGTGTGTGTGTGTGTGCGTGTGTGCGTGCGTGTGGGTGTGTGCGTGGGTGTGTGTGCTGTTGTGTCACTTCCTCAGGAATTCTTCAGTTTCGTCGTAATTTAGGTTTTGTAGGTAAGAACGTACAGTTTTTTTGCAGCTATGGTATTTTAAACCAAATATTGGGATTTTTTTATTAAATTTATTGTAGAGCGATGGGCCAAGATAGAGAAAGAATTTTTTCATAAAAGATGTGCGAGTAAGAGGAATTGTGCAGATTTGGGGTATGCGGCGTTTGGTAATTTGTTGAAATGGTGTTTTTCGATGTTGTAATAGAATTGTCTGTAAGATAAATTGTTGCCTCACATTAAGTACGTTGACTTGTTTGTAGAGTTCGATTGTTGGAAACAGTATGGGTCTAAATGTAGCAATTTTTAATATAGCTCTATGGGCGATTTCAAGAGGCTTTAAGGTAGTTATTGCAGCTCCACCCCAGCAGGAGATACAATAGGTAAGGATAGACTGGCATAGAGCGAAGTAGACGGTTCTGATAACTAATGGGTTGGCTACATGTCGCAAGGTTTTAAATATGTATATTAACTTGCGTATGCGACCAGAAAGAGCGTTAATGTGGGATTTGAAATTAAGGTTTTGATCTACAATTATGCCGAGATATTTAATCTGTTTTACTGGGGTTAACGTGGGACATTGACAATTAGATGGAGTTTGGATGGGGCGAGAGTGAGCTTTTATGGAAATTGAACTTTGTGGTTGGGAAATGAAATTGCTGATTGAAAAGGAGACGAAATTTGTTTTGGTAGCGTTAATGGTCAGCATGTGTGTAGAAAGCCATTTTAAGGCAGAGTTGAAGCCCTTTTGTGCACTAGCTTGTAGTTCTAACGACGTGTTAGCAGAGAAGGTGATGGCAGTATCATCTGCAAATGAAACTACTTTGGCGTTTGGAATGTCGAGATTGCAGAGATCATTAATGAAGATGAGAAAGAGAGTGGGTCCCAAAATACTACCCTGTGGCACGCCATACTGAATGGGGAGCACATCACTTTTGTAATTGTCAATAATGACCGATTGAGTGCGATCAGTGAGGTAGCTTTTAAAGAAGTCAAGTGGAGACCCTCGGACACCTACACCCTCGAGTTTGAGTAAAAGGATGGGTATGGGAACGGTATCGAACGCTTTCATAATATCCAAAAATATGGTGAGAACCTTTTTATGAGAGTTTAAGTTGTCGACTACGTTGCTAATTAAAGCATGGACTGCGTCACAAGTGGATTGGTTTTTACGAAAGCCATATTGGTGCGGAGATAAGAGGTTAAAGTGTTCAAGATATTGTACTAGTCGCTTGTTAATAAGACGTTCGAGCACCTTTGATAGAGCGCTTAGAACCGCTATTGGTCGGTAATTGTTTGGTTGGTTCCCTTCACCACCCTTGAAGATAGGATGAATGATTGCCCTTTTGAAAGAAGAGGGGAAGGTAGCTGAATGAAAGCAAAGATTGAATATATGACAAAGAATAGGTGCAAGAATCCGAGAGTACCGCCTCAGGAAGGTTTGGGAGATGCCGTCCCAACCAGGAGCAGCGTTGGCTCTCAGTAGATTTATAGTAGTTACAATTTCATCTGGATCAGCATCTTCCAGCACAAATGATTGACCACATCTTGAGCTATAGGAAGGACGTCTGTGGTTTGGGGAACTTTTAAAGTTATCTGCAAGTTTTTTACCAATGTTGACGAAAAACTGGTTTACTACGTTGCATGACTGACTAGGGGAGTAAGCGTGAGTTAACAATTGATTGGTGGGGTTTTTGGTTTTTTGGGTATTAGTGATGTTTTTAATGGTATCCCAGAGTTTTTTCGGATTATTACTAGCCTTATTTAATTCTTGAGAATCGTATTTTCTTTTAACTTTTTTTAATAGGTAGTTACAAAAATTTCTGTATCGTTTGTAAGTAGTAGTTAGCGTCAGGTTGTCTGGTGACTGTTTAGCTTTTTTGTGTAGTGAGTCTCGGTTTCGTATACACCGCAATAGTTCTGCCGTAATCCACGGTTTTAGTATTCTCTGACGCGCGGGTACTTTGACAATAGTTGTGCATTCGGCTATGGCATTTTTTGATAATTTTATAAGGTTGTCGATAGCATCATTAGGATCCGGGATAAGAAAAAATGGGGTGAGGTCTAGTTTTTTCATAACAATATCAAGCGCGTCGTAGTCAATTTTAGCGATTGTTTTTTGTGAAGTGGTATTTATTTTCTTATTGTTTAGACATAGCATGGAGGAGCAGTGGTCTGTCACCGTTGTGTCGTAGATTAGAGTCAGAGTTTTAACCTGGGTTCGAATAAATAGATGGTCTAAACAGTTTTTATCTCTAGTTGGCAGGGTGAGAGCCGACTTTTATCATACGTACATGGAATCCGCTTCTATCTTCTATCCACTTTCCCGATAGATATAATCTGCGTGTCTTTAAATCATGAGTGAATTGGTTTCTTCTAGGCAAGCACGCTCCATCGGAAATCTTCCAGAAACGTATTGAAGATGTAATTCAACGGCAATACTAATCGTGAGGCGACCAAGGAGACGACTATACCTAATGTAAACATTATTATTACATTCGTTACACGCATGCTTCCTATTTTCTCGTAAAATATTGCGCTGAACTCACTTCACATTATGTATAAGTGTTATGTAGCTATGCTATTTATATCATTGTACATTGCCATAAATGCAAGTACCTATCACCCCGTGTGGGGACGAGTAAGAATACTGTTCCTTACTGCCTTTCCGATAGGCATCCCGTAAGAGGCGTGAAAATATCTGACTTGCTCGGTGGTAGGAGCTCTTGGGGTCTGACTGACTGGACCACCCTTACATCGGAGTCTGTCGTAAATTACCTTGGTGTGTGTTCCGACTTTTATGCGTAAGAGCCAGTTCCCCTCGGTTGCTGCGGCTCTGGCAGTCTGCGGTTCGTAAGGGCTCTTAAGCATCAGTAACTCCTCTGGTGTTGCAGGTGTCCATGGGCGACGATGACTACTTACCACCAGATGGCTCGTCAGCTCGTTTGCTGACTTAATCCATAAAAAAACCATTTACTGCTCGTCATCATATTCAACCCATGTATCTACTGTCCCACTGTTATGCACGGCTCTTCTCTCAGAGTGACACGAGTCAAGCTAAATATATAGAGTCTACCACGCTAGCTTACTGCGGGTTGGCAGACTTAAAGAGGCATGCAGGTTTCCTCACGATATTTTCTTTCATCGTTTAAGCGCAATTTATTTTTTAATTAACTATTAAATTAATAATGTCTACGCTAGATTTTCTTACACGGGGTTTTGCGTAATATTAGTAAAACACACCTTGCAATAAAATATTGATATTATATTTAACTAGTTATAGAAATATATATACAGTTATATATATATATATATATTATGTGATAGGAGGGCAAACGAGCAGACGGATCACCTCATGGTAAGCGATTACCGCCGCCCATGGACACCCGCAACACCAAAAGAGGAGTCACAAGTGCGTTGCCGACCTTTAAAAGAGGATTGGGCCTTGAGGATTGAGGATTGGGATTATATAATTATATACCTAGTTATGTAACTAGCTAGTTATAGAAATCCTTAAAACGGCTTTTTCTCTGGTGTCTCTCTTTACCGTAACATTATTATAACCTTGTAGTGTGTTATTGATTGATATATACCAAGGCTATGCTAAATTACAGTACCAATGGGAAATACTGTGTTCACTAAGCATATTATCAAAGCGATAGACTCCTGACTCCTGAGGCGGTAAGCGTGGGAACTAACATGTGTTCCAGTAGATAGCTACGATAAATAATAAAACATTTTAATATATGTATTACTGAATCGACGGCAGGCAGAAAAGTGTTGGAGTGGAGACTTTATTCCGTGTGGAAATTCTCATGGATACCCAAGGGTTATGGACTCCTACAGACTAAAACCACACGGTGTCCATTTCCTTGGACTTGGAGCCTCTCCAAGATCTCCAGATCTACCATGAGTAATCCTGTGGAGACCTAGGATCGGGCGAAGAAGCGTCGGTCATCAAACGGTTGGATTTTTTTTTAAACTTTGCCCCGCACTAGGATTTCCCCCTGTACCGTGGGTGCGTTTACAAACACAAATTATCACATACACAAACGCCCAGACCCGGAACTACTACCTACCTGTAGATCATATAAATATTTGCTCCGTGTGGAGATCGAACCCACAACACTTGGCGCAGAAGCCGCTCAGCCGCTACGCCAAACATGTCGTCAAAATGGGCTGACGACATCATAAAAATTGCAAGAAAAAAATGAATGAGAAAGGCCAAACTTCAAGAGGAATGGTGTGCAATGGAGGAGGCCAAAAGAAGAAGAAAATAATCCTTACTTCTTTTACTAGCATTATAAACGTGAAAGTTTGTGAGTATGGATGTCTGGATGTATGGATATTTGGTACTCTTTCACGCCAGAACAGCTCAACGGATCTGGATAAAATTTGGCACATAGATAGAGGCCTGGAATAACACATAGGCTATCCAGGACCCAATCCTGAAGTCCACGCATATAAAGTCGCGGGCAGAAGCTACTTACAAAATAATTTTGTTAATGTTAATTTTCGTGTCCTAATGTGGCTATTTTAGCACCAGGACCACATTTAGCAATCCTTTTACATAAATTCATAATTAGCCGTAGTAATTCCGTAGTAATTTTTCTACGTTAAAGTATCCTTTTTAACCCTCTAAGAGTTAGTGAACGATCGTCGCTAATGCTAATGTTATTTTTGTTATTAAAAAAAATTACATACCACCACGCCTGTATTCCCGGAATAGGCGGAAGTGCAGTAATATACCTCGATAGTTCACCAGTCAGACAGACAGCCAGACAAACAGTCTCATTTAATAGAGGACAAAGCATAAATCCCAAACTCCGAGCTGCTACCTGAGAGTTTCATAGAAAATCCCAATAACTTATTGCTCGGCTTAGGAATCTAACACAGGAACTTAACAGTCGCGCTAACGACCTTTAGACTAATGAGGCAATTTAAAAAAATACATTATAACAATATTACAGTACTATTCAGTTTTTCTATGAAATTCTCAGAAGCAGCTCGGAGTTTGGAATCTGTGCCCGGTTAATGGCAATAGGCTCGCCCAATTACACGGAACCAAAACATACCGGCGACCTATGGGTGTACTCGAACACCTCTGCCAGGTAGGCAGAGGTTAATGGCAATAGGCCCGCCCAATTACACGGAACCAAAACATACCGGCGACCTATGGGTGTACTCGAACACCTCTGCTTACCTAATCCGACGGGGAATACAGGCGTGATGGTATTATGTTATGCACAGAAAGGAATGTAAGAAGATTACAACATTGAGATAATCTAACCATACAAATATATTTATCTATGTAAGGACATTATCCAGATGATGCTTATCACTGATTAGATAACGCTAATATAGCGGAACTTTGTTAAAATATACCGCACTTGGCGAACTGGCGCATTGTGAGGTAGGGCATAGTGTAATCGCATAATTCCACTCACAATTGGAGCTGCTTGACTGGGGAAGTACCTCCACCTTGCGGAAAATCGTAGCCAAATAACATATTTTACCATTATTTTTATCTTTATGCTACGCTAGTAGAGTTATTGAGGTTTTCTATCAAATTCTCGGTAGCAGAACATATCGGCGAACTGTGGGTGTACATTAGTACACCTCTGCTATACCTGAGTTTCGTATATTTCCGCTATATGCACACCAACATAATTATCTGTTACCGTTTCAACAATGGTGACGTCATGTATGGCATCATCGTGACGTCATACCAGTTGCGTACACAAATTAAAATGCGCATCGGAAAGTCGTTGACACCATGGAACAGATTTTATGCTCCATGATTGAAATAACAGATAGATGAACTGAGCCTATTTGGCGCAGACTTAGGATACACATTACCCGTATTTTATGCAAAAAAGAGGGATGTTATAAGTTTAACTTAAGTATCTGTGTGTCTGTAAATCTGTGTATCTGTGTGTCTGTCTGTTGCATTGCATCGAACGTAGCTCCCAAACGGATGAACCGATTTTGATTCAGTTTTTATAGCTTGAAAGGTGATTTGATCGAGAGTGTTCTTAGATATGATTTAAGAAAAAGTGGGCAGCCGTTTGAAGATTACCAGCTGTTTTCTGGTTCATGAAGGGCTGTGAACATCTTCCTCAGATCTGATCGATTTGAAACTTGGCTTCTTGTTACTTCAATGATATTGCAAGAACATGGTAACCATGACTTGAAGCTACGGGTTTTTTAAAATATTCTATTCATTTTTTTATTGATATTATCGGCAAACGAGCAGACGAGGCACTTGATGGTAAGTAGTCATAGCCGCCCACGGACACCTGCAACACCAGAAGAGCTGCTGGTGCGTTGCCGAGCTTTAAGAGCCCTACAGACTGCCAGAGCCGCAGCAACCGAGGAGGAACTGGCTTTCTTGCGCAAAGGTGTATATAACCAGAAGACGTAAATTCGAATCCTGCCCGCGTTCGATTTTTTCCTTCACTAAAATAACTTTATAATCGTAGCATGGGAAATGCAAAAAGAATCACAAAAAGATAGTGAAAGAATTTTCAAAATCGGATCAGTAGTACCGGAGATTACCCCGAACATGCAAACTCACAAAGTTTGCCTCTCTCATTGGTCTAGTGGTCCTAAGCGCGACTGCTACACTAGAGGTTTTGGGTTCGATCCCCAGGTCGAGCAGTGTTATTGGGTTTTGCTATAAAATTTTTAGTAACTTCTCGGAGTCTGGATTTGTGCCCGGTTACTGGCACTAGGGTCGCCCCCTATTACATGGGAACTAAAACATACCGGCGAACTGTGAGTGTACGTTACTACACCTCTGCCTAACCCTTCGGCGATTACAGGCGTGATGGATGATGTTAGATAGTATAAAATGTTTAACTGAATGACATAAGCTGACTTTCATTCGCCGAAATATTTGGCGGTACCTTGAAACGGTCACGGCGCGCGGCGTATCCCAGACGTGTTATGTCATTAGGGCGTGTCACCTGCGTGTTGGCACGACCGCGACCCTGATGGGGTTCTTATAATATTATATTATTATAGTTTAGGTATATATATAATTTTACTAGCTTCTGCTTGGGATTTCGTCTGCGTGGACTTCAGAATTGGATCGACCTCGATGAAAAGTAGCCTATACGCTATTCCAGACTATAATCTATCTCTGTACCAAATTTCATCTAGATCAGTTCAGCCGTTCTCATGTGATTGAATAACAAACATCCATAAATCCTCACAAACTTTCACAACCTATAATAAAATTGTAACAGGCCGATGTCTGTACAGTATAGATATGAACGAAAAACGAATATCTTTCGGGGGTCTTTATTAGAGCAACAGAAACCAAAATAACAATTTTTAGAATTTTTGTCTCTGTCTGTATGTTTGTACGCGCATCACGCAAAAACTTCTGCATGGAATTGAATGCAGTTTTCACTGATGTATTGCTAGAGGTCTAACTTAAAATCTGATGCATGTTTCACCTTGATACGCCGCCTAGAATTGGAATTATAGTATGTTATCTAATCTTTTTTGGGCGTGAGTGAAACTGTGGGCAACAGCAGCTAGATTATAATACCGTGTTGCCCCATTCCTAAGAGCCGTAGAGTAATGTTAAATAGCTTAAAACCTTCCTCTTGAATCACTCTATCTATTAAAAAAAACCGCTTCAAAATCCGTTGCGTAGTTTTAAAGATTTAAGCATACATAGGGACGGATAGACAGCGACAGCGACTTTGTTTTATACTATGTAGTGATGATAGTGAAGTAGGGAGTAGGACAGGATGATGACGCACCGGAAAGCGCAGTGTGGGACATCCTCCAACGAGATGGACGGACAACCTGGTAAAGGTCGCTTGGAGTCGTTGAATGCAGCCGGCATTTAACCGGTCCCTGTGGAAGGAAATCTTTGGGGGAAGCCTTTGTTCAGCAGTGGACTTCTATTGGCTGATATGACGAGGATAGGATGATAGCTCGATTACTGATTCGATGGCTACGTTACAAGTCTTCGATTCGATTTCCAAGTGTGTTATTGGGTTGGGTGGGTTTCGAACCGGCAACCACATGATCGCAAGTCTGACGCCCTAGCCATTAGGCTACCGCCGCTCATTACATTAATGAAAATGGGTAATCTAATCCATTTTCTAGTAATACTCGTATAAAAAATTCAAAGCCTGACCTAAAATAATCTAGAAATCTAGTCCAGTAGCGTGTTCCTAGGAACTAATTTATGTAATGACACTAAAAATAGCTAGGTCGTAAAACACGATTCGTAGTACTGTTGTCGGTTGAGCTAGCATATAGAAATTTGTCGGTTTTATGTACTAGAGCTGCGGAGGTTATGCGGTCGTAAAAACTTTTTAATTGTTGATACTTCGGGGTTTTAAAGACATTAACCTGCATTGCAAGTGTAGATATCAGTGAAGAGTTAGAGATGGGTTTATTCCAATACACCTATCGGATATTATGGGTTAATACAATTTAAGAGAGGTAGGGCATAGTGGAATTGAATAATTCCACTCACAATTGGAGCTGCTCGACTGGGGAAGTACCTCCACCTTGCAGAAAATCGTAGCCAAATAACATAGCTCCGTGCTATGTTGTGTTCCTAACGGTGAGCAAGGTCGTCAGAGCTCCGCAACGAAGCGTTCTGTTGGCAGTGTGGGGGACCGGTGATGTTTTGTTACCGCCGCTGTCATGCATGGCAACATGTCTCCTATGCTGCCAGCCCAACTATTCCTCCTTAATTTACAGGGTCGGCAACGCGCGTGATACCCCTGGTGTTGCAAGCGTCCATAGACTGCGGTAACCGCTTACTATTAGGCGGGCCGTATGCTTGTTTGCTACCTTAGTGGTATAAAAAAATGCAAAAAAGACAATTTAAAAGTAATGCACTAAAAAGAACGAAACAAGATTGAGAAGAGAAAACAAATTAAAAAAAGAACAGAGTAGTCTACTTCGGTTTAACAGACCATTTTGTGAGCTAAAAACCTAAGCTGTTTGCCTAAGTTAAACCCGCATTAAGGTTAGTAAGAGACGGAACCCAATTGCAAATTATAAACTGAAAGAAAATTAATGGGTTCCGCTTGCATCTAATAGACTTCGTAGGCTATTCGAGAGAGAAAATTTGAAGACAGAAGAAGAATACTTTTATTTAAAAACCAAACAGAGGGACACGCTAGGTTGGTTGTTATCAGTTAGCCTAATTACCCCAGGGTACGTCGGACGATTTTACTAGTGTAGGTTCATTCATTGCACCTGTCCAAGTCGCCAAAGATGCGTAAGATGTCTTTACGATTCAAGATCTTTCCAACAACAAACGAAAGCAATGTTAATTACCGCAACGACCTTAACGTTGTGTTTTTGGAACATCACGCGCAGGTATTTGACGCACGCATTAGTGATAAAAATATTTACAGGATGTGTAATTATTCGGTGCTGTGATAGCTTAGTGATATAACCATAGGACTACCGAGCGTCGGTAGCCTAATAGCTAGGGCGTCGGACTTGCGATCTTGTTGTTTCCGTTTCGAAACCCATCCATTGCACTACCGACGTGAACCCAATCGTAACACAAGCATTTAGCTTAGCACGAGAGGTTAACAAGAATACTAGTAAAGTGCGACCCCCATTTTTAGTAAGCTTTAAATAAAATTCAAAGGTCTCGAGTTCAAAGTCATGTGTAGATTAATAAGTTAATTATCACGCGCTTAAACAGTGAACGAAAACATTGTGAGGAAACCTGCATGCTTGAGAGATTTTCTCGACGGTATATGAAGTCTGCCGACCCGCACTAGGCTAGCTATTTTTTTTAAAATATTTTTCTTTATAAGTACCACTAAGATGGCAAACAAGCATACGGCCCGCCTGATAGTAAACGGTAGCCTATGGACACTTGCAACACAAGGGTTATCAATCGCGCATTGCCGACCCTGTAAATTAAGGAGGAATAGTTGGGCTGGCAGTATAGGAGACATGCTGCCATGCATGAAAGCGGCGGTAACGAAAAACCTCCGGTCCCCCACACCAACATAAGGCTTCCTCGCGGAGCTCTGGCAATCTTGCTTACCATTAGGAACACAACATAGCACGGAGCTATATTATTTGGCTACGATTTTCTGCAAGGTACTTCGCCAGTCGAGCAGCTCCAATTGTGAGTGGAATTATTCGATTCCAATATGCCGTACCTCTTTTAAAATTCTCTGATTCTGAGAGGAGACCCGTATCCAGCAGTGGCAGAATATCTATTATAGGTTGATTAACATGTTTATTTCAAGTTTCTCCCTAAAAACGAAGTTTGACATATTTTGTTTATTCAAATATTCACCAATGCGTGATGTTTTGTAAACACATCATATGATACATCATAAACGTATCATCATATGATATAGGTAAAGATGATGATTTCAAATTTTGAATTTTTGCTAAATTTTAGAGAAATTGCACTAAGTAATTCACGAGTGTCATACTCGTGAATTTAAAACATCATTAAAACGGTTCCTTTCAAGAACATTTAATGTGTCTTATTTTATTTGGTGATTTGATTGGGATACCTGTATGCCCCTTTCGGATCGAGCAAGGTTTTTTAACATAGTACATATTATGATGTATAAGAAATCTTCACGTCACTGTTCAATCTAGCTTCAGTTTATAAATACAACCTGTATATCTGCAGTACGCGACTCAGTCACGGCCTTTCCGTTTCGTGTGCGACATGCCAGATGATATAAATTTACTGTATCCAGGGTTGACACAGTCTCGTCAGCCGTCCATTGCACTTGGCCCTAGGGGAGGGCCAACATTGGACGTCCGCGGTGGGATCGCGGAGCATGCGAGAGCGATTCCCGTGATGCCGCTACTATGCGGAAAGTGGCAGTGGTGGTGGTTTTAGTCGGTATGCTGGCCACCTGGCCGGAGAGCCCGACACAACCGCATCCCAGAAGCGTGGTGGAGTGCATAAGGCGCCTCACAGAAAACCGGCGTCAAATACCGGTTACGTTGTGTTTCGAGTTTATATTACAGTGAGGAACAGTATTCTAAGCCATCCCTACACGGATAAAAAATTTAAACAGAAAAGAAGTTATAACGAGCCTTTTTTTTATGGGAGAGGAGGTCAAACGAGCAGACGGATCGCCTGATGGTAAGCGATTACCGCCGCCCATGGACAGCCGCAACACCAGAGGAGTCACGAGTGCGTTGCCCGCCTTTTAAAAGGGATTGGGCCTCCGGTAACCTCCCACAACACAACGTAAGCGTTGTTTAGCGCCGGTTTTCTGTGAGGCCGTGGTATCACTCCGGTCGAGCCGGCCCATCCGTGCCGATGCCTGGCTCTCCCACGAAAAAAACGAGAAGGCTAATTATAGAATTAATTAATTATTGTCAAATAAGCTTGTGACAACCCTGAACGTTGCCTAGACGATTACGTGAGCAGACTCAGAGCCAAAACTATCAAAGTGTGTTACTAAGCTTATCTTAGATAATAATTACAATGTTATTGTTTATGTGTAAATCGCAGTTGAGTTGCTTAATTCTGAAATTCACTATTATAGATAACAGCTAGTTGTTTTGCATAAATACTAGCTTTTTTATAAAACAGCTGAAGGATTTTTAGCAGTTATTCAAAATTACTGAACTTTAACATGCAGAATTGTATGAAAGTTTAACGAAATTTTAGTTCAAAATTTTGTCGCTCGCGGCTGTACATTAATGGTGTGAAAAGCAGAAAGTACTTCGTGGAAAGAAAGAAAAAAAGTATATTTATTTCATGTTCACGAGGATAGGCAAAAAACAAAAGAAATATTTTTTTAAATGGCGCAAAATAGGGATGAATGGCGTAAAAGGGAGGAGGGTTATGCCTTGCAGCGAGTCGATAAAAACTGTGAATGATGAAAAGAAATTTACACAGATTAAAAAAATGTCATTGACAGTATGTACAGTACGCTCAAAAGTCCATAAGCACGCTAAGGATTACATTGCTATGAACAGTACGAGCGAGCTCGGTACAGTCAGTGCGTGTCACTTGTTAACGACGATGAATAGATGGTCGTAAGTCAAACTAAACGTCAAGCTATTGCGTTGTGAGATTGCCTATGGACTTTTGGTTACCATTGTACAAGCGACATGTACGATGAAATTTAGCAAATGCAGCAACTATCAGCATCAAAGTGATTGTATATCTATACTTTAATTACTAATAATAATTACTATAAAATGCTTTGTCCTGAATGACTGACTGATCAACGCACAGCCTAAACCGCTAATCAAAGTCAAAGTCAAAGTCAAAATGTTTTATTTCAATTAGACCACTAAATAGGTACTTTTGAAAAGTCAAAACTATTTGCACGGTTCCAAAAAGTGGGTCGTATGGAGATGAGCCAGCAAGAAACTCCATAGACACTCTTTTAAAAAAATAAAAAACTTGATTACAATATTATGTTTTACAACTTTGTTCCGACTAGTTGCTGAGAATTCTGCAGTTTGATGTATAAGAGTTATTCAATATACAAAAAGAATTAGGGATTGCCACAGCAAGTAAGAGCTGACCAGCCCCGACAGACAGCACCCGTTCACGAGCATGACGTGCGTATCGGCGTGGTTCAACTCAACCATATTGTAGGGAATAAAACAACCCGACACACAACGCCACCATCAGCAGGACATTTAAGTGAGCATGACAAGCTCAGACCGCGGGCGCAACAATTTTACAGATAAATATATGTATGTAGTTACTTATACAGATTGCTTCATCAATATCTGCACTATACTCGCACATTACAATTTTCTAATTATGAAATTATACAATATTAAAAGTCCAATCTAAACCTATATCAACCCAATATCATATGTGTAATTGCATACCTAGGTATTTTGTTAAAATTATCAGTCATCATCCTGTGGAGCTGGACCAGCACTTTGCCAAACATTTTTATCCAAAAGATAGTCTTCCAGTTTGCTTGCCTGCACAGGGTAAACTTAATCATTATTTTGAATTTATATTCTGGTAATTTTAAAATGAACTCCGGAATTTTATTATAAAATCTTACACAGTATCCCATAAAGGAAGTATGGACTTTAGCGAGACGAAACTGCGGCTGCATTAATCTTGATTTGTCTAGTATTATAACTATGCAGCTCACATTTTCTTGAATAAAGGTGTACATTTTTTCTTACGTACATAATATTCTCATAGACGTACTGAGAAGGCACTGTCATTAAATTTATTTCTTTAAAGAGTTCTCTGAGCGAATCGCGACTACGTAGGTTGTAAATGGCTCTAACTGCTCTTTTCTGTAGAATAAAAACAGATTCTATATCTGCAGCGCGGCCCCATAGCAATATTCCATAAGACATAATACTATGAAAGTAGCTAAAGTAGACCAGTCTTGCGGTTGCTTGATCTGTAAGTAGTCTGATTTTTATAACTGCATAAGCAGCCGAACTCAGGCGTCCCGCCAAAGTCCTTATGTGCGGCCCCCATTGAAGCTTTGAATCTATCTTTATCCCTATGAAAACCGTTTGTTCGACAAATTCTAACATATCATTATTTAGTACAATGTCACAATCTACACACTTTACTTTGAAGGTTTTAAGCGGTTTAGCATTACGCTACGACTCTTAGGAACGGGCAACGCGGGTGAAACCGCGGACGGGTCGCTAGTTATATTATAAAGAGTTAAAGTTTGTGAGGTTGTAGGGGTAATCTCTGAATCTACTGAACCGATTTTGAAAATTCTTTTTGTGTTGGATAGTCCATTTATCAAGGAAGATTATACGCTATATAACATCACGCTACGCCTCTAAAGAACGGAGCAGCGAGGGTGAAACCGCGAGCGGGTCGCTAGTTTCATTAATAATTTAGTCATGAACGAGAAATTTACAAAACAGATACCTACATAATCACGGCGAAATAAAACTATGACCTAAGACACTACGTCACTTCATTTCAAATTCAAATCACAGCGGGATCGTGCAAACATTTTTAATTAACTATGAAGGTAGTACCTACCATAGACTAGATAATAGACTCATTAAAATGCTAGTCGACTCATTATTTTTGATAGCCACATAAAAATGTTTACCATAATTATAGCCGAAAAAATATGCAGTGATAGCCTAGTGGTCGAGTTCGAACCCAAGCCACGCACCTCTGACTTTTCGAAGTCAATAGTTAATTAACACGCGTTCAAACGGTGAAGGAAAACATCGTGAGGAAACCTTGGGACAATATAATAAGTTGATTATTTATGTTATTTTATGTATAGCTGATCAAAAAAAAACAAAATCAAAATGAGTTCATAAATAAGGAAGCTAAACCATCCTGTCTGTATTTTACCTTTTCACGTCGAAACCACTGAAACTATTTTGATGAATGGAACAAAGATAGATTGGAAGTTGGAGAAAGACGTAACCTCGAAAGAAGCTAGTAATAAAATAGTTTTAATAAATCAAACCCCAGTTAAAGTTAACTATTATGTTTAACATAAAATGTCTTCGTAAATAAAAATTCCTTATTACAAATCTCATTGTAATAATAATAGTGATTCATTAATGATAATAATTATTATTATGTTATGTTAAATTTATCAATGTTATAATTGAACTGTGACCTATAGACACGTCTTTAATCTATGTCATTGTTAAATGATAACAACACTGAACTATGACCATACCATTGAATTAATATGACATAAGATGGCAAGATGTTGCTCCGTGAGTTGTAGAGTAAGAGCCACAACTCACTTTGCAACTTATGTATCAGTAAAATTTGGCGGGATTAAGTAATAGATAATACTTATTAATTAAATTGTAACTAGCAGATAATTTGCCGGACATTTTTTTTATGGGATAGGACTTAGAAGACATTTAAGAATAATGCATAATTATCAGAAGTCTTTTTGAGAGCAAGATACACCAAAACAAATAAGTATCTTTAAAGTTTTTGTCTGTCTGTATGTTTGTACGTGCATTATACAGAAACTACTATTATACTTATTGCTGGAACATAACATAACATACCATCACGCCTGTAATCCTCGTAGGGTCAGGCAGAGGCGTACTTAATGCACACCCACAGTTCGCCTGATATGTTTTTAAGTCCCATGTTATAGGGGGCGAGCCTATAGCCATTAACCGCCGCTACTGAGAATTTCATAGACTCAATAACACTTTGCTCGACCTGGGGATCGAACCCAGGATCTCTAGCATAGCAGTCGCGATTGGGACCACCAGACTAATGAGGCAGTGAGTTATTGCTGGAGCTTTCATAGAAGTACCCAATAACACTTTGACTGGAGAATCGAACCGAAGATCTCTAGGCAGACAATATAAAGAGGTACTGCTCGAGGTAGAAAGACTAAAAATGGATCTGCTAATTACATTCTTAGGTAGATTTTTACGCGAACGAAGCCGGGCAAACGCTTGTCTTATTATAAACACATAACCCTGCTTTCGCTCCACACAGTCAATTACTCATATAGAGTGATGATCTAATACACAGAGTTATTTTAAATGTATTCTATAACTGTCAATGTCAAATGTTTACTTAATAATGACATTAACTAGCATAACTATGTTACTGTACCGTTTTGCTTTGCTAATACTTATAATTTATCTTCTATACTTATAATAAATCTGTAGAGAGGTCAATTCTGTACATGAAATATATTTCCAAAATAACTATCAGCGGGTGATTAGTGATCGATACTGACGCCAAAAATGCAATCAGTAAAATTTTTGTCTGTCTGTCTGTCTGTCTGTCTGTCTGTCTGTCTGTCTGTCTGTATGTTCGTTATAGAAACAAAAACCACTCGACGGATTTCAACGAAACTTGGTACAATTGTTCTTCATACTCCTGGGCAGGTTATAGTATACTTTTCATCACGCTACGATCAATAGGAGCAGAGCAGTGAAGGGAAATGTTGGGAAAACAGGAGAACTCCATTTTTTAAGCTTCCGTCGCGTGTGCAGCCTTAATGGTTAAAGCTACACAGAAATCATGTATGACGGAAATGTTCTCCTTAAAATTTTATAAAAAATATTCCATGACAGCAAATGTCTATCTTTTATGGTTGACTCACAATAACACGTGTAACTCCCGATAGCTTAGCAGTTCGCAGCTTTCTGATTATATTTGTCTACTCTTACGTTGGGTGACTGACTGACTGACATAGTGATCTATCAACGCACAGCCCAAACCACAGGTTATAGTATACTTTCCATCACGGTACGATCAATAGGAGCAGAGCAGTGAAGGGAAATGTTGGGAAAATGAGTGATTCATGGGAAAGGTTTCAAGCTATAAAACATCACGCTACAACCCTAAGGAACGGGGCAACGCAGGTGAAACCACGGGCGAAGAACTAGGGAACAAAGTAACTATTCCACGCGGACGAAGTCGCTGGCAAAAGCTAGTATGTAATAAAATCGTAATCAAGCAAAAACAGTACGTTAAATATTTTTTTAAAAATAAATGGTAGCTATGTAACAATAATTTCAAAAAATACATAATAAATTGGCTACTACATATTGATTATATCCAAACAGAGAACCTTTTTACAAATTTAAAATAAACCATGGAACCAACACACACACACAAACACACACACAATACACAACTACACACCAAAACAGAAACACAACCTCTCACCCACTCAACACTCACATAGTAATCACATCACCTATTATAGTAACCGATATTACTCAACGATATTTATCTGCTATTACTAATTTTTCTTTTTTTTTTCACCAGGAATAATAATAAGAAATGTACTTACCGAATATAAAACCTAGAACTAAGTATTAGGGAAGGCACTGTTTCCTGAGATACAGGTTTTTGACCTAGTTCAGGAGACAGAGCACCTTTGTATTAGAACATTTGGTTGCTAATAAAATTTTATTATTATTATTATTATTATGTGTACATAAAATCGGTACTGATACCGAAATAGACATTTTTGAATGTTGTACGTTCGAGGTTTACGCCAATATTTTGATCTAAACATTAGTTTTTGTATTTTGCTACCAATCAATGTTTATGTTCATATTGTTGATGTGCCTTACGTAAATATGAATAAATATTTTTTCTCCAAATGATCTCTTACAAGTAGGGTTGCCAAGATTAAAAATAGAAAAGCCGGACACAGAATCATATTTAGCCGGACATTTTGCTCTGAAAACCTGACTGACACTCCGGTTTTTATAGAAAAAAAAAAACATGTATATCATGCATCTTTTAGTAGGGACGGGGTTGAACAAAAGTCAGATAGACGGATAATTTAGCCGGACACGATTGTTAAAAGCCGGACATGTCCGGCTAAATCCGGACATTTTGCAACCTTACTTACAAGTCAAGCTAATCTTAGATAGAGCATGCAATTCGAGTATTCACCCTATTTTACTATTCGAATAGTAAAGGCTATATTCGAGGTTATCGAGTTTTTTGAATAACAGTCTGCCATGACATATTCAAAAAATACCAACTTTAACCTTAAAAACTTTTATGATTATAATTTAACTTAATCTACGTTTAGTTTGTTTAAATGCCGAATTGTTTGTTAGCCTAGAGTGCGACTACTACGCTAGAGGATCCTGGGTTCGATTCCCGAGTCGAGCAAAGTGTTAATATGTGGTTATTCTATAAATTTCTCACTAGCAGCTCGGAGTTTGAAATTTGTGCACCGTTAATGGGAATAAGTTCGCCCCCTATTACATGGGGCCTGGGTGTACATTAGTACGCCTCTGCCTAAACTTTCGAGAATACAGGCCATGCAATATGTTATGTTATGTTATAATACTTTCACACTGCTGAAGCATCAAAACGCCAGAATTTTGGTTGCGACTACCAGAGGGGTGATGACACTCGCTTTTTATAAAATGCTGATTTTCAGTAAAATCTAATGAGATTGGAAACTGACCCCAACGTAGCTAAGTAGTAAGTAGGCAAGAAGGATGGAGGTTGGTTGACCTATCTTATATTACTCCCAGTAAACCTAAATATACATCGACAACGACCTTATTCAGTGCGAACAAGGTTTATTTTAGTGCTGAATTTATTTACGTGGCTGCAAAAAATATTATTGTCACAGGATGTGATTCAAAGCTTGAAATGTAAAGTGAGTCAACAATTTTTTTTAGTTTTTTTTTTTGTTAATAGATCTATGACAATAAATAAACATAAAACAACAGACTATCACGCCTGTATTCCCCTAAGGGTTGTCAGTAAATGCTGATCGCTCATTTAGACGTGGGAGAGACATGCTTCGGAACGAATGGGCCGGCTCGACCGGAGTGATACCACGGCCTCACAGAAAACCGGCGTCAAACAACGCTCACGTTGTGTTTCGCCGAGTGAGTGAGGTTACCGGAGGCCCAATCCCCTTTTAAAAGGTCGGCAACACACTCGTGACTCCTCTGGTGTTGCGGGTGTCCATGGGCGGCGGTGATCGCTTATCCCTTAAAAAAAAAAGATCCCAAACTAACACTGCTCGATGTGAATATCGAACGCAGGACTTCTAGTGTAGCAGTCGCGGTTACGACCACTAACAATGAGGCTATTGGAGTGAGCTTATGAAATGATGTTCATTATAAAAATACACTAAATCGTACCAGGTATTTTAAGCTGAAAAATGGATAGTACCTACAGAGATAAGAGCAGTTCTAAATATCGGCGTCTGAACTTAGTAGATCTTGACATAAATAAATTATTAAAATAAACAATATGTTAAGAAAACCCTGTCCGTGAAGGTATTATTACGATGAGTTTATGCCAGGGCATTTATTTTTTTCGCCCAATTTCGCAGAAAATGCCTGGGCAGAAGCTTTTCTTATATAGATGGGTTTTATGCTAGGGCATTTATTATTTTGCCCAATATGCCTGGGCAAAAATCCATCTATATAATCGTGATCTAAATCTATGTAGGTATATTTTCAGATTACAAATAAAAAAAAACTTCTAAATAAAATTCAATATAGATAGTTAGGTAATAGAAAATGGCTATATAATTAATTACAATAGCAATCTTCACTGGATCCAAACATCCTTAATAAGGCTGATGATAGTCGTTATACGCAGGCCTACATTTTAAAATTTTGCTTGTTTTTGTGGAAATTGCGGTAATTTGGACACGACAATTGTGCATTTTAACGTCCATATTATGTTTACTTTCATGAATATTTTATTTCTAATTTTATTTGGTGATGTTTTTGGGATATCTATTTGGATCGCAGACGGTTTCTTTAACATATTATTATAGTGTATAATTAAGTATAATCTAGTTCCTTAATATATAAATATTGATAAGAGTGCACTTAATCGTTTCCATAATCTCTTGATGTCCAATAGAGCCAAGGTGAATGCTCCAACTAGTATAATATTATACAACAAATTCACTGCAGAAGATTTTAAGTTTAAGTTCAAATGTTTTTATTTCAAATAATCTTTTACAAGTGTTTATGAAACGTTATGATTCTAGTTGCACGGTTCCAAAAGGTTGATCCTATGGAGAAGAATCCGGCAAGAAACTCCATGGACACTCTTTTAAAATAAATGGTGTTGCAATCTTCACTGGTACAAAGTTGCGATATGAGGATGTGTGAACATTGAACGCCAAAGTTGGACCAAAGTCGATAATTACAAGAAGGTTCTCAGTGTTTGAGAACTCGATGTCATTATAAGAAAATAAATGAACTATGTGGTAAAATATACACATCATTTCGAGACATCATAATTATTAATTTGCTTATGATAAACTGTAGATCTATATTTTATAAGGCAATATGGTTTTTAATCGGTACCAGTTTGACATAACCTAAGCCTTGCAAGGTAGCATACGATCTATCAGAATTTTCCACAAATAAACAGAGTTAAGTGCAAAATATTTAACTACGTCTGTTTGTCTGTCACCTTTTCACGTCGAAACCACTGAACAGAATTCAATAAATTTTGTCTTCTTTCGTATAGAAATATGTACTTATTTGTCACGAATAGGGTATGGGTTTCCTAGGTAAAGTTATTGTTGACGGCGCGTAGAATCAATACTTAGAAAGAAAGAAAAAAAATGACATAGACAAGACGCACACAGAAACATTTGCATACAAAAACGAAAAAAAATGAATTATAGAAAGGAGCAAATCCGACTTTATTAATTACTACTTACACCATGTAATTCTTTGATTCAATGGATCACAACTCGATAAATGTTACATAAACAAACATTAAACAATAATAAAGCAAGACAGTTGGGCCTTGGGTGGAGGCCGAGTGACGTCAGGGCCTGACGAAACATATGTTATGGGTCCCGATTTAGATCGACTCCCAAACTGACCACGACTGCATAACACATGAATTCTTTAATGTTATTAGAAAAGCAATCTTATTTAAACACGAAAAAGTTCAGTTTGAATTTTGTTTGCCAAATTTTTTACAATTAAGACTTGCTCGGAATGCAACGTAGGTTTTTGAAATGAAAAAAATAAGTAGTTAGTCTTCAAATTGTTGGGTGTACAATAATCCTTTAAAAATCTAAAGACGAGTCACATTGTACTGCAAAAGTATGACAGATTTTCTAAAAGTCTATTGCAAAATTGACAGTTATGTCAGTGGATTAAGTGGGAATTCCAATAGATGTCATTGATTCAAAGTTCTCCAGTCTTTTAAAGAACCAGACATTTTCCTGTATAAACGAGGCTATATATAACATCACGCTATGCCTAGTATTTCCTATATACCTAATATTATAATTTTGACTTTCGCTGACAATCTCAATAATCAGCTAGACAGAAAATATAATCGCTATTTACTCTTAGCTACAAATAATAACATTACATTTAAAATTAAAAAACTCCCGCAGCTTCAAGACTTGGTTATCATGTACTAACACATCATTGAAGTAACAGGATACAAAATTTGAAATCGATCAGACCTGTGGAAGTTGCTCATATACCTTAATGAAACCAGAAAAGAGCTGATAAGAGAAGACCTTCAAACGCTAAGACAGACATGCAAGATTTATGCATCAATGTCATTAATTGATGCATAAATCTTGCATGCAAAAATAGACTTTGTTATTTTGTGCTGTGACATGTGTGTATTGCCATGTGTAACTTTGAGTTCGAAAATGTAACAGTAAATACGTAAAGTTGAAAACAAAGCTAAAATCGAAAGAATCAATGAAGAAGAATCATAAAAGAGCATCTCTGTCTATCTTTTTGAACTATGAGTCAATAGAGGATAACATCGCTATCGCTTAACATCAGGCAAATTCAGAATTGTAAATGTGTCCACTGTATTGACGATATTAAAAAAGGTCAACTTTGAAAGAGTTGTAGATGTGAATAAAAATGTAGATAAAGTTAATAATATGAAAAAAGTTTTTTTGCGAAAATTACTAACAGAAATTATAGTAAACTTCGAAGAGTTGTACTTGCTAATAATAAAGTTAATGATATTGAATAAAAAAAGAATTTACATTTTTTTTTATAAAAACGACACAGAAATGAAAGTTAAAAGAGATCTGCATTATGACTGTCTCAAAAATGCTTGTAACACAGCAACACACAATTTTTGGCGCATAGCTAATGATACATTATAAAAACTCCTTGGAGACTGTGAAGTAATAAAAACTTTGCCAAACTCACCTCCTCGACGGATTTCTTGGAGAACTCGTTCATGGACACAATCCATTGCTGTACAAGCTCATTCACAATAACTAGATCATTATATAACCACGTCAATAGGTCGTTAACCCATTGCACACTCGGCGGATCTGGTCCCGTACATGTAGGTATCAGAACACTTTGGTGCTTTTTTAAAGTCAGCTGTTCAGGGCCGGGGGACATGCGTCCTAACCGCCTCTTATTTGGCGGAGTCGCTGGGACGAACCCTGATGGCTTAGCAGGTTTGAATGAAGCACTTTTAACTTTAGCACTAGTAGCTAAAACACTGTCAGCACTATTAATTATTTCGTTCGTTGTTTTCTTCGTTTCTTCAGTCGCTGGTTTATGTTTTGCGTCGACCTCGACAGCTTTATTGGCGAATCGAGCGTAAGCCCATTTCGCTATGCCGAGGAGGACGATGGAGAATAGGACCCATATGAAGATTAGCATGACTAGGTTGTCCATGGCTGTGTCCATGTAATCGAAGCTGCATATAAGGTCGTCAACTGCTTCGGCTAGGTCCGCCATAGTTTTCCATGGTGTTTCCCACCAGTGCGCGGCGTCCGAACCCGCCGCGTCTTTCTCGGTAACTGAGTGTGAGCTAGGCATTTATTTTTCTATTTTCGAACGCACTATTTTGGGACGCAGCTCTGTCTCGCTATGTCTGTCTCTGTCTATTTTGGATGCGTTCAGTTGTTTCTGTTTAATGTGAACACATAATTCGTTCGTTCGTGTTTTTCGTGATTTCAGTGTCTCCTATGAGTGATCTTCAGCATGCTTTTGAGACCCTGAAACAAGAGAAACGGCATTAAATATTATTTCAGAATGATTTTTTTAATTTACACAACATAAACATGCCATCCCTCTGTATTCTTGAAAGGTTAGAAAGAACTGTACTGATGTACACCCACAGTTCGATATTATGTTATTAGGTCCCATGTAATAAGGTCCGACTCTGTTGCCATTAACCGGGCATAAATCTAAAACTAAAATTCAAATTTTAGTGAAGGAAACATTCAACTGCGGGCGGGATTCGAACCTGCGTCATCTGCGTCTGTACACCAGATGCTATGACCCCTAAGCCACGGCGAGTGCCACCCGCCAGATCGAAATTTGCCTTCACATTCTGAATTTACGTCTTTATGGAGACATCACGCGCTACCCGCAGTATTTCGCAGTAGTGGTAATCTTAGCATGGAAAATGCAAAAAAATCACATCAAAGATAAAACTCAAATGTAAAAAAAAACCTACTCCAAGAAAACCTTTACAACTCTATTCACATAGTACCACAATGTACTTACAGGCAACAATAGGTAATGATCTATTGTCTCACACAGTAGCACATTACTCACGCATCGGTCAAGCATGACAGCACAACGGTGAGGTAACGATACTTAAGTAGTCGTAAAATGATTCAAATTAGGAATTATGACATTTTCTCTTTGAGAGGCTTGCGCATACGCATACGACGACGTTGTCACTAAATTGCCACGGGTATTGGTTTTCCAGATGTTTTGTTTTTTATGGGATAGGGGGACAAACGAGCAGACGGATCGCCTGATGGTAAGCGATTACCGCCGCCCATGTACACCCGCAACACTAGAGAAGTCACAAGTACGTTGCCCGACTTTTAAAAGGGGATTAGGCCTCCGGTAACCTCACTCACTCGGCGAAACACAACGAAAGCGTTGTTTGACACCGGTTTTCTGTGAGGCCGTAGTATCGCTCCGGTCGAGCCGGCCCATTCGTGCCGAAGCATGGCTCTGCCATGAGTAAAAATGTCCGACTATATCCGCATATGACCGGCTTTGTACTGTTGTGTCCGGCCAAATATAAACAAGTCTGGCCTGTCCGGCTATTGTTAAGCTTTCGTATACCCACAGAACAGTATGTTTAGGTCCCATGTAATAGTCAAGCTTACTGCCATTCATCGGGCACAAATTCAAACCCCGAGCTGTTAATGAGAATTTCATAGAAAAACCCTTTTTTTTTCAAACTTTGCTCGACTTGGGAATCGAACCCAAGAACTGTAGCGTAGCAGTCACGTTTGGGACCACTAGACCAATGAAGCAGTCAATGTTGCAAATATTTTGGGATAACACATTGCTCGACTTGGGAATCGAACCCAAGAACTGTAGCGTAGCAGTCGCGATTGGGACCACTAGACCAATGAAGCAGTCAATGTTGCAAAAATGGGATACATAATTACTTTGGGGGTTATACAAAGATTCTTAGCAACGAATCGCGCATGCGACATTTTGACTTCACGTAAAATCATTTTAGCCTTGTCTCGCACGAATTCAGATTGGTTAATTGGTTTAATGAAAATTGGATTAGATGCCTTGATTACCGGCGACAATATAACTAACAACCACTGTCCTTAGTTGCTAAGCACAAAATCTTGTTTGTTACCTACCTCTGTGAAAAACAGTAGGATCTGAGATACCGTTAAAATACCGTTTACGGTTTAGAATACTGTTCCTCACTGCCTTCCAGATAGGCATCCCGTAAGAGGCGTGAAAATATCTGACTTGCTCGGTGGTAGGACCTCTTGCGGTCTGACTGGTTGACCACCCTTACGTCGGAGTCTGTCATAATGCATCTTGGTGTGTGTTTCGACTTTTGCACGTAAGAGCCAGTTCCCCTCGGTTGCTACGGCTCTGGCAGTCTGCAGTCCGTAGGGGCTCTCAAGCATCAGCAACTCCTCTGGTGTTGCAGGTATCTATGGGCGGCGAAGACTACTTGGTGACCACCAGGTGGCTCGTCAGCTCGTTTGTCGACTTAATCCATCAAGAAGAAAACAAGAACTAGGATACTAATCTACCATTTCGTCCAAAATACTTCACTGGAAATAAAAGTAAGCAAAAGCAATTTTTGTTAACTTTACCAAGTTTGGAAAGATTTTTCGGTCGATAATTTCCAGTGAAGTAGTAGTAGACAAAATGGTAGGGTAAGAACCTAGACTCCAGATTAATGGTATCCGAATCCGAATAATAACTTAATTTGAATCAATTCTGTTTTAATTACGATTTATTTTGGTATTACGTTTATATAGGAAATTTGGTCCGACGGACTCTTAACAGCATAATTAATTTTAAAATTAGAAACCGGAATAGTTGATCGTAATTGGTCGTAAATGGATGCTATGAGGTCAAATGTGGCATTGCGATAGTCGCAATTAGGTCATCGCGTCTGGCATAAACGTGTCAATTTGACTCTTAGACTATGACTCAATCTATGAATGATAGGCATTATCAATAGTCTGGGATTCATGATAGACCGGGAGCTGACAACATAATACTTTTTATCAGAATCTTCGGCTTCTCAGCCCTGTGTTCCCAAATCTCGTAACCATGGATTTATGGATTGAGTTCTTCTGTTTTAAGCGGCGGTAGCCTAATGGCTAGGGCGTCGGGCTTGCGATCATGTGGTTGCCGGTTCGAAACCCACCCATTACACTACCGACGTGAACCCACTCGTAACACAAGCATTTAGCTTAGCACGAGGGGTTAACAAGAATACTAGTAATGTGCGACCCACATAGCTAGTAAGCTTTTTTTTTAAAAAAAAGGCAATATACTCCTTCTATTATTATGGGCCCTAAACATACCGGCGAACTGTGGGTGTACATTAGTACACCTCTGCATAACCTTTCGGGAAATAGATACAATGTTTCGTTATAAATCGGTCTCCTGTAACATCAATTAAGTCATGCTGTCTACAAAATGAGGCATGTTCTAAGTCACAGCTGTGAATCAGTCACAAGGCATACTCATTGCTGTCATACAAGTGCTTATTACGTGTCGTAGGTAAAGAAATTTTATTGCTATGAACAATTATTAGCAATTACGAGCACTTTGCTGTAATAATTGCTTTTTTTATACCACTAAGGCCGCAAACAAGAATACAGCCCGCCCAATGGTAAGCGGTTACCGTAGCCTATCGACGCTTGCAACACCAGGGGTATTACTCGCGCGTTGCTGATCTTGTAAATTAAGGAGGAATACTTGGGCTGGCAGCATAGGAGACAATAGCGTGATACTTATCCTATCTGCCAACACAACGCTTCCTCGCGGAGCTCTCGCGACCTTGCTCACCGTTAGGAACACAACATAGCACGGAGCTATGTTATTTGGCTACAATTTTCTGCAAAGTGAAGGTATTTCCCCAGTCGAGCAGCTCCAATTGTGAGTGGAATTATTCAATTCCACTATGCATTACCTCTCTTAAAACTAACTGCTAACGTTATTGTCTATTAAATGGATATATATTACATTTTATCGCACTATCCCATTGGGATAAGCAGAAACTATATTACAATTATAAATGGTAGACTTTTTATTCAATAATCTAATTTAAATCCTTTTATATGTTTATTAGCCACATAAAATGTTTTATTAATTTTCTATATATTTTTTTTTCGACATTCAATTATTTTCGACATTGAAGTGTTTTCTATTCTAAACAAACGTAAGCGCCAAATGACGTCATTTGTAAGGTGAAACGGGTTAAACGGTGACAAGGCGTTATTTTCCTGAATCTTCAAAAATTTTCTTAAGTTAGTTTGGCATCTATCATAATTATTCATAACTTTACATTACATCGTACATTGTATCGTCAAAATTTAAATTTTCGCAGTTTCCGCCTAGAAGTGACATCACACGTTTTTTTTATTTTTTTTCTCCGGAATGAAGAAATATAAAAAATAAATAAAAATGTTTTGGAACTCAGGAAAACAAAGAAACGGTATTTTTGTTTCGGTGGCTTAATAATTTTGAAAACTTGACAATTGCTATTCCTATCACAAAACTTAATATGCACTTAATTTAATACAGTATCGGTCGACCCGAGCTTCTATGACATAATTGCGAGGTCAAAGATAGACAGCTGAATTTTTAATTTAGGAATGGAATATTTAAAAATCGAAGACTCTGTATAATCTATACCTATACATAGAGCAACCAGAGCCAAAACAACCATTTTTAGAATTTTTGTCTGTCTGTCTGCCTGTCTGCCTATCTATCTGTATGTTCAAACAGACATACAAAAGACAGAAGTATGAAATTGGATGCGGTGTTCTCAGTCGTATTGCTTAGAGGTCTTAGATAAAATCTGGTGCATATTTCATCTTGATACGCCGCAGCGCCGTCTAGAAACCGGGTTAACTTAAATCCGTTTGTAAAGCTAGTGATACCGCGGGCAGCTGCTAGCTCGTTAATATTTAAATTCTAAATTTGAATTCAGATTTTTTATTGCATTCGTCCGTTTGATGTTCGTAATTTAAATTAAATGAAGATTTTTTTATCAAATAAATACATTAACCTATTGAGTTTTATTTTGGATTTGAATAATAATTAATTAAAAAAACTGACAAGTATTTAATTTATAATACACACTGACCTCCATAATACTATACTCTGTAGTATATTAAAAGAGTCATATTGAAATAAGTGCATACAATCCTATCGTTCCTATCTAGTTTCAAATAAAATTATAATGGCTGTAAAAAAAAGAAATATTGTCAATTGTAGCCATTGTATTTTGTCGAAATAAATTTTAATAAAAAATTCTGCATAACCTCGCTCAGCTGTTTTACATAACGGAGCTATTTTGTAAAACAACCAGTGAATATATATAACAGCGAATTAAGAAATCCAACTGCGACATACACATAGCTTTGGTACAATACAAGTCTGTTTGTGTAGGTAAATCAATTAAACATTTTTAAATAAATAAAATACTTAACTAAAAAAACATTTCGGGCTTTCTGTAACAATGAATTATTATTATTTATACCAAGAGCCTATCTGTGCATGTAATTTATGCATGCTTAAGCACCCACAATGATAATTTAGGGATGTGAGCGAAGCATCAACTGTTTTGGTAACAAAACAACGTTACGTCATTTTGAGCTTGAAGGTTAGATTAAAAATAAGTATTTATACATTATGCTACATTAAGTGCACTTTGAGGGATTATGGGCCTTTTAGAGTACCTGTTTGACAGTTAGGGGATATTTTGCCCAACTTCAAAATACGAGGAGCTCCTCAACTCGACACTATTTTTTGTGTACCTATATGTTATCTTTGCCGACTAAGAACCAAATTTTTTTATGTGATAGAATTACTTCCTATATCGTCGCCGTGCAATGAAAACCTCGTAAAGCACAAATAAGAACAAACATAATATATTCGTTCTAATGGTGCTTAACGAAGTTTTTATTTCCAAATATTTTTTGAAAATATTATAACCCCCACAAATTTGTGCGTTACGAGGTTTTCACGACGACGATATGGTGCCATATTTTGATCGGTTTTTATTTTCCTAAAAAGTTAATTAATAGTAGCTAACGCTAATAACGACATTAAGCTTTTAAATTTATCGTATGTTCTTCCTCAGAATGCCATAGTATCTCTGCCAAATTTTATCAAAATCGTACAACGGTTTAAGCTTGGAAAGGTAACAAACAAACAGAATTCGCATCCTTTTAATACATGTGAATGCAAATTAATAGATATTATAAATGCGAAAGTAACTGTATGTTTGTTAACTTTTCACGCTGAACTAATTTTGATCAATTTTGGTACAGAGATAGATTAGACCTTAGAGAAGAGTGACACATTGTATCTTTTAGTGAATTTTCTTTTAGACGCGAGTAAATCCGTAGTCAACACCAATCGCTTGCCTGAGACCAATATTGTGATTCGTCCTACCTTATCTGTATTAAAAATGTACAATGATGAGAACAACACCAACTAATTTATTTGCAAAACAAAGTGACGTAATTTCCAGCATGAAGGTTAAGCTAAAAATAGGTCTTATGCCTTTGTATTTAACACTCCATTAGTAATTAGGTCTGGTTAGCGTAAGATCTATCAATTAGAACTATTTTAAGGTTTGAACATCTACAATTGAAAATTACTTGAAGGTTTTTGTGGTGTTAATATGGGAATCTGTGGTAATTAGCGATCTTAAAATCGACCTTGTTTGATATGAGTCACAATTTGTTAAATATTCTTTCTAGTGCGTTAATTTTTCAATTATTCGTCATCACAATCGATCAAAAACAAAGGACTGTCATAAAATCGTTTTTACCCTTTGGGAAAAGAAGACAAAACATAATTATTATAGCTATATACTACATCTATAGGTACATATAATAAAATTTTAACAGGCCGATGTATATGTAGATACTAGCTTCTGCTCGCGACTTTGTCTGCGTGGGCTTCAGAATTCAGTCCGACCTGGATAAAAAGTAGCCTATGTGTTATTCCACACTATAATCTATCTCTGTGCCTAATTTTATCCAGATCCGTTCAGCCGTTTTGGCGTGAAACAGTATGAAACATCCATACATACAAACTTTTGCGTTTTTATTATTAGTAGGGATTTTATTTTAGTGAAGGAAAAATTCAATCGCGGGCAGGATTCGAACCTGCATCTTCAGGTTGGATACACCAGAAGACGAACCTGCGTCTTCTGGTTGGATACACCAGAAGACGAACCTGCGTCTTCTGGTTGGATACACCAGAAGACGCAGCCAGGTTCGAAGCCTGCCCGCGATTGAATTTTTCCTTCACTAAAATAACTTTATAATCTTAGCATGGAAAATACAAAAAAAGTTAGTAAGGATTGTAGAAAATCTAACGTCTTTATCAGAAGCCAAAAACAACATGAAATTGGATTTGGTATTCACAGTTGTATGGCTGGAGTTGTATGGCAGGAACTTAAAATCTGGTCATTTTATTGACTGCCTCATTAGTCTAGTGGTCTCAAGCGCGACTGCTACACTAGAGGTCCTCGGTTCAATCCCCACGTCGAGTAGTGTTATTGGGTTTTTCTATGAAATTCTCAGCTAGGCTCGCCCCCTATATCATGGGACCAAAACATACCGGCGAACTGTGGGTGTACATTAAGTACGCCTCTGCCTTCGGGGAGTACAGGCGTGATGGTATGTATGTTATATTTATTACTCCTCCTAAAAGTAGTTATAGTAAGCTAGAGAAACTGCGGAAAACTTCTAGTATGTCATAAACCTACAATTTGCGAATAATTTAATAACATTTGGATTTGTCGGTCCATTTGATTCGTTTTATTACTTAATCTCACTTTGCGAGATTGAAATCCATAGCCAATCGACCTACTATAGCAAAGAAAAGTAAGTACCTATTACTTACTACGTAACTACACTATACAGTTCTGTAACCGTTACTTACTTATTTATTAACATGTTATTTCAATAATCTAAATTATACTTTTACGTGGGAGAGCCATGCTTCGGCACGGATGGTCCGGCTCGACCGGAGTGATACCACGGCCTCACAGAAAACCGGCGTCAAACAACGCTTACGTTGTGTTTCGCCGAGTGAGTGAGGTTACCGGAGGCCCAATCCCGTTTTAAAAGGTCGGCAACGCACTTGTGACTCCTCTGGTGTTGCGGGTGTCCATGGGCGGCGGTAATCGCTTACCATCAGGCGATCCGTCTGCACGTTTGCCCTCATATACCATTAAAAAAAATAGTCATCATAGATATTGCAAACTAAGCTCTTGTCTTTAGGTATCTACCTACATACATACATATTTTCACGCCTGTCTCCCACTGGGGTAGGTAGACTATAGATTTCGACAAGCTACTGGCACACCACTTTCGCTTTACGTTCATTCGTATAAGTCTTCAGGCAGGCATGAATTATCACATATTTAAATTATAAAACCGGACAAGTGCAAACCGGACTCGACTACCGAGGGTTCCGTACAAATTTGTTTGTTTGTTTTGTTTTTTAGATAAACATTGCCCCACACTAGGATTTTCTCCTGTATCGTGGGTGCGTTTACAAACACAAATTCTCACATACACAAACGCCCAGACCCGGAACAACTACCTGTAGATCATACAAATATTTGCTCCGTGTGGGGATCGAACCCACAACACGTGGCGCAGAAACCGATTGCTCAACCGCTACGCCAATCGTGTCGTCAAAATTTATAGGTAAGTACAATTATAATTAATTACAAATGTATAGTTTTCAGATTTTTCCCTATACTTTTAATATAAGATGGTATTACTAGCCAAATTTAATATTTCTAGGTCAATGGAAACTACCCTGTAAATTTTGATGCCTTTGAGAGTGTCGAAATATACGTTTTTTGCGGCATAAATGGCCGTATCTTTTTTTACGTTAACTTAGAAGTTTGATGAGAATTTCAACTCGAAACCTCCACGCGTTCCCAAAATAACGGATCTTGAGTTCTTGACAGACGAACTGACAGACAACAAAGTCATCCAATAAAAACAATAATAAAAAAAAATATCCTATAAAGGGTTCCGTTTTTTCCTTTTGAGGTACGGAACCCTAAAAAGCAAGTATTACACTTATTATACTCTAATAAACATATATTTTAAATTGTACAGTTCGTGTAATTTAACTATGCGTGTCTTAAGTTTGCTTTTAATAACGCGTGCGCAGGTACAGTCATACACAAAGTTATTGTGTAAAAATTACGAACGTTGTTACGTCAATAATCAGGAATACGAATTTATGACCCCGACTGTCCGCCCCGAGTTAACATATATACCAGCACGCATGTTTTTTGTAGAGGTAAACACAGAACACATCTGCCTAAATGTGTACGGCTGTACACCTGCTGTTAACTTCAGGGAATACAGTAAAAATATACGCAAAACATTTACAGGCTGCCTCGTTAGTATTGTGGTCCAAAGAGCAACTGGTCTGGTTTTTCTTTGTAATTCTCAACAGTAGCTCGGAGTTTGGACTTGTGCCCGGGGCTTGCCCCCTATTACATGGGACCTAAACATACCTGCGAACTGTATACACCTCTGCCGAACCTTTCGAGGAATTCAGACTTGATGGTTTGTAAGATATGAAGGCAGCTAACAAAACCTGTACTTATTTTGACACACAAAACACATTATGTCGATTTTTTTACGGATTAAGTCGGCAAACGAGCTGAAGACCTGACCTGGTGGTAAGCAGTCAACGTCGCCCATAGACACCTGCAACACCAGAGGAGTTGCTGATGCATTGCCGATCTTTAAGAGCCCCTACGGACTGCAAACTGCCAGAGCCGTAGCAGCCAAAGAGAACTAGCTTTTAAGTGCAAAAGTCGAAACACACACCAAGGTACATTACGACAGACTCCGACGTATGGGTGGTCGCCAGCCAGTCAGACCCCAAAAGGTCCAACCACCGAGCAAGTCACATATTTTCTTGGCTCTTACGAGATGCCTATCCAAATGGCAGTGAGGAAATGTATTCTTCTCAACCACTTTGTATCTAACCAGAAGACGCAGGTCCGCAGTCGAATTTTCCCTTCACGAAAATAACTTTATAATCTTTCTTAGTATGGAAAATGCAAAACATTACTAAAATATAGTACGTTTTTATGAACATGCTTGATCCCACTGATGGGCAAAAATCTCCCCCCTCCTTCTATTTATTTATTTATTTATTAATACTTTATGCACCGTTGGTACAAAGGCGGTCTTAATGCCATTATTTATTAGTTTATTATTTATTAGTATTTTCTACCAGACAACCTTAGGGTGATGCAGAGAAAAATAATAAAACGGTAGATGCAATATTAATATTGAGAAATATTTACTAAATTTATTAATAATAATTATATTTACATGCCATACATAATAATTATATAATACATACCATAATTATATATATATTTATAGATATCAGTGAGGTCAAAATCGAGACGATGAATCTGTCTGGGTGATAGCTTGGAGGTATTTACGCAGTTTGAATTTAAAAGAAAGCCGACTGTTTGCTATCCTCATCTCAGATGGAAGAGCATTCCACAATAAAATTTATTGGATGAAGAATGTAGAGTGGACAAAGTCAGAGCGATGAGTAGCTTCTACTGTCAAGAACTATCTAAAGCCAGTCTGGAAAGTGCCCAATTGTCAAATTTTATTAAACTATTATATTTCAAGTTAATAAGCAAAGTTTTATCGCTATATAAAAAACCGAACGATTAGTGATAAGGGAATAATGGTCCTGATAACATATGCTCTACTCTTGTATGTTGTGACTGGGTTTGCAAAGTTGTTGCTATTTCAATATTTTTTTTATTATTGATAGTCTTACGCTTGACCGCCAGTTCACTTGATGTTAAGCGACACTGCGATCTACGATGGAGCGCGCTTGCCTAGAAGAAACCGATTCACTCGTGATTTAAAGACAATGGTTGGGAAATATTATGGGAAATGGGAGTAATGGTGGTTTAAAACTGTATTGTGCCGAATTTCATCCCGATCCATACATGATGATGATGATGCATACATCATCACAAAGTTTCACGTTAATAATATTAAGTACTTAATAGGATTAACAAAATCCCGACATTTCGGACACTTTACAGCGTCCATGATAAATATAATATAACGCGGTTTATTTCTATATTTCCAATATTCGCGGACGACTCAGAAATCTACATTACGCTGATTTAAACATATTTCATAACGAAAATAACCTACAAAAAGTTCACAAATTTATAATAATTCCTCACCTGATTTCCTTAGCCATCAATACCTACAAACAGCTTTACTTATTTATAAATAAACACAGATAACGCGATACATGTCCGATCGCGTGGAATCACTCGCGGAGACTGAGTCATAACAACTTTGTTTATTAGGTAGGTTGTAACATAACCTTTGATGTAACAAAGTTAAGCAACACAGTGCGATTTAGGATTTATTTATGTGTGCGAAAACTGCTTTATTTGCGAGGCTAGTGGCTAATTAATAGCACATACCTTCACACCTATATTCCCCGAAGGGTTAGGGTCCAACATAAATGTATTTCTTTCTTTCTTTCTTTCTTTTAACTTTGGACGTCTGCGGTGGGATCGCGAGCATCCCTATGCGGAAGGTCGTAGTGGTGGGGGTTTTAGTCGGTATGCTGGCCATCTGGCCGGAGAGCGCGATATAAACCCGGCATTCCCCCACCCAAAAAGAAAGACTATATAATATAGATACTAAATGTACCTACACCTACAGTCCGCCGGTATGTTTAAGTCCCATGTAATAAGGGGCAAACCTATTGCCATTAACCGAGCACAAAACCTTACTCCGAGCTGCTACTGAGAATTTCATAAAAAATACCCAATAACATTTTGCTCGGCCTGGGTATCGAACGCAGGACCGAAGCGAACTGCAGGTGTATAGTACACCTCTGCCTTTAGGGAATACAGGCGTGATGTAAAAATATGTGCTTACATATTGTTATGTTAAGTCTCATATTGTCTGAGATTTTAGAGTTGCTACCTCTAAAATCTGGTACTTAACTAAGACAAGAAGCGTGAAAACCCTGGATTTTTGAGCTTAGAACTCGGACATGGACGGAGTGCAATGCGGACCGGTGTCGTAGTTCGGTGCGCGTGTCGCGCGGCCGCCTGATGGCTAGAAGTGACTTGAAAACCGGGTTCAATCCAGACTACAAATGAAAGTCCACTCTAAACTAGGACAAATTCTGGGAAAATCGGACGGATGGCAACGCTATCTCTATTAAACTGACTTTATAGACACAAGACTTGGTTGCAGCGAATGAGTATTTCGCCATTAGTGCGTTTAGCATGTTTACCCATCCATAGAATGATCGCAGCAAGCACATCCTAACCTTGCATAACAGGCATATTATGGAGCTCCATAATCGTAACCCGAAACTATCGGATATCCGAAAAAAAAACTATCCGAAACCGTAACTGAATCCGATAAAAACGTTTCGAATCAATTCGGATAGGGGCGCAGTAAATATGTGTATTTCTCTACAATTTCTAAATAATCGAACATCCATAACCCAAAAAATAGGATAACCCGAAATGATTTCACGAGTATATCCGTAACCGTATTAGCGTTGCCGGGCGTCCGGCCGGATTTTTAGCGAAAATTTTAATGACCCGCGCGGGACAGGCTCTGCCCCGCTTTTCGGGGATTACTCGATAGTGCGGTGCCGGTATTTTTCTAGTATGTACCACTTTCTTCGAAAGAATCCCGCTATTTTACTCAAAAATATTTAAAATCCTGCTTTGCCCGAAAAAACCCGGCAACGCTGATCCGTAACCATATCCACATCCGCAATTCATACCCGTAACATCCCTGTTGGCGTAGTTATTACTTATAGTTACTTTTTTGCATCACAATTATCGTGTTAGCGATTAAAAAGTTCCCACGAATGATTACATAACTGCCCAACTATTGCATGCTAATGTAGTCATTATTTCCGTGACAATAAAGGTGGAAACACGTCGCGATACAATCGCTAGAGACACAATTTAAATACATGTACAATATACATTATATGCATTGTTAATCTTTGTATGCTTTCACGAGCACACGAGTGGACTGAAATTTTTCAGTCAGCGCTCATCTAGTGTAAGTGAAATTATTAAATTAACATAACTACAGTAAAATATCTTAAATGTGTATATAACAAGAAATATATATATATTTTTTTATTAGAAAATGGGCTTGTTCTTGACTTCAATATTGCCTCCTGGGCAAAGTTGAGGTCGACGGCGGAGTCAGCACACTCAAAAAATGCCTGTTAACGCTACTTTTGAAAAAAATTAATTAAGTACCTACCCCAAACAAAAATTATATTCTGTTTTTATACCATAATGCGTGAATTCGTAGGTACAAATGTACACCTACAGTTCGCGCATTGTTTTACAAAACAATCAACGTTCAAAAAGTACCTACTACCTAGGACCTAGACTTGAATACCTAACTAACTGTTATAAACCCAACAGACGTCAAATTGGTTTAGTTTGTCCCAATCCTGTAGAAAATTCACAAAAATAACCCTATATTGAAGCTGCTGATCAAGTTTCTAAATCATTGGTTTAGAAAAACTGTGTCGACATATTCAATAATTGCTTCATAATTTTAGTGGTCCTAAGCGACTGCTACGCTAGAGGTGCTGGGTTCTATTCCCAAGTAGAGCAAATTGTTTTTCTATAAAGTAGCAGCTCGGAGCTAAGAAAAACTCTAGATCAATTCTTAAGTTTTTTACATCAGGCTAAAAATAAACTTGTGTTAATATTGCCTAAGCCACGCCGCGATAAAAAAAAATAAGAAAAAACGTCTAAAACTACTACAATGGTTTTATTAAATGCAAAGGAAACGCCAAAAACATGTTAATCTGAGTTAAAGATGCCCATTCATGTATGTAGAGCGAGGACGTAACATTTAGCGGTAATGTAACCTTTTTGGTGATGTGTCAAATTGCTTTGTGAATGGGATCATGCATGCATTGATTGACAGAATCAATTTGCACCTATGATATCATTATTTCCGAATAAGTACTAAAAACATAACATAACATACCATGACGCCTGTTTTACCCGAAGGGTTAAGCAGAGGTGTACCTACTACTGTACTATGCGCAGTTCGCCGGTATGTTTAGGTCCCATTGAATAGGGGGCGAGCCGATTGTCATTAACTCAAATCAAACTCCAAGCTCCTAGCTCAAAGCGCGTCGTTCATACGCTCGAGGAACGCACACGCCCAATGTGGGGTAAGCCATAATGGTAATACGATCGCCCTATATTACATGAGACTTAAAAACATAACGGCGAAATGTGGGTAACCACCCTTCGGGGATTATAGGCGCATAAATTTAGATCTCAGTGAAATTAAGTAAAAAAAATTGTTCTTCGTCTCATATGCGACACTTACGTAAGTAGGTACCCACTACAGGCTACGGTCATGTCATATTTTTCAGTAAACAGCTCAATCTGCCGCGATCCACAGTTCGTTGTTTCATTGTTTGTACCTCGATGAAGACATTGAAATGGTGCTGAATCATTCCATTCAGTATTGCTTACTCATGCTGAAAAGGGGTGGAAAGCGCAACTGGTATTATATTTTTTTATAATATAGCATACCATCACGCCTGTACGCGATCTATGATGGAGTAGATCATAGTATAGTAGGTGTTATGTTATGTCTTTGTTTATGTCTTAACATAATACCTACCTACTTATGGGTCCGGCGGCGCCTGAATTCCCCACAAAAACGTAATACCAAAATAAATCGTAATCCAAACATTAATTTATAAAATTGTGTTATTATACGGATTCTGTTAAGTTTTTTTTTTCCTAATGGCAAATCATTTCCGCGGTTAGCAGCATAATACACAAAAAGAAATATAAAAAATCTTTTCCTTTCTTGAGCCCAATGTTACAGCCACAAAAAAAGTAAAAAGCCCGCGCTTTATATTCATAGGTTACGTAAGAATGACATCATGGCGTACGGTGACGTCATAGCATGGCGGGATCCGAATAAACGGACAGGCAAATTGATTATGTATTTGTAATTAGAATTAAATTCGGATGTTATTTTATTGTTAGCGCTTACCTAATTGTTAGGTACAAGCGCAAGCGTACCTAAATAACCTGACAAATGTTTTAAATGTTATTATTGAGTTGTTTTTTGTATTTTTTTTATGCTAAGACTATAAAGTAATTTTAGTGAAGGAAACATTCAATCGCTCACAGGATTCGAACCTGCGTCTTCTGATTAGCAAATTTCGATCTAGCCTCTGGGACTCGCGGTGGCGTAGAGGTCAGAGCGTCTGGTGTATCTAACCAGAAGACGCAGGTGCGAATCCTGCCCGTGATTGAATTTTTCCTTCACTAAAATAACTTCTTCAATCGATTTTCAATATAATCCCCAAACAATAAAGTTTATTATCCATTGGGGAAATTTCACAATTTGTAGGAACTTGATGTGCTGACCCGACCTGATGACCTTGCCGTCCGCCATCAACATTAATTTAACATAATTAAAGTGTCCAAAAAATACAATAATTTAAATATTGAAGGTTAAACAACTGTTTCCTTACTGTAGTGGTTTCAAATGCGGTTGTTATGCGTGACTTCCTGAGTTCGATTCAAAGGTCAGGCTGTCTTGGTGAATTTCTAATTATTAAACCTAATAAACTAACTAAAATGAAACGAGACTATATAATAACATAACATACCATCACGCCTGTATTCCCCGAAGGGTTAAGCAGAAGCGTACTAATATGTACACTTCACCGGTATGTTTAGGTACCATGTAATAGGGGGCAAGCTTATTGCCATTAACATAGCACAAATTGCAAGCTGGTTTCAATAGCTGGTACTGAGAATTTCAGAGAAAAGACCCAATAACATAATTATAACGCACGACCTGGGAATCGAACCCCGGACCTCCAACGTAGTCGCGCTTGAGACCGCTAGACTGATGAGGCAGATAATAGTAGGGTGGGTACCAGAAAAATGAGGAAATAGCATTAAAAACTAGGCTTGAATTTGAATTTACACCCTTAACTGAATGGCACTGGACTCCTTATTTTTTTTTTTATGGAATAGGAGGGCAAACGATCAGACGGATCGCCTGATGGTAGGCGATTACCGTCGCCGTATATTAACGTGTTTAATGTTACCAAAAATATATATAATTTAAACTGCTGAACAGATTTGCAAAAATTTTGCAAGGACATTGATTGCATCCTTAGCAATGACATAGGATACTTTAAAAAAAATGGTCAAAATAATAAGTAAAATAAGTACCTAAGTTTTGGGAAACGAGTGAATCCGCGAGGGAAAGCTAATGTTACTTACATAAATTTACGTCTTTGTTTGTGCGCTGGTTACTAAGAGGGTGGTGGTAACTACGAGGGGTTAAAGTACCCTCTTATATTGATATAAAAAAGTCCTCTGTACTATGCCTTTTACATAGGTACCTAGTTCTCGTGCCTAAGTAATAAAAACTATGCTTATATAGTTACTAGAGTTCCCGTCTTCGTTTCTTTTGAGAACACTGTATCTACACTATGGAGGTTTCTTAACATAAAATGTGTTACGTCTAATTTTTATGGAAGAAAACAATTGTCAAAATGTCAACAGCGAATGACAGCTATATATATCTTGACTATGTCATCGATTATTAAATAGGTATGTTTATTGTGTGTGTGTGTGTCAAACGCATGGTAGTGTGTGTACTTTCATACAAACTTACCCCCCTTTTCACTACCTTAGGGGTTGAATTTCCAAAAATCCTTTATTAGTGCTCATCTAAAGTGCAAAAGGAACCAGCATGCAAACTTTCAGGGATCTAGCTCCTGTAGTTTAGCCTGTGCGTTGATATGTCAGTCAGTCAGTCAGTCAGTCAGTCAGGTTCTTCTTTCATATGTATATACATAACTATACGTTTTAAGGCAGATTTTTCCAATATTTTAAACGTAGAAGTTTGTGAGTATGAATGATGTATGGATGTTTGTTACTCTTTCACGCCAGAACGGCTGAACGGATCTGGATGAAATTTGGCACACATATAGATTATAACTTGGAATAACACATAGGCTACTATTTATCCAGGTCGGAACCAATCCTGAAGGCCACGCAGACAAAGTCGTAGGCAGAAGCTAGTATATTATAAATTATTGATTATAGATTATTGTTCTCACTATTCTCGATATTTTTGCATGTAATGACTGCGTGGTTGTTCGGAAACGCTAACTTCAGACACTCATGGATATTATGAAATTGTATCGTACTGTGATTACATAGTTAACCCTAAAGAAAAATCTCTTATACCTACACGGAAGTAAATATGTGTATTTACAAAGTAATACATTATTACGTCCGTGACCCACAGTAAATAGGTAAATATTATGTAATTATTCTTCTATGCATATGCTGACCTTCAAGTTAAATACACAAATTATCTTAACATAACACATTTTCCCTGTAGCGGTTAACGGATAATTTAGCTATTTAAATAATATTACTGTCTAACATGGTATCCATGTCAACACGTTACAACCTCATTTAATAAATAATGCAAGGTTCTGGGTCTCATTCCCAGGCAGAAAAGTATTATTAGGATTTTCCTGGAAATTCTCAATAGAATTGAAATAAACTAAAACTAGATAAGATTACGGCGGTAACCTAATGGCTAGGGTGTCGGACTTACGATCATGTGGTTGCCGGTTCGAAGCCCACCCATTGCACTACCGACGTGAACCCACTCGTAAGTGGGTTCACAAGTGGACAAGCATTTAGTTTAGCACGAGAGTAATGTGCGACCCCTACTTTTTACACATTTTATCGCGTTGTATTGATATTACAACTTAGAACTTAGTCTACCGTGACCATGAATGCTGTAAAGGATCCGAAACGTCGGGAATTAAATATATCAATACAACGCGATAAAATCCGTAAAAAGTATTCTTCATTACAATGTCTAAATTAATGTCTTAATACGTATTCGCGTAAGTGTCTGAAAATAGTATGTTAGATCATTGTGTTGTCCTTTAACGAGTTTATAATATGACCTTTTTGAGGAAATCGACAGATTCTTTATTCTTTTTAAATTGTATTGTAATTGTTGATATTCTCATGTATCGTGGAAATCCAGTATTCACGTACACAAACACCCAGACCTGAAAAATTACCTGTAGAATCTACAAATAGTTGTTCCCTGTGCGATAGTGTAACCCGCTACCCGTAGCAGAAGCCATTAATTTAACCACTACGTTATTCGTACTGTTGAAATTAGTGCATTATGGCTCCGGCGGAGCTTGAATTGCCCACAAAATCGTAATACCAATATAAATCGTAATCCGAACACAATTTTATCAAATTGTGTCATTATTCGGATTTGGATACCGTTATTCTAGGTTCCTACCGTACCAATTCGTCTACTACTACTTCACTGGAAATAATCAAACTTGGTAAAATTATCAGGAATTAAATTAGCTTACATTTAGTTATTTTAGTGAAGGAAAAATTCAATCGCGGGCAGGATTCGAACCTGCGTCTTCTGGTTAGATACACCAGACGCTCTGACTGCTTAGCGGTCAGCATGGAAAATGCAAAAAAAATCACAAAAAGATTAAAGATTAGCTTACATTTGTTTCCAGTGAAGTATTTTGGACGAAATGGTAGAGTAGGAACCTAGATTAACGGTATCTGTATCCGAATAATAACATAGTTTGATTAAATTGTATTTATTTAAATTACGATTAATTTTGGTGTTACGTTTGTATGAAAAATTCGGTCCGACTCTTCTCTTCTCTTCTATTATACTTACGGACACTTATAATAGAATGTATAACAGAAAAGTTATTCAAAGTATGCGGCGTGACTATGTAATATATTTTTCTCTGAGCACCATGACACAATCTATTCATTCTTCACAAAAGAAAATCACTTGCAATCAGGGCGTGAAAATGGCAACATTTATGACGTCACGGCCTTGTATGTATGAAGAGGGTCGGTCCCATAGTCCCATGGACAGTAGGCATACATAGTACCTATTTATAACCATAATAGATGTTATCATTAGTTATGCTTCGAATGTAAAATTGTATCGAAAAGGAAACTATGGGAATCAAGCGACCGATGTCTTATTCTAGCTGTTGGCCTATTGTTTAAAATTCAAAATATGAATACCAAATTCAAGATATTTAAAAAAATATATGTTGGCCATAAACAAAATTAAACTGTACACTTTGGCAGTTGAATGGGTGCAGGGTCAATACAAACTAGAATTTCTGGTTGTTGTAACCTTTAGAGACATAAGACCCGTAAATTTATAATGCCTATGTAATGTTGCCAGATAACAATGATATATATAATATCATACAATGATATCTTATTTAAAAGAGCAACACCAGTTAGAAAAATACGATAAAATATTGACCAGTAACTAAAACTGAATAAAATTAATTAGTCTAGTGACGAAAGCAGTGTTATTATGATTTTTTGTTAAATTCTCTTTAGCAGCTCGTAGTTTGAATTGGCTATAGGCTCGCCCTCTATTACATGGGACCTAAACATAATTATATATCTACATACTACACCCTTCCGGGAATACAGGCGTGATGGTCTCTGCAGTCGCACTTACGACCTACTAGTGAGGCAACTTCTTATTATTGCTAATCAATAATATCGGGTAAATATAAATTTCAAACTGGCAACTCCCCTGGATTTATCTGACAATGTCGTGCGTTACGTCATTTTGCCAGTCGAGTCCAGCATTAAAGTTAGTGTGTCCGGACCGTCATCACCTTCGTTTGTGGACCAAGGCCGTGACATACAGTGACTTTTTGAATGAAACATTTAAATTTCGAATTTAAAACCTGTTGAGTTTGTTTTACAAATCTTGTTTTTTTTTGGCATTATACGGTTGGCGGGCCCGGCAGATATACTCGTATCAGGCTTCCCAACTTAGGGCTTTTAGCCCCAAATTTAGGGCGGAAATATGCACATTGGATTTTTTTAGGGTCTAAAATAATTTAGGGCTATTTTTAGGGACATAAATAATATTTCATGCATCACTAATTTTATTAATATAACTGACCAAAACGAGTAAAAAAAAAGCTAAACGTCGGTATTTACTACAAGTCTCACCATGAGTTCGGAGTTTTTAATTTCATAGTGCTTTAATACGTATATAATCCGAGACGATCTGAGTATAAGTGTATTACTCTTTGGTCAACTTCACGCCACAGAACACTAATTAGGCGAGGTAAGCGAGTCAGCGAGATGTTTAATTAATTACAAGTTCTAATAAAAAGTAATTAAAACTATTTTTTTTTCGATTACCTTAATAAAATGGAAAACTCTTTTACAAAATATCCTTTAATAGGAACGACATACAGGTTTTTTTTTGGGGCTTTTGAATATTGCATTTAGTGCTATTTAGGGGTAATGCATCTTTATCTTAGGGTTATTTTTTTTAGGAGTTGGTAACACTGACTCGTATAAAGCGGATGATGAACGATTCATGTCTTCTGCGCCAAAGGGTTCGATTCGTGGCGGAAACAAATAATAATGTTTTATCACCTACAGTCGTTTCGGAACTGGGATGTCTGTATTATAGCATCTCCAAATTACAAAAAGAATCTAGCTACAAAATCCAGACACATTGTAAAATCTATTGTATTTAGACCGATTGCTAAATGGACTAAAGAATCCACATTTATTTGACATTTTCATTTGACGCTCGGTGGACGGAACAGAAGTACGCATAATTAAAAACACTAAATAGGTACTACTTCATCACACTTCACGCCTTTGTTCTTTGAAGGGTTCGGCACAGGCATACTTACTCGCAGTTCCATTGTAGGTTGTAATAGGCGAGCCTATTGCCGAGGCGGGCATAACTGGGAGATGGGAAAAATCCAAACACCAAGCTGCTGCCTACTGAGAATCACATAGAATAAAATATTTTTGGTTGCGTAAAATGCTCGTTTACCACCTTGGGGGTGTAACGTCAGACTGTGGTATATCGATCATGAAATGAAAATATCATGGATCGAATAATTTGTGTTGTCGACGACACGATTGGCGTAGCGGTTGAGCGGCTTCTGCGCCACGTGTTGTGGGTTCGATCCCCACATGGAGCAAATATTTGCGTTTGTGTATGTGAGAATTTGTGTTTGTAAACACACCCACGATACAGGAGAAAATCCTAGTGTGCGGCAGTTTAAAAAAAAAAATTATTTAAAGTTCAATTTAAACGATGATCCAAAACACCAATCCTAAAAATACCACTCTATAATGTCATGTGTGTATTAGTCTAGTGGTCCCAAGCGCGACTGCTACTCTAGAGGTCCTGTGTTCGATCCCCAGGTCGAGCAAAGTAGGTATTATTGGGTTTTTCTATGAAATTCTTAGTAGCAGCTCGAAGTCTGGATTTGTGCCCGGTAAATGGCAATAGGCTCGCTCCCTATTACATGGGACCTAAACATACCGGCGAACTGTGGGTGTACATTAGTACGCCTCTGCCTAACCCTTCGGGGAATACAGGCGTGATGGTATGATAAGTCACTCTGACATCTGTCGCGCCTATCATGCTATGTTTATCAAAGTATAAAAACCGAAGCCTTCTATTGCCCTAAACCTATGGGAATTATGCCAAGGACCTCAGGTCAACTACCGTACTTGCGACCACTATGCCATTGAGGCTATACAATTTAGAAATTGAAATGGATATTGACTTGATTGTTACCTCAATACCTACTCTAACAAAAATCATCTTATGCAACTAAGTAGGATGAATTTAATTTAAGATTTCATTTAGATATATTATTATAGTATTTTTCTTTTTTAGTTTTTAATTGTATCCTATAAATAAAATGTGTTATGGCGGTCCCACAAACAATGACTGATAACACGATAATCAGTCATTGTTTGATGGGCTAACTTAGCTTTTCCTTTTTGTTACACACATCATTAGTGCATGCTGTGTTCTTCTTTAAGTAATGGGGCACTTAGTTATTTAAGTGCGAATGCATATTCTTTTTAATGTATCAGTGTACTCATTGTTGAAGAGCCAAATAAAATAAATAAATAAAATTATAATAATAGTAGTTATTAGGACATAACTTATTTCAAGGCTAAACGAACGTGTTTTCGATGACAGACAAGTTACAACTGATAAAAACTAACGCTACTAGTGAGAATTGTCTATGGTATTCCAAGCCACGACTTTTTGCTTACACTGTGTTTTTGCTGGCACACAAGATTCTTAACTTAAAATTCTAGTTTGCTGTTTTTTGAAGAAAAACTGGTTATAATTAGCTATTTCAGAGTAGCATGCGGCACACCCATATGTGATAAAAATACAAGATTTGGTTTTTTTGATGTATGTATTTACAAAAGAAAAAATAATAGATATTTCAGTACGAAATATTATACTTAAACGTAAATGTTTTTCTAATACAGTATAGAGGGTAATTTATTTAAAAACAACAAATTAATTAGTTAGTTATTTGAGTGATAAAATAGTGAGGAGTATATATGTGCAATACGAATAAAAAGTGCGATTCGAATCGGTACTAATCAGATTGGTACACTTAAGCACAAGTACAATAATAATTTATTTTTGTAATTAACTGAATGAATGAGTATGAAGCGGCGGTAGCCTAATGGCTAGGGCGTCGGACTTGCGATCATGTGGTTCGAAACCCACCTATTGCATTACTGACGTGAACCCACTGGTAACACAAGCATTTAGCTTAGCACAAGGGGTTAACAAGAATACTAGTAATGTGCGACCCACATTGCTAGTATCTAAGGTTTTTTTAAAATTAAAAAAAAAGACTGATTATCAGTTTTATTCTTTCGAACTTACGAGTATTATTAACATAACATACCATCACGCCTTTGTTGCCCTAAGGATTAGGCAGAGGCGTACTAATGTACACCCACAGTTCGCCGCTATGTTTAGGTCCCACGTTACAGGCGGCGAGCCTATAGCCATTTTCTGGGCACAAATCTGGACTCCGAGCTGCTACTGAGAATTTCATAGAAAAACCCAATAACACTTTGCTCGACTAGAGGTCCTGGGTCAAACCCAGGACCTCTAGCGTAGCAGTCGCGCTTGGGACCACTAGACTAATGAGGCAGTCAGACAACGAGGCAGAGTATTATTAAAACATAATAAATAGCTCAAGTGTCGAAGCGTTGAATAAGTAGTCGTGAGGTCAAAAGTTCATATACCTTTTGACACTCGTCACGCGAAGTCAGAAACGGCTGGATTTACCCAGAGGATGGTTACTTATTAGTTACGCATCATGGGTTCGACAATTCCCGTACCGAACAATAACTTTTATTGCTAACAGCTGTCCATTGTCTCTGTGTTTACGCTATTGAGATTTGTAATTAATTCTGTATAATAATTAACTTTTTTATAAAAATAACAATAGAAAACAGATTTCATACAATATATGGTAAATATGTACCTATATAACCAAAAATAATAAGGAAGTTTTTTGAATAACTAGGTAAGTATATCTTTTGATTGGATAGTAAGACACCAACTAAATTTTCACAGGAATAATATCTCCAGGCAACTCTTTTCCATTTGCTACTCTAGGCAAGTGCCGATTTATAAACGATCAGCCATGAGGCCATAGTTCCTACTCCCATTGTTCTTTTCTTGCTCTCATAAGCCCAGTAATTTCACTGGGTACTTTGCCCTTCAAACCAGAACACATTAGCACATTTGCTTAGTGGCAGTATTTTTTTTTTATTCGTGATAGGCTTACGCTTGACCGCCAGGTCGCCTGATGTTGATTTGGCAATGCGGTAATACCACACTAGACTAGACGACAGAATCCTACCACCTTAATGGTAAAACAATTATACCTTTATTTTATAAAATACAAGTGAAATGAAACCGTATGCAATTCTTGTAGGTAATAAGATAAGAAATTAAGAATGCTAACAATATTAATCGCGTGTTTATTCAAAACAGTTTGTCATAGTTACTTGGCGTTGATTATCTACCTATTAATAAAACAAACTGTTAGTATTAAATAAAGTAGGTAGGTCTAAAGATAAATTTCTGCAGGTTAAAATTAAGAATAATACAATTATTATTGTAAAGATAGAGATTAATCCTCCAAACAACTACAGACTACTAAAGACAGAAAACGTGATATTCCAGAATATTTGAGGATTGGGCATTATTATTAATTTAATTCATATGTCTAAACTGCAAACTGTGCAAACCCTATGTAAATTATTGGTAACTCCTAAATAAAGAGTTTAAAAAATCCGTCGTTTTAATTCTTAAAAAAAATATTCCTGGTTAAAAAGGGAAAAATTAGGGATGCGAGCACTCGATCATTATCGATTTGTCGTAAATCCAAATTATCGATTACACTCTATGAAAATGAATAAAACATAAATCTCACCTCATTCTAATTCTAAAAAACAATTCCATTAACATTGTACATAACACCAATGTTTTCAGTGAAGCACAAAATCGAAAATTAAAAATTAAAATAATGTGAAACCACGGTAACACATAAACTTTGTAAGGTCTAATGATGTGAAATCGTATTATTTGTCACGTTTTCGGTTAAAAAACATCAAAATAACACACAGTCCATACACTTGCGAGAAAATCGATGCGATAACACGCCTTTGCGTCCCAGTTCGGGCAATGCCGGTGCCGCACTGACTGACACAGACAGACTAACATACTAGTCAAGTTACAAAATGGCGTGCTTATTCGAGTTTGCGCAATGTGTGTTTTCTTCTACACAGGTATCGCGTAGCAAAAAACATCTTAATCCGATTAAAAATACCTTAATCTTAGACAGTAATGCTGCTTTAAAACATTAATGGCTTCTAATAGAAAGTTAATCACCCGTAATGCTCGGAGGGTTGCGTTGAAAATCAATATTTACATAGGTATTTTGTCTTTGTTGCGTTGCGGCATTTTTAGGTCATTGACCTAATACCTAAGTGAAAAATAAGTATTGCGGCTTTACTCTTATTAGTTGGTCACTTGCACATAACAGTGGCAATCCTCGAATAGACGATTAATGAAAGTATAGACGAAAAAGAAGAGAAATTTATTATCTAATTTAAAAATCTAATTTGGAACTAGGTACTTACCTACCTTCCCACTAAATTTTATTAATTATTAATTACTCTAAAAACATTTTGCCGTTCCGTTATAACGAAGGACCTATGATTTCGATCATGCTTGTCACACTACTGTATCAAAGGAATTTTATTTATGTCCGATGCTAATACCTCTATCACCAAAGATATTCGAAAACAAATACTAAGAAATGAGAAGCGTGGCCATTCTTTTTCTATTTTAAGGACGAGGTCAGAGCTTGTCTTTTACAGGACAAAAAAAACCTTAATATCAAAATAACTTTCTTTACGTGGGAGAGCCATGATTCGGCACGAATGGGCCGGCCCGGAGTGATACCACGGCCTCACAGAAAACCGGTATCAAACAACGCTTACGTTGTGTTTCGCCGGGTGAGTGAGGTTACCGGAGACCCAATCCCCTTTTAAAAGGTCGGCAACGCACTCGTGACTCCTTTGGTGTTACGGATGTCCATAGGCGGCGGTAATCGCTTACCATCAGGCGATCCGTCTGGTCGTTTGCCCTCCTATCCCATAAAAAAAAACATTATATTATTCATCTACGTATTTACCATAAATAAATATAAAATAAAATAACAGATAGGTTTCAGAAATACAAATCTGAGTCAACGACGCCGCCGCCGCGCCGGTGTACCTATGTGCTAGTAGGAACTATGGTAGACAGACATCATCATGCCTTCCTCTTTTGACATTTACGAGAATCAAAATAAAAACTGCTGCTTTCATTCATTATTGTGAAAATTTCTCGCAGAAAAAGTCCTTGTCAATAGAGACAAAAGAAAACACTAAGTAGATCCACAAATGTATCTTGTTATGATAAGGTTTTGCGATACGGATAACAAATTGATTAGCTTGTTGAATGATAAATATAATTTTCTAGTATTTTAAGAACAATGCCCTAGTCGATGTGCGTTTTATTGAATAGGTATAGGTAATGAAAGGATGACTAATAAAATTAACAATTACTTAGAACTAATGGACGATATTTTTATTAAATCGCCTTATAAATAATAATAGCAATATTAATGGAATAATTATTGCTCTCTATTTTATAATTTTTTACAGATCGCTTTTAAAAATCATTCTCTTTAAAAATAAGGTCTAGATTATGTATGTATAACGTTTTCACTAAAAATAGAAAATAATTTAGCTGTCCATGCTATTGTTATCTATTTTTTGATGTCAAAATCAAATAGACAGTCAATCTAATTGTCAGTTGTCTGTCACTTGTCAGTGCTCTGTTGTGACAAAAAGACAGCTTTTGGCGGTTTTTTAATTCCAACGTTTTCATCTTTCAGTTTCATGTTTTATACAACAACAGTAACAATATCAATCAATAAATAATGGCTGAAAAACTCGAGGACTTAAATCTCCCTATGACTGTAGTCACGAGGATCGTCAAGGAAGCCTTACCTGAAGGAGTTTCTATATCTAAAGAAGCGCGGACAGGACTCGCTAAAGCGGCATCAGTTTTTGTTTTGTATGTGACTTCGGCTGCTACAAATATTGTGAAAAATAAGAAACGGAAGGCTTTAACTGGTCAGGATGTGTTGGATGCTATGCGGGATATAGAATTCGACAGATTTGTGGAGCCTCTCGGTGAATCCTTAGAACAATATAAACAGATGGTGTCTGCCCGTAAATCTGGCTCTGGCAAGAAGAAAGACGAAGGAGAGGAGGTGGAAATGATAGAAGACGACTGATGTGATATTTTTACTAAATAGTGTTAAGTGTATTTAAGTTATTGTTAAATAAATCGTATTGCAAAATAGACTTGTGTTTGGATAACCTAAAAGTGCTTATTGATAGTTAATTTGAAACATATCCTAAAAGCAAGCCGTGTGGCTATGTTGCCGGTCATAATTCTTATAGGGTTTTCGCCATAGATGTCAACAGAATTATTTTCTTTTTAGTATTTTAAAAGACAATCACACAACTAAAATATGCAGGCCATTAAATGTGGTCCATACACAAATCCACCGCAACTCTGTAGTACAGCAGCCAGTCTGCCACTGCAGAAATCAATATGGCTATTGGGAGACAGGTATTTTATCTTTTAATATAGGTAGTTAGGGCCTTCACTAGAGCTAAAGCCATCTTGGGCTCAACTTTTAGTTGGCATATGTTTTAGGCAAGGCTGCTTTTGCATTTGGACAATGCTAATTACTTCTCAATATATTTCAGCCTACAATTGGGTTAATTAATGTATAAACAATTTTATTTTTTAGTTACTATTAGCGAGTCTAGGTAACCTCAGAAACTCATCGTTCTCTCACTGTCTCTCTCACTTATACTCATTGTTCATACAGATCTCAATGTGTGCACTAAGCTCGTCCAAACAAACATACCATTACACCTGTATGGCCCTGAAGGGTTCGGCAGAGGTGTACACTTCGCTGGTATGTTTAGGCCCTATCTAACAGGGGCCAAGCCATTAACCGGGCACAAATCCAAACTCCTAGCTGCTACTGAGAATTATATAGAAAACCCTTAAGTAGCAGTCATGCTTAGTATCACTAAGCAAACTAATGAGGCAGCTAAGCTTGTGTAGCAGAAAATGAACTACAACAAAGTTATCTCATTCCAATAACACCAATACTCATAATAAATTAAAATAAATATATATTATGCTCTTGTGGTACTCACCTCAATTTTGCAGATTGCCATAACTGCCAATGTTCGATTGAGCGCCATGCCGCTTCCGTTCAAATACTCACATAAAATAAATCTGACACCCTTCAAGTAAAAAATTACAGAAGAAAGAAAAGTGCAATATCTATTGTTCTTGTGCCTTGGGACCTTTACATGCTTTGTGGAATTAACATGGCTTGCAGATAGAACATTTCAGGCAGTGAGGGTAGTATCTGTCGCTCATAGCAGGATAGCAGTGAGCACGCAGTGGTGATTGACACTAGCATGGCCACTATCAGGGATTTTAATTTTAATAACATAAAAAAATTGTCGAAAATTAGTAGGTCACTGGTTCAAAAGTTATAAGGGTTTGTAGGTGACCGATCTGGAGAGCGCCTCCCCCGCTTATGAAAGGGCTAGATGCCAATAGCTTCAAATTGGGCCAACCTGGGGAGGCGCTCTCCAGATCGGCCACCTATTAACCCTTATAACTTTTGAACCAGTGGCCGACTAATTCTGATATTTGGCGACTAATTTCAACTAATGAGCGACTAAATTTTTATGTAACTAAAATTAAAATCTCTGATGGTGGCCACGCTAGTGTCAGTCACCACGCAGTGAGCTTTTAATTAGGCAGGTACATACTAGCAACTGCATTTTACGAAAGAAATATAGGTACTTCTACTCTCTTTTACGTTATGCATATGTGCTACACTGCGTCCAATAACAATTTGCTATTGCCTGATAATCGTTCTTAATAAAAAAAGTGGGTAGATAATTACGTACGTGTTAGTCATCTACAATTTGCGAAAAATCAAATAAAATTTGAATTTGACGGGCATAAAGTAAAATCTTTTCCGTTAGATTTCGTTAAAATAATAAGGACAATAAATAAAATCAACATTTTTGTTCGCCACTTTATTCAGGAATAAAATCTGTTCAGAAACAATCTCGAAATAACATTGAACCGACATTTTACACCTCAGGACATTCTACCGCTACCTTTTGCTCCTTATTTACATAAGTCTCCAGTGCCCATCCTACCTACCATCTGATATAACGAAAATAAATATCCATATTTCTAATTTATCATCTCGAATGCTATTATAATCTAATTTATATTTTCTCTGGTTATAATTATTTTTTTTAATTTACCGTTAATACTATGAATTTTATTAGAGAAAAATGGAAAGACCTTAATCTAAAATAAATTGTCATTATTTTTGTACGAACTAGTCATAAATACTACGGGAAGCAAAGCTAAAAACAGATTTTTGTTATTTTTTATCAAACGACAATTATTTTTGTAAAATTGGCCATAGCATAGCATATTTTGACAGCTCGCATTTTTAAGGGGTGGTCTTACTGCAGGCATTAAAATATACTATTGTATGTATATATGTATTGTAGTAATTTTTCGAACATTTTTGAAAATTCACGGTTTATTATTATATTATTTATTACCCATTACCCACGACGGAACGGAGACGGTATATGCGTTAAGGGTGAGAGGGTGTTTGTTTTGTTATAATCTGCAATTCTACTCTATAGCTTAGATATAAAACCATTTACATAAATCCAATTACATGGAAACTTGCATGTTCCGAATTTGTTGAAATGAATATAAAAAAATATGCATCTTCAATACCTGCATTGAGATCACCAAAAAAACCCGTAATATTATTAGTCACATCTAGATATTTAAGCGCAAACTAATTATTTGAAAAAATCTTGCAGCTTCGCCTACAAAAAAGTCAAATAAGTAATTTTTAAAGAGCATTTTATGCTAGTTTAAATGTCTACAATTTATTATTATTGTTTAATAGACTTTTTAATGCCAGACTTTGTTTAATAAATTTATTGTTTAAATTCTAAAGAGCCGATAATTATTATTATCTTCAATATAATTAAGTTTGATTTGTTAGTCACACGCCCTTATCTATTTAGCAAGTCTCAATCGTAAATAAATTATTCATCTTCTTTTTGCTGTAAACTACAGCGTTTGAATGGAGAGTGTATACCTCGGAAAAAATCATATTACCAAAACAGGCAAACCAAATTTTAGGCAACCAACATTCCGTTTCACAGGTATTTTATTTAAGTCTTATCTGACATAGATTATGGCCGTTTGACAGATTCTTATAAAAGAAACTAATAAACCGCCATAGTTACCTATCAGTTATGTTATGATTCAATTATCTTAAACTAAAGAATGTATAACTAACAAATCAAATTGCAAGTTACTTCAGTACTGGTGTTCTATAGTTCCTTTAAACCTATTATCGATACCTACAAATATATCTAGAGACTAAATAGTAGCCTAACCAGGAGTTTAGTGAGCGTATCTGTCAAATATATTGTTTCTCTTGCGGTCATCTGGATAACTGGGATTTTCATACCAAATTATTGACAAATAGAACTCACTGGCTGGTTAGGCTACAAAACTATAAATATGATCCGATATAATAATTTTATCCAACTTTTACATTACAGCCATTCTCAGTCCAAATGCCAAGTGTGTTGGCATCCTGCATAATTTAATCAACCCATATTAACTAGTTTATCATTATACTCCAGCTGTTTAGTTTACTTTTACTGTTGTTTGCTAATAACGGAATAAAACATTTAAAATACATTTTATTTTATAAACCGACCGTGTAATAAAGACAGACACAATAGAAAAATACACCTTTATGCTGCTTGTGTAATAACCATAAATATAAATGACAAAAAATACAATCGACGTTTTGTATTGATGAATTGAAACCAAGAACCTTATATTATCTAATTGAAACTGAAGCGATAAACTACTTAGTATGGTTGAATTTACGAGAATAGAATGACAGAGATAGTCGAAAGAATTTAAAAATATAATTGTCTTTGCTAGCAAACGATAGATATACGAGATAATGCTATAAGGTAAGATCTGTGGGAGGAATCTTACTACTATTACTAAATTACACAAAATAGTCGTATTCTAGAGCTATTGTATTGCATCAACCCTAAACAGCAAACGAATGCTGGAATTCCTATAGTTTAAGATATTTATGAATATAATATAAACCATGTAAATCCGTATTCTAACTACTGAATACTGAAAAGCTTATCAATTTCCAAAAGAATTTTAACATTTAAGTGGTATTTTGAAAGAAAAAACGCAACATAAATGTGAATCTTTCAGTTATGATGACATAATAAAAAAAAACTGTAAAATTATGAGTTCAAAAATAGGTAAAAAAGGAAAACAAAAGAAAGTCAAATTTGTACGAAATAATATTTATTGGAAGGTATATAGGTATAAAGGATTATTAAAAAGCGAGATATACTGCATTTTGTTTACACTCGGACAGCGAAATTGTTGAAAAAAAAAGAAACATTGTAAACTTCGATCTAGCACTTAAGAATGTCATTTCATCAATAATTAGTTTTGGTAAATGTTTTTTTTTTAAATTGAAAGTGGTACATAATAATCTTTTGAAGTTGTATTATATAATAACACACATCACATTTGTCTTGCATTGAAAAATAATTGTGAAAGCTGGCCAGATATTTCATTAGGCTGGGCACAAATTTCCGAATACATTTACGATTACCTAAAATGATTACTACAACCCACAGCGAGATACAATTAGAACACTCGGAATTTTGCGTCAAGCCTTACCAGAAGATTGACATACGAAAACTTTAATGAAATGCATTAAAATAATGATAATAATTGAGACCAGCCCAGATTTCATCACACAAAAGGTGGTTAAACGTTAAATGATATTGATAACACAACCATAACAAAATTTAACTTGAAATATCATTTACATAACATTTCACTGAAATTATAAACATGGGTAAAACTTTCCCTTTTAACAGATACAACTGTCAACATTATGGTGTCCGCTCACTACACCGTATCATCTTAAGACTGGGCACCAAACGCTCCAACAACAGCTTTCCTAGATGAGGGAATTATTTATGGTCTATATTATTTAAAAATATTATTTTTCATGTATGGTACGGTATAGTGAGTATAGACCGTTAAAATCACAAGTCACTGTCGCCGAGCACACTGGATATTAAAATATTCACAAAAAATCCGTAAAACAGGGAATAAACAATATTTTAGCAGGAGTACAAAACTCAAGATATCGTAGACTTTAAATTTGTAAGCGTTTAAGTCTTTAGTCTACTGAAAGTAAAAATAAATAAAGCATACGAAGAAATACGAAGCTTTAACTTTAATATAGGACCTCTCGATTACGGCGTGGTCGAAACGACCAAAAACAGTACTTGGTCGCAGGCAACGTTAATTCTTGAAAATAATTTCTGGTCGCAACGACCAGTGTCATGGTCGTTAAATCTAGCGAATTCCCAATTCCACTGTTAGCTAAGAATTTATCACTAAAACATTTTAATTAAATATCGCATTTAAATATTTTAGTATTTTCTTAACACTCAGTGAAACCAGACTTTAACTGTTGAAATTGCCATTACAAAAAAAAACTTTTTAATTACATTATCTATGACTAACGATATTATACAGTTTCACTAAAACTAACTGGAATAATTTTAATATTTACAAAAAAAAAAACAATATTACAGAAGCGCGTCCATTCTCGATATTTCTAATAATGAAAATTGTCTTTTAAATATTTTTTCGTTACACGTATAATCACAATTTGTGATATTATTATTATTAAAATTAAAGAATGAATAAATAAAGTTACTATTTATATTTAAAATATAGTGAGTAAAAGATCTGTTAATATTTTCGTTAAGTTATTAAGGGGGCTAGCGATGCCCATAATCACAAGATTTTAAAAATAAATAATTAAAGTAATCGTAATAAGAGATGTAGCAAGTAGAGTTTTGATTGACAGTCGAAAGCATCGATAAAAACAATCGATTATTTCATCGTTTAGAATCAATATTTTCACAATAAAGCTCTTAAAAAAAGACTTCTCAACTGAAACTCTAGTATTGCCTTCAACAAAATACTTCATACATTTTATACGTGGTTATTATACATACGATCACAGTAACTAACTAAGATATTAGAAATAAATGTTATTTCGCATATTCCTTTCATATTTATAATTGCAGTACTTTTTACGCAAAAGTAATTGCAAGACTATACTTTCGTCATAAAAGCGAAAGACATAAACCATAAACTAAGAACATAAACCATAAGCTCATGGCTCAGCCTAGCGTTTTTCCAACCAAGCTAATGTCATCGGACCTCCGCAATTTCTGGGTAATACTTGTCCTAAAGAGAATGGTTGCCAGTCTTTTGAGCTTCTGAATACCACTAACAAATGTCATAAAGTGTTCATATGACAACCTAGAACACCGGCTTGACATGCTCTCAGAGGCACGGAGGAATCTAGATGTGCTTAAAACGGTATCCCATCCATAGACTGACCGACAAGCGCAGCTTAACGTTGTAGATCGATTGATCAGCATAGTTATTATTTAGCCACATATAAACATTATCTATACTTGGTGATATTTTGTTTACGTTTAATGTTTTGCTTTTTTGACTATAAACTTACCTTCTGGGTTTCATTGATACTTCTAAAATGTATATTTTAAATAAAAGACGTATATTTATAATTGTTAATTGCCCATTAAAGTCTAGCTTGTAAGCGTAAAATTATTAGATACTTGTTTTATCAATTTTGTCTTATTGGAATCGTTTTCGACAGGGATACTCAACATATTTTTTTTCACTCTGGTAACTGTTTTTGATTCATTCTTAATCAAAGCTTACTTTCTGGATAACATTTAAAAAAAATAAATGATCTCATTTTTTTAAGTATAAATCATTTGCGTAACTGAAAACACACAACTAACAATGTTCAAAATATTAAAATTTGTATTTGGTGTGGGCGTTATTATTTCTAAAAAATATGTACTATTTTTATATGTATTTATGCAAACACAATATTACACTGTATGTTGAGTATCTCTGATATCATATTTAGGTCCGATTCCTATATCTTACATATTGATATAAAACGTCTTAAAGACTTCATATAGCTATAATATGTTTTGTCTTGTTTTGACATGTGATATTTTGTGACAGGGAAAAATATTTTATTACTTTTATTACGAATTATTATTTTTAGTCGTGATAGGCTTACGCTTGACCGCCAGTTCGCCCGATGTTAAGCGACGCTACGATCTACTATGGTGCGCGCTTGTCTAGATGAAACCGATTCACTCGTGATTTAAAGACACCCAGATTATATCTATCGGGGAAGACCCCACTCAGGAAGCGTATTCCACATTTCAGCGATATGCATGATAAGTGGACTTAAAGCGTTTCGTTCAGGTTTTTGAAATGTGCACCATGAATCGATGTCCCTTTTTTGTGCTTCTGGTCGTCCGATACCAAAAAGGGCTAGGGGGAATAAGATTGTGGAGATCTGATGCACACTCTCCGAAGATAGAACATAAGACGTTTTATATTTTTAAGAATAAGGGGGAAAGTGTTTACAGGTGAATTTGCCGTATGTTTCCAAAATTAGCAAAGTTGAATATGGAAATATTTACAAGCACGAACATATCCCCGCTACTACCGACTCGTGCCAACGACTCGTGCTAACGACTCGTGCCGATAATAATTATTAGACATATTGAAACGTGTTTATATATAGGAACCGGACATAAATATATGTTGAATTAAGACAACGCCTATGGACAAATCACAATCTATTGGTACTAATGTTTTCAACTTTTAACAATTCATGCAATCGACATTTACGAATATAATTCTATTCGATGGCGTGATATGCATAAGTTTTATAGATTTCGGAAAACATTTGTCACTCGTTTAAAAACCTAGGGACTCTACTTCACGCTCAAAGCGTACGGTGTATAAAAACATTAATTATTATTATTACTCGTTTGCTAATCAAACTTATTGCTTTTGTTTCAGGAATGATATTCTAAAGGCTACTTACACAATGGCATATGTTTTTAGCCTACAATCAATCATAAACAGGGCAAGCGTAATTAATACACATCTTCATAATCAATATGACTTTTGTACCCGCGAAAATTTGTGCTGAACAGCGTAATTTATTTTTATACCATAAGGTGGCAAACAAACGTACGGCCCGCCTGATGGTAAGCGGTTACCGTAGCCTATGGACGCTTGCAACGCCACGTGCATCAATCGCGCGTTGCCGACCCTGTAAATTAAGGAGGAATAGTTGGGCTGGCAGCATAGGAGACATTCTTTCATGCATGACAGTGGCGATGAGCGGCGGGCAGAGCTGGTTAATTAAACATGGGACATTGTGGGAAGAGAATATCTGGCGTATTATTCTACCATGGTCGAAACTATATTTTTAATTATTGGAATCGGAATTCCGGTCTTGTTTCGCGTTTAGTTATTGCTCCTGTTTATTTATTGAAAAGTACATTTACATAGCCATTGTATAAGTACCACAAAATGGCAGTGATTTGGGGAATTTATCGACAATTTAATATTAACTAAACCATCCAACTACGCTCGACTATAATACGAAATAGTAAATCGTTCATTGATCCGACATATTGGATTATAGAAATTATTTTGACGGCCATATCCGTTGTCATGTACAGTGGCGACCAAAAGTCCATAGGCAATTTCACAACGCAATAATTTAGCTTGACTTGAGGTAACATGTTCGAGAGTGTTCTCAGTTATAATATAAGAAAATTTGGCGAGCCGTTTGAATTATTAACTCTTTTCTGGTTCATGAAGGGATGTGAGCAACTTCTACAGGTCTGATCGATTTGAATGTTGGAATCCTGTTACTTCAATTATATTGTAAGAACAAAGTAACCATGGCTTGATGCTGTGGGGTTATTTTTAATTTAATCGGTGTATTGTGATCGCCATTCAGTCAGTTACGGTTTACCGGTAAACCAAACCAAAGGTAAATATTAGTAAAAAATGGGTCACGTTCCCTTACCTGTACAAGATAAAAGATAAATGTATTAATTGTTTGATTAGTTGCTGTTGCCCGCAGTTTCACTCACGTCCCAAAAAGATTAACATACTATAAGTCCGATTTTAGGCGGCGTATCAAGATGCAACATGCACCAGATTTTACGTTAGACCTCTAACAACACATCGGTGAAAACTGCATTCAATTCCATGCAGTAGATTCTGCGTGATGTGCGTACAAACATACAGACAGACAAAAATTCTAAAAATTGTTATTTTTGCTTCTGATAAAGACCCCCCATTTTAGTTTTTCTTTAATATCTATAATGTACAGACATCAGCCTGTTACAATTTTATTAAAGGTATAGATTGAATGGATCTTTCTTTCCGAGATAAAAAAATGGATGATGTTAATACTGGTTCAAATACAAATTGGGAAAATAATAATTATAAGGTGTTTCAAGCTATATTTTTTTGACATTTTCTTCAATAAAAAAGTCCTAAGATCAAAACCTAGACCAAAATAAGTCTAAATCTAGACACAATTTTCAGACTATTATCCACTTCAGTATTGGTATAAAATAAACACAAATAACATTGTTTTTTTTTATACCAAAAAACATAAAATCATTACCTTCGGCACAAAAAAATATTATTACAGCCTTTTTTACGATCGATCCGTAAGTGTCCGACCTTCTGGCACTAAAAGTACCGGCTCGCATCACAATAGTGTCAATCTGGTACCTCAGTAGGAAGCTTCGTGGCCCGCTAGGATGTAGAGGTCGTTCCCATCTTCGCCTGACAACGTGTTGTTTTGGAGCACGTGCGATTCTAGAACTACGACCCTGGAAATAAAGTTTAAATATGTACATCGTTGATCTAGTCTTTATGAACAGGGTATCCATTCAAAAATGCCTAGTATTCAGGACAGTGTTTTCTAATCCATATATTTCTCAAGTCGGGCAGTGTGTTGGGATTTTCTATGAAATTCTCCGGGCCCGGTTAATAGCAATACTTAGCTTCGTCCTCTATTCTATGGGATCTAAATATGTTGACAAACTGTGGGTGTACATATGTGCACCTCTACCTTTTTTCTTACCTTTCGGGGAAAACAAGGGTAATAGTATATAAACTTTATACTGTATACGATATTTAAATTTCCAATAAAGCATTGCAAAATGTTCAGCCAATGTAAAAGAAATATTATTATTATTCTCATATAATAATACTATGCTATGAAATATTATTTATGCCTCATTAGTCCAGTCGTCCCAAACGCGACTGTTGCGCCTAGAGGTCCTGGGTTCGAACCCCAGGTCGAGCAGTGTTTTTGGGTTTTTCTATGAAATTCTCACCCTCCATAACATGGGACCTAAACATACCGGCAGAGGTGTACATTAAGTACGTCTCTGCCTAACCCTCCGGGGAATACAGGCGTGATTGTATGTTTTGATGGTATATTACATTTATTTAATAAATTAAATTCATTATCATCATCATAATCAACTTATGGCATCTCCTAGTAAAGATTAAAGTTCAAAAATTTATTGTCAATCAGTGTCAATAATTAGTGTAATAAAATGAATTAACTTACCATATACATTTTTAAGTATTTTTACGAAAAGGACGAATACATTTAGAAATATAAAAAAATAGTAGCCCATCGGTATCGGGAGCAGGGTCCAAGCTACGGTCAGGGCTCCAGACAGAGAAACCTAACAATGCTGGACGTGTCCCGGAGTACTGCTTTCTGCATCAGTCCTTTAATGCAGTCACCCAATTTGACCCCCCCCCCCCCCTTAAAATGAAAGAATCCGAAAACCCTTTCGTCGTGCTCGTCTACAGTGCAAAAGGAACCAGTATGCAAACTTTCAGGGATCTAGCTCCTGTAGTTTCAGTTGTGCGTTGATGCGTCAGTCAGTTAGGTTCTTCTTTTATTTAAATAGATTCTAGGAACCCAAGTATACTAACTTGTCATGCGGCAGCAGGCGGTATGCCCTGGAGGCGTCGGTGATCTCCTGCGTGACGTCAGCGTTCCGCAGCGAGCGACCCTGCACCCCGTGCCGGTGGAAGGCCAGCACTGAGTCCGCCAAGCATACTGCCAACAAAAAAACCAGATAACGCGAAGCTAGGGTGCCCAACAAGTCGCATCTTACCATTTACCTAGCTGACTAAACGTTGTCCTGGTCAAATATTAATCTAATTCAATTCATTTATTTGCCTTAATATGGGTACAGTTACAGATGTTTTAGTTAGTTAAGGGTCCGGCGGAACTTGAATTGCCCACAAAAACGTAATACCGAATAAATTGTAATCCAGACAATATTCTATCAAATTATGTTATTATTCGGATTTGGATAACGTTAATCTAGGTTTATACGATGATAATTCATCTATTACGTACTTCACTACGTAATAGGTAAAGTTATCAAAAATTTCATTCGCTTACATTGTTAACGTAGGAACCTAGATTAACGGTATCGGAATCCGAATAATAACAGAATTTACTGGTTTCTGACACTTACGCGAATATTAGATTGAAATAAAACTACTTTTTACGGATTTTACATTTTTATTTTATATTTATTTTATTATTTATATTTTATATTTATTTATTAATTATGTTCATAATTAACAAAAATGTAAGGTAGCTGTTAGTAATTGTAACATTAAGCCGTCCAACAACTTAGTCTACCCGTGACCATGGATGCTGTAAAGGATCCGAAACGTCGGGAATCAAATAATATCAATAACAGAATTTGATTAAATTACGATTTATTTCGGTATTACGTTTGTAAGAGAAGTTCTTAAGGTATTTTTAGTTCGCCACATCTAAGTCGTTATAACATAGTTCGCCTACGTCTAGAATATCGCCGCAAAGATGCTAGCTTACCGGTTTTTTATCGGATACATTTCGGAGAGTGTACATCAGATCTCAACGATGTTATTCCCCCTAGCTCTTTCTGCTATCGGACGACCAGAAGCACGAAAAAGTGACATCGATTCATGGTGAACATTCCAAAAACCCAAACGAAACGCTTCATGTCCACTTTTATTATGCCTACCGCTGAAATGTGGAATGTGCTTCCCGAGTGGGTCTTCCTTGATAGATATAATCTAGATGTCTTTAAATCACAAGTGAATCGGTATTTTCTAGACAAGCGCGCTCCATTGTAGATCGCAGTGTCGCTTAACATCAGACGAACTGGCGATCAAGCGTAAGCCTATCAAGAATAAAAAAGACTGAATTGTCTCAAAATTGAGCAAAGGCTTACCCCGCTTTTCTAGACAGATTTCTTTATAAAAGCTTACTAGCAATGTGGGTTGCACATAACTAGTATTCTTGTTAACCCCTCGTGCTAAGCTAAATGCTTGTGTTACGAGTGGGTTCACGTCGGTAGTGTAATGGGTGGGTTCCAAACCGGCAACCACATGATCGCCAGTCCGATGCCCTAGCCAGGCTTGATTGTCAAAGGTGTGACAAAATAATACTCACATATACTATCAATATTGAAGTCGAACTGTATCCTGGAGAGCAGCTTGTGCCGGCGTTTGTCTTCGTCGTGCCGCCACCGCGTGCTGTCGATGCTCGGCGGCAACACCGGGATTATATCTACTACGTTCTCATGACACACTAGTACCTAAACATAATAAATAATACAATTTTAGTGAAGGAAATATTCTAGTAAAGGAAAAATTCAATCGCGGGCAGGATTCAAACCTGCATCTTCTAGTTTAATACACCAGACGCTCTGACCGCTAAGCACCGCGAAACCAGAAGACGCAGGTTCGAATCCTGCCCGCGATTGAATTTTTCCTTTACTAAAATAACTTTATAATCTTAGCATGGAAAATGCAAAAAAATCACAAAAAGATAAGGAAATATTCGTCCGTGGGCAGGATTCGAACCTACGTCAAGCCACCGCGAGTCCCACCCGCCAGAACGAAATTTGCCTTCACATTCTGAATTTTTGGCGTCGTATCGTATGGTCTTATGGCGTTACATCGAACTAACTGTAAAGTAAGTCGTGTCGGTTGAGAAGCAAAGTAACTTGCGTTTCAATAGATGTCGCTAACGTCACAATAAGACGTAAATTCAGAATCGTTATGGCGGGTGGGATTCGCGGTGGCTTAAGGTCGTAAGGTGTAAGTGAAGGAAAAATTCGATCGCGGGCAAGATTCGAATTTGCTCAAGATCTGATCACAAAATTTAGAACAAAATGACAATAACACGTAAATGATAAAATGATAACGTCGTCTAGGTATATGTAAAATATTATTCGCTACTAAAAATGTTGAAATAAATTAAAAATTAAGTGGTATTAGGTGCACAACGGAAGTCGGTGTTTTTGAATGCGGTTTTACTTTTTGTTAGAGTCCGGTGAATCGAATTTATCTTACAAACGTAATACCGAAATAAATCGTAATTCAAGCTTAATTTAATCAAATTCTGTTATTATTCGGATTCCAATACCGTTAATCTAGGTTCCGACTCTACCATTTCGTCCAAAATACTTCACTGAAAATAAATGTAAGCAAATGCAATTTTTGATAACTTTATTAAATTTAGAACAATTTTCCGATCTTTTATTTTCAGTGAAGTAGTAGTAGACGAAATAGTATCGTAGGAACCTAGATTAACGGTATTCAAATCCGAATAATAACATAATTTGATAGAATATTGTCTGGATTACAATTTATTCGGTATTACGTTTTTGTGGGCAATTCAAGCTCCGCCGGACCCTTAAGTTATTTTTTCTATCCTAAATCTATAGTTGAAAATAAAAATGAGCTTTAAGGTATGCTAAGTAAGTTGTAAGTTTGTTAGTACTGACGGAGTCCTTGTTGAGCTGGCGCACGGCGCGGAGCGTGTGGAGGCGCTCGGGCCGCGGGATGACGGTGTTGGAGCCGCCCGCGCACGCCTCCAGCTCCTCCGACTGGAACCACGTCGCGCCTGCACAACACAACACAACACCACACTCCTCAATATCTGCATCTTTGGTGGTCTTTATGTGGTCACCTCGCTACTATATTAGTTATATAGTAGATAAGTAATGTTCGATTTTTTCCAAAACTAGCTACTGTTGCCGGCAATTCCAATCACGTCCCAAAAAGATTAGCATACTATAAGTCCGATTCTAGGCGGCGTATCAAGATGAAACATGCACCAGATTTTATGTTAGATTTCTGGCAATACATCGGTGAAAACTGCAATCAATTCCATGCAGTAAATTTTGCATGATGCGCATACAAACATACAGACAGACAAAAATTCAAAAAAAAATATTTTGGCTTCTGTTACTCTAATAAAGACCCCGATATTAGCTTTTCTTTAATATATATAATGTACAGACATCGACCTGTTACAATTTTGGTATAGGTATAGATAATAGACAGTGAAATATATACCTAATTATAATTTGTATATATACTAAAAATATCGACTCATAAAATTCCAAGATATAAATGTTCAAACTATTTGGTGGGGATTAAGAGGCGATGCTATGTCCCTTTCTCGCAAAACGACTGCTAATAATTAGAGATGAAACAGATATCCGGTAACTATCCGGAATCCGGCCTATCGGGCCTTGTTTTCACTATCCGGCCGGATACCGGATAGTAATTCAGTATCCGGCCGGATTCCGGATAGAAACATTCAAAAACCCGTGCGTATGGACACCGTTTATTTTTATAATCGCACGTCAGAAATGTTTGTTTTGTTAATTAGTTTAGTACTGACACGTGCGATAATACTCGAACGCTCCCGAGTCGTCGCGATCTCCGATCACGTGCGATAACACCCGAACGCGCCGGAATAATTCCGATCTCGTTCACCGCGCCAATATTCAAATCAAACTGATCGCGTCTTGTAACGCGATAAAGGGCTGAATATCCGGTAGCCAGATATCCGACGCTCCGGCCTCGTAGCTTGCCGAATACCTGGTATCCGGCCAAACCACTAGGTATCCGTTTTATCTCTACTACTAATGTACTTTGTTAAGTTTATTGCGAGAGCAAAGCTTGTTAGGAAGGTAAAACACTAGAATACTAGTTCCGAACCGCGATTTATCTCCTAAAAACTTGCAGATTCGGGAATCACCTATTGCTGTCATGAAGAAAAAAGAAACACTATATAAATTAGATTGTTTCACTGAAATTTTCAGTGCCCATGTCATGTCATATCACCCATAGCTTAGGAAATGCTGCACTAGAAACTTCTTTACCCTCTCTAGAAACATCGACAATTGTTCGATAATCATCGAACACATCATCATCAGCAGTTTTGGCTCTAGTAGGTCAAGCGACCTTACCAGCGAATCGCGCGATCTACGTGAGTCAGTGCACGATCAACCGGCATACTTGTAGCACTCATCATAATCATTAGCATTAATTAGCCTAAAGTGTCGGAATAAACTCTTAAGATCTCAGCTCGGATTTATCATTTAGCCCCGAAATATCTAGCAGCTCGTACAGTAACGTACATATTGGTCCTTCGAAACCGTCAAGGACTCCGCGACCGCGATAAATCGTATTCGTAACGCGTAGTGCTTGTAGGGTGCCAGCAGCCTGTGGGTTCATAGTGATCTACAACCACCGGGGACAGCTATCCGCGGAGCAGCAGCAGCCAGCCAGCCTTGTTGAAACAATAGCCGTAGGACTAAGCGGCTTTCAAGTAAGAGCGTTCCGTGTTTTCTGTCTCATTTTGATCTAAGCTTAGATCTCCAGCAGCGCAATGGAGGTTCTATATTTCCAACAAACTGAATTAGCAGAGTCCATTGCTAAGGTCCTTACTAATTTCAATAAGGATGGCAAGCAGCGTAAAACCATCGACTACTGTAAAAAGAGACTAGATCTTTTAGAGTCGTATTGGAGAGAGTATCAGCTAAATAATGAAAAACTTTTGCCTTTCGAAAAAAGAGGTCATAAGTACTTCGCCAATTCGGAGTTCGAGCGAACAATGGAGTCTTATAGAGCAGCAAAAGACGCCATATCCGAAGAGAACCCTGCTTATCAGCAAGCAACAGCAGCAGCAGGTCCTTTGGGGGCCGGAGCCTTACAGCAGCAAGAGAGCTCGCGACCCTTAGCATCCTCTAGTCCCGCGCGCACTCGTGCCGAGGAGTCTAGAGGTACTTATAGTAAGCTAGATGACATGCTGCGCAAGCAAACTGTCAACTTCAAAGCATTCGCAAGAACTGTAGAAAGCATTGACGTCGAATCCCTGAACGACAAATGGGAGTTCGAAGACGCCTTGCGATTGTTACAAGCCCGGTGGACAGCTATAGACAACAGCCACTGGGAGCTAATGATGGAGTTAGAAGAAGATGAGGCGTACGAATTAAGCTACACTAAACATGAGCGTACGTACAACGGCTTGAGAAAGGCTATCAGTTCCAAGATGTGGGCAACGTCATATCGTGACAAGTCCACACCGAAGATGGAAATCCCTACGTTCTCAGGCAACTATCAGCAGTGGGTATCTTTCAAAGATCTTTTCGATGAAGCAATCCACAACAATCCTTCTCTGTCAAAAGCACAAAAGATGCAGTTCCTGAAGAGCAAGGTAAAAGGAGAAGCCGAGCGTTTGATCCAGCATCTTCCGATTAGCGCGGAAAACTATAACACCTGTTGGGAGATCTTGACTCATAGATTTAACAACAAAAAACAGATATTTATGGCGCACGTAAATTCCTTTTACAATCTTGCCAATATACCACAGCAATCGTACACAGCCATCAAACGACTACATGACGTCACGTTAGAGAGTCTTCACGCCATAAAGAACTTGGGCGTAGATATTATTACATGGGATCCTCTTCTTGTTTATATACTATCACAAAAATTGGACAGTGAGTCTTATTCCGAGTACATAGAGTCGTTGAAGAATGCGCGTGAGCTGCCCGTACTTCGGGACTTTTTGGACTTCTTAGAGAACAAGTTCACTGCCCTAGAGTCATCTCGGCGACGTCAAGATGGGACACCTAAGACAGTTTCATATCAATCATCAAATTCTCATCGCAAAAACAATCATAAGCTGGGTAATGAACCTAAGAGTAGTCAGAAATTGGAATTTGCTAAATCAATGCATGTGTCTGAGTTAGCAAATAAATGCCCTCATTGTTCGTCAAAACATTATTTAATTAAATGCAAAAAATTCTTAGAAGCACCGAGTGAGCAGAAAATTAAAATAATAAGACAATTAAATTATTGCATAAATTGTGTTTACGATCATAATGGCGCAAAATGCTACTCGACAAAAAGATGTCATAAGTGCAATGACGAGCATCATACGATTCTGCATGACTGTTTCGCAACACAATCAAAGTCTAACAGCTTGACCGAGATTGCGAAGGAAAAATGCGAAACCAGCAAAAGCATCCACGCTTCTCAGCAAGAGTCTTCGGAGATTTTATTAGCCACGGCACTCGTTAAGGTCACAGCAGCCGACAAGACCCAACACGTGATGCGAGCACTAATAGATCAGGGTTCACAAGTTTCCGTGATCAGCGAGAAAGCAGTACAGCAGCTTGGTTTAAAGCGAAAACCTTGTAAAGGAGTTATTTTTGGAGTTGGCGAGCGTGAAAATAACTGCAAGGGAAAACTTACGATCGATTGTCAATCGACTTATACCGATTTTAGGTTTTCCACGGATGTTCTAATAATGAACAACTTAATAAAATATCTGCCAAATGGAACGTTCACTAAGCCGTCATGGCAACATACAGCACATCTCCGTCTAGCGGACCCAGATTATAACATCAGTCGTCCGGTAGACATTCTTCTAGGAGCTGAAGTCTATGCCAACATCCTTTTAGAGGGATTAATTCGCGGACAAGCGTCCTCGGAACCGCTAGCGCAGCAAACTCATTTAGGATGGTTGCTATGCGGTGGCAATATAAACACTTCGTTCCAATGCAATGTAATCTTGAACAACGTTGAAGACATCCAACAATTTTGGAAAATTGAGGACATTCAAGAACAGAATTTAATGTCTGTAGAAGATCAGGAATGCCTAGATTTTTATGAATCTACGACGAAACGTCTAGGAAACGGTCGTTACGTAGTCAGATTACCTATGAAGCCAGAATTGGAACAAAAGTTAGGATCCTCAAAAGAGATAGCGATAGCACAATTTAAAAATCTAGAACGTAAGTTTAGCAAAAACGAGGATCTAGCGACGCATTATAAGCAATTTATCCGCGAATATGAGCAACTGCAACATATGAAGTTAGCGACTTCTAGCAGCAAGCCGATGGCGCAAAGAGCGGAATCTAGCACAACAAAATTGCGCGTAGTATTCAACGCATCAGCTAGGACTAATTCAGGCCACAGCCTTAACGATCTAATGTATAGAGGTCCGAACCTCCAGTTAGACCTATTGGAGCTTATTCTAAAGTGGAGGCAATATCGCTTCGCATTCACAGCTGACATCGAAAAATGCTTCCGTATGATTTTAATCGATGAACAAGACCAAGGCCTGCAGCAAATCGTATGGCGACAAAGTCCGGATCAGCCTATAAGGAGCTATAAGTTAGCCACTATAACGTACGGAACTAAAGCAGCACCATTCCTGACAATGATGACTTTAAGAAAATTAGCGTCAGATGAGCAGCAGAAATATCCCAGAGCAGCAAAATGCATCCAAGAAGAGCTCTACATGGATGATTGGGTATCAGGTGCTCATAGCATTGAAGAAGGAAAGCGGAGGATAACCGAATTAAACGCATGCCTAAAAAGCGGCGGATTTTCACTAAGGAAGTGGTCCTCAAACGACAGAAGATTGCTGGAGATAGTTGAGCAAACTATTAACAAACAGCCAGCAGTCTTCACATTTAAAACGGTAAGCTCATCTAAAACATTAGGTCTACAATGGAACTCAACCGAGGACGAATTTATCTTCAAATTCGATTCAAAGAGCACTCAAACAGCGAAACTGACCAAAAGACTGCTTTTATCAGAAATCTCTAAGATTTTCGACCCTTTGGGATGGCTAGCGCCACTGACCACAAAAATGAAAATCTTATTTCAGCAAGTATGGCAAGATTCTGAGGTTCAGTGGAGCGACGAAGTTTCTATTAAGATAAAGGAAGAATGGATTCATTTGAAAAAAGATTTAAATCTATTAAATCAGTTCAAGATTCCTCGGTGGTTACAAAGTAAAGAGGATGACGTCATAGAATTACATGGGTTCTGTGACGCATCAATCAGAGCATTCGGTTGTGTAGTATACGCACGAATCGTATCAAATGACTCTACGTCAGTAGTGCTAGTAGCAGCAAAAACGCGATTAGTGCCCTCGAGCAAGGCCGTATCGCTACCGAGATTAGAATTATGTGCGGCTGAATTACTTACAAAACTTATGACAAAATCGTCAAAAGCATCAACAGCTTGACCGTCGTTATATATGGTTGGAGTGATTCCAAGGTAACACTTAGCTGGATTCAAGGTTCACCAGAGCGCTGGAAGCCTTTTGTAGCGAACAGGGTGAAGAAAATTACTAACATTATGCCACCAAACTCTTGGCATTATGTAAGCACTAAAGAAAATCCAGCTGACGCAGCTAGTAGAGGCCTGACGACCTCACAATTGCTGGAACATGCGTTGTGGTGGCAAGGACCGACCTTTTTATCATCATCACTATTCAAACCTAAAGAAACATCGAAATACACTACTGACGAAGAGACAAAAAAATATGTAAACGTGGCTCAGAATCTTATCGTAGAAAGCAGCATATTGGACGATCTATTGCATCGTTACAGCTCGTTTACAAAAATAGCACGCATTTTAGCCTGGATACAGCGTGCATTGACACCTGTCGCTCGTAAACAGAAAATAAAGCATCTCACCTTACACGAGCTTAGATCAGCAAAACTTAAAATAATAAAATACGTACAGCGCGTTGAATTTAAGCAAGATATTGAGCATTTATTGCAAAACAAGAAGGTAAAATCCGATAGCAAACTACTCAACCTTAACCCGTACTTAGATCAGGACGGAATTCTTAGAGCTAAGGGAAGACTCAGGCACGCAAACATAAGCTCAGAAATGAAGTATCCAATCATCATTCCATATAGCAGTCGATTAACTGAGCTTCTCATCTCGCAAGCCCATGAGCTTACATTTCACGGCGGGGCTCGGCTTACTATGTCCTTTCTTAGGCATAAGTATTGGATAATCAAAGGAAATCGAGCCGTCAAAACGCAGCTTCATAGATGTGTTACCTGTAGGAAACAGGAACCCAGGAAATTACAGCAGATTATGGGAGACCTACCTGATTTCCGCACAAATCCAGCCCCAGCGTTTTATCACACAGGGGTGGACTACACGGGCTTCATATCTGTGAAAGCAAACAAACGACGTGGAATAAAAACAACAAAAGGATACGTGGCCTTGTTTATCTGCATGGTCACGAAAGCTGTGCACATAGAATTGGTTTCGGACTTGAGCAGTGCTTCTTTTATCGCAGCATTGAGAAGAATGTCAGCACGGCGAGGAGCTCCGAAACATATGTACTCTGACAACGGCACTAATTTTGTGGGAGCCAACAAAATTATGCAAGAGGAGTACCAGCAGCTAGAGCAAGTTTTCGGTGATTCATTTTATAAGGAGATAGTGGAAATGGATATTAAATGGCACTGGAACTGTCCCTCTTGGCCTAGTGCAGGAGGAATATGGGAACGATCGATACGAAGTCTTAAGCAACACCTCAAAAGAGTTGTAGCGGACCAAGCATTAACGTTTGAAGAATATAGCACCCTGTTAGCGAAGATAGAAGCGTGTCTCAATTCTAGACCTCTGTGCCCAATATCGGAGGACATAGACGATTTAGATTTCCTAACACCCGCGCACTTCCTAGCGGGAAGAGCGGGTCTAACCGTCATTGAAACAGCCAGTGACGCTAGGACTAGGTGGCACTTAACGAACAAGATTTTTCAAGACCTTTGGAGAAGGTGGAAGACTGAATATCTTAGCCAATTATCTGTTCGTAGCAAGTGGCTAAAACCAAAAGGCAACATTAAGATCGGTAATATGGTGACCATCCATGATGATAATTTTCCATCTGGAAAATGGCCAGTAGGGAGAGTCGTCGAGGTTCACCGAGGGAATGACGGATTTGTAAGGGTCGTGACGTTAAAAACTAAAAACGGCCTAATAAAGCGACCTATCATCAAACTGTCCGTTTTACCAATCGAGCTAAATGACGAAGAAACAGCAAATGAAGAGCAAAGAGGAGAGGCGAAGCCCCAAATTCCAGAGGTTAAAACGCAAGCAAATACGAGAAAGCCTCGTAATTTCGTCAACGTCGCTTTATCATTATTATTGTTTATCAGCATTTTGGGCAACAGCGAAGCATCGCATAACATTACCCAGTTCAGTGGCAATCGATCATTATACTATGATCTGATAGGCGAATTGAATCTAATACGAGATCAATGGAAAATTGTGTCTTATTACAATATGCAACCTTATTTGCAAGGTAATAGAGCAGTGGATACCTTTATTAAATATCTTGAGCAAACATGTAAACAAATCAAAGAGCCCAGTCACTGTAATCTGATTTTATTACAAGTGCAACACGATTATAGCGAGCTCCAATATCACAATCAGCTGCTGCTAAATCAGCATTTCGGCACTCGGTCAAGAACTCGACGCGGCCTTGTCAACGCAGTCGGCTCTATAGCGAACACTTTATTCGGGGTACTCGACCAAAATTTCGCTGATAAATACCAACGTGATATTGAAATTTTAAATAGCAACGAAAAACACTTATTACAGCTTTGGAAAAACCAAACGTCTGTGGTAGAAGCTGAGTATAATATTCTGAAACGAACTGAGAAGACTATTGATACTCAGTATAAGCTCATAACTAGACATCTAAACCTCTTAGATCAAGCAGCTAAGGAAGTACAGTTGCAAGCTGAAAGTACATCCATGTTACAAGAATTTACCATAGCTGCCATGGCTACGACAAATATGATACAGAACCTAAAGCGTGTACAGGACACTTTAATCGACACCTTGACGGATATTTATCATAGTAAAATTAACATGCATTTACTAACTCCGGAACAACTCAGCAACGAACTTCAAATTATTTCCGCTCAAATATCAAAAGAACTTACTTTACCCATCAATAACATCCAATCCGATTTATATAAAATCTACAAGCCACTAAAGATCAAAGCGAGAATGAGTAAAGAGTACTTTATATTTGAGAGTCTCTGCTAATGAGTGGCACGGAGCCACTCATTAGCAGAGACAGTTTCCAACTGTACCGCTTAATACCGGTACCTCTTCAAGTGGGAAACGACATGATCAGCATTACTCCCATCACAGATTACATAGCAACTAATCTGATGAGAGACTCCTATGTCGAAGTCAAGAACGACGATCTTCACACTTGCGTCTATCAGGACAAAAGTTACATCTGTCAGCTACGAGGTCCAATCAAGCGTCTAGATCCAGAAGAAAAGTTCTGTCAGACCGAACAAATAGGTATCTACCAGTCTAAGAAAGAAACCTGCAAGAATATGTGGTTACAATTACACGACCTATCGTCCTATCTTTATTTTGCATGTAATACTTACTCACTTACAATCATATGTGACAATGAAACCCGAGCGCGCCGAGTCAGCAAGGCCGGGCTCATTCAACTCGATAAAGAATGCATAGCTAAGGGCCGTGACATAACTTTATATTCATATCAGCAGGAAAACCAGCTGACTCTAAAACCTGACCTATTATTAGCGAATATAGCTCCAATACAGCACCATCAGTTGGTTAATATCACGCTGCCACTTCTCGACACAACAACCGATGATGCACAGATCAACAGAACACTAACAAGTATCGGCAAGCAGATAGCCGCTATGAAGGAAGCGGCTTTGGAAGAAGCGACAATATCTACCCATGATATTCATCATTATGCCATATCATATGTGTTACTAGCAGCATTCGTCGCCGCGTTCCTGTGGTTCCTGTGGTGGCGAGGCAGGCGAGCCTCACCAGCGCCTGCGCTTGAGGTGCAGGCGCCATGCGAGCCGGTGCCAGTACCAGCGTCTGTCGGACAGTCGCAAGCGGCGCCTAGCAGCAGTGTGAGTGTTAGTGAAAGTGCGCGTAAGTCGTCCATGACCGAGCATGGAAATAGTTGTGCGAGTGTAAGTGCGCGTAAATCACCCGAGCCCGAGCAAGGGTTCGGCGCTTGTGGAACCAAACGGTGGTCTAGTTTACGGGATAAAAAAGACAATTCAACTTCACCTATCAATAGGAGACAATCTGTCTTTACAATAGATAGGGATTAGTTATTCTCTAGGATAAGAACATTCAGCATTGTATTAACCTTCATTTAGCATAAGCAAAATACTGGTTCACCTATGTATTACTAACCCTCTCAATTGTAGCATCATCGCATCCCATTTTCCCGTTTTCTCCTCTCGGGAGCATGTTCGATACCACAGAACAAAGAAGTACCTAGAAGCAGTAAGTGGGCGTAACCTTGTTTCCACTTGTCTGGTACGATGTACTCACTTGCCGTATAAAGTGCTCTCAGTCGCGTTCGCAGATAGCCAACGCGCAAACATGCGTCGAAAACTTAAAAAAATCTAAAAAAAATAATAAAAGGCCCTTTTGTGCCATTTAAGAATACAAAAACCATAGCTGGGGTAAAAATCTATCACATGAAGGGATTTCGTATCATCGGGTAGTATTATTTTTAGTTTATTACAATAAAATGATAAAATAAGTTTGAATTTTCTTCCGCCAAGCATAGCACAAAAATGACAATCTAAAGTTATCCCTCTTTCTATAGAAATAGAGTTGATGTTCTTTTATTGGCAATCAATTGTTCTAGAATGTTTGCTTAGCTAACCAAATTGATGCCGCTATTCAATTAGTGCATGCCATATCGATAAAATGTTATCGACTATTTTTCATTTTTAAAATTACCTATATTACTTTCCAGTATACTAAGAAAAATTTAGCTTGTGATGCAAATTTTTAATCTCGTAAACATGATATAGGGATTTTGTTACTGTAAAAAAAAGAATATAAAGCGATAGAATCCGTAAAGTGCGTTATTATAATATGTCTAATATTCACGTAACCGTCTCAGAAGTCAGTATGAATTACGGAGCTAAAACTATTTTAGAATCCAAAATACTAATATAATTAGATGTGCAGAGATAGAATTTTGACATAAGCTCCATACAGCTACTGTCAAAATCCTATCTCTAGTAAACAAATCTACTGACAGATAGGATATAGAAATCGGTACTCTACTACTTCATGTACTTTCCAATTAAAATACCTAGGTATCATTATGAACAATATAATTATTTGTGTAATTATTCACATTATATCATAATTTATTGACCGCCTCATACACAAGCGCGACGACTGCTACGCTAGAGGTCCTGGGTTCGATCCCCAGGTCGAGCAGGGTTATTGGATTTTTCTATGAAATTCTCAGTAACAACATAGAGTCTGGATTTGTTACCGGTTAATGGCAATAGGCTCGCCCCCCTGTTACATGGGACCTAAACATACCGGCGAACTGTGGGTGAACTAATGTTCACCCACAGTTCGGCGGTATTTTCAACTCGACTCTACGAGGAATGCAGGCGTGATGGAATGTGTATTGAAAACCGGTAATCAGTTATTTCAGTTGATATATTTTTTTAAGTTAAATAATTTATAGAAATATAAATAATTATGTTGATATTGTTCAAGTCGAATGCTATTTAACGGTATGTAAGTCCTATAATAATAATAGGGGGGCGAGCTTATCACCTTTGACTGGGCACAGATCAAATCGATCCGAGCTGATACTGAGAATTTCACACCAACACCCAATAACACTGCTCGGCCGGGGAATCAAACCCAGCATCTAGCTTAGAAGTCGCACTTGGAACCACTAGACTAATGAGGCAGTTTAATTTGCTTGCTATGTAGCTGATATCTCATAAAATTTTACAACGCACTATTTAACAACGTTAGTAATACATAATAATAATATAATAACAATACGTACTAAACTATATTATATCAGAAACGATGTTTGGTATTTACTTTAACATTATATCTTCACTTTATTCACTTATTTCGTAGTATCTTTATCGATAAGTTCACAAGAATGTATTATATGGACACATCACTATTGTCGGTATGCGTGACATACTATTTGTCATTCAGAATCTTCTCTTATAACAAGCACTATAGAGTTTTATTCGAAAAAAAATGTTATAAATGCCATCTAGCGTGGAGTAGCGGTACTTCATCGTATTGAAATCGATTTTAACTCCAAAAGAAAATAGTCGTAAAAGGTTACAGACCTATTTGGTAATGTGAATTATGTGCAATTGTTATAAGGTTGAATTCAATGCAAATAGTTTAGTGTGTTAAATCTGATCGTGATTGTTATTTTTGACCAGTCATAATCCAGTTACAATAGTGTGTGTAAGACGTAAATGTGTGAGTTTGGAAACAGTGGTTTTCATACAAAATAGGCATTATGCTAATTCCACCTATTTAATGTTCCGTGTTCGATACTCATCGAACACATCATCATCAGCAGTTTTGGCTCTAGTAGGTCAAGCGACCTTACCAGCGAATCGCGCGATCTACGTGAGTCAGTGCACGATCAACCGGCATACTTGTAGCACTCATCATAATCATTAGCATTAATTAGCCTAAAGTGTCGGAATAAACTCTTAAGATGTCAGCTCGGATTTATCATTTTAGCCCCGAAATATCTAGCAGCTCGTACAGTAACGTACAACAATGTTCAAGAAATATAAATAATGATCCTTCATTATCTCGTCGGATTGTTTTAATACTGTCATACCAGAATTAATGTTGATCAGATTGAGCCTCATAGGCTTCCGAGTGGCTCCAACGCACAGCAGAGGATACTCCAGCTCAGGGGTGATGATCAGCTCGAATACCAGCAGCGGCGATGGGAGCACGCACTCTATATTCTGTAAATATTAGACAATTATTAAAACTAACCTTTGGCAGCGGTTTTACTCGCTTCTGAAGATTTTCTGACATTAATGATAGCCCATGTATGTTTGGAAGTAGTTTTGTAGAGAGGAGCGCTGAAGACGAAGCTCGAGCGCTGAGTTGACTCTGATGAGCCTTGAAGACTCCAGCCTGTAGCGCTCAAGTCTCACGAGCATTGATAGCTTGCACTGTAACGCTTGAGCATGCGACTCGAGCGTAATATTCCAAGCTCGTGAGACTTGAGCGCTTGGCGTTGAAGGCTCGTGTCTTCAAGGCTCGGTCTCGACGTTCATTTTTACAACACTATTTGCAAATCTGACAGGAATTAATTTCTAGAGGTCAAACTGTGGGCCATGGAAAATAAGTAACAATCTACTATTATTTTAGTAACATAAAATATCATAACGCTTGTATTCTCCAAGAGGGTTGGTCAGAGACACTAATGTAATTGAACGTGGGAAAGCCATGCTTCGGTACGAATGGGCCGGCTCGACCGGAGTGATACCACGGCCTCACAGAAAACCGGCGTCAAATAACGCTTACGTTGTCTCGCCGAGTGAGTGATGTTACCGGAGGCCCAATCCCCTTTTAAAAGGCGGGCAACGCACTTGTGACTCCTCTGGTGTTGCGGGTGTCCACGGGCGGCGATAATCGCTTACCATCAGGCGATCCGTCTGCTCGTTTGTCCTCCTATCCGATAAAAAAAACGTACACCTGTTACACACCGTTTGTGACCAGTTAATGGCAACAGGCGCGCCCCCTATTACATGGAACCTAAACATTCCGGCGAACTGTAGTACTGTGTTAGGCGTGATGATGAGATACTGACCTTGAGCAGCATGAACTTCCTGAGGGGGTCGTACCACTGCATGAGGAACAGTCCCGCCGGCGTGGCGCCGCACAGGTACTTGTACCCGTTGTACGGGTTGCGGCCCACGGCGCACCGCATACAGCCTGACAACATAACTTCAAACTTAGACATCTGTGAATCCCGGTCAATGTGCAAAATGTCCTTCGGTCTTGCAGTTTTGGACTTGGATTTGGATTTAATGGATATCCCATTATAGATTCCAAGAAGGATACGGTGAGCTCGTTCTGCGTGAATCGGATCGCCAATAATGAACAAAAATGTAAGGTAGCTGTTAGTAATTGTAACATTAAGACGTCCAACAACTTAGTCTACCCGTGACCATGGATGCTGTAAAGGATCCGAAACGTCGTCGAAAATCAAATAATATCAATACAACGCGATAAAATCCGTAAAAAGTAGTTTTATTTCAATGTCTAATATTCGCGTAAGTGTCAGAAACCAGTATAATTTGAAATTTGTTAAAATTTATTGTTGTGTCACGAATTATTATAGTTTTTCTTTATTATTGTATCTCAGGAACAAATAATTGTATTAATGTCTTGTATGATTTTTTTATTAATATATTTTTTTAATCCCGTTATCGGATATGGCGCCACACTTTCTGTGTTTGCCAGTGTCAAGTATACAGAATAATCCCCAGTAAAACAGTGGAAACTTCACTAAGGCTTCGATGGAGTTTAGGAGTGAACACAAAAGTCACGATTTTAATTTTTATATCATTTGCCTACACTCGCACACGTTCAACACGAACACTTAATGGTTAACTATCCACTATAATTACACATTAAACTTCGGAGAAACACAAGTTTTGGAAAATATTATAAAACCGACAAAGTGCACTTTACATTTTCCCGCCTAAAACTCATTAATATTTTTACTGTGTTACTTAGTTTAGTTTATTTATGCAAGCTGTGGTCTCCTGTAAGTGACGGAGTACACATACAGAATACCTATTTGTCCTGTTAACTTTTTGTCTTTGTGTGTATATCTTTCGTTGGAGATCCTAAATAAAATAAATAAATGTACACAACCATCATTATTATTAAAAGCCTTAAGGGTCCGGCGGAGCTTGAATTCCCCACAAAAACGTAATACCGAAATAAATCGTAATCCAGACAATATTCTATCAAATTATAATAATATTCGGATTTGGATACCGTCAATCTAGGTTCCTGCAGTACTATTTCGTCTACTACTACTTCACTGAAAATAAAAGACCGGAAAATCATTCCAAACTTTGCTTACATTTAGTTCCCGTGAAGTACCTCGGACGAAATAGTAAAGTAGGGACCTAGATTAACGGTATCGGAATTCGAATAATAACAGAATTTGATTAAATTGTGTTTGAATTACGATTTATTTCGGTATTACGTTTGTAAGAAAAATTCGGTCCGCCGGACTCTTAAGTATCCCGAAGTGCAGTGATAGCCATATAAATGACCATTGTCAAAGTCAAAATCATTTATTCAGGATAGACAACCGCTACGTACTTTTTGGACGTCATTATTATTATTACATAGACAACACCAAAACGCCCGCCTTCACCGCCAAAAAAAAACAAAATAAAAATAGTAATTAACTGTTATTAGTACTTAGTATATGCCTACAGTAGATTACCTCTAGTGTCAGGTACTCTAGTGGTTAGCGCGAATCTTCTGGGCAGCAGTCTGGGCGGCAACACTCGAAGCGAGCGACCGCCGCGTGCGCTGCCTATCAGCGCTAACAGTTCGTGACGATATAGTGATGGAGTTTTGCCTGTTAACATACAAAAATGTACACCATAAATACGCGGCTCAGCTATCGGAGCTACGTGCTGTGGGTTCGATCCCTACACGGAGCAAATATTTGTATGATCTACGAGTAGTTGTTCCGAGTCTGGGGGTTTGTGTATGTGATACTATATGTATTGTTTGTTTTTCTATTATCGACTTCGGTCCAACTTGGACATTAAATCAACGTCAGCACATCCTGTTATTGCATTATTGTACCTACTTAAAGATTGTAATACAAATTATTTTAAAAAGAGTGTCCATGGAGTTTCTTGCCGGATTCTTCTCCATAGGATCAACTTTTTTGGAACCGAGCAACTAGACTCATTAACGTTTCATAAACGCTTGTAAAAGCTTATTTGAAATAAAAACATTTTGAATTTGAATTTGATAATTTGTGCATCCACGATACAGAAGAAAATCTTAGTGTGCGGCAAGATTTTTTTTTTATTTATTTACCTGAGAGCGACATGAGCACGTCTTTGATGACGTGCAGCCATATAGTGCGTCGCGGACACAGCTGGTCCATGGCCGTCTCGTGCAGCTCGTTCAGGTTCAACGTGTAGATACCTTCCTCCGCACCTGACAAACATACAACAAAATATAAATATCGACAATATTTTAAAGATATAATTTAATAATCTTTTTGTGATTTTTTTGCATTTTACATGCTGAGATTATATTGTTATTTTAGTAAAGGAATAATTCAAACGCGGGTAGGATTAAAACCTGCGTTTTTGGGTTAGATAAGCGCGACGTTATGACCTCTAAGCCACCGCGAGTCCGACCCGCCATATCGAACTGACACCTTAAGACTTAAATTCAAAATGTAAATTAATAAGCGGCGCTAGCCTAATGGATAGGGCGTTGGACTTGCGATCATGTGGTTGCCGGTTCGAAACCCGCACATTGCACTACCGACGTGAACCCACTCGTAACACAAGCATTTAGCTTAGCACGAGCGGTTAAGAATCCGGCGGAGCGAATTTCTCTTACAAACGTAATTCCGAAATATATCGTAATTCAAACGCAATTTAATGAAATTCTGTTATTATTCGTATCCTGATATCGTTAATCTAGGTTCCTACCATTTTGTCCAAAATATTTCACTGAAAATAAATGTAAGCGAATGCAATTTTTTATAACTTTACCAAGTTTGGAACTATTTTTCGTTCTTTTATTTCCAGTTAACTAGTAGTAGACGAAATCGTACCGTAGGAACCTAGATTAATGGTATCCAAATCCGAATAATAACATAATTTCATAGAATATTGTCTGGATTAAGATTTATTTCGGAATTACGTTTTTGTGGGCAATTCAAGCTCCGCCGGACCCTTAAAAAGTATACTAATAATGTGCGACCCACAATGCTAGTATGCTTTAAAAAAATACTGTAATTTTCGTAGGGATCGCTAATTAAGAAAAAGAAAATACAGCCTATGTTACTCGCAGTTAATGTAGCTTTCCATTGGTGAAAGAATTTTTTGTCCTGTCCAAAACTGCAAGACCGAAGGATACGGTGAGCTCGTTCTGCGTGAATCGGATCGCCAATAATCAACAAAAATGTAAGGTAGCTGTTAGTAATTGTAACATTCACGTCCACGGACATAGACGTCCAACAACTTAGTCTACCCGTGACCATGGATGCTGTAAATGATCCGAAACGTCGGGAATCAAATAATATCAATACAACGTAAAAAGTAGTTTTATTTCAATCACTTTCGCATTTTTAATATTAGTTAGGAATTGAAATAAAACTGCTTTTTACGGATTTTATCGCGTTATATTGATATTATTTGATTCCCGACGTTTCGGATCCTTTACAGCATCCAATAGGTGCATAAAAGTAGTTTTATTTCAATCGTGATAAATCACAAACCGAATATTAACTCTTCGGTGTTAAACGGTGAAAGAAAACATTGTGAGGAAACCTGCACGCCTGAGAGATTTTCTCGACGGCGTGTGAAGTCTACCAACCCGCACTAGGCCAGCGTAGTGGACTATCCCTCTCATCCTGAGAGGAGACCCATGACCAGCAGTGGGACAGTATAATGGGTTGATTATGTAAGACAGTATAATGGGTTAGGAATGTTAATATATACAAAATTGTCAATACCAATAATAATAATAGACACTTACCAATGAGTATATGTTGGTCTCTCGTGTCCGGATGTATCCATGACGCTGTGCAATTTATTCTCAGTGGACACCCGTTGAACACCTGTGGATAATAGAAATCTTTGTTATAGTGACGTTGTGTGTCGGGTCGTTTTGCTTCCTATAATCTGGTGGAGTCGAACGACGCTGATACACGTCATGCTCGTGAACGGGAATTTATTCTGAAGAGAAGAGACCAGACGGTATGTCTTTGTTGCCATGGAAGTTGGGCAGGCCTTTGGTGTGGGATGCAACTTGCGTCGACACCCTTGCTCCATCCCATGTTCCAAGCACGGCGGGTTGTGCTGGCGCTTCCACTGCAGCCGCAGAGACTCTCAAACGGCGTAAATATAGCAAACTTAATGGAAGCTATAATTTTGACCCGTTTGGGGTGAAAACACTCAGGCTATGGAGTACGAGTGCGCGCCATCTTTTTAAGGAAATCTCTAAGAGAATTAATGCTGGTTTATTCTTGGGTCAAAGAATTAATTCGCCATTCAACGTGGCAATACTGCCAGTTTTCTGGGTGCGGTACCAGATGACAGTGATGTGGAGGAGTACTTTGACACTTAGGCATGACAATTTTTGTTTATCTTCACGTTATATTTTTAGTTATTATTTTGGTTTTTATTTTATTTCTACAGATTTAGTGTAATAATAAAATTTGATATAATTTCCAATTATTCTTTTTTCGTGTGGGGACGGGTCAGAATACTATTCTTTATTATTGAGAACATATCTGACTTGGTCGGTGGTAGGACCTCTTGGGGTCTGACTGGCTGGCGACCACCCTTACGTCGGAGTCTGTCGTAAATATTGTTTCTGGTCGAGAATTCCCGGGTAATTTGACCTTACTCGAGACGAGAAAAAATGGATCGAGAACTCGAGAAATCTAAAGCCCACAAAAATCTTACAAAAATACGTAATGTAGTGAATATGAAGATTTAAATTTTTGTGAAATGAAAATTCGGCATTAATTAAAAATCTTTAGCATGTGTTAATGCCAAATATAACAAGAAATAATTAATATGAATATGGGTTTGAGTAAAATAAAAGCGGCGGAAAAATTTAATGGAAATCTAAAGAAATGACAAAATATGGCTTGAGATCTCTCGAAAATAGAGACATCGAGCCATTATTTGAGATTCAATCTAGTGGGAAGGCCGAGAGTGCCTTGTCCACCGGTGTGGAGTGTGTGGAGGCCGTGCAGGCTTTTTAGTCACAGGCTAGGTTATTGAGCGCCGCTGTGCCGACAACCGAAGTACTCTATGCTTCTTAAGATGTTATTTCCAAAATAATTAACATATATTTTTTGTGCACTTATGTGTGCTGATTTGCTGTAATATAACACGTTTCTTTTTTTTTCGAGGTTCAATTAATGTTGTTTTAAACTACAATACTTTAAATGGGTGTAGTTTTCCTTTGCTTTCCATAAAAATGAATTGCCGCACATATCATGATCATCACTTGTTGTGAAATTGAGATTTTCACTCATTTTTTTTTAAAAGAGTTGGCATTATATTGATATAATTCCATATCACGTCAGTGTCGGGCGAGATCTTGAATGGCCAATCTTAACCTCGACTTATCATGCGAGATCTCGGCGGGCTTTAATTAAAACTCACTTTAAGCTTACACTATACCTTTACAAAATGCGAAAAAGAACACATCGCTGATGTAAAACGCCAACGTTTCAGGAAGTAAGTCTTTGCAAAAGAAAGCCGATTCCTGCCCAGAATGATTTGTGAGGCTATTGAAATTAAAAACACCTAAGTTTCGATGGAGAAGATGGCATGGTCTTTCCATCCTACTACAGATTCCATTAAATCCAAATCCAAGCCCAAAACGGTAAGACGAAAGGACAGAATGAGCTCATTCTGCGTGAATCGGAATGCAAATTATTAACAAAAGTGTGAGATAGCTGTTTGTAATCTAACAGGGAAGAGTTAGGGAATTCCCGGGAAATAGGGGTGGAGAATTCTCGATATCCGAGAACAAAATATAGTCGAGAAATCAGAAACTCTAGTCGTAAAGTACTGCGGTGTGTGTTTTGACTTTTGTGTGTCAGAGCCAGATCCCCTCGGTTGCTGCGACTCTGACAGTCTGCAATCCGTAGGGGCTCTTATGAGCCGGTAACGCAACAGCAACTCCTCTGGCGTTGCAGGTGTCCATGGGCGGCAAACTATTTACCATCAGGCGGCTCGTCAGCTCGTTTGCCGTGCGTGTTTGATTGTGCGTTATGAACATTTATCAAGTAAAAAAATGTTTACCTTGGAGAAGCAGGCGCCCATGTGCACCTTGGGCGTGGGCGGCAGACCGTTGGGGGCCGCGCGCGGCGGCGAGCGCGCCCGCCGGCTGCGCGCGCGCCGCGGCGGCACCGGCGGCACCGCGCCCTCCGCCGACACTGTACCACCATACACTCTCACTACATCTGACAACCGACAGCCTTATATACCTACTACGTGCGCGGGCGCCGTATGTACTTCAAGATATATAATGGGCATCGACTAACTATGTTTCCGAAGATGACCGACGCATCTAGACAGTATAATGATATAAAGCTGCTCTTATCAAATAACTCTTGTACCTGAGTTGCAAATATTACATCAAAACAAAACACGATGAAGGGTTATATCAGCTCTATATAGTTCTACAAAACTGTAGAACACGTCCTTCCTGCTTTCAATACTATCAGCAACTAACTTATCGCTCGCAAGGCTTTCAACTAATTTGCTTTTTTTAGAAATGACGTCATTTTATTTCATAGCAATAAAGTTGAAATTGTAAATGATTTTTAGGACTACTTATTTTTAATTGTCTTTGTTATGTTAGACGATTGTTTCCGATGTTTTCCGATGCCCATTATTTATCTTGAAGTACTGTATGCATGAATACGAATATTGTGCAATTCCAGCAACATTACGTACGGTCGAATTAACAACCGCTTATTTTAAGTCAGTTATAGAAAGAAAAACATCTACATTTAAAACTTACCTTGATTGTCTACTTTAGCCTTATCTCTCTGGCTGTCTGACAAACTCCTTTGCCTCAGCGTAGTCTTAATCTCTTCATCAATCGCCTCCGCCTTGACGTCCCGCCCATTTTCATCCACCATTTTGAATATCTCGTCAACAGACGACGTTTTTCTTTTCAAATCCAGTTCACACTGACAAAATTGACTCAAATCTATACCAGCAGTCACAGAATCGGAATTATGCCTGTTGTGTTTTTTCCTATGTTCAAATACTTCCATATTTAAGCTCATATCGATTTTTCTGCATAAATCGTCATCAGTGGCGCCATTTTGGAGTTTGTCGTCTTCGGATATTCGTAACCTGTTCGCGATTTGTAAAGCTCTGAAGTTCGATACTGAGATTTTTTGCTTTTTACAATTTTCGCAGTAAACAATGCCCGAGTCTGTGTTTTGGTTAGAACAGTTTCTGTAGTAGCTAAGTATGTCTCCGTTAGAATTGCATACGTCACAAGAACATTTTGCTACGGACCTCTGTAGGTCGCTCAGAGTATTATTATCTCTGGGTTCCGGTTTTGGACATAAACCACATTCGCAATTCGCGTTTCTCTGCAGATCGAAGTGGTCGCTCTCCTGTTGATCGACATACATTATATCTTCGCCTATTTTCCTACATAGAGGATCGTCGATCGATACTCTCGAAGCACCTATAGGACTTTGAAACGTCGATGTCAGATTTTGATAGATATTCGCGGTAGAATTGTTGAGAAAGTTCTGTTTTAATTGTATACATTGAGTTAAGTGTTGGTCGTGCATTGACAAAGCTGTGTTGCCACCCTGCGCCATGTTTGCTGTTTCCGCAGTTAACGGCAGTGTTGCCCTGCAAATAAAATTGAAAATCACCAAATTGGTAGATTTTGTTGGGAGTTTTAGTAACTTTTTTCGGGGTATCGCAGTGCTGTTATAGGTTTTTAAGCTTTTTCGAGTGCGGTTAGACACAATTGTGGGAGGGTTTGTTATGACAAGCTTTTATTATTGGTGTTATAATAACAAGTGGTGCTGGTGGGATATACAACCTTAATTTTTAATGTGAGAATGGAAATTTTTGGTATTTATGGGGTTTTTATATGTTTGTTTTTATATTTGTTTTATATTATATATTTAAGCTGCAAGCTTGTTGTTTAACATGCTTCATGCTACAACTATGTACTATACATATATACTAATTGCAATGCGGTTTGCATTTTATTTAGCTCATTTTTTGTATTTATAATTACAGACTTTTTATGTAACTTTTAGGATAATTATTTCTTTTAACCCTTTGACAGGCCCAAACGGATTTATGAAAAAGTCACTAGCGTTAAAATATATAAGAACTAACAGAAATGGCCACTCTCAACCCCTTCCATAGGAAATACCCCAAAGATTCTGCCCTTCAATGTCCACACATCTGTCATGGTAATATATACCATATAATGTGTTAGACGACACGTTTGGCGTAGCGGCTGAGCGATCGGCGTCTGCGTCACGTGTTGTGGGTTCGATCCCCACACGGAGCAAATATTTGTATGATCTACAGGTAGTTGTTCCGGGTCTGGACGTTTGTGTATGTGAAAATTTGTGTTTGTAAACGCATCCACGATACAGGAGAAAATCCTACGTGTGGGGCAACGTTTTTTTTAAACAAAGAAAGAAAAGATATACCAATAAAGAATGTAACACCTCTTAATTTAAATAACAATTAATTTAAAATTAATGTTGGTGTTCACAGCCTGTCATGGTCAAGGTGAAAGTCACAAAATCCCTTGGCCGTGACGATAAGGCAAGGGAAGGAAAGTACGGTTTTTAGTCCCCTGCCGCCTCCAGGTGGTAGACTATACATCAGGACGAGTTGGTTTACCGGTAAACCGCAATTAACCAAATGGCGATCACAATATACCGATTAAATTAAACATTTAAAAAATCCCCCGTATCATCAAGTCATGGTTACCATGTTCTTGCAACATCAATGAAATGAAATGATATTTTATTCTGCAAGTAGATCTTAAAAGATACTTTTACATGTCAATGGTTTGGTTTTTTTTATAGCTATGAAGTAACAGGATACCAAATTTAAAATCAGACTTATAGAAGTTGCCGACATCCCTTCATCAACTAGAAAAGAGCTGACAATCAAACGGCTGGTCATATTTGCAATTATAGCTAAGAACACTCTCGTTGATCGAGTGTTTCACCATTCAAACAAGACAAACTAAACCAAATTCGGTCAGTTTGGGAGCTACGAGGCCACAGAGACACACACACATACAGAGACACACACGTTAAATTATAACACCCCTTTTTAAAAGAGTGTTCATGGAGTTATGTTTATGTGCAACCAAGGCCTTTCAAGAAGGATTCAGGATCTGAACTAAAGACGGGAAACATTACAGGGGACTCATGACCAGACATAATTCGTATAATTTATTTGGAACTGTTTTGGGATTCAATCCTGTGTTCGATTCCCAGGTCGAGCAGTAGCAATAATTTACGGCATTAGGCTCGCGTTACTACATGGGACCTAAATTAGTACACCTCTGCCTAACCCTTCGGGGAATACGTACACACAACCCGTTCATGGAACGATAAAGTTATAAAATTACTATATTAAGTTAGTCATAAAAAGTCTGTATTATGAATCATTTATGTTTTGTTGCACATATTAAATAAATAACTATATAATACATATTAATCAAAACTAAACCAAATCTAAATACGTGCTGTTCGGAATATTGTAATCCGATTTTAAAAGCTATAACTTTTGAAAGCCAAAAATTACCCACCATTTTTTATTGACGATTGACGCTAAAGTCACGTAATTTTACTCAATTATTTTCGTATTCCGAACAGCTTGAAAGCTAATGACGTAAAACACACAAATTACATGTAATAATACATGCAGTCTTAAAACCTCTCCGTTTACCTGAGCATCAACTCTTCATCGATATATTGCAAGAGGCTCCTAAAACAAGAGAGACAACTTACAGATGATACTCACTTGAAATGACGCGTATATCCGTCACGATACGTGTTTGCGTCACAACACGTAATTGCGTCACCAGCCATGATTGTGTCATGAGGCGTATTTCCGTCAGAATACGTGTTTGTGTCAGAATACGTGTTTGCGTCACAATACGTATTTGACTCACAACATGTATTTAATTCATAATTGATTTGACGACACGTTTGGCGTAGCGGCTGAGTGATCGGCTTCTGCGCAACGTGTTGTGGGTTCGATCCCCACACGGAGCAAATATTTGTATGATCTACAGGTAGTTGTTCCGGGTCTGGCTGTTTGTGTATGTGAGAATTTGTGTTTGTAAACGCACCCACGATACAGGAGAAAATGCTAGTGTGGGGCAAAGTTTAAAAAAAAAAAATTGCTACATACGCTGACATATTATTGGTCAGAGATTTTAATGATAAGATTTGTCAATGAGTGACGTATTTTCGATGTGTCCTGGTTACCATTAAAAAGGGACAGCTAATGAACAGCATACGTTTCTATAAAAATTTTTGAAGATTTACCCAAAACTTCGATCACATTATATCGACTTTAATGTTTAGATAATAGTGTCTAAAATTGTATAACGAAATTTCCAATTTGATCAGACGGTCAGCATCAGATTAACTGGACGAACAATCTATTCATAATGGAGATAAATTAAGTATATCTCAATGATACAAGGGATGTTTTAGAACGAATACAGTACACGACAGCCGTCATTCTGATTTGAATTTTATCCCGTTGAAATAAAGTTTAATTTCTTTAGTAATTGAGATAATAATGAATTTATTTGATGCTGACTGTACAGTCTCTTTATATGTTATAAAAAGATTCAGATTATGATTCATTATTACAACTTTAGACGTTAAATAATAAATATATTTTGGAAACCACACTGAAGGCAACAACGAGCGCCATAGATAGCGATTTAAAATGCCTTACCTCTTCATATCATAGACAACAATAGCCCATCCCATAGAGAAACCATAGAAGCCAAACAGAAAAACCATCGCCCAAACTCATGCGCATAATCAAAAGTGTAACTATACTATCATTTTGTGCACCACACGACACTCAGGAATTTTTCTATTAAAAAAAGTCTCAAATAAAAATTATAAATAAATAAAAATAAATCCACCACCATTAATTAGCACACAGAAAACCCTAACAGTTAGAACAAAATCAAACAAAAAAAAAATTTTTTTTATAAATTTTTCAAATTTTTTGGCCAAATTTGTACCTTAAACTCATTCTCAATATATCATCACCCTTGATCACCCGACACCACTTGCTATAACATAATATATAAACGTATAAAATAAGCGAGAAAATAACAGAAAAACTATGGAGATAGTGAAAATTGTTGTTGTACTTACTTCTCGCTAGATGGCAGGGTGTCGGTGGAGAGGTCTTGTGTCAGCGGATTGTGTTTTGGACAACTCATTAGTGAAGCTACGCTCCAATCTTCACTAGACTGTCTGCTGTAAGCTGTGAAAATAATGATAACCTTATCAAAATCGGTCCGGCAGTTTTCAAGAAATATACATAAAACAAAACAGTGATAGCTTAGTAATTTGGTCCATAGACTGCTAAGTCATCGGTTTGAGTTGGAATCCAAGGAATCTTACAGACTTTTTCAAGAGCATGACGTGTTGGGTTCGATTCCCAGACCAAGCAGTGTTTTGGATTTGTATTTTTTTTTATAGCAGCTTGGAATTTAGATTTGTAGTTAACGGAAATTGCATATCTAAATCTAATCTAGAGATCCACTCAAACACACACCCAAAAAAATCATCAAAATCAGTCCAGCTGTTTATGGGGAGTTCAGTGACACACACATTTATAGGAGACTTATATATATAAAGATTTACCAGTACAAAACCATTAGTTTAGACGAGTAGTTATTTCAAACAACTCACCATTTCGTTTGATAGTATCTCCGTCGCAACTCCTATTGATTTCCGCGCTAAAGTGAATCACTTTGGGCATGGACCGGACGCTAAGATCGTCATCGGCATCCAAGTCCACAATCGGGGAGTCGTCGTAGAGCCCCTCGCGGCGGTCGGCGGGCCCGCGGCCCTCGCCGGTGGTGGCGCTGACGTCACCGTGCAGCAGGGCGGCGCTGACGTCACCGCGCTGGGTGAGCAGGCTGCGCGGGCGCACGCGGTGGTTGGTGTGCGCGTGCGCAGCCTGGTCCACCAGCACGCGCCGCCCGCCTCGCCCTGTATGCTTCGATGCTATGCGCTGCGGTACGTTTGACAACGCCTGCAAATAATATATACAAATGCTAATTTATCAATATGTCAAGTTATCTAGATGCTCTACTAAAATCAGCGTTATTGCGACGAAATACGGACGATTCCAGAGGCAAATTGTACTTATCGTTTTAAAAAGTTCAGATTTCGTATGATACAAACTTTTCTCAATAAATTAGAGTAATTTCATCATTGAACTTTACAACATTTATCATCACTGTTTCAATTTGAAACTTTTAAAGACTATAATAATGCTCTTATTCCGTCTAAGGTGGTCTTTGTTGTTTTTTTCTCCGCTGGAAGTCCTGGGTTCGATTCCCACATTAAGAAAAATGCTATTATTGGGTTTTCTATAAAATTCTCAGTAGCAGCTCAGTTTGTTTTTGTACCCAATTAATGGCAATAGACTCGCCCCCTATTACATGGGACCTAAACATACAATTGTGGGTGTACATTAGTATACCACTGCCTAAACCTTCGGAGAATAAAAAAAAAGCATGATGGTATGTTATGCTTCATTTCTATCTCGAAGATAAAGACTATAATGCTAGAGCATGCCATAATTTCGCCTAAGCTGGTTTTTTTTTTTTCTTTAAACTCTGATGATAGTATATACTTACAGTATCCTCATCCGGTTCGTTGTTACAATGGCTGGGTGGGTTGGAGTACTTGTGGAGGAGTTCTATCGCGAGTCGCTTACTCATGTCTTGTTGGAAGAATGCGTGCTGAAATCGATAATAATTAATTTGACAATAATTTAAAATGAAACATTTAGAAATTTTATAGACACCTCCTCCTCCTCCTCAAGTCGTGTTCCTCATTGCTGAGGGTCGTGATTTTCCCACGGAATTTTGTTTTTGACAAAGTTACGCCACCTGTGCCTGTCTTTGGCGATGTGAAGTGCCTCGTGAAGTTTGGTATTCAGAGATCTGCGGATCTGGTCCGACTATCTTATAGGACTTCGACCTCTAGAGCGTTTGCCGTCGATTTTGCCAGTAATCATCAGTTGTTAGAGGTTTTGACCATCTTTTCTGGCAATGTGACCGAAGAACTCTAGTATTCAACAAAGGCACATGGTAGATAGTCGTTTTTTAATATTTAATTGCTATAGAATTGACGCATTGGTGCGATAAGCAGTCCAAGGAATTTGTAGCATTTTCCTCCAACACCACGTTATAGACACCATTATGTTCCAAAAAAAATCGTTTTTTTGTTATATCATCTATCAGACGGGTTGTTTCATGTCATTTTAGACAAATAAGTATAAGGGCAGCTTGATGGGAAGCAGCAACCTCAGCCTATAGACGCCAGCAACACCAGGAGTCTTATTCGAGTATTGTCTTCTTGAGACCTCAATCGTTAAATGTCATGATGCCTAGCTATTTCACTGGCTGACAACCTATAACTGATAGGTGATAAAAAGACTACATTTATGGATAAATATAGTCTATCTATTGTTGTATAATATGTTAATATATTTATTTATTGACGTATGCAAATGAGTAAAACGTGATTTGGCATCCTTTATAGATGTATTCTCCATCTCCTGATTATGTTGAAATAGATATTTGACATTGTAATCTTTATTTAATTTCCATTTTGTATGAAGGTAATTCCGACCATTTAATTTAATTTAACATATAATTTTTAAGCCGATATTTGTATGCCTCTCATGGTGAAACATAGTGACACAATAATATTTATAATTTCCACCAACTTTGTACTTATCACCTATGTTTAACAAATAAATTATTTTGATTTTGATTTTTGAACTCTCAAGCTGGAATCTGAATCCTGATAGAAGGAATCTCCAAAGCTCACCTGTAACAGTTTGTCGGCTGTGGGCCTCTTCTTTGGATTCTTGGTGAGTGCCAGCTTGAGGAAGGAGTGGAACACGGCGGACCAGCGCTCCCTCTCCTTCAGCGAGGGCGGCTTGAACCCAGACTTGGACATGAGGAAGAGCACCCGCATCGGATGCAGCTCAAACATCGGTGGTTGGAGTTCAGCTAGCTCTGAAAATGGAATACTTATTCTGGTGGGCAAATCAAGACCTCTCCCTGGTTCGGTGAGCGTTAAGCCCTCGAAACTTGTTGTCATATAAACACCAACAATTGATATAGATAGGATATTAATTGTTGGTGATGCTAGTCAGATACCTGACAACTCTGAATGCTGACGGTATTGCCCATATATTAGCTAAATGGTAAAGTCGCTTCGTGTAAAATATTCGTAGCTGGTTGAGGTTTGAGACATATTTATTCCATCTAAGAATTTACACTTACCTACATGAGAACATAATATTATAACAAGTATTTTATTAACTGGTTGATATACAGACAGAAGAAAGAAACCTAAGGTACTTAGTCGAAAATAAAACTTATCCCAACCCATGCCAGTGGACCCTATGCGGTAAGACTGGTAGCCCGCCCAATTTATATTTTGGCCGGGATGATGATGCAATGGAATGATTTTATGATTTGTTATTCCTGTGATGTTGGTGCATTACTTTTTATTCTAATAGGATATAGATATTAGAGGGAAGTCTGAAAGTGACAGAAAAGTTAAAAAGGAATCGTTCGTTTGAGGAGGGATGAATCACATTTGACTAAAAGAGTGTTGAATATGAATGTGGATGGAGGGAGGGGTAGGGGAGACCAAAGAAAAGATGGCAAAGTCGACGGCCGACAGGGATGAATAGAAGAAAAGCCATGGTGCACCTATCCCATTTAAAATGGGACAAGGGCAGGAAGATGATGATGAGGATGACAAAAAGCACACAGGCCTGAAGGTAGGCGGAAAAGCAGGCTATCGGGGCAAGCAATACCAGTATTTGATGATGCACTCACCGATAGCAGTAATGCCACAAGCCCATATATCACAGAGCTGATTGTAACCACCCTTGCGTTCCACGGCTGCTACCTGAAACGCACGAATATACTCATAAGATTCTATTCTAATCAGGTATGGACGTGATTGTTACTTTTCATCCATATTCACTTGATGAAATTATACGTAGGTATGATTATTTTTCACATGCAAAATTTCGCAGCCTGCTACTTTACGTCCGCAATGAAATTTCATTCAAAATCATTTATCACTACACTTGTTATTTTTCTACTTACAATGATATCGTGAACAAAATGCGATTGTTTTTTTTTATGGAATTAAGTCGGCAAACGAGCTGACGAGCCACCTGGTGGTAAGTAGTCATCGTCGCCCATAAACACCTGCAACACCAAAGGAGTTGCTGATGCGTTGTCGATCTTTAAGAGCCCCTACGGACTGCAGACTGTCAGAGCCTTACGTGCAAAAGTCGAAACACACACGCAAGGTGCCTTATGACCGACGTAAGGGTGGTCGCCAGCCAGTCAGACCCCAAGAGGTCCTACCAGCGAGCAAATCAGATATTTTCACGCCTCTTACGGGATGCCTATCTGAAAGGCAGTCAGGAACAGTATTCTAACCCGTCCCCACACGGGCTAATCTTCTGAGCAGGCCATGTGAAAAAAGTCGCAAGTGACTGTGTGAATGATTTCATGTGATATTTCACATGCTTTCTGCGAAATGTTCCATGTCTAATTTTAATCTTGTTCAATTAATTTGGATTACCATAACACCTGTAATCCTCAAAATGCTATCCTATAGACGCCAGCAACATCAGAATCACAAGTGCGTTGTCATCTTGAGACCTCAGTTATTAAGTTACATAAGTATGGTATGGGTTGTTGAGTTCCCTAGATTATGGTCGAGATATCGACTATGTGTGCCATCGCTAGAACTGGTCTACTCAAAGCCATTTTTGCTTCTTAGAAATTGTATTGTAACACTCACATATTGCTACTGCTATGTCTAGATAAGGGACCAGGATTCTCTGAGTTTGTTTCGGTTTATTTTCAGAGGTCGTCAGTTAGGATAAATCTATTTACAGAAATAAATATTACTATTTTTTTATTAACCCTTTAAACAGCACTAACCATTCAAACTCAAACTCATTTTTTAAAATTTCAATAAGACAATATACAGGTGCTTTTGAAATGTCAAAAACTACATGCACGGTTCCAAATAGTAGGTCTTATGGAGAAGAGCCGGCAAGAAACTCCATAGATACTCTTTTAAAAGATAATTGATGTTTACAATTTTTTATTATATCAAGGTGAGTATTGTGGAGTTTGATGTGAGTGATAAAAGTATTCGGGGATAAATTATCAGACCGGTATGTTCAGCGGAAAATTTCGGACTTATTACTTGAGTGTTTGACTCTGTAACTGTAATAACATACTTCAGGCGCCATCCAATACGGCGTTCCGATGAAAGACTTCCTCTTATTGATAGTGGCGGTTATCTGAGCCGACACACCGAAGTCCGCAAGCTTCACGTCCCCGCATTCCGTTAGGAGGATGTTCGCGCCTTTTATGTCCCTGGAAATATTAGAAAACAGATTTGGATTTTTTTTTATGCGATAGGGTACAAACGAGCAGACGGATCGCCTGATGGCAAGTGCTTACCGCCGCGCATGGACACCCGCTACAAGGGGTCGCAGGGGGCCTTTTAAAAAGGTGTTTGGGCCTCCGGTATCCTCACTCACTCGGCGAAACACAACGTAAACGTTGTTTCACTCCGGTCGAGCCGGCCCACTCGTGCCGAAGTATGGCTCTCCCAAGTTAAATGAATGGTAGAATGATCTTGATCCAACCATACAATTAAACCGATAAGGGATCGCCGCTTCGGCAACTTTTTACACCTCCCCCCTGGTAATACATGGTGAGGTTTTAGTATCTCACAACACTCCTACGCCACCTTGTGATTTCGTGATTTTCTACGAATTCCATCTCCTTTTGAGCCTCATGTTAAAGCAGGATCCGTAACCATTTACACGTATTTTTTTGCTGTAGGTAACTTTATTCCACATGTTTTAAGTGCATCCAGTTTAGTCGTGATCGTATGACCTCTTGGTGCCAACTTAAGTATAATTACGCGAAATTCAAATTTGAATTTGGTAGCAAAAGCGAACGCTTTCACCTTGCAGCGACATCTATCGCGCCACATAAGAACTACGATGAAGCAAATCCTGAATCGCGCAAGTAACATTCACAGCAACTTGCATGTACAATTATATATAAACAGATGGAAATAACCTTCCTTTGGTTGAAGGGACACACCTCGCCCCTCCACAAACTTAAAGATAATTGCAATAACGCTCACCGATGCATCTTGCCCATGCTGTGCAGGTATGAGAGCCCCGTCAGCGTCTCCCGGCACATGTAGGCGATCTGCAGCTCCGTCAGGGGGCCGGTTACATGGTAAATATCCTGGAACATACAGAAAACAGACAAATGTTTCAGCATTCGAATGACAATATTGAAAAGTCTTTTTATACATATTACATTAATAAATACCCCGCATGCGCGTTCGCGTCTAAACCGCTCAACCAATTTTGCCGAATTTTGCTATAGAGATAGATTAGCCTTCGGAAACCTCGAAACGAATGTCAGTATAGAATTTGTACGGCGCACGCACGGCTTGACGTCACAACGTGCCATAATACGCTCTCTGTCTAGCATAAAATTAAAATGCCTATCACTATATCATCAAAAAGTGGACCATAATTAGAGCCGTTTTTTTATATTCTGGATAGGCTTAAAAAAAACAAAATATCAATTCCATGGTCGACATGCCAAAACCCCGAACGAAACAGACAGGTCTTCCCCGAAAGATTAAATCTGGGTTTCTTTAAATTACGAGCGAGTGAATCGGTTTCTTTTAACATCGGTCGCTTAACATCAGACGAACTGGTTGTCAAGCGTAAGCCTATTAAGAACATAAAAAATCGGCTATTGTAATAGTAACCCGACATCCAGCAGTGGCCTATATTTTACCTGCAAGCTCCCACCACCGCAGTACTCCATGGAGATCCAGAGCTTGTCCCTCCTGAGGTACGAGCCGTAGTAGGCGACGATGTTCGGGTGCCGGCAGTCCTTCATCATCAGGATCTCCTGCTGGATGATTGCGAAGTCATCACCCGGCTCCAGCTTTATCACCTTGATGGCAGCAAGCTCGCCATTTCCGTTAAGCCTTTTCGCCTGGAAAGATGAAATATGGTGTTAGGTTTTGTTATAGAATATATTCTAACCTTTATTGGGCTAGTCCTCGCAAATGCGCCAGGTGAGCAAGAGGTCCTGGATTCAACTTTAAGGTCGGGCAATGTTTTTAACTTTTGCAGTTATTATCGTTTCAATGTAATTTTTGTGCGCACTTTGTCGTTCTAAAAAATCTTTATAATATAGTCATTAGATTTTTCTATGAAACACCATCACGCCTGTATTCCCCGAAGGGTTAGGTAGAGGCTTACTAATATACATCCACAGTTCGCCGGTATGATTAGGTAACATGTAATAGGGGGCGAACCTGTTGCCATTAACTTGACACAAATGCAGATTCCGAGCTAGTACTGAGAATTTCATAGAAAAACCCAATAACACTTTGCTCGACCTGGGGATCAAACCCAGGACCTCTAGCGTAGCAGTCGCGCTTGGGACCACTAGACTAATGAGGCAGTTATTCTCAGTAAATTCGTGTTCGCTTAATGGAAACCTGACCTAGGCTAATCTAATTTAATGTTTCGACTACATTTATTTTCTTTCATCCCTTCCCTTATCCTGGATATTCAATAAGAAGTTTCTGATACATCCTGCCATATTCAACTCCAGTCTTTATCAGTACTTCAGTAGTACTTATCATAATCATCGTCCTGCCCTTATCCCTAGTTACTTGGGGTCGGCGCAGTATGTCTTTGCAACCGATTTCAAAAAGGAGGAGGTTCTCAATACTGTATGTTTTTTTTTTTGTCTGACGCGATTATTCCGTCAATTATTAATCTATTTTCTTATTATATATTCTTATTTTTCTACAGAGGTGGTCCCATAAAAATTTGGTCAAGATCTGATCACAAAATTTAAAAATGACACGTAACGAGTAAATGATAAAATGATAACATCGTCTAGGTATACGTAAAAATTTTACTCGCTACTAAAAATGTTGAAATAAATTAACTTTAAAAAAAGTAAAGCCGCCTTCAAAAACATTAAAAAAATTATGTTACGTGCGAAACAGTTTCGGAAGTCGGTGGCGAAAACAAAAGATCAAACCAAATCGATGGCACCGAATTCCGATACTGTTGTGCACCTAACATCATTTTTATGTTTTTGAAGGCGATTTCATTTTCTCTTAATTCTTGCATACATCTCAATCAGCCGTCATCACATCATAGAATTCCCTTTCAAATAGTCCACCTATTTAGTCCTCTTCCATCCACATTCATGCTTAAATCCTTTCTGATAACATGCTACGCATCAAATGCCCATACCACAGTATCATAATTATTTATAATCAGTATTACCTATCAACTGTAATCATTAGTCCTAGGCTGATTCTTAACAATAGAGGAATTTTTCATATTGCATGACATTCAAAGTAAGGAAAATTTGCAAGAACACTTTCTTATACAGTGCGAGCAGGGTTAAAACTTAGATACCAGACTGGTGCCAAATAAATCACAAGATGCGAACTTAAATTTCTCCCCTTTTCACATAATGATATAAAGTTCAACGATTCATTGATTCAAATGGACGGACGGGGCGAATCTACAGACTGACGGAAGCGTCAAGTTAGTTAGGGATGGCAAAAGTGTATTGCAGTGTCTTTTGAAACAATACAAGCCATAAATTGTTGGTAGTTTGGAAGAAAATTATGATTAGGAGACCGGATTATATAATATACCAATGCAACATAAAAAATCGTTCAATTATTATTATATTAGAATTATTAGATTTTTCAATGAGATTCTCAGTAGGAAACTCGCCCCCTATTAGATGGAACTACCGACAAATTGTGGGTACCTATACAACAGTAGTATACCTTTGGCTAACCCTTGAGGGTGCATACGGGGTGTTTTGGGTGTTTCGTCTGTATGTTATTACATGAATATGCTGTGGAAATGCGTTCTTTGCGACGTATGTGCGGTGTAACTCAGAATTATAGATTGAGAAATAGTGTGATAAGGCAACGTTGCGGATCAAAAAATGAAGTAGTTAAGTACAGGAATTGAGAAGAATATGCTGACATCGATGGTTTAGGCATCGTCACTACCTCGATGGTTAGCAATCCACCACGGTCTGGTTTACGAGAAGCTTCATACCGAGGTCTTGTAAGCCTAATAACCTCCCAGCGGCAGTATTCTCGAACCAGTACGACAAGAAACAGACAAGACAACTTCAAGAAAAGGAACATACACATACTTAAAAGGCCGGCAACGCATTGGTGGCTACAATGTTGCTGATGTCAATGGGTGGCGGTAGTCACTTACGATCAGGTTACCCGCATGTTCGTTTGCCCCCTCTGATATAAAAAAGCAAGTGTAGCTAGTGGCTAGTGTAGTTTCTGCTATATGGAGCAGAAACTACAGAACAGGATATATGGGAATAAGGCGTGAGTGTATGTGAGTGTATATGTATATGTAAGACTAACTTTCAGTCTAGCTAGACTACAGCATTTCTCTTGTCTGTGACATTAACATAAAAGTTTACAAATGCATTGATTTTCAATGGACAGACAGACAGAGAGAGACGGGGCGAACTGACAATCCAACGGAAATGACAACTTACTACCATAGGGGTGGCAGATTGTAGTGTACAGCGGAAGGTATATTTCAATAAATGAAGGTGTCTTAGAGGCAGCGGTAATTTTTTTTTTTATTCGTCATAGGCTCAGGCTTGACCGCCAGTTTGCCTGTTGTTAAGCGATACTGCGATCTACGATGGAGCGCGCTTGCCTAAAAGAAACCGATTCACTCGTGATTTAAAGACACCCAGATTATATCTATCAGGGATGACCCACTCGAAATTTACACTCAAAAATAACGAAATCGATGCCAGCAAACGACCATTGGGATATTATAACCAGTTTTTGTTTTTTTTTTATTTTGCGCAATTGAGGTATAGTATACCTATTACTACTATTTATTATGGTCAAGGATTATGATAATGTATTTAATATCGCTTGCCTATAATTAATAATTATGTCAATTAATAATTATTTATAGATATTTTGTTATGTTGAGTTTTTTATTTCAATATTGTTTAGGATTTACTTATATGCATATTATGTTAGTTTTAAGCCAATTATGGCATGTTTTCTTTATGCGCCAGCCCTAGTAAGTCAATGATACGTCTGAGTCAAGTGTCTGCTATTGTTCTCAACACTGCTAATTGTGTACTTACTGTACTTAACCACTAAGCCATAGGTACATTGCTGTCGATTTAAAAAGATAATGTTTGTCAACACGGCTAGCATTGAGGTTTTATAGAAACCGGTGGTTTGTCCCTGAGGACAAAGACTTGTGATAGGTACATTCACCGCTTGCTTTAGTGCGAGATGCCGATTAACGACCACTAAACTCTAGTAATTCAAGCTCAAGGTCAAAGAGCGATGGAGTGTACTCAGAGTTAAAAGAATCCAGTTACACCAAGCTACGCTCAAAAACTGGCATCGCGTAGGTAAAAAGACCGCTGGAGTGAAGTGGGATTGGGTGAGTTATGTGTCCCGCTTGCACCCGGAGAGATAGGCCAGTATAGCAACTCAATGGCCGTCAACGCCGAGGAAGACTTTAAAACGCTGGCGGGACGACTTGGACATTTTCCAGACAGACTAGCCTCAGATACCATTTGACAGAGTTCAGTAGAAGGATGGGGAGACCTTTGCCCAACAGTAGGATCATATAAGTTTTATAAAAACTTAACGTAACCACTTTCTGTTGCCAATTATAATCGGCGATCGATCTGTATATTTTGTTACCCCTTTTTCATATCATTCCTGTCCATCCAAAGGTTGTCTGGTAGATAACACTATTAGCGATAATACCACCTTGTACTCTCTTGTGTCCTGTACTTTTATCAAATCATTTATTTAGCTTCTTGTTATACTCGTAATATACAGATAAGATTATTATATGCTCGTCATAGAATAGAGTAATCTGGTAAGTGAAGACTGACAAATCAAACTTTGCGTCCAAATTGACTACTTCCATAGGGCAAGGGAAGGCAAGGTAAGTGCTGTTTTTAGTCGGTACGAGTCCGACATATTCTGCCACCTCCCCGAGTGGCCATGAGAACATTCCGTACTTTACAAAAAAATACGACAACTTACGGCAAGTCCCGATAACAAATCTGTCAGTAGATTTATTCAAATCTTAGTAGTTATTAAAATCGTATCTGCTCTAGTAAGTGCGGATACGATTTTGACATTAATTGTATGTAGGTACCTTATGTCAAAATCCTATCTCTAAAGCAAATCTAGGGTCAGCGTCTAAAGTCAGAGAAGTAGATTTGTACAAGCGATTATTTGTGTAAAATAACAAGTCCAGTGTTAGCCTAGTGGCATGACCGTTGGACTGCCAAGTTATAGGTTTCAAGTTCGAACCCAAGGCTCGCACCTCTGACTTTTCGAAGTCATGTGCATATTAAATAGTTAATTATCACGCGCTTAAACGGTGAAGGAAAACATCGTGAGGAAACCTGCATGCCTGAGAGATTTTCTCGATGGCGCGTGAAGTCTGCCAACCCGCACTAGGCCAGCATGGTGGACTATACCCGTGCCCAGTAGTGCGTCAGTATAATGGGTTGATTATGAATGTTATGTTGTATCAAATATTTTTAGATAAGAAGGCATAGATTCTATTGAACTAGTGACACATATGTATAGTTTCTTATCACCGTTACAGATTTGTGTATTCGTTTTAATTAATTTTAAACGATGATTACTCAATAGGGACATGCATGAGTGGCCTAAATAAATGATGTAGTGTGGTGTAATACTGTGTATGGTTGAAACATACATAAATCTGTCAGTTGTACAAGTATAGACTGGATTAAAAGCCTTTGCATATATCGTGGGCCGATCGTTTTAAATGGGCCGATCGAGATTTGCCTGGGCAGATCACGATGTGCCGGCATTTCGTGATATGACCGATTATTTCATGATATGCCTAACCTAATATCTTCTGTGTAAGTATGTACAATGGCTACAATTATTCGGGTCTGGCAATTCTGTTCATTGTGTGGTCAGAATTCTAACCTAACCGATAGGTACCTATTTATATTTCTTTCATCGGCCATTTCACGAAATGCCGGCACATCGTGATCTGCCCATTTAAACGATCGGCCCACGATACATATAATATAATGATTCTCAAACCAAAATTAATAATAATGATTAAATATCTCTGTTAGGGAAACAAAAATATAGTGATTCATTTAATTCTTGCTTCCATTTTCTGAGCATTATTATTATAGATACACTAAAACCGATTTCGTGGTTTTCTGTTTAGATCTGCAGAAATATATAGAAATTTTAGATGCAGGCCGTATGACGGTTCCGTAGCCTAACTGAGACCAAGGAGTTCCAAGCTTAAAAAAATATATTTCAAAGCACGCACTTTGTTATTTTTTTTGTAATATTTCTACATTATTCAGTCGATTCAGACATTGGCCGCATTATAGCAGTACCAACTGTGTTACTATTTAGCAGTCCCGTCGCGGGGTCACTGACCCTGTCGCCACAAGTTTTACTAATTAGGCGATGCCGAACGATGTGTTTGGGCAGTAACTGTGCTGTGTGTTGCGACCTTATGGAGTAGGTAGAGTTCTTGGTGAGAATATAAACATCAAAGTTATAAACTCTACAAGTTGTTCCCCGCGGTTTCACGCACATCCCTAAAGATTTTTTGAGATAAAAGGTAGCCTCCTAGGTCGAATCTATCTGTATACCAAAATTCATCAAAATTGGTGGAGCAGTTTACGCGTGAAAATGTAACAAACACTTTCGCATTCCTAATATTAGTATGGATGAAAGAAAAATTGGACTTCAAGCTGGATCCGAAGCAGCTGCAGCGGTAGCCTAATAGCTAGGGCGTCGGACTTGCATTTATGTGGTTGCCGGTTTGAAATCCACGCATTGCACTACTGACGCTTCGACTTTCCACTTCGTAACACAAACATTTAGTTTAGTACCGAGGAGTTAACAAGAATACTAGTAATGTGCGACCCACTTTGCTAGTAAGCTTTTTTTAAAAAAAAAATATCTTACACATTTTATAGGGTCACGTCAGCCACTATCCAAATTAGTGTCTTTCTTTTAGAACTTTAAAAAATGATAATTTTAAGTGTAATGATGACGCAAATAATCGTTTAATGCGTCATCATCATAAGAACCCTCCGTCGGCATTGCATCCTACTTCCTGCTAATATTACAAACGCGAAAGTTTGCGAGGATGTATTGATGTTTGTTACTCAATCACGGCAGAACGGCCGAACTTCTTTTTTTTTATTATTCGTGATAGGCTTACGCTTGACCGCCAGTTCGCCTGATGTTAAGCGACACTGCGATCTACGATGGAGCGCACTTACTTAGAAGACCACTGTTGATTTAAAGACACCCAGATTATATCTATCGGACCCACTCGGGAAGCACATTCCACATTTCAGAGGTATCTATATCTACCTATAATAAAATTGTAACAGGCAGATGTCTGTACATTATAGATATTACAATCTACGATCTACTATGGAGCGCGCTTGCCTAGAAGAAACCGATTCACTACTGATTTAAAGACACCCAGATTATATTTATCTATCTGGATGAAATTTGGTATAGAGATAGCTTATAGTCTGGCATAGCACATAGGCTACTTTTATCTAGGTCGTCCTAACCAACTCTGAAGTCCACGCAGACGAAGTCGCGTGCAGAAGCTAGTACATACATATATTCATCAGGATTTTTCGTACGTGGAAGTTAATGTGGTTAGGAAACACGTACACACCCTAAAAATAATCTTAAAATCAACATTGATCACAAAAACGGTTCTAAATTTAGCTATCAAATCTACCAAAAACAGTTTATTGTTCAACTATCCAAAAATAGGTTGTAGGTAATTCCAGGCAGTCATTAGATTATCAATATAATCTTATATTAGAGCAAACACTAAGGACTGCCTCATTTTATTCTTTTCTTTTGTTCCTAATTCAAGAGCATAGTGGTCCTGTAATCATCCTGTTCTATGAAATTCTCAGTAGCAGCTCGCAGTTTGGGATTTGGCCTGGCAATGGTAATAGGCTCGTCCCCTATTACAAGAGACCTAAACATACCGGCGAACTGAGGGTGTACATTGGTGCGCCTCTGTCTAACACTTCGGGGAATACACGCGTGAGCCTATTTTCCAATAACTCGTCACAAATGCAAACTCCAAGCTGCTACTGAGAAATTCATAGAGAATCCCAGTAACTTCAACGTAATAACGTCATCTAGCGTAGAAGACCAACTGCTATAAAGCGGCTGCTGCCAGAAAACTGTAATAACAACAACAAAATCCGTAAAAAGCTTTCAATTTCATACTTTCAAACGAATACGTTAATAATTATATTTCAGCACGAATTTCCAATTGTTCATGCTTACATAATCTTGCGCATTCTTTAGAAAACGAATGCGCGTGCGTTTATGCTATCCACGATCTAGAGATGTATTACTGATGTTGATAATCCAGTTGTTACCAACCTTTTGTGACCGGGGACCACTTTGATTTCATTGATGTTGGTGGGGACCACCAGTTTAAAGAAAAAAAAACCTTAAATAAAACTACTTTTACGGATTTAAATGAAAAGCAGAACAGTTTTATTTTAATGTCTAAGATTCGCGCACCGTGTCAAAAACCAAAAATAAACTGTATCAATCTGAAAATAACAAATACTTAAAAGATATTTAAAATCTTTGACTATATATTTTGGCTCTTGCGGATCTTCAGTAAACCTCTACCTAACCCTCCGGGGATATTGTCGTGATGGCATATCGTTTATTTATTTAATTCTTTATGCACAACTAGTGTACAGAGACGGACTTAATGCTTAAGGCAATGTTATGTTGGCATCTGGAAACCACTGTTTACTGCTGTATTAAAATATTACATGTACACGCTTACACATCTAGCTATAAATTTCCAGTATAAACCGATCGCGTATTTTAAGGCTTCCCGTACTCCAGAAGCATCAGAGCATCAAACCAAACTCAAAAGTCTGGATTGTCTGGAACATCGCCGCAAAGTTGCTACCTTATCGGTATTTTAGCAGATACATTTCGGAGAGTGTGCATCAGATCTCCACGATCTTATTCCCCTTTGCCCTTTCTACTATCGGACGACCAGAAGATAAAAGTGACATCGATTCATGGTGGACATTCCGAAAACCTGAACGGTCCACTTTTATCATGCATAACACTGAAATGTGGACTGTTTTTCCCGAGTAGTTCTTCGATAGATATAATCTGGGTGTCTTTAAATCACGAGTGAATCGGTTTCTTCTAAGTTAATGCGCTCTATCGTAGATCGCATTGTCGCTTAACATTCGGCGAACTGGCGCTCTACCGTAAGCTTATCAAGAGTAAAAAAAGAGTTCAGCTTATACTGGACATTGCTTGATATGTAGATGCTTGTGCGTTTATTAACTGCAGTAGTCACGCGTGTACCAACGTTTTTTGATATCTTAACATATCAAAATATCGATATTATCTAATGCAAAACCAAGATTACCAGATGATAACGCACTGTGAAATTGATTATGCATTCTTTACCGAGTTAGCAATTGCCTCATTATTTTAATTAGGTCCTAAGTGCATCTGCTATGCTAGAGATCCTGATTTCAATTCCCAGGTCAAGCAGTGTTCTTGGTAGTTTCATGACATTCTCCGTAGCAGCTCGGAATTTGGATTTGTGCCCGGTTAATGGCAATAGGCTCGCATATTGCATAGGGATGGGACCTAAAGTTAAAAACAAGTATACGGGCCATTTGGCAAGCGGCAACCGCAGCCTATAGACGCCAGCAACACCAGTAGTCTCTAGCGCGTTGTCATCTTGAGTCTTCAGTTGTTAAGTGAAATGCCCAGTAATTACAACTCGCTACATTACCCTTCAAAACGGAACACAATAATATTAGCACATTAGCAATGTAGTATAACCCAGACGATCTGCAGGAGCAGACTTTCCACCATAAGCACTGCTCCTGCAATACAGAACATTCAAGCAACGCTTACGTTGTGTTTCGCCGAGTGAGTGAGGTTACCGGAGGACCAATCTCCTTTTAAAAGGCGGGCAACGCACTTGTGACTCCTCTGGTGTTGCGGATGTCCATGGGCGGCGGTAATGGCTTACCATCAGGCGATCCGTCTGCTCGTTTGTCCCCCTATCCCATAAAAAAAAACAGTACAAACTAGCGTAGAGCCAGGGATTTCAAGGAATCGTAAACAACTGTATGTCAATAAAGATTTATTTATTAAAACAATCAAAATTGAAGCATATCGACCAACTGTTCTGCCTGCCCCACTAGAAACAGCTGTTGTATCATAAATTATGGCGGCATTACACGAAGCGAGTCGACTCAGACATGCATCGTATAACTTTCACTTATTTTGTTATACGACCTTGCCTGGGCATCGAACCGGTGCCATTGACAGTGCCACTTAGCTAGCTGAGTAACCTTAAGGTGGTGTTGGGCACTAAACTATTAAAATTTCAATTAATTAAAAAAATGAATTGCAATTAATATATGTACTTAATTGACAATATTTCGAAATTATTAAGCCACCAAAACCAAAATACCTTTTCTTGGTAGTCCTTGGTACTCCTTGAAAGTTTCTTTATTTCGAGTTCCAAAACTGTTTTTTTTTATTTCTTCATTTCGGAGAAAAAAATTAAGATCAAAAAACGTGTGATGACGTCAACGGTTCGTCATACGGCGAAAACTGAGAATTGAAATTTTGTCGAAAGATTGACTATCTATGAACAACGAAATAGGTAGTGTAAGGTTATCAATAATTATGATAGATGCCAAACTCGCGTAGGATAATGTTTTTTAAGAGTCAAAATAATGACCATCATGTCACCGTTTAACCGTACAAATGACGTCATTTGGCACTTACGTCTGTTTAGAATAGAAAGAACTTCAGAGTCGAAAATAAATATGAAAAGGATTGAATAATGGGAAAATAAAAAGTACGGGCAAAATTATAATATGTATGTGTGTTAAAAAAATTTAATGTTGTCAAGTGCAACCAAATGAATTAATTTGCAATTAAATTAATTTAATTCAGGAACAGATCAGTTAACAATGGTGCAATACATCAATAACAGTTTATGGAGTTTCTTGCCGGATCTGCTCCATACGACCCATTTCTTGGAACCGTGCAACTAGTTTTGACTTTTCAAAAATACCTATTTAGTGGTCTAATTGTAATAAAACATTTTGACTTTGACTTTGACTTTGAACAACGAATACACTGTGAATGTTATATATATTATATGTGTCAATAATTTTTCGTCGATTTATTTATTGCAATTGATAAAAAAAAAATATGGAAATTTTATTTTTTTATGGCCAACACTGCGTTAGGAGCAATATGTTATGCCACGATTAATATACTACTAAGATCATTGCTTGCACGAAATAGATAACTTCCGCGATTGTTTGGACACAGTTTTTTTTTTAATCTTACTAACAATGTAGATCGCACATTAATAGTATTCTTGTTAACTCGTCATGCTAAGCTAAATGCTTGTGTTACGAGTGGGTTCACGTCGGTAGTGCAATGGGTGGGTTTCGAACCGGCAACCACATTAAGCCATTAGGCTACCGCCGTTTCATGAATGAGTTTTTATGACGTGTTCAAGTATGAATCACAAATTGACCAAAACTAGAGTACGTATCATACCATCACGCCTGTATTACCCGAAGGTTTAGGCAGTAATGTACACCCACAGTTTGCCGGTATGTTTAGGTGTCCATGTAAGATAGGGGCTAGCTTATCAAAAACCCAATAACAATTTGGTCGACCTCGGAGTCGAATCCAGGACCTCTAGTGTAGCAGACTAATGAGACAGGTAAACGCTGAATAACTATCTTTTTGTGTGTTTTTGTATTTTCCATGCTGAGATTATAAAGTTATTTTAGTAAAAATTCCACTGCCGGCAGGATTCGAACCTGCGACTTCTGGTTAGATACACCAGATGCTATGACCTCTAAGCTAAGAGGTCGAAATTTTCTTTTAAAAATACAAAAAAAAAACTTGTAATAATTCAAAATCTTACTCCTCTCGACAAATTCGGGATGATACATAAAATCTTTATCACGCTTACCCTACCCGCCTTGTAATTATCAGAATCTTAAAATAGATTGCACATACTAATAACAATAATCTAATAACAATGTGCGTGGCACATGTTAGTCAGTTTTGTTTTTAAAACACGTCATCTCTGTGATCTTTTTGCTAAATTACACACTTGTAAACGAAATATTAAGTACTTACTGGGTAAGGGAAATATGCAAGTAATATATTTCAACATATCTACATACCCTGTATTTCTAGAACACACGCACCGTTAACGGTGCACAAGCGCCAAACGTCGAGCTGCTACTGAGAATTTCATAGAAAAACCCAATAACACTTTGCTCGACCTGGGACTGGAACCCAGGATCTCTAGCGTAGCAGTTGCAATTGGAATCACGAGACTACGTAGTTTGTAAGTAACATTTTTTATGGATTAAGTCGGCAAACAAGCAGACGAGCCACCTTGTGGTAACTGGTAAGTAGTCAATGTCGCCCATAGACAACTGCAACACCAAAGCAGTTGCTGATGCGTTGCCGAAATTTAAGAGCCCCTACGGACTACAGACTGCCAGAGACGTAGCAACTAATGAGGAACTGGCTCTTACGTGCAAAAGTCGAAACACACACCAAGGTCCTTTACGACAGACTCCGACGTAAGGATCGCCAGCCAGTCAGACCCCAAGAGGTCTTACCACCGAGCAAGTCAGATATTTTCACGCCTCTTACAGGGTGCCTATCTGAAAGGCAGTGAGGAACAGTATTCTAACCCGTCCCCACACGGGGTAAAATGCTTAAAAATTGGGAGCGATCCTATTGACATTATGTATATGTATACTAGTAGTAGTAATTTAATCATCATCAATCCATTAACCGTCCCACCGCTGAGCAGGGGTGTTAGGTTATAATCCACCATGCTACCCTACTGCGGATTGGCAGACTTCACACGCCATCGAGAAAATCTCTCAAATATGCAGGTTTCCTCACAATGTTTTCCTTCAGCGTTTAAACGAGTACCTAATAAGTAATCAATTTTGAACAAGGACATGAGTGCGTAAAGTATGCTTAGGCTATCAGTTATTCTTCACGGAGGAATAAATCTTCGCTGCCTTAACGCCAGCAAAAAGTGGTGAGGCGAAACACCTGTGTGGTTTTAGTCGGTAGGTCACCCACTCTGGGTAGAGTCCGTCACTACCCGTCGCCTTCCCAGGGCGGCGGAAGTCCATGAGGATTTCCCCACGGAAAAAAGGCTATCACTTATTCTAAGCTAAGCTTCTAGGCTAAGTATTACGGAATGTTAGGACCCAAATTTAGAACCCAGACCCATGACATCAAGCGTATGAAATTCTGAGTTCTAAAAGTTGACGCGGCATTGCCTATTTGGGAAAATCAATGTTTTTTTTTTACATTTGATTGAATAAGATCAACCGGTCTTTAAGTTGCCTATCGTTGTATCTCGAAAACTTTTTTGGAGATCCCGGCCTACAGCAAAATTGAAATAGATTGACAGTCGTAAATGCAAATTGGATAACTTTACAAATCCATTGCTAAGCTCTTTTGAATTGAGACCTTGGCAAAAGATTAATTATTATTTGTGAATGTTTTTTTATTGTTGTTACACGTTATTTCTATTTTTCTTATTTTCGTTTCTATGAGATGATAAACAAGCATACGGGCCGCCAGCTACACCAGTGGTATCACTCGTGCGCTTTGTGATACCCAAAGTCTCAATTTCAGTGGCAATATTACCCTTCAAGCCGGAAAACAATAATTATAGCAATTTTACGTGGGAGAGCCATGCTTCGGCACGAATGGGCCGGCTCGACCGGAGAGATACCACGGCCTCACAGAAGACCGGCGTTAAACATCACTTGCGTTGTGTTTCGCCGAGTGAGTGAGGTTGTATCAAAAGCCCTGAGAAACATAGAAACAACAGTACTACCACATCAGAAAGTTTTAATTCGTCATATTTATTGACTTTCTCAAACGAGCCACCTTTTGCTAAATAGTCATCGACGTAGACACCTTTTAAAAAGGTACATTTCTGGAAGGGGTTATTTTTGGATATAGACGTTTCAGGAAAGTGACATTCTGAGCCTGAATAACATGCTACACCGGAATTGCTGATTTCGTAAAAAAACTCTGCTCGACCTGGCGATCGAAAATCATCAATAACGCTTGACTAATGAGACAGACACTTTAATAAACTCAACAATATTAAACAAAGTCGTTGTCCTGCTCCCTATATCCGCGACACAAACTGATTACACAAAGATCAATAAACAGTTAACGCGTTATTGTATAACGAGTTATATTGTAACAGCTATATAAATAAAATTGTATTCAAATCTAGCACACTGTTTACATGAATTTATTCGCAGTTTTATTTCCATTCGTACTTTGAAATAAATTGTTAAGTTTCAAAGTGTGATGAATTTAACTAAAATTAACAAAACAGTAAAACCGCTTTCAAAAACATAACGTCTCAACATTTTCGAAACTCAGTAAGTAGAACTTACCTGGACGATGTCATCGTTTATTCGGTGGGTGATAATTTTGTAATTTTGCGATCTTCACCAAATTTGAATGGTTCCACTTCAGGAGTATAAAAATAAAAAAGAATTCTCCTAATCAGTGTGGTACTATTCGGCAGTTTATTGCATCCATCCCAATATTTCCTGTCCCATATTATGTATACTACATAAGCGATTTATCTCAGCAGCATTGTGCATTGTGTTGGATGAGTATTTTGATTGATTGTCCTGAATAACGAGCGCCCTACCCATTAAATACGGGAACAGTTCTTAGGCACGTATTTTAGAGCGTACTCGAGTGACATCTACTACTTGAGTGGCTTATGAGTACACGGTAGGCTACTCAAACGCCACAATCCATACTTCCCCCTATTTGTCCTAGTTTTCATAGTTTACAGTATTTTTTAGGGTTCCGTACCTCAAAAGGTAAAAAAAGGAACCGTTATAAGACCACTCTCTTGTCCGTCTGTCCGTATATCACCACTGATTTTCACAGGAACGATTGGAAAGAGCTTATTGCCTGAGGGCATGAGATGGGTCATCTTGTTTCCATGTTTTTCGTTCCGACTTCACGTGGACTTGTCGGACACCTGTATTAGACGACTTAATAGCGGAGACCGAATATATTTATTCTTTCAACCATCAAATTACGAGATAACTGGTATTGGAAACTTTCTCCGAAGTCGTGATGTGTGTCAAATTTAATTATGGTGATAAGAACTGAACTCGCCAATATTATCTTGCGATTTTTCCTCAATAACTTTTCTGTCCGAATTTAAAGGCGACATTTCTATTTCTGACTTGGAGTGGTAGAGGGAGGTCAAAGAAAAGATGGATGGATTGTGTTAAGGCCGATATGATGGGAAAGGGAGTGAATGATGAGGTGACGGCTGATATTGATGAATGGAAGAAAGGACATGCTGCGCCGACCACAAATAAAATGGAACAAGGGCAGGAAAATGATGAATTATATTTCTAACTTGTAACGTCACTGGGTTTTCAAGATCTGTAAGACCTACAGTTCACATCACGACAGACAGGCGAGCAATTACAGCCCGGTTAAAATAAGTGAGCGTGTCTGAAATTGTCTGCAAATACAAAATCGATGTAGTGACAATTGGGTCATAAATGTTTCGCATTCGAGAATATAGAATCTATATTATATATAATCTATATAGGACTATATATATTATAGACAGTCCTTACTTATTTAAATCTATTTACAAAAAAGCGCCAATTTAAGGCTGATCGTTCACCTGAGCCCGCGAAATTCAAATTTCAAGTGATTTTTCGCAGTTTTTAGGTATATAACAAGTTCTAGATTTATGGCTAGATTCATGTAATCATCGGTTTCTTCTAGGCAAGCGCGCTCCATCGTAGATAGCAGTATAGCTTAACATGAGGCAAACTGGCGATCATGCGTAAGCCTATCACGAATAAAAAAAAATCGCGAGATTAACTATACAACATTCACAACTGAGAACTAAAACCTTTACTTAAAAATCATTATCAAGCCAAAAACTGTGTCAATGGTCAAAATTGACAGTTTACACTGTTTTTAGGCAATGGTTTTAGTTAAACGTTCTGAATTTTGTATAGTTAATGTCGCAATTACTATTGCCATGAATGTAGAACTTAATAAAGACCTAAAAATTGAAATTTGAATTTGGCGAGATCAAGTGAACGATCCGCCTTAAGTGATTTTAACCGGCCGAGCCATTCGGAACGGGTTATTTCACACGACACAGTTAAATTAAGCGTACTGTAGGTTACTGTAAGCCTCACAACTCGTATGATCTAAGTAAAGATCGCGGTGAGTCAAGTGCAGATCCGTTGGAACCTCTGATTCATGGGGTAAACAACAGTGATGCAGTAATTCTTACAACTACTAGTCAGCTACTAACTAGGTACTAATGTTTTTTTTACATACCATCACGCCTGTATTCCCCGAAGGGTTAGGCAGAGGCGTACTCATGTACACCCACAGTTCGCCGGTATGTTTAGGTCCCATGTAATAAGGGGCGAGCCTATTGCCATTAACCGGGCACAAATCCAGACTCCGAGCTGCTACTGAGAATTTCATAGAAAAACCCAATAACACTTTGCTCGACCCGGGGATCGAACCCAGGACCTCTAGCGTAGCAGTCGCGCTTGGGACCACTAGACTAATGAGGCAGTCGTTTTTTTTAATAGCAAGAAATAAGTTCTTTCAGTTTTCGCGTGAAGTATAGCATAACAAGCTTCTACCCGCGACTACGTTTGCGGCAAAAAACTGCCCCACACTAGGATTTTCTCCTGTATCGTGGATGCGTTTACAAAAACAAATTCCTACATACACAAACGCCCAGTCCCGGAATAACTACCTGTAGATCATACAAATTTTCTCCGTGTGGCGATTGAACCCACAACACCAGGCGCAGAAGCCGATCGCTCGGAGGTTTCGCTAAACGTGTCGTTTATAATATTAAGTAGGATTTTTTTTATAATTATGCGTAAATACTCGTATATACCTTAGCATGTTTTCTTCCCATCAACCCCGAAAAAATCTAATAAATCATAATGAAATAGGTACATTGTTGTAAGCTTCCAAAGTGCTTTTCACGCCATGCAATCAGCCAACCTTAGACATAACAATAAAGGTTTGTTAAAACTAACTTTTACTGGCAGATTCACTCGCATAGTTACTAAAGAATTTATGTTCATAGTACCTACGGTTAATTGTGTCATTGTTCTTTTGAGATAAATTGTTATATTATATATAGTATGCACAATATTATTCTCACAAGTAAAAACAAAACTGATGTTTAAGATGATATGCGGGATGTACAAGTTATTTAATCTTAACCTTGAGTTTTATTTACAAGTCAGGCTGTGTTTTCGGTGTTTTATTTTTCAATAAGTACATTTTCGCATAACCGGTCCTTGCAACTGTTCCACTGATCTGGCATCGTCTTGCGACGTGTTGTTTGGCTCCCTAGATTATGGTCGAGCTACACAATGACTGATGTACATATATGTGCCGTCGGATGGGACTGGTCTACTCAAAGCCGCTGTGGCTTTTTCTTCAAAAGGCCATTTCAGACATTGTCTTACATTGTACATCACATATTTGCTACTAAGTATTATGTCTCAACTTTAAAAGAGACCATGATTCCTTAAGTTTGTTTCGGTGGTTCTTCTCAGGGATCGTCAGTTAAGAAATACCGGTGCCATCCAGTTAAAAAATATATAAATACATTGACTTGTAAAAGACTAGACTGCCTCATTAGTCTAGTGGTCCACAGCGCGACTGCTACGCTAGAGGTTTGATCCCCAGGTCGAGCAAAGTGTTATTGAGTTTTCTATGAAATTCTCAGTAGCAGCTCGGAGTCTGGATTTGTGCCCGGTTAATAGCTATAGGCTTGCCCTCTATAACATGGGACCTAAACATACCAGGCGAACTGTGGGTGTACATTAAGTACGCCTCTGCCTAACCCTACGGGCTACTACAGGCGTGATGGTATGTTTTTTTATGTTTTGTAAAAGTGACTTCAATGGATCTATTTAAAGAAATAAATATCATTTAATCACTTGTGGAAGTATATGGAAAGAAAGAAGAAAGAAAGAAATTTATTTGGTACAGCTTAACGCAGTTCACACCATAATACAAGTAACCGCGAGGCCTTTGTTTAGCAGTGAACGTCTTTTAGCTGATATGATGATAATGATAAAGAGAAAAGAAAAGAAAATTCTGCTATAAAATTCCCAGTACCAGTTTGGAGTTTAAAATCGGTTTCTCTGCCTAACCCTTTGAAGAATACAGGCGTGATTTTATATTCTCTCACAATATAATGTAATGTACTTAAAAATACGTTTTCTTTGTTAATCTTCGTGCGCCAGTTTTTATTTTACAGCGCTCTTACATGCCGCTCGTAAATTAAAAACACTTTTATTTAAAATCGTGCCCGCTCATAATCAAAATAATCACGTGCAGACGTGACGTCAGAAGAGGTCATCATACGGTTAATAACAATATAATAACATAACATACCATCACGCTCATATCTCCGAAGGATTAGGCAGAAGTGTATTCATGTACACCGACAATTCGCAGGAATGTTCTTAGGTCCCTTGTAATAGTGGGCGAGTCTTTTGCCATTCTTCATTATCATTATCAGTTCACTGCTGGACGTAGGCCTCCCCCAATGTGCACCATATCACCCTGTCCTCGGCTTGTCGCATCCAGCTTACGCCAGCAACCTTTCGCAAATCATCACTCAATTTTGCCGGAGGGCGTTCTACTAGCGTTTGCCGGGTCGCGGTCCCCACTCAAGTACACGTCCGTCCCGTCCCCCGTTGTTGGTTCTTCTACAGATATGGCCAGCCTTCCAAGCAGCTACTGAGAATTTCATCCAACTTGTCCCCCACACGGGAGAAAGTCTCTCTCCCCTAAGTCCCTCTTACCAAAATGAACCCTTCAACACTGATAAGCAGTAGAAATCGCAATTAAGTACTCGTAAAGGTCTTCAAAGTTATGTATGAAAGCTAAAGTAATTGGACGATAAACTATCTTTTGAAGACACTTTTAGAAGTCAGTTATTACATTTTTAGATGGGGCTGACTTCCTAACTGACGTCTTCTGAGGAACACCGAAACAAACTGAGGAAATCATGGTCTCTTTTAAAGTACAGATATAAATTTGAGTGACATAATGTAGGGCAATGTCTGAAATGGCCTTTGGACGAAAGAATCATAGCGGTTTTGAGTAGACCAGTCCCAACATACATCTGTCATTGTGTAACTCATCAACTCAAAAAATTATAGAAGGCACAATAAAAAATGAAAAACATACTTAAATAAAAAAAAAAATACTTCTCAAAAACAAAAAAATGGTTCTCTTTTTTTGTCCCGGCTTCGAGCCAGCAAATCTGGCAACCCTATCTACAATACATGCATACTTCTTTTCTTTTCAGATCATACAAGCGAAAGTAATTAAATGGTTTCATAAATTTTATTCACAGCTGTTACCTTTTCTTTCATCTCCACAGCGTGTAACCGATCTCGCTCAATATTTCCTGAACGTAACTAGCTGGTTTCTATTAGAACAATTAGCTGCTGAATCACCGGCCTTGTGTGTTGAACGTGCAATCATCGATTGCAGTGTTTAATTTCTTAAAAATAACAGGGTTAGTGAAAATATTATTAAACTAGCTTCTGCCAGCGACTTTGTCTGGTCTTTAGAATTGGGTCCGACCCGGATAAAAAGTACCCTATGTGCCAGACTATGATCTATGTCTGTGCCAAATTTCATCCAGACCCGTTCAGCCGTTTTGGTGTGATTGACTCGTAACAATCGTCCATCCAAACTTTCGCATTTGTATTAGATTATATTTTTTCAGAATAATTTAATTCGTATTCTGAAAATATAATTCAAATCAGCTAATAAATTTCTAAGATGAGTGTTTTAAGTTTTTGGTGGGGATTGAGAGGGAATGCTCTGTCCATGTCCCGCAAAACAGGTGTTTGTATAAAATTTGAATGGCGCATCTTAGACTTGACGTCATCTCTATGTAGTACCCTCTCTGTCTAGCATAGAACTAAATGCTTCCTAATTTTTTAACCAATTTAAATTTTGTTTTTGATGATCGGCTCTTAAACTTATGGTTAAAAAGACCAGAAAAATACAGACAAGCCTAATGTTTTTTCGGCTGGTTCTCGAGAAACTTCTCAGTTTTACTACGTCCGGCAAGGTACAGTTACTACTTCAATGATATTGGAAGGTAGGTCGTAAAAACCTTTTCAAGTAAAGTGAATTTGACTTTACAGACTTTTCCCTAGGGGTTGCGTAGGTCAGCGGTGTTGTGCCTTGTGTAAAAGGAAGGAAATATCCCATTGCAAAGTAACTCCGACATGAAATATTCATACACGAAAGCGACTTTGTTTTTCCATGGCGGCTACTTCTCTAAGTTTTTTTATTCAACAGATAACAAACAACGGTCGCGGTGGCTGAGTGCCGAACTTTGGGAGAGGCCTAAGTTCGGCAGTAAATTGCCGCAAGATACTGCCAAAGTAGCAGATGTTTACGAAACTATGTACAGTCAACAGCACACCAAGTTACCACAAACTCTATTAAGTATTCGGAGATTAAATCGAAAATCGATTGAAGAAATTTGACAGTTTTGGATACCACGATGTGTCCGACTGTACATGTGCTCAGTAAGTAAATATTTTGACCAAAAAATGGTAATCCTACTTTATGAGTCACGACGTACCTAATTATTATCAGACAAACATGCTGATTAGCTTAATCCGATTCTGTTTAGGAGCGCATGCATGACACATAATTATAGTGTGTAGTGGTGGCAGATTTCAGAGGGCGCTCGCGCAGTTTGTTGGGAACTTTTGGGAGGGAGAAACGATGGCACAAATGAAATCGTCTATATTGTGTGACCTGCGACACGCCCGCGGTTTCACCCGCGTTGCTCCGTTCCTAAGAGGTGTAGCGTGATGTTATATAGCCCATAACCTTCCTTGATAAATAGACTATCCAACACAAAATATTTTTCCAATTCGAACCAGTAGTTCCTGAGATTAGAGCGTTCAAACAAACAAACAAACTCTTCAGCTTTATAATATAAGTATAGATGCGACACTTCATCAAATTACTAAAGCGCCTGAATTATAAATGTGAGAGTAACTGTCTGTCTGTTTTTTACGCGGAAACCGCTGAATTTTCGTATTAGAGTTAGATTGAACCTTGGAATAGGACAAAGGCTACCTTTTGTCTCTAAAAGTCCTTTGGAATTGCGAGTGATACCGCAGGAATCAATATGTATCAAAAGCTTTAGTATAGTAATTTCATACATTTTGTTTCTATTTGCTGGTAATTCGAATATAAAACCTACATTTATTGTTAAGAGGAGAGCAGAAAAAGGCAATAGACACCTTTTTTATTCTTGATAGGCTTACGCTTGACCGCCAGTTCGCCTGATGTTTAGCGACACTGCGATGGAGCGCGCTTGCCTAGAAGAAACCGATGCACTCGTGATTTAAAGACACCCAGATTATATCTATCGGGGAAGACTCACTCGGCGGGAAGCGCATTACACATTTCAGCGGTACGCATGATAAAAGTGGACTTAAGGCCACTATGTCCACCATGAATCGATGACGCTTTTTGATACTTCTGGTCGTCCGAACGGGGAATAAGATTGTGCACACTCTCTGAAATGTATCCGATAAAAATCCGATGAGTTAGCAACTTTGCGGCGATGTTCAAGACAATCCAGACTTTGGAGTTTAGCCCGGACAAGGGAGTCGTACATATATACATCTGTCAGTATCTCCATTCGATAATGTCACATAGTACTCTCATCTTAATGGTTTATTTACAAATACCATGTGTTATCATATTGTTATGGCATTACAGGTGTTAGGGTACTTGGTGCTTGTAATATTATGGTAAGAAGAATATGTTTAAAATTGTGTGATACTACTGCTACTATCACGACTGTATTCCTAGAAGTGTTAGGCAGAGCTGTAATGTATACCCACAATTAACTGATATGTTTTATTCCCATATGATAGGGCGGCGAGTGTTGCCATTAACTGGGCAAAAATCCAAACTCTGAGTTGCTACTGACACTGCTCGCCCTACGAGTCGAACTAAGGACCTCTCGCTCAGTACCCGCGCTAACGACTAGTAGATCAATGACGCAGCTATGAGCTAACGCATTAAATATAATATAAACGGTAGATTATCAATTTTTCCTCATGTTATGTACCTACCTATCATTCATTGCTCAACATTATGGTCGTACCCTGTCTCTTAAAATACAGGTATTTTTAAGAGACAGGGTTTATATATTGATTGATAGACTTACTGTTGTAATATTACAGTAATTTCATAACATACCATCACGCCTGTATTCAGTTCGCCGGTATGTTTAGGTCCCATGTCATAGGGGGCGAGCCTATAGCCATTAACCGGGCACAAATCCAGACTCCGAGCTGCTACTGAGAATTTCATAGAAAAAACCAATAACACTTTGCTCGACGAGTCGCGCTTGGGACCACTAGACTAATGAGGCAGTCAATCTGTACTGTAATTTCTTAGGTTTTTTATAAACAATCCCTAATGAGGCAGTTAGTTTAGTGCACCTTGGACCATGATCTAATTACATACCATCACGCCTGTATTCCCCGAAGGGTTAGGCAGAGGCGTACTAATGTACACCCACAGTTCGCCGGTATGTTTAGGTCCCATGTAATAGGGGGCGAGCCTATTGCCATTAACCGGGCACAAATCCAGACTCCGAGCTGCTACTGAGAATTTCATAGAAAAACCCAATAACACTGCTCGACCTGGGGATCGAACCCAGGACCTCTAGCGTTGCAGTCGCGCTTGGGACCACTAGACTAATGAGGCAGTCTTGATCTGAGTCATGATCTAATTCGAAACATAAAACTGTTTCTGATACGGTTTTATCCAAATCAATTTTCGTCACACATTCAAAATACAATAAAATAGAAAAATAACTCGGCATTGACCAAAATTCGCTATTGTCATACAAACAATAAAATATCAAAATCACTGGCAAGGTCAGTCCACCTGACACGAGGTTTTCGACGCGAGAATCGAACCGAAACATCTGTGACTCACGTAACACTGAGTCATATCATGTGTTGAACTTAACTAGGTGTTTTGTAAGTAACATAATGAGAACATCAAGCTACTAATAAACATGATTACTAAGGCTTAAAACTAAAAGGGTAGTTCAATTACTTTAAAAACCAATTATTTCTAAGGTCAGAGCCAAAATTAACCTAAAGATAAAGGAGGCCCGGATTAAAGAGGCTGTCGCTGCACATAAACCATAGACAAGTTTTTTTTAAGGAGGTACGAATTGGTGGAGAATTAAGATGTGTTACCTAGAGGCCTATACAATAGGTACATGGCATAATTCTAATTCGTAACTGTATGTTTGTCTGCTACTTATGTCTAAACTGCTGAATAGATATCAATAAAAATAGTCTGAGAGATAGATTGCATGCTGCTTGCCTTGCCTAGACTGCTTTTTGATTCAAAATAATAAATAATCTTTTTTGGACTGGTACCACTGCAATATTTGATGTAAGAATATTTTTCAAACTAAGGAAACCCATGAATAACCCATTGAACCCATGAATAATTTGTAACTATTATACTGGCTAGAAGCCAAGATCATAAGAACTAAGGGTCAAGTCAAGTCATTTCAACAAGTCAATTATTGAAACATTGTTTTCATTAAAACCATGTGTTTAAGAATGTGTGGCTCATCAGCTTTGTATTATACATAGATTGTAAAAGTAATTAATTCTATATAACAAGTGTTCATTCCTTAACCAATGCTTCCTGCAATTGTCACAAACAATTGGACAGTTGAATAATCTAGAATAATAGATTGTTGAAATTGATACATTGACATCCAAGTTTTTAGTGTAAAAAATGTTTTTATCATTTTATATATTGCAAATCAAAGACTGGCTTGTCCTCTGGGCCTAGATGATGCCTATCTCCGCCAATGTTGGTGTGGTAGTGCCTACATAGTTTTAGCTATACACAGATTTGTATAATACACATGATATGTAATACACAGCTCAGGATAATAATCAAAGTTGAATTCTTTATTTCAATTATAAGATTACAAGTACTTTTGAATTGTCAAAACTAGGTGCATGGTTCCAAGTGTGGGACTTATGGAGAAGAACCGGCAAGAAGCTCCATAGACTTCTATAGATAACAAAGTATAACCTAGTTACTTAAATATAATGTTCGTATTTGTAATTTCACACCCCGGACACAGGAGTTATTCCAAGTGTGTGGCAGAGTATAACTATTGTTATAGTTATTTTAGTAAAGGAAAAATTCAATCGCAGGCAGGATTCGAACCTGCGTCTTCTGGTTTGATATACCAGAATGATTGATATATCAAACCAGAAGACGCAGGTTCGAATCCTGCCTGTGATTGAATTTTTCCTTTACTAAAATAACTTTATAATCTTAGCATGGAAAATGCAAAAATATCACAAAAAGATATTGTTTTAGTTTTTCACCAAAAACAATTAGTACTTAAACATAAATCAATACATAACCAGAATCATTAAGCCAATTTAGAGAAAACCATTTCAACATAGAGGATGTTCTGTGAGACCTTGTTAAAACAATATACCTACTATATATTCACATTTCAGAAAAAAATACTTTTTAAGTAATTATTGTAATGATTTTTACTTTGTTCTGAATGTCTAGTTCTATATCATTGGTGATACTGCATAAGTAACACTTTAAATAAAAATTTAAAGTTAGGACTTCTACCAAGACCTTGCTTGATAAACTCATGGTAACAACACCAGAATATACGGATAATAAGGGTGTAAGAGGCAAGGTGGGGCAATTGTAGGGGTGCCAAGTCAAAATGAGATAGCAGCCTTGCATACAACCTAATATGACTTAAAGAGGGTCAACCAAAATTGATTACATTTTTACTGTGTATGAACTCATCATGTATGAATCATCATCATCATCATCATATCAGCCTATTGCCGTCCAAACTGTCCGTCTGAACTGTATATGTTTAAATAATTAATGTACTTATATTTGCTTGGTATATAAAGTTATTTTCTTGTTTTTTAATTTTTATTATTAGGTTTTGTTTTCTATGTGTTTGTGTTATGTATGTAAGGACTTGTAACACTTTTTATGGCAATTAAATGTTTCTTTCTAATAACTTATTTCTATGGATCTTTTAACACTCAATTTGTCAAATACCTTGGAATCACAAAAACAACAGCTTTATGAAGAAATTATGATGATCAGTTTAAGAAATGATGACTAAATGTTTAACTAGTTAATTTTTAAACAACTGCAATGATTTTTCATAATAAAACTGATATTTTTCTTACTTAGTATATAAATTGTTAATGTTGACTTGATAACTGCTGTTATATATTGCTTTTTATTATGCAATTAATGTGTCATTGTTATATACTAACAGGCTTAATATTATTGTGATCTACCAAGTAGTAAAGGTTTTTAGAATTTATATTATATTGTTTAAGACTTTTAAATATAAAAATAGCTGTATACATTTAGGTAACATAGAATATGCATCATACAATGTGGTACCATTACTACATTACAAAATGTGCAAATAAAAAAGAAAAATTTACTCAAAACTTGTAGAAGAATAGCTATTACCATAATCACTGGTAATATTCTGAAGCATTTAAAATTAAGAACAGTTATGGAACAAAGAGATGTGATGTGTTTTGAATATCACAACACTCTTGGGTGTGTTCACAACTAATTAGTAAACCAGACTTGTCCTGCATTCAAGGTCATCAGTAACACGTGTTTTTTATCACAAAAACTGCCCCGTAAACAATAGGCAGCACTTAATATCCTTTTTGGTACAAATTCTTTCGATTATCAACATTTTTTTCATAACGAGAATTATTTTGTATGACAAGCGAGATTTCCATTACATTTTTTGAGAGGTAACGCCCGTGAAAGCGATAGATTCGCGTCGTTATCGTCTGTTATACGGGTAAATAAGAGAATAATGTATTTTAGAAAGGCCCCCTACCTTGTATACATCACCGTAGGTTCCCGAACCGATTCTCTGAATGAGTTCATACTCATCTTGTGGATTCCTTCGTGATATATCCGAACTCAAAACACCACCACTATGCGCCATAATCACTATTGAACACTATACTAACATTTATCTACACTTTCATCTCATCATTCACATAATTATTAACACAAAACGTCGTGAAATTAATTATTTTTCTATCACTCCGACATCGTCTGACGTTTGCCACAGTGCCATTTTTGGTATTGCCGTAGTATATTTTGAAATAGCTTCTATTTTCTACCAAATAGTAGTGCCCAATCTAGCAGGCAATAATTCCTGTTTTGTAATTCGTGTTTAATAACGAAAAGAATATATGAAGAGCGGGTTTGACTATTCCGATACGAATTTGATGAGACTTTTGAAGTTTTTTGTGTTTACTATCAATAGCTCAACTTTAAAATGTTTACCAGTATAATGCGAATTAATATTTTAAATAAAAAATGAATTGGATCTATACATAAATTTATAAATAAACTGTTTTCATGGAATATTAGTAGCTATTACTTTCTACTAATAGACATTTTTTTGTTGATATTACAACACTAATCGTCGCTGTCATTCTTTATTAGGCTATAGTTTACCGTAGACAATATTATATATTTTTGACACAATATAGGCCAAGGTATTCAAAACATTAGACAGCTTTAGTAAAAAATTGAGAGCTATTTATCTTGAAGTTTAAAAGCAAATTTTGTCTTCATACGCTAAATAAGTTTACGACCTAAATATAATTTATAGTCTACTCATTGCATTGTATGATGTCTTACGCACATAAAAGCTTCCTTTTCAATAATGTATTTGTACCTATGTTACAACTGATGAACTTCCAACCCGTATTCCAACCTGTATTCTAATCCGTCCCGTGTGAGGACGGTTTAGAATACAGTCTCTCACTGCCATTTGGATAGGCATCTCGTAAGAGCCAGTTCCCTCTCGGTTGCGGAGGCTCTGTCAATCTGCAGTCCGTAGGTAACGCATCAGCAACTCCTCTCATGTTGCAGGTGTCCAGGAGCGACGATGACTACTTACCATCAGGTGGCTCGTCAGCCCGGAATTTTTTAAGCTATTGCATAGCTTCTTTCGCGGGCCTTGAGCGTGGGGACCGAATCCAGAAATTCCGTAACGAAAAAAACCTAACACGCTTGTCTTTAGTTCAGCAACCCGCCTTTAGGTGGCATTGGTTGTATTACATAAGTTGATAAAAACCAATGCCACCTAAAGGCGGGTTGCTGAACTAAAGAGAAACACGCTTGTCTCTTTAGTTCAGCAACCCGCCTTTAGGTGGCATTGGTTGTATTACATAAGTTGATAAAAAACGCTATGTAATAGCTTTACCGCGGCAGTCCCCGAGTGCCACACGTCTTTTTTTTTTATTAGGTCGGCACTTATTCAATAAAAAAAATATCCTCTATCAACTCTAAAGGGAAGCTGGCAGCTTATTTCGACACGAGAGCCACAGTGTGGTGGACTTTACAGATCTGAGATCTTTCATCGTATTGCCTTCAATGTTTACAGTATATAAATAGATATTTAAATAATTTTTATTATGATTAAAATAGTAAAATATGGTTTCTGGCAAATTATTTTTTTACTGCATTTATCCACTTTTGTCGATTATCACATAACTATGGAAAGTGAGAACTATTCGCGGGAAAGTAATATAATTATATTGACCATTTGACTTATTTTTCTTTCTCTTTTTAAGTGTTCGAGCATCCAGAAATTGTTTGAAATGATGCCAACAGTTACTTTCTGCACCGCACATCTTCATCCACATGTCTTATCAAGTTCATCCACATAACTTAGCACCACTGGAATTTCCTCCCACACACACTCAGGGTGTGGAATTATCTTCCTGCCGAGGATTTCCCAACGGAAAACAGCATGGGGTTCTTCAAAAAGGATGTGAAAACATTTTTTAAAGGGTCGGCAACGTGCGAGTCACACTCCCGGTGTTGCAAGCGTCCATACATCAGTCGGGACTCGGGCCGTATGATTGTATGCCACCTTAGTGGTATAAAAAAAAACAAATTAATTCTCACCTATCTAGGTATTATTTTTCACTTCTTTTTTAATGATTATTATATATCGTGCAGTATCAAATTATCAATATCAAGTATTGTATGCGTAAAGATTCGAATTTACGCCACCAGATGGCAGACCTTCTAACTTTGTAGTATCAAACAAAGCTCCTTTACGAGAGCGCTGTACTGTATATAAAGTGTTGCATCGACCTAATGTTCTGAGCCTTGCCTTACTTTGCTATTTAGTAAACGTTTTTTGATAAACCCTTAAAATTACGTTGCAGAATCGGGAATTTGGATATCGATCCAATTCATGCAGCGCCGGCCCTGCACTCTATCAAGGCAAAGCAATATTATTTTCGGAGCGCTTTGATTGATCGACGCTATCTCATGACATAATTTGTATTTCATGTTAAATAGTAGGTACCTACTAATATTATTGTTTGCGTTTGGCTTATTAGTGCCCATTGCCACAAGTCGCTTAGAGCGGCTGCCGCTCTTGCTCTACTTTCCTATAAGTACTGTACCTAATCTTTGCTCTACTCTAGGGCTAGCGGTAATGCTTTCCACAATTGTGCATTAAACTATCCTACGAATTTTCAATGCAATTTTCTGTTTACAGCTACCTACAGAATTTTGAGTGTTATACGCTGTATTTTACTCAAGTATTTTACCAGAGTTCGTTATTTTATGTGGTTGTAATTGTAAGCAGAGTTTGCTGTTGTTGGCAAAAAACTCGAAAATAATGTTCGAAATCACTTGAACTCCGCAATAATTAAAACATAAAAGGCAAACGACTGTGAAAATGGCATTCTATGAACATTATCTTCAGCTATTTGGAACTCAACTATGCTTCAGTTTCAGCTTGGCTGTTCGCTCTTTCGCTTCAACCCGCGAAGAATCTCATCTTTAACATATGTCAGTAAAACAAGTAAATAATGTTAAAATGGTATATTTATTACAATCCAATATCTCCAGCCGGCTTCCATGTAACGTCTTACAAAATTTGTTTTACGCCGACATCAATAATAACTTCTAACACTTTATTATAAAATTATATAATCTTTTGGTACAATCCATTTTAAGTGCACTTTTACAAACTTTACCACTTACGTGTCGTAAAGGCTACTCGAGTTTAAGCATTCGGGAAAATTTATAATTTCCGAAAAAAAACATCGTAATACGCGTCGGCACTACGCTTTAATACCTTTGCATAAAACATGGTTTGGTCTGTTGACAGATGGCTGTATAAAGTAAAATCTTTGCTTCAAAACGCTGATAAGAATTTTATTTATAAATTGTCGATCATATTTGTATAAATATAAAATACTATATTGGATTGCTTATAAATTGCGATAATACAATTAGTTTAAGTACTTCCACATTTGCTGTATGGAAAAATATATTCTACTACTATAAAAGTTAGGACTACATTAATGATGTCGGCAACCCACAAAATAAAAGATCCATACCAATCCAACACACTGACGTCTGTGGAAGTACTGAACACTAATAAATCATTTGTATAAGCTATAATATAATCTAATTGGGCTTCATAATATATATATTTGAGCTAATATATATAACAAAATTTGCTGGCATGTACTTGATAAAATATTCACTATTTCTTTCGTCAGTTTTACATGCAAATAATTTAAAACTTAACGGCATAATTTCGCTAATTTTTCGGGAATCTTCGTCACTCGGGAATATAACCCAAGTTATTAAGTATTGTGAGTGAAAGAGACAGCATCATGCTCGATTTCATTTCCTTGCGCAAAAGTCAAAATGTAGTATCACTGTAACGTTGTCTTTAAATCAGTCACAAACTGAATTTGGAGCACATCATCTGCTTTCAACAACAATTTTACATCATTAAATATCAACAGCATGCAACAATAATTTTTTAACTAAAATTTTGTAAGTTAAAACATACAGTCAAGCTTAATCAGCTAATATTAATAATAATTTATTCATCAGTGCCTTATCGTATCACGATTTGATAGAGAAACATGAAGATTGATAATTGAGACTATTTTTTACCTTCATCAATTTAATTATAAATAATATTTTTATAACTCTTCCACCGAATTTGTACTAAATGCTATAATAGTATATTTACATGGGAGTGAACCGAAAACAATATAGTTTTTATTTGGTAAAAGCGCTTACAACCACAAAAGAATTAGATTGTTTGTATAAGGGCTGTTTAAAATCTATAAGACAGAATAATTTAATTAACAGATGGAAGTCCTAAAAGGAAAAAGACAGAGGATATTTTTCGTTGACAATGTGATTTTTCCCCTAAAATAAATTACATCATTCTCAATAACAATGATTAACAATATGATACTTAATAGGACATAAATACACTATACTAAGTAAAAGACGCTTCCAAATGATTTAAACAACCCGTACACAAAAAGACGAAATATTTCAGTAGTGATTTTAAACAATTAAAAATAATTTTGAACGCGTATTATATAAGCAGAAATTTTCAAGCATGCTTTGGCACTTTCACCATAAATAAATAAATATACATATATTTTTTTTTACATTTTTTGCAAAGTGGAAGAAAGAAGTATTGTAATACGATCGTCTATAATACCGAAGGGAACATTTACAAATTTAACCTATTAACCTATTCAAACAAATATACACACACAAACAAAGAAATTCATTTTATATATACGGAAAGAGATCTGTTATGGATTTTGATTTTTTTCGTAGATTAAAACATTCGACAGCGGTTCCACGACGGGAAATGGGGTACTTTATTAAGTTTTGATCAGATGAGATGTTTCAGATTCTGCGATTGTGTTAAGAGCTAATGGAGCTGTTTAACGACAATTTAGTGCTCAATCGAGTCTAAACACCGTAGCTTGAATATTATTTCGTCTATTATGCTCTTTAAGGTTCAATTTTTGATATATCAATGGTCCAGAAACGCTACAAAAGTCCCATTTGAACATACCACAAACAGAAGCGCTATTAAAACAATAAATTATAATAATTCACAAAATTAATTTACTCTCAACTACTGAAAAGTGCTCAATCACACCAATTTACCTATTTTTTTAATTAATTATTTTTTTCATTATTCTAATCAAAAAATACATAATAACCAACTTCAAAGAATTAATTCTAATGGTAATAATAGGGAAAAAAGTATCTTAAAAATTAATAGTAACATTAAATAAAAGGATTAAAAAATAAAAACAGGTCTAACGTTATTTTTTTTTCACGAACTATTTTCAGAGGCTACCTACATTTTAAAGAAATATAACTTACTCTTTTTTTTCTCGTTGAATAAATAATTTCTTTCCTCTGTCTATGCCTACGCGTGAGCAAAGCGTCCATAATTTTATTGCATCACTATTTTGTCTCATTTGGAATTTGAGGTTAGCTGACGCCGTATTGGGGGGAATTTAAAACTAGAATATAGTTGCCGTGAGGCGCAACAGTCTATTAATTGTCTATATATGATAAGAGATGGCGCTGATTTCATTTGGGACTCGGTTAGTTAGATAGGAACGAGCGTTTTCACCTCCGGTTGGCCCGCGCGCGCGTGGCTCGTACGGGTGTCTTTTTAGCTTTGCTGGTCTTGGCGGGCTTCGCTTTCGCTTTGGCGTTGTCTTTGCGTTTGGCTTTGGTATTCGCGTTCGATTTCGCCGAGCGGTTGCTCTCGATGGAGGTGACGCGGCGGTCGGACTCGAACGAGAAGGCGGGCACCACCGACTTGACCTCGGAGGGCGACAGGCTGATCTCCAGCCGCCGCCGCCGCGACCGGGTCATGCGCACATTCTGACCATCTTCTTCCACCTCCAGCTTTAAAGGTACAGATTTCGTCTTTTTAGCCCTAACTACTTTGCGTTCCTCGACCACCGGCTCGTTGCTGCTCTTACGCGAGGCGCGGCCGTTTTGTCCCTTTTCTCTAAGAACGGGTTTGGTGGTCTCTTCATACTTCCTCTTACGAGTGACTCTAGTCACTACGGTCTTCTCATTCTCTATAGACTCTTTTGTGGCTCTATTCTTCTCCGTCTGACTCTTACTCCTAAGTACGCGTTTCTCTACTTCCTTAGTCTTTCTCCCGCGTTTTCCGTTTTCAACTTTGCTGCGAAGTTCCCTATCGCCGTTGACTTCTTTCTTACTCTGGCGAGTTTCAATTTTTCTGCGTTTCCTCGGGACGGGTGATTTAGATTTTTTGGCGCGACTAGATTTGGGGAACGCGACCTCCGTACCGTCGAGGCCTTGACTGCTTTCAATGTAGATGTAGTCGTCTAGCTTAGATCTAGACTTCGCGTATGTCTTTTCGACAGGTTTGACAGCTGGTACGATGTCGTCATCAATATCTGTGTACGTAGGCTCCGGAGATTCTGCGACGGGTGTCTCTATGGTGTTGGCCTTGATGAGTTCGACGTCGTTTTCTATGGAGTTTTTGTCCATTCTGTTCTTGAGGTTGTTGATGGTGTCTATGAGGGAGGTCTCCTTCTCGTCGATCTCCGTGGAGTCGGACTGCGAGGTGCCCGGCTCTGATGCACTGGATTCTCTATGTTTGTTCTTGTATCTGCGCTTGTAGAGGTCAGCTTTGGTCATGTCCTGGGAATAAAATGATTTACAATGAGTTTATACTCAAGAAAGTCTAAAAGTTCCTAATATAACCACTTCAGTCAATTTAATGTATTTATCTACCTCATTAGCCTAGTGATACTGAGCGCGACTACTACGCTAGAGGTCCTAGGTTCAATACCCAGGTCGAGCAGTGTTATTGGATTTTTCTATGAAATTATCAATAACAGCTCGGAGTCTGAAGTTGTGCCCCGTTAATGACAATAGGCTCGCCCCCTATTACATGGGACCTAAACATACCGGCGAACTGTGAATGTACATTAGTACACCTCTGCCTAACTAACCCTTCGGGGAATACAAGCGTGATGGTACGCAGTATTAATACTCACGGCTAGTTTAAAACTATTGGAGTCTGGGATGGTGATGCCGAGCGCGGCCAGCAGCTCGTCCGTACCGAAGCGGCGCAGCGGGTCCACTGCCAGCAGGCCCAGCACAATGCGCTTGCTCTCTATTGATATGTTCTCCCAGATCGGTCCTGTTGAGAAAATAACTTATATGCAACGAAATATTTTAGCGCCGACGTACATTTTGCTAATTTATTATTTACTAGCTTCTGCCTGCGACTTTGTCTGCGTGGACTTCAGGATTGGGTCTGACCTGAAAGTCGCCTATGTGTTATTCCAAGCTATAATCTATCTGTGTGCCAAATTTTGTCCAGATCTGTTCAGCCGTTCTGGCGTGAAATAGTAACAAACATCCAAATGCAACGGGCAACGTGTCATTTAAAAATAAAAATAAATAATTTTAGTTTTTATATTAAAGTTAACAATGCCAAAACCATTTGCGAACAGCTTCAGACGTGTGTTTGAAGTTACGTAATGTATTTTTTAGTAAAGGAAAAAATTCAATCGCGGACAGGATTCGAACCTGCGTCTTCTGGTTTGATATACCAGATGCTCTGACCTCTAAGACACCGCGAACCCTACCCGCATGATTGAAATTTTGCCTTCACATTCTGAATTTACGTCATAAGGTGACGTTTGGTAACATCTATGAGAGGCAAGTTACCTTACCTCTCAACCGATACGACTTACTTTACAGTTAGTTCAGTGTCGTACGATGCCACCCTACCTTTTAACTATCTTTTTGTGATTTTTTTCCTTTACTAAAAAATAACTTAATAATCTTAGCATGGAAAATGCAAAAAAAAACACAAAAAGATAGTTACGTAATGTACTTTAAAATACTGACCATCCATGGTGAAGTTGCCGGTCCGGATCCTGTCCATGAAGGCGGTGATGGGTTCCTTCTTGGACACCGGCTGGAACGGCGCTTTACCGCACAACATGTAGTACTGTTGGAAATAATGTTATTCATTAATATTTATTTATTTTACTTTAGCAGTGATAGCCTACTGGTATGACCGTTGGACTGCCAAGTCAAAGGTCTTGAGTTCGAACCCAAGGCACGCACCTCTATTCGAAGTCATGTGCGTATTAAATAATTAATTATGACGCGCTTGATAGCGTGAAGGAAAACATCGTGAGGAAACCTGCATGCTTGAGAGATTTTTTCGATGGCGTGTGAAGTCTGCCATGTACCATGTGACTACTGTAGCGCCACCCGAATTTAACGCATTTTGACGGATATTTCATACAAAGAGTTGGTTCTTCTTTCTTCTATACTCTATAAGTAGGGAGTAAAATGGTCACGTTGAACGTGCTATACTTTTGTAGTATTTAATCTGGCTTCTGAGTGTAGGTAAAGCGTATTCATTCCATTATAAAGTGACGTCACTTTATAATGGAAAATTCAGACCAGTAGAGTTCGCCGTCCGAGGCATGCTCGTGACTTACCCCGATAACCCTATCACCCTTCTGCAGGAGTCCAACCGAGAGACTAAACTCTCAAAACACACACCAACAGACGTCGTCCGATTTATCGTCCTCGCCGGCGAGGCCCGTTGCTAGACCCTCTAATGGTAACCCTCCCCGTCCCTTGCTCGAGCCGGTCCGCATCGAGCCAGTAGTTTTAAATTCGCCCTTAAATAATTTAACTAGCAGCACCCAGCAACGCCCTAAGCCGAGGTTCGAGTCCCGTTAGGGGACGCCCTTAGCCTTAGCCTGACGCCCTACTGTTGCTTAGTTATAAATTGCTTCTGGCTGGAGGCATTCGGTGCCTCGCCACCAAGTCCGGTTACGCTGTAAAGATTCCCCGAATCAACAGCTATTCATAAAAAAAATACTGGAAGATAGGAGCATATAAGAGTGAATGATATGTATGGTGATAGTTACATAGACAACGCCGAGGCTCCACAGGTCGCACTGCGGGCCGTAGCCCGGCGCCGCCGCACTGCGCGCGCGGGACACCACCTCCGGCGCCGCGTACGGCAGGCTAAGTACACACAAACATTATACATTATACACTACAACACACGGCATATACTAGTATTACAGTATCTAAGTACCTGAACATGTCAATATATTATACAACCCTATCCTATCCATAAGGAGCTTATAGGTATTGCAATCACAACACTAAATAACATAAGAATCATTAAATATTCATGAAAGTAAACATATTATTTTTATTTACAAAAAAAAAAACGCTGACCCGCTCTAGGATTTCCTCCTGAATTGTGGGTGCGTTTACAAACACAAATTATCACATACACAAACGCCCAGACCCGGATCAACTACCTGTAGATCATACAAATATTTGCTCCGTGTGGGGATCAACCCACAGCATGTTGCGCAGAAGCCGATCGCTCAGCCGCTATGTCAAACGTGTCGTCATCAATAATATCAAATAGGTGTATTCACAATTGTCGTGCCTAAATTACCACAATTGACAAAATTTCATTTTTTTAACACCCTTAAATTATAATTTTATTTGAAAATAGATCGAAAAATAGGATAATCAATCATTTTCATATTTATTTTCGACGTTGAAGTTCTTTCAAAGAGCCAAATGACGTCATTTGTAAAACTTTAAACGGGTTAAACGGTGACATGACGTAATTTTTTTGAACGTTAAACCTTTTTTCTTATTTCAGTTTGACATTTATCGTAATTATTCTTATCCTTACATTGTTTATTTCGTTGTTGATTTACTATTATTTCGACAATATTTAAATTTTTCTCAGTTTTCGCTGTATAAGTGACGTCATCGCATGATGAAATTGAAATGAAGAAATATATATATTTTTTTAATTACTCACCTGAAGCAAGGCGTCATCATCCTGGGCCGATCTTCGGCGCAGTCGGGCGTCCGTCGAGCGAACCCAAAGTCTACCACTTTCACTTTAGCTTCGCTGAGACGACTGCTCGATAGGAGGATATTCTGTAAAGTTATTTATTTGATTATGTCAAATTCAAAATAAAATGTATTATTTCAATTAGACCATTATTATAGGACCTGATTTCTGAGACCTTACCTACGTGAATATTAGATTTCTTAGTGTAAATATAACACGATAAAATTAAAGGTTTTATTGTCGGGGCATTTACTTTTTATACCCTAAATAATGCCAGCACGCGGCGGGCGAGGCGCTCGTGCACGCCGCCGCCAGCTCTGTCACTATATACGTACTGACCTCAGGCTTGAGGTCGCGATGCACGACTCGTCGCTCATGCATGTGGCACAGCGCCAGCGCCAGCTGCGCCAGCACGCGGCGGGCGAGGCGCTCGTGCACGCCGCCGCCAGCTCTGTCACTATATACGTACTGACCTCAGGCTTGAGGTCGCGATGCACGACTCGTCGCTCATGCATGTGGCGCAGCGCCAGCGCCAGCTGCGCCAGCACGCGGCGGGCGAGGCGCTCGTGCACGCCGCCGCCAGCTCTGTCACTATATACGTACTGACCTCAGGCTTGAGGTCGCGATGCACGACTCGTCGCTCATGCATGTGGCGCAGCGCCAGCGCCAGCTGCGCCAGCACGCGGCGGGCGAGGCGCTCGTGCACGCCGCCGCCAGCTCTGTCACTATATACGTACTGACCTCAGGCTTGAGGTCGCGATGCACGACTCGTCGCTCATGCATGTGGCGCAGCGCCAGCGCCAGCTGCGCCAGCACGCGGCGGGCGAGGCGCTCGTGCACGCCGCCGCCAGCTCTGTCACTATATACGTACTGACCTCAGGCTTGAGGTCGCGATGCACGACTCGTCGCTCATGCATGTGGCGCAGCGCCAGCGCCAGCTGCGCCAGCACGCGGCGGGCGAGGCGCTCGTGCACGCCGCCGCCAGCTCTGTCACTATATACGTACTGACCTCAGGCTTGAGGTCGCGATGCACGACTCGTCGCTCATGCATGTGGCGCAGCGCCAGCGCCAGCTGCGCCAGCACGCGGCGGGCGAGGCGCTCGTGCACGCCGCCGCCAGCTCTGTCACTATATACGTACTGACCTCAGGCTTGAGGTCGCGATGCACGACTCGTCGCTCATGCATGTGGCGCAGCGCCAGCGCCAGCTGCGCCAGCACGCGGCGGGCGAGGCGCTCGTGCACGCCGCCGCCAGCTCTGTCACTATATACGTACTGACCTCAGGCTTGAGGTCGCGATGCACGACTCGTCGCTCATGCATGTGGCGCAGCGCCAGCGCCAGCTGCGCCAGCACGCGGCGGGCGAGGCGCTCGTGCACGCCGCCGCCAGCTCTGTCACTATATACGTACTGACCTCAGGCTTGAGGTCGCGATGCACGACTCGTCGCTCATGCATGTGGCGCAGCGCCAGCGCCAGCTGCGCCAGCACGCGGCGGGCGAGGCGCTCGTGCACGCCGCCGCCAGCTCTGTCACTATATACGTACTGACCTCAGGCTTGAGGTCGCGATGCACGACTCGTCGCTCATGCATGTGGCGCAGCGCCAGCGCCAGCTGCGCCAGCACGCGGCGGGCGAGGCGCTCGTGCACGCCGCCGCCAGCTCTGTCACTATATACGTACTGACCTCAGGCTTGAGGTCGCGATGCACGACTCGTCGCTCATGCATGTGGCGCAGCGCCAGCGCCAGCTGCGCCAGCACGCGGCGGGCGAGGCGCTCGTGCACGCCGCCGCCAGCTCTGTCACTATATACGTACTGACCTCAGGCTTGAGGTCGCGATGCACGACTCGTCGCTCATGCATGTGGCGCAGCGCCAGCGCCAGCTGCGCCAGCACGCGGCGGGCGAGGCGCTCGTGCACGCCGCCGCCAGCTCTGTCACTATATACGTACTGACCTCAGGCTTGAGGTCGCGATGCACGACTCGTCGCTCATGCATGTGGCGCAGCGCCAGCGCCAGCTGCGCCAGCACGCGGCGGGCGAGGCGCTCGTGCACGCCGCCGCCAGCTCTGTCACTATATACGTACTGACCTCAGGCTTGAGGTCGCGATGCACGACTCGTCGCTCATGCATGTGGCGCAGCGCCTGCGCCAGCTGCGCCAGCACGCGGCGGGCGAGGCGCTCGTGCACGCCGCCGCCAGCTCTGTCACTATATACGTACTGACCTCAGGCTTGAGGTCGCGATGCACGACTCGTCGCTCATGCATGTGGCGCAGCGCCAGCGCCAGCTGCGCCAGCACGCGGCGGGCGAGGCGCTCGTGCACGCCGCCGCCAGCTCTGTCACTATATACGTACTGACCTCAGGCTTGAGGTCGCGATGCACGACTCGTCGCTCATGCATGTGGCGCAGCGCCAGCGCCAGCTGCGCCAGCACGCGGCGGGCGAGGCGCTCGTGCACGCCGCCGCCAGCTCTGTCACTATATACGTACTGACCTCAGGCTTGAGGTCGCGATGCACGACTCGTCGCTCATGCATGTGGCGCAGCGCCAGCGCCAGCTGCGCCAGCACGCGGCGGGCGAGGCGCTCGTGCACGCCGCCGCCAGCTCTGTCACTATATACGTACTGACCTCAGGCTTGAGGTCGCGATGCACGACTCGTCGCTCATGCATGTGGCGCAGCGCCAGCGCCAGCTGCGCCAGCACGCGGCGGGCGAGGCGCTCGTGCACGCCGCCGCCAGCTCTGTCACTATATACGTACTGACCTCAGGCTTGAGGTCGCGATGCACGACTCGTCGCTCATGCATGTGGCGCAGCGCCAGCGCCAGCTGCGCCAGCACGCGGCGGGCGAGGCGCTCGTGCACGCCGCCGCCAGCTCTGTCACTATATACGTACTGACCTCAGGCTTGAGGTCGCGATGCACGACTCGTCGCTCATGCATGTGGCGCAGCGCCAGCGCCAGCTGCGCCAGCACGCGGCGGGCGAGGCGCTCGTGCACGCCGCCGCCAGCTCTGTCACTATATACGTACTGACCTCAGGCTTGAGGTCGCGATGCACGACTCGTCGCTCATGCATGTGGCGCAGCGCCAGCGCCAGCTGCGCCAGCACGCGGCGGGCGAGGCGCTCGTGCACGCCGCCGCCAGCTCTGTCACTATATACGTACTGACCTCAGGCTTGAGGTCGCGATGCACGACTCGTCGCTCATGCATGTGGCGCAGCGCCAGCGCCAGCTGCGCCAGCACGCGGCGGGCGAGGCGCTCGTGCACGCCGCCGCCAGCTCTGTCACTATATACGTACTGACCTCAGGCTTGAGGTCGCGATGCACGACTCGTCGCTCATGCATGTGGCGCAGCGCCAGCGCCAGCTGCGCCAGCACGCGGCGGGCGAGGCGCTCGTGCACGCCGCCGCCAGCTCTGTCACTATATACGTACTGACCTCAGGCTTGAGGTCGCGATGCACGACTCGTCGCTCATGCATGTGGCGCAGCGCCAGCGCCAGCTGCGCCAGCACGCGGCGGGCGAGGCGCTCGTGCACGCCGCCGCCAGCTCTGTCACTATATACGTACTGACCTCAGGCTTGAGGTCGCGATGCACGACTCGTCGCTCATGCATGTGGCGCAGCGCCAGCGCCAGCTGCGCCAGCACGCGGCGGGCGAGGCGCTCGTGCACGCCGCCGCCAGCTCTGTCACTATATACGTACTGACCTCAGGCTTGAGGTCGCGATGCACGACTCGTCGCTCATGCATGTGGCGCAGCGCCAGCGCCAGCTGCGCCAGCACGCGGCGGGCGAGGCGCTCGTGCACGCCGCCGCCAGCTCTGTCACTATATACGTACTGACCTCAGGCTTGAGGTCGCGATGCACGACTCGTCGCTCATGCATGTGGCGCAGCGCCAGCGCCAGCTGCGCCAGCACGCGGCGGGCGAGGCGCTCGTGCACGCCGCCGCCAGCTCTGTCACTATATACGTACTGACCTCAGGCTTGAGGTCGCGATGCACGACTCGTCGCTCATGCATGTGGCGCAGCGCCAGCGCCAGCTGCGCCAGCACGCGGCGGGCGAGGCGCTCGTGCACGCCGCCGCCAGCTCTGTCACTATATACGTACTGACCTCAGGCTTGAGGTCGCGATGCACGACTCGTCGCTCATGCATGTGGCGCAGCGCCAGCGCCAGCTGCGCCAGCACGCGGCGGGCGAGGCGCTCGTGCACGCCGCCGCCAGCTCTGTCACTATATACGTACTGACCTCAGGCTTGAGGTCGCGATGCACGACTCGTCGCTCATGCATGTGGCGCAGCGCCAGCGCCAGCTGCGCCAGCACGCGGCGGGCGAGGCGCTCGTCCACGCCGCCGCACATCTGCGCCGACAGCTCGCCGCCCGCCGCCAGCTCTGTCACTATATACGTGAACGCCTGTCGACATAACAACAATAAATAAGTATCCTGTAATTATGTGTCTATTGGGTTTTTCTATGAAATTCTCAATAGCAGCTTGGAGTTTGAGTTTTGTGCCCGATTAATGGCAATAACTTGGATGGGACCTAAACATACCGGCAAACTGTGGGTGTACATTAGTATGCCTCTGCCTAACCCTTCGAGGAATACAGGCGTGATGGTGTGTTATGTAATGCCATTATCTATCAATAAGGTTCGATGTTCTCGGAGGTCGTCAAGAATTACGGGCGATTTAGTTAAAAAAAAATAAAAATTGTCTTGTACAAGTGTTTTATAGATCTATTTACATTTTTATCATTATGATTTTCGATTTGTTATTTAGCTACAGAAAAAAGGTATATGTAAACTCGTCACACCTTTATTTTATCGTAATAAAATATTTTGGATCTTTGTAAACTCGTCACACTTATTTTCTACGTACATGCTGCAGAAAAATCAAACATTTGATTATTTATTTCTAAAATCACAGGAAGCCTTTATAACAATCACAGTTTGCATTCAATTGCAGAATGGATGGACCTAACTGTATCTAAACAACTCGAGGTCTGGAGCTTTTTTTGGTGTTTTTTATAATAATATTTGGAACATTTTTACACATCACCACCTAGTCCCAAACTAAACACAGCTTTTACTATGGTTACTAGACAATGGATATACCTATGTACATTTTTGTAAATACATACTTATACTTTCACCTAAGATGTTCCTTTGCTACCCGTCTCTGTCATACCAACTCTGGTACACGCTCACCACTGCATCGACTGGTCGACACGTATAAATACACAGTTTAGTTCAATAGATATTATATTTCTCAGCAAGAATATTTTCAGAAATAGAATTGTTGTAAATCAGGAGTAAAATAATGTACCCAAATTCTTGCTGCTTATATACTTGTTGATGGCATTTGTTTGTATCAATAACTAGGCCCTACATTAGCGTTAAAATTGCCCTTGTTAACAGCTAGCTATTTGGTATGGTAACTTGTGGATAATGTAGACGGAATTTTCTCCTTCTATTAATTTATTACTATGTGTAATGTTTAATATACTGCTGTTTGTTATCCTTAATAAAAGAAATAAAAATACATAAAAAACACCCAGACAAACAAACACTTATGTTCATCACATAAAGATTTGTGTCTTGTGGGAATCGAACTTAAGACCTCGTGATCAGCACTTCGGTACTCGAACCACTAGACCACAGACATCGTCAACCACTTCCCACACCCACTTAGAGTTAGAAATTTGCTTGCTAACGGTACTTTCTTTAAAAATGGTATAAATTTAAGATGTGTGACGAGTTTACAACTTGTATCTACCTATGACAACCTATATACATACTTTAAAGCTATTGCATAGCTTATATCTCGGGCCTTGAGCGTGGGGACCGAATCCAGAAATTCCATAACGAAAAACGCTTGTCTCTTTAGTTCAACAACCCGCCTTTAGGTGGCATTGGTTGTATTACATAAGTTGATAAAAGACGCTATGCAATAGCTTTACCGCGGCAGTCCCCTAGTGCCACACGTCTTTTTTTTATGGTTGTGATAAGTTTACAATGGATTTATAGTAAGAAAGAAAGAAAAAGAGTTTATTGAAACCAGTCACGGACACTCCACACATAGCATAAAAATAAAACTAATTATCATATAAAATAACGAGAGAGAGAAAGTGAAACAAAAATAAATAAATATTGTGTGTCCACGGCTGTAATGTAGTATTTACAAAAGTGTGACAAATCGAGAAAGTGGCAAGTTTACAATAACCCTTTAAGACCACTAGACTAATGAGGCAGTTAATTTAAAAAAGAAATTATATTGATGCTAATACTCACAGAATCATGGAACACTTCGTGCAGCGTGATGATGTAGGGGCATCCTTGACACGCCTTCAAAAGTTCTATCTCCTGCTTTATGTCTTTCTTCTGAGTTGATATTATCTGATAGACAAAATATATAAATCTATAATAATATTATAAAAAGGAAAGATTTGTATGTAAGTCTGTTCGTAACGAATTGGCTCAAAAAGTACTGGACCGATTTCAAAAATTCTTTTGCCGTTAGAAAGCTACATTATCAATGAGTAACATAGGCTATATAACATTACGCTACGTCTCTTAGGAACGGAGCAGCGGGGGTGAAACCGCGAGCGGGTCGCTAGTAAAAATATAAAACGCTACTTATAGCTATAATATGTTGTGTCTTTTTTTCTATGTTACAGGTACACGTGTAAAAACAAGACAAAACATATTTTAGTTCTTAAAAGTTTATAAGAGTAGGTATATGTATTACTAATAGGGTAGTTAATTTGTGTTTGATTTATAGAGACTTTTAAATCGGCTAATAAACTTAGTTAAGTTTGAAGTTTTTGTGTTAGCATTGGGAGGGGATGCTCCGTCTTTTAGGAAAAAAACATGTGATATTATACAATTTGTATGGCGCAGTGAGCTGTGACGTCACAACAAGTCCTTATAACTTCCTTATATTTGTACAGAATTTATTGAATGTTGAACGAGCCATAAAAAATAATCAGTCGATTAGCCTTCATTCAAATCAATTAGATATCAACAAAAACAACATTAAAATTGCTTCAAAAATAAGAAAGATATCCATACTAAATAAATGCAAAAGTAACTCTGTCTGTTTGTTATATTTTGGCGGTAAAGGCGTGAACCAAGTGTTCAATTTTGGTATGATAGATTGGACCCTCGAGAAGTATAGGCCCTTTATCCCAAAAGATCCCTTAGAGTGCGCGTAAAACTGCGGGCAACAGCTAGTCCTAAATATAGTAATAAATACTGTTCTTACCTTTACAGCATACTCTTTGCCGGTTTGCCGATGTATGCACTTCCTACATACGGAGTACGATCCATCACCCAGAAGTGGCGTGCTCAATTCCACCGCGTACTTCTGGAAGAATGGAGAGTCCTGCAAACAAGTAGAAAATGAGATTAAAATACTCGTAGAGCTAAGTGTGACTCCAAATCCGATTTCAGAAAAGAGGGGAATAACTTCAACACTAAAGAACACCGTGAGCTCATTCTGCGTCAATCAGATCGCTTATAATTAACAAAAAATTAAGTTGCTGTTAATAATTTCAACATTAAGACATTTAAAACCGTCAGAATTTAAATAATATCACTACAACGCGATACAACCTGTAAAAAGTAGTTTAGACCAGTCCTAATTGTCGGTCCTAGTCATCGTGTAAGCTTAACTATAATTCAGGGAGCTCAAAGATGTGTAGCAGGACAATACCAAATCAGCAGGACATTTCTGTAGGTGGAATAAAGTTCCCCAAATCTAATTGATTAAAAAGTTGTTGTATTTTACCTTGGCAACCCATCCTTTGAGTTTATCGTGTTTCTGTCCTGTGGCTTGCATCCATATCTGATCGGAGATCACGTTCTCAGAGAACAATATACTGGGAGCCACATATGAGTAACCTGCAAGTAAATTAAGACATTCAAGAAGCTGTCTGAATAACCATTTTTTAATGTTTGTTTGATTATTTATTTTATTACCTTATATATCATATCATCTTGCCTTTATTTTCCAGAAGGTTAGGCAGATGTGTACTAGTCGTAATTCACAGCCTATTGCCATTTAGATCCAAATTCCCAGGTCGAGCAAAGTATTATTCAGTTTTTGTCTGAAATTCTCAGCAGTAGCTGACAGTTTCGATATGAGAATATTCCTGCTTCAAATAGTAGGTCTTATAGAGAAGAGCCAGCAAGAAACTAGATAGATATTCCTTTAAATGGATGATTGGCAGTTGTATTCTTCTAAGCAGTAATGACGGAGACTCACCCAGGAACAGTTTGTCGTGGTGCTTGGGCGCCTGCGCCGGCGAGTCGGTGGGCGGCATGCGCGTGAACTCGTCCGCGAAGTTGCACGTGTCCGCCGCGTGCGTCAGCACCGGCACGAACGGCGCCGGCGTCTCGCGGCGGGCCACCGCCTCCCAGTTCAGGTTCTACGTCGTTAAGAGACTATTAATGAACAAGTCACCGCCTGAAGGTGCCTGAACCGCGACCCATCTTATAAAAACTTATAAATTCGTGACTAATTGCTGTCATGAAGAAAGGGACATACTTTACCATATGAATGAAGAACTGTTCAAATGCATTTTTAGGTCCCATTACTGGCATTATTTGGGATATGCTGTGTTTGTGAAATTTTGATAAATATAAAATAAATAAATAAGATTCATTTATTCATTGATCGCAGTGTCGCTTAACATCAGGCGAACTGGTGGTCAAGCGTAAGCCTATCATGAATTAAAAAAAAGAAAAGTTAAACACCATTTGCATGGGTCATTTCGCTTCGAAACTAAGTAACTATAACTTGTAATAAGGAAGCAAAAAAATGCTTTGCTTTTGATAAATGAATTATGGAAGACTTGCGCGTCTGCTAAGCTTCAAATTGAAAACACAAAGCCCTCGTACACACGTAAGCATGCTCAGATGAGCTTTTCACACGCATTGAGTAGCGTTTGAGTATTTAGTTATTAAATGATCGGTTCGCTTCACTGAGCAGGTCACATGCGTACCAGGGTAAAGCATTGTGTTATCTATACTAATATTATAGAGGTAATAAATAATAATATAAAGTTTGTGAGTTTCTGAGGTTTTAGGGGGTAATCTCTGGATCTACTGAACCGATTTTGAAAATTCTTTTTGAGTTGGATAGTCTATTTATCGAGTAAGGTTATAGGCTATATAACATCACGCTACAGCTCATAGGGACGGATCATCATGCAGCTCGGGTGAAACCGCGGGCGGGTCACTAGTTTATAAAATATTTTTCAGTATCAGGGAATCAAACTAGTGAGGAATAGTTATGGGCCAATATTTATATTAACTATGCATACTGTTTTTTTACATTGTATATTATTTAGATTTATTTAACTCTTTAACCGCCCGAGTCGGACATTTCCAACAAAAATTAACCGTTACAAAGGTTACTTATCGGATAAATATGACTCAGTTCGACCCTCTTATGGACTCCCGACTTGGGCAGTTAAAGGATTAAAAAATATCTTAAATCATAATTGTATACTGTGCCAATATCTTAAATACAGCAAAACTTAATTGTTAGTTATCGACTATTATTCAAGATTTAATGTTATAACCAAAGACAGGTTTTTTAAGGAACTAACCTCGGAACACATATCTAACCTGGAAAAACGGATGCCTCTTGAGTTCCTCCGCATCGTGGTCACCACCGCCGAGTCGGCGACGAGGGTCTTTTACTAGTAATCTGGAAGATAAAACGTCAAAATCAAATATTTATTTGCAATAATAAGTTTTTTTTTGTGGTGGAGAAAGAGCAATACAATAAAAAAAATGTAAATAGGTTGAGTTTGATGTTACATAATATCAAGCCGGTGCTCTCCCGAAGGGGTAGGCAGTGGTGTGCTAATGTACACCCACAGTTTGCCAGCATGTTTAGGTCCCATATAAAAGGGCGCGAGCCCAAACTAACGACATGCTACTGAGAACTTATTTGAAAAACCCAATCCAAAGAAACGCTCCGATAAAAAGTAGGTTGAGGCCTTTTTTTTTATAGGATAGGGGGACAAATGAGCAGACGGATCGCCTGATGGTAAGCGATTACCGCCGCCCATGGACACCCGCAACACCAGAGGAGTCACAAGTGCGTTGCCCGCCTTTTAAAAGGGGATTGGGCCTCCAGTAACCTCACTCACTCGACGAAACACAACGTAAGCGTTGTTTGATGCCGGTTTTCTGTGAGGCCGTGGTATCACTCCGGTTGAGCCGACCCATTCGTGCCGAAGCATGGCTCTCCCACGTCAAAAAATCTGCTTTCTTCCCCTCCTATTGACACTGCCGTGCTCCATGATAAGACTATTCGAGTTTGAAATCGAACCAGGCACCTCTTGAGTAACAGTCGCGCTTCGTACCACCAGACTAATGTGGCAGTTATAACTTAATAAATAAATAAATAAATAATATACAGGGTGTATAGGGACTTAATAATACATACAGTATAGAAGTGTTTTACTTACTTCCTAATAAAGTCCTGCACTTCAGGACTGACGTCCGGCGGTACGGGATAGCTGCACCGGACTATGCGCTTGGTGATCTCCTGCTGCGTGTTCTTCTCACCTTCCACCGTGAATGGGGAGGCGCCCGTCAGCAGCTCGTAGGTCAGCACACCCACTGACCACCAGTCCACCGCCTGGAGACAAGGATACAGATACAATTAATAACTTAAAATAAAGTTTAGTCCTGTTTATGGAGAGATATATCTACATTATGTTATAAAACTGCCTGATGCGAAAGTTTTTATAATCCCAATCACATTACAAATTAGAATTGAAATAATGTTAACATTTAAAGTAAACATAACTGTGCTGGTTTCTGACACTTACGCGAATATTAGACATTGAAATAAAACTACTTTTTACGCATTTTATCGCGTTATATTGATACTATTTGATTTCCGACGTTTCAGATCCTTTACAGCATCCATGATCACGGGTAGACTGAGGGTTTGGACGTTATAATGTTGCAATTACTAACAGCTACCTTAAATGTGAATTTACATGTACGATTGTCACGTTCAAGTTATCACAATTTCCCTAAAATCAATTTTTTTTAAACGTGTAAAAACAACCATGATCTTTAGTATGTTTGACATCCAGTGACGTCAGACAATAATGAAGAATCCCGCGAAGCAGAGTAAATTGATAGCAATACCACACGTGCGGTCATTACCAAGAAAGAGTCATATAAAAGTACAGTTTGATTGATTGATAAACTCAAGATCGGCCTTGGATAAAGTAAATGAGAACAGTGCGCCATTTCCATCGAGATAATCTGGAACTAACTAGTGCTGATAAACTTGAGGACATTAGAAACATTCTCCTCTTGTGATAATACCTATATAAATTAACGCCTGGGGCAACTTTAACAGCTTCGCTCATAGCCGTGGGTGGAGGGAGGAAGGATTGCCCCAATCCCCCCGAAAAGAATTCCTGTCATAGGAGCCTGTTGCCCTTTTCGAGGATGGAGTTTAAACTTTGACGCTAAATGTCTTTTTTAACACCTACTTATCTATCTGTCGTCATTTTCTCATTTACTTCATTTGTAACCATATCATCTCTCACACAGTTCACCCCTCATATACCTATTTCGTCTGCTCCCGTCTTATAACCATCGATTTTCATAGAAAAGAGAAAGAAAGAAAAACTGTTTATTTGGCCAACATCGAGACACAAGCTATAGAAAGCAGTAGGAAAGCATGTGTCTCACAGCTGGACCAAATGAGTCTCCAGATCAGCAATGCTAAGTTTAATGGTTGACGCTAGTGATAATTTTTTTTTATGGGATAGGAGGGCAAACGAGCAAACGGATCGCCTGATGGTAAGCGATTACCGCCGCCCATGGACACCCGCAACACCAGAGGAGTCACGAGTGCGTTGCCGACCTTTTAAAAGGGGATTGGGCCTCCGGTAACCTCACTCACTCGGCGAAACACAACGTGTGCGTTGTTTAACGCCGGTTTTCTGTGAGGCCGTGGTATCACTCCGGTCGAGCCGGCCCATTCGAAGAGGAGCATCATCATCTGGAACGTTATCACAACAAGTGGTTACCGCACAACTTTTCGTGTATCATGTCTATTTATTATCCAAAACGTTGCCCCACACTGGATATTCTCCTGTATCGTGGGTGCATTTACAAACACAAATTCTCACGTACACAAACGCCCAGATCCGGAACAACTATCTGTGGATCATACAAATATTTGCTCCGTGTGGGGATCGAACCTACAACACGTGGCGCCGAGGCCAATCGCTCAGCCGCTACGCCAAACGTGTCGTCATAAAAATATAAACGTTTTCTTTTTCTTTTTGGACGATGTCGCGAATTATATAGGTAGTTAGGCAAATATATATAAACTTTCAACAACACATTTATGTCAGATCAGACGTGATATTAATGATTACTTCAGCATAAATAACTGTTCCGCGATAGACATATAAATCGTGATTTTTATGTAGATAGGTACATATTCTTCTTCTTGTTATTTAAACGTTTGACATTGGAATTCACGTGCGGTATTGAAACTAAATATACGCAGACGCCTATAGAAAAACACGTGCCAGAAGAAATACACGTTCAAATATAATAAGCGACAAAACAAGATGTAAACATTGTTATAATTTTATCTAATCTAATTCCTGGTTTGAAACCCTCCTAGGAATAGACTGGTTCATGAGAAATTGTCGCAAGTGAATATTTTCCCATACTAGTTTTTTTTCCACGTTCCATCCGAACATAGCCGAGTGTTCCCGATGCTAGCCGAGTTAACACGATCATGCGCACGAGTCGCTTCCGGAGGAACCTTGGCGACCGATATTAACGTCGCCACATATTGTTAATAACTTTTTAACACACGTTATGGAAAAGTAAATATTAAGTCTCCTTGATTAACTGCTGGGACAAAGACGTCTGAATATATTTTTTAAGTACTGCTTATCAGGTTTTGGGTTCCCGGTACCGAGGATATGATGAAATTCTACCAAAACGTAAGCCACACAGTATCAAGATGAGGCTATAGGAATGGCAACCGCATTACTCCACGCCCCGACAATTGGCGGGCGCCAGCAATGTGACCCCAAAACAGACTTCATACAAGCAAAGTTAAATTAAGTAAAGCCTATTTCAATCACCCCTCATTTTCATTATTATCGTAACGACCTCTCTTCATAGTTTGTCCTTTAGATAAGATCGAGCGGCTATATTTAGATTGTGTGAATGTATAAAAAGTATTTTTAGCCTGCTTGTGTGGCGACAACCTGTAATGTCTCCTTTACAAAATATTTTGAATTCGATACTCTTTGTCATCCATCATCGTGTGAAGATATGTCGTATAAATTCCTCTTCGAAAGTATATCCCCGTCTTGATGCCAATTTAGTTGCGAGTGGACACAGCGTTTTTTTAAATAAAAGCGAAATAATTTTCAACCACTCGCGAAATCTCAGAAGCTCTGAAGCCTAAACTTGGCTGGTGAATATCATAATTCATAACTATAAGGCGAGGGAAGGAAAATGCAGTTTTTATTTGATACGAATCCATCATAGAGTTGCCCTCGTGGGCACGATTTATGAGTACCTACTCGCATATTTTGTCCATACTTAAAGAAAAATACGCAATTGCAGTTCCTTCATTAGCAAAATTGAAGGTCACAGCAAAATACCCCGGAAGTAATAAAGTATTTTGATAAGGAATCTTATCATCGATGCAATGTGATATGGGTACACGAAGTTTTTAATAATGCCAGCCTTGGAAAAGAACATTAAAATATTAGATATTAATCTAAGTAACTATATATTAGGAGCTGCAGGACTGAAAATAGTCTCATTAACCTAGATTTCCAAGCGCAGTTACTGAGCGTAAAGTTATGCTTATGAGGCTTAATTCCCGATTTCAGCAAAGGATTTAGGTTTTTCTATAAGGAATTTCTCCGTAGGATCTCGTAGTTACGTATCCGCTAAAATTCTAAAATGATATTTATTTTAAATAGATCTTTTAAAGACAGTTTTACAAATCAATGTATTAATTTATAGCCAGATGGCGCCGGCATTTCCTATCTGACGACCTCTGAGAATAAACACCGAAACAAACTCGGAAAATCATGGTCTCTTTTAAAGGATGCTGCTGTCCAACCTTTGAAGCTATAGGCGTAATGAATATACACTTATTGTTCAATCAAGATGTCATAACTATCTTTTTGTGTTTTTTTTTGAAAAAAAAAAGTAATGGAAAAATTCGATCGCGGGCAGGATTCGAACCTGCGTCTTCTGGTTAGATACACCAGACGCTCTGATCTCTAAGCCACCGCGAATCCCACCCGCTAAATCGAAATTTGCCTTCACATTCTGAATTTACGTCTTAAGGTGACGGTGGCGACATCTATTGAAAAGCAAGTTACTTTGATTCTCAACCAAAGTAAAAAAATTAATGGAAGAGTAAACAAAAATAAATAATAATGCTTTAAAATTCTCATCTTATCTTTAAATTAATATGTACACATATTAAACAAAACTTAAATATTATTATATTCGTTATCACTGCACCATCGGTAATTAATTCTGTTCAGTTAAGCAATGTTAGGGAATGAATAACGTACTGATGTTATCATATCCTGTAAGTATTAATTTATTTACATGTTTAAACAAAAATATAACTATGCCACATAATAAATAATATTACCTATGCTATTATTATTATGAAAATAATTCATTTTTAACAACATATAGAGATGATTTGCGAAAGGTTGCTAGCGGAAGCTGGACGTGACAAGCCGGACATGGAGCACATTGGGGGAGGCCTACGTCCAGCAGAGGACTGTTATAGGTTGATAATATTCACGATGAGGTTAATATAATATGTTAGATTAAAAAAAAATTAAGTCAATTTATTATTAAATTTCTTAAACGCAAACAAAATTCAACACAAAATTCTCTATTTTTATTACAGTTCAGAGGTTTTTGCAATTGCGAGTTCCATGTTCTCAAATTAACCGTTTATCTATATGGATTACTGCTACCGCTGACCATATTAGTAGCATCACATAAGGCGTGTATTTCCCGAAAGATCTAGACAAGCGTGCTCCATCGTAGATCGCAGTATCGCTTAACATCAGGCGAACTGGCGGTCAAGCGTAAGCCTATCACAAATAAAAAAAAGGTTACGCAGAGTTGTGCCTCCTGTATTCCCCGAAAGGGCAGAATTATACTATTGTACAGTTCGCCGATATGTTTAGGTTCCCTATAATCGAGGGTGGAGCTTATTGCCATTTACCGGACACAAATCGAAAGTCTGAGCTGTTACTGAGAATTTTGTAGAACCCGATAAAACTTTGCTCGACCTGGGAATCGAACCTTTAGCGTAGCAGTCGCGTTTGGGACCACTAGATTAATAAGGCAGGCAAATCATATTAGGTTAGAGTCTAAACTTGTCTATACTTTAGATTAAAAAAGTTAATAATCTACCAAAATGTATACATTATATGATTCAGTTTCTCAGCATCATAACCATTTTCAAGCTAGCGTTTACTTGCTACGAGGAAGCAGCACAGAATATTCTTCCATAACGGCATTTTTCATACAAATTACAGCTTTATTTCTTAGTAACAAGGTATAGTATCAAGTAACAACTGTTTAAAAATTCTAGATAACTTTTTTGACAGATAGCTAAATTCGCGAACCGTTACGACTGTTACGAGCAGCAATACGAGTACAACAGTTTTCTCCAAGCTCTCGAGAGAAATCAACAAAATAAATCTTATCTCGTTTTAAATAGAGTGCAATTCAGATTGTATACAATGTCTAGGAATCAAACCTTGAACGTGGAAGTAGCGAGGCCATACTAACAGTCTTGCAGAAGGTTAAACTACTACAATGCCACTATTCCAAAACAAACTTTATAAATAATGTAAATAAAGTCGGCATTCCTATGCATTATTAAGACGAATAATTTACTCATAGGAATTTGAGTTTTATTTGGATGGGGTAAGGTTGGATTTTCGTTGTAAGATTGATTTAAAATCTAGGTCGTTTGGGAGGAGAGATTTTGGCAAGTCGCTGGGTTGGTAACAGAGTAAGTTTGCCGACGGTACAGAGAATATATGTTTGTTTTCTTTCTCATTTTTTTTTTCTTCTTTTAGTTAACTGTCACAAAACTGTGATTGCCGAGTGTTGTGGTTATGTTCCTACCTACTTTTGGTTTAACGGATTGTCGAACATACCACCACGCATGTATTCCTCTAAGGACAAGGTATGCATGGCAAAATGTCTCCTATGCCGCAAGCCCAGCTATTCCTCCTTAATTTGAGTGGTAACCGCTTACAGTCAGGCGGGCCGTATGCTTGTTTGCCACCTTAGTGGTATAAAAAAAACAAGTATTGTTATCAATTATTTTTTTCTTTAAAAATTCAATTCTATTGAAGCAATACTTAAATAGGTAAGTAGGTACCTATTTCTATTTACATAACTGCTGTATATATTGACATGGGTTATTCAAATCCATCCGTGCTTGGTACTGGGTGAAAAATTACTTCGCTATCCGGTAAGAAAATAAATATTCAAAATGACTGCAGTTACTAAATTGCATTGGTTTGCAAGCTTAGAATGATGTAGTCTTTTAGACTCTTTAGTAGACCATATAAGAGAGACATCTTTCTCTCTCTGCGGTTGGTACGCCTACACTGTGCCGGTGTGCGCTAACGGTGAGTAAGGTCGCCAGAGCTCAGCGAGGAAGCGTTGTGTTGGCGGATAGGATAAGCATTACGCTATTGTCTTCTATGCTGCCAGCCCAAATACACCTCCTTTATTTACAGCGTCGGCAACGCGCCAGTGATACCCTTGGTGTTGCAAGCGTCCATAGGCTGCGGTAACCGCTTACCATCAGACGGGCCGGATGCTTGTTTGCCACCTTAGTGGTATAAAAAAAAAACAGAGCCGTGCCTACAGAAAGAAAGGCTGATTAGCTCTGATTCTGACCTTGTTTCATGTTTGGATGACAAATTGATAATTACGATCTAACGCAAAAGAAAAACAAATTGTGATACAACCGGCTACCGGCTCCCAGCCGTCTGGAGAAGTAGGCTGTGAGATGTTTAGCACACAAAAGTCCCCCAGATTTCCCCCAGGTGGTAAACTTTACAGATAAATGTAATTATAAGAATAATTGAATGGTATAAATTTAATTAGTTTTATTTATTACGCAAAACATTTATACTGATAAGAAACAACTTTATTTCTGCATTCTTTGAAGGTGCTGTAAGTCCGCCCTGTGTACTACTTTTGTGCATAGAAGTATAAATAAATAAATAATATTCAAATATAAACATAGTTCTCCGCATCACTAGCTGTCAATCGGACATGCCCTATCGTCAATAATAATAGATATAATTAACATTAATAAGAGATAACGTTTATCGATATCGCATATCGCGTCGTGGGAAACGTGAGTCGATTTTCTAACAGCTGAAGTGGAGTCGATCTAATCGTTATTATTAGGGGGGCTGAAATGGAATCTTTTGATGAATGAAAGAAGAAAACATTTTATTTCAGACTCGCACCAACAGAGCATATTAGGTACATAAAATAGGTTGAACAAATTATTGTGAAAACCCTGCACGAGGCCGAAAGAGGACCCTAACTCAGCTTAATGCTGCGCCATTAAAAAGCATACTAAATGCCAAAGCGTTGGTTTTCAGTTACGACCATAATGATGCCACGGGCAGCCACGACTAAAAAATAAGAATAAGTAAAATTATCTATTATCTAAAACTAACTATTAACTATTATCTAATAGATCTATTACAAAAACTGATGGTAAACATCAACATAATCTGAGATTAAGATACTAGTCTACATTCAGAAATATGTAGGTAAATATTGCTAAATGTCCTGCAAAAGGCGACAGCTTACAATAATAATATATATAAATAAAAACTTATACCAACTTGGAATGTGTAGCCGTTGTGCGCCATATTAGTCCCCCAACTCTCACATTATTGAGGTCTTGTATTCTGAATATACAGTAACTTAGCAGCTAACATATAGTCAGCTCCGCCTAAGTCGATACGGTAGTCTTGGTCAACCAAATCGTCCCTACCGTAAAATGAAATAACAGGTTTGAGTAATTAGGTAGTGGATCTACTACGATCGTCTCTGCACCACCTTTGTAGGTACACTGTATCTACATAAATAAATAATGATAGCAAATTCGCATAATTTATATCAAAATTGACCACCAGTGCCCTAAAATAATATTTAAATATTTACCTTACTCAAAGAATATTTACTTTATTATACAGAAATAAGAATAATTTACTTAAATACTGAATGTAATCTACCCACGTTAGTAAATACAGCAATTATTCATAAAAACCGGGTTAATGAACAATACATAAACACGCACACAAGTACACAATTGTATGTACATAATTATGTACTAGACTATGTATGTTCTTACCTGGTTTAATTAGATATAGGTACAAGCACACAGTTGAAATGTGGTGCTGCAAGAAAATGCTGCAAATTCCTTCGACAGAAATTTCATTTAATAAAAAAATCTGCAATGAGTAATCCGGGTAGGTAGAAAATTTTAAAAGCATTAGTTATTTATGCATTTGGCCTTTGCTTTTATAGGCAGTCAACATGACACAATTGGAAAAATATAACGTAAAATTATTTATTGTTTTTTAGATAAAACGTTGAAAACAGCAAAAAGTAATTAAGAAATTCAAGTCCGTTTTAGATTCGATTTATATAACGTTTAAAATAAAATACCGACTCAGTTGGACTCAAATATATATTTAAAAATAAACATCACTAGTCTCTACATAGAATAATATACCTGTACTCGTTAAGGGTAAGGTATGGCATAGCATAAGAGCACAGATGGACAGACTACCTAAAAATGTGGTTAGCTGGGGCGGATAATGTAGAAGCACACGACGAAGTATTTTAGCGCAACATGGGAGTCTTATATCCTGCAGTAATCCACGGTAGATCTAGTTGCTAATCTAAGATACCATTCGGCAAATACAAAGAAAAACATAGAGATATTTCACAGGTCAAATCAACAATTCGCAATTAATAGTGATGGTCTGATCCTCCTCTGATAAAAAAACTGTTGTAGCTGTAAATAACAATTATAAGGTAATATTATTAAATTAAGCAATTTATGTGAGCAGTTTGGCAATGTCTATCTACTCTTAATGCCAGGCAATATGAAATACAAGGATCGCTTAGACTTCATTGTAAGGATTCGTACGATGCTATAATAAAACGCTAGTGCATTGCATAACCGCATAGAGTCGCTCTTTGTAAGCGATATGTCATATTTATTGTGTGCATTTAAATGTAAATAGGATTGGGAATTGAGAAATTATGCTGTTTTCGTTATAAAACATATTGTTAAGTATGTAAGTTCTATTAAGAAACTGGGAAAAGATGATTCTGTAATTGATGATAGTATTCAAAATATACACACTGCTAATATTGAATGCAAATGATCAAATTTCTAAATGTCCCAATATACTCAAGACGAATAAAAGACGTAACGTTGCGTAGAAACTAGAAATACATGCAAAATATCTCAACAAATCAGCAGACTCATTAAAAAAAACTCGTGCTAAATTAGCGCATAATTAAGTAATGCAAGAAATAAGAAATAAAATTTGAAAGTAAACTCTCTCTGCCTAAAATTAAAATCAATCTGTTCAAAGAACAAGTCACATTTAACTACTGAATTCAATAATGAAGGACTTATAAACTTTCGCAAATCCGAATCCAGAAGCTAGTCTCAAATAGAATCTTGAATCTGTGCAAACTTCCTATCTCGTCTTCAATACGCGTTGCCGTTATCCGCGCAGTGGGCGTGCCTAGCAATTTGCATGACATTGAGCGGCCGTGTTTCACTAAATTATCTTCAGACAAGGTCACGCGCAGTTACTACACGAAGAGGACTCGCGTGATACCGTTGAAGTATTTGTTTACTGTTTGTTTGGTATTGTAGATGATTTTTAATGAGGAGAGGCTGTCTTGGAGGAAGAAAAGTGAGTTGTAACAGACACTGACATTGAATAAGGTGACTGAATGGTAAGGAATTAAAATAATATAAAATTTAAAATAAATAAAATATAATGTTTGATAATAAGTGCAGTTCTTAGTCTTAAGACATATGTGATCTTAATTGACATCGTAATTAAATACGTAAACGCAAGACGATTCAAAATTCCATTCCTATTTTTAGGTTTTTTGGAACATTGATACATAATGGTTGCTTGGATGAAAAGATCGCGATAATAATAAAGATTTCTTTTTATTTGTAAAAGTGCTTATATATAGGAGTTAAGATTAGAAGGGCAAGAATAATTATAAAAAGACGTGCAGATTTTGTTGTATATTGCTTTATAGATGTGGACATAATATGAGCTTGATAATAATGTGATAGGATATAGCCTTATCCCTCTCATTCTAAGAGGAGACCCGTGCCCAGCAGTGTACAATATAATGGGTTGATGATGATATAGAGTGATGTGCGGCAGACATAAGCTCTTAATTAAATAGAAGAAGAACTAGTTATAAAGGACTGTCCTACTAGATATGCACTAAATCCTATCCTCAGTAACAATCAGGTCGTGTACGTATTTGGAGCAGTCACACAAACCCACATAGTGGTGTGTAATTGCGATTTAAATTAGATTGGATTGGAAGTGGGTCGTTTTAGTACTAGTAATGTTAACTAGATTTAAACTCAGTTTGTAGGGCAACTGGATGTGCGGTTTTAGATTGTTTTGATGAATTAAGGGATAATGAAATATAGACTTTTTGCTGATGAAAATAGATATAGATCCCATAAGGAAAGTAAGTTGCCAGAATAAGGGCGGTCCTTCAAAATCTTTATAATATCAACCTTAACTTGCCCTTCATCACAAAACACAAAGAAGCCTAATATAATTCCCGTTTTGATTCACCTTTTTCAGGAAAAACTTCAGTTTCAATGTTACCTTTTCCACCATTATTGGCCACGTGCCTTTTTCCGAGCAAAAAGGTCATAATAATCCTTTGTTTAGTACAAAAAAAGAAGCTTGCACGTGTACTGGACAAACTCGCGCTTGAAAATTATACTTCGAACTCCGTATACATGTTTCATAATAGTATGGTATAGCCTAGTCATCTATTTGAAGCTTAAATAGATATCTGTTATGGTATTAAGTATGCAAACAAATATAGATAGCTTAGAATGAGGTCGAGTTATAAAAACAACATTAATAGTTTTATCGTACACGGAAGAATATTCGTGGACGATATAGCAGTTTGTTTCAGAATTGGAAATTAGGTTGCAAAGACCAAAATTCTTGTAAAATCAGAAGAGTCTTAGAGTGTAGGGTAATTTTCTAAATAGATAAAATATTGTGGAAAAGGTTATTATGAACATATAAGACAAAATAATTACATAGTTGTGATACAAAGGAAACCAATATTAATTGGTCCTTTGGTCATCAAGGCAAACAAAATTCCACATCTTCGATACTATAACGGGGAGTATAGTAATCTCCTTATTTCGGATTTGGTCAACCTCTAAAACTCATCCTTCATCACCACAACCAACTCACTGCTGTTCTGTTTATTACTTCTATATTGTGTATGGCTTGTATTGCTTTAATGCAATGGTCTGTTATCTGTGCAAATTAAGAAAAATATATTTTTGTCTTTGTTTCTACTATGTCTATTACAGAAACTGACTTCCTAGTCCTCCCTTTGACTTCGGTTTTGTTACATTTCTTCAATTACTTCGGACATATGATGTTGTCTTATTTGTATTCATGGTCTCATCTAAAACTTTTATTCTTTTTAATTTATCTACTGTTTCGAGTATTGTCACTGAAAACAAAAAATTCTTAGCTCTGATGATAACTCCATTATATAGGAAAAAATTTAAAGTGCCTTTTTAAAAAAAATTAGGACTTTAGAGATTAATTATCATGTCATTCTCTTCTTCTCACGTTTTTTTATCTGGTTCAGTGGAGCAACTAACAAAAATAGGAAATCTGTTCTTCTCTAACTTGGACGCTTCTATTGTATAGTGTATAACTTTTTTTCTTTCTTTTTGTTTAATATTTATATAATGTAATTTCAGGGCCTTTAAAATGCCTGCAACTAACGAAATTCCAGTGCAATCTACAATGTTTACAGACATAGCTTGTTCACGTGACTGGTGTGGACGAGCGGCGGCCACGTGAGACCGGCACGTTGCCACACACACAACCGTTTGTGTATATATGTGCGTGTTTGGGAGCCTTCGGTACGTTCGATTGATTTAATTTGTTGTAATTAATTTGTTTAAAACGTAATTTCTGAATGTTTGTAAATGATGGAGCGATTGCTGCTTTCAGATAAAGATTTTTATCGATAAGTTGAAGGCTATCATAGCATCTGTAACTGGTTGATGCTTAATCTCTGCTTTTTTTATTGATTAGGTCGGCAAACGAGCAGACGAGCCACCCGACGGTAAATAGTCATCGCCGCCCATGGACACGCGTTGCCGAGTTTTAAGAGCCCCTACGGAATGCAGACTGCCAGAACCGCAGCAACCGAGGGGGAACGCGCAAAAGTTGAAAGATATACCAAGGTGCTTTACGACAGACTCCGACGTAAGTGTGGTCGCCAGCCAGTCAGACCCCGAGAGGTCCTACCACCGAGCAAAACCAAGCTTTCACCTACTTATTAAATAATTTCTTTGTAAATTAAGTACTGTTTGAGGCGTCAATTACATTATACATTTTTTTAAGTTTAACAAGTTTATTTTCTTTGATTAAGTTTATAGTACACAAGTAACAAATTAACAGCGTAAAGGTTTCACAGATTTTCTTGAAGATTCTCTTGTACATATTCTTTGGGATTTTTTAATCGTTTGAACTTCGTGTTTAGTCTTCAAGAAAATATTTTAAGAAAATAAAGTCTTAAGTAATCACGTCTGTGTCCTTGGCTAGCGCAAGTGTCTCGTATCACTGTGTTAAAAATAAAAGACTATCTCGTGTAATTCTTTTTTAAATACATTGTGTTTATTTATATTGTTATGTTAATTGGCGGGAAGAGTTTTTTGTTACAGAATATAAAGTCAGAAGTTCATCAATTCTCTGTATTTAAAGTTCGAAATAATGAACGGACCGTCGACTCTAAGGACCAAAAAATATTAACGCTTTCTAGGACCATGTTTAATATAAGAAAAGACATCATTAATTATAAAAACAATATTTTCGTACGTAATGAGCTTTGGACTTGCTCATTGAGTACCAGATACGATTCAGATCCTTACGATATTAACCCGACTGCCGAAGGAGACTACTGTTTTTTCAATTACTTATTTTTTTCTAATTTTGTACACCAATAATATTACTTTAACTCGAAGCGTATCAAGGGAGCTGTTTAATATTCATTGGATCCAGACTTATTTCAAGGACTCGTCTCAAGGCTAGACCGACCTTTTCCATCTCAAGATTTTGCTTATAATACATGTTTATCAGACTATTCGATTATAATTACGATTACTAGGGGTCGTAATGTATTTAGGTAATGTTAGCCTTGGAAAGCTTTTTTAGTTTACGTCGGTAAGTGAGCAGATGAGTTAGGTACATGTTAATACTTAAATAGTCATTGCCACCCACATTGACACATGCAACACCAGAGCGTTAAGAAGTCCAACGGAATGCAGACTGCCGAAACTGACATTCATAACATAACATACCATCACGCCTGTATTCCTCGAAAGGTTAGGCAGAGGTGTACTAATGTACACGAACAGTTCGCCGGTATGTTTTAGGTCCCATGTAATAGGGGCCGAGCCTATTGCCATTAACCGGGCATAAATACAGAATCCGAGCTGCTACTGAGAAGTTCATAGAAAAACCCAATAACACTGCTCGATCTGGGGATTCGAACCCAGGACCTCTAGCGCAGCAGTCGCGCACTGACATTCACATCTGCTTAAGTTGGAACACACACAAAGATGCCTTACAATACTGACTGACTCTAACGTAAGTGTGTCCGCCAGCCAGTCAGACCCTAAGAAGTCTTACCACAGAGCAAGTCCAAATATTTTCTCATATCTTACGAGATGTCGATTCGAGTCCCCTATATGAAATACTAGCTTCTGCCCGCAACTTTGTCTGCGTGGACTTCGGAATTGGGTCCGACCTGGATAAAAAGTAGCCTATGTGTTATTCCAGACTACACTCTATCTCTGTGCCAAATTTCATCCAGATCCGTTCAGCCGTTCTGGCGTGAAAGAGTAACAAACACCCATACATCCACAGATCTATACTCACAAACTTTCACGTTTATAATATTACAGTAAGGATTGCATACTTTCACCGACACTAATAATATTGCATACACACCCGGTCCTTGTGGAATTCCACGGAGGAGACCTTTGCTCAGCAGTTGTTCTTTTGGATTATAATGAAATTATACACAAAATGATGGAACCAACTTCACAAAATGGGTACACAAACTTAACTACTATAGTTAAGCCGCTGTATCCTAATGGCTAGGGTGTCGGACTTGCGATCATATGGTAGCCTGTTCGCCACCTACCCGTTGTACTACCGACGTGAACCCAATCGTAACACGAGCATTTAACTTAGCACGAGGAGTTAACAACAATACTAGTAATGTGCGACCCACATTGCTAGGAAACTTTTATTTTAAAAAAAAACTGTCTTGTCTCCTACCCCTGACTCTCTTCTCCACTCCAGTCTTTTTATTATTGATATTTTTATAGGTCGAAGCAATCCTGCTCCTGAATCCTCGACCCAAAGCTCTTTAGTAATCTCGATGCGTTCTAGTTTCATGACACTGTTTCTTCTTGGACTTAGGAACACAACCGTGTAATCAGTAGTCAATTATCTGACTCATGGATGGACTCAACAGATAATATGACGGTTTGCATCCGATCGTGAATCTGTAAATTAGTTAACTGAGGACTGCTTGCGAAAACGATGCTTAAACCTACGATTTGAGCTTAGTTTTTAGGGTTCAGTACCCAAAGGGTAAAACTGGACTATTACTAAGACTCCGCTGTCCGTCTGTCACCAGGCTGTATCTCATGACCCGTGATAGTTAGACAGTTGAAATTTTCACAGATGTATTTCTGTTGCCGCTATAACAACAAATACTAAAAAAAAAAACAGAATAAAATAAATATTTAAGGGGCTCCCATACAACAAACATGATTTTTTGCCGTTTTTATAGATAATGATACGGAACCCTTGGAGCAGATTCCAACTCGCACTTGGCCGGTTTTTTAAAAACGATATTTATATGACGATCATAATAAAAACAAGATTTTTATTATGACCGTTATCATCTTTTTATAGATTTTTCGAATCTCTATGGCAAGGTTATCCATTTTTTCGCACTAAAAGATAAAGAAAATGCATTTACCTACTGACTAACAATAAAACCGTCTGAAATTCAAGATAAAATCATTTAGATAAATAAAACTATTTTCACAGTGATATTTCATTTATTGATTTTTAATTAAGGTCTAATGGTACCCATTCACCTCTTTTCAGAGATCATAAAAACTCAAAGAACAAAGTTTGAGTACCGCTGTCTTGAGACTCAATAATCGATAACTTACGAGATACGACATTAACTCGACTCGTAAGTAGCAATGTCATGACAATAGTGAAAGTTATTAAACATTTTGTAATGCGTCCAAGTGTTACAAATGTAATGAAGTGTCAGTATTGGCATGGTAAAAAAACTGTTTGTATATAACAAGTAAAAGTAATTGATTTTACCACCTTTGTCAATCATTGATAGAGAAATTAAAAAAACAATTTATTTATTTATTTATTTATATACTCTTTATTAATGTTATCGAATAAGAATTATCGCAGAGATCTTTAATCGAAGTAGTCGTTTTTTTTAATACAATTATTATTAAGATACTAATCAAATCTATATATATAAAAGAAAGTCGGGTTTGTTACAACACTTGTAACTCGAGAACGGCCGGACCGATTTTTATTGTCTTTGGTTTGTTGGATTTTTTTTCCTCCCCGAATAGCAGAATAATTATTAAAACTTCAAAAAAAAAAATACGAAAAAGAATATTAAAAAGAAAATTTATTTTCTCGTACATTTTGTTTCGGGAACGGATTGCCGGTATGACAGAAATAAAATACGGACACAAATGAACATGGCGTTGTTTTCTGTTTTGGTAAAGCCAGTAGATGGCGTTCTGTGCATTATCCGAACTGCTCAGAAGCTGCTGGTGTGATTTTGTTTTTTTTGTGTATGTTTAAATGGTTCTTGGATGGTTTAGTAGATTCACAATTTGAGCTGGTAGGTGGCACCGCAATCGGGCTCTACGTTTTTTTTTGTGAGCGAGACAAGGGAAAGGGCCTGAATGACTAAGGTGAGGGTTGATATGGATGAATGGAAGAAAAGGACATGCTGCGCCGACTACAAATAAATTGGGACAAGGGCAGTAAAATTATACAGGTTCCCCGGGCCCGCTAGTAATAAATGAAAAAAAAGTATGTATTTAAAAAGAGATATTGAATAGTGAAACATAGAGGCATAATATTCTATACTAATAGTATAAAGCTGAAGAGTTAATCTCAGGAACTACTGGTTGGAATTGAAAAATAGTTTTTATGTTGGATAGTCCATTTATTGAGGAAGGTTATAGGCTATATAACATCACGCTACGACCAATAGGAATGGAGCAGCATGGGTGATACCGCGTGCGGGTCGCTCGTCTAATTATAAGACAAAAACCAACAACACATGCAACAGGCCGACTAGCGATTTTTATATAAGTAAGTATATTTTTTCTACTTACGCGTTAGCAGAAAATACATAAGTATATTAACATACCATATACAATTAAGGCTGAAAACATGAGGCACTAAAAATATTAACACTAACCTGCTACCGATGCAAACCAATCCATGATCGGAATCATCGATAGAACTTTTCCATAAACAAAAAAAAATAAGTTGTTTTTTTTTTCTAACACTAACTCGCTACCGCATCGGTCCAATCGACCACTGCACATTATGTCATTTACGTATGACACAACATAGCAAATCCCAGACCAAGTTCAGGGCTACCGACCGGTCGGATCCGCGAGGCACACTTACCTACCGGTGGCCTACTGACCTGGATGTAGATGGCCTCGGTGTCACAACGCACATTCACAATAACCAACTTTATTTTGAAGAACTTAAAGTACAATTTGCACTATACTAAATACGAGGATAATGTTGGATGTTACATTTTAGCCGCGTTCGTGATTTTAATCGGAGTTAATGATTTATTTTCTCGAGAAAGTAAAGGAGACTTAACGTTTAGGATTATGAAGGCAACTCTGGCAATAAAGTGGGATAATGTAAGAAGGATCGCATACGTTTTATAATGAGCTCTTTGTTTTGTTATGCTCTTTAGCATTTCCTATAAGCAAGCTATTTAACGCGTGAAGCAAGTAATATGTATTGTATTTTGTATATAATCAAGTTTATTCCACACTCTGGCAAGGGCGTTCAATATTTAAGGCGTTTGAAGTAGTAATTGACGACATAATAATTCATTTATAGGTATATAATAACTTTAGGAGTTTTCCCTTCTTTCCCAATTATGTTGGGATCGCCTTTCAAGCTTAACAAATGCGGCTAAATATCAGTACAACTAGTCAGTGCCATCAACTTTCTGCAATTTAATTTCCGAGCAATACGGATATCCCAAATGTCAGGTTTTTTTGGTTTCTTTTTTTTTGCTCGTTTGAGCAGACGGGGCGCCTGATAGTAAGCGATTACCGCTGCCCATGGACACCCGCAACACCAGTAGAGTCACAAGTGCGTTGCCGGCCTTTTAAAAGTTGAAGGTTTGAAGGTGTTATTGGTCCGGAAATACTGCAGGCGAAAGTTCATTCTGCAGTTTTGTTGTGCGAGGCAGAAAGTTTCTAGAGAAACACACAGTTGTGGACTGCCTACCATCAAGATAATGGGGATGGAACTCCTGCCGCGTAGAACGTTGGCGGAAAGAGACAGGGATAATTCCGAATAATTCCTCGGAGCACTCCCCATAATATAGGCGATAGAAGATGAAAAAACAACGTAACATACCATCACGCCTGTACTCCCAAAAGGATTAGGCAGATGCGTATTAATGTACACCCACAGTTCGCCTGGTATGTTTAAGTCCCATGTAATAGGGGGCGAGCCTATCGCCATTAACCGGGCACAAATCCACACTCCGAGCTCCTGATAATTTCGTAGAAAAACTCAGTAACACTGCTCGACCTGGGGATCTAACTCAGGATCTCTAGCGTAGCAGTCGCGCTTGGACTAATGATTCATGATGCTTGGATTAATGATCATTAGACTAATGGGCAAAACAATGAAAAATAAATCTGTCAATAATGTTATAAGTACCTATCATACATACTATATACTAGGAATACTTTATATATTATTTGTTTGTCGTCGTCCACACGAAATTACAAATCTGTTCTGTTAGGGGTTGAATTTACAATTTAAAATCCTAGCTTAATATGTCTACGATTCAAGAGAAAACACACCAGTTTATATTGTGGAATTTCGCTTTAACCGGTCAAGTAAAAAATTAGATACGATGCATGAATTATTTTCTCAAAAGCATCAGATGCACAGAGGGTTGTTAGTCTTTAAACACGAGTACAAAAAAAATACCTACCTTGCTGACGTCAACTCACGGGCTATGTAGCGTTATAGGGCTGTCACAAACATGGCATTCTATAAATAAACGTATTTTAAGCGAAAACGCCTACACCGCTGTTGGAGACAACTGAAAATTACCATTTTATTTATAGACACATTTATTTCATAAATATTAAATTGTATTTTATCTTTGCGACGTTAGTTGGTATATTTTAAGTCTAATGAGTTAAAAAAAAGTAAAATAATTGAAATCTCACCGTTAGGAACACAACACACAACATAGCTCTCTTATATAATATTTTTTTAAAATAAATTTTAAATATTTCCTGATTCAGAATAAAGAATTATTCTATATCTCTAATATAGATAATAATGCGGGTTTCACCCGCGCTGCTCCGTTCCTAAGAGGCTTATCGTGATGTTATATAGCCTATGTAACTCAGTGATAATGTAGCTTTCTAACGGAAAAAGAATTTTTGAAATCGGAGTAGTCAGTCAGTAGTTTTTGAGCTAATTCGTTACAAACATAATTACATACAAATCATTTCTCGTTAAAATATTAGTATATATGTCAATTAAGCGGCTGTTTAAGTATTTATTAATATTATGTCGACAAAGTTACCACCGCAATATAAAACAGACCTCCATCAGTAAAGCCACCCACAAACCTTCAGGCGGTGTTAGTTTGCAATATTTACTCGTTGGCATTCCTTACTCAATGGACTGGGAAAATATATATAGCCATTTCTTCCCCTAGATGAAGGATTAGGTGAAATGCGACTGAATCCTTATAATAATTAAGGTGATAATTGTTTGTGGTGAAATTTATTCACGCTACATCCCGGACTCTTCAAGCCTTTCCGATGCCTTTTACAACTACAAAAGCAAGATGAGATTCGTACACGCGCAACTGTGTGTGTAGAGAAGTAGGGTTGCCTCTGTGTGCCTACGATATTTTCTTGCTACCATAAATAACATATTAGAAATAATCACGCCTGTATTCCCCGAAGGGATAGGCAGGGGTATACAAATATACATCCACATTTCGCCGCGATGTTTTGTTTCCATGTAAGTAATAGGTGGCGAGCTTATTGCCATTAACCGGACACAAATCCAAACTCCGAGCTGCTACTAAGAGTTTCATAGAAAATCTCATTCGACCGTGTTTGAGCGTAACAGTCGCGCTAAGGACCACTGGACGAAGACAGTCAATACGGGCCGTTCTTGCTTTCCTCGCATTCATTCGCTGACCCAGTCTCTAAGGTTCTGAGAGGTTGAAAACTCTTGTTTTAGAGACAACGAACACAACAATAGGGTAGCTAAAGTAAAGGAGAGGCCGCTCTGTACGCCGCATTATTAGTTATTCTATGTCAGGGGTAAAGAATATTGATTGGTGGAATTTACTGGGAAAAAATGTTGACGACACATGACGTGTACCTACTGTCACATTTTTCACTGCATTGCGTTACAAGATAAAATAAACTTATCTGAAGTTTAAATTATAAAAACTTTATTGCAGAAGTCTTACTTATATTATACTTATTAATCAAGTTAATAACAATATGACACATTCCCAAAAAAAAAAATTTCTACCATTAATAAAGGCTGTACTGAAAAGCATTTTTTCAGTTTGTTTTAGAATTTATAACACGTAATTTTTTCAAAATGTTGACTTTCTTCTAATCAAGCCGCATTAAATATTATATTTTCTTTCCTAAAACAAAAAAAAATAAGACGTTTATGGTACCTGAGCACAGGTCTAGCCAATCAGCGAGCAAGAATCAAGATTAACCTAACTAACCCAACCAGCGCTGAGGCCCCCGACGACGAGGTTGTGACCAACTAACCTAGATACGCACGCGTGCTTCACTGTCGCCGCGTTCCCATTCAGCTTATAGATGATACATATTGTTTTATCCTTAAATTTTACATTCCAAGCCAAAATATATACCAATACCATCACACCTGTATTCTCCGAAAGGAAATAAAATAATTTATTGTCATTAACCGGGCACAGATTCCAAACTTAGAGCTGCTACTGAGGATTTCATACTAAATAACATGATATATGTATGTGTACATAATAGATGATTTATATTATTTTATCCTTAAAATTTAACATTCAAAGCCGTTGGGGGGTTATAATAATTTAATTTAAAAATAATATTCAGATATGGAATTGCAAATACCAAGATCTATTCGAAATAATTAGGGTTATTTGTAGATTTTAACAACAATTATTACTATGGTATTCAAAAAATCCAAAGGTAACCTCCATATATAACGTTAAATAAGCAGATACATAAACGAAAAAACATAAAATCCTATATGAACAATATTAGACGATCTTCTAGTCTTAGAGCAATAAAATAAAAACGAAATTGAGCTCACACAACGCAGAATATAATAAATAGTCTGATTTTCCCATCAATCATCCTAATAATACATACAGACATAAGAATAGTTCATGAAAAAAATAGTTTCGTGCTCCTGAAAGACCTAGACTGTATTGTATACCAAGGCTTTGAAAAGATTCTTAACATAATAAAAACATTTTATATCTAAAAAGAAAATGGTTGGAAAATGGTGTAACACTAACTCAAAGGAAGGCTAAGGTTTCAATAACATTAATGTTGATTGAGTTAGTCGAAATGATTATTTTGGGGATAAAACTGCTATATTTTTTGTTATATAAAAACTAGGGTTTACGTAAAGGTGCTTTAATTTGGCTCTTCAAACATTTATCTGATAGTTTGTCAGTAATAAAAATAATAAAAAAAATGATCAGGAAGTATTTCCGATCCATTAGTCAAAGTTATTATTTTCTATTTAAATTATTATTGTTATTTAGCCTGGATTGTCCCAAAACCAAAACGGTATTTCAATTAAACTTAATTTTGGGAATTTAGCAGTATTTAGCATACTCTTATCAGCATAAACCTGGCAGATTCATGAATAGTATAAAATTAAAAAATAGTTCAAATCGTTTATAGCCGCTTTCCTACAGAAATGCAACGAGCTAATTGGGGAGTCTTTATAGTTTTTCTGGATTCTCGCCATTGTAGATTGTAGCTATTTACTATTCCTGTAGTTGTTTCCAAGTAAGGTCAAAAAACTAAAACACATGAGGCTTAAAAGTCTTTTTATTTATACGTCTCTAACAGCCATCATCTCAAGTTCTTATAACTTACCTCCTTTAACGTATCATCCTTCAGAACCCATATCTATCTTCTTTGGTCCCTCTTTTACTAACACTTTATGTTTATTTCTTACTGATTATGGAAAGTAAGGTAAGTAGCAATTTAAAAAGAAACGCACGTACATCCGTGTCCCATAGTCCCTGTTCACTATCAATGGGTGAAATTAGGTTGACCACTGTTATTTACTAGAGTAATGACTTATTTTTTTTTAGTTCAAATGCAGATAATTAGTGGGAAATAGGCCATCGTGACCTTTGCTTTTATCGAATTGGAGTAAACGTAATGGAACTGTTATTGATACCCGAACTCAATTATGGTTTCGTGGTCAATGATCTGAGGGGAAAGAGCGAAAGATCGACAGAAGCTAAGTATAGAAGCATATCCCGGAATCAAAATCAAGTAGCAGATATCTTAATCGAATTAACGGTTCATCTAATAAGTACCAACTAGAGAAAAAGTAAAATACTAGAGAAAGATCGAGAGGAAAAAAAATCGCACGAAATATCTCCAACCGGCTGTAACCTCTCACATTTCCTCGATCGCGATTTTTTACGCCAATCTCGAGCAAGTTGCGCCACTCTAAACCATCCGTTTCACTTTTGCCCAAGCACTTTCACTGCTAACGGTACGATCCTACCTCGCTCGAATTACAAGCGAATAGCGACTCTATTCTAGACGCATTCGCTTACATTGTTCATTGTCATAATTTCCGCTTTTAATGCTTTTCGGATTATAAATGCCACGATAAAGTAAAATGGGTTTATGCTAAAAAGGAATAAAGATCAAACTTATATTGTTTATAAAGAGTATGAATCCGATGTTTGCCGACGACGAACCGAGTGTGCGCCGAGCGCTGGAGCAATGGCTTTCGTGCGCGTGACTTTGAAAGTCGAATGCGCCCCACCGCGCAGACTCGGGTACCGTAACCGCTTGTGTCATCCGTTACAGAGCGGTGAAACTCTTGTTACGTTGGTGGACCGCTATGTTACGCCTTCGAGCGGATGACGGAGTATCCATAGCATCGTTCATCCACGTTACTCTTGAATTTGATATTGTAAATAAACAAGAAATGGGTCATGAAAACATTTTTATTTCCGATGGAAAATTTCAAGGTGCGATTGATATTATGAAATAGATGCGTAAGCTTCAGGTCAAGATTGTGTCGTTGAACAATAAACAAATGGAGGATCCATTGAATTCAAATCAGTAGGAGGCGGAAACGATAGCGATCTATATGACACGAATAGTTTCAAAGACGATACTGACTGCTATTGTTACAAAGTTATATCACGGATAGATAAATATTTTAGCATCGAGTTGACAGGAACTGTAATTGATGATTAACGAATGATTACCGGTTGACCCCGTTTTGCTAAATGGCTTCGTGGTCAATGATAATGGTATTTGAGAAACGCTTCACACTATGCCAGAAAGTGAATGGATAGATTAAGTAAAAATGCTGCCTTATAGTCCAGTTTAAGTTGAGAAAGAATGGATAAAAATCAATTATTTAAAAGTAATAAGCTGGTCGCAAAATGTATTAAGAAAATAAGGGATATTATTAATTAAATACGATAAGACGATCATTCAATTATAAACTGTGATAATATATTCGAGGTCAACTCGGGAGTAAATATTCCAAGTAGATTATACACGATCAAAATTATACAATTAGCAATTTTAATGGGAATGGACAATTCATAGAAACGTTCAAATTATTGCGGAACATAACGAATCAAATAATCGAGATTAATAACACAAAAGAGGATAAATACAAGATTATTCGTTCTCTTGACCTCATCTATTGTATGATAATTATGTACCTACTTAAAAATTTAAACATAAATGTATTAAATTTTTAGTACATTAATGACGTGGCCTTTTATCTGCAGTTGATTAATTTCATTATTTAATTATTGTTGGAACTAAACAAATAAAACATGAGATCATATCTTTATAGAAGATTCAAGAACGACAATTAATGAACAATTTTTTTTTTCGCCAACAGAGTTTAAAGTAGACATTCTACTTATTTCCAGGGTCAATAACATGATCACTTACAGTAAAAACGTTTAAATAAAATGTTCCAATAAAAATTTGACATAAACCCAAACGGCACATAATCTGTTCCCAAGAAAGGGCGATCACGTAAATTAGCAATGTCAAGACGAGGTTTTCATAACATCCTTTAAACAAAACCCAAAACATTTTAAACCTTAAAACAATTCGATTTCGATTCAATATCAAGAAATGATCAATTCGCATGTCTCCGAAGGAAAGTGGCCTCGTGGTACGGGGAAACCCGAGCCGTGGCACGCGAATCCACCGAGACAGGTTCGTTTGTATTTCTGTCTCTTTTCGTGAATGGATGTTTATGATGGAGTGCAAGCGGGACAGAACACGCACGAGTAACGGAACTTATCAGTCTCTATTTATAATTGGTCCGATGCGATACCGGAGTAATAACAGGACCGCAAATGTGTCATTTGGGTTACGGCTTGCGGGGTGATAAGCGACATTTTAATGGGAGATATACTGGACAATGGACTTCAAGATTGAGATACTTACACTGAAAATGTTAAAAATAATGTAGAAATAGAATCAATAAAATTTTATAAAACTTTCAGGACAAAGGAACCACGTTTGATCGATTGATGAAAAAAATCATTATAAAAGAATTTAATTCCAATAGACAAAATATTACCAAAGAATATTCAGTGAATTAAAAGACCAATCAAACAGCCTTCAACTCTTGAAGAGGAAATTAGATCAACTCGACAATTGTGCAACAAATCTCATTACAGATGAAATTGAGATAACAAGAGCAATAACATACATAATACAGATAAGCTTAATAAGAGTAATAGCTTAGAACATGTTTCGATAGTAGCGTAACATTTTAGAACCAATAAATTAGAAACTAAAACCTAACCGGAACTCTAACCGGAAACAACAGACCGTACAAAAACGATCTTAGGTTTAGATAAAGAACAAAAAATGACAGTGAAAGTACTAGGTATCAAAACCTCTTACTGATAATTAAAATTTAAAATTGGAACGCTGACCTCATTCCTCACGCGTCTTTGGGAGAGAGCGGTCGACCGGGTGGTAGTGCGAAAATAAATCATTTTAAAATTAGCTTTATGAAATAATAATATTCATTCATTGCATCTTCTGAAGCACAGTGCTAGTGTTGTCAATGAAGTACCTACATTGTCGAAAAGCGTTCCGCTCTGATAATTGTATTATTTGGACGGCTTTCACTTCTCTTGGAAAGGAATTCGCGAACCGTTGTGAGCTGAGACCCAATAGACTCGTTTTGTAACAGTAATAAAATACATCATTTGCTGGTTCGCACGTCGAATAACTGAATAATATAACGACGTGTTAAATAATGCAGTTGAAGTACCAAATGAGTTGTTTGCGTGTAATTATTTTATTTACAAGAAATGCGATCCCGGTTTGGGTAAAATCGAATTGGGACATTCCTTGTGAATGATTGATTTTCAATGTTTTCCAAACAAATATCGTCAACTATAAAACAAAGCAAGAAAAACTGAACATGCTTATTAAAATGGAATCTAGAATTTTTGCCTGCAGTTATGTATACATGGTTCACGGAACTGAATAAGTGTACATAGCTCCGTCTAGTAATTAATGTAATGGTATATTCCGCGAAAGTTATTTCATTACAATGGAAATTAATGCGATTACAATATCAGCTGAAGACTTCCATTGTGGAACACGAACCCGCGGCACAGTTTGAGGACACCATTATCAAGAAAAACTATAAATAAAACATTTGGCAATAGCATAATAGCTGCAAAAGCCAACATAAAAAAGAAAATTTCAAATGTAACTTTCAGCTGATTTTGATGCAACCTTATTTTCCAGCAGGGGAAGGTAGGTAACTATTACCTTCCGCCTAATGGATAGATAAAATGTCTGATAAAATCTAGTTGTCATAACCAGCAAGCAATGTACGAGACATGCACAAGATCGGTAACGATGGCGTAGTAAAGAGGAAGTAATTAACTATATATTTATCAGCGGGTGCAAACAGACTGATTGAAATAAGAATTCCTGCAAAGAAATCGATAAACAAAACATTTATAAACAAACCAAAAGTCACCTCTGCAAACGATTTGAAATTAAACAGATTGAAAATAATAAAATCGAATAAAACAGGGTAGAGTAAACAGAGATGATGAACGATGTGCTAATGCACTTTCGCTCTCGGATACATGGGAGCTGTTAAAATTCAAGATATCTTTAAATAACGGGTTTATAACGATATTAAATAACTTTGGTTTTCATCATGACGACATCCAACACCATCTGGATAAGCACTTCTTCCTGTGTGAATCTGTTAAGAGTCCGGCGGACCGAATTTCTCTTAAAAACGTAATAACGAAATAAATCGTAATTCAAACACAATTTAATCAAATTCTGATATTATACGGATGCCGATACCGTTAATCTAGGTTCCTACGTTACCATTTCGTCCAAAATACTTCACTGGAAATAAATGTAAGCGAATGCAATTTTTATTAAGTTTATCAAGTTTGGAACGATTTTTCGGTCTTCTTAAAATTCATTCCACTAATTTTTAGCTCATAAATCTTCAGGAAAATATTATTAAAAAAAAACATTTTCACAGCTAATAAACAAATCTTTGTACTCGTATACACATACTTTTCATTTCCGTCCTGAAATTATGTAATAATAATATGTTATAAGCGGTCCTAAGCATTATTAATATTTTCTTTTTGCAGAGTAAATTGCTCATTCTGAATATTTTTATTACTCTAAATGTTAGCTTAAGCGAGGAAAGCTTGAAAATCATCACTGTAAGGGTAAATTATTACAGCATATACACATATTTCAAAAGCGAATTCCGCAGCTTCAGGAAACTTATTAACTTTTAGCGTACTTTTATCATGGTCAAAATTGCATAAATTATAAGTCACTCATTTATAAAACCAACTTCCACATCTAATATTCTATACACAAAGCGCTGAGCTAATTTTGAAGCACCAAAATCTGCGTGTCATGCTTACTAATTTTGCGCGCAAAAGACTCAAGTCCAAACAACTGTAACCTCAAACGACAATGAACTTCACGCTAAGAACTATTCTTATTTATAATAACAACAAATGCGTATGTCAAAACTGTATCAAGTGCTTTGTTGAAAGAGGTTTGCGTCATATTTTTCTCAACTATGCCGTTCCCAACTTCCAGAATAACCACATGCGGTTAAATATCATTGCTTCAAATTTGAAATTTGTAAAGAAAATGTCTTTCTAAGTGATACCCTTACAAAAAGATGATAAAATGTTATCGATATCACTGGAATCTAGATAGATATATTAGGCTACTTCGAGTATCTTTTCATTTTCATCCTTTACTATTTAAGAAAGAACCGGATTTCTTTAATATCATGATAAATGTTGGTTGCGATAAAGGTGGTATACATTCTCAGATACGAGGATAGATGAAACAAGTTATTTTTAGATTATGTGGCCACAACTAAATAGTGAGTAGCCGTAGTAAAGCACATTCATATAATATCACCCTCCAGTTTTGGCACTTGTTAATAGCACTACTAGTTGATAAACAAAGAAGTAAATGATACTGATGTTTGCGGTGTAAGCTCGAAATAGGAGTTATAGAAGGAATCAAGTCAAAAAGGACACGTAGGATCGAAATTTTTACACTTTGTTCAAATCTTTTTCTTAGGTCAAAAAACTAGATAGGATTGCTAATTTCTGAGGTTAACACCAACGCGGTGTTAGAAATTAAACTACTTCTTACGGATGATATCCCGTTATACATAGATAGTATTGATGAATCATACACTAATTTTCTTGTATTCTTCGTTATTAACGCCAAACTTACGAAAATGCCTCCCGTTTCTCCAATCTCAGAAATGGGTAGTTATTCCGAGCTCCATTACTTTGCCTAGACACGTTTCAAAGGTTCCGTTATGTTTTTATACATTTATCTTAAAGTCAAGGTCTTGTTTTTATACAAGGATGTGACATTGAAACTATAATTACGATAACCGGTGACCGTCTAACGTTATAGGTATATTTCTTACTTCTGAGGTCTTTTTCAGAATCATGTTAAATGTACCGTTAAATTGTCCTTGACAAGAATTTCGAAAACAAACATTAGACATATTTTAATAACAAATACACGAAATTACACAAAACTAAGTAAAACATTGCAAACACTTGAATTGGTTTTGGGTTGAAAAATTCGTAAGAGCAGCCACCGAGCAGCACCGATTGCCGTGACCTACATACAGCGGCAGCCATTTTGAATATTGCGCTCACGCCGGTTTTGGTGGCACATTTCACATGATACCCGGCTTATCTGCGCCTTGTTTTCTTTTTTATTTCTTTAATGAGTTCCATTATTCCTTTCGAATTTACTTTTAAATTATGTGAATTCGTTAATTTAACAAAATGGTTTCGGTGCTAAATTGCATTTGTTTTATACGGATCATAATCTTAAATGCAATTTTAAAGTAAACTAAACGTTTGGTGTATTTGGATTAAGTACATTAAGAATTTAGGTCAAATAACGAATAGCCTTTCGATTGAATAGAGCGATACTCCAAATTATAGCAGCTAATGTGCCATTACAAATATTATAATTTGGTATGACTAATAGGTTGCCCCGAATCGAATACTTATTTAGGTTGCGTTCCGAAAACCGTCAACGTTCGAACTATATTGATTCATAATTTCAATCATGTTCCCGTTACTCATTGACGTATATGAAAGTACTTATCTTTTCAAATTGATTTTGAATACTCCTTTCAATCTTTTTTATTAGTAGGTTTTTTTTTTATTTCTCTTCTATCTTACTATTCGATCTTATCAATTCTACCACATTTTAGTGACACATCATCGTTTTCATCGATACTTGCATAATTTTTAAGTAGGCTTTTGCTTTAATTCATTAAATTGTGTTAGGGCCTCGGGGCACAAGGGCAATAGATTTTGCATTGTATCTGTTATTTGTTACGGGACAGGTTAGGGCAATAGCCGAAATGTTTACTTCGTTTTTTTTTTCACTAAATGTCAAACGTCATTGTTGTTATGAGTTGCTTTCAATACTTGATCGGTTTTTTAATGTGTTCATATTATGTAATATCAAAACAATTTATTCAATAAATTAAAATTTGAATGCAAAATAGCTTGGTTTAGTGTTATAGAAGCGCAACTGCTGAGCGTGGTTTCTTGGGTTCTATTTCTAAATCATGCAAAGTATTGGTAATGATTTAAGTATTGGATTGGTAGTAAGTTTCGATGAAATTTTCAGTAGCAGAGTTTGGATTTGTTTAATGCTCGCCCCCTTATTACATATGATCTAAAATGTTATGTTTAAATGTGTATCTATAGAACCGTACCTGTAGTTAGGTACTCGATTCTAATCGCAATAAATATTGCATATAACAAGCGCTTCGCCATTGTCTTGTCCTGTTTACATACGAATTACGTGATACCCAATGATTACGCTAATTGGAAATTCTGAATCATATCCACGAGTGAAATGTTGTGCAAACGCACCGCAACGTTATGATTTTATGAGACTGTTGTTATTTATTTTTAACTTTAACTTCTTGGCATGGCTTGGCTTAAATTTTATAATTTTATCGAGAAACGAATTTTTTGCTCTTATTGCTAGCCCAAATTAAGTCCAAATATTTTTATGGTCCATCACACTCGATATTGAATATGCCAAAGATCCTGAATTCTATAAATTAGAAGGTCAAACACAAAATGACAACAAAGCTGGTAAATCAATTTGTGGTAATATCTTCGATCAAAAAATGGCAACGGTTGATATTAACGGTTGTAAGAATAGTACAATTTCATAGCGACAATGATTGAAATAATCTTTGCCAAAGCAAAAAACGGACTGCTACTGTTTCCTTTGTTAAACCTGCTACAATATGTGTATGTAGCAGGTTGATGATGATGAAGGCACAAAGAGACTTGCTGAAACAAGCGTTGTCATCCCCTGTATCATTATCATCATATTGAAGCAACCATGTACACCATGGCATAGTCATTTAGTCCTATATTAAAAAGAAAAGATATAATTGTTTGGTATTCTTACCTACCATGAATTATTTAACGGGATCACCATTATCATATAATCAAGGCCTTCGCAAATCGTATGGACATAACTTAGATGGAACGAATTTATTCCAAGCAAATGAGATAGGCGAATACAGAGTAAAAATACACATATGGAGAACGTATGAATATTATGATTGATTTACTAAAGCTCTCGCGTTTCTCGTCCTTTATGTGAACGATCTGTGAATTGGCGAATATATTTTTCTTGGTTTTTGTACATATAAGAACTTTGAATAAACAGGACGTATTTTGCAAGACCTTCCGTGACCTATTTTGGTCTTATTCAAATCAACAGAAGCTTATTCAAATCCGTGATTAGTAAATCTGTAGTTAAATGAATTAACTACCGTGGTGGGTTGTTCAATATCTTTAAAATATTCAAGAACCAATCACATCGGCTGACAAATTTGATAGCACTAAGCAATATAAAAGAATAACATAAGGTCACGGAAGGAGAAGAACATAAGACCTAATTGCTAAAATATAGTAATTCTCTGTCCGGTCAAGCCGAAATTCTTTTTCAGTGAGTTCATAATTAATATTATTACTACTGACAATATCAATATCCATTTCAACCAAATTTTATCTTTTATTAATTAGCCTTTTAGTCACAAACAATTTAATAACTTAAAACAAGTAGAATATAAAACAATTAATTCAACTAAGGAAGCTATTACGTCAAGTTAACTCAAATTACGTAACGGATTTGAGAAAGCCTTCGGCTGATTCCGGAATCGTCGGAGATATCCGAACTGTCGCCATTTTCCTTTTCGCTCGAGGTCTTTAGTGGGACAGTGCAATCTCTTTTATATGACGGAAATGAAATGAAATATTCGATAAGTTAAATAGTGATAAGTTAAACAAGAACTTTTTACGTGGGAGAGCCAGGCTTCGGCACGAATGGGCCGGCTCGACCGGAGAGATACCACGGCCTCACAGAAATCCGGCGTTAAACAACGCGTACGTTGTGTTTCGCCGAGTGAGTGAGGTTACCGGAGGCCCAATCCCCTTTTAAAAGGTCGGCAACGCACTCGTGACTCCTCTGATGTTGCGGGTGTCCATGGGCGGCGGTTATCGCTTACCATCAGGCGATCCGTCTGCTCGTTTGCCCTCCTATCCCATAAAAAAAAATCTTTAATAACGTCAAAATCTATTCGCCCATGCAGTATTTATGTACATCCTAATAATTGGAAAGAGTGCGTTACGTACAAATACAAGAAGACTAAAACAGGAATAATAAGAAAATGCTTACAATGATGCAAATTACATTCTATATTAAACCATGGTTATCAATATTAAAAGTTTGAACAATCAACCAACATTTTAACAATTTTCACGTGATCCAAATTCTGGCCTATACTTTGGTCAGAGAATCAGTAATGCCATCCATCCTTCAGCAGCCAGCTTTCTGGGTAGCCTTCCGGCTGATAGCAATGCAGAAGAGATTTTTGAAGCCCTTTTCTGGTACTTTTTTACAGCCTAGACTTAGTTAAAAAAAACGCCTGTATTCCCCGAAGGGTTAGGCAGAGGCGTACTTAATGTAAGTACACCCACAGTTCGCCGGTATGGTATTAGGTCCCATGTTATAGGGGGCGAGCCTATAGCCATTAACCGAGCACAAATCCAGACTCAGAGCTGCTACTGAGAATTTCATAGAAAAACCCAATAACACTGCTCGACCTGGGGATCGAACCCAGGACCTCTAGTGTAGCAGTCGCGCTTGGGACCACTCTAGACTAATGAGGCAGTGAGGCTTCAGAGAGCAGTTAAAAAAAATCCATTTAAAATAGAATTTATTAAACAATGATAATGAAAAGAGGCCATACAATATTCTATGACCGCTGTAATCCAGTACAGTCAGTGAGACATCAATAACAAAGATAAATAGAAAACAATCAGCTACATGCCATTCCGACCGGCACCGATAACACGTATACCTGTCTCTGTCACACAGTTATGCGCTAATAATAGTGTCCCGCTCTATTTTAACGTGCGCAAGAGTCCCGAAGGTGACACATTAATAAACTTGAAAATTTACGTGGGCATGTATGGTGTAGTCATTGATGGAAATTTAATAGTTATTAGTATTGTTTCAAGTATATTTACGTCGTTGACTTTAGCGAACATAAGCCCGAGTGTTCAAACAAAGTACATCTGTGATCCCCATCCTCCTGCCCTGTTGTTAATCATTCAGCGTTGACAATTCTGAGTGATTCTTCTATATATCTCTTCCTTCTCTTATGATGCATTTCACCTTAAGTTCCTGGGCAGTTACTCTTTAAATATAAAATGCTGTCCTGAATGACTGACTGATGGATCAACACAGCCTAAACCGCTGATCGTAGAGACCTGAAACTTGGAGGGTATGTTCTTTGTATGACGTAGACATCCGATAAGAAAGTATTTTTGGACATTCAACCCCTAAGGTGGTGAAAAGGGGGGTGAAATTTGTATGAAAGTGCGTCATTTTTTAGCGAGTGAAACCGCGCGGTTGTAGCTAATTTCATATAAATTCCGTTATATTTTTGCGTTTATTCGATGAGTAGCAGCTACACCGATTTATTGAAATACGGCTTATTATTATCTTTCTCGGTCTTCCTTCTTTCGTCTCTTCTGCTCATATTCAGCACTCTATTTCTCACATCAACACTTCACGTATTTCCCTAACGTTTAGGCACAGAATACACACACAATTCGCCGGTAGCAATCCAATGTAAAAGGGGCGGTATTGTGTAAATCTGCCATTAATCGTTTACAAATCCGAAAACCGGCCCTTACTGAAAATTTCCTAACTATAAAACCAACAATACTTAGGAATGGAATTCGATCGCGGTTAGAAACCAATATATCAATGATATATTTGTATAAATTCTATCTTAATACCGTCAGTGTATTTAGTTTAATACACCTATTTGCTGGAACAAAGACTAATTAGTATTATAATTCTATTTTTATCACGTACTAATTCAGGTTTTAATTAAAACAAGACCGTATCATCTCGAAGTTAAGGCCCTATTTAATTTGCCTTGTTTCCCTAGGCTTTTTTAGGTTTCCATCAATCAATTTTAAACTCTATGTGTTCGACAAAAGATTGCGATATGTTTTTTATAGTTATTTAAGCATCACCGCTGATTGATCGGTCAATGACGTCTCCTTATGGTTGGATTGCATGCCTTTATTTGTCATAGGTGCCTACGTATTAATCTTTAGGCAGAAAAAATATACCAGCTCAATACAATAACAACGCCATTTTTGTACATGTTGCGATGTTTTGAAGTGAAGTGATTAAGTATAAGTGGGGTTATCTATACAGATCTAACGATATAATCTTTATGTCGCGCAGTTGTGAATTTCACTATAAAATCTCAATGTAAAGACAGTTGGGATCATAAATACTGCGCGTTCGTGATTACTGACTATCTTACTAATTTCGATATTTTTGCAAAAAAAGACACTAATTTGATTTCACCTGCACGACCGTTCCGAACCGCTAACTGCATAGTTTAAGTAATTAATTTAATTGTGTTTTTTATTTTTACCAAGAATATTATAACAATACTAACTTACTAAATCCTGATTAAATTTACGAGCATTAATAATATTCTATAACGCATTGTAAACTAAGCATAATTAATACCAAACACTTGATATGCAGTTTCCCATAGCCTGCGCGCGCGCAGCCTTGGTGAGTAACTCACAATGTTATTGTGTAATGATATATAGATTGTAATTAGTTCATATATTTTTCTACGATTAAACATTGATACGGTTATATGTAGATACACTCAATAGTTTATCATGGTATATTCAATTGATTTTCAATTTAATCTCCAAACAATAGAGTTTATTATCCATTGGTGAAATTTGACAGTTTGTGGTATCTTGATGAGCAGGTCTGTACCTAAGGAGGTCATCCTAGGACTCTTCTTAGCCTTTTTATCACAGTTAGGATGAGGTAATTTTGGAAGTGTTGAGCAAAACATGCTAAAGTTACAGTAATTACTAATAGCAACTGTCTCATTAGTCTAGTGGTCTCTGGACTTCTACGCTAAAGATTCTGAATTCGAGTAGCATTAATGGGTTTTACTATGAAATTTCCAGTAGTAGTTAGGAGTTTGGTTTCTCGCCCACTATTACTTGGCATGATGGGATCTAACCATACTGACGAACTGTAACTGTTTTACATTAGTAAACCTCTGTGTAACCCTTCATGAATTAAAGGTTTTGGTGGTATGTTTGATTTTTGAACTAAAGATCACGCATAACCCCCAAAGTAGGTACCCCCACAGCATGCACAGTAAATATAACTATGTTTGCTCAACGCTGCTGGCATTGAAGACGAGGACATAGGATTTTCTCGGCGGCACTCTTCCTCGTTGCGATAGATTCATTGATTTTTTACATTACACACCAATCGCCCTGACCTTTGTTTGTTGTAAGTAATTAATTAATTATGTTATTATATATTACAACTAGAGTTCCCTTGCGCATCTTCGTCTGCGTCATCGTCTATCATGAAATGTGTTAAGTGTCAATTTTTAAGGAAAAAAAAACAATTGTCGAAATGTCAACAACGAATGACAGCTGTACATAATCTTGACGATGTCATCGTTTATTAAATATGGTGTGTGTGTGTGTGTGTGTGTGTGTCAAACGCATCGTAATGTGTAACAAACTTTCATAACCTTTTCACTATTTTAGGGGTTGAATTTCCAAAAATCACATCCCTTCATAAACTAGAAAAGAACTGATAATCATCAAACGGCTAGCCAGATTTTCTTAAATCATAGCTAAAAACACTCAATCAAGTCACCTTTCAGACTAAAAAGCCGGAATCTAAATCGGTCCATTCGTTTGGGAGCTACGATGTAACAGACAGACACACAGATATACACGTTAAACTTATAACACCCCTCTTTTTGAGTCGGGGGTTAAAATTAGCATTCACAGCCAATTCTCTTTTACAAATTAGGCAATAGAATAAATGAAAAATATTTAAAGGTAGGTATTTCTAACTAACTTTTCGCCCGCAGTTTCACCCACGTTGTCCTGTTCCTAAGGGACGTAGCGTGATAAGTACATAAATCCTTTTGGGACGTGGCCGAAACTGCGTATAAGAGCCAGTAATTCCTTCCTCTTCTCTCCTACATTGCCGTGCTCGACATGGTTCATGATTTATATTTTTATACTAGCTTTTGCCAGCGACTTCGTCCGCGTGGAATAGTTACTTTGTTCCCTAGTTCTTCGCCCGCGGTTTCGCGTTGCCCCGTTCCTAAGGGTTGTAGCGTGATGTTTTATAGCTTGAAACCTTTCTCATGAATCACTCATTTTCCCAACATTTCCCTTCACTGCTCTGCTCCTATTGATCGTAGCGTGATGAAAAGTATACTATAACCTGCCCAGGAGTATGAAGAACAATTGTACCAAGTTTCGTTGAAATCCGTCGAGTGGTTTTTGTTTCTATAACGAACATACAGACAGACAGACAGACTGACAAAAATTTTACTGATTGCATTTTTGGCGTCAGTATCGATCACTAATCACCCGCTGATAGTTATTTTGGAAATATATTTCATGTACAGAATTGACCTCTCTACAGATTTATTATAAGTATAGATAGATTATTTTTAACACCTGTTAACATTGTGGAGTGCAATAAACGAATTGAGTATTGAGAAATTCAATATTTTTTGCCGAAAGCAATGATAGTTTGTTTACACTAGATACAATAGACATGAATTTACTAAAATACACACTCGATTTTTCCTGTGCCAAAATATATTTTCCTTGGTAAACAAAACGAAGTTTGCTATTAATAATTATTATATTATTATTACCCTCGTGACTCTGACGTGACACAATCTGAAATATTATATAATTTATATATATTTTTATTAATTTAAGTGAAGATTAAGCTAGCCTTTTCTTACCCAAAAACAAGAGGGCGAGGTAACTACTTATATTATTTTTTTATATATTTTGCGTCATTGAATGATAGTAAAATGTATACCATGATTTATTTATACTTCTATGAACAAAAGTAGTACCCACATAAAGCGAACTTAATTCCATACCCACAGTCCCACATACATATCCTAATAATCCTTACCAATATTAAAAACGTGAAAGTTTGTGAGTATGGATGGAAGTATGGATGTTTGTAACTCTTTCACGCCAGAACGGCTGAACGGATCTGGATGAAATTTGGCACAGTAGATTATAGTCTGGAATAACTAAATTCTTTTGTTTGTATAATTGGGGAAATTGGGTCCGACCTGGATACTTTTTATCCAGGTCGTACCTAATTTTGAAGTCCACGCAGACATACTCGCGGGCAGAAGCTAGTATTATAAACATGGAAATTTGTGAGGATGTATGTTTGTAACTCTTTCACGCAAAAACTACTGAATTAATTTTAATGAAACTTTACAAATATATAGTTCATACCTCAGAATATCATCTCATCTCATACATAGGCTATAATTTATAAAACTACGCGGGCGAAGTCGCGGGCGGGTCGCTAGTAGAAAATAATACACACCATAACATGAACTCTCACCAAAAAGAAGAAGTCATCACCGTTAAAAAAGTAGTGAAAGTTACTATCGCATCTCCCTTTTAAACGTTCCAAAACCGTTCACAGCGCACGCGCATATCTTATTAAAATATATCTTTATATATTAGCAAAGTACTCGGCAATAGCATCCGAATTAGCGCAACATCGCAACGACCATGTAGGTCACGGTCCTAACGCGAAAAAGAGACGGAAGATGTCAAATATAAGCGAGAGAGACAAGGATAGAGGCAGGTTTCTCTATCAAGCGAAATTACCTGTTATATTTTAATGTATGTATTTCGAAATTTTGTAATAGGTATAATAAAATATTATTTTCAGTCAGTCATTGTTTTCCTGTTCATAATAAAATATTACAAAATGACAAATATTGTTCTACTGCTAAGAATGCGCTTGCAAATAAAGATGGTAGAATTTCTTATAGAGTTCGTTTGGTGTATTATAGTAGGCATCAGATACTATTTGGACGAACAAACTGTTCTAAATGATCTGAAAAACTGATAAAAATAAAGTATATCTCAATGACTAAAGGGATTTTTTAGAATGAACACTGTACAGGTACACGACAGCTGTTATTCTGAAATGTATCCTATTCCATGGAGATAAAGTCGCTCTTCTCTAAAAGACCCACTTTTTGGACTGAGCCCTAGAACTGTCATATAAAAGAAGTAAATATTATTTTAAATTAGGTAATATTAAATTTAAAACTTCAAAAACCCCCGCAAAATCAAGTCCACCATGTTCTTGTAATATTATTATCATTGAAATAACAGGATACCAAATTTCAAATCGATTAGACCTGTAGAAGTTGCTCGCATCCGTTCATCGACTAGAAAAGAGCTGATAATCTTAGGCTGGATCTCCTTAAATCAGATCTAAGGACACTCTCGATCAAGTCACAGTTTATAAAAAAAAACTGAATCAAAATCAGTCCATTCGTTTGGCAGCTACGAGGCCTCAGACAGATACACCGTTAAGCTTATAACACCCCTTTTTGAGTAGGGGTTAATTACTTTGCCATTTAACTTTCACCTATAATAAAATTGTAACTGTAGGCCGATGTCTGTAAGATATTAAAGAAAAACTAATATGGGGGGTTGTTATTAGAGCAACAGAAGCCAAAATAACAATTTTTGTCTGTCTGTCTGTATGTTTGTATGCGCATCACGCAGAAACTACTGCATGGAATTGAATGCAGTTTGCACCGATATATTGCTAGAGGTCTAACTTAAAATCTGGTGCATGTTTCATCTTGATACGCCCCTAGAATCGGACTTATAGTATGCTAATCTTTTTGGGACGTGAGTGAAACTGGGAGCAACAGCTAGTTGTCAATAAAGATAATGTAAGTAAATCGTAAAAAGAGGTTACAATACCGACATAGGCTATTTGAAACTAGTACATATTGTTACAACACTAGCAAGTTAGCTCTGTAAGTAGGTTACTAGTGTTTGTAGACGATAGGGCTCTTCAACAGGGTTGCCAAGTTTCCAATTTGTAGTTTGCGGCATTATTTTAAAAAGACTGTGCTAAAAAAAATTGAAATAGAGGCTGAAATTTGGTAATATTTGAAAAGTAAAAATATTTAATCCAATTTGAATTTTATAATATTCTGTGCTAGTAACAAATGTGGTAGGTGGACTTAAGCGTGACTGGTACGCTAGAGGTCCTAAGTTCGAGCAATGTAATTAGGTTTTTCTGTATTTTTTTCATTAAGAGCTCGGAGTTTGGATTTGTGTCCGTTTAAAGACCATAGGCTCGCTCTCAGGACCTACACATATCTGCCTAACCCTTCTGGGAATACAGGCGTAATGGTATGTTATGCTAAAAAATCAGTCCCGTACCGGTTTAATTAAAGTAAATAAATAAATTCACAACTCAAGAATGTAGGTGAAGTATTAATTGAACAAGTATTTAGCATGATTTGTCGCTTTAGAAATTAGAGGTTAGGTCACTCTATTATGCAAATATAAACATAATTACGTTGGCGACATTTTAGTTTGTTTAAAAAAAACATTATTACGAAATATAATGAGCTGGTTTATAATCGGACTTTGGACAACCCTGCTTTCAATCCATTGCAACCATGGTGTATAAATTGTCAATTAAAAACCTTAATAACAATAATCTTATAGTGCAATTTATCAAAATATGATGGTTGTATTCCCCGATGGACACCCACAACCCACAGCTAGCTGATATGTTGAGGTCCCTTGATTTTTTTTAACTTCTAACCAAAAAAGAACCGTTTCTAACTGGTCTTACATTTAACAAACCTTCTATTAAGCATATTACATACAGTACTTATTTCTGAATACAAGATACCCCGCTAACCGTGACAGAAGAGCATAATTGTAAGCAATCAACCAATTCACACACGCATCTGCGCGATAAACATCTCTGGATCAAAGTGTACAAGCTATAATCACCTTTAAAGCGTAGAATATAATGATGATAATGTAGTGCGAAGTTAAGACAGGTGATATAAAGAATTTGTAGTTGTATACTTTCTAACGTCTACTCGGTTTCAATGGGAACAGCTGACTCAAATTTATTGTTGACAATCTGGTAATTGACTGAGAAAATTGGTGTAGTGAGGAATTTTTGCTTGTTTAAGCACTGTAACATACCATCGCGCTTGTATTCCCTGGAGGATTAAGCAGAAGTGTACTAAACACCCGCAGTTCGCCGATACGAGCAGGTCTCATGTAATAGTAGTTGTTGTAAGTGCGACTGCTACGTTAAAGGTCCTGAATTCGATCGCCAGGTCATGATGTGTTATTGGACTTTTCTAAAAAATAGTATATCTGGATGATGTCAATAGGATCCCCATCTAGTTTAAGGGACGTAAACATACAGGCGAACTGAGGGTTTACACTAAAACCCCTCTTCCCTCTTCGAGGAATATAGGCGTGATTGGATGTCATGTTTAAGATATTTAGCATCCCTTCGAAAATAAGACTTAATAACAGTATAGTGTCTATATTTAACAACTATCTTGATATTACTATACCATAATTAATTTAAGCAAGAGACAAAATGTAATTAAACAACCACCTCCTTTCAATAATCTCTATTGTATTCGGTGTAAGCGACAGCTCCTAAGAAAGATATTTTCTGAAAAGAAGACACAATGTGTTTACATTTAATCTCTTGCTTCAGGGAAATGCGTAGGTACCTAGCTAGTTTTAAGATTTAAGTTATGTTCTGCCTCATTAGACTAGTGGTTCCAAGCGCGACTGCTACGCTAGAGGTCCCCAGGTCGAGCAGTGTTATTGGGTTTTTCTATGAAATTCTCAGTAGCAGCTCGGAGTCTGGATTTGTGCCCGGATAATGGCAATAGGCACGCCCCCTATTACATGGGACCTAAATATACCGGCGAATGGTGGGTGTACATTAGTACCCCTCAGTCTAACCCTTCGGGGAATACAGGCGTGATGCTATGTTAAATTATGTTTTGCTTTACCAGTCGTAATAAGAAGCCTACTGAGTGGACTAGATGAGTCAGATACAATTCCATATCGGATCTGTTTGTTAGCGTTTGTTACGAAACTCTTGCGCAACTTTATGCCCTTATTATTGCATCGATTCTCTTTGTTGTGGACTTCAGGGAAATATTGTTACGATAGGTATATATTTTTATGGAAATAAAACTAATTTAGACGGATTTTATTGCCTAATTAGCTTAGTGGTCCTGAGCGCGACTGCTGCGCTAGAGGTCCTGGGTTCGATTCCCAAGTCGAGCAGTTGTTTTCTATGAAATTCTCAGTTTCACCTTTCACCTTGCGATTAATCACAATCGGCTCTCGCCCCCATTACATGGAACCTAAATGTATCGGCGATACTTAATGTACATTAAGTACGCCTCTGCCTAACACTTAGGGGAACACAGGCGTGATGGTATGTTTATGTATGTATGTTTTATTGTTTTATATTGATATTATTTACTTCCTGACGTCTCAGATCCATTACAGCACCCACGGTCACGGGTAAACTGACACGAAGCGTCCGGAATTAAGTAATCTGTCTGCCTCATTAGGCTCGAGATTGTAAGCGCGACTGCTGAGTGAGAGACCCTGAGTTTGATTCTCGGATTGAGCAGCGTTATTCGGTAATTTAATAAAATTCGGTTAATGACAACAGACTCGCTATATTACATAACACCTAAATATAGCGGCGAACTGTACAGCAGTACACCTCTGCCAAACACGGCGTGATGGTCTATATAAGCAGACAGTCGGTTCAACAAATGCGACACAAGCATACCAGCAGAAAGTTACGTAACTGTATGTCCCAGATATCCCCCCCAGTTAAGCTAATTACGCCTGTGGACTTCGATAGTTCAACTCCAGTTAACGCAAATTTTAACTAGACTATCCGTCCTTGCTTTTATGTTATTATTCTTTAAAATGCAAAAGAATTATAGAAATTAGCGATTAACAAAATTAAAGTCGATGATGGAATGCATAGACCGGTAAACTCTAAATAACTTTTATTGATTTTTATTGGCTTACGCTTGACCGCCAGGGCCTTATGTTAATTACGATGGAGCGTACTTGCTTAGAAGCCGATTTGAAGAATTAATCGAAAGATTCGAATGTGTTTGATTGATAATATGGAGGACATAATTTCACTCTTGGGGACTTTCGCAGTCTCATATCCGGACTACAGTAAAGCCGTTTGATAAAGCTAGTCGGGCGGATCTTAAAATCCTGGGATTTTAAAATCCAAGCGCTTCTATGTAAAATTCATGAAATATAAAAAATAAACGAATAAGCAAAATAAATAAACAGTTCTTCAATCGTATAGTTTAAACGCTGATCGCAATAAATCATCTGGTACGACTTCTGCAGTATCAAGATGACCACAAGTGATACCGTAGGCGTAGCTGGCGTCTATACGCTGCCGGTTCCCATCAAACTTTTTCTTAAAAAATAAAAACTTTTTTGAAATGAGAACGTTCTCATAAAAATAACAAAAGTACTCACAATATCATGTCCCTGACTGCCGCTCCTCACGACCTCAGGCGCCATGTACTCTATGGTACCGCAGAAGGAGTATGCTCTGCTCTCTCCGCCGCAGAACTCCTTTGAAAGACCGAAGTCTGTCAACACGATGTGGCCCTCCGCATCCAGGAGAATGTTCTCGAGCTTGATGTCACGGTAGATTATGCCGAGCTGGGGGGAGTAAAGATATACCTGGATAAATAATCGAGGTAAGGGAGGGCAGGTCAATGATTGGAATCTGTATCGCAATTTAAAATAGCGACAATGGAGAATTAGGACTATAGAGTATGATTAGCCCTTATTAGTCTATTGGTCGCAAATGAAGAGACTGGGCACAAGGTCTTGGTTTCAGTTTACAGGTCGGGCAGTATTTTTTTTATAAATAGGAGATCTCTAAAGTGAATGCTACTATGGACCCTCCTGTATCAGTAGTTCAGTACCTAATTAATATTATACATGCGGGATAGCATTTTAAAGTTTCAAAACTAGAAATACCTGGAACATTCTCTTTTATAAATAGTGTTGCGTGCGCGAACAAGTGTTCTACCTAGCTAAACAAATATCAATCCATGCCATAAACAGAGGAGAGTTTGTATTATGGTCAAACAATGTGTTTGACCTTTCCAACCTGGCTGGGTATGATTCAGCCAGTCTGTTGCCATTAAGACATTTGTCCAGGTGTTTCTACCGCATATTTCTTTGCAAAGTTAAGAAAAACCTATAGTGCTAGGTATGTGTTATTTAAGTCATTTGAGATAAAAACGTTAATTAATTCTAACTTGTTTAATACTTATGTAAATTGTATATGTCGTGGACCGATCGTTTTAAATGGGCCGGTCGAGATTTGCCTGGGCAGATCACGATGTGACCGATTATTTCATGATGTGCCTAACCTAATTACTTCTGTGTAAGTATGTACAATGGCTACAATTCGGGTCTCGCAATTCTGTTGATTGTGTGGCCAAAGTTCTAACCTTACCTATATTTATATTTTTTTCATCATCATCATCGTGATCTGCCCATTTAAACGATCGGCCCACGATATATACAACATTTTCTTCGGCTAATCGAATGTAGATATGAAATTCGCATGTAGATATCGATGAGAAACATGTAATATTTTGGACCCATTATTGTGACTTATTTATGTTTTTTTTTATCTCTGCAAAATTGTATATATGCGATATGGTACACTACCCCATGCCTGATGGTAGTTAAGCTGAAAACCACGGCCTCTAACGGGCAGTCCACATATCAAATTAGTCAATAGATTTGCATTTTGACATATGGTCCATACAAGTAATGTCAAAATCCTATCTCCAGTAAGCAAATCTATCGAAAGATTTGTTATTGGGACTAAAAATAGTAAATAACCCTTTATCCGTATCTGCCCACTTAGGTTTACCATGAAGCTTATTTTTCTTCAACCTTACAAAATCCCATCGTTTTCTATTCTATATCATACATAAAATGTGCGAAGAGACTATAGATTTATTGCGCACCACTTTCGCTTCATCTAGGTACTTTCATGAACCTTCTCATGCATGGTATATTATTATGAACTTTGACACGTTTGGCGTACCTAGTGGCTGAGCGATCGGCTTCAGAGCCACGTGTTGTGTTCGATCCCCACACGGAACCAATATTTGTATGATGTACAGGTAATTGTTCCGGGTCTGGGCGTTTGTGTATGTGAGAATTTGTTTGTAAACTCACCCACGATACAGTAGAAAATCCTAGTTTTTCTTATAACAAAAGAAAAACTTTTACACAATTCACAATTTTTTTCTCTTTTCATATCTCTCTTTTATCTCGTCTCTCATACATCTATACTCTCTCTCTCTCTGGCAAGGAAAAAAAGAACAGCATACCTTATGCAGTTGCTCGAGAGCCAATATAATCTCAGCTATGTATATCCTGACTTCATTCTCGTTGAAATGTTCTCTCTGGTAGAGATGCGTGAACAGCTCACCGCCGGCCACATAGTCTGCGAAAAAAGATACAACTGTAATTATAAAATCGCCAAAGCGTTTTTTTATACCTCTAAGGTGGTAAACAAGCATACAGCCCGACTGAAGGTAAGCGGTTACCGTAGCCTACGGACGCTTGCAACAACAGGGGTATAACTCGCGCGTTGTGGACCCTGTAAATTAACGAGGAAGTTGGGCTGGCAGACATGCTGCCATGCATGACAGCACAACGCTTCCTCGCGGAGCATTTAAGAGGGTCTCTGTTTATAGAACTACTATTGGTGAAGCTATATTTTTATTACGTGTATGGGTTACACGATATTCCGTAGAAGATTGAGGAAGCAAATCAAATGAATACTGAAACATAAATAAATGTAGTAAATACAGTACACTCTTCTTAAAAATTATGTGAGGATTTCCTTCAAAATCTGCGTATGAAGAAGGGCGTTATCCTCAATTTATACCAGAATGCTGACAACCATTTCAGGGGCAGTCAAATGAATTGACGTCATTCTCTTGGACCTAGAACCTATTTTGATAAGTATGACTTTGGACAAAATTAACCAAATATTGCATACTAGCTTTTGCCAGCGACTTCGTCCGCGTGGAATAGTTACTTTGTTCCCTAGTTCTTCGCCCGCGGTTTCACCTGCATTGCCCCGTTCCTAAGGGTTGTAGCGTGATATTTTATAGCTTGAAACCTTTCTCATGAATCACTCATTTTCTAACATTTCCCTTCACTGCTCTGCTCCTATTGATCGTAGCGTGATGAAAAGTATACTATAACTTGCCCAGGAGTATGAAGAACAATTGTACCAAGTTTCGTTGAAATCCGTCGAGTGGTTTTTGTTTCTATAACGAACATACAGACATACAGACAGACAGACAGACAAAAAATTTACTGATTGCATTTTTGGCGTCAGTATCGATCAGTAATCACCCGCTGATAGTTATTTTGGAAATATATTTCATGTACAGAATTGACCTCTCTACAGATTTATTATAAGTATAGATAGATTACTTTACATTACAAATGGATGAGGATACAGATACATAACATCAATTAGAACTAAAGTAGATTATGAACTTGAAACAGATTTCAAACAAAGGGGCGTGGCACACGATCTCATAATCTAGGTTGAAATACCAAGTCTTTGACCTACATCGTCTGCCTACGATAGTACAAGTACTGGAGATGAAATAGCAGCTATAATAAATTAAAGACATTGCGTCTGTATTCCCCGAAGGGTAAAGGCAGAGGTGTACTAATGTTCACCGACAGATCGCCAATTTAGACCCCATGTAGTATGCGAGCATACTACAGCCATTACACCGGCCACAAAACTTAATGAGAATTTTATTTTAGTGAAGGAAAATTTCAATCGCGGGCAGGATGTAAACCTGCGTCTTCTGGTTGCATACACCAGACGCTCTGAACGCTATACCACCGCGAGTCCCACCCGCTTGATCGAAATTTGCCTTCACATTCTGAATTTACGTCATAAGGTGACGTTGGCGACATCTATTGAAAAACAAGTTAATTTGCTTTGAATTTTTCCTTCACTAAAATAACTTTATAATATTAGCATGGAAAATGCAAAAAAAAAAATCACAAAAAGATAGTTAATGAGAATTTCTTAGGAAATCCCAATACCAATTTGCTGGACCTGGGAAGAACACAGGACCTCTAGCTTAGCAGTCGTGCGTAGGACCACTAAACTAAAACTAAAAATAGGTTTCTTCTAGGCAAGCGCGCTCCATCGTAGATCGCAGTGTCGCTTAACATCAGGCGAACTGGTGGTCAAGCGTAAGCCTATCATGAATGAATAAATAATATACAAAAAAAAACATTTGTTATTTCATATGATCGCTCGTAATAAATTCTCAGATGTAATATAGTCTGGTGTATAGGTCACTGAGACGATCACCGGTCTGTGATGTCAAACTACTGAATATATAAATGATATTGTCCTTAGTAAGGTTCAAGTACATCACTGGAATAATATGTAATGTATTCTAGAAATTACGTAAGAGCGTTATCACTTGAGATGCCTTTGGTCGACAGTCGAAACTAGTAACATAACATAATCAACCCATTATACTGCCCCACTGCTGGGCACGTGTCTCTTCTCAGAATAAGGGATTAGGCTATAGTCCACCACGCTGGCCTAGTGCGGGTTGGCAGGCTTCACACGCCATAGAGAAAATCTCTCAGGCATGCAGGTTTCCTAACGATGTTTTGATGTTTTCCTTCACCGTTTAACCGTGTGATATTCGAAACTTGTGCTTAAAGATATTTTTTATTGTTGAAACGATTAGGCATTCAACTTTCCCGATGGAAAGGACTAAAACTGAGTAAATAACTTTTCCCCAAACTTACTTACTAACGAATCATTTCTTTATAAAACAAGATCTTTCATTCAACTTCACCTGTCCCACGTAGTAGAAATGACGCAATACGACAGTGACGTCACGGCTCTATAACAAGTGACGTCACGCAAGTTTTCGCGAAAGCCTGTTGCGGGTAATAGTTATGACATTAGAGTTCAAAACTTTCTTATGTAATTTTACAAGTGTTGATGTCGACAGTAATTTTATTGTATTACGGTATGGTTTCTTTCGCGTAACGTACCTTTTTTCCGTGTGAAAATCCTTATGGATGCCTACCGTCTCTCATAAGGAATGGCGGAGGGTTATGTCGGACTCCTACAGACTAAAAACACGGCCATCCATAGCACATTGTGGAGGGAGCTCCGAGATCTCGAATGAACGCACCGGTGGGCGAAAAGTATACCTAGTGAATATTTTTTCTACTGTGGGATTTCTGTTATTGACGAAGTAATGACATAAGTAAGAATGTAATTGATAAAAATATAGAAAACAGGAATAGATGATGGATGGAATCATATCAAGTACTAGTTCTTACGAAAATATTCTGACAAACAACATCATCACAGTGGATCTAAATCACACCTGAGACACTCCATAGAAACGCCCCGATTCCGATGCCTACCACAACTACATGTGCGAGATGATGTTTGTACACGCGTAAATGTGTCCTAAGCTGTTAAGAATACAACAATAGCTATATTTAAGTGCTGAGGCTATCGAATATAGGGAGGGGCAAAGATTGACAGCTCTGTACATAGGTGCTATCAGTTATTCCGTGGTATAAGGTTATAATAATTGAGCTCAAAGAGCTGCCCCTCTTGAGCACTCGCCTTTATCTTCAGATAGATCAGCACTTAGTCCTTCAATATGCTAGCCTAATGTATAACAAAATTCTTACAAAAACTTAGTAAAGCACCCTATAACCCTTAATACTGCATTTACGAGGAAATACTAAAGAAATATTAGTTTTTATATAAGATGAGAATAAAAGCAGGGTACAGAGAATCCAATTTGCCCTTTATAAGCTCGTAGGTGGAAGGTTAACCGCCCGTAAGAATTTGGGACATCGCCTAACCCAAAAACCGATACATTTACTCCACTTAATATTATTGTATTATACTTCATGAACATAAATTGAGAGCAGAGGCCGTACCACGCGTTAACGAAACCATTTTTAGGGTTCCGTACCTCAAAAGGTAAAAAAAGGAACCCTTAAAAGATCACTCCCTTGTCTGTCTGTCCGGGTGTCACCACCGATTTTTTCAGGAACGGGTGGACCTAGCAAGTCGAAATTTATATCAGATACTGAGGTCTATAGTCCTTATTAGGTGTACAAAAATCAAGCCCGAGTAAACACGATAAAAAGATATGGTCAAATTTAGCACTCACTCGCAAAAGTCGAGACCCACCAGGGTGCTTCACGACAAACTCCAAAGGGTAGTAGCCAGCAAGTCAGACCCCAAGAAGTCAAAATTAATTCTTAAATTGTAATAGTACCATAAAGAATTCAAGGACGCGAAGTTCATGTAAAATGCATGCATGTACGTAATAAGGGGTTGTAATACCGTTTGTCTTTGTACTAGTAATAATGTCATATTCTTTCGAGGTCAACTGGAATGATGGACATGGGAGAGTAAACAGCTGTACTTGTCTGTCCTTTTGCCACTTTTCTTTTACATAAGCGAGTGTCAATAGTTTTGTTGGCTATAATATGAAAGGAGGGTAGGTATTAAATTGGGATCTAACTGGTTTGAATAAGAACCATTTTAGAATGCATGTCACTAGATAACAATATCTGACAAACTCTCGAGTCGTAAGAGCGACTGCCGAGTGTGAAATTCCAGTTTCTAGTCGGTTTTTCTATAAAATTCTCATGTAGCAGCTCTGCAGTATGAATTCTTGTCAGGTTACTATACCCCAGTAGAAAATCCCCGAAACATTTTTAACACAATCTTGGATTCTTCCGATTCCGAAAACTTTAATTCACATCACCAGACGTTTATGTGAATGAAATTATATCTCACCGCGCAATGTATCAGAAAGCTTATATCGATAGCGCACACAATCTTCTGAACAACCTGACCGTGTCGGGTATCAGCGTATTACGATATTGTATTATGTCGAGCGTTTCCCAATCTGTAGCACCGTCGGGATGTGGTGCAAGTTACGAGAGTACGATCCGATCATACAGGGTTAAAGAAGCACTTAGCCAAAAAAAATATGATTTACATCCTATTATATTGTCCTATTGCTGATCACGGGTCTCCGAAGAATAAGAGGGTCCTATAGTCCACCACGCTGGCCTAATGCGGATTGACAGACTTCACATGTCGTCGAGATAATCTCTGACTTGCAGGTTCCCTCACGATGTTTTCCTTCACCGTTTAAGCGCGTGATAATAAATTAATATAATTTACAGCTCAGCCGGTCCGGTCAGGTTAAATCACATAAAAAAGTGCCTTTGTGTAAAAATATCGATATAAGGAAAGTCAATTATAACGAATGTTACCACTTTTTACGCGGAACAGCAATGCTGCGGCACGAATGGGCCAGCTTGACCGGCGTGATACTACGGCCCCACAGAAACACCGGCGTCAAACAACGCTTACGTTGTGTTTCGCCGAGTGAGTGAGGTTACCGGAGGCCCAGTCCCCTTCTAAAAGGCCGGCAACGCACTTGTGACTCCTCTGGTGTTGCGGGTGTCCATGAGCGGCGGTAATCGCTTACCATCAGGCGATCCATCTGCTCGTTTGTCCCCCTATTCCATAAAAAAAAATGAAATATTTATGATCCCAATTGTCTTTAAACCGAGTCTTTATAAGTATTAAAAATGGCAACGGATCCACTTGCAGACAACATTAGACACGAACAGTTATGGAGCTTACTCCTAGACAAATCCTGCAGTTTATAGTTTAACTACAGGGTTTAGCGATGAACTTTAACTCAACTTGTGCCGATCACAATGGGCCGATATAAAAAAAATAGTCGATACTGTTTATTATCAAAACCACGAACCGCTGATTCCTATAAAATTAGAACACCATAGAACAGTAGTTGCTGCACGTACAACACAATGGATTACAAACACTGCACTAGGGAAAAAGCGCGAACGTCGGCGTCGGGTCAAGGCGACAAACACTACTTATGAAACTATAGTTATTGCTTTAAACACTATTGATTTTTAACCGACTTCACTAGAACGTTTAATTATAGTCGCGAACGCAGTGTTTTTTTAATGTCACGGTAATGTCCGTAAAAGTCCATCTCAAAAGACCATTGCACCAACTCCGAGTAAGTTCCCATTACGTCTATGTCACATCACATCTATTGATGTGTCCTTTGTGCCCGTACACCTGCACGAGGGAAATACCTAGCGGCATTGTGGTGGCCTCATATTACTCGGATATTGTTTGATACGAGAAGAACAAGAAGTTTCCATTAAATTACTCGTAGGTAGGTAATTTCATACAAATTCCGTTCCATTCTTGAATTTATCGTAGGTAGCTTCGGAGTAGCCTCTACCCCAGCTTTCACCGCCATGGTGAAATGCGACCTTAGTATTATTGAAGAAGACCGTATAATATATTTCTCTTCGTATCAAACCAACAAAAAATGGAAGTGATTAGTCGCAGAAACACAAGCATGTATTTGTAAAACGAACAACTGCATGGTGATACTAACAATTTTATAGATGCTAATATAGGCGTTTGTATCGATAAAGCCGCGCAATGAATCGATAACTAGTGTAAAGGTATATATACGAGTATGTAAATGGCCAACGACAGTACCACGACTGCGTATGAGATTAAATGTATCGCTACTGCGTCTAGACTGAATCGCTGCAGAAGCGTTGCTTATAGCGCGCTTTGTGCCTTGTGCTTTAGTAAGGAATTTATATTCAAACACCAATAAATTTTTAGGCAAAGAAAATGCTTATTTCGTGGTGTATCTCCTGAACTGAATGGTCAGAGACCAACCAATTTACATTGGACTATATGATAAAAAAAAATAGTCGAAATCGGTTGGAATTCAGAACTTTCTCCTTTTGAATGTCGGTTAAAACTGCACGTGTCCAAGAAATTACAGGCATTTGTTCATCAATAATAGCAACCCTGAACACTTTCGAAACAACACAACTTTTATCATCGGCAAACAATAATGACACCCAACTCAATTTAAAACTTTGATTGAGTCCGGAAACATATTGATGTAACCCAGTTAATTTATACAAGGTTTGACTTTCAACAATAACAGTTACGCTGAACTGAATCAGGAATGTTGCCAAATATCAATTAAGATACTGATGTTGGCGAAGTCATTAATATGGCTGACCTTATTACAAGTAAAAGTGATGTAGATGATAAAAATGTAAATAATAAACAAGATATTACAATCTATTGTGCAATTTTTGATAAAGGAAAAGTTAATGACACGAAAACGAATGAGGGTAGCGTTGATGAATACATTTCTAAGTAAGACGCCATTATTTTATTAGCTGGTAAACAGTCTATCATTTCAGCGCAAAAATACTTTAATCGAAGTTTTAGATAAGAAGATACAGATACGATTGAGAATTGGCATTCGGCAAGTTTAATAACATAGTGACTCTATTGATCGATTCCTAATAGGTTAGGCGGGATGGCTATTCAGATCAGCAGTTGAGATCAAAAAGAAAACATCGTTAGTCGATAAAACAATGGAGATGTAAATGTAAGCCGATATGTCAAGGTTGAAGATGCAATCGCTGTAACAGAAACTGTTATAGTTCATAAGATTTATCATTAATTATTAGTATGAGCAAGCGCAGGCGTGAGCTATTAGATTCATAGGGGCAGTGGGTCAAGGTACTGCAAAAGTAGGTCTTCGTACTGTTTGGCAATCGTGTTCTCAGGTAAATGCCGTACTTCTTTTTAACTTTGAATGTGCAGAAATATTCTTTACATGTAATTATAGTATTGTCCACGGTGATTGAGGTTTTGACACGACTCTGTAAGAACGGATTTGAATGTGCCAGGCTTTGCGTGTCGCTATTTCTATTGAGCAATCTCAAAGTTGAACTTTGTATCGTAAACGAACATGTATGGAGTTCTCGCTTTCTATTATGTATGAGATGAATTGAACCCAAATGTTATCTTGATGAATACTTGAAAGTAATTCTTGTTTGTTGTACATTTAGAAATCAACATTTTGTATTTCCCAACAGTTTCCCGATTGACAGAGAACAAAATAAGTTACCAACGTCGGAAAAAAAAATGTATTTAGGAATGACGTCTTAATATAAAAAGGACATTATTATTTAAATACGTAGAATCTCAAATAAACGCGTTGAATAAGAAATACCATTATATACCGTCATTGACAACGTGAACTTGACGTGAACAGAAATTATGGAAAAATTACAATATAATTTCAATATCAAAGAGTTACTTGTTTTGAGATCAAAGGCAAACAAACAATATGGCTGCCGAGAATACGTTGACTTTTACGTGTCGACTATTGACGGCTAAGGTCGCTGTGGGCTAGAAATTGACTTTGAAATTCTAGTCCATATTTCCACATGGAAATAGTCTCGAGTTGAAATGTGTATATCAGATATATTGTTTGTCGGGCCTAGTGTGGTATTGATACGCGATTTGGAGGGATTGTTTGAGGAAAAACACGTAGAGCCATCTGTCCCGGTTGTCATTTTAACACCTATGACATAGCATTATAAAGATACTGTTACGCATACAGGTATTACCTAGAAATTGGATTGTAGAGATCTGATGACAGTGGCTTTGTCATAAATATTGACACTCAGCCACATCTAGAAGACGAAGTCGACCCTAACATACGTAGTTGGGAAAAGACTGGGAGGATGATGGTGGTTTGGAGGGATACGCATATGATTTCGAAAAATCGTTGGTGATTAACTTCATGCCCTGTGACTAAGCAGTTAAATTGTCACATCACTAATACTAAGCTATCACTGCCGTGTCAACAAAACTATGTTACATATATATATATATATATATATATGTAACATAGTTTTGTTGACGGGAATTAATTTATGGACGGGAAGTGTCATAAATTATCTTATATATGTATATATATGTGTATATATATATATATATATATATATATATATATATATATATAAGATAATTTATGACACTTCCCAAACGGAAAGAGTGATAATGAGCATTTACGCACATTTAGCTGTTACATTACATCATTATGCAAAATGTTTTGTTAATTTCTTTACTGTTTCCAGCTGTTTTGCAAAGAACTTGGATATAAATTGCGTTCCTCTTTAACCTTGACGATGCTGCTGTGAATTTTGTAAGAACAATTTCGCTCGACAGGGTCGTGGTTAAATTATTATGTTAAATAATAGCCAACATACTTTTGCTAGTATTTTATTTAGAATTTTGCAAGATTTTGCTACGTGTCCCAGTTTTGGCTTTTTTACATTACAGTACAGTAAATCAGAGTAATTATTTATGTATTTTGTGTCACAAGTTTACAGTAGGCCATGACTATGACATTGCGATCAATGTCATGTTCAAGTAAAGATTTCGTTATAATTAAGTTATAACGAGGTTGGATGAGGATAATGGCTGAATCCTTGATAATAATAAGGGAAAATACGAATAACAAGGGAATACATATGCTGATGATAAACATAACATAACAGACTCATATGAAATGTCATCGTTCATCACGACACGTTTGGCGTAGCTGCTAAGCATTCGGCTTCTGCGCCACGTATTGTGTGGTCGATCCCCACATGGAGCATATATTTGTATGATCTACGTTTAGTTATTTCGGGTCTGGGCGTTTGTGTATGTGAGAATTTGTGTTTGTAAACGCACCCACGATACAGGAAAAAAATCCTAGTGTGGGGCAACGGCAACTTATTTAATAAAAAGAAAAAGAATTCATGAAATCCATTCAAATAGTTCACCCAATTTCAAAACTGTTATCAGTGCATGTAACGAGCCTCCACAGAGATCAGAATCCATAAACCCCCGTGCACTCAGGACAGCTAGCATGTAGAGAATGTCAAGAATCCCATAGCTATATAATTCTTGAGCATGCGACTGGAGCGTCCAAGCTCGTCTGCTCGTGAGTCTTAAGCGCTTGAGCGTTGAACATTCGGGTTTTCAAGGCTCATAGGCGTCAACTCAGTGCCCGAGTCTCGAGGTTTTTACAACACTAATTGATAGCCCTTCCAAAAAAGGTCCTAACTTTCACATACCTACTTGGATTTACCCGCAATCTACTGTCCTATAAGTATACTATTTACCCTTTAATGTCTTCTCTAAATTGCGTCTATGATTACGCGAGCAGACACTCGCTAGGAATAACAAGACGCAAGGGAACTGTTTACAATTCTACACAAGTATCGACCTCTGAGAAGTCTTACACTACAAGGGCATACGATTTGCGCGTCTGTTTCATTCAGTTATGTGTGTTTACTTCTAAAATTGCACTGTCTTTTCAACTTCTAATTACTTGAATTATTTTGATGACATAAAATACGTCATCAGCATACTATCACGCCTGTATTCCCCGAAAGTTTAGGCAGAGGTATGTACGTTGTCGGTATGTTTAGGTCTCATGATTTTTTTACTATTGACTAAATGTATGACTTGGACTATTGATTTGATTTAGGTCCCATTTAATAGGGAGATATCCTAGGCACAAATCTAAACTCCGAGCTGCTGCTGAGAATTTCATTTTTAAACTTTACAAAAATCATAGAATAACACATTGTTGGACCTGGGAATTGCTCAGTCGCACTTATAACCACTAGACTAATGGCACTAATAGTAACATCTGAATAAAAGAGGTCAAGTTGATGCCTAAACCGTTGGTTGAACGATCTTAAAATACTGTACTATAGATGAGTTAATAGAGAAAGACATTACAGTAGTTAATGTTTGATAGACAAAATCTAAAATAATGGTAACATCATTATCTATATTAGATCAGATGACTAAACAGTTTCTAATTGGGAAGTATTTGATGACCTAGTAGATTGAGAGGGTCATCTTGATCAGATGTATTTTACAATACGCCAAAATGTTGCACTATCATTGAAAAATCATTTGGAGTGAGAGATACCACACTTTCTACATTTATGTGAACGGCGAATGTTAAAATTATGTCAAATATATATAATATATATATTTTTATATGACCTTCATTGATAGTTTTTATTATCCTTTTTTTTGGTCGGATAAAATGCTTGTGCGCATACGACACCTCCGGGGAAAGGTGAGGTTATGTAGGCCTGCGCCTACGTCCGCTTTCATAGAGGCCACGAGAACTTCTACGCATTACATAATCAACCCATTATACTGTCCCACTGCTGGGCACGTGTCTCTTCTCAGAATAAGGGATTAGGCTATAGTCCACCACGCTGGCCTAGTGCGGGTTGGCAGACTTCACACGCCATAGAGAAAATCTCTCAGGCATGCAGGTTTCCCCACGATGTTTTCCTTCACCGTTTAAGCGCGTGACAATTAACTACTTCTACTTAATACGTTCATGATTTCGAAAAGTCAGAGGTGCGTGCCTCGTGTTCGAACTCGAGACCTTTGACTTGGCAGTCCAACGGTCATACCACTAGGCTATCACTGCTTATTACTAAGCATTACTTTTTATTATTTTTTTCTATCCCAAGCCAAGAATCTCTTTCCTTAACTTAAAAGTTAAGAATATATTAACAAAACTGTATTATATACGAGTATATGCATAGTAGGTTTTTAATATCCAGAATTACAATGACATAATCAGCTATCTACTTCATCTATTTTTTTAGTCTTTGTCCAAAATATGATATGAAACTGAAAACAGCATCATATAATTAAATAGGAGTTAAGAATTGAAACTTATTAGTCTTTGTGCAAAAAAAAATCCTTTTCAAAAGAAATTTAAACATTTTACAAGACCTCACAATTCTACTTTACATTCGATGATCAACAAAATTATATCGCGAGCCACTGTTTCAATCGTATCGCAGCAGATAAGAGACTCAATTCCTTTTACAACAAGGTTTAAAATAAACAAATGCAGTTTGTTGCGTAAGTTGCGTCGGTATCCCCTTGACACGCTTATGTCCGAGTTAGATTCGTACACAGAATCGAGTCAATTAGTCATAGTTTGATGTATGATACTTTGGAAATATATCTTTCATTAAGGTCGCTTTCGGGGTAGAGAAAGTGTCTTTATAGTCGCATTCGCGTACGCATTTAATCTCTAAGGTCTAGGCTGACTTGCTGTCACGGTTTAATAGGTGGACGCTATTATGCAATACTGTGTCTACGAAAATAGAAATATTTTACTATTTTGTGGGTTGACACAATATTGCTGAACAGCGTCCGCTGTTATTTATTTACTGGCTGCATACTCGCGGTGGTAACGAAGGTCGATTTTTTCAATAAAAAAAAACCAGTGAGAATTTCCCAATATTCCGTACACGTATAGGAACTCATCAGTTTATGCTAGGCGTCATAAATTAATATTAGTTAAATACTTCTATAATTATAAAAGTAACACAAGAAGCGGAAACACCTCTAATAGATATAACCTACCTAACTGAACAATGAGATACTAAAACAACGAGACTAGACGAGATGTTATGCACATAATGACGATCCCATTTATTTCCTCAATAGTGTTAGGTACTTCAAAAAAGTAAAACTACTTTTGTTCGTGTGAACTTAAGAAAATATTCCATTTGGTATTCCCGTTGAGACCTGCTACATTTCGGGTTAGTTTTCTGAGCACAAAGTTCAACTGTCATTCGATTTACTTTGTTATTCTGTAATACAAGAAGATCTTTATCGCTTGAAGTATTTATTATTTATTGAGAAATATCTTGACACCATAACCGTCAATAAAAAGATCTGGAATCTTTTCGTATGAAATTTTTACTCGCACATCAAGTGTTTAGTCCCTTTGTTTACAATTTTACTCGAACGGAAACCGTACCCAGAAGTGAAGATTAATATAACTCAATCCATGCAGAACTCATTATTTTTAAAAAGGTCGTATTTAAACCCAACCTCCTTAGAATCAGTGCACAGTCGTGCCAACATAAAAAGAAGCAGCGATCAGCCGTACCAACATAAAAACCACTTTAGTAATAGACACAGCTGAACCAGTTGCCACCAGACGAATTAATCCAATCTAATAGAATTTCAAATTATACGTCTTATATGTAACGGCATCCGAGCATCAGCAACCATGATACATTTACAATTAAAAATACAGCGCTGTGTTGCATCGGGCATTCAATGTTACATCTGTTAACTGAACAATCTACTGTTACAAAGAAATTTTATTTATGGTAGAGAAACTGAGGAAAAGGAGCTGTATCGGTAGATTATAATAGTAAATTATTGCCAATAGCTTAGTTGGCTTGTAACAAAATAATAATTTTAGGCCAACTGTGTAGTACCCTTGAGAATTCCACCAATTAAATCCAATTTTCTGGCACTTACGACCTTTACACGGAAACAGCTCCTAAGCGGTAGAAATAAGGATGATAGTAGTAATTCCATTTTTTTTTAAAATCAAGCTTACTAGCAATGTGGGTCGCACATTACTAGTATTCTTGTTAAACCCTCGTGCTAAGCTAATTGCTTGTGTTACGAGTGGGTTCACGGCGGTAGTTCTATGGGTGGGTTTCGAACCGGCAACCACATGAGCGCAAATCCGACGCCCTAGCCATTAGGCTAGAATTTTACTATTAACACTATCGTCGTAATAAAATTCATGCTGTGGATAAAAGACCAGCCTGTTGCAGTCAACGCTATTCAAGTCTATGTCTGTTGCATACCGATTAATACTCATTTCTTCCCTTCCCTTGTGGTCAGCGCTCGTGATCACACTGGCCACAATCCTGAAGGCATCCCTACTACAATTACTTGCATAGCAACAGAAACAAGTAACCAGATAAATTGCTCGCCATGAGACTCTAACAACATTCCAGTGCCAGTAATGGTGTTGCTGGTGTCGCTTGCTATAGGCGACGCGTACCCTTGTCTGTCATTTTATTACAATAAAAAAACCAACACCTCTCATCTCCAAAAGTTACGCAACAAGACTCCATGATAAATTTAAAAAGGTTGGCATGTCAACAGGGGCTGTTCACCTTCGCTTCGCGTACCCTGGCATTACGCAACAGGGACCGGTTGAAAGACCTCGAGGTCCGCGACACGGCTGGGGGCGAAAGGACTTCATGCCCGGGTGACATTGGGGCTATCGATTTAGGCTGAGATGTCTACTGTAACGTCTGTTCCTTTTTATTTACATTTTTTTTTAGGAATAGATATTGCTTTTAAGGGTCCGGGAGGGCTTGAATTGCCCACAAAAACGTAATACCGAAATAAATCGTAATCCAGACAATATTCTATCAAATTATGTTATTATTCGGATTTTGATACCGTTAATCTAGGTTTCTACGGTACTATTTCGTCTACTACTACTTCACTGGACTTATAAGCCCGAAAAATCGTACCAAACTTGGTAAAGGTATAAAAAAAAATTGATTAATGGTATCTGAATCCGAATAATGAGAGAATTTGATCAAATTTGGTTTGAATTACCATTTATTTTATTACGTTTGTAATAGAAATTCGGTCCGCCTGACTCTTAATTGATTGAAATAAGATTTATCTTATGAATGTACGGACCAAACTGCTCTCTCAATCTGAAAGGAGATCCGTGCCCAATAGGGGGACGGTAAATGGCTGGATGACTGAGGCCGATTATGAATGTTCGGACGAAATATTGAGGGTTGACTCCTCCAATTTTTTATTTATAAGGGTCAAACGAACGGCACATCTAATGGTAAGCGGTTTAATTTTTCCTGTATCCGATTCGTTTTTTCTTTCACTTTCTTATACTACTAAGTTTTTTCTTGCTTCAATAGTTTAGTCATGAAGGAGAAATATACATGCAAACTATCAAGTAAAAAATATATATTTACAGTTTCTTTTAATATACATACACGTGGAATTGTAATAAATACAATCGTAAATAATTTATAACTGCAGTAACATAATTACCATGATTAGTTAGTTGCTAACTCATCGGTTAATAACCGCAATTATTGTTTAACCTTTTCAACCTTGTTGATTTTCAAAGTGTCTTGTAAAACATTGCTAAGATTGTTAACTTCTTGGAGGTGGTAGATTCGATTGGGTTCGTAGCTATATTGTTAAATATTCTGGCGTTAAGCAATAAAATAACATTATTGAAATCACCTACAGAGCAAAGGGGTAAGAATACTTCAGTTATGCTTCTTCTGACCTAAACTAACAAAAACAATGTCAAACGTAAACTAATAAGATCATGTTATCTTATTCTTGCCATTCCGCCAGTTCGCCTAAATGAAAAAAATGAAATCGCCAAAAATCAGCAATCTCTTATAATGTAGATGCATGAGTAATCGTCATTTCTCTTACTTTTGCTAGAATTGTGAGAAGATAACACATACACTCTAACAGTTTTCCAGTGCTCCGTTATGAGACGATAAGATCCCAAATTTGGTGCTCCATCTTAGACCCCGGTTACTCTACCAGACCAAAAGAGGGCCGAATGAATTCAAGACAACATAAAAAAACTAAGGTCACACAACGTCAATAGTTATAACGATGGCCGGTAGTAACAGCAGCTTCCCGACAAACGTTACATTTTAATCCAATTACTGTGTAATCCGTTCCGAGACCGAACATAGCTATCTAATGCATAGTTAGCGATCGACATAGTTAAATCGTTAAAGTATCAATTATTATTATAATGTAGTTATTGAATGATCTACATTCAATAATCACAATTTGTTTAGAATGACAGTAAATTGCGTACTTAGGAGATTTTATTACGACAATCAAGCTAGTAATAGTTTATCAGTGAGAATATTATACAGTGCATTTGTCCATGCCGTTTATGTATTGGTATAAATTAATTATTCCATTTAAATAAAACGTTTGACGAAATTCTAGCGGAGTAAGACAAGGTTGCGGCGCAGCTAATTAGGATATTAAGAAGGTTATGCTTAGCAAAACGAAGATGAAAGCTGTTAATGATAATATGAAGTGGATACATATTGAAAAATCCCTTTACAAACATCTAATTTTTGATGTCGCTTGTCTAAGTAGGACACGTATAAAATAAAACTTAAAAACTGTAGCATTCGATCCAGCTGCAGAAGTAATTGTTTTCACATATCTATCAACATATAGATATAAAATGCAATTGCAAAATGAACTCTACTTACCAAGTATAAGGTGTAATTTTGCGTCGGTCTGGAAAGCGTAGTGAAGTGTCACCAGGAATGGGCACGCCCTCACAGCCTCCAGGACCTGTTGAATTCATTCAATTTTACATTTGAGATGTTTCAATGCGTTATTTGATAGAATTCCAATATAAAAGACCGAGAATAGAGCCCTGAGGCACGCCAGGATAAAATGATATTACTTTAAATTGAATATTTGTTTATATTTTGTATTAACTGTACTAAAATTCCAGTTATATCATAATTAAACTCTACAAAAGCGCTACCAGCATTTCTGACTCCATTTTACATAAAAGAATGAAGTTAAATCCCTCTTCTTGGAACGTTTCTAGCCTTGAAGCTTTTTTATTGCAGCATAAATTCTGTGCAATTTCCAACTTGCAAAGGTTATCCTCTTTTTGCGCATTCTCCTTATTTCTATTACATTTTGGTTAAAAATTTTAGTCAGACAACTTCTTTCAAAAAAATTATTAACAAATTGACAGAAGAAATTCAATACAAAAGCTGTCAGTGTCAAATTAATTTTTCTGACAAAAGTTATCGGACTATCGTTCGTTGGAAATGAGTCCTTTTATTATTCTCTATCGAGTTATTCAAACGGTCGGAAATTGGGGAATACTAAAGACAGAAAGAGACAGGGAGAGAGTTGTCTATTTAAATTAGGAAGATCCGCTTTTCCCTCTGCACGCGTAACATGATGATCATAGACTATAGTCTATGATGATTATGTTTAATTATGTATAGTAATCAATGAAATTTTCAATCATAAGAACGGCTAGTCCATTGAAGAGACGACATAACTCGTCATGTACGCACATTTCCAGTATAAGTTGATCTCACAAAATCAGCTTATACTGGAATTGTATAGCTTATACTGGAATTTATAGCTTATACTGGAATTGTATAACTTATACTGGAATTGCACAACTTATACTGGAATTTCTATATGTAGCCCTGGATGTTATACGTTTGATGTGTAGCCCTGTATTGACAGGTGTCAGTTTGGCCGAACTAGTATCAATCTCTAAATTACCTGTCTTTCAGTCCTAGTGTGCTCAGCAGTCTTCAATTTCTGTACTATTGATGCCTTTTTCAGCACCTTCATTGCGTACAACTTTCCCTCGTCAATACCGCATCTTTTCCTAACTAGAAACACCTTGCCGTACGCTGAAACCAAAGAAAAACATCTATTAGTAAAGTAATCGTGTACTTTCAGATTAAGTGAGATCAATCAAACTTTCTATTACAAAATAAACATTAATAATAATCATTAGACTGCCTCATTAGTCTAGTGGTCCGAAGCGCGACTGCTACCCTAGAGGTCCTGGGTTCGATCCCCAGGTCAAGCGTTATTGGGTTTTTCTATGAAATTCTCAGTAGCAGCTAGGAGTCTGGATTTGTGCCCGGTTAATGGCAATAGGCCCGCCCCCTATTACATGGGGACTAAACATACCGGCGAACTGTGGGTGTAGGCCTCTGCCTAACCCTTCGGGGAATATAGGCGTGATGGTATGTTATGTAATAGTCAATATCTAGGAGCACACTTTTGATAATCACAGTAACAACCGTTGCGAATAAATAAATATATTGAAAGTGTTAAGAGGTATTAAGGTTCTTTGGGTCTTTTATGTGCAAGGACGGGAATTGGTATGAAGACAATGAAAAACCTGATTTTAAAATATTACGATGGACAGCGGAAAATCTGATAAGGCCTCTTTTACACCACCAAAACGACAAAATGTCTCTTCTATCAAGAATACCCTGGAAAGCGCCAATACAATAATCAGCTTTTTATGAATGCTGTTGAGATAACTACTGACAAATGGCATGACGAAAAAAGTTTAAGGTGCTCTGTGTGGTTTATTAAATATTTTTTGAATTAACACATTGTTTTTAAGCTCACCAGGTATCGCCACTGGCGAGTAAGGTCCAGAAGTATAGCTTTTTTTGTTGCGCGTGAAAACAAATTAATATATTAAAATCATATTTAATACCTTTATATCGTACCGATAAAATATATAACATGCCGCAGAGATATGTAGTCCCGTTTTGTTTGGAAAAAAAGGACATAAATCTTCGAAAGATAAAACTGTTACAAAACACTAACGTTCATTGACCCGATATTTATATTTGCCATAATTAATCTCAGGTATTGCAAAATGTTCACTAAATTATTCTAATTAGTAGATAATAAACCCGCGTAGCTCATCCAAAAACAGTGCACTTTGACATGTCGGAGACCTGACTCTACACTAGCGCCTCTAGCGGCAAATTCACACGCGGTAGCCCTCATAGCTTGGAAATTTTGCTCTAGCTATGTAGAAGATAATCCGATACGTAATTTATCATTTAAATATTTTTTCATACATTGTACTCATTATTTATTACATAAATTACCAATTTACCACACTTAAATCATACGCTTTTACCTTTTAACACGACTGGCATAAAGAATCCACTAATCATATCATCTACAAGGTCCAGTAAAGTGTTACGAGAAAATGTTCTTATTATAATTGTGAACAATAGCATTTTATGGGTCACTCGTGTAACAAGAGGGTCACTTATGAACAAAAGCGCTATTACATTTATACATAGTAATAATATGTAATATGGTACGTATTTCTTCAGAACACCGTTATCTTTTGTGAATGTGTTTATAAGAAATTAGAACTTTACGTACAGAAATAAAGAATGATCCCTTCAGTTCCTCTTTTGTTATTAAATTAAACTCGTTCAAATGAGTCATAATATGCTCTAGTAACTAGTAAAATTCAAGTACTAGTACAGTAAACGCTCAAAAGTCCATCAGCACGCAAGTTTTACATTGCTATGAACAGTACGAGCGAGCTCGATACAGCCAGTGCTGCTGTGCGCGTCGCTTGTTAACGACAACGATGATGCATGAAAATAGAAGGTCGCCACTGTACCTGCTAGTAATTCAACTTAAAAAACACTTTAAAATCTGTTTATGTAAGGAACCTTTAAGTTCAGTTTAAGAATTTTGAATTGCTTCAAAATTCTTAAACTGAACTTAAAGGTTCTAAAATAAAATCATGTCATCTATGACATAATCAATGCTAACTGCAAAAGACAATCTCCAGACATGTTCTATTTTGTCAGTTTATATTTCTTCTCAGTTTCAAAGACGCAAACTTCAGAGATGGCAAAATAATAACCATAACCTTGACAGCAAGAGAAGTCAACACACGGGCAGACGTTACACAAAAGGAGATCAGTTTGTTTCCACCATTTACCAAGAACCAAAGTGCCATTGTTCGAAAGTTTATTGGTAGAAAAAAAAATGCGTAAACACATCGAGGCAGTTTCCTTTCCGTTTTTAACAATATTGTTATGGGAAGTGGGCAGGTAAGGATAACAATGGCGGCAATGCAAAACAATAATTAGATAGGTGAGCAAAATTGAAAGATAGAGAACGGAAGGACCGAGTTGCAACATTTAGGGCTGTGGGAATTTAGTCCTGTATACAATGACAATAAGGTTCTTAAGACATCGAGACCCGTCCGTGCCTCGTAAAGCCTTCAATCTCTGTTGTCATACGAACAACTATGACAATTGTTGGTGGTAATAAAAAGCTCAAAAAGGCCTAGCATAAATAGGGTTGTGGAAAAGACTGATATTTAGCCGCATCTGGTTAAATTTGAAGCCGGTAGGAGGTAGTACAACATAGTCTTATATAGAACTTGGGACTTCCCCTTTAGATAACATGAACGATAGAAGAGAATACTATTAACAATCTAAACATGAATACCCCAACCAAGATAAGAACGCGGATAGTAACTAAAGTCGGTACAAGATAAAACCTTTATAATACAATAGCTTTATTCAATTATTTGCCATAACAAAGTTGTACAGAAAGAAATTTTTAGATAAACATAACACAAAAGTGGTTCAACATTGAATACTCCATCTGAATTTAAACCCAAATAATGTTCAACAAATACTATCGCTATCCTCGGTTCAGTTACCTCTAATTTGCAAACTAATTAACACGAACTGGTTCGATGTGACCGCAACGATCGTTACTACATTTAATTACAACTAGTTGTTACTCTTGTCACAATTTACTTGAATTACGAAAGATGATAAACACAAAATGAGGACAGGATGTTACAGTAGAGGTTAGGACAGATGTAGTCCTTGAATTCCTTGAAATGGGCTATTGATGTAAAAATTTACGGTACATGTTTTAAGAAGAGGCTTGGTATACCATGACCTTTACTTATTGTAAATATTTTTAGGTAGTTAGAACGGGATAGTGCTATTTAATGTGTAGAGCGGGATCTCTCTGTCTCAATCTTAAAATGATCACAACAGGACGTCATGGTATGGCCAAGTTAATTTGATTAGAATAAAAGGAAGTACAGCAAAACCTCTCTTATAGTAAATCATAGAAACAAATATTGATCACTAAGCTTGTTCACTGATTGCGTGACGATTTGAGACCATAGTGTGACCGCACTGTTTTTCCTCAGAATAAAGTCAGTGACCTCAAAGAAAAGAGCTTAGAAAATAGGTACAAAACCTTTCAATCAGGTTTTGATCATTTAGAATTAAATTTGCATCAGTATATGATGAAATGGCTCCTAACATCAATATAGATTAAGTCAATAACGCAATTCATCCGACGCACTAATGACTTAACCAGTTTTAATATTTATTACATATAAGTAATTTAAATAATGAGAGAATGCTGTTAGTAAAATAACAAACATTAAAGGTGAAATGTTGAGTGAAATATTGCTAGCGATATGAGCAGATAAAACCAGGTTGCAGCTAGCGTAGGACATTTTATATCTGATAACTAAATGTCAGCCCTAAGTATTAGAGGCGGAAGCTTAGTTTTAAGTAAATAGTCCTTCAACTTTTTCCCACAAAGTACCCTAAGCGGCAACGATCAGGTGTTTCCTATTAAACCAAACAAGCACACTCTTCGGACCTTTTGTTTGCGGTAGCCACTCAGTGGCTTGCCCACTCGTTACCGGACGTATTCTGTTACTGTAGCTGGTGTTTAGACTCATGATTTTCTAATATATGGAAACATGTGTGTGTACTTATTTCTTGGGATGTAATGGGCTCGGTTTATTTTGGGTGTGTTGAAAAAAGAACAGGTTCTAATACAAACAACACTAAAGAATTGTAATTAATGGTTGACAAACATGTCAAAGGTCAAGTGGTCTTGTTAAGTCTGAAACTATTTGAAAGTATAGTCATCAAGTGGATTGCCAATGGCTAAAAAACTAACTTGAAGTCTCTTTTACCACTTTCCTATACATTTACAGACTAACAAAATAACCCTTACAAGCAAAACTTCATTTACATTTTAAAGAAAGTAAGGAAAATTTAAACGAAGAAATTTCAAATCAGCAGTTTCAACCTTTGAAACTAAATACATCGCGTACACTACATGTACTATTCGCTCGTACAATCCTGTTGTCATCTGCAACCCACTATATTTATCCACACGAGCTTGTCCGTCTAGTCGTCTCATTTCAAAGGTTTGTTGGTCAACCAGTCGCACTGTCCTACTCTTGTTTTGTTACTCAACTCACGTTTAGTAACGATAGAATCATGGTTGCAAGAACGTTTAATCTTCAGTCATATTAAGAGTATTATAATGTTAGATATTAACAATTAGGTATATTTAACAAGCAATGATAGATGTATAGTTAGGTTAAATTGGATGCTGACATTACTATTACTGTGATCTTAGATTAGCATCAGAAGAGAAAAAATCCAATGAATACACAATTATGTACAATCAGTGCTAAAGATAAAACATAATTCTGTCTCTATCATCATCTGCATCGATAAAACATTTTTTAATTATTTTTAAAATTAAGTATATGGGAAGATGGCAGCGCCGTCTGTAGCATCTGTAAGTAAATTAATTATCTAAATATTACCAACAAAATAAAATCAGAGTATACATAAAATCGGAAATGTTACCACACAAGGTAGAAGATTCTTTACTTTATTAACATGGAAATAAATCATGAATACGGAAAAGTTTATTACAGTTTTACGATTCTTTTATAGAAGAATTGTTCAACAATAACAAAATATTCAAGGTAAGCAAACCAATTTAACGGATAAAAGGATTGAAGCTAGTAATAAGGTAAACGATGTGCTATAATTTGCTGTACTAATACATGAAACCGCAAAGAAACATGAAGAAATCATAAACATCCTGAACGACGGCGTTTCGCACTTTCCAGATCTGAATGCACAAATGACCTAGACCGGTCGATGCTCTCGATACCCGTCAAAGTAAATAACGCTGTTACTCCAAAAATACAACACCCGTGTTCTCACCTTGTAGTCTTTCTTTGTTATTCACATGAGTAATAGGTTGTTAATCATAAATGGTATAAATTTCATTTTGATTGCCAACTGCCAACACATTTCGTTGGAAGCGGTCCTCTGAGCTTTGATCTCTTTCACTTCTCTTCGCACAAATTCATAAAGGTCGATCACTGAACTGGAATTATCTATTTTTGAAGAGATGCTACACCTACGGCATATCGAACCGAAAATAGTAACAAAACAAATAACTGAATGGCGGCCTACTTTGGCGCAGACAGTGAAATATGTCGAATTACCAAATCAAATGAGTAATGAGTGACTGGCTAGAGTGATTACTGGTGTGTAGAAGCCGGTAAAAAAAAGCAAACATGAATAGAAGGACACTGGCTGGATTGTCACAAATTCTACGAAAGTACTATGACATATCTACACTGGCAGGATACTCTCTGTGCGTCGTTTCCTCATTTCTAAGGGTCGCGACCTCTCCTCATGATTTTCTCCTGCACAAGGATCTTCCATTTCTTGCGATCTTTGGCGACGTGTATCGCATCGTGGATTGCGGTGTCGAGTGTGGTGCGGATTTGGTCTGTCCGCCGTATGGGGCTACGCCCTCTAGGCCTCCGTCCTTCGATTTTTCCTGTTACCGTTAGCCTCTCGAGGTTGTCAGGACTTCGCCTTGCAATGTGGCCAAAATATTCCAGCGTACGCGCCAGGCATACGGTCGAGAGCCTTTTTTTGATCTTGACCTCATCCAGTACTGAGGCCTTTGTTCTTCGTGCAGTCCACGGTATCCTCAGCATCCTGCGCCAGCACCACATCTCGAATGCGTCTATGCGTTTGCGGTCAGCAGATTTAAGGGTCCATGTTTCGGCTCCATAAAGAAAGATAGGGAATACGAGTGTATGAACCAGTTTGATTTTGGTAGATTTGGTGATGCTTCTGTCATTCCAGATTTTCAGGAGCCGTGTCATAGCTGTCTTCGCCATTCCGATTCTGCGGCGTATCTCCTTCTCCGATGAGCCATCACGACTTATGCTCGAACCCAGATAAATGAACTCATTGACACTGTCCAGTTGTAAGTTTCCTGTGGGTAAGAGTTGTTTAGATCGATCCACGGTCATAAATTTCGTCTTCGCCCTGTTTATAAGGAGGCCTATTTGTTGGCTCGCTCGTTCTACTCTGTCAGGATAATGACATCATAAATCCTGTATCAATTCTGTGAAACGACAATATGAGTTTTATAAAAATCAATAGCTAAAATTTACAGACTGCTACTGATATTAATGATTGAGGCAAATATTATGGAGTGTTTTATAATAACGATAGAACTGATAATAACGATAATATTGTATGTGTTAGGGTCAGTAATCATCAAGATTATCAAGAAAATCTTGCCTTCTGAAAAGTATAAGTATTCTGACGTCAAAGTACACATATATCAGAAATTGTACTTAATTCGCATTATTTATCCGTAATTTGAGGGATTACGTTAGTCTTTGCTCCGGGAAACCTGAAAAGATTTATTTTGGGAATTGGCAAATACAACAGAAATAACTCCGAGCCAAATAATTTCTTTGAATCAATAAGGAAACCGTAAATACAAGCTTTCAAATTATGAAGAAACTGTACAAATCCCACGTAATCAAGTTTTGTGGAGCGTTTAATAACCTTGAGACGTGTCAATGCTTCCCAACTTCTAGCGGTCTGAATTGTTTTCAAAATACGTTTATTATTAGACATTAGCGTGACATTCTTAGGTCAAGTTCACTTACGCGATGTAGAAAGTGAAGGGTTCGATGAGTTAAAAATTGACTGGTTTAAAGAGAACAGGTTCAAATAAAAACAAAGCAAAATGCTGAAACTTATGCAATTTCATAATGTAGGTATCTTTCTACATGTGTTTTCAACAGCTGTCTTATTATACACAGAAATACTTCATGACTTTGTACTAGAAAAACATGTTATTAAAATAGATAAAATTTGTTTCAAGTAGTGTGTCGCTACGGATCATAACGCTACCAGAGTTCAGAGACCCATGTCAATCGGTTAGCGAATAAAACGGTTCATTGATTCCGTTTTACGTGCAAATAGCTTTAAAGACCGCCATTTTTGTTAAACTGTTCTGGAATTAGTACATAAGGCTTGACAAGATATGAACTCTTGGATTATTATGACTTAATATAGATTAATCTTCTATCAATAGAATCTCATTCAGATAACGATTGGTTTTATCTTCATCATCTTCAGCTGTTTGATTTTCTGCAGGATCGAATATCAATGTCTTTTCACTGATATCATTTAAAGTTTTTTAAAGAAATTAGGTTATTTACAATGCACAGATTTATGTCTAAATCAACAAACAAATCCACGTTTTCTTCTATCTTTAAGGTGAGTATCGATGCCACACATCTTTATCTTTGTGACGTGATCAAAACAACAGTCACTTGATTTGGATAGCTGTTCCATAAATGACTGAGTATCCCTGAGAAATCTAAAATGTTTCCTGAATTCTGTTCATATTCATGCGTAATTATTATCAAAAATAAGAGTTCAAACTGCTACTGTTATCTACTTTCTCGTACTCTTCCAGTCTACTGCCAATTGTAGCATGTTCGTATCATCCTATTAAGGTTTTATTTATTAAAGGACTTGTTATTAGGATCAGCTGCTTATAATCTTAATCAAATTGTATATGTTCACTAACATCAGTAGCTATGAAACTAGTTTTGTTAGTACTGCTAAATACAGTTGTACATTTATTAAATTAATTAACATGATTAGTTTATATCGACGAGGGAAATCTAAAATGTTATTTATCAGAAACCTTAATGATCGTATGTAGATTTAATTAGTTTGTCTTGTGTGGGTGATAATAGCGTTGCGAAAGTATTACCCGTAACATTAATAACTTTTATTTTAATTAAGTAGAAGCAGAATTATCAAACAGGATATAGTTATGCATATTGATTGACGCAACTTTCTTGACATCCTTGACCTTGTCATTGGCGGATATTCCATCAATAATTCTATCAACACCGCTAGGTTTACTTTTAAGTAATTAACTTTTCAAGACAAGAGAATAGATTTCAACCACCTTTTGGTGTATAAGTATTTAGAAATGATTTTTTTATGATGATTAAAAAGAAAAGATGATCAGACTCCAAATAAATCTATTAATATATGTAGGACCAACTCGAACGCATATTCTATCAGATAATATCTGATGGAAAATATTTCCAGATGCTATAACTCTCGCGAAGACATGGCGTACCTAACAAAAACAGATTAACTCCTTTTATGAAACCAGTCAAATATATCACTGTCACTTTCTAGCTAAAAACTTGGATATTTATACACATAATAATATGTATGCAAAAACGTATCAGTCCTCAAAAATACCAGAGCAAAAATAATGTATGCGTTTCAGACAGAAAGTCAATATGGAATGGTGTCTTATAGCAATTTGCAGAACATTTAAAAGCTTGTGTAACAATACAGTGGAGTCGTTGATAAAATGCAAATTCTGTGTATATTAGCAAGGTTATCGACCCCTGGCGGTGGAAAGAACAATGAAATGATGACTACTTGGGGACAGAGATATAAAACATTGACGTATTATGATAAGGAATATTAATCTTTGAAACGCCACGCAATAACGGCATTTCCATGTCCTGTAAAAAATGGGGATTCCAAAATGATTTAATATGTCTATTTTGTATTTTTCTGTGACCTGTTTATTGTTGAGTATAGACGACATTGGGGTTGCCAACTCCTTGTCGGTCAAAAATAATAGTATTAAAATTATTACCCATAAAAATATAGTAGATAACGAAAAGATGAAAAAGAAATAGTAGGTTCCAAAAAATTTAGATCCTTTATTTCTTAAAAGAATATTTTTTGCTACTTTTAGCCTTAATATTTTTTTATTTTTATAGAATGCCTCATAGCTATTATTACAATTTAATTGGAATTTGAAATGAATATTATTATCTTTTTGTGATTTTGCATTTTCCATGCTAAGATTATTAAGTTATTTTTTAGTAAAGGAAAAAATTCAATCGCGGGCAAGATTCGAACAAACAACAACCATGTTATTTCAAGATTATAGATTAAAGGGTTATTCAGAAAGGGTATAAGTTCTCATGTAGATACTGAAGTACACACAATGTTCGATGGCCGGTATATTTTGGGTCCTATGTAATAGGGGGCAGGATTGAGGTCAAGAGCAAGCCCATTTAAAAAAACAAGTGTTAATGGTAATTAGGGGTATTGCAATGATATGCCCTAGAAGGACATAATATACCGATCTTATTGGCGAAATCCTTCAAAAAGGTTAGGTGCGTAGCACTCGCAACGTGTATGTATGAGAAGATGTATGAATGTGGAAGAAGCTAAAGAAGTATGCAAGAATCGTAGCAAGTGGCAGTCTATAGTTTCTACCTACTCTTGTGGGAGAAAGGCGTGAGTGTATGTATGTATATAGACTTTTTTTACAATCAATAGGGTTTAAACTACAAGACCCTGAAACCTCTATTTTTTTTGTGATAGGCAAACGCTTGACCGCCAATTCGCCTGATGTTAAGCGATACTGCGATATTTAGTAATAATTTAAGGCCTTATTCTAAAACGGTTAATTAGCCTCTATTAAGTAATAACATTTTTAAAGTATACACCTGTCGTAGTCCTTTTGGTATCAATAAAATAAGATGACATTAGAGATAATTACCTACTTCAGCTGTTTCATAGCTAATGAGCATTTTAGTATAAGGGGTTAATAATTTACACCCTTATTGGTCGTCAGCTGAGAGACGTTTAAGTGCCACCTTACTTTTAATTTTGGAATAGAATAAGGCAAAACAGAATAGGCTCTTCGATTATTTTTTTTGGCTCATTAACATGGAAACATTCATATCAGATATTAAGCTAAACACCGTTAACACATTATTATGTATACTTTATATTAGACGACAAGAAGGCATATTCTTAAAGTAAGCTTATTTACATTTACATCAATAATTGACACCTCATATTATTTACATAAATATGCGATTTAGGTAAGTATTATTTTTATCACTAATGCTGTGCTTATTAAGAACTTACCGTATTTTAAATATATTTTTTATTGATTTTTAAACTGATGGACTGCCTCATTAGCCTAACACTGTGCGCGACTGGGGGTCCTGGGTTCGATTCACAGGTCGAGCAGTGTTTTTTTTTTATAGGATAGGAGGACAAACGAGCAGACGGATCGCCTGATGGTAAGCGATTACCGCCGCCCATGGACACCCGCAACACTATAGGAGTTACGAATGCGTCGCCGACCTTTTAAAAGGGAATTGGGCCTCCGGTAACCTCACTCCAAGGCGAAACACAAAGTAAGCATTGTTTATCGCCAGTTTTCTGTGAGGCCGTGATATCACTCCGGTCGAGCCGGCCCATTCGTGCCGAAGCATGGCTCTCCCACGTAAATTTAATTGGTTATTGGGTTTTTATATGAAATTCTCAGTAGCAGCTCAGAGTTTGGGATGTTTGCCCGGTTAACGACAATGGGCTCGCCCCCTATACATGGACCTAAACATACCGGCGAACTATATACATCAGTAGATACGCCTCTGCCTAACTCTTCCGAAACCTTTCAAACTGAAACATAATAATATGTATAATACACTACAACTCAGCGGCAGAATATTTTGACAATGCAAGCACTGTTATTTCATACAAATACTTCAATTAAGCTACTGGAATACTGGTCACCATTTTAGCGAATTCTAGAACCTTCTTTAACCGTGTCACCGTATAAAAGCACTAACCCAATTAGTCTATATTGAATTGCTTTTTTTTTTCTGTACAAAATGTCAATATATTCAGCCATTGAAACTTTGTTGGTGCTATTTTCCTGAACCGAACAATAAAAGCTAAATCGATATCTAAACGAGATATCGTCTGGTGCCACTAACAGGAAAAAGTAGTTTAAATAACACAAAAGACTATAAAAAAAACAACAGTTGAAGTTTGAAGATACCAATAATTACTACATACATTATTTCTTAATTAAACAGTGTGTGAAAAGTACCTTAATCTAATAAATGATAGGGATAAAATAAACTCATTTTATTTCAATTACTTTCTTATAAATAGCTATATACTCAATCTTGACTTTTTTTAGTCCTGTAATCAACAGGATTAAATAACAATTAATTACATTAGCAATTTATTTTCTAGTGTCTGTACTTTAAGTAGGGCGCAGCAAATTCAATTATTTGGAGCAAAAAAACAGCTATTTTTTTTTTTAGAAAAAATCTGTAAATATCGATCAAAGTAGACTATAGGCCTCATTTTATTATTTATTCAATAATAAAATAAGGTCGAGTAATAATGTGTTAAATTTATTTAATATATTACCTAAGAAGCGTCTAGTCTTAGAGCCAATTATAATAATTTTTCGGTAATTCCTTAACCATAAAGACATTAAAGTAAACTTCAAAGTTCATCCCGATTCGCAGACGAATGACCTACGCCTGCCCGAAGGGCTCCGACCTAGCATAGGCCTAGAGCTAATATTTAATTAAAACGAAACTAAGCAAACGGTTCAACTCTAGTGTACGTGAGGTAAATGGCCGCAAGAGGTGAACATCTGCCAGTAATGGGATAAAAAATATGCCACCTGGTAGCGGGTGCTCGGCCAATGGAAAGCGACCTCTGTGACGCGTCGTGCTTATGATTTTTACGCATTTTAAAACGAGAACATAGCTCTTAGGCTATAATAAGTCTGTTGTTTTAGTGTGAAACATGTCACAATATTGTTTTTTTTTATCGGTAAGTATATCTAAGCGCGAAGAACTTAAAAAAATATCTTCAATATCTATGTATAATGTAAAGACATAGGCCTGTTACAATTTTATATTAGTAAGATTTGTAACGTTGCGTACTCGGATAAATCGACACGCTTTTCTCTAAAAGGTTAGGCGGTGTATTATCGCACACCCACTGGCGACCAGTCGATGACGTTATTACGTCTCGAGCGATAATGAGAGTCTGTCACTTATACACGTGTAGTTAGATGAATGAAAAATAACTTTATTATCAAAACAAAGGTATTGACTTCTGTTTCGTCCGCATTAGAAGAAGCGCGTATACATTCAACCTATGTAGCGTTTTAATGAGAAATGAGATACAATCCGCCAAAACTATATACTATATAATGAATTTGTCTTCACAGACAACGACCTACAATAGCCTAGTTACATATTATATGGTCTCATAAAAAAAATATCATAAATAGAGCAGATTAACAAAAACATAATTAAAATCACATTATAAGCATTTAAATTTAATGGCAGAGAGAATACTTCAGCACGTTGTGACATCAGCCCGTGCATACGCTATATAAATTCTATACTGACACTCGACTTACAAGAAAGGGACAGAGTATTCACTATCAACCCCCCACCAAAAACTTTTAACGCTTATATCTTATTACTTTACTAGCAGTACTCCGCGGTTTCACCCCCTAAAAAAATGTCGGATTTTCATAGAAACTTTCACGCCCTTTTCACCACCTTAGGCGTTGAATTTCCAAAAATCCTTTCTTAACGGATGCCTACGTCATACAACGAACACACCCTCTAAGCTTCAGGTCTCTACGATCAGCGGTTTAGGCTGTGCGTTGATCCGTCAGTCAGTCATTCAGGATCAGGACAAAGCATTTTATATGTATAGACTAGTCTTAGTTTAGACAGAATTCTGATACTATAATTTCATTTTAGGCTATTTATTACCAGTCCATTATTCACAGCAATTTTCAACAAACAGTTAATCTTATTTAACGAAGTGTATTTAGAACGCAATCTATAACACTCAGCGTTCTGTCTAAACAAATTATAGCTCAATTCTGGAGAACGAAACTACAAATTAGCCGTCGAACTAACGTGACATTTGTCAACTTGAAAAAAAAATGACCTAGAAAAACAAAGCCAACAAAATAATATGAAAGTTTTTTTTTAATAAAAATTCGAAGTCAAACCAATTCAATCAATATTTTGCGAAAGTAATCACCAGGTGGTGCATTTTAGAATCTCCTCTGTCACAATATGGAATACCACGGTGCGGTAGGTCAAGATACGTTGGCTGCGCAAGCGCACAGGTGGTAGCTTAGCCAGTTGCGTGCATTCCCGTTCGAGACACGTAACCGAGCGGATGTGTGAATATGATCGCGATTAGCAATTTTTGCACGAAACACACATGGTGTGTTTTAAATTACTGAATAGTGACAGTCTTTATTGAGTCACGCGAGTCATTCTAAGTTTGTAATGAAGTTTTTGTTACATTACGTTACCCCATGCTTAGATCAAATTTGTTTCATGGATAGTTTTACGTATGAGTCACATGTTTTTTTTTTTTGGGATACAATGAAAACCTACAATCAGGAGTCAAATGATAAGAACAAAACCGTCAGTTAATTATTATGATACAATCAACATTTTAAATGTTATACATATCCCACATGAAACTTAAATAATATGCGTGGGACGGTTTCCGAGAAATATTTTTTAATATTTGGCAAAGAAAGAGCTATTAAAACTTTATGCAATGTATATCTTTTGTCCAATGATATCCGCCTTTCACCTTGATGTGACACAATCGATTTAAAAAGAAAACGAATAAGCGATGAATTATAATCGTCCTGTCTATAGATGGATTTCTGCCCAGGCATTTTGGGCGAAAAAAATAAATGCCCTGGCATAAACCCATCTCTAGTCCTGTCACGTTTTTCTGAGATGTAATTCAAAATCATAACATTAAATAAAAAGAACCCCCAACATCAAGACATGGTTACCATGTTCTTGCAATATCATTGAAGTAACAGGATACTAAATTTCAAATCAATCAGACCTGTGGAAGTTGCTCACATCCCTTCATGAACCAGAAAAGAGCTGATAATCTTCACTATATATCAAGTAACCTTTCAGAAAAAAAACTGAATCATAATTGATGCATTCGTTTGGGCGCTACGTTGCAACGGACAGACACACAGATATAACACGTTAAACTTATAACTACCCTCTTTTTGCGCCGGTGGTTAAACATTACTTTAACTATTTAGATTGTTGTATTTAGAAAATATAAACATTTGTCTATCTATACATATAAAATGCTATCTCCTAAATTACTGACTGACGAACGGATCAACGCACAGCCTAAACCGCTAATCGTAGAGATCTGAAACTTGGAGTGTGTATTCTTTGTATGACGTAGGCATCCGATAAGAAAGGATTTTCCGAAATTCCACCCCTAAGAGGATGAAAGTTTGTATGAAAGTTTGTCATTTTTAGCGGGTGAAACCGCGGGGTACAGAGCTAATATTTTTATAAAATGACTGAGCAACATGTGGGCCATCTAATAGTCCATATTGAGTCGATACCAAATCACATGATAAATATAGGCGATACTTAAAGTAGAATTTATTGAGCAACTAATTAGCTGATGTGAAGTAAAAAATAATAATATTTGAATTAATTGTATTACCAGAATTCACACTTACTTGCTGCTCGATAACTGACTTTTGTCCTGTGCTATTTTAACAACGTATTTAACAGAAAGAACATAAGACTTTTTAAGTCCATAATCCTTACTAATATTATAAACGTGAAAGTTTGTGAGTATGGATGTTTGTTACTCTTTCACGCCAGAACAGCTGAACGGATCTGGATGAAATTTGGCACAGAGATAGATTATAGTCTGAAATAACACATGGCTATCCAGGTTTTTATCCAGGTCGGACCCAATTCTGAAGTCCACGCAGACAAAGTTAACTATAAAATCGGCTAAAAACTATCGGCACTGTATTTCTTAATTCTGACCTCAAGGCACCAGACGCTTGTCATAACATTAAACATTCAAATTGGGCCCCAATACCGTTCTCTCGCGTGCATCCTGTCATTTCACCTGCTTTTGATCACAAAATTCATTTAAATTCAATGCTTAGGATGCTTGCGATATTTTGAAACAAACTGTCTATTATAAATGCAGTGGTTTTTGTGATAAAGGACCGCTTCTTTCTCTGTTTCCATATACATACATATAATCGTCAAGTTTGACGACACATATGGCGTAGCGGCTGAGCGATCCGCTTCTACGCAAGTGTTTTGGGTTCGATCCTCACACGGAACAAATATTTGTATGATCTACAGGTAGTTGTTCCGGGTCTGGGCGTTTGTAGGTAATGTGATAATTTGTGTTTGTAAACACACCCACATACAAGAGAAGATCTTAGTGTGGGGCAACCTTAAAAAAATGAAATAAAGATGGATCAGATAAGTACCTAATTAAGTACCCAATATAAGGGTAGTCAAAAGAATGTTTATTTGTAGGCAACTAACCAGCTGTAGAAATACAAAATAATAATAAAAAGTAAGTAAAGTACAAACTATCACGCTTGTCTCCCATTAAGGTAGGTAGACACTTACAGACCCACATGCTACGACCCTGCCACACGTCTTTCGCTCCATCCATGTTCATTAAAGTCTCAACTCAAATGAGGTTTCTAAAAAACACGACTAATTTTAACTCCTCACCTCAAAAGGTCCTAAACTATTTATATTCACGACGCAAACTACAGATAACGAGTCAAAGTGAAGGGGGCAGAGACAAAACAAATATATTGAAAGCTTTGCTTGGGGTGAGGCTTATCTCACATATGGGCTTACCGGTGTCAATGATCTGCGCCCCGATATGGATATGTTATGAGAACTTCACTCATCTATTGGACTGTACATTAACAAACAATCGATGTTTTTTTTTATTGAATATCAGCAAAAAGGTTAGAATGTTTAGTGTTAAGGTAGTTGTAGAACGTTAAACATTTTTTCGTTCGCCCGTACTTATTTAAAAGAATTTTAATTAATCAAAATGTCGATGTTTGAGGACCGTCTTATCAAATTCTGAAGGTTACCATTCGAATTAAAAGAAAAAAAGTAGGGCATTCAACTTATCTGTAAGCTTATTGAAATCAGAATTTGGTCAAAACTGTGAATGTGAAGGCCTGATGATGTTTTAAAAACTCTCAAACTCAAACTCAAATTTTTTATTTCAATTAGACCATATACAGGTACTTTTGAAATGTCAAAACTAGATGCACGGTTCCAAATAGTAGGTCTTATGGAGAAGAGCCGGCAAGAAACTCCATAGATACTCTTTTAAATAAATAATGGATGTTTACATTTTTTATTCTATCAATGTGAGTATTGTGAGTTTGATGTGAGTGATAAACTCTATAATCCAGGTCTAAAAATACTATACGATATTAGAAAGTGATGCATAGGTTTCGGGTTGGCCAATCATCAAAGTAACTTAAGCTGATATTAATTTATCAAAGCATTAAAATTGTTAAATCTTTAACTTGATCTTTTAAATAGAGAATCACATTAAATGGGCCACAATAATTTTAGAAGATTGTCCTTAAGGGCATTACATCGCTCAAATCCAAAAAACACCCTTGCTTTAAAGAAATTTCTAGTAAAATCCTTATGTGCGTTTACCATATAAAAAATATATGTTATACTTAAGGTCATCATAAACAAATTGTATTGTTTAAATTTTTATAGATTTGCCCCATTTTGGATAATAATTGAAGTAAATAGGCCTATTTTAACGTAATTTGTAATTTCTCTCTTTAACGGCTTAATGAATGATGAATGATGGCTTATTGAAACATGAATTTTATACCAAAAATAATGTAATGACGTAATTAACAATTTGTATTGTTTTTATTTTCTTATTTCTTTGGATATTTTGGAATAATAAAGAAATACCCGAAACCTCACTAGCACCCCGCGTGTAGCATCCCCGCAATGCCTGTGACTAACAAATACTAGCACAAAGACTAAATCCTCAAGGTCATTGGGCAATGTAATACCCTTATAATAAAATAAGGAACATATTTAAAACACCACAACTATTTTTATTTATTATTATTATTTATGAGTGACAACATGTTTGCGAAAAGTCAGATTACCTTGGATTTGAACTCGAGTCCAACGCTGCATTTAAAAAAAATCTAGATAGGCTTACTTACGCTTGACCGCCAGTTCGCCTGATGTGTAGGAGCATGCTTGCCTAGAAGAAACCGATTCACTCGTGATTTAAATACACCCAGATTATATGTATCGGGAAGACCCGCTCGGGAAGCGCATTCCACATTTCAGCGGCACGCATGATAATAAAGTTGAGTTAAGATGTTTCGTTCGGGTTTTTGGAATGTCCACCACAAAACCATGTCGCTTTTCTACTTCTGGTCATCTGATAGTAGAAAGCTATAGGCTATCACTGATTTTTCTACCATTAATCAATAAAAAACCACTAGATATACAACAAGTTTTAATGTAGCTTCTTCTATTTCTGACATAACAGTTATTGTGTTCTCATTAATGTACAATGGTATTAATGTTCGATTTCCTGTATCAGTAGCGAAAATGCTCATCAATTTATTAACAGATGACAGATAAGCATAATGGACAAGTCATTAATAATGATGATGATTATACAATGAACTGCCAATTAAAAATGTCTATTTAATATCTATGACAAATAAGTTTTAAAATAGTGACGTCACGACCTATTTTTACAGTGTACCAATTTTAACTATTTCGATTTATGGTATGTTCAAATAGGTTACGGGGTAAATAACCGCCAATTCCGGTGATATCAGATCGATGCGAATAACGTTGAAATTAATCATGAAGGTCGATTGCTAAAATGACATCTTTACCGGTGTTAATGATAACGAATTAACCATTATGTACCTATTATAATCAAGCGAAAAATCTAACAACAGCTGGATTTTCCTGTTCAGATCATTATTAATATTGTAAATACATAATAATCCAAAAAAAGTATAGAAACGTGATAGAAAATACGCAGAAACGGCATTGAATGTACCAGGTGAACATAAGGTCGTGGACTGTGTAAGGACGGGCGCCGGGTGGCTAACGACCGGGCACCGCTACGCGCCAGTTTCGGGGGTCGTCGACCTGCCGCGACGGACGACGTCCTGGGACGGCCTCTGCGCGAAACATGAGGCCCTGGTACCTAATCGGAGAAAATTTTCTCATAGATTCTTAAAGAAGGTTATTATTATTTATTGTTTAGTTTTATTTATTAATGATGATACCATTAATTTATCAGTGTCTCTTTAACTTGTTCGATAATATTTTTCGTTTCATAGTCATAGCCTCACAGGTTAATTGATATGATGAGTTTGAAGTACCTCTTATAATACCTTTATTCACTACTTATTGTTAGTATACGTAATACTTTTTCATGTTATGTCAACCTAATACTAAAGTGAACGAACGAATAACAACTCGGACAGTTTAAAAACAAATAATCACACAGCTTGTACCAATTCTACCTACACGCATTCCGAGGCAACCACGCCCCATTTCACAGTTAGAAATCCCTCTCGAGGGTTACAAAAAACTCCCATTTGCCAAGGGTAAGGTCACAAGAACCCGTGCCTTACTAATGCATCCGTCGTTGCTAAGAATAGATACTACTAGCGTTAAGTTTGTTAGAGTGATGCATTTTTTATGATTGTTTTGACCATTGACGGATTGAAGATCCGAATTGGTTCTTAAATTATTTAGTTATCTATGATTATTTCGCTCACACTTTCTGAAAATACATACTAATATCTAATATTAGCTAGGTATTGGGATTCCCGTTCCACTTAGGTTATTCCATATGGCCATAACAAAAAAGCTCAATAAATTCTAGTGTTCAAACTTATCTAAGACCATTATCAACACGTGATATAAAGGGAAAATGTTATACTGCGCTATACATAACGATGTATAGCGCAGTATCCCTTTCCTATATCATTTTGATAATACGGGCCCAAATTTGGCGCCTTTTTCAAGCAAACCTTTTCTAGTCTTGTATGTTACTGTATATTAATATCGATATAAAAATCTATCGGTCTCAAAATGTCTCCGGTACTTACAGTTTTCTTCGCATTGCTTATTGTAGAGATTTGTTTAAAACAAAATGTTTTCATAAACGAACTAATTATTTCAAGAAACAGTAAGAACTTTAATGAAACAAAATGTCTGCACGCCAAGTAATGACGTCAGTGCAGGCAGAGCTGGAAGGTAAACAGCTAGCTATAAAACAATACAGTCTAGACTAGGTTGATTTGCGCGGAAAGAAACTTTTAGTTAAAATAAAATGCGTAAACCGAATCGCTCCAGTTATAAGGTATCTTTGGGTATATATTTCGATATATCTAGGTTTGCAGTCTGCCAAGATGGCAATAAGACCGAAATTTGGAATTTATTTAATAATGTTTGTCTGCACACTATCATGTCTGCATTTCCCGAAGGGTTAGAGAGAGATGTAATGTTGTAAACTCTCAGGTGCTTATGTTTTATGTTCTATGTAATATTGGGCGAGCTTTTCTTTGGAGTGGTACTGACAGTTTCCCTAAAAAAAGAGCCCAATAAAACAAAGTTAACACGAAGTAGGTATCTCAGAAGCCGGAGACAGCAAGCATGAGACCAATGAGGCAGTGAATGAAATTTAGGAAAGATTCAGGAACGAATGATTAAAGAAGAAGGAAAAATCTGAATTTAACTATGCACTAATTCAGGTGTTGAAGTATTACATACATAAGATTAATAATATCTATACCTATAATAAAACTGTAACAGACCGATGTCCGTAAATTATAGAAAAACTAATGGGGGGTCTTTATTAGAGTAAAAAAGCCAAAATATCAATTTTTAGAATTTTTGTCTGTCAGTCTGTATGTTTGTACGCGCATCACGCAAAAACTACAGCATGGAATTGAATGCAGTTTTCACCGATGAATTGCTAGAGGTTTAACTTAAAATCTGGTGCATGTTTCATCTTGATACGCCGCCTAGAATCAGACTTATAATATGTTACTCTTTTTGGGACGTGAGTGAAACTGCGGGCACAAGCTAGTACATACCTAATATAATATTATATTACTTCGGATTTCGCCACTTTTGCATCCCTGTTTCGAATTTTTCTCACATAATCTGCTCAGGCCTACTTACAAATTCAAATAACCTATCATCATATTAATTTTATAGCTGTAACATAGTTGTTATTTGGTGTTAACAATTAATGTTAAGTAAATAATATAATCTTTAAATACATAATAAGGTAAAACCATAAAACTATCAACGACTAGGTAGGTACTTTCGAATGCGTATTGAAATAATAACGAAGTCAGATTTGTATTCATTGTGATGGAAGGAAACTATTGTCATTTATCAGATGCGAATGTAAACAATGCCGCGAAAATTGCGTAAGATTAACATTGCTAAGAACATCATTCATTAACCGACTTCAAAAAAGAAGGAGGTTCTTTTTTATTACACTTTTGACTGTGCAAAAAATCGTCAACTCATATCTAAGATACTGTTGGGCACGGGTTTTCTCTCAAAAATAGATAGATAAGGCCACGTTGGCCTTATGCAGGTTTGCAAACTTCACACATCATTATCATCCACCATGCCCCACTTATAGGCACGGATCTTCTAACAGAATGAGATGGATTATGCTATAAGTCCACCAATCTGGCCTAACGCGGGTTGGCAGACTTCACACGACGTCGAGAAATTATGTCAGGCATACAGGATCCCTCACGTGGTTTTCCTTCACCGTTTAAGCGAGTTATAATTAATAATGAAGATTAATACGCACAGTACAAGAAGCCATTTTGCTGAAAAGTGCAGGAGGAATAGCAGACATATCTGGGTACTATAATATGTATAAAAACCTCAGATTAGCCTTCCTAATGTAGTCTCTTAAAAATGAACGGCACGAATGGACCAGAGTGATACCACGGCCTCACAGAAAACCGGCGTGTATCATCGCTTACGTTGTGTTTCGCTGAGTGAGTGAGGTTACCGGAGGCCCAATCCCCTTTGGCTCCTGGCCTTTAAAAGGCCAGCAATGCACTTATGATTCCTCTGGTGTTGCTAGTGTCCAGGGGCGGCGGTAATCGCTTACCATCAGGCGATCCGTCTGCTCGTTTTCCCCCCTATCCCATAAAAAAAAAACATTTAAATACCAATTTGGCTTGGCAATGTAACGTCAATTACAAGTTTTTGAGGTGACATAACTGCTGTTGATACAATCGCCACCGCACACAGCCACTACCAAAATATTCTGCCTCTAAGAAATAATGTGCTGACATTATTGTGTTCTGGGTGTATGATAACGCGCTAGTGATAGCAATGGTGTTTGCTGGCGTTTACAGATTGCCGTTGACGCATACGACACGTCCACTTATTTGTAATTTAATTACAATTAAAAAAACTAAATCACCGACAAGCAGACATTTTGTTTCACTCAAAACTTTCAACCGTCATTAATGTGCTCGTTTTAAATGTCGCAATATACGTGTTCATTGCATTTAGTCTAATTAACGACGACTGTACATAATGAGTTGTGCTCGAAATAGGTATATAAAGCATTTTGAAGCGAACAAACCCACAAACGAGTATATGTACGAGTCATTCACGCCTCTATTTCCATAGTAATAGGAAACGCAAATGTATGTCCGTATCGTACGACGATTTGTTGAACCAATATTTTTGTTGTAATGTGTAGATAACGGAGAGTTCTAATTCTTTGCAATGTTTGTTTCAATTGCGATAATTTTCCTATAAAACTTATCTGTTTTGTATTCTCGGCGTCAACAAAGCGTGACGCAATATTTTTCTTATCTTACTACTAATAAAATGCGCAACTGCTACACTAGAGGTCCTGGGTTCGATTCCCAGGTCGAGCAAAGTGTTATTGGGTTTTTCTATGAAATTCTCAGTAGCAGCTCGGAGTCTGGATTTTTGCCCGGTTAATGGCAATAGGCTCGCCCCCTATTACATGGCACCTAAACATACCGGCGAACTGTGGGTGTAAATTAAATACGCCTCTGCGAGTTTATTCCAATTAATCTAGCCCAAATCACTTCGAACTGAGACTTTTATAGAATCCACAGAAGCCAAAAACAAGATTATCTTTACAATTTTTGTTTGTCCGTCTGTATATTTGTACGCACACCACGCAATACCTGCTGCGCGAAATTGGATGCTGGCGGAAGTTATATTGAGATCTGTTTTGAGTCTATTATCAAGGTTTTTTTATATCGGCAACAGTAAACTCGGTAAGGCCGTTGTATATTAAAATAGTTACGATAAAGATCTTATTGGTGTTAATCACATTTCCAAATTCGAACTACGCCGACATTACACCGACACATGCCGAGTGTCGGCGTAGAATGTTACATCACCGACACGAGCGACCAGTACCAGTATCTCTACGCCGACATTTCGTCTACATGATAGAGCTGCAAGGAATACCGCTGGATATCGTGTCTATTACGTACAGCCGATGACGGCGTACATTCAGATCTTTATATTAAATAAACACTAGAAGGTTACTACGTCATAAATGTACATTGTGGCGTAGATTACAAGTATTATTGACTGTTATTCGTGACAGTTTAACTGGGAAAATGTGATTTACTACAAAGTATATGCATAAAATATCTTTGTTTATCTCTAAATGTGATGTTATGCAGAATATTAACGATAATACGAACGTCATTCTTTAGTCATTACGGAAAAATGGTCGAATCTCGTCACGGCGCGGCGCGGGCGTGGAAAATGCAAAGACATGACGCGGTACCCTGCGTACGCGCAGTGCTATTAACTGAGCTATTTGCCACCTAGTATCTGATTGTGTGAACCGTCCGAGGTAACCGGTATTATATATATAAGAAATACGTCAGAGGTTTACTTCAATTATTTTATTTACTATGCTATGGTAATCGATGACGTGGATTGTTATGATCTTATGTGTGACGTCAGAGAATTTCGTTTTCTACGTCCGACTCATTAACCACATTAATTACAAGTTGCCATCTGCACTTGATTTAAATCTATTCATACTTTTATTGCGATACTTGCGAAAGTGACTCTGTCGGTCATGTCTAGCTGTAACGTTTTCACGCTTAAGCCGCTGAACCAATTTGGATTAATTTTGGTATAGAGATAGATTAGACTTCGGAGAAGGACATAGACTACCCTTGTTTTGTTCAAGTCCTTTGGGACCCGGGCAATAGGTAGACCCATAGAAGTCGCATTTAACGTTTCAACCACCATTGCCCGCACACAATATGACGCGAGGAACTCTCTGTCTCCGTCATAACCCCTTTAATCCAAGTACGAGCGAAAAGGCATCTTCTGGGTCCGCTTATTTTATTGTACACCTGTCGACCCCATGCTTCGCTATCAGGCGAGATCGAGGCCAAGAGTGGTGCTCATCAAGGTCTATCATCACTATAAATCTATTAACTGCTGAATACATGCGAGCGTCTTCTCAGAATGAAAAGAAATAAGCTATAGTACATAACTTTGGTCTATTCTCTACACACGTCATGCTCGTGAACGGGTGCCGTCTGTCGGGACTGGTCAGCTCTGACATGCCATGGCAATCCTGATTCAGTTACCTATGTTATCTTTTGGAAGGTAATTTATTCTCATCACTTACATCAAGCTCCACAATACTCACATTGATGGAAGAAAAACATTGTAAAGATCAATTACCTATTTAAAAGAGTATCTATGGAGTTTCTTGCCGGCAAACTTCACACGCCGTCAAAAAACCTCACTTTTTATTCAGGATTTTTTCTCTTCACCATTTAAGTGAGCTGATTATTTCGAAAAGTCAGAGGTGCCTTAGATTTTAACTCTTAACATATATTTCTAGGCAGTCAATATATCACTAGGGTGGAACTTATACGTAATTAACAAATCGTGCAAGAAGCATTCTCCTTGAAGCATCCATATTTCCTTATGAATTATTATTTCATGTGTAAGTATAAAAAACATGGCATTGTACATTGTACGCGTTTGTTACTATATATACTTACGATAGTTATGCAAGTTCCCCTTATCTGCTAAGCAACAATATGAGTGTAAAATTAACAATGAAAATGGCTATTATTTTTTAAATACTAGTGGCAATGCCTATGCCTCTAAACGTGAAGAATTATAACAGCATTTTCTAAACAAGACCGAAATGAATTTTACGTTCAGAAAAGAAAATAGATTCAAGTCAAGAGCGAATTATTGACTCCGTATACTGATTCTTAAGAGTCCGGCGGACCGAATTTCTCTTACAAACGTAATTCCGAAATAAATCGTAATTTAAACACAATTTAATCAAATTATGTTATTATTCTGATTCCGATACCGTTAATCTAGGACTATCTAGAACTATTTTGGAAGAAATGGTCAAGTAGGAAACTTGACCATTTCGTCCAAAATATTTCACTGGAAATAAATGTAAGCGAATGCAATTTTTGATAACTTTACCAAGTTTGGAATGATTTTCCAGTCTTTTATATCCAATGAAATAGTAGTAGACAAAATAGTACCGTAGGAACCTAGATTAACGGTGTCCAAATCCGAATAATAACGTAATTTGATAGCATATTGTCTGAATTACGATTTATTTCGGTATTAGGTTTTTGTCGGCAATTCAAGCTCAGCCGGACTCTTAACTAAATAAATAAGCATTAATGTAGTAATTGCATAATGTTTGATAAGGTCAAACACCCACTGCTGGGTTTTTTTTTATGGATTAAGTCGGTAAACGAGCTGACGAGTCATCTGGTGGTAAGTAGTCATCGTCGCCCATTGACAACTGTAACAGCAAAGGAGTTGCTGATGCATTGCCGACCCTTAAGAGCCCCTACGGACTGTAGACTGCCAGTCGCGGTAGCCGAGGGGGAACTGGCTCTTCCGCGCAAAATTCAAAACCAAGGTGCTATATGATAGACGCCGACATAAGGGTGGTCGCCAGCCAGTTAGACTCCAAGTAGTCCTACCAAGGAGCAAGTCAGATATTTTCTCGCCTGAATGGCAGTGAGGAACAGTATTGCAACCCGTCCCCACAGGGGGACGAGTTAGATGAGTGAAGACCTCTTCTCTATTTCGGTACTGTGCAAATCGATGTGATGGAAAGTCAATACCGGGTTTTTAGGCCCTTTACATGTCTGACTCTCACATACGGTACAACTAAACATAGTAAAACTGTTTAGAGTCGATCATACTTATGAGAATGACAGATAGAGATAGCCAGGAGTCGTTACAAAGCCTTGTTGACTTAAACAACACGTGTTCTAGGTGTACGAAGAGGAACTTTTCTATACCTAGCCGTAGACGTCGACGTAGAAGTCGCAAGAAAAATACTGTAACATTTTTTAAGTCAGAGAAATGATGAGTACTACAATAATCTTGTCTTCGGTTGTCATTCAGTACCCTTGAAAGCTTACAACTTTGTAATAATTACCAAAAGAAACAATATTGACTTAACTAACAATACATTGTTATAACACATTTTAACTAGAGTGAACATATTAACAGTCAACCACGTAGGTATTATTTGGAAGGATAACAAGCAACTAATCGTTCTCATAATACCCAAATGTATTGGTTGTCGGTTTGTCATTCACCAAACAATTCCCAAACCTTATCAGTCCTCTAGGGATGTGTTTCACATTTTTTTGTCGAACAAAATCGATTTAGCATGGAGTGGTACACGTCATTACTTATCAGTATTCAAAAATGACATAGCATTAGTTGACATTTAAATTCCTGGAAATATGTACTTTTTTAGTTCTACTTATTTAGGAGTTTGGTAGAAAAATATGTTTAAAATATTCTAAGAAATAACTAGGTCATAATTAGAGTACTTATTTCTCGCAATTGCTTTATTTATAGGTAGGTAATTACTTAAGATCTTTGTTTTATTGATCTGTGTACTGACGTGGTCGAATGGATTTCATTAGATATACTGAAATTATCTACTCTGTACCCGATAAAGATGTTTTTACATTATTCAACGTATTACTTTTATAAAAAAAAAAAAACAAAATATGTAATTTAGATTATTTATAATAAACAAAACAATAAATATTAACTATCTTTGTATTATGAATTTAGATTATATTCGAATGTAATTTAACATTTCACGGTCTTATTACCACAAAAATATGAGAAAGGCACGTTTGATAATCCACACTAATAGTATATCCTTACTAATTATAAACGTGAAAGTTTGTGAGTATGGATGTATAGATGTCCGGATGTATGGATGTTTGTTACTCTTTCACGGCAGAACGGCTCAACCGATCTGGATGAAATTTTGCATAGAGATAGATTATAGTCTGGCATAACGCATAGGCAACACTTTTTATCCAGGTCGGACCCAATTCTGAAGTCCACGCAGACAAAGTCGCGGACAGAAGCTAGTCTGAATATAATTTATAATTAAGTAAATTATTACATTTAAATACTAAAACCGGTTAATGGCAATAGACTCGTCCCTTATTACATGGTACCACCAAAACATACCCGGAGAACTGTGTATTAGTACACTTCTACCTAACCCTTCGGGGAATACAGGCGTGATGTTAAAATAACGAAACAAGTTTTTTTATACGACTAAGGTGGCGACAAGCATACGGCCCGCCTGATGGTAAGCGGTTACCGTAGCCTATGGACGCTTGCAACACTAGAGGTATCACTCGCGCGTTGCCAACCCCGTAAATTAGGGAGGAATAGTTGGGCTGGCAGCATAGGAGACGATAGCGCGATGCTTATCCTATCTACCAACACAACCTCTTCCTCGCGGAGCTCTGGCGACCTTGCTCACCGTTAGGAACACAACATAGCACGGAGCCATGTTTTTTGACTACGACTGACTATTTTCTGCAAGGTGGAGGTTCCCCAGTCGCTTTTTAGCTCCTCAAAAACCCTTTAGAAAATATACAATTGCCGTATTAGCGTATACACTATTATCAATAAGATGATGGTCTATAACTCTATACTATAGTTTATTTTACCAATAATACGATATTTCAATTCGTCGAAATTGGTACAGTCGATAATAACACGTGAATTCGGAACAGAGGCCAGTCACGTTTGCAAATGGTCTTTGGAATCAATATTGATCCTGACAGTGAAACTTCACACTAAACTATGTATCCATGATATTGAAATCTTACCATCAGTAAGATTTCAATATCATGGATAACTATCACGCCTGCATTTCCCAAAGGGATAGGCAGCGGCGTACTAATACGCCCATGATCCGCCGATATGTTTAGGTCCCATGTAATAGGGAGCCTTATTACTATTACCCGGGTATAAATCCCACACTCCAAGCTGCTACTGAGAATTTCAGAGAAAAACCCAATAATTTCCACCGTTTTACTGGGACAATTTATGTGTTATTATTATTATTACAAAAAATACTTGACCTTAAAGGTTAAAAAATAACCCAAAAAATTGCTATTCTAATATTTTAAACAAAAATCCACTGAAGCAGGGGTCAAAAAGGTATAACGCGAATACAGCCACAGGCAACAGCTAGTTTGGTGTAGGAGCAAGTAGCATTAATATCAAGCGGATCTGCTATAAATGTATATGTCGAAAGCGGTACAGACGAGTACACGTGCGTTTGGAACATGGTTCGAGTCACGTTGGCCACTGGTCCGTATAGAGTATAGACCTATTAGCAACTGTTTAATTTGTTTTGTTGTTTATGCGATAGTTTTGTCCGGAAAATCGATTATGGAATTAACAAATATTGGATTGGAATATTCCAAGATCTGTATAGCCGAATTGAAAAGATAAGACAAGCAGGTTACTAATGTTTTTTATCTGAACGTAAGCCGAATCCAACTTGGATTCATGGATTCGGGAAACTTAGGAAAATAACGGTTCTGGCAAGAGCTTACTAAACCCCAGTTCAAGGATACATATTAATTTTAAGAAAATTGGAATCTTTTATCAATTTGGTAGGATTTCAATAAAAGAAACATACTTCGATAACTAGCTACTTGATATGATTGAATATGGCCATATTTTACGATCAGCCATGTTCACCCAGCATATAGGCAACAGTTATTCAAAAAAAGAATTACAAATACTAACATAACAGGAAACGTAGCACCCTAGGGTGTCCATTCCAGTGTAAAACGGAATGCACAAGTACACACAATTATACAGAAAAGTGTTGTTACTAGTTACGTAACGGTTGCCAATGCTAGCAACGCATCGATACTCGCGGAAATCGTGGTCACGTTACTGGTTCTTTTTTTAAATATTTAACCATAGAGCACTTTGCTGTGGGAAAATAGAAAAAAATCGAATGCAGCTGCTTATCGACCTGCACGGGTTATAAAAAACCATTGAGTTTATAGCAAGGAGTTCTGCTTTCATGTTGGTTTAGCATTTTATTTAAAGCTCAATGGCGTTCTGATAATATTCAAGGATACAAATAAATGTGTTACACTCCTGAACTGATCAAAGACTTGGCGTGGAACATGGAGAGAAGAAATCGAGACTGTTTTTATAATACTGAAAAACCAGCTGAAAACAAGGACCAGTGTAGGATCAAAGCCCAATTCTGTAGTCCTATAATTTTCAAGTGATGTTTCAGTATTTTTATAGACCGTTAAATATCATCTAGTTCTTTCTGCATAGAATAATCTGCCTTCTAGCTAGATCTGAACCATTCTATTCGCGCATGTGTCAGAAACCTCCTAACTCTATCAATCGGACGAGCAGAGGCACGAAAAAGCGACATCGATTCATGGTGGACATTCCAAAAACCCGAACGAAACGCTTTAAGTCCACTTTTATCACGCGTACCGCTAAAATGTGGAATGCTCTTCCCAAGTGGGTCTTCCTCGATAAATATAATCTAGGTGTTCCATCGTAGATCGCAGTATCGCAGTGTCGGTCAAGCGTAAGCCTATCACGTATAAAAAATACTCTTACACTTGTCCAAATATTAGATGGTGAAAAAAAAAAGCTATTTTTTACGGATTTTGTCGCAATACCTATGCTACCCGTGACCATGGATGCCGTCAAGCATCCGAAACGTCGGGAATTTAACCATAACAATATCGTCATTACGACAAAATCCGTAAAAAGTAGTTCTATTACAACGTTTATTTTTGCTGTGTTTGCAAAGAAACGTATCAGTGCAGCTGCTTACCTCGTGTAGGTCGTAAAAATCGTGAAAAGGGTAATATTATCAAAATATTACGCCTATTACCGGCCACCTCGTTAGCGTGGTCTTCGTATTTTATGTTTACGACCTCCGAAACAATTTTCAGGGGTAAGTACCTTATACTCATCCAGTATACAAAATACCATCAGGCTTCAATTCCCCGAAGGGCTAGCTAGAAGAGTACTGATGTCCACCCACATTTCGCAGGTATGTTTTAGGTCCCATGTAACAGGGGACGAACCTATAGCTATTAGCCAGCTCAGAGCTGCCCTAATAACGCTACTCGACCTAAGAATAAAATCCAGGACTTCACGCTCAGCTCTGTTGAATGTGTAATAAAATAATAATTGAATAAACAGCCATCATTGTCTATTGTTTTGTTTATTTATGGTCAATATTCTTTATGGGAACATAAATAAGATATTGATTTATCACTCGCTTTTAAAACGATGAAGGAAACCTGCATGCTTGAGAGATTTTCTCGACGGCGTGTGAAGTCTAACCCGCAGTAGGCTAGCGTGGTGGACTAAAGCCTAACCCCTCTCACTCTGAGAGAATACTCGTACCCAGCAGTAGGACGGTATATGGGTCGATGATGATAAAAAATATTTAGTTAACGACATAATTGAAACGTAATTTCAGTTTGGTAAGTTCATTAACATTACGGAAAGGTAACGTTTTAAACAACGTGATAATAAAGTTCGAGAAACTGCGTATCTGTATATATACTTGTACCAGTCACAAAGGATAATTATGAATTGTTTTCGTATGGGTTTTATTAAGTCTTGTAGTTAATATGTGGCTAGTCAGGTTTACCAATTATATACTATATATTATAGTATCGTACTATATTTTAGGCCAAGATACTATATACTGTAGGAAAGATATACATTAGCCAAATCGACTATATTTTAGCCACTTAGAAAACAATTACTACACAGAAAAATGCCAGGGGTTAAATAAATATAGATTTATTTAAATACTATATTATTTTACTATTTTTTGCGAATCTACAAATCTATGTTTAACTGACATTTTCGGTTGCAAACCGAACCTAAACTTACTTTTACCTATTTTTCTCATTTTTCATATTATGTAAGCATATTAAGTAATGTTTTTGGGTTGTGAGTAAGTTAGGTTAAGTTATCTTTTGCTTCGTCCATGTTTTGTTGTGAGTACAATCTGACCTTTTTCAAGGACCTTACCAATAACAACAAGGACTTTGTTACATACATGTTACTAAAGTTATGTAAGTTAAAATATATAACGCCTCCAAGACACAAATGAGTGAATGATTTAAGAATTAACACTCATCCAAAAACTGACTTCGGCAAAGCTTAACCTTGCAAATAGAGCGAACCGCGCGGTTTTTTGACCACGACCCCACCTGCTTTTCGCGAATTTTCGGAATACAAAATGTCTTGTCACTTAAATGAAGTCCGTCCATTTTTTATCTCAATATCCTTAAAAGGAGCTAAAAGAACTCCGATATACGAGTATATTATCTGTAATTGCAACACTGCGAGTTTATGTAATTTATCATTCCCAGAAGTCATTGCCCTTTATTTTTACAAAATAAAAGCGAACTGATATAAACAGGAAACAATTAAAAACAGGTTTCTGTTCAGGAAACGCTGTGAGAATTGAAAAGGACACGGAACTGATTATTTATGTCCCGGATTGAATGATAAACGCGTGATAAAATTTTGTCCACTAATGTCGTCTAATAGGCCAGCTCTCGAAATCGGAGAGGTCAGGTCAGTCCAACACGTGGTCTGACAGTGCAGTAGGTTAGAATCTTATTTTTACTTGACTTTCGATTACTAAATGAACTGACAAACTGGACCCCTATTTGAGAAATTGTGCCAAACAGCACTTAACTTTGAGGAGTGGAATGTGGGTAGGGAGGCCTTTGCCTTGCAGTGGGACAAACTAATAATAACAATCTACTCAAATTAATATGATTAAAAAAAGTTTAATGGAGACATCACACGCGGTCATTTTAACAACAGATAAAAAAAATCTAAATTCAAATATATTTTTTTTTTGACAAACAATGCGGCCAGTTCGAATTTCGATTCTCTATCAAATAGTTTGCAGGTAATCAATTAAAAACTATTTTTACATGTGGCAAATCTGTTAGAATTCGTTCGATTACCGCTACATCTACATTCCTGCGCTCCTGGTAACATCACGGTATGATGTGGTATGAGTGCACGGCACGTGGGGTGAACGACCTGGCTCGTTCACGGGGTGATGATTGCTTAATTGTTTTAATATTGCATCTGCTATTGTTCCGTTGGAAATACTATAATTAATTCTTGTATTTTTAGCCCCAGATGCAAAAAGGGGTGTTGTAATTGTCAAGTTTGAAGCGTTTGTGCATCTGTCAGTTTGTGGAATCTTATTATTATGCGATTTTTCGTTTCTTTAAATTCCCTCACTCACTAACTTGTTCACCCTCATCAAGTGTTGTCACCATATTTCATAACTAAGCAAAGCTTTATCGCATTGCACGTTTGTTTTATAAATATTTATCATCACTAGAACCTTAAAATGGCTTTCGATTAGTCATTACAATACAATTGATACGTATAGATGTGTCGATGATGTAGACCTCATTTTTATATACTTTACCGGAAGGTTTATTTGCTTATGACAAACAAAAGCAATTATGAACGGGTACTATATCCAAGAGCTGGTAAGGTATTTCTTTGTATACAATTTCAAGGAAAGAAAAGCGGATATTAACTATTAACACAATTCTTGAACTCATTTCGACACGGGACTGTTCTTGGGGGTCCGGCTAAAGTTCGAGTTACCTATTAATATTATATTCTTAGCGATGCTGTGTTGCATTGCAAGCATTTTTGTGACGTTCTCCAGCATACCTGAGAGATTTTCTCGCCAGCGTGTGAAGTCTGCTAACCCGCAGTAGGCGAGCGTGGTGACTAACCTAACCTCTCTCATTCTGAGAGGAGACCCGTGGCCATCAGTGGGACACTGAATGGTTTTTTGAAAATTATGATGATGTCCAGCATAATGCTAGGACAACCCTTTTTCCCGAAGATACAAAGCACTATTTATTGATAATTAAAAAAACTGTTTTAATTGTTTTCTTCCTTCTTCACTATCACTACATAGTACAAAACAAAGTCGCTGTCGCTGTCTGTCCGTTCCTATGTATGTTTAAATCCTTAAAACTACGCAACGGAATTTTAAGCGGTTGTTTTTAATAGATAGAGTGATTCAAGAGGAAGGTTTAAAGCTATTCAACATTACGCTACGACTTTTAGGAATGGGGTATCGCGGGTGAAACCGCGGGCGGGTCGCTAGTAATATATAATAAAGATTATAGAGTTAGTTTTATGTTACTTACCACCAGTGCCAAGTACTTTGAGCAAGTCAAAATGTGATATGTCCACTTTTGCGGCGCCGTTGAGATTAACTGTAACAAAATAAACATCACAATTAATGTTATATACTCCGTATTTTTATTAAAAACAAACGCTTCCCCTTAACGAATAAAAAATTGTGTGTCAAGTGCCTCTTAACTTCTATGACGTCATAGTTAAGAGCGTTATTGTGGAATTATTCTAATTTTACATCTTTATTCAACAGCAGAAGTATTTAACATTTTAAGGTGTTAAGTTACCATATACAAAATCATTTTATTTTATGGTCAAAACCTTCAATTATTAATTGTAAATTATATTGTAAGTAGTAACATTAAAAAAATATAATTAATGGATAATAAGGTATTGCTAGATTTAGACAATAAATTTTTAAACTTAAAGTGACGTAAATCGTCACTTTAAGTTTAAAAATTTTACGTTTCTGTTATAAGCACAAAAAAAAACAATAATATTAAAGAGTTCCAGTTCTAATATTTGTATGTCTCTTTAATCACAAACAGTTCTTTAAAAAAATACCGCGGACCACAGTCTATTACCGAAAAACCCCATAAAAACAAACAAAGTACCGGCTAAACGTTAGTGAAATAACTGTTAGTGAAATGTGTTCCGTTACATACATTAAAACGACATGCCATCGCGTCAAACGCTTTTCACTTTTACCTCGGATCTGCTTTGAATCCATCATGGACATCCCAACAGTTCGTTCTACAGTTGTTTCAGAATATAATATTAGCTCTTGTTTCTTATACCACAGCCAGAGGTATTTGAAGGGTTTTACAGTGGAGATTGGGAACATTTTCATACAAACGGATTGGGAACGTTTTCTCTGAGATGCTGATGTGTCACAGAGCCGTAGCGACATAGACAGAGCGATTTCGGTTAGGTCGAACCCGTACTGAGGTAAAACCGTCTTCCCTTACCTTCTGGGACTGGAGATACTATTCGCCACGATCCTGACAAACGAGGCAAAAGCCTACGTCGCTACGCATTAGTCAGTATAAAATTAACCTTTTGATCGCCTCAGTGATGTATAGACGAAAAACAAAAATGTGGCCAACACGCCACGTTCACGAACTGACAGATTTCTATAGTAAATTTTGATCGCTTACCATCAGGCGATCCGTCTGCTCGTTTGCCCTCCTATCCCATAAAAAAAAAATGTAAATTCAGAAGCTTGGCGTTGAGGGCACGTATTTTCTGTTGTGACGTTGCGGTTAAAGTGTTAATTAAGGTGGGAAGAAAAGGTACATTGTCATAAAAGAAAAAAAGAATTCAATTTGCGAGTACTATTGTACCTTTCTATGACTTACAAAATTGTACTTTACATTAGTTTTTTTGGTGTGCAATAAAGAATACTCTATCTATCTATCTACTATTTCGTCGTCGATACGTGTAAACCAACAAAGAATTATATTATGGAAAGTCGCACTAGTTATATTTAACTATTCAGCAGAAAGAAATGAAATTTAATATAATAAGAAAAATCTGACGCAACGCCCTTAAACTAAAAAAAGATTCCTGAGAAATTTCGAGAATATGACGTAAGATAAACAGACGAAATAAGAACCCATTGAAGCCTTTGAAATCTTTTTCTGCGTATTGACGTCAGAAGGGTGAGTTGGAAATTATGCCAAGATGGTGTAACCTATTACAAAATAGCAACTTAAGTTAATTTTTAGATACTAATAGTAACTTATGTAAAAATACATTTACTAAACAAAGAATATAGCTATCTTTATGTGTTTTTTTTTGCATTTTCCATGCTGAGATTATTAAGTTATTTTTTCCTTTACTAAAAAATAACTTAAAGAATATAGCTATTTTAAGAGTCCGAATTTCTCATACAAACGTAATACCAAAATAAATCGTAATTAAAACAGAATTTAATCAAATTGTGTTATTATTCGGATTCCGATATCGTTAATCTAGGTTCCTACTCTACCATTTCGTCCAAAATACTTCACTGGAAATTAATGTGAGCGAATACAATTCTTGATAACTTTTCCAAGTTTGGAACAATTTTTCGGTCTTTAATTTCCAGTGAAGTAGTAGCAGACGAAATAGTACCGTAGGAACCTAGATTAACGGTATCCAAATGCGAATAATACCATAATTTGATAGAATATGTTTTGGATTACGATTTATTTCGGTATTACGTTTTTGTGGGCATTTCAAGTTCCACCGGACCCTTAAGCTGGATTTTAATGTATAAACTTTATTTTGTAATACTGTTAATTCAATTTTGAATCTGTGATACTGATATCTGACATTTCTGAGTAACCACGACGTTACCTATATTTTACGAAGTAATCGAAACTATGTTTTTAATGCAGTCTTTGCTAATACCAATGAAAATAAAATTCTTCCTTTAGTACAAAAATATAATCCAAATAACAGCCTCTCTTATCATTCATGATACAAGTAGGTATGCCATGATAACAATTGACATAAGAATTGGCGATAAACAAGTTATAGAGATACAATGTTTTTGCTGAACAAAGTCAAAGGTTCATTGACATCCCGCCAGTAATTATTTAATCTGTGACATTGGTAGAGTAAAATAGTGCTATTACAGGATAAAGACATGTTTTTTTTTGCAACGTTGTCCGGGTTTATCAATCTTAATCACGGGAATCTTATAATATTTTTCAAATGAAAATAAATCGCAATGATTATCGAAGTACATAAGACCTATTAAAGACTGTATTTTTGATTTACATGGGCCAAATTAGGTTTTATCCGACTTTAAAAATGAACGCGTGCTGTAAAGTTAAACACGCTTGGTGGTGGACACAATGTACCGCCTGGCTGGCTACCACCCTCATATAAGATCGGCGCCAAACAATTTCAATGTGTTCCGTCGTGTGTGATGTCAGAGCCATATGCCGGAAGATATTTACTTGAATCTTAGAAGTCATTAAAACCTTTAGGCAAGGCTACGAAGCTCAGGGAAAAACATATGAACTATTGATTGCTTGCAAAGTTAAAGTAAGTATTATAATAATTATAAAACATCTAAATTAACCGGTCTAAAATTTTGATCATAAACGATTCTATACGTTTCCAATCACTTTAGTTCGAATAAATAACTACCAACGATCGTCGAATGGTAACAGACCACCTGTTTGTAGCTATATACTGGATACTGTACACAGCTTTACAAATATCCTCTAGACAAATTACATTCGCAAAGTCATTGGTACAACGACCTAATATTTATACTAAAATTCATATTTTTCAAAGGTCGTCAGTTACCTAACCGCTCGCTGACATTTCTCACTGGCATTTGAAGGTGATTCGTGCGTATATTAAAACCCTTAATTACTCAATCAACATAAATATTTGTTTATTTAAAAATGCACCTAAAAATTTTGATTGAAAGTAAAACGAATGCTGCGGTTTTGCCTGCGGTTATGTTAATTTCCTGTTTTCTGACATTACGTGGACCGGTTTGTCGGCTATAATAAATAGAAATAATGCCATCCTATTATTTTGTAACATTTTTTATCGCTCAAGTGATCGTTTCCTCGAATTTCTGTTACAAAGAAATCGTTGTGTTTATTTTTAATTGGGGAATTCCCTACATAACAATATAACCAGTTAATATGGTACAAAGGATGTCCTTTATTGACATCGGTACTTCGCTATGGGAAAATAATACTAACAACAAAACAGTAATAGATAGCGGTTAGAAGGCTTGCTTATCGTGTATTGTGGTCTGATTATAAACCTGGTTCACAGACCTATTATTATTGCAATTTTAATTATTAGGTTTATGATATTGTTATTGTTGTTTCCGCTGGATTTTCAAAATATTTCTATCATACAAACCTTGTCCTAACAAAACAAAAAATTTAGCCAAATCGGTCGAGCCGTTCTCAAGTAAAGATCTACTAACAGAAGTGGTAATTGAATTTGATTAGTGTGATTAATGAGATATCGGCTCATAAAGATAAAACGACATACTGCGCCAACCCTATCTAAATAAGGATAAGAGCAGGAAAATGATGATAGTAAGCAAAGTCTGTTCTATGGAATTCAGCCTCCAAAAAGTCTCTTAAGATGACTAAAATCAATCCAAACCGGCGTAGTCTGGTGGAGGACTATTCTCTCATCGACCATGTCTGGAAGTGGAACAGTAATAAGACAACGGAGATATGGTAAATATTTATAAGCTTCATTTGAGGCATAATATGCGTTTCGCGACAATTTTGTCGTAGCTCGTTTTAAGTTAGTCGTCGCCGTCGGTCATCCTGTGCAGCAACAATATAAGTCGGAAATTAGGACGAAAGCTACAGTGAAGAGCACATAAAGTACCACTGTCTAATTTCCCCAATCCATAATAAACTCTATTATTTGGAGATTAAATTTAAAATTGATTAGAGAAATTTGATAGTTTTGGACACCATGGTGTGCTGTTGACTGTACTTACCTAAATCGAAATACATTTAAAATATGGAGCTAAATGGAATACTAGATGCTTTTATCTGTATGGTGTTCAATCAATTTGAAGAAATTTGACAGTTTTGGATACCATGATGCGACTGTACGAGTACATTGCAAACATTGCAGATCTAGCCTGGAAGCGGGTGAGCCAGAACCTGAGGCACACAGAATGGAAATAAGGATGATGATAATAGCTATCTCACCTTGAACCTTTGTCTAGACACGATATGCGACGAGAAAATTATATCGTGGCGCGCATCAGTTAGTACTAACTACCTAGTAGATTTATAAATTGCACGTCATCAATAGTATTAATCACGAGTATATCCTTAAGTAAATAGCAACAATAGTTGCATAATCATTTGTATCTGATCTGCAAGTTAATGCACATGCCAATACTAGTATACTGAGAAATTGCAATCACAACATGTAATAATGAATCTATCAATCAGATATAAATACAGAGGCACTCGCGATATCTTCGTGACATATCATATCACAGGGCTCAGTGTTATCAGTGCAAAGATGAGGCAGCCCTTGATATAAACCATACAGTACTCCCGAAATAACTACGCGCGTCGGAAGTTACCCGCAAGTGATTTTGCCGTGCTAAATTTTAATATAAAAACTCTGAAGACAGTTAGTGTCGTAATCGTTTCGTATTCGTGAATATTGTCCTTATTTCGATATTTTTGCAAACAAATACCTACCTATTTAATTATTTCACCTGTGCAGCTGTTGGCAATGACTAACTTCAGACGCGCGTAGTTATATTGGGGGTTCTGTACTAATATATATTAGCACCCTTATTCATAAAAATATAAAACGTCTTATAAACTTTTTATAGCTATAATATGTTTTGTCTTGTTTTGACACGTGACATTTTATGACAGGGAAAAAGATAATCTTTGTGAAGTTCATAAGACGTTTTTTTAGGTATTTTTATGAATAAGAGGGTAAATTTGTAACTGGCTGATGACTGTACAATCATAGAAGATATTAAAAAAGAAGTATATATATGAGGGGGTGTTCCTAAGTGCAATAGAAACATTTGGCTTTGTCCTTTAGAATTTTTGTTTGTCTGTCTCAAAGTATTATCTATTATAAAAAAGAATTATTTTTTAATTCTATTCTATATGTGTAAAATATACAGACAAATAATAAAGTACTAATAAGTACTTTATCACTTCCTAAGTTAACAAAAGAAATATTGGGTTAACCAATATAGTTCATACCAGATAAGTTGTCCCCGTTTTTTTAAACCCCATATAACTGCAATTCATATTACCACAGAATAGATGAATGGACTGTGTGAGAGATTATATGGCTACAAAGGAAGTGAATGAGATGACAGCTGATAAAGATCTAAGGAAGAGAAATACTGCCCCAACCCCAAGTAACTTCGGATAAGGGCAAGAGGATGATGATACCTGAAATTCGTACAAACTGCAAAATCGATCGAAGATTTCATTGCATAAAGTTTTAATGTGAGTAAAATTATAAAAAAGTTGATAACAAATTCTACCAAAGATATAAATTTTAGTGGGAGAAAAATTACTTAGGTCTCAGGCAGGGTTCGAACCTGCATCTCTCCGGTAAAGCACACCGGACTCTAGCTGACTAAGCTACCGAGACCACCGCTACTACTTTTTTTTTCTCATACTAAAACATATAAGGACTTTTTAAGAGAATTTTTAGCATGTATTCATGCAAAATTTATACATGTATAAAATAAAATTGTAACAGGCCGATGTCTGTACATTATAGATATAAAAGAACGCTAAGTTGATCACCATGGAGCAACAGAAGCCAAAACAACCGTTTTTAGAATTTTTGTCTGTCGCAAAAACTACTCCATGAAAATGCTGTTTTCAACTAAGTATTGCTAGAGGTCTAACTTAAAATCTGGTGCATATTTCATCTTGATCCGCAGCCTAGTATCGACTTATAGTAGGTATGTTAAATATGTTATTTTTTTGGGACGTGAGTGAAGTCGCGAGGAACAGCTAGTATAATATATCTAAATTCTACCAACTGCAAATATCTGGTTAGAGGCACTGAACAATAACAAATAAATACCAATTATATTTATTTTGCTATAAAAACTATTCAACAAATGGCCAATCGTATATGGACTCTAATAGTGATAAGAACAGATAACAAAACTATTTTTTATCGCGGTCTGCGTCAAGTATTGCTGATAATTTATTTATTTTATTGTTTAGCAAAACTGTGTTGCTGACCCATAGCAATGAATTGTTTTAACATTGCCTATATGTATAGGCAATAGACTAGTTGACTGCTTGAGCTGACAAGCCACCTGGTGGTTGCACTACCAGAGGAGTTGCTGATATGTTGTCGGCCCTTAAGAGCGCCTACGGACTGCAGACTGCCAGAGACACCAAACAGACAGACCTGGCTCTAACGTGCAAAATTCGTAACTCACACCAAGGTGCTTAACGATGTAAGAGTGGTCGCCAACCAGCCAGACCCCAAGAGGTCCTACCACCGAGCAAGATATTTTTAATGCCTCTTAGGGGATGCCTATCTGAAAGGCAGTGAGGAACAGTATTCTAACTGTACTAACATTTAGAGCTGTTTTGCTCACTGCCAAAATAACAAGTATTTCAAATTTAACGTACCTAGTCTTAACAAGCGAATTAGATCAACTTTCACCAAGTTGAACAATACTTTCACTTTGAAGTCCAGATTAATATGTAGTCTAGTTTTTATTTAAGAACAGTGAAATAGGTTTTAGTCAATGGAATTGGTTTTTATTAAAAGTAACAGCAGCACCATTACCAGTTCCTTAGATTAGATGCTAAGACTAATTTTAGATGTACAGCCAACAGCACATGAAGTTAAAAAACTGTCTAATTTCAGCAATAGATAATACTCTATTATTTGTAGATTAAATTGACACGAAATGTGTCATATCAAGACATATAGAAGTTATTTCTACCATTTTGAGGAAGATTTTATCACTCTTCACTTATGTAGATAAATTAGGACAAACAAAATATTTCTTCCCAGTTTTTTATTTCTATTTTTTTTCTTCACTTCATCTCATTTAGGATCAGCTGAATTAAAATTAACAACTTTAAACTGTGAAGCATGACAAGTAAATATGTATTGGAGATTGAGTGTTTTATGATGATAAAATAAAGCATACATTTTAAAGATCATACACTAACTTGTGTATCTTCAAAAGTTTTCTCTTCTTTATGTTCCATACAATTTTTCTATATTTCAGTATTAGTACCAAATATTAGTTATATAATCATAGTAAGTACATAGGTACTATTGTTTTTAATAATTCTGTTTTATTACTTCAAAAACATGTAAAGGTTGCCTATTATGTCATGTAGTGTTCTGAATTACTTTATTTATGATCTCAAAGTACATAATATGTACTAGTTATTCAGCATAAAAGAATAACAAACTTTATGCTGAATATACCTTATGTAATCATGTTTCACAAGTAAAAATACACTATATATGCAAATGGTCCAGGAAAGTTGCTTTAAAGATTAAATAATATAACATAATCCCCCCTCCCCTCCCGGGTTTCCCTAAGGGCTAGGTACAGGTGTACTTCTGATGTACATTGAAATATGTTTTAGGCCCCATGTAATTGGGGGTGAGGCTATTGCAATGTATCTGAGAAAAAAATATAAAATCCCTAGGCCGCTACTCAGAATTTCCAAATTAGAAAACCCCAATTGACGACACGATTGGCGTAGCGGTTGAGCGATCGGCTTCTGCGCCACGTGTTGTGGGTTCGATCCCCACACGGAGCAAATATTTGTATGATCTACAGGTAGTTGTTCCGGGTCTGGGCGTTTGTGTATGTGAGAATTTGTGTTTGTAAACGCACCCACGACACAGGAGAAAATCCTAGTGTGGGGCAACGTTAATTTAAAAAAAAAAAAAAAAAAAATTACACTGCTTGGCCTAGAAATCAAACCCTAACTAATGAGTCGCCACTATGTCAATGAGGCAGTCTTCATCATAACCCTGGATAAGGAAGAATATCGGACACTGTGCAATATTGTGACTAAGATTCTACTGAGGTTTTAAGGGTTAGTAACCACACTATATCCAAGCAATTTGCTGAAGGCAGGCAATGGTCAGGCTCAGGCATGTCAAGCACATCTGCCTAAAGAAACATCTTGTATAATCTTTAACTTGACCATGGCTTAAATAGAGCTGACTTGGCATCAGCAAAAGAAACTATGCTTATTAGTATTAAGCATAGACTGCATAGTTACAAGCAACCATTTAAAACAAAATTGTAAAGATTAATACTGTTTTTTTTTCGGCTCTTCTCCATAAGACCCAATTTTTTTAACTAATTTTTTACTTTTAAAATGTACCTATTTTAGTAGTCTATATGAAAAAAAAGCATTCAGACTGATTTTCATCAAAGACAGGAGTAGCTAGATTGCCTGGCATACCTTATGTTGGGAAAGGCAAGTCCAACATGGCTAAGGTTTCAGCCATAAAAAAATCCTACCATAATGTTGATGGTATTTTGACTTCCTTATTGTTTAAGATATATCAAGGTGAACAGCTTAGATTGGAGCATATGTTGACCTCACATATTTTTAGTTTTTATGGTTTTTGTATTATCTCTTAGGGGATACAAAATTAAAAAAAAACCCTTTTTCAAAGCTGACTGACACTACAATTTACTAAATAATGTTAATAACTTAAGTGGTGAATAAGACTGTGAGAGGGCTAGTGATTAGCAGCCATGCTGGAGAGCACAAGGACATGGGTTTCATCCATTTTTTTAAGCTCAGCTCGTGTCAGTCGACCAGTCACCACTGTTCTCTATTCGATTGTGGTTTCATCCTAGGTCAGGCAAAATAATATTGGGTTTTCCTGATTGGATATTCTCATTAGCAGCTTAATTTGGATTTGTGCCTAGTAATAGTAATAGATTTGTGAAATTTGACATACTGTGTGGATGTACAGCAGTATGCCTCTAATCTCTTGGGAATTTCAGACACAACGATAATTATTATTTAACTTATTGTTACTTATGTGAATAGTGATGCTACATTTACCACTTTGGTATTTTTTCCTTCTATGTAAAGCTACACTGTTTTAGTTATTCTTTTGAGCATGATAAAAATCAATGGTAACAGATGAGTCATCATTTTGGTAAAATTTTATGAAATTCTTAAAGATTTTTATTATAGGGCTATGGCCATTTACAGTATTTTAGTTTTTAGTATGATTATTCTCTGATATCCTATTTTAACTATATATTCTATTTCACATACAATTGTGGAAATTAAGTATGTATTTTATTCTATTACATCAAATATAATAATGGAGCAGCTCCATAACATTGCTAAAATAAATAACTGATGGTAATTCCTCCATCTATGAAAAACTGAATTTCATATCCTTGATGACCACAGTCAAGATTATTATGAACTCAATTGGGAGTTTCACATCATAGTGATTTGTGATGGGCTGAAAATAATGAATATGATAAACAAAACATACCTTTGCATCTTTTCCTAATTTTACTAGCATCAACAAGATTCCAGTCAACTGAATCCCGAGCAGGAGCGGGCACTGTGCCACCAATGAGCTCTACAGAGCTGCTCCTCTTGGAGCTGGGGCCCGGCACCGGCGGGAGCTCCTCCGGCTTTTTACAGTCCTTCACTGACGACACACTACTTGAGCACTCAACTATCTCCACACTCTTGTCCACATGTCCGTTGGTGCTCACACTACAACCGTTCACCGGGGGCTCCGTCCTCGCCTTCTTGGTAGGCACCTTCTTGTGTTTATGCGCGCTATGGCGACGCTTCAGCTTGGTAGAGTGCGAAGAGTTCCGCGAACTGACCGGCGACGGGCACCCGCACTCCATGCTGCCCTCCTGGTCGCTGCCCTCGTAGTAACCCGACTCGTGTTCAGGCTTCTTGTCAGGCAAGCTCATCTCGGCGGTGGCGGTGGCCATGGCTCAGCCGTTGACCAAAACCATGTAGACTCCACGACTTCAGAACCGCATCAATTATTTCCACGTACCGACGCGTGGCGACGCGCAAACGATCCAATCCCGTGGGCTTGTTCAACCGCGAACGGTTATGAAAACGATAATAAATTAAATTGCAACTATTCCTTCAACTTTCAGCGAAAGTACAAACGACACGTAAAGCATTTCGCGAGTAGTTCCATCCACAACAACTTCACGCGGAGCTCTGTCGCAGATGGCGCTGCAATATGCTATAATAACCCGACCGAATCCGAAAGCACTCAACAATATGCTTGTTCCACACACCGATATGTCAATCTGATTGGTCGATAGGGATTTCACTTGTAACTAATTTCACAGTATTGAAACGTCAAATAATTTAGGTTTGTGTATTCCCTTTTTAATAACTAAATTAACTCATTGTATCAAAATCACAGCCTCTTCGTCATCCAGTTAGACAGGGTTCTAAATCCAAAACAATCCAGGTACTAATAATCATATAAATTTTTCACTACACTGTCAGCACAGTTCATTCGCACACTACAACTGTTCGATAATTTGTTACAATTCACTAGCACTATGTATAAACCGTCTTTCTTTACAAAAGTTTATGTACACTATATAAATAAATTATAAAATGCACACGCGAATGAGATACGAACTCACTCAGCGCGCTAAAGTAACTGAATTCGAGATTTCGAGAAACGCAAAATAGAAACCGTGCGACGGTGTGCGAGCGGTGCGCTCACTCCCCCCACCATTTACGATTTACGAGGCCACATAGTGCATGCAAAACGTGCAGACAAATCGATTAATCGATATGTTTTAATCGTTTCCCTATGACATTTTACGTTTTGACTACGATGCAGAAATAATTGTTAAAATTACGGACTAAAAATTTACTATCGTTTAGAAATATGAATTATATTTTTATTGCCGACGGTTATCTTCATTTCGAGCATTTACTATAAAGTCAGCGTTTCATGGACGTAAACAAAGAGAGACACGGTTATTGCTTATCTATTATGTAGAGCGAGATGACAGACATTAGAAGGCGATATAAATTATACATACCTATCTCTTTCTTGCATCGTTGCAGGGTGGCCGTGAAGCGGTCGCATTAAACATGGATTGAAAATTTGAAACATAATGAAATTATTTCTTTTACGTGCAATAATTTTAGAAATCAACTTTTTTCTAAAATATTTAAAAATAATATTAAACTGTTGGCTTGTCTAATCCGTTCTGTTTTTATTGGGAAATTTCGTAATAAATTTTATATGATAAGTAAGTGTACTGTAGTCAACAGCACATCATGGCATCCAAAACTGTCCATTATCCTCATTCGATTTTCAATTTCACCTCCAAACAATAGAGTTTATTATCCATAGAGCCAATTTGCCAGTTTGTGGTAACTGGATGTGCTGGTGTCCGTACCTAGTTAGCACAGTACAGCTATTATTAGGCCAAGCATGAAATTCACTATGTAAGTATTACCTACTTATAATATATCATCGGCCCCAGGAATTTATAGACAAATATTACTTTACCCAATAAGGGGTGTTTGTAAGGCCATCTGCTGATTTCATCGTTTAGGTAATGAAATAAAGTAGAATTCCCAAGTACCTATGTAGGTATGCTGTAGTCGACTTTAATTCTAACCAGATATGGTTGAATGTATTTTTTTAGATAAATTAGTTGCACAGTACAAATTGTCCTAAGAAATGCGCGTAATGTTTGTTGTTGTTTCCTCCATTGGTTATGTGTAATTATCGCTTGATATAAATAGTAAGCAGTAGCTTAAGAATTATAAATTAAGATCTTAGATAATTTAGTATAGGTATGTATCCTAGTTGTTGTTTCTTTACCTAATTTGATTCTAGCGCAATCATATCGCTCGGTCCTATTATCTATGGGTAGGTAGTAAAGAATGTGGTTTCATAATTAAATTGTACATCTAAGGTTGCCAATCATACTTTATTATAACGTATCCTACTTAAAGACAATTTCTCATTTGTTCTTTTTGAGTTTTTTGGTACTGACTAAGAACGTTAGAAATAATGACAGTGGCCAGAAGAGAGGAACAAATCGTCCATAAATTTAATGAATCGAGTTATTTTTAAATTGTATGCAGGTAAACTATCAGTTTAATAAATTATAGGGATGGGCAATAATATACAATTTTACGGTTATCGACGGTATTATTATATCAATTAACTTTTGAACTACTAACTCAATTAAAAGAATACGGAAGATGGCGTCGTTTGAGACGCGGAAGTTGCGCGACCTTCATTGTACCATCAGGAACGTACAAAAATCACGTATAAATAACACACGTTTGTCTGTTGTGAAAACGTTTGCGATATAAGCCGTTATCTATAAGAAGATAATAATTACTTTGTTAATCGAATATACAGATAACACCTAGGGTTCTTGACATTGTGTAGTTGTTTTAAAAGTGCCGTGTTATTTTAACCTTGCCTGTTATTTAGTTATAATCCATAAATCTTGTATCACTTAGCAGTAGGACGCTGTAGAAAAGTTTGAGGATTTAGGTATACCGTTCATTAATGTCTTCTGCAAAACAATAAAGCTTCTATTGCTGTTTATAGCATAGGGATGCCTGAAAATTCCAATAAATACGTCGCACAAGACTCTATTTAACTTCTAGGTACCGTACTATGAGTAGGTACATACCTTGCAAGATATAAATAAAAATACGTTACTAGTTCCGTTACTAGATGTTATAATAATACCCAAAAAATACAATGAAAATATTATGTATTGTTAACAAAGTGGAACTTAATAATCCATAGGTCTATTGCAGTTTTCGGTGATATGTTTACCGCACTGCGCAAACTTCCAGGGCTTTGGTTTATCTGTACCAAATTATAGTCGGTAACAAATTGCCTATACAAAGATTTCATCCGTATTAGAGGTCTAAGACATTATTTATTATGTTTTATTTACGGTTACTCTTTTGATTAGGGTTCCGAAGAAGGTGGGAACAGTGAATTGTAAGCTTAATTTTCGTGGTGTGTGTTCCAAAAACCACAAAACGGACTGCCAAGTATATCATAGTTCTAAAAAATATGCCCTAGGTACTTACAGTAACCAAATGCACCTCCTAAGAATGGCCCTCTTCTTAGGAGGTGCATTTGGTTACTGTAAGTTTTAAGTAGGTACAGAGATATTTTGAATGTTATTCCAGAATAGAAGACTTAGTAAAAATTAGGATCATTAAACCTAGTTTATCTAATGATTGGTTAGTCGTCGTCTTATTTAATATAGGATTTGAAGGGAAGTTCTATAATTTGTCCTTAATTATTTTGACAATCATATTTTCAAATCTTTAAAACACTAATTTCCTATAGATCTTAGATTACGATTTATATAAGGTTTCCTTTATTTACCGTATCTTTATATACTTGTATCGGCACGCGTGTTTCAGGAAGTAAGTTACAAAGATCTTTATAACTTGGATGTAAGTTAAGTGTTTGTCTATTTAAAGGAATTAATTGGACATCGTATGCAAATGAAGATTTTTGCTGCAAATCAAGTAACATTTAATTCGTTTGTTACTGAACACGTATAGATACCAATGTGCGTTGTTTGTATCTTTTCCTTGTTTAGTTTTATAAGCAAACGATATGATTTTGCAGGAAGGAAAAAACAAATCAGTTTCTAAAGTTTAATCTTTAATGTTTGGAGATGCTTAAATGAAATAACAGTAAAGTTTTTTGGTATTTTGACATATTAATTTTGGGTCTATCTCAGGACTGGAAGTTGTAGGTATGAAATATTCCGTCACAGTAGCAAATTTCACACCTGAGCAAAAGTCATCCCATGACCATAAAGGCCTCGAAAGGTATTCCATATTTATAACAGTCTGGCTATTTAATTATTTACTGATAAGAGCCTGCGATAGCTATAATCACAAATATTATTGAAACGTATATACATGGTAGTGTAAGTAACAAGCCGGATATCACGCCCCCTAGTGTTGAACGCTAAGCTTAGACAGTAAAGATAGTAATTAATTATACTTATCCTATTAATATGCCACGACAGGGGCGTCGCTTGCTTTCAAAATTAAAGGAACAAGGACTTTAACGACCACACTGTAGCAGGATTACACACACATTCATGATCTTCATAGGTCCATAAAAGAGTAGATTTTATCATGATTTCTTCCGCCCTTAAAACAAAATGAGTTTAAACCGTTAGGAATCTATTATACATTCCAAAGTATTTAAAGCTGTCATCAAACAACTTTACAGCTATTTAGTGGATTTCAATTTCATATTATCATCCTATGAAATTACCATATTATATTTAGACTACCAGATGCCGCTTATTTAAATAATTCACCCACAAATCATACGCGCAAACTCGAACTGAACAAATACCTGTAGCTTATTGAATTTTTGTCCCAATGCGGGCATCGATCCTGCGACCAGAATGTAGAAAGAGGACTTTGGAGCGCTGCGTTATTTCTTTATTTAACGTCTTGACAGAAAAAAGTTTCTGCAAGAGCATTTCACCCTGTATTTACTGTCAGTGTTTTCAAAATTCGAGTAATGCTCAACTACCGTCTAATAATCTTACCTGTAAAAGTAAGCATAACGACGCCGGCCACATACCTACGCTGAATACAACAAGTAATTCATTGATGTTTTCAGTCACCCATTACGTCACAGTTGGAATATTTTTTTAGTATCTTTATTTAATTAAGGGGCTTTTATTCTATTATAAAAACATGTCAGTCCCATTATTCCTATCATATAATATAGTACATAATAAATACGTATCTACGAACTAATACAGTTTAAGAAAGAGAAGGAGCTTTCACAAACATCATAAGCTCGTTGCAGCACTTGATGATGGATTAGCCAAAATAGAAAGAAAAACTCCTACATATTCAGATTACTATGAGCACGCACCAATAATTCCCTCGGTTCCTTATACTTGATACAATCCATTAAATGTTGAACATCCTCAAGCTCGCCACACATGTCTCAGTTTGGTGAATCTATATTTTTCATTAAATAGCCGAACTTCCTAGAAAGAAAGTGTCCTGAACGTAGTCTATGAGCTATTACTAAATTTCCCCTATTCATTCTAGTATTCAAAAACCACGGAATTTGAGAAGGCTGGCATTGTATTGTTTAGAACCAAATTCCCTTATCTTTACTTCTTTCGTCAAAATATTCTTTAAAAATATCAAAACTTTTTTCTTTTTCAATTGAGTCAAATATTCGGTGTAAAATTGTTTTATTTCATATTATATGCCATTTACAGTTTCTAAATTTGCTAACTTGCCCACCTCCTAGTATATGATTACGTAGCTTTTTCTATTTCTAAATGTCAGAAGGCTCTTAGGCGATGTTGTTGCGACATTTATCCTTTTAATAACTAAACTATATTGTGAAGCTCTGCTATTCAATTGCAGTAGGAGAACTTAAATGAGGAAATTCCTAGTTAGATTCCTCCTTTTCAAGAGAGGTATAGTTGAATGATTCCACTCATAATTGGAGTCGCTCGACTGGGGAAGTACTTTGCAGAAAATCGTAGCCAAATAACATAGCTCCATGCTATGTTCTGTTCCTAACGGTGAGCAAGGTCGCCAGAGCTCCGCGAGGAAGCGTTGGGTTGGTAGTGTGGCAGAATGTCTCCTATGCTGCCAGTCCAACTATTCCTCCTTAATTTACAGGGTCGGCAACACGCGAGTGATAACCCCTAGTGTTGCAAGCGTCCATAGGATACGGTAACCGTTTACCATCAGGCGGGCCGTATGCTTGTTTGCCACCTTAGTGGTATAAAAAACAAAGTTAAATCTCTGAACTGTGGGGTAGCATCTTGTAATAAGCATCTTTTTAACGATCCTAATCACTATTTAATTGATCTTGAAAATCTATTGTTGCTTGCTATATCTACTTGCTATTAGCAAACCCGTGTTAAAACGGCCTTTAATTCAATCATTAAGGAAGTACAATGAAGGTACTACCTACAATATAAATTATTATCAAGTAATAACATAGTAAGTAAGCAAACTAAATAATAGTATCTAACTTTGAAATACCATCGGATCATTCGGAACCCACAGCTGCGTGTTTCAAACCTTGAAATATAGACAAATATATAATATCATAAAGTAGTTCACCGATCGTACTTACCGTAACCTATTTCATGGCGGACGGTATTGGCCTTCACTATAACCGGTGTTTCCTTGCACGTGCTGCCATCTCCCGGATCTTCGGACTGATTATCATCTTTAGGCTGTGAGTCAACGAAATATTCGTCAAAATTGTGTTTATTGAAGAAATCGAAGTCGATGGCTGCCCGTTTCATAGTTGGCGTGGCACTGGTCGCCTCAACCTCGAATTGTAGCATTTTAGCCGGCGACATCAGTTCAGCGACTGGGGACGGCTTAACAAACACATCGTTGTCGTTTTTCTTTGAGAGCGATAATTGCAGCAATGTTTGCGGTTTCCGGAGCTCAGTTTTGGTCTCTGTTAGTTTAGGCGTCTCTATTATCGGCTGAAAATTCTTATTATCTGGTGGTGGGGTTTGAACACCAAGTCTAGGCGTTGCAATTTCAGGCGTTTGTGAGTCAGGTGATTGCATTGGTGTTGGTAATTCCACAGTAGGTGTTTCAACATTAGCAGCTATGCTGCTTTCAACGGACATCCCCCTACCTATAGTCACGTTTTCTCCAATCACAGAAAAGTTATCTAAACTCATTCGGAATGTATCATCAGGAAGTTCCAAGTTCTCTGGGATAAATTGATTTGAACTTGAACTTGTTGTCATATTATTTACTGTGACCTCGGCATTTTTATTACTCTCTATCATCGGTGACTCCATGTTTAAAGCGTTTAAGAAAGGCTAGCTTTCTTTTTGTAATTATCGGCTTGTCAGCTTGTATTAATAAATCATACATTCGTCTCCGCAGGTGTCCTTGAAATAATCTTGCCAATCGATAAGCGCATACATAAGAATTTCACATCACTTCAACGCACACATGCGCATTACGTTCTCTTTCGTTTGTGTGCAAGCATGAGCTGTCAAACTAGTTTCGCGGCTACGTTTTCCTCAGTAGGAGCCAAAGAAAATGTCTAATAAGAAATAAAAAACGAAATTTTAGGACTTAAACTATAATTGGAATGTTAATATGACACTGATACACATTTCCAGCACGTAAAACCGCTTTATCGCGCCATAGGTCTGGCTATAAATAGATTGGTAATCGCCACTCGCACACTGATTTTTGACCGCCTTTTTGTTCCTGTAGAATCACTGCAAAAGTCGTAAATAATGTCCAGGAATGTCCACTGTTTCACAATATAACTTTCACAGTTTATGTTATGTATTAGTTATGAGAAGAAGTTGTTTACTTCGCGCTTTAAATGCAAGATACGGCGCGATGGCGCGTTCCACAACACAACTACATGATGTAGTAATGTCAACAAACAAGAGTTCCGACCCGAACTGTTTTATACATTGCGCGAACGGGAATGTTTAGCATAAATTGATTGAAAATGACCTTATTTACTGAGAATTAATTATGTGAATTTGATAAATTTATAAAGCTCTTGTTCATTGTTCAAGCCTAAGGTAAAGGTAGATATAGTTTTATAAGAGTGAGAAGGTCGTGTAGAAATTTATGTTATCTGTTGATCGCCATGGCGCGGGCCGCAGTACGCATTGTAAACACTGTAGCTGTCAAACAGCAAACAAGTGGTTTTTGTAAACTGTAGGCCTTGGTAAGTAATGATAAAATTGACATTTTAATTTATTCACAATTCATGTCATTGCTGGTTACGGAACCTTAATATTATAATTAGTGATACACATGTTATTGATTGGTAACACTACTAGTTTTATTTAATACCGATTAGTAACTATTATGTACTTACAATCCAATTTTGCTTTATACATCTCCCACTAGCTTTTGCGTTCAACTTGACCTAGTCACCTCGGTTTATGTCAATATTTAAATTAATGGTATTTACTGAAAACGTTATGTTCTTGATTATGTAATAAGTTTACCACATTCTACTTGCAAATTAAATAACATTGCATTATAAGATAATAATATTTTTTAAATTATAAAAATAAAAATATTTTACCCTTTTCAGAGAAACTCACAACAGTTTTTATTTCACCATAAAATATGGTAAAATTATATTGTATTTAATAAATATATATTATAAATAGATTATTTTATTGGACGTTATTTAATCATTTTAATTTTAGAAAAAATAAGAATGACATAGTTAATAATACATAAATATTATTTAGATAATTGATTTACCTTATTAGGATTACCTGATTAAAATAAATAGGTTAAATATCGATTATCAATAATTGCGATCGCATCACTATAAAATTCAATGATTGATACTAGCCATGTTTTGACAGCTATAATTATGCGTTCATTTTTTTTTATTTAATCAAAATAATGCATTCAAACATTTAAAAAAGGCTAAATTAAAGCAGGTTATTTAAATTCACGTAGGTAAAGATATGTTTCTTTATATTCATTGAGGATTTGTAAAGCAAGGAATAGAGAGGAAGGGAATAAAGTCAGTTCGATTATTTAAATTTATTTATGTACGGATAATTTTTATTAATAATATAAAATCATGCACAAAATAGCTTCATAATAACTATCTACCTACTAAAATAAAACTAGTTAGATATAACAAAAAAAAGGGCATCAAATAACTGCTCCGCATCGCTGTCAGCCGGAAGGGTACCCAGAAGGCTAGCTGCATTGCCACGTTAGATGGCAATGTTGATTCTCTAACCAATGTATAGGCTAGCCATTGGGTCACGTGAAGCATCGTTCAGGCGTTTGGCAACTTCCTTTATTCAGAAAGATTCTTCCTTCCTTCCTTAATACAGAAAGTGCACTTGGGGGGTCCAAGTGCACTTTCTGTATTAAAGGTGGTCTTAACGTTTCAACCCCAAACGGTTCAGAAATATAATAGTTAATAACATTGTTATATTTTCGCCGTTTGTTGGTCTCCGCAGTTGCAGCAGCAGTGCAAGCACAGCCCGCATAGATGGGATGGCGCAATAGTGTCGACGCATGTCGCGCCCGACACTGAAAGTGAAGGCCTACCCATTTTCCGAGGAAGTAATAACATCGCGTCCGGTCTCTTGCCAGGCCATTCGGTTCTAATATGGCCGGAACACCGGCAGTGGTAAGAGCACTGTGAATGATGTCATAATTGTGTGCTTCAGCGGTAAATGTTGTGTATACCTGTAATTGGCATATGTATCAGACCTTTTCTATCGATTGTAAAATATATATGCTGTTGGTGTACCTAATTAAATAAATAAATATTGGCGTGAGAACATTTTATCGGTAATTTTAATATGAGGAGGTACCATTGTCAAATTTCTCGAAAGTACCTAGTCAGTCTGTCAGTGGAGTCAATTAAATATATTTATTAATTAAATTGGATGAAAGTGGGGTGTTTGGCCAAAGGTCCTATAATCCTTTGGTATTAGTTAAATGCAAAAGTTTGTCTTCTGACCACTGGGAATCCGAGGCATTTCTCTACACTGGACAATAAAGACATGATATCGTAGAAAGTAATCACTCGTTAAAATTTGTTTCTTAATGATAATGATGAAAATAAAAAGAAACCATTAAATCGAAACAAGATTTTATTTACACAAGTAAATTACTTCATCTTTTTCTTCTTGCCTCCCGCCCCGTCGACTTTCCCGCCTTTTCGCTTCCCGCCCTTATCCGCCATCTTGTTAAAACCGTTTTTCTTGTCAGAGTTATAACCTCCTTTCTTGTCGGACTTATTGAAGTTGCCTTTTTTATTTCTGAACTTTTTATTACTGCCTTTGTTTCCTAGTATTTTTTTGTTGTATCCCTTGATCCACCTGTCTCTTTTATCTTCCCAAGCTAGCTGTTTTGTGCTAGCGTTGTCTGTATTAGCTACAGCTTGGCTTGAACCCTGCTTTTTGTTTGTAGCTGTGTCTTCTAAGAGTGTTGAGAATTCCTCTGCCGATGCGAATAGGGAGCCGAGGTCGTCTGTACCTGTGAACAAAGTTATCGTATAATACAGGTTGATTTCTAGAACTATGCCGCCACCTATGACTTTATAAACCTTGTGAATCTGCAGGTTTCTTAAAGCATTCCAAGAAATACCTTTTAATTTAAGTTTTCCTTTCTTTGATTTGGCGCTAGGGACATCAATTTGTTCGTCTTCATCGTCGCTGTCTTCAAGTAGTAACTCTGTAATAATTAAAGAGTTATTATCATCCATACTAATATTATAAACGTGAAATTTTGTGAGTATGGATGGATGTTTGTTACTCTTTCACGCCAGAACGGCTGAACGGATCTGGATGAAATTTGGCACAGAGATAGATTATAGTCTGGAATAACACATAGGCTATTTTTTATCCAGGTAGAACCCAATTCTGAAGTCCACGCAGACAAAGTCGCGGCCAGAAGCTAGTGTTTAAATGAATTGGTCGCTTCTCTGAAGTTGGGTACTGGGTGTAGGGAAAGGTTATTTAAGGGTCTCTATATGCATGCATCACAATTATTTCCTACAACGCAACGTTAAACCGACTGATGATCAATGTATTGATCATCGTCAGAGCACATGAATTAACAAATTCGGAGCCGACACGCTTAGCTTTGAAGGGGGCTCAAGGGAAGTCAAGTGCGGTAAAATTTTAGTACGAATCTGACATACCCTGACACTTCTACAGGTGGCAGATGATCGGTTGAGTCAGATGAGTACGGAAGCATAATAATTATGTAACTTTTTTTGGGCGTATGGAAATTCTCATGGTCTTCCGACGCCCGGGGAAGGCGACGGGGCGTGTTGGCCTCCACCCAAAGGTGGGTGACCGGGTGTTTCGCCTCACCACTTTTTGCTGGGGTTACGGGACCGAAGTTTCATTCCTCCGCGAGAGCATAACCTAACTAACCTAAAATACTATCCTTGGTTATTCTATTCGTACAGGTTAATTTAATATATTCATACCATCTTCTTCTCCAGACAGCGCCAGTTCGTCTTCATCACCAGATATATTCAATTCACCATCACTCTCTGTAGACATGAAAAATAAATTTACTTTTAACCATACATCTTATAAGCTAGCTCCATCAAGTTCCATTATGAAAAAGTGTAGAGAGAGAGAAATAGAGTGAGGAAAGAATTGAAATTGTATTTCTTTTTCAATAAAGAATGTTAATACGCACAGCCATGGACGTACCCAGCATTTTTCAAGAGATGGGGCAGGACTAATTTAATGAATGGCCAGTCAGAATAACAAATCTGTCAATAGATTTGCTTACTGGAGATAGGATTTTGACTTACTTGTATGGACCTTATTTCAAAATTCTATCTCTAGTCTGGTCTGGACTGGTCGCTACTAGTAGGAAATTTAAAATCCTTTTTTTCTTTACTGACTGATACAATTTATTTGCTGCACTGATGCACTAAACCTTATTTCAATAAAAACTGCGAGGGTTCGTTTTTAAAGTACCATAATACTTAATTTTGTCATTACATTAATTTTGCCTAAAAATTCTTAGCTTCGGGTCAGACAGCAGGGTAGGGCAAATGCTCTATATTACGGGTACGCCTATGCGCACGGCTACACACCAAGTTTACAGTTTAAGCTGTCCTCTGATAACACAGCGTATACAATGCGAGTTCAGCTTTTACTGGATATGTTAATTAATAATTAATACATAGCTCTATAGTTTTTTAAATATAACTTGACGCACGACAGATGTCAGAGTGACATTTCTAGGATTGGGGTATTGTTGAAAAAACAGTTATTGTACGATGTTGAATAAAAATCGATCATCGTTTAAGAGTCCGGCGGACCGAATTTCTCTTACAAACGTAATATCGAAATAAATCGTAATTCAAACACAATTTAATCAAATTCTTTTATTATTCGGATTCCGATACCGTTAATCGAGGTTCCTACTTTACCATTTTGACCAAAATACTTCACTGGAAATAAATGTAAGCGAATGCAATTTTTGATAACTTTACCAAGTTTGGAATGATTTTCCGGTCTTTTATTTCGAAATACTACGGTAGGAACCTAGATTAACGGTATCCATATAATAACATCATTTGTTAGAATATTGTCTGGATTACGATTTATTTCGATATTACGTTTTTGTGGGCAATTCAAGCTCCGCCGGACCCTTAAATCATAAATATTTTAAATAGAATTGATCTTATTACTTAAAACATGAAATAAAAAGAGAAGAATATTAGAATATACATTGGTACGTTTACGATTGTAGTTTTTGGTATATAAGATGTCAGGACTCGAACTGAATAAACCAAATTATTCGATTCTTTATATTTTCATTATCGATTTACAACTGTCAGACGATAGACGACGCAAAAAACATCCCTTTTTGTCAATAAAGTATGATATTGTCTTGGATACAGTCAATAGCATGTCATGATAACCAAAGATGTCAAATTTCTTCAATAGATTTTCAATTGAATTTCCAAACAATAGTTTCCCATTGGGAAAATTTGGATAGTTTGATGTAACTTTTTGTATTTTTAATAGGCTTACGCTTGACTGCCAGTTCGCCTGATGTTAAGTGACACTGTGATCTACGATGGAGCGCGCTTGCCTAGAAGAAACCGATTCACTCGTGATTTAAAGACACCCAGATTATATCTATCAGGGAAGATCCACTCGGGAAGTGCTTTCCATATTTCAGCGGTACGCATTATAAAAGTGGACTTGGCGTTTCGTTCGGGTTTTTGGAATGTCCACCGTGAATCGATGACGCTTTTTCGTGCTTCTGGTCGTCCGATAGTGGAAAGGGTTAGGGGGAATAAGATCGTGGAGATCTGATGCACACTCTCCGAAATGTATCCGATAAAAAACCGATAAGCTAGCAACTGCGGCGATGTTCAAGACTTTGGAGTTTAGCCCGGACAAGGAAGTTGTTGCCAATGAGCTTCTTGGCACGTTTCTCGACGGACTTCAACGCCTCGAGCTGGTACTTAGCCGATCCATCCCAAAGGTGCGAACAGTACGCCATGCACGACCGAACTTGTGCTTTATACAATGCTAGCAATTGTTCCGGCGTGAAGTAACGGCGCACCTACAAGAGGATACCCAGCTTTCTGGCAGCTATTTGAGCTTTGGACTCTATATAGGAGCCGAAGTTGAGGGTTGAGTCGATCGGATAAAACGGATCTGGATGAAATTTGGCACACAGATAGATTATAGTCTGGAATAACACATAGGCTACTTTTTATACAGGTCGGACCGAATTCTGAAGTCCACGCAGACAAAATTGTGAGCAGAAGCTAATAAATATATAAAACACAGTCACCTCCGTCATCATCCGCGTCACCACCCGCTTCACCTTCATCATGGTCTGCATCATCATCATCATCATCGCTGCCGAGCTGTGTTTCATCATCTTCTGCTTGTTTCTTGGTGCCCCGCTTCTGTTTCGTCGCGGCCATGTCGGCTAGGTAGTCTAGTTCATCATCAGATTCGGCTGGAAAAGACGTGAAATACGTGATAATAGGAATTTAACGCCTGTATGCCCCGAAGGGTTAGGCAGAGGCGTACTAATATACACCCAAAGTTCGCCGGTGTTTTGTGTCCCATGTAATAGAATAGATGCTATGTAGGGAGAATGGACATTTCATTTATTTAAAACAAATATTTATAATTTTATATGAAACTTGATCGTAAAATAGGAAACTCGTATATTTTATTTTCCCGAATTATTTTCGACTTTGAAGTTCATTCTATTTTAAACAGACGTAAGTGCCAAATGACGTCATTTGTACGGTTACGCGTGTTAAACGGTGAATTTAGGTCATTTTTCAGACCCTTAAAAACATTGACTTGGGTCAGTTTGGCATCTATCATAATTATTGATAACCTTACATTACTTATTTCGTTATTGATTTACTACTATTTCGACAAAATTTCAATTTTCTCAGTTTCCGCCGTATAGATGACGTCATCACACGTTTTTTGGATTTTAATTTTTTTTCTGTGAAATAAAGAAATATAAATAGCAGTCGCGCTTACTGCCTCATTGGCTTATATAATGATGATGATGATGTGGCATTTACCCATCGCCTTAGAACCGGTGACGCTGTCCAGGTATTGCTCAAAGTCTTCGCTGTTCACGGAGTCCGCGTCACTATCCTCGTCATCTGAAGCGTCTACGTTGCGACGTTTTTGTAGGAAACTGCAAAAAACACGATAAAAAATCAGAATTGGGACTAGAAAATAAAATTTATTGGTTTAACGCTGAAGTAAAACGTTATACGGCTATTCGTTGGACTTTTTTTTGAAAATTTTAGACTCATTACCAACCCATTTCTGAGAGGAAACGCGCCCAACAGTGGGACAGAATTGTTCAGCGCTAGATCTTAGTACTTACTCATAAAGGAACCGCTCGTCTACCGGCACTTTGCTGGCGTCTTCATTGAGATAAGATGCCGAGTTCACTGGTATGCTCTTTAGACCTGAAAGTCATTGTTTATATTAACGTACATTTTTTTATACCACTAAGGTGGCAAACAAGCATACAGCCCACCTGATGGTCAGGGGTTACCGTAGCCTATGGACGCTTGCAACACCAGGGGTAGCACTCGCGCGTTGCCGACCCTGTAAATTAAGGAGGAATAGTTGGGCTGGCACCATAGGAGACATGCTGCCATGCATGACAGCGATGGTAACAAAACACCCCCGGTCCCCCACACTGCCAACACAACGCTTCCTCGCGGAGCTCTGGCGACCTTGCTCACCGTTAGGAACACAATATAGCACGGAGCTTTGTTACCTATTTGGCTACGATTTTCTGAAAGGTGGAGGTAGGTACTCGCTTCCCCAGTCGAGCAGCTCCAATTGTGAGTGGAATTATTCAATTCCACTATGCCCTACCTCTTTTTAAATTACTTATCCATATTAAATGTAGCGGACAATGAGTCCATCACGTGGCGATGTTCGCACAAGTTTTAATTAGTATTGTTACAGAGGCTGCAAGGTGCACAAGTTGCGCCCCTCAACGCGAGCACATAAGCGAGGCCATTTCGCTGGTGGTCGCGATTAATTCCGGAGGCACTATTTGGAGATAAGGGAAGGAAGAAGGGACCCTGAAGAACTGAATCACCCAGCGGTGAAGACTGAAACCTGAAGAACCTAATTTAAAATAAATAAAGTTTTACAGGTCTCCACTGTAAGGAAGGTCCCTACAGTGGAGACCTGTGAAACCATCTTCACTTCCTTCACGCCTCTGTTAAAAAACCCTGTCCGATCCGAAAGGGCCATATAGCGGGTATCCCAATCACATCAACAAATAAAATAAGAAACATTAAATATTTGGCGGTAGCCAAATGGCTAGGGCGTCGGACTTGCAATCATGTGGTTGCCGGTTGGAAACCCACCCATTGCACTACCGACGTGAACCCACTCGTAACGCATTAACGACCTTAGCATGTTTGGCACCCAGGAACGGTGTCGCTGCCACCGTAAGTATTGCTACTTTTATAACTTGAGATTTGAAAACGATTATAATACCTAATAATAATAAAACTTTATTGCATATAAGGGTTTTGTAGTACATTTAAAACGTGGGAGAGCCATGCCTCGTCACGAATGGGCCGGCTCGACCGGAGTGATACCACGGCCTCACAGAAAACCGGCGTCAAACAACGCTTACGTTGTGTTTCGCTGAGCGAGTGAGGTTACCGGAGGCCCAATCCTCTTTTAAAAGGTCGGCAACGCACTTGTGACTCCTCTGGTGTTGCGGGTGTCCATGGGCGGTGGTAATCGCTTACCATCAGGCGATCCGTATGCTCGTTTGTCCCCTATCCCTTAAAAAATAACTGTTAATTTTAATCGAATGCAATTTTTGATAACTTTACCATGTTTGGAAAGATTTGCCGGTCTTTTATTTTCAGTAAAGTAGTAGCACATGAAATAGGACCGTAGGAACCTAGATTAACAATATCTAAATACGAATAATAACATAATTTGATAGAATATTGTCTGGATAACGATTTATTTCGGTATTACGTTTTTGTGGGCAATTCTCGCTCCGCTGGACACATTGTATAAAACAATATTAATATGGATGAATAGCCTACCTTTAGCTGTATAATTCTTTCTAACGGCAAACTTTGGGTGAGACCCCTTGACCTTTTTGACCCCCTCGTCCTGCTGGTTGTCGGTGCGTTTTTTTGGGTTTTTGAACACGAAACGATCCAGGAAACGGATGCCCGCAAAATCTTTCAGCGGGTCGCCGCTGTACTGAATTATTTGTTCTGTGAAATGATTTGAAAATTTGTATAACATATAGAAAGAAAGAAAAGCAAAAGAAAGAAAATCGATTTATTCCTTGCGAAATAAGAGTTAAAAAAAATGAAGATTAAAAAAACAATATGCGTACCATTACACCTGCCTTCCCCGAAGGGTTAGGCAGAGGCGTACTAATGTACACCCACAGTTCGCTGGTATGTTTAGATCCCATGTAATAGGAGCCTATTGCCATTATTGCAAACTCCGATTTACTGATAATTTCATAGAAAACCAACCAATAACACTTTGCTCGACCTGGAAATCGAACCCAGAACCTCTAGTGTAGCGCTCGCGCTCAGGACCACTAGGATAATGAAGGAGTTGAAATACTTTTTTTAAAATTAAATAGCAATAAAAGGATTGTGTCTTTGGAACAGTTTTATAGCTATCTAAATATATAATTATAAAACTCAAAGGTGACTGACTGACTGACTGACATAGTGATCTATCAACGCACAGCCCAAACCACTGGAGGGATCGGGCTGAAATTTGGCATGCAGGTAGATGGCATCGCTAAGAAAGGATTTTGATAAATTCTACCCCCAAGGGGATAAAATAGGGGATGAAAATTCATATGGAACAAAGTAACTGTTAACGCGGACGAAGTCGCGGGCAAAGTTTATAATAAGTACAGATCACGTTTTTAAGTATTTTACATGAATTACTGCTTACCCTATAAAAAATCGGTACTTTTTTAAGATACTGACCATTGAGAAGCTTTTCGGCAAACAGCTTGACTGTAGGATGGAAGTGTGTGGCAAGCGGCAGTAGCTCGAGGTAAGCTGTGCACTGCGCACCAGCAAACGATGGGTTGCGCGCCAAGGGATTGTACTCTGTTATCTCCTGCAAAAGAATACCCACCATCACGCCTGTATTCCCCGAAAGCTTAGCAGAGGTGTACTAGACATGAGTCTGATATATAAAAACTTATCGATTTTTGTCATAAATCGTATCGTATTGATAATCCGTACTACAGAAAATGATTTCACAAAACCAAACCATAAAATCGGTCTCACGAAAACGTGATACAAGAATCTCAAACGGTTCCCCATAGTAGCAGATGATACTAATCCAAACCGCACTGCGGAATTGCAATTGCCACACACAAACAAACTAAACAGATTCGTTGTCTTTCTAACCAAGCAAAGCTTTCGGTGGAGTAAAAGAGACAAAAAAAAATTTCGCTACACTCGGTAGATTTGGATTTTAGATTGCACATTCAAAAATAAAACTACATCGGGAGCTAATAAGATCTAATTTACTATTATGAGGGTAATATCTACAATTGAAACTGCAAGCCAAGTCCACTTTCATCATGCGTACCGCTGAAATATGGAATGCGCTTCCCGAGTGGATCTTCCCTTGTAGATATAATCTGGGTGTCTAAATCACGAGTGAATCAGTATCTTCTAGGCAAACGCGCTCCATTGTAGATCGCAGTGTCGCTTAACATCAGGCGAACTGGCGGTCAAGCGTAAGCCTATCACGAATAAAAAAAGACCGGATCCACTAAAAACTTTTAAGTTTTCTAAAAACAGATTCTAATGTATTTCCGTTTGTATAAAAATCCAAAAACGTTCATGTCTAAGGTGTACTTATGTACTTCTTATCGAATCGACAGCAAACGGAAAGAGAAGGGCAAAAGAAGAGAAATAATTGATAGACATTAAACAAGACTTTTGACTTTGACTTTGGACTTTGACTTTTGTCAAAGTACATATTACGTCGGGGCACGCTGGGTATGATAGCATATGCGCCATATCTTCCACTGCACCACACCTACACAAAAAGTTAGTGGCACTGGAGAATCCCCACCGGGACATGTTAACCTTGCTCCGGCCGACCTGTGTACGAAGTCTGTTGAGAGACTTCCAGGTAGCCCAGGAAAGCCCCTGTCCCGGGGGGAGTTCCTCAGCTGGCTTTACAAATGAAGAGGCTTTACTAACGTACTCCTTTTAAGCTATTGCATAGCTTCTATCGCGGGCCTTGAGCGTGGGGACCGAATCCAGAAATTCCGTAACGAAAAAAACCTAACACGCTTGTCTCTTTAGTTCAGCAACCCGCCTTTAGGTGGTATTGGTTGTATTACATAAGTTGATAAAAACCAATGCCACCTAAAGGCGGGTTGCTGAACTAAAGAGAAACACGCTTGTCTCTTTAGTTCAGCTACCCGCCTTTAGGTGGCATTGGTTGTATTACATAAGTTGATAAAAAACGCTATGCAATAGCTTTACCGCGGCAGTCCCCGAGTGCCACACGTCTTTTTTTATAGTACGGAAAATCCTCATGGATCGTCTGTTACTCCTACGGTTTGCTGATCATTTGTTTAGATCTTATGTAACATGCGGCGAGCTCATTGCTATTCTCAGTATCATTCATAGCAGATGTGCATGACAAATCGATACTACTGAGAGTTTCATAGAAAAACACTACTCGATTAGGGACTGGAATCCAGGATCTCTAGCGTAGCAGTCGCGCTTGGGACCGCTAGACTAAATATTGTTATTTTGGCTCCTGTTGCTCTAATAAAAACCTCCATATTAGATTTTTCTTTAATATCTATTATTTACAGACGTCGGCCAGATACATTTGTTTTTGTTTTTCTTTAAAAACGTTGCCCCACACTAGGATTTTCTCCTGTATCGTGGGTGCGTTTACAAACACAAATTCTCACATACACAAACGCCCAGATCCGGAACAACTACCTGTAGATCATACAAATATTTGATCCGTGTGGGGATCAAATCCATAACACGTGACACAGAAGCCGATCGCTCAGCCGCTACGTCAAACGTGTTGTCAAAATACAATGTTGTTATAGGTATAGGTTCTGAATATTTGGCCGGTCATTGAAAAATAACCCTAAATACATAATGTGTAGTATTCTTTACCTTATCCATATTAACAGATTTCTTGAGCTGTATCTTGGCGGCTGTCTCTTTGTCCTCTTCCTGATGGTCTTTAAAAGCCTCAGTCTTTACTTTAGCATGGAACCAACCAGCGGTGACAGGCGTATGCTTGCGTTTCTTAGGCCTGATGTTCCCGTGCTCATCGATTTTAAGATCAACGTAGGTTTCGTCTTCATCATCATCTGAAAGCATAGGTGATGGTCAGAAAGAAAGAAAAGAAATAAAAACATTTTCTTTTAGACTCGCACAGTTTTTTTTATTCATGATAGGCTTACGCTTGACCGCCAGTTCGCCTGATGTTAAGCGACACTGCGATCTACGATAGAGCGCGTTTGTCTAGAAGATACCGATTCACTCGTGATTTAACAACACCCAGATTATATCTATCGGGGAAGACCCATTCGGGAAGCGCTTTCCACAGACAAAACGAAATAGGTGCTTAAGGCGGATCGTTCAGCTGAGCCCGCGAAATTCAAATTTCAAGTGATTTTTCGCAGTTTGTAGGTCTATAATAAGTTCTGCATTCACGGTAATGGTAATTGCGACATTAACTATACAAAATTCACAATTTGTATCTAAAACCATTGCTTTGTAACTAAAAGTAGTGTGAAATGTCGATTTTGACCAATTACACAGATTGCGCCAAGTTTTTGGCTTGATAAGGATTTATAAGTAAAGGTTTGAGGTCTCAGTTGTGAATGTTGTATAGTTGATGTCGCAATTACAACTGCCATGAATCTAGAACTTGTTATACCCCTACAAACTGCGAAAAGTCACTTGAAATTTGAATATCGCGGGCTCAACTGAACGATCCGCCTTAACTTATAAATTATTGTGAAAACCCTGCACGAGGCCAAAAAAGGACCCTAACTCAGCTTAATGCTGCGACATTAAAAAACATAATGCTACAGCGCTGGTTTTCAATTGGGGTCAGGCCCTCCACGTCTACTTTTTTATCGTGTCAAAATAGTTTTTTTATTTTGGCAAGCTTGCCGATGACTTCAATTCCGCCAACAACGAAATGAAATGTAAAAATGTGTATAGGAATGTAGGTCGTGTGCCGACGTGAACCCACTCGTAACACAAGCATTTAGCTTAGCACGAGGGGTTAATAAGAATACTAGTAATGTGCGACCCACATTGCTAGTAAGCTTGATTTAAAAAAAAAAATTGATAGGAATTAAAATGATAGATTCTTAACTAAATTGATCTTCAATTTGAAGCGGCGGTAGCCTAATGGCTATGGCGTCGGACTTGCGATCATGTGGTTGCCGGTTCGAAATCCACCCATTACACTACCGACGTGAACCCACTCGTAACACAAGCATTTAGCTTAGCACGAGGGGTTAACAAGAATACTAGTAATGTGCGACCCACATTGCTAGTAAGCTTTTTTTAAAAAAAAAAACAATTACTTCGGAATTGTTGATTTTGACAGTTTTGTCTATCACTGATATATTTGTCTGTGTTTTTTACAATTTAATTAGCAGAATCGGGGTCCAGATTTCGTGTCATCATCAAGTCTTTTTATCTGTTATCTACTTTTCAGGTCTAAACCGCTGAACGTATTTCGATAAAATTTGGCGAGGAAATAGATTACATCGTATTCAAAGACAGGCTACCTTGTCTCAAAAATTAATAAATAGTGGGAATTGAATATTTATTATTTTTTGAGACAAGGTTGCCTAGGGTTAGAGGTTTCATAATTATTTATGTACCAACATGCCTGTATTTCCTAAAGGGTTAGGAAAATGTGTACTTATGTCTACCTTATTAAAGACCCAATAACATTTTGCTTGACATGGGAATCAAACCCAAGGCCTCATTTTCAGCAGCCGTATTCGTGACCACTAGACTATTAAAGAAGTGACTGATATTAGAACTCTTACCTAACAGCAGATCCTTCTTATCTCCTCGCAGTAGATCCACTTTCTTCTGTTCCACCTTCACCTCGTCATCTTCTGTACTATACAGAGTGTCATTCACTTCTGTCACTGTATCTTCTGGATTCTCTTCTTGATTCTCTTGTTCAGGGTTTTCTTCTTTGATTTCCTGTAATAGATTATTATTATAGAGATTATTATTATTAATTATAAGAAGTGATAGCCTAGTGGTATGACCATTGGACTGCCAAGTCAAAAGGTCTCGAGTTCGAACCCAAGGCACGTCTGACTTTTCAAAGTCATGTGCGTATTAAATAGTTAATTATCACGCGCTTAAACGGTGAAGGAAAACATCGTGAGGAAACCTGCATGCCTGAGAGATTCTCTCGATGGCGTGTGAAGTCTGCCAACCCGCACTAGGCCAGCGTGGTGGACTAAAGCCTAATCCCTCTCATTCTGAGAGGAGACCCGTGCCCAGCAGTGGGACAGTATAATGGGTTGATTATGTTATGTATGGTATTATAATTTTATTATTACCTACATGGGATTCATCCTATTACATGGGATCTAAACGTAGTGGCGAACTGTGGGTGTAATTAGTACATATCACAACACACCATCAGGCCTGTACTCTCCGAAGGGTAAGGCAGAGGCGTACTAATGTACACCCACAAATCGCCGGTATGTTTAAGATCCCATTTAATAAGGGGCAAACCTATTGCCATTAACCGGACACAAATCCAGACTCCGAATGACAATTTCATAGAAAAACCAAATAACACTTTCCTCGACCTGGGGGTCGAACCCAGATACTTTAGCGAAGCAGTCACACTTAGGACCACTAATAAGGTAATTACCTAAATATGTATATAATATATAAATGGATTAATAACCAATATACCCTTACCTCTTTTATCTCTCTTTTAGTCCAAACCAATCTCACAGCCTCCTTCTTCTCGTTATCTTTCAACACCTGAGAGATCAAGAACAACATGCCGCAAGCCTGCGCAGGAGTCATGTAGCAACACAGCTGCAACAATCGCTTGATGAACGCGGACACCCGCGGCACGTTGCTGTCTCGCTTCAACGACTTGTATATGAGCGAGAAGAGGAGAGCCGAGTGCGTTGTGTTGAAGATTTCCGCGTTTGTCAGTTTCCGATAGAGGGCCGTGTAGTACCTGGAACGAGAAGTAAATAATGCTGATGACGAGATGATTCCTATATCAAATCTGACAGTAAATTTGCTTACTATGGATAGGATTTTGACATTAGTTGTATGGAGCATATGTCTTTTTTTATGGGATAGGACGGCAAACGAGCAGACGGATCGCCTGATGGTAAACGATTACCGCCGCCCATGGACACCCGCAACACAGTAACCTTTTAAAAGGGGATTGGGCCTCCGGTAACCTCACTCACTCAGTGAAACACAACGTAAGCGTTGTTTGACGCCGGTTTTCTGTGAGGCCGTGGTTTCACTCCGGTCGAGCCGGCCCATTCGTGCCGAAGCATGGCTCTCCCAAGAAATGTCTTAATTCTATCTCAATATTTTGTCATACATAGCTTGATAGCGCGACAGCTGTCATTGGGATCATGCACATGAAGTTCCGTATTTTTTACGGTCAAAATGTACGCAAGACAGTGTCATACTTTATTGACAAAAAGGGATGTCCTCTGTGTCATCTATCGTCTGATTGTAGTAAATCGATCGTGAAAATATAATTACAGTACGCGCGACATAACTTGGCCGGACTGAAGTTAGCTGTTTGTCAGTTTTTGGTTGCGCAGTACACAATTTTTAACGTAAACAATCCACTGCGCATTAAAACGGCGAACTTCACTCCGGCCAACTTATGCCGCGCGAACTGTAATCAAATAATTTATTCTAGTTAATACGGACTTGACGCGTTATATACCAAAGACTACAATACTATACCTACCAATATTATATATTCCAATATTCTTCTTATTCTATTTCATGTTTTAAATCACAATAAGACCCTACTGGTATTATTTAGAATTTATGTTTATAACGATATTCGATTTTTTTCCGTACGATAGTCGTTTTCTTTCTACAAACGTCACTGTGACAGCTGTCACACGTATCAAGCTATGTTCACTACTATAGTAATCAAATTTACTGAGATATTTGATATAGAAATCGGCCGTAAAACATAACATACCATCACGCCTGTATTCCCCGAAGGGGTAGGCAGAGGCGTACTAATGTACACCCACAGTTCGCCGGTGTGTTTAGGTCCCATGTAATAGGGGGCGAGCCTATTGCCATTAACCGGGCACAAATCCAGACTCCGAGCTGCTACTGAGAATTTCATAGAAAAACTCAATAACACTTTGCTCGACCTGGGGATCGAAACCAGCACCTCTAGCGTAGCAGTCGCGTTTGGGACCTCTAGACTAATGAGGCAATCAAACATAATTGAAACTCAGTAATGTTAACACAGGTAAGTTTACAAAACTCACCGGTCAGCAGTTCCTTTGGACGCGTCGGATATATGAAAGAGCAGTGCTAACGCGTGGATGGCTATGTTCATCCCCGCTAAATGTACGAGGCGGTGGATAGCGTCCACGTGCGCCGCGCTCTCCGCGAGGCGCTCCTTGTTCGCGAAGGGGTAAGCACGCTTCACGCCCGTCAAGATGGCCGACATCAGCCGGGAATCTATTTCACCCTAGTCATAGAAAAAAGTACTGTGTTTTTTATATTCTTACTGGACTAAACGTGAAAATTTGTGAGTATGGATGTATGGATGTTTGTTACTATTTCACGCCAGAACGGCTGAACGGATCTGGATAAAATTTAGTACAGAGATAGATTATAGTCCGGAATAACACATAGGCTTCTTTTTATCCAGGTCGGACTCAATCCTAAAGTCCACACAGACAAAGTCGTGGGCAGAAGCTAGTAACTCATACTTTAAAGTATATCTATACTTATAATAAATCTGTAGAGAGGTCAATTCTGTACATGAAATATATTTCCAAAATAACTATCAGCGGGTGATTAGTGATCGATACTGACGCCAAAAATGCAATCAGTAAAATTTTTGTCTGTCTGTCTGTCTGTCTGTCTGTATGTTCGTTATAGAAACAAAAACCACTCGACGGATTTCAACGAAACTTGGTACAATTGTTCTTCATACTCCTGGGCAGGTTATAGTATACTTTTCATCACGCTACGATCAATAGGAGCAGAGCAGTGAAGGGAAATGTTGGGAAAATGAGTGATTCATGAGAAAGGTTTCAAGCTATAAAACATCACGCTACAACCCTTAGGAACGGGGCAACGCAGGTGAAACCGCGGGCGAAGAACTAGTATTTAATATATATGTAATTAATGATTATTTTTTTATATATAAATTGGGTAATAACCATCATAAACCACATTATTAATGAGCATACCTTTTTGATAGACGCCTTGAAGAATGAGAAGTATATTCTGATGAGGTTCTCAGCTATTTTGGAGTCGTCCTTGCCGAGGTAGAACTGGTTCAGGAAGCACACGCCGTAGTACTGAGCGCGCGAAGATATGTTGGACCTAGGTTAGGAAATATAATGAGTTAGTATTTCTGTCCGTATTATCTGGGACAGTTATTACCTGATATTACATACCATACCATACCATCACACCTGTATTCCCCGAAGGGTTTGGCAGAGGCGTACTTAATGTACACTCACAGTTCGCCGGTATGTTTAGGTCCCATGTTATAGGGGGCGAGCCTATAGCCATTACCCGGGCACAAATCCAGACTCCGACCTGCTACTGAGAATTTCATAGAAAAACCCAATAACACTTTGGTCGACCTGGGGATCGAACCCAGGACCTCTAGTGTAACAGTCGCACTTGGGACCACTAGACTAAAGAGGCAGTGTGATATTACATAACATACAATAACACCTGAATTTGTATGGCGCATGCACGGTTTGACGTCACAATGTGCTATAGTAAGCTCTCTGTCCAGCATAAAATTAAAGTGCTTATAACTTCCTTATCTGTGAACTGATTTTGTTTTTGTTGTTCGGCTCTGTTTATGGTCACATTGTGGGTTCGATCCCCACACAGAGCAAAGATTTGTATGATCTACAGGTACTTGTTCCGGGTCTGGGCGTTTGTGTATGTGAGAATTTGTGTTTCTAAACGCACCCACGGTACAGGAGAAAATCCTAGAGAGGGGCAACGTTTTATTAAAAAAAAAAGGTTTTTTATGAAACCGCTAGCGACCCGCCCGCGGTTTCTGCCGCGCTGCTCCGTTCGTAAGAGGCATAGCGTGATGTTATATAGCCTATACCCTTCCTCGATAAATGGACTATCCAACACAAAAAGAATTTTTCAATTCCAACCAATAGTGATTATAGATTAGCGTGTTCAAACAAACAAACAAACTCGTCAGCTTTTATAATATTAGTTATAAATTAAAAATATCAGTCAAGAAGCTTGATAATGTTTACCTGAACAGCATCTTCTCAATATCAGCCAGCACCACAGCTTTCATGTTGGGGTGGTTGTATAGCAGCTGACACAGATGGTAGATGACCTTAGAGGCGACCGCCTGACATGGGTCTCCTAACTTATTGATTATATTTGTTAGAAGCATCTGTTTAAAAAAACATGATTTTAATTAAAAAGTAATGATAGCCTGAGGGCCTAATGTGAGCTTTATTTTATCGACCCGATTTTACGCATCGACCGCTTTTGGCATGCTAATTGGTGATTTCCATCACCATCACCACTTTCCACCAATCAGAGAGCCGAACGCAGTCGATGCGTAAAATCGAGTCGGTAAAATGACTCACACTAGGCCCTCTGGTGATCTGACTTTAAGATATGGAAAGTTATAGCTTTCGAGTTAGAATCCAGGGCACGCACTTCTAACTTCTCACAGACATGTGCGTATTTTAGTTATCAATGGCTATATACTGGGGGAATTAAATAATATCAATACAACTTTTTTTTATTATGCTTGATCGCCAGTTCGCCTGATGTTAAGCGATACTGTGATCTACGATGGAGCGCGCTTGCCTACAAGAAATCGATTCACTCGTGATTTAAAGACACCCAGATAATATCTATGAGGGAAGACCCACTCGGGAAGCGCATTCGCGCGAAGGCTAGCCTGGTTAACTTAACTCCCTCTCATTTTGAGAGGAGATCGATGTACAGCAAAGAGACATTATTACGCTTTTATATCTTATAGATTTGTCTAATACCTTCTCCCTCTCTGGATGGTGCATCAGTAGGTAAGACATGGCGCTGACAGCTTTCTCCTTGTTGGCATCCACTGAATCATGAGCAAACTTGTTCAATGCTTCCACATATGCTGCAAAAATATACAAAGTAATTAAGTTTTATCAAGAAATTACAGTGATAATACAGTACCAACTGTTTCACTCACATTCCAAAAGGATTACTTAATATAGCGGCCAATCCCGGCTTTGCACAGGTAGACATTATTGAAGTTTCAGTAGGAATCCATAATTTGTTTAGTAATAATTATAGCCCGTTACTCAGGTATAATGTAGCATTGTAATGGTGAAAGAATTTTTGTAATCAGTCCGAAACCTACAAGAATACAAATCTTTCCTCTCCATATATTTTGAAACTAATAGTAGCCAGTGTCCTATATACATAATTATCTCCAAATTCTATGGAAATTTGATTAAATGTGACATGGTAAGAAACAGTTACTTTCGAGTTTATAATATTACTGTAGTATGGATTGATGGGAATATTTAATTAACAAAAGGTACTTTTACCGGGTAATAGTTCAGTTTTTAGCCATGACGGAACAGAGGTGTATGCATTTAGGGTGAGAGGTTATTTGTTTGTGTGGGCTGCATTTAGTTACTACTTACTAGACAAGAAACCGAGTTTTATTAAAGCCCCAATCACTTATATTAACCTGGAAATCAAACCAGAAACTCACAATAAGCAGCCGCACATTCAGCCACTAGACCACTGACTATGCAGTATTGAGGACTAAAATACAGAGTACTTACTCCCATAGAGTTCCTTGAGCTGATCCTCATAGTACCACAGCTTGAGTATGTTCCTCCTCGCCTGCTTGTTTCCTGACGTCATCTCATCGACATGCCCCAACGGATGCTGGTCGAATGTGCGAAGTTTTACGTCCGGAATTAGCAACTCAGATATCAAGAGTTCTGATAGTGCATCTATTGATAAAAACCCTAAATGTTAATCTATACATGCAAATAAAAATAAAATATTAACGGCTGAATCAATAAAGCGACTTTTTTAAATTATTCTTAGGCTCACTTTACACTGCCAAGGAATGGAAGCGAAGCGTCACGAAATTTACACGAAAATTTGAACTTCATCTCCATTGTGTAACGTCTAAAATAGATTGCGAGTCATCCGGCGAATCCGCGCGCGGTCCGCGGGTGCTGCCGGCGACGTCGAGTGAATCCGAAAACGTTATGCAATGGAAATAAAGTTCAAAATGTTGTGTATAATTTTGTTCCAAAATTTCCCTTCCCTTCCGCTGCAATATAAATTGACCCTTATAGTTCGAATATGGTTATAAAAAATCTAGAAAAACAGAAAGCACTTTTTTCAATGGGATATCTGTATGATTTTTTTGAATTTTCAACAGGACAATGTGTGTCTTGTCAGCTTATAGATAAAAATTTTGTATCAATACCGAAAAGAACAATTTTAAACAGAAAAGAGGTTTTATAAGCTTAGCTGAACTTTTGAATCCTGCCTGAGGTAGAATTTTATTTTCACTAAATAACTTAAGGCGGACCGTTTCGCTGTGCTCGCGAAATTCAAATTTCGAGTGATTTTTCGCAGTTTGTAGGTCTATAATAAGTTCTGCATTCATGGTAATGGTAATTGCGACATTAACTATACAAAATTCACAATTTTTATCTAAAACCATTGCTTAAAAATCATTAATGGAGCTAAAAGTAGTGTAAAATGTCAATTTTGACCAATTACACAGATTGCGCCAAGTTTTTGGCTTGAGAAGGATTTATTAGTAAAGGTTTTAGTTCTCAGTTGTGAATGTTGTATAGTTGATGTCGCAATTACAACTACCATGAATCTAGAACTTGTTATAGACCTACAAACTGCGAAAAACCACTCGTAATTTGAATTTCGCGGGCACAGCGAAACGATCCGCCTTAAAATAAAGATATTTAACTTGGCTAAATAAATGTATACAATGAAATGTAACTAGTAAAATGAGAACTTACCTATAATAATAATACCATCCTTCTTTTTAGCCGGCTTTACATTGTTGATTAAATTTCTTAGGGCTGTCAAATTATAAATAGGGTTGTCCTGAAAACAGACGTAATTAATGTAAAAAACGCTGTAAAAAGTAGGATATAAATTTACACACAGAATACATAATCTTAGCACAAGGGGGTTAATAAGAAAAAAAATAGTAAACAGGGATGTCAGAAATTAAATAATATCAATAGCTGTGCCCCATGGTGATGTTAAACTGCCTATCTATAACCTTCCTCATGAATGTGGCTATCATATTCAAAATATTTTTTCAAATCTGACTTTAATTCGAGAGATTAGCGTGTTCAACCAAACAAACTCTTCAGCTTTATTATATTAGTATACTTATAGATATAACATGATAAAATTGATTAAAGTATTTATTTCAAGATACTAACCTGTATGAGTATAGTAGCAGCAGCAACCCTGTCTCCTATAGCACCTTTGTTGAGGAGAGTCCGAGCCCACTGATGATCTGATGAACCACTTCTGTTTGACTCTGGAATAATGTCAATAATAAATAAAAACCCTTAAAACTCCACTAGAAACCACTTGGATATTTTATTACCCTGAGAGTTCACAAAAGAGACTTATTACATATTTACTTTTTTAATAGCCTATTTTGTATATGTTGTTATGATTTTTTTGCATTTTCCATGCTAAGATTATAAAGTTATTTTAGTAAAGGAAAAATAGCCTATTTTGTGTCACACTTCTGGGCAAAGCCCTCTCCTAACTCAGTCCAGGATTTTTTTATCCTGGATTTCCTCATACCATATCATCAAAAAGTGGTCAAAACTTATTCACTGCACATGCAGTTATGCATTAATGATGATTTGAGACAATTCAACATCATAGAGTGCAATAAATTGAAATTAATTTAGTGGCCACAAGTACTGCAGCTGAGCATGAAGTCCTAGATTTGGTCCCATTTGAGCAAAATTATTGTTAGATTATTGTAATCATTCCTAAGTTTTGGATCTGTGCAACAAACTGTATTCTAGGAACCAGTCATAAATGCTTGTAAAAGATTATTTGAACTTGTACAATAGTACACCTATTCCCTGATACAGATGTGATATTTATGATAATACTAACTTGTTTCATAAGCCATTGTGTCTCCATGTAATGCACTACTTGCTTCTTTCCTCATTTCCTCTACCTGTTCTTGAGTTAATGTCTTTGATACTGTAGTGGGCTCCTCTGGCATCTAAGTGGAATCATACAATGCTTTGTCAATAATTTTAATGAACAACATTTTTGATAATCTAGAATATTGCAATAACAATTGTAAGTTACATATTTATGAGTTTGGCTTTACTGTTGCACATGTTTTAATTATTTAGCATAAAGATACCGAGTTATAGGTAATAAAGATCATTTCTACAACAAATTCAGGGTTATGGTATAAAATATAAACAAATTCTTTTCATTGGAAAAAATTGTGCAATAAGTGGAATTAACCTTTATTTTATTTGGAGAGTATAAGGTTATAGGCTTTTTTACCTGATGATACCACTTCTTTTTATCCTCATATTCCAAAGTTTCAGCGAAATGCTTCGCAATACCTTGTCCTTTCTTTGAATCGGCATTTTTGTCAGGGTGGCCGTAATTTGTGTAGGCCTCGTCGACTAGTATGTTCTCCTCAAACCTTTTATGCTTCATTTTCACTTATTGATCATGAATTCGATTAATTAAAAACAATAAAAACACGTGAAAATTGAACACTTTCCATGCTGCTTTGACAAAAGAAATGACAGATAAGACAGCTTGCTTTACTTTGACAATTGTATCTGTTTTAATAATTTACGTTTCGATTGCTATTTTTTACTACAATTTATTATGCTTCGATTAGACGATTAAACATAATTGATAAATTATTTAAAACGTGTTCACAGCACCTTTAGTAATTAATTGGGTCATTAAAGTAATCATAAAATATATGTAGGTACCTTAAATATGAAACTTATTTCATTTACTTTGAGTTGTTATCAAAAGACTTCTATTCAAATTCAGAACTAAAAGGCGTGTCAGAATCAGGAAATTTACTTTGCCATTGCGATTTCCAGCTCTGAGTCCATCATATAAAGCTCTTTTTATTTTACAGATACGTGGTCGATTTGTCATTTATTAAAAAAATAACTTTGATAGTTAGGGAGCAGTGCGGGGGGCTAATCTATCTGTTATTTTCGTTAAATATTTCATTAGAAATCTAATTTTTAAGTGAAACTAGATTAAATTTAACAAAATGGATGAGAAAGGAAGGAAAGTTATCGTTTGCGACAACGGCACAGGTGTAAGTTCATATAAAATATCGACGGAAAATTGTGGTATTGATAAGCCCCTGAATCATCGTTTTCCTCATGATTTACTGTCGGTTTTAGTTCGTAAAGTGTGGATATGCGGGCAGCAACTTCCCAGCATTCATATTCCCCTCAATGGTTGGCAGGCCGATCATCAGGGCCGAAAATAAAATTGGAGATATCGATGTAAAGGTATGTTTCGAAACTATGTTAACTCAGGTGTGTAAACGGAAGCCAGGTGTATCCTGTCTTTTGAAATGTGTCCTGTATATTCGGATAACCGAAAGCAAGCCTTACACTACATGGTGCTTTTTATTACATTATAATGTTCTTGGAAATAAAAATCCAGGCTTATCATGGTTTTGATACAATATCTCTCACTTAACAATGAAAAACAGTACACCAAAATTATCTATCGAATCACAAAGTTTCTGGCTTCTATAGGATTATTTAAGAAAATATTGACTTTTTACCTCAAATATATTCTTTGGTATGTTTTTAACAACTTCGGTCCAACTTGGACATTAACTTTCAAGACATCCTGAATTTCACACCTATTTTAAAAGTTTTCATTAAGTTTTTTGCCAGATTCTTCTCCACGCAATCAACTTTTTGTTACCATGAAACTAGACTCAGCTTTTTTTAAAGCATTTGAATTTGAACAACAAGGTAATTGATTCATGGGTATCAGGCTCAAGGCCCAAGGGCCATATTGGTTGGGACTCTGTCTTGAGATTAATGCGCCCTTCTCAAACCATGATGTTCTAGTATATTGAATATAGTATTATTATTTTTATTTTGTTTACTATTTACATTCCATTGCTATGTTTGATATGTTGCAGGATATTTGTATTGGAGTAAGTCAAATTATGTTTCAGCATGTAGTTGAAATAACAGTTTTCATGTAAAAAGTGTGATCTTTATGAACTAATAATTGTATGAATGAAAGGATACATGTCCATACATGCATCTTTTCTTATTCTGTTAATTTATGTTGCATCAAAAATGTATGGAATTATAACTAAAACCTAACATGTTTTGTGTGTTGCTATTCCAAATGTCAACATTGCTATTCCAAATGTCAACTTTGCTATTCCAAATGTCAACATTGATGTAGTAGAAACATCAGATAATCATCAACATTTTACCGAAATATAAATCTGGTAAAAATATGTAATATTTCATGCATCCAGGCTTTCGATGAAGAGGCCGTGGAAGTAACGGTATGTTTTAGGAACCATACTATATCACAGTGCTTTGTAAGGAAAATAATATTCATGCTTGTATTTCTTGTAAATTAGTTTTTTTAATAACACACAATTTTCCAGTATCATTAGGTACATAGAGTCAATAAGTGTAGCAATAGAATCATATAAAAAGTAATTTTAGGGTTTGACTTGTATCATACCATCACACTTGCATTTCTTGAAGGGATAGGCATATTGCATTGATGTAGGTACAGCCATGGAATGCCAATATTGTTAAATTCTCATTATTATTTTCAAAGAATGCCTGTCCTTTAGTGATGGGCTCAATAAAAAAAAGGAACTTCATAATTATGACTAATGCTGAAATAATTCTGACATAATTATGATCAGTCCGCAGCCCTTAGCCCAGCAGCAGAATATAAAAGGGCTTAAATTATAAAATTAGTAGTGGCATGGGCTAGTGAAATCTCGTAAACATTAATAAAAAAAATATATAGGTATAGAAAATATTAGAAAATTTATAAAATAATAAAAAATATATTTTGGAAATTAGAATTTTTATAAAAAATCTGCAATTTACAATGTTATAATGGGCACTATATTGCTTATTAATTAATTATTGGAATGAATGCTGCATATTACCCTAGGCATATTAAGCACAGTAAACATGAGTATTGCCTATATTAAAATCTATTTAATTTTGAGTTGCATTTATATTTTTTTTAAGATTTTACTTCAAAAAGTACAAAACTTTAATAAGCTTCTGTTCAGCATTTTTGTATTGTTTTGTGCCGTTTTTCAGAACATTTTTAATACTAAAATGATATTATTAACTTTAAGGGCTCCAGTCCACTATAGCATACTTTATGCATAATTATAATTTTTTTTTCATAATCCAATTTGAACCTGGTCTGCTCTTTACAAATAAACTATGTAGTTTAACTGCATAGCATTTATAACTATTAAAGTTGTTGGACAAACATCTCATAAATTTTCATATATTTCGTTACATATTAATGAAATGTCTCTAGTATAGAGATGCTGATACAAAAATGATTCTCCTATTACTGTTTTGGTATTGGCATACTTTCAGGTACTCCGACAAGGAACTGTTATAATTTAAAAATCTGTCGGAGGTAAAATGCTAGCTATGCCAATGGTATGGTGTATTGGATGGAGTCCTTTACTAATTCACATAATTTTTGTAGTGTTACATAATAACTGAGTTATTTTTTTCAGGATCTAATGGTAGGAGATGAAGCTTCCAAACTTAGGTCCATGCTTGAAGTCAGTTATCCCATGGAGAATGGAGTGAGTATGGTTTTTGATTTACAGCTTTTTTACGATTTTTTTTTGTTTAAATCCTACAATTTGGTGTAATACTGAAAACAATTGCCAATTTTATTATTCTGGTCAATACTAACTTCATAATAGGGATGGGCAAATGAAAAAAATAATTCGATATTTATTGTATCGTTTATTTATAAACAGTACCAATAACTATGAAAATTAAAAATATCGATACTTATTCAAAAACGTGCGCGAGGTAGGTACATGTGGGACTACAAAAAATGTCATTTAGTAATATATATCCCAGAGTTGTGAAAAAAAAAATAGAATTTGATATGAATTTGATACATATTGTTTTCTGACACTTGCGCGAATATTAGACTACTTATTACGGATTTTATCAAGGAATCAAATAATATCAATATAACGTGATAAAACCCGTAAAGTAGTTTTATTTCAATGAATTTGATACATCAAAAAAAATATCGATATATCGTGTATAAAAATATCGACGATAATAAATCAATATTTTTTATTTTAATTATATAATTAAATAATTATTTAATTGATTTCCAGGTGGTACGTAACTGGGAGGATATGTGTCACGTCTGGGACTATACCTTTGGCCCCAGCAAGATGAATGTAGACCCTCGGGAGACCAAGATATTGCTTACAGAGCCACCCATGAACCCCACCAAGAATAGAGAGAAGATGATTGAGGTAATGTAGCAAGAACAGAATAGATTTTTATAAATCAAAGTGATTTATAAAAAATCTATTCTATCCTTAGCTGGGATTCATATTAAAAAAAACAACAATGTCAATCATAAAAAGTAAGTTCTGAGTAATATATGATCGTGGGAGAGCCATGCCACGGCACGCATGGGCCGGCTCGACCGGAGTGATACCACACGGCCTCACAGAAAACCGGCGTCAAACAACGCTTACGTTGTGTTTTGCGCGAGTGAGGAAGGTTACCGGAGGTTACCTTTTAAAAGGCGGGCAACGCACTTGTGACTCTTCTGGTGTTGCGGGTGTCCATGGGCGGCGGTAATCACTTACCATCAGGTGATCCGTCTGCTCGTTTGTCCCCCTATCCCATAAAAAAAACATCTTTCTGTAAATACAAAATATTATAAAATAAAGTCGCTGTTTTCACAAAACAATCACAAAAAGTAAATGTTTCTTAAAATTTTGCAATGTCTATTTACTACGACACGTTTTGTGACGACACGTTTGGCGTAGCGGCTAAGCGATCGGCTTCTGCGCAACGTGTTGTGGGTTCGATGCCCACACGGAACAAATATTTGTATGATCTACAGGTAGTTGTTCCGGGTCTGGGCGTTTGTGTATGTGAAAATTTGTGTTTGTAAACTCACCCACGATACAGGAGGAAATCCTAGTGTGGGGCAACGTTTTTACTATAAAAAATAAAAATTTAGGTACTTTCCCTTTAGGGCGAATTCGTTTGGTTTACACTTTATAAATTGTTTAAAAATATATTATATTGTATATACATACATAGGTCAATATTAGATTTACATAGTGTAATCAATCTTCAATTATTTCTCCAGGTAATGTTTGAGAAGTACGAGTTTGACAGCGCATACATCGCGATCCAAGCTGTGCTGACGCTGTATGCTCAGGGACTTATCTCCGGCGTGGTCGTCGACTCAGGTATTACATCATCAATACTACTATTATGTACTACAACATATACATCATATTCAGAATCGGTTCCTAAACCAATTTCATTTATTTTTTAGCCTAGAACTAATTAAATCTAAGTAAATTGCAATTACTCTTTAGCTGAACAGTCGGAACCAACAATAATGAAACGTAAATCAAGGTAATAAATACTATTAATGTGCGATCCACATTGCTAGTAAGCTTTAATAATAAAAAAAAATTAAGACTTCTTTAAATGTAGTTATAAAGAAATTCCGTCATTCAATACAAAATAAAGAGAAATGTGACTTATTCCAATGAATTTAAAGTCTTCACGACAATGGTTATAAACGAAGCTATCAATACGAACGCACAATAATGACCGAAATGAATTCAGTAGCCGATTCTGAAATCTGAACAAACTAATTTCAGGGCGTGCGTTAATTATGTTATACGATGTATATCTTACTATCCTGCTTATCTTTAATATTATAAATACGAAATTTAGTTTTTTTATGGGATAGGGGGACAAATGAGCAGACGGATCGCCTGATGGTAAGCGATTACCGCCGCCCATGGACACCCGCAACACCAGAAGAGTCACAAGTGCGTTGCCCGCCCTTTTAAAAGGGGATTGGGCCTCCGGTAACACTCACTCGGCGAAACACAACGTAAGCGTTGTTTGACGCGGGTTTTCTGTGAGGCCGTGGTATCACTCCGGTCGAGCCGGCACATTCGTGCCGAAGCATGGCTCTCCCACGTTAAAAGTTTTGTTTATTTGTTATTTATTTTAGTTTGCTTATTTGTTACGCTTCCACGCCTAAACAACAACCTGATTAAAAAAAATAATTCACCAATAGAAAGTTACATTATCAGCGAGTAACATAGGCTGTATTTTTTTTTTAATTACAGATTCCTACGAAAATTACAATAATGTAACCCAAGGTATCAAAAATTTGCCTAAAAAAGTCATTATTTGACGTGCGCTGCCATTTTGTTATATATTAGAAAATATATATGTTACTATGACATTGACACTTTATTTGACACGGATCTCAATTAAATCTGGTACACAGATAGATTACAGTCTGGAATAACACATAGGCTAGCTTCTTATCCAGGTGGGATCCAATAGGCTATTTGACAAATTATTTTTTATAGTCTTATGCAAATGTTTACCATAAATAGAACCCATCAACAAAAACAAAATTAAAATCGGCTCTAAAATAAGGAAGTTACAAGCATTTTAATTTTATGCTAGACAGAGAACGCACTGTACTTGTTTATGACGTCACAAACCAATGCGCCATACAAGTCCTATACTAACACTCACTTGGGGGAAAGGGACAAGCATCTCTCAATCCCCACCAAAAACTTTAAATGCTTATATCTTTGAACTTTCTTAACCAATTTAAATTAATTTTTCAGTATACGATTTGTATTTAATTTAATTTTTCACTTAGCCTGGTATTTTTAATTATTCAAACATTAGTCAAATACCCTATTCTGAAGTCCACGCGGACGAAGTCGCGGGCAGACTAGTATTCTATAAAATAGTATTAACTTGTGTATTGTTTGTTAGGTGATGGAGTGACCCACATTTGTCCGGTATACGAGGAGTTTGCTCTGCCGCATCTGACCAGACGTCTGGACATCGCGGGCAGGGATATCACCAGGTACCTTATCAAGGTAAGACTTATCATGTTTTGACAATGAAAAAAAAAAGGAATATTATTGTAATATTTTTTAAATTAATATTGTAAGCTTTGTCTATGAAGCTTGGGTGTAGGTGTTAAGAGTCCGGCAGACCGAAACCGAAATAAATGGTAATTCCAACACAATATAATCAAATTCTGTTATTATTCGGATTCCGATACCGTTAATCTAGGTTCCTACTGTACCCCATTTCGTCGATTACGATTCACAGGTTTGTGATCTGTGAATTTACTTCAAATATTGCTTTGGGATTGATATAATAACAATAATTTGTCTTCCCCAGTTACTGCTTCTGCGAGGTTATGCATTCAACCACTCTGCTGACTTCGAGACAGTGCGTATGATGAAGGAGAAGCTCTGCTATATCGGGTACAATATCGAGCAGGAGCAGCGGCTAGCCTGGGAGACCACGGTCCTAGTGGAGCCCTATGTGGTGAGTATAAATATTTACTTCTTTATTGCACAGTTGTATATCTATCTTTCTTTATATATATAATTCTTCTGTGAGTGTGTATGTGACTGAACTTCTCTCAAACGACTGGACCGATTTTGATGCAATTTTTTGTGTGTGTTCAAGGGGATCTGGGAATGGTTTAGATTCACAATTGGACCCGGTAGGTGGCGCTGCAATCGAGTTTTGGGTTATTTTCAGGGCAGGACAACGTCTGCTGGGTCCACTAGTTTTATATATTTTTATTATAATAATGATATTTGACTGCCTCATTAGTCTAGTGGTCCCAAGCGGGACTGCTACACTATAGGTCCTGGGTTCGATCCCCAGGTCTAGCAAAGTGTTAATGGGTTTTCTATGAAATTCTCAGTAGCTTGGAGTCTGGATTTGTGCCCGGTCAATCGTTATATGCTCGCCCCCTATAACATGGGACCTAAACATACCAGGCGAACTGTTGGTGTACATTAAGTACGCCTCTGCCTAACCCTTCGGGGAATACAGGCGTGATGGTATGTTATGTTATAATATGTATTACAAAACTTGGTTTCTAGGCAGCGCATCAAGATGAAACATGCTCCAAAGTTTTAAGTTAGACCTCCACCAACACAGCTGTAGAAACCGAATCCAATTTCGTACAGTAGTTTTTGCAGGATAACATGTCCTATGTACAGCCATCGGCCAGTTACAATATTATATGTGTAGCTTGGGTTTTAGCCTAGACCAGCAAATCGTTGCTACGCCCGCGCTCATGTTACTTAGCGCGAGGACTTAACTACCGCGAGCCACACCTTAGGCCCGCTGGACGTACAGAGTTCGATAGAGACGCGCCGACGAGGGCGGACGTGACGTAATATCCTCCGCGATCCCGCATTTGTGATGTATTTTTTTTATGGGATAGGAGGGCAAACGTGCTCACAAATCGCCTGATGGTAAGCGATTACCGACGCCCATGGACACCTGCAACACCAGAGGAGTCACGAGTGCGTTGCCGACCTTTTAAAAGGGGATTGGGCCTCCGGTAACCTCACTCACTCGGCGAAACACAACGTAGGCGTTGTTTGACGCCGGTTTTCTGTGAGGCCGTGGTATCACTCCGGTCGAGCCGACCCATTCGTGCCGAAGCATGGCTCTCCCACATACAACACGTATGTCTTGTGCCTGAGGCACATTAGTATTGCATTAATCGTGCCAATAAACGGACGTGTTTACGGATCGAGTGTTTTATTGCATTACTCATCAATTAATCATATAGACAGCTACACTCACTCATACATATAGACACACACAGAGGTACAGTGGTGACCTTGGTCGGAAACGATTGAAATTTCGGCCTTGTTCCATCTCTTAATTTCAGGCTCAATTTAGCTATCTCTGCCAAAATAAAGCTATGGTCAGCACTGGAACTATTGTGTGTGATCTAGTAAAGTGCCCTAATAAATGTTCAGAGGACTAACTGCAGTTATATTTATGCTGCCCTTAATCCGGCACCCACACTAGTGGCCTCTTTCACACATTGTAATAAGATGACAAAAAAGCATAAGATTCGCCTAATGGTAAGCGGCAACCGCAGTCACCACAAATCTTGTATTTGGTCTAACTTGAATCCGACCACAACATAAAATGAAATTTCATTTTGTCTTCTGGAAATGAAATTAAATGATATTTATTTCTGTAAATAGATCTCTTAAAGATACTTTTACATGTCAATATTTTAAGTAAGTACTAGATGGTGTCGGCTTTTCTTAGCTGATGACCTCTGAGAAGAAACACCGTAGCAAAATAAGATAATCGTGGTCTCTTTTGAAGTCCAGACATAATAGTATCAGAATATGTGAGTGATACAATGCAGAATTGAGTAAAATCCCGGGAAACAACACGTCATGAGAGATAAAACTCTGCCTAATCTCTTGGGGAATACAGGCGTGATAGTACGTACGTTTTCTGTTTGTCAGTTACCGGACGGGCGTGTGATTAAGGTGGGAGGCGAGAGGTTCGAGGCGCCGGAGGCTCTGTTCCAGCCGCACCTCATCAACGTTGAGGGACAGGGCATCGCTGAACTTGTCTTCAATACCATACAGGTAACATTTTAATCATATCATGCACTAGCGACCCGCCCGCGGTTTCACCCGCGTTGCCCCATTCCTAAGACTCGTAGCGTAATGTTAAATAGCTTAAAACCTTCCTCTTGAATATAGTTGTAAATAAACCGTTTTAAACCAAAATCCGTGGTTTAAAACCGCGACCGCGTGGCCCGTACATTGATTACGTATTACTTTAAAACTTCAGTTTTTGATAAAATTGAAATCATTTAACATTTTTATTAATATAATACAATGTGAAGTCATATATTAAATCATACTTATAATACTTTTTAGGATCACACAGACTGAAACCATTAATGACATGCGTGATAAAATATAACGGCAACGCCGTATTACTATTTTGCACTTTGCTACCAATATCGTAGGGGTGGTCCTGCGCTTGCGTTGTTATTGTTCTCTGGCATTTTTATTTTTATTTCCTTTATATAATTATCATAAATCAATAAGTATGTGTGGTCTAGATCACTTCGTATGAAGCCTCATTGCATTCTATTAAAAAATATTTTAAACCATTAATATACCGCTAAGTGTGGTTTTAAATCGTTTAAAACCAAATGGTTTGAAAAGTTTAAAATCCGTTTTGCATCTATACTCTTGAATCACTCTATCTATTAAAAAAACCGCTTCAAAATCCGTTGCTTAGTTTTAAAGATCTAAGCGGGTACAGTGGGAAGCTGCTTTGTTTTATACTATGTAGTGAAATCGAAATAAAACCTATTTTATTTAAAATATAATTCGCTACGACTCTTAGGAATCGGGCAACGCGGGTGAAACCGCGGGCGGGTCGTTAGTTTTAAATAAAACGTTTTGACTTTGAAATTATTTTTCTGCTGTTACTTAATCCAATCTCCTTTATAGGCAGCAGACATAGATATGCGTAACGAGCTATATAAGCATATAGTTCTATCCGGGGGCTCCACAATGTACCCGGGGCTTCCGTCCCGTCTCGAGCGAGAGATCAAACAGCTGTACCTGGAGCGAGTACTCAAGAATGACTGCGATAAACTAGCGGTGAGTATATCTATTTTATTATTATAATAATAATTGTAAGAGCTGCATCATGAAAGATGACAAAAAATAAAATTAAGACGTAAGTTCAGAATGTGAAGGCAAATTTCGATCTGGCGGGTGGGACTCGCGGTGGCTTAGAGGTCTGGTCTATCTATCCAGAAGACGCAGGTGCGAATCCTGCCCGCGGACGTATTCTTCTTTCAATCAAATAACTATATAATCTTAGATTATAATCTAATAATCTTAGATTATAAAGTTATTTGATTGAAGGAAGAATGGAAAATGCCAAAAAAAATACAAAAAGATAATAATTATAAGTAATAATATTACCATATAACTATATCCATATTTTTGGTTTGGTACTGTTTCTCAAATATTATATGCAAACCTAAAACAAGGACCTATTTTTTCTGTGCGAGGATCAAACCTGCGATTGCTCGACCAGTTTTTAACCCGTGACGCAAAAAAGAGGGATGTTATAAGATTAACGTGTGTATTTGTGTGTCCGTCTGTTGAAACGTAGCACCCAAACGAATGGACCGATTTTGATTCCGTATTGTTAGTTTGAAAGGTGATCGAGAGTATTCTTATGCATAATTTAAGAAAATCTGGTCAGCCGTTTAAAGGTTATCAGCTCTTTTTTAGTTGATGAAGGGATGTGAGCAACTTCCACAGGTCTGATCGATTTGAAACTTGGTATCCTGTTACTTCAATGAGCATGGTAACCATGGCCAGATACTACGGAAGTTTATTAAATTTTTAATTCAATGGTCATCGAGGTTGGAATAGTGTTCGTCACTGCCTTTCAGATAGGCATCTCGTAAGAGGCGTGAAAATATCTGACTTGCTCGGTGATAGGACCTCTTGGGGTCTGACTGGCTGGTGACCACCCTTACGTCAGAATCTGTCGTAATGCACTGCGGTGTGTGTTTTGAATTTTGCGCGTAAGAGCCAGTTTCCCTCGGTTGCTGCGGCTCTGGCAGTCTGCAGTCCGTAAGGGCTCTTAAGGCGCGGGGCGACGATGACTACTTACCACCAGGTGGCTCGTCAGCTCGTTTGCAGACTTTATCCATAAACAAAATATCCAATAATACTGTTGTGTTCCCTGTAGAAATTCAAGATCCGTGTGGAGGATCCTCCTCGGCGCAAAGACATGGTGTTTATCGGCGGCGCCGTGCTGGCGGAGGTGTGCAAGAACAGGGACAACTTCTGGCTGTCCCGCCACGAGTACCAGGAACAGGTCAGTATTTATATACCTTACCATCACGCCTGTAATCCCCGATGGGTTAGGCAGAGGCGTACTAATGTATTCACACATTTCGCTGGTATGTTTAGATCCCATGTGAGGCGAGCCTATTGCCATTAATCTTATGACCGCTATAGTCATGTTTAGACTACAAACCAAAAGGTGCCACGGTCGCGACTGGGTGACAGACTTCTCTAAGAATATTTGGAAATCTGGCACAGAGGGCACGCTTTTTCTGTTTTTACGTAGCGCTCAAAGGGCACAAATCCAAACTCTGAGATGCTACTCGAGGATTTCTTAGAAAAACTCAATAAACTTTACTCGATCTGAATATCGAGCCCAGAATCCCTGTCGTAGCAGCATTACCGCTTACCAGGTGACTCTTATGCTTATGTCATCTTACATAATACATACCAGCGAGCTGCCTGCGGTTTCACCCGCGCTTCTCTGTTCCAAAAGGCGTAGCGTGATGTTATATAGCCTATGACTTTCCTCGATAAATGGACTATCCACGACATACAAGAATTTTAATATCAATGTTAATATAATTTCAATTCGAATCAATAGTTCCTGAAATTAGCGCGTTTAACTAAACAAACTTCACCTTTATAGTATAAGTGTAGATTTTTTTTCATCCAATTTTGTTTTCAGGGTATCTCCTGCCTAAGGAAGCTGGGTCCCCGCGCCAGTTAATGACTGAAGCCTCTACTTAATTACTACTTATGTATATGTATAGACGGTACATAACGGGAATAAGCAGTGGTTCGCGTAGGTAGTGCCATTTCGCGGGATTCGTGGATCGTGGCATAACGTGGACATTCCTTCTCATCCCAAAATCCCGGGGTTTTAAAGAATCACATTCGAGCAAATATTACGGACATATCATTTATAAAGGCGCAATTTAAGGAACCAACACTTTACTTTTGTTGTCAAAGCTAATTTGTGAATATTGGGGTTCCTTAACTCGCACCCTAAAAGTGTTACTACTTTGATTTACTATACATATCTTTTTGTGATTTTTTTGCATTTTCCATGCTAAGATTATAAAGTTATTTTAGTGAAGGTTTTCCTTCACAAAAATAACTTTATAATCTGATATCGCGACTGATTTTTTATTCAGTCGCGGGCAGAATTCGAAACTGCGTCTTCTGGTTAGATACACCAGACGCTCTGACTTCGTAAGACATTTCATTTCGATCAGGCGCGTGGGACTCGCGGTGGCTTAAAGGTCAGAGCGTCTGATATATCTAACCAGAAGACGCAGGTTCGAAACCTGCCCGCGATTGAATTTTCCTTCACTAAAACAACTTTATACATACATAGCTAGTTTTTATTTATAGAATAGCCGACTCAGTAGTACTGGGTACACTATTTTTAAACTGTCGCGATTTTTTCATATCTTATACTAATAATCACGTAAATCTAAACTAATACTAACTTTTTTCCGTAGCTCCGTTTAAACTTGACAATTTTACAATCCCGGGTTATCCATGTTAACATATACATTTGAGGTCATTCATCCTAAATTGAACTATCTACGTCGACCACTGGTCATAGGTGACGTAAATATCAACATTTTCTGTCGCTTAAGCCTTTTTATCGTCGATACAAGTATTCCGTTACTTTACTTCTAAATTAAGTTTAGCCTGTATAGAATCAATGATTTTATTATGTTTATAATTATATTGTTTGTATATCGATATTAATTAATTACAGAAAATTTTGTAATTAAAGGTATGGGCACAGTATGTTTGGTTCAAAAATTATTTTGTAATTTAATGTCACAATGCGGGCTATTGCGTGTGAATTCGTCGCTAGAGGCGCTAGTGTAGAGTGAGGTCTCCGAAATGTCAAATTACAGGCTTGATGGGTGGGCTACGCGGGTTTATTACTAACTAGTTCTTCGCCCGCGGTTTCACCTGCTTTGCCCCGTTCCTAAGGGTTGTAGCGTGATGTTTTATAGCTTGAAAACTTTCTCATGAATCACTCATTTTCCCAACATTTCCCTTCACTGCTCTGCTCCTATTGATCGTAGCGTGATGAAAAGTACTATACTACACTATACTACTATACTATAACCTGCCCAGGAGTATGAAGAACAATTGTACCAAGTTTCGTTGAAATCCGTCGAGTGGTTTTTGTTTCTATAACGAACATACAGACAGACAGACAGACAAAAATTTTACTGATTGCATTTTTGGCGTCAGTATCGATCACTAATCACCCGCTGATAGTTATTTTGGAAATATATTTCATGTACAGAATTGACCTCTCTACAGATTTATTATAAGTATATAGATTAGAATAATTTAGTGAACATTTTGCAATATCTGAGATTAATTATGGCAATTATGAGTGACGGTTCAATGTTGGTGTTTTGTGACAGTTTCATCTTTCGGATTCGTATGTCCTCCTTTTTTTCCGGACAAAACGGGACTACATATTTTTCACGCGCGTAATAACAAACATTAAAAGCTATACTTCAGGATCTTATTCTCCAGTGGCGACATCTGGTGAGCTTAAAAAAGCCCTCATAGCCCTCATTGAATATTTAGGTACACAGGCTTTCATCGAAATTTTATCATTGGGGGAATCTAAAATATAAATAAAAATCTACGCGAACATTAGACGTTGAAATGAATGTCTTTTTACGGATTTCATCGCGTTATATTAATATTATTCAATCCTTTAGATTTATTAAATCCTTTTTTTCAGTATCCTAGTCTCGCCTGACCATAAATGTTATAAAGGATTCTTACTTACTAAAATAAATAGGTACGAAAGTTAGGATGTATGATGTTTGTTACGCATTCACTCCAGTACACTTGAACGGATCTGGATGAAATTTGGCTCAGAGATAGATATCATAGTTTAGAGTAACATATAGACTTTTTATCCAGGTTGGACACTTTTCAGTCCACGCAGGTAGTCGTGCTCAGATGCTAGTATCAATATAATCCGTTAAATTTGTGAAGTGATTAGCATTAATTTTATAAGGCCAAACATAGTATGCACATACCTTTATTTAAATGCATTTAATTATGTAGTGTAAGGCTCTTAATACCTACTTATTATTCAAACCGATTTTTTATTATTATTTTTAATGAAACCAATTACGGAATAACGACATTTTAGATTTAGCTACTGAAGACATTTTATAAGCAATATCAATTCTAATATATTCGTTCAGTAAGTAATAAAACAACTGCTACGGTTATTATAAAAAGATAATTGCTATCATATGGATCTAGCCACAATTAAGACCTGTTATTCAATTTTAATTGATCAGACGGCTAACGTGAGCCCTGTGACGTTATTTGTCGTTGAATAGGGATTATGACTGGATTTAAAATATATCATTATATTCGGTGCAAAAATATCGGACGCGTATTTTTTGCTTTATCAAAATAATAAGAATTGACAAACATAAAGAGCATCAAAGTTCCGGAGTGGCAGGTTGTGACGTCACTATTTTATAAAAAAATTACGAAACCGTGACGTAACACGTAACTTAAATGCACTGTATCGCCGTCGTATTTTGTACGTTAAACAAAAAAAAAATATGTGTTCATAATTTTTTTATAATCTAACAGAATTGTTGTCATTGGGCTATTATCTGCAAGCCTGAACCGAAATGTCGATACGACAAAATTCTATAATAAATTTGACAGATAGACACAATAAAATTCGATGTTACATCGATGTCGACGGTTTAATACTCGCAGCACGGACACGACAAAATTATATCGTGGTGCGTATGTCAGATTAAATCACGGGTGTCTTTAAATCACGAGTGAATCGGTTTCTTCTAGGCAAGCGCGCTCCATCGTAGATCGCAGTATCGCTTAACATCAGGCAAACTGGCGGTCAAGCGTAAGCCTATCACGAATAAAAAAAGAAAATTGTTGTCTATCACGAATAAAAAAAAAATTGTTGTCTATCACGAATTTAGGAAAAAATATAGTGGCTTCGAGATACTTTGATTATTATTTCAGATCTGCGTAATTGGTCAGATGAGCGCCAGCGTCGCTATTGAGAGAGCCCTGGGATCGACTCCCAGGTGGAGTTGTTATTGCAATTTTCTAGAATGAGAAAATCTCAGTAGAAGCCCGATATTCAATTTATACACGATCAGTGGCTCAATTCTATTGATTCAATTTATATATGGGACCTAAACATACTAGCTTTAGAGAGAGGCTAGCTGCAGAGGTCGTTGGTAGGTAGGTACTGATACCTACCTACGAACGACCTCTGCCTAATCCCGTGAGGAATACAGGCGTGATGCTAGCAGAGGTCTATTTAGAATGTATTCGGTCGTCAAATACTGATACTTTATATGTATCAATACTATTAGATAAAACTATATCTTATGCAAATCCATATATAGTTTAAAATGCCAAAGGATGCATCTCGTAAGACTTAAAGCTGCCCCCCATCATAATTTCTAATGGTTTATTGGTTGTAAAATATCTTCGTAATCATATTTATCTAAGGATCATAGCAAAATAATCGAACGGCTCCGTTCACAAGAAATTAATGTAAATGTAATAATTATTGTATGATTTGTAATTATAATTTAACCAAATCTATGGTTGTTTCATTTACCTTTATTAAAAGAATTTAGAAAGTACAATTGTCTAGGTTTAACTCGAAAAAATATGATTGATAGCTTTTGCCCGTGACTGTCTGCGTGGACTTCAGGATTGGGTCCAAAGTAGCCTATTGTGTTTTTTCAGGCTATAAACTATCTATGTGCTAAATTTCATCCAGATCAGTTCAGCCGTTCTGGCGTGAAAGAGTAACAAACATCCATACATTGTGCTTTTTGAAAAAAAAAAAATCATACATACATACATACACGCCTTTCTCCCACAGGGGTAGGCAGAAACTATAGACTGCCACTTGCTACGATTCTTGCATACTTCTTTTGCTTCTTCCACATTCATACATCTTCAAAAAGAAAATCAATATCAATATTATAAGTATGTTTATTAAAAATCGCAATTGCAAAACTTTCTTTCATTTACAAATTACACAAAATTTATCGACATCGACAAATAAAATGTTTGAGTTTTACATATCGATGAAAATTTTATCGACTCGATAACAGTTACGCATGTCTTATAAATAATATCCTAGTAAAATACAAAGTAAAGCTAGGTTCGTATATAAGAAAAAACCATTAAAAGTCAGTCAATATCACATACATGAAATAAACTATAGACGATAAATAAGACTTAAGCACACTTATCTAACACTAATAAACAATATGAGTTCTTGAAAATTGCGAAGGTGTTGATTTTATTTTGTTTTCAAACTCAAAGATATAAATTAAAAGAAAGAAAAATTCCGCATACGGACGCAGGTTGCAATCCGTTAGAATTTTGATTTCTCAAAAATGGATCTCTTATCTTTTTGTGATTTTTTTGCATTTTCCATGCTAAGATTATAAAGTAATTTTTTAGTAAAGGAAAAAATTCAATCGCGGGCAGGATTCGAACCTTAAGAGGTCAGAGCGTCTGGTGTATCCAACCAGGACACGCAGGTTCGAATCCTGCCCACGATTAAATTTTTCCTTTATCTACTAAAAAATAACTTTATGGATCTCTTAATTATTTTTAGCAAACAGTTTGCGCAAGAGTGCGTGTAAATTGAATTTGATTGATATAGCCGTTTATTTTGGGCCTATCTGTAGGTACATATTTCTTAACACTTTCAAAATTTTCAAAAACTATGTAGTTACGATATTATATAAGAAAAATTAAAGCAAATATAGTAATAATTATAAATTTTATATTTATTCTAAGAAACATCGATAAGATTTTATCGAAAACGACTTTCGAATATCTATAATACAAATAGAATAACGTGGCCAGGGTTGTGAACTATAGCGTAATCCCTCTGAATGAGGCTAAAACCACCACACACGATTACGCCATGCCAAAAGTGCTGACCTCTTATGCGTATAAAAACCCTATATAATGCGAGTTCAGCTTATACTGGAATTATAATTGAATGTATTATTTGAATGCCCTGCGGTGGGACAGGAGTAGGGCGACTTTTATTTAAGTCCTATGTATATGTCGAAGCTGGATTCTATTTTTTTTATGGGATAGGGGGCAAACAAGCAACCTGATCGCCTGATGGTAAGCGATTACTGATGCCGTTGGACACCCGCAACACCAGAGGTTGCGTCACAAGTGCGTTGCCGGCCTTTTAAAAGGGGATTGGGCCTCCGGTATTCTCACTCACTCGGCGAAACACAACGTAAGCGTTGTTTGACGCCGGTTTTCTGTGAGGCCGTGGTATCACTCCGGTCGAGCCGACCCATTCGTGCCGAAGCATGGCTCTCCCATGGTATATTCTATACACTGATTTGAATAATCGCTAGTTGTTTCGTTAATCAGCTGTTTGATAAAACAGCTACCGGTTTTGTAATACAACGAATTATACAATCCAACTGCGACATATACACAACAGAGATAGTGGTTTTTTCTATGGAAGTACGCAGAGTAGGGTGGAAGAACGAATTTTCAGTTCATGGATTTTTTATGTCAAAATTGGCACATACACAACATTGCAATAGGCCCATAGGTACATAATTATAAAACTGTAAAATGTTTTCTAAAATATTCAGGGACTTATAAATAACTCTATAAATTATGCCAATCCGCATTTCCCTCTCATTCTGGGAAATCCGTGTCGTGATAAAATTATGACATTATAAAGACGACGGAAAAAACAATTTTGTGATAGAACTGATACAAAAATAATAATAGAAAATACACATCTTAGGATTACATCTGGCGCTAAGCTTACAATATCTACTCCAGTTTTAAACTGTAAATATACATATCTAGTTATAAAAAGCTACACATTAACATAGTTTAGCATAAAGTTCCTACAGCTAATAGTAAAAAAAAACATAAGATCTTAACTTTTTACCGGACTAAAGGTAGTGTAATTGTTCTCGGGTGAATATTTTCGATCTTATAAAGAAAATTTGTAATTGTTATGTGAAATATCTACCGCAAAGGTAAATACAAGAGCAACAAAAATGTTGCCTTTCCAAGAAATATCTTGCTGTAATTATCAATAATTATCAACTTACCATCAATATTAAAGTATAAAAAATGCAGCTCTGCATTCTAAACAGTATTTTGAGCCTAACATAAAAAAAACAGTCTTATTATTCACACAACCTAAACTAGATTGAGATTTTCCATTACTTGAGATGCCTTAATCTTAAAAATAACCTTATATTAAGCTTTAAACCTATAAATGCAATGTCTGGTCACTGTTCGCTTAAAATGTACAAGATTAAATAAAATCAAGCGAAGCCGATTGGCCGATTAAAATAGTAGAATACGAAGTTATGACTTATATAAACAAAATATATATTTACAAATTCTCATAAGTATAAATGACCTTATAGACGATTATTGGGGCTTTCACCCTACATTTCGCGTTCTAAAAGCTTATTTTTTACAAGTTCGGCAATCTTTGTTTGATAGAAGTTTTCTCTAATTAAATTGTTTACTTTGTTGTAATACGTTTAAAAAGATAGGAGTTACGGGCCTTATTCGGTTACAATGATAAAGTTAATTGAAAAAATATTTTGATTCTTAAAAAAATGACGTCTACAAATACGCATCTATTATTAGAGGGACAGTAATGGGCTCATTTAATATAATGATTACTTTAACATATATTTTTAAATGATGTAAGAATGATTTATAAAAGACAATATCTCAATATAAAACATAAGTGCATCCCTACTCACTGCTCGGCGCCATCGCGGCGGCTATTAAAATCCTACAGTAACTTAATCCTACATTTTCGATTCAATCAGGACGAATTATATAAATTTCGGACGATTAAAATATAACTTACAAATTAAAATGGCTACATACGTTAATATTTCAGTCTTAAAGTCTAATATCTATTAATTAATGGCAGTATCATTTAGCTTCCGATATTTTTTTATATAAACAAACCTTCGGAGTGTTGATTTTGATGGTAACAATGTGAAGAATTGATGATTTTCATTCTTCAACAAAGTAAATATTAACTAAATAGCTTAGTTTAAAATTATTCAATTGTAGAAATTACGAAATATTTACGACCACAACTATCTCTAGGTATCTAAACCGTAGCTTCTATCGTAAAATTTACCACTGCGCAACCACTTGCTGACAACTTTTTTTTTATGGGATAGTGGGACAATCGAGCAGACGGATCGCCTGATGGTAAGCGATTAACGCCGCCCATGGACACCCGCAACACCAGAGGAGTCACGAGTGCGTTGCCCGCCTTTTAAAAGGGGATTGGGCCTCCGGTATCCTCACTAACTCGGTGAAACACAACGTAAGCGTTGTTTAACGCCGGTTTTCTGTGAGCCGTTGTATCACTCCGGTGGAGCCGGCCCATTCCGAAGCATGGCTCTTCCACTTCAGACAGGCACACTATAATTTTGAACAAACTGTAAGGTGCGTGAGCGTGAGAGATGGTACCTTACCTTTTTTATTGGCACATTAAAGTTGATATAGAATAATGTTTAATCTTAATATTTATAATTTATTAATTGTGCGTATTTAGTCATAAGTATTTCGTTTATTACATTGTCAATATTTTTTATTTAAATTACCCATATGTTTCGATTAATTAACTTTTAATCGAAAAAAAAAATCAAAATCTCAGTATAAATCTTATTTTCGGTTTTTGAAGAATCAAATATCATTAAAGCATCACATTGTCTCCAACCAAACTCACTAAAGTTACCTTAAAATAATGTATACTAAAACTAAACTAGACTTGTCCATATTTAAAATAGTAAATGCATCGAAATGGCTATATATTACACTATACTGGGCTGAACAGAACGATCTTCATTTCTGGGTATATTGAATTCAGATTTTTCAGCCATAGACTTATGCTTGATCGCCAGTTCGCCTCATGTTAAGCGACACTGCGATCTACGATGGAGCGCGCTTGTCTAGAAGAAACCGATTCACTCGTGATAAACCTTAACACAAACCCTGGAGGTCGGATATACCTGTGTGGAAATGAATCGTCTTCTGGACTGTTTTTCTTTGTGATCTCATGAAAATGTTTGCCACAAATACAAAGATCAATAAAAACAAAATCGTTTCAAAAAGGAAATTATAAGCATTTTAATTTTCTGCTGGACAAAAACTATAAAGAACTGTGACGTCACAATTCACTACGCCATACAAACACCCCTTTTGCGGGAAAGGTTAATTTAATTAAATCTTGGAACTTAAAGCAAGATGATGCTGATTTTTTTTTTAAATATATTAATACTTTTCACTAAGCCCATTTTAGATCGGCGAGAGGAACCATGGAATGAACGGGCGGGAATTGAAATTTATATGGTAAAATTTCTCTCGACGCCTCACTAATTTTTGATGTATAAAAGGTGTAGATTCGCGAGGATATGCGAGGTGATAATTGAAATATTTGTTAGTACAATAATATTGAACTTAACAGCTGCAAGAATAAAATTAATGGAATGCCGGTCGTTCTGTTCATCCATATATTGTTAGATGTCAAACTTATGAACTAAAATCTATTTATTTGCCTCCTATAATTGCCTTGTCCCAAATGTCTGGACTATAGATGGGTTTCTGCCCAGGCATTTTGGGCGAAAAAAATAAATGCCTTGGCATAAACCCATCTATAGGGATGGGTTTTCGCCCAGGCATTTTGGGCGAAAAAAATAAATGCCCTTTTTGTGATCAAATATAGGATATGGGATAGGAGGGCAAACGAGCAACCGGATCGCCTGATGGTAAGCGATTACCGCCGTCCATGGACACCCGCAACACTAGAAGAGTCACAAGTGTGTTGCCGTCCTTTTAAAAGGGGATTGGGCCTCCGGTATCCTCACTCACTCGGCGAAACACAACGTAAGCGTTGTTTCACGCTGGTTTTCTGTGAGGCCGTGGTATCACTCCGGTCGAGCCGGCCCATTCGTGCCGAAGCATGGCTCTCCCACGTAACTCCCTTGAGAAAATAAGTTTATTTCATGTTGATTATCCCAAGTAAACGGTCCTCTGTCACAAAACATTATCATAGCTACACTTTTCTTGCGTACGTCTGTTCCTACTCGTCAGCTTTGCCCTGTGACTTCTGCGAGGTAGTCTCGGAGGTGATGTCCTGCAGTATAGTGGTGATCTCCTCATATATCTCTGAGAATTGCGGCCGATCTGATGGGGATTTATTCCAGCAACGTTTCTGAGGATCATATTTTGAAATATTAGTATCCTCCTTACATATTATAAAACAAAGAAGCGTCTGTCTGTCTGTTCATGTTATATTTCATGCGGTTTACACCAATAGACAGGGTGATTCATGAAGAAGGTTTCAAAGTTTGACAATTTGTATGGCTTTGGGTCAACAAGATGCTTATACTGTGAAAATTTGTAGGCAGACGATGGACACGTGAGTGACAGCCCGTATAAGGTTCCCTTTAGACCCTTCGGGTACGGAACCTTAAAAAAAGATCGATCGCTTTTTGAATAATCAGTCAAACCTTAGGGTATTTTACTTTGTATAAGAAAAAATCTAAAAATATAGTATTGAGACAGCTTAGGCGAAAAGACGTTGGAAAATGTTACTTTTAGTTCTTAAAATAACAATATAAATGAAGTTTTTTTAATCTGTTTTTAACACCATGAAATAGTAGCCGCCATCTTATTACGTCATACGGCTGTGTAAAATAAACTTAAAAAATTACTGATCAGCGTATATAGGCTTTGTACTGTTATTATTTTCGTAACCAACATATTATTATTGAAATAATACCATGGAAGACAGTTTCGTAAAGGGAGACAGCACAAATTTACTAAGAAAACATTTGTTTACATAGCCAACTAACGTCATAACACAGAGCAATATGGCGTCCAGCGTATTCGTCACGGGCAAAATTTGAAAATGTACACTTTAAATGCATTTGGCACATATCGATGGAATAAAAATGTTGTTTTATTTAGTGTATATTAGTACTACAGAATCTAATTGAGGCACTTTTTAAAAATGGGTGTAATCGATTTAACAATTGTATGTACGCGGTAGGCCTAAGAATCCTGGAATTGTTTTTTTTTTACTTACCTTAACTACACTTGACTGTCTGCTTGGATAATTAGTCAATAAAATACTCGTATACTCACAAGCAATGCTCCTAATGGTTCTGGCATGGTTGTCGGCACCGTCCACTCGAGGGCGCCACTCTTCACTCGCTCCAACACCGAGTTATCATTCAACTTCGCGAACGGAAGCTCTCCTTTTGTGTAAATCTAAAATATTACATGCAAATTATTTATAAACTTCAAGTTTTTAAGTATTTTGCGGTTAAAGTAGCTCGTCATCGATTACACTTACTCGCGAAAAAAAATAAGGTCATATTCAGTCAGCAGTTCCTACATTTTTAAGGACTTGGAACACCCAAGTCTCTTATTTCATGGACCATAACCTACTAATCATAATCTGTATTAGTAGGTATTATAAGTGCCAAAGTAACCCTGTCTGTTAGTTTGTCATGAACAAACTAAAATATATAGTGTCACCTTAAACCATTCTGAATTAACGTCACCTTATGACGTAAATTCAGAATGTGAAGGCAAAATTTCAATCATGCGGGTGGGGGTCGCGGTGGCTTAGAGGTCAGAGCGTTTGGTGTATCTAACCAGAAGACGCAGGTTCGAATCCTGCCTGCGATTGAATATTTCCTTTACTAAAAATAACTATAAATATAGTGTCTGCAAATATACAGTTAGTTAAATAAAAGAGGGCGTTCCCTTAAACCCGTTAAAAAAATATAACATAAAAATAAAGAAATAAAAATCCCGACTCAAAACAAATTCAATGGTTACAGGTTCTAAACATCCTGTTACATCTCAAAATAGTGGCGCGAAGTTGTACCTAGCGTATTTACGCAGCTCAGACTCAACCGGCAACATCGAGCTGACTGCGAATGACAACAGATGATTTTATGATCGTCATCCTCCGAGCCTTTTCCCAACTTTTTACGTGGGAGAGCCATGCTTCGGCACGAATGGGCCGGCTCGACCGGAGTGATACCACGACCTCACAGAAAACCGGCGTCAAATAACGCTTACGTTGTGTTTCGCCGAGTGTGTGAGAATACCGGAGGCCCAATCCTCTTTTAAAAAAAGGCGGGCAACGCACTTGTGACTCCTCTAGTGTTGTGGGTGTCCATGGGCGGCGGTAATCGTTTACCATCAGGCGATCCGTCTGCTCGTTTGCCCTCCAATCCCATAAAAAAAAACTATATTGGAGTCAGCTTCCAGTCTAACCAGATGCGCAATATCAATATTTTTTAGGGTTTTTTTATTTTATAGACTGCCTCATTAGTCTAGTGGTCCCAAGCGCGACTGCTACGCTAGAGGTCCTGGGTTCGATCCCCAGGTCGAGCAGTGTTATTGAGTTTTTCTATGAAATTCTCACTAGCAGCTCGGAGTCTGGATTCATGCCCGGTTAATGGCAATAGGCTTGCCCCCTATTAGATGAGACCTAAACATACCAAGCGAACTGTGGGTGTACATTAGTACGCCTCTGCCTAACCCTTAAGGGAGTACAGGCGTGATGGTATGTATGTTATGTAAAAATGTTTTATATTTTTGGTGTGAATATAATATGTACGCTACATTATTACGGGTTAGCGGGAACGCCCTTCGTTAATTAACATACTGTATATTTGACTTTGAGTTTTGACTTTAGTTTTATGTATTTCTGGTAAACTCACTTCCCAAACAGTGGCAGCAAACATGTAGACATCTGACTTGGTGGAGTAGTCTCCCTCCAGCACAGCTTCCGGAGGCAGCCAGCGGAGTGGAATCACCTGCAAGACAAGGTCACAGCTCTCTAGAAACCATACACTACACCATACACTATGTTACAAAACCCTGTCCGTTCCGAAAGGAGCATATCGGTATCCGCATCACATCACCAAATAAAATAACAAACATTGAATATTCAATAGTGTTATGACCGTTGGACTGCCAAGTCAAATGTCTCGAGTTCGAACCCAAGGCACGCACCTCTGACGTTTCGAAGTCATGTGCGTATTAAATAGTTAATTATCACGCGCTTAAACGGTGAAGAAAAACATCGGGAGGAAACCTGCATGCCTGAGAGATTTTCTCGATGGCAAGTGAAGTCTACCAACCCCACTAAGCCAACGTGGTGGACTATAAAAATTCCCCTCATTCTAAGAGGAGACCCGTGCCCAGCAGTGGAACAGTATACTGGGTTGGTTATGTTGTGTGTATAAATATTCATGAGAGGGAAAAAAAAATTCCTGGTCATTAAACATTCATGGTCGTCCCTATATGCCAAACATACTGAGGATGAAGCTGATTTTACCACATTTAAAAAATTTGCGAGATTTTGGGGAAATTTCGGTAATTTAGGCACGACAACGTGAATTTTCTTTTATCCGTCTTAATCTTTATTTCCAACATTTCTGTATTTTTTCTAATTTTTTTGTTTACTTTCATGAATATAATTTAATGTTTCTTATATTATTTGGTGATTGGGATACCTGTATGCCCCTTTCGGATCGGACAGGGCTCTTTAACATGTAGATAGATAGTGTATATTACATTGAGTATTATTATTTTTATACATGGAACTGTACTTTACACGGTAGTTTGTTATTACATTTAAATATCTACTAGCTGTAGCCTGCGGATTCACCCGCTAAAAATGACGGACTTTCATACAAAATATCACCCCCCTTTTCACCACCTTAGGGGTTGAATTACCAAAACCCCTTTCTTATCGGATGCCTACGTCATATAAAGAACACACCCTCCAAGTTTCAGGTCTCTACGATCAGCGGTTTAGGCTGTGCGTTGTTCCATCAGTCGATCATTCAGGACAAGGCATTTTATGTGTATAGATAGATATGGCTGAACAACCGTACAGCACTCGCGATCGTAACAGGGGTGATGATATACCACTAAAACCACGACAAGGTGTTCTAACTGTATATTGAGTACTTATTACAAATTACAATCATCGCCAGCCATGTCAAACCACGGAGAATCTTAACATCGCGATTCAGAAATGCCCGTCACCTGCCAAAGCCATCTATCGGTTTAAAACTTAACAATATTTCCAAAAATGGCTTTGATAAATATGTTACTTACCTGTTCGTGTAGTTTGAAGTACTCGTGTGAGTCCGGTCCTCTCGTGAGAGCGGGGAACGACAGCTTCAGCTGTAGCTTCGATGTGATCACGCAGTTACGAGCGGCTATGTCTCTGTGGGGCATTCAAACTTTTAGTATCTAAATGATAATGTAATTCGTATTAGTATTATTATTATTAATTTAATTATCTCTGTCTGGTTGTTACGTTTTCAAGCCTAAATCAATGAATCAATGGTGATGAAATTTTGTATAGAGATAGATTAGGCCTTGGGGAAGGTCATAGGTTACCTTTTGATTCAAAAGTTTGGGGATTTGTCAGTGAATGCGGAGAATATCTAGTAATTAATATCTTTCATTTTGTAACTTTTGCATGTTTTTCATCAATAACTCTGTGAAATAATTAAAATCACTGCACAGGAGGGGCGAGGTGTGTTGCCCTCATACTAAAGGGAGGATTCTCCTACCAGAAGAGTGTTTTGCCTGGCGGGCCACGGCCCGACGGTTGATGTCGAGGGGTTGTGTATATCCAAGTTGCGTTGCAAACTTTACTTGCGTGATGCCTGTGCCGCCCACATGCGCGTGCGCCGCCACGCGCGCTATGTACTCACCTGTGTGTGCAGCGCAGTGCGGCTGTGGCGGCGGCGGCGGCGGCCAGGTGCGCCGCCAGCAGCGCGGCGTGCTGCGGCGCCAGCGCCCGCGCCGCCCGCGCTGTGCCGCCCACATGCGCGTGCGCCGCCACGCGCGCTATGTACTCACCTGTGTGTGCAGCGCAGTGCGGCTGTGGCGGCGGCGGCGGCGGCCAGGTGCGCCGCCAGCAGCGCGGCGTGCTGCGGCGCCAGCGCCCGCGCCGCCCGCGCTGTGCCGCCCACATGCGCGTGCGCCGCCACGCGCGCTATGTACTCACCTGTGTGTGCAGCGCAGTGCGGCTGTGGCGGCGGCGGCGGCGGCCAGGTGCGCCGCCAGCAGCGCGGCGTGCTGCGGCGCCAGCGCCCGCGCCGCCCGCGCTGTGCCGCCCACATGCGCGTGCGCCGCCACGCGCGCTATGTACTCACCTGTGTGTGCAGCGCAGTGCGGCTGTGGCGGCGGCGGCGGCGGCCAGGTGCGCCGCCAGCAGCGCGGCGTGCTGCGGCGCCAGCGCCCGCGCCGCCCGCGCTGTGCCGCCCACATGCGCGTGCGCCGCCACGCGCGCTATGTACTCACCTGTGTGTGCAGCGCAGTGCGGCTGTGGCGGCGGCGGCGGCGGCCAGGTGCGCCGCCAGCAGCGCGGCGTGCTGCGGCGCCAGCGCCCGCGCCGCCCGCGCTGTGCCGCCCACATGCGCGTGCGCCGCCACGCGCGCTATGTACTCACCTGTGTGTGCAGCGCAGTGCGGCTGTGGCGGCGGCGGCGGCGGCCAGGTGCGCCGCCAGCAGCGCGGCGTGCTGCGGCGCCAGCGCCCGCGCCGCCCGCGCTGTGCCGCCCACATGCGCGTGCGCCGCCACGCGCGCTATGTACTCACCTGTGTGTGCAGCGCAGTGCGGCTGTGGCGGCGGCGGCGGCGGCCAGGTGCGCCGCCAGCAGCGCGGCGTGCTGCGGCGCCAGCGCCCGCGCCGCCCGCGCTGTGCCGCCCACATGCGCGTGCGCCGCCACGCGCGCTATGTACTCACCTGTGTGTGCAGCGCAGTGCGGCTGTGGCGGCGGCGGCGGCGGCCAGGTGCGCCGCCAGCAGCGCGGCGTGCTGCGGCGCCAGCGCCCGCGCCGCCCGCGCTGTGCCGCCCACATGCGCGTGCGCCGCCACGCGCGCTATGTACTCACCTGTGTGTGCAGCGCAGTGCGGCTGTGGCGGCGGCGGCGGCGGCCAGGTGCGCCGCCAGCAGCGCGGCGTGCTGCGGCGCCAGCGCCCGCGCCGCCCGCGCTGTGCCGCCCACATGCGCGTGCGCCGCCCCCACGCGCGCTATGTACTCCTCATTCTCCTCCGCTGTGCGGGTCGCGATCAGGAACTTCTTTAGCTCCCCCTATAATTTCAAGAATAACACCTAAACATACCATCAAGCCTATAATTCCCCGAAAGATTAAGCAGAGACATACTAACTTACACCCACAATTCACCGATATTTTTAGATCCTATATAATAAAGGACCACCTTATTTGATTAAGTAACTAAAACCGATTGCAAATTCACCAAGAAAAAATTTAATAGGTAACAACCTATTGCCATTAACCGAGCACAAATCCTAAACTCCGAGCTATTTCACAGTAAAACCCAATAACACTTTGCTCGACCTAAGAATCGAACCCAGAACCTCTAGCATAGCAGTCGCGCTCAGGACACACACATAATAAATAGAGCCGACCAACAAAAACAAAATTAAAATCAGTTCAAAATGAAGGACAAAGTTACTAGACAAAACGTACTATAATGGATTATGACGTCACAAGTCACTACGCCATACAAATTCTACACTAACGCTCGCTTCACGGGAAAAGGACATCATGTCCTCTCAATCCCCACAAAAAACTGGATTAACCGTTTTTTTTTTCAGAACACGAATGATTTTTAATTAAACGATAAATCGGTAAATCAGCTACTTTAATCTCCAATGACGATGTTCAAATTAACATTAATATTGACTAATAAAGTCAAAGTCAAAATGTTTTTTTTTCAATTAGACCACTAAAATAGGTATTTTTGAAAAGTCAAGACTAGTTGCACGGTTCCAAGAAAGTGGGTCATATGGAGAACAGCTGGCGAGAAACTCCATAGATACTCAATAACTAAGTGTCTTTACAGAAATAAATACATACCCTTCACGCCTTTCTCTCACAGGGGTAGGCAGTGACTAAAGACCGCCACTTGCTACAATTCTTGCTTACTTCTTTTGATTCTATTTATTTCAACAATAACATTGCGTACGTACCCAGTCGGTATGTTCCAGCAGCATATAGTGCGGGTCTGCCTCATTGCACAGTCCGATCAATCGCACTATGTTCTCGTGCCGCACGCGAGTGAACAGGTCCAGCTGACGACGGAACTCGGCCAGATGCACCTATGGACAAAGTCAAAAGACCAAATACTAGGCAGTACCGTATTTCCTGTAAGGGCACACGGGGCACGGGCCCAGGGCCCCCACTCTCACTGGGCCCCGAAAAGAATATTTACTTATACAATAAATTCTATTCTTAACCCCCGACGCAAAAACGACTGGGTGTTATAAGTTTGTGCGTGTGTGTGCGCGTGAGTGTGTGTGTCTGTGGCATCGTAGCTTCCAAACGGATGAACCGATTTTAGTTTTGTTTTTTTTTTGTTGCTATGTTTTGTAGCTAAGTTTGATGAAAATCGGTCCAATATGGCCGCCGCTACAAAATGGCGGTACCGGGGGTGGCTTTAAATTTTTAATTTATATGTTACTGAATGGATTGATCGATTTTAATGTATCCACTACTTTTGACTTTTGGTAGGTGGCGCTTTTGTCACCATGCTATAATATTTCTTACCTCGTACTGGTTTCTGAGTTATAAATAAATATTATTAAAAGATATAAAATAAAAATAATCCAATGCCGTGCGCGTAGCGGAATACTGGGCCAATCTAGTTTAATGTCTATTAATTATTTCTCTTCTTTTGCCCTTCTGTTTCCGTTTGCTGTCGATTCGATAAGAAGAACAATAATCGAATTAAATTATATCAATACAGTAGTTTTATTTCAATTTCTTACCTCGTCTTTTGTAGTGAGCGCCTTCACAAGTACTGGTCTCAGCTTGGGCTCATCGTTTTCTTCCAGAGAGTTCTTATTACGGAGTTTGTTCACTTGTGTCATGTCGATCTTGGCCAGTAACACTTCACCGAATTCACCACGACCTACAGAATTAAACGATGATTAACATAACAATAAACCACACCGATTGTATTCCCCAAAGGTTTAGGTAGTGGTGTACATCTGTACACCCACAGTTCATTCATTTTAGACCCATTTACTGTCCAAATACTGAGAAGAGGGAGGGAAAATGGGTTGATAAACATGCGACATCTTAATATACATAGTATATAGGTTTAGTTAAGATGTTTAGCATATAATAAAATAAATAGCTATCCTAGTATTATAATGCTTATATCTAACTAACCACCAGATTTAGTAAAATGTAACAGCTTAGTACTTAAGTTTTACAACTTGCGATCCTATTTAAAGCAACCAACTCCAAATTATGATAAACCTAAACCTAATATTTGGTGACCCTTTATCCATTTTGATGATCAATTTACTAAATTTGGTGGTCATTATATTTATCCCTGTATTATAATGCGAAAATAACTCTGTCAGTTTGTTACGTTTCCACGCCTAAACCGCTGAACCAATTTTTATGATTTTTTGTACAGATATAAATTGGATCTTGGAGAAGGATATAGGCTACCTTTTGTCCCAAAAAGTCGTTTGGGATGCGAGGGAAATTGACAACATTTCTTCGTTTAACACTCTATATTATAATTTTATTTGAAACTAGATCGAAAAATAGGATACCTACCCGCATTGGTTATTTTCCCGATTTTCATTCATTTTCATTTTTTTTTCGACTGAAGTTTTTTCTATTCCAAACAGACGTAAGTAACTTACCGAGTGTGATCTGTTCTATGAGGAGTGTTCGTGGTACAGACAGATGTTCAAATTGTCCAGACTTCTTGGATGCCCGAGATATACCCGACACTTCCGAGTTGTCCGCTCCTGCGCACACATGACAAAGAAACTTTTATTTTCTAACACTACAATTCTTATAAAATAACAATTAAAATTTAACAATCCTTGCAGCAACAAGACATGGTTACCATGTTCTTGCAATATCATTGAAGTAACAGGAAACCAAATTGCAAATCGATCAGACCTGTGGAAGTTGCTCATATACCTTCGTGAACCAGAAAAGAGCTGATAATCTTCAAACGGCTGACCAGATTTTCTTAAATCATAGCTAAGAACACTTTCGATCAAGTCCCCTTTCAGACAAAAAAAGCTGAATCAAAAAATCAAATTGCGCTACGATGCAACAGACAGACACGCAGATACACATGTTGAACTTATAACACTATATTATCACGATATTTTTGGATAATCTAACAGACGGATCTAATAATGATATTTTATTAATGCAGTCATCATCCCTATTCTTCTGTATGTGTTAGATGGGTAATCCTTGATAGTTTAGGTTCATAAATGGACCCAGTAGATGGCGGTACAATCGAGTTCTAGGATTTTTTTTAGGGCAGGACAACTTCTGCCGGTACCGACAGTTTAAATATACATAGTAATCTCACCGCTATCCTTGTCATGTGGGAGCAGCCTGCCGTTCTGCAGGGCGGCGCCGTTGGCTTTCGCCTTCTCTTCTTCTCCGTCTTCCACAAGCTTCTCGCGCCCTTCTGTCATCTCCAACTCCATTTTCTCTCCTAAAAGGAATTAAGATTTTTAGTTTTTCTTTTTTGCGTTTGTAGTTAGCTATATTCAGTTTTGTATTTGGCAATTTTGTAGTTGTCTGTACTTATTTTTGTATTCAGCTACAGTCAGTTTTATAGTCGTCTATTATCAGTTTTTTAAATCACTATAAGTAGTCAGTTTGGTAGTTGATTGTAGCCATTTTTATAGTCGACTTAAGTAAATTTTATAGTTGGTAGTAGTTAGATTTATAGTTGCCAATAGTCAGACTTGTAGTTGGCAATAGTCAAAGTAGTTGACTATAGTCAGTTTTGTAGTTGGCTATAGTCAGTTTTATAATTGGCAATAGTCAAATTTGTAGTTGGCAATAGTCAAATTTGTACTTGGCTATAGTCAGGTTTGTAGTTGACTACCGTCAATTTTGTAGCCAACGTTTTTAGTTTATCAGAACACTATTTGACAATAGCAAAACTGAAACTAGGTCCCAATTATAATTTGAACTTTAACGATCTGAATTGGTCCACAAGCAGCGGTGTTCCTGGTACCTCTCTGCCGCCTCCTCAGCCGTCGTCGCCTGCAGTAGACCATGAGCGCCAGCACCAGCACCATGTAGGCACCAGCTACCGAAATGGAGACCACCACGGCTTTCCCTGCCACCCCACTCGACTCTTGTGGAGGAAGCTCGCCTTCTGTGTCAGTGTCAAAAAGTGTCCCTATATTAGTTTGCAGTCAAAAACAGTGTTAGAAAGAACCATTTCTTTTATGGGATATGAGGACAAACTAGCAGACGGATCGCCTGATGGTAAGCGATAACCGCCGCCCATGGACACCCGCGACACCAGAGGAGTCACAAGTGCGTTGCCCGTCTTTTAAAAGGGGATTGGGTCTCCGGTAACCTCACTCACTCGGCGAAACACAACGTAAGCGATGTTTGACGCCGGTTTTCTATGAGGCCGTGGTATCACTCCAAGCATGGCTGTCTCACGTTAGTAATTTTATTTGTTTAACGCCTAACACCGCTAATTTGCAAGGTTAGGTTGCATCTACCGAGGTCAGTCTGAATGAGTGACCATTTTTGGAACTTGGGTACTCCTCCCCGGTCCCGGCTGTCATACGAATACCGTCATACGCTAGTGGTTAGATATTATAGTTCATAGCTAAGCGAAAAGTTAGGCAGAGGCGTACTAATGCAGACCCACAGTGCGCCGGTATGATGTCCTATGTAGTAGGGGGCGATATCTTGCCTTTAACCGGGCACAATCCAAATTCCGAGCTGCCGCTGAGAATTTCCCACACAACACTTTGTTCGATTCTTAAATCAAGCTCAGGACCACTAGGTCACGCTTTGGTGTACTACATTAATAAGGCCGTAATAAATGGTTTTATTGCTATATGTTAGTGGTGTACCTTGGTGCACCAGCAGCTGCAGTTCGTTGCGCGCGAGTCCGGCGGCGCTGCCGGCCGTGCAGCCGTAGCGGTCCGCGTCCGACGCAGACACGTTGCGGATCACCAGCGTACCGTTGTTCATTAACACCAGTCTGCATTAAAGAACAGCAGTGTTGGACATTGAAGAAATGATAAAAAAATAATTACAATTAAAATCAATGATTGAAAATTGATAGAAATTTCGATTGGTTTATGCCAAACGACGACACGTTTGGCGTAGCAACTGAGCGATCGGCTTCTGCACAACGTGTCGTGGGTTCGATCCCCACACGGAGCTAATATTTGTATGATCTACAGGTAGTTGTTCCGGGTCTGGGCGTTTGTGTATGTGAGAATTTGTGTTTGTAAACGCACCCACGATGCAGGAGAAAATCTTAGTGTGGGGCAACGTTTTATTAAAAAAAAAACACTAAAAACAGTCACTAATCTAGCTGAATTTTTCATTACTAAAGCTGATTGCCATTGACAATTTTTTTTTTCCTTTTGGTTTTTCGCAAATTGTAGTTCTATAATATTTAGTAGTAATGATGATATTAACTACGTTACTATTGTAACAAAGCTAATTAACGACGCGTTTGGCGTAGCGGCTGAGTGATCGGCTTCTACGCCACGGGTTGTGGGTTCGAATACCATACGGAGCAAAAATTTATATGACCTACAAGTAGTTGCTCCAGGCATTTGTGTATGTGAGAATTTGTGTTTGTAAAAGCAACCACGATACAGGAGAAACTCCTAGTGTGGAGTAACATTTGCTTGTTTTTTTTTTTAAAAAACAATACTATACTGACAGCTGTACCTACTAAAACTTGCATAAAAATCATTATGAATACGATCCTACAGAGTGTTAATATAGGCATTTCAAAAATACAATATGGAGAGAGTTATTGAGAATATTTTATTGTATTTGTATGAAATAGTAAATACAAGAAATCATACCTGGCTGTAGTTGCATTGACGCCATCTTCCAAATCAACTCCGTCCTCTGAAAAAATTTTTTTTTTTATTAGTTACAATATTTTTTCGTCGGCAAACGAGCCACCTGATGGTATAGACACCTACAACGTCGGTTGCTCATGCGATGCAGTCCCATAAGAGCCCTATATATGTGCGGTTGAAGAACCCAACGGGAAATCCAGGCCAGGTAGAAGAAGAAGCTTCCAGATTCAAAACCTTCAAAAATATACCAAACTAGCTTTTGCCTGCCACTTCGTCTGCGTGAACTTCAGAATTGGATCCGACCTGGATAAAAAGCAGCCATTTGCTATTCCGGGCTATAATCTATCTCTGTACCAAATTTCATTCGGATCCGTTCAGCCGATCTGGCGTGAAAAACTAACAAACATCCATACATCCGTTTATCCTCACAAACTTTCACGTTTTTAATATTATTCGGATGTTTTCTTTTTCGTCATAAATATTTTATCCTTCTTACGACACTACTTCACGGAGTAAGTCTTATTTATTTATTGCATTCGACCTGGATAAAAAGTAGCCATGTGATATTCCGGACTATATATAATCTATCTCTGACTAAATTTCGTCCAGATCCGTTCAGCCGTTCTAACGTGATTGAGTAACAAACATCCATACATATAACTTTCGAGTTTATAATATTATAGTATCTGAAATCTAGGTACCAGGTTAACGTTTTAGTAGATAGACATTATTTTAACTATGAACATATCATGGGACAATCTTTGTCTCAGCCAAAATGCAACGAAAATAACGACAATAATGAATCTTTGAATAGATACACATACGTTGCTTGCCCAGGATAGCGAGGTTGCGGTCCCAGTGCGTGGTGGGGGCTGGGTCCCCTGTCGCCACGCAGTTGAGGACTGCCGTCTGACCCACCGTCACGTGCATCTGATAACCTGAAGCTGGTTCCAAGACTCGGGGAGTTACTGTGGAATATTAATGACATCATCATGACTGTATTCCACGAAGTATAAGGCAGAGGTTTATTAAAATAGCATTTAATAAAATAATGTTATTGGTGCTATGAGAGGACGCTTTGTCCCTTTCCCGCAAAAAGAACGTTAGTATAGGATTTATAAGGCAACGTGAGTTATGACGTCACAGTTCTCTATCTGGCATAAAATTAAAATGCTTATAACTTCCTTATTTTTGAAACGATTTCAATTTTGTTTTAATTGATGGCCTCTATATATGGTAAACATTTTGATCTTACCAACAACATCTAGAGTAATCTTGGAAGTGATGGAGCGCTCCCCATCCACTGCCTTGCAGGTATACTGCCCTGAATGTCTCCGTTCTGCATCACTAACCATCAGGGTGCCATTGGAAGAGGTCACGCCTTCCGGTAAAGGATCTTCTTCGTTCTGAAAGACAATTGGCACATTATTATGGTGTTTTTTTATTATCTACACTAATGTTATAAATAGGAAATATTTGTATTTTTGTATGTAACGAATAAACTTAAAAGCTACTGGACCGATTTCAAAAATTATATTGCCGATAGAAAGCTACATTATCACTGAGTAACATAGGGTATATAACATCACGCTACACCTCTTAGGAATCTTAGGTCGCTAGTATGAAAATAAACTGCTTGAGCGTCATCCCCTTAAATTGGTCGAAACTCGAGAGTATTTATTTTAATAAAAAATTACAATAGTCAAAACGATTCCTTATATGCTCAGTGACCAAGCGATGTGTTTTTGTCTATAGGTTGCAGGTTTGATTCTCAGAGGCATGATAATCTTACTGTTAAAAATAAAGTAATATCAACACTATATCTTACCAAAAACCATTGTACAGTAGGTGCAACACCGCCAGCTACTTTACAGTGTATTTTACCCGAACTATTCAATTCCAACTTCTTGCTGTAGGGTTCTGGTTCAAAATGAAGCTCGCCATCTGTCGGGGAGGAGAAGAACTTGTTGAATATCCAGTACAGCGCCATCTATTGAAGTTTTGTTTAATTATTATGTTCTGGATATAGATGGTAGATGGCAATATATTCCCAAATCCACATTGAATAATATTATTTTTTATTCATTACTTTGAATAGGTATAATATCTAATTTACTATTTTTTTTATTTTTTATCTATTTATTAGGATAAGGCAATGGTGTAGGTACTAATGTACACGTATATAATAGTACGCCTGTACTTAGGCATCTATATTTTTAAATTCCATGTCCAAATCGAAATTCTGAGCAGCTAGTAAGAAGAATAAGAAGAAGAAGAAAGAAGAAGTTCACGTAAGAACTTCATAGAGAACCCCAATAAAGTTTTAGGTACCCAACCCTGGGAATCGTACTTAGAACCTTGAGCTTGTGACTACTAGGCAATTGAAGCAGTTCTTGTTACCGTACCCTTTCCAAATAACCTGTAGGTATGTAGGTATAGGCTTCTTCCTTATAGGTAATTTTACGTAGGCAGTTCTACATCTGTAGGTACCTTGAATGTATATTACGTTATCAAAGCCAGATTTAGAGGATTGGAGGACAACTGTGGCAATAAAGGAGTGGAGGCCCCTGGCTCCTAATTATTTTCCAAATAAAACCCCGGGGCTGCAGCCCCGAAATCCGGCCCTGTATGTTATGATAGTTGTATGATAACATTATTCACCATTGACGGCCCGATGTCGCCTACTGACTCTGTGACTTCGAATCTTGTGAGCTGAATGATGAGTCGCATCTGGAAATAAAGAGAAAGAGGTTTAATGTTAATTTAGTAAAATCCTACTTCCTACTATTTTTTATGGGATAGGGGGGGGGGAGGGTAAACTAGCAGACGAATCGCCTGATGAAAAGCGATTACCTCCGCTCATGGACACCCGCAACACCAGAGGAGTCACAAGTGCGTTGCCGGCCTTTTAAAAGAGAATTAAGCCTCTGGTAACCTCACTCACTTGGCGAAACACTACTTCAGTTGTTTCACGCCGGTTTTCTGAGAGGCCGTAGTATCACTCCGGTCGAGCCCGCCCATTCGTGCCGAAGCATGGGTCCCCCACGTAAAAATAGAATATTAAAAACGTGAAAGTTTCTGAAGATGTATGGATGTTTGTTACTCAATCACGTCAGAACCGCTAAACGGATCTGGATAAAATTTGGTACAGAGATAGATTATAGTCTGGAATAGCACATAGGCTTTTTATTCAGATCGGATCCAATTCTGAAGACCACGCAGACGAAGTCGCAGGCAGAAGCTAGTATGAATATAAAATTAGGTTACAAGTAGGGTTACCATACGATAAGGATTTGCTGCAGTCAGTATTAATCTGAAACAGGCATTTTTTATTATAATTCCTAATTAACTGCGTTGAATAAAAGTTTTTATTTATTTTTATTAACTATGGCAGTTTAACGCATTCACTAAACTCGCATTAAACATATGAAATGTGCACAGCACTGGCATAAAAATTGTGACAAAGCTATACTCGTAATAAATTTTAACACTTTCTTAATGTTGCCTTGTTGACTGTGTTTATAAATAACTTTTAATATTAACATAAAAACACAACTATTACTTTGCTCTCAAACCAATATAATAATGTGCGATCACTGATCTCTTTATTTCTGTATTCTATTAACTATTGAGTATTATAGAGGTCAGTGTGTGCGACCCATATTGCTAATAAGCTTTAAAAAAACACTACACTATCGGTGATGAATATAAAAATAGTTTATAATTTACATTTCGCGCAAAATTTGAACGGCTTACCGCCCAGTACAGTACGCGCGACATAAGTTGGCCGGACTGAAGTTAGCTGTTTGGTTGCGCAGTACACAATTTTTATCGTAAACAATCCACTGCGCATTAAAACGGCGAACTTCACTCCGGCCAACTTATGCCGCGCGTACTGTAAGATTCAATTTATGTTTTATTTCTTTCATTTAACTTTTTCTTAAAAAATCTGGTATTTTATGTACCTTAATGAGCCCTTAATAGTCTGCTAATTTTGCTATATTATTGTGTCCAAATCCTTTTTCAATGACACACGTACAGAAGATTTATATACGACGCGCTAAAGGTATATTATGATCAACTTATTCGTTCCAATCCACTGTGCAGCGCAGTAAGTACTTCAAGAGATGAATAAGCTATCAAGTGGGCTATTGATACAGTTTGCAACTGGTCAATTGAGACGTCTGGCCGTCTGATTCAACTCATCTGAATGTGGGATGGGATGCATTTGTTGTGAGTTTTATAAATAATGCGAATTGTGATGCGTTGGTGAGTTTCGGAAACCTTGTGGCATTGTTGTTTTTTAGACTTTCATACCATCACGCCTGTATTCCTCAAAGGTATGTTTAGTTCGAAGTTATGTTTAGTCTAGGTGTGAGGAGGTGTAATAATGTACACCGACAGTTCGAAGGTATGTTTAGGTCCCATGTAATTCGGGGCTAATGTCGTGCACAATCCCCAACTCCTAATCTGCTACTGAGAATTTCATAAAAAAAACCCAATAACAGTCAGCTCGACCGGGAAATCCAGATTTCTTCACGATGTTTGCGAGTGATAAATGTTATTAATGATATTTAATCTAGTTATTTGTTCCAATCTTACGTACATCCGAGTTTTCGCAATCGTGAACGTGTTAATAATATAATTTTAGATACATGTTTCTTTGTGTAGCCGTAAACAGCTTCTCACATCTTTGTTTTTCACGAATTAATTTATTCATGTCTAAATCAAATCAAATCATTTATTTCGCGACATATGGGTATTGTAGACATAGTTCTTAAGTATAAATACATAGTATCACCATATTCGACCATTAAACGGCATGCAAAATTAGAACAAAATATTATATTTGTATTTTTAATAGTAGGTATATCCATTATATGTAAAGCAATAGATGGTCCATCAATAAATCGTTTAGTAAACAATAATATTAATAGAAATAATAAATGACTGGTGAAGGATCGAAATTTAATAAAAATAGAAACATGTTGACTTATGTCTGCCGCAAGGCGTGTGAAGTCTGTTCGTGTTTACAGCTTTATGTAAAAACGTTTATTGTAAGTGTGGACCAACCACATCACATATGTCTTCGTGTATTTCTTTCTGCCTTCCTGCCTATCTGCCGATTCCTAGACTGAGTAAGTAGTGTTATTGTTTTTTTTTATAAATCCTCAGTCGCAGCTCAAAGTTAAGATTTGGTACCAGTTAATGGCAATAGGCTTGCCCCTATTACATAGCACCTCAACATACCGAAGAATTGTCTTCATTAGTATATCGTACGACGATGTAGGTACATTAGTACATCTCTGCCTAGCCTTTCGAGGAATGCAGGCTTCAAAGCGTGTTATATGTAATCTACGTAATTCGCTGCCGATACCTATTTAAAAATCGTATCATTATTCCAGTCAGTACTCTGCTTATAGATAAATAAAGCGCTTTTAGCAGAAGTCATACACTTTTAACACATACATTGTTTTGTCAGTGTGTTATTTTTTTTTTCTAAAAAGTAACTGACATCGTCCGATTGCAGCTATAGTTAGAACAAACGGCTTCACACTGGCGCGACACGTAAACAAACAATCGCAGCGGCAGATCAAACGGACTGCGCGTACGCTTTTACATCTGTAGGAAGACCATGTAGTGTGTAGTCAGATATTCCAAGCGAAGGGACTGTCTTGACTGACTCTAATCAATCTATTTCAACTGTATCAGAATGATAGTATTTATTTTATTTATTAAAATTTGCAACTGCAAAGGCTATTGTGGGCTTCAAACACGCAGTTATTTTATTCCGATCGCACTGTTATTTCTGTGAAGCACGTTTATATTTAAAAAAATAAGTTTAGAGGTAGGTATGCAAGTGATTTAGGTATGTATGCTTACCAAGAAAACTGATATCAACCCCAGTAAGTATGCATAATACCTACTGTTCGAAGGCCAATTTTAAAACCTGTAAATTTAAGACTAATCCATCAATCCATTGTACTTATGCTACTGAGCACACATAAAACCAGTACCAAGACTGTCCCACGCTGCACCACATTCATAGTCACCCTACTCAATCTAAATATACAAAGGCGAAGCAACTGTTGGTCATCACTCGGCATTGAACTCGCGGTGGCGGGTTCAACCGATCAGTTATCACTTAACCATTATTGCTATACAATCGATGAGTGCTCTAACAAGGCGGTGTGGTACTTCTTAGTGTCGCCGGAAGTTGCAGGCACTTTGTAATAGTTATGATTGATGATTTGAACTCACGTGCGAATGGCTATTGCGCAGTTCGATCAAGTTTTAAAAACATAATATATCTTCATGCCTGTATCCCCAGAGGGTAAGGCAGAGGTGTATTAAACTTCAGTTGTATACCACCCCCAGTTCGCCGGTTATTCACATTTAATAGGGGGTGAGCCTATTGCCATATATTGGGAGCAGTGACATGACCATTGAACTGCCAAGTCAAAGGTCTCGAGTTCGAACCCAAGGCACCTCTGACTTTTCAGTCATGTGCGTATAAATAGTTGATTATGACGCGCTTAAACGTTGAAGGAAAACATCGTGAGGAAACCTGCATGCCTGAGAGATTTTCTCGATGGCGTGTGAAGTCTGCCCGCATTAGTGGTGGACTATAGCCTAATCCCTCTAATTATGAGCAGATACCTGTGCCCAGCAGTGGGACAATGTAATGGGTTAATTAAAAAAAAAAGTAACATGAGCCTCAATAGGCTACCGGCGTACCCCGTTATTGGCAATCCATTAACGGGGTACGTAACCTAATCACAGCTGTTATGGAGTATTGGTAGGTACTTTTTGTGTTATAAATAAATAACATTATTTCACTTTCCATGCGCTTGAGACTACTACATCAATGAGGTAATCATAGTATGTAAGCTTTCCTTCATATCCTCAAACAATGCTAAAGAAAAATAAACGTCAATAAAACTCAATTTACGTCGAGGATTTTAAAACAATTTAATTTACTCAAGTGCTGCGCAGATCCCAATAACTGGAAGAAGCTGGAAGACATTTAGAAAATGCAAGATGGCGGCGTTGGCCGTTAATTTTTATTTCGCAGTCTTCTAACTATCATTGTTTATTATGTTTAAAATGGTTGTTGGGTGTACGGTTTTTCTCTTAAGGAAAGGTATTTTTATAATATCTAGTAAGTAGTAGACAGAAATGGAACGCAAACAAAATGTTACAATGAAAATAAGATTAGGTACATCAGTAACGTTATATTCATTGATAGATGTTAATACCTACTTTTAAATTGACTTATTTATAGGATGCTATGGCATTTCCTCAAAATGTATAGAAAAAAAAAACTTTTCATTCAGAAAATACATACCCATTAAAGTATTTTAGTTAGTACTTTCATGGATATCTTAATTTTTCAGGATAACTCAATTAACTATTCAAAAGGATGTCAATTTTGCATATCATAAACGAAATCGAGAACCATGGTTGATAATAAATTCGAAGTGACTAGATATGTACCACCTTGGTACCTATTAAAACTTTTTAAAATGCCGCCAGCGATAAATTGGAAGGTGTACCTACTTAATAATATTTAAATATCGATTAGATTACAAGACCCGTCCTAAGTAAACCAAAATAAGTTGTAAAACTTTATCTCTGCTAGAAGTGGATGCAACATTTAAAATGCTTCGTCTATAAATGATACGGCTCATAGTTCAATAGAAAATTAGTTAAATACTGGGTGAACGAACAGTCTTTACTTCCGATTCGGTAAATTCAGTTGATATGCAAACACAAGCACCAACAGCATTCTAAGAGTGCTGGCTAACAAACATGACAGTCCAATCATGAGATATTGGACGTCACTTCATGTCTAAAATTTTGTAATTTATATTTTTTTTTTTAAGTCTAATCTATTCACTTATATAGCCTCTACTTACCGTACCGTACCGTTTATATATTACTAGCTTCTGCCCGCGACTTTGTCTGCGTGGACTCCTGAATTGGGTCCGACCTAGATAAAAAGTAGCCTATGTGTTATTCCAGACTATAATCTATCTCTGTGCCAAATTAAATCCACATCCGTTCAGCCGTTCTGACGTGAAAGAGTAGCAAACATCCATACATCTACACATCCATACTTACAAACTTTCACGTTTTTAATATTAGTAAGGAAAGGATTATATTGCAACTTTTTCTATAGAAAAAGCAGCTCAAAGAAAAGTTCTACTGCCAATTTAAGATGATTTGAAGGAAATTTAAGATGATTTGTCCGTGCCTCCTCGAGTTCCATTAATGTTATATTATCCTTGGAGAGCACGTAAAGCTCTCAGTTCTGGTTGTCATGCGAGCACCTATGATAATCTTTTAAGGTAGTCAGACGTCCAAAAACCTGACAACTATTCGTCTATCCTGATATCGGAATTACCCTGAAATTGGATTGCGGTGATCAGATGGATTCTTTTTGATTATTATTTTTTGGTCAGTGAACATATATGAATCTCATCAAGTAGGTCCTAAGTTTAGGCCTCAGGGCAGGGCCAGTATTCTCGTTCATGATCCATATAGGTACCATTACACAGGTACACAGGCTGACCATTGTAACATTTAATCATGAAGAAAACAAAATGAATACAGAAAAGCTTTGTGTAAAACATCCAATATAGGTGTCTCAATTGGCAAACACAGATAATCAAAATATTGGAAAAAAAGATGAACAAAAATCGAATACAGCGCCTGTCGCGGCGGGCCCGCGCAACTGCATAATGGCGGCGTTGCCATGACGACGGCTCGTAAAATTTTATTGCTCGCGCTCCCGCCGCCCCGCGCTTTGAAAACGGTTACTTTCCAAAAGCCATCCTAGATTAGAGATCATTTCATTTCAACGTGCTAGGCACTCACTCCCTAGTGGTTTCGTTTATCGCCTAGATTTTATGCGATTTCTCTCTGAGGGATGTTTGATTTGCAGAAGTGGGCTTTAGCCGCTTTGCGTTTAGTTTACTACTAGGGGTGAGCGAACTGATTTGTGGAACTGAAGATTTCTGTTTCGTACCAGGTGATTCATTGGCTTCACAGGCTTGATTAATATTTAATCTAAGCGCTTTATGATGAAAAATCATCGTTTAATAATGAATGATCGATTAAGTAGCTGTACTCATTTCATGCATATTTTTTAAGAAAGTAACAAAAATATAACACTTCTTACTCGGTTTTTTAAATATTTTTTTTTACAAAAATAATTTTATGAAATGCCCATTTGTTCAGATGGGCTCTAAAGTCAGTTTCTTTTAATGATTTCAATATATGAATTGAATGTAGAGCAATTGCTCAATATTGGCGGTCCCACAAGTTGTGTTTTTTTTTATTCGTGATAGGCTTACGCTTGATCGCCAGTTTGCCTGATTTTAAGCGATACTGCGATCTACGATTATTATTTATTTTACGGCTTTTTTTATTGATTAGGTCGGCAAACGAGCAGACAAGCCACCTGATGGTAAGTAGTCATCGTCGCCCTTGGACACCTGCAGCACCAGAGGAGTTGCTGATGCGTTGCCGAGCTTTAAGAGCCTCTACGGACTGCAGACTGCCGGAGCCGCAGCTACCGAGGAGGAACTGGCTCTTACGCGCAAAAGTCGAAACACACACCAAAGTGCTTTACGATAGACTGCGACGTAAGGGTGGTCGCCAGCTAGTCAGTCCCCGAGAGGTCCTACTCCTACCATCGAGCAAGTCAGATATTTTCTCGGCTCTACTTTATGAGATGCCTATCTGAATGGCAGTGAGGAACTGTAGTCTAACCCGTCCCCACACGCGGCTATAGTATTATTGCCACCGTTCTCGATCATTCTTCTAAACCCGGCCCCTATAGGTAAACTGCAGGATTTGGTTAGGCGTGAGCTCCTTTATTCCATCTGGGCTTAAGATATGTTTTCCTAGTAGATGAGCGCTGCTTAGTGATCCGCATTTCCCCAGACGGTGAAGTGGCGTTTCAACAGCCTCCTCACAACATCGGCAAGTTCGCGTGTCACTCAGCCTTTGAACATTGTGCCTTTAGTAGGTACGATTACTTACGCAAAATTAGACATCGGAATAAAACTATTTTTTATGGATTTCTCGCGTTATACCTAATTAACAAAAATTTTATATAGCTTTTAGTTATTTTAACATTAAGAAGTCCAACGTTGTCTACCATGGATGTTATAAAGGATCCGAAGCGTAATAAGGTGATAAAATTCGTAAAATGGAGATTTATTCCATTGTGCTTATTTAGGCAACAGTGTCAATTCAGTCAATTGTTTCTGCTCAGCACTAGAAGTCCCCCCAGGTTATCTAAACGCCATTTTCTACTTCCGTGGCAATAAAAGTGCTTTCCATAAAAGTCGAAGCAGTGGTCATTACACTCACGCACTGAAAGTAAAAACTACTTTTATCCTTGCTACTTATTTTTTTGCTTTTTAATGAACTGACGCGTCCAATTTCCATCAAGAATTTCACAATAAAAACTTCAATTACACATATAGCACAAACTTAATTAGACAGTGGCACTTTGTTAAATAATTAAAGTCACCCCACCACCCCCTTTTTGCCATAAACAACCCCTAGAAGTCGTAAAATAACACAAGTTTATGGATTTTGGACCCCTAGTATGCTACTGCTACATTTTACGCCAGCCCTTTAGGGTTGGGAAACGAAATGTCGATAATCGTAAACCGTAAACTATATTGACGATAATCGAATATCGATATTCAATAGATATCAAATTCTGAATCTCGAGATTCTCTGCTTGACTTTATCGTTATCGGATATTTCCACGATTCTGTCTCTTGAAAGGTTATATAGCAGTTTATCGGTACTAATCGATCTTGAATTGAAATCTCTCTAATTAAATAAACGTGTATCGTAGTTTAAATGTCGTACTTATTACTAAACTTCGTAGCTTATAAGCACGACGCCGTCTTCATCGATTTCCCATAAACTTCGCTATTAAATGGCACGATAAATTACTCCTTATTGTTTTTGGAAGCAGTGTATGTTTATTATGCATATTAAAATATTTATATACATAGTTAATATTTCGGTAAGAGTTTATGTCTATAATCTCTTAGTCTTTTGTGTTTAAAAAACTTTAAAGCATCTTTCGTAGCGTACACTTTTTGATTTTATAATAATAAAATACTTATAATAAATAAATAAAAGTCATGTTAGAATCATAACAATTTTTCAGTCTTGTAAAGCACCGATACTTTGCGATTATAGTTAAAGTCGTCACAACCCTACGTCACACTCATTACTTTTTATCGTAAAAAAACGTTAAAGCGAAACCCAAACGAAAAGTTCATTTAATGCTCACGTAAAATATTTTAAAATTTTACCGCTTTTCCATGTGGAAACACTATTTAGGAGTTTTAAAACCTTTTTGACATAAGTTATGGTTACACGATTCCAATTTTAAAACTATTTACGGTAATGCTGTAGATACATAAGTAATTTGTACTTGCTTAGGACTTTTTTAATTAATATCAGGTATTACTGATACTTACCAAATGCAAGGTACATAAAACATAGGTACATACTTACTGGTAAATGGTAACTGCCTCATTAGTCTAGTGGTCCTAAGCGCGACTGCTACACTGAAGGTCCTAGGTTCGGTTCCCAGGTTTAGCAGTGTCGGAGTTTGGGATTTGTGTTTAGTTAATGGCAAATTGGCAATAGGCTCGCCCCCTATTACATGTACAGGTGAAATGTGGGTGTGCAATAAGTATGATAACATTGATAACCTAATGATATGGCTGTCAAGGAAGTCTCAACTATGATGACTGAAATCCGAATCCACGGGAAGGATCGAATCCGAATCCTCTGACTCCTCGAAGTCTTTCTTTCTTTTCTTTCTTATATAAACACCGCATCTCTAAATTACAAAATTAAATATATTAAAATAATCAAATATATATTTGTCCTTCCCACGCCTAGAAAGGCCTAGATCCCAACTTGTATAAAATCGCAAAACGGCATTCTTTTAACATTGAAGAATTTCAATAAGTAGGTAGGCTTGTCCTGCTTTTGTTTTAGAAGTATAGAGACGCCATTTTATTCTAAGGCTATAAATAACTAACCAAATATACAAAATATTCTACAATTTCGCCACCATTTTTCCTTATTTCCCGCGAAATTCGATTCTCTTGCACGTATATTGCCGTATTTGCCGCATGGCACGAGGCAAACGTATACAACCATACATCCTACATTCCCTTATTCTGTGTTCAAACATAACAAGACGGGAGGCCATTCTCGTCACGTAGACAATAACGTCTCGTCTGTCACTCGGACGAGACCCTCTAATTAATTCTAGATACACGTTGTGTTCAGAGTTTGGTAAATGGCTGAATATTTACTAGTAAGTCTGAAATTACTTGTTTTTGGATTCATTTCAGATTTAGTCCAGCCACGCACTGTCCTAATGAAGTTTTTATAGTGAGCAGAAGAGGTAGCAAAATATTTATAGTGATATTTTGTTAAATGCTTGACAAAGATAAAAGTATCACAAAACTATGAAATTCTTTATGATATAAATTGGAATGATATAAAATATTTTTTTAAATTGGTTGACAATGAAATCTAAAAATACCTATTTTAAAATATCGCAAGACTGCCGGTGACATGTGACAAAGTGACAATTGATGTTTGTGTTTAGTAGGTTTAGTAATATTTATCTTCTAAATAAATAGTGACTTGAATTGACACCGCATGCTCTTAAAAATATATGTATACATATTTATGCTACGCTATAATTTGCCGTCATAATCATTATGCAATCTAGTTTTATTTTTTTATTCTCAAGTGAACTTACGGACATCTTTTAAAGTAAAGTTTCAAAAGGCGTACTCAGCACAAGTTACTTTTACAAGGCCCGCTCGCAATGTTACATGGCTAATTAATTTTTATAGAAACGTCGAGTGGTTTAGTACTTACATTTATAACATCGGCAAAGTTATTTTTAATTATATTATGACTATAAAAGATGGTGGTAAAAAGGTTTAAGAAGTATTTTTTATTAGTTTTTTCATGATTTTCCATTCCTTTGTAAATATGTACTGTATGAAAAATGAAAAAAATATGTATGAAAAAGGTTATAGCTGTATTAAACCGCGGGCATCAGCTAGCATCATTTATTAATTTATTATATCTCGGCAACTATTAGTTTTACAAATATGTATAACAGTGTTATCTTTTTGTGTAGGTATAACAAGAATAAAGACAATTAGTCGCAAGTCAGAACTCCATTAATAATATTTGTAGCTTACTTTAAATTTTTAACCGATGTTTTTCCGACACATGTTTTCGATGAAAAATAATTTAATTTCTTTAAATTTAGAATTTTATCGACAAATTAATTGAAACGACACGTCCATCCCTAAAGATAGTATTCATTTTCTAAGTGCAACGATCGCATTAAGAACTTTGTCTAGAGAATTAGTAAAATTGAAAGTTTAAAATGATTAAATTTCTTGGGAAAGGTGGCAATTTGCCAGAAATGGCGGGAAAACAAAGAAGTACCTACGCGAAACACAGCATAAATAGACGGATAATTTAAATAAATTGCAAGCACTAAGTGCACTCAGCGATAGCTTTAACACAAATAAATGTAGATCATTCAATTAGTTGTCTGACTGTCGGGTCGGGAAACAGATCTCGACGAATGTGGCATCGTACCTATGAATTACGAATCTGTACTTATGGAAAGATGAAATGTTTTTGATAGATAATATAGATTAGATTCATAGATTCCTCTTAAATTTTAGAAAATATATATTTCGAAGTATCATTTATTTTAATAATGGGATTCTTTCATCAGAATTAACCAAAATTTATCATAATTGTTTCAATCTAAACTTAACAAACAGACAGACAAACCGAGTTACTTTCGCCTTTAAGTATATTATTAGTGTCGATGGATACTAATATATTTAACCCGAAGAGTTTGTTTGGACGTGCTAAATTCTGGAACTACCCGTCGGATTTGAAAAATTCTTTCAACATTTGATAGTCCAATTCTTGAGGACGGTTATAGGCTATTTAACATAACGCTACTACACTTAGGAGCGAGGGAAAGCGGGTGAAATGGCTAGTTCAATCATAAATATGGAACCCTAAAAACGAACGTAATCGAATCATACGCGCCGCGTATAGGTACCCTGTAGGTCACGGGCGAGCAATGAATCATGTAAGCTCATATCACGACACTGAACCGGTTTCAAAAACCGGTTTATCCGGTGCAGGCTTTAATAAACAAATAGGTTATTGAATCAAAATTTCTATCACTGCATCGTTAGGAAAATATACCTGCTAAGTTCTTATATCTTTTCGTACCTAAGTATTGCCTTCAGAAAGATTAAACCCATACAAAAGGGGTGGGTATTTCAGCTAGGAATCTAATCGGTAAATTCAGTAAAGCGGTAAGGGCCGTAGGTGGGAGGGAGGTGCGTGCCTTGGGTTCAAACTCAAGACCTTTGACTTGGCAGTCCAACGATCATACCACTAGAATATCACTGCTTCTCACTACTGGCTGCCCAGTCTAGGAAAAATCTCTAGCTACGCCAATGTCTATCATCATCATCATCATATCAGCCTATTACATTCCACTGCAGAACGTAGACCTCCCCGAAAGAGCGCCAACCATCCCGGTCTTGGGCAGCTCGCAATGTCTATGCCACAACACAATAATTTTCAACCTCGCAATACCACAGAGCAAGACAAAGCATCTTCGCTAACTCGATATTATTCCTAAGGGTGGGCGCAGTGTATTCAGATCACGTGCCGACCCAAATTCACGGCGCAGACGCCTTGCCACCCGTCACCAACCAAGCCTGATCATGGCGTCGGAGGAAACGTCTGTTTTATATTGGACGTACTAACTTAATTGTAAGGTTCCAGCTTAATTTAAGAAGGTCGGTTATTGTAGCGGAAGAAAGAAACAATAAAATTAAAATTAAAAAGAGAGAAAAAAAAAGGAAATTATCATAATATTTTTTTTATTGATTAGGTGGTCAAACGAGCAGACGAGCCACCTGATGGTAAGTAGTCATCGTGGCTCAGGACACCTGCAACACTAGAGGAGTTGCGTTGCTGAGCTTTAAGAACGGACTGCAGACTGACAGAGCCGCCGCAACCGAGAGGGAACTGGCTCGCAAAAGTCAGAACACACACCAAGGTGCTTTACGACAGACTCCGACGTAAGGGTGGTCGTCAGCCAGTCACACCCGGAGAGGTCCTACCACCGAGCAAAATTCAAATTTCATGTTCATCTTCAATCATTATATTTGTCGCGGTGCTGGGCACGTATCTTCTCACAGAGTGAGAGAGATTAGGCTATAGTCCCACCCACGCACCACTCTAGCCTTAGAGCGGGTTAATAGACTTCACATGTCACCCTTCCCATACACGTAGGTTTCCTCACGATGTTTTCCTTCACTGTTGAAGCGGGTCATAATTAACTATCGCATATGACTTCCAAAAGTATTCATTATTTATGTTGCATAACAAAGCGAGGAACATTCGAAAATTAAAATTAAAACGCAAACAAAAATCTAGAACCAATAGAAGATTTTCATTGACGCTGAATCTATATGTATCAATTAATATCATAGACTAATGTCCAAAGATAATCTAAGCTGAATAAGACACTTCCTTTGCATAAAAAAATTACCTAAACCGTATAAGACATTCCCACTGCGTGAAAAAAAAAACAACAAACAAAAATAAAAGTGGACTATCTCTGCGTCGTCCGCATTATATTTCTCGGCACACATTATGTAAATATCTCTTGGGAGCCGCATAATAGAGTTTTGATCACCATGTCCTCCATTTCTCCATGTTTCTCGGCGCGCGGGTCGCAACCCTAATCACATTCTGTTTATATCTAACTTTGTTTTGTTGGTATCATGTGTGTAATTATGTCACTATGTTTCCGAGAGGATGTTAATTTTACAGACATTACGTTTCTAAACAAGAAACTTTGCAGGCAGTGTTAACTTTGTTTTTTTATCATGCAACGTTAATAGTATTTGACATTTATTTGCAAAAGGGATGTCTGGTATTTGATTACTAAACATGTATAACCATTATATAATTTTATTTTAAACACTTAAGTCGGTTCGTTCAGCTGAGCCCGCGAAATTCAAATTTCAAGTGATTTTTCGCAGTTTGTAGGTCTATAATAAGTTCTGCATTCATGGTAATGGTAATTGCGACATTAACTATACAAAATTCACAATTTTTATCTTAAAATCATTATTGTAGCTAAAAGTAGTGTAAAATGTAAATTTTGACCAATTACACAGATTGCGCCAAGTTTTTGGCTCGATAAGGATTTATAAGTAAAGGTTTTAGTTCTCAGTTGTGAATGTTGTATAGTTAATGTCGCAATTACAACTGCCATGAATCTAGAACTTGTTATACACCTACAAACTGCGAAAAATCACTTGAAATATGAATTTCGCGGGCTCAGCTGAACGATCCGCCTTAAAAAACGCTATCATTTTCACATTAGTACGTGTTGTTACATTATGCGTGTTATTACTTTTCTAGTACTTTAGAACTATAGGGAAAGAACTCGTCATAGTATTTCAAAAGGACACCAAAAATGCTTCTGTCAATTACAAGCAAAAAGTAAATCTAAAACGCAAACAAGTTTCAACAAAATTTCACACAAAAACTATGAAAAAGATTGGACGGTAAAACAAACAGGACTCGCGAAATTCAAGCTGAACAATTCAGTCGAGTTAGCCAAATAAAAAAAATATCTAATCCTAACGATTCAGCATCGAAACAAAAAAAGATCGCATAGCAGACTTATCAATTATTCGACGCCGGGAATTTTTGCGACTGGCAACACAATGGTCCATCAATCCTTTGGGGGACAAAAACTAGCAACACTAACATTCCGGTAGAACAAAAGATCGCGGAAAAAGCGCGCCAATGATACGATGTCGCGATGGCGAATGTGATTTTTTTTATTAAAATTTGTGACAATTAAAAAAATATTTCTTAAAAATACATTGAACTTCGTTAGGCGATTTTTTTTGCGTTATAAATAGACTTATTCTTCCCAAAATCCCAACAATATAAAAAACACATAAATTCTAACCTCTAACATATTACTTCATGAATATATTCACGGGTTATCTCGCTGTGCAAGCAATAATGGCGGAAAAAATAACAAAATACAGCGAGGTTCACGTAAATAGTGCCTGTCACAATGAATAAATAAAAATACATAATAATTAAATATCAGTGAACCTGACTCTATGAATTAATCTTCATAGAAATTATATATTATTAGGAACATCGCGGAAACTTATTACGTGGGAGAGCCATGCTTCGGCACGAATGGGCCGGCTCGGCCTCACAGAACACAGTTGTGTTTCGCCGAGTGAGTGTGGTTACCGGAGGCCCAATCCCCTTTTAAAAGGTCGGCAACGCACTTGTGACTCCTCTGGTGTTGCGGGTGTCCATGGGCGACGGTAATCGCTTACAGGCGATCCGTCTGCTCGTTTGCCCTCCTATCCCATAAAAAAAAAATGAAACGCAATTTTTAATGCAAGTAAACCTGTTTACCATCCTTTTTTATGCACCATAAGGATTTGTGTGGCCTAGAAAGTTCTTAAGAACTACTCAGATTTTTTGCCAGATGGGACGGCTGGGTTGAACATAAGCATAATTTCCAAATTAGAGCATTTTTAGACCTTAAAATATTAAGTTATTTTTTAGTAAAGGAAAAAATTCAATCGCGGGCAGGATTCCAACCTGCGTCTTCTGGTTTGATACACCAGACGCTCTGACCTCTAAGCCACCGCGAACCGCACCGCATGATTGAAATTTTGCCTTCACATTCTGAATTTACGTCATAAGGCGACGTTGAAAAATGCAAAATAACCTTAAAATATTTTAAAAAAATTTAGACGATATAAAGCTGGTACAGCAGTCTGGAACTGGCTTTCACACGCAAAAGTCGAAACAAACATCAAGGTGCTTTACGACAGACTCCGACGTAAGGGTAGTCGCCAACCAGTCAGACTCTAAGAGGACTTACCAAGCAAATTCTTGATTTTTAAAAACACGTATTAGCCCCCCAGCCCCCAATCAAAACATCTCAATCATTAAGATACTGGGAATTCCGTATGCATTGTGTGATGGAGGCGGGGTACACACAAAAGAATGCTTCGACATTCATGGGCGAGGCGACGAACCGTGCACTAGACTAGTCGATGACGATGATTTAGTGGTGTGGCGGTTATCGATAAATTTATATTGATAACGAACACTATCTATTAAAAATTGCAAAAACATAATTTATTTCAGATAAATATATTTAAAAGCCTGAATCGATTTCTTTCCAGACGGATCGCCTGATGGTAAGCGATTACCGCCGCTCATGGACACCCGCAACACCATAGGAGTCACAAATGCGTTGCCGACCTTTTAAAAGGGGATTGGACCTCCAGTAACGTCACTCACTCAGCGAAACACAACGTAAGGGTTGTTTAACGCCGGTTTTCTGTGGGGCCGTGGTATCACTCCGACGTAAATTTCTAAAAATTCAATCAAATTAAATATGATTTGAGAATTAAAAGAAGCCGTAGCACCTCTACAAAACTAGGCTAATAGGGCCGTTTGCTTGTTTGTAATACAATTAAGTGATATAAAAATCTGTAAGTTCCTCAGGTTTACAACAGTAAATGAATTAAATACTTTGTCTTCCAACCTACTTAAATGGCGTTACATAAATAGCTTTACATTTATTACGTTAAGAAATGCGCACGTGCGCAATGGCGCATTATTGGCGTCACACATCTTGTACTCTGAATCTTTGATGCAGCTAACTATTGAAATTGATACGTCATAACCGGCATGCTGTCATATGAATCTAACGGTATTTAGGACAATAAAGTATAAGGTTCAAATATTTCAGAGACGGGTTACGATCAATTCCAAGAGAATGAATGTAAGCGCTTTTCTGAGAAAAAAACTAGTTAACATTGGAGTCTTCGCGAGGACACAAGACTGTGACGTAAAGGATTTTTAGGACAGAATAAAGATTATATCAAGAACATGACCATAGCTATCAGGAATAGCACCGATAAAGGAAATGACCTCCAACGAGATGGATTGATCTTCAGCAAATCGTCCGATCTGGGATCGCTGGAAGTTGTTGGATGCGGACGGCATGTAACCGGTCCTTGTTAAAGTCTTTGTACTAAATAACGGTGCATAGTTTACTAAAAAAAATGTATTAATAATAAGCTGACAACCCATTTGCAAGTCGAGTCCTTGGATGGGTGACCATTCTAAAGATGTTGAGATTCTTCTTTAATTCAGAGAGCACGTCGGTCCCTGTTATCCTACGAACACAGTACACTAGACGACAGCTCAAAAAGCCTGATAACCAGTCTATTCGACTTGGTAATCGAACTCAGGACTTTTAACGTAGAGCATTTGGGACGAAAGAGGCAGTAATGATCTAAATACTTCTAAGAAAACTTATCGTGAAATTTCAACGTGCGATGTCACATCCCTAGTTGCGAAATAGACATGCCACTTGATGACTCCACCGCCTAGCATTGAGAAAAACACTACAGAACTGAGATATACATTGAAATACAGTTTCTTGTGAAAACGTACGCATGAACAAATGAATATCTAGGACCTAGCTACTTATATCTCAGTATATATTTTAATTAGTAAAGAGGTGGTACGTTATACACACTTTTTAAATTAATTAAAGCAGCCCGCACTGCTTTTATTTGCATAAAATAAGTTATTCTCATGGTATAGAGAGCAACAACAGAATCTGAAGCCCGGTATCTTTGGGTACGCAGACGACAGCACCGTTGTAGAGAGTTACACAACCAGCGCACGGACCGGTGGACCAGACATCCAGTCTCTAAGAGAGGCCATGGTGAGCGCCTGAGTTTGTCCCTGGCAGTCTCCGAATGGGGCGACGCCAACCTGGTCAAATTCAACGCTGCCAAGACCCAGGCGTGTCTGTTTTCCGCCAAAAAGAGCCCATTCCAACTGGCTCCTACTTTCCGAGATGTATCTGTGCCGATAACTGACCACCTTGAACTTGAACACGACGACACGTTTGGCGTAGCGGCTGAGCGATCGGCTTCTGCGCAACGTGTTGTGGGTTCGATCCCCACACAGAGCAAATATTTGTATGATCTGCAGGTAGTTGCTCCGGGTCTGGGTGTTTGTGTTTGTGAGAATTTGTGTTTGTAAACGCACCCACGATACAGGAGAAAATCCTAGTGTGGGGCAACGTTTTTTTTTAAAAAAAAATAAAACTCTTGGTCGTTACTCTGATGTCAACCCTCAACTTTGGCTCCTACATAGAAACCAAGGCTCAAGTAGCTGCCAAAAAGCTGGGTATCCTCTCGAAGGTGCGTCATTACTTCACGCCGGAACAATGGCTCACATTGTATAAAGCACAAGTTCGGTCGTGCATGGAGTCCTGTTCGCACCTTTGGGATTGATCGGCTAAGTATCAGCTCGAGGCGTTAGAATCCGTCGAGAAACGTGCCAAGAAGCTCATTGTTAATGACTCCCTTGTCCGGGCCAAACTCCAAAGTCTGGAAAATCGCCGCAAACTTTGCGGCGATTTTCCTAGCTAGCTAGCTTATCGGTTTTTTATTGAATACATTTCGAAGAGTGTGCATCAGATCTCCACGATCTTATTCCCCCTAGCCCTTTCTACTATCGGACAACCAGAAGCACGAAAAAGCGACATCGATTCATGGTGGACATTCCGAAACCCCGAACGCTTTAAGTCCACTTTTATCATGCGTACCGCTGAATTGTGGAATGCGATTCCCGAGTGGGTCTTTCCCGATGGATATAATCAGGGTGTCTTCAAATCACGAGTGAATCGGTTTCTTCTAGGCAAGCGCGCTCCATCGTAGATCGCAGTATCGCTTAACATCAGGCGAACTGGCGGTCAAGCGTAAGCGTATCACAAATAAAAAAAAATGTTTTATTGCAGTGTTCCTGCAATGAGGACTATTGCGGCTAGAGACGCTAGCGCTTCTATAGCGTGGTCCCCGAAATGTGAAATTACACTGTTATTTAGAGTAATTTAGTGAAACATATTACATACTTTCATACCATCACGCCTGTATTCCCCGAAGGGTTAGGCAGAGGCGTACAAATGTACACCCACAGTTCGCCGGTATGTTTAGGTACCATGTAATAGGGGGCGAGCCTATTGCCATTAACCGGGCACAAATCCAGACTCCGAGCTGCTACTGAGAATTTAATAGAAAAATACAATAACACCTTGCTCGACCTGAGGATCGAACCCAGGACCTCTAGCGTAGCAGTCGCGCTTGGGACCACTAGACTAATGAGGCAATCCTACTACTTACCTACTTTTAAATTGATTTATTTATACTCGTAGGATACTATGGCATTCCTTCAAAATGTATAGAAAAATAAAAACTGTTTATTCAGAATATACCTATCTATTTTAGTTAGTACTTACTATCATGGATATCTTCATTATTCAGGATAACTCAATTAACTATTCAAAAGGATGTCAATTTTTCGTATCATAAGAACCAGTAGACTGCCTAATTTGTCTAGTGGTTCTTATTAATTCGTGAAAATATTTACAAATTATCTATACTTATAATAAAACTGTAGAGAGGTCAATTCTGTACATGAAATATATTTCCAAAATAACTATCAGCGGGTGATTAGTGATCGATACTGACGCCAAAAATGCAATCAGTAAAATTTTTGTCTGTCTGTCTGTATGTTCGTTATAGAAACAAAAACCACTCGACGGATTTCAACGAAACTTGGTACAATTGTTCTTCATACTCCTGGGCAGGTTATAGTATACTTTTCATCACGCTACGATCAATAGGAGCACAGCAGTGAAGGGAAATGTTGGGAAAATGAGTGATTCATGAGAAAGGTTTCAAGCTATAAAACATCACGCTACAACCCTTAGGAACGGGGCAACGCAGGTGAAACCGCGGGCGAAGAACTAGGGAACAAAGTAACTATTCCACGCGGACGAAGTCGCTGGCAAAAGCTAGTTTAGAATAATTTAGTGAATATTTTGCAATACCTGAGTTATGGCAATTAAGAGTTACGGGTCAACGAATGATAGTGTTTTGTGACAGTTTTATCTTTCGAAAACGTATGACCTCCTTTTTTCCCAACAAAAGGGGACTACGCATCTTTGTAGCAGACTAGATATTTTAACGGTACCGCTTTTAAGGTAAGTATTAAATATGATTTAATGTATTACTTTCAGGCGCGTAATAACAAAAAAAGCTACTTCAGCATATACTTACTTGCCAGTGGTGACATCTGGTGAACTTAAAGACGGTGGCCCTCATTACGATTCAAGCCCTTTTCCCATAGGGGTAGGCAGAACCTGCAATTATTTCATCACAAATTGCAACGCGAAATTTACACCGACCTCGTCATGTTTAAAATTAGAAAACGTCAATTCGAATCTAGATAAAGCTGCCTATAAACATTTTTGAATATTTATAACGTGTCCCATTCAATGGCTGAATAAAAAACGACAAAGGCTAGATTTCGCGGCACAGGCCAAACAATGATTTCCGTTTCCGCTCACAATATGGCGAATCTTTTCACCGGTATCCGTTGTTTCCAATTGTTGAAATGTTTTCACTGCAGGTGCAGTTTGTATTAAAATAGGATAGATACCTATAATGTTTTTACTGAGGATCGCTGAACCGTGGGCTGGCATAATGATAATATTCCAGTGACAATCAATTTTCTGATCTACATATTAATATGAGCGCACTGGAGAATGGTGATCAGTTGAATGATTTATTCTCTTTTAGTGCTGTAGTGCTGTATTTGATAAGTGTTTCATAGACAATTTTTATAGTAGAATCGGTCTACTTGTACAGATTCAGTTATTTGTGCACTTCTTGCATTTTCGGGGGAGTCTAAAGGCACCTTGGGCACGAAACAATCTTACTGAAAGTTGAGAAGGAATCGTACAATCTTCTTGAGAACAAACAAAGCAAACTAATAGATCATTAAATTTATAGTCACCTCCATTAACAGTGACGAGAAATCAACAATCTAGAGCCCAAATTGCTGAATGTCTTTTGTGAAGGTTTTTGATTTATTAAAAACTAGCTTTTGCCAGCGACTTCGTCCGCGTGGAATAGTTATTTTGTTCCCTAGTTCTTCGCCCGCGGTTTCACCTGCGTTGCCCCGTTCCTAAGCGTGATGTTTTATAGCTTGAAACCTTTCTCATGAATCACTCATTTTCCCAACATTTCCCTTGACTGCTCTGCTCCTATTGATCGTAGCGTGATGAAAAGTATACTATAACCTGCCCAGGAGTATGAAGAACAATTGTACCAAGTTTCGTTGAAATCCGTCGAGTGGTTTTTGTTTCTATAACGAACATACAGACAGACAGACAGACAGACAGACAGACAGACAAAAATTTTACTGATTGCATTTTTGGCGTCAGTATCGATCACTAATCACCCGCTGATAGTTATTTTGAAAATATATTTCATGTACAGAATTGACCTCTCTACAGATTTATTATAAGTATAGATAGATATCCTAAATAGGTAGTCCTATTAAAAATATTATGAAATGTAATTGGTTTACTGAAAGAATAATTTAAATCGACTAATAAAGTTGAAGTTTTTACTGGGGATTATGAGGAAAACTAACGTGAGCATATATTTTGTTTGGCGTACGCTCTATGTCTAGCATAGAATTACAGTGCTAATAATTTCCAAATTTCAATTTTTTTTAGCTCAACTTGCTTATTATAATAAATCCACCAAACCCGAAATCCCTCCACACTCTAAAAGCCAACCCAAGACTCCAAATCTTCCCTACATTAGTAATTCACGTACATAACCAGTGAACCATTCGAAGCAGCCGTCGAAGGGCGCTCAGCTGCAAAGGTCGCCGCCGGTCGACGGTACGTACTGTACCCGTAAGGTTACGATAACGTCTCCTGACGTAATAACGGTAATGTAAGTTGGAGATGTGATTTTTTCTTTATTTCAGGAGTTGAAGACAATTTTATTACGCACCGTAAAAGTTCTTAAAGGTAATCGACAAGGATTTTGCGATTCTTCAGACAGTAAAACGTTCACGGTTGTCACACTAGGAGTCTTCGACTGCAACTGTTAGCAACGGGACTGCAACTATTGACGGGAAAATTAGTAGCCGCGTAAAAGTATGGAAGTTTTTTTAACCAAAGGTTTTCGTGAAAATCATCTTTGCATACAATCTGTAGACGTTGGGAGAGACGGGAGCGTGATTTATGATTTAGCACTAGGTAAGCACAAGGCTCTAGCCAGATATTCACTTCGGAGGGGATCGGACCAGAAACAGTGCCCGGAATCCACTATTTTCAAGCTCTGAACCAAAGACAAATAACAACTTTATTTTAATATAATCACAGATCCAATAAATGTTGGGTGGGTTCGATCAGAGATAAGCTTTAATGACGAGACGGCGGTTTCTGTTAATACAAGATCAGAGACCATTCTTAAGATTTAGCACGCTTAAGACCGCTTCTTGCGTAAGGAAGCACTCGGACAAATTCTCATTTTATTAAGGAATAGCTTACTAAGTAAAGACTAGTTATAATTCATACAATATTTAGATCTCACCATTCCTAACTCGCATATATTCTACTCGCTCATTAGAACAAGGGTTATATATATACACACACAGTTTGATCATAAATATTTTACGGTCGTAAACTCATAAGTAATTGAGTGGTTTCAGTCTAACTAACGGCACTTCTTAATGACCCATTTATGATCTTACCACTTTATGACTAATAGCAACTGGAATATCTGACGGCAGGATATTTTGGAGTTGTTGAAGGAAATTTGACGATCTATAGTTTTTAGGTTGTAAGAGCGGGATAGCGCTATTTATTATGTTCTTTTTATAGATTAAGTCGGCAAACGAGCTGACGAGCCACCTGGTGGTAAGTAGTCATCGTCGCCCATGGACACGTGGAATACCAGAGGACACACACCAAGGTGCTTTACGACAGACTCCGACGTAAGACCACCCTTACGCCAGCCAGTCAGACCCCAAGAGCTACCACCGAGCAAGTCAGATATTTTCACGCCTCTTACGGGATGCCTATCTGAAAGGCAGTGAGGAACAGTATTCTAACCCGTCCCCACATGGGGTAAAAGTGTGTATAGTGGCATTCCTCGCTCTCAATCGCAAAATGATCGCAATCAATCCTTTTTAGCACGGCCCCTGGAATACCGATTGTTAGAATAGGGTATTTTACCTTCTGATCCAAATGAGTGCTGGAAACCTAAAACAAAAAAAAATAAAGTTATTAAATATGTATGCAGAAGAGAGAGAGAGATAAAATTTGAAAAGTGACTCGTTCTTTACTTCATTTTGAATTTTTTTCAGTCTGACAGATGGGCAATCGCTTTATCATACTCTTAGCCTGTTCCATTCTGATCAGATGCGGCTGGACATCGGTAAGTATTTTAGACAAAGCTACTGCCATCGGTCCTCCGCAACCCAAATTTTGTTTGATATTCTAAGGATAGAGTGGTTGTCGCCAGGCATTTTGGGTTTCTGACTACCATTAATAATTATTGCCATAAGTATCTATTCGTATGAATAATTAAAGAATTATATTATGTACAGTAAACGATCAAAAGTCCATAAGCCCGCTAAGGATTATATTATAGCTATGAACAATACGAGCGAGCTCGATACAGCCAGTGCATGTCACTTGTTAACGACAATCTATAGAAGGTCGTAACTCAAACTAAACGTCAAGCTATTGCGTTGTGAGATTGCCTATGGACTTTTGGTCGCCACTGTACATGACAGTGGTGAGTACCTTGGATTCGAACTCGAAACCTAAGACTTAGTAGTCCAGTGGACATATCACTAAGCTATTAGGTTATAGACTAGTGAGTGGAGTGGTATATTGCTTTAAGGTTTTTAGAAAAAGGTTTTTCCCAGGATGGACACAAAAACTCATTGCGTTTTACAAAAAAAAACGTTTGAGTTGCACACGACACTTCACGCGTGGCAGGACGATTCGTTAGCGTGGACGCTGCGTTTTAATTGCGTTACGTGTGAATGCTATGCTAATATGAGTGTGGCTACTGCGGTTGAACTAGTTTTGAAGTTTACAAACTCACTTGACAGCTGTCATGAGAGTTGCGAAATCATAGCAAAATATTTTGTATAACAATATTAACAGTCTACACTACCTGGCATCAAATAAAATTAAAAAAATATGCATTGGAAGCATATAAAAAAGTACCGTGGCGCACCATTACCCGTTTTGAAAACTTGCGATGTATCAGATGTAGCAATGCAGTCTAATATGAACCTTAACTCGTGGAGTGTAATGCTGTATATAGATTAGCGATGTATCGATTTTCCTATGGGTTTATGGACGGTTCAAATTACAAGCAGAAGACAACTACTGTTTTTTCTATTTTCTCCGGATTTCTTCTGTTCTGTTCTTTCGTTAATAATGTAAAATAGAGATAAATTCGGTTTGTTGTATTTTTTCTGGATTAAGTAAGTCGGAAAACGAGCTGACAAGCCACCTGGCGGTATGTCATCATCGTCGCCCATGGACACTTGCAACCCCACAGGAGTTGCTGATGCGTTGCCGACCCTCAAGGGTACAGACTGCAGACTGCCTGAGCCGCAGCAACCGAGGGGAACTGCCTCTTACGTGCAATAGTCGAAACACACACCAAGGTGCTTTACGACAGACTCTGACGTAAGGGTGGTCGCTACCCAGTCAGAACCCAAGAGGTCTTACCACCGAGTAAAATATATATTTTTAACGGTTGTTTTTCTTTATTAGCCGTTACTGCCCTAATGCTGGGCGAAGGCCTCCCCTAAGTCTTTCCAAGTACTCTTTTCTTGCGCCTCCCCCCCTCGAACCATCTCTCGCGGAACGCATCCAAAACGTCCAACCACCTTTTTGGACATTGAGTGGACACTCTTGCCCAACGCTCATTGTGCATGCGGCTGACATGACATAATTATGAAATGTTAATGTTAAAGTGAAATAATTAAGTAATGAGCTAAGTAGGTATGTAAATCAGCACCCTAAATCCATTGAATTATTTTCTAGCAACCCAAATATACACTTCGAAATTATTTTTGCGTGAAAAAGAAAGCGTCCCTTCTCAATTCCCACCAAAAATCTTAAACGCTTTAAATATTTTAGAATTTTATTAGGTACTCGATTTGAATTATTTTTCAACACTTGTACGATTTATATTTTAATAACATTTTTTTATAGCCATCTTTTTTAATAAATCAAACACCAGTCAACTACCCTATTCTTGCAATTCTACAGATTAAATAATTTTAAACTAAGTATTTTTAATTTAATTTTGATTTCATAAAATATAAACATCAATAGCAATATAATTTATGAATCTCTTTTTACAATATTTTATGTAGTGAAGTACGATTTTATGTAATACTAGCTTCCGCCAGCGGCTACGCCCGCTTTATCAACGACCCATGTCACTTCCCAGAACAAAATAATCAAATAATTTTCCCGTTTTTGCAACATTTTTTAATTGTGCTCCGCTCCTATTGATCTTAAGACCTCTCTACAGATTTATTATAAGTATAGATTAATTTAATTTTAATCTAATTATATTTAAATATTTGCATGCCATACAAACTGAAGTGACAAATGTGTGAAACATATTATTGTAAAACACGTAACACCTGTATTAACCACATTTATGCGAATAAATGACTTATGACTTATGAGATTCAACTAAGAAAATTGATTGCAAATCGCTAACTAAACGAAGTTTAAATTTAACCAAATGTTATATACCTACAAAGGGATTATCTATCAATCTGCACGTTTACGTTGTAGTAAATATATGTCAATAGATCCGCTACCGAAACGTTCTTATATTATTGAACGTTGTAAATTCAGAATTGGCCTTCTGAATTAATGCAAACTGCAAATTCAACCCCGCCGCCACTAGCAATTTAAACCATAGCCAAACTAGAGTGGGGGGAGACAGAACTCGTAAATATGTCGGATTTTATAGTAGGGCACCCCTGCCAGGGGCTTGTACGGTGGGGTGGCAACCCTGAGTTTTTACTTGTTTTCTAACAATCCGGGTTTGTTAGCCATGATTTTCTTGATTGCTTATCCGTATTAGGGATGTGATGTCTTGAGTGGGTGATCTGACTAATTTAGTTAAGCTTTTTTTTTCATGCATGGACAGTAATGTCCCTGGGTCATTGTTTTGATAGAAAAGACTCACAGACACACTCAAGGGGTTATGAGTCAGGCGGACCGAATTTCTCTTACAAACGTAATACCGAAATAAATCATAATTCAAACACAATTTAATCAAATTTTGTTATTATTCGGATTCCGATACCGGGAATCTAGGTTCCTACGCTACCATTTTGTCCGAAATATTTCGCTGGAAATAAATGAAAGCGAATGTAATTTATTGATAAAATGTCCAAGTTTGGAACGATTTTCCAATCTTTTATTTCCAGTGAAGTTGTAGTAGACGAAATAGTACGGCAGGAACCTAGATTGACGGTATTCAAATCCGAATAATAGCATAATTTGATAGAATATTGTCTGCATTACGATTTATTTTGGTATTACGTTTTTGTGGGCAATTCAAGCTCCGCCGGACACTTAATGTAATTCGTAAAGTAGTGGAATTTGGCTACATGATATTGTGTATTTGGGTACAAGACTGTCCAAAAAACAGTCTTCTTATATGGATCGTAAAATTCCACATTTAGCAAAACTAATAGAATATAACGTGGTCTTTAAAAAAAAACTTGTAGCAAGTATTTTATAGGTACACTGGTAATTTACAGAATTATTCCCTTGAAGTAATCATTATCATCATCATCCACAATCCATTTACTGTTGGACACGGGTCTCCTCTCAGAGGGAGAGTAGTGAGGCCATAGTCCATTAAGCTGGCCTAGTCCGGGTTGGCAGAAAATCTCTCAGGCAGGTTTCCTATCGATGTTATTTTTCACCGTTTAAGCGAGTAATAAATAATTAATTAACATGCACCTGATTACGAAAACTCAGAGATTCTGCTCTCCTTGCATTGGAACTCAAACCCTACGACTTGGATAAGATAAATACTTACCTTCGGAGAATTCCTAAAGATAAAATACCAGGTGCTAACACATGCATGGCGGGAACAACGGGTTTCACTTCATTATCCATTCAACTTCACTACGGCTTGAAATTAAAATGTTACCAGTTGAAAAAAGTCTTGTAATTATGAACACTGCAACTCAATTAGAATGGAATTGTTTTATAAAGTCAAGTGGCATGGATTTTTGTTCCTTTCCTTCAGCTTGTTTCCTTCTAAGTTCCTACAGTGAATCTGCCATTAATTGCAAAACTAATGTGGATCGAGTCGTTCGAAATAGATATTTTTGACGTTACACAGTAGAAGTTTCGGCGTCTTGTGTTCAGTCAACTATAAAAAATTATATTTAGCGTGAATTGACGGCTCACAGCAGCAGAAATCAGGGGAATATTTGAATGAATAAATAGGTGCTAACTGTTGCCAGTGCTTTCACTCGTATCTCATAGGACTTTTTGAGTTATAAGGTAGCCTATATCCTTTTCTAATGTCCCATCTATCTCTATACCAAAATTCATTAAAATTGGTTCAGCTGTTTAGGCGTGAAAGGTTAGAAGCGTAACTGACTAACATATTAAACAGACAGTGAGATAGTTACTTTTGTATTGATAATATTAGTATGAATACTGAGGAGATAGGTTTATACGGCCAGTTATGTATAATCTTGTATCATCAAATATGCATCTGTTCTGCGTATGCGATCCAAAAAACCAATAAAATAAAAACGAGATAAAAATGCCCCTCATTTACGTAAAAAGTCATTACAACATAATTAAATTGTGAACAAAGGATGCACACCGTAAATCATTGCATTATAGTTATAGTTTTAATTGGTTTTGTCTCCCGCGGTGTTGAGTTTAAATGAACCACTGGGTAGAGATACAGGACAGGTAGAGGACAGAAGGTTAATGTATAAAAATACGTATAGGTTAATGTATAAGCGACCAATAAAATATTTTTGATAAATGATATATATTTCTGTACTTAGATATATCTTTTGCAGACACTTTTACGAGTCATTTTTTTTTTAACTAGATGGTTTCGGTGTTTCTTCTCAGTGGTATTTCTTAAGTAAAAACCTCTGAGAAGAAACACCGAAAGTCGAAACACAGAGAATCATGGTCCCTCTTAAATTCCAGACACTACACATAATAGTATTATCAGATATGTGAATTTTATAGAGTTTTTAATTTCGAAACAGAAAACAAATGCGTGGCCCGAATCAGGCGCAGAGCTCTCAAAACTTTCAGTTTCTATAGGAAACTGTGAAAGAAAACAACGTAAATATAAATAAAACCACTTATGGGAAGATGGTTATACGTTCTTAATTATGTAAGTATTTAGTTAATAAGACTGACTGGCACAATCAATAAGTCTGCCGACATAGTCCAGCGTAGACGTAGAGAATGATACTTACCCAAATCCCACTTTTTCATTCGGACAAGAGGCTCGTGCCTATTGTGCATGTGCTGATGTCTACACCCTAAGTCAAATTTAACGTTTGAAGGCCTAATCATTTTTTGTTATTATTTAGCGAGAGGGTACTTCGTTTTATTATAGAAGAATCTACTATATTATCTACTAACTTCCAGTTTCCATATCCTATCTGTCAGTAGAATAGAGATAGGATTTTGACATAAGCTCCATACAGCTTCTGTCAAATCCTATCTCTAGTAAGCAAATCTACTGACAGATAGGATATAGAAACCGGCCGTTAGTAAGTAGAATAAACAGATTGATTGTCAGACGATAATATTTACACTATGGATGAACCCAACCTAGCTGGGTACACAGCACAATGTTGGGTATTTCAATTTTCACACTCATGCCTTACCTCAATTACCTACTTATATACATATTCTCACTTGGTTTAGAATAAATAGACCTTCGTCGTGAATCTGTCCTATGGCAAAGGCCCGTGGGCGGAGCACAATGGGTCGCTACCTGATCCCTTGTGTCCAAAACCAAAAAAATATATATTAGTAATTAAACCAATATTTGCTAAACGATTCCATGTTCGTTAATGATCGCAAGGAATTTTTAGTTAATGATCGCATTTTTAAGTTTTAATTAGAATCATAAGGTTAAAGAACTTGGCATTTGCGTCGTTTTTTTTGATAAAATATTGATATTGTAGCATTTAAAACAGAGATAACACTAATGTCGCCGTTTATTGTGGTTTAATGTGTTATGCCATTGTAGATTACGACAATACATATGAATAATGTAGCTGTATTACCTTTCATTGCTCTACAAGGTAAAACTGCTTCAGCTAAGACATACATAAAGTGACGAGTAATTACAAAGTGGCGGATCTAATCTACACTCTTTGCGCTGTAGCATGGTATGGGTGACAGTTTCAGTAACATTTCGTTTCACTCTTGTCGGTTGCCGCGATTTACAAATTATGACTTAGTATTTTAGCTGTATCACATTCGTAATATATTAAATCATTAATAACTGTAGTAAATTAAATTAAACCCAACCAGAATGCCCAAAGACCGTCATACAGGCAACTGTCACCGGAACCATGCTACAGCGCAAAGAGTGTAGGGGCCTTAGGGGGAGCAAGCTAGCCCCTAACTTCCCTCTCCTCGCCATTACTATACCTACTCACATCTTGAACAAATATTATTTCTATGTTCAGAACTTGCTAGAAAAATGATAGTGGGGTTTGACAAAATGTTGCTAATTTGTTATAAAATTAGCATTTATTATTAAAATTAAATTAGCAATAAAACAATGCAATTGTATATTTTATTTAACTGTTTTACTGCCAATCCAGATTTATCTGGTCACAAAAAAAATAAGGTGAAAGTTTTTAATTGGATAAGTATGTAGGTAGGTACTTAAATAGAGTATGTAGGTAGAGGTATGTAGGTAAATTTTAACCAAGTCAATGATTCATCTGAGAATACTGATAATGACATCTTAACTATCATTATGAAGAAAAATTATAAATAAGAAGCTAGATAACCCTTGAGGGGCCACTCTGACCTCATATTATGATATGTTGCCGACAGTGAAATTAAAACTTAAACAAGATAATTATTATGTCATGCATTATGATTAAGTCATAATTATGCACATTATTATAATCATGTACCCATACATAGCTACAGTTGATCATATTAATTAAAGTCTTTGTTCAATCTACAAGATAAGTATTCCATAGCAGCTACTGAATGCATCAATGTTATGTGTTGTGTTTGTGAGTCCATGATGGTCTTAATCATAACACTAATGAGTTACAAAATACCTACATACCACTTTAATGTTTTAGCAAAAATGTAGATTATCTGATATCAGGCAAGGGTATGTTGACTGGATCTTTGAGATCTTTCAAGGTTTTTTTTTAATTGGAATGCCAAATGTCAAAAATTTGGTAGGTAACTTTTTATGTTAAATGGTTAAATTATTAGAGATAGGTACACTTTCATTGATATCATAAATAATAATAAAAGTAATATGTAATAAGTAGGTATAGGTTCATAAAACACTTATTGAAAAAACTGGTGCAAGGAACATAGTGCCTTTATTTATCTTTTATTAAAATTTCATGAAGCTTGAGAAATCTAGAAAATTAATCATTTATTATAATTTAATAATCAGTCTGTTATTCTCCAAAAACTAAATGAATTAATAATTCGTCCCACGTTCCATGCAGAAATTAAATTAGAAAGACAAGGGAGGCACTAAAAGTAAACAATCGACATTCTAAATTCAAAAGGAGTCGTAAAACATTCGTCTCAGTTCATAATAACATCAAATGAGGCAAAGGCATTCTCGGAACGTCCGCACACTGTCAACATCAAAGCGTGTCGGCTTCTAAAGAAACGTGCAACAAATTATGCATTCTAACAAATTCCCATTAATATCTGCACGGAATGACCGTAAGGACCTATAAATAGCCCAGCAAAGGGCTCAAAGGATGCGACTTACCGGATAGAAGGAGCATAACTAGCAGAAACGGACGCATCACGCACATTTTATCGCACTTTATCACATAAAATTGTCACACTTGCTATTAAAATTTGTTTTCTAACTTACACACGTCCATTTTTTGTTTAAATTGTGTTAGACAGGCATGTTTGGTTGTGAGAATAGGGACGTAAACATTAGGCAAGGGCCACGACCGACCGAGCGGAGTTGTCGAATACGAACAAAGTTGGGCAAACGAACTCGACGGTCGGGAGCTTCAAAGCCGCTTTCACAGACAGCACACATTATTAAAAAAGCTGTTCACGGACGCACACTAATGTTATTCAGGGATACCAGACAGCAGCTAACTTCATTGCATATTTGACAGTTCATTCACACCGTTTCGCTCAGAAACCTTTAAATTTACGGGAAGTAAATGACAATTTGTGTCGAAATTGTGGTATTAAAAACAATTATGTCTATTTATGATAATTGGAATATACAAAATATTAATTTAATTGTCAGTTTTGTTGATTTTCATAATACATCGACGTATTTTCAGTATTAAAGTATAGATGGCGAAATGACTAATCATTTCGCCATAGCGCTCACTATTCCTCAACAGATGGCGCAGACGTCAATACTCAATAGGTCCGGGACCGTAAAGAAAATCACCTTATTTTTTTTCTGTTTTCTAACAATAATTTCAAACAACAATATTACGGATACAAAAGTAACAATTAATTAATTTACTAAGTTAATATTATTATTATACTTAGTTTTACTTGCAAACCTACTTATGCACGAGTATGTATGTTTTGCGTTTTCTAGCAAGAGCAACCAATAAATTCTGATATAAAATCCTTATCAGTGAAGATCTCATTAAAGATAATGTTGTATTATACTTGAACATTGTTTTATTGTAGTCAATTAGGTGATAAGGAAATGCACTTTTTTAGTATTTTAGGTTGAAAATTTAGGGTCTCTATGAAGCTTGTATATAACATTTTGATAACATGGCTTGGAAAGGGATAATTATGCATATTTCATTAGATGTAATTTTCTTTAAAAAAAATAAAAGATGTAGACATCAAAATGCATAGACAGTTGAAAGAAAAACCAATAACTTTTAGACATTCTTTTTATTGCTAAAATGATGCTTTGCAAATGTTTGACCAACAATCAGAGGGAACACCAGTGTGGCATCAGCATACAGCTTCACTGGAGTTGCATTTGGCCTAATCTTGCCCCACGACACTGCCTCATCTGGCCTCGCCCCAGCATCACTACCATCAAACTCACTGGCTGTATTAATATATACAGAAAAGTCTGCTCCATTCCTCATCAAATTAGCGTTACAAATATGGTGTTTTATAACACCACCTCCCAAAATAATCATACCAGTATTGTTGGCTTTTACAGCCATAGTATTCAACCTCCTTAAGTCACTCAAAATGTCTATGATAAGTCCTGGCCGCTTATATGAATGGAAGTACATCATATCGCCCAAAGAACCATCAGTTAATGCTGGGCTAAAGATTGGAATATTGTTCCTCCATGCCCAATAGCATACAGAACTCTCATCATTAATTTTTTCGCCCAATCTTGCAATTATCCTTGATGGAGTCCAAACAGTTCCATTTTGGATTTGTTCATCAAGCATTTCATCTAGTAATGGTGTCACCCACTCTTCAAATCGGCAATAATTGTCATTTGGAACTAGCAAGTTACCAATCCTGTTAATTCCTCGGGTTCTTAACATTTTCCCGCTTAAATTGAAGTCCCCAACATATGTAGGAGCAAGGCATTTGATAAAATCTTCTTCTACACCTCCAGCGGTTGTCACAACACAGTCCACCAGCTTATTTTTTACCAAAAACCGCAGTGTATCACGTAGGCCGGACGATATCATATTAGAAGTGTATCCCAGGAATATGGTGCAGTTAGTTTTCTTTTTAATAAACATATCTTCTTCATACGGGTCACTAGTTTCTTCAGTCAATGGAACGGAGCGACATTTCAGCATTTTATTGATTTCTTGAACCGCGGCACCGAAGCTGGTGGCTTGGAAACCAGAACGAGTGTAGCTATCGAGGATTTTGTTAAAATCAATGCCATTTTCCCAGTCGTAACCCGATACAATGGGTGTTTCAGCAGGTAGCTCTTGACTTGGCAACAAAACAGCATTTACTGCGACGTTTGGAGCAAGATTACCGGGTTTAATGGTAGCATTAGTTACATCCATAATTTGATTAGTTAATTAAAAACTAAACTAGCATAATAATACGATACAACTGTCGGAAATATAGATTTTTCTGTAATGTTTTTTGTGTTTTTACGACTTATCCAAATGTTGTCAAAATCAATCTGCAATGTCAAATTGTCATTTGTCAATGTCACAAAATACATGGCAGGCTGTCACTTTAAAACGTTTCGTTTTCAGCATTTTTATTGTTTTAAACCTATATTCTTATTTTTCATTGATTGAATGATTTCTGTAGATTCAGAAATTATGATAAATTTTGCCACCGCAAAATTATAAGCGAAATATAATTTCCGTCAAATGTATACATATAAGTACATTCACTGCATGTTTGTTTTTAAAGAAATATTGATAGCATTTGGATATATGCATCAGTCAAAATTGCACAACATGCAGGAACTTATTTTGTTACTCTTGGAAACATTAATTCAATCAATTATGTTATTTTATTGAAGGAAAAATTCGACTGCGGGTAGGATAATTAAAGATTTTTGATGTATAATATTTTAATTATTGTCAATTAATTATATACTTATCTGATAAATGAATAAATAATAAAAAAAATTAGAACCTGCGTCTTCTGGTTAGATACACCAGACGCCAAAGCCACCGCGAGTCCCACCCACCAGTTTGAAATTTGCCTTCACATTAGAAACATCTATTCAACTCGCGGTGGCTAGAGATCATAGCGTCTGGTGTATCTAACCAGAAGACGCAGGTTCGAATCCTGCCCGCGGTCGAATTTTTCCTTCACTAAAATAACATACACATAACTACATCACCCAAGATGATAAGTATTAAATTACAAGAGATACATATTACATTCTTGCCCATCACCCATTTTTCACTTTATTTTTCTGTTCTAATTCTCTAGTGGAAAGGAAAGGATCGTTTCCCAACTCGTTTACGTAGTTTTTAGAGTCATGTAATATTTTAATCCAGCATTTTTCACCACACACGAATTACTTACGTACTTTTACTAAAATAGTAACAAGAGTCAGGACAACAACTCTCCCGGATCCAACAAACAGGTAATACCGACCACGATCGAGATCGTGTATATTTTATAGGTAATCTAGGCGCCCTGTGAGAAGTGTCTTTAAGACAGTCAACACCAAAAGTGCCGCTTGGAGGTACCTAATAGTGTTCTGTGATCAAACGGACCCTGCACCTTTGGATTGGCCGACATCCCCTACTCACCGGAACTATTAGACACATAAAAAGTTCCTAAGCCACCAAATATTTGTATTTTAAATAAGTCTCCACGACTTCCATGAATAACTATTATAATATAGATAACACCCAATCTTAGAGCTCAGCGTAAAAGCTGTCATTTGACCTTTTATAGATTCTCTACTGTATCTACACCAAAAAGCAATATAAATAAGGCAAACATTTTAAGGGTCCGGCGGAGCTTGTTTTCCCTACAAAAACGTAACACTAAAATATCTGGTAATCCAGATAATATTATATCAAATTATGTTATTATTCTGATTTGGATACCGATAATCTAGGTTCCTACGGTACTATTTCGTCTACTACTACTTCACTGGAACTAAAAGACCGGAAAATCGTTCCAAACTTGGTAAAGTTATCAAAAATTGCATTCGCTTACATTTATTTCCAATGAAGTATTTTGGACGAAATGATAGAGTAGGAACCTAGATTAACGGTATCGGTATCCGAATAATATCAGAATTTGATTAAATTGTATTTGAATTACGATTTATTTCGGTATTACGTTTGTAAGAAAAATTCGGTTCGCCGGACTCTTAACTTAAATTAGACAATAAGCGGTCTTATAGCGAACAGACATTTCTTCCAAGCAACCTTTGGATGAACTAATAAAACTGAACAAAGAAAATTATGGGGTTGACAGTGCATAAACATATAAATAAATACTTATATATGATTTATGTTCACCGGTATGATCAGGTTCTATGTAATAAAGGGCGAGCCTATTGCCACTAACCAATCACAAATCCAAACTCCGAGCTGCTACGAATTTCATAGAAAATCCAATAACATTTTGCTCCACCTGGTAACCGATCACAAGACTACGCGCATATCAGTCGCGCTTACGACCCTTGACGAATATGGCAGTATTCACTCACGCCTACCTCCCACAGGAGTAGGCAGAAACTATAGACTGCCACTTACTACGATTCTTGTATACTTCTTTTGCTTCTTCCACATTCATTCTTTATTATTGTATTATATATAAAACTGGAACACACGTGGGACCTCCACACAGTTTCATTTGGTACCCATCACAGTCCACCCTAGTCTTTAGTTTTAAAAAGTTTGACGCATTTGTCAATTTTAAAAAGAGAACTATAATTTTAATTCCGTTCTGGTATGAATTATTTAAATCACATATACACCAATTGCATAACCGGACAAAAATAACAAGTTTGTACTCAATTGTCAATCTACACAGAATGCATGCAGGAAATAAGTTTGGAATTCTAGAATAAATAGTCGGTAGGAATCTTAATTATTGTCGTCGCACGCGCAGAAACCACTTGCACAGGGTTGTCACATTGTAGTAAAGTATAACGGTATTATTGCAACTTAAAATTGTCGGCGACATTTAAACTGTGATAATTAGTGATTACAATACACCTAATTAGGTATTCCCATATTTTCTCAAATGCATTGTTTACTGAATGACAACTTGATATCCGCAATGTTTTACAACACTTGCGTTATCGTTTGCTCAGATGCTAAGTTTGCCCAGTGGTTATTGTCTGTATTGGCGGTATTTCTATAATAAAATAAAATCTGTATGTAACATCAATGTAGACAATTAATTTTAAGTCAAAATGTGACTAGTGGCTTGATTTCATGCCATTTTCGGTGAAAATTGTACATAGGTAATATATTGGTCATCATGATTCCTTGAGTAGATGACTCAAGTCTTTGATTATTTAGCAACTAGCGACCCGACCGCGGTTTCACCCGCGTTTCCCCATTCCTAAGAGCCGTAGCGTAATGTTAAATAGCTTAAAACCTTCCTCTTGAATCACTCTATCTATTAAAAAAACCGTTTCAAAATCCGTTGCGTAGTTTTAAAGATTTAAGCATACATAGGGACGGACAGACAGCGACAGCGACTTTGTTTTATACTATGTAGTGATAGTGATGAGATGGCAACCAGATCTGTGGTGTAATAAGTATGGCATATTTCTTCTTACAGCAGCATTTTGCCTAACGCAAGAACTAACACCTTTTAAAGTAAACAATATTGACAACCCTACACTTACTTTCTACGTGGCCGGCGCGGGCGCAAGTTGTGACGTAACCACAGATAATCGTAGATCGAACGCTCGCTCCTAATTACCCGATGTGCAGCTGTATGTAGGCGAGATTGAGTTAGATGGAGATTAGACCTGGCTAAAAACAAAATACATCTGGAGTCCTAACGCTCGAAGAAACACGCCTTTTAAAAGTAAAAAACGTACGCTTTCTGACAGGAACAAACGAGTTTCCATTGTGCTAGACTATCGGGGTCGTAGAGAACATCAAATGTTTTACATATTTCTAATTTATTTCACAGGTACTTTTGAAATGTCAAAAATAAGCACGATTCCATTTATTGAGTTTTATAGAGAAGAGCCAGCCAGAGACTCCATATAGGCCACTCCTCTATTTAATAAATTGTTTACAATGTTTTTTTTTCTGTTTATAATTTTGTTCCATTAATGTTCCCGTGATGGTTGGCGCTCCTTGGGGGAGGCCTACGTTCAGCAGTGGACGGCAATAGGCTGATATGATGATATGATGATGATGATGATGATGATGATGATGATGATGATGATGATGAATGTTCCCGGAACAACTACTTAGTTAGAAAAAAGTAGGTATAAATTGTCGATGGTCCAGAGCTCGAACGAACCCCCTGAAATTAATTCTGGACAATGTAGGCCATTGTCATAGATGCAAGACTTCATAATAATCTGCATACTTTACTTACACTAATCTTAGCGTGTAGGTTGGGCGTGTATTATAAGTCTTTAGTCTATTAAATTCTATTATACCCTCACATAAAACGCATTGATCCCATCTATAACTTTCTAAGCCCATTCTTAAACTAATCCGGGCATTCCATGTAATATAACAAATCGCTTCACTTACTTTCGCCCGTGGCGTCGCTTACGTCATTTTGTATGTCTATTACTTACGTCTCATTTTCGATGTGCGCCTTCGGCTGTGTGTTACTTTCGTAAAAAAAAGTAAGGTGTCAGTTGAATTGGCGCCACATCAGTCACTTTATGTGGTAAAAATATGACTAGATTCTAATGAAATGTTTTTCAATTCGAGAATAGATATAGGCGTAATCGCGACTGCTGAGGTCCTGAGTTCGATTCCTGGGCCCAGCAAAGTGTTATTGGGTTTTGCTATGAAATTCTCAGTAGCGGTACTTAAGTAGTTTGGATTTTTGCTCGGTTAATGGCAATAGGCTCAGGCTCACCCATATTACACGGGACATCAGAATACCTACTGGCGTACTGTGGGCGTATATTAGTACACCTCTGCTTAACTCTATAAGGAATACAGGGACGATGGTATAGCCTTCACCTACCTATGCAGTAAGTAGGTAATACCCTGTCAATTCATTTTGACGATTCTTTTTTTTTTGATTCTACTGCTAGGTAGGTACATATTATTTAATTACAAATGTATAGTTTTCAGAGTTTCCCCTATACTTATAGTAGTATATTAGTATAAGACGGTATTACTTGTCAAATTTCATAGTTCTAGGTCAACGGAAAATACCTTATAAATTTTGATTCCCTTGAGAGTGTTGAAATATACGTTTTTTGCGGATAAACGGCCGTATCCTTTTTTTTAAGTTAAAATTGATTTTTTCACAGCTTCAAGGGACTATAGTCCTGAGTATATAGTTTTAATTACAACTGGATATCTCCACGCGTTGCCGAGATAAAGGGTCTTGACAGACAGATGGACGGACGGACGGACAACAAAGTGATCCTATAAGGGTTCCGTGTTTTTCTTTTGAGGTACGGAACCCTAACGGTCGTTGAGCTCCCTAAATTGTGGTTGAGCTACACGATGACTGATGCATGCGTGCCGTCAGTTGGGACTGGTCTACTCAAAGCTGCTATGGTTCTTTCCTCAAAAGGCCATTTCAGACATTGCCCTACATCGTACCACTCACATATAAGTGTTCTTCCATGTCTGGACTTTAAAAGAGACCATGATTCTCTGAGTTTGTTTCGGTGTTTCTTTTCAGAGGTTGTCAGTTAGGAAATGCCGAAGCCATCTAGCTAAAAAAACCCAAACCATTGACATGTAAAAGTATCTCTAAAGATCTGCTTGCAGAATAAATAATTTCATTTCATTTCATTAACAAAGTGATCCTATAAGGGTTCTGTTTTTTCCTTCTGAGGTACGGAACCCTAAAAAAAGACACAATGTTGACTCCGAAAATAACCACTAACAATAATTTCTAGGAAATTTGTTTTCTTTTATGTATGTATATTTATATTATGCCTATATCCTAGGCAGGTCAGAAGAAAAACATCTTACAGCTACAGCTTAGGTTTGCATAACAATTTGTCAAAATGTTTCATCTCGTATGCGCTTATTAAATATGCAATAGGTACCTACACATGCACGGAGGTATACGTAGATTGCACTCTACAATACGTGGTGCAGTCACCGCACTTCACCGAACAAATAAACTCAAAAACTTATTTACCTTTTCATTACAGCTGCAACACATTGCATTTGCGTATTGTTATGTAAGACACTATCAAGTATCACTAGCAAGTTGACGGTACGTTTGGCGTAGCGGCTGAGCGATCAGCTTCTGCGTCACGTGTTGTGGGTTCGATCCCCACACGGAGCAAATATTTGTATGATCTACAGGTAGTTGTTCCGGGTCTGGGCGTTTGTATATGTGAGAATTTGTGTTTGTAAACGCACTCACGATACAGGAGAAAATCCTAGTGTGGGGCAACGTTTTTATTAAAAATAAAAAGTACCTACTTACAGAATGCCCATGGAAACGGAATGGATGAATGAGCTTAATAAAAAAGCATCTACTAATTATATAATGTATTAGGTACATAAGATTTTTTGGATGAAGTTTTCGTTACGTGGGAGAGCCATGCTTCGGCGTGAATGGGCCGGCTCGACCGGAGTGATACCACGGCCTCACAGAAAACCGGCGTCAAACAACGCTTACGTTGTGTTTCGCCGAGTGAGTGAGGTTACCAGAGGCCCAATCCCCTTTTAAAAGGTCCGCAACGCACTCGTGACTCCTCTGGTGTTGCGGGTGTCTATGGGCGGCGGTAATCGCTTACCATCAGGCGATCCGTGCGCTCGTTTGCCCTCCTATCCCATAAAAAAAATGAATCCTAACAAATACCTAAAATAGTGTATGATCATATACCGTCACATTTAAGTCCTTTTAATGCCGAAAGTACTATTATACTCATCATTAGGAATGCCTTTTACTATGGAACAACCCTGAAATCACGAAAAAATCAGCTGTTCCATACATTTTGTCGAGTTTTTTCTTTGTGATTTCATAAGTAGGTAGGTACATACCACTATCATCGCGTACTGTACGGTTCCAGAGGAACTTCATCCCTCGTACAATCAAGCTGCGAAATGAGTTACCTGCCAAGGTTTTTCCCAAAAGACTATAACTTGGGACCCTTCAAAAAAGGAGTGAAATGGTTTTTACAGGGTCGGCAACGCGCGAGCGACACCTCTGGTGTTGCAAACGTCCATAGGCTACGGAAAAACTGCTTACCATCAGACGGGCCGTAAGCGTGGTTGCTACCTCGGTGGTATAAAAAAAATTTAAGTCATCATTTGAAAAAAGAATGAACGTGTTAGGAATAGTCATAAAAAAAATTGTTCCACGAACTAACAAAAGAGAGAGAGAGGAACAATAGTGAATTTAAAAAGATGCAACAAACATGGACTTATCTTTTTGTGATTTCTTTACATTTTCCATGCTAATATTATAAAGTTATTTTTAGTAAAGGAAAAATTCGATCGCGGGCAGGATTCGAACCTGCGTCTCCTGGTTGGATACACCAGACGCTCTGACCTCTAAGCCACCGCGTCGTCACCTTATGACGTAAACTCAATATGTGAAGGCAAATTTCAATCAGGCGGGTGGGGTTCGCGGTGGCTTAGAGGTCAGAGCGTCTGGTGTATCCAACCAGGAGACTCAGGGTCGAATCGTGCCCGCGATTGTATTTTTCCTTTACTAAAAATAAACATGGACTTGTTATTGCTTGAGGCAATTTAACTGGATCAACAACAATTAATCATACCTATTACTAACTCATCTGTTGCACCACAAACTCGTTTGCGATTGATATTATATTTCAATTCATTACCCATCTCACTTCCTGACATAATAATATCGACTTACTTTCAAATTTCATTCAAGAAACCTGTTGCCATTACGCGTAACAATTGACCACTATTACGTGGTACGTGGCGGGATTCGGAACTAAATTGGAATGTATCGAATTTGACAGTTCTTGAGATTTTACCTTAGCTAGCAGCGCTAATATGAGAGAGCAAGATGTTTTGGCAAGTGTAATTAAAAGTTACGTCCAAGAATTCTCACGGTTGTTTGTAAATAAATGTTTTAGCGAATATTATAGCAGTTATGTCATATTTTAATTGTTATTTTTATGTTTCCATGCTTTTATTTTGATAGCGATCTGGGAAAGTAAGTGTAACAATGTCAGGTTGTTATTTTTTGGTCGTGTAAATGGAATTCTTGCTGCGCTTTCACGCCTAACAGATTATGTATTAGTGTTTCTGTTTGATAAATATCGTTACATAACTAATACGAGATAAAATACATAGGATAAGTAGACATAGGCCTATTGCGCAGCAATTACTATCGGTTAAGCAGTATTTTATATAGGTAGATTTTATCAGTTTTCATGTAATTATGATGATAAACAAGCATACGGTCCGGGCCCAATGAGATAAATCCTTTTTCAGAGGATGATCCGCCTGATGGTAAACAGCAACTGCACTAACGGCCGGTCCCAATATCAAATCAGTCAGTAAATTTGCTTACTAGAAATAGGATTTTGACATAAGATCCATACAAGGAATGCCAAAATCCTATCTCTAGTAAGCAAATCTATCGACAGATTGATTATTTATTATTACTACTGATTATTACTGGCCGTAAGTAATGTGTACTAACTAAAAGTAGGTAAATGTTTTAAATATAGAATTGCGAAGAAAAAAAACCAGTCAAGTGCGAGTCGAACTCGTGCGCCGAGGGTTCCGTACCTACTCGTTATACCACCATAATAAAATTGGCTGTAAGACCTTGCTTTTTGCCAAATTTCGTGATTCTGGGTCAACGGGAACAACCATATAGGTTTTCGACCCAAAACCTATAGGGTATTTCCGGATGACCTGTCAATTTTGGTTAAAAGCAAGGCTTTACAGCACAAATAAAGGGAAAATTCCGAAAAATAAAAAAGTTGATAATTATGGTAAATTTTGGTTCTTACAAGTTTTCGCGAAAATCTAAATTTCCATATCTTTTAATCGTGTTGACTCAGGACCTTGATTTTTATACACCTAATAGGGACTATAGACATCAGTATCTGGTTTAAATTTCAACTTGCTCCACCCTTTCCTGAGAAAATCGGTGGTGACACACGGACAGGCAGACAAGAGAGTGATCTTTTTTACCTTTTGAGGTACGGAACCCTAAAAAACAGGAAATATGTATATGCTCCACTTTATCCTAAGCTAAAGATACGTTTAATCTTCAAAGAAAGTCGTGTACCTAGTTAATATCATATCTGGAAAGTGTAATGCAATCCGGCGGTTTTCCATATAATCAGCGTAATGTGACCGGCAGGTGGCCTGGTTGTAGGGCCCATTTCATTAGGCCTGTGACTCGGTTCGTAGTTTGTGGAATTGTGAATAGGTACATGATAGATTTTTAATCTTATATTATTTTGAAATTCTTAAAACACTTATAAGCTTTAAACTAAATGTGTCAGTTGGATTTTAGAATGTTTGTAACAATGTTAGACGTATGCGAGATCTACATATTTATTTATTTATTTAGGTTGACCAACAATTGTTTACACTATATACATTTCTGATTTAATGACTAGAGTAACATTTACAAGTGCAACGATTAATTACAGGTCAACACCACATGCACAGAAAGCGGCATATAACATTTTTTCACGGTGAAAGTTAAAATATGTTAAAAAATTAGACACAATGCAATGCAGTTTTTATAAACAGTTATAACTATGTAGGTACCTAACTAACTATGCTCATTCTTATATACCTGCCTTTAAGCTTAGTACCAGTTAGGTTTTATCCTTAAAAACAGTGTGAAACTGCTACCTACTTACCTAAATGTCAATATTGAATAGGTATTCCAAAACTAGGTATGTCAACAAAAAATAGGTAATCTAAGTAGATATTATTCAAGCCGTGTCATAATGTGTAAGAAGCGGGTTGCTCTTAAACTAGGGCTTTCCCTTTTTAAATATCGTTTCTAAACTCGTGCGAGAGTTTCGTGCGTAACTGACAACTGTCATTGTTGTTAGATATGAGTCTAAATTTAATAAGCTGCTAAATTAACAGTGTTAAATTTTTTTAGTGTCAACGCCTGTTATATAAATTCTAAGATAGTTGTTAAATTTAGACGGATCTATGTTTGTCTCGCTTTATCTATGAACAAAACATACATAGCAAAAATGAAAGAAAAGACACTATGATGTTCCGTCGTCCGTGTTCATTTTGACAGATTCAACAGATTGTTTTATTTATTTATTTATGCACACTTCTAATACAAAATAGTAAAATAAAACTTAGGACTACTACGTACAAAGGTAGTCCTAAGTTTTGTTATGTTTTGTTATTTAATCGAGTTGATATATTTAATTGCGTTAGGATTCGGAAATGAATATTAGCTACTTCGTGTTAATTAAAGACTGATCTTTTTAAGTTTAATTAAGTACTTTGTTCGTACGATCTTCGCTTCGTTACGAAGTATATTTACGTTTTAGGGCTGTACCATAATAATGTTAACAATCTCTATGTGTTGAAATTTAGAAGTTGCTAAAAATAGCTATTAAATGTACCTAAGTGTTAATTATTATTAGCATTAGCATTTAGCAGTGTAATATTTTTTTAACGTTTAAAAGCCCATCTCTAATTGTTGTCAGTGTATTCTTGTCAACTTTAGACAAGATGGTGACTTGGCGCCTAGTATTATTTAATTATTAAAAAAGAACTGCCGACTCTCTTAAACCGCCAATTTTAAAAAAAATATGATTAAATAAAACATGCGCTCATCGTTAAGCTTCTACCTTACCATGCGTATCGCTACGACCATGAAGAAGCAATTTTTTTTTTGAATGAGGAAGATTCTCCTTGATTTTCTGCCACCTCCCTTACTCTATAGTCACGGTCATGTCATGGGATTCGTGAAATTGGCCGCAACCATGACAGACTGTGGTAGTGTGGCCCAATCAAGTCTCCCCAAGTTACCAGCCCGTAGGCGATTAAGTGTGAAATTCCTTGCTGTAGTTTCTTCAAGTTACAAGCGAATGAGATACCAGTAGTACGATGTAAGGTAAGCGTGTCGCATTATGAGCCGCTTACCATTAGATGAGATAATGGTCATACGTAAGCCTTTTATAATTATATAAAAAAGTGAGGTAAACGTCACATTTTGTCGCATGTCGGAAGCTGCCGTTACATCGCAGTAACTGCTGCACTGGATATTAAGCGTTCAGTTACTGCACTCACTTCCTGATACTAACACGCTATTACCGATTACTATTACGCATATATTTGAGTAGACAGACTAGAATAATGGATTATCCAGTTAGTTCAATTTTATACATCATCTCATCTTGGAAAGCTCTCCTAAGGTTGAAAAAATCGGGATCCCTATCCCACCGGTAGCTTAATTAGGTTATCATACTTCGCTGCGGGCGGAGCACTATTTAACACAGTTTTTTTAATAAAATATAGGTATTTTTATTTTATACTAGCTTCTGCCCGCGACTTTGTCTGCGTGGACTTCAGAATTGGGTCCGACCTGGATAAAAAGTATCCTATGTGTTACTCCAGGCTATAATCTATCTGAGTGTCAACTTTCATACAAATCCGTTTTGGCGTGAAAGAGTAACAAACATCCATACATCCATCCATACTCACAAACTTTCACGTTTATAATATTAGTAAGGATAAAGATACACACCAACAATACAATTGCTTCAGATGTAAAACAATAATAAAGCTAGTATGACTGAAATTATAGTTAACTAACTATTTTATCAAACCTTCAAAGTCAAATCTTTCTCGCGTGAATTCTTACATAAAACCCGCTAAAAAAGGACAGAGTTTCATACAAACTTTCACCACCTTAGGGATTGAATTTCCAAAAATCCTTTCTTATCGGGTGCCTACGTCATACAAAGAACACACCCTCCAAGTTTCAGGTCTCTACGATCAGCGGTTTAGGCTGTGCGTTGATACGTCAGTCAGTCATTTAGGACTAAGCATTTTATATTGGTATAGATTTAATAAGGTATCATAAAGATTATAGAGTAGATCTTTCTTTAAGGCGGATCGTTTCGCTTTGCCCGTGAAATTCAAATTTCGAGTGGTTTTTCGCAGTTTGTAGGTCTATAACAAGTTCTTTCATGGTACTTGTAATTGCGACATCAACTATACAACATTCACAACTGAGAACTAAAACCTTTACTAATAAATCCTTATCAAGCCAAAAACTTGGCGCAATCTGTGTAATTGGTCAAAATTGACATTTTGCACTACTTTTAGCTCCAATAATGATTTTTAAATTGTGAATTTTGTATAGTTAATCTCGCAATTACCATTACCATGAATGCAGAACTTATTACAGACCTACAAACTGCGAAATACCACTCGAAATTTGAATTTCGCGGGCACAGCGAAACGATCCGCCTTAAATTCAATAATTCGATGTGTTACGTATGCGTATTCAATAAGCGTAACTATAAAAATGCGCTAATAATTCATTACCATTCGTTCGACTCCACTGGAGGCGATTAATAACCGCTGTACTTATACGTTTTTGGTACTTAATTTATAGTTTGGTAACATTGTAAACAATTGGCCGCGCTTTGGTGAAGAATTAGCTTATGTAGAAGTTTAGTGCGGCTTAAACTAAAGGGAAGCGAAGAATTTATGCTTTGGAGTTTGTTGTTGTTTGTTTCTCATCAAAAAGATGAGGTGATTTTGAAGAGCGAGCTTTTGGGAGATGTCTCAAATGAAAAACTGGCGTTCAACAAATACCACTAAGTATACTTAGCACTACTACTGACTAGTGTTTTTTTATTAGTTATTAGTTTTTTATTAGTATTTTTTAATATTTAATTAAAAAATAAAAGGTGAAAATTGTTACCTTAAATATATTAAAGAAAACAGTTCAATTTCTTTTTTTTAAAATATTGGCACAATGTTTTAATTAGACTAATTTTAACCTCAATTATATACCGTACAACTTTTCAGTTAAGTTTCTCTATCAAATGTCAAAGAAAATTAATGTAATCGAAGTTGAGATTAGGCATTGTATTACCTTTTCTAGGGTTTCATTAAAAAGTTACCTCCACTACGTGACGGAGTATAGAGGAGGGAATGTGTACCTTCAAGACCAAGGCACGGTTACAATCAGCCAGTCACGATAGCGCGAGCAAACGAAATCTACGCGCCGGCTTGTGGCGCGAAAACTTTGACGTTTCGAAGGAGTTCGCGATCTGTGCTTTTTTTACTGTGACTTTTTAATTGTTTTTTTTTTATTCGTGGTATGGTTTTGTTTTGGAAAATATAGGTGAGTCCTAATACTTCTATTAGTGGAAACAATATTTCAGTATCTTAATGTTATAGATAGGTATCTTTTTAAATTATTTATAAACAGCCATCTATACTTATAATAAATCTGTAGAGAGGTCAATTCTGTACATGAAATATATTTCCAAAATAACTATCAACTATCTGTCTGTCTGTCTGTCTGTATGTTCGTTAAACAAACAAAAACCACTCGACGGATTTCAACGAAACTTGGTACAATTGTTCTTCATACTCCTGGGCAGGTTATAGTATACGCTACGATCAATAGGAGCAGAGCAGTGAAGGGAAATGTTGGGAAAATGAGTGATTCATGAGAAAGGTTTCAAGCTATAAAACATCACGCTACAACCCTTAGGAACGGGGCAACGCACGTGAAACCGCTGGCGAAGAACTAGGGAACAAAGTAACTCTTCCACGCGGATGAAGTCGCTGGCAAAAGCTAGTGTTTTTATAAAATAGTACCTAATTTGTTATTTACAGTGAATCATTTTTTAAATTAAATTGAAAAACAATAATGTATAATATAATATAATGTAATGTATATTTATTTTTGAACGCTATTTTCATATATAAATAAACATAACATGCTATCACGCCTGTATCCTCCGAAGGGTTAGGCAGAGGTGTATTACGTACAGCAAGTACATCCACAGTTCGCCGTAACAATTTTAGTTCCCATGTAATTAGAGCCTTTTGCTATGATGAGGCACAAATAACTCCTAGCTGCTACTGAGAATTTTATTTAGGAACTCACGCTCACCTCCGGTACCAGGAAAAATTCTCTCGATCACACACATATTTGTATCGGGTGGGAATCGAATCGTCACCCTCTCACAGCCATCAGTAGGTGACCATCTTAATAAAACCGCTACACCAAAGGTGCAATTATAGTTGCGTCCATTGAATACAACTTTGCGTGTTAGATCTCATTATTTAGCCTATACGGTGACTATCTAATCTATGCTGTAATGATTATTTATAACCGAAGGTCGTTGAGCTCCCTAAATTATGGTTGAGCTACACGATGACTGATGCATGCGTGCCGTCAGTTGGGACTGGTCTACTCAAAGCTGCTATGGTTCTTTCCTCAAAAGGCCATTTCAGACATTACCCTACATCGTACCACTCACATATAAGTGTTCTTCCATGTCTGGACTTTAAAAGAGACCATGATTCTCTGAGTTTGTTTCGGTGTTTCTTCTCAAAGGTCGTCAGTTAGGAAATGCCGAAGCCATCTAGCTAAAAAAAAACCCAAACCATTGACATGTAAAAGTATCTCTAAAGATCTACTTGCAGAATAAATAATTTCATTTCATTTCATTTATTCAAGTGTATGGTGTTAGCTCACTGTTTGTGTTAATAACCCCTTCAAATGATAAATTATGTATATTTATTACTGTTATTAGATCTTTTAAGAAAACTAGGTATGTAGTTGGTGCCGGAATTCCCTAACTAATGACCTCTGAAAAGAAACACTGAAACAAATTTAGAGAAACTTTATAATATAGGTGCCTACCATGACTCTATTAACAGAAAGGACAGACAAAGGTTTTTTTAAATAATCTTTGTTACCTACTGTAGCATTGCCCAAAATAGAGAACATTGGTGTAAGTTGGAGGAGGCTTATAACCCAGCAGGGATCCATACAAGCAGAAAAATTAAATACTTTTTTTAAATTGTTTTTGTAATGTAACATTAGTATGGAAATAGAGAAGCTTTATTATTACTATTTAAAGACTGCCTCACTGCCTTGGGACCACTACACTATAAAGTCTAGTGGTCCCAAGTGCGACTGCTACGCTAGAGGTCCTGGGTTCGATCCCCAGGTCGACCAATGTTATTGGGTTATTGCCAAACCCGTGTTATTGGGTTTTTCTATGAAATTCTCAGTAGCAGGTCGGAGTCTGGATTTGTGCCCGGTTAATGGCTATAGGCTCGCCCCCTATAACATGGGACCTAAACATACCGGCGAACTGTGGGTGTACATTAAGCACGCCTCTGCCTAACCCTTCGGGGAATAGAGGCGTGATGGTATGTTTGTGTTTATTATTACTATTACCTACTGTCGGAGTTCGTCTGGATTGATATTAATGCATTGTCAAATATTTTGAGGCTAAGGTATAATATTATGCTAACTTTATTGTGTGATTATGTAGCCCAGTGGTATTACTGGGCAAATGAGACTCAATAACTAAGACACGATGACAACGCGCTAATAATACTACTGGTGTTGCTGGATTCTATGCGGTTGCCGCTTACCATCAGGCAAGAAAAGTAAAAAAAAAATCTTGTTATCGTATCCACAGCAAACGGAAAGGGAAAAGCAAAAGAAAGAATGGAATGGAAACATTTAACTAGATTGGCCTAGTATTCCGCTACGCTGCGGGTAATAATACAATTACTAGGCTACGCGCATGCCAATTTCTGTAGCGACACTAGCGACCATTAAGCCGTGCCATAAAAATAACTAATATGGCTAGATTGAAATCGAGAATGCATTATAATCGGCAAAATATCGATTAATCACCAAGTGTTGACAACGACAACGTCGTTAATCGATTTAATCTCTTACCGTTGTATCTAAGTACAAATCATCTTTTATTACGCAATTAATTTGACAGATTGACTATAAATCGAAATAAAGACATAAATAGCATTGTCTATGATAAAAACTTGATACCTATTAAAAAAGGAAACCATTGATGAAAAACGTTGTCGTATTTAGAAGTAGTAAGCGCTGTTACTGAATCGATTCTGCATGCTTAATTGAGGCAGAATGTAGCCATTTTTTTTTAACACTAAGGTGGCAAATAACCATACGTCCTGTCTGATGGTAAGCGGTTACCGTAGCCTATAGACGCTTGCAACACCAAGGGTATCACTCATCATTTGTAAACTTACCTGTATTCTACGCAAAAAAAGGATTCTTTCTTTCTCTCTTTCTGAATTTCTGAATTCAGGAAATTTGGGCAGTGTTACTAGATTTAAAAAAAAAATTATGTATTTCCGCGTCCTTTAATGGTCATGGGGAATGTCACGAATTCTATGGCCATACATGACTACAGGGTAAGAAAAGGTAAGTGCGATTTTCAGTCGGTAAACGGAATCTTCAAGAGGCAGATGATCCGTGAGAATTTTCCTGCCTATCTGAAATTATCACTACGCGCTAAAAAAATCCTAAAAAAAGGGTTGTCCAAAAATATGGGAAGTTGTAAGGGCAATATTAGGGTGAATATTCGAACATTATTTAACAAATCATTCTTCCTATCATAGTAGTTCTCTCTTTTATTGTTGTTTTATTTTATTTTTATTATTGTCTTATTACTTCACGGCAATGGTTTAAGTTGCTAGTTTAAGTTTTCATTATTATAATTGTAGTTTTAAACATCTGCATTCTTAACTTTGGGATGAAGTTAATGACGTTCCAATGTTTTTCAAATATTCGCCCATTAACGAATGCGTAACTACGAACCCAGATATCTTTCCACCGACGTTTTGTCGTAAAAAAAACTTGCCAGTAACATCCCTGAGTTTGGACTTGTACCCCAGTCAATAGACTTGACCCCTACTACACGGGACATACCAGCGAACTGTGTACTCTAGTACACTTCTACCTAACCCTTAGGAGACTACAAGCGTAATGGTATCTTATAAAAGCTCATCTATAAAATGTTAACTTCTTGCCTACGCGGTCCCCCCTCGAGAACTCGTTTGCTCCAGCGTAATGTTTGTCAGTTCTCCGAGAGATCGGTAGCTTAGAAGGTAGGTACCTTTCCGAATTACTTCGTATAGTCCGTTTACCCCTCTACGGTAAAGTGTGAAGATAGCTCATAATTACTTTCTTAGGTATTTAATCTGAGGTTTCAATCACTAAGTCGTTTACTCTCATTCTAAGTAATTTGTTTAATATCTACAGTGTGAATTCTAGATAATTTGTTGAGGTAATAACAATAGTTGTACACGCTACGGTGTTTTAACAACATAATATACTATCACGCCTGTATTCTTTGAAGGCTTAAGCAGAGGCGTACTATTGTAGGTAGGAGAATCAATAGATTAATTGAAATAAAACATCTAATTAGGTATCTCTTCTTCAACCTGCTGCCATCCAATGCTGGATGTAGGTCTCTTAGTATGCACGCCATTTCGAACGATCTTGGGCCTTTCGCATCCAATTCTTTCCAGCCACCTTGGCCAGATCCTCATGCCATCTCATTTTTTGCCTACCGATGTTTCTGTTCCCAATGCGTGGTCTGCATTGTAGTACTTTGGGTCCCCATCTATCATCTCATGCGGCATATGTGACTCGCCCACTTCCTTCTTGCGATTACCCTGGTTATGTCGGCCTGGTTATGTTGGTAAGCTCACAGATCACCGTATTCCGGACTCTGTCTCGGAGAGATATTCCTAACGTGGGAGAGCCATGCTTCGGCACGAATGGGCCGGCTAGACCGGAGTGATACCACGGCCTCACAGAAAACCGGCGTCAAACAAGGATTACGTTGTGTTTCGCCGAGTGAGTGAGGTTACCGGAGGCCCAATCCCCTTTTAAAAGGCAGGCAACGCACTTGTGACTGCCCTGGTGTTGCTATTGTCCATGGGCGGCGGTAATCGCTTACCATCAGGCGATCCGTCTGCTCGTTTATCCCCCTATCCCATAAAAAAAAACATAGCCCGCGCCATGGCTCTCTGAGTGACCTGTAGCTTATTTATGAGCTGCCTAGTGAGCGTCCAGATCTCCGCGCCATATATGATGTTGTGATAATTAGGTAAATATTTTACTGTTTACTTTGTCCGTATTTCATGGACATATTTTCAGTTTCTACGATATTACTCGTTACTAAACATCAGGGATCATGAGCTAGTTATAATGTATTGTTTTCGTACGCGAGCACTTGCCACGGTTACCGTCGCCAGCATAATTTACAAGTTAACAGCACGCCACATTCGGTTTTTGTACGGAACTGGATACAAGGCGATATTATTTCGATCGCATTGATTAATTTGTTGAATTTTCCGGTGTTTTATTTGATAGATGAGCAATATAATGTCAGCATTATTTGTTCCAACTATGTACGTAATTTATAATATGATATCACCCTTGTACTTAGTTAAAAATTTGTCTTTTTTGGAGTCTAGAAGTGTTCATTTTAAAATATTATTTTAAAACTTAATAATTAGTATTTTATTTGGGCGCCCGGCGGGTCATGTGTAACGTAGTGATTATATTTTTACAGCCTACCTGACAAATGAAACGTCGACTTTCCTTTAATCTGAACCTTTCTGATTCTATTTAGAATTATGTAAGTACAATGCGTATTTTCTCACTCTCACTCTGTGTGGTTAAAACGCAACGCATCAAAATGTCATCAAGAACAAATTATTTTATTTCAATAGGCCATTGAAACTGTGGCGGTCTCAGGGGGGGTTGAAATTGAATGACCCCCGAAATTCGTACGCGTTTAATTGACAAACTTTCTTAGTCACGCATACCTACTCTCTGACTATGACCCCCGCAAAGTCTTTGGCTGACTGCACCTGCATTGAAATAGGTACTTACCTACTTAATTTAGTCTTACGGAGGAGAACTGGTATATCCATAAACACTTATTAAAAAAAATAAGATTATTTTTGATACTAGCTTTTGCCAGCGACTTCGTCCGCGTGGAATAGTTACTTTGTTCCCTAGTTCTTCGCCCGCGGTTTCACCTGCGTTGCCCCGTTCCTAAGGGTTGTAGCGTGATGTTTTATAGCTTGAAACCTTTCTCATGAATCACTCATTTTCCCAACATTTCCCTTCACTGCTCTGCTCCTATTGATCGTAGCGTGATGAAAAGTATACTATAACCTGCCCAGGAGTATGAAGAACAATTGTACCAAGTTTCGTTGAAATCCGTCGAGTGGTTTTTGTTTCTATAACGAACATACAGACAGACAGACAGACAGACAAAAATTTTACTGATTGCATTTTTGGCGTCAGTATTGATCACTAATCACCCGCTGATAGTTATTTTGGAAATATATTTCATGTACAGAATTGACCTCTCTACAGATTTATTATAAGTATAGATAAAAAAATATAAAAAAATTCAACTTTCACACCTTTACTCTCTGACCGACTATTCTTATTAAATAATACGAAATTTTCACTAAATCATTGATAACAGTCACGGTTTACAGATTGCAGTGTGTATTACTATTGTCCATATTTCTTAAGTATCTACTATAGCATTGATGACTGCCACATACGGTATTGCACAAAAAATTGTTTGTCTTTAGATACGTGAAATCCATTTCTTACATCTCTGTTTTCAGAATTTCAGAATTACAATGGCTATGACAGACTCATGTGTGTCGATACCCTGGGTTCGATTCCCTCAATAAATTTGGTGCCTGTTACATAGTATCTAAAGACATACCGGCGAACTGATGTACATCTCTGCCTAACCGTTCGGGGTATACAGGTGTGTTATATTACACTTCCTTTGCTTGAATGGATTTTCGGCACTTTTAATTTTAAATAACTATCGCATTTATGTAAAACTAGCGATCCCGCTCGCGGTTTCACCCGCGTTGCCCCATTCCTAAGAATCGTAGCGTAATATTAAATAGCTTTAAACCTTCCTCTTGAATCACTCTATGTATTAAAAAAAAACGCTTCAAAATCCGTTGCGTTGTTTTAAAGATTTAAGCATACATAGGAACGGACAGACAGCGACAGCGACTTTGATTTATACTATGTAGTGATAACCATTGTCACATACAACCGATGCTTTGTTATACCAGCACCACAGAGATTACTAAGTATACCGGGCTTGGTGGCGAGGCACCGAATGCCTCCTGCCAGGAGCGACTTATAAACTAAACAACAGCAAAGGGGACTCGGACCTCGACTTAGAGCGTTGCTGGGGACAGGAACAGGGACGGCTGATCTGGGTTGAATTTTTTTTAATGGGATACGGGCCAAACGAGCAGACGTATCGCCTGATGGTAAGCTTTTACCGCCGCCCATGGACACCAGCAACACCAGAGGAGTCACAAGTGCGTTGCTCGCCTTTTAAAAGGGGATTGGGCCTCCGGTAACCTCACTCACTCGGCGAAACAAAACGTAAGCGTTGTTTGACGCCGGTTTTCTGTGAGGCCGTGGTGTCACTCCGGTCGAGCCGGCCCATTCGTGCCGAAGCATGGCTCTCCCACGTTAAAATTATTTAGGGGCGAATTTAAAGGTGGCTAAGGTATAGGGTCTACGTGACGGGTTCGCCGGCGACGACGGTATATCGGACGGGCTAAAATAGATGGACGATTCGATCATAATACGATGTAAGTTACTCCCTTACAACATAGGTACAACGTAGTGCCTAGTACAGCTATTGAATGTGAATGTAGGTAGCAAACTGTCGCACCTGCCGCGCTGCAGGGACGACAAAGTAAAAGCTTTGTTTACAGCACAAGTCATAAGCTTTGAGCGATATAGTAACACAATCAAATACAAGCTTGCAATGACATGGACTATTGTGACATTTGAAAGAGCGTCTTTGTAATCATCAAACATCACGCTACGCCTAAAGGAGCAGCGCGGGTGAAGTAGCTTTGGCAGTCGGGATTTTTATTATTTAAATTAGTAAACTTTTTTAATTTACACTTTTTAGTTATTACTTTTTCTTTATTTATTTAAAAAAACGTTACGTCACACTAGGATTGTCTCCTGTATCGTGAGTGCGTTTATAAACACAAATTTTCACATATACAAACGCCTAGGGGGCTTACTCTTGAACTCAATTCCGATACATCGACATTGGAATTGTGCCGTTTCATCAAGTTTCGTACTCTTGAATCCGAGACTAGCGCCAAATTGTTTCAATATTGCGCGGTGATTGAGTGAACTAAATAGGATTGGGGAAACGACCCAACCATCGGGGATGCAGATACAAGGTTAACGGATTTGTGCTCAAGAGTACGAATTCGCCCGACAGCCAAATTGACATTGGAATCGGATCACGTTTAAATTGGTATTGTATTGTTTTCAAGAGTAAGCCTGCAGACCCGGAATAACTACCGGTAGATCATACAAATATTGGCTCCGTGTGGGTGTCGAACCTACAACACTTTGCACAGCAGGCGATCGCTCAGCTGCTACGCCAAATGTGTCGTACCTAGTTTTTTAGCATTTTTCTACTTTTTATTGTCCTTCTATTTTATTTTTACAATAAAATCCAGCATGAGATCAAAGATATCTCATTGCTAGTGTATTAAATGTCTTTGCATGAGATTGAATTTTTCTTTCGCTAAAATTTATAAGCCTTTACCGCCCACGCTTGTCCATTGCGCCGCTGTCATTGGAAAGTAGTGAGAGCAGAGCTTTAGTAAATTGTATCACATTGTGTATTACGCAGTACATATAGGCGAGACGTGGTATTTCACGCCTGTATTCCCCAAATGGTTAGGCAGAGGCGTACTAATATACACCCACAGTTCGCCGGTATGTTTAGGTCCCATGTAATAGAGGGCGAGCCTATTGCCATTGACCGGGCACAAATCCCAAACTCCAAGCTGCTACCGACAATTTCATAATAATATAAATAATAACCCTCCTTCTGGCGCTTTCACGTAAAAACCCATTTAACACTTTACTCGACCTGGGAATCGAACCCAGAACCTCTATCGTAGCAGTCGCGATGGGTACTTATTGTATAAATTATAAGTGCGGAAAATTCAAGCAAGTAACTATAGACAGCCACTAGCTACGATTCTTGCAAACTTCTCTTGCTTCTTCCACATTCATTCATACATTTTTTTTGTTATAAAGCTTACTAGCGATGTGGGTCGCACATTACTAGTATTCTTGTTAACCCCTTGTACTAGGCTAAATGTTTGTGTTACGAGTGGGTTCATGTCGGTAGTGCAATGGTTGGGTTTCGAACGGGCAACCACATGATCGCAAGTCCGACGCCGACCGCCGCTTATTCTTCTCAATACACTCGCGCCGGTTGCGACTAGGTACTACGCATCTGACCTTTATGAAGGACTTCGCCAATAAGATCGGTGTATGTCCTAGGGCGACCTCTCCCGACGTTGCCGCCGACATTCTTTCTCTCAACATGTCCAAACCATATCTGCATAATCTTATCAATTCGTGTCACTACATCATCAACATCGAAATAAAATTATGCAAAGAAATATAACACTTCATTAGTTATGAACAGTAATTACTGTTAGCTGTCATCAGTGTTATATTACATTATTTAATTATAAACCTGTCATATAAGTGTTATTATAGCACATAGATGTTATGTAACGTAACTGCGGAAATAATATTACTTAACTGACATTAGTATCCATAGATGCCAAGAATAGTGATTTGGCCGAATACCGAATATTCGGCGAGGCTCTTGGCCGAATATTTAGCAACACTTAGCAAACGCAAAACAATATCCTAACCTAGCAGAATTTGCTAAGATTTATTTATCACCTCCCGGTAGCGGTGTATGTAGTGAGCGGCTATTTGAGCAGGTATCATTTATGAGGAAAAGCGCAATCGTTTGCTATCAACAAATGCTGCAAAAATATTTTTATTCATCATCAAATCTTTCCTCTTTTTATTATTAGTGTAATAACTTACCATTGCCCCACTGGAAAATTTTACGTTAAATATGCATTTTGTTTCGTAACTGTTATGTTTATACTGTTTGGTGTTCGGCCGAATAACGGAAGGGGATTTTTTTTTTCCGAATAGCCGAATACCGAATCTTTGCTGAATATTCGTGGCATCTAAACTTATTAGTTTAGTGGGCGCAAACTGGGAGCTATAATTCCGGGACCGGGTTCGATACCCAGGTCAAGCAGTGTTATTGGGATTTTCTTTGAAATTCTCAAGTAACAGCTCGGATTTCGGATTTGTGCCCGGTTAATGGCAATCAGTAGGTAAGTAAGGCTCACCCCCTATTTCTTGATACCTGACACATGCTGGACCTTACCGTTGAATTTCTGAATGTTTCAACCAAAAAACCAATTCAAGAATGAGTGTTATTATAACTGTAGTTTTTAACTGTGGTCTTTGATTTCAGATAATTTCCAAGAGAGGACAGTAAAGGAACTAGAACTATACACAGCCACTATTCACAATATGGTAAGGATTTTATTTAATAGCGTGATATTAATACTTTTTGTTAGATATGCTAACAGGTGAGGAGCAGTGATAGCGAAGTGATATGACAATTGGACTGCTATGTCAAAGGTTTCAAGTCACGTCAAAACATAAAAAGAGTGCCCTCAGCGCTAAGCTTCCGAATTTTGTGTAACCGTGACGTGCAGGGCACATTTAAGTTTGTCGTGTTACATGAATGTGGCACTCAAAAGGTTAATGCACTCCACAATGTTAATAGGTGTTAAAATAAATATAAAACTATCAATCGGGGACTCCGACAGATAGGAGTTCATATAAAGTTAATTATCACGCGCTTCAAGGAAAACATCGTGAGGATACTTGCAGCCCACACTCCGTGTGGGGTCATGTTTTACAATACTGTTCCTCACTGCCTCTCAGATAGGTGTCCCGTAAGAGGCGTGAAAATATCTGACTTGCTCGGTGGTAGGACCTCTTGGGGTCTGACTGCCTGGTGACCACCCTTACATCGGAGTCTGTCGTAAAGCACCTTGGTGTGTGTTTCGACTTTTGCACGTAAGAGCCAGTTCGGTTTCTACGGCTCTGGCAGTCCGCAGGGGCTCTTAAAGCATCGGCAACGCATCAGCAACTCCTCTGGTGTTGCAGGTCTCCATGACACATTAACTACTTACCCCCAGGTGGTTTGTCAGATCGTTTGCCGACTTAATACATTAAAAAAAATTACACCTGAGAGATTTTCTCGACGGCGTGTGAAGTCAGTCAACCCGCACTAGGCCAGTGTGGTCGACAATAGCCTAATCTCTCAGAATGAGAGGCATTCTGAGAGGAGACCCGTGCGTGCCCAGCAGTAGGACAGTATAATGGGTTGATTTATTTATGTATGTATGCTAATGGGTTTATGATGGAAGATTTTTTTCTTTAGGTACCAGGGTTATCTTTGTAAATAAACATAACATTACAGCAAGTTTTTATTTAGTTATTAAAATAATTTCTAATAAGTATCATCCACAAAATTAATGGCAATAGGCTCACCCCCTATTAAATGGGACCTATGTATACCGGCGAACTGTGGGTGTACATTAGTACACCTCTGCATATCCTTGGAGCACGCAGGCGTGATGGTATGATTAAGCTCCTTTTTTTTCTCTCTTAACGTGGTACCCAAGTTTAGTACTACCTTTCCCATCTCAACAGATTCCCATTCCATTGTTAGCTAGTTTCCTTTTACTGTGATTATGTTGGCAAGTTCCTATACTTAAACTTACGCGTAATGACTTCCGTTTCAGTTTTTTTAATTTACTTAGAAAGGCAGCTGGATTTTTTTTTAAGTTTAGGATCGCTGTTGCCATGTAGGTACATCCCATTTAGTTATATAAATAAACCTGGGTTTTGCCCGTAGATTACTCGTGTTAGTTGTGTCCTGTAAGGCTTTACCTACCATAACTTAACTATAACTATAACGTATCAAGATGTAACACGCACCAGATTTTATGTTAGATTTTTAGCAATATTTAATATAAAACTGCATTCAATTCCATGCAGTAGTTTTTCCGTGATACACATACAGACTACAGACATAGGTTGACGACACATTTGACATGGCGACACGCCGCTACGCCAAGCAGTTAAGCGATCGGTTTCTGCGCCACGTGTTGTGGGTTCGATCCCCACACGGATCAAATATTTGTATGATCTACAGGTAGTTGTTCCGGGTCTGGGCGTTTGTGTAATGTGAGAATTATAATGAACTACTTATTAGTTACTTTTGTGACGAATCATACACTTCAGACTGAGTATTACAAGTATTTATTCATCCAACAGTATGTAATTATCAACAATCACTTATCACTTAATCGCTCAATAATTATTAACAATTATACAACAACAGCACTGGCTTATAAGATATTATGTCTACTGCTCAACGCCTCGGAATCGAATGTCTCAGTCCAGGTTGATCTGTTACCAGCCGAATGTTCCCCACTCTTAAACGTAGGCAAACACTCAGCTGGGTTAGACCAATCAGAGCGAAGTACACAGTACGCATGATCAACTGATTAATTTAAATACATTAGATTATCTTTAAATTTAGCAATAGTTATAAATTGATTACACAGACAAATTGATAATATAACACCTACTTATATTTGACTAATTTGTAATAAAAAGGGCGTTTAATAACGAATAGTTCAACTACAAGCGCCATCTGTCGCTCGTGATAAGGAAACCTATATAAATGTCTTGTCATTATTTTATAAAATCATTACATTCGGCCATCCGACAACGTGCGATCTCCTGACGCACGTTATCGTAATTCAATAACATAAGTCATAAATACAGAAATATTACATGCTTAAACTGTTTGAACAAACACGAATCAAAATGCAAAATCATTACATTCGGCTATTCATTGATGTCCGACTCCTTTCTATGAAATAGTTTGTCGTTATCATTATTGCTTTCAGAAGATGGGCTACTATTACGATCTGATGAATCTTTATGGTCAGGCGAATTTATATTTATATTTACATTTTCATTATATTTATTTATATTTTATAAGGTCTAACACGATCAGCGGAAACGACGCTCTTAAATGAATCTCTACGTTTGCTAAAACCGGAATTTCAGTGATTTTATATCTGTCATTGCCCAAAACTTCAGTGATTTTATCAGATCTATGAATTTAAAAAGTTTTATTGCCTTTATTATTATAGTCAGTTCTGGTAACCTTAGTCAAATCACCTTGTTTATAGGTTCTAGGGGTGCTACCGGCATCATAATAGTGTTTTTCGCGACTTTAGTATTAGTACGACCTCATCTCTTACGCTTTGTAACATGTTTTGTATAATGTCAGCTCCAACATCGAACTTATTACTCTAACTATCTCTGAATGTCAAAGTCAAAGTTCTTTAATGCTTCATGTGTAATTTATATACATAGATCTCTAGTTTGGTAAGTATCAACATGAAACCCCGTTGGGGCACAGCATAGAATACATGGGTACTAACAAGTTAATTACATAATTATAATTTAACAAATGACAATATTAGAAAATAAAATTATAAACTTTTACTTAAAATTAAATAACCATTTAGGTAGTCAATTTACAGAAATTTAAGGTATTGTTATTATTTTGGTAAATGTTTTTTTTTTTTTGCACAAAGATTTTATTGTTATTAATTATAATTTAATTATCTTTTATTTTTATCTTCAAAGAATTCTTTTAGCGTGTACATGTAATAACATTATTGTAATAGGTGTTTATTTAGTCTGTTTTTTAAATACATCGTCATTTAGGATATCTTTTAGTTCTCGAGGTATTTTTATTGTGGTGCCAAATAAAGCTCCTATGGCAGTCTTTTTAGTAGAAGAATCAACTGAATTATTTACACCCCATTGGATTTTGCCAAGACACATTTCCCAATTGCGTTCGTCATTTTCGTCATTATGTTTTGCTAATGCGTTTAAGATGGTTTGGTTATATCTTTCAGTTTGACTTTTTGCCCTGCGACAAACTACAGCGATAGGGACATGTTTAGTGCTATGACTGTCGCAAAAGCTCGTGATCAGGTATTATTGGAGATGGTAAGCCAAAGTCATTTTTTTTTGTTTTCGTGTCTTTTACCGCTTTCACATATATATATTTTGTAAAGCAATCAACTATTGTAATAATTTAGGCATTGCCGTTTTTACTCTTTACAAACGAACCAAGATGGTTTAGGTGAATTGTATGGAATGGGACGCTAACTTTTTCTATAGGATACAATTATTCAGTCTTTTGTCTGGATGCATCATCTTTATTATAAGCGTACCGAATGTACCGAATTTTATCGCCGCAGCCTTGGAAACCAAAAGACAGATTGAATTCTCTCAGTCGTTTTAGTAATGCCTAAATGTCCTATATCATCATGGTTATAACGGCATATTTTCCAGCGGGCACTACGAGGGACAACTAGGCGTATTTCATCGTCAATTCTTTATACTCTATGATTTTTAATAACATAATTTTTCCTAATATCTTTAGATTCTTCGTCAGATTCAGGCTTAAGAATTTTTAAGTATACGCGAAATGTCTGGATCTACATTTGTAGTGTTAATATCCAATTGTCAGTCTCGATACTTTAACAGAAGACTCGTCTTTAATGTCAGAAGGCAAAGAATGTTATTTCGGCTTAATGCATCGACACGTGGCATACGAATACCGGGTCTATACTCGCTTGGTTAGTATGGTTGGTTCGGAGCGTATTATGGTCTATTACAATTTGAAATTCTAATCCCAACAGATAAACACAAAACTTCAAATTTCATAAGATTGTAAATGACGCCTTTCAGGTGTCGTCTGCCTACTAAAATAAGCAACCGGCTTAAGTACCCGAAGGCTAGACTGCCACTGTACTAATATTTCTCCCACACCTAAGGAACTAACATCTGTGTGCAACTCCGTATCAAGTTTAGGATTGTATAAGGCTAGTGTTGGTCTATTACTCAAACTTTTATTTTAATGCTTGAAATTGATCTTCTACCCAAATGATACTATAGAACTAGCACAATCGGAATCGGATTCTTGTATTATATCATTTCGCAACAAGTCATCAATAAATTCTCGTACCTGTCCTCTCTCGAAGTGCGATAAGCGATAGGGTCTATGTGTCTATCTAGGTCTATCATTAAGCAAGTCTATGTTCATTTTAATAGAGTTATTACAACCTATCTCGCTCAAGTTAAATGCAAAAAAATTCACGATACGACTGCGATAAAGCGTAGGTAAGGCTTATCCATTTGCCAACTTGAGGGACCGACTTTGATTTCAGACTTTATCAAAGGAGTCAAGTCAGTAATATCTCTCGTGATTTTGTTAGGGCATATAATTCTTTTTTTTTTTACAAAAGGCATTGCTTTTGCAATTAGGGCATCGCAATGCAACGAATCTTGGGCAAAATTCTTTGGGAAAATTCAGGGTTTGATTAGCTAAATTTGATAATAAGGTGACATTTACCCATGCTTAGACGATATGTGCCTTGAGGTAAGTTATATTCTTTGCCAAGTTTATTACTATTATAACCTTCTATATAAACATTCCCAGGATAAGAAGAACTTAAATCCGAAACTTCAACTAATTCCGATTTGTTTCTGGCTAATTGAATGAAATCCGATAAGGTAAGCTTTAAGGGGCTCAAATCATTGGTTTGCTGCGAAGCTCAGGACTTTAAAAATTTTATCCAATGAGTAACGCAGTCTGCATAAACCCATAATTAACCATAAGCAGGTACTTCTACATTCGATTCGATTTCATCAATCCTAAGAACGTACTATATACGGGTGTCACCACCAAAACCCTTGACTATAGGTAATCTCGACACAGTTTTCACGGGGTCTGGCTGTTTGCATCATATTCACGCATTACATAAGTCAAAAGTCAAATCATCCATTTCAAATAAACTAATAATACAGGTACTTTTGAATTGCCAAAACTAGGTGCACGGTTCCAAATAGTGGGTCCTACTATACCCAATCTTAATAATCTATCAATCCCAACGAAAACTCGATTATTTACCCGTTTGTAAAACTTGTTATTACTGTTACTGTGTGTAGAAGTTGTAAGGACTTTACGTTCTATTTCATCGCTTGACTTTGGGTCTATTCATGGAATTAACGGTATCGGTTTGCAATTTTCGTTCTAGCGCCCTGTCACACTTTAGACGCCTGTCAAGGGACTTGGGACATCTGGTGTAAGAGTGTTCTTTACGACGACAATTAAAACAAATAATTGGAGGTATCATTTGAAGTCGAAGGCGAGGTATGATCATGAGTTCATGACGCTTTCTATTTGTAGAAATAGGTTCTAACTAGGTATGCTGAGAACTGAGAATATGTAGCGAGTCTTTCCGGTTCATTACAATTTAAAGCTTGAGCTCCATTTCTAATGGATTTATCATAAATGCCGTGAGTTGCACAACCTATAGCCTTTTTATCACTAATATCATATCAGCTTGTATATCAGCATCAATTTATCATAAAAATATTCACGTAAACTTTCATTACTTCATGTTGTACCTTTTCATTTTGACACACATTATTGTAACTCGTAACATCCTAGTTATATATGAAAACAATAAAGATTTGAATTTGTACGTACCAATATTTCTTTACCTTTCCTTTTTTTTTTTTTTTTGCTAGCCCCACAAGTTTTTGTCGGGCAAAATTTATGGTCCGCTTCTCGTCCCATTCATATATTACACACTTACCTTTCATAAACAACCTTCAATACTCTGAGATTTACTGGAGGGATTGAACTTCGGTATAACATTTGGTAAATGGTTGTACGACTAAACTGGCGGCTCTTCGTCTGGAGTATGCATTCATTGGTTTCATCATCATTCATTGGTATCATCAGATTCCATGGCCTCAAAACATAAAAATGTATAAGTATTGTTTCAATTTGACACTAACAAGTTAAAAGCTCCTTTTTTTACTATTATTATTAAATTCATTTTATATTACTAAAATATCTACTCGAACTGGTTAAAATTAATAGCTCCATAAATTCGAAGTTATGCATGAAAAGTTCAATCAAAAATATACGTCTTCCAATAAATGTTTCCCATTTCCAATTTATAAAATTAATAGAGGGTATATACACAACTATTTGCAACGCACTTAGTCGTATAATAATTCTTTTAATTGTTCTCTTAGTATAAATCATGCTTTACTTACGCGTCTGAGGATAGTTCCGTTCCTATTGGGCACACTTGGCCCAAAACTTTTGACTCACTTGGCCAAAATAACTTTAAGCACACTTGGCTTAATAGGCGTACATAGCCTCTAGTAGCTAGAGCACACTTGGCTTCCTATTGTAGGTACACAACTCCTATTCCTACTGGTATACTAAAACTACTTTATACTTCTTTAGTGGAATCTATTTTGGATTATGCTCTTGGTTGCTACGGCCTCACATTTAAAAACCTATATAGATAAACTGGAGAATATCCAAATAAGATTTATAAAACTGCGGGTAGATAAAAAAAAAAAAAAACTTATAGATACCCTACCATAAAACATTAATTGTGCACTCCATTACTAATTATGTATCTACCTACATGTTATTAAGACTAAAATTGATCCCACAGTCAAACTGTTTGTACAGTTTTGTGGGGCTTTATATTACTTCGTAAGACCTAATATGTACCTCATAAAAATTAAATAAATAAAATAAAAATAATTAACCTCTAACAATCTAAGCACACGTGGCTCAATAGGCATACGTAGCCTCTAACAATCTAAGCACACATGCCTCAATAGGCATGCATAGCCTCTAGTAACTCAAGCACGCTTGGCTTCCTATTGTAGTCACACATAACCTCTAACAATCTAAGCACACATGGCTCAATAGGCATACATAGCCTCTAGTAACTCAAGCACACTTGGCTTCCTATTGTAGGCACACATAACCTCTAACAATCTAAGCACACATGGCTCAATAGGCATACATAGCCTCTAGTAACTCAAGCACACTTGGCTTCCTATTGTAGGCACACATAACCTCTAACAATCTAAGCACACATGGCTAAATAGGCATACATAGCCTCTAGTAACTCAAGCACACTTGGCTTTCTATTGTAGGCACACATAACCTCTAGACATACGTCACTCAACATTACTGTATCTGTGGATTTTCTTGTAGGCATATCCCACTTCTGAAATGTGACGAATCATACACTTCAGACTGAGTATTACAAGTATTTATTCATCCAACAGTATGTAATTATCAACAATCACTTATCACTTAATCGCTCAATAATTATTAACAATTATACAACAACAGCACTGGCTTATAAGATATTATGTCTACTGCTCAACGCCTCGGAATCGAATGTCTCAGTCCAGGTTGATCTGTTACCAGCCGAATGTTCCCCACTCTTAAACGTAGGCAAACACTCAGCTGGGTTAGACCAATCAGAGCGAAGTACACAGTACGCATGATCAACTGATTAATTTAAATACATTAGATTATCTTTAAATTTAGCAATAGTTATAAATTGATTACACAGACAAATTGATAATATAACACCTACTTATATTTGACTAATTTGTAATAAAAAGGGCGTTTAATAACGAATAGTTCAACTACAAGCGCCATCTGTCGCTCGTGATAAGGAAACCTATATAAATGTCTTGTCATTATTTTATAAAATCATTACACTTTATTTTTTCTTTTATTTGCAGTGGGTCCGGTTGTGGTTCGCGTTCACTATATCTACTGCATTGTCACAGCACACTAGCACGGTAAGAAAGATTTCTACATGTTTTAGAATCTTCATAAGCCCGGTCCTGGGATCGATTTTCCGGTTAAGCAAGTTATTGGGTTTCCTCTAAAATTCTGAGTTCAGAGTTTGGATTTCCGTGCCTCTCCGGCTAATGAAGGTTGGCAGTCAGCTTTGCATATTTGTCCTTGTTTCTCGCGAAGCAAAACAGTTCTGCGGCACTCGGGATACCGTCTGCTTAGGGTATTACATTGCCCAATGACCTTGAGGAGTTAGTCTTTGTGCTAGTATTTGTTAGTCACGGGCATTGCGGGGGTGCTTCACGCGGGGTGCTAGTGAGGTTTCGGGAATTTCTTTATTATTTCAAAATATTCAAAGAAATAAGAAAATAAAAACAATACAAATTGTTAATTACTTCATAATAATTTTTTTGGTATAAAATCCATGACTAACTATAAAGCCGTCAAAGAGAAAAAATACAAATTAGGTTAAAAAAGGCCTATTTACTTCAATTATTATCCAAAATTGGGGCAAATTTATAAAAATTTTAAACAATACATTTTGTTTGTGATGACTAAGTTTAACATATATTTTTTATATGGTAAACGCACATAAGAATTCCACTAGAAACTTCTTTAAAGGTAGGGTGTTTTTTTGGATTTGAGCGATGTAATGCCCTTAACACTTCGAGCAATACAGGCGTGGTCGTATGTTATGTAACATACATGATTTAGTTATGTTCGCATCAAAATAATGTTCGTTATTATAATACAGTTGAATGAAACAAGTTTCATTGTATGAAAATATACAATGCATTCGTCCGCTTGGATAGCTAGCCTTCCTGCTCGTGGAGAAAGTCTAGCTAAAATATACACTATCTGGTTAGGTTTATACAGATACTAGCGGCCCGGTACGTGCTTCGCTACGTATAAAGTGAAATACAGCGGACAGCGGACAAAACCATTCCCAGATCCCCTTGAACACACACAAAAAATTTCATCAAAATCGGTCTAGTCGTTTGATCTAAACCATTCCCAGATCCCCTTGAACACACACAAAAAATTTCATCAAAATCGGTCCAGTCGTTTGAGAGAAGTTCAGTGACATACACACTCACAGAAGAATTACATATATAAAGATAGGTATCTATATCTTGAATTATTAAAACTGGCTAGATACTTAGGCCAAGATTAGAAGACACGAACTCAGCAGAGTTATGGATGGGGTCTCAAAGCAAACAAAGTAAATATACCTAGTTCAACTAGATGGCGTCGCATCGATTTGCAAATGGAGTGTGTTTAAAATGGAATTTAAATAAAAAAGACCCCGAAAAAAAATGTTAATTAAAAAAAAATTCAAAATTTTAATCAAATCTCCGCAATTATACGACATTTAATATTGTCCTTATAATTCAGGCTTCGTTTGTGAAAACTACCTATTTTGATATCTCTGGCAGAGTAAAGGTTTATTACTTAATAAATTATTTCTTTCTTTTATTATTGAAGCTGTCGACAGGAAGTCGCCTCACTTCTTAAACCTTTCACTGCCGGAAGTGGTTATTTAACAGCCCCATACATTATGTAACATAAGGGCGATATAGAAAGGGCCACTTGCACCAACTTCCAATGAAAATTTGTGTTTAAATACAATTTACATAAACATATATTTTTTTATGGGATAGTGGGACAAACGAGCAGACGGATCAACTGATGGTAAGCGATTACGCCGCCCATGGACACCCGCAACACCAGAGGAGTCACAAGTGCGTTGCCCGCCTTTTAAAAGGGGATTAGGCCTCCGGTAACCTCACTCACTCGGCGAAACACAACGTAAGCGTTGTTTGACGCCGGTTTTCTGTGAGGCCGTGGTATCACTCCGGTCGAGCCGGCCCATTCGTGCTGAAGCATGGCTCTTCCACGTTAAAAATATTTAAGAAGTTGGTGCAAGTGGTTCAGTTAATTAAATAGAAATAAAGAAAATATATTGATTCGTAAAGGACACCTGAATACAAAAAGGAAAATATCTCATCAAAAACATAAATGTAAAAAAGGGAGCCAAGTTCAATATTAAGAATAGGCGTGGTTGTCGACTTCGCCGATAAAAGAATTGAGATCTAAATAGGTGTCAAGTTCTGTAGATAATCCTGCTAAAGATTTAACTTGGCTAGTTTTCACATACAAGTGTGCCAAATTTCATGTATGTAGGTTAAATATGTTTCGAGTTGTGAAGGGGTCAAAAGTAGCTCGAAATGGTTCGTGTTACACACGGCTGCTGCGTCGCCAGTTCCTTTTTCTTTGAACTTGGCTGGACACGCTGCCGCGTGTCTAGATAATAAATAAGTTTCAATCATTGCGAATACGTGGATTCCTAACACATCGACACTCCTCCGTGTCTCAGAGAGCACGTTAAGCCTTCAGTTACAGTTATTATACGAACGTACCATCACGCCCGTATTCCCCGAATGGTTAGGCAGAGGTGTACTAATGTACACCCATGGTCCCATGTAATAGGGGGCCGAGACGATTGCCATTAATCGGGCACCGAGAATTACATAGAAAAATACAATAACACTGCTCTATCTGGGCATCAAAGCGGACTTCTACCGTAGCAGTCGCTATTACGACCACTAAGCTAATGGAGCAGGCATTTAAACCTATTATTTTGATATAGAAGGCATTACATAGGTACCAATCACTTCCACGTACTCACCCACAATTATGAATGATGGATTGCTGTTAACTGCTTTTATAAATAGTAATACACGTAATAATTTATGTTCAGCGGCTCATTGAGTCGCTGCCGCTTCCGATGACCTTAATTCGATTCCCAGTCTGTATGGACAAAAGCGTAACTTGAAATCTACAGTTATTTTAATCTAAGAGAGTTTTAATTCATAGTAACCGCTTCATTAATGACTAAACTGTAAAAATTAACGATAAGTATTAATGTTTACAGCTTTATTATTGAAGGGCAATTTAACCAATGAAATTATTAGAAACTAGCTTCTGCTCGCATCTTCGTCGACTTCAGAATTGGATACGACCTGAATAAAAAGGCTAGCCTATGTGCTATTCTACACTATAATCCATCTCTGTGCCAAATTTCTTCCTGATCCGTTCAGCCGTTCTGGCGTGATTAATTAACAAACATCCATCACAAACTTTCGGTTATAATATTAGCAGGAAATAAGAGACTGAGGTCTCAAGATGATAACGCGCGATGATACTACTGGTATTGCTGGGGTCTATAGGCTGCGGTTGCCGCTTACCATCAGGCGTATCTATGTTTGTATGTTATTACCTACCTACAATAAAAATGTACAACTAGATACCATTTCAATAAAGCAGTCATCCTATTTATCATTTCAAAACCGTGTAAGATAATATTCATAATGTGGTTGTTGATTTAGTCTCAACTAACCACACGTGTCTCAACTTTTGACACTTAAATTGCAATACCAATCATCTCGAATTCTCAAGTGTCCGTATCTACCTATGTTGACCGCATTTGAAGTAATATGCATTACATAATGAGCTATATTTATTAGGCTGTATAGAAATGTAGTAACAGGTCACAAGAGTCAAATTACTACTTACTTCATACTTGTAATATTAAATTCCATGAGATATGTTTGTGTAATATTGGTTAAAGACTGGGCCACACAGAATGTTTGACCGATGGAGGCTTGCAGTTATTATAAAAATACTAGCGTCTTCTTATTGAATTGATTGCAAATGGAAAGAGAAGAGAAGAAGAAAAGGAATCATTGGATATATTAAAATGAATTGGCCCAGTATTCCGCTATTCCTACGCTATTTTCTGTAGCGGCAATCAGGTCTTGATGCATGCAGGTTTCGGGTACGCTGGGCATGATAGCATATGGGCCATATGTTCCACTGCACCACTCCTAAAAAATAAGTTACTGCCACTGGAGAATTCCCACCGGAACATGTTATCTTTGCTCCGGCCTGAATACGAAGTCTGTTGAGAGACTTCCAGGTTGCTTAAGAAAGCCCGTATCCTAGCGGGAGTTCGAAAAATATTAGCGACTTTTTGTTATAAAAGGTAGCCCTGTACTTCCTCGAGATGCAATCTATCTCATTACCCAATTTTATCGAAATTTGTTAAGCGGTTTAGTTGTCAAAAGGTCACAGGATAAACAAAGTTAAGTACTTTCGTATTTATTGTATCTATTAGTGTGGATATGCGAGGTGATGACTGACATTCTAATGCAAATGCTAGCTGAAACTGCAGAAATGGAATGTTTAAGAGTCCGGCGGACCGAATTTCTCTTACAAATGTAATACCAAAATAAATCTTAATTCAAACACAATTTAATCAAATCCTATTATTATTCGGATTCCGATACCGTTAATCTAGGTTCCTACGTTACCATTTCACCCAAAATACTTCACTGGAAATAAATGTAAGCGAATGCAATTTTTGATAACTTTACCAAGTTTGGAACGATTTTGTTTTTTTTTTTAATTTTTAGTGTAGTAGTAGACGAAATAGTACCTTAAAAACCTAGATTAACGGTATCCAAATCCGAATAATAACATAATTTGATAGAATATTGTCTGGATTACGATTTATTTCGGTATTACGTTTTTGTGGGCAATTCAAGCTCCGCCGGACCCTTATGCAATAATAAATTGTATTTATTACCTAAGGAAAATTTTAATTTAATTAAAATAATAAGGGTACCTAACAAGGATAATGGCTCTGTCTTACAGTTATTTTCCCCATGTATATTATTGAATTAAATTTACAGAGATTGATTGAGAGATACAATACAACCTAAGTACGTAATTAATTTTCTAATATTTTATTCATTCTATATTATCTTTTAAATTACTTTTTTATGTTTTGCTACTTAATCCAAAGGTTGAGAAGCAGATAATGCTGTATGACTATAGATGGGTTTCTGCCCAGGCATTTTGGGCAAAAAAATATATTATATGTCATTGGCAGAAACCCATATATATAGGCATAAACCCTTCTCTATGTATGACACAAAATACGCCTTGGGTAACATTTTGTAAATAAAAGTGTTAATAAACTATCTACCTAGCTGTGTGGACTAGTCGTTATTCATTATGTAAAGTACTTTTATAGTAGGAATTCGAAATCACGTAAGCGATGCGTTTATATTTAAATGTAAAATCTAAGTGCGAAGCGATATAAAAGGCGGATGTCACTTACGACGTGATATAAGGAAATAAGCCGTATTTTGATAGTACCTAAATATAATTTTACAATCAAATCACGCACGTCCAGGGTTTTAGCAGGCGGATTTCTTTAGTCTTTGCCTTCCCCCAATGGGAAATAGACGTAAAAATGGATAACGATGGTTTGAATAATTTGAAAAATTTCATTACGTAATTTTGCTATTGCCTCTTGTGGGGACGGATAAGAATACAGTTCCTCACTGTCATCCAGATAGGCATCTCGTAAGATCGAGAAAATATCTGACTTGCTCGGTGTTACGATATCTCGTGGTCTGACTGGCTGGCGACCACCCTTGCGTCGGAGTCTGTCGTAAAGCACCTTGGTGTGTTTCGACTTTTGCGCGTAAGAGCCAGTTTCCCTCGGTTGCTGCGGGCTCTTTAAGCTTGGTAACGTATTAGCAACTCCTCTGGTGTTGCAGGGTCCGTGGGTGGCGATGACTACTTACCATCAGGTGGCTCGACTGCTCGTTTGCCGACGTAATCAATAAAAAAAACAAATAATAATTACCCTATCATAATTTATGGTAGGTAAACTATGTGAATTTTCTGATAGTACCTATATAATAAAAATAACGTTCAATGCATTACTTAACGCATAACGTTCCTTGACTGCCTCATTAGTCTTGTGGTCCCAAACGCAACTGCTACGCTAGAGGTCCTGGGTACGATCCCCAGGTCGAGCAGTGTTGTCGGGTTTTTCTATGAAATTGTCAGTAGTAGCTCGAAGTGTAGATTTGTGCCGGCAAACTGTGGGTGTACATCAAGTACGCCTCTGCCTAACATTTCGGGGAATACAGGCGTGACGGTATGTTATGTTACGTTGCTTGCGGAAATCAAACACCGTTACTCTGTAGAAAACACAGCCAAAACAGTAAATGCAGTTAGGCATAATACCTACTAGAAAAAAAAGAAAAAAACTTAAGTAACCAGAAAATTCATAAATAAAGACCCTATTCTACAATATCTAATTCTAGATAAACTTCTACGAGTATACCTATTTACAATTTCATACGATGAAAACATGGACGCGTCCACTTTCGTTCGCTGTTTTTTCCAGCAAAGCCACTTTTACTTAGTCCAGTTCTGTTCTTATATGGAAGCACAGGTCTTGGACAGCGTGCAGTGTCTTCCGCGGTTGGTGAATGTGTGAGCGATTCAAATGCCAGCTAAACAGGTATGTTGTAAAAGTGATAAGGAAGGTTTACGTCATACACATCAGCTATTCGTGATTATGTTTTGTAAGTAATGCGTAAGTATGACATGAGAGTTTTTTGAATGTGTGTTTATATTGTTTATATGAGTTTATAAAGAATGATGGTTATCCTTACTAATATTATAAACGTGAAAGTTTGTGAGTGTGGATGTATGGATGTTTGTTACTCTTTCACGCCAGAACGGCTGAACGGCCGAACGGATCTCCATGAAATTTTGCACAGAGGTTGATTATAGTCTGGAATAACACATAGGCTCGGATCCAGCTCGGAGTCAATTCTGAAGCTCACGCAAAGTCGCGGGCAGATGCTAGTATACTTATAGTGCCAATACAAACAACTACATTAATTTTTATTCAAACATTTTTGGAAATAGGTATAAGAAATGTGATTATCATATAATACGTTAATTTCACGCTTGTTCATAATAGAGCTGTTTAGTAAAACATTCAACTGCGATATTTATAGAATGACTAGCTATACGCCGCGGTTTCACCCGCTAAAAATGTCAGTCTTTCACCCCTCTTACAAATATTTACCTCCCTTTTCGGAAAATCCTTTCTTATCGGATGCCTACGTCATACAAAGAACACACTCTCCAAGTATAGGCTGTGCATTGATCCGTCAGTCAGTCATTCAGGACAATGCATTTTATATGTATAGATGAATGAATTAATAAGATCATCCTGTTTCGAAGTTGGGTAAAATAGATAATCTCCTACAGAAGACAATATGTGTAAGTGTGTGAAGTAATGCATGTTGTAATTGTCCACGGCTGACCGCCCGCGGGTTCTCGCTACAAGAACTTAATCATTGTAATTGATAGCTGGACTATTAATTAAAGGTATTGTAGCTTTCTTCCATTATGTCAGAGGAGCTTTACGTCATATCCGGTACACGACATGGTTTGTCGATTTAGTTGAATAGAAGTGGAACTTGTGAATAGTTATTATGTATCTATTTAATAATTACTGCGGATATGGTTTCGTCTGATATAATTATTCTTATTGTATTGGGTGTGTGATTACTCGTAGAAATGGACCACTTATTGTCTTTCGCGAGTATTTTTTTGTACTGTAGACTTGAAAGGCTATAACATACCATCAAGTCTGTATTCCCCGAAGAGTTCAGCAGAGGTGTGCCTACCTACAAATGTAAAGTAAAAGTTCGCCGGTATTCGGGAAAAAATCAGAAACTCCGAGCTGCTACTAGGGATTTCATAGAAAAACCCGATAACAACGACCTGGGAATCGAACCCAGGACCTTTATCGTAGTAGTCGCGCTTACGGCCACTAGACTAATGAGGCAGTTTCACTTAACTAATGTCCCTCAGGTCCCATTTTCGTTTTTTTTAAGAACAAAGTGTGGGTCGTACATTACTAGTATTCTTGTTAACCCAATTGTTAAATTTGTAACGCACCTACCTAGGGTCACTGTCAGAGAAACAATAAAAAACAAAATTGCAAAATTGAAAAAGCAGCGATTATAAAAGATTACCTATCCTTGATTCGTATTTGCAGTTCAAGGTGCGTGCCTCACTGTGAAAATGGAAACATAATATCGGGGGTAGTGTGAAGCATTTAAATATTGTTTTACACCTAGTTACTACGCAAGAGGCAAGTTTTAGTCTCTTTTGGATAATTCAAAAAAGGAGTGAAAAGAGTCTGCATCGTGCGAGCGACACCTCTGGTGTTGTAAACGTTCATAAGCTACAGTAACTGCTTAACATTAGGCAGGCCGCAATCGTGTTTGCCACCTCAGTGGTATAAAAAAAATTCACGTCCCATAGATTATTTTTTTTATTTCAGAAAGTGTCACAAGGTGGCGCTGCGTTCGGTTGGGAATGGCAGCTCTCTCCGTTGGGTGCCGGCGGTACCGTGGGACATTACTATGTCAAACTACCACAGGTATGCCACTTGCTACGATTATTGCCTCTTCTACGCGCTGATTTTGAGTACTAGGTATGTAACAGACCTTTTTGAAGGACCTCACCAATGACGTTGGTACTTGTCTTTCTAGAGCGTCAGAGGGAGGGCCTTTACACGAAGCTACCGCCATCAGACCTCCGCAAACCATCTAACCATCAACTCTTCTTCTATTTAGATGGTTGTAATTTACCCATCTGTTTTCCAGTCTGAGCAACAAATGCGGTACGCGGCGGATGGCAGCGGGTACCACGACGCGGTGGGCGGCAGTACCAACAACCAGCAGTACTCTGCCAATGCAGGACAACCTCTAGAGCTGAGTCAAAAGGTTAGAAAAATATGCCTAATGATTAATCTACTTTACAAATATTCTTTTTCGAGGAAGTTATACCTTTACACCTTCGATACCTACATTTTCTTGCTTTCTTCTCCATATTTATCTTCCACTTTATTATCGCTTCGTGTGATAGAAATACAATAACAATAACCTACAGAGCTGTTAAACTACATAGCAGTTAGGTTAGCTATGTATGAACTCCTGTTTGGCAATCTATGTTCTAAGGGAAGAGAATAGTCAGTAGTAATTCCTAATTTCTTTCATTTCAGGCACAAAATATCTTCGACAACGAGCAAATAACGAACACGACGCAGCTGCAGGCGCCGCCATCGACTGGTCATCAGTCCGGAGACATCTACCTCTTGCAACAGCAGTTCTCGCCTTACCTGCAGCCCAACACCGTCCAAACTACCCCCAACTACAATACATATAACCAAGTGAAATATACAAGCAACGAACCTAGGGACAACTCAAACCCTCTTCGTAAAGAGGACTACACCGAGTATCGTCCACAAGTCCTGCAAGTCTTCAAAGACCACAACTGCTCAAGTAAGGAAGATTCATCGAAAGATATTCAAAGTGATTTAAGTAAATCTAAGGAATTATTTGCTGAAGTTCCATCTTATGATATTCAGGATATTAACAATTTTGGAGCGACGGATATGCCTGGTTCCTATACTTACAGAGGTGCTGTCAAATTTAGAGTAGAAGCACCGAGGCCTAATGCTCGCAATGAAAGATTTTACTATACTACCGTCGAAACACCTACAATCGCTCCCACTGAAAATGCAACGCAAATAGGAATTGATAAATTAGTCGCCTCCACTCAGGACCTTATATCAAATGAAGATTTATTAATAATTAACCACGCAGCCGAAAAACATGTAAACGAACAAACGGATGAAATAATAAAACCTCGTCCAAGGTATATTTTTAGAAATAATGACCACTCCGGACAAGATAGTAGAACGAACCATATAACAGTCAAAGCTAAAATAGAGAATATTGTGAACAGTGACGTAGAGCATTTAGAAAATAATCGATTTAAAGCACAAGTACTGGAATCAAATTCCAAACAATACGGCTTTGCAGCTCCTATTATTGTGCAAGATAATTCTTACAACACATTCAAAGAGCAGATAGTCGATAATTTAGTATCGACTATGGTTCCTTATATGGCGAATGGTTACCAAATAGTAGGTGTCAAAGACAATTTAGAAGAGAATTATACAAATTACGACTCAAATGCAGAAAATGAAGGACTCATAAATGTTACCCCCAGACCAGTTAATCAAAATTATCTGGCGCCTATCACAGTAGCTTTAAGACTACTGAATGCAAACGACACCGATGCTTTTAACACCTTAGATGATCACGAAGCTTCAGACAGTGAATTAGTTTCCGATACAGTCCAAAGTCCCCCTAAAGAAAAAACTATAGTAGAAGTCCAACAATCTATACCAGTTGATATAACTCACATAAATGACGTAGAAGTTCATGAGTACATTGATTTTGAAGAAGGTCGGAGCAATAATAAAGGGGCTTTTGATGTAGCAAAATCATTTTATAACAAATACGTTGACGCTTTGAAATCTTCTAAAAAGATTCAAGAGAATATGAACAAACTTCTTTACAAATATGGAACAATGACAGAAGAGAGTGATGGAAATGATCAAGATTATGAGCAGAAGGAACAATTAGAATCTAGTGAAAATATCCAGTCCGAAGTTGAAGTTAAGCCGGACCAAGAAGACACTAATACTGAGAGGAGTGAGCAAGTTCGTTATTATGATTATGGAAACGATAACCAAAAAATTATACAACCCATTATCATAGAAAAAGAAGTACCTGTAACGAAATTCGTCGATAGATTCATCGAGAAGAAAGTTCCATACCCTCAACGTGTAGAAGTGCAAGTTCCGGTAGACAGACCGGTACCCGTAGAGGTGCCTTATGAGAAAATTGTAGAAAAACCGGTAGAAGTAACGAAGTATGTTGATAAACCCTACCCGGTTGAAGTCCCTCGGCCATATCCCGTTGAAGTCCAAGTTCCATATCCAGTAGAACAGAAAGTATATGTAGACAGACCAATCCATGTTCCCTACCCAGTTGAAAAGGTCGTGGAGAAACAAATTCTTCACCCAGTTCCTATTCCAACACCGGTTGGAATCCCTTACGAAGTTCAAGTACCGGTAGAGCACAAAATTCTTTACCCAGTTCCCGTCGATAGACCCGTACCAGTGAGGGTGGAAATAGAAAAACCGGTAGAGAGAATCGTTAATAAAGAAGTGCCCGTTCCATACCCGGTTGAAAAAAGAGTTCCTTATCCAGTTCACTATGAGACCAGAGTTCCTGTGCCATACCCCGTTGAAAAAAGAATACCAGTACCGGTTGAGAAAATTGTTGAAAAACCTGTTACAATAACCAAGTATGTTGATAAGCCTATACACATTCAAGTTCCGGTACCACAACCGGTCCCAGTCGCGGTACACGTTCCCCAGCCCTACCCGGTTGATAGAATTGTAGAAAGAAAAGTTCCTTATCCAGTCCACGTTGATAGAATAATCGAAAAAAAGGTACCGGTCAATGTGCCGTATCCAGTCGAAAAAGTGGTCGAAAAAATTGTAGAAAAACCTGTGGTTGTGACCAAATATGTTGATAAACCATATCCTGTGGAGAAAAAAGTACCGTATCCCGTAGAAAAAATTGTTGAGAGAAAGGTACCTTACCCAGTTCAAGTGCCAGTTGAGGTCAAAGTTCCCTATCCGGTTGAGAAAATAGTGGAAAAACAAGTTCACGTACCTGTACCAGTATACCGCTACGGACATCACGAAGAAAACTCGGAGACGAGGAATAACGCACAGTACCAAAATTACAAAGATGATAGAAATAAGAGGGTTCCTAACCAACAACAAATTTACATCGCTCAGTATTACCAGCTCTTAAAAGAGAGACAAAAACATCCCGTACATTCAACGCAATGGGGGAACCAATACGCTTCCTCATACCAGTACATCAATAATACATCAGGGAACAAGCCTGAAGAGAAGAAACTGAGCAACTTGGCTAATTACTTAACATATTTGACTAATGCTCAGAATAAAGGTCAGAGTAACCAATACTACGGGCCGGTTCCAATGCAGAATCAAGATGATTGGTGGCAAAACAATAAGAATTATGTAGTAGAAGTTAAAATGAGACGCGCCGATAGAGAGCCAAAGGTCAGTAATTTAAGGATAGAGTATGGAGGTTTCAGGCCTCCATTAATACCGAGTACTGAAGTAGATTTGGATGGGATGCCGGTTAATAAAGAGTCGTGAACGAAAATTTAGTACTTAGGTACTAACATATTCTTGTGAATGTTACAGTACAGTAGGCTTCAGAAATCCCATTGTTATTTGGTAGGACATTCTGGAACTACTGTTGTTTTGTTTGGAGCAATACTGGTAGAATAGGCGCAAGTCCCCATTTTAGAGACAAATAGATGAATGTGTGACACATGCCTGCATCTTGCCTAGAAATCTGCACCCTAGAAATTAAGTACATTATCGCCATGCCACCCTAGAAAAGTAAACATTTTAACCCCACGCTGCATATCATCTACAAACATTTTTTATTGTCTTCACTAAAATAACTTTATGCTATATTTTTTATTGTCATTTGGCGAGATATTTAAGTTTGAAATCGAGGCGCCGATGGGCGGCCTCGGCATTTGAATAAAGATATTTTGGACGTCGATGGGCGGTCTCAGCATTGAATGGCAACGACGATCTCGATTTATGAAAAATCTTTTAGTTCTTTTACCCGTTGCATTCTTTTGTGAGGTAATAAACCAAGTGTTCATAATAATTGTTTTAAAGTCACCATTTATGACGCCATTGAAAAGTAACATTTGCGATATTTTAAATTAAATAACCTAATTTACTGTAACTTTAAAAATACTTTAATTGTAGTTACCTATTTAAATATTCAGTATTTCTTTAGATGTGTCATAATTTTAGAACATATCTTTTTGTATTTTTCTTACTAAAATCGTAGCTTTTTTATACCTGAGAAAATACTAATTGTAGCAATATTTTTTTTAACTAAAGATAAAAAATATTGATGTAGTTTTGTAAACTTATTTATTTTAATTTTAGTGTGTAGGATTGTAAATATAGCAAAATGGAATTGTTAAGAATAAAATAATTATTTTTTTACTTCAATTGTGTTTTATTTAGCTTCTCAATTATTTAGGCACCTACCTTAAATACTATTAAAAGTTTGCAAAACACGTCATTCTGTGGTTATTAGATCAACGATCAAGTAATTGGTGCATCGTCACGTACTTATATATACGTAATGGGATCAAATAGGAATAACAAACAACAAGGTTGGAATTAAAAATAAAATTTATTTTTCATTTTGAATATCTCACAAATTCTTCGACACACGTCCACCTCGCAGGCAAAATGTACTACACTAAATTATTATAAAACAAAGCTCATATATATATAAATATATAACTACATTTAAAACAGTATTATGTATTTCGGGATAACTAGTCGTATCGTCGTGGTTTTACATAACAACCTATTTTTGTTGCAAAATGAAAGACATTGCCTATTTGTATTTGGGAGATTTTATTTCTCTTATTTGTTTTTTTTTGTATTTGAATGATTGTTTTCTTTTTTGTTATTCATTTAGGTTAAAAAATATTGATAAAATGTAGCTTTGTTTTTTCTATAAATAAAAACAAATTAGGTATAATTATTTAGTTTGGTATCTATAGTAAAACATAAATAAAAATGAAACTACTTAATTGCATGTTTTTATAATTTGATTTTTGCACTCGTTCAGTGTCGTATATTTATAACTGTAAAAAGCAGAATAAAACGCTTATATTTAAAATAAAATTGATGTTTTTGTTTATATTCTGGACTATGGCGTACTTTCTCGTATTGTGAGACGAGGCACATGCCCAGGCGTGGTACAGTAAAGGCTGAATTATTATAAAGTTTACTTCATAGGGTATTTCTACTTAATTTTATTTCCACCCTATATAATAGGACATAATTTGTATTTGAGCAAAACAAAGTTTTAACTGTATTTAAAACAATTCACAATAAAGTGAGTAAGTCTACGGCGCCTAGCTTTTTCACAATTTGGCATAGACAACACGACAGTCATCGCCGACACGTCAGAATTTGTGATTTCATGTAAAAGTTATAACACTACACTTAATTATTATAATAGAAAAGTGACCGCGATCGCCTCACTGCACACACACAAACATACCTATTCATTATAATAATATTTATCACCTAAAGTATGCGACAGTCGACACACAGAAAATATGAAGAAGAAAACAAAGCTCCACACAAATCGAAAAAGAAAGATTTTAGTTAATCACAATATCGAAAGGCTGGTTACATCGAGTAGATAAAGTCACTGTTACGATCATAATGAACGATTATTGCTATAACTACAGGTTCGTAATACTTTGATCACAATACACATCTAACGATTTAAGTGAAGTTATACTATAACGCGTCTAAATTCAGTGTGTACAGACCCGTACAGTTACATGGTGAAACTTTGACACTTTCTAATTCAGCCTTATAATTAGAAAGAGGCAACAGTTGTGGGCGACCGCGTTGTCCGCGACCAGTCTGTGGTGACACTCGACAGCTTCCACTCACAAAGATACCGAGTGTCAACGCACACCGGCCACACGACTTCCTTACAATGACATTATAAACATTTTATCGCTATTCCGAGACAGCCATATTTTGTATTTATATTTTGTTATATTGGAAAATGAAAAACAATATAATTAACACTAAGCTAGATTGTATCTGTTGAGCTCAAACTCACTTTGTACATTATTACAACGATTAAAATACATAATGTAATAGTATATAAGCGATAGCACAATAACGCCGCCTGGCCGGGTGTGCCGCACACAGTATTAAATAATGTCTTTTAAAAAAACACGATTTTATAAAACAAAATTCCAAATATAAATTAAATAAAAAGTGCACAGCACACACGGACAGGCAGGCGACTTATCTACATAAAAAAAAAACAATCTTGTAATAATAAAAATGACACGAGTAAAATTATTTATACAAAGATGCGCAGGTTGAGAGCGGTGAATAACTATGTATTAAAGATCATTTCACTGCGTCGCACTCGGTGATTACCACTTGGCACATTAACACGCTCCATACATTGTCCAACTCTACTATCATAAATGAAACTCTTAAGTCATAATCAATTAATTTATTTCCATACAGTCGTGGATAGCAGATCGCTGCTACAACTCGTGTCCGCCGTCGTCGCCTCAACATGAACAGCAAATGATAACGCGATATATACGATAATAATCGAATACAAATGATTGACTCACATTCGACCGGCAGACAACACTGTTTTAATTTATAAATCGAATAATAATACAAATTCGAGTCGGGCGAGCGTTCCATTTTCAAATGTGACGTTAATAAAGTGAGGATTATTGACAGTTTTTTTTTTATTTCATAGAACACTCGTTTTATTAAAAGGAAAGGTTTAATTCATTTGGTCTTCTTCATAAAGAGGAACCATTGATACACTAGAGTAATTTTACCACAAGCCCCTAATTATATTTCCGATAACATGTTGACATCCAATAACACTATAACAGGTATTTGTCAAAGTTAGCCAGTAGTAAAACAACCCACGTCCAAAAAGTCTAAGTTTGAAAACGGAACGCCTCAAAATTTTACAAAATTCGAACAAAATTGACTTCGTTAGAAGTCGAAGAGTTCCGGCGGCGGGATTGGCTCGATGGGGAGGCAGTCGCAGCTGAGTTCGGGCGAGGGCGGCGATGGGGGCGATGGGGGCGAGGGCGGCGAGCGAGTGCGGCCCTGGCGCCGCAGCGTGTGCACGCTGTAGGAGTGCGCGTGCGGGACCAGGCGCGCCCGGCTCGGCCGCGTCGGCTCCTCGCTGTCCACCCGCAGCGACAGCGACGAGCGGGGCTGCACCGGCCCGCGCCCCGGCGACGCGGGCGGCCGCAGGTAGTCCGACCGGGCCAGCGCCAGCTCGGCCGGAGTGTACGCCGCCAGGAAGTGGGCGAGCGCGCCCGACGGGGTCCGGGCTCCGCCGTTGGCGACCAGGACCATGTCCTCGGCGGAGAGGCGCAGGGAGTCGGAGCGCGGCGGCGGCGGCGGCGGCGGGGGAGGCGTGTCCCTCTCCGAGGAGGAGGAGCGCGATACGTGGCGGGGGCGGGGGGCGCGCAGCGGGTGGGAGGGGGACGCCGGGGAGGGCGGGGAGGGGGGCGTCACGGTGCGCCGCCGCCGCCGCCGCCGGGGGTTCTCGGGCAGTCACAGCTTGAGTTCGTTCGCGATCTTAGACGCAATGTTCTTGAAGCCGATGCTGGTGCCTGGGGACGAACCATGTTAACGTTTGATCAAACTAAAATATTTACATTTAAAAGTGTCTTGAAAAACATCTAAGTATTTACAGAAATAATAATCCATAGTGTTCAGTTTATTATTTATGATCAGCTCATTCATTTTATAGCGAAATACAAAATATGGTTATAATAATACTTTTCTCACTATGGGATATACTACCGTCTGATATTACCGTTATCTATACTATTGTTTACGACTCCAAACTATGCATTACCCATATAAAATTATTGATTACCCATGTCACTTTTTCATGTTACCTTGCCTATTCAGCATTACCCTTACCTGTTCAACATTACCCTTGCCTTTTCAATGTTACCCTTGCCTTTTCAATGTTACCCTTACCTGATGAATGTTACCCTTGTCTGTTTGATTACCCTCGATTTTAGTGTGTAATACGACCTTTATTTAAACAACTTACCGGATATCCGCTTAAAGCGCACGCCGTTGAGCGAGAGTCGCGGCAGCTTGCAGACCTCGATCTCCCACTGCACCAGCGAGTCCGCGTTGGGGTCGCCGTGCACGCACAGCAACAGGAACCGCTCCCGCTGCTCGTAGTCACAGTTATTCGCGTCTAGCACCTGGTGAACATTTCAAAAGTTTTTTATTATTACCCAATTTCTTATCATTACCCTATATGGGGTAATTTTAAGAAAATAAACTGCGCTCTCACTGCTACATCTAACTTACTTAAATATAATATAAACCTCTTATTTCTAATTCTTTAGGTGTTATTAATTCGCCCTTATATTATATAATAATATAGTCATTCTAAACACCTGCAGACTAGTCAGAAAATTATTACAGTGAGAACCAGAAAACTCACAGTAACTAAAATCAATTTCAAACCAGTGTACACTTGGCTTAGGCCCGTGATACCGGTTTTTTCCCGCTTAAAGTAGTAGTAAAAAAGATAATAATAATTATTATGTATGGTTGCTCGTATGACAACCGGGATTACTGGCTTTACGTGCTCTCCGAGGCACAGAGGGGTTTCGCTGAATTATGAATGGTTACCCATCCACAGACTGACCGCATTGAGCGCGGTTAAACCTTGCAGATCAGATGGTCGGCTTAGTTATTATTTAGCCACGAGCCCTTTGGAGGGCAATGTAGCCAATGAAATTACTGGGCAAATGAGACTTAACAAGTGAGGTCTTAAGATGACAAGGTGCCTGGTATTGCTGCCGCCTACCATCAGACAGCCCGTACACTTATTAATAAACATATTATTACAATAATTAAATTTAAATTTTTAAAATCCCCCGCAGCATCAAGACTTGGTTACCATGTTCTTGCCTCATCATTGAAGTAACAGGATACCAAATGATACCAAACGAGCACACGGATCACCTGATGGTAAGCGATTACCGCCGCCCACTGACACTCGCAATACCAGTGTAGTCACAAGTGCGTTGCCAGCCTTTTAAAAGGGGATTGGGCCTCCAGTAAACTCACTCGGACGAACACAACGTATGCGTCGTTGACGCCGGTTTTGTATTTCCGCATCCATGAATATTGTCCTTAGTGATTTCGATATTTTTGCATTAGAACACATAATTAAATTATTTGACCTGTGCGGCTGCTGCCAACGGCTAATTTCAGACGTGCGTTCTTATTTCGGGAGTAGGTACTGTACATCGCACATACCTTGCGAATCTCAGCCATGATCTCGTTGGGATCCCGTGAGGAGGTGGTCTTCATGCTCCACGTGAACCGCAGCACGCGGGGCTTTACTTGCTCCTCATTGCCTTGCCTGTTAGTACAAACACAATATTAGTAAACGCACAGGTAGTTAACGTAGCTCATTTTCTTTTTATAATCAAGTTTTGTGTCCACACTGTCTACGCAGTCCGGTTGAAAACCAGGGCCAAACAATCTGGCTGTTGTTTATGATGAAAAAGATCTCTTTCAATGCAACCATGAGACATAGCAGATATTTTTAATATTATTTTTAAGTATAATCATTATTTTATACAATGACGTCTCAGTTCACAGACGGCATCAATAACTTTATATCTAATTTTTTGAACAATTAAGTAGACAATATAAAGTGAAGTTATATTAATAACCTATTACTTTGAGTAAAGTTATTACAATGTTATAATGGAGAATAAAAACTTTCATATTCAGTTTGGAAATTCATATTTTGACATCAGGTTTTCACTTTTATTTCAGTGTTTAACGGTTCAAAGGAAAGTAACCATTATTGTATCTATTATAGTGAAAATAAAATGACAGTTAAGGCGCTGTTAGTAGACTGAGCGCAAGCGCGTTACAATTCGATTATTGATATAAGGGTGTGGTTAATATCGATGGTCACATATCGATATTTTGGTATGTTAGTAATGAGTTCGCTAAATAATCGTGCATACTAGCCACGCTTTCGACTTTTTGGTTTGACGTATAAAAGCGTTCTCATGCATAATATTATGAATATCGATCAGACTTTAATAAACTATAAATTAAAATCTAAAACTACACCAACAATAGCTAAAGAATTTATGAAATCATAATATTTGTAAGACATTCATTTAACTTCAACAATTGAGCTAATCAGCTAACGCTAATAACACTAAAACACAGTTTAAAAAAATATTAAATTTTATCTAAGTAGCTTTAAAAAATAAAAAGGTCTATAAAAAATTCATAAACAACTCATTACAGTTGGACAGACAACGAACAGAGGATAAAATGAACTAGGATAATTACCCAAGCATGGTTTGTGGGCTAGCTCCTACCGCATGCTTCGGAGTGGTACCGTCCAATGGCCTAAAAACAGAAAAACATAAAACTAACGCTAAACACTAGGGGCACAGGGTGTGGCGACGAATACATACATACATTGACAATTTGTGATACGCTGGTATGCCGATATTTTCTGCATCGGGGACATCACTAGATATTTATATAAAATTCTTAACTCAAAAATATATAGAGGCAATTGTAACAGATTTATACCGTAAATTGGGGCTATTTGGAAATTACATAGTTATGGAATGTGGTCGAATTACTGCCACAGGATATGTTAATTTAATGCATCCATATATGATACCAACTTTGATAATTCTCTAGCCCATGCCAATTAGACCCACTTTACAGAAGATTTATATAACATAATATACTGTTGTATGCATTTAGGCCATGTTTAGCGTACAATACTATGTTTTATCCTCAAATACTATCTACATTTTGCTAATAACACACACTTTACTATTTTGATGTAAATTTTCTAGAGCCCAGCGTATAACAAAATTAACCAATGTTTAGGATGTGCAAATTCAAACAAAAGTTTAAGCATATTGCAAGCAACACAAGGCATAAATCAAAACCATGCCTGCGATGTCATTTATACTTTTCCTATTTTACTTACCACGATGACACTAAAAATCTTAAAATAGATATCAAAACTCAAACCCATGCTCTTATTTTTAATAAAATAAATAGTAAACATGAGTGTGAGATCTATTTATCACCTGACTGATAGTAATGATATGAAAAAAATATTCTAATTGCATGCACTGCCTAGTAAATAATTTTGATGACCTATTTATGGAGTAAAAAAACTTTAAATTTTGTGAAAAATCAAAACGCAATGATTGGTTAATAATAGCGAAAAAATTGAGTAAAATTGTCAGTACGAAGTCAACAAAAATTCTTGTTAAATTTGGTTATTCACGAAAAACGAGTAATCCATCCAATTTAGTACTGTAAGGAAATATATATTTAAATAAAAAATACTAGATTCTTTATGCTAGTTCAAGTGATAAGTATACAAAAAAGGTTGATTTAGTTTAAATAATAAAAAGTACAGCCATACAAAAAAGTAAAAGAATAACCTAATACTTTCATGCAAAATGAAATTATTATTTTTAATTTTCGGGGGTAAATCATGCTTTTTATATAGATAGAAAGTATAAATCGGCTGGACTACGGATTAAAATACACACACAAACGCAATTCTTAAAACCCTTCGCAGGACGATGTAGGTGTAGGCCATTGGTGGTGGCGTGAAAATGGCAACATTATGATGAAAGTGTTGCTATAGTTCCATTAAATTTATAACGTAAAATTGATATTATTGAGTTAAGTTGAAAGATAAGCAAAAGGTATCCCAACTTTAAAAAAATGATAATTAGCACAAATTGTTTTTTTTTTTAATATTAATGTAAATAATTCGATTTTTTAAGTATTGTAGCATTGCTGAATGTGTATTTTTGGTGGCATATACATACATATAGGCTGATGATGATATTTTTACTAGATAAAGAATCTGGCGGCACGGCAGTGCCCCCGCCAAGTCGAGCTCTTTTTTATACGTTTATGCTCTTGATAGGCTTACGCTAGACCACCGGTTCGCCTGATGTTAATGATGAGCTTTATTTTAATCAGTGTCTTTTTATCAATATCTATTTAACTTTTTCTGCGCCCCCACCAACAACCCAGCACATCGTCCCCGAATCACCAAAAACTTTGGAATAAAACTTCAAAAAAAGGTTATTCAGTCGTCTCGCGGCCTACCTCCGTTGGATGTCCAGAGACGAAAATATACGCGGTTTCTGACGTCCGGTGGACTCGCCCAGTACTGACAGTCTGGCGAAATAATACTCACCATATTATTATATTTTATTGATTTATCATTACGATAATCTTTTGAAGAGGCTTTTACAAGCTTTTTAATATTTAGAATTCTTTAGAATTTGTTTGCAATTCTCTATCGGGCAAAGCATATTTATGATCTTCGTTTTGCAAAATGTATCAGATATACAGTATACTAGAAAATAACACAAATTTTCTGTGTTGAAATCCGTGAGCAAAAAATACATAATTATAAATGAATCTGACAGAACTGATGCTCGGCAGTGTTGCATTAAATGAGTTTCATAAAACCAGATAACATTACCACCTCAAATAAATTAACAGAACACTAAGTAATGAAGTGCTAAAAAATATATGTCTAATAAAGATGTCAAACAATTTAGCTAAAATTGAATCACTAAGTTGCTAAATTTTAGTCTAAGTACTAAGTATACATACATAATAAATACCTATACCATGTACATTTTTTAAACGACGTGACAGAAATAGTAATATATTTTCATCAATTAATAATACCTTTAAAATAAAAACAAGTGATTTGTAGGGAGTTGCTGTGTGTTGTGACTTGGCTCAAAAACATTGCCTCATTTCAGGGACCGCATTATAAAAAAAAATTGACCGTGCAATTTTTCTAAGGAAGGTGATTATTCAAATAAAACACATTTTTGTTATTAAAAACTTGATTATTTGGAGAAGCGTAACACATCCATTTATTGCGCACTGTCAAAACAAAATATGTATTCATACACATGTCAACTTAATTCTCTTATAAAGCAAAGTTTTTCAGTGTTTGTAATATTCAAAAACATTCAAGTATTCTTTTTTTCTAATCTTTTTGAATTTTACTAAACCCCAAAAATGTAAGATCACAATAAATGCATCTTAAAACAATGCCCATGATTTCGAAGACTATGAATTATAATCCCAATTAAAATATTATTATTTTTAATTTAAATGTACTGGGAAAAATAAAGAAATTAAATATGGACGGCTGATACAATATTAATACGTAAATTCTAAAAGCCCCTTTGAGGCGAGCAAAGCTCTAAAAAAATTTAAAAATATTTTCAATTGTTAAACTGCCACATTCATAGGTGTTTATTAAAGATTAATCATACTAATTAACAGTGATTCGCTGTATAAAGATGGCCGGTATGTTTTAATTTACCAAATGTGCGAAAAATTCAAAATGTGATATATTTATCAAATTTAATTTCGGTGTCTACAAAGATACATAAGGCCACTATGACGCAATCGATTGTTAATTATTCATTAACGTCAATAAAAATCTCTGAGCGTGACAGTATGAGTACATACAATCCACAGCATAGAAAATTACCACAAACTGTCAAATTTCCCCAATGGATAATAAACTCTATTATCTGAAGATTCCATTGAAAATCGATTAAAGAAATTTGACAGTTTTGAATTCAATTTTAATGCTGTTGACTGTACTATACTACTCTCATTAAAAATAACCACACTTTTTTCTAATAATTATCATTTTGTCGTACTTTTTCCCAGTGTATTTAAATTATTTACAAACTTGCGAGACAGAAACATGTCGCTTAAAAACGCAAAAGGATGAAAAATAGAAAAAAAAATCTCTGCTGTATTAAAATTAAATATCTAACTACACTTAGAGAACTAAGTTTGAATGTATTGCATTGTTCCTAAATCGTGTAATAGTTAGCATAATCATATCTATTACTTAAAGATAAAAAAAATGCTCACAGAAAAAATAATGCACTATTTATGTGCGTAAAAATTATAGATGATGAATATACCCAATATAATTTATCATTATTAAATCAAATGTCACAATAATTTGAATGCAGTACTCAAAAATAATAATTTTATAAGCTTGTCAAATGTTACTTTAATAAATGTATAGTTATTTCTGTTTGCCAGTATAATTAAACCCTTCCCCATTTAAAAAAAACTATTGTATTTCAACCACTTTCACAGTGCTGACAAAAAGTGTTTTCTTTTAATTTCTTTTATAGACCTAAATAATAAACAATGTATGAGACATACACATATTTAACTTTGTTTATAATATAATATTTTGTTTATATTCTGTTTCGTTTGTGTGAATATTTTGTATTCGAACGAAACCAGACCAAACAATGTATACACAGTTTATACAACGATTGTAATTATTCGCAGTATATTCATTCGGTTATTCGGCGATTAAAATTTATATTTTTGAGTATTACACTTTAACGAAAGACGTCATTTTCTATTATGTTTTTACTAATAATTCGCACATGTATTTTAAGAACAGCACCTAAGTTTTGACATTAAATTTGTTCAATATACTATCTAACGTTTAACTGAAAATACTGGACTGCAGAATATATATTTATATAAATATACTAAAATACATTTCTGGATGTTTGAAAAGAATTGCCCGTCTCTTCCTATCATTTCTGAAAGACAAGGACGTTAAAACTTTTGTGTCTAGAAATGTATAATCTAATAAAATATATATAAGGTGAAAATTATACATAAGATCTTTAGGCCTCTGAGATAGCGAACCTTTACTGAAAACTAAGATAACTCATTTTAATGAAATCAAGATCGAACCCCATTCTAAAATTGGGTGGTCATCTCATGTCTTTGAAGAGTAAAATATGGTAATACATGGAAAATTAGGATTAAGAATAAAATGAATATATAAATAAATAATATATAATGATAGTATACCTATTACACCGCCCAACGCAATAATAAATTTGCCTATAACGCTCCACAACTATATAGAACACTAATATACCGTGTAAAACGTTAAAATACTCAAGTACCCCATATACGATTGAAAATAAAAAAAGAATCGTTAATATATATTAAATACGCTTATATTTATGATATAATGGACTTTTCACGAACATTAGAAAAGTTTTAGAAAAAGTCAAACGCGACACTCTCGCACTCAACACAATGTTATATGTACAATTTATTTAAAGATCCTAAATGACGTAACGTACTAATGAGTCAAAGTATGGAAAATATATGAGAGATGCAATTCAAACATTAATATTATTTTTTCTTTAAAAATCGATGGCTTTTTTATTAATATGGACATTCAGAAAGTGCAGTATCAAAACTAAATATTTTTAATACAAGGTATACTAAACTTAAGATTATAATAGTAATTAATGCTTCTCATATTATAACTTATGTTTGTCTTTTGATATTTTTTTTTTATTCTCGAGAGGCTTTCGCTTGACCGCCAGTTCGCCTGGTGTTAAGCGATACTACGATCTACGATGATGATGTTGATAAATGATGTTTATATTTGTGTTCATAGATTTCTAGGACAATTTTTGAGTCATTTTTATGACTAGATGGAGCCAGTCTTTATTGTGACAATATATTTCCTTTTGTCGAAGAATTACAGAATCTGAAGACTGGACAATAATAATTAATTGATAAAACCATTCTATTTATTATATTATCCTATGATTTCTCTGTGATTTCGAGTATTTCTCGGGTAGTTTCTGAAATTTTATAATATACAGTATGGTAATAATAGAATGTTGAACTAAATGTAGATAAGTTTGACTACACCTTGTATAGAAAATATTACATAGAAACTTCCAGCATCCCTAACACTAACGGGTACAGTCGAGGACAAAAATATCTTATTTTTTGGCCCTTAATTAATTTGTTTGTTTTATTAAAATACAGCTGCCTAAACGTGTTAGTCCGTTTATGTGGTAACATCTACTGAGTATTTGTACCAGCCATAGGTTCGCCTGAATCCTAATATCTAAAAAAATACAATTTTATGTATGAATAATAATATATATTGATAATTATCTCACTCACGCCTTAAATATAATCATATTTGCATCGTGGACCATATGAGATGTTTTTAGAAATATAAATCACGTAATATATTTGACTTTCCAGAATTTTCTCTAAAGGTACATGTTTGTATTGTGGTCCACATCAAAAAATCCAACAATGAGATTTTTTCTATAAAGAAAACGTTAACTTATAAAGTATAATATGCAATACAAATATACAAAATATTGTTTCAGTCGATGACATTTTAAACGATTTAGGCAGAGTTCTGAATTTAGACAGAAATAAAAATCATAAAAACAAAAAGAAATCAAGATTTGTGCTTTTTTGTGAACTTAAATATAAAATACATACGGAACCCTGGAATGTAGAAAATTCGCTCGAAAATAGAACTCTATACTTCTTATGAGCTAGTGATAAAATGCAACTCGCGACGGGACTAGTTATCCGCTACATATTATTTTAAGAAAATAATAATTAAGCAATATTTTGTCCCAATGGTGGGTGACATGACTCTTCTATAAAAGAGAGAGAACAGGCAACAGTTAACAAACTGCTATATAGAGGGTTATGCACGTAATTTAAAAAACATAACATACCATTACGTCTGTATTCCCCGAAGGGTTAGGCAGAGGCGTACTAATTGTACACCCACAGTTCGCCGGTATATTTATGTCCCATGTAATAGAGGGGCGAGACTATTAACATTATCCGGTCACAAATTCCAACTCCAAGCTGCTACTGAGAATTTCATAGAAAAACCCAATAACACATTGCTCGGCCTCGAAATCGAACCCAGGACCTCTAGCGTAGCAGTCGAGCTTGGGACCACTAGGCTAACGGCGCAATTAAAAAAAAAAGTAATTAAAAAAAACCGGTGAATCTTTATACTTCGAGAGCATAATTCTTTATAAAAAAATATGGATAAGGTATATTACTTTCAATAAAATAACATGTAGACAGAAGTCGTCGCGATTTTTCATAATGACAATAATAATGATTACAAATCGAATTTTTAATCGTATATAAACTAAAAATGGATCTTCAAGGTTACGCCAATTATAAAAAAATATGTTTAACACTTATGAACAACATCTTGTTATAATATATTCAGTGTATTAAAAACTTCATTTTATTTTTCAGGCAGTCTTCATTAACTTCTCATAAAAATATATTTCTTATCGTGCTTGATAAATAAAGAAAACAAAAAAAAAACTAAAGTATAATGTCATTTTTGATACATTTCTTGTATCATAAGTTAGAATAAAGCCTGTTATACACATGTTTATATAATATAAGTAGTATAATTTCGCTACTCTCAATAATATTTAGCATATAATTATACTAAATACTAGATGCGTAAAACAGCAAGAAAATATGTCTCTTATTATAGCCATATTTACATGTAATCCAGGCTTGATTCTGAAATAATTTCCCTAAAACTTGCTTAGTGTCGCAACTTTTTAATACACTGAACATTTTAGTTATAGACTCCGTCGGTTAACAAAAATAATTCTCAACCGATGGAGGCCGCACTGTATACAATACAATTCCCTATAATTTATTAATATTTTTAATAATTATCTTCTCCGCACGTCCGCAGTGGCCGATGCTTCAGGGATTCTGATTCAACCTGCGTACAACGGAACGGGTAAGCGAATCGACCAATCAGATGTCGAATCGCCCCCCTCTTCTGGATCCGGCTCGCTTTTTATGCACATGTACATAGTTTTCTGCCACTGATTAGGATTGCCATAGGAATTGAGCAAAGCCAAATGGCGAAACTACTTAATTGTGTTTCCACTTACTTATTGCATAGATTATATTTTAATATTAAAATTAAAATAAAGTGTTATTAGCTAACCAATAATATTCATAAGAAGCAAATCTTGTCTATAAAAAACATCACAATAAATGGATATTTTGTAATTTATGGCAATCCTATGGTATTAAATTCTCGCGCCGCAACACAAGATGCACAATACTAAACGCAACTCCCTCCGTTAAATAAAGATTATAAAAAAAAAAACAAAAAAATATTAAAAAGTCCGTCACGTCGCAATCAAAGGGTTGTGGAATAGACTATAAAGCGAAAATGTAAATCCGGTAGAGGTCGCGACCGTCGACATTCGTTAGTAGAAGCGTACGGTTAGATAAGAAATATGTCGTCACACGGGGGATGCACGAGAGATGTATTTTAATATATTTTTCTCTTTTTTTTTGCTATCCGTACACCTCTCAAGGTCGACGAGGCACAAACCGAATACTTACATAACGTTTTCTATCGATAAAGCACTACGGACAACACTTAAAGCATGTAGGCATGTCTGTGGCCTGAGCACACACTTCAGTTTAGCAAAAAACGATTAAAAAACAAATAGAAGTAGGGGAGTACATCATGCTTTGATACTAAAACTACTTAATAATTCGGGGTGGGTCTTGGGCGCGGTTACCGGTAGAATTGAGTGCGATACGAGACGAAACGGGAGGTAGGTAGCATCGTGCATCCCCTGCGTTGACGCGAGATTTAAAAATAAAAAATAAAGAGCTCGGAATCTTTAGAGGGAGACAATTTGATCTTAAGAAATAATAATTAAAAAATGAATAAATAAACACATATAATGATTCACACATAACGAGACATACGAATGGGTTAATAGTGATAGATTAGAGACAAGTAGTGTGTCTATGGTGTAACTAGGAAATTATTTACAACAAAATATAATACGTAGGTTCGTGAACGGATAATTTGGAGCTCGTCTGAAAGTGTTTTTGCCAATTTAATTTTAATTAGTAAATAAAGCATTAGATATTAAATAAAAATAAAAAGTTGTTGCATTTTGTGTTAAAAGATAACATTCGAAAAACGTGTGATTCAACCCTACAAACCTACAAGGCCCAAAATACAAAAACAAAGTGGGGAAAAGAACAGCAAACATGGTTTTCACAAAATACCCCCTTTTTCAACACTAACAAAAAGAGCTCCAATATCACCATCAAATATTCCTTTTAAAAACTTATTGAATTATAGAATCCACGAGTTTACTCCACAACCCTTGCTTTACAAAAAAAAATATCTAAAATAAAATTAGGGTCCCATGTTGGGCGCCAATATCTAAGGTCACTATTTAAACAGACTAAAGTTAAATGATTGTATGTGAAATGTGGATGACAAAGGTGCGTGGAAGCTGTGATCGCTAACATCGATGCTTAGCAGTGATATTTAGCTATGTGATGCGAGTTGAAGGCATTGTATGTCGGCATATTATCACAATAAACCATACTTTAGTAAAAAAAAAAATACCATCAACGTTTAAAAAAAAAAGTATGTAATATTATTCTTTTTAAATTAGTAGTTTACATTAATTTACATACATTTTTATTTTATTAAAATATAAATACAATCAGTAAATGTAACAGTTTTGATTTTTTTTTTGTTTAAAAGTTGCGACTTTTTGACAGAATGCCTTCAAAACTTCAAAAGAAACTACTAGCGAGCTAGCATCAAGCGACAGCTAATGGGGGCCATAAATGAAACGAAAATATATAAACAAGACACCACCTAAATAATATGTGTATTGTTAAAGAAGGTTAGTCACTGAATGGAAACTGTGTAGGTTATTATACATTATGGGTGTTAGTGACAAGGTGATTTGACACAAATTTGAGGCGCAGGTGTGTATATGTAGACCAATTCTTTTTTGATGATACCATTAGGCGCATAGTCCAGATTTCTTTTATTATCTGCAATGTACTGCTGGGATAAATATACCGCTTTTCAATCATACAATTCAATCATAAAATGATTAACATTTTAAGATGAAAAACTATGGGATGTTATATGAATCTATTGCAGAGAAATCTCTCAATGAGGCTTATATTACAAATACCTTCATTTTCAAATGTTGCAAATAATTACTTTAACTCTTATTTTAGTCACATGGGTAGGAAAAGTTATTAAAAAATCTCGAGAGTGGAAACTTGTAGGGGGGAATAATTTAATTTTTGGAAATTTAACTTCATCCTTCTGTTGTATGCATACTCATAAAAATCGGAGGTCATGATTGAACTGGTTCTTGTGATACACTAAAGGGGTTCTCTTTTCTAAGGGCCGATTTTTTTTTTAGAACTCGAAAAATATAAGAATAATTTGAAATATGCGATTAGGAGTACTGGTACTTATAAATCCAACTGACAGCCCTTCGCCTCAAAAATGTATATATACGTTTATGTCAATTGCAGCGATATAGTTTAAGGATATTAACTCATATTTATATAGAAATAAGACTTGTAATCCAGAATGCTATTATTTCTTGACCTCAAATCTAACATTTGGTGTCAAAACCGTCATTCAATGGTTTCGGAAATGTTGATTTTGGACAGTTTTGGAAATAACAGCCAAAGAACACTTGCTTTAAAGTCATCAAAACCATCGTTACAAGAGACACAAACAGTGATAGTATAACCGTATGTATATATATATGTGTTATGTAGAGAAGCGAGGTGACTCACCGTTTGGAGAACCGCGAGGAGAGCTTGGAGAAGAAGGAGGGCCGCGCTTGGTGCGGCGAGCCGCCGTCGCCGTACGCGCCGCCGCTAGACCCGCGCGACCGCGTCTGGCCTGCGCAAACGCATCGCTCATCTTAACTATAGAGCTCCATATAATATGGTTGAGCTACACAATGATGCATGCGTGTCATTGGCTGGGACTGGTCTACGCAAAGCCGCTATGGGTCTTTCTTCAAAAAGCCAATTCAGACATTGCCCTACATTGTATCCCTCACATATTTTGATACTATTATGTTTATTATTGTTGGTTATTAACTTTAAAAGAGACCATGTTTCTCTCAGAGATGGACATTTAGGAAATGCCGACATCATCTAGTACTTAAAAAAATAAAAATTGACTCGTAAAAGTGTCTTCAAAAGATCTATTTACAGAAATGAATATCATTTCATAATAAGCTAGAAATACTGCGTTAAAAAGTATTTTTTTTTCTAAAAGAAATATTATCATGGTCTCAAAACTTTCAAAAGCGTCCCCGTTGATTCCACAAGGCCGATTATACGCTGCCTGCATCCAGAAACTTCCAACGACCTTTACCAGGTTATCTGTCCATCTCGTTTAAAGGCGCCCCACATTTTTTTTAATCAATGTGAGGTTTTTTTAATTAAATATTTTTACTCTTATTCATTTTTAATAATTTAAACAGGATTCTCGTGTTTAAGTAATGGCTGAAAAAGGTGAACGATGTTGTTCATTTGTGTTACATAAAATATCATAAGTATCTTAATGAAAGTACTTGAATTTCTTAACGATGTATTATAGAAATGTACTAAAAGTTAGATATAGTTTCACATAAAATATTGTACCTGAGTGGAAGGTGGACCGCGAGGGTACATTCCTAGGGAACACCAGAGGATTGGGGAACTCCCGCCGCGCTCCCGTCGCTCCGCCACCCGTCGACGCCTGAGAGTTCAAGCTGCAAACAAAATTATACATATATACTTATTCCACGTCATTTTATATTATATATTGATGGACTATTACTACAAAAGTGACGTGACAACACACAGGACAAAAAATACTGTGCTGTATAATAAAAAAAAACACGATATAATAAGTAAATAAATTATAAATCAGACAAAAATATCATATAATATAGAAAAATATTTGATAGTACAATAAATAAAATATAAAAAGAAATGGATAAATAAACAAGGGGATAACAATACATATTATTATATACATCTTTACCACTACTAAGAACGACTATAGACCAATTGTTAAAGAAATATTAATCACAAAAGTTTGTTATCAGTACGACATCGGAAAGAATAACTCAGTCTAAAATTAAAATAACCCAGAGTAGTGTGCAATAAAAAATAGTGTGGTAATAGCAAAAAAATGCAATAGCTTACTGTTAGTAATGTGTGTTAAGCCGGTAAAAAATCTCGAATAAGAAAAAAGGAAAAAACCAAAAGCTCGAAGCTTCAACAATATCTTAATGCAATACATGAGTAGCATAGACTGTCAAAATTATCAGAAAGACACTTAAAACTGCAATCCCTTTTCAGCAGAACTGGCGACGAAGCCGAGAAAAAATAACCTCAATAGTCGACCGAAAACTACTGGCAAGCAGAACCAAAAAAACCCGAGTGTAACCAAAGCTCAAATGAGCAGCGCAAAGCTGATACCGCTATCGGTTCGGCACGGCTGGTGCCGCGTATCGGTAGTGGGACTAGTGGGTCGTACCTCGGGCGCGGCGGCGCGAGGTCCCGTGCGGACGCGTTGTGCGGCTGCGCGTCCGCGCCGAGGGGCGGGGCGCCGCTGCCCGACGATATGGACGCGCTTTTCACGTGCGTCTTGGCACCGGCCGTGGTGCCGGTACCGCTCGTGGTACCGGCGGACCCGTTGCTGGCGCTTCCCGTCCCGTTTTTAGTGTCGGCCGCCGCCGGCGCGCTGTTTAGTGCGTCGTACAAGCATGCTGTTAGTCCCTTCTCATGCGTATATAGATATATATCGGGATATTATATACATTATACAGTGAGTTGAGATAGGTTACATAAACATATATATATTTATATGATAATATAATTATTGGACATGGATTTATCAATATCAATGGCAATTTCTCTCGATTGAGTAGATTTACGACAACACAAAAAATACACATAATAAAAACAATACCAATTTTGGTACCCCACAGTCAAACATGAACAATAGGACACAACACAAGTAAGTTTTTATTAAAACATATTTATTCTACAAAATAGAATATTATTAACACTAAATGTCTTAAGTTAATAGAACTCACTTTAAAACTTCATACGACATGAAACATTATGTCTTTATGCTTAATATATAAATACTAGCTATACCCCGCAAGTTCACCCGCTAAAAATGACAGACTTTCATACAAACTGTCACCCCCCATTCACCATCTTAGGGGTGATTTTCGGAAAATCCTTTCTTATCGGATGCCGATGTCATACAAAGAATATACCCTCCAAGTTTCAGGTCTCTATGATCAACGTTTTAGGCTGTTTATCCGTCAGTCAGTCGTTCAGGACAAAGCATTTAATTGTAGCGTAATGTTAAATAGCTTAAAATCTTCCTCTTGAATTACTCTATCTATTAAAAAAACCGCTTCAAATCCGTTGCGTAGTTTTAAAGATTTAAGCATACCTACATAGGGACAGACAGACAGCGACAGCGACTTTGTTTTATACTATGTAGTGATAGTGATAATATAAGAAAATTATAGACCAATGTAACATAATCTCAAAATCAACCTGGTGATATCCATCAAAACATAATGATCGTTTAGGAATGAGTAAGAGGTGTGTGATTACCTATCACTTGTAATGAACGGTGAAGAAAAATATCATGCTTACCATATTCTTGTAGGTCCATAAAGTTCACGCTACTCAAAACCAGTCAAAACTTAAGGACCGAAGTCTGTTGTTTCCGTTGTATCACTAAATGACTGACGGACAGATTTGGTATTTATTTTGATGTGTGTGTGGATGTGTGTGAGTGTGTGTGGGTGTGTGTGGGGGGGTTGTCGTTGTGTGTGGGTGTGTGTGGGGGGTTGTCGTTGTGTGTGTGGTTGTGTGTGTGTGTATGATTGTGTGTGTGTGTGTGTACCGACCTGGGCGCTATGTGCGGCGCGTCGTGCGGCGGCGCGTGCGGCGGCGCGTCGTACTGCGTGCGGCGCGCGCCGCCCGTCAGCGTGCGCGAGCGCGGCTCCAGCTTCGGCATCGCGCTGCTCGGCCGCGTCGTGCTTTGCACCTGTACGGGGGGACAAATGCTTAAATACATATCATTTACCTAGCGTTTTCCATACAAACTGTGTACTTGATATTGAAATGTATATACACTATGTTAACAAAACCCTGTCCGATCCAAAAGGAGCATACGGCATCCAAAAGGCAATTTGGCCACAAATGTCGTGCCTAAATTGCCGCATCATCGACCTTAGTATATATGGCACCCAAGAGACGGTGTCGCTGCCACCGTAAGTATTAAAAAAAAATCGAGATAAGTATTTTTGTATACTTGTAAAATGTAATTTACACACGTAATTTTTTTACGTGGAAGAGCCATGCTTCGGCACGAATGGGCCGGCTCGACCGGAGTGATACCACGGCTTCACAGAAAACCGGCGTCAAACAACGCTTACGTTGTGTTTCGCCGAGTGAGTGAGGTTACCGGAGGCCCAATCCCGTTTTAAAAGGTCGGCAACGCACTCGTGACTCCTCGGGTGTTGCAGGTGTCCATGGGCGGCGGTAATCGCTTACCATCAGGCGATCGGTCTGCTCGTTTGCCCTCCTATCCCATAAAAAAAGAAGTAAATGGAACCGGATCTCGATACCTAACAATAGCATCACGGATCAGGCAGGGTTTTATTAACACATTGTAGATAACATCTTGCGTATATTATGGATAAATATTGTCATATATTATCGATTCATTTCATACTTTATTGTCTGTGACCCTCCCAGTATAACAAGTTGTAACCAGTCAAAGACTAATACAAGGCAATACACCAATAAAAGAAAGCAAAGTAATTTTGTTGGATAAAAATTATGAAAAATTAGATGGGAGTATTATGCGATCTCTATATAGCGTTTGATTGTGCTTATCATAATACGTTAACTCACAATATTAGTAACTTTGATATTGCAGATATGATAAAACATGATTGCTTATTACCTGAATTGGTTAGATGAATAGGTTAGATACAACAAGTTGATGTTGATGTTGACAGTCATTATAACCAATGATACTACTAGGAGTACCGCAAGGTTCAATTGTAGGTCCATTGTTGTTTATAACTTTTAATCTTAACATATCAAGTTTAGCACTGCATTAACAATAGCGTGCTCTAAAGATTAATGGCCTGAATATAGATAAACTATAAAAATATTAGATTTACTGACTGTAAATTAACCCACAATGGAAGAGATATTCCACGGTGGAAAGTTTTTATAAAACACAAAAAGCAGAATAATGATGTTTTAGTATGAATCCTGTTAAACCTCAACCATATGAAAACACACACAATAATTAAACGCAAGATTGACGTATACCTTTCGTACCTGCATTTGAGCGATCCGCGCGGTATTTTCTTTGATAGACGCCGAGTCAATTGTGTTCTGAAAGAAACATTGATCATTGAATAAAAATTTGTTGCATTAGCTGTGTGTATAAATATAAAACACGATCATATATGTTCCAAGAATCTGGGTGCTAGTTCAATCTGTAGATACTCAACGTATTCAACGTATAAATGTTTACTAGACCGCCTTTCGGTGAGCATTAGAAATTTTTAGACCGAAGTATTCTGTGAACTCGTTTCAGCTTTTTGCGTGCCAAATTTTTTTATGTGAGACTGATAAAATTGTTGTGCAATAAATTTAAGAAGGGATAGAGGGTACCAAAGTAAAAATGGGTGGATTGTCTTAAGGACGATATGACGGTAAAGGGAGTGAATGATGTGACAGCTGACAGGGATGAATGGAAGAAAATGACACGCTTTACCGACCATAAAAATAAATTGGGAAGAGGGCAGGAAGATAATGATTATGAAGTGAACCTATTCTGGAATTTACAAATACCTTTTGGTCGATACAATTACAGAATACTGTAATATAGCGTAAGGTTATCAAACTCAAACTCAAATTTTTTATTTCAATTAGACCATATACAGGTACTTTTGAAATTTCAAAACTACATGCACGGTTCCAAATAGTAGGTCTTATGGAGAAGAGCCGGCAAGAAACTCCATAGATACTCTTTTAAATAAATAATTGATGTTTACATATTTTTTTATTCTATCAATGTGAGTATTGTGGAGTTTGATGTGAGTGATAAAAGTAGGTCAACAGTTTAAGAATATTAAAAATTAATATTATTATAAACAAAACATATTATACCTGTCTTTTAAAATTGGACGTCGTGGTGGTCGCTGTGGACGTGGTGCTGTTTGCAGCCGTCGTGGTTGTACCCACTGTAATTATTATACCTCCACGTCAAATAAATTACCACCTATACATTATATGAATACTGACGAATAAGCAGAGGCGTTCGGAAAACGATAACAAAGAGGAATTTTTATTTTTTTATCGTTACTGGCATGTAAGACGTCTAACATATATTAGTATGCCTTTAAAGGTGAAACATAGTGATACTAAATAACTTTTCATATTCCACCAAGTTTGTAACTTTTCACCTATGTTTAACAAATAAATGATTTTGATTTTGATCATCGTCGCTTATATCGGGCTCAAATAAAATCTGGAGACGAAGTTCGACGACAACATCTTATCACAGCACATTTTAGCCCCCCAGACAATATTTTGACAAAAGGTAATAATTTATATAAGAAAATAGTTCGTTTTTTCCATGTGAAAATCATTGTCCTCCAGTAGGACAATTATTGTAGGCTAATATTTATTAATGATTTTGAAAATTGAAAATTAAGAACTGTCAAAAATGTCTGGATACTATTAAAATTAAAGAAGATTTAAAAACAGGTAAACGATAAAATTCCGCTTCATTACAGCTTTCAATCCACTCGTGCCTTTTTTCTCGTGCGATTTATTAACAACACCGATTAATTTAAATTTAGTGAATTTGTTGAGTGCGAAGCGTAAGTGCTAGTTTTAACTGCGTTTGTGTCGAGATTTGGTGAATATAACAGCATAATTGTTGATATCAATTCACTTACGCATCATTTGAATTTAAACTTTATGGTGGACATCTATTTAAGATTGAAATTCGTCTGCACCCGTGGAGTAACCAATGCAGGAGTTCCATTATGGGTTCATACATATGGCCTTTTTTGATTTTGCAGAGGAAAACGGACTCGACCTTGTTAACATGTGATCAAACATAAATGATATAATTGCTTGTGAATACGACATAATTAAATTAACCGTGTCATAGTCAAAAACAGATTATATCCATCAACTAATTATAGAAATACCAATGAGTTTCACATAAAATTATAATATTGTTAATTTCGATAATTTTGAAGCGAAATACTGAAGCTAACTACTAAAATGAATCCCAGTCACCCGTGATCAAATTGTTTTGATCTAACAATGAAAAAGATTGTAACGAGTATCAAAGTGTTTAAATATTTTAACTTTAACCAACTTTTTGAATTTGACATTACAATCATTTACATTTAAAATATTGTGAGGCTTGTGAAATAATAACAAAAAAATAAGTACGTGTTGGAAATTAGTCACGAAGAGTCAACGCTATACAATAAGCGACATTTACATTACTCTATTTATACTTTTTCAACGTTACATAACATTTTATTATTTAAAAAAATATACTTATATGCCATACAAATAACATTATTTAAGACTTGTTTATTTTCAAAACTACAAGTAATTCAAGCAAATTGTCCTGGTGAATAGTTTATTTAACGTTGAAAAGTAAAATGTTACATTTTATTTAAAAATAAACAATATAAACTCAATATAATTATCTGTAATGAGTAGAGCGAATTGTGTGTGAAAGTATTATGTATATTATGGGACTAAGAGAATGTACACACGGCAAAATAATTGTGTATGTAGGATTGTATACGTTTTTTATAATTGTAACATTATTTTTGAGGTGTAGTGTATGCGTGAGTATAGAATGTAATGTGAGCTGTAGATTGTGGATATAGTTGTGTAGTATGAAGGGGAGTTTGGGCGCGAAAATGTAAAGTGCACTTTGTCGGTTTTATATTATTTTCCAAAACTTGTGTTTCCCCGAAGTATAATGTGTAATTATAGTGGATAGTTAACCATTAAGTGTTCGTGAACGTATGCGAGTGTAGGCAAATGATATAAAATTTAAAATCGTGAGTTTTGTGTTCACTTCTTCTCAGAGTTCGTCAGCTAGGAAATGCCGACACCATCTAGTACTTAAAAAAAGACATGTAAACGTATCTATGACAGATCTATTTACAGAAATAAATATCATTTCATTTCATCATTTCTTTTCATTTCATTTCACTCCTAAACTCCATCGAAGCCTTAGTGAAGTTTCCACTTTTTTAATGGGGTTAAAGTGATGTGTTACTACAAAAAAGATATGACTTAAAGGTCTTAGTTACCAGGTCATAAAATCCCTTCAAAAAAATTAGTATGAAGGAGGATGTGACGCGGCGCTGGGTGATGACGACCCCTGGAGGCCGTAGGAGCCGTAGTGTGTTATGTGAAGTTGAGCTTATATATGTATGTAGACACAGTCATTTGTAGGAGTGTGTTTACGTGCGCAGGGCGATGACCCTCCCGGAGGCATAATCGAGGCGTGTATTTGTGTGAAGTTTAAGGTACAGTGAAGTTTGAAGCGGCGGTAACCGCTTGACGACTTGTGATCATGGGATTGCTGGTTCGAGACCCACCCATTATCACCGACGTGAACCCACTCGTAACGCAAGTATTTACCTCAGCACGAGAGTTTAAAAGATTAAAAAAAACAGTGATGTAGTGTGTGTAACTGTGCATCGGCGCCTAACGAGACCCGGCGCGGAGGGATGAGACCAGTGGAAGTGGAGTCGTAGTGTATGTGAATGTGTGTGTTATGTAAAGTGGATGTGTGTGTGTGTGTGTGTGTGTGTGTGTGTGTACCTTGCGTGCGCAGCACCTCGGCGCCGGAGGAGGCGCGGCGCGAGGCGGCGGGGCGCGCGGAGGCGGAGATGCTGCGCTGCACGCCGCGGTGGCCCGGCGAGCCGCCCGCGCCGCCGCCCGCGCCTGGCCCACCGCACACCGGGTTACATCGAGCCTTACCGACTACCACCTCACCCCACACACCGATCGCAACCCTACCATACCCCAATCGCACGACCTAACCACGACATTATTACACAGGAATATTATGCAGGAATACCAAGCGACTCCCATGTTAAAATGCTTCCCAAACCCCTAAAATACTTCCCTTCTTTAAATTGAAACCCAAAAAAACATGGATGATGGACCAAAGTGAGTTAGATCGATTAAATTTACCCTGGTGTTCATTTTTAAATGTGATTTTTCAATTCCGAGGAATAACGGTTGCGATCGGTTTGTAGTACGTAAAAGCACACACTACACAATAATAATAAGAAGCAAAAAGAATTTTAGAGTGATCCTAATTTATATTAAGGGCAAGAATATATGACGCTATTGTATTAATATAAATGATACAATTACTTCCGTATCCCCAGATCAATTTTTCAAAATGAAAATAAATATCTTAATTGTTATACCAAATAATGACAGTTCCAATGTATTATATGTATACAGTGTATACAATGTACTTATTTAAATATTCTTCAAGACTGATCCTAAGCGTCATATACAATAGCCCGGACGTTACAAGTGATAGATAAAGACGCGCTCATACAAACGTAGAGAGATGACAATGATGTAACCCAGTTAGAATAAAGCTAAGCTGATCTATTATCACAAAAACAGACACCGTACAGATGCTAAGCCTCATACAATCGTACTGTAGATGCTCTGAGTATGAAAATCATCGACATTCTAAACTAATTTACACGGAGTCATTAACAGGTTATCGATAGTTATGGAAATAATAGATTTTCATCATAAAAATTGTGTTTCATAAGATAAGCATATTTTTGAGAGTATATTTCGATAAAGTGAGATCATGAGTATAAGAAGTTTACTTGAAATAAAACAATTTGAGTTTAATGATTTAAGTTCCTTATGCTTGCATCATGAGAATTAATCAATTTGTGTAAATTAGGTTAAGTTTTACACTGGCTGAAACTAATTTGTGTACTCGGGAAACATCAAGTTGACCAATTTGTTCTATTTAAGTGTAGTAGCAGTAGTGTATACATTTTGCAGCACGATTATATTAACTTTAGTTAGCGTCTGTATGGTATCCATTTATGTGCGAGTATAGCCTAAGCTCTGATAAACCTTCCCCGATTATTGGGATCGGCTATCAGTCAAAGTAGATGTGGCTAAATAAACGCATTGAAGTATCTTTCATTATATAATTTTCCTTAATATAACTTTACTTTAAATTACAGATGATCACTGAACAGTTTTGTCGACTGTACTTAATGTACAAAACATGAATAAATATAATATATAGGCCTAATAGTACAATAAGCAATATTAAAGCGTTGATTAAGGTTATGTTAAAGCAATAAATATTGCTTATGTACACAGGTATTCCCCGGATTTCATTTCTAAAATATAACAGTGAAACACTATAGATAAGTTCCCTATACTTTTATGAAAAGACATCGTTAAGTGACTTTTTTTGTCAGATCTCAACTGACAAAGAAGGTTGGGTTAATTAAAATAATACGCGCAATTTTCCATATAATGTCATAATATAATAAATATATATAAATACCTGAGTGCGCGTTCGTCTGTGTTGGCTGCGCCGGCTGGTTTCCGGCGGCTGCCGTACGAAGAGATAGTGACGAACCGGACCGACTGCCGTCCGATTCCGGCTGTAAATGAATCAGACACTTTACAGTAATTTTTAAATTAATATGTAGCGAGTATTAGGGACCCGTCACCAAATAAAACTAATGAACGATTGATATTTTGATTTTCTTATGTGAAGTAGGCATCCGCCACCGTACGATACGTCTACAATATTCTTAATAATAATAATATCTTTTTGTATTTTCCATGCTAAAATTATGAAGTTATTTTAGTGATGGAAAGATTAATTAGAATTACGTGGGAGAGCCATGCTTCGGCACGAATGGGCCGGCTCGACCGGAGTGATACCACGGCCTCACAGAAAACCGGCGTTAAACAACGCTTACGTTGTGTTTCGCCGAGTGAGTGAGGTTACCGGAGGCCCAATCCCCTTTGAAAAGGTCGGCAACGCACTTGTGACTCCTCTGGTGTTGCAGGTGTCCATGGGCAGCGGTAATCGCTTACCATCAGGCGATCCGTCTGCTTATTTGCCCTCCTATCCCATAAAAAATAATGGATACGGGCAGGATTCAAACCTCTTCTCTCTCTCGTTTTCTGGTTAGATACACCAGACACTATGACAACTAAAGTACGATTTACACCGACCGGCGCGCGACGGAGTGCACTCTCTACGCGGTAAAGGAAATTGAAGGGTTAATACAGTAAAAATAAAGTTTTTATCTCCAACGCAATAGCCGACCGGCCGTTACGAAATGCGCGCTGAGCCGAGTGCATAAGTTGCATGCTAATATAAACTTTAATTGCTGTAAAGACACTTTAATTTACTTTAACGCGTAGAAAGCTACTGCTGACATCTGTTTTAGATTTGCGTTGCCTTCTCCATTAACCAAACCAAAGCGATAAGAACGTCATAGAATTGTGAAGTGCTTGAATTCGTAACTTGGGCTTAGTTAGCTAGATGCTTGGATATAAATCACTAACTGATAAAGTTTTGACACTGTCATTTTATACACAACCAATCATACTATTAAAGTAAAGATTTTTTTTTAAGAAGTCACAACATAAAACATTTAAAGCGATAAATAGATCGCACAGATAAGTAGCAGACAAGTTGCAAACTAATAAATCGAAGAATGGCTTTAAACTACCTATATATGTATGAAAATGACATAAACGCTCGGTTTGTGGAAAGCTATTTCCATATATTCTGTCTGTAACTCGTGTACAGTCCCCGGGAGGCTAAAATGGCGACTTTTTAAGAATCACAATATGATTCACGAGCATACGCCATTTTAGCCTCCAGTTTTTTTTTGTGTGTGAATGTTTATTCTTTTGTTATGATATTGCGGTGTAAATGGTCAGAATTTTATTCTCTCTGATTTGATATACCGATTTAAAATATGACTGACAAATGTTGTTTTAAAGTTTGACTGCACAGGCGTAGTAGCTTATCGGTTTCTGCGCCATGTGGGAGAGACATGCTTCGGCATGAATGGGTCGGAGAATGACCGGAGTGATACCACGGCCTCACAGAAAACCGGCTTGAAACAACGCTTACGTTGTGTTTCGCCGAGTGAGTGAGGTTACCGGAGGCCCAATCCTTTTTTTTAAGGCCGGGAACGCACTTGTGACTCCTCTGGTGTTGCGGGTGTCCATGGGTGGCAGTAATCGCTTTCCATCAGGCGATCCGCATGTACGTATACCCCCCTATCCAATAAAAAAAATGTGTCGTGGGATCCATAAGGAATATTTGTAGGACCTAAGGTCATCTGGGCTGGTTGTTTGTGTATGTGACTGAAGAAAAGAAAGTCTTGTGCGAATGTCACGCGCAGTCCGTTCTATTGAACTTTCTGCGATGAATGGAAAATTGATAGAATCAGTGTCTTATGATTAAGTATCGACTTTTTAGTGTTCTCACAAAGGGCGTATGTGTACTCCGTAACATGTGTATATTTATACAAAAAATAAACTTACATTCATTTAAAAAAAAAAGAAACAATATTGCTAACCACATAAAAACTTAAAAAGAACACTTATGCCAGACACATTTAAAAAAAGCAGATGTGGTTGAGGCAACGTAAAATATAAGCATTTTTTGAAGATAGTTCAGTAACTGTGAGGAATGAACCTTCTCCGTGTTTTGTTTTTTTGTTCAACACAATAGAACGACTACAGATTGCGCACACGCCATCTATAAGATCAATAAAAAGCGTAATAACCTTTGTACTCACGTCGGTACTTTTCCTGCCGAGTAGTAGATACGTGGCGAACACATCGTCGTACTTGGCCTCCGCTAGGGAGTACTCAATCTCTTGTCTGTTGTAGCCCAAGCACACTAGCGCCTCTGTTGACATTTTAACGAAGTTATATTAGAGTCATCTCTCATCAACATTTAGTTTTTTACATATTTTTCATTACTAGGCCTACGCGAAGACACAGGTCCGACGCGCAGAGGCCTCTGGAGAACTACAAGTATATTTTTATACCACGGGCTGTTCGATATTACCTTGATAAAAAAAATTTACTTAGTACTTTAAAAATGAATTATAAGGGCTTTAGATACAAATAAACATATTATTGCACAGACATATCACTATTAGTAGCATTGTATAAAAAAAATAAGGATAGACTAAACAAAACCACAGTCAATAATTTGCATGCGACACTTATTCAAATAGAATCTATATCTTTTCCTAAATGACTAAAGCATGCACGGGGTAGGTTTTTTAAAACATCAAGAGCTAATTTTGCAATTACATCGAATTACATGCAATTAGGTCGGATTTTCTGTGATTAGATAACTTTCATCGGACGAGATATACCTGTCAATTGTCAATCTGTCAAACTGACACAATGTTTTCGTTTCAAAAGTTATCTGATGAAAAATGGATCCTAAAAAGAATTGACCTCTGGGATCTTGACAGAAAGACTCCTGTCCAGTCTGTTGGAATGGATGTTACAAAGGATCCGAAACGTCAGATCTAAGTACCTAATATCAATATGCCACGACTACGTTCTATTTTTTTAAACACCGGATATCTTTAAACATAACATATTTTTTAAACATCTCTATAAAATTATAGTTTATCATTCAAACACATTACGTCACAAATTCTAACATTTAGACTAGATAATCACATGACTGTAAGCTCAAAAACAATATAGGTAAATATAAGCTTGGAATATGTCATATAAGGCAATATACAGGGTGAATATTTAGTCCTTCTCCAGTATCCGGGTATACAGGAGAAGGGGTGATTCTACCCGTCGTACCTACTCAACAACTTTTCCTACGAAATCGACACCCCATTCGTGAAAAATAAATATATTCTAAGTATGTACCTACATATAAAATCGTTAGTCCTGACAGATCTATCAGAACGGGGAGATGTTTGTATAAGTCTTTGTTCTAAGTTCGAAACACGAAAATTTTAATTACAGTTACTGAGAATAAATAAATAATGACCTGTTTTAGGATTTTTTGATTTTCACATTCTAAGCGGGTTTGTGAAAGTTTAACATCACTTTACGTTGCGAGTAAAACCGCGGGGAACAACTTGTGTTCCTAGTAGACAGACCACATTTAGGAATGTATGAAAAGTCTTGTTTTTTCACGTATCAGTTAAGTATGGGTTTCAGGGAAGTTGGTCAGTATGACGGATGGAATCACCCCTTTATCTTAAACCTCTCATTTTTTATGTGTAAGTATAGAGAGATACTGTTTTCTCCGATATTCATCCCATTCAAATAATAGACATGAAAATGTTAGAAACAAAACAAAGCTTCAAGTAAGATATATAAAATCAGCATATAAAGACAACAAGCTTTAATATTATGCGTGCCTATGCTACACGACATTATATAGGTTTAAAGACACAAACAATAATAAAATAACAATTCTGTCTCATGGTATAAATCAAATAATACCAATTAAATAGTGTATTTTTTTTTAACCTATAAGATCCCACTGCTGGGCAAGGTCAAATAGTGTATGAACCATAAAAATACTCAGAATTATATCATAAAAGACTTTGAAATCTGTGATACAGGTAAATAAATGAGTTACGGTACCTACTTTAATACTAGGTTCTAGGTTCACAACCTGACCTGTGCTAATATGACTTTCAATTTGTTCTTTGGAAATTACTCGCTGACGGACGGGAAACTCGAACAGAATGGCATTGAATATCAATACAACACACAATGAGATCTGGAATTTCTTTCTTTACCATTCGTCTCTTTAGAGAAGGCTTTGCGTGCAGAGATAAATCCGGCTTTTATTATTATCAACATAGAAAAAAGTGAATCCTAAATTTCTTTAAAAAAATTACTCATACCGATAAAACCACCTGTTGTATATTTTTATTTCAGGTCTTATAACTAGATTTTCAGGTTCATGGTTTTTTTACAGCTTTTGTATTTAAAAAAAATCAAGTAGCCAGTATAGTCAGCAGAAAAATTACTACGTTTTTGTTCAAAATAATACAATAAGACAGATTATTATTTCTACCCCATCTGTTATCTAAAACACATAACACATCCCCTTGCTGTCACGTACCAACTTGCGCTGTGCCGAAAGTACGCATGGAATTAAGAAATATAACAATTTTATATGGGTTAGCATAAATTAATATTTTTAGCTTATTTTAGCTTTTAAATACAGCATGTTAGCTAACGAAAGACGTTCTATATAAAATTTGAATTTTTAGTGATTCAATCGCACCAAACAGTAACCTTATAATAAGACAGTATCGTGTATTTATATTCATTTCAAGGAGTTGATAATCACTTGTTATAAGGCGTATGTACTATGTAAAATATTTTATCAACATTTTAAATACAATTATTTTTTAAACTAACAATAGTCAGTAGAAGAAATTTATATTAGCAATATAAACTTTTCTGCCATCTGTACATTTACTTGTTAGAGATTATTTTTAGTCCCTGGCGCAAAATCAGGAGTTTTATAAGTTTAAAGTATCTGTCTGTTGCATCGTAGCGCCCAAATGAATGGACCGATTTTGATACAGTTTTTTTTTATTTGGAAGGTGACTTGGTCGAAAGTGTTATTAACTATGATTTAAGAAAATATGGTTGAAGATTATCAGGTCTTTTCTGATTCATGAAGAAATGTGAGTAACTTCCACAGGTCAGAGGGCCTAGTGTGAGTTTCATTTCACCGACTCGATTTTACGCATCGACCGCGTTTGGCGTGCTGATTGGCAATTTCCGTGACCTTCATCACTCTCCAATCGCACTAGGCCCTCTGATCGATTTGAAATTTGGCATCCTGCTACTTCAATGATATTGGGAGAACATGGTAACCATGTCTTGTTGCTGCGGGTTTCTAAAACTTTCAATTTAATGTTATTATTCATGTACGTCCTTCGTTACTTAACATACTGTATAGTGTGCAGATAGCATGCTATGGGAATGTCGTGTATGGTGAGATAATACCATTAGTTCACGGTATGGTTAGATTATGGAAATTATTACAAAGCAATGTTATATTTTACTTTAGCTGTTAAGTAATTGGCTATGAATTTGACTCCAAGCTACTAGTGTTTTGTGAAATAAAAGGTCCAATCCAATATTTAATTAGTGTAAGCAAATATTGAGTTTTATCATCTTATTGCGAATGTAATATCAAGCTTTGTATGTTTGCTGTTTTGTATTACATATATTATAATAATAAACGGTACATGTTTCATAATTGCCAGTTGTCTCCTGAAAGCAAGACAAGTGTCTCTAATCTAGCGAATCGAATCGAAATCGAATTAACGTACGAATTGAAACAAGCGCCCGATTTGTCCGATACTTATGTCTTTCCGATACTTATGCTTGTTTTTAAGGAACCATTGAGCGTGCCAGCTAAACACACAGGATGATTCCTACAGTCTAATTATAATAGAATACTTGTCTAACCGTCATTTTACATGAGAAGATATACCCAACAATCGTGAAACAACACCTCATTATAAAATTTATAAAAATTAAATTTTATTTTTGCACTATGATGTAAAGTCTTAAACTTTTGCTTTTTTCAAAGCTTATCATTATCTATAATAAGTTTCTAAAGAAGTTTGTACGTCGTGATAACTCGTTATAATTATCCATTATTCTAGCGTTCTACGCATCGAAAGTCATTGGAATTCACCGTTTACACAATATAAACTATTCTTTGAACTGGACCAAAAAAACTAAAGGTGAAACTCCCTTGAAATTGATTGGAGACAATAAAAAATTACCAAGAGAATAAATAATATATTCTCAATTAATGATGTGTGTATTTTTACTAGTTATGAAAGCTACACATCACTAGTAGTCCTAGAATATCAACTAGGATTTTGTATTAAATCTATAATTATATAAAACAAAGTCGGGTTTGTTATAACACTTATAACTCCAGAGCTGAATCGATTTTTATGACCTTTCGTTTGTTATATATATCTCCTCCCAGAATAGCAGAATAACTATTATAAATTCGAAAAAATCACGAAAAAGAATATTATGAAGAAAATTTATTTTCTCATACATTTTGTATTGGGGACGGATTGACAGATTTGACACGGACACAAATGAACATGGCGTTGTTTTCTGTGAGGTTTTCTGTTTCAGTAAGGCTCTCATATTGTAAGTAAATAAATGATAAGTACCTACCTACATGTTTGATTATTTTTATTGTTTCCAATCCAATCAATTCAATTTCAATGAAGTTTCGTCGTGAATAAAATGGGTCGCAAAACGTCTGCGCTGCAGCAAATAAATGATTATAAATTAATATGATCTGTAATCAATTTTTTAAATGATAACACTGCAGCGCAAACGCCTCATTTGATTCTAAACCTTGTTTAGAGACGCAAAAGAATCAATGTTAATAAATATATAACCACTTTTCTCATTTCTGGGTAACTGTACACTTCACAATATGTACATTGTGATTTCTTGAGAAATAAAGTTTTACTGGACGCCATTGGGGTCATTTACCTAAATATATCGGCTTTGAGTGTACATATACATAAGTACACCTCTACCTAACTCTTTGGGAAATACAGGCATGATGGTATGCTTATGTAGAATGTTTATAATACATGTAAGATTATATTTACACAGATTCTTTTGCAAATCCAGAACGAGGCACAAAATGAACATGAACGGAGATCCCCCGTTAAATTCCCGATACATAATGGTAGTCAAGAGGTCGGAAGTATACCTATTCTGTCCTCACCTATCCGCTTATGGTCCTTGAAGTCCTGCTGCGGCTCCACGTAGGGCCGGAGCTCGTCGTCTTCGTAACCCGTGTTCATCCACTTGTCCCGCATAATGCTTTCCAGGGACGCCCGCTTGGCAGGGTTCAGCACCAGGAATTTCTTTAGTAGGTTCTCGCAGTCCGTTGACATGTAGAAGGGTATTCTGTGGAGTCATCATGGTATTCTTTACTGTACAGTCGGCGAACTATTTGGCCACTTTGGTTGTCACGAACTATTTGAAGCTGACTGTACACTGATACACTGTATGTACCAATTTTTGTATGTAAATGTATACAGCGTTAATAAAATAAAATCTTAGCAATTTAAGTTTATGTTGAAAAAAGTAATAGTTGTTGGTTCAAGACTCCAAAAACCCCAATCATCACCTAAATTACAGTACAGTACGGTAACTCGGTCGAGTACTAGTCGATAATAATATTTAATAATAAATTCCTAGAATAACCGTTATTCAATGAAATTCTCAGTAGCAACTCGGAATTTAGATTTATGCCCGGTTAAAGCAATAGGCTCGCCCTCTATTACATGGGACCTAAAGGTACCGGCGAACTGTGTTTAATTTTGCTATCTCACTACTCAAATTCATAGGAAGAAGTTATTATAGTGAAGAAAAATTCGACCGCAGCTAGGATTCCAACTTGCGTCTTCTGGTTAGATACACTCTGGTGTATCTAGCCAAATGCTATGGCCACTAAAATAATGCAATAAAATCACGAAAAGATCGTATGACCGACACATCTAGGCCGTATAATGATATAGAGTTGCTTTTATCAAATAGCTCTTGTACCCGAGTTGCAAATGTTACATCAAAACAAAACACGATGGAAGGTTATATCAGCTCTGTATAGTTTTACAAAGCGGTAGCGCACGTCCTTCCTGCTTTCAATACTATCTGCAACTGACTCGTCAGTGACACCGGCGCGCCGCTCGCACGGCTTGCAAATAATTTGCTTTTCTTAGAAATGACGTTGACATTTATTTCATTGCAATAAACTTCAAATTGTAAATGATTTTTAGGGCCAAAACTACTTTTTGTTAATTGTCTCAGATGTTTTCCGGTGGGCATTATTTATCTTGAAGTACTGTATAGGTATCTGAGCTGTACCTGTACTTGCCGCGCAGCACGCGCTCGCGCAGCTCGCGCAGCGTGGAGCCGTCGAAGGGCAGCGAGCCCGACACCAGCGTGTACAGTATCACTCCCAGCGACCACACGTCCACCTCGGGACCGTCGTACTTCTTGCCTGGAATGTTCAAGAAAATGTTGTTTCAGGGGCCAAATTCAATTTAAATTTTATAGGAATGTTCGTCCAATGGTACTAAGGCTTGATTTCCTTCTACGCTGACATCGGTCGAGCGTACCGTCAGTGGTGTATGTAACAGAAAATCTGCGGCGGACGTCAGCGTCGCTTTGCGGTGTCTCATAAAATATTGTGTTATCTATACGCTAGACCGACGTCAGCGCCCGATATCAGCGTAGGAGGAAATCAAGCCTAAAGAACTAAGAGATTTCGTGGACAAAATTGAATGACTGTAGCTCAATAAAATAGTAGAAATGACCCGAGGTTAAGGCGAAGGCTAGGACCTAGTCCTAGCCTTTTCCCAACTACACTGGGGACCGCTTCCAGGGCCAAGGACCTCCTAAAACTACGAGGATGATGTTATTTTAGAAAGTTCAAGTAAACGGAGTCCGAAACCCAGAGAGAAATGAGAAATAAATAAAAATACCTACTAGTATGGAGCAACGTTTTTTAAAAGACAAAAAAATAGTACTAGTACATACTATTTTGGACAAAAATCAGTAATAACTTGAATATTTGCGGTTATAAACGGTGAATGAAAACAACGTGAGGAAACCTGCATGTCTGTAGGCGCCTTACGAAGGTGTGAAGTCTGCTAACCCACGCTTTTTCAGCATGGTGGACTATATAAATAACCCTCCCATTCTTAAAGAATTACCTTGGAAGAGTTCAGGCGCGGCGTACGGCGGACTGCCGCAGAAGGTGTCGAGCTTCGCGCCCGGAGTGAACTCGTTGGAGAAACCGAAGTCCGCTATCTTGATGTTCATCTCGCCGTCCAACAGGAGATTCTCCGCCTGAAACAAACAAACAAACATGTCGGTGTTACGGCAAAGTGGACAAAGTGGTCCGTAGTCGGACATGTCCAGCTTTTTACAGTTATGTCCGGCTAAATTATCGGTTTGTCCGGCTAAATTATCAGTATATCCGGCTTTTGGTCAACCACGCCCTACTAAAAGAAGACGAACGAACGCGCGCGAATGACTTCCGCATACATACATGTTTTTTTTTCTTTAAAAAATAACAGTGTGTCATGTTTTCAGGGCAAGATATGAATCTGTGTCCGGATTTTCTGTCTTTAGTCCTAGCTTGTAGCAGCGTTGGAATGGAATGCCATCAGGTTAGGTTATAGATGTTACCTTGAGATCCCTGTGTATGATCCTCTTCTGATGACAATACTGAACAGCGGATACGATTTGTCGGAATTTAGCGCGGGCCTCCTTCTCCTTCATGCGGCCGTGTAAGACCAGGTAATCGAACACCTGAAAAGTAAACACACAATTATATTAGACTAGCTGTCCTGTATCGCGCGGTTTCACCACCTTTGCCCCATTTCTAAGAGTCAATATTAAATAGCCAATAAGCCTTACTCATGAACCACTCCTTCCATTAGTGAAAATTGTATGAAAATCTATCCTGTAATTTATGAGCTTATCACATTGAGACACACAGACATTGAATTAAATTGCTATAACTACCTGACGTCCGCGGTTTCATTGAAATCTAAAGGGCTCATTTATTTTTTGCGTATTAAAGTAGCCTATCCTTTCGCAGCAAGCAATTTATATCCTTGTCAAAATACTTTCGCAATTATTGCTTTACTTTCGCAGACTACGTCTGCGTAGACTTCAGAATAGGATCCAACCTGAATAAAAGGCAGTCTATGTGCTATTACAGACAATATCTCTGTACCAAATTTCATCCAGATCGGCCATTCTGACATGATTAGAAGAAGAAGAAAGAACAAAATGTGTTTATTGGCACAAAAATAAAATAAAGAAAACATGGATAAGTGAGTACCTATATTAAATTTAAAATAGGATTTCAATGAATGATTGAGTAACAAACATCTATATATCCTCACAAACTATTAGATAATACAGTTAAAAATTAAAATTATTAAAGGATACAGTTAATCTCCCTCTCTCCTGTATGTTGTGCCCTACAGGGTCCACGATGATCACTAAACTGTATCTACCATCTTCCAACTCATACATTGTGGAATGCAATAAATGATTTGATTTGAACATTCACGTATATAATATTACTAGGTGTTCCCCGCGGTGTCACTCGCTAAAAAATGACAGACTTACATACAAACTTTCACCCCCGTTTTCACCCAGAATGTCGGAGAATCCTTTCTTATCGGATGCCTACGTCATATAAAGAACACACCCTCTAAGTTTCATGTCTCTACAATCAGCGGTTTAGGCTTTGCGTTGGTCCGTCAGTCAGTCATTCAGGACAAAGCATTTTATATGTAGAGAAGTAGGATTATAGAAGTATAATGGTCAGCTCTTACTTGCTGTGGCAATACCTTTCTTTTTATATAACTACTAAATATAACACCTACTTATACTGAATAAATCATCTTACACATCAAACTGCATAATTGTCAAACTATTTAAAACAAAGTTGTAAAGATTAATATTGTAATCATGTTTTTTTTTTAAAAGAGTATCTATGGAGTTTCTTGCCGGCTCTTCTCCATAAGACCCACTTTTTGGAACCGTGCAATTAGTTTGACTTTTCAAAAGTACCTTTTTAATGGTCTAATTTAAATAAATAATTTTGACTTTGACTTTGACTTTGATAATGAATTAGTATCGATGTACACTCCTTCAGTAAGTCGCCTAGTTACCATAAATTACTTTTCTTTGTGGACGTCTACAGACTACGAAAGCTGAAGTACTTACTTCGCCGCCTGACGCGTACTCCATGACGAGGTACAGCGTCTTCTCAGTCTCTATGACCTGGAACAGCTTCACGATGTTTGGATGGTCGAGCATCTTCATTATTCGGACCTGGAAACATCAACATGCATTGTATAATAGATTACTTGACTGATCCACGACAAAGTTTAACGTAACATACATACGTACTATAACGCCTGTATTCCCCGAAAGGTTAGGCAGAGGCGTACTACCGTACACAGTTCACCGGTATGTTTAGTTACCATGTAATAGGGGGCGAGCCTATAGCCATTAACCACGTACAAATCCAGATTCCGAGCTGCTACTGAGAATTTTATAGAAAATCCGAATTACACTGTTCGACCTGGGAATCGAACCCAGGAACTCTAGCGTTGCAGTCGCGCGAGTCTAACGAGGCAGTTAACTTAAATAGTTAAATGATCAGTGTGCCATACGCATCCTATACTCATATTCGTTTTGCAGGAAACGGCCAGGGCACCCTCGCTCAATCCCCACCAAAAACTTTGAAAGCTTATATCTCTGTTTTTTTTAAATGTCGATTTATTTATTTTTTCAATAAACAAATTATAATTAAGTAATTTTTCAGTAAGTCTGTTATTTCGAAAAAATTAAACACTAGGCAACTACCTACTGCTACGCTAGAGGAACTGGGTTAACTTCCCAGGTCGAGCAGTGTTATTGGGATTTTCTATGAAATTCCCGGTAGCTGCTCGAAGTTTTGATTTGTGACCGGTTAATGGCAATATGCTCGACCATTATATGGTACCAAAACATACCGGCGAACTGTGAGTGTACGCCTCTGCCTAACTCTTCGAGGAATAGAGGCGTGATGATATGTTATGATTATGAAGTATGAAGACGTTACCTCTCTAAACAATTTTTGCAGTGATCCAGGGTTGAGTTGTGTCTTGTCTATGATCTTGATGGCGACCTCCTTTCCGGTGGGCACATGTTTCGCTAGCTTCACCTTAGCGAAGTTGCCTTTGCCGATTGTTTTTAGAAGCTTGTACTTTCCTGAAACGTTCAAATAATACATTTAATAAAAGAAAGATAAGATTTTCTTGATATTCAGAATATGGAACAATCTTTGAGCCTTGCAACGAGCTAGGCTACGGTAAAGAGCGCAAGCGCGAAAGAGCTTCATCCCTTTCAAGGTTAGTTCTGAATAGTCCCTCTGAATTTCAGAGGTGTCTCGTGACTAGGTGTGCAAAACATCCACGAACGTACTTTACAACAGACTCCAACGTAAGGATTTAGTACGTTCCGCCCATGTGTCGGCGGCTAGTTACACCACCGAGCAAGTCAGATGTTTTCTCGCCTCTTACGAAATAGGTCTACATAGCAGTGAGGAATTGTATTCTAAACCCGTGGGTTACAATAACACACAGGGGTACTTAGGTACATACACAGCGTGACGGTGTTACAGCTACTCCAAAGTACACTGAACTCGACAAAATGTATGGCACCGCTGTTTTTTTTTTCGTGATTTCAGGGTTGGTTCCATAGTAATGATGAGTATAATACCGTCCTTTCGGCTCTAAAACGACTTAAATGTCACGGTGTATATTTAAATCAATACCAAGATTGAAAAATAAAACGTCCTGATACAAAATATGTTGAAAATGTACACTTTTATATAAGTTAAATAGAAATAGCTGTATTTCCTTGAACATAGCGGTTCCGAGAAAACCGTGTTTCTTCCGAGTTGAGAGTTGTTTGTGTTCGCGGCAAACTTGGCGATGACTTAGGCAGCCTTTGAAGTACATTATGTACTACAGGTTTCAATATAAGTTGCAGAAGGTTAAATTCTACTTTGTTGTCGAGAAAACTGCTTAAAGTTTATGAACCATTTTTCATTAAACAGCGGTGCATCTATCTGCGTTTATCTAGTTTTTAACCGATTTAAAAAAGAAGGAGGTCCTCAATTGACTAGTTTCAGAAGTCGGTGGCGAAAGATAAAGTCCGACCAAATCGAATGCACCGACTTCCGAAACTGTTTTGCACGTAACATTATTTTTGAATGCGGTTTTACTTTTTGTTAAAAGTTATCTTATATTTCATCTCTGACTCGCCACTAAGTACTGTTGCGCTGAGTGTTGTGGGTTCGCTTCCCACCAGAGGCCAATATTATAATGTATGTATCATTTTCAGTACAATTTCATAATTGGTTACAGTTTATCTGTTAGATTGAAACGCGCGTCACGAAATATTTTTGCCGCCGAATACCTCGTGTCGAAACATGGTTCTAAGGCAAAAGAAAAAACTATTAAATAAGAAAGACTAAAGAGTATAGAAACTGGAACAATGAGCACTTTTGTTAAGATGATTTGTGTTGAGAAACGGCTAACGAGATAAATGTCTTTGTGAAAGCGGAAAAAGTATTTATTTTTCCTTAAAGTTTCTAGCGTAAGCGTTCCGTACCAAAGATGGCAAAACAGATAAGTAAGGGGGTCGTGGAATGAGGACAGACGTACTAGCCTTACTAGGTAATGTTGGAAGACCTGAAGGTAAGGTTGCTAGCTCTAAAATCAGGCAACCAGGACAAACAGAGTCCCCTGTGTTTTGGAGCTTAGATAAACATGGGCGCGCGTGGCGGCCACTGGTAACTTTTAAGACAGGACTACAAATGAAACCCCGCTGGGACGCTCCCTGGACGCTCCCTAAACTAGGACAAATCCGGAAAAAACCGGACGAATGTTAACCCTACCTAAAGGAGAGTGATCGTCATTACATATTTAGGGTCATGCCACACAGGCTACATTGGTGTTTCGCTCCGCTAGTTTGTGTTGGGTTCGCATGAGTGATTTGTTTTAAGCCAGAAATGCACTTTACACTAAAAGGAACCTTGGCTGCGCCTATTACTAGTCTTCATTACTAAGTAAGTGATCAGCAATGTATACTAACCAATGTGTGGTTCCTCGGAAGTCCGCGAGCGTGACGAGACCCGGGCACTGCCGCCCGATGTGCCCCCGCCGCCGGCTCCCGCCGACGACTCCGACGCACTCTGGAAGAACAAATACATTACGTTATTACCCAAGAAATATACAGGGAGTAGTACATACGGCTATATGGCGCAGGTCTTCCCCACCCGAACGAAACACTTTAAGTCCACTTTTACCATGCGCACCGCTGAAATGCTCATGCGCTTCCCTAGTGGATCTTGCCTGATAGATGTAATCTGGGTGTCTTTAAATCACGAGTGAATATGTTTCTTCTAGGCAAGCGCACTCCATCGTAGATCGCAGTGTCGCTTAACATCAGGCAAACTGGCGGTCAAGAGTAAGATTATCATGAATAAAAAAAAATCTAGTAAAAAGGAAAAACTTAATAAAGGTGGAGGATTGGTGAGATCAATACGCATTAATAGGTACAATATTACATACAACTTGACTACAATGCTTATTATTAGTAAGAACTGAGCAATACGGCATTTAGGTATATAAAAATAAATTATGTAAAGGAGCTATAATTGCAGCTATCTAGCACCTCGAGGCCACCGGCGGGAAACAACAAAGTCAAAATCATTAAATTCAAGATAGCCTACAAAGTAGTACTTTTTGCACGACATTTTTACATTATAGTCATATACAATTTTTGCATCAGTAAAATTGCTTCAGAAACCACCAGCAGTTACAGAAACATCAATTAATCATTACAGAACAGAACCTCCTTAAATTAATTGCCCCCATAAAACCGCTTATCGCCTGGAATTCGCATTAGCTCCTAGATCTCGGTGGCCTCACAGTTCAGTCGCGTTCTAATCCCATGCCGCGACACAGCGGTCATTCACCCCTTACCGCGTGTTTACCCGACCATGGCTTACTGCCACTAGCAGAGAATCACTTTGTTTTGACGCCCGACGGAATAAAAAGTGATAACGACTAGGGTCAAAGAATAACATGTTTACTTTACATTTTCATTTATAATACATTGTATAAATGAAAATCAAGCCTAGGCCTAGAGATGCTAGCAGCACTAGTGGTATTCCCAGCACGTTCTCATCTTGAAACTTCAGTGATAAAGTCTCATAAAGTCCAGTAATAATAGGGTAGTTGACTGGTATTTGATTTATTAAAAATAATGGTTATGGTAATTCCTAGACTGAAAAAATAATTTAAATCGAGTCATTACGTTTTAAGATATAATCTTTTAAAGTTTTTGGTGGGGATTGAGTGGGGATGTTGTGATCCCTGTGGGATCCCTTTCCCGCAAAACGAATGTCGGTATAGAATTTGTATGGCGCATGCACAGTTTGACGTCATAACGTGCTATAGTGCGTTCTCTGTCTAGCATAAAATTAATATGCTTATAATTTCCTTATTTTTGAACTGATTTTGTTTTTTTTTTGTTATTTGACTCTGTTTATGGTCAACTTTTTTATGAGACCATTAAACAATTTCAGTCAACTAGCCTACCTATATAATACATATATAACTTCAAACCGGAACACAATAGCGATAGCACATTATTAGCGGCATAATATTTGGTACCTAATGAAGTACCTAGTTCCACCACAGATGAACTCACCAGCAAACTTCTTACATCTCAATTACCTTGTTATAGAAGAAGATTCCACAATCATTCTTTATTTTAAACTGATTCAATGCCTAACAATCGGACACTTCTCGCACGTTTTGTGAACCTACATATATGAAGCTTAAAAACTTCATGTCAATGCGGTGATTTTAATCTTTTCATTTTGCATACTTCAATCACTATGTAGTACAAATCTTTCTGAAGAATAATAAACTACTTGTATACTTGTTGTCATTAAATTATGGATGAATTTCAAGGGCAATGTTTCAAAGGACGAATAGATAATATAAAGCTCTAATCTAAACTTTCACTGTTATCAGCTTATTAAAATATGGCCCTATACGCATTCAAACCATACGACAGAATAGTATGTTAATTAACTATCACATATTGTAACCAAAAGAAAAAACGCAAACATAAGACTTCTTTTCATAAGAGGTAACAATGCACTTACATGATAGCAATAATGTGAAGTGGACTGTATTTTCCTGTTCCGACCACCCTTAGGCTTTATTTGTAGAAGTGTTTTAGCTCTAGTACTTTTATACCCTTAAAAATTGCCTAATATAATAATTATGGCACTAGCGATAGAAAAATTCAATGTAAGTTCCATTATTTTCAGATTTACGTGGGAGAGCCGTGCTTCAGCACGAATGGGCCGGCTCGACCGGAGTGATACCACGGCCTCACAGAAAACCGGCGTCAAACAACGCTTACATGGTGTTGCGGGTGTACATGGGCGGCGGTAATCGCTTACCATCAAGCGATCCGTCTGCTAGTTTGCCCTCCTATCCCATAAAAAAAAACTTAAAAATGGAACTAGTTATTAAAAAAATCAGTAAGTAATTCCATCATGGAACTGTTCATTGTACTAGTGACAATGAAGCAAAAGTTTTCAAGTATGGCAAGATGCACAGCGTAAGGTTAGGAAAAAATCGAATAGATAAATTTAAAGAGATATATAATATTAAGAAAAAATCTTTCTCTCTCTCATTGCAGATGTAGAGACAAACTATTTGAAATTATTTTCGTGTACACATAACTATACACTTGTGTAATAAATATGTCTGTACATAAAAAAATGTGACTAATTGATAAAAAAAATTGAGAGGTGTCAAGGGACACCCGAATGGAACGAAGTTCCTTTCTTCGTAATAATTAGCTTGTGGTAACTGAAGTAGGAAACATATGTTTGGGATTCTATTTTAAAAAAAAAATCGTCGCGACCACACTGTTCAATGCGAAATAGAAATGAAAATATCTGGCTTGCTTTCTATAAGAAAGAGAGAGAGAGAGAGAGAGAGAGAGAGAGAGAGAGAGAGAGAGAGAGAGAGAGAGAGACAGAGAGAGACAGAGAAACATGCGCACGCCGCACAATTACAAAAAGTGTCGTGACAACTTTTCGTAAGAATTTTTTCCGTCTAGCCCCCTTTCACAACGCGCGATAAGGAACTTCGTTCCAATAACAAATAATTGCCGCATATTCCCGAATATGGACCAGTTCGGTATAATTAGCTGCCTATCCTAAGTCAATTTAAGTACTACTGCCTTGAAGATCGAAACATTTAAATCAATGTCGAGAATTTGGGTCATCGCTTTATAAGATAAGAAACTTGGAACAAGAACATGCCGCTAAGGTGGCAGTTACTGGGAAAACGAGGCTTAACAACTGAGGTCTCAAGAAGACAACGCGTGAGTTATACTACTGGTGTTGCTGGAGTCTGCTGTGGTTGGAGTTTACCACCAGGCTTTCTGTATGCGTATTTATCATCTTACATATAATGAACATAATTATCTGAATCTTGTTCTATTACAGTCTTTGTTACATGCCCCAACTAAGTATAAGATTGTAGGTCACGACTACAAGATTTATTTTCTTTACGTAAGCATCACTTTGTTAGGCTTCCCTTCTGTTTGTTTGCCTAAGGCACCTCGTTACGAGGAAACTAAGACTGTTTTACAAAGCCCTGTTTTCACAGTCTTTTGTTTAGTTTTGCTTGGATTTGCATGCTTCTTCTGGTAAAAGATTGAATTACTCTGTGCAAACGCAAATCGCTAATTGTGTTATGATTCTCACGATCAGGATAGGATCTCATAGTTTCTAGTGCTATTAATGGCAAGAACTGCATATAAATACAGTCAAAATTGGACAGTCGTGGCTATTATTACTATTTGATACATATTCGTACATATTTTCACGCCTATCTCCCATAGAGGTCGGCAGAGATTATGGATTTCCACTAATCTACTGCTACTATACTGTCATACCTACCTACTACTCTTGCTTCATCTACGTTCATTATCCTCTTCAGGATGATCATGCTAACTAACAAAGTTTTAAATTAAACTAATATAATCGAGTCAACTACTGGAATTTTCTGACGAAAAATCTGAATCAAACATGCTATTGGTAACACTGCAAATCATCAGTTAAAAAAATAACTGAAAAATAATATGTGTAGCAATAAATAGTAGAAGAAATGATCGATTTCGCGTGAATCACTCTAAAAACACTACCTTGATTCAGCAAATAGCTTCTTGAAATAACAAAGCGCTTCTAATATCTAATGAAAGATATTTTTTAAGCATTCCTTCGCATCGTGCTTCGCAATTAGTCTTGGCGAAAGCGATGCAAACCTACGCTATTTTAATGCTATTTACAGCTACAGGAAAGTTTACATTGCTTGTCACTTTCCAAATCCTAAGAGAGGTATCTGTGAAACATTATCTTTCATGTATCTACTAATGCGGAAGAAGCAAAAGAAGTATGCAAGAATCGTAACAAGTTGCGGTCTGTAGCTACTCCCCTGTGGGAGATAAGCGTAAGTATGTATTTGTCTTTCAATTAAAACCGAAATCCGATTATTTTGCATATTACTTTATTATCATTTACTTTCATCATACTTAATGGAACTTAACATTTATACATAAGTATCTATGTAACAACCCGTGCTAATGCGCTATGTTGGCAACTTTACGGGAAATATATTTACCTAAAGTTTTTACAGCATGAATTTATGTAGACAGTATGTAGATACCGTGTATTTATTATTTATTTCCATTGAATTCTCTTCTTTGTTATGATTCTTTTGCTAAAAAAAACTTTAGACCTCTTCCATATAAAGTTGCCAAACGGGCGGTTAAACATTTTTATTTTTCACCGTTGGTGTTTTTATTCTGAGGTTCTATGTCTATCAGGTCTACGGCCAGGGTCTGGATGTATAGTTACCCCATGCAGCTTCTCGATGGCCTTGGCGCGTCGTCTCCGTCTCCACAGCTTGGACAGGAACACCGGCGCCAGTAACGGCAGTACCCGGTGACGCATGGTTTGAGGATTTATTTTGATAGAGTTATTTCTACCGGCGCGTTGAAATACTGGCCTAGCTTGTGGGCTAGACCTTAAGATTGTTGCTTTAAGAGGAAAAGATTCGATAATGTTTACCTGATTTTGCTTGTTTTTTATTTTTAATCGCCTTTTGCAATGATTTTGTTGATCGTCTTTAAAGGTCAGTTTAATTATTTCACTGTCTCAAGTTATTTATGAAGCGATAAAATACTTAATTATAAACTGTTTTTAAACTCGAAGCAATGTCAATTGGTTATTGTTTTTAAATAATCTGAATATTCCAATCCCGTTTTTAATTACAGTCAAACGAGATTTGACCTCAATAATTAAACAATTTCTAGAATTGGGATCAAAATCAAAGCTGTGATAAATTACTTCATCAATATTAATGACGAATTGGAATCAAGCATCAGAGATTGTTATTTTGTTGGCGAAATATGAAATTTGGTACGAAAGCGGATGACCCGCATTGACCCAATGAAATATTGAACAATCTGTGATTAATTACACTGGACTAATAAACTTTCTTGTAACTTTAGATAACATGTTACATTTATTTCATAACATATTACGGATCTTACATATTAATGCTGATATTAATAACATATTATATTGAGATGTCTTTATCATAACGAGCTACAGACGAACGGGGTAAAATTATATAGGTTCCGTATAAAACAGCCGAAGTGAATTACAATTTAAAGAAGCGAATGTGCTTAAGAGTAAATAAAACATTAAGAGTCCGTCGGACCGAATTTCTCTTACAAACGTAATACCGAAATAAATCGTAATTCAAACACAATTTAATCAAATTCTGTTATTATTCAGATTCCGATACCGTTAATCTAGGTTCCTACGTTACCATTTCGTCCAAAATACTTCACTGGAAATAAATGTAAGCGAATGCAATTTTTGATAACTTTACCGAGTTTGGAATGATTTTTCGGTCTTTTATTTCCAGTGAAGTAGTAGGAGACGAAATAGTATCGTAGAAACATAGAATAATAACATAATTTCAGAGAATATTGTTTTATTACGATTGATTTCGGTAGGTATTACGTTTTTTGTTGGCAATTCAAGCTCCACCGGACCCTTAAGTGATTGTTTTGGAAACAAAATACTCATTAGAAATTTTCTAATTTGAAACATACATGATCCGTCAAAAGGGACCGTTTTAGCTCTGTTGTTTATTGTAAACCAATTCTAGAATAGATACAAAAGGAAAAATAAAGCTAAATACAGCAGTAAAGAAAGCTGTTGACGTAAATGACGTCAATACAGTCGATAACAGAACATTAGTGACGTTATGTGAAACGCTCATTCAAATCAGCCCGCTTAGTAATTTAGTAGTAACATACAAACCTTAGTGTCATTTAAATAACGATTCAAAATGTTGGTAACAGAAATAAATAGATTCCTTAGAATAAAATCAGAACTTTACACACAATGCCGTATTTTTTCAAACTAATCCTCCTTTTGCCCGAATTTGCCAATATTTTCAAACCAAGTATAGAAAAGGGTTTTTCGGCCATCTTTAAATTAACCGTGTTTGCGTAAGACTTTTCCGATTCTCTAACCGGTCTACGTCAGAAATTCAGAATTGCATTTGGAGCCAAAAGCGCTAATTGGAACTAGTTTTGGCACACGGAGTGCAGTAACTCAGTCTGAAACACTAAAAACCATTCAAATATGAAGCAATCGAGAAATCTGTTTGCTACAGATTATGCATTCTGTGTTTACTGAATCAATTTATTGTATAATTTTATTAAATACCAAGCATTACTATCAATATTTACACCATAAAATTGTGAAGTGATGACAAAATTGAAAATCATTTTCTAGATCAAATTACTACACTAAAAAGTTTCCAAAAAAAATTAGCGAGTATTCCGCGAAAATTGCTAATTTGCTCTGTACCTCACTCTCATTTCGCATACAATTTGAAGCACATCACTTCAACTCAGCTAGCGAGTCGTTGACCCGAGTGAAGTGCCATTGTCGTAACTCTATTGTTTTCACCGCACTGCACCACCATCAGTTCATTCGATTCAGAGAATTTGAATCGATTACGAGAATCGATGATTAGGCAACTGTTTCGAATATTTGGAGCCTAATGGGATGATGTCACAGTAGCTAAAATTGGTATCATAATGTTTTGAATTTAAATATTAATATGACTAATGATGATTAATGTATTACTAGCAGCATGTGATGCCGAAGTGTTGGCACAGTGTGTGAGAAGCCTATATCCAGCAGTAGCTTCAATAAAAAAAAATCGAGAAAGAAGTCATTGGTGATATTCAGTAAAATAAAACGATGGGGTAATGGAAACACCTATTTGCAAGAAATTGTAAAGAACTGCTTGAATAAATAAAAAAGGCTTTTCACATTTGAAATGTCAAATACAATTGCTGTGCTACTCCAGTTTATTGATCAGAAAATAGTAGCCATAGTTTATCGTTCACAGCGAAAGGAAAATAAGAAGCTTTCAATAAGCAGTTAAATGTGGTAAATGTTTTTTTTTTGTTTATGGTCTACTTCCAGCAGTGGATGATTACGCGCCCGTAATCATCCACTGCTGGAAGTAGACCTCTTTTAGTAAACGCCACAGAGCCTGATCTTCATTGTTGACGTAAAATTAGAATCAGATCGAAATTTTGGTAATATTTGAAGAGAAATTCCCAAAAAATGTCGAAGACCTTGGAAAAAAAGCGGGAAAGTAACAAAACAGAGTCCGTTCATAAACTATTTATACGGACTGAATTAATAACAGAAGTGGCGATTAGGCCAAAAATAGCTTGCTATAGAAACCACAACAAAACAATGGTAGAATTCAAGGACATGGCGTGCCACTGTAATATTTAGAGAGTAATCGGCACGCATATACTGATCGATAATAGTATACTATTAATAATAATATACATGTGTTTGAATGTCCTATTGATCCCTTAGTCTGCTGACCAGCTGATTGATTATTGGTAAGCTCAAGTATTCTATTACGAATTAAGCTTTAATCATGTACCATTATTATGGTGTAGCGTACCTAAATACTTTACAAAAGCTCTAAAACGACAAGCACATTGTGGTAATGATAAAGCTACGTAAGGAATAAGTGTAATTAAGGAGGGTAGTATTATAATAATCGATCTCGTTTGTATTGTAAAAATACCCTTCGTTTATTTTTTTCTGTTCATCCAAAGATTCCAAAATTCCGGAAAACGCAGTGTGGGGCAATGCGGTGGATGGATAACCTGGTGAAGGTCGCTGGGACTCGTTGGATGCACGCGCGGCTTACAACGGGTCTTTGAGGAGGCCTTTATCCAAAGATTCCGAGATAAATGTCTCTATCGGCGAAAAGACCGCTGTTGTAACCCTAATTTAATGACTTTTTTATGCTAATACTACCATTTCTATGATTTATAATAAAGCAGAATTACTCCCTTAACCAGAAACAATAGCAACTGGTCTATTTTAGTATACCAAGTAATTAAGTTGTCTGTCGAAGGCTATACCAATTGAGGATTATATGTAAATATACATATATTCTTTCAATAGAAAAATCCAATTAAGGTTTCATCCGATATTGGGAACAAACTCGGCGGCCTATTCTGTGTACATAGTTTCAATATATCGTTATTTCGATGTTTCTGATGAATTTCGTTTAAATACTAAGATTTATTACTATGCTTATTGTATCTCACTTGTGCAAAGAATAAAAATTTATTTATTTCTGTCTCATTAGTCCAGTGATCCTAGGCGGGACTGCATCGCTAGAGGTCCTAGCTTCGATTCCGGGGTTTAGCAAATTGTATCGGTAAAACACAATGTTTTGCCTCAATCGATGCTCGGATTATCTTTATAATTTCCGAATGAAGACACAAAGAAATACAAATAAAAATGTCAGTAGTCATGAACAAAACATTAATAAAGGCGGATTAGATTCGGATAAGTACGGCTGGGTGCTATCCGAGAAAGTAAAATTATCCTCGTGGTAATCGATTTGGCTGTAGAGCTACTACATTTATCAAGATTATGATGGTGAGATTACAGGAATGATGGATCTGAGGAGGGTCAACGTCGAAAAGAGATAAGAGACTATAATGGAGTATTCAGTACTATAGGATCCTATCGGCTGAACTCCCTGAATCTGAATCTGCTCACCACAACTGAGCCATTATTATTGTCTCAGAAATGTTGTAGGAATGAAACCACTATTATATACACTACGAGTATTAAGACCTAAAAAAATAAAATCTTAGTTAAAGTAGAGTCTTATAAAACACGAAGAATCCCGTCAAACAACGCCACAATGTTATCAAAAGTTTCAAAATTGACTTATCCAAATTTTAATCAATCTTGGAGAATTGTGATCAAAACTTTTTGATAGTACAAAATTGATAGTACAGATATATATAATATATAACAAAGACATTGAGTAACAATTTCTATTTAAAGTGAATTTGCATTTACCAATTTGTTTGTTTAACTAAGTTTATATCGTATTTTTTAGTATTATCTTCGCAATTCTTAGGAAGTTTTATCGAAAAAATTTAATCAAACTTTAAATAAAATTCCTGTCATTAAATTTTATTCGCAATCCGACACCACCACACAGCTTTTTATTTTGTTATATCTGTGGGACACATCACCGCACTCGAATGTGTATCCGAATTAGTATTTTCGCGCCAATGGTTTCACAATATGGCGTTGTATTATCGAGTATCGAGTTGTTCCGTTTGCAATATCGATATGTATCGATGTATCGGCTCCCGACGGTGTACTGGCATGCGAGGGTCGACAGGGTGATGCTATTAAAAGAATGGGAGTAGTGAGGCTTAAAGCCTTCGTCACGATGCAGTCAGCCCGTGAAAAAAGGTCTGATGGGCGTAATAACCCAGATACCTATTATGTATTGACGTTAATATAAATATGATGCGAGAGTTAAGTTGTCTGTTTAGATGATTTTTTTTATAGTATCTCGTTTATTAATTTTATTAAGTTTTAAGGACGGTGAAATGGTAAAACTTTTCTTAAGTTGTGTCACAATTGAGCGTTTGTTTGAAATTACAGCACAAGATGTGCCTTATTCCTTTAAGTAATTCTTAACTTATGTATGACTTTTTCATCTGATCATGTTCCAACGGGTTACTTAAACGATAATAATTGCATCTTACTTACTCAAGTTACTCATATCTTCCTCAACACTTAACTTAATCATTACTTCTCCAATGCTTACCTGTAAAGAAAGACAAGCATATTATTATTACAAGTTTTAACAAAAAGGTAAACTAATGCACAAGCCCAGATTTGTCTGGATATGTTTTTTAACCTCCAAACTAAAAAATAAATAAAAAACATATAACCTTTCCTTGGCAGTCGGGTAAAAAGAATAACACAAAAAAAATTTACAGTCTCAATCCCTTCATGACAACATTTACCCTGACGCATAGCCCTTTTAAATCCATCACGAGTTGGCCTGATAAATCGGGGTCGCGGCAATCATAAAGGTCCCATCACACCGCGGCAGACAGCCCGTGCGCATTTATCCCGGGATATCCGCATCACGTCCGCCGGGAAATAACTTGCGAAGTAGAGCGAACTACACGCGGTTTTTCCATTACAAAGAAAAGTATACATATATACAATATATTTACTTTTCATAACCGACTATGCTTTAATGTTGGGTGAAAAAAAGTTGAAAGTGTTTGTTGCATTTCTAAATTTTTGAGTCTAAAGTGGTCGGTCTAAGTCCAAAATACGCATAACAAGCAAAATCTGTATTTACGTGGAATGATGTTTGTTATAATTACAGTTACATACTTAAATTGGACAATGAAATCAATATTATAATACTTTCTTAATTTTTAAGCAAAACAGTTTTAATTGAATACCTTAAAATTTATTTAAATAAGTTGTCTATAGTGAAACTCTACACGCTTTCCTGAAGCATTCACAAAGTGAACAATGCACCTTTAGTCATGCAGTGGCACCATTTTTGATGTGAGCATATTTAAGCTTGCCTTCCACCATCATGTAACGCGTAAAAAAATGATTCCAAGCTCACACAACAACAGAAAAAATGGATCACAAAACGAAAAAATTCTGCTTACATATTTAATTAATTATAGATCAGAGACTGTGCATTTTAAAATTATAGCAGTTCAGTATTGGAAATTGTAATCAAGTGACGTCGCAGCAGTATAAAAAAAGCTAATATTGGAAGTGCGCCGTGGACGCGCTACATTACTGTAATTAAAATACGTTGACTACTTTGTATAATGTATTAATATTTGTACATGAAGTGACTTCATCAAAGTTATTAACTTTGTTTAATTAGTTTTGCTTAAACTGGTTTTGCCTAAACATATTCAAACAACTACGGAATGTTCTGACATAGCTTTCTTAGTTCCACGTAATGAGATTCTTAACAATCTAGTTAAATATAATTATTTTCTTGTGGAATGTAATTTATTACACCCATAAAATAAAATAAAAAGTTATTCTTCCTTCTAATTACTACTGATCTTGATTGATAATAATCTTACACTTAGTCAGTCAATAGAGATAGGTATACAGGCAGCTAGCGAAATCTAGGTTTTGACACAGATTATGCAATAATCTATCACGCAATTTTCGTGAAAACGCAAGTGTTGTTAGTTGCCTATATACAATACACTTTAGCGCATAAATATTTATAACGTAACCTATGACTTATGTCAAGACGCAGATGTCATCGCTGCCTATATACCTACCTCTGTTGTCGACTGTACATTTCGTGGAGAAAACATGTACACCTTTAAAACCTTTTTGTCAGCGTATACCTTTAAAACTGTTGCTCTACCGAAAGTGTGGCAGACGGACGAATTTCCCCGAGTCCAGTGAGCCAAGACAATCGATACGCTGCATTTCGATTACAGCTCGCTTCTATTGTTTCAATTGTCTCAGTCCCAGTTAAATGAGATTCGAGACAATTGTGTACAGGTACCGATACAGTTTTGATGTGAAACAACGAATTCTCTGGATAATAGAAGGTTGTCGTTGAAATTGTAGTTATGCTAGACATGCTGATACTACAAAGGATGCCATACAATTCAATTACCATATTTCTACTCCTAAAAGTAATAAATTTATATTAAGGCACAGTCCATAATTTGATTAAATTAAGGGGAAAATACTTCACCTCACCACTCCTACAGAGTAATATTTTTTCACTGATTTCTATGTTTTTTGTTACTATTTTATAACAGACTGTTGCACACGATTTCACTTTCGCATTCCAAAGGACTTTTTGAGACAAATGGTATCTTATGTCTTTCCAAAATCCAATCTATCTCTATATCAACATAACAACAACATAACATACCATCACGCCTGTATTCCCCGAAGGGTTAGGCAGAGGCGTACTTAATGTACACCCACAGTTCGCCTGGTATGTTTAGGTCCCATGTTATAGGGGGCGAGCCTATAGCCATTAACCGGGCACAAATCCAGACTCGGAGCTGCTACTGATAATTTCATAGAAAAGTCAATAACACTTTGCTCGACCTGGGGATCGAACCCAGGACCTCTAGCTTAGCAGTCGCGCTTCGGACCACTAGACTAATGAGGCAGGCTCTATATCAAAATTAATTAAAATGATTCAGCTGTTTAGACATAAAAACGTAACAAACACAGTTACTTTCGAATTTATAATATTTGTATGGACTTGTTTTAAAAAAAATCATAAGCTATCTCATATAGATGACATATAAACTAAATACTATTTATTTCTCTAAATAAATATTTTCAATCAATGCCTAAGATATATACTACAAGATATTACGCAAAGATTTAGTACCATGCAACATATATCCTCATTGAAAACAAGACCGTTAAGTAAGCACGTGATACATCCCGAGGCCTCAAAACGAGTCCTAACCTAAATCCCTCAACAGAATGTGGGATATGCTTGCTTTTTTCTAAAGAGCCGGTACAGCCTCGAGCGCTGACCTGTTCCAGTTCGTAAATGGCTCAAGTAGGAGCTTCGGTTGACATGAAGGCTTATGTCATGTCAGCTTATGGTGATGGCATTCGCGGCCTACCCGCCAAATTCAAATATTAATTGATTTTTCGCAATTTGTGGATTTATAAGAAAGACATTCTAAATTCGGAGTAGTAATAGTTACGACATTAGCTATACAATATTGTTTGTTGTAGCTATAAGTTGTGTAAATTGTCAAATTTGGCAGTTGGCCAATAAATTTGACAGTTATTGATAAGTTGATAAGAATCTTTTTATATTTTTAAAATTATTAAGTTAATTTTAGTGAAGGAAAAATTCGAGTGCGGTCAGGATTCGAACCTGCGTCTTCTGTTCCAATAAACCACTCGCGGTGGCTTAGTTGGTTGACATAGTGTCTGGTGTATTGAACCAGAAGACGCAGGTTCGAATCCTGCCCGCAGTCAAATTTTTTCTGAAAAATAAGTTGATAAGAATTTTTAAGCAAAGGTTTAAGTTTAGAATACTCTATAGGTAATGTCGCGATTACTACTGTCTTGTGCCTAAATATAGATTATAACGCCTCAAATACGTTTAGTAAAGATAATACTAACAGAATAACAGATATTTATGTAATCAATAAATTATTAACTAATAGGACTTTCAATACAACCCTAAATCACTCATGTCTTTGATTTTATAAATTCAACTATGAAATTTTAGGTAAAAAAGTGAATAACAATTTCAAGATAATAAAACCAGGACACAGTACAGATTGGCCAGACGACGTTTCCCCAGAGCCTCAGTTACTATACTGAATTATGTAAGTCCGAGTAGGAGGGTGGACCCACAAAATTAGTCTCCAATGCCACGTGAATTTAGATCGAGGCGTATCAACAGTATAGCTGCGTATGTACAGGGCTTTTATACAGGGTGACTTTGAAAACATGCGACAAATCGAAATGGGAGGTTCAGTAAACGTTACTTATTAATTTTTTTATATATAATTTCAATTATCTAAATTGTAAAAAAATAATCTTATTTTTATTTTAGATGGTGCAAACTAAGCTATTGTCTTCCGCCGACATGAATTATCGGTATTTAACTAAAAAAACACTAATAAATAATTTCAAGTAATTATCAAAATATACGCGCGGCACGCACATAATTGTTATATATATTTAAATATTGTAGTGTATATATGAAAAAAAAATTTTTGACTTAATCACGGGTTCTACATGTGCTTTGTTACACATAGAATCAGATATTTTAATTTGTCGCATCTATTCAATTTTACCCTGCATTATTTGTAATAGCAGATGAAATTTTGGATTTTTTTAGGTAAAACAAACTCGAAGTATATTATAATATGATTGTTACATGCCATTGATTGACTTGCCTTACGATTGTTACTTGTTTGGTAACACAAGTGTCACCAAACAAACTGGTTACACAAGCGCTACAGTTTCATTGAAAGGGGAACGAAAATTTGAATTTGAAATGGATTGATGTGAACAGTAGTAGGTCAAAAGGCGTAGAAGAGTTTTATATATCTCTTTGAGAATTTTCTTTGGAAAATATTCACTGCTTATTTTTGCAGGCAATTTTAAAAACAAAAAAACCCTTTACTTCTCACAGGATTCCTTCTAAAAGAATACCGTACTGTAAAACCCAAAACATAAACCAAATGAGCCAAGCGGAACCATGTAGCGTCGTCGAAAAGTTTCTTTTATATTTCCTTTAAAGAAATAACGTAATCTTTTAAGAGGAATCCACAAAGGCATTCTTTGGGAGGCAGGTGATTTTCCGTCGCTACGCCTCTTTCGTTTTTTTTTTTTTTGACAGCTACGAGTTAATGGCTTCGTAAAGACTGTTCATGCTGGTAAAAGAAGAGATTTATAAATTCTGCAACAATTAAAGCCAGTGGTTAGAGATGCTAGTTTTGGACATGTTGCTTTAAATAATATCCCTATAATACTGGGATAATTTAACGTGCTATAAACACGACAGAATTGTTTACAATAAACACAATGGAAGCTCTAAGGGTATTCCTTTACGAGTATATCCTAAGTAGGACAGACGTTTCGTAGAAATGTGAAATTCTATTCATATTCATAAATATACTGTCGCAGGTTGCTGGCAGAAGCTGGATGCGACAAGCCGAAGACTGGGTAAAATGGCGCTCATTGGGGGAGGCCTGCGTCCAGCAGTGGACTGATATAGGCTGAGAATGATGATTATGACGAAATAATCTGTCATAATAGGATTGGAATTAACAGTTACAACGTGATCGCATAGAATGAGCGCAAATGTCTATTCCATACATTGTCATCTATAGGTGACGTCACTCGTCTAGGGGGGCGAACTCACAATATCCTACTAAAATTTTGTTAGCCACCTCAGTGATATAAAAACCCACTATTCCTTTACAACTTCATCTGACGTAAGCATGAAGCAAATATTGAACCAGTGAGCCATTCACCGACCTACACAAACGAAATAAGCTGAAGCTGTTTGTATATATAAAACTACTAGCTTTTAGCCAGGACTTTGTCTACGTGGACTTGTCCGACCTGGATAAAAAGTAGCCTGTGTTTTTCCAGACTATAAATCTAAGCTAGGTTTTATCCAAATGAGTTCAGCCGTTCTGGCGTGAAAGACTAACAAACATCCATAATTCCTCACAAAATTTCACGTTTATAATAATAATAGGAAGTGAATCAACAGAACCAAGTAGGTAAAGGTGGTGTAGGTAAACATGCCTTTACTTAGGTAGGTACTACGTGTGCAAGCAGCCAACATTGGGTAAAAGGTAAAATTCCTTTCCTTTGAAATCCCCATCCCATTTGGGTAAAAAGGAATTCTTAACCTTAAACTTTTAATGTTATAAAGGAAAATAAAATAGGAAAATTAGTAGCTTTTCAATTAATCAATCCTTACTCGTAAAATAATCGTAAATAGTAAAATAATTATCAATTTACAACTTATTCATTAGATTTTCAGCCTATTGCTTAGCACTTAAATATCTTTTGGCGATAATTAGTAAGTTATAAGACCTAAATAAGAGGAAAATTTTAATCAAGTAATTGTAATTAAACATTGTTTTCAAATCCAATTCCCCACACAAATTAATTAACTTAGTAAGTACTTACCTACATTAATGAGTTTCCATTACAAACAAAACGAATTTCTGTTGGTCTCTTCAAATACGATAGCTAGAACTAATCAGAACTAAATGCAAGAGCATTCTCAACTTTCCGTAGTGCACTGCAAACTTGAGGTATGTTTAGACAGTAGACAGACTTGAATTGAGACCAGTTAAAAGTAGCACCATGTAACGTCTCTCGACAGAGAACTAACGTAGGAGATCGGAAGATATATGTATGCTATAGATATTGTGCACCTGCATGGAAAATTAGATGTTTGGTGCCAATGATAGCGTTGCGATAGACTGAACTAACAGCGATATAAAATGTATTATATTTTTTTACTAAATCCATCTCATTGTTACTATATACATTTTGAAGAGAGGTAGGGCATAGTGGAATCGAATAATTCCACTCACAATTGCAGCTGCTGGAAGTACCTCCACCTTGCAGAAAATCGTAGCCAAATAACATCAACAGCTCCGTACTATGTTGTGTTCCTAAAGGTGAGCAAGGTCGCCAGAGCTCCGCGAGGAAGCATTGTGTTGGCAGTGTGGGGGACCGGTGGTGGTTTGTTACCGCCGCTATCACGTATGGCAGCATGTCTGCTATGCTACCAGCCCAACTATACGTACCTCCTTAATTTACAGGGTCGGCAACGCACCCCTGGTGTTGCAGGCAGGCTGTATGCTTGTTTGCCACCTTAGTGGTAAAAAAAATACTACTCATATAACTTCAACACTGACTGACTAACACACAGCTGAAATCAGTGTATCTAGACGCATGAAATTAGCACTGGTGTGCGCTAAACATAAACTTAGGTAAGCAGTTAGACTTTATGAAATTGTCACGAGATTTGACGAGATAAACGCGGGGACAAGCTACTAATATTATAAATGCGAAAGTTACTCTGTCTACTTGTTTGTCTTTTACGTTTTCACGCCTAAACCGCTAGACTAATTTTTCGGTATAGAGATAGATGATACTGACTCTGATTCCTTATATATATATAATTTGTTCTTACGTCATAAGCCCCGCTGTCACTGGAACCACACACAGGTACAAGTATTCCAAGATATGTCGCTCCGCTTTAATAAAGTTTGCGTCGAGTTCGCAGCCGTCCGCCAAACAAACTATCCAAGCGTGTCACTAAGGCGCTAACACGAATTTCTATAGACACGTAACAAGCCGACGTCTGGAATAATGATATACTATTATCGACTTAGAACTATTGTTTACAGTAAAGTACAGTAAAATTAACTGCCTTGTCAGTCTAATGCTCCTAAGTGCAAATACTACGATAGAGGTCCAAGGTTTCGATCCCTAGTCAAGCGGTGTTATATGGAATTTTCAGTAGCAAATCGAAGTTTGGATTTGTGAACGGGTTATGGCAGAGGCCAGCAAACAGTGCATGTACAAAAAAAATGTACATTAGTGCACCTTTTGGGGAATACAGGCGTAATGGTAAGTATGTAGTTAAATTTGCGAATATTCTTTAAGAAAAGCCAGGTTAAGAGCCTAGTAAACCAGCTATAATGCATGAGGACGTTAATGAACGTAGATGACGCGAAAATGGTGCGCCAGGTTTGTAGCAAAGTGGAAATCTTCAGTGGTAGTCTCTGCCTCCTCTCTGATGGAGACAGGTATGAAAATATATTGTATATATGTTGATTCTCACTTCGACTTCATTTTTAGTATTTCTTACCTACTTTATGTTTCCACGATGGAGGGTTATATCGCAGTCGACTAAAAACTTTACAGTAGATGTATATCGATGCTCCGCGACTTACAAAAGCATTCTCCATGACCCAGAACAAAGGTTGTAAATAAAACATCTGAAATATTCGTTTTCTGACGAGTTATTTTGCTGTCTTGTATAGCTAAAGGCATGCATAAAATTCTGTGCTTCGACGTAATAAATAAGCTTAGGGAAATATACAAGGCAATGTTAACCACGATATAGTTAACGTAACTACGTAATATAAAACATGAATGAATATTAAAAAGTAAAAAACACGCCAACTATTCTACTGTCATAAAATCTACTTAACTACTAAAATACCTTCTACTGAGTAGGTACACTCAGATTTACACGTCTCAAGTAGAAAGCTAGTCTTGATTAACTAAAACTTAGTAAAACTTAGTGACTCGACAAATTGACGTGGTTCAAAGTTACATTTTGACCGAAAAATACTGTAGAGAGACGTGTAAATTCCACTAGTAACACAGCAATTGCCAACTGTCCTCTCTGAAATTGGACAAAATCTATGTTCAACAACGTGGTAGTACTGTCAACAGTAATTCACTTGAACGATTGATGAAAAGGGACGGCAAGTGTAGCGGAGTACGCATTGTCACACTTCATTGTTCTTGCTATCCCTTTCTCAAGATCTTTGCCGGGCTCTGTAATATGGATCGGATTCTCTAATAACAAATCACACTACCTCTACATCTACGAAGCTACATGATTATACAAACTATTCACCAAGAACTGCCTTCCCTTAACTCCCATCCTGGCGAAGTCTTCACGAGATTAAACACCGTAAAGTTACGTCCATGGTCTCACATTCAAGTTCACTCATTTTGTTTGTTTCGCGATTACTATACTTAAGCACTCACATTTTTCTAAAGAACTAAATACCTGGCAGGAGTGATAGCTAGAATAGAATTTAGTACTTCTATATTTAAGGTCTTTCGCCCTACCTAATACTAAACTGATGATATATTGAGATACAGTGTGATAAGACAATAAATTGTAGATTGGAAGATGATGTAGTAACACGATTTGAAAAGAATATGATGGTTAGGATATGTTGAAAGAGATGTCAAAATCAAATGTTTTATTTCAATTACTTAGACCAATATTACAGGTACTTATGAATTATCAAAACTAGGTGCACGGTTCCAAATAGAGGATCTTATGAAGAAAAACCGGCAAGACACTCCATAGATACTCCTTTCAATAAAAAAAAATACAACTTTGTTCTTATAATGCGAGGATCATATAGCTCAAATGTAACAGGATATTATTTATAATATTCCTTTATAAATGATTTGATTTGAATGTCAGCGGCAGCGTCGTCGGGAGAGGTGTTATTAGCGAATTCCTTCAAAAAGGGCGTGCATAGTACTTTGCCATAGATTAAACAGCTTCTTCGGTTCGAAAAAATATGAAGAATTTTGGTAGTAATTGATAGTGTAGTAAAATATAATGCAATGGTTCAACCATAGCTTGTGAATATTAGAAATAACCATTTCCCACGGTTTGTGGAGTTTATGCTTATAATTTACAGTGTTTGTGCAATAAATAATGCTTCTGGTTAATAAATGTACCGGGTTTATAGGTGGAATAACTAGCAACCTATACGAAGTAAACATGCAAACTGTTTCCAATCGCTCTAATCGTTATATTGAAACGCAAACTAATCTATTGAGGTATTTAACCATTCACTTTATGGTCCAATGGCTTTTTCAGATAAAGGATTAAAACGTACTTTGAGTGAAGTTTAGAAAACCTATCGAGATATTGAATGTTCAAAAAAATATTTGTAATCGAATATTTTTCATTCCAATGCAGTGAGACAACAAGAGACAAACAGTTCTTTGTACATTACGTATGATTTACAATAAAACATATGTTTTTTTTAATGATTTATCAACTAGCTTTTGCCAGCGACTTCGTCCGCGTGGAATAGTTACTTTGTTCCCTAGTTCTTCGCCCGCGGTTTCACCTGCGTTGCCCCGTTCCTAAGGGTTGTAGCGTGATGTTTTATAGCTTGAAACCTTTCTCATGAATCACTCATTTTCCCAACATTTCCCTTCACTGCTCTGCTCCTATTGATCGTAGCGTGATGAAAAGTATACTATAACCTGCCCAGGAGTATGAAGAACAATTGTACCAAGTTTCGTTGAAATCCGTCGAGTGGTTTATGTTTCTATAACGAACATACACAGACAGACAGACAGACAAAAATTTTACTGATTGCATTTTTGGCGTCAGTATCGATCACTAATCACCCGCTGATAGTTATTTTAGAAATATATTTCATGTACAGAATTGACCTCTCTACAGATTTATTATAAGTATAGATTATAAGTATAGATAATAAACTTATGTTATATAGTTTTTAAGAGCATCTATATAAATAAAAATCTAATTGCCATATGTTTTTAATTCCACCTACACATGTACCTAGGGTGAAATGGCGCACATTGGGGGAGGCCTATGTCCAACAGTGGACTGCTATAGGCTGATGATGATGATGATGATGATGATGTACCTAGATCTGTGCCTTTTTATCGATCTTTACAAACTCAGCTAGCTAACCAGAAATTAATGGATACAATCCTAAATTACAAAACCCTTCATACATTATTCACCCCCCAAACAAAAAGTTGATTGAATCGATCAAAAATTCAATCAAGTTACATTCGTTATTCAAAACAAAGGGACCGAACTGTTATAAAAATTAAATTTCACTGCTTTATGTAAACCGAAGATTATTAATTTGAATGAATTTTGATATCAAACGACTATGTGACACGGTAGTAGTTTTTATTTAGAAATAACACGACATCGCTTTCCTTACCAAAATCCTTGGAAACGAAGTTTTCAGGGCCGATAATCTCCATGATAATTTACGAGATGTTGTGGTTATGTCAAGAATGAACGAAAAACGACTAACAAAAGGGATTTATAAGGCTAATGTCAGCGGAAGTGACGGAAGAGACCTAGAATGAAATACGCAAACCTTATTGGTGAGATCCTTCAAAAAGGTCAGGTGCGTACCTAGTACTACTCGCAACCGTCGGCGTCGCGTGTGTATGACAAGATGTATGAACGTGGACAAAGCAAAAGAATTGTAGCGAATGCCGCTCTAGTAGTTTTGTACTATAGGGGAAAAGCGTGAGTATATATAGTTTTAATTAATTAAATATTGTTAGTAAGACCATTATAAATTGATGGGCTCGTAAAATATTCATAACCGTCCCAGATTTTCGACAAAGTTGGTGAAACTAACTTTGATTCCAGTTTGAGCGAATTTTATAACCCAATAACAATCAAAAATGTTGAAGGACGTCGTATTTATAACTTTACAATTTCAATAATTTTATTAAACTTGTAGAAAGAAATTTTAATAAATTGGTAATACAATAAATTCCAAATCGCCTGAAATTGTTTGATCAATTTTTAGGAACGTAATTGCCTAATAAGCCCTCTCAAATATTCTTATTAGGTACCTATTACATTTTATTAAAGATTCTTTATCCTAAGAAAATGTAATAATTGAATATCATGGAAAATGCTGATCTGTAGATTGGACCTAATACCCTTCCTATGGATATTATATTACTCAATACTCAATATTTATTGCATTCTTCAATGTAGTTCACATAGTTAGATGGTAAATATACCAATAAATTAGGTTCATTATGGACCCCGTCGGGCACAGCAATGTACGAGAGAGGAAGTAATGTGTGTCTATAATTATTATTTACTATTATAATTTTTAACATTATTTGTTGTCATATGTATACAACTTGATTAATAAGATATATTTTTTCAGTACAATGTTTATTATCGATATTTATTATTCTTATTAAGTATTATTTAGGGACATTTGTTTAATCTATACTCGTTGCTATAATTTATGAATTTTTATTTATGTAGATATTTTATATTTCCTTTCCTATATTTTTTAGTAGAAATTCTATTCTAACCGGTTTCAAAATTAATATCATATCATCAGATTATTGAAAAGTGAAACTAATAAATAATTTCAAAAGTATATATCATAACACTGTATGGAAGAGCCAGTAACGAAGGGTAAGGGCATAGGTATAGGTACTAATAATGTACTTGTACACCTACAGTTCGCCGTTATGTTTAGGTCCCATGTAATAGGGGGCGAGCCTTTTGCCATTAACCCCGAGCTGCTACTGAGAATTTCATAAAGAAACACAATAACACTTTGCTCGATCTGGAATTCGTGCCCACGATCTCTAAGCGTAGCAGACTTGCTTAGATTCACTAAACAATTAAAAAATATGATATCTTAATTATACTCAAAATGTATATGATTGAATACGAGGCCATAATGTACTTATAATCGTAAAACAAGCCTAGCCTAACCTTATAAATTTTCAGCATGGGTTAAGAAAAAACTGTCTATAAACTATTGCTGTCTAAGAACTTAGTAAAATTATTACAGATGTCAAACATTGCAAAACTGGCTTAACATGTACGCAATACTGACCTTTACCTTTACGAATTTAGAATAGCAATTTCAATGTAGTAGCAGTTATAAAGGATATGTGTGACGTATTTATGTAGTAAGCTAGTTCCGTAGTGAGAGAGTCGGGTCGGATCGATAAATCTGCATGCACCGTGCTACGTTATTGGGCAAACACGAAAAAAATTGTAGAAATATAATTGTTAACTGCCTCGTTAGTCTAGTCTTTAGTGCGACTGCCAAGCAAGAGGTATTGGGGTTCGATTCCCAGGTCGAACAGTGTTTAATGCTTAGTAGCAGTTCGGAGTCTGGATTTGTGCCGGATTAATGGCAATAGACATTTGCGTTGCTAAGAGCCACAATGGATTGCAGACTGCCAGAGCCGCAGTGACCGAGGGGGAAATGGCACTGACACGCAAAAGTAGAAACACACACCAAGGTGCAAGTAAAGGAGTCTGCCCACTACACCATCTCAGACCATGACCGTACTAGAAACATGTCAGACAAAAAAATATTCTTTGTTCTTGTATGGATATAACAGGCGGATAATACGCGGATTCTACGAACTCTAACACCGTTTTGTGCAGGTAGGTATGATACGTTCTAGTGAGCATAGTAATTCTTGTCGAGCTCGTTTCCGTGCCTGATACCTACGTTTTTTTTTTTTTTTTTATCTTTATTATTTCACGGGGCTTTATCACTTAGTGATAATGTCACCCCATAACATACACTTTAACTAAATATTATACAATGAGCAAGTAATAAACATCATATTAGTAGGTGCTTAACAACACTAACCACACATCGTCAACATTCTTGCTGGTTGAACACCGACAACATTCGGCACATCATCCTAGCTTCCTCCGACAGTGGATATGCCAGAATGCTATTACATGCCCCTACATCCAATCTGCCGCCAAATATGATATATTGTCTGTCATGACTGTTCCGGTCACATTCCATCAATACGTGATAGATATCCTCAATAACCTCGCAAACGTCGCAGTTTGGTGAGGTCCTTTTGTCCATTAGATATTTGAACTTGTTGGTTGGGATGTGACCTGATCGCATCCGCAACAGGGCCACTATATATCTCCTGTTCATCTTCCTTTCTTCAAACCATGGATAGTGTAGTGGTTCGGCTTGAATAGTTTTATACCATATTCCTTTTAACTTTGATCGTTCATCAAAATATTCATGCCATCTTTGCCTGCACAGAGTTCTGACATCACCAAGCCAATCTGAGTATAATGGTACACATGAGTAAGTAATACCTTCATATGCTGCCTGTTTAGCTGCCAGATCTGCTTCTTCGTTACCCACGATTCCAACATGTGAGGGGATCCATTGAATAGTTACAGATTTGTTCAAAGCCTGAAGTTTACTTATTAAATCTATAATTGTTATGGCTATCGGGATTCCTCGTAGACACGAGGGTACCCGAGCCAAATGTTGGAGGCCGCTTTTTGAGTCCGAAAATATAACAAAGTTATCTTGCTTTATATTTAATATATACAACAATGCTTCAGAGATAGCTACTAGTTCACAATACATAACAGAAATCTTGGGATTGGTAATTTTGAATTTTCCTTTTGTATTTAGTTGAGGGTCAAAAAAAGCAGCTCCCAAGTCTGAACCCTCCTTGGACCCATCTGTAAATAATTTATAGTGTCGACTGAACCTATTTTCTATCATTTTTACACAAGTATAATTGAGATCCGTTACATTAATCAGTCTTTTTGCCATACTAACTCCATTAATTTTATCACAAATTACCATTGATAAATCAATATTAGATACCCAGGTATCTAAGGAATATATATTTAGGATAGTGCTAGCATAAATAGGTATGTGTATATATACTCTGTGTACCACCACCAATATTGGCAATGTCTTATTTCTACAACGAGCTCTTAGATAATGGATGGACAGTTCCCCCAAGATACTGATTAGTGGATTATTACTCACTGATTTCGATCGTAGATAAAATTTACTTGCTAGATGTAGTCTGCGAATAAATAACGGTTGGAGGCATAGTTCGCTTTCCATTACATAGATAGGAGTGCTTTTAATAAATCCTCCTATGATTCTCATTGCTTGATTCTGTACTCTGTCAAGCTTAATAAGATGTTTGTTTGCACAGTTTCCATACAAGGAACAACCGTAGTCAAATCTACTTCGAATAATACCTATATACAACCTACGAAGGTGTATGGGATGTACCCCCCATTTAGCACCAGACAGAATTTTAAAAATATTTAAAAACCGACAGACTTTTTCTTTGGTTTCATTTATATGTTTGCCCCACTTTAAAGAACTGTCCAACCACATTCCTAGGTATTTGACACATTCGACTTGCTTAATAGGGCCATTATTCACAGTAATTTGTATACAATTTCTTTTTCTCCCTCTGCTAAAGAGGCAAACTTTTGATTTCTTATAGGAAATATTAAGACCTAGATCTGCCATCAAATGTTGAAAAATATTTAGCGCGTTCTGTAAATGGGAAATAGAATCGAGCAATTTCTTCTGTGTATCATACAAAATGAAATCATCAGCGTATTGGGAGATGTATACGCTATTTATGTTTTTACAAATATTAATTGTGGCTGCATTAAATAGTAAAGGAGATAAGGGGTCTCCTTGAGGTATTCCCATACCTGTACATCGGTATACAAGGCTGTTGTCTCGTAATTCAACAAATAGATGCCTCTGATGTAAATATTGCCATAGATAATTACAAATTGCAGCACCCACTCCTAAGTTATCTAAGATGCCTAAAAGGGAAGTTAAATTTATATTATTGTACGCACTCTCGATGTCTATGAAGCACCCAACGGTCGGTAGATTTTTAGAAAAACCATTTTCAATCCGTGTAACCAATCTGGCAAGACCATCATAACATGACTTGGATCTTCGAAAACCCGTGGTGTCATGGGAGAGTAACTCATTTTTCTCTAGAAACCATTCAAGCCTGCGTGTTATAATGGTATGTAGGATCTTACAAATACAAGATATTAACGCAATAGGTCTAACACCTGCACCTGAGCTTGTACCACCTCCCGGTTTCGGTATAGGAACAATTTTAACTTTTTTCCATTGTTCCGGTACAAAACCAGACAGCATAAACTTGTTGTATAAATCAGTAAGCCACATTTTAGCAATATGTGGTAGGCGTCTTATCATTGAATATGTTATATTATCTTGACCTGGGGCCGAATCTGTTTTTTTAATTGAATTAACTACCTCCTGTACCGAAATCGGGCTGGATAGTTGCCTATTATAAGAGGTAAATGTAGGAGTAGGGGGAGTCACGTAATCGGGGGCCATACTTTGTAATAATTTTTCGGCTTTATCTTGCTCTATGAAAAATGAAGGTGGTTTGAGACCCTTAACCCATCTCATACGCTTCCACATATCACTTGAAGAAGTTACACTGTCTATACTGTTGCAAAATTCTTGGAAGGATTTGTTTCTGGCTTGTCGTATTAGCCTTTGCGCTTCACTGACTTTTCTTTTCAATGTCTCAAGATTTTGTGGGGTAGGATTACCTCTAAAAGTAGCCAAAGCAAGGCGTCTCTGTGCCACAGAATGAGATAAATTTTGTTTCCAATATGGTTTTGGTATGAATTTGTTTATCTGTAGAGGGTTCTCACTAATTCTAATCGTAGGTATAAATTGATCAGCTGCAGAGTTCACAATATTTATGAATTCATCATAGGCGGATTGGTTATTTACGTGGGGCTCTAAGTTTGTTAATTCCAGTTCTATTTTCTGAGTGTATCCTTGCCAATCAGCTTTCCTAAAGTTTCTGCGTTTTTTAACACTATGCATATTATTATTCTCTAAACAAGTTTTAATTATCAAATGATCACTTCCCAAGTTTTCATTCATGACACACCATTTTACTCGTAAGGCTAAGTCTGTTGAGACAATAGTTATGTCAGGCGAAGTTTGTTGTATATCTCCATTGACTAATTTCACACGTGTATGCGTGTTATCATTCAGAGTCACTAAATTGTTGTCCATAAGAGCGTCAAATATGTGATTGCCTCTTGTATCAGTTTTGGAAGACCAGTTTGAGTGGTGAGCATTAAAATCACCTGCCAAAACGGTTTTCTGTTGTATTGTTGAAAAAATTTCATCCCAATCATTTTTACATGTATGTACTGCCGATGGACAATATATAGATATTATGTTTTGAAGGTGACTGCAATTAAGTATTTTTTCTTGAAGAATTTGTATTTGGGTATTTGAAATGTTTATGTTAGATTGTATAGCCTTGATAGACTGGTGGGTAAGAATTGCAGTACCACCATACCCATCGTCTCGATCTGCCCTAAATATATTGTATCCGTTAAGTCTGAATGTGCTCTCCGGGTCAAACCAAGTTTCACTGATTATGGCTATGTGTATTTTCTCTTGACTAAGTAAAGCTTCAAATTCTGTCGTCTTGGGTCGTAAACTCTGGGCATTCCATTGTAGGATATTGATACCTAAATGTTTGTGTCTGTCGTTGAAATCCATTTTTTAATTTCCGTAAGAAAAGGCAATTCCATTATGTATTGCATCGCAAATGATGTGAACCAGTCAAAGATAACTTTTGCGCATTCTAGTAGTTTATTTTCCATACAAGATTCACTGTCCCATATTTTTTCCTTTAATTGATTCCATACCAGTTTCCAACTATTTTTCTTCTCTGTGTTGCTATTTTCTTTTTGTCCTGTATCTACTTGTTGTTTCTCAGATTCACTGCTTAAACATACCTCCCCATTAGTCACCAAACCTGATTTTTTATTATTCTTTGGAGTATTCTTATCTTTTTTGTTACTGGAGTTTTTATTCACTTTGTTATTGGAATTTACTGCCTTCTTCAATGTCTCAGCAAATGTATTTTGGCCTTGTGCTATAGGTATCATGTCTATGGTGGCCTGCAAATTAATTTCTTGAATTGCCTCTGATTGGTATTCCATTTCTTGTTCTCTTTCCACAGTTTTTCCTTCATGTTTTGGTTCCGGTGGCACATATATTGTCAGCGCTCTTCTGTATGTGCAGTTAAATTCTGCCATCAGTTCTCTTAACCTCCTTTCTTTTAGATATACTGGGCATGTACGGGATAATGCCATGTGTTTACCTGAGCAGTTGTTGCATGTGTAGTCTGTAGTTTCACAGTTAGGATGATGTTTGCTACATTTTGGGCATATCTCTTTGATCGCTGAACATACTCTAAGTGAATGCCCATACCTCCAACAACGTGAGCATTGCGTGACAGGGTATTGATATGGATTCACTTTTACTTTGGTGTCAAAGATGTACACATCAGCCGGTAAGGAAGAACCTTTAAAGGTTATTCTAACTGCTTCTCCAGGTTCCCAATGTCCATTATTGGTGTTGCGACGTTTTAATCTTTTAATGCCCATTATCTCTGTTTCACAGCTCAGACCTTCAATTATTTCTTCTTCTGAAAATTCTAAATCTATATCTTTTATAACGCCAAAAGTTTCTCTAATCTCCAGTGTTTTTTGACATCTAAATCCTTTTTCTTTAAAACATTTTGACTCCAATAATTTGTCCGCACTGTCTTCGTTACCGAACTGGATTAGTACCTTATATGCATTAATATACTTTATACTTGTAATTTCCTGTACATTCTCTATTTTTAATAATTTTGCTAGACCAAACTGCTTTGGTAACTTTTCTATGGACGTCATACTAATTTCTATTTTATCTTCAGGAATTCTTATATTCTCATGAACTTTACTAGTTCGGGCAAAGCGTTTACCCCGTCTCGTTATGGTTGTCCATATTTCCTCTTGGTCTATCTGTCTATTCCTTTTAGAAGGTTTCGCTATCTCACTTTCTATCCTGTTTTCTATGCATTCTACTGTCAACTCCATATCTTCACTATTGCAGTTACTAATAATCTCACTATACTCTTCTATATCATTATTCACATCCACAATCTCGATTGGTTGGTCATGTTGTACCTCGGGTCTATTCATTAGTAATAAGCATTATTAAACGATGAATCATTAGTTACGCACGGTCGACCCAAGTGACACAAAACCGGTTCGAAATCACACAGTATGCGCGTCTGACGATGACACGCATACTGTGATGTATGCGTGTCATCGTCAGACGACACGCATACATGTGTCGTCTGACACATGTATGCGTCAGACGACACATACATGTGTCATGTAGTCATGACGTGACTGGACGTTCCTAACGTCCAGTCACGTCATGACTGGACGTTAGGAACGTCCAGTCATGTTATGAGACAGTGTAGTGGACAGCCTCCTTTATCCTTAATCCCCGCTGCCTAACAGACCTCGCCTTACCCAAGGATTACATTCGCAAGTCGTATCGAGATTGCAATCTGAATTTGAAAATCTCCGAGCAGTAGCGGAACGGAAAAATCATAGTGGATTAGTAAAGCGTAGTCGACGAAAGCGGATTGTGAACGATTCAAATAAACTCAGTAAAATAGGCCTGCTTCGCAAATCTGGTAAACGCAGGCTTAAGTTTAAGTACCTACAGCTTATTAAAGACGTCTTGAGATATTGTTTGTGAAAATTATGATTTTCCTTTTTGCAAAATATACACGTTTTATAAATATAGTAATCATGTAGCCAAGAAGTAACCTAAAGTAGTAATGTTATACACTATAATTTAAATCAATTTATTTTTATACCTTCTTCCTATAGCTATAGAAAATAAAATCACGCCAATATTCCCTGAAGGATTAAGCAGAGGTTTACTAATGTTCAGGTCCCATTTAACAAGACTTTTAGATTAATTCTTTAAATAAGTACCTATATTAAAAAAACTTATATATTTAAAAGGAAACTCATATATTATTATGTGCAAAACAATGTTTTAAATAAAAAATACATACAAAGATTTACCCGCACTTTCATTGTTCACTTACATAAACATAACATAACATAATCAACCCATTATACTGTCCACTGCTAGGCACGGGTCTCCTCTCAGAATGAGAGGGATTAGGCTATAGTCTACCACGCTGGTCTAGTGCGGGTTGGCAGACTTCACATGCCATCGAGAAAATCTCTCAAGCATGCAGGTTTCCTCACGAAGTTTTCCTTCACCGTTTAAGCGCGTGATAATTAACTATTTAATACGTACATGACTTCGAAAAGTCAGAGGTGCGTGCCTTGGGTTCGAACTCGAGATCTTTCAACTTGGCAGTCCACCGGTCATACCACTAGGCTATCACTGCTTCCTATTGTTCATTATTGTTCACTTATTACCAAATAAATATTTTAGTCATATCTAGTGAACACTACTAGAAAGTGTCCTTTAACATAATATACAAGAGCTCAATGACCCTGCACCTCATACCAGCAGGGACGATTGTACGGGTGTAAATACTTGCTTACCGTATTAGGGGTAAACTCGCTAATGCAGGGGTCAACTTTGACAACAAGGGGTTGTGTGGACATTAGATGGTTTAATTTATTTATAGGGATGAATACGAGATAAACAGTACATACTTCCATAATATGCATTTAATAATAACCTGTAATTATTTTTTATTCTACATAGGCTTACGTTTGACCGTCAGCTCGCCTGATGTTAAGCGATACTGCGATCTACGACGGAGCGCGCTTGCGTAGAAGAAACCGATTTACACGTTATATAAAGACACCCAGATTATATCTTTCGTAGAAGACCCACTCGAGAAGCGCATTCCATATTTCAGCGATATGCATGACATTATAAACAGACACTTCAATTTTATTTATTTGATTTGATTCTCGATTGATCGATTTAGACTTTTCCTTTTTGTTAAGTAAATATACTCCCTATATGCTTTACTGCTTCAGGAAACCAGAAATCTATGGAGCAACTAAACAGTAGATGTGTAACCATCAATGCCAGCCAGGAATGAACAAGCAGGCAAGTTGTTATAAGTCAGGGATTTTGTTGCTATCATCACACGTCGCGTCGTGATAAGTTAATAAATGTTTCAATTACAAACATCATCATCATCACCTCATTAGTCTAGTAGTCCAAAGCGCGACTGCTACCCTAGAGGTCCTGGGTTTGATCCCCAGGTCGAGTAAAGTTTTATTGGGTTTTTATATGATATTCTCAGTAGCAGGTCGGAGTCTGAATTTGTGCCCGATTAATGGCAATAGGCTCGTCCCCTATTACAAGGGACTTAAACATACCGGCGAACTGTAGGTGTACGTAAGTACACCTCTGCCTAACCCTTCGGGGAATACAGGCGTTGATGGTATGTTACAAACATTATTTTCCTTCATTCAGAGAAGGAGTACAGGTCCCTCAGCAGTGGGACAGTATTGCGTTGATGATGATGATGATGATGAAGTCTACGCGTACTAAGTCGTAGGTAGGTAGGTAAGAGCTAGTTTACACACATAATAAAATTGTAACAGGCCGATGTCTGTACATTATAGATATTGGAGAAAAACTAATGTGGGGGATCTATATTCTGTAACAAAAGCCAAAATATCAATTTTTTGAATTTTTGTGTGTGTGAATGTGTGTGTCCGCGTATCACGCAAAACTACTGCATGAAATTGGATACGTTTTTCACAGTCAAATTATTGGAGGTCTAACTTAAAATCTGGTGCATAAAGCTGGGTTTGTTTATAGAAAATCCTTTTGGGATGCGAGAGAAACCGTTGTCAACAGCTATAATAGTATGTAATAAAGATAGATTATACCAACCCACTCTGTTGCTAGGTGATTAAAAATGTTCAAATCGATTAAACTCTGAATCAACTTCGATAGGTATTCATCCATTATAAAAGCTCCCCTTTAAATCGAAGAAGTAGACAATACTTTACTATTATTATTGAAAACTTGCATTAAGGGATAACCACAATGGACGCTTTTGGAGGGTCGAGTTACTTGAGCAAGTAATACGAATAGAAGGGGTCACAGCTAATAATAAAGCAGGTAGATTTATTATTATTAATACACTACATTATTTAGAGGATATTTTATTTAGTGTCTTTTGGAATGAAATAATAATTATAATCTTAAATACCTCATAAATCTAGTAATCCTAAGCGCGACTAACTCGATAGATATTTTTGATTTGATTCACAGGAGTCTTATTGGGTTTTTCGGTAAAATTCTAAGTAGCAATAGCAGCTCGGAGTTTGGATTTGTGCCTGGTTAATCCTGTCTCTACATCGTACCTAAACATACTAGCAAATTTTGGGTGTACATTACTACACCTCTGCGTAACACTTCGGAAAATACAGGCGTGATGGTTTTTTTAAAGTTAACAGCTCAGCTATTGTCGGTAGAGCAATCGGCACTGATTCTCTATCTTCTACTTTCCGTTTTACCTTGGATACGACTCGATCCACACCTTTTCTTTCATGTTCCACAAAATTTTGTCTAGTTTCCCCATCCTCATTTTCCTTCAATTTCTCCTTCTAGTATGTGGCCAAACATCGTTCCTCTCCTATAGGCGTAATGATATGTTACATTAAAGAAGTAAAAATCGTTTAATTTCGATTCCAATATATATAAAACTGGTGTACGTTTTCGTCTACTGTCCGATTGTTTGCCGTAAAAACATTCCCGCACATATTCTGTGTAATGATTCCCCGATTTATTTGGACACACACTGCTTTCGTATCAGACTCGTACATACAATCCAAATTGGATTGGAATTTGGCGGTATAGCAGAGGACATAAAAGTAATGTTTTGAGTAAATTGCTTGTTCAAATTAAATGAGTTTCAAAGTAACACTTATATTCATGAACGAATAATCGACTAGTTCATTATTTTATCTCTATTGTTGTCTCTCATCAATTTGTAATTAACATAAAATGATAACAAAAAAGATCTTAATTAATGCAGTTCGCCAAATACAATTGCATATTCATTGTAGATCCATCGCGTTATATAAACATATACAAAATCCCGACGTTTCGGGCCCTTTTTTTTTTTAATATCGAAAACAATCTATACTAATATTATAAAGCTGAAGAGTTTGAACGCGCTAATCTCAGGAAAACTACTGGTTCGAATTAAAAAAAAAAAATTGTGTTGGATAGTCCATTTATCGAGGAAGGTTTATAGGCTATATAACATCACGCTACGCCTCTTAGGAACGGAGCAGCGGTGGTGAAACCGAAGGCGGGTCGCTAGTTACAAAATATTATTTCAAAAACTGCTTTATACTGCTTTTTACAGCATTCATGGTCACGGGCAAACTAAGGTGTTGTGCGTCTTGATATCGTTTTGTTTCAATATGTCCAATATTCGCGAAGTCTCAGAAATCAGTATCCACTATCATGTGTATTGTCGAGTAATAAATGGGTGTCTTAAAAGTACCTATAGCTATTCAAATCAATTTTAGTATTGGAGAGTGGAGAGTGAATTAGTAAGTACAGAGGCCAGTAAAGTAAACGCAGCATATAAACATAGAATAGTGCCGTCAATCGATTACGAGTGTTTAATGTTTCATCCATGTTAATGGGATTTAGCGTCATTGTTTACATTGGCAGTAGTTTGCAAATACAGTGCGAGTTATATTCATATAGATATTGCAGTAAGATTTGTTAATGAATCTAAGGAATAATCTCAACAATCTATTCTTTTCTCATTTAGAACTGTATGTTTTAACTATAAAAGTTGATTTTTGAATGTGTTCCAGTTTCCTGAAATAAATCCCACTTATATCAAGTAGGACGAAACAACTGTCTTTGTATTGTGTCTGCTAATTGATCCTTGATGTATTAATCAATACGTTTTATTACAGAAGTTAGGTCTTAAACTTAAAATACGCATTCACTTAGAGCCTAGCCTGCATTCCTAACCTGAAATACGTATTCTAAGCCCAATTTCAATATACAAAGTTCAAACACAATATTGACCACAATACTAATAAAGTCACAATCTAGTAAAATAAAATGCTCAGTACTTAACGTAGCGAAATAAATCGAGCGATTCTAACATGAGTAGGGCGCAGCTTTGTCCGAATTTTACATGTAATGACTTAAAATTGCGAAAAATCTTTAGCGAATTAAACCTAGCCCATTTCAATTACGTTAAACCACTCCTTACCCGTTTCCTAGCCATGTCACAAACACAAATACTATGACAACACCATAATCTGTGACGTCACCGACGTGCGTCTAAAACGGCATTCGGAATGCGACTAACGGAAGTACTGTGTAGATGGGGTGGAGTAGCAGCCGCCCTATATTTGTAACCGAAAAGCGAAACGTCTTATAATATTGTGGTTTTCAGGGGAAACTGTACTTTAATTCAGATGTTGACGGTTGGGAGTCGGTTGTGTCGTTTGATTTTTAGTTGTTGGCATTTTCGTGGTAGTTATTGCATTTACCTAAGGTGTTACCCGTGTTACGTCACTTGGTGTTTGGAATTATTTGTTTTTGGGTCTCGTTCTTAAAGTGTCCGTTTTATTAATTCCGAGCTCCAGTGCTTTTGTTTTATTAAAACGTTACACGATGGCGCTATTCAGGTCCAAGATATTAAAAAACATCGGAAAATATCGAGATAAAATCTGTACGCTATTGGGGACATGACAATGTGTTGAAGGTATGGATGAAGATTGCAAACGCGCGCTAAATCAACGTGAACATTATTGTTCAGTAGACCAACACCATGTGCCGACAAAAACACCAATAGATTCGTACATCATTATTCTATAGAATTGACGAAGTGGAATTTTATTTCTATGACCCGTTATTTTTTATGGGATAGGAGGCCAAACGAGCTGACGGATCGCCTGATGGAAAGCGATTACCGCCGCCCATGGACATCCGCAACACCATAGGAGTCACAAGTGCGTTGCCGACTTTTTAAAAGGGGGTTGGGCCTCCGGTAACCTCGCTCACTCGGCGAAACACAACGTAAGCGTTGTTTGACGCCGGTTTTCTGTGAGGCCGTCGTATCACTCCGGTCGAGCCGGCGCATTCGTGCCGAAGCATGGTTCTCCCACGTTTAAAAGTTATTTCAGAGTCAGACACTTTGTCGACGACAGTGTTTTTAGTTTTTCAGATTAGATGGCGCTTACCTAACTCACTATTTTTGAGAAGAACCGAGTAACATCATGATCTCTGTTATTAAAGTTTATGTCTAGTAAGAGTTTCTTGCCAGTTCTACTCCATAAGATCCACTATTTAACCAACGTGCACTTATTATTGACAATTCAAAAATTTAATTTGAAAGCCTTCGTTTAATAATTTATACATTATCTCTTTGATAACTAACAAAACAATATACATCCGTGACGTAGACAGAGTAGAAGAAAGCCTTTGCTGCATCAAGCACCTGAATATAATTTTTTTTTTTAAATAATAATATAATCGCGGTACTGCTGCAGCGGTCGGGCTTCGGTCTCGCGGGGCTTCGCTACGTCACAGCACTGCTTCAGAGATTTACATGTGTTTACACTGTGTTTATGTATTCATCATAATTATATGAATGTTAAGGATTAAGAATGAAGAGCATGTTACCAGATGCATAACATTTGAGATAATATGAAAGATAATTTGGTTAATTATTAATGACTTTTCCGGTGGGTTTTCAAAAATTAATTCTGACGTAATTGTCAGCAGCTTTGAAGTGGCGATGGGGACAGGTGGGCGAGACTGGCTACCGAGTGGGACAATGTTATTCGTGGACAAGGTCGGCCTAGTAAACTCTGGCGAAATGATTTTGACCGTTTATTTCCGACGTGGTATGAGGATGCCCAGGACAGAAATCCTGGACTGAGTTTGGGGAGGCCTTTGCCCAGCAATTACATAATTAACACACGTCTACAAACTTAAAATCAAATGCCAAATAAATCATGCACAATATAAGAACGTAATTAGGTGATAGTCAACAAAAGTGTTTGTTAAAAGGAACAGGAATGATAATATAGAAGTGTTATAAAAGGGTCCATTGTCCTAAAGTGACCTCGTTTGAGGTCTTAATTAAATAATGAGTATCAATAAACGTTTCTTGATATTTCACAAAGCAGTGTCCTCGTAATTCAAATGTGTATTGTAGATAATTACTTGTTAGAAAGCGTGAAGTGTGATTTTTTTTTTAAATCCTGCTGAAGGAAAGGTTAGTTCATTGTCTTGGCGAGGGTTGAAAGCGGAACGAAATAATAAATCATCCTGAGAGCCTTTACCTAATTATATTGGGTGCAGCTTCCAGTCAAACCAGGTACGGCTGAATATAAATATTTTACACGAAGCGACTGCCATCGCACCTCCGATACCCAGTTTCTGGGCAATACCGATATTCGGAGGGCAGACTGGTTGTCAGTTTTTTTTGGACTCCTGACTACTGCTAACAATTGTCAGAACTAACCAATTTCCATCTAAAACCTATGCCATAAAAAAATATTATCCTGAAACTTTCCCACACACCGATCGAGGTAAAAATTTCGTAGAATAGTGTAAAAGACTGTCAAGTTTACGACAATGTAAGACTAGTTTGGTGGCTGCAAGCCAAACTGTTTTCGCACCGTATCGGGACAATGTAGGCACGTCCTAGTTTTACAAGCTACCGATAGGAACATGGTAGGAATATAGGACAAATAGAGAACGCTTGCTATGATTTCCTGATAAGATCCATTTAGTATTTAAATACGCTAAAAAAAGCTTTCATAACATAACATATGGTAGCGCCTGTCTTTCCCGAAAGATTAGGCAGGTATGTTTAGGTACCATGTAATAGGGGGCGAGCCTATTGTCATTAAACAAACAAATCTAAACTCCTCCTCCTCCTCCTCCTTTTGCTTACCTCTTTTGCTTCATACATCTTGTCATACACACGCGCCGGTTACGAGTACTACGCACCTGACCTTTTTGTAGGATCTCACCGATAAGGTCGGTGTATGTATTTCTAGAAGGTCCTCTCCCTGCGCCTCCACTGACATTCGCTTTATAAATCCGTTTCGTTAATCACCTTTCATCTATTCTCTCGACATGCCCAAACCATCAATCTCAACATAAGTATTCTTTTCAACTGGGTTATTAATATGGAAAAAGATTTAACCCATCTGTGCTTTTCCATATAGATTTTTTGTCACCTCCCTATTAATTCTCCTCTTATGTCTTATGTTAGTTTTTTTTATTAAATTACCATTAATTCTGTCCTTGCATGTTCTCTCTATGTATGGAAAAACCATGTTGGTAGCTTATTCCACATGGCTGATCAACTTGAAAATTGTCGTGCAACCATAGTTTCCGTGATAAACTTTCCTATTTGTTTACTAATACTTCATGCTTATCTAAATAAAATGGAGCAGGCAGAGTAAGACGCAATGTCTATTAAATCCGACTTGATATTTCCTTTAGCACTGTTCAGTGCTTTCATAGTTTATGAATGTAATAAGTAGCAAATTTGTGAAAACCTTGGTGCGCGATACAGTTTTTTATAATAAAAAAAACAATATTCCGCGTGACGGTATGTTGTTTTTCCTGTATTCCCTGAAGGGTTCGGCAGAGGCGTGTTTAGGTCCCATCTGCATACATACATATACTCACTCCCACACTTTCTCCCACAGGGGTAGGCAGAAACTATAAAACTAGGTCCCATGTAATGTCACTTAAATTCGTTTGACCCTAGCTTGGCCTATTACGTCATAATTATCAACTTTATCGTGAGACATTATCTTGTCGTAATTTGCTGGGCATACCCACGCGTTTAAGTGGGTGTAGTGTGGCCATATTACGTCATAGATAGCTCGGACCTCGGATGTGAAAATTTAGAAATTATTGCTTTATTATACGGAACGTTAATTACACCAGAATATTCATGTAAAAGCTGGTCACAAAGCTAACACGTAAGGCTCTTTATAAATATCTAGTTGCCCCCGGCATCACAAAACTTTATCGGTATCGGATATACGGTTTAGGAAGAAGACATAGAGGCCAAACAATTTTAGGAAGGCATGGATAGAGGGTAAACAAACAAATAAACATATTTTTTATGTATACAAGATAGTAGGAAACAAAATATAGACTCTTTAGAATAAAATAGATCAATTTATGGGGCGAGGAAAAAAATAATCTATTCTCATTCAATTACGAGATCACGACCCAGGAAAAATATTGAAAAGGAAAACTGGCATCGCACAAGACAAACACACTCCAAGTCTCAAGTCTCTACTACCAGAGGATTAGGCTGTGCGTCGTCTGTCATGTAGGTAAGTGAGTAAGCCATAACTTTGTTTCTTATAAAATAGATATAGATAATAAAATTAAATTTAAAAAACCTCCGTAGCATCAAGACCATGTCTTGCAATATCATTGAAGTAACAGGATACCAAATTTCAAATTGATCAGACCTGTGGAAGTTGCTCACATCCCTTCATGAACTAGAAAAGAGTTGATAATCTTCAGATGGCTGGCCAGATGTTCTTAAATCATAGTTAAGAACACACTCGATCAAGTCACCTTTCAAACAAAAAAAAACTGAATCAAAATCGGTCAATTCGTTAGGGTGCTACGATGCAACAGACAATACACAAGTTAATCTCTCTTTTTGCGTAGGGGGTTTAGAAAAGGACATTGAACCGATAGTAGCGCCATCTATGTCGAAAGTAACATGCATGCAAATGAGATGTAATTCGTGTGATCTCGCCCACGTTTTCATGTAAGTGTGTGTGGGTGTGATGCAGTAGCAGTCATATACAATTCAAAATCTTACATCGCGGCCCGATTTGAGACTACCTTCTTACTGCTATATTATAAGGAAACATAAAATCTGTACACCTTCATAAACATCGATTAATCTGATTTATTTCTTTCTTGAATCACTGCAGTTATTGTGTCATTTGTCACGTAATAACTACACACTCTATACACGGGAACATATGAATAATGTTGGCAATGTAGTGCTTTAGCGGTGCAATGGGAATGCGGTGGAACCCACTTAGATTTCTGTAGTAGTATTTATTTTTCTATGGTTGTAGTGAGAAACACAGTTCCCATGGCCGCAACTATAAGGCAAGGGAACCCTTTTTAGTCGGCAGGAATCCGACATACCCTGCTACCACCCCAAGTGGCAGATAATCCTTGAGGATTTCCCGTTGTATAAAAAAAGGAAGTTTTCTACCATCTTAAAGAAGATCATTACACAGTACACTTGTACTGTTTAGGTTTTTTTTACTATGTAGTACATCAGCGTCAAAAAGTTCGTGACAACCAAAGCGGCCAAAAAGTTTGCAACACGACCTTATTCCAACCGTAACAAAGACGTGTTTCGAACTATTTGGCCACTTTAGTTGTCACGAACTGTTTGACGCTGACTGTACAAGTCGGACGACCAAAGGCCAGAAGCACGAAAAAGCAACATCTGTTCAAAGTGGACATTCCAAACCCGAACGAAACGCTTTAAATCCACATTTATCATGCGTACCGCTGAAATGTGGAATGCGCTTCCTGAGTGGGTCTTCCCCGATAGATATAATCTGGGTGTCTTTAAATCACGAGTGAATCTGGTTCTTCTAGGCAAGCGCGTTCCATCGTAGATCGCAGTATCGCTTAACATCAGGCGAATTGGCGGTCAAGGGTAAGCCTATCCAGAATAAAAAAAAGTATATTTTAAACTGTGTCAGCATTCTACAGTTTACATAACAATTTACTACGTAATACTCCCTTCAAGCCTTGTCGCACACTTCGCGGTAAACAGTCAAAATATTACCCAACACAACAGCTAAATTACTGGGCAATAAATTGTGCTGGCAGTCTGCACAATAATAATGTGTATTACAAAATTAAGTAAACGCACACATATATTAATAACAGTTGCCGCGACAGGCCTAGAGGCGACGATATTATATTACATGCTCAAATGTTTACCTAACCCTTACTCCGAATTACTATTTGTAAGACTTATTACGTCTGAGTAAATTATTGTAAGTAGTATCGATCGAGCAGTATATTTTTATTGAGTTTTCCATTGAAGCTGTACAGTAATGCAAACCTTATAATTATCTTTATCATAGAATAAAACTAGATACAAACTAAAAAAATAATGTTCATGAATTTACTTGTCAATTTTCGGCGGAAAATTAAAAATGTGCCGAAGCTTTGGTGGTGACCTATTTAATTGAATTTCAAGCATGAACGATATTGGAAAAATAACTTCACGCCTTTATTCCCCGAAGGATTAGGCAGAGGTGTACTAATGTACAGTGATCCCAGAGATCGCTGGTATGAATGAATCGAACTCAGGACCTCTACCACAGCAGTCGCGCTTAGGACCACTTGACTCAAGAGGCAGACCTACTCACATATTTCGTAAAATATTACACCACCGCGAACACCACCCGCTTGATTGAAATTTGCCTTCATATTCTGAATTTAGAGGTGGCTCAGAGGTCAGAGCGTCTGGTGTATCCAACCAGAAGACGCATGTTCGAATCTTGCCCGCGATTGTGTTTTTCCTTTTCACTAAAATAACTTTATAATCTTAGCATAGAATTAAAAAAAATCACAATAGGATATTTTTCAGAATGTCAGAATTCATGATAGAATTTGTGTGCAACTGGCGAAGCACGAAACTGTGAATGACGGTTATCGGTTGCCGGGAAGAAGTGACAATGTCAAGTGTCAAAAAAAAAAGATGATATTCTCAACTACAGTGCTTATCTGGCGACACGTACGATGTTACTACATGTGTAATTTACTAATCCTGAGGACTAAACAGCTAACATAATTTCATTAATTCATCGTATAAAATTTATATATCTTCGCGGAATCCCGGCCGGATATTCCGCTGAAATTCTATGACGACACCATTCGAGGTATTAAGTACTACACGTTTACCACCAATATAGTAGCTTTAAGCTCAGATTCAGAGAAGAAACTTATTCGTCCATACGTCAAATTTATATTGAAATGTAAGGTATTCTGAAATTGTCAGATTTACACTTAGATTCGTCTCTGAATGAAAATGAAATAATATAACGCTTCAAGTGTCATGTTTCATCAAACAAAATCAAACCACCCAAATTTTTAACAGATCTGAAACCGTCGTGCAATGGGTCGTGAACTAGGGAGCTTATGTTATGAGATATGGTCAAGCTTAGTTAGTGTTATGGTTCATCTCCAAAAGGTCTTTTCTGATATTGCCCAGGAATTTAAGACATTTTCTGTAATGATTAAAAAACAAACAAACTTCTTTATATTATTAACATACGCTCATACAAGATTGTTTTCAATTTAATTAAGTAAATATGATTTTGTTGTCATAGTTCGAAGAGAATTATGAGTTGTGTGTTTGTGACGATTACTCCAGCTACTGGTTTCATTATAATTACATTACCCCTAATATAATAACATTAATACATCAATGGACGAAACACGACTTTCATAATTAAATTATGTTAAATGGTACTTTTCTAGTCACTTCGCAGAAAGATTTAAGTATTGTGATTTCACGAAACACTCGGTATGATTTTAGTTTCATCGAGATCGATTTCCGTTCGTGCAATTCGTAGTAGGATGAATTTACTCTTGCGGATACGTATTTAAATATTTTCAGATTACTATCTTGAGTGGAATATTAATCAGTCAGTAGCAAGTCAGGGTATCTAAAGTATTTGTTTACTCAAATAATTCAAAAATAACTAACACTGATGTGTTTTTCTTCGTGTCGTATTGACAGAAGACGAATCACGATTGCCTTTCTGAACTCTGATGTCTACTACCCCTTATAAGCAATCAATTGCGAGATCAAGTTTATATTTTTTTAGATTTCGTGATAAATCAATAAATAGTATTATTATTTTATATGTATAATATATTATTGGATAGGGGGACAAACGAGCAGTCGGATCGCCTGATGGTAAACGATTACCGCTGCCCATGGACACTCGCAACACCAGAGGAGTAACAAGTGCGGAGCCCGCCTTTTAAAAGGGGATTGGGCCTCCGGTAACCTCACTCACTCGGCGAAACACAACGTAATCGTTGTTTAACGCTGGTTTTCTGTGAGGCCGTGGTATCACTCCGGCCGAGCCGGCCCATTCGTGACGAAGCATGGCTCTCCCACGTGAAAATAGTGATATAAGAGTGACTCTATCTATTCTACCCTTCGTATTTAGGTTACTAAATAGGCCGCCTGAAGACTTACATGTAAATAGATATTGTCCTCAATTACATTTACACAGAATGTTACGTGTGGCAATAAAAAAAGATACGCAGTGACATTTGAGTTGACACTTGTTACTCTTGCGTCAATCTGATTCATTAATTAAGTAATTACAGAAATCACAAGGAACACACAGTTAATAATAATGATTATACGGCACATTACATATGCAGTCACGATGTCAAGGCTTAAGAAAATAGGAATTGGTCGCTACCGTATCGACCGACCTACTTGGATGACACTGTTTATGATTACTTTACTTTTCTTTGTCTGTCTATTGGTTGCCATCCATTATTACACGAAGTGGATATGATCGATTTCATGTTTATTACATAGGTATACGGCATATGTATACGATTGAATCAGTCAGCCTACAGACCACAGCTGAATATTTCATATCCTAAAAATCAGTTTTACTTCTTGACTGACTTGATTCAACTGTCCAACCAAACAATTTGGTCCAAAGAGAAAGAGAATTCGTTTTTTGTCAGGACTGGTCCCACCATGCCACCTATAGTGGCAGATGATCCGTCATGTCCGTCCGTTTGACCGTCATGTCAAAACAGAAAAAGTGTGTTCTCGGCGTCAAGCTCCGAGAATTCATCCATTAAAATCGGTCACCCAGTCGCGACCGTAGCGTGCTGAGCACATTTTGGTTAATCGTCTATCCAGGACTGCGGCATAGATAATATTCCTATTGAAGCATGATGCTGCAAAAGTAATTTAATAGCCAACTAAATATCCTCCTACAAACAACTGTCAATAATGCACATAATGGCAGTGCACCCGCCAAGTTCACATTAAAACACAATAAACCTACATAAAAACGAGAAAGTTAAAAACCGCTCAAAGGAATGTAACGCTATTTGCCTCAGAGCGAAGGCACTGAAATAAATAATATTACTCGTAGTATATTATGCAAAACGATTTATCAAATGGAATACGGGACCGCCGAGAGTAAACGAACGTAATTCTTGTACGCTTCATCTCGCTTTAGGGACCCACATCGAGATCGAGTATGGGTTGTCGTTCAATCTATCTATATGTATAAAATAAAGTCGGGATTGTCACAACACTTATAACTCGAGAAAGGCTGAACCTATTTTTATGATCGTTCGTTGGTTCGTTGGATTCGTCTGCTCCCAGAATAGCAGAATAACTATTAAAACATTTAAAATCACAAAAAAGAACAATATGAAGAAAATTATTTTGTATCGGGAACGGATTGACAGATTTGACAGAAATAAAACACGGACACAAATGAACATGGCGTTGTATGCTGTTTCGATGAGGCCAGTAGATGGCGTTGTGTAAATTTTCAGAACTCCTAAGCTGATTGTGTGATTTTGTTTTTTTTTTTTGTGTGTGATTAAGTTTGTGCCTGGGTAGTTTAGATTCACAATTTGAGCCGTTAGGTGACACCGCAATCGGGTTCTACAATTTTTTTATTCACAGGGCAAGTCAACGTTTGCCGGGCCCGCTAGTTTAAATATAAATTCTTGTCAAAATGGCGCTTTGTTGTCTTGCAAAACGTCTAACATTGCTGTTAAGTTATTGTTATTTAATTATTTTAAGTAACAATTCTATTATCTTTTATGAAAATATTCTGTTAGTTTGTCCATTTAACATAGATATATACAGTAAGTATAATGTGTTTGCAAATTTTATTGCTGCCGTATTCAAGCGAACACTTCAGTTCAACGTAAATAGTTTGTAAGTAACGATCGATATTAATGTGCGCGCCCGCTCCATACAAATGCTTCCTCAGAGCAATAAAATGACAATTACGTAAACAGAACTCCGGTTCCGTAAATTGAAATATTAGCTGTCTAAACTACTATGAACAGCACTGACTCCCGCTTCTCACGTTATCCCTGCAGCAACGCGAAGAAGCGTATTCCAGAAAGCATGGAGCCTCGTCTTGGCTCAGACTGAGGCTCAATTTTCAAAAAAAAAACGTATTTAAAAATCTGACCGAAGATTTTTAAATACTTTTTTTTTTAAATTAAATCATCAATCTCATCGAATGGCGATCCCAATAGGCCGACTATTATCGCAGTAAAATAAGTAACTAATAAAAAATATTAACGTGAACCCATAATGAATGAGACATAATTTGCTGAAAATCAACTAAAATTGGATTTCGGCGCATACTCGCGCAGTGCCTAGACGCCTAAAACGCGTTTGCATTCCACTGGAACTCATCATTCGTATCGCGTCCACGTTCCGTTGTGACCTTGGAATTGCTGAGATTTTAACGTTTACCATGTTTTTGGTATATGTAGATAAATCAGAATAGCAAGTATCTCATAAAACACGATGGACCTATAAAATGTTATGGCGTGATAAACTCCTTAACTTAACTCCTTAAGTATAATTTTTATATGGTATAAAAAGCGATTTCGTGGTCAGAGAATTAGATAATGCTTTATAAAAATTTTGATGCAAGGCTTTTCATCAATTATACATCCTTTTAAATGCATTCCTAATTTGTGAACAGCAGATGAAGATATTAATGAAGTAGTTACTCTACCTTACAATAAGTGTTACGCACGTTGAAGAGTTGACCATTTTTTCCAAGTTGCACTTTGCTTACCTGTAATAAGAAAAAAGAAATACTTAGTATAAATCGCTACAGATAAAAATCGGAAACAAAGATTCCAAAACACAAACATTCATAAATGACACGGAGTTGTTGAAAAACATCTTTGTTTTCAGATATGTATTTCAGTATTTGTTAACGGTGTTTTCTTTCTTTTTTTAAAAAAAAAAGCTTACTACTAATGTGTGTTTTAAAAATGAGAAACATAGATTGTAGTTATGTCATGTCAAGACAATTTAAGGTTGGTATCTTCGAAAAGCTATCTAGCACTGATCTGGACAAAAAGGCAGATTTTATTCATAGTAGGTACATTTGTACCTACTATGAATAAAATAACGTAGCGCAAACTTTTATACTTGGTTACTAATAATCATTACCACTCGAGTGCATCGAGCACAGCTGTACATACATATATGTAGCCTTAAAAATAGCAATATACTATATTCTTTTCATTTAATCGTCACAAATTATATCAAAACAAAATAATACCCGTTTAATATTAAGTACACTACGCAGGCTGGTCATGATAAATTGTCTTTATGATGTAAGAGCCCTGTGCAGGCAACGAGTTACAAATTTATAATTTCACAGCAAGGAAAGACCAAGGTTGTTTCTGTTAAGTACTCGTATGATATGATAAGACAGGTAATAACGATTGTGGGTAATACCGATAACAGGCGATAAATCGATAATACCAATTACAGGCGATTTTTAGAAACCTTTCTTTTATTGTATCAGACGCATTTGTTAATATGGGTTAATAACACTACTGAATTGTCTATAAAGTTTTGATAATCCATTGAAAATTACCAAAACAAACACACCTATTTCTACAATTTTTATGAGCGTGTTCAACACTTCAAAAAAACTATTCGGATTATAACAAATAGGATCACCGTCTCAAGACTTTTTGTTGTAACCAAAGTGTGAACGATATAAAATAACAAAACAACCCGTGTTACTCAACACGTTACAAGATTTAAGAACGATGTGTGGGCAGCGAACTCGTTGAATGCCACATAAAACGAATCAAATTTAAGACTCTAATGATTTGTGTATGTCATATATATTTGAACGCTTTCGAAATGATAGAGACTACGCAGACAGACTTTGAGTTGCAAATACGGAAGTGTCTTCCGGTAATAACTTCATTAGTTGCGATAATATCGGTATAATAGTCTCAATGATTTAAAATCTTAGCTTGTCCATAAAGCTCTGAATGTTAAACCAATATTTTAGCCTAAATAAGTGAAAGAAAAATATAAAAATATATATATATATAATAAATATATATTTTTTTACATATCGAATTGCCCATTACCGGACGATTGACGGTTATGAGCTTATAACTTAAGTTTTTTTTTTCCTATATTAATTTTCGGTAGTTTTTCTACATATCAAAGTATCAATATATATATATATCACAAGAACACGGCAATATCACTTCTGTGCATCAAGCTTCTATTCACTATGACTATGTATGTATGATATGAGAATGGACGTCCACAATATTCAAGAGAATAATTGTTACCTGAGAAGACCTGGGAGTGACTGGAGAAGTAGGTGTCCTCGGAGAAGGTGGATCCACCCTGTGCTCAGCTAAAACCCTATGCTCATGTTTTCCTGTCACAGAATTCTTAACCCGCTCCATCCTCGCTTGAATAGCCTTTCGAGATATAACCTTCGTCTTCTCATCTTTGTTGCCACCGTCAGCCAGTTTCCTCATCAACCTTGCAGTCGCTGCGACAGATTGTTGAGTATCAGAATTGGTTCTGGCCAGCCGAGTAGCTGGTCGTGGAACAGGAGTAGCACCACCAGTACTGCTCCGTGTGCTTTCGTTTCTATTGAAGGGTACTACATCGTGTTCGGTATCAGAATCAGCCGGGAGATATCCACCGCCGCCAACTGAGGATACGCCAGTACGTAAGAGGTTCTCATGTTCGGCGTATCTAACCCTTTCGTCGACTGCTACGGTGCCATTTTGTTGCCTTTCAAGTCCCCTTTCCATTTCTCCGATTTGTCGTTCCAGTTTACGTAGTACATCATCAGATGGTGGCATAGGTGCGGTATCATCGGGTGGTTCGGACGCTTGGAATGATTTTAGATGTATGGGATGTGCTCTGTTGATTTCGAGTCGTTTGGGAGCTATCCCTGATGATGTTAGTTCATATTGGGTTCGTTGTGCTTGCGGAGTTCTCTCCAACATGGCTAAGGACACCGGCGACGGTGGTGGCGCTCCGTTAACAGTCGGCTCTTGACCTTCTGGGGCGGGCGACACCCTTGGTGCACGAAAACTTTTCCTCATGAAATCTTCGCGTGTTAATTTCCTCTCCATTTTAGTAAGAGGATTTCATTTCACTGGTATTATCACTAGGTTTTAGTGCATACTAAATTTTAAGTCTATCACAGTTACTGTATCACTTTAAGAACTATTTATAACTTTGTAAGTGTGTAAAAATATCTGAAAAGGGGAGAGAGATTGTATAAAATAAAGCTTGCCGAACTAAATATAGACACGCCCTTAACATATTGCTAGATAAGATAACATTTGGAAATCCGTCAATAGCATCTATACCTGATATCGGCCTAAATATCAGTTGAATATTGAACGCTACCGATACATAACATAAAGTAGATCAACAGAGGTCATGGAATGAGTCAAAAACTATCGATACTCTAACTCTGACGTCAATTATACATTCGCATATAAAATTAATGACTGACAAATAACAACCGATGGTCTAGCGAACATTGACGTGCACGAATTGCAATTGCCAGAATAACTAATTTGATAGAGTAACGAAAGAAAACAATACTTAATATCCCTGTACCAGGGTCTGAAATGTCAGAAAAGAAACAAAGATTTTAAGGGATAACTTTACTACTAAACTAGACCTTAGTACATTTCCCGAAGGAATTTCACTAATCCATGTAAAGCAGCTTCAACCAAACACTTAACAAAGAAACAAAGAGAGTTAAAACAGAACTATTACGTGATCTAATTATAGGAAAAACAAACGAACGTAGACAAGAAATGAAATCCCTGAACGATCGTAACGAGTCGTAATTCGATAAGAATTGCCCCAAAACAAATAATAGCTACCAGTTACTAGAAGAGAAGCAATAAGGGTCTGATATGTATTTAGATTTGGATATCATCAAGCTATAAATCAGTTTTCAGATGAATGTAACAAGCGGAGTTTAAGCACGTATCGCAAGGAATATGCTTTCAACTATGAAACCATATGAGATTTTGCAATCCGATGAAGATTAATAAGAAATTAAAAAAACTAATTAAAACATTTAGACCAGATACAGATTCCGTAATAAAAAATCCGAGAGAGAGCGAGATTGATACGAGATCAAAAAAAAAACTTGTAAAGATACATTCCTAAAAGCAACAAAATATACGAGATTATCAATTATTGTGGTGAATACAAATCTCCAATCAATCAATTTTACAATTCAGGTTCCTGTATGGCCATCAAAATACAAGACTACGCATGTAGAATCTGTTACTCAACTTTCCTCCTGGAAATCAATCGATAGTCAACAAATATAAACGAGATATGAAATATTAAGAGGGACAATAAATTATGGAAGTTTCCTACCTACCATAGATACACACATATATAGATAAATATGTATCTGAATAGTTTTCTGCTGCAATTTTAATTAAACTCTTTTCGTTGAAACATAGCTACATAACTCATAGTTAGTAGAAATAATCTGCAATGCAAATAACATTACTGATCCCATTTCCATTTACAACGCAGGAACAGTTTCCGAGAAGCAAGAGGAATGCAAAACACTTCTTTGATAGAAACATTCCGTGGTACGGCGGAGCAGAGCGAGACAGCGACAATGTCCATCTGGAAAGAGAGAGATGAAACATTGTTAGTTAAAGGAACACGGATAACCGTTCACCATAACCCTTGTAGCAACACAAAGCTGCAGCGGCGACTGTCTGAAAGAGAGGCAAATACCATCACCTGGACACTTGAATCAACATATAACATGAAGCAAAGACAACACAACACGAATATCGATACTAATAAAGGTGCGTTCAACTTTGGTGGTCGATTATTTTAAGTTGTAATTGGTTTTGTTTACGATAGTAAGTTGAAGAACAATATACTTTTTATATATAGCTAAAAAAATCTCATTAGCATTGAGAATATCACGCAATCTGCAGAATGGTGTGTGATTTACAGTAATCCCTACCAAAGGTGAGAAATTGGGACTTTTAAATGCACTCCTCAAAGTTTTATCATTCCTAGTATTATCTTCCTATCACAATAGTAATGTTACCATAACTTAGCTAGCTACCATAGCTTTAAAGAAAGAAATTACTACTATTGGGTAGCCCAGGGCAATGCGGTATTCTTTTACCATTGCAGTAAAAAAAAAGATTAATATTTTCATGTTAAATTAATTTTAATACAAACAAATCGTGTACAGCAACAAAACATTAAAGAATGCTATTGAAAAGACAACGTGCTATTAGGAATACTATTCAATACAATCGAGGCCTTGCTTGAGAGTCACGACAGTGCGACATATGGCGACCGATACTCTTATGACTCACAGTTTTAGCGTCGAGTTAAATAATACAGACGCAGATGAAAGTGTGTCAAATATGACACGTATCGACATAATTGTGATAAAATTAACACCAGCAGTAAATAGGAAGATTTGATTTGATGTAGCAAATACATTTTTGATTGTAAGGTGCATATGTGGCATGCAAATAATAGAGAGGATAATGTAACTAATATTGTTACGATGTAATTTAAACTACTCTTGATAATACTAGTACCAGTAAGTATTCTTTCAACCCCAAACGCAAAGTTTTACGTGAATGTTAGAAGAAGTAGTCCGTAAGTTTCAATCACAATATTTTAGGATGATTGCGAAACCGATACATGAGATTTCTAACACTCTTATAACAATCCAACAGTTTGCTCATATAAAATAGTTTCACATTTATGCAACAGCGGTTTGTGAATCATCATATCTTTTTATATTCTCCATATTGCTTTAGATGTGAATATAATTGTAGTGTTTATGTCTATTTTGTGAGTTTCTTGTGAGTCACTGGATTATTTAAAGGCTAGGCATGAATACAAACAAACGTTTTTGTAGCAACACTACATAACTATATCGCCCTTCGTGTTTATCATAAATAAAGACAACTTATTATACCTACACATTTATAAAATGTCTGTTAATTTAAAAGATAATCGTATGAGTTACGCTAAGTTTTCCGACATTTTCGTTCAAAATGTTTTATTCGATGCCTTTTATAACTCAGATGACATACTCAGTAACATAATAAGCTGTAAATATTCATAGCACATTGGAATTCCCCTGGGATGCCACAGGGAAGGATATTGGGGCCATATTGACATAATCACATTGGCAGGCACGTGGATTGCTGATCGTATTCAGCACATAATAACTATCGTTATTCTGACTTGGATATGAATGATATTATGAGTTTGAAAGGTACTGCTACTAAATTACAAATTGAAGGTCTACTTGTTACAAATAAATCTGAAATCTGCTTTATAATATACAAAAGCAAACATTCCTTTTAGCCAAGATGTTGTTATTTTATAATGAAATCCTGAAATAGTTCAAACGAAGCTAAAAATAGTTACGATATTAATCTTAATCTATTTATAAGGTTGTGTTGAACTTGGCTGCGCAGCCGCTGTTTGGTGATATTATGGAAGTTTTGGGGAAGGCCTTGAAAATTATTTTTGTCCGTGTGATTAACTAATGATAATACTACCTCTTATAATATGGGGTTCTGTGTTGTATTCGGTTGTTACTGTTTAATCGAATAGGTAGCTGGATAATCTGTTCTCTCAATTTTCCGTATTTTGATGAAACATTTCTTAAAGTACCTTTAAACTTTATACTAAGCTCATTAAGTCATTAGTGTTTCAAATAAGCCCAAAGTAATTATGCCTATGAATAAAAACATGTCTATATTAAAATATACTGTATTTCATACATTTATTTTCCTCTTACAACAGAGCTCTTTAGCACTATTTATTAAACAATACCTCTCCAACCAATACTTAGCACCTTAGTGCTCCAAGCTCGACCGTCTCAGGTTCCCTAGCTTAAAATAACTGTAAGTAATTCAACTCTTTGTGAGGAGAAGCAAAATTAATATCTGTAGATTGTTTAGCTTCTGTTCCTTTGCTATTAAGATCTATTTTAGCTAAACTAGAGGTGGAATAAAGTGTGTTTGCATGGACCGCAAGCTTCCGCCATTGTGCTCGTATCTGCTTGCATGGAACTGTAGAATGCTACTCTTATTATGTGTGGGGTTGAACAATTGCGGCTTGGTTGTTTTAATTTCGCAATAGATAGTCAGGTGAATATTTTTATAGTAGCAGATACTGAAACTGTAGAGACACGAATTGCATTACAAATTGGAGTATAATCATGTTTCTATTAAGTAGAGTAAGCAGTTCTTTTTGTATTCAAGTTTATTTCGTTCACAGACAGATGTAATTATCTGATAGCTACAAAACTTCATTGTAAGTACAAAATAATTAGATCAGTCTCAATCCAATTTTCAATTACCAAAATTAAATAATTTAGTTTACCAGTAAAATCTTCATTCACCCTGGTACGGGCAAATGCTATTCACATATTCCCACACCAGTGATATGCTCAATAATTTTGTATGAATAATTTATGAAAACTAACACTGGTAAGTTGTATTTAACCGAAGTGTATCTAACGTTTACATAACTAGACCCTTAAACTTTAACATAAAACCTTTGAAAGCCTAGTGGGTACGTCCACTCGAGGCCTGGACGCAAATGGCATATGCTAATGAATGCATTGTGAGACGAGGCAAAAACATCGGGACAAAGTTATGGCAGTTGGCAGACAGTTGCGAGCTGTTGTACATGGTAAAGTTACTTTTTATTCTATTTAAAGTTGAAAACCAGGTTGTTTTATAGGAAATATATTTTTTTGAATTGAGTTAATAAACGCAAAAGGACTAGAGATTTAAATATCAGAATATAGAGCATAAATATTATGAAAAAAAGATAAGGAGTCCGAAACGTCCAAAAAGTTTTCAGATTTCTTTCAAATGACAACTGCTCTATAATCTGTTATTAATATTCTCTAGTGTCTATATACTAAATCTGTCAAAATTCGTCAGAGTTAAGTCGTAAGAACAGCAGTAAACCGAAATAATTAGTGAAACACACATTATCCAGCTAAGCCTAACCATATTAAGTTTTGAAACTCAGATTAAAGTTGTAAATCCATCCTACGCGAATGAGATTCCGTTTAAGTCAGGCTTTTTAGGAAAATATAAAATTTGAGCAGTTCGAACCAGTTCTCTAAAATAATTGTTCATTTCACTTTTAGAGTGGTTGGACGTTAATTAATAAAGTTTCGTATTGTAGCACAGATTATAAGTTTAAAGTTTCTATGAATCTTTAAGACTTTAAAAATAAAATACTGCTCGAATATTATGAACCGTAATACATGAACTGTCATTCCCAAAAGATATCGAAGAGAGAAAAGCTAACTTAGCAGCTATCCGCTTTACTATCAATGATAGACTGTAATAAAATCGACATAGGAAGCTAGATAAAGTGCCTCTTCACTGGTTCGCTTAAGCGATAAATTCCCGAGCTTCTTCCTTAGAACAAGCTAAATTTATTCCATGTATGTCACGATCTTCATAATAAAGAGACATTTTAAAAACCTGTGGCAGTAATATTTGATCAAATATTTAAGTTAAACGTGAATATATTTGTATGTCAGAAGAACCAATCAGCATTGAATAGCAAGATGGTTTTATCTACGCTCCCACGAACGTAAATGAACATAACGATGCAAAAAATTAATTGCGTGCGCATGAAATCAAAGTTTACAATAATTGAATTACATTAACTGTTCCCGTAATGATACTATAACAATGAAAAATCTTGACAAAGTCAAATCTTCCATTTGTAACAAATACACTGCTACAAAAACTTGGTTTACTTTTAAACCTGGTCTTTGGTCCTGGTCCTTTTTACTGTACCAAAATCAAAAATACTTTTGGAGCAAAAAATGTGTACACTGCATTTATTCCTTTTGAGGAAGACAATCTTGATAGCTTAAATGGACGATTAAATCTCGACGATTTAAAACATTGTCAACAGGATCTTAATACGGTTAGTAAGCTTGAAAAAAAAGGGGTAAAAAACATCACGGCTGTAACAAAAACGAGTACAAACCGGTCCGGAACGTTTAACTATATAGTCAAGCGTCGGTGAGTCACCGCGAAACAAATTAGCGAGACGATCTGCCAACAGAACATGTTTCATACGTATTTGGACATAGTTTTTAAACACTATGTAACCGAAAGTACAATTTGGTCGAATATGGAGATCGCTCAAAAAAGGATTTTGTTTTATCGGTCACATGTGTAACGACGGCTATTGTAGATTGATTTGCAGTCTTCTAGATTGGAAGCTGATAGATTGAGTTCAGTGAAACTGAATAAGTATCTAAATTAGTAATTACTAAGATACATTTTACGTAATTATTAGTGACTTTTGGCAAAAACACCATTAACATCGTCTGTAAAACTAAGTTTATTAAAATAATTGCAATGTTTGCCATAATTATCAATGCTCAATAGAGCTATGTCTTATATTTGAATTCAAATCTAAATATAATTTCATACAACACGTATTGACAGAACCATTAACATTATTTTGACTACCAATATTTGGCATAATCAAACAACGGTTCTGTATTTGGCACAAATGTTGGTGATCGGGTAAAGTAGTATAGCGACAGATGTTCTTCCACCTGGCGTTCGTTGGCAAGTTGACCAATGACGATGCTGAAGGTAGCAATACTAGCAATATATATCAAGCCTTTTGACGACCCCGTCACAGCGGTCGATACTTTCGTCATAACCGTGGAACAAGTAATGAGATGAACTTACTTGATAAGCATGTAGATGATACATGAGGTGTCAATACAGACGAAGAGATAGGAATTGTTAAAAATAATGATGTTTAAGAATTTAATGATGAAGATAAGCCTGTTATAACTGAATTTATTGAACTGAAGGTACTATCCATTATGGCAATAATATTTAAATAAATAATGATTGGTAAGATAATTCATAAAAGAAACCGTGACCCTCCAGAGGTGTCTGCTAATTTATCTTTGATAGGTTAAATACGATGTATTATATAATTTTATTACCATTATAAAATTTAAACTCAACCTAAAGTTGCTGATAAAATTTTAAAAAACGCGATATTCTGATATTGTAGACTACAACACGAGCCGGTGCATGCGCTGGAGCATGACTCACGAACGTCGAACCGAGAGTCGTTTTCCATCTTTTTCTAAACCTGTATTTTGTTATCGCCATCTCTTTCGATCGCTACAAAGGCCTCGTCAAGTAAATCGTGAATTTGGTTGATTAGATAAAACTCGTTTGCCGGTTTATCGACGGCTATTGCAAGTACGATTTCTACGAAGAAGGAATTGAATGAACAAGTATTGTAATATCCGAGCTAAATAAGGCAATATTTCACAAGGAAGTAATTGTTGATTGTTTTCAGTACCTACTCAGATAGGAAATACAGTTTCCAATAAATAATCAACATTATAAATTGATCGCTACGGTTAAAGGTATAATAAAAATTCGATTTTAATTAGTAAACATTTGTATCTTAGTTTTAGTCCAAACTATTATAATGACAGGAAATCCTACGAAGCGTACATCCCCTAATTAAGAGTATTTAGCCTACATTGACGACAATGCGTTTGACCCCACTCCTAACGGTGGGCTAATTGGATTGTGCCGGGGACAAAATTATTCCTAGTACACGGTTTCACTTTCATATAGCTACTTCTATATATGTATAGCTATAGAGGAATAGCCAATTGAAATACTAATTTTGCAAATAATACGGAAGTCTGAACCTACTGTACAGTTTTTAGGTGTAATTTAGGGTCAAAGTGTTTAGATTTTATATATGACATTTCGTTAGGACACAATGTACCTATTTAAAAATAATATCAAATAGTAAGCAGTAGATTTAAATTCCATGAAATAGTACTAAACAAAACCGAAATGACAGTCATGCAGCATTACAAACATCTATCAATATTAAATCTCCTCCACGTTTCAAATCCCGTGTTGCCATTTCTATGACAACGCGAACATTTCCGTCTTTACGCAACTGTTCTCGTAAAGAAAACCGCAATTCATTCCATAACAGAATTGTAATAGAAAGCACCAAAAGTACCAATCATGGCTGTTCCGTACAGATAGCCATTTTTATTTTGTTATGCACTCAATTTTGTCCATGACCGAGCGTTATTTCCCCCAACGCGGTTCCCAACATAAAACGATACGATAACGATTTAATCGGTCCTAACACGATACGTTTTTCGTAATGCACATCACGTATTGAATTGTGATTCCGAGTACAATTTAACGTCATCAGTAAAGAAAAATTATATGCATCAGTTTTATGAAGAAGGATCTCATTGTCAAGTAACATTTTGGTGTTTCGATGTACAATTTTCAATGTCATATTCAACAAAGTTCAACGAACTAACGCATTGAATTCGTAACTGTATGCCATAGTAAATATAATAACAATAACCATGCTTTACAATACATTAAAATAATATGAGTGTAATTCGTTCTGGGTTCGATAAACATGGCTAGATGAATTCCTAAAAAAAAATCAATTCACTTGTAGATAAATACTTCTTGTGAGGTCTTCGAGTAGGATTTTATTGTAAGAATAAAGGTACTTTGTCTGAATGTAAATGGACGTTTTGTGGCTCGTAAAAACGAGAAATAATGATTCGTGAGACCGCTTGTCGCTATAAAGAAAGCTGTCAAAACAGCGGAGAAAACGGTTGTATGAAAAAGGTACATTTTGAATGGAATTGTGACGTAACGTAATGTGGGACGATGCACAGTGAAAGTCTGGTGACATTGTTTGAGATATTTTGAGCATTAAGCCAGTTTGAACTACATATTATAATTATTTTTAAGTGTAAAATGCCATAACATGTAACGTTGCTGCGACATCGTGGTTACGTAAAATAATGAATAATAATTAAACAATTAGAAAATATAACACTTGTAATATATATTATGCCCAACTTTTCCTCCCATGGAAGTAGTGTGCAGTCGGCACTGTGAAGTTTCGTCAACAATTAAAATGATTTTCCACTCATTACCGAGATAGCCGTCATGAGTTTAATTACCCGTGATTAAAGATAGGTACTCTGAAGGGTTTTTGTCAAGAAATTAACATACATAATTATCACACGAAGAAAACTCTCGATAATCGATTGAACAATCCCAAATCTAGTACTAATGATATTTGAAAAAGATATTTATTCACTTTTAGATTATGTTTAAAGTCTGACAAAACTCAATATTTCTTTCAAAGAGCGTCTTAAAACTTCTACCTTTCGAAGTTTAACGAGATAACGTAGGAGTAGTGAAGGCGTGGGCCGTATATCGTGCTCTCACGATATTTTATGGCTTATTTTGTTGATGATAGAATTCAAAATCAGCTGATACGTATTATTTCATTTTATTTTCCACGCCAATTTACTAGTGAGTAAGATTTTCTTAGAAATAGCACATTAATATTTTTTGAACGCGAGTATTAAGATGTTCGATAGCCATATAAAGCGCAAAACATTTACTTAGTCATTTATTTGGTTGAAATTCATTGCCTTCTGTTTTTGACAAATTTTATGGATAGAAGCGACAGGTGGACAACACCTGTTTCCATTTCAAATAAAATTTTTAATTCACTGAGATTTTCGTATTCTTCTTATACGAGTATCTTATCTTATCTATAGCAATAATTGTGCTCAATAAATGTTTTTACTTTCTTATTTTAAAATTATAATATCTTTTATTACCTTCCAATACAGAATTTTAAACTGTAGTGAAACTTGCAATAGCGAGCGGGTTTTATAACAATGCATTTCCTACCTAACTGAGTACCTATTCACTAAGCAGCCTGACAGCGAACTAGTAAAGGCCATTGCGACTAAGTAGAAACTTATTCTAGAAAAAGCTGGGCATTGATGACTGGTAACAAAAAGTATATGTTCGATTGGTTGCTGCAGTCTAGTTTCTAGTATTTTATATACCTTACTAGCAGTATTGGAGATAGAGTTTATTCTTAACATGTGTTAGGATGGTTGGTCCAAATCTTACAACCCAATTTTGAACTACCTTCTTTCGACCTATCGAGGTGAAAATTCGTATAGTTATGCTGTTTTCATGACAATACAGTTATTTGATAAAGTTTATTTGATAAAGTTTATTTGACTATATGGTTTATAATTTAACTACCGCACTAAGAAACGTTAATTAACGTAAAGTATAGAATGTCTTGTATATTCCGTATTTGATATAAAAACGTCACATCATTAGATTGATGAATAGTCAATCTAATGATGTGAGTATAACAGTTAAGAGCTATTGAATTTTTTGTACGGAATAAATACCAATATGTAAAATACAGACGGGAAATTCGTGAAGGTACGTAAGATGAAAAACCCAATAAAATACTTAGAGAACATATTGAATAGTTTGTGATAATGTTTATAACAGGAAACAATATAAATAGCTCATTAAATGCCTAAAGCTACATTTGGTCAAATTCATCACCTTATTTGGTATTGGTAGCAGCTTTAAAAAAGCAAAGTGAATCGTTGAGCCAAATATGGAATTGAGAATTTTATCACATAAAATTCTGACCACTTATAAACTCAACAGATTTTTTGGTTAATTGGGACCAATAAAGACAAATAAGGGTATTGGAATTTTTATTATTTAAGTATTTTACTAACAATACTGACGTGTGATCTTTTTCATTTCGAGACGGTATCAGAGCCTAGCAGAGGAAGAGTAACATTAATGTTAAGGCTTTACTTTGGGAAGGTTAAGATACTGGCAAGCTTAATTAATTATAATAATATTATAATGACGAGTGAACCTTGCATTTTACATCAAATCAAAATGATACAAAACTGTTAACCCCTTAAAAATTAAAACAGCGATTAGATAGAGCGACACCCGAGTTATATTATAGTGTGTGTGGTTCTCCCAACCATTCGGAATTATAGGAATTATGAATAAACCATTGAGATTAAACACTACAATGTAAATTGAGGCTAAGTCATTTAAAGGCCAATCAATATTCTCTAACGGACAGAGACAAAGTCGCTTGGAACTCAAACTAGGCAATTATAAAAAGCAATTTCCTGGAAACCGACAGGCAAATGGGACTGCACTGACGTCACCTAGAAAGCTAGACCTGACGCCGTACTACAACGTGCTATGGCGATAGTGAATAAGAGAGAGGGATGCAACTCTACACATTAAATAGCGCCATCCCTCTCTTATGATCGCGTTAACATATATGTACTACCGCTGACAGTACTATGTACCGGTTTTGTTGAGTGAGAATCTAAAGACAGCTTTTAACGTATTCAGGTTTAAGAGAACGGTTAAACTCATTAACTGCCTCATTAGCCTAGTGGTCCTGGGTTCGATTCCCAGGTCGAACAAAGTGTTATTGGATTTTTCTATGGAATTCTCAGTAACAGCTCGGAGATTGGGATTAGTGCCCGGTTAATAGCAATAGGCTCAGTCCTTTATTACATGGAATTTAAACATACAGGCGCATTGTGAATTTACATTAGTGCGACTCTACCTGACCTTTCGGGGAATACAGGCGTGATGGTATGAGAACAGTTAATTTGCCATTCGGGGAATAAGCCTAATGATATGTTATGTTACGTTTTACTAGCTAGTTCCTACAGGACTTTTTGACAAAATGTAGCCTAAGTCCTTCTCTGAGGTGCAATCTATCTCTATACCAAAACTCATCAAAATTGGAATATAGAGCTTTGGACATAAAAAACGTAACAAACTGTCAGAGTTACATTCGCATTTATAATATGAAGTATATAACAATACTTCAATAACAATAATTATTTTATTTTATTTTAATATTTTGTTTATTATTATTATATTGTTTTTATCTCATTTTATTAATACTAACTTTATATCTAGCTATAAAGGTGATAGTTATTTAAACTGTTCCTAAAAATTATTAAAATTAATCGAAAATAGCATAACCCTACCTAATCACAATCTGGTATTAATATTGTTGATTGTTTTACATGTAATTACTATTTTTATGCTCCAATGTTATTTGTAGTATGATTATTTTATTCTATAATTATTTTTGTTAATTTTGTACTCAATAAATCGAACATGTGGTGTTAACCTATAATTAATTGTTACACTTGTTACTCAATAGTTTATTATGTTGATATGCATGTACTAGTGATAACAATTGTTGGTTGACCGAATAAATAAATAAATAAATAAATTCAAAGTCAAAGTCAAAGTATTTATTGGTACTTTGGAAGAAGGCATGGATTTATATATGTGTAGGTACTACATACTTGACCTTATGAACACCATAGTATCTTGACATGGGTATAAATGCTATAAGTTCAACACTAGCATGACCTGCATTGCCCCGCCCCGGGCTACAAACAGGCTCCGAGCAAATATTGAACTGAACTCCTACAGGCCGCAGTTGCTCAAGCAAACCGTTCAATTCACTGCGCCGACACCTACGGAACCTCTAATCAAATGCTTTTAGATCACCTGTGGGCGCGACAGTTAAACTTGTTTTTTAGGGTTCTGCAATAACGCGACATAATATTCTATTTATTCTTACCGACTTTTTTAAGAAGATTTACGTCTAAACGTTTTCATATCTAATAGAGGAATGGGCTGGAATTGCCGTTAGTATACGTCCTCATAGAATGATTAAGAGAAAGTCCATTAATGACATGAGGCTCGTAAGGGGTGGAGGGGGTTCTAAAAAAACACGATACTTATACCACAAGGGGGAGGTAGGGGGCGTAGAGCATCATGACGTATATTGATATTTTTTCGTTGAACGCGCGATTTCAAAACGGAATACTTGCAAACTCTTTTAATACTAAGTATAAAGTGAAGTGGCGGTAGCCTAATGGCTAGGGCGTCGGACTTGCGATGTGGTTGCCGGTTCGAAACCTACCCATTGCATTACCGACGTGAACCCACTCATAACACAAGCATTTAGCTTAGCACGAGGGGTTAACAAGAATACTAGTAATGTGTGGCCCACATTGCTAGTAAGCGTTAAAAAAAAGTACACCCAGACTCAAAGTTCACAGACTTTAGAATATTTAGAAAACTAAAACTCTTTTCCTTCAGATATTAACAAAAAGGCTAGTAAGCGGTGGTGGCTCAGACTAAAATACTGACAATTAATGCGTCTAATTAAACATTAACCGTCCCTAATGTACACTGGGAGAGGTTAGGATGAAATTATTCATATAATTATGGTCCAAATGAACCATAAAACTGTTTTAATTGGGGTTCTGTACAATGGTTAAACTGCCATCACACCTTATGATCATTACATTTTTTAATTCATTGAGCACAGTTGTTACATTATTTTTTATTGTAATGTAATCAATTACACTGTATTTAATCTTAACGGGGAAATAAAATGGTATAGTATTAAAATTAAGACCGTCATTAGCCTAATGAGTAGTAGTCCTAAAGTCCTGGGTTCGAGTCCTGAGGTATTGAGTTTTTCTATGATATTCTCAGTAACAGCCTAGCCAGCTAGCCTTATATTACATGGGACCTAAACATATCGGCGAACTGAGGGTGTTCATTAGTACACCTCTGCCTAAGTCTTCGAGGAGTCCAGGCGTGATGGTATGTTAATATGTATAAGATGTAAACTGAATGCGCAAACTTGCCGACAACCTTCGGAATGATTAAATTCTCCAGTTTCCAGTGTAGACCTATCTTAATATATTCCATTACAAGCAGCCTGATACAACTGTTTTGCTATTGGTGTTCCGAGATCAAATATATTAAGTATATCTCATACTATAGGTACAGTACAATTTCCTTATCCGTTAACAAAAACATGTGTTGGAAGAATTATTGTATAACTGCATGTCTTAGCACGTGCTTGAATATATATAATTATCATCTTTACACAGCAATAGCACAAAAACAAATTAAAGATACATAATTATCCTATTGGCCATTGAAACTGTTAGCTATTTCGTCTAAGTATCCTGCGGGATTTTTTTTAAATATTTATCCATAGAACTACATCAATTGTATGCAGTATCTGAATATTGGCTAGCTATCAAACTTTATACGTATACGTTATATTAAGTACCAACTGCTGCCTGTGGTTTCACTCGCATCGTTAAGAACTATTTGAGACAAAAGTACGTCGTTCTTATGGAAGCAATCTGTCTCCTTGCCAAATTTTCTCGAAATTTGTTCAGCGGTGTAGGCGTCAAAAGGTAACACATAAACATATGTACAGCCAGACTTACTTTCTCATTTTGATTACTAGGTTCATCCAGTTTCCCCACCGCGTATCCTCACGTTGCCGCCGTGGTGGGGCTTGTGTGTCTCAGTGATCTTTGGGGCTATGCCGATAGAGCTACTCACGCCGGACAGGCCCAAAGGGAGAGACCAGACCAAGAAGGGTACGAGACGAAGTCCAAATGGACTGTTGCTGAGAGGAAGTACTGTCCGAGTAACTGGACAGCGAGAGCTAGTTCTTTGTGATTATCAAAGGGCGACTTTGGGAAGGATATAGATAGTAGTAATAATGATATAATATTATTATTATTATTATCTATATCTATAATAGTATGGTATTGTTATTATTATCTATATCCTTATGGATAATAATAATAATATTATAGATAGATAGATAGATAGATAGACACTGTGATTAGTGTTGCTCCTGGTATGTATCTGTTATCAGACGCGACCGTGGACGCAAGCCGGTGATAAGACGAGTTGGAAGGAGTATAATAGAGATAGGTGAGAAGTAGGGGATCAGACTGTATTCTGTAACAGATCTTCTGTGACAGAGAACAGCCTGGTATGCCAGAAAAAAAAAAAAAAAAAAAAAAAAACTGGGGACCTCACCCCATAAAAAAGGCAAAGCTGTGTCCAGCACAACCATGAAAGCGCATCAAAAAAGAGAACTACCCCAGGAGGGTACCGGCTGCTCAGCAGTCGGAGAATCCCTCACCGAACAGAGTTCGGTCTGTCCCACGTATTCTGGGGGGGACACTGATCGCTTTTCGTCCGTTCCGGATGAATACGTTTCGCCGTCCATAAGGGACGCATCGAGCCAGGGTGGCTCACGTTCCTGTAGTGTGGAGTCGTTGGTTTCCAACACGTTCGCACCACTGGGACCCAAACAGCGGGATGACGCTGATAAACCCTCTGATATCCGGAGGAAGGATGCGGAGGTGGCACAGAACCTGCCTGGAGCAGAGATGGTATGCGCCCAAGCTCAATTTCTGTGCCCACCCTCCCCTGTTGCCGATATGAAGGCGAGTGATAGTGGTGAATCAGACTGGTCACAGATGTCACTTGCCTCCCAGACGTCGACATCTAAAAGGCCTCGTGCGCGCAAGCGAACGCGACCCCCGGGGAGTAACGAGTCACTTAGGGCTAAGAAAAAGTCAGCTCCTAGTAGGCCTTCAAGCGTGGCTAAAGAGATTAACGAAGAATCTGCAATCGTAGGTCCCTCAGCAAGCACTCGAGCCAAACAGAATTTGCCAAGCGCCGAGGCTCTCACCATAAAGTTGCAAGCGCAATCAATGGCGGACCTTAGTGCTTGCATCGCGCAGAACCTGCAGGTGGTAAAAAATGTCGCAGATGAGTCACGCAATCTCAAAAAGAGCTTTGTCGAAGACCTAAGAGTAGCAGCACTAACAGTGCAAGCCGCAACGGCAGAGATGGTGGCTCAGCGATCGGCTGCAGAGACCAGTATTGTGCAGCTGAGGGCTGAGAATGAGGAACTGCGTTCCCAGATCGTCAGCCTCACAACGCAGGTGGAGAAATTGTCGGCGGAGGTGAATCTTCTCCGTAGGCAGAGCGATCTAATGGCAGGCCCCAGCAATACTGCTATACCGGTGACTCTTGAAACGGTATCAATGACGGCGGGATTGGCGCCGGAAGTTTTGTTGGAGTTTGAGCGTTCCATGATGCTTAAACTTGGTGGAATGATGGACGCCAAATTGGCTGGGCTTGAGAGCAGACTGCTTCCCGAAAAGCCTCTACGTCCGGCACTTGCTGCGGACGTAAGGGAGGCCATGCCTGCGTCGACCACCCTGACCCAGCCTAGCACATCACAACAACCCCAAGAGGGCAAAAAAAAGAGAAGGAAGAAAGGGAAGCGTAGTCCTGATCCGGTAGCAGAATTACCTGCTGCGACTGAACAAAACACGCAGACTGAAACGCCTACTGCCTCACAGACGCAGTGGTCAACCGTCGTCGGGAGAAAGGCAAAGAAGCCTCCTTCTCCTAATGACAAGAAGACAGCCTCCGTTACGGAGAAGTCGAAACACGCGCAGGGGCCGGTTAAGCTGCCAAGAACTCCTTTATCGGCGGCGATCACGCTAACGGTGCCCGAGGGTTCAACTGCCACGTTAGCGAATGCAATGGCCGCTGCCAAGCAGAGTATAGCACTCAACGACCTTGGGCTTGTTGGCTGCTTAAAGCCGAAGAAGGCGGCTAATGGTGGCTTGATGTTAGAAGTCTCTGGCGCTGACAACAGCACGAAAGCGGACCAGCTTGTGAGCAGGATGCGGGAAGTCCTCGCCGATATGGACGTTCGTATTGCACGCCCTACTAAAACAGGCGAACTCAGGGTCAGGGACCTGGATGACTCCATCACGTCTTCCGAGGTAGCAGCTGCAATCGCCGGGGTAGGTGGTTGCGCCTTAGAAGAAGTTAAAGTGGGTGAAATCTACCGTTCACCAAAATCTCTGGGGACCGCCTGGGTCCGTTGTCCACTAGCTACTGCAAAACTATTAGCTTCGGCTAAATCAATATGCGTGGGGTGGATGTCGGCCCGCGTCGAGATTTTAGCGGCACGGCCTATGATGTGTTTCCGTTGCTTCGAGCTGGGTCATGTCAGAAGTCAGTGCCCAAGCTCAGTTGACCGAAGCAACCGCTGCTACTCTTGCGGTGAAACTGGCCATAAATCGAAGGAGTGCTCAGCACCACTTCGATGTCCATTGTGTGCGGACCTTGGCCGTCCTGCGGACCACAAGCTTAGAAGCAAGAAGTGTGCTCCACAAGCACGAGGAAAGAATAAAGGGAAACAGGCCCTCATTCGAACATCCACTGAAGATGGTACTACGTCGGAGCCGCAAAGCGGTTCGCTAGAGGCGATGGAAACATCACCTTCCCAGCCCTGAAAGTCTTGCAGGGTAACCTTAATCACTGCCGCAATGCTCAGAACCTGTTACTGCAGACTGTTGCGGAGTGGTCGGTTGCCATAGCGGTGGTAGCGGAGCCCTACAATATCCCGGAGCACCCTCGTTGGCTCGGGGATACTGGGGACTCTGTCGCTGTTTACTGGACTGGTGAGGATGGTGGATCCTCCTGCTCTCTACTGGGAAGAGGACAGGGATTCGTTGCCGTTGAGTGGGGCCCCCTAGCAGTGGTAGGCTGTTACATTTCGCCTAACGTGTCCCTTGTCGAGTACGAAAGATACTTAGACGAGGTGGCAAACTGCGTACGTCACAAATGTTTGCCGCGTCCAGTGCTGGTCTTGGGTGACTTTAACGCTCATTCCAGAGCGTGGGGTAATACCCGTGACAGGCCGAGGGGAGAGTCATTACAAACATGGGCAGCGTCCCTCGACCTCCGGCTTTTAAATGTGGGGTCCGTTCCTACATGCGTCCGGTGGCAGGGAGAGTCGGTCGTGGATCTGACGTGGGCTACTCCTTCTGTTACCCGATTAGTATCGGGTTGGAGGGTGGCTGAGGAGATTGTCACGTTGTCAGACCATCGCCACATAGTTTTCGAGGTGGACCTCCATCCTCCCGACAGTTCGAACCGCTCGGACTCTCGCATTGGACCTAGGCGCTGGGCCTTCAAAAAGCTCGACAGAGACTTGCTCGTCGCAGCTGCCAGCGTTGTGGCATGGTCGGAGGGAAATAATAATGCTGAGGAGAGTTTACCCAATCCTGAAGAGGAGGCGAACTGGTTTCGGAACACGATGACTTCTATCTGCGACATTGCGATGCCTCGGGCTAGGTTCACTAGGTCTCGTATGGTGTATTGGTGGTCGGAGGAAATCAGACAGCTGCGTGAGGTCTGCCTGAGGTCACGTCGCCGTTATACACATACTCGTCGGAGACGTCGAGCTACAGCCGAGGAGACGGCCGCTGCTTACGAGATCTATCGAGCTGCCGTGGAGGCGCTCCACAAGGCCATTACTAATGCGCGGTCTCACTCTTGGAATGAGCTACTCGAGGATCTGGATAGAGACCCGTGGGGGCGACCGTATAAAGTTGTCATGGGCAAACTTCGCCCGTGGGTCCCCCCTTTAACGGAAACCCTGGATCCAGGCTTGTTGGGAAGAGTCGTCATTACGCTTTTTCCGACATATCAGGATCGACCCTCACCATCCCCGACTCTCCCAGACTGGTCCAACGAGTTAGGAGTAACAGAAGGAGAGCTGAACCGGGCCATTAGCCGACTAAGGGCACGTAAGACTGCTCCAGGACCTGATGGTATTCCGGGCCGGGCCTGGGTCCTGGCTCTGAATATTTTAAGAGATCGCTTACGACGACTCTTCGATGGCTGTCTACGCACAGGGGTATTTCCCTCCGACTGGAAGGAGGCAGGACTAGTTCTTCTGAAAAAGGCAGGCAGGGCTGAAGATTCTCCCTCGGCATACCGTCCTATATGTTTGCTCAATGAAGCGTCTAAGCTATTCGAGAGAATAGTCGCTGCTCGCCTCATTGGGCATTTGTCGCGGGTTGGTCCCGATCTCGCAGATAGCCAGTACGGCTTCCGGCAGCAGCGGTCCACGGTAGATGCAATACTCCGCGTCCGCCTCCTTTCGGAGCAGGCAGTGTCCCGAGGTATGGTGGCGTTGGCGATAAGCTTGGATATTGTCAATGCCTTTAACTCCTTACCTTGGGATGCGATTAGAGGGGCACTAGCATATCATCAGGTGCCTAACTACCTACGGGTGATTGTCGAGGACTACCTACGCAACAGGCGCATACAATATGTGGGTAGGGACGGCAGGGTCCATCGGAGGGAGATTTCCTGTGGGGTTCCACAAGGGTCAGTTCTGGGTCCACTTTTGTGGAACCTTGCATACGATGCGGTTCTGCGAGTCGATCTCCCCATTGGTGTGAGTATTATTTGCTATGCAGACGATACCTTAGTGATCGCCAGTGGGGAGACTTTCGAAGGGACCATTCGACTTGCCGAAAGGGGAGTGGCTATAGTAGTGGCCAAAATCCGCGAGCTAGGTTTGGAGATAGCGCCTCATAAGACCGAGGCACTATGGTTCCACAAGTTACCACGAGGTAGGGATCCACCCAACTCATCAGTATGCGTCGGTGACGCGCAAGTCCAGGTAGGACGGTACATGAAGTACCTTGGCCTAACCTTGGACAGTCGCTGGGGTTTTGAAGAACATTTCGGACGCCTTGTTCCCCGTATCGAAAGGGTAGTGGGTGCGTTGCACAGACTGTTACCCAACCTCGGGGGTCCGCGGGAGGAAGTTCGTCGCCTCTATGCGGGAGTCGTGCGTTCGATGGCTCTTTACGGGGCGCCTGTATGGGCAAAAAGACTATCAGGCACCCGGCGCAGCAGAGCTAAACTTAATAGCCTGCAGCGTAAAGTCGCTATTCGCATAGCAAGAGGATACAGGACAGTGTCCTTCGAGGCGTCAACCCTCTTAGCGCGCTTTCCACCTCTTGACATTCTGGCGGATATGGATGCAAGGGTCTACGACCGGATTCGTTCTGTCCGCCAGAGTGGAGAAGGTGCACCCGCGAGGGCGTTCGAAAGGTTGAGGCGACATGAGCGAAAACACTCGCTCGAGCAATGGCGTGAGCGGCTATTAGGGCCGCATTTTGCGCAAAAGCGGGTGGTTGAAGCCATCCTCCCATGTTTTGAGGCCTGGCTGCGTAGAACCGATTGCGTTACCTACCGGCTTACTCAGGTGTTCACCGGACACGGTTGTTTTGGTGAATACCTGAATAAGATCGGACGCGAGGCCACGCCAAAATGCCACCATTGCGGTAATGACCGGGATACTGCCCAACACACGCTTGACGAGTGTCCTGCATGGGAATCCGAGCGGCAGATCCTGGTCAGTGTAATAGGGTCGGATCTCTCGCTGTCAGCGGTGGTGTCAGCTATGTTGGCAGAGAGAACAAACTGGAGGGCTGTGGTTTCCTTCTGCGAGACCGTTATGGTCCAGAAGGAGGCTGCCGAACGGGATCGTGAAAGGGCCGATCCCGCTCGGAGGAGAAGACACGTCGGGGGTAGAAGTCACGTCGATGTCTAGCCCATCTAGGGCTATATGCGGCAGCCCTCTGCCTGTTGTTACTAAAAAGACTTGCGGAGGGCTTCTGGGGTCGCGGACACACAGAGTGGGGGCTCTGGGCGTTCACTAAGCGACCTCAGCGACGACGGTGACTCGTAGTGGTCACGTGTCACCGTGTGCATTGCACAGAGATGGTTGAGAGGAAGTCCCTGAGACGGGCTTATAGGCGTGGCACAGGGAGGGTTTCCGGAAGAATAAATTTAGTTCCCGGATCCTCCCAATATTGTGCTGAAGATGGCCACCGGGGGGGTTTTAGTGCGGTAAGAATCCCACACACCCCGGCCTACCCCCCAGTAGGCCGGCAGCCTTTTGAAGGTTTCCTCCTCGCACAAAAAAAAAAAAAAAAAAAAGGTTCATCCAGTTTTATTATCATGTTATGCAATTCACATTTATATCGGGTGACTGAAGAAAGCATTTTCAAATGTAGATCCCATACATTTTCATTGTTTTCAATAACGATAACATGATGTTGAAGAATGATACATTTATATATTCTGCGCCGATCGAATAGTATAGATGACTGGTGTTTGATTTATTCAGAATAACAAAAGAATATCGAAATACAATTTTTATACCGAATAAAATTAACGACTTATAAAATTCTAAGATTTATGCGTGTAAAGTTTTTGGTGCGCATTGAGAGGGGATGCTCTGTCTCTTCACATAATTATAAATAAGCTAGTTAATTTATGCTTGTTTTTTTTTTGAAATATGTGTACGCCATATTATGGCAGGATATGCTGGAACCAATATTGTAACGTCTCTTATACCATATTTTAACAAAGATTTGAGAATTTGTATGGCGCACGGAACATTTGACATCACATGTTCCTATAGTACGCTCTTTGTCTAGCATACAATTAAAATGCCTCTACCTACCTATGTTGAAACCCATCTTAATTCTGTTTTTGTTGATCAGCTCTATTAATCGGTCAACTAGCTTTTAATGTAAAGCACAATCGCTTCAATGTCGTCACAATCCGGCGGCTACTAAGGATAATACGATATCTCGTCATGTATCGTAGTATCATCATATTTCGGCCACAATTAATCCATGCCGGCGAGTATACCGTTACGGTTTACCGTTAACAGACAGACTGGATGCTGAGGTTGACGGGCCTCGGGCAGGGTACGTTGTGGTATCGATGGACGTACCAAATAATGCTGTGATTGGACGTCGGTATCGATTACCGCAGTATAGCCCAGAATTAATCTTTAGATATTTTGTTTTGAAGTAACGTAACGTCAAATTGAAATATCTGACTATATGAGCTGAAGCTGAAGAAAAGCTAAAGATCAGGCTCTGTGGGGTTTACTTCCAGTATAATATAATTCTAATAATGATTGGTATCCTAAGGATATACTGATCAGCAGGACCTGATCCGCCGGACCCTAGGCAATGTAAGTTTTGAGGCGCTTTTTCTAGCGTAAAACTTCTTCTTTTGTTCGTAAGTGACGCGAAGCTTATATGCAGATGCCTAAATTGCGTTTAGGGAAATCCAATCCTGCATATCACCATGGTAAAGCGGTGCCATCTGTCTACTCTATCTATAAACTATCAGATATTATTCACAGTCACAATAAATAACAGACGCTTTCCAGCATAATGATGCATAACAATAGAGAAACATCTGACATGTACCATTTTGGTTTATGACTCACTCGTAACTGTTGATGCAAGACGGGCGGTTAGACAGTTGGTCAGCAGTAGGGTCACCATGACTACAGAATTCAAATGTAACAAAGGAATATTGAATATAAATATTGTCATTATATTTAAAACAATTTACAAAAGGGTGCTATTAATGGTAATGCATCAAGCCAATATTATAAGAAATAAATTCTGATAAACATTTTAAAATAAACATCTATTTATTATCAAAACAGTTCTATGAAGAGCAGGCGTGAAATTTGAATATAATTCTTATCAAAAAGTCTTCTTTCTAGTCTAATTAGCATAAATGATTATAACATCAAACCAAGTTAAATTAAACAGTTTAACAAGCATCGCTACTTTGTCCAAAATCTCGTTAAAACATGTTCACCTGACGATCAACTCACGCTTCTGTTACTGGCCCGCAGACAATAGCAAAAGTTTCGCATAGAGGTGTATATCTAAACGGTTGATCAAACAGCTACTAGAAAGGACAATGGATGCTCTTTGCTCTATATCAAAGTCATGACCGAGGAAAAGTAGCCTAACCTTATCCACTACATGTATTATGTAGCTAAGCAGTGAGCGAGCCGAGTGAGCGAGCCGAGTGAGCGAGCCGAGTGAGCGAGCGAGAGTGAGAGTGGTATAACGGAGTTATCGATAAGGAAGATTCTCTGTTCCGTAATTCATATCATCATCTTTGTGTATAATTGCATTCAACCTGCGTGGATCACATCCCTATATCCAAAATTTTCAACCAGCTTTCAAGAAAAAAAGCTTGACTACAGTGGACAGTGGAATGAAGAATACTATTAGGTACCATTATTGATGCAACACTCATATATGGAAAGAAACTGTATCTTCAATATTGCATCAATATGAACAAAAACGAGTCACTAAAATTTTCAAATTTGTCAAGAGATGTGTTAAATTCACATTTACGATAGTCCCTCCGTTATAACCTCGTTTGAAATAAACCTTCAAAAAATCAAAATGTTGATTAAAAATTTCTAAGACCATTGTTATCGTATCCGTGTGCACATGTGCGTGTAACTACGCGCATTTATCAGCGTTTAACTAATGTACCTGTAGATAACAAATGCAGAATTTCCTTGTAGATAATTCGCGACATATTTCTTATGTCAACACAGATAGTGAGCTTGACTCAGAATAAACTTGGAACTGAACTGAAAGAAGGTAGGTGAGGTGTTTTCATAGATCAATTCATAGATTTCTTACTACCGCAGTTTTATTTGCGTAAATATTCCTTTCTGCCTTTACCGGTGATTTAAAAAAAACATACGTTTGTACAAAGAAAAAAACAGCTATATCGCAGATGCACTTCTCAAGTGATTTTTCATACATGCGATGCGGCTATTGGTTTTTACACTACACAGATAACTACGCATGTGTCAAAAAAAGTACTTAAATATTTATATACAATCAATATTCCTCTTTTATTTTGTATGTAGGTATAATAGCAGTGAATAATTTTACACACTAGCTAACTATTAGCAATTAATGAAAGTGACGTGTTAGTACAGCGGAGTACGCCCTGCGACACTTCATTGTTGTAGTCATATCTTTCTTGTTTTCTCGAGACATTTGCCAGACTCTGTATCTTCTTAGTACAGCTACTCACTCTATGCAGTTATTAGAAAGCAGGTAATTACAACTGCATTTCCTCTCAAAATAATTAACGTGACGTAGGTTGTTTGTAAACGTAAACAGTGAGTGTGTTCGACTTAAATATAGCAATAGTCATAATTAGTGAAGGACCTACTCGTCTCGCCTACGCAGCACAATTTCCTTTCGGTTGATTCATTTTGTTCGGCTGAGATAAACAATAATACATTTTTTTTCTATTCCAAGAATCTATATTAATATTCTAACGAGGTATAAAATTAGATTCCAATTAGTATGTAGGATCACTATTTAGTACCTGGGTAGAAATTGTACATGATACTCAATATCCCACAGTCAAACTGACACCATATTTTTGCGGGGCACAGGTTTAATGTTAGTACAAAAAGCATTAATATAAATAAATAAAATAATAATAAATTAATTTTTGAGATTACTCCGGAACGAATGATCCGTTTCTGAAAATTCTTACATTAATAGACAACTGTAAGTGTCCCCGAGTGTGATCACGTCCGATTCCTAGGTCTACTAAATAAACCTCCAACAATTATTATTGCTTATAAAAAAATCAATTAGCCAGTTATCAAAGTATCAGGCAGACGTTATCACTGTGATAAGAGGCCAATAAACACTGCCTGTTTATCTTATAATGGAAACTATCTGTGCATAGATAGCTATATAATTAGATAGATTTAATAATGTGGAGTGGCTATTTTGCGACTAATTTGATAATCCGTGTAGCTGCATTGAAATAAATTGTATTAAAATTGCCTAAAACTAAATATATCACACGGTTTTTGACACTTACCTACGCAGATATACAATATAATTAGAATTAGAACACTATATTGATTTCTGAGACTTACGCGAATATTCGTCATATTAAAAATAGTCGGGTAATAAAACCAGCGTCCAAACAGCACCCATGGTCATGGGCAGACCGTTTTTTTTACACCCCGGACAACACCAGAAGAGGAGCCACAAGTACGTTGCCGACCTTTTACAAGAGGATTGGGCCTCCGGTAACCTCACTCACTCGGCGAAACACAACGTAAGCGTTGTTTAACGCCGGTTTTCTGTGAGGCCGTGATATCACTCCAGTCGAGCCGGCCCATTCGTGCCGATGCATGACTCTCCCACGTGAGTGACCATGGTCACGGGCAGACCATGGACGCTGTAAAGAGTCTGGTTTTCTTTTAATATATTAGAATGCTATGCCGTAAATAATATCAATGGAACGCAATAAAATCCGTAAAAAGTAGTTTTATTTCAATGACAAAATAAAACTTAAAACCGCTACTTAAATTTCCATAGTATACTATGGTATCAAATATTTGAATACATACTTAATCAATATTAAATTAATCGGTATTCCAAAATTTCGGCAACCAGCATAAAATAATATGAATTACCTCCATTATGTGTCGCCAAGGGGACCCAGTGGGCGAGGACTAATTAAAATGGCTCACCAATCTGTTTTATTTGACAGTTATAATAATAACGTTAAAATTTTATTATAAAACATGTTAATTTATAGCCTCTCATTGTTTTAAGTTTTTGTCCGAGTAATTAATTACAATAAAATACAGGCGTATTAAAAAGATATGAAATTGCCTAGAACCGCCTAAAATGGTTCTATTCAAATTACTGGCAAAAAATGTAGATATGATAACTTCATATTTTAACATATATAACCTTTATGTTTATTGTAATAAATCTAATCCTTAAATAGACTGAAGCCTATTGTTTTTATAAGGCTGACATATCCAGTTTGAACTAATAAGCATATCTTGACAATAGGATTATAATACGTCACATGTGAGTGGTACCTAATGATGCACTAACGATTCAATTCATCACCGAAATTGTTACAAAACTATCAAGCTTTAACCTTAACACTATTTACATTATTTTTTTGTGATTTTTGCTAAGATTATTAAGTTATTTAATAAAATCACAAAAAGATAGTTAAAAGGTAGGGTGGCATCGTACGACACTGAACTGACTGTAAAGTAAGTCGTGTCGGTTGAGAGGTAAGGTAACTTGCCTCTCATAGATGTCACCAAACGTCACCTTATGACGTAAATTCAGAATGTGAAGGCAAAATTGCAATCATGCGGGTAGGGTTCGCGGTGGCTTAGAGGTCAGAGCGTCTGGTATATCAAACCAGAAGACGCAGGTTCGAATCCTGCCCGCGATTGAATTTTTTCCTTTACTATTAAATAACTATTACCATTTTTAATTTGGCAAAGTAGTAGTTATTTCAGAGATAAAAATACTGCACAATTTTCATCGTGGTATATATAATACAACTTTTTTGAATAGAAGGCCAAGAGCAATAGATTTTACATTGTGTCTGTAAAACTTGCTCAAGCTTGTTAGTTGACGGGTTCAAAATCCAACTTTTCAAAGCCAAAAACATTATCAAGATTACCGTGGTATCGCATAGATATCCTAGGTTCGTTTTTGCGTACAAAGAGCCCCAAGATTGACTTAACGTGATATCAAAAGAAAAACGACACAAGTCTAAAAGTTTCACTGCGATCAATTACACGACCATTGTTGTTATAAATTGTGTTAATACGCAAGTGGATAACAAACAATAAACAATACACTTGATACCTACGTATTGTGCTAGATCAATTGTAACGCGAATCAAGGTTATAATGAATGCCCATCTGTCTGTGGAGACCTAGACCGCATATACTATCCGATACTTTGGGTATTTATAACGAGAATAATATAGCCTTTGTCTAGAAAGAAAAACTGACACAAGTCTAACATAACATTTAAGTAAAAGTATTCAGTCTAGACACTATTATACTTAGGTATTCAATAAGACAAAATTTATTCCAAAATATTTCTCTCAGAAATAAAAAGTGGTTTAGAAAGTATTAAGCCAAGTCAATTAGACACAAAAATAAGTGTCCAACCTGAGTTTTATGAGACACTAAGGCATAATTACATTAGTTAGGTAATGTTTACTCGTTACGTAAAGTCTGCCAGTCATATTCGCTGAAAAACACGGCTGTAAATATTCATAACACAATACGAGTTTCAGAGAACAAAAGAGTAGCCACTGTGAAACTGAAATACCGTCATTTTAAAACACTTGTGAAAACTGTGTATTATATGTCTATTATGACGTTCTTTTTTTAATTTAATTTTTTATTTACTAATTGAATCTTAAGTTTAAGGCTTTGCCCGTAATGGAATGCAAATTAAAGGTTATAAGTAAAGGACGTTAGGAGTTTTAATGTTTCCTTTATATTATTAAAAGATTCAGGGAAGTAGATGTACGATATAATTAAGAAGTCACTTGTTAATCAATAATCACTTTCTAACACATTTTGTAAGATATATTTAGATAGATGTATCATCATCACTTCTGTGACAACTCCAGCCAAGAGCAATTTATCCAACAATTTTGACAGATGTCCTTACACTTCCATACTTATAAACTAGTTGCTGCCGGCAGTTTCCCTCACGTCCCAAAAAGATTAACAAACTATAAGTCCGATTCTAGATGAAACAAACGGCGTATCAAGATGATCTTAAGATTTTAAGTTAAACCTCTAGCTATACATCGGTAAAAACTGCATTCAATTCCATGCAGTAGTATTTGCATGATGCGCGTACAAACATACATACAGACAGACAGACCGATATTATTATTATTTTTCTTTGATATCCTATAATGTACAGACATCGGCCTGTTACAATTTTATTATAGGTACCTATAGATGCAGCAGTAACTGTCTGTTTGCTATATTTTCATGCCTAAACCACTAAAAAGCGAGAGATTGTATCTTGGAGAAGGACATAGGCTACCTCTTGCTTCAAAAAATCCTTTGGGATGCGAGCAGAACCGCAAGCATTACTTGTAACATGTACGTAGAATGCATAACCTTTATTCATGTTTTTTAATACAAAATCTGTGAGATTTGCACAATTACTTGTAAATGCGCCGTCACGGCATACAATCATAGTCACCTTGGACCGGCATGATTCAGACTTACTTGATGAGGTGCTGTTCATTTCGTAAATGGGATCTCCTGTTGCATTAACAGTATTTGCAAACTTCGAAAGTATGTGCGAAATGGAAATGCCGTGTAATATATTTTTTATGACTTAGCAATATCTTGGTAAAGTTTAATATTTATTACTTTTAATAGGAGACTCAAGCAATACGATTGACAAACTTTTTGTGATTTTTTTTTTGCATTTTCCATGCTAAAATAACAATACGTGTGACATTAAAATTATTTTAAGTTATTGGGTTTTTTTTATGAAACTCTCAGTAGCAGCTCGCGTGTCTGGATTTGTGCCCAGTTATGGCAATATGCTTGCCCCCTATTACATGTGACCTAAAAACATACCGTATATACATAACATACATAACTTACTGTATACAGACGGGGGAATACAGGCGTGATGGTATAATTATCTAATTAAATCAGCTATACCTACCCAAAGACAACAAAGAATCTTTCCAACTTGGAACAATAATATGCTTAATTAATTATCCTACCAAAAAGTATAAAATGAAAGGCTAGGCGTGTCGTCCATTAAAAGTTAACAGCCCTTGATATCTTCCGGCATATAAAGTAAGAAACGATCTTAGTTAACAAGGTCGTTACTCAAAATTAACAAAACAATTCATCTGAAACACTAAAATAAAATTTACGTTTAATATTTGTAAAAAAGTGTTAAAAAAATTAATTAAGACAGTCATCATTCTTTGTGCTTGATTAAGATGTCTTAAGATCTGACATTTACATAATAACTAACACATCTATTTTGAAATACAGTACCAGCATTATGGTAGGTAGTAACTTGCAAAGGAATTTTAAATTTAATCTACGGCCATTAATTGGTAGACTGAACGATTTGAAAGACAATGTTTGCTTGGCTTTAAAATGTTTTTACTCTATTTGATATTTTGTCTGTAAATATTCCGTATAATATACGAAACAAACGCGATGATTAATAACTTTACCTGCGTCACGTAATTATGCATATCAGTGGCCAAGGACGACATTTTTTGTCAGTTGATAAAACAATTATTTTCCTTTTTGTGACTGTATTGTTTTATGTAATTGGAATTTTAATAGTTCTTTTTTTTATAAACTCTTAGGTGCTATTCGATGTGATGAGTGCTATTCGAGAAAATGAATTGAATAATGGTTCACTTCCTTTCTCAGAGAGGTTTCTGCTCCAGGGAAAATGAGTGGTTGATGGGAAAGTTAATTATTCTAGAAAACTACAACTGCAAAAGGAACTAGTCTTTTCGCCGTAGTACTTAACATTAAGAACAAGATCGACACATCTCAAGTACATCCATATTGAATTGACAGCGCTATGTGCTACAAAAGGCTCCAAATTTCTACAATAATAATTATCTTCTATTCGCGTTCACAAATATAACAATAGTCATATGCTAATGTGTGTTTAAAGCTAAACTGGCACAAGATCGACTGGTATGAGTGTATGTATGTCTGCTTAATTAATATTGTATGGACGCAAGAGGAATACCTAATTACGTACGACTGCTAGGTTTTTGCCGCTGTGGGTTGAATGCTTGTGTAACTTTAATTAAGAATTTTGATCCAGATTTAAATTTTTTGAGTTATGCTGATATTCCACAACTGTTTAGTCCTGGTTTTATGCCTCATTTATGCATCATATTTGCAGTTTACCATATGCTTATTATAAAAGCTCGTAAATTAAAGCAGTTCCATTGATACGGATGCAATTATTTAATTTAATTATATCCCAAAAAAACATTAGTTAATTAAGGCTTCTAAAATTACCGTTTGTTAATTTAAAAACGAACATGACAGCAATTCATCCCATGAATACTAAGGAAATAAAAACATCTGTAACATAACTGCAACCTCTGCCCATCCATTAACACGTCACGTTCATACCACCGGCACAGTGATAGCACGAACCAAAACATTTGAACGATAAGTAACACGCGGCACAGATAAAAGGTCAATCCCACTTAAGTATAGCCATAAGTTACGAGTCGACAAAAATGACACGCAGGGACTTCTGCCTACTACGTACGACGTGCTTTTCCTCGGGAACGATTATTTTAATATATCCCTCTTTTTAACTTAGAATGTCATTAATATCCCGATAGATTTTCCGTGTCTAGTGTGCGATACCCGCGACAGAATTTATACAGAAAATTGTTGAAAATAGTGTTGTTGGAAAGTCCCAAATTAATATTAAAATTAATTAATTTGAATATAATTAATTATTATTAAAAGAGCTAAATTATCGTAGTTGTGACACTACCGCTTTAAAAATTTAATATTGGATGTTCGAATGTTGAACAAAAAGTTCATATGTCTGCAATAAGGAAACGACTTCGTCACTATTTTTTTCAAAAGTGGTATCTATGACTCGTCTTCTTTCGTGTTACGTATTAAAACTGTTCGATTTAGCTATGTACTGGTAAACATACTGGATATTTAAAACCGACAGACTGTCAATAAAAGATTAAGTGCGGAGTTATTTGCTGGTCTACTGGTCAAATAGCATAGTTATCGGTGCTAAGGTTACTGCGACCTGGCGCGGAGGTCACAAGGTTGTCAATAAAGACTTTTATTTATATTTTGTACATCTACTTATTAAAATATGTTGTAATTAACGTCATTATTCAACAAACTAATACTGGGGCAACTGTTTGTTTTATACATATTTTAGTACATCATATAATTTATCGTGTAAAATTATATGTAAATATTCTGTGAATACATACTATACGTGTAGTATGTATTTTACGAATAATTATCTCCTATTTAATTTATAGTTCGTGTATATGAACTATATGAAATGAAATTCAAAAACGACACATGAAAAACAGAATTAGACCAAAAGATTCACTGAAGATTTTCTGTGAAATACGTGTATTATTTTTTTTGGGGCTTTAATAGGTATAGGTAGTTCGAGCTTTAAAATACTAAACTATACGTATAAAAATAAATGATGAAATCGATATCACAAATGAAGGTAAGATGATTACCGATGGATAAACTGTGAGCGAGCAAAAAGCTTCAATGACACAACTGCATTGCACCATTTTAAATTATTATGTATAAAGCTAAAGGAAAATAAGTAGATTGAAACTTAAAATTATGAGTTGTGATATATGAGACACGCAACAGTATTAGTAATGAGAAAATAAAAGATATACCACGCAGATAATTAAAAATGACACATCTCAAAAAAGTGCCGTATTGATTTAGAATTTACAATAGACGCAACGATAAAGTAATAATCACACCCACATTTTGTGACGTTTTCAAACCAAAAAAGGGACTTCGAAAATAAATACATCTTAATCACAGTAATTTAATTAATATGATTTGATTTTATCACTCCATTGTACATAAGAGCATATACTTATTGTAATTTTGAGAATTATCGTCATTGTAGGACACACTACCTATCCTATTTATTATTCGCAAATTACCGTGTTTATACATAATAAAACGTCAAACGTTGTTGTGTCACGTTTGCTTTATCTCACATCGAAACAATAGCGACGATCGCAGGCGACTATAATTTTATTGACTGTGACACGTGACAGTGTTGATGTTGAGACAGTATTACGCATTGTTAATCACGCATCGATTACAAATGCTCATTATGAGGCTTATTAGTTTAGTTACGAGATAGTATTTTCCGCTAGCGACATTATCCACGAATGAATGGTTATGATAGATGAAATAGAAGAAGAATTATGAAATCGAAGATATGGGAAGAGGGAGACCAAAGACAAACAGGCTGGACTCGAAAGATGATTGGACTCTGCGAAAGATGATATAGTTACAAAGGAAGCAAATTATGAAATGGTTACAAAGGAAGCAAATGATAAAATGACTCATAATGACTGATAGATTTGAAAGAAAAGTTGTATTCTGCACCGACACCAAGTAACAGGGATGAAACCAGGAGGATGATGATGATTCTCTCCACGAATATGACTGAATGTGTTTTTGGTAGGTTTCCTGTACCACTTCATCACTCTATTGAGAAAACTTAAGAAGCGGCAAACAAGGATGTCAGGTTTGAAGACGATTTATTTCTACATCAATTACCTCAAGACCGTTTAGTGACGTGATCATTGAGGTTTTACCAATAGGTAATAATTATTTTACTGTTTTTTATCTAGACATTCAATAAATGATATTTAAAAGGTTAGTTGTTTGCATTGTATACTTTAAGAACCTTCTATTCTATAATGTTTAGTAAAAGTAACAACGACAATAGCACAATGACATCACTAGTACACATTTCCAGTCCATTATCATCAGTTATCACCACTAATCTGATAACGTGTTCCTTAAACTGAGCGATAAACGTGTAGTTCCACGCCCATTGGTACTTGGTGCTAAATAGTACGGCCGATAAAAACCTCTTAGTAATGCCTAGGTTTATAGTGAGCTAAATATAATATCGTCAGTAAGGGCAGTGAGTGATAGCATATTACAAAAGTTAGTCTAAGAATAACCCGGGTTTTAAAATGACCCCGCCTCTTTAATTACAACATTAAAAAGTGAAGGATACAATAAAATTTAAATTGGAGTTTACCTTAGACTTAGTTCATTTTAAATTGTTATTATTAAGATATGCAATGTAAAATGTATAATAACGCTCAAGAGTATAATCGCTGTAACATCTTTAGACAGAACGATACTAAAGTAATTCCAATCAAAGATTCCTCGAAATAATAGATTATTTGGTAACTACTAATTTAGCCGTCCTTTGAATAGATGTATTTATGATAATAATCCTAGTGAAGACAGATAATATTATAATCTAAGCAATTGCGACGACTGATATAGGTACTTATAATGAATTAATCAGTACAAGTAAACTAACCTTTAATCTTGTTCCACAAATTGATTTACTTCAAGGTACATCCATTTATTGAAATAATCTATGTACGTAATAGTATGACATAGTGAATTATGTTATAAATGAGACATTAAAACAAACAGCGATAAATCGACCTGTAGTGCTACAAATTAACATTTATTTAAAAGGAGTAGAATACGTTAATGACAATGTTATTTTGAAACTGCATTCACGTGAAGACAACAAATTTGTTTGAAATCACCGTCACTATTGTTCTGAAAGAAGCTTAATTATTTTTCTTAAAACCGTGTAAAAACCAGAGTAATGTTAAAGAAAATACATTTTAAACCTAGAAAACTGTTTACTTTTATGTTTTTAGTCCAAATAGTGCTTACAGAGATGAAAACTATCTAACTACACAGCTTGGATAGAAATATGTGGCGGCCACTGCGCAGGGGTCCATATTACAACATACGCAACAATCATACTATTCCTCATAAGTTCATAATCCTGAACTAAACTTCCATTTACCCCAAAACTAAACTATCCATGACGATCAGCCTTGAAAACATAAAATATCGACACGAGTAACAACTTCCAAAATCATTCACTTTTCATCTCATTAGTAGGTCGTTAACAACGGGGTCGCTGTAATTTCATAAATGTACTGAGCGTGACTGCCTAGTTTGTGCGAAGTCTCGGACGGTTCAATGTTAGAATAACTAGTGCACAAGTTAAGGCAACTACATATTTCCCGATCGGTTCGCTTGTAAGAACACCATGGACAGTTTATATTTGCTTTCTCTTAACCCGTGACAATGACGTGTAACAATTTCCAAACAATACGAAACTATTGTTTTTCTGCCCCGGGACCCTAGCCCAATTTAAAGATTTAAGTATCATTTCTTTAATACGCAATAATAATTTCTCAAAATATCCCAGTAATTACACATTTGTAACCGCATGGCAGTATAATTACATATTTTAAAATTAGACCATTCCTACAGATAATTATAAATGAAATAACTTAGTTGCCTAGTGGGTCATATGGAGAAGAATTGGCAAAAACTCCATTAGATTATACTTTTAATAATTACGAGTTTTATTGAGGATCTTAAGGACAGCTTAAATGTAGCTCTGGATTAGAATGTTGCCGACTTTCAAACAACGGCCATGACTTCAAATTCCGATGGCCCAGGTAGTGTTTAAGCAAATTAGAGCTGATACAGAAACGGCCTTTTTTCAGATATCTCAAGGCATAACGAAAGGGACTAGATTTCATTGATTAGTTTTTTTTTAAATAGTTGCGTTTTTTGAAATTTTGCAATGTTCATACTATAAAATCCCCAACTTACGCCGTACACCAAAGCCATACAAACCAATTGTATTCTGTTGCAACTCCGGATATCAAGGTCCAATTGCCGCCGTTTCACTCGGCCGAAACAAAAACCCGCTCCGCCAACCACCGGGCTTCTATGAAGCGTGAAAATAATGAGAGAAAGAACCTATCGTCTTTATCACACAAATGAAAGTTTATTCAATTTTTGATCGTAGAAACTGGGACAATGTCTCGCATCTTCTATCCTTTCACATCTAAGTGGAAACAGAAACTAAATCTATGCCAATCGTGTTTAAAAAGTATCAAAATATTAACTTAATAAACAATGCAGTAAGTGTAGTTTAAATTCGTATAATACCTTAACAATCACTTCCGAGAAGTGACTCAATACCATACAGTTGGCCAAAACTAGTTTTAGTGACAAACGAAAAAGAAAACATAAAAACAACGACAGAAAAAGAATCCAGAAACAACACAACCTGTTTTGTGACAAAATCCAAGGCAAAACTACCAATCATGACAAGTAATACGTCTGGACCTAGAATATGACAACTTTTTTCAATGTCCGATCAAGGTAAGTGACCTTTTCACGGCGTTAAATCTTAGCAAAGCCACTATAACACAGGCACTGTAGATCCACGAGTTATTAACCGAATCGCCGAAGCGCGACGCAACGGTATCGACTCGATCCGGGCACAGATAAAAACTCCACCTTATATCACATTAGCCAAACTGAAATTGTTATCAGTTTGAAATAATAAATCACTATCACAAACACATTCCACGTTCATATGTCACATCACTGAGATTTTTATATTTTAAGATATAATATGGTGCGATACGTCCGCCCCACGCGGCAGCCGAGAGGAGACTGAGGTGGCAGTGCTGCGCAGGCGCCGCTCCGCTTGGTTATCAGCCTTCGGTGGGGCAAAGGGGGCGCAAGAAAGAAAAGTCGGCACGTGATAATAAAGATAAGACGCTTGAAATTGTGCATTCGACAGTGTTTATTTAGTTTCAGACATTATTTTACTCGTGTTACAACTCACTCTCTTGTCAGCGGTTAAATATTCGTGACATTTTGTTATAAACATCCTAAGACTCTGTGACTTGACAATTCATTCATTTCGTAAATTTTATCTTCTTGTATAACATTTCATAAGCCTATAGGAAGCACTAATCTGACGACACGTTTGGCGTAGCGGTTGAGCGATCGGCTTCTGCGCAACGTGTTGTGGGTTCGATCCCCACACGGAGCAAATATTTGTATGATCTGCAGGTAGTTGTTCCGGGTCTGGGTGTTTGTGTTTGTGAGAATTTGTGTTTGTAAACGCACCCACGATACAGGAGAAAATCCTAGTGTGGGGCAACGTTTTTTAAAAAAAAAAAAAAACTAATAAATTCAGTAAAGAATTTTTATTTCGTGTTGTAACGGCAGATGGTGTCTCGCCAGGCTCAAAACCGGCTTTTTGGGAATAGTAACAGTTGTTTTAGGTTTATTTTAACAGCCAATGTATTTAACGTTCAGTTTTAACTGGTGAGGGAAAATGAATTATTATTATGATCTCTTTCAAGGTCAAAAGTATGTAAGTGACGCTGAATAGCAACCAACAAACGGATTCTAAGCTGGTGAAGAAACATACATATATTATTTACATTTTGTTGCTTTATTATCCGTACCTATGTGACGTTCGTGATCGTTCTTTAATCCAGTTGTGAACGACTTTAGGAAAGCCTTGTGAATTGTGATCTACTTCTTGTGGGACATCACTAATTAGATTTTTCTCCTGAGATCCACCGCGTCAAATTTTAATAGCCGTTTCATTAAAATGACAAATGTTACGTACAGAGTTTACTTCCGCGATTCTAGCACTTTTGTGCTGCTTCACTTATTAGATAAGAGACTGTCCAAATGAATGAATGCCTATATTTTAAGATATTATGAACTGTGCAGACATAAAAGTCTTCGCCTCGTGTCCAACATGAGTCATTAGACATTAAAACGGCTCACGTTTCCTCAAGACGTGTATTTCACGAAGTTAATGTTTCGACGATAAATATATTTCGCGTAAATATTGTTTGTTGTGTCGATTAAATAAATCAGCCTCGGAAAATTGATAATTACATGACGATAAGTATAGGCAACACACTGTATATTTTTATTTAGCGGACGAGATGGTTACTTTTTTATAATTTGAGCATGATTAATGAGGGAAGAAGACCATCTTCGGTATATTTCAACGGAAAGAGTTTAATTTTTTTTCGGTGTATACTTTTTACTTCCTTCTCTAACTTCCCCTGATATACACAATCTTAATCCTATTCCTAAGGAGCTGCAAACAGAGCAATAAAGCAAACTCATACTGCAATACATCAAGAAGGCAATGATAACCTTAGACGAGAACCAATCCTCAGCATATAGTAGACTTTGTTTGAATTTTTCCTAGATCCCATATTACCTTCTAGGAATGCCTTATATCAAAAATATTTATTAAAGAATCTGCAGTCAGTATCTCCAGTATCCAACAGATTTGCGAGTTAGCAAAGCTGAAGCTTGCACAGTTCGTAAATAGTTAAGAGGGATTTATCGTAGTTTCAACAGGCCAGCTTAACCTGCAAGTTAAATGAAAATACTTCACAACTGTACCAAACAAAGTTGGTGAATCATAGTAGCTTCCGACTAGTTCCTACATTTATACAAAAGTTGCTTGGTGAATCCAACGAAAACTATGTTAAATTACTAGTAACTAATACCAAATAATGTCAGAACCCTTGAAAGGTGGTAAATTGCCAGCCTTCTTATGAGAAACTGTTTGTAGCTATTTTTTTTTATCTCCCTCATTTGTATATACGAAGTAGTGTTTTAGTATATGGGGAGACATGATTAATATTACTGATGGAATAATGCTAATAATATACTTTAGTTCATATCATCACCCTACAAAACTTAATCCATTTTAGTCGTTGTCGGCACAGTACGTATCGTTTCTGTACGTCTCTATCAGCTGTCATCTCATCACTATATGGAGGATAAATAATAATTCATTAAATGTAACAACATTATGGATAAAAGTGATGAAGAGTGACATGATACATTTTATACTGCCTTAACGTATACATACAAAATTGATTATTGTTTTGAGCACCAATTCAGTTACGGCTCTAAAGCCATTTTAATTTGACGTATATAGTTGGCGCTTAAAATGCAAATGAACACATGCGCTAGAGCACGCAGTGAATCATCGCTAGTGGTGGGTTAGTTTCGCTTAGTTTTGTAAGTTCAGTTTTGGAATTGATTATCGTTGAGACTAGTTGTAATGTTATGCTTATCATAGAATTTCATTCGAACCTTGTATGACTACTACTATCACACTTGTGAAACAGAATCGCCATCACCATCCTGTCATAATCTTTGGGATTGGTATAACTACTACGTTTCTTCTATTCGAATATCCACTTGAACCTAAGTTGATGTTAGCCATAAGATGAGTTCTATTTTTATTTTATTTTATTTATAAGGATTTCCAACGAAAAGTACACATTACATACAATAAACATATACAATTCAGATACAATTATTACCTTGTGTTTCTTCATTTACAGGAAATCACAGCATGCATGAATACATGAGTTGAACCTTACCATAAAATATAAAGGATACAGTGACCCTTCCTCTCATTTCAATTACTCTTAGGAGATGTATCGGTAGGTTCTTAACCTTCAAACCCCTTAGTCGTAACGCTTCATTTTAACTGTGTTGTCAGTAATAACCATCGAGTTAGTTGTAGTTTGTTGAGGCGGTGACTCACCTCCGCTAGAGCGTATAATCGCTAGCGGTATGCTCCAATGGTATCGGAGAAATCTGAACTAGCTGTCAGTACTTCTGGACAAAGAGATTTTATATAAATTCTTAACAAGTAGGCTAGATAGCGCTTCTGTAAGATCATTACGCCCATCGTAATTAATCGTGTTGGTATAAAATATACAGTTTCAGTGGAATTGTTATTTGATTTGCTTAAATCTTTGAGATTTTTCGCCATTTAGAATGAATCGAAGTGTTTTAGTTGTTTTTTACAAATCTTGATTATTTCTTAACCATAAACCTGCACTGTCATGAAGGTGTAACTTCATTGTCATTATTAAATAAATCGATTGCCTCTCAACCGCCAATTAGAAGAACTGTTCAGCGAACGGTACAATTCAATTTCTAGTATCATCCATTTGTTTTGCTTTCTTCATACTTATCATTTATATTATACTAAGTATAGTTTATGTTATAGCTATCTACCAAATCCATTAAAGAAACAATATGTTCAAATCCATAAACATTTTGCTTCGGCACCGGAATTGGGAAAGTGATCCTTAATCACTGCTACTCCCCATTGTTGACTTAAATTATCAGACTTTGGAGATCGCATTATGTTAGTCCATATTTTAAAATATGTAGAAAATTGATAGATTTCGTAAGACCCATGTAGAGTTAAGTTTATAAAGGCAAACGTATTTTGGATGCATTTCCAAGTCTTTCATCACTAACAAATTTACCAGAAATAATAAGGTAGGTCTCAAACACTTCAGCCATCGTGTGACCTGCTGAATCGCTTTTTAACAAACCAAATAGGAGCAAATCAGTGTATTTCAAAAATATCAAGTAGTGTCCCAAACATTGTCGGTTGATTCAGTTGTCCAACAAAACGGTAACAACCGCGGTAGCAATCCACTTCGCTTTGTTGAACACTGCTACCGATGACTCATAGCTACTAGAGCGTGCAACCATTATCTTGATTGTGGAAACCCGAGTGCACTCGCTATTGCGAGAAAGATACGGTTTTGTACACAAATTGGTTGCTAGTTAACTTAAAGATCTAAAATTATTTATCACAGGTTTTGTCTTAGATATTATTAGAATAACAGAATCTTTTTTTGTTTAAAACACTATTGCTGATAAGTTTCTTCAACAAGTTAAAGCATCAAATACGCATCATGACTTAGAAGGAACTCCATATAAAAGACGGAGCTTCTCGTATATTAACAGAATATAGCATCAAGTACGGATCGCTTCTTGAAGACCATTCTAGAAGAAAAGATGTCGCTATAGGCTTGTTGACAGTCTGCGGAAGACACGCAAACGATCGCTGATCAAGCGAGCGCGTTCTATAATTGAAAAACGGTCCATTTCCGCGCCTCAACCGCAATCGCACGCTATACCATTGCATGTACCACAGTTATCAACAGAAGATGTATCATTACTGAGAAGTTTCACTTTCATATCGTTATTTTTCTATTGATCTGACAAACGTGGACCTGTTCAGACAATAGATCAAACAAAATAAGGCCATTCAGTTTATCCCAAACTTAAACCTAATTAGTTTAAGTTTGGGAAAAGCTAGAGTACGAATATTTAAAAATGATGCCAAATTGTTCCAGCCTTTCTCAAGTGATGCGCTTAGCCACGAACAGCAATTGACTCATGGGAGCCAAGATGCCAAGATGGATGCCAAGTCACTATTAGGAAGGACATAGGTTCCTACCTATAGTTCTTTGTGATGCGAGTGAATCTGTGGGCAGTAATAACTAATACTTACTAGCTGGTGCACTGGAGTAATGTATAAGCGACACAGAACTTTATCCTTCAAAAGCTTTTTACAACATTCACTCCCAAACCACAGTTCATTTCACAAATCATTCGCGTCACATGATCTGCGAATACATTTACGAAATAACGTATGTCAATCATTCATAACTAATATGGCGTTCAAGATATCGAAGAAGGAATCTAAACTAATTGGTGGTGCTTATACAGAGCAGCCGACCTTCAACCGTATGGCGATATGGTCCACGCAACTACTAATTTATTTAATATAATCAATAAGATTTATGGAATTAATCGTTACGGTTTCGATTTGTGCTTAATCTCATAAAACACCCACTATTTTTTTACTTTTCCATCGGAAAACTCTATTGCTGAGTTTCTTTGGGTTAGTACTACAGAATTACCAAATATTTTGACGCTCCAGTTTGAAGGGTAATGAAGCCACTAAAATTTCTCCGCCAATGTAGCTTATCAATTGAGGTCTTATGATGACAACGCGCGAATGATATATCACTGGTGTTGATGGCGTATAGGCTGCGATTGTTACCTTGTGGCGGCCTTTTTTCATTAAAAAAAAATTAAAAAATTGTATGTCAAACACATGGTAACTACAATATTATCAATTAAAAAAGCATGTGCTTGAACAGACAAACAAGATGGGGTAGACATTTGTTTAGCAGTAAGGGGTTAGAAAAAAATGCTCGAAAGGGGTTCAATAAAAGTGACGATCAGGTGTACCTATCCTAGATGGGCATGAGGATAAGTTGGTCAACCTTAATACCAACCTCCTGACTGACAGCATTTATTCCTGCTGCCGAATATTTGAAAAATGGACCATCAATTTGCGCTGAAGGTCACATAAGAACTAGTTATTTAATTTATCGTAATTAAGTTAGACTCAAAGACGCCTCTCCAGTTTTTGATGTTCATTCAAAAGTCAACTTAAAGTTTATGTTAATACAATATAATATGTAAGTTGTGTGACGATTTAGAGCAACCTAAAGGTCAATAGCCTCAATACGTGGGTTGTCTAAATAGGATAAGAACATAAACTAGATATACAGCCTCGCCTACTAATGTACTCGTTATCCATATTCGTCTAAACAAGCAATTTGGGTTACTAGAAACAATGATCATTAGGTTTGAAATCTAGTACTAAGTATCCCAGACTAAAAAAACAGACATGAATTGGCATTTGCAATTGTTTGAAAATGATGTTCACTTTCCTGCATTAGAAAAAAATATTACAATAACGTTCAAATGGGCGTTATCTTGCATCTTTTACAGAAGTAAATTAATTTCTCAAATAAAAAAATATGTTTTTAAATGGACTAAATGTTTTAAGCAATTCTCACAATAAAGCCTATAACTTGGTAAAATCTATAATGACATTGCTTTCGTGATTCACTTACGTTATTCTGTAGCCTCGAAAATTCCTGCAAATATTATAACTTATGCGTTTAAAATACATTGAAAATTCTTTTTACAGATATCTACAACATACTTAAAAACACTATTTAATAAGCAGGTCATTTAGGTTCATTTTATGCTGACCCTACTCGAGAAAAAAGTTTTGACATTGACACATTTTTTAGTCCAAAGCGGATTTAATACAAAAAGGTTTTGTAATTAACCCGCTGTACTCGCCAGTATTTAATTGTATGTGACAGTACCGAGGTCGACGACCAATCAACTTTGTATGACGTCACCTAATATTTATTACTGCACTGAAGGAACAACTATGGGAACAACTCACACAAAAACAAAGGGTTAGCTGGTGGTGTACTAATGTAACCCACATTTCGCCGATATGTTTAAGTCCCATGTAATAGTCTCGCTATTGCCATTAACCAGGCACAAATCCAGATTCTGAGCTGCTACTGAGAATTTCATAGAAAAACCCAATAACACCGCTCGATCTGGGGATCGAACCCAGGACGTCTAGCTTTGCAATCGCGCTTGGGACCACTAGCCAAATGAGGAAGTCAAAAGTTTTTTGTTTAGTTAATCATTTATTATAATCACGTTTTCTGGTGTGATATAGAATTACTAATACAAATGTAGTCTGTTTCCAAAACACTACAGCATGGGATTCTTTAAAAAAGGGGTGGAAAGGTTTTTAAAGGTTTGGCAACGCGCGAGCGACACCCCTGGTGTTGCAGACGTCCTTAAGCTACGGTAACCGCTTACCATCAGGCTGACCATAAGCTTGTTTGCCACCTCAGTGATATAAAAAAATCATCTCAATCGGCAGTGCGGCAGAAATAATCAAACAAGTAACCTATTTATAATGATATTACAATTTAAGCCGCGTTGTATGAAAACCGCTAAGCTCTTGCAAAATAAATCGCTGAGTTACTCAAGCAATCAAATGTCTATAATATACAAATTAACCATTTCTTCAAAACCGATAATGTTACGGTTATTGTTATTTTACCACCCTTAATTTGATATAGCCCGTCAACTGATATACATTTTAAAATCTACAAAACTTGCAATTCTACTCTAAACACGAAAATCAATACACGTCGTCGGAGAGTTTACAAAGCCACAATACAGGGGAGACCAGTTCAGTTTATTAGCAATGAAGTTACAAGCAGCGCCATCTAGTATGGAGTAGCGACAACGTCCAAGTTTTGTGGGATTTATATTAATTTGAAATAAGCAAAATTCATAACTGAAAAAGTGTATTATTATTGGACTACTCCTTAAATAGATTTACAATAATAAATTATTATACTGATTTCTATTTTTTTCTAGCACAATGAGATTAGTTCATCTATCCGCCACTAGGTGCCGCCAAATGTCCCTAAGCTTACACAAGCTTTAGGTCAATTGATGTTATAATATTTAACTCTGGTTAGATGTGCCTTAGCAAATATTTTACAGTTATTTTTGTCGAAAAAATAAATCATCCGCGATAAATCGAACTAGAAAAAGAAATGGTCTAGACTTTTTTTATTTTCTTTCAGCGGCCACGGTCGTTACCCGCTCCGACGATTCTCTTGAACCACGAATCGTTTTCTGAATGTTTTTTCGTCATCCGTCACTTTCTAATCAATTTTGATCTATGCTATGTACAATAGGAACAAAAAATGTCTGTTGCGATTGCGAACGATCAGGTGAAAATATGGCCAGTCAAGCGTTTTATGTATTTTTCGTGCAATTTGACGAAACGCCTATCTAAGAAAGAACGCAGTGACTGATTGCTACTAGATTTTATATATCGACAAGCAGAATTCTAGTACAATAATCATGATTTTATGATCTTTTGTGGCGAAGTGATCGTCTCTGAAGATAATTAAGTATGACAGTTTAGCAACGGTTACAGTGATTAATGATATAACTAATCAGATTGAAACTGACCTAGAAATGCAAGGTCCCTACAAATCACCCCTGCTTCTGAGGTGTAACAAAGGGGAATATAGATCTATTGTGTCACAGTAACACACACGACACTCGCAATAGTAATTATTGTTAATATTTGACATAGTAGACCTTTAAAACAAAGAGATTTGTAAGGGTTATAGGGCTGACATTGGAATCAAATCAGGATCAAAATTTTGGGATAAAAATTCCCAAAATGTTGATTTTTGATCAAAGATTTATTTTCTCTCTTTGTTAGTAACGACTAAGACAGAACTATTTCAGAAGATAAGAGAGAATTTCTAATTGGAAAAAGTAATACTTAGTTAAGATTTTGTAAGTGATGTCCCGTTGAAATGCCTTTGCTATAAAATAAGAGTGAAAATTGACGGCATCAATTTTGCTATGATGAATTCTAGTCAATAAATTAAAGGGCACCGAATAAACGTAACTTAAGTTTAAATTTACAAGTCAAGACTCGTATCCTTTTCAATGGTTGGAGATAGTTATATAAGTGGAGATGAATTTGCATTCATTTAGCTGGTAAATACTAAAACTTCTTCTTAATCCTCGCACAAGTCCCTAATAATCTTCGGAACAGTTCTGGTAGGCGTTAGCGTGCAACGCGTTCATTACTAAGCGGTGTCGTGCAGTTATGACAGACTGCCCCGTCTGTTATGTGTCAACATCTATAATATAAAAATGAATCGCAAAATGTGTTGGTAAGCGCATAACTCAACAACGCCTGGACCAATTTGGCCAATTCTTTTTTTTAAATGTTCGTTGAAGTTCAAGGATGGTTTTTACGGCGAGAAAAATTCGAATAATTGCCGGAAAAACCCTAAAAACAGCCCTTTTCTTTTTCCCATACAAACGTTTTCTAACTAAAACGTAGAGTAAATTTGAGCTTTATTACAATTGCATAAAGTTCATATTAAATTACAAGCACTCATTGTTGTCTAAGCAATGTAGGTGTGTTCCTAACGTCAAAGAGTCAATTTGCACTTTATTACCGCTTTACAAAGTTCAAATTCAATCATATCTAAACATTCGCTAAAGAAAAAGAACATGCAGAAAAAATATTTTCTCATACATTTTGTATCGGGAACGGATTGACAGATTTGACAGAATTAAAACACGAACACAAATGGCGTTGTTTTCTGTGAGGTTTCTATTTCGGTAGATGGCGTTCTGTGCATTTTCCGACCTACTCATAAGCTGCTGGTGTGACTTTGATTTTTTTTTTGTGTATGTTTAAATGGGTCCCCCTGGATGATTTAGATTTACAATTTGAGCCAGTAGGTGGCACCGTAATCGGGTTCTAAAATTTTTTTTATCAGGGTAAGACACGGGAAATTAAATGAATGATTGAGATGACGGCTGATAGGGATGAATGGAAGAAAAGGGCAGGAAGATTATAATACAAGGCAAGACAACGTTTGCTGGGCCCGCTAGTAGTAGATAAAACTGTCTGGCGTAGGCTGGACAAGATGCAAGTTAATGGGAAGATTTGTGAAATCTGCGAGAAATTTTCCACAATCAATTTGTTCTTGTATGGATAATGTTTCCGTCTTTCATTCTATCTACGACTACATAATGTCCCAAACAATTCGATATGTTCTTTATTTATTGTTCTGGGCGTTACGGTTAGGAATTGGTTAACATTCTAAATTATATCACACAGTCATCATAGTATTTAACGATATGTATGGCGGGCTCAGTGATAGGATGAGTGGGGCGTGTTTGGGTGAGGATTTGTTTGTGAACGCAGCCACGATATTAGGGGAAAACCCAAGTAGGCAAAGTTTTTTTTAATAGTAAGTCCAGTTATTCGATTTTCAGGTATAGGAAATGTCATCTCATTTTCAGGGAATAGATTCATATTACACTTAGATCACGCGTGCTTGGGTCTCACGGATACACGAAGAGTGTTCGTTCGTGGTTGGGTCAAACTAACCCAAGCCCACTAAAGAACTGATCGCACATTAACATAACTATACGATACAAATATTTATTAAATTGAATGATTCTTGACTTGTATCAAAGATGTTATCTCAGTGATATTGTTTTTGCATTTTTTTTTTATTGTATTCGGCAAGAGAATGATCTGAATATTTAGCAATATTTCAAATATTCTTTCGTAGTTTAATGTTCCTTTGCAAGAAAAGTGGTACGCTAAGTTATGTAAGCTTGCAAGTAAATCATGACAGTGCATGCAATATGTTGTGAAATCGTTTGAAGTTTATGTCATAAAATAATGATACCGTTTTGAGTGTTTGTAGGTTTTATTGTAGGTACTTTACGATGGCATGTCTGTTCATTGTGCATTAGGTTATAGTACCACAAACATTCATGTTCAATCGCATACGTATACCTCTTTTCTGCACCAGAATATGTATCACAACTATAGAGTGGGTGGGTATAGTATGGGTTTCCGCCCAGGCATTTTGGGCAAAAAGAAATAAATGCTCTGGCAAAAAATCATCTATATAGATGGGTTTATGCCAAGGCATTTTAAATTATAAAAAAAAATAATTTTTTTCGCCCATCTCTAATCACAACAGTTCTTTCTCATGGAAAAACTTAATCAAATCAACCAATTAATTAAATGACCGCATATAATATATTAATCTTTTTTATTCGAGAGTTTATGTTGTATTCTACAAAAATACATTAGGTATAAACAATACAGAATTCATTAATTCAGTATTAAATAAAAAGCGTCTGTACTTAGTAAATGCACCGTCAACCCTGAAGCAGCGGTAGCCTAATGGCTAGGACGTTGGACTGGCGATCATGTTTGTTGGTTCGAAACCCACCCATTGCACTACCGACGTGAACCTACTCGTAACACAAGCTTAGCACGAGGGGTTAATAAGAATATTCGTAATGTGCGTTTCTCCATTTTTCTGTTCAATTTCTGCCGAGTCCATCTTATGGTTGGGTGGAAGATATCTCTGGTCGCGATAAGGCCATCCATTGTATATTTTAAAATACGATGTATATGCTCTCTATATCAAATTTCTTGGTGTACAATAAAGAGTATATAAATAAATAAATAAGCGCGAAAACATCTCGTAATTAACATCTAATTAAGGGGTGGTAAACTGATTTTATTTTTATTTTATTAGGATCTGCAACAAAGAATGCACCTTATGTGCTATAGTAGTGTTTACAATAATAGTTATTCCTAGTGTTTCCTCAATTACAGGAGACTAAATCATGCAATAATATAAAACAAACAGACAGAATGTTGAATTAAATGCACTTAGGCTGTACAATTAAAATTAAATTGAATCTATCAGCTTAATAAAAGACATTTATACAGCTAGAAATTTAACACTTATATGTAGATGATTTGATTTATTGGAATAATTTTGAAAGTAATACGTTGCATATACATTACGTACCCTTAATCAACTGTAGCCTACATACGGTGGTAAATACTGGAGTTCAAGTTTACCCATAAATTCAGCTTCGATTAGGGAAATGAGTATGCTCTACGTGTGCACGTAAATTTCCATTACTTACTACGGTTGCGTCTTCGATTCCTGATCAAACTGATGACAGTTTGTTTGTGTTTATCTGATGGGTAACGGTTGTATTGATCAAATTTAATGAAGATTGCTGAAATAGCTAATATGTATGTTGCAGACGTAATATTTGAAACTATTGTAGACATTATCAACATAATCTTCACCTTAACCTCTTTTCAATAACACTGCTCGACTTGGGAATGGAACAGGACCTCTAGCATAGCAGTTGCACTCAGAGCCACTAGGCTATGAGGCAGTTAATAAATAATTATTTTTAATAAAGAGACTGCCTTATTAGTCTAGTGTTCCCAAGTGCGACTGCTACGCTAGAGGTCCTGGGTTCGATCCCCAGCTAAGTGCTATTGCTCTCGAGCTAAGTGTTATTGAGTTTTTCTATGAAATTCAGTAGCAGCTCGGAGTCTGAATTTGTGCCCAGTTAATGGCAATAGGCTCGCCCCCTATTACATGGTACCTAAACATACCAGGCGAACTGTGGGTGTACATTAGTACGCCTCTGCCTAACCTTTCGAGGAGTACGGGCGTGATGGTATGTTATTTTAAATAAAATCCGTAAAAGTTTTATTTCTATGCCTAATATTCGCGAGTTTAATAAGGTTGCCTGGAAGAGATAGCAGTCCGCAATAGGGCCGCACATTGTATATTTGTAAAATTGTTGTGTCCTGTCTATTTGTGTTTTTATTTGTGTACAATAAAGGATATATGCATAAAATAAATAAATAAGTGTCAAAAACCATTAAGGTGTTCATAGAAATAGAATTATTCATTGTTTTGTATTAAAATTACAGACGTTCTTGATAATTTGTAACTGATTGCTCAAACATTTGCTGCTTAACCTACTATTCTTAATAAGCATTACGGATTTTACGATTGTCGTGCGTGATAAATAAACATTAGACAAGATCATATATATGTAAATCGATTATTCAGTTTCAAAAGCTTTAAAAGCTAAGTCGCTTGTCACTTCTATTGTATGACATAATATGTAGTTAGATAATGTTGGATTATACCGAAGACTGCCTTATTAGTCTAGTGGTCCCAAGCGCAACTGCTACACTAGACGTCCTGGGTTCGATCCCCAGGTCGAGCAGTGTTATTGGGTTTTTCTATGAAATTCCCAGTAGCAGCTCGGAGCCTGGATTTGTGCCCGGTTAATGGCTATAGGCTCGCCCCCTATAACATGGGACCTAAACATACCGGCGAACTGTGCGTGTACATTAAGTACGCCTCTGCCTAACCCTTCGGGGAATACAGGCGTGATGGTATATTATGTTATGTTATATACCCAATTTATTAAGAGTTATGTACTTGACAAAACCTAACATATACCATCACGCTTGTATTTTCCGTAAGCTTAGACAGAGGCTTATAAATGATTTGATGCACATCCACAATTCAGCGGTATGATTCGGTCCTACGGAATAAGGGACGAGCCTTGTCATTAACCGGGCGCATATTAAAGCTCCGAGCTCCTATTAATTTCCTAATAAAAAACCAATAATGTTGCTCGACTTGGAATCCGAATCTAGGATCTCACTCTCGGTGCTTGCTAGACTAAAGAGACAGTTTAAGTATAAACCCTTACTCTAACCTACTCCAGAATTGGGTCCAACCTGGATAAAAACTAGCCTATGCGTCTAAATTTCATCCAGATCCGTTCAGTCGTTCTAGCGTAAAAGAGTAACAAACATCCTTAAATTCATACTCACAAACTCTCACGAGCTCACCGTATCCTTCAGTCTCGAGCTCGTTCTGCGTGAATCGGATCGCCAATAATTAACAAAAATGTAAGGTAGCTGTTAGTAATTGTAACATTAAGACGTCCAACAACTTAGTCTACCCGTGACCATGGATGCTATAAAGGATCCGAAACGTCGGAAATCAAAATAATATCAATACAACGCGATAAAATCCGTAAAAAGTAGTTTTATTTCAATGTCTAATATTCGCATAAGTGTCAGAAACCAGTATATTAGTAAGGATATTAGCCAGTCGGTTCATTAACCCCGAAGCTACTGACGAAAATAATTCCTATGTAAATTATTTATTATATAATACTTATAAAACTACCAAATCATTCAAATAAACAAATGTCACTGTAAATTTCAACATGAATATTACGTTACACTACGTCTTAGTCTCTAATGATTATAACGCAAATAAGTGACATTGGGGTCATGAATATATGCTGTGTGTCATCCGAAACATTTGAAGAAAAACTGATCTTACAGTTATCAGCGCCAGAGATAACACGTGTTATCACAACATGTGATGAACTTGAAATCCTACGTTTACAAGAGCCGTTTATTTTTGTATACAATATTTACCCAAAGAAGCCGCTGATATTTGTTTAAGTTTTCCGTAAAGAAATATACTCTCGTGTGTACATATAACAATTTGTTATTGAGTTTCTGCCGTGTTGAAGATTTCGAGGCGAATTTTAAGTTTTTTTTTTTCTCTTTATTTATTATAGCGACCCGCTCGCTGTTTCACCCGCGCTGCTCCGTTCCTAAGAGGCGTAGCGTTATATAGCCTATGTTACTCAGTGATAATGTAGCTTTCTAACGGCAATAGAATTTTTGAAATCGGTACAGTACTTTTTGAGCCAATTCGTAACAAATCTTTTCTCTTTATAATATTAGTTTGGATTAGAGACTTTTATACATAAGTACAAGCCACTCCAATCGTGCCTTATAATAAATTGTAATTAACTAAACCGTAACTTATATAAACTACTAAAAACTTATATAACTTTGTGGCTGCTATTGAATAAGGTGTAGACAAAAAAAAACGTGAATCCTACCCACATCCTATTTTAAAGGATATAATAGACAAATGGAGAGGCAGCTGAACCCAACATAATCGATTAAAGGCTTGGAATACTGAATACTCAAAATAAAAAAAAAACTGTTTCATTATTTTATCCAGTTAAATTCTGAAAGATCCGGAAATAATTGTTGCATTTATCCAGCAAAGCCACAATACGAGGTCATTATTAATAACATTAATAATATACTGCCTGATAACTTTTCGGAAAACACCTCAGAAAATCTTAACTCAAACACCACGTTACTAAGAGTGAGTTACCGTCACACAACATGTAGAACGTGTAATCAAATTTATCTACAAATTATACATACATAGCCGTATAATTTGAAATTGGCTATGAGAACCAGACAACACTGACAGAGACAAACTAATTACGTTCAAGTTTAGCAAAACAATTACAAACGCACAGAAATTATACAGTAATTTATATCATTTTAGACACTTTTACAAATCAATATTTTTAATACTAGATGGTGGATTTCCTAGTCAACGACCTCTAAGAAGAAATACCAAACTCTTTCTTTCATACAGTAGTATAAGTCTACCTTGTGCCCGCAACTTTGTCTGCGTGGACTCGAGAATTGGGTCTGACCTGGATAAAATGTAGCCTATGTGTTATTCCAGACGATAATCTATCTCTGTGCCAAATTTCATTCAGATCCGTTCAGCCGTTCTTGCATGAAAGAGTAACATACATCCATACTCACAAACTTTCACATATATAATATTAGTGAGGATTATTTATTTTATTTTAGCTGTGCTAAAGATTCGCAGGAATCACAGGCGTTATAAAGACACTTAATATGTACTAAAACCTTATAACATACCTAATACAGTACATAATGATTATGAATTATGTACTATGTTCATAATGTTGAGTTATTACAAAAGATTCTTTGTGACATGTCGCTATCTCATGAATACCACGCAGAATCAACTTCCCACAGTTAGTCAAGTATTACGCAAGAACACAAGTTACTGTGTCAACGTAAATTATGTTTAACTATGTAACTAACATTTCCTATTATTAAAAACACTAATTTTGCCTCTTTATCCAACTCTATACAAACGAAAGCTTATACAATAAAAAAAAAAGATGATTCTAGTATCAAATTCAATGTTCCGAAATATTGACAGACATCTTCGGGGTTTATCAATGGCTGGCTAGCTGGGCTGAAAAGGTGGCTGGATGGTCGGTTCTTCTTTCTTCTATACTCTTTAATATGTTCTAAATATGAATTGTTTTTCTACCCCCACAGAGGTCGCTAAAGGTGCGTCATAACGTACTACTTTGACAAGACCTCTTTTAGAGAAAGCCGAGGCTTAGGCCACGGCCTATTGCAGATTGGCTCAACACGATAATTCAATTTTCTGGCCAACGATTTATCCTAACTCAAAATCCCTTATCAACGGTAGACAGGTTGCCCTGTGAGGTTGTGTTGTGTGTGACCCCTAAAATCTCGCATTTTTAATTAACTTGCACTCAACAAAAGCCTTTGGATAATTATTATTCTATTTACATATACATAAAGGTTTTAGCAAGCTGCCCACACATTGGAGTGTAACCCTTTTTGAACATTTAGCTGCGTTAGTAAAAAGGTTAAAACGAATTAGCTTTGCTTTGGGATTTGCGTTGGAATTTCAATGATCAAAGTAGGATTTTCTATGGAATTCTCAGTAGCAACTTGTAGTTTGGATTTGTGGTCATTTTAACTGTGGGTGTACACGAGTAGACCTCTGGCTAGCCTTTCTGGGTACACAGACGTGAGGGGATGTTGTCAAAAAAAATATTGTAATCATAAAGTAAAATTGCTATCCCCCACGACCAACCGCACGATCAATTGATAGGTCTCCGATGTATCCATACAACGTGCTAAAAATAATGGGCGGAACACACGTGCGAATAAATATAGCCGTTCGGTCGCGTTCAAGGAACCCGCGATATTTGTTTACTGACCGGCTGATTGTGTAACTGAATCGTAACGACGCCATGTCGTATCGGAACATTTGGTTTCGACTTCTTAGAATTTAGTGCAATAGCTCGTAGTAAGTGCGATGGAGTGGGAATATTGATAGTTTCGACTGCACTGCATGGCAGTACGACTAACATAACATAGTTGATATGATGCCAATATATTTTATTTAATACTAGCGACCCGCTCGCGGTTTCACCCGCGTTGCCCCATTCCTAAGAGACGTAGCGTAATGTTAAATAGCTTAAATAGCTTGAATCACTCTATCTATTATAAAAAACCGCTTCAAAATCCGTTGCGTAGTTTTAAAGATTTTAGCATACATAGGGACGGACAGACAGCGACAGCGACTTTGTTTTATACTATGTAGTGAAGCTTTGATTTTATTAAAGAACGTAAGTGACGTCATTCTCAAAACGAAAGCGAATGAAAGTTGGATGTAGGCATCAAAACAGAAATGAAAGGGTTATAAAAGTTCAATATAATTTGCATACTAAATAAATTGTATCGGAAAACGACCGGTTTCAATCAAAACAAACTTAATTACTTTCGCTCATCCGCCACACAAAACGAAGATCATTAATAAACGCATGCTAAACAGTCTAATTTGCATATTATACGCAGAAATGGAAAATTACTCACATTTTCTTTTAGCAACACATCCCTGCGAATTCGAGGGCAATGATATTTAAATTCATGCCAGTATAAAAATGATTAGTCACAGACTATCACTTTTAAATGCGTTGGTTACATTTCGTAATGCATCTAGCATGCAGCCAGTATGTGGGTATGTGTGTCGAAGTAAAAACTCCCGATCGCCATTTTCGAAGTGGGCTAACGACCGGCGCACACGATTGACGTACAGTTGGTGGCACAAGTGAAAAGATTATCAAATTTTAAATTGAAAATGTAGCAGTTATTAATTGGAACAATTTAGTGAGCACGCAATGCTTATATAATATTGTGGTTGTTTTTTTTAATTTGCTATTTCACTAGCATACAGTGAAAATATCATAAGGGGGACATCTTCAAAATAACGAAAATAAGAAACATATTCATCGACAATCTTTCGCTTTCGAAAGACTTCCAACACTTCTAATTTTAGGTAACTGTTTTTGTAGTAAATATAACAGTACTATTAATTAATAACTAGATCGAATCTAAAACGGACAGTATAGAAAAAAGTGTTGCACTTAAAAGCTGTTTTTTGTCAGCGGCTAACGACGCGTGTCTAAACGGCAACACGGTAGTGTACTACCAGTCTTACAATAAGGCCGTCTGAATATAATATTATGGACACGGAATTACATGTTTTTAAAGTTGTTTTTTCTCCTCGATTTCTGAAAAATATATTGTCTTAATATGATTAATTAATTTATAGGATAAAGCTAACTCCACGATACGACGTTATTGCCGAGCTATTACCGTAGATGATACATATACACTGGGTTTATTTACTATATTGGAATTGTTACATTTCACATTAGTTTCGACTTTTTCCCTATTCGTGGTATTGAAATAAATCATTATAATTGTTACCTACATATATTAGAATTCGTAGAACTTACCAGTTGCAAGGCACACTGTTTTTCTGTAACAAGACCTGCTCTCTGTCTCCCATAAGTGTGGAGGTAATTAAGATAACGCAATTATGACGTAAGACTCATACGTTGTACAAATATGCAAACGTCTTTTAGTTCAATTGTTTCACACTATCGTCGCCATTAACGCATATTTAGGCTGGAGATAATACAAGTAGTTTTAGAATAAGGTTTGCGATAAACACTTTAAAACAAGCTTAAATATTATCGACAAAATTTAAAGCCACATTCGTTCTAACAGTTTGAGATATTTCACGTCGAAATCATTGCTACATCTTCAAGAACTTCGTAACACTTTCAATTACGAAAATCGCTTAAAAAAGCACCGGGTCGAAAATAGGTAGATACCTACGAAAATAACTTTCTTCGATTCTAAAACTTACCTTATGTGTATGCCGATGATGCGGGGTCACCGGTGGGGGGTGCTGAGGCGGTTGTGGCACCTGGTTCTGGCCGGTTACGACAACCGGGAGACCGTCCACTATAGTAACCATCACCCTCTTGTCACCACTGCGGCGGCGTTCAGCCGAGTTCCTCCTGCGGCGCTGCTCATCAACCACGGGCCTCGCAAACACGGTTCTACGATCAAAGTTTCGTGGATCGCTTTGATTTTCTGCGGCCCTGGTAGCAGGTGTGTGGCTTTTGGATCGCTTCAGGAGTCGCATGACGTGCGATTTTAGAGCATCAGGCTTGCTCACAGGAGGTGGGAGCTCCTGTTTGTGTTTGTATGACTGAGAGTGCGCGTGGTGACGCTGCACAGACACCGTGTGCCCCATCCCTGGTGGTATCACGTTCGAAAGGCTCTTGACTGCGTACGCAGCGTCTACTTTGTTGCCGGCGACGCACGATACCTCGTACATTCCGACACTACCGTTCCCGGCGGCTCTCCCTTACACTTCCACTTACACAACCATGTTTTTCAACTTATCCTATAGCACTGCAATCCTTTTGTACTATACTCGTTTATGCTTTCCGACAAAGCATCGTATAACAAGCACTTTACACAGAATTGGTTGCTTCGAACAGTTCGTTGCTTACATTTAAAGTGTTCGTTATGAATGTCGCACGTGATCGAAGGAAAATAACTTTAACAGGTCGGACCGGTTGTAAAGAATTTTCGCGTGGCAAGTGAGATGTAGTGTAGTTATTAATTGGGCGGAACGACGCAGATACGTCTTAACCGCGCGCGAGTCGCCGACCAACTGAGCACGTAAGGGGCGCGCGGTACTCGCCGTATGATAGTGATAACGAATGATGCGTTCAGCCTGCCGAGGTCCATATAATCCGCGAAAAGGTCAATGTTTCGATGAAGTCAGCGGCAATTGGTGTAATTGCCGGATAATGTACGTGAATTGGATAATGTGTTTGGTTGACGAAATACAACGGGACGGAACGCCCTCTAGTGTTGTGAGCATTGTATTAAATAATTTTATTTAGAAAACTTGTATTCGGACTGCGAAGAAAAGTTTAAACATAAAGCGAGTCATGTTTGTGTTGCAATCTCGATACATTTATTTATACTCAAGACTTGATTTGCCATCGCATTTTAAGAACTGTTGCTTATAAATAGGATATGCCCAAATAAAGGTGTTTTATAGTACTTGTTATTACAAATGTAATAATTTCAAACGAAAAGAGACGTAAGTAATACATTCTAATGTTTAGGTCAACAAACTTCCGTCAACACCTTAAATATTGAAATTCCAAATGACACTGTTGCAAGTTTTATTGAATTTAAAACTATTTCGTTTACTCCGCTCCATGTTGGATCGACCTGAATATCTGCAACACGTATTATGAGACCGGAAACGTAGACGTGGGTAGAATTGTCATTGGCTTTTGTTTAAAATTGGGACGATCGCTAAAAAGTCACGTTATCTATGATAGTTTGACAGTTATTTTTTTAAATAACCATTTTAAAATTTTAGGTAGGTAATTTAAACAAATTAAAAAAAAGAGACTCCTCTTTATGTAACGTATTAAGCAGATTTTCGGTCCGCAAACCCATCTACCAGTATTAAAACGGAAAGCAATTTTAGGGTTCGTTTCACCGCTAAAATAACAAACAAAGTACTTCAAAAGGATTTATAAAGAATCATGGCAATTTTCCTTTTACGCAACAGCTCTTTTTAAATGTTGACGACGTAATTATTAAACTAACCAAACATAAACATTTGGTCCTTTGGTTCTATGGTCCTTCGACACCTAAACGCATACCTCATAATGGGTACTAAAAGCTTTGGAATTTCCTCTGTGAGATAAGACCCTGCTTTGAAATGTATTCCTTAACTGCTAAGTAGCTTAGTAATTACGTTGGTTTAATTTAATGGTAGTTAAGAGTTGAGATTTTAATTACTAGGTGTCAAAACTTCGGAGGAAACGTTCGTTAACAGCCTATTTTGAAGCTATGTTCAAATGACGACGGACTCGACCTACTCGCGTTTTTGGTAACGGTAATTACAAAGGGGCATAAGGCCTTAACATACCAACGGGTACTCATTGTGTCGTCAAAAGCTCGCGGCAGCAAGGGAAACCCTTGTCACCTAAACGTAGACAATATAAAAGGTGTTTATTTATACAAAATACGTGGATCTCCGTTTATTTGGACCAATTGCTATTTCATGAAAACAATGGCATATACACATACATATAATATACATATGTGTGCATTTTATATATTTTTTATTACAATCCAGCTAGAAAAATCTTTTAAGAATATTTTCTACACTAGAAAGGAATTTTGCTTCTAAAGTAGATATTACGCCGAATGAATTCATAGCAACGAATAATACAACCAAGTGGTTTGCAAGATTGTGTAATCTCAGCTATAGAGATATTATAATAAGGGTAAGTGTTCACTAGCGTAAACAACGGAATTGATCGAATCGGTTAAATAACAATGAAAATAAGTTAACGAAAGCGGGATCAATTTATAAAACCAATTCGAATCGAAATTTAAACATGGAAGCAAATGTAGTACCTATGTATGTGATGTGGCATGCTGTTGAATTGTAAATTCTCAAAAATGAATCCCGTTCCATGGCTTACAGTATAGTGAACGCTCGCTTTTAACGCAGCCCTGAAACTGATCTTAACTCAATCGGCAGCTGACTAACGGATTGGGTAACTATAGTTTAAAATCATAACTATTGTCCAATCTGTATAGTGACCTCAACGTCAAATGGTTATTTATTGTTATAGAAATAAACTCAATACGCTTTGATTGTGAAGGTAAGCTTATAACTAGTGTTTCTAAATATACGCTCCATTGGTTTAGCCGTTGCTAGAGTGTGAGGCTGGATGAGCTTGGGTGGTTAAATTGTTCGTGCTAAGGCTACTGATCCTAATCCTTAACAAAAAACGAATGAAAGGTGGTTAACCACCCAAGCTCATCCAGCCTCACACTCTAGCAACGGCTAAACCAATGGAGCGTATATTTAGAAACACTAGTTATAAGCTTACAGTACAGTACTTGGTAAGATTGCGACTAAGTAGGTTATCGTGCAGTGTGCATTTAAATAATGCACAATGATATAAACTATATACTAATTCTTATTATTCTTTGCTTACCCTGAATGGAGATCGATTATGGATAATCATGTTACAAACGCTCAATAAATGAAGTAGTTATTAACTAGACTATCCATACATGTATTGTCATCAAATCATAACAAAGTAAAACAATTCCAAACCTACTTCAATCAATTTTCCTTATGCAAATTAACACTTATTGCCACCTCGACCGTGGCTAGCGACAAAATTAACGTGCACAACACAATTACAGTGGCAAGTCATAGTGCCTTAACTGCTAGACATAAAACTATGCTAGTAGTGAGTTAGCTAGCAGAGTTAACACCAGTCAATATTGTGAGAGCTAGTGAAAGCTTATGACGCACCATCGTTTGTTGATTGAAATTTAGAACCTACCTAAGTTTACAGAGTAATATAAAGTAGTAGTTCCTTTATAGTTTTAGTTATACTTTAAACTCAAAAGATTAGCCAGAGCCAGCAGGTTGATAAGAAAGTTGACAGCTAAACCTGCTCAGCTAGTAAGATTATTCGATGATTGATGATTCAAAACAATGACTAACTGTTATCCAAAGTACTTTTAAGTTTTATTCGCAAAATTAACGCGTTTGTTAGGCTAGTAAAGGTTGATGCGTTAAGTGTAAAGTAGTTTCTGCTCATGTTACTGCGTAATAAATATACCTGTTTTTCTGTCTATTCGCGAGCGGTAGTCACCGCTGTATCTGATATTCATATTGGCTTCATTTATATTTATGTTATTATGTTCGACTACCTACTGTATACTAGCGAAAGGGTTTGTCATGTATTAGATAATAAAGTTCCCGAAAGGAAAGCACAAATAACTATTGGACATAATTCGATATAAAACGAAATAAGAAAGTACTCATAAAATAGTGATGATGATTTCTAAACTTATATACCATTCTAAACACAATTATTTTTCCCGAAGGTTTTCCAACACGCAGTCCTATTAAGATGGACGTTTTTTAATTTTGCAACACAAACCACAAGCTCATATGAAATAGTAGGGTTAGTACTGAAGGACCAAATGTTCTTTCAATACCACAACTCCACAGATCACGACTTGTGTTTCATTTTCAACACCTTCGCTTATCCGCCTATATAAAACTAGTTTGTTATTACAACTAATGCACCAAACTCATTATACAGAATTAACACGCGTGCAATGTGTAAACAGACGATTGCTATGTTTTTTTCTTCCATTTGTGTGTTTGGACCGATTTTTTTCTGTAAATATATTTGCTGTAGAGTATTTTTGTTTGGTGCGCTTTTATTTTGAATAAAAATAAAACATGTGTGAGTGGATAGGAACCGTAAACGATTTTTAGTTTAATAGTGAATCCAAGTTATTGGTTTCAAGTGTGGAAAGAAAAATAAGCCTATTCCTTAATACTCCATAATTTTTCATGTTTGTGGTAGTTCTACACAGCCAGCAGAATGGTGCCTAATAACCGATACACAATAACCGTCGGCTGATGGATACCCTTGCATATTTAATGCGGAATATTTCCATTCAGTGAGCCGTGCTGGCTTCCCCTGCCAATATCCCAAGCGTGCCAACTATGTTTAATTTTTTGTCACATTTCACAACTTCAGTCAAGTCTACATAAAATATGAAGTCCTTTTATGATTTTTACAGTAAAGGAAATCATACGTTGTTTGTAAATAAAGATTCGTCCCGAAGGACCAAAGTTTTCACAGCCTAAAAACATAAACATATCTCCTAAAAATAAATCTTGATGAAAGAGAAATATATATATATTTTTTTATTAGTAGCTTATCACAGACTAAGTACGGGAAATGGGTTTACCATGATGATTACGTGGACTGACAGGCATCGTAGTCAGTAGCGGCTTATCTACTTAATACTGTATTGTGACGTATGTACAGGCTTTGGACTAGTTTGTTCATTACTTGTTTCCTATAGAAAAGAATCCAGCTTAAAGACACTATCATAAAAACACTTATTTTATGTTAAACACTTAGTTTATTATAACGCTTATTTTATGTGCAACTTAAATATGCCGAAAACGCTGACAAATCGAAGCCGTCTAGAAAGAATAATATTCACTAGGAGACGACAAGACTAAAATTAAAATCAGACAATACAAGATAAAAATCAGAAATAAAACCACTGATCATTTAATCCTTCCTAGATTTCCCCACAAGTGCCGTAAAACATCATTTGAGGAGCAAAACATATCGACAGGCGTCGAGAGAATCCCTCCCACTTCCACACTTTACAATAATGGATGCCTTTTGTCTATCCGTCACACGCGGCGCCACAGCACGTCATGTGCCGGCAGTGTTCACGCTGTATATACATATACATTACTGTACACAGTAAACCTATATTTACTGAAAAATAGACAAATTAAGTACCTAGGTACTTGTATTCCATAACTGTACAACTACTTGTATAAATGTATGATATTATACAATATCGGTATGAGACAATTGACGTGAACGTGTAAATATCTTCCTGAAGTTAATACAATCGACGAAATAAGCTTTTTATTTTATACGTATCTGTACTAGACCGAACTGTTTCCTCTATGCAAGTTTTGCAAGACGTATTCTACAAGACAACATCCAGAGAGCAACAGTACTATAATCTATTAAAAGTAATTATTTTCCTATCTTAAAATAACCCACACACATTAATCCTGTAATTTCCCAAAAACATTCTGTTTTCAATCACTCTCCGCCAGTACTTGCTCCATTAAAGTAAACTTTCTTTACACAGCTACGCACCTAAAAGAGTTAGGCGTAAAGTAAATAAATCAATGGATTTACTATTTCTTTTAATGTGTTTATTTACGTAAACGCTTGTAGGTACTGAGTTTCTTCAAAGGAAAGCCTGAATGAATACTTCGTGTTACGCCACAATTGATACCATGCAGGCCAACATTATGTGAATTTTGACATAACTTAAAAAAAATGATCTTTACTATTATGTGATTCTGATATGTGTGAGTAACAAGATAACCTTTCCTTAATAATAACAAAACGACACATAAGTCCAACTAGAGCCAAGCTACAAATACACAAGACACCCATTCAAGCAAATTTATCAAAGCAAACGAGGCACAATATGGGCGTTCCGTCTATTGTGCGTCGCCCGACACATCTCAAGGTCCCCGAAGACAGATACTGACAGTAAACTGATAATGTCGGACTTTGGTCAGCTATGATGGCACTTTCCGGACCCGAAGGGCCCCAGATGTCTTTAGAAGAAAGGTGTTTGTTGATACATGTCACCATTCAGGCGTCGGCAATGAAATTGATAGTATATTATATGTATACATAAAATAGTATATTTATAGTAAATTACATTTTAAATACAGATATTATGATATAGGTAATATAGGTCCTGTATCGCTTGAAGGTTCAATTTCCTGGACGGAAATGTTGTATTTTATGATTATAACAACAGTGAAAAATGATGTCGTCAGCATTTGAATCAAAAGATAAACATCAAATTTCCTCTGGAAAACAGAACCCGTAAAATAAAAACTGGAGACAAAATTTAAATGCCAGTTTGCAACGCTTTTTTTAAAGTTTAAAAACAAAATTTAAAACCAAGCAATTTAACAAAGGGATACGTTTAAACACAAACATGAAGTAAAATACTAAACTCGTACAGAAAGACCAACGTCTAATATTACGCTTCTAATCCGGGTAGAATGCCTCACAATTTAGATAACGAAACACAAACAACGAGCCATGAATGTACTTCAAAAACAGCTTCTATTCCTCCCCAACCCTCTGTAATTCAACATGAATGCGCGGAGATTAAAAAAGATACCTTGGTCCAGAGTTAAGGGTAGACACAACTGAAAATAAATAGAGGAGGAATGAATAGAATAAATGGAAGGATGCAAAATGCTATAGTTACTAAGAGTATGTATCATCACAACAAAAGCGAGAACAGCTAGGATAATTACAGCGAACTACTTTTCCTTTTTTATCCTGCAAATTGCAATTTTTGTCTACATACTCGTACCTACATAAATTCTCTTTTAATAGTATCGTATCGGTGGGTAAAAGGACCAAAAATATTTATTTCAACAAACAAAAATAGTATTTTTGTACGCTCCAAACGAATTGAAAGAAAACTACAGTGGCTATTTTCCCTTCAAGAAAATCTTCAAAGAAATTCATTTTAAAAATAAACATGATATTATTACTCGAATCTAAGAATAGTCTATTCCTGAAAACTCACAGAATACTTTGTTATGTAGGTAGATAAAAGAAAAAAATCTTTTTTAACTTGAAGACCTGAGGCAATTATTTAAGGCTTACAAACGTTTACCAACTTTTGCAAAATATAAATTATATTTCTTGCGCGTTTATTCCAGGGGCACTTATTAATAGCCCTCAGGTTAGGTAAATTTAAGAACTCTTACAATATAATTTTCTTGTCGTTCATGTTTACATGTTTATTATTAATGGCCGTAACAAAATCCTGTCGCTTTTAATTATAAGAAAAAATTAACGCCGTACAGTCATAAAATCACTTAATATACCTAACACAGTACTGCTGCCAGCTCTGTCTAACATTGTGTGTTAGAAAGAGACTTATAGGACATTAGCTTGTCATTCATGAGGAACGCATGCACACCTGCGGTACACACGTTTAAGGTATTTGCATCTGATTACTACTGCAAAGCGTCAAGTTTGTTTAGATCTAAGAATGTGAGGAGGTGGCATTTTAAGTGAGTGTATTATGTGCACAGGATATACTGTTACTTATGCCGAGTGACTTTTAAACTTAGAAAATGTTATATTATATTATAATCGAAACTGTTTATTTAAACTGTAGAAATTAAAAAAAAAATACAAAACGAAAGAAAGAATTAGTTAATTAGATGTTAAAAACTAAAGTACCTACATAAAGAACAAACCGGCTTGACTGTGCTCTAATTTGAGTTTTCCTTAAGCAATAAGGACTAGATTAATATTCAGCATGTATCCCTTCGGAGTTCAATGAACTATAACAAAATTGTGCTACATTTACAACAAACACAGTTGTCTCTTAGAAATGTCATTAAGTACAAAAGAATGGCACCTTTGTCGTACAATTGAGGTTAATATAGAGTGAGGAGGACATATTCAAAAATACAAAACATTGCAGTTCAAAGCAGTGAATATGTGCATATGAGAATAATTAAAAAGCCCTATCCATTTCAGTGCCGATATTCGTCATAGTTCAAAGACATAGAACAGCTACTGTGTGTACGTGACAAAAAAGCCCATGAGCTTTGTTGTATCCATTTCTTACTAACTTCACATAGTAGTTCGATGTCCTGATACATACACAGCAATGTCGACGGTAGGTGAACAAGAATTCACGACTTATTCAGTATTCACGTGCGTGTTGGAGGATTTAGATATAAATATAGATATAAGTATTTCTAAACATAGTATTCTTTTCGATTAATTATTTGTGAAATGGTGTTGAAAAATATCGACGCTTACATTAGATATGATGTTAATATTGTCCAACAAGGACAGAGATATTTTGATTTTAAACACATATTACATAGAGGAATACAAGTAAAATAATTTATTTATATGAAATGTCATTATATTTCTTACATTATATACTTTGTGTAGGTATTCCAACGGTCTTCGATTAGTCCGTGTAGGGATACCTAATTCATTATTTGGTGAGTAACCAACAGTACTCATTACATAAATATATTTTTTTATTATAAAATTACATTTTAGTATCAAATCAACATTGATCCTACTTTTAACTTAGCATATTTATAATAGGTACTGTCTATCCTTAGCAACTCAATATTTTTCTCGTGTAGCAAAGTTTTTCATTCAAAGATTAACACAGATAAGATTTGCGGAAAATGCGTTGTAACTTTTGCATTAACATTAGATATACGTACAGCTAACGTCAATCTGAAGCGGCATTTAATTAAGGTCATAATTACTTGACAGTTTTCCTCGAGATTGGTATCCTCTAGATAAAGATGGAATTTTAATGGGAATTGCTGTTCAAGATATCCAGATGTTTGCAGTTGAAAGGTATTCATCTCAAACTTTTAGTGGTATGTTCGGCAGTGTATTTATTTGTGTTTTAGCTGTATAATAACTGATAGGCGCATTGTGTTCGACCAATATCCACCTGATGTAAAACAACGTGGTCGACGATGGTGCATGTGAGCTAGGGAGAGGTTACCGGCGGCCCAATCCCCTTTTAAAAGGTCGACAACGCACTTGTGACTATTATGGTGTAGCAGGTGTCCATGGGTGGCGGTAATCGCTTACCATCAGGTGATCCGTCTGCTAGTTTGCCCTCCTATCCCATAAAAAAGCTTACCTATTAATCATACGGAAAACTTATTACTGATTATATTGGTAAACGTCAAATATTTTGTCTAGATAAGACCGTGGCTTTCTGACAAACACACCTACAGATAGCACTATTTCCTTAAAATTATCCAGAACCATTGATTTAATCTACCTTAAACCTCAGTTTATATTTTTTTAATTCGCTAGGTAACTATAATGCGAAAGAGTAAATTTTAGCCGTTCTAACTTACAACCTGGTAGATAAAGGAGAACAAAGCCTCATATACAAGTGTCCGGACCGTTGCCAAAATGGTAGTTAAGAGCGTATAAATTTCTCGCCGGTCTGTCCTAGATTTAAGTTTAAAGACCAAACTTTTTCTAGGGCGCTCGGAATTAAAATGAGCTTAAGTTATAGTATTGCAGTACGTTATTGTAGTTAAGGGATGTGTTTTTTTATACCTGATGGTCCTTTCGTCCACATTGAGTGAGCAAATATTGAGGAGTAATTATCGGTAGGTATAGAGAACACTTAGAGCTCGTTATTGTTTTTACCAATACGTATCATAAACATTACATAAATAGAGGTCACAATCGCTTAAATGCTATTTATTTTATAAAGAATTCGCTCCTTAAGTTTGGTCTTTTGATCCGCGTTGGGATTACTTTTATTACATTAATTGTTTAACTTTATGAATTACTTTTAGAGGCAATGTGTTATAAAGGCATTTTACACATACACCTCTTTCAGATTCTAAAAGCTGTAAAATCTTTAGAAGCATAAAGCTATGTTAACGTATTTCATGGATGGCTAAACAAAGCAACGACTAAGCTAGTTGGAATAGAAGCCAAGTGAGCCAAATATACTACGTTAAGCCCGGATAAGCTAGCAGACCGGAAAACTGTAGTAAACGTACAATTAATGTAATAACAAAAATTACAGGGGGTTTTCATTACGTCAGTTTTTGTCTGCATGAACATAGTCGTAGAAATATTATTGGGTTTTTCTATAAAATTCTAGTAGCTCGGGGATTACATTTGATAGGGGTTGACGAGGTACCTAAAACTTGTAAATAATATTGTTCCCTAGGTATGATCTACGTAATATTTTCTTAATTAGGTAGTCACGAGCACCAATATATTTTATCTGAAATTGTAAAAAAAAAATATCTATTTAAATGTCGAATTATTAGACAAATCATAACAGTATGTGTTAAAATATTCTATCAACACAACATCTAATAATTATAATAAAAAGTTTCAGAGAAAATCATTGTTGAATTTCCCTATGTCCATAGTCATGACTGGACGTAAGGGCAAGATGATGATTACATTTAAGCAGTACAAAATACTATTATTATAATATATTAGTCCATAGCAGTACCTACATAGTATTCTCATAAAACTAGCAACAAGGAGACCTTGTACTCATCGGTCGATACTTCGTTATACAAAGATTCCATTCACATTTCGTCAATACGAAACCACGATTCGATTCTCCTTGAAATAGCAGCGATTTTCCTCGCTCGACTGTTGTAAAATAAACCTAAAACATCCTTGCCGAAAGAGGTCTCTGATAACGTGTGACCTTAAGTGATATTACTGAATTGTGTTTCTTTATAATACAGAATTCGCAAACGAGAAGTCAAGACGATAAAAAATACTGGGTTGTATAAATTGATACAGATAAATAGATTGGATTTGACTCACAGTTACCCTCTTACTTATAAATCCTGATCAGCATTTATTACAAACTATTAAAATCATGATAATTTAACCATGAATGCTGCAAAGTATCGGAAATTCGGGATGAAATAATAATAATATCAATTTACACCAAAAAAAGACGTAAAATGTTAACTTATTTAATTCGCGTAAGTCTCAGAAATCAGTACCTAATCCAACTGTTAGCCTTCATAAGAACCGCTTAATTAGCGCTAAATTAACCTTTAGCACTTGGAAATCCACAAGGATTTCCGCTACCTAAGGTGACCTGTTGACTAAAAGCATACCCAAATTAAATAGGCAAAACCAAAGCCAAAACATTTAGACACCTAGGAGCCGGCCAAAAGTACTTAGTTAAAGACCATGCGGTGTTTCGCTATCTGTTGGGATTGGTAGGAAGCCATTCCTAATGCCCCCGCAACGTCATTTAAGTCAATGGTTTTGTGTCAAAATATCGAAATTAATAAGGACTGACGAATCACTGACGAGAAACATTTATGACCTCAACTGTCTTTACATCCAATTTCTGTATTGTACCAGTTGCTTACAAGTTTAGAAACGCATAGTTGTTTCGTCGAAACTGTACAGACAGCCATAAACCGTCCCACCATAGTTTTTATCACGTCACGATTTATCAACCGTCAAATTGTTATTATTATCATAAATCCTCACGTACGTATTAGATTGTTGAGAGCCCTTCAGACACGTTTCGGACGGAATCGTAAAGCATTGTCACGGTGAATGCTAGACCATATTTAGACGACTTTTTATTTCAATGAAGGTCGCTACTTTTCCGCGATATTGGTTTGTAATGGACCCCGAACTGATGCGGATCAAGCGTTTCATGGAAGCAGGATTTCCTTGTAATTAATTTGGGTTGCCAAGAATTAGTTGAAATAAAAGCAAAGTAGGTTGCCATAGAAAAAATGCTGATTAATCTTTTATACATATTTTTTTGCGGTCTCTGTGGAGCTAAGCCTTCATCTACTTCTTTTAACATAATATTTCTGAACGTGAATGTCAAAATTTGCATCTAATGACATCGCGAAAATTCTTAACAGACAATATCGTGATTAGAAGTGGGTCAGTGTTCATAAAATGACCAGTTATTCTGAGAGTCATCTCAAAATCCTTTGTTTCGGAATAATAACTGTTGACTTAACTACTTACTGGTATAAATAACGGATGCATCATGACTGTCTGAGTTAATCTCTTTGTGGAGGAAAATCTATGATTCAGTACACAATAATGTATTTAGCGGTATTACACATAGGTATCATAATTAAATTGAATGATACTGGAACGGAAGAAAATTCCATGGAACATTATTCTGCCTATTTATGTCTGAGAATTCCAGTTAAATTGTATGTAACATCGTGTTCTATCAATACCTACTGGGGTAGTGGGGATTAATTAAAGAGAGATTGAATTGTTTTATTGTGTCAATGATAATAACGTATTTATGAGTCGTGTATGTATTGAAGAAAATTGAATAGTAGAAATACTTTTTTACCACCATCTAACCAAGTTAAGTATTTTAATAAGAGTTGATCCCGATCCACCACACCACTCTCCCTACCAAATGAGGTGAAGCACAATGTGGTCTTAGACTCCCTTTCTAGGCTCCCAAAATTCCAAAGAATTGAATAACGAATTACATAAACTAAAAAAAAAAGAAAGAAAGAAAGAGGACTTTCAGCTCACGTCCGGTCGAGGCAACCGGAACTTTATCTATTATAGGCCCATTCCCGTTTATATTTTTAATTGCAAAAAAATAATTATCAATTTACACTGCCATTATGTCAATGCATCATATAGGTAACACAAAATTTACGATAAATTTTTTCCCATATACAACTCCTGACCATGTAAAACGGCAACCACGTGTCTTTAAATACCAAGGCAACATAATCGCGTAGAGGTTGGCGTACAGCCAATCGCAAGGATAATTATATTACGTACATATATGACTGAGCCATAATATTACACACAGACTTCCTATCCTAGCGCGTATGATATTATTGATATTATATTTTATTTTGGACCTTTTTCACTTGAAATACAGTAGGTTTTTACTTGTTGAAGGTAAAATGCGTGCAGTCATGATGTTATTGAAGTGGCTAAATCGAGAAATTATTGCTGGACAATGGATGTCGCCAATGAAGCTCGCCTTTAGCGTTAAATGGAAACTTAATATGCATACATTGAAGATGCTTGTTATAAGTATATGACAATGACATTATGTATTAATCCTCGAAGAAATAAGTAACAGACACAATATGTTATTTTTTAGGGTTCCGTACCCAAAGGGTAAAACGGGACCCTATTACTAAGACTCCGCTGTCCGTCCGTCCGTCACCAGGCTGTCTCATGAACCGTTATAGTTAAGACAGTTGAAATTTTCACAGATGATGTATTTCTCTTGCCGCTATAACAACAAATACTAAAAAACAGAATAAAATAAATATTTAAGGGCTTCCATTCAACAGACATGATATTTTTGTCGATTTTATAGATAATAGTACAGAAACCTTCGTGCGCAAGTCCGACTCGCACTAGGCCATTTAATTTTATTTCCAGCGTCTCTGTAATACTTGAGGGATCAAAATATTGATGCAAAATTTCCGTAATTGCCTATTTTTATGAGACCTAAAAACATTTTAGACCGAATAATATTAGGCTTAATAAAAAGAAATAACAATAGAACATTTTAACTCGCATACAAGTGTTGACAACAGCAAACAATAGAAGTATGTAAGTATAGATAAAACACGTACTCTATGACAATGTGTTTACCATAAAACGAATGTATAAAGAATGTATAATCAACTAAGTATTTGAAGTATGAACTGTAAAAAATAGTACTGCTATTATCCTAAGTCTACAAAGGACAATGATACTATTATTTATAGTCGATTAAGCAGACACTTGTGACCATGTTTTTGGTCTTATGGTGTCCATGTTTAAGCAATTTTTAAGTAATACGAGGCCACCTCAATGGCTATGGGCGTAGCCGATATTAATCTAAGGCTACTTACTCATAGCAGTTAAGTTTTATAGAACACTAGCTGTATCCCACAGATTTACTCGCACCTCACATGCCTTTTTGAAAAAAATGTAGCCTATGACCTTCCTCCATAGTCCAATATATCTCTAATTATAAAATTGGTTCAGCTGTTTAGGTGGGAAAACGTAAAAAAGAAACACGTTACTGTCACATTTATAATACCTATTAATATGGATTCAAACTATGTCATTAATTCTTAGCTTCAGCAGATACCGTATTGCAATGTGAACTCTGTTCTTAGAACGTATTGGCTTGAATGAAAAAAAAAGATCTTATATCATCATAAACTAACAGTATTCTTTACCGGTCAAAAATGGGTGGTTAATGATATTGATATTGTTAAGTCAATTATCTACAAGTAACCTAAACAACTAAATCTGATATAATAAGAAAAAAAAAACAAAGGCCACAAGTGTTGAAAAGGGTTATAGTTTATTGCCAAAGTACCAGGGAGTCATAAACGATCAAGCGTGTGCTGGCAGATCGCCAAGGGTGCCGTACGGTATCGATGTAGTACTCAGTACTACAACGCCACGTGAAGTTCATTCATTGTTTTGGTCCGAATTTGTAACACATTACCATTATGCCACAGCTTGTTTGCCACCTCAAATAATATATATATAATAAAAGCTAAGACATCCCCTAAAAATTTTCTTATACCAATATCACAATTACATAAGCAAGATGGGGTAGATATTCACGCGCGTGTGAGCGTTAATAGCCAGGGCCAGGGTAGTTTATCTTGTCTTAGAGACACTACAAATATATGCGGGGAGTATCTTAAGTTACGGAGATGTGAATAAGGCTAATCTGCCCATAGTATTATAGGACCCAAGTAATACTAAAGTACACAACAAGAAGACAATAATGAAACATCCGTGATCCGATCATTCTACAGCTACTGAATCGTTTATCCACTACAATGGCGGCTCGTCAGTCGCGATTTTGGACAATTTGCGACTCTAATTGAATAATGTGTGGTCATGTGATGGTTTTACTGTTGTGTGTAACTTTAGATACATTTGGATGTGCACATTTTTCAGAGAACTTTTATCCGGAGCAAAAGAAGAAAGAAACCCAGTTTATTTTTACCGAAAATATACGATACATACCCAAGTACATCTAATTTAGATCAGATTTATTCTTAGCATCATGAAAAGTTGTAAAGTAAGCATAAAAAATATAAAAAGCCTATGAACGAAGTAGTTTAGGTCATCTTAAGAGACATTGACTTGTAAATTGAAAATTAAGCTGTAAAGGCAGTCTTTATAACCATTAATACGCTTCTGAAAAATTATGATATTAGTATGTGCTTGATAAAGCAAAGTGGTAGTCAGACGTAAGCCCTTTTACAATAAAAAAATAAACAAACAGGATAAGCAGTACAGTGTTTAGGATAAAACAAGACTACAGGATATCTAGGAGCCCGTCTTCATGGCTCTGCAGGAGTTTTAGGAGCATTAGCTAGTGAATAAATTGTATATTCATATTTATATATCACAGACAACGAAAATTTCTGGGAGGCCAGAGAAGGTATGTGAAGTATTTACTCACTTAATAGGTGACCGTGTCAAGTTACTCCAGAGAAGCTTCGAGAAACATGACTCAGCGTGTCAATTACTTGTGCAGTTTTGCAAACAAATGTCTAGACCTAACAATGCATCAAGTAAACTTATAACGAAATCGAAATCATCCGTAGAAGCGTATAAATAAACATACAGAATCAATCGAAAAAGCAACGTTATGTAAATTCAATCACTTGTCCCAACAAAATGTCACTACTGTCAATAAAAGGTATCACACACTACACACTGCACACTGATATCAGTGACATCGAGTTGTTTCGAATGAATGCACTCGTACGCATGCCGCAAAGCTTGTCTGTTCATTTGAATGTAACCTTTTATTTGTTACGTGCATTTTGTTGCAAAGATTTAACTACGTAGTTTTGCGATACGGTATTTTGATTTCCTTTTTTTTGGTGTCACCTAACGCTGGGTTAGAAATCTAAGGAGTAGTCTAGACTGAATGTGATGTGGACTAAAGAAAATACGCTGAAAAGGTGAAGGAAAGGATAGGATAAGGAACTGGATTCTACAGACCATCGAGAACAGTAGTGGTTGTTGTTAGGTAGCTGTATCCTGCTGATTCACCCGCTAAAAATACATTCCATACATACATTTTTCACCCCCTTAGGGGTAGAATTTCGGAAAATCCTTTCTTACCAAATACAAAGAACACACCCTCCAAGTTTCGGGTCTCTACGATCAGCGGTTAAGGCTGTGGTTGATTCGTCAGTCAGTCATTCAGGACAAAGCATTTTATATAGTATACATGTATATGTGAAAAAACCATAGTCCAAAATGAACGAATTTAGACAATACATACTCGTATAAATATTATTTGATAGACATCTAAATTGCAACCCTGGCGTTGAAAATAATCAATACGATTCTAAGAAAAGCAAATCTCTTTTTTAACCGTCACGCATTTCTTTTCCTCATTATTAGATCTTCCTATACACAAAAAGCTACTGTAAAAAATAAACAAGAATCTATCTGCTATATTAAGTTACACTAGATGTACAAAAAACTTAATAATGAAAACGTTTTCATCGTACCAAAGATTTTTAATTTAACTGTTATGAAAGCTGTCAGAATTTTTTGCGAAGCACTTTGGAAAAGCTTGTTCATTTCCTTAATTGTTTAAGATCGGTAAGTATTTTACTTGGCTAAAAACAGGAAAATTGTATTTATATTAGCAGAATCTTTGACAACCTAGTTCATTGATAAAAGAAAATTGATAGAATATAACCCTCGTTTTATATCTTTTACAAGAATTGAATTGTGTGATGCGTTTTATTAAATTCCTTCTAAACAAATTGCTTTAGTTCAGGTTTCTCTACATTGTAGATTTCGATAACAGGCTTTTAGAATGTCTTTCGAGAAAGCGTTACGTGGAAATATCATTACACCTATGCAAATTCTTTAATTCACGTTAAATCAATGCACACCTGCACATCAGTATATTAAGGTTTCTATTTTGACCCCACGATCAAATCTCGAAGTTTCCTGATTAACTTTACCGTCACCATGTCATCTCCAATTTATCTGAGCTTCAAGATATTGCTACACAGCTCTCATTTAAGGGACCGGCGGAGCTTGAATTTCCCACAAAAACGTAATACCGAAATAAATCTTAATCTAGACAATATTCTATCAAATTATGTTATTATTCGGATTTGGATACCGTTAATCTAGGTCTCTACGGTACTATTTCGTCTACTACTACCCTGGGAATAAAAGACAGAAAAATCGTTCCAAAATTGGTAAAGTTATCAAAAACTGCAGTCGCTTATATTTATTTCCAGTGAATTATTTTGAAGATTAACTGTATCGGAATCCGAATAATAACAGAATTTGATTAAATTGTCTTTGAATTACGATTTATTTCGGTATTACGTTTGTAAGAGAAATTCGGTCCGCCGGACTCTTTATGTTCTTAAATAATTATACCTTCTTGCAGTAGTAGTTTTTAGTATTTTGACTAACGTTGTTTTGCCAAACTTCAAGTTGAACTATGAACTCGACAGTCCGCAAGACATGCCATAGTTTTTGCTGTACAAATCTGTGGAACAGTTCATATAGCTTCGATATCCACATTGGACGCGACATGGATGCTAAACAGAGCGTTAACGGCTGCACGTTCGACCAATCCGTATTGTCATCAGATACTTTATGTACTTGTGGTGTTCTGCAAGCTCGGTAACGACGTGATTTGGAATACAGAGATTTTGTACAATCAAATATTGTTCGATTATTTTTTTGTCTTTAGTTGAAATGATATATGTATGCACTTGGAGCAGCGTATTGTATCTTAACGTATGTTCAAGATTATCCACTAATTAACTTGTTTCAACTACTTCTTACAGGTTTAATGGCGTTTAAAATTGTTGCATTTTCAATGTTTAATCATATTATTCGTGATGTCGGGAATTAAAGTTTAGTACAAGAATGACAATAGTTTAATGTAAGCTACGAAAGGCATTACAATATGTAAGTAAAGTTGGCATAAACTCAATTTGTTTCGAACCCAGGAATTCCAACCCCCGAATTTCTTTGATGTTTTTAATGCTACCACTCATTACGATAAACAAATCAGAAAACTAGACTAAAATCTCAGGAAAGGATTAATTTAGTTCGAGATCAAAGCTCGGGCTCTCAATAGCGATTAAGCCAAAAAGGGAGGTCCACAATTTGAAATTCAAATCGGAGTCGCAATGTTAAAGCACGTTTTTAACAGTGATAAATTATTTGAATTTCTCTCTAGGACCGTTAATTATTTTCGGAACGCTTTGTGAATTTAATCGAGGTCTTATGATTATTAACAACTAACTGTTGCGGTTTCACCACCTTAGGGGTTGAATTTTCAAAAATTCTTTCTTATCGGATGCCTAGGTCATACAAAGAACACACCGTTCAAGTTTCAGATCTCTTCAATCAGTGGTTTAGGCTGTGCGTTGATCCGTCAGTCAGTCATTCAGGACAAAGCATTTTATATGAATAGATGAATTCGATATCTAAGAAGATCCCTTAATAGCTGGGCCTATCATATAGCTCGCTTTTATGATGTCAGTCATTCCATCTATATCACACATTCTCATATATGTTTCAAAGAAATAAGAAACTTAGTTTGAAGTCCTTTATGAGATATCAGATACGCTTCGCTATTCATATCAAATACTCGAATATGTGATCAAATACAAGTTATTGGGGCGACAATGCCTGAAAACGTAATATGAATTTAGTCAACCCAGATATTTTCACTTGAATAAATCACTATTCATATCAAATATACGCTATAGGTGTCAACAGAAATATGTCAATGTGTAGGACCTAAAATGTAATTAAAAGTGACTATATGGAAATTTATACAATGTCGTAGGAGCTATTTCTGCTTTATGCTGGACTGAGAATATTTCGGTAGTTAATAATAATTCCACAAATAATATTTTAATGTGTTTCGTTTCAACAATCCACAATATTTTCATCTTTGCTCTATAAAAAGCTTTTGCATGATATAAATTCGTAATTCTTCATTTTTGACTTTACATGGTCTACATGACATAGACTCTAGGTATGTAAATACTATGGTCTATCTTTAGCGGTACTCGGTTTTTACTAAAGATATGCGTAAAGATACGTAAGAGGATCAAATAACTTCATCTTTTTTAAATCCACAAACAGTACTAAATGCAATGAAACAAAGGCAGTATTTCATCGGTATTCAGCAACAATTGTCGCTCGCGTCCGTACAAAAACACGAGCGTGCTGCAAATCCAATTACAAATTACAAATTTCAAGTTGGTGCAGCGTCTGTTTTGCGGTTGGAAGCAAACTAGTGTACATTTGTTCCGTCAGTAGTATCGTCTTTGAAACTAAATAGTTGGAATGCTTAATTGAAATGTGCGTATAAATTCTCGTCTATGGTGTTTATTTTTTCTGAAGACAAATCGACTGTTACTGTGTGTACTTGCTGATAACAATGTAATCTATTTTCATTAACAGTGGATGTGTTTACGGTACCGTAAAATATTTGTAAAGCTTCGTTGAGAAATATTTTATATTCCTAAAAAGAATTCAAAAGGTCGAATCGAAAACAGACAAAACCTCATTGTACGCAAATTGATTCAGGAATTATTCAAGACCTTTTGTCCGTCAATTGAATTTCTTTTAGCCTGTCTTAAACATTCCTGGAATATTCCTAGCAGTTAATTTGGTCTGTAAGTTGTTCGAAATGAACACAAATTAAGTCTGTCCTTCAATCAGGCGATGCGAATCACGAACAAAACCCGAATCACTTTCGGTTCCGACAGCTGTTCCGAACTCGAGATCTCTATTAGACTCGATGAAAGATACATTAATTGAAACATCAGAACTGCTACGCAATTCTTTAGTCAGTCTATTTTCTAATTTTTTCACCCGAATATAGTTGTCACACTAATCAATTAATAATTTTTTAATATATTATTTGGCAAATATTCAACATTTTCACATTTGGAAATGGTTCCGTTGCGTCAAACAAAAAAGCAGACACACTTAGGAATCCATTAAGGTCCAAAAGTACTTATAAAATGGACAGAACTCAAAGAGAAACTGAAAGTCTCTTAGCTGGCATTAAATTCGCACTTTGTGTCATTTTTTCAGCGTGCACGGTTGACTTGCGTCCTCAACGCCGAGGCCAATCTACGGTCGTTTCCTTGATGACGTGACCGCTTGTCACTTTGTTCACTTCCTTCGTATTATTGGGAGCGTAGGCATGGACCATCGAATTGACAATAATGATCTATGAGAGTTTTTATATGAAGAATACAAGATCAATAGTAAAACCTTGGTTGTGGAGTTGAACGCCATAATTGCTTAAACCAATATACTTTGCCGCAAAATTGCGTAAATATCTTAGTCATCTTGGTGAATGGACTCGATATCGCATTACGCCAATTGCAAGTTGCAACCCACCGTTGAGTCTACCGTTCTAAATCATTCGTTCTTAGGGCAAACTCATAAAATGTAAATATAAACCGTATATTTATTTCCTCCGCGCGTGGGTGTTTGTAAATACGTCCATGTTTTTGCACCAGAATATACTCAAGGTCATTGGCTAATTTCGCGATATATCCACTATTTTTAATTCCACATCCGTCGTCTATATGTATAGTCTGACACAGGACTTTTACGATGACACAACGAAAGTTTTATTTGTTTATTTTTCACAACGTGAAAATTGATGATTCTTTTCATGATTAATGATGTTTTGGTTGACAGTAAATAACATTTTAATTTATTTTTCAAACTTAATTTGTAGTATTGTAGAAAGTTAACGACACTCACTGAAATGAAAATGTGACAACATCAGAATTGGACAAGCGTAAATCACAATTAACACCCAACATTTATTTCAACATTTGCATCTTAAATTATAGGATTTAATCATAGTTTGAATACGAAACTAAACTTAATACTCCAGTCCACTCCACTTCAGACGTCAGATAGACTATGTTAACTTTGGTTAACAGTTTGAAACTAACAAAAGTAGATTAACGATAGTCGAGTGCTGAATCAATATAGATTCTATCACGAAACATTTTTAATCAAAATCATTGTATTGGATTCTGGTTTTTGTTTTTTATTATTACTCCATGTTGTCCACAAGTGGTAAGTAAAGGAGTTGTAATTTTTTTTAAACTTGGTGTAAAAGAATGTTTCGATATTTTTGCAAAAAAACCTGCGCTGCCGTTCGGAACAGCTGACTTCAGACACGCAAAGTAATTTCGACCGAACTGTACGTAATAAAACAGCCCAAGCACAGATTCCATTCAAGCAAAATTCCAAACAGCTGTAATACAAGCCAACATATTCGCAAAAGTAATAAAACGAACCCCGTATGTTAGGTAAACAATTCATATAAATGAGAGCTTCGCCCTATGTTACAGCTGTATCTACGTTCGTGCAAGGTGTGGGGAAAATATCAATAATCCAAACGCTTGCGCTGAATGAAGCCTGCAGTGGATTAGCCAACTTGGCGGTTAAGTAAAATTGCACATTCTTGCAAATCAACGGCTTATGTAAAACTAATTGTGTGAACATTGTTTGTTAATTGTTATAAATATTCGAAAGTATTTAACATTTTGCATCATGTCTAATTAAAATGTTGACGAATTTAAATATTATGTAAAAGAGCTCGGTCTTTATCGGGTAATTTTATGGCCGTTACTGACATTAACACTCCTAATTCAAGCGAATTTAATAAATATTAATTCAGTTTAAATGGTAAGATTGCATCTACACCTGAAATTTTATTGGTCTAGTTTAGTACGCGAGTTTATTTATTCAAGCAACTCTGCAAAGGCTAATGAATATTGCAAGTAAGATTGTATTTTAAAATCTAAAATACGTAAAACAAAAAGACAAGTTTATAAGATTCACACGTTTGAACATCCGTTTTAAGATATATATTGAAGCAGTGTTGTAACTACTTTAGAAGTCAGTACGAATATTTAAGATCACATTTTATAAATAGAAAATAAAAACTACATCTTATGACGACGATTAGAAGAATATCAAGATTCATACTCATACCAAACTTACTCTGTACTTAGAAACTAAAGCCGAATATATACATTTTCGCCGACATCATTAGGAGGTACCTCTTTGATATACATAATGAAACGTACTATGCCAGCGTGACTTTGCTTAAGGTCGACTTTGCTATTAAGATGGTCATTAACAAAGGCTTATGATTACTGAGTACGGCATTTAATTACAATACTTGCACAGGTATCTCTAAATTAAACTCCGCGTTATAAAACCTGTAGTTAGACGGGTTTTAATTTGAAACTTGATAGACAGGTGTTAAGTTTGCACATGATGAATGTCGCTACTGTGTAATTAAGGGTAATTAAGGGTAGGGGGAAAAAAAAATACTCGTTGAAAATACTCCTACCCTTATTTAAATAAGGGTAGGAGTATTTTGTATTAGGTATAGGCATTTTGAAGGTAGTCATCATTCAACAAACTCAGGGAATAACTCCTATAATTTACAAATATAGTATGTTAGATTCTTATACTATTCATAACATAACATACCATGCCTGTACTCCCCGAATGGTAAGGCAGAGGCGTACTAATGTACACCCACAGTTCGCCTGGTATGTTTAGGTCCCATGTAATAGGGGGCAAGCCTATTGCCATTAACCGAGCACAAATCCAGACTCTGAGCTGCTACTGAGACTTTCATAGAAAAACTCAATAACACTTTGCTCGACCTGGGGATCGAACTCAGGACCTCTAGCGTAGCAGTCGCGGTTGGGACCACTAGACTAATGAGGCAGTCTTATACTATTCAGTTTCTAAAAGAGTGTCCATGGAGTTTCTTCCCGGATTATTCATAGGATCAAGCTTTTGGAACCGTGCAACTAGAATCATAACGATTCATAAAAGCTAGTAAAAGCTTATTTGAGTTTTTATTCAAATAAGCTAATTAATTTGAATTTGAATAATTTGAACTTGAACTAAAGTGCTCTTAAAGCTCCTTCAGTGCTAAAACACGCATACATTTACTTGAACTCTTTAGTTTATTTACGCGTGTAACTGCCGGAAATTACCGACGCCGGTAACTAGCAAATTTCATTGAATTAACTTGAACGAACGATCCTAAACGTGATTAGAAGGGGCTCCCGACATTCCCGTTGGAAATTCATTTAGACCACTTTATGCGATCAGACGCGAATTACTAATTCTGTTTGCACGAGAGAAGTATATACTGTAATTGAAGTTTAAATTGAAAAGACGGTACCTACATAGGAAGAAAATTGTGGGTAACTGGTTTTGAAATAATTACTACAGCTGCGATATGTTCCTATTTATCTCTTGATATTACTTCATCTTTTATTACCACTACGCATCATCTCCAGACATTTTCATCAATCATATCTTACTGTGCTTTGCGCTTTCTTAATTTTTTGCGCATTTCATTAACCAAATAAAGTATTTATTCGCTTCAATGTCAAATTAAATCGTGCAAAAATCCCTGAAACCTCCAATAACTTTACAAATACCATAATCTCAGCTTATACTAGAATAAATATAAAAGATCCCTATCTACAAAGTATCTATCGTGTTTTACAAGTCATCTCAACATTGCCAGCTTATCTAATATCTCAAACATTGGCCATTGTTGCCAGTCCATAGACGGCGTCGACGACTCCATTGTCGTGTCGGAGATATGCCGAGCAATAGAATGCATATTATTACGTCCTTGCGATTTTATCGACTATTATTAAGCGTCTTGAGAGTTCACTTTGAAGGTTGCGTTTAAACATCAATGAATTTTAGATTTTTAGCTATTTTAAGTAATTAAATTTTACGAGTACATAACGGGGCACAATATATGAAAGTACGTATACACTGAACAACATGATAAATTTAAATTCAAATAGTGATGACGTGTGAGTAACAGTTAAATTATTTATTATGGACCAAAAAGAAAGTTATCTTCCGAAACCCGTTGCAAGAGAATCTTGAAAAATAAGTGTGACATGTCAAATCATGACATAAAATCGAGCACACTCGTGAGAACAATAAAGAATTTTAAATGAGTTTTGAAATTTTCCTTTCACAAGATAATGCCAGAGAGCATAAACTAAATTTTTTGTAAACTTCCGTAGATAATCACTAAATGATTAATTGAAACTGAAGAGCGTGATGTAATGTCTCTGATAGAATACAATTTACATAATGTATTGAATAAACATTAAGTACACGAAAAGCTTAAAATAGAAACCCAATAAAATCGAGAAAATATTTCGCGTGTTTGGATCTCGAAATACGAAGCAGGCTTTACGAATTTGGATGCGGAATACTGTAATGTATATGCGGAACATTGGTAGGCCCTAATAAAATGCCATTCAGCGGTGATAAAGAACAAAAAGAAAATTCTAGAGTATTTTTGGATGGAAGTACCACATTTTTTCCGGAATGCACGAAATAAACCAGAAATCTACGATCATTATATTCTTTACGATATATGGATGGTCAAGAATCATCATGTGGCATTAAATTCTGTTCAATTTAACAATATCAATCAAGGGTACATACCTTCTTAAAAGAGCCGAGTAACAAAATGGCGATTGCAGTTACCACTACTGTATTTGTTGTTGATATACTTATAACTAGTACTAGATTACGTCATATAAAGATATAGCGAGACCATCACACTAAATAGCCTTCATCATTCTTATCTAACATTTATCCTAACTATAAAAGAAAATATTAGTCACACAAACGCTATCCCTGATGACAGTGGAATTGCCTCTTTCCCCTTAATTCTGGTCCATTTGTCTGCTCCATTATTGAGGCCTTGGGATATCCAAGTCACGGGATAAAAGAACAATTTTCGGCAATAACATTACGCGAATTATCCCGCGAGGGGACCACAGCAGGATGCGATGGTCAGCTTGCTAAATTCATATTTATGCGTCCGGTCGGAACGGTTCTCGTGGACGCTCAAACTCGCTATATTTTTCATTACATTTTGATTATCTAAAAGCGTTTTATGTGTTTTGAATGGGTAATGCAATAATTTTCCATGCTACCTATTGCAGTTTTTGTTGTGTCTCTATTTTTGATGAACATCTTCGCTTGAACGTGCTTCTTTGTGATACATTACATCATTTATAACAAAAACTAGATGATCAAATAGAATAATAAAACTACATATTGTATTCGCCATTTTACTTAGAATTGGTTCAGTGTACTTTGACAAAGAATATGTCAGGAACGTATTGAGAAGTTTTAGAAGTATTATTGATCCATTGAACGCAAGATGTAGCGCTATTCCTACCGATTATTACCAACTTATCTTCCTGTGTAGTCCCTTCTAATAAAGAAGCTTTAAATTCAATTTTCAAGTGTAACTAAATACTAATTTTTTACCTTGATTACATAACAAACTGGAAGAAACTTTACTCCTTACTTCAGACTAAGACAAAACTGGACTATCTTTACATAGTACAAAACAAAGTCGCTGTCTGCCCGTCCCTATGTATGCTTAAATCTTTAAAACTACGTAACGGATTTTGAAGAGGTTTTTTTTTAATAGGTGCAGTGATTTCAATAGGAAGGTTTTAAGCTATTTAACTTTACGCTACAACTCTTAGGAATGGGGCAACGCGGGTGAAGCCGCGGGCGGGTCGTATCCTGTATCGTATCAATGTAAAAGGAATGTAATAAATACAGCGTGTTTGAATTGTCAAGGAAGAAATAGATCTTATGTCGCGTGCGTAATTGTGCTCGGTTAATAGAGTGCTACCATTGATAGGGTAACCAAGTGACATCATAGTCTTGTATCGATATATGTGACAGCCATTTACGTTTCGAAACGAGATCTATTAAAGATAAATAATAATACGTATACATATATAATGTAAGTATATCGTTTCGCAGTAAGTATTTATTGTAAAGGACAAAAATAATGGAGGCTGTTGTTTAAGTATTTTTATTCATTATAAACAATTCGATGAAATTTGTAAGGATTCAATGAGCTGTCTTATGTAATTTTCGAGGAATTTACAGGCGACCTTGCTGAATGATAGATGTTTGTTGATGCATGACTCAGTTTTTTTTTCATACGCGGATACAAAGGTCACCCGTATAGCCGACCTTTTTGCGCGTATATTTTTCAAAAAAATATATAAATGTTTGTCTAAAATATTAATTATATACTGTACTGATTATAGCATTGTTTGTACATCTGTATTATTTCATTTTATTATTTGTAATAGTTAAATCGTGAAAGTAGAACAGTCACTTTCGTATTAAAAATATAAATATATATAATTAGTGTTAGGTGAAACGTACCTATAGTGTAAATAATTTTCTAGTTTGGAGGGACGGGATTACATAACACACACTACCCTTTCCTTCCCTATACGTGTCAGTAAGAGAGAGAGAGAGAGAGACCAAAGAAGAGATGGATGGTTTGTTTGAAGATGAAAGTAGTAAGAGATTAGATATCAACTGAAAGAGTACTACACTGAGTAAAATGGAATAAGGGTAGAAGGAGGATGAACATTTGTAAAGGTATTATTTAAAGATTATATTTATATTTAAAATAAAACTTTTAAAGTTGAAACTCAAAAGTTTTATCTCTTATTCCAAATTATCGCCAATTAAATCTCATCAATTTCATAAGGCACAAAATCTACAAATTCCCTCTAAAATCCAGCTTAACTCCATAAGTCGTATTCATGTCGAGGATCGTGACCTCCCCCAGGAATTACTTAACCTTTAACCCTACTTTGCCGTCCATTCAACTGCTGTCACATGGTCCTTTCATCCTAAACAATCAGATTTATTCAAACAAGGATTTCGAGTACTTCTTCTGAAATCCAATTCATTCCTACAAAAGATCAGGCTTTAAAATACTGGGCTGTAGGTGTTGTAAATAAGGCGGAACACCCCAGGGTATATGGAGCTATAAATATAGCTTTTTATGTCCAGGGTAGCGAAGCCCGACACAATTCGGCTCGAAGGACCAGAGGTACGGAAATTGACGTCTGATCGTTTTAGGCGCTGAGTGACGTATCGAAGTGTCAAATATGTAATAGGTAACATTCATTTAATATGGCTAAAAGCTTTTATATGAAATATATAAATTAATATCTTAGGTCCGTTTTACACGCGTAAGATCGATAATACAGCTAAGTCTAGTATGTTTAAAAAGTTAGTTATACGTGTACAAGCAACAAAAGGAAATAGCGCTTACTCTTTTTAAAAGAAATAATCATTCCGACCATTCTTTGTGTTCAGAATCTCACCGTTCTTTGTTAGCTTTGAAACTAAGAAGAAAAACTAACACCACTATTTTTCAAGCGCTACAAAAAACTTTAGAATTTAATTTAACATAAAGCTTCAGGCCATTCTTAAACTTACCTACATTTTAGATCCACAATTAATACGAAAGTAACGGTTGTTTTTTACGTTTGAGCCGCTGAACCAATTTTCGTGAATTTTTATATAGAAATAGATCCTCGGAGGAGCATAGACAAACATTTCGTTTCAAAACTCCTTTGGGATACGACTACGAGTGAAACGGCAGCCTCAGTTTTACGAGTATTATAGTAAAAAGCCTTCATAAGTGACCATAATGTAAATTATCATTCGGTGCACCGTGGGCAATCAGTATAGCTGTAAGCCTACTGATGGGCTACGATATGAAAGATTATTGCGTAGTTTCTGTCAATAGCCGCTCGAAGTCTGAATTTGTAGCCGGTTATTATAAAATAGATAAATACATAAGAAAGATGTAGTCCCGACTACAATCCAATTCCCAGTTAGGACCAGATAATATCATAGTTGAAATTGCTGACTGTAGAAGTACCTACAGTTAGCTAATACCAAGTACCAACACAGCATGCGTCTTTCAGATAACGCTGAACTTCAAATATCTCGCTCATTACCGTTGCGTTAGAAAGAGACGACAGAGCATAGACTATGCAAATAGTCTGGGTACTTGAAACACGCTTTAGTTTCGCTAACGATGTAGGGTGACGGTATAAATTCGTGTGATATGAATATACATAGGCGGAATGCTAGTTTTTCAGAGGATAAAGGATGCATAGATTAGCATACTCTTGTATCAGCATATTTTAAAGAAGAATATTGCTGGAATATCTTCTGTTTAAAACACACACATAAAAGCCATTTACCATCACGACTGTAATTCTAATTACCTAAGGGTAAGGCAGATGTGATCGACGGTGTTATTAGGTCCGATGCAATAGGGGCGAGCCTTTTGCATTAATCGGGGACAAATCAGGGGGCTTACCATGAACTCTTATAACAGGTCAATTTTAGACGGAAAGTGAACTGTCGGGCTATTTTGTACCATTAGCGCATCAAATAACCGGCGAGCCAGCGGTCACGTGACTAAAGCCGGCGAGTGGTCACGTGACAACATGTCAGCGGTTCTGACCTGCAAACAGCTTTACCATGAACTCATTTTGAACATATAAACACTCGAAAATTGAACTGCCCTGCAGTCATATCTAGCAGCCGTGTAAAAGTAACTATTATTGAACTGTTTTCTTTAATTTTAAAGTAAAATCGTAAATACAAGTAAATTTGAGCATAACATAATAATATGGCAGTATTTAAAATTATAGACAAATTAAGAAACATCATCTTCGGCGTTTATTTTAGATGTATGATGAAGATGAAATATTTGAGTTCCTTGGGAAGTTAACAAGAAATTTGCAAATTAGTTGTTACTTAAATAAAAATTAAGAAGACATTATTTATATTTATTTATTGTTTCAAATAGAGTATACGTTCTTAGTAATATATAAAACCAACTTACGCCCTAGCCTTAGCCTTTAAAATCTTTGATAGCACCATCAAAGATTTTCCGTTCACAATCTGTGAGACATTGACCGTGCTTGCACTTGTACATTTGTTAGCCCATTGTAATGTCCTTGCCAATGTGATTATTTAAAAGTTCCACTATGTTTCCAATTGTTCATAAGAAACTCTCTTTGATGTCGTATTACCGAAACTTACACTTTATCCACTTACAATAAAGGACACGATACATAACAAATGTCTGCATTGAGCATTCCCTATTTGCAGAAACTTACTAGTGATAAAAAAAAACTTTTCACCAAACCCATGTGAGCTTCATACATCAACATACATCAACTCGAAAACACAGACTACTAGACAGACACGATCTGCCAGATACTGGCTGATCGCCACTTGCTGGACATATTTTTTCGACCACGAGCCGGCTGATCGCCACTCGAGGGGATTTGATACGCATGAGTCGTTCGAAAATAGTACTAAGTAGTTTTGGTAAGTATGCTGTGTTTTAAGTATTGAAAAGGGTCTTTAACATCTAAATCATGTTATATAATTAATGATATGCAACAAAATAAAGCTTCAGTACAATTCTCAATATCGTATAAACTGTTTTTTAAATGATTATATCTAGTTCTTTATAACCGTAAAACCGATAATAATGCGGAAGAGCATTTCTGAACGTTTGTTTATACTAAAGCGAACCGCTCAGCAATAATGTAGCAGGTGTGAACTTGATATCTTGCAGTTCAGTCGGAATTGCTCATGGTACAAATAGAAAACCTGGCAGGTTAACATGCTAAGTTGACCTGTCATGTATTTGGCAAATATTTTAAAAGTTCATGGTAGGCCCCCTGAACTCCTCCAACTCAGAGCTCCGAGTAACTACTTATAATTCCATATGAAAACCTCGACCTGGGAATCTAACCCTGGACCTCTAGATCATCAGATCAGATTCTAGTTAATCTGTATATAGTCAATGTCTGTTGAGCATATCAAACATTTGTAAAACCAAAGCAATTATTTTTATGGGTTAGCACCGATACTATCCACATAGACAAGTTACAGTCAACCTATTTGGATTCGTAAAGCCTTTCCTGTATAGTCACGCGAAACAAACCATCTGCAAAAATCTGCTTACTGCATCAATGAGTAGTTCTTCAGTAAATCTCCATGCTAAGTAAATTAAGTACCTACATAAATACAGGACCATGTTTACGAAACAGACATTCATTTGCCAGCCTCGGAACAGGTATTTAGGCGACCCATACTGGTAGTAATTACTATAATTGATACTCCCAACACGTTACCGAGAAGCGTACGTGAAGTGGTACTATATATAGGTCGCTTAACAGTTTTCCTGTACATCTAGTGTAAGATAAGATGGTGTTAGGGTTAACATAAGACTGAAAACAAAACTTTGTCAATAAAATCTTCCTTAAAGAACCGCTCAGTTTGTAATTCTTTAGGTGAGATCACAATAAACTAATTTGATTTAATTTTGACTATATTTACTTTAAAAAGTTAATTAGATTCAGACAGATTTTATTCAACAACGCTCGTAATTACCCCTAAAGACCAAAACAAAAGATTTTGCATTGTGTATATAATACGGGACTTGATGAGTCAATTAACACACTTAAAGATTTTGAATGCTGTCAACGTAAAATTATGATAGCTTAGTATATAACGGAATACTTCACTGAAATGAATTAAAAGTCTTTAATGTAAACTGCTGTTTTTACAACCAAATTTGTCAACCAATCATATCCGTTTACACGAGATTTGAAAACAGACTAACTAAGAAATACTTCAGTATTAAAGGCACTAATTTCACGTGTTATTTCCTTAATCAAAATCGTTAACATTAATTTAATTTTCATCCTACACCGTCATGATCTTTAGGACGAAAACATCCGAGATCCGCGGATAATTAAAGGGTTCTTATGAAAAAGCGTCCTAATTGCCACGATAATTACATTGTACATTAGCATTTTCTTTGTTACGCTAAGCCTACGCGACGGTAGAAAACGGCTGACAATTTATAACAGAAGCATGTCTATTGTGTAAATATTTCTAAATACTTAGTTTTCTTTGTCGTTTGTATTCTTTAAATATTATTATTTATAAAACATTCAAAGTGAGAATGTGGCTTAAGGCTGAACTGTGTTACAGTATAAAACTATCAAAATTTATGTGCAGCACCCATATTCTAATAATAAACAACTCATTCATTCATAAAACTGCTAAGAAATTTAATAGTTCTCCAGGGAGACTGCTTTTCAAATTTCTTTCTATTACAAAAACAAAAATCTTTGTCTTAATTCGCTGCCATTTCATGGAGTACCACGCTAGTAAGATTGAGAGCTATTATATCCAATGGGTCTAATATACGCAATAGGTACGTGGTATAGTAATAAGCGCTTGGCACCGTGTTATTTACGCACACCTGAGTCATATTGCCTCAGAGAACACTTACAAGTCTTATCCGGCAAAAGATCTCCGTACACACATTATAATGTACCCTCGATTTAATAAATTGCATGCTTGAAGAAGGTTACCTTCATTTCCCGATGGAAATTCCACGAAACGGCTTCTCACCCTAAAAGGAAGGACAGGCCACATGTCAAAAAATATTAAATTGTCCTTTTGGTAGGTTTTGTATTTAGTGAAAACGCGAATTACAGTTATTATGTACTTTATAATCAGTTTTGGACAGCCAAAAGCATTACGGATTATAAAACAGTTATATTCACTATCTGAAAGGTCTAATGCTATATCATCTAATTCGAAGATATTTAGGTTAAGACAGGACATCGTAAACAGCATAAATCACTCCTTGACACGTAGCAACACTAGTAACTATGCCAGATGGGGAAATGGGAACAGAAACTCGTAGCGAATTCAGCTACTTTTCCCCATGAGAACATTCGTCTAATTTATGAATATAGAAGAAATATTAAGTAATCTTTTCACAACTGTGATTTATTTATATGCACAGCCATGAACCGCTATGTGACAAATGATAAAGTTAAATTAATGAGGACCACACAAGGAGAACTACTTTCAAATCTTCACAATACTAGTTACTTTTAGAAAACAAGTTAACATTTATATCACAGACTACCGAAATAGCGGTTCCTGTTATAATATAATATAGCATAACCAAGCTATTAACATAACCCAGAACCTAAGAGAACAACCCGTTGCTCCATTCATCAATCACCAAAAGATTGAGTAGGAAAATTTTCTGCCAATACCAAATAATAGGGATATAAGTATTATATTATGAAAATACAGAGACTTAACACAACAAGGCAATAATATCAAGATGTAACAGGTTTCTACAAGGACGGTGTCGGTGTATGAACGGCCTTGCGATACTCCACATGTGAAACTTGAGACTGCTGACGTAACGAGTATAATTCATTAGACAACCCTAATTTTCTAAGGATGTAGGGATATCACGAAATATAGAAGTAATCTGTAGGAGGATGAAGAAAATCTTAAATACCAATTTTCGGTTTCAGTCAAAATTTGTGACAAAAAAGTTAGATTGATGACAGCAGAGCCTAAAGCTGATAACGATAAAATATGCGCTGGTCAGTGAATGAACTTTGGCCGGTTGATACTAATGACTATTCAATCCTATTAGATTGGATTGGAACAATGAAATCCTAAATTCCTGATTAAATCATTCATAAATGTTGATTAGCTATGAATGGTAATACATGAATCTGCTGCCATTTCCATGCCTCACTAGGGACAACGAATTTGTGTCAGATGGAATTATATGCGTTTAATATCGAAATAGTTTGTCATTTGGCTTGATTAGAATTTGATACTAAATATAATCAATAGAGGCAAAAAAATACTAAGCCTCCGAAAATATACTGTATTTTCGTAGACCTTAACGTTGTCAATCACTGTCGTGGCGAATATCGTCAAAATCATGGCCCTGTCCAGTCATGTCACTCTCATGATATGAGAAGATATATCTTCTCATATCATCCAGATCATTAGAGTCCCTCAGCATGCAGGTTTAACTACAAAGTTTTATCAAAACAAAAAGGTGCTCAACGATTCCAAACTATTCCAAAAATTCTGTGCGTACAAAAGGTTGTATTTCGTTCAAAGCATCTAAAGTATTCAGTTTCGCTCTCGAGATATGACGACCTTTGTTCGTTTTAGCATCAACAGAGTTGAGCGAGCCACCAAACCGGTATTTATACTCCTGACATTTAACTGAGCTACATATGAAAATAATTTTGATACGTAATTGTTTCAAGCGGGTTAGGAATGTCCTATTTTAGATTGGATTTAAATAAGATCTGTCTTTGATCTTGATTCTTGTTGGTGAGAATAGGAACTATTTAAAGTCTCTTTGTAATTCAAAATTTATGCTGTGAGACTGCTCATATGTGTATAATCTCTAGAGCCGTCTCTTTATTGACATCAAAACAAGCTCTCACAACAAAAGTCTAATTACTAAATAGAGTTTTTTTAGTTGAGCGTTTTGAAATAACATGATTATAGATTATCCTGAAACACAACGCTTTAATATCGTTCTAGAAAACAATTCAAAACTTTTTTTTTTCAAGCGATCGCTAAACTAGACCCTATAAACATTATTGCTGTCACCTAAGCCGTATATTCCAATTAAATTGGATTGTTATTTTAAATTAGATTCGTGTGAAAATCAATCTAAATATATTGGAGAAGATATTCAGGTCTAATGGTATTTATTCTGGACCAATATTTATCCAGAATCGTCTAGACAACTTTATCTTCGTGAGTTGAGTAAATCTAGTACTAGTCGTTACAAAATCGAATCTCAATATTTGTAAATTCCTAATTGAATATAAATACAATATAGTAAATTGTATTTGAACATAATTTTGATTTGGGTGCTTGTTTAGACACATCTCTTGTGCTTCGTTTGTATCAAAAGAAATATAACACACATTTAAGGCGGTTTCGCTGTCGGTCGTTTCGCTGTGCCCGCGAAATTCAAATTTCGAGTGGTTTTTCGCAGTTTGTAGGTCTATAATAAGTTCTGCATTCATGGTAATGGTAATTGCGACATTAACTATACAAAATTCTCAATTTTTATCTAAAACCATTGCTTAAAAATTATTATTGGAGGTAAAAGTAGTGTAAAATGTCAATTTTGACCAACTACACAGATTGCGCCAAGTTTTTGGCTTGATAAGGGTTTAATATTAAAGGTTCTCAGTTGTGAATGTTGTATAGTTGATGTCGCAATTACAACTACCATGAATCTAGAACTTGTTATAGACCTACAAACTGCGAAAAACCACTCGAAATTTGAATTTCGCGGGCAAAGCGAAACGATCCGCCTTAACAAATTAAAAGTTCCAGAAATTAGAAGACTGTTGAACGAACAGAACAGATCTCTTTTCCAATTTTAATAAAATAGATAACTATTATAATTTGGCCCTTCGCTGAACTCATCTATGCAGGATTTTCCCAAATGCAGTTTTAACGCAATATTTACCGTGGCTAATCGCAATTGCAGTGTCTAAATACTTCAATGCGCAGTAAAACCAAATCAAATCAATGTCAATGAAGGTTCTTAAAATAAAGCTTAGGCGAGATAGCATTTGATAATTGTAACATGTCAAGTATTTCAAGCATTAACACATTTCAGAGAACGCACATTTATAACCACAAAAAGAGGGTATTTTAATAAAACGAAGCGTAGCGCAAATTTCATTGAAATCACCTGTCAAGCCTTATCACACAGATACCTTTTCTGAAAACTAACTTACATAAGTGACACCAAAAAGCTATTAAATGGATATGACAATCAAAACGTGAGGACAGATGATAGAAATTCAGAGGCGTTTTTTATTAAGAAATGTTATAAAAGAAAAGAGATTGCCAGTACCTTTGTTGACATCAAAGCCTATTCGATTTCTTTGAAGAGTTTTGTTGAAAACTTTATTACATTTTCATCTTTCCCTCAGATTCTTGAAACATTTCTTTAATCGAGTTATTAACGTCATAATACACATTCAATATACACTTTATATTTAATTCATTTCATCTAAGAAAAATCTTTTCTGCAAAATCAAATCAATGTCTAGCTTGAACACTCACTAAGTGAGGTTGGCATGAATTGTAATAATGCTCCTAAAAGCTTTAGTGGATATCCCAGGCAAACAGATATAGACTTTGCAATAAAGTATTGTGAAACGTTCAGGGTACAAACATTAATCACAATTCCGAGCATCCCAGACTGTAAAGTCCTGCCAAAATTAATATCTCGCTAAAAAATTCCAGTTGAGCACTGGACTGTTGTGCCAAACTAATTTGTGAGTTTCGAAACGAATTGTTTTCCAATGCACGTTATGGTTACGAGCATTTTTTTTTTTAAAGTTAAATATATGAAATATTGCGGATTGTTGACTTTTTACTGGCAGTTTTAGAGATCCCTACAGATGGTGAGGTTCTATTATATGAATTATTCACTCTGTTCTTTTTGTGCGGTTCTAAAAGTGGTGTTGGTTGAATCATCAAGTGGAAAACAAGCGTGTGATAAAAAACAGATGAGTTTTTTGTTTGTGTTTAAGATCATTTTAGGGATTCATCTGTAAATGAGGCGGCAGATCTCAACATGGATAGTGTTATAAGTCTTGAATGAGAAGGTGCACTGACAGCTAAGATTTACAATGTAAAACATGCCAAAAATTAATTATTAGATTAACATTCTTCACAACTCAGGTGATACTACGCTCGTTTTGCTTTTCATTCATACTTCATCATAAACATAATACCTATCTCTTTCTTAATGAAGCCCACCGTCACTATGACACAAATGCGTAGGCGTCAGGTCATGAATCACATTGACAGCATGCGTCACTTGTTAAAAGAGAATTGTTATTATCACATATATGTTTACATTGTTTAAGTCTAAAATTATGAATGTCCGACTTTTTGTGTTTTAAGCGTGTCCAGTTTACACGAAGACTGAAGAAAAGTTGATGTCCATTTCTACGATTTGTATTAATTTAGGAACGCATAACAAATGAAGATTGAACTCTGTTTCTAAGCTGGTTTTGTGAAGTATGTGGTCAGGTCAGTACATTTGTTGTGGTTTACACTAGTAAACAGGAAAACATTTAAAACAAATTTTGCACAAACCTACTATCAAGCTATTCAATTAAAACCTTTGTCTTATATAATGTATCAAGGAACCTTTTGTCTACTTAGAAGTAACTACAATTATTATTTGAAGCCATTGTATAAACAAAACGATAGGGTAGACCAAAAACAAGCCTCTGAAGAATATAGGCCAGTAATATGCGACCTAGAGTTACTATATGCACCAAATACTGGGTAAATGGATCAAGCGGTCTCAACTTGACACTAGCTCGCGCTTTCCACAAGGCTTTTAGGATTAAAACGAAAGCTCTTAGCACTAAATATGCTGCCGGCAATAAGTTTTGAATGAGGAAGTCTAAAAGGCACTTTATTTTATATACGATTAGCTACATCTTTGATTGCAGTCATGATACTTAAATGAAATATGAAAGTGTCTTCTTAATATTATCGCCCCATGGTACAAGTACAGTTTCTTTTTAATGAAAAAATCCTAAATAGCCATAGGATTATCACAGACAGGCAAACTGAGTGTTAAACATCAAACAAATCAGATGAAAATCCTTTTTAAAAGTAAAAAGACACAAATGTTTCAGTTGTTTCAATCTGATTCAATACATATTACACCTTGATATTTCCATTAATTTTACTAATGACCTCTAGTGGTTCGTTTTACGTCAGAAATCACGTGTGTAAAAACACTTGGGCGTGTAGACAAAAAAAAACAATAATAGGATATTCTACATAGTCCACTCCGACTCAGTCCATCACTCAATGACGTACTTAATTGAAGGAGTAGTGATGATGGTGGGGTTGTCAAAAATATCATCACTTCAAGACATCTAATCTGTTGGATTAGCATTAAGTACACAAATAAAAAATATCGTTGATTTTTAGATCATGGATAAAGTATTGATATTTTATATCTAAAGCCTAACTCCTTGAGAGACTTCCTAAGTATATTTAGATAACGATATCTTCCGTGTAATGTAACCACTTTCGCTTTTCATTACTTATCGAGAACGGGTTGATTTCTATCATCGTAAAGTATGATGCTCGCGATAAAAAGCCGAAATGCGCTATTAGTAAATATCGCTTATAATCTTTTATTTTTGAATAAAAATTGATCTTTTTAACAATTTCCCTACTATTGAAATTCCTCCCTAAATTATTGAAATTCTATTAGACATTAACTGAGTTACACTAACAAAGTTTTTTTTAAATAGTATAGATATTGTATTAACATTGCCGATCATGACTATAGACTTCCTAGACATATTTAGTTGCTTTTAGTCCAAAGTTCTAAGCTAAGAGTAACGGAGGTGTACTGTTTCAAGTTACTCTCTTAAGAGCTGACCAAGACATCTCCCGTAATAAAGAGAAATGTCTGAAACTATATTTGAACTTTTGGACATGCCTTCCGATAATTATCGCAATTAGTGTAAGGTTAAAATGATTATCTGTATTTTAAAATAAGCAGAATAATACGTGAAGTAATTATAATGATGGATAGATTTTTTTAATAGCTAATAGGGCTGTCAATAATGTGTGATCATTAATCAGTGTTCATTACAAATTTTAGATTGGAAAATGTTATAAATCAATACGGTTAAATTGTAATTATAACTATAATTATCTGTTTTTATCATTATTGAAGTTTTTATTTAGTTTCAATTTATTGAACTTCTTCCTTAAAATCAAACCTTTTTGTTAATAAGGCTAAATTTACCAAAATGCTTCAGGCAAATTCAGTATACTCCATATGTACACATAATTTTCGCGTTCATTGAACGACAAAGGAAGAGTGCTACCATCGGACCTTATGTGATGATGACACAAGTATTAGAACAAAACATGTTCAAGTAAATAAAACATTTTTGTTGTTTTCGGCACGGGTCTCCTCTAATACCGAGCGGGATTATGCTACAGTAACCACGATTTCCTACTTTGGATTTTCGGCTACATAGTTATAAATTAATCACCTTTACTTTCTCAGATATTATTGAAAATTCTTTGTGTAAAGTAAAAACTCCCTTGATAATATTCTACCAACATTTTAACCTATTAATTCAGAGCACAAGTGTTCAGGACATTAAATTAGAAAAGGCGCCTTGCCCTTCGGTCCTAAACTTAACTTTTTTACAATCCCATTATGAAGATTCACGAGAGGAGCGCGATTTCGCTTTATTGCCCCTAAGGAAGAAAAAGTTGGGGTAAGTTTGAGGTCACGTAAAAATTATGCGGTTTTGGGAACGATTCTTGAGCACTCACTGTGTACAAATGATTTTAGCAGTTGATCAATTTTAACCTTTATTAATAAGAACTTAAGATATAAATTACACCAGTAAAGTGAGATGATACATAAGAAAAATCTAGCTACATTATATATGATCCCTATTAAATATTTGATAAAATGTCAAAACATGACAGCTGTTTCACGAATCGAATTCTGGTAAGTCAGGGGCAGAAAATACGTTAAATGTACGAGTATATGTGCAGGTACCTACGAGAATAAAGTTATTTATAAAAAACTTAAAGGTAGAATTAAAACTGGTGAGTTTATTTAACTTTAGAACTGTAGCCTTGCCCCTCCCAATCTGACAGAAAGTTTAGCTCAAGGAAAGTAATCTAATAAATATTTTAAATGCGAAATATTTGTATGGATTACTTATATACGTTTAGCGGTTTAGGTTTAAATGCAAACTAAACCTAAATCGCTGAACAGATTTCTATAACATTTTTGGAGCGTGAAAAAGTACTAGACTATCTTTTGTCTCACAAACTCAAAAATATTCGAAAATTATTAAATGAATCATTCTTCTCATTACTGTAGTTCTCTCTTTCATATAACATAACATAATCAACCCATTATATTGTCCCACTGCTGGGCACGGGTCTCCTCTCAGAATGAGAGGGATTAGGCTATAGTCCACCACGCTGGCCTAGTGCGGGTTGGCAGACTTCACACGCCATCGAGAAAATCTCTCAGGCATGCAGGTTTCCTCACGATGTTTTCCTTCACCGTTTAAGCGCGTGATAATTAACTATTAATACGTACATGACTTCGAAAAGTCAGAGGTGCGTGCCTTGGGTTCGAACTCGAGACCTTTGACTTGGCAGTCCAACGGTCATACCACTAGGCTATCACTGCTTCTCTCTTTCATAGTTTAAATTATTTTTATTCTTGTCTTATTGCTTGACCACAGTGGAGTAGTTTATATTTTCATTGTAATAATTGTAGATATAAACAATCGCATTTTTTATTTTGAGATGAAGTTAATGACTTTCTAATATTGATACACCCATTTGACATGCGAGTGAAATCGCGGGCGGAAGCTAGAAGACCATAAAAAACAAGAAGCAATACTAAATATTTACGTTACGAGACCAGACACATCAATTATGTACACATACCGCCTACATAAGATGGAAACTTCCCTGTTAATGGCAGTGTTTACAAATAAGTATATTGAGCGCTCGTAGGTATTATTAATTAAATGGCTTCGCTTGCACGTGACGCGGACATAGTTTACAATAGTATTAGAAGAGGCGACATAGGGATTCAGTAATTAGAAATCGAATTATCTTCGTGGGAGAGCCATGCTTCGGCACGAACGGGCCGGCTCGACCGGAGTGATACCACGGCCTCAAAGAAAACCGGTGTAAAACAACGCTTACGTTGTGTTTCGCCGAGTGAGTGAGGATAAAGGAAGGCACAATCCCCTTCTAAAAAGCCGGCAATGGACTCCTCTGGTGTTGCGGGTGTCCATGGGCGGCGGTAATCGCTTACCATCAAGGGATCCGTCTGCTCGTTTATCCCGTCATAATCATCATCATATCAGCATATCCCATAACAAGAAAAATATATATACTAGCTTCAGATTGTTGAGGAAACCTTCATCATTGATATTGTATGGAATTCACTTTCGACTTTAAAATAAAAAGATCAATACAATAACAATTACGAAAAAAATGTTACATAAATAATACAAAGATGACCTTAGCTTGATGTTTGGTAGCCCTGATAAAAAATACAATTCTCATTAAAAAAATTAAACTAAGTACTCTTATGTAACAAACAAAAATTATGTCATCGCTTGAAGATTTTAAACACTGTAAGCACTTCCCACGAGGTAAGCTATTAAGATAATGGTAATAAGATGAAATGGTACCGTTTGTCTCAAGTTAAGCCACTTTAACCAAAGCAGCGGTTAAAAAATATTATCTTTTTAAAGCGTTTTTTTTTACTACACTAAATAAAGGCGAAATAACAGATACTTAGAGCACATTAACATAATTCTCACATATCTAATGGAACTGTATAAAATACTGGTAAACCTTTTTTTACAAAAACCTACGATTTCAAGGGGAAAAATAATGTTACCTACTTAATCGTTCTTCTCAGAATTAAATTTACAGTTCAAATATCTATACCTACTAAGTTTTAATGAGAAACTATTGATCCATATAGCAAAGGGACCAAGACAAAATTTCTGCTATTTTCAATTAGGGTGAATCTCAAAACCACAAGCCCGTTTTGTAAATACTTCTAATTGGGCCACAAGGGATCATGAAAATCGGTAGCCTAATCCTTTAATATTCAGCTTTGTTTGACAGTGTAATAATAAACTCCGATTTAATATCCACGACTGTCTCTCAGTATCCCGGATACTCGTTACCTGATACTTATCTTAGATCACAGAACGAAGGTTCTTATTTATGACATCATAAATAGCGTACTCTGTACAGGAATAGATGAGTATTTTGAGAATGGAGTACTACTACGTACCTACCGTGGATCGTAAAATGTTTATTGATGGGTTTATATTGTAATTCGTTTGGTCTTCTTTGTCTTGGAGATGGTATAACGTAAAACGGAAACGTCTACCTGTGAAATTGTGAATTTGAAATACAGACAAAGGTTTCCCTACTTTTCACTGTTAAAACGTTTTCCAAATAGGATTACGTTGGACGTTGATGTATGCTCTCGGAAGTAGGACACTGAAATGCAAAGTAGGGAAAAGAAATAGCAAGCGGTGGGACCTAACACACAAAGGTTGGTACCGTTTCTTTATGAAAGGCAAATCCTTAGCCCTCAAAAAAAAACTAGAAAAGAAAATATGAAAAAGGGATCGAGGACAACGGCGTGTCCGTAGTAAAGCGAATGCATAATTTATTCTACATTCAAAGAAAACTCATCAATAATATATGTGTTTGTAGATTAACAGATCATTCAATAAAATGCACTATCTAGCACCTAATCTGTGGTTAGTAGGCACAAACTATGTCACACATCGTGTGCTAACGCCGCATCTGAGACCTAGCTCTATAATTAACGCTAACGTGTATGACATTTGTATTAAAATTATAATCCTATAAATATGCATCACAATACATATTCGATGCGATCTACGATGGAGCGCGCTTGCCTAGAACAAACCGATTCACTCGTGATTTAAAGACACCCAGATTATATCTATCGGGGAAGACCTACTGGGGAAGCGCATTCCAGACAAGTGATAAACTAATTATTTGTGCTTTCCGCCAGACAAGAGTAGGTTCAAACGCAATCAACAACAAAAGGCCCTCACCTAGCAGTATGACGAAATTTTTGTAACTACTTTTTTTTCTACAATACGGTTTGGCTTTCAGCGACATATCAATCGTATTACACGAATCGATTGCAATATGACCTTTACGACCTAACTACTGGGAGGTACTGACATCCCAATTCATTATTTCTATTTGTAGGACAAACGGGGGACGGTTTATAGACAAGACGTAGATTGACATAGATCTTCGATCAATAGCTATTTATTTGGGAGCCCCTTGAACGTGCTTCGTCATAATTAGAAACATTCCAGTGGATTCCTTTTCTCCTTGAGGATCAAAAGTGGCTTTCAGATTGAATTCAATAATGTTTTCAAAGTCACGCTGGTCCAAGAGAATTGATCCATTATTTAGATCCAGTAAGTTACTAAGAGTAGTTCAAATAAAAGAACTTAAACCGTAGAATTAAAATGGTTCTGAAATCAACTCGTTTTCTATACAGAGACTTTAAATACATTGGAAATAAATAATGTGAATGTGAAATAGTGTTCAACAGATACCGCGAAGCTCAAAGATGTTAGCCCTAAAGTAACTTTGAAATTTCTTTGTACCTAAGTACTATACTATTTTTTATTTTGGTTCATAATCAATTTTGAGTTTTACAGACTGGTCAAGGTGGAATCCATTGCATCTCTTAAAATATATTTCTAATCTAAATCCTTAAAAATATTACAGGATGCAGGCCCAATTTAACAATAATTTATTTCATCAGTCGAATAGCTATAAACAGTAGAATAAGCTTACAACATTGCGCGGAGCAACAAAAAGGCAATTGATGGGGCAAAGCCCCGTACAACAATACAATAATTACAACAATTATGATGTTGTTTTCTTAATCCAAGTACCTACTTGTTTTCAACAATTATATTGCGATGGAGAAGAAACAGCAATTTGGACAAATTGAGATTTTTGGGTGTATGTAATTAAAAAATTTGGAAATATTACTAGTAATTTATCATACTTAATATTATAAAGAGGATTTTTTTATTTTTGTATAGTTTGTAACAAATAAACTCAAAAACTACTGGGCCGATTCCAAAAAATTCTTTTACCTTTAGAATTCTACATTATCCCTGAGTAACATAGACTATATTTATTACTAGAAAAAAATTGGGATCCCTACATGTCCACCCGTGACGGGCTGCTAGTTATTTAAGTTTTATACCAAAATAAGTAGGTATTGATAATCAAAATTAAAACTAAATAAGATTTTAACTTTTGACAGTCGTCAATTATGAGTAGATAGACTGAAATTCTGTCAACTAATGCTTAGTGTATTAACATTGTTAAAAATTTCAGGTAAATTAATGACATTTAGTCGAATCTAATTAAAGATTGTAATACCGACGAACCCAACGCAAACTTAAAAATACCGAAAATACGAACTAAGAAAACTTTTCGATACATAATAATTAATTCCTCTGACAAACATATTTGCAACTTTAGTTTTAGTATGCCAAACAGAAAGGTACCCAGATATCCAATTTGCCTTCGTTCATGAATAGACATAGTTTATTTAGAATACCCACAGCGAAAATTCAAAAACTTTTGTCATTAACAAACTGGAAATAAATTGGGACCGTATCAATTAGAACTTTTATTAATTTTGACTAAAGATATACATTTACTATGTGAACAAATACGACATCAGAGGCCATGGTCTCGATACCTTACATAGTTCGAATTATGCCTGAGATAGAGATTTTCTTTCGCACAAATTTATTTCTTTAAAAATTTATCGTCACTATCATCATCAGCATCATCATGCCTATAGCAGCCCCCTGCTGAACTTAGGCCTCCCCCAATGTGCGCCATTCCACCAGTCACATCCCGCTTCCGCCAGCAACCTTTCGCAAATCGTCACTCCATCTTGCCGGAGGGTCCTATCCTACGCTACGTTTGCCGAGTCGCGGTCCCTAAAAATGCATGCATTAATGCCAAATACTTACAATAAAATAACTTGTAAATTTTTCTATTTAAATAAAAGAGAATACATCATAGCTGATGAGTATTTATCATCATCCAAAAACTCATTGGACGATTCGCCCCGTTAAATACATAGGTACTGACTGCCCAAACTTTTCAACACGGCAGGATTTAATCTTTTTTAACCTATCAAGAAATAAGAAGAATATTTTTCTTATCATGGGAGGACAAACGAGCAGATGGATCGCCTGATGGTAAGCGATTACCGCCGCCCATGGATACCCCCAACACCATAGGTGTCACAAGTGCGTTGCCGACTTTATAAAAGGGTATTGGGCCTCCGGTAACCTCACTCACTCGGCGAAACACAACGTAAGCGTTGTTTAACGCCGGTTTTCTGTGTGGCCATGGTATCACTCCGGTCGAGCCGGCACATTCGTGCCGAAGCATGGCTCTCCCACGTAAAAAATACAATATACATAATCATTAGGGAGGCGAATAAGGTACATTACATAACATTTTTCGTACATAATGATCACTTATTCATCACAGATAATTTCTCATCCCATTTCCACGTTTTAATCTCCCACACAAAGTGAAAATCATATTTTTCCTGGCTTTCAAACGGTTTAATCTACCCAACAAGATCATATTTCCACATCTTTTAATCTCACCGTCTTCATGCAGCCGCATTATACCTCTCTAAATCTACTTCGGTAGTCGGTACGTAGCATTCGTTACTCGGTATTAATTCAGCAAGCGTAGTCTGTTGTAACTTCCAAGTCGCTCCTATGTATGCCCAAGACGGATCCTAATCGTTATAAAACACATTGTGTAGCCAATGATGCGATGCAATTTTATTTATTGTTTTTATTTTAAAATTAAACGAATATGACCGCTTGTTTCCTCATTGATCTTTATTATTATTATTTATAGGGTGTATAAACGACATTAAATATTAGTTATATTTGCATAGCAATTTCAAATACTTTTACGTGCAACAAAGGACAAGGGCAGGAGGATATTCGGCCGGAGCGTATGGCCGAATATTTTGCACTCGGTCTATAGCCGAAAACACGATCCATTGCAATACTAAATTATAATAAATGATCATATTTTTTATGAAAATATACCCCTGGATATCGAAACAAAATTATTCTTCAACAAATATTCTAAACCTAATCACAGTGTCATATTCTCAGAACTAACTTAGTCACGTCAATGTCAACCGGCACCATAATCGGACCTGTTCGGCCATCCAAACGTATTTGTATTCCTCGTCCGCACACCATAAGTTATAATCAGTTATAGGCAGCCGTTACTATGAACAATGGCGGTCTGAATTGCTTTAGTGTTAAGTCTGCTAATTATACGTACTAGAAAGTTCGGTGCGTTTGATATTGTAAGAAGGTGAATCGTCCCTAATGATTTGAGTTTAAAGCAAAGATAAATCGTGCTTTTGATTTAGCTGTGATGGTGTTTTGTGTTTATCTTGAGATCAACATCAGTTTATATACTTTAGGCCTTTATGTCGACAAAAATCATCGCCATTCATAAGTTTCTTACAGTAAAAGTACGCCTTTGCTTATATATAAACGTCATATGCTTTTCGTCTTTACTAGATCTAAAATCCTACTGACACAATGTTTGCATATCTACAAAACCATGAACCTGCATTTCACAGTAGGAATAGCATAACCAAACGTGCACCTGACTTTAATCCCTTAAACATACCAACAGTAAGGCCATAACTTGATATAAATATGATAAACAAAACCGAATATTCAGCTTACATAGTCGGCTTTCGAGACGTGACCGGATTGCGAATTCACAACCCTTTCTTCTAGCATATTAAAATTGTGTATTATATTCCCCGTTTGAGCACGTCTGTCCTCGAGACCTTTTTTACAGCGCTAGTATTTTTAATTCAAAAAAAGGTTTTAACTCTGCATAATAATTTTCCCAAAAAACAGGATGGTGGAACATTTATCGACTAGGATGAAGTTTGAAAATAAAATACTTGTAAATATGTTTAAAAAAATGCTTGAGAAAAAAAAAACAATCCATAACGTCGTCCATAACCAAAAATTCATTTTTATATCAATGTCTAATATTTGCGCAAAGAAATCGGTTCTAAGACAAAATCGATTCTCTCTAAATTTTACTACGTCGTTTATAACGCAAAGAGGGTTCAGTGTACACAATATTCAATAGATAAACCTGTTCATCCATCATTTTTATGTCAATTTGTTTCGATAAGAATGCTTACTCAAACTTGTTATGCTATCTACCGCCGTTTTACTCGAAATACAAATATAAAATAATAAACAAACGTACTTACTATATTATGAATAATTCCAGAATTTCTCGAAACACGTTTGTACGTTTGAGTTTTAAGATCAGTCGGAAAGGGAGAAGTGAAATGAAAAATGTACGAGTTTCGCATCTCGGACCGATTCCCGGCACGTTCCAACTTGGGAACTTGGATAAAATCTCGACAACTTAACTCGCAGGCTTTAAATAATTTGTATATTTTCATTTCCTAATTAGAACGTAGTCCCAACTGTGTTATATTTAGTGAAATCGCTGCGAGAACTATTACTACAATCACTAACGTAGTACTAGTTACTAGCGTTTTATGAAGTAGGAGGTAATTTTGAAATAAATGGAATTTATAATTACTAATGTAACTATACTGTTGTTATCGGTAGTCACTTAAATTAAACATACTATGACAGATAATAAGATACCAAGTCTTATAAACACACGTTTGGTTCACAACAAATTAATATTTCATATTGTATTAATGCTTAAGAATGACGCCATCTCATTGCTTAATTCATAAATAATTGCTAATACCAGAACTAAAAATAACATCTGATTGCAAAAATACACGTTTTTATTTCATATGCAAATAAAAACATACTTGATACCGCCCCGACCTTGCAAATGACGGTAACAGAATATATTAATGTAATAATAAAAATATATACAAACAAAAATACTCGTGATCCGTGCGACACTCAACACAAACTACCCTCAAGAGCAATCTTCTTGAAAGACTGACCGAGAGATTTCCACAGCACAAAAAAAAAACAAAACACCACAATATTTTCTTGATTAAAATTCGTTTCGTTCCTTATTTGGCACAAAAATATTTCACAAACACGTGAATAACAAATTAAAAATTTGTTACATGTAAGCGGACGTTCGGCGCGACGGGAGACCGAATCGAGACTGGCGATGCCGAGGCGGCTGGTGGTCGTACAGCTAATTCACACGAGGTATCTGTAAAGCCACGCCCAAATGTTTTGATGCTGCAATGCCAGCCCGCTGGTAATGTAATGCAGTAAAGCATTTGTAAACAAACATGTAAGCACGCTTACAATTCCTGAACTGTGGACGGAGCCGACGAATATTACAGTACAGGTATTTGCGCCTGTATTTTATCAGCATTTGATTACGATAAGTCGATTTACAACTTGTATTTTATTGGAAGACCGGAAAAAGTTGATAACTTGTTGTGTAACACTGTTTAACAAATAAGAATTTGTCACAAGTTACTTCCTATTTTGTAAGTCCTAACGAATCCAAACTGTGATTTAATCCAATATCGATTAGGGTGATTTTAGTCTTATTTTTTTTGGTTAACAATGATACACGTGCAAAAGACTGATATTATTTCAACAACGCCCAACGGAGACCAAGACAAAAGATTTTGCATTGTGTGTATAATAAGGGCGTTGATGGGTTAAACTATTGAGAGTTTTCAAGATCTTTTATTGACACCATCAATTAAATTTAAAAAAGAAACAGCTAGGTATCATTTTGTGTGCATTTTCTTTAACTCCACCGTTCATTAAACCTCTCCCATCAGATTATTTACTATAAAAAAACACCATAGGCCCTATTACCCAACATTCTATTTAACATTACAAGTTTACCTTTCCGATCGATACACGATAAGATCATATAAAAATGTAATCCAATAAACAGCTTGTAATATCGCAAGTAAGTACATACAATATCGTTCATCGACCATACACAAGTAGTTAATGTGGGTTCATGTAGTGCAAACAGGTGCGACAGTAAGAGTAGGTAATGAATGACACTGAATAATGAATAGGTGATTTGAATTAATTGTGAGTTAACAACGGAAATTGTTGGGTACTAACGGTGATAGTGTAGGGAGTTGGATGGTCTGTGTCTGTTGTATTATGCTTTTGCAATCCAAACATTCCTCAAAATAACAAATCATACATCCGTCTAATGGTAGGTGTTGTAACGCTAGCAACACCTACCATTTCACGAGCATCTCGTTATCACTATGTGACGTCAATTTGGGCCAGTGATTTTACTAGCCACAACCCTAGGAACTCGACCCACAGGATGGTAGAGTAGGAACCTAGATTAACGGTGTCCAAATCCGAGTAATAACACAATTTGAATTAAGATTTATTTTGGTAATAAATTAATAATAGACTGCCTCATTAGTCCAGTGGTCCCAAGCGCAACTGCAACGCTAGAGGTCCTGGGTTCGATCACCAGGTCGAGCAATGAAATTGAAATTGTCAGTAGAAGCTCAAGAGTCTGGATTTGTGCCCGGTTATTGGCAAATAGAATCACCGCCTATTACATGGGACCATACCGGGCGAACTCTACGGGGAATACAAGGCATGATGCTATGTTGGTAATATATTTGGTCAATTCGATCTCCCGGACCCTTAAACCAAATACTTGAAGCAAAGTTAGAAAACAGATAAATCCAATATCGATTAGGGTGATTTTAGTCTTATTTTTTTTGGTTAACAATGATACACGTGCAAAAGACTGATATTATTTCAACAACGCCCAACGGAGACCAAGACAAAAGATTTTGCATTGTGTGTATAATAAGGGCGTTGATGGGTTAAACTATTGAGAGTTTTCAAGATCTTTTATTGACACCATCAATTAAATTTAAAAAAGAAACAGCTAGGTATCATTTTGTGTGCATTTTCTTTAACTCCACCGTTCATTAAACCTCTCCCATCAGATTATTTACTATAAAAAAACACCATAGGCCCTATTACCCAACATTCTATTTAACATTACAAGTTTACCTTTCCGATCGATACACGATAAGATCATATAAAAATGTAATCCAATAAACAGCTTGTAATATCGCAAGTAAGTACATACAATATCGTTCATCGACCATCGTGTGGACACAAGTAGTTAATGTGGGTTCATGTAGTGCAAACAGGTGCGACAGTAAGAGTAGGTAATGAATGACACTGAATAATGAATAGGTGATTTGAATTAATTGTGAGTTAACAACGGAAATTGTTGGGTACTAACGGTGATAGTGTAGGGAGTTGGATGGTCTGTGTCTGTTGTATTATGCTTTTGCAATCCAAACATTCCTCAAAATAACAAATCATACATCCGTCTAATGGTAGGTGTTGTAACGCTAGCAACACCTACCATTTCACGAGCATCTCGTTATCACTATGTGACGTCAATTTGGGCCAGTGATTTTACTAGCCACAACCCTAGGAACTCGGCCCACAGGATGGTAGAGTAGGAACCTAGATTAACGGTGTCCAAATCCGAGTAATAACACAATTTGAATTAAGATTTATTTTGGTAATAAATTAATAATAGACTGCCTCATTAGTCCAGTGGTCCCAAGCGCAACTGCAACGCTAGAGGTCCTGGGTTCGATCACCAGGTCGAGCAATGAAATTGAAATTGTCAGTAGAAGCTCAAGAGTCTGGATTTGTGCCCGGTTATTGGCAAATAGAATCACCGCCTATTACATGGGACCATACCGGGCGAACTCTACGGGGAATACAAGGCATGATGCTATGTTGGTAATATATTTGGTCAATTCGATCTCCCGGACCCTTAAACCAAATACTTGAAGCAAAGTTAGAAAACAGATAAATAAAACATTTTTCATCAACGGTATAATGAAATACAGCAACAGTTTTCCCCCCACACTGTGATACAAACGAGTTACAAACTATCGTCCAACTTATAAATGTTTTACTCGATCGAACAGTTGTGAAAAAGTTACCTTCTAACAATACATGGAGCGGCATCGCCACAACTTTGTTTCTGTAAATATTTTATAGTCTGTGGGTATCCAGATAGGGTAACCGATGTTACTATGTGGAAAAGATAGAAAATATAGATTTAAGACGGGCACATGTGTGTGTGCACGGTGTCGATGAATGGAAAAAGGTATTTTGTATCCCTGCTAAGCGAATAAGGATGGATTGGTAACGGAAATCGGAAAACCCAATACAAATATTCGCTTTCCTGATTTCAGGCGTGATTTGGAATAGACGTCGACAGTCTTTACCGACGCCGCGGTGGACTTGTTTTAAACTACCTCATGAGTCTAGTGGTCGTAAGTTAGAGGTCCTGGGTTCGATTCCCAATTCGAACAGTGTTATTGAGTATTCATTCTATGAAATTCTCAGTAGCAGCTCTGAGTTTGGATTTGTTCCTGGTTAATGGCAACAGGCTCGCCCTATTACATGGGACCTAAACATACCGTCGTGTAAACTGTACGCTTATCTCTACCCACAAAATGAGATGGTACGGTTGAAAGCGTGCAACACAAATCTGTGCGAGTGCGAACGGTACTTCCACCACATATTTCCGTATATAATACGTAGCTACTAATAATGTTAAATGATGGTCATCTATAATGAAACCACAGTTAGGCACATAGTGATGCACACAGGCTTATATACAATTGGCACCTGGTCGCGCGACCTAATTTTATTATAATATACGGCCACCGTAATAATGAGCCATATTTAGTATGTGGATGTTAAGTTTTGGTCTAAATACAACACCTCGTTCGTGATATTCTTTGGAAACTGAGAATTTAGTTTTACTTGTGAATTCTCGTGGTAATTGTCCAGACTGATGGCGGGATGTTTATTGATTACAAACAAATCTTTCCTCTTTTTAACATTAGTTTAGATAATAGATAAACATAACATACTATCACGCCTGTATTCCCCAAAGAGTTAGTCAGAGGCGTACTAATTTACACCACAATTCGCCGGTTAGTTTATCCATGTAATAGGGTCGAACATATTGCTATTAACCGAGCACAAATTCAGACTCCGAGCTGCTACTGAGAATTTCACAGAAAACCCCCAAATAATACTTTGCTCGAACTGGGAATCGAACCTATAATCTCTAGCGTAGCAGTCGCACTCAGGACCACTAGGCTTATGAGGCAGGCAAAATTTTAGTACCTACTTTGAGATGAATCTTTTGAACAGATTGTTAGACACCTACGTCATAATAATGTTAAAGTTTGTTGATAATGTACTGAAAAAGTTCAAAGTTATAATTCCTCTTCATCTCAATTTCTTAATCCAAACAAATACTAAAATATCTTAAATATCTTTTACGTGGGAGAGCCATGCTTCGGTACGAATGGGGTGGCTCGACCGGAGTGATACCACGGCCTCACAGAACACCGGCGTCAAACAACGCTTACGTTGTGTTTCGTCGAGTGAGTGAGGTTACCGGAGGCCCAATCCCCTTTTAAAAGGCGGGCAACGCATTTGTGACTCCTATGGTGTTGCGGGTGTCCATGGGCGGCGGTAATCGCTTACCATCAGGCGATCCGTCTGCTCGTTTGTCCCCCTATTCCATAAAATATATATATATATCTTTCTTTAGAAACATCAATTTAAATACCTACAGAATAATTACTCACCGATTATGTCAAATAACGAAAAATCGTCTATCGATTACGATGCGATTCTGTTCATACATATAAACATCTAACTACAACACTAGGTATATTTTTTGGGTAGTTTTCTAGGTATAATTTGACGACACGATTAGCGTAGCGGTTGAACGATCGGCTTCTGCGGCACGTGTTGTGGGTTCGATCCCAACACGGAGCAAATATTTGTATGATCTACAGGTAGTTGTTCCGGGTCTGGGTGTTTGTGTATGTGAGAATTTGTGTTTGTAAAGGCACCCACGATACAGGAGAAAATTCTAGTGTGGGGCAACGTTTTTGAAAAAGAAAAATAATAAAGAATAAACCATTTTCTTAATAAATCCAATAAATAAGTTCCGGGTGGGTCCTACAATCCCAGTGGTTCACCTTTATTTCAACATTTATAAAGCCGGAAATCGATCAACAGGCACCCTGTTTAAAAAATCGGACTGTTCCTATTTCTATTCCAAAGCAATCTCACAGTGCCCGCGTAGATTTACGCCCAAGTTGAAAGGATGACCAATAAAAATGTCGCGATTACATTTGAATAGGGCATCGAACCGACACCGGTGGGTAAGAACGAGGGTTCGTTAATTGAGCTCGTGTTTTTCTCACTGGAGGATACTGGGCTAGCAAATTGTGTTAGTCAGCAATCTATTGAGTTACGGCCAGTTTCTATATCCAATCTGTAGGTAGATTTGCTTACTAGAGATAGAATTTTGACATAAGCTTCATACAGCTACTGTCAAAATCCTATCTCTAGCAAGCAAATCTACAGACAGATAGGATATAGAATCCGGCCGTTAATGATTTTATCCGTATGATTGTTTTTAGACGTAATTTTTGGAAGACTACATTTTCGATATAAGTAACTAGCTGTCCCCCGCCATGCGTTGCAATGCCTCTTTATTTTGTTTTTTTTTTCGTCATAAACCTACCCAGGCACGCACACAACAGCTCACCAAAGTTATATCGCAAGATGAAGAAGGGTTTAGCATAGAGGACAAACATACAAACATACATTTTTATTTATATACATATCAAACCTTCGATAAGACAATAGTTGCAGTTACTGCAATTTTACAGGAGAGCCATTTTAAGATTTTTTAGTTAAAAAAGTGAAAAATGGCGCCAAAAATGACAAAGCCACTATTTTCCATTTTCTGGTAGTGCTTGAAGAAATCTAATGAGCGTGTTTGTCCCTCCAGTTCAAAGGATAATTTTAAAGCAATTTGGCATATTTAAGTCATTTTGGCAATTTTTGAAAATTTTTGTCTTACTGAAGGTGCGATATGTAGATTCAAGAAATCATATATGTATTTTCTTAAATCACCTACGATCTCCGAACTCTTCGAATTTAAAGATGTTATCATCATCAGGCATAAATTTCTACTCTAGCGGCCATCAGCAAAAATAAGCTTATAACGGGGGAGAGCCATGCTTCGGCACGAATGGGCCGACTCGACCGGAGTGATACTACGGCCTCACTGAAAAGTGAGTGAGGTTACCGGAGGCCCAATCCCCTTTTAAAAGGCGGGCAAGGCACTTGTGACTCCTCTGGTGTTGCGGGTGTCCATGGGCGGCGGTAATCCGTCTGCTCGTTTGTCCCCTTATCCTATATAAAGAAAGCTGATCTTACGTAAAGACTTCAAATCTCACAAAACAAAACTTCATGATACAGGAATAGGTAAAGACGTAAAATATGTAAAGAATCCCTTTCATGTTGCCTATCAGTGCGTGAATGACAAATATTTATGTGAAAAAGTAATGTCACCATCACATTCTATTTATCATACGGTAACGTTACAGCATCAAGCCATGACATTTCATATCACCGATATATTATTTGTCGGAAGTTTTTCCTACATAATATGATGCTTACGTAGTACTAAGAGCTATGTTGTATTGTCAATTTTCCGATAAAAACGCACTTTGTGATACTTTTCCGAATAACTGTCGATATTTTTACTCAATTACTCCTTTTTTAATTTCCCGGCCGTTCGGCAAGGATCACTTCAGAAGAGCAGTTACTATATCCAAATTGAAACAACAATGGAGACGAAAAAGCTTAATTAAGAGCTATTTGACCATAGTAGATACTTAACGAAATGAATGAAAAATGTTAAAAAAACTGTAAGAATCGGGCTTGTATAATAAAGTCTTTTTTCATTCTTAGGTTAGGTCAGTTCAAATATTTTCTACTGCTTAAGTGACTAGTAGGTATAGTTAACTGTTTCTATTAACTAAGCAGTAAAAGTAACAAGCCTTCTAGAATTGGCATAAGTTATGATTAAACAGGAGAAATTTGATTCAATTTCTAAAGAAAATTTGACTGTATAATTGACATTGAATTGTTAATTCTGATTGCTGACAGCCATCATCAGCCTAAATTCGTTCACTGCTGAACGTAGGCCTCTCCTAGTGAACGTCAGAGTCTAATATTCGGCTTTCCTCATGCAGTCACTTCCAGCTGCCTTCCGCTGTCGTCACTCCGTCTGGCCGGCGGGCGCCCTACATTACGTGCCCCCTAACACACAATAAAATGAAATTAAACATATGGTTCATAATTGTTCAAACATGTTCTCACGAATTAATTTCAAACGTAACAACATAAACTGACTAATTTTCTTATAACTCAAAACAATATCAAACTTATAGCGTATCAGCCAGTTGCGTATATCCTGGAGACGTCCATGCCACTGCCTCGTGCTCCTCCAGTGGATAATTGAGCCTGTCCGGCGCAGCTGGCCTTGACAGCAACTCGTTAAACGTCCAAGATGGGAGACGCTGGTGACGTAACAACAAAATTCGCGTTTCGGTCATGTTTATTCGGAGTAAGGTTGGGTAGAAAAAAAGTCATGGTAAACTGCAATGACTGCGAACGATTCGCAGACAAACCACAACACAGGTGACACAATAAAAACAGGTGAATTTATATTAAAATGGAACTAAAATCAGCTGTCATTCAAAATCATTACATTGATTTGCATCACCTTCTAAATATACTTCAATAAAAATTAAATTTGTAATGGCAACATTGAATTAAAATTCTCAACTAATAAAAAAATATTATCAGTCGCGATTTCATCAGATCTATTTAATTTAATTAATTTGATCCTGAACTAAGTACACTTCACGCGATATCGAGACACGTAGGACTGTCTATTCTTGGAATGGGACCCTCCTAACCTTGATATGTTAGTTAAGAGTGACGTTAGGGCGACGTTATATACATACCATGACAGGGAACGAGTATCAAGTCTGTTTGATCCTCAAATAAATTAAAGGTAAACATTAATTGATGAGAAATTCCGCTAATAACATAACACGTCAATAGTTGAAAGATGAAGCAATATTACAATATTTATTTGAGATTATCGACATTAAATCGTAAGGCGTGTATTCGATTGTATCGCGAATAAAATAATCGCTTCGGAATAATCGGAATTTCTGAATCGGTGATCTGTGCGAAACCTAAGTAGGATTGAAAAGGCGAATTCTATAATAAAAGCAATGTTTTATACAAATTTTGCACCGCTTCTGAGAAGTGTGACAGTGTTCCAATTAAGATTGAGATGTTTGATGCGATGTCAAAGTTGGTAACTGTTGCTTGTAACTTGACTCCGGTAATATTTTTTTTACTTCACTTACATAATCAACCCATTACATTGTCCCACTACTGGGCACGGGTCTCCTCTCAAAATGAGAGGTATTAGGCTATAGTCCACCACGCTGGCCTAATGCGGGCTGGCAGACTTCACACGCCGTCGAGAAAATCTCTCAGGCATGCAGGTTTCCTCACGATTTTTTCCTTCACCATTTAAGCACGTGATAATTAACTATTAATACGCACATGACTTCTTGGATTTCTTGGATTCGAACTCGAGACCTTTGACTTGGCAGTCCTATGGTCATATCACTAGGCTATCACTGCTCACTTTACTGTATGTCTTACTTACTTCACTTATCTTAGATTTTATCAACTTCTTTAAAATAGTAAGCGACAGTATCACAAACATAACATATCATCACACATCAGCCTGTATAGCCTTAAGAGTTAGGCAGAAGTGTGGTGTGTTTTGTACATCCACACTTATCAGTTTCGAGCAGTTACTGAGAATTATATAGAGAACTCAATAACCATTTGCTCGACTTGAGAGTCGAATCCTTATACCCTGCAGCGCAGCCGCTAGAGCAATAAGGTAACATCAGACCAAAATATGTGACGTCAGCCCACGTTATCCTATCTCGACCACTATCTGCGTCTATCTGAAGTTGTCAGTTGGAGACTTATGTATATATTCTTTATTTACAATAGATAACCGTATTTACTACGTCGCCTTCATGGAAATTTCCCTGTAGATGTAAACGTATACCTGATCCCAACAGGTTTTTCCTTTTAGAAAACGTTGTGTAATCTGCATTTTTGCTTTAATTTGTAATGTAATTTCAAACTACGACATGTAGAACTTCCTTTTCTGCAACATTACAAGCATGACTTAGGGAGTAATAAGGCATATTACCTCATAAATCACTGAACAAGCAAGCGATTAGCTCCGCAAAATGACATGAAGTTTGTCGTAATCTTAAACGACTTTTTTCAGGAAACTTCTCCTAAAAATACTTCAATATCCCGATTTTACCCATATCAGGCTAGCTGTCAGTTAAAAAGAAATCTGCAGACTCCATTTATACGTTTGTGAGAGGACATCAACGCGATCTGTATTCGGGACGGATGGAGTGATGAATATACAAGTCAATTAGTCTTACATCACTTGTTGGAGTACCTTTTATTCCCTTTAATTCCCTCATCAACCTATTTATTGTCCCAGATCTGAGCACAGGTCTCCTCTCAGAATGAAAGGGCTTATGCTATAGTCTAACAAACTGGCCTAATGCGGGATGGCAGACTTCACACGACGTTGAGAATGTCTCTCAGGGATACATGTTTCCCCTCGATGTTTTAGTTCATCGTTTAATCGAGTGATAAAATACAATTTGATGAATAACTACTAACTAACTTATGTTGGCGCTTATTAAAAGAAGTAACGTTCAATTGGAACTCATAATGTGATATCCTTACTAATATTATAAACGTGAAAGTTTGTGAGTATGGATGTGTGGATGTTATGGATATGTTTCTCTTTCACGCCAGAACGGCTAAACGTATCTGGATAAAATTTGGCACACAGATAGATTATAGCCTGGAATAACACATAGGCTACTTTTTATCCGGACCAAATCCTGAAGTCACGCAGACAAAATCGCGGGTAGAAGCTAGTATTACTTATATTTAAGTTCAATTAAAAAAGTTCTACAACTCAAATAATTTATTTCAAGATTTTCTTTATATTTTAACATCTTCTGACTGAAACTCGATTATTAAGAAACTTTCACATACAGTAACTAAACACATTAGATCAGAAGGAATAGCTAAATCTAAAAGTTAATTTAAACCTGTCACTTGAAACATTACTCATTATTTAACGCAAAGGTTTAATCATAAGTTAATATTATTTCATTCTTAAACTTGATCGAAACGTTATCAATAACAGTTTAATCTTGATGCAATCATTTTTTGATATTTACTATTATGATTAAGTATTTCATAATGATATAATACACCAAAATGATTACTTGTATTGCGTCTCACGTTTATTGCGTATTCAGGCATCAGCTTAGATGTACTTGAAGTGCCCACAGTCTCGGAGATTAAAAGATTCAAAAGGAGTGGGTATAATCTGTGTTTTATTACTCTTTGCATTTGACAAGGTTTAAATATGGAAAATACTCTTCAAGGCAGATAGATCGGAGCAAAATTTAAGTACCTTATATTTAAAGAAGCAGATAACAAAGAAATTTTTGAATTTAATTGTTTATGTCAAAATGGTTTCTTCTTCAACGAACATTCCGTGTTATTTTCTATCTGGAGACTGATTTGTTTCTTATCGTATTATGAAATCCGGCCTAAGTTTCATTCTACACATTTCAAGAAGACCTGTAATTTTAAATTTCATAGAACTGCCAAGTATCACGAATTTATTTAATGCCCGTGAACAACCTTCCAGCATTCAATGAAGCTTCAAGCATTTTAAAGCATAATATAGCATCAAAACACACCGGATACACATCCCTGTTTTCCTTGCTTATCAATCGATAACCTATATCGATAATTCAAGCGACTGTATGTTGAGTGCCATCAAAACCCATGCTACCTGATCCGTCCAAGAATCACATAATCCAATAAGAACGACTGTTTTTTGATAATCCCACATTTAATAAGATTAGCCGCAGTACTGGGTCCGCCAATCGATATTACAGGAGTTAAGAATCGATAAGGGAACGGGATGTCTTTCGTTTTCCGCGTTCCGATTCAACTTTTAAATTGGAAACGAGATTGCACGATACCAAAAGGTTTGCTCGTTTGATAAGGAATCTGAATAAAGCGTTCTGAATTTCCGGGACTCAAAATTACAAATCTATCAAGGTGAGATATAAGTTAAAATGATCGCACTTGCCATGCAAACGTAAAAAAAGCTTCAGTTTGGCGACAAGACAAAAATTTAAAAGGGCCAAGCATCAACCTGGAAAGAAGAAGGAAGGCCTTTTCCCAGCAATTGGGACGAATCAGGCAAGAAAAAAGCATCGGCCTAAGTGTTGCATAGTTACATTAAGCAAGTAAGTTAGGGAAATCGTACCAGCTCCGCAAACATTCGTAAATAACCACCTAATATCAAATGATAACAATACTCACACATTAAAGTTAGTTCATAAAGACAGTGTAAATAATAGAAGATAAATAAGCTGAATAAGCTTGAACTCGTAACAAACATATTAGCACCGTATGTTTAAATTCCAGTAAGTGAAATATGTATATAGGTCTTCACACATATTAGGGAGATTGTTTGGACTAGGATATTTTGGTTTACACGTGGAAACCCGACATTGTGGAACATTTGTTAATTGGTTATTTGACGAGTTTTTTGTAGCCTAATGAAAATGTTTAACCATAAATAGACCTCATGAAAAAACAATTAAAATCGTTTAAAAAATAAGGAGGTTCTAAGCATTTTTATTTTATGCTAGACAGAGAACACATTAGAGAATTGTGACGTCAGAACACACTGCGGCGTACAAATCCTATACTATAACTCGTTTTGCGAGAAAGGGACATAGCATCCCTTCTCAATCCCCACCAAAAACCTTAAATATTTATATCTTGTAACTTTATTAGCCGATTTAAATTATTTTTCCAGAATATGAAATGTACTTATTTAATTACATGTTTCACTAAGACTGTTATTTTTATTAATCAAACACCAGTCCAGTACCCAATTATCAACTATTTACTGTCCTACTGATCAGCATAGGTCTCTTCTCAATATCGGAGGGATTAGGCAATCATTCAACATGCTGGGCTACAGCAGCCAACTTCACAATACCGTTGAGAAAATCTCTCAGGCATGCAGATTACCTCACAATGATTTCTTTCACCGTTTAAGCAAGTGATACAATAATTATTAGCAAGCACTTGATTTGGAATGTTAAAGGAGCGTAGTCGCGCTTGTGGATCTTACATACTAGTGAGAGAATGTAACCCATGGTGTCCATTGTAATAATTCACAGAACTGGCACATTTTTTAATTGTCATAAACCCCGAAGGACCACATAAGAAATGCTCTCAACCTTCTAGATTTTAAATGTGATAACTTATAACACAGACCTAACTTAATTGTATAGAAAAGAAAACCTACACAAAATTTAAAAAGACATAGACAAGTACAGAAGAGAGAAGCGCTAATGTGGCGTGTCTAAACTACGAATTACAATTTCAAGAATCTTTCCTCGTTATCAAATTTTTTAACAATCGCAATATATTACTGTTGGAGAAGATTTATTACTGGAAGCTAGTGTTAAAATCAATAAACAAGACGTTAATATTTTTTTAGCTAAGAAAATCAAAGTTAATGACTAAGGCATCAAACATTTTCGTGTTGAAACAGCTGTCGGTTTACAGATAACGGTCTTGTTAAATAGCTGTAGTTTCATATAAATTTATTCACATATTCGCACTTTACACAGATAAACTTAACAAGTCTCATATTCATCAACAAAATAAAAGATTAATTTAAAATTATGTTAATGATCTATGGATTCGCATTACTGTCGCGACTTAGTGACGTAATTTTTATTGTTATTACAAAACAATGATCCCCGGTATTGTCAGTGTCACCTTGACATGGACGCGACGCGCCACTCCCGCGCAATCATCCAATTGGCGGGAAACCGGACAAGATGGCCGCCTCGGACGTCAACGCGTCAACGAGTGCCGGTGCGTTTTGTAATTTTTTGTTGCATGTCAGATGCAATGCTGATGGAAGATTTTTAGTGTCAATGAATTGACCCTATATTTCTTAATACGTTACTACAAACGAATTTACATTAAGTAGAACTTGTTCTTACACACATTTATAATATAATATAGATTTATAACTTTCCTATTTTTTGTATGTTAACAATATTTAATTAACCTGTCAAGTAACAATAAGTAAGTACAACAGAAAATAATTGTTACGGTTCTGTTATTTTATCTGTTCCTGGCCGCTAGTATTTTTCTACTATCTACCTACCTATGTCGGCTCTCGAGCAGACGATCCATCTGATAGTACGTAGGTAGCCATTTTATTCAAAATGTTATCATCATATTTGTCGAACTTCTTAACGCCTGCTTTGAATATTGAGCGAAATAAAAGAGACATTTCCACTGAAAAGTTTCCAATTTGTTGAATGTACTATTTTATGACAGTTTTGCACAAGCGAAGGCTATGAATATTATTCATTGCGTAAAATCCAATCATAAAACAGAAAAATAATAAACTGAATAACAAAACGAAAACACTACACCGAACATAATTATCTGATAAACTTAAACTTACAAGATATAGGATTTCAGTAAACACCAGTATCGCAAAACAATCAATATTTTATTTGAACGCAGCCAGATAGGAGTGAATCAATAACGCGAACGTTTTTAGCCGCGAGAGCGACTACTTACGCCATCTATTAGGTAGTAGCGGAACCTCGCGGCTCTAACGCTACCTTGCGCGCCATACCGCTAGGGGTCGTTTAGGCGGCTAAAAATTCAGGACTTCAATGTGGTATGGTTGCAATAGTAAATTGAAACCAGTTCCATCCCACGCTAAATGAATGGGATATATTTATTGATATTGCAAACCAGTTCTAAAGACCTATTGCTCGGGAACGTTGACGTGTTGTAGTTTCATAACCAGCGCAGTGAATATCATCCCACTGCTAAATAATAGAATACAATGTTACATATAAATCCAGCTTATTTGTTAGAAAATAAAAATAGGTAGGTAGGTATAGTTAACACCATAAAAAGACTAGAGTTACACTAAAATAGAAGTTCAGCTATTCGCCGCTAGATGGCGTAACTGTGACGGCTGATTTGATTACTCAAATCCTCTAATCCTATACACTTGATAACAAGAGAAAGCTTTTAAACCACACGCCCAATGATAAAGGGATATAAAATGCGTACTTTCACCGTGACGTCCATAACAGGGACAGTAACTGAAGTTTGACTAACATGAGAACATAAAAGCTTGTAGGTACATACTGTTAATCTCTCGTTAACAAGTTGAATAAGTATCAGTATGTGTATGTATAAGTCAGTAACAGAGATATTTATGACACTAACGGCCGGTCCCTATAAAAAATCAAAAAGAGGTAGGATTTTGACATTACTTGTATGGACCATATGTCAAAATCCTATCTCTAGTAAGCAAATCTATCAACGGATTTGTTATAGGGACCGGCCGTTAATGTATTAAAAGGTTAGGCAGAATTGGATTGTTGTTCACCCACAGTTCGCCGACATGTTTTAAGTCTTACGTAGCTACCTAATAAGAAACGAGCCTATTTTCAATAGGTAACCGGACACTTAAATCGAAATCCTGAGTTGCTACAGAGGATTTCATAGAAAAAGCCTAATCTGCCTCCGATATCTTAAAATATTACACGTCTTTGCTCGCTTCTGGGTCTCAAGTCCTACTTTGCATAATCCACCAGCAGAGCAGCTAAGGATAATTACCGTAAGTGTACCGTACTATCTCCTACATGCATGTTACAGATACAACGGGTTAGTTGCTAACAGGTAACCGCAACGCGCCCTCGGTGGCTCGAATTACTTGCTTGCACGAGGCGTTCAACTGTATAATCGGAAGCTCGAAGTGTCGACAGTGATTTATCAATGTAGGTATAGTACATGTTACGCCTGAAGACCAAAAACGCTCATAGAGCGAAAAAAAAGCTCACAACGCGTTATGGTCACTGTAAAACATCCACATCGCGAAATTCGTTCACCACACGTTGTGGCAATCACATGAAAACCACATAGCGAAATTCGAGTAGTTATGACCACAGCAGCGCGTTGTCGCATTGAAGAAAAGCCATGACGCGGTGTGGTCAAAATTCGACCCCAGAGTTCCTAATTGTTATAAGTATCTTGTAAGAAGTTTGGTTTTTGACGGTGCCAGCCGCCAGGTGGCAAACAATCCGCACCACAAATAAGCTAGGTAGATTATGAACATATTGACTTGGCAACTGTGCAGTTGACAGCACAACGTACACAAATTAATATAATTACATGGTAGCTCTATGCAACCAGCTATCAAATTTCACAGACCCGTGCAAGGAGTACGCTTACGTTAGCTGATCACATGATAAACTGAGTGCGGGGACTGGCGACACTGCGCTCGTAATTCACAATGGAGTAACTAGGATCATTCACCTTTAACGTTTACGCTATTGTTAGTCATACAACTATGACACTGGCGCTATCGTTATTGCAAAATATTGCGTGCTGTTAAACTGTACTTACATTATGAACGATAATGGATGCAGATAATATTCTATAATCATAATGTTACGGGAAGCACCGTAATCCATACTGTAGCCCAATATTTTCAGACTAAATGCTTCTTTCCTCTAAATCATAAAAATTCATTTCTTTTTTTTATCTGTGTGTTGAACGGACTTTGTCTCAATAAATTTGTTTTCTTTCGTCTTTCTCATTATTGAATGTAGTGTGTACTATCTCGTCGATCAGGCCAATACCATTCAATTATTTCTATCGTCGCTTACACAACAATGTATACAAGTGTATCTTATTCTCCGGATGTATCTTCCATGATCCTCCCGAAATCGAGGATTGGCCTATATCACCCCGATTAACCCTTCGGATGACTGTATGGGAAACGTGATACGTTAGTATTCTATTACATAAGGCAATGTTACTTAAAATAGGACTTGAAAAGTAACGATTCTGCAGAATTTGCTGCTTGTTTCGAGGAAATAGCGAGGGTTTTAAATATCTTATGAGCTGAGAGGTGAATGACTGGGTCACATAATGCCAGAGGTATTACCTAAGCTTGGGATAGAGACAAACAGAATCTTTAAACCTGTAACACGCCAAACATTCACGTATTTTTCCCATTACTGCAGGTTTAATTGTATTGCAGATAATATTCTCAGATCAGTCAATAAATGAATAATTCGTGACATCCGTTTTGCGTAATGCCAATAAAACACTGATCATGCTATCTAGCAGTAAGCCTGACACTTTATATTAGCACCTATAAACTGTTATTATTAATAATATAAGAATTAAATATGAATAAACTAGATAATAGAGTTATCCGTTGCTTACGATCTCGATAAATAAGGCGAAATAATAGCCAAACGCGAAGCTACTCGGAACCAGTGTTATTTGTACGGTTTTCTGTTTTTAAACCCCGATAACTCATTGTTTTCAAATCAAATGTATTTATTTTCTCGAATATGGTAGGTGTAAAATACAGTCACAAGATAACATAAAGTAATGCTAATATCATCACAGGTGATCTATTTTCTTTTAGAAATACATCTCCTGACGCCCGCGCCCCGAAAATTACAAGCGTTCTGGTTGCGTCATACGAAAAGATCTAGCACGAAATGAACCAGAAAGGTGGCAAAAAAGAAACGACGAGTGATTGACAATAAAACATCGGTCACAAAACGTTCAAAAGATGCGCCCGCGGCGATCCCGCTCCGACGCGATGACGTCACCGCGGAAGCTAAGGACGTGCGCGCTCGCAGGTGACTAACCTTACTATTGTCATGTGGGTAGGAGTCGCTCCGTGTTAACATACGCGATTCTATATTTGAACGTTTACCGGTATTGGCATTGACGGGACATTACGATCGAAAGCTTGCTTAAAATTATAATAAATATTTTAATTCACTAAATAAATAGACTGCCGAAAGTTATCAACAGGTTTCAAAGTCCCAAAACGTCCTAAGCTCTTTCGGGACTGACTGACTTTCAGAACTGATTCATCTCCTGAACCCGCATAGCTCAGGACATAACGTTAGCACTTGCTTCTATTTTAGATCGCTTGATTCGTACACACTCATGGGAACCTAAACCCTTTGAAACGTCCAAATAACTAAATATTATTTTCAGTCTTACCCAATGAAGTATAGATTAGTCACACATTGACATAATAATTACGTATTATCTATAAATAGTTGGTCAATGGCAAGCATTCTACTAATGTAGTTAATGTATATAGCTATCTTGCCGTATTACAATAGATTGTAATCTTAAAAGTTACGTAGCATGATAATCCTATCATTCTAGTGAATTGTTGCAACCTATACTTGTGATGTATTGTTATTCTCGAGGTAAAAGACAGGGACTTTGGAGCTTCTCAACTGAGTAATCATGGACAATTCAATGACAAAGCTTTGTCATCTTTGGTTTGTAAATATAATACAAATATTCACTAGAATTCCGGTATTTAAACAAACATCTTAACACATGCACAGTTCTGTTCTTGCTTTTAGACAATCTTATAATGCACTAATCTTATTTATGTTTGAAGCTTAATTACACATGCGTTGGTATTTAGTCTAAATTACTTACGTTACGTAAACTAACAGCAACGTTCGCAACTGGACCAGAAGAAACCGCAGAACTTCGGAACAGTGCTAAACTAGAGAAAAGCCGCACTACCGAAGCAAAAACCCGAGTTCATTGTTAGTTCAGGACTTATACAGAATTAATAACATTCAATTTAGAACGTTAAACCGTTGGCATTGTCAGTGGAATAGAGCGAGGTGTGAAGAAATTTGAATAACAATGAAAATCCTATACAATATTGTGTCAATCACTGTAGAGAGCAAGGCGTTAATAAAACAAACGCCGTTAATTAAAGACTTGATTAACTTTCTCTGTTTTAAGCCTGTCAATTAAACTCTTAACAATTGACGATTCAAACAGCCTGACAGGCAATTAAAAGGCCGGGAACAACACTAGTTAGTTGCAAACAGTGCTATAAATATGCATAATGGCCGTCAAAAATCGATCAAATCTGGCAACGGGCTTAGTATCCGCGTCCGGAAGATCATGACATTGGCTCCCGCGGTATTCGCAAGCCATCGGCATCGATACTGGCAACTTGCCACACAACCAGCACAATCGTAAAGAGATTTTTATCGTTCTTCGCGGTGCAAACACGACAAACTGCGATTCGATACGGAGGTAAATATTGAAAACAGATGTATGGAGGAACTATGAAGTAACAATATTGACACTGAGTATTCTACGATCATATTTCTATTGTTGGCAATATTTCTTGAGATGAGGTGATTTATTTGCCTTCTATGATAGTTATTGTGCAAGTTATATATTAATACAACAGTCTACTAAGATCTTCCCTTTTGAAAGAAGTTCATCGGGAAGTTGTGTAATGATCAAAATCATCGTTATTTAAATACAATAACAGTTTTAACCGACCATTACAATGTTAGTGTCAAATAAGTAATTGGTACAAGGCTCACGGAGATGAGAACTATGAATTTTAGATCTTGTGGTAATATTTGAGAACAATCACTGAGTGAGCGGTTAAAAATTCAAGTGCATTTTCTAGGAGTCTTCACGTGGTACGGGGTCAAAGCTACTTCAAACTTTTATAATCATGGCCGACTTTATGAATTTCAAACATTCTGAAAATAGATCTCTTAAAGATAATTTTACATGACATTTTTTTAAGTACTAGATAGTGTCGGCATTTCCTAGCTGACAACCTCTGAGAAGAAACACCGAAACAAACTCGGAGAATCATGGTCTCTTTTGAAGTCCAGACATAATAGTATCATATCGTATCATATACAATGCAGGGCAGTGTCTGAAATGGCCTTTTCAAGAAAGATTCATAGCGGCTTTGAGTAGACCAGTCCCATTCGACCGCACGCATGCATCAGTCATTGTGTAGCTCAACCATATTATATATAGGGAGCTCAACAATCCGTCACACGACGATTCCAGATCGGCAGAACATTTCTGTAGGCCACATAAAAAAAAATCTAATCCACCAGACAGTTAAAAGACGTAGCGTATCTAGCCTATTTGTTATGTTATCTAGACTAGATTTCAACTCAAATAAGAGCCTACTCTTGAATTTGTACTGTAATCTAGGCAAGGTCCTAACCTTGCCTAGATTACAGTACAAATTCACGACTGTTAGTGAGTACTGTGAATGTATTGTGTTTTTGACAAAAAAATCTAGCAGTAATTAAATTAAATATCTGCCCAACTATAGAAGATTACACGATCTTGTTACACAAACTTCTATTAGTTTCAAGTAGTTACTCCTAAGAGGCTGCTTCGAGCACCAACTAAGGCTATGAATAAGAGGGCTGTCCTTTGAAAAGTTACTCAATTATACAGGCAGCTCGACAAGAACTTTCTTTCGGTCGCATTTGCAAGTAAACTGACAGCTGTGAAGTGAAGGAAAGTTTTATGTATCTACTTGATTTTTATTTCCCTATAATTTATTGTTTGGAACGCGTTTATTAGAGGGTTTAACTTTCCATTCAGATAGTCATAGCTTGCACGCTTTTTCTGATTGACATTAAACCGACTTTATTAATAAAAGGGATGGTCTGCAATAAATTCATAGCGAACAGAGATGTTTTGATGGTTTAATTATAATAACAGGTAAAAAGAGATAGAGAGAGATAGACTAGCTCCGAAAGATTATCAAAATTCGGTCCGGCCTAAATGAAGTATACATTTATATTTCAAATATTGAATTAAAGTTATAGTTTGTGACAGCCAACGACTTATGAAAGGAATAGTGGTCGTGTGGCAGCTATGGAAGAACTACTTTATTAGCATCGGAGATACAGACTGAAGTATGAAGAATGATAAAATTTTGTAACAGCAATGGCAAAATGGACACTAACATACCAGAATACCTTGATAACAGCTATTAAGAGTACATTAAGGAAGTTTAAAATAGCAAGTGCTTAAGTATAAGGTTGTTGGTCCAGGGTCTATGCATTATAGCGCTTTATTTACCTTAATTGTTATTCGTAAGTGGGGCAGTATGATAAACTGCTAATAGAAAAAGAATATTATACCGTAATATTCAGGTGAATGATGGTGAGACAACGTGGGGTATCTTCTGTACGCTTAACATCCGGGCCACGAAATAGTTTTGTCGACGCTTTGTCGTTTCTTTGGTGTAATCTCTATCTATCTATAGCTAAAGACGGGATAATGCGACGACATAATTTTGCGGTCCTCTCTCGTCCTGTGCTCCTGTCTAGCTCTGGGATTTTTTATCTCATGAATCATTATGGTTCGACTATGATCACCTTGATTCTTTGTAGTGGTTTCTGAAATTTTGTGATTAGTTTATAAAAAAAGCTTTATCCTTATTGCTTTAAAGTCCAATCAGCTACCGTTCTATTATTTCTAAACCCATAGAAAATGTTTTATGTATGTTTTTTATTTTATTTATTTATATATTTATCTAGTTATAGAATAAATATCTTAGCTTTGTATTTAAACATTCCTCTTTTACTTCTGATAAAAATATGAGAATCTCCCATCGGGCTCATGGTTTATTCTCTAGTAATATCATAAAAACTGTCTTGCCCTGTTTCCCTCGAGACACAAGCAGAGGAATGCTCTTAAAATATCAATTAATACGGCTTTTTTCTATTGTTAATTTTTTTTTATTTCTTTTTTCAGGGACTTAACTTGATTTTTTAAGAAACTCCGTAAAACTGTAATCAAAGTTTGTTGCTTGGAATTGGAATCTGGTGGATTGCGAAATTGCCATAAAACTTTGAAACGGATATAAAATGTTCGAGGTCCGATCTATCAAGTTTTCCTTAACAGATGATGTGAAAAAGTCAACAGTATGAAATCTATTAGAAGTATAAAGGTTATTTTCTGATATTTTTTTGGTGATTGAATGAAATCAAGGGAAGACATATGCCTGAGCTTATTGGTAGCCTTTAAAATGATAAGGTGGGTAATACACGCAACCGGCGCGTACGTATGATAAGATGTATGAAAATTGAAAAAGCAAAAGCAGTACCTATGCAAGAATCGTAGCAAAAGGCGTTATAAATCTTGGCATGACTAAAAAAGGCATGAAGACTATCATCTGACACAACAAGATTTTATTTAATTTTCAGTCAACAAAAATTTCACAACCTGAAAGTGCGTGTACTTTACTTTTTTCAAATGGTTGACATACGCCTGTTATTAAATTACAAATATATTGCAACTGCCACAAACTCTGTGTTTCTTAGCAATCTTTAACTAACCAGTCCACGACAGTAATTACAACAGTGTTACAATTACGAATGCGTCACAACGGCACCAATGTTTTATGTAATATGGTGCGCCCATTGCGTTTTGCGGTCGCACGGTGCGTTCCATACCAATGTGTGGCCGCAGCTTTATTGGTTTTATTTTTATGACTTTTGACAGGTGAGCGACCTCTTTTGATAATCGTTTCTCTGAAAAATTTACAGTTGAAATATAATAATATGAAGAATAACCAATAGTGAGAAATAAGCAATTTAAAAGTCCTCTGATGGGATCCTCTTATGTCCACCCATTTTCATACATAAAACTGTTCAGGAGTACCATGCGCTGCATTTTACCGTTTAAACTGTTTCTTAGGTTGTTCGCGTTAATAACAACTATCACTAACGATTGTTATAAATATTCTAAAGGTACTTATCTCGGGAGGATGAGGATTCTTAACGTGCCAAAGGCAAAGAGGGCACTGGTATGTTTTTGAAGATTTCGGAGCCCCCTCCACAATACGCTATGGGTAGCCATGTGTTTTAAGTCGGTAGGAGTCCGACATAACCCTCCGCCATTCCTTCCAAGAGACGGAGGACATCGGACGGAGCGTAGATATACACTTAGCCAAGAGCCCTAACTGTATATGTATATTCTATATACATTCTAATTATTCTTCACGATGAAGACGAAACAATAACACACGTACGTATGACACTGGTTATATTAAACCTACTGATGTCTACATATGTATTTATAGCTGTTGCCTTCCGTTACATTTCCTGTTCCAGTGTCATGTCGACGCACTTAGTAGGTCTTGTAAGGTTCTTTAGAATCTAGATATTTTACTTATTCAGAATCTAAGATACCTAATTACATCTAATTGCACTTTATTGAAATCTCTACTTTAGTGTCATGTAGTTTAATTTGATTTTCAAGTTAAGATTTGTATTGAAAGGTCCTAAATTTTGGTAAAAATATAAATAAGGCAGCAAAAAGTTTGGATTTGTTGTTTTTTCTGTTAATTGCAATAGGCTCGTCCCCAGTTACATGGGACCATAAATATCGGCGAACTGTTTAATCTTTTGGGGAATACAGGCGTGTTAGCATGTTGAACCGGGTCCATATTTAAATTTATAAGTGAACTTTTTTTTAGAATTTCCACACGTATACTTATTAAGATATTCATCAGAGAACATAGTCATAACTAGGTGCACATTATATGTGTACATAATAAATACCATCCCTAAGTACTTGTGTTTCACCCTTGCTCTCATGGGGTACACAGTGCTTTAAGGGTGTTTCTTTGAGTGTCCTAAAGGGTTCGTCCCTACAGCATTCTCGTTAGGAAAAAAGCTTGTCACATGGGGGTTCTAAAGCTCTGAACATTTGTTTTAGAATCATTTTTAGCGTAGCACTATATTCGATGTATGATCGTATAAATCTGACGTGGTGGAGGATGCGGGTGGGTTACTGTTTCTTTATTGAAGAATTAAATGTGATGTGACATGTGTAATGATGAGTTAACATGAATACTAGTAAGGTGCTACCCACATTCCTAGCAAGCTTTTTTAAAATAAAAATATTTATAAGAGCCTTCTATTCGAACTGAAGACCTAAGTATTGCTTCCACAATAACCATGGTTAGCATAAATACATACATACACTCACGCCTTTCTCCCACAGGGGTAGGCAGAAACTATAGACTGCCACTACCTACGATTCTTGCATACTTCTTTTGCTTCTTCCACATTCATACATCTTCTCATACATACACGCCGGTTGCGAGTGCTACGCACCTGACCTTTTTGAAGGATGTCGCCAATAAAATCGGCGTATGTCCCTCTAGGGCGACCTTTACCGACGCTTCATGGTCAGCAATAAGCTTACTGATTGCGATATATGAGACTAGGTTCAATCAGTTATTCCTAATGTGACGAGTTAAAAAGGATCACAGAATTTCGGCCAATTTCGTAATTGCTACGAACTTTTTTTACCTGTATTTTACTACCTTCTGTCAAGGGTTACTTTGACCACCACTTCAAAACAGAAAAAGCGTGCCCTCGGCGCCAAGCTCCGAATTCATCCTTTAAAAATCTGTCACCCAGTCGCGACTGGGTTCCAGAGCACTGGTTCTATGCCAGGGCAATTAACTTTTTTGCCCAATATTTTAGACCAGAATTTATAATCGCGACCGTGCTGGGCACGTTTTGGATTGTCGTCTATACATGGCTGCGGTGATCAAAAAGTTAACAGAGGTGTGCCTTACAGTGTATTGGCTCATCACTTCTAAGCATCATAATAATTCGTCACCCACGGATGATTTTTATAGGTTTCGCGGAACAATAAGTTTTATGGCAGCCACAAGTACCTAGATAGCGTTGTTACCCAAGATTTGCTAACACAGAAACGTCATCTACTTATTATATATATAGTTTTGAATCATTACGTTTTGGGCATACGTAATTGCAAAATTATCTGCACTAGATATTTATATGACTGCACTGCATTTTTTGGTTTAGCTGTTGAGGTCATCTCGCAACTACGGATGCGCCCCATGTTCATGAGTTCGATTCCCACTCGAGGCATAAATTTGTTATATTTTGTTCCACGATTATTTCTTTCGAGTCTGGTTGTACGGTTGCTGTTGGCACATCATGGTATCCAAAACGGTTTTTTTTTTTTCAATTTAATTTCCAAATTATAGAGTTTATTATCCATTGGAGAAAATTAACAGTTTGTAGTTACTTGACATGTGCTGTTGACTGTACTTTGTGTTCGTTATTTGTATGTTTACGAGTCTGTGAATCTAGCAAATATTCTCTAAACCAGCATGGTTCCAATATCTCGAATCCTCTCTTCTATGAAAGTAAGGCTCTTGTCGGGAGTTATGGTACCTACTATATACTTTCCGGTAAAAAATAAGTTTTTTATTTGGCTGACGTAACATGCTAAGCATGTTATGCCTGAGAGAAAGCTTGTACAACAAGCTTTTGGTTAATAAAGAAGATTTTTCTTCTAGTAGGTAATCATACACGCCTTATTTATTAACATTAAATATTTGATATTTAATTTTAACTGCCTCATTAGTCTAGTGGTCCCAAGCGCATTGCTGTGCTAGAGGTCCTGGGTTCAATCCCCAGGTCGAGAAATGTTTTATTACATACCGGCGAACTGTGGGTGTACATTAGTACACCTCTGCATAATCCTTCGCGGAATACAGGCGTGATGGTATGTTAAAGGCATAAATAAAACCTGTTTCAAGTCAACAGACGTTTAATAATCATTAGTGAACAAGAACATGCCATGTTTGCACTATATGAATCAAAAACTAGCTGTTTGCCGAGATTCTGGAAGTGCGCCCAGACACCCACGTAACGTCGGCAGTTCCTTACATCTATGGTGTATCGATCTCCTATTCTTTTGCCAAAAATATGTCCAAAATTTGACGTATTGAATGGGGAATTATGATAATTTGTATTCGAGCTTCACACAACGCAGTTAGGTTTGATAATGTTTTTACTTGCTCTACTTCAGTACTATATTAAGTACATATTTTGTTTTTTTTTATGGTTTTTTGTCGGTAAACAAGCAGACGCACCACATGAAGGTATGGAAAAATAGCAATACCACGTGACCCATTTTTAAATTTTACCTTCCGGGTACCTACCGGTGACCATTCGTAGCATTATGCCAAATCGCCTCCCGGTCCCTACTGGAACGATTTCAAAAATTATTTCACCATTAGAATGCTACATTGTCCCTGAGTAACATAGGCTATATTTATTACTATATAAAATTAGGAATCCCTACTAAAACTTAAATAATGCGAAGCCGGGGCGGGCCTCTAGTCATTAATACAGCACATTGACGCATGACGTGAAGGGTGTGTGACAAAAATATTATCAAGAAATTAAAACATATTGAATTGACACAACCACTGACTGAGTAAGAAAACTGACAGTTTTAAATCAGCTGGCGTTAGTGTTGCCCCCTGTGAGTAAAAAGAGCTGAACGTTGAAAAGCGCGAGTATTCCCTAGAGCATATTGACTACGTGACAAAGACGTAATCATTTTTAAAACATATACTATGTAATGAATTATTAAATCATCTAAAGAACCTGATAGGGTACGGCTCGCAACTTAAAAAACGATGTCGATACATTTTATTTCTCATATCGAGCGAAAAGATTACACGTATTCACGTATCTCAGAGCCAAAAAAGTTGAAAAACCCCATAGGCACAATGTATACATATAATCGTTTAAAATCCGGATATAAACTCAACAATGTAATTAATAGAGCTAATTAAATTGGCAATATTTTTCTCATACTACGTCACCCTACAAAGGCCCACACCCACGATCTCACCGCGCATCTCGGGGACGCGAACTTGACCGACCGGGTGACTCACCCACCGCGCCGGTTTTACTAAATCGATTCAATATTCTTAATGATTCGACCGTACGATTAGCTGGACGCAACTCGCGTATCTTTAGAGTATCGTGTATGGACGCACCTATGTTGAAAAGGCATACGAATTGTAGATTTACATGAAGATACGGAAAAAGGGACGATAGGTCTGTAGGGATAGTGTTGTTTATCCTTATGAATGCATATTGAAAACTATCTACACTAGGATATAAAACAAAACGAACAATAAAACTTTTTCTTTTATAAATAAGTGTTGCTTGTATCCAGCATAACCCAAGTCGTATTAAGTTTAAGACAAGATTCGAAAACGTTTCACAAACTCTTCAGTCTCTAAATTATAAACATCAAAAGCATCATTTCCTCAGCCCTTGGAGTATGAATGAGACAGATTTACAACGCTCTACATGTATTAATATAGCTTGTATGATTTAAATACTTGAAAGTCTCTTATTCATTTATGACACACCACGTCAAATTCATGCTTCGAGCGAATATCATAAAGTAAATGTCTATCTGTTACCTTTTCACGCCTTAACCGCTAAACATACGATGAAATTTGCCAAGGACATAGATTGCATCTTGGGGAAGAACATAAGCTACCTTTTGTAAAAATACAGTTAATTCATTTGGAGCGCGAATGAAGCAGCAGGCAATAGTTAGCAGTAACGTAAACGATACAAGTTATTCCGCCTCCAAAATTATTAAAAGTATTAATGAAGGTGCATATCAGCGTAAAAGAATGCTAAGCTAGTTCCACACATAGCATCAGGCCTATATTCCCCGCAGGGTTAAGCAGAGGTATACTAATGCAGAAATATACATCTCCAAGACTGGAGTTGTGCCTAGTTAATGGTAATACACTGGCAGTAAGATTACGTTATGAACTTATGACTAATGTCATAACTACTAAGGGTCTGTTCACATACTTCACATAGACCAGATCGGAGAGCATCGGGGAGCGCTTGTTTTTCGCATAGGCCGGAGATTTTGGTACCTCGCGCATTAGCTCGGAGTGCAACTGATCGAGCGGGAACGCAAATGTAGCCAGCCGGTTGGCTACACTTAATATTTCACACTGCGCGCGAGCATCCTTGCAAAATATGTGATACCTATAAAAATAAATCATAATTTAATATCCCAAAACAGTATTTCTTGTACCTACGGGTCGCTGTGTGAAATGCTTTTAAATAATAATTATCCATTCATTATTATATTTCTCTTTCTTTATTATTCTGAATTCGGAGGTTTTTGAGAGATGTCAAATTTGGAAACCACTGTCCTAAAGCTCTATTTTAAATACATACATTAAAAAAAATTGCTGCGCTCTCCGAACCGGTCTAATCGGACCCTAATAGGTATTCAACAAGCCTATTAACAGTAGCTGAACAATTGTTTTAATTCCTACGCCAGCCGTGGAATTTAATTTGCGATGATGTGGGTAACAGTTGCTAATTTTCGCACAGACCAAATTTATGGCTGTAGTTCAGTTAGAATTTAGTTAGATAAACGTAGTTATTTATACGTGTTCTATATCTAACTTTCATCTATACTTATGTATTTTTTTTTAAACTGCGTCCCACAGGATTTTCTCGAGTGCCGTGGGTTTACAAACACATTTTCACAGACGCCCAGACCCACACAAACCTGTAGGTCTTAAAAATATTTATTCAATGCATCGAAACCACAATACGCCCAACGTGATTTAAAAAAAAATACCATTGCGTTATACACTAACGCAAATTCACACCCACAGTCCTTAGGAAGTTTAGTACGGAGAAACGATTAAAACTGAAGTACAATTTCTCAAATACACACCTGGGATAATATTATGAACAGCTGTTTCTATGTTTTCGTTCGTCCCAGAGCAGCATGTGAGATAAATAGTATATAAATACAAAATAATCTATATTTATCCAAGTCTCGTGCGCAGACATGACACCGGGCGATGCCGAGGCCGCCTGCCAAGTTTTCACTACAATGACTAGAAATTAATTAACTGTTCAACAATTAATGACATAATATTGACATATCCTTTTACTTTATCATTTAAATTGTAATGTCGTACGAATCTATAACAATCGTTAGTTGCATTCAGAAGCTCAAAAAGCCAGTCTTTAGTCAGATATTGGTATTGCCCAGCAATTTGGCTGCGGAGATCTGATGGCAGATGACCTAGATTCTACCAGATCTGGTATGCTGGATGCCGACCGAAATCAGATGATTACTTAACCTGTCAAAAAGTAACTTTTGAAAACGTCCATAATTAACAATAGCTTAAAAAAAGCTTTTTAAAACCATGATCAGATCACCCATCTACAAATTTAATCGCATCCAGCACAATTCTTTCTCCCATGTCAGTGATGGATAAATGAGTAAATAGTAATAATTGACTGCCTCATTAGTCTAGTGGTCCCAAGCGCGACTGCTACGCTAGAGGTCCTGGGTTCGATCGCCAGGTCGAGCAGTGTTATTGAGTTTTTCTATGAAATTCTCATTAGCAGCTCGGAGTCTGGATTTGTGCTATTGGGGCTCGTCCCCTATTAAATGGGACCTAAACATACCGAACTGTGGGTGTACATTAGTACGCCTCTACCTAACCCTTCGGGGAATACAGGCGTGATGGTATGTTATATTATAGTAAAAATTAAAAAAAAATACACTATGTATTTTACCAAACCACTCTTCAAAACCACAGCATAACTCTTTCGGTATCTCAAGTGCGTATAAACGATGGAATTAATTCAATTCAATTGTATACCAACTAATAGAGCAGTTTTGGGGCCCGCGCCGACAACACAATGCCAATTGACCAATCGATTTATATGCAGTCATGAACACAGAATATATGTGTGTGAAATATGTAGGTATGAGTAAGATTTGATGGTATACTAAAAAAAACTATTGTCCTACATATGCTGATCGGAAGACCCTTTTGGACCAGCCATGAGACACAATGCATTGCCAACGAATTTAAGTAATTTCTAAATCGATCCCTTTGTTTGTTTTTAATATTTCCCTTATGTTATTAATTGGCATAATATGTGTTGGCAGTATAATTGAAGTTATTCGTTCCGCCATAACTGATTAATGTGTGACGTCATGTTATTAGATCGCCGATATTTTGTATACTGGTGTTTGGTAGCACACCAAATATTTGAAAACTGCAAGAAATTTAGTCGAATAAAAAATATCTTTTACATTCATAATTATTTCACGATTACGCTTACGGTTACAGTTTGTAGTAAACAGAGTGGAACATTATTACTAAAGTTTAAAAAAGAACTCGGCACACATAAGTATGGTTATATACGACCTATATATGGTTACGATGATTCTATAACATCTAATGGTAAAGACGGAAGCTCGCAAGCTCAGTAACGCTTAGTACACACAAGAGTTAATTCAATTAAATATCCTGTTTCCTGCAATAATAAAAGACGTAAAATCATAAATGTTTTAAATTACGTCGTGAATGCGGTTGTGTTGTAACAGTAATAATAGTGAGAATTCCGTAAATATTTAATAATAATTCAACAAATTCCACATGACAATGAAAACGATCAAATTAATACAGATTTTTTACGTAAAAAACATTTAATTGTAATGAAAATATACAAACGATTGATTATTGTTATATAGTGATGACTATAGAATTATTGAAAAGCACAGTAGTCAGCACATTTGTGTTCAACATTTAAAACGAAAATATAAACCTTTTTACAATAATTATTTATTATAATAATTACTATTATAATTTGTAAATGTGAGTACCGTGTAGGCTATTGATACATGATAATTATACAAGCTTGTTATAGTCTGGAGGCTTTGGGAACTTCATTGGAACTACACGAATGTCCTGCTGATCTGGTATGGTCGTGCGATAGGTCGTTGAGCTGCCTAAATTATGGTTGAACTACACGATGACTGGTGCATGCGTGCCGTAAGTTGGGACTGGTTTACTCAACGCTGCTATGGTTCTTTCCTCAAAAGTCCATTTCAGACATTACCCTATATCGTGCCACTCACATATAAGTGTTCTTCCATGTCTGGACTTTAAAAGAGACCATGATTCTCTGAGTTTGTTTCGGTGTTTCTTTTCAGAGGTCGTCTGTTAGGAAATTAGCTATAAAAAAAAACAAACCATTGTAAATGTATCTCTAAAGATCTAAGTACTTGCAGAATAAATATAATTTTATTTTATTTAAAAAAAATCGTGCGTAATCATCACCAAATATGTTCACCAAAATTAAAATATAACTTCTATTCTGGTTCGACGTTATTCACGACGACAGAAGTAAAGTCGTATGGCCTAGATACTAGCTCTAAACCTGCATCACTGATATACCTAGTTGACATTATAAGACAAAAAGGTACAGCCGATACAACCACTGCTAATGGCTAACCTGTCACCAGTAAAAGCATGCTAATGGAATTATAACGCACTTTATCCTGATAACCAGGCGTAATATCTTGGTGCACGATATAAACCAGTCTCTGAAGCCATCCTGCTTATTAACGCTAGAGTAGAGTAGCTATACTGTACAAAGAATTTATAACAATCTCATTCAAATTATAGAGAACAATTCGTTCTATTATTAATAGTAAATGGTAAACGGTTAACATGGCTGTTGACCTTGAGATAACTGGGTTATTAATTTATTACGTTCGTATTCCCATTATAATTACTGTTTGTGGTAGCAAAAACATAAATTACCGCTGAGGATTAAAATGTTAGACATTGTTGGATAAATTCAGTTCTCCAACAGTATTTATATCTTTGCCTGGCCTTCCTGGGATCACAAATGCTACGTAAGCAAGTTTAATATTCAAGTCGCTTATGTTTCAAGACACAGAAGTTTTAGCAGGAGCTACAGGTAGATAAGTGCCAAGTTTTAACTTTTATCCTTCAACTTTGCAAGATGTGCTTCAAAACACAATATTTCTTCAACAAGCTTACGAATATGACTACAATCTGAGAATATTATTTTGTAATTACATCTTCATGAAATATCTTATATGGTCATAATATTCTGTTATGGTGACTTTGACTATATTGAATGACGCAATCTCGCTGCCACACCGAGTTATTAACCCTGGAATACCAATAAACAAGTTTAATAAAACCTTTATTTTTTGGTAATAAATAAAAAAACGAAGCCTACATTATATCAATATAATTTTAAGCGTTTATTTAATTGAATGTGTTGTACATTTAGTAGACACTTTTCCATTAAATATAGAACAATAAAAAAATATTCGTGGATGAAATAAAAACATCAAAATTAAATTGATTTGGTTTTGTGTGTATTATGCCTAACTATAAGTTTGACAATTTAATATATAGGCCAAAATATATCTTTTTGTGATGTTTTTGCATTTTCCATGGTAAAATTATAATGTTAATTTTTGATGAAAATAATATGGTCTGGTGTATCTAACGAGAAGACGCAGATTAGAATCCCGCCCGCGATTGAATTTTTCCTTCACTAAAACATTACAGTAAAAATATACTTAAAAAGTCATTTATAATAAGTTATGTCATAAGCTCTATTGGAATGCCGACAGTCGGTGACCGTTCGCGTCGTTACATCTGTTAATTATGAGTATAGCGATTGAACAATAGTGTCCTTACAAGTTGTACTACGTTAACTATGGTTTCGTGCTCACAGTTCAGTTTAATAACATGTTATTAGAGTTAGTAGGGCGGACCAATTACTTTAAAAATATGGGAGGAATTCGTCATCACGTGAGTTTATGACGAATAGTTTATAAGACGTTTAATGAGCTGAAAATTAACATTTTCTTTAATTAAATACAGTATACACAATTTATGTTTCGTGTCATCTCGAGATATTGTTTGTCGTAAGTATTAGAAACATTTGGTACTGGTCGTATAGTAATTGATTGTCCTGGATTCATCAGACGAGCTTTGGAATTCATAATGGCTCTTTCCTACCCTTTTCTCGAGATCAAAATGACAAAAATGTGACAATATAAGAGCATTAACATTTTAAAAAGTCGAGATAACTTTAAATTATGTCTCAAAAATGTGAACCAAATATCAGAAAACGGATCACAAAATCACGTTAAGTTACCAAAACAGTACAGGAAGATTTTAAGTCGATCTAGTTAACGATCTCTTATAATCAGAATGTAATCGTGAATAGGCGTCTAGGTCTAGACTTGTGACAAACTCGCTAATTCCAAGTAGGATTCTACTATCTATGTATACTTTATGCTAATTTTAGAAACGAAACCTAGCTTTTCGGGACCATCTATGTAATTCCTACTGGATATCTTAACTAAAACCTGTTCGATTAAATCCAGTTTAAAGATATTTATTGCGTAAAACTATGTACACATAGGCGTTTAACAAAATTCTGTAAGAAAATAAATATTATTTATTTCAAAAAAAAAATAACATTCTCTCAAATATTTTCTTTGAATCAACAAAGCATCATTTTTTCTCATTATAAAGGGGGAGTTTGTGAAAAGTTAACCGCAATACCGACAGCCTCAGCGGTTACCAACTTAATAATTTCCATATTTTGCCTCCTTACAATATTCATCTCCGACTTTCGCACGCCATGTTTGAAAGGAACAATATCTACAAGGCATTATTACGTCACTCTCCTTATATTAGGATACATAACATAACAGCACGCCTGTATTCTCCGAAGGGCTAGCTAGAGACAAATTTATGTACACCAGCACCACAGTTTACTAGTATATTTAAATCCCATGTAATAGGGGGCGAGCTTATTGATAGTAATTGGGGACAAATCCACCGAGAATTTCAATAATAATGCTCGATCTGGGAATGGAACATAGGACCTCTAGCGTAGCAGTCGCACTGGACTTACTAGACAGTGGATTGTTGGACTAATGAGGCTGTCTATTTTTTTATTTTTGTTCTTATCCTATCATAGAGATCATACGCGTGTTGAATTATCTGCAGAACAAATAGCTGATGCGATGTCTATATAAACATATTACAGATTTAAATACATAATACAGTTTGAAAATTTACCTGTAAAGTTGGGAAGGTGGCAGGTAACTTAATTACACCTTAGTTTACTTCGAAAGGCGAACACTAATTATTTATTCACTTAATTACAGCACGGCTGTTTCCGTCCGGAGCTAAATCAATTATATTATTCAAATTACTAAATACTTTATTCATGAAAACCTAAGAGTATATTTTAAAACAATTTTCTAAATGTCTGCAGATCCAAAAACGATGTCGGATTTATAAGCTGTTCGCCTCAATAAGCCTTTGTGAATTTGTTTTCAGTTGGTAAATTTAAAATTTGCATAAGTTTATAAGGTTGGTAAGACTTACAGATACAGAGGGAAGTCTTCAGTCGGTCACAGGTGTTGGAAGATAATGAACGCGTCTAATATAGCAGATTATAGCATAACATATCGCCATCACGCCTGTATTCCGCGAAGGGTTAGGCTGAGGTGTACTAATGTACACTCAGTTCGCTGATGTGTTTTTAGGTTCCATGTAGGTTTCAAGCCCGGCCCAATGGCCCAATTTATATAACCCTTGACCTGTGAAATTCATAGAAACCAAAAATTTTCTCGACATGGATATCAAACTAAGGACCTCATGCTCAGCAGCCCCACACTTCTATAAAAATAAGTTATATTATACATTATGTATGATACTGAAAATAGTAGCATCCTGGTTTCTGATATTTACGCGAATATTAGACATTGAAATAAAACTACTTTTTTTACGGAGTTTATCGCGTTATATTAATATAAGGGTAGACTGAGGTGCTGGACGTCTTAATGTTAAAATTACTTACAGCTACCTTACATTAATTAGTTAGTAATTTTAACATTAAGACGTCCAACACCTCAGTCTACCCGTGACCATGGATGCAGTAAAGGATCCAAAACGTCGGGAATCAAATAATATTAATATAACGCGATAAAATCCGTAAAAAGTAACAAGCGTTCAAGAAGCGTTATTTCAATAATAACAGCTTTCTAAGCTCCTTTCCCATTGTGTAAAGACAGATTTGTAATTTAAATCAGAATTTCTTGTTTGTTATTCTAGAAAAAAGCGTCTGCAAAAATATTAAGTCCGTTATCAAATTAATTCTAAGTTCGTTGATTAAATTACTCTGTTTAAGATTCATCACGTGCAGTAGTAAAACTGGACACGTTTTTTCGAATAATTATTACTTTTTTATGATAACTTGTTTTTTGTGTCAGAATTGACAACATTTCAAAATTATAAAGCCACAAAAACAAAAATACTGCTTCTTTGTTTTCCTATTCGAGTTCCAAAACATTTTTTTTTTTATTTAAATAGTTCTTCATTTCGGAGAGAAAAATAGAAATGAAAATCGTGTGATGACGTCACTTATGCGGCGGCAACTGAGAAAATTTCTCTTTTGTCGAAATAGTAAATCAACAACGAAATAAGTAATGTAAGGTTATGAATAATATGATAGATGCCAAACTGACAAGAAAAAAATTAGAGGTCAGAAAAATTACGTCATATCATCGTTTAGCCCTTTGAACCGTACAAATGACGTCATTTGGAGCTTACGTCTGTTTAGAATAGAAAGAACTTCAAGTCGTAAATAAATATAAAAATGATCGAGTATCGGGAAAATGAAACATAAGGGTAAGCATCCTATTTTTCGATCTAGTTCCAAATAAAATTATAATATACGGGTGTCAATTAAAATAATTTTGCTAAATAACTGCGTACAGTCCAGTTAAAGGCGAGTGCTACAATTTTAATTCTTTAGAAAGTTACGCACGTAGAAAAGTGCAAAAAGGCGACGTGGCTAATAAGGCAGATACTTCACAACTCTCTCGGCGCGCCCTTAAATGGCGACTGGGCAAGTACTGGACACATCGCAAGCAGTTTTTGTTGGAAGGTACCACGGGAACACGAAACTGAGAATCGCATTTTGCTGATTCGGTACTAACATACTCGATTCTCACAGCATATTCATCGGAATGCTCTAGGAACGTGCTGCCAACTTGCAACGTACGTAGAACTTTTAAAATTTAATACGAATTCCAAAACGTATTCAGTTCAATTTTGAATATAAAAGTTTTGCACTATCGATTAGTGTCGACTGGAATAATATGTCCAGAAAGACGAAGAAATAAATAGACTTGAAAACTTAAGAGTCCGGCGGACCGAATTTCTTTTTCAAACGTAATACCGAAAAAAATCGTAATTAAAACCCAATTTAATCAAATTCTGTTATTATTCCGATTCCGATACCGTTTCTAGATCCCTACTCTACTATTTCGTCTAAAATACTTCACTGGAAATAAATGTAAGCGAATACCACACTGGTAGGTGCCGAGGGGGTACTTAGCAAATGTAAAATACGTGATAAATCGCTTCGCGTACCTGACGTTATTCGTTTGAGGCAATAAAGTATAAATTTGAATAACCTACTTGAGATTTTTTCTAAAGTAGCTTTTGTTTTTACATTATTAAAATAATGTCAAATTACCTTTGCCATTTTCATGGCAATAACTTATCAGAAGTTTTGATTACTTTTATTGCGAGTACCTACCTACACTTGCTATTCCACACAACATTTAACTGAAGGAATAGATTACGTTGACTCGTTTTATACAAATCGTTGTGTTTGTCTCTTACTCAGAGATAATAATAATTACAGATTCATTAGGTGACATCAGCATGTAGGTACTTACACTGCGCAAAAAGTGCTTAATAGAAAAACTGTATATTTTTTTCCGTATTAACCATATTGTTTTAAAGGTAATCTTACCAACTAGGTATAGATAGATATCAGTTGATATTTCAAGCCTTATGATATTAAGAGAGCCCAATCTTCATGAACTATTAAAAAAGGACCAAATTCACTACCCGATTCAACTATCGGAACGCACATTAATAAACTAGAAGTATTTCCGTCAACTCAAAACATCGTATATAATAAAAGGCCGAAACACGACAACGTAAGAGGATACGCATCGAGAAAACGAAAAAGAAGGTTCTAGCTAAAAATAGCAGTCAGTAAATTAAGAATGTTTCCGTCAGGTTGAACAACCGAGCATGTGAACGTTATGTCAACGAGGAATCGATAAAATGTCTTTGAAATAGATGCCTTCAGCCTGGATTATGTAGCTCTAATACGTCTGATTACATTGAGGTTACTTATATTTGGAATAACATCTTTTTTCCTTTGTTATAATTTCAAATGTTCACCTCAGAGATAGTAATGCAGTGCCTGTCCTTAAGACCTCTGTATGCGCGCCGTTTGAAAGACCCCATGTCATAGCGCAATGGAAAATCTTAGCAGGAAGATTATTATTCAAAATCTTAGAGGTGCGCGGATATTGAAGACCCAGGTCACAGAATAACTATAGTACTACGTACGTAACAGCCACTCTCCGTCCCTCCCTACGTTCAATAACTAACCGCCCATTTTGTTGTAGCGTTTGTGGGTTGCTAAACCACGCACACATTTACGTGTGTACATATACAATCGTCATCTCGCTTATGTACCTAGTTGTAACAAGCTTCAGAATCAGATCGTTTCTATGGAGTGTCTGAGGTGTGCCCAGGTACACAGAATATCTTAATAAAACTGTTCAGCCAGGGTATTAATCTCAGGAGCTCAAACGTAGCACCGAATACACAATCCGTCAAGCAGTTAAAACATTAAAGAATAATATTATCCTGTTCTTTAACAAACTGTAGCTTAACGCAAATATCATTACAATTTACAAAGTGTTCCGTACTTGGAACAACTTCAGAGAAATTAGAACCGGCACGTGCAGAAAGTTTGTCTTAAACTTTTGTAAATTATAATTTACTGTTTCTCAAGGAATTTCTCAGAAGGAATAGGGATGTAACATAACAAAGCGCCTGTACCCCTGACGGGTAGAAGTGTGCTGACGAATATTCATCAAACCTATTGCTAAATGGCAATGCAACTAAGTATTTCGAAGAAAAGAAAAACCATATTGCCGTATTTTGAATTTTTTTTTATGGAATATGGGGACTAACGAGCAGACGGATCGGCTGATAGTAAGCGATTACCGCCGCCCATGGACACTCGCAACACCATAGGAGTCACAAGTGCGTTGCCCGCCTCTAAAAAGGGGATTGGGGATTGGGCCTCCGGTAACCTCACTCACTTGACGAAACACAACGTAAGCGTTGTTTGATGCCGGTTTGCTGTGAGGCCGTGGTATCACTCCGGTCGAGCCGGCCCATTCGTGCCGAAGCATGGCTCTCCCACGTAAAAAAAAAATTAAAAAAAAAATTAGGTAATTATTCTCATGAACCTATTTGAAACTTAAAATTCTAAAAGTAATAAATCTTCTTATCGTGTTTATAGTTAAATAATTTTTGAATATCCAGAGTCCACCATGAAATTAGGTGTGGCCGCGTAGAGATCGTCCCTCGTGCTGATGTTCGGGAATAAGGGACACACCAGCAAATATGACATAGATTGCTCTGGATCGCCGCAGTCACATAAAGATGCTAATAATATTAAAGCTTCCATATCATAGAGGAAGAAATCTGTCGGTACGCTAGCCAATATCAGCACCATCAGTTCCTCGCAAATCATACCCTGGCATTTTGCCAGGAAAACGATATAACATTATGGAAGAAGAAAATTATGAATCATTGCATCATTTCACTACGATAATTAGGTAAGATGTATAGACCTCCAGTAATGAGGTCGACGCAACCATGAAGGCCGAATTTCTAATTAGAATTATGGAGTAAGGATCCTCAGGAGTCTGGTAGGATCATTGCAGCGGAGATTTTGGTAAAATAAGGCCACTGGAACTTTCGGAGTGCATTAAAAGAGATTAGACAGAGTAATATTCTGATGATCCATTATAAGCTAGGAGGCTAATTGAGCGCAGGGTGATAGCCGCTTACTAACCTTTGTATTCGTAGAAATTTATGCATTATACTGTGGAGATAAGATTCCTTGTGCTATGTAAAATGAATCCATTTTTCATCTAAAGAATGCTAACGGATTCAAGCATAATAGCCAGTCCATCATACTACCGTAATACTGATTACGATTACGACGTCCGGTCATATCATCGGTATAAATAAGGAGTCTAGACTTATCATGTCCTTTCATACGTTTAACATGCAGATTAATAAACATTAAGCCACAAAAAACCGATTACATAACTCAACATAATTTAACTAACAAAATTGTAATCTAATACCTTGGTAGTTCCACGTTATTTAATATTAGCTGTTGCATGACCTTAGTTTTTTAATCATTGCTACTCGCGAGCTGTGTAAGGCTCGGTCGCCTTCATTACAAAGTTCCTTACACTACATCATTACATAGCTTTATATTATAATACTAGGTAACAGCGAAAATGCCAGTTACGACGGCAACTGTTATGAGTCTTTCGTCCTCATAAAAGGATTATTTTCTTAGGGCCAAGGTGATTGATGCTAAAAGGAAACCTTACCAGATTGCCTCTATTTTTTTAATGCACTGCAGTGTCAGATGGCTCTGTAGAAGAAATTTGCGCGCATACGGGGGTTCCTGATTAGCTGACCATAGACAGAAATTGCAAGCTCATATGACAGCAAAATATGGAGAATTTTCAACTTTGATAATATCTATTTTTATTATACCCATGTTTGCAAAGACAATTGATTTGATTTGATTTGATTTGACACTGTGTCGCTGTTTTGTTAGAAGCAGTCAAGCAGACAAGTATCAGGGTATTCATTCGTTACAGAAAGCTCTAAGCATCTTGAAGAAGAGCCTTTGGTGGAGACACTAAACTATATATACTCTTAAGACTATTCTATATATAAGTATAGGTTTTTAACTAAGGATATCTTAACTATACCTTTTAATACCCTCGTAATGTATAAAAGAAAGCCCTAAGCGATCAATATAATCCACCAAATTCGTCCTTAATCGCACAATCGCATGAAAATAGACAATTTGACTACGAACAAGGATACAAGTCTAAGACTTGTTTTAGAAATGTAAAATCCATTAGGATGTCTAGACGAAGTCACGGATTGGTCCGACATGGTAGCATGTAAATCAGAATCGTGTGAGGAATCTACACTCAATATTATCATTTAGACTAGTACAAATGCACGTGGAAAGAATCTTACGTTGAAATCTATCAAAGATAGATCTTTTAAGTCATCTTTTAGAAGTATGATTTAGCTTTGTGAGCGTACATGACTCTATTAAAAATGACGAGCATTATGTCTATGGTAACTCAATTGTATTAGAAACAGACAGATATCAATTTCAATTGAAAGAAACCTCCATATTTATAATAAGATGTAATACATATTGATTTTATTGTTGGCGATAGGTGTTAGACCTTGAGAAACCTTTTTTTTATACGTGATAGGCTTACGGTTGACCGCCAGTTCGCGTGATGTTAAGTGATACTGCGATCTACGATCTACCTATAAAGAGATGGCACCATTGTAAGTGCATACTCAATAAACCCGGTCAGTCCCGGTTGTCATACAAAACTCAATTTTTGTGCTTCTATCATTTACCATAAATGATAGAAGCACAAAAATTGAGTTTCTCATAAGGATCAATATATCCTAGAAATTCATTTGAATTACGGAAGTCTGATCCTTTGTGTAAAAACTGATATTCAGCTTAGTTTCATATAGTGAAACATCTAATCAACGTTTTACAAAACCTAGTTTCCTTTAAATGTTATCAGATTACACAGCAATTGTGTAAGATTTTATTTCTTTAAAACTTTTCTCGTTGCAGCTCTATTAAGAGGGGATTGTTGGAGGATACTTCCTTTGTCCAAAGAACGCAGATTTTCCACCAACTTCCATTTTACTTTTAAATACTTAGTTTGACGCTTTTTCTTTGCAAAATAAAGTATTTTATAAACAATGGGAAGATTTTTCTTTTATCAACGGCTTTGTCTTATGGAGTGTACTGTGTACTTATTAAGTAATTTTATGGTAGCTACCATTATATTCAAGCGATTAAAGCTGAGGCCGAATTTTATCATCATTGTTTCACAAACAAACCCAAACCCCCTATATCTTATATGATAAAAATCTGCAGGTTCTTTTCAGTCAGCTAGAAAAACGCTTTTTAAAAGCCTATCTCAATATTTCTACAAAACAGTTGTTATGAATTCATTTGACCTATTAATAATACGTAACAAGTCATAGGCATAAAGACGTAAAACGGAATGATTACACGGTATTATTATATAAATATTTTCGGTTGTTCACGGTTGCGCCTACGCCGACCCCGGTGCGGTTATATTTAGACCATGCATCTTATGTCACATAACGGTCTTGGGAAATGCAGTTAACAGTTTCAGAGATTTACGCAAGAAACAGATTTTTAAATAAAAACAGTTAAAAGATCCTCTCCTACTTCTCCAGAGAGATTTATTTTCTTTATAAATAGTGAAACATATCGTTTTGTAATTTCACATATTTCAATATAATCAAACATTAATTACCGTTCTCAAAGTACGATTTTGTCCATCAATCAAACGACCAAGTATTAAGTGGTAAACCTGACAGATAACTGAGCACCTCAACGCTTTATGAAGGTGCAGGTACAACAACTAATGTAATCAACAATGATAATTTGTAATGCAACATTACATTTCACGTTGCACAAACGTGGGCGTTACATGACTAATGCAGTTACGAAACGAATGTATCTTTATTTTCTTAATTCAAGTTTGTTTGTTATTCTTATTCATGAGATGAGAATCCAAATGTCCGTGAGTAATAAAAATCATGTTTAGACACAAAGATTACATAATACTGCGAATGTACCAATTACAGAAACTGCTCAAACACACCAATTTTTATCAGATTTCTCCTAGAGAAAGACATCTAACTAATGTTAACCCTACGAGGAAGCTATTCAATTCATAATTGGACTAAAACCGATCATAATAATGTTAAATACTATATCATATTAAGTACATCATAAAAATCGAAATATAACAAATTTATTACGTATGAAATACAATCGATTTATAAAACAACAAGCATTGCATTGATTACTGGTCGATGGCGTAGAAAAGCTAGTTTATTTTTACCTTATCGCATGTAACAGGTGACACTGATAATGTTACCAGAGTGTTAACAGCTTATGGTAAAAAGTGAGCGGGAGTGCTGCAGTTCACTTCCGAACATTAGCTGTCGTCATTATGAATTCCATAGATCACAAACACGCATTAGTGAGACTTAATTTTTAGACAGCGATAGACTCAAAATCAATCTAAACTTGTTTAAGTCGGCAAATTAACAGACAGGCAAGTAGTCATCGCCGCCCATGGAGACCTGCTGCGGAGGAGGTGCCGAGGCACACTAGAGGAGTTGCCGAGGTAAAAACTACTACGGACTGCAGACTGCCGGAGCCGCAGCCACCGAGGAGGAACTGGCTCTCACGCGCAAAAGTCGAAACACATTGAAATGTGCTTTACGACAGACTCACGACTTAGGTGGGTCGCCAGCCAGTCAGACCTCAAGCCGAAGAGGTTCTACCACCGAGCAGATATTATTGCAGTTAAATGAGATTATTGTACTAATCCTGACGGCTAATTTTCTCGTTAATCGCCGCCCTTCTTCGAGCATTGCCAATACATTTAAAATCTTGTAAGCTTTTCATACGAAAACCTGTCAACGTTAAATGAATGCTTCACCGAGCCGTGAAATTATTCAATGACGCGTATTTTTACGCAAAGCTCTTCATAACTATAAGATAATCTAGATATAGTATAGCGTCAAATCTGGGGCAGATGAGAGGCCGAGCAGCCCTAGTGTGGGCCCAATGCTTTATGCATGAAGCAGCACCCGGCGTCGCGTAAACAACTCCCATAATAAAACCGCCCTTACCTTATAATATTGGTATATTTGAGATGACATATTATCATATACTTACTTTGAAAGTAAACATTTTATTATTCTGTTTTTAATTAGGTTTTTTTTTTTAATTTTAATATATGATTCCTATCGTACCCTTTTACATTGATTTTGTATATATACAAGTAGGTATAATTCCTATTATGTAAAGTAATGGAAATATTTGTTACATATTCCTGAAGAACCGTAGTTAAATAAATATCACAACTTTTTTGTAATCTCCTTGGATTGGATTATGCCTATATATTTTAAGTTCGTTATGAATAACATTAGCTTCACCTCAAAGTCTCTCACTACTATGAACTTCGTGTCTTTTTGTGAACTAGCTGGTAATACCTAAGATATTCTAATAAATAAAACCAAGTTTTCGGTCGATTTCAAATGTCAAAGATTTCGGCCATTTTTAACGTCTATTTTTATAAATCGAGAAGCTACTTTATATATATTTTTAAGAAGGCGCATTTGCGTTTGCATCAAATTCAAATGCAAGCTTTTGAAGGTACAGTCGAGAGCACACCAAGTTACCCCAAACTGTCAAATTTCCCCAATGAACTCTATTATTTGGAGATTAAATTCAAAATCGATTGAAGACATTTGACAGTATTGGATACCATGTGCTGTTGACCGTACACATCGAACAGATTTTTTACGTCTTTGGATAAACTCAGTAAAGTATAAATTAATAATTAAGTATTTTCATCATTTTTGTAGGTAAATAATAAAATTAGAAGGTAAATTTGTCTTAAGCTGTAATATTACTACTCCAGTAATAAATCTACGTGTATTATGTATAAAATTATGACGAAATAGTTTTATCACGTAATGAATTATCCTGTAACGAAATTACACGTCTTGTCGCTTATAATAAATAATGCTAGACACATTATAAGCTTTTTAAGACATTTTTCAACAACATAGCGTGTACAAAACAATATTTTGTTTGACATAAACACTTTATGTAGACGAAACAGGCTGAAAGCTACATGGAGCAAAACATTATTGATATTCCCCAGTCATTGTTAGCTTTCAAAACTTAATTCTGATATGCTATTAAAATAATTAGATGCCGCACGTGACGTACACGTCACAGGGTATGTTGGGTGTAAAATATTGTTGGACATGTTATTACGTCAATATTTTTACATAATCAAGTGCCTTAACAATTTCTAATATTCGTGGAATACCTATCTAATAAATAAAAATGAATCGCCGAAATGTATTTACTGTTTGTGGTTGTTCGTTATTTTCAGGACAAGGTTTATATGAAACTTTTTTTTAATACACCTGATGTAAAAACTGCTATATTGTTTTAGATAACAATAACATACTAAAATTGGGAAAACAATAAATATAACATTATCCAAGATAAGCACAATCCTATCATATAAATAGGTACTTACCTACATAATCTTTGATTTAATCATAAAAAAAATATTAAGTAGGTATGTGTTTGCCTTCAACTGGTTTTATGTAATAGGTAGGTAAGTACTTACTAACTATGCCCCGCGATATGACCCGCTTTGTAAGGGTTGTAACGTGATGTCAAATATCCTATAGCCTGTGTATTAACCTTCATATTGGGCTATCAAATACGTAAAGATATTTTCCAGTTTCGGAGATCAGGCCATTCAAACAAACAAACTTCCGATTTCTTGTGTTAGTCTAGATGTAAATAATGCATACTTTGAATCATGCTATGTTATATAAATTCCGAGTTATTCTGGCTTGTAGGTATTAACCAACCTCCAAAATGTTCATATAGGTAATTACATAAAATTATTTATGGAGAAGGGTATTAAAGGGTTAACCTGTTGTGTGATTTATAGAGTGGGTTTGTACCAACATTAAATGTGGCTGTTTTACACTGGTAAATGGGCTTTAAATCCTATGAATACCTATTTATTCGTGAAGATAATTAAATACTGGAATACATATACATAATACTTTAAGTTCCTACCATTTAAGTAAGTTTAGTAACTGTAAGTAACCTACCTTCTTCACAAAATATCAGGTACCCGAGGGTTGAAGAAAGAAGAAATCATTTAATCAATAAGCAGCCCTATCAAGTTAATAAGTCTCTCTAAGTTAATATGAAATTGGAAGTAAAGTAAAATCATTTAAGCCATAGGAATGAAGTTGAGTAGGTATTTATAACTGACTATGGTTGCAGAGATACTTTAGCCATAAAATAAAATATATAAAGTAGGTACAAAATGCCCTGCATAAATGGACAGATCTACCATAAAGTACCTATATAATACATTTAAATAAATATCAGGAATTAGATGGTTAGTCATCTCAAAGACTGCCAGTCCATGCCAAGCTGGTCTTTATAGAATCATAGAGATAGAGATATGTCAGTCTTAAGGGTGGTAAATTCAACAATGCAAACCGGGATGAATCTATAGATAACACAGTTACCAGAGAGGAAGGCACAGCTAGTATGGGAAATTCCTATTTGAAACTGTAAATCCTATTTGTATTTATTTTATTTTCGACCTAATAGGTTTCACACTAATGGCAAAGCTAATTTAGTTAAAAATAATAGGTCTGTTTATAAATGTGACTCAATGACAGTTTTATCTAGTTTACATAAATTTAATTATATCATTGTACTGTAACAGTGACAGTCTTTACATTGGAACATGTGTTGTAACAATTACAATTGTTGTATGCATAATGTCAGCAGCATTATTATTGGGTTACATTAAGTTTCTTATTATTAGTAACTAATTTTCTCTCACAACTTTGTCCAAATAGCAACCATTACAATAATAAAAAATAGCCAATGTCTCTTGGAGTTGGAGAATGGAACTATCAGTGGAAACATATTCATAATCTAGATCATTAGTTCCAGAGATTAAACCACAACATAGAAACTCACAAATAACAAATTTTAGTCTGGTAAGTTAGTAGTCTCAGGAATCACTATTTTTTAAATCAATTTTATTGGATTTTCATATAATTTCTTCATAAAATCAACCTTTGGGAACCATGCAAATAGACTCAATAATGTTTCAAAAATGTTTGTAAAAGAGTATATATATAAAAGACTCTTTAATTTGAATTGAATCATTGTTTATCAGGTTAGGATCAAAAAGTTTATAATACTTAGTTCATCTCCTAATAGGATTAATATGTGATGTGCCTTTATCTCTATAATATTTAATACAAATGTTGATTTGCATGAAGCAAGTTAAACAAACATTTCTTATAATTTGATGAATAAGAAAACAAGTTTGTGTGTGTGTATGTATATCCTATTGCCTGTTTTTCACATAATAATTGCAGTAATAATGATAGGCTGCATGATAATAATAGTAATTGTAAATAAAACTACTTGATCAGTCACATGTTTTCTGATTATACAAACTTTGATGGCAGGTAATAATCTTGCTATTATAACAAGTCTAGTGAATCAACTCTGCATTTGACAAATCAGTAAATTATATAGAGAGAGCCAGATTATTTTAGAAGAAATCTGGGTGGGCCGCTAGTTCTACCAAAATCAATTTATCAATTTTAAAGTCAGAGTACAGTGAGTCAGTGTATTGTCTAGCTAATAATCACACAAAAGGCTTGGTTTTTACTTTGTAAACAGATATAAATGAATGAGTAATAAATACCCCAACATTGTTGCTTGTTTGTTTCTTGTAATGTGTTTACTACTAACAGTCCATTTCAAATTTGAATCACATCAGATCTAAAGAGACTTGTATGCTTGTAGAAGACAAGCATATATTTACTTTGCCAAAACCAAATAAGTTAGCAATAACTGGCATAAACTCACACCTTTTCCCCACACTAAGTACTACTACTAGAGCACCGCATGTTATGATTTTGCATTTTGCTTCTTTTTACCTGACTGAGCCAGAAGAAGGATTATTCTATTTCATTTTTCTTCTTCACATTCATTCAACTAGTCATACACAACATTGTTAAAAATGAGACCAGTAAATGTTGGTTATGTATCAAAAACATTTAGGACTGCATAACTTCCGTATTTGAACACTTCAATAATTTAACCCAGCTTCAAATATTCTTTGTTACTGTAGGTACCTACTTAAATTAAATAGCATTATCTAACTACATCAAGGAGCAGGGAATCAGTAACAATTCATTTCCTGGTAAGTAGTAAACAATAATTTTAGAAGTGAAAAGATTGATTATGACAGAATTTCTGTGTTGTATTTAGGAATGACCTATCATAAAAGCAAAACATGACTTAAGATATTTTTAAAAAAGTGATTTCATGTAATATTTTTAGTTTATTTATAGTTTAGATGCCATGCTACGCTGGTCACACTTTCTATCCTATCTAGGCTACCATTGCAAAGAGTTTACACAATTAATTCATATGTTTTCACACACAACAATTTACAGATTATCTGTACACCTAATACCATAAATTAATCCACCCTTATCTCTAGTTCAAATATTGATAATGAACCTCTGATAAGAATGTTGCAATACTTGTGTGTGTAATTAAAAACCTAGAGAACCAGTTATACTTAGTATGTTATCCAAACAATAAGTATGCAAATGAGTTTTCTCAGTGTGATAAAACTAGTTATGTAAGGCACTTGATGTTTTTGTTATCAGATTTTGTTTATCAGACACAGTAATGGATAATGACTGGGGAATCAAAACAGATGTAGACACTTACCTTGAACATAGGCCTGGGATGCCTCGGCTGCGAGGGCGCAGCGGCAGTGGTGGTAGTGGCCGCTGGGGCCGGGGCTGGCGACGTCACGTGGTCTGCCGGTAACGACTCCGGGACAGTCTGAAGAGTAGGCCTCATAGTCGTCGACATTTTCACAATAACACTAGTTCAAACACTTTAACACCTTGCTAGCCCACCCTCGCCGTTTGCATCCTCCGCGGCGGCCGCACGCTCAGCCTGCCCGACCGGACCAGGCCTTCACCAGGACGCCGACACAGCCCCCGACTTAGCTCCACCGATCGCGGACCAACAACGCCCATCTAACCGCATTTTCGACCAGAAAAAAACATCGCGAAGCCCTATAACGAAACTGTGTAATGATACGCAATACCTATTTCACTTTCACGTATATGTTAACGATCGTCGAGATGGAAAACGGAAATAGACACGCAAAAAACTATTAGAAAGCTTACGGTGTCTTCTCCTGTCACATAAACACTATCAAGGAATTCGGCGTTTAGGCTCTATGTCGACGCGCAAAGGAATTCCGTTAATACCACCGGCTCAAACAAAGGTTACGAAATCGCGTGGTGGATAAATATAAATCCATTTAATAATAAAATTACTAAAGAAATTCACTTAACTCCGCTAAAAGTCCTCACATTCTTGAATTCACTCTCAAGATGGCGGATTTTACCTACTCTTCGTAAATGGGCACAAGGCTGACACGAAAACATCAACCGGCTCTCTATCAATCCCTTTCTTTTAGCAGCACATGAAAAGAGATAGTGATATGTGAACGAGTTCAACGGAGTTTTGTGATACGTCACTGAAAAAACTGCCAATGGAGCATGCGCAAAGCTAACGAAATATTTGAAACTTTGAACGCACCCGTAGACGTTTTGTTATTGAGTAAATTACCATATCTTTGTTTTTTAATATTTTAATAAAATGAATATTCTGTCGCAAATACTATTTATGAACCTAATGTTCAGTATATAAATTAAAACTTTACCTATATACATTTTATTCTAAATACAGTTCGGTTGAAATAATATTGAGAGTGTCTGAAATTGTTCTCGAGTGGTAAATTTTAATACAAAAACTTGGTGTAAATATGTGTGTGTTAATGTGCAGCTTTTTTGATAAAATATCAGGCTGTGCGTTAGTTCATCCACTTTCACAGCATTCACTTCACCGCTATTTTAATTCCATCTGCGAGGAATTATTCAAAAATTCTGTACCAATTTCCTGATTCACAAAACTTAACAATGAAGCATGACATGAAGCAAGGAAGGATTCGCTTACTTTTAATTTTTTTACCATGGTCATACCAATCGGCGATTGATGGACTTTTTTCCAAGTGGCTATACTCAGATACGCCATCTTTACAAAAATGGCTGCCTTGTTGTTGGCGACTGTTGGGTGCTTGTTTGGGAATTAAATGTTTGTTTCTTTCTATTATTATGATTTCAACTAATTACATGTGTAAAATATTGCAGATTGGGACGAATTATGCAATAAATTGGTGAGTGTATACTGTTCAATCCATCCAAAAGCAGCTCGATAACGTAATAACAAATCTGCTCAGGGCAACGTGAGCTTTTCTAAATGCGTATTCGTTTTCTTTATGTTTTTCGATGCTATGTATTGAGATTATAATATTGTACTGTTATATATGATAAATAACATTGAGATTCAAGGTTCAGCTAAGAGTGAGGGTCGTATTTACATAAGTTGTGACCTTAGTACGTACAGATACAGACAACAAAAGAATTCTTCCACGAATCTGTTAGCCAAGTAATGTTCTTGATGTTTTTTTCCCATTTTAATAACCGTTGTACATTCTTCTCTAGTTTAATATATGCTACACTACGATGCGCGCTTGCGTTTTCGCTATATAAAAATGGTAATATAAAGTAGGTGAACGAACCCCGATTTACGTCTACAAATAGAGGTGCTTTCTAAAAGTTCAATTTTCGCTTACGCATCACATCACCGCGTCTTCTTCGAAATCGGACTACTTACTTACTTCTTATTTATAAGAGCGTTTGCCATGAGATGTTTAGTGTTTTATTTTCAAACAAAATATTTACCTTTAAAATTTGCTTCTTTGGTAGTATTTCTCAGTCAGGGTTCCATTTGTTAGAGAAATACACAACATTTACAGTTTATCCTTTACTTGGAAAGTACTAGATTAATAGATTCACATATCATATTGACAATACTTTTTGTGAATCATAATTGGTATATTGATGGGTTTGTTCCAAAACATTCATGTTTATCTTATCAATAATTTAGTGTAAATAAGAAGAGACTAAGTCACTATGCTTTAAGCTTTAATATAAAAAAAAATATTATTTCAATTTATAATACAAACAAAGTGATGGAACTGGTTAATAATTATTCATAATAAGCATAAATTAAGTCCAATTTCTCATTAAATGCCTAATAACTGGTATATTCATATTGAGATAACTTTTCCTATTATTCTTGAGTGACTCGGTGCATTAACTGACTCTGCCCCTAAGAATACTCTGATTCAAGTCAGCAGTTGAGATTCAAGCCTCAGTTATGCAAACAGCAAAGATATACTGGTGATAAAATAATTGATTTGCTATTGTGTTTGCAATTAGTTATAAAGGGAAGTTACTATATAACTATAACTTAACTTATGGAGAACTGGCAGTCAAGTGTTAACCTATCACAAATAAAAAAAAAATCTTAATCCTCTTTAGTCTGACACCCATAGGTACTCAAAAATGGTATACAAACACTGAATGACATCTATGAAGAATCTAAATTGTATAATACACATTTTAAACAATGTTTAATAATAAAGTCTTTAATGTATGTAAATTTTAATGTGTGTCTTTTTCATGTGACATTTTGTTAAAGAGGTTTGACCTAGTAAAAGTTTTACCTCCAGCAGAAGTTGATATTCTACATATGCACACAGGGAGCTATAAATCATCTTTTAATATGCGCACAGCCAAGGAGTGGAACACCCTGCTTGTGTCTGTATTTCCGAGTACGTACAACCCGAATCTTTTCAAAAGTAGGGTGAACAGGCATCTTCTGGATGTCCTGCTGTACTGTCAGGCTAGATTGAAGTCAAGAGCAAGCCCAAAAAAACTATTAGGAATAAAAAAGATGCAACTTTATGTGAAAGAAAAAAATTGTGTTAGGCAGGATTCAAACCTTTAACAAGGCACAGCAACACAGTCAGTCACAGTCAACAGGAGCTGTGTGTGATACACACAGCTAAAAATCGTTATTATAGCTAAAAGTAGTGTTAACTTTGGTAACAGTGTAAAGTGTAAATTTTGACTATTGACACAGTTTTTGGCTTGATAAAGATTTTTAAGCTAAGGTTTTAGTTCTCAGTTGTGAATATTGTATAGTTAATGTCGCGATTACTACTGCTATGAACTTAGAACTTGTTATAGACCTACAAACTGCGAAAAATCACTTGAAATTTGAATTTGGCTGACTCAGGTGAATGTTCAGCCTTAAACAAAAAACATTTTGTTTCAGATTTTTCACCCTTACCACGGCACTAAGAAACCCAGCAGTTGCCCAAAAGGAGAGCATTTCATATAAATGACCCCCACCTAGTGTAAGCTAGTAGTTACCATAAGCGGTTTTATTTTGTAAAGTTAACATAGCATGTCGAAGATGTGGCCGGCGTCGCAGTACTCGCACAGCAATGCGCCGCACCAGCAGAATGCTGGGAAGGCTAATGAGCACCAGAATCAGCAGAACTTGAAGACTTTGGGCATGACTTCTGCTATATCTATGGCAGGTGAGGAAATTAATTTATCTATGATATATATTTATTTAAATAAATAAAATAAATACATTGTAACAGGTTTACACCCAATTTGATAATGTTGTCATAATTATCTAAAATAATGTAAAAATAATGTTTTACGAATCATGTATGGTGAAATGAATCAGTTACAACAAAAAACAGTTTCCAATAGAAAGTTAAACAATAATAGGTAACTTAGTTTTAACAATATTAATTACAAATTTACAAATAAAAATATACCTATGTATAATCTTCAACTTTAATATAAGTCAGACAGTGCACATAATAAAATTGTAACAGGCGATGTCTACACTATAGATATTGAAGAGAAAATGTGGGGTATTATATTGGCAACAGAAGCCAAAATAAAAAAAAACCTTCGGTTTTTGTAAGTATATATGTTTGTATGTGTATCACGCAAAATCGTTTTTAGTAAATAGTTTCGGGAAGCAAGTGAAACCGCGGCCAGCATCTAGTAGTTAATTAAAACAGTGGGTTAATAAAATCAATTACATTAAATAACATAGAAATTCGTTACAAAAGAAAAATAAAACAGTTATGTACTCATTATGATTATACAAAACATTATTAACTTAAATACTATTTATAGTGGACACTTGTATACTTCCTCTTGCAGAATACCAGACACATACATTATTTCTTCTCTCTAATCTGTTTTCTTGTTCCTATGGGCGGGAGCACCAGCATACCAGCTTGATCCTTTTGACTCCTTCCAGAAATGTTCAGTTAGGATTTTCAACAATCCCCATCTCACACATTTGTGAGAGCCTAAAACCCTTAAGCCTGAGGAGAGACTTTGACTCTCTGTGCGTGTTCTACTGTTTGTACAGTGTGCTGTGTTCTAAGGAATTGTTTGAAATGATGCCAAAAGCTACTTTCTATCACCACACCTCTCGCCATCGGCGTGGAGTTCATCCACATACCTTGGAACCACTCTGGTCTCATACTGTGCGATTCCAAAGGAATTTCCTCCCACGCACACTCAGGTTGTGGAATCAGCTTTTCCCACCGAGATTTTCCCAAAGGACTACAGCATGGGGTTCTTGAAAGTAGGTGTAAAAAGATTTTTAAAGGGTCGGCAACGTGCGTTTGATACTTCTAACATGGTAACACCAGCTACGGTAACCGCTTACCATCAGGCGGTTTTGGTACCTTAGTGGTATAAAAAAAATGATGATGATTTTGTGTTTCTGTCCCTTACTCAGCCTATAAATTTCGTCACAGGTCCAAAGCCCATTGACATAGAGAAGACAACCGAACTCAAGGAATCTCTGGCTCCCTATGGTGTCTTCGAGACAGAGCAAGAGATGAACCATCGTATGGAAGTTCTAGGTTCCCTGCACCTGCTAGTGCGGCAGTGGATCCGTGAAGAGTCGATGCGGAAGAACATGCCGCCCAGCGTTGCTGAAACTGTCGGCGGCAATATCTACACGTTCGGATCTTATCGATTGGGGGTGAGTGATGTTTTGATATCTTTACTTCCATACTTATATTATAACTGTCTGTTACGTCATTCTCTATGACAAAATTGATTCAGCTGTTTAGCTGAATCAATTTTGTTATAGAGAAAAATTGGACCTTGCAGAAGGACATACCCTATGTATATTTTATCTCAAAATCGTTAGATATATGAGTAAATCTGCGGGCTAACTAGTATAAAATATTCTAAGGATCTTGAGTGCTTTTCCTTTACACCATTTTAATTCCATTGTTATCAGCTGTTATGTTGAGAATCTCTATGGTATTCAACATAGAGTGCAAAATACAATGTACCATTATCACTATTGTAAGTAATATTGAAAGACTACAGTTAAGTATATGATTCTTTCGGATCATTAAGTTTTTATTATGAGAATGATATTAACCTGCAATAAGAGCAGGTCATTTTCAGTGTTTATTACTTTATAACTCATCAATAATGTTACCAATATACAGTTATTTTTTTTAAATATGATTGACGTCAGACTTAATAATCACTGGGAATCAAACCCACTCTCAGAAGCCGCGTTTGCGACCACTAACTAGTCTACTGAAGCATTCACATTAATCTGAGGAGGATATGTTTTCCTTACATGACACATCTTCTTTAAATAGATCTGATAGAAAGCGTCTTATAAATTAATGTGTAACTTCTCTGACACTTACGCCGTCACCTACCAACACAATCTAACCTTTTTACTAAACAGCGCCCTTCAACTAGCGGCCTCAATGACATTCAGCCAATGCATTTACTACCTATAACAATTTTTAAATTATTATAATTCTATTCTGTTACTCGCCAGCCGCTGACGTGGCAACACTCGCTTTGTTCGTTTGGCTTGTGCGTTGTCTGGTCACAGTTCTATCCTAACATAACCGATAACTTAATGTCGCTGTTCAATCAGCTGAAATGACGTTTAGACTTTCCAAAAAGGCTAGGCTAATTGAAAAGCTAATTAAAATGCTTTTACGATTACGACTGGCGAGGCGAGGTATGGATTGCATGGGCGAAAATTGATTTTTGTATTGCTAAATTTCTCCACATCCCATCCATCTTTAGTGTAAAAGGTGTAGATGCGCAAGGATGTGCAAGGCGAGAATTGAAATATTTGTTGGTACAATATTGAACTTTACAGCTGCGAGGATAGAGTATTTATTACTTTGTATATCGTCATCATCATACACAAATTTCGCCCCGTCTCTCCGTTAGCTGTCAAACATAACAAGCCGACGCGAGACATCTTTCGGGGTAAAAGTGCCAGCGAGGTTTCAACTCACGTCCATTCCAGCCCATCCCATCCCATCTCGTAGGTTTAAAACGATCTTTAACCTTTTGACCGACTCGTCAAAACAGAAAAGGCGTCCCCTTTCGTTAGGGTTGCCATCTCTAAAACCTGAACACTAGGACAAGAAGCGTGAAGCCCCGGATTTTGGAGCTTCGAACCCGGACATAGGGGGCCGCGTGGCGACCGCGCGAGGCTCGGCGCACGTTTCGCGCGTTACTTGAAAGATTAGACTTAAAAAAACCATTAAACCCGGACTACAAATGAAACCCCACCCGGACACCCTCTAAACTGGGACAAATCTGGGGAAACCGCTCAGAATTTTCTTTAGAAATCTGCCACCAAGTCGCGGCCGTGACGTGTTGGGCTCATTTTGGTTTGTTGTGTATGCATGACTGTGGCAGTCAAAAGGTTAAACTAGTTGGCTGCGATATACACATACTCTTACAGCAGAGTTCCTTTGAAGAAACATGTTAATTGGTATATTTTGTTTGCAGGTGCACCACAGAGGTGCTGACATCGACGCGTTGTGCGTAGCGCCGCGTCACATCGACCGGATTGACTACTTTGCGTCGTTCTATGATCTCTTGAAGATGCAGCCACAGGTTCATTTAAATAAATAATATATCAATATGTGAACAGGTTTTTAGCTGTAGCTTTCCAAATTAATATTTACATTTTGTAGCTTATATTTATTATATACTTATACATCAGATTTTGCCCGCGACTTCGTCCGCGTGGAATAGTTACTTTGTTCCATATGAACTTTCATCCCCTATTTTATCCCCTTGGGGGTAGAATTTATCAAAATCCTTTCTTAGCGGATGCCTACATCATAACATCTACCTGCATGCCAAATTTCAGTCCGATCCCTCCAGTGGTTTGGGCTGTGCGTTGATAGATCACTATGTCAGTCAGTCAGTCAGTCACTTTTGAGTTTTATATATATTTAGATACGGTCCGACCTTTCTTTTGAAGCATTTTGAAGATTATTTCTTATACTCAAAATGAAAAGCACATGTAATTTTTATAGTAAAAATAATGTTTACCTTGCTCATTTATAGAGCAAGGTAATATTTTGACTGTATGGGTGGATGATGATATCCAAGGTTATAGCAAGAGGGAAGTGTAGTGGACACTGGACAGGCTATAATTGTGGCTGGATTTGATGTCCCAGAATCGTTTTAAATGACATACATGCAAAAATAATATAAATCTAAAGTAATGTTTACAAATTCACTAAAATAATACATTGTTGGTTAAAAATAACAAATATTTCAAAACATTGAATTCATACAAACTTTGGGTTATACAAGTACTACCAGCACAATTACTGAGCTATTTTTGGATGCTCTGCGGCTACCCTTCTTTTGTTTTTGAAACCTTACCGGTGTTTCATAGTCTTACCAATGTTTCGTAACTTCTTACCGAGTTGGAGACTTGGTAAGCTGTATTGTATGATTACATTGCAGCAAGATGTTGTTCTTGATTATTCGAAACCCCCGTAGACCCACAAACGGTGTAACATGACATTTCGGAGATGTTACTCTATCTAGCGTCTCTAGCGGCGAATTCATACTCGCTAGCCCTCCTTGAAATAGTGGAATTGGGACTTCTGTAACAATGTTAGTCCAAGCTACCTTGCATGTTGAATTTAGTGTTTAAAATTTAGCATTCTCGGTTTTTCTATTAATTGTTAACTACAATTACAACAATTTCTGTTTAGGTAAAAGACCTGAGGGCAGTAGAAGACGCATTTGTGCCGGTCATCAAGATGAACTTTGACGGAATTGAAATTGACTTGCTGTTCGCCAGATTGGCGCTTAAAGAAATACCAGGTAAGGTCCATTTTACAACAACATAAGATAATGCGATGAGATTATAGTAATCCTGGTCCTGGGTTCAATTTCCCGGTTGTGCAGCAGTGTTATGGGGTTTTTCTTTTACGTGGGAAAGCCATGCTTCGGCATGAAATGGCCTGGTCGACCGGAGTGATACCACGGCCTCACAGAAAACCGGCGTCAAACAACGCTTACGTTGTGTTTCGCCGAGTGAGTGAGGATAGCAGAGGCCCAATCCCCTTTGAAAAGGCCGGAAGCGCACTTGTGACTCCTTTGGTGTTGTGGGTCTCCATGGGCGGCGGTAATCGCTTACCATCTGGCGATCCGTCTGCTCATTTGCCCCCCTATCCCATAAAAATGCAGCTCGGAGTTTTGGATTTGTGCCGCGTTAATGGCAATAGGACTCGCCCCCTATTACGTGTTATTTAAACATATCTGCGAATTGTGGGTGTACATTTGTACACCTTTGCATAATCCTTCGGAAATACAGGCGTGATGGTATTTTATGTTAATTGAATGTTTGATTCTGAACTTGCCTGTGAGACACGCGATTCTTCCTAGCTTGTGGAAAGCAAGTATTATTAGCGGACCGCCCACGGGAATAATATTGTAATAATAATATTGGGGCCGTTGCCCACTATTAACTGAGATTTATTAATTTTCCATAGGTTATTATTAGTTATGAAATCGTTTAGAAGGTTTGGTTTTCCTTGTAAATTTGTATTCAATGCATAATGCACTATTTGTTTGCCGCGGTTCCACTCGCATCCCAAAGATTTTTTTAGACAAGGTAGCCTATTTCGCACGATTCGTGCGAAACGACTACTAAGCCGAATTTTGGCTATATTTCTCGCGCCTTAACCTTGCAGGTCGTCATTCTTGAAGGTTATTGGATCCTTATGTATGAACACGTATGAAATAAACCAGTTTTCCTTTAGATTAATAACGGTATATATAGCTGTTTCCCGCGGTTTCCCTCGCGACCTTAAGTGACGTTTTAACAATATAGCCGATGTTACTCCGTGATACTGTGTAGCATTATATTAGTGAATGAATTTTAAAATCAGTACACTAGTTTTTGAGTTTATTCACTACAAACAAAAATACAAATCTTTTCTCTTTATAATATTAGTAAGTATAGATTTCAACAATGACACGATATACAATAGCTAGTCCTGTACTGTAATACTTCCGGTTGTCTCGCATTGTTAAGATCTCTTTATCAACAAAATATTTTTTTAAATATTCTTTTATTTATCCGTCTTGGGACTTCTTTGGCGCTTATTGTTATAGGTATATCTAATTGAACGTGTTTAGGGTTATTCCCCTTTTGCTAGATAACAATACTGTAAAGATCGTCTGTGTTAGTCACAGTAAACTTAAAATAATTGGTAGAGACGTAAGAGAAAATATGGACTAAAGATTGATGGAAGCTTTGCACTACCGTTAACTGTTTGAAAACTTGCTAGCAACGAATTAGAGATACTAAAGACAAATACATTGTTAAATAGATCGATAGAATATTCTTTATTGTACACCAAAAACTTATGTCAAATACAATATATAAATCATAGATGGGTCCAATGGGCGGTATTGTTCTTGTGCACCAAGATTTTTTGTAAAACATTCAACGAAATTTTTCACCATAACAAATTGTATCGTGTTGACAGACTCATTTGACTTGCGCGACGATATGTTGCTTAAGAACCTGGACCAGAAGTGCGTGCGCTCGCTCAACGGATGCCGCGTCACCGACGAGATCCTGCGCCTCGTGCCCAATATCAACAACTTCCGCCTCACGCTGCGGGCCATCAAGCTGTGGGCCAAACGTGAGTACATATTCAGGTTAAGGTCCGACCGAGATCTCGGTGTCGGCCTTATTTTTGGGTGACTCTCGGCCATCGCCGGGAATCTGAAGTACCACCATAAGCTAATTGACTGATTATGTTATGTGGCCCCACGACAAAATTTGTCCGTAAGAGTTGATCTACAAAAACAAAATTAAATAAGAAAGTTAGTGCAAGTCATTTCTTCAAAAATAGCCTTCAATTAAGCAGTGAATGAATGTGGGCTGACAATGCTTTCTTCTTCATCATCATCATAATCCTGACTTCTCCCTCGCAGGTCACGGTATCTACTCAAACACCCTGGGGTACCTGGGTGGCGTGTCGTGGGCCATGTTGGTGGCCCGCACTTGTCAGTTGTACCCCAACGCGTTGCCGGCCACGCTGGTGCACAAGTTCTTCCTCGTCTTCAGCCAATGGAAGTGGCCGCAGCCCGTGCTCTTAAAACAGCCTGACTCCGTCAACCTTGGCTTCCCTGTTTGGGATCCTAGGGTAAGTTGATAATGATGATTAATTCTATCCTTTAAAGACACTTACAAGTCATGTTTCAAATTTTTTAATACTAGGTGACACCGGTAGTTCCTAAATGACGACCTTTTTGAAGAAACACTGAAATAAACTCAGAGAATCATGGTCTCTTTTGAAGTCCAGACAAAATATCAGATACATGAAGTATATATCCTGTACTCATATTTGCATGCCGAAAGGTTGTATATGGCGACTCTTATACTGTATGTCTCTGACACCATAATATACCCATATTACGCAAATCTTTAAATATTACATAGTATAAAACAAAGTCGCTGTCGCTGTCTGTCCGTCCCTATGTATGCTTAAATTTTTAAAACTACGCAACGGATTTTGAAGCGGTTTTTTTTAATAGATAGTGATTCAAGAGGAAGGTTGTAAGCTATTTAACATTACGCTACGACTCTTAGGAATGGACACGCCCGCGGTTTCACTCGCGTTGCCCCATTCCTAAGAGTCGTAGCGTAATGTTAAATAGCTTAAAACCTTCCTCTTGAATCACTAGTAAATATATAATTGATTGTTATAATGTAAGGCTTAACTTACTTTAAAAGACAAGTTCAGATTTTGAAATTGTCTTTTGAAGAAAGTTTTCTTAGCATCAATCGACACACTGAATATACATAATGTTGTTGAAATATCTAACAATGTATGTTTACGTTAGTATAACTTGGACAACACAAAACTTATTTTCATGTCATGGCAGGTGAATATATCGGATCGTTTCCACCTGATGCCGATCATAACGCCAGCATACCCACAGCAGAACTCCACGTTTAACGTGTGCGCATCAACCCGGACTGTCATCATGGAGGAGTTTAGACTGGGTAAGTCATTCATCATCATTAAACCATTGCTGGGCACGACGAACCATGCTGGCAAAATGTGGAGTCGCCACATTAAATAATTTCCAAAAATAGAACAATAAATGGGCGATATTGAAGATTGAAATAGAGAAAGGGGACATTAATGGCCAGTCCCTATAACAAATCCGTCGATACATTTGCTTACTAGAGATAGGATTTTGACATAAGGTTTATACAAGTAATGTCAAAATCCTATCTCTAGTAAGCAAATCTATCAACGGATTTAATATAGGGACTGGTCATAAATCTATTTTCAAAATAGGGTGTATCTACTGAACTGTTTTTATTTAACTTGTTCTAATTTACTATAACTTACTTACTTAACTTCTTCTGGAAGCTTGGCTGGCCCAAAATAGCCTTGTGAGAAATGGAAGGAGGGTAGGGAGGATTTGCATTGCAGTGGGACGACATAACATACCATCACGCCTGTATTCCCCGAAGGGCTAGGCAGAGGCGTACTAATGTACACCCACAGTTCTCCGGTATGTTTAGGTCCCATGTAATAGGGGACGAGCCTATTGCCATTAACCGGGCACAAATCCAGACTCCGATGCTACTGAGAATTTCATAGAAAAACCCAATAATACTTTACTCGACCGGGGGATTGAACCCAAAACCTCTAGCGTAGCAGTCGCGCTTAGGACCACTAGACTAATGAACAATAGTAGATTTTAATATTATAATCACCAAATCATTTAATTGTACCCTCAGTATCATGAACTAATTATGTAAAAAAATCTCATAAAATTTCTGTGAAATAAGAAACAGTAATAGCATGGAAATGAATTTGAAAAATTACAACATTTTGTGTGTAACTCACAGGTCTAGCAATAACGGACGAGATAATGCTGGGCAAGTGTGGTTGGGAGCGTCTGTTTGAGGCACCTAACTTCTTCTCGCGGTACAAGCACTTCATTGTGCTGCTCGCGTCGTCCGCCAGCCCCGACGACCAGCTGCAGTGGTGTGGCCTCATCGAGAGCAAGATCAGACACCTTATCAGTGAGTTATTGGTCCTTAAAACATCTTATCATCATTTTCTAAGACGACGTCAAATTCGGTCCATCCAAAACTTTCTAATTAATGTTATTTATGGTTTGCAAAGCAAGTAAAATTCTGTAGCATTTTGATGTGTCAATCCCATATTATGTTGTGACTATCTAGTGGGTCTCTAACATCTTGTTGGGGTTGTGACAAATGTGATCGTACCATTTCTATCTATCTTTCTACCTTCGACACTCACCAATAAAAGAAACTCAGGCCCATACTTACCAATCTTTTCTGTTTTCACCCTTAATATCAATATCGCAATACAAGGGATTTCTTTAGATCTTTTTACTATTTAAGTATCGTCAAAAATTAAAAAAAAAAAAAAACACTGTCTTACCTTGAATGTAGTAGTCAAAGAATCTTACATAAAGGATATTCAAACAAGCGGCGGTAGCCTAATGGCTAGGGCGACGGACTTGCGATCATGTGGTTGCCGGTTCGAAACCCACCCATTGCACTACTGACGTGAACCCACTCGCAACACAAGCATTTAGCTTAGCACGAGGGGTTAACAAGAATACTAGAAATGTGCGATCCACATTGCTAGTAAGCTTTTAAAAAAAATTGCGTCAAACGAGTCTATAAAAACGGGAAATATGTGTATTTGGAAAACGCGTAAAGTATTAACCTACATTACTTTAATGAGTTGCCAAAATTAGGTCAATGCCTCGTACATAATCAGCTGTTATATAGGACGGGTATATGTGGGGTATGAAGTCACTCTATTTTACTAACGCGGCGACTTTGTATACATGTGACGAATGTGTGAAAACTGAAAATTATTCTATTTATATAGAGCAAAATAGGCCGCATCCTAATTTTGCTTATTGAATTAATGATGACACCCTGAGCCGTACTAAAAAGGTATGTCTAGTTTTAATCTCAATAGAGCTTGCTGTACTGGTGGATACGTCCGACCTATATTTTTCAAAAACCTCCATCGTCCGATTTATTCATTGCTTACCGTTTTTTTTTTGCCTTGCCTTCCTTTGCCCTATTAAATCATTGTTTTTTTATTTATTTATTAGGTTAACCAATGATTGTTTTCACAATACATTTTAACTTAATTACTAAAGTAGAAGCATTCACATGTGTAACACCACCACTTACTGGCTAACACTGCATGCACAATATATGGACAGAATACAAAAATGTAATGAATTGAATATTCCTTATAACATTATTATAAAATTAGATTAGATTATACAATTTAGATGGAGACAAAAATGAAAAATTAAGTCATAATTATGAAATACAACTTAAATTAAAAACAGTAAAAAGGTAGAATTTAAAAAACAGAACGGCAAAATTAATCAAATATACGTGGATGGGTAGGTAACCATCCTTATGTAATCATGACCATATGATTCGCGATCTTCGCCACAGGTTGGGGTCCAACGTTCACAGGACCCATTTAAAGGACAAAGCTCGCATGTTGAAAATACATGCACTGCCTATTGGGTACTTTCTTCCACTGGCCATCCTGATTGCAATCGCTTTGTCTAAAATATTGATATTTAGCCACATTTGGTTAGACTGGAAACCAAACCCAATTGTTGAGAAAAAGGCGAGGAGAATGAGTTTGTAAAATAAACTATATTTGTTTTTTTTTATTTGTGATAGGCTTACGCTTGACCGCCAGTTTGCCTGATGTTAAGCGATACTGCGATCTACGATGGAGCGCGCTTGCCTAGAAGAAACCGATTCACTCGTGATTTTTTTTTTTACGTCGGAGAGCCATGCTTCGGCACGAATTCTCGACCGGAGTGATAACCACGGCCTCACAGAAAACCGGCGTTAAACAACGCTTACGTTGTGTTTCGCCGAGTGAGGTTACCAGAGGCCCAATCCCCTTTTAAAAGGTCGGCAACGCACTTGTGACTCCTATGGTGGTGCGGGTGTCCATGGGCGGCGGTAATCGCTTACCATCAGGCGATCCATCTGCTGGTTTGCCCCAAAAAAAATAATTAAAGACACCCAGATTATATCTATCAGGGAAGACCCACTCGGGAAGTGCATTCCATATTTCACCGGTACGCATTGTAAAACTGGACTTACGTGTTACAGCAACACTGGAGCGCAACTCGCACATAACGATAGCGCACGTGAACCCGGAGTGCTACAATTCTGTGCCGCTCAATACTAACAACGGACAGCCGCTCGCGTTGCCGCCAGGTACATATTTAAATTAAACTAAATCAATCAGCCCAGTCAAAAGTCTCTGTTCGAATTCAAAGCAGGCACCTCTCGATTTTCTAAGTCATGTGCATATTAATAGTTAATTTATCTAGTGCTTAATCAGTGAAGGCAAAGACTAGGCAGGCATTAGATGAAAGAAGCAGCAGAAAGGCGTGAGTATATTCCTTAATTGGGAAAACGTACGAAAACCTGCATTTCTGAGATATTTTCTCGTGTCAACATGTACTAGGCCAGCTTGGGGGTCTATAGTATAATCCCTCTCTTTCTGAGACGAGACCCGTGCCCAGCAGTAGGACAATATCATCGGATAATGAATCAATCTATCGCAGTCCATTGCTACACCTTTACCAGGAGTATAGTGAACATCCTAATAGCCTAGATTGGTAATGGAACTGGCTCGGCTTTCGTAGTAACCGCTATTTTTGGCTGCTTTTGCAACGTAAAAATAATGAGTACCTTATAGTAGGGGCCGTAATTACATATAAATACGAGCTTTATAGTTTACATAAAAAAATATCACCATTGGAATTAAATTGTGACTATCTGTTGGTTTTAGGGGCACCAATGCCAACGGATCCACCGCCGGAAGTTAAAAAGAATGAAAATGTGAGTCCAGATATTTACTTATTAAAGTATTCAGAAGAAAACAATCAAAACCTACTTGTTGGATCAATTCTATCAACTATTGGTACTTTTGGGGCTTCATCGCGCTAAAAAACATTTCATTGACACTAGAAAATTTCCCTCTATCGAAACCACAGAATAATTATTAGAACTACGTACAAAACATGCACTTGTCTTCACGAAAGCAAGTCAGCTGTCAAACGAAACTAACACATCATTGTTCCAGCTATCTATTTCTCTTCAGGGCTCTATACACGATTGGACTCAAAAGAAATTCACTTTACGCAATTGAACACGTTCAAACGTCATCTTGTTTATGTAGTTATGGGAAAGATTTTATGGAATGACGATTTAATAATTTTCTATCAGGGCCATCCTTAGATTACGTGACAAGAATTTCATGATTTTTTTAGTAAAAATACCCACCCCCTAGTGTGACGTCACATATTTTGCGTCATTGCATCGTCATCATTCATCAAACATACTCCTTGTCACACTTCTCTACTCGCCGTGCGTTGTGACGTAATTTATGGATGACCTCCATAGAGCAAGTTCCAAGTCCCGAAAGTAGCCAATGACTGTGTTAAACTCGTGAAAGTTACTATGACCTAACTGTCGTATGTGCCTTTTATTTTCAAGCGAACTTATTATTACGACCCTGGAGGGAACCGAACCTGCTACCCACAGCACAAAACGCCAATGCTTCTCGCACCATCATCACGAGAACCAGCATGTATGATAACAATACTGTAGAATTATTTACTAAAGCTATACAAACCTATTTCAGGGAGAAATCATTGCCAACTACTGCTCAATGTGGTTCATTGGACTGGTGTTTGAGAAGACTAACCTGAATGTAGACCTGACGTATGATATCCTGTCCTTCACGAAGGCTGTCAACTATCAGGCGGAGAACACTAACATGCTACGAGAGGGGATGACTATAGAGGTAATTATGATTTTGATCTTTGATTTAAATAACATACCATCACGCCTGTATTCCTCGAAGGGTTAGGCTAATGTACACTCACAGTTTGCTGGTATGTTTAAGTCCCATGTAATAGGGGGCGAGCCTATTGCCATTAACCGGGAACAAATCCAGACTCCGAGCTGCTACTGACAATTTCATACAAAATAACACTTAGCTTGAACTCTGCTGGGGATCGAACCCAGGACCTCTAGCGCAGCAGTCGCGCTCAGGACCACTAGACTAATGATGAATTAGAAATTCTCAGTAACAGCTCGAAGTCTCCATTTTTGCCCGGTTATTCGCAATACGCTCGCCCCCTAATACATGAGACCTAAAAATACCGGCGAATTGTGGGTGTAATGAAGTAACCCAAACAAATATTTAAAATTCTGTTCTTATGTGACTTTTAACGCCTTAGTAACTTACCAGACAGATATGTGTAGCAGTGTTGGGCACTAAACAATTAAAATTGCAATTAAATTAATTCAATTGCCATCAATTAAAAATATTGTAAATTTTAATTGTTTAATTCTTAGCACTGCTGTCTAGTTTGTTGTGCCGTTTCTTCTCAGCAAACACTACAAGGCAGTGAAGGATGCGCGTTTTGGGAGCTGTCTAAAGTAAAAATTACGTTCAAAGCGCTCAGTCTTAAATTATCTTTAACTACACCTCTGCCTGACCCTGCAGGGAATACAGGTGTTACTAACAGGTGTTATGGAGCGAGTATTGATGTTGAGTCTGTTGTCAGGCGCGTCACGTGCGGCGCAAGCAGCTGCACCAGTACCTGTCAGCGTCGCTGCTGAAGCGCGAGCGCACCACGTCGGGCGCCAAGCGCAAGCCGCTCGAGCTCACGCCCGCCATGCCCGCGCCGCTAAAGAAGACCAAGAGACTCTCCGAGAGCAGTGTATGTATACAACTTAATTTATGCTGATAGAATTACGCCCTTACTTACTTTAAGACCATAATATCTTAAAAATTACTAATATTATAAATGCGAAAGTAACTGTTTGTCACGTCTTTACACCGAAACCAATTGTGATGAATTTTGGTATAGTGATACATTGTAACTTCGATAACATCATGGGTAACCTTTCGTGTCAAAAAGTCTTATGGGATTTGAGTGGAAGATTCACATAACTCTGAGAAAATATCTAAAGCATGCAGTTTCCTCATGATATTTTACTTTCAAGTTTCAAGCTAGGATTCAAATAGTCAGTTCCTTTCGAAAAAGTTAAAACCATAGTAGCCTATATGGCAGTCCATACTCACTTGACTAATCCACAACCTATAAATAATATACTATAACATGAAAATGTATATTCACAGACTGACGAAGTAAGCATCCTATCCTACAACGAAGACTCAAACTCATCCAACATGTACGAGGTGAACATGCAGAACGGAACCCTCCCGCACCCGGCCGCAGACGCAGAGCACGCCCGCCCCAAGCCCCCAACAGACAAGCCCGAACATACGCCGTCAACGTCAAACACTATAGCGTGCACGTAGCAGTACGAGGAATGGCGTACCAGGTTCATATACGGAACCAACAACGTCAAAATCACCAGAACCAAACGAGTGTAATTAAAACAGACAGTGAACTATAAATAAGTGATGAACTGACTAATGTGATTATAGTGTGTAAGAAGTCGTGATAGTTTAGTTTGAACATATTGCAATTTATTTGGTGCAATTACTTGTGACGTTTTGGTGTTGCCCTGTCGCTGATGCGGACTGACGGTTGCGTAATGGTGAGTATTTATCTTTTAACATAGATAAATCACAGAGTAGTAAGCAACTGGAATGCTTAATCTGTCAGATTAACATACTTTTTAACATTACAGTAGAAATTTAATGAGCATAAAAATATTCATGTAATGTAGAATATGAATATAGAGACTCGACACCGAACTCGGGAACTCTGCAGTATCGGGCGGCATTCGTTTGTGCTATCGTGCTACTTAAATAGCGACGTAAGTTGAGTATTTTAATACAATTTTAAGAAATTGTGGTTTTAAGCTCACTGTTGGATATATATCTTTATATCCAACGAAGCTATACTTATAGCTACATTACATACAACTAAATTCCCTTGCGAATAGCAAGTCTTCTGGATTCGTCATCAAAGCCTCGCCAGTCATGTATGAGATAAAGGCGAGTTTATATTATAGTCTTATAAATGTATTATCATGTAATATAATTCTCACATAATTTTGTATGTTCCATAGATGTGATACGGGGACAACGCATCGTGACTGCGTAAGTTATCAAATATCATTAGAAATTACGTTCATAAAAGAAAAAAGGAAAAAAAAGTGTTTAGAGAATTAAAAGTGATATTAAATTGAAGGTCCGTTTATTGTACGAGATATTTGGGTGTTGTTTATTTGCAGATGGCGCGCGGCGGGATGGCGTCATGTAAGTCTGGCTCTGTCAAACGTAGGGTAGGGATGTCAGGCCGTTTGCAAGGGAACTGTTTATAATTACCATTTATTTGCGCGTTGATACCGGAATTGTGACTTACGAAACCTGTATTTTACTCAGAATAGTGAATAAATGGAGTATTAAAACACATACTTTTTCGTAGTTTCAGTCACATGAGCCTGGAAACGCCCTTTCTTTGACGATCAATTGTTACCGCGTCATTTGGTGAGCGTAATACTGCTAATAGATATCAACTGACAATAAGTAGACGACATGACGCACTAATTTCTCCCTACGACGCGACGTCAACACACTTTCATACACACATTAGTATGTACTCCATTTATTGACCACTCTATGGACCTATTTAGATAAATATTCGTCCGAGTGAAGAAACAGCAATCGCTTCCACTTTTGAGCAAAATAGGCCTCAAATATCAGGTAGTTATAAAACTTTGATATGTCCCTAATTTTATGGCAATGGTAAATTATATTTTTGGTATATTTACCGCCATTTTAAATCTAGAAATGTCTCCTGCTTTTTTAAAGGAGAGTAGATTTTTATAAAAATAAATAGAGCTATAAATAATCCCATTTGGCCAAAGGTGCATTTCCACTAAAAGTTTTAATCAAAATAAATAACCTCAGTTTCACAGAAGTCACTCATCAGTCTGCATCTAAGAGCATTGACTTACATTAAATTTGATAGTATTAATAATGGACTGTTTGATTTATCAATTTGTTTTCTCTGTGTTCTGTACAAAAACCATTTTCGTGTCATCTCTCTCTCACTCTCGTACGAAACTGTACTGTATCACAAAGATGGTAGGATATTGACAGTTCTCGCATAAAACCATTATTTATCGGCACGCGCCATTGACCTCTTCAGTAGTTAAATCTCGGTATGAGTTATGTGAAAAGTTTTATTTCAGTGCATTAGCAAGAGTAGTTACAGCAAACAGTTTCACCACATTCTCATGAGGTTTGCTTAATTTTATACATAAACTTTAAAAAACCAAATATAAAAGTTCCTAGAAAGCCCACCAGTCACTTTCAAAAATAATAACAAGTTAAACCAAGTACTTAAAACTTAACCCATATTTATCCATTTTTCTTGCAAACGGTCAGTGGTAGTACAAAGTGGAAGAAATTAATTGATCAAATATCGTTTTCCTTTTTTTTTATTGATTTTTACATACGCTTCTTATAACTCGACAACTTTGATCGTAGCATTTATACTCGTAAGATTATAAAAGCATGAATTAAGAATGTAATTAAGTTACCAGAATAATATAACTCAAATTGCAAATGCAATGGCTTGAAGTGAAGCTACTTATTTTGTACTACTATGTGGCTCATAATGACGGTTTGATTAGAAATGCAGTACATCATTTCTAACTATATTTTTATAGAGAACTCTTTATTTATTATAAGAAGCGTTTTTATAAAAGTTCGTAAATTATAGTTTTTAGAATAGTTTACATCGAGTTTTGTCTTGACTCATTTCGGATGTCCAAAGCTAATGTTTAAAGCTTCTATTGTATATAGGATATGATGTTATCTATTGCTAAATGCTACCAGTAAACGTAAACTGAATCGATTTCCAACCGTAACAAAACCTAATTTAAAACGAAATTTTCTGAGAAATACAAATCTTATTAGTGTTGTCGAGTTATAATTATTTGTATTAAAACTATTCTAATAACATAAGCAGTTATATTTTCTTCTGCTTCAAAATCAGGGTAAATACTATATAATTTGCAGTTCTAATTTTGACATTTATTTTGTCTGAATTATCAGATTTGATTTGTGTGAAAATTGCATTTTTCACGTTAAGACGTTTTCAACTAGTTATTAACGAAATGATTCCACCTAGATAATAAGACTCAATGTAGTTGTTCGTAAGGACCTTCAGGTTTAAATGTAAGTTGTATATATTCGATAGCCAATTGATTATTATATATGAAAGTATATATCTGGTAAACAATAATTTAAAATTGAAAAAAAAAACAATAAATGTATATACAAAAGGGATTATTGTTGTTTTCTTTGTGTATCTATCTACATATAACTTGAATGTATTTGACTGCATCGTTGTCGTATATCTTAGGCTTGATTTCCTCCAGCGTAGGAGGAAATCGACGAAATACGACATCGGTCGCTGACGTCGGTCAAGCGTACCGTCAGTGGCGTGTATGTAAAGAAAAACCTGATAGAAAATCTGCGGCGGACGTCAGCGTCGCTTTGAAGTGTCTCTTAGAACATTGTGTTATCTATACGCGCCACTGAGGTCAGCGTACACCGTCTCGCCTTAAAATTAAACACTGCTTGTGGTCAGTATAAATTAACCGATATATTATGTGTGGGCAGTTTTGGGCATTAATCAATTAATTTTTGAAGTGAAAACTTCTTTAGGCGCGTTGAGAACTTTTTGGGAGAACAAAAGTCATGGAACTCACGTTATCGTCACCGAACGCTTTCCATGAGTTATATGTATACTGTGTATATATGTGTACTTTTTGGGTGAACAAAAAGCGTGAAACTCGCGTCATTGTCACCACACGCTTCCCACTTATCGACGATACAATTCACAAGTTACTTAGTTTTCACCTCTATCGGCAGTCTCCAAAGTTTAATCAAATTGCAATTTGAAGTTAGTTTAATTGCAATCATTATTTTAATTTATTTATTAAAAAAATTATAGTTTAATGCCACTGTTTGTGGGACGTATTTGGTGCAATATTGAAACGCAAAGTTAAATACCTATATAGTTTTATTTAAATATATTTAAAACAGTAAACATGATACACATGAAAGTCTCATTTGAAAGAGAATCATGTAATTAAACATTATCGAGTTTCATTGCTAATTCATAAACTGGTAGGTTTATTACAACTACATACAATGATTCAATGGTACTTATTTTATTGCTTTACACACTGAACAAATTTATCAACACATCTTGTAGTCTTTCTTACAAATATTTAATAAATTATGCCATTAATGGGGTAAAAGTTGTGATCTCTGGCGATGGCGACTAATTTCACGTTAAAACAAGATTTAACATAGCTACAATTAATCTATATTTCTTGTTTCAATCAAGCAATAAAATCAAATTTGCAAACTTGCAAAAATACTGAAGTCAGGTCTATCTTAGTCCTTTATAAAAAAAAATGGGTTAGGAGGGCAAACGAGCAGACGGATCGCCTGATGGTAAGGATTACCGCCGCCCATGGACACCCGCAACACCAGAGGAGTCACGAGTGCGTTGCCGACCTTTTATAAGGGGATTGGGCCTAACCTCATTCACTCGGCGAAACACAACGAAAGCGTTGTTTAACGCCGGTTTTCTGTGAGGCCGTGGTATCCCTCCGGTCGAGCCGACCCATTCGTGCCGAAGCATGGCTCTCCCACGTATAGACATATTTATGTACTGCAAACATGATAATAAATACTAACTTAACTGTAATTACATTTATGTAAAGAAATAAATATTATAGGTATATTGAGAGAGTAGGGAGAGACCAGATAATAGGGAATATGCATAAGTTTCAAATTTGAGTAAAATATACGGAACTTAGGACAGTCTACGTTGTGACGTACTCATGACGTCACCGTAAACATTTAGTTTTATACCTAGTAATTATAAATAATTATTAGGTATAAAATTGATTTCCCTCTCCCATGTTCGAATTAGTTAGTAAACTTAAAAATATAGATAATTGATTATATAAAGCGATCAATAAATTTTGAAAACTATAAGACAGTGACTGTTTTTGCGGAAACTGACGTCACAGTACACGCGGCCAATATGGCGATTAAATCTCCCGTATCTGATTGCAGTTTTGAATATTTATTTTTATGTTTAAATATTAATACTTTTGTCAAAGAAATATTTTTTACTGTGCTTTAATAATGTAAACTGTTAATTAAAAATATAAAAAATACATGCATATTCCCTTTTAGCCAACCTTATAGTTTACCCTGACTGTAGCTCAGAACAGGAGCTGAATTTCATAAAGATATAACAAGTGAAAAGTTTGCAAATAACATTAGCCTAAATCATATGAAATCACACTTTAAACAGTCATTGGAGTTTAAACCTATTTCATTTTTACTCTTATGTAAATATTTGTACACATTCAGGTCTGTCACCTTAGTTTCATCTCAGCAGCATGGAGGCTCTGGAGTTTGTACAATTTTAGGGGTCAAATACCCTCCATTTCCACTGGAGGTATGGGGGCTGGCTCTGAATATGTCTGAAATAGAATTAACATTATCCGGAGAATAAGAATCGTAGTTACAGAAATTTCAATCTTACATAGATGTAATATGAGCTAGCTTGAGATTATCTGCTCAACTTTGATGACCGAAACACCTATTATAAGCCACTTCAAAATCTGCAAATTATATATTACGTTCCACAAAAAAAGGCCAGCCATTCTCCAATTATGCTAGGGGTTGCTGCCAGTTTTAATGAGAAAAAAAGGCTACATTACAAGTCTAGTTTTGAAAAAATCAAAATCTAGCTGCCCATTTTTGAAAAGCAATGGTCCCTCACCATGTCGTGTTCATGTGCGGCCTGCAGCTCCAGTATATCGTTCTGTATGTCCACGCTGAGCTCCTGTATGGGCACCGTCTCCGTCCGCCAGAATACATTCTGATGCTTGCTAATACGGTTGCGACGTTTATGCCTTTTTAGGTGAACCTGTTATATAAATTAGAGAAAATTAAAATAAAATAAAATAAAATAAAATTTATTAAGTACTTTTTCAAAAACTTTTACAGAGTACACATATGTATATAGTCAACGGAAAAATCTTATAAATAGTTTTAATAAAGGCTAAACAAACATTGTGTATAATATCTAAAACAGTAAAATTAATGGTGCATGGGAAATTGACTTAACTTAATGTATAACATGCGACCTGCCTGAACTAGGTTTATTCAAACCTGTGCTTCAGGCCATCACTTTACTACTATTAAATAATTAGGACACTAAATAATTTAAGTATAACTTATATGAGAATACATTGCCCTCTACAACTACGAGAGAAAGCAAACCTTAAACAGAAATATACAAACTATAGACTATATAACTAATATTAGAAATACAAAAATTTACTTAAATAAAATAGAGTAATATCATTTTAGAACTTCAATGAGGTTTTCTGTGTCCGTGTAATTTAGTTTTGAAAGATAATCAAATAATAAAGAATTACACTTTTTATTATTTACACTATATATATTGACCGATTTGTTGAGCTTGTTATACAAAAAAAAATTACGTCCAGACTAGCTTCCTAATGCCTACAATTTCACTGGAGCATCTATCTTCAGTGTAGAATCTTGAGAGAACCATTTTTAGTATGAGCTAACCTCTGATTATACGGAAAGAATAAACAAATGGGCCGTCAGACCGTCAACATAGTATCCAAATGTCAAATTTCTTCAATAGATTTTCAATTTAATTTCCAAATACTAGAGTTTATTATTTATTGGGGAAGGTTGACAGTTTGTGGTATCCTAATGTGTGACTGTACAAGGATGGTTTGATATAATGGCAGTGCTAGCCTACCATAGGACAGCCATGTCAACAAAGGTCTGGAGTTTGAATCCAGGGCATTCGAAATCATGTGCGTAGTAATTGATTGTTACGCGCTTAAACGGTGAAAGAAAGTATCTTGAGGATTGGTGGTGTATAAATTGTTGCTAATTCGCAATTAGGCCAACGTGGTGGACGAATGCTTAGCCTCTTATAGCCGTCACCAGCAGTTGGACAGTAAATGGGTCGATGATGTCCGATATTCACAGTGTCAATACCAGAAACAAAAATAAACTGATATTACCATTGACTAGGCTCCAAAAAATTAGTAACTCCTTTAGGTGCCAAGGTGTACGTTTCTACAACAAAATCCCAAGTCATATTCAAAATCTAAGTTTAAATAAATTCAAGACTGTGGTCAAGCAAAAACTGTGTAAAAAAGCATTCTATACAGTCAGAGATTATATAGACGACAAAAATGCTTGGGATTAAGCCGCTCAAATGAACCGGGCTCTTTCATTCATGGATGACACCTCAATTTTTGACATATTAATTTCCTTTGGACATGTTTTATTTTTCCAAGTGACATGTTTTATTTATTATTTATTATTTACTATTTCTGGACTTTTTTTTTGTCCTTATGTATATGGTAACAAAAATTTGTGAAGTGTGAGTATTGTGTAGACTGATGTTACGATCACAAAACCAGATCAAAGTCTTTCGATTTTCTGGCAGTTAGAGGCTGTCATGCTCACTTAAATGTCCTGCTGATGGTGGCGTTGTGTGTCGGGTTGTTTTATTCCCTACAACTTGGTTGAGTCGAACAACGCTGATACACACGTCATGCTCGTGAACGGGTGCTGTCTGTCGGGACTGGTCAACTCTTACATGCCATGTCAATTCAGTTATGTTATCTTTTGGAGGGTAACCTACTTTTATCACTCACATCAAACTCCACAATACTCACATTGATAGAATAAAAAATATGTAAACATCAATTATTTATTTAAAAGAGTATCTATGGAGTTTCTTGCCGGCTCTTCTCCATAAGACCTACTATTTGGAACCGTGCTTGTAGTTTTGACATTTCAAAAGTACCTGTATATGGTCTAATTGAAATAAAAAATTTGAGTTTGAGTTTGAGTTTGAGTTTGATGATGATAACTTGATATTATACCTTGTCGGGTGGGCTGGGTTATCAAATACGTTTTTATATGCTAAATAGTGACTCGCTCGCGGTTTCACCCGCGCTGCTCCGTTCCTAAGAGGCGTAGCGTGATGTTATATAGCCTATAACCTTCTTCGATAAATGAACTATCGAATACAAAAAGAATTTTCAAAATCGGTTCAGTCTATCCAGAGATTATCCTCTTACAACTCGCAAACTTTACCTCTTTATAATATTAGTATCGATAAAATTCTCAACGCTCCGGTTGGGGACTTAAAAGTAAGGTGTTTTGTTAATAGTTGAGTTAGATTAAAGAAGACAGTCCAAGGATAAAAAAATATAGTTTAATTTACTTAGATACAGAAGTTTGTAAGTGTTATGAAGGAGCACGGAGCAAAGATTTTGATTTGTTTTGTAATAATAAATAAAAAAAATCTTGACATTTCCGTGTTCCGGCTGCATTCCTAACGTTTGGTAACCCACTCCAAGATCTAAGCCCATATCAAAATCCAAGGCCAAAGGACACGGTGAGCTCGTTCTGCGTGACTTCGGATCGCTAATTAACAAAAATGTAAGGTAGCTGTTAGTATGTTCAACAACTTAGTCTACCCGTGACCCTGGATGCTGTAAAGGATCCGAAACGTCGGGAATTAAATAATATCAATATAACGCTTTTTTTTTTGTGATTTTTTTGCATTTTCCATGCTAAGATTATTAAGTTATTTAATAGTAAAGGAAAAAATTCAATCGCGGGCAGGATTCGAACCTGCGTCTTCTGGTTTGATATACCAGACGCTCTAACCTCTAAGCCACCGCGAACCCTACCCGCATGATTGAAATTTTGCCTTCACATTCTGAATTTACGTCATAAGGTGACGTTTGGTGACATCTATTAAATAATCAATACAACGCGTTAAAATCCGTAAAAGTAGTTTTATTTCAACCCTTAGATAGAGTACCTTTTTGATGTGCGTGTTGACCATGGAGCGCAGGTGGAAGAGCGCCGGGCACAGCGGGCAGCGGCGCGCCGGCGCCGTGTGCGCGCACTGCGCGTGCTGGTTGCGCCGGTTCTGCGACACGAAGCCGCGCCCGCACACCTGCACCCACCACCACCACCACACCTCTACCTCGATTATATTCATATATAGCCTTATCGACGATGTCTTCACAAACTGCCGACTTCCAACACCGAGGGACACGCAACACTCATTTTGCGCGAATCGGATCGCTAATAATTAACAGAAATGTATATAATCTCTCGCTAAGAAAGGATTTTGATAAATTCTACTCCCAAGGAGATAAAATAGGAGATGAAAGTTTGTATGAAACTTTGTCAATTTTAAACCGATCAGGCTGAGACTTTGCATGCATATAGCTACTATGACGTAAACATCCCCTAAGAAAAGATTTTGATAAATTCCACCCCTAAGGGGATAAAATAGGGGATGAAAGTTTGTATAAATCTTTTCAAATATTTGACTAATTTAACTGAAATTAAAGATTGGAGCTACTATGATGAAGACGTCCCCTTAAATAGGATTTTGATAAATTCAACCCCCATGGGGATAAAATAAGGGATGATGAAAGATGTAAATGTATTAGTTTGAACTATCAGTACCTAATGGAATGAATAAATTAAGACGAACAAAATATTAATAATAATACTTAATAAAATAATTAATAAATTTCGACCTATGTAGGGGTGAAATAGGGGATGAAAGTTCATATGGAGCAAAGTAACTATTCCACGCGGACGAAGTCGCGGGCAAAAAGCTAGTAATAATATAAACGTTTATTTTCCCTTCACTAGTTACTGAATGCTAAACGTTACAGAAATGCACGAACTAGGGTTTACTTAGTGAGAGACTGGTGCCTGAAGTAGGTTTCAATGGGAACCTGTATTACAGGTCACTACCATATACAGTAAAAACCTTTTATTATACAATGTTTTAAGAAAACCCTGTCCGAATTGTCCGACCCGTGAAGGTATTGTTAGATATCAAGATCCGGTTCTATTTATATGAATCGCGAGCAGGATTGATTTCTCCTTTACTAAAATAACTTTATAATCTTAGCATGGAAAATGCAATAAAAAAATATATAAATAAAAAATAAAAAAATTGGTTCACAAAAAGAAGAAAAAATTGTATATCTTTGTCTATTTATACAATAACTAGCGGTACCCCGCGGTTTCATCCATGAAAAAAATACGGACTTTCATACAAACGTACACCCCACTTTTCACCACCTTAGGGGTTCCAAAAATCCTTTCTTAGTGCTCATCTACAGTGCAAAAGAAACCAACATGCAAACTTTCAGGGCTAGAGCTCCTGTAGTTTCGGCTGTGCGTTGATACGTCAGTCAGTCAGCTTCGTCTTTTGATATAATAATATATTAGATACTAGCTTTTGCCAGGGACTTTGTCCGCGTGGAATAGTTACTTTGTTCCCTAGTTCTTCGCCCGCGGTTTCACCTGCGTTGCCCCGTTCCTAAGGGTTGTAGCGTGATGTTTTATAGCTTGAAACCTTTCTCATGAATAACTCATTTTCCCAACATTTCCCTTCACTGCTCTGCTCCTATTGATCGTAGCGTGATGAAAAGTATACTATAACCTGCCCAGGAGTATGAAGAACAATTGTACCAAGTTTCGTTGAAATCCGTCGAGTAGTTTTTGTTTCTATAACGAACATACAGACAGACAGACAAAAATTTTACTGATTGCATTTTTGGCGTCAGTATCGATCACTAATCACCCGCTGATAGTTATTTTGGAAATATATTTCATGTACAGAATTGACCTCTCTACAGATTTATTATAAGTATAGATAATAATAATAATATTGTTACATCACAAATGTACGGCCTCTCGTCGTTATGTAACCGCTGGTGCCACATGAGCGCCCGCTCGTCCACAAAGTACCGGCCGCACGTAGAACACATGCACTTCTTCTTTTCAGCCTTCTGCTGCTCAACCGGAGTGACCCGCTCTTGATTCACATCAGAGTTATGCCTGTAAATAGAGTAGATGATTAGTGTTTGATGTATTAAAAACTGGACATGGACTTCAGAATTGGGTCCAACCTGGATAAAAAGAGCCTATGTGCTATTCCAAACTATAATCTATCTCTGTGCCAAGTTTAATTCAGATCCGTTCAGCGGTTCAGCCGTTCTGGCCGTGATTGAGTTACAAACATCCATCCTAACTTGCGTATTTTAATGTAGTATATGATAACAAGCTTACATACATACATATTCTCACGCTTATCTCCCATTGGAGTTGGCAAAGACTATAGATTTCCTCTTGCTGCGATCTTGCACACCACTTTCGCTTCATCTAAGTTCATTAATCTCCTCATACATGAGCATTGGTTTAGGGAGCTCTTGAACCTGACCTTTTTTGAGAATGTCCGCAATGTCATTTTGGTATATTCTTCGAAATCGAAGCCAATTCAATCCAAGCCATTCAACCTACCTGCATGCTATTTCCTTTTCCTGCCAATGTAACTGAACTATTGTTAACTACCTACTATTTATTGCTATCTTGTTATTGCAAGTATATTCTTAAGACTTTATGTATGTGTATTGATGGTACAGAATGAATTAATTAATTCAACTAAGACCTACCATCCCTGTACTCGTTCCCTAAGAATAATTACTTATGAACCTAGTGTTTCTCATTCTAAGTGAATTGTATTCTGTTATTGAGAAATAAATGTTTTAAACCGTAAATCGGCCCCTTCCAACTCTTCCATCTGTACTCGCTAGTCGTCACCTATACTCGTTTTATTCCATTAATCTCTATTCACCAATCCTCTCTACCTGTCCAAAACACATTTTCTCAATCTTTGTTACTACATCTTATTTCACTCCCACTACATAAATGCAACAGTTAAGTGCTTTGTCGCTTCAGGCATACTTGTTGCTTCTAGCTTCCTCCGTGGCCTCATGCTTCTTGATGTGCATGTTGAAGCTCAACTCTCCCTTGTACATTCTGCCGCAGTAGTAGCAAGTGAACTTCTTGTAGTGCTTGCTGTCGTTGTGCAGACGGAGACTCTCCTCATCCTCCAGGATCACGCCGCAAACCTCGCAGATGTGTGCGCTTTCCGTCTGTAACCACAACCAGGGGTTTAACATGTGACATAATTAAATTGAAAAACAAAATTAAAATCGGTTCAAATAAGGAAGTTCTAAGCATTTTAATCTTATGCTAGACAGAGAATATACTATTGAGAATTGTGACGTCACAACTCCTACGCCATACAAATCCTATACTAACACTCGTTTTGCAGGAAAGGGACAAAGCATCCTCACCAAAACCTTTAAATCTTACATCTTGAAACTTTATTGGCCGATTGAAATTATTTTTTCAGAATATGAATTGTATCAAAACATTTAATTCCACAAACATCATCAAACATGTGTTTACATTGTATTGGATTGTGTATTTAATTAAAATTTTCACTAAGCCGTTATTTTTAATACTTCAAACACTGAACTACCCAATTGTCATCGAACTATCTCGCCTTTAGCCATACTTCTGGCACAGGATATGAGCCCACAAAAATATTTCATAGCACACATGTTAGCCTTGCAGTTTTCGGCCCATGGCGGAGTGTTTATTTAGTGTGAGGGTAGAAAGTGTAAAGAATGAATTTTACTTACCCGATGCACGTTGGAATTCTACTGGTTATAAATTATTCTTTCACTTAAATTTATATTGAAGGTGGCTTTTCCTGAAAACATTATTTACTTTCCCCAAAAGTGCATACCTAATTCCAAAATCGTGATTACCTTAACAATATTCTTCATTTTCTCATGCCATTTGAGATGTTTAATGATGGTATCTCTCTTCTTGAAGATGGTATTACAAATAGCACACTGATGAATGTTGGTGTGAGTCTTCAGGTGGCTGTGGTACTCTTGCTTATCCTCTGTTGTTGCTTTACACACCTGAAGTGTAAGGTATTTAAAAATAAAAAGCAATATAAATTGGAGTTGGACCATCTCCATAAATTACATCACTACTCACGGGGGGGAGGGAGGTTAGAGAAGTGTGATGTCACATGTAAAATTCTAAATTATTAAAACACTAAACTTAAAATATTACACCCCATTTTTGAAAGTGCCTCAATTAGATTCTATAGTGCTAATAAACCACTAAAAAAACACATTTTTATTCCATGGTGCCATAAAAATGAGTTTTTTTAGTGGTTTGATGTGCAAATGGTGAAAATTTTGAATTGAATTTTAAAATGTATTTTGTTATTTTATGAATTAAAGCTAACATTTTCCGACTGCTTTTTGCCTAAGCTATCTCAATAATATATTTAATAAGATTTTTCCTTAAATGGAGTAAAATACCCTACTGCAAAATATGTGACGTCACACTCGGCGGAAGCAGGTCTCACAAATGTGACAGGGACGAAGGGGGAGTAAAAAAATCATTAAATTTGTGTGATGCAATTTACGGATGGCCCCAAATGTCACACAGAAAATGTCAAAACAAGCAACTGTTGGGAAAATATGCATCACATCTACACAAAACAGCCTTCACTCAGCTTTATTCAAGTGGAAAACACTCAAACATACCATCAAGCCTTTATACCCAGATGGTTTCGGCAGAGGTGTATTGCAGTACAATAATAGCTAAGGTTTCAGGTCCTATGTATTAAGAGGCAAGCATGTTGCCATTAACCAGTTACAAATCCAAATGCCAAGCTACTACTATTTCATAGAAAAACACAAAAACACTGCTTGAGCAGGGAATCGGGCCCAGGACCTCTAGCTCCAAAGTTATGCTTATGTTAAGTGGTAAGTTGTGACCACTAGCCTACTGGGGGCCAAGTGTGAGTTTCATTTCACCGACTCGATTTTACGTATCGACCGCGATAAGCATGCTGAATGGTGATTGCCGTGACCTTCACCACTCTCCACTAATCAGAGAGCCGAACACAGTCTATACGTAAAATCGAGTCAGTCAAATGAAACTCGTACTAGCCTCTCTGAGCAGTGAAAAATAAACTCGGATAACATTAATATTTTTTGGTTTCTCCAGTGTTAACTATTACCTTGCCAAATTTTATTGAAATCTATTCAATCTTTTGCATTTGAAATATATACATATTTTATGCATATAAATAAAACAAACCTTACAAACATAGAGCACAACATTATGCTCTTGCATCATGTGCTCCTGCAGTTTTGAAATAAATCTATATTTTACTGAACACCGGGAACAGGACTTTTGTGACATTGGGCCTCTTTTCCTCCTCTGTTTACGTGGATTCTCCTTTGACAACACTGGCATTGATGCAGTAAACACTTTCATATATTTTTTTGTTTCATTTTCTTTCAGCAGCTCCAAAATACCATCCGGCTGTGCTCTGTAGAACAGAGGCTCTCCATTATCTTGTATTACTACAACCACATTATCATCATCAACAACTTTGCTCAGAGTCACAGGTTTTTGAGCATCATCTTTTTCAATTTTCACTTTGCTTACATTAGGTTTAATTATGTCTTTGATGTTACCTTCTTTCTCAACTGTCTTTTTACCTATAGCATGTAAATTAAAGTCATAAACAGGGGTTTCAGTCAATATTTCAGGGAGAGAGATGCATAGTGAATTATTTGTAGTTTCTTCTGGCAAATGTATCTGGTCCAAATTGTCAAGAAGTTCGTTAACATAAAAGTTGAGGATCTCATGGCTCCGTTTTGATAGTAAATAGAATTTGTAAGCCATTGATGCCATCATGAAGCAGTTGATGCATACATTGAAGTTCTCAGAGTCTGGCAACTGGAATGAAAACACAAAAGTATTATTATGAAGTATAACACTTGTCTGATTTCAGAAAACCTATAAATAGCAATGAACAATAATAATTAGAGGTGTTAAATATTACTAAGTAAGTACATACTATTATATCAACATAAATTCCAATAGTATTTAATAAATACAAACATACACTCGTGTCTTTCTCCCACAGGGGTAGGCAGAAACTATACACTGCCACTTGCTACGACTATTGCAAACTTCTTTTGCATCTTCCACATTCATACATCTTCTAATAGTATTTAAAGGTAGTTAAAAATTGTTACTGATACAAACAGCAGAGGAATGTAACAGCTTGTTCATAACATAACATAAAATTAATGTTAAAATTACAGATGCTATGTACTGCATTTAATATGTATTTATACATCCCTTGTATCACTGAGATGTGCATTATATTTCTTTGTTGTTCAAATAAATAAGAACAGTTTGTATGTATACTGATGCTAGCTGGGTCGGAGACGCCTTATGGTTAAAGAATATCTGGATATTTCTTTTTCAATACATTACAGAAGAGATTACGAGAATCGAAGTGAGGACGATATTGAAACAAACTTTAGGTAAACAAACGGTAGGTAGTTATACAACACACACCAAAAACTGAACTAACCGTAATTTCGCAAAAAATCCGTAGTACATCTGCAAAGCAATACTCCTTGTCATATTTACAAACTTTGGTAAACACGTTCTCGTGCTGATCTTGAAGTGGCTTCAAACAATTAATACAAATATTTTCACCCAGTGTTCCATTTGAAAGGTGTTTCAACACTAATTTCAGGTCCAGTGTATTTGCCATATTTTCAATGATTGCAGCACCTCCTGCCAAGATAACATTTTAGATTTCACAAACATTTTACAAAAAAACGAGCAATTTTGATCAAAATTCAGAATTTACCACCAAATCAACTAATGATGCGTTCTGAAAAATATTACACAAGCTGGTTTAAGAAAAGATCCGTTCAATTTTGCTAGATCTGAATTTTTTGACGCCATTTTGAATATTTGAAGTTGACTAAATACGATGATCATTCAACGTCTCATTAGTCGATTATTTAAACAATATTTTCAGATAATCCCATCTAAAATCTTCTTCCTTCTCTTGCTTTACGATAAAATACCACCCTGAACCAAATTTTTTCAATAATAATTTAAATCTGGAATATTCATCATAAAAGAACTAATTGAACTAATCGATTACTTAGGGAAAAAAACATGTTAGGCCTTTGGTGTCGGACGCAACCTGTGTTGACACCCTTGCTCCATCCCATCTTCCAAGCCCAACTGGCTGCGCTGGCGCTGCTGCTGCTGCTGCAGAGACTCTCATACGGCGCAAGTATAGTAACCTGTCGGGTAACTATATTTTTGAGCCGTTTGGGGTCGAAACGCTCGGGTCGTGGGGTCCGAGTGCTCGTCTCCTTTTCAAGGAAATTTCGAGGAGACTGGTCGACACTTCGCGTGACCAGAGGACTGGTTTATTTCTAGGACAGCGTATAAGATATTAAGATTGCCATTCAGCGTGGTAATGCTGCCAGTCTTCTGGGCGGCACCTTCCCGGACGACAGCGATGCCGAGGAATACTTTGACGCTTAGTCACGCCTCTAGATGTTTAGATAGCTTTTTTTTACGTTCGTTGTAATTAGATTTAGTATTTATCTTATATTTTTAAGTGAATATTTATCCTTGAAATAAAACTATTTTTTAATGTTAGTCGAATAAAAAACAGGTTCATTCTATCATCTAAAATACTTTTAAAAAAATACACCTGTCAAAATTATGTGCAAAGTGGAATGTTTAGATTTTTGTAATTTGCACTCTAATTTGAATTTTTATCTAATAACAGGAGGTATTTATCAGTGTTACAAATGAAGCAAATAACCTAGTAATACTTTTGAATAAATTAGAATCGTGATAAGTCAGTTGAGTGAGTTACATACCGAAGTAATTTTCGGTATAAATCAGGCCGCGGTATGATAATTAGCGATCTTAATAAAAATAAAATTTGCATTCATCGGCGACTAAAGATAATAATGCCATGTTAAAATCGTGCCTATAGTCGAGGAATTAAAATATATGACCGTATGTTGATCTGAATAAAACTACTGGAATGTCCAACAGATACTTAATTACCTGCCTATGCTAAGAGGAATACGTACGAGTCGCATGCATTATATATTTTCTAATAGGTAAGTTGGTGCGACCTTGAAGGTCGTATTTTATTTTATTACCAGTTCAGTGATCATATTTTTTTTTGTAATCAATATGTTATTTACTGTAGATCTCTAAGGAAGAAAACTTGCCATTATCATATTTGTTGTAAGAAGATACTCTAAGAAAGAAAACTTGTCATTATCATATTTGTTTACCAAACGTTTTATATTACCTATTATTTATAACTTTAAATGTAATTGCAATTATTTTTTCTCTGACTGATTTTTTATCTGGTGGTGCGAGGGTTCATTCTGAGGGTCATGGGGATCATGACCCTCCTCCAAATCGTACAAGTTTATTTGACAGGCCTTCTATTAATCATGAGTACATACTCTCTAACTATGACCCCCATCCAGTCTTTTTCAAGGACCATACCTGAAATTTGGTGTACTGTGTGTAACATTTAAGATACCTTTTATCTGAATGTGATAGCGTAATAAAGATGTGTTCTGTTTTCTTCTATATCTTGTATAATTATATCAATACTGAATGTAGTACAGTATTTACATCAGCAGTTCTTAAACTAGTCATGAAGGATCATCTTTCAAACTTTTTGCCTTGCCATGGACCACAAGCTATTTAAGTTTTTTGACACACAGCACAACATCATCAACTATTTAGTCAATTTAGGATAACTTCAACTTCAATAGTCCATGAAGTTCACCAAGGGTTTTATTACATTCTCATCTCCACAACACTGTTACTCACAGCATGGAATTTATGAATTATGGATGCAAATTATATATATTTTTTTGTAATTGGTTGCACATATAACAAGCCAAATGAAAACTAATTATAAGGGCTATAATTATAGGCTATTCATTATATTTTTAAATTTATTTATATATTTATAGCCATGTTTAAATATTTAAAAATTTAAAATTATGTTTATAAATGAATGCAGGGAATATTAATTATTCCATATATATGATTGAAATTCAGTAAGAGTAAGACCCTATACTACACATAACATAGCTATTCTGGTAGCTTTAGACTATGCTGTTTCAATTTCAACAGGAAAGTTAAAAATATGCCATAGAGAAAAAGGACAAATCTTTCTTGGTATTCTCGAGATGCTATGAGAAAGAGAATAAGATGATTGCAGGAGACTACTGGACAACTCTCAGCATGTTTAGCTAGTGAATATAATTCTAGTTTTGAATATTTCAAAACATAAAAATTGTTATAAGTAATAGGTAGTCAATTTTTGAATAACTAGATTTCGACTTGACAAATCTTTAATCTTCTTATTTAGATACTAGTGGCCTGTCCCGACTTCACACAAGTTCATATTATCTAAGTTGTAGTAGGGATCCCTAATTTTTCCTAGTAATAAATATAGCCCCATGTTACTCAGGGATAATGGAGCATTCTAATGGTGAAAGAATTTTTGAAATCGGTCCAGTAGTTTTTGAGTTTATTTGTTACAAACATACAAAAATACAAATCTATAGATAGATAATCATACTATGGTCGAAATTAATATAAGGATTTTACATAGTATACACTTGTACTGTGCTATATAAATAAACTATATATATAAACCGCTATCTTATTGGTGAAATCCTTAAAAAGGTCAGGTGCGTAGCACTCACAACCGGCGAGTATGTATGAATGTGGAAGAAGCAAAAGAAGTATGCAAGAATCGTAGCAAGCGGCAGTCTATAGTTTCTGCCTACCCCTGTGGGAGAAAGGCGTGAGTGTATGTATGTATGTATGTAAAAACCGCGATTTTATTACACCAATATACATCCTTATCTTAAACCAACCAGACTTCCTTGATTCGGCAAGATAATAGTGATGTTAATAGATTTTAGTGATCATATTGACCTAAAAAATTTTGAAAAAAATAAATTTAATTTTATGAACAAAACTGTTCTGTTCCGTATAAGTTAAAAAATGATTTATTTACCATGATTATTTACTTAATATAGTTTTCCTTTGAATACCAAAGCCATTATTCAACACTTTTAAAAATTAATACCTAAACATTGTCTCTGTATTGAAAGGCTTGATACAAACACTCAAAATGCCGAAAAAAGAAACATCAACACAAAGGAAAAGGAGATTAGCCAAGGCAAAACTTAAGCGAATCCAGAAACTTAGGAATGAAACACCAGAGGAGCGTCAGCAGAGATTAAAAAAGCGGCGTATGAATGCGAGACAGCAGAGCCTCAGGGATGAGGCATCTGAGACACAAAAGAAGTGCGAAACAGAATTTGAACTGCAACCAAATTGTATGCCGCAGGATAGTGGGTTATTAAAAGTCCGAAGTGTGGAATACCATAAAGAAATAAACATATTCTGTGACCAAGTTTGTGAGGTATGCTTCTTTTACTTTCTTTAAAAAAAAAAACCTTGTAACACTAAGTTTTTCTCCTGTATCGTGGGTGCATTTACAAACACTAATTCTCACATACACAAGCGCCCAGACCTAGAACAACTACTTGTAGATCATTAAAATATTTCCTCCTTGTGGGGATCGTACCCACAACACGTGGCGCAGATGCCGATCGCTTAGCTACTACGCTAAACCTGTCGTCAATATTATCTTTGTATGGAATTTGCATTATATTAATTGAATAAACTGCCTCATTAGTCTAGCGGTCCCAAGTGCGACTGCTAGGTTAGAGGTCCTGGGTTCAATCCCCAGGTTGAGCAATTTTATTGGGTTTATCTATGAAATTTTCAGAAGTAGCTCAGAGTTTGAATTTTTTTTTTTAAAAAACATTCCCCCACACTAGGATTTTCTCCTGTATCGTGGGTGTGTTTACAAACACAAATTCTCACATACACAAACGCCCAGACCCGGAACAACTACCTGTAGATCATACAAATATTTGCTCCGTGTGGGGATCGAACCCACAACACGTGGCGCAGAAGCCGATCGCTCAACCGCTACGCCAATCGTGTCGTCGATTGCGATTAATAGCAATAGGCTGGCCCCCTATTACATGGGACCTTAACATACTGCGAACTGTGGGTGTTTTATTAGTACGCCTCTGCCTAACCCTTCGCAGAATATAAGCGTGATGTTATGTTATGTTGGTAATTGAATAGATAGTCAGTATTTTAGAAGCTTAGATGAAAAGCTTTGTAAATTTTTGGTCATAGCTGCTGTAATATTTTATTTTTGCGTTACACTGGTAACTATAATGCTGACGGAACTATAGGTGCAGTAGCTGATAACAGTAGGAAATAACGTAATAAAGTAACGTAGTGAGGGGAAATTAAAAAATAATTAAAACATATATAGCATCTTGTTAATAGCTTTTACTCACTTGCATGGTTCAGGGTTAACAGTAAAAGTTCTTGTGGATCATACAATGTTGCACCTACTGACATGCAACTTTAGTCAAATCTGACTATAGTATAGACAGTGGCGTAGCGTGTCTTGTCGGGGCCCCGTATAAAAAATTTGCTTGGAGGCCCTTATATGGGGGTAAAGATTTTTCACAAAAGAAAAAAAATATTGTGAAAAGAAATATTTATTTATCATAACATAATTTAACCATTTTACAAAAAAAAATGCTGAGTTGAAGATGAAGTAAGTAAAACGGGGAAGTCCCGCAGCCCGCCATAACGATGTAGAGTGTTGCCAACTTTTGAACGCACGCTTAAGGCGGGAAAAAAGTAATTGCTTTATAGAATTTTGTCATTTATAAAATAAAATAAATTAGAAAGTTTTTTCCTTACACACTTTCGGGGCCCCCGTGGCGCGGGGGCCCCGTATAATTGATACGGCAGATACGGCGGTAGCTACGCCCCTGAGTATAGACCTCCAATTCAAATATCCGCAACACCCCTGTTGCGGATATTCCCATCCGCAGGTGCGGAACATTCGCATTATTAAGAGACATTTTTTTTTACGTGGGAGAGCTATGTTTCGGCATGAATGGGCCGACTCGACCGTACTGATACCACGGCCTCACAGAAAACCGACGTGAAACAACGCTTACGTTGTGTTTCACTGAGTAAGTGAGGATACCGGAGGCCCAATCCCCTTTTAGAAGGTCGGCAACACACTCGTAACTTCTACGGTGTTGCGGGTGTCCATGGGCGGCGGTAATCGCTTACCATCAGGCGATCCGTATGCTCGTTTGCTCTCCTATCCCATAAAAAAAAGACATCTGCATCCGCATTAATCAATGTGGAGCTTTTACGGATACGGATCTATAAGTGAGAAGGCCATATGACTATTTATTAAATATAATCCACCAATTTTTTAATTGAATTATTAAACATTATTTTTTATTATAAAACTAATCAAAATGCTAATAAGACTAAAAACAGCTTTAGTTTTGTTCTAATATAATATCTAAATATATATAAAACTCAAAGGTGACTGACTGACTAACGTAGTGATCTATCAACGCACAGCCCAAACCACTGGAGGGATCAGGCTGAAATTTGGCATGCAGTTAGATGTTATGACGTAGGCATCCGCTAAGAAAGAATTTTGATAAATTCTATCCCCAAGGGGATAAAACAGGGGATGAAAGTTTGTATGAAACTTTGTCAATTTTAAACCGATCGGGCTGAGACTTTGCATGCATATAGCTACTATGACGTAGGCATCCCCTAAGAATGGATTTTGATAAATTCCACCCCGAAGGGGATAAAATAGGGGATGAAAGTTTGTATAAATCTTCTTAGATTTTCGACTGATTGAACTGAAATTAAAGATTGGAGCTACTATGATGAAGACATCCGCTTAAATAGGATTTTGATAAATTCAACCCCATGGGGATAAAATAAGGGATGATAGAGGATGTAAATGTATTAGTTTGAACTATCAGTACCTAATGGAACGAATAAATTAAGACGAACAAAATATTAATAATAATACTTAATAAAATAATTAATAAATTTCGACCTATGTAGGGGTGAAATAGGGGATGAAAGTTCATATGGAACAAAGTAACTATTGCACGCGGACGAAGTTGCGGGCAAAAAGCTAGTTAATTAATAATATTAAATAAACATATTAAAATATTAGAGATTTTCATTTATTTAAGAACTTAAAAAATTTAAATATGTTATAAAAATTCTTAAATCTGCACCGGCGGATGCCGACCTCTAATAATCTGCACCCGGGTATGTCAAAATTATTGCATCTGCAACAACCCTGGTACAGACATGCAGGTATCCTCACACAGATTGTTTATTTTGTTTCAGCAAACAAAAATGCCATCAACTTGCATTCCCTCCTCATCAAATACCACAGATCTGCAAACAGCTGCAATAAAAGAAGAAAATGACATGGAGCATACAATCAAAGAAGAAATACTTGATATAAAAACAGAAATTGGCACAGATGATCTAAACACACAAGAAACTGGCGATAATACCTTTAACGATGAGCATTTACAAGTTAAACAGGAATTAATATCATTGAGCATAGAAAAGGAGAGTAATGCCTCCCATGACTTTGATGATGGAAAAGTTGAAATAGAACATTATTCAACAGTGCCCAAATCTGAGATGGACTGTGATGACAAATCTGAAGTGAAAGAGGAAACAGTTTTGGGAGACGAGTCTCTAGTGACATATGATTATCCGAATTTCGATGATGATGGTAGCATGGACAGCAATGATGCAGATGCTTTGACTCATGTTGAAGCTTGTCTGCAAGACGACATTAATATCAAAACCGAAGAAGATGGTCATGAAATGTGTGTGGTGAGTATAAAATAATGCATTAGTTAAGCTAAACACTATGTACAGTCAACAAAAGAGTTAGGTATGCAGCCAGCTAACGACAGCTTGCGTAATAATATATCGCGCAATAAGTATAAAAAACGCAGGTGTTTTCAGCTGCCTTCATATCAAATCCTTGGTGGATAATAATTTGTAACACAATCTACAGAAACAAATATCGTTAACTGCTTGTATACCCATTTTTTACCTCATTTTAGATGAGTAACTTCCTCGTGTATCCTTGGAATAACGTATCTATAGAAGTTATTGAATTAACATCGCACATAAATTACTTTGTGTAATTACATCTTAGAGGAGGCCTTCATCTACAAAGGGGTTCGTGCAAATTAGAACTAGAATAATAACAGAAATAATAATACTTTATGCTACCTAATTAGAAGGAAAACAAAAAAATATACTTAATAAATATAATTTATTAAATAATTAAACTATTAACTTCACTTTAAGATGAGAGAACCCCGGAAGAGTAATTAATTAATGTAAATTATAATAAAACTCAACATGACTGTATCATAATTTTTCAGGAGAAAGAAGATTACGACAAAATGAACATCAAAGAAGAATCAGACCTGACAGTAACAGAAACACATTTGATATCCAACAAAGTTATCAATACCACATCCACGATCACCAACCCACACGACGGCATCATCGAATCCAAAACCACCAAGACCTTAGTCATGGAAATACTCCCCATGTCGCAAACTAACATGACGTTCTCCAAACTCGGAAACCCAGAAGAAATCCTACCGACCACATACAATAATGCTGAAGACTTCATGGACTACCAAGACTCCTTCCAACTCAATTCCATTACTGGGAACATTTTGTCACTAGAACAGGAAGCGTATGGTCTTCTCAAAACGAAAGGGAAGAAGAAAGACTTAGGGGAGACTTTACTCACGTGCCCCAAATGCCCCAAAACATACCGACAGAAAACTTGCATGAAGAGACATTTAGCTGTTCACGATTCTATTGAAAAACGGGCTCAAGGCTTTAAAAGGGGCGTAATAACCAAGAATGAGAATCGCAAAAAGAAGTTAAAAGCAGAACTTGAAAGTGAAGTGGTTAAAACAGAGGAAAAAATTAAGAAGGAAGGTTATGAATGTACTTGTGGACAAGTATTTCAAAGGCGGAGTCGCATGGAAACTTGTTTGAGGTCTCACAATCTGTTTAGCGACACTGACACCTACCCGTGTGTGTCTTGCACGAAGCAGTTCAAAGACAAAGAGGAACTAGCTCTGCACCGGAAAAGGTTGCATCGAAAGAGATTCCCATGCAAATTCTGTCCAACAGACTACCACACTCGGAAGGAGCTCTTCAAACACCTACAAATCCACCAAAAAGTTCAATTAATGGAGTACAAGGTCATTTCGGAAGTCGTCAAGGGCAAGCAAAAGCTCAAATGCTTTATGTGCTCCAAGAGTTACATGGAACTGTCAGACTTGAAGTGTCACGTCATGGATGATCACAAAGAGCCTTACAGCTGTCCTCGATGTAAGAGAACCTTCTCGAAAATTATCGACTTCGGCACCCATACGAAAACCTTCCATCCAGAAGTTGAGGGGCAATCGGTGTTGGACGTTCTAGAAGCATTCTCGAAACTAGTAAAGGCTTGGAAGTGTGAAGAATGTGGCCTACAATTTCACGAAGCGGATAAACTAGCAATACATCAGATTGAAAAACACAGTCCAGATTTAAAAGTCGAGACCCAGGTCCAGTGTACAGATTGTCGGAGAGTCTTCATCAGTCAGAAAGGGCTAACTTCCCATCGACGGATACACCACAGCACAGAAACTGTGGAAGAATCAGAAACAGTTGAAAAAGGCGTTTTGTGTCTAGAATGTAGAAAAATCTGCAAAGATATGAACACATTACTATCTCATATGCGTCTTCATTCACCAGAGCGGAAGTACCCTTGCAAATTCTGCGATTTTCGCTTCGCTACCCCCGAAAAGCGGAAAGCGCACGCCGAAATTCACACTGGCGACATGAAATACGTCTGTTTCATATGCGAATACCAGTGCAGCTCCGAAAATCGACTAAAACAACACAAACTATCGCCTAAACATATTAATATGAAAGAGTTTTTATTAACTGGAAAATCGTTGGCAGAAGAAGCTCAGTGTTCCTCAAAAGCGACTTTGAGAAAGAAGGAGGGGGTCAAAGAGAAGAAGAAAAGAGAGAAATCTAAGAGTGAGTCGGGGTCTGAGTGCAGTGAAGTGGCGTGTGATATCTGTGGGGACAAGTTCCCGAGTGAGAGTGAGATGCAAGAACACAAACAAACACATCCATTCATTGAGTTCCCTAATGAAGATAAACCTAGTAGGATATTTTTTAAGTAACATAATTATATAAATCTTGCCTATTTCATGTTCTATGTTGTAGTAATATTGCTAGATTTATCGTCTTTGGTAATGCTAAATATTATGCACAATCTCCAAGATTCAGTACTTAGGTATTTGATTTCACAAATCGAAACTGATTTGTAAGATGTTTCCATAATATTTTGAGTGTGAATATTTGTGATATACACAATTTTTGTACAATTGAAGACAATATGCTTTATAAAAATATGTGCATCATTGGGCTATTGGTGGCAAGAGGTCGTGGGTTCTATTTGGAGTGTTATATTGGGATTTCCATTAGAAAATTCTCAGTAGCAGTTTGCGTTGTGAGTAAGGTTAAGGTAAACCCGTTCCTCCAATGGGGATCGGCTTAAAATTGTACCAGTAAGGTGTAAATACTTCAGTATACCTCTGCCCAGTCCTTCGGGGCAATACAGGCGTGTTATAAAACAGTCTTCCGATTAATCAATGTCACAAATTAAGCATTTTTAAGTAGCTACACGGTAAAATGTACTTTAAAGTCCTAGATATTAGCGTATAAAATCACTTATAACTACTTATAGTGTATTTTTTGTTCAGCGGATGTGGAGGAATATCTTAATCAATACACTTGTGTACTGAATACTATTTCGAGGCCGTTATACATGGAAAACATAAATCCAATTGTAGGTGCTGGCGCCATGACTTTTTTTTTGTATCTCCATTTGTAGGCTCCCCTCCATGGATATAAACATACCGGCAAACTGTGGGTGAATAAATGAATAAATGATATTTATTTCTGTAAATAGATCTTATAAGGACACTTTTACAAGTCATTTTTTTTAAACTAGAAGACACCGACATTTCCAGACATAATACTTAGTAGCAAATATGTGAGTTCCAATGTAAGACAATGTCTGATATGGCCTTTAGAAGAAAGAGCCATTGCAGCTTTAAGTAGACCAGTCCCATCTGACGGCACGCATGCATCAGTCATTGGATAGGCCGACCATAATCTAGGGAGCTAAACAACCCGTCGCACGACGATACCAGATCAGTGGAACATTTGCGTAGGCCAGATAAAAATCTCAAAACCGCCAGACCTTAAATCTGTGTATATCTAATTACCCAGCTTACATAATACTCACATTTACATTTTCCTGTTTGTTTTTTTGTTGTTTTGTTTTTCCATTTTCGGTGTACATTAGTATCCCATCCTTTCGGAGAAACACAGGCGTGATGGTTTGTTATGTATATTAACATTGTTTAAGGTCTTTATAAGTTTGTAATGTTACTACAACATAAGAGCATAATATTAATATTTAATTAAGCAATTCAAGTTGTCGGCTTCGCGTGTAAGTTTTTGTTAAGTCTGATACGGTCACTTAGCTTAATAAATTCAATTTTTATATGTTTTTCGAATGTCTTAAAAATATAAACCGTCTTATAAACGTCATATAACTATAATATGTTTTGACTTCTTTTCCCAGTCACACAATATCACGTGTCAGAACAAGACAAAACATACTATTTATAGCTGTAGGAGGCTTGTAATACGTTTTATAATAATATGTATAAGGTAGGCAGAAACTATAGACTGTCACTTGCTACGATTCTGCATACTTCTTTTGCTTCTTCCACATTCATACATCTTCTCATACATACACGCCGGTTGCGAGTGCTACGCACCTGACCTTTTTGAAGGATTTCGTCAATAAGATCGGCGATCTATAGCTTCTGCCTACCCCTGTGGGAGAAAGGCGTGAGTGTTAGTATAAGGTCCGATTTACACCGAAACGGCAGAGGCCGCGGGCGGCCTCCACACTCCACGCGCTTAGTCTCTTGACCAATTTAGTTTTGATGCGGCGGGGGTGGCCGCGACCTATTCGAGCTTTTCAAGCGATACTGGTCTTTTAATTATGTAGATAAAGTTTAAAATTATTTCACACTGAAAGGCCTCATCGCTTCGCTGCCGGTCGCTACCGGTACACATGTCCCTACACATGGCTACACATCAAGCATCACTTTGCATTAATTTTTGGTGTGCAATAAAGAATATTCTATTCAATTCTATAAGCTGACCTCTTATTGTACGGATAGAGTATACAATGCGAGCCTATAAGCTCACTATAGCACGTTGTGACGTCAAACTGCGCATGCGCCATACAAATTCTATACTGACATTCGTTTTGAGGGAAAGGGACAAAGCATCCCCACCAAAAACATCAAAAGCTTGTAGCTTAGAACTGTATGACTCGATCTAAATTATTTTTTTCAATAGGACCGTTATTAAATTATTAGAACTACACTATTTAGGCCGTTGGTACCTTTTGTGTAGCTATGATAAAGGTTTTTAGTACACAATTGTAAATATTATGTTGTCAATTTTGCGATTACTGCTGCCATGAGGTACTTGTCGTACCGCCGACGATGAACGAGAAGCGAGTAGAGCTAGAAACGAGTTGGCGAGCAGCGGGAAGCGAGTGTGTAGTTCCGATAGTTTTCTCGCTCAGCTATAAGCGAGCGTGCGAGTGCGACGGGCGATTACTCGCGCCACTCGCTCGGGCGGCAGTCCTGCGAAAACCTGCACGCGCGATACACGTGTTCCCAACAAGAAAAGAGCGATGTGAAAGTTAGTTCTAAGCAACTAAGGCTGAGATTTTTATTGAATGAATTCATATAAACAATTATAACTCTGACTGCCTAGCGAGCATCGCTGAGCAAGTATTATCTTTGTTAGCTCTTGTCGCTCAGCGACAAACTAGTGGAGCGAGTCCTCGCCGGCAGTGTAAACAGTCCGCGATCAACTATTAATATATGCATCTCTTTTGTTTACACGGAATGTATATCTACTGTACGTTTCTTGAGCGAGAAAATAGCTGATAGTCGCTTTCTCGTCGGCGGTGGGACAACTGCCTAAATAAACGTAGAATGTGCTGAAACCAACAAATCGCGAAAAACCGATAGACATTAGAATTTAGTGGGACAAGTGAACGCTTTCAGTCGTTTTTTTTTTGTTGGCAGGGTATGTTGTAGGGCGTCGCGGGTGCCTGTGTAAAACTAGTCCACTTTATTGATAGTTTAATCTATTTCTAGCGAAACTGTTGCTTACTATTGTCGATCTGAGACCCAATACCTTTTTTATATTAAAGTTGAAAAAAAATCCTGATGATGATGACGATTTCGCGTAGTTACTAAACACGGCCGTATGACCGGTGGTAGGGATGAAGAATTAACACCCTTATTCCGAGGGGAATATGGGCGGTCCAAACGGCAAACTATAACTTGGTGTATCGTATGTTCCGTAAATGCACACAGATTATGAAATCCACCCGATTTTTTAAATCTTTATTTAATTTGGGTACACCTTTTAAACATAATAAAGTACTCTAAACCCGATTTTTTTAACAAATTTATTGAACCATGTTTACTAAGTTGTTTGGATTCATGTAACAATATTATTAATTTAAAAAAATCACATTGCCACGTGATTTTATTTTAATTTCTTAACAAACTCGCGAAAACGACGTCAAAACACGTCTTCCATTTTAAAGAACGACTGGTTACAATAATATAAATAATACCTGATTTTAAATAGTTATGCCGTAAATTTTCCGAAAGCTCAGAGCATTGTACTTATATAAGCGTTTAAGTTATGCTGTTAGTTCTAAGGTAAAAATTATGTTGAGCATTAAAATAAAGTTGAGCCTGACTAAACCTGTACTGTACTGATTACTATAATGTCAAGTTGATTGTTAATTCTGTCCTGGTAATAGCAAATGCAGTACTTGCAAAATGACGGGTTTAAAAAATAGAGTGATTAAAAACTCATATGATTTTTCATTGGAATTTTTTTATGAAGATTTTTTGTTGAAGTAGAGATTAAAAAAAGACGCTTACACCCTTTTTTCTTAAAACCGCCATTTTGAAAATACTTGTATTTTCTGTGCTATTACGAGGGCAGAATTATAATCTGTTATTTTGATTTCTCTAGATATTTAGCACTGGAAATAATCATATTCAGTGTGTCTACATCTGAAAACTTGGCAATGACACCAACATATTGTCAAGTTTTCAGATCAGTTTTATTTTTTATTTTAGTTTTTCGCCGAGTTGAGTGTTATTTTCAATAAGTGAAAAGGCAATGATTGAGTCTAGAAATATTTGTAAAGGAAAAACTGTTCAGTAGATCCTTCCAAGCCTTCAACATTTGGAATAGGCAGTAAATACATTTCCCATACTTACTCCAAATTGGAAATAGTAAAACATTAGTAGCACACATAGATATTAACTTTAACTGAATGAAAACTAAGTCGATTTTGTAATGACAAGATATATCGGTTCCAATCGGAATCCGAACTATTTTAGTTTGAATGGTTTTTTTTAAAAAAAAGCTTACTAGTAATGTGGGTCTTACATTAACCACTCGGGCTAAGCTAAATACTTGTGTTACGAGTGGGTTCACGTCGGTAGTGTAATGGGTTTCGGACCGGCTACCACATTATCGCCAGTCCGACGCCCTAGCCATTATACTACCGCCGAACTAACTAAATTGAACTATGTGCAATAATCCCAGAGGATTTACTTCTACAATTAAATGGGTGTTTAGCATTTCTGATTTTATATTTAACGTAAAAATGTCTTGAGAACGTTTTAGTCTGAACTACTTTTACTATGACATAAGTTGGCCGGACTGAAGTTAGCTGTTTGTCAGTTTTTGGTTGCGCAGTACACAATTTTTAACGTAAACAATCCACTGCGCATTAAAACGGCGAACTTCACTCCGGCCAACTTATGCCGCGCGTACTGTACAGTTTGTCGAGCTGATTGAACTTAAATGTATGAGCCAGGGGTTTTTTCGTCTTTCGCGATTACAGGTTTAGTCCCATACTTAGTCACAAAACGTCCTCTTATTTTACGGTTAATAAAAAATAAGGTTGTGTAGTTAGGCGATGCAATCTGACTACACCACATTGGTTCCATCATACATTTAGTAGCCTTTCGATTCAGTTGTGATCAAGGATCACAAAGTGGTGCCCAATCTTTTCGGTAGCTGGGCCAAATTTTGTGAAGACAATGATGGTACATTTTTGTGCCGAGCCGCATGCTGCCGACGTGTGGCCACCCTTGATTTAGTTCTTTTATACTGAGCATTTAAATTATATTGTTTTTATATCAATCGTAATTAATTGGTTCGTGGCTCTAATGTAAGTGGTGTGTTTTGGTGCCTGATTATTGATTTAGTTCTCAATTAGCCTTAGCTGTAAGAGATGGAAAATATATTGTTTGTTGATTAACAGTATTTCTTAGTATTTTTTCTGAAATACCCAATATTTTTATATCCTAAAACAGTGCTATAGTAGTCTGTAGGCGGAGAAACGGTCAAGAATCAAGTTATCCTGGACTGCCTCATTAATCTAGTGGTCCCATCCATGCGTGACTGCTACGCTAGAGGTCCTGAGTTCGATTCCCAAGTTGAGCAGTGTTATTGGGGTTTTCTATGAAATTTTTAGTAGAACATGTCGGTCAAGCACATGTCGTTAGTTTTTTCTTCCAGGTTTTAGAGTAGGCTTGTAGGTGTATAAATGAAAATCAGATATTATTAAAACTTGTTATATTATCACATACATACGATAAAATTCCTCCAGAAACCTTACCCGTTAGGAAGTAGACACAATGACATGGTCAAACACCACAATAAAATTCATCTAGATTTACATTATATTGTGATATCTAACATCTACTCAATGGAATATAATACATATTGGTGTTTAAACACTTCAAAATTTAAAAAAAGTTCTTGTTCAATATTATCCCAAGCCAAAGTACGTATTTTATGAGAAAAAATGATCGATAAAAATAGGGATAATCGATAAAATACTTGAAAGTATTTTAAAAGATTAATTCATACAATGATATTGTATTACAATCATACCATAAAACACAATTATAGTAGCGAAACGAGTAATTAATTATAATAACATCAAGTTCTTTGATCATACATATTCAAACATTATCACAATGATAAATAAAAATCACCGTTATACTATTCAAATAGAGCTGAAAATAGAATAGCCCTAATCATCAATTCGAACATAAAAATTTGAACTCTATTTGAATAAGATAAGGATAAAATTTTAACAACCACACAACGCAAAGCTTGACTATTATGTAGGTAATCGTTTAGGATATAAATAAAATTTCATTTCTAAATGATCACTCGTCATCGCTACTACTTAAAATCTTACAGAGCGTTGAAAATATGCTAGGTGTACTAAAGTTTACAACTATAGAACTGAATGTTACACGAGCGATATATTACTCATACAATCAAAATTAGTATCCGACCGAAGGTTCGGTTTCGGCAGAAATCTATTTTCGGCTAGAGTGTCGGTTTTGGCTAAAAATCGGCCCCAGAAACTCTGTTCGGCGTGCCCGGTTAATGGCAATCGACTCGCCCCCTATTACATGCGAGCTAAAAATACCGGAGAACTGTGGGTGTACATTAGTACGCCTCTGCCTTACCTTTCGGGGAATACAGGCATAATGGTATAGATTTCACTACACAAGAGATTATAATTTTTTATATGTCTAAATAAGTTTCGGTTTCGGCCTAAACTGAGACTGATGCCGAAGATTCGGTTTCGGTTAAAAGGCAGCGCCTACTCTAGCCCACCTTAGAAAAATCATCAATCAATAGTTATTTAAGATTAAATTACTGTTTAGTTCGCTCCGAAAAATTACTTCGTCAACAGTATGCTGATACGCAAAATATTTTGCTAGCATGTTTCGGGTCCCATGTAATAAGAAGGACCCTATAGCCACTAACCGACCGCCGGTTAACCATCAATAAATGCTGTGAGGATCCGCATCGTCGAGATTTCATTATTACCTATTCATTTTGTAGGAGGGAATTTGTAGAAATAGTAGGGGAGCCCGTGATGCTAAATGTGGATTTACTCGAGCGTCGTGGGGACCTATTAGATATTGTAGATTAGATGATAGGAAGCAAAAAAGGTTATATAATGTTTCCCCTTTAGTGGTGGGGAAAGCGGCTACAGATTTTCAAAAATGTAAAAAAAAACAGATACGTGGATATACATAAGCGTGTCAGATATTGATATTTTAGAAGCCCCAAAGTGTCCCTGATATCAATGGTATGTTTATCTGCCGTTTTGCGTGGTGGGGGTGGCCATACGGAATCGTAGAAAGTAGAAAAAAAATGGATTTATTCGAGCGCGTCAGATATTCACAAGAGATGTTAAGTGAACCCTAAAAATGCTCCCAATTCAAAAGACTGACGATTCGGAAGTGACGCAAGCTGGTGGCGAATTTTCGAAAATGTAAAAAAATATCGTCAAATTGAAATACTCGAGCGTGTCAGATTTTTATAAGGAAGGTTCATCATGATGTTCTAGTTATGGTAGCCAAAAATCTGACGTTTATCTTGAGGGGTTTTGTTAATCTGACGATTACAAAAAATATTTTCTTATTTAAATTTTCAGTAACCATAAAATTACAGTGTAAATCGCACAAGGACCCTTTTGGGACCGTGGTGTATATCAGCTTTTTTGTACTTCGTCGATTCGCAGCTTGGTGCTAAACATAAGTAGGAGGTCTTGATTTCGGATGCAAGGCATGCACCTCCAACTTTTCACAATGAAAGTGTATTAAATAATTAATTATCACTCGCTTAAACGGTGAAAGAAAATATCGAAACCTGCATGCTTGAGAGATTTTAACGACGGCGTACGGAGCTATAGCCTAGCCCCTATATGTAGGATGGTATAAAATCAATAGTTTTTAAGAAATTTGAATGTTTAATTTCTTCTTTGATATCTCAGAACTTGGCATTCAAGTTAAATTTTGACAAAAGCAAGTTTACTTTTTGGGTTTACCTAATTTATGTTATGACGAACATAAATTAGGTATTAGCTTTTACTAAAGTAACATAAACATAAAAAGGACAAAACTGTTCAACAGCAATAATTATATTAAATATATTATATTATAATTTCTTTATTCTAATATTTATTTTTTTTACAATCGAATCGACACGAATCGATTGAATAGGCGTGTACATAGTGGTCCGATCTAAGCTTAAAATAGTCTTCCGTCTTTTCGCACCACGGTGCGAATCGGCAAAGTACAAAAAACATTCGGACCATGGAAACATCCAAAATATGGATATTTTAATCCTACATGCGATAACTGGCGACAACAGCAATTTTCAAAAAGTGCAAAACTGCAGTAGGTTTTTAAATTTATTGATAAGTATTTAGGTACAAACATAAACTCTTCAGTAGATGTGATCCTCAACAATGGAATTCGTTTTCTCCTTGCTTTATATTGAGTTCCGAAATAATTGGAATCCATGGACAAGTACCTATAGGTAGATTTTTGTATGTCTTGAAAAATACCAGGACAAATAAAATAGTGCAGTTCCAGTTATCTTGTCTCCCTCCAACATCTGCTTCTGCTTATCAACACTTGTTTCGTGTGTTCTACTAATTGCAAGTGTGGCTGGGCAATGAACTGCCTCAGAGGTGGTGCGGAAATGTGTGCTTAAATGTTGTACCTATTGAAAATACGACTTTCCTACAGTCTGAAATCGCGATAACTCGAGAACGGTATTTCTTAGGAAAAAAGTACTTATACTTTTTTTGTAGAGAATTTTACGATCTACAAATTGTCTCTTATCCATTTTTCCGGTAGCTCTCACCGTTTCAGAGATATACGCGAAAAACTAAAATTTTGTCTGGAATATAATCTTCAAAGACGAATTTTATTACTTCGGCTTGTGGAAATCGGCAGATTATATTTTTTTCGTGATTCATGCATTATTCCCTTAATTATAAAAAATAAATTAACCGCGCTCGAGAATGTCAAGACATTGTTTTTTTTTTACAACTTTGTGACCCTCCCAATCCCTTACGTTACGCTCAAATCGTCAGATTTTCAAAATGTATAGCTTTTTAGCTAGTAATTAACCCACCATAGCTTAATCTGACGCGCTCGAGTATTTCCGAGGATCTATTTTTTTTACAAATCTGATGGGCTGCCCTAGACGTTCGGCCATATATATAGGGCTCATATTTGGTGGAGATACTCAATAGAGTGCAAGGTATCTCCCCTATGAAAATCTGACGCGCTCGAGTAAATCCAAAATAACATCATGGGCTCCCCAACTAAAATGTATAATTTATCGTTTGTGTAACAACAAAACTGCTCACTGAGTTACAATACACTGAAATCTTGTCCTTACTGCTTTGTAATAGCAAACATTTTGGTTATAGCTTAACTGAGCTTACTTTACACTGGACCGATTTAAGGTGCTAAGCTTTAAAACTCTGTAAATAGTAATGAGTAAATTACACAGTTATTCGGCTGATAAATCCAGTGATCTAAACGCAGGTAAAACTATAACCAGACTACATGAGTAGACACCATATTCTAAGCTAGAAATGCATAGATTTTATCATAAATTGCTAAGGTTAGCATTATTATAAGAAAATCCATGAAAAGTGACACCTACTGTTATTCCTATTAAGTATCACCTGTAATTGTTTTTATAACAATAGTTTAAGTAAAAATTAACTTGGATATGTTCACAGTTATCAGCGATATACAAGCAAATGCATATTATCAGAGATATGACCTAAATAGTCGAGCTTGTATTTGAACGAATCTCTAGTTTATTCATCTCGTTACGTGAATGTCTCGTTATATCAATTTAATCTTCCCAACACAGAAAATTGCCTGTGAAACGAATATAGTTTAAAAAGAAAAGTTCTAACCCTTCCTTCCTTTTTAAACTCTACTGCAGACAATGTTTTATCTTATCAGTGATCAATGGGGATGACAACTAAGGTACTATCAGCGCCACCTTCGACTCGGCCAATGCAATCCTATTGGCTGAACGCTCTTTGACATTATTGCTAATGTCAATATAACACGATTTAATTGGATGTCGTAGGAAATGTCGGAGGTGCTGACATCTGTTTTAGCATTGCGTTTCTTCCCCATTAGCAAACACGATAGGAAAAAATGTTTTTGACCCTCTGGGGGATCAGTCTGATGAATAATAAGGCTCAAGAGTTTAGGCGGCAAAATGTAAAGTGCACTTTGTCGGTTTTATATTATTTTCCAAAACTTATGATTATCCGAAGTTTAATGTGTAATTATAGTGGATAGTTAACCATTAAGTGTTCGTGAACGTGTGCGAGTGTAGGCACAATAGGATATAAAATTGAAAATCGTGACTTGTGTTCACTCCTAAACTCCATTGAAGCCTTAGTGAAGTTTCCACTGTTTTACTATTGTATACTTAACACTGAATGGCAAACACAAAAACTGTGGCGCCATATAATATGATCCCATGATGGGAACTACAATTACTCGTTTACTCCTTAAACTTGACACTGGCAAATACATAAAAAGTGTGGGGCCATATCCCACGATGGGATTAAAAAAGCCTCAATACGATATCTACTCACGTTCCTAAGCTATCCTAATCTAATTGTACCTAATAACTAAACGTGATCTTCCAAGGTTGCGCCATGCTGGCAGCGGGTTTCCTCACCACCAACACGTCGTTACCTTTGTGCCACGTCATCTGTAGCGAGGTCTGCTTGTCTCCCTGCTGTAGTTTGGCGTTCTTTGGCGGGGTCTTAATACCGGCGATGACGATACGCTCAACCCATGACCGGGTCGGGTAGTTCGCGTTTTCGTGGATGAAGCTGGGAAGGAATAATTTAAGTTTAGTTTTTTAAATTAATAGAATATGGATTTTATAGGAATGAGTGAAACGAGCTTACGGATCGCCTGATGGTAAGCGATTACCGCCGTCACCCGCAACACCAAAGGAGTCACAAGTGCGTTGCCGGCGGATGAATAAATTGGGAAATGTGCAGGAGAAGAATCATGTTGATTTGTTTCAGAACTGTTTAGGTATTCTTAACACTAAGTTTAGGTTCCATATATTAGGGAGCGAGTCTATAGCTATTAATCGCATCGCACATTTAAACTCCGAGCTTATTCAATATTTGTATATTTGTTAGTTGCTTTTAACGTAGCTTGTTACTAGTTCGTGTAAGTGCCACCCTAGCGGTAAAATCTCTGGCTAACGGTATCTATCTATACTTAATATTATAAAGCTGAAGAGTTTGTTTGTTTGAACGCGCTAATCTCAGGAACTACTGGTTCGAATTGAAAAAACCTTTTTGTGTTGTATAGTCCATTTATCGAGGAAGATTATGGACTATATAACATCACACTGCGCCTCTTAGGAACGGAGCAAAGCGGGTGAAACCGCGGGTAGGTTGCTAGTAAGGTAAAGTATATTGGTATCTGGCTAATATATAGTTCAGGTGTTTCCAGCAATAGCCACTTATGTCATCCTTGTAAATCGCAGTATCGCTTAACATCAGGCGAACTGGCGGTCAAGCGTAAGCCTATCACGAATAAAAAGAAAAATACTTATCAACATAATACCCCTATCCTTAGATATTACAAAACAAAGTCCCCGCCGCGTCTGACTGTCTGATCGCGATAAACTCATAAACTACTGAAAGGATTTTCATGCTGTTTTCAACAATAGACAGAGTGATTCATGAGCAAGGTTTCAAAGTATTAAACATTACGCTACGACCCTTAGGAACGGGGCAAAGCGGGCGAAAAGTTAGTTATATTAAATAACGAGTGTTTACTCACGAGTACGTCATAGCGTTCGAGTCGAACGTGAACTTGGCGTAGATGTGTTTGTTGTTCAGATACTCGAACGTCTCGCCGTCGTCGATGTAAAGGCTGCCTTCTGCCGTGCCCTGTAGAATACATAATTACATACCAATACACAAAGCTCGCCGATACGTTTAGGTACCATGTAATAGGGGGGGGACGAGTTAAAGGACTTGCCGCCCGGTTACTCTTCCAAATTGGCATAAATCAGGGGACGGTAAACCGCGGCCCGCGATTCGATTGCGGCTTTTTGAAGGTGCCAAATATAATAAGGTCTTAAAGGCTTTATAACATTTAAAAGAATGCTGGATTTTAGTAAATTTGGGCACGACGACCTTGAATTTTGAACTTCATTAGTATGTTTACTTTTACGAATATTTATGTTGGGTGATGTGTTTGGGATACCTATATCGCCTTTTCAGATGGGTTTTTTTTTAACAGTTTACCTATACATACACTCAACGTTTTATTCCATAGAGGTAGGTAAAAACAACAGAAGGTTAGTTGCTGCGATTCTTGCATACCTTTTTTGCTTCGTCCACATTCACATATCTTGTCATACGTATGTTTTCAAGCCGTCAGCAGGCTTATAGCACTTAGCGCTAGTCCAGACATGGCAGAATCCGCGCGTATTCAAACCGCGTGGTTCCAATCCGCGCGGATTCCGCCATGTCTGAACTAGCGCTAAATGGGTAATCAATCGCTGAAGCTTGGGGGCCATCTATAAATTACGTCACACGAATTTCATGTTATTTTGACTCTCCTCCCCCCCCTCATTCATACGTCATCAAATTTGTGAGAACATTTATCAATTACCAATTTTGCAATTTAAGATTTAGATTTTTACGTGTGACAAAGTTAATGACCCCTCAAAACCCTTGTCAAACAATTTTAGATATAGTGCTCCCCTCCCATGGATGCCCCGGTGGTGTAGGTCTTACGTTAAGGTCGAGCGCGACGACGAGCGTGTAGGGGTCGTCGGCCATCAGCGCGGACGAGCGGCGCACGCGCTCCTTGCGCGGCACCACGCTGCCGCCGCGCTGGTACACCGGGATCTGACGGACAACATTATATTATTACACTACTACATTTTTGAACCAAAAGGCAGCCCATCTCCTTCGCCAGGATCCAATCTATCTCTATACTAAAATTCATCAAAATTGGTTCAGCGGTTTAGGCGTGAAAACGTGACAAACAGACAGAAATTACTTTCGCATTCATAATATTAATACAGATTATGCAAGTGTTTTTAGTCTGGTAACCAGTATCGGAACGCTTTTCGTCTTTAAATCATCGAGTGGCAATCACAATAGACATACAATGACAATGATACTACAGCAACAAAACAAAAAAAAATAGTGAAACAAAATTTTGTAATCAGGCAGAATCAGACTTGTTCCCTTTCGGTTGAATACAACAGTTGACAGGATTACTTAAACCAAATAATCCTACTGGGATCGAATTTTTCGATTAATTTCATCGAAAGTCGGCAATCTGTCTATTGTAGAGATCGCCGCAAAAAAGCAATGTTACTGTGGGTTGGCTGGTTGGAAATAAATACAAATAAACAATCATTTGAATATTATGAGACAATTATCAGTGTCTAATCTTAAAAGATTAGTTGTAAGAGCTAAGGCTTCTCTAAAATCACAATTAAAACTATAAAAACTACATTTACAGTACTTCAAGATACATAATGGGCATCGGCTAACTTTGTGTTTTCGAAGATGACTAACACATCTAGGCAGTATAATGATATAGAGCTGCTTTTAACAGATAACTCTTGTACCCGAGTTGCAAATATTACATCAAAACAAAACACGATGGAGGGTTATATCAGCTCTGTATAGTTCTACAAATCGGTAGCGCACGTTCTTCCTGCTTTCAATACTATCTGCAACTGACTCGTCAGTGACACCGGCGCGCCGCTCACACGGCTTGCAACTAATTTGCTTTTCTTAGAAATGACGTTGATATTTATTTCATTGCATAAATTTGAAATTGTAAATGATTTTTAGGGCCAAACTACTTTTTGTTAATTGTCTTTGTTATTTTAGACGATTATTTCCGATGTCTCCCAATGTCCATTATTTATCTTGAAGTGGTGTAATTATAATGTTGTCCCCAGATCGGTATAGTGTGTACCTTGGCGATGGTGACGTCGACGGTGAGGTATCCGTTGGCGTGGTGCGCGTGGTAGGAGTCCACGTCGTACCACAGCGTGCGGCGGCGCGCGCCCGGCAGGTACAGCCGCACTGACGTCACGCCCGGCTCCACCACCGGACGGACCAGCAGCTTGTCGCCTGAAACAGTACGTACATTACGTTTTGAACGGTCTGGCGGCTTGAGAATTTTATGTGACTAAATACTAAACCTCCTATGACTGCCTCATTAGTCTAGTGGTCCCAAGTGCGACTGCTACACTAGCGATCCTGGGTTCGATCCCCAGTTCGAGCAAAGTGTTATTGGGTTTTTCTATGAAATTCTCATTAGCAGTTCGGCGTCTGGATTTGTGCCCGGTTAATGGCAATAGGCTCGCCCCCTATTACATGGGACCTAAACATACCGGCGAACTGTGGGTGTACATTAAGTACGCCTCTGCCTACCCCTTCGGGGAATACAGGCGTGATGGTATATAAATACTAAATTCCGCCAAGCCTACTAATTTTTTTAATACTTTATACACCATATTGTACAGAGGCGGACTTAATGCTTAAAGCATTCTGAACCAGTCAACCATAGGCTGATACAGAGACAAAATGTGGCAGATGCATTAACCAGGTGCGTTGATAAAAGTTAAATCAATACATAGACTATAACATCAGTGGCGGACCCAAGCTCATCGGGGGCCCGGGGCTGGAACACTAAAGGCGAGCCCCCAAACCCGCGTGCGAGGCCCCTTTAACTATGATGTAATACAGGAATTAACAAAAGCAAAATAATAGGTAAAATGAATAAGAACAAGAGGGCCTCGTTTCGGAGATCGAGGCCTTGGGCACTTGTCCAGAGTGACCAATAGTCCCTACGAAGGCAACCCTGTTCCACAGAAAAAGTTATTAAACTCGGGCCAAAACGTAAGGAACAGTCATTCTTTTGCGGTGTCTAAGTTAGCACACACCACTTAGAGTATTCGATAAACCCTACTGTTTACCGAGTAATAATTTGATTACACCTTCTAATAGGTAGAAGGTTTTCTCCATAGTGCGGGAATTGTGTTTTATAAATAAAATAAAACCAAAGCTTACCCAGTAAGTACTCATCGTCGATGGTGAAGGTGTCTTCCTCTGTGGGGAACTCCTGGAACAGCGGCCGCATCACCGGCAGACCGTCGATCGAGTGCTCGTAGAACAATGTGTACCTGAATACATATATTATTTGTTATATTAATATTATAAAGCTGAAAAGTTTGTTTGTTTGAACGCGCTAATCTCAGAAACTACTGGTTAGAATTGAAAAATAAAAAAATTAAATATTTTTATTTATTATATATTATATTAATAACAGAAAAATAAAAATATTTTTGTGTTGGATAGTCCATTTATCGAGTAAGGTTATAGGCTATATAACATCACGCTACGCCCAATAGGAGCAGAGCAACGCGGGTGAAACCGCAGGCAGGTCGCTAGTTTGTTATATGACTGAACTAAGGATACAATCAAAGCCAGTTTTTTGTTTATTTCCATTAACCAGTGATACCCAAAGTATTCTATATATATATCAGGGGGTCGTCGTGGACCCCCGGATATGGTTTATAGGTCCAAGAGGTCCATGTCACATACATGGGTATGGTTTATTGAATTTAAAATAAACAAAATTATGTTAACAGGAGGTCCACCCAAAACTGAAAAACCTGTGAAGGAGTAGCAGTTAATTAGGTCTCGAGTTCAAATACAAGGCACACACACCTCTGTCTTTTCGAAGTCATGTGCGTATTAATAGTTAATTTATCACGTGCTTAAACGGTGAGGAAACCTGCATGCCTGAGAGATTTTCTTGACGACGTGTGAAGTCTGCCAACCCACACTAGGCCAGCTGGGAGGACTATAGCCTAATCCCTCTCATTGTGAGAGGAGACCCGTGCCCAGCAGTGGGACAGTCTACTGGCCTCTAGTGGCGGATAAGTGTGAAAATCATACTTTTTTATATAACGGGACAATACAAGGGAAAAAAGTAAAAATTCTTCACATTGTTCCCGCTGGGGTATAACAGGAAAAACAAACCCATTAGCGTTCAACGGGGCCGAAGTTCTGGGGGACAAAAGGAATAACCCCAGTATAATGGGTTGATTATGTAGACCATTAAATGTTTTGAAAAATCAAAAAAAAATGTTGCACTTTTCCAAATAGTTGATTTTATGGAGAAAAGCAGACAAGACTTACCTATCTTATGGAGTATCTACAGAGATACTCCTTAAGTTAGGTAATTGATGTTTATAATGTTGTTCTTCTGTATAAAATATTGTTATATTAATACAGTCTAATTTCAATCATAAAATGGAGCTAGTTGCTACTCACTCGATTCTCAACGATTTTTGAGACTAAAAGTAAAGGCATTCCTTCCTTAGTGTACAATCAATCTCCATGCGAAATATTGAAATGTGTTTGGCGGTTAAATTGTGAAAAAGTAACACAGTTGCTTTTGCATTTATAAATTAGTATGTATGTACCAGAAGTCGATGAGCGCGTATCGGCGGCGTACAGCGTCGCGTAGTAGCGCCGTAGTGGCGCGCTCGTACAGCCACGGCTCGCGGCGCTTGGTCTCGATGTGCGAGTGAGCGCGGAAGAACGGCTGGAACGCGCCCGCCTGCGTACAACAAAATATACATAACATCACGCCTGTATTCCCCGAAGGGTTAAGCAGAGGTGTACTAATGCACACCCACAGTTCGCTGGTATAATAGGGGTCGACCCTATTGGCATTAATCGGGCACAAATCCAAACTACGAGCTGCTACTGAGAATTTTAGAGAAAAACCCGCATACAGTTTGTTAAAAAAACTGCCACAACTGCCACTGGCAGTTCTTTTGTTTGTAGATTTTCGACATTCCACCGGGAAAAGAGTGAAGTGGGCATTCGTTTACTACACGGGAAAGGATAAAAAAACATCAATTTTTCCTAAAAAGTAGCCCTACTTAGGGTTATATGCGTTTACAAACACAAATGATCAGATACCCGGAACAACTACTTGTAGATCAAACAAATATTTGTTCCGTGTGGGGATCCAACTCAACACATAGCGTAGAAGCCGGTCGCTCAGCCGCTACGCACAACGCCTCGTATATATATCGTAGAAACTACAGGACGCCACTTGAACGCCAGAAAATCATTTCACACTATATTCAACTGACCTGGTACCATCTAGTCATGAGCTCAGCTTCGGGATACTTGAAGAAGCCGCCGACATCGGAGCCGCAGAAGCTGATTCCTGCTGTGGCGAGGGAGATGCACATTGGCACGGAAACGGCGAGGAAGCCCCACTCCGCTGCGTTGTCACCAGTCCACATGGCTGCTACACTGAGGGGCGAAACGAGACAAAAACGCTGTGAGATTTTTTATCGCAAATTGGTAAAACACAAGCTCACTCTGTGAGATTTTTAATCACAATTTTGTAAAACACAAGCTTGGTGTGTGAGATTTTTTAGCACAATTAGGTAAAAAGATTTTACTCTATACTGTTACCATATTCTGTATTTTTTGAAATTAGTTGATCAAACTCACCGTTGCGTGCCAGCGAAGGTTGCTCGTGAAAGTATGAAGGGCCTGTATTTGTTGTCAGTTCGCTGGAGCAAGCCTTCGTGCACCGACACTAGGTTATATAGACCAAATTCATTGTGGACGTGTCTGCGAACAAGAAAGAAAGTTTTGGAAATATAATCATTTACTTCGACGGCATTTCACGCACACAATAATAGCTAAAACAACTAACTATGTAAATATAAGGGCTTTATTATATACCATAACGCGACTACTGCTTTCCATACGGGCGACAATTAAATATATGATTAGATGTATTTTTAAATTGTAATGTTTATTCTTAGTAAATAAAAATTGATCCAAATCGGTTCACCAGATCAGGCGCTACGGTGCAACCGACACACAGATACACACTACAAACTTATAACACCTCTGTTTTTCGTCGGGGTTTAAAAAACTAGGAGGGGGGAAGGGCGGACGATTTGTAAAAATGACGTTTAAAAACGGCAGAACAAGTCTATTATAATAATACATAACATACATAATCAACCCATTATACTGTCCCACTGCTGGGCACGGGTCTCCTCTCAGAATGAGAGGGATTAGGCTATAGTCCACCACGCAGGCCTAGTGCGGGTTGGCAGACTTCACATGCCATCGCGAAAATCTCTCAGGCATGCAAGTTTCCTCACGATGTTTTCCTCCACCGTTTAAGCTCGTGATAATTAACTATTTAATACGCATATGACTGCGAAAAGTCAGAAGTGCGTGCCTTGGGTTCGAACTCGAGTTCTTTGACTTGGCAGTCCAACGGTCATACCACTAGGCTATCACTGCTTGCAATAAACATTTATTATTATTATTATAAATGTTGATTTCTCTCTTTCACAAAGGTAAGTACATATTACATAATACAAATAAAGATAATGTGTCATGAATGAATGATTTTGTCTTAGAAATTTCTACTACGTACCAAACCGAACGCAGATTCGCATTCTGCATACACTCAAGTTTTTCTATCGAAAAACATAAACAAACAAATACCCTCCCACCCTAAATGCATATACCGTCTCCGTTCCGTCGTAGATCTTATCTTATCTTATCTTATATGGGGCCGAGGTAGCAAGGCCTCAGTGCACTTCGACCCAATGGGATCTTTTGTGCTTCCCCTGGATACCTATTCCACATCTTCACCCAGATCTTCAAACAGCTCTTCCATGAGCTTTATAATGAGGCCTGGGGGAATGAGTGTGTAATCCTCTGGTCTTGAATAACCCTGCCCCAAGAGGCGCATTCGCTTTCTAGCCATTGCCATCGCCATTCCGTCGTAGATAAAAATGAGGACGGACGAACGAAAACAGAAGCCGTGACATAATCAATCAAAACGTGCGAGTGGAGCTAGACCTAATTGTTACATCTTTAGCTAAAGCCGTTAAAACTTAAAACAGAGGTGTACTAATGTACACTCAAATTTTGCCGGTATGTTTAGGTCACATGTAACAGGGAGCAGCGAGCCTATTGCCATTAACCAATAACCGAACCCAGGACCTTTAGCTTAGTAGTCGCGCTTAGGACCACTTGACCACTAAGAATATTTGTCATAATGCAGTGAGTTTCACCTGTGTTCCCAGTACGAGGCGAGTCCGTCATGGCCGTCCTGAGGCGGCTTGTAGTGGCGGCAGTCCTTCGGCATAGTGATCTCAGGCCCGTTGAATACCTGCGCAACATAATATTATTATTTAAGAGACAATCCATGTAATAGGAGACGAGCCTATTACCATTTATTGGATATCAATCCAACTCCGAACTACAGCGTAATCCCTCTCATTCTGAGGCTTATAATGGCCTTTAATAAAAGAGACCATGATTTGTCTTGTTAAATTTTTCCCTGGTCTGAATAGCAGAATAATCAATCAATCATTTATTTATTTGCGTAATATGGATACATTATAGTGTCAGAGCTAACTATCTATTAAAACATTCACAAAAAAAGAAAGGGATGTGGGTTAAACTGCGAGTAACAGCTAGCATTGTAGTGCAAGTCTCTCTGCCGCGTCTGTCTGTTTGTCTGAACGCAATAAACTTTAAAAACTACTGAACGGATTTTCATAAGGTTTTCGCCAATAGATGGAGCGATTCATGAGGAAGCTTATAGGCTATTTAGCGTAGCTAAATTACTGAAACCACGGAGTTCAGCTGGTACAAAATATGAGGCTTTACATAGTATCGCAATGACAACCAAAATAAACGTATAATGTTCCCACTTACGCTAGGTTCGTTCATGTCGTTCCACAGATGCACATCCTTGCTGGTTCCCGGGAAGTTCTCGAACAGGTACCGCTCCGAATAATACTTGCTCGCCACGGGGTTCAAGAAGTCCAAATACGACGAGGCGCCGGGCCAGCACCAACCTGGATTTTGTAATTATTGTTGTTGATTTTGTCGTGTGGCTATATCTTTTAATGGAACGCACGCGTAGAGCAGTATCACGTATATTTCACGTTCGTTACATCTAGGGCCGTCTCGCTTTATTAAGGGTCCGGCGGAGTTTCAATTGCCCACAAAAACGTAATACCAAAATAAATCGTAATCCAACACACAATTTTATCAAATTGTGTCATTATTTGGATTCGGATACCGTCAATCTAGATTCGTACCGTACTATTGCCATGAAGTATGGAGGCATATATGGAGAGCCATGCTTCGGCACGAATGGGTCGGCTCGACCGGAGGGATACCACGGCCTCACTGAAAACCGGCGTTAAACAACGCTTACGTTGTGTTTCGCCGAGTGAGTGAGGTTACCGGAGGCCCAATCCCCTTTTAAAAGGTCGGCAACGCACTCGTAACACCTCTGGTGTTGCAGGTGTCCATGGGTGGCGGTAATCGCTTACCATCAGGCAATCCGTCTGCTCGTTTGCCCTCCTATCCCATAAAAAAAAACACACCTTCGTAATCCTTTCCATCCTTATCCTTGACGTAGTATCCGTTCTCGGTGGCGTCCTCGTGCAGGAAGTAGCCAGCCTCTCGCTTGATGTGGGGGTCCACGATGATGACCAGCTTACGACCCTTGGCCGTCAGGTTGGCGACCATATCAGCGGGGTGAGCGAATTTGATGGGGTCCCATGTGAAGTACCTAAGTAACAGTCATATTGTAAACATACAATCACGCATGTATTCCCCGAAGGGTTGGGCAGATGGGTACTAATTTAGGTCCCATCTAATACAGGGCGAGCCTATTGTCATTAACCGTGCACAAATTCCAACTCCGAGTTGTTCATCGAACCCAGAAGCTCTAGCGTAGTAGTTGCACTTAGGACCACTAGACTAACGGGGCAGTTAATTATCACGGTTAAACAGTGAATTAAAACATCGTGAGGAGACATGCATGCCTGAGAGATTTTCTTGACGGCAAAATCAATACAATAACCCTAATGACTGTACTACGTGTTATGGCAAAGTCAGAAAAATAGCCAGATTATAGCCGTTTATATGCGTTTGTTTTTACGAAATTGCCGTGGTGCTCAGTCGCCTTAGCAGTGCGGCCGCGGCCTAAGAGCCCCAACGGACAGCAGACTGCCAGAGCCACAGCAACCGAGGGGAACTGGCTCTTCCGTGCAAAAGTCGAAACACACACCGCAATGCTTTAGGAAAGACTCCGACATAAGGGTGGTCGCCAGCCAGTCAGATCCCAAGAGGTCCTACCACCGAGCAAGTCAGATATTTTACGCCTCTTACGGGATGCTACCACCTGAGTGATAGCACGGCCTCACAGAAAACCGGCGTCAAACAACGCTTACGTTGTGTGTTCGGGGAGTGAGTGAGGTTACCGGAGGCCCAATCCCCTTTTAAAGGGCCAGCAACACACTCGTGACTCCTCTGGTGTTGTGGGTGTCCATGGGCGGCGGTATTCGCTTATCATCAGGCGATCCGACTGCTCGTTTGTCGTATTATCCCATAAAAATGCTATCTGAAAGGCAGTGAGGAACAGTATTCTAACCCTTGGAACTTAATCTTGTAGCACTTACCGCCTATGACACAGGTTTATCCTAGTACAGGCACCAAACACTGTAATACCTCCTAATTATTTATTTTTAAGTCATATTTGTATTATATTTTACCCTTGTAATCACTACATAGTTTATAACAAAGTCGCTGTCGCTGTCTGTCCGTCCCTATGTATGCTTAAATCTTTAAAACTACGCAACGGATTTTGAAGCGGTTTTTTTTAATAGATACAGTGATTCTAGAGGAATCTTTTAAGCTATTTAACATTACGCTACGAGTTACGACTCTTAGGAATGGGGTAACGCGGGTGAAACCGCGGGCGGGTCGCTAGTTATGAATAAAATTTTTATTTTTATTTTAACCCGTCCCCACTCGGGCTAGCGTGGACTATAGCCTAATCCCTGTCAGTGTGAGAGGAGACCCGTGGCCCGCAGTGGGACAGTTTTATGGGTTGGTATAAGTGTACTGACTTCTTCCTGTCGGTGTACTCGATGTCGAGCCAGATGACGTCGGCGGGTATGTCGTGGACGTCGAAGTTGTCGTCCACGCCGCGCACGTCCGCCTCGTCGTTGTAGTTCCAGCGGCTCTGGTGGTACGCCAGCGAGAATCTCTGTACAACAACACAAACTTTACAGAATTAACTGTTATTTATTTATTTTCTTTGATTAAACATACTGTGATTGGAAAAAGGTGAGCAAAAGGTGAACCTAAACTTCTTCAAAGAACACAGACAAAAATGGAGACTTCCTTACGACAAAATTTTTTTTTTCGGATAATTTTGTAGCGATTCGGGACATCGCTATTAATATGAATATAGAAAACAATTGTATTCGTTTCCTATCTTTGTGTCCCAAAATTGACACAAAACCAATAGACACTATTTTTATTATTTTCGAAAAATAGAAAGACAATCTACTCCTCTTAATTAAAATTACCTAATTGGTGTTTGAAGCCGTCAATCAACGACAAAACTGATTAATACGCAATTATACTCAGGCAGATAATACGTAGGCATTAGCAATATTGTTTAATCTATACTAATATTATAAAGAGGAAAGATTTGTATGTAAGTATGTTTGTAACGAATTGGCTCAAAAACTACTGGACCGATTTCAAAAATTCTTTTGCCGTTAGAAAGCTACATTATCACTGAGTAACATAGGCTATATAACATCACGCTACGCCTCTTAGGAACGGAGCAGCGCGGGTGAAACCGCGATCGGGTCGCTAGTCATGAATAAACGTTTTGCTCATGGGCGAGTGTTGTTTTTCGGGGCTGGTAATTTAAACCTATGGAAGTATTGTGATTAAATATATTTGGTTAGTATACTCACAGGTGGCAGGGGCGCTACTCCGGTGAGTCTGGTGTACTGACGGAACAGGTCGGCCGGCTTCTCACCCAGAAACACGAACACGTCCACAATACCCGACTCACTCATGAATCTGAAACAAACCTTCTTTATTTTTTCTGTCTTTATTTAAAGGGTTTTGTCGCTGAACGAAACCAATTAACTAAATCGTTGACAATTTTAAAGTCGAAAGTGTCTATAATAAATGATGATTCACTCATTCATCCTTGTTTGATCACATGGTCACAGATAATATAATACTAGTACAGATGCCTCATCCCATACAAAGAATCGGGACCTTCGTAACGGGCGGGATTCTTCGGGCCAGGATTTTTTTCTTTTGTCGGCGATAGATGTCGTATGCAACGCACTTGCTGCATGCGCCATCTATTAGCGCCTCAAGTTTACTAGATGCCAACCAATAGATGGCGCTAGTGCGCATTCGAACTGGCAGGACGTAGGTACCTGTACCTACGTATACATACACGATACGACAGTTCGTCTATTTTAGTACCTAGGTACTTATTCTTATTTATGAGTAAGTTCATCGTAATTCGTACTCGTAACTTGCTGATGGTCGCGCGCTTACATGCCTACTACGGGGTGCGCTGCGTAGGTATTTGTACCTACGGATGCTCAGTTTACCCGAGTAGGTAAGTAAGTACTTACTGGTCGGGCGGACCTGTGTTTGTATTTAATACTTTTTATTTTATGACTACCAATACCTACTTACGCTTATTTTATTCTCGTAATGTTTTAATTCCAAATTGATATGGGTGTCGATTTTAAGGTTATTTGGGCTGCTGATTTCAATAAAGATATTAATTTTGAAATCCAAGATGGCGGACATTATTTTTCTAAATTGATAAATTGATAAGGGCACTGATAATATTAGTACCTAATATGGGTGTCAATTTCGAGGTTTCTCAATGTGCTGATTACGAAAAAGACATTAATTTGAAATCTATGATGGCAGACATTATTTTTTTTAATAAATATACTTATATGAGTGTGAAATTAAAGGTTGCTCACGGTGCTTTATTAAAAAAAAGTATTTTTTTAATCCATGATGGGCAGACATTATTTTTCTAATTGATGTGTGTGTCTAAATTGTTTTTCATAGCAAGATAAGTAGGTACATACCTACCTACTTAATAATTTTATTAAGTACCTAACTCACAGTACAATGACGCCTATATTCCCCGAAGGGTTAGGCAGAGGAGTAGGTACCTATTAATATACACCCCTAGTTGGCCGATATATTTAGGTCCCATGTAATAGGGGGCGAGCCTATTGCCATTAACCGGGCACAAATCCAGACTCCGGGCTGCTACTGAGAATTTCATAGAAAAACCCAATAACACTGCTCGACTTGGGGATGGAACCCATGACCTCTATGTATAAGTAGGTACCTACTTAAGGATTAATATAAAGCTGCGCTGTTCCCGTATACAATAAAGGCAGAATTAAAATAATAGCGCAGACAAAATCACGGGCTGAGGTTCGTTGTGATTTGTGATTGTGATATTTTTTGTGCCTTGTACAAGCATCAAGCACGCGTCTGTGACGTCACTGCGCTTAGACGCTCAAGTTGACGACACGTTTAGCATAGCGGCTGAGCGATCGGCTTCTGCGCAACGTGTTGTGGGTTCGATCCCCACACGGAGCAAATATTTGTATGATCTACAGGTAGTTGTTCTGGGTCTGGGTGTTTTGTGTATGTGAGAATTTGTGTTTGTAAACGCACCCACGATACAGGAGAAAATCCTAGTGTGGGGCAACGTTTTCTTTAAAAAAAAAGTCTCAACTTATCGCGCACGTAGGTTAGGTAGGTATGTAAATAGGGAGGTACATCAAAAACTGAGTCTCGTAATTTTCAAGCACAATAGTAGCACGGGAATCGTGGTTTGTTTTATAGTTTGTTATAACTTTATTGTGGAACACAAAAAACATAAATAGAGTAGGATAGTTACCTAGATAGTTACCTACTTGTAATTAGATAAGTAAGTAGTCAGGTAGGTACATATGAACATATGTACCTGCCTGACTACTTACTGACGAGACTGCCAATTAGCTAAGTAGGTACATAAATGAATTGAGCTAATTGGCAGTATTCTTCTGGGACTTTTTCATTACGATTCCAAATAGGTAGGTACCTAGAATGCACAAAGTCTAAATCAAAGGTAAAGAGATTTTTTTTTATATAAAAACTTAGGTACTAGCAATGTGTGTCACACATTACTAGTATTCTTGTTAACCCCTCGTGCTAAGCTAAATGCTTGTGTTACGAATGGGTTCACGTCGGTAGTGCAATGGGTGGGGTTCGAACCGGCAACCACATGATCGCAAGTCCGACGCCCTAGCCATTAGGCTGCCGCCGCTAAAATAGGTATAAAGTTAGGTAAGTAGGTACTTATACTTAACACACGTAAACAGAAATATTTACATAAGTAGCTACTATCTATACATAATCTAGATATAAGTAGGTACTTATATACCTATATTTGTCTACAACAGCTCTACACTAAATTACATAGGTACCTAGGTAAGACATAACTTATTATGTTATTAAAGTTACTTATATATTACTTATATAGGTAGGTACACTACCTACTATTTAATATAGGTACCTATTTACTTACATACCTAGGTTAGGTGCCTGCTTACTTACAATACCTACTATCTACGTATCGCACCTAGAGATGATCTCGCAGTTCCAACAAATGAAAAATATACATAGAAAATTTTATAACCGTTTTCGTAACAAAAAACATTACGAAAGACGTAATCTTTTTTACGTAGATAGGTACACGCCTATATAGGTAGATAAATAAAAACAGAATGCCCAATCTCCGCCCCTCCCTAACATCAAATACGGAGCGTTTGCCGGACTGTGAACAAGGGTTGTCCGCAAATCGAACATTATTTTTGCAATTATGTTTAATTGAATACCTACTAAATAACTAAATAGGTAGGTACCTACTTGACATTAGTTTTTGGTGTGGAATAAACAATGTTCTATATACCTATTATCTATCTAAATACTTACAGTGTAAAATGTACCTATTTATAGGTATACATATCGTTATTGTCGTTGAATACACTACATCCAATAGGTAGGTACTACGCGTACGCATTTACCTTTCTCAAATGCACACTAGTTATAGGTAGGTTATTTTTTGGCTATATTATGGGCTCGTCATCATGTTGGCGAGCGAGCACGGCCAAATATTCGTGTTTTTTGTTAAAAAGAGCATAAAAATTTATATTTTATTCTTAGATTTTTTTTTATTATTAGGTAGGTACCTAGGTACTTATTTGGCTTTTCATTTTGAGTACCTAACGGATTTTAGTTTTAAAATACTTTGTGAAATATGTACCTATGTAGGTACCTTATGTACCTACACTACCTATTATAGATATGGTACCTATGCAGCGCGCCGGCAACCCTACTTACTTCACGCACTTATTTGCGCTTGTACAAACGTCAATTTGCGTGTGTAGTTGTAGGTAATGTGACGCCATCTAGTAGTATTTTACATGAACTATGTTTACTTTGTTCGGGTTGGGACCCCATGACATGGTGTTGTTGGCGTGGGGGGAGGGGTTTGGGGGTCTCTGGTACAGAACTCGACCCCTCCTCAAAATGAGTTCCTGTTTCGGTCCAGAGCTCAATATAAATAAATTTTTAGCTACAGCCTTGTCATGTTATAAAATAGTCCTCTGTCATATAATTCTATATATTTTCCTAAAGTGCCCATGGCCTCCAATAGGCTAAAGACGACCCCGTTGAAGGAAGAAATTGAAGCGACCGCCAGTTCGCCCGATGTTAAGCGAAACTGCGATCTACAATGGAGCGCGCTTGCCTTGAAGAAACCGATTCACTCGTGATTTAAAGACACCCAGATTATATCTACCGGGGAAGACTCACTCAGGAAGCGCATTCCACATTTCAGCGGTACGCATGATAAAAGTGCACTTAAAGCGTTTTGTTCGGGTCTTTAGAATGTCCAACGTGAAGCGATGTCGCTTTTTCGTGCTTCTGGCCGTACGATAGTAGAAAGGGCTTGGGGGAATAACGTGTTGATCTAATGCAGCTATAACATACCTGGCATCAACACGGCGCTTCTGTCCGCCGGTGACGAGGTTGACGAGCGAGGACACCACGGTGCTGTCGGCGTAGTTCACCACGTCCACCCAGGTCTCCGCAGAGTTGTGCCAGAACACGCCAGCGCTGCGTTTGGCTCTATAAAATAAAATTATATTAAAATTTCTCACATTTTACATGTCTTTTTGTATTGCATCAGATAATACATACAAGGCCCAAGTCTCCTATTTCAATAGTATCAGAATGGCACTTGGCACTTATATATTACTAGCTTCTGCCCGCGACTTCGTCTGCGTAGACTTCATGATTGGGTCCGACCTGGATAAAAAGTAGCCTATGTGTTATTATAGTGTATTATCTATACATCCGTCCATACTCACAAACTTTCACGTTTATAATATTAGTAAGGATGTCAAGAGCCATCCATAAATGACGTCACGACTTTCATGAATTTTTTTACTTCCACTTGGGGCACTGCTTTGTTCTAATACTTTCTCACAAAATTTTGCTGATTTATCTAAACTGGTTGACAGGCTTTTTGGACTTTGGTTCTTATAATAACCGGGACCCACATGTTTATATGTTTTAGACTGTAAACTGCCACACTGTACTAAAACAGTAAATAACTGTGACGTCTAAAATTCTCTCAGAGGAGATCCGTGCCTAGCAGTGGGTCAAAATATTAAAAAAAATCATTGCCCCGCACTAGGATTTTCTCCTGTCTCGTAGGTGCGTTTACAAATACACATTCTCACATACACAAACGCCCAGACCCGAAACAATCTATAGATCATACAAATATTTGCGCCGTGTAGGGATCGAACTCACAACACGCAGCACAGAAGCCAATGCCAAGACATGGGATGTTGATGATAATGTTGTACTCACCCGTGCGCATACATGACGGGCACGGCGCCATAGATTGCCATGCGGCTGTCGAGCTCGTACTCGAACACGTCCAGGTTGTAGAGTCGGTAGGGCTCGCCCGACGTCGTAGTGTGGAGCGCAAGCCCGTCCGTATGCTCAGGAATACCTGATGTATTGTAAAGACGTGCAACTTTATAATAATCTTCCCACGGATATGAGGAACACATCTTCTTTTAAGGGTCCGGCGGAGGTTGAATTGCCTACAAGAACGTAATACCGAAATAAATCGTAATCCAGACAATATTCTACCAAATTATGTTATTATTAGGATTTGGATACCGTTAATCTAGGTTTCAACAATACTATTTCGTCTACTACTGCTTCACTGGATATAAAAGACCGAGAAATCGTTCCAAACATGGTAAAGTTATCAAAAATTGCATTCGCTTACATTTATTTCCAGTAAAGTAATTTGGATGAAATGGTAACTTAGGAATATAGATTAACGATATCGGAATCAGAATAATAACAGAATTTGATTAAATTGTGTTTGAATTACGATTTATTTCGGTATTACGTTTGTAAGGGAAATTCGGTCCGCCGGACTCTTAACATATTTAAAACAAAACTGAGACATTATGTCACTAACAATATAAAATTGCTTACATAAGTAGGTAATTGTATATTAGTATATACTATAGCCCGGTCGTGTTTATAAGTCAAATTAATACAAATGGCATGTAATATCACGTAAGCTACTGGACCACACTCAACATAAGACTTGTATTTTTTTTTATGGGATAGGAGGGCAAACGGCAAACAAGAAAAAAAAAGATTACCGCCGTCCATGGACACCCGCAACACTAGAGGAGCCACAAGTGCGTTGCCGACCTTTTAATAGGGGATTGGGCCTCCGGTAACCTCACTCACTCGTCTTAATACAACGTAAGCGTTGTTTAACGCCGGTTTTCTGTGAGGCCGTAGTATCACTCCGGTGGAGCCGGCCCATTCGTGCCGAAGCATGGCTCTCCCACGTTCTATCCCATATTAAAACTCCATTAATATCACATCTCATAAGTAAGGTTCTAACCGCGACTGCTGCGCTAGAGTTTGGGTTCGATTGCCTTGGTCGATCGCGAGCAGTATTATTGGGTCTTTCTATGTAATTCTCAGTAGCAACTCAGAATTTAGATTAGTGATTAATAATAATAATATCTGATGTCAAGCGGAAAACCCGGCAGCTTAAATAGGACTGGGCGGGACACGTCTGCCGCATGCCAAGCGAACTTTGGGCAAAAGTCACCACAAATTGGATCCCATACGGAGTGAAGCGACAGCGTGGTCGGCCCGAACGGAGCTGGCTTATGAACTCGACTCTTACGATACAGATTGGGTGGCTAAAACCACAGATAGAGCGGTTTGAAAGAAGAGAAGGGAGGCCTTTGCCCAGCAATGGGACGAAATGAGCTAGAAAAAAAATGTCTTTATTCACATAAAAAAGTACTAAAATATCATTAAGTCCCAGATTAATGGCAATAGGCTCGCCCCCTGTCACATGGAACCTAATCATACTATCTAACTGTGGATAACGTAGTTAGTTACACATTCATATGATTTTATATAATTCTTTGTTAACCATATTATAATGTGTACTTGTTGGTTTTCCCTAATAAATATAATAAAATAAAACTATGGGTACATTTAGTACACGCCCCCTAACCCTTCAAGGATAACAGACCAGACGTTATTTATTTATGATTATGAAACCTTCATGTATTCACAATATTCTTGACTTTTGGAGCGCCGCGGTCGATAATAGCCGACAAAAAAAAATATGCCCACCACGGTCGGGAAAAGCCAACCGAAAAGATGATAATATCCTAATTAAGTAATCTCATTTTCCGACCAAAAGATTAAAAGGATTGTTAACTGATTATAATTATTTTTCACAGCGACAATATGACAATAAATCATGACTCATATAAAAAGTCAACCATAAATAGAGCCGATCAACACAAGAATAATCAAATCTGTTCAATATTAAGGAAATTATAAGCATTTGAATTTTATGCTAGACAGAGATACATGTTGACGTCACATATTGACTGCTATAGCGATTGCTGTGTGCTCTTGTGAGAAGTAAACTCACCGTAAACATGGTCGGCTTCTGGGAAGCTGATGTCAAGCGAGATGGCTTCGTTGCCCCGCGGCTTGCTGTCATGGTGGGACTTGAAATTCTCGCCCCAGGTGCCTTCTTCCTCCTGAATATAAAAAAAAATAAGATTTATTGACCAAAAGTATTAGATTTCTATAAATTTAATTGATATGTTTATTGCAACATTGTGAGAATAGGTGTTGTATGGAGAAAATATGTCCAGTGAGCCCCACACTAGGTCATGCATGTCTGTGGAGACTATAACTATCACCATTTTTTTTTTTCCTTAAAAAGATCAGGTGATTAGGACTCGCAACTGGCTGGTGTATATGAAAGTGGATGAAGCAAAGGAGGTGTGCAAGAATCGTAGCAAGTGGCGTAATGTAGTTTCTACTTAGTAAGTAGTACTTACCTATGGACAAAAGTCGTGAATGTATGTAACTATGTATTTTTTTAAACAACTTATTTGTATTAAGGCGGATCGTTCAGCTGAGCTCGCGAAATTCAAATTTCAAGTGATTATTCACAGTTTGTAGGTGTATAACAAATTCTAGATTCATGGCAGTTGTAATTGCGACATTAACTATACAACATTCACAACTGAGAACTAAAACCTTTACTTATAAATACTTATTTCCTTTACTTATAAAGTTATCTGGTGGTGGAAAAATCGGCCCTTAGTTAAGCCGGATCGTTCAGCTGAGCCCGCGAAATTCAAATTTCAAGTGATTTTTCGCAGTTTGTAGGTCTATAATAAGTTCTGCATTCATGGTAATGGTAATTGCAACGTTAACTATACAAAATTCACAATTTTTATCTAAAACCATTGCTTAAAAATCATTATTGTAGCTAAAAGTAGTGTAAAATGTCAATTTTGACCAATTACACAGATTGCGCCAAGTTTTTGGCTTGATAAGTAAAGGTTCTCAGTTGTGAATGTTGTATAGTTAATGTCGCAATTACAACTGCCATGAATCTAGAACTTGTTATACACCTACAAACTGCGAAAAATCACTTGAAATTTGAATTTCGCAGGCTCAGCTGAACGATCCGCCTTAAGTCAATGCAAAGAAGTCGTCAGCTAGGAAATTAAGAAAGAAAATAAATGTATTCAGGTAGACAAGACGCACACATTTGTATTTAACAAAGAGATGCTTAAACTAATTGCTAATGTAGATATGTGTGATTCACGGAAAAAGGCCATCGCTCAGTTTAATGCTGTGACTTCCGAAATTGTTGTGCACCTAAAATTATTTTTATGTTATTTTATTTCAACTTTTTTAGTAGCGAGTAAAATTTTACGTATACCCAGACGACGCTATCATTTTATCATTTACGTGTTATTGTCATTTTTTGTTCTAAATTTTGTGGGACCACCTCTGAAGACCTACCGATCAAAAAAAGAATCATCAAAATCGGTCCATCATTGACGGAGTAATCGCGTAACAAACATACAAAAAAATAAAATAATAAGCATACTTGTGAACCTCCTCCTTTTTGAAGTCGGTTGAAGATACCAGCGTACTGTGGGTGTATATTAATACACCTCTGCCTATGCCTTCAGAGAATACAAGCGTGATGATATATACATACTTGTAAAGTAAACAAATGAGACCTACTACCTCATTAGTTCATTACACGTTATTACGTGATACTTGCAATGAACTAATTAATTGTTTAAAATAAACACACATTGATACAACAACGCCTGACCTCACGTAGACAATTAACTAACAAGTTTATCTGTGACGTCACTGGTATATGAAATTATTAAAACGCTTTTATTATAATCTAAAAGCATTGACATTATTGATAGTATATAAATGTACACGTCTAGTTATCCATTCCAAACGGTCGCGGTGGGAAAATCACTTAAATTTTATGTGTTTTGGTCGCAAAAATATCAAAAGTCGTAAATTTCTTGTTAAATTTCTAGCTGTTTATATGTCTTTTTATTAATCTTATAGCTTCAATTTAATTTTAATTTTACATCTCAAGTGCATTTAATTCAACTTTCTGTTTGTTTTATATTACTGCATGATGTGGTCTCCTGTAATTGAGGAAACACTAGGAATAACTATTATTGTAAACACTACTATAGCATGTAAGGTGTATACTTTGTTGGAGATCCTAATAAAAAAAAAATCAATGACAATAATCACAAATGCGAAACATTTAGTACCCCAATCGTCTTTATATCGAGTGTTTATACGAATAGTAGCCCGGCAAACGTTGTCTTGCCACGTATCATCATCATTATCTATCAATTTATTTGGGGTCGGCGCAGCATGTCCTTTTCTTCCATTCATCCCTATCAGCCGTCACCTCAATCATTCACTCCAATTCCCATGGCTTGCCATGCCACCTACCGGCTCAAATTGTTAATCTAAACCATCCAGGGACCCATTTAAACATACACAAAAAAATATCAAATCACACCAGCAGCTTATGAGGAGTTCGGGCAATGCACAAAACAGAACACCTGACAGAAAACAACGCCATGTTCATTTGTGTCCGTATTTTATTTCTGTCAAATCTGTCATCTCTATCCGTTCCCGATACAAAATGTATGAGAAATGAAATTTTCTTCATAATGTTCTTATTTGTGAATTTTTTCGATGTTTTAATAGTTATTTTGCTAATCTAGAGGAGACAAATCCAACAAACCAAAGATCATAAAAATCGGTCCGGCCGATCTCGAATTATAAGTGTTGTAAGCAGTCTCCTCACGAACTGGACAGTTTATGTTAAATAATGCGTTTAAAACAAAAATTGTTTCACAATTATTCATTTGAAAACGCCCAGTTAATTTTTGACAAAATAAAACAATTACAAAATCTCAAACGTTGAGGGAGGGAGCGCTACCATAAAGTTTCTGCCGATTTGACGTGACCAGCTAATTTTCGAAATCATATGCGTATTAATAATTGACGACATTTAATTTTTTTAACACCCTTATATTAAATTTTACTTTAAACTAGATCGAAAACTAGGATATCCGTATGTTTTTATTTTTCCGATATTTGTACGGTTAATCGGTGACATGGCGTCATTTTTCTAACCTTTTTATGTCAGTTTGGCATCTGTCCTATTTATTCATTAATCTTACATTACATATTACGTTGCTGATTTTCTATTATTTCGACAAAATTTCAATTTTCTCCCCAAAAGTGACGTCATCATACGTGTTTTGATTTTTTAGCTCCGAAATGAAAAAAATAAAATGTTTGGGAACTCAGGATAGGAAAACAAAAAGAAACAGTATTTTTGTTTTGCTAGCTTAATAATTTTGTAATTTTATGAATTGTCTTTCATTCCGCGAGGAAACCATCACTAGATGATTTTGCAGTTTCCTACTAAATATTATCTTCTGCTAATTAGGACGACGCCTTAGCTAAACTTAATAAACAAAAAGAGATAAAATGACGTAATTAGAATTAATAAAAACATATTAAGACTTAACGTACTGTTAAATCTTAATGCTGCCGCGTTGTTTTGGTCATTAGGGTGTCACTGAACTTCTCGTCATGCTCTAATTGACTAAGGCGATAAAATAACAGGATACATTATTATTATGACGTACCCGCGGTCTACAATAATATAATGATATTCTTGACTTCTTCTAAGACTTTGTCATCAAAATACATCTCTTATCCAAACATTATATTGTCTGCTGGGTCTGAGTCTCCTTTCAGAGAGTGAGAGGGATTAAGCTATAGTCCACCACGCTGGCCTAGTGTAGGTTCGCAGACTTCACCTACTGACGAGAAAATCTCCCAGGCAGATGTTTTCCTTCACCGTTTATGTGCTCATTCGCAAAAATAAACATATTTTAACATTAATTTTAAATCTAAAAGGCTAGGTAGGCTAATGGCTAGCGCGTCGGACTTGCGATGATATGGTTGCCGGTTCGAAACCCACCCATTGCAATACCGACGTGAACCCACTCGTAACCCAAGTATTCAGCTTAACACGAGTTGTTAACAAGAACAAATCTTACTACTATACTATAAATGAGAAAGTTTGGATGGATACTCAATCAGGCCAGAATGACTAAACGGATCTGGATGAAATTTGGCATAGAGATAGAATAGAGGCTGGAATACCACATGGGCTACTTTTTATCCAGGTTTGACTCAAGTCCACGCAAACGAAGTCGTAATCAGAAGCTAGTCATTTATAAATAAAATATTTTCTTATTTGCATTGTTATTCAATCTCAATCCTAAAGTGGCACGTTTTGAGATCTCGTCAAGATAACAAGTGCATGGACCCGATATCTTGTTCTATGTATAAACAAGTATTTACAATCAGTCACGTATTCTGATAAGTCAAGATCAATGACAGGGCCAATCTGCGTATGTAAGTGACGAGGTCAATCCTAAGATGCGATGGATGTGAAGAATGTGATGGCAAATAAGACGAAACGGGGGGGAGGGGTAAAAATGGCCACTTAATGAATCATAATATGATTCACGGACACACATCGTGCTAATAATTTTCAGTAAAGCTGACTAGTGATTGCAATCCAGCAGCATTTTCGATCCAGCTGGGTCCTTTCGGGATTAATAAAATTCCAACTGGATCCAGCATGTTTACGAATTTTTCTACAATATACTACACTACAAAAACAATGATCAAGCACGAAAACTTTATAACTAGCTAGAGCCGAAAGGTATCCAGCAATATGCAGAAATCAAATCAAAGGACAGGCGGTACCATGTTGCGTTGCGAGGCCACGTCACTATTCATCGTCCAAAATTTAAAAGTAAATCATTTGCGGCACCGCATTGCCGGATCCAGCAAAGATGTGCTCAAGGTAGCTGGATTGCTGAGTTTGGCATAGTGGATCTAGCTGGATTGCTGGATGCTGGATCTAGCTGCAGGCTTACTCTTGAGAACAATAAAATAAAATATACAATACCAATCCAAACGTCAATTTGGCTGTCGGGCGATTTCGTTAACCTTGTATCGGCATCCCTGATTGGCCAATGGTTGGGTCGATTCCCAATCCTATTTAGTTTACTCAATCACCGCGCAATATTGAAACAATTTGGCGCTAGTCTCGGATTCAAGAGTACAAAACTTGACGAAACGGCACAATTCCAATGTCGATGTATCGGAATTGAGTTCAAGAGTAAGCCCCCTGGATCCAGCAATTGTAATCCGTTAAACTGATCTCTTATTTTCCAGAAAGCCTATACAATGCAAGGTCAGTTGATCCTAGCAATCTCCGCGATAAATCACAATAAGTATGATACTTATTGTAATTTATTTAGCAAAAATCAAAGGTGAAAAACTCAATTTTGAGTTAATACCGCTTTTGCACTTTGTTTTATTATGTTGTTTATTTTGTTAAATTTTCTGTGTGTGTGCAATACATACTAATATTAAAAATGCGAAAGTTTGCATAGATGTTTATTACTTAATCGCATCAAAACGACTGAAAAGATTTGGATGAATGTTAGCACAGCAATGATAGTGTGGAATACCAATATGGTACTTTTTATCCAGGTCGGACCCAATTCTGAATCCACGCAGACAACGCTGCTGACAGAAGCTAGTAAAGAATAAAACAAAAGAAAAATTATTGATCAGAGGCTAGTAACTGTCTACCAAATGAACTGCGATATTCATTCATTCGATAAATGGACCCACAATGAAACTAATTGTGATCCCTGATATAGAGGATTGGGTGGAGTCCTTTTACCAAAACTTCCACCAAAAACAGACATATCATCGACAATAGCAATTTACGAATCACAAAACATTGAAACTCATCATTAGGAACATTTTACATGTAACGAAGCTGAACGTTGGCAATGTATGGTATACACTATGGTCAGTACTACGCTTCTGAAGTTAGTCACGCGCACGTAAAATCACTTAGAATTGTATTTGTGCAATTTTTTTTTTATTCATTATTACGGCTTACGCTTGACTGCCAGTTCGCCTGATGTAAAGCGACAATGCAATCTACGATAGAGCGCGCTTGCCTAGAAGAAACTGATTCAGTCGTGATTTAAGTCTTTAAATATGGGTGTGTACCCAGATTATATCTATCGTGGAAGATCCACTCGGGAAGCATATCGAAATCAGTAACGGCAATAATTACGAATGTCTTTACCTCGAGTTTTTATATGTACTCAAGTATTAGAATTAACCACTTGCAGACAATTTCAGACGCGCAGTTATTTCTTACTGTACTAAGAATTAGATTCTAGTCCTACATTGTAGCACTCTAGATTCTAGAATGTAGGACATTAAGGTGTGTTCCTGCATGTTCTATTTGATGAGATTCATACTATGAAATTAAATGCAACTCTTGTCTATTTGTTACGCTTTCACATCTAAACTGCTCAACCAATTTTAATGAATTTTGGTATAGAGATACATTGGGCTTTGGAGAAGAATATCCCAAAAGACTGTTATCTCAAAAGTTATTTGGGATACGAGTGAAACGGGTGAAACCGCGGGCTTAAGCTACTTTTTAATGCTGCATATTTGATATTATTATAATATTATATTCTATGGAATATTGATGTGATCAAGCTTTCTAGAAAGGCCAGATTACGACTTTCCTGGCTACCTGGCAGAAACCATAGAATAGAAACACATACCTACACATACCATCACAACTATATTCACCAAAGGCTAAGGCAGAGGCGTGCTAATATACACACACAGCTCGCCGGTATGTTTAGGTATGAGAAATAAGCGGACAAACACAAAAGCACACTCACGACTTCCACAAGATTAGATCCATCCTCATCATCAATCCTTTCCTTCTTAGCCCGGAGTGGTTCTACCAATAGCTGTCCATTTTCGTTCAGCACCACTGCAACTTCACCAGCTAAGTTGACAAACTCAAACTTGAGGGGTTCCGCTGTGATGATGACCTTGTGACCTTGGGTATTTATCAGGGTCAGTTTGCCATCCTCTTTAGACAGGAGTTTAATGCTGTAACAAGGATAGACAATGATAAATTTGTTCCTGACAGCTTTATTCCAAAAGAGCTCATTAGTCTAGTGGTCCTAAATGCGACTGCTAGGTTTACAGGTGTTGGGTTCTATTCCCAGGTTGAACAGTGTTTGGAGTTTGGATCTATGCATGGTTATTGGCAACAGGCTCGCTTTCTATTATATGGGACCTAAACTTGCTGTTGTTACCCATTTGAGCCGGGAGGGTTATGATTTTCGAGTGTCTGTATATATGTGACGTCAAATATTAGGGGGGGACTGTATTACAAATGTAACGATGTGTGGCAGAGAGGGGGGAGGACAATTATGACCAATCTCATGTAGTTGGAGGCTATATGTCTTTGGAGTTCAATTTAAGATTCGAAAGATAAGATAAGAAGACTGCATGAGATTGGTCATCTTGTTTTCATTTTTTTGGTAGTCAAATTTTCTGATTGTTTAAGTTAACTTATTTTATTGTATTTTAATGTAAGGTAAATGTTAATAATAAAATGAATACTTACCCATCAGCCTTAGGTTCTCCATCTAGAGCCAACTGTGTCCTGTACCGGGGGTAGAGGGGGTCAGCTTCATCAATTTCAACTCGGAAGGTTCCATCAACAAGAGCTGACAGCCTCAGAGCATAGTGCCACTGTAGAAAATGTCATTAATGATTAATCCCATTTAGTTATTACAGACATAAAAAAAACGTATAATTGAGATTTGTTGTGTATGACTTTTAAAAAAAAAACAGCAAACTTTTTTTTTAATAGCAATGTTGGTCACACATTACTAGTATTCTTGTTAACCCCTCATGCTAAGCTAAATGCTTGTGATAAGACAGGGTTCACATCAGTAGTGCAATGGGTGGGTTTCAAACCGGTAAGCACATGATCATCAGTCCAACGCCCAAGCCTTTAGGCTACCGGCACTTCTATGTATGGATGTGGATGAGGCAAAACATGATTTTTTACATACATCTTCACTATATTGTGTTAAATAATGTAACTTTAGGCATAAAACTGATTAATTACCAGAAGATGAGGTTTTAGATAGGCACTTGATTAAAATTATAGATTTCAATTGGTCAAAGTAAGACCCATTTGATATGATTCTCAAGTGAAAGTGTCACAAGCTATGTAAAAATGTTATTGCTCTGATAAACCTGTGAAACAGTTCTATTTTTTATTGTTTGAAATAATTAACACAAAAATGCCAATAAAAAATATTTTATGACATTTTTAATTTCAATGTAACTATAAAAACTAGATACTCTTGGGGATTGGCCAAAATAATTCAGTAAAGAAAAAAAATATTGTTAGCTTAGGTTAGGGAGGTCTTTGTCCAGCACTGGGACCAACTGGGCTGATAATAATAAGGAATATGGAATTTTAAAGGAATTTCTAGTAAAGGCAAAGGGATTTTATTCCAGGTAGTTACTGCATCAAACAATATTACAAAAATAGCTTGGCTAACATCCAATCTTCAATGCACTTATGTGTATCTTGTAAATCAAAATTTTTTTACTAACCAATGTGATTCTCTGTGCTGTTGATGTGTCCACTGTGTTAACTTCGGCTGATAGAACATTTCCATGTACAAGAACAGTGTCTAAATTAAGTGCATACTGAGATTTTTCTGGCTTGAAACCTCGCAGTCTCTTGCAGAATCCCGATTGATCGCAAGTTTTGAAATTATTCTTATCTACGGCAAAACTACTGTTTAACGCCAAAACAGCCACCAGCAGAAGTCTCCAAGCCTTCATACTGCAATACAAGTAGTTAATTTAGTGCCAAAAATTTGCTATTAGTAACAAAGGCGGAAGACCGGTGTCAATGCAAATCCGGAATTTTAACAAGAGTTGTAATTTGATATTTGACTACATACCTGGCCAAATTTATAATTTCAACACCTCAATAACGGAGTACAATTATGTAGCAATTTTTCTATATTATCATCGCCACGGAAATAGTATTATTGTTATATTTAAAAACGACGAATACTTATTCTATAGCACGCTCGCGTTACGTGGAGATATCCCGTTCGTTTGACCATAGATTAGTGATGTGTGCTGGTGTGCCACCGGGCCGGTGTGGTAGCGGTGGGCGATTATGTGAGCTACTAATGAAATCATTCAATTATGAAAATGAATCGAGATATCCCGATTATACAGATTTAAATTACTAATTTAGTTAGTAGTCGCGGTCGCAAGTCGGTGCAGAGCATATTAGTCAATATCACTTTAAGAATATTGTTTTCATGGTGAGTGTTGGATTTAGGTACTCAAATAAATAATGAAATAAGTATAAGATAATACTTTTTATGATGAAAAAATATTCTATAATATGGTATCATATTTATATTATTATATAAATAAATTTATATTATTAAATAGTATTTTAAATAGAAATAATTTATTGAGTAAACATTGTTTGCTAAGATAGTTTAAACTAGGTATAAATTAGTAAAAACAAAGTATAAATTAGTTACAATATAATACATGTGCCTGAACTAGGTAATCCTGTGTTTCAGGCGAAAAACTATTCTACTATTTTTTTTTTCTTGAATACATATCTAGTTTCACTCTTTTAGGTAGGTAATAATGTTTGACCGAGGAGCGACCCATGAGTCTCTGGACTTTTTTTACAACAGGATTAGTAGTACTACTCAGTAATGTCATTAAATTTTGAAAATATTAGTTACTAATTTCATAATCGATTATCAACATTAGTAATACAAAGTAAATCGATTAGATAAATCATTCATAATCGGCTACCACTACGGTGTAGTGCAGTGGCGCTAGTATAGCTCAGTTCCCGAGTGAGTGATTTAAATATCCTTTCATATGAGCTAATCTCTCACTGACTCACTGCTCATTTGCGATTATCGCAATTTTTTTTTTTTTCAAGTAAACATTATGTTTCACTGTGAGTGATTTACTGAGTTGATTCTCGTTGGCTTGCCTCGACAAACTATTACCGGACACTAGGAATTAAAACGAAAGCAACTGCTAATGTTATGCACAGGCCCCTCTTTTCCATTGACCACTATGGGCAAATGCCCAGGGCATAATCGATCGATTGCCCGCGAATCATAGGGGCGTCCCTAGTACCCACTGCTTTTGTTTTTTTAGCATTTGTTTAAAAAAATAGTCCCCTGACATAACACTGTCACTGGGGGCCGATTATCCCAAAAGTGCCCAAGGCCTCCAATGGGTTAAAGACGGCCCTGGTTATGGAAACGTATTTAATGCAATTTAAATTGGAACATAAGTCAGTCTCTAAGAATTGTATTTTTGTTATTTTGAGCTATTGTTTCTTTATGCGATTTCAGTTTGTTATTTTTTGTGCCATTAAAATTATCATTTCCCACAAATCTGTATATCGTAAATAAATTAATTCGATAAATATTTTATATCTTTAGAGATAATAATAGTCGGTATGCTGGCCACCTAGTCGGAGAGCCCGACACAACCGTCCCGCGTACCCGAAGCGGGCGGCGTAATAGAGAAATGTTGGTCTAGGACACTGATCACTTTAAAGAATTTTAAAGAGATCAGTGGTCTAGGAGCACTGTTCTCTATGCTAGTGTACCTAAAGAGGTCATTACCTAGGAGTTATCACCTGTTATCACTGAGGTTATCACTTAGCACGCTTAACACTATCTTTACAATATCTTTTTTCTTTTATAAGCTCAGTATATAGTAATAAATAGGTTACATCCTTACTCCTTAACATACATGAATGAGCTCTAAAATCGTAATCACTGACCTCTATAATTCAATTCAATTATTTTTAAATGGCAAGTTGTACTCTGAGATGGGTCTAAACGTAAAAAAATAACTCTGCGAAATGCTAATGCTAATAATAATTAACACTTAAAATTAATAGCTATTTTAGCAACTGCTAACAACACACACAGATTGTTAACATTATTAAGGTGCAGCACTCATTACCTAGATAACATATAACGTAAATATAGTTCGTAACGAAGCGAAGATCGTACGAATAAAGTAATTCAACTTAAAAAGATCAGTGTTTGTGTTTTCGAATCCGAACGCAGTTAAATATATCAACTCGATAAAATAACAAAACTATCTGTTGAATATGTCAGACTGAACACAAAAATAATAGTTGCTAAAATGATAACTACCTATTGAAAAAAATGCAATTGAGACGGAACATCATAGCGTCTTTTCTTTCATTTTTGCTATGTTTTGTTCATAGTGTAGCGACATCTACCGCGCTACATAGAAAATAGACGGACAAGTCCTGAATCGCGCAAGTGAAGTTTGCAACGCAATTTGATTATATACAACCGCCCGACATCAACCATCGGGCCATGGCCTGCCAGGCAAAACCTTTGGTTAGAGGGGCAATACACCTTAGCTCTCACAAATAGTATAAAGCGAGACAAACATAGATCCGTCCGTTCAGTCTGTTGCCCGCGCGCCACAGATCGCCTGTTTCATTCATTATTTTGTGACTGCTAAATTTAACAAGTATCTTAGAATTTATTTATTAAGTGTTAACACTAAAAAAAATAGCACTGTTAGCTTAGCAGCTTATTATATTTAGACTCATCTTTATTACTCTCAAGAATCGTAGACCTACAAAAAGTATGTTTAAATTAAACTGTTATTTTCTTCATGGTTTCCAGCTTCGAGTTGAATATTCTTTACCAGTGACGAAGAAAGTCATCTTTAATTTTAAAAAGTAAAAATAAACATGTCTTTTTTGTAGTTAAAACACATCACTTTATCCCCAATAGAACAGTGGAAACTTCATGCTTCGATGGAGTTTACATGTGAACATGACCTAAAGGTATAAGTTACCAGGTCATAAAATCCCTTTAAAAAAAAAACGAGTGAACACAAAAGTCACGATTTTCAATTTTATATCATTTGCCTACACTCGTGCACGTTCACGAACACATAATGGTTAACTATCCACTATAATTACACATTATACTTCGGGGAAACACAAGTTTTGGCTATTACTATATAACCGACAAAGTGCACTTTACATTTTCCCGCCTAAACTCCCAAAACTAGGTTTAGTAATAGCTATCAACAGACAAAAATACCGTGATAACCGTGTTTCATTGACATTGATCTAAAGGGCGATATATGATAAATAAATAAAAAATCGACTAAAGTGAACATGGAAATTTGACATAAAATTTAGTAAGAAATATTTCCACTCTACGTCTACGAAAATTGAGAATTTGAGACGAAAATGATAACACCGGCTTTGCGGAGAGCTATTGATAAAATTTTATTCATTTGTAAGAACACCGGAATTTACAACACACATTATTGTTCGCTAATAAAGATGGAAAAACAGCAACCTAAGTGGGAAATTGAGAAAAACAGACTCCTTAGCATGTCTTCCGAAGAGAGAATGGAACTAGACGTGTTTAAAAATAAAGAAATTGTCAATGTGAACATGGTTGACCCTTGGAACAACTATGTCATAAGACATAATAAACGAATAGAGACCAAGAAACATACCCTGGATGATCTGACTGAGTTTAAAAAGTTTCATATAAACAGTGCACTGAACACATTACTTTCCCAAAAGGTTTCTATTTATAAAGGAGATATCACTAAATTGGAGGTATGTAAAACTTTTTATAAATTCATTCTTTAATAGAGGCTGTGCCTATAAACAGCCTTAAAGATCCTGCACCTGTAGGTAATACAAATATTTGTACTACAAGCAGTCACTCAGCCACTATGTTGGTCAGCGATTGAGTCACCTTTGTTAAACATGGCAAACTTTGGCAAACATATATTACTGCTGTCTACAAATTCCTAAACTCAGCTTGAAGATGACATGTTTAACAAAGGTGACTCGCTGGCCAACATAGTGGCTGAGTGACTACTTGTAGAACAAATATTTGTATAACCTGAGTCTGGAAGTCCATTTATTAGCAACATTATTCTTTAAACTATTAAATTCACCACTAGCCCCATAAAAAGAAACTTAAATTATCCTCACATTTCAAATTTCCATTCAAGATAGGAGGATGGTTATCAAATGTTTATGACTATTCAAATAACAAATTATAGACAATACAGAATCTTGGGTACCAAGGCCCTTAGCGATTGGCTGAATGAAGCTTTTCTACAGAGTAAACTAATTTCAATATAAAAAAAAATTGTAATTATTAATTATTAAGAATTGATTTATCTATAATTCTATAAGTATACTTACCACCAACATACCATAATGATGTTCTAGCTGTTCACTTCTCTGTTTACTAAATTAGAACCAAGAATCTGGGGGAGGAGACCTGGTCACCTGTAATACAGGCTTCCGCCTAGTTTGGGCACAAGTCTCCCACAATATTATGTATGCATTAATGTAGTAAGCTTTTTTATTGCCCATTGACTGTATCATTTTGTGTAAAATGTTGTGGAGAGAAAATAAATGACTATTATATTATTATTATTAAAGATGTGCTCTGTCCCAAAAACAAAACTATTGCTTCCAAGTGATTGATTCTTTGCCCCAGAGGCAAGATTGAGGTCAAGAGCATGCCTATTTTTAATAAAAGTAAGATTGTAGATAAATATTTTTTTTTTGTTTTTTAAAGATATTTTATTTTATTTCTAATTATCAGGTAGGTGCCATAGTGAATGCTGCAAATTCCATGCTGAGGGCTGGTGGTGGTGTCGATGGAGCTATACATCGAGCTGCTGGGCCTTACTTACAGGTAATTTTCATTATATCTAACTTACCTTGTTTCAGCTATAATTATAATTAATAGAGCCTAAGTGGATTTGATGTTTATTTTGTGAATTTTTAATTTTGCAGCTATGGTATCACTTTTTTTATCTATTGTGATCATGACTCGAGAATATTATTTTGATTAGTCTGATGATCAGCTACATTTTCATGAGCATACAATGAGTCCAAAGACAGCTCTAATTAGGTACAGATATTAGCCAGCAAATGATGAAATTAATTATTTAATACTGTCAAAATGACAGTGACATCTACAAATCATACTTTATTGCTATTGTTTTACAGGATGAATGCAACACCCTTGGTGGGTGTCCAATTGGTGGAGCTAAGATAACTGGAGGATATAATTTACCTGCTCAGTGTAAGTAAATGTATCTAAACCTGTATTGCCCCACTACTAAACATCTCAGTTCCCTACTAAAGAGAGCCAGGTCTTTTTTTTTTAATAATGTTGCCCCACTAGTATTTTCTCCTGTATCGTGAGTGTGTTTACAAACACAAATTCTCAAATACACACACACACCCAGACCCGGAACAACTACCTGTAGATTATACAAATATTTGCTCTGTGTGGGGATTGAAACCTCCCTGTTGCGCAGAAGCCGATCGCTCAGCCGCTACGCCATCCGTGGGAGTCGAACTCATCCCTCCATCTTCTTTATCTGCTGCAGTATAGCCTAGCATATAATCGGACCTGGTTCTATTGATGCTCAGCTAATTTCATATCCAGTGGATAACATAACATACATACATAACATAATCAACCCATTATATTGTCCCACTGCTGGGCACGGGTCTCCTCTCAGAATGAGAGGGATTAGGCTATAGTCCACCACGCTGGCCTAGTGCGGGTTGGCAGACTTCACACGCCATCGAGAAAATCTCTCAGGCATGCAGGTTTCCTCACGATGTTTTCCTTCACCGTTTAAGCGCGTGATAATTAACTATTAATACGTACATGACTTCGAAAAGTCAGAGGTGCGTGCCTTGGGTTCGAACTCGAGACCTTTGACTTGGCAGTCCAACGGTCATACCACTAGGCTATCACTGCTTATCCAGTGGATACGTTCAAGTAAATAATTAACTTTCTCCCCTGCAATGGTACTGGATGCCAATGACTTCATTAATAATGATACACACTGGTTTGTTTTAAAGAATGTATGTACATGATATTGTTATTGTTAAGATAAGTTTAATAACCAGCAGATAACCTTGTGCACTACCACAAAAACATGTACATTTTATTTATTATATTTTTCGAAAATTGTACCTACAGAATTCATTTGGCAATCATCTATACTTCTATACTAATATTATAAAGAGATAAAGTTTGTGAGGTTGAAGGGGGTAATCTCTGGATCGTGAACCGATTTTAAAAATTCTTTTTGTGTTGGATAGTCCATTTATCGAGGAAGGATATAGGCTATATAATATCGCTACGCCCCTTAGGAACGGAGCACGGGCGCGGATGAAACCGTGAGCGGGTCGCTAGTATAACTATATTCTATGTACCCCGCCAGCGATTTAATCTACATTGCGTTCGGTACTATTTAAGTAATTAAGACGCGGCGCGGGGGGACTTTGTTTTATAAATGTATGAAGTGATAGGCCAGTTTTTTATTCGTAAAAATATAAAACATCCTATAAATTTCTTATAGATTTAATATGTTTTGTCTCCTTTTCCCTGTCACAGAGTATCATACAAGACAAAACATATAATAGCTGTAAGAAGTTTATAACACGTTTAATATTTTTATGTTTAAGGGGGTGAGGCGAGAAAGTGGATCTATCATTATTAGTATGTAACTAAATTTTACGTCTTAAACATTTTTTTTGACACAGTGTAATGTTTTTCTATACATAAACGATAACATTTCTTGTCTTCATTCATATGCAATTATAATTTTTTTACAGATGTAATCCACACCGTTGGTCCTCAAGATGGATCTGAAGAGAAGCTCCAAGAATGCTATGAGAATTCGCTGGCTCTCCATAAAAAATACAAGTTCATATCTATCGCCTTCCCCTGCATTTCCACGGGAATCTACGGTTTCCCTAACCGCTTAGCTGCACACATCGCCCTACGTACTGCACGGAAGTTTTTGGAGGAGAATGAAGAATTAGAGAGGCTCATCTTCTGCCTTTTCATGCCTATTGATGTGGACATCTACGAGACATTGATGCAGATGTATTTTCCTGTTCATGATTGGAATTATAATGATGGTACTGCAATTACTGAGTAACTTCCGAATATGGTTTAAGTAATTATGTGCGAAAATTTATTTGGTTTTGGATAAGGAAAGCGCACTACATAAATACAAGGTCACGCAAATGGTCAACGCCACTTCATATTGGGTATCCTTCAATCCAGGTTGACCACCGTTCACCATCGATATCACAGACTACTTAGAGATACTAGTATGTCCATATCAGCTTTAGACTGTTGCAGGTTGATAATTTATTTCAACTTATGCAGTAAAAGTACTCAGTGAGTGCAATGTTGACGTTTGATAATTTTTCGAGCTTATATTCTTTATAATAAGGGTGATTTAGCCTAAGTAAGCGTCAACATACATTCGGTGGAATATGTCCAGTACTATAAATATTAATCTCTGAGTGAGATAAGTTAGATACATATAAAATTATTATTGTTAAAATTCCCATCATTCTCTACTTAAACAGCGCTACGCGGTGACTTTAAAAAGTCTAAATTAATGTGAAATGCGATAACGTCATAACTCTGTTCCAGCTCATATTGATTTTTATCATGGTAAAAGGACACGAGTATTCTCTATATGACAGATAGCGATAGGCTCGTCATTGGCTCCCGTCAACGTCATCATTTGCTAAGATTTATGTACATTCAGTGAAAAGAAAATTATCTGAACAACATTTTTCAAGGCCGAAACTAACACCAGAATAATTAATATGGAATAATAATACTCCTGCCCACAAGTATTACATGTGAGTAGTCAAAATATCGGCAGGTTGCCTTAAAAAAAAATCAAATTCAAATAAAAAATGATGCATTTTTTCAAACATCCATACATCCAAACATCCTTACTCACAAACTTTCAAGTTTATAATATTATTAAGGATAGTAAGGATTCATGATGAATTAAAAAAATCCTTATTGGTATCAACGGCAACATTGACCGTAAAATTCGTGATGTCATTGGGAGCCATCGCGGAAAGAGAATACATGGGCGTAAGCAAAATATTTTTCAGCCATGTTTTTATGAAAAGCTCAAAATAATGAATGACTGAGATAATAAGTAAGCATTAGAATGCGGCCTCATAGTCCATTATAATCAATTGAAGTCTGATAAATTGAGTAAATAATTATGTTACTTGTCCTATTTTCTATAATTAGGAGGCTTACCTTTTATATACTTGGCTGGAAGTAAATGTATTAATGTTGATGTAATGGGGCCTTTCAAGTAGTACGTAAGCACTATAGTGGGGCGGGGGCTCTTTGCTTTGCTTATTTTTTTATAACATGGGGTGGGGGGTCTAGATGGTGATTACGTCAGCAATAGTTATTTACTTTTTTACACATATGGCAATCCACACATGGTCTATGTTTGAAAACGAACCGCATTTTCGGAGATTCCCACAAATAATGTATAACAATGTTTACATAAGCATGAGAGAGGGGGTAAGAGTTTTGCTTACTTTTTTTAAAGTAATTTCATAACCTGATAACTTAGTCATGTCTTTTTTGTAGTTTAAAACACATCACTTTATCCCTCGTAAAACGTAAACTTTTTAACGGAGTTCTTTTTTTGTGAACACAAAAGTCACGATTTTCAATTTTATATCATTTTCACAGCACACGTTCACGAACACTTAATGGTTAACTATCCACTATAATTACACATTAAACTTTGGGGAAACACAAGATTTGGAAAATAATATAAAACCGACAAAGTTCACTTTACATTTTCCCGACTAAACTCGCTTTGCTTACTTTTGCTGATAAGGGGGATGGGGGAGTAAATAATTGTAATATATCTGCTTACGTAATACTTGAACGGCCCTTATTTGCCTAAAAGCATGGTCACTATTGTTTTTTTTTATTTAGATAATATTGTTAGCAGACTTTTTGTAATAAATAAATAGGTATTTAATGTCAATTCATAGTTTTATTCTAATTTCCACGGACGAATTTCATCGGTTCTGAGCTAGCTTCGCTAAACGTTAATTTCTTCAGGATAATAATTGGTGATTAAAACGCTTGGTGTAATTTTCATGGAATAAAGTAGGTAAATGATTTTGACTAGTCTATTACTGAAGTTTTTTATTAGTTCTAGACAGACCGAGAAGAATGTTAGATATTTTGTCATTCTTGCGGACTGATCACTCACGACAGCTCTTGTGCTAAACACGGCAGACTTCGGTCCCCAACTCAGGTGAACGAAGTTACGTTTCTTGTATGGTCATATTTAAATTAAAATTAACTGTAATTTTGGATTGGTGTGGGGACGGGTTAGAATAGTTCAAAGAGTATAATAATATAGCTGTAGAATAGTTCCGCACTGCCATTCAGATAGGCATCTCGTAAGAGCCAAGAAAAAACTGACTTGCTCGGTGGTAGGACCTCTCGGGGTCTGACTAGCTAGCGATCACCCTTACGTCGGAGTCTGTCGTAAAGCAATATCCATATGACATTCCAAAATGTTTTTCACAATACTAAAAAACGAGAAATTATAATTATTTTCTAATCACATGCTCTAAATATTCTTTCTTAGTCTTACTCTTCTTACGACAAAATAAAATCTATAATTTTATATTAAAGAATTTATAGATTTTAATTTGTCGCGTCTATTCAAAAAGAGGCATTCAGGCGCAAAAATTTAAAAAATTTGTAGAGCAGTGTTATTTTTAAAGAATAAGAGGAAGAGCGGAATGCAGATGTCAATCGCTGTACCTCTTTAGTCGATTGTTATTGCATTGATACTATCGATTAAATGAGTACAGCACTATTAGATGCGCTTAGAGATAGGTTTATGCCAGAGCATTTATTTTTTGGCTCAAAATGCCTGGGCAGAAACCCATCTATAGGTGCGATAATATGGCACCATTAAAAAAAAAATACTCGGCTCAACAATGTCTTACCGGTTTAACCTCACGTTTATCATGTCTCTTGTCCTTGCACAAAAAAAAACAATACGTCATAAATCACAGACGAGTTGAGACGAGCGAGACAACTGTCAAATTAATCTCGATTCGTGAATTTAATTATTGCGATTTAGAATTTACACCAAGAACAAATATTAATCAGCTGAAATATTTTCAAACTTCTCAAAAACGACTAAAATCAAATTGTTCTACACGACAGAAGTTCGAAACTGCCGTAATACTATGGATGGCATATTGTAAAAGTTCAATGTTTTGAGTTGAGTGTCTGTCAACAATGTCTTCTGCTTTGGAAAATGAGGATTTGGAGAATGTGCCTCTCGTTAGAATGGAGGATGTTCAGCCTTCAAGAGACAGAATAGACAGGACTCTAGGCACGTTGAGCCCTCCTTCAAATGGCGGAGAAGTATTCGAAATATGTGTTATTGACAAAAGGGAATATGATGATTGTACGATTGGCGATGATAGTGACTCTAATATTGGGAGTATGGTGTCAATACAGTCCGAGGAAGTGGCTGAAGAGTGTGGTGAGGACAGTGACAATGGAGAACTGATTGTTCCTGAGGTACTGGACCAACCTGGGATCATAAATGTGCCCATAGTGAGTTTAAGTTTATGTTGCGCTCTTGAGAGATGGAGATTGCATTGTTTTTTTTTTATTATTGGGAGCTTGAGTAGCTAGCTGTTTATGATAAGGCTTTGTTATTTGTGTAGAGATCAAATGAAAGCAAATTGTTTGGTCTAAGTAAAGTGAAGTCATTCATAATTTATATACTCACGTCTTTATCCTTAGGGATAGATAGAAACAACAGAATGCAACATGCTACTATTTGTACAAGGGATGTTATATATCAATATAATATTTTGATTATATTTATGTTAATATATTTTTTAGAACATTGCATTGCTAGAATTATTTCCTGTAAATTCATTTACAGACATAATATGTAATTTCTCACACACATAAACACCCGGACCTGGAACCTGTAAAAATACTGTACAAACCTGTGCCCATTAAACTATTATTTCCATGCAGCAATTGAATCTGCATAGTGTGTGTCCCTGGTTCAAAATGTTCCATAGACTCAAAGACCATTTTTTATTATATCTTACAACACTGTATTCAAATTCATATTTCCATTAACAGACCTTAAAACAAGAAACAATAGCAGTTGCACAGACTCCACCCAACACTTGGCCAACACTAGAGATATTACCTGGAGGTGTGATAAAGAATGCAATAGATTGGGAGAGCAACTCCTCCCACTGTCCTTCAGAAATGCCAACCACAAAGCCGAGCCATGAAGAAATGTCATATGCTTGTGCTAAGTGCTCACAGACCTTCAAATACCTGTTCTGTTTAGTAAAGCATGTGAAATTGCATGAAGCTCAGAAAAAAATTAAGGATCCATTGATGATACTGAGTAAGTAGCTACCTAGAAATGTGTTTTCTTATTATTATTATTAGACTTAACAAGTTTATTCTATGAAAAATTATAAGACATGGATCTTTGAAAAGTGCTCTATCCACAAAATAACAGTTATATTCAGATAATAAACAACAAACTATTAAACCACTCTATCTGCTGGAGAACTTATTCCGGATTTATTCAATTATAATGTTTTTCACAATAACTTTTTATTCTTTATCCCTAAAATTGCAGAATAAAAATAAATAAGTTTTATCAAACTTTGACAAGTGATTAGACATAGACATCAGTCATCATCATGAAAAACAGATTGACTAAGCTATATTGTGGTAGTCTTAAACAAAATTATAAAGATTTTTATCATACAAACAATATTTAATGTAATTAAATTATGGCTATAAGGTAAGTACTTATTACATAATATTGACATTAATTTATAGATCCACCAAATTAAAATTATTATCCACCAATATTTTATTCAATTTTTTTTTAACTCGCATTTTGCCACAATATGGCTTTTGGTTGGTCTATATTATCATTTATTGTTATAGAAATAACTTGAATATCAGCAAAAAAAAAATTGAATAATTTTAGTTAATACTTAATAATTTCTAGAATTATTATTACTTTGTTCATAAAACTATGTAACCATATTTATTTTTGAGGTCCATTGGAAAAAGAGATGGTTTTAATAAGAAGAGAGAGAAATGAATTGGAGAAGAAATACAAAAAGCAACAAGTTGAAGTTTTGGCCAGGTAGCTTAATATTATTTTTATTATTTATTATATATTTTTTTTATGGAATAAAAAAATTATATTATTCCATTTTTTTCAACATGGAAAAAAATGGAATAATATAGAGAAGCATTTGCCCAAGACTGTACAGTGCACGAGATAAATAAAAAAATATTTTGTCTTCCCTTATCCATAAGTTTCTAAAATGTAAGTTCTTTTTTTTCAGAATTGCAGTGGCAATTGGCAATATAAAAAATAGCTACTTTTTAAAATAAATAGTTGCTCACCACATACTTGTTTCATTGTACAGAATTTAGATATTTAACGAATTACATCTCTTTTCTGAAAAAGACTACCATAGATAATATTGGGATGTCAATAAACCTAATTAGATTGTTTTAATGTATGTATATTACTGACATTAAAAAGGCCTCCACAAATTAAATGACATATAAATTATGGCAAACCTTATTGTATAAATGCACCATTACCCTAGTTGTCATGAGCATGACTGCTACCTACACTACAGCTGCTGAGCTGGATTTTCAGGCTCAGCAAAGCATTATTGGGTTTTTCTATGAAATTTGGAATTGATTTGTGCCCAGTTAATGGCTCTCCTCTATTACGTGGGACTCAAACATACCCATGAACTGTGTGTGTAGAATAATAGTGCGGATACATTAGTACACCTCCGTTTAATCGTTCCAGTAATACAAGCGTGATATGATATGAATAGTATGTTAAGAATAAATTTCATTATAAAATTCTAGATAATCATTCCCCGGCAACGCTCGCAAAATCATCTGGAGCTTCTGAAACCAATTGCCTACACACTGACAGAAGGAAAGTAATGTTACCAGATGCGAAACCAATTGTCAAAACATACAGGGGGAAAGTACCAAAGAGGCTCAAGTCATAGTTATGTTACTCTGTGGTTATTTTGTTTATTGTTTTATGTTTGAAATAGAAATTAGTAGGTTATAAGTATTATATTTTGAACAAAAATTTGCAAGTACCACAATTTATACCCGGTGGAGCATGAGACGAAATTGTATTTTTTAAAAGACCTTTAATTCAAGTAGGTACTATATTTTAAAGCAAACTTTTTTGGAAAATCTTTTGTGCCAATGTATTTGGAGACAATCGTCAGCTATAAAAAAAATCAATTATGATAAGGCAGCTATGATTTGTTTATATTGAGTAAGGCTGCTATCCTGGTAGCTATAAGCAAAGCAGGCGATGGAGTCAGTAGGAACAGCGACAAGAGGCAGAAAAAGGTTATCACAATTTAAAGATATACCTTTTAAATAACGACGTCAATCTTTTGACGTTGTTATTTAATAGTCTAGTGGTCCCAAGCGCGATTGCTACACTAGAGGTTCTGGGTTCGATCCCCAGGTCGAGCAGTGTTATTGGGTTTTTCTATGAAATTCTCAGTAGCAGCTCGGAGTCTGGATTTGTGCCCGGTTAATGGCTATAGGCTCGCCCCCTATAACATGGGACCTAAACATACCGGCGAACTGTGGGTGTAATTAAATACGCCTCTGCCTAAGCCTTCAGGGAATACAGGCGTGATGGTATGTTATGTTATTGAGTAAGATATTATGTATTTTGATTAGGAAACTTTTTCATTTCATGTGAGGACCATTAATGTAGTATGTCAGTAATCAATCATTTTGCCGCCCATATTTCTCGGCCTTAAACCGTATTCAAACAAACCGAAACATAATAATAACATACTTACACTCACGCCTTTCTCCCACAGGGGTAGGCAGAAACTATAGACTGCCACTACGATTCTTGCATACTTCTTTTGCTTCTTCCACATTCATACATCTTCTCATACATACACGCCGGTACCGAGTGCTACGCACCTGACCTTTTTGAAGGATTTCGCCAATAAGATTGGCGTGTCCTTCTAGGGCGACCTCTACCGACATAATAATAAGTAGGTATATAAATAAAATAATTATATATCCACTGGCATTTTGTTTTAGGCGTGGTTTATTTAATCTAATCATTTACTTCAGTTCTGTAAATAAGGTATCAGGTACAGTTGAGTAGAAAATTCAGAATATTATCAGTACCTTGTCAAAACAGGAAAAAACAGTTTAATTCGTTCAGTGTTGACGAACGGGACTTATTTACCCCTGTCGTTAACATTGTTGACGATTGGAAATAAAAAGTTCTGTTGGTTCAGTGTTGACGAACAGAACATTTATTCCCGATCGTTCCTATACTTAGTTCCATCCAAGAGGTGTAGAAAAGTACAGTTCAATTAAAAATGTCACTCATGGTTTTTTAAAATACTTATAAAAAAATATATCCTTACATAATATTATAAACGTGAAAGTTTGTGAGTATAGATGTATGGATGTCTGTTACTCTTTCACGTTAGAACGGCTGATCGGATCTGGATGAAATTTGGCACAGATATAGATTATAGTCTGGAATAACACATAGGCTACTTTTTATCCAGGTCGGACCCAATTCAGAAGTCCACGCAGACAAAGTCGCGGGCAGAAGCTAGTATATAATATAAAAAAATCCGACCTCGACTGTACGTACACATGGCTACGCATCAAGCTATACAAATCCAGATTTTTTTCTTCTTAAAAAGCTTACTAGCAGTATGGGACGCACATTACTATTATTCTTGTTAACCCCTCGTGCTAAGCTAAATGCTTGTGTTATGAGTGGGTTCACGTCGGTAGTGCAATGGGTGGGGTTCGAACCGGCAACCACATGATCGCAAGTTCGACGCCCTAGCCATTAAGCTACCGCCACTTTAAGAATAAGCTGAGATCGCATTGTACGGACTTTTTGTACAGTGAGAGGTCAGCTTAAACTGGAGATTTATAGATTAATGTTATTTAAAATGTAATTTCGAGTCCATAGAATCAGGTACTAGATTTTAATATCGATGTTGTTATGATTCTCTCAAATCACAAAATATCTTGATTGTGGTCTCACGTACATACAGGCTTAAACGAAAAGATCAACGGTGTCTACTTGAATAAGGATCGAAGTGGCGAACAAACAAAGCAAATAATTTAAAGTCAACTTTGCATACTTTGATATACGGCTGAAAATGTGTATAGCGACACAGCTTCGGCGGCGCTTCGAACAGACCATTGTGATTTTGTTTCGCTATACAAATTTAAGCCGTATAGTAAAGTAGTTAAACTTGAATTTTAAATTATTGTACTGTGCCGCCACTCCGCCCGATAGCCTGCGTTGACTGTGCAATATGCTCAAAATAACTGGGCGCGTCTGAAATTAGCAGTGACATCAACACATGTGAAATCAAATAAAGTACATTTTGTAATCACGATTGTGAATCATTTCCGACCTCAATCCTCTTTACACCGCACTTGCGGATAACTTCAGATGCCACAGTTATTTTGGCCGGACTTTATATGCTCTGAACCAATTGAGAATCCCCGAATTATGAATGTGAGAAATATCCATAAAAAATGATAATGTATTAAAAAAAACATTAGTTCTAAGGGATGTATTGCTTGTGTTTTATAATTGTAGTTTATAATGAGTTGTGTTTTTATAATTTCGTTAGAATTTCAAGTGAACGTTATGAGAATATATAATTGTTACAAAAAAATTAATGTGAAATGGTAAGAAACACAAGCAAGGAAGAATGGAAAAGTTCTTTTGACTAATATCTCAAATGTTCACTTTAAATTATTATATTTTGCGCCTTATTAGGCCACATTTCACCAACTCCGAGTACGTTCCCTTTGAATTACTCGTCAGTTAATTTCATACAAATTCTGTTATATTTTTTAATTTATTCGGGGAGCTGCTACTCCGCATTGGTGAAATGTTTCCTTAAAGGTTCTATGTAGATAAAATTGTATTATTTTGGTTCGAAGGGGCCACTAATTGTTAGTCAATTAATAGATAAAGAAATCTATCGTCTGTTGTTACTTTTAACCTTTTGACCGCCAGACGTGTATAGACGACAAATGAAAATATGCCCAGCACGCCACGGACGCGACTGGACGACAGATTTCTATAGAAAATTCGGAAGCTTGGCACCGAGGGCACGGTTTTTCTGTTTTGACGTGGCGGTCAAAGGGTTAAAGCATTTTATTGATTTTTAAACAAATAAAACATTTTTATTTATAAGGAATATTGCTTATTTATTTCAAATTACCAATTAAAATATCTATAAATGCATTTTAAATTAGTTTTTTTAACAGATACTTAACAATTTCATTGCCATTTTACCTTAAATTAATACTTAATTAATTTTTTTAATGTTCATTTTTTATCGCCATTTCATTACTTACATTTAAAATGAACATTGGTCATCTTTTAACCCACCAAGCATCAAATTACAGGTACAACAAGAAATTTATTAATTTCGAGCGCCGGGACCTGAATTTGTGATGAACTTTCATTCTGAGGAATAAGATTGACGTTCGACAGATTTTGTATAAAAACCCTGTCAAAAAGACTATTCCTCCGATAACGTTATCTGGCGATGGAAAAATCGGCCCTTAGCGAATTAAACATAAATAAATATTCCAACAAGGAACATGTATAAAGCAATTTGATTCGTTGCTAGATAAACCTGGACAGTCATTACTGAGAATAATTATTACAATAAAAATGTTCTAGCACGAGTATTTTATCGAACAGCGGAATTTTGAACAATATTATTACAGTCAAATAACAAATTACTGACACAATGCAAAATCGATCTTGGGTTCTGGGCCCTAACGCGATTGGTTTCACTATGGGTTTCATGAGAAAGCTCAAGGTCACTCAGCTATGCTTGGCATTTTTTACGCGATCGAATTAGAAATGAGGAGATCCGTAGAAGAACTAAGTTGCCAACGTAGCTCAAAGCATTAGCAAGCTTAAGTGGCAGTGGCCGGGGCACATAGGTCGTAGAACTGACGGCCGCTGGGGCAGAAAGGTAAGCTAGCTCAACGTAACTTAGGTCAGCATGGGATGGGCGGACCAGTCGGGGGCCGCGGACGACTTGTTTGTTTCCCGTAGCCCCCGACGCCGCAGGTGCAGGAGGGAACACCGTGTGGTTTTTAGTCGGTAGGTCACCCACTCTGGGTGGAGTCCGACAAGCCCCGCCGCCTCCCCGGGCGGCGGATGTCCGCCGCCCGGCGGACAGCGGCGGATGAGGATTTTCCACACGAAACCAAAAAAAAAAAGCATGGGACGACTATTATCTTCAGACTATCTTAGTGAATTATTTATTATTCTACAGGGAATCTCTACTGACTGAAATGATGACCAAAACAACCATCTAGATGGCATTTAAATTAAATTGGGCCGTATCTGTACCATGACGAATTATTGCATTTTTTTTTATGGGATAGGAGGGCAAACGAGCAGAAGGATCACCTGATGGTAAGCGATTACCGCCGCCCATGGACACCCGGAACACCAAAAGTGGAGTCACAAGTGCGTTGCCAACCTTTAAAAGAGGATTGGGCCTCCGGTAACCTCACTCACTCGGCAAAACACAACGTAAGCGTTTTTTGACGCCGGTTTTCTGTGAGGCCGTGGTATCACTCCGGTCGAGCCGGCCCATTCGTGCCGAAGCATGGCTCTCCCACGTGAAATTGCATGACAATATTGTCCCCGGTAGCACGCTAGCATTAGCTATTATTACGCTACGTAAGCAAATTTCTTTAAGAAAGACATCATTCACATCGTATTTGTATACAATTTTAGATAACATACGCACTTGTTACAATAATATAATATTATCCAAATAATATTGTATTATATTTACAAAAAAAAAAACAAATTTGCTTACGTTACGTCATATTTCTTACGGATTTGGCACGGTTCACGGTATAGGTTTATAGTTACGTAATTTAATTACGCTGCGTAAATTTGGCATGCTTTATAATTCAGCCCGCGTACATTTGTGAGAGTGGCGTGCATGCTTTTTAATATTTGCAGTAAAAAAATTCCCACTATTTGTGTTCGACCAACATCTCAATAAATAATGCTCAGGTTTATCTCTTGGTGCTAAATTTGATATATAAACTCTACCTACGGACTAGTTTAAAATCTACATCAGTCTTTGCAAGCCTTCAAGCTCTTTCTTCTTATTTATCAATCTTTCTTTATCCAAAAGTTGGGTCTTCTGTGGCGCATTCGTCAGATAATAACTGCTTTGAAATTTGGCTTCTAATTTCGAAAGGCTCTCTTCTAAGCTTTTTATTTTCTTTTCTAGCTTAGTTTTGGCAGCGAACACAGCTATATCAACATCTTCACCAAGTAATTCTACATTTACTTCAGTATCTTTGTCTAGAAATGCTGTGACGTAATTTATGTTTGGATTTTTCTCAAATACGATATCGTTACCCCGTGTTAACTTCAAAAAAACTGTTTCGTTATTCTGTATATCCGATTTCAAGCCGTTATCTGAACTCTTTATATACACAGAAGGCCTGAGTTTATATGAAATATTATACAGTCCTCTTATTTCTCTGACTAGGTTTATTGTGGTTAGTAACTTATTAACTTGTTTCTCGATAACAACGTCTCTCCATTGCTTAAAATCACTGTTTTGAGGGAAATCTAAATATTTTTTTGTAGTGTCTTTATAATTATATATGATATTATTTGAGAATGTTGGCACTTTTGTAACCAATTCCTCCGTCAAATAAACCATGAAAGGCGCGAGGCATCTTAGCGACGTATTCAAGACAACCGATAAAGCGTGCGCATGAGCATACGTCAGTTTGACGTCGTTACGAATAAAAGCTGGTTTGGTAGCTTCTAAATAAACATCACAAAACTGATTATGTATCAAAGACTTAATTGCTTTTGTTGCTAAATGGAAGTCATATACATCCATGGATTTGTTAACTTTTTCTACCATGATCGCCATTTTGCTTAGGATCCATTTGTCGAAGAACGTCAGGTCACTTAAAGTGACGTCCTCATCTAAAGTCTCAAGTTTTGAGTAATAGAGTTGTGTATACTTTACGGCCTGCCAGATCTTGTTGCAAAACAGTTTGTTCGCGTGGCACATAGCGATATCAAAGTTGACAAAATGAGATTTAATGTCCTGGGAGAGAAGCGTGAATCTTAAGGCATCCACACCACACTCGGGAATACCATTTGTATGTTTGTAGTTAGTTTGATGATACGCTAAAGCTTTATCCAGTTCTGTCGTACTCAAAATTCCATTTCTATGCAGCTCCTTAGTTTTATTCTTGAGATTGTCTAATGAAATCCCGTGTACGACGTCCATTGGATCTATGACATTCCCCCTACTTTTGGACATTTTGGCCCCTTTACCATCGCAAATTACACCATGTAACAACACCTTTCTAAACGGCAGTTCTCCTGTTAACTCCAAGCCGAGCATCACCATCCTATGGACCCAGAATCCTAAGATATCGTGTCCTGTCGCTAATAAACTAAGAGGATAGAATTGGTTGTAGTCCTTATGCTTATAAGCATTAGGCCATCCTAGTGACGCAAAAGGATATATTCCCGAAGAAAACCAAGTATCGAGAACGTCGGAATCCCTTTCAGCTTTGACGAGATCTGGTAAAGTTCGCAGGTGCTTTGAAGCTTCGGTTCTGGCAGCAGCCTCGTTGGGCGCGGCTACCCATACAATATTTCGGTCAACACTGCACTTGTAAGCTGGGATTTGGTGTCCCCACCACAGTTGTCGTGAAATGCACCAATCTCTGTCGTCCCCGGTCCAATTGAGCCAGTTTTGCACGAAGTTTTGGGGCTCAATGATCAATTTGCCATTCTTTACAACATCAGCTGCTTTTTCATTTAGTCCACTGCAGGATAAGAACCATTGTTCTTTTGGCAAATGGTCAATAATGTTCCCAGTGCGACTACAAGTTGGTAAGGTCATGTAATGCGGCTTTATGCACTGCATCACGCCTATTTGCTCCAAGTGTTTTACCACTGCGTCTCTGCAATCATACCGTTTCATATCATTAAATTGCTCAGAGTTCTTCATCCGTCCATTTTCGTCGATAACTTCATAAAGTGGTAAATGGTGCAGTTTGGCTATATTGTAGTCGACTTTGCTATGCGCGGGGGTAATTTTAACGGCGCCCGTACCGAATTTCATGTCAACGAAGTCGTCGAATATAATAGGTATTGTTGTATTTCTGAAAGGATGCCATACTCTTGCACCTGCTAGGTTTTTGTACCTGTAAAAAAAAGGATAATTGAGCTAAATAAAGTTTCACTTGAAGAGATGTAGAGGCTTGCTGGACCTATCGGCAGCCTGTCATGGTCGTAGCAAATGTCATGAAACCCATGGCTGGGCTATAGGGTAGGTATGGGAATGAATGGGAAGAAACATGCGGTCTTTACTTGACTAATCAAGATATTTATCTTCTTGTGATTTTTTTTGCATTTTCCATGCTAAGATTATAAAGTTATTTTAGTGAAGGAAAAATTCAATCGCGGGCAGGATTCGAACCTGCGTCTTCTGGTTAGATACACCAGACGCTCTGACCGCTAAGCCACCGCGAGTCCCACCCGCTTAATCGAAATTTGCCTTCACATTCTGAATTTACGTCATAAGGTGACGTTGGCGACATCTATTGAAAAGCAAGGTAACTTGCTTCTCAACCGACACGACTTACTTTACAGTTAGTTCGATGTCGTATGATGCCTTACCTTTTAACTATCTTTTTGTGATTTTTTTTGCTTGATTATAAAATAACTTTATAATCAAGATATTTCTCACAATAAAAGACAAAATTGACTCACTATCAAGAATAAACGAAAATTGATTATACAGGGTGTTTGGTAGAACGTTGAACATACGAAAATGGTGGTTAGTTTATTTAACCTTGGCTGCAACGGTTTTTTTTTTACTTTTTTTTAATTTCACAGAAAATTATCAGTTTTTTATCAATTTAAATTCGAATCTAATCTAATATGTATTTTTTTACATCTTTTTGTACCTTTAAAGACTCATAACTTTTTTTCCCATTAAAATCTGTACCAAACTATAATTTTATGAGAGTCTGCTACAATTAGACATTAATACAAAACAACATCCTGCCTGTTTTACCCGTCACAAGTAAAGATATTCGAATTTAAAGTAAAAAAAAACTGGTAATTTTCTGTGAAATTAAAAAAAGTAAAAAAAAAAACGGTGCGGCCAAGGTCAAATAATTTGGACCAAGTGGGTAGCAGATGGCCCCAACTAACCACCATTTTGTATCTCTGAATAGTAGGCAATTTAATAGGGAATAAGCATGTATTTTTTTTTTTAATCAGTAGTTACTTTGTATACTCCATACATAATATTTCTCTGTTTTATCGTTTTATATATTTAATAATCGTTTTATCTAATCACACCACGCATATTCCTTATTGCGTGGCATTCATGTGCAGAATTGTCTTTAAACTGTTTACATAGAGCTGAAAACCTTTTGTTATTGAAGTCGTATTGATTCATTATCCGTATAAGTTAATAACAATAGCTCAGCCTGAATTACCTTTCGTCATCTGGATGCACAGCAATCGCCGTATCCCCTAATATAGTCTCCGGCGTGGTCGTAGCCACCATGATTACTTTATCAGAATCATACAATCTGTATGTGACATAGTATATAAAGCCAAACTTCACAGGTCGGTCATAGCCGGGAACATTAATTTCTTTGGGTCCATTTATGGGGATATTTTCAACCTCTATATCAGAGACTGTCGATTTCAATTCACTACACCAGTTAACTAAAGCCTTTTTGCGGTAAATAAGACCCCTTTTGAATAAATTTATGAAGGCTGTATTGACTGCATGCGAGTGCTTTGAGTTCATGGTGAAGGTTTCTCGGGTCCAGTCGAGGGAACAGCCCAGGGTCTTCAACTGTTTGCCTATGGTATCACCATGTCTATCTTTCCACTTCCATACTTCTCTTATGAACCTTTCCCGGCCTATGTCGTGTCGATCGATATCATGTTTGGTTTTGAGATATTTTTCTACCACACCCTGGAAAAATGGGAAATAAGAGTGTTGTTATATATTCAACATCATGATGATTTATTGGCATTATTATATAGATCTCCTCCCAGAAAATGAAAAAATCATGGACAGACCATTTATTTAATTCTTGGGATAAACAAACAACATGTTTGCGTCTTCCATAAGTAATTAAGTTTTCTTTAAATGTTTTAGGACAAGTTTGTTTAAATTCCAATATTATTATAAACACTGGCTTCAGGGGGTGTCATGATTCCATGGGCTGCTTCTTCTCCTTTCTTTGCATTTAACTAGATTTTAATATTATAAATTGAGATTGATTGAGAGCCAGAGTCGTCCTCTATCTGTGATTGCTGGATTTGCCTTTCATGAATACATACCTGTGTTGCAATCCCAGCATGATCCATACCCGGGACCCATAAAACATTGTCCCCCATAGACCTCCTGTGCCGCACAATCACATCTTGAATTGTGCAAGCTAAAGCATGGCCTGAAAAAAGGATTAATAACTCCTTAATTTATTTATGAATATGGTTAAATGCTACCTGCTGATATGAAGATAGAGTTGACGTTGAGGTCTATTTAACTAAGGTTCCTAACTCCATTGGAATGCCTGGGAAACTCCAGTAATAAGAAAAAAATATTGCATCCTGAGGTCCCAGGATGCAATAATTTCTGTATTATTTCATCTAAATTTAATGAAAGCAATGATAATATAAATTTAAGAATAAAAATTAACAAATATTTAAAATTTTCTTTTAAATCTCCACCCCCTGCCCCCCATTTATTAAAATCCTTCTGGGTCGGTTCTTTTAAGAGTTGGTAGCCCTGAGGCCCTTAGCTTAACTAGTTTTGTTTTATATTTATGTTGACAAACAAGTAGGCGAACCACCTGATGGATACTAGAGAGGGTGCTCATGTATCACCAAGCCTTAAGACCCCTACAGACTGCAGACTTGAATTTTAAGAATTCTGAAGTTGACAAGAAGACTTGGCTGATGACTACTCTATTGTAATCCATCAAGCAGCCCAAGGACCTTCTTTGTTTAGCCTCCTGCATTAGTCTGCGTTAGTTATAGCAGCAACTAAGGATGGGTTATCAAAATTCTAAAGCTAACCTAAATGTAGATTCCCGGTGACATTAGGAGGAGGTAGCACCATGCTGAAAGACGGCATTGAACTCGGACAATGAGCTGTGAAAAGATTCTGTCTCTCCCAGTTCTCGTATTTCTGTTTTTCCACCAATTTCGGTTGATATGCCGCAGCAGCAACATTTGATTTTAGAACTACGCTTGTAGTACTCGTAATATTTCTCCATTGTGTGTGAAAATTGGACACTTTGCAATTTAGTAAATGTATCATTTTTGTATTTAAATATGACTACAAAATTCTACATTGGCCAGCGATATTTTATAACAAAAAAACTGTTTTGGTTTGGTTTGAGTTTTCGTGCTATTATATATATGGTGGCTGCACAGACTACTAAGAGATATTAGTATGGTGGCTGGATAGCACCGGATAGTACAACCACAACCAGTAAACATCTGCCATATGTCATAGTTTGGGCTGCCATAAAAATGTATTTAAAATTCACATTTTCAAATTTCGCGCTTAATTTGACGAAAACGCTGGACGCCGTGGACAATATGGCGTCCATATTGTCCGCGGCGTCCGGCTCTGTGGTTATGACGTCAGGTGGCTGTGTAAACAATAAAAGTACAAAGGCTGATCAGTTAACAGTTGGGTTGACACTTTTTAGTTTTGTCGTGGCGAATGTCACGAATCCCATGGCCGTGACTATAGGGCAAGAGAAGGCAAGTACGGTTTTTAGTCGGTACGAGTCCGACATACCCTGCCACCTTCCAGGCGGCGGAGGATCCATGAGGATTTTCCGTGCTATAAAAAAAAGGCCTCAACGTTTAGGCACACCGGCCATTCCGTAGATACGCTCCGATTCCAATACCTACTACATACATGCGCAAGTTGACGTTTGTATGCGCAAATGTTTGCGTAAAGTAAGTAGGGTTGCCGGCGCGCTGCATGCCATGACTAGGTAGCGTACATACCTAATTCACAAAGTTTTTTGAGTAATCTGTAAAACAAATCCGTCACTCAAAATGAAAAACTAAATACGTAGGTACATATCTAAGCTTTTATCGATGATAACCTAACTTATTATGAATGATACTAAACGAACCAATGTCAAATTTCCTAAAGAATAAAATCTAAATGTTTGTGTTCTTCGCCGACATGATGACGAGACCTTACTTACCTACCGATAATAAAGTTAAAGTTTGTGTGCGTTTGAGAAAGAGATAAATGCTAAGTATTTAATGTAGGTGACATGACATGACAATAACGATCTGTATATAAATACATGTCATACTGTAAGTATTTAGTATGCAATTGAACATAAAAAAACTGAACATTAATAATTTTAAAAAAATGTTCGGTTCGTGGAATGACAACCCTTCTTTCTTCTTCTTCTTCACAGTCCGGCAAACGCACCGGCAAATTTCAGAGTGGCCTGCGGTATCTGACGTTAGGGAGGGGTGGAGTGGCCATTCTGTATTATTTATACTGTGGTTTAGGTTACCATTTTCATGGGATATAAAACAGATTAAAAATACTGAAAACTTTGAATTGAATTTTAATATTTATTTTGTTATTTTATGAACTAAAACTAACATTTCCGCCTGCTTCTTCTTAAGCTATCTCAATATACCTATATATTTTTATATATTTTTCTTCTAGAGTAAAATTATTTGAAATATTGACGTATTTAATTTAAAAAAAACAATATTTATTTCTTCCCCGTGCTTTCTAATCGTTTCTATTATTTCCAGGCCTTCAGAGTCACATTCACTCATATCTAATCTAAATATTTAAAAAACTCAAAGGTGACTGACTGACTGACTGACTTATTGATCTATCAACGCGCAGCCCGAACCACTGGAGGGATCGGGCTGAAATTTGGCATGCAGGTAGATGTTATGACGTAAGCACCCGCTAAGAAAGGATTTTGATAAATTCTACCCCCAAGGGGATAAAATAGGGGATGAAAGTTCATATGGAACAAAGTAACTATTCCACGCGGACTTCCGCGGGCAAAAAGCTAGTCTATAAACCACAAATTACACTCAGACAGAATCTCCAAAAACTTCACTCACAACCTTAAACTAGCATTTAGGTCAGACTAGATGAAACGGAACAATACCACTCACGTCTTTCTCCCACAGGGGTAGGCAGAAACTATAGACTGCCATTTGCTACGATTCTTGCATACTTCTTTTGCTTCTTCCACATTCAACAATACCAATTTACGTAAAAGTAGGTAGGACTAGCTGCGTCGTTTCATTTTCAACCTTTTTATTCATTCAAGGTAAAAGAGATGGCACTTTATGGTGTTACAACAAGTATGTTTGGTTTGTTGGGCTTTCCTGGCGATGTTCATTTCGTGTCATCATTCATTTTACTAGTGAAATACGTTTTGTTTCAAGTAATAACCAAGAGTTACGCTTACCCGTGACCGCCAGTTCGCCTACATTTCCATTGTATTGTCATAAGTACTTATTCATAACGACCATTTATTCATAAAATATTCCAATTTTGCGCCTAACTGCTAGCATCCCATAATTATATCAGTAATGTTTACAAAAATATAATAAAAGTAAAATAGTTGGGAGAGTTGGAGTATTTTTGGAATGTAAACAGCCAAAAATTAGCGTCATTTCTACACAGTGGTGGTAAAAACGGCTACTTTTCGATAATGAATTATACTGTTATGTTATTTCCCAACAACTGTTATTGTATACTGTTGTTGTTATTCTGTTGGGTTGCGTCGAAACTACGACGTAAATATTCGGCGGTTAGTCAAAAGTTTTGTCTCAAAACACAACTTTGTTTACGACAAATGTTAGTGTTGATGACATTGACAAATGTCAACTGTCAAAACTAAAAAGCCCACGTTCCATTCCATCGGTTCCATAGATATTGCATACCACAGACAATTTAAGCGCTCTACACACGTGCCAAAGATTTTTAGTTGATTGATGTGACCACCATGACAAAGTTTTATTAAAGCGGATCGTTCAGCTGAGCCCGCGAAATTCAAATTTCAAGTGATTTTTCGCTGTTTGTAGGTCTATAACAAGTTCTAGATTCATGACAGTAGTAATCGCGACATTAAATAGACAAAATTCACAACTGAGAACTAAAACCACAAATAGACCTACAAATAGCGAAAAATCACTTAAAATTTGAATTTGGCGGGTTCGGGTGAACGATCCACCTTAAATATGAATATATTTTTAAGAGATGATAAAACATGAACATGTATTGAATGACGAAAAGAAATAAGTCAAATATGATATTGTTGCAAATAAGAATTTTCATTGACGCGTATTTTAAAGTTCATTGATTTGTACATGATTTAATTATTTACATTCTTTACTCTTTATACAAGCTGGTTATTTTACTATATACATTTTTGCATTGGGATTTAAGAACATGATTTGCTCAATATACGTACTTATATATTCTTAGAACTCAATATAGTTAGAAATAATATGAATAACTTTTCTACGAAAAAGTATTTTTATAATAGTTATACGTACCTTTTTAGTCTCACAATCAATTTTTTCAAAATAGTTCCAGCCCTAATTTTCGGCATATTTTTAAATGTTTTACTTATCCTAAAACTAAACTATACCTAAACTAAACCTATCTACACAAGTCACCAATAATACTTTATAAATATTTACATAACACGATTACACGACCGGTGACAATTTGACAATAACTATAATAGTCAAACAAAGTACGCAAATCGCGAGGAACAAAACAGCACTGAGCACGATGAATACCAATCTACTACTGACGACGTGATGACAACGACGACAACATGTGTTGTCCTGTAATGTAAATGTAACCCTGTTATTAAATAATGATAATTCGTAAAAAAAAATCGACCTTATTTCGATTTCGTAAAGCTTATATTCGTAAAACACATTTGACTGAATGACAACGAATAGCAATAGCGTTGGTCACTTCGAAAAGAAAATGAACCTTAACATCATGTTGCGTAAGGTCATTATCGTACGCGATGCGCGCGCAGCGCGATCGTGGAAATGGAATTGCATGGCGGCTCGTTTTTTGACAGCGCGTAATTGACGACGTAATGACAACGACAAGTTGTGTTGTCCTATATCCCTGTTATGAAATAATGATAGTTCGTTAAAAAAAAATCGACCTTATTTCGATGCCGTAAAGCTTATATTCATAAAACACATTTGACTGAATGACAACGGATAGCAGTAGCGTTGGTCACTTCGAAAAGAAAATGAACCTTAACATCATGTTGCGTAAGGTCATTATCGTACGCGATGCGCGCGCAGCGCGATCGTGGAAATGGAATGGCATGGCGGCTCATTATTTGACAGCGCGTAATTGACTACGTAATGACAACGACAAGTTGTGTTGTCCTATAACCCTGCTATGAAATAATGATAGGTCGTTAAAAAAAAGTCGACTTTATTTCGATGCCCTAAAGCTTATATTCGTAAAACACATTTGACTGAATGACAACGGATAGCAATAGCGTTGGTCACTTCGAAAAGAAAATGAATCTTATCATGATGTAGCGTAAGGACATTATCGTGCGCGACGCGAGCGCAGCGCGATCGTGGAAATGGAATGGCATGGCGGATTGTTATCTGACAGCGTGTTATTGATAATTTCAATAATGAATTAAACATTACGGAAGAAAAGTGCAATGCGTAATTTGTTGTTGTAATAATGACCATCACTGTTTCTACATCTGTCAGTCGGCTCAGCTGATAATGACAAACAAAGTCCAAAGAAATCCTCCTGTCAAAGTCAAGTCAAATTTTAAGAGAAGTGAAGGAGACAGAATCGCAACTTTATCAACTTCAACAAAAATAATTAATATCATTTTATTATATTGAGTGACCTCCGTCTTTTATCATAATAATCTATTATCACCCGTAGTGCACTACGTCAACCATCACGCGTGTATCAACAAAGAGGACATAACCCTTATACGAGCGATATGCACTATCTTTATTATATGTTTATCTACCCACGATTAAGTATAGGTTCCCTTGAGTAGGTAACTTATTGAATAAAAAAAATGTTTGAAAAAAGTTTATTGCGGTATCTAAACCCCTTCACTGTAGTCAGGGAGTATGTACGGAAACCGATTGAAGCTTTCGTCGTGAAACAATACTTGGGATATCGAAAGAAGACTGATGAAAGTTTAACTAGTGTGAAGGAATTGATGTACAGAGCCGCGATAGTGATTTTATTCATCACAGTGATCCTGTGGATGTCAATCTTTATGTATGTGGGCTTCTATAACATATATATGCCAAATGTTACACATGTGCGGCCAGTTCATTTTCAATTCAAGTAAGTATTTTTGAATAAGGTGACTCTGACTGAATAATTTATGATAAAAATGGCAGAATATAGAATCATGAAAGAACAAAACCCCATATGGACTCTGCACCCACACAGACTATGTATGTAGTGTTAACAGATTCGATAAGAACTCAAATGGGATCATTCTAATTAAGTATCTTACAATTTCAATTAATAACAGTAAGTAATGATGTCATAATGACAAATTGCTTAATCTACCAAGTTCTATAGACACAATGCAAAAATTCAACAAAATTAAATTACAAATTACTACATACTTGAACTCTCCTAAATCTCTAAAATTCGACTTTTCATCAACTAAGGGCAACTTATTATTGACCTACAAATACAAATATATGCTTAAATTTCAGGCCTTGCGAGGACAAATCAGGAATATGCTCTTTTCCATATGCATATGTACAGCTGACAAAGGCTAACAACATCTTGATGCCGAAGCAGCCATACAGGATCAAACTCATGCTAGAGATGCCGGAGTCGCCGGTCAATAAGGACTTAGGTTTGTAGTCTGTAGTATTTTGTATTTTGAAAGAATCTTAGCAAATGGCAGTCTATAGTTTCTGCCTACCCCTGTGGGAGAAAGCTGTGAGTTTATGTATGTATGTGTATTTTGGCAACCTTATAAATAACTTATTGTGGTTTGTTTACAAGCTAAATAATAATAAAGTTCTTAAATCTGGTAATAAGCTTGTAACCAAATTCATAACAATTGTTTTCTTTTATCTCTGGGAATCAACAAGTTAATGTCTGTCTTAAATTTGTATATATACATATAAATCTATAATGCCAGCCATTATAGATTTATTCACATGCTCATTGAACGAATTTACAAGGGTTCAATTTAGGGATTTTTAGGTATTTAAACCTGCATCCTCAGGTTGGGTTGATATTCCAATGCAATATTTTTCAGGTATGTTCATGGTATGCGTTCAGATGCGCGCTAAAGGCGGTTTCCTGGTGTCGTCTTCGTGTAGATCAGCTATGCTTAGATATAGGTAAGTAAGGCCATGTAGCCAGGAATTTAGTTTTAAGCTTGGGGGTGCCAGAGCAGAGAAAAATAATCATAGATATGAAAAAGTGTTAACATGGTGGATGGGTTAAGGGATCTCAAAGAGGTTTGAATCCCAATGGCTATTCTGGTAAGTAATTATCTTCTGCTGTATTGTATTTTACATTTGGTATAAAAGTTATTCATTATAATGAATATCTAAATAAAATTATCAAAATCTTTGAATGCTAAACTAGATGAAATCCTGTATGTGAGGTCAGCTCCTTGTGTGTGTGTGTGTGTTTGTGCGTATGCGCTGTGTATCTGTGCTAGGGTTGATGAGGAAATGGATATGAGGAAAAGGATGTGGATGTGGAAGATAGAACCTGTGATTTCAAATTGAAAATTAAAGTAAAAGATTGATTGCGAATTTTGTGTAAAAAAAATACAATTTAATAATAAAAAATTTTTGAGGATGTGGTAGAGGATGAGGGAGCACAAAAAAATGAGGAACTACCGCAATATGAGGTAGAGGAAGAGGGATCCTCATCAAGCCTAATTGCGCGCGTGCGTATATAATGTGTGTGTTTGTGTCATATTTCTATAAGCCTTGGTCAGTAAGGGGCCGAAATAGTATACCTTTTTAATTCCAGGTCTCTTCTGCACCACATAATGAGGACATTCATACTCTCACCGTTCTATCTCGGCGGAGTAGATGAAGAGAAGCAACAGCTCAAGGTGGAACTATTCAGTGACTTTGAAGATGACCCAGTAAGTTTACAATTACAATTACACTAACATAACATCACGCTTATATTCCCCTACGGGAAAGGCAGATATGTACTAATGTATACCCACAACTTGCCGGTATGTTTAGTTCCCATGTAATAGGAGACGAGCCTATAGCCTATAGTCATTAAGGCTGATTGTTCACCTGAGGCCACCAAAGGCCACCATTCATGGCAGTTGTAATCGCGACATTACCTATACAACATTCACAACTGAGAACTAAAACCTTTGCTTAAAAATCCTTATCAAGTCAAAAACTGTGCCAATGGTCAAAATTGACGTATAGTACAGTATAGTTAATGTCGCAATTACTATTGCCATGAATCTAGAACTTGTTATAGACCTACAAACTGCGAATAACCCCTTGAAATTTGAATTTCGCGGGCTCAGGTGATCGATCAGCCTTAACCGGGTACAATTCCAAACTCCGAGCTGCTACTAAGAATTTCATAGAAAAACTGAATAACACTTGCTTGACCTGGGAATTGAACCCAGGACCTCTACCGTAACAATCGCGGTTAGGACTTAGTTGGTCATAGCATCTGGTTATTTTTAAAGATTTTAGCAATGTGGGTCGCACATTACTTGTTTCTTGTTGTAACCCCTCGTGCTAAGGTAAATGCTTGTGTTATGAGTGGGTTCACGTCGGTAGTGCAATGGGTGGGTTTCGAACCGGCAACCACATGATCGCAAGTCTGATGCCCTAGTCATTAGGCTAGCGCCGCTTCATTAAACCAGAAGAAGCAGTTTCGATTCCTGCCCGCAGTCGAATTTTTCCTTCACTAAAATAACCTCAAAACTTAGTACACAAGTGGTAAGCTAGATACGGCGCCTATTCAATTTTTATGTGTTTACATTACATTATATGGTAACAAAAACATGTAAATACAATATGTTAAGAAAACCCCGGCCAAGTCAAAGGTTCGAGTTCCAATCCAAGGCTCGCACCTCTGACTTTTCGAAATCATGTGCGTTATTATAGTTAATTATCACGCACTTAAACGGTGAAGGAAAACATCGTGAGGAAACCTGCATGCCTGAGAGATTTTCTCGACGGCGTGTGAAGTCTGCCAACCCGCACTAGGCCAGCGTGGCGGACTATAGCCTAATCCTTCTCATTTGAGAGGAAACCCGTGCCCAGCAGTGGGACAATATAATGGGCTGGTTATGTAAGAAAACCCTGTCCGACCCGTGAAGGTATTGTTAGGTATCGAGATCCGGTTCTATTTATTTTGTAAGTATGACCGTTTTCTTTTTACGAGTAAAAAAAAGCACCCCAAATAAAATTTTATAAAACGAGGAAACTTAAACGTCAAATCTTATGGTAAGTCGTTATCGTCCCTGGGTGCCAAGCATACTAAGGGTGGTTTTATCACATTTTAAAAATTTGCTAGCGATGGGGGAAATTTCGTAAGACAATCGTAATTTTAAACTTCACTTATTTGATTATCATGAATATTTCATGTTTCTTTTTTATTTGGGATACCTATATGTCCCTTTTATATCGATCAGGGTTTTTGTAACGTATTGTATAAAAATAGTAGTTAGTCTACCACTATCGGAAAATTTTATTATTATTTAGAACTCTACAACACAAGTATCAAATTTACAGGAGAAACCCGCAACGGACGCGTACGTGGAACTTCAGTCACGTTTCGCTCAAGTGTACTCGAGCGAGCTACATGTGCAGGCGCACTTCACTGGTTTGCGATACCTTATGTTCAACTGGCCCAAAATATCAGCTGTGTTTGGTGAGTTCTCTTCTGGAAGTCTCTCAACAGACTCCGAACTAGCAGGAGCAAAGATATGTTCCGGTGGGGATTCTCCAGTGGCAATAACTTATTTTGTTGGTGTGGTGCAGTGGAAGATATGGCCCACTAGCTTCGTAGCATGCTGACTATAGAATTGGGTCCGATTTGGATAAAAAGTAGCCTATTTCAGACTATAATATATCTCAGTGCCAAATTTTATCCAGATCCGTTCAGCCGTTCTGGCGTGAAAGAGTAACAAACATGCATACATCCTCACAAACTGTCACGTTTATAATATAAGTAGGATATGCTATCATGCCCAGCGTGTCCTGAAACCTGTACACATCAAGACCGCTAAAGAAAATAGCGTGCGCGTAGCGGAATATTGAGCCAATCTATTAAGAGTCCGGCGGACCGAATTTCTCTTACTAACGTAATACCGAAATATTTTCAAACACAATTGAATCAAATTCTGTTTTTATTCTGATTCCGATACCGTTAATCTGGGTTCCTACTTTACCATTTCGTCCAAAATACCTACTTCACTGGAAATAAATGTAAGCGCATGCAATTTCTGAATTGAAAGAAATTGTCTTTGGATTTTTTTTTGGAAATTTGGAACGATTTTCCGGTCTTTTATTTCCAGTGAAGAAGTAGTAGACAAAATAGTACCGTAGAAACCTAGATTAACGTTATCCAAATCCGAATAATAACATAATTTGATAGAATATTGTCGAAATTACGATATATTTCGATATTACGTTTTTGTGGGCAATCCAAGCTCCGCGGGACCCTTAATATTGTAATGTTTCCGTTGGTTTATTTTCTTTTTCTTTTCCCTCAGTTCACCTCTCTGTCCGATTTCGAAAAATGAGGTTCTCAATGCGGTTTTAGCTGTATGTCACAGATTTCAAATTGCGAGTTTAAAGATACATCACAGAATGCTTGAAAGTTCTGTTGTCTTTTCCCTGAAGATTCTTTTTAGCTTAGCTATCAGTTTGTCTAAAACGACCATTTACTTAGAATATAAAATAAGTACATAGATTTTTTTTTCATTTTCCTTGCTAAGATAATAAAGTTATTTTAGTGCCATCGTACGACATCGAACTAACTGTAAAGTAAGTCATGTCGGTTGAGGAGCAAAGTTACATGCTTTTCAATAGATGTCGCTGACATCACCTTAAAAATATAAATTTAGAATGTGAAGGTGGTGGCACTCGCGGTGGCTCTCTCTCACATCTCACACTCTTCGCGCTGTAGCATGGTGCGGGTGACAGTTTCAGTAACATATCGTTTCACTCTTGAAGGTTTGCCGCGATTTACAAATTATAACTTAGTATTTTAGCTGTACCACATTCGTAATATATTAAATCATTAATAACTGTAGTAAATTAAATTGACGACACGATTGGCGTAGTGGTTAAGCGATCGGCTTCTACGCCACGTGTTGTGGGTTCGATCCCCACACGGAGCAAATATTTGTATGATCTACAGGTAGTTGTTCCGGGTCTGGGCGTTTGTGTATGTGAGAATTTGTGTTTGGAAACGCACCCACGATACTGGAGAAAATCCTAGTGGGGCAACGTTTAAAAAAAAACAAAAATTAAACCCAACCAGAATGCCATAAGAACGTCATACAGATAACTGTCACCCGCACCATGCTACAACGCAAAGAGTGTAGTTGGTCATAGTGTCTGGTGTATTGAACCAGAAAATGCAGGTTCGAATCCTGCCCGCAGTCAAATTTTTCCTTCACTAAAATAATAACATAGATATTTCTTTAAAATATAAAAATTATAGACAGTATTTTATTACAGGTATCTGTACGAATTTATTTTTCGTATCGCTGGTGTTCATACTGAGCTGGTACCACCTGCAGGATGGTCTGCCGGATTTTATTAAAGTGAGTTTTTTTTTAAATAGTGTCAAAATATTTAAGGACGTAAGGCTCAGTAGCTCTGCGAACGGCTTGTACACAACAAAAAAAATATTGTTATGACAATATGAACTCGTTCATTGGCCTAGTGTTCCTAAACACAAAAAAAAACTAAAAACTAACTATAAACTGCTACTATAGAGGTCCTGGATTCAAACTGGCTCAGGTTGAGCATAATTTTTTTAGCTTTACTATGAAATTCTCAGTAGCAGCTCGGAGTTTGGATTTGTGCCCGGTTAATGGCAATAGCCGAATAGGCTAGATGACTAAAAATTTTGTTTGATTCGTCAGTTAGATATTATAATATAATAAAATTGTTAGATTGTAATTAAAATAATGTACACGTATTTTTTCTTTTGTTTAACACACAAAAAATAACGGTGATACAGTGCATTTAAATTTCGCGTGACGTCAATTTTTACGAAATAGTGACGTCACAGCCTCCCACTCCGGAACTTTGATGCTCTAGTTTGTCAATTCTTAAACAATTTAAAAATAAATAAAAAAGGTGCTTTAATATTTCAGAATAAATTTCGTTCGGAGATAAAGACTGAAGAAGACAACAAACAATCCATTGGAAAGGTCAAATTGGAAAGAGAAGGTAATTGATACATTATTCCATGTACCATGTTGCTGCACCTCCTCCCCGCGAATCTGTGACACATGTTTTACGCATGAAAGTTGTCCAAAATCTTCATATAATTGTAATAAAAATTGTAACAGGCCGATGTCTGTAAATTATAGATATTGAAGAAAAACTAAAATCGGTATGTTTGAAAGCGTATTACGCAAAAACTACTGCATGAAATTGGATTCGGTTTTCACAGTCGTATTGCTGGATACGTATTTCATCTTGATAAGCCGCCTAGAAGCCGGATAGTAGCAAATCCTTTTGGGACGCGAAACCGCGGGAGCTAGTGTTTAAATATAAATTTCAAGAAAAACTCTGGGTTAATTGGAGTGACGCTGGTTCAAATCCTTTTTTTATAGTACGGAAAATCCTTATGGATCGGCTCTCACTCTGGGGAAGCAGCAGGGTATATCGAAATCTTACCTACCGAAACCGTACTTGGGTTTCATGACATTCACCACGGTCATGACAGGCTGCGGCCCAGTATCCGGAGCTCTTCAGAGTGAGGCTCAGCCTCGCATCCCGCTCGCTTGCGCGGAGGTGCCCAGCACGCGCGCCACCTACTGGGGATCCTGCTCCAAGCCGGAGATCGATGTTTTTCTTACACATTTTTTTTTAAATAAAAACGTTGCCCCACACTAGGATTTTCTCCTGTATCATGGGTGCGTTTACAAACACAAATTCTCACATACACAAACGCCCAGACCCGGAACAACTATCTGTAGATACGCAGAAGCCAATCGCTCAGCCGCTACGCCAAACGTGTCGTCAAATTATGTCTAACGTATTTTGTATATTTTTCAGATTCATCACCGTTCTTCGAAGAGGACGCCCTTCTCAAAGAATTCCAACAAATCGAATCAAAAGAGGAAAATAAGAAGACTTAAATGTGTTAATTTGTTATATATCTAGTATAGCGTGCGTAAGGTTCGACAAGCAGACACAGATCAAAATATTTTTTTTAAATCCTAAATATAATATATATTTATGTAGGTACATATGTACAAGGCGATGGAACCAATAGAAGCTACATTTAACATTACGTTAAACAGTGTATCTTTTTTACACTGTTTAAATGTTTTCCAGTCTAGAAACATTAAAAACTGCCTCATTAGTCTAGTGGTCCCAAGCGCGACTGCTACGCTAGAGGTCCTGGGTTCGATCCCCAGGTCGAGCAGTGTTTTTCTATGAAATTCTCAGTAGCAGCTCGGAGTCTGGATTCGTGCCCGGATAATGGCAATAGGCTCGCCCCCTATTACATGGGACCTAAACATACCGGCGAACTGTGGGTGTACATTAGTACGCCTCTGCCTAATCTTTCGGGGAATACAGGGGTGATGGTATGTTATGTTATGTTATAAACATTAAAAAATATTTAATTAAAAAAAAAATCCTTTGTAGTTTTTGGAATCTTTTATGCATATGTTCACAACGTTCCTTTTCTTACTATAGTACAAACCTATAAATACATTGAGTTTTGTATCTACTAAAAACTACTCTATCTATGATAAACATGGTTCTTAACCTTTTGATCGCCAGTCATGTATAGACGAGAAACCAAAATGAGTCCAGCGCGCCATAGTTTCGCGTCACAATTCTTTAAGAAATTACAACGCTGCGTAAAGCGTTCATTATGACCAAATACCAGTGAATGAAGGAATTAAATTGCTACTAATTAGGATAAGACTGTCACATTTTTGGAACAGCTTTAACGTTTATAAGCCAGGATCTACAATTAGTAGGTAATATCCAAAAAAAAACCGCCGATTTCTCAGGATTATAATTATTGTCTTGCCCACTTTCAAAGAATATACTTGAAATAAACTGTCCTTTAATACTTGTTAGGATATTTACATCTAAATCCAGTGATACTTATAATAAAATAAAAATAGCTTATTCCATTGCAAAATATTTTGACAAGTGACTGAAAATTAATTGTAAGTATTTTAGTGCCTTCGGAATTAATGCAAGTTTTATTGACATTCCAATTCGGCTTTCGATGTTGTACTTACGAATATTGTAATCTTTTGCAGTTGTTGTACATATATGATACAATTATAAAATAACCAAAAACGTGTTATTTAACTGCCTCATTAGTCTAGTGGTTCCAAGCGCGACTGCTACACTAGAGGTCCCGGGTTCAATCCCCAGGTCGAGCAGTGTTATTGGGTTTTTCTATGAAATTCTTAGTAGCAGCTCGGAGTCTGGATTTGTGCCTGGTTAGTGGCTATGGGCTCGCTCCCTATAACATGGGACTTAAACATACCGGCGAACTGTGGGTGTACATTAAGGTCGCCTCTGCCTAACCCTTCGGGGAATACAGGCGTGATGGTATGTTATGTGTTATTTAAGTGTACACTGCAAACGGACTTTCAAAACTACGACGTACAGTCGCATAAAAAAGTGTTAAAATTGCAAAAATATCGCGTTGTTACGCAAAACGATACGGATTAAACATTTCTATTACATTATCTTTTGCACTTAGCATCATGTGTATAAATTGAATTAACACGTGGGATTGACATAGTATCTATGTATGTGACGATCGTATCGTACTAACCTGCAGGCTTACTCTTGAAGTCAAAGTCAAAGTCAAAATTATTTATTTCAATTAGACCATTAAAAAGGTACTTTTGAAAAGTCAAACTAATTGCACGGTTGAAAACAATACAATACCAATCCAAACGTGATCCGATTCCAATGTCGATTTCGCTGTCGGGCGATTTCGTACTCTTGAGCACAAATCCGTTAACTTTGTATCGGCATCCCTGATTCCCCAATGGTTAGGTCGTTTCCCAATCCTATTTAGTTCACTCAATCACCGCGCAATATTGAAACAATTTGGCGCTAGTCTCGGATTGAATAGTACGAAACTTGACGAAACGGCATAATTCCAATGTCGATGTATCGGAATTGAGTTCAAGAGTAAGCCCCCTGACCTCTGCGCAGTAGTCAACTATTCGCAAGAGACGTAAAGATGGCGGAGCGATGACGTAAGCGCTTGACCGCTTACGTCATCGCTCCGCCATCTTTACGTACGGAAAGCGATCACCGCATGCTATCCCGCTCATTCATACGTTATGCTCATTTACTTGCTCGATTGAGAAGTCGGATGATTTTTTTGCATTCGTGATTATTTTTCTAATAACATCTTCCTATATACAATGTGTCAAGAAAACCCTGTCCTGTGTCATAGAAAAGCGGCGTGAAACAACGCTTACGTTGTGTTTCGCCGAGTGAGTGAGGTTACCGGAGGTCCAATCCCCTTTTCAATCAGTACGATATTTCTACACAATAACACTTTTTTCTACGACTATAATATAATAAGATTCTCTATAAAAATAATCTAATAAATAAATGTATCGAATACGCGTCTGTAGAGTGGCCTATATAAATGTATCGAATGCATGTGTAGCACTGTATGTTATGTGATAAATATTTTTTACTTTGGAATTAGAAAATAAATATTGTTGTCTATATATTTTGTTTTGTTTCATCTTACACCAAGAAAAGCAAAAATCCAGTAAATTCCTTTCACGAAGACGCACGAATTGAATAAATTTGAGCTTTATGAGACACGGCTCTTCGAAGTGAACGAAATGAACATAATTCCTACAATGTGTTAAGAAAATCCTGTCCCGTGTCATAGAAAACCGGCGTGAAACAACGCTTATGTTGTGTTTCCCCGAGTGAGTGAGGTTATCGGAGGCACAACCCCTTTTAAAAGGTCGGCAACACACTCCTGGTGCTGCCGATGTTCATGGGCGGCGGTAATCGTTTATAAATCATGATCGTTTGCCCCTTACCTATAAAAAAACTAGTATACCTAATCTATATATATATTATATAAAACAAAGTCGGGTTTGTTACAACACATACCTCGAGAACGGCTGGACCGATTGTTATGATCTATGGTTTGTTGGATTTGTCTCCTCCCCGAATAGAATCCTACGATTTTTTTTATAGACAGGCCAAGACATGGGGAAGGGAGTGATTGATTGAGGTGACGGCTGATAGGAATGAATGGAAGAAAAGGACATGCGGCGCCGACCACAAATCAATTGGGACACAGGGCAGGACGATGATGATACAGGGCAAGACAACTTTTGCCGGGCCCGCTACTAAAAAATAAAACGAGAGCGTTTTGGAAATATTTTTATTAACATAAAGATGTTACATCCGTAAAGAGCATATATTTACAACCAAGACTTATTAGGCTGAGCCATATTACATAACCAGTTTATCATTAATGTGGCCTCAATATATTGGCATGTCTTTTTTATCAGACGTTCAATTCATTAATCTTACTCCTTATTACCATACTCATTCATTAAAATTTAATAAACCATTAACTGATCCGATATTACACAATATTTACATTGTGTGTTATTAATAGAACTGTTTTTCATTAAAACAAAAAAATATGTGTCTCCCAAAACATACAACGTTTTTACACGTTGTCATAAAACTGTCTTTGAATTGCGCCTTTTCTTAATAAAATAAACGGAAAACGCAATACTTTTACTCAAAGTTCGCGATTTTTAATTCGTGATAGGCTTACACTTGAGCGCCAGTATGCCTGATGTTAAGCGATACTGCGATTTACGATCTAGTTCATTATTTCGCTGTCTCAATTAATGATTTATTTACTTTAGTTTAAGTATCTGAGTGTGGTAAAAACCTTGATAACAAGTAGAAACTAATAATCGCCTGTCTTTGTCATTTTTAAATCATAAAACTGAAATGGCAATAAAGTATAATTATAAGATTTCTTAGATTAAGTCTTTGCCGAATATTTGAGTTGGCTTTTAATCAAAACTTACTCAATTTTGATAGCAATCAATTTTATAGTCTTCAGGTTTACGTATACTTGAATAATTAGCATTACTGGTATACAGTAATTGAAGAAAAGAAAAAAAAAACAAATTAATCTGACTAAAATTGCATATTTAAAGATGTTTGGGAATGATATTGTAAATTGTTTTCCATAGCACCATAGTGTAAGATTATTTTGATATGTATGTACATAATTCTTGTATGTAATATATAACAAGTTTGAAATTATACTTTAGGATTTAAAACAACTTTTAGAGTGAGACCAACATAAGCTTTATCTTTGTGATGATAAAATAACAAAAAGACATCAATAATTTCTACCATAAAATATTATCCCTTTGTTAACTTATACACCGTCAAATTTAAGTCGTTTTAATGCCGAAACGACGGTATTATACTCGTCTTCAGGAATACTTTTTACTATGGAACCAACACTGAAATCACGAAGAAAAAAACAGATGTTCCATACATTTTGTCGAGTTCAGTGTACACAAATGTATGGAACAGCTGAACAGCTTTTTTTTCGTGATTTCAGGGTTGATTCCATAGTAAAAGGTAGGGAGACTAACATAAGCTTCATATCTCATCAATAATTTCTACCATAAAATATTATTTCACCCTTTGTTAACTATGTACAACAGCACCTCATATCCAAACTGTCAAATTTCTTCAATCGATATTCAACTTAATTTCCAAATAATAGAGTTTTTATTAAAATGAAATAAAATTTTAAATAATTGTCCATTGGAGAAATTTGACAGTTTGTGGTCTAGGTGTGCCGTTGACTGTACTAATACGAAATGATAAACAAAAAATAGAAAAAAATACTTAAAAATATAGAAATAATAAGGTTGTTTCATGGGTGCACTTATATTTTAAAACTTTTGTCATCGAAAACTGTTGTGAACTTGTGGGGCAAATAATATTGGTGATGATCTCAGGCCATAAAAGCAGCGCAGCATATTTTAAACGTGCAGATTGCTTCAAATGATATTCGAACTCGTTTATATCATCAATACATAGCACCTACGGCGCCGAAAATGTCGTCTGCGCGTTTAAAATACGCCGTGTGCCTATGGCCTTAAGGTTTATTATAGCGGTAAGGTGCTAGGTAGTTTTTTCACTTATAAAGTAGCTGATGCCCGCATTTTCACTCAAATCTCAAAGAACTTTTTGAGAAAAAAGGTAGCCTATGACTGTCTCAAAGATCAAATCTATCTCTATAGGTACCAAAAATTCATCAAAATTGGTTCAGCGGTTTAGGCGTGAAAACGAAACAAATCGAATTTATAATATTACAACTCTGCGCGTCTGTTTACGTTTTCACACCTAAACCGCTGAACAGATTTCGATAAAATTTGGCAAGGAGGTACATTCCATCCTGAGGAAGGAGATATGCTACCTTCTTTCTAAAAAATGCTTTGGGATAAAAGTGAAACCGCGGGCAACAGCTAGTAATGGATCATCAAAGGAGTCTCGATATCAATGGCATTTTTTTTACCACATATTGTGCTCTCGATAATATAAAAGAAGAAGAAGTAATAATTTTGTTTAAAATCACAATAAATTTTCACATATTTTAATCCCAAACCTCCTTTAACCCTCAATTTTTTTGTAACACTAATAATACCTTAAAAATAGGAACCGAAAACCTAGAATAATGTAAAACAACTTTTTTTGAGAATCTAGACATTAAGTAGTTGATTTATAATTTTTAATTCATACATATTAAATTTTCGACGATGTTGACAACGTGTTTGCTCTATTTATCTTTGAGAAATTAATACCAGTACTCTAAGAATCAAAGTCAGATAATATGGTACTGAAAATTAAATTCAGAAAAGAGTAAAAGTAACTATTTTTAAAACAACATATCTTGTAAAATTATTCATAATTAAAATGTCTTACTTTGTGCTTGAGCTTGATAGAAAAAAAATCTGTATATTTTTTTATTTATATAAAAGTTAACTAAATATACTCTGTATTCTCCAAAATAAAATCAACAGTGTAAACTTTTTTCATGTGTGACGTTTTAAATTATCGTTTATTATTGAAAAAAAAAAAATTAAAAAGATACAAATTTTTTTTTATTCGTCCGTCGATTTGAAAGTTAATTACAATATTTCCCCTAAGTCCCTTTAAGTGGGGTGTGGGTTGCCACGATTATTATTGTGTCTGCATATCAGCGTAAGTATATACATAATTAAATTAGTATATTTGGCAGTTTGTTTTGCCACGGTAACGATGGAGAGCAAAATAATAATTTTTCTCAACCCTTTATTAATGTTTTTTAACGCAGCAATTATGATTTTAAACACGCTCTGGTGGCTAGACAACTGTGGCTTAACCATTTTGAAATTTAAAATAACAATTATAGTAAAAATATGTAACTCGTTTTTTTAATATTTTACTTTTTATAGTTTTTTTTACAATCTTGTCTTTTCATTAGAGAACTCAGATTACACATTAAATAATAAAGATATGTAATTAAGTTTCGTAACTTATAATATTTTTGCAGCAAGAAAGTTAATTAATATTTTTCAATATAGAAATACATTCGAGTAATTTGATATCCATTCGAAACTGCATTGACAATAAAACTTAAAAAAAACTGGTCCTAAATACCATAACAGTTTCAAATTAAATTTAGAATACATTTTATTTCCTGTATTAAGTTTTTAATTTTTAAATTCAGAATGTATATATGGAAACTTACGGAATTTCTCCAAGAAGGTCGAATCACTGTACTGCTTTTCTTTGTCCAGTTGTGTGAATCTTCAGCTTGCAGTGGACGCGTAGCGGGATAACTCTGGTAAGACCATGCCAACTGCCTGGAAGAATTGTGCGATCTATCATGAGCTAGATAACAACACCGTCCAGTGGTCGGAACATAGGACAGGATGGGAGGGAAGGTAAAAGGGAGTGGGGTTCAATATGCGAGGTATAGGAATTGCTTGGATTGCTTTTTATACTTGCTTTTCTTAATTAAACTAAGTCCATCCAAGACGAATTTATAAAGAAAATTACATCAATCTAGGCGACTATTCAAGGGTGGATCGTGACCTGTCAGGGTAGAGAAGAATTAACTCGCAAATCCCCGACCATAAGTACATACACCATTTAGTTTTTTAACAGACATAAAAAAAAAGAGAATATCAATTCAGCTTTCCGATTTTAAGCTTTCCACATCACGTAATAACCGAGACAGGTATCCATTATTCCAAGAGAATTGTTTTTAAAAAACCACATGAAGCATCAATTAGAGAAAACTGCGACAGTGGCTGGGCTGCGTACAAGATAAGAAAGAGACGAGAAATGGAAGGTGTAAAATGAGGGTACATTCGACTCTGCTAGAAAGAAGACAAACTATACTCCATTAACCATAGCATTAGGCAAGTAACGGCGAAATAATAAAGTAATTTGTATGTTTTTTTTTATGGAACAGGAGCAAACAAACAGACGGTTCGCCTGATGGTAAGCGATTGCCGCCGCCCATGGACACCCGCAACACTTGAGTAGTCACAAGTGCGTTGCCGGCCTTTTAAAAGGGGATTGGACCTCCGATAACCTAACTCACTCGGCGAAACACAACGTAAGCGTTGTTTGACGCCGGTTTTCTGTGAGGCCGTGGTATCACTCCGGTCGAGCCGGCCCATTCGTGCCGAAGCATGGCTCTCCCACGATAAGAAATTTTATTGAAATGGAGTACAAGTTAATTGGCTACATGACTGATTACTTTTATGTCATGAAAATAATTATAATATAACATACCATTACGCCTGTATTCCCCGAAGGGTTAGGCAGAGGTGTACTTAATGTACACCCACAGTTCGCTGGTATGTTTAGGTCCCATGTTATAGGGGGCGAGCCTATAGCCATTAACCGGGCACAAATCCAGACTCCGAGCTGCTAATGAGAATTTCATAGAAAAACCCAATAACACTTTGCTCGACCTGGGGATCGAACCCAGGACCTCTAGTGTAGCAGTCTCACTTGGGACCACTAGACTAATGAGGCAGTCAGTGAAAATAATTACATACAATAAATAGAGCCGATTAGCAAGAACAAAATTATAAAACGGTTAAAAACAAGGAAGTTATAAGCATTTTAATTTTATGTCAGACAGAGAATAATTGTGACGTCACAACTTACTGCGCCATATAAATCCTATACTAACATTCATTTTGCGGGACAGGGATAAAGCATCCCCTCTCAATCAATCCCCACCAAAAACTTTAAATGCTTTAAATCTTGGAACTTTATAAGCTGATATAAATTATTTATTAGAATAAAATAGTACATTAAACTGTTGACTAAGCCTTTCCCACTGCCAGACCGCTTGCGGTTAAGTTCAGGCACGCGTCATTATTCGACCGAACTGTTCCGAACCTAATGTTCGCGTAAGTACAGTCAACAAACACATCAAGTTACCACAAACCGTCAAACCACAATGGATAATAAACTAAGAAATTACAGTTTTGGATACCACGAGGTGCTGATGACAGTACAAAGAAAAAGGCGTAAAAAAATTAAAGGGATGACGTCATAACATATCACACTCTCTAATAGTCCGATTGTTGAGCAGATACAAGACAACAATGGTGGAAAGCAGCACGTAAGTCATGTCTATCTTTACCTCATTCTCGGCACGTTCCTCGTCGCTCTGGTACTGCACATCCAGCTCTGAGCTGTTCACGCTGTTCTCCCAGTCTTCTGAAGACTCCACTGATGACGCGTCAAGATCCATTTCTGCTGGGAAAGAAAGGATAATTGGAATAAATCTACTTTTAACGGGTTTTTTGGCGTTGTATTGATATTATTTATTTAATTCCCGACGTTTCGGATCCTTTACAGCATCCATGGTCACGGGTAGACTGAGGTGTTGGACGTCTTAATGTTACAATTACGATTTGACGACACGTTTGGCGTAGCGGCTGAGCGATCGGCTTCTGCGTCACGTGTTGCGGGTTCGATCCCCACACGCATCAAATATTTGTATGATCTACAGGTAGTTATTCCGGGCCTGGGCGTTTGAGTATGTGAGAATTTGTGTTTGTAAATGCATCCACGATACAGGAGAAAACCCTAATGTGCGGCAACGTTTTTTTTTTTTTAATTACTAACAGCTACTTAACAATTTTATTAACTTTTAGAGATTCGAGTGACGCAGAATGAGCTCACCGGGTTTTAATTTAATGTCTAATATTCTCGTAAGTGTCAGAAACCAGTAAGAAACGATTGTATAATGTTTAAAAGCACAATACAAAAGGAAAAGCAACAAAAAAATCATGTTAATGATAATCAAATCACAAAATCAACATTAATTTTAAGCTTGTAATGTAATGTTTTTTCAAACAATCATAGCCTATACTCCTGCAAAGACGAATCAATCGACACTTCGTTTGTTAAAATCTGATGATTCGTTTTTGACTGCCTCATTAGTCTAGTGGTCCCAAGCGCGACTGCTACGCTAGAGCTCTACGCTAGAACTCTACCCTCCTGGGTTCCATCTACAGGTCGAACAGTGTTATTGGGATTTTCTATAAAATTCTCAGTAGCAGCTCGGAGTCTGGATTTGTGCCCGGTTAATGGCAATAGGCTCGCCCCCTATTACATGGGAAAAAAGAAAGAAAGTTTAGGCACACATCAGTACATAGGTAACTAAAAGACACAAAACACAGGTTACATGTTTATGGGGCCTAAACATACCGGCGAACTGTGGGTGTACATTAGTACGCTTCTGCCTAACCCTTCGGCAATACAGGCGTGATGGTATGTTATTTTATCTAGTTTCTTTTATGTACGCCAGACTACCTAGTTATTTATTTATTGTTCTCTTGTAGCCATCCAAAGGTGGTCCGTAACAGATCGCTTTTAGCGATAAGATTACCCATTGTACCATTCTATAATTATTATTTACTTGAGAGCATCTACAGTACTTCAAGATAAAAAATGGGCATCGGAAAACATCGGAAACAATCGTCTAACTAACAAAACGTAGTTTGGCCCTAAAAATCATTTACAATTCCAACTTTATTGCAATTAAATAACTGTCAACGTAATTTCTAAGGAAAGCAAATTACTTGCAAGCCGTGCGATCGGCGCTCCCAGTGTCACTAATCAGTCAGTTGCAGATAGTATTGAAATATTGTATACAGAGCTGATATAACCCTCCATTGTGTTTTGGTTTGATGTAATATTTGCAACTCATGTAGAAGGGTTATTCGATAAAAACAGCTCTTTATCATTATACTGCCTAGATGATATGTGTCGGTCATGTTCGGAAACACGAAGTTAGATCGTGCCCATTATTTATCTTGAAGTACTTGACGTTATTTGATGTGCAATCTCTGTGCAATAAAGAGTATTCTGTCTATTTATCTATCTCATTCACTCGCTTACAGATATCGCACAGCTTAATCAGCTGTTCGCATTGACTTGAAATTTGGACGGTCTATTTTTCTCGATGGGTAATACACCTCATTAAGACAGGACTTTTTGAAATTCAGCTATTCAAGTGATATATTTTGACCTTTTCTGACGTCACACATAAGGATGTACTGACACTACAATCATGTTTATTTGTTATTAGTTCTGTCTGGTGTTGTGTCTAGTGATGGATCGAGTGAATATTCTCTGGAGCGATAATTTATGCGAATTTAAAATTTTACCAACTATTTCAGCTTATGTCTATCGAAGATGAAAAGATTGCAAATTATTTGAACGTTTCATGAAGTAGTAATTGACTGTAGTATATTTCTTAGTAAATTCTCTTCAGTAAAAAAAATCTCGCAAGTTGTCGAATGAATTCACTTTCATAATTATTAGTAAATAGGAATTTCACGTAGGTTTTTAAAGACTCAATCCCTGTAGATCGGTTCCACTTACCAATGACCATAGGTTCAGCGTGCCTATTGGGCGGGACGGCCGGCAGTCGGAGGGCGGTGGCGTTGATGGCCAGCGCCTGCGCACCGTGTCGACTAATACTGCTCGACGGCTGCGAGGACAAGTCCACCAGTGTACCATCAGTAGACGGCAGTTCTTCTGCATATCTCACTAGAGGATGTTCCTGGTGAGAAGAATAGGAGTGCACTATGTTAATAAACCCTGTCCGATCCAAAAGGGGCATATATAGGTATTCCAAACATGTGGTTGAATCTTTTCATAGGTATTATAAGATTTGTCTTGATCCCCAGGATCAAGCTCGGCTCATGGTATTACAGGAAATCCAATATAGTAAACACTGGACGAATAAAAAGTGTACCTGCTATAAGTTTCTTACTACTAGCGCCATCTCTTTGAAACTAAGAACAATTTGTTTTTTTTCCATGACCGATTGAAATGAAATACTGTGTGAAACTTGCATCCTAATAGTGAATGAAGTTAGCAGCCATACCACTGTTCGTGGACAGAAAAAAAATCTTGTTTTATACTTTTCGGTTGAACATTTTCGTAGCTGGATTGTAGTTTTTTAAGCTTTCGTTTTTATTTGACACTTTGGTGGCTGCTAACTTCATTCACTATTAGGATGCAAGTTTCACACACTATTTCATTTCAATCGGTCATGGAAAAATACATAAATTGTTCTTCGTTTTAAAGAGATGGCGCTAGTAGTAAGAAAGTCCCAGCAGGTATACTTTTCATTCGTCCAGTGTTTACCATATTGGATTTCCTGTAATACCATGTACCGCAGAAACTCTGGGGAAAAAGACAAATCTTATGACACCTCATTTGTTAAAATCGAGTAAAATTGTATTTTTTTCGGTGCCCTTTTTTGTGTTTTGCCGGCATGTAATGTTTTTAAAAAATTACAACAATAACACTCCTGCAAAGACGAATAAATCGACACCTTATTTGTCGATTTATTATTATTTATATGTGGCATCAAATCCGATGAGCAGTTTTTGAGTTATGATCGTACATCCATACGATACATACATGCGTAGACTGTTAAACTCATTACCTTTCCTTTTTTCGTAGTAATAAAAAAATCACCAACAGAAACTCACAAAAAAATTCTTATGTGGTTTAATATAACTGTTGTGTAGACTTACGGGTCTCGTTAGTTCACATATGGGATTGCATCGAAGGTCAATCATCTCCAGAACTGTGAGGTAATTTGTGTCGAAATCGCTTGGTAGGTATGATATCTGAAAAGTAAATATCATGATATTAGCAATTGTTAATTCAAAGTGGCACGGCGGCATCACCGAAGTTAGCTGGGTTTAACCCCAGTTGCCTCCACCGTCGACGCCACAATTGGTGAGAAATGGGTGGTCCACTGGTGGTGTCACCAGGGGGTGGGAATAAGGTATTTGACTAATGTTTGAATATTTAAAAATACCAAGCTGAGTGAAAAATGAAATTAAATACGTATTCTAAAAAAACAATTTAAGTCGGCTAATAAAGTATAGCATTTAAAATTTTCTGTGGGGATTGAAAGGGGATGCTTCGTCTCTTTCCCTTAAACGAGTGTTAGTATAGGATTTGTATGGCGCATTGGTTTGTGACGTCATAAACAAGTACAGTGCGTTCTCTGTCTAGCATAAAATTAAAACGCTTGTAACTTCCTTATTTTTGAGCCGATTTTAATTTTGTTCTCGTCGATGGGTTCTATTTATGGCAAACATTTGCATAAGACTATAAAAAATAATCAGTCAAATAGCCTATTGGGAGTGACCACTCTTTTTGTTCCCAGTTGCCACCAAGTTAATTATTGTGAATCATTATTATGTGTTTATCCGTCATTTTTAATTCTCTCATTTTCAATGTGTTTTTCAATAATAAAATACTTATATCATCTATTAAAAATTCAGCTTAGCGCCGCCATTAGTGGGGTGTATCAATTTATTTTTTCCATCTGTCCCCACTGATGGATATAGCTATTGAACATTGGCCTCCTTCATAGATTTCCACCAAGACTGGTTATTTGCCAGCCACATCCAAGAACTCCATTCCCACCCTATTACATTAGAGACTGGTGGTTAGCCCCATTCCAAGAGCCTTTTTAGCCCATCAAGCACGTACAGCACAGTCAAAACACATCAGGTATCCAAATCTGTCAAATTTCTTCAATCGGTTTTAAATTTAATGTCCAATTAATAGAATTTATGATACATTGGTGAAAGATAGATTGTTGTAACTTGATGTGCTGTTGACTGTATGTATACACGAAAATTACCATATTATTATTAAGTTGCAAGAACATGAGGTCAGGGCACTTGAGAATGGATATGGGAAACTCCCGGACTTTATTATTCCTTAAGTTGCAGTGCACTAGGGCTTCCATCTTGTCCATAGTGTTGGGCAATGTCTCTATGAAATTATTCTCTAGAGTCAACCACCTGAAATAATAAGTCATAAATTAAATACATGTTATAACATAACTAGTTGTATGCCGCAGTTTCACCTGCAAAAAAATTACGGACTTTCACCACCTTACGAAGTTGAATTTCCAAAAATCCTTTCTTATCGGATGCCTACATCATACAAAGAACATATCCTCCAAGCTTCAACTCTCTATGATCAGCGGTTTAGGCTGTGTGTTGATCCATCAATACATTCAGGACAAATCATTTTATATGTATGTTTTTAGATGTACAGTACCCCCGAGATAACAACGCGCGTGTGTAGTTGTTGTAACCTGTGGTTTTGGACCCTCATGCTAAGCTAAATGCTTGTGTTACGAGTGGGTCAGTAGTGAAATGGGTTGGTTTCAAACCTGCAACCACATGATCTTAAGTCCAATGCTCTAGCCATTAAGCTACCACCACTTCTATTTTATAATGACTGATGTAATGAGACTTTAATTCAAAAATGGTCCTCCTCCCATAAAAACTTACATTAGGCTAAAGAAGATAAATAAATTTTCTTATCCATGCTAACAAAAAACCAAGCATTCAACACTGACCTTAAAATAAGTAGTTTAACTTACTGATAAAAAATACTAAGGTTATATTCAAGGCTCTATTTGTTCTTATAGACGGTAAGAAATAACCTTGGTTAGTGTACAGGTAGGTACTAACCAACTTGTGTTTTTTTTTACTGAGACTATACTAATGAGGGTATGTAATTTTATTCTATACTAGCTGTTGCCTGCAGTTTCACTCACATCCCAAAAAGATTATCATACTATATGTCCAATTCTAGGTGGTGTATCAAGATGAAACATGCACCAGATTTTAAGTTAGACCTCTAGCAATACATCGGTAGAAACTGCATTCAAAATGGGACCTAAACATACCGGCTAACTGTGGGTGTACATTAAGCACGCCTCTGCCTAACCCTTCGGGAAATACAGGTGTAATGGTATGTTATGTTAATAGTTTTTCTTAAAAATCCATAACACAACTGAGCAAATAGATAAAGTAGTCATAGTTTCAGAATTTATTTTACAGGACTTTTAGAACAGGAGTTCTATGTTACAGTTGGACACAAACAAGGCTATATATTATATATATATAAAGTATTTTACCTCAGTTTTGATAATCTGGTCATCTCTTCAGGTATAGTTTTGAGCTCATTACCACGCGCTCCAAAAGTATCCAGCTTCTCCAACTTCCCAATTTCCTCCGGTATCTCCCGCAGCCCTATCCTGTTGCACCAGAAAGCTTCAAGGTTTTCAAGATCACCAATTTCCGGGATCAAAACATTTAGAGGATTGTAACTTATGTTTAAATTCACCAAGTTTTTTAAATGACCGATCTCCGAAGGCAAATGCGTAATGTTATTATAGTCCAGCGTCAACGTTGTTAGGTTCACTAATTGAGTTATTTCCATAGGGACTACTGTTATTTTATTCCTATGCAAGTAAAGATGTTCTACATCAGAGCAGGTGTAAAGCAGTTCTGGTATTTCAATGATTTCAAACGCGTTCAGACTTAGCCGGGATTTCTTTTTGACGATGGCCTGTTCTATGAGGGCCAGTATATGGTTTTCACGGATAAATTTTAATATTGCACTCATTTTTGTGTCTATTTTTGGTTACATTTCTATTGCGTTTTTAAATTTGTTGTGAATATGACAGGTGTGTGTCTGTTGAGTCGCGACACCAAAATAATAAATAAAATAAACATCTGGAATCTATAATCTTAACATATGAGCAGGATGCAAAACCACAATTTGTGGTGCTAGAAAAAGATAGAATGATAATATTTATTATCCACTAGAACTGAAACGTACCAATGCAATGACATAATTTTTTTAAAGGATGGCTATTAGACTTTAAGGCGGATCGTTTAGCTGTGCCCGCGAAATTTAAATTTCGAGTGGTTTTTCGCAGTTTGTAGGTCTATAATAAGTTCTACATTCATGGTAATGGTGATTGCGACATTAACTATACAAAATTCACAATTTTTATGTAAAACCATTGCTTAAAAATCATTATTGGAGCTAAAAGTAGTGTAAAATGACAATTTTGACCAATTACACAGATTGCGCCAAGTTTTTGGCTTGATAAGGATTTATTAGTAAAGGTTTTAGTTCCCAGTTGTAAATGTTGTATAGTTGATGTCACAATTACAACTACCATGAATCGAGAACTTGTTATAGACCTACAAACTGCGAAAAATCACTTGAAATTTGAATTTCGCGGGAACAGCTAAACGATCCGCCTTAAAATAAACTATTATCTCTTAATAGTCTGTGATTAAACTCTTTGACTTGACCTTTACGTCATGCAATGACACAATATGCATGCAATGAATATAGAATGTGGCAATAAAATAAATAAAACTTCTACCAATAAAATATTTTAACGTACCTATTTAAAAAAGTATTGAGGTACATTCGTAATTTCGTTACCCTAATTATTACTGGATTTCAGCATTTACGCTAGTATAAAGAACGATCTAAACATGAATACATATAAACAATAACTTAAAGTGGAATGGAACGTACTTGAACTATCGATTGTCCGCGGTAATTGTGAAAATGGCTGGGTTTAATCGCCGCTTAAATAGTTAAGTGGATGGGATAAAACTTTAATATCAATTACATAGTGGATTAAAGTATGTGAACTAACCATTTTCATTTAAAAGTAACTATAAAATAGAAAAGTTTTGTTCAGTTTTTGCATATCAAAAAGAAAGAATTATACAAAACATGCAGATAAATGTTTTTAAATTAATATTTTTAGTCCTTTTAATTATACAGAGTTTTATTGCAGATGCAAATGGTAAGCAGTTCTAAAAATATTTACGTAAAACATAAATAAATTATTCTGTATATTTTTTCGACTGTGTGAAATAAATAGGTAGGTTACTACGCCTTTGAGGCTAAAACGCATCGACCTTCATAGGACGTAGGACAAAACATTAGCGCAATGTTAAGGGATTTAATAAAAAAAATATTGCTGATAAAATCACCCTCGCGGTACTAATACATATAAAAATACAATTGATTAAACTTTTTTGAACCAGTCTTATCAGAGCAGAGTTGACCACATGAGCGGTGGTTAATGATAATAATAAATTAATATTATATTTTCAGCCTCTCAGAATAAGAGCTCTCATCATCTTCGTAGGCTAGGCGACGATGGCTACTTCAAATCCAAGTCATCGTACCGGTCCTTTCAGCCAGTATCTATCAGATACCATAAATCGACGTATCCTAGAGCTGCTGATCGATCAGATTATGATATAACTTCCTATGATACGGAGTATGGTGGCGTTGTGTCGAACTTTACGTCTTCCATTTACGATGATAACCCTCAATTGTACCCTAATCCGGAATTTATATCCAGGAGCAATCAAGGTAATTAATTACATACTATTTTCGTGAGTTTGTGACTATTTTTTTCGTGGGAGGGCCATGCTTCCGCATGAATGGGCCGGCTCGACCGGAGTGATACTAAGGCCTCACAGAAAACCGGCGCCAAACAACGCTTACGTTGCGTTTCGCCGAGTCAGTTAGGATACTGGAGGCCTAATCCCCTTTTAAAAGGCCGGCAACGCACTTGTGACTCCTCTGGTGTTGCGGGTGTCCATGGGCGGAGGTAATCGCTTACCATCAGGCGATCCGTCTGCTCGTTTGCCCTCCTATCCCATAAAAAAAGGAAAACTATTGGATGCATAGTTTTATCCATTCAAAAAACAAAAGAATATGTATAAATATAAGGGTATACATGTACGAGTATAAATAGAAGCTTCTCCTAATTTATTTAAATTCGGACGATATACTCTTTATTTATTTATTAATTAATAATTACTCTTAAATATTAATTATTCTTAACAAAAATAATCTAATTGCAGTGGTAAGCAAGACTTCAGAAAATAAAATAGAATCAGAATCAGATCTTCCTGATGACTCCCTCGCAGATGCGGATCTGAAGGAGCACAACATAATAGATAGTGTAACCTATCTGTACGGCTTCAACAACTGCCATGGTGTAAGAAACGAATGGATGATACTGGTGAGCCTATTTTGATACCATCATCACTCTTTTATCTGTCTTTGGGACTTAAATTGTGTTTTTTGTTCCTTGACTCAGTACTCGTGAGTTCCATTAGGACTTTTCTTCAGCTAGACAAATATTTTTTCGGCGTTATAAGAAAAAGTCTAATGAATCTTAGGACGACAAAGCGTCTAAATGAAACATTTAACCTACTGTGTATTCGGCGGCGAATCGCCTAAAACAATTAAAAAAAGCTCAACAATTATTATTCCATGTAATATATTATCGCATCATTCATTCCTCTCCGTTATATGCCTTGAATTTTTTTATAATCATTATTTTGTGTCAAGCTCCATGTGAGATATGTGTCTCCAGATCTTCATAACAAGTGGTATTGCCGTGGTGCTGCTCATTAGCGCAGTGATGTGGCTAATGTGGAGTGAGTACGCTTCTGAGTTCCGCCGCAGCAGCAAGTTGTATCCAATCAACATAAACTTGTGCTGCTGTTTGGCTGCCTGCACTCTGATCTATATACAGGCGGTTATGGTAAGTGTTGGAGCATTACCTTTATTTTAAACTACAACAAATTACCTAATCCTCTTATCCTCAGTCCTATAAGATCCTCAGTGGTATAAGTAAGTAGTAAGTACCGTGGTAATGCATTAAAAAAGGAAAGAAGAGTCTAAACTGCGAGTGAATTTCATTCTCATAGTGACTGCTTTGTTAATGTATTATGCTTTTTTAATTCTATCAGGATAATTCCGCATCATTGTAGCGCAAAAATCAAATGCTTGCTGTGATAAATACAGTTGATATTCTCCACCTTTTCAATAATATCATTAGGAAATTTAAAAATGCAATTTTTCCATAGGGTGTCTCCTCACCATCGCAGTGTGAGAGGATCGCTCTTCTCCTGCACTACACACACGTGTCATGCGCAATGTGGATAGTAACGCTAGCGGCCGCGGTTGCGGAGTATTGCACGTGTGATACTCTGCTGCCCCTGAAGTACAACTATTTGTTGGCTTATGGCGTGCCTGCTATTGTTGTTATGGTAAGATTAATTATTATCAATTAGGTATTAGTAACTATCCGTGCGCGATAAATTGAGACCTGAGCGCAATGACGCCACAGACGCGTGCTTGTACGATGCACAAAAAATATCTCGGGATTGTTGTGATATTTTTTGTGCATCGTACAAGCACGCGCGATTTCGTCTGCGCTATTTCTTAAATTTTGCTTATGTTGTACACGGGAAAAGTACAACTTTATAATTAAAAATATAATTAAATAAATAATAAAAAAAATATTGCAGTGATAAACACTGCAATGTATAGCAAATCTTTTTCACTGTTTGAATAAGAAAAGGACGATACTATAATTATGTTTCACTACGTACAAGTACGCTTGTCTAGTAATAAAATTGTGTACAGTACAACACCCCGAGGGGAAGTGGAAGGGGAAGCGGGCGGCGACTCACTTTCCACGCGAGTCTCAACTTATCGTGCACGAGTAGTCTATATGTTACGAGAACAGTTCAGAATTTTGCAATTTGAATCGCAGCAATTTAAATTCTATTACTGGAAATTGAAACATATGTACGGAAATTTATGTAGGTATATATTGTGATTTAAGTGTTTATGACCAGAACGGGTATGTTTATTAGTATACCAGTGTATAATTATGTGTTAAAAATGTTCCATGACATTACTTTTTAAATAGGTACATTTTATATTCATAATTTTCAGTTCAACTACGCTCTCTCTATGGAACACTACGAAATTAAGCACTACTGTTGGATGTCCATTGAAAAAGGCATGGTGATGGGTTTCATGGTGCCAGCCATGATTTTAATCCTCATCAACACAGCTATCATTATTTTGGGTTTGCAAAGCGTCAATAAAAAGCAAGCAGAAACGTTAACTGCCAAAATCCAGGAGCTTGTTGACCACCACATAGCGAATTGGCCAAAAACGGATCAAATAGATGACAAAAATGGCAGTATAGATACCTTGGATAATATTTACACTCCAGGCAGTAGTAGAAAAAACACTGACAGTTCAGAAACACTCGATAAAGATTATAATGGGAGTGAGGATGATTGTCATTACGTTAATCTGGCAATACCAGGGGAGAACGGCGAAACTGGCAGTGAGGTTAGTTGCTAAATCAAAGTAACCGGTAGCTTTGGTAGTTTTTCTGGGATAAAATTAGGCTTAATAAAATTCAATATTTCAGCCAAATCTCGCACAAGCAACAAAGGCATTGCAAGACAAAAGTCTCCTTAATATGCTGTACATGGATAATATATCTTGGAAATGGAGTTGGAACACGGAGGGCAATGAGCTGAAAACATACCTGAATCTATGTCTAGTGTTGGAGCCTTTCTTCGCGATCAACTGGGTAATGGGAGTCGTGGCGATAGAAAACGCGGCGCATTGGTCTACACCAACGATTTATTTGATATTGGTGGTTGTAATGGTAAGTTTTAGTGATTAGGGGAGCATATTCAACCTTTCCCATCCCATCACGCCTATATTCCCCGAAGGGTTAGGCTGAGGCGTACTTAATGTAGATACACCCACAGTTCGCCGATATGTTTAGGTCCCATGTTATAGGGGGCGAGCCTATAGCCAATAACCGGGCACAAATCCAGACTCCGAGCTGCTACTGAGAATTTCATAGAAAATCCCATTAACACTTTGCTCGACCTAGGGATCGAACCCAGGACCTCTAGTGTAAAGTAGTAAACCTTCCTATTAAACCTTTCCCAGTGGTAACAAATTATAGCATAGCTACTTTTATTTTCAGTATATTTACCTAACGATGACAATATGTACAACTCTGCCAATCGTTCGGCCGAAGACAACAACCCCATGTTGCGAGGCAGTCATTACCGAACCCACACTCACCCGGAACAGGTAAACAGCTTTTTTGTGTAAGTTAAGAAATTTTATGCATGATTTGCTACTAAATATATGTGTCGTATCATTAAAAGGTGGATTCAAGCATTCCAGTTATATCGCAACACTTGGCATTCGTCCTTCTGGGTCCAATCTTCCTCAGCAACCTTTAGACATTCTATATATCATTTATTTTTATAATTGCTCCAACTTTTCCATGCAGAATTGAATTACGTTATAAGTAGGTATGTATGTATTTACAGTATTCAAACTATTCAAAGTCGCTGTATGACTGCAGAGAGGTATTACAGAGCATAGCTTTTGAAGTTTTTACTACAGAATTTTGTTGCAGAACCACCGACAGTATTCCTCTTCTGGACCCCACAATCCAGCAGCCCATCGTGACTCCGGCGCCAGCAGACACCATAAGTACCATCAGCATTTAATTTGCTACACACACCTGTTGGTCAAGTTAATTCAGTCGTGAAAACGACTTAATGTGTTACATCACATTGATAATCGTTTGCCGAATACCTTATGTATGAGATTATTATTCGGGTTTGATTTTAAATGACTACAGCTATGGGCTGTTTGCGCTGATAAATAAGTGTGTACAATAATGTATCGAGATAATATGGTGAATATAAATCAGAATGTATTAAGTACCAATGATACTGAAATAAAAGATACCAAATATTTGACCGTCAACAAAATAAGGTAAGAAGAACTGTAGGTATAAATATTCGGGACTGCGTGTTTCTGTTTGAGCGTGGGAGATTTTTTACAACAAGTGGATGAAGCATTTATAAAAACGAGTAAAAATATTATAAAAAAGAAGAGTAAGTTGAAAAAGACATTAGCAACACTAAAGACAATGTATCGGCGCCAGGTGGGCTTCCGAAGGTCGACTTATTTCGAAGTGTTGCCATATTAATGTGGTAAGTATTGGGTGAGATGAATGTAAGATGTTGTATTTACGAGATATCCTTTTTTGGGCTAACCATAAAAAGGCGTTAATTGTAAGATTCTTTATTTTATAGAAAAGGGAAACTTTGAAAATATTACTTAGGGCCAACTGTAAAAGGAATTGTATCTTCCTAAGTAACATAGCTATACCTAATTATAAATTAAAATGTTTCCATAAATGTATTTGTATCTGACTAGTAAGTACCTAAACTGAGTTACTGTAACCCTGATTTAATTCAGAGCAGTAACATATTCCCCAATTTGTCCTTAAAATAATTCTAATTAAATGTGATTCATAAAAAGGAATTTTTAAAATATGATATAAGTGGTTTAGATAATAGATATTATACTTGCTAATGATGTAAAAAACGTTAATTCAATTCAATTTCGCTAATATTAGACAAAAATATCGTAGCTTGCTAGCTATGCTTCTGACTTTATGCATTTCAGTGGAAAAATGGCTAATGAAGTAATGCCAAGTACCTACCTAACTCGCACAAATACGATTTGCCGTCGGAACTCGAGAGCTTAGCCGTCGGAACTACAGTAAAAAAAATAGTAAAGGTTTAAGTATATTAATAATTCTAAAGTTGATAAAAACATGAAAGGACCAATACAGTCAAAGGTCACTTTTACAAGGCTCAAGGCTTTTATCCACCTAAACTTCGAAGGGATTAAGTAACTGTAGATGTTTTAATAAATCTTAAACAGCCTTTTTATTGTATGGTGTAGGTACTGTAATTAATTAATTAAATACACTTTATTATTAATTTTAAGTTAAAGAGGAAGCCCTCGGTCTCTGTCTCATACATTTTATTATCATTACTATCAATGGCAATCATATTGACTATAAATCAGTAACATTTCTTATTGTTTGTCTAATTCTGCGGAAATGTTTTTAACGTTTGATTGTTCTGCATAAAATATGCCGCCAGTGTAGTATTTTGAACCAAAATAAATTTTCAGATTGAATTATCTTGCATACCTACCTGGAGGTCAGGCTACTGACATTAAATACCCATGGCTATTATTAATGCGTTTTAGGTTTCTCGGAAATTATTCGCATCGTGAGTCGTGGCGTCACTTAGTCCTAACTGTCAGACCCGAGTAAGCTAAGAATGTTAACTCCATTTGACAATAAATTACAGATACTGCCCAGACAATTCATATCCATTAACATACTACGCCAAGATAATATCAAGATTTGATATTTCACTGTATAATAGTTTAATAACAGGCAATTAATAAAGTGTGGTCACGACTTTTTAGTTTTACTACTCATAAATTGTTCTGATAATTTTCTGGTGCTGATGGTTCTGGTTACTGTCATTGTCATAAGGCACCATAAAATTCCAGTTTGTATGATAAAATCCTGTATTCTGTAATAAAAAATGCAATCTCATCATTGCCTGATATATGTTCACTTTTTAATTGCGATTAAAGTTTGCCAAAGTAACTAATTTGTTACTAAATGGTAGAATATTTTGCTAAGAATATAAATCTTAACAATTAATCATTGTTTAGTGAAATTATGATTTAAGTTGCCTGAATAACCTAATTAAAAGGCTCGTTTAAAAATGTATCTTTAAGAATACGGCTAATAAGTTTTAAATAAAACTTACATACCTCTGATGTTGATGAATTTCTACGACAATTATCATTAAAAAATATATATTTAAATATTTGAAACTTACTACTCTCATCGTAGTTAAGATTTTGAATTTGTGATAGAATCTAGTGTGATAGCAATATTGTTGCCACGACGAGTTTTAATAAATGTTTTAAAATATCAACTAAACTAGTTTCATTCCAATCAGTTTTAAAGTTATGTATCTACATATAACTGTCATGTATTCCGTGATTTGTGTCCCTATCCACGAATCTTAGCCCCTGAGCACTGACCTCAAGTAATGGCTCTAAGGCACTAATCTCTATATTTCTCTATCTCTATGCTATAAGAAATTTAAAGAAAATGCTGATACAAGGTTAACGGATTTGTGCCCAAGAGTACGAAATCGCCTGACAGCCATATTGACATTGGAATTGGATCACGTTTGAATTGGTATTGTATTGTTTTCAAGAGTAAGCCTGCAGGCTATGGAGGCGTCCGATAGCGAAAGCGGCACGCAAGCGTAACGTCTTTATGGGCTGCCGCCGAGCCCGGAGGACCGTTCCCCGAGACATAACAATCGTCGCGCGAAAGGCGTTTGTTGTTGTCCCATTTATATATGTATTAATATCTGCGTCCTCGCCCAACATCTCTCTCGGCGAAATAAAAGATCAATGGTGGCGGTATGGGGACAGGGGGAGTCCCGCCATGACAATCCATGGTGATTACGATTAGTGTTCACTAAGGACGACGGCACATGATCGGTTGTAAAATGTGTTCTCGGAACGAGAGACGGTAATCGGGAATCACACCCTGGTATTTGGCCTTCTTTTTCCAAGGGATCGGTTGACCGTAAAAGGGGTATGGGACGGACTTGATCGGAGCGGTCGTTCCTTTTGTGGATAAGAACGGCCGCGCTCTTAGAGAGATTAACCTCGATTCTCCCTACCTTCCATCAAGATTCTCAAATGTCTGTGATATGCACAGATATTAATACGCACATGACTTCGAAAAGTCAAGAGGTGCGTGCCTTGCATTCGAACTCGAGACCTTTGACTTGGCAGTCCTATGGTCATATCACTAAGCTATCACTGCTATCCGCTCCTGCTGCTGCAATTCTGAAGTCCACACAGACAAAATCGCGGGCAGACGCTATAGGGTAAAATAAATAGAGTTCATGAACGGTTAGACGTAAAACCGGCCAACCATGCCAAAAATAATGGAAGTATTTGGAATCGTAGAAATATTTAAATTCTGCGTATTTATACCGTTCGTGTGAACGAAACCATAGCGACTTCTAAATCGATTTCAATGCCATCTATCGAACAAGATGATAAACTTATTACTGGCTCTATCTTAGCATTTACTCGTATAACCCCCGACATAAAAAGAGGACTGTTATAGTATAGTCTTGGTTGGCTCACTGAACAGATGCGGGACGACTCCTGCGCAGCCCAAGCCCACCCGTAAGTTACCGTACACTCCTGTGTAAATTTACTGCCTATACTACACCACTAAGGTGGAGGACATTATGGAGTAGGTATTAGGTACGTGCGCCAAAGGCTCAATGGATCACCGAGAGTGCAGCTACTGGAATCGCGCCAAAACGTCAACTTCAAGGCATTTGTAGTGCGAGTTCTAACTAGTTTTCTGCACCTCGTCATGAAAGAGGACTTTTGACCGCAAGGAGTGGTGTTCAATTACCTTGGAACTAAGCAACATCGCCGACGTCATCAATAACAAACTGAAACATGATCGCATTCTCATGAGTAATAGGCAAACCTATGCGTCAACTTGTAACACCAGTGAATAATAATATGAATGTGTAATAAAAACAACTAATATTTTCTTATATCGAGTGTATTTCTGGATAAATTGGTTACAAAATACTTATCCAACGCCCGCAATGTGTCGAGCCGCGGCTCAAGCTTACATCCATTAGCAAGATGAATCTCAAACGAAACTAGGTGATCGTATAAAATCGTACATTCTTTATATTACAATCTAAATAGTACAAAAGCCGACCGGCGTTCGCTAACCAGTTTTACAATTTAAAAAAGATCGACGCGTACGCTGTAATTAAATTTAGTTTGAGCTTAACTTACTCTTTAGTAATTTTATAGGAAAAAAATATATATAATAATTAGTATAATTTAAATTATTACATAAAGATTCCTTAATTAATTGCTATAATAGTAGAGGCTGTCGCGGAGTCGGCCGTAGGTTACAGTTATCTGTACAAAGAGTTCCGACTACCCGACTGATCGACGAGACCGCTCCGGAATAGAATCGACTGCAAAAGCTTAAGGATTGAAACAATATATAAAAAAAACCCATGCGAAACTTTGTGGGTCGCACCGCGAGACACGACAATACTGACTGGGAGCACAGTGTGGTCATACAGTGGTACACCGTTGATTTTGTTCGGCGATGTCCGACTGTGAGGCAAGACTGTGTTGCAATGATGTTCCGCGGGGTGGTCGCGATGCGCCCACGTCGGTCGTGGCGATAAATGCTGACTTATTGGCGGTCGGTGGCGCGCAGCTTCTCTTCAACAGCCTCTTGCGAGGCCTCCGAGAGGTCGGTCGCTTGGATGTACTTTTGTACGCCCACCAGCGACTTCTTCAACGCGTCGAACGAGCTGGGGAAAGAGACATATTATTTAAAAATATACACTATTTCGCTACACAATAATGTCGTGATTTGACCAAGTGATTGAACCAGTCAGTGAGATGATAGCGAGGCTGAGTGCTTAGTGTGTGCCGAATGATCAATTATTATAATATAACGAGTTCCCGTGCGCAGCTTCGCCTACGTACTTAGGTAATTTGTGCCCACTGTACCTACACCATGGAGGTTTCATATCATAAAATGTGTTAAGTCTAATTTATATGGAAGAAAACAACATGTCAATATGTCAACAGTGAATGACAGCTGTACTATGGATGACGATATCATCGTTTATTAAATATGTGTGTCAAAGCGTGGTAGTATGCGGACTTTCATACTTTCATCCCCGTTTTCACTACCTTAGGGGGTTTCATTTTCAAAAATCCTTTCTTAGTGCTCGTCTACAGTGCAAAAGGAACCAGCATGCAAACTTTCAGAGATGCTCCTGTAGTTTCGGCTGTGAGTTGATACATCAAACAGTAGGACAGTCAGTCAGGTTATTCTTTTATTTAAATACATATTTTTATGTATATAAATAAAAGAAATTTTTAAACATGTTAGGTTGCATTTCTCAAGGGTGACGCGAATATACATTTATTTAACTTTGCAGTATGACATAAAACTATCGATTTTAATTTGATGGTTACATCCACACAAATAATTCATACAAACTAAGACATGGGACGCAGCTGACGCAGAATGTAGGCATTTCTCTCGATAATGTTAACATTTTAGCTAGTTCATACTAATGTAGTTTCTAAAATTATTTGACCTCTCACGTCATGGAGGTGGGTATATATTATAATATAATCTGGGTGTTTTTAAATCACGTGTGAATCGGTTTGTTCTAGGCAAGCGCGCTCCATCGTAGATCGCAGTGTTGCTTAACATCAGGCGAACTGGCGGTCAAGCGTAAGCCTATCACGAATAATAAAAAAAAATCTTAGAAGTTAATTAGCCGATTTAAATATTTTTTTCTGAAAACGAATGGTTTTTATTTTCATTTTTCACTAAGCCAGTTATTTACACTAATATTATAAAGAGGAAAGATTTGTATTTTTATAAGTAACGAATAAACTTAATAACTACTGGACCGATTTTAAAATTTTTTTTTGCCGTTAGAAAGCTAGATTATGACTGAGTAACATAGGCTATATAACATCACGCTACGCCTCTTAGGAACGGAGCAGCGCGGGTGAAACCGCGAATGGGTCCCTAGTTTTTAATAAATTCAACACCAGTCAACTACGCTATTCAAACTTGTGGGATAACGGGAAATTGCAATAAACGCTTTTTTTATAATTATGCAATACTTAACGCATAGCATTCTACGCGAATATTTATCATGCTGATAAGCTAATATCATTTTTTGGGAAACATGATTCAATTTTGTGCGTCATCTGAATGGATTCGAGTGTAGGGCGCGGCCGGAGCCGAGGGGATTGCACTTCCGATTGTTTTTGTTAGGATATCGAATGAAGCATCGACAAATTGTGAATAAAAATGAGTAAAAGGTAACTACAATATTTGGAAGTTGAACAGGGGTTATGACGATAATATTTTAAATTGTTCATTATTACGCCTGTATTCCCCGAAGGGTCAGGCAGAGGTGTAGTAATGTACACCCACAGTTCACCAGTATATTTAAGCCCCATATAATAGGGAGAGAGGCTATTATTGCCAGGCCCAAATCCAATCACTGAGCTGCAGCCGAAAATTTCATAGAAAGACCCAGAAACACTGCTCGTCTTGGGAATCGAACCCGAGACCTCTAGGGCAGCAGTCACGATTAAGCCCACTAGACTAATGAGGCAGTTCAACTAATAACAACTACCAGTATTAGACAACAACATTTTGATGCAAAACGCGTCGGGTTCTATTTATAATGTTGTGTTTTTTGGCAGCCGCACGCAAGGACTCCATTTTATTATGACGAGATTGTGGCTGGAACGATATGACCTACGATTCTACGTTATGTTAATATGCTCTCAGCAAGAACACCGCACGGTCAAAGAAAGTTGCTGCACATCCTAATTTTGAAAACATCACAGCATGAACAAAGCGCATTGAGTTACCTAAAAAAAAAGTAATGACTACACGATGACTGATGTATGCTTACCGTCAGTTATGTATTAGCCTGAGCAGCTAAGTGCTATGAATCTTTTTTCAAAAGGCCTGTACACTCGTAGATTTTGCCCTACATTTTAAAACTCACATATTTTGATAATACTCTGACGACTCGTTTAGCGTAGCGGCTAAGCGATCAGCTTCTGAGCCATGTGTGTGAGTTTGATCCCCACATGGAGTAAATATTTGTATGGTCTACAGGTAGTTGTTCCGGGTCTGGGCGTTTGTGTATGTGAGAATTTGTGTAAACACACCCTCGATACAGGAGAAAATCATAGTGTGGGGCAACATTAAAAAAAAAATACTACTGCTTTCTAGTAAGAGACCATGATTCTCTGAATTTGTTTCGGTGTTTCTTCTCAGAGGTCATCAGTTAGGAAATACCGGTGCCATCTAGTTAAGCATTTAGTCTTAAATTACCCTATTATTTTACTCAAACAACAGAACAGTTACCTGGAGTACAACATCTTCTTCTTGACCTTGGCGGTGTCGGGGCACCATGACATGAGGAAGAGCTTCTGTTTCTTGCTAGCCTCCGACGTGCCCTGGCACTGATGCGTGTACTCGAAGTCGAACAGACCATATCTGGAAATTATACGTCAATATGTTAGTATAGTACAGTGATGGCGAAATAATGACACGCGTGCCACTGTTGGCACGCTACAAAAGATTTTGGGCACGGGACGTGGTATGTAGGTAGTAAGTAGCAAGTTTTGTAGGAACATGGATGCGCCATTGAGATATTATGTACGATACGTAGAATTCGTACAAGTGGTGTTAAGTCCTAAGCTCGAGGTTATTCGTGGTTTCATTATAGTGAGATAAATTAATATTGACCATTGAACATATACAGACTTTGTATTTTGAAACCTTATGTAATCAACGGTTCGTCGATTTTCTGGAGACAGATATACACGCTACACCACTGGGTATACCAAGAGGCAGCAGGTTTGAATCCTGCCTGACGTAGATTTTTAACGATGGTAAAGTTCAACAAAAAGTCTCAAAATGACCCAAATAAGTTTGAAAATCTTTCTATAAAGTATCAGTTAATGTTCATACCTGCATTCGCCGGTGCCGCCCTTCTGCAAGTCCTCGAGGAACTGATCGTACTCAGCGTTGCGTTCGCCAACGGTCTCCACATCAATCTGTTTCTCGTCACGAATGTAGAATACTACATAGCGGTGCTTCTTATCCTTCTTGATCTCCTCGTACGTCGTTTTACAAGCGTCAGATACTGTTACACCAGACGCCTGTAAAGATAATTGGTATTAGTAAGTTTTTTTTTTTAATTTGGACGTTGCAATTCATGTAAACTCTTTCGGGATAACACAGTGAGATTATTTGGGGCCGGTATGCGAGTGGTGAGTTACGAATAAGCCGCGGAAAAACATATATGTTGTAGTAAAAATTATAATGTTGGAGTAAGAATGTTTTGCCGATGATGCGTTGCTGAACTTAACTAAATAAGCCAATTTCTTGAAAGTGCCATTGTCGTGAGATAAATCGATAAAGGTAGTGCTTCGTTACGCAGAAGACGAAAAACCATTTTTTTTAATTTCAAACAAAAATGAGATGGTATTACATTGCATACTTTTAATGCAGATTGTTTGCAATAAGCATGGGATCGAGATAGATAGAAACATGAGGGGGAGGCCTTCCCCCAGTAGTGGGAAACATCAGGCTAATCGTAATTATAATTTCAACTCCGGAGACTTCTATACCGTAGGTGCTTTGGACTTGCTTTCCCATATCCGATCGTGGTCGGCATCATCGTTAATGATTTTATAACCAACTTCAAATAGGGGTTTGTTCTAAAATTGTCCCTGACCAACAATGGATATTAGCTTGTATATGTAATTATGTATAGTATGGTCAATTATTGACCCCATTCAACCCAGCTGGGCCCTTTAGAGATTAATGAGATCAAAACGTAAAACCATCAAGCATGAATGTAACATGCCAATGGATGCATGATCGGTTACAAGTAGGGCGTACCCTGGCAGCAAGCCAAAGAAACGTTAAGATCTAGATGTACTAAAGTATTCATATCGTTCACACGATGTTATGGTTCGGAAGAAAGAAATAATAGTTACCAAGGTAATTTTAAACATTGTTTCGTCTAGCATGAGGTTATCAGCTTGCATCGTAATTTTTATAATTGACCTTTCAGTTTTTAATTGATTGTTTTTACGTGTTAATGTAATATGGATAGTTTGTTTATTTACATTTTGATACGGATTAAAGATAACAAAGATCTTTTATGTTTATAGTCATTTAAGTTTTTACACGTGGGAGAGTAATGCTTCGGCACGAATGGGCCGGCTCGACCGGAGTGATACCACGGCCTCACAGAAAACTGGCGTTAAACAACGTTTACGTTGTGTTTCGCCGAGTGAGTGAGGTTATCGGAGGCCCAATCCTCTTTTAAAGGTTGGCAACGCACTTGTGACCCCCCTTTCTTGTTGCGGGTGTCCATGGGCGGCGGTAATCGGTAAATCAATTTTGTTATTTCTCGCTAAATACATAGAACGTATTTTATTTTTTTTCCGAACCAACTTGCATTTAGATAAATAACATAACATATGTTATTTATCTAAATAACATACATATGACATATGTCGCTAGTTAGGTACTCAAATATTTATTTTTTGTACCTATTATAATTTCTCCCAAACCCAAAGGTTGACTGGTAGAGAATGCCATATGGCATTAAGTCCGCCTTATGTACTACTATTGTGCATAGAAGTATAAATAAATAAATAAATAAAATATTATTCCATTTTTAAGATTTTGACAAAGTTTAGTCCAGTACTTAATACCTACATTAACTTAAAAGTTTAGAACTGGAAAAATTAGGTTCAATTTTGTCTACAAAACGCATGTTAAAATTCCAAAAGCGACATTTCCTGTGACCTGTCCCCGGACGGAACTCTTCAATAGGCTGGGAATGGTCGCCTATTGTCTCAGGCACCCAGCCAAGTGATTTTAAATAGACACGCTTAGGTACGTCACTGGAGTTCATTTAGATATTGTATAGGACGCGAAATTTATGTTTTCTCGTACGCTGTACGAAGAAAGAGAAATGTACATTTGTAACTTAGAAAATAGATAAATGTCCTTCCTATGTTTTTACGATTTATTTTTTATTTTGTTTTACGGAAATTTCGTAAAATTATCAATTATTAAATCTATTTACAATAAAATTATTTCCAGTGAAGTATTTTGCATGAAATGGTAGTAAGTCTAGGAACCTAGATTAATGGTATCTGAATCAGAATATTAACACAATTTCATTAAATTCTGATCGCATTACGATTTATTTTGGTATTACGTTTTTAAGGGCAATTCGTCCCCGGACCCTAATACTATATTTTTTTAATCTTTACATTTTCTAAACGAAGTGTAGTCAATTACCAACAGCTGATTACTCATTTACTAAAATATTTTTTAAAACGTAGCGAAATTTCATGTTTTTGACAGATACTCGGGTCATTGCTAAATGATGTAGTATGTGGGTAGTTCTAAAATAATCCGTGTTATATACAGAGGCAGCTGTTGTCGCATTTCATTCAGTTCTATTTCAATTAAACCCAAGGTTGATGCAGTTAGTTTTAAATTACGTAATAAACCTCACATTTAAGACTGCATTGTATGTTTGGTTGAATAATGAGATTTACTTTGCCAATATTAATTAGAACAAAGACGTATTAAATTATTTGAACTGTTATTTTAATGAAATTTTTTAAACTGTTTTTTAACAAGTCACACGGATTTCTCTTTAAAAGGTAATAGGATATTAGCACTGGTATTATTTATTCCAAAGCTAAAATGGTTCTAAACCTAATAATATCCTAAAGCATTCGAGAAATATTTCTAAAGGCGAATAATCTCCGATTCAATAAATCACATTGGAAGTGAACGAACCGATTTAGCTCAGACATATCGACACTAGAAAGGAAATATCAAACCTTCACCGAACCCAAGAATCGCAGACACCTTTCACACAACTACCCTCATCTAAACTGTATCTTATCCTTATATATTTAAGGTTTATTATATCATGGTAAATGTCATCTCATGACTCACCGGGAATGTTATCTCCGTTTATCTGAGGTCGGTCTGCGAGGTTCATACAAACGTAATGTTTCCATACATTTATATGTATAATTGTTCTACACATTTGTGTTGTATAGATGTTTGTACAGGTGGGTCTCGGTTGAATGGGTAACGTTTTATTAAGGGATCAAGTGGGCTTGGTCTAGAATTGTTTAGTCAACAATACAGTGTGTAATGTTAGACTTGTCTATTTTATTGCCTTGACCTAGTCGGAGCTAGCCGTGTGGTCGATCAACGCTCGCTATAAATCGTTTGTAATCGATATATTAGAGCAGTAAATATATCAGATTAATGAAAAGGCAATATGGATTATAAGTTCTCAATTTATCTACGAATTATATAAAAAAACCATCTAATATTGTACATGCGAAAGGGCTCTTTCCGTGCCTTTGTTACGTTTTTACCAAACTTAAACCACTAAACCGATTTTGATTAATTTTAGGATTTGAGGACAGAGGCTACCTTTTGCTTCAAAGTTCTTTGAGATGACGAGTGAAGCCGACATATTATGCGAACCGTCAGCTAGGACAGGCCAATTTAGAGCTGCCAACTCTTAAAAAGGCAGAACTTGCCCTACATAGTAAACAGTTTTCGACATTTCAGAGATCTTTATTAGAAGTATTATTAGAACATTTAAATATTGACTTGTAAAACATTTAAGGAAATAGTAAAATTTTAGTGTTCCATATACCACAATTTTGCAAGAGACTTCAGATTGTAGAGATTTTCAAACACCTCAAGAGAACAACTTTATCTTCACAAAAGAGTAACATCGCTAGAGGCATCTAAAAACGTCAGTCCCCCGCGTGGTTCAGTAAAAATAGCCCTAGTCCACACCCGTGGAAGACATTGGCCGTAGCACAATCTAATAATACACGGTGCATGAACCGACACACGTGCGTTCTAATCCTTTTGGGATGTGCATGTTTTAAGCCTAGTGTGTTATAAATATAAAGCCTTTGAATTTGAGAAGTTCGACAGAATGAGTCAGTACTACTTAGATCATCCTAGAGTTAGGTGGTATAAAAAAAATATAGAATGGATTAAAATGGAATAGAGAAACTCTCTAGCACCCGACCGGGAAAGGAAGTACGAAATGTAAGCGAAGACCGCCCATTTTCCACTACAGACTGCATACTATGAAGCTATTTATATCGCAGTATAAAAGCGAATCTATTTCTGTATCAAATATAATGAATGATCTCATTGTTATCGCATATCTTAATGTTTACCGTCCAACACTATATTTAGGTACTTTCATTGCCATGATAATTAACGTAATTTCAAGTCAAGCCGTCTCCTTATAACGCCAAAACGATTCCTCAGGCAGAAAAACCATTATTGCATGGTTACTATTATGTTTACCAAAATAAAATAAAGTATCGACAAAATCATCGTGAGCTTCATATTAGTGTGCTACTGTTCTGATCCCGATCTCTGCACAATGTTGGTCAATTCCGATATACATATTGGATGGACAGGATTATGGTACAAAACCGAATTACGACAGGACCAGTCATGGTTATATACTTTCCAAAGAAGGAAAGGCCACCTGCCCATAATGAACAGATTCAGAGACACAGCTAGTGCAGCCAAACGTCAATAATCAGCCTAATTCTTGCGAAGCCCCTTTCTCACGCTAATAAGTAGTTATTTCTTAATGTCTCTTTATTGGTAGGTATGTGTCCATTTAAGCCATTTTGTAACACTTCATTGCTAATCTGACATTCTTGACGAGTTAAGGACGACAAAATGGTCGAAGTGTTACTAATTTAGCGACTTGGATGTAAAAGGTTCAAAACGTGAACTTTCAATTTGACCTTTGCAAATGGGCTGTTTGATCTTCGAGGCGATCTTACTTGTACATTCGAATTGTAAGGTCAAGTAAGTTTCCTGTTAAATATAGAATACCTTTCTATCCTTCCGTGGGTTTAGCGTGCAGGAAATAAAAACATCAAATCATCATTGCATTGTATATAAAGGCTAGTTTTTAGACAAATGTAGCGCTCACTCCCGTTTCTGTAAGCATAACTAGCTCAGTACAAAATAGTACTTAAATAGCTACAAACCTATTTTTTAGCATATTCCGAGCACGTTTTAGTTAATCACAATACCTGTAATATTTATGCTTGAGTGAGTGCATTAGTCAGACTGCACCATTTTAATACTGCATTGTGTGAGACTACGGTCATGCAATTCTACAGCAGTCGATCGATACTTTGATCGTGGTTCAGTACTACAAACAGCATTCCCCAGGAAGAGATTGAATTATTTATTAGCTTCTATTCACTGGCCATTGAAGGAACTTGAATTGAAAAAGGACGGAACCTTCAGGAAGCTCCCGTTTCTAGATTTGAAATAAGAAATGTGTTGAAGAGACCATTCAAGTATAGAATTTTCAAGCATCCGTTATTTGAAGAGGCATCTGGACATTTAGCTTCGTTCTTTTTAGGATTTAAGTCTAACTTTCATTTATAATCGAGTAATTGTCCTAGATACAGAAATAATCTACAATAAAAGATACGCCACAAATGCTCGTTTATCTGTTCATGTCATGTTTCACACATGAATTAGCTTTATTGTTCGATAAATGCAGTATACATTGCTATGAAACGGAGCATTCCATACTTTTTCTAATATTACCGAAGAGGCAGATGGAATTAATCAATTTTGCTAACACGAAACAATGTTTTAGTTGAAGAATTAGAAGGATAGAAAAAAATTATGTGTTACTGTTCAATTGAATGAAAATAGTGCTGCACCACTAAACGGCCAGAGAGACGAGGCCATACCTGCCACGACTTAATTTTTATCTTTGCACTATTTCGCCTGGAATCATTGTGCACGAAATGCTTCAACAAAACGATTTCGTAGAGAATTCGATCGCTCTGTCCCCGAAGTTTACACGTTTATTTCGTGCACGCAATGTGACATGGAAATGACGCCGCTGGCAGAAAAAAATATACTCCACACATTAATTTATTGTCGTCCAACTACCTCTGCTATTTTAGAGTATCTGATTTATTTTATTTGGATCTAGCGTTTGCTTGGAAATGCGCAAGCGTGGTTTTTGGAGCAACACACATAATTTTGCAAACATTAATCAGAAAATGTTTTAGAATGTCCGTTACTGTATTACAGTAGAAAAGCTTGATGTGTTGGCACGAGAATAAATTATAGACATTTAATGAGGTTTTACTCAACAAATTCACATAGTAACGCTCGTCTACGCGATAACCTACATAATTGTCGGTATTTCAGTTTATTCAGCCACAGATTAAATATGTTTTGCGAGCGGCTTAGGAAACACCGAATCAAACGGCTCTGGCACAATCAATAATAAAGATTTTATTAAACGTTGAGTTAGAAGGGAAGTAGATCGTTCAACCGTTGAATTTGGCGGGTTTGGTTGTGTTGATATCTATCTTATCTCTGACTTAGCTAGATATAACATTAAGATATTCCATATTGTTTTCCAAATTCTTTAATGGTATCACAATGTATACGAGTTGATACAAAGTGGAATACTACAGAAGCCGCACCTGGCATGGCACCAAATATATGAAAGTCGGGGGGTGGCGTGAAAAAACTGAAGCAATACGCTAGCATGTCTACTAAGCTTGGGCTGACCCCTGGACACAAAATATCTTCAACTAGTGTTATTAGTTACGACTGTTTTAGATGAAGTAAAACAATAAATAAATCAATATTTTAAAGCGACATGCTGATACTACAAATGGTTTATTCTTCAATTCAAAACTGAACAAGTTGAACTTGAACAAGTGAGTCAATAACCGGATATCATAAATATTACTTCACATTCCAAATATAGTCAAAACGTTTGTCCAATATATCAACAAAATGATTCAAAATGTCGTCATAAATACGAGGAAAACATTATTTATTGTGACAAATGGGTATAAAATCCTAGCTAGGGCCACACTAAAGGTTTATCAATACTGACATTCCGTAACATCTGGGTAGACTGGAAGCTGACCCTACAAAGTTAGGGAAAGGTTTATCAGAAAGGAACAGGATTATCAGAAAGATGAAAGAAACGGAAACAAGGCTATATACGGATATTATGTTTATGGTGCTACATGATACACAAATCATGGAGAAACTGAAGGTCGCGAAATATGAAGGGGTCAAGGAATAGTTTCTAATAGAGATCAAGCTTATTATAATTTCTTAGGTTATGAGCTGAAGAGCTTATAGTTTTTTACAACCGAGAATATCCCCATCACTTGGAGCCTAATTTATTAAATACAAAGAAATCGATTTCGTCCATAGATAAAAAATCAGCCAGTATTAATCTACATGGCATTCGTATTTCAAACTTTGCGCCAGTCTCCTTTCAGTCTAGCTCATTTTATTCACGCAAAGGCAGCAAGACGAACAGCATTGTCCTATAGAAAAAAGAAACTGCCGTGAAGGTCATCGACCTTAATGTCAGTCGGTTAAGTATGCGTCACGGCCTGACTCAGGTGACTCGCTAATGTTATACTGATGAGTACGTTTGAGTAGGATCGTCGCCATTTTTCTCTTCTAGATTATTTTGGCGGTAAATGTGATGTCATTTTTTGTAGTCAGTGCCTGAAGTCTTTCAAGTGGAAGTTCAGGACATAAAGATTAGCCAATTTATCAAACGACGTCGTGTGAATACTGTATCATTATACCCACTTCTAGTTTTAGGCGTGAATAAGCTCTTAAATTAGTACATTTAAACCAAATGAACTTGCATTTGAATATTACGTTGATCATTAAACATTTTTGCAGCAAATTTACACAGGTAGTCAAAAGCCAAAAAAGCCTGACCAACCTACTTAAGCTCAGGATATCAGTATTGTCCAGAAAATGCGTTATGGAAGTCTGTTTGCGGTAGCTCCGTGTAAAATGCCGATTGCCAACATGCCAACCTTTATAACGGTCAGAAAGAAAATTTTTGTACTTAAATTATATCTTGAGATTTATAACGTATCTATGATAAACAACGGAACCCGATAATATTTAAATGAAAACCGTCTGAGGCCGCCGTTTTAGATTATGATTATATATTTTTAGTCTCGTCCAAGATGAAAAGTAACTTCGGTGAACGCCCTTCGCTTGTCACCCCTCCATATTCATTACTTGTAACAGGGGAGTTTTAGCGGGGGACCAAATAGGTAGCGAGCGAGACAGACATGCGAACTATTTTGATTGCATTCCGCTTGCTTCCAGTCAATGGCTCATCTCGAAATACTTCGGGCCGTTATCTCATTATTAACAGCAGTAACCGTACTTTTTTATACATAGCTCCAGAGGAATATTTAGTATACCTTTTAATTTTTAAAAGAGTTATTTACAAAACTGAATTTTCATTATCATCATATCTGCCCATAGGCTTCCAAAAGGACCGGTTATCTGCCTTAACTTCACCAGATTTAAATCTGTATCATTGTAATACAAATATCCGTTGTATTCGTCACAAACTTTTGTTTAATTGAGCAGTTTTTTAAATTAAAAAAACAGTTTCTTCATTTATTTTAGACATTTAATTCAGTAATTAGAACTGGCAAACAAGAGTATACGGTACGTTTCGTTTATACAAACTAGATTAGGATAATCCTTCGAAAGTAAGTTGTTCTTCTGAGAATCTTGTACGTGAAATCAAGATCAACTTCCGTGCCCATTGCGATCAAAACATCTGCAGCAATGTTTTAAGTTCTAATTCTTAATTATTTGACGAGGGCCACTACTTGCTAGAAGCTTCTCAGCGAATTCATGTCTTATTGACATTGAAATAATCCGTATGACAACTATGATTTAAAAACCTGTTTTAAGTAACTAGTTATGCGCTGTAAATTATTGTACTGTCAGTTTTGTTGACTTATGAATCGGTAAAGCTGACTCATGCAGGACATTATCTATGCAAGTCAGTTCTTTGAAGTCTTAATTTATAGTTTTTAGATTCTGCTGACAGCACAGAGCTAGCACTTCGGGTATCTACTACTCATAAGCTGAATCAATGTTTGGCGTAAAGTCACATATTAATAATGTTTTCCGATGAATCATCAATTCATCACCGAAGTCATCAGTAATGGCCATACAATAGTTTCAGTCAATATTTTTTTATCTACAAACAGCTAGAAGTTTGGAATATCCATGTAGATATAATTTTGTTCCAACTTTTTCATGAGAATGGCTGTTTGAGAATGACACAAAACAAAAATGTTGAACATAATCAGAACATAAGGTATTTATAATCAAATCTTGCTAGTTTAAGTATGCCATGTTAATAATTTTGCAATAAAGGGCATCTTTGGAAGATGATATTCATGATTTCAAGCACACTTTCATTAGATAATGATAAAATAACGATAAGGTAAAGGACTCAAGATTTGTATCAAATTGCACCACATTTCAGATAGTCTAATCTTGATACTCACTACTTCTTAACGATTGTACCTGCTAGACGACTTAAATTTGAATGAATCCTTTAGAAATACAAATTCTCCAGCTCCCTCGTAATAACTTTGTAATTTAGATTTAGGTCCTCAGATAACAAAACCTTTTTGGTCGGAAGTTTTAGATTTTGTCCTGTCCGGATGCTTACCGAGAGTTTATATCAAATAGTCAAATGCAGATCTCGAAATTTTTAAGTTTTAAGTAGCTGAATTTTGACATGATGTGTTTTTTATGAGATTTTGCAAAACAATCTTACGAGTTACTAGCGGCCTGTCCCGGTTTCGCACGGGTGGACTTTCTGGTTTTTTCTATAGCTTATGTTAAACAGTGATAATGTAGCTTTCTAAGGGCAAAATAATTTTTGAAATAGGTCTAGTAGTTAAGTTATTATTTGTTACTTACAAAAATACAAATCTTTCCTCTTTATAATATTAGTGTAGATGACGTCAGATAATATGAGAGAAGTTAAAGCGCCCGCCATGAGTATTCAAATTATATTTCCACCGACTACACCTAGTAGATAATATGCGCAGTCATTCACAGCTGTCATGCGCGATTACCATTATCGCGTCTCAAGTTCTCAGCTGGAGCGAATTTCACGGTGAAACGACATTCGCTCGTAAATCATAAATCGCCCTGAAGCCAAGTGCCTATTTCAGAGAACAACTTTATAAGGGTAGCGTCGGTCGAGTTAAAAACATACTTAAACATTCTTTTTATATGTTGCACAGTGCCTTTGCCATAAACCTTGGTCTCACCCGAAAACTGTTATTCAAGCTTAATCCCATTTGATTGTGATAAGATGACAAGCACAGGCCTGAAGGTAAGAGAAAATCGCAGCTAAAGCCAGCAACAGCAGTGGAAACATTAAAGCATTGTCATTTGTCATCTTGAGACCTCAGTGGTTAAGTCTCATGTGATCAATAACTTCGCATTGCCTTTCAAGTAACACAGTAATGTTAGTATGTTACATATAGCTTAGTGGTAATGAGGTGGTTTCTACCCCAGATGAACTCCAACAGCGGAGTGCTACCACCTCGAACTAAACCAGACGCGCCTCTGAATATAATGTATTTTACTTGAAGCGACTGCCGTCAGACTACCGCAACGTCATTTCTGAGCATTTCCGATATCCTAATTAGGAATAGACTGGTTGTCAGGCTTCTAATTACCACTATTATTGTTCGTATGAGAACCGGGACCGATGGCTTTACGTGCTCTTCGAGGCACGGAGAGGTCAACAGTAAAACTGATATTAACAGTAATTAATAATTCATTCTAATTTTATATGCGAAAGTAACTGTTTAGTTTGTTACGTTTTCAACAGCAGAACAAATTTTGGCATAAACATAGATTGGACCTTTGAAAAAGAAGACTACCTTTTGTCTTGAAGTCCTATCCAGTTTTATCCGTCATTTATTACGCATTAGGCATAAATATGTACTGTTCAGGAGAAAGTCTAGACATAAAATATAGTCTAAACATTACGGAATGACTCACAAGATGAAATGTGACTCATGCGTCGAGTTTTTATACGTAAAGAAACCTATAAGGTAGGTTAGTAACTTTATTGAGCCGTTGAGTGCTTATAAAGGTAACGATTGCTAGAAAACTTTTCTGGAAGGTGTTTACACGGTATTCATTGATGTATTATTTTTGTTACCATACTAAATATGATGAAGTCGCTGTAAAAATGAGGACTGGTAAAAAAATACAACATAATGATAAGGGTAATTTAGGGGCTATCCATAAATTACGACGAACGAATTTCATGTTTATTTTTTGCACAAGTTACACGTGACCACATTTGTGATCCCCCCCCCCCTGGTGTGAGGTCACATATTAATGATCTTTTAAGTTTAAAGTTCACATTTAAGTTCAGTGTTCAGTGAAATGTTATAAATCAAAGAATGGTTGGTAGGTACAAGGGTCTTATTGCTAAAACAATCACAGATAACTGAAGGGGGTTAATCAGACGAAACTGCAGCTCACTACTGACAAATTCTTATAAGAAAACTGCAGTATCTTTTGTTCAATCTCGAAATCGAATCTAGGACCTCATGCTCATCATGTGTTTGCAACCACCACAAAAATTAGGCAGTAATAAGCGCGAAAATTAATTCATAAAAGAGGGGGCTTTTGTATAAGAACAATAGAAACCAAATCAATTATCTTTAGAAATTTTGTTAGCGTATCACGAAATTGGATGTAGTTCTCACTTGTATTGCTGGAGTTCTAACTTAAAATCTGGTGCATGTTTCATCTTGGTAAGTAGATAGAGGAGATAGTAAGTACCTATATCCTGGGACACAACTGAAACCATGGGACAACAGCTAATTTAAAATATTATGACTATCAGTATGATAAAATTATTCCTATTAATCACTAAGACTTAGCACACAGTACTGAGTACTGAGCACCATTTTATGGTTGAATCATATTTTAGCGACCTTCAGATAATCATTACTTAAAGACGATGGTGTCTTTACTTAGATAAATTATTGAATTGTGTTAGGGCCCCAGAGCACAATAACAATCGATTTTCCATTGTGTTTGTTATATTTTGTGCAGTTTAATATATAGAGGTCACCGAAATCCACATTCAACCACTCCAAGGCAAAATAACACATCATGGTTTCTAAAACGGTCAAATTGATTTTCAATTGAATCTGAAAATAATAGTTTATTATCCATTAATGGCAATAGTCTTGCCCTCTTCTTACATGGAATCTAAACATACCAGCGAACTGTGGGTGTACATTAGTAGACCTCTGCCTAAGCCTTCGGGGGAAAAAAAATCTTGTTTTATAGGCACTTTTCAGTTAATTTTTTTCATAGTCAGGTTTTAGTTTTTAAAGCTTTCGTTTTTAAAGTTGTGATGGTATGTTATATCTCAGAAGGGTACAATGGGTAGTCTTATCACGAACAGCAATTGTTTACAGTCAACCTTTGATAAAAAATAAGGTTCAATAACTGAGATCTCAAGATGACAACTCATACCAACAGTTTTGCTGGTGTACAAGCTGTTGTTGGCTTACCATCAGGATCACTTTACAGTTGCCTATGTCATTTACGGATTCTTCCAGTTAAATAAGTTTCTAAAATGATTGTTTTGGCTTTTAGAGGAGGCAACAAGTAATTTTATACTTTTATATGTTGGTCGCACAGTACTAGTATTCTTGTTAACCCCTCATGCTAAGCTAAATGTAGTGTAATGGATGGGTTTCAAACCAGCAACCACATGATCACAAGTCCCATGTCCTTGCCATTAGTTCTGGTGTGATTCGCAGTAAAAAAACTTTCTGATCTGTCTCAGATATGTGTATAGATCAATGATTCCCAAAAGTTGACTGGACTGCCACCCAATGGATCAAGGATGTAAATGGTCATATTTAGTAGGAAGTTGTGAATTTTCTGTGGTTCAACACTAATTATAGGCTGCATGATCATATTTTGTGCTGGTCATTTTCCTTTTCTGTAATGACAAATCCTCCATGGCAGTGTTTTATCATTGTTCAGAGCAGTTTCAACAAATGAGTCGTGCTATTACGAGGAAAACTACCACTTATGATAAGAAAATAATCCTATAATTCGAGTGATTACCTACAGTGGTAGGCGTCGTGCTATCTTATTGGACTTTATTGATTAACACTTAGGGATCAATTTTGCGCGTTGCAGGTACATGTCAAATATTTTTGTTACAACAAAATTTTCGTCAGCAGAATAGAACAAGAAGCGACCTTGACATTGCTAGGCCAATACCCCCGGCTCATTTTTATAATGACGTATCGTCGGTTGCGGTATTCAGACGCGCCTATTCGCCCCAAAATAGACACGAAATGTATGTGACAAGCAGTGCGGCGATCACTACGCCTTATATGGTCAAACGCAAGTGCGATTGCGCGACGGTGCATTCCCTGTGAAGTTCGTTGCCCCCAGCACGCTACACACCACTGATAACTCATCTGACCACCACATATTGTTCCACGGCTACCAAATATCATACATCACCGCATACGGCACTTGGATCGTCAAAAAAGGCGTTGCAGGAATAACCTTTCAGACGTACATGAAATCCAATACCGGCCCATCGGGACGCAACGTTCACTCGTCACGTCGCCGCAGCCAGAGATGTCCGCGCCCATAAACTTAAAAACACAACACGTGGCATCAAATCGGTGAACGGTGACAACGATTTTTACGAAAAGGCGTGCAAACTCGTCGGTGGGTTGTGCGAAATATGGCGGCACCGGTCACTGAAGAGCAAATTCCCGTGAAATTGCGGCATTCCGATTCGTAATTCACCACTCGCAAAACAGAAAAACACAACGCGGTCGTTAAACACTGTAATTTATTTTCTTCACTTACCATTTTTTGATGTTATACACGTAAAAATTCCACCACTAACTTCACCGACACACCACGACAACGGCGACCGGAACGAAACTGTTCGGAATGTTGGCAAACCGTTTTTTACGACAGCCAATGAGCGCATGCGTCAAACTGATTGATAAAATCAATACACTGTCCTTTTATAATAACTGAAAATTATCACAGACCGGTACTTCTACGCAAATCTAATTTACACTTCTAAATTTCTATAGTATTTATTAAGTGCCTTATGCAATTTTGGCAAAATAAGTAATATACAAGTGACAGCAGCAGGGTGACAACTTTCAGGAAAACCTACTAACAACTCTTTAGAGATACGCGATAATTTATACTGAGTCCTCAAATAAAATGTGTTATTGATAAATAAAAGTCCCACCAATCTTGGTAAGATAAGATACCAGAATACATGACACTGCAGAGTAAAAGTTAAAAATACTTGAATACAATCGACTGGAAAAGTGAGTCACTGATGACGACAGCGCGTTAGCCAATCAGAAATAAGTATTCAACAAATGCCCATATACGGACTGACGGAAACAGTCACGAAATCGCAAATGACGTTTGAAATTGCGCGCGTTTTTACATAGAGTAGTTCTTCGAGAAGTTTTAAGATTTATTACAATTTTTTTTGTTTTTTTTTTTCATAATTTACTCGCAGAAATGTGTATGACATTTTTGCCTTGGAACTAGCGCAATCTATATTACTGGAAAAATAATAAAAGAGTATTTTCGGTTTTTGGTTAAGAGTAGCCGATAAAAATGTTTTAATTTATCTGACAATCTTTTTAGCACCTTCCCATTTTTTTAAGTTTACCTTTTATGGTAACGGAATGCTTGAGCCTCGCATGATGTTATTGTGAGAACATTTTAATCTAAACTAGGTAGGTACTTAGGCTCAAAGTATCCTATCATTGATAATGCTATCATTTTATCTATTTTTACATTATGATGATAGAGTATGTTTAATATTTGAATTTGTATGTGTCAAATACAAATATCACGCCTGTTACAAGTTGGTGTAGGCAGAGACACTGCTTGGGCACACTAATTTCGCATGTTTGGACGAATTTGCCCTCTAATATTTCGATTTATCGCCGTTCTGGGGACTAAAAATACACTGGCAAATTGTGGGTGACTGGGTGCCATAATCCTTACCTATGTCTAATGTGACAATAAAAAAAACAGTAAGTTTAAAGACATTTTATTTATTGTAACATAACAAGTAACAATTAATATTATAATTACCTATCTACAAGTACCTATTTCTGGACCTGTACGACCTTCACAGTTTGCTTAGGTGTACTTACTTACATAGTAGCTTTTCAGAAGATGAAACAAACATTGTTGAGATTAAGACTGTGCAGAATGATAATACTGCGATATAGACCAACCCTTGTGGTTTTTTAGATTATAAATTAATTGAATGTTTTGTGTGCAATTTTGTTAGAACTAATAACTAATAATAATGACATAACAGGTAAATATACAAAAAGTGTGGTTTTATGTCAGAAGCCGTCCATTGTTGAATATTCGAACATTGGCGGTGCTAGATCAAATTGTAATTTTATTATACAGTACCCCTGAGATAACAACGCGCATGTGAATTTAGCCGTTGCAAACAGCTGCACAGCTCAAAACTAGTATTATTATTATCTGTGGCTCAAATAACTTAATTCAAAGAGTGTAATAATTGAAAGGAAAACTTAATTTGTGCTAAAATATCGAAATCAGTAAGGACAATATTAACGAATTCGAAATAATTACGACCCCAGCTGCCTTTACACCGAGTTTTTAAATGTTTATATTAAAACTAGCTACTGCCCGCGACTTTGTTTGCGTGAATTTCAGAATTGTGTCCGACCTGGATAAAAAGTAGCCTATGTGTTATTCCAGACTATAATCTATCTCTGTGCCAGATTTCATCCAGATCCGTTCATCCGTTCTGGCGTGAAAGAGGAACAAACACCGATACATCCATCCATACTCACAAAATTTCACGTTTATTCACGTAAGGATTTACCACGAGAAAACCACTTGCGGATAACTTCAGATATGCGTTGTTATCTCGGGGGAGGTCACTTTCATTTCCAAGTCAGAAAGGAAACGATAAATAGAATGATGCTGATGTATAAATAATAGTATGAGTTTTATTGCTAATCAAACGTTAACAAAAATTACATAAAAAAATACAAATAAAAAAAAAATGAATTTTTCGGCTTTTAGAACTATTATTAACATTGTTATTTAGATTTTGCGAGGCCTACTCAGGCAGTAGGTCGTTGGCGGTCGCCGATGACTTCTGAATTATAGATTTTTGACAGTTTTGTTTCCCAAATCTGTCAAAAACCAATAATTGTCTCATAATAAGGCCGCATTAAACTGCAGTGATAGCCTAGTGGTATGACTTTTGGACTGCCTAGTCGAAGGTCTTGAATTCGAACCTAAGGCACGCACCTCTGACTTTTCGAAGTCATGTGCGTATTAATAGTTAATTATCATGCGCTTAAACGGTGAAGGAAAACATCGTGAGGAAACCTGCACGCCTGAGAGATTTTCTCGACGGCGTGTGAAGTCTGCCAATCCGCACTAGGCCAGCGTGGTGCATTATAGCCTCCCCCTATTAATCCCTCTCATTTAAGAGGAGACCCGTGCCCAGCTGTGGGACAATATAATGGGTTGATTATGTTATGTTATGTAAGGCCGTTTCACCAACTAAGTTCTCATTAAGTTATGTACTTGAAAGTTATACAAATTCAGTCCCACTTTTGAATTTATTCGGGAGAAGGGTGAATAATATTTGGAAAACATTAGTTAGAAGGTCATTAACTTCATTCCAAAGTTAAGAATGCAGATGTTTAAAACTACAATTATGATAATGAAAACTTAAACTACACCACTGCCGTGAAGCAATAAGACAAGAATAAAAACAATCTGAACTATGAAAGAGAGAACTACTATAATAAGAAGAATGGTTTCTTATTGTTCGAATATTCACCCAGGGACTATTCCGACTTGGTGAAATGATTCCTAAATGTCTTTGGACGACCACTCTTATACAATGGGGAAGGCAACGCAATGCTAAAACAAATGTCTGTACCGTATTGACATCAGCAATTTTATCAAAGAGTGTACAGCCAATAGGATTACATTGGCCGAGTTGTAGGGGGCGCCACTAATTCCTCAGTTGCTTACCCCACTGAAATAGCTTGGCCCCAGGTCAAAAGTTTACTCAAGCTTATGCTTAGTGTGATATGCCCTAAGCATTGCCCATATACTTATGATATCTCTTGTACATAGTATAAAGATTGCTCATGGTCATCTGTCCTACGTAGCCCACAAGACCTCTTTTCAGGAAAGACATAGCGTAATTGCTGTCGCATGCCTGTATGAGCAACGCTACGGAATTTTCTAGATGTTGTCGCACCATCTTGGTCGGGGCGTTGCGTTCTAGAGACGTGCAGAGATCCGCCACTGTGTAGGCAGCGATGCGAGATACGTGCTTCTTTCGCTTGCTTATTGATTGAGTTAATCTGGAAAATTGAAAACGTATTAGTTAAATGCTTCCTCCGTCTCGGGCAGCAGTCTTAGGCATGGGTTTTCTTTCACAATGACAGTCATGGTGTTTTGAACTCTGTCATGGTCGTGGGGATTGTCGAAAATCCCATTGCAGTAACTATAGGGCAAGGGAAGACAAATGCGGTCGACGATCCATTAGGATTTTCCGCTCCTCAAAAAGGGTGTATTTGTATTGAAATAATAATTTTATCATTTGTCAAGCGACTGTTTAGGTATAACCAGAGTATGTCTTTTTAATATATTTTAAAGATCGCAACACTGGTGTAAGGGATCCTACCGTTGCAAGAGCGGCTGCTGAGTGTGAGATCTCAGATTCGGTTCCCAAGTCGAGCAGTGTTATTGGGTTTTTCTCAGTAGCTGCTTGGGAATATCCGTGCCAAGTTAATAGCATTAAGTTCGCCCTCGCCCTCTATTATATGGGACCTAAATAAACAGGTGAATTGGAGTTCTACACATTAGTAGATTTACTGAGCCTTTGTTATTTAAGTTTTATAGATATTTTCATGTACGTGACGGACGATTTTGTGTCACAGCAAATTTTACAGATAGGATCGTCGACCTTTAATATTTTTATAATTAAAATTACATTATCAATAGAAAATTAAATGTCCTCATTTATACTGGCAACACTGTCCTCAAACTCGTAGTATTGCCTCCTCAAAATATATAGCGCGGTACATTTATTCAATACTTACTTTTCAACGGAATGCGCAATTTCGGCAAGTTTCTCCTCGACGCTCCTGTCTAGCTGCGCATGCGTCGTGGCTCGCTCACACAGCGCAGACACCAGCGCCCGGTAGCACTGCATGTAACACGGCCATCTAAAAGAGACAAAAAGTAATTTTTGATACTGTTCTTGCAGATGTTTGTTGACCATAGATGATAAAATAATGATTTTTTATAGACACAGCTAATATTTTTATCGATATTACAGAGTTTTTAAGAACCATAAATACACATATTTTTTTTACATAAATTATGTGGTGTTGAAGGCTAAACCAGACATTAATGACGCTTATGGTACAAAAAACATACCTATCTTCCAGAACCTCTTCTCTCGCTAAAAGCAGGTTGTTCAATACCGCTACGCAGCCCTCGTACAGCATGAAAAACGCTTGCCAGGATACCTCACATCTGACCTTAGACTTGGTCGCTAGTATGTAGTGAATCAAATGCTGTACTTCAAAAGTCACGTCAACGAAGCTGTAGTCTAAGGATATCTGAAAAATTAAGAAAAATTATTACATATAGGTATGTAAGTTTCATTTCACCGACTCGATTTTACGCATCGACTGCGTTCGGCTCTCAGCGAGTCGGTGTAAATGAGACTCGCACTTGGCCCACAGGTCATACTTTTCTTAACATACTGGTTTGTGACATAAAATACCATCACGCCGCCTGTATTCCCCGAAGGGTTAGGCAGAGGCGTACTAATGTACACCCACAGTTTGCCGTGTTTAGGTCCCATGTAATAGGGGGCGAGCCTATTGCCATTAACCGGGCACCAATCCAGATTCCGAGCTGCTACTGAGAATTTCATAGAAAAATAGCTCTGCTCGGCCTGGGGATCGAGCCCAGGACCTCTAGCGTAGCAGTCTGTGGCGAAAGCTAGTTGTAGGCACTTCTCCATAAGACCCACTTTTTCGAACCATGCAAGTAGTTTTGACATTTCGAAAGAAGTTACTTATTTTAGTGGTCTAATTGAAATAAAACATTTTGACTTTAATAAATAAACATACCTTTTTTGCAGCTAAAAGTATTTCAGACAGCGATTCCAAGTCCAACCGTACAATTTCACAAATAAGGTCGTCAACCTTTATTATTGTTACAATTTCACCTTCAGTAGAAATTTCCTCACTTATCCTGGCAACACTGTCTTCAAATTCGTAATGTTGCCTCATCCAATTCCTCAAATTCTTACAAGCGCGGTACATCAATTTTGACATGGCAACACATTTGGGACCTATTATGTTGGCTTTGAGGCATTGTGACCATAGATACTTGAATACTTTTCGTGATTTTATATCTGAATTGGTATCGCTTTGTATTAGTGATGGTTTCTGAAAGTATAAGAAAATAATATAAGAGAGGTGTGTGTAGTGGAATAATTCCACTCACCAATGGAGCTGCCTGACTGCGGAAGTAGTACCTTTACCTTGCAGAAAATCGTAGCCAAATTACATAGCTCCATGCTATGTTGTGAGCAAGGTCGCCAGAGGTCCGCGAGGAAACGTGTTGGCAGTGTGGGGGACCGGTGATGTTTTGTTACCGCCGCTGTCATGCATGGCAGCCTCTTATGCCAGCCCAACTATTCCTCCTAAATTTACAGGGTCGGCAACGCGCGAGTTACACCCCTGGTGTTGCAAGCGTCGATAGGCTACGGTAACCGCTTACCATCAGGCGGGCCGCAAGTTTGTTTGCCACCTCAGTGCCATAAAAAAAATATATAAGTAGATATTACAATTTTGTGTTGCACCTGTGTTACACGCGATGTTATCATATTTTTTATAATTTTAAAATTGATATTTTATATTTGGGCGCGACGATAATATTTATAATTATAACAATAAAAATATTACCTTCAGCACAACTAAATGATTAAGATCGCCAACAAAATTGGTCACATAACAGTCTACAGAAGACAATTCACATACGAATTTCAATGTAGTCCCCATTTCTTCTAAGCAAGCAGCATTTATTCGTTTTTTATCCTGTTCCAATACCAAACGGGACTTCACACTTCGCCATATTAGTAAAAACAACTTGTCCTTTTCAAGGAATATCGGATGGTTTTCTAGTTTCTTTATTCTTCTCAGAACGACGTTTAGAAGTTGTATCGCAGAATCAATATGTTGCGGCTTTGAGTCTGGATTTTCTATGGTTTTTATCTGAAGATAAATAAAGTTTATTAAGTAAAGTTCATTGAGTCGATTATACGAGAGAAGTTGGGTTGAGAGGGTTGTTTTGCAAAAAAAATATTAATATAATGGCACTCAATGGCGCCCACTTATTTTTCAGACAGCTTTTGCACTAGGTAATAAATAAGTCGTATGTTGAGGGTGACATCATAAAATATAATTAACGGTCCCAAAGTACTCAAACAAGTAGAATGGAAACAAATATCTGTGAAACACAAACACTTGCCTCGGGTGGGATTTGATCCCACTATACGCGGCGCAATGTTATTAGCGAGGTGATCACCTTAACCGCTACACCAAATGCGCAATAATTTTTTCGTAATTGGTACATTGACGATTTAATACATATCAGAAATAGTTTTTGATTGATACTACAAAAAAAACGACATCTCTATGAAGTCACAAGTATTTTATAGGAGTGTGAAGTCTGTCAATCCCCAATTGGCTACTGGTGTGGATATGGTCTAACCCCTCTATTGTGATAAAAAGCTCTAGTAAGGATAAACAGGTCAGTCATTCGTAATCACATACAAATATATAAATTAAGTACTTACAGCATTTTGTAGAAAATATTCTAACACAGTCATCAAGCAATCCAAATCTTTATTATCCTCAGAATCTGTACCTTCACAGTACCTTGCAAGGGTTAAAGAATACGCTACCATAGCGTTCAATGTTGCCAGGCTACCTTCACTTTCTACCACACTATCCTCAATGTTGCCAGTGTCATTTTGTGAAAAACTACTATTACTGAAATCGATATTTTTGAACGATTCTAATAATGATTTGTGCAGTTTTTCTTGTAGGTCTGCTAATATCGATCTGAATGCACTGGCAGTTATGGCTTTCTTCTGTTTTACTATTGAAGGCAGAATTAAACATGTGATTTGGAATACGGGATTGTTAAACGATTCTATATCCGAAATATTCTTCTTCTTCTTTAATAATGTTTCTACTATATTTTTGACTTGATCACTGTCAATTCGAACTTTTTTCACGGCCAATTCTAGCAGGCTTTTGATTAGTAGCAAACTATTTGGTGTTTTTATTTTTAATGTTAACAGATCTAATATTGCATTGTCTTTGAAATTGAAAATATAATCTGCTGCGAAGATCTGGTATAAATCTGGTCGTTGTTGACTCAATTCGTATATACTTTGTAATACATAATCAATATTACGTTTCACTTTTTTCGCAGTGCTACATTTTTTTATTGCCAACATCACAAAAATTGCTACTAATTGGTAGTTTTCTTCTAAATAGTGGATTGGCAAGTGTTTGAAGATATTCACGCAGTTTTTTAGTATCTCCTGCGTTTCAGATTGAATAGTTATTTCATTGAAATATTCTTTTATATCAACTTCTTTTGCGAACGCAGCCATATCGAAATTAGTTTTTCCTAGCATTTTGCTCAAGGAATCCCCATTTGTAAAACTTTTTGTTATATTTTTAGCTGTTTCTAGTACTAGAATATTCAACAAACCGTTGTTGTTAGCTATGGCATCGAGTTTCAATACATCACACTCGTGATCTGCCAAGCACAGTTTGATCAAACATTTGGCCAACAATTTTACACGTGACTTGTCTAGATCTGTAAATAATATTTTGCAGAAGTATGCATTTTGTAACAGAGATGGGTTCGTGCTTATTTGTTTAATTAAATGTGTTTTTGTCGCTGTTGAATTGGTGTATTCTTGTTTGTTTTTTACTGCTAATAGCTGAAATGCCATTGTTTTGGCTAAGAGGAGGTTATCCTGGAAGGTAAAACTATTTTATTAGTAGGCAGAATTTTTTTTTATATTTTTCAGATAGAATGTGGTAACCTGGAATTCATAATCTAGTTTTAAGTACCAACTGGAAATGAAAAATTGAAATTATTTCTATGGAGCTAATACTACTGTTCAATCCCAAGTAAGGGAAACCAATCGAGAGATAGGTTATTAATTCCGACTGTTGGAAAATAGGTTTCGGAGCTAAATATCTGTAAAAATATAATTTTGGCTTATTTCTGAGCAATATTTTCTTTAGTTCTTTGTATTAACTTGGCTTATTTTTTGACTATGGCAATAACTATTTTCCTGTGGCTCTTGCCGATAAGATAGAGAAAAAAGTTCAAAATTTTTGAACCAACCTCGAACTCCCGAATTTCTCTATAGAAAACATTGCTCGATCGATGATCACTTACCAATAACACAACAGCCTCGTCATCATCGATCTTCGTCGCGAGCGCAATCCATTGCTCGCTGGTCATGCACGGCAATAGCACACTCAGGTCGAAAACCTCTGATGTATCAGTACAGTGAGATACATCCAGTTTTACATTGCTGTATTTTATATTCAGGAGTTTGAGTTGAGCAAAACTTAGGCATAACTTGAGGAAGGATATTACTAGAGGCGGATTCTGAAACATTATGATTTGAAATGAATACTTGGCTGTGGCTGTATATAAATATCTTGTATCACTTCTTTCACACAGTACAGTACTAGGCAAGTGTGATTGAGAGAGAGAGAGAGAGAAGCCCTGTGTAATATTCTTAATAAATTAAAAAGTCTTCATACTTACATAACTAAGTTTCAAAATACACATTCCAAATTTCCCCAAGCATTCACTTTCAAACTTGGCGTACTTATTCCAGAAATCTTCCGCAACATTAATCGGTACTGTGTGGTCGGCCATTTTGTTGTAATGTAGAAATGACGATATGATGGACGATATTACTTCTGTTAGAACTATGATCGATGGACCTGAATTTAAAAAAATAAATTATTTATTTCAGATAAAACCAAACACAATGGTATCATAGAAACATCTATGATTAGATAGATAGATAGTGATAGTCAGAGTCCTGACAACCAGTAATCCTTAGGTTTTCAGTAATGCCTAAAAATAGGTAGTAGGTAGTTAATAATAATCTCTATAACCTTATACAGATTATTACTACCTACTACATACCCCAATATAATTGAGAAAAACTCAAGGATAAAAAAATTACAGCCACCATGTATGCTGATATGCATATACAGCTCTTTATGTGCCCACGCCTCCGCAATGGTCCCAAAATAATACCTTTTTTATACCACTAAGGTGGCAAACAAAAACAAGCATATGACCCGCCTGATGGTAAATAGTTACCGTAGCCAATGGATGCTTGCAACATCAGGGTGTCTTGATAATTGTCTTGTCTTGTGTACTTGATTGGCTGACGTAAAATATAGTCATAATACTGAATACTTAATAACCATGATTATTATGATTAACCATGAGTAGTTGGGTGCTCATAAATTAAAACAATTTTATCTCCAATCTCTTAGCAGAATTAGAAATATTGGGCTATTAAAAAAAATAACTTACTAACAAATCCTTCTTCCAGCATCATCAAGCAATGAATCTCAAAATCCTTCTGCAATGATTCCAAAAGTTCTTTGTTTTGTCTGAACATAAGCTCCGAAGTCAGCTTCCCATACAAATTCACACATTCTTGAGGCAACAGATCATTGCCAGTTATTATTTTACTTTCTATCTTCTCGAAATTTATACCATTCGCTTTAGCTTCTTGTACCTTTAGTTTCAGTTCAAATTGCTCAGTGTTGCAAGCTTCCAAAATGTTTTTCACTGATGGTAGTATTTGATTGACAAAAAGAATTCCTTTGCTAAGTTTGAAAAGTATTTCAAGTAAACAATTCATGGTGTCAGTGTAGGATTCAGTTAGGTTTGAACTGTTTTTCTTTGCTGACATTATTGGAGGTAAGATTATGTCAAGTTTTTGTTCAATTAACACAGGATCTAATTTTAATGCTATTTTAATGATTTGCAATGTAGTTTTATCCAGCTTTCCTTCAAGCTTGAGCTGTCCCATCATAATAGCTTGAAGAAATGATGTGAAATTCTTTTTTATTTCAACTTTCGATATCTTTTCGCCGAAAGTATCTGTCAGTCGTACATTAATATCGACCTCATTAGTTAATAACACCTCAAGCATGTTTAGAAATAGATTTCTTTTCACCTTAGCATCATTTTCTTCTAATATTGTAGGTAAATTCATGGCGGGGACAATGAAACTCTGTTCCATATTCAAAACATTGGCCACCATTATGTAGAAAGCGAAAATAATCTGATTTTCTTTTTGGAATGAACTGACAAACACATCAATAAAATTGTGGAGGAATTTCGGGTCAGTTTCGGATCGAGTTTTGGGAAATTCAAAGAATGTGTTCATGATTTTGATTACTGATTGTATGTTGTCACCTTTTTCTGCTATCAACTCTTCAATATTGTCTTTTCGGATCAGAGTTTGTAAGAAACTAATGAAGAATGATTTCTTATTGATAGGGAACAGAATATTCTGACATACTTCTACTGATGTGTTGCGACATTTTGTATCTAGAAAACAGAAGACAGTTTCTAGATTTTCTCCATTCAAAAATTTTATGATAAATTCTAACTTCTTTTTAGATTCTCTGTAGTATTTAATGAAGTTATTTAGAATTCTATCACTCAGATGTATGTTAGATTCGTCATTCCTAAGAAATTGTAATAATGTGATTGTGACAGTGAGGTAGTTGTCAATTTGCAGGCTTAGCTGTGAAGAGACTTTAGGGTTTTCAAGGAAGGCAGAGATGTACTGTACGTCACTGATGTTTAGCGGGTTCCTTTGTATGTATTGTGATACAATCTGAAAGTAAATAGTGTTAAAGTTAATATTTTGTCTATTGAGTAACTTATACCTGGAGCTTCTTTTGTGCTAGTTGACTAGTTGGTTAAGAAAAATTATAAGCTGAACTTTTACTAAGTGACACACTAAACTATAATTTTAAATATGTCCTACTTGCTTCTGCCCGCGACTTTGCCCTCGTGGCCTTTAGAATTGGGTCTGATCTGGATAAAAAGTAGCCTATGTGTTATAATTTATCTCTGTGCCATATTTTATCCAGATCCGTTCAGCCATTCTGGCGTGAAAGACTAACAAATATCCATACATCCAAAATTTCATGTTTATAATATTAGTAAGGATTAGTTCATCAATAAGTATTTATTAATAAAAGAAAAGCTTTTTTTACAGCATAAAACAAGCACAATATCTATTGTTTTTGTACTCCGGGGCCCTCACACAATTTAAAGAATTAATCAATTTTGTTCAGTCTCTTTACAGACTTAGAGCAGTAAAAGCTGCTTAAACTATAAACTTTTTTGTTTTGTCTGGAGATTGAATGATGGCCTAGCGTAAGCAAAACAGGTTGCATGTTTAATTCCCACATGGAACAAATATTTAAATGACCTACAGGTCTGATTTATGTGAGAATCTGTGTTAATACAGGAGAAATTGTGGCACATATATTTTTTTATTAGCCTTTACTTTCCTACTGCTGGGGAAAAACCTCTCCCAAGTCTTTCCAGCTACTCTTTTCCAGTATCCCCTTGGACCAACAACTCTTTTTATAACCATTCTTTAGCAGTCACTTAATAAAGAAAAAAAAAAACAAATTGATGTTATGTGAAGTATACCTGTATCAATTTATTTTTTAATTCACTGGTCAGGTCATCCACAGCTGACAACCAGTCAAGCACATTCTTCAAATCATTACTATTCAATTTATTTTTCTCTGTCAAGGAATGAAGCCATTCAGCCACAATCCTCTCTTTAGGAGCAGTGGGGAAGTGGTGGGAATGCACCACATTTTTTGCAAGACACAGCCTTTTGGGTAAAGGAGTTTTGTCATCATCCAACCGTCTCTTTAATTCTGAAAAAGTAAACAAACTTTATAAATTCTGTCATAAGACCTAAACTTGAAAATCACATCTATATAAGTATACCCTGCTTTAGAATGTGCCTATCACCAAGAGACAAAGGAAAATGGTCCTTTGTACCACTGTAATGCCATAGGAGTGCATGGCATACGTTTCTTACATTGAAGTATGATTATAACTTCCAAATTTTCAGTCAGTTTTGATATTTTTTGTCAACCCTATGTTAGGTTTATGTTATTGTATACTTACATACATACACTTACGCTTTTCCTCATAGGGGTTTATATTTTGTTACTAATTTTATTATGCCCACACCCAATGATTTATTATAATAATTATAACGTCATTGCCCACACCTGAGTGATTAAACTAAAATAAAAAATATGGGCCTAAGTCTTGACATTTTACTACTCATGCATTACTTGTGAAATTCCGGTAAATGTGATTATTTGTAAGAAAACAGTATTTATTTGGCAAACATTGAGGTTATGTTCTACAAAAATACCATTTAATATAAGTAAAATCTTACCGTTCAGCGGATTTAGCGACATGACTATGAAGTAATTATTAAACAATGAATTAATTATTATTCACAATTTTATTGCGAATAATTTAAAAATTCAACTAAAATGTGTTTTTCACATGCTGCAACATGTTGTTGTTATGGAACGTTTTGTTATTGCTCAGGCTCACTAAAACACTATCTGTCACTTGTCATTTTGCGATCGATTATCTTTAAAATTAAAATGAACTGATTCTTTTTAGCTTAGATTTTATATGAATTATATGTTTAAACTGTCACTTTTCCTTATAATTAAGTAATTAAGCTTAAAAGTAACAGATAAAAATATAATGACTCAAGATGAAACCTAACTAAACGCAATGTAGGGATGGACGGATGTACGGAAAAAATAAGATTTCAGTTAAATATTAATTGATTTTTTTCATTATATTTTTCAGCAAAGCTTCGGTAACCTTCTCCCTAGTATACGGTTCCTGGCGTTTTTGATTACATTTCCCGCCTTGTTATTTTTAATACCAGTAGAAAATAGGCTTAAAATAAAAAAAATCTATGAATAAATAAAGAAGAAGCGGCGGTAGCCTAATGGGAAGGGCGTCGGATTTGCGATCATGTGGTTATCGGTTCGAATCCCAACCATTACACTACCGACGTGAACCCACTCGTAACACAAGCTAATGTAGCTTAGCACGAGGGGTTAACAAGAATACTAGTAATGTTCATCCCACATTGCTAGTAACCCTTTTTTAAAAAAAAAAACGATTTCTGTATAGTAAATAATAATGTAATTGTAATAAAAAATCGATTGCTAGGAAATAATAATAGTTTTTTTAAATAATAAATTAATTTTTAACATTCGTAACTTACACAATACAATTTGGCCATTCATTACATACCCCCTTCCTTGCTCGTCGCTCAAGTGTTCAATCAATAATAAATATACCTCATTATTGAGGTAGGTACCTAATCCAAGTCTTTATTAAGGTTCATTATCCACTTGTCGGCTAAAGCCTGAGTTTGATTCTTCTACGAAATTTATTTTTTTGTCTTCCAGAAATTTAAAATATCATTTTTATTTTAAACCATGACATTAGGTCACACCTACAATTCTACATGTAATAACTATGATTCATCATAAAGATATTGTTTTCTACAATTTGCGTAGGAGTCGCGTTTGGTTGCGGCACGGGAACGAGAGAAATGACCGTTCGCTAACAAGCGCCCGCCCTCCGTTCCCATATTCCCAATAAGTACATGTTCACTCTCTGTGATTTTCACTTACTAGAGATAGAAAAATCATTTATTTTAACGTCCCAATAAATTTACCTTTGATGGGTAATTCGAGTGTCATGCTCTGCCGTAGAGTCGCATCACTACCTTCTCCATCAACTAAATCGTTGGGTTGTAAAAATAATCTAGGAACTGAACTTTTTTATAAGAAATAAAGTTCTATGTCTGAGAGGAAAATAAACAGTATTTTACACGCCACTAATAAGAGTACGCTGTACTGACTTACTATGTGCTTAGTGTTAGACATTTTGATGTTAAAAACAGTATTATGTGTTTACTATAATTTTGTTCAACAGTAAAAAGTATAATGTAGGGAAAAACATTAATAGGTACTGTTTTTAACAGTATAGTTGGCAACCCTCTGACCTAGGTGATAACCCTAATAATTACTAATAACAGAGGTGTACTACTGTACACCCACAGTGTGCCGGAATGTTTAGGTCCCATGTAATATGGGGCGACCTGCTAGGTACTGATAATTTCATAGAAAAATCCCATAAACGGTGCTCAACTCTTATCAATACAATTTTTAATACTTACCTACTTAAAATTTCACAGATATTTCTATGAAATTCTAACTTCGAGCTGCTACTGAGAATTTAATAGATTTTTCCTTGAAATTACTAGTAGCGGCTCGGAGTTTGGGTTTGTGCCCGGTTAAGGGCAAGGTACGTCCCCTACTACCTACATGAGGACCTAAATATACCGGTGAATTGTGTGTGTACTGTAGAGGTTGCCGCAAAGAGGTGACGTCTCATCCAGCTGGTTGGTTGAGAATTTTAGAAAAGGAATAAGAGATTTTAAATATTGAGTAGCATTGTCTTGAAAGTGACGTGAAGAAATGATTTTGTAAAATGAATGGATTCCTTGAGTTTTATCTGAATGAATGAGAAGAGTTTAAAGGAAAAACGGATTTTTCCTTAGGAGGAGTGATCCCAGCGTTGTACCTGGAATAACGCCTCCCACAAATGGTGGAGGCGCCGGGTATGCTAAAATAGAGCATACTAATAATCGTTATGTTGTAGCTGTCGAAGTGGAAATTATATTGATGAGATAAAGGTTCCCGCTGCACATATCGAGGTGCGAGAGCAGTCAAGAAGTGCCTGCTGATTTATGGAAGTGGCCGCTGCGTTGAATTTTATTGTGGCAGCGTAACGCCGCGTCACGATAGTTTGAAGAAAAAACGAAAGCTAAGTATTTTTTTTTAATTGGTGCAATATGGCACAAGACATATATTTCTTCTCTGGTCTAGATGATGTGTCCTTAGAAGAATTCTTAATAGAATTTAGATTGATCGCTGCAATAAATAAGTGGTCAGAGTGCGATCTAGCGTTGATTCTGGGCGCATATTTACGAGGACCAGCACTGTTCTTCTTCAAGTCAATATATTACGATGGTATTGACTATAAAACTATTTGCAATGAATTGAGGGCAGAGTTCCCTGCGAGAATAAATTATGTAGAAAAATTTTATACTACTCGACAAGAGTTTGGAGAGGACTGCATGACATATTACTATAGATTAGCAGATTTGGCAAAGAAGGCCGACATTTTAGATGATAGTATTTTTATAAAAACATTTTTAAAAGGTCTCCTAAAGGGTGATAAAGAAAGATTGGGCACACGGGTTTATTCTACGAAAGCCGAATTACATGCTACGATTTTACAAATCAAATATCTATTCGAAGATGTTAAAAACCAAACTAGTCGGTGTGAACAACCATCAGCTGTGACTGCATTTCATAAGCCACAACGCAATTTGCAACCACAACATAATAAATATGTGAATCTTGATAATCACACTTATAAAAATTCTAGCTCAAGATGGGAGCCACGAGCTCCAAATACAAAAGACGAAAGATGTAGCCCACGTAGCTTGTGTGCGATGTCTGAGGATGCTAAGATGGAACAAATTCCTAGAGAAGATATGGAATCGGGTCAGTTCTTTCCATTTATTAATATTTGTATTTCTAATAAAGCTTGTGTTGCACTATTGGATACTGGTGCGTCAATTTCTTGTATGTCTGAAAAATTGGCGACAAGGCTGAATCTCCGTTATACCTGTGAACCTGCAGCTAAACGTTTTGTAAGATCCATCTCGGGTTCATGTTTGGATGTTCTTGGAGAGACTATAGTTAATTTTGTTATTGATTCATGTTTGTTTTCTAATAAGTTTACTATTATTAAGAATATTAACCAAGAGTTAGTGTTAGGACAAGATTTCTTTAATAGAAATGATGCTGTTGTAGATTTTTATAATAATTACTTGTTTTTAAAAGGACGTTTTAGTGCAAAATTTATAGATAAGTCGTCTTTACAAAATAACGTGTCCATAACACAACCTTTGATGTGCGATGATCATCATAATGAAATAGATAATATTAATAATGTTATGAATGATTATACAAATAGTGATTATCTATATTCTTTGAATGTAGAACGTAATAATTATATTAATTCTATGAAATCTCATGCTATTGAGGAAGTAGAAGACGAAGATTATGATAATGAGAACATAGGTATAAATGAAAAAATGAAAGGTTCTTATAATCTGAACGATATAGGCCTAGAACCTATGCTATGCCTGGAGAGTGGCAAAGATTGGCTAAAAACAAATATTTCAGAGATAAAAGTTGAGCCTCTGGAGGAGGAATTTAATAAGAAACCTATTCAGGTAACTAAAGTGAAGTCTGCAACAAAAATGGGTTTTATAAATAAAATTTGTACTAATAAATTTTTATTACGGAAGGATTGTGTGACTAAATCTTTATTTTTATCTGATAATAAGGTTGTCAGGGGTGACAGTCAGTTTCCTTTGACTGACAACGTCAATAAACATATTAATTTTTATAAGATGTTCTGAAAGGTTTTAATCAATTTAAGAAAGGAAATAAAACATAAAGGTTTTTGTGACGGAAAAGTTTTGATTAGATTTTTTAAATCCAAACGTAAAAATAATTATGATAGGAAGAGGTTTCAAGAATGTTTTAAGGAACCATATAAAATATTAAGTTGGATTTATAAATTTAAATATTTTAATGGAAGTGTAAAGATGGGGAGATTCAAAAATTTGCCATTATAATATAGCATTATGTATGATTATGTAGTTAACGAAAAGTGCGATACTAATTATTCTATTTGTTTTCATGTTACCAATGATGTGCTGTCTGGACGTACCGGGAGAGAGAAAAGAGAATAACGTTTAAAGAAGGAAACACTCCGAATTTGGGATAAAGATTTTTAGTAACGTATATTAAATTATAATTCAAAGAGAACCGAATCAACTTCGCTTATGGAACATAGTTTCCGCGAAGTGTGTTCGAATTAAACACAACTGATTTGGTGTCTGGTTAACTTAAACATGTAATTGGGAGATCGGCTGAATATATTTTCTGGTATAGGGAATCGGAGTGATTTCTTGATAAGATTAATGCTACAACTTAATCTTTCTCTTTCTCTGACCCAATAGCGTCCGAAGAAGCTAAAGATTTCGATGTTCAGTATTGATTTTTTTATAAATTCAGCTTTGTAGACCCTTCTGGAATGATGCTTTTTGAGTATGCTTGTATTATTATTTGAAGCGTCAGTAGTGAGGAGGCCGTTACGCGTCTTTTTCGGGCGTTTTTGGCGCGTTAAAGTTTATGGCGAGTTGCACGATGTTGAGTTAATTTATTTATTTAAGATTTTAGTTGGTGAATTTGTTTATTTTTGATTAATGTTAGGGTGTGCATAACGCCGTAAACTATTCCATTGTAAGGGACGTGCCTCACAAGTGTTTGTTAATTCTTTTCGCCTGATAGATAATTCTGGTTAGGAGTTAGGTAGGGAAATTAGTGCTTATTCCTTATGGATAAGACTCCTAAAGACTTATCCATGCTGGTGGGCGTAGCTGATGTAGAGGTTGCCGCAAAGAGGTGACGTCTCATCCAGCTGGTTGGTTGAGAATTTTAGAAAAGGAATAAGAGATTTTAAATATTGAGTAGCATTGTCTTGAAAGTGACGTGAAGAAATGATTTTGTAAAATGAATGGATTCCTTGAGTTTTATCTGAATGAATGAGAAGAGTTTAAAGGAAAAACGGATTTTTCCTTAGGAGGAGTGATCCCAGCGTTGTACCTGGAATAACGCCTCCCACAGTACATACATTATTAATTTATTAAACTTACCTCTGCGTAATCCTTCGAGAAACACAGGCGTGAAGGTAGGTATGTAAATTACATACGTTTTTACGTGGGAGAGCCATGCTTCGGCACGAATGGGCCGGCTCGACCGCAGTGATACCACGGCCTCACAGAAAACCGGCGTCAAACAACGCTTACGTCGTGTTTCGCCGAGTGAGTGAGGTTACCGGAGGCACAATCCCCTTTTAAAAGGTCGGCATCGCACTCGTGACTCCTCTGGTGTTGCGGGTGTCCATGGGCGGCGGTAATCGCTTACCATCAGGCGATCCGTCCGCTCGTTTGCCCTCCTATCCTATAAAAAAAACATATTATCTTCATGCCTGTGTTTAAAATGTACATACTTACCTACTTTTTTAGTTCAATTAGAACTAAAAATATGAGACCTCCTAAAATAACATAACATACCATCACGCCTGTATTCCCCGAAGGGTTAGGCAGAGGCGTACTAATGTACACCCACAGTTCACCGGTATGTTTAGGTCCCATGTAATAGGGGGCGAGCCTATTGCCATTAACTGGGCACAAATTCCACCTACCTAGGAACAACCTTCGACCTAGGAATCGAACCCAGGACCTCTAGTGTAGTCGCGCTTGGGACCACTAGACTAACGAGGAGGACTAACAGTTAATTTGTTATGATTCACCAAGTAACGCTTGCTAGCGAGCCATTGAGCGCAGCATTCTAGGAGTCTGGTTATCAGACCGTATAACAAACAGTGTATTGCACTCCAGAACTTAGATCGCCGGTCAGAAAGGCGCAAGCTTCATATCTGCCGCATGTCGGTCGAGTTGTAGGCAAAACTCACCACTGAGTGGAACCCATACAACGTTAGATAACGTCGCGGCAGGCCCAGGAGGAGATGGCGGAATAAGCTAGACTTTATTGGAAGGATTGGCTGCAGAAAGCTTTAAACCGAGAGGAGTGGAAAGAGGGTAGGGAGGCCTTTGCTCTTCAGTGAGATTATTACGGCTGAATAGAAAAAAAGCCTCATTGGTCTAGTGGGTGGTCCCAAGCGCGACTGCTACACTAGAGGTCCTGGGTTCGATCCCCAGGTCGAGCAAAATGTTATTTGGATTTTTCTATGAAATTCTCAGTAGCAGGTCGGAGTCTGGATTTGTGCCCGGTTAATGGCTATAGACTCGCCCCCTATAACATGGGACCTAAAACCGGCCAACTGTGGGTGTACATTAAGTACGCCTCTGCCTAACCCTTCGGGGAATACAGGCGTGATGGTATGTTAAGATATGTTAAAAAAAAAACGCTTGAATTAGTTTTTGTTTTCTTTCAGTCTGGTGGCGAGCTGAAGTTTAAGAGGCTCTTCGTGTAAAATACTAATATTTAGTCGCATCGGTTTATATTACAAGTCAACCATAAAATAGTTAGAAAAAAGCCTAGGAGGTCGATCATGTCTGAGGTGTGAAGAGCTTATAGCAACTCTGCCTATGGCGTAAAGCTAATTAGTTATCTTGCTGTTACTCCCAGGATATACTATGTATAAGACATCCAATACAATAGGTACATTTTTTTGACTTCAGTATTGGTTTCGGTAGGTCGCGATATAACGATGAAATGTTGGACTCCGCATTATTACAAGTGGTCCTTTGGCTTACTCAAGTTTGTCCTTCGCATAAAATAACGTTTATACAGGCTTCATCTACTTATTGGTTCAATGCCCTTTACTAAACGATAAGAAAACTTCATTTAATTACGATAAGTGAACGCCATAATATGAAATGAATGAATAAAAGCGATTCATTCACAAAAAATGTCCGCCATTTTGTGAAAGGTTACAATGAAAAACTGTAATTTCTGTCATGGTCGCGATGCGTCGTGAAATAGGCCAAGGAGAAAATTTGCGCATGCGTGAAAGAATTGATTTCCCTCTTCATGACGTCACAAATACAAAATGTCTGCCGTTTGATCAAGTTGAGCTCAGTTTAAAATTTAAAAAATAAGAAACAGAAACCGCATATCGTATAACAAATGTACACATCAAGTTTATGCCAAATTCTGTAGTGACTGATGAGAAAAACGACTTGGTTTGCACTAGTTCATAGATAGATGATATAAACGCGTGTGTTTAGTTAGTCAGTGTTACGGTAGCTAAGGAGACAGCAGGATGGTTTATCGCATAGTTCAGAAGAATTTCCTGACGGCGTTCGACGTTACAACTACGATGGTGGTCAAGTTAATATGTTTATGTGAGTATATTATTCAGATTATTTATAGCTTATTCTCAAAATAATACACTAATTACGAATATTGCAAGTATATTTTAATGGTCCATTGTTATTTTTCTTTATGTCTGGTGTCTGTCGGAAAATACGATGAGTCAGGAACGGGAAATTAGGATGTTCTAAATACGAAAGACATAATTTGCTTTTCTTTTTTCTTTTTAAATCTCATGGCTAATCATACATAACTTCGACCAAAACACAATAAATATAAGTAGCAAAAAAAATATTGTAATGAAAGTGATTTTCATTTCCAACGCTTAATAATTAACTATTTTACTAATTAACATCTACATACATTAAACGTTTTCATTTATTACACAAGTTTCGTGTTTTTATAAAATTAATTAAAATCAAATTAGGTGCTGTGTTATCGCTTGTTACAAACCTTCGTGTTATTAATTAGTGTGTCGAAGGGGATTAAAAACAATGGCGGTTTATTTTATATACATATGTAGACGGCCTCCTTGGATAAAAATTACAAAATGAGTTTATTTTTTTAAACGAACTTTCATTGAGAGCGCGTCATCCACAGATAAGATGAAGTTTTTTTTTTCATCTTCGTAAGATGTTTAATTTACAAGCTTTTCCGTGACTTTAGCTTTTTTTACGGCTACTTTTATCTTTATAATCTTTCAAGATCAAAGATAAAAACCATGCTTATGAAGTTTTACGTAACTTCCTAGGGTTGTACAAATGTTGAAGATTTTTAGGAATCACCTTTTTTCATCATGATTTTGAGATCACGTGAAATCATGTGCGTATTATCAATTAAAGCATTATTAAGAAGAGATTTCAGGATAGTTAGTTTGAAGTTGTATTGTCTTATTTTGAACTACACGTAGGCACAATAATGGCTTGGAACTTATCAAATAACTTTCCGTATCTGATAAATTACCTGAATCATCATCTTTTTCAACTATATTAACCGAATGTGTTACCGCTAAGTAGTTACAGTGCTGTCTAGGCATAGACACCAGTAACATCAATGGTACCACTAGCGCGTTGTCATCTTTATGTCTCATTTGCTTAATAATTTAACTGTCATCTGGCTACGTTAATGTTATTATCAAATTAGCGGTGAAATATTTGTCAATGCCAATTAGACAAACTCTAATAACAGAATTCTACCACCGTAAATATTTCCTATGATTATGAAAAATATATCTATTAAACATTGTAGTTTTAAGTAACAATATGGGGTTTTTGTTGTATGGCAAGCGCGGGTCTTTAAATATTTTAGCAGAAAAGCTTTTTGAGAGGTTCAGTAAAGCAGCTTGATGTTATTAAATATGTAGATCCCAGGTGTGGCCCATTCAACTGATATAATCTTTTAGTGGCGACTCTCTCACGATTCCCATGGGAGGATCAGGCGGCGTTCCTGTCTCCTACTTACATCGAATTCTTGCCCTCATTTTTGATATCCTTAGGAATATTGAACTTCGAAATACCTATAAATACATAGGTAGGAATAAGAAACTGCCTCATTGGTAGTAGTATAGTTAACAAGCTACTGACAGTAAGGTCTACGGTTATTTTCAGCTAGCAAATTCTCATGGTTATCCATATAAGTAATACGTAGTCTCAGTTTATTAGTCGTGACGTGAATGTTGTGAATTTGGTTATAATAATGATGATAAAGCAAATATCTTTACAGATATGAGCAGGCTATCAAGATACGTCATAGGTCATATAAAACATGGCCATGTTGCTTCTCGATATAGTTAAAACAACATCAAACGCCTGTGCACAAGTTGCGAAATGTGCGAATCAACGAACGAATCGAAACTGTATGGAAATTACATTAATGAACGCACGAGTTGTCGAAAGCTTCCCTATATCATTACCATACATATGGTTTCGATTCGTTTATATATTTATTACATTAAAATAACAATACTGAGTATAACATATTATCTTAATACAAAATTACAACCCTTGGCATTATCGTAATTAGCGATTTCGTCCAGGAAACCTTAGCATGATGGTGTGAAGTCAACTGAATAGAAAACTTCGTTACGGTAACGGTAGATTGCAATTTCTCTCGAAAAACGAAGTTTTGGCCGACGGATACGTTTTCCTGGACAGTGTTTCGGTAACGACTTTTAAATAAGTAGATGTTCGATTGGTTATTGATTTTAACCTAAAGAGCTAATGAGACTATTCTTGCAACATTTGTTCTCATTAGGTAAGCAGTATCTAAACAAAAAATCTTCTACAAAAATATTTTTTTTTAATAAGTCGAATATGACTACCTCATTAGTCTAGTGGTCCCAAGCGCGACCGCTACGCTAGAGGTCCTGGGTTCGATCCCCAGGCCGAGCAGTGTTATTGGGTTTTTCTATTAAATTCTCAGTAGCAGCTCGGTGTCTGGATTTGTGCCCGGTTAATAGGAATAGGCTCGCCTCCTCACAGGTACCCCATGTACCTAAAATCTAAAATATACCGGAGAACTGTGGGTGTACATTAGTACACCTCTGTCTAACCTTTCGGGGAGTACAGGCGTGAGTAAGTAATAGTAAGTTTATTTAATGTAAGTGGAATATTATCATACGACTTTTGATTTTTTTAAATAAATTGGTCAACTTGAAATCTTGTTCATACAAACTTTAGTAGGTAGGTATCTTAGTTCTATTTATCTTTATGGAATAATGAGAGGCTGAGTCCAGCATTGTAGATTACTAGTTTGAAATGAAAACACGCCCCAGATAACACGCTGTATAGAATGGCTTTTATTCATCCCCTGTATTGATAGTACTTATGAAACGATTGTACTTTAAAGTGAATAAGTAAAGAAATACGAAGAATTAAAGAAGACATTAAAAGTATATAGTTTTCCTTAAAAATATGTAGATAATAATGGATAGATGTTTTATTTTGTTTTAAAAATATTTTTCAATCATATTCATCAAATATTTTCTTCTACGATGGAGTCACTTTCCAGCCTAATGAGAATTTATAATTTGTAGTGTCAAAAGATATTGTTATTTTTTTTTTAAAAGAAACCTTATCTAATAAACACATAGGCAAATACGTTCGTTCTCAATTTGGAAATAGAATCACGCTCCAGATATTGACATTGCCAGAATTCAGAATGTTTCATCTGCCGTACTAGTAATATTTGAACATGACAGCTGTCATATCATTTATGTAGATCCTTGTGATCGTGACACCTAAATGTCATCTACAATGCGGGAAACTGTTGCCAGACGCGGACACAAAAATGCAAATCGCGGATAGAGATTTTTTTGATACATGTAAGTATGTTTGCTGAACTAATTTTATTATAGAAGTCTTCGTATTAGTAATGCCCCGTCCTAGCAAGTCTAGCCTATTCTAAATAAATGTTTAGTCTAGGTAAAAATTGGGAATACAATAGAAATTGTCAAATGGCAAAGCATCTTGTTTACTACGTAGCGCTACGCACACGGAAAATCAGTATAGGTGGCCATTGGCTACGGCATTTCCTCCACACAGTGTGCGTAGCATGCGAATCGTAGGGCTGTACGTAGCGCTACGATTTACTACACTCATTGGAAAACCGCGTAGCCAGCCTATAACATTAACCCAGCATTTTCCGAACTATGTTGGTATTGACTATGTTGGTGTCGGATTAGGTTGGTGTCGGACTATGTTGATGTTGGACTATGTTGGTGTCGGCTTATGTTGGTGTCGGACTTTGTTGATTTCGAATAAGTTGGTGTCGAACTATGTTGGTGTCAGACTATGTTGGTGTTGGGCTATATTGGTGTCGGCTTCCAATCTAACCAGATGCGGCTAAAGGAAGCGATTGCCATCAGACCTAATTTTATTTTATTACCGTAACTTAATTTCGGGTCAATCAACACCGATATCTAAGGATGTTTATCCTTAGACAGGCTTTTCGGGCTTCTGACGATATCATTTAATATAAAACATACATACATACATACATACACTCACGCCTTTCTCCCACAGGGGTAGGCAGAAACTATAGACTGCCACTTGCTACGATTCTTGCATACTTCTTTTGCTTCTTCCACATTCATACATCTTCTCATACATACACGCCGGTTGCGAGTTCTACGCACCTGACCTTTTTGGAGGATTTCGCCAATAAGATCGGCGTAAGTCCTTCTAGGGCGACCTCTACCGGCGCTGCCGCTGACATTCGCCTTATAAATTCCTTTCGTTAATCGTCTTTCCTTCATTCTTTCAACATGTCCAAACCATCTCAGCATATTCTTTTCAATACGCGTCACTACATCATCTTTCAGACCGCAACGTTGTCTTATCACACTGTTCCTCAATCTATCATTCCGAGTTACACCACACATACTTCGAAAGGAACGCATTTTCACTGCTTTTATTCTACTTTCATGTCTCTTCTGCCATACCCAACATTCACTTCCATACATAAATGTAGGTACCAGCACACCATTGTGGATAGCCAACCGTGCCTTTTTTGACACGGACTGGTTAACCACAACTGCATGCATAGCACCATTCACTTTAATATAAAAATAATTATGTATATAATCGTTTATTTAATAGCTTTTCTATATATCTAAAACTACTTTTTTATTCGCCCGGTGCGAGCTGCGGTTTTGAATTATATTCTGTTTTAGTCATTTCTGCGTCCCTCTGGAGCACTGTATCTATTGTGTGTAACTACATTTTAATACTAGATCTTGCCGCTTAATTAATTATAAATAAAAATAGAAGAAACATTGAGGTTAGTTACAAATTAGTTAAGGGTCAAAGATCACTGATTCGTGTAGGTAGCGATATTGTTTCTATTTTTAGTAATTTAGGTGGTGCGTGGGATGAATCTCGCGTACTATTACGTCCATTAAGGTGGGCAGACAATTAGAAAAAAACATAAACAGTGCTTTTACTCTACTCTTGGAAAAGACGAAACCTTAAGAGATAACAACCTACGTTTCGAACCATTCCTTTTGAAAATATTGTTGACTTTGATATTTAATGAGATCGTATTCAAAGACTCTTAAATTTTAATACATGTACTAGATTCTGTTGCCGGCAGTTTCACTCACGACCCAAAAAGATTAACATACTATAAGTCCGATTCTAGGAGGCGTATCAAGATGAAACATGCACCAGATTTTAAGTTAGACCTCGGGCAATAACATCGGTGAAAATTGCATTCAATTATGCAGTAGTTTTTGCGTGTTGCGCGTACAAACATACAGACAGACAATAATTCTAAAAATGGTTATTTTGGCTTCTGTTGCTTTAATAAAGACCCCCCATATTAGTTTTTCTTTAATATCTATAATGTACAGACATCGGCATTTTACAATTTTATTATAGGTATAGATATTAATAGGTGATAGATATAGATATTGACTGCCTCATTAGTCTAGTGGTCCCAAGCGCGACTGCTACGCTAGAGGTCCTGGGTTCGATATCCAGGTCGAATAAAGTGTTATTGAGTTTTTCTATGAAATTCTCAGTAGCAGCTCGGAGTCTGGATTTGTGCCTAGCTAATGGCAATAGGCTCGCCCCCTATTACATGGGACCTAAACATACCGGTGAACTGTGGGTGTACATTAGTACGCCTCTGACTACCCCTTCGGGGAATACAGGTGTGATGGTATGTTATGTGTTATGTTATATTAATAGGTACATATTTTCACGCTTGTCCGACATGAAGGAGTAGGAATAAATGATGTTATTATTTAATGCTGTAAATAGATCTTTTACAATTCAATGTTTTACTTTTTTTGACTAGATGGCGCCTGTTGTTTCCTAGAAGAAACACCCAAACAAACTCGGAAAATCATGGTCTCTTTTAAAGTACAGATAGTCGTATTGTTATCAGATATGTGGGTTATACAATGTAGGGCTACAACTGAACAGGGAGGGGCCGTATTATAACGTGTTAACGCCATCATTTTTACGTTGTGAAAAAGGGATGCCGCTCTACATATTAAATAGCCTTCTCTCTTTCTTACAACCTTAAAATGATGGCGTTATTACGTCATAATACAGCCCCAGGACTTTTGAAGAAAGAGTCATAGGAGGTTTGGGTTGCCTATCCTAAATGACGGCACGCATACATCAGTCATCGTCTAGCTCAAGCATTATGCCGCGCTGGTATGTCACATTTAATATGGACTTTTTTCGTTTTAACCCTTAGCTGCTTTCTTACCTAAGTAGGGTATCCCACGTGAGCAAACCCGCTGGTAGAGCTAGTCCAAAATATAAAGTTTAAACGAGTGGAAACTCCAAAGTATTTTTCCACCGTTTTTGTTACAAAACTTTGTAGATATAACAAAATGAGTTTCGCTAACGTTCGTTGGACTACTTTTAAATTGAATCGCGCCCTGGATACCGGCACGCATAGCAAAAGTTTCCCATCTGACGTTATTGTCGAAGACTTGGAGTTATCGTGATAATATATTTCATGAACAAGTGACATTTAACTGAGCTTCCTACATACCATCACGCCTGTTCTCAAGTAGGGTACCTTTTTTTTTCTCGAGCGGGGAAAGGCGCATTATGCACGGCTTCGGGGATGCGGGACGGTTGTGTCGGGCTCTCCGGCCATGTGGCCAGTATACCGACTAAAACCACCACCACTACCATCTTCCGCATAGTGGTGGGATAACGGGATTCGCTCTCGCATGCTCCGCGATCCCACCGCGAAGTCCAATGTTGGACCCTCCCCGAGGGCCAAGTACAATGGGAGACTGACGACCCCGAGTCCGTCGTCCAAGGCCCTCTTTGTAACGGGATAGATTTGTAGTCCCGCCACCGTCCACCCCTCGGCCGCAAAGGGTACGGAGAGCGGCGCATCGCAATACCGACACTCTCCCCCTGCGGCCCCACCGTGTCCGCAGTCCTGCCTAGCCTTCTGCTGTTGAGTTCTTTTATGTTGGTACTACTTCATTGCTGAATATTCTTATTTCTGCCGCTAATCAATAATTTTATTATGTTATTCTATTAAATTCTCAGCAGCATTCAAAGCCATTATGCGATATCAAAACCGGGGTTTGGGGATGTGTTCGTTTAGGCTTGCCCCCTATTATATGGGACTATAAACGTATTGGCGAACTAAGGGTGTACATTCGTACACCACTGTCTAACCCTTCGGTGAATACAGGTGCGTACATGTACATATGTATGTAAATGAATTAAATATTATCATTAGAATAATATATTTTATACATTAGAATTCTCGCGATATTTTTCTACTAAAAAATCTTTTTTCTCAAATATTTACTTAAATGTAACTGAAATGTATAAAAATAAACCTGAGCTATCTCTATCCAATATTCGTTACATCAGCATTCAAGAATCAATACAGTTTGGACGTTCTTTTGTATTAGGTAGCTCCTGTTATGATTCAGCTCTCTCTCAGAAAGGGTTCAACACAAATATTATGTAAATGTTGATCTAGTTATCTTTCTACACATACCATATTCCCCGAAGGATTAGGCAAATGCATACTAATGTACACCCACAGTTCGCCGGTATGTTTAGGTCCCATGTAATAGGGGCGAGCCTATTGTCATTAACCGGGCACAAATTCCAAAGTACGAGCTGCTACTGAGAACTTCATAGAAAACCCTATGACACTTTGCTCGACCTGGGAATCGAACCCAGTACCTTTAGCATAGCAATAGCGCTGAGGACCACTAGGCTAATGAGCTAGTTTTTAGAAAGAAAATTACTTTTTTACTATTAAACTAGCTGTTGTTGTCCGCAGTTTCATTCACGTCCAAAAAGATTAATATACTATATGTCCGATTCTAGGCGGCGTATCAAGATGAAACATGGACCAGGTTTTATATAAACCTCTAGCAATACACCGGTGAAAACTGCATTCAAATCCATGCAGTAGCTTTTCCATGATGCGCGTACAAACGTATGTACATACAGACAGACAAAAATTCTAAAAATTTATATTTTGGTTTCTGTTGCTCTAATAAAGTCCCCCCATATTAGTTTTTATTTAATATCTATAATGTACAGACATCGGCCTGTTACAATTTTATTATATCTAGGTATGTATAGATTACGTGTTTAAATAATGTTATTGATTAAAGCCCTATATTCTAGCACTTACTATGATGTTGGGAAAACAATCTACTTGATGGACATTTTATGTCCAGCACAAATGATATTTTGATGAGTCGATTAGATACGGCGTAATTTTATTTTGGGTTTTGTTTCTGATATGAGGTTGTAGCGACATCTACCGTGCTACATAGAAACTAGACGGACAAGTCCTGAATCGCGCAAGTGAAGTTTGCAACGCAACTTGGATACATACAACCGCCCGACATCAACCGTCGGGCCGTGGCTCGCCAGGCAAAACACCCGCTTGGTCGGAGGATCCTCCCTTTAGCGGGAGGGGCAACACTTCTCGCCCCTCCACAAGTATATGATGGCATAAAATTATATCACTATCTTTTTGTAATTTGTTTATGCATATTTTTCATGCTAAGACTGCTATAATTAAAATGCCACCCAGAGTCCTTCCCGCTAGGTCGACATTGGCCTGCACATTATAAATTTACGTCTTTACGGTGACGTCAGTGACATCTAGGTATTGAGCAATCAATGGGTGTCACTTCACACCCAAATTTCGACCCGGTGGGTGGGATTCGCGCTGGCTTAGTTGGTCATAGCGTCTGGTATATCTAACCAGAAAGGTTCGAATCAAGTTTCGAATCCTGCCCGCAGTCGAAGTTTTCCTAAAACCCTATTTCGCGAAGACGCGGACACACTTCTAGTAAAATTGTATGTATTAGGAAAGATAAGGTTACGAATAACAGCGAAAAAGTGTCATGTGCCTACCTCCGTAAAAAATATATCGCTCGAAGTCGAGAACATTTGGCTGGGGAATATAAACGAAATTACTTCTTAGATAAATTGGCCAGGTTTTTACGCGTGCCTTCGTAAATTTCCTAAATAATAATGATCCCTCCCTGAGTGTATGCTAATTTTCCTCGCCCTCAAAACAGAACAATACATAATTTCGTCCTACGCGTAGGTTTAAAATCTAAATTTATCCAAATTAGTCTTGCCAGTCTTAATAAAATTTCTGTCTCAACCTCTAATTACACAAATTCGTCCCAAAAATAATTTTCTAGAAATAAAGCAACGGAAATAACATTATAGGCCACCTAGACATAAAAATAGAGGCGTCCGAAATCCGATTTAATTGAAACCTATTTTTAAAGTGGCCATCGGCACAAGTTTCTATCTAAAAGGCCCACGTAAAGCTATTATTACGTTTCCGTGGGCCGTGGCGGGAATTTAGGCGATACATTATGTATGACACCATCATGCATGCAAAACGCTCCCGTGTGACGTACAGGCTGTATGACGCATGACGTACGCAAAGGCTGAATGGTAACACGCCTTTGCATGGCATTAAGCGATGATTGATCACTTGCAGATTTGGCGTGCTAGTAATATAATATCATAGCAACTTCGGTATTTCCTTATTTTAATCATAATTAATAGCGTATTTCATCAAATAATAGGGTGGTGTGGAGCAAGGTAATTTGTACCAAAGTGGTACCTAAATAGATTAGTGTCTAGAATATAGTCCACATGACGTTTGCGTGTCCAAGATTACCTAACAGTTTTCTGAATCAGATCTTTGTTGCAGCATTTTAGTAAGAGGTCAAAATTTGGTCTATGCACCTCTCTATAAGTTATTCACTAAAACTACTATTGGTAGACCATATTCCTTATACTGGTAACTTTTCTGTGATCAAGAAGTTACAGTTTTAGGATATATCGTAAAAAGCTTACCGTAAAAGTCGACAGAAAACTCTACTAGTGTTTACATTGGGAAATTGTTCTTAATAATTTCAATCCCCACCTGGCGAGCAAACGCAATAAACAACTACCTATAGTATATCTCTTTGGTAATAAACCTCTTATTGACCCTGAACAGCTGATAAATTATTTACGGACCGCCACTTAACGGTTCTATAAATCTATTGTTAGATATCAATAAAAGGTCGCTGGACTAAAACCATTAGTGTAAAGGAAACGAAAGGTATACTTTTATAATAACATGAGAGGTATTAAAAATTTACTGCTTCAAAATCCACCATTGTGGATTTTCAACCGAGTCGTAAAAAAAATCATTTGTTCGAAATTTAATTTTCATCGTAAATCGAGGGAAGCGTTCGAATCTATTCGAAAGTTTGAAAAGTTTTTTTTATTACGTTTTTCGGTTCTAATGGCATTCTATAATAGGGTTCATGTAGAACCTTTGTGGTTGACTCTGAAAGGATAAAATTTTATGTGGATCGCGTGTGCTTTCATTTCAGAAAAATCATTTTTGTAAATCTTAAACTAATTTGTAATAATCAATAAACATACCTACATATTTAGTGTTTTTATATTGAATTAACTTTTGACGTTTTATTTATTTGAAATGAGTGACACTGAGACTGATCATCGGTAGGTACTTTTCAACCAACTTCAAAAAGGAGGAGGTTCTCAATTCGACTGTATGGTTTTTTTTGTATGTCATATTTGTTACGCGATTATTCCGTCAATTATGAACCGATTTTAATGATTCTTTTTGTCCATTTTACTTATTTTCAATGCCGTTCCCTCTTTTTAATGTAAGCTTTCCATTGAATGTAAGTTTATAAGCATATACCTATGTATGTGAATGAAGTTCTAAACAGTACCTACCTATAACTTATTAGAGAAAGTTATTTTTCCATTCTATTAGATATTGTGCCTAGATTTTATATTTGAAGGAGGTTTAACAGACCCTTTAAAATGGTTCGGTAACAGTGCCATTTTACCAATGTCGGCATCGTCACAAAATCTCAAAATGCACGACAGACAATAATCATGATGAAAAAAATAACGGCCGAAACCTCTCCACTTTTGTAATATAATTCGAGCATTATAATACGAGGCAGCCCTGCTAGCGCTAATGTAATAAACATGAAATTCACAGCGAAAACCGTGTTGCCAACCCTACTGCGGTACCGATAACCATTCGCTTCAATTATCGTTCGGGAATCGTTAATGAACCGTCAGTGAGTATTTCGGTAAGGCGATGAAACATTCTCTTTTTGAATTTTTAATTATTTCAATATTTAAACTTGGAATTGAGAATATTTTACTACTTCGGCTTTTTGTATAAAATCGGTTTTAGATTACAAACTTATTTCTTAAGGCCTCCACAAATGAAAGGCAAGCGTCGCCGTCGTTAGGGTCATTGAGCTCTCTTATTAGGGTTGGGCTTCACGATAAATGATTCATGGATGACGTCTGTCGGGACAGGTCACATTAATGTTAAGACTTTGTCCTTAATATGTAGGTCAGTCGACATGCTGATTTCTATTGTTTTTCTGAAAACAGTGACCACTATGCTACAATAACAGAACATACCATCACACCTGTATTCCCCGAAAGGTTAGGCAGAGGCGTACTTATGTACATCCACAGTTAACAGGTATGTTTAGGTCTCATGTAGGTAATAAGGGGCGAGGCGAGGGCACAAATCCCAAATTTCGGGCTGCTACTGAGAATTTCATAGAAAAGCTCAATAACACTGCTCGACTTTTAGAATCGAACCCAGGCCCTCTATTACAATAGCGTAGCACTGAGGACCACTAGGCTAACGAGGTAGTTAAGCTACACTATATTTGAGTTAAATGCTAATTGCTTACCAACAAGGGTATTGGACACAGAGTGAGCACTGTTCACGACAATCAGCTTTTAACACATCCGTTCATAATGAGGGTCGCGTGTCAATTGTCGGTCGTTGAGCTCCCTAAATTATGGTTGAGCTACACGATGACTGATGCATGCGTGCCGTCAGTTGGGACTGGTCTACTCAAAGCTGCTATGGTTCTTTCCTCAAAAGGCCATTTCAGACATTACCCTACATCGTACCACTCACTTATAAGTGTTCTTCCATGTCTGGACTTTAAAAGAGACCATGATTCTCTGAGTTTGTTTCGGTGTTTCTTCTCAGAGGTCGTCAGTTAGGAAATGCCGAAGCCATCTAGCTAAAAAAAAAACCCAAACCATGACATGTATAAGTATCTCTAAAGATCTACTTGCAGAATAAATAATTTCATTTCATTTCATTTCATTTCAATTTCATTTCATTTCATTTCAATTCGCCGCTAGTGGCGCTAGTGTAGCGTGAGGTCTCCGAAATGTCAAATTACACTGTGGGTGGTCTACGCTGGTTTATCACTAATTAGAATAATTGAACGAAAATTTTGCAATATCTGAGATTAATTATGGCAAATATGAGCTACGGCTCAATGAATGTTAGTGTTTTGTGACAGTTTATATCCTTCGGAAACTTATGACCTCCTTTTTTCCTAACGAAACGGGACTACATATCTCTGCGGCATGCTACATATTTTTACGGTACGATTTAAAGATATCAAATAAGATTAAATGTATTAATTTGCTATACACCGTTACATTTAAGTCGTTTTAATGCCGAAAGGACGGTATTATACTCATAACTAGGAATAACTTTTACTATGGAACCAACCCTAAAATCACGAAAAAAGACAGCTGTTCCCATACATTTTGTGTACTCTGAACTCGTCAGAGTGTATGGAACAGCTGTTTTTTTTTTGTGATTTCAGGGTTGGTTCCTTAATAAAAGTTATTCCTGGTGTATAAACCATTTTAAAAGCTATACTTCAGGACCACACGGTTTACATGCCAGTGGCGATATCTGGTGAGCTTAAAAACGGTAGTCCTAATTGCCATACTCATGAGCGATTATAGTTCATATATCATTTGTAAGAGGCGTGAAAATATCTGACTTGCTCGGTGGTAGGACCTCTTTGAGTCAGACTGACTGGCGACCACCCTTACGTCGGAGTCTGTCGTAAAGCACCTTGGTGTGTGTTTCGAATTTTGCGTGTAAGAGCCAGATCCCCTCGGTTGTTACGGCACTGGTAGTCTGCAGTCCGTAGGGCCTCTTAAAGATCGGCAGCACATCAACAACTCCTCTGGTGTTGTAGGTGTCCATGGGCGACGATGACTAGTTACCGCCAGGTGGCTCGTAAGCTCGTTTGCCGACTTAATCCATAAAAAAAGACCATTATGCCTGTATCTTGGAAGGGCTAGGCAAAGATACTGTTGTACATCCATAGTTTGCCGGTACGTTGGGGTAGTACTCTGCTGCTGAGCTCGTATGCGGTGATATGTATTATCGCATTGCCATATATTAACTGCTCACTTTCTTGTGTTCTGAGTTGAAGGGTGGCGGAGAATTTCACATTATTTTTATTCGTGGTCTGGAAATCGAAATCAGGATTTCGCAACGCTTAACAGGCGTGCCAATGTGCCGTAATATTTTTATACAAAACACGTATAAAGTTAGATCCATCTAGATTCTTTCTAGTCAGTGCTAATGATATTATTTGTCGGTGAACCGAATCGAAACCCGCACGTGACCGAAAGCTATCGGAAAAACAAATTTGTTTTTTGCCATTGAGATAATATGTGCTGGATGACGCAGTTTTTTTATTACATAATCTATTGAGTCGGTCCAGAATACTAATAACGAGCCTCTTCTCTATCCAATGATTGTTTGTGCGGTTTTGAGTAATGCAACTTTGATACGATTTTTATCATCATTGCTATTATTTTCCGGAAGGTTTTTATGTATAATACATGCATATTACAGTAGAGAAAAGCCTAGAATTTCATCTACGTCACACACTGTACAGCTTTGCGAAGTCGAGACTGGTCGTTGGTTGGATATACGAGTAAAATGTACAAATCATACTTATCATCATCACCGTTCACAACATCGGTTTTTTGGTTCCCTGATAGTCTCATATACTTTTTGCCGAAAGATAGCCCTTCTGTATACCTTTTTGTTTTTTTTTTTAAAACTTGAATGTCATGATCCAGTTTTCAAATGAACACTGTAAAATCTATTCGTGACAATTATCATACGTTTTAACAACATAAAGTCACTTTTTTTTGTAAGAATAGGGTATTTTACTCTATATAAGAAAAAATCAAAAAATTTAATATTGAGATAGCTTAGGCAGAGAGCAGTCGGAAAATGTTAGTTTTAGTTCATACAATAACAAAATAAATTTTAACATTCAATTCAAAGTTTTTTTAATCTGTTTTAGAACACTATGAAATAGTACGCCATGTTATTACGTCAGACGGCTGTGTAAACTCAACAAAAAACTGATCAGCGTTTAAAAACTTTGTACTTTTATTATTTTCGTGAACAACGTCATTTTTATTGAAATAATACCATGGAAGACAGTTTCGCAAAGGGAGGCAACACAAATTTACCAAGAATAAAGTTTACACAGCCAACTAACGGCATAACCACAGAGCAATATGGCGTCCAATGCGTCCATAGTTTTCGTCAAATTAAGCGCGAAATTTGAAAATGTAAATTTTAAAAATGCATTTTTTGGCACTTATCGATGGAATAAAAATTTTATGTTTTTTTTAGTGGTTTATTAGTACTATAGAATCGAATTGAGGGACTTTTAAAAAATGAGTGTAATACCCTATGATCGACTAAACTAAATCATATAAGTACCTAAATACTTCATCACACGCATAAAATATTTTGACGTCGATGCTCTAGTACGGAGCGCTTATACCTCTATGTTGTTTTCCTATTACGTTGTTCTATTGGAAATTGAGTTTGTACCTCTGAAACTAAAAGGTTCTTGTTAATTTGTAGTGTGGGCTGGCTTTGATAGAGTAGGCATTGTTTTTTTATGTGAGATGTCCGTGTGTGTCTGATTTTATTTCATATCACTCGATAATAGAGTTGTTGCGAACCATGGAAAATAATATATTTAATCTCATTAACTCGTGCCCAGCAGCGGGACAGTATAATGGGTGGATTGGGCATGATTGTTATGTATAGACTACAAGCGACCCGTTCGCGGTTTCACCCGCACTGCTCCGTTCCTAAGAGGCGTAGCTTGATGTTATATAGCCTATGTTACTCAGTGATAATGTAGCTTTCCAACGGCAAAATTAATTTTTGAAATCACAGATATTTGTTTTGTAACATTCGCAACCGGCGTAGATGTATGAATGTGGAAGAAGTATGCAAGAATCGTGGCAAGTGGCAGTTTCTGCTTACCCCTGTGGGAGAAAGGCGAGAGTGCATGTACATAATTATGTATGTATGTACTTTGTGTCCGTTAAATTGTATGATTGTGGAGTCTCCCACGATAGAGGACTTATTGCTAATGCAATAATTTTTACGCCTCTTTTCCTCCAAAGAAGATGTTTGGCTACTTGATACAACAACAACATCTTTAAGTTAATTGAAATAAAACTACTTTTTACGGATTTTGGTAAACTACTCTACCCGTGACCATGGATGCTGTAAAGGATCCGAAACGTCGGGAATCAAATAATATCAATACAACGCGACAAAATCCGTAAAAAGTAGTTTTATTTCAATGTCTAATATTCGCGTAAGTGTCAGAAACCAGTATCTTTAAGTTAACTTTAGAAAGCAAAATTGTAGACCAAGATGAAACTTTATAAAACAATTTTTTTCCCGTGTGGGGAAGGGTTAGAATACAGTTCCTCACTGCCATTCAGATAGGCATCTCGTAAGAGCCGAGAAAATATCTGACTTGCTCGGTGGGAGGACCTCTTGGGGTCTGACTGTCTGGCGACCACCCTTACGTCATAGTCTGTCGTAAAGCACCGCGGTGTGTGTTTCGACTTTTACGCGTAAGCGCCAGTTCCCCTCGGTTGTTACGGCTCTGGCAGTCTGCAGCCCGTAGAGGCTCTTAAAGCTCGGCAACGCATCAGTAACTCCTCTGGTGTTGCATGTCGTTCCAGGCTCATCTGCTGATGTTGCCCCTGTGTTTGCCGACCCAATCAATAAAAAAAAAACAAACATTGTCATTGTTATGCTAAAATCGACACTATTTAAACTTAATTGCCTCTTTAGTCTAGCGCGACTGCTACGGTCTGGTTTTCGATTCCCAGGTCGAACAATGTGTTATTGGGTTTTCCATGAAATTCTCAGTAAGTAGCAGCTTTGTGATTTGTGCCCGCTTAATGGCACCAGACTCGCCCCTATGCGGTACGCCTCTGCCTATCCCTTCGGGAAATCCAGGCGTGATGGTATATTGTTATGTTAAACTGAACTCATAAAATTAATGAATAAATAGCTTACAGCAGTTATACAAAGCGATCATTCACGCAGCTCGTTGTTACAATAAACTTTTCCACAATGAAGTAACTGGTCTAGTGATGGGCCCACTACTCGCGAAATATCGATATAATAGAAATAAATATAGTAGACTGTCTCGTTAGCCTAGTGGTCCTGAGCGCTACGCTAGAGAGAGGTCCTGTGTCCGTCAAGCAAAGTCAAGTTTTTCTATTAAATTCTCAGTAGCAGCTCGGAGTTCGGACTTGTGCCCGGTTAATGGTAATAAGCTCACTACATGGGATCTAAATATACCGGCGAACTATGGATTAGTACACCGCTGCCACTTAAAACGCGTTATAGATGTTTTATTTTCTTTAAAATTACAAGTTAACAATTTCGTATACAATAATATGCTGATTGATCGATAATTTTCGAAATATCCATATATTTCCAGTGTATAAGATTTAGGTGCCCTCGCAAAAAAAAAACCTCAAAACATCCAAGCGATGACGTAGTATTTTTTATAATTAAATTAATTCACGTACATACAAGGTGTTTTGTAGTGAAACCAGGCTGGCGTCATTAATCATTGCTTTGAATTCGGCTCAGCTATGAAACGGGGGGATTTAACTGAAAATATTAATCATACGCTCTAAAGTATCTTGTTGAATCTCAGATCTAGGTCAGGCGTATGTATAAGACAGATTGTGACCTTTTTGCTCTTGTAGACGTAATGAAAAGAGCATTTGTCTTGAGACTTATCTGGGTTGTGTAAGAAATAGCGTATTTATAGAAAGCAAACTGCTTTTCTATTAATGTTAACATCGTTCTATTGGGATTTAATAGTAGAGCGATTTTTTTAACTTACATAATCAAAAATCAATATAAAATAATTGATTTATCGTTACCGGACCATAGAAAACCTTTTAACATTTTGGGCTTCTGATTTTAAATAGCATATTTTCATTCAAAAACATAACACCGAAGTGATGAGTGAGATGAACTGATGGAACAAATCCAAACTCGAAGCTACTGACTGAAGTTTCATGGAAAATTGGTTCATCGATTTAGTCGTGAAAAGGTCACGATCAGACAGACAGGCAGTTTCGACTTATAATATTAATATGGATAACGGACAGTCACACTTTAATACTTGCAATGTCGTAACATGTTATCGATATCGAAACACCTTCAAATTCTATCGATAAATCTTTTGCTCATCTCTTAACCAATCAACGCTATTATATGCACTCGACAATCTTTCCTTGTACACTGTATCTTATACACGAATCTTTTTAATGCTGAATCTAACAGTGCGTGTGAATTGAAATATGTGTTGTAAATTAATGTGTTTCTAGCTATAATTTGGTTAAAAAATATTCTTAATTTGTGCGATTGAAATACTTTAGAACCGGCATTATAAATCAACAATCTTTGGACACATATTCATGTCACTAAAATAGTGTTTTTATTAGTGTTGTTATTCTATTTAATTTTCAAGGGATTTAGATAATTTAGTCAATTAAATGGGTACATAGCTCAATATTTAGGTTTTATTGTATTTGTTTAAAAACACAGTTACTGATAGCGAGACAGTGTAATAAAGGGCGTAACTATTATTATAAGCGTATTTTTTTACTAAAGTAATAAGGTATCTAGTATTTTAAGGGGTATATAGTCATATTAGTAAATATCTGGTAGGTATTAATAACCAAAATAGTGGAGCTACATAATAACTATCGTATTGATTATTATTAAAGTTCGGTAAATTAGTAGAGTGATCTAGTTAAATTATTTGGGATATTTATTTAGTCATATCAGATAGTTTTTTGGGGTCGTTAAATCAGTGGAGTTGTGATTATTTTTATAAGAGTTGCTTCATCCCGTGACTGCGTCTGTGTGGATTTCAGAATTGAGTCCAACCTGGATTAAAAATACTATATATATGTGTTAATCCAAGTTATAGTAAACTGTGTGTGTGCCAAATTTAATTCAAATTAGATCAGCCGTTTTTGCGTGATTAACAAATATACAAATTTATAATAGGATTGTTAAGTATACAAGTAAATTGTGTCGGACTGGTGGTCAGAATAGAGTCCATAAGTTATGGCTGAGAGGTTCACCAAGTATAGAAGAATGTTTAATGATTAATATATTAGTTAGCGCGTCCAATTACAATAGGAATTTAAGAGGTATCGTGTCGTGTTTTAGTGTATCTAGTTAATTCTAGAAACTTATCGAGTAAAAAGTGAAGTGTGTGAACATCTATGCGGTGTGTGTTGGCAGTGCTGGTGGTGTGCTCAGTGCAGAGCCTACAGCTGGACAGTCAGGCGTCCACGCGGAGGCCGAGGGTCACCAAGTACAGCAAGACGACCGCCGCGCCCGGTGGATCTACGGTAACACCATTTTAATCCCCACTGGCTTCCTAATCTTGGAGGAGGTTCGTCATCCTCCTAGCCTTTTCCCAACTATGACGGAGTCGGCTTCAAGGCCAGGAACTTTTTATAAGCCGTGGATCAGAGACAGGAATTACTTTCGAGTTATAGCTATTAAGTAACAAGGAGGAAGGGGAGTTAACCCCCAAAACTCTCTTGCCTACGGCATGGTCGGCTTTCAGTCTATCCAAATACGGATAAATACCTACCGGTATTTTACACAAAGCGACTGTTAATAAATTTCCGGATCTCAATTTCTGAGCAATCGATGAATGAAGCGGTTCTCAGACTGTTCGGATTTCTGACTACCAATGATACCTAGTCATAGGCGATCGTATGACAAGTCTTGTTTGACAAGTTTTGTTCTTGATCTGCGATATACGGATGTGTCTTGTTGCGCTAAGCATGGCTACCCATCATTAGCCTGGCTATAGAAACTGCAGCTTAACAAAGAAAGATCAGCGAGGTGGCGATTGCCACATGTTTTTTTTTCTGGAAACGGGGGCAAACGAGCAGATGCATCGCCTGATGGTAAGCGATTGCCGCCGCCCATGGACACCCGCTCACCAGAGGAGTCACAAATACGTTGCCGGCCTTTTATAAGGGGATTGGGCCTCAGGTATCCTCACTGTCTCGGCGAAACACAACGTAAGCGTTGTTTCAGGCCGGTTTTCTGTGAGGCCGTGGTATCACTCCGGTCGAGCCGGCCCATTCGTGCCGAAGCATGGCTTTCCCACGATTAAGGGCTAGTGTGTGTATAATTTATCCCATTCATTGTGTATTTGTAAAGTTAACCGCGGCACATGATTTGCACTGTGTTCGGGCGCTTTCATATAATAATACAAAACTATATTGATTATATAGACTGCCTCATTAGTGTAGTGGTCCCAAGCGCGACTGCTACGCTGGAGGTCCTGGGTTCGATCCCCAGGTCGAGCAAAGTGTTATTGGATTTTTCTATGAAATTCTCAGTAGCAGCTCGGAGTCTGGATTTGTGCTCGGTTACTGGCAATAGGCTCGCCCCCTATTACATGGGACCTAAACATACCAGCGAACTGTGGGTGTACATTAGTACGCCTCTGCCTAACCTTTCGGGGAATACAGGCGTGATGGTATGTTATAAAACTATATCTAATCGTTTGTAGGAAGCAGTAACAGAGAGAAGCCTGAACACCGCCACGTATCGCCTGCTGGGCAGTGGCGGTGAGACCTGCATCCTATTGATGGTGGACGCCTTACTAGACATATCCTACGTCACCAAGCTCAACGAGAGAGCCGTGAGTACTTACCCTTAACTTTAAGTTATTTAAATATGTTTCGGGACAAAAATATGCATTTAATTCATCGTCAACCCATTATAATACCCAACTTCTTGGCGCGGGTCTCCTCAGAATGTCAGGGGTAAGGCAATAGTTCTGACGTTAGCCGCAAGTGTTTTTACATTTTTATTTTCAACCGACTTCAAAAAGAAGGTTCTCAATTCGACTGTATGTTTTTTTTTTGTGTTTGTTACGCGATTATTCCGTCAATTAGGAACCGATTTTGATGATTATTTTTTTTGATCGGTAAGTCATACTTCAGAAGTGGTCCCATAAAAATTTGATCGCAAAATTTAGAATTAACACGTAACGACCGAGTAACTAAGTGATAAAATGTCAATATCGTCTAGGTATATAAAAACTTTACTCGCTACTAAAGACGTTGAAATAAATTAACTTTTAAGAAAAAGTAAAACCGCCATCAAAAACATAAAAAAATAATGTTATGTGCGAAACAGTTTCGGAAGTCGGTAGCGAAACCAAAAGATCCTATCAAATGAAAGGCACCGACTTCCGAAACTGTTTCGCACATAATATAATTTTTTTTTTAAGTTTTTGTAGGCGGTTTTATTAATAAGTAAGTATAAAAACTGTGTAATGACAAATTTGATAGTAAATGTTTCGCATATACATAATATTGACGAAACGATTGGCGTAGCGGTTGAGCGATCGGCTTCTGGGCCACGTGTTGGGTTCGATCCCCACACGGAGCAAATATTTGTATGATCTACAGGTAGTTGTTCCGGGTCTGGGCGTTTGTGTAAGTGAGAATTTCTGTTTGTAAACGCACTCACGATACAGGAGAAAATCCTAAAGTGGCGCAACGTTTTTTTTTTTAAATAAAAAAAATCCAAAATCCATCCAAAAATGTTTATGTGAAAACACGTATTTATTTATTTAATTATATTTAACTGTTATAAAACACCATCATAGTTTTTGACCTTGAATTTTTCTCCTTCATAAATCTTTCAGAGCACAAAATGAAATGTGTGAACTTTACGTTGAACAATAACATTGTAACCACCTTACTGGTTTAAAGTAATTAACCTTTTACATAAAGTTCAACATTGCTTTTAATTAATTAAAATGTTTCGTTAAAATTTTGTTGGAAATATCAGGGATTTACGATCTACTTAAGTAGCGGCGAATATTTTATGAATCGTAATGAAATGTTGTCCAACGCAATTCAATCATTAACTGAATTTAGTTGAATGGTAACTAATTTGCAGGCATTGGTAAATGGTTCTGTTTTGTAAATAATATAGGTAATTCTTATCTAGTGAAGCAGAATGCAGCAACTGCTACGCTAGCGGTCCTAGGTTCGATTCCCAGCTCGAGCGAAGTGTTATTGGGTTTTTCTATGAAATTCTTAGGAGCATGGCAATAGGCTCGCCTCCTATTACGTGGGATCTAAACATACCGGCGAACTGTGGGTGTACATTAGTACGCTTGTGCCAAACCCCTCGGGGAGTACAGGCTAATAAAATAACATTACTATGTTATGTTATTATGTTCTTAGAAATCAGTTGATTATATTATTATGTTAGTTACTACTAACTTAGTATAATCTACTGATTTCTGAGATTTACGCTATTATTAGACAGGTATATTGAAATAAAACCACATTAACAAAATCCCGATGTCTTTGGACCCCTTCAGCGTCCATAGTCACGGACAGACGCACAACACCTCAGTCTGCCCGTGACCCTGGACGCTGTAAGGAGTCCGAAACGTCGAAATTTTGTCAATGTAAATATAAACTGCTTTTATTTCGATAAACATAGTATCTAGTTTTCTCTGTTGTCCTTTTTACACGTTTAGATTGTTCATGGTTGTTTTCAGGACGCTAACACGTTCGTTCCCAACAACGCTAACGTGGGTGGAACGTGTAAGGATGGCGATGCGGAAACGCTTGTGCTCACCTTCAAAGATTTCTCTCTAGAATTCTCGTTTTCCAAAGTAAGTACTTTAATCATTGACCTAATGCTAGTCGTTGTCTGTTCGACTAAGTCACTTGAGCTGAGTTCTTAGCCAGAAACGAGAAGCGTAAGTTTACGCTTGCAATAGTCGTCGTAAGTGCTTAAGCTACAATATTATGTCACTGTTGAGTGGCACACTCATTTATTTATATTCAGCGCTTAGCGCCTGCCCGCACTGCTGCCACATGTCAAAATCCAGCACAAATACGTACGTATGACATATTTTTTCGGTATGTTTGTATGTGTATCACGTAAAAACTACGGCATGAAATTGGATGCGGTTTTCACAGTCGTATTGCTTGCGGTCCAACTTAAAATCTGGTGCATATTTCATCTTGATACACCTTCTAGAAGTCAGTAAATCCTTTCGGGAAGCGAAAAAAACCCCGAGAGCAGCAGCTACTTAGTCTGAATAAGAGCTTCAGTGATCCCTTTTCTCTCTCAGACTCCAGGAGGGGAGCGTTGGTACGCGGACAGTCTTCGCCTCACGTACAACTCGAGTGCCCGGATTCTTGAGCACGCCGCCAACCAGGGCCGGAAGGTCACCCTCACCACTGATTCCAGGGAGCTCCTGTTTCCAACACCCGTCGGGAAGTCGTACTCATGTCCCGAGGAAACCGTCATCGAGTTGGCCGAGGAAGATGCTAAGTAAGTTAAAAGTTTTACTTAATACATTTGGATAGTTTATCATCAACCCTCTTTTTCTTTCATAATGAAAAGCCTATAGTCTTTTAATTCCCCTCCTCTCCCTCCTCTCCCTCAGATATATAGATAGATAGATAGAATATTCTTTATTGCACACCAAAAACTAATGTCAAGTACAAAACCACCACTACTGCTGAAATGTGGAATGCGCTTCCCAAGTGGGTCTTCCCCGATAGGTATAATCTGATGGTCTTTAAATCAAGAGTGAATCGGTTTCTTCTAGGCAGGCGCGCTTCATCGTAGGTCGCAGTATCAGGCGAACTGGCGGTCAAGAGTTAGCCTGCTAGCCCACAAATAAAAAAAACACACGATATCTTAGTGCGGCAGACTTCACATGCCCTTGAGAAAATCTCTCAAGCATGCAATTTTCCTCACGATGTTTTCCTTCACCGTTTATGCGCGTTATATTTAACTATAAATTCGCATAATCGCACATGATTTTGAAAAGTCAGAGGTGCGTAATAGTATACGAGTAGTAAATCACTTTATTCTATATCCTTTTTTTCTTTTTTCTCGTCTTAGCTGATGGTATAGGCAAAGGGTGTTTTAGGGTTGATTTGAGAATGGTGGACCATAGGCTCGCTCCTTATTAGATGGAACCTAACATACGAATTATGGGTGTATATGATTCCACCACTGCTTAATTTACAGGAATACAGACGTCGTGGTATATATGTTTTTGTTTTGATCAGAAAATCATAAAATTTGCAATTGATCGCGTTTTTATGTATCAAAACAGAATATGACTCAGGGGTACACATATCTTGCTATACATTGCCAATATTTTATCTCGCATCGTACGAAAAGGTATGCAAGTTCAGCTTATATTGTATAAGCAGGAAGTTTAGCTGTATATCCGGGAATCTTCTTTTATCATCAAAATCGCACCAAAAACATAAATGTATAAAGGTAGCCAGGTCCAATATTAAGAATAGGCGTGGTTCTCGATTGCGCCGAAAAAAGAATTGAGACCTAAATAGGTGCAAAGTTCTGTCGATAATCCTGCTTAAGATTTGACTTGGCTAGTATTCACATACCTAAATTTGCTTCATGATATACGCAAGTTACTGTTTTTTATCATAAGGTAAATTCTTACCGTTCTAAAACTTTGCTTTCGGTAAAAAAATAATTCAAAATATGCGGTGCTTTCCAGTCCTGCCACGATTCACCGCGCAAAACTGTACCTTCGCGAGATGCGGCTGCAGGCGTTTATGTACAAGCGTGGCGGGGAGTTCGGCGCGGCGTGGGCGTGCGCGGGCGCGGCGCGGGCGCGCTCCGAGGCCGCGCCCGTCGCCGTCGGCGCCGCGCTCGCGCTCGCCACCGCCGCCACGCTCTGCGCGTACGCCGCCTGGCGTTATCTGAAGGTCAAGAAGGTACAGTATGACACTATGGAGTAAACGACCCACTTCGGCGAATATTGTTTCGATTTATTCAAGAATATTTTTTTAGGTTTGATTTTTTAGATATACTTTAAGAATTAAATAAAAGAAATGAAGCGAGTGGAATTCTGTTTATATTTGAGAAAATATTTTGTAAAAAATAATAGAATTCTTTTAAGTTTATTTATCATTTACGAATAGTATTTTATTTATACAAGATTTTCGTTTTGTTATAAAATTTTGCCATATAAATATTCAAGAATAGAACGATTTATATTTAAAAAAACACAATTAATTATCATAGGACATTTAAATGTACGTGATTTGAAGATAATAAATAAAAGGAAACTTACTAAATTACATCATTAGATAAATTGACTCTAGATAGTTCATGTAAATTCACTAAAATCCAAGTAATTTATTCTAATTCTATTATTTCTATTCAAGGTAAACTTCTTTGCACTTTAATTGAAAGGGTTTTTTCATTACAATTGAAAAAAATATTTTTATAAGTTTTCTATTTTATTTCAAATCTAAAAACACGTTTTTGTGTTTAAGGGTAATCGTACACTATGTCGGCCAAAATCAAGCCAGTCGGTAATAATAAATTAGAACTTTTTACAGAAAAGTTAAGTCCAATGATTTTAAAAGATAATTAACGTGAGTTTTTTAAATTCACTATCTAGGGCAGTGGAAATCTTGGTAATGTGAAAACATAAAGATCGTATTTTTGGCCTACATAGTTCATGACAACCCTAAATAAAACCTCCTTTCATTAGGTATTTCCTTTAATTTTTTTTTTTAACTTTTAGGATAGAAACGGAGTTTTGAAGTAGATTGTTGTTATAGTGAGATCGATTAAGATTGTCTTGTATGCCAAGTGGTTTTTCTTAGTACGGTAGACCAAACTGTTGTTATGTGTAAGATTCAAGTAAAAATAAGATACTCAATACGCTTTGTATTGGACATATTTAAGGGAGAAACTGAGAACCAACATAGAGACGAAAATAAAATAGTGCTGTAACCGTATTTCGTAAACTAAAATAAATGACAGGAGGGTAATTCTCGACCTTGCGATACTATTATCGACATTTCGGGTAAAAAATGGCGCATAACTATCGCATGAACACTTGATAACGACCGTGTAGCATTTATACTAACAAAGCATCATCAGCATTTTCATTATCAATATAATTTGGTATCTATTGTTGTAATAAGTGAACGCGATATTGAGCAGCAAGAATTGCAAATAAATAATTCATATAATATAGGTACAAACACACAGCACATCAAGATACCATAAACTGTCAAATTTCCCCAATGGATAATAAACTCTATTGTTTGGAGATTACATTTAAAATCGATTGAAGAAATTTGACAGTTTTGGATACCATCATGTGATGTTGACTGAAAAATCTGGTCGTTGAAATCTGTTAATTCAGTTAACGAAATTAAAAATTATTATTATTGTAGAGATGATGACCTCTCACCTCAAGCGACAGTGTTACAGCATTAGAAAATAGAAAAGCAAAATATAATGCTTTCAGCCTTAAAAAATATTTTGTACCCTGAATTTATTTCCCTTAGATATGCCAATTAATGAGTGTTTTGAGATTATTTTACTATACGTTTTTGTAATAATTCTATACATATATAATTACAGTGCAAGCTTGTAATATTTTTGAGAATTGTTTAAAATCATATCGTAGGTAGGTATTAAGTACCTACTAATTTGTATTTTTTTTATAGCGTTATTGGTGGTCTTAGAAAAAAAAGTTGTTTCTGGAGTTTTCCATTTTATTGATAAATTTTTATACTTTCCTGTAATTTTTATTGAAATTTAGATTTATTATAAAAACGTAAAACGAATGAAAATTCACTTTGATTGGCAAAGTGATGTGAGTTATCGATAAGATTACTCGATAATCGTTATGTCGACATTAGAATAGTTACAGTAAATAACTGTTTTATATTTATATGTATAATGTATTCAAGGAATCTCTCAAATCATCAAAAATTACTAAGTGATTGTTTAAAAACGTTGTTAAAGGTTGATACGATGTAAAAATGTATTTAATCCCAATGTAACCCCAAATAACTTATTATAGGATAGTTTTATGAAAAGTAACATGGTTTTGAAAGGAAAATGGCTTACAAATAATTTGTAACATCACTAGATATAAATTAGAATAGTTTGAATATGAATGTAGTCAGGATATGTTACTGGAAATACTAAAATACTAAAATTGATATTCGACAGTCATAAGGGAGGACCTAACGTTTTAGGACCGTACTATCGTTACTCATCTAACCCATGGACACGTGAAGTTCGCCGTTTTAAATTGTTCTAAAGGGTCGTGATGTTTTGATGGTAGTATTCGCACATTACCACCAGTGTAGCTGTTGTGCTGGTGTAAAGACGTTTCTGCAAAAAATGTACAGAGTGAAAGTGAAAAGATGACATATTATTTTGTTAAATAGACAGTTCTGCTAACCTGACTACATTAATAAAAACAATTAACTTAGTCGAATTATTTAACCATGTAACCATTATTCAATCGATCATTACTCATAAATACATATCAAAGGATAATAAAATATATCTTTTTAATTAAAATATCATTGTAATTATAATAAAAATATGTATTTATTTGTGATTATTTGCGGTGTAGTGTGTACTACAGTCGTCATTACGTGTACAAGCAATAATTACGTTTTTATCGAATGCCGTCGGTATGACATTGTGGCTGAGTAGATGTTGTAATTGTGCGCAAAACTTGGTCATTACTAGTGTTTTTATAGTTTTAAGTGATTAAATTTAAGTAAAAATGTATAATAAATACATATTATATTAATTTTAGCTGGTAATATATTATATTTGGTGTATATTTTACCGCAGTAGATTTAATGAATATTTACACATTTATATTACAAATGTTAATAAGTATATGAATATGTGTTTGGTAAGTTTTTAGCAGAATTCCCATTATCAATCTACCTCTTTAATCTTCCATAATATAATTTCCTTTTAAAGCTTTGAGTTTCTACAGCCTGATTAGGTTAGCAGATAAGCATATAATATGTATATTTTAATACTATACCTCTTTTAGTATTTAGGTTGTTTGTATAGGAAAGATATATTTTAGAGTAAAGACGATATTTTTAATGATATTATAATCTGTGACACTAGTACCAAGTTTTGCTAGTTAAGATTTGCTGTGTGTTACGCTTTCATGTTAAGAGTCGAATGACTTTGTATTATTTATTACTAATACTCATCAATTACTACACATATCTTTTTTAATAAGGTCTAAGTTATATAATTATGATCATTGTGAATTGTTGTAAGATAAGTTATAATTTGTATGAAGTTAGAGCTAGGCTAAGTTAGATTTATAGTCCCCTGTAATCGCTTAGCTGTACATAGCTTTTGTTTGACAACATCACCTTGCTTTGTTTTCGTATATTTAAATTTTTCGATATATTTATTACATTACAATAGCTTTTCTCATTCTATTGTACTGTACATATTTTTTGACTAAGTAAGTCACTTTTCGAATTCTACGATTTGGATAGCACTTTCATCTTCAAAAATTTTACTCTTATTAAGAGCTCGACTTGTGGTCGTTATTGGGCTTGAAGAGATTTACTGAATTCAACATTTTTGTTAAAGCTGACACAGACTTGGTAGATAAGTGCAGTGGTTTACCGGATGTTAAAAGCTACACCGTTATTTTAAGCTTACCAAAGCAAAGCAAGTTTGATTTTATTTCTTGCACAAAAACATATTTGAAACGCAGATAATATTATGAAGGAAATGTCAGAAGAAGCCAATTGTAGGTCGGGCTCTATCTAATATTAATAAATTACATTCATTTTAGGAATTCTGATGTTTCTGAAAACTTTTTCTACTAGATGAGAAAAGATAAAAAATATATTCTATTTTCCTAATATTTTGTATTGTACTCCTGTAGATTTTTTCCTCAATAGTTTGGTAGCATTACGTACATATCGGTGCATTTGTATTAAATGATATTGTACTAAAATATTAAAAGCCATACGATTTGTCTTCCAGTAACTGATCTATATCAATAGCGAGTATTGTAGCTTATTATATACATAATTATAACGCAAAGGTGGTGATATTACGAATTTATTGTCCTCCTCTCTCAATGTTTAAACCTTTTAAAAGGGTATTTCATAAAACTAGCTCCCATATCGTAAGAACTTTAATAAATGAGAAACACCAAAATTATTGTAATGTTTAATAAAAACGTAATAATCACCACCGATTAATATTTAAGTGACATATCTCAAAATTATTGTAATTTAGTGCGTTCATTTATTGAATTGTCTTTATGAATAAATGACGACAAAATATAATGCCGAGAATACTTTATTTGAAAATCCTAAAAATTAAAACATCGACTTTACATGACCGAAGCGATAACTTTAATAAATTTATCGATAAAAAATCGATGTGCCGTACAGCACTTAGTGGGTTGTGTTGTGTGGTGGTGTTTACAACAACGCCATCTATTTATGATGGAAGAAATCAATGTATGGTTTAACTAACACGTGGCTTGCATAGATGGCGCCATGTTACGTTTATGTATTTCGTAGAGCAAGAACTCTGGCAACTTCGAGCAACACGGGACTTCCGCCGTTGCTCGAAGTCTGGCAAGCAAAAGATAAAGATTTAACTTCTACGTGCTACGAATAGAACGTGTCCGAGTATCGTACACGTTTAAAGTGTTGCCTATTCGAGAGCGTAGAGTGCAGAGAGCATTGACTACTCTATTCGGTTTTCTCGATTCTCCCGTCTCATTTCAATTACATAATATGCTCTAAACATGATAGAAACCTTCGCTCTTCATCTAGTCGGCTCTTACGATGTCCCCCTCATCACCCTGACTTTCTACATTCTTCTTTTTTCGTACAATCTATTCTTTTGTGGAATGCTCTCCCTTTGGATATCCGGATGGCAACTACTCGTTACACCTTTAAAATAAAAGTCCGAGAATATCTCAGAAAGAAATTGGCAGAATCATTTCAGCATTGATATACTTTATAGTAATAATATATTTATGTTTACATATTATATATTATGTATTGTATATTGTATATAAATGTATTTATTTAATTTTTATGTAGGTGTATATTTCAGGTAGTGTATACAGGGTGTTTGGTAGAACGTTGAACATACGAAAATGGTGGTTAGTTGGGGTCATCTGGTACCCACTTGGCACAAATTATTTGACCTTGAGAATATCTTTACCTTGTTACTTAATGCAAGTCAAAGTTATGCATCTATGTATTTTTTTACATCTTTTTGTACCTTTATAGACTCATAACTTTTTTCCCATTAAAATCTGTACCAAACAATAATTTTATGAGAGTCTGCTACAATTAGACATTAATACAAAACAACATCCTGCCTGTTTTACCCGTCACAAGTAAAGATATTCGAATTAAAAGTTAAAAAAAACTGGTAATTTTCTGTGAAATTAAAAAAAGTAAACAAAAAACGGTGCGGCCAAGGTCAAATAATGTGGGCCAAGTGGGTAGCAGATGACCCCAACTAACCACCATTTTCGTATGTTCAACGTTCTACCAAACACCCTGTATAGGTATATTGTAGTTTATGTATTAATCTTCTATCAACACACCCGGTTATTGCATCTGCCACATTTTTCTCTGTATCACCCTATGGTTGACTGGTAGAGAATGCTTATAGCATTAAGTCCGCCTGTGTAATATTTCGTGCATAAAGTATTAAATAAATAAATGATATGCTAACTACGCTTAACATCATACTAATATTTTATAAATATTTTTATGATTAAACTGCCTTATGAGTCTAGTAGTCACAAGAGCGACTGCTCCATTGGAGGTCTTGGGCTCCATTCCCAGGTCGAGCAAACGTTATTAAAACATAACTATGAAATTTCTAGTAAGCACCTCCGAGTTTGGCTTTTCCCGGTGAATGGTAATAACTCCTATTAAAATGGCGAGGCTTGCTTCCTATTACATGGGGCCTAAACATACCGGCGAACTGTAGGAGTACTAACATTATTACCTACGCCTCTGCCTAACTTTTCGGGGAATACAGACGTGATGTTGTTATGTTTTATTTTATCGCAAGTAACCCTTTTGCCATAATTATCTTTTGCCAATTTGTCACAAAACCCACCTGTGAAGCTCTCGAGGGAGCGAGTCGCTTGGGAATAGGGATGATCCCTAGTTGATTACTCGTAATCACACGGCCGGTTAGTCGGACATACGCTGTAATAGCCGTAGGGATGTCTAATCGCAAATTAACCGTGTAATTGCGTTTATTTGGTTTTTTAATTGAACGTGCATGTTTGTTTAGAGTTAGTTGTGCAAATTGGTTGCCTCTACGAAAATAAATAAATGAATTCAGGTGACAGAAGATCCGTGAAGGCTTCTAGATAGATTTATACTACCTACTGTGGTGTCATTGGTACCTTTACTTATCAAGAATTACAGCCAATAAAGTTACGAGAGATAATAATACTGATTAAAAAAAAAACATATGTGTATGTTATCTTTTTGTGTTTTTTTTTTCTGTATAGAGTTATTTTAGTAAAGAAAAATTCAATCGCGGGCAGGATTCAAAGCTGCGGCTCCTGGTTGGATACACCAGACGCTCTGACCTCTAAGCCACCGCGAACCCCACCCGCTTGATTGAAATTTTTCCTTCACATTCTGAATTTACGTCATAAGGTGACGTTGGCGACATCTATGAAAAGCAAGTAACACAGCGTCTGGTGTATCCAATCAGGAGACGCAGGTTCGAATCCTGCCCGCGATTGAATTTTTCCTTTACTAAAATAACTTTATAATATGTGTAAGTTATCTAGTTAAATAGGATATTTATCTAGCTAGATAGATATAGGCATCTATATAAGCTAAGATTCTAAATAATTGAATTTCAGCTTAAACTTTTCTCTCCAATAAACACAAGTAAACTCAAAATCATTTATTCTAACAATGAACTAATCCAGACGGACTAACAATAATTTATGGCAACACTGCCGTCCCCTGAGAGTCAATTAAATTCATTAGCGCGCACAGATTATATTGCAGGGGTCGGGTAACAGAGTTGCCATACTAAATAATTGTCTGCAAGTAATTGAGCGTCGTGGATGAATTGGTACGTTGTCTTGCTGTCTATCCTTTTTATATATTGAAATGCCTCGAGTCTCTATTCACCGCGGTAATACGAAATATACTATTTTTTTTTCACTCACGAAATCTCAAAAGCTATAAAGCCTGCATACTTGAATTTTGCAGAGGTTGCTAATAAAGTGTAGACATCTGATAAGAAAGGAATTAATTTCCAGAGAAACTTCGTCCCACATACAATCAGGCACGCAATGAGCTACCTGTCGAGGTTTTCCCAAAAGACATTAGGTTACAGCATGGGTTTCTTAAAAAAAGGAGTGTTAAGGTTTTTACAAGGTTGGCAACGCGCGAGCGACACCTCTGGTGTTGTAGACATCCATAGGCTACGGTAACTGTTTAACATCAGGCGGGCCGTAAGCTTGTTTGCCACCTCAGTGCTATAATATAAAAAAAATTGATTAATGTGAGTAGCACCACTGGGCTTAGCTATAATAGTATATGCTATTCCTCACGCCTCTTTCCGTAGAATAGAAGTAGGGAACTTAAGGGTCTGGCGGAGTTTAAATTGCTCACAAAAACGTAATACCGAAATAAATCGTAATCCAGACAATATTCTATCAAATTATGTTATTATTCGGATTTGGATACCGCTAATCTAGGTTTCTACGATACTATTTCGTGTAAATAAAATACCGAAAAATCGTTCCAAACATGGTAATGTTATCAAAAATTGCATTCGCTTACATTTATTTCCAGTGAATTATTTTGGACGAAATGGTAATGTAGGAACCTAGATTAACGGTATCGGAATCTGAATAACAACAGAATTTGATTAAATTGTGTTTGAATTACGATTTATTTCGGTATTACGTTTGTAAGAGAAATTCTGTCCGCCGGACTCTTAAAGAACATTAATTGTTACGATTCTTGCATACTTTTAATTGTCCACGTTCACAAAGGCATCTTGTATTGTAGGATATACATATAGGTACTTCTTATTTCAAACATTTTACAAAAAATAACTAAATGTAATTTTTCAAATAAAAAACCGAAGTTTTAAAAGATTTAACCTTTAATTAACCAAATTAACCTAACCTGTGTAATGTCCTGTGTCGACTAGCAACTCCCCGCGACATCACGCCACTGACAGATTTATTGTCACAAAAAATTACATGTACCCACAAGAAATGAAAGGACTTTCCTTCAGAGAGAATACTATGGATATTATGTTAGACGCTTTTTAGTTTTATATTTCATTCTAGTATTTGGTACCTACCTATATAAGCTACGTAGGTCAAGTATTTTCCATTTACTGTATTTTTAGGGCTCCTCACTACGAAAGGGAAAAAGAAACCCATACTCGGGAACGCGTGGAGGCATCAAGTTTAAATTTATAAAAAATACTTACTTACGTCTACGATTCACTTCTAAGTCAACGCAACAAAAAAATACGGTCAATTTATACTATACCTTCCTCATATTTCGACGGTTCTGTGCTTTCTTACCGCCCACTGACTCGACTTTCTAACTCGCATTTGTCCGGTTTTTTATAAACAATATAATTTCCTAATTAAAAGAGTATCTATGGAGTTTCTTGCTGGCTAGTCTCCATAAGACCCACTTTTTAAGACTGTGCAACTAGTTTTGACTTTTCAAAAGTACCAATTTTACTGGTATCTATAATTGAAATAAAACATTTTGATTTTGATTTTTTGAATAACTAGGGCTTCGGACTTGCGATTATGTGGTTGCCGGGTCGAAACCCACCCATTACACTACTGACGTGAACCCACTCGTAACACAAGCATTTAGCTTAGCACGAGGGGTTAGCAAGAATACTAATTCTTGTTAACCCCTGCTACCTGTAAGTATCTGTTTTAGTGTTCTAATTGAAATAAAACATTTTGGTTTTGACTTTGATTTAAGTGAGGGTTGTAGCGATCCACCACGAGCGACATAAGCACGATGGGTCTCATTGACTTATCAAATACATAATTATCGATTTCTGACATTTAAGCTAATATAAACACTTTCTAACGATTTTATCGCATAAAAATATAACGTGTAACTACCTCGTTGGTCTAGTGGTCCCAAGCACGACTGCTAGGCTAGAGGTATTGGGTTCGATTCCCAGGTCGAGCAATGTTTTATTGGGTTTATCTATGAAATTCTTCGTAGCAGCTCGGAGTTTAGGATTTGTGTCCGGTTAATGGCTATTCAGGCTATTACATGGGACCTAAACATACCGGAACTATGCGTGTATTTAATTATAAAAAAATTAATATAAAAAAAATATAATAAATTCTAATCTTAAGAGTCCGTCGGACCGAATTTCTCATACAAACGTAATACCGAAATAAATCGTAATTCAAACACTATTTCATCAAATTGTGTTATTATTCGGATTCCGATACCCACTGTAGATACTATTACGTCACTGGAAATAAAAATCTGGAAAACCGTTCCAAACTTGGTAAAGTTATCAAAAATTGCATTCACATACATTTATTTCCAGTGAAGTATTTTGGAAAAGGTAGAGTAGGAACCTAGATTAACGGTATCCAAATCCAATTAATAACATAATTTGATAGAATATTGTCTGGATTACGATTTATTTAGGTATTACGTTTTTGTGGGCAATTCAAGCTCCGCCGGACCCTTAAAAGTTACAATAGTAGGTACGCCTCTGCCTAACCCTTCGGGGAATACAGGCGTGAACCATCACGCCTGTATTCCCCGAATAATATCAGAATAATATCAGATTATATTCCCCGAATAATATCAGATTATATTTACGATGGTAAATATAATCTGATAAAATCTGTAAAAAGTAGTTTTATTTCAATACATACTTATTTCTTTCCAGTCTTCAAAGGTTTTATAAGTATTTTCAGCCTTCCGACGGGATATACATATTTTCATCTGATCCATACTATTTCAACGGCCTCACCCTTCGCTATCGATTTAAAAAACAACTCAGTAGCTATAATGAGGTGTCGTGTGACAAAAAAATCAAAAATAAATTCTCAAAATAGTTGCATTTTTTAAATAAGTTTCCATAAAAACGCTTCAGGAATCTGTAGGAATATGTTCTTTCCATTTTTTGCAACTAATTTGTCATAGTTATGTCAAAAGTGTCGGTTTTGACAGCATGTATTGTTTTTGTCTCATTCTATATTGGTTTGGGACACCTTTAATGTTTGTAGGTATATTACCTATATGAAATTTTCATATAGGCATATTTTTAAGCCCATTAAAATCAGCATTTTAGAATCGTGCATCTCTTCAACTTTTTAAGTGCTTATGAGCCTAGATACTGGTCCTAAGCGTGACAGCTACGATAGGTATCTTAGGTTTGATTCCCAGGTCGAGCAAAATGTTATTGGGATTTCCTACGAAATTCTCAGTAGTAGCTTGGAGTTGAGCCTGGTTAATGGCAATAGGTTTGCCCCCTATTACTTTTATGGGACCTAAACATACCGACGAACTGTGGGTGTACATTAGTAGGTACCTACGCCTCTGATTAACCCTTCGGGGAATATATATGCGTGATAGTATTATATGTATATCTGTCATGTTGTCAAAATTCATATTACATTAATTAATTTCGCCTAAATGAAATTATATCGTTACAAAATGATCTTGTAACAAAAGTAAAGGTATCACGCTTGACTGGCGGGCGACGTCGCGTGAAATGTAACTGTCAAAATATTAGCAGAATAACATACATGCTATTTATATTGTTCTTGTGAATCCTATTCTGTAAGATGTGACACACGGTATCAGTCTATATCCATACTATGAATATTTATAAATGCGAAAGACACACATCCACTTCATCGCCAGATAACTTTCAATTGACGAATGAAATTGACGTTTGACAGATTTTGTGTAGAAAAACTGTCAAAAGTACGAATTTATTCCGGTAAAGTTATCTGGCGAGGAAAAAATCGTCCCATACTGTATTTGAGAGATAAATTGAACTTTGGAGATCGACTTATGCTACTTTTTTTTATCTCCAAAACTAATCTGTGTGAAAGTGAAATCGCGGACAAAAGCCAGCACATAAATGTAAGACTCATTCACTGATTAGTGATTCTGATTAATCAAGTAATCTCAGAAACTAAGAAGCTTAGATACTTAGACATTCGCTAAGAACGGTACAGTGAAATTCAGAAGGGGCAACATAAGTTTAACATAATTTTACAAATGAAACCCGACATAGGAAAAGTCTAGCAGAATGATGGGAGATCATCATGGGAGAGTCATGCTTCGGCACGAATGGGCCGGCTCGACCGGAGTGATACCACGGCCTCACAGAAGACCGGCGTCAAACATCGCTTGCGTTGTGTTTCGCCGAGTGAGTGAGGTTACCGGAGGCCCAATCCCCTTTTAAAAGGTCGGCAACGCACTCGTGACTCCTCTGGTGTTGCGGGTGTCCATGGGCGGCGGTGATCGCTTACCATCAGGCGATCCGTCTGCTCGTTTGCCCTCCTATCCCATAAAAAAATGATGCTAGAAAATCATGAACAATTGACTGAACGTCAGAAACAGAAGCTCCCATTTTTTAAAGTCGGTTAAGCCAGCCATTTTTATGATATAACCATCGTAAAGTTCGGGTTACAGTACTTCAAATGAATGATGGAATTGAGGTGTCATATGAACGCTGTTTATCGCCGGTGTTACATTACAACTGATGGTGATCCATTGTCGTTATGGAGACGGGGATAGACAGACATGTAGGTAGGTGAGAAGTCACTATTTACATACACACACCCCTGTATTCCTTGAAGAGTTAGGCAGAGGCTTACTGACTATACGCCCACAGTTCGCCGGTATGTTGAGGTCTCATGTAATAAGGGGGCGAGCCTAATGCCATTAACCGGGCACAAGTCCAAACTCCGGGCTGCTATTGACAATTTCATAGAAAAACACAATAACAATTTGCTCGACCTGGTAATCGAACGCAAGACCTCTAGAGTAGCAGTCGCGCTCGGGACCACTAGATCAATGAGGCAGTCACAATTAACTAAGAACCTCAAAATATGGTACTCCCTTCACAAAGCTAGTCCAGACATTCTTCTATATTCTAAATTAACCTCACTTAATGTACCCAAGTTATCTGAATGCAGGGCTAAGATATTTATGTTTGCTACAAATTTCTTCTAAAGGAGATCGTCAGGTAGGAAGTACCTACCTAAGTAGGTATTGGATTACACACAATCTAACAAATTATACCTCATTAAAATATAGATACATTTTCCAAGTCAATAGAATAAAAAACTTATAAAAACTATACATTGCAAAACATTAACTATTTAAATCATTTAAATAAATTAACTCAGAAGAAATTAACCATAAAGTTTGTAAATAAAACAAAATGGATGCCGTATTACGTCACTTCACAAACGTCAAGAATGCACGTTTGACATTCATTTTTTTTTCGTTCGATCAGTATCGCTTTCTTTATCTCATTCAATACATTCAGCGAAATATGGGATAATCTTATGGGTGAATGTAAACATTGGGGATTAGAGAAACATTATTGCAAATTCTGCCCCAAAGGTCCGATTCCTATTAATGAGATTGGCACAAGAGATTTTGCGATCATTTTGGCAAAAGGATATTTTATTATTGTGCAAAACTTGCACATAAATATCAATATAACATGTTATTTCGCTAAGTTGCATTCATCGTCACTATATTTATTATATTATAAAATTTTCGCCATGATAAGTTTGTACAGACTTATCTCAGAAACGACTGTACGGTTTTTACTATTTCCACTCCGGAGCGAGTCGCTAGTCAATTTATTAAATTCAATATAATTTTTAACGTGATTTTTCTTATGGGTACCTACTGTTATGCAGTACCTAATGGATTTATGTCTGGGCATGTGACTGCCTCCTTAGCTTTAGGTCTTAAGCGCGACTGCTACGCTAGAGGGCCAGATTTTGAGTGTTTTTCTCTGAAATTCTCAGTAGCAGGGGGTACAACTATATTATTATATCTACTCTTTGAGCAGGAGTTTGGATTTGTGAATTTGTGCCAAAACAGCGACAGACTTAAGAGTCCGGCGGACCGAATTTCTCTTACAAACATATACCAAAATAAATAGTAATTCAAACACAATTTAATAAAATTCTGTTATTTTTCGGATTCCGATGCCATTAATCTAGGTTCCTCCTCTTCCATTTCATCCAAAATACTTCACTGTAAATAAATGTAAGCGAATGCAATTTTTGATAACTTTACCAAGTTTGGAACGATTTTCCGGTCTTTTATTTCCAATGAAGTAGTAGTAGACGAAATAGTATCGTAGAAACCTAGATTAACGTTATCCAAATCCGAATAATAACATAATTTGTTAGAATATTGTCTGGATTACGATTTATTTCGGTATTACGTTTTTGTGGGCAATTCAAGCTCCGCCGGACCCTTAACTATTATCTAGAAATAATTTGGTGTAATGATTGAACTTCGGTTCCCGTGGGTTCATCCCGCACAAAACAACATTTCTATGATTGTTCGCAAAATTTAAATTTAACAGTACCAGTACTTACACCTACAGCTATAATGTAGTAAAATATCATAATATATGCTTCGCGCTAAAACTAGAACCAAAATTGATTCTAGTATTCACAGAAATCATAAAAAAAATGTTTTTATGTTTCGCGCTAGCTTGACAGGTTTTTTTTTCAAAGTATTTTGTTGGGCAAAGGCGTGACATCGTTAATCCTCAGTTAGGAGTGTTACACAATGGCGTGGTTGACAAATGAACACTTTCATTGTGAATACGCAATAGATTTTATATTGATTTTATCGGCATTTGCTGGAATATTGGATGTAGAATTGAATTTATTTTATGGATTATTTAACTTTTAACATAATCTTATTCCTAGCTGTTTGATTACCAACTTGATTAAAAATGTAGTTCATAACTGCATGAGTATGTTTTACTTTTTTATTTATTTTTAAGCGATCGCTACACTAGATGGGTTCGATTCCCATTCGAGCAGTGTTATTGGGTTTTTCTATGAAATTCTCACTAGCAGCTTGAATTTGTGCCCCGTTATAGGCAATATGCTCGCCCTTTATTAATTTTTTTTATTGATTAGTTCGGCAAATGAGCAGACGAGCCACCTGATGGTAAGTAGTCATCGCCGTCCATGGACACCTGCACCAAAGGAGTTGCTGATGCGGCGTTGCCGAGCTTTAAGAGCCCCTACGGATTGCAGACTGCTAGAGCCGCAGCAACCGAGGGGAACTGGCTCTTACGCGCAAAAGTCGAAACACACACCAAGGTGTTTACGACGGACTCCAACGTAAGGGTGGTTGCCAGCCCGGCAGACTCCGAGAGGTCCTACCACCAAACACGTTAGATATTTTCTCGGCTCTTACGAGATGCCTATCTGAATGGCAGTGAGGACCTGTATTCTAATCGGTCCTAAATAGCGAATTGGCAGTCAAGCGTAAGCCTATCATGAATAAAAAAATGAAAAAAAAAACATACCGGCGAACTGTAGGTCTACATTAGAATACTACTTCGGGGATTATGCTTTTAATGAATTTTGGTATGAAGATAGATTGAACCTGTCTTTTGAGACTCGAGTTATACTATACAGCTATTGATATATTTCGATGATAAATCATATTAAAATAATTATCATTTACTAAACATTTTGAGCTACCTACAACTACAACCGTCATTATTCGTTTTTCAAAATTCGTCACCTCAGTTTTTTTTAAACATCTTGATCCTGTTGGGCAAAGGCGTGCCAGTTAATCCCGTGTTGCGAGCGTTACGGGTGCGACATAAAGCGACAATAGCGGGTGCAAATGAACAGCCCTATTGTGAACACTTGTGACACGAATAGGGTTGTCAGTTTAGTTTTGTAGCATTTTTTTTTAATTTGTCCTGTCATTGCTGGGCAAAGGCCTTCTTATGTTTTTCCACGTTTTGTATGAAATAAATTTCTATACTTATCTAGTATACTTAGTAATACTTATTTTTCGATAGGTAGGTACTTATCTAGTATCAATTTGAAATACTAATAAATGATACGATGGCTTGTCTTGAGATATTACGCAGCATTTGGTGATTTGAATAGAGTTGAATTATACGATCAGCCTGGATGATAGTAACATCAAACACATCATAAAATTAAATAAGAACTCAGCATAATTACATCTGTTCCAGTCCCACTGCTGGGTACAGGTCTCCTGTCAGATAGTCCACCACGAAGGCTTAGTGCGTCTTGAGTATCTACTATTTATATATATCTTATTGTATTTTTTTTGCATTTTCCATGCTAAGATTATAAAGTTATTTTTTAGTAAAGGAATTTATATATAATTACTTTTACTAAAATTTTAGAATGAACAGGCACAGCTTTTGAGCAGTAACCCTACGCGACAATACGCAACAATGTGCATTACATCGCTAAATCTAACGCTAACAATAAACTCTTGCGCATTTGTCCCCTGTGGATACTACACACAAAAGTGTCAACTAACACGCCCCTACACTGTACTTGACATAATAAAGTGGCGGAAAAAATGCATTAGGATGTCGAATTCATATCTGTGCACATTTGTTATTAAAAAGTTAAATTAGGGGCTCGGAAAGAGAGGTTACCCCACCTAATTTAACTAGGCCTGACGAGCTATCTGGTGGTAAGTAGTCATTGTCGCCTGAGGACTTGCTGATGCGATGCCGAACCATAAGAGCCCGTACGGACTGCAGACTTCTAGAGCCACAGCAAACGAAGGGAAACTGGCTCTTACGTGCAAAAGTTGAAACACGGTGCGTAACGACAAACTTCGACGTAAGGGTGGTAGCTGGCCAGTCAGACCCCAAGAGGTTCTATTTAGAGGCAATATTTACTCGGCTCTTACGAGATGCCTATGTGAGTGGGAGTAAGGAACAGTAGGTATTCTCTCTCACACAGGACAACCGACTTCAAAAAAAGAAGGAGGCTGTATTTCTTTTCTTTATGTTCACCGATATTTCATGTTTTTTTTTAAATGGAAAAGTGTAAGTACCTGCACTTGAGATCCCTTTCAAAGATGAAGATCCTGATAATACAATTTAAAACAAAACAACAATAACATGTATAATAAATGATGTCACCGTCAACGTAACTAAATTTATACTTACTCGCTACTTAAAATTTTTAAATGAAAAATTTTTTTAACAAAAAGTTAAACCACCTTTAGATTTTTTTATACCACTAAGATGGCAAACAAGCACGCCCTGCGGAACCAGATGGTAAGCGGTTATCATAGCCTATGGACGCTTGCAACACCAGGGGTATCACTCGCGCGTTGCCAACCCTGTAAATCAAGGAGGAATAGTTGGGCCGGCAGCATAGGAGACAATAGCATGATGCTTATCCTATTTGCTAACACAACGCGTCCTCGCGGAGCTTTGGTGACTTTGCTCGTTACCGTTAGGAACACAACATACCACAGAGCTATGTTATTTGGCTACGATTTTCTGCAAGATGGAGGTACTTCTTCAGTTGGGCAACTCCAATTGTGAGTGGAATTATTCGATTCCACTATGCCTTACCTCTCAAAAGGTCCTTACAAATCGAATCAAACCGACATCCGAAACTGTTTTGCACATGATGTATTAATGGGACATACGACCCACGACTTGGCAAGATCAATCCAATGATCATATCAACAGGCTATTATAGCTTCCAGTTCTTTAAGAAGATGATATATAAACTACACTAATATAATTTATTTATTTATTTATTTATTTATGGCTGCCTCATTAGTCTAGTAGTCCCAAGCGCGACTGTTACGCTAGAGGTCCTGGGTTCGATCCCCAGGTCGAGCAAAGTGTTATTGAGTTTTTCTATGAAATTCTCAGTAGCAGCTCGGAGTCTGGATTTGTGCCCGGTTAATGGCAATAGGCTCGCCCCCTATTACACGGGACCTAAACATACCAGGCGAACTGTGGGTGTACATTAGTATGCCTCTGCCTAACCCTTCGGGGAGTACAGGCGTGATGGTATGTTATGTTATTTATGGCACACCAACGACTAATACACAAAAACATTTAAAGGAACATAATAATAAATATTTTAGTACTACAGTGAACTTGTCACATAAAGGTGCGCACAGCACTTACATAATTTTTATTTATTCATTACATATCTAGGTACCTACACATAAAAATATTCTAATTATTTAAATAGAATTTATAACAATAAAATTACAATTAACTAATAAAGAGGAATGATTTGTAATTTTGTATGTTTTGTAACGAATAAACGCGAAATTTTTTGCACCGATTTTAAGAAATCTCTCACCATTAGAATGCTACATTATCCCTGAGTGACGTAGGCTAAAGATAAAGATAAAGATGATTTATTTGTCAAAAACATGCGTATACATACTGAAAAGTCAGTCATGTAGGGTTTTCAAGTAATAATAAATGGATCGTACATGTTTTGCCAACTGGGGCGTACAAATCAGATGTAATATACGAAAATAATAAGCATAACCTCCAAAATAACAACTATTGAATACTGAATATAATAATAAAATTTCGAAATAAACAATAACGTTAGGTCTTAATTTGTTAGCCGTTAGATTAATTTACAATCATAATTAGCTATATTTATTACTAGAAAAAAATAGGGATCCCGACTAAAACTTCAAGAATGTCTACCAGTGCGAAGTCGGGATGGACCGCTACTAATAAATATCGCTACGACCTTCAAAGAAACCAAACGACCTTCAAAAACCTTCAGCCGTCCCTAGCTGTCCCCCCAACAACGCCCTAAGCCGAGGTTTGAGTCCCGTTAGGGTACGCCCTTTGCTGCTGTTGCTAAGTTACAAGTTGCTCCTGGCTGGAGGCATTCGATGCCTCGCCACTAAGTCCAGTTACGCTGTGAAGATTCCCTGAATCAACAGCCTACGTCCAAATAGGAAAAAAAAATCTGCGTTAACACATGGCACTAAAATAAAAAAGCATTTACTAGAATTATCAAACAAACACACGGTAATCTAAATCCGATCTAAGTCTCCAGAAATATCGTGATCTGATAAAGGATTGTCCTAACTCAAATGTTCTCACGTGATGGTCCGTGTGATTGAGGGAAGTGGCGTTTTTTGGGATTAAACCTTAGAGGTGTGAATTCCTTGTTATTGTGTATTTTTGTAAAACTGAGATCCAGAATATCAAACTACTCTAGAGGTCCTGAGTTCAATTCCAAGTTCGAGCAAAGTGTTATTGGGTTTTTCAATTAAAATTCTCAGTAGTAGCTCGGAGTTTGGAATTTGTGTCCGATTAATGGCAATAGGCTCGCCCCCTACATCGGACATAAATATACCGGTTGCGAGCAATATGCGTCTGAACTTTTTGAAGAACCACACGGATATGGTTTGAATGCTGTCCGCGGTTGAATATTTCCTTCACTAAAATAATTTTATAAGTAATCTTAGCAAAACTCAAAAAGTTAATCACGGATAGTTTTTGTTTTTTGATCATAACTTAGTGATGTTTTTGTAATTAAAACTTCAACATACCTATAGGTACCTGTATACGCAGATAGGTATAGGCAGATTTCGCCGGTATTTTCAGGTCCCATGTAATATGGGGAGAGCCTATTGGCACTAACCAGGCACAAATCAAAACTACGAGCAGCTAATGAGAATTTCATAGAAAACTCAATAATAGGTACTTTGCTCATTCGAATCCGGGACCTCTACCATAGCAATCAACCTTATAAAGATAATATTTTATGATTACAAATCAACCTTATATTAAAAAGCCACTAGACTATTAAGGCAGTGTTGTAAAAATCAAAATCTTAAAAAAAAAGCGTTATAAACCAGTTTTAATCCCGAAATTACTTTTTTAAGCATCCGTTTAAGTAACACGAGATCTAAACGCACCTGAAGTAATAGGGAACTCTGATTGGTTGAAAATATTTAGAGGGTGAGTTTGCTGCGCTCTGATTGGCTGGCTACAAGCGGGGGTGGAACCATCGTTTGGTGTCGAATAACAACCCTTATTAAGTGTTATGCGAGTGATTTAAGGATTTTCATGTGAAAGGGTGCTTTTCAATGTTTGGTTGATTCATTTGAATTATAGATTAAAACGAACGCCTTATTACTGTAGTGATTGTAAGCGCGACTGCTACGGTGGAGGTTGTGGGTTCGATTCCCAGGTCGAGCAAAGTGTTCTTGGATTTCTCCATGCTTACAATACGCTTGTATTTCCCGAAGGGTAAGGCATTGGTGTACTAATGTGGGTACTACACGCACAATTCGCCGGTATGTTTAGGTCCCATGAACCTAAGGCAAGGTGGGAGCCTATTGCTACTACTGAGAATTTCATAAGAATCCCAATAGGTAACACTGTTCAACATAGGAATCGAACCCAGGACCTCACGCTGAGATGACACGTTTACTATTTTATTATGGACTGAATCAATAAGGCAGTCATCACCGTTATCAGTAACATTCAGTCAGTCAGTCAGTACATTTTGAAATCAGTGGCTGTAAAACTCTGTGACTTTAAATCCGGGCCACAGTGCCGCGATAAGCAATTCCTCAGCTACCACAAGGTACTTAGCATACCAACAATAACAAATCAGTCGTCATAACAAAGAATTAAGTAAGTAATGGCGCCTAACATAACCTATAAGGACCGCCCATTGTGACAGTGACAGCAAATTTGGCGGCAAAAGGCACCGCACTATGCTCCGATATCGTGATAATATAAACACAACATTTGATACTCTAAACCTAATGTTTAGACAATCGTAATTTTAGATAAGCATTAAATAGGTTACGGGCGGGCATTTAAACATTTTTGATTTAACTATTTATTAGACTGCCTCATTAGTCTAGTGGTCCCAAGTGCGACTACTACGCTAGAGGTCCTGGGTTCGATCCCTAGGTCGAGCAAAGTATTATTGGGTTTTTCTATGAAATTCTCATTAGCAACTCAGAGTCTGGATTTGTGCCCGGTTAATGGCAATACGCTCGCCCCTATTACATGGGACCTAAACATACCGGCGAACTGTGGGTGTACATTAGTACGCCTCTGCCTAACCTTTCGGGGTATACAGGCGTAATGGTATGTGATTTAACTATTTTAATAAATAAACATGTGTTTGAGAACAACTTGCCCTCGGTTGCTGCGGCTCGGGCAGTCTGCACTCCGTAGGGGCTCTCTGGTGTTGCAGGTGTCCATGGGCGACTATGACTAGCCAGTCAAACCCCGAGAGGTCCTACCACCAAGTTAGATATTTTATCGGTTCTTACGAGGTGCCTCTGAATGGCAGTGAGGACCTGTATTCTAACCCGTCTCCACACGAGCTTGTTTCCTCCTGTTTTGTGGCAACGTTATTCGCCTGTTATTTTAGTATTTCTACTTAAATATGTTACTACAGTTATTTATATTCAAAGAAAAAAACAGCCAACCCACAGTAATGCTGCCTTTTTGCAGCGATCTCTACAATACCGTAAAATCACTGGTTTTCATAACGCTAGGTATCGATAAGTAATATGGAGATCAGTGCCTCAAATCAATTCAATTCGGTTGAGAATCAAAACTCTTTCTTTATCCAGAAAAGGAGACCGAACCATAGCCAAAACATATCCTAATTTAAATAACGAAGACCTATTAATCACTATCACTACATAGTATAAAACAAAGTCGCTGTCGCTGTCTGTCCGTCCCTATGTATGCTTAAATCTTTAAAACTACGCAGCGGATTTTTTTTTAATAGATAGAGTGATTCAAGAGGACGGTTTTAAGCTATTTAACATTACGCTACGACTCTTAGGAATGGGGCAACGCGGGTGAAACCGCGGGCGGGTCGCTAGTTATAAATAAACTTGTATCGGTTTTAGCCATCGAGGCATAATGTATTTATTTCTAGGTAATAGTGTTGTTTATTTTGAAACGGAAAACCGAGTATTCAGGTAAGTAAACTCTAAGTGTGACAGTGTCAACTTAATGCCTACATGAAATATACCTACCTACGTATTACAATATGTAAATACGTAGAACATTGAATATTGATGTCGTGGGAGTGGATTTTTCCTATCGAAGTTTGTCGAGAAAAAAACACCCATATTTTTCCCCGTGTAGAGACACTAGAATACTGCTGTCGGGGCTGGTCAGCTCTTACTTGCTGTGGCAATCCTTTTTTATATAATAAATAAATCTTACACATTAGATTGCACAATTTTCGGCAACTATTTAAAACAAAGTTGTAAAGCTTAAGCTTATGGAGTTTCTTGAAGGCGCTTCTTCATAAGACTCACTTGTTGGAACCGTGCAACTAGTATGGACTTTTCAAAAGTAACTATTTTAGTGGTCATATTGAAATAAAACATTTTGACTTTGATTTTGAATTTCTCACTGTCATTCACTGCCAGGCTCTTAAGGTTCGGCCAAGCACCGGCAACTCAACTTGGTAATGCAAGTGTCTATCGGCAGCCATGATTACTTACGAGTACTACCTATTAGGTGGGTCCTCTGCTCGTTTGTTGACATAATCAATAAAAAAATGTAATATGCTAATTTTGTAAAGATAGCAATAAGTAGGAAGTAACTTCATTACCTATTATTATAGGAATATATGATACCTATTATATGAAAAATAAAACTACCTACATAACAGTTTAGCTTTTCGGGACAGAAAGTAGCCTATGTCACAAAACGGATTAAAATTGGTTATCAACGTGAAAGGTAGGTACGTAACACACAGACAGATAGAGTTACTTTCATTATAATAACGCGTAAATGAATAAATTCATTCTCTTAATCTGAGAGGAGGCTCGTGCCCAGCAGTCAGACAGAATAATGGATTGATTGATTTAAGCGACGGTAGCCTAATGGCTAGGGCGTCGGACTTGCGATCATGTGGTTGTCGGTTCCAACTCCACCCATTGCACTACCGACGTGAACCCACTCGTAACACAAGCATTTAGCTTAGCACGAGGGGTTAACAAGAATACTAGTAATGTGCGACCCACATTGCTAGTAAGCTTTTTAAAAAAGAAAAAAAAATGGGTTGATTATGATATGTTATGAAAAATATCCTCCTTATATATTCGAGTCAGGTAAAAGTCTGTCCCCTATCTCTTCTAATCACAGTTTTCTTTATCGATTAAGTCTGCAAACGAGCTGACGAGCCACCTGGTGGTAGTCATCTTCGCCCATGGACACCTGCAACAGCAGAGGAGTTGTTGATGCGTTGCCGACCCTTAAGAGCCCCTTCGGACTGCAGATTGCCAGAGCCGTAGCAACCGAGAGGAACTGGCTCGTACGCGCAAAAGTCGAAACACACACCAAGGTGTTTTACAGTTATAATAAACCCGAGTTATAAAAGTACTTAGTCCTTATAATTCACAATCATAACTTCACATATATCGTGGGAATTGAACTGATTCAGCACTAAATACATTTCACAACGTCAAGTTCACCATAGTGCTTATTTTACTTGCTTTACGTTTATCAATGGCGCATGTATTAGTTGGCAGAAATACAGGAAACATCGTGTGAATGAACGCTGTTTAGCTGTTACTTCATTAAAATGCTATTAATGCGATTTTGAATGTTATTGTAGCAAGTTTGTTTTGATTTTGTGACGCTATTCTACTTGGATTGACCCGTATAAATCTAAGTAAAAACGTTGCCATTTATAAGATTTTACAAGCATTAAGGCTATAATAGTCCACCACGCTGGCCTAATGCGGGTTGGCAGACTTCATATACCGTTGAGAAAATCTCTAAGGCATGCAGGTTTCCTCACGATATTTCTCTTCACTGTGATAACATGACTGCAAAAAAGGTGCATGTCTACAACTACATACTCCTGCTCCTGTTTATATAATGTTTATGTTTTATTTAAATTACAAATTGATTTACTTATTGAGTTCTAAGACTTACGCGAATATTGGACTCTAGCTGCAGCCCATGATTTCACATGCATCTCAAAACGACGTATTGAGACAAAAGGTCTAGGCTTATGTCCTTCCTTAGGATTAGGTTGCATTACCTTGCCTAATTTTATGGATATCCGTTCAGCGGTTTAGGCATTAAAAGGCAACAAACTGACAGTTACTTTCGTTCATCATCACCACATATTTATTTTAGGTGCCTACTTAGTCGAATGGGGACCCAAAACTAAATCCTTTATTATTTGTCCCCTCCTAATAACGGGATAATTCAAACACTATTATTATATTGGTCATATTTCAATAAAATAGTGATTTTATGGATTTTTCGGATACTAACGCGTTAGATTCACATTTTCGTCATTCGTCATCCCGACTTTGCGGACCCTTTCGGGATTTGTCAATAACGCGATAGAATCCGTAGTAGTTTTATTTAATTATTACAATTACATTATTAATGTTCTAGGTGTGGAGTTCGAATCTAAACCTGAATTTTCAAAATCATTCGCTAAAATTGTGAAGGAAGCGTCGTGAAGAAACGGCATACCTACCTGACAGAATTTTTCGATGGTGTTTGGAGTCTATCACCTGCTTTAGGCTAGCGTGTATCTATAGCCGTAGTATTATTAGTTATTTTGTGCTTATAGCCTAAACCCTCTCTTTCTGAGACTACCACTGGGACAGTAAATATTTAGATTGATAAAAAACTTTAAGGATTCCGTCAGTATTCGTATTTGTCACTAACTGCCTCATTAGTCTAGTGGTCCCAATTGCAACTAGAGGCCCTCGGGTCGATTTCCAAGTCGAACTGTGTTATTGTTTTTTTTTATGAAATTCTCAGTAGCAGCTTGGAGTTTGGATCTTTTCGCCCCCTATTATATGGACCCTAAATATACCAGTGAATTGTAGGTGTAATTGTACACCTCTGAAATACAGACGTAATGGGTAATTCTGTCGGTTGTCGCGTCGTCGGTTGGAGAGTACAATTCTGCCAATCTTCCTCAAACTGTATCAAGAACATACCGCGGTCTGTTCGCGGTACATAAGGTGTAGTGTTCCCACGAGTCGGTTCCAGGTAAAGCCATCGTTCAGACACACGACACCGGGAAACAGACAATATCGCACATACAATTTCACGTTACACTTTTTTTTCAATACTCTTTTCAATTGTCCTGTTTTGTGGTAGTAAAAACTGATAATACGGTTGTAAAAACGGACTGAATGATTGAAATAAGAAATGCTCAGATCATCATGAGTTAGCAAATTTGAATTACACAGTTTTCTTCCGACGCAGGCATTCAGTAAGTCTCTAGCCCAAAAAGTCTGACAATCAATCTATTCTCCGGAGTATATTGCCAAGAAATTGATTGTGATAATACTACTGTCTGGACTTTAAAAGACTATGATTTTATAATAATTTGATAAGTTTGTTTTGGTATTTTTTCTCAGGGGTTGTCAGTAAGGAAATGCCGGTGTCATCTAAATATACCTATAATAAGATTGTAACAGGCCGATGTCTGTACATTATAGATATTAAAGAAAAAATAATATAGGGGTCTTTTTTTTTTTAAACGTTACCTCACACTAGGATTTCCTCCTGTATCGTGGGTGCGTTTACAAACACAAATTCTCACATATACAAATTCTCTCTTTATTAGAGCAACACAAGCCAAAATAACAATTTTTAGAATTTTTGTCTGTATGTTTGTGCGAGCATCACGCAAAAACTCTGCAGGTTCACCGACGTATTAGTCTAACTTAAAATCTAGTGTATGTTACATATTGATACTCTGTCTAGAATCGGACTTATAGTATCTTTTTGGGACGTGAGTGAAACTGCGGGTAACAGCCAATAAAATGACAGCTAATAAAAAAAAATATTGCGTGCCACGACTGTGCCACATAGGTCCAGTTCAGCTAGATCACTAGATAGGTCCAGTTCAGCTAGATCACTAGATAGGTCCAGTTCAGCTAGATCACTAGATAGGTCCAGTTCAGCTAGATCACTAGATAGGTCCAGTTCAGCTAGATCACTAGATAGGTCCAGTTCAGCTAGATCACTAGATAGGTCCAGTTCAGCTAGATCACTAGATAGGTCCAGTTCAGCTAGATCACTAGATAGGTCCAGTTCAGCTAGATCACTAGATAGGTCCAGTTCAGCTAGATCACTAGATAGGTCCAGTTCAGCTAGATCACTAGATAGGTCCAGTTCAGCTAGATCACTAGATAGGTCCAGTTCAGCTAGATCACTAGATAGGTCCAGTTCAGCTAGATCACTAGATAGGTCCAGTTCAGCTAGATCACCAGCTAGGTATGCCAGACCGCCGCGCCGCCGGTGAGCTGCCGGCGCTGGTTTTCTACTGGACGTTAAAAACTGAGTAGAATGCCCAATAATATCCTATTGAGAGGAAATTTGACGATAAGTCTAATCACAATGATTATTGAACTGTTTCATTCGTCTAGTTGTCCTAAGTGCGAGTGCTACATTAGAGACAGGTACTGCGTTTAATTCCCAGGTCGGGCAGTGTTATTGGGTTTTTCTGTGAAATTATCAGTACAGTAGCAACTTGTAGTTTGGATTTGTGTCTGGTTAATGGCAATAAGCTCGCCATCTATTATTACATGGCATCTAAACTTATAGACGAACTGTATTTAGGTGCACTTTAGTAGATAGGAGACACCCCTGTACTCTTCCTCACCTCTGAACCTTTTGGGGAATACAGGCGTGATGTTATGTTTCGTTCAATGATTATAAGTAACTAGCGGGCCCAGGAGACGTTGTCCTGCTCTGAACATAAAGGAGTCCTAGAACCCGATTGCAGCGCCACCTACCGGTGCCAATTGTATTTTCAGACCAGTCAGCGACCCTCTCAAATAATCTTATATTCTTCTTAAATAATCTTACATATATTAAAATATCTTATATTCCATAATGTTCTAGAATCGTCTTTCCTTCGACTTAGGTCTTAGTTTATTCACTCCCGTCGTGTATTTCAAGGGGCGCGTGGTAACCACTAAGCTGATCAACTGATCTGCAGGGTTAAGCTGCTCTTGCTGTGGTCAGTCTGTGGATGAGTGACCATTCTTAACACATCGAGACCCCTCCGTGCGTCGGAGAGCACGTAAAGCCGTCGGTCCCGGTTGTCTGACGAACATTATTTCTATTTTATTTTATTTTATTATATGACAATTGTTAGTGGTTTCGGCCTCACAATCAGTCTACCCTCCGGATATCGATATTGCCCAGATATTGGGTTATGGAGGTCTGATGGCAGTCGCTTCGCGAAATATATTGACTGGAAGCCGACCCCAACATAGTCTTAGTTGGAAAAAAGGCTCGGAGGATGACTGTATTTGAATTTCTCTCACTATATTATTACTCATTTCACATTTCCGAGGAGATTCTGTTTTCTACTAGATCACATTGTGAACTACCACAGGGCTAAGGAAGGAAAGTGTGGTTTATAGTAGGTACCTACGAGAGTGGCCTAGCGACGGAAAATCCACGAGGATTTACTGTTTGAATCTCTAGGTCTAGATAAACAGAATAATTAATTAATTGTTATGTAGTTATGCAATTGTCACTACTTGTATGTAATCTTATGTAAGTGTAAGTACATAATATACCATATTTTTTTATACCGAAAGGACCAATTTTGGTCTTTGCATCCACAATTAATTAATAGGGAGGGACAATAGGTATAATTTTACAATATATTGTAGGGATCAGGGGGTGTGAAATAATAAATAGGTAGGTATATTCACAATGAAATAAAGCAGCTGCTTACCTTTGCTCTGCTTTATGTAATAATGACGATGAATTGTAATTCGCTGACCTAGTATTACATAGTTATGTACTTATTTAATATACCGAATAAAAACATTTCGAATTTATGTGTTAAATCACACGAAAACTTTTGACTTTTTTTACGAGTACACTTGGCACTTAAAACCTCCGAACGCCATTTTGCAAATCACTCGGACCCCGTCGTAAAATCCCGCCTTTTTAGAGGTCAAACGTTAAAAAGAAAAAGAAAAATTTAAACTTGGAACACCCGGCGATGCTCCGCCCCATGTCCCGTCCCTGTCGCACACTAGCTATCTTTGTCTTGGGCTTTGAAATGCGAGATAGCTTTTGTTATTCGACCCTACGTCTTCGTTCAGTGAGGGTGTATTAACTATCTTTATGAAAAATACATTATTAATTTTAAATAAGGTTATATTTTTAGTGAAAAAGTGTGAGTGACAATATTTTATGTGATCGGAGTGTGTGAAGGTGAGGTAGGTAACGTATTTTTTTAATCACATTTATATTTATTAGTCACCTATTTATTGTATGTATTTCAAAATCATATATTATATATTTAAAAATACTTGTTAAACCTTAGTAGTTCTGTCACTGAGATTATGAGATATATTCCTTACTGTGGCATAGATAAAAAAAAATATATACTTACATTAATTTTCCAAGTAACATTTTCTTATTATGTTGCAACTAATTGAAGAAGGATTCCTATTTACCTTTATACAACGTATAAACGTAAAAGAGTTCGATAAAAGTTTAATATAAAATATTGTTAAATTAGTAAGAAAGATAAGTATAGATATCAGTAAAAACCAAGAAAGTGCGCCAACAAGGACCATTTTTTAAAATAACCGTTACGTGCAAAATCGTTTTCGCTTGAAAAATTGTTTAGTTTTAAAATTTAATCCAGTTTTGACCTAAAAAGTAGTTGGTTAAACATTCATATAATTCTCTGTTAATCTTATAATTATAACATACCATCACGCCTGTATTCCCCGAAGAGTTATGCAGAGGTGTACTAATGTACACCCACAGTTCGCCGGTATGTTTAGGTCCCATGTAATAGGGGGCGAGATAATTATAATGTGTAATTGTTGGTTTTCTCTCATAAATAAAATAAAATTAAACCAATGATAGATAGCCCCTGATATACCTATCTATAACTGATTTATCAATTCATAAAAGAGAGCACAGCAAAGTGATATTGGGATTTTTTATATAATATTCAGTCCCTAGCAGCTCAGTCTTTGGATTTGTTTCCGGTTAATGGCAATAGGTTCACCCCCTATACCCCCTATACACGTACGGTCTAACCCTTCGGGCTAGATATAGGCGTGTTAGTATATTATGTTGTGTTATATCTATTTCTTAATTCCAACGACTATAAGCCCTGGCTTAAGGCTGATCAATCACCTGAGCTCGCCAAATTCAAATTTCAAGTAATTTTTCGCAGTTTGTAGGTCTGTAACAAGTTCTAGATTCATTAACTATACAACTAAGTTTAAAAATCCTTATCAAGCCAAAAACTTGCCAGAAACTGTGCCAATGGTTAAAGTTGACACTTTACACTACTTTTAGCTACAATAATGATACGTTGTGAATGTTATATAGTTAATGTCGCAAGTACGATTGCCATGCATCTAGAATTTATTAAAGACTTAATAAACAATAGAAAGAGAAACCAAACCATTAGTGGATGCTATCCATCACATTAAACTAGACTCAGAGCCTGACACCTAAATGTTAGTAGCAAATAAAACAGTAGCAGACAATCCGTATGCTCGTTTACCCCTATCCCATTAAAAAAATGCTACACCAGGATACCTACATACTCTCAAGAAGTTCAAATGCCTAAAACTTGTTTATTTTGTCAACGTTTACGAAAACTTCTATTACCTACCCTACAATAACGTAATAGAAATTCAGTCCGCCTTACTCTTAATATGCAGTCTTATTTTACCTAAATCACTTCATAATAGAACTATAACCTTCCAGAGATTCGTAACAATTGTTTTTCTATTGTTTTTATTGTTGACATAATAGAAAAACGACTACTGGGTGGGTTGCGTTGTAATAATATAATTGTTAGAATAATTCGCGTCTGCGCACATCAAGTCCAACTCACTAAAGTTTCATAGTAATCGGATAACCATGATAATTATAGGAACGCATACAAGCCAAACACATAAATCTTTTTTTTTATATTACTCTAGCAAGTGATACATAGTATAGACTAGTGTCAGTATGGTCAGTATAGTCTCTGTACAGTGTGTGTTAAATAACTGAAATAACCGGCTTTTCTCTACCTTATAAAGCATGTATTAAATATCTTACAAAAAAAATCTCTAAATAATAGTGAAAACCGTACCAAAATTCGTTAAGTGGTTTGTAAGCGGACAAATAGACAGAAGAATACAATGACTTTGCTTTATAATATTTAGAGATTGTGGAAAAAGCAAAAGAAGTATGCAAGAATCGTAGCAAGTGGCGGTCTATAGTTTCTGCCTACCCCTGTGGGAGTGTACGTGTGAATGTATGAAAAGTTTTTGTAAAGAACTTGATGAGAGATATAAGTAAGGGCTTACACCCATTTGTTGTTATAGGTAAGTACCTATTAAGACTAGACAAACAATAATTTGATTATTATTTCTATTGTTCTAATATGAAAAATTATATTGCTCTCATAAAGACCCCATATTTTTTTCTTTTTATAATATTTTATTGTATTTGTATGAGAGTACTAAAAGTTCAAAGCTAACTATCTAGTCTAATAGAATCTAATCTAGAATTGTTTGGTATGGTTCCCGTCGGTAACCAAAACGGCTTATTATAAAACTATCCGACCTATTGACCTGTAGTTAGAATTGTTTATACAAAGCTTCAAATAATCGCTGTTTGGTCTAAGCCGACGGCATAATGCCGAGATTATAAGACGTCCGAATTTACCTGGTCATGTTTTATTACGTTCAACACTGGGGGGATTGAAGGGGGAAACTCATATGATGTTCTGTGTGATCTGTTTGAATGCTAAAAGGAAAGGTTTTTAGTTACATAAAGAAAATTAACTTCAAAATTTTTATTAGCGCCAAAATACCTATGCATTGAAATAAAACTACTTTTTACAGATTTTATCACGTTGTATTGATATTATTTGATTCCCAACGTTTTGGATCCTTTACAGCATCCATGGGTAGACAAGTTTAATGTTGAAATTACTAACAGCTACCTTACATTTTTGGTAATTACTGGCGATCCGATTCACGCAGAACGAGCTCACCGTATCCTTCGGTCTTGTAGTTTTGGGCTTGGATTTTGATTTTATGGAATCTATAATGGGGTTCCAAGCAGGTGGTAAGACCCAGCCATCTTCTCTAATGAAATTTGGATGTTTTTTAATTTCAATAGGTTCATTACTTTTCTGTTATACAATACCTAGTTCTTGTACTTAGTGACGAAACGGTCAAGTCACATTGTTTGACTAAGGTGTAAAGTTTGTGAAGTTAGGGCTTGTCGTGTTAGGGCTCGTCGTGTTAGGGCGTGTAAAGTTAGAAGCATGGCTCTACATGAGATCTGATAACATTTTGACAGTGCGAGCCACGTCAGACAGGTCTCGTGTTGGCAGCATTTTACATAATTATATTTTTTTAGGTGGGATGGTTTTTACTGTTAAAATTAAGCAATACAAAATAATTAGGTAGTTTATCTATACAGAAAAGTCACACCGAAACTTCCGATAACTTAGATTGTTTACAAAGAGCGATTAACCCTAACGTACCACATAAATAATAATCGATGTAAGGAACTGTGAACTGCAATTTATTATATTAAAGAAATCTCGGTTAATGGCAATAGGCTCACCTCCTATTATATAGGACCCAAACACGCCGACGAACTGTGGGTGTACAACCATACGCCGCTGCCTAACCCTTCGCGGAATACATACCTGATGGTACATTAAATAATGTTATGTAAAGAAATCTCAAGCTGTCTACGTTTTGATGAACTTCTCCCTTAAATTTTGTAGATGAATAAACATATTGACGATATAGGCAGTAGCTAAACTAGTGTTTTTGTTAACATCTTAACTAGATGTTTAAAGAATTCAATTACTTTACAGCCATCGCTTTTTTATTATTACTTTTTTGGGGGGGGTATTAAGTAAGTTTCGTTCATTCGAACATTTCGCAGTTGCTACCTAGTGCCTAGCCCTATGGCTAAAAGGCGTAAAACGGAGTACATAGTTACAACTATGCCTTCAAAAATTCTAAAGCATCCCTTTGGCAACTTTACAGGGGAGAGGTTTAATTTTTTTTTACAGCATTTACTTATGTAGATTACATGTAAATTGCTTTTACTTATATATTTATTTCTAGTTTCAATGTTATAATCTTTAAAGTAAATTAATTAGGTATGTAATTTTTTGCGAAAAATCTTATAAAATCTGAGAAGTACAAAGAGATTTTTCCGCGGCGCTGAGGTCAGCGTGCTGTGAAGTTTATCAATCCGCACTATACCAGGGTGGTGGTTGCACCTTTCTCATTCTGAAGATAGATTAATTCCCATCAGTAGGATATTAGTAAATGGTTCAATGATCCATCACGCTAGCATAGCGTTGATAGAATCAACAACTTTACATGTCCTCTTAGATTAGCAGGTTTCACGATGTTTACCTTACTAGAACTAAATATAGGTTCCAATGTCAGTGAGAAATGTATTTTCTTTTTCACCGTTTTCTAGGAAACGCGTGGAGTTCATCGAATCCATTTGTTATCAGTTCATGTCCGTTCGATGTCATGTGTTATGAAAACATGACTTCGTATTTTTACCCGACACCAACGAAAATTCTTATAAATAATTGTTAATGGTCACGGATATACAATATCCGTTGCATAGTTTGATTTGGAGAGCGTTTGTATTATTGCTGTTAAAATTCGAATTACGAAAATATTTGTGTGAAATATGGGTAAACAAACACTTTTTTTTATTATAACTGGTTCTAGAACCTCAAATGAGCGTTTTTTAGAATAAAAGCAATTTAGATCAATTTTTGGCGTCGGGCCGGTGAAAGATCGTGGCTAGTTTTAACCGACGCGACACGGCATCACTGGAGTTGCTTCTTGGACTTATGTTGGGGTCAGGGAATTATACCCGATCCTGGGGTTATATCGGGTCATAAACCTCATCTTTTCGGCAATTTAGGAATGCATCGCTATTTGCCTTGCTTGCAATGGTAAAAGGACCAGAACGTCAGAGGGTCAAAGGACCAATTTTCTTTGCTATGAACGATCTATAACTTCAGTTTGAAACCAATAAGCTTTAAAACATCAATTTTTATTTCAGATTTTTAATCATAAAGAGCTTATTATAAGGTTCTGTGATGAAATCCACAAACATGGAATCGTGTTCCGATCGCCTCAGTCCATCTAGTGACTTGACAAGCGAGTCCGAAACATCTTTACCGCCGTTCCCATACGACAACCAAAATGGAAACTTCTACCAAGCGGAATTAAACGATAAACAATACTTTTCTTGCAAACAAAAAACTAGAAATGAAGAAAAAAGTCCAAAAGATGTTTATTTACAAGAAAGCAACAAAATGGCGTTCGAAAATTACCTCTCGCCACCAAGAAACAAAAAGTATTTGAATTTCGAACTAAAATTGCCGCCAACAAATGACAATCTTTTTTCGCAAATCGAAGGCGAGGACAGGATGCGTTCAGGCTATTTCAACGAGGTCCAAGATCTAAAAAGTTGCGTTCAAAATGAAAATAATCCTAATTTATCGGAAATGAAACTTAATCAACAGATTTTTGACAATGTAAATGTGAATAGTGATAGAGAGAGAGTTCCTCAGACGTATTTTGCTGAAAATGAGAACAGTAATTTACGAAGGTGCTTGAATTTTAATTCGGAGCAAGTGCAGTGTGTGTGTGAAGCGTTACAACAGAAGGGTGATATTGAAAAGTTAGCTGCTTTTCTTTGGAGTTTACCGCCTAGCGAGCTACTAAGGGGACACGAGACAATATTGAGGTACGTATTTTGTTTTGCATAAAAATCAAATTTGAGTAGGTAAAATATTTTCATTTGTAATCTTTATTGCTAAAGAATGATGTCCATGCCATAATTTTTTAACATAATCGCTTTTCCAACAAGTTTTTAATTATTTAAAAGTAGAAAACTATTGATTAAAAATATAAAAAAAGACATGCATATTCCATGCAAAATTACGACACGTTTGGTGTAGTGTATGAGCGAGCGGCTTCTATCCGCCACGCTGCGGGTTCAATTCTCGCAGTAAATAATTATTTGTATGACCTACAGGTAGTTGTTCCGGGTTTGTATGTATGTGAAATTTGCGTTTGTAAGCGATCCAACGTTATGAGAAAATCCTTATACGGGGCAACGTCTTTTAAATAAGATAGAGAGAGAGTTAGATAATGATATGATGATTGAGTTATCAAATGTCTAATTAATAGGTACCTACTTCATTATCAAAGGAAAACATCGTGAGCAAACTTGCATGCCTGAAAGATTTTCTCCATGCGTGTGAAGTCTTCTAACCTTCTTATCATTAGGCCAGCGTGGTTTTTTTTTATGGGATAGGACGGCAAACGAGCAGGCGGATCACCTGATGGTAAGCGATTACCGCCGCCCATGTACACCCGCAACATCAAAAGAGGAGTCACAAGTGCGTTGCGGACCTTTAAAAGAGGATTGAGCCTCCGGTTACCTCACTCACTCGGCGAAACACAACGTAAGCGTTGTTTAACGCCGGTTTTCTGTGAGGCCGTGGTATCACTCCGGTCGAGCCGGCCCATTCGTGCCGAAGCATGGCTCTGACATGGACATAATCCCTCTCATTCTGAGAGGAGACCCTTGCTTTGCAGTGAACCAATATATTATAGTGGGTAATGAAGAACTTTGACACATTTCTTTTAATTTTATTTCCTTAGGGCACGAGCTTTAGTGGCGTACCATAGAGGTGTGTACCAGGAGCTATACGCGATACTAGAGGCACACTCTTTCCCGCCGAGGCACCATACCGCGTTACAGAACTTATGGTTCAAGGCACACTATAAGGAGGCCGAGAAGGTGCGGGGAAGGGCTCTAGGTAAGAATTATTTTGTTCATATATTTACGCATGTATTCCTCGAAGGGTTATACACCAACAGTTCGTCTGTACCTATATTTAGGTCCCACGTCATAGGGCTTATTACCATTAATCTAACTGCTAAATCTGGGAATCTAAGTTAGGCCATTATTCTCAGTAGCGTTGCGTGCAACACCTAGATAAGTGTAGGCAAACATCGTGAGGAAACCTGCATGCCTGAGAGATTTTCTCGACGGTGTGTGAAGTCTGCCAACCCGCAATAGTCTAGGGTGGTGGAATATAGCCTAATCTCTCTCACTCTGAGACGAGTCAGTAGGAAAGTACAAACTGACTTTCCCCAATGGATAATAAACTTGTTAACCAGTGTATGTTACCCGTGATGATTTATGGCACAGAGACGTGGTCCTATGGGTCTCATAAGAAAGCTCAAGGTCTAGCATAGCATCAGATATGCTATGCGGCATTTCTTTACGCGATCGAATCGGAAATGAGTAGATCCGTAGAAGAACTATAGATGTAGATATAGCTCGAAAGTTTAGCAAGCTTAAGTGGCAGTGGGCGGGGCACATAGTTCATAAAACTGACTGCTGCTGGGGCAGAAAGGTTCTCGAGTAGAGACCACGCACTGGAGAGCACAGTGTAGGTTTATCACCAACGAGATGGACGGACGACCTGGGAGTCGTTGGATACAGGTGGCATATAACCGGTCCCTGTGGAAGTCTTTGGGGGAGGCCTTGTTGAGCAGTAGACTTCTATTGGCTGATATGATGATGATGACGATAATAAACTCTTTTATTTGGGGATTAAATTAAAAATCGATCGAAGAAATGATGTGCTATTGATAGTACCTAAATAATAATTGTTTTATTCAATAATATAAATATATATGTTATTTTTAGGTGCCGTCGATAAATATAGGTTAAGAAAAAAGTACCCTCTACCTAAAACGATATGGGATGGAGAAGAAACAGTGTACTGTTTCAAAGAGAAGAGTAGAAACGCCTTGAAAGACTGCTACTACAGAAATAGGTGAGTTATTTACCCGGGAACACTCACCTTGTTATGGAAGGATAGACTTTGTCGGTAGATATGATGATCTTACTTTACTAGATATAGAATTTTGACATAATACAGCTACTGTCAAAATCCTATCTCTAGTCAGCTAATTTACTGACAGATAGAATATAGAAACCGGCCGTATAATGTCATCTATCCTCTCATAGTTCAAGTTCAAATGTTATTATTTCAATTAAGCTTTTTTCAGTTGTACGATCCAAAAAGTTGGATCCTATGGAGAAGAATTCGGAATTCAAGAAACTTGATGCGTATATGTATATTGTGTATGCGAGATGTCTCCTTCTGTCTTTTTGCTACGTATTTGCGTTTCACGCCTGAACCGCTGAACCAATTTAGATGAATTTTATTATAGAGATAGATTGGACCTTGGTATGCGAACGAAACTGCAGGCAACAGCTAGCTCCTTCATAAACCAGTGGAGAATAAATAGCTCTTCCAAAATTAATGATCAGTGCCAAGTTATATGAGTCCCGAATTTACATCTAGAGACTTCAGGAATTTGGCCCCAAATTCCCTTATCAAAAAAAATTTCTACCTATTAGCGGCTGGGCCACTAGTTCATAAAGTATTATGTATATTATTATTTATAGTTCCCTTTTAATGAAATCCTTTTCGGACGAAAATCTTTTCATTCAAGTACCTATTTTTATTTTCGATTAAAAAAATGGCTGCTACTATTCTTGATTTTTTTTTAATAACACAGTCTTCACGACGGAGTCATTAACTTCTGTAGGTACATTCTTGTAAGTAGGTACCTTCTTAGGATCAATTTTCGAAATCAACTAAGTCATTCGTTATGCCAGGTACCCCACCCCTGATGAGAAGCGAGCGCTCGCGCAGAAGACCGGTCTAACCCTCACGCAAGTCTCCAATTGGTTCAAGAATAGGAGGCAGAGAGACCGCACACCTCAGCAACCAAATAGACCGTGAGTTCAATTCTATTAAGGAGGGTGCAATTTAGAATGTGCAGTAATGAGTACTGCTGCTTGATTTTTTTATTCATGATGATGCTTACGCTTGACCGCCAGTTCGCCTGATGTTACTCGACACTGCGATCTACGATGGATACCTTGAATATATGGCCACACCCAGCACAATCTCTCTATCTTAAATTATACATATTATGTAGTTAAGTACCTATAAGGTATTAATGTTTCAAATTTTTTGTTTATTTCTACTCTATATTTGACCTATAACTTATGTGAAGTGTAATACTGTAAATATAAGTTGGGTTGGGCACTTCCATCACTACTTTTCGGTGTGCTATCTGCTCCTGTCCGCATCGGAGTCACTGCGTTGGAGCAGTCAACAGCCTCGGACACCATGGCTTGTCTTGCTGCAGGAGTGCAGGGCGCATAGCACGGCATGCCATTATTAATGACATTATTCGTTGTGGTCTTGTCACCGCCGGTGTGTCAGCTGGCGCGCGACGATGGGAAGAGACCAGACGGTATGTCATTGTTGCCATGGAAGATGGGTAGGCCAAGCTTGGGAGATAAGTAGGCCAAGCTTGGAAGATAAGTAGGCCAAGCTTGGAAGATGGGATGGAGCAAGTGTATTTCCTTCCAAGCTTGGCGGGTAGAGCTGGCGCTGCCGCTGCAGCGGTAGAGGCCCTCAAATGGCGCAAATATAGCAACCTCAATGGGAGCTATAATTTTGAGCCGTTTGGGGTGAAAACGCTCGGGTCATGGGGTCCGAGTGCGCGCCATCTTTTTAAAGAAATTTCTAAGAGACTTGTCCACCGTTCACGTGATCAAAGGGCTGGTGTATTCTTGGGTCAAAGAATTAGCATTGCCATTCAACGTGGCAATGCTGTCAGTCTTCTGGGTGCGGTACCAGATGACAGTGATGTGCAGGAGTACTTTGATGCCTAGGCGTGAGAATTTTTCTTTATCTTTTTAATTATTTTATATTTTTATAGTTCTTAATTTAGTTTAATAATGCTGTAAATATTATATTAATGAATTCCTTCAGTTGGTTATTAAAATAAACCAATATTTGTACAAAATTTAAAATTCAGAACTACACAATTCAAGTATCCGCAGCTCAAAAATCAAATACGCCGACTGTTTATTTGGTCTCCACCAATCAGCGGAGCACGTATCAGTAATAATAACCATATAGCCATAACCATAGGTCCCCGTAACCTTCAGACGAAAAAACGTTGACGTCGGGAACAATGGGAGCCTTTAGTTGAAACGATAAATTGTATAAGTTTATTTACTTTTGTGGCATAAGAAAGTAGACTATAGTTTTATAAGCTACTTATACATTATCACGTACGAGATTTGGGCAGCTCTAAATTGATTTGGTCTGCAGACTAGGGTTGTCATTTTTATTTCGGCAGACTTTAGTATTTTTCAGGGTAACATACTGTCGGGATCGAAACTAATGAGAAGGCGCCTCTAATCAAACTTTGATATTCAATCAATTCAGTTATTTATTATGGGGCAAAGCCCTATCTCTTATACAAATCTGTCGAGACCGAGACTTTTCTCTCTGACTAGACAGTTCTCTACGTCATTATTAAAATTCAAAATGATTGTTTATTGATTTCAAACCAGCAATCGCACAATGCGACGTCACCTCTTTGCGGCAACCTCTACAATACTATCGCGCGTGTAATCCCCGAATGGTCAGGCAGAGGCTTACTAATCTTTCAGTACACTAACAGATGGTATGTGTGTACGTATATTTCGCATGTAGAATGGAATAGGTTGGAATACAGTTCCTCACTGCCATTCAGATAAGCATCTCATAAGTAAGAGCCGAGAAAATATCTCGGGGTCCGACTGGCTGGCGACCACTCTTTCGTCGGAGTCTGTCGTGAAGCACCTTGGTGTGTGTTTCGACTTTTGCGCATAAGAGCCAGTTCCCCCACGTTTGCTGCGGCTCTGGCAGTCTGCAGTCCGTAGGGGCTCTTAAAGCTCGGCAACGCAACTCCTCTGGTGTTGCAGATGTCCATGGAAGGAGATGACTACTTACCATCAGGTGGCTCGTGTCGTTTGCCGACCTAATCAATAAAAAAAGTAATGTAAAGTATATAGGGAGCGAGCCTATTGCCACAAATCCAAACTCCAAGCTGCTATTGAGAATTTTATAGAAAAATCCAATAACACTGCTCGACTGAGTCGCAAATAATGCTTATTTGGCAGCTGTAGTGTGTCAACGACGACAAAACGCGTTGGCGACTTTTCTGTTAAGCGTTTTTAGGAACGAACGATCCTAAAAATGGATTTTGAATTGTCATTTATATTTCGCTTGATGGGTAATTCATTCTGTGTTATTTAAATATGTTCTAGTTCTACCTTATTAGTCTAATATTACGTTATAAATTAATTGTAATAGACTCGCCCTCTATTACATAGGATCTAAACATACGGCCAAACTGTATGTCTATTAGTATCTACATATCTACTTAACCCTTCGGGGAATACAGGCGTAATGGTATGTGATTTCTTTCGGTTCGTTTGCCAATTAGAATGGTAGATTACAACTTTTCTTGTATCCCAGGATGAATATGTATACTCTTAGCAAAACATGCTTGTTCTACTATGTATCTATTACTAAGACCTATTTATACCAAGTTTTTATGCAAATAAATATATATTCTATTCTATTCTAATAATTCGTTCCAGTAGGTCAATCATTTGTATTCTCGCAAATGATCATAGTAGCCGCACGTGTTTCAATCATTACTGAAAAAAAAAACTTTAAGCAAATGCTCATCTAATCACTTAAAAGCTTTTTTTTTCATCTGTCCCTTCAGTGCATTGTCATAAACCCTCATTATGGATCGTAAATCAATTGGAACAAAGGTCAGATTGTAAAAAATTATGCACATGTGTGGACAGTCAATGGTAGTGGACAGTGTCTTAGAGATTTGTTTTTATGTCACTTTTGTTGGCATTAATTGATCAGCCCTATGATCGTCGTCTCTGTCATTTGCCAACCCTATTTAGGTAGTCAAAGTAAAGCCGCTCGTTTGCGACAGAAGATTAAAGGACTTGGAGTTTCTATTACTAAACAAAGAAAAATACTTTTAAAGGATTTTATCGCGTTATATTGCTAATTTATTGTTTAGTTTCGACGTTTCGAATCCTAGAGCCGGTAGAGGTCGCCCTAGAAGGACATACGCCGATCTTATTGGCGAAATCCTTCAAAAAGGTCAGGTGCGTAGCACTCGCAACCGGCGTGTATTTAAGAGAAGAAGCAAAAGAAGTATGCAAGAATCGTAGCAAGTAGCAGTCTATAGTTTCTGCCTACCCCTGTGGGAGAAAGGCGTGAGTGTATGTATGTATGTTTCGGATCCTTTAATAAACGTAAGGTTTTTTTATATTGAGAAAGTTTGGGAATTAAGCAGTTTAATTATATTAAGCTAAAATTTCTAAAAATTACTTAGTTTAATTTTATTTTAATAGAAACTCGTACAGAAGTCTTGACCTCATGTTCAACGGCTGCGCTTGCAACTAGGGTTGCCAGATTTGCTGGCTTCAAATACGGGACAAAAAAACTAAAACCAATTTAGGATTCTTTTTATTTAGAGATATTTTTAATTTTTTTGCGCTATCTATAATTTCTTGCCCATCGCACAGATTAAAAAAAAACTGTTTAAGACTGATTAAAATTGAGTCTTACCTAGAGTTCCGCCTTATGTAAAGCGTGGTATACAAGTTATAATGATTTAATATGTTACGTTTTTGAAAACCGGGGCATTTTTTTCAATTCCGGGATCCGGGACATATGCTCTCATTCCGGGAAAATACCGGTGGGTGTCAACCTTACTTGCTACCACTAGACTATCGTTATCTGCTGTCTACCTACTTCTATCAATTAATGTTGTTTTCGTACCTGTATTTTTAAATGCAACAATATTTTTTTTTTCAGTGAAATGTTGGTTCCAGCGCAATATGCAGGCCCACAGGGCGGTCTGGCACAAGCATTACTCCCGAATGCCTATTACCACCAGCTGCAAGACCCAACGCACTATTTACACGGCGGAGCGCCGTAGTGTTGCCAATTCATCAAATATTTAAAATTAAAAAATCTGTGAAAAGTATTATAGTTAAAAATAACAAATATTGACTGTAAAATGTTACGTATTTAAATTAGCCTTTTTTTTAGTTTACAACACTTATTCTTATTAGGTCCTTGTACATATATATAGTTATTTTCGATTTATACATATAGTTACTCTATAAGTGAAAGAACTATTGGAGGAATAACACAGCCTGCTGTACCTCTGCGGGATGGTAGAGTGACGCACTTTTTCCCACGTTACTGCAAATATGCTCAAATCTAGACTTGTGAAAGATTCCACAGGTAAGATTCCTTTTAGGTACTTACTTATTCTACTTGCTGTGAATGGGAATATGTAGGATTTTTTTAATAATAAATGACGATATTAACGGCACGTTCAGCGTAATGGTTGAATGAACGTCTTCTGTGCCACGGGTTGTGAGTTCGATTTTACAGATAATGGTACGGAACCCTTCGTGCGCAAGTCCGACTCGCACTTGGCTGGCTTTTATTTAAGGAATACTCCCATTCCATGATGCTATTTATTTTATGCCTACAGAAGCCTTGATTTACGTAAGCTTTCAAGCTCTAGCTTTTAGAGCTATGTGTGGCCAACAATAGTTATTGCTGATTAGTGATTATCTACCACTTTAGTAGTGAGCAACTATTTAGTTTTATTTATTCATAAAATTGGTATCTTTCTTATGGGTAGAATAAGTCACCAATTTATTTCTAGCTAAGCTAAAAAATACCATAAATACCCTTTTTTTACCTTAAATCTATAGATAGATAATACTGTCACACTGTCCCCCTCAGAATGATGTGATTAATTTCAACCTAAATAGTTCCTAAAGCAATGCACTCGTAATTTTAGTTTTATTATTCATTTAGTTAATAATAAGTAAAAATGGTTAGAAAACTGAATAGTGTTTTAGCAGCAATATGTAAAAACATTGTTTTAATATTATTTAATCAAACTGTTTCAAAGGCACTTTATAACTAATGTTGCCTCAACTTTATAATATCGCACGTTTGAATCAACAGGGTATTCAATTAAAATTTACAAATTACGAAATTTGAAAATACAGTTGTAACAAAAACTATGCTATATTAATTATGAACGGGTTAATAACTTTATGACGTCAAATTAGCGGGGGGCGGGGTAGTAATATTTGTTAACAATTAACAATGACGTGAAATCGCTCTTGAAAAAGGCGTCCTTTTTAGTTGTTTTGAGTTCATTCAAATGAGCGATATTATTTTGTGATTTAAGTGCTCAAAATAGTAGGTACACACGCCTATGTAACAATCTATATTTTCCAGTAGAAGCTGACCTTGTATTTTATACACTTTTCGCAAAAGGAGAGGTCAGATTATGCTGGTAATTTGTAGCCGTGCGTACTATTAGTTAGATGAACGTCATTTTAAGGTGCTGATTAAGTTTCAAACCATTGTATTCTAGTCTGGAAGCGAATTAAAGTTCTATAAGAATTAAAAATATTGTTTAATTTGATGGCGTATTGGTATCAATGAAGTGGTTGGTATTGTAAGGTAGCCCAGGTTCGAATCCATGGCTACTACTATCTTGTTAGTGCTATAACCCTTATACGCTCGCGAGCTTATACAGGGTTATTGGTAATCAATCGTAAAATGCAAAATGGCTACTTCTCTACACCGTTTTTAACAACTTTTGTTGTACGACTTTTCATAATTTATTAATATTTTTTTCTGTTCAAAAATAAAAAACTAAAAATCTACACTCTAATAGTATCTATGGTAAGAGTCAGCGCCGCACGTACCGCCCGGGGCGGCGCCCCGCCGCCGGCCGCCGGCACTGCGCTTGGTCGAGAACCAAACTAAAGAACTTAGAAATATCAGAGAGTACTGGCAGAACTTAAATATTTTTTTTTGATAAATGTATTAGGTTTTGAGAAAAGTCATAGAACAAAAGTTGTTCGTTAAGGTGTAGAGAAGTAGCCCATATGCGTTTTACGATTGATTACCAATGACCCTGTATAACCGCGTCTTTAAAAATATTTTGGTGTGGCCATTTCTGCGCCCTTCAAGGGTCTGCGCCCTGTGTCGAACAACACTGGCACTGCCGTAGTTACGACACTGAATCTTGAGATCGAGATTAGAATCATTGTCTAAATCTAAATCGTCAACTAAGTACCTACCTAAACCTAAGTACTGCAATATTTGATTGACACTTTTTATGGGATAGGTGGCAAACGAACAGACGGATCGCCTGATGGTAAGCGATTACCACCACAACATCAGAGGAGTCACAAGTGCGTGGCCGGCCTTTTTGGGGATTGGGCCTCCGGTATCCTCACTCACTCGGAATGGGTACCAGGGTCCCCCGCTGGCGTTTGACTACAAATAATAATAATAAAAAAAATCACAACTGACAACATTTTACATTACATTCATTGGAATCTCCTTGAAGCAACTATTTGCTTGTGTCACTAATCCAGAAAGTGTTCAAATTGTATTTAAACAGAGAATTCAGTTTAAATGAGCATACTGGAAATCTGGACATTAATTACTGTAGTTAAGGCGGATCGTTCAGCTGAGCCCGCGAAATTCAAATTTCAAGTGATTATTCGCAGTTTGTAGGTCTATAACAAGTTCTAGATTCATGGCAGTTGTAATTGCGACATTAACTATACAACATTCACAACTGAGAACTAAAACCTTTACTTATAAATCCTTATCTAGCCAGAAACTTAGCGCAATCTGTTTAATTGGTCAAAATTGACATTTTAAACTACTTTTAGCTACAATAATGGTTTTTAAGCAATGGTTTTAGATAAAAATTGTGAATTTTGTATAGTTAATGTCGCAGTTACCATTACCATGATTGCAGAACCTAATATTATAGACCTACAAACTGCGAAAACACTCGAAATTTGAATTTGGCGGGCTCAGGTGAACGATCCGCCTTAAATTGGCACTCGCTGCAGCATTACCTCCTACAGTATCTTATGAACAGCTAAAAATATGATTTTTTTTTTAAAAAAAACGTTGCCCCACACTAGGATTTTCTCCTGTATCGTGGGTGCGTTTACAAACACAAATTCTCACATACACAAACGCCCAGACCCGGAACAGCTATCTGTAGATCATACAAATATTTGCTCCGTGTGGGGATCGAACCCACAACACGTAGCGCAGAAGCCGATCGCTCAACCGCTACGCCAATCGTGTCGTCGTAAATAAATGAATAAATGAAAATTATTGAATTTAATGTAAGATACGACTTACGAGTTAGGTATCGCTAAATACTAATATTATGTAGGTATTTGAAAGCACTTATCAGATGGATTGTTTGCTATCTAGTAACGTAAAAAATAAAATATAAATTCTTTTTTTTTTAAGTTGCGCCACACTTGGCATTTCTCATGTATCGTGGGTGCGTGGGGATCGAACCCACAAAACGTGGCGTAGAAGCCGATCGCTCAGCCGCTAATCCATACGTGTCGTCTTTATTATCATTACATGTATACTCGTATGAGCTGACCTGAGCTAGCTGTTATGGATTATTCCTTTTTATCCGACGACAATGTCGTTCGAATAAAGACGATAGTCGATATAAAATTGATTTATTGTCTGTGGTATGGTGCAAGTGACAACGTCTCTACAAACGTCAAATTCATAATTGCAAAATAAATTGGATCGACAGATCGAAGTTCTTTGTTTTCATTTTAATTTCTTTAAAATTAAGAAAAACAAACAAGTAAATCATTGAAAAACCAAATAAATAAAGTTCTTATCACGAGTTCGGTCCGTACCTATTGTAAATTAAGTGTGCATTTAATCCATGACGTAATAGAGAAAGGGTGTTACGATGAGCGATACGAAATCCTTCGTTAACTTCTCTTGTCAGCGATGTTTACAGCCTTTGAAGCTGGATGAGTCTCTCAACAACCTCGGTGAGCATACTATTGCTGATCTAACCCTCCAGATACGCCGCAACAATGAGGTCGACTTGGATATGCAGTCCACAAGTTTGGAGCACTATGTACCTCCTTTTCGCATGTCAGAATCGGGGAACGGCGCAAATGGCTTCATGGTTATCTCTGACGGCTGGGAGACAACCTCTTTAGGTCATCAACTACATGTAAAAGCTACCCTTTTTGATTTATTGTCAAATAATTCTGATGTAGACCATCCTCTTTGTGATGAGTGTACTGATACACTGCTAGAATTAATGGACAACCAGTTACGGCAGACAGAGGCTGAATGGAAAGACTACAATGATTATCTAAAAAAGTTAGAGGATGATAAAGAGGATTTGAATTTGGAAGGCCTCGAAAAAGAGTTGGAAGATTGGAAACAAGAACAAAGTAGACTATTACAGGAGTTATCAGCATTACAAAAAGAAGAAAGAGCTATGAAAGAGGAGATTGAAGTGCAGGAACGAGAGAAAGAGAGATTGGAGAAGGAGCAAGATGTTTATTGGAGAGAGTATACTCGGTACCGAAAAGATTTAATGACAATTGAAGACCAGATGAAGTTCTATGAATGTCAGCTTGCATACACCCAGTCACAGCTAGAAAAATTAAAGAAAACAAATGTATTCAAAGCTACATTTCATATTTCAGATTCCGGTCAATTTGGTATCATTAATAACTTTAGACTTGGTCGCTTACCATCAGCACCGGTGGACTGGTCAGAAATCAATGCTGCTTGGGGGCAAACAGTACTTCTTCTATCTTCATTAGCGAGAAAGATAAATTTCAGTTTTCAGCGTTACCGTCTTGTACCATATGGCAATCATTCATACATTGAGGTCTTGGAGGACCAGAAAGTCCTACCACTTTATGGTTCAGGAGGATTCCGGTTCCTCTGGGACACAAAATTTGACGCTGCAATGGTAGCGTTTTTGGATTGTCTTCAGCAATTCAAGGAACAAGTTGAGAAAGGAAATACAGGCTTCTGTCTCCCATACCGAATAGACAAGGGGAAGATCGAAGATACTGCGTCCCCTCCACATGCTTACTCAATTAAGATTCAGTTCAATTCCGAGGAACATTGGACCAAAGCTTTGAAGTACATGCTGACAAATTTAAAATGGGCTTTGACTTGGATTTCGTCACAGTTTAGTGAGGAAAAGCTGGAAAATCAGTGAAGAACTAGAATATGCTCTCTGTTCCATGGTTTTATAACAATATGATACCATATTTCAAATAGCAATAGATTAATAATTGTAAACACAATGTGTAGCTAATGAGTTTTGTTTTTAGTAGAGAATGAAATGAACGCAGAATGCTAGACAAAGTAATGAGAAACAAGTTTTGAACTTGTATCAACTATTTTGTCCAGGAATTGGTAGTTACTAAACTATTGAGAAAAAAAAAGTAATCTGCCATTGTTTGTTTCCATTTATGTTTTTGTTTTATTGAAGGTGGAAAAAGCTTATGAGTAAACTTTTTTGTCAGTACAGTCTAGTTAGAAAAATAATATCTAAATGTTTGTCTCACAACTTCTAATTATTGCAATCCCATTGTTATTTTTGTTGTTATTGTAATATACTGGATATTTATTTGTTATAAACAAATTGATTAAGTTTTTAGTTGTGTTTCTAAATGTTCAGTACAATACTGTGATTTTGTATTTTATTCCCAATTTGTATATATTAATTAGCTGTAAATAATATGAACTTATAATAAAATCTATTGGTATCTATTAGTTTTTCACTAAGTTTTCCTGATAATTTGTTTAATTTGGGACACTTGATGCCAACCAAAATATTTAATATAGCGCCATCTATCTTTGATTAATGGTACTAGGGAAGTAGGGTACTAAAGTACATTGGAATTAGGTTTCACTCGAAGCAGTATGGATGGCGTTGTCTAATTTTATGAGCTATTTGCTGTACTTTGGTTTGTAGTATATAAACAAAAAAAATCAAGTCTACTACCGAGACAGCGAAGCTTGTGCATGTTTTACGACAAAGAGTTGAAGGCGATGAAAATGTTCTTCGAAAAACAATAAGTACGGTCGCCAGCATATCATGGTATCAAAACTGACAAGTTTCTTCAATCGATTTTCAATATAATCTCCAAGCAATAGAGTTTATTACCCATTGGGGAAATTTGATAATTTGTGGTAACGATGTGCTGGCGACTGTACCTAGGTAGGTACCTTACTGTGGAGGTACGTATCTACTTTACTTCAATAAAAGTAAAAGCCTTTTATTAGACTGAAATTCCAATGCTCCGGTACTATGTAATATAACCTATATTATTATCTGTGGCTCCGGTGGGTAGTTACTAGTCAGTAGGGAGTCACAAGTCAGCAAGTACTGAGATATTTATTGGTATTTTTTATCCCCCTGCCCTTATTACCTATTTTCTTCGTGGGAGAGCCATGCTTCGGCACGAATGGGCCGGCTCGACTGGAGTGATAGAAAAGGAAAACGGCCTGACAGAAAACCGGAGTCAAATAACGCTTACGTTGTTTTTCGCCGAGTGAGTGAGGATACCGGAGGTCCAATCCTCTAACCCCCATATTCCCTTTTAAAAGGCCGGCAATGCACTAGTGGGTCCTCTGGTGTCAAATGTGTCCATAGGCGGCGGTAATCGCTTACCATCAAGCTATCCATCTGCTCGTTTACCTGCCTGTATCCTATAAAAAATGGGACCTAGAATATACCGAAATTAGTGTGGTACATTAGTACACCTCTGACTAACCCTTCGGGGAATACAGGCGTGATAGTATGTTATGTTAGGTAGGTACCTACCTACTATAGGTAGACCATAGTCCTCACCGAAATGTTACCATGATTTGTGATCGTTCGTAGCCTAATGGCTAGGGCTTCGGACTTGCGATCATTGGTTGGTTGCCAGTTCGAAATCCACCCATTGCACTACCGACGTGAACCCACTCGTAACACAAGCATTTAGCTTAGCACGAGGGGTTAACAAGAATACTAGTAATGTGCGACCCACATTACAAGTATCTAAGCTTTTTTTTAGAAAAAAATATCTAACTAAAAAAAGTTTTTTAACATTCGTAACTACTTATTTATGTGCCTTAGTACTTTTAATTTATTGCCAAAACGTTCAGATATTATAGGTAATCGAAACCCCGCTCGCTTATACTTACAAACACATTATTTGACATACCTACCTACACTAACACCCAAATTCGGAATAATATTGTTAATTTCTTCCGTGCGTGGATCAAACTCTGAACTCGAGCGTTATACAGTTTGAAAGAAATACCAACCTCTGTATCTGCTGTTGAAAAACAAACTTAACAACCCAGATTGCTTAAAATTGTAGTTCAAAACAGATAGAACTTGCAGCTATTTAAAGTATAAAGATTGTAAGTTGCTAAGTCTTTTATATGCTGCAATGAACAAGTACTCGATAGAGCGTAACTTGTATGGGTGGACATACGGGCGAGTTTGAGAAGCGGGCCAGAACCCATGTAACCGACTTCAATCGACTTCAAAAAGAAGGCAAGAGTATGGTTAGTACTTGTTCCGGGTGTGGGACCCACCCACGCCACAGGAGCATAAAAATTATAAACTTGTAACTGGTCGCTGTCTACACATAGTATAGTTTCACCCGTTTTAGCGTGATGTTATATAGCCTATAACCTTACTCGATAAATGGACTATCAAACACAAAAATATTTTTTCAATTCCAACGAGTAGTTGTAGAATAGCGATACAAGCCAAAACAACTAGGTACCGAGGTATCTTAAAAAAAACTGTTTATCTGTATGTTATTTCTATTTCTACGCGCATCACACAAAAACTACTGCACGAAATTGGATGCGGTTTTTACAGTCGTATTGCTGGAGATGTAACTTAGTTTGGTGCGTGTTTCACATTGATACGCCGTCGCCGCCTAGAATTCGGATTATAAATCATTTTGACGTAAGCCAAGAGATTTTGACATTTACTTCATTGGAGGTTATGTTAGATTTGTGGACTGGCCGTTACCCGTATGTTTTCAGTACATGTAGGACAAGTTAGCACGCGTGCCCCTCGCACTAAGCGACGGATTACCACGACAGAACAGATACTCAGTCAATGGTTGTCTTAACAACTATCTTAGGCACTTACGAGGCTTAGTGCTCCGCAAAATGTGGAGCTAGACTTGCGCAAAAGAGAGACGAGAGACAAGTATGAATTATACTAGTAGCATGCAGTAATAGTAAGTAGGTATTATGAAGGAACGACCGAATCTGAAATGAGATCTGTAAATGAACAAAAGTTGCCGATGTAGGTAGATGAAAAACTTTCTATATTATTATTGCCGGTCGGAAGGAAACTGTAGGCAGGTACCTATGTAAGTAAATAAAACAATTAAACTACTTACATAGATGAACAAATCGCTAATGAAAATAAAAAACAGATAGGGGAGGCCTTAAATAGTTTTTTTTTATAAATAGGCTATAAAAAAAATAAAAGTTTATTAAACACTAGCGACACCCGCTCGCGGTCTCACCCGCGCTGCTTTGTTCCTAAGAGGCGTAACGTTATGTTACCTTTATCCTTCCTTGATAAATGGACTATCCAACACAAAGAATTTTCAAAATCGGTTCATTAAATCCAGAGATTACCCCATACAACCTCACAAACTTTAACTCTTTATAATCCTTACCAATATTATACGAGAAAGTTTCTAAGTATGGATAGATGTATGAATGTTTGTTACTCTTTCACGCCAGAACGGCTGAACGGATTTGGATGAAATTTGGCACACTAATAGTTAGCCTGGAATAACATATAGGCTACTATTCATCCAGGACCCAATCCTGAAGTCCACGCAGTCAAAGACGCAGGTAAAAGCTAGTTTTATAATAAGTATAGATTAAAAACCACGTTAAAACTGAATTTAAAACCATTTTCAAAACTTGTACAGGTGACAGGGCGATGCGTCATTGTCTTTTACATTGTCAAAACGTGTTAATACCTCGTTACTTAGGTATAGGACCTAAGGACTAAGCCTCGTTAGTATACAGCATAACACAATCATCTCTACCTAGTCTCTGGCCAAAGAGAACGTGGAATCCTACATCTTTTTTTAAGGCTACAAAACAAAAAACAAATTTTCATTAGAGTGGATGTGCTAAGTAGAAAAGTTAAATAAACAAGGCGGACTAGAATAAATAAGTCAATTTAAATGCATTGAAAAGCTGTACAATGACTTCTTTTTTTTAATAATCCTGTACTTTGTTTGGCTGTCTATGATCTGTCTAATATTCCGATTTCCCGCTATTTTATCCATTCTCTTTTTGAAATAATAATAAATTGAATTATCAAAAAAGGAATCGCATTTAGTGTTGGCCGAAATTTGACGAATGTGATGTAATATAATAATATGAACGCATTAGCATTTGTGGGTATTCGTTGATTCGTAGGTACTCCATTGGAAAAAGGGTAAGTGTAATATATGTAGATATTAATTAAAACATTTGTGAGTAATATTGTAATAGGTACATACGTACTACTTAAGGTTATTCAGGAATGGTATTCTAATACAAAAGGGGCTCAAAGTAATTATGTGGTAAAAGGTGGTTACTGTTATTATGTGGGATACCCCTCATATTAAGTCACGTCGTATTAAAATGTAAGACATTTTACACAATTTCATTGATTAAAAACTCTGAAGTTTTACATTTGAACTTGACGGACTTTATTGCGTTATATTATTAAATCCCGGCGTTTCAGACCCTCCGTCAGTGTAAAGAGGTTTTATTTCAATGTCTGGTCTCGTCGGTAGCATATCAATGTCTCTCAGCGTAATAAGGATAGATCCGTTACATACCTATCAATATCCTTCATATTTTTTTTATAGACAGTATGCATATTAAATCGGCAGTAAGATTTCTAGAAAAGTTTAATTAAAAATGGCGTCTCGTTTTCCCGCAACGGGAGCGTCTGTTTGTTTTATTTTTTAATTTATTCACATTAAAACCTTGGTAGTCTGCTGCGAGCTAATAAAATGTAAATGCATGTAAAACGGACTGCGAGTTAATTATTTAAGTTTTAATTATTCGCCAACTCATAAATGATACTGTTTATAATAGGTGTTTTTACCCTTTACAGTTTACTGTTTAAAAGTAATTTTTAAATTACGCTTGAGTTATATACCTAGACTAAAAGTAAAGTGAATTTCATAAATAGGAAAAAATAGATATAATCTGGGTGTCTTTAGATCACGTGTGAATCGGTTTCCTATAGGCAAGCGCACTCCATCGTAGATCGCAGTGTCGCATAACATCAGGCGAACTGGCGGTCAAGCGTAAGCCAATAACGAATAAAAAAAAATCATAAAGGAGGTTTGTTATTCCAAGTAGGTTTTAACGCTATAAAAGACATTCGACGTCGTCTGTATTTTATAATAAAATATATTTAACACTGAATAATTCTCAAGATCAGATTCCATTGCAATTAGACATAAGTACAGAAAATATTGTTGGCGTTATTATGGACTGTGATTTTTAGGCCAGGCCTAATTTTTAAAAACTTAATTTTTAACTTATGTTTTGTGAAAGAAATGTTTTACTTCAGACAGACAGGGTTAGTTGCCAAAAAATATTACTACCGTTAACCTCTTCTGAAGTCTCAATATCACTCTAAATCGTAACTCTAATAGCTATTCCAAACAAATTCAATGTTCATATTCGCTTTCTAAAAAGATTCGACAGTTGCGGAGCGTAATGATGAAAAATATAGTACGTCTGTTAATATTACAAGAGAATGTGACTATAATATAAACTGCTGAGAAAGAAGAAGCAGAAGGTTTATTTCTTGCAAGTTTATCTTAATTTTTATTGTAGGTAGTAATAAGACAAATGATAGATATGATGAGAATTTATGACAAGCAAGACTTGACGCACTTACCATCAGACGTACGAGCCGCCTGATGGTACGCCAGCGCAGCCTATAAACACCGCATCAGCATTAGTAGCTAATGTAGCTACTACGTTGCCATTTTCAGCATGGTGAATGTCGGCGCATCATGCGACCGCCGACGACACCGGGGCATGCCCAGGGCGCGGGGTACCGTACTAGGATGCGCGTGCGCCGTGCCTCCGCTCGCCACTCAGCTGATCGCCGCGTTAGACTACGGGCATTTCTCTTTTCTGATAGATTTAACGTTACTACAAAATTATACGTATTTTTATACAGTCACTGCTTTTATTAAGTTCCGTTATGGCCTAAACAGTGAACTATAGGTTAACTCCCTCATGCTGAGAGGAGACCCGTGCCCAGCTGCGGGACTAAATGGGTTGATGATGATGATAGTATAATGACAGAAAATTTGGCAATGTGGAGGTACTAAATTGACCCAGACGAATTCAGCAGCACAGCTTAAAAAATACCTACGTGAACTGAACCTTCTGTTCTTCTTGTTTCTTGCGTCACGTTTTGAATCTGTCAATTTGACGTGACGTGTCATAACGACAGCGCTGCCAACCACTATGACTAATGGTGGCGCGCTTACGACAAATTGTTGGCTGGCAAAAACTACTACATTAGTAGATTTATATTCAAAGGAATATTATAGTAGTTTAGTATGGTAAGTATAGCTAAAGATGGTAGAACTCTACTGCTGGGTGGTACTACCATATTGCCAAATATAATATAGTACTTAGGTACATTGCACCCCTGGGAAGCGGTGCGGGTCGCTAGAAGTTTTTAAGAGAAAGTTGTTAAGTACATTTGCTGATACGTTAAGTGTGTATCGGAGTTTCTAAAGTGTGATTTATTACTAACATCTAAAAATATATTTTCTGTATCATATTTAAACATGATGGTAGGAAACAAATTGGCAGAAGTTCAATATAGAATTTTCTTTTTCTGTCTGTGGGGACTGTGATTACGATTTCTTATCTTCAGTGGCTTCGTATGGCAACCGAGAATGAAGGCATATGGTGCTCTCTGAGGCACGGAGAGTCTCGATGTGCTAAGAATTCTCACCCGGCAATAGGCTAACCGCTGTAAGCAAAAATCAACCTTGAAGAGTGTAATTAGATAAGTATGAAGTTATTAGTCGTTCTCAATATACCTATCTATGTAGATATTTTTCAAATATAGAACTATCTAACGTAAACACCCTGTTACACGGACTAAATTGAATAGCCAGAGCCCAGCGTGAGCTCGTGTAACAGAGCACAAAATGGCGTCTTTATGGCTAGATAAATATCGCTTAATGCGTCCGTATAGCTGATAGGGAGGCGATTGGAAATGCTCACGTTGCGGGATATTTAGTTTGTCGTGTGTGTATTGTGGTATTAAGTATTACCGTGCAAGAGTAGGCAGAACAAGGAAATTGTGTGCTCTAATAAGTTAGCTAGTAGACGGACGGATATTAGATCTGTTCTTTTATATAGCCAATGCTCAAACGCTATTTAATTTTAAGATGCCATTAAGTAGTAGATACTTACGGGTGTGTGTAGCACGAGACTGAACAGCATCTTGGAACTGAGTAGTGTTTAAGTATTTTACCATTAGGTACCTACCTACGTATCTACTTATTTAATGAGACAATAATATTCTCTATAGATCGGCTTATATTTGTGTAGATATTAAAGTCGTTCTCACGAGTCTTCAAACATGTTGATACTTAAAAAAATCTCAACACTATAATTTTTTTTATCGAATAGGAGGGCAAACGAGCAGCAGACGGATCGCCTGATGGTAAGCGATTACCGCCGCCCATGGACACCCGCAACACGATAGGAGTCACAAGTGCGTTGCCGACTTTTAAAAGGAGATTGGGCCTCCGGTAACCCCACTCACTTGGCGAAACACAACGTAAGCGTTTTCTATGAGGCCGTGGTATCACTCCGGTCGAGCCGGCCCATTCGTGCCGAAGCATGGCTCTCCCACGTAAAAATGTGATGAATATCGGGGCAGGTATTTCTTTTAAAAACGCTGCCCCACACTAAGATTTTCTCCTGTATCATGGGTGTGTACATACACAAACACCGAAACCCACAACGGTAAGTACCTGTAAGTCATAATCAGATAGATAGATAGATATAATCTAGGTGGCTTTAAATCACGAGTGAATCGGTTTCTTCTAGGCAAGTGCGCTCCATCGTAGATCGCAGTATCGCTTAACATCAGGCGAACTGGCGATAAACCGTAAACCTATCACGAATAAAAAAATTAAAAAATATTAGTGTCATACTACAACCCGTCGACTATGCGAAACGTATTGTCAAATTAAACTGAGGCGCATCCTCTTCAAGTCTTCCAGTAAATATCGCGTCTCTATTCAATTTAAATCTCAATGTACGCATGTGTTTTTTTTTCATAAATAAAACCCGGGAAAAGGCATTAAGGTCGAAATTGAGCCAATATCAATAAAGATAAGGAACTTTTGGTGTGATCAAAGTGAAAACAGAGAATTCACGACACGGCTTTACATGTCATTCATGTTCAGATAAAAAATATGGAGCCGTGTATCGACTGGGAATTTACGCAAAAATACTTTTTTCATACTGGCAATCTCTGTTTTTTTTTCAAGTAAATGTAATGGAAAGGAATATCGAAGTATATCTAATTCTTAAAAAGGTGAAGTAAATGGAGTTACCAGAATGTAGGTACCAACTGGGAATTTATGCGAAGACTATAATTATGTTGGCCCGTTCGTGCCGAAGCATGGCTCTCCCACAAAATAAATTGTAAATTATTGTACTTGTAAATGATGAGTGTACATTAGTACACCTTCTTCTAACGGTTAGAAGAAGGTTTACTAACGCAGACTTCCGAAGATGATGGAAATGCAGGCGTAGTGATATTATGTAAATTTTTCAGGTTTAGGCAGGACTTCTGAATTAACTACATGGTGTACAATTTAAAGGGCATTTTTTCCTTATTCTCTACTTTCCTGTCAGCGTTCGGCCATTATGTTTTTTTTGGTCTCTCTATTGCGATCGGGTGGAGGTTTAAAGTATTTTGCCTCATTTCCTCTCTGATCGACTGTGAAAGTGAGGAAAAGAGTCCAAAAAAGTGTTAATTTTGCACGATTGCACAGCGTAAAGTCAGGTGAACATTTTCGCTTGAATGTTTCATTTTTAATTTCGCTGTATTTTTTAATACTTTGATAGATTTATTTATTTATTTATTTCAATATGAACATAAAAATAATCCTTATTGAAAACAAAACAGCTTACGGATTCTATCGCGTCAAACTCAACTCAAGCAGGTGGTATGACCCACCCCTTGGAATCCTATTATAGATGCGATTAAATTTAAATCCAAGCCAAAAACTGCAAGACCGAATGATACGGTGAGCTCATTTTGTGTAAATCGGATGACTAATGACTAAATACGACATCAAGACGCACAAGACCTCAGTCTGCCCATGACCATGGACGGTATAAAGGGTCCGAAACGTCGGGATTATTAATGTGACTGACGCGATAGAATCCGTAAGCTGTTTTGTTTTCAATATGTCGAAGATTCGCGTAAGCCTCAGAAATCAAAATAATCCTTACTAATATTATAAACGTGAAAGTTTGTGAGTATGGATGTCTGGATGTGTGGATGTTTGTTACTCTTTCACGCCAGAACGGCTGTACGGATCTGGATGAAATTTGGCATACAGAGATTATAGCCTGGACTAACACATAGGCTACTTTTTATCCAGGTCGGACCGAATCCTGAAATTCCACGCAGACAAAGTCGCGGGCAGAAGCTAGTATAACATACCCGCATTTAACCCGAAGGGTGTTTGGGTCCCATGTAATTCGGGCGAGCCTATTCTCATTTACCGGGCACAAATCCAAATTCTAAGCTGCTACAGAGAATTTCACAAAGCTCCCAATAACACTACTTGAACTGGGAAGTAAACCCAGGTACTCTAGCGTTTGAGGCAGATACTGAGAATACATACGGCTTTAAACGGTCTGGCGGCTTCCTAACTTTTATGTGGCCTACGCAAATGTTCCACTAATCTGGTATCGACGCGCGACGGGTTGTTAAGAGTCCGGCGGACCGAATTTCTCTTACAAACGTAAAACCAAAATAAATCTTATTTCTAACACAATTAAATCAGCTTGTGTTATTATTCGGATTCAAATAATGTTAATCTAGGTTCCTACACTGCCATTTCGTCCAAAATCCTTCACTGGAAAAAAATGTAAATGAATGTAATTTTTGATAACTTTGCCAAGTTTGAAACTATTTTCAGGTCGTTTATTTCCAGTGAAGTAGTAGTAGATGAAACGGTATAGTGGGAACCTAGATTAACGGTATCCGTATCCGAATATTTGATAAAATGTTGTTTGAATTACGATTTATTTTGGTATTCAGTTTTTGTGGGCAATTCAAGCTCCGTCAGACGAGGGCGAGCTATATAATGACTGATGTATGCGTGCCTTCAAGCGAGACTGGTCTACTGAAAGGCGATATGGCTTTCTTCAAAAGGCCATTTCAGACATCACCTTGAATTGTAACTCACATATTATATCTGGATTTTACACGAGACCATGATTCTCTGAGTGAGGAATTGCTATTAGTTTAAAAAAACCGGACAAGTGCGAGTCGGAATCGCCCATCGAGGGTTCCGTACATATGATGATTAATTACAAATGTATAGCTTTCAAATTTTCCCATAAATTTATAGTATAAGACAGTCAACGGAAAATACTCGATAAATTTTTATGCCCTTGAGAGTGTCGAAATATACGTTTTTGCAGCATAAACGGCCGTATCTTTTTTTACGTTAACTTAGAAATTTGATGTTTTTACAGCTTCAAGCGACTGTAGACCTGAGTATATGGTTTTAATTTCAATTTCCTGAGGTAAAGGGTCTTGATGGACAGACAGACGGACGGACAACAAAGTGATCCTATAAGGGTTCCGTTTTTTCTTTTTGAGGTACGGAACCCTAAGGAGGACGACAATGTCTTGTAAAAGTGCCTTTAATTAAAAAATCTATTTACAGAAACCACATTATTTATAATTTTTATTAGATAGAACAAAATGATAATAGGGTAGGTATAACATAGGTCTGAGAAAATCTCCCATTACTAAAACGTATACGCTTTTAATCTAGGTATATAGTAAAGCAACCTGATCCTTCTTATTCAGAGAGTCAATATCCAAGAGCTAGCTGAACTATACACATATCCAATTAACGTGTTATCTATTTTTTATGTTTTTCTATTTCCATCAAATCGGTTCCAGTCCATGTTTATGAGTTTTTAATTCAGTGTTCATTTGAGACATGTTGAGAGTACCATGTATTCTATTAGTCAATGTAATTATAAATGTCTTCGATCCAGTGTATTTGTCAGAATTCCCATCATTCTTTGATAAAGATGACCTTACGGTAAGTTTTTTTGAGCTAATAACAATGTAGGTGGCACGTTACTAGTATTCTTGTTAACCCCTAGTGCTAAGCTAATTGCTGGTGTTACGAGTGGGTTCACGTCGGTAGTGCAAGGGTGGGTTTCGAACAGGCAACCACATGATCGCAAGTCCGACGCCCTAGCCATTAGGCAACCACTGCTTCTTAAAGTTCTTCTTCTTTAAAATAATACCTTATTATCTTGGATAATGGCATTTCCGAATTATTTGTAACTAGCTGTAACCCGCGGTTGCACTTGCAATCCAAAGGTTTTTTCTTAGATAAAAGGTAGCCTACATCCATATCCAAGGTCCAATCTGCATAACTCTATACCAAAATAAGTACATCAAATTTGGTTCACCTGTTTAGGCGTGAAAACGCAGCAAACAGGCAAACAGAGTTACTTACGTATTTAATAATATTAGTATGGATGAATTCGGCTATATACAGGGAGTTTATTTGTTATCTCAGCAGTGCACAGTGAGCTGTGACGTCACAATTCTCTATTGTACGTTCTCTGTGTAGCATAAAATTAAAATGCTTATAACTTCCTTATTTTTGAACAGAGTTTAATTTTGAGCTTAAATTTTCATTAGGCCATAAAAAAAAATCAATTAGGCATTGGCGCGGCACAATTCATTTCTAGTTGAGTAATATATGGTGAAAATGCATGAACTGGACCCATTCTCAGTGCCCCAAACTGCAGTACTCAAATCTCAAATAATTTCTTGTCCTGTTTCAGGAAATGGGTGTAAGAGGACACAAATCGAGGTATATTCCAGCCCCTGTCACTGGACGGGTAAGATTATATTAAACTAGCTGACCGCGTCTTCATCTGCGTGGACTTCAGATATGGCCCGACCTGGATAAAATTTTTATCCAGATCCGTTATGACGTTCTGGCGTGAAATAGTAACAGACATCACATTTATAATATTAGTAAGACTACGCTATGTTGAGTCTTCTGCAATGGCCCATGGTCTTAGATACAGTGTAAAAAAGAGTGAACTCATGGTTTCTAAGGCACGCACTAAAACATACACTCTGCCGGAATTCACTCTCTGTGGCACTGCTCTGTCGGTAGTGTAGTAGGTTCAAGTATCTGGGACACTGGATTGTCGGGGACCTAAAATACTTGATTATTTGATACCATCACGTCTGTATTACCCCGAAAGGTAAGGTAGAGGTGTACTAATGTACACCTACATTTCGCCGGTGTGTTCAGGTCCCATGTAATGAGGGGGCGAGCCTATTGCCATTAACTGGGCACAGATCTCAAACTCCCACGTGCTACTGAGAATTTCTAGAAAAACCCACCCAGGACCCAGGAACCCAGGACCTGTAACGTAGCAGTAGCTCTGAGGACCACTAGAATGAGACAGTTCTAGCTCTGATTTATCTTCATTGTTTTTCAGTATATGGATCATCCGAGTGGTTACATTCCCAAGCCCATGGGTGAACAATACACACATAAAATACCACCAAATGGTCTACCTATTGTAAGTACCTTCTCATGGGCGCTGCCAGGATTACTTTCAGGGAGGTGCATTTGCATCTACACAATAAACTATTAACTAATACAAAATATAGAATTATACATATATATTAAGTAGATAAATCATTAGACGCCGTCACTTTTTATTCAAACAGTAACTTAACCAAAAAATTGATTTTTTTTCTATGTATTTTCTTTCCTGACGGGCTTCAAGCTCCCATGTACTCTATCAATCAATCAATTCTATATTTATTTGCGTAATATGGGTACAATATGGTGTCAGAGTCAGTATAAGAATACAGTATAAGAATCGCCATATACAACCTTTCGGCATGCAAATATGAGTACAGCAGAGTACAGGATAATAAAATAATTTTATCTAATTACAAATATGAATGTCAAGTAAATTACCTACATAGTTAATTACTGTACTTAACTAAATATTATAATACTAAAAATATTATTCAAATTAATACAGTCCTATGTGTTGACAGAAATGTACAAGAATTTATAGCAATGTGTTGCCGTTGACGCCTAGCATCGCGCGTCTGCGCATCCACCGCTCGGCTCACTTTCGGCTTTTATATCTTAATTTTATTTACAGAAATATAAAAAAATATCATTTAGAAATACGTAAAGTCGTCGGTCTTGGTTGTCATACAAACATTTCTGACAGTGGTAGTCAGAAAAGCCAAAAAAGCCTGACAATCAGTCTACTCACCGGATATTTACCAACTTTTTGCCAACTTTTTTTGATAATAATAACGTATAAACGTTCTTTGAATAGGGAAAAATAAAGTATTTGTAAGAAAAAAAGAGGTTATACACAAGGTTAAGTTCATAGTTTTACTATAGATAAATAAGCGATATGTATCATATATAATGCTAGTTTTAATATCGAAATACCTATACCTACAATATAAAATTAACTCGATTTTTTTTAAAATTTATGGAAGATCTGTTCCTCTCTTCTGGCCACTGTCATTATAATATAACGTTCTTGGTCATTACCCAAAAAAACAAATGAGAAATAATCTTATCTTTACGCGTCAGAATAAGATGGGAAATAAAGTATTTTCGGATCTTTATCCAAAAGTATAAAGTATATTTAGTTACCAAAAATAAAATAGGATACTTTATAATAAAGTATGGTTGGCAACCCTATGTGGAGGTCTGATGTCAGTCGCTTCGTCTAAAATACCGACGCCGTCGTTTTTTTATTTTTTTTAATTATTAAGTTGCGGCTATAGTATCACTGCGACCGCTGTCGGTCTATTGTGATCGCCACTGGTTGATTCCTGCTTTTTCACCGCTGAATCCTGCAGCTATTATGAACTGCATGATTTTCTTAGGGGTGAGCTCCTTTATTTCATCCGAGCTTAAGATGTGTTTCCCTAGATGAACACTGCGCTTGTGTATTAGCGATCCGCATTCCCCAAGAAGGTGGAGTGGCGTTTCAACAGCCTCCTCACAGCGTCGACAGGTTTGCGTATCGCTCAACCTCAGTTTGAACATGTGCTTGTTTAAACAACAATGTCCTTAGGCTTAGGACCCCATCATAGTTGGGAGAAGACTTGGAAGATGATATCATTTAGAAATACCTATCCGTGCCAATAATACGGGTAATCAGTATCCCTTGAAGAGGTCTGGACTTGGCAAATGTTACGTTTCATAGCGACGTTTATAGATATAGATACATGTAATTCTGATGAAAGAAAGAAAGAAAATATTTATGTGCACGGAATAATGATGGTTAATCATTTAATTTCAGCATCAGTTACCTAACACTCTAGCCGTAAGTACTAAATGATATACCAACCTATTGTTTTTATAAAGAGTATTTACTTATAGGTTATATGCCTATAGATAATACTCTATATCAGGGATGGCGAACATTTTTTGGTCTACGTGCCACTTTTTCTATACAAATGTTTGAAGACGTCATGACGTGCCGTCAGACAATCTCAAGCGTAGAACCTCAGAATAATAGAACTAAATAACTTTCGTATGAATTCTACATCAATACGGCGGGAATCTCAGTCGCGAAATCTATTTTCTCTATCTATTAACTTGACACTCACAGACTACTTGCCTACATTTCTACCTCAAAATACTTTGTAGCGTGCCAACGATGGCACGCGTGCCGTTGGTTCGCCATCACTGCTCTATATTATCTATAGGTTATAAAAATAAATCTATCTAGCCTGTATTGTCTCATTGCAGGGCAAAGGCCTCCCTCTCCTTTTCCAAACAATGCTGGTCTCTGCTAGTAAGGGCCAGTCCTTTCGGTAGGAGTCAAGCTCGTATCTCCATCCATAAAACTAAAATAAATAAATAAATAAATAAAAATATTGTTAATTTTTATTTCAGAATCGGCCGCCAATCAAACCGGCCGTAAGTACATACAAATCCGAGTCATCATTTTTTATTGCCCCGCTGGGCATGGGTCTCCCCTTAGAATGAGAGGGTAGTGTAGGTTGCTAGACTTTACAATGAGTTAAGAAAACCTTGTCCGACCCGTGAAGGTATTATTAGGTAGCGAGATCCGGTTCTATGTAATACATACATACTATCACGCCTGTATTCCCCGATGGGTTAGGCAGAGGCGTACTTAATGTACACCCACAGTTCGCCTGGTATGTTTAGGTCCCATGTTATAGGGAGCGAGCCTATAGCCATTAACCGGGCACAAATCCAGACTTCGAGCTGCTACTGAGAATTTCATAGAAAAACTCAATAACACTTTGCTCGACTTTGGGGATCGAACCCAGGACCTCTAGCGTAGCAGTCCCGCTTGGGACCAATAGACTAATGAGGCAGTCATGTATATAATCATTTTCAAATTAACATAACATACCATCACGCATGTATTCCCCGAAGGGTTAGGCAGAGGCGTACTTAATGTACACCCACAGTTCGCCTGGTATGTTTAGGTCCCATGTAATAGGGGGCGAGCCTATTGCCATTAACCGAGCACAAATCCAGACTCCGAGCTGCTACTGAGAATTTCATAGAAAAACTCAATAACACTTTGCTCGACCTGGGGATCGAACCCAGGACCTCTAGCGTAGCAGTCCCGCTTGGGACCAATAGACTAATGAGGCAGTCATGTATATAATCATTTTCAAATTAACATAACATACTATCACGCCTGTATTCCCTGAAGGGGTAGGCAGAGGCGTACTTAATGTACACCCACAGTTCGCCGGTATGTTCAGGTCCCATGTAATAGGGGGCGAGCCTATTTCCATTAACCGAGCACAAATCCAGACTCCGAGCTGCTACTGAGAATTTCATAGAAAAACTCAATAACACTTTGCTCGACCTGGGGATCGAACCCAGGACCTCTAGCGTAGCAGTCCCGCTTGGGACCAATAGACTAATGAGGCAGTCATGTATATAATCATTTTCAAATTAACATAACATACCATCACGCCTGTATTCCCCGAAGGGGTAGACAGAGGCGTACTTAATGTACACCCACAGCTCACCGGTATGTTTAGGTCCCATGTTATAGGGAGCGAGCCTATAGCCATTAACCGGGCACAAATCCAGACTTCGAGCTGCTACTGAAAATTTCATAGAAAACTCAATAACACTTTGCTCGACCTGGGGATCGAACCCAGGACCTCTAGCGTAGCAGTCGCGCTCGGGACCACTAGACTAATGAGGCAGTTAGGATTTTTTCCAAAAAAATCCCCGGAATACTTACGGTGACACTGATACGGCACGGGGTTCCAAATATATATAATAAGGTCAACGATGGTTTTATATATAGGTACCTAGTTTTAAAAATTTACTGGATTTTGAGGTAATTGTGGCAATTTGGGCATGACGACTTTAAATCTTAAACTTTAATAAAATTATGTTTACTTTCATGAATATTGAATGTTTGGTGATGTGATTGGGAATTGGGATACCTATATCCCCCTTTCGGAACAGATAGGCTTTTTAAATATAGTGTATATACACGTGTCGTGAAGCGTACGTCAGCTTCTCCTTAATTGAATTTTTTTTTATGTTGACAGGGACGAGGAGATCCTAAAGATCAAAATATCGTGAAGCAATTAGTAAGTAATAGAAGACTAAGGCTTGCCTAGGGGTGCCGATGTAGTCACAAATGAGTAATTATCCCTCTCGTACTCAACAGTTTCGGAAGTCGGTGCCTTCGATTCGGTTTGAACTTTTCGCTCATTTGGAGCGACAGTGTCACAACTGCAAATTTGTAAATTTTACGCTACGCCATTTTTAAGATTTTTTCGTAACACAAGTGAAGATTTATTTCTTAGAGCTAGTAAATATGACGAAAACTAATAAATATTATAAACTAATAAATATGACGTTTTCACTCCTAACGTAGATTATTATCGGGATCATTGTGATGTAATTAGGTCAATTCCGCATTTTTTTGCAGTTGTGACACTGTCGCTCCAAATGAGCGTTTTGTTTTCGCCACCGACTTCCGAAACTGTTATTTTATGTTTGCATTATTTTTATGTTTATGAAGGCGGTTTTACTTTTTGTTAAGTTATTTTATTTCAACATTTTTAGTAGCGAGTAAAATTTTACGCATACCTAGACTTCGTTATCATTTACGTGTTATTGTCATTTTGTTCTAAATTTTGTGATCAGATCTTGACCAAATTTTTATGGGACCACCTCTGAAGTATGAGCTATCAATCAAAAAAGAATTATCAAAATCAGTTGGCGTGATTTTGAGTTATTCGTCCATTTATCGCGCACAACACGCAAATTTAAGACTTATATGATTTATGATTGTAAGAACTGGACCACGTGAAATGGGACCACACGGGAAGCTCCAGCTTTCAAATAAAATAGAATCATCAAAATCGGTTCACCCAGTCGAAAGTTATGACAAACATTAAAAAAAAATACAGTTGAATTGAGTAGTACAGTACTTATTATTCAACGGACTTCAAGGAGGAGGTTTCCTTGAAATCCGTTGAAAAATAAGTACTGTCTACACAAAAGTAGACACTAGTAGAGTACTAAAAATTATAGAAAAGGAAATAATATCTACCTACATAAATAAAAATTCATAAATTAAAGCAATGAATATAGATTAAACAAAACGTCCCTAAATAATAATAAGAATAATAAATATCGATAATAAACATTGTACTGAAAAAATATATCTTATTAATCAAGTTGTATACATATGACAACAAATAATGTTAAAAATTATAATAGTAAATAATAATTATAGACACACATTGCTTCCTCTCTCCTACATTGCTGTGCCCGACGGGGTCCATAATGAACCTAATTTATTGTTATATTTACCATCTAACTATGTGAACTACATTATGGAATGCAATAAATATTGAGTATTGAGATGCACGACCACTACAGTAATGAGGTAATGCAACTTTTTTTTCACAAAATAAATTATTTCAGGCGGACGAAGATGCTGAAATGCCTTTTCCATATCCTGATGGAAAACCTTATGGTGGAGATGACACTTTTCAATTAAATGAATTGGTGAGATTTCTTATTCGAATAGGGAATGTGCGTGTCATTTTTCTATATTTTTAATCAATAGTTTACATTATTAAAGCATTGTAAAAAAAATTCTTTGACATAAATATTAATATTTTAATCTAATCTAATAAACTACAATCAGGTAAGGGAGATTTAAGGGTCCGGCGGAGCTTGAATTGCCCACAAAAACGTAATACCGAAATAAATCGTAATCCAGACAATATTCTATCAAATTATGTTATTATTCGGATTTGGATGTTAATCTAGCTTTCTACGATACTATTTCGTCTACTACTACTTCACTGGAAATAAAAAACCGAAAAATCGTTCCAAACTTGATAAAGTTATCGAAAATTGCATTCGCTTACATTTATTTCCAGTGAAGTATTGTGGATGAAATGGTAACGTAGGACCTAGATTAATGGTATCGGAATCCGAAAAATAACAGAATTTCATTAAATTGTGTACTTTTAAATACTTAAATTCTTGCTGGAAAAGCGAGAATGTAAAAAAAAATATGGCATGGACATCATTCTTTAGCAATATATAATGATTACAAATAAAAATATTTTACATAAATTGGATTTTTTTGATTTTCTAAGGGAATCGTTTGTCTTGGTCTTGGGCATGTGATGAAGGCGGATAAAACGTATGTCACTAAAAGAGTCATGAATATGGATATGGAGTGACGAAGGGAGAACAAAGAAAAATTAGTGATGGTGAAAGGGTGGGAAAAGTGAGTGGATGATGAAGTGACCGGTTGACAGGGATGAATGGAAGAAAGGACAAGCTGCTCCAACCACAAATAAATTGGGACAATAGCAGGATGATGATGAGTTTCTCTAATATGCTGGTTTTTTCAGCTGAGATATCAGCAGCAGTTTATATCTTGATATAAACTTAATAAATAAATAGTGAATGATAGATCGAATAACAGTGTGCTAAGACAACTTTGCGGAATATGCTGTGATGGTTTGGACATGTTGAGAGAATGAATGAAAGGCGATTAAAGAAAGGAATTTATAAGGCGAATGTTAGCGGCAACGGCGGAAGAGGTCGCCCTAGAAGGAGGTACGCCGATCTTATTGGCGAGATACTACAAAAGGGTTAGGTTCTTAGTACTCGTAACTGGCGCGTACGAGTATGTATGAAAAGATGTATGAATTTGGGAGAAGCAAAACATGTGGGCAAGAATCGGAGTAGGATGTGGCTGTCTATAGTTTCTGCCTACCCCCTGTGGGAGAAAAGCGTGAGTGTATGTATGTATGTATGTAAATAAATAACTTGTTAATTAATTAAGTTGTTCCTGCTCACCAGTGGAAGTAATGTGACTGATTTAATGATGATAAAATAACTTTTTCGTTGAAAATTGGTCATAAAACTGTGTTATGTAATGTATGTATTTATTATTCCTAAATGTTGGTAAGTCTGAAGTGAGTTTGAAATGAGGTTGAAGAAAGTTGAAATTGGGTATAACGTTAGTTAAAAATAAGATTTCAAATAGGCAAGTTTGAAACAGGTTTGGAGTAAGTTGGAAGTGAGTTTGAAGTAACTTGGTAGTGAGATTGACGAGATTTTGAAGTAAGTTTTTTTGGTGAGTTTGTACCAAAGTAATGTACCTAGTACAGCAATAAATATTTTTTTTTAATTTTCAGCCAAAAAGGTTGACTGCAGCCAACAAGGTTAGCCCCAATTTTCCTTTGAATATAAATAACTGTAGTAACACATTTAAGTAGAAATGCAAAAATAACAGACAATTGCCACCAAACAGCAGGAAACAAGCTCGTGTGGAGACGGGTTAGAATACAGGTCCTCACTGCCATTCAGAGGCACCTCGTAAGTGGCGAGAAAATATCTGACTTGCTCGGTGGTAGGACCTCTTGGGGTCTGACTGTCTGGCGACCACCCTTACGTCATAGTCTGTCGTAAACTACCTTGGTGTGTGGTTTGATTTTTGCATGTGAGATCCACTTCCCTGTCGATTGCTGCGGCTCTAGCAGTCTGCAGTCCGTAGGGGTTCTTAAAGCTGGGCAACACATCAGCAACTCCTCTGGTGTCCAGGTGGCTCACCTGCTCGTATTTCAATATAATCTGTTAGCGACGCGTTAGTTTTAATTATAATATGATAATTTGTACCTTGCGGGAATCGAACCCGCGAACCGTGACGCAGGAGTCGATTGCTCGTTCACTGCGCCACAGTGTCGTCGTAGCTACGTAGATATGTCTATTAAAGAAAATAATTTGTAAAAGTAAGCGGGTGGCAAGCGCACTGACGTAACTCTAGTGCAGTAGTCGGCTCAAAACCTCTGCGCACGCCGCACGCTTGCTTGCCATCATTTGTCTGTGCTACCTTCAGTTTTAAAATATAGCCCCTTTTGCGCATATTGGATTTTACTTGAGACTGCTTCACCCCAACTGCTACAATAATCAATAAAAATCAGACACATTCTTGGTTTTAAAAATTAAATAATAAGTACCTAACTTACTTACCTAACATTGTCTTACAGTGGGAAGAGTTCAAGGCATTAATAGCGGAGGAAGGGGCAAGTTATTTTCATTCTTAATTTTCCTGTGAAAATGGACTTAGAACATAGAACTAATGCACTTTTGTTATTTAAGGAAAAACAAAATGGAAAAGTTATGACTGATGTAAGTTGACCAACAAAGATGATGCATTTATTTACTGGTTTACATAAAACGAAAGTTAAAAAACTAAAACCCGACCACGAAAAAAATAGGAAACAAGACAATTTTTCAAGATTCTCTTCGTAAAGGAGGATATTCTCTTTATTCTCTTTAGGATAGTAATAATTAATTAATTATTGGTCTTGGGTATATTGTTATATGATTTCTCATATTTTCTGAATTTCTCAAACTCTTCTCTTTCTTTCTCAAAATTAAAACTTCTCTTATTAATCAATGGAATTTACACACCTTTACAGACCCAGACAGACGTCTGATATGCATGTCGTGACATAATTTTCCCGTTGCATTATCTCGTCTCCAACCATACATTCGGCACAAGATAAATGACGACAAAATTATTGCATGGCACACATACATGGCTTGGATGGTACACATGGAACATTTCGCAGATAGCATGTGAACATGAAATAATCTTTCATACGTCACACCAGCGACTTTTTTTTTCACACAGCCTGCTCAAAATCGCACTTCAAAGAAATCGCATTTTAATTAATTGCTTTTTGTTCACGATTTCATTGTAAGTAGCAAAATAGCAAGTGTGGTGATAAATGATTTTGAATGAAATTTCATCGCGGACGAAAAGCAGCAGGTTGCGAAATTTCGCATGTGAAATCGCAATGAAAAAAAGTCATAATTTTATCAAATGAAACTTAGCAAGCATTTCCATGCCTAGTGTATGCCTTGCAGACAAGTGTTAACATATTTGGACGTGTGTTACAGTGGGAGGATGATGCACACAAATGGGCGGTATGTACAAAAACCAAATCTATATAAAGGAGAAATAAAAATACTATATTTTATTGTTATACGATGACAAATAAGCATATGGGCCGCCTGATGGTAAGCGTCAATCGCAGCTTATAGACGCCAGATACACCAGTAGTATCACTCGCGCGTTGTCATCTTGAGACCTCGTAGAAATTTAACCGGTAACATTATAAAAAAAATATGTGGGTCGCACATTACTAGTATTGTTGTTAACCCCTCGTGCTAAGCTAAATGCTTCTGTTACAACTGGATTCACGCCGGTAGTGCAATGGATGCGTTTCCAACCGGCAAACAAATGATCGTGAGTTCGACGCCCTAGCCATTAGGCTATCGGCACTCGATTGCCCTTCAAACCCAAATAGCGCGGAATATTTGACAATGTCCATCACATTTTCAAATATCTATCACTCTAGAACGGAGAACTCCAGAAACGGAGTCTCCCACCTTAATCATTTAGAAAAAAAGATTTCCAGTGCAAAAGGTCATGAAAAACCTTTCATTTTTCAGGCATATTCTAGGCATCTATTGGAAAGGGGGGAACATGAAGTAAGTACCTATCTCGAAAAGTTTGAATTGATTCGGGGCTGAGGGCCTCGCTTATTGTGAAAAAGATGGTGAAGAGTGGCTTTATATCAAGTAATATAATACAATCTTTATTGAACAAATACCTTACAATATCTAGCTCGAGTTACATAATTTGTGAAAGGCGTGCAAATTTACTAAACCCTGCCTCCTAAACTAGGATACCCTGTGTCTTAGGAGACAGTGTTCTACTGTCGCTTGGACTTATCTAACCCATTATGAAGTAAACAGTAACTACAAACGCTAAATCAGCAGATTATACACGGTAAGTTCACATACAAACTAATTTAAACAAAGAAATGAGAAGAATAAAGAAGTGAGCATAAAGCATGATACTCATAGCCTTTACCCAACTTTGGGGCATCCCAACATAGTGGGTATAATAGTGTGGTTGAGTAGATATTCAACCCATTCCACACTATATGTCATATACAGGTGTATATGACATGAAGCGATTGCCCTCAGACCTCCGTAACCCAGGGTCTTTGCTTTTGCACTATCGAATATCTTAAGGGTAGATTAGTAAGTAAGAAAGAAAGTACCTATAGGATATAGCTTTTCTGAATAACCTTTGATTTTTTTTTATGGGATAGGAGGGCAAACGAGCAGACGGATCTGCTGATGGTAAGCGATCACCGCCGCCCATGGACACCCGCAACACCAGCGGAGTCACGAGTGCGTTGCCGACCTTTTAAAAGGGGATTGGGCCTCCGGTAACCTTACTCACTCGGCGAAACACAACGCAAGCGATGTTTAACGCCGATATTCTGTGAGGCCGTGGTATCACTCCGGTCGAGCCGGCCCATTCGTGCCGAAGCAGATATTAATGAAGACATTATAGCATTTATTATATATTTTTATTTTTATTACAGAAAGTAAAACAAGCTGCGGTAAGTTTGATATAATATATTTTGGAAATACCTACAAAATTTTATTTATACCTACATATTCATTTGACGACACGTTTGCGTAGCGGCTGAGCGATCGGCTTCTGCGTCACGTGTTGTGGGTTCGATCCCCACACGGAGCAAATATTTGTATGATCTACAGGTAGTTGCTCCGGGTCTGGGCGTTTGTGTATGTGAGAATTTGTGTTTGTAAACGCACCCACGATACAGGAGAAAATCCTAGTGTGGGGCAACGTTTTTTTAAATAAAGAAAAGAAAGAAAAAGAAAGATATTCTATCTAATACTAAGTCGGGAAAATTTTAATGAATATTGATGAAGCTGCGCACGATTCGCTAGTTATTATGAATTATTATGTCTTGAGAAAGAAACTTCCACTCGTGTTTTTATTAAACGAGTAAAAACTTTTTACTCGGTGTTACTCCGAATTCCCGTGCTAAAACCCTCCGGAAAAGTATTCGGACCCCTTTTAATTAGTGACGAAGACTGCATTCTCTAGCACTTATTATATAATATAAATAAATAAATAATTATATCAATAAATAAATTATTATACTACTATGACTGCCTCATTAGTTTAGTGGCCCCAAGCGCGACTGCTACGCTAGAGGTCCTGGGTTCGATCCCCAGGTCGAGCAAAGTGTTATTGGGTTTTTCTATGAAATTCTCAGTAGCAGCTCGGAGTCCGGATTTGTGCCCGGTTAATGGCAATAGGCTCGCCCCCTATTACATGGGACCTAAACATATCGGCGAACTGTGGGTGTACATTAGTACGCCTCCCCCCTTCCCCTTGGTGGAATACAGGCGTGATGGTATGTTTATTATTATACTAATATATTATATAGTCCTTACTAATATTATGAACGTGAAAGTTTGTGAGTATGGATGTATGGATGTTTCTTACTCTTTCTCGCTAGAACGGCTGAACGGATCTGGATAAAAATTGGCACACTGATAGATTATAGCCTGGAATAACACATAGGAATACAACACCTGGAATAACTACTTTTTATTCAGGTCGGACCCAATCCTGAAGTCCACGCAGACAAAGTCGCGGACAGAAGCTAGTATATTATAAATAAATTATTATACTTTTAATAAACTTTATTGTTATATATTTCAGCGCACAAGAGAGAAGAACGCATCGCCTGTGATTTATACCCCCAGCATTGGTGTAAGTCTATCTTGAATCCTCTTTTTCAACTGTTACAAATTTGCTGAAAGTGCAGTATGCAATGTGCGTTCTTTTTTTTATGAATAGCAATAGCTGTTGATTCAGGGAATCTTTACAGCGTAACCGGACTTGGTGACAAGGCACCGAATGCCTCCAGCCAGGAACAACTTATAACTAAGCAACAGCAGCTAAGGGCGTCCCCTAACGGGACACGAACCCCGGCTTAGAGCATTGCTGGGAGGGCAGCTAGGGACGGCTGGATCTGAGTTCTACTGGCTCGGCGCGGGCCAGCTCGAGCAAGGGACGGGGAGGGTTAGAGGGTCTTCGCGACGGGCCTCGCAGGCGAGGACGACACGTGGTTGCACTTTACAAGCTTTTTATTATAAGTATAGATTAAATTAAAACATATTATTTAGTTAGCGTTTTGTCATCGGTTCTTGCAAATTGCTTAGTCGGTTTAAAAAGTAATATACATTGTTATTTCAAGCAGTGATAAGACCATTGGACTGTCAACTCAAAGGCCTCGAGTTTGAATCCAAGCAAGCACCTGTGACTTGAAATGTACACAATAATAATAATAATTAATTTATTACTCGCTTAAACTGTGAAAGAAAAGATTGTGAGGAAACCTGCATGGATGAGAGATTTCTTCGACGGTTTTGAAATGTGCCAACCCGCATTAGGCCAGCGTAGTAGAGTATAGGCTAACCTCTCTCATGCTAAGAGTGGGTTAATGACAAATGGGTTAATGATGATTCTATATTACAGCATGAAGCTTATTGGGAGGATGGTGAATCGCGACCAAAGGTAAATATAATATCATACGTAATAATATAAACCGTGACAAAAACGGGACACCCTGTTTAAATGGATGAATGAAAGGATTAAATATTAATATTTTATTATACAGGGTCATTTTTCAATAAACGGCCAAATTTAAGGAGGCTGTACAGAATCGATAATATTCGATCTACGAAATAAAAAAGTTAAAATTAAAACATTTTTTATTCACATCATTTCATTTAGATGGCAAATCTTAATAAAATTTTCACACCGCACGCATATGACAACACATCCGCAAGATTTATTAATTTACATTTCATTCAGACATATTCAAATGAAAGTTTTTACAATATATTGTGTTGATTTGACAATAATGTCTAATAAGCAGTCTGGGTTTGACCTTGATGTCTTAATTTTAAAATTTGGCCGATCTTTGAAATGTATAAAGATTTTTTAGAAAAATCCAATCCGTTTTAGAGTTATAATTATAAAGTTGTGTGTAGGTAATTAGGTATAATCCCCATAATATCGCATGAAAGCAACTGTAATGTGTAAACTTAAAGATTTTTCATGGAACATATTTTTCTTTTGTGATTTATTCAGTCGTTATTTAAAAAAGACATGAAAAAAAAAAACACAAACATATAATAACATACATACAAATACATTTTGATATTTATTTTATGGAATACTAGACACTAGACCGACCCACCCGGCCTCGGTTTTACCAGCGTTGCTCCGTTTCTAAGAGGTGTAGCGTGATATTATATAGTCTATTTTGTGCTGGACTATTCAAAACCAAAATAATTTTTCAATTCGAACCAGTAGTTCCTGAGATTAGCGAGTTCAACCAAATAAAGAAACAAACTCTTCAGCTTTATAATATTATTAGTATAGATTGAAACAAAAGTAATTTTATTTGGATGTCTAATATTCGTGTATGTGTCAGATACCAGAACATACATATATACAATCTAAATAATGCACTTAAAAAACTAGTTATCAATTATTTTTTAATATTAATTAATCAAAGATTTAATCAACTAAGATACATCTTTGAAATAAAACTGCTTTTTACAGATTTTATCGCGTTGTATTGATATTATTTGATTACCGACTATCTATAATGGGGTTCCAAGCAGGAACCCCATTATAGATTCCATAAAATCAAATTTCATAAGGATCCGAAACGTCGGTAATCAAATAATATCAATACAACGCGATAAAATCTTTCCATAAAATCAAAATCCAAGCCCAAAACTGCAACACCGAAGGATACGGTGAGCTCGTTCCGCGTGAATCGGATCGCCAATAATTAACAAAAATGTAAGGTAGCTGTTAGTAATTGTAACATTAAGACGTCCAACAACTTAGTCTACCCGTGACCATGGATGCTGTAAAGGATCCGAAACGTCGGGAATCAAATAATATCAATACAACGCGATAAAATCCGTAAAAAGTAGTTTTATTTCAATGTCTAATATTCGCGTAAGTGTCAGAAACCAGTAAGATACATCTTAATCTACTACAATATATTTTAGTAGGTGTCCGAAGTATATATCTATCTATATATAAACTAGTCCAGTCTTTTTATCTTCTCGTACTGACAGTAGCTAGGTAAGTGATCACCGTCGTCCGGTAGGAGGCGCTGGGGTGGCTGCTACCGGTCACTGGGTTGCCAACATATACTTATAATAAATCTGTAGAGAGGTCAATTCTGTACATGAAATATATTTCCAAAATAACTATCAGCGGGTGATTAGTGATCGATACTGACGCCAAAAATGCAATCAGTAAAATTTTTGTCTGTCTGTCTGTATGTTCGTTATAGAAACAAAAACCACTCGACGGATTTCAATGAAACTTGGTACAATTGTTCTTCATACTCCTGGGCAGGTTATAGTATACTTTTCATCACGCTACGATCAATAGGAGCAGAGCAGTGAAGGGAAATGTTGGGAAAATGAGTGATTCATGAGAAAGGTTTCAAGCCATAAAACATCAGCTACAACCCTTAGGAACGGGGCAACGCAGGTGAAACCGCGGGCGAAGAACTAGGGAACAAAGTAACTATTCCACGCGGACGAAGTCGCTGGCAAAAGCTAGTATGTAATATATGTAGGCACGGTTGCACACGTATTTTTAATGTGAATCATATTAATGATGAGTAATGTAAATTATGTTGACTTTATTTCAGCCTGTATCACGTCAAGGCTCAGATGTAGACCCCAATTTTCGGGTAATAATGGGGAATTCCCCCATAATACTATTTTTATTGAATGAGAAAATCCCAGGTTCTGAGGTGCTGAGGAACTGCCAAATTAGTCCAGTGGTCATAAGTGCGACTGCCAAGCTAGAGGTTCGATTCCCAGGTCGAGCAAAGTGTTATTTTATGTTTTTTTTAATAATAACTCGGAGTTTGCATTTATCTCCGGTTAAGGGAAATAAGCTCACCCCTTATCATATGGATACCGGCGATACATGTTGTATATTAGTACTCCTCTGCCTTACCCATTGACAACAGGTTTTGGCTTTTGCTTGGACGTTTGGATAATCTACAGGTAGTTGTTCTGGGTCTGGGCGTTTATGTATGTGAGAATATGTGTTTGTAAACGCACCCACTATACAGGAGAAAATCCAAGTATGGGGCAACGAAAAAAAAAATACAACTGTGATGATTTGTTACATTAAGAAAACTAAAATTCGGTTACATTATGTGGCCATTTTGGTGCTATGTTTTAGAGTCCATGGAACAAACAAGGCCAATTAATATCCTGGAAACGCCGACAGATGAACGATCCCTACATGGTAAATTTTTAAATTACTTAAAAATAGGTCTAAGCAATAACTGCAGTTGTCAATCAATCTGTAAGATTAAGCTGCGCTTGCCGTGAACACTATACATGTAGATGGGTGACCATTCTCAACACTTCAAGACGTCGACGTGGACGTAGAGAACATCAAACCATCGGTCCCGGTTGTCATTCAAGCATCTATAACAATCGTTAGAAGCCCAATAAGCTTGACAATCAATCTGTGATGTGAAGGCAAATTTCAATCTAGCGGGCGGGACTCGCTGTGGATTAGAGGTGTATCTAACCAGAAGACGCAGGTCCTGTTCCTACTTGCAATTGAATTTTTCCTTCACTAAAATATCTTTATGATCTTAGTATGGAAAATGCAAAAAAATACTAAAAGATAATCAATCTGTCCTCAGGATATTGGTATTGTTGAGTTACCTAAATACTGTGTTTATTCGCCCCTGGCTTCGGGCTATGTCAGCTGATCTATCACAAAATCACTCGTGGCAGATTCGGTTATTTTAATAAGTATCACCGATTGGTCAATAGAAATATTAGGTTTATTAAAAACCTAGCGGCTCGGAGTTGAGATCTGTGCCCGGTTAATGGCAATAGGTTCGGCCCTTATTACATGGGACCTAAACAAATCAGTGAACTAAGGGTGTAGATTAGTACGCCTCTGCTTAACTCTTCGGGGCATATAGGCGTGATGGTATATTATGTTGTTAAAAACCTACTTGTAAGGTGTTTCAACATTGTGTTCATTTTGTTTCAACAGCAAAATCCAGACGTTTACAACGACAACTTGCAAGGCCCAATGGAACAAAGTCAGCAAATGCCTCCAATTTATTATAAAAACCAGAATACACCCACCAGGGACAGTGAACCCAACCGGCAAGTACTTGAACGCTTGGCGGAAATGGATTACCCTGAAGGTCTGAGAACTGGTGACCTGGCTCGTTATCTGCCACCGTATCCACAACATAATTTTGGTTCAGGGCCCGAAATGGTGCCCGCGGGAGAGTACAGTCCGAATTTGCTAACTGATCTAAGAAAACCACCTGAAAAAATTCCTGGACCAGGTTCCGAGCGGGACTACCCAAACGGTTACCGTCCATTCGGTTCACAGCCCCAAATGGGTTCTGGGATGAGTTTCAATCAAGGGAGAGGTAACGCGATGAATCCCGGGATGAGTCCGGGGCCTACAGGAGATTACCCCGAAAATTTTGAACATGCTCCTATACCTCGAGAAGCCAAGCCACCTGCCCTTAGGGCGGGTGGTCCACCCATGGATATTCCAGGGCCAGAAGATTACTTGCATGGTTACAAGTCGCTTCTTCGGACGGGTGGGAACCCTAGCGATTCTCAGGGAGGTCCTGGAAGGTCTGAAGGAGATTACAGTTATAGTCAAATGGGAGTGGGTCCACTTCCTGGTGGTAGGTATCCGAAAAATTTTGGTCAACCTGCACCTCGTGAAAGGCCAGACGCCATACCAGCTGCTCTAAGACAAGGTGGGGAATATCCATCTAAGGATTATCCGGGACCGAGTATGGGACCAAAAAATTATCCGGGAAGTAACAGGTCGCCCCACCGTATGGGTGAGATGCCTGGTGATAACAAGCCCTCTCCTGGACCGGGGTCTGAAGGAGATTTCCCTGAAGGTTTTCACCCTAATATTGCTGGAGGATATATGGGTCTGTCATCGGTACCAAAGGAATTGGGGCCATTACCAGGACGAGTGCGCGGAAGTCCTCCACGGGACATGCCAAAAGGTCCAGTAGATATGGACGAATCTGACCTAGTGAGCGAAGAAGCAAGAATACCTGATAGCCCTGGACCGATGGGGTTTTCGCCAAGAACGCCCGGAAGACCACCTGGACAAAATTCCCAAGCAATTAGATTCCCAGGTCGTATACCTGGGAAAGAGCCTGGCGAATCACTGGAGGACTATATCGGTCCAAATGCACCGCAATCCCCGCCTGGCTATGGACGAGGAAACCCCAGCCTAATGAGAGACACAGGTCAACCACCACGGGGTTCGAGATTAGTAAGTAATCTTTCATTTTATATGAGCTTCAAATAAATAAAAATCATATTTTTTTTAGATAGGACTAGAAATATTGGATGCACAGGTATTGTTACTAGTTACATACATACATACATACACTCACGCCTTTCTCCCACAGGGGTAGGCAGAAACTATAGACTGCCACTTGCTACGATTCTTGCATACTTCTTTTGCTTCTTCCACATTCATACATCTTCTCATACATACACGCCGGTTGTGAGTGCTACGCACCTGACCTTTTGAAGGATTTCGCCAATAAGATCGGCGTATGTCCTTCTAGGGCGACCTCTACCGGCGCTGCCGCTGACTAGTTACATACTTATTATAATAACTAGTTTTTTTAATTTTGTTTTGTCTTGTGACTTAGTATTAACTTTTTTTTCCTATATTTATGCATCAAAAGCGGCTTCAACCTAAGGCCACAAGCTAGGACGCTCCTAGCCAATTAGTTTTAGGCGACGAGCATCACTATAAAATAAAATTTGCTTTATTGTCTATAAGGCTATGGCATTGGACATAGATTAAGGAAAAATAGATCAAATTATGTACCAAGAACCATACACTTTTATAGTTTTCCTTAATCTGTGGCTCTGGTAGATGGCTGTGCCCGTTGTGTTGCCAGCTCCCCTTTTTCTTTTTTTTACGTAACCTTTTGCTAGTTTTAAGTTTATATTTGTAAATTATGCATTTTGATTTGTTGTGCGAAAATAAAAACTTTTTCTTTTCTTTCTTTCTTTCTATGTAAATATTCACTATATGCGTATAAATACACACTTTTAAAATTGATATATTCAGCAAACGTTTGTCGTGACGTTATTTTCGTGTCTAAGGCTTTAATAAACCAATTCATGCCAGAGGGCAAAAAATCATTTTATTATGAAACAAGAGTAGCATCTTGGCAACTTTGGAATAATTGAAAGTGGCTTTTTTAACCCTACTAAAGGTTTGCTTGATAGGATTTAAAGATCTTTTTAGAGACCAATACCGAAACCAATGACATATAAAGCCATGCTAACAGACCGAAAGGGTGTGCAATTGATACGGTCACGTATCAATTGAACACCAATTTTTTTTTTATTAAACTATTTTTTTATTGACAGCCATCTGGTTACGATTTGCTGATGATCGCTAAAAAGAAGATAGCGGTATGTATCCTTATCCAGGGCCGGATTGAGCCACTGTTAAATATGAAACGGTAATTAAAACGAAAAAAAAATACTACCATACAAGTTCGTCTGTCATCATTTAAATGGAAAATTTATTTTGGTTTTAATTACTATCTCCAATTTAACTATGGGTAGGTATATTACTTTTTTATAATAATAAAGGTGTGTTGAAATAAAACCACTACAGATTTTATAACGTTACATTATTAAATCCCAGTGTGGGGACGGGTTAGAATACTGTTCCTCACTGCCTTTCGGATAGACATCCCGTAAGAGGCGTGAAAATATCTGAATTGCTCGGTGGTAGGACCTCCTGGGGTTTGACTGGCAGGCGACCACCCTTACGTAGGAGTCTGTCGTAAAGCACCTTTTTGTGTTTCGACTTTTGCACGTAAGAGCAAGTTCCCCTTAGGTTGCTGCGGCTCTGGCAGTCTGCAGTCCGTAGGGGCTCTTAATGGACGGCAACGCATCAGCAACTCCTCTGGTGTTGCAGGCGACGATGACTTCTTACCACCAGGTGGCTCGTCAGCTCGTTTTTCGACTTAATCCATAAAAAAATTGTAAAGTATTAAAATTAAAATCTGTAGTGGTTTTATTTATAGCAAAATTGTGTCATTTACTGTTGTGTGTTTTCTCCACCCTGTATAAAATAACAAATAACTTTCACTCTTATCTTCATCAAACAGGCAACAGATATAACTCAATAAGTACTTTGTTTTATTGTGATTAGTTCATTAATAACGGTATTCTTGTAAAGTAATTGCTTGGTTATAATCCGCAGGCATCAAATCGGATGGATGGAATCACTGACGATTCAGCGCTACGCGCGGCGGTGAGGATTTTGAATGTTACTTTTGAAACTCGAATTATAGCTGGCGATCATTATTAAAGACTAGTGACCCACTTGCGGCTTCACCGTCGCTGCTCTGTTCCTAAAAGCGTACCGTGATGTTATATAGCCTTCGTGGATAAATGGACTATCCAACACAAAAATAATTTTCAAAATCAGTTCAGTCGATCCAGAGATTGTACTCTACAAGCTCACAAACTTTACCTCTATTTAATGTTACAAGTATTTATTTTTCACGATGGATTTTTATAGATTTCGTAGAAAACGTTATTGAGTAGGTAGTACCACTCCTTTATAAATATAGGTATAGTTTCCTCCCTGTATAGTTATTTTGCGTAACAAAATTCGAAACTGCGTCTGGTTTGGTACGCCTTACGATTTATTTATCGAGGGTACTCGTACTGCCTGATTGATTGATGTTGAATTTATCTTCTACATTATTGCTTGCATTGTTGACTGCCTCATAAGCCTAGTGGTCTTGAGTGCGACTACTACCCTAGAGGTCCTGTGTTCTATTCCCAGGTTGAGCAAAGTTTTATTAGAATTTTCTATGAAATTCTCAGTAGGACCTCGGAATTGTATACCTGGAGAATGGCAATAGGCTCGCCCCCTATTACATGAGACCTAAAATACCGGCGAACTGTGGGTTACATCAGTACGCCTCTGCCTAACCCGTCGGGGAATATATACGTGATGGTATGTTCTTTAACATTGTTGGCTATGCAGGTTCCGTTTCCGGTTTCGAGTTTTCTACGAGCCCTTAGTACTGCCTACACCTGAAACAACATCGACAACCCACAGATTATTATCTATTTAAGTAATTAATTTGTTGAAGCTTAAACAAAATAACTGTTGTTTCTACTTTTCGTTACATAATGTCTTATAATATATACTTATCATAATGTTGAAGCGGCGGTAGCCTAATGGCTAGGGCTACACTTGCGATCATGTGGTTGCCGGTTCGAAAGCCACCCATTGTACTACCGACGTGAACCGACTCGTAACACAAGTATTTAGCTTAGCACGAGTGGTTAACAAGAATACTTGTAATTTGCGAGCCATATTGCTTAAAAAAAAGTCTAGAAGTATATTCTATTTTATATAGGTAGGTACTATTGAGACCGGTGAATTCATAGTAATTTTAATGCTTATAATATTTAAGGGTAGCGTAATATAATTATGAATTTCATAAATTTTACAGGGAACTACAACGCCACGGGTAAATATTAAGGAGATTCATAAACATTTTAACTTTTACTGACAAATTAAAACATTAAATTGATTATCTGATAATCCATACTAATATAAGTAAGTTACTCTGTCTGTCTACGTGTTCATGCCTAAACCGCTTACCCAATTTTGATGAATTTATTATAGAACTAGTTACAGTACTGTTGCCTGCAGTTTCACTCACGTTCCAAAAAGATTAACATTCTATAAATCCGATTCTAGGCGGCGTATCAAGATGAAACATGCACCAGATTTTAAGTTAAACCTCTAGCAATACATCTGTGAAAACGGTGACTTTGTCTGCGTGGACTTCAGAATTGGGTCCGACCTGGATAAAAAGCCTATATGTTATTCCAGACTATAATCTATCTCTGTGCCAAATTTCATCTAGATCCGTTCAGCCGTTCTGGCGTGAAAGAGTAACAAACATCCATAAATCCACACATCCATACTCACAAACTTTCACGTTTATAATATTAGTAAGGATTAATCTAATACTACAATACCTGCCTAAAAAGCCCAAAGTCTGCTCCTGACCTCTGATAAATTGAGCCCGGCGATAGATTGAACCATGAAGATGGATATTTAAGGCCTTTTGCCCAAAAAATCTAATGGCTTTGCAAAACCGCAGGGAACAGCTAGTAGGAACGATACATTTATAAAATTAATATAAAATATGAAATTACAGCCACTCACAAAAGAAGAGATGATAAATCGGTTGCCAAAATTCGTAAGTATTTTTATTAATATTTCAACCTAAAAAATAACGTAAGTGACAAGTAGCAGTCATCAGTGATATCACAGGAACCTAAAACAAAATAAAAAATTAGTGTGGCACTCGGGGACTGCCGCGGTAAAGCTATTGCATAGCGTTTTTTATCAACTTATGTAATACAATCAATGCCACCTAAAGGCGGGTTGCTGAACTAAAGAGACAAGCGTGTTTCTCTTTAGTTCAGCAACCCGCCTTTAGGTGGCATTGGTTTTTATCAACTTATGTAATACAACCAATGCCACCTAAAGGCGGGTTGCTGAACTAAAGAGACAAGCGTGTTAGGTTTTTTTCGTTACGGAATTTCTGGATTCGGTCCCCACGCTCAAGGCCCGCGATAGAAGCTATGCAATAGCTTAAAAGAAATATCTACTTGTTTAATAACCACAGCAAGTAAGTACAGTCAACAGCGCATTGAGTTACCACAAACTGTCAAACCCCAATAGATAATAAACTTAGATTATTTGGAGATTAAATCCAAAATCGATTGAAGAAATTTGACAGTTTCGGATACCATGCTACGCGGTTGACCGTACCTAAATCACTAGTTGCAGGTTGTTGCCTGCCAACGTTACTTCTAGAGTTTTTTGAGACACAACACTTTATACCCCGCCAAATAGAATAGAAGCTTGTCTCCTCCAGCGGCCTTTTTTTTTCAAGAGTAGGTAGTCCAGTCAATAAAATGTCCAAATCAGTAGTAAGTCGATACGTGCCCTTGAAAGCTGGTATGGCTGGGTCGCCATGTGCTGTGCCTTGGTAGATAGTAAGATAGTAGTTCCTTTAGATTGATTTGCCATATGCTAGCATACGTTTATATTATGATTATGATTATGATTATGATTATGATTATGATTATGATTATGATTATGATTATGATTATGATTATGATTATGATTATGATTATGATTATGATTATGATTATGATTATGATTATGATTATGATTATGATTATGATTATGATTATGATTATAAATACTCGCTCCGTGCTGATTTTGAACTTGCATCCTATGGCACTGCGCTAATCGAGCCTTCAACTATTTATAAATTTAAACTTCGTTCCATCCGGGTGTCCCTTGACACCTCTCAAGTATTTTTTGCCACATAAGTGGTATAAAAAAAAGTAATTTACAAATAAACATAACGCTGACATAAACACATTACGTACACTATACACTATAATTATGCGGCTTTTGATCGACCCCGCCCTCCAAGAGACGCCGAACGAAAGTGCGCGAGCGATGCCAAAACCAGTCTGTCAGGCGAAAGGCCGAAAACGTCTGGTTAAAGAATCTGTGTCCGGCCTTTTTTGGGTATAGCAACTCTTGATGTAGGTAAAGTTGCTAGCAAGAAAACTTCAAGCCATCACAAGATAATTATAGTAACATAACATACCATAACGCCTGTATTCTCTTAAGGGTTAGGCAGAGGCGTGCATCTACATCCACAGTCCGCCAGTATGTTTAGGTCCCATGTAATAGGGGACGAGCGTATTGCCAAATATCAAAAAGAAAAACCCAATAAAATTTTAATAACTCAGGATCTCTAGCGTAGCAGTCGCGCTTGGGACCTCTAGACTAATGGGACGAATCTGAGTTCTTCTAATGTTTCTACCAACAAAAAAAGCCTGAAATTCCCAACCCCAGAAAATACCAACACTCAAATCCAAATTAAAACCCAGGATCTCTAGCGTAGCAGTCGCGCTTGGTACCACTAAACTAACCAGGCAGTGGGTAGATTATATAACACCAAAAAAATACTGACGTCATAAAATACATCCGGGTTTTATTGAGGTAAGTACTACCTATCCCAAAAGTTTCAAAGTTATGGCTTACCAAGAGATTAGTCGTAACTTTAAGTTGACGGCTTGAGTCAAAGTTCGAGTGAGATAGCGCTTTCGAAGCAACGACAGGTACCTACGAGAAGTATAGGCAGGGCCGGATTATTCATGTGTAGGCAACTGTCTAGGGGCCCGTATCAGCTATGGGGCCCCGTGCCCCTGAATAGTGTTTATCTATTGTTGATATGCTTTGGGATGCGAGCAATAACTTGCTACGAAACTACTCAATATTTCTATAATAATTTATCTGTTGAAAAGAATCCTTTTTATTGTCTTTCAGGATGATTTCCACGCTCCAATACGCTGGGTGACATTCAATTCGGTAAGATTAAAGGTGTCTAAGTGTATTTATTTGATGAGCCAGCACGCCTGCCACCCGTGATGGGTTCGATCCCCAGGTCAAGCAAGAGGTTTTCTATTAAAACATAAATAAGATAAAAACATACCTATTAGGTACTTATCTATGGGTAGCCCAGCACCAAATACTATCTTATATAACGGATAACAGTAATATTTTTTTTTCTTATTTTTATAAAAATATTTAAAAAATTATACAAATAAGTAAAATGAATAAATGAATGGAATAATAGTTATATAATGTGTAATTAATTTATAAATTATGTTTTACAGCTGCGTCATTATAAATGGAGTAGAGGTCTTGGGTTAGATTCCGAGGTCGAGCAGTGTTATTTTATTTAAATTAAATAAATAAAATAACATTTTATTGCATAATATAAAATAAATAAACAACATAAATACTTTTATTGAGTTTCTCTATGAAATTCTAAGTAGCAGGTCAGAGTTTGAATTTCTGCCTGGTTATAAGGAGTAGGCCCATATTACTTGGGATCTAAAGAGACGGCGAACTGTGGGCGTAGGTACATTAGTACACGTCTGCTTAATCCATCGGGAAGAACAGGCGTGATGTTATGTTTATTTTTTCAGCCAGATACAACGGATGGTTTAGCCAGAGTGACGGTAAGAAATTTGGCGGTTTTTATTTTCATATCATTAAGTTATTTTATTTTAGACATTATTATTATTATTATTTTATATTTACTGAAACAGAAAATGGTTTTAATTGCGCATTATTTGCCGGTTTGAAACCCACCCATTGCACTACCGACGTGTACCCACTCGTAATACAAGCATTTAACTTAGCACGAGGGGTTAACAAGAATACTAAAAGTTTTTTTTTAATTGTCATTTTCACATTCTGTAATATAAACTTATTTTCGTTTCAGGACAGAAAATCGCATCACAATCAACAGCACGTTATTGAGGTATAAAACGCTGATACTAAAGTCAGTAGTTTAGTGTTTTTAAAGCATGTAGGGTTTAGTGTAAGTAGTCATTGGCCTGCAGGCGGCTGACTTGGGTAGGCAAATGTCCTATGGGGTCTAATTTTTATATATCATTATATGATTCATGAATATCTTATCTGATCTTAAGTGGGGCCGAGGCAGCAAGGCCTCAGTCCTTGCCAGTCTCAGCACTTGTCAAAGTGCACTGAGGCCTTGCTGCCTCGTCATTGGGTCGCCAATGGGATCTTTTGTGCTTCCCCTAGATATCTATTACTCATCCTCACCCAGTTCCTCAAACACCTCTTCCATGAGCTTTATAAGGAGGCCTGGGGGTATGATCCGATGAGTGTATCTGTAGTCATCTGATATTGGATAACGCTGCCCCAAGAGGCACATTAGCTTTCTAGCCATTGCATCGCATGTATACAGAAGATGATTCACGAATAACACAACCGGACATAATTTTCCAGTATAAGTTGTCCTTGTATAAGTTTTTTGTGCACTTAGGGTTACTTTCGTAACGTTTCCCCTTTTTTGCTTGTCTCGAGCTCGAATGAAACGAAAGAAACAACTCTATGTTTAAGAGCGCTGAGTCCGAGCCTCGAGCGCTGGGTCAACGCTCATGAGCCTTGAGGCTCGGCCTCAGTGCTCGTTTTAACAACACTACCTCGAATTCAAATCCAACCTTTGACTTTTTGCAACTATGTGCGTGTTAATATTTATTATTTATATTTTATAATTGTAACTTTACAGGGAGAACTATATGTGCCCATTATAGATGAAAGTATGTCTAGATTAGGCTGGACAGTAAGTACATTTTTATTTGTTCTGTTATACTACACGATACTACCTTCGTTAATAGAGCATCATACATACATACACTCACGCCATTCTCCCACAGGGGTAGGCAGAAACTATGGACCGCCACTTGCTACGATTCTTGCTTACTTATATATACCTACTTCTTTTGCTTCTTCCACATTCATAAATCCTCTCATACATACGCCCCGGTTGCCTGTACTACGCACCTGACCTTTTTGAAGGATTACTTTTTTTAATTTGTGATAGGCTTACGCTTGACCGCCAGTTCCCCTGATGTTAAGCGCCACTGCGATCTACGATGGACCATGCTTGCCTAGAAGGAATTGATTCACTCGTTATTTAAAGACACCCAGATTATATCTATCAGGGAAGATCCACTCGGGAAGCGCATTCCACATTCCAGCGGTACGCATGATAAAAGTTTCTCCAATAAGATCGGCGTATGTCCTTCTAGAGCGACCTCTTCTGATGGTGCTGTTAATATTCGCCTTATAAATTCCTTCTTCTTCTTTGAAGAAAGTTCTTACAAAGTACAATTATTTGCAATATACAGTATTTGCAAATAATTCATTTTAATTTCTTCATTACATCTCATTTCATCCCATTCCATCCCATCTCATTTCAGGCCATTTCATCACGCCTCATTTTGTCCCATTTCATTTAATATCAATTCATTGTTATGCCTGAGCATAAAAACAAAAAGATAACTAAACTGAAATTATGAGCAAAATTGACTCTTACTACAATATAAATAACTTCATTTTTTGTTAATCTTACAGACAGAAGATCCCATGGCTTTCACAACAGACCCCCCAATTATACCTCCCAACGATACAGTGATGAAGGTGGTGGTTAGGTCAATGGATCTCAACAAAACTGACCAACGAGAGTGGCTGGCTTACGAAACCATCCTTGGATCGAAGAAGCAACATGAAAAAGAGGTTTTTGTGATTGTTATAAGATGATAAACCCGCAAGGTAAGCGGGCCTATAAGTAGGAAGCAAGGTGTAGTGATATCGACCGCGCTATATAGAAACTAGACGGACAAGTCCTGAATCGCGCAAGTGAAGTTTACAATACAAACTTATATATATACAACCGCCCGACATCAACTGGCCGTGACCCGCCAGGCAAAATACCTGCCTGGTCGGAGGATCCCCCTTTAGGTGGAGAGGCAACACAACTTGTCCCTCCATACAAGGCACGGCGCCTCTTGATGGGGTTCAGTGAATGCTGAACTACGGCCCGTGGAATACGGTAATGAAAGAATTGCGGGTTTTAGTCGATTCATCAGATATTGCTGCTCTCCCGTGGTAGACGATGTATGAGGATTTTCTACGCTATAAATAAATGTCATAATATGCATATAATTCCGGTCCACAAGGACCGGTCTTCGGTCTTGGCCTCTGTTCAGCAGTGGATGTCTTTGATTGATATCAAGATAATGAAATAAAGATTCCTTCAAATTAGGCCACCAAATGTCAGCAAATTATTGCGTAGCAGAGTATAAGTGGAAATATTTAATAAAATGTAATTTCAGGGGTCTAATCTGGAATTAATTCAGAGAATTTGGAACTCAAAGGAGCTGCTCAAAACCTTTTTAATTAATCGTAATAATTACGATTTATGAAAAGTAGTCAGAGCAGCAATGTTGTAATGCTTAGTGCAGAGACCAAAATCATTCAATTATCTTTATACTGTTTATCCAAAAAGATGAAATGTGACGAGTGAAACACTGACACAGATTAATAAATACCTCGGGTCTCTAATTGCTAACGTCATACCCTCAAATTTTTTTTTTTTGTAATGAGTGTGGTAAAATGAGAATTTAGAGTAGGCAACTCGAGTAGTTGTAATCCAGCTGTCAACTGCCAGTGTGCAACAACGTGTACGCCGAGACGCGCACGCGCTATAATTTAATGTATCTTGCGCACGCGTCTTGCGGGTAGCGCGACTACCCGTGTTCGCGCCGATATTATTGTCCTAGAACCAGGAGATGTCTAATATTTTTTATATGGCAAACGCACATAAGGGTTCCACTAGAAACTTCTTTAAAGCTACGGTGTTCTTTTGGATTTAAGCGATGATACTTTACAAGTTGTCCTGCTTTTACTTGTGTAAAATTAAATTGTATATTGATTTTAGATGTATAAATTGACTTTTAGAATTATACGTAGGTATTTTAGTTAGTGTACGTAGTATAATAAAAAATGTTTTTTTTTTTAGTGTGACGGTCAATCGTGTCAAGCAAGAGTAAGCTTTATCTACATACATTTTAATACTTTATTATGTATATTAACTAGCTGTACCTCCGGCATGCGTTGCAAGGCCTCTTTGTATTTTTTCTTTATAAACTTTCCCGGGCGCCACACAATTTGTAGATATTTTTTAATTTAGAAGATGTTTCTACACGCGATTTTGGCGTGTTTTTTTTTAATAAAAAAGTTGTCAAAGAGCGAATTTAATCTACAACTTAGTTATCTTAAAGGCCAAAATCGATTAAAATGTTTTGGTTATTTTATTTACAGTGCCACAAAACTGGGTGTGATGCCGTGGTAAGTACTTGTACCATATAAAATAGTATACCACCAAGCCCGTATTTCTGACAGGGAAGGCAGAGATGTCCTGATACACCCCGGCAGTTCACCGAGGCATAAGTCTCATGTGATTGGTGCCGAGCCGCGCCCAAATTCAAACTCCGTGCTTCTACTGAGATTTTTTATAAAAATCAAATTAGACACACAAATATTTATCTCAGATTACGTTTTTGTGGGCAATTCATGCTTTTTTATGGGATAGGGTGACAAACGAGCAGGCCAATCACCTGATGGTAAGCGATTACCGCCACTCATGGACACCCGCAACACTAGAGGAGTCACAAGTGCGTTGCCCGGTTTTTAAAAGGGGATTGGGCCGCCGGTAACCTCACTCACTCGGCGAAACACAACGTAAGCGTTGTTTAACGCCGGTTTTCTGTGAAGCCGTGGTATCACTCCGGCCCAGCCGGGCCATTCGTGCCGAGGCATGGCTCTCCCACGTAAAATAATCCGGCGGACACATAATTAATGTTATAATCATGTGACATTCTAATGAACTTCAATTTAATAAAAAAAAATAATCTAATGCTTAAGTTTTCAGTTTTCAATTAAGTTCTTATGTAACTTTCTCAAGCCTACTAATAGCTACATTACATTTTTTGTAACTTTTAATTTATATAATATAACATAACATACCATCACGCCTGTATTCCCCGAAGGGTTAGGCAGAGGTGTACTTAATGTACACCCACAGTTCGCCGGTATGTTTAGGTCCCATGTTATAGGGGGCGAGCCTATAGCCATTAACCGGGCACAAATCCAGACTCCGAGCTGCTAATGAGAATTTCATAGAAAAACCCAATAACACTTTGCTCGACCTGGGGATCGAACCAGGATCCAGGACCTCTAGTGTAGCAGTCGCACTTGGGACCACTAGACTAATTAAGCAGTCTATATATTTATATAATATTTAAATGATTAATTGGATACTTATATTAATTACAGTGTAAAGGAGACACCTGTGCAACTGGGGTAAAAACCTATCCTTACTTTCTTTTCTATTGTGTTGATATTTTTTTTATTTTATGTTATTTGAAAGAAAAATCAGATACAATCCTTACTAATATTATAAACGTGAAAGTTTGTGAGTATGGATGTATGGATGTTTGTTACTCTTTCACGTCAGAACGGGTGAACGGATCTGGATGAAATTTGGCACACAGATAGATTATAGCCTGGAATAACACATAGGCTATTTTATATTATATTTTTATCCAGATCGGACCCAATCCAGAAGTCCACGCAGACAAGGTCGCAGGCAGAAGCTAGTATTAAAGTTACTACATAACTAACAACACATAAACCAACTTCTGGGCAACGTGTTGTGGGTTCCATCCCCACACGGAGCACATATTTGTATGATCTACAGGTAGTTGCTCCGGGTCTGGGCGTTTGTGTATGTGAGAATTTGTGTTTGTAAACGCACCCACGATACAGGAGAAAATCCTAGTGTGGGGCAACGTTTAAAAAAAAATATATCATAAGACACGAAAGATAAAAAAAGCTTAGATAATGAGATACTTGATCAAAGGCCTGAGCTCTTTCTGGCTTAGATGTAATATACCATCTTGCCTTTATATGTCTTCAAGGGTTTGCAGAGATCTATGCAAGTGCACATAAGAATCATAAAATGTACGATTTTTTTCTAGTGTGTGGGAGTAAGCTGCAATGCCGTTGTAAGCTATACTTTAACTAATACTAAAATTAATATTATAAATGCGAATGTCTGTCTGTTTGTTACGTTTTCACACCTAAACCGCTGAACAGATTTCGATAAGATTTGGCTAGGAGAGATTATATTCTGAGGAAAGATATAGGCTACCTTTTACCCAAATAAAACTTTAGGAAGCGCGTGAATCCGCGGGCTAAGGTAGTTCAATAGTTCTTTATACATAATAATAAAAATAAATTATTGAATGATTTCATACTAATAATTTAGAAATGCGACAGCAATTCTGTCTGTTTATTATGTTTTCACGCCCAAACCGCGGAACCAATTTTAACGAATTTTGCTATAAAGATAGATTGGACCTTTGAGAAGGACATAGGCTTTTTAGGACATAGGCACTTTTGTCTTATAAAGTCCTTTGGGATGAAAGTAAAACCGCGGGCAACAGCTAGGTTTTTATAAATTAAGAAAATCATACGGTATATTAAAACAAAACCAGCTTACGTATTCTATTGCGACACTCTTTATAGCGACCATGGTCATGGTCTGCCCGTGGAGCATGGACGCTCTAAAGAGCCCGAAACGTCGGGATAATTAATGGTCACGGGCAGACTCTGACCATGGATGCTGTAAAGAGTCTGAAACGTCGGGATTATTAATGCGAGTTTGACGCGATAGAATCCGTAAGCTGGTTTTGTTTTAATATGTCGAATATTCGGGTAAGTCTCAGAAATCATACGGTATAATTTCTTTGCGTGTTACGTAAAAAAAATATATGAAATTATTGGAATTAAATTTAAATTTTCAGTGCAAAGGACCGGGGTGTTTCAGTATGGTATGTTTTAACCGACTTCAAAAGAGGAGGTTCTTAATTCATCTGCATTATTTTGTTCACATTTTCAACTATGATTTGTTTACATTTTTATGTTTGTTGCTTTGATTGATTGGTTATAAACTGTCTGTAATCTGTAACTGCCCGCAATTGAATTTTTTCCTTTACTAAAAAATAACTATACATGACAATTATTTTTTAATATAGTGAGTTAGATAGTTTAAAATATCTCTGAAACTATCTTTTTGTGTTTTTTTTTTTGCATTTTCCATGCTAAGATTATAAAGTTATTTTAGTGAAAGAAAAATTAAATCGCGGGCAAGATTCGAACCTGCGTCATCTGGTCAGTTAGACAGATTACAGATATACAAATTTTCAGACAGCTAGCCTATTTTTAAAACAGAAACTTAAAAACATATTACTATCAAGTAGCATAGGCAACTCTATAGCTACAATGCATGTGACATCATCATGCTGGCTACGGCGTAGCTTGCTACTTATCGCTACGCCGTAGCCTCTGGCTGTTGCTACGCCGTAGCTAAGTATGTTGTTTACTGGAATAATTATTCCAGTAAATATCCAATTCCAGTCCCCAATCCCAGTTCCAAAAAACATTCCAGTAGCAAGCTAAAATTGCAAGATTCGTTGGCCCTTCATTGGAGTAATGATAAAATCAGCTATTTCCATATAATATGTGCTATTTGAAATTGCTAGTAGAGATTTATCTTTATTATAAACCTGAGATCTCACGGTTGCTGCTGTAGTCTCTATCACTTTTCTTTTTAAACTTTGAAACTGACTTTGACTGCACGACACTAAACGTCATCATAAAATTGGAAAGCATTTCAGTATTAGCTACACTATTGATTGCTGCAGTAATAAAGTGATTTATTCCATCATCAACAGATGTAATTACCGGTAAAAGGAACAAATAAAGTAGTACTACCTAATATTTTTTTATGACACGATTGATGGCGCACAAGTGATTGAGTTATCGGATTGCTTGCCACGGGTAGCGGATTTGATTCTCGCGTGGAATAAACATTTGTTTTAAAAACTATAAAAATACCCAGACCAATATCTGGGTATTTTTAAAATATTTTTTTCTTTTGCTATGTTTCATTAAATTCACTGTTAAACGTTCGTATGAAACTCGTCAAAACCCGTCACCTCATCATTCACTCACTTTCCCATCATATCGGCCTTAATGCAATCCATCCATCTTTTCTTTGGTCTCCCTCTACCCCTCCGTTCGTGTGGTAAACTTTTACTTTGAACACAATCTTTATATTTGCCCAAAACGTCGTTATGATTCTTGGGCAAAGTTCTCAGTTTAATTTTCATTTCTAGTGCATCGGGGACCAATGTACAGCTAAGGTAATTCCATTTTCAATTTATAAAATAGATATATTGCTTGCTAACAAAATTAAAAACAAATAAATGCGGGCTTTTTTGTAAAACCTCTTTTGTTTTAAATTATCGTGTTATACATACATCACGCCTGTATTTCCCGAAGGGATAGGTAGTTGTATTAATGTACACCCACGGTTTGTTCTGGTCCCATGTGCCGATCCTATTGCTATGAATATCCGAGCTGCTATTGAGAATTTCGTAGAAAAGTCAATAACACTTTGCTTGACCTTGGAATTCAACCCAGAACCTCTAGCGCAGCAGTAGCATCCAGGACCACTAGACAAAAGAGGCAGTTATCGTAGTATATAACATGATATTACAGTACTGTGTACCTAGGTATCAGAACCGCAAATAAAAATGCATGTATGCTTTACAATCCACGGCATGTATTGCATTGTTGTGTTGGTGTATTGTAGTTCATGTTGTTTTATTGGATTTCAGTGCGAGGGCCTCAACTGTGAAACTAGGGTACGTACGGAATCCAATTCTTTTGTTTATTTTGCCCACTGGCAATTTCATTATTTCGTTGCATCTAGTTTCGTGGATTGTGATTTGAAATATTTGCCAAAACGGAATTCCTTTGGAGTTTGTTTTACGAGTTGAAAATGAACCGAGTGCAGTGGCAGAACGGCTTGGCTTCTATTCCCGGGATTCACGGGTTCGAAACCCGCACGGTAGAACAATTTGTTTATCTGTCGTACTGTACCAGGTCTGAGTTTTTGGTGTATTTGAGAATTGTTGTTTGTTGAAAACACTCCTGATAAAGGATAAAAACTTTTTTTAAACCAGTCTCCAAATATTTTACCCATTTACACTATTCCACTGCAGGACTCACTTCTTCTTTCAGAATGAGAACGGTTAAATTATATCTACATAACGTAGATATTGTCAAAAGTGGGTTAAATCAGTTAAAAAGGTCTTAAAATAATCTTAATAATAGCAAAAACTAATGTAGAAAACAGGGTTATGGTTCAAAATCAATTAATTTGACTTTATTTCAGTGTTGGGGGAAAAGCTGTGAATCTGGCGTACGTTTATATCATTATTATTTTTAATTTTGTTCCACTGAGGTGTAAAACAAGTTTACGGTATGCAACCCGCCTGATTGTAAGGATTGATTACCGTAGCCTATGGACGTCTGCAACACCAGACGTATCGCTGGCGCGTGGCCGACCCAAAACCATTATAAATTTGAGAGTTACTAAAACGGGGTGGAAGCTGGATGCGACAAGCATCGACGAGAACAGGGAGAAATGGCGCACATGGGTGAAGGCCTACGTCCATCAGTGGACTGATATAGGCTGATAATTATGTGGAACCGAAGTTAAGGGTTAACCGAATGTAGGCTGATGATGATGATGATGATGATGAACTTAAGGGTCCTGCAGAGTTTTTATCGCCCACAAAAACGTAATTTTATCAAATTGTGTCATTATTCGCATTTGGATACCGTTAATCTAGGTTCCTACTGCACAAATTCGTCTATTACTACTTCACTGAAAATAAACAGCCGGAAACTCATTTCAAACTTGGTAAAGTTATCAAGAATTAAATTTGGTTGCATTTATTTCCAGTGAAGTATTTTGCACGAAATGGTAGAGAGTAGGAACCTAGATTAACGGTATTTGAATCCGAATAATAACATGATTAAATTGTATTTGAATTACGATAAATTTTGATATTACGTTTGTATGAAAAATTCGGTGCGCCGGACTCTTAAGTAATAACTACGCTGATCAATCTATGTAAGAGTTTTTTAATATTATAACAATGACATTAGGTATATAGTTTAAATATATCATTGTAATATAATATAAAAAATATAATCATAGGGTCTATATATGCCAGCAACACCAGTAGTATCACTCGCGCGTTATCATCTTGACACCTCAGTTATTAGATCTCATTTGCACAGTAAGTTTACTGACTACAATTGAAAGTATTTGATTGCTAGAGAAAATGCAGGAATGTGGTGAAAGTAGTTAAGACTATTTAGCAAAACCAAGCTACTTGAACTTAATAGAGCTACCACCTAGAAAACGCTCTTCTGATGCTCACTTTCATAACATGCCTGTATGCCCCGAGGTGCACTAATGTACACCAACAGTTTGCCTTTATGTTTAGGTCCCATGTAATAAAGGGCGAGATTATTGCCATTACTTGGGCACAAATCCAAACTTAAAGCTGCTGCTACTCAGAATTTCACAGAAAAACCCAATGACACTTTACTCGACCTGAGAACCGAGCCCAGGACCTCATAGTCTTTCTTAGGACCATAAGACTAATGAGGACTTCTTTCAGTGCCGCTCATTTTCTTGCCTAAGTGCCATCAATGGCATTGAGCATGGAAGCAACTCGACCTGGGACCAGCAGTATCCACAGTATGACACGAGAGGCAATCCAGACGTGTACGCTAAACAGGACCAGAGGGTGGGACCCGGACCTGATCGTGGTCCCGAAAATGGACCTCCTTCACTTTTAGGCGACGATGATTACGAAGATTAAAATGTGTCGTCCCATAAATCGGTGGACACCATGTCGGGAGAAGTTGTGGATTTTTATCATTATCTGCTAAAAGAGGTCCACTGTTTAACAGAGACCTCGCGAATCGACTTCCCTAAGGAGTTATACAGCAAGAATATTTTATCACGTCCGAAATTTTAATTTTATGAACTTTATTGAAAATAATAAAATACGTGTTTTTTCTTTTAGCGTCACTCAATACTAAAATATTAAGATAATAGTATCACAAGTTGTCCAGAAGAGTTAATGTTTGTTAACCATTATGTGTTGTTTGTTAATTAACCGTTTGTTGTTCGCCATTAAGGCTACGCCCTTCCGCCCCGCAGTCCCTCATCACACTAGCATTTATTTATCTTAGCCAAATAACATAGCTCCATGCTATGTTGTGTTCCTAACGGTGAGCAAGGTCGCCAGAGCTCCGCGAGGAAGCGTTGTGTTGGCAGTGGGGGGGACCGGTGGTGTTTTGTTACCGCCGCTGTTATGCATGGCAGCATATCTCCTATACTGCCAGCCCAACTATTCCTCCTTAATTTACAGGGTCGGCAACGCGCGAGTGATACCTAATTACTAGAAAATATTTGGAACGTGATAAAAAATTCTTCCTTTAAAGATAATAATATTTACAACCAATAAAAAATTTGGACGGATACAGATATGTTTTATTTATTTATTCGTATTAGGTACAGTCAACAGCGCATCAAGTTGCCACAAACTGTCAAATGTCCCTAATAGGATAATAAACTCTATTATTTGGAGATTAAATTGATAATCGATTGAAGAAATTTGACTTTGGATAACATGATCTGCTTTTAACCATATAAAACCTTTTTCAAAGTTATTTTCTGGAAGAAATTCGATTGCAAATTGCATCCATATAATGGTTTTATTTCCATATTTGTTTTTTTTTTAATGAAATAGTACGTAGTTATATCTACAACCTGTAACAGAAAAGCACAAGACCTGAAAGTAGTTTGTGCAGAATCGACTACTGAATCGATTACAGTGTTCATTTTTCCTGAAATGATTACAATACCTGAAATTAGCCCCTGATCCATTAGTGGGTTGAGTTACGAAAAATTCAAAGCTATTTACACAAATTGTTATTGTGGGTGGTACGACTGTGGTACAACCTCAACTTTTGCGTTTACTAAATATAAATAATTTCTTGAAAAAAAAAAACAATGCTTACGGGTCTCAAAATGACTTTAGGGTTTCGTTATTATAATTATGGCTATTCTTATTGACGTGTATGAGGTTTTGCGCTTATTTAGTTACATGATGTAGGTACAATAGGTATACTTAACTAGCTGTTGTCCGGGGTTCCTAAAAGGTAGAGTCAAAAGGTAGCCTGTCCTTCTTCTCATTTTGACATGAAAACGTAACAAACAGACAGTTACCTACTTTCACATTTATAATATTAGTATTATTATGAAGAAATTATTATATTTATTTCTGTAGGTACTTATGTAGGTTGAAGACGCTGTTACAAGTTAGGACGCTGGTGGGTAAAACATACTTGCTTGATAAAGGATAAATACAAAAGAATCGAATCAAGAATACTTTTTCAAAACCGCTAGACAATTACGGCTTTATCGGAGTGTACATACGTAAAATAATCCTTTGGATGTTTAAACAAGCCTTGATGAAGGTATTCATTGTTAAAACGGTTGATACTCTTGACCTCTTCAAGATGTAGAAATGTAAGGCTACTTGTATCAGATTTTCAACGTTTGATATTACGAAATGGTTATGAGAAGGATTGAATCAAGCCTCCATGCGTCGTTAAATATTCCTTTGAAGTCTTACAGAATTAAACCCAAATTTGGCGAATGGAAGAAGTTTTGGAAGTGATTACTTAGTTATGTTTCGTTTATTTAATATTGGTAACGGAATTTACAGAGAAGCCAACTATTGTGAGTGAATCGTTACGAATTATATTACAAAAAAAGGGATCTTAAAATAATCCTAGAGAGAGTCCATCAAAAGAAGTAGGGCATAGTGGAATCGAATAAGTCCACTCACAATTGGAGCTGCTCGACTGGGGAAGTACCTCCATCTCCACCTTGCAGAAAATCTTAGTCAAATAACATAGCTCCATGCTACGTTGTGTTCCTAACGGTGAGCAAGGTCGCCAGGGCTCCGCGAGGAAGAGTTTTGTTGGCAGTGGAGGGGACCGGTGGTGTGTTGTTACCGCCGCTGTCATGCATGGCAGTATGTCTCCTATGCTGCCAACTCAACTATTCCTCCTTAATTTACAAGGTCGGCAGCGCGCGAGTGATAACCTTGGTGTTGCAAGCGACTATAGGCTACGGTAACTGTTTGCTATCAGGCGGGCCGTATGCTTGTTTGCTGCCCTAGTGGTATGAAAAAAGTGCTATTGACGATTATAGATTATGACAAGAACATTTGAATCCTATCCTGATTATATATTTTCAAAATGAGGGATTATTTAATTGGTTGAAATTTTTTTCTAAAAAATCCAAAATGCCAAAAAACTTCTGTAGGTTAACAATGCCAGCTAGGATTAATTAGAAAATAAACAAAAGTATAAGTTAATTTTAGTTTATATAAAGTTAAACAATGATTTAAGTTGGGGCAGTTCTTTCAATAAGCCGTTTTCCTTAACCTTCTCCAATTCCATTTGTAAAAACTTTGCGAAATCTTCATTAAACTTTATTGCTATCGCATAATCAAGAACAACATTTCCATCTTGACTTTTAGCTCCATCATTATGATCAATATTTTTGGTCATTTCATTATTTTGATTATAATTATGATTTTCATAGTATTCATCATCATCATCATCCTTATGTCCATGATGTCCATTCTGACCGTTATGACCCTTTTTACCCTTATGACCATGATGGCCATTATGAATATTAAGTCCAGTATTATGTCTATCACCAACACCAATATTATTTTCATTGCTAATATCTGTATATTCGCTATCATAATCATCATTTCCATTTTCATTTTCATCATTTTCATTTTCTCCATCTCCATCGTGTGCATCAGTGTTGTGTTCATTATGTAGGGTTTCTTTACCGAATCCTGAAAATATTTGATTTTGACAGCGTTGCCCCTTACACTAGAAAAAAAGTAAGCTTTGTTTATGGTATCAATGATAATCGATTGTTGACACTTATTCTCGTTTCTTTGTTACAAAGAAAATACTTGACTGCTCATTATCCTAGTGACCCAGAGCCGTAATTACAGCGTAAGAGAATTCAAAAAATAATTTAGAAAAGGACAGCGCTATGTAGTTCAGTGTAGCTCTCTCAATCGCAATAACACGTGATGTTACGGCTCCAGGTAATACAAATATCTGTTTCGTGTGGCGTTTGAACCCGCAACCCGTAGTAGAAGCCGTTCGCTCGACCATTGTCAATTATGTCGTCAAGTTTCTGCCTACCCCTCCGAGAAAAGGCGTAGATATGTGCATATTTAAACTAAATATTTACCTGTGCCTGGCATCCACGTCCATGGCACTAAAAAGCAAAGATTTTTAACTAAATTTTTAATAAGAATCATTATGTAAGATCTATAGATAGACCAGTATTTTTAGAAAATAGTGCAAGGGTCTATTAAGCCACTTTTTACTATGTATGATTCACGAACACATCATGGTATACATTTCCAGCTGACGACTTTTTTTATGGCATAGGAGCCATTTTAGCGCCCCATTGCGTATAGGATAGGGGGCAAACGAGCGGACGGATCGCCTGATGGTAAGCGATTACCGCCGCCCATGGACACCTGCAACACCAGAGGAGTAACGAGTGCGTTGCCGACCTTTAATAGGGGATTAGCCTCCGGTAACCTAACTCCCTCGGCGAAACACAACGTAAGCGTTTTTTAACGGCGGTTTTCTGTGAGGCCGCGGTATCACACCGGTCGAGCCGGCCCATTCGTGCCGAAGCATGGCTCTCCCACGTTATTTTTTTTTATTGGTGATAGGCTTACGCTTGACCGCCAGTTCGCCTGATGTTAAGCGATCCTGCGATTTAAGATGGAACGCGCTTGCGTAGAAGAAACCGATTCACTCGTGATTAGAAACCCATTTACCCAGATTATTTCGGGGAAGACCCACTCGGGAAGCGCATTCCACATTTCAACGGTACGCATAATAGTGGACTTATAGGGGAACTCTGCTTATATCATATAGTGCCATTGGACGAACATTTTGGTACAATGGAAATAACTGACTTGGAGTTCCCACGTCTATTTAAGATAATAGATAATTACATTATTATTTTGTAAACAGTGATAAAATAACATAATTACCCCAGCGACACACATTATACCGTTGCACTGAAAGGAAAGAAAATTTTGTTAAAAATATTGTATGTACATAGGTGTTCATACCAGTAAGTGTACATATAGGAACATTATTCAAGTACAGTCCATGACGCCTGTACCTATTCTCCAAAGGGTTGAGTAGAAATATAATAATTTACATCTAATAATAGGGGCGAGCCTATTATCCTTAAACAAATCCAAACTAAGAAGTGCCACTGAAAGTTTCTTATAAAAACCTTATCGCATCCAGAACGATGCCAACAGCTTCCTTGTAGAATAGAATATACTTCTAAGTCCCATGATTACCTAGTTTGGTTGGTGTGACTAGTGTAGGTATCTCCAAAACCGATTTGAGTACAAAATCAGTTTTCTTTTTTAACCCCTGATGCAAATAGTGTGTGTGTGTGTGTGTGTGTGTGTGTGTGTGTGTGTGTGTGTGTGTGTGTGTGTGTGTGTGTGTGTGTGTGTGTGTGTGTGTGTGTGTGTGTGTGAGTGTGTGTGTGTGTGTGTGAGTGTGTGTGTGTGGCATCGTACGTTCGTTACGGATTAACCGAGTTTAATTTTGTTCTTTTTTTGTTTGAAAGGTGAATTAGTTCCCGAATTACTTCACCAAACATAGCTAAGAACATCCCCATGTGAACATCGTTAGTTGTTTGATGAAAATGGGTCCAAGATGGCCGCCGCCACAAAACGGCGGTGTCGGGGGTTTCTTTAAATTCTAATTTAATGTAGTGTACAAAGTATTTCTTTTATCGAATTTAATTATAACAAGAGACACTCAAGGATTATGGTATTTATCACTTAAGGTATTTTTTCCATATAATCAGTAACCTCAAAATATACTCACTCTTGCTATACAATTTTCTCCTACACACTGAAAAAAATACGTCACATTATGCGCTTGCTTCCACTAGACAAATAAGGCTTTCCCCTCCCAAGGGGTTCTCGCCATGTCGCGGTGGGGGGCTTAGTAACCGTGGATCGTGGCCCACGGCGAAGCTAAGTAGAACCCCAGGGAGGGGCTGCTCCTGCGGGCCTTGCCCAGGAAGCTTTTGAGCGGCCGCTGTAGGTTGCGGTGTTGTATGGGAGCCACCGCAACTGAGGCGGGCCGCGGTGTAGTGTGGGCGACACTGCGGCTGAAAGTAGAGAGGCCGCGGCGGGAGAGAAGTACAGGTATTTGGGTGCGCCGCTCTCCCTGCCTTTCGCGGCCTCGGCGGGGTCGTAGCCGTAGGACTATGGACACGGTGGCGCCGCAGGGGAAGAGGAGTGTCGGTATTACTCATGGGCGGCGGACTCGGGGTCGTCAGTCGCCCATTGCACTTGGCCCTACTGGAGGGACCAACATTGTACGTGCGCGATGTGATCGCGGAGCATGCGAGAGCGATTTCCGTGATTCCGCTACTATGGGGAAAGTGGCAGTGGTGGTGGTTTTAGTCGCTATGAGAGCCCGACACATCCGTCCCTCATCCCTGAAGTGGGACGGAGAGCAGAAGGCGCATTTCCTCACCCGAAAAAAAACACATTCGTTTAAATAAATAAAGTTATACTCACTTGGGATTGACATTGGCGTCCCGTGCACTGTAATAAAAGATAAAAAAGTAAATTTAATAATTTCAATGTATTTAAATATAAATAATAAATTATCCATTTGGCGTAGCGGCTGAGCAATCGGCTTCTGCGCAATGTGTTGTGGGTTCGTATTTGTGTGATCTACAGGTTGTTCCTCGTCTGGTCCACGCACCCACGATACAGGAAAAAATCCTAGTGTGGAGCAAAGTTTAAAAAAAATTACGATGAAGTCGAAAACAGGAGAAGCGTCCGGGGAACTTAGAGAATAAAGGGAAAATTCTTAGACACTCTTCCTCTTTTGAAATATAACATAACATACCTTCACGGCTGTATTATCCGGAGGGTTAGGCAGAGGTGTGCTAATGTACAGTCACAGTTCACCGGTATATTTTAGGACCATGTAATAAGGGGTAAGCGTATTGCCATTAACCGGGCACAAAGCGGCGGTATGGTACGGTAATGGCTAGGGCGTCGGACTTGCGGTCATGTGGTTGCCGGTTCGAAACCCATCCATTGCACTACCGATGTGAACCAACTCGTAACACAAGTATTTAGCTTTGCTTTAAATGGGTTAACAAGAATACTAGTAATGTGCGACCCACATTGCTAGTAAGCTTTTTAAAAAAACAACAAAAGATCCAGTCTCATCCATGAGGCAGTCCTCTGAAATATATGCTGGTACATATATTTTATATCCTATCATAATGTATTTGTTGCAATGAAATATTGTTAACTAACCTTTACATCGACGTCAAAACCGCTACCCTGCAAAAAAATTCAAGAGTGCAGTGCGTGCAAAATAAGTAAGTGTTCATTTTTGACACCTAAGAGAATATTTTTTTACTTTAATTTTTATAATAATAAATAGTAATTAATATGTTATATTATATTAAGATATACATATTAATGATAATATTAAATTTATATTAAATTGATTAAATAAAATTATAATAAACAGATTAATATTTCATTTACAAAAATATTACTTATCTAATCAAATAAAACAAAACATAATAAGTGATGATAAAAGATAAATAATAAAGGAAAAATAGATTTATAAAATAAACTAAAACACAAAAAATATCTAGCCATCATCATTATATACATAATTATATTATATAACTATACTTATATATAACTACATACATACAATTGGGTCTGTCTCCCATTGGGGATGGCAGAGACAAGATAATAATAAGATAAATTAATAACAGCATCCTCCTCTCAATCTCATTGTCGTGCCCTGCAGGGTCCATAAGGTACCTTTTGTGGTAATAATAATATGTAACATCTAACATGATTATGGAGTGCAATAAAGTATTGAGTGTTGAGAACTAATTTTTTTTGTCTAACTCGGTCCAGGATTTTCTATCCTGGGCTTCTTCATACCACGTGGGTAAAAAGCGATCGAAATCATCTCGCCAACGTCTCCCATTTTTTTGGTTAGGTTAGTCGGTAGTTAGTCTCATGTGAAACTTAAGGGTCAGGCAGAGCTTGAATTGCCCACAAAAACGTAATATCGAAATAAATCGTAATCGTACTATTCCGTCTATATCGTACTATTTCGTCTACTACTACTTCACTGGAAATAAAAGACCGGAAAACCGTTCCAAACTTGGTAAAGTTATTAAAAATTGCACTTGCTTACAATTATTTCCAGTGAAGTATTTTGGACGAAACAGTGGAGTAGGAACCTAGATTAACGGTGTTCGAATCCGAATAACAGAATTTGTTTAAATTGTGTTTGAATTACGAGTTATTTCGGTATTACGTTTGTAAGAGAAATTCGGTTCGCCGGGCTCTTAAGTCTTAGAAAGTGTGAAAAACAGATTATGGATTAAAAAAAGGAAACTCACAATTATGTTTTGTAGGTTTTATATAAGTGTGTGTGTCATGGGCCCTAGAATCATTTATGTATAATAAATAATATTGATATAGGTACTCACATACGCCATGCACTCATCCCGTTGACACTAAAATATACCGATAATTTTAGTAATTTAAACAAATATCAACAATTTTAGTAATAAGCAGTGATAGCCTAATGGTATGACCGTTGGACTGCCAAGTCAAAGGTCTCAAGTTCGAACCCAAAGCACGCACTCTTGACTTTTCGAAGTCATGTGCGCATTAAATAGTTAATTATCACGCGCTTAAACGGTGAAGGAAAACATCGTGAGGAAACCTGCATGCCTGAGAGATTTTCTCGATGGCGTGTGAAGTCTGCCAACCAGCACCAGGCCAGCGTGGTGGACTAATAGCCTAATCACTCTCAATCTGAAAGGAGACCCGTGCCCAGCAGTGGGACAGTTTATTGGGGTGATTATGTTATGGTTAACAAATATCAGAAAAAATAATTATCTTTACTTAATATATAGATAAAATACATTTATGCTTTATATATCAGAATTAATTATAATATATTAAGTATAGTATGTCTGCTTAATCCATTTTTTTATTTTTTTTATTCGTGAGCGGCTTACGCTTGACCGCCAGTTCGCCTGATGTTAAGCGATACTGCGATATACGATGGAGCGCGCTTGCCTAGAAGAAATATTTAATTCACACGTGATTTAAAGACACCTAGATTATATTAATTAGGGAAGACTCACTCAGGAAGTGCATTCCATATTTCATTGCGTTTCGTTCGGGTTTTTGGAATATCCACCATGAATCGATGACGCTTTTCGTGCTTCTGGTCGTCCGATAGTACAAAGGGCTAGGGGGGATAAGATCGTGGAGATCTGATGCACACTCTCCGAAATGTATCCGATAAAAAACCGATAAGCTAGCAACTTTGCGTTGCTTCAATCCTTCGAGGAACATAGACGTGATGATTTTTTTATAATACTTACTACGCTTTGGGAAGATTTCCCATGGGCCTGTCAAAAAATTAAAATATTGTAGGCATTTCATTTCTAAAATAAAACTCCCAATTTGTCGAAAGCTGAAGACAGTCGTTCGTCGATTCGTATGTTAAATTAGAACTGGTGCGGGTCAAGAATCTTTTGTCCCGAATAATTTTCATAGTAGGAAAAATGGGACGAATTATCCGAAACTTCGAAGTTTGATTTCCTCTTGTCTTTATTTCGTTATTATATGGCTCTTTCTTCTAAAGGCCATATCAGACATTGTCTTACATTTGCTACTAAGTATTATGTCTGGACTTTAAAAGAGACCATGATTCTCTGAGTTTGTTTCGGGGTTTCTTCTCAGAAGTCGTCAGATAGGAAATGCCGGTGTCATCTAGTTAAAAAAAAATGACTTGTAAAAGTGTCCATATAAGATCTATTTACAGAAATAAATATCATTTAGCATTTATCGTTTATTCATAGCGAAAGTGATATTTTATCTCTATACTAGTGACCCGGCAGCGGTTACATCCATAATGCTCGGTTCCTAAGAAGCGTAGCGTGATGTTATATAGCTTATAATCTTCCTCGATAAATGGACTATTCAACACAAAAAGAATTTTTCAATTCCAGCCAGTAGTTCCTGAGATTAGCACGTTAGAACAAACAAACAAACTCTTCAGCTATATAATAGTAGTATAGATTTTATTTTCCAAAATTTAGCTTCCTTATAATGTATTGGGGAAAAGATTATATAAAAAAGAAAAGAAAATAATTTATTTACATGGACAAGTCACACACAACAGTCGTATATAAACAGACAAAAAGCAAACTAAATGTGAAGGTGGGTAAGGATGCGTCACATCCACGCAAAACGGCCATCGCTCAGCATATTGCTATGACTCGTGCCCGGGACAGAGTCACAACCCTGGTTTTCAGCGACAGAAAATATATTATTTAAGTTACTTACTACAGCGTGACAGCGTTTACCGTGACACTGAAATTATTATTACTGTTATTACTGTTATTATCATACTCCTTTATTTATTATAGAATGATTATATTTATTTATACACAAAGTGAACCGAACGAATCCTCTACCAAAAATATTGAAGATAGCAAATTTTACTTAAAGAAAACTTTATTTTTGTATATAAAGAAAAACTGCATTCACAGATTTCCTAAAACTCACCTGCCTGAGCCGGGAATTGAACTGGACAATACATAGATCACACTGAATCCTAACTTACCTTTCCAAAACAAATGGATCCTTCACACTGTAAAAATAGTTCAAAGTGAATGAATATTGAACAAATTAACGAATAATTAGAATTCCAAAGAGTATTTAATACGTCACCGCTGCTACACATTGATCCTTGAAACACTGAAAACATAAATACGTAGGTATAATTATTATCATTAGATTATGATTCCCCAAAGGGCTTCTACGCGTTCTCTATTGTGACGTAACACAAGACTGTAAGTACATTTTATTTATTTATTTGGTCGGTAAACGAGCAGACGAGCCAAATTTCATCGTCGCCCATGGACACCTGCAACACCAGAGAAGTTTCTGATGCGTTGTCAAGCTTTAAGAGCCCGTACGGACTGCAGACTGACGGAGCCGCCGCAACAGAGAGGTAACTGGCTCTTACGCGCAAAAGTTGGAACACACACCAAGGTGCGTTACGACAGACTCCGACGTAACGTAACGTAACGGGTGGTCGCCAGCCGAGCCGAGAGGTCCTACCACCGTGCAAGTCAGATATTTTCTCGGCTTTTACGAGATGCCAATCCAAATGGCGGTGAGGAACTGTATTCTAACCCGTCCCTTTATTTAATTTTGGAATTGCCTCATTAGTATCGATCGTGGTCATGAGCGCGGATTGCTACAAAGAAATACCTTAAAACTTTGCTCGACTTAGGAATCTAACCCAGGACCTCTAGCGTAGCAGGAACGCTTAAGACCACTAGACTAATGAGGTAGTTGACAATACCGTTTTTCAACTAAATAACAACATTGGCTTGCAATAATTTAATAAAAGGGCGCGAACCACAGGAACTATAGCGAAAGACTATTGAATCAGGTTCGTGTGACGTGTTATAACTGCCTCTAACTAGACGGCACCGGTGCAAACCAGTTTTGAGTAGGTGACGCACACGATAACAGATTATATGGGACAATTCAGTAACTGTTCTATAAAAACTTGTTGTTGGTTTTGTGTATTGACACAAATCATAAAAAGTTACAATCCGGACTTTATGTGTTTTGTCCGCAAAAAAATTACCAGAATTGCTTTTTTTTATGACACAATGATACATAAAGGGTCCTTTCAAACAAATTTTTTTTATACGTTAACGGGTTTCACACACTAAACTCCTGGTAGAGATAAATAATTATACATATATGGGAAAAATAAAAATTAAGTAAAATTATAGTTATAATGATAAAATTCGTATATAAGTATAATAAGGATATATATATTTTTTAAAGTTAAACCTTTAAGTTTAATCTTTTAATTAAGTTTAATAAAAATAAATACCTTTATTAAAGTTAATTATAAGGAATTTAGCATTTTTTTTAAATTCACTTGTAAAATTTAGGATTCCCTTTCAACTGCCTCACTAAGCCAATGGTCGTACAATGTACGCAGGAGGTCCTGGGTTCGATTTTCAGGACTTGGAAAGAATTATTGAACTTTTTTATGAAATTCTCTATATCAGCTCGGAGTATAGGATTATATAGGAAGATATTGGATTTGAAAAAAAAAACATTTGGAAAATACTTTTAAGATTCTCTGTATTAAGTGGAAGCTGAGCTCTGTCATTCCGTTAACGGAAACCGTGATAAGAAAGATAAATAATATCGTGGTTATGAACATAAAACGGATTGAATGACAATGGGCCATCCGATATTTTTTACAAAATCCATGGTCTTACTACTAACATGGAGTCTATGCGGTCTGTACCAACTACGGGAACACGCTCAACAATCTGGTTTTGTTTTCATATTACTCGCAGTTATTGTACCGTGTATGCTAGATAACAATTCACTATGTGATTTGAATGACTGACTGACGGATCAACGCACAGTCTAAACCGCTGATCGTAGAGACCTGAAATTTGGAGGGTGTGTTCTTTGTATGACGTAGGCATCCGATAAGAAAGGATTTTTGGAAATTCAACCCCTGAGGTGGTGAAAAGGGGGGTGAAAGTGAAAGTCCATTATTTTTTAACGGGTAAAACCGCGGGGCGGCTAGTGACTTATACACCTTTGGTTGCTGAGTAAATATTTTTTTATAGTTACATAATGATGACTGCCTCATTAGTCTAGTGGTCCCAAGTGCGACCGCTACACTAGAGGTCGTGGGTTCGATCCCCAGGTCGAGCAAAGTGTTATTGGGTTTTTCTATGAAATTCTCATTAGCAGCTCGGAGTCTGGATTTGTGCCCGGTTAATGGCTATAGGCTCGCCCCCTATAACATGGGACCTAAACATACCGGCGAACTTTGAAAGTTTGATTGATCAGCGGAATTATCTGTATTACTTAGTCCGGTCTTACAAGCTCAGTAATTGACGACACGTTTGGTGTAATGGTTGAGCGATCGGCTTCTGTGCCACGTGTTATGGATTCGATTCCCACACGGACTGGCCAATATATGTATGACCTACAGGGTCTGGGCGTTTGTGTATGTGAGAATTTTATGTTTGTAAAAGCACCGCGAAAATCCTATTGTGGGGTAAAGTTTTATTTAAAAAAAATATTGTATTTATAATACAGACTATCTTTTTGTTTTTCGATTAGTAAGGGCGCAATCTAATGACTCAAAATATCCTTATACTTCGTAATAACGTTTTATATCGTGAAAATAATGCAATCGCGCGGCAACCGCGTGATCGCAGTTAGGTTAGCTCATTTTTAGTGTTCGCCCTTTTGCGATTTTATAAGAAATAAATGTTATTAAGATAATTTCCTACTTACCAATGCGTGGCATAGTTCTCCTGAACACTGTAAATAAATTCATTTACAAAATTCTTTAGATAAATAGATGGTCAGTTATTTTAGATCTTAAAAAATATTTATAAAAATAGAGGTATTGAGGTAGGTATCCCTTACCAAGGAAGCTGATTCTTCGCCGCGTGTCTGGAACATAAAAAAAAATATATCTAAAATGGTTCAGACATTACTAATTGACGGAATGATGAAATCTATACAAAATCGCCCAAGTAAGTAATAGTAGAAGAATTTTGATTGCTTTTACCGTGGTAAGCTCCGATATGTATTGTATGACATAACATAGGTACCATTGTATGGCTGTGAAACTTAGATTATGAGCCAAAGGGCCAGAGGAAGGTTAGAAGCATTTGAAATGTGGTGCTGGAGGAGGATGGAGATGATTAGTCGGACGGAAATGAAAACAAATAAGGAAGTATTAGTAATTGTAGACGAGAAAAGACAGATGTTAAGAACCATAGAGAATAGGAGAGGAAAGATGTTTAGCCACTTGATACGACACGACGAATTGTTTAGAACTATACTGGAAGGTAAATTATTATTATTAGCCCGTGCTGTCCCACTGCTGGGCAAAGGCCTCCCTCCATTCCTTCCAACGGTCGCGATTGTGCGCTACTTTTTTCCAATTCTCAAGGAAGACATCCAGTTCATCCCGCCATCTCCTTCGTGGTCTGCCGCGACCCCGTATCGCTGTTTCAGGGCACCAATCCTGAGCTTTCCGGGCCCACAGCTCGTTGGGCATGCGACATACATGTCCTGCCCTGTCCCATTTAAGAAAGAAGAAGGTAAAATTGAAGAAAAACTAGGAAGGGGAAGACCTAGAAGAAATTTTCTGGAACAAGTGAAGGAAATGGTGGGGTTCGAGTCGTATCAAGAGGTAAAACGGAAAGCAGAAAATAGAACAAGTGCCGATTGCTCCATTGCCAAGAGCTGACTTCTTGATTTAAAAAAAACATACCCGCACGTCTGTATTCCCCGCAGGGTTAGGCAGAGCTGTATTAATGTATACCCACAGTTCGGTATGTTTACGTCCCATGTTATAGGGGCGAGCCCATTGCCATTACAATTAAAAGCAGTTAAAGACATAAGTAGGTATGGTAAGACTTAGTGCGGATTAACGGGCTTCGCACGCTAGTAAGTCTCTCAAGCATGCAGTGCTTCTTCCCCGTGTAGGGACAGTTTGGAATACTGTTTCTCACTGCCTTTCAGATAGGCATCCCGTAAGAGGCGTGAAAATATCTGACTTGTTCGGTGGTAGGACCTCTTGGGGTCTGACCGACTGGCGACCACCCTTACGTCGGAGTCTGTGGTAAAGCATCTTGGTGTGTGTTTCAACTTTTTCGCGTAAAAGCCAGTTCACCTCGGCTGCAGCGGCTCTGGCAGTCTGCAGTAAGTAGTAACTCTTAAGGGTCGGAAGCGCATCAGCAGCTCCTATGGTGTTGCAGGTGTCCATGGGCGACGATGACTACTTACCACCAGGTGGTTCGTCAGCTCCTATGCCGACTTAAATCAATAAAGAAAAGCAGGTTTCATTTGAACGCATATTTTTTGAGGATTTTAAGATCTTTTTTTAAAGGTACATACCATGGCGCTGCAAGAATTGGCGCTGCACTGAAAATAACAAGCACTATCACTCATATTAGCTTTAAGATATTTACTTATAAAGCGTGAGGCAATATATAAATAGGTATTTTTGTTTGTCTGCCTGTCTGTATATTTGTCCGCGTATCTAATAAAAACTACTGCACGGGATTTAATGCGGTTTTCACAGTTGTATTGCTGTAGGTCTAACTTAATATCTGGTGCATGTTTCATCTTAAGGGTCCGGCGAAGTTTGAATTGCCCTCAAAAATGTAATACCGAAATAAATCGTAATTCAGACAATATTCTATCAAATTATGTTATTATTCGCATTTGGGTACCATCAATCTAGGTTTCTACCATACTATTTCATCTTCAGTGGAAATAAAAGATTAAAAAATCGTTCCAAACTTGGTAATGTCATCAAAATTGCATTCGCTTACATTTATTTCCAGTGAAGTATTTTAGACAAAATACTAACGTGATTAACGGTATTAGAATCTGAATAATAGCACAATTTGACATATTTATTTCGGTATTACGTTTGTAAGAGAAATTCGGTCCGCCGGACTCCTAAAATGCAGTCTAGAAGCAGACCTATAGGAGGTACTTTTTTTTTTGCTTTTTTTTTAAAGCTTACTGGCAATGTTGGTCGCACATTACTAATATTCTTGTTAACCCCTCGTGCTAAACTAAATACTTGTGTTACGAGTGGGTTCACGTCGGTAGTGCAGTGGGTGGGGTTCGAACCGCCAACCACATGATCGCAAGTCCGACGCCCTAGCCATTAGGCTACCGCCGCTTGTAGGACTTGCTTGCTTTTAGGACGCCAGTGAATTATATGTACTCATACTTAACTGTGTTTTTGGAACTACCCTATACAACGCTATATCTGTAAGAATTTTACCTTTAAGTAAATAAGTTTCGCTTACCGCAGCCGAACCTTGGCGACCCACACACTAAGATAAATGATACACATATCAATATTATCTCATATTAATATATTATGAATATACAAAGAAAATAAAACGAAAGATTTGAAACTTGTATAGCTAGACACATTATTCGAGAACTTGGAAGCGATAACTATACAAAACAAGAAAATTTTACTTTCTTTCTTTCTAAATATAACACCTACTTATACTGAATAAATCTTACACATCAAACTGCATAATTGTCAAACTATTTAAAACAAAGCTGTAAAGATTAATATTATAATCATGTTTTTTTTTAAAGAGTATCTATGGAGTTTCTCGCCGGCTCTTCTCCATAAGACCCACTTTTTGGAACCGTGCAATTAGTTTGACTTTTCAAAAGTACATTTATAATGGTCTAATTGAAATAAATAATTTTGACTTTTTTTGAATTTCTTCAAAAAAAAAGGATTCACCACGAAAAAAAGAGGAATTCGGGGGGAGGAGGAAAGGAAAAGCTTACTAGCAATGTGGGTCGCACATAACTAGTATTTTTGTTAACCCCTCGTGCTAAGTTAAATGCTTGTGTTACGACTGGGTTCACGTCGATAGTGCAATGGGTGGGTTTCGAACCGGCAACAACTTGATCGCAAGTCCGACGCCCTAGCCATTAGGCATTTTTATCATTACTTACTTCTACTGCACATTTTGGGTTGTAACACTGAAAAAAAAATTAAAGTTATTATATAAAGGTACTTCCACTTACAGTTATAGCATTTTAGGAATTAGGTTTTTGTTAAACCTAATTACTAAAGTCGTAAGTCGTAAACAAGCACACGGCCCGTCTGATGGTAAGCGGTTACCGTAGCCTATGGACGCTTGCAACACCAAGGTACCACTCGCGCGTTGCCGACCCCGTAAATTAAATGAACGTGGTGAATGTCACGAATCTCATGGCTATATAGGGCAATCTCACGAGCAAATGTCGAAACACACACGAAGGTATCGCTAGACTCCGGGGTAAGGGTGATTGCCAGCCATTCAAATCCCAAGAGATCCTACCACCGAGCAGAAGTCAGATATTTTCTTGCCTTTTACGATATGCCTATCTGAATGCCAGTGAGAAATTGTATTCTTATCTTATAAATGATAGTTGATCAATAATAACCTTTTCCACACATTTGCTAGTCGAGCTGTGCTTGGTTGAGACTGACTTCCCGGAGAGCTCATTCCGGGCCTTAGCCGCTCGATCCACAGGGATCCTGCTTATGGGCACGCTGCGATGACCAGATTGTATGGACAAGCTGGTACTAGTCTGGAAATCAAAGATCGAGATTTTTTTTTTGGACTCACGGAACATAAAATACATACCATAACGCCTGTATTCCCCGAAGGGTTAGGCAGAGGCCTTATTAGTTAGAATCAGAGCCTATTGCTATTAAACGGGCACAAATTCAAACTAAACCCAATAACACTGCTCGACCTGGTATTCGAACTTAAAATCTCTAGCGTAGCAGTCGCGCATGGGACTACTAGAGTAACGAGACAGTTATAACTTAAATTTGACTGAGTCAGTCCTAGAGACTTTAAATCCATTCTTTAAATTTTGAATACGAACTTGCTCTGGAGAAACTTGTCGTGAAGAATGTTCTCCTACAGGATCATTCCTTAGTGGAATTGGCGCTGTAAGAGGAACTTTCTTTAACGTTATATCTATTTTTTCTGACTCAACTTCTATGTTTGTCCGATTCTCTTTCGCAAGACCAATCTTCTCAACGGGGTGTCCCTTTCCTACCCTTGATTGGATACGTCCCTTTGGTTTCTGCACCTTAGGAGGCACAACAAAAAAATCACTAAACACATAATTAAAGTGACACGTCATTAAAAATGAAACTAAAAGTAATTGAATTTTTTTAGACATTTCCACTCGTAGTTATTAATGAGACATGTTCAGAATACTGAAAGGATTTCGTTATCTAGTTATTTTATGGTATGGAAATTGATTATCTATGCAGATAATGATTCGATTGATAGCTATCTATAAGCAAGTATGCATATAACTCATTAATCGTTTGAGGACCATCTATAGCAGACATAGGCAGGTATTTTTTATTGATTATGACGGCAAACGAGCAGACGAGCCAAGGCATCGCCGCTCATGGACACCTGCAAGACCAGAGGAGTTGTTGATGCGTTGCCGAGTCTTAAGAGGCCCTACGGAGTGCAGACTGCCAAAGCCGCAGTAATTGAGGGGGAACTGGCTCATACGCGCAAAAATCGAAACACACCAAGGTGCTTAGGACTTCTCGGGGTTTGACTGGTTGGCGACCACCCTTACGTCGGAGTCTGTCGTAAAGCACCTTGGTGTGTGTTTCGACTTTGCACGTAAGAGCCAGTTCCCTCAGTATACGTCCGCAACGCCACTCTTTTGATGTTAATGGTGTTCATGGGAGACGATGTCTACTTACCATCAGGTGGCTCGTCATCTCGTTTGAGACTTATCCAGTAATAACAAGAATATGTAAACACCCTGTAAGACTGCCTTATTAGTCTAGTGGTCCCAAACGCGACTGCTACACTAGAGGACCTGGGTTCAATCCCCAGGTCGAGCAAAGTGTTATTGGGATTTTCTATGAAATTCTCAGTGGCAGCAATGGCAATAGGCTCGCTCCCTATTACATGGGACCTAAACATACCGGCGAACTGTGGGCGAGCTTATTGCCATTAACCGGGCAAAAACCAGACTCCGAGTTACTACTGAGAATTTCATATAAAAACTTAATAACATTGCTCGACCTGGGAATCTAATACAGGACCTCTAGCGTAGCAGTCGCGCTTCCGACCACTACACTAATGTGGCAGTTGTGAGCAGACTACTGATTTCTGACACTTGTGCGAATATTAGATAATAACGACTCGCCCGCGGTTTCGCCCGCGTTGGTCCGCTTCTATTAGTCGTAGCGAGATGTTATAATATAGCCTTAAGGGTATTACATTGCCCAATGACCTTGAGGATCTAGTCTTTGTGATAGTATTTATTAGTCACAGGCATTGCGGGGGTGCTACACGCGAGGTGTTAGTGAGGTTTCGGGTGTTTCTTTATTATTTCAAAATATTCAAAGAAATAAGAAATTATAAACAATACAAATTGTTAATTACGTCATTAAATTTTTGGTATAAAATTCATGACTAACTATTAAGCCATTAAAGAGAAAAAATACAAATTAGGTTAAAAAGGCCCATTTACTTCAATTATTATCCAAAATTGAAGCAAATTTATAAAAATGTTAAAATATACAATTTGTTTGTGATGACCTTAAGTATAACATATATTTTTTATATGGTAAAAGCACATAAGGATTCTACTAGAAACTACTTTAAAGCCAGGGATTATTTGGATTTGAGCGATGTAATGCCCTTAACCTTCCTCGATAAATGGATAATCCAACACAAGAATTTTTCAATTCGAACCAGTACTTTCCGATTAATATCAGCGCGTTCAATCAAACAAACAAATAAACTTCTCAGCTTTTCAATATTATTGGTATAGATAATGACAAGTTCTAGCAAAAGAAAACCGATTCCAATTCAGGTGTATGTCGTCCATCGCCTCACGTCGTCACGACGTCCATCTATACAAGCTTGACCTTGGAGGCTGTAAAAATATTCCGATCCGGCGCGATTTAATAATATACTGTTATGAAATCCACCAAACATACCTTTTTAGTTATTTTAGTGAAGGAAAAATTCAATCGCGGGCAGGATTCGAGCCTGCATCTTCTGGTTAGATACACCAGACGCTCTGACCGCTAAGCCACCACGAGTCCCATCCGCTTGATCGAAATTTGCCTTCACATTCTGAATTTACGTCATAAGGTGACGTTGGCGACATCTATTGAAAAGCAAGTTACCTTGCTCCTCAACCGACATGACTTACTTTACAGTTAGTTCGATATCGTACGATGTCACCTTACCTTTTAAGTATCTCTCGGGACTCGCGGTGACTTAGCGGTCAGAGTGTCTGGTGTATCTAACCAGAAGACTAATCTTCTTCAGCGGCTTGAAGTATGTTTTGATTGAAGCAGTCAGCAGCAAGAAGTCAGCAGTTTGTGAACATACTTTAGATAAGGCCCAGCACTACATCAGATTTGATAAAACACAAGTCCTCGCAAAAGATAACCGATTCCTTTCCAGGATGATCCGTGAGGCTATTGAAATTAAAAAACATCCAAATTTCAATAGAGAAGATGGCTGGGTCTTACCACCTGCTTGGAACCCCATTATAGATTCCATTAAATCAAAATCCAAGCCCAAAACTGCAAGACCGAAGGATACGGTGAGCTCGTTCTGCGTGAATCGGATCGCCAATAATTAACAAAAATGTAAGGTAGCTGTTAGTAATTGTAACATTAAGACGTCCAACAACTTAGTCTACCCGTGACCATGGATGCTGTAAAGGATCCGAAACGTCGGGAATCAAATAATATCAATACAACGCGATAAAATCCGTAAAAAGTAGTTTTATTTCAAAAAGATACCTTTTTAGTTTTCTTACGAGAAAAGAGATAATTTGTGCAACCTGCGGTCTGAATCGCCCGTATTCCGTCGCAATAGCGAATTATTTTTGAAAATCTATTTGTAGCTTGACGTATGTGCCAAAAATTTACTCTTTTGTCAAACAAACGCATACGCAAATACCCAATATAGTGAGAATACCCAATTAGTAGTTGTATGCTAGTTCACGCGAGATGTCGCCTCTGATGTGCTCGATTGACAACAATCCTTCGCGGAGGAAATTAAACTGTTATTTTAATGCCCGTTTATACCGTACGACTTCTTCAAAATAATAGCTTTAGATTTTTCGTGACGTCAATAAATACATAATAGTTTGTACATCTATACTAATTACCAATTATATTATAAAGCTGAATAGTTTTTTGTTTGTGTTGTTGTACGAGCTAATCTCAGGAACTGGTTCCAATTACGTGGGAGAGCCATGCTTCAGCACGAATGGGCCGCCTCAACCGGAGTGATACCACGGCCTGACAGAAAACCGGCGTTAAACAACGCTTCCGTTGTGTTTCGCCGAGTGAGTGAGGTTACCGGAGGCCCAATTCCCTTTTACAAGGTCGGCAACGCGCTCGTGACTGCTCTGGTGTTGCGGGTGTCCATGGGCGGCGGTAATCGCTTACCATCCGGCGATCCGTCTGCTCGTTTGCCCTCCTACCACATAAAAAAAAACTAAAAATTCTTTTTGTGTTTGATAGTATATTTATCGACGATTATTATTATTTATTTATTTTTATATTTATAGGCTATATAACATCACGTTATGTCTCTTAGGAACGGAGCAGCGCAGGTGAAGCCGCGGGCGGGTCGCTAGTTAATAGATATTCATGTCATAATATTAGACTGCCTCATTGTCTAGTGGTTCCAAGCGCGACTGCTACGCTAGAGGTCCTGGGTTCGATCCCCAGGTCGAGTAAAGTGTTATTGTTTTTTTTTTAATGAAATTCTCATTATCAGTTCGGAGTCTGGATTTGAGCCCGGTTAATGGTAATAGGCTCGCCCCCTATTACATGGGGCCTAAAACATACCGGCGAACTGTGAGTGTTCATTGGTAGAAGGTATACCTCTGCCTAACGCTGAAAATTTTATAAAGTGGTCGCCTGATGGTAAGCGATTACCGCCGCCTATGGATACCCGCAACCCCAGAGGAGTCACAATTGCGTTGCCCGCCTTTTAAATGGGGATTGGGCCTCCGGTAACCTCTCTCACTCGGCGAAATACAACGTAAGCGTTGTTTAACGCCGGTTTTCTGTAAGTTATCACTCCAGTCGAGCCGACCTATTCGTGCCGAACCATGGCTCTTCCACGTATATTGATATAAAGTTTCTTATTTTATTTTATCCAACTTTGACATTCAATGTTCACACATCCTGATAGCGCAATATTGTACCAGTGAAGATTGTAACACCATCTATTTTAAAAGAGTGCCATGGAGTTTCTTGCCGGATTCTTCTCCATAGGATCAACCTTTTGGAATCGTACTACTAGAATCATAAAGTTTCATAAACGCTTGTAAATCACTACATAGTATAAAACAAAGTCGCTGTCGCTGTCTGTCCGTCGCTATGTATGCTTAAATCTTTAAAACTACGCAATGGTTTTTTTTAATAGATAGAGTGATTCAAGAGGAAGGTTTTAAGCTATTTAACATTACGCTACGGCTCTTAGGAATGGGGCAACGCGAGTGAAACCGCGGGCGGATCACTAGTTTGAAATAAAAACATTCGAACTTTAACTTGATTTTAAGTACCCACCTATGTTTATTGTATACTTTTTCTAATAAATAAACGCATAAATCTTATTCCAAACAGTTAATACTGTTTGAGATTCTGTTTACAATCATTAGGAGACTTCAAAAACTAAGTTGTGAAATACAAAATTGTTAAAAGAGGCTTAGGGAATTCCTTAACGATGAATTAATGGCTTACAAAATGCAAATAGGGCACAAACTTTATAATACTGTTTGAGAGCTATTTTAACATGCCATCACGACAGTTTCCCAGAAGGGTTAGGTAGAGGTGTATAATACACACAGTCACATTTTGCCAGATGATTTTAAGGTGCCATGTATTCAAGCGAGTCTGCCGGACACAAATTTAAGCAAAAAGCTCGCCCCTACTTCATTGGATTTAAGCATAACATACTGTGGGTGTAAATTAGTACACCTCTGCCTAACCTTTCGTGGAATACTGGCGTGATGGTATGTTATCAGTAAAACAATATAATTATTAACGATTATTCTGTAATAATACGAGTATATCATCCACTCGTAACACAAGCATTCAGCTTAGCACGAGGGGTTAACAACAATATTAGTAGATAATGTGTGACCAATATTGCAAGCAAGCTCTTTTTTTTTAAAAAAAATAAGCTACTTTCCATTAGATAAATTACTTCAATCTTCAAATTAAACTACATTTTACGTATTTTATTACGTTATATTGATATTATTTAATTCCCGACGTTTCGGATCCTTTACAACATCTATAGTTACGGATAGACTTCAATGTTACTATCCAAATCTTAGCAAAAAATATCACCTGAACTGAAGTAAGGTCAAAGCCTCTTTTTTTCTCCTGAATTGTGGTGCTTTTACAAACACATATTCTCACTTATACAAACGCCCAGACACGGAACAAGTAGGTACCTGTAGGTCATACAAATGTTTGTTCCGTGTAGCGGCATGAAACGTAACCTGATATTAAATGCTTACTAGTAAAGGTGATCCGGAATGTTTGCCGTTTGCCTCCTGGGGTCGCGAGAACTTGCGTCGCGTAAATACTTAATATATATGTAACCTTGTGTGTTGGACTAGAACTTGTGTTGGACTAGAACTTGTGTTGGTGTAGAACTTGTGTTGGACTAGAACTTGTGTTGGTGTAGAACTTGTGTTGGACTAGAACTTGTGTTGGACTAGGATTTGTGTTGGACTAGAACTTGTGTTGGACTAGAATTTGTGTTGGACTAGAACTTGTGTTGGACTAGAACTTGTGTTGGACTAGAACTTGTGTTGGACTAGAACTTGTGTTGGACTAGAACTTGTGTTGGACTAGAATTCGTGTTGGATTAGAACTTGTGTTGGACTAGAACTTGTGTTGGACTAGAACTTGTGTTGGACTAGAACTTGTGTTGGACTAGAACTTGTGTTGGACTAGAATTCGTGTTGGACTAGAACTTGTGTTGGACTAGAATTTGTGTTGGACTAGAACTTGTGTTGAACTAGAACTTGTGTTGGACTAGAACTTGTGTTGGACTAGAACTTGTGTTGGACTAGAACTTGTGTTGGACTAGAACTTGTGTTGGACTAGAACTTGTGTTGGACTAGAACTTGTGTTGGACTAGAACTTGTGTTGGACTAGAATTTGTGTTGGACTAGAACTTGTGTTGGACTAGAACTTGTGTTGGACTAGAACTTGTGTTGGACTAGAACTTGTGTTGGACTAGAACTTGTGTTGGACTAGAACTTGTGTTGGACTAGAACTTGAGTTGGACTAGAACTTGTGTTGGACTAGAACTAGACTAGGACTAGAATTCGTGTTGGACTAGAACTTGTGTTGGACTAGAACTTGTGTTGGACTAGAACTTGTGTTGGACTAGAATTTGTGTTGGACTAGAACTTTTGTTGGACTAGGACAAATACTTAATTATATCAGTGAAAGTTATTTCTTCAGTTTTCTTCCTCTCCTCTTAGTGGAACGCCCTTCTGATATGGACTGATAAGTAAAGTGACTCAGAACATTAACATACACACATACATAACACCGCCAAATTCCGTATGGAGAGCGAACCCACAACACGCGGCCTAGAAGCCGTTTACCGAACCGTACCTTTCTCTTTGATAACAATACACAAACCAGTTCTTTGTATTCCAGAAGGTATAAGAATGCCTTTGACAGCAGCTCATGTGTTAAAGAAAACTTTGTTTCTTAGAAAACTCTTATTCGTATAAAGCCTTCACATTTGAAAAAGATTCATTGATATGACACATGCTTATTATTTAACTGTAGGTCAGTTAAATAATAAGCATGTGTGTTAGGTGTCAGGAGGTACGTAAGAATCGAGTTATATTTATGCATAGTCTTTTATTAAAGCCATTTATCGTTTTATCTTGCAAATTAGCTACAGTTTTTATCTAATTAAAACTTGATATTTTTGCCAATCAGCACCCTAATTTTTCGCGGTTTCCCATTATATCATTCAGCGTGTGAAGTGGCTCTTTAAGCAACTGTTTATGCTAACTAATAAAAATTACATAGCTAATAATGTATCTCGTGCCAAGCTGCTACTAAGAGTTTCATAGAAAAACCCAATAATATTGCTCCACCTGTGAATCAAACTCAGGCCCTGAATAAAGATGAAAAAATGTCGTGTGGTGTAAACGGGTTACCGTCAAGTCTCGTCAGAGTGAGCGACAATGTTAAACGTGAACCGACTTTGACGCTCGGCGTGAAAGCTGGTACTACACTACGTAAAATTAAGCTTTCCAGTGTTTGACGCCATCTTGCGTGAAGCCAGCCGTAGCATCAACGCTACGGAAAATAAATCCTATCTTACTATCCTACTCTCACTACGAGTACGTTACTCAATCACGTGAGAACGGCTGAACGGATCTGGATAAAATTTGGTACGGAGATAGATTATAGTCTGAAATACTTTTTATCCAGGTCGGATCCAATTGACAAATATTTTTTTTAACACCTTCAAATTATGAAACTAGATAGAATTTTCCCGATACTCAATCATTTTCATATTTATTTTCGACTTTGAAGTTCATTCTATTTTAAACAAACGTAAGTGCCAAATGACTAACGTCATTTGGACGGTGAAACGGGTTAAACGGGGAGATGACGTCATTTTTCTGACCCTAAAATTAAAAAATTGTCTTATGTAAGTTTGGCATTTATCATAATTATTGATGACCTTACATTACCTATTTTGTTATTAATTTACTATTATTACGACAACATTTGAATTTTCTCAGTTTCCGCCGTATAAGTGATGTCATCACACGTTTTTTTAATTTTTCACCGAAATGAAGGAATTGAAAAAATGATTTGGAACTCAGGATAGGAAAACAAAGAAATAGTATTTTTGTGTAGCTTAATAATTTTGAAATGTTGTCAATTCTAAAGTCCACGCAGACAAAATCGCGGGCAGAAGCTAGTAAGTAATACTTTGTCAAGCTCAAGTTATCTCACGTTTTCATGCTTGGATTCGTGACAAATTACTCCAAGAACAAATGAAATTTCGTGACTGCACTCACAGCTTTCACCATGGATGTTACAGAGCTCCGTAATCGTAACATAAAATATCCGATATCTGTCATAAATGTCTATCCGAAACCTTAATCGAATCCAATAGAAATGTTTCGAATAATTTCGGATAAATAGTAATAATAAAATACCATCACGCCTGTATTCCCCGAAGGGTTAGGCAGCGGTATAATACACTCACAGTTCGCCGGTATGTTTTAGGTCCCATGTAATAGGTGGCGAGCCTTTTGCCATTAACCGGCTACAAATCCAGACTCCGTGCTGCTACAGTGAATTTCATAGAAAACACAATAATACTTTGCTCGACCTGGGGATCGAACCAAGGACCTTAAGCGTAGCAGTCGCTTGGAAACACTAGACTAATGAGGCAGATAATAAAATAATAACGTATAAATGTATAATATTTCTCTTTTACAGTTCCTAAATAATCTGATATCCATAACTGAAACTATCAAATTAACAAGATGTTGACCGCAGTTTCAATCCAAATATCAATAGTGGATAATGACAAGTTCTAGCAAAAGAAAACCGATTCCAATTCAGGTGTATGTCGTCCATCGCCTCACGTCGTCACGACGTCCATCTATACAAGCTTGACCTTGGAGGCTGTAAAAATATTCCGATCCGGCGCGATTTAATAATATACTGTTATGAAATCCACCAAACATACCTTTTTAGTTATTTTAGTGAAGGAAAAATTCAATCGCGGGCAGGATTCGAGCCTGCATCTTCTGGTTAGATACACCAGACGCTCTGACCGCTAAGCCACCACGAGTCCCATCCGCTTGATCGAAATTTGCCTTCACATTCTGAATTTACGTCATAAGGTGACGTTGGCGACATCTATTGAAAAGCAAGTTACCTTGCTCCTCAACCGACATGACTTACTTTACAGTTAGTTCGATATCGTACGATGTCACCTTACCTTTTAAGTATCTCTCGGGACTCGCGGTGACTTAGCGGTCAGAGTGTCTGGTGTATCTAACCAGAAGACTAATCTTCTTCAGCGGCTTGAAGTATGTTTTGATTGAAGCAGTCAGCAGCAAGAAGTCAGCAGTTTGTGAACATACTTTAGATAAGGCCCAGCACTACATCAGATTTGATAAAACACAAGTCCTCGCAAAAGATAACCGATTCCTTTCCAGGATGATCCGTGAGGCTATTGAAATTAAAAAACATCCAAATTTCAATAGAGAAGATGGCTGGGTCTTACCACCTGCTTGGAACCCCATTATAGATTCCATTAAATCAAAATCCAAGCCCAAAACTGCAAGACCGAAGGATACGGTGAGCTCGTTCTGCGTGAATCGGATCGCCAATAATTAACAAAAATGTAAGGTAGCTGTTAGTAATTGTAACATTAAGACGTCCAACAACTTAGTCTACCCGTGACCATGGATGCTGTAAAGGATCCGAAACGTCGGGAATCAAATAATATCAATACAACGCGATAAAATCCGTAAAAAGTAGTTTTATTTCAAAAAGATACCTTTTTAGTTTTCTTACGAGAAAAGAGATAATTTGTGCAACCTGCGGTCTGAATCGCCCGTATTCCGTCGCAATAGCGAATTATTTTTGAAAATCTATTTGTAGCTTGACGTATGTGCCAAAAATTTACTCTTTTGTCAAACAAACGCATACGCAAATACCCAATATAGTGAGAATACCCAATTAGTAGTTGTATGCTAGTTCACGCGAGATGTCGCCTCTGATGTGCTCGATTGACAACAATCCTTCGCGGAGGAAATTAAACTGTTATTTTAATGCCCGTTTATACCGTACGACTTCTTCAAAATAATAGCTTTAGATTTTTCGTGACGTCAATAAATACATAATAGTTTGTACATCTATACTAATTACCAATTATATTATAAAGCTGAATAGTTTTTTGTTTGTGTTGTTGTACGAGCTAATCTCAGGAACTGGTTCCAATTACGTGGGAGAGCCATGCTTCAGCACGAATGGGCCGCCTCAACCGGAGTGATACCACGGCCTGACAGAAAACCGGCGTTAAACAACGCTTCCGTTGTGTTTCGCCGAGTGAGTGAGGTTACCGGAGGCCCAATTCCCTTTTACAAGGTCGGCAACGCGCTCGTGACTGCTCTGGTGTTGCGGGTGTCCATGGGCGGCGGTAATCGCTTACCATCCGGCGATCCGTCTGCTCGTTTGCCCTCCTACCACATAAAAAAAAACTAAAAATTCTTTTTGTGTTTGATAGTATATTTATCGACGATTATTATTATTTATTTATTTTTATATTTATAGGCTATATAACATCACGTTATGTCTCTTAGGAACGGAGCAGCGCAGGTGAAGCCGCGGGCGGGTCGCTAGTTAATAGATATTCATGTCATAATATTAGACTGCCTCATTGTCTAGTGGTTCCAAGCGCGACTGCTACGCTAGAGGTCCTGGGTTCGATCCCCAGGTCGAGTAAAGTGTTATTGTTTTTTTTTTAATGAAATTCTCATTATCAGTTCGGAGTCTGGATTTGAGCCCGGTTAATGGTAATAGGCTCGCCCCCTATTACATGGGGCCTAAAACATACCGGCGAACTGTGAGTGTTCATTGGTAGAAGGTATACCTCTGCCTAACGCTGAAAATTTTATAAAGTGGTCGCCTGATGGTAAGCGATTACCGCCGCCTATGGATACCCGCAACCCCAGAGGAGTCACAATTGCGTTGCCCGCCTTTTAAATGGGGATTGGGCCTCCGGTAACCTCTCTCACTCGGCGAAATACAACGTAAGCGTTGTTTAACGCCGGTTTTCTGTAAGTTATCACTCCAGTCGAGCCGACCTATTCGTGCCGAACCATGGCTCTTCCACGTATATTGATATAAAGTTTCTTATTTTATTTTATCCAACTTTGACATTCAATGTTCACACATCCTGATAGCGCAATATTGTACCAGTGAAGATTGTAACACCATCTATTTTAAAAGAGTGCCATGGAGTTTCTTGCCGGATTCTTCTCCATAGGATCAACCTTTTGGAATCGTACTACTAGAATCATAAAGTTTCATAAACGCTTGTAAATCACTACATAGTATAAAACAAAGTCGCTGTCGCTGTCTGTCCGTCGCTATGTATGCTTAAATCTTTAAAACTACGCAATGGTTTTTTTTAATAGATAGAGTGATTCAAGAGGAAGGTTTTAAGCTATTTAACATTACGCTACGGCTCTTAGGAATGGGGCAACGCGAGTGAAACCGCGGGCGGATCACTAGTTTGAAATAAAAACATTCGAACTTTAACTTGATTTTAAGTACCCACCTATGTTTATTGTATACTTTTTCTAATAAATAAACGCATAAATCTTATTCCAAACAGTTAATACTGTTTGAGATTCTGTTTACAATCATTAGGAGACTTCAAAAACTAAGTTGTGAAATACAAAATTGTTAAAAGAGGCTTAGGGAATTCCTTAACGATGAATTAATGGCTTACAAAATGCAAATAGGGCACAAACTTTATAATACTGTTTGAGAGCTATTTTAACATGCCATCACGACAGTTTCCCAGAAGGGTTAGGTAGAGGTGTATAATACACACAGTCACATTTTGCCAGATGATTTTAAGGTGCCATGTATTCAAGCGAGTCTGCCGGACACAAATTTAAGCAAAAAGCTCGCCCCTACTTCATTGGATTTAAGCATAACATACTGTGGGTGTAAATTAGTACACCTCTGCCTAACCTTTCGTGGAATACTGGCGTGATGGTATGTTATCAGTAAAACAATATAATTATTAACGATTATTCTGTAATAATACGAGTATATCATCCACTCGTAACACAAGCATTCAGCTTAGCACGAGGGGTTAACAACAATATTAGTAGATAATGTGTGACCAATATTGCAAGCAAGCTCTTTTTTTTTAAAAAAAATAAGCTACTTTCCATTAGATAAATTACTTCAATCTTCAAATTAAACTACATTTTACGTATTTTATTACGTTATATTGATATTATTTAATTCCCGACGTTTCGGATCCTTTACAACATCTATAGTTACGGATAGACTTCAATGTTACTATCCAAATCTTAGCAAAAAATATCACCTGAACTGAAGTAAGGTCAAAGCCTCTTTTTTTCTCCTGAATTGTGGTGCTTTTACAAACACATATTCTCACTTATACAAACGCCCAGACACGGAACAAGTAGGTACCTGTAGGTCATACAAATGTTTGTTCCGTGTAGCGGCATGAAACGTAACCTGATATTAAATGCTTACTAGTAAAGGTGATCCGGAATGTTTGCCGTTTGCCTCCTGGGGTCGCGAGAACTTGCGTCGCGTAAATACTTAATATATATGTAACCTTGTGTGTTGGACTAGAACTTGTGTTGGACTAGAACTTGTGTTGGTGTAGAACTTGTGTTGGACTAGAACTTGTGTTGGTGTAGAACTTGTGTTGGACTAGAACTTGTGTTGGACTAGGATTTGTGTTGGACTAGAACTTGTGTTGGACTAGAATTTGTGTTGGACTAGAACTTGTGTTGGACTAGAACTTGTGTTGGACTAGAACTTGTGTTGGACTAGAACTTGTGTTGGACTAGAACTTGTGTTGGACTAGAATTCGTGTTGGATTAGAACTTGTGTTGGACTAGAACTTGTGTTGGACTAGAACTTGTGTTGGACTAGAACTTGTGTTGGACTAGAACTTGTGTTGGACTAGAATTCGTGTTGGACTAGAACTTGTGTTGGACTAGAATTTGTGTTGGACTAGAACTTGTGTTGAACTAGAACTTGTGTTGGACTAGAACTTGTGTTGGACTAGAACTTGTGTTGGACTAGAACTTGTGTTGGACTAGAACTTGTGTTGGACTAGAACTTGTGTTGGACTAGAACTTGTGTTGGACTAGAACTTGTGTTGGACTAGAATTTGTGTTGGACTAGAACTTGTGTTGGACTAGAACTTGTGTTGGACTAGAACTTGTGTTGGACTAGAACTTGTGTTGGACTAGAACTTGTGTTGGACTAGAACTTGTGTTGGACTAGAACTTGAGTTGGACTAGAACTTGTGTTGGACTAGAACTAGACTAGGACTAGAATTCGTGTTGGACTAGAACTTGTGTTGGACTAGAACTTGTGTTGGACTAGAACTTGTGTTGGACTAGAATTTGTGTTGGACTAGAACTTTTGTTGGACTAGGACAAATACTTAATTATATCAGTGAAAGTTATTTCTTCAGTTTTCTTCCTCTCCTCTTAGTGGAACGCCCTTCTGATATGGACTGATAAGTAAAGTGACTCAGAACATTAACATACACACATACATAACACCGCCAAATTCCGTATGGAGAGCGAACCCACAACACGCGGCCTAGAAGCCGTTTACCGAACCGTACCTTTCTCTTTGATAACAATACACAAACCAGTTCTTTGTATTCCAGAAGGTATAAGAATGCCTTTGACAGCAGCTCATGTGTTAAAGAAAACTTTGTTTCTTAGAAAACTCTTATTCGTATAAAGCCTTCACATTTGAAAAAGATTCATTGATATGACACATGCTTATTATTTAACTGTAGGTCAGTTAAATAATAAGCATGTGTGTTAGGTGTCAGGAGGTACGTAAGAATCGAGTTATATTTATGCATAGTCTTTTATTAAAGCCATTTATCGTTTTATCTTGCAAATTAGCTACAGTTTTTATCTAATTAAAACTTGATATTTTTGCCAATCAGCACCCTAATTTTTCGCGGTTTCCCATTATATCATTCAGCGTGTGAAGTGGCTCTTTAAGCAACTGTTTATGCTAACTAATAAAAATTACATAGCTAATAATGTATCTCGTGCCAAGCTGCTACTAAGAGTTTCATAGAAAAACCCAATAATATTGCTCCACCTGTGAATCAAACTCAGGCCCTGAATAAAGATGAAAAAATGTCGTGTGGTGTAAACGGGTTACCGTCAAGTCTCGTCAGAGTGAGCGACAATGTTAAACGTGAACCGACTTTGACGCTCGGCGTGAAAGCTGGTACTACACTACGTAAAATTAAGCTTTCCAGTGTTTGACGCCATCTTGCGTGAAGCCAGCCGTAGCATCAACGCTACGGAAAATAAATCCTATCTTACTATCCTACTCTCACTACGAGTACGTTACTCAATCACGTGAGAACGGCTGAACGGATCTGGATAAAATTTGGTACGGAGATAGATTATAGTCTGAAATACTTTTTATCCAGGTCGGATCCAATTGACAAATATTTTTTTTAACACCTTCAAATTATGAAACTAGATAGAATTTTCCCGATACTCAATCATTTTCATATTTATTTTCGACTTTGAAGTTCATTCTATTTTAAACAAACGTAAGTGCCAAATGACTAACGTCATTTGGACGGTGAAACGGGTTAAACGGGGAGATGACGTCATTTTTCTGACCCTAAAATTAAAAAATTGTCTTATGTAAGTTTGGCATTTATCATAATTATTGATGACCTTACATTACCTATTTTGTTATTAATTTACTATTATTACGACAACATTTGAATTTTCTCAGTTTCCGCCGTATAAGTGATGTCATCACACGTTTTTTTAATTTTTCACCGAAATGAAGGAATTGAAAAAATGATTTGGAACTCAGGATAGGAAAACAAAGAAATAGTATTTTTGTGTAGCTTAATAATTTTGAAATGTTGTCAATTCTAAAGTCCACGCAGACAAAATCGCGGGCAGAAGCTAGTAAGTAATACTTTGTCAAGCTCAAGTTATCTCACGTTTTCATGCTTGGATTCGTGACAAATTACTCCAAGAACAAATGAAATTTCGTGACTGCACTCACAGCTTTCACCATGGATGTTACAGAGCTCCGTAATCGTAACATAAAATATCCGATATCTGTCATAAATGTCTATCCGAAACCTTAATCGAATCCAATAGAAATGTTTCGAATAATTTCGGATAAATAGTAATAATAAAATACCATCACGCCTGTATTCCCCGAAGGGTTAGGCAGCGGTATAATACACTCACAGTTCGCCGGTATGTTTTAGGTCCCATGTAATAGGTGGCGAGCCTTTTGCCATTAACCGGCTACAAATCCAGACTCCGTGCTGCTACAGTGAATTTCATAGAAAACACAATAATACTTTGCTCGACCTGGGGATCGAACCAAGGACCTTAAGCGTAGCAGTCGCTTGGAAACACTAGACTAATGAGGCAGATAATAAAATAATAACGTATAAATGTATAATATTTCTCTTTTACAGTTCCTAAATAATCTGATATCCATAACTGAAACTATCAAATTAACAAGATGTTGACCGCAGTTTCAATCCCGTTCCACAATGATTAACATACTATAAGTCCGATTCTAGGCAGGGTATCAAGATGAAACATGTACCAGAATTTTAGTTAGCTAGCAATACACCAGTTTAAACTGCATTCAATTCCATGCAGTAGTTTTTGCGTAATGCGCATACAAACATACAGACATTTTTTTTTTTTTTTGGCTTCTGTTGCTCTAATAAAGACCCCCATATTAGTTATTATTTAATATGTATAATGTTCAGACATCGGCCTGTTACAATTTTAATTATAGGTTTAGAAGTATACTTGACTATACCTACGTAGTTACGTAAATATTTTGGCGACGTGAAATGGAACTATGATGGCAATTACTAGATTGAAATAAAAACATTAGATGTCTTTACGTAAAAGTTTTAGTTAATTTGTGCCGCTGGGTTACATATCACATATTCAATTAGAATATGAAAAAGTATAATCCAATGATTCAATCTTTTTTCAGTTAATGGATTAATTAATCTGTGTTGTATATTTAAAGAAAGACGCTATGTTTTAAGCTAAATGAATTAAATGTTTTTTCGTGAAAAGTCCCTTTACATAACATCTTTATGAATACATAAACATAATCTGTGGGAATCATAACAAGTGGGACTATGTAAGAACCCCTTACATAGTCCCACTGCCAGGCACAGGTCTCCTCTCAGAATGAGAGGGATTAGGCTATAGTCCACCACGCTGGCCTAGTGCGGGTTGGCAGACTTCACACGCCGTCGAGAAAATTCCTGAGGCATGCAGGTTTTCTCACGATGTTTTCCTTCACCGTTTAAGCGCGTGATAATTTACTGTTAATACGCACTTGGATTCGAACTCGAGACCTCTAACTTGGCAGTCCAATGGGCTATCACTGCTTTTATCACTTAAGAAGTACTGCCTCATTAGTCTAGTGGTCCCAAGCGAGACTACTACACTAGAGTCTTGGGTTCGATCCCCAGGTCGAGCAAAGTGTTATTGGGTTTTTCTATGAAATTCTCAGTAGTAGCTCGGAGTCTGGATTTGTGCCCAGTTAATGGCTATAGGCTCGCCCCCTATAACATGGGACCTAAACATACCGACGAACTGTGGGTGTTCCTCGTGGAGCTCTGGCGACCTTGCTCACCGTTAGGAACACAACATCACACGGAGCTATGTTATTTTGCTACGATTTTCTGCAAGGTGGAGGTACTTCCCCAGTCGGGTAGCTCCAATTGTGAGTGAAATTATTCGATTCCCATATGCTCTACCTCTCCTAAAACTAACTCATAGCAATAACCATATGCAATAACCATCAGGGGTCGAAACTATATATATAATCTATCCATAACTACATATATACGTACATAAAACATCGTTAAAGATATTGGACAAAAATTACGTCACTTATTTGTAAGTTATGGGAAATGTTTTTATATTTATTTTTTAACTGGCTGCGTCCCATCACGTTACCCTCGTTGAAAGTCTTACTCCAGGATTTTGTCCTTTATCGTAGGTGCACTCAAAATTGGTTCAGCGGTTTAGGTATGAAAACGTAACAAACAAAAAGACAGTTATATTCGCATTTCTAATAATTATAAATACTATACCATCACGCCTGTATTCTCCGAGAGGTTACGCAGAGGCGTACTAATGTACAACCACAGTTTACCGGTATGTTTAGGTTCTGTGTAATAGGGGGCGAGCCTATTGCCATTAACCGGGCGCACATTCCAAACTCCGAGCTGCTACTAAGAATTTTATATAAAAACCCAATAACACTTTGCAACCTGGAGATCAAACCCAGGCAACCGTAGCAACCGTAGCAAGCGCGCTTGGGACCACTAGACCAATGAGGTAGTCTATGATTTAACCTCAAACCAAAATATTTACTGCAATCTGTGGTTCAATATTACCCGCTAAAATTTTACAGAAACGGAACATTTCAGAATTCGTGTTTGAATAGCACTATTGGGTAGTTCTCGCGTTTCGTGCAAATTGAAAGGATTTGCGAGAAAAAAATAGAATTTAATTTTTTCAGTGCCAATGCATAACTACTTGAAAAATAAACTAGCTATATGAGTATCATTAAATTATACGTAAAATTGGCAAAGATATGGCCTTTATAATTTTTTTCGTAGGTATGGTAATGAGGAAAGAAATTTGGGAATGATATTAGGGACAATGGTGATAAGAAAATGCTATTGGTATTGAGAATGTAAATAAAAAATGTAATTTAAATCCGTTTTTCTTTTTATAACAATTAAATAAGTACTTAAATTGAGTTTTACTCACATAATAGTTTCAATCAATAGTGTAACATATCAACGTTCAAAATATTTTTTGTAAATAATCAAACTCCACATTATTAAATTGCTCAGCCCCAAGAAGTTAAAGCAGCTTGAGCTTAAAATATATTATCATTAGAAGAATCACTACAATAATAATTTATATTATCACATCGCGTTTATCTTCAAATTCATCTTTTCCTTGCTTACATTCTGCTTTGCTATGTAATAAATCTTCATCCGAAGAGTCATCGACATAGGTTCTCACTACTGTCCTCTTTACTGGTCTTCTAATTTTCTCTTTCACTTTTCCTTTTTGATGTCTATCACCAGAAACAAAATGTTCAAAGCCTTTTTCATATTCAGTTCAGTTTCTGTTTTAGTTTTTCTGTTTTAGTTTGCCTATTTGTTTCTTGTGCTTGTAGCGTAGCTTCATTTATTCTTTTTTTGCCATAGTCTTTATCAATTAACTTTCAGTTTCACGAGATGTTTCTTCTAATGAATCTTGTTGAAGAACTATATTTGCATCGTCTTCATGATCAATTGAGGGTGGGTCATCTATTAACAATTGTTGTATTCTTCTATAAGTTTTCTTTTTTCTGTGTATCGTTTGCTATTTTCCTTCCATTTCTTTCTTTGTAGCCTTATTTCTCTAGGCGTCATATCAGCCACACTCTTTATTTGTTTTTGTTCCTTTCGCTTCAAGTATCTCGGTCTTTCTTTTTCTTTTTGTATCGCATATTTTTCGGGACCCTTTTTAATTTCTTCGTCCTGCTTTCTTCTACGTAATTTTGCTCCAACTAACTTTTCCTCACGAGTATTTTCGACTTTGTTCTAGCCATATTCTTATCTGTAATAATTAATATTGATATAGGTAGAATTATTTAATATTTATATATCATTATACATGAACATATTTGTATCGCAACCAGTAATGAAATACATATTTTTTAATGGCTCCATATGTATTATCAAAAAGGGCCATTGAGAAAAAAATCATCTATATTATGAACATGTAAGATCAGTTGTTATACTAATCTTCATTACCATCATTTTATGATCATTACCATTTTCCAAATAGCTGATGGTAAATTATGGTAATGAAAGGAATGGTAATGATATTCTCGCACTTTTTTAGAAATGCTCTTTATATAACTGTAAAATGTTAAGCAATAAGATCAAAAAACTACATAAACTCAATGGTTATCATGTTGACATCCATCATACAAAAAAAAACAATTACTCTTTATCTCAAAATATCATTAATGGTAATGAAAAAAAAACTTACCACGCCTAATAATCTCGTCTTCATCGTTGTTTTCTCAACAAACTACAAGATGCCCGCCCTGTCTCTGTTCACTGATCAACTGGGCGACGATCGTGCAAAGGGAAAAGAGGCAGGGAACATCACTCAGCGCGTCCGTAAAGGATGTTTTTTTTATTCAAGTTCAGTTGACGGTAATGATTATTTTTTTTGGTCAAACTTATTTCATCACAGCAAATCTAAATAACAATCGTGAAAGGATTATTTATTTTCGTTTTTTATTGCTGCATATTTACTTTATATATAACAAAACAATAATATATAGTAATACACCAATTTTTTGTGTTATTTGCTTACAACTACCAGAAATCGATTTCTGACCAGTGATGGTAATGATATTTAGGCATATATTTTTTTAAAATCTTTTTTTCAATGTACCTGATATTATTATTTTCCAGTGGCAGATGTACATATGCAACATACCTAGAATATAAAAAATATTTGGTGGCTTAGACTTATTTAGTTTAGCTTTTATTCTTACTAACACGTGTTTTGCACGAAACGATAGAAATACCCTATTCTCAATTAAATTTGGTTTCCGTCGCCGTCGTAACATGCAGAATGTATATTATAAACAGAGAATTGCCCTCCATATTTCATGCGGACTGGCGTCGCAAAAATATAAATGTTTTATAGTAATTAATGTTCTCTGTCTTTGTTACTCCCATGGTAATAAAGGCGGTGGCGATCCGAGGGTGGGGGGGGGGGGAAGAAAGCAGACTACACTACACCAGAAACATAATATTTTAGGGTTATATAAACGGTTAGCGATGTATTATAAACGGTTGGCAAAGTATTCGTGTCTTTGTGAGCAAAAAAATGTAATCGTTTAGTTAAAACAGCCAGTTGGGCAGCTACTTATGGTTATTTTTAAGCTATTGCATAGCTTCTATCGCGGGCCTTGAGCGTGGGGACCGAATCCAGAAATTCCGTAACGAAAAAACCTAACACGCTTGTCTCTTTAGTTCAGCAACCCGCCTTTAGGTGGCATTGGTTGTATTACATAAGTTGATAAAAAACGCTATGCAATAGCTTTACCGCGGCAGTCCCCGAGTGCCACACGTCTTTTTAACTTAGATATGGTTAGTTTCTGGCTTTGTGTGGTCACAGTTGTAACATAACCTAACCGATATCTGTATTTAGAATTTTGCTGCTCAATCAGTATTTTTGATGCGCGATTTATTTTTTTCCATATTATAATAAGCAACAACACTAAACGACTAAAATAATGCTTGTTCAATAATAATTTGTCAAACTGCCATTACATAGACAAATCCCGTACAATATTGGAACGCGCTCGCGTGTCGTGGTAATCCCGGTGACGTGGAGACGCTTCGAAATGTCAACCCTTCGTCCCGAGCAAGATCCCGAAAGAGATTATAGAAGACTTCATGGCGATTGAGGTTATTATTTCATGAACTTAACCAAAAAGGTCTGCAAATAAATATATTTTAACCAGTGTTGTTGGAAGTGCCAATTTTGGCGGGACGTCCCGACTTTTAGCAATAAATTAAAAATAAATGTCCCGCGTCGGACAGGCTCAGTCCCCCTTTTCTGGGATTACTCGAAAGTGCAGCCGGTGCGACTAGGGCGCAAAACGTGGGTTATACGAGCAATTATAGCCTGGCAGGTCACCAGTTTTTTTTGTTCCTATGTCCCGCTTTCAACCATATAATCCCGCTTTTTTACTCAAAAGGATTCAAAATCCCGCTTTACCCGAAACGCTGCAAAAGGCAACGCTGATAACAACCTACCAATCCGTAACCTTTGTAGGTGTTTTCGGAGATAAAATGTTATTTATTTCTGTAAATAGACACTTTTATAAGTCAATGTTTTAATTAATTTTAACTAGATGGCGCCAGCATTTCCTAACAGATGACCTCTGAGAAGAAACACCGAAACAAACTCAGAGAATCATGGTCTCTTTTAAATTGCGGATATAGTAGTAGCAATAGAATATAAGAACCCGTTATTACGCCCCCGAATAGTTAGGCAGAGGTGTACTAATGTAATTGAACATCCACAGTTCGTCGGTATTTTAGGTTCCATTTAATAGGGAACTTTCGAAAACCTAACAATAAAAATACGCATTGTGAAAAAATAAATATTAGTAGGGACCTCATCTGTTTATTACACTGACTCACCAATACACCAAGCACTAGCCTTCGTCCCGTCCACTATTATGTCCCGAACATTTATTTTAATTATAAAAGCATGGTCATACTGCCAACATCGCAACTGACAGCTGTCAAGACAAGTTGTCCGCTAATACTTGTGTATGTGAGACAGTGTCATTATAATTATTTAAAGACTACAGTTTACAGTAAACCGTGTAGTCTTTAAATAATTATGAATACGACTCACGAAAGTTATTATACAAAAAAATGTGTGTGTTATTTTTTAGTAAAGGAAAAAATTCAATTGCGGGCAGGATTCGAACCTGCGTCTTCTGGTTTGATATACCAGATGACGCAGGTTGATGGATGGATGATTTTCATAGATGTCACCAAACGTCACCTTAAGACGTAAATACAGAATGTGAAGGCAAAATTTCAATCATGCGGGTAGGGTTCGCGGTGGCTTAGCGGTCAGAGCTTCTGGTATATCAAACCAGAAGACGCAGGTTCGAATCCTGCCCGCGATTGAATTTTTTCCTTTACTAAAAAATAACTTAATAATCTTATCATGGAAAATGCAAAAAAAAATCACAAAGAGATGTGTGAGTGTGTCATTATATCTATTAAATAGATATAGAAACTCAAACACTACAATTATAATCAACCAATTCGTTGTCCCACTGTTGGGTGTGGGTTAGGCTATAGTTAACCATACTGGCCTAGTGAGAGTTGGCAGAATTTACACGTCTTCGAGTAAGTCTTTCGAACATGCAGGTTTCTCCCTGAGTCACAATGTTTAAGCGTATAAGCGCGTAATTATTAATGAATAAGCACATGATTTCAGAAAAGACAAGAGTGCCGTTGATCTGATTTCGAGCCGTTTGACTTGGCTAAACAAAAAAATTATACCACTTATTTTCATTATAAAATATTTATAATTTTAAATGTATTGACGGCGGCTTAACACGTTTCGTAGAATTTGTGATTTGATTTTTTTTTTTCATTGAGGTAATAAAACTCAGGGTTTTCTTTAAAAAAAGCCATATTAACGCTGTCCCCCAAGCCTTTTCGACTCTAGATCCTTTCTTGAATGATTGACTATATGTAACTATGTTGGAAATCCAAATTTAGCGATGTTCACTAAGAAAGTAAAAGAGACCATTGTTCAAAAGACTGCCACATTAGTATAATGGTTGCAAGCGCGACTGTGGAGCTGGTGACCTTGGGTTCAATTTCCAGACCGCGCAAAATATTATTGGGTTTTTCTATGAAATACATTTCATGTCACAACCAACATTAATATGTCGGTATATGGGTTGGTTATAAGTAGGTTGGTAATCCAACCTACATTAAAAGTATATAGTAACAATATACTTATTCTCTAAAACATAATAGTCTTATTAAACGTAATAAAATGTTTTAATGTTGAAAGACACCATATAGATCAAAATGAATTCTCTTGTACTTAACATTCTCTTGCACATAATACCTCAATGTTCAATTTTGTTTTATAATTATGGCAAAATTATATTCGTGTGAAGTAATATTAGTCCTTCATTCACTCGTTCATTGATTGACGTATTGTTTTATTCGGTTTTGTTTGTTAATATTAAGGCATTATTGTACTGTAATAATTATGTAACATAACACTCCAATTATGTTGATACATTGTATTTCTATAACGATGGAACTGAATTTTAATAACATATGTTATGTAAACATACCATCACGTCTGTATTGCCCGAAGGGTTAGGCAGAGGCGTACTAATATACACCCACAGTTGGCTGGTATGTATTAGGTCTCATGTAAAAGAGGGAGAGTCTATTGCTATTAACTGGACACAAACCCCTAACTTAGAGCTGCAAATTTCATAGAAAAACCTAGTAACATTTTGCTTGACTAGATAATCAAACTCACGCTCAGCAGTTGTGTTTGGGTCCACTAAGTCTAATAAGGCAGTTAAAAATAAACACAATGTTATAGGGACAAAAGATAAACGCAATGTAAAAAGGACAAAAGATAAACGCAATGTAAAAAGGACAAAAGATGAACGTAATGTAATAGGGACAAAAGATAAACGCAATGTAACACGGACAAAAGATGATCGCCATTTAAAGGGACAAAAGATAAACGCAATGTAATAGAGACAAAAGATAAACGCAATGTAATAGGGATAAAAGATAAACGCAATGTAGGTAACAGGAACAAAAGATGAACGCAATGTAATAGGGACAAAAGATACACACAATGTAAAAAGCACAATATTTTGTCGAAGTCTCTGTTAGCAACATATTGGCAGTGAAGAATTTTCCGATATTTTCCAAGAAAAGTATTAAGTTTTTCTTTTGTTTTCCGTGCAAGTGGGAACTGTTGTCGCTAGAATATAACTACATATACTAAATCATCCGCACAAAAGTATGGATCTAGACGTTCACGCGTTTTTCATGTGAATTTATTGCATCATGTATCTTTTCGACGGAATAAAATGGCGTATAAATCATTGGCGTCTGTCGAATTACTTTTGGACCAATCTTTTGTAATAAATGGCATTATAATTATTGGTTTTTTATAAATATACAGCTCGATTCCGAAAGGATATGCCAATTCGAACAGATAATTATGCTTCATCCGGTGAAAATCAAATTTTTTATTAGGATTTTTTACATTTAATGTCAAAAAACTTTAAATACTTATTTTAATAATGTTACTAAATTATATTTATTTTTGTAAATAAATCGTTTAAAGACACTTTTACAACTAGGCAGTCCGTACTGGCTAACATACTGGTTTCTGACACTTACGCGAATATCATTGAAATAAAACTACTTTTTACGGATTTTATCGCGTTGTATTGATATTATTTGATTACCGACGTTTCGGATCCTTTACAGCATCCATGGTCACGGGTAGACTAAGTTGTTGGACGTCTTAATGTTACAATTACTAACAGCTACCTTACATTTTGATCATGGATGCTGTAAAGGATCTGAAACGTCGGGAATCAAATAATATCAATACAACGCGATAAAATCCGTAAAAAGTAGTTTTATTTCAACACTTTTACAAGTCAATGTTTTACATTTTTAAGTATTAGATGGTGCCGGCATTTCCTTCCTGACGACCTCTTCGAACGTAGGCACAAAAAATTTTGGAGCCACCAGACGTTTAAAATCAGTATATACTGGTAGTCAGAAACCAGAAAAGCCTCAAACTTTTTTTTTATGGCATAGTGGGGCAAACGATCAGACGGATCGCTTGACGATAAGCGATTACCGCCACCTATGGACATCCGCAACACCAGAGTAGTCACGAGTGCTTTTAAAAGGGGATTGGGCCTCCGGTAACCTCACTCATTCAGTGAAACACAACGTAAGCGTTGTTTGACGCCGGTTTTCTGTGAGGCCGTGGTATCACTCTGGTCGAGCAGGCCCATTCGTGTCGAAGCATGGCTCTCCCACGTAAAACTTATTTTATGGATATCAGTATTACTTAGAAATTAGTTTGCGAAGGTCTGATGGTAGCTCAGAAAATACTGAAATTCAGTTTAAAGACATTTATTTCTCAAAAAAAAAACATTACAGTAGTACTTACACAATTAAAAAATGTACTAACATATAAGTGAGTATTTCTGTGATCACAAAAATAAATTAAAATTAAGATTATGGTGACTTTTTTGTGTTAATATTTTTTTCTAACGCAGTTTTATAGATCCTTTTTGAATTTAAGCAAGCGATTACTTTTGGTCTCTTCGTCAGGTATTACATTATAAAGTTTTGCGCCTTCATCTATACTTATAATAAATCTGTAGAGAGGTCAATTCTGTACATGAAATATATTTCCAAAATAACTATCAGCGGGTGATTAGTGATCGATACTGACGCCAAAAATGCAATCAGTAAAATTTTTGTCTGTCTGTCTGTCTGTCTGTATGTTCGTTATAGAAACAAAAACCACTCGACGGATTTCAACGAAACTTCGTACAATTGTTCTTCATACTCCTGGGCAGGTTATAGTATACTTTTCATCACGCTACGATCAATAGGAGCAGAGCAGTGAAGGGAAATGTTAGGAAAATGAGTGATTCATGAGAAAGGTTTCAAGCTATAAAACATCACGCTACAACCCTTAGGAACGGGGCAACGCTAGTGAAACCGCGGGCAAAGAACTAGGGAACAAAGTAACGATTCCACGCGGACGAAGTCGCTGGCAAAAGCTAGTATAATATATTTTTCTTTCCATAATCAGTTCTAGGCTTTGTTACTTCTAGTTTTTTCCTTCTTCTTGCGTTGTATGAATAAGTCCTTTTTTAAAGTTTAATTGTAAATGTGTACCCTGTGTTATCACTACATAGTATAAAACAAAGTCGCTGTCGCTGTCTGTCCGTCCCTATGTATACTTAAATCTTTAAAACTACGCAACGGATTTTGAAGCGGTTTGTTTTAATAGATAGAGTGATTCAAGAGCAAGGTTTTAAGCTATTTAACATTATGCTACGGCTCTTAGGAATGGGGCAACGCGGGTGAAACCGCGGGCGGGCCACTAGTAATTTTATATATTCCAGTTTTGAGTATGTATAATATTTTTGATACTCATCCATATATATAAAAATTGGCAAGGAGATATATTGCATCCTGAGGAAGGACATAGACAACCGTTGGTCTCAAAAAAGAAACATTTAATATTCTTTGTGGTGCGAATAAAACTGCAGGCAATAATTAGTTTCCGATTAGACAACGGCCCCAGTAGGCGGCGCGCGTGGCCTTACCCTTTGAAGGGGGTCCTGTGAACGTTGGACAACAAAAATCGCGGTCGAGGTGAATGTAATTCCATGGCCGTGACTATAGACAGGGAACGCAAGTTCCCTTTGGTTTTTAGTCAGTACGGGACCGATATACCCTCGTCCCCATGTAATAGGTGGATTTTCCGGACACCGAAGAAATATAATTATCTAGTTAAGAGTCCGGCGGACCGAATTTCTCTTACAAACATAATACCGAAATACATCGTAATTCAAACACAATTCAATCAATTTGTGTTATTATTCGAATTCCGATACCGTTAACCTAGGTTCCTCCGCTACCATTTTGTCAAAAATACTTCATTGGAAATAAATGTAAGCGAATGAAATTTTTGATGAAATTACCAAGTTTGGAACGATTTTCCGATCTTTTATTTCCAGTGAAGTATACAGAAAATAGTACGGTAGGAACCTAGATTGACGGTATCCAAATCCAAATAATAGAATATTGTCTGGATTACTATTTATTTTGGTATTATACGTATCTGTGGGCAATTCAATCATTCAGTTCCGCCGGACCCTTAATCTATATCTAACTATAAGTAATAAGTGTGCCAAATAAATCTCTCTTTCAGTTTCCCTAGACTGAGACTCTGAGACTATAAAAATTTAATTTAAAATTTAAACAACCCTCGCAGCCTCAGGACAATATTACCATGTTCTTGCAATATGATTGAAGTAACAGGATACCAAATTTCAAATCGATCAGACCTGTGGAAGTTGCGCACATCACTTTATGAACCAGAAAAGAGCTGATAATCTTCAAACGGCAGGCCAGATTTTCTTAAATCATAGCTAAGAACATTCTCGATCAAGTAACCTTTCAAACAAAAAAAACTGAATCAAAATCGGTCCATTCGTTTGGGCGCTACGATGCAACAGACAGACACACAGATACACCCAAAAACTTATAACACCCCTCTTAATCATAAATCATACAACAAAATTAGTCTTAATAATTGTACGAATTCTTTTACTAAGGTCGTTCTTATAACGGTTTAATAACCCGTAAATGTGATTGTATAGACGTTTTTCAACTTTCCCTGCCTCATTTCAGATGAACTATTTTTTAAGATTTTTATTGTATAAATATCTTTATATATATAATTCTTCTGTGAGTGTGTATGTGACTGAACTTCTCTCAAACGACTGGACCGATTTTGATGAAATTTTTTGTGTGTGTTCAAGGGGATCTGGGAATGGTTTAGATTCACAATTGGACCCGGTAGGTGGCGCTGCAATCGAGTTTTGGGTTATTTTCAGGGCAGGACAACGTCTGCTGGGTCCACTAGTATATTTATAAAAATGAATTGCTGTTCGTTAGTCTCGCTAAAACTCGAGAGCGGCTAGACCGATTTGGCTAATTTTGGTCCTGAAATATTTGTGGAAGTCCAGAAGGTTTAAAAGGTGAATAAATATGAAAGTACGAAGTCTGTCGGGTCAGCTAGTGTAATTATAATACATTTGTATGAAAGTTCTGTGTTCTGTGTTTTTGAACGGTTTGATTGATTTGTCATTTAAATTGTTAGTTCTTAGCTGCAGCTGGACTCGGTAGGTGGCGCTATTGTCGATATCCTTTGGATGCGAGTGAAACTGCGAGCAAAACTGTGAGCAACAGTAATATCTAGTTATAAAAACAAGAAGTGATGTTTAATTGCTGTGGAAATGCTTGTTGAAACTGCCTCATTAGTCTAGTGGTCCCAAGCGCGACTGCTACGGTAGTGGTCTTGGGTTCGATTCTCAGGTCGAGTAGTGTTATTGGGTTTTCCTATGAAATTCTCAGTAGCAGTTCCGAGTCTGTATTGGTCCCCTGTTAATGGCAATAAGCTCACCTATTATATAGGACTTAAACATACCAGCGAACTGTGGGTCTACATTAGTACACCTCTGCCTAACCCTTCGGGGAATACAGGCGTGATGGTATGAAATGCCTGTCAACTCGTACCTAATGATCTAAATGACACAGCATCTGTTTACCCGAATCAGTATTAGTCACAATAAAGCTTGTTTTTTATGACGTCACGAGTATTATCCGTAATAATGTTTACGTTGTCGTCTACATTATGATCTTGTTGATAGCTCTATAAATTACTTAATTGTATGTATATTTCTTACCACAAGGTACATAAGAAACATGATACTGATAGCTGTTTGGCCGGATACTAAATATCCGTAAGTTTTACAAGATTTGCCTAACCTAACAAATATTTTTTCATTAAAATAAAACTACTTTTTACGGATTTTATCGCGTTCTATTGGTATTATTTGATTCCCGACGTTTCGGATCCTTTAAAGCATCCACGGTCATGGGTAGACTAAATTGTTGGACGTCTTAATGTTGCAATTACTAACAGCTACCTTACAATTTTGTTAATTATTGGCGATCCAATTCACGCAGAACGAGCTCACCGTATCCTTCGGTCTTGCAGTTTTGGGCTTGGATTTTGTTTTTATGGAATCTATAATGGGGTTCTAAGCAGGCGGTAAGACCCAGCCAACTTCTCTATTGAATTTTGGATATTTTGTAATTTCAATAGCCTTGCGAATCATCCTGGGAAGGAATCGGTTTTCTTTTGCGAGGACTTGTGGTTTATCAAATCTGATGTAGTGCTGGGCCTTGTCTAGAGTTTGTTCACAAACTGCTGACTTCTTGTAACGGCGGTGTTTGACATCGGTGATGTGTTCTCTTATTAGTTCCATTTATTTTTATTACTACTACAGACTTTTTTTTCGTAAATAACTCATATGTACAGTTATAATTTTATTATATTGGTATCACATAACTCTGCTTGCCTCTTTCAGTAATACAGGTTTGATAGTGTATTATATATGAACTGTTTGGGCCTTCGAGACACTCTCATAAGCCCATTTTACGTCCCCATTTTGAGGACCGGCCCTTTTATTATTCTGCACACATCTGACCCTTAGAATCTTCCTAGTCAAGATATTGATATGACTAAGGAAAATCTATTGCATGATTGCTACGCTGGAGGTCCTGGGTTTGATTCCCGGGTCGGCAGTGTTATTGGGGTTTTATTATAAAATTCTCAGTAGCAGCTAAGAGTTTGGATTTGTGCCCGGCTAATAACAAATTGACTCTTTTATATGGGACCTTAACATACTGTCGATCTGTGGATATATAATAATATACCTTTGCCTAACCAGGTGTATATGAACAAAAACTACTGTCAGCCTTCTGACACCACCACATTGCTAAACAAAAAATAAAAAAAAAATTACAAGAAGGAAATTTGCAAGGACACAAGACGCATCAATTTTGTCTCGATGTCGATGTGCAATGAAATTTTTCCGACAAGACGTCAGAGGGGACAGCTAGGGAGGGGAGAGGCAATCAACAGTTTCAGCAGGCTCAGATACAGACCATGAAACCAGTCGCTCCCCGTCGCTTGCAGCGGACGGTCGTGTTTCCCGCGCGCACTCCCGTGAATTACGACTCCTGAAATTATGTAAAATAATGTGCTGTTCCAAATTCAGTGTTTGTATAATATTTGACTGTGTATTATAAATTTTCCGGTGTCCTGTTTATTTTTCTTGACGCAAACGTATTAAATTGTATGTTTTCTGAATAACTTTTTATTTGGACGGTCTAAGGGTTAATCGTGTGTGCTATAATTTATATTGTTTATTTATCGTTCTGTTTTTGATATTTATTGTTTGTTTTCTTATTGTTTGTGGTTTTGGAGCGGTTGTTTACTTGGAATCAAAAAAGAGGGTAAGTGTATTTTAATTAAAAATACGTGTTATTAAAAAATATTTGGAATTTCGGATAAATTATTCGAGATTACTTAAATTTAGGCTAATTATAAAGTACCAATATATCTGATGCTATTTATTGAAGACATTTATTATTGATGATGAATTATGAAATATCATTTGCATTAATTACTATGTAGAATATAAAATATATATGTAATAATAAAAGATTTTCAAGGATTTATAAATGTGATAAGTATTTCCCTAAAATGTCATTACTAGAAAGTGTCTTCGGGTGTTGCCTTAAAGATCAAAATTGAGTAAATATCGTAACAGGTTGCCAGTAGACTCTCTTTTAAATAATCTTGGTTCCAAGTCCAGTCAAGTCAAATGTTTTATATCAATTAGACCAATTACGTACAGATACTTTCGTTCCAAAAAGTGGGTGTTAGAGAGAAGAGTCGTTTTTTTTATTACTATTCCAATAACGGAAAAATCATAACCATCTATTATAATTAATTGTTATAAAAACATGACTTATATATTATATTATAGAATATTTTACTAATGAGGAAATAATATGTAAAATTTGTATTTTGATTTCTTGTTCTGAGAACTTCGTTAATTTAAAGAAATTTATAATTGCATAATTTTATTTCACGGCTCATCCTGAAAACAATTTTACATGGTAGTATTCGTCTCCAACGAACTCGTTCGCGTAGTCTTTTAGAGTCCTAAAACAAATAAAAATTGAACGCAGCTAGTACTTATTAACTAGCTGTCAGCAGTGACGTTTCCAATATGTCAAATCACTTTTCGACTTCGCGCGCTCGTGATAACGCGTAGAATTGTGTGTGATATAAGTTTATAGCTACAAAAATATATTTCGGTGTTATTTAGTATCTCACTGTGTTTACTTTACGATGTCTAGTTCAGATGAAGACGCTGTATTGGAGGAAATGGCGAGAAAGGAGAATAAACTTGAGAAAATTACTCACCGACGCCGACGCCACCGCCACATATCGCGGCGGTTTTCTTGGCATTCTACATCTCGAATTTTGGACTCGATACGAGCCCTCGCAATCACGACATCGTGATAACTAATGGATGTCTCATCCAACCCCACAGTAAATCTTGTTTTTAGGTATATAATGAAACTGCAGCTAATTGGATTCATATGCACACGTCTAGTCTAATCTATGGAACGAGATTCCAAAACGCTTTCGTATATACGAATTAAGGCATTACTTGACCGCCATCCGTGCCAGTACGAGATACTTCCGCACGAAGATCGGCATGACTAAGACGACTTTGACCGCCATCCGTGCCAGTACGAGATACTTCCGCACGAAGATCAGCTTTTGATACGAGATATCAATTCTGATGTACCCTGCCGTATTGTGCGTGACACATAACGGTAGGCGTTACGGTCCTAGCACGTACACTATTAGTATGTTGCTATAGCTGCTACAAGAAGATAATCTGTATCCATTCCAGATCCTGTTACTATAATGTAGAGTGTAAGCAAGGCTGTAATTCCAAAAGCCTTACTAGTAGCTTTTGGCAATAACCATATACCTATCACAACCTCAGTGGCTCAAGTTGGGAAAACACTATATTGAATGATAATGAGGAAGTAAAAGATATTGTAAAGTGTATAAAACTCCCAAAAATTGCTTACTTCTAGTTGCATCAGAATTAAACCCAGAGGTCAGAGCCGCTATAACTTTTTGCAAGTATCTACAAGTTCTTGTAAAAGTACTTAATAATTCTATTTTATTTTAACTGTATCGGCTCACACTCTAGATCAGATGCTACAAACAAAACAACAATATCTGGGTATTGCTCTTACTTGTCTGGAATTTTGGATGTACATGAAGTCTCAGAAATACTAAAAATCCTCAGTGCTGGTACAAAATCTAGACATATCTTCACTGTATAGAGATTAATACAAGGAAGCAGCTACTAGCAACCCACCTTGATAAATCATTCACAAAAATAGCTGAACCAAGAAACAAGTAAGCATATACCTATTTGGAGAAAATGTTTGGAAAAAATTCAAACAATAAAGATGTAGAGAAATAAGGGCTTAAGTTGAAAAAACCTACTTTCAACGGTCTGGGAAAATGGATGCCAGACACAGACAATGTGTCGAGGGCACAAACATCCACCAACACAGCTGCAGGCAAAGATGTTCTACCAGCCGACCAAAAAGCCAGCAAAATGTGCACCTGTGAACTAATCTGAGGGGGACTGCCAGCGTGCCCACCCTCGACACTAATCTCACATCAGGTACAACATGCAGGTAATCTAAGGTCAAGTACTTAAATTGTTGGCAAAATATTATAAATAATGTGGTTATACCTACCTACCTACCTAGATTGTGTCCAAGGTTACCATAGAGGTACCTTTTACATCTGTACCTGTCAAAACTAGAATTACATGTAATGATTTCTCATAATCCGAGGAATTAAATTATTTATACAAAAATCAATTAATGATTTACTGCAGTTGGGTGCTATTGTACCATGCCAATCTATTTCAACAATATATTTCACATAATTTATACACATTTCACAATATATTTACCAAAATGTAATGGTAAATTTAGATTAATTATAATCATAAAATTTTAATTCCACATTTCATGTTTAGATGGAAGATTTATGGACATCTACTAGATTGGTACCTACATCATGATTGCTTCATGACAACCATTGAAAAATTTATAAGAATCTTACTTTTTTGTTCCAGTTGTTGTAAAAATTACAAAATATTTTAGATTGAACTTCAATCAGATATGAATATGAATTTACAGCTTTCTTATGGCTTGTGTACAGCTGCACACAGCTTGTTTATGCAGCATGTTTACAAAAACCTATGATGACCTATGAAGTACAGGCTATGTAACTGCTATTTATTTGGATAACATTCGATTTATAGCAAGGTCATATTTATGATGAATGCCAAACTATAAATATGGATCCTAAAATGTTAGGTTTTATACTTAACTAAGGAAAGTGTAACTAAATACCAAGTGTAAATTACTAGTTTATTAACATATCATATGAAAAAAAAAAAAAAAAAAAATTAAAATTTTGTTTGATCATATTTATGATAATAACATTATAATTTCATAAAACATGTAGCATTAGGAACTTTGCTTCAAGTACTTGGAACATTGTTGACAACCTGTCTGGCTGTCCAGCTGTCTGACTTATCAGTCATACTGTTTGTAAGAAAACAGTACCACCAGTGATCCAATGAGAATTTTAAGAGCTATATGAATATATCCTCAGTAATCATTCTTGAACTGAAATGGTGGCTGTCTAACATACCTAATGCTAACAATCATATGCTAAGTACCTATAACTCTAGAAATTTACCCAGACATAGGCTGACACGTTGGGGGCTCATTGTCTTGGTGAATTATTGGGAGGCTATGGAATCAAACTGAGAAAAATGAACATATTAACTATTTAAAAAGTAGCTACAGCTTATTTTGTATTAAGCTTATTTGCTAAAAATATGTACAACTACCATATTCCAATAATAGACAAATACCACGGTTTAATATCTGTTAGATATGTATTAATAAAATGGATAGTGTTCAATTTGTACACTTATATACAGTTACTTAGGGATTATGACAATGGTATCAGGATAGGCACATATGGATAACAGCTTCCTATATAAAATCTAAGAAAACAGGCTAACGGGGAATCTATGAATCTAAATCATGATACAGAATGACCCTTAGCAGTCTATGCATTTGCTAAAATGACCTGCACCTGAAAAAGTTTTATTTGTTATCCAAGTGTATAAAATATGTTTCTTGGATAAAAGATCCATGGCCATTGAGATATGAATGCATTTACAAAGGCATTTTTCCCCTTTTTTCAGTAATAAATAAATGCTTAAAAAATAATAATATGAGTAATAATGACATGACTAAACTAAGAGTATCTTTGTGACCAGTACAGCCATGGTTTTTGCCTTGCAAAATTATTGATGATATCTAAACCAATAATATTTGATGCTAATTCTGATTTGCTTCATATCCTTTTAGTAAACTACATCGCCTGAGCTCTCGTTTTACCTTGGCTGCAGGTCACTTCTCCGGCCGGGATTCCAATTAAGATTCCTCCCTCCAGCTTCCTTGGAGGTAATACTAGGATCCTTACCACCAGGTACCCAATGACAATATGGTTATTCTTACAAAAAATTGGTGGGCACACCGTCATAGTAACAATATCAATACATATAAAGCTATAGTACCACAAATAATATGCTTCTTATCAGAAGCATTTCATATCATGGGTGGTACCTACGCAACTTTGAATGCGCACCACACCACATTATCACTGTTCATAAGCTCTGAAGTTGGGAACGATGAGAACATGAAGTGGTTATTAAAGGGAGCATTTGTACAAAGATCCTATTCTCCTAGGTACACAGAATTTGGGAATCCTACAGTAGTGTTAGATTTCTAAGTAAGATGCTAAATGTCTTTAATTAAAAAGAACTATCTACAAGATTAATTGCCTTATATATTATAGGCACTGGAGGAAGACACTTAGTTATATTCACTTTACTGCTGATTGTCATTATTAATATCTCTAATATTCTAAAATCAGCACCACGTTGTGCTTACCATATTTTGGAAAATAGCTTTATGCCCCAAAATTTATAAATGGAAAACACTAAGGAAGCTTGAGGAGATTTTCTAACCTTTTAATTATCACTAATAATACCTATTAAAAAAGTTACAACAAACAGTAAGCTGTTGGATTTAGGAAACCTTCACCGAGAGTAGCATTGACACTAGTTTTTTTTCCCATAGTACTAGATTATATATTTACATCTAAGGCAAATACAGCAGGGATGTCAATTGAAATTATCAAAAGACTGTTCTGGTCGGATAAGTCGACTGTCTTTGCAAACAAACCTTTCATATAAAGAAGGAGGGGTCTTTCATTAACAATATACTTGTTGTTAATGAAGGATCTCATTTTTCCTTTGCCAATTCTATTTAAGAATAAATTATCATAACATTTTAAATTGGTAATTAACGTTTAACATTTCAGTGATACAATTAATATTTCATGGTCCAAGAAATGTATTTAAAGACTAAATATTGTGCTTTAATAATTATTATATATAATAATAATATAATTATTATTATGTAATTATATAGTAATAAAGTTTAAGGGACAAATATATATAATAATGAGGTCACTTATTGCTTAGTTTAATACAAAATATTTATTAAAAATAAATATAAAATTCAAAATAAATATATATTATATATTACAATAATCACAGATTATTATTAATTGATTATTTCAAGGTCACCTTGGTACCTAGATACCTAAGGTACCAAGGTCACATATGTATTTCATTTTAATTATCACCAAAAATGTGATTTCATACAATGTTATATTAAAATGTGTATTGTTATGAATAACAACTAAAGCAGCCGTTTTTATAATTTTTAATATGGCTTATATCCTTGGATTTTTCTTATAAAATACAAATTAATAATCAAAGTCCTTTTACACACACAACTATACATGTACCTATACGTACATGCATAATAATTATGTTGCCATTACCTATCTCTAAACATCTACCATGTAAAATTGTTTTCAGGATGAGCCGTGAAATAAAATTAAGGAATCAGACTAACTTACCTTAAGTGACGTCTGATGGTAATTTTATGAACGGCTCATCCTGAAAACAATTAGGTTCCCACCCTGCCTGATACCTGCAAAGTATCACCCACCCATTATGTAATAATGGCAACCCTTGTTACTCTAAAGAAAGTGATTTGACATATTGGAAACGTCACTGCTGACAGCTAGTTAATAAGTACTAGCTGCGTTCAATTTTTATTTGTTTTAGGACTCTAAAAGACTACGCGAACGAGTTCGTTGGAGACGAATACTACCATGTAAAATTGTTTTCAGGATGAGCCGTTCATAAAATTACCATCAGACGTCACTTAAGGTAAGTTAGTCTGATTCCTTAATTTTAATACATAATTCGAATTAACACGGCTTATTTACTTTTTTAAGTGATAACTTATGAATATTAACTACAAAGGTACCCCTTATTTCTAAAGAAATCTCTTTCAGGAGACCTATTCAAAAGCCTTTCGAATAATTTGTATAATATTAGTGTCATAACTTTTTTGCGGCATTAATAAAATTCGCATACAAGTGGCAAGCGATCTTGTTAGTCAAATAAAATATCGAATTTCACAAGAATCGTTGAAAATAAGGGTGCGGATTGTTGACAAACAGGGATTCAAGAAAAGTGGGTCGGAGCTAGATAAAAAGTTACATATAACATAACATACCATCACGCCTGTATTCCCCGAAGGGTTAGGAAGAGGCGTACTAATGTACACCCACAGTTCGCCGGTATGTTTAGGTCCTATGTAATAAGGGGCGAGCCCATTAACCGGGCACAAATCCAGACTCCGAGCTGTTACTGAGAATTTCATAAAAACCCAATAACACTTTGCTCGACCTGGGGACCGAACCCAGGACCTCTAGCGTAGCAGTCGCGATTGGGACCACTAGGCTAATGAGGCTGTAAAATGCTATTTATTGTTAAGAATAAATAAAATAAGCTTTTATTACTATAACTTAATAACGTGCATAATGTCTAATATTCGCGTGTCAGAAACCAGAACGTGCATATTATTATAACACTTAACAAAAAATACCATCACGCCTGTATTCCCCGAACGCATTGGCAGAGGTGTAATTTCATAGCAAAATCCAATAACATTTTCCTCGACCTGGGAATCGAACTCAGAACCTCTAGCGTAGAGCGTACTTAGCTAATGCTAAAGCAAATGAACAGGTTTATATCTAAAAATATAATATTTCTCCAGGTGCAAATTTATCATGCAAAAGTCAAAAAGTTAAATCTTTTATCTATACTAATATTATAAAGAGGAAAGATTTGTATGTAAGTATGTTTGTAACGAATTGGCTCAAAAAGTACTGGACCGATTTCAAAAATTCTTTTGCCGTTCGAAAGCTACATTATCACTGAGTATAAGAAATATAAATTAACTTATAAATAACAATAGGCTATATAACATCACGCTACGCCTCTTAGGAACGGAGCAGCGCGGGTAAAACCGCGAGCGGGTCGCTAGTTTCAAACAAACCAGGTACTTGCGAGCACTTTGCCACTATTATAGATACATACGTCAACTCGCCTCCGCTATTTTCATCGCTAAGCATAAACAAACTCCACTAATGAGGTTTACTTTCCTTTTAAAACTTCGCAAAATATCACGTAATGAGTGTTATTGTAGTACTTTGCAAAGTTATCTAGTTACTCGTAGATAGGTACCTACGTTCTTTTAACGACTACGGCACGAAAAAATAAACTTTAAAAAATGTAAAATAAAAAAAAACACAAAGGGTGATTATTCTTTTTTCAAATAGACGCTACTATTTATTATTTATAATAGTAAAAAATAATACATAATAATTAATATACTGTCCATATTAACCCATGCCGCACTGCTGGGTACGGAAAGCGTCTCAGATTGAGAGGGATTAGGCTGTAGTCCACCATGCTAGCCTAGTGCGGGTTGGCTGACTTCCCATTAGCCTACATTTTATACATAATATTATGTATTCATTCATAAATATTATTCTGTTTTCAAAAATCGGGACATAATGTCTTTTTGAAATTATTTTAAATGACAATTATGTAGGTAATGACCGTAATTTAAAAAAAAATCGTAGCCTAAAATATTTTAATCTAATAAGAGAGGTAGGTGTATATAATAAGTAGTCTAATAATAGAAATAAGTAATCTGGAGAGGTAGGGCATAGTGGAATCTAATAAGCAGAAAATCGTACCCAATAACATAGCTCCGTACTATGTTGTGTTCCTAACGGTGAGCAAGGTAGCCAGAGCTCCGCGAGGAAGCGTTGTGCTGGCAGTGGGGGGGACCGGTGGTGTTTTGTTACCACCGCTGTCATGCGTGGCAGCATATCTCCTATGCTGCCAGCGCAACTTTTCCTCCTTGATACAGGGTCGGCAACGCGCGAGTGATACCCCTGGTGTAGCGTCCATAGGCTACGGTAACCGTTTACCAGTAGGTGGGCCAATGTTTGTTTGCCACCTTAGTGGTATAAAAAAAGAAAAATAATTACATTTACAATTCGTTTTTGTATCACGAACAGTTATAATCAAGTTTACCATTATCTTTTGTGTAACAAAGAATAGTAACTGATTGAAACTAATTTAACGTAATTCTGTTACCAATTATGACTATTTTTATTACATCTTATTTTAGGTTTTAACGCCGTTGAAGTTTTTTGACTGGACCAGAGTAATGATGAAAGACTAATGAAGCTGCTTGTCTTTAAATATTTGATATATTTTTAAAATATTTTTTTTTTCAAAGTCACTGTCAAAATCATGTATTTCAATTCATTTTTCAATTGTATTTCAATTAGACCACTATTTTAGTGGTCTAATTGAAATACAAGATAGAAGGTATTTTTGAAAAGTCATAACTAGTTGCACGGTTCAAAAAAGTGGGATTTATGGAGAAGAGCTGGCAAGAACCTCCATTGATAGGTACTCTTTGAAAAAACATGATTACAATAATAATCTTTACAACGAAGTATGTTTTAAATACTCGTAGTTCCTTTAGGAATGAACTAAACAAAAAATCCGTAAAAAATAGATTTACTTATTTAAATAGATAGGTAGGTAGTAGTCATTCCAACAGCTGATAATTATTGTTGTGACAAAATTTCATTGAAATATAAAAAGAGGCCTTTCAATGTTTGAATTTTCTAGGAATCTTCCAATTTTGATTTTCCTAATAACCTTATTTAAATTGAGAAATATGATTAATTGGTTATGTACCTATATTTATCTGTAAAAATATGGTGTCCGCGGTCTGAGCTTGTCATGGTCACTTAAATGCCCTGCTGATTGTGGCGCCGCGCTGTGTGTTGGGTTATTTTATTCCCTACAATATGGTTGAGTCGAACCATACCGATACGCACGTCATGCTCGTGAACGGGTACTATCTATCGGGGTTGGTCAGCTCTTACTTGCTGTAGCAATCCTTTTTTTATATAATGAATAAATCTTACACATCAAACTGCACAATTGTCAGCAAATATTTAATACAAAGTTGTAAAGCTTAGTATTGGAATCATGATTTTTGAAGTGTAAAGTGTCTATAGGCGCGTTGAGCACTTTTTGGGTGAACAAAAATCATGGAACTCGCGTCATCGTCACCGAACGCTTTCCATGAGCTATATATATGTTACTGTAAAAGCCCGAACTAAATTCTAAATTCGAAATCGATATTCTAAGATTTACCAACTCTGTAGTACACATACATAGTACACAGACATATATACTGTGTATATATGTATGTGTACTTTTTGGGTGAACAAAAAACGTTATCGTCACCACACGCTTATGATCAAGGATTAAGGTTTAAATTGGTCATTAACACTTCTTTACAAACCCAAAATAATTCAAAAATAATAGCTCGATGATACAAATCACAAGTTACTTAGTTTTCACTTCTATTGGCAGTCCCCAAAGACTGCCCCGCGTGTTTTTTTTTAAAGAGTTGAAAAGCTTAATATTATAATCTAGTTTTTTTTTAAACGGGTTTTTATGGAGTTTCTTGCCATCTCTTCTCCGTAAGACCCACTTTTTGGAACCGTGGAACTAGTTTAGACATTTACAAAGTAGGTATCTATTTTAGTGGTCGAATTTAAATAAAACATTTTGGTTTATAGTGAAAGATAATTATCTTCTTCACTACATAGTATAAAACAAAGTCGCTGTCGCTGTCTGTCCGTCCCTATGTATGCTTAAATCTTTAAAACTACGCAACGGATTTTGAAGCGGTTTTTTTTAATGGATAGAGTGATTCAAGAGGAAGGTTTTAAGCTATTTAACATTACGCTACGACTCTTAGGAATGGGGCAACGCACGTGAAACCGCGAGCTGGTCGCTAGTTATTATATAATTTAAGATAATTAGCTTGCAAAGCTATCGATACAAAATGCTCCCAGTTAGATCATAAGATAGGGTAGTAGAGAGAGATAGTGTTATTTAATTACTCGTTATTCAATTTAGTCTCGGCACTCTTACTTCATATAATAAAGTTAAGGTAGGTATTACTTCATATTGGTAAATGGTTATTACTCACTATTTTATTTACTATTGTATATATGTATATTATTATTACTATTAAACAATATATTACTATTTAATTTAGTCTTAGCACTCTTAGTACTTATACTAAGGTAGATTACCACTTCGTATTGGTACGCCAGAAGTCCTGGGTCTGATTCCCAGGTCTAGCAAAGGGATAATGAGTTTTTCTATGAAATTCTCAGTAGCAGTAGGGATTGAAATAAATGTACTTTTTACGGATTTTACCACGTTGTATTGATATTATTTGATTCCCGACGTTTCGGATCCTTTACAGCGTCCATGCTCACGGGTAGACTAAGTTGTTGGACGTCTTAATGTTACAATTACTAACAGCTACCATACGACATGAATACAACGCCATAAAATCCGTAAAAAGTAGTTTTATTTCTAATATTCGCGTAAGTGTCAGAAAGCAGTAGGGAGTTTGGATTTGTGACTTCGGGACTCTCTATTACATGCTATATTCCATACTATATTATATTACATGCAGGCAGACTGTAACGGCCAGTTCCAATAACAAATCAGTCAGTAGATTTGCTTACTAGAGTTAGGATTTTGATATAAGGTCCAAGTCAATATCAAAATCCTGTCTCTAGTAAGCAAATCTATCGACAGATTTGAAATTTGGGACTGGCCGTAAGTGAAGTTATATCTAGGGTTACTTCGATGATTTAGTACACCTCTACCTAATCTTTCAAGAAATACAGGCGTAATGTATGTTTTTTTAAATCGCATGTCACTCCTCTAAATCGGCCACTTAAGCTGAGTTCCTATGGGTTCTAAGAATTGACTGCTGTTTTTTTTTAATGTGATAGGAGGGCAAACGAGCAGACGGATCGCCGGATGGTAAGCGATTACCGCCGCTCATGGACACAAGCAACACCAGAGAAGTCACAAGTGCACAGTTGCCGACCTTCTAAACGGGGATTGGGCCTCCGGTAACCTCACTCACTCGGCGAAACACAACGTAAGCGTTGTTTAACGTCGGTTTTCTGTGAGGCCGTGGTATCATTCCGATCGAGTCGGCCCATTCGTGCCGAAGCATGGCTCTTCCACGTAAAAATTTACTAAGTGGCCTTTTTGTCCCTACAAGGCTCATAATTGCAGCATTTTATCTTGTTCTAAAATCGATGGCTGTACCTATCCATTGATGTATTATACAACATCGAGCCGCTGTTGATCTAGAAATTGGAAACTTGGCGAACTTTTAGCGTTATACCCACAGAAACTTACTTGTTGTAGCCAAGTTATGGGAGCTAAAATGAATATTATGTTTCCACAATTTCGTTTTGAATAAAATAATTTCAGTATTACTTTCTATGACGACGAGATTATAATTATAATCAATCATTGGCAACACTGACGACCAGTGACATTTTCTTCGGCTTATGTTTAACTAATTACCAGATCTAGTAAAATGTTATGGCAAAAAATCACTTTATATTGCCAAAAATAGTAAATGATCACCAAAATAAGTTCTAACCTAAACCTAATTTTTGTTGACCTAAACCATTTTGGTAAACATTTTGGTGATCAATTTACTCAATTTGGTGGTTATTATATTTATCCCCGTTTTCTTCTGTAGATGCTAGCGACCCGCCCCGGATTCGCACGGGTACGGTGTTTATGTAGATATATATATTATACCTACAACTACATAAAAAATGAACAACTTTTCTAAATGATAGTGAAAACCGTATCAATATCCGTAGAGTAGTTTAGCAGAACTGAAGCGCACAAACCGACAGACATGGATATCGACTTTAATAAAAATCTGTGGGAAAATCTAATCTAATATTACATAACATATCATCACGCCTGTCTTTCCCGAAGGGATAGGTAGAAGGGTAACTACTAGGGTAAGGGTACTAATATAGGTACACTCTCCGTTCGCCGGTATGTTTAGGTCCTATGTAATAGGGGGCGAGCCTATTGCCATTAACCGGGCACAAGTCCAGACTCCGAGCTGCTACTGAGAATTTCATAGAAAACTCAATAACACTTTGCTCGACCTGGGGATTGAACCCAGGACCTCTCTAGGACCCAGGAATGATTTGGATACCGTTAATCTAGGTCCTACCGTACTATTTCGTCTTCTACTATTTCACTGGAAATAAAAAACCGGAAAGTCTTCATTCGCTTACATTTATTTCCAGTGAAGTATTTTGGACGAAATGGTAGAGTAGGAACCTAGATTAATGATATAGGAACATAATTTGTGTCATATTGTCTGGATTTCGATTTATTTTGATATTACGTTTTTGTGGGAAATTCAAGCTCCGCCAATACATTTATACATTTCACAGAACCCATTTAAAATACCTTGTAAATTACCCATACCAAAGTTTATCATAAAGTAATGTGTAGCGCCAGTTCACTTTGTCTGTTCCATCTTAATAAAGTTGTTTTCTTTGATATTTCGGAGCAGACTGTTTGAACGCTTCCGTAATTTTACCGTTTCTGAATAGGAAATTATTCTCCTCTCGGAGTTGATCCGTCTATGTTTTGTATGCATGCAATTGCATTTAATGGGGAAAAGCATATTATAATTATACAATACTAGAGTTCCAGTGCATAGCTTCGCCTGCGTACTTAGGTAATTTTCGTTTCTAAAATGTACTGCACCATGGAGGTTTCATATCATAAAATGTTTTAAGTCTAATGTCAACAGTGAATGACAGCTGTACATAATCTTGACGATGTCATCGTTTTTTAAAAAGGTATATGGGTGTGTGTGTATGTCAAACGAATGGTAGTGTGTGTGCGGACTTTCATACAAACTTTCACCCCCCTTTTACAACCTTAGGGGATAAATTTCCAAAAATCCTTTCTTAGTTTTCGTCTACAGTGCAAAAGGAACCAGCATGCAAACTTTCAAGGATTGCTGTAGTTTCGGCTGTGCGTTAATACGTCAGTCGGTCAGGTTTTTCCCATAAATATATACAGGAATTCAGGTTCAGGTTGATTTATTCAATCAACTTTGGATCATACAAAAATAAAATGGTTAAAAAATTAATAATTAAATTGCGTTATAAATATTCCCTTTTGTTAGTCGCCTTTCATTTATTCTATCAACATGTCCAAACCACAAATTTGGTTTCTACCTACACCTATTTTCCTGTAAAAATGGGTTTAAGTAGAATATTCTAGTAAAACTATCTGATGTAAGATTATCCTGCCTCCAGCTTGTCACTGTCACTTCCATCACGCTAATAATAACTTTTATACAAAGGATTTCAAATAGGGATGGGAACTAACATCTGTTTCAAATATATTTGAAAGTATTCGTCTGCGCGTTTTTATTTGGAAGTTTGAAGTAGAGTTTATAATGTAATAGGCATTCGATTATTCTGCGTGTTGCAGTTCTGCGATCCGCAAAAAATATAGTGCCGTGCAGTGATTTAGATTTTTAGCCAGGTAATTATAGTGTAGAAACTAAACACTTTTTTCAGATACTTACCTCTTACCAAAAACATCATTTAAATCTCAGGCATGAAGGTTTTCCTCTGATGATTTTCTACACCATTTATGTGAATGATGATTATTTATTATATAAAAATATTACTTGTAAAAGTCAGAGGTGCATGCTTTAGACTTGAACTCCAGACTTTGTCTTGACTTGGCAGATTATTTGTCACATCACTAAGGCTATTCGCAAAAAAATACCAATATAAACTTGCTCGTAGAAATGGTTCGTTCTGAAACTCGAATTTCTGTGAAACTGTCGTATTCGTCAAAGGAGTACAAGTTTACATAGGTCGCAGCCCTGACAACCCTATTACGGGCGAGGCTTCGTTCTCAAACGCGAATTTCGGCGAAATTGACAGTTTACACAGCCTACCCTTTCTCTCGGAGTGCGTTTGTGCGGAGGAGAGGCGGGGCGGAGTATAATCTTACAGAGGAAGGTTAAGTTCCTCCGCTCAAGATAGTAAGGCAAGTACAGATTTGTCGGAATTCTTTTTTAAAAGGTTCAAAAGACTTTCTTCGCCTAAAAAGTCTTCGGAACTTAGCAACTTGGGATAAAGACGGACACTGCTTTGAAGAAAATAGGGTTTTAATTTCGGCTGCGCGGTAGCTTTGCCGAGTAATTCGAGAGCTTTCGTTTCAATATGCATGCTTATATGTATTATAGGTACGAAGGTAGGCGCGAGGCGCCGACTCTTCGTGTGAATTAGTGTTTAAGTTTTTTATTATGTATTTATATAACATAACATACCATCACGCCTGTATTCCCCGAAGGGTTAGGCAGAGGCGTACTTTGTACACCCACAGTTCGCCTGGTATGTTTAATTCCCATGTTATAGGGGGCGAGCCTATAGCCATTAACCGGGCACAAATCCAGACTCCGAGCTGCTACTGAGAATTTCATAGAAAACTCAATAACACTTTGCTCGGCCTTGGGATTGAACCCAGGACCTCTAGCGTAGCAGTCGCGCTTGGGACCACTAGACTAATGAGGCAGTCTTGTGTATTTATATATATGGTATTTTTTATTATTTTAAGTTATATTGTATTGTATTATAGTATTTTGTAAGATATGTGCCTAAATTAAATAAATTTTTTTTTTTAAAACGTTGCCCCACACTAGGATTTTCTCCTGTATCGTGGGTGCGTTTACAAACACAAATTCTCACATACACAAACGCCCAGACCCGGAACAACTACCTGTAGATCATACAAATATTTGCTCCGTGTGGGGATCGAACCCACGACACGTGACGCAGAAGCCGATCGCTCAGCCGCTACGCCAAACGTGTCGTCGAATTCTTAAGACAAAAGCGACTATTTTGTGTTTATTAACATACTGAAGATATCCGGACATCATATATAATAAATATATAATAAATACAAGTACGCGAAATAACAGTCTGGCGTGTTTTTTATCTATGACGTAAAATAGTTTTTTTATGTATTTTGCAAAACTTTGCATTACAATACAAATATATTTATTAAAAAAATCTACATCATTACTCAGAAATTTTGGTAGTTTACTTGGCTAATGCTTCTAGGAACACAGGTTTGAATACAGCGAAATTTTCCAATGACAACATTTATTTGTTAGCAACGTAATCAAATGCAGACAGCAGTGATAGCCTAGTGGTATGACCGTTGGACTGTCAAGTCAAAGGTCTCGAGTTCGAACCCAAGGCACGCATCTCTGACTTTTCGAAGTCATGTGCGTATTAATAGTTAATTATCACGCACTTGAACGGTGAAGGAAAACATCGTGAGGAAACCTGTTTGCCTGAGAGATTTTCTCGATGGCGTGTGAAGTCTGCCAACCCGCACAAGGCCAGCTCGGTGGACTATAGCCTAATCCCTCTCATTCTGAGTGGAGACCCGTGCCCAGCAGTGGGACAGTATAATGGGTTGATTATGTAACGTAATCAAATATCACCACATTAATTACATTTATACCTCAATGGTTATACCGCAATGTAACGAAAGGAAATACGTCAAACACAACACAGGGTCTAATTAACAATTGTTCCGTTCACACGAAACAAACGACAGTGTGCCTTCGTATGTGGGTTTGGCAGATAATTCATTTGTCAAAGGTTTTGTGTCGATATTATTCTATTGAGTAAATCTATACTAATATAATAAGCCTATATATACCTGCCAAGTCAATTTTTATTATTATTTATATAAAATAATTCACTGTTTTGCAGCTTCATACATTATACACACTACACACTACACACACATATGTATAAACAAGTACTTCAACCACCATTGGCATCTGTGGAGCATTTACACGGGTACCAGATGAAAACCAGCGTCAAGTAGGTAGAACCACCTGCTTGACATTAAGCTGATCTGGGCACCCTTTTAGTCCAGCTGTGAGACATACACACATCTATACTTACATATTTCTTTATTTTTATATATCAGATTGTATGTTATATGTGTCTCCTATGCTGTGCTAAATAAATATTTCTTTCTTTCTTCTTTCTTTCTTTCTTTCAATGGTCTCGAGTTCTCCAAGGCACGCACCTCAAATTTTTCGAAGTCATAAGCGTATAAATAGTCACGTGCTTAAACAGTGAAGGAAAACATCGTGAGTCGAGAGATTTTCTCGACGGCGTGTGAAGTCTGCCACCCGCAGTAGGCCAGCTTGGTAGACTATAGCCCAATCCCTTACATTTTGAGAGGAAAATGGTTTTCTTCTCAGAATGGCAATGTTCACTGTCCCTGTATAATAGGTTGATTATGTATACTAATGTTATAAAAACGACACTAATTCTGTCGGTTTGTTTGTTACATGTATCACCTACTAACCGTGTCATCATGTCGATATACGATACACTACATTGTTCTTTGTCGAGGTTGCTCGGATAGTTCCGAAACTACTCTAAAAATATCGTAAAAAAATAAGTTTTTATATTGCAGTTTTAATCACGGTCGTACTAAAACAGCTACAATAATCCACGTTAATCCAGTGCACTATAAAAACGTATTACTCATCCATGAAAATCTCTCTTACAAACGTAATACCGAAATAAATCGTAATTCAAACACAATTTAATCAAATTCAGTTATTATTCTGATTCCGATACCGTTAATCTAGGTTCCTACGTTACCATTTCATCCAAAATACTTCATTGGAAATAAATGTAAGCGAATGCAATTTTTGATAACTTTACCACGTTTGGAACTATTTTTCGGTATTTTATTTCCAGTGAAGTAGTAGTAGACGAAATAGTACCGTAGGAACCTAGATTAACGGTATGCAAATCCGAATAATAACATAATTTGATAGAATATTGTCTGAATTACGATTTATTTCGGTATTACGTTTTTGTGGGTAATTTAAGCTCCGCCGGTCCCTTAAATGTCTAGAATAGGGTTGATGACGTCATCTCTCGGTATTGTACCCTCTCTGTCTAGTATAAATGTTTATAAATTCATTATTTTTGAATCAATTTTAATTTTATTTTGGTTGACTAATTATTTTGATTTCCTCATGAAACAGAGCCATCTGTTTCATGAGGAAATCAAAATAATTAGTCAGTTACTTAAGTAAGAGTATAAGTCAAATATGAATATACATAAGTCATCTGGCCTATTTTTTTTTAATAACCCGTTGCTTTGAAGACCTATATTTTGGAATACAAGGGTTGTGTTATACATTGTTTTTTTTATGTGATAGAAAAAAACGAGCAGACGGATCGCCTGATGGTAAGCAATTACCGCCGCCCATGGACACCCGCAACACCAGAGGAGTCACAAGTGCGTTGCCGACCATTTAAAAGGGTATTGGGCCTCCGTTAACCTCACTTACTCAGCGAAACACAACGTAAGCGTTGTTTAACGCCGGTTTTCTGTGAGGCCGTGGTATCACCCCGGTCGAGCCGGCCCATTCGTGCCGAAGCATGGCTCTCCCACGTTTTATATCGTTTGTTCGAACTAGAGAAGCAACAACGTTTTAAGTATAATGTATAAGCCACACACAAGTGCGGAAAAAGCAGCCTACAACTATAATTATGAATAAGACATTATTTATACATTTACCTATATGCCCATATGTTTTGAATAGGAACGATAAATAGATAACAATATACATTTCCTTAGTGACTTGTGGCTCTTATTCTACAATTTACACAGCACCAATTCGTTTTGCAATCTATAGGCATAATTACTCAATGGCTTTCCATAAAAAAGTAATATTTTAGTGATGTCTCGAAATTCGTACCAAAGGACCGGTTTCGCACAGATTTCATTTTATAAACCGGAATATCCAAGACGTTGAAGGATTTCTAAAATAGAGGGGTCGACATAGTGCCTTCGTAAATGACCTAAAATGCCATTTTTCGTCCTCTCTTGCGTACCGACCCCAATTTGCATGTCGTTTTGCCCGACGTCTGATTCACCGGCCGACGTTTTGGTCCTAATTTACATTAATCCCAAACTTTATGGGGACGAAGTTCGGATTTAATTATGACGTACCCAAAGTTCATGACATCAAATGTGTTATTACATAAGGAATTGCTTGTAAAAGTTGTATGAAGACTTGATCTATTAATATTGAGGAGTTCCATTTTTTATCCCGGCAAGTCTTCATCAGATCTTCACCAAATTTAAATAGGAACACCTCCTCCTCCTCCTCCTCCTCCATCTCCTTTCAAACAAAAAAGATTTAGGGGGACCATACATAAAAATAACATACAGACAATTATAGAAATAAAGAAAGTTCATTTGTGGTTAAAATTTTAACTATTGTCCACACTAACCGTATAAATACTGATGTCTAATATATTTGTTTAATTACACCTGAGACTCGTACCCAAGAACTTTCCCTGTTTTGACAACCAGCATAAATGGTTTTCACAAAAGATATCTTGTGAAAATCGGAGTGGATCTATGGGATTCCATTCAATATCGGATTAGAGAATTTATTTCTTATAAAAACTATACAGTTTGTTTAAAATAAGATTATAAAATTATATCAATATAGTATAGATACTAAAAATGACAACATACATAGGAGTACCATTACGCCTGTATTCCTCGAAGGTTTAGGCAGAGGTGTACTAATGTACACCCACAGTTCGCCGGTATGTTTAGGTCCCATGTAATAGGGGGCGAGCCTATTGCTATTAACCGGGCACAAATCCAGACTCCGAGCTGCTACTGAGAATATCATAGAAAAACCCAATAACACTTTTCTCGACCTGGGGATCGAACCCAGGACCTCTAGCATAGCTGTCGCGCTTGGCACCACTAGACTTAATGAGGCAGTCATACTGCAATGTATGCAGATAGGCATACTAAAACTGATTATCCTCATAACGATTTATTTATTTATTAAGCACATTGTGAAGGCCTAATTTTAACAAACTCATTTATGCAAAATACTATTTCCAGATGTATTTAAGTACATTATATAGTAACGGAGCGAGTCTACAAATTGACGTGAGTACAAACGTTACGTTTTCAGAGAGATTTTGTTCGTACGAACGACAAAAAAATAAGTTCAGTTTGTGTCCTGATTCTCTCGCAAAATGACTTAAGAAATCGCTTTCTCTTTATAAAAAAGGTTTTACTACAGTTAGTAAGGAACGAAGTTATGAGTTACTTACTTTGGTGTTTACGAGGAAGTTCTTCCTGTATATTAGCTACGTGTAATTAAAAGTAATAGATAAGACTTCCTCACAGAGTTTCGCCCTCCTTTTATAATTTACAGTTTTTATATAAAAATAATGTGCTGCATCATTCTTAATTAATTATTATTAAAGTTAGCCAAATCATAGACAATTAAAAACAAATTTCATAAAGAGAAGCAATTTTATTATTAAGATTGGAAACAAAAAGGCGCTTCGAATTTTGAACGTCAGATAAAACGGTGTTTGAAAAGGGAATAAAAGGCAACATTGATGTCTTTGGCGGTTCAAAGAGTAGCAACGTGTTTTTTAAACAATTAAAAAGAATTATAGCCTTTTGCATCTATAGACAATTTTATTGAGATCTTTAAATTTGAATCTTTTTGGCTTTAAAAAGCTTGATAGTTTAGGGTGATAAAACATACCATCACGCCCGTATTCTCCGAAGGGTTAGGCAGAGGTGTGCTAACGTATGTAACCTACACCGGTTCTCCGCATATCGTGCTTCATTATAATCATATCAGCCAAAAGACGTCTACTGTTGAACATAATTCTCAGTAACAGCTGGGAGTCCTGATTTGTGCCCGGTTAATGGCTCGCCTCCTATTACATGGGATCCAAACATACCGGCGCACTGTGGGTGTACATTAGTATCCCTCTGCCTAACCTCTCGGAGAATACAAGCGTAATGTTATGTAATGTAGTAACGGCTTTATCGGCTTAACATAGACGCGACTTGAGCGGGCACGCGACTCTGATGTCGATAAACGGAAACTGCTTAGTAGAGAAAAAGAGAGAGAGAGCGAGAGAAAGAGGGAATCAAAGAGCGAAAAGAGTAAACGATATCCAATTATCTATGTATGTTACTATAACATTTTAGTTGTTTATAACACTTTGCAATAATACTTTGCTCACCCCGGGAATCGAACCCAGAACCTGTTTACTGAGCAGTTTCGCTTACAACCACTAGACAAACGAGGCTCCTACAATAACAGGTACAGTAAACGCTCAAAAGTTCATAAGCATGCTAAGGATTACATTGCTACGAACAGTACGAGCGAGCCCGATACAGCCAGTGCGTGTCACTTGTTAACGACAATGAATAGAAAGAAGGTCTTAAGTCAAACTAAACGTCATGCTATTGCATTGTGAGATTGCCTATGGACTTTTGGTCGTCACTGTACATAAAACATAACTAAAAATCACTATGTAATACTCACCTTTATCCCCCGAAAACAGGTGATGGTGGAGGTGAATTAATTGCATAGATAGGTAGCGAATGGAAAAGCGAGTGAATATGGCGCCGAAATAAACTCAGCCGTGTGGAATGCTATCTACAATATGCAGCGATGCGATTTATATGGAAAACACTGGCTTATAATTTTAGTTGACGTCAGTAATTCAGCACAATTGACGCTAAAATGGTGATGGCAGGTGGGGCAGGAAAGTGTTGGAGTGGAGACCAAGGATCGTTAGCCGGCTAGATGGGCTGACGATATAGTAAAAATTATGGGAAGTAAATGGACGAGAAAGGCGAAATACCAAGAGGAATGGCGAGCAATGGAGGAGCCTACACTCAGCATTGGGTGAAATAAAGGCTGAGAAAGAAGAAGAAGAAGAAACGACGACACGATTGGCTTAGCGGTTGAGCGATCGGCTTCTGCGCCACATGTTGTGGGTTCGATCCCCACATGACACATATTTGTATGATCTACAGGTAGTTGTTCCGGGTCTGGGCGTTTGTGTATGTGAGACGTTGTGTTCGTCACCCACGATACAGGAGAAAATCCTAGTGCGGGGCAAAGTTTTTTTTTTTTTTTTAAAGAAATAATGTTTACTGCCACAAAAAAGGAATACAACAAAATACATATTATGAAGCGGCGGTATCCTAATGGCTAGGGCGTTGGACTTGCGATCATGTGGTTGCCGGTTCGAAACCCACCCATTGCACTACCGACGAGAACCCACTCGTAACACAAAGTATTTAGCTTAGAACGAGGGATTAACAAAAATACTAAAGAAGCACAACCCCCATTGCTAGGCTTTAAAAATAAAAAAAATGTTAAATACAAACTGTCTACAATACAAAATGACTGACCCATTAGCCTAGTGGTCCCAAGCGTGACTGCTACGCTATAGGACCTGGGTTCTATTCCTGGGTCGAGCAAAGTGTTATTGGGTTTTTCTATGAAATTCTCAATAGCAGCTCGGAGTTTGTAATTTGTGATAGGTATCCCAATCACATCACGAAATAAAATAAGAAACATTAAATATTATTGGAAGTAAACAATAATAAAGTTTAAAATTCACGATTGCCGTGCCCAAATTGCCGCAATTTCCCTAAAATGTAGCAAATTATTAAAATGTAATAAAAACATCCTCAACCTTAGTATGTTTCGCACCCAGGGATGGTGTCACTGCTACCGTAAGTATTGCCGTTTCAGTTTCCTCGAATTTACTAAAAAACGTGAAAATGATATTATATATTTATTTATCTATACTTATAATAAATCTGTAGAGAGGTCAATTCTGTACATGAAATATATTTCCAAAATAACTATCAGCGGGTGATTAGTGATCGATACTGACGCCAAAAATGCAATCAGTAAAATTTTTGTCTGTCTGTCTGTCTGCCTGTATTTTCGTTATAGAAACAAAAACTACTCGACGGATTTCAACGAAACTTGGTACAATTGTTCTTCATACTCCTGGGCAGGTTGTAGTATACTTTTCATAACGCTACGATCAATAGGAGCAGAGCAGTGAAGGGAAATGTTGGGAAAATGAGTGATTCATGAGAAAGGTTTCAAGCTATAAAACATCACGCTACAACCCTTAGGAACGGGGCAACGCAGGTGAAACCGCGGGCGAAGAACTAGGGAACAAAGTAACTATTCCACGCGGACGAAGTCGCTGGCAAAAGCTAGTATTAATTAAAAATACAGTGGCAATGGTCACTGGTTACCAAACGTAGTACTCGTAAGGCTCTCTCGTCACTCGTAATGGTGTTTTCACATTTTGAACATTTTCGAGATTTTGGGTTATCGCAATTGTTTGGATACGACAATCTTGCATTTAAAACTTCGTTAATACGTTTACTTTCATGAATATTTAAAGTTTCTTGTCGTATTTGGCAACGCGATTGGGATCTCTAAGGCACTTGTCCCACCGCCGACGATGAACGAGAAGCGAGTAGAACTAAAATCTAGAAACGAGTTGGCGAGCAGCGGGAAGCGAGTGCGACGGGCGATTACTCGCGCCACTCGCGCGGCAGTCCTGCACAAACCTGCACGCACGTTCCCAACGAGAAAAGAGCGATGTTAATGTTTGTTCCAAGTAATTATGGATGAGTTATTATTATTCGAATGTGTCCGACAATATTCTTGGGGACACAAAACTGAATTACACAAATAAATAGATATAACTCTCGGCGTGAGTTCTGACTGCCTAGCGAGTATCGGTGAGCAAGTATTATCTTTGATAGTTCTTGTCGCTCAGCGACAAACTAGTGGAGCGAGTCTCGCCGGCAGTGTAAACAGTCCGCGATCAACTATTAATATGTACGAGTATATGCATCTCTTTTGTTTACACGGAATATAATATATCTATTGTACGTTTTTTGAGCGAGAAAATAGCCTATAGTTAGTCGCTTCCTCGCCGGCGGTGGGACAACTGCCTAAATGCCCCTTTCAGATCTGAAATCAAGGTTTTTTTTAAATATATGTAGTATTTTCTAAGTAAATATTCTCAATACGCATACAAAGACGCGACTCCCTATTTTTCGCTGCCGTGTCTATCCGGCGAACCCTTACAGCTGTTACGTCATCCAATGATCCAACACATTGCATGCACTTTATGAGATTCTTTATGGGCAAATACACGTGGAACTCGAAGGCTTGTTCACGGTGACCTCCTTCACATCACGTCAATTAAGCTTGATAAATATTATTACGTTTTTAGGTCATCTTGATTGGATAGAAATAGAATTGCAAATAATTTATTGGTTGCGCATTGTTTGTTCTGCAATTAAGGTTGACACACATAGAGATATTTTAACGAGATATTAGCTATTGAAATAAAACAATTTTTTACGCGATAAAATCCGTAAAAAATAGTTTTATTTCAATGTCTAATATTCGCGTAAGTGTCAGAGATATTAGCTATATAAATACAAATTGAATGGTCTTTGTTTTAGCATTACATGAGAGCAGCTGGGTCGATTTGGATATTCTTTGTCTAATATTCTTAATACTTCGAATAAGCTGGTTTCACTTACGCGAATATTAGACATTGAAATAAAACTACTTTTTACTGATTTTATCGCGTTGTATTGATATTATTTGATTCCAAGTAGTCAGCAGTTTGTGAACATACTCTAGACAAGGCCCAGCACTACATCAGATTTGATAAACCACAAGTCCTCGCAAAAGAAAACCGATTCCTTCCCAGGATGATTCATGAGGCTATTGAAATTAAAAAAACATCCAAATTTCAATAGAGAAGATGGCTGGGTTTTACCACCTGCTTGGAACCCCATTATAGATTCCATAAAATCAAAATCCAAGCCCAAAACTGCAAGACCGAAGGATACGATGAGCTCGTTCTGCGTGAATCGGATCGCCAATAATTAACAAAAATGTAAATAAATAAATAAATAAGGTAGCTGTTAGTAATTGTAACATTAAGACGTCCAACAACTTAGTCTACCCGTGACCATGGATGCTGTAATGGATCCGAAACGTCGGGAATCAAATAATATCAATACAACGCGATAAAATCCGTAAAAAGTAGTTTTATTTCAACATCGAATAAGGTTTTTAACATAGCATACCATCACGCCTGGATGCCCCAAAGGGTTAGGCAGAAGCGTACCAATGTACACTCACAGTTCGCCGGTAATACGGGACCATGTAATACGGGCCGAGCTTATTGCCATTAATCGGACAGAAATCCTGAACTCCGAGCTGCTACTGAGAATTTCATCGAAATTCCCAATAAAACCTTGCTCGACCTGGGAATCGAACCCAGGACCTGTAGCGTAGCAGTCGCACTTGGGTTCATTAAACTATCGATGCAGTTGGATTAACTGGTTTGGATTAAATAAGTTGGTTAATAAGGTTTTTCAGGAAAGAATAACTGGAAAAGTTGCTCAGAAAATTCGGGAAAAACTGAAAGTGCTTTTTTCTATAGGATTTATATATACTTATTAGAAATTGAGAAAACTACTATTACCTCATTCCCTCATCGGCATAGTGGTCGCAAGCATGGCGGCTGAGTTCGAAGTCCTGTATTCGATTCCCAGACAGAGCAGTTTTTCCATTAGGAAATTCTACAGTAACAGTTAGTATTGGTCTAGTGGTCGCACATGAAGCTGCGGAGCGTGAGGTTCTGAATTCGATTTCTAGGTCGACCAAAATGTTTTTTTTTGGTTTTTCTAGAAAATTGACAGTAAAAACTCGTTTTTATCGTGCCCGGTTTTATGGCAAGACTTAATTTAAGGTCCTACGTCCACTAGATAGGGCAGATGGTGTCCACAGTGATTCTCCATCTCGATCGGTTTTGAGATGGGACATAAACATAGGAATTGTGGGCGCACAACGGTCTACTTCTGCCTATCCTTTCGAGAATACAGGCGTGATGGTATGTTTTATTCCTTTATCTGTTGTTCCTTACAGAAAGACAGAGACGCTCATCCTTACCCTTATGCCACACGTATTACAATTAATCGTACAACCCAACTAAATCCCTATTAGATGGGGTTTGGGGTTCTCTGGGTCTTTTAGTAAAACCCTTGTTATATGGCTGGAGAATGGTCATTATGTTATATTATTTATTCTATGATATAACATAGCCCACCATTCCGTATCCATTGTCGGTATTTTCGGAGATAAATGGTATTTATTTGTGTTACATATGAAATTCTCAGTAGCAGTACGGCGTCCGGATTTGTGCCTGGTTAATGGCAATACGCTCGCCGCCTATTACATCGGACCTTAACATACCGGCGAAGTGTGTGTACATTAGTACACCTTTACCTAACCCCTCGGGGAATACAGGCGTGATGGTATCAATATCTTTTGAGGATACTTTTACATATAAATGTTTTAATTTTCTTAAACTAGATGGCGCTGGTATGTCCGAAATGTACTGACGTCTGTGAAGAAACAGAACAGAACACAGAGAATCATGTTGTTTTTTTTTATGGGATAGGGCAAACGCGCAGTCGGATCACCTGATGGTAAGCGATTACCGCCGCCCATAGAAACCCGCAATACCAGAGGAGTCACGAGTGTGTTGCCGACCTTTTATAAGGGGATTGGGCTTCCGGTAATCTCACTCTCACTGGGCGAAAAACAACGTAAGCGTTGTTTGACGCCGGTTTTCTGTGAGGCCGTGGTATCACTCCGGTCGAGCCGGCCCATTAGTGCCGAAGCATGGCTCGTTATCTGGCATGTTGTCGTAAAATCATAGTTTTGTAGCAGCAATATAATACCTACCTTTTTAATAACACAACATTATCACGCCTGTATTCCCCGAGGAGATAAGCAGAGGTGTACTAATGTACACCCACAGTTTACTTAGAATAGGGGGCTATTTTCCAATTTCAATAAGGTGTCCGTTACGAATAAATATAGTTTCTTTCTTTCTTTTCTTCAATTTTATTGTCACACCGGGCACAAATCCAAATTCTGAGTTGCTACTGAGAATTTCATAGAAAAACCCAATAACACTTTGCTCGACGCGGGAATCGAAACTAAGATCTCTAGCGCAGCAGTAGCGCTTAAGAGTCAGGCGGACCGAATTTCTCTCACAAACGTAATACCGAAATAAATCGTAATTCAAACACAATTTAATCAAATTTTGTTATTATTCGGATTCCGATACCGTTAATCTAGGTTCCTACAATTTCATTTCATCCAAAATACTTCACTGGAAATAAATGTAAGCGAATGGAATTTTTGATAACTTTACTCAGTTTGGAACGATTTTCCGGTCTTTTATTTCCAGTGAAGTAGTAGTAGATGAAACGGCATCGTAGGAACCTAGATTAACGGTATCCAAATCCGAATAACAACATAATTTGTTAGAATATTGTATGGATTACGATTTATTTCGGTATTACGTTTTCGTGGGCAATTCAAGATCCGTCGGACCCTCTAATGAGGCAGCTTGATTTTGACTATGGCAAATTCTAATACAAGATAAATTTTGTCACACTAGGTATACGGAACTTCAACGATACGCACTTGACCCCGTTTTTTCATTTGTTTTCTGATGAGCGAATCAGAGTGATGGATCACTGACTTGACCCGCTTTTGACCTAGAAGACTTTGGTTCTTGAAACAAAATCCTACAACACTATCTCATTTTTGTTAGTAAAATGTGTGAATAAGGTTTTATAAGAAGGAACTAGTTGACTATTTCTACATAACGCCTGTATATTTATTAAGGGATATCCAGAAGTATGTTTAATTAGTTTTATTTTGTATATTCTGTTTATTTAGTTACGGATTAGTCCAGGTTCTTTTGGTATACACGGTATCCAAATCCGAATAATGACATAATTTGATAAAATTGTGTTTGGATTACTATTTATTTTGGAATTACGTTTTTGTAGGCTGCAAGTCGAGCTCCGCCGGACCCTTAAGACAATAAACGTTTTATTCGAATCCGTCCAGTATTTCCGGAGATTAGCGTGTACAAACAGACAAACAAACAGACAGATTTTTTTTATTCTTACTCTATTACTATGTCTCCATCGCCCAATTTTTTTTTTGTAAATATATTTAATGTACCGATACATTTGTTTTACTGTTTTATTATATTTAAATAGATTAAATTGAAAATCCATTGAAGAAATTTAACAGTTTTGGATACCATGGTATTCTATTGACCGTACGATTATTTGTATTCCCATCCCAAATATAAATAAATAAAAGACTAACTTGCGCTTGAGACCACTAGACTGCCTCATTAGTCTAGTGGTCTCAAGCGCGACTGCTACACTAGAGGTCCTGGGTTCGATCCCCAGGTCGAGCAAAGTGTTATTGGGTTTTTCTATGAAATTCTCAGTAGCAGCTCGGAGTCTGGATTTGTGCCCGGTTAATGGCTATAGGCTCGCCCCCTATAACATGGGACCTAAAACATACCGGCGAACTGTGGGTGTACATTAAGTACGCCTCTGCCTAACCCTTCGGGGAATACAGGCGTGATGGTATGTTAAAAGACTAACTTTTTTTCGTGGTTTGAAACGTATCCCAGAGGACTTTTTGAGACAATAAGTTTGATATATTCATTCATTTATTTTATGAAATACTAGCTTTTTCCCCGCGACTTCGTTCGCGTGGAATAGTTACTTTGTTCCGTATGAACTTTCATCCTCTATTTTATCCCCTTGGGGGTAGAATTTATCAAAATCCTTTCTTAGCGGATGCCTACGTCATAACATCTACCTGCATGCCAAATTTCAGCCCGATCCCTCCAGTGGTTTGGGCTGTGTGTTGATAGATCACTATGTCAGTCAGTCAGTCACCTTTGAGTTTTTTTTTTTTTTTTTGTTTTTAATATAAAACGTTGCCCCACACTAGGATTTTCTCCTGTGTCGTGGGTGCGTTTACAAACACAAATTCTCACATGCACAAACGCCCAGACCCGGAACAAATACCTGTAGATCATACAAATATTTGCTCCGTGTGGGGATCGAACCCACAACACGTGGCGCAGAAGCCGATCGCTCAACCGCTACGCCAATCGTGTCGTCAGTTTTATATATTAAGATTCGTCATATCATAGAAAATTCAGTATCCGGCCGGATACTTAGTTGTAGGATATCCGATTCATCTCGTGCAATGTACTAATGTAGTTTTCTCTACTTTCTATAAATATATTATCCATATACTTTAAATCTTTTGGAAAACTCTCTGAATAACATTGAAAAGCGTTTACAAATCCATGTTTGGTTAATGGACTCCGCTGTTAGTTTGCCAGGGGAAGAACCATCGCAATAAATATAATAAAACATTGTTGTATTCCCTGAAGGCTTAGAGCAGAGGCATACTAATGTGTGTCCACAGTTCACAGGTATGTTTAGGTAGGGGGCAAGCTTATTTCCCAAACTGCCGACTTTTTGAAACGGCGGTGTTTGACATCAGCAATGTGCTCTCTCACATGGGTCCCTATACTTCTTTTTGTTTGGCCTATATACGAGAAGCCGCAATCTAATGACTAAAGTGGGAGGGTAAGTGGAGGGGAGCTGTCAAGTAATACGACATCAAGACGCACAACACCACTCAGTCTGCTCGTGACCATGGACGCTGTAAAGGGTCCGAAACGTTGGGATTATTAATGTGAGTTCGACGCGATAGAATCCGTAAGCTGTTTTATTTTATTTTTAAAAAATTGCCCACTGGAAACATTATAATTATATTGTGTTTTTAGGATTCTGCATGCTATAAATCCGAAACATTTGCACACCGAAATGGTGAAATGTGTAAATAGAACTAAAATTATATTATAACACATTTCACACATGTACCACATTTCATGCAAATAAACTATTTGATTTGATTTAAATAATATGGGGGGTCTTTATTAGAACAACAGAATCCAAAATAACAATTTTTCTCTGTATATTTGTACGCGCATCACGTAAAAACTGCATGGAATTATTTGCAGTTGCAGTAATTCCATGCTGTTTTCACCGATTTATCGCTGTAAGTCTAACTTATAGTATGTTAATCTTTTTGGGACATGAGTGAAACTGCGAGCAATAGCAACTAGTTATATATACAAAAGGATTGACACAGCAAGTAACAGCTAACCAGCCCCGATAAACAGCACCCGTTCACGAGCATTGTGTATCGGCAATCGTGTGCATCTGATTGCAACAGAAAGGATGCAGATTAAGTAAACTCGTCAAGCGATCCAGCTTTAAAATTAATATTAACTAGAAACATTAATTATTTACATCTGAAATGTACTCGTTAAAATTTACAAATTCTTTGCATTAGTCTATCCAAGGGTATAAAATATTCAAATTAAATCAGGAATATTCGTCATCTATACTGAATGATTTTACTGAAAGCATTAACTAAGTAATTAAGGTGAATAATTAAGGACATTAGCACTAGTACTTTGGAGATACTGGTTTCAGTCAGTGAGTCAGCAGTTTGTGAACATACTCTAGACAAGGCCCAGCACTACATCAGATTTGATAAACCATAAGTCCTCGCAAAAGAAAACCGATTCCTTCCCAGGATGATCCGTGAGGCTATTGAAATTAAAAAACATCCAAATTTCAATAGAGAAGATAAGAGAGATAGATTCCATAAAATCAAAATCCAAGTCCAAAACTGCAAGACCGAAGGTTACGGTGAGCTCGTTCTGCGTGAATCGGATCGCCAATAATTAATAAAAATGTAAGGTAGCTGTTAGTAATTGTAACATTAAGACGTCCAACAACTAAGTCTACCTGTGACCATGGATGCTGTAAAGGATCCGAAACGTCGGGAATCAAATAATATCAATACAACGCGATAAAATCCGTAAAAAGTAGTTTTATTTCAATAGTAGATACTTTGGAGTTTGTTGTAATAAAATTATACATATAATATTATTAGCATGAGAGGGTTAATGAACGTAAATGAAGCGAAATGGTGTTCCAGGATCGTAGCAAGTGGAGAACTATAGTCTCTGCCCACTCCGATGAGAGACAGGCGTGAAAATATGTGTCAGAGGCGGGCTATCTCGTAATCAGAAACTCCATGCTACTACTGAGAATTACATAGAAATAACCAATAACACTAACCGACCCGGGAATCGAATCCAGGACCTCTAGCGTAGCAATCGCGCTTGGGGTTACTAGACTAATGAGTCAGAAAAAGCAATCCTTTTCTAAGAAACAATATAATTCATGTTTACCGTTTAAATTCCTAAGGAAACTCAAGTTATAAAGTATTGTTAGGCAATAAATCAACACCAAATTCGAAGTACCAGGGGACCATAATTAGGTAACAATTGTCTTCAAAACCACGCCTAAACAACATTGTTATACGCACCAAATACCCTTTTGTTCTAAGTCTTATAAAGGAGTTGCTTAGCTAAGAAGTTTCATTCACCCGTTTAGATAGGAGTCTCTTCGTCAACCCTGATACGTTATCATAATCGTTCAAATATTTGGAATTTCTGATTTAGATGTTTAATGGCACTGAAAGGAAATGAAATGATATTTTTATCTTTTTGTAACTTATTGCACGGTACCCAAATTGGGTCTTATGTAAATAACCGTATGGAAACTCCATGAAAACATAATCAGAATATTTTTCTTCATCTATAACTATACCTATAATAAAATTGTAACAGGTCGATATCTGTATATTATAGATATTAAAGAAAAACGGATATGGGAATCTTTATTAGAGCAACAGAAGGCAAAATAACAATTTTTAGAATTTTTGTCAGTCTGTCTATCTGTATGTTTGTACGCACGCAAAAACTACTGCATGGAATTAAATTCAGTTTTCACCGATGTATTGCTAGAAGTCTAACTTAACATTTGGTGCATGTTTCATCTTGATACGCCGTCTAGAATCTGTCTTAACAGCAACTAGTTTTAAATTTAATTTTATACTATTTTTCATTGAGAATTCTATTAGTAGCTATGACCAATTAGATTCCAAAACGAAAGAGAAAAGAAACGAGCAAAAAGCATTAAAAACCAACTTTCTATTATTAGAGACACACAAAGAAAGTATCTGAAACTTGTTTCGTTTCTCTCTCGAGGGTAAAAGAAAAACAAAGATCGCATTCGGTTACTTTTCATCTCGTGAAGTTGGACAGAGTTGAAAGGGAAAGCTGGCTAACTTATGTAGTAGATAGAAATGATGCTGGGGATATTTTCTTAAGTTGCTTCAAGAAGTTACAAAGAGCCTTCAGCTCTCTTCAAATGTATTTCTTAGGTGCTGTGGTCAGCATAGTTGGCTACCTCCATAGCTACCAAAAGCTAAACTCTAGTAGCCAATGGCTACAATCCTTAACTTCTTGATACAATCCGATTTTATTGATTACGGTAAATGTCATCATTTACAATTATTTTAGTAACAAACCAACAAAATCTTGAGTGTCTAAACTTTTAAAGACGCTTTTACAAAATTGTGTCTTCAAACTTATAAAGACACTTTTTTTCATTTTGTATTTACTAATTGTAGGTCATACACATATTGAGATTTTCAAGATGAGGCTGATTTATTTTAAAAATATGCTACAAAGCAACTAAAATGATTTATCACGCGCTTAATCGGTGAAGGAAAACATCGTGAGGAAACCTGCACGCCTGAGATATTTTTCGACGGCATAACCCCTCTCACTCTGATAGAGACCGTAGGACAGTAAAAATGGTTGATAATGACGATGATGATGTCTGGTTAGTGAAAGGGTTAATCTCCTCGTACATGCAGCCGGTTCTACCAGTATCCTCAATTAACATTTAACGTGCTACTTTAACTGACAGTTATGTCAAGCTATGATGTGAAACAAATCAGTTCAGTAACAGCTGGTAATTTTAGCGGGCCCATATCAGATGATAACAATGTAACGCACACAATCCGCGATGGATGACGCTCGGTACTGTCGAACACACAATGGTTAAGGGATATAAATAAATAATTAATTTTATAAAGAATACAAAAATGCAAAGCTTACGTGTATTATTTGAAAAAAATAAACAAAATAAAATAAACACTTCGGTGTTTCGAGATCGGTTGTACTTATTATATAAGAGACTATGATCTGAGTTTGTTTCTGTGTTTCTTCTCAGAGGTCGTCAATTAGAAAACGACGGCGCCATCTAGTTAAAAAAATGTAAAACATTCATTTGTAAAAGTGAATGTTTGTTTGTGATGACCTATTTACAGAAAGAAATATCATTTATCATTTATTATTTTTAGCGATCATGACCACTTACAATCATACCAAACGAGCAGACGAACCTTTAACTGCCTCATTAGGCAAGTCCCAAGCGCGACTGCTACGCCAGAATTTCTGGATTCCCAGACCGAGTAGGTAATATATTATTAGGTTTTCTACGCAATTTTCAGTAGCAACTCGGATGTAGGGATCGGTGCCCGGTTAATGGCAATAACTTCGCCAACTATTACATGGAACCTAAACATACCGGCGAACTGTGGTTGTCCTACATTAGTACGCCTATGTCAAACGTAAGTTTACGGAACTCTTACTGGAGCTGAGTTGTTTTTTTGAGACCATTCAGTATTATTATTATAATATTTTTGTCTAAAAATCTATAATATAGTTTTATAAAGCAGCCTTCAGCCAAAAACACCTAATACCTAACTTAAATGTTTTTTTTTCTAGCTTTATTTGGTCCATCTAATACGTAGGTGGACGAAAATCATTTTCCTTTTCAATATCAGATTAATTAATTCATATAATACTTCGCAAAACAAAAAAATTATGACTTTATCGGCCTTCGAAGAATATAAGGCTTTGTTTTTGTTTTTATTTGTTATATCATCATCGCCCAAAGCACGCAATAAGATATTTTGGCTAGGTTTTCCTCGTATTATCTAAATCTGAAACAAAAACACTTGTTTGCGAGTGTACCGTCCGATAAACCGGCTTATCTAGATTACATACTGAAGTGGTGCACGTTTAGTTAATAACGTAACCGGCACTTTTGGTGATGGCTGTACCTAGAATCATCACGATTGTATCCCGGATGAGTAGGACAGAGATGTACTAATGTACACCCACAGTCCGCAACCCCCGAATGATTATTACCAAGCACAAATCCAACCGGCAAGTTATTTTACATTTACAATAACATACCATCACGCCTGTATTCCGCGAAGGCTTAGGCAGAGGTGTACTAATGTACACCCACAGTTCACTGGTATATTTAGGTCCCATGTAATAGGGAGCGAGCCTATTGCCATTAACCAGGCACATTCAGACTCCGAGCTGCTACTGAAAGTTTCATAGAAAAACTCAATAACACTTTGCTCGACCTGGGGATCGAACCCAAGACCTCTAGTGTAGCAGTCGCACTTGGGACCACTAGACTAATGAGGCAGTCTCAATTAAGTCATTTACAATAGTTACATTATAATAGTATTCTCATTAGCTTGGCTAGCAATGTACTCAGGAGTTTATATCCGTCGTATATCTGAATTTTTTTTAAATCGTTACGACAGTTGATACGAAGTACACCGGGTCCTCTTATATATATAAAACAAAGTCGGGTCTGTTACAACACGTATAACTCGAGAACGGGTGAACCGATTTTTATGATATTTGGTTTGTTGAATTTGTCTCCTCCCCGAATAGCAGAATAACTATTAAAACATCGAAAAAAAAAACATTATGATGAAAATTTAATTTCTCATACCTACATTGTTTCGGGAACCGATTGAGCGATTTGACAGAAATAAAACACGGACATGAATGAACATGATGATTTTGTGCATTGTCCGAACTTCTCATAAGCTGCTGGTCTGATTTTGATTTTTTTTTGTGTATGTTTCTTGGATGGTTTAGATTCACAATTTGAGCCGGTAGGTGGCACCGCAATCGGGTTCTACGATTTTTTTTAATATACAGGGCAAGACATGGGAATGTGATGAATGGAAGAAAAGGACATGCTGCGCCGACGACAAATTAAGGGCAGGAAGATGATGATACAGGGCAAGACAACGTTTGCCGGGCCCGCTAGTATTAAAATAATAATATGACAGTCTTTTTATGATTTTTTTGCATTTTCCATGCTGAGATTATAAAGTTATTTTAGTAAAGGAAAAATTCAATCCTGCCCGCGATTGAATTTTTCCTTTACTAAAATAACTTAATAATATGACAGCCTTATTGGTTTAGTAGGTAGAGTATCAGGTCGTGAATTTGATTCCCAAGACGAGCAGTGTTTTTGGGTATCTATTTATTTCTGACACAGATTTTATCGCGTGGGAAATACGTAAAGTGATTTTGTTGTATTTTAGCGTTTAAAATAAACGGTAGATAGGCTCGCTCCCTATTATAAGGGAATTGAACTTATCGGTGAACTGTGGGTGTACATTAGTACATTTACAACAATTTTCTTTGTTATTATAACAGAGCGAGACGGCGCCGAGGCGGCGTTAGAAATAATAAATTTACCCACTTTTGTTAAATAAATCTACGACTGCCTCATTAGTCTAGTGGTCCCAAGCGCGACTGCTGCGCTAGACGTCTTGGGTTCGATCCCCAGGTCAAGCAGTGTTATTGGGTTTTTCCATGAAATCATAAGTAGTAGCTCGAGTCTGGAGTTGTGCCCGGTTAATGGCAATAGGCTCGCCCCCTATTACATGAGACTTAAACATACCGGTGAAATGTGGGTGTGCATTAGTACGCCTCTGCCTAACCCTTCGGGGAATATAGGCGTGATGGTATGTTATGTTATGTTTGTTATATAAATATAAAAAAACACTTTTGTTATAAAAATTGAACAAATAGCTAATTAACAGGTTCTAAAACCAACTACGATAAAAGACATCTATTAATAGAGATCTATAATCACATCCCTAGAAACATACTCCGAAACCTAAAGAATCCTTCGTTTACAATAGAGAGTAAACCAACCCTCTTAAGTGGAGATGCGTACCAATATAAAGAGGTTTTATGTAGGTATAAGTAGCAAGTACATGGTGCTATCTAAATAGTATCTTACTTCGAAATAAGTACTTATATCACGGGCTTGGAGCATGAATAATGCTGTAGAGCGCATTTGACTTTTTGACCTATAAGATCCCACTGTGGGCAAAGGTCTTCCCCATTTCCTTCTACTGATCTCTGTCGAGGGCAATCTGAGGCCAGTCCATCCGGAAAGAGTCTAAGTCGTCCCACCAGCGCTTTCTCGGTCTGCCTCGGTCCAAAGCCCCTCATTTAGGAATATACATAATAACATAATCAACTCATTATACTGTCCCACGGCTGGGCACGGGTCTCCTCTCATAATGAGAGGGATTAGGCTTATAGTCCACCACGCTGGCCTAGTGCTGGTTGGCAGACTTCACACGCCATCGAGAAAATCTCTCAGGCCTGCAAGTTTCCTCACAATGTTGTGAACCTGACTGATTGACGTATCAACGCACAGCCGAAGCTACAGGAGCTAGATCCCGGAAAATTTGCATGCTGGTTTTTTGCACTGTAGACTAAGAAAGGGATTTCTGGTTTTATTTTTTGCTGATTCTCTGACCAAAGTGTAGGTGGTATAGGTCAGCCTTTGGGTCACGTGAAGCATCATTCAGGCGTTTGGTAATACCCTTAAAAAACAAAGCGCAGTCAGACTCTTATTTTTTAATTGGTTATTAAGGTCAAACTTTATTTGATACTAGCTTCTGCCCGCGACTTTATCTACGTGAACTTCAGAATTGGGTACGACCTGGATAAAAAGTAGCCTATGTGTTATTCCAGAGTATAATCTATCTTTGTGGCAAATTTCATCCAGATCCGTAGAGCCGTTGTGGCGTGAAAGAGTAACAAACATCCATACATCCATACTCACAAACTTTCACATTTATAATACGAGTATTACCTAGTAAGGATTTCCTACTTACACAAGATACTCTGCAATCGATTCCCAGGTTGAGCAACGTATCCTGGATTTTTCTATGAAAATCTTAGTAACAGGACGGACTTTGGATTTGAGCTCGCCCCAAAAAACATACCGGTAAAATGTGGGTGTACATTTGTACTCCTCTGAATAAAGTTCCCTTCGCGAAATACAGGTCTGATGGTACCCATATTAAATTAGCAGGTATATGAATACATTGCGCTCTACATCTTTATTTATACGCTAACAGCGTGGGTACCCGTTACTTGATCCAGTAAATGGTTCGGTTGAGCAAACTAGGTGAGGGATGGACTGAAAAACTTACGTCAATTAAGACCTTTCACCTCAGGATGAGGGCAATTGGAAGGCACCTATTCATTACTGTGATAGTAGTAACCAGTTTTGGAGATTTAAACCTTTTTTGCTGAGAGAAAATATTTTTTTCTTGAATAAAGCCGCCTTCAAAACCATAAAAATAATATCTTATTATGCTTTTTTTTTGCATTTTCCATGCTAAGATTATAAAGTTATTTTTTAGTAGGTAAAGGAAAAAAACCAATCGCGGGCAGGATTCGAACCTGCGTTTCCTTATGACGTAAATTCAGAATATGAAGGCAAAATTTCAATCATGCGGGTAGGGTTCGCGGTGGCTTAGAGGTCAGAGCGTCTGGTGTACCCAACCAGGAGACGCAGGAATCCTGCCCGCGATTGTTTTTTTTCCTATATTAAAAAATTACTTTATAAAAAATAATGTTGTGTGGGAACAGTTTCGGAAGTCGGTGCCTTTGATTTGATCGGATCTTTTGATTCCGAAACTGTTTCTCACATAACATTATTTTTTTATGTTTTTGAAGGCGATTTTACTTTTTCTTAAAAGTTATTTTATTTCAATATTTTGAGTTGCGAGTAGAAATTCACGGACCTAGATGACGTTATTAACAGTTAATTTTGTAATCAGATCTTGACCAAATTTTTATGGGACCACTTCTGAAGTATGACCTACTGATCCAAAACGAATCATCAAAATCGATTTATAATTGATGGAATAATAGCGTAAGAAACATACAAAAACGTCAAATTGAGAACATCGTCCTTTTTAAAAAAATACTCCGTCAATTGAAGCTAGCGTTATCAATTGAACCCATCCAGAATCGACTTCACTGCCTAACAATTAATTTTTTTTTTATTCGTGATAGGTTTACGCTTGATCGCCAGTTTGCCTGATGTTAAGCGATACTGCGATCTACGATGGAGCGCGCTTGCCTAGAAGAAACCGAATCTCCCCTAATTACCATTTACCATCAAATCCATGAAGACTAAAGACCATTCTGTAACAACGTGTAATCATCCCAGTTCCAGAAAATTTCACCGTTCAATTAGTTGATTGGTTTCAACAAAAGATTGTTCATTCACAACAATCTGAATGAATAATTTTCGGGCGCGTCACAAAGTAAATTTCTATACAATGTTTTTTGGAAAACGAAAGTCTTTTATAAGTTGTTAGAGTTTTGCCACAAGAAACGATTCGAATAAAAGATAGAAAATTTGTGTTTTCCATCTGGTAAAAATAAGTCAACAAAGGGGAACATTAATTTTATTTCGTACCCAAAAAAGAAAAATACAGTTTTGTAATAGAATATAACACTGATCATTTCTCACTATTACAACAAAACTCCACTTTTAACCCTCTCACTGCTATTTGAGTTTCAAAATAACATAACATACCATCACGTCTGTATATCCCGAAGGGTTCGGCAGATGCGTACTAATGTACTAATTTGTAATTAGTACACACACCCACAGTTCGCCGGTATATTGAGGTACAAAGTTGAGCCTATTGCCGTTAACCGGGCACAAATCCAGACTCCGAGCTGCTACTGAGAATTTCATAGAAAAACCCAATAACACTTTGCTTGACCGTGGGGGATCGAACCCAGGACCTCTAGCGTAGCAGTCACGCTTGGGACCACTAGACTAATGAGGCCGTCAAATAAATGAAATAATATTTTTACTACAATGTTTGGAGCATTATATTAACATGTATCCTATGTTGAAGGTTGAATTAAAATATTTATAATTAATTATAAAATTGAATAAATAAATAAATAAATGTAAAGACAACAAATAAGTCCAACAACATTTTAGCCATTTATTTTCGGGTTGTCAAAGTCAAAGTCAAAGTCAAAATTGTTTATTTCAATTAGACCAATAAAAAAGGTACTTTTGAAAAGTCAAACATATTGCAATTGGTTTTAACTCCTCATGGATTGTTTACCACCTGGGGAGGCGGTGTCTGACTCGTACCTACTAAAAACCGAATACAGTTCTTATCAGAAATAGTATCTAGATAGCTAAATTCTAGAATTATTAACCCCCTCGCTGCTATTTGAATTTGAATACATTAAAGTTAATTTTTTTGCTTACTATACCTATTTTCAGCATTACATTAATTTAACGGCACTTTTAGCATAGTGGCTGAGCGATCGGCTTCTAGGCTATTCCATCCCCGCATGGATCAAATATTTGAAAAACTTAAATACAGGTAGTTGTTCCGGCTCTGGGTGTTTGTGTATGTTATAATTTGTGTTTGTAGACGCACCCATGATACAGAAGAAAATCCTAGTGCGGGGAATATTTAAAAAAATATATTAATATACACACCTACTTGATTTCAGTTCTAGTAGTACCGGGATCATACCTGTTTATTGTACGCTCCCAAATTAGTTCTTGAAAATTTTCAGTATACTGTACTGGGATCGATTTGGCTTCAATGAACAGTCTAATAATATACAAGACGGATTTTTGCAAATTATATGATTTATATTTGAAGTTTCTACACCGTGACTTGGTAGAAATATTGAAAGGATTTTAATTTCATTTTTTAGCAAATATTTTACTTCATCTACCAAACTTATTACTTACTACCTACCTCTTTACTTACTAACCAAAGAAAAGGTTATTTTCCTTAATAAAATCTGCCTAATAATATAATACCTTCTTTAGGGATTCCATTTAGTTTTGCCTAATCTCCATTTTTTCCTTTTATAAGGAATAATGGACGTGTATACTCGGAATTATTCATTATTAAAGTGGGCGCTATTTGCTTATTTATTAAAAGCTAGCCGAAGGGTGGCCTCGGGGACATTCGGGCCTTTTCGGCGTAGTTCGGGTTATAGGGTTGCCAGGAGATAAATTATTTTAGTAAATTAACGTGCTTTTTTTTTGTTTATAAAGGATGAAGTTTCAGGTTACACTACTGAGGAGGTTTACTTAGTAGATCATAGAACAGCTATTAAATGAACATATTAAATTTTTACTGGTTTCTGACACTTACGCGAATATTAGACATTGAAATAAAACCACTTTTTACGGATTTTATCGCGTTGTATTGATATTATTTGATTCCCGACGTTTGCATCCAAGGTCACGGTAAACTAAGTTGTTAGACGTGTTGTTATGTTACAATTACTAACAGCTACCTTACATTTTTGTTAATTATTGGCGATCCGATTTACGCAGAACGAGTTCACCGTGTCTTGCAGTTTTGGGCTTGGATTTTGATTTTATGGAGGTGGTAAGACCCAGCCATCTTCTCTATTGAAATTGGCATGTTTTTTAATTTCAAAAGCCTCGCGGATCATCCTGGGAAGGAATCGGTTTTCTTTTGCGAGGACTAGTGGTTTATCAAATCTGATGTAATGCTGGGCCTTGTCTAGAGTATGTTCACAAACTGTTGACTTCTTAAAACGGCGGTGTGTTCTTTTACGCGGGTCCCTATGCTTCTTTTAGTTTGGCCTATGTAAGAGAGACCGCAATCACAATCTAGCTTGTATACACCTGCATCTTGAATGTGGCACTTGACAGGATGCAGGTGTTCCCCGTTACCCGTTGCCCGTTGCCCGTTCCTGATAAAATCGGTGGTGACACATGGACAGACAGATGGACAAGAGAGTGATCATAAAAGGGTTTCTGATGACATTTATAGACGATAAAGACTATTAAATTTTATTTTAAATAAACAAAAAAAAAACCTGAGTTCAAAATGTATAAAATCAAACAGCTTTGTTTGGTTACTTTTATTTTTGACAACCCTAGCAAGGGGCCGGTTGTGCCTTTATATTATGATTTCATTTCCTTATTTCTTAAGGGATATGGTGTTTACTTTCCACTTCAAGTCAATGTTTGTTCGAAATTCAAACGCGTAGTTGTGGTTGATTATGAGAATTGGAAAATGTTTGGTTCAAAGATCGTCCGTTATCGTGTAAAATTATTTGAATAATAAAATTAGTTCACTATAAAACATATTATTTTTGACAGGAGTATTTGTCAGTTATCAAATAAAATTGTAATTTTTTTTAAAACCTGGCTGAACTCCTATTTCAGAATACGTAACATACCTATGGGTCCGGCGGACCGAATTGTCCGTACGAACGTAAGTAATACCAAAATAAATCTAAATCCAAACAGAACTTAATCAAATTGTGTTACTATTCGGATTTGGATACCATTAATCTAGGTTCCTATCCTACTATTTCGTGCAAAATGCTTCAGTGGAAATAATTGTAAGTGAAGGTAATTTCTGATAATTTGCGAATTGTCGACCAGCTTTCCGGTTTTTTATTTCCAGTGAAGTAGTAGTAGAGGTTGGTTCAGTTATTGCTATTTTACGAATTTTATCCGTATTTTTACCCACGATGGACTGCCTCATTAGTCTAGTGGTACCAAGCGCGACTGCTACACTAGAGGTTCTGGGTTCGATCCCCAGGTCGAGCAGTGTTATTGGATTTTTATATGAAATTTTCAGTAGCAACTCGTAGTCTGGATTTGTGCCTGGTTAATGGCTATAGGCTCGCCCTCTATTACATGGGACCTAAACATACCAGCGTACTGGCGGTGTACATTAGTACACCTCTGCCTAACCCCTGCTATGTTATTTATAAAATAGATCGCTATACTTTTGAATTTGTAAGTAGGTATACATGTAATCCTTAAACCACGCTGAATCAAATAAGTCTGAAATGACAATCACAAAAGAATGGGAGTTCCCAACTTCATCATAGTTACGTTGATATGAATAGCACGAAGCTACGCTCAAGTTAAATCAAGATATTATTAAAGTTAGTTGTTGAAGTCAAGCAGAGAGTTCCGAATAAGTTCCAATGTTCGTTTAACTTGGTATTCTGTCATAATTGAACTTGAAAGCTTGACATAAGTAAGTACAGGATTATGTATATATACATTTTTAACCATACCCAATGATATAAGTTTGCTTAATTGACGACACGATTGGCGTAGCGGTTGAGCGATCGGTTTCTGCGCCACGTGTTGTGGGTTTGATCCCCACACGGAGCAAATATTTGTATGATCTACAGGTATTGTTCCGGGTCGGGGCGTTTGTGTATGTGAGAATTTGTGTTTGTAAACGCACCCACGAACCAGGAGAAAATCAATGATTCTTTGTTGTGGTCTAGTGGTCTTTAGCTAATGCAACGCTATAGGTCTTGACTTCGATTCCCAGGTCGAGCAAACTGTTTTGTTGACTTTTAAAATTATATTATTTATTATTTGATTCCCGACGTTTCGGATCCTTTACATCACCCATGGTCACGTAAAATGTAAGGTAGCTGTTAGTAGATAATTGTAACATTAAGACGTCCAACAACTTAGTCTACCCGTGATCATGGATGCTGTAAAGGATCCGAAACGTCGGGAATCAAATAATATCAATAACATAACATGCCATCACGCCTGTACTCCCCGAAGGGTTAGGCGGAGGCATACTAATGTACACCCACAGTTCGCCTGGTATGTTTAGGTCCCATGTAAAAGGGGGCGAGCCTATCGCCATTAACCAGGCACAAATCTAGACTCCGAGCTAAAAACCCGATTACACTTTGCTCGACCTTGGAATTGAATCCTGGAGGTCTAGCGTAGCATTTGCGCTCCGGATCACTAGGCTAACGAGGCAGTTAATATGTCTAATATTCGCGTAAGTCTCAGAAATCAGTATGTCTCATTAGTGTAGTGGTCCTAAGCATGACTGCTACACTAGAGGACATGGGTTCGATTCCCAGAACGAGTAATGTGCTATGTTGAGGTTTTTTTATGAAATTCTCAAGTAGTAGTAGTACTTTACTTTTTCGTAATACTTTTCGAGTGCCGTGACGTTACTCTTTGATCGTTACGTCAAAACAGAATAAGCGTGACCTCCGCACCAAGCTCAGAATTTCCTTTAGAAATCTGTCACCCAGTCGCGACTGTGGCGTGCTGGGCACATGTTGGTTTGTCGCCTAAACATGACTGGGGCGCTGGCGGTCAAAAGGTTAAGTACCCTCCGAGGCTCTAAGGGGTCTCACAAGGTCTCTCAAAATCGTAAAATGTATGAAACCTTCGATGCTCCAGTCAAACTCGTACTTTTCCAGTTTTATAAAATATTATATTTGGCAGTTTATTCCATTTTCATGGTTTAGAGAACATAATATATAATATATATGACATAATCAACACATTGTCCCACTGCTGGACACGGGTCTCCTCTCAGAATGAGAGGGATTAGGCTATAGTCCACCACGCTGGCCTAGTGCGGGTTGGCAGACTTCACACGCCGTCGAGAAAATCTCTCAGGCATGCAGGTTTCCTCACGATGTTTTCTTTCACCGTTTAAGCGCGTGATAATTAACTAATAATACGCACATGACTTGAAAAAGTCAGAGGTGCGTGCCTTGAATTTGATTTCGAGACCTTTGACTTGTCAATCCTATGGTCATATCACTAGGTTATCACTACTCTACATAATATAAGTGTCACCTAAATTACATCAAACGATTTTTTTAATAAAAAAAAAAAATTCGTTGGCCCCAATTAGTAATAAGAATAATTCAACCTGCTTATTAATTAATATTACTTTGAAGTAACCTTTAATAAAATTAATTACTCTGTAGGGCTTTTTAAGTTTTATAAGAACAAAGAAAATAAAAATACAACCTCATTAGTCTAGTGAGGTCTAATGGTATCAGTAGCCACTGCTACACTAGAGATCTCGGGTACGATTCCCAGGCGGAGCAGTGTTATTTTTTTTTTAATTTGGGACAGGCTTACGCTTGACCGCCAGTTTGCCTGATGTTAAGCGATACTGCGATCTACGATGGAGCGCGCATGCCTAGAAGAAACCGATCCTCTCTCGATATACCAAGGTTTTCTTATGAAACGATAATTTCATAAAAATCCTTGGTGTAGCAGTGCGGAGTTTCGATTTATGCTCGGTTTCTTCTAAGCAAGCGCGCTCCATCGCAGATCAAGTCAAGTCAAGTATAGGCCTATCATGAATAAAAAAAATCATTTTGTTCACGATTTCATTCTAAGTAGCAAAATAGTGAGTGAAAATTCATTGTGGACGAAAAGTAGCTGTGAAATTATTATGAAAAATAATCATCATCATATGAAAATGAATGAGAAGTAGCAATCATTTCCATTCCTATTAGACACGTTCGACAAATTGGTGAATTGATCATTATAACTTGCATTATGTGATATGATCTACTTACCCTCTCAGGAAAACAGTCGTGAATGTAATATTTATTCGGGTAAAGTTTTCGTTGCATATACAATTTAGTTCATTTAATATCCAAAGGTGTACGTTTGGATATTAAGGGTCCGGCGGAGGAGAATGATGAATTGGAGAGGAGGATGAATTGCCCACAAAAACGTTATACCGAAATGAATCGTAAACCAGACAAAATTTTATCAAATTATGTTATTATTCGGATTTGGATACCGTTAATCTAGGTTTCTACGATACTATTTCGTCTACTATTATTTCACTGGAAATAAAAGACCGAAAAATCGTTCCAAAATTGGTAAAGTTAACAAAAATTGCATTCGCTTACATTTATTTCCAATGAAGTATTTTATTGAAATGATAACGTATGAACCTAGATTAATCCTATCGGAATCCGAGTAATAACAGAATTTGATTAGATTTATTTATTTATTTATACTTTATGTATAAAAATGAGTACAAAGATTGTGTTTGAATTACGATTTATTTCGGTATTACGTTTGCTAGAGAAATTGGAATGGAAATAGTCCGCCTGACTCTTAATTTTTTATTTAAAATCAATAAAAAAATTTACAATGATAATATACCTAATATTAAAAGGCATTGTTTTTTGTTTCAGGTTTTCATCAATTCCCCGAAAAGGTATTCAAAACTTTTTTATACGTAGGTAATTTACATACTTTACATAATTGAGTCTTAAGTAAAGCCCAAAAATACTTTGCTTGACTTGGGAATCGAAACCAGGACCGCTAGCATAGCAGTCGCGCTTGGGACTAATGCGATGGCTACATTAGTAGGTTGATTGAAAATCAAACATACATTCATTAGTGACTGTTTTCTTGCAATTAACCTTCTTTGTATGAGTTGATGTGATGTTTGCGAATCATAATTGGTATGTTTACTAAATATTAATTAATGCTAAGGTCTTTGATGTCAAGGAAGTGTAGAATCAAAATGTAATATCGTTAGCTTGTATTTGAAATAGCTTAGTGTTTACACGCTTAAAGCAGTGGTATGACCGTTGGACTGCCATGTCAAAGGTCTCGAGTTCGAACCCAAGGCACGCACCTCTGACTATTCGAAGTCATGTGCGTATTAAATAGTTAATTATCACGCGCTTAAACGGTGAAGGAAAACATCCTGAGGAAACCTGCATGCCTGAGAGATTGTCTCGATGGCGTGTGAAGTTTGCCAACCCGCACTAGGCCAGCGTGGTGGACTATAGCCTAATCCCTCTCATTCTTAAAGGAGACCCGTGCCCACTAGTGGCACAGTATAATGGGTTGATTATGTTACAAACTTGACTGTTAAAGGTGAGGATTTGAGTTCGATTCTCAAGTCACCATATCAGCCAAAAGATGTCTACTGCTGAAAAAGACTTCCACGAGGACCGGTTATATGCCGACTGCATCCAACGACTCCCAGCGACATTCACCAGGTCGTCCGTCCATCTCGTTGGAGGTCGTCCCACACTGCACACATTCACAGGTCAAATAAAGTATTACCCCGTTTTGGGACGAGTTAGAATACTGTTCCATTCAGATAGACATCTCGTAAGAGGCGAAAAAATATCTGACTCGCTCGGTAGTAGGATCTCTGCCTAGTTGGCGACAAGCTTAACGTCATATTTTGTCGCAAAGTACCTTGTTTTGTGTTTCGACTTTTGCGCGTGACAGACGGACCGACCGAATTTATGCGACCGACCATAGCATCCGTAGCGTCTCTCTGTTGTTGCAGGTATCTATGGTAGACGATGACTATTTACCAGAACTTACCATTACTTAGTAGAACTGAGAATACCTACATGAACGCTGGTAACGCCGCGGGACACAGTTAATTATGAATAATATTATAAAACTCTTTGATCGTGTTCCTAATGACGTACAAAGGACAATTTTAAAGCAAACAAGAGGTTAAAAAGAGTAAAGCCTCTTCCAAGAGCCATTGGCAGATTCTAAACGAAACTCCTTTGATGTTGCCGACTGAAAACCATCCGCTAATAGGGTCACAAGATTAATTAGGACTTAATTATAATAATTAATTTACTTGGTATATTTTTTCGTAAAATAAAGAATTCTTTGAAAAAAGCTGCGACAGTTCATCGCTTAATAAATTTTAATTTCTTGCTTAAATTTTGAATAATAAAATCGTTATCAAACCTACGCACGTGTCTAAGGCCTCGTTTACATTGCGAGGTTTATAGCGTTGTTACAGCGATCCCGCTGCGATACAGTATCGATTCAGTATAAATATATCACACACGTACAAATTTAAACAACGATACATTCTTGATGAATGTAGATGCGAATGTGGTGTATCAGGATCATAGCAAGTGGAAATGTATACCTAGTCTCTGGCATCGCCAATGGGAGACAGGCGTGAAAATATATGTACGTTCTTGACGCAATCGCACTATTCAACCACGCACAAATCCAAACTCCGATCTGCAACTGAGAATTTTAAAGAAAAACCCAATAACACTTTGCTCGACGTTGGAATCGAACCCATGACATCTAGCATAGCAGTCGGTGCTTAGGATCACTTGACTATCGAAGCAGCCGGATGCTTTATAAATCTAGTATAAGCTGATCTGTCATTAAACGGAAACGAATCTTTGCCAACTAGGGAATCTTTGCCCTAAAGGCAATTTATAATCAAATCTGCTACATGAGAAAATATTTTGGTTTTATGGTATCAAAAATCGATGTGGGTAATGTTTGCTAAAAGACCGGATAATTTTGCCTGCCATCAAAATTGAACAAAATTTGGTTTAAATTACAATTTATTACAAATTTTACATAGCAAATGCGTGCTTAAAAAGATACCTATATATTTGTAGCAAATTCACGAGTGAATTGATTTCTTCTAGACAAGCGCGCTCCATCGTAGATCGCAGTGTCGCTTAACATCAGGTGAACTGGCGATCAAGCCTATCAAGAACAAAAAATGGACAATAAACTACCTTAAAAAAAAAAAAACTTATAATTAAAATTTTAACATTTTAAAGATATTAACAAAAAAAAAAATCGGGCAAAGTTGGCTTGTTTTACTGTAATTTTTACATGGCTACAAGACGTGACGAAATACACGTAACAATAAAAAAAAGAAACACATTTTACTTAACGGACACTATTTTACAAGAAGTGATAATTAACGCTAAAATAAGAGTGTCATGTCAAGGGAATACGTATTAGTGCGTCACGAGACGAAACAATGAATCATAGTTTTAGACATGAATCTTGGTCAAATCGTGATGGCTTTCATATTGAAAGTAACAAAACTGTCACGCGTGATAATTCAGTAGGTGCGTCATAGGTGACATAACATACAAGCCTGTCTCCTCCGAAGGGTTAGGCAGAGGCGGTCTAATATACACCCACAATTCACCGGTTTAGGTAACATGTAACAGGGAGCGGACCTATTGTCAAAAATTTCAAATTCCGTGCCTCTAAAAACACAATAACACTGCTCGACCTGGGATTCGAACTCAAGATCTCCAGCGCAGTTGCTCTTAACACTACATTAATAGGGAAATTTATCATGAGTGATATAATTTACCATAAATAAAAATGGTACTAAAGATTGTGGTAATCTGAAGCCCAAAAAGCCCTAAAACTATAATATCCTAAGTATATCGGTATTTCCCAGAAATTGGGTTGCGGATATCTGATGACAATCGCATCATGTAAATAACTACGATTAACGAAATGAATTTATAAGGCGAATGTCAGCGGCAGCGCCGGTAGAGGTCGCCCTAGAAAGAAATACGCCGATCTTATTGGCGAAATCCTTCAAAAAGGTCAGGTGCGGTCAGGAACTCGCGACCGGCGTGTATGTATGAGAAGATGTATGAATGTGGAAGAAGCAAAAGAAGTATGCAAGAATCGTGCAAGTGGCAGTCTATAGTTTCTACCTACCCCTGTGGGAGAAAGGCGTGAGTGTATGTATATTAAAAATTTAAAGAAACCCCTGACACCACCATTTTATGGCGGCGGCCATCTTGGACCGATTTTCATCAAACATAACTAAGAACAATAGACGGACTAATACACCTTTCAAACAAAAAAAAACATTATCAAAATCGGTTCATCCGTTGAGGAGCTACGATGCCTTAGACAGACACATACACCCACACAGACAAGTCAAACATAAACACCCCGTCGTTTTTGCGTCAGGGGTTAAAAAGGGTATTGAGCCGAATCTGGATGGTAGTTTTTATTTCAAATAAACTTTACAAGCGTTTATGAAGCGTTGCACGGTTCCAAAAAGATGATCCTATGGAGAAGAATCCGACAAGAAACTCCATGGACACTCTTTTATAATAAATGGTGTTATAATACATTCTTCCCTGGTACAATATTCTGATAACAGTTGGACCGAAGTCGATAATATAAAAAAAAAACAAATAATAACGACACGTTTGGCGTAGCGGCTGAGCGATCGTCTTCTGCGCCATGTGTTGTTGGAGAAAATCCTAGTGTGGGGCAATGTTTTTTTTACAAAGTAACAAACATTGCAAGTTAAGTAAAAGCTTATAAAGAATCTACTTCACGTCCTAAGTAATTAGGGCACGTAGTTATTAGATAAGAAAAATGAAAAAGCGCGTAAGAGCCACAGAGCTAGTTAATTACAAATCAAGATAACTTAATTAAAGTATTTCAAAGGCCTGATACGTTTGAAATATGTTTACTGTGTACAACTCAACATTTTAATGACGCTGCTCATTTAGAGTAAGCACACACTCTTTTAAAACCACTAAAAAGTCTGAGTGTGTCCCTAATTGAGTCGTTAGGACTCACGTGCGTTACACGATAGACAAAAAATAAAAGACGTGTGGCACTCAGGGACTGCCGCGGTAAAGCTATTGCATAGCGTTTTTTATCAACTTATGTAATACAACCAATGCCATCTTAAGGCGGGTTGCTGAACTAAAGAGACAAGCGTGTTTCTCTTTAGTTCAGCAACCCGCCTTTAGGTGGCATTGGTTTTTATCAACTTATGTAATACAACCAATGCCACCTAAAGGCGGGTTGCTGAACTAAAGAGACAAGCGTGTTAGGTTTTTTTCGTTACGGAATTTCTGGATTCGGTCCCCACGCTCAAGGCCCGCGATAGAAGCTATGCAATAGCTTAAAAACAGAAGATTCACTGAAATAAAACTACTTTTACTATCGCGTTGTATTACATTTCGGATCCTTTACAGCAGTACTAGTTAGAAGTACTAACAGTTACCTTACATTTCTGAGGATCACGGTTCGTATGACTTTTTTTTTATATTTGATAGGCTCACGCTTGACCGCCAGTTCGCCTGATGTTAAGCGATACTGCGATTTACGATGAAGCGCGCTTGCCTAGAAGAAACCGATTCACTCGTGATTTAAAGATACCCAGATTATAACTATCGACCGATTCACTGTTTTGAAATTGATCCATACCATCACGCCTGTATTCCCCGAAGGGTTAAGCAGAGGTGGACTAATATACACTTACAATTGCCGGTATGTTTAGGTACATTAAAACTTCAACCCTTATACTGTCTCATTGCTGGGCACGGGTCTCCTCTCAGATTAAGAGGGATTAGGCCATGGTCCACCACGCTAGCCTAATGCGGGTTGGCAGATTTTACAAAGCGTTGGAGAAATCTCACAGGCATGCAGGCTTCCTCACGATGTTTGCCATTAACCATAAATCCAAATTCCGATCTGCTACTGCGAGTTTCATAGAAAAATCCACTAACACTATGCTCGACTTGGTAAGCGAACCCAGTGTCTCTAACGTAGCAGTTGTGCTTATTACCACTAGACTAATGAGCCAGTTTTCTGAAGAGTACAATAAAATACGGTTTACATAGTGTTGTTATTTCTTCGGCTATTTTACCGGCTAACAATGGGCACACAATTCTACGTGACCACACTTGGCAGAAAATGACAGAATACATCTTATAATACGAGTGTACTTGGACGTGTCCGCACCAATGGGTGGCAAAAACTAAAAGAAATAGACGTACGTTACGAAGATAGGGAAAATGATAGATGGTGTTGGCAGTTCGTGGCTTAATCTATACTTATAATAAATCTGTAGAGACGTAAATTCTGTACATGAAATATATTTCCAAAATAACTATCAGCGGGTGATTAGTGATCGATACTGACGCCAAAAATGCAATCAGTAAAATTTTTGTCTGACTGTCTGTCTGTCTGTATGTTCGTTATAGAAACAAAAACCACTCGACGGATTTCAACGAAACTTGGTACAATTGTTCCTCATACTCCTGGGCAGGTTATAGTATACTTTTCATCACGCTACGATCAATAGGAGCAGAGCAGTGAAGGGAAATGTTGGGAAAATGAGTGATTACACGAGCGATTACGCTACAACCCTTAGGAACGGGGCAATGCAGGTGAAACCGCGGGTGAAGAACTGGGGAACAAAGTAACTATTCCTCGCGGACGAAGTCGCTGGCAAAAGCTAGTAATAACCATGCTGATCAATATTGAGGTGGCCGAGGTTATCGACGGTCCATTGATGAGCGAGTTAGATAGATTTTCGAGAGTTACAAGTTATGCCAGGTGGCAGGTCGTAAACTAAACGTACCTAAATCGACTTCTTGTATTTTGAACAACAGTGCGTTTAGAAATATATGGTATTAATAGCTTCTGCCCTCGACTTTATCTGCGTGGACTTCACGATTGGGTCTGACCTTGATAAAAGGTAGCCTATGTGTTATTCCAGGCTATAATCTATCTGTGTGCTAAATTTTGTCCAGATCCGTTCAGCCGTTCTGGCGTGATAGAGTAACAAACATCCATACATTCACACATCCATACGCACAAACATTCACATTTATAATATTAGTAAGGATCTTTATCATTTTTTAATAATTTAAAACCTGCAAACAGTCCCGTAAGTTATAACTTAAAAAGACTTTTTTTGTATTAGTTACCTACATTTGTTCGCCGGTCTAATGTTATGTCGTGTAAGTAAAGTTTTTTTTTTTATGGGATAGGTGGGTAAACGAGCAGACGGATCACCTGATGGTAAGCGAATACCGCCGCCCATGGACACCCGCAACATCAAAAGAGGAGTCACAAGTGCGTTGCCGACCTTTAAAAGAGGATTGGGCCTCCGGTAACCTCACTCACTCGGCGAAACACAACGTAAGCGTTGTTTAACGCCGGTTTTCTGTGAGGCCGTGGTATCACTCCGGTCGAGCCGGCCCATTCGTGCCGAAGCATGGCTCTCCCACGTGAAGTTAAGTCTAATGTAATCGGAACCGAGGCTTTAACCGGGGCCAAATCCAAACTCCGAGCTTAACAGATAAATTCACCACCTTACTCGGATTTAAAGAAGCAGTCGCGCTTACGGCCACAAGGTCGTCAAGGAGCACAACCTAAAAATAAATGCTGGATTGCGCTCTGTTTTCCTAGGTTTGATTCCCTAAATGTCTAGAAACATGCTTCCCTTTTGAAAAAGAAGCAACAGGTGCGTAACTACTTGAAAACTGTGTATCGACAAAATATACATTACTTACGCCACGTGTCGGGGCGCGGTCCCAGTGTAAACTAAGCGAGGAATGAAATGATTGATGAAATTTTTCAGAATTGTTAACTTAAACATACATAGACCCTGTAAGGGTGTTGCAAGGCATTTCTTAATATACTATTATGTACAATTTTTAATACGATATATATATATATATATATATATATATATATATCGTATTATGTATTATAAATATATCGTATTATATATATATATATATATATATATATATATAGGGGCTATCTATTATCAAGTTATTTTAGTGAAGGAAAAATTCAATCGCGGGCAGAATTCGAACCTGCGTCTTCTGGTTAGATACACCAGGCATTTTCCATGCTAAAATTATGAAGTTATTTTAGATACACCCAGTATCTAAAATAACTTCATAATTTTAGCATGGAAAATGCAAAAAAATCACAAAAAGATAATTATCTATTATCACTTAAAATATTATCTATAAACCTTTTAATAGTATATTAACATTCCTCTAATAATAGTAATAATATCAGTTTTAGTTTAGTTTTTTTAGCCCAACAGAGGTTGTCCTGTCCAAATTTTAATAAATCATACAATAATTATAATATGGACAAAAAAATCTTAGGATTTCCCGAATCTTACGGGTAACTTTGCGATTTTTTCATTCCGTACGAACCTTATGTCGATTTTTATGAACATAAAAAATATCCAAATGGGTCCAGCCATTTACAATCGGTTTAAAGGAAATTTTGGTCATTTTAATGTTACGCATTATTCTCCTTACTGATTTCGATATTTTTGGACAATTATATAAGTGATTTTACCTGAATCGCGACGCGACCAAATATTTCGACCATTATGGTCATTTCAAACACCGCTCATCTCACAGTAGCACCTCACCTTTACCCACTTACAAATCGCCTTAGCCGGTCTTAAGCCCCTTCAGTCGTGTTATTATTACCTCCGTGAGGAGCGGATGTCAAGATGGGATCGGCTATTGTTATATGCTTATAATCGGATGGCTGTGGCCTCCTGATACGTTTTGGGGGGTTTAAATCAGCTAGTGTAATATGAAAATGATATGCATAATGTAAACCTGGGATGGGTTGGGTGGTTAAGGATTTCGGGAGGTCGTGGTCGGGAAGTTAAAGGGATGTTTGATTTATAGAGTTCATTGTGATTTAGGTTTCATCTATACTTATAATAAATCTGTAGAGAGGTCAATTCTGTACATGAAATATATTTCCAAAATAACTATCAGCGGATGATTAGTGATCGATACTGACGCCAAAAATGCAATCAGTAAAATTTTTGTCTGTCTGTCTGTCTGTATGTTCGTTATAGAAGCAAAAACCACTCGACGGATTTCAACGAAACTTGGTACAATTGTTCTTCATACTCCTGGGCAGGTTATAGTATACTTTTCATCACGCTACGATCAATAGGAGCAGAGCAGTGAAGGGAAATGTTGGGAAAATTAGTGATTCATGAGAAAGGTTTCAAGCTATAAAACATCACGCTACTACCCTTAGGAACGGGGCAATGCAGGTGAAACCGCGGGCAAAGAACTAGGGAACAAAGTAACTATTCCACGCGGACGAAGTCGCTGGCAAAAGCTAGTTAATTTTATAATAGATACTAGCTTACGCCCGCGACTTTGTCTGCGTGGACTTCAGTATTGGGTCCGATTTGGATTAATAGAAAAAAAAAACAGGTGTTCCATATTACATTACATATAAACCCCACATCGCTGTGTTACTAACACAGTTTTAAGTAAATATTGTTACTAACACTATGAGTCCTAGTCACTTGAAATAAAGAGTTATTATTATATACCAGCGACTACGCCCGCTTTATCAACGACCCATGTCACTTCCCAGAACAAAATAATCAAATAATTTTCCCGTTTTAGCAACATTTTTTAATTGTGCTCCGCTCCTATTGATCGTAGCGTGATGAAAAGTATACTATAACCTGCCCAGGAGTATGAAGAACAATTGTACCAAGTTTCGTTCGAAATCCGTCGAGTGGTTTTTGTTTCTATAACGAACATACAGACAGACAGACAAAAATTTTACTGATTGCATTTTTGCCGTCAGTATCGATCACTAATCACCCGCTGATAGTTATTTTGGAAATATATTTCATGTACAGAATTGACCTCTCTACAGATTTATTATAAGTATAGAAGATTTGTGTACACTGAACTTGACAAAATGTATGGAACAGCTGTTTTTTTTCGTGATTTCAGATTCCATAGTAAAAGATATTCCTAATGATGAGAATAATACCGTCCTTTTGGCTCCAAAACGGCTTAAATCTCACTACCGTGACACTTAAGTCGCCTATATACCTATAGGAACCTATAATTTGCAAAAACTAATAAAATTCTTATGTCGCTGGCAAAGTGAGCGACGTAGTCTGTACGAACATTACCTATGCCTGCGGCTCCGCCTGCATATAAGGTAAATACTGTTATTAGTCACAATTTGTGTCAAGGTATATCCGACCATATTAGGTAAGCTGGTCGTAAGAATGAATGTAGAATTGAACTGTCTTGTTTTATTTGAATTAAAATCCGATAAAATCTACATTTATGTTTGTAGATAATGACCGTTTGGACATGTGGTTCAGTAATTACGCTGTTCAATCGACTTGTAAGGTTATGTGCTCACCGTGGTTAGTCTATGGATGGGTGACCATTCTCGCTTCATCAAAACCTTCTTGTTTCGGAGAAGACGTAAACGTTTGTGTGAGTCTGAAATAAAATAGTTTTCTTTCTTTCTTTCTTTCATACCGGTTGTCATCCGATGATATGACACAAATATGACAATTCTCTAAGAGAGGAGTAGAATCGAAAAATTAAAAAATCCACGCACAATTGGGGCTGCCCGACTGGGGAAATACCTCCACCTTGCAGAAAATCGTAGTCAAATAACGTAGCTCCGTGCTGTTATTGGGCTGAAGCGGCGGTAGCCTAATATAAGGCTAGGGCGTCGGATAGGCGATAATGTGGTTGCCGGTTCGAAACCCACCCATTGCACTACCGACATAAACCCACTCGTAACACGAGCGTTTAGCTTAGCACGAGGGGTTAACAAGAATACTAGTAATATGCGACCCACATTACTGGTAAGTTTTTTTTTTAAATAAAAAATATGTTGTGATCTTAACGGTGAGCAAGGTCGCCAGAGCTCCGCGAGGAAGCGTTGTGTTGGCGGACAGGATAAACATCACGCTACTGTCTCCTAAGCTGACAGCCCAACTATTCCTCCTTGATTTACAGGGTCGGCAACGCGCGAGTGATATCCCATAAGCCATAATCCCAGGGTTGCAAGCGTCCATAGGCTGCGGTAACCGCTTACCATCAGGCGGGCTGTATGCTTGTTTGCCACCTTAGTGGTATAAAAAAAATTAAATAACTGATATGACTGATATTCCTAAAACTGAAAATAAAACTAATGGGTCTTCATCATTATTATCATATCAGTCAAAAGTCCACTATTTTATAACGGCCTCCCTTAAAGACTTTTTTAAAGACCGGTTAGGTATACCTATGCCGTCTACAACTACCGACTCTCAGCGACCTTCGTCCGTGCATCTCGTTGAAGGTCATAGAAAAGACAGAATGAAAGGTCGTTCCACACTGCGTTTTCCGGAGCATAGTCTCCACTCGAGAACTTTTCTGCCCCAGAGGACATCATTACTCGGGGGCGCAAAATTAAACTAGCATAATACAATTATTGTAATCTGAATTATAGCAAGATTAAAATTTTTTTTTTTTTCTTTAAAAAAAAAACGTTGCCCCACACTAGGATTTTCTCCTGTATCGTGGGTGCGTTTACAAACATAAATTCTCACATACACAAACGCCCAGACCCGGAACAACTACCTGTAGATCATACAAATATTTGCTCCGTGTGGGGATCGAACCCACAACACGTGGCGCAGAAACCGATCGCTCAACCGCTACGCCAATCGTGTCGTCTTTCTATAAATTAAATATTTAACTTGTAGAAGGTTGTGAACTAATTACAAAGTAACTGGAATAGCGAACTGTTGTATTTTTTTTAAATAAAAGAAATAAACATGGCGTCGCCGCCGGTACAGTTTGTTCGAGACAATAAATACGGTTCCATTGTTTGGTTTAAGAGAGATATTAAAAAAAAATGTTCTTTTTTACAAGTAAACAATTGAAATCTCACAGTTTCTAAAGCAGGTTTGTAAGGTCTGCCCCGTTAGCCTAGTCGATCTGAGCGCAACTGCTACATTAGAGGTCCTGGGTTTGATTTTTAAGTCGCAAAGTGTTATTGGGTTTTTTTATATGAAATTCTCAGTAGCAACCAGGAGTTTGGGATTTGTGCCTGATTAACGGTAAAAGCTACCCCCTATTACATGGGACCTAAACATACTGGAACTGCGGTTGCAGATACATTTTATCTTTTCTTTTTTTTCTTTGTATTTTAAAATTTTGCTCCTTACTTTTCTCCTGCGTTTACAAACACGAATTCTCACATACACAAACGCCCAGACCCGGAACAACTACCTGTAGATCATACAAATATTTGCTGCGTGTGGGGATCGAACCCACAACACGCTCAGAAACCGAAACCGCGACGCCAATCGTGTCGTCAATTACATTACACGCCTCTGCCTAAACCTTCGGGGAAAACGTGCGTGTGGTTATGTTTCTTGTTCTTAGTTCCTCTCAGATTAAGTCAGATTAAGTAAATTAAATAAAAGCTATTACATAAGAAAGCTATCGTTTCATTACGTCGGCCAACGGTAACAAGTTAATATTAACAAAAGTTTGCCAATACAGACTCAAGTTTTGTTGTCGATATACTTGTATTCTGTCACGCCACGCAACGTAAAAATTGAGCTCGTGATTGTCGGGTACAGCAGTCACGATCATTATCAACGGCTTTTACGTTACCTACACCATTATCAGCGACCTAAATCTGCGTTAGGAGTTTCGGTGGACGTAATTCTAGGGGTATATTTAGGTTACGTTACGACATTGACGTGAAGTATTGTTCCTATAATAAAAAAGGTCATAATGTACACAAATAAATCTTTACAATGTTTCGTATATTTTTTCTTTCTTTTTTCTTATCTTTTAGTTTATGGGCGACGGTCAAAGAAATATTTCGTGATTTTCTTCCCGATTTGTAGGCATTGGCTAAGTCAATACTTAAACAATTTTAGAAGACAATTATCGGATTTAATAAATTTTAGATAGAAAAATAAAAAGAAAAGTTAACGCTAACTAAATCCCACATTTGTTGGGACAAAAAATGAATATATTATAATAGATAGAAATCTTAGATAGATAGCAATAGAGGTCTCTTCTCAAAATACGAGAAGTTAGGCTTCAGACCACCACGCTGGCCTAGTATGAGTTGGCAGACTTCCCACACCTTCGTGTCTTTCAAGTATGCAGATCAAAAATGACCTGTTTTGGTCATTTTTGGTGTGATAGTGAAAATGCTCTGGAATTATTACGCACTTTAGCATAATGTTAACTTATGAACATAACATGACGTAACATACCATCACGCCTGTATTCCTCGAAGGGTTAGTCAGAGGTGCACTAATGTACACCCACAGTTCGCCGATATATTTAGATCCCATGTAATAGGCGGCGAGCTTATTGCCATTAACCAGACACAAATCCAAACTCCGAGATACTACTGAGAATTTCACAGGAAAACCCAATAACGCATTGCTCGACCTGAGGATCGAACCCAGGACCTCTAGCATAGCAGTCGCGCTTGGGATCACTAGACTAATGAGGCAGTCTTATGTGATGGATTTTCTGAACGTTATAAATATAAATGGGCAAGTGTGAACTAAAAAATATCATTATCATCATCCGAAACCTAATTTCACTCACTGCTGGGTAGGTATTGGCCTATCTTTTGTCGTTCCAATCTCCACAGTCCTGTGCCTATCTCATACCAAGCGCTAGTATAGTATTCAATTATCAGTACTAAGCGTAACGTAAGCTAAATATAAATAAGTCTTCGAAAAAATTTTTCTATTCGTTGTGGCACGACGTAATAGTTGTAAGCTTATCGCGTGATTTATTTATTACAAAACGTGCTGGACTTTTTTAACAACAACTTATTTGTGTCGCCATTTTGCCAAATGGATTCCGGATCCGGATTTGTGCCCGTTTAATGGTAATAGACTCGTCACTAATACTGGGTATCTAAACATACTGGCGAACTGTGGGTGTACATTAGAACACCTCTGCCTAAGTCTTCGGGCAATACAGGCGTGATGGTATTTATAAATCCCAGCAGCTACTGAAATTTTCATAGAAAAAAACCCAATAATTGCTCGACCTGGGAATCAAACCTAGGACCTTTAGTGTAGCTTAGGACCACTAGACTATTGCATTATAATCATTTATCATTAATCCTTACTAATATTAGAAACGTGAAAGTTTGTGAGCATGGATGTTTGTTACTTTTTCAAGCCAGAACGGTTGAACGGATTTGAATAAAATTTGGCATACGGATAGATTAGAGACTGGAATAACACATAGGCTACTCTTTATCCAGGTCGGACCCTATCCTGAAGTTCACGCAGACAATTTCTCGGGCAGAAGCTAGTTATATTATAATCAATAATCACTTAATTAACGTTGATTTACAAGATATTGAGGAAACCTGCATACTATTTTCTCGATGGCGTCTAAAGTCTGCCAACCCTCACAAGGCCAACTCAAGAGGGATTCTCTCTCATTCTCAGCGTGGGCCAAATGACCTACATTATTGACAGGTCGTAAAAGATTTTATTGAAAATTCCTAATAAAATAGTAATCAATATTCAATTCACACCTGTTACGCACTAAATTATTTTTCAGGCGGGCAAAGGTAGCAATTGAGCTGAAATTTAAATTGCCGTGTCACCGGCTGTTGGTGCCAGGTAACAATGATTTTCACTTAATTGGCACATGAAAAATAAGTTACAGAAGTCTTATTAGTTGTTTTTTACCGATTTTAACAAAGGAGGACGTTCTCAATTCATTGGAATCTTTTTTTTATGTATGTTTCCCGATTACTCAATGATGCCTGGACCGATTTGGAAAATTCTTCATTTACTGGTTTCTGACACTTACGCGAATATTAGACATTGAAATAAAACTACTTTTTACGGATTTTATCGCGTTGTATTGATATTATTTGATTCCCGACGTTTCGGATCCTTTACAGCATCCATGGTCACGGGTAGACTAAGTTGTTGGACGTCTTAATGTTACAATTACTAACAGCTACCTTACATTTTTGTTAATTATTGGCGATCCGATTCACGCAGAACGAGCTCACCCGTGACCATGGATGCTGTAAAGGATCCGAAACGTCGGGAATCAAATAATATCAATACAACGCGATAAAATCCGTAAAAAGTAGTTTTATTTCAATTCTTCATTTGTTCGATAGGGTATATAAATTAGTCCTATATAAATTAGTCAAGATCTGTTCACAAAATTTAGAACAATAACGCGTACCAAAATTCGTGCGTTAAATTCTGCACAATATGTTGAATTAAAATAACTTTTCACTAAAGCAAAACCGCCTTCAATAAACATATAATTATTTTTTATGATTTTGAAGGCGATTTTACTCGTTCTTATTATCTGTCTGTTTCTTCGCTAACTTCTTCTAAATTGTTGCAACAGATTTTTTTTTGAGATTTTTAGTCGAACGTTTATATCTATACATTCACATTCTCGTAGAGAATTTCAATCGTGCGAAGCCGAGGCGGTAACTAGTACAATATAATGTAGTTCTGGCAACCCTTAAACTGTCCCTCTGCTGATCACGAGTCTCCTCTCTTAAGTCCACCACACTATCCAAGTGCGAGTTGACAGATTTCACACGCCATCGAGATAATCTCCCAGGCATGCAGTTTCCTCACAATGTTTTCTTTACATTTTAAGAGAGTTAATTAATTCGCACGTGATTTCGAAAAGTCAGAGGTTCGTGCCTTGGATTTGAACTCGAGACCTTTAACCGCACTTCGACCACTACTACCTATTGAAAAAATACTTAAACGTAAAAATAGAATAATTGATTGAGGAACACTGTGTTAAGTTAACGTTGCCGGTTGAAAGATGATGTAGTGACACGTATTGAAAAGAATATGCTGAGATGGATTGGACATGTCACCGGTAGGTAACGTCGGAAGAGGTCGCCTTAGAAGGACATACGCCGATCTTATTGCCGAATTCCTTCAAAGAGGTCAGGTGCGTTGTACCTACTCGCAACTGGCGCGAATGTATGAGAAGATGTATGAATGTGGAAGAAGCAAAAGAAGTTTGCAAGAATCGTAGCAAGTCGTATATAGTTTATATCTGCCTATCCCTGTGGGAAAAAGGCGTGTGTCTGTATCTGTGTCTCTGTCTGTAAATCTGTATGGTCTTTCCAACGTGAAATTGGAGTGATATGGAGTGAGATTTCTTTTGTACCTATTATGTGATTTTATTAAAGATGTTGTAAACACTTTTAATTTATTTATTTTGTTAATAACTAGCTTTGTAGGTGACACTTTCGTTATTAAAATTATATCTTTGCCAAGTATCTAAAGTAGTATTTAATTAATCTTAATTAATTTATAGATACCAGTGCTTAACAGGGACCGTATTATGACATGTTAACGCCATCATTTTTAGGTTGTAAGAAAGACATGAGGCTATTTATTGTAGAGCGGCATCTCTTTCTCACAACGTAAAAATAATGGCGTTAACATGTCATAATACGGCCCCAGATCATGTCTTAAACTGGGGCGTCGGACTTGCGATCATGTGGTTGCCAGTTCGAAACCCACCCATTGTACTACCGATGTGAACCCAGTCGTGACACAAGCATTTAGCTTAATACGAGGGGTTAATATGAATACTAGTAATGTGCGAACCACGCTTCTAGTAAGCTTTTTTTTAAAATAAAAATCTAATGAAGATTGTTGTATTTTCCCAGAATAATAATACTAAATATAATACAATTGTAACTGGCGGATGTTTGCACATATGAGATAGGTATTTTATAAAAAATAATATGAAAAGATACAATAATGAGGCTTGTATGCTACGTTAGAGGTCCTGGGTTCCATTCCCAGGTCGAGCAAAGTGTTATTGAGTTTTTCTGTGAAATTCTCAGTAGCAGCTCGGAGTTTGGACTTGTGCTGGATTACTGGCAATAGGGTCGCCACCTATTAGATAGTAGTGTACATTACACTTCTGTCTAACCCTTCTGGGAATACAGGCGTGATAATATGTTAAAATAAGAGAAATAGAAGTCAAAACAATTGCCTAGAATTTTTGTTTATGGGATGCGAGTGAAAAAATAAATCCTTTGTTAGTAAATAAAATGCGTTGTCCTGAATGACTGACTGACGGATCCTAAGCACAGCCTAAACCGCTGATCACAGAGACCTGAAACTTGGAGGGTGTGCTCTTTGTATGACGTAGGCATCCGATAATAAAGGATTTTCGGAAATTCAATTCCTAAGGTGGTGTTACGGGGGGTGAAAGTTTGTATGAAAGTCCGTCATTTTTAGCGGGTGAAACCGCGGGATGCAGCTAGTAAAACTATATAATTACGTACCATACGCATGTAATTATTTCTGGAATGTTCTGTGGAAATTAATAAGTCAAGAAAATAAAATTCGTGTTAGTTTAAAATTGGTATTTAGTTATAAAAGCTTTGTATTAAGTTATATTACTTTTGAGCGTAGATTAACATCAAATTCGTTTTATTTTTTTAATGTGTTTGTATAATTGCGTTTCGCACGATATTTTGTAATTATGAGCACGCACTCATTGAACGTATTGTTTGCTAGCAAGTATTCTGTGTGTTCCAGCCTAATGTATGTCACAAAACGAAAATAGTCTATATATCTACTTAAATTCTCACTGATTTTCATAAAGTCCATCCTAACGTGATAGTCTCAAAGACGTGGTAAAGTAAGTATCACTGGCGTAAACAAGTCAAATTGACGGGAATAAAACTAAAAAAGGTAAATGTCTTACTACCGTGAAAAAGTCTCATTAACGTGAAAAAGTCTTACTGACGTGAAAAAGTCCCACTGACGTCGAAAAGTGTTATTGCTTTGAAAAAGTCTCACTGACGTGAAAACGTTTTAATAACGCTTTAAATAAGAATTAACTTTTTATTTTTTATTATATTATATCTTATAATTAAGTGACTTACGCTTTTAAGGGTCCGGCGGACGCTGAATTGCTCATACATAAATAAATCGAAATTCAAACACGATTTAATCAAATTGTATTATTATTCGGATTTGGATACCGATAATCTAAGTTCCTACTCTAGCATTTCGTCTACTACTACTTTACTGGACATAAACGACCGGAAAGCAGTTCAAAACTTTGTAAAGGTGTCAAAAATTGCATTCGCTTACATTTATTTCTAGTTAAGTATTTTGGACAAAATGGTAGCCCTACGCTACCATTTTACGGTATCGGAATCCGAATAATACCACGATTTGATTAAGTTGTGTTTGAATTCGGATTTATTTCGGTATTACGTTATTAAGAGAAATTCGGTCCGTTAGTTTCTTAATAAAAAAGTTTCAATCCGTTGAAAACTATTGCCCCTCTAAGTACTAGGATTTACTTCTTTAACGTAGATTTGACAACCATAAATTCTCAAATACGTAAACAAATGCCCATCTGGTGTAATTGTAATTATATATTGCTTACGGGAATCGAAACCCCGTAACCCGTAGAAACCTCAACAAAGTCGGAAAATGTTATAATATTAAAATGTTAAAATCGATTCCGACATTTACCCGACTCTTCGACATTACTTTTCGTTATACGAAAATTACGACTTATTAATAAAAATATCTATTTTTTATGGGATACGGGGGACTAACGGGCGGACGGATCGCCTGATGGTAAGCGATAGCGAAGCGAAAGAGTCACGAGTGCGTTGCCCGCATTTTTAACCTCACTCACTCGGCGAAACACAACGTAAGCGTTGTTTGACGCCGGTTTTCGATGTACTAAAAACTTAAATTATAAACTTCTTATAGCTATGATATGTTTTATCTTTTTTCCCTGTCACAGAATACCTATCAAAACAAGACAAAACATAATGTAGCTAGGGAAGATTATTAAGACATGTATTTTTATGATTAATAGATTCTTTAAGATATTATCAACCGGTCATAATACACAGCCACACATAATTTCTCACACACATTTTCTTCATATTTTCCCTCTAGAAAATTCATCTGCGCATGTTTACGCCATCTCCAAGTTATCAGTAACACATTCTGTCATTTGCCGTGACGCTTTTATCCGCTTTTTGCTATTTTTTTCCTTGAGAAGTATAAAAATTGTTACGCAGTGCTTTTACGCGTGACGGGATACGAGAATAATATGACGAGTGAGATGAATAAGGGCCACGTCCGACCTAGATCGTATACTTTGCTAAGGAATAATAATATCTATAAGTCTATACAATGTATCTTTTTGTGTTTTTTTTTGCATGTTCCATGCTAAGATTATAAAGTTATTTTAGTAAAGGAAAAATTCAATCGCGGGCAGGGGCAACGTCATCTTATGACGTAAACTCAGAATGTGAAGGCAAATTTCAATCAGGCGGGTGGGGTTCGCGGTGGCTTAGCGGTCAGAGCGTCTGGTATACCAAACCAGAAGACGCAGGTTCGATTCCTGCCCGCGATTGAATTTTTCCTGTACTAAAATAACTCTATACAATGTGTTGAGAAAACCTTGTCCGAACCGTGAAAGTATTGTTAGGTATCGTGATCCGGTTCTATTTAAATAATCGTTTTCCCCATAAAATAATTATTAAACCAGGAAACTGAAATGACAGTGGCAGTGACACCATCCTTGATTGCCAAACGTACAAAGGCCACAAAGGTATATTATAATTTAAAAAATTGCTGTATTTTGCGGCAATTTTGGCACGAGCAGTTAAACGAGCAATTAAAAGCTAATTATCAAAATGTTATTACCTAAAACACGCGGCTATATTCAATATACGTTAATATTCAGGCAGTAATACAAACAGGAAAGCGCTTCAGGCTAAATCATTAGCATATTGTACGGACAGTGCTGTTTTAGGCCTGAAATTCATGTTCTAATATATTTTATACAATGTTTTTACAATGAGATTTAATATAGGTATGTTTCTTTTTTTTATTCGTGAGAGAATTACTGCGATACTGCGGTCTACGATGGAGCGGCTTGCCTAGAAGAAACCGATTAACTCGTGATTTAAAGACACCTAGATTATATATATTTATAATGAATTTTGGTTATGACAAAAGAAGACTCGATTGCGTTTCTGGAATGTAAGATTTATTTACAATAAATATTTAAGTACTTACTTTTATTAACATAATCTATACTTAAATATAAATAAATAATATATATATATAAATAATATATATATATAAATAATAAATATATATTTATATATATATATAAATAATAATACTTAAATAAATCTGTAGAGAGGTCAATTCTGTACATGAAATATATTTCCAAAATAACTATCAGCGGGTGATTAGTGATCGATACTGACGCCAAAAATGCAATCAGTAAAATTTTTGTCTGTCTGTCTGTCTGTCTGTATGTTCGTTATAGAAACAAAAACCACTCGACGGATTTCAACGAAACTTGGTACAATTGTTCTTCATACTCTTGGGCAGGTTATAGTATACTTTTCATCACGCTACGATCAATAGGAGCAGAGTAGTGAAGGGAAATGTTGGGAAAATGAGTGATTCATGAGAAAGGTTTCAAGCTATAAAACATCACGCTACAACCCTTAGGAACGGGGCAACGCAGGTGAAACCGCGGGCGAAGAACTAGGGAACAAAGTAACTATTCCACGTGGACGAAGTCGCTGGCAAAAGCTAGTTTACAATAAATATTTAAGTACTTACATTTAATAACATAATATAATATAAAAATTAAACAAAACTAACCTGTAATGTGGACTATAGCCTAATCCCTCTCATTCTGAGAGGAGACCCGTGCCCAGCAGTGGGACAGTATAATGGGTTGATTATTATTATTATTATATTATAACCTGTAATGTAAGAAACTACATTCAGAGTCCCTTATTTCACCGTTTTATTTATTAATTTATTTAGCGTGTATTCTCAATCATGACATCTATCAAATTTTATCGTCTGACGCAATAATCATGTGTCAAAGACAAAATAAAGAAATGCGGTCGGACTTAGTTTTCTTTACATATTTATATCGAAAATGGAAATAGACTGGCCATATGCTCCGGGATGGAGCTGATAAGTGGTCTAAAACCATAACCGAATGGACACCCCGGCTAAACATGAGAAGAAAAATGGTGATATGTATAAATAGAATAGCACGCCCTATTATATGGCTACGACTTGCTAGAGATAGAGATGAAAGGAGAGAGTCTATGTGTCACAAGACACACCAACTAAGCAGGAAACGGCATCCGATGTGCCATAAAAACTCACTTAAATAAATTAATTGTTAAAATTAAGTATAAACATAAATAAGGCTCTATTAAGGCTCTATTAAGAACTGTGCAACTTGGAAATAAGGCTTTGCAATTGAAAAGATTATAATAGCAATAGCTTCCTATAACATGGGACCTATAATCATACGGGAACTGTGGGTGAAGTTTAATCTTTTTTTTACTAAGCTACCGAGACCCAGCTTAGTGGCTAATGCGTCCGGTGTACTTATCCCAAGCGACCCAGGTTCGAGGTGGCTATTTGACTGTTTCGTGAAAATGTTTATCATAAATATAGCACATTGACAAAGACCAAATTAAAGTTGATTCAAAAATTATGACCAATAAATTCAAAGCAAAAGTCTGTATTTTAAATTTATGCTAGACAGAGAACGAACTACAGAATCTTGACGTCACAACACACAACGCCATACAAATCAAATACTAACACCTTAAGCCTAAATCTAAATTCAAACTAGTTGCTACTAAAAATGTCATTTGTTTTTATGGGATAGGAGGGCAAGCGAGCAGACGGATCGCCTGATGGTAAACGATTACCGCCGCCCATGGACACCCGCGACACTAGAGGAGTCACAAGTGCGTTGCCGGCCTTTTAAAAGGGGATTGAGCCTTCGGTAACCTCACTCACTCGGCGAAATACAACGTAAGCGTTGTAATACTAATAAAATTGCTCGATCTGGGGATAGAACTCAGGATCTCTAGCATTGCAGTCGCTCTTAGGACCAAAAGCAGTCGCTTTTAGAACCACTAGACTAATAACTAGTATATTACCTGTGCTAATAATAAGGAAGTTCAGTTTCAATTAGAGAGAGGTTTAGCGACCTTTAATTTTGTAAAGAGGTCTTTATTTTGTTTTACCAGAGTTTTATTTTATCTTTAAAACGGGTAACAATTTTCGTACCCATTTTCAAGTATAGAATTCAACAATTCCAAATTTAAAAAATGTATTCCATTAAAATTCTTCTAGTGCCAGTATCATACCTGAAAGACGGGTTTTTTTCCAAAATCGAAAAGCGTTTTAAGAAAAAATGTGGACAATGTACCTACCTCATTCCTCAAGTGATCTGGAATCTTTCAAAAGAAAGGAATGGTAAGACCACTAATTTACCGTCTGTTTAATGTCCTAGTTATTTAGTGGACAGACAATATTTCAGGATTTTGTTTCAGTAACAAGAAGAAAAACATCATAGTTTGTTTGTTGATTCAGTAATTTTTTTTGTTAATTAATTACCTTTTGGTAAACGCCTCATAAAATATCTAAGTGCGGCTACTGAGCTAAAAGTCCAGGGTTTGATACCTATATCGATCAGTGTTATTGGGCTTTCCTATGAAAATATCAGTAGCGTTTGGATTTGTGCCCGGTTAATGGAAATAGGCTTGCCCCTATTACGTGGAACCTAATAATACTGTAGGTGTACCAGTACACTCTGTTTAATCTTTTGGGATATAAACATGCATTTTGCTTATTTATTATTATTATGTTTTTTGGTCCTTTTTCGGATGCAAGGACCAATTTTTCAAAAAAAAATTCAATGTACTATATTATTCTTGTTAATATCCTGTTAAATGTAAAACCCTTCCAATCTCTTCTACAGCGAAAACTATCAAGCTTAACAAGAATTATCTTAGCTAAAACACCTTTTGTAATGCTGTGTTTAATACATTTTATCTCTCAAAGTCGGGCCGTTTTGAGTCACCTAATGTTCGACCTAATGCCTTTAGGAGTCTAAACAACTATTTAAGAAGCTCTTAAAGTGACAATATAAGTCTTTACGTAAGTAGTAAAAGGAGCGAATTATGCTCAAGGGTTTTATTATGTGATGACCTGATTAGGTCAAGGGTTTTATTAGGTCATCATAAAATTACTGGAATATAATTAGATTTTTTCCAATCATTATATATATAAAAACTACCAGATTAGAAATAACTACCTGCCTCAAAATCATACAAATATTTTGTACCCTATGGGAATCGAATTTAGTATCCTTTTTATAGAAGAAAATCGGTTAATTAATGTGTACTTAAGTCATATGTGACATAACTAATGCAGTATTTCAAACATTTTTCGACCATATTGGCGAACTGCATGCTTACCTTGGTATTTAAAAAATAGGATTGTGTTTTAGTCATTAGTCAATAAATATTTGTTAAACGTGTTGGAATAAGGACCATTTTCCATAAAAAGGTTTCAAAACCCCTTTTATGGGACCCATAACATTTTGGCCACATATTTATTGATACCATAAACCATGGATTCGTCTTGTTTCTTTCTACTCGTAGCTACGTTTATATGTGTATCAATGTCGTAAAATTTATGGCGTGTACCTTAAAAGATTGCAGAATTATTTATTCCTTTGCCTTTGTTTAGGGAATTCATTTTGTTTTTATTCACAAATAAAATTGTCGAGCGTTTATACAGAGTATACCAGGGATCTTTACGCGGCCTCGCCTAACGCGATTGAGGTGGTATCATAAATTACTTGAAACTTTTTTTATTGTAATAAGATGAAAAACAAGCGTGCGAGTCGCTTGATGGTAAATAGCAACCGCAGCCTATAGACGCCAGCAAAACCAGAGTATCTACCTCAGTTGTTAAGTCTCAATTGCCTAGTTAACTAAAATGACTTCCCTAAAATAACTGTATAATCTTAGCATGGAAAATGCAAATAATTTGGTAAAAAATAATAATTTAGTAATGCGATGGTAGCAGACAAACTCCAGCAGTCCTGACACGTAGTATCGAATATACAGGTGGTAAAATAAAACTCCACACACGCGCTGGTTGCAAATATTACGCACCTGAACTTCCTGAAGTACCTCGCAATGGGCAGCGCATATCCCTCTAGGGTGACCCCTCCCAACGCTGCTGCTGACATTCGATTCATTTTCTATTTGTGAAAAATAAGAAATATCATTTTATGAAATTTGTCGGAGATATTTTACTTTTGTTTTATTTAGACTGTCTCATTAGTCTAGTGGTCCCAAGCGCGACTGCTACCCTAGAGTTCCTGGGTTCGATCCCCAGGTCGAGCAAAGTGTTATTGTGTTTTTCTATGAAATTCTCAGTAGCAGCTCGGAGTCTGGATTTGTGCCCGATTAATGGCAATAGGCTCGCCCACTACATGGGACCTAAACATACCGGCGAACTGTGGGTGTACATTAGTACGCCTCTGCCTAACCCTTCGGGGAATAAAGGCGTCATGGTATGTTATGTGTTATTTAGAATAAACGAGTAAAATGGACACAGTAGTAAACAATTGCGTCCATTGCATTAATGACCTCTCTAGGGTAAATACCATTTTAAGTAACTTTTACATACATACACTCACGCCTTTCTCCCACAGGGGTAGGCAGAAACTATAGACTGCCACTTGCTACGATTCTTCATTCTTCTTTTGCATCTTTTTTTTTCAAATCATTCATTTATTTGCTTACTAAGTGTTCATAAATAGGTCTTATTACATAATTAGTGGTGCTTAAAACTAAGCGGCCTTTTACAGGCGTTGCAAATTGGAGGGATAAAAGAACATTTTAATTTTAAGTATGTAAGTTTCTTAATATTATCAATATGTATCTAATTTTAAATAATAATATCATATCAAAAAAAAAATATAATTTAACATAACATAACATACCATCACGCCTGTATTCCCCGAAGGGTTAGGCAGAGGTGTACTTAATGTACACCCACAGTTCGCCGGTATGTTTTTAGGTCCCATGTTATAGGGGGCGAGCCTATAGCCATTAACCGGGCACAAATCCAGACTCCGAGCTGCTAATGAGAATTTCATAGAAAAACCCAATAACACTTTGCTCGACCTGGGGATCGAACCCAGGACCTCTAGTGTAGCAGTCTCACTTGGGACCACTAGACTAATGAGGCAGTCCATTTTATAATTTAAATAATGAAATATCTTTCACATTCATACACACCGGTTATAAGTAACCTTTATAAACTCAATTATTATGACAAGTAATATATTTAAATTCATGTGTAATGAAACAAATATAGATGAATAACATGGAAAAAATACTACTCACTTGTTTTGTAGTTCAAAACAAAAAAATGGTCCTTTCAACTTTATTAAACTTTTTAACGACTTCGGGCAAAAAGAGCTTGCAAAAGTTTTGAGGACGTTTTGTATGCGATTTTTAGAACGGATTTTTTTGTGAGAAAGTTTATTTTTATTACAGACTATCTCATATCCGCGGATTCACTCGCGTCTCAAAAGGATTTAGAAAGAATGAAAGAAAAACGAAATTTAATCTAAAATTTATTCCTTGCGAAGTAAAATACAGAAATAAAATAAAACTTAAAAAATACATTAAATTATGAAAAAAGAAACAAAGAAATTTTTATTAGAGACAATCTGATATCCGCGGATTCACTCGCGTCTCAAAAGGATTTAGAAAGAAAGAAAGAAAAACGAAATTTAATCTAAAATTTATTCCTTGCGATGTAAAATACAGAAATAAAATAAAACTTAAAAAATACATTAAATTATGAAAAAAGAAACAAAGAAATTACACAATATAATACAATATAAATAGTGCGTCTTATCTCCGCAAGGAATTGGGGTGGCTTTATGTTGCGCTGCGTTACAAAATGCTTGCAACACAGCGCAGCGCTAATTTTCAGTGCCAACCTAAAAAAAATAATAAATATATCAAATTTACTCATAGTTATTCAAATATCCATACATTAAATAGTTTATCCAGCACCAACATTTTATGTATCTACATGTGAAAAATTAGTTTATTTGTTCCACTTCCAAATTCGTCTTCTAGACTGCGTATCAAGATGATAATACATATATGTACCAGATTTGAAGTTAGTCCACCAACAATACATAAATATATATATATATATATATTATTAGACGATTTTAAATATTAGGCGGTTTTAAATTTTTATTTTTATTGTTATATTTGTGACTACCCCACCACCCAGTGTCTATATAAAGCGTTACACTCGCGATAGAGCGTCACTTCGCTCGCGACTCTTGCACCGAGAGGTTGTCCTGGCTGGTGTGATTGTTACATTTATCTGTTTATTATTTCATTTATTCGTATTCATTTATTTATGTTATTAATTATTTCTGTGTAATTAATTATTCGTTTAAATAATAATATTCTTTGCATGATAAGTAATTTGATTAATTAAGTTAGCTCTTTTTGTAAATTAGTGTGACGGGTCGATTGTGTGTTCTTTTTTTAAATTAAATTTATTTTATCTGGTCTTGCAAAGTGTTAGTATCTGTTCAACTTTTGATCCCTAAAAATATATTTATGATATATATATATATATAGATACTTATGACTTACGAGATCTGAATGGCAGTGAGGAACTGTATTCTAACCCGTCCCCACACGGGACAAAAAAAGAAGAAACGTGTCGCCAATCCCATCATCTCATCATAATTTCTACAATTTCATACCTTGTCTTCTAAAAAATGGAACAATGTGAGCATCTCAGTAACAATGGTAGTTATACCAACATTACTTCATCTAGCTTTCAAATAAAAAGCTCTAGCTTTATAAAACAACGAGACTCGAGGCTATTTATTGCTCGCTTGGATTTATAGCCTCAAGTAATAGGAACTATGTTTTCCTTTTATGTGTTTTTATTTGGTCGTAGGGTACTAATAAATGGAGGTACCGTATAAGTCTAATGGTCTAACTGTCTAACTGCCTAATAATCGCGCACGTAGTAAATGAGCGTACGGTTTTAGGTGCGATTCCCAGGACGAGGAAAATGTTTTGTATGAAATTCTGAGTATTTTCGGAGCTTTAATTCGTGATAAATCCACTGTTATTCGTTTTAAAGATAACTAAAAATATAATGCCTAAAGTTTTAGTTATAGATTGAATATTGCGTTTTTATAATATACTTACCGATTTATGGTCCACATATACTGATATTCAAAGCCAAAGTCAAAATGTTCAAAGTCAAAATGTTTTATATAAATTAGACTATCAAAGAATGTAATTTTGAAAAGTCAAAACTAGTTGCATGGTTCCAAAAAGTGGGTCTTATGGAGAAGAGCGGACAAGAAACTCGACGACACGATTGGCGTAGCCGTTGAGCGATCGGCTTCTGCGCCACGTGTTGTGGGTTCGATCACCATACAGAACAAATATTTGTATGATCTACAGGTAGTTGTTCCGGGTCTGGGCGTTTGTGTATGTGAGAATTTATGTTTGTAAACGCACCCACGATACAGGAGAAAATCCTAGTTCATACATATCATGGTTTTTTTTATACCATTAAGGTGGCTAACTAGCATACGGCCCGCCTGATGATAAGCGGTTACCGCAGCCTATGGACGCTTGCAACACCAAGGTGATCACTCGTTTGTTGCCGACCCTGTAAATTAAGGAGGAATAGTGGGGTTGGCAGCATAGTAGACAATGCGTGATGCTTATCCTATCTGCCAATACAAAACTTCCTCGCGGAGCTCTGGCGATCTTGCTCACCGTTAAGAACACCATAGCACGGAGCTAAGTTTTTTGGCTACGATTTTCTGCATGTTGGAGGTACTTCCCCAGTTGGGCAGTTCCAATTGTGAGTGGAATTATTAGATTCCACTATACCCTATCTCTCTTAAAACCGTTTACGTTTTCCTCACTACGTAACGTAAATACGTTAAACAGACACCAGCTTCATGAACATATGGCTAGTATTACGTCACGATTTCTGAATATATGCCAGTCAACCCAATTCCTCAACAATACATGCAAACTTCACCTTTAAACTCGTGTTGTTAAACGATAAAATGGCTTGATTTGACACTGCAATTAATTCAGTCAGGAGGTCCTCGTATGTACAGATTTATGTGACGCTTAATCTACTGGGAAAGTGGGACGTAAGCTTTGAGAAGCTGTCGGTGGCTTTTAGGAAGTTTCCATAGGTCATCGTTCCATTGAGCCACTGCTCCATTTCATAAAGTAGCACCATTGATTTTATACAATAACTACTGGTTTCTAACACTTGCGCGTTATACTGCGAGTTTGAACCCAAGGCACGCAACCCTCTGACTTTTCGAAGTCATTTGCGTATTAAATAGTTTATTATCACGCGCTTAAACGGTGAAGGAGGACATCGTGAGGAAACCTGCATGCCTGAGAGATCTCGATGGCGTGTGAAGTCTGCCAACCCGCACTAGGCCGGCGTGGTGTACTCTAGCCTAATCCCTCTCATTCTGAGAGGAGACCTGTGCCCAGCAGTGGGACAGTGTAATGGGTTGATTATGTTATGTTATGTATATTAGCTAACCAATTCACACATAATGAGCTATATACAAGACAATAATACTTTGCCTGACCTGGGAATCGAATCCAAGACCCTCTCACATGCACACATTAGACGGTTGAATATAAAAAACAGTTCGCTATTCCGTCCTTTATACAGAAACCTTTTTAAGAGATTCTAAAAGTTCGTAACTTTATTTTCCGTGGAAGACGCGTTTCCTGCTTACAAAAATGGCATTTACATTTTTAACATTGTAAGTATTTTGCTGGTCGGGCACATTAGCACCGAATATGATGTACTGTAATCAGCTTACCCTCTTATTAAAAAACGTCTTATAAAACTGCTATAGCTATCATATATTTTGTCTTCTTTCCCCTGTCACAAAATATCACGTGCCAAAACAAGACAAAACATATTATAGCTATAGGAGGTTTTTAAGATTTTTATGAATCAGGGGTTAGTTACTACATAACTCCTCGGAATTAAGTAGTAACTAAGCTTTAGTCAGTGATAGCCTAGTGGTATGACCGTTGGACTGCCAAGTCAAAGGTCTCGAGTTCCAACCCAAGGCACGCACCTCTGAATTTTCCTTAGTTAATTATCACGCGCTTATACGGTGAAGGAAAGGTGAAGGAACCTGCATGCCTGAGAGATTTTCTCGATGGCGTGTGAAGTCTGCCAACCCGCACTATGCCAGCGTGGTGGACTATAGCCTAATCCCTCTCATTCTGAGAGGAGACCCGTGCCCAGCAGTGGGACAGTATAATGGGTTGATTATGTAAGCTTTAGTTAAACTTTCACATTTATAATATTAGTAGTAAAAAGTTTAGCAAAAAAAGACACCATACCATCACGCCTGTATTCCCCGAAGGGTTAGGCAGAGGCGTACTTAATGTACACCCACAGTTCGCCTGGTATTTTTAGGTCCCATGTTATAGGGGGCGAGCCTATAGCCATTAACCGGGCACTAATCCAGACTCCGAGCTGCTACTGAGAATTTCATAGAAAACTCGATAACACTTTGCTCGACCTGGGGATCGAACCCAGGACCTCTAGCGTAGCAGTCGCGCTTGAGACCACTAGACTAATGAGGCAGTCAAAAAAGATACATGTAAGTAATATAAGGAATAACGGAAAATTTCTCAAAAATTTTCAAAATTCCTAACTGTGGGTATCGTTAATTTATTTCAGTATCTAATATTATAAACGTGAAAGTTTGTGAGTTTGTATGGATGTTTGTTACTCTTTCACGCCAGAACGGCTGAATAGATCTGGATGAAATTTGGCACAGAGATAGATTATAGTCTGAAATAACACATACTTTTTATCTAGGTCGCAACCAATTCTGGAACAACTTGCGAAAAAGTATTCGTATCGTCACGATAGAGGCGCTGGCACGCATTCAAAGTCGCGGGCAGAAGCTAGTATTTTTAAGACCATTTAACAAAATGGAATACGGTTAGCTCTACGTTTGAATAAATAACTGTAATATTTTATGTTAAACCATAAATTTGAAATATTTTTGCTGGCGAAAGAAATTGGTTACGTATTACAATATTTTAGAATATTAATATTAATAATATTTTTAATATTGTTTTTATTCTTAAAAATACAGGACCTAGTAAAAAGTATAATTATTATTTTTTTATTCGTAATAGGCTTACGCTTGACCGCCAGTTCGCCTGATGTAAAACGACACTGCGATCTACGATGGAGCGCGCTTGCCTAGAAGAAACCAATTCACTCGTGATTTAAAGACACCCGGGGAAGACCCACTCAGGAAGCGCATTCCACATTTGGCGCACCTAAGACATGACGTCAAATTTAAATGCTTATTTAGTGCTTTATCAATTTTAATTTTGTCTTTGTTTTATTTTGGAAAATATTGGATTAGAAAGATGGTTACCTATATTATGACTAAAGAAATAAGAAGTTCTATTATATGACACTAGTCTGAAAGCATTTTTTTTTATGGGACAGGAGAGCAAACGAGCAGGCGGATCGCCTGATGGTAAGCGATTACCGCCGCCCATGGACACCCACAACACCAGAGGAGTCACAAGTGCGTTGCTGACCTTTTAAAAAGGGACTTGGCCACCGGTAACCTCACTCACTCGGCGAAACACAACGTCAGCTTTGTTTGACGCCGGTTTTCTGTGAGGCCGTGGTATCACTCCGGTCGAGCCGGGCCATTCGTGCCGAAGCATGGCTCTCCCACGTAAAGAAGAGCATATAGATATTCCTATTTCTTTGTTACAAGAACGTTATATATGGTACAATAGATTAATCAGTGCAACTTACGACGCAAAACCTCGTTTCTTTCCGAGTCACTTCCAGAAAATAATTACTTTCGACGTCACCAAGGCGTTAATTTTTTATACATATGTCGCATTTTACCCGGAAAACGAAGCTTTATTAGTAACAGCCAAACTCCGGTAACGTTAAGTACACATCACGAAGGACTTCGAACTTTATCGCGTGCACTTAAGACACATAATACAATAAAAAGTTGGGATTCTTTTGTTTTTTCTTTTAGAAAGTTTTGCAAGAAAATAAAAGTGATTGAAAGAAAAGGTCGTTAAGCGCGCTCTGATAACATTTTGCCGTTTAAGTGATATAAAAACCCCCTTAAAAGGAAATATTGCAGCAAAAGGACCAAACCTTATGAGAGATATAGGACCATTTAAAGCATAATAATATGGTCCTAAGTGCCTGAATGTTGGTTAATAACGTTTTGGAAAAAATTTAGTTTCATATTTGTTGTATCGCATTTGTTTTTATTCTAGTCCCTGGTGGGGTTCGATGTTTGTACCGCATGGACCACAGCCGATGCCGTGAAGATAGGGTAAGGAAGCCAAGTGCGATTTTTAATCGGTGCGAGTCAGACATATTTTATAAAAAAATATGGCTTAGTCAATACGCGCCCAAGTCTTTCTATTACCTTTTCAAGCCTGTAAAACTTTAATAGGTAGTTTAAAAAATTATGATAAAATCGTAAACAAAAACAGCAATTAAAGGCTACCATCACGCCTGTTATCCCCGAAGGGTTAAGTAGAGGTTAACTAATGTACACCTACATTTCGCTATTATGTTTAGGTCCCATGTACCTAATAGGGGGCGACCCTATTGCCATTAACTAGCCACAAATTTGGATTTGGACTTCGAGCTACTACTGAGAATTGCATAGAAAAACCCAATAACACTTTGCTTGACCTGGAAATCAAACCCAGGACCTCTAGCGTAGCAGTCGCGTTCATGATCGCTAGGCTAATGAAGCAGTTTTTTATACCACTAACGTAGGTAATGTTTTTTTAATAAAAACAGCAGTTTTATGAATAACTAGCGAACCGCCGGCCGTTTCACCCGCGCTGCTCCGTTCCTAAGAGGCGTAGCGTGATGTTATATAGCCTATAACCTTCCTCGATAAATGAACTATGAAACACAAAAAGAATTTTTCAATTCCAACCAGGAGTTCCTGAGATTCGCGCGTTCAAACAAACAAACAAACTCTTCAGCTTTTTAATATTAGTATAGATAATAAATTATTACGCACATCTCATATTATATGTACACTCACGAAACGCGATTTGATAAAGGAAAAAATCCCACTAAGGAACATTGTACCTCATATTTAAATCTGGCACACTTTAAGAGATTCCCGTGTAAATAGGAGCGGCTTTCCAATTCTTCCGAGAAAATTGAAAGATGAGTACCTACTTCAAATCTTTTTTTGGTTTTACATTTTATGCTTATTTAAAGGCTTACACAATTTCCTTTGTGGTAAGAAGAGCTTGTTATTTACGTTGAAAGAATCTGTCAGGCGTGCAAGTTTCCCTAATATTTTCCCTCACTGTTTAAGCGAGTGTTACGTATATACCAGCACGCCTGTATTCCCCGAAGGGTTTAGCAGAGGTGTACTAATGTATACTCTCAATTCGCCGGTACAAGTCCCATGTAATAGGAGGCGAGCCTATTGCAATTAACCGGGCACAAATCCAGACTCCGGGCTGCTACTGAGAATTTCATAGAAAAACCCAATAACACTTTGCTCGACCTGGAGACCGAACCCAGGACCTCTAGCGTGGCAGTCGTAAGCGAGTGATAATTAAACATCAATACGCACATGATTCCGAAAAGTCAGAGGCGTTGAATTTGAATTCGAGACCGTTGACTCGGCAACCCAACGATTATAATCACTAGACTATCACTGCTCTCGATGGTCGTGTGTCAGGAAAAAAATAAAAAAACCAGGACAAGTAAGAGTCGGACTCACCCAGTGAGGGTTCCGTACAAATTTGTGGGTACATATTATAATTAATTACAAATGTATAGTTTTCAGATTTTTCCATATACTTGTAGTATATGTCGGTATTACTTGTTAAATTTCATAGTTCTAAGTCAACGGAAATACCCTATATATTTTTTACGTTAACTCTGATTTTTTCACAGCTTCAAGAAACTGTAGATCTGAGTATGGTTTTAATTATAACTCGATACCTCCGCGTGTTCCCGAGATAAAGGGTCTTGATAGATGTACGGACGGATGGACAACAAAGTGATCCTATAATGGTGACGTATCTTATTCTTTTGAGGTACGGAACCCCAAAAAACAAACATTAAACAAAAAAGTCATTTGATTTGAAAGTTGTAACCTAGGTTACAACTTTCAAATGAATACCTAGGTATTAAAGGAAACCCGTCAAATATTTTCACAGCTCCAAGAATAAGCGTAAAAACAGAATTGAGTTCACCGAAAACTCCATAATGAAGTCTGGGAGCCATAAAAAAAGCAACAAAATTGTTTATGTATTTACGTTAACATTGGCACACAATTTTTATTATTTCAAAGTTATGGCTCGCAACTCTTTGAATTTTTTTTCCAGTTAATTACTTCTCATGATTGTATAAATGGTTATAGAGTAATAAAAACTAGGGTGTTCACTGTTATGTTATAACTAAACTAGCTTTTTGCCCGCGGTTTCACCAGCGTTGCCCCGTTCTAAGCGTCGTAGCGTGATATTCAATTTTTTTTATACCACTAAGGTGGTAAAGAAGAATATGACCCGCCTGATGGTAAGCGGTTACCGTAGCCTATGGACGCTTGTAACACCATAGGTAAAACTCGCGCGTTGCCGACCCTTAAATTAAGGAGAAATAGTTGGGCTAGCATAGCATAGGAGACATGCTGCCATGCATGACAGCGGCGGTAACAAAACACCACAGGTCCCCCACACTGCTAACATAAGGGAGAGAGCTCTGGCGATCTTGCTTACCGTTAGGAACACAACATAGCACGGAGCTAGGTTATTTGGCTACGATTTTCTGCAAGGTGGAGGTACTTCCCCAGTCGAGCAGCTCCAATTGTAAGAAGAATTATTCGATTCCAATGCCCTACCTCTCTTAAAATCTCTTTTAATAGCTTGAATCTAGACTTTCTACAAGATCAACAAACAAATTCTCGATTTTTATTTTTATTTTGTTAACAGTTCACTTGATTGCATAAATCTATCGTAACGTCTTCTCGAAGAGCGGAGTCTCCTAAGGAAAGCAATTCTTTACTTAAAAGGCGACTTCCAATTTACTTTTAGTTTACGCAATTATGCAATTTTTATTTATTTTGTTTAAAACCTTCCTCATGAATCACTCTGTCTATTGGTGAAGCCTACATGAAAATCTGTTCAGTAGTTTTTGTGTTTATCGCGAACAGACAGACAGACGCGGCGGGTGACTTTGTTTTATAATATGTAAGGATCGATCAATCAGATCAAAGTTAAGCTGCGCTTGTCGCGACCAGCCTGGATGGGTGATCATTATTAGTGCACTATTTAGTGAATCTTTTATTAACATCACTTTTTACTAATCCTTGACCGATGCATGCGTGCCGTCAGCTGGGACTGGTCTACTCAAAGCCGCTGTGGCTCTTCCTTTAAACAGCCATTTGAGACATGCGACAGCTATGCTAAAGGCCCTGGCTTCAATTCCCAGTTCGAGCAAAGTGTTATTAGGTTTTTCTCAGTAGCAGCGCGGAGTTTGGGATTTGTGCCCGGTTAAAGTCAATATTCTCGCCCCGGCGGACCTAATCGTACTGGTGAATGTGAGTGTAGATTAGAACATCTCTGCCTAACACATAGGGGAATACAGGGTTGATGATATGGTATGTTATGTTATGTTAAACTAGCGGGACCGGCAAACGTTGTCCTAACTGGAAAATAAAAAAAAATCCTAGAACCCGATAGCGGACCAACTTAAACACACAAAAAAAATATCAAAATTACACAAGCCGCTTATGAAGAGTTCGGACGATGCACACAACGCTATCTACTGGCCTCACCGAAACAGCATACAACGCCATGTTCATTTCTGTTCGTGTTTTATTTCTGTCAAATCTGTCAATTCGTTCCCGCTACAAAATGTCTAAGAAAATAGATTTTCTTCATAATTTTTTTTTTTTTTTTTTTACCTAGTAATATGTATAAATATGAGTCATTATAATGCAACATATATAAATTTTTCAATTTAACCTATATAACTAACAAAAATAAAACTAAATAAATATAACTAAAAAAGGGCATCAAAGAACTCCTCCGCATCACTATCAGCCGGAATGCCGGATGGCTATGCTGATACACTGACCTAAGTATTGGCCAGCCATTGGGTCACGTGATGCATCGTGCAGGCGTTTGGCAATAGCCTTAAAAAGAGAAAGTGCACTCGGACCCCATGGCCGTAGCGTTTCAACCCAAAACGGTTCAAAAATATAACAGTTAATAAAATTGATATATTTTCGCCATTTGTTGGTCTCAGCAGTTGCAGCAGCTGCGCCAGCAGCGCCGATGATTTTTTCGACATTTTAATACTAGTAGTTATTCTGCTATGCGGGGCGGAGACAAATCTAATAAATTAAAGATCATAAAAATCGGTTCACTCGTTCTTAAGTTATAAATGATGTAACTAACCCAACTTTGTTTTATGTAGCAGTAAACGCTCAAAAGTCTATAGATAGATCTAACTTAATACCATGACCAACACATGAACATAACACTTAAACTAAATAGTCGCACATAATGACATATTAAAAGTCGTTTGTGAAGTCGGCCGTTCATTTCAGTAATGTTACACCCCATATTCGTGTCACCATGACATATTTACCATAGTACAATGTCGTAAATATCAATTTCCTGTGACGTGACATGAAAAAGCTGTCGTTGTGTGTCTTTCCGACTTGCCAGGCGATAAAGTGTGTGTATTTTTGCGTGCGTTATGTCATGATAAGTTGTTTGTATTTAAGGTGAGTCGAGTTAATAGGTAACAAAAGGATTCTCTGAGTAACTTTTTTTATTTTTAATCGCCTTTCAAGGAGTAGCTTCTCACTCTAGTTGTGGGTTTTTAATGTTTATTCAAAGTCAAACTGACTGCCTCATTAGTCTAGTGGTCCCGAGCGCGACTGCTACGCTTGAGGTCCTGGGTTCGATCCCCAGGTCAAGCAAAGTGTTATTGGGTTTTCTATGAAATTCTCAGTAGCAGCTCGGAGACTGGATTTGTACCCAGTTAATGGCAATAGGCCCGCCCCCCATTACATGGGACCTAAACATACCGGCGAACTGTTGGTGTACATTATTACGCCTCTGCCTAACCCTTCGGGGAATAAAGGCCTGATGGTATGTTATGTTCAAAGTCAAAATGTTTTATTTCAATTAGAGTAAATAATAATAATTTAAAGACTACACGGTTTACTCACGCGCATTCTCGGGATCACCCGACTAGTTTCAGTGGGTTCGACTCGCGACACCACCGCTGCCGCGTCAGTATTGAGTCTGAAACTAGTCGGGCGATCCCAAGAATGCGCGTGAGTAAACCGTGTAGTCTTTAAATAATTATGAATACGCCCCACGAAAGTTATTATACAAATAGAGTAAATAATAGTCACTTTGGAAAAGTCAAAACTGGTTGCACATTTCCAAAAATGGATAAGAGCTGGGAAGAAACTACGTAGATACTCCTTTTAAATAATCATGATTACAATAATAAGCTTTACAACTTTGTTTTAAATAGTTGCTGAGAGTACTTCTATTACCTCAGAACTCCGTTATCTGTAAACTGATTTGGGACATTCTTTTTTTATTTGAAAGAGTATGCTTTTGAAATGATCCCAGTCGAATTTAGTGAAAATCTGATAACAAAATTCAGAACAAAATGGCAATAACACGTACCGACCCAAAACGATGACATCGTCGAGGTAAGTAAAATTCTATTCGCCACTCTTTTTTATGGTTTTGAAGGCAGTTTCGCACGCGTGTTGCCTACCCTGTAAAAACTTTTCACGGTTTTACTCGAAAAGTTAGCCTATGTCCTTCTCCAGGGTCTAATCTATCTCTATATGTACGATGCACGTACATGGGTTTAAAATATTTAATTTATAATTATTGCAATAAGTTAGTTACATAGGCTCGCGTATGTGTACTTTGACCGCGGCCTACATTTTTGTAGTGCATTGACATGCAGCGAAACAATTTCATACAGTTTTATTCTTAATTAATTTAGTGTTCAATAAATCGTGGTTCTAGTCGGACAACTTGCATTTTTACTGACAGTTCCATAGACACTCAATTGCATTTACATTTATAATTACATTTACATTTACATTTACATAGACATTTGCATTAACCTAAATGTTCGATTAACACATCTTACACTATACTAAAATTCATCTAATTTGGTGCAGCGGTTTAGGCGTGAAAATGTAACAGACAGAGTTACTTTCGCATATGAATATTACTAGTGACCTGCCAGCGGTTTCACCCACGTTGCCCCGTTCCCAAGAGTCGTAGCGAAAATATACATATTATATTTACCAAAGCACTCAAGGTTAATATGTGTGAGAATTTTCAAAATCGAATGAGTAATACCGGAGATTATCCCGAACATCCAAACTCACAAACTTTACCTGTTTGTAATATTAGTAGGTATAGATAGCATGGATAAATCCTTTTAGGACGCCAGTAAACATGGCGCCAAAAGATGGATATGGATAAAACTGTCAAAACGTCAGCCATTTTGTTTTTGCAACATGCTCTCGATGTTTTCTTTGTAAAATAATTTCGTGCACACAAATTTCGCTTATTATCTGCATAATTATGCATTCTAAAGGGAATGAACTAGCTTCATAATAATGTGATGTGCTCTACGCAAAATTATAACAAACATATTATAATTTTAAAATACAAAGCATCGTAGCTTCACCCATATTACAAGTACCTACTTAATCGCTTTTCAATAAAAAACAAGGTAATCTGCCATAAACAAGCTAGCATTATACCAGACTGTTCTAAAAAGAGGGCGGGCATGTAATGGTGTTCAGATGTATATTTTTGACAACTGTAGTCTAAACGGCTAGACAGATTTTGATAAATTCATACTTAAATTGTAAAAGTGAAATTTGTTTGTTACATTTTCGCGCATAAACCACTAAACCAATTCTGATTAATTTTGGTATAGAGATATATTGACTTTGAAGAAGGACTTGGGTTACCTTTTGTTTTAAAAAGTATATTGGGAATGCGAGGGAAACCGCAGGCAACAGCTTGTTGTAAATATATTCCACTTGCGTAGGAGTGCTATATTTTTTTATATTGGCAATGTGGGTCACATATGAAATGAGATCAACATTATAATTTAATAAAATAACTTTGTTTTAATATCAAAATGAATCATATATGAGTCCTTTGCTTCAAAAATAAATGTTCAATTTTTCACGAACAATTACGTTTTCCTTCCTCGCTGTAGTTCATTATGGCGTGTTGTTAGGGTTGCTACACAGAGGAAAATCTGCGTTGTTAAGTTAGTAACATAATTATTATGCTTCAGAAGTCTGACCTTTTTCGGTTAATATTGCTCGTTTACCGATAAAATTATTATAATATTTTTTTCGCTGTAAATGAAGAATGAATTCGTTATGAATGATTTAGTGTTCACAGAATACAGTGGTGATCTTAAAAATAGTGCAGCTGAAATCATTCAAATTAAAAAAAAGTCTTTAATTGTCACTGATGTAAATTTAATTTTTGTAGTATTTTTATTTGCGGTTCAGTTACAGGCATTTGAAAACCAGTTGAAGCAAGAATTTTAGCATTTTATGTATTACTAGCGGCCCGCCCGCGGTTTCACCCGCGGAAAACATTCCTAAGAGACGTAGCGTAACGTAATGTTAAATAGCTTAAAACCTTCCTCTTGAATCACTGTATCTATTAAATAAAACCGCTTCAAAATCCGTTGCGTAGTTTTAAAGATTTAAGCATACATAGGGACGGAGAGACAGTTACTTGCTTATATCAATACATACACACACCCCGTTCCCTATCTTGAGGCTCCTTAAGGGTGGACACATACCTATTTCTCTAATTTTCGGGGCCTCCGTTCCTTATTAGTCTAGTGTTCCTAAGCGCCACTACTACCCAATCAAACCCAGGACTAAATGTCCAGGTTGAGTAACGTATCATTGGGTTTTTCTATGAAATTTTCCGTAGCAGCTCGTGCAGTGTGGATTTGTGCACGGTTAATAGGTTCGCTTGGCGTAGAAAACCGTTTGAGCTGGGAATAAAACCTAGGACCTCTAGCATAGCAGTCGCTCAGGACCAATAAAATAATGCGAGAGTTTTGTTTTTATAAAAAAAACGTTGCCTCACACTAGGATTTTCTCCTGTATCGTGGGTACACAAACACAAATTCACAAAAGTGAATAAATACAAATTCTCACAAACACAACCTACTACAAATCTCATACAAATATTTGCTCCATATGGGGATCGAACCCACAACACGTGTCACCGAAGACGATCGCTCAACTGTCACTTTTTTGTTGCTATAGGTACGCCAAACGTTTCGTCAAAGAAATGTTTAGTTAAGAGTCCGGCGGACCGAATTTCTCTAACAAACGTAGTACCGAAATAAATCGTAACTCAAACACAATTTAATCAATCTGTTATTTTTCGGATTACGATACCGTTAATCTAGGTTCCTACGTTACCATTTCATCCAAAATACTTCCCTGGAAATAAATGTAAGCTAATGCAATTTTTTATAACTTTACCAAGTTTGGAACGATTTTTCGGTATTTTATTATATTATAGTAGTAGACGAAATAGTATCGGAGAAACCTAGATTAACAGTATCCACATCAGAATAATAACATAATTTGATAGAATATTGGCTGGATTACGATTTATTTCGGTACCTATTACGTTTTTATGGGCAATTCACGCTCGGCCGGACACTTAAGTAAAAAAAATAATTATTAAAACCTGTTTCCTAGCATGCCAGCCCTAGTGCACAGTTTATCCCCACCATGTGTGCGCGAGCGTATGACGGCCCCTGAGCGATTTGACGCACAATTTCACATAGTCAACCACTTGCATACGTACAATTACTAGAGCAAAGATGGCCGCTAGAACCGTTTTCTTTGTAAATTTGGTTTTGAATTTAGTTTTTAACCCGAAGTAATAAGGATTATTGTATCTGAAAAATCTGATCAAACGATCAGACAATCGATCGACCATTTTGTAAGTAGAAGTAGAACCCCAGGCTATCGTATCTAAAATATAAAATATAAATGATAGAATATTATAGTAATAATTTAATACAATAAAGAGAAAAGTAATAAATAATATAAATGTATAAATATTCTTCTCTCTCCTACTGAACTGAACTATGTTGTGCCCGACGGGGTCCATAATTGCTCCTTTTATATTAAAAACATCTGTATCAACGTTATGGAATGCAATATAGTATTGAGTATCGTATGTGTTCGTATTCGTATCGTATTTTTTTACACATGTAATACAAATCCCATTGATTTCTGGTCTGATATACGACTCGAGAACATCGTTTGTTTCCTTAAATTGATCGGAAAATATAGATTGAAGACAAAACTATGGTCTCTATCTTTTCCGATCACGGAACACAAGAATCGGATGTTTTTTTAGCATTTTAATCGGCAAATGAGCAGACCTGATAGTGAGTAGTTATCCCCACTCCCCACCCATGGGTATTTGCAACATCAAAAGAGTTGCTGATACTGATAGTCTCTACGGACTGCAGACTGCCAGATCCGCAGCAACTGAGAGGGGAACTGGCTTTGACGCGCAAAAGTCGAAAAGGTGCTTTACGACAGACTCTGACGAGAGGTTCAAGAAGTGTTACCACGGAGGAAGTTAGATATTTTCTCGCATCTTACGAAAAGCTAATGGATAATCCCTATATATATATATATATATATATATATATATATATATATATATATATATATATATATATATATATATATAAGTAGTATTCTGATTAGATAATCTAGAGCCAAAGCTGGTTTACATACACTGCACACAAATTATGGATGGTTTGTGTTTATGAATAAAGATGAAGCGAAACTGGTGTTCTAAAGATCATAACAAGTGAAAATCTATTTCTCTGCCTACACCTATGGGAGATAGCCGTGAAAATATGTATATATGTACCTATGATACAAACACTGATCTCCCGGTGACGTAAATGACTTGAAGCGTTAACATTGCACAAGTCGGCGTTTGGTGCGAAATTCTGTACATACCAAGAGAATACCGCGTCACGCTGAAGCTCGCTGGAATTGCGAATTTCAGGATGTCTACAGATTGCACGTTTCGTAGATGTAATCCAGTGGGAATAAGCGAAGGGAATAATGTGATGGAGTGAGAAATACGTGGTGGCTACGAGTTTTAGGGTATCCGAAATTAGAGAGTGTATTTGCCCAGATGTTTTGCCAAGACATTTCATGGGCGTGTAAGATAGCCTATTAGCTTCCTTAAGAATTGAGAGATTAGCACGTTTAGACAAACAAACACTTTGGCTTTATTTTAATGAATAAATAATATGGATGTACGGAGTTGGTGCCCTCGATTTTTTTAATATTAAAATGAATTATTTTTGATGCGCTTTAAAAACTTAATTGAACCTGAACGTAAAAAGACTACTTTGATTAAATGTGAATTGTTTTCAGGACCATTGTGGTCTTTTGACCCCAGGATCAGAAGCTTTGTAGCTTATTGCAGAATCCATGTGCCTATTCAGCTATTTTGCCCAATATGGTACATAGCTGATAACGCCGCATAATTATAATGGTCCTTAGAGGCATCAGGATTAGTATTGCTCTAAAATTGGATAACTGAGATCAAACGGTCGTAACTTCATGAAAAATACTGGAACTCACTTCAATATGGTTAGACTGGAAGCCGAGCGTAACAGGATTGTAGAGAAGCTAGGCAGATAAATATATAAAAAGACTTTAGAGGGATTCTTTATTAGATCTATTACGTATGTGAGTTACATTACTAAAACGAGAAGTTAAATGGAATTGGTGCTTCAAAGCTTTAATCCGATGCACCTAAGTTCAAAATTGCATTTGGATTTAAATTTAAGTTTCTAGAAGTTTCTCGGCTAACAGTGCTTTCAAACTTTTGACATAATCCTTTAATGCTTGATATTTCTAGGATACAACAGATTGAAATAAATATAAAGTAAAAATTATTTACTCTGTTTTTTGTTTATATTTTAAATTAGCTGCAGTGCATTACCTGCAAGTGCATACCGTGCCAATTTATGTCATAGTGTAAGAGTCTCCAAGAATTAATATGATTTATCATTTACACATATTTTTCTTATGAAATAAATATACCTATTGATAATAACTGTGCCAATATGGCTACCTAGGTATACAAAATGTTTTCTATAAAACAGCGACAACAATGCGAATTCGAATACAAATTCAATCCACTTTCAGCTCGATTTTTTCCCCAAAACAATACATTTTGTCCGGCCGGATCACGGGACCAAAAATCCATGTAATAAACTAAAGTGCACGTGGAAAAATGCGGGGTCTTTTTGGAAGGGAATGTGGTTCAGTAAAGATCGATTTACAAGGGTACCCACTGCTTGCCGCGGTCAATTCATGGATTGGTGACTATATTTCGACAGCATCGATATCTCGCGATTCCACACACGGCAACTCTTCGGGGAATATAGGCGCGATAGTATGTAGATTTGTCTCTGAATCCCAGACATAACGTGGCCTGGCACCATATTAGTTTTGTAATAGCCTGTGAAAATGAACGAACTATTCCTAGTAGACAGATTGAATTGTTATTTATTTATTCACCAGATGGCGTCCTTTGTAAATTTTAGCGCGTAGTTTATGGGTCGCCATGAATTTTAGATTTAGAACGCATGCATTCTGCGCATGACTGAAGGTAAGCTTGATTGATTGACAGTCATGACAACCAGTATCCTTTCATTCGCGTGAAAATTCTCATGTTGAACCCTAAGGCTGCTTAGTAATTCGCATTTTTCGCCGTTATAATCTACGTCTCTGGTTCGGTGAAAAGGAGTGTTACGTACTTGTCCACGATCGGAGACTCTTTTAGAAAAAATAATCATCATTATTAGCTATATTATAATAATCCCAATGGCACGGATCTCCTCTCAGAATAAGATAGATTAGGATATATCCACTACGCTAGCCTACTGTGGACTGGCAGACTCCACACGCCATTGGAAATCAAATCCTCCTTTCCTCACGATGATTTCCTTTATCGTTTAAGCGAGTGATAATTAAATATTATTACTGGTGGCAAGTAGTCATCGTCGCCCATGGACACTTGCAACACCAGAGGAGTTGCTGCGTTGCATTGCCAAGTCTTAAGAGCCCCTACGGACTGTAGACTCCCAGAGCCGCAGCAACCGAGGGGAACTGGCGCAGAAGAAGAATCTTACGCGCAAAAGTCGAAACACACCAAGGTGCTTTACAACAGACTCCGACGTAAGGGTGGTCGCCAGCTAGTTAGACCCCAAGAGGCGTGAAATAAGTATCTGACTTGCAAGGTACAGGGGCCTTATTATGACATGTTAACGCCATCATTTTTACGTTGTGAAAAAGAGATGCCGCTCTACATTAAATAGCCTCATCTCTTTCTTATACCCTAAAAATGATGGCGTTAACATGTCATAATACGGCCCCTGGTCTTACCATTGACTTGCTCGGTGGTGGTAGACGGACGCACCACCACTGTGCAAGTCAGATATTTTCACGCCTCTTACCTATGGGATGCCTGTCTGAAAGGCAGTGAGAAACAGTATTCTAACGCATCCCCACACGGAGAAAAAGTCTAGTTAAAATATTGAGTTTGAGTTAAAAAGTCGCTAGATGCAGTAGGAATATAACTGGTCCCTAAAGAAGTCTAAGGAGAAAACTTTTAGTGGACATCTTTTGGCTAATATATTTCTTTTTAAAGCTTCCTAGCAATGTGGGTCGCCCATTACTAGTATTTTTGTTAACCCCTCGTGCTAAGCTAAATGCTTGTTACGAGTGGGTCCACATTAGTGCAATGGGTGGGTATCGAACCGGCAACCATACGATCGCCAGTGCGACGCCCTAGCCATATGCTAGCTTACGTTTATATTATGATCACGATCACGATTACGATTACAATTATGATTATGATTATGATTGTGATTGTGATTGTGATTGTGATTGTGATTATATGTATAAATACTCGCTCCGTGCTGATTTTGAACTTGCATCCATGGCACTGCGCTAATCGAGCCTTCAACTATATGTATATTTATAAATTTTTGTTTCAGGTATATAACTTTCTTCGTCAGAGTCAAGAATTATCAGAACTAAGGTAAGAGAACATACGTTTATCACGCTTATGACAAGTATATAAACATAATAACATTACGCCTGCATTCCCCGAAGGATTAGGCAGAGGTAATGAACTAATTTCCACCTACAGTTCACCGGTATGTATATGTAGGTCCTATGTAATAGGGGGCGAGCCTGTTGCCACTAACTTGGCACAATCGATCCAAAAACCCAAACGAATCGCTAATTCCACTTTTATCATGCGTACCGCTGAAATATGGAATGCACTTCCCGAGTGGGTCTTCCCTGATATAATCTGGCTGTCTTTAAATCACGAGTGAATCGGAATTCTTCTAGGCAAGCGCGCTTCATCGTAGATCGCAGTATCGCTTAACATCAGGCGAAATGGCGGTCAAGCGTAAGCCTATCACGTATAAAAAAAAAAAACAATTCTAAACTGCAAGTTGCTACTGGGAATTTCAAGGAAAAACACTAAAAACATTACTGTAGAGATAAGCAGTACCTTTACACTCAACGGTCCTAAGTTATTTTTAATTTTTACCTTTTATAAGTGTGCATAAATAAATAAATAAAAATTAAGACGTCGAACAACTTAGTCTACCCGTGACCATGGATGCTGTAAAGGATCCGAAACGTCGGGAATCAAATAATATCAATACAACGCGATAAAATCCGTAAAAAGTAGTTTTATTTCAATAAACAAAAATTGCTCAAAAAATTTACTCGGTAGACTAACATCCTAATACTAAAACACAAGTTACATACATTAATCACTGTCAAGAACACTGTCTCTGTTTTCTGTTGAGATAAGTGCTAGACTGGATTTAAATTAATTACTCGCCATTTGACTATCAAACTTCTTCCTTTTGCATAGAGTTTCAAATGCTATAATGTCGCAGTATTTTAATGATTTTACGATTTTACCCCGTGTAGGGACGGGTTGGAATACCTACTGTTCCTCACTGTCTGAGATAGGCATCCTGTAAGAGGCGTGAAAATATCTGACTTGCTCGGTGGTATCTTGGGGGTCTGACTGGCTGGCGACCATCCTTACGTCGGAGTCTGACGTAAAGCACCTTGTCGTGTTTCGACTTTTGTACGTAAGATCCAGTTCCCCTCGGTTGCTGTGGCTCTGGCAGTCTGCAGTCCGTAGTGGCTAACGTTAAAGTGCGAAACATACATACATACTCTCACGCCTTTCTCCCACAGGGGTAGGCAGAAACTATAGACCGCCATTTACTACGATTCTTGCATACTTCTTTGCTTCTTCCACATTCTCATACATACGCGCCGGTTGCGAGTGCTACCTGACCTTAGTGTGAAACATTATTTTTAAAGTGCGTTTGTAAAATTCCCCTTTCATTTATTTACTTTCTAATGATAACGATTATGACTTTGACAATTATTTAAAGAAATCAACGCGAGCGAAACCGCGGGTAAAAGCTAGTAAACATATAGTGCATTAGGTAGGTACATATAACAATATCTATGTACGTAAGCTGTTCCATAAGTCTTGCAATACAGTTTTTTTTCTTTGCTAAAAGAGATCTTATAGAAACGGTAGTCTTGGATTCACAGAAAACTATCACCTCTGCATGGTACACAAGAAATTGTTTGTCGCAAGTTATAAAGAAGTTAAAGAATGACGACCGTCGTCTGCGCACTTGGCACTTCCATTATGAAAATGCTCTGACACATCGTTCCGTCAATCTTAACTTCGGGCAATTTTAACTCAATAATTTTTTTTGTCAGGCCTCACACTGCATATTTCCTTTAGCCTGGACCTTGCGCCTTGCGATTTTAGGCTTTAGGAGAAAGCCTAAAATCGTAAGGCGCAAGGTCCAGGCCATTAATAGGTCATTAATAGTCAACAAGGCGAAAATTCAGGTAACTGAGAAAGAATTAGAGAGAAAGAAAAGAGAGTGCTTGGGATAGGCCATGTGCTTCTCTTACAAAAGATAAATGAGAAGAAATATTTAGTAATTGGTTTGTTCGTATGTAAAACTGTGTTAACCAAAATTACATGGATTTTGAAAAATGCTATTAAATGCTTTTGTTTTGCAAAACTTTTGGAATAGCCTACGTATAAGTATAGATATAGATTATCACAAAAAGCATTGCATTAAGACATCATTCCCCCTTTTACCTGATCAAAAAACGCCGTTTCAAAATGGCGCTCCCCCTAATTGAGTCGCGTCAAACACCTGGTTTTTCTTTCACCCCTTATACGAGTGAAGTATGCTAATTCAAGAGATAATATATCGACTTCCTCGCGCTTCAATGAACACCTGCTTTCAATGGCTATTACAATAAATTATGGAATTTGAGTCGTTCTCTGTAGAATCATCTTAAAGTGGGTTTGGTTGAGAACAAAATTAGGTTCCGTAAAAAAAAATGAATTGAAATAAAAAAAATATGTCCTATTATGTATGTCTGGTCTTTAAAAGAGCCTATCACTCTCTAAGTTTGTTTTGGCATTTCTTCTCAGAGGTCGTCAGCTAGAAAGTGCCAGCGCCATCTAGTACTCGCAAAATTAAACATTTATTTGTTGTGTCGCTCTCTAGGTCCGATTTAGGTATTAAAATAATAATAATAATAATTGTGTAATTTTTTTTTTTTGCCTCAGTTGGTAGAACATAGTGAACTTCACATTCACCCTACAACATGAAATGTACCTAATTGTAACCTATGTTCAGCAATAAAGATTTGATTTGATTTGATTTGTCATTAAAAGATCTGTTAACAGAAATAATAATAAAAATCATATTAAAATTTTTAAAGTTCTTCATCGATTCCTTTGAAAATTTGACACAAAGTTGCATTTGCGGCTAGTGTAACATAAAAGCAAACATAATATTACGCCTGTGTTCTTCAAAGGGTTAGGCAGGGGTGTGCTTTTGTACACCGATAGTTCGCCGGTATGTTTTAGGTGCCATGATGAAGTCTATTGGTAGATAGAATTTTAATGCCACGCATGCAAATTAAAAAATACATATTATCACATTAATCTTGTTCCCATATAAGATAGTTATAAACCTACCTAAGGTACCTATCTAAATTGTAAATTGTAATCTATACTTATAATAAATCTGTAGAGAGGTCAATTCTGTACATGAAATATATTTCCAAAATAATAATAACTATCAGCGGGTGATTAGTGATGGATACTGACGCCAAAAATGCAATCAGTAAAATTTTTGTCTGTCTGTCTGTCTGTATGTTCGTTATAGAAACAAAAACCACTCGACGGATTTTAACGAACCTTGGTACAATTGTTCTTCATACTCCTGGGCAGGTTATAGTATACTTTTCATCACGCTACGATCAATAGAAGCGGAGCACAATTAAAAAATGTTGCAAAAACGGGAAAATTATTTGATTATTTTGTTCTGGGAAGTGACATGGGTCGTTAATAAAGCGGGCGTAGCCGCTGGCGGAAGCTAGTGTGTTATATTATATGAGGAGGGGGGAGGCTGGTAGTCTGTGTGACGAGGTTTCCTTAGTGCAAATACCAGTCTCCCACAAAGCTAGAGAAGTAGCATATAGCATTGGTTTTTTACAACATACGATTCAGTCACCTTTGTGGAAGATAAATATATATTATTTTATTTCTGAAGTCTGAAGTATTACAGAAAATTTCATAGAAAAACCCAACAATACTGCTCGATCTGGGAATTGAAGTCGGGATATCTATTTCAGTAGTCCCACTACCGACTAATTATTGGACCCACCACGCTGGCCTAGTGCGGGTTGGCAGATTTCACACGCCATCGAGAAAATCTCTCAGGCATGCAGATTTCCTCATGATGTTTTCCTTCACCGTTTAAGCGCGTGATGATTAACTATTTAATACGCACATGACTTCGAAAAGTCAGATGTGCGTGCCTTGGGTTCGAACTCAAGACCTTTGACTTGGCAGTCCAGCGGTTTATTACTTATTTCTATCTAAATAAGTCTAATTTATACATGTACTACTTAAGTTGAATTAATTTTGGGTAATTTAATTATGACTAAGAATAAAATCGGTGACTGTTAGCACTGAAAACCACTCATCCATTCCCCCGGCCGTGCATTTAACATTAAGAGCTTCCAATTTTACCACGGAACCCCAAAATGGCGTACCCCTTATTCAATTATGACGTAGCCTTTCAAAATTATCGATGACTGTCCCCTACTTTTCAAGTGAAAGGAATATTTACATAATTAGATTGGGTTCTATCTTTGAATTATCTGAAGAAAATATATCCTTTTCCCTTACCTGGAGTAGCTTATGGCACCGATCATTTATCCGGATATTGTGCCATTCTACCTTCGTTAGATATGGTAATTTTGTTCAAATACTCTCAACTGCAGTAGGTAAGATTATGTCGGCAGACATTTGTTAAATTTTCATCTTCTCAACGCGAACCCAGATGGAAATGGCGGGATAAGCTTGACTTTTTCTGGAATATTTTAACCAAAATAACCTTAAATCACTTTTGTGGAATGCGCTTCCCGAGTGGGTCTTACCCGATAGATATATAATCAGGGTGTCTTTAAATCACGAGTGAATCGATTTCTTCTAGGCAAGCGCGCTCCATCGTAAATCGCAGTATCGCTTAACATCAGGCGAACTGGCGGTCAAGCGTAAACCTATCACGAATAAAAAAAATCGCGGAGACTAAGGAGATTAGGTCTTTGCCTCGTTTTATTAAATATATACTTACATACTCACTGTCTCTGAATAGTCAAATGGTCCCGCGACTACTACGCTAAAGCTCCTGGGTTGGATTCCCCAGATCGAGCAAAGTGTTACGGGGTTTTTGAAATTCTCAGTAGCGGCTCGGAGTTTTGATTACATACCATCACGCCTGTATTCCCCGAAGGGTTAGGCAGAGGTGTATTAATGTACACCCACAGTTCGCCGGTATGTTTAGGTCTCATGTTATAGGGGGCGAGCCTATAGCCATTAACTGGGCACAGACTCCGAGCTGCTAATGAGAATTTCATAGAAAAACCCAATAACACTTTGCTCGACCTGGGGATCGAACCCAGGACCTCTAGTGTAGCAGTCTCACTTGGGACCACTAGACTAATGAGGCAATCAGTTTTGATTACCTACCTGATTAATGGTAATAAGCTCGCCCTTTATGAAATGGGACCTAAATATACCAGCGAAATGCTGGTGTATAATTGTAAACTTCTACCTAACCCTTCGGGGAATACAGGCGTGAAGGTTGCTACGTTTAAAAATGGTCATTCGGTGCAATAGTTCCTGTTGCAATGAAACTTACTGTCACTATATCAAATAATTTATCGAAACTATTTTCCACAAACATGATAATAATTTCTCTCGTTTACATTGACATAAATTCTACATATAGCACTTCATAAATATTAAATTTATGGTAGCGAATGCGGTGAAAGACGAAACTAAACCACAAAACTAGAGACAAAACACGACTACCCACATTAAAATTAACGATAGGAGATGTATCAGAGCGTTATCGTCGTCGCTTCGAAATTGCGAAGTGCTCGATTTTAGCTCCAAACTTTAGAATCATAATTATTCTGGCGTACATAAATTTGATTTTTATTATGTACTTATGTATTATATCAAGGGGAATTTATTGGTTTTCCAGAAGTATCCAGTTTTGAATAACACATTTTCTATTATAGTAGCGACTTTATTGCTATGAAAGCCTATTCTATTGCTTTTGGCCAATAAATCTATATCACGATCTAAAACAAAGTCTCTTAGCTACGTCTGCTCTGTCTGCCTGAACGCGATGTATGTTTATATTTATGAACTAACATTAAATTGCGTCATTAGTCTATTACGAGTAGACTAGTTAGAGGTCTTTGGTTTACTTCCCAGTTCGAGCAGTCTTATTGGGTTTTGAGAAATTCTCAGTAGCAGCTCGAATTTTGGATTTTCCCGGTTATTAGTAATAGGCTCGTTCCCAGGCCCCTCTTTTTCATTGGGCACTATAGGCAAGTGCCCAGGCCTCTGCTATCCATGGGGGCCCTCTAGTTTCTACTCCTCCTCCTTGCATTTGTAGGTATATAAAATAGTCCCCTGACAAATCATTGTCTTAGCAAGGCTTAATATACTATTTGTTTATAAAATAGACCTCAATATCCTAAAGTGCCCAAGGCCATTAATAAGTTACAGACAGCCCTACTCTTTCCCTCTTACATGAGACCTAAACATATTAGTATACCTCTGCCTAACCCTTCAGGAAATACAGACGTGATGTTATGTTATTAAATTTATAACGGGAAACTCTACCAGGCCTCTATCACTACTATTTCTATCTACCCCTCAAAGGAACGAAATTCTGTACGGAGATCAAATAACATGTACGAGTATTTTGTCTGTACGGAGTAAGGTTTCAAACGGGGTACAGTAGATATATAGAAGCGGCGGTGAGCTTTCCAACCGCAATATATGTATGTTTTAGCGAGTATATTGGGTTTAAGTGATGGATACAAAATTTATTTTAGTCTCCTATTTATTTTACACTGTGGAGATTATAAAATATTTCTCCTTCTATCTGTTGTCCTTTGTCGGAAAAGGTCGCTTTATAAGGACTTACGCCGATCTTATGGGTAAGGTCTTTTAAAAAGATCAAATGCGTAGTACTCGCAAGAGACGCGTATGTATGAGAAGATGTATGAATGTGTAAAAAGCGAAAGAATTGTGCAAGAATCGTAGCAAGTGGCGGTTTGTAGTCTCTGCCTAGCTTTGTCGGGAAAAAGAAGTGAGTGTCTGTATGTATGTGTCCTTCCAGGAATCCTATTCAGGCCATTATATTGTTGGAATCAATATTTTTATGTGATAATTGTATTATACGACCGTTTATTTAAGTACCTATACGACAAACAAAAGACGTAACATATAAATATTATTATATATAAGAGGACTACTTTGTCTGAAAAAACTTGGCTTAAATATTTCATGCATAATATGTTACAAAGAGGATATCTATTATAATATATTTTTTGTACAAATCGGTACAATTACAGTCATGTCACGTTAAATGCAATAGATGTTGTCCTTGAAGGTCAAAATTGATTGCTATCTATATACACAAGACTGAAATATGGGTGCCTTTGATCTCATGTAGTGTACAACCCAATTTGCATAGTCATTTAAACAAAGAGGATTGTGTATGAAGATTGCGGACACAAGGACCAAGAATCTCAATTACTATAATTGACTTTTGCAACTTAATATATACATCATACACTCACGCCTTTCTCCCACAGGGGTAGGCAGAAACTATAGACTGCCACGTGTCACGATTCGATACTTCTTTTGCTTCTTCCACATTCATACATCTTCTCATATATACATGCCGGTTGCGTGTGCTACGCACCTGACCTTTTTGAAGGATTTCGCCAATAAGATCGGCGTACGTCCTTCTAGGACGACCTCTACTGACGCTGCCGTTACTTAATACATTTACATAAATATCAGTAATAGTGATCTCGAGAAGGCCGAGTCTACTGTGCCAAGTCTAAACATTTGCACTAGAATTACGCTTTCAACGGTAATGTCGCCAGTAAAATTGCTGGGTAAAGGAGTCTTATAAACTGATATCTTAATATAGCGACTAAAATATTCCTACTAGAGTCCATTAGGTTAGGTAATATTTACCATCAGGCTATTGGACCCCTTGCTTGTTTCTCATTTTTCTAATATACCTACAAAAAAAAATGGATTTACTGGGAATTTGTACCCAAAGTAACAATAGATGTGTTGATCTTAAAATTTGGTGAGTACCTATATAACAAACATATATAAAACAACAGTAAGCCCAAAAAACAAACAAAGGAAAGGATAACAACCCTTTTGGAAGTTGATTTATATCTTAAATATGTTATACAATCGATAAAACGTATTGTAAGTCATCACTTTATTCTGGTCCTAAGGCGCCTCGATTTCAAATCGCTTCGCTTTTGGTTCACTTCAAAGGCAGAATCAGGTCACGATAAGTTTTTAGAAGAGCTCTTACGAGTTGCTTCGAGCATCGCTGATGGATTTAACTTGCGAAATTTCATTTGAAATGGACCCACTTTGAAAATTGTTTCACTCGATTAAAAAGAAGACGGGCTACGTTGATTTTTACGGCCCGCATTTAAAGAAAAAAATGGGTTCGATCACTACCACAATTCTAGCTACATTTAACAACTTAAATCATTATAAAAATTTATTGGGCTGAACGAAACGTAAAAAAAAACTGTTCTTAATATCATGGAGACAATTACTACACATATGATATAGCGGTTTTAAGCTGGTCAACTCACCATCTCCGTGGTGCCGAGTATCGTGGGTTCGACTCCACCCGAGCGCATAGACCATTGAAGTAGTTAATGCAGAAACATCAATAAAATATTTATTGTCTCTAGTGCTATCCTATTTTATTAATATCAAAATAACAAAAAAAAATTGGACTAGAGACATACATAGACGTAGGATAGACTGCTACATTGGTCTAGTGGTCCCAAGCGCGACTACTACGCAAGAGGTCCTGGGTTCGATCCTCAGGTCGAGCAAAGTGTTATTGGGTTTTTCCATGAAATTCTCAATAGCAGCTCAGAGTCTGGATTTGTGCTCGGTTAATGGCGATAGGCTCGCTCCCTATTTATTACACGGAACCTAAAAACATTGGAATTGTAGGTATAAATTAATACACCTCTGCCTTAGGCTTCTAGTTCTTATAGTAGACGGGCAGGACATCAGCATAAATTATACAGACCATTTACTAGACTGAATATTCAATAAAATTCCTAATAATTTTAAATCAATGACATTTTCTAAATTTAATAAAGAGTTGATGCGGTGGCTTGCTGAAAAATGTTTTTATAGCATTTATGATTTTTTTGAATTTAAATTATAAATTGACATTATATTATTAGTTTGTGCTTTTGAAAATTAGTCATGTTCTTAGCTTCATAAAAATATTTGTACGCTCGTAAGAGCAAAACATAGTGGGCCATGATTCATTTATAACACCTTTAATGTACCTGTGTTTGTTGTCAAATAAATAAATAAATAAATTTCCCTTCGGGTAATACAGGCGTAATGGTATGTATAATATTTAATAGGTCTTTATTATCTTTTAAAATAAGGCCCCAACATTTCAGTCGCTAAAGAACTCCGATAAGCCAGTCCTGGCGCAGATCAACTCGTTTATCAATGTCTCCATTTATTTTTCTGGTCTTTCTGTTCGCCGAACTATTCCTAAATCGATCGGTCCTTTTTTGAGCTGTGGTTTTTTGATACTAGCTTTCAATTTAGACTTAGATTTTTTATGTGGATTCCTGAACTCAAGAAGATGGATTTAGTGTTTTTGTTTTATCTACTTGCGATTTTGTATTTCTTGGCAAAGAGCTCGTGGCTTAGTAATAACTAATGAATTGGTTTGAAAGGTTAAACTGTACTTATCGCGGTCAGTTTATGGATGAGTAAACATTCTAAGCACTCCTCTGGGACTCTAAGAAAACGTTAAGTTGTCGATCCCGATTATAAATCGTTAGTGGTAGTCAAAACCTCGAAAAATCTCACAATCAGATTATCCTCAGTATATTGGTATTGCCCAATTGGATTGTAGAAGTCTGATGATGGTCTCTTTGGGTAGTAGGGTATGTGGTTTTTGCAGATCCATTTAGTCAGTAGCTCTCCTAATTTTGCTGTGCCCGACAGGGTCCATAATGATCTAAGTTATCTAATAGTCCACCTTTATAAAATATTATGGAATGCAATAAAGTATTGAGTATTGAGTAGCTGATTAGCAAAGAAATCACGAGTCAACAAGTCTTAAGGGTGGACGCCAGCCAGCCAGATTGGGGTCTAACTGGCTACCCTTAGGTCGGAGTCTTTCGTAAAGTACATTAGTGAGTGTTTCGACTTTTGCACGTAAGAGCCAGTTCCCCTCGGTTACTGTGGCTCTGGCAGACTACAGTCAGCAATGCATCAGCAACTACTCTGGCATTGCAGGTGTCCAGGGGCGACGATGACTATTTATCATCAGGTGGCTCCTCAGGTCGTTTCCCGACTTAATCCATTAAAAAAACATGAACTCTTTTAAAGTCCAGACAGCAGTAGTAGTATTATCAGATACTTATTGCGTAATGGAGCTCAACGACGGTTCCAGATCACTAAGACAATTTGCAAAGGAAGGCAGGTACGGTTTTTGGTCCGAGATACGCTGCCGCTTCCCCAGGTGGCTGACGATCTATGAGATGTTCCGTGCTAAAATAAAAGAGGGCAGACTTTAATCTAATAAACATCAGGAATAATATTTTGTATGTCCGTGCGCAGCGGCTGCAGTGCATTATGAATATTTACGATAAAAGCTAAGTAATGTTAGTGGAAAATGTCTCATAAACTACTGAGTTTAGAGATCATGTCACCGTGGACTAGTTTACAATCTCTATCAGTCGCATAAAACGTAAAATATCGTTGCTTTTAACATAAAGGTCATGTTTACATTAAGCTGATAGTTAGACTTGCCATCCATTGCAGTTGAGACGAGCAGGAAAATATGCAGAGCAGAGAAGAAATAGCTACTAGCCAATGGAATCTCACAAAATTCATGTCTCTGCAGCTAAGATATCACTTTTAGCGATAAGACCGCCATTGTACCATTGTTTAAACAAATCTAATTTCTAAAACTACCCGCGACTTTGTCTGCGTGCACTTCAGGATTGGTTCCGACCTGGATAAAACGTAGCCTATGTATTATTCCAGGCTATAATCTATCTGTGTGCCAAATTTTATCCAGATCCGTTCTGCCGTTCTGGCGTGAAATGGTAACAAACATCCATACATCCATACTCACAAACATTCACGTTTATAATATTAGTAAAGATAATAATAGATCCATTGTACCAATCGTTGTGCCAGCCAATGGTTTAATAGCCTCGACCGACACCTATGGAGGCTCTCAGTGGGTGCCTGGATCAAGGGCTTGATACAGAATGTAGTACTTCTGGACACGGCTCGCATTGTTAGAAGATTTCTCTCTCTGGGGCCCTGACCACCGGCAGCTTGGACTCTACTCCTGATACCTGTGGGCTACTATTTTCTTTACATTTTTAAATGTTTTTCTTTTTTACTTGGGAGAGCTATGCTTCGGCATGAATGGACTGGCTCGACCAGAGTGATACCACGGCCTCACAGAAAACCGGCGTTAAACAACGCTTACGTTGTGTTTCGCCTATTGAGTGAGGTTACTGGAGCCCCAATTCCCTTTTAAAAGGTCGGCAACGCGCTCGTGACTCCTCTGGTGTTGCGGGTGTCCATGGGCGGCGGTAATCGCTTACCATCAGGCGATCCGTCTGCTCGTTTGCCCTCTTATCACATAAAAAAAAAATAAGTCAAATTAATATAATAATAGTGTACAATAGAGTATTATATCTATCTATCTAGGGTCATTGCCCTACCTAATTCCAGTAATAACGAACTATCCTGAATTATTCCAACGGTAATCGCTTGAAAGAGAACATTTTATTCATTTAATAAAGCTTAAATATTCATAATTTGGACCGAAATCTGTTTGATCCCTCAGGAGTTAAATGTTATGAATTAGTTATTCTAATACCATCACGCATGTATTTCCCGAGGGGTGAGCAGAGTTGTACTAATTCACAGTTCGCCGTTCGGTAGGTTTAGGTTCCATGTAGTCGAGGCTATTGCCATTAACCGGGCATGAATCCGAACTCTGAGCTGCTACTAAGAATTTCACAGAAATACCCAATAACACTTTGTTTGACCTGGGAATCGAACTCAAGACCTCTAACGTAGCAGTCGCTCTCAGGACCACTAAGCTAATACGGCAGTTGAAATAGAATCAACGATTTTCTGGTGTCTAGATAAATACGTAATTGTGCAGAGACACCTCTGCCTAACCCTTCGTGGAATACAGGCGTGATAATAGATTATACGATATCATCCTATTCCATACAAACAAACATTCATATACCAATGTATATAACCAATCACGTTTACCGCGACCTTGTTGTTGGGAGCAACCATTGGATTGATTAAATAGGATTCACTTTGCAAATAAACGGTTGAATTAATTCATTGCATTGTATAATCAATGTATAATTGTATAATTGGTGTAGTACCGCGCGTGTTTTCATTGATAAGCTCGAAGGTTAGACAAGGAAAACTACGTAGTACATACCATCACGTCTGTATTCCCCGAAAGGTAAGGCAGAAGCTTACTAATGTACATTGCGCCGATATGTTTAAATCTTATGTAATAGGCGGAGAACCTATTAACGTTAACCAGACACAAATCCAAACTCCGAGCTGTTACTAAGATAAGATAGAAAAACCCATTATCACTTTGCTCAACCTGGGAATCTAACCTCTAGCGTAGCAATCACGCCCGGGACTAAAGAAAGAAAGAAACGATTTATTCAGCGAACAGTAAAGACAAGTACATAAATAACTATATACTAATTTATGTTATAAATATATATAAACAACACTGCCATAATTGGATTATTATAAAATGTATTTTAGATAAATAATAAAAAAGTTTAAATTAGATGAAAGAAATTATTGATTAATTTTATAAACTTATGCTAATGATTATAAATAAGTACATTTAAACATTTACATTTATGTAACACCTTTTGACTACATGAATGCAATAAATATATGATTATGGTTATGATTAACTATAAAAGAACATAATATTAAACTTATAACAATAATTGCACTATTCCCTTACAACACTAGACTCTCTCTCGACTCTCTTTTGTACATTAATGTTGTATGTAACTTCAAATAATATTTATTAAATATTTCTTCAATATTACTCAGAACTTGCAAGAGAACTTTTTTTTTGTGATAGGAAGGCAAACGAGCAGACGGATCTCCTGATGGTAAGCGATTACCGCCGCCCATGGACACCCGCAACACCATAGAAGTCACGAGCGCGTTGCCGACCTTTTAAAAGGGAATTGGGCCTCCGGTAACCTCACTCACTCGGCGAAACACAACGTAAGCGTTGTTTGTAAAATATTGTACTTCTTCATTTTGGGGAAAAAATAAAAAAACGTGTCATGACGTCACTTATACGGCGGAAACAGAGAAAATTGAAATTTTGTTGAAATAGTAGTAAATCACCAATGAAATATGTAATGTAAGGTTATGACTACTTATAATTGCTACAGACTTAATAATTATACGTATAGATATCCCGTCTATGTTTAGGTTGGAAATAACAAATAATCTTTCTCTCATTACTAATTTATGCCGTGAGTAAAACATGTCTTTTTCAGTACAATATTTCAATTTTGTTTGATTCATCAGACTTATTTTCTCTTTTGTAAATTAATGTTGTATGTAACTTCAAATAATATTTATTAAATATTTCTTCAATATTACTTAGAACTTGCTAGAACTCTCAAAGACAACAGAATGTGAATCTCCACAGTTTGTCAAACTTTATGAAGCTCTCAGGTATTGTGTAATCTATATTTTATTTATTTTGTTCGACAAACAAGCAATTCCAGTTCAAAAATTGATTCTTTATTCAAATTTCCTGGTTTTACAGATGGTCGGTTTTTTATTGCAGTTTTGATTTTTTTATGTAAATTTTTGAGGAAAAAAAGAAAATGCATTTCTCACATAAAATTAAATTGAATAGAGCTAAATTGTAAATAATAGCCCTAATGTAGCGAAGTATAAAATTAATTAAAATGGAGCGAAAGTTAGATCGTTCGATTAAAATTATGAAGACAAAACTTTGGGAATTTGGATTTAATAATTTCGTTCGACTTTTTTGTCTATATAGAGTACGTATTATTTATACTCGTATACGAGTATATTGAATATTTTGAGTTTTTTCGTTACAGTTTTGATAAAAATATTGAGGTATAATAAATACGACTGTACTCAATATTTTTTGTATAAAAACTAAAAACCTTTGCATTTGTGTTGTATTTAGAACTACTCTGTTACAGCATTAGACAAATAACGGCAAAATATTGTAATATTGTATTCTATTGTAATATATTGCCAAAATCATTGCATTTTAAAGTTTAATTTATTTGTAAATAGTGAACAGCTCGGTGGTAGGACCTCCTGGGGGGTTTGACTGGCTGGCGGCCACCCTTACATCGGAGTCTGTCGTAAAGCACCTTGGTGTGTTTCGACTTTTGCGCGTAAGCGTCACTTCCCCTCGGTTGCCGCGGCTCTGGCAGTCTGCAGTCCGTAGGGGCTCTTCAGGATCGGCAACGCATCAGCAACTCCTCTGGTGTTGCAGGTGTCTATGGGCGAAGATGACTACTTACCACCAGATGGCTCGTCAGCTCATTGCCGACCTAATTCCATAAAAAAAACAGACTACATTTCTTTGCATTTATTGTAAAATATCGGAGCTTATTAGACGTGGTAGAAATTGTTCTCGCAAAAGTTTTAATCTTCTAGATAATGTAGGTAGGTTATTTATTACCTATCAAAATGTTATTAAGTAATTTAAATCAATATCTATTTTTTTAACTTTCATGTACTTTATGTTAATATTATTAATAGGTTTTTTTTGTATTATAATTATATAGATTATTGTTGATATAAATAAAGTATTACATTTAAATTAAATTTAAGATTTGTATGTCATTATAAATCTCGATCATAATTGTACACATAATAATATGCTGAACAGTGGGTTTTGAATCTTTTTTTCTTGTAGTACGAAAAATCTTCATGTAAGAAGATTAATCTGCCACCTACCCGAAAAAAAGCAGGCCGGTATGTCGAACTCGTACTCGACTAGAAACGGTACTTTCTTTGCCCTATCGTTATGGCCATGAGATTCGTTACGTTCGCCACAAACATGACAGGCTGTCGTCCAGTATTCTTTGGACTCCTTCAAAGAGGGTAGGTTTAAACCTGCCCCCTTTAACTTAATTTTAAGCCAAAATAATAACAAAATCAACCAACCTTATTTTCCTTCCACTTTTTATTGAGTCTGGCAATATCTTGAAAATGAAAAAAAAAGAAAAACAATATCTTGTATTGATTAAGGTAACAGGATTGAGACAAACACATTTCACGGTATTAGTCCCAAAAAGTTTGGGAAGCGCTGTGACGTCACGTACGATGGGGGCGGAGTGGGGTGGTGTCGCATTAGCACAGGTGTGCGATCGTGATATATTAGGTACGCGATTGTCCCACCGATATTGATATTGACAGATATGTTGTTATACCTCAATGGTGTAGGTACTTAATTCGGCATAAGTGAGGTTGGTGAGCGAAGGTTCCTGCGATTTTTTTGACAGCGATCCCTATAAAATCTAATCTTAACAGATAGGATGATTTGTTACTAGTCTTTTATTCCATGTAGAGATTTTTAATATTTTAACATATCATGCCTGTGTTCCCCAAAGGGTTAGGCAGAGGCTTACTAATATACCCACAGTTCGGCGGTATGTTTATGTTATGTACTAGCTTCTGCCCGCGACTTTGTCTGTATGGGATAGGGGGGCAAACGAGCAGACGAATAAAAGGGGATTGGGCCTCCGGAACCTCACTCACTCGGCGAAACACAAAGTAAGCCTTGTTTAACGCTTGTTTTCTGTGAAGCCGTGGTATTACTCCGGTCGAGCCGAAGCATGGCTCTCCCTCGCAAAAATAATAAATGGTGTCATTTTTCCAAACTGACACCATTTATTTTCACATCCCAGTCCCACACAATTGGAGTTAAAATGGATGAAAGAGGGAGAGACACAGTCCTTATCAAAAGCTCAATTTATTTAGTGTAACGAAAATTCTACGTGATCTGATATTGAAATGGAGGCCCAAATTTGTACAGGCCGTGAACTGGAAACGAAAGGTATTAATAATGATATTGAAATCCTAATGCCATTGTAACAGTTTGTATTAGATTAGTTAAAGTAGACGGCATTTGGAATTGATTTACATTTGAAAGGAAATATGATTTGTATAAAGTGGTAGGTACCTATATTTCATTATGCTAATAAATGAATAAGGATTCGTAAAGCCAGCTATATGAGCTGTAAATTCGTGCCGTGTCAGAACGGGTTACAATTACTCACTATCGAGAAAATATCTGACTTGTTCAGTGGTAAGTCATCTAAGTAGCTGGCACGCTTACGTCGGAGCAACTTTGTATGTGCTGGGACTTTTGCGCGTGAGAGCCAGCTCCTTTTCTTTGTTGGTTGCTGTGGCTCCGGCAGTTTGCAGTTCATTTCGGCAATGTATCAGCAACTTCTCTGATATTGCAGATATCTGTAGTCGGCGATGGCTACTTACTGTCAGGAGGTTTGTTCTTTAGCCAAGTTAACCAATAAAAAAATGCATATTAAATAAAATTGATGGTTAAAGTGAAAGGGTCAGTAAAGGGGAGCTGTCAATAAATACGACATCAAGACGCACAACACCACCCCCCGTCCCTAGCTCGAGCTGACCCAGTAGCTTTAAATTCGCCCCTAAATAATTGAACCCAGATCCAGCCGAGCCTAGTTGTCCCCGCAGCAACGCCGGGACGCCGTTAGCTGCTGTTACTTAGTTTATAAGTTGCTCCTTGCTGGCGACATTAGGTGCTTCGCCACCAAGTCCGGTTACGCTGTGATGATTCCCTGAATCAACAGCCTACGTCTAAGACAAGAAAAAATATACAACACCTCAGTCTGCCCGTGATCATGGACGCTGTAAAGAGTCCGTAACGTCGGGATTTTTTTATGGAAATATAACGCGACATCCTTAAACTGGTTTTATTCTAGTAGGTATTCGCGTAAGTCTCAGAAATGCGTGGGAGAGCCATACTTCGGCACGAATGGGCCGGCTCGGGCGGGGTGATACCACGGCCTCAGAGAAAACTGGCGTCACACAACGTAAGCGTTGTGTGACGCCAGTTTTTCGCCGAGTGAGTGAGATTACCGGAGGCCCAATCCCTTTTTAAAAGTCTGGCAATGCACTTGTAACTCCCTGATGTTGCGAGTGTCCATGAGCGGCGGTAATCGCTTACCATCAGGCGATCCGTCTGCTCGATTGCCCCCCTACCCCATAAAAAAAAAAACAGTAAAATAAAAAAATGCATTTATTTCTAAGCTGCAACCGCATCATGGCCCCACATCATGGCACAATAAAATTTCCTTTTTTCTGTCATTTGTTCTTACTTTAGGTATTTTTAGTCCGTTTAATAGTCCAACCCGCAACGCAAGACGCATAAATACATAAGGAAAAGTGCAAACAATATTGCGAATTGGTCTACATCCAAAAGATTTAAATTTAATACCTCCATTTTTCCTTCGAACACGAGGCCTCGTTCAGTCCGTGGCGTAATAAATACAGTGGGAATGGTAACACGTGATACACAAATGTAATATGGTTTCATTGCCGAGTTAGATACAACAAATAATTTGAGACATGCATTCGCATAATTTTTGATTTGATAATTGTCCTAATTGTGATTCGCATAAATAATATCGCATAATAATTATGTCTATATAAATATATATATAAATGCTTATGTATGTATATTAACTGCTTCATTAACTTAGTGGTCCTCAGCGTAATTTCTACGATAGAGGTCCTGGGTTCGATTCCCAGGTCGAGCAATGTTATTAGGTTTTTCTGTGAAATTCTCAGTAGCAGCTTTGAATTTGTACCCGGTTAATGGCAATAGACCATAAATAAGCATACCGGCGAACTGTAGGTGCATTACTACGCCTCTGCCTAACCCTTCAGGGCACACAGACGTGATAGTATATTTATATATGTTTACTAATAAATAAATACTACACAATATTTCTCCCTGTGGTTATCGTACCTCTGGGATTTGTTTGACAATAGCATGACCTCCTCTATTCAAGGACTGTATATGTATTAACATACCATCATCACGCCTGTATTCCCCGAAGGGTTAGGCAGAGGTGTACTTAATGTACACCCACATTTCGCCGGTATGTTTAGGTCCCATGTTATAGGGGGCGAGCCTATAGCCATTAACCGGGCACAAATCCAGACTCCGAGCTGCTAATGAGAATTTCATAGAAAAACCCAATAACACTTTGCTTGACCTGGGGATCGAACCCAGGACCTCTAGTTTAGCAGTCTCACTTGGGACCACTAGACTAATGAGGCAGTCTGTATATGTATTTGACAATGCAAATACTTAAATATATTCACTTTGTTTCATTCAAACACCACTAGTGTAATTTAAACCTTTTGAAAACCACTGAATTCATTGTTGAATCTTATTATCTTGTGTGAAACACTTTTCGGCATGTTAAAAGGGTAAATAATGAATTTACATCGTGAATGACAGACCAGATATTTGGAGAATTTTAATATAAAAGTTAAAAAGTCAAATTAATATAAGCTTTAAATTGTTTGGAAGGGAATACTTGTTAAATGCAATTTTATTTGTTTCAGCAAAGAATGTAATATAATGAGATTTTGTTAACCCCCAACGAAAAAGAGCGGTGTCATAAGTCTGAGTGTTTATCTGTGTGTCTGTTTATCTTTGTATCTGTGTGTCTGTCTGCTGCATCGCAGCGTCCAATTGGGTGAACCGAAATTGATTTTTTTTTTTGAAAGAGAGTGTTTTTAGCCTCCTTTTTAAAAAATCCGCTCAGCCGTTTAATGATCATCACCTCTTTTCTTGATGAAGAGATATACACAACTTCCACAGAACTGATCGATTCGAAATTTGATATCCTGTCACTTGTCAATGACATTACAAAATCCTGCAGCATACCCAAATTACCCAACCTGTCAGAAGAAACAGTAACTTAATAATTTTTAAAAAGAGAAACAAGATATTTTAGTAAGATCACTTGTTGCTGGAGTAATTAAAACTAAAACTAATTTGCAGTTCCGGGACAGTTGGAGGTCTCACTCGTGGTTTGTCTAGGCCGTGGCCTGGACTCACCTCTATAACAGGATAGTTTGAAGACAAACACGCCTAATTGGGTTAAAGCGGTTTAAATAACAAACATTTGTACTTCACTTAAACCTGTCTTGTTCGGTTCTGATTAATTCCTTGGAATATAGGATAAGCATACGGTACGTACATAAGAGTCCGACGGATCGAATTTCTCTTACAAATTCAAGCTCCGCTGGATCCATAATCTATTTCAATATGTAAATCTTGTATAATACTTAACTTATTTGAATAAGTTAAGATGAAAATCACGCTTTTCATTTCACGTATTTCACTTTACAAAAAAAAAAAACAGAAAAAATGCACACAATGAACTTATAAAATCCTATTATAAAACAATAAAGCGGCGGTAGCTTAATAGCTACGACGTCAGACTTGCGATCATGTGGTTGCCGGTTCGAACCCCACCCATTGCACTACCGACGTGAACCCACTCGTAACACAAGCATTTACCTTAGCACGAGGGGTTAACAAGAATACTAGGAATGTGCGATCCACATTGCTAGTAATCTTTAAAAAAAAACGCATATCACGTCTGTTTGCGATATACTATAAAACTACTGAACAGATTTTCATACGGTTTTCACCAATAGACAGAGTGATTCATGAGGAAGGCTTCAAGCTATTAACATCACGCTACGACCGTTAGGAACGGGGCAACGCGGGTGAAACCACGGATGAAAAGCTAGTAGGTAACTAATACAGCGTAAGCTAATATCTTTCGGAACCAACTATAAAGTCATGTCGGTATATAAAGTAAGGACATTCTAAAGATTGTACACATCAATGGATGCTATCGACGTCCCTTTATGACGTAGAATTCGAATGAGGACTGAATTTAATTAAAGGCCTATCTTGATAATTAGGGAAACGTTGAAGGGGTCGACCGGAGGATTAAAATGAAAACAGAATCCATTTTAACAGGATTACAAGTTACACCATCATATTAATTATAACAAAATTGTAACAGGCCAATGTCTGTTGGTACATAAGAAACATTTATTATAAAATATATATTTTTTTTTAAAAAAAGCTTAGGTACTATCAATGTGGGTCGCACATTACTAGTATTCTTGTTAACCCCTCGACCTAAGCTAAATGCTTGTGTTACGAATGGGTTCACGTCGGTAGTGTTGTGCGTGGGTTTCAAACCGGCAACCACATGATCGCAAGTCCGACGTCCTAGCCATTATCCTACTGCCGTTTTTGGCAATGCGAGCCTATTGCCAAAAAGCCGCTTTTGGCAATAGGCTCGCCCCCTATTATATAGGACCTAAACATACCGGTGAAATGTGGGTGTACATTAGTACGCCTCTGCCTTACCCTTATGATTCTTATGTTGTATTGTCAAAGTAAAAGTGAACAGGCAATTTCTGAGTGACGTGAGTAATGTCGACCTGTTTCCCACATCATAAACCTACGTAGGAATATTATTTTACGCAAAGCGACTGTCATTAGGGCCCAAATCTATTATTGCAATTGCATTATAGAATGGTCATCCGAACTGTGGGTAACAAAGAAACAAACAAACTACAATAGTAATAATAAATAACATACCATCTCACCTGTGTTCCCCGAAGGGTTAGGCAGAGGCTTACTTAATGTACAGTAAACGCTCAAAAGTCCTTAAGCACGCTAAGGATTACATTGCTATGAACAGTACGAGCTCGATACAGCCAGTGCGTGTCACTGTGTGTTAACGACAATGAATAGAAGGTCGTAAGTCAAACTAAACGTCAAGCTATTGTGTTGTGAGATTGCCTATGGACTTTTGGTCGCCACTTTACTCCCACAGTTCTCTGGTATATTAAGGTCCCATGTTATAGGGGGCAAGCCTATAGCCATTAACCGGGTACAAATCCAGACTCCGAGCTGCCACTGAGAATTTCAAGGAAAAACCCAATAACACTTTTCTCGACTTTGGGGATCGAACCTCTAGCGTAGCAGTCGCGGGACCACTAGACTAATGAGGTAGTAATAATAAATAGTAGGTACATCTCTGCTTAACCTTTCGGGGAATCGATGCGTGATAGTACGTTATGTTTTATAATAGAGAATATTGGGGACAATTTAATTTTAGTATGTACCTAAATCTTTTTTGGAAGCGACTGAAACTGCGGGCAACAGCTAAAGGAATTATAAGCTTTGATCCCCCAGATATACTCTTACATAACATGAAAATTATGGGAATCAATCGTTTGGAATTTGAAAATAGAACAAACAAACTCATTTTCCCATGTAAAATATTGGTTCTGGATACGTTAAATGAATATTTTAATAGCTGTGAGTTTGAACTAGGTCAGATTATGTGGGTTACAACAATATATGGATAGAATGACGTCACTACGTTACTACTATTACTACGTCCTGGAGTATAGAGAACTTCCTTATACGATAGAATTAGAAACTGCCTCATTAGACCAGAGGCTAATACGCTAGAGGTCGTTGCCTCGATTCCCAGGTCCAGCAAATATTATTTTCTATGAAATTTTTAGTAGCTCGGACTTTGAATTTGTGCCCGATTAGTGGCAATGGGCTCTGGATTTGTGCCCGGCTAATGGCAATAGGCTCTGGATTTATGCCCGGCTAATGGCGATAGGCTCTGGATTTGTGCCCAGCTAATGGCAGTAGACTCTGGATGTGTACTGTTAGTGGCAATAGGCTCTGAATTTGTGCCCACTGAGTGGTAATAAGCTCACCCGGTATTACATGCGACCTAAATATACCAGCTAACTGTGGGTGTACATTAGTACACCTCTTGATAACTTTTATGATTCTTATGTTTTAGGTAGCTACATTCAAAGTAAAAGTAACTTGACGTCAGGAATGGATCGATCTGATTCTACATGTTAGGATGGATCCAATCTTCCGATCTACCCTACAAATTATTATACTAAGTGACTGCCATCAGAGATCTCCGTAACCCCATTTTCGGACAATAACGATATCGTATAGATAAATTGGCCAGGCTTTTCGGGTTCCCTAACAATTGTCATAGTTATTTCATTTCCTAGGTAGCTCTTTATTAATTTATTTTTGCAATGGATCTCTGGGCGCCCGCTGACAACGTAAAAGTTTTCGGTTAACTAATCTTACTCTAAGTCAGTGTTCTGCAAAATGTGTGCCTCAGAAAAATAAGTAAAAAACACGGACGGAAGGAAAATAGAGACACGGCTGTAAATCACTCAAATGTTCTGTGACTCAAATCATCGTATTTCTAAAAGACTATTGCGTAAGGATCCTTAAAAAAGGAGTGAAAAGGATTTTACAAGCCGGCAACGCGCGAGCGACACCTCTGGTGTTGCAGACGTCTATAGGCTACAGTAACTGCTTACCATCAGGCGGGCCGTAAGATTGTTTGCCACCTCAGTGGTATAACAAAAATGCAAAACAAAAGCAATTGTCATTTATTCCAAAATTCTTCCTAGATGTATCTTCCCCCCAAGGGGTTCTCGCCTTGCCGCGGCGAAGGGGCTTAGTAACCGTGGATTTGATCCCCACGGTGAAGCTGAGTAGAAACCGAGGGAGAGGCTGCTCCTGCGGGCTTGGCCCAAGAAGCCTAGAGCAACCACAGTAGGTTGCGCAACTGAGGGGGGCCGCGGTGTTGTGTAGGCTCCTGCGACTAAAGGTTTGGGGGGCCGCGGCGGGAGAGGTGTGCCAGTATTATGGTGCACCGCGCTCCCTACCTTCCACGGCCTCAGCGAAGTCGCAGCCGCTAGACTGCGGACACGGTGGGCTGCAGAAAAAAAAGATGTAAGTAGCTACCTTAGCAGTGATAGTCTATTGGTATGACCGTTGGACTGCCAAGTCAAAGGACTCGGACCTCTGACTTTTCGAAATCATGCGCTTATTAAATAGTTAATTATCACGTGCTTAAACGGTGAAGGAAAAAATCGTGAGGAAACCTACATGCCTCAGAGATTTTCTCGATGGCGTGTGAAGTCTGCCAACCCGCACTAGGCCAGCGTGGTGGACTATAGCCTAATCCCTCTCATTCTGGGAGGAGACCCGTGCTCAGCAGTGGGACAGTATAATGGGTTTATTATGTTATAAGTAACACTCCTGTAAGTCAATTTACATAAAAAATGTCTTTGGAATATAAAAAAAAAATATCGTCGAGTAGGTATATTCCAAAAAGGTTTTAACGATATCCGTCTCCCCGTGGCCTGAATGTAAATCCCTTGTGAATTGTCCGCGGACATTTTGTCGCCCGTAACTAATAAAATACCTATATTTTACGTCGACAAAAAATTGCTCCGAGTCGTATTTAGTTGAAATGGTTCTTACAGTAAAGATTTATTGTTTTATAAACCTAATATTTATACCATCACGCTTGTATCTCTCGAAGAGTTATGCAGAGGCGTACTAATATACAGCCACCGTTCGCCAGTATATTTACGTCCCATGTACGAGTAATAGGGGTGAGCCTATTACCATTAACCGGGCACAAATTCCAAACTCCGAACGGCTACTGAGAACTTCATAGAAAAACCCAATAACACTTAGCTCGACCTGTGAATCAAACCCAGGACCTCTAGCGTAGTAGTCGCGCTCAGGACCACTAGACTAATGTGGCAGTTTTATAATATAAATATATATAATACAGTCCACTTTCCGGCCCTAAGCCCGAAGATAACTATTCAACGTGATAACTTTGAACCAGTTAACCGATAATTTTAATCCAAAACACGCAAATTACCCGCTAAAGAGATTTGAGCGCTCGACGAGTATTCTTGGTGGCCGAATAATTATTTAAATTGGAATTCAATTTAAGTTAAAAGCACTTAAATGCAAACGTAGCCCAAGTCTTGGGAGTCAATTTCAAATGGTAATTAAGATGGCGACTGGAATCGTTTCCCCGAAAACTTAATGTGAGTTTTGATCAATATCAGTGTATTTTAATGGTCGCAAGCAAAATTTCCTCTGTCTACAGAACTTAAGGGCATTACATCACTCAAATCCAAAAAAGACCCTAGCTTTATAGAAGTTTCTAGTGGAATCCTTATGTGCGTTGGCCATAAAAAAAATAAAAGACGTGTGGCACTCGGGGACTGCCGCGGTAAAGCTATTGCATAGCGTTTTTTATCAACTTATGTAATACAACCAATTCCACCTAAAGGCGGGTTGCTGAACTAAAGAGAAACACGCTTGTCTCTTTAGTTCAGCAACCCGCCTTTAGGTGGCATTGGTTTTTATCAACTTATGTAATACAACCAATGCCACCTAAAGGCGGGTTGCTGAACTAAAGAGACAAGCGTGTTAGGTTTTTTTCGTTACGGAATTTCTGGATTCGGTCCCCACGCTCAAGGCCCGCGATAGAAGCTATTGCATAGCTTCTATCGCGGGCCTTGAGCGTGGGGACCGAATCCGAATCCGCGATAGAAGCTATGCAATAGCTTAAAAATATATATTATATTTAAATCATCATAAACAAATTGTATTGTTTACATGTTTTATAAATTTGCCCCAATTTTGGGTAATAATTGAAGTAAATAGGCCTTTTTAACCTAATTTGTATTTTTTCTCTTTAACGGCTTAATAGTGAATTTTATACCAAAAAAATTGTAATGACGTAATTAACAATTTGTATTGTTTTTATTTTCTTATTACTTTGAATATTTTGAAATAATAAAGAAATACCCGAAACCTCACTTGCACCCTGCGTGAAGCAATGCTTGTGACTAACAAATACTAGCCCAAAGACTAAATCCTCGAGGTCATTCGGTGATGTAATATCTACCCTTAATGGAAACGGGAAAACATTTTTGTAGCATGTATTTCACATGGTCACAGGCACAAACACTTATATACCTCCCAAATATTCTCATCCACATTCCTACACAAACAGTTCACTCAAAAACCATAAATTTTTGTTTTACATACCATCACGCCTGTATTCCCCGAAGGGTTAGGCAGAGGCGTACTAATGTACAACCACTTCAATTTTTGTTTTATATTAGGTATTTAATATACCTAGTTTATTATTAATTTTATTTATCTTAATTTTGTTTTTAATTTTGTATGATATGGGTATTTTACGTGCCTGAAATAAACGAAAATTATTATTATTATTAAGTCTTTATAATTTATTTATTTTTTATTGTAACCTATTTTTTTTTATTACATAAGGTTTGCTAACAAATGTAACAATAGTCGATACACATAATAATTATAAATGAAAAGATTCGAAAGTAATATAACTTTCGAATCTTTTTTACAAGCAAACATCACTTGCAGTATTAATACAGGATTTTATAAGGAGGTTCCAAAACCTAACCTATGGGAAGACACCACTTCTCGAGACACATGCTTTGCCTAGTTCGATAATGAATAAGTAGATAATAAGTAGTTCTCTATCTTCTGCTTTTCGTTTTACCTCTTGATACGACTCGATCCCCACCTTTTTTTTTTTTTTTGTTAACCCCTCGTGCTAAGCTAAATGCTTGTATTACGAATGGGTTCACGACGGTAGTGCAATGGTTGCGTTTCGAACCGGCAACCACATGATTGCAAGTCCAAAACCTTAACCATTAGGCTACTGCCGCTTCAACGTTCAAGTTCTTTCCTTCACTTGTTCCACGAAACTTCGTTTAGGTCTTCCCCTTCCTCATTTCCTATCAATTTTACCTTCTAGTATACTCGTAGAGTACTAAACAAGTCGTCTTGTCGTATTAAGTGGCTAAACATCTTTCCTCTCCTATTCTCTATGGTTCTTAACATCTGTCTTTTCTCGTCTACAATTACTAATACTTCCTTATTTGTTTTCATTTCAGTCCAACTGATCTCCTCTATCCTCCTCCATCACCACATTTTAAATACCTCTAACCTTTCTCTGTCCCTAAGTTTCTTATTAAGGGTCCGGCGGAGCGTGAATTGCCCATAAAAACGTAATACCAAAATAAATCGTAATTCAGACAATATTCTATCAAATTCTATTATTATTCGGATTTGGATACCGTTAATCTAGGTTTCTACCGTACTATTTCGTCTCCAACAACTTCACTGGAAACAAAAGACCGGAAAATCGTTCCAAACTTGGTAAAGTTATCAAAAATTGCATTCGCTTACATTTATTTCCAGTAAAGTATTTTTGACGAAATCGTAGAGTAGGAACCTACATTAACGGTATCGGAATCCGAATAATAACAGAATTTGATTTAATTGTGTTTAAATGAAGATTTAGTTCGGTATTACGTTTGTAAGAGAAATTCGGTCCGCCGGACTCTTAAGAACGAATTTTTATTTTCCTCCTCCTCTTCAAAGGTGGACATATTTTATTCCCGTGGCCGTTAGCCTCCGTGGTCTCACCACACCGTTGTCTTAAATGGTATAGCCTCTTAAGTGTCGATTTAATCGCTATGTAATTTCCTCAGCTGTGTTTTATTGGCCGTGATTCTGAACATTTGTTTTTATTAGAAGCATGTGTAATTCTCACAATGTGTCTCTAGGTATGAGCTGATTTTGTACCTTCGAAATGTTTAGATTCTTATAATTATCTACAAAAAGTAGCCAGCTGTATAAATCCACAGTTGGCCAGGTTCTTCTAGGTCTTAAACTAGGTACCTATAGGGTCTATAAAAAAAGGTACCTTTAGGGCAGAGGACCTCAAACTTTTTTATCTATCCGAACACCTGCTTACCTATTTTTTTTAAAACTATGCCCATTTACATTTCATTTGGATCCTTATTTTTTTCTCGCTGATATAGACCCCTTGTAGATCGAGTGTGGCAACACTTGTAACATCATTGACACAATCAATCTAATAATCTGTAACAATCAGATTGGAAAGTTAATAGATATACAACAGTAGTTTTCTACTTAATCTTCTATATATATAAAAGAAGAACCTGACTGACTGACTGACCTACTGACTAGCCGAAACTACAGGAGCTAGATCCTTGAAAGTTTGCAAGCTGGTTCCGTTTGCATTGTAGACGAGCACTAAGAAAGGTTTTTTTTTGGAAATTCAACCCCTAAGGAGGTGAAAACGAATAATATGTGATTAGAACTCGAAGCCCATGAAGTCGCATTCCATTGATCATATCATTAGGCTATTCACAGCTTATAATAACAACACATACTCGTAGTTACATAAAAGACAATACAACTATAAATTATTGTATCAAAAACCCCAGTTCTAACGTATAATGATACGTATAGTCAAACCGTTCTCTCTCAAACCATTTTATATAGATAAAAACTGTACCCTAACTTGTACTGTACCCGTATGACATGTCATTGTATACGGACCGGGTTCTTCTTTAGCTTCAATGTTGAAAGCCCTCCTATTATTGAAAATGCGTCTGAAATAATTAGGCTGTAATTGACATATGTACCTACTATATAGATATTATTTTGTGTACATTGAGGTACATTGGTGGGTATGGCAGAAGAGACATGAAATAGAATTAATGCAGTGGAAATGCGTTCCTTGCGATGTATGCGTGGTGTCTTCTCGGAATGATAGATTGAGGATAAGATTGATAAGACAACGTTGCGGGCTGAAAGACGATGTAGTGACACGTATTGAAAAGAATATGCTGAGATGGTTTGGACATGTTGAAAGAAGATTAACGAAAGGAAGAACGGTAGAGGTCACCCTAGAAGGACATACGCCGATCTTATTGGCAAAATCCTTCAAAAAGGTCGGGTGGGTAGCACTCGCAACCGGCGTGTATGTATGAGAAGATGTATGAATGTGGAAAAAGCAAAAGCAAATGCAAGAATCGTAGCAAGTGGCAGTCAATAGTTTCTGCCTACCCCTGTGGGAGAAAGGCGTGAGTGTATGTATGTATGTAAAGGTAAATAATTATGCTGTACGGACTTAGACATACATACAATATTTTCTTTAATGTTAAGAGTCCGGCGGACCGAATTTCACTTGCAAGCGTAATACCGCAATAAATTTTAATTCAAACACTTTGCACTTTGCATTCACACAATTTGACTAAATTAATCAAATTCTATTTATTCTCTATTCTCCTCGCAAGTTATTATTCGGATTCCGATACCGTTAATCTTGGTTCGTACTCTACCATTTTGTCCAAAATAAATTAAAAAATAAATGTAAGCGAATGCAATTTTTGATAACTTTCCCAAGTTTGAAACGATTTTCCGGTCTTTTATTTCCGATGAAATAGTTGTAGATGAAATATTACGATAGGAACCTACATTAACGGTATCCAAATCCGAATAATTTGATATAATATTGTCTGGATTACGATTTATTTTTGTATTACGTTTTTGTGGGCAATTCAAGCTGCGCCGGACCTGCTAGTAATAGTAATAGTAGGCAACTTTTGTACATAACAATAGCGGTTATGTAAAACAACGAATTAGACAATCCAACTGCGACATAATTATAGAATGTGTTATGAAAACCCTAACAACACCTTCACGGGTCGGTCAGGGTTTTCCCGATACTTATATCGAGATCTGGTTCTATTTACATTTACACTTTACAAGTAAAAATTCGATACATCTCGATTTTTTTATATAAAACGAGGAAACTAACATGGCAATACGGTGGCAGTGACACAATGCCACTGCCACCACTTGGATGCCAAACATAGGTACTAAGGACGATGATGAATTTCGCATATTTTAAAATTTTGCTAGATTTTGGGGTAATTGTGGCAATTTAACCCCGACAATCGTTAATTATAAACTTAAATATTTAATGTTTCTTCTTTTATTTGGTAATAGGTAATAGGTCGCTAGAGCTCCGCGAGGAAGCGTTGTGTTTTGTTACCGCTGCTGTCATGCATGGCAGCATGTCTCCTATACTGCCAGCTCAACTATTCCTCCTTAATTTACAGAGTCAACAACGCGCGAGTAATGCGCGATACCCTTGGTGTTGCAAGCGTCCATAGGCTACGGTAACCGCTTACCATCAGGAGGGCCGTATGCTTGTATGCCACCATAATGTTATAAAAAAAATATGATGATGATACTTATGTATCACCATCATTAGTGTAGGTATACCTTCACAAATATATAACATAACATAATCAACCCAACTGTCCCACTGCTGGGCACGGGTCTCCTCTCAGAATGAGAGGGATTAGGCTATAGTCCACCACGCTGGCCTGGTGCGGGTTGGCAGACTTCACACGCCATTGAGAAAATCTCTTAGGCATGCAGGTTTCCTCACGATGATTTCCTTCACCGTTTAAGCGCGTGATAATTAACTATTTAATACGCACATGACTTCGAAAAGTCAGAGGTGCGTGCCTGGGTCGAACTCGAGACCTTTGACTTGGCTGTCCAACGGTCATACCACTACTTACAAGTACGACAAAAAACAAGTACAAAACAAAAACAAATATATGCAGTGTTGAAAGTTGCAAGCATGGATGTTTATTACTCTTTCACGGCTCAACGGATCTGGATAAAATTTGGCACACAGATAGATTATAGTCTGGAATCACACATAGACTTTTTATTCAGGTCGGACCCAATTCTGAGGTCCACGCAGACAATGTCGCGGGCAGAAGCTAATACATAAAGGGAGCTCGTAATAGCTCCGCTGATCAGTAAATCTGCAAAGCTACGTTTGCCTCGATTTGTCTATGGATGGGGTAACCATTATTAATGTTCCATGCTTCGGATAACACGGGAAGCTATATGAGTATCTACAGAAAAGTAAAGCTAGCGAGTTTACAATCGGAAAATAATTTTAATTATTTAATTTTAACATTATAACCAAAAAGTTTTTCAATTATACCCTCTAAAATAAAATAAACGGACTGATAATGTAATTAAGTTACAAGTACTAACGAATTTCAGCAACTCGCAACCTTTTGTAATTGGGTACCTTTCTATTTCGCCGACAGTACTAAAAGTGCGTTAAGTGACAAAATGACACTTTTAATTATAAAATGATAAGGGTTAATTACGTCGACCTCTGGCTTTTAACCCTTGAATGCTAAGGGGTACTTTTTGTTTTCTATGCATACTGCCTCTAAGGTATATAAGTAGGTGCTTAGAAATGGTAACAGCGTGCAGTGTTTTAAAGAAAATTGGAAGGGAATGGATCGTAATCTAATCTTATCTTTCCCATTTATACTAAAATATTCTTCCAAATTTTTGTTGATGTTTCTTTTTTTTAGTGTGACGTAATCGCACTAGGATTTTCTCCTGTATCATGGGTGCGCTTACAAACACAGATTCTCACATACACAAACACCCAGACCCGAAACAACTACCTGTGAGTCATACAATTATTTGCTCCGTGTGGTGATCGAACTCACAACACGTGGCGCAGAAGCCGGTCGCTCAGCCGCTACGCCAATCGTATCGACAAACTTTTGTTGCTGTTTTGCCTTCTCTCTCATTAAATATGCAAATGATATTAAAAAGTCAATAGTGCGAGCCTTGGATTCGAACTCGAGAGTAATGATATCGTAATCTGATAAATGGTCGCACGGTAAAAAATCCAAGTACGAAATTAAAATTGTAATAATCAAAACCTGAACGGAACTCGTTCTTCATTCAATATCGTTCACTAATCAAATATCGAACGCTCCATTATGCTTCTTGAATTGTTCCCGGATCTGGCACGGAGTTCCCGAACTACGACGGCGACGGATTTCACCATCATTCATTCATACATTCGTTCAATGGGGAACGTAAAATGAATGCTTGATTGAAAGTGACGAAGTTGGATATGAATGAATGAGTTATTACTTTTAGTGATTGATTACGTAATGTTTATTTCATTAGTACCAATTTGTGTTGAAGCCATTTCTTTCATCATTTTTTTTCTAATAATGGTGATGTCACGATAAGCTTGACGATTGACGTTCTTAAGAGTCCAGCGGACCGAATTTCCTAGTCAAATGTAAAACCAAAAAAAGAAGCACATATTTTGTATCAAAAAGCTTTTTGTTAGGCGAGTAAGCAAGATAAGAAGCAGTGATAGCCTAGTGGTATGACCGTTGGACTGCCAAGTCAAAGGTCTCGAGTTCGAACACAAGGCATGCACCTCTAACTTTTCAAAGTCATGTGCCTATTAGGTGAAGGAAAACATCGTGAGAAAACCTGCATGCCTGAGAGATTTTCTCGATGGCGTGTGAAGTCTGCCAACCCGCACTAGGCCAGCGTGGTGGACTATAGCCTAATCCCTCTCATTGTGAGGGGAGACCCGTGCCCAGCAGTGGGACAGTATAATGGGTTGATTATGTTAGGCGAATATAAGTGCAAGAAACAGCGTTCACCGCTGTTGTGTTGTATGTACATACAAAGTTTATCTTCTTGTCAACTTTTCCGTAGCAATTGTAACCAGGTGCGATTAATATAAATATAAAAAAAAACGAAACAAAAGATTATTGCCGGCAACACTAATTCTGCCCAGTCCACTGACGTCACGGCGCAATGTTTACCAGACTAAGTAAAATTGAAGCAGTCTATTGCCTCAGGGGTGGCCAATTTACTTTAGATACTACGCACAGGGTTGCTAATATTTTTTTTATTGAGATATAAATTTTCTCACCTTGACACAACACACTATCATACCATCACGCCTGTATTCACCGAACGGTAGGCAGAGGCGTACTAATGTAGGTTCACACACAGTTCATCAGTATGTTTCATTTTTTTTTAATAAAAGCTTACTAGCAATGGTCACACAGTACTAGTATTCTTATTAACCCCTCGTGCATAATGCTTGTGTTACGAGTGGGTTCACGTCGGTATTGCAGTTCGAACATCCGTAGGGTTCGAACCGTCAACCACATGATCGCAAGTCCGACGCCTTAGCCATTAGGCTACCGCCGCTCTTAACACATCTTATCATCATAAGCTCTTAATCATCATCATATCAGCCAATAAAAGTCCACTGCTGAACAAAGGCCTCCAAATTGCCACCTGTATCCAACGACTCCCAGCGACCTTCACCAGGTCAGGTCATCCTTTCATCTCATTGGAGGTCTTCCCACTCTCCGTTTTCCGGTGCCTTTCGGTATGCTTAGGTCCCATATAATAGAGAGCAAGCCTATTGCAATTAACCAGGCACAAATCCCAAACTCCAAAATACTACTGAGTATTTCATATAAAAACCCAATAACACATTGCTCGATCTGGGAAACCAGGACCTCTAGCGTAGCAGTTGCTTGGAACCACTTGACTAATGAGGCTAATTCAGCCTAAATAAATAAATAAAATAAAATTTCCTTCCCTTTACTCAAGTACTTCATAATACTAAAGTTGACGCATCACTATCCCTATCTCTGTTCCGTTTCATTACACACGTTTTTACGTCTCTTTCTTTACGGTTTGATGTGAAACATTCAGTCATTCTGCAAAAGTCAACGTGAAGTGAGTTATTGCTCTAAGAGTTGTGGAGTAAGCGCTACATCTCTTATTTTTTTAATGACAACGTTACCCAGGATGCTATTTTTTTAGTTCAAGCAAAAATCTCTCAGACGTGCTTTCCACACGATGTTTAAAATATATTATGTATAATTGAATTTATGAGTATAAAACTCTTGAGATGGAAAATTAAAAAAATGAGTGTCTTGAATTTAATGATTTGGTAGTTCATGGTAATTATTGCTGAGCTGTCCAATTTCTTTAACCTTTTGAATTTACTTAAATTCGGCGCCAAGCTCCGAATTTCCTATAGAAATCTGTCATCTAGTCGCGACCGTGGCGTGCTGGGCTCATTTTGGTTTCTTGTCTAAATTTTTTTTTTATGGGATAGAAGGGCAAACGAGCAGACGGATTGCCTGATGGTAAGCAATTACCGCCGCCCATGGACACCCGCAACACCAGAGGAGTCAAGAGTGCGTTGCCGACCTTTTAAAAGGGGATTGGACCTCCGGTAACCTCACTCACTCGGCGAAACACAACGTAAGCGTTGTTTAACGTCGGTTTTCTATGAGGCCGTGGTATCACTCCGGTCGAGCCGGCCCATTCGTGTCGAAGCATGGCTCTCCCACGTAAAGACTCCCATGTCTATACATGACTGTGGCGGTTAAAACAATAAAATAAATTAAAATGCATTTGAAGCAACAGATTTACACAAAACTAACAATAATCGCTGCTTATTGGTTTAAACACTGCTTATTAAGCAGTGTTTTTTTTAAATAAAGCTTACTAGCAATGTGGATGGCACATTACTAGTATTCTTGTTAACCCCTCGTGCTAAGCTAAAATGCTTGTGTTACGAGTGGGTTCACGTCGGTAGTGCAATGGGTGGGTTTCGAACCGGCAACCACATGATCGCAAGTCCGACGCCCTAGCCATTAGGCTACCGCCGCTTATATGTGTTTAAACCAATAAGCAATATTTAAGCAGTGTTTTGAGGCATATAATGTATTAAATATAGTTTTTTTTTATATTCCCCCATCATTATACCTCAATGTCAGTCTTTTCCTGTCAAAGTTTGATGTCTGCGTGAACCAATTTATTTCATTTTATGTACGTATATAAAAACTTATCGAGGAATTGTATAGGGAATCACTTTACTATTACCACTAGAGCAGGGATAAAAGAGTTTAAGACAGGTATATTGTTAAGGTATTTATTTTTGTAAATTCCTAAAGGACGACCTCTGAGAAGAAATGCCGAAACAAACTCTGAGAATGATGGTGGTAAAAGAGACCATATTTATAATAATATTGCCCTACGTAGAGGCAATATCTGAACAGGTCTTTTGAAGAAATAGCCATAGCAGCTTTTAGTTAACCAGTTATAAGTGACGGCACGCATACATCAGTCATCGTGTAGCTGAACCATTATTTATGGAGCTCAACGACCCGTTGCACGACGATAATCAGCAAGACATTTGCGTAGGTCATGTAAAATACTGGAAACTATCAGAAAAACGATAATATAAATACAAGCGTGTTCAAACTAGTACACAATATAGGGAAAGTTGTTAAGTATAACCGGTAGAATTATCCTTTAACGGAATAAGACGATATCGCCGCCCTGTTTATATAATACTAGCGACCCGCTCGCTTTTTCACCCGCGCTGCTCCGTCCCTAAGAGGCGTAGCGTGATGTTATATCGCCTATGTTACTCAGTGATAATGTAGCTTTCTAACAGCAAAAGAATTTTTGAAATCGGTCTAGTAGATTTTAAGTTTATTCGTTACACATAAATACAAATCTTTCCTCTCTATGATATTAGTGTAAATGTATACGAATATATATTATTATTTATATAATTCATGAAACTAGACAAGGACAGCACCCAGTCATAAGGTATGCAAATTTGATGATAAATGGAAATATGACCCAGTCCAGTCCTCAGCTCAGGCAATAAGTGATTGCTACTACCAAACTGAAAATGAAATCTATATTTTTGTTGGTAACACACCAAAAAAGCTTATGGTTGCCAGCCCTAACTCGCAGAGCGGCCACTGGGTCAATTTTGTCGTTTACTTATTTTAATAAAAGTCCACAGACGGACAAGTTTCGTGTTATTAGCACGCTCAGAAATTGTATATAACTTGCAGTGACTCTAATATCGACTTTGTGTAGTAGGCACGTGTATGTAGGTACCTCGTACAACTATTATATACTTATTATCTATCGTATTAGGTACTATAACATCCCCTCTTCCTATATAGTAATAAAAATATAAAATGCGATAAAAATCTGTACATAAAATATTATAAAGCTTATGAGTTTGTTTGGTTGAACGCGCTAATCTCGAGGAACTACTACTGGTTCAAATTGAAAAAATCTTTTTGTATTGGTTTTGTCTATTTATCGAGGAAGGTTATGAGCTATATAACATCACGCTACGCCGCTTAGGAACGGAACAGCGCGGGTGAAATCACGGCCAGATCGCTTGTGTTTAATATACTTATTCAACCTATTATTATTGTCCCAATGCTGGGCAAGGGTCTCGTTTTAGAATGTGAGGGATTAGGCTATAGGGGACTACAGCTTGGCAGACTTCACACGCCGTCGAGAAATTCTCTCAGGCATGCAGGTTTCCTCACGATGTTTTCCTTCATCATTTCAGCGCGTGATAATTATCTATTAATACGCACGAAAAGTCAGAGGACCTTGCATTTGAACTTGAGACCTTTGACTTGGCAGTCCTATGGTCATATCAATAAGCTATCAATGTTATATATTGCATGTAAATACGGATCTAGAATGTAGTTATATTTTTAGAGATATACTTTAAAGGAGTGTGATATTACCTGTTTTATTACACACGGTCGATTTCTTTAAGAAATCTGTCAGTAGATTTGCGTAGTAGAGATACGATTTTGACATAAGTAATACGTAATGTCAAAATCCTATCTCTAGTAAGCTGTCACTGTCAATAGGTTTGACAGATTTATTATAGAAACCGGCCGTTCGTAAAGGCTGTCTATACTTTGCAAGAATCCGAACAATGTTTTCTAGAATCTTCTGAAGCTGTCTCAAACAATTCTAGAACAACATTATTTGTTGAAACACGCCTTAACAATCCACTTGGCAATAACATGCTCCGACAGGTCTCAACTACATACGGCTTTGTGGACTTTTAAAGTCACCTTTTATGGGTGCATTCTTACTAGGGTTGCAAAGAGGAAGTTGTTAGAGCAAAAGCGTTGTTATAGGACGTGCTTCTAGTCGTCCGATAGTAGAAAGGGCTAGGGGGAATAAGATCGTGGAGATCTGATGCACACTCGCCGAAATTATTATTAATTTGCTTATGTTTATTTGAAAAACGGTTGATAAATCGGTCCATAGTTAGTCACGTAACAGTACGACCAGTGGCCCTTTGGGTATCGTTACATTAACGTTCAAGTAATCTACCTTTGACATTTCAATAGGGTTGCTGCACACTGTTATCGTGGTTGTGGCTTAATCTTATCTTGGATTGAAGTAAGAAAGCGCGGAAGCTAATGTAATTTACATAACATAACACGCCTGCATTCCCCAAAGGGTCAAGCAGATGCATAGATCCTAATGTACACACATATACAGTTTAGGGAAATTAGCTCAACTTTTTCCGATCACTGGTCACTGGACACACAGCAAACATTTTTGAGGGAAAAATTCCAAAACAACAACAACAACAACAACACAGTTCGCTAGTATGTTTAGATCCCATGTTATAAGGGGCGAGCCTATAGCCATTCACCGGGCACAACCGAGAATTTCATAGTAAAACCCAATAACACTTTGCTCGACCTGGGGATCCCACCCAGGACCTCCAGAGTAGCAGTCGCGCTTGGGACTACTAGACTAATGAGGCGGTCAAATCATACCTTTTATTGATAGTCAAATGGTATCTTTTATTTTTGTGAAATCGACGAGATAGATGGAACGTTAAAGAGAGACATCTTAAATTAGTCTCTGATGCTAGGCCTGGAGCTAGGCCAATGTGTGCTCTTTAACCCTGTCCTCGGCTTGACACATCCAGCTACCGCCAGTCACCTTTTGTCAACTCTTACGTGGGAGAGCCATGCTTCGGCACGAATGGGCCGGCTCGACCGGAGTGATACCATGGCATCACAGAAAACCGGCGTTAAACAACAACTTGCGTTGTGTTTCGCCGAGTGAGTGAGGTTACCGGAGGCCCAATCCCCTTTTAAAAGGTCGGCAACGCGCTCGTGACTCCTCTGGTGTTGCGGGTGTCCATGGGCGGCGGTAATCGCTTACCATCAGGCGATGCGCCTGCTCGTTTGCCCTCCTATCACATAAAAAAAACTCGTCTACCCCCGTGATTGTCGGTGAGGCATTGGCTACCTTTTAGTCTCAAAAAGTCCTCTGGGATACTAGGGAAACCGCCGGTAATAGTTATCTTTTTGTGATTTTTTTCCTTTACTATTAAATAACTCAGGTAATAGTTATTTTATAATATTACTAGCTTCTGCTCGCGACTTTGTCTCCGTGGATTTTAGAATTGGACCCAACCTGGGTAAAAAGTAGCCTATGTGTTATTCCAGACTATAATCTGTCTCTGTGCCCAATTTCATCCAGATCCAGTAATAACCATCCATACATCCATACTCACAAACTTTCACGTTTATAATATTAGTAAGGTTAGATCTATCAATTATTTCGCATGGTAAACCGACTTATGTATGGACATATAAATAGACCGTCGTCTTTAGATGTAAGATCCGAAACAAGGATTTGGGTATGTCACTACACTCACCACATATCCGAAACTTGCGGATATTCAATTAACTAAACCTCAGGGTATGCAATAAACTAAGTTTTGTCACAAACTTACGCCCGACTTGACACGAATAGATCAAAGTTGCCTTTAAATTGATTTTGTCGACGCAATGTTGTCATCGAAATTGTAGTTTATTTATTTACTAGCTATTGCCCGCGGTGTCATTCCCATTCCAAAGAACTTTTTGAGGCATAAGGTAGCCTATGTCCTTCTCCAAGTTCTAATTTATCTCTGTACCAAAATTCATCAACATTGATTCAGCACTTTCGGCGTGAAATGATAACAGACAGATACACAGCACGTGATAATTAACTCTATTAATACGGTCATGACTTGGCAGTCCAATAGTAATATCAGCAGGCTATCACTACAGTATTTTATATATATAATTGACAATCCCATAAATTTTCACATTATCCGAAAACGTTAGATCGACGACATGGGCGCTTTTTCCTGACACATCCGTTCTTCTTTGTCAAGATCAACCAGAATTCCACAGTACTTTTAAAGTAACATTAATCAAAAATACGTCAGTTCCATACTTGTTTTTTTTTAAAAACTTTTCAACCAACAGAACATAAATCAAATACAGAAACGTATTTTTGACAGCCCTACCTAAAACGCCATTACGACTCAACCGCCTAAAAACCGACGACCATAATTAAAAACAACATTTCGCAAATCGAATTCCATGAATCGGAACGATAAAATTACTTTTTTTTCGATTGCCCCTGGGCCCAGTAAAAGTAACAAGGAGGTCAACCATCAGAAAAGTGTCATTTTTAATAAGCATCGTTGTTTGAAAAGGACGGGCCAGGGAGTAAAAAAATATCAGTGTCTTATCCTGTACTTAGTTTCTTTGTCTGCGTGGAATTGAGGCCCATCAGGATAAAAAAAAAATACTTTGTGTTAGTCCAGGTTATAAACGTTTACGTGGGAAAGCCATGCTTCGGCACGAATGGGCCGGCTCGACCGGAGTGATACCACGGCCTCACAGAAAACCGGCGTTAAACAACGCTTACGTTGTGTTTCGTGGAGTAAGTGAGGTTACCGGAGGCCCAATCCCCTTTTAAAAGGTCGGCAACGCCCTTGTGACTCCTCTGGTGTTGCGGGTGTCCATGGGCGGCGGTAATAGTTTACCATCAGGCGATCCGTCTGCTCGTTTGCTCTCCTATACTTAAAAAAAAAACTATGTAAGTGCCAATTTTCATCCAATTACATTTAGTCTTTTATGCCTGATTGAGTAACAAACTTTCACATCTATATATAATAGGTGGGGGAAAAAGTTTTTTCGCATTTAATATGAAAACTCAAGACACATATACATTTAATTATAATATTTATGTACCATTTTGCTCAACGACTTTTTGCAATCTTGTGTGTAGTGACATGATCCCATTGTTGTAGAAATTTTGGGACTTTTGATCAAAAAAAACGTGACAAGTAGTTTTGGCAGTCCTCTCTTGATGTTAACCTGAATAATGAATTCTGAAGAGATCGAAACTGGTGGAAATCTGAAGGTGCAAGGTCAGGGCTATATGGCGGATGCATTAAAACCTCCCAGCCAAACTCTCTTAATTTTTTCTGAGTGGCCAAAGATTTGTGTGGTCTAGCGTTATCGTGATGAAAAACCACACCCTTTCTATTGATCAATTCCGGCCGCTTTCTCCCAATTTCTTGCTTTAATCTCATCAGTTGTTGGCAGTAAAGATCCGAATCGATGGTTCTGCCTGGCGGTAAAAACTCATAATGAACAATGCCCTTCCAATCCCACCATACACACAGCATCACCTTATTGCGAGTTAATCCGGGTTTTGCCACAGTCTGTGAAGCCTGACCGACCTTTGACCACGACTTTTTTCGCACGTTCTTGTCGTACGTGATCCACTTTTCATCACCAGTTATCAATCTCTTTAAAAACGGCTCAGTTTCATTACGTCTCAATAAAGAATCGCAAATGAGTACACGGTTCATTAGGTTTCTTTCAGTGAGCTTGTGTGGCACCCAAATATCGAGCTTTTTTGTAAACCCAGCTTTTTTCAAATGGGTCAAAACTGTTTTGTGGTCATTCCCCAGTTCTTCAGCTACGTCGTAACTACTGATATGCCGATCTAGCTCCACTTTTTCAAAAATTGCGTCAATTTTATCTGTAACAGGGCGACCAGAGCCAGGTGCATCTTTAACATCAAAATTCCCGGATTGCAAACGCTTAAACCAACTTTGTTCTACTCTTGCTGACACTGCATTAGGTCCATAAATGTCACAATTTTTTTTCGCGGCTTGCGTTGCATTTTTCCCTATTTTGTAATAAAACTTTAAAATGTATCGAATTTCTTCATTAGATTCACTCATTTTGACAGAATGAAAAATAAATGAAAATTAACGGGAACCAAATTTTTACTAATTTGTTTCTTTTTTTTAAATGTAACTTTTTTAATGTTATCAAAATCAGCCAGATAAAAATAGTACAGCCAAAGATTTTTTATTAAAGGTATTTACATACTAAATGCGAAAAGACTTATTCCCCAACCTAATAAATGTTGTATCCAACACATAAACCCAATATACACGCTAAAACATACAGATATTGCGGTTCGAAAAGTAGATGGCGTCCTGTGCATTTTTCGAATCCTCATAAGCTGCCGGTGTGATGTTGATTATTTTTTTGTGTAAATATTTAAATGGGTCCCTGGATGGTTTAGACTCACAATTTGAGTCGCTAAGTGGCACCGCAATCTGGTTCTACGATTTTTTTTATATACGAGGCAAATCGGGTGAATGATTGAGGTTGCTGCGCTGACCACAAATAAATTGGGACAAGAGCAGGAAGATGCAGGGCAAGACAACGTTTGCCGGACCCACTAGTTTGTAATATTTGTAGGAACTAGGGTACAATATCTTTACTTGGTTTCGGCGTTCGCTTTTCAAACAATTTTTACTCGTCATTACCTTCTATGCTTTCGCACATACTTCATTGGAAAAGGACATAACATATTTAGAGCTGTCAAGTTTGTCATGTACGAAGAAAATGTTAACCTATTACGATGACAATAGCGACTAAATTCACGTTGAAAAAATAAAGTTCTTCTATCATTTTCTCAATTAGGTACATCAGCCTTATCAAACAGGTTAGCATAATTGTCATACATTATCCTCCAGTTTCTAGGTATATCATAACTGTCAGTAGATTTGCTTACAAGAGATAAGATTTTGACGTAAAGTCCATTCAATTAATGTTAAAATCCTATCTCTAATAAACAAATTTACTGACAAATGTGTTATAGAAACCGCCGCGGCTGTAAGTTGATTGATAAAAACGATAACAACCCAGGTAGCACCGCGAAGTACGCATACCTAGTAATAGTACAGGTAAGTAGGTACTTACTAACTGTAATAAACTCTCTATTTATTCTATTCTTTGTCCATTAAAGCTGCTTGAAGTGCTAAGTTATTTGCAGAAACATTTAAGTGCCTAACGCAATTAAGCGGTAAAGCGCTGCACGTTACCAAGCAAGACTGACTGGTAATCCTTGCAAATCTATGGTGATTTGTTTGGACAGTCGCGTAGAACACTGTAGCAAACTGCATTAGATTGTGCAATGGATTCCAACGGTGTTTGACTATAGTTTTTGTTACAAACTTGTTTCGATTTTTTTTAAGATATTAATTTTGATGGAAGTAAAATTTTGCCACTAGGTTACCGAGCCCACTACCTGTGACGTCGAATTTCTTTTCCACTTCATTCGTCTTAAGGTGACTTTTTTTTGTTTAGGTACGTGCGGAAACTTCAAAAGGTGACCAATCTTCAGGGAGTGTAGGATTCTTACGCACTTAACTACACTCTTTACTCGGCATGTGAATCGAACCCAAGACCATCGTAGCTGTTGCGCTTACGGCTATTAAGCTAATAAGGAAATTTCAAGTTTTCAACTTTCGAGATATATTTGCACAATAACATTTGTCTAGGTGATTGTACATGCGCGCCTGCGCAGACGTCCGGTAAAGCTAACTTCAGATGGTGACAGTAATAGCACCTGAGATTTAATATTGATTTTATTGTTACAGGTTTGACATCGATCATCGTAGCAACCGTTCACAAGGTAAGAGAAAAAAATATTATACAAACACTAACTATGCGCCCCGGATTCGCATGTGTATATTTAGAAATTATACCCTTAATATGACTTTCTTAATCCCTCTTTCTTCTGGTGAAAGTCTGTATAGTAGTTGACGGGTTGCTAGTTATAATAGGTAACTAGTTTCGTTTACGTAAATTTTCCCGACATTTCCGTTGGATAATAATTGGAAATACATTAACGAACACAACAAAAAAAGAATTATCAAATTTGATGCCGTCGTTCGGAAGTTATGCGTATACATACAATTCGGGGATTCATTTATATTTTTAGATTAGAGAAGATAGAAGATTATACGTTGAAAGATATTTTACAATTTGATGTCGCAATTTAAACAACGCAACGGTTAATTTTACAATATTTTCTTCTTTATATTTTCGTCTGTAACTAGTTTGAAAATATGAAAGCTTTATAACGTTATCTTGAGACTTTTAATAACCATAAGATTCTCTATTTTATGATACTTCTGCCTAGCACTCTACAGAAACCTAGATAACGAAATTATATTTTTAAACTTTGTAGAGAGTCAGCTCTTTTTCACCCCCTACAAAAAGGGGGTGTGGAAGAAAAGGGGTGATCTGAAAACTAATGAAATTAAAGATGACGAAAGCTGCTAGGGTTCGGGGCAGGGTATGTCAACTCCGACAAGAAATTTTCTGGACAATTGAGACTTAAATAATGAAGCCTCAAAATGACAACGTGATGCTGTTGGTAGCGTCTATGCAATTGACGCATAGGGGTTTGTTTACATTATATTTATTACTGTAAATAGATCTTTTAAGGACGCTTTTACAAGTCAATGATGTATTTTTTTTAACTAGATTTTTCCGGCATTTCTTAGCTGACCACTGGGAAGAAACACAGAAACACACTCAGAGAATCATGGTCTCTTGTGAGTACCAATGTAAGAAAGACTGTAGGGATACTAACCATACATTAAGTGTAGGTATGAAACAACATTGTAAGATACTTGTATACTTGTTACACTTGTATAACCATTGTAAAATAAGTAATATACATTTGATTAAACAGTTAGAACAATACCTGCATTGGTGATGCCGACGTGAGTTGTTCGTGTAACTGTGAATGTCTGAAATGGCCTTTTGAAGAAAGAGTTAAAGCAGCTTTGAATAGATCAGTCCCATCGGACGACACGCGTACATCAGTCACGTATGCTTGTATGTCATCTTAGACGGGATTTTAAGAAATTCCCTCCAGATGTGGAAAATTTAGATCGTCGGGGGTAACGGTAACTAGTAAATAATAACCCAATTATAATAGAAATGTGACAAATTGATGTTTGTTATATATTCACGCTGAATCGGCTAAACGGAGTTGGATGTAGTTTGGCACACTGTTGTGTGCAATATAAACGATTATATTCTGAATAAATACATACATGGGATACTTTTATCTAGGTTAGACCCAATTCTAAATTTCATGCAGCCACAGACATGTCTAGTTTTGAAAAAAAAAATTAACTTTATAATATATTTCAAGGTTACACCTAGGTCTTATAATAATAATAAAGCTTAGACAGAAATCTTGGCCAAGTTTCAAATAATTAAGCTAAGACTTTGGAACTTGATGTAAAGCTGGGTTTACACTGACGAACTTGTGTCGTGAAACTTAGACTTGAAACGTGTTTTGATCCTCATATGAATTTTGCCCTTATATTAACATAAGTTATACTAAAACAAAAGACAGAGACACGTGAAACAAAATGAAGGAGGCCTTTACCCGTTGAGGGGCCCATATTTAATTATAGAAATGAATTTTGTTACTTAATTTGAAAACTTTCAACGTCAAATCCTAATAATACTCTGCTCGACCTGGGATTCTAACCCAGAACCTCTAGCGTAGCAGTCGCGCTTGGGTCCACTAGACTAACCAGGAAGTTAAATTAATAAGATTTATAGGTTAGGTTAATAATACTGGTTTCTGACACTTACGCGAATATTAGACATTGAAATAAAACTACTTTTTATGGATTTTATCGCGTTGTATTGAAATTTTGATGTTTTTTAATTTCAATAGCCTCACGGATCATCCTGGGAAGGAATCGATTTTCTTTTGCGAGGACTTGTGGTCTCTAGACAAGGCCCAGCACTACATCAGATTTGATAAACCACAAGTCCTCGCAAAAGAAAACCGATTCCTTCCCAGGATGATCCGTGAGGCTATTGAAATTAAAAAACATCCAAATTTCAATAGAGAAGATGGCTGGGTCTTACCACCTGCTTAGAACCCCATTATAGATATATATATAAAATCAAAATCCAAGTCCAAAACTGCAAGACCGAAGCATACGGTGAGCTCGTTCTGCGTGAATCGGATCACCAATAATTAACAAAAATGTAAGGTAGCTGTTAGTAATTGTAACATTAAGACGTCCAACAACTTAGTCTACCCGTGACCATGGATGCTGTAAAGGATCCGAAACGTCGGAAATCAAACAATATCAATAGGTTAATAATGTTTTTAAGGAAAGAAAAATTGGAACAGTTGCTTTCTAACATAAATTTCTGGTGCATGTTTCATCTTGATACGCCGCCTAAAATCGGACTTATAGTATGTTAATCTTTTTGGGACGTGAGTGAAACTGCGGACAACAGCAGTTAGTATTACATAACATTACACTAAAAATAATATAATAGTTATACTTAATGGTAATATAAACTACATTTTTTTTTTAAAGTTACTAGCAATGTGGGTCGCACATTCCTAGTATTCTTGTTAACCCCTCGTGCTAAGCTAAATGCTTGTGTTACGAGTGGGTTCACGTCGGTAGTGCAATGGGTGGGTTTCGAACCGGCAACCACATAATCGCAAGTCCGACGCCCTAGCCATTAGGCTACCGCCGCTTTATACTTCTTTATTCATACTTATTACACTCACGCCTTTCTCCCATGAAGGTAGGCAGAAAATATAGACCGTCACTAGCTGCCGGTAGCGAGTACTACGCACCTGGGGCCGTATTATGACGTGTTAACGCCATCATTTTTAGGTTGTAAGAAAGAGATGAGGCTATTTAATATGTAGAGCGGCATCTCTTTCTCACAACGTAAAAATGATGGCGAACCTGACCTTTTTATAGTATGTCGCCAATAATAATAATGCTGCCGCTGACACTCGCCTTATAAATTCCTTTCGTTAATCGTCTTTCATTCATTCTTTCAACATGTCCAAACCATCTCAGCATATTCTTTTCAATACGTGTCACTACATCATCTTTCATTCAATTGATAAGCCCCCAAATTGTAGACTCAAAACGATCAACTATTTTGTGGTGTTCACAGTAGTATTGCTAGAGGTATAATTTAAAGTCTGACGCATGTTTCATCTTCAAGCAGTGATAGCCTAGTGGTATGACCGTTGGACTGCCAAGTTAAAGGTCTCGGACCTCTGACTTTTCGAAATCATGTGCTTATTAAATAGTTAATTATCACGCGCTTAAACGGTGAAGGAAAAAATCGTGAGGAAACCTACATGCCTGAGAGATTTTCTCGATGGCGTGTGAAGTCTGCCAACCCGCACTAGGCCAGCGTGGTGGACTATAGCCTAATCCCTCTCATTCTGAGAGGAGACCCGTGCCCAGCAGTGGGACAGTATAATGGGTTGATTATGTTATTATGTATGCATGCATGTTTCATCTTAATACGCCGTCGCCGAACAACTCGCGTTGCCTGGTCTCGTACTAAATATCTATTACTTATAATAAATCTGTAGAGACAGAGAGGTCAATTCTGTACATGAAATATATTTCCAAAATAACTATCAGCGGGTGATTAGTGATCGATACTGACGCCAAAAATGCAATCAGTAAAATTTTTGTCTGTCTGTCTGTCTGTCTGTATGTTCGTTATAGAAACAAAAACCACTCGACGGATTTCAACGAAACTTGGTACAATTTTTCTTCATACTCCTGGGCAGGTTATAGTATACTTTTCATCACGCTACGATCAATAGGAGCGGAGCACAATTAAAAAATGTTGCAAAAACGGGAAAATTATTTGATAATTTTGTTCTGCGAAGTGACATGGGTCGTTGATAAAGCGGGCGTAGCCGCTGTCGGAAGCTAGTAGTAAATAATTTTATGATGCGAGTGAAACTACACGCAAAAGCTCGTATTCGTATCAACTAAAAGCGTCATCCACCTCGCCCAACAACATAATAAGAAGAACTGTAAATCAAATAACGCCAATATTAAACTCCGTGCACTAATATTGCCCCGACTACCGAAACCAATATGTTATGTGCTATTATATCAGTTTGGCTATATTACAAGCCAAACCGAGCCTTAAGATCACTACAGGTGGGTTGGAAGCGTTCCAAATAACCGAGAACGAACTCATAAAACGTAATTTTATATCCCACAAATACCTATAAAGTTTGGTAAATCTTGCAGAATGGCTACCAACATGTATTCGGATTTGGGGGCAATAAAATACTGCTTTTTCCTTTTTACGCATGTTTCTGGAAAGTTCTAGAAGAGCCTAGAATATTAATTATTTTAGCAATGACTAGAAGAATTGTCTATTGTGTAACTAGCTGCCCTAAGCATGCGTTGCAATGCCTCTTTTATCTTTTTTTTCGTCATAAACCTTCCCAGGCACACACACAACAACTCACCATAGTTTCATCGCAATAGGATGAATGGTTTAGCAATACATAGAGGACAAACAAACATTCATTATTATATATAGATAGATTGCAAGTAGATCAAGAAGATTGGATTGCCAAGTCGAAAAGAATTCGAAACCAAACCTCCAAATCCATACCCCTGGTTTTAATGTATTTCGTATTATCAATTAAATATCACGCGCTTAAACGGTGAAGGAAAACATCGTGAGGAAACATGGACACCTGAGTGATTTTCTTGACGGCGTGTGAAGTCTACCAACCCGCACTAGGCCAGCGTGGTGGACTATAGCCTAGTTCATCTCATTCTAAGAGTAACAGAGGACAGTTAGTGGATTAAATAGAAGATTGACAGTTGATAGATGACGAGGAGGTGTAAAATAAAGACCAGACGTATTCAAAGACTGAAGAAGATATCAAATGAGGATAATTCAACCAATCCGCCGAGTTTTATTCCTGCCCAAATAGTATAGTATAAATCCCACATTCAATAAATTGTTAATTTTGCACGTGGGAAGCTATGCTTCGGCACGAATGAGCCGGCGGCGCGACCGGAGTGATACCACGGTCTCACAGAAAACCGGCGTCAAATAACGCTTACGTTGTGTTTCGCCGAGTGAGTGAGGTTACCGGAGGCCGAATCCCCTTTTAAAAGGCGGGCAACGCACTTGTGACTTCTCTGGTGTTTCGGGTGTCCGTGGGCTGCGGTAATCGCCTACCATCAGGCGATACGTCAGCTCGTTTGTCCCTCTATCCCATAAAAAAAAAAATTGGGAGTAAGTGTCTCGATGTAAGGAAATGTCTGGAAAGGCATTTTGAAGAAACAGTCATAGCAGCTTTGAGTTGGTAAAAAGTACCAACTATGTATTTTTAAAACGTCTTGAAACAAGTATTAGTATTTTTAGTGAAGGAAAAAATCAATCCGTTTCAAAATTTCAATTCTAAAAAATAACTTTATAATCGTAGTATGGAAAATGCTATACAATCGCAAAAAGAAAGTCTATTAGTATACTGCCTGCCTCATTAGTCTAGTGGTCCCCAAGCGCAACTGCTACGCTAGAGGTCCTGGGTTCGATCCCCACGTCGAGCAGTATTATTGGGTTTTTCTATAAAATTCTCAGTAGCAGCTTAGAGCCTGGATTTGTGCCCGGTTAATGGCAATAGGCTCGCCCCCTATTACATGGGACCTAAACATACCAGCGAACTGTAGGTGTAGATTGGTACGCCTCTGCCTAACCCTGGGAATACAGGCGTGATGGTATGTGTTAAGAAAGTTTATCTTAGTTATTCTCGAGACTAGACAAATGGCGCCATATAAAGAATAATACAAACGATTTGTAATGATCCCATCGGTTTATGGTATAAAGACGTTATTGTTGTATCGATTATCAAACTTTCTAGAACATTAACTACACAACTGATTTCTGATACTTACGCGAATATTAGACATTGAAATAAAATTATTTTTTACGGATTTTATCGCGTTATATTGATATTATTTGATTTCCGACGTTTCCCGACGATTCCCTTCCCAGGAAAATTCGTGGGGCAATTGAAATTAAAAAATATCCAAATTTCAATAGAGAAGATGGCTGGGTGTTTCGTAACACCCAGCCATCCTCCTGGATTCTGCTTGGAACCCCATTATAGATTCCATAAATTCAAATTCAAAATTCAAGCCCAAAACTGCAATCTGCAACTGAATCGGATCGCCAATAATTAACAAAAATGTAAGGTAGGACGTCTAAGTTGGACATCTTAGTATTTGCAATATTAAGACGTCCAACAACTTAGTCTGCTCGTGACCATGGATGCTGTAAAGAATCCAATACAACGCGATAAAATCTGTAAAAAGTAGTTTTATTTCAATTAACTACACAACATAAACATACCATCACGTCTGAATTCTCCAAAGGGTTAAGCAGAGATGTGCTAATGTACACCCCAGTTCGCCGGTATATTTAAGATCCATGTAATAGAGGCCGAGCCTTTTGCCACCATCCGGGCACAAATCCCAAACTCCGAGCTTAAAAACCTAATAACACTTTGCTGGACCTGGGAATCGAAACTAGGCCCTCGTATGAGTACGTCGCAGCCTTTATCTGCAAAAAATAGAGATGCCAATACAAAAAACTATACGTAATAAATTCAATAAAATAACACAAAATATATTATCCCTTATAATCTCGTGGGGATCAATTTGCTCAATGCCTTCTATTCGGCGGCCTGTCTAACTATGACGTCATTACCGACGTCCCATGTGTAATAAATAGTAAATACATTGATTATGGTAAAATTGCATTAATTTTGTCATATACAGGCTGGGGATAACGTTACGACATTCAATGAAACCGCAGCTTATACTAGCCTATTGACCGGTGACTCTTGCGCTGAGGGTTCCGTACCTACCCATTACATAACATAACATAATCAACCCATTATACTGTCCCACTGCTGGGCACGGGTCTTCTCTCAGAATGAGAGGGATTAGGCTATAGTCCACCACGCTGGCCTAGTGCGGGTTTGCAGACTTCACACGCCATCGAGAAAATCTCTCAGGCATGCAGGTTTCCTCACGATGTTTTCCTTCACCGTATAAGCGCGTGATAATTAACTATTCGAAAAGTCAGAGGTCCGTGCCTTGGGTTCGAAATCGAGGCCTTTGACTTGGCAGTCCAACGGTCATACCACTATATAGGCTATCACTGCTTTACGTACGCTATCACGCACCTACCCATTATACCGCCGTAATAAAATTGGCTGTAAGACCTTACATTTTGCCAAATTTCATGACTCTAGGTCAACGGGAACTACCATATAGGATTTCAACCCAAAACCTATAGGGTTAACCTACACCTATACCATAAACCTACATACATTTTGGCTGTTAGCGCCGACGGTCAGCGTGACTCTAAAACCAGCGTTTCTTAATTTTTTACACGTCGTAACTGCATAAAAAAACAGTTATTTTTATCTGCTATAACGTTACGTTTGTTTTCAACGGTTTACTGCGTTTTAACTGTATTGCTTGAGTTTTACAGAGGGAATATAACCGGCATAAAGAGTCGTCAAAATTACAGCTGACGGTTATCGGAATATACGGTTAGTGAAATCCAAGACAGACCCGGGAGATCATTTGCAATTTTTTTTAACTTAACTTAAATCATCATCAGAAAGTTGTCAGAAACACACTTACCTAGGTTGTGGTGGTAAGCACAATTGCTACGGTCCTGGGTTCAATTACCAGGTCGGAATTTGGATTTGTGCCCGGTTAATGGCAATAGCTTAGATTAAGGTTTGAGGTCTAAATGGCACTACCTACGCCGACCATAAAATACCATCACGTATTCCCCAAAGGGTTAGGCAGAGATGTACTAATGTACACCCACAGTTTGACGGTATGTTTGTAGGTACCATGTTACTGTTTGTTTGTCCCAAATAAATAAATAAATAGGGGGCGAGTCTATTGCCATTAACCGCGCACAAATCCAGACTCCGAGCTGCTACTGAGGATTTCATAGAAAAACCCAATAACACTGCTCGACATGCAGATCGAACCCAGGACCTCTGGCGTAACAGCCGCACTTTGGACAGCTAGAAATTTTTTTAAACGAATTAAATAAAGATAATGTATAATTTAACCCAGAATCTTACTTACTATAACAAAAGCAAAACTTTGGATGGATGGATGTTCGTTACTCAATAACGCCAGAACGGCTGGACCGATTTGTATGAAATTTTATAGAGAGATACATAATACTCTAGAATAGCACATACACTATTTGAAGTCCGTGCAAGTGAAGTCGCAGGCAGAAGCTAGTTAAACATAAGACTAGCTAATTAAATTCTGTCATTTCCAAAATTATGCTTTATTTATGGACACAAAATGTGCCAATTAAATAATATTATCTATTAGTCGGAGCCATTGTAAGATGACGTTAAAGACCTTAATTACACTAATAGGCTTCATTTAATGAAGACAGACTAATTACACATTAAATAAAGCTCTTTTGTTTTAAGAAAGTTGACTTGTAAAATATTTATTATACGAAATAGCGATGTCAAAGAATACTTTGACGAGGGCCCTTACCTTTCTTTTTGTATACCAAATATTACATACATAAAATAATATAGATAGGTATTGAAAGCAAATAATAATAACTGATATTAACACTAATATATAACTAGCTATTGCCCGCAAATTCACTCACGTCCCAAAAAGATTATCATACCATAAGTCCGATTTTAGACGGCGTATCAAGATGAAACATGTACCAGATTTTAAATTAGACCTTTAGCAATACATCGGTGAAAACTATATTCAATTCCATGCAGTAGTTTTTGCGTCATGCGCGTACAAACATACAGACAGACTAAAATTCTAAAAAAAATGTTTTAGCTTCTGTTGCTCTAATAAAGACCCCCATATTAGTTTTTCTATAATATAATGTACAGACGTCGGCCTGTTACAATTTTATTATATGTATAGAATAGATTTAAGTAGATAAAACTCATTGCGGTGGAGTGATAGCCTAGTGATATGACCATTTGAATGCGAAATCAAAGGTCTAGAGTTCAAATCCAAGGCACTAAGTCTTTTCAAAGTCATGTGAGTATTAATAATTAATTATAGGGTTGATGAGGAAGGGGATTTGGATGAAGAAGTATTAGAAATACGTTTTGGGGAAGTGGATGAGGAAGTATATGAGGTGGAAACCTGTGATTTAAAATTGAAAATTAAAGTAAACGATTGAATGCGAATTTCCTTTTAATCTTTAGAGAAAAAGGAAACAGAAGAGGAAAAGGTAAATTTTAGGTCTTATTTTGAGGATATGGAAGAGGATGAGGAATCACAAAAAAATTAGGGACTACCGCATTATGAGGATGAGGAAGAGGACTCCTCATAAACCCTAGTTAATTATCACGCACTTTAACGGTGAAGGAAAACATCGTAAGGAAATCTGCATGCCTAAGAGATTTTCTCTGGTGTGTGAAGTCTGCGAACCTGCACTAGACCAGCGTGGTGGACTATAGCCTAAACCCTCTCATTTTGAGGGGAGACCCTGCAGTGGGACGATGGGCTTATAATGAGAAGGCACTGTCGCGACTTGCCCAGCGTGCCTCCGCCAATTACGACCCCCTATGTTTACGTGCAGAAACGCGAAAAGCTCTGTTTTACAATGTGATAACACTATATGGGCTATTACAGGGTACATCAAACAGGCTACGGGTTTTATGATTTTTAAACGAAAATAATGTGCACGCCAGGTTTGTTTCAAGAACTAAAAATGGTTTTACTGTACTTTTTTGCATTTTATTGAAATCCACAGTAGAGGTCAGAAATTCTTATTGGTGACAGGCGAATCATTTTAGTAAATTAGGTAATGTTGTGTAGTGGCAATACGGTTTACTTCACTATCTCTCGGGTCAAAACGTGGTGAAGGTAATGTGAAGTGACTCGTAGGTATTGCCATACAGTTACATACAGTTGTTTTATTTAATTTTTATCACGAATCCTATAAAACAATTTTGTTGGTAAAAGTGTTTTTTTGTGACCATACCTCGGCTGGCTGTTTGAACCCTGTGAGATTTTTACTCACAAGAGATTAGAAGAGGACTATCATTATTTAAATCTGTACATTATACGATTAGGCAAACTATGACGACGAAAGGCCATGTCTGAAAAAGCACACACATAATTATAATTCATGAATCATAAATAATTCTTCTCGAAATGACACTGGATGTCATTCCGGATCCGGATATTTAAAATGTGCATTTATATAAATTTACTTTAAAATAAATCACATCGGTATTGATGAACGATAACAATTAAATCTAATAAAATAATTTTGAAAACAGATTCGATTTTTAAGAAATTAAGGCATTTCAAAAAATGTTTGCATTGGCTAATGAAAACCCAATTAGCACAGGCATGCCTATTGCCTGTGAGTGTGAGATTATTGCTCATTTTGAACACTATTTCGTGAGCAAATGTCTCACATACAGTCCAGTGGAAATAATTAACGGGGCAGTTTAGAGGGCTTTTAATAAGTCAAGAATGATCGCCTATCCTATAACTGACCGTGGTGAGTGCAGATCGACCTAGGGTAATTTTAGACGGATGCGAGATTTCATAGCTGAAAAACATGCACCATTACATTTACTAAATCTACGTACGGAAATAAAATTAGCTTTTACGACTCCGCTCAGTATTTCAATAGACAACTGTGTATTTTATCTACAGTTAATGAGTATTATAAGGGGTGATGTTTTTGGCGGAGAATTTTAAATTGAAAAAAATTGCGGACAAATGATTTTAATATCCATGTTGCTCTTTGACCTACAGTTTACGACAACCGCGGCCATCAATTCGAAATTCTATCCAAACAGGAATGTCATAAAATTATCTGTCAAATAAAGCCAATTTCATGGATATTAAAACCATTTTTCTGTGTTTTATTTCAACTTAAAGTACTCGCGCCTCTAAAAAAGCACCCGTTACATATACTGGATTAGACAAATATTTGTGTAACGTCTAAATATATCAAAATAGTTTGATCATGACTCAGGAACTGAACCTTGGAATTTCATGAGTATGTGCTAACGAATTGATTATTTAGGAGAATGGCTTGGTAATTTATTTTTGGAGGGTGCTCAATCATCTTAGATTAAGCAACATGAATAAGTAGGTAAGATCAAAACCTACCTTGAAAAAATAATCATTTATAAACCTACAAAATAATTTTATGTGCAAAACAGCTTTGGAAGTTGGTGCCTTCGATTTAGTCGGATCTTTTGTTTTCGCCACCGACTTCCGAAACTGTTTTGCATTTAACATTATTTTTATGTTTTTGAAAGCGGTTTTACTTTTTGTTAAAAGTTATTTTATTTCAACATTTTGAGTTGCGAGTAAAATATTACCAACCTCGACGACGTCATTTAACAAATTTGAATGGGACAACATCAGAATTATACCCTTTAATAATTAAAAAAAAAAAACAAATTAGTTTATAAAACATGGAGATCTGAGACAACAAAATATTAAAAAAAACATACAACCAAATCAAAACCCTCCTACTTTTTGAAATCTGTTAAAAATAGTTTATTATAATATTGTCTAAAACAATACCATTACGCCACGCATATCTTTTTGGGGAATACATGCGTAGTATCACGCTTGTATTGTAGGTTTGTATGTTTAAAAATAAAGTAAGTGCAAGTATCATCTGCCACATAAATTGAAGCGCTTCCACCATGACACTCAGATTAAAAACTCGCTTTACGGTGTCATCTCTGGCATAATAACTCAATGACCCATTAGAGAATTTTTCCAATAATCTCTATCCATTTTCTAGTTCTTGGCTTGACGTGAACTAAATGAACTTGCCCACCATGAAGTTTTTAATTTAAAATTTAATCAACGAACGTGCGGGCTGTTTACATTGGTTATTTTAAAAATAGAATGTTGCATTATGTTTTTATTTTTACTGTTTGGTTTCTTAATATTTTCAGCCAGTCATTCTGGCTACATCATTCCAGGTAATTAAAACCTGTTTTGAGTATAACGTTGGCATCGCTGTTCACTTTTTGAATTTTTACGAGATAAATTTCGTTTTCGATGTTCTTTATGAATTACACAAGTTCATGGCGTGGTACAAAATTTAATGACGTTAGATTTATAATAAAAAAAAACCCCGCAACATCAAATCATAGTTACCATGTTCTTACAATATCGTTGACGTAACAGAATACCAAATGTCAAATCAATCAGACCTATGGAAATTTCTCACATACCTCCATGAAGTAGAAAAGAGCTGATAATCTTCAAACGGCTGCCCAGATTATTTTAAACCGTAGCTAAAAATACTCTCGAAGTCACCTTTCAAATAAAAAAACTGAATCAAAATTGGTCCCTTCATTTGGGAGCTACAATGGCAAAAATAGACACATAGATACACAGATACCTACGGTGAACTTACAAAATCTTTCTTTTTGCGTCGGGATTAAAAATAAAAAGACGATAATTTATAAAAAAATGTACTGTATAAGTTTTATTAATGGCGTTTTGATTTACAAAAATGATGACTCATCCTTTCAACCTTTTCCGAAATAAGTTTGGGTAGTTATCCAGTCTAACCAGATGCGGCTTAGTATCAGTGTTTTTAACCCCCATGTTAAAAACGACGGGGTGTTCCGATTTTGATTTTGATTTTGTTTTGGTTGAAACGTAAATTCGTCGGGAGTATTCTTAGCTATGTTCGATGAAAATCAGTCCAAGATGGCCGCCGCCACAAAATGGCCGTGTCGGGGGTTTCTTTAAATGTTTAATTTAATATAATTATAGTTATACATGACGCGAATATGCTATCAAACCTCCACAACCTGAGTAATACCAATATCTTTTATTCTCGTCACACATCAAATTCCACGATACTCACATTGATAGAAGAAAAACATTGTAAACGTCCCTACATAAAAGAGTATCTATGGAAGTATATTTGGAACCGCGCAAATAGCTTTGACATTTCAAATGTACCTGTATGGTCTAATTGGAATAAAATAATTGAATTTGAACATATGGATAGTGTTCGTTTGTGATTTAATAAATCAGCATTTCCCATGCTAAGATTATAAAGTTGTTTTAGTTAAGGAAAAATTCAATCGCGGGCAGGATTCGAATCTGCGTCTTCTGCTGCTGCTCTGACTTTTTTGGACTTCTGACAAACAGACTAGGTATCCATCAATCACTCCACTATCCACCAATCCACAATCGTGTGGTAACTAACGATTAATTGATTAAAAAATCACACTCACAAATTGAATAACGTAGTTATTACTTAGCTACTAGCTATTATGTTATAGAGGGGTCTATATCGTAACAGCGTTCTGTAGTTTCTGTCAAAAATCAAAATGTTTTATTTCAATTAGACATCTACTTAGATCGTTAATAAAGGTACTTTTGAAAAGTCAAAACTAGTTGCACGGTTCCAAAAAGTGGGTCTTATGAGAAGAGTCGACAAAAAACTACATAGGTATACTTTAAAAAAAAATCAAGATCGCATTACATTATTACAACTTTGTTTTAAATAGTTTGAGAATTAAGCAGTTTGTTGATCAACCCTTAAAGGAAGAAAGCGTGAGTTTATGTATAACTAGTTTCTGCCCGCGACTTTGTCTGCGTGGACTTCAGGATTGGGTCCGACCCGGATAAAAAGTAGCCTATATATTATTCCAGGCTATAATCTATCAGTGTGCCAAATTGTATCCAGATCCTTTCAGCCGTTCTGGCATGAAAGAATAACAAACATCCATACTCACAAACTTTCACGTTCATAGTATTAATAAGCAAGTAAGGATTTAAAAAAATATATTGAAAAAAATATACCTCTGGGAATGATGAATGATAAAAAATGACGTCAGCCAGGGCTGCCCGGAAAATAAATACATCAGCTGATAACCGAGCAATCCCAATCAATTTTACCGGCTTGAGGGTGACGCGAAGTGAATTTATTATTTACCAGCAGGATATTATTTAGGTACTATTGTCCCTTGGCAACGACTGTAGCTATATAAAGGATGTATATAATATGTTATTGACCATTTTGTGTTTGACTTTGTGGTTTGAATCCATGATAACGGGACGCCTATTTAAATACATGACATACACGCCTGTATTCCCCGAAGGGTTAAGCAGAGTAAGCCGGTATGCTTAGGTTCCATGTAATAGGGGACGAAGCTATTGACACCAATCGGACATAAATCCCAAATTCAGAGCTGCTGCTGAGAATTTCATAGAAAAATTCAATAATACTTTGCTGGAACTGGGAATTGAACTCAAGACCTGTAGCGTAACAGCTTAATAAGCTACCCGCAGAAATAAAGGACTGTGTAAACATTAATATTTTTAAAAAGAAACTAAGAAAACATATAGCCGCTATTTATTAAGAAGTATTAATTAATTTCCTAATTGTTATAAATTATTATTTACTCTAATTATTATGTTATTATTAAATTTTATTAAGTATAAGTTATTTGAAAGTAAACTTAAATTTAAATTAATTATGTCATAAATTTATATAAATGCATGTGCCAGATGTAAATGAAATCTTTATTATTAAATGTAATTACTTAATTCTTATTGTAAATGAACTGTAAAGTTTTTATAAGAAATAAATTTCTTTAAACCGAACAGTCGCCCTCAAGACCATTAAGCTAATGAGCATATTTATTATATATATATATTATTATATATAATAAATATATATTATATATATTATTTGGCACGATAAAAGTGAATTTTAAACTTCATTAATATGAAATATAATTATATTTATTCTGCAAGTAGATCTTTAGAGATACTTTTACATGTCAATAGTTTGGTTTTTTTTTATAGCTTCGACATTTTAGCGACCTCTGAGAAGAAACACCGAAAGAAACTCAGAGAATCATGGTCTCTTTTAAAGTCTAGACGTGGAAGAACACTTATATGTAAGTGGCATGATGTTGAAATGGCCTTTTGAGGAAAGAACCATAGCAGCTTTGAGTAGACCAGTCCCAGTGACGACACGCATGCATCAGTCATCGTATAGCTCAAACAGTGTTTAGGGAGCTCAACGATCTGTATGTTTATGGTCTTTTCAGGCTGTCTAAAAGAAGTAAATCGTTGACTTGTAAAAGTGTCTGTAAAAGATTTATTTTAAGAAATAAACTTAATATTTATCATGATAATTATTACACATGCTATTATTTCTTCATTGTTCTCCAAAGGAACAACAAAACCATTTCGCTTCATAACTGAGAATACTCTCCCTTTCGTGAAAGCGACAAAAAATAATAATCGGACATTCCCACTACGTAATCAAGTTAATAACTCCATTACGTGCTAGCTTGCGAAACATAATTCCATTTGGCGGACACTATCGACAAAATGTTACAAGAAGAAAGAGGATAGATAGTGCTTCGTATTTTTGTTTTGTCGTAACAATGTTGCCAGAATAAAACCATCAACATCGATAATGGGGAAATGTTTAAAAAAAATGCAGTAATATAATAGGATCGCAGGAATTTTCACGCACGACTAGGGTTGGCAGGCCCAAAAATAGAATAGCCCGACACAGATTCATATTTAGCCAAACATTTTACCCTGAAAGTATGACACAGTATTCTGATGAATGAATATGATACTTTTATTTATGCGAGCTGCTTGCGCGTTTTCGGCATTTGGCGGGGCGATGTTGACCAAAAGCTCAACAAAGGCCGGACAGGCTGGACTTGTATATGTTTGGCCGGACACGAGTGTAAAAAGACGGACATGTCTGGCAACCCTACACACGAAGATACTTTATTTTATTTTTAGATCGGGCCGGATATTAAAAAGTTTTATTGTTTGAGGTTGGTTCTGGTTTACTGGACACATTACAAGGGTTTAATTTTTTAAACGACCGTCTTAGTGAAGGGGTGTATTGTTTGTTTGTCTTGGCGTACTTGACATAGACTTATACCATCACGCCTGTATTTCTCGCAGGGTTAGACAGAGTGGGTAGGTACACCAACAATTCGCTGTTCAAACAATTTGCAATGTCCCATGTATGGTATGAAATGAAATATAATGAAATTTAATCTGCAAGAAGATCTTTAGAGATACTTTTACAAGTCAATGGTTTTTTTTATTTTTAATAGCTAGATGGCTTCGGCATTTCCTAACTGACGAGCTTTGAGAAGAAACACCGAAACAAACTCAGAGAATAATGGTCTCTTTTAAAGTCCAGACATGGAAGAACACTTATATGTGAGTGGTTCGATGTTGAGTAATGTCTGAAATGGCCTTTTGAGGAAGGAACCATAGCAGCTTTGAGTAGACCAGTCCCAACTGACGGCACGCATGCATCAGTCATCGTGTAGCTCAACCATAATTTAGGGAGCTCAACGACCTGTCGCACGACAATGGTATTGTATAGCTACGCAACTCCACGACAAAGCATTGCTGGTAATGATGTACTGATCCCAAACCCACAGGCCGCCGGTATGCTTAGGTCCTACTAATTTCATAGAATAACCCAATAACATTCCTCTAAATAGAACCTCGCTAAGACTTCTCGGCTTGTAACCCTAGACCATTTAGGACATTTATTTGATACATACACTCACGCCTATAGTTTAACTAAACTAAACTATAGGCTGCCATTTTTTATTTGTTATTTGATATCAATAAATAATACAAATAAATAAGTATACTCACTGAAACATTTTAAGAATAAATAAGATTATAAAAATAAGCTAAGATCAAACAAACTACCTGCAAATACGACAAAACCAAACATCGTTCCACAAAAAAATCCATTTATTGATAATCCCAAAAACTAAGTTCGTTCGTGTACCCGGCCAATTTCCGTAGACCTATCATCCCTTGCAATAAATAACTGATTTTTTTTAATCCGCGGCCCATTTTATTGTGGTCGATTGAATAATTTTATCTTTCAACGTCACTGGGTTTCTGTAGGTATTGGATTTCGTAAAATATGGATTCATTTGTTCCATTCGTTTCTATTAATATTTTTCGACATGTCTGATTTCAGTGAAGAGAATCTTATCTAGATAAATTGAGTACTCAGTGATCTAGATTTATACCAATTTCTCTTTTTACTATGTGTGCTGGTACCTACACTTATGTATGGAAATAAATGTTGGGTGTGGCAGAAGAGACATGAAAGTAGAATAAATGCGATCTTTGCGAAGTATGTGTGGTGTAACTCGGAATGATAGATTGAGGAACAGTGTGATAAGACAACGTTGCGCGCTGAAAGATGATGTAGTGACGCGTATTGAAAAGAATAAGCTGAGATGGTTTGGACATGTTGAAAGAATGAATGAAAGACGATTAATGAAAGGAATTTATAAGGCGAATGTCAGCGGCAGCGTCGGAAGAGGTCGCCTAGAGGACATACCAATGCCAATTATAATGACGAAGTCCTTCAGAAAGGTCAGGTGCGTAGTACTCACAACCGGCGTGTATGTATGAGAAGAGGTATGAATGTGGAAGAAGCAAAAGAAGTATGCAAGAATCATACCAAGTGGCGGTGTATAATTTCTGCCTACCCCTGTAGGAGAAAGGCGTAAGTGTATGTATGTACTATGTAGGTATGTTGGCCTTTTTATCAAAAAGTAGTGATCCGTGTGCGGCTTTACCTGCGCAGATTTTCGCATTCAAATATTAGACTGTTCTGGTGGATTTAAAAAGAAATACCTCTAGTCTAGTGGTCTTGCATGACGGCTATGATAAAGGCCCTGTGTTCAATTTCCAGGTTCAACAAAAAAAAAAGTCGAAACCAGACTTCTAAAATTTTTGTCGAGCTTAGAACCACTAGACTTATGAATAAGGCAGTTGTAAACATTCAAAAAATTTGCAGAAATAAATATCATAGTAATTATCAATACCTACTTTAACTATAATGTTTTTTTTATACCACTAAGGTGGCAAATAAGCATATATGGGCGCGTTGCCGACCCTGTAAATTAAGGAGGAATAGTTAGGCTGCCTGCATAGGAGACATTCTGCCATGCATGACAGCGGCGGTAATAACAACACCACCGGTCCCCCACACAGCCAACACAACGCTTCCGTGCGGAGCTCTGGCGACCTTGCTCACCTGTAAGAACGCAACATAGGACGGAGTTATGTTATTTGGCTAGGTAGGTTTGAGGTACTTCCCCAGTCGAGCGGCTCCAATTGTGAGTGGAATTATTCCATTCCACTATGCCCTTCCTCTCCTGGATTAAGTACGATCCGATTAAATTATATTTCAAAATGTTCCCTGAACATCGCCGAGCGGCAAAGTTTAATATGCATAAAACTTTAAGACCTAACGCTACTCCACGGCTTTAGTGCTAAGCCGTGTCTAGCTATCATCGAACTAAAAGTGTGTCAATAGTCTTCTAATCCCCGGAGCCAGACTACAGCCATCTAACGAGCCTCTCGACGTATCGGAATAATAGTCGGCTTGAATAGCCGATTAATATTCATACCTACTAGTCCCTGAAAATAGATAACAGTTAACCTATTTATTCGACCTATATGTATGTAATATTGTCAGAATTCTCAGTCTTTGCATATTTTTTGGGGTTCCGTACATCAAAAGGAAAATATGGAACCCTTATAAGATCACTTTGTTGTCCGTCCGTCTGTCAGTCAAGACCCTTTATCTTGGGAACGCGTGGAGGTATCGATTTGATATTAAAATCATATACTCAGGTCTACAGTTCCTAGAATCTGTAAAAAAATCGAACTTCTAAGTTAACGTAAAAAAAGATACGGCCGTTTATGCCGCAAAAAACGTGTATTTCAACACTCTCAAGGGAATCAAAATGTATAGGGTATTTTCTGTTAACTTAGAACTATGAAATTTGGCAAATAATATCGTCTTATACTACAAGTATAGGAAAAAATCTGAAAAAATATATATAATTATGTACCTACAAATTTGTACGGAACCCTCGGTCGGCTAGTCCGACTCGCGCTTGTTTGGTTTTTTTTTTAAAGTTTACTAGCAATGTGCGTCGCACATTACTAGTATTCTAGTTAACCCATCGTCCTAAGCTAAAATGCTTGTGTTACGAGTGGGTTCACGTCGGTAGGTTTCGAACCGGCAACCACATGATCGCCAGTCCGATGACCTAGTCATTAGGCTACTTACTTACTTAGGGTGGTAGAAGTAGCCCTCAGAATAAGAAAGAGTCAGTGAATCGAAAATAATTATGATTCTCCAAAAGGGGATTTTTTTCCGAAATATATACGCTAACTGAAGCAACTGAAGAAGTTTCTGTAAATAAAACGGTGTTGATTAGAAGCACGTACACCTTTCTGCCATTCTCCAAACTTCGTTAATGAAGCGCTCGATAAAAAATATTCCCTCAATTCCTAACTTTGTCAAAGCAAAATCATTACCGCGAAATTCCAAAATGCGATAAAAACTTCAATCAATAAGCTTACTGGAAGAAATCCGAAACTTAACTGCGAGTAAAAGGGACTCTGGAGACTAATATATATGTAGACTTTTATATCATGAAGTCTTGTATTTTAGACTACTTTTATAGCTGTTCAGCTTTTTATTGAAATAATATGGCAAATAAGTACTTACGCCCAAAGATATAATAACTATTAGATACGCCATGTTCATAGTAAATGTCCTTTAAAATTGAGTCGCGCTAAATGTCCATACCGATAACTAAATATTTTAGGCTTTATTATTGAGCGCGAGCATAGATACAGGTAGCATAAGATGAAAAGAAATAGCACTAAGCAGTTGTCTTATATGACACATTTGAAAGGTGTCGTTTAAAACAAAGATTAAGATTTTTTTTATTGTTGAACAGAATGAAAATTAGGTACATATCCTACAAATAAAAGAAGTAGAACATAATTTTATATACTAGATAATTTAATAAAAATATATATTATTATTAAAGAAAATAAAACACAAACTGCAACCGATTAAATGACTAATGAGGTACTTAGGTACCGTCCATACTATCTATTATTGCGAAAATAAGTCTGTCCGTTTAAATAAATAAGGCAAGAAGCTAGATTGCATATTGAGAAAGGACAAAGGCTGACTTTTGTCTAAAATAACCTGTCCGACCGCAAGTGAAACCGCCGTGATCATTACTTTATTATCGAACTTACATTTTAAGTAAATACTAATTAGCCTGTATTGTCCCACTCCTGAGTAAAGGCCTCAACTTTTTCCCTAATAATCTTTTTATTGAAATTAAACAAAATAAATAAAATACGACTGCTATGACATATTATTGACACACATATTATATACTAGAATTCCCCGGCGCAGGTTCGCCGTACTTAGATAATTTTCGTTTCTAAATAAATTGAGCCCACTGTATCTACACCATGGAGGTTTCTTATCATAAAAGGTGTTAAGTCTATTTTTTATGGAAGAAAACAATTATGTTTTTTTGTGTTTTTTTTTGCATTTTCCATGCTAAGATTAAAGAGTTATTTTAGTGACGGAAAGAAAACGATTACAAAATGTCACAGCGAATTACAACTGGTACTTGACGATGTGTGTGTCAAACGCAAAGTTTAGTCAAGTCTACAATAATTACTATGAAATTCTCAGAAAACCCCGATAACACTGCTCTACTTGGGAATGGAACCTAGAACCTCACATTCACAGCAACGCTTATGATCACTGTCCAATGAGATTATATATTAAAAATACTACAATATATCCAGTATGTTAAATACGTCCATAAAAACCTAGGACTGCCTCATTAGTCTAGTGGTCCCAAGCGCGACTGCTACACTGGAGGTCCTGGGTTCGATCCCCAGGTCGAGCAAAGTGTTATTGGGGTTTTCTATAAAATACTCAGTAGCAGCTCGGAGTCTGGATTTGTGCCCAGTGAATGGCTATAGGCTCGCCCCCTATTACATCGGACCTAAACATACTGGCGAACTGTGGGTGTACATTAAGTACGCCTCTGTCTAACCTTTCGGGGAATACAGGCGTGATGGTGTGTTATGTAAAAACCTAGACTGTAAATCAAGGCCATCATATAGACACCATTTAACACAAGGCCCGAGGCCTCCATTTTCGGGCCTTTGTAAACAAAGCCCCTATAGACTTTGTCAAACTCTGTCATTTCTATCAAATTATTGCAGGATTTCAAAGAATTTGTGATTACAAGCTTCAGTTATTTTCGAAGGGATCAAGTTTAATGTGTTTGAATTTTTTTAAGTTGTCCGTCGAGGCCAGACGAGGACTCGAGGCCATGACCTCGGAAAATGATCTTATTCTTTTTGTATTATTGAAAGGTTGTAATCTTTTTCGTATTTAGGTCAGAGATTAGCGTAGTTACTACCAGTAGGGACTAATATATTTTTTTTATTAGACCCTTTGATGAGGATAGCCGAAGATCGGGCTTTGTGGCGTTCACCAGGAGAGGCCTAAGTCCAGCAGTAGACGAATATAGGCTGAGGATGATGATGAATAGCTTCAGTAGATGGCGATCATGTTAGCCGGGTGAATATTTGAAAAACGTTACAACGTCATTAACTTCATCTCAAACTTAAGTACGATAAGATATATTTAAACTGTAAATAGATCTCATCAGAATATGTGTGTGATACAATGCAGGGCAGTGTCTGAAATGGCGTTTTGAAGAAAGATCCATAGCGGCACGCATGCATCAGACATTGTGTAGCTCAACCATATTATAGGGTGCTCAACAATCCGTCACACGACGATACCAGATCAGCGGAACATTTGCGTAGGCCACATAAAAAAATCTCGAAGCCACCAGACAGTTAAAAGTTAAATGACGTAGAATATCTAGCCTAAATCGTACTCACATTTACATAAAATCCTTTCCTTAATAATGTTCGTGTGGTTCCTATTTCCTAATAGGAACCACAGGAACACTAGCAAAAACTATACATAGATATAATAATAAGTTAAATGCAGACATAAACATACCTCCATATTATACAGAAACAAGCAGCAATATATACAGTTACTATATTAAACAAAGTGCTAGGAGATACAGTCTTCGTCAGTAATTAAAAGGGGTCCGAATATTCTTTTCCCCGAGGGTCTCGGGGCGGGAATTCGGAGTAACATCGAGTAAAAACTCGAGTGGGATTTTCTTTCTCAAGATATCTAATATTATATCAGCATCATTCAATAAAAGCCTATTATGGGAACATCGACTGGTTTTATAACCTATTCATATTTTATGGATATTTTATTAACTAGACACATAATATTATGTCGACGGCCTCCCACACGCTGAAATACGTAAATCAGTTTGACGGATGGCAAGCCGAAATAGTCTTGAATTTGCTGGGTTTACGATTTCATGATGTAATCGGGCTAAATGCGAAATTTTTGAATTGAAATGAAATGATAGGTATGTTTGTTTTCTGTAAATAAAACTATTAAAGACACACACGATTTAATTATAAAAATAATAAAATTATCGTGGGAGAGCCATGCTTCGGCACGAATGGGACGGCTCGATCGGAGTGATACCACAGCCTCACAGAAAACCGGTGTGAAACAACGCTTACGTTGTGTTTGCCGAGTGACTGAGGATACCGGAGGCCCAATCCCCTTTTAAAAGGCCGGCAATACACTTGTAACTCCTCTGGAGTTGCGGGTATCCAATGACGGCGGTAATCACATACCATCAGGCGACCTGTCTGCTTGTTTGGCCCTAATAGAAAAAAAAAAACAATAATTTCATCAATGTCGACACGATTGGCGTAGCGGTTGAGCGATCGGCTTCTGCGCCACGTGTTGTGGGTTCGATCCCCACACGGAGCAAATATTTGTATGATCTACAGGTAGTTGTTCCGGGTCTGGGCGTTTGTGTATATGAGAGAATTTGTGTTTGTAAACGCACCCACGATACAGGAGAAAATCCTAGTGTGGGGCAACGTTTTTTTTAAAGTAAAGAAAAAAAAATGTTTAAATTTTGTTATGTACAAGATGAGAAGAAACACGGAAACAAACTCCGAGAATTATGGTCTCTTTTAAAGTCCAGACAGGTAGGTAATATTAGTAGCAAAATCAATTGCTTATCCGTGTAAATCATCATGTTTATATTCCTCGAAGCGTTAGGCCTAGATGTACTAATGTACACTCAAATTTTACGACCACTAGACCATTAACAAAAGTAGGAATGAGTTTGATTCCTAGGATGGATAAACTATTCTTGGGATTTTCCGTGAAATTCTTTCTCGTCTTCAGGTTTGTTCACGGTTAATGGTAATAAGCTCGCCTATTTTTACATGGAATCTGAACATACCGGCGAACTGTAGGTCAACATATTTAGTACACGTCTGCCTAACTGTTCGTGGAGCACAGGAGTGATGATATGTGTATACACTCCAAGCAAATTAAAGAAGATTAATAGAAATCTTTCGAATCCAGGATTTTCTGTTGTTTCAAAATAAATTTTCTTTGGAGTTAAATAAGTTCTAGACCTTACTTATAAGTTCTTATTAGCAAGTTTATTAAGAAACTTTGAAGTAGAGATCCTCGAAAAGTATAAAGGCATGTACCAAGTGAGGTTCAGAAAAAAGTACGTGATATGAAATTCGGGAATTTTGATAAGACCAGTTTTACTTGACACCCATCTCTTCCCATAAAACATTTACATGCTTACAGTTTTCCTAAACTAGGGTAGGGCAAAGGATCTATAAAAAATGGTCAATCACTTCCGAAGTTTTTGCATTACCAATTTTACTTGATACCCACTTCTTCCAAGATTCTTCTTTCAAGATGGTAGGGTGAGAGGTCTTGATAAACTGGACATTTGTACCAGCGCTTTACAAAACAGATTTAGTTTTGCTATATCAACGTTATGGAGATAAGGTTAATAGAATTACGGAAAAAATGTGAATATTCACAAAATACTGATATTACTTATTTTTATGGGGCCTTATAACCCATAGAGGCTTATAGATTTATTGATGATGGGTATTTCATAAAAAAACTGCTGTAATAAAGTTCGATTTGGGGCTTAATCGGCCTTGGAACTCTACCTTGGTGAACTAATAGTGTAACCCTTCTTATTCTGTAAGATTTTACATACATACTATCACGCGAAGGGTTAGCAGGATTGTACTAATGTACACTTCTTTTAATGTAGCTCAGCGTGCTATGCTCGGAGTCTCTTTGAAGGAAATATCCGCAACGAGGTTATCCGACAGAGAACCAAAGTTACAAACATAGCCCACAAAATTAGCAAGCTGAAGTGGAAATTAGCTGGCCATATCTGTTGATGAACTGACAACTGCTAGGGAAGTCGTGATCTCGAGTGGAGACCGCGACTCGGCAAACGAAGCGTAGTACGCCCTCCGGCAAGATGCAGTGATGATTTGCGAAAGGTTGCTGGTGGAAGCTGGATGCGACAATCCGAGGACAGGGTGAAATGACGCACATTGGGTTAGGCCTACGTCAAGCAGTGGACTAGTACAGGCTAATAATGATGATGTACTTAATTGCCACCCACAGTACGCCGATATGCTTAAAGTCCCATATAATATGCATGCATTACATGTAACTGAAAACACATACCAGCGAACTGTGGATGTACATCAGCGCACCTCTGCTTACCCGTTTACAGGCGTAGATCTATTGATTTAAATTATTATCTTGGAATCAGATTGAGACCATAAATTCAGTAAATACGCTCACTTGAAATCTAAATTTAGTTGAAGCTTTAGTGAACCCCTGAATATATTACGATAGATAAGTACCTATTACATATTATTTAGTCTAGGATTTAGCGCGATTTAAATTTGAATATGTTGCTAAAATAAATTTCTTTAAATCTGTAGTCTATAATCAATAATAGTACATACTAAACGTATGTACGTGCGTACAGATCGGTTACTCTCCGCTTATACGGCTAGGATCTCTCGGGGACTGATTAGCTGGCGAACACCCTAACATCGGAGGCTGTCGTAAAGCACCTTAGTGTGTGTTTCGACTTCTGCGCGTAAGAGCCAGTCTCCCTTCGGTTGCTGCGGCTCTGGTAGTCTGCAGTCCGTAGCGGCTCTAAGGTTAATAACGCACTAGCAACTCCTCTTGTATTGCAGGTGTCCATTAGCAATGACTACTTACCATCAGGTGGCTCATCTGCTCATTTGGCGACATACTTAATCATAAAAAAATGCTTATTTGTTAATTTATCTTCTTCTTATCGTGTCAATGATCAAACAATTTTCGCGGAATGTGAGGCCTCAAAGCGCGGCCGTTAGAGATCGTCCCCCGTGCAGGTGTTTGGGCACAGGGGATACACCAGAACCCCATATTTTGCACTGATTGGTTCTGCATCTGCCAAAGTGGGTATGAATTCGATTTAAGGACTACCACACTGGGCACTGTAAGTCGTGTCTACGTGACGGTATTTATTTACTTAAGGATTAACAATTGCCTCATTGGTCTAGTGGTCCCAAGTGCGACTGCTACGCTAGAGGTCCTGGGTTCAGTCCCCAGGTCGAGCAAACTGTTATTGGTATTTTTTTATGAAATTCTCAGTAGCTGCTCGGAGTCTGGATTTGTGTCCAGTGAATGGCTATAGGCTTGCCTTCTATGACACGGGACCGAAACATACTGGCGAACCGTGGGTGTACATTAAGTACGCGTGTGCCTAATCCTTCGGGGAATACAGGCGTGATGGTATGTTAATGGATTTTCATGTAATGTCAACTCAATCATACCTGCGTTTCTTACACAAACACGTAAGAAGCACATGTTATATTTGTGTAAGCTACTAACTAACCGCTCACCTCTTTCAGCACTTCTCTTTCATCTCAAACTAGTTTCAGACGTAAAAACGCGAAGTATTTAACTGAATAGTCAAGCCTATCATTACAAACAGTATTACACTTATGAATCTTAACTGACTTTTATAACTAGCACGTGATGAATACAGTTAATAGTTATGACGTAGTTTTAAGACTTGGTTTAAAAATATCTGGCTTGTTTCTGTTTCCTGTAGCTAAATTTGGCCGGCTGTGAATATCAAGGACGGGGCTATCTATCATAATATGATCGAGATAACTACCTCATAAGTCTATTTCTCGTAAACATCAGGCGAACTGGCGGTCAAGCGTAAGCCTATCACGAATAAAAAAAACTACTGCTATGCTAGAGATCCTGTGTTCGATTTCCAGGTCGATCAAAGTATTGTTGGATTTTTTCTATGAAATTCTGAGTAGCAGCTGGGAATTTGAATTTGTTATTGGTTGAAGGCGATTGGCTCGCCCCTAAAACATAAACCTAAACAGTAACACTCGACTTTGCTCGACCTCGGAATCAAATCCAGGACCTCTAACATAGAATTCCCCTCTCCTCATATCAATATTATCTACTATATCAAATTTGATTGTACCTTAGATAGGCTAAAATAGCACCAATTCTATACACCGATCTAGCTCTAAAAATAGTCGATTCAAAAGCTCTGGTTACTCGTGTTTACAATCGAACTATGTTTCAAATAATCCTGGGATATGTTGCAAATCCGTACAAACTTGCCGAATGTTCTCGAAACTATAATCCCGGATAGATAGCAGCCCTATTAATAATTTCAACATGAGGTATTATGTAGTCTAAAATAGACTTATGAAGGCACACGATGGATTTAAAGGCTTATTCCTGACTAATACCGAAAAATCAATACCATTTATAAAATTCCATACTCATACCGTTTCATATGCTTGACTCTGACCACTTTCATTAAAAAATGGGAAGAGATTATTTAAATTTTAGGTGGTAAGTAGGTATTGAATCATTATCCTCCAGGTTTTTTCCCAACTATGTTGGTGTCAGATTCCATTCTAACCAGATGCGGCTCATCAATAAATTTACACATAGCGACTGCCATCAGAAACCCAATTTTTGGGCAATTCCGATATCCGGAAGGTAGACTGGTTGTCAGGCCTTTTGGGCTTCTGACTACCTAACACTAACAATTGTGATAGATGTTGTAAAATAATGTCGGTAAATTCAGTAATCTGCGTTTTTTTTTATTTCAAAATAAAATTTTCACTATTTTAGGCAAAAAGGCCAGGTGCCTGGGTGTCTTTAAATCACGAGTGAATCGGTTTCTTCTAGGCCAGCTCAGGCGCTCCATCGTAGATCGCAGTATCGTCAGGCAAACTGGCGGTCAAGCGTGACCTTATCATGAATAAAAAATAAAGGTGCGTAGTACTCGCAACAGGCGCGTGTGTATCAGAAGATGTAAATGTGTGTGAATGTGGTAGAAGCGAAAGAAGTATGCAAGTGGCGGTCTGTAGTTTCTGCCTATCTCTGGAGAGAAAAGCTTGTGTGTATGTATCTATGTAAAATCACGGACACTAGGATTTTCTTTTGTATTTTAGGTGTTTTTACAAACAATTTCTCACACATCCAGACCAAATATTGGGAATATAAACATCGTGATATTTACAACTTAGTTCGGTGGTAGAACCTCTTGAGGTCTGACTGGCTAGCGACCACCCTTACGTCGCTCGGAGTCTGTCGTAAAGTACCTTGGAGTGTGTTTCGATTTTTGCACGTAAGAACCAGTTCCTCTCGGTTGCTGCGGCTCTGGCGTTCTGCAGTTCGTAGAGGCTCTCAAAGATCGGCAATGAATTAGCAACTGGGCACGACGTCTTACCACCAGGTGGCTCGTCAGCATTTTTGCCGACTTAATCCATAAAAAAAATATACTAGTACGTACCAGCTCAACATATCTTTCTCAATCCTTGTTACTACATTTTTACTCCACACTGCTCCCTTCTCAAGCTAATTTCATCCCTCAAAGTTACACCACACACCCCTTTACGTTTATTAGTAAGGGATAAACAACCTCCGACCTATGTGACAACGATGATAGAAAAAAAAACTAGTAGATATTATATCGCACTTTTTCAAGTGTATTTCGGGTCCTTTGGGCCGAGATCCCTTCGCAGCCCATTTTGACAATGTATGTCATTGGAAAGGCGAGGTCAAGCGTGAGACGGAATATTTTAGGGTTCTCAACATATTTTGTTAAGGATTTTTCACAGGAAACACGGAGATAGAGTCAAAGGACGATGCGGAAGATTGGAATAATATGAACAGTGCATTTAAATGAGAGTGTTCGTACTTACTATCTGTATCTATTAAGTGTACTGATTTAGAAAGAAAAATATTTATTTGGTACAGCATAAAATGATATTGTTAAATGAAAGAAACAAATTTGTATAAAACAAACAAAAAACAGAAATAATTTAAAAACAATATCTCACGGCTGTACCAAACGGGTCTACAGATCAGCATGATGTCAAACACAACAGAGTGCTTGACGCTGGTTTTCATTTGGAGCCCGCATTTAATTTACCTATAATGATATTAGCAATACTTACTTATACTCGTTTCATATAAGCTGCCAATTAATAGGTTCCGAGGTTGAATCACACCACGCGCTTTTCAAAGATTTACGTAACCTGTACCATAACCTGTGTAGAATTACACCAGTATTCCCCGAAGACTTAGGCAGAGGCGTACTAATGTACCACAGTTCGCCGGTATGTTTAGATCCCATGTAATAGGGGACGAACCTATTGCTATTAACCGGGCACGGATTCCAAACTCCGAGCTGCTACTGAGAATTTCATAGTAAAACCCAATAACACTTTGCTCGACCTGGGAATCGAACCCAGGACCTCTAGCGTAGCAGTCCCGCTCATAACCACTAAGCTAATGAGGCAGTTTTCAAGATTTGTCTGATGCTTTTAGGTACCTACATGGTACCTCAAAATACCGTAAGGGTTACTGTAGTGAGCGAGCAAATTATCACTAACTAAGCACAAATCCAAACTCCGAGTTGGAAATCGAACCCAGAACTTCTCGCTCAGCATCCGCGCTTGGCCAATGACACAGTTCAACCATGTAAATATCGAAATATGGCAGTAAATTTGACAAATTCAATTTTGAACGCCACTATTAACGCTTCAAAATAAACACCAATAAAATATTTCTGTTTCAACTCTATTGACAAACTTTCTACGTGAATGGAATATAAATTCGTTTGTCTCTCATTTTATTTTAACAATGTAGATGTTCGTGCGGAAATAATAGCTTTTTGCACGTGTAATTAATTACACATACATATACTCACGCCTTTCTCCCACAGGGGTAGGCAGAAACTATAGACTGCCACTTGCTACGATTCTTGCATACTTCTTTTGCTTCTTCCACATTCATACATCTTCTCATACATACACGCCGGTTGCGAGTGCTACGCACCTGACCTTTTTGAAGGATTTCGCCAATAAGATCGGCGTATGTCCTTCTAGGGCGACCTCTACCGGCGCTGCCGCTGACATTCGCCTTATAAATTCCTTTCGTTAATCGTCTTTCATTCTTTCAACATGCACAAACCATAATTAATTATATAGGTCATATTTTTGTAATTAACAATACGTACGTTTATACAGGGGTACCTATATCTATATTTACCAATCAGAGAGGTGTGTCTGTGTACACCATAGAATGAAATTCATAATAGTTGAATACATACCATCACGCCTGTATTCCCCGAAGGGTTGGGCAGAGGCGTACTGATGTACAGTGGCGACCAAAAGTCCATAGGCAATCTCACAACACAATATCTTGACGTTTAGTTTGACTTACGACCTTCTATTCATTGTCGTTAACAAGTGACACGCACTGGCTGTATCGAGCTCGCTCGCACTGTTCATAGCAATGTAATTCTTAGCGTGCTTATGGACTTTTGAGTGTTTACTGCACATCTACATTTCACCGGTATGTTTAGGTCCCATGTAATAGGGCGAGCCTAATTGCTGCTATTAGTTGACTACAATCCATACTAATTTTACAAATGTGAAAGTTTATCTGTTCGTTTTCGATTCTAAAACGCTGGACCAATTTTGATGAATTTTAGTAAACAAATACTTTGGTCTTTGGAGGGCATCGGCGTGAGAATGAAACCGCAGCCAACAGATAGTGTTGTATATCTTTAACAAAGCCTTTGATGGATTGGTGACACGATCATAATCATAATGATGAAATAATCATTTTATCATCATTAACCCCATTCACTGTCTACCTAGGTATATAATTTTATTTTAGTGAAGGGAAATATCGACCGCTGACAGGATTCGATCCTGCGTCTTCTGGTTAGATAAACCAGACGCTATGACCTATAATCCACCGCGAGTCTTACCCGCCAGATCGACATTTGCCTTCACATTATTAGCATATTCGAATTAGCATGGAAAATGCAAAAAAAGATACCTCAGTAGTAAGTCTTTTGGTCACTGTTTTAAAAATAATCTGTAGGTACACAGTATAAAATATATTATGTCAAAAAAACTAAACTATAATCCCATTTGAAAGCACTGCAGGCCAAAATTATTATCCCACATAGGAAAAGGCTTGAATGATAAATTATTTCCTCGCAGAACTCCAAAAATCGTACTCAAACTATGTTTGGAGCGAACATTAGCCACAGAAGAGAGATTTATGATATTACACTGCGGGCCACAGAAAATGTACAGCGAAAAGTGAGATGTGTTAAGAGAATAGAATTTATACATAACAAAGACCCTTTTTTTTGAATATAAGATCCCAGAAAAATTCAAAACATAGCATAACATACCTACCGTCATGCCTGTACTCGCAAAAGGGATAGGCAAAGGTGAACTGACTAATAGTTCGTCGATAGGTTATGGCTCATGTAATAATGGGTTAGCCTATTGCCATTAACCGGGCATAAATCCAAATTCCACGCTGCTACTGAGAATTTCATAGACAAACAAAAAATGTTTGCTCGCTCTGGAAATAGAACCCAGGACATGTAGAGTAGCAGTCGCGTTTAGGACCATTAGACTATGGAGGCGATGCGATGGTCTTTTGATTCTTCGAATTTAAGAGATCTCAGCAAAATTTCAAAAAGTCGAAAAATATAGAGTTGTGTACTGCAGGCCACTGAAAATGCATCACATTGCAAAGTTCACAATATCCATTTTGACCGGCTAGATAAAATGTTGGAGCGCTTCAAATTTACGGCTGAGTGAATATTTTTTTAGGCTTCCTAACTTGACTGATGTATGGTTGACAGTTTTTATTTATGGCACGCTGGACGGTCCGGCGGATAGTTTGATTAACGGAAACCAAAATGTTGCATACGTGTCGCAGAATAACATGAATTACAAATATTCCATTGCATACACACGTGCTATATTTAATACATTTAGATTTTACTTTAGCAGATTTTTATTAAAGCAAATAGATTGAGCTCGCAAGAGCGTGATAAGACAACGTTGCGGCTTAGAATATAATGAATTGAAAATAATATATTGGGATGGTTTGGGCATGTCGAGTGGATATCGAGAATCGATGAAAGGCGATTAACGAAAGGGATTTATAAAGCGAATGTCAGTGGAACCGCCGTGAGGGGACGTACTAGAAAGACATACGGTGAGGTCCTTCAAAAAGGTCAGGTACATCGTACATATATGACAAGATGTATGAATGTGGATGAAGCAAAAAAAATAAGTATGCAAGTAGTAGCAAGTGGCGATCTATAGTTTCTGCCTAAAAGGCTTGAGTGTATGTATGTATTTATATTGTAGTGTAGAGGAATTTGTAAGGTTAGGCTGCGTTCATTCTCACGTCGAAACTCCTCTGAGAGACTTTTATAACGCGATAAAATCCGTAAAAAGTAGTTTTTATTTTATTGGCCACTTTTGATTAATACTAAGGTTCTAATTATAGAATTGCTAAATGCGGGTGGCTATAACGGCTCAATCATAGGCTTCATTCAGAAATTCCTCTAAATCAATTGCCACCCATTATGAATCATCAAAATTTGCCAGTTTAGTCCCCCAGAGTATAGAATTGATTAAGAGAATAGCCAAATGCCGCCGGTGGCTGAAATGGCTTAATCATTGCCTACATTCAGCAATTTCGCTAAATCAATTCACACCTATTATGATTCATGAAAATTTGTCAGTTTAGTCCCCCGGAGGACCAACGTATCCAAGGACCAATTAATCACCTTTTGACATTAATCTAAGCAACAACATGATAAGTAATTACTTGTCATCAAAATGTCCAGCTATCGTCCATCTTCTTATAATCCTATAATTATTATGCTTGATAGCAATTTAAGCTAAACAATTAGATGCCAACCCTAGGGATAGATTTACGTCAGAATATGACTGATAGATACAGCTGTTTTGAGTAGGGTTGGCAACTCACTGGGGAGAAATTAAGGATTAAGGATGGGCAAATGAGATATATAAAAAATATTTTGGTTAAGTTGTGAATTTACAGTGACACACGAGTGACAAATATATTTTATACTAGCGGCCCGTCCCGTCTTCGTACGGGTGGACATTATTAAAGTTTTAGTAGGGATTCCTACTTTTTTCTAGTAATAAATATAGTCTATGTTACTCAGGGATAATGTAGCATTCTAATAGTGAAAGAATTTTTGAAATCGATCCAGTAGATTTTGAGTTTATTCGTTACAAACATACAAAAATCCAAATCTTTCCTCTTTATAATATTAGGGCAGATTTATATAATTATGTATTCATTAAAAAAAACATAACGTACCATGACGCCTGTATTCCCCGAAGGGTTAGGCAGAGGTGTACTACTGTACACCCACAGTTCGCCGGTATGTTTAGATCCCATGTAATAGAGAGCGAGCCCATTGCCATTAATTGGGGACAAGTCCAAACTCCGAGGAGCTATTGACGATTTCATAGATAAACCCAATAACACTTTGTCTAAACTAGTATTAATAGGTACCTTTTCTTCAAAGATGAATTTTCTCAAACTGCCCCTTAGTTTTTGCTTATTAGAAAGACCAATTAAGCTTGACCTCTACGTTGTACGAGTTTACATACAATAAAGAGATCAGACTTGAACGAACAAAAATTTTAATGATAATAGCAAAAGTGAAAATATCGTTCACTACTTGTTAAGTGTAAATCTCAACGTGAGGATCTAAAAAATTTTTTAAGAACTTGCTTAATATAATTTTCTACTCTAATTATATTTTGTAGCAACCCTGTTCAAATTTGTCTTTAAATTTGGGAGACAACAAGGAGTGCCCAGCGATTGGAAGCGTTTACTACTGCCAGTCGCCTGTCAAATTTGCACAAAAGCCGGGCAAACACGATAACGATGAGACAGCCCTATTTAGAATGCTTAACCGTTCGTGCTAAACAGTCCAAAACTCTAAATTATTTTGGTCTGATACTTCAGCTTATGTTAAGGTTGATCGTTAACGTGAGCTCGCCAAATTCAAATTTGAATATTTTTCGCATTTTGAATGTCTATAAGTTCTAGATTCATACCAATCGAACTTCGTGACTGCTATGTATGTAACCACATGAACAATATAATAATAGATATAATTAAATTTAAAAGACCCTCGCAGCATCTACACATTGTTACCATGTTCTTGCAATATCGTTGAAGTAACAGGATACCAAATTCCAAATCGATCAATGGAATACGCTCACATCCCTTCATGTACCAGAAATTAGCTGATAATCTTCAAACGGTTGGAGAGATTTTCTTAAATCATAGCTAAGAATAGTGTTCGCGATGAAGTCACATTTCAAATACCTAAAAAAATGAATCAAAATCGGTTCATTCGTTTGGCCGGTACGATGCAACAGACATAAATACACACGTTAAACTTATAACTCCCCTCTTTTTGCTTTGGGGGTTAATAATACCTTGAGAATAACTCTCAATTCTCTTTGGAAATATATCTTTATAATATTTTCTAAGTCGTAACTTCATAACTCCCTGAAGACTAGAGTTCCACGACACCTAAGTACATCTTGGTGTACTCGTAAATCGTGGTTACCTTATATAACAGTTTCAAACGTAGGAACTTTTATGTCCGTGTGATATGATGGTCACCTCTGCATATTTTTACGATATTGCACTCTTATGGGATATTGAAAAATAGAGATGGTTAAGATGATAATAAAAAAAATACGAAGATCCCAGAGGATGTTCCGTACTATAAAAAAAGGATAAAAATGAATTTATGTAAAGTAACTATGCTCAAGAGTCCGGCGGATCGATTTTCTCTTATAAACGTAATTCCGAAATAAATCGTAACTCAAACACAATTTAATCAAATTCTGTTATTATTCGGGTTCCGATACCGGTAATCTAGGTTCCTACGTTACCATTTCGTCCAAAATACTTCACTGGAAATAAATGTAAGCGAATGCAATTTTTGATAACTTTACCAAGTTTGAAACGATTTTTCGGTCTTTCATTTCCAGTGAAGTAGTAGTAGAAAAAATAGTATCGTAGCAACCTAGATTAACGGTATCCAAATCCGAATAATAACATATTTTGATAAAATATTGTCTGGATTACGATTTATTTCGGTATTACGTTTTTGTGGGCAATTCAAGCTCCACCGGACCCTTAAACGGTAAAGGTTTTATTGGTGTTTGTTCAAACTAGATACCTATTATATCTATGTAAATCAATTGCTGTAACTTCAAAACTAACAAGCTATTTAATTACAAACTTAAATTTTACGGCAAATAGAGTCCATTTTCCTTTGCAGTATAAATTTATTTTCAGCCGTTTACACACAAAGTTTATTTATATAGAATTTAGTTACTAGAAATATGTAGATACTACCCTGAGCCTAAATATACAAAGTTCTTGATGAACATTTGTTGGTTTTAAATACATAATTGCCAGCAAAGCGTACCGTGTTTAGTCAGTATGTAACATACTATCAAGCATGTATACTCAGAAGGGTAAGGCAGAACTAATGTAGGCATTTGTGTGTGAACTAATGTAACCCAAAGTTATTTTTTTTTTATTCGTGATAGGCTTACGCTTGACGGCCAGTTAGCCTGATGTTGAGCGATACTGCGATCTGCGATGGAGCGCGCTTGCGTAGAAGAAACCGATTCACTCATGATTTAAAGACACCCAGATTATAACTACCGGAGAAGACCCACTTAAAATGGTATGGTCCCATTTAAAAGGGGCCACCAACCGGACACAAATCTAAATTCCAAACTGCTACCGAGAATTTCGTAGAAATTCAAAATAACTCTTTGCTCGACCTCTAGCGTAGCGGTCGTGGGACCACTAGACAAATGAGGCAGTCTATTTTATTTTATTTATGAAAATGACACAAATAATAAGAACTCTTTAAAACTAAGAAATAAAATTGCAATATCTCTGCAAGAAACAAGCTATACACAGTCATGTCCATTGATCCATTAATGTACATCGTGATGTTATAATAATAATAATAAATCTTTATTTATCTTTATTTTATTATTTATGTGTTATAAAATAAAATAGCTTTACTATATTTTCTTGTGCCTTAGCTGTTGTATTTTGACTATTAAAGTTAGTTTTAATTTAATTGTATTAATAAAAACTAACTGTCATAATCAAAAGGCCCAACATTTTCCCTTTGAGCTTTCCAAATTAAAGCAGGGACCTTCAACGCAAAGATTTACCATACCCCAAGGCGACTCTGTAAAAACAACAGACATGGATGTCAAAACATTGTTCGAAAACAAACAATAGTGATCGTAAAGAAAAAACAAGAATGAAATGGCCTAGCCCGAAGCAACAGATCTAAAGGAACTCATCCAACACAGCGTAATATACACGATGAGATGAGAGAGAAAATTTTTCTTGCTGATCTTGTATCGTGCGACGGTTCGTTGAGCTCCCTAAATAATAGTTGAGCTACACTATGACTCGTGATTGCGTGCCGTCAGGACAAGTCAAAGCTGACTCTTTCTCCAAAAAGCCTGTTTAGATATTGCCCTTTATTGCAAAGCTGACAATATCTGATACTAATGTTTCTCTGAGTGTGTTTTGGTGTTTCATATCAAAAGTCAAAGAACTATTTATAGAAATAAATGTAGTTTTTCATTACATCGCAAAATGTTAGTTGGTGATTGAAAACGAACTTATAGGGCTATTCCGAAATATAAATATACCATTAAGCTTCTATCCCTGAAAGGTCACGCAGAACGCAGAAGTGTATTAATGTCACCTACGTTTCACCGGGAGTTAATTAGCAGGGCAAGATAGCAAGGTAGCTTAAGGATATCCAGCAGGGTCCAAACTTACAAATTAAACAACCGCAGCTGGGCGTCTTCTATGGGGTTCGGCCATATACTGGATTATTATTTAGGGAGAAAAGGCTCAGCGCGGGTCGGCTCGACCAAGAAACAGGGTAGGTTACCAGTAAATCGGGTCTTCCCGACAGGCCTCACTGGCGAAGATAATAAATAGGACAGACTGTCCGGAAAGCGCCGGACGATCGTTTACATACGGGTAACATCAATCGTGGATATTTTAACTCCGCTTTAACAGTAGGATATAGTGTAGTTGATGAATACCCTTAAACTAACAAAAATACTTCAAATGAAAACCTTTGTGAGTTATTTGTTGGTTATTCCAAAGAAATACTCTAGTTGTATATTTATTTTTTTCATTCTGTAGAATGTAAAAAGGTGTTATATCGCAAGTTCAAGCCCTGGTTAAATAGACTAAATTTTTATTTTGTTTGTGGAAATACAAATATCCTCCCATTTCGTATTGATTCAATATTATCATAGAATTTAAAATTTTAGTAAAGTGTTGGTATTTAAATGGTAATTTTGTAATATATTTTCCTATTAATCTGTCGTATATAAAAAAAAAATGATAAAATTACTACAGTAGACAGACAATTCGCTGGCGTAAATCTAGTAGTCTTTAAATTCTTAAGGAAAATAAAGGTTATTTTCGCCTGTCACACGCTCAGTATAATTCAATTACTATGAGATATTATCACACGTGTGTACTAGTCTCTAAAGTAAACTTAACACGATTATAAATCAGATAAGATAATAAATCTAATTACCTAACTGAAATTTTGAATTGAGAATGTTAATTAAGTACGTCAAGTAGAGCATACTCCTACGCGTACTTAGAGAGCGAGATAGCGATATAATTAGATGCTTTTCACACCCTTCATTTAACTTGGGTGTACTTAACAAGAGTACTTGTCCTTGTCGTGGTGCAAGGCACGAAATGGAGCGGTTCTTTATACATTACGATCAAAATAACTGCGCGTATATGAAGTTCGCCGTATCGAAGCACGTAAAATCACTTCTCAAATATATAATATAGAAATATTTACGACCTCAATTGTCTTTATATTGCAATTCCACTTGTAGTCCACTTCAGACAGCGACAATTATTTCGACCGAACTCTAAAATGAGAAGTAGCACAGATCATATACCTACATCAGTATACCGAAGAGTTAGCCGGTGTACAGATGCACACCCACAGTTCGCCGAAATCTCTTAAGATCCTATATAACGGAGCGAGTGAGTCACATAAACCGGACCCAAATTCAAACTTCGGGCTTCAATTAAATAAATACTAGCCGTTGCCCGTGGTTCTACTCGCATCAAAAAGGAATATTTGAGGCAAAAGTAAACTTAAGATCTAATCTATCTCTATACAATAATTCATCAAAATTGGTTGAGCGGTTTTGGCGGGAAAATATAGCAAAGAGACGGACAGGTACTTTCTCATTTATAATATTAGTACGGATTGCTTTTTCAAAAATACAAACAGCCTCAATAGGTCCTAGCCTATTTACAAGATAAATAACTAGATATATCTACAATAAGTAGATAGAACAAATATGTGAATATCAAAGTATGTTCTCGAACCTTCTAAATTACTCCCCCGCTTCAGCTTATAACTTGACAACAAAATCACGGCGCCATCGTCTCTTTAAGTTGCTAAAGTAAATGTTAGTCTTCAATTTGCCATGTTTTCTTTGTCTCTAGTTACCGGGACTGGCTAGCAGTAACTAATAACGATGCGGTTTGAAGCTCATCAGGTATCTTTGTGTCCATATTTTGGTCCTTTTGTACGATCAATATTTACGGCGAATTTTGGTCTTTTGAGTCAATTTTCTTAAATCAGACCCCTCATTTAATCCGTTGTGCTATATATTTTAATGGATATTTTTTATGGTTTGGACATGTTGAAAGAATTGATGAAAGACTATTAACGAATGGAATTTATAAGGCGAATGTCAGCGGCAGCGTCGGAAGAGGTCACCCTAAAGGGACATACGCCAATCTGATTGCCGATATCCTTCAAAAAGGTCAGGTGCGTAGAACCTACTCGCAAACGGCGCGTATGTATGAGAATATGTATGAGTGTCGAAGAAGCAAAAGAAGTGTGCAAGAATCGTAGCTAATGGCGGTGTATAGTTTCTGCCTACCCCTGTAGGAGAATGGCGTGAGTGTATGTATGTATATTTTGATCGCCGAAATTAGCAACCTTAGTATACAATACAATAATGTATCAGTAACGACAGATTACCAGTCTATAGCTCAACACTAGTGAAGTAAATGGTGATTACCACAGTATACTTGTACTCCATACATTAACTATTGCCCAACTGGTATGTTGCGAAATCTATAACAGCATATTATTCTACACTTTGCTTTTAGATGAACATTAATTTTAATTGCACTGATGATAGATATATAGATAATATTGGTTTATTTATTTGTGTACTAAAGGATTTTAAGTCAGACAACCCAAAATGTTATTTAAAAATACGAAAATTTGGATAAGAATGTCTGGATTTACATCAAATGTTTGGATTTATCTTCGACTAGTTTCTGCCCACGATATCGTCAGCGTAGTCTTCAGAATTGGGTCGGACTTAGAGAAAAAGTATACTACGTGCTATTCCAGATTATAGTCTCTCTCTGTAACAAATTGCATCGAGAAATAAAGTGTCAAAGGGATCTCCATAGTAACCAACATTTTCTAACAAATAACAATATGGCACCGCACTTCAAATAATGAAAAATGATTTTTTTTGTACCTTAAGTAACCTACATTATATTAATATTTTCGTAGGGATCTCTAATTAAAAAACTACAGCCTATGTTACTCGCTGATAATGTAGCTTTCTATTGGTGAAAGAATTTTTTAAATCGGTCTAGTAGTTTTGGCGTAAAAGCGTAACAAACAAACAAACTCACTTTCGCATTTATAATAGTTAGGATTATACCAAGTAAGATTAATGGCAAGAGTTTTCAAAATCATGTACGCATTAATAGTTAATTATTAAGCCCTTAAACGGTGAAGGAAATCATTGCGACGAAACCTGCATGCCTGAGAGATTTTCTTGACGGTATGTGAACTCACCATACTGTGCCGATTGACAGACTTCACAGGCAGTGTACCCTGAAGAACTATATCCTAACTCATCTCGTTCTGAGAGAAGACCACCCCCTCAACTCAGCAGTGACGCAATATAATTTGAAAATAAATATAGCTCGTGATTTAAAGACACCCAATCTGGGTGTCTTTAAATCACGAACTTAAATATAATATACTATAAGACTTAAACTTAAATATAATATAAGAACTATGGATGTTACATTAGATCAAGTAGGTACCCAAGTACAATACATTTCTCATTAATTTGACGGGACTTTGCACTTCAATTGCTTTTGTGCCCACATTCTGTTTGCATAAAGCTAATTACCTATACACCGTGGCAGCTTGAGATGGATTGCCTATGTTGTACAACTGGCTTTACGTAGGGTTGCCAATAATGCTAATTTGTTTAAAATTTTTATATATAGTGTCCGTGTACTCCAGGATGGATTTTTAACCCTTACGCAAAATAAAATTTTAGTAGATATGATAATGTTATGTTGAAATAATGTTTTCTTTCTGACTCTGTGGCATTATAAATAGATCGACCGATTTCAAAAGTTTTTGTTTCAGAACTTAATTTATGGGGATAGTTATATTCCAAAATAGCAATGGTTAGCCACTTAGGAATTTCAATTAGGTAGTTAATTAAAAATAGAAAATCGCTTCAAAGTTTAAAAAGATTTTTGTTTAGTTCCCATGTAACCTAGTTTACTTATATTACACTCAAAAATCTAAAACTCTCAATCTTTGGAGTATGAGTTAAATTATCTCTATGAAATGGTTCACGGCTCAATTATCGCACAAAAAAAAAATAATACTTACATTCGAGCACGGCACACAGTTACTTTTTCATATTCCAGGTGATTTTGTGTATGATATTTTTATAATTTGTTTCGCTATTAGCTAAGCTTAGCTTTTTTAAAACAAACGAACAAGAATAAGGCCCTGTTTTTATCATAAAAATCCAGCATTTTGAAACTATGGTTGAAATAATTTGACTAATGCCAGCCCTGGCTTTAGCGGCTTTGGAAACTGGGTCAAAGTTTATCCAAACTTGTCCAAAATTACACCTGAAGCCATTAGGAATGGTACATATACACTGTGAAACAGAAAGGTAAAATTATATGGTTTACTAGTACATATTAAATCATACAGATTGCCTCATTAGCTTAGTAGTCCTGAGCGGGATTGCTACGCTAGAGGTCCTGGGTCGTTTCCCATACACAATCATATTTTAATTAATTCCTTCTTTCAATAAGTGTTCCTTGACTGAACAGTTTTTTTTTCGGTACCCAAAAATGGACGAAAAATCGAATCATGATCTCTTAAAGTCCAGACATAGTAGTCGCAAAATGTGAGATACAAGTACCTACTATTTTTTCTAACCCCTTGCGGGATAATATGTTACGACTAACATAGCTCCGAGGTTTAATGACCTTATTTAAACAATAGTATTCACACACATTACTGTGAGTGACATGTCAGATAAGGGTTGGGCTATTTTGGGCACATTAGACCCCGAGGGACAGCCATTTGCAGTTAAGGGTTGTGTGAAGTATTTTTATTTTATACAGGATGATAGACGCGACAAATGAAAATATATAATTCTGTGCGTAACAAAAGAAATTTATAGCACTATGGAAGTCCATAGGCAATCTCACAACGCAATAGCTTGACGTTTGAACACCAATAAAATATTTCTGTTTCAACTCTATTGACAAACTTTCCGCGTGAATGGAATTTAAATTCGTTTGTCTCTCATTTTATTTTAATATTGTGGATGTTCGTGCCGAATTAATTGCTTTTTGCACGTGTAATTAATTATATAGGTCATATTTTTGTAATTAAATATTACGTACGTTTATACAGGGATATATCTATATTTACCAATCAGAGAGGTGTGTCTGTGTACACCATAGAATGAAATTCATAATAGTTGATCACATACCATCACGCCTGTATTCCCCGAAGGATTGGGCAGAGGCGTACTGATGTACAGTGGTGACCAAAAGCCCATAGGCAATCTCACAACGCAATAGCTTGACGTTTAGTTAGACTTACGACCTTCTATTCATTGTCGTTAACAAGTGACACGCACTGGCTGTATCGAGCTCTCTCGTTCTGTTCATAGCAATGTAATCCTTAGCGTGCTTATGGACTTTTGAGCGTTTACTGTACCTGGGTTTAAAGATATTTTATTCTCAATAAAACACCAATTGTACAGACAGCCTCATTAGTCTAGTGGTCCCAAGCGCGACTGCTACGCTAGAGGTCCTGGGTTCGATCCCCAGGTCGAGCAAAGTGTTATTGGGTTTTTCAGTGAAATTCTCAGCAGCAGTTCGGAGTCTAGATTTGTGCCCGGTTAAAGGCAATAGGCTCGCCCCCTATTACATGGGACCTAAACATACCGGCGAATTGTGGGTGTACATTAGTACACCTCTGCCTAACCCTTCGGGGAATACAGGCGGGATGGTATGTTATGTTAAAAACACAAAGTCACTTACTTGAGTACAACAAATTACTTAAATTAAGAGATACAAGTTTCATAAGGGGAAAATCATTATCGAAAGTATAATTTAATTAATTAATTAACGGTTAGTGAACCTCCTATTTCAATTTGTTGCATGTTAAAGTCACCTGTATGCAGAAGGATCCAATAACTTCGTTGGCAACGATTTATTCCGGGAACATTGATCTAGAATCTAGAACTCAGCAAATAAAAGTTTATTGAATCAATATTAATGTTTCACTACCTTTGCGTACAAATACTTGGCCGAGTTAATATTTGGTTCAACAATTTTTATGGATACTTGGCCACAATAGGTGATAAAACCGTGTTTCTTACATACATCAAAATCAAAATGAAAGCCAAAATCTTTTTTTTATGGGATAGGAGGGCAAAGGAGCAGACGGATCGCCTGATGGTAAGCGATTACCGCCGCCCATGGACACCCGAACACCATAGGAGTCAAGTGCGTTGCCGACCTTTTAAAAGGGGACTGGGCCTCCGGTAATCTCGCTCACTCGGCGAAACAGAACGTAATCGATGTTTAACGCCGGTTTTCTGTGCCGGCTCGACCTGAGAGATACCGGCCGCGGTATGACTCCGGTCGAGCCGGCCCATTCGTGCCGATGCATGGCTCTCCCACGGTATAAATTTAATCAAGATAGATTACTACGTAGTACTTTTTAACGTCGTTTTTAGGGTTCCGTACTTCAAAAGGAAAATACTGAACCCATAGAGGATCACTTTGTTGTCCGACTGTCCGTCCATCTGTCTGTCAAGACCCTTTATCTCGAGAACGCGTGGAGGTATCGAGTTAAAATTAAATCCATATAATCAGGTCTACAGTCCCTTTATGCTGTGAAAATTAAACTTCTAAGTTAAAGTAAAAAAAGTATATTTCAACAATCTCAAGGGAATCAAAATTTATAGGTTTTTCCCATTGACCTAGAACTATGAAATTTGGCAAGTAATACCGTGTTATACTACAAGTATAGGGAGAAATCTGAAAACTATACATTTGTAATTAACTAATTATATTACATACCTAGAAATCTGTACGGAATCCTCGGTGGGCGAGTCCGATTCGCACGTGTCCGGTTTTTTTATATTATAGACGGCCCCAAAACGCCTGCCCTTCACTGCCTCCTCGTGTTTTCGCTGGGAAGCAGAAGCGGTGAAACAAACTCCCTACTAATACATTTCTGTTTTTTCAGTTAAATCATCATAATCCTAGCTTCTTTCCAACAATGCTTACATTATAATCTGACTAGTTTTTTATTGTATACTAGCGACCGGTTTCAACCGCGTTGCTCCGTTCCTAAGAGGCGTAGCGTGATGTTATATAGCCTATGTTACTCAGTGATAATGTTGCTTTCTAACGGCAAAAGAATTTTTGAAATCGGTCCAGTACTTTTTGAGCCATTTCGTTACAAACATACTTACATACAAATCTTTCCTCTTTATAATATTACTCGTAGTATAGACTAGCTGGATTTATTATAACCCAGCTTTTAGACGGCGTATCAAGATGAAATATGCACCAGATTTTAAGTTATATCTCTGGCTATATGACTGTGAAAACCGCATCCAATTTGATGCATTAATGTTTCCGTGATACGCCTACAAACGTAATAATAATCTAATCCACCACCTAATAATCCACCACAATATTGCAGAGAATAACAACGTATTGCTTAGTAGTAAGCTAAGTATCGGTATATTTTAACAAACATACACCAGACAGATAAAAATTCTAAAAAATATTGTTTTTAAATTATTGCTGCATTTACATGGGGTCTAAACATACCGGTGAATTGTGGATGTACATAATATGTAAGTACACCTCTGCCTAACCCTTCAAGGAATACAGGCGCATTGTTATGTTATATCTAAGTATATCTGAATATCGTATCGCAAACTGAACTAATTGTATTCTGTTTTATTCCAGGTAATTATAGCCAATACTGTCTGAAAGGTAAGGTCGATGACCTAGACATAGACTCTCACATAGACGACATCACATAGACAAAGTAGATATATTAAAAGCTACTGTTTGCTTTTTGTTTCTAGTCATAAACTGTTTAGGGTTAGTAAAAAGGTTGAGCACCTCTTTGGTTTTAAAATGATAGATACAGACAGCGTCAAAAGTGTTTGAACAATTTAAAACAAATTAATTTCAACGTAAGACCTTTGTTTAACCTGTTTCATACATAAAAAAATAAATATCAAGATTATGATGATAAAATATTTTACTGTTTTTTTAAAAGAAAATGCCTCATTAGTCAAGCGGGCTTAAGCATGACCTTAGAGGACGTGGTTCCCAGGTCCAGTGAAGTTTTATCAGGTTCTATGAAATTCTCAGTAGCAGCTCGGAGTTTAAGATTTGCGCCCGGTTAATTGAATTGAATGATTTTTATTTCGGACAACAATACAGATCCATATGTTGTAAAGTGACTTATAAACTAATGTTAGTAAAGAAAGTAGGTGAGTTGGTACTATCAATAAAATAAAATAAATTACATTACATTACGGTAGGCAATCTGTCTGTGAAGAACGCAATAAAGTACCCTTACTTAATTAGCCTCTGCACAAACTTGCCTACAATTGGTAAGCTGTAGTTATCAGCAACCGTTCTCAAGATGCTGTTGTCACTGTCCCTCATCATCTCCTATTGTATAGCCTAGCTTTATATCCGTACGTCACTAGGTGGCCACTGAAAATCAGCGCTCTGTTATAGTCTTGTACTATAACGAAGCATTTGCTGAGTGGTAACCTCTTTTGTCACGGACACGACGTGCAACAGATAAAAAAAATGTTAATTGTAACTAGGTACATAGGTATGTACTTGATATTAATCATATATTATATTAATCATGTCTGTTTGCACGTCTGTTGACAAAATAAATGTATTTTCTTTCTTTCTTTCTTTTTTTCTTTCTTTCTTTCTTTCTTTCTTTCAGATAGTATGTATCTACTGGTATTGACCATTGTCTCAAAACCATAGGCCTCAATATTGAATTCAAGACGTAGGTATGTGCGTATTTACAATTAATTATACTTACCTATGTACTTATTTGTGATTGATACTGGATTTTATATAATTATTAACCGACCTCTAAAAGGAGAAGTCTCGATTCTTCAGTATTTTTTTTTTTTTTAAAACCGTTGCCCCACACTAGGATTTTCTCCTGTGTCGTGGGTGCGTTTACAAACACAAATTCTCACATACACAAACGCCCAGACCCGAAACAACTACCTGTAGATCATACAAATATTTGCTTCGTGTGGGGATCGAACCCACAACACGTGACGCAGAAGCCGATCGCTCAACCGCTACGCCAAACGTGTCGCATTTTTCTGCATACTTCGTATCTTAAAATTTTCTCGACTAATTTGATATTTTTCTATTTTATTTCGATAAAGTTGTCCTGCTTACGCTAATTAATTATAAATTTTTCGTCAATATTGTATTGGATAAAGTTATTCTAAATTTTATTTTAAACGTAAAACGTTTCTTTTAAAAATTTATTAATATTCCAAAAACATATTTATTCAAATGAAATAACTTTTAAGTCTCCATTGAAAAACTAACCAACTTCACTCCTACAGCGCTTTACAAACTTCCAGTTTCGAGCACTATTGATTAAGACTGTACTTCGTTCAAAAGAGCACACACAAAGACACATTATCCTTGAAAATTGCTGTCTCGTTTTCTATACTAAGTCTACAATGATACTTATTTATACGAATGTACATAATGTATTACTTATTTTTGAATTTTGCGTCGCAATTTATTACTTTTTTTTATGAGATAGGAGGACAAACGGGCAGACGGATCACCTGATGGTAAGCGATTCCCGCCGCCCATGGACATCCGTAACACCAGAGGAGTCACAAGTGCGTTGCCCACCTTTTAAAAGGGGATTGGGCCTCCGGTAACCTCACTTACTCGGCGAAACACAACGTAAGCGTTGTTTGACGCCGGTTTTCTGTGACGCCGAGGTATCATTCCGGTCGAGCCGGCCCATTCGTGCCGAGCATGACTCTCCCACGTTATAAATACTTACCACTAAAAAAATACTTACTCCATTATAAACTGTCTTATTAGTCTCGTTTTTTTTTTATGGTACATTGTAGGTCTTATGAGGTAATACAAAGCCCCACAAAACTGTACAAACAGCTTAATATCATGTAGGTAGGTACATAAGTAAATGGAGTGCACAATTAATGTTTCATGGTACTTGAATATATGTTATTTTATATTTACTAGTAAACTATATAAGAACGTTTATATAAATAAACTGGATTTCTATTCCTAATAATACCTTCACGGCTCGGAAAAGGTTTTCTTATCACATTGTATAGTTTAAAAATAATATATCCGTCCTATATAATAACATGTCCGCCGCCTACAATCTTTCTTACCCACATAGCTATGGACTCCAGATCGTGTGATCTCATTGATATAAGTACACAATATATTTCATTATTCCGTTATATTATAGGTTATCGACAGAATTTCACTATCCCGCTATGCGTCATAAAAGAAGCCATTGGTTTGTCAGTTATTGGATAGTGCGACCAGCGTTTATGTATTTGTGGGACAAAGTCCCAATTTTTCAATAATGCATTGTAACTTTTCTACTTTATATTCAAACTAGCTTTTTTTTGGAGTGCGGGAAAAACTGGGGACGTAGCAGGGTATGCCGGACCCATGACAGAACTCTGGTTCACTTAAATTTACTCTTTCGCGATACTGACAGTAACTTCACCATTAATTATTTGGATTATTTATTATTTTTCTATGCCACTGAGGTGGGACACAAGCTTACGGCCCACCTGATGGTAAGTAGTTTCCGTCTATGGACGTTTGCAGTACCAGAGGTGTCGCTCGTGCGTTGCCGACCCTGTAAAAACCTTTTCATTCCTTTTTTGAAGGACCCCATGCTATAATTCTTTGGGAAAATCTCATTCGACTTCCTGATAGTACGAGGGATGAAGTTCCTCTAGAACCGTATAGTACGCGATCATAGTGGCTCTAAGGGGATGAATTCGCTGCCGATGGCAAGAGGTGCGATGATAAAGAGTAATAAAATAATGACGCTATCTAGGAATACTTTTGAGAACTTCAGTTGTTTTTTAAAAACCCACAAGGAATAGCTTCTTTACTTAAATATTTACCGTTACTTAAAACTACACTAATTCCTTGGTTTTTTGTCAACAGTAGAAAACATTATATTACAAAGGAAAATCGTCGCAATTTCATTATCGACCACAGATAATAGAGAGCCAATCGAGATCCTCTATTGAGAACCGTTCCGGTGTCTGTCTGTACTCGCATTGTTTCAGAGAATTATCAGTTCTATACAGTTAATTGTACAATAGTTGCTATCAAATGATTCATTTTAGCGTAAATATACCTATTGAATGGGCTTTTATTGTGAGAATGGACAGGGTTTTGAATATTTATTTATATTACCTATTATAAGATCTTGCATTAATTCAGTGATTACAGAAGGGGAATTATAAATACCTACACAAACTTATACAGTTTACTCATCAAAATCATCATCATCATACTATTTATTGACCCCCTGCTGGTGTCCTCTTATAATGAGAAGGGTTAGGCTATATTACATCACGCTGGCCTAGTGCGGAATTGGCAGACTTTATACGCCGTCGAGAAAATCTATGAGGCATGAAAAACCAACCTAAAAGTCTCAATAGTATTTTAGCAATCGATTCTTAGGTTTCAGAGTATTTTGACACCTGTCAAATCTGACATTATATTGCGACGGGTGTCATCGAAATATTATAAGACGTCAAATATTAAAATTTGTTTAAACAGCGGAACAAACTCATCTAAACAGCGGAACCACCACTAGGTGATGGTATGTAATACTCAGAGTTTCAAGCCTATTAAGCGCCCACGCTCAAACTATATCGAACTAACGCTTGTGAACAAACTTTGCCCACAGGCAAGCTTTCTTATTTGAAGGGTTAATATCAGAAGTATACTTGTTCTGAGTTGTTGCCTTCTAACTGACAAACACAAGGCAAAGTACTTTAACCATAAACATTTATTTTGCTCAAAATAATAAGGTCTTACAATGATAATATGTTCGACATGTTTGGTCATATTTTGTTAACCACGCTACATTTTCCTTTAATCACATCTATGAAAAAAAAGAAACATGTTTCTTTACAAAAATATAATCATAATTAAGGCCTCGTCAAACAAACAGTGAACCAAAAACGAAACGAGGAAAGAAACATGTTAATTCGCTTGCGTATTTCTATGTTAATTTATTTCTGTTATATTTTATTTTCAAACTCCATTTATTATATCAGACAAAATAGGTAACGTTAGAAGCTCATCGTTATTTTGTTAAAAGCCTAATCGTTAATCAACATTATTTCACGATAAACCCAAAATGAAATCAAATCTATACTAGACATAGGGTAAAATTAAACAATAGTTGTTAAATATAAATTTGTTATAGTTCTAGTATGTTCTGCTAATCTACTTATTTACCATTTACAAATAATTTTGTGATTTTAGCAATATAACATAACAAACTGTTGCCTGCGGTTTGACTTTACTTTAAGTTTATACCAAAATTCATCTCAATTGGTGCAGCGGTTTAGACATGAAAATGTAAGAAACAGACAGACACGACACAGTTATTTTCGCATTTATATTGTATGGAATTACAAATAAATGTAATGTATAAAATGCAGTAACTAACAATATAATTCAATAACTACAGTTATTACACCGTTATTTGTGGAGACTTACGTTAAAAAATTCTAATAAGTAAAAAAAGCAATACTACCACACACCAAAGTTAAAAGTAACTGTCTTTTTTGCGGAAACAGGTAACAAAATCCCATTTCATTGTCCTCGAAACTGTCTCTTGTTTTTGTCCTCAAAGTGGTGTCACATGAGTACACGAGTCATGTCCTCAAGAAGGAGGGCGAGTTGATTAATACCGAGGGACGCCTCCAAACGAACTACCCTAGAGATAGTGACTGACATGGGACTAACAAATAGTGGATATGGCAGTTTTGTTTACGGGAAAGAATTAAGTACTTATTAGGTATTTGGAGAACTAAATTCTTAATTAATAAAAAAAGTAATGCCTTTGATTTGGTTGGATTTTTTTCTTTTTGCCACAGACTTTCAAAGATATTTTGCAAATAACGTTATTATAATTTTTATGTTTTTGAAGGCGGTTTTACTTTTTGTTAACTAAAAGTTATTTTATTTCTAAATTAAATGGCTTATTTGAGTATAATTTTATTTACGTTGACGATGTCATCGTCTAATAGAACGGTAGGTTCGTGTCATTGTTGTTTTGTTATAAATTTTGTGATCAGATATTGTCCAAAGAATGAGACCACCTCAGGAGTAGTCTTTCAAATAAAAAAAGAATTATTCCAATCGGTCCACAATTACAAAATACAAACAAACAAACATAGAAACTGCTCCGTTTTGAAGTCGGTTAAAAAAGATGATTCAGGATGGTAGATCTGCTGCTGAGTTTCTCTGGAATGGTACCGTCAACAAACCATCAAGTTACAACGAACTGATAAATTTCCCCAATGGATAATAATCTTTTTGGAGATTAAATTGAAAATCGATTGAAGAAATTTGCCAGTTCTGTTGACCTTACTACCACTTTGCTATATATTTTGGCACTAAGCAATAATGTGCTACCATTATTGTGTTTCAGTTTGTAGGGCAATGTAGCGAGTAAAATTACTAAACACTTTAAGAGACTTAACAACTGCCTCATTATTCTAGTCTTATTCGATTTTTTTATGAAGTTCTCAGTAGCTGCTCAGAGTTTGAGTGCCCGATTTGTATCAACAGGCTCATCCCCTATTACATGGGACCTAAACATACCAGAAACTATGTGTGTACATTAGCACACCCCATGCCTAACCCTTCGAGGAATACAGGCGTGGTGGTACCTATGCTATTTAAACAACTGAATCGTCAAAATAACAACGCACGAGTGGTACGAATGGTGTTCTTAGCGTCTATAATAGCTAGGCGCCATTCGAGCGGGTTCTATCGTAAAATAAAAAAAAAACTAGATTCCTGACCCCTTCTTGGATCCTTGAACCTAAGATCTAGTTCCGTCGTTCGTCAACCGTATAGCATCTAAACTAGCCACAAAATTTATGACCCCTCTCTAGTGTTCGGTTTTACGATATCCCACGTGTAATACGATTGTGAACTTGTTCAACAAAACGCGTTTCGATTGGGAATTTTCGTAGTGATTGGGAAAAGTGTCCAATTTAATCTCCGTTGTATTTATTTCTAAGAAAATTGTAATTTTAGAAGATAATAAAGAATTTTTAAGTAACCATTCTTTTTGTAGCTTCCTGCGAAAACCCATACTCAAATATTTATTTTACATAATTATTTAAAAACTATATTTTATAATCGTTACCTATTTTCTGAGGAATTCATTATTCTTATTCTTAAAAAATTCATTCCAAAGTTATTTCAAATGAAGAAAGGTTTTTCTTACACAACATTTAGTTGAAGGTCATAATCAATAATTGTCCATTCTGGAGGATGTGGTAATTAATTTTTGGTATTTTTTTATGGGATATGAGGGTAAAAGCAGACGGATTGCCTGATGGTAAGCGATTACCGCCGCCGATGGACACTAGAGGAGTCACAAGTGCGTTGCCGACTTTTTAAAAGAGGATTGGGCCTCCGGTAACCTCACTCACTCGGCGAAACACAACGTGAGCGTTGCTTAACGCCGATTTTTTCTAAGGCCATGGTATCACTCCGGTCGACCCGGCCCATTCATGCCGAAGCATGGCTCTCTCACGTAAAACTTCTTCTTCAAAGTCAAAGTTTTGATAACAAGTTTTAGATAAACAAATTCCTAGTAGTTAGGAGTTATTTTCATCCTAATCGTCTTAAAAATGGACTCTCGACGATCTAATCAGAACTTTAGTCGATTTAGTCTTTGTAAAACTAATAATGAAAGTTCCTGTCACTTATTCCATCATTGCGTACCGATTAGTATTCTCTCGTTGTACAGAACAAAAACTCAAAGAGCAGCTCTTATAGTAATTGAATTAACTGCTGTTTTCAACTGTAGTTGTAAAAGTTCTAGTATTTTATTGTAGGTACTGTCTGGGTCTGGGAATTTGGTTGGTACCTACCAATTGTTTTTGTAGTTGAGAGAAAGATGTAAGAGAATGTATCTGAAACTTTGCAGTCGCTTTATTGGGAAAAGACAAAGGCTTCCAGAGGCTTTCCACGCTACTCAGGTTTTACAAAAAATCTAGTCCTACAGTGTATGTTTTACAAATGCGACGTCCTCAATGTGGCTCTCTAATACATTACGAACAAATACCTTAATGTAATTTATTCTTGGCATGAGGCACCACTATGTGGATGATAGTTGTAGTGGTGGTTTTAGTCGGTATGCTGGTCATGTGGCCGGAGAGCCCGACATAACCGTCCCGCATCCCCAAAGCGGGGCGGCATGCATAAAGCGGACCAAAAAAGGGAACCACAAATTGTAATCGTAAAGGGTGGTACCAACCTGATAGTTTCTATTAAAAACTAGTTAAAAGTATAGACGACGCGTCGCATTCCAAAGACATACCGTTGTGATGTTGAAGATGATCTTCCTGCACTACGCTATCGTTGCAACTAGGTAAGTATTACTGAAATTTAAAGATGGTTTGAGGATAATCTATTATACATTTGAGTTGTTACCTACATCAAAACAGTACTTATAGTAGGTTCTACTTCAGTATTTCAGATCTCCAAACCAAATTACTAATTCAGAGGGTAGTACTTAACACGAGATAGCTGTTCTCTTGTTTTACTACTCATTATTCCAAATTCAAAAGACGCTCAAATTGCAGTGGCATTTATGTTCTAAATTCAATGGGCATAGTATCGGAGGACCTATTGAAGTTAACTTCAGTACCTCTGTCTATGTCTATTCAAAAGTGAATAATAAGGGTTTTGTTCGAAAAGGAAGTCGAATGGAACTGCCATTCAGACTTGAAACAAAAGATACAAATGGTAAGCGAAGGTTTTGGAATGTTTCGAAATCCTGTTGTTGTTTTCTTTTTCGGAATTACGGATTTGTACGGTTAAAAAAGTAATGGCATCTCAAACTTCCTTTTTCAAAACTTTATGGTATTCAAATTTGATTTCAATCTAATTCTTTTATTCGGGAAATTCAATTTCTCAATTAAACGTTCCAGAGACTTATTATCACACTGGCTATTGCTTGGGGATTCACTCGCGCTCCAAAAGGATTTACTATTTCTGCTTCATAACGACTACTACGCTTAAGGGTTTGATTGCCAGATCGCTCATGTTATTGGATTTTTCTATAAAATTCTCAGTAGCAGTCTCGGACTTTGGAATAGTGGCCGGCTCGCCCCCTATTACGTGGGATTTAAACATACCGGAAAACTGTGGGTATAATATTAGAACACCTCTACCTAACCCTTCCGGGAATACAGGCGTGATAGTATGTTACAGAGATACTGTTGCGTTTAGATAGTATTATTAGATACGTAATTATCATGAATGAAACATGTTTCATTTATCATGTTTCATTGGACACGGATTTCCTCTCGCAATGAGAGACATTGAGCTTAATTAACTCCACTAAGCTGACTTCACACGTCACATAATTTCGAAAACTCAAATCCTTGAATTTGAACCCAAAACTTATCATTCCGCTACCACGCATCTTACACGTGCCGTTATTACGTAGAAAACGTTTTATAACTGTTTTAATATTCCACTAAAGAAAATCCATAAAAATAGCGCCGTCTCCTTTCCCCCTACATTTTAATATGTAACGCATTTGTGAAGCGTAGACGACGGTTACAGAATCCTGAATAATGTGCACGATAAATTGTTCTTAGGAAAAAATCCTCCGCCCGAAGTAAATAGGGAAATAAAAATGTCTTCGGTTGTATGTAATATATTTTTCCTTCAATATTGAGAAGTGATTTCGAATGAATGCACAAGCTTTTGATGTTGGTTGTTTTTTTAAATAACGATGTCAAGCTTAGGAAAATGGGATAGGTGCAGAACTATACGTATACTGTGATATAAAAGTCTACAAAGCAGCACGCTAGGTGGTATCCTCCTGTCTTGCTTCCACCATCACACGCATGACTGGTCAAACAATTTTATTTAAGACGGTAGCATATTATTATGTGTGAGTCTTTTGTAAAGAAAATCAACATAAGTGATTGCGAGAGATATAAATACTGCTTGCTTTCTTTTAACTGCTAGGTCATGCGGGTCAACCCGATGTATCCCAGCTGATGAGCAGCGCCTGATGGTAAGCGATAACCACAGCCTATAGACGCCAGCACCACCAGTAGTATCATTAGCGCGTTGTCATCTTGAGACCTCAATTGTTAAGGCGCTGTGACTAGTCAAAATAGGCATCTTAAAACAGTTTTTTAGCAAAAAGTATACATTTTAACACAGCAACAAAAATATATGTTAATCTTGAACATATTTACGAGGGAACCTTTGTTTTCAAAACACGTTTTCGTTAAATTTTCTCGATAAAAAAAAACATAAAATAACCATTAAAATTAAATTTCTAGCAGTTGTAACTGTATTATTTATTAACAAATCTTGATCAAATTTATAACAGTGACGTAATATATAAAAATAAAGGGAACTGTTGTTTTTATTTTTTGATTGAAATACTATATTTTTAATAATTAATAAATATCATGATAAATAACTCGCACGAGTCGAAGGAAACATCGCGGCATCGTGGCGTCTTTTTTCTTCTCTTTCATTTCTACGGTAAGCGACAGTGAGCGCTGAGGCGCGCTGCCTGATGGACCTATGTCACTTTGTTCCGCCCGCCGCTCAGAAATAATTTTATATCTGGTCGTTTTGAAAGCTATTTATTTTATTACAATAATAATAATAATATTCATTTTTATTCGATGAAACAAAAACTCATGATAGAAATTATAAAGTAAGTACATACAAATAGATTATCTATAGATTCGTAAATTCGATATGTGAATCTATAACTCGATTGGTCTAGCGGTATCGTGTATTGAACAGATATGCACTGGTCTTGGGTTCAAACCCCACAATAATTTTTCACTTTTTGTTGATTTTCTTATTTGTAGCATATAATTGCTTTTTTTAAATTATTATTTACTTTTGTTATCTTCTTGTTTGAAATAAATTTTCAATAATTATTATTTAACTTCCTATTAATTCTCTTTTTTTATAAGCTTTTACTAAGTTTTTTTTTAATTTTCCTGAATCGTTTTTTTTTTCATTCTATAGTAAAAAGAATCGTCTGGTGATCTATCCGTCAGTAGATGAACCATCGGAGAAAACTTTTCACGAGTATGCTTATATATGGTGTTACAAAATATTGTAGGTAGTAACCAGTAATGCGAAAGGAGATCATTGTGAGTTGAATGAGGAATATCAACAATGTGCATCAGAATGTACATTGTTGATATCACTCAATTTCTAAATGGCAATTATGACAAATGAAAATTTGTCACTGTCATATTTATATTAGAAAATTTGACATTTTTACAATTTACCATTTTGATACTCGTATGCCAATTAAATTAATTAAATTTATATTACGGCCATTTTGAGAACTCGTCATATTGCACCGAAACCCAGTGCTAAGTGATACATACATATCTACTAAAGTTTATAATATTCAAATTATTTGCAGTCTTACAAAATAGTGTAGAAATACGAAAAGGGGTCATTACAGTCATCACTCATCATTATGAACAACTTTTACTGTGGTGCCAATCAACAAACTATGGTCATTTAGTCTTTTTTTCTTTAAAAAAACGAGGTCATTTAGTCGCGGGTGAATGAGCTTTTTCGGCAGATTATTTTTCGCGATTTTAGGGTTGGAGTTATAGTGAAAGTTGTTCATAATGACATTATTATGAACAACTTCGACGACGAAATGACCATAGTTTAGACTATAGCACAATGACGAATTTGTAAAGTGGCCACAATATAAATCGATAAAGTGGCAAATTTTCTAAATGCTAAATGCATAATAGGGGCATTGTGGATATTCATCATTTTCTCAAAAAATCACATGATTTATTTATTTATTATTTATTTAACTAGAACGGTCATAGACCAATTACACTAATTAAATAGAATTGTAATTTCTTGATTAACTAAACAAATTTCAGAACTACTACATTATAAGCTTCATTTGGCTTTTCATTCATAGAACGATGGTGTAATATACTAAATAATTCCAATAATCTAAAACATTCGCACCAAATTGAAGTCGATCATAGATCCCTCTCGCACAACTTCAAGGATACCGTCAATAGCCTCACCCATCCATCCTCAAACAAATCGATATCTGGGCACGAGTTCAGGAGATCGTTGAGTGCAGAGAGTGTGCGCGGTATTGGGGACTTTGCTCGGGTTAGAGTACGGCAAGTTGGCACTGCAAGCAGTTTATGTTTCCTGCCTCTTAGATAGTTATTAGGGGTAAAGAGTTGACACAGTTCATTAAACAAATCAGCTGAATCAATTTTTCCACGTAGGATTTTGCACACCGTGACAATTTGGTCACGGTTCCTTCTGGTTTCTAGGGAATTGTAATCGAGACAACCCAGGAGAAACTTGGTGGGGTAAAGATATGGGTATCCATAGACCCTCTTGTAAAGATATCTAAGGTATGCCTTCTGTACTTTTTCGAGTATTGAAATTTTTTTTTCTCAAGGGGACTCCAGATAGACCCACTGGTTTCCAACTTACTACGTACCAGCGCATTATAAATGATTCGAATGACACTGGTATTTTGGAAGTCACTTGCGTTTCTGAGGACAAAACCTAGTCTAATATAGGACTCCTTGGCAACCGCGACCATGTGATCATGGAATGTTAACCCCCGGTCGAATGTAACACCCAAGTCCTTCATGGTCGACGATTTAGGTATAGTTTCGTTATTTAACTTATAATCGAAAACAACTGGGTGCCGCGCTCGGCTAAAGGTCATAGCATTACACTTAGTGGGGTTGAATTCAAGTTTGTTATCAACGCTCCATTTATACACCGCCTCGATGTCGCGCTGGAGTGCCAAGCAGTCCTCCTCGTTTTTAATTGCTGCGTACAGCTTTAGGTCATCTGCATATAGTAAGCATCGTGCGTGGCTGACTGCTGTAGGAATGTCATTGATCATAATAATGAATAGTAGAGGCCCAAGAATGGAACCCTGACTTACCCCGGAACGCGTGTGATAGGGTCTAGATTTAAAGATACCCAATTTGACAAATTGCTGACGGTCTCGTAGATAGTCCGTGATCAGATTGAGAAGTCCAGGGGCAAAACCTATAGCACAGAGTTTCGCCAGCAAAATGTCATTATTGACCCTATCAAACGCCTTCCGGAAATCGAAGTAGAGAACGTCAACTTGGAGCCTGTGATCAAGCTGGGTGGAAATGAAGTCAACAAGAGTTATGAGGTTAGTGTTCACAGATCTCTTGGACCTAAAGCCGTGCTGCTCGTTACATAAGTAGGCGCTAATTTGATCGTTGATATGCTTATGCAAAATGCTCTCGAAGACTTTCGCAGGAGATGAGAGAATCGCGATGGGTCGGTATTCTTCGATATCAGTTTTTTTCGAGGATTTAGGTATAGGCGTGACTCTTGAAAGTTTCCATTGTGAGGGGTAATTGCCAGTGCTTATAGCTAGATTAAGAATATGACAGAGAGGTTCCGAAATATACTCTTTTGACATTTTGAGGAGACCAGGGGGGATGTAGTCTGGACCTATAGAGCTATTTGCTTTTAACTTTTTTTTTATATAAACAATCATGTAAGTATGTCAAAATTTAAAAACTTATTTGCTTCAATTTTACATTCTGAACACGAAAACCCTGGGAAAATCACTTTCAACCTTTGTAACTCCAGGAGCCAAACCAAAATCAAATTATGTGTAGCAAGTATCGACAGATGGGCGAAGGTCGTCAGTCAATCATGGGAGCTGACGATTCCGAAGAGTTATCCTCCAAAGAGATCGCGTGACAACCACCTATCTGTCTGTCCACCCAGTCATATATCCATTGTATTTGTACACATCGCGTAATTACTGTGATTTAGAATTACTTTTTTGTTTTTTGTTTATAACAAAACAAAAAATGAAGAAATTTTTATTTCAGAGAAATCAATGACGATGTGCTATTCGTTGAACCGTCGACAGAATTTCAAGACAATAATACATAATCACCAGTTCATAGTCGAGGAGTCGTTGACATAATGCATTTTATCAGCAGTTGCAAACTATATGTAGCCATAGTTCTTTATTCGATTGTAACTTCTCACAGCTGTCACTCATAGCAGAATAAAGGATTGGCTTGATCTCCGGATTCAATTTTAGATGCAATATGTGCAAAGACGATTTTATTGTGACAAGCAAAGATTTAGCAAGTACACACAATGTCAACGCTAACGTGGCTGCTGTTACAGGAATTACTTCTGCTGGTATTGGTTATTCGCAATTCGAAGAAATTACAGCATGTATGGACGTACCCAAATTCATCATCAGCAAAAAATCCATGACAACAGCAGCTATGCGTTCTTAAAACCTGCTACTGCTGCCACAGGATTCGTCAGATGTTGATTCCCATTTTTCATAAATGATGTCTTGATCAAATCAAATCAAATCGTTTATCTGGGATCTTGAGCATATGTGGTTTTCGTAAATATGGGTATGTCGATACATGCTGTAATTTCTTAAAATTGCGAATAACCAATACCGGCAGAAGTAATTCCTGTAACGGCGGCCACGTTAGTGTCGTCATTGTGTGTACTTGCTAAATCTTCGCTTGTCACAATAAATATTATCGTCATAATTGTTGTCTTTGCACATACCTATTTTATGATCACAATATAAATTGAATAAATTGAAATTTGCATTCGAATCTCAAAATGGTCAATTCAAAAAATACAAATTACTATATAGTAATTTTGAGTAATTCCTCATTCAACTCGCAATGATCTCGTTTCTTTACTAGTTACTAGTTCATCGTATGGTTTAGACGCAGAATGCCAAATTCTCAAAAGGCATAGTTTTTTTTGGCATGTATGGTTTTGCGAAAAGGTTAGACGTAGGTTAGACGAGAAAAAATATTTTTAGCGATTTTAGGGCAGGCGCCATAGTAAAGATGTTCATAGTGGTGAGTATAATGACCTCCTTTGGTATAACTACAGTCTTTTGTAACATCCTGTATCTGTATTATTTTTCTTCAGAATAAACCATCAAGTTTGGTGACTGTTTTTTATACTACTCTGAAGAAAAATATATACGGGAATAAAAATGTCTGTTTATATTAATTTTTCGCAATTTTGACAATTGCCGTTTTGAGAATAGGCCATTTCTAGAATTGACCATTCTACGCCCAAGCCATTTTATTTATGAATTATTTATTATTCGTCTGATGAATCTGTTAAGTTTCTCTATATTCTTTTTTTTAAATAACAATTATTAATTAATTATTTAAAAAATAAGAAAACAAGTGTGTACATTTTTAAAAATAAAAAAAAACTCATAGTATCTATTGAGATTCAAACTCGTGGAAGCGCGATTACAAGCCGGACAGCGGCGCGCTAAGCCAAACGTGCACTTAACCAATGTCGCGAAATTATGTTTCTTTATTTAAATAACGTCGCGCATGGTTGACATTCGCCCGGTGCGCCCCGCAGTAGGCGGGACTACGCGTGCCCCACTTCATCTGCTTCACCCCCTCAAATACCTAAATGTTGACTATGCACCGCGCCTTAACGGCCAGTCCCAATTACAAATCAGTCGGTAGATTTGCTTATTAGAGATAGAATTTCGACATAATGTTCATACAAGTAATGCCAAAATTTAGTAAGCAAATCTATCGACGGATTTGTTATTGGGAAAGCCTCTTGTGCCATCTATTTTATTAAAAAAAGTGTTGCGTTATAATAGGATTTTCTCCTGTATCGCGAGTGCGTTTACAAATACAAATTCTCACATACACTAACGCCCAGACCCGGAACAACTACCTGTAGATTATACAAATATTTGCTCCGTGTGGGGATCGAACCCACAACACGTGGCGCAGAAGCCGATCGCTCAGCCGCTATGCCAAACGTGTTGTCGCCCTTCAAACCTCACATTAAACTTAATTATTGTTATTGTGTTTAATAATGACCGCATAATATTGGGCAATGCAGAGTTAACACCTCAGACGAACTTCAGAATTCTACATCACTATCTTTAAGTAGTCGTAAATTAAACAGTTTCTAGTTACAAACTGCGTTCGCATTTATAACGTTAATAGTGTTGTGCCGGCAAACACTTACCGGCCATGAAACTATAAATCTTACCCTTTACCCTGTCAGAGATTAAACGGGCAAAGTTACCCCATTACTGTGAACGTCCACTTTGCTACTGAATACCTCCACCTTATATTAAAACGTTGAGTACTTCAGTTTATTCGCAGTAAACATGTTTCATGTCCAGAGGATAAGGTTGTGCCGAGATTTTAATTAATTCCCATATGACTTTATTTTCCCATTTGCTTGTATTTTCCCATTCGGTCAATATTAGAAGTGATTTTTATTTTGAATTTTGAAAAAGGGCAGCACATCTCAATCTCAAAGGGCCAATCTATCTCTATAGCAAAATTCATTAAAATTGGTTCAGCGATTTAAGCATGAAACGTAACAAACAGACAGGCAGAACTACTTTCGCATTTATAATATTGGTATGGGTGTGTTTATTATGACACAACGCAACCCACAGTATTGTTTCCTGAAATTTGTATCGTCGGTCCTTAATACCAAGCAAAACTAAAATAGGATTTTAAAAAATACTACAGGATTGGTACAAAAATAAAGTTTAATATGAGTAACGCCACGGGAGACAGCTAGCTTTAATATAAAATTAGTTTCTTCGAACAATCTTGATACTAGCAAGTAATTTCCCCAAATTAGTTTCAGCTGGCCACAGTAATGACAATAGATATTGTAGATTATCGTGAAAAATGGTTTTTAATAGAGTACCATCCATGTGTCCCCGAAAATTAATAATCTTTAGAAGCTTTGTAAAAGCCATTGACTATAATGAGAGAATTTTCAATAGCTTTCTGATCATAATTGCATTAATTAAGGTTAGTAAAATGGTTTAATATTGCTCATTAATTATTTTACCTTTAAATACAATTTATTTTAAGTCGTAAGTATAAAATTCGTCATTAATTAAATTACTAAAATTGTGCGGTTTTTTTTAATTTCATAGTCTTGATGCTTTTTCAATGACGTGTAAAGTCTGGCTAAAGGCTATTCGTATTAAGCTTGATAGACTATAGCCTAAAACCTCTCATCTTTAGAGGTAGACTCTACGAGTAGAAATAGTACGAGGTAGATGGAATGGTACATGGATTTATTATGAATAGTGTTGCGTCAATCTGACCTAGAAATAGTAATCATAATTTGTCGGATCATTTTACGTCACAAAATGCCGAACTGCAGATTCCAATAAAGTTAATATTCATTCATATTTGAAACACACATTGATAGCAAATATAATTATGTCAAACATGCTTACTTATCTATATTTTCATAGTGGTACATTTTCAAGATACACATTTTTTATTTCAAAAACTAAATAAGTCATTTTAGAAATGTAATATTTATTTTCTATAAGCAGAAATTATTATGCAGACCAACTATTAGTGCTTACCATTTGAAACAAAGGTAAAAAGCTACCAACTAACAATAAGAAACCACAACGTTTTAATAAATAAATAGGTAACTGTTTGATTCAAAACAGACAATTTAAATGTACAAATAACGAACTCTTCTCTGATACAAATAGCATTTTTCCTTTGAATAACATTTCTCATATTCGTATAATAAACGGTTGTATACTAATAAAAATCTGAGGCACGCTGCGCACTGTGGATGCAATGCGATGTGACTCGCGTATCAAATGGGAAAATACAAGGTATTGGAAAAATTCCCATTCCACACGAAAGTGTCAGCTTGAAAATAACGCTAGCTATAGCTTTACAAGCACCAAAACTCATATGAAACAAATCGGTCATAGTTTTAATAAAACTATAGTTAGTGTATAGTTACCTATTTCCGAGGAGGCTTTAAGACGAAAACATATTCTTACGTGGGAGAGCCATGCTTTGGCACGAATGGGCCGGCTCGACCGGAGTGATACCACGGCCTCACTACAACGCGTACGTTGTGTTTCGCCGAGTGAGTGAGGTTACCGGAGGCCCAATCCCCTTTTAAAAGGTCGGCAACGCACTCGTGACTCCTCTGGTATTGCAGGTATCCATGGGCGGCAGCAATCGCTTACCATCAGGCGATCCGACTGCACGTTTGCCCTCCTATCCCATAAAAAAAAATATCGGTGAGAATTTGGGCGCGCGGTTTGCAAAAATCGTCGCCAAATTGGTTCATAACTTATCTAGTGACTAAAATTTTGGTGTTATGAGACTTTTTTGCAGTGTGCTCTTATCCAATTTGTTTTTTATTAACAGAATGGAACAGTATGCATATACAGATTCAGAGAATTCTTAGAAAGGAAAAATTATCCACCGTTGGACACTTATTGATTATGTAAGAAATACAATTTTTTTTTTTTACCTATTACAATTATTTTACTTATCCACCTAGTCACTGCGGCAATATATCGCTGACACTCTGACTTACACTAACCCTTAACCTTTGACAGTTATGTGACAGGCTGTCGTCTTGTAACCATGGTTACTAATATGCCTACGCCATTCTCTTCTCGTGACAGCTACGTCACTTGATTATTCCACGAACACGTCATTGGCTATGTATGTCGACATGCCACTATGTAAATAATGTAAATATATGTAATGCCATGTAAATAAATGATCCAAGCAAATTCACTTTTTTTATGGGATAGGAGGGCAAACGAGCAGATGGATCACCTGATGGTAAGCGATTACCGCCGCCCATAGACACCCGCAACACCAAAAGAGGAGTCACAAGTGCGTTGCTGACCTTTAAAAGAGGATTGGGCCTCCGGTAACCTCACTCACTCGGCGAAACACAACGTAAGCGTTGTTCAACGCCGGTTTTCTGTGAGGCCGTGGTATCACTCCGGTCGAGCCGGCCCATTCGTGCCGAAGCATGGCTCTCCCACGTGTATTAACTATATCACTTAAATAATGAAACAATTTTTTAATTACTAATTATTGATATTTTATAAAAAGCAGTGATAGCCTAGTGATGTGACCACTGCACTGCCAAGTCAAAGATTTCGAGTTCAAATCCATGGCACCTCTGACTTTTCGGAATCATGGACGTGTTAATTTTTTTTTTCAAACGTGACGGCTACACTTACACCCAGACCCGGAACCCACGACACGTGGCGCAGAAGCCGTTCGCTCGGCCGCTACGCCAAACGTGTCGACATTTTACTATCACTTGCTTAAACTTGTTTAGAAACACATCGTGAGGAAACCCTGCACTGTTAAGAGATTTTCTCAACGGCTAGCAGCTAGCCAGGTGGACTATAGCCTAACTCTGAGAGAAAATCCTTGCCCAACAGTGATAAGATGATGGTTATATGGGTTGATGATGATGAATTTTATACGGCTTACTTTTTTAACTACATAGATTAGATGAAGAACGCGAGATATAAATAAGCCAGTATGCAATATTCTTACTAATATTATAAACGTGAAAACTTGTGAGTATGGATGTGTGGATGGTTGTATGGACGTTTGTTACTCTTTCACGCCAGAACGGCTGAACGGATCTAGATGAAACTTGCACCAGATGTTAAGTTAGACCTCTAGCAATACATCGGTGAAAACTGCATTTAATTATATGCAGTAGTTTTCCGTGATGCGCGTACAAACACACCGATAGACAGACAGACAAAAATTGATATTTTGGCCTCTGTTGCTCTAAGAAATACCCCTGATATTAGTTTTTCTTTAATATCTATAATGTACAGACATCGGCCTGTTACAATTTTATTATAGGTATAGAATAGATTCGTTCGTTTATTAAAATTCGTATTTAAGATGTCAGTCATCGGCAACGCTAGGAATGTCATGTCAACACGCCATATGGTGGACCTGGCGTACACTTATTATTATACAATACTAATAAACCACATGTTTCAAGTGATATATGTTACAATCTCGCGAGAACTAGCCGCGTCTATGCGACCCGACCCTTATTCCCTGCGACAGTATAACTTGCGCAATAAAAGAGCAATATCTCACGGCTGTGTATTTATGCCACAGCGCTCTTGGTACTATAGGGAAAAGTACATTGAGTTATTAATAACTAGAGTAGACACTTCGAATAAACGTATAAAGGTCTCATAAAACTGCCTTTTAGTTTTAGTAGTGGACTCGTTTGTGTATAGAGGAATCAAAGTTGGATATCAATTTAGTTGCCATATATGGATACACGCATAGAATTACGCTTTTCCCATAAATACGATTCTTAAATTTAATCTCTTTTGCTTCATCCACAATCATACATCTTGTCATGCACACGCGTCGATTGCGAGTAGGTACCTACTACGCACCTGACCCTTTTGAAGGACTTCACCGGTAAGGTCGGTGTGTGTCCTTTCTTTGTAACTTTTATATAAATCCTAACCTAAACATCATGCAACAATCAGTGTTTGCGGCGATCAACGAGTTGTTGAATAAGCTCATCAAATACTTAAGTCGAACGCTTCTATGTATGTTCTGTAGTTGACGATAACTCAATGGACGGAGATTTTCTGCATTCACAATGTCGTTGGCGCCAATAAATAGAATGTTATCCGGTTTTGCGAGTAAAATATGGTGTCAAAAAATGGCTACCGGGTTACGTTTATTGTAGTAAGTTTTTGTACTTGTTTTTAATAGAAGATACATACTATGTATTTGTTTTTTTTTAATTACACATTCCGCTTCCCATAAAACCATCCTTGAACGAACGCGAAATAAAATAACATCGTATGGCAGAAAAGCAACTGATTCTTTACCGTGCGAAAATTCCTCATGGGTCAGCCCTGTATATTTTTCTTATAGTATGTATCATCATCAACCCACTATAGATTCAGAATGAGAATTGGCATTCTTCACACGCCATCGACAAATTTCAGAGGCACGCAGGTTTCCTAACAATGTTTTCTTTCATCGTTTAAGCGATTTATCTAGCATGATGGTCCGTGCCTTGGATTCAAACTTGACTTGGTCATCCAATAATCATATCACGAGGCTGACTCTTCTTATCGTCATAGGTATAAATATTTATAAATGTCAACCAAGAATAAAGAATTCCAAATTTAATTTCGAAAAAGCTTGTAAGCGCCATGTAAAAAAATCCTCTATCACGAACGAGTGCTTGAAATAGGAATTCAACCCGCCGCCGCCGTGGTGACTGGCGTTTCGAATGAAAATGTTTTTTTTTTCTTCACTAGTTTGTTCTAATTACTTTTCGGAACTCTGGTTTTACTATCCCGAGCCTTCCATGGATTTCTTGCTCGTAAAGAAAGATTTTTGGGGATATTGCACGCAGTAAAGTCGCACATTTCAACGATTTCATTCAGTTCATTACTTGGTGCATGACATTTTAATATTGATGTCAACGCAAATAATCCTATCGTATATAACATACACATATAAAAACATTCGCATTGAGATCCTACCTGTTTTTTGAAGTCTGAATACTTAATAGCAAAATGAGATGTGAATACAGACACACAAAAAAGTTATCTATACTCTATAATCTAGTTATCTTTAATCAAGCTCTTCAATTATACAGGGTGAAATTGAATAAACGTCAAAAAATAAAATATATAATTCTATGTGTAACAAAGGAAATGTAGAGCACATAATTAAGGAAAATAATTATACTTTTTTTAGTATTTTGAAAAGAGTTTGGCAATGTGTCGTGCGCCTTTACTGCTACTGTTCTGTGTCCGTGAATACAAAAAAAATATAAATCATTTTAAGTACAAAGCGTTGCCATACTTTAGGTAGGTAATGGATTGATCAGGCAAAATCAATAGCATAGTCTACACTATTTAAAAAAAAGATTATTTTTTTGACAATTTAGATCATCGAAATTACATTTTAATTTGAATAAGTAATGACTACTGAATCTCGCATTTGTATTTGACGCATGTTTTCAAAGTCACCCTGTATAGACTATGACTCTTAGGAGCGGGACACAGCGGGTGAAACCGCGGGGCACAGCTAGTTATTGATATAATGACGTCAGATGCAAGGCGTCACCGCAAATTGGATAGAAACCTAACGACTGCCATCAAATTATTTATTGAATGACTATCGATATGAACTGGGTCAGTCCATGTGTGGAAAGAATTGTATGAATTTAGGTTAAGCCAATTTGGTCCTACTGCTGGGATTCAACTCTGGTTTCCTGTCAGAATTTTGGATAGAACATCAAATTAATCAAATAATAATAATGTGCACTTTGAATGTAAATTATATTTACCTATTTCTGTAAATAGAACTTTTATGGACACTTTTACATGACAATTTTTTTTTAACTAGATGACACCGGCATTTCCAAAATGACGACCTCTGAGAGGAAACACCGAAACAAACTCAGACAATCATGGTCTCTTCTAAAGTCCAGACAGTACTTAGTAGCAATTAAGTGAGTTCCAATGTAAGACAATGTCTGAAATGGCCTTTTGCGGCTTTCCCCACAAGTCCCATCTGACAGCACGCATGCATCAGTCTTTTTTTTTTAAAAAACGTTGCCCCACACCTGGATTTTCTCCTGTATCGTGGGTGCGTTTACAAACACAAATTCTCACATACACAAACGCCCAGACCCGAAACAACTACCTGTAGATCATACAAATATTTGCTCCGTGTGGGGATCGAACCCACAACACGTGGCTCAGAAGCAGCCGCTACGCCAAACGTGTCGTCAACGTGGTCATCACGAGGTATCCAACGTGAGTCATTGGATAGCTCGTGCATAATCTAGGGAGCTAAACAACCCGTCGCACGACGATACCAGATCAGTGGAATTGAATTTCTAACTGTAGTACCTATGTAAAACATAAAGTTTTAAATTAAAGTATTGTGTAAGTAAATAGGTACCAAAGGTAGCCAAATTAAGCTAATGACCTGCTTATATGAGATCCACTATAACACCATCACGCCAGAATTCCCCGAAAGGTTAGGCGAAAGCGTTAGTTATGCCTACTACTAATGTATACCCACAATGTGCCGGTACGTTTTGGTCCCATGTAATAGGGGCGAGCCTATTACTATTAACCGTGCACTCCAAACTTCGGATTGAGAGAAAACCCCATTAGCACCGCTTGACCTTGGAATCAAACCTACGACCTGTAACGTAGCAATCGCACTTGGAACCACTAGGACTAAAGTAATTTGATAGTAAGTTACCATAAATAAAGTAGATATTATAAGTCCATTATAAGTCTTATACGTGTTTATAACTTCTATATTACAAAAGCGCAAACAGCGCTGGAAAGCACTACCGATTAAAATTGACACTTTTTGCTCGAAAAGCCTTAATTGAGGCCAGTTGGCTTCGAGCCAGCCCATTGAAGTAACGACCACGAACGCTGGCAATTTACTGTATTAGCTTCAGGCAGATATTTTTGAGCTTTTATTTTAAACTTAATTCGCTAACAGCCAGAAATAATCACCCATACTGAAATAAAACTACTTTTTACGGATTTTATCGCGTTGTATTGATATTATTTGATTCCCGACGTTTCGGATCCTTTACAGCATCCATGGTCACGGGTAGACTAAGTTGTTGGACGTCTTAATGTTACAATTACTAACAGCTACCTTACATTTTTTTTAATTATTGGCGATCCGATTCACGCAGAACGAGCTCACCGTATACTTCGGAATCAAATAATATAATAAATACAACGCGATAAAATCCGTAAAAAGTAGTTTTATTTCAATATCTAATATTCGCGTAAGTGTCAGAAACCAGTACACCTACCCATATATTCGTTAGCTTACATACAGACATACCGCCACTTGCTAGGATTCTTGCATTCATTTGCTTCATCCACATTCATACATCTTCTCATACATACCCGTTTGGCCTACCAGGGATAGAAATTAGCAACCTCCCAAAAATTGTTTCGGATTTCTGCTTTATTTTTATATATTATCTAGCTGTTTACCGTGGTTTTACTGGCCCCGCGACCATGTTGTGCTTTCATCCCAGATGCCCAGAATGATATTCCAACCGTTTTTTTATTGGTGATAGACTTACGCTTGACCGCCAGTTCGCCTGATATTAAACGACACTGCATTCTGCAATGGAGCGCGCTTGCCTAGAAACCGATTCAGGTTTATACAGTCAGTTTATACCTAATATCATCGAATTCAAGAAGCAGTAGTTTCCAGTAACAATCGTTAACAACAGTATAACAATAATTTTGCTCCATTTTGGATCAGTAATAGTTCCAACGCGTTTGCTAAGGTGGTGGTGGAGAGGGAGAGAGAATTAACCTTTCTCTCCCGATCCGCAGTAGACGCACCGGGCGCAGGAGGGTGCAGAGAGACACACAGCTCCGGCCTCCATGAGCTGTGGCCTTCGGGCGTTTGACTTAAGAAGTCTGTCGCCCGACCAGACCAGTAGGTAGCGCGCATGTTCGGCACGCATGCTCTTAGTGTGATGCGAGGCGAAGCAACATGACATAGATACCATGTTCTTGCAATATCATTGATGTAACAGGATACTAAATTCCAAAACAATCGGACCTGTGGAAGTTGCTCACATCCCTACATGAACCAAAAAAGAGCTGATAATCTTCAAACGACTGGCCAGATTCTCTTAAATCATAACTAAGAACACTCCGATCACCTTTCAAACAAAAAAATAACTTTATTCAAATCGGTCTACTTGTTTGGGCGGTACGATGCAACAGCCAGACACACAGACACACACATTAAACATAAACACCCCTCTTTTTGTGTCGGGGGTTATAAAGAAATAAAGGATAACTATTTATATCTTACAAAAATGACACACAATATGGGTGATTATTCGAACATTATTTAACCCCTCATTCTTCTCATCATATTAATTCTCTCTTTCATAATTCAAATTGTTTTTATTCGTGTCTTATTGCTTGACGACTGTGGTGTAGTTTAAGTTTTCATTATATTAATTGTAGTTTTAAATACGTGCACTCTTAACTTTGGGATGAAGTTAACGACGTTCTAATGTTTTTCAAATATTCACCCAATAACTAGGTAAGTATTTATCACACTACAATACAAAAGGAATTTATTACTGCAAAAACAAATCATTTTTATGGCTCCAAATCTGTAGATCGTGCAACTATTTTTATTGCAATAACACAAGACACATTGGTTTTATGAGCTAACGCCATCTATTTTTTCCGACTGTAAAAATAATGTCCTCAGTACGGGGATCTTTTGCCTTTGCTACAACTGCCTCAACTGATTTGAATATTATTGTTATAACAAAAAGTAACACCGCTTTCAAAAACATACCATAACATACCATCACGCCTGTATTCCCCGAAGGGTTAGGCAGAGGTGTACTTAATGTACACCCACAGTTCGCCGGTATGTTTAGGCCCCATGTTATAGGGGGCGAGCCTATAGCCATTAACCGGGCACAAATCCAGACTCCGAGCTGCTAATGAGAATTTCATAGAAAAACCCAATAACACTTTGCTCGACCTGGGGATCGAACCCAGGACCTCTAGTGTAGCAGTCTCACTTGGGACCACTAGACTAATGAGGCAGTCAAAAACCTTAAATAACATAACATATAACATAATATAATAATAACAGACCGCATCAAAAATAGCGTACTGCGCTCCAAAACCCAGATCACCGATATAGGCCAAAAAGCTGCCAGCTTAAAATGGAACTGGGCTGGCCACATCTGCCAAAATAGCCTTGAGTTGTGAGGAGTGGAAAGAGGGTAGGGAGGCCTTTGCCCTGCAGTGGGACGACAACGGCTGAATAATAATAAAAAAAATCATAATCATAATCAAACACCTTAAATTAACGTTACTTTTAGGTTCCAAGACCTCATTCAATTAAAAAAAGATTTTTTGAAATCGGTCCACAATTGACAAAAATATCGCTGAACATACATAAAAATATATACATACAAACGTACAGAGAACTACTGTCCCCTTTTAAAAGGCCGCCAACGCACTTGTGACTCCTCTGGTGTTGCGGGTGTCCATGGGCGGCGGTAATCGCTTACCATCAGGCGATCCGTCTGCTCGTTTGCCCTCCTATCCCATAAATATATATATATATTTATGGGACACAATATATATATATATATATATATATATATATATATATATATATATATATATATATATATATATATATATATATATATAAGAGTATATATATATATAATGGTCAACGCAACGATTACTGAATAATAATTTTGTTTTGAAATTCATAAAAGGTTTTCATGGCGAAATAAATTAAAAAGTTTTATTGGATCAACAAGTTGAGGTTTACTAAGACATAATAATCATGGTGTTGATTAAAAACAAATCTTCATTAATCTTGGAGTTTTTTTTTTTATTGGAACAAAACTACCACACCTCAGAAATGTATAGAAATAGCTCTTGACAAATCGGCTGCTGAGAAATGTTATTTCATTTTTTTTATCTATACCTTCTTAATATTATACAGCTGAGCAGTTTGTTTGTTTAGTTGAAAACGCTAATCAGGAAGTACTGGTTAAAATTAATATTTTTTCTTGTATTGGATAGTCCATTCATCAAGGAAGGTTTGAGGGAGTAACGCGGGTGAATCTGCGGACGGGTCGCTAGTAAAATATAAAGCATGGACCCCCTAATAGTAAGCGGCAGCCGCAGTCAATCAGACATAGTACTTACTAATATTATAAACGTGAAAGTTTTGAGTATGGATGTTTGGATGTATGTTAATCTTTCACGGCAGAACGGCTCAACGGATCTAGATGAAATTTGGCACAGAGATAGATTATAACACATGGGCTACTTTTTATCCAGGTCGGACCCGATTCTGAAGTCCATGCAGAAAAAGACGCGAGCAGAAACTCGTAGTAAATATGTGAGTTACAATGCAAGACAATGTCTGAAATGGTCTTTTGAAGAATGAGCCACAGCGGCTTTGAGTAGACCAGTCCCATCTGACGGCACGCATGCATCAGTCATTGGGTAGCTCGACCATAATCTAAGGAGCAATACTTCAATACTTAATGAAACAGAATTTGGTGAGCAGTATAGCAGGTTTTTCGTTTTTTTTTTAATGCTTACTAACAATGTGTGTCGCACATTACTAGTATGCTTGTTAACCCCTCGTGCTAAGCTAAATGCTTGTGTTACGAGTGGATTCACGTCGGTGGTGCAATGGGTGGGGTTCGAACCGATAACCACATGATCGCAAGTCCGACGCCCGCTTAAAATAGGTGGTAGGCGCATAAAACAATGGTTACACAAGCTTAAAACAATGCTTAAGTAAGCCTATCTACGAGTATATTTTGATAACATTTCGGAGTACTCTTTATTCAAATCAATCCATTACACAAAGTGCTTAGACTCATAACAAGTCATTATAAAAGCATTTTGGGGCCACCATTTATGTAAAACACTTGTATATTTGAGTAACGAGTGTGTCCGACTATTTAAACTTTATGGGATTCCATGGTTGTATAACTTAAGGGTTACCAGGAAAAAAACAAAATGTTGGAAGTGAGACTCCGTGGACAAAGGGTTGCGTAAAGACTTTGTTTTCCTTATTTACTGTTTAACATAACATACCATCACGACTGTATTCCCCAAAGAGTTAGGCAGAGGCGTAGATACTAATGTACCACCCACATTTCGCCTGTGTGTTTAGGTTCCATGTAATAGACTGCGAGCCTATTGCCATTAATCGGGCACAATTTCCAAACTTTGAGTTGGTACTAACAATTTCGTAGAAATACACAATAATACTATAACACTAATAACAATAAGACTAATAATACTTTGCTATCCCTGGGAATCGAACCCAGGACCTCTAGCGTAGCAGTCGCGCTTGGTAACACTAGACTAATGAGGCAGTTAAGTAAGCATTTACTGTTTTAACGTCTATTAATTTCTTTAACAGCACAAATTCTCTGCAGTGTTTTTTTCATGCATACTCGAAGCTTTATGACCCAATAACCAGCAGTTCTACGACCTATATATAACCCACCTCTTACTACTTCATCATCAGCCTATACTAGTCCACTGCTGGAAGTAGGCCTCCGCCAATGTGCGCTATTTCGCCCTATTCTCGGCATGTCGCATCCAGCTTCCGCCTGCAACCTTTCGCAATAATTATTTCATCTTACTGTTGAGCGTCCTGCACTACGTTTGCCGAGTTGCGGTTCTCCGCTTGAGATCACGTCTGGCTACTTTTTTTATTAGCCTGTACTGTCCCACTCATGGGCAAAGGCCTCCCCCTTTTCCATTCTTCTCGTTGCTGTGCTACTTCTTTCCAATTGTCTAGAAAGACATCCCGGTCATCCTGCCATCTTCTCCGTGGTCTGCCGCGTCTTCATTTAACCGTTTTAGGGCTCCAGATCTGTGCAATAAAAGCTCACAGTTCGTCTGGCATGCGGTAGTCATGGCCTGCCCAGTCCCATTTAAATTTTGCGGCTATATGGTATAGGTGGTAGCACAAGTCGATACGAGAGCCACAGTGAAATTAAAAAAAGAAATTTATACGTGGGAGAGTCATGCTTCCGCACGAATGGGCCGTCTCGAGTGATACCACGGTCTCACAGAAAACCGACAACGCTTACGTTATGTTTCACCGAGTGAGTGAGGTTACCGTAGGCCCAATCCCCTTTTAAAAGTCCGGCAACGCACTTGTGACTCTTTTGGTGTTGCGGGTATCCATGGGCGGCGGTAATCGCTTACCATCAGGCGATGCGTCTGCTCGTTTGCCATCCTATCCCATAAAAAAAAAGTATTGCCTACAGAGGCTTCTGGCTACTTAATAGTAATAATAATTTGGCTACTTACGGATCTTTAAATCTCGAGGCGATAAAACTGATAGATATTAAGATGAGTTTCGTACTCGTGTAAACTCGGTAGAAATAAACGATGGACGAAGTTTTGATTACAAAAGTTGTCATGTTTTACATAGATAATGTTTTTTACTACTACTTTGTTCGAAGCTTGTTTTTGTAAGCTTTTAGGATTATAAATTTTTTTGTATTCTTTTCGACACGTTTGGCGTAGCGATCGGCTTCTGCGTCACGTGTTGTGGGTTCGATCCCCACACGGAGCAAATATTTGTATGATCTACAGGTAGTTGTTCCGGGTCTGGGCGTTTGTGTATGTGAGAATTTGTGTTTGTAAACGCACTCACGATACAGGAGAAAATCCTAGTGTGGGGCAACGTTTTATTAAAAAAAAAAAGAATATAATTAATTAATCTGGTGGAAAGACTTTTGATAAATAGGGTGCCTTATAATTACGTATGTCATCAATTCAATTTTTCATATTTTTAATAATATAAGATAATGATAATGAGAAAGTATACGTGGGAGATAATTTTTATACGTGTGAGAGCCATGCTTCCGCACGAATGTGCCGGCTCGACCGGAGTGATACCACGGTCTCACAGAAAACCGGCGTTAAACAACGCTTACGTTGTGTTTCGTTGAGTGAGTTAGGTTACCGGAGGCCCAATCCCCTTTTAAAAGGTCGGCAACGCACTCGTGACTCCTCTGGTGTTCGGTTCGGTTAATGGCAAATATGTGCACCTCCTATCACATGGGACCTCAACATACCGGCAAAATGTGGGTGTACATTAGTACATCTCTGCCTGATCCTTCTGGGAATATGGGTGAAACAATACGGGGAATTTAAAGCTTAAAGCTAAGAGTAATGTGTCACTTAAGGTACAGACAGCGTGGAAAACTTCTGTATCCCACAAAATTCTACGTTATTTATGTATAACGACGGTACACAGAGTTTAAAATAAAACTACATTTATTGGAATTGATCGCAGTTCAATATACTATTCGAATGACTATGAAATAATATCCAATGTTCACGGAGTCTCATGTATGACATACATGAGATAAAATATAAAAAGCGAACGATCAGGCACTCCCTACGCTCGTTTGCTCCCTATCCCATAAAAAAAGTAACATACCATCACACATGCGTCCCCGTGGGATATTTGGACGTTGGTATGTTGTCCCATGTCATAAGATGCACATTTTATAAGCTTATTAACCACCAACAAATTCAAACTTCGAGAAAATTTCAGAGGAAAATCTAATAAAATTCAACCTGAGGATCTAACTGGTTTACTGCCTAACTATTGTAGGATAACAGCGCGATAATCCTTACACATTATAAAATAAAATCCACCGCCGCGTCTGTCTGTCTGTTCGCGATAAACTCAGAAACTACTGAACGGATTTTCATGTGGTTTTCACTTATGGACGAGGTGATTCATAAGGTAGGTTTTCAGCTATTTAACATCATGTTACGACTCTTAGGAACGGGACAACGTGGGTGAAACCGCGGGCGGGTCACTAGTTATGTTTTTAATTAAATATTATTTTCTTGAATTAAAAAAGAACAAGGTATTATTAATATCTAAGCTAATACATCTGTTTTTATTTCAATCGGCTCAAAGAGAAGCGACATTTTTTTTCGCTGTAATATATACAGGGTGAAAGGAAAAGTATGTAAGTATTCTCTTTGTTATTTTTTATCCTGTTATTATGTATTTACGAAGCTTTTTAGATGATGAATGCTCACTGTATATTTTGCAAAAGTGCGATGTGTTTTTATTTAGGAATAGGATTACTTTTGTTTTGAAGACAATGAGTGTTGTTCTCTGTGTATTTATTACCTGACTGTGCCAGAAGGAGGGTTATATTTTTCGAATTTATCCATGTATGTATGTATATTACTTTGTCTCCTTCTGCAGCCTAAACAGCTTGACATTCTTACATGGATTTTATATTTAGTATAGTTTTATTATGGGATAGGGGGCAAACGAACTGCTGCATTACGTGATGGTAAACTATTGCCGCCGCCCATGGTCAACCGCAACACCAGAGGAGTCACAAGTGCGTTACCGGCCTTTTAAAAGGGGATTGGGCCTCCGGTAACCTCACTCACTCGGCGAAACACAACATAAGCGTTGTTTGACGCCGGTTTTCTGTGAGGCCGTGGTATCACTCCGGTCGAGCCGACTCATTCGTGCTGAAGTCTCTCCCAAAGTAAAGATTTTTTATAATAATCAAAGAATTGACTTCAATAATCTAGTTACTGTGAGCGTGACTGCTACGCCATAGGTCCAGGATTCGATTCTGTCTATAGTCCCTATCAAGGTCCTGAGTCAACATGATAAAAAGATATGGGCAATTTTAGATTTTCGCGAAAACTTGTATGTACCAAATTTTCCCTTTACTTGTGCTGTCAGACCTTGCTTTTAGCCAAAATTGACAATTCTATGTCAACCAAAAGTACCCTATAGGTTTTGGGTCTATATACCTGAAGGTCCCGTTGACCTAGAATCACGAAATTTGACAAAAAGGAAGGTCTCACAGCCAATTTTATTAAGGCGGTATAATGGGTGGGTACGGAGCCCTCGGCGCACGAGTACGACTCGAACTTGACCGGTTTTTTGTTAGTTAAACAAAAGGAAAAATACGTGTACATAATTTTTTTTTAATCTGACGGATCATCAAAAAATTTTTAGACATTTCGTTTATTCGCCAGTATGTTTAATTATCCTACCTCTGGCTTGATATAAAAATTTCTATGCTTGTTACTAATTGAAATTCAAATTTAAATCTTTATTGCTTTCATATCTAATTATGATGTTACAAGTTACAATAATATGTGTCAATATGAAACCCTGCAAGGGCGCTGCAAATTTAATAATCAAAATGTTATTAGGTAGGTACTTAAGATTAGATAACAATATATTATTATTATTAAGTTTTTATAATTACAATTGAAAAAAGAAAAAAATATATAAGTATATCTAATTACTTATAGGTACAAATATTATTCTATTTATTTATTATTTTAACTTATTTGTATATATTTTTTAATATTATTCTTATTAGGAGGTGTACAATTATTATTTTATTTATTATTTCGTATATTTTATAATGTAATATTGCATATTTGACTACACGATAGATGACGTAAAATACATACATACATACATACACTCACGCCTTTCTCCCACAGGGGTCGGCAGAAACTATAGACTGCCACTTGCTACGATTCTTGCATACTTCTTTTGCTTCTTCCACATTCATACATCTTCTCATACATACACGCCGTACACGTAAAATATTCATAGTAATACCTAGAAATGCAATCCCCATCGCAGTGATACGTGAGCAAGCACACAATACACAATAACCCTTTTATGAAAATGGTAAACATGGTATGCATTACCAAGATTGCTAAAGCTTTACAAACTAGGATCTCTTTCATTTGGAACATTGCAGGTATATTCTTTAAAGTAAATATGAGTTCGAGGTGTTCAATAGAACGAAATCGATGTACATACCATCACGACCGTATTCCCCGAAGGGTTAGGCAGAGGTGTACTAATCTACACCCACAGCTTGCCGATATATTTAGGTGCCATAGGGAGAGAATATTACCACGAGCATAAATCCAAACTCCGAGCTGCTACTGAAAATTTCATAGAAAAACCCAGTAACACTTTACTCGACCTGAGAATCGAACCTAGGACCTCTGCAGTCGCGCTTAGGACCACTATACTAATGAGGAAATTAGATACATATATTTTTCATTCTATTTTATTGACTACCTCATTAGTCTAGTGGTCCCAAGCGCGACTGCTACGCTAGAGGTCCTGGGTTTGATCACCAGGTCGAGCAGTGTTATTGGGTTTTTCTATGAAATTCTCAGTAGCAGCTCGGAGTCTGGATTTGTGCCCGATTAATGGCAATAGGCTCGCCCCCTATTACCTGAGTCCTAAACATACCGGCGAACTGTGGGTACATTAGTACACCTCTGCCAAACCCTTCGGGGAATACAAGCGTGATGGTATGTTATGTGTTATTTTATTAACCGATTGCTTGGGACCAGTAGAATTAAGGCATAGAATTAAGGCAGTCAATTCCTCACCAGTCATTAGTCTAGTGGTCCCAAGCGCGACTGCTACGCTAGAATTCCTAGGTTCGATCCCTAGGTCGAGCAAAGTGTTATTGGGTTTTTCTATGAATTTCTCAATAGCAGCTTGGAGTCTGGATTTGTGCCCGGTTAATTGCAATAGGCTCGCCCCTTAAGTGCGAACTGTGGGTATACATTAGTACGCCTCTGCCTAACCCTTCGGGGAATACAGGCGTTATGGTATGATGACGATTTAATTTATTCCAAAATATGATTTTCTTAGAATCAATATTGATTACGTCTAACTAATCAGACGAATGTTCACATCGATTCATAAGGAAATAACCAATCCTGAAACAAAATTACTTTTTTGATACGTGCTATCCCGTATTAAAGCATCGGTTACTATGAGGCACAAAATTGAAAGGAAATTGGAGAATATTCATTCTGAAGAGTTTTATGTCAATGGGAATATATATTTTTTTTATCCACGACGCAAGAAGAATGGTGTTATAAGTTGAACGTGTGTCTGTCTGTTGCATTGTAGCGCCCAAACGAATGAACCGAATTGATTTCAGTTTTTTTTTGTCTGAAAGGTGACTTGATCGAGAGTGTTCTCATTTTTTTTATGGTTTAAGTCAGCAAACGAACTGACGAGCCACCTGGTGGTAAGTAGTCTTCGTCGCCCATGGACACCGTTAGTGACTACAGACTGCCTGAGCTGCAGCAACCGAGGGGAACTGGCTCTTATGTGCAAAAGTCCAACCACAGACTCCTACGTAAGGATGGTCGCCAGCCTGTCAGACCCCAAGATCCTACCACCGAGAAAGTCAGATATTTTCACGCCTCTTACGGGATATGCCTATCTTTTTTTTTATTATTCATGATAGGCTTACGCTTGACCGCCAGTTTGCCTGATGTTAAGCGATACTGCGATCTGAAAGGCAGTGAGGAACAGTATTCTATCCCCTCCCTATACGTGAAAAAAGATATGATTTAAGAGTATCTGACCATCCGCTTGAAGATTATCAGCTCTTTTTTAGTTGATGAAGGGATGTGAGTAACTTCCACAGGTCTGATCGATTTGAAATTTGGTATCCTGTTACTTCAATGATATTGCAAGAACATGATAACCATGTCTTGATGGTGCGGGGGTATTTTAATTTTAAATATATTATTGTAGGTATTTTATGTCAGCTGCATCAGCCGTCCTGGGTCGATTCCCAGGTCGAGAAAAATTATTGATTATTCTTTGAATAATGCATTTTTCACCAATGTATTGTTACTCTAAGTCTTACTTAAAATCTGGTGCATGTTTCATCTTGATACGCCGCCTAGAATCGGACTTATATTATGTTAATCTTTTCGGACGTGAGTGAAACTGCGGGTAACAGCAGCTTGTGTATAATATATTACTTAGGTAATATATCATTGAAATCCCATACAATACGAGTACTTACTTACATATAAAAGGCACATTATGTTAGGCAATCTTAATAGGTCACATTTCTTAAGCAATACAGAAAATATTTTATTGAATAAATATAATTTTTGGAACTAATCCACTTAGGTCAGCCTTTTGAGTGCGCTGTCGACCAAAATATATATTTTATTAACAATATTTTTCTCTTATTAGAGAAATTTTCTTAAGGTCTTGAAAAGGTGACAGTTCTGTGAATGTGAAAGTTTGTAGGTATATATTTTGAAATTATTATTAGGTACTTAAGTTTAATATAAAAAAGCGTTTCAAATGGACTGCCTCATTAGCCTAGTGGTCCTGAGCGCGACTGCTACGCTAAAGGTTCTGGGTTCGATTCCCAAGTCGAGCAAAGTGTTACTGTTAAATTTTCAGCAGCTCGGAGTTTGGAATTTGCGCCCGGTTAATGGCAATAGGCTCTCTCCCTATTACATATGACCTAAACATACCGGCAAACTAAGGGTACACCTCTGCCTAACCCTTCGGGGTTTACAGGCGTCATGTTATGTAATTATAACGTTTCACACTACTAGTTGTTGCCTGCGCTTTTACTTGCATTCCAAAGGACTTTTTGATATAAGCAATAGCCCATGTCATTCTACAAAGTCTAATCTACATCTACACCAAAAATCATGAAAATTGGTTCAGCGATTTAGATGAAAGAACGTAACAAACAGACTTACTTTTGATAAGCTTAATAATAATGTTAATATGTTAATATTATATAGATTTATTAAAAAGAATTTTCATGACTATATAATAATAAGAATGATTTATGACTAGTTTAATGAGACTGCCTCATTAGTCTAGTGGTCGCAAGTGCGACTGCTACACTAGAGGTCCTGGGTTCAATCCCCAGGTCGAGCAGTGTTAATGGGTTTTTATATAAAATTCTGGAACCTAAACATACCGGCGTACTGTGCGTGTACATTAAGTACGCCTCTGCCTAACCCTTCGGGGAATACAGGCGTGATGGTATGTATGTATGTAAGAATAATTTATTTGCATAAAAACACGTATTATAAAATTCTAGAGATAACATACCATCACGCCTGTATTCCCCGAAGGGTTAAATAAATAAATAAATAAATAATATCTTTATTTGCGTAAAAACATGGTATATAAAGGTGTTACAAAGAAAAATATAGGTACATACATGTTTTGCTTAAAAATAAAGCATGCAAAAGTTTTTGACGAAATCAATTTAAGTACATTTATGTTCAAAAAAGTCTTTAATACAGTAGAAGTTCTTTTTATTAAGCCATTCGTACAGTTTTATTTTAAATAGTTTGGAATTAAGTGCTTTTAAAGTATTCGGTAATTTATTATAAATTCGTATACACATGGCTAGACAGCTTTTATTATATTTTGATAACCTAGGAGTTTCCTCTAATACAAGTCTGAATTGGTCACGGTGACTTCGAGAACTCACATCCTCTGCTGTTTTGAAGAGTTCTTTATATTTACGTACAAACATACACGCTTCATACAAATATAACGAAGGTAATGGTAGCAAACCAAGCTTTTTGAATATTGGTTGACATGATTCGTCCGATGGAATCCCGTATATAGCACGTATGGATTTTTTTTGTGCAATAAATGCTCTATCGCCGTCGGTACTATTTGCCCACATGATTAATCCGTATCGTAACGAAGATTCAACATAGGCGCGGTATGACATCACAGCAGTTTTGATGTTTGTGACATTCCTAATCTGTTTGAGGGCATATACAAATTTATTTATTTTCTTGCATACATTGTCCACCTGCGCTTTCCAGTCTAAGTGTTCGTCTATTATCACTCCTAAGAACTTAGTTTGTGTTGCTTGTGTAATTAGTGGTATGTCTATTTTGAAATTAAATTTATTATTGTACGACTGATTAAATTGTATGTATACAGATTTATTAAGATTAATAGATAAATTATTATTTTTTAGCCAATTAATTAAATTATTTATTGTATTATTAATATCGGTTTCATGGTGAGAGATTGATTGGCATTTTTTGTCAGTAGTCACAATTATGGATATGTCATCAGCAAAAAGAAAACATTTATGATTGGTCACCTCAACAATATCATTTATATAGAGCAAAAATAAGATGGGGGTTAGGCAGAGGTGTACTTAATGTACACCCACAGTTCGTCGGTATGTTTTTTAGGTCCCATGTTATAGGGGGCGAGCCGATAGCCATTCACCGGGCACAAATCCAGACTCCGAGCTGCTACTGAGTATTTCATAGAAAAACCCAATAACACTGCTCGACCTGGGGATCGAACCCAGGACCTCTAGTGTAGCAGTCGCGCTTGGGACCACTAAACCAATGAGGCAGTCTAGAGATTATGATATATATTTCAGTATCCAATAGTTAACATAAAAAAGAAGAAAATTCCTTCACACAGAAGCAGCAAAGGTTTTCCCAAAAACTCGACAAAGAACATAAATAACAAATGATCAATATTTGTTTAAATAATTAAAATACTTAAAAACTAATTTTGAACTTACTGATACATTTCGAAACAAATAAACTTAACCCTTTCAAAGGTAAAGGTATTCTGGTATTTGAGATAAAACAAGGATAAGAAATTCCTTTGAACAGCGATTCGTGCCAGGGATAGATCCAATATCTTGCTTTGTTTTGACAGCCCTACGACACTCCACACAAACGCACAGATTTGTTCACATATTCGCTACTACAGAAGCACCGACCTATTTGCGCGTGTATATGTGTGTGTAGAATTGATTAGGGTTACTACTAATAGCGTGTAGTGCTGAACATAAAATTACAGGAAAATAATTAAATATTAAATAGGAAATATTGATTGCATTGCTTTAAAGGGTCCGGCGGAGTTTGAATTGCCCACAAAAACGTAATCCTCAAATTAATCGTAATCCGGACAATATTCTATCAAATTATGTTATTAATCGGATCTGGATGTCGTCAATCTAGGTCCCTACTGTACTATTTCGTCTATTACTACTTCACTGGACATAAAAGATTGAAAAATCGTTCAAAACTTGGTAATTTTATCAAAAATTCCATTCGCTTACATTTATTTTCAGCGAAGTATTTGGATAAAATGGTAGCGTAGGAACCTAGATTAACGGTATCGGAATCCGAATAATAACACAATTGATTAAATTGTTTTTGAATTACGATTTATTTCGGTATTACGTTTGTAAGAGAAATTCGATCCGCCGCCGGCCTCTTAAGAAAAAATATAACTTTTTGTTGATATAACGTTTATTAAAACCTCACTCAGTTTCCAGATTCCCATCTATCAACTACTATGCGGGCACAAATCCAAACAGCAAGCTGGCACAGAGAACGTTATAAAAAAACATCAAACTTTTCAAGGAAAAAGATATAATATATCTTTTTAAAACACATATCTTTTCACATAGCTTTTCCACGGTTCAATCTATCTCTAAACCAAAATTCATCATATTAATTGATTAAGATTGACAGATGATTGCATTGAGCGACTACTTACTATATGACCTCCAATAAAAAACAGGTAAAAAATACTGATCCCGAAACTAAAAGAGATTCTCCCAAGTGTCAAAATCTCTTAAGTAAGTACCTCTCTTTTCATACAGAAACTTTTCCAACTTTATCACCAAATAAATCGTTGATCCCAACTGTCTTGGCCACCTGACAAGAAATACACAAATCGATTCTCGGTTCATCGTAATCGATTCTTCATCTCGATTTCAATACAGATATCACATAAGTTTTGACAGGAGCTTGTCAAAAACTTTCTCAGCGGAGTTTTGACTTGTGTGTTAGGGAGAATAAGATGAATTGATATCTTGTGGTGTTTTTGATGGTGAATAATGGGTGTTTCATTTATTTTGGGCCAAGTCAAAAGTCTCGAGTTCGCATGCAAGGCACGAAACTCTGACTTTTCGAAGTCATGTGCGTATTAAAAGTTAATTATCACGCGCTTAAACAGTGAAGGAAAACATCGTGAAGAAACCTGTATACCTGAGAGATATTCTCGACGCTGTGAAGTCTACCAACTCACATTAGGCCAGCGTGATGGACTATAGCCCAATCCCACTCATTCTGAAAGGTAGTGGAACAGTATACTGGGCTCAATACGTTTTACTAGATACCCAATAAAGGAATGGATAAAAACTTAACCTTATTTAACTTTACTATACTTACTTAATATACTTTACTATACTTACTATTGTTACGTCTTAAAATTACATGTTGTGTGCTTATGTTATGTTTATTATAGCAAAAATACACGTACCCAATGAGCTATTTAAAAATACACAAACCGGCTTGACTTTCATTTCATCTCTAAATGACGTTACAGAGTAGACTTGTCAAACGTCAATAAACGTCAAATATAATGTTTTTTATCGATCTACACGTAGCAAAGATGTCAAACTCACAGTATGATAAGAAAGCAAGATCGAATGTCATATTCTTATAATAATATTATCCAGAAGATATTGTTTTCAGAAACCCTTCGTTCTCTTACTACAAACACGAGCTGACGTATTATTTGGATCGAAACGTCAGTTAAGTGTCACTTACCCAACTCTCTATGGTCTCAAGATCCAATATATTTGCAAATTCATTCTGCGGTTGTCCAACTTACAAAAAAATACTGTCACGCGAACTACCGCGTGGTGAAATTTTGTAAAAAATCTTGGACTTTATCTTAAGATATCTACCTCATTCGATTTGTGGTTGTAAGCGTGGCTCTTGAGCGTGAGGTCCTGGGTTCGTTTTTCAGGTCGAGCAGTGTTATTGGGTACTTATTTCTATGGAATTGTCAGCAGCTCTAAGTTTGGATTTGTTGCCTGAAACATTATCTATACACCTCTGCCTTGCTGAATCCTTACTAATATTATAAACGTGAAAGTTTGTGAGTATGGATGTATCCATGAATGTTTGTTACTCTTTCGCGCCAGAACGGCTGAACGGACCTGGATGAAATTTGGCACACAGATAGATTATAGTAGTGTAGTAATCCTGAAGTCCAGGCATACAAAATCGCGGGCAGAAGCTAGTGTTACCATAATTCAAAGAAATATTTTTAATGTAATTCTATTCTATTCGTTAAATACTTTTTTTACGTTACAGGTAGTCATCATTTGCAGCAAGATATTGTAAAAGTAAGTAAACATTAATTCCTTTAATTGATACTTTGCATTGTTTTGTATTCTATTGTACTTAAAACTAGCTGACCTGACCGATACGAAGTTGTCATAACATAACATACCATCACGCCTGTATTCCCCGAAGGGTTAGGCAGAGGCGTACTTAATGTACACCCACAGTTCGCCGGTATGTTTTTAGGTCCCATGTTATAGGGGGCAAGCCTATAGCCATTCACCGGGCACAAATCCAGACTCCGAGCTGCTACTGAGTATTTCATAGAAAAACCCAATAACACGTTGCTCGACCTGAGGATCGAACCCAGGACGTCTAGTGTAGCAGTCGCGCTTGGGACCACTAGACCAATGAGGCAGTCCAGAAGCAGAAGTTGTCCTGTTCAAATTTCAATAATACCATGGAAAAAACACACTCAGTATTTCCAGAACATTCAATTTTCCGTATCATTTCCCAAAAATCTTTGGTCGCTGGTGCTAGTAGGAGTAAGTTTATTCTTAAAGAAAGAAAGACAACCATAGATATATATCTAAAGGGGAATCATTAGATCCGACCACCTAGTGGGGAAGTTTTAGGTACATTCTTAGCTACTAAACTAGCTAAAAAGCTAAGACCTTATTCAAACTCAAACTCAAATTTTTTATTTCAATTAGACCATATACAGGTACTTTTGAAATGTCAAAACTACATGCACGGTTCCAAATAGTAGGTCTTATGGAGAAGAGCCGGCAAGAAACTCCATAGATACTCTTTTAAATAAATAATTGATGTTTACATATTTTTTTATTCTATCAATGAGAGTATTGTGGAGTTTGATGTGAGTGATAAAAGTAGGTATTAGTTTAGTTTCCTTACATCGTACCTACGTAATCCATAAATAACTTAATCTAAACTCACTTAAGGCATAAAACATGAATTTGTGCCAAATTGCGGCCATTTGGCAAATTGCCGGCCATATTGGCAAAAGCGGAGTGGCAATGTTAATCCACTACACGACGTAAATGCCAACTCTATTGGCATTTTACCTGGCATATTTGGCCACCATTATAATATTTGAACTGCCATTTTAGTTAATGGAATAAACTGCCTCAATAACCTAGTGGTCCTGAGTTCGAATACCAGGTCGAGCAAAGTGTTATTGGGTTTTTCTATGAAATTCTCGGCTCGCCCCTTATTACATGGGACCTTAACATTCCGGCAAACTGTGGGTGTACATTAGTATGCCTCTGCCTAACCCTTCAGGGAATACAGGCGTGATGATGTGTAATTTTCTTTTTCATCACACAATGATGTCACTATCCCAGAAATGTCACTAGTGTAGTTATATCAACACTGAAACATTCTATTTCAATTATGCGGACACCGTTAAGCGTAGTACAGTGGCCCCCATAAGTTGACAACTTTGTTTGTACTGACATTTTTAACTCATCGTCGAAACTTTTGTGGGGTGGTATACTTTGCCCTAATTTATGTTGTATTTTTAATATAGCTTTTTTTATATTACAGCAAATTAAAAAAAATATGGTAACCTAGTCTAGACCATTGGACTGCCAAGTCAACGGCCTCGAGTTCGATTCCAAGACGCGCACCTCTAATTTTTCGAAGTCGTTAATTTTCGCTCGCTGAAACTGAAGGAAAACATCGTGAGGAAACTGCATGCCTGAGAGATTTTTGAGACGGTGTGTAAAGTCTGCCAACCCGCAGTAGGCCAGCGTAGTAGACTATAGCCTAATCCCTCTCATTCTGAGAGGAGACCCGTACCCAGCAGTGGGACAGTGGGTAACCCATTATACTGATAATGGGTTATGACTTTTGAGAGCAAATTAGCACAATTTAATTTAAGTATTACTTGATTTATGCAATGGTGCCTCATTTTATTAGTCTAGAGGTCCTAGACGCGACTGCTACGCTAGAGGTCCTGGATTCGATCCCCAGGTCAAGCAAAGTGTTATTGGGGTTTTCTATGAAATTCTCAATAGTAGCTCGGAGTCTGGATTTGGGCCCGGTTAATGGCAATAGGCTCGCCCCCTATTACTTGGGACCCAAACATACCGTCGAACTGTGGGTGTTCATTGGTACGCCTCTGTATAACCCTTCTGGGAATACAGGCGTGATGGTATGTTATGTAACGCAATGGTTTCAAGCTCTCAACATCTGCATCGGGTTGCGTGTTCGATCCCCGAACGGAACAAATATTTATATAACCTACAGATAGTTATTCCGGGTATTTGTGTTTGTTTGGACTATAGCCTAACCTCTCTCACTCTGAGAGAGACCCGTAGCCAGCAGTGGGGCATTATATAGGTTGATGATTAGAATACTGTTCCTCACTGCCCTTCACATAAGCATCCCGTAAGAGGCGAAAAAATATCTGACTTGCTTGGTGATAGGACCTCCTGGGGTCTGATTGGCTGGCGACCACCCTTACGTCGGAGTCTGTCCTAAATCACCTTGGTGTGTGTTTCGACTTTTGCACGTAAGAGCCAGTTCCCCTTGGTTGCTGCGGACCATAGGGGCTCGTAAAAGACTCCTCTGGTGTTGCAGGTGTCCATGGGCGACGATGACTACTTACCACCAGGTGGCTCGTCAGCTCGTTTGCCGACTTAATCCATAAAAAAATGTGTTTGTAAACGCATCCACGATATAAAAAAAAACCTAGGCGCTGTAACGTTTTTAAAGAAAATACTTTGTCTCCTCCTAAAGACGTTCAACTAACAAATCAATATTTATCTTAAAGCCTAAAAAATGGAACACAATAGATGTTTTAAATTGCCTGTCAAGTATTATCAGAAGAAATCACCGCTCATCTAAAAAATTGCGACCCCGACGACCTAATATTGCTTCGAGAAAAAAAAAGAAAGGTAACATAAAGAACTACCCTCATAATACAAAAGTATATACAATATGTAAGACACAGTCTAATAATTTTCAATATCTTACAGAGTAGAAGCCTTCTGTATCTACACGATTTTGTTAACATCTTATTACATTTTACGAAGATCTTAAAACTAAAAGTGCTTCTGTCATGGCTAAACGATAAACAGATATTGTTAAATTATATATGATTTCCTAGTTTTCGACCAAGGTATTGTCTAAAGGACTTTTCGATGTAAAAGGTAGCGTATGTTCTTTCCCAAGGTGCGATCTATCTTTATACCAAAATTCATTAAAATCTGTTCAGCGGTTTAGGCGTAAAAAGGTAACGGACAGAGAGAGGTCCATACGCATTGATTTAATAGATATTTAGGATAGAAAGTATGGATATTAATTGTCTCGTACCTCCAAAAAAACACATTTAACTGCTTATTATTGTTTATAGTTTGAATCCGGTCCTGGGGCCGTATTGTATCGTGTTAACGCCATCATTTTTAGGTTGTAAGAAAGAGATGAGGCTATTTAATATGTAGAGCGGCATCTCTTTCGCACAACGTAAACATGATGGTGTTAACACGCTATAATACGGCCCCTGGTTTACTCAATTAGTTCGGGCTAATCACACAAACCGTGTGATAAAAGTACATATGACATTAATTTACCTCTGAATTAGAAAACAAATAGGTACTTCGTGACGTGGGTGGGTCACTATTACATTAATGACTTATAAAAACATACCATCACTGTTCACGCACAAATTCGCCTCACCCAATTCAAATCTGCCGCCTTCTGTCGTTGGTGTACGGAAACTACGGCACGGTGACATACGGCGCAAGACGTGTCAACGCGCCGACCAATCAGGAGCGCTTCCCGGCCCCTTTTGGCCTTCCTCGCCATGGCGGTCGCGTAAACGGACGGCGGCTCCCTACAAAACTTTATTATCACGGAACTAATGTGAATGCCGGCATGAACTTTATATAAACAGTTTGATTATGCTATAACGGTGTGCTGTAAGTGTTAGCAACCTCGTCCGGAACCCTGGGCTCCTAAAGTTTCCCTGTCATCGGCGTGCCCGCTCATCTCCGAAGCCGCGGCAAAGGTAAGTGGATTTGTTTGGGTTGATGCCGATGAGTGCGTGTGTATCTTGGTGAATAGGTCCGGCCTACTGGCCCTATAGTTAAATACAGTCCACAAAAAATAATAATCGGCAAGTTTACGGTACATAATTTGGTCCTCCGCAACCGGATGGTCGGACTTTCGGTCGGTTAAATACTCATTACTTCGCGGTATAGAAGTTTTTTCAGTATAATTTCGGTCTACTAAATAGTATTTAGTGTTTTATTAGAGTTAATTACGCATCACTTGCTTCGGAAACTCGTACTCGGTTAGTGTAGGTATATACCTACTTGTTGCACGCACGCCGCCCGCATTTTCGAAAAATCACAATGGCGAAGTCATTAGACATAAAATTTAAATTAGAATGTGATTGGTTTCAATATTCCGTTGATATAATAGATTCGCCTGAACATAGCAGCAGCGTATTATCGGCAAGGTTGCGTAAGTTAGATTCACATTTTCAAAACTTAACGTCGGCATATGAAGGTATACTCGGGGCTACTGACGATGGCGACACTATAGCCACTTATGATAAACGTTATGCTAACGCTACATTGCAGTATGATACTTTGGAGGCCAAGTCAGCAGAGTTCCCAAACGCGCAGGGCATCCACATACCTACTTCTAGTGCGCCCTCGGCTCGTCTCCCTCGGATAGACCTACCGAATTTCGACGGTGAATTATTCGATTGGTGTAGCTTCATTAGTTTATACAATTCACTTGTTTTATCACGGAAAGATATTTCTAAAACGGAAAAATATCATTACTTGTTTTCCCACTTACAAAAGGAACCAAGGTCATTAGTACAGCACCTACCTATGGTCGACGCGTCACTCGACACGGCAATAGAATTATTATATTCAAGATATGATAACAAAAGGTTACTAGCGGATACCTATATTTCACGTATCTTAAATATCCAGCCCTTGAAAAGGTCATCCATGTTGAGGTCTCTTATTTTAAACCCTCTGCTTGAATGCACACGAGCATTGAAAGGTCTAGGTTTACCGGTAGACGAATGGAGTTTCATACTCGTCCATATTAGCTTAACTAAATTACCTGTAGAAATAAAAACACGTTTTGAACAAAATTACGGCGGTCTCAAACGCGATTTACCCAAGTTCAATGACCTTGTGCAATTCTTGCAAAATGAGTGCAGTATGATTGAAACTGCGAACTCTTCGGACACTTCCCGGACATATTCGGAACCTCGGAGGGCGGTCGGTGGTTCGGCTTCAATACGGTCTGACGGACTCAATCGTAATAAAATAGTTCACTCAACAGTTGTAAAGAATAGTCCACACACTAATTTAGTATGCGCCTTTTGTGATACCCCGGGTCATAAAATTGACAATTGTTATAAATTCAAAAACGGTAATAGTGATGAACGTAGGTTATGGGTTCGTAATAGTGGGTTATGTTTTAAATGTTTCGGTGGGCATACGGCAGCCCAATGTAATAAAACTGTTCCTTGTGACCGGTGCGGTAATATAGGTCATCACAACATGTTGTGCAGAATGAATGCAGTATAAACCTAATTACATTCAGCCAGCCCAAAATATTAAAAAACCACCAGATTCACATTTCGATCAAAATAGGCGCACCACAAATGATCGCGTGGGTCAAAGTCATAGTGTTTCATTCGGCCCGGAACAAGGCGGTTCGAGAGTGAATGATCGTGCATCGGTCGCGCACTCTGACGTTCATTCTCAATAGCAATTAACGTCGGAGATGAATGTTATGTCTCCGACTCATTTACCAACATTACATAAAGATATTGTTTTGCCTACGGTTATTGTAAATGTTTTATCGGCGGGTCAGTAATAGAAAGTAGTAAACATATTGTTCAGTTACAATTTACATCGGATCGGAATAGTAAAATGCTGTTATCAGTGAATGCGGTTGTGTTAAAGACACCAACCAATTATGTTACAAAACGTTATAGTTTATCGAAGAATTTGGAAATTTCGGATATCGGTTACGGGTATTTATGTCAAATAGATATTATTTTCGGTTGTGATGTTCTGGGTGAAATTACGGAAGGTAGGAAGGTAACCTTACGGCCGGGGGGACCTTATGCCTTAGACACTATTTTTGATTTTGCTATTTTCGGACCTATGAATATTTTTGTTAATCGTTCGAATACGGAATGTTTTTCGGGTGTGTCTTTAATAGAAGCTGTTGAGCGATTTTGGAAATCGGAAGAGCCACCAAAATTAAAAATAAAGGATCCGGTTGATGTTCAGTGTGAACAAATGTTTGCAAATTCGGTGCAACGTTGTTCGGACGGTAAATATATGGTACGGTTACCATTAGTGCCTGATCACGCGGAGTTAGGTGATTCTCAGACACAAGCGGTTAGGCAATTTTTATCATTAGAACGTAGAATGAGGGCTCACCCAAATTTTAAGGCTAAGTATATAGAATTCATCACTGAATATATAGACTTAGGACATATGCGGCTTTCGGACTTTGATGTCAATTCTGGACAAGAACATTATTTCTTGCCACATCACGGCGTCTTTAAGACATCGGGTGATACCGGGAAAATACGGGTTGTTTTTAATGGTAGTTGTAAAACTTCGTCAGGCGTCTGCCTAAATGACTGTTTATATTCTGGTGAAAAATTGCAAAGTGACATAACTCAAATAATATTGAATTTTCGGGTCCCTTTCATTGTATTTACGACGGATGTTAGGATGATGTTTAGAATGACATGGATTCATCCAGATGATCGGAAGTATCAACTTATTTTATGGCGCGAGAGCCCGGCGGAACCTTTACGTGTTTATGAGCTCACTACTAATACCTACGGTTTGAAGTCTAGTCCCTTTGTTGCTATTCGTTGTCTACATCAGTTGGCTACTGATGAACTGGAGCGGTTTCCCAGGGCAGCTAAGTTGCTGCTGACTAATTCGTATGTCGATGATATCAACGGTGGCGCTGATTCGGTCACGGAGGCTCGGGAAATTCGTGACGAATTAATACAGCTCATGGGTACGGCCGGCTATGAGTTGCGTAAATGGTCAACTAATAAACCTGAACTTCTCAGTGACATTCCTGAGGATTTTTGTGAAACACCACGCTGTTTTAATGATGATGATAGTTTCGGTTTTATTAAAGTTTTAGGTATTCAGTGGAATCCATCAACGGACAATTTTACATATCGAGTTTTAAACTTACCTTCGGAAATGAAGACGGTTACTCGTCGATCCATACTTTCTTCGTTAGCAAAACTTTTCGACCCCTTAGGATGGATTTCACCTATTGTGTTTCGTGCTAAGTTGTTGCTGCAAGAGTTACTGAGTGATGGAGCTAAAAGCGTAGATTGGGACACGCCCGCTCCAGACTACCTGTTGCAAAAATGGAATGATTTTATTTCGGACTTACCCAATATTCAAAAGATTTCTATTCCACGTTGTTTGAAGTCACACGGAGATGTGCTCTTTTCTCTTCACGGTTTCTGCGATGGTTCTTCTTCAGGTTATGCTGCAGCTGTATATTTACGGACGGAAAATACTTACGGTGAAGCTTCGGTTCGGCTTGTGATGGGGAAGTCTCGAGTTGCCCCTTTGAAAACAAAGATGACTATACCTCAGTTAGAGCTCAGTGGAGCTGTACTTCTTGTTAATCTTCTGCAACATGTTTCTTCATCGTTGCGTGAACTTTCGGTAAATTTGTCGGAAATTGTCGGCTGGTGTGATAGCACCATTGTGTTAGCTTGGCTAGAAACACCTCCATACAAATTAGAGGTATTTCAAGGTAATCGGGTTTCGCAAATAAATAATGCAAACTTACCAATTCGGTGGAAACACGTACCAGGTGTTCTCAATTGTGCGGATGTTGCCTCTCGCGGTTGTTCGGCAGCGCAACTACTGGAACATCCTTTGTGGTGGCGACCACATTGGCTTTGTCGGCCTCGTGAATCCTGGCCTGACGAGCGGGCTGAGATGCCAAATGACTTACCAGGTCTTCGGTCTAAGTTTGTTTCCAATGTTTCGGTCTCGGAAACCTCGGATAATATTTCAGAATTATTCGGTCGGTATAGTTCGTTTGAAACTCTTGTAAACGTTTTCGGTTTTGTTATACGGTTTGTTAATAATTGTCGGCGGAAAATTTATCTCGGTAAAGATAATACGGCCTCGGTTTCGGTTTCTAATTCGGTTACGGCTTACGGTTCTTCCAATCCGGTTTCGGTGTCCGGTAAAAATAAATCTGCTTCAGCTCTCGGTTTTTCTAACTCTGTTTCGGTTTCTCGGTTACACGGTATTTATATTTCGGTTTCGGAACGTCGTAAGGCGTTAATGTGTTTAATTCGGATGGTTCAAAGGTTGCATTTCGGTGCATATATTGCAGCTTTGAACTCGGCTAAACCTATTCGTGATTCGGCACGAAAGCTTAACTTGTTTTTGGATCACGAAGGCGTGATTCGCGTAGGCGGACGGATTCGGCACTCGGAATTGCCTTTTTGCGCTCGGCATCCTATTTTTCTTCCAGGTAAATGTGAATTTTCAACACTTCTCGTTGAACACTATCATAAAACGTATTGCCATGTCGGTGCAAATGCATTGGCAGCTATTCTATCACGGAATTATTGGATAACGTCGGTACGTAAACTAACCCGAAGTGTTACTTTTAAATGTGTTCAGTGTTTTCGAGCGAACCCTCGGACAAATCAACCGTTTATGGCAGATTTGCCATCGGATCGTGTTCGGATAACTCGTGCATTTGAAGGCGTCGGTACGGATTTCGCGGGACCTTTTTCTATAAAGAGTAGTTCTTTAAAAAATGCTAAAATTTCAAAATGTTATTTATGCATCTTTGTATGTCTCAGTACAAAAGCGGTACATCTAGAAGTTGTATCGGAGTTATCGGTAGAAGCCTTTGTCGCAGCCTTTACAAGGTTCGTTTCGCGAAGAGGTCTTCCTTCCTTAATGCGGTCGGATTGCGGAACAAATTATATCGGGACGGATAAATATTTAAAGGATGTTTTCGTATACCTACGAGACCATCGATCAGATTTGGAGCGTGAATTAGTTAAGAAAAATGTAACGTGGTTGTTTAACCCTCCAAGTAGCCCCAACATGGGTGGACTTTTCGAAGCGGCTGTGAAGTCTGCTAAGACTCACATGTATCGGGTACTCGGTGACCGGCGGCTCACCTTTGAGGAGTTGACGACATTCTTTGCTAAGGTCGAAGCTGTCATGAACTCTCGACCACTTTGCCCCTTGAGTACGGACCCTGCGGATCTAGAAATTCTAACACCAGGTCATTTTATAATCGGTCAACCTTTAGTAGCACTTCCTGAGTATCCCTTTGAAGATTTCAATATAAATAGATTGTCTCGGTTTCAACAAATTCAAAAGCTTACGCAACATTTCTGGTCCAGATGGCGAAATGAATATTTACATACGTTACAACAACGGAATAAATGGACTTCTCAGTCAGAATCCCTTAAGGTTGATGACTTAGTTTTAATAAAGGAAAATAATTATCCTTCATTGCAATGGAAACGTGGTAGGATAATTCGGTTATTACCCGGTTCGGATTCAGTTAATCGCGTCGCAGAAGTTAGAACGCGGAACAATATATTACTTCGGCCTGTATCAAAATTGTGCAGGCTGCCGATGTAGTTTAGACAGATTTCATTTCTTTCGGGGGGGAGGGTATGTTCACGCACAAATTCGCCTCACCCAATTCAAATCTGCCGCCTTCTGTCGTTGGTGTACGGAAACTACGGCACGGTGACATACGGCGCAAGACGTGTCAACGCGCCGACCAATCAGGAGCGCTTCCCGGCCCCTTTTGGCCTTCCTCGCCATGGCGGTCGCGTAAACGGACGGCGGCTCCCTACAAAACTTTATTATCACGGAACTAATGTGAATGCCGGCATGAACTTTATATAAACAGTTTGATTATGCTATAACGGTGTGCTGTAAGTGTTAGCAACCTCGTCCGGAACCCTGGGCTCCTAAAGTTTCCCTGTCATCGGCGTGCCCGCTCATCTCCGAAGCCGCGGCAAAGGTAAGTGGATTTGTTTGGGTTGATGCCGATGAGTGCGTGTGTATCTTGGTGAATAGGTCCGGCCTACTGGCCCTATAGTTAAATACAGTCCACAAAAAATAATAATCGGCAAGTTTACGGTACAATCACGCTTGTTTTACCCGAAAGGTAAGACAGAGGTGTAATAATGTATACCCAAAGTTCCCCAGATAGTTAGGTGCCATGTAATAGGGGGCGAGCCTATTGCCATTAACTGAGAACAAATTCAAACTCCGAGTTGCTACTGAGAATTTCATAGAAATACCCAATAATACTTTGCTCGACCTGAGAATCAAAACCAGGATCTCTAGCCCACTAAATTATTATTGCTGTATGCAGCTGTATGCTTTACATTCCAATGTCACGCAATTACACATAACTGTATTTTACCCCTTCCAGTAAAACTAAATCCTCCAACCATTAACAAATCGACATTTGAATCTTCAGGTATCGATATAAAAACGAAATCTAAAATCGAGAAGCACGAATTGAAATGGGTCTTTTACCGTGCGGGACACTCCAGGCTTAAATTGGATAAGATTAAATGCCTACCTATTATCCCCTCCAACCAATCTACGTTGTGGTTGGGGGTCTACTATAATACAGGGTTTATTAAGACCCCCACTTAATCTCAGAGCTTTCCAATCGGTTCTATATGTGCCGTTTTAATTGGGAAAACAAAATACGCTTAGAATTCGTCTTTCTGTGTATAGCTTTTCCCAGACCTTGGGTCCAACCCTCGTTATTGAGGTTATTGGAAATGGTATACTAATCAGAAAAAAAGGTTTTGTTACCCATTTTATTCTATGTATCTAGATTGATGATATATTTTTCTTAAAAAAAGCTTACTAGCAATGTGGGTCGCACATTACTCAGTATTCTTGTTAACCCCTCGTGCTAAGCTAAATGCTTGTGTTACGAGTGGGTTCACGTCGGTAGTGCAATGGGTGGGTTTCAAACCGGCAACCACATGATCGCAAGTCCGACGCCCTAGCCATTAGAGATTTTTAATACTTTCTTTTTCCAACGCTTTTCCCTGGAAAGCATGTCCGAAATAAAACTGAAAATTATTCACACGTATTTGCTATTTTTCATGCAAGCATTACAATGCAATTTATATGCTGGACGCTTTTAAGTATTCATATAATCTGTCTAGACTACGGTGCTATCGACCACTAAACTTAAACTAGGTACTTGAAATTTCGATAGTTGTAACGTAAACTTTGAGATGGGGTTTCATAAATAATAAACCACCTCATTTCTTATAGGTTTGCCTTATTTTTAACAGTGCCAGTGACAGAAGTGTTGAAAGGGAATCGTTTGTCTTGGTATGGGCATAAGATGAGTTGAGATGAAACGCATGTGAATATGAAAGGATGGAGTTATGGAGGAAGTCCAAATAAAATATGGATACTATATACATTTTTCACGACTTTCCATACGTGGCAGAGCCATGCTTCAGCACGAATGGGCCGATCGACCGGAGTGATACCACGGCCTCACAGAAAACCGGCGTTAACCAACGCTTACGTTGTGTTTCGCCGAGTGAGTGAGGTTGCCGGAGGCCCAATCCTCTTTTAAAAGGTCGGCAACGCACTTGTGACTTCTCTGGTGTTGCGGGTGTCCATGGCCGGCGGTAATCGCTTACCATCAGGCGATCCGTCTGCTCATTTGTCCCCCTATCCTATAAGAAAAAATATCTTGGAAAAAACTTTCAGTATTTCCAGTTGTCCAGTCAATTTTCCGAATTCTTGATTTCTTAAAATATTTTGCTTGCTAGTGCGAGTTAATCTATTTTTAAACAAAGAAAGACAACCAAAGATACATATCTAAAGGGGCCCATCAAGTGATCCGGATGCTTGTTTGCCCTCCTATCCCATAAAATAAAACTAAGGTATGTGTTACAAGGGAAAGTTGGTCAGGATGACGGGTAAAAACACTCCTTTAACAGGTCCAGATGACTAAATCCACAACCTGTATAATTATTACTAACTGATTTCTTACAGTAGTACTGCCCTACCCTTCAGGGAATACAGGCGTTTGTTACAAATCATTTAATTTTATATATTGTCTCAGCCTAAAAAGCGAAATAAAAATGTCCTCACAGCTTCCATAATGCTTAAGTATCGTTGAAATTATTCCCAAGCGTCCCCTAATTTATATCTACAATATTCCAAGCATTATTCCCAGCAATAGGAAACGCCGGTTTTATTCCCAGAACTGGGAAAAAGTTGACAAAACCGTTCTAATTTACAATTCTAATAAAAACAATGTCCTTCCTCTTTTTACCTTGTTTTTACGAAATGAATAAAAGGCGATTAACAAAAGAAATTTATGAGACGGGTGACAGCGGAACACGGAATTTAGAACACCGTAGATTATAGGACCGTATTATATATAGATAGATAGCTTTGAACGTTCTGGCGGCGGCTATATCGCTCATTTGGTGCAACAATTACGTAATTGCACTTTTTTATTAAACAAGCTTAATTATTTCAGTCTTTAATTTATGTTATATACAATGGGCCGAGTAGGTTGTTACTATAATAGAAACTACACATATTGAACTTACTTTTAAAACCATTACAACTTTAATAAGTCCCTTCAAAAACCTCTAATAGAAATCTTTGATTGGATCTCCTGTAAATTTACTAAAAGTGTAATTATGTCATTATTGCACCAAATGAGCGATAAGATCTTTATGTGACCTATAATACTAATAAATATTCAACTGATTTGGTGTCGCCGTGTAACGGGTTGTTGAGCTCCCTAGATTATGGTCGAAGTACAAAATTACTGATGGATGCGTACCATCAGCTGGGACTAGTCTACTAAAACCGTTTTGTATAGTTCTTTCTTCAAAAGGCCATTTCAGACACCGCCTTGCACTGCAACACAGAACGGAAACTTACCTGAAATGACATATAACGTAAATAAAGTGAACGTTTTAGCGAACGATGTTATAGAAATTGTATGAGCAATTGAGAGGTTTTAAATATAAATTTAAATTTAAAATAAAAACCTGCAGCATCATGTTCTTGCAATATCATTGTAGTAACAGAATACCAAATTTCATATCGGCCAGACCTCTGGAAGTTGCACGTATTCGCATTGCTTGCATGACTATACTTTCAGAGACTTTAATTATCAGATTTCCACTTTATTCTTTTTTATTCCTACGATTCTGACTTACCACTTTTAGGTATTCTAAATCTACTTTAATATAAGCTTGCAAATATTATATTATTATCCCACGTATGTGCAAACTGTCAAATGAATTTGGTGATAAAGTTGACATTTTTTCTGAACCTGTCTCGCGGTTCCGGAAGAATGTTGAGTTCTTTGTGGAAAAGTACCATAAGTTGTAAATAAGATATAATTGTTGTAGTTGTATGTAGTCGCAGGCATTTGGCATTTTTCCGTAGGGGCAATGCCAGGTGTCTCTTATGTTTTAGTTTCTTATGTACTGTGCCATAATTTACCTATAGTATAGTAATAAAACAGAATTGTTATCCTTTTGAATTATATTGCATGCAGTGTTTGCCTATAATTAGTTGTGCATAAAACTATATATGTATGTTAAATTTCCAAGATTAATGTAACAACTGTTAGCGAACCTAAATATATATATAAATAATCTGAACCTGAATCTATGTGAAAGCTGTTTAAAAAAATACTTCAATGAACGGTATGTACGTAAAATGAGTTGGTTTTCATTGTATGTATGTATAAATTTATTGGAAAAACGGAATATAAAATGGTACAATCAGCATGGCAAAATACCTACATTAAAATGTTTCAAAGTTTAAAATTACGCTTTATATAAACAACACGCATCGTTTTACCATACTTGTTAAATAAAACATTAACTACATACCCAACTAGCTTCGTTAGTAAAGTTAAATGTTTTGTACGCCGCGTGCTAAAAAGTTGCGGCGTGTTTTCCCAGCGGGCACGCAATACGCGGCGTACTCAATGGGAAAATTTAAATAAAACTATTTTAGTGAGTATCGTTTGTTATTGTAATCTGTTTTAAGTTGATAGGTATTTTAAAGTTGGTAAACTGTTAATCATTTAGTGTAGGGACGTGTCTAAACTCATTAGTCTAGTGGTTCTGAGTGTGACTGCTACTATAGAGGTTCTGGTTTCGATTCCCAGTTTGGGCAAAGTGTTATTGGGTTTTTCTATTAAATTCTCAGTAGCAGCTCGGTGTTTGGATTTGAGCCCGATTACTCGCAATAGGCTCCCGCTATTACATGTAGTAGTACCTACTACTCTGCCTAACCTTGCGGGGATTGCAGGCGTGATGTTATGTATGTATTATGCTAAGAACTTTACAACTACGTCTTAATTATACACACATTCACGTCTTTTTCCATGGAGGTAGGCAGAACCCCACGTTATACTTGGATAGGTACCACTATTTCTTTGTCCACATACACCATGTCAGTAGCATGTTCTAAGAATTTCCTAATAACTAAATAATAACCTTTTCGTGACTTACCTACTATCTTTTTGTGATTTTTTTTCCATTTTCCATCCTAAGATTATAAAGTTATTTTAGTAAAGGAAAAATTCAATCGCGGGCAGGATTCGAACCTGCGTCTTTTGGTTTGATATACCAGACGCTCTGACCACTAAGCAACCGCGAACCCCACCCGCCTGATTGAAATTTGCCTTCACATTCTGAGTTTACGTCATAAGGTGACGTTGGCGACATCTATTGAGAAGCAAGTTACCTTGTTTCTCAACCGACATGACTTAATTTACAGTTATTTCGATATCGTACGATGCCACCTTACCTTTTAACTATCTATTTGTGATTTTTTTGCATTTTCCATGCTAAGATTATAAAGTTATTTTAGTAAAGGAATCAGGCGGGTGGGGTTCGCGGTGGCTTAGTGGTCAGAGCGTCTGGTATATCAAACCAGAAGACGTAGGGTCGAATCCTGCCCGCGATTGAATTTTTCCTTTACTAAAATAACTTACCTACTGTCTTAAAACCACGACACTAAAAAACGAAACATCAAAAACAAACTTAATTTGATCAAATCTTCGCGCCACGAACTTCAAGGACTACGTCGTAACGGAAAAAATACCTTCTTAATAAACCTCACAAAAGTAATTATTACAAGGGAATTAACTTGGTTATCTTGTTAAGGCGAGCAAGAATTTAAAACGTGATCCAGAGGACAACTTGACGAAGTTTATAAAACTCGAAATTGCTTCAGGTGACTGTAATTGAGAAACGTACCCTTTGAGTAAAAATAAGGGAAGGTGTAGCACGTCCACCGTGTACAAAGATTGAGTTAGAAACTTCTTTTTTATCGGAGAAGTCACTAAAAGTTTGTAAAGGGATTAGTTTCTCCATAAAATTGAATTTTGTTTTTGGAGAATTTTATAGTACCTAGGTTTTTTTATACCGCTATGGTGGCAAACGAGCATACGGCCCGCCTGATGATAAGCGGTTACCATAGCCTATGAACGCTTGCAACACCAGGGTCATCACTCACGCGAATTAAATTTTTTGGGCAATCGGCGAGCTTTTCTATACGTTCAATACGTCCTACGTCTATGATAACTACGAGAGAGTCTGCCGATAGGTGGCCTACGCGATACTTTTGTACACATACCTACACTATCACGAAAAGCACAGCACCATAACACGCGTTTCCTTCCTAGGTAGGAAAATCTATCGCCAATCTGAACAGAAATTTTATTGAAATAAAACTACTTTTTACGAATTTTATCGCGTTGTATTGATATTATTTAATTCCCGACGTTTCGGATCCGTTACAGCATCCATGGTCACGGGTAGACTAAGTTGTTGGACGTCTTAATGTTGCAATTACTAACAGCTACCTTACATTTTTGCTAATTATATTATTGGCGATCCGATTCACTCAGAACGAGCTCATCGTATCCTTCGGTCTTGCAGTTTTGGGCTTCGATTTTGTTTTTATGGAATCTATAATGGGGTTCCAAGCAGGTGGTACCTAGTATGTAAAAAGTAATTTTATTTCAATGTCTAATATTCGCGTAAGTGTCAAAAACCAGTAAGAAATTTAACTTATCCTGTGTGGGGACAGGTTAGAATACAGTTCCTTCAGATTTTTTTTGTCGTGATAGGCTTACGCTTGACCGCCAGTTTGCCTGATATTCAGGCATTTTATAAGAGGCGCGGAAATATCTGACTCGCTCCGTGGTAGGACCTCTTGGGGTTTGACTGGCTGGCGACTGGGATTGGATTCAACTGTAAGAGCACATTATGTATGATATTGCTATCGATTTTATCCCCACAATACGGGCAAAAATAGTTGAATTCCCAAAATCACGAGTGAATCGTTTCTTCTAGGCAAGCGCGCTCCATCGTAGATCGCAGTGTCGCTTAACATCAGGCGAACTGGTGGTTAAGCGTATCACAAATAAAAAATAAAAACCCGGACAAGTGCGAGTCGGACGTGCCCAGCGAGGGTTCCGTACTATAGGTAGGTACATACATAATTATTATTGTTATTAATTACAAATGTATAGTTTTCAGATTTTTCCCTATACTTGTAGTATAAAACGGTATTACTTGCCAAATTTCATAGTTCTAGAATCTAAAATCTATATTAACGGAAAATACCCTATAAATGAGTGTCGAAATATCCTCGTACGTCTTTTGCGCTATAAACGGCCGCATCTTTTTTTACAGCTTCAAGGGACTGTAGATCTGAGTTTTTATTTCAACTCGATACCTTCACGCGTGCCCGAGATAAGAGGGTCTTGACAGACAGACAGACAGAGAGACGGACGGACAACAAAGTGATCCTCTAAGGGTTCCATTTTTTTCTTCTGAAGTACGGAACCCTAAAATACATCTTACATAGTCCCATCACAATGTGATTATACTGAAAATTATTGGAACCTGCTCAATCAATTTCCCAGTCAAAAAATAAAACCAACACGTTTAAATTTTCACCATTCACACCTTTTTACATTTGAATGCAAACACATTGATATTACATTATATTTCAGCTCACTTTCCGTGTTAATTAAGGTCATGCCTGAGCGAGCTTTACGGCTGCATCGAAACAAAACAGATGGATGACTCCTGACACCTGATCGCTTTTGTGACTCATACATCACGTTCGCTGAGAGATAATTACTGTGAATGGGAGAGTTTGTTGCTGTATTTTGTACTTGTAGGTATTGTAAGCACCGGGATTTTTAAGGGGTTAATAATCAAACGTAGCTTTATATTTTCAAGAAAGGTAGGGCATAGTGGAATCGAATAATTCCACTCACAATTGGAGCTGCTCGACTGGGGAAGTACCCCCACCTTGCAGAAAATCGTAGCCAAATAACATAGCTCCGCGCTATGTTGTTTTCCTAACGGTGACCAAGGTCGCCAGATCTCCGCGAGGAAGCGTTGTGTTCGCAGATTGACAAGCATCACACTATTGTCTGCTATGCTGCCAGCCCAACTGTCCCTCCTTGATTTAGAGGGTCGGCAACGCGCAAGTGATTCCCTTGGTGTTGCAAGCGTCCATAGGCTACGGTAACCGCTTACCATCAGGCGGGCCGTGTGCTTGTTTGCCACCTTAGTGGTATTAAAAAAAAGATTTTGATATTTAAAGCAAGGGTGAAGCCCTATCTCATACAAGTCTGTCAAGATGCTTTAGACTAGACAGTTCCACTTTTCATTTAAAAATTCAAATGATCGTTTATTATTTTCTTGATTTCTAACCAGCCAACCCATAGTGATGTCGCCTTTTTGCGGCAACCTTTACAGCATCATCATTTTCAGTGTCAGCATGGTGTTATTAGGTTTTTCTATGAAATCCTCAGCAGTAGCTCGGAGCTTGGCATCTGTGCCCGCTTAGTGGCAAAACGAGCGGCCCCCTCTTCGAGAAATGCAAGCGTGATGGTATGTTATTATGTTCATATATATTTATATATATTGTAACTGCTTACCATCAGGCGGACTGTAAGCTTGTTTGTTACCTCAGTGGTATAAAAAAAACCTATCTCGTCCAGGAAATTTTCGCGCATTTTTTTTATTTTTTATCGATTACTAGCTTTCGCCGGGCGTTGCAATGCCTCTTCTATATTTTTTGTTTTTTTTTTTTTGTGATCACCTTCACCGTCACCTTCTCAGACTTGCACTCAACAACTCATCAAAGTTTCATCGCAATAGAATGAATGGTTTAGCTATGCATAAAGGACAAACATACTCATTTTTATTTACCGTAAAATCCATTGACAGAATTTGTATGCCTACCAAGGGACATCATCAGACAACCATAGAGAAACTTTTGATTATTTTTGACATCATACTAAGTATAATTTACCTATTTATACGAAGTTTAAAGAAATAAAGCTGATTAAGTTTTGTCGGCAACATCGACACATTTAACGCCCGGAAAACTGCGTTCTACTGATCGATAGATTCGTGCTAAATCTAAACTAGTTCAATCGCATTTAGATTAGCCACTAATTAACTTGTTTAACGTGGTTCAGATGCTATTTGACGAAGATATGATCATCGGTAATTAATGCTTCATTATAATTATGCGTACCTACTAATCAGGATGCAGGCGAGATCTAGATGTTGCCAGTTATGTTAAATGATATGATCGCAGTACAAAGGTCAGAGAGCCTACTACAGAAATCGAACATCGAAGCTTCGAATCGAAATAAAACAACGACGCACAATTACAAAGCGGTGGTAGCCTAATCGCTAGGGCATCGGACTTGCGATCATGCGACTACCGACACCCATCCATTGCACTACCGACGTGAACCCACTCGTAACACAAGCATTTAGATTAGCACGAGGGTTTAACTAGATTACTAGTAATGTATGACCTACATTGCTAGTAAGATTAATTAAAAAAAAAAACTTACTAAAATTAAGAGTAACTACCTATAGATTTAGTTGTTATAGTACCTACGGTCGAAATAAGTGCGTCAGAAATTGCCTGCAAGTGGTTTTTGTACCCACGATGATTTCATTCCCAATCCCGTGAAAATACCCAAAATCCCGTCTTTGTGCAAAATTGTTTTTACATAAAAGTTTTATAGAAATTTTAAATAGGTTATCTACCTATCTTGTGAAGAACTTTTGACAGTACTACAGTAAGTACGTCGCCGTCGATCGAAGTTTATCTAGTCGACACTGTTAATAGAGCAATCAAAAAGGTGAGAACATTTTGTCCTTTTTATGCGACTCAATTAGTCCTGGCTCGGTATAAGATCGGTAATTGCGAGTGGACGGTGGACGAAAAATTGGATTTCCTTCAGTTTCCTTGTAATAGTCGTGTTAGTTAGGAGTCTGCGATTGGAACTATCTAGAAAATGAGCTTTTGGAACTTACCTTTGTGTTTTGGACTCATATTTATCATGTGCACATACATATCTACCTTACCTTACCTTTCACTTCAAAATCGAATACCTACTTGCTGAAGTTTTAGAAATCAATCAATATTTTTTGCTAATTTCTGTGCTAGGATTTTTTTTTGTGCCACACATAATTATCGCGTTTTTGCGTAACTTTTGTAGTTTTTTGCATAACTGGATAACAAAACGAATCATTTAGTACCTAGCTAGCTACCCAGTTGCGTACTTTTACTCGATAATTTTAATAAATTGTGTAAAAAGTACTCTATTGATCCATACATTATACAAGGAGCGCATGGCTCGCAGACAGCTGAACCTTGATTCCCTTAAATTTAGCTAATTTAACTAGTCATATTATATCTACATATTTTATTAGAACCTATCTATTTATTTTTTATCCTATCACGAATAAAAAAAAATGTTATTATTTTTTTATATATTTTAGATAATTTGAATTTTATAAGATCGCCTGAATGGCTACATAAAAGTATGTTTTTCTATGACTATCCGTGAAAACTTTTAATTGGCTTAATGTTTACAGCTGTTGGTTTTCCAAAAATAAATAAATAATTTCAAAACAAGAACGCCGACAATAAAAATGGTAAACATACCATCACGCCTGTATTCCCCGAAGGGTTAAGCAGAGGCGTACTAATGTACACGTAATAGGGGGCGAACCTATTGCCATTAACCGGGCACAAATCCAGACTCCGAGCTGCTACTGATAATTTCATAGAAAAACGCAATAACACTTTGCTCGACCTGGGGATCGAATCCAGGACCTATAGCGTAGCAATCGCGCTTGTGACCACTAGACTAATGAGGCAGTCTAATAAAAAAGGTAAATTACATCAATAAAATTTCAAAAACCATTTAAAATGAACAAATAAACAGCTTTATTACAGAATAATAATAATAAAAAAAAAAAACAAAACATGCCATGAGCCAACAGAAGAAACAAAGAAATAAATTCGAATTTCGAACGTATTTGAAATCGAAACAAAAAGTTGCCAACCCTTAAATGCAGAGGTATAGCAATAACACTATTCCCAACTATTCCACGAAACAGTACAGAATAGTCGGTAGCAAGCTTATAAAAGTAGTTAATTCCTATGCTAAAAGCATCACCACGCTGCGTGAGATTGCTCTACAAGATGCTTGCAATTCCAGAGAAGGCCAATTCGCCGTCACATTATACAGTTAGCGCGGGAAATTGCTCCTGGCAGTCATGTTGTACAGACGGAGTGAAAAGGTTGCCAGCTCATTTATTTCTGGGAGAAATTTTATATGTTCCGTTTTGTAAATGAAGAAGGAATTAGGGACTTGTAGATATTTTAATAAATGAAGTGTTAGTTTTAATATAAAACAAAGTGTATTCATCTCAATCTATATTCTTGAAATATAGTATATTACTTATTAAATTAAATCTCTTTGAATAACTGTATATAATTACTGTGATTGAGAGAACGATTTCTCTGCTACAGGGTCGTGGGTTTCATTCCCGCAAGGATCAATTATTTTTATGGTCTACAGATAGTTATTCCGGGTTTTGTTAGTGGTTGTGTACCTATACGTCGAGGGCCGATCGTTTAAATGGGCAGATCACGATGATAAGAATTAAAATTATTACAACAATAATTGATATTTTAATCAAACTAAACGTTTATTCGATATTACCACCCTAAGTAAAAAAAAACCTTTAGCTCATTCCATTATTCACGTCGGCAACCCTAATCTCGAGCCGCTAATGACGACAGATTATACAAAACAGTTTGCGCGCTCCGCATTGATATTGGATCGTAATGACTCGGCTATTCCATGATTTTACTCGCAGTTATTTGTTTACATGACTGTATGCTTTAGCGCGTAAATGACTACTCACAGTGGTACTGACAAGGTCTTTTGTGCATGAAATTTAAAGATACTATTAAAGTAAAATGCGAAAGTAACTATATTTATTTGTTACGTTATCACACTTAAACCGTTAATCAAATTTTGGTGAATATTGCTAAAAAGATAGATAGCAATTTGGAAAAGGATACACACTACCTTTGGACTCTAAAATTCCTTTGTGATACGATTGAAACAAGTATTAAATAAATAAATAAAATAATTCGTTCTCAGGCGATTAATAATATTCATAATTAACATTAGGGAGTAGATATTGTAAGACAAAACATAAAATATCTACTATCTACGTACTTCTCGTTCCTACTGTCTTTACCTAAGTAAACAAAGTACCCACTTAATTTCAAAAATTAATTTATTGGCAACACATACGGCGTGCCGTACCATAAACAAACCGTGCGACAAGCAGAGCCTTAAAAAAAACGAAAAATTAAGAAAAATCAAATTTAAGCACTGATTTTTTTCATGGATATTTTTACACTTGGGAGAGCCATGCTTAGGCACGAATGGGCCGGCTCGACCCGAGTGATACCACGGCCTCACAGAAAATCGGCGTTAAACAACGCTTACGTTGTGTTTCACCGAGTGAGTGAGGTTACCGGAGGCCTAATCCTCTTGTAAAGTCGGCAACGTACTTGTGACTCCTCTTTTGGTGCTGCGGGTGTCCATGGGCTGGGGTAATTGCTTACCATCAGGTGATCCGTCTGCTCGTTTGCCCTCCTATCCCATAAAAAAAAAATGTCAACAAACGAGGTGATGAGCCACCCGGTGGTAAGTAGTCATCGTCGCCCATGGACACCTGGAACACCAGAGGAGATGCTGATGCGACCAACCCTTAAGAACTGATTCTAATCCACCTTCATTTTGGATCTATAAGCAAACTTACATACTAAACTTACTACCTGACATAGTACATTATCATGTTCTGTTGCAATACGGATCTTAGTTACCAAACTATTAGAAGTCAAACTTCAGTATTCAGAACTGGAACCTTCGGTAACTAGTTATCTGTTCACTGAAGTGCAAATGGGTTTCCTGACCAAAGCCAGGAATAAAGTGGTAGAGGTGTGGGTACAGTCACGATCAGATATACACTGAAATGCAAATGGTTGCTTTCCCGCAGCAAAACGAACGTAATAATGAATACGAACAATTTTTACTATGGGACGACCACAAAATATAAAAAAAATCATTTTCAATTCAATTTCAATTGTTCCATACATTTTGATCGTGTAGGTATTACACTTTAGTATGGTATAGATACCATAGTAAAAGTTCATAACACATACCATCATGCTTGTATTCCCCGAAGGGTAAGGCAGAGACGTACTAATGTACACCCACAGTACGCCGGTATGTTTAGGTCCCATGTAATACGGGGCGAGCCTATTGCCATTAACCGGGCACAAATCCAGACTCCGAGCTGCTACTGAGAATTTCATAGAAAAACTCAATAACACTTTGCGATATACCTACTTAGGTTCCATGTAACAGTGGCGAACCTATTTCCATTTTTTTTTTAAAAAAATAGCTTACTAGGAGTGTAGATTGCACACAACTAGAATTTCGCTAACCCCTCGTGCTAAGCTGGTGACTTCCGAACCAGCAGCCAGTGATGACATCGTCAGTCAGACGGCCTAGCCATTTGGTCACCGCTGCTTCATTAAATGGACACAAATCCAAACTCCGACCTACTACAGAGAATTTCATAAAAAAACTAAGTTTTTTTTACTCTTAAAAACCAGTTAGAAATTGTCAATGTCCCTGTCAGGATTCACGTTTAAAAAAACGTGATGTTAGAATTACCCGAGTTCACGTGTAACTGGGGAGTCACACGTGAATGGGCCTCCGCAAACAAAAATATGTGATGCGTGGACAGGGTTGAAATTTTAGCTGGCTGAAAATACTGGCACGGTTTTTAGTTCTTTTTTTAAACACTGGATACAAAAAAAAATACACGAATTTTTAATCAGTGCATGCCTCTCTCAAACGTACTACAGGCCTGCAGTTGAATTAAAAACTTTTTCGACAAAACTGTTTGTAAGCCTTTATATTTTTCTTTCCAATGTATTGAATTGGCTTGCTTTTTACTCTTACCTAGCTGTTCCCCGCAGTTTTACTCGCATCCCGTAATCCTTTTTTCCTATGTTTTAATACCTACATAATCTACTAATTAATTTTCAAAATTTCAATCAGACGGGTAGGGCTCGCGGTGGCTTAGAGGTCAGAGCGTCTGGTGTATCCAAGCACGAGATGCAGATTCGAATCCTGGCCGCGATTGATTTTTTCCTTTACTAAAATAACTTTATAATCTTAGCATGGAATATGCAAAAAAAAAAAACACAAAAAGATAACTTACTTATTCTGCTATTCGGGGCGGAGACAAATCCAACGAATCAAAGATATTAAAAATTGCTCCAGCCGTTCTTGAATTATAAATTGTGTAACTAACAGGACTTTGTTTTATATAAAAAGATGTGTGCACTACACTTTTTTTTTACGTGTCATCTTTCAGTTGTTTGTTCTTATTATTTTATTAACTGTTGCCAGCGGTTTTTTTGCGTCGCAAAAGTATCTATTTACTATAAAAGTAACCTAAGTCACTTCTTATAACATCAGATATCTTCCAGTGAAAGTTCCGTCAAAATCATTCCAGCCGTTTCGGAGAGTAACCGGATCAAACGGACAGACAGACAAAAATTTTTTTTTTTTTTTTTATTATACGTACCTTAAATACTATCATATTCATTTAGTAATATGATAATATTTTGACATTACAATTCCAATTCAATTTTATTTGATTGTATAGTTAAGTAGTTTGCAAAGTCAGTAAAAACGATATCTCGAAACATTAACTCTATTCTTATAACTTTACTTAGAGGACTTGATTTTTTTTTAAATGTTGCCCCACACTAGGATTTTCTCCTGTATCGTGGGTGCGTTTACAAACACAAATTCTCACATATACAAACGCCCAGACCCGGAACAACTACCTGTAGATCATACAAATATTTGCACCGTGTGGGGATCGAACCCACATCACGTGACGCAGAAGCCGATCGCTCAGTCGCTACGCCAAACGTGTTGTCTATACAGTAGGTGAATTAAACCCGCGACCCGTACCGCAGAAGTCGATAACTCCGCCACTGTGCAGAAGCAAAAACCTGTAGTTAACCGATTCTCTCTGTCCTATGTTGTGATTTTCACTTAAATAAGTGTTGTACAAATTAAATTGGCAACACTATACAAAGCAAAGTCAAGCGCTACCAACTTAACCGCACTTTGCGTCAAACGTCAGAACGAATATTAGTTACCTCACCTTTAATGGGATGGGTAGGTAGGTAGGTACCGTAATTACATCGTAGCCTTTGTTACCTTTGAAGTAAACTACCTATCATGTTTATTTACTTTCTGTTGGAGAGAGGGGCTCGTGGCTAAATAAAAGCTGGCTGGTGTCTCTAAATCAGAAGTGAATCGGTTTCTTCTAAGCAAGCGCGCTCCATCTTAGATCGCAGTGTCGCCATGCGAACTGGCGGTTAAGCACAGGCCTATCACAATAAAAAAAACAACTCCGAGCAATCGATATGCAAGGTTAAGCCATATTTGCAGGATTCAGTCTATAGATGGGTAACCATTCTTAACTCACCGAGACCCCTCCATGCATCGGAAAGCCCGTAAAACCGTCAATCCCGATCATACCAACACCTGTGACGATCGTCAGCGTTAGTGAAAACCCAAAAATCCTACAACTATATCTATCTATGTTACCTAACATACCATCATGCTTGCATCCGCAAAAGGTTAGACAGACCTTATCACGAATAAAAAAAATTGTTTGTCGATCATAATCAACCCATTACATTGTCCTACTGCTGGGCATGGGTCTCCTCTCATAATAAGTGAGATTAGGCTATCGTCCACCACGCTAGCCTAGTGCGGGTTGACAGACTTCACACACCGTCGAGAAAATCTCTCAGCCATGCAGGTTTCCTCACGATGTTTTCCTTCACAGTTTAAGCGTGTGATAATCAACTATTAATATCTACGTACATGACTTCGAAAAGTCAGAGGTGCGAGATTCGAGATTCGAACTCGAGACCTTTGACTTGGCAGTCGAATGGTCATATTACTAGGCTATCAATGCACTTCTTCACTTCGTTTGTTGATCGATTTGACTTAAATTTTATCGTAAGGCCATAAAAAAATAACCAGTCAACTATTTACCCTATTCATGAGAATTTTACGCTGCCTAGAAAAATCTGGAGCATTGGTGTATGATTAATTGTATGGAGCTTTCACCACTACTGCATCATTCATGAAGACTATCATTAAAGATACACGCACACATGATTGTAAAGAATAACAAGTGCTCCATTGAAAACGGTCGGTCTAGAAAGTTCTCCGTATTCAGTGTTACTAGAGCAAAAAGATGGAGTAATTAATTAATACGTTATTTAATGGGATACTTTGTATATTTTTAATGATATTTTTTTTATGTGATAGGAGGGCAAACGATCAGACGGATCACCTGATGGTAAGCGATTACCGCCGCCCATGGACACCCGCAACACCAGAGGCGTCACAAGTGCGTTGCCGAGCTTTTAAAAGAGGATTGGGCCTCCGATAACCTCACTCACTCGGCGAAACACAACGTAAGTGTTGTTTAACGCCGGTTTTCTGTGAGGCCGTGGTATCACTCCGCCCGAGCCGGCCCATTCGTGCCGAAGCATGGCTCTCCCACGTATATTATTTGGTTTGGAGGAGTTTTAACAGAAGCTAAAATATCCAGGGATATTTTTTTATATTGCTAGTAGCAACTATTATGTTTTAGCCTTTACAGTTAATTAAATAAAAGGTGCCAATCACATATTTCTCTGAGAATCTCATAAGATAAAACTCAAAATATACCCCCGACTCAAAGACACATCATCATCATCATCATATCATCCAAGCGAAGTCCACTGCTGAACAAAGGCCTCCCCCAAAGACCTAAACAGCGATCGGTCACAAGCCGCCTGCATCTAACGACACCCAGCGACCCTTACCAGGTCGTCCGTCCATCTTGTTGGAGGTCGTCCCACACTGCGCTTTCCGGTGCGTGGTCTCCACTCGAGAATCTGTCTGCCCCAGCGGCCGTCAGTTCTACGAGCTATGTGCCCCGCCCACTGTCGGCAACTTTGGTTCTTCTACTCAAAGACACAGGTGTATCTTTTAGGTAGGTAACTATTAATGTAATTAAATACAAAAAAAAATCTGTCGGAGCTGCCATTTCCAACTCTACTCCTAATGTCAATTAAAATGACGACGACAGAATTATAAAAATATATTGTGTCTGGCGGTGCCTTCCTGTTAACTACAAGACACCAAACTATAACGTTCATTCCCAATACCAAATCTATCGATAGATTTGCTTACTAGAGATAGGATTTTGACATTACTTGTATGGGCCTTATGTCAAAATTCTATCTCTAGTAAGCAAATCTACTGACACATTTGATAATGGGACTGGCCGTTAGTTAATCTGTGATGAGTTAACGACGCTCAGATAAGTCAACAGTCAAATTGCCCAGTAGGTATATATTTTCATGACATTCCCAACTCTGTAAAGATGGAATGTGAAAATATCTCCAAACAAAACTTTACGCGGCAAGAGCAACAAACATTCGAGATAGATAACATAAAACTTCTTTCTTAAAACTCCCAAAGCACAACGGCACAACTCTAAAACCAACGATACGTTCCTCACACATACTTCCCCTTAAATATTCCACTTTTAAACTATAAAACTGTGTTGCCAGATAAGACCCGTCTAGGTGGGAAACACTATTCTACAAAGTTATGTATAAAGGATCGCAACACTACGGTATCTGGCTTCCAACTTCAAATTCCCTCGCGTGAAATGGAACGTCGCATCCATAGACTATAGAATGCTATTCAATGGCGGAAAGTTTCTGTTTGGTGTTATTCTTCTGGATTTATAAGGTTTTACTTTGGGTTTGTGAAATTCTTTGGAATTTTAAAGGTTTTTGTTTTCTTTTAATATCATGTTAAAATATTAAATAGACTTCCCGTGCGCAACTTCGCCTGCGTACTTAGGTCCACTGTTCCTACACCGTAGGGGTTTCTTATCATAAAATTTGTTACCTAAGTCTAATTTTTATGGAAGAAAACAATTGCCAAATGTCAACAGCAAATGACAGCTGTACATATCTTGACTATGACATCATTTATTATATGTATAAGTGTGTATACGTATGTTAAACGCGTGGTATTGTGTGTGGACTTTCATAGAAATGTTCAGCCCTCTTTTCACCAATTTGGGGGTTGAATTCCAAAAATCCTAGGTGCTCGTCTACAGTGCAAAAGGAACTAGCATGCAAACTTTCAAAGATCTAGCTCATGCTATTTTCGGCTGTGCGTTGATACATCAGTCAGTAGGTCAGTCAGTCAGGTTCTTCCTTTATTTATATAGATAATTATGTATATAGGCAATTATAAGGTAGACGACAACGCAGCAGAACTAGACGGAGATGGCGAGATGACCTTGACTTCTTCTGGAAGGATTGGCCCAAAATAGCCTTGAGCCGTGAGGAATGGAAAGAGGGTAGGGAGGCCTATACCCTGCAGTGAGACGACAACAGCTGAATAATTATAGGCAATTAGTTAATAAAAAGGACAAGAAGGTTTATAGTGAGCCTACAGACTAGGACCTTTTTATGTTCCAAAAAATGGTCTTAGATTGTCCATCGGCAGAGGAGGCGGCAGCTAAAGAGTAAATTGCAAGTGCATTTCCGTGCATCGCGGTCGATCGCAGCTGCGCGCGATCAATCTCGTGCGGTCCCATAATAATGGTTGAACTACACGATGATTGTTGTATGCGTGCTGTCAGTCAGGACAGGTCAACTCAAGGCTGCAATGGCTCTTTCTTCAAAAGGCCTGTTCAGATATTGCCCTACATCGTAACACTCACATATAATGTTATACATAGTTGTAATACCACTACTACTGTCTGGACTTTAAAAGAGACCATGATTCTCTGAGTATTCAGTTAAGAAATCTAGTGAAGATCTATTTACAGAATTTTTATCAATTAATTTGACAAGGAGGAGAAAAATCTGTGTTCCACGATAAATCAGCCGGACATTTTTTTAATTTTATTTACAAGCAAAGTATCGCGTTTTTCACCTCCCTACTTCCGTAATACAAACACGAGGGTATTTTTCAAAGTTTCTCGTCACGTGCTATAGCGCGTAACTTTTTATTATTATGATGGAGATTGCAACAGATAATAAATATCAAAATGTTGCTGACCCAAGGCCTACAGATAAAGTTGTAAAACCAATTTTTGTTTAATTTACAAAAACCAAAATTTACTCTCTTTAGTCAGGCCTCAGGAGTAATGGTACAAGCGGCGTATCAATTTATTAAAAAAAAACATCTATCCTATAAATCTAGACTAGACAGGACTCAGGAGTAATGGTACCAACTACCATTACTCCTGAGTCCTGACTAAAGAGAGTAAATTTTGGTACAGCTGTTTCTTCAGCGATTTTCAGATAGATTTTTTTTTAATAAGTTGACACGCCGCTTATCTTTAGGCAACGACAATTTTAATACTTTAAAAACAAGCCTTTAGGAATTTTGAAGTAGATTGAGATAAAAATGCCACCTTACAGAAAATCGTAGCCAAATAACAATTCCGTGCTATGTTGTGTTTCTAACGGTGAGCAAGGTCGCCAGAGCTCCACGAGGAAACGTTGTGTTAGCAGTGAGGGGTACGGTGGTGTTTTGTTACCGCCGCTGTCATGTATGGCAGCATGTCTCGTATGCTGTCAGCCGTAGGGCGTTGGGAGGAATAGTTGTATTCCTCCTTAATTTACAGGGTCGGCGACGCGCGAATGATACCCCTGGTTTTACAAGCGTCCATAAGCTACGGTAACCGATTACCATCAGGCGAGCTGTATGCTTGTTTGCCACCTTAGTGGTATAAAAAAAGCCAATTAAAAATAAGAGCCAGTTCCCCTCATCAGCAACTCCTCTGGTGTTGCAGGTGTCCATGGGCGACGATGACTAGTTACCAACAGGTGGCTCGTCAGCACGTTTGCCGACAATAAAAAAAAACCTAAAAAGCACGGTAGTACCTACCTATTTATATGTCGAAATAAAAACTTCTATAAACAAGATAGATTTATCAAAATTCAATGCCTCTAAATCTAATAGAATTTCGAGCACATTAATCCTGTCGGGCTTGAAAAATCGCTGTAATCTGCCTGAATATAAAACAGTATAATTTGTTGTGTTTAGGGAAATATCATCACGTCGCTTGAATAGTTTTCTTCAATTTTGTTAATGGTTACAAAAGGCTATTTCTCGTTTACCATTCAAAATTCGAATTCCTTTCTCGAATCTTAAATTGATGAAACTTCAAGATGCCCATTTCAAAATTGGAATCTCTTCTCGAATACAAATTGACAAAAGTGCCGCATTCCCCTCGGTTATTTTTCAAATTTAGAATTCGAGATTATTATTTTTGAAACACTTACGAACTCATTTACGAAACTTACGTATAAAGTTTAAAATTCAGGAATAAAATCGTAAAAAAACTTCTTGAATAAATTCTCCTTTCTTTGGAAAGTAATAAAATACTTGGTATCTACTTAATTTTACAATAATATGATACAAGTTCATCAAGTTCTAAGTGCAAAACTCTGTAAGACAAACCGCGCGTTAATAATAAATTTTGTTCTTGCTCCTGACGCCATTTTGAATGTTGATATTTACGTATTTTATAGTTAACTTAATCCGGATTATCTACTGTAGTTACTCCTCAGTATTAAAATGAACATAGAAATATTATAAATACTAGAGAAAAAAAATACATATTTGTGAAGGATTAATTCAGTTACGTCTTCAACCTACTCATGTTTGGTTTTGTGCCCAAAAATAAGTTGTAAAGAACTTAAACCCTAATTAATTCTTCGCCGACCAAAACAACATTGTTAATCCTATCACAACATTATAAATCCCATTTTTTTAATACATTTATCAACATAACATACCATCACGCCTGTATTCCCCGAAGGGTTAGGCAGAGGTGTACTTAATGTACACCCACAGTTCGCCGGTATGTTTAGGTCCCATGTTATAGGGGGCGAGCCTATAGCCAGCAGCAAATCCAGACTCCGAGCTGCTAATGAGAATTTCTTAGAAAAACCCAATAACACTTTGCTCGACCTGGGGATCGAACCCAGGACCTCTAGTGTAGCAGACGCACTTGGGACCACTAGACTAATGAGGCAGTCAGCATTTATCAACATTATGTCCTGAACCACCTACATGTTTGGTTTTGTGGCGAAAAAAAAGTTCTTAAAGACTTATAACTGAATTAATCCTTCGCTGATCAAAACACAACATTGTTAATCCCGTATTCCCCAAAGGGTTAGGCAGAGGTGTACTAATGTGGGTGTACATTAGTACACCACATTTACCACTAACACAACCTAGAGTTACAACAGAACCTAGAACCTAGATAACATACAGTTCGCCGCTATGTTTAGGGCCCATGTAGGTACATGAAAAAGGCATGTATACAAACTCCGAGCTGCTACTGAGAATTTCATAGAAAAACCCAATAACACTGCTCGACCTGGGAATCGAACCCAGGATTTTCAGCATAGCAGTCGCGCTTGGGGCCGCTGCACTAATGAGACAGCCATTAGTTAATGAATACCTTTTTTATAAATACCCTTTTTTTAATTTATTACGTCATTCCGTTCCTATGTCATCTTATAACAATTAAAAATATAAAGAAAAATCTTGCAATTTACTCATAAAAGATTGAAACTCCATAGTCTCCATACCCGTATTTCCGACTTCCTTTATCAAATAATCATAAATTTCCCGTTCCGTCCATTTACTGTTGTCACAGAATAAGTAATAGTATCTGCTACCATTGCCTCTAATTTATTATTGATAACCCGAAGCAAACTATAGTATTGTTCCCAACTTTTCCAATTTTCCCATTACGACTCAATCTTTGTGTTTACACAAGTAGATAGGAGTTTCAGAAAGTAGAAAACAAATCTATGATATAGATTAAGCTTTATATAAATCTTTACCGTCAGCAATTTCTCCGGGGCTGTTCGTTTCGCCTACTTAAAAAAAAACATATAAAAAAATTCGCATTCATTAAATTTAGTTTTCCCAACTACACCAAGGAGCTGTGACGTAAAAAAGTTAGATGTCCAATGGCGCGAAAAAGTAATGAAGCCAATGTCTAAAGACTCAAAGTTCTTTCATTATTTTAGTTCATTCATCGTCCGTGATAGTTTCTATCACAGACTATTATTTTTTCTTGTTTTTACTCGCTAAGCTTCATTACCTGAAACTATTATTAAACATTGAATGATTAAAAAAAGTAATTAATCAAAAACTCGTGCAATATAGAATTATAACAATAATTTGACTTGATTGCTTTCCTTTCTATTAATTTTTACATTTGAGGAATACAGGTGTGATGGATGTTATGTTCATTGAAATGTAAAAGTGCCTCTATAAATAATAGAAATATTTAAATATCATTTATTTTATCATTATAAGCACGAATGATGTGTGGACAATGTTTACCCTAAGAATTAAAATATTTGCCGCAAGCATACCGCTATTCCAGTGTAGCCAAGCTTTAATCAAAGGGTATTTGAGTTTATCTTGTCTGTTCGCTTTTATTTGTCAATTGTTATTGATAATACAAACCAACTCTCCGGACAGTGCTCAGAACTTATCTGCAATGTCAACGAAACTGTAGAATCGACAGACAGCATTCAAAATGTTGCTGGAAATTCTTGTTGAACTTTGAAGAGGAAAGCTTTGTTTGAGCAGACATAGGTATTTATTTATTTATTCTGCAATGTACATTAGTACATAAGGCGGAATTAATGCCGAAAGGCATTAACTACCAGTCAACCTTCGGGATAAAAAGAAACTTAACAAAATGAGGGTAAGGAAAAATTTTGTAACAATCTACATAGAAAAATACATAATACCTACTATACGTACTATAAGTAATATGTACACTATATAAATAGGAAATACATTTTATAAGTGGGAGAGCCATGCTTCGGCACGAATGGGCCGGCTCGACCGGAGTGATACCACGGCCTCACAGATAACCGGCGTCAAACAACGCTTACGTTGTGTTTCGCCGACTAAGTGAGGTTACCGGAGGGCCAATCCCCTTTTTAAAGGCTGGCAACACACTTGTGACTCCTCTGGTGCTGCGGGTGTCCATGGGCGGCGGTAATCGCTTACCATCAGGCGATCCGCCTGCTCGATTGCCCCCCTATCCCATAAAAAAAAATCTTTCTACCGTACCATTTCGTCTACTAATACTTCACTGGAAATAAACGACCGGAAAATATTTCCAAATTTGGCAAAGTTATAAAAAATTACATTCGCTTACATTTATTTCCAGTGAAGTATTTTGCACGAAATGATAGAGTAAAAACGTAGATTAACATTATCTGAATCCGAATAATAACACAATTTGAATTAATTGTGTTAGAATTACGATTTATTTTGGTATTACGTTTGTATGGAAAATTCGGTCCGCCGGACTCTTAAGGTGGCTCGTTAGCTCGTTTGCCGCCATAATAAAAAAAGTATTTACTTGCGCCCTCCATCTTAGCGAAACCATCGAGTTCTCATTGGCCAGTCCAACTATATAGCTTCTGGATAAATATATTTCATGTCTTAAATTTTTTCCAACAAAAGAGAGCTAATAAGAATAAAATTTTATGTTTCCCATTGGGCACGCTGGTAATGGGAGAGGCGGTAAAAGAACGGCGTATTCTATAGAAAATTATGGGAATAGTTATTGGTTCTTATGCAATGGAAATGTGTGTGTTTTATTAGCAATGGAAGTAACAATATTGCTTATAAAGAAATTTATGAAGGACGTAAAAATACGTCTGAGTGCAGAGTCTAGGCAACGGTTTCAATCTGTGCTATGATTTTCAGGCTGAAACACTATTTTTAACCGATTCTAAAAAAGGAGGAATTCTCAACTCCTCTGTATACTTTTTTCATGTATGCTGTACTTTTTGATGGAGTTTAACTATTGCGCGATTATGTTACACTTATCACGTGAAGTCAGTTTTCTTTTGTTTTACAATTATATAGAATCCGCCATATTAAATGACTGCCTCATTAATCTAGTGGCCCTAAACACTGAGATCAAATCCCAGGTCGAGCAGTGTTATTGGATTTTTCTATAAAATTCTCAGAGTTTGCATTTGTACCCAGGTTCGCCCCCGCCTTAAACATACCGGCGAACTGTGGGTGTACATCAGTACCTCTCTGCCTAACCCTTCTGACAATACAAACACAGCTGTACATAATGTTCGTCTAGCTCTAACATAAATAATTTAATCGTAATAAAGCTTTTTATAAAAAAATACATCGCCTCACTGTCGTCGGCAGCGAAATCATCTTTTATGTGATGAATCTTTTACGTGGGAGAGCCATGCTTCGGTACGAATGGGCCGGCTCGATCGGAGTGATACCACGGCCTCACAGAAGACCGGCGTTAAACATCGCTTCCGTTGTGTTTCGCCCAGTGAGTGAGGTTACCGGAGGCCCAATCCCCTTTTAAAAGGTCGGCAACGCACTCGTGACTCCTCTGGTGTTGCGGGTGTCCATGGGCGGCGGTGATCGCTTACCATCAGGCGATCCGTCTGTTCGTTTGCCCTCCTATCCCATAAAAAAAATCATCACCACGGACAATCAGGCTGTGGAGTTGCTACCTGCCGAGGTTTTCCCAAAAGACTACAGCATGGGATCCTTCAAAAAGGGAAGGAAAAGGAAGGAAACTTCTGGTGTTGCAGACGTCCATAGGCTACGGTAACTGCTTACCATCAGACGGGCCGGCCTTGCCACCTCAGTTGTATATAAAAAAATTCGTGTACATAGTCTTTGTACCTAAGAGGTTTCATATTTATACTAGCATCTGCCCGCGGCTTCGCCTGCATGGACTTCAGAATTGGATCCAGCCATTAGCCATTATGTTAGTCCAGGTAATAAAATATCTAAATTCATCTAAATCCGTTTAGCAGTTTTTCCACGATTGAATAATATACTTACGTACAAACTTTTCTTGTTCCTAGTATCGTAATAGGATTAGGATAGATAATATAATCTTTCAGATAAGCAGTTTCAAATATTATATAAATGATTTATTTATTATAATTTGCTCCCTATAGAAAGTTTATTTAAGGTCCTATTTCATTCGCTGTGTAAAAAATGTACTAAATTATAGTTATTATCTGTGTGTATAAAATATTTCTCTGTCTGTTACAGAAACCGTAGTAGCGACGTCAGACTATATATTGGTAAGCTCTTTTGTAATTGTATTACTCACTTACCTAAGCATGCAAAAATCAAGTCCATATTCATTAAAATTATAATTATTATGGTTAATTTTATATTTGACACGTTCTAAAGTTGCTAATTCTGCTATACATACATAATCAACCCATTATATTGTCCCACTGCTGGGCACGGGTCTCCTCTCAGAATGAGAGGGATTAGGCTATAGTCTACCACGCTGGCCTAGTGCGGGTTGGCAGACTTCACACGCCATCGAGAAAATCTCTCAGGCATGCAGGTTTCCTCACGATGTTTTCCTTCACCGTTTAAGCGCGTGATAATTAACTATTAATACGTACATGACTTCGAAAAGTCAGAGGTGCGTGCCTTGGGTTCGAACTCGAGACCTTTGACTTGGCAGTCCAACGGTCATACCACTAAGCTATCACTGCTTTTATTCTGCTTTAGATTATATTATTCATGAAGTCAAAAATACTCAAATGGATATTTACTTTTGATTGTAAAAAGTGCTATTGAAGGTAAACTGTCTCGCTACTACGAAGGAATACGGGCGATCGAGCTTTATATGTCCTACAGTAAAAAAAAAAACACTTTTTCTAAATACCCGAAGTAAAAGAAATATTACAGGTACAGTTTTATTGCTAAATCCCAATCGACAAGCCTAAACTAACACCTAATCTAAACACAAATACCCAGAAATACGTATTCCCATTGCACCCAGAAACGCGCAAACCAAACGAATAGCAAATTCCACACTAAACGTACATATCTAACCGGTTAACATAATTTATGTGGTTCCCAAAAGAAATCCAAATAAAATATTTACTGTTCATCTGTCGGGACGATCGTAAAACCGGTGAATCGGTAAAAAACGGAATTAGAATACGCCCGTGTACTAATTTAGTAAGATAAAATTTATGGTGTATATTTAAATACCTTCATACGTAGTGGTGAAAGAGATTAAAACCCCATTTTAGATCATAAATAGATAAGCTTACATCATAATTGCTTTATAGTAAATGATATTTCAGTAAAAATATCCGCCTCATTAGTCTAGTGGTCCCAAGCGCGACTGCTACGCTAGAGGTCCTGGGTTCGATCCCCAGGTCGAGCAAAGTGTTATTGAGTTTTTCTATGAAATTCTCAGTGGCAGCTCGGAGTCTGGATTTGGCAATAGGCTCGCCCCCTATTACATGGGACGTAAACATACCAGGTGAACTGTGGGTGTACATTAGTACGCCTCTGCCTAACCCTTCGGGGAGTACAGGCGTGATGGTACGTGTAAAAATATCTTTTGAACAGTTTTACGAGTCAAAATCATTATAGGTACTAATACGTGAAGAGAAAACCTTTTTAAGCATACTGCGCGCATGGAGGAGTGTGAGATTATAATATAATAATCAACCCATTATACTGTCCCACTGCTGGTCACAGGTCTCCTCTCAGAATGAGAGGGATAATGCTATAGTCCACCACGCTGGCCTAGTGCGGGTTGGCAGACTTCACACGCCATCGAGAAAATCTCTCAGGCACGCAGGTTTCCTCACGATGTTTTCCTTCACCGTTTAAGCGCGTGATAATTAACTATTTAATACACACATGACTTCGAAAAGTCAGAGGTGCGTGCCTTGAGTTCGAACTCGAGACCTTTGACTTGGCAGTCCAACGGTCATACCACTAGGCAATCACTGTGAGATTATGCATAGTTAAAGTTTATATACAGGAGAAATGCAGAATGTTAATATTTTTTTATAACACGTCCATACATACCATCATGCCTGTATTCCCCGAAGGGTTACTGCTACTGAGAATTTTATAGAAAAACCCAATAACACTTTACTCGACCTAGGGATCCAACCCAGGACCTCTAGCGTAGCAGTCGCGCTTGGGACGACTAGACTAATGAGGCAGTCAGTTTGCTTTGTTGCGTCATTAATTAAAATTATAATATTTTAAGACATGAATAAATTAGACGTTTATCTAAAAGGTTTACTTACATCCAACTCTTTAGAACTTCGTGTAACGTCTAAATAACTAAGATTAAGTAATAGCAGCATGAAAAATAGTAGGCAATTTTTTATCCAAATCTGAAAAGTGTGTTGGGAGCTCTAATGGACTACAGAATGTTCTAGAATAGTTATAATTTACAACTCTGTTAAAAGTTTTTGTAATTTATTAAAAAGTAAAACATGTTTTTAAAGGTGTTTAAGTAACTGCCTCAGCAGTCTACTTGTCCTGAGCACGACTGCTACTCTAGAGGTCCTGGGTTCGGTCCCCGAGCAAAGTGTGTAGCAGCGAGGAGTTTGGATTTTAGCCCGGTTAATGGCAATAGGCTCGCTCCTTATGACATGGAAGCTAAACATGCCGGCGAACTTTGGGTGTACATTAGTACCTACACTTCTGCCTAACCCTTGAAGGAATACAGGTGTGATGCCGTATTTAGAATTTCGCATTTAAAATATAAATACCTAAAGAGGATATTCAGATAAAATAAATATTATAAATAAAAGCGTAAAACAAAAATTTAAGGATAATCCACTTACCCAACCTTACCAGTGTTATCTCAACGTGATATAATCCTCATTCCCCGCGAAAACTTGGCCGGGCCAAGAAAATGGACACCTTAATTAATTTACAAAGTTCACAGATTATCGACAAGGAAGATCGAAGTTGAGTTTATGAAGTTTTAAAGCTTTTTCTCCATACTTTTAATGTGGTCTATTAATTGTTGACATGGCTTTCTTTTTAATATTCAACGAAAATAAAGGTAGTTAAGGGTCCGGCGGAGCGTGAATTGCCCACAAAAACGTAATACCGAAATAAATTGTAATCTAGACAATGTTCTATCAAATTATGATAATATTCGGATTTAGATACTGTTAATCTAGGTTCCTACGGTCCTATTTCATCAGCTACTACGTCACTGAAAATAAAAAAACCGGAAAATCGTTCCAAACTTGGTAAAGTTATCAAAAATTGCATTTGCTTACATTTATTTCCAGTGAAGTATTTTGGACGAAATGGTAACGTAGGAACCTAGATTAACAGAATCCGAATCCGAATAATAACAGAATTTGATTAAATTGTGTTTGAATTACGATTTATTTCGGTAAGTATTACGTTTGTAAGAGAAATTCGGTCCGCTGGACTCTTAAATTCAAATTTTATTCGAAACTAGCTGCACCCCGCGGTTTCGCCCGCTAAAAAATGACGGACTTTCATACAAATTTCACCCCTTCGCCCCTTTTCACCACCTTAGGAGTTGAATTTACAAAAATCCTTTCATAACGGATGCCTACGTCATACAAAGAACACACCCTCCAAGTTTCAGGTCTCCACGATCAGCGGTTTAGGTTGTGCGCTGATCCGTCAGTCGGTCGTTCACGACAAAGCATTATTATATGTATGTATAGATTTGGTGTTTCCCGCGGTTTCCCTCGCGCTTCATAAGGTATTACTTGCCCGACTTTAAGGTAGTGTATCAAGATGACACAAACCCTTAATTTTAAGTTTGACCTCCAGCAATAAAACTGAGCAAACCACATTTGATGAACTGCAGTCGTTTTCGCGTGATGCGCTTACAAACATGCAGACAGACAAAAAAAAACTCTAAATATCTACACTTTTTCTAATTCGTGGGATCAGACCACACATATCACAAAGTCAAAGTTTGGGTCATTATTTTTTTTTTCAAATAGACAAGTCAAAACTCTAAAAAGTGGGTCTTTAGGAGAAGAGCCGGCTAGAAACTACATCGACACTCCTTTAAAAAACATTACTACAATATTTAATCTTTACAACTTTGTTTTAAATAGTTGCTGAGAATTGTGCAGTTTGATGCGTAAGATTTATTCATTATATTAAAATAAAGGATTTCCACGGCAAGTAAAAGCTGAAACAGTTTGAAATAGTTATTTAAAATTACCAGGTAATTCCTAGTATTTGCTACCTATCATTACATACTTGCTACGGTAGACCCATGATTTTATTTTTATAAACCACTATTTGAGGTGTGACTAAATATTTTTTTAGCCATCCTGATGTCAAGATGGCTAAAAAATATTATTTGATTAATAATTGCTATCTAATTATAGAAAACAGGTATTATAAATTCATATTTCTCCTCGTCTAACGATCTGGATAACTGAACTGGTAACTGAAAAGGATAAATCAAATATTTAAAAAATAAATAAAATTTGACGACGCCTGCATCAATAAAATAGCAAATAACGCGCTCTGTCAACATCCGTAGAGATTATAGGGTAGGCGATACTTACATACATACACTCGCGCCTTTGTCCCATAGGGGTAGGCAGAAACAACTGAACGCCACTGGCTACGATTCTTGCATACTTCTTTTGCTACTTCCACATTCATACATCTTGTCATTCACACGCGCCGTTAGCGAGTACTACGCATCTGACTTTTTTGCAAGATATAACCGATAAGGTCAGTGTATGTCTTGCGATACTTGATAGTATTAAGTGAAATGTAACAAATCAATGCAATAATAATTTGAACCTTAACAGTATATATATTACTAGCGACCCGCCCGCGGTTTCACCCGCGTTGCCCCATTCCCAAGAGTCGTAGCGTAATGTTAAATAGCTTAAAACCTTCCTTTTGAATCATTCTATCTATTAAAAAAACCGCATCAAAATCCGTTGCGTAGTTTTAAAGATCTAAGCATACATAGGGACGGACAGACAGCGACAGCGACTTTGTTTTATACTATGTAGTGATAACATAACATACAATCACGCCTGTACTCCCCGGTAGGTTAAACAGAGGTGTAGTTTCTAATTTACACCCACAGTTCGTCAGTATGTTGAGGTCCCATCACCGCTATGTAAAAGGTAGAGGGGCGAGCCTATTGTCATTAACCGGGCATAAATCCAACCTCCAAACTGCTACTGCATATTTCATAGGAACACTCAATATCAATTTGTTCTACCTGGGAATTGAACCCATAACCTCTAGCGTAGCAGTCACGCTTGAGGCAATGCTAATGAGGCAATCCAATTTAATATTAATTTATTTTTAAACTTAAATCTGCCTCATTAGTTCAGTGGTCCTAAGTGCGGCTACCACACACGTCCTGGATCGATTCCCCGATAGATATAATTTGGGTGTTTTTAAATCACGCGTGAATCGCATCATCGTAGATCGCAGTGTAGTGATCACTTAACATCAGGCGAACTGGCGGTCAAGCGTAAGCCTATCATAAATAAAAAAAAGGGTAGTGGCAAAAGGATCGCCCCTCCCTATTATATAGAACCTAAACATGTACCAAAGCGAACTGTGGGTGTACATTATAGTTTGTTAAACGTATGTAGCTTGATACGCGCTACAGATGTCATCGTCACATTACTAGGATCGGGGTTTTGTTGGAAATAAATAATTAACGTACGATAAATTGATAATCGTTTTACAACGCCCCCTCCTGAAACACATGCGAGAGCCATGCTTCGGCACGAATGGGCCGGCTCGACCGGAGTGATACCACGGCCTCACAGAAAACCGGCGTCAAACAACGCTTACGTTGTGTTTCGCCGAGTGAGTGAGGTTACCGGAGGCCCAATCCCCTTTTAAAAGGCGGGTAACACACTTGTGACTCCTCTGGTGTTGCGGGTGTCCATGGGCGGCGGTAATCGCTTACCATCAGGCGATCCGTCTGTTCGTTTGTCCCCCTATAGTATAAAAAAAACTACGGCAGGTATGTAGGTACCCGCACCTACGGTTTTGCAAATATTTGAGACCGATCACCGAACCTACAACCCGTGGTGCAGAAGCCGTAAACGTAGCCACTAGAAAATTAAGATCTCTCTAGCATGCTAATATGCGCGCCACGAATCAGATTCTCGAATATTGCCAAAAGTATGGCTAGGGATAAGATAAAGTAACGACATAATTATGTCGTGGGATGCTTGTAATCTGCGAAAGCGATAATTAGCTCGTCAATTTATCAATGTCAGTTCAAAATAGAGAAAACATACATAATAAATAAAGTTCTCATTACGTCACAACCTCACACAAAACTACATCCGCCATTTTCTTTTTTAAGCAAAGGTATTCCTTTATTATTCCTTAGTTGTCAGGCACAGGGTTGTTTCTCCAAGCTCTTTTGTTTCATGTGCGCCTAGTATTCATTATTCAGACTAGGTACATGACAGGGTTGAAGTAGGGATGGGCAGCGATGATACATTGTTCGAATAATATCTACGAAAAATTGTCTTGAAAAGATCTATTTTTACAGAAATAAAGTATAATTTATTTCTGTATAAATAGATTCTGATATTATGTTGACGTTTTGCGTTGGAATAAAGGTCCCCCGAGCAAGTCGAATATTCATCCATCTCGCCTCTTACGAGATGCCTATCTAGATGGCAACGAGGAACTGTACTGTATTCTAACCCCACACGGGGTAAAGTAATGGAATTAGATTGTTTATGGATACTTATAATGTGAATACCTATGTTTTTAAAGGACTTAAAAAGGATCTCTATCTACTTACACAAAGGCTCATTATTATGGAGAAGATTTTTGTGAATTTAATTTTGTATTTTTATAGGAAAAAATTATTATAAATTTTTCACAAAAAACGTGAATTTTAAACTTCATTATTAAGTTTACTTTCATAAATATTTATTGTTTCTTATTTGGTAATGTGATTGGGCGACCACCGGTCCCCCCCCCCCCTACTGGCAACACAACGCTTCCTAACGGAGCTCTGGGTACCTTTCTTACCGTTACGAACACTTACTGCAAGGTGGAGGTACTTCGCCAGTCGAGCAGTCGATTCCACTATGCCCTACCTCTCTTTCTTGATATAGAGCTCTCATTCTCAGTGTTTTCTAGTTTCAAAGTAGTACGTAGTTATTTTTTCATTACAATACCAACAGTACTTAAAATAATAATGAAGAATATTTATACTTTTCCTTGAATTTTATTTGAATTCAATAAAAACGGAAAATGTAAACAATTGAAATGTTCAAATTTCAATTGTTTGCTATTATAACTACACTTCACTTCACCGTTTTTCAGCACCATTCAGCGTACTTTACGCCCTTCACCTTTCGGGGAATACAGGCGTGATGGTATGTAGATATTACGTATGGTATCTAAATACATTTTTTTTTTCTTTGAAAAACTTCAATGCCGAAGTAGCATTTCGGCGGCAGGCCCGTCACTTGATGGGGGCGCCAACCAGACATTTCGGGACTAACGTTCTCCTACAAATGATGGGTCTGACGGAGACATCAGCCTGCAGGGCCTGCAAAATGGAAATTGAGAGCATAGAACATGAATTGTACATGCGATGTAATAGCTAGAAAGCGAATACGCCTCTTGGGGCAGGGTTATCCAAGACCAGAGGACTACGGACTCCTTCCCCCAGGCCTCATTATAAAGCAATTTGACAATTGTTTTCTTACTTATTTATGATATGAAACCTAATATTATCTTATATTAAATTACAAAAACTTAATAAAAACCACTAAAATTATGAGAAAATTCTCAACAATTAAAGTTAAACATAAGTCAAAGTCAAAGTCAAAATTATTTATTTCAATTAGACCATTAAAAAGGTACTTTTGAAAAGTCAAACTAATTGCACGGTTCCAAAAAGTGGGTCTTATGGAGAAGAGAAAAAAAAACATGATTACAATATTAATCTTTACAACTTTGTTTTAAATAGTTTGACAATTATGCAGTTTGATGTGTAAGATGATTTATTCAGTATAAGTAGGTGTTATATTTAGTAGTTAGAAAGAAAGGGATTGCCACAGCAAGTAAGAGCTGACCAGTCCCGACAGACAGCACCCGTTCATGAGCATGATGTGTGTATCGGCGCGGTTCGACTCAACCATATTGTACAAAACTAATAACCTATATATATCACGCCTATATTAGTAGTAGATATGTACTAATATACACCCCACAGTTCGCTGGAATGTTTAGGTCCATGTGATAGGGGGCGAGCCTATTGCCGTTAACCAAGCGTATATCCAGACTCGTAGCTGCCACTGAGAATTTCATAGAAAAACCCAATAATTAATAATTATTCCACAATGCTTATCAATATGAGGTGTTTCATTATTTCAGATAAAAAAAATACTGCATTCGAAAGTACAGGATTAACATCTCGTCATGTTTTTTTTCAAATTAACTTTCAATTCCTCTCTAGAAATAAATTCGTTAATTTCATGGTCATTATTGAAGTTCACTATGTTTTCTGCTTTAATACGTTCAGGTCGACAAACATAAGTTTTGCACACTTCTATAAATTTATTGATATCAACGTTTGTAATTACATTCTGATAGCGGGCATACACTCCTTCAACGTAAACATAAAAATTTGGTGGGAAAATCGTTACCAAGCCCCTATGAAATTTTTTTCTCTTGGAAATATACTCAACGTACTCGGACAAGGTGGGATATTTCTTATTATCTATAACGCAATTAACAAATAGTTTATACAGAGATAAAATTCTATCCAATTCCAGCGAGTCGATTTCATCGTAGGTTACTTTAATTTTATCTTTGTCATCATCGTTATTAATAACTACTTTTTTAGTAATCTTAACCAATTCTGTGTAAAATGATTTGTCTTTGTCTATAGTAAAAAAGGGGCGGAAAGTATTCTTACAAATTTCAAAGATTTCACCGACTTTAAATTCCCTCAAATCACCTTGTAAATGCAGCAAGTGTACATAGTCATTCAAATGAACTTCTTCTTCAACGATATCATCGCAGAACATATCTTTGTGATTAAATTTAAGGTAATTGAGTTGGTATAGATTAAACGGTTTCTCAATTTCACTGACGAGAAAACCGTGTACAGTTTTGAAGATCGTTTTCAACAAATAATAATATTTCTCTTTATAGTTTGATATTCTCTTCAAAATCATTACATTTTTAATTAAATCTATACGTTTTTGAATTGACTCCAAATCTAAATCATAATCAAAATGCTTCAATATTTCGATCATATAATGCGCGACGCCGTAATACTGTCTCAAACGTTCGTGCATGAAATGTTTAGGATCATTTTTGAAGATGCACGAGGACATGTCCACGCAGTACCACAATGCAGTCAGTAGCGATGTATCCTCTTGAGGATCTAATGGCAATGCTGACAGCCCAATTTTGCACACTGTCTCACTGATACGTCGCATAACATATTTCTTGAAATGTTCAACAACGTTTTTATCCATCCACTCTTTATTTTCACAATTTTTCCACAGCACGTAGTAAAATAAACCAACATTGTACTTGATCTTTTTGGAATCAAAATACGTCGCTGACAGAACGTAATCATTGTATTTATCGAAATCATTGGTATCTGTCAGCACAAGGCCACCATGAAACGGTCTTCGTGTTCGCGGTTCAGTCATTCTACCGTGCCCCAGCAACTGTTTGTAAACATTCAAAGTGTAAAAGTAACCGATTGACTCACTAATATCTGGATCGTCCACTAAACGTAACGGACACTGCATCACTGATTTAAATTTAGAAAAACTAGCAGGTGACACTTCATCCACTGCTTTTGTTTTATGAAAAATAATTTTGTCCAGCAAATTAAATTCCGTTAGAATTATAACAGGGATTCCTTTGTCGTCATCTAGAATAATATCAGGGAATTCAATTTCTTGTTCAGATGTAAAATTAACATCAACAATCAGCTCCTCTTTAACGGGCTTATTAAAATTAAAGCTGAACTTCAATTCGTCAAACGAGTAAGATTTTTTATCGCTAACAATGTAATTGATCAGAGTTGTAATAGATTTCTCAATGTCAACCTTCGCACCCTGGACTACAGTGCCAGTGAGATTTTTGTACCAATCCGTGCGAAAGAATTCACGCAGAAATACTTGTCTGTCCTTTGTGTCCAGGGTAAGTTCGGTATTTTGTGACTTCGATGACAACTCAAGGAACAATCTAACTCGCAGCTTTTTCAATTTATCGATTTCTTGCAAAGCTAGAACATCATGTTTAAAATTTTTGATAAACTTTAATTTTATATAAGACTTCAAATTATCTTTTTCATCTGCAAAGTTATCAGCGTTGATTTTATCGTAGTCGAACTCGCTAGAAATATCAGTGCTATCAAAAACTTCGTAATTACGATAAACCGTGCAACGTTTCTTGAAAAATGATGCAGCTACTGAAAGGTCGATGTCTGAAGGGTCTTCATTAAATGCATGAAATACAACCGTTTCGTAAAACATATTCTTGTTCATTAGAAAACAATTCTCTGCTTGGCTTTTAGAAACCATACCATCCGTGATGATATAAAGCAACTTGATTTTACAATTTTCACTACAGAAATCACAGATATTATTGTCACAACAGACATTTTCTTGAATCCACTGAATTATCGTGTCCGGATATGTGGACATATTTCCACATTCCATTTCTTCGTAGGCTCTTTTAGTTGTCTCCTCGTCGACTTCATAGCACTGGTCTCCCCAGTGCAAGTAAATTATTTTCGATTCTGTCGGAGGCTCTCCAGCAGCCAGTAGTTCTTCTTTAATTTTTTCTACGTCACATTTGAATTGCTCAAGAGATTTCATACCGAGGTTATGATAATGCGAGTTGCTATCTGTTGAACCCGAAAAATCTTTTGCGTAAATGAAGTAATTAATCATTTTCGCGGTATTCTTTTTTGAATATTTTGAAATCTGATGTAGACTGATTCCGTGTTACTAGTGTCAGAGTGTGGTGCTTCAAATTTATGCCGATGACCTTGTTTTGCTACGTGGTGATAAACGAATTCCGACGCAGGAGTGCTCCTGGAACAAGACGAAAAATATGTAAAACCTGTGAATAAATTGAAAATCAAAACGGAGTTACATCATCGGATCTCCAAATTCAAGTTTAAATTGGTTTTTCGCAATTTGTAGGTTTGGCCGTATATGTTAAGGCATATTAATGCCTTAACATATATGGCCACAACCGAATTTGAGTAAATTGTGTTGCAATTACGATTTGTTTCGGTATTACTTTTGTAAGGGAAATTCGGTCCGCCAGACTTTTAAATAGCATACATTTTAGTACACAGTTGTGAATATAGTATCTATAATAATTATATTATAGATACTATATTCACAACTTAGTACACAGTTGTGAATATAGTATCTATAATAATTATATTATAGATACTATATTCACAACTGTGTACTAAAATGTATGCTATTTAAAAGTCTGGCGGACCGAATTTCCCTTACAAAAGTAATACCGAAACAAATCGTAATTGAAACACAATTTACTCAAATTCGGTTATTATTCGGATTCCGATAACGTTAATCTAGATCCCTACTCTACCATTATATACTTCACCGGAATTAAATGTAAGCGAAGGCAATTTTTGACCACTTTACAAAGTTTGGAACGATTTTCCGATCTTTTATTTCCAGTGAAGTAGTAGTAGACGAAATGTTATGGTAGGAACCTAGATTAACGGTATCGAAATCCGAATAATAACAGAATTTGATTAAATTGTGTTTGAAATATGATCTATTTCGGTATTACGTTATTAAGAGAAATTCGGTCTGCCGCACTCTTAACCCCCCGTGCTAAGCTATAAGTTATATTGCAAGATTTAGAGCCAGAGAACATAGAACAATGGCATTCTTTTTATAAATAAGATATTGGCTCTTATTTTATTAACCATCTAGCGACCCGCTTACGGATTCACCCACGCTTCTCCGTTCCGTTCCGTTCCGCGTAGCGTGATGATAAATAGCCTATGTTACTCAGTGATAATGTAGCTATCTAACGGCAAAAAAATTTTTGAAATTGGTCCAGTAGTTTTTAAGTTTATTCGATACTTACAAAAATACAAATCTTTCCTCTTAATAATATTAGTGTAGATTAATCTCAATTCTGTCTTCCACCATTTTTTACAAAAATTTAGGAAATGTTGCATGCGAACCCACTGGTGATGGATCAGCGTGCGCTTGAGGAATGCCCTGTTGTCGAACTAGTTTTAGCCCTTACGCTATTGCATGTGTTATGGTTGCTCAGACGTGCGTTAGAGGAAGACGCAAGATGAACAGGAAAGCGGACGACGTAGACATAGCTATTAAAATGTTAAACAAAACGACTTTAATCATACAAAATTAAACGAAATAGAATGTACTAAATCAACATAAATACAGTTCGACATTGACTTTGCTTTGTAGGAAATTGAGGTCATCGTTTAGCATTTTAAAATGCAGCGGGCGGTTTTGCAAACAAACACATAGGTACCTACATATAGCGATACAGCTGCGCTGGTGTTGGCGATGACCTTGGCAGCATGTAACGACCCGACACGATAGCGATTACGTCAACTACATGTGATAAGAATAAAAAAAAATATTCTGCAAAAATATTCTCTTTAATTTTGATATGAAATGAAAGTGAATATTGTACGAGTATTGCCAACGATTATCTAATGATAATGATTATGTAGGTAAATTGTTAAAAATGTTGTTAACGACATTGTTTTATGCACTTTATTCATTTAATCAAAAGGTAAAAATTAAAGAATAATAAAGTAGTTTTTTTTTTTAAGTTTTAGGTAAATGTTAACCCCTCGAGATAAATGCTTGTGTTACGGGTTCACGTCGGTAGTGCAATGGGTGGATTTGGAAATCGGCATCCACATGATCGCAAGTCGGACGTCGTAGCCACTAGGCTACCGCCGATTCAAAAATCGAACGTTAACGTTAAATATTATTAAAAATCCAGACAAGTGCGAGGCGGACTCCCCCACCGAGGGTTCCGTACAAATTTGTAGGTACATATTATAATTAATTACAATTGTATAGTTTTCAGATTTTTCCCTATACTTGTAGTATACGACGATATTACTTGCCAAATTTCAAGTTCATAGTCAACGGAAAATACCCTTAAATTTTGATTCCCTTGAGAGTGTCGAAATGTACGTTTTTGCGGCATAAACGGCAGTTTTTTTTTATGTTAACTTAGTAGTTTGATTTTTTCACAACTTCAAGAGACTGTAGACCTGAGTATATAGTTTTAATTTCAACTCGATACCTCCACGCGTTGTCGAGATAAAGGGTCTTGACAGACGGATGGAGAGACAACAAGGTGATCCTACGAGGGTTCCGTTTATTTCCTTTGGAGCCCTAAAAATGGTTAATATCGACTTAATCTACTTATTAATTATCATCATACTTGTTGTTAAACAATCCACCTATGTTTTATCATTGTTGGACAATATTGAAATTTAAAAAGTAGGTAGATCCAAAATGACGCATGATCCTTTACCAAAAAATATAATACTTAATGCATAGTGCTATTAACATTTGGGACGAACAATTTAAATATTTTTTAATTTTATTAATGCAGTAAAATCATCATCAATCAATCATAATTAATTCAAAACATCATAGAACAAAAGTTGATGGATAAGATTTTATGTAATCCCGTGAGGTTGTTAGTATTACACATAACTATGTATGGCCGGACACGAATAACTGTAAAAATCCGTCAATATGAAATAAACTAAGTACCTACTTACCTACCTATGCGACCGTCAATCAAGGACATGCCCCTCCTAACAGACGGCGTACCGTTTGGCGTCACATTCACCGAAAACCATGCTAGCCGAATATAATTTTACTAATTACGCAGTTATCTAAGAAGACAGAAACATTAAGAAAATATCGATAACAATTAGATATGTACAACCAAAGATATTAAATAAGGTTGTTTTTTGAATACACTATAGCATGTTATTTGTAGCTACAATTATTTTCACATATAAATAAACAGAATAGTATACGCTTAATCTAAAAAACTTACCTACTTATCCAAATTAATGCATTGCGGAGAAACAACGTCACTTTTCGCAGTTAATTATAGAATATCTTCTGGGGACACTAAACTCACGTTACGTTCGATGATCGACTAGACAGACACTGAATCAAAGCACTGAACTGAATGCTAGCGCCAGACGGAATGTATGCTTCATCCACAATATAGCAGAGCATGCACAATATTTAACACAACTTGCATCCTTATTATTAAATATGGTGTAAACGAATTGTATTGCAAATGATTACATTATCAGTAGAGTAGAGAGCCATGTTTCGGCACGAATGAGCCGGCACGACCGGAGTGATACCACGGGCTCACTGAAAACCGGCGTAAAACAACGCTCACGTTGTGTTTCGCCGAGTGAGTGGCCAATCCCCTTTTAAGAGTCCGGAGGACGAAATTTCTCTTACAAACGTAATACCGAAATAAATCGTAATTCAATCACAATTTAATCAATTCGTGTTATTATTCGGATTCCGATACTGTTAATCTAGGTTTCTGCGTTGCCATTTTGTCCAAAATACTTCACCGGAAATAAATGTAAGCGAATGCAATTTTTGATAAAATTATCAAGTTTAGAACGATTTTTCAATTTTTTAGTGCCAGTAAAGTAGTAGTAGGCAAAATGGTAGTGTAGGAACCTAGATTAACGGTATCCAAATCGAAATAATAACACAATTTGATAGAATATTGTCTGGATTACGATTTACAATTCAATGGAATTGGCAATTCAAGCTCCGCCGGACCCTTAACAGGCCGGCAACGCGCGTGTGACTCCTCTGGTGTTGCGGGTGTCCATGAGTGGCGGTAATCGCCTACCATCAGGCGATCCATCTGCGCAATTGCCCTCCTATCCCATAAAAAAAAACCAGAGGGTTAATGATTAGAAAAATATGTTTGTGTACAAAAACTGACTCATGTTTATATGGGAATAGTTATTGGTTCTTATACATTGGAAATGTGTGTGTTTTTATAGCAATGGAAATGACAATATTGCTTATAAAGATATTTGTGAAGGACTTAAAAATACGTCTGAGTGCAGAGTCTAGGCAACGGTTTCAATCTGTGCTATGATTCGCAGGCTCAAATACTGTCTCTAATTAACCGATTTCAAAGAAGAAGGAAGTTTTCATCTCCTCTGTACACTTTTTCATGTATGTTCGCGCGTTATTTTTCTGTGCAGTGTATCCGACCAATTTAAACCATTGATTTCAATTATCTTATAGGAACCTACCTACGTATCTCATAGTCAGTTTTTGTTCATTATACTGTGTGCTTTGTTCTCGATATATAATAACCATGCAGCATTCCTCGCATCACTCGGCAACTGCACGCAATTTTAGAGGTACAGATTAAAAATAAAAAGCACTCTATATTATCTGTGCTCTGATCTGTCAATGTAATTTTTTTTGTTTGCGCGGCAACTGATACTGCGTGTCTCTGTTTGTTGTATTTTATTATTGTTTTATAGTCGATGCTATAGCTGATGCCCGCAGTTTCACTCACGTTCCAAAAAGATCAACATACTATAAGTCCGACTCTAGGTGGTGTGTCAAGACAAAACATGCACCAAATTTTAAGTTAGACCACTTGCCATACATTGTTGAAAATTGCATTCAATTCCATGCAGTAGTTTTTGCGTGATACGCGTACAAACTTATAGACAGACAGATAAAAATTCTAAAAATTGATATTTTGGCTTCTGTTGCTTTAATGAATTGCCCCCGTATTAGTTTTAATTAATATCTATAATGGGCAGACATCGGCCTGTTACAATTTTGTAATAGGTATAGATAGATATAGATGTCAACCAAAACTACCAGTTAATTACCAGTGTTATCTCAACATGATAGAATCCTCATTCCCCGCAAAAACTTGGCCTGACCAAGAAAATTGATACGTTAATTAATTTACCAAATTCACAGATTATCGACAAGGAAGATCGAAGTTGAGTTTATAAGTTTTAAAACGATCTCCATACTTTTAATGTGGTCTTTTAATTGTTGGCATGGTTTTCTTTTTAACATTCAATAAAAATAAAGGGGCTAAATTAAAATTTTATTCCAAATTAGTTGTTTCCCGCGATTTCTCTCGCGCTTCAAAAGTTATTACTTGCTCGACTTTAAGGTGGTGTATCAAGATAAAACATGCACCAAATAAGTTAGATCTCCAGCATTAAAATTGTGAAAATTGGGGTATTCCTCGAAGCGCACCCATTTTGAAGCGCACCTAATCAAGCACACCTAAAATATTCCTCGAAACGCACCTATTAAGTGCGCTTGAAAATCAAATAAAAAATATTATAATTTTATTCCTCGAAGCGCACCTATGATAAGAGTAAGTGAAAGTATATTTTTAAAAAGAAATACCAGGGTGTCAGAAAGAAAACACTAAATAGGCACCCAAGTGTTCTTACTAAGCAAACGAATGTTTTATGTCGTTATAGAAACGGGATATAATAAATAAAATGAATCAATATAGTTAATAAAACCGTTTAATAATCACGAAAGCGAGGTAGTTGTCAAAATCTATGAGCCCATAGACAATAAGGTTAGTAGATTTTATTTGGAGTTTGCTGGGCGTGGCGTGGTGAGCGTTTTATTCGTGTCTTATGTTCAATGCGCCCCGCACCCCACTCCCCGCTGTAATGCATTTTTTAAAACCTATCTAAGGTCATGGAGTATTCATTTTATACGGACTCTAAATAAAAGTGCGTTATTTGTTATCGATATCTTCCGTGAGTTACATCTCTATTGATACCTTTACCACCGGGTGCGCTTCGAGGAATAAAATTATAATATTTTTAATTTGATTTTCAAGCGCACCTAATGGGTGCGTTTCGATGAATATTTTAGGTGCGCTTCAAAATGGGTGTGCTTCAAGGAATACCCCTGAAAATAGCATTTAATTAACTGCAGTTAATTTTAGTTTTACTCAACTCAATAATAATATGACATTTACTATGAACATGGCATATCTAACAGTATTCAATGCATAGTTTAAAAGATATTATTTAATTGCATTTGTAATTGTTTTTTTTTTATAAACATTTAAACATTTAAACATTAAAGTTTGAACATTTAAATTAAATCAATAAAATCTAGTTATAATTTATATTATGAAGACTAAATAATTATAATTATTTTCATATATTGTTATGAAATTAATAATATAATAATCATAATACTGTTAGTTCTAAGGAATAAGGTATATAAATAATACTCGGTTAAATCTTATAATTCAATCTCAGTGATTTATTCATATCAAATAATCATAATTTCAAATAATCATAATGTCTTACATTCATAAACAACAAGATTAACAACTACTAAAATTATGAGAAAATTCTAAACAATTAAAAGAACAATATTTATACAAAAATAATAGCATGACATTATACATGTATAGTACGCCTGTATTCCCCAAAGAGATAGGCAGAGATGTTCTAATATACACTCACAGTTCGCCGGAATGTTTAGGTGGCGAATGATAGAGGCGAGCCCATTGCCGTTAACCGGACACAAATCCAAACCCCGAGCTGCTACTGAGAATTTCAAAGAAAAATCCAGTAACACTTTTCTCGACGTGGGAATCGAGCCCATCATCAAACGAGTAGTTATGAGTCACAACACTTATCAATGTGAGGTTTTTCATTAGTACATAACAAAAATATATTCTCTTGTGAAGTACATTTTTAATAACTTCTTATTTGAGTTTTCTTTTTTTCAAATTAACTTTCGACTCCTCCCCAGAAATAAATTCGTTAATTTCATTATCGTCATTGAAGTTCGCTCTTTTTTCGGCTTTAATACGTTCAGGTCGACTAACGTATGATTTGCTCAATTCTATAAATTTATTGACATCGACGTTTGTAATTACATCCTGATAACGCGCATGCACTCCTTCAGCGTGAAGATAAACATTGGATGGAAAAATCGTAACCAAGTTACCGCTAAATTTTTTTCTCTTGGAAATGTACTCAATGTATTCAGACAAGGTGGGATATTTCTTGTTAGCTTTCACGCAATCAATAAATAGTTTATACGGAGACAACATTCTATTAAACTCCAGCGAATCGATATCATCGTAGGTTATTTTAATTTTATCTTTGTCGTCATCATTAACAATAACAACTTTTTTAGTAATCTTGACCAATTCTGTATAAAATGATTTGTCTTTGTCGATTGCAAAAAAGGGGCGGAAAGTATTCTTACAAATTTCAAACGTGCCTTCACTAGCTTTAGATTCTGTCAAATCACCTTCTAAATGCATCAAGTGTACATAATCATTCAAATGAACTTTTTCTTTAATGATATCGTCGCACAACAGGCCTTTGTGATTCAATTTAAGGTAATTGAGTTGGTATAGATTAAACGGATTCTCAATTTCATTGACGAGAAAACCGTGTACAGTTTTGAAGATCCTTTTCAACAAATGATATTGTTTCTCTTTAGGGTTTGATATTCTCTTCAAAATCATTACATTTTTAATTAAATCTATACGTTTTTGAATTGACTCCAAATCTAAATCATAATCAAAATGCTTCAATATTTCGATCATATAATGCGCGATGCCGTAATACTGTCTCAAACGTTCGTGCATGAAATGTTTAGGATCATTTTTGAAGATGCATGAGGACATATCCACGCAGTACCACAATGCAGTCAGTAGCGATGTATCCTCTTGAGGATCTAGTGGCAATGCTGACAGCCCTATTTTGCACACTGTCTCACTGATACGTCGCATAACATATTTCTTGAAGTGCTCAACAACGTTTTTATCCATCCACTCTTTATTTTCACAATTTTTCCACAGCACGTAGTAAAACAAACCAACATTGTAATTGATCTTTTTGGAATCAAAATACGTCGCTGATAGAACATAATCATTATATTTATCAAATTCATTGGTATCTGTCAGCACAAGGCCACCACGAAACGGTCTTCGTGTTCGCGGTTCAGTCATTCTACCGTGCCCCAGCAACTGTTTGTAAACATTCAAAGTGTAAAAGTAACCGATTGACTCACTGATATCTGGATCGTCCATCAAACACAACGGACATTGCATTGCTGATTTAAATTTAGCAAAACTTGCGACTGACACTTTATCCAGTGCTTTAGTTCTATGAAAAATAATTTTGTCCAGTAAATTAAATTCCGTTAAAATTACAACAGGAATTCCTTTGTCGTCATCCAGAATAATATCAGGGAATTCAATTTCTTGTTCGGATGTAAAATTAACATCAACAATCAGCTCCACTTTAACGGGCTTATTAAATTTAAATCTGAACTTCAATTCGTCAAACGAGTAAGATTTTTTATCGCTAACAATGTAATTGATCAGAGTTGTAATAGATTTCTCAATGTCAACCTTCGCATCATAGACAATAGTGCCAGTGAGATTTTTGTACCAATCCGTGCGAACGAATTCGCGCAAAAATACTTGTCTGTCCTTTGTGTCCAGGGTAAGTTCGGTATTTTGTGACTTCGATGACAACTCAAGGAACAATCTAACTCGCAGCTTTTTCAATTTATCGATTTCTTGCAAAGCTAGAGCATCGTGTTTAAAATTTTTTATGAACTTATATTTTATATAAGACTTCAAATTATCTTTTTCATCTACAAAGTTATCAGCATTGATATTATCGTAGTCAAACTCGCTAGAAATATCAATGCTATCAAAAAGTTTGTAATTACGATAAACCACGCAACGTTTCTTAAAAAACGAAGCAGCTACTGAAAGGTTGATGCTTGAGAGGTCTTCATTAAATGCATGAAATACAACCGTTTCGTAAAACATGTTCTTGTTCAATAGAAAACAATGCTCTGTTTGGCTTTTATAAACCATGCCATCCGTGATGATATACAGCAACTTGATTTTATTATTTTCATTACAGATATCATAATTTTCTTGAATCCAGTGAATTATTGTGTCCGGATATGTCGACATATTTCCACATTCCATTTCTTCGTATGCGATTTTAGTTTTGTTCTCGTCGACTTCATAACATTTGTCTCCCCAGTGCAAGTAAATTATTTTCGATTCCGTCGGAGGCTCTCCAGCAGCCAGTAGTTCTTCTTTAATTTTTTCTACGTCTTTTTTGAATTGATCAAGAGAATCCAGACCGAAGCTATGAAATTGCCAGTTGCTACCTGTTGAACCCGAAAAATCTTTTGCGTAAATAAAGTAATGAACCATTTTGGCGGTATTATTTCTTGAAGTGAAGCGAACTTGTGCAAATCTGATGTAGACTAATTCCGTGTTACTAGTGTCAGAGCGTGTGAGAATTCAAATTATATACGATGATGACCTTGTTTTGTCACGCGGTGATAAACAAATTCCGACGCAGGAGTACTCCTGGAACAAGGCAAAAAATATGTGAAACCTGTGGATAAATTGAAAATCAAAACGGAACTACATCACTCTTAATGTGATGGCGTTCGCTCAGATTGCCAAATTCAAGATTAAATTGGATTTTTGCAATTTGTAGGTATGGCCGTATTCGTTGCGGCATTAACTATACAATATTCACAACTGTATACCAAAATTTATGCTTAATCGTACGGCGGACCGAATTTCCCTTACGAACTGAATACTGAAATAAATCGTAATTCAAATTCAAATTAAATTCTGTTATTATTCGGATTCCGATACTGTTCATCTAGATTCCTACTCTACCATTTCTTCCAAAATACTTCACCGGAAATAAATGTAAGCGAATGCAATTTTCGACAACTTTACAAAGTTTGGAACGATTTTTCGGTCTTTTATTTCCAGTGACGTAGACGAAGTCATCGTTTAGCATTTTAAAAATGCTGCGGCGGTTTGCAAACAGACACCTATATACAGCGATACAGCGCTGGTGTTTGCAATGACCTTGGTAGCATGTAGCGACCCGACACGACAGTGATTACGTCAATTACAATCATATGTTATGGATAAAAAAATATACTGCAAAAATATTTTCATTTGATTTTGGTATGAAATGAAAGTGAATATTGTGTTGCAAACGGATTTACTTAGTTATCTAATGATAATGACATTGTTATATCCAATTTTTTTTATTTAATCACTAGCAATGTCATAGTCCGTTCATGTCTAATCAGGTTCATGTCCACCCTAGATAACAGTGACTTCTTTTCTAAACTGACTTTGGATCGCAAGGTCGTGTTAAGTAAACCTAGATATAAATAAGGGAGCAGGCCCAGATAATATTCCACCAATCTTGCTTGTATCTTGCGGGCAACCCCTGCAACCCCTCTGCAATGTATATGTATGCATATGCAACATCTCTAATGACTCGCAAAAAGCAGATATTTTTTTTTTAATTTCCGACTAAATGGAAACAGGTAAAAGTAGTCACCATACATAAAGCTGATGATCGGAATATAGCGAGCAATTATCGCCCAAATTACAAATACTAACTTGGTCACATTTACTGAGTCAGTGTTGCTTTAGAGTCTCTACAATTAGACGTTATTTACACGGATTTTAGTAAAGCATTCAACACTCCCACTCCCACAAAAACGGCTTTTACATAAACTATCCATGTATGGATTCGCTGAGTCGATGCTGTTATTGATACAATCTTATCTGACTGATCGATCTTTCATTGTGGTTGTAAACGGTTTTAAATTAACACCGCATAAAATCACTTCAGGAGTAGCACAGGGCTCGAACTTGGTCCCAGTCCTCTTTAATATCTTTATCAACGACCTCCCTGATCATTTAAAACGTTGCGTTCCTTTAATGTATGCTGACGACCCTAAGATGCTAAGAGTTGTAAAACATATCAATTTTACATATCTCAATTAAAGTTACCTTAACTCTGTAGTGTCTTAGTGCAAATCTAATGGGATGTGTTTGAACCCTAGTAAATGCTCGTGCATTACATTTACTCGAAAATCTAATAAGGTACCAACCTCCTACAATATTGATAATATAGGAGTCCATAGTGTGAATACTATTAAAGACTTGGGCATTATACTGGATGCAAAGCTTACTTTCTTACGCCACATTGAACACTCCATTGCAAGGGCATATAAAATGCTGGGCTTTGTCATTATAAATGGGAAGAAATTCCGCAAAACTAAAACCAAAGTTCTGTTATATAATGCGCTTGACAGAAGCATTTTAGAATACTGCAGCGTAGTTTGGAGGCCTCACTTTGCTACGCACTCATTAAGAACAGAACAAGTGCAAAAAAGATTACTGAAGCACATCGACAACGATAATAAACGAAGCAAAATGCACTCTCGTTATTCAGATAGCATTATTAGATTGAAGCACTTCAAAATAATGTCCCTTGCTTCTCGTAGAGATCTACTAGACCTCACGTGCCTCTTTAAAATTATAAGATATTTTGTCGTCAACTGCTGAGCTTCATCAGGTTCAATGTACCGTCACGCGTTCTTCGCACTCATATTAAACCACTTGTACCGCCTCATCGAAGAACCGTCTATGGAAGTAACTCGGCTATACCTCGACTAAGTAGACATACTTGAACTAGAGACAAGAATAGACTAAGTGAACATCAGTGTCAGTCCCAAGAACAAAGATATGGAACACGCCGAACACGTTAACCCTTGGTTGCTACTGATGGGTCTATGAGACCCTGTCAACTTTAAAAACAATATTTTCGAACAATTACTCCTAGACGACCGCACCCCGCCGCCCGTGTATTCTCTGTACGTGCCTCGCTGCTGCGCGTAGTGGGTGTGTCTTGTCACTCAGTGCTTGTTTCACGCCAAAACGGGAAGGACAGGGTCACGTTGACCCTTGAGTAGCATCGACAGTCGGTAAGTGCATTGTTTTTGTTTTTTCTTTTGTTTAAAATACTCATTATTTTAGAGGTTTTTTTTGCAATTATAGTATAGGTACGTTTTAGGTGTTGCTTTTAGTGTGCAATTTGGGTTTGGTTTACCACGGGTTTGACTGATAGAAATATGCTTACGCATGAAGAGATTGGGAATGCTTTGCTGATTTTGATGAGGTGGATATTTATTTAAACTGCCTATGCCTGAAACACCTGTTCTAGTTGTCTCCAATACAGCATCTAATAAAAAGCGTTGCTATATTTGCCCCTATAAAAAAGATCGCAAAACAAACAGCGTTTATTCTTCATGTAAAATACCAATTTGTAACACTTGCTCCATTATTGTATGTCCAAACTGTTCAGAAAATAATTAAAGTGTGTCAGTTTCTTACACAATAATATATCCTTTTTCATAAATAGTATGCTTTATTTCAACATTTTTCATTGTTCAAAAAATATATGTTGTTTTCCAGGAGGGTCAGTTTGACCCTTGAGTAGCGACCGTGTAAAATTTATTTTGAGTTAATTACCAAGGGTTAGCATTCTCTCCAGGTAAATCAAGCACTTGAACTCCATCAATACCAGTGACGCGTAGTCATAAGAATTCCTCAAAGCTTAATTAATTATTATAAGTTAGTAAGTAATTAATGAGTAAAATGGTGCAAGTCATGCTTGCCTATAATTGATTGTACATTTAGATTTAGCTACTTATTGTAATCACTATAAGTTTGATTGTAACAACTGTTGCCAACAGCTAAAAAATAAATAAAATGAAAATTAATAAGAATGATAAATTCTTTTTTTTTAAATGCTTACTAGAAATTTTAATGTGGGTAGTTTTACATTACTATAGTATGTACTCGAGTAAGTTCACGTCGGTAGTGCAATGGGTGGATTTCGAACCGGCAACCACATGATCGCAAGTCCGACGTCCTAGCAATTATGCTAGCGCCGCTTCAAAAATCGATAAAATAGTATAGATATGTGATATATATGATATGTACGTTATTAATAAAAAAATGGTAAATATCGATTTTTTTTATGGGATAGGAGGGCAAACCTGCAGAGGGATCGCCTGATGGGAAACGATTACCGCCGCCCATGGACACCCGCAACACCAGAGGAGTCACAAGTGCGTTGCCGGCCTTTTAAAAGGGGATTGGGCCTCTGGTAACCTCACTCACTCGGCGAAACACAACGTAAGCGTTGTTTCACGCCGGTTTTCTGTGAGGCCATGGTATCACTCCGGTCGAGCCGGCCCATTCGTGCCGAAGCATGGCTCTCCCACGTAAAGAAAAGACTTAATCTTAAACTTATTTATTATCATCATACTTGTTAAAAAATCCACCGATACACTACGACCCATGAACTTTCTGACTTGTAATATAGTTGTTGGACAATATTGAAAAGTAGGTCCAAAATGACAAATACATTCTTAATGTTGCTAACATTTAAGACGAACAGTTTAAATATTTTTTTGTTATATTAATGACTAGCGGCCCGACCGCGGTTTCACCCGCGTGGCCCCATCTCTAAGAGCCATAGCGTAATGTTAAATAGCTTAAAACCTTCCTCTTGAATCACGCTATCTATTAAAAAAACCGCTTCAAAATCCTTTGCGTAATTTTAAACATTTAAGCATACATAGGAACGGACAGACAGCGACAGCGACTTTGTTTTATACTATGTAGTGATGAAGTAAAATCTGATTAATTCAAAACATAGCATAGAACAAAAGTTGTAGAATATGATGTTACTAATGCTGTCTGTCGGGGCTGGTCAGCTCTTACTTGCTGTGACAATCCCTAATTCTTTTTATATAAAGAATAAATCTTAGTTTCTGGCCGGCTCTTCTCCATACGACCCACTTTTTGGAACCGTGCAACTAGTTTTAGATTTTTCAAAAGTACCTATTTTAGTGGTCTAGTTAAAATAAAACATTTTGACTTTTGACTTTTAATATAGCCCCGTGAGGTTGTTAGTGTTTTACAAATAACGATGTATGGCCGGACACGACTAACCGTAAAAAAGCGACGGTCAATCAAGGACGTGCCCCTCCTAGCAGACGAAGTACATAACATTTGGTGTCACATTCACCGAAAACCATACCAGCCGAAAATTTACAAAATTTTACCAAAGAAGACAGAGACATTATGAAAATATCGATATCAATTAAGTACCTACAACCAAAGATATTAAATAGAGTTGATTTTTGAACACACTGTAGCATGATGTACCTTTTTTTTTACCTTTACCTTGTGCCTACATCTCATTTTCACGTTTAATTAAATAAAGAGAATAGTAGGTATACGCCTTACCTATTTATCCGAATTAATGCATTGTGAAGGAACAACGTCACTTTTCGCAGTTCATTATAGAATATCTTCTGGGGACATTAAACACACGTTACGTCCGTTGTTCGACTAGACAGACACTGAATCAAAGCACTGAATGCTAGCGCCAGACGGAATGTATACGTCATCCACAATATAGCAGAGCATGCGCAATATTTAACACAACTCGCGTCCTTATTATCAAATATGGTGTAAACGAATTGTATTATAAATGATTAAGTTATCAGTATAGTTTCCTAAAACCAGAGGGTTCATGATTAGAAAAACATGTTTGTTTACAAACACTGACTTATCTTTATATTCTATTTTTATCTATCTTCAAATGTACTTATCTATTGAGGAAAGATATATTATATAAGATAAATTGGCGTAGCGGTTGAACGATCGGCTTCTGCGCCGCGTGTTGTGGGTTCGATCCCCACACAGAGCAAATATTTGTATGATCTACAGGTAGTTGTTCCGGGTCTGGGCGTTTGTGTATGTGAGAATTTGTGTTTGTAAAGGCACCCACGATGCAGGAGAAAATTATTTTTATTTCGTAAGTCTGACAAAGATATTGTCTCATTAACCTTTTGACCGCTTTTGTCGAATTTATGCGACACATATTTCCGTGCCCCTACCGCTCGTGTCGTATTTCTGCGACAGAGAACATGCTTGATTTTTTCGTTATGTTTTCGTCCTATTAGCTGTGTGGTACAACTAAAACCATGATTAAATAGAGATTATTGTCTACTATGCCTCATTAGTCTAGTGCTCCCAAGCGCGACTGCTACGCTAGAGGTCCTGATTTCGATCCCCAGTTCGAGTAAAGTGTTTTTCTATGAAATTCTCAATAACAGTCGGACTCTGGATTAGTACGCAGTTAATGGCAATAGGCTCGCCCCCTATTACATGGGACCTAAACATACCGGCGAACTGTGGGTGTACATTATAGTACACCTCTGCCTAAACCTTCGGGGAATACAGGCACGATGGTACAGTTATTATTTACAACAATTACGAAAATATTTTCTTTATAATTTTTTTATTATTTTATCGATTTATCGCGCTAGGGGCACGGCAATTGATATTTCTTCAATCGCTTAAAAGGTTAAATACTTAACGAAAACAGCTAATTGAGTTCTATTAAATTTGATTATTATCATTATCATCATCCCATACTTATAGGTTATCATTCCATTCCTAGGCACGGGTCTCCTCTCAAAATGAGAGTCTTATGTGTGCGTGCTGGGTGTCTGCATTATTTACTTTAATAGATATTATTTAAAAACGCAGAGGTTAATAGCCGACCAGGGACACGAGGCTACGACATCGTTCTATCTCCCTCTTACAACAGCAAAGCGGACTGTATATCTATCTCGCTTAGGCAACAAACAACACACAAGTCGTCGGAATGTTGTGCAAAAATATCTAAATTAGTAATAATAACAAATGCGAAACATATAGCTACTAATTATTTTTAACCCCCGACGAAAAAAGGTGTTATGAGTCTAATGTGTATCTGTGTGTCTGTCTGTTGGATGGACCGATTTTGATCTTTTTTTTTGTTTGAACGGTGTGTTATTCGAGAGTGTTGTTAGCTATATTTTTAAGAAAATCTGCTCATCCAGCGCAGCAAAACCTGCGCTTTTCTTGATGAAGGGAAATAAACGATTTGGGTATCAAATCCCAGGTTTCTTGGGTAGCTGATAATGAAAATTGCAATAATTTTGAAATCCAAGATGACTCACTACATTTTTTTAATTCATAATATGATTATTAAATCCAAGGTTTACGGATTTTATCGCGTTGTATTGATATTATTTAATTCCCGACAATTCGCATCCTTTATAAAAATGTACGTGACCGTACGTTACATTGGGAATTATATAATATGATCAATACAACGCGATAACATCCGTAAAAATTACCAATTCCTATTTCCCAAAATTCAAGTATTTGCGTAAGTGTCAGAAATCAGTATACTATTTTGTTGATCTATTTAAGTATGGTAAACGTTTTATTAGACCATAAAACTAAATAAATTATTTGTATTAACTAAATATATTATAACTAGAGGATTCGATCCCGGTCGATTTTTCTAATCCCGGGATTTCGGGATAATCTACAGTTAATCTCGGGATCCCGGGATTGTATTGGTAATGAAAATTGGTAACAAAAAGACAGTAAAACATATCACATACAACACACATTTTTTTTTATTTATCTTTTAGTTTTGTGAGGACATAGAATATTTAAGATTTAAATCTTCAAAAAGACGGTTAAACAAAATTATACTTTCTTCTTATAAAATAAATAAATAAATAACTATTTACTCAGACACATTTCATTGATTATCACCAATTAACAAAAAAAATATCAATACTTACACGATGTGAAGCGGGATTTTTTACACACTTTTACGCATGATCAGGTACCGGTCGTTGGCAATAATGAATGAAATCAGCTGTGTAAACAAGATGGCTTTCAAAACGTCAAATCAAGGTAAGTGCGTTTCGTTACACGCACATTTTTATTGACTTATTTAAAAAATGTATCTGTCCCAAAAATCCCGGGATTCATTAAATTGAATCCCGAAAATTTCGGGACCAAAATATGATCGGGATCGAATCCTCTAATTAATTATAACTAACCTGTTCAACGAAATAATCCCGAACAGTTGTGCAGGCATATTCGCGTAATAAAGTGTAAGGTAGGTACCTAACGTCACAAGTGAAACAAGTGAAACACACAATGACAATACAACCCACAACAATGAGTTCTACACGTCGAAGGTGAAGCGATGCAAATTTAATACATATAACGATTAATTTGACGACACGTTTGGTGTAGCGGCTGAGCGATCGGCTTCTGCGTCACGTGTTGTGGGTTCGATCCCCACAAGGAGCAAATATTTGTATGATCTACAGGTAGTTGTTCCAGTTCTGGGCGTTTGTGTATTTTATTGTGATAGATATTGAAGAAAAACTAATACGGGGATGTTTATTAGAGCACCAGAAAACAAAACAACATTTTTTTAGAATTTGCTTGTCTGTATGTTTTACGAATATCACGCAAAAACTACTGTATGGAATTGAATCCAATGTTCACCGCTGGAAGTTTAACTTATACTCTGGTGTATGTTTCATCTTGATACGCCCCTTAGAAGCCGAGTTATCTCGGTTCATTCGATCAAACGTTATTACAATTTCAACCATTGAAAACGATTAATTTGAAAAATAACTGCTAAAGTTCTATCTGCCACTGAGAACTTCATAGCATTCGAAGACCGTTAGCGTAGCAATCGCCCTGAAGACCACTAGACCATCAAGCAATTAAAACGATAAAATTAACAAATACTTACTAGCGGTTCCTGCAGACGTTATACTGCCCTGAAAATAAAAATAGGGGTATGAAAAATAGATTGGCTGATTCTCAGACCTAACCGATATGCACACAAAATTTCATACAAATCGGCCCAGCCGTTTCGGAGGAGTATGGTAACTAACATTGTGACACGAGAATTTTATATATAAGATTATACTTATACAAAGCTTACTAGATATAAATCTGATGAGTTTGTTTGTTTGTTTGAACACGCTAATCTCAGGAACTACTGGTTGGAATTGAAAAGTTATTTTTGTGTTGAATAGTCCATTTATCGAAGTAGGTTATAGGCTATATAACATCTCGCTACGCCTCTAAGGAACGGAGCAGCGCGGGTAAAACCACGGGCGGGTCGCTAGCAATTTAAATTATGAAAACTACTATCGATTTTAAGGAATGCGGTATCAATAATACTCAGTTAAACAGTATAATATTTATCACAGTAATTTATTCAAATAATTATAATGTTACATTAAGTCACAAAAAGTTAATAACAATCACTAAAATTATGAGAAAATTCTAAACAAATGTTGAACAATAGTTATACAAAAATAATAACATAATATACCACTATTAGATAGCCTGTATTCTCCAAAGGGTTAGAGCAGAGATATTCTAAGATACAACCACAGTTCACCGGAATGTTAAAGACCCATGTAATGGGGGCGAGATTCCGAATTGCTAATGAAAATTTCATAAAAAGATTCAATAGCACTTCTCGACCTGGGAATCGAACCCAAACTCACCCATCAAAATCAAATCAAAATCAAAATGTTTTATTTCAATTAGACCAGTAAAATTGATACTTTTGAAAAGTCAAAATTACTTGCACGGTTCCAAAAAATGGGTCATATGGAGAAGAGCCGGCAAGAAACTCCATAGATACTCTTTTAAAAAAAACATGATTACAATATTATGAATTACAACTTTATTCCAAATAGTTGCTGAGAATTCTGCAGTCATCCAACGAGTAACTGGTAATAATTTAAAATGTTGTCTCATAATAATTGTCCATGTGAGGTGTTTCATTATTAGGTACCCGTTTATAAAAAACTGTATTGTGTAGAAAATTTTTAATAACCACTTCTGTTATCTCTTCAAATTAACTTTCGATTCCTCCCTAGAAATAAATTCCTTGATTTCATTGTCCTTGCTGAAGTTCACTATTTCTTCGGCTTTAACACGTTCTGGTCTATTAAAATATGTATTGCTCACTTCTATAAATTTGTTGACATCGACGTTCGTAACTATATTTTGATAACGCGCGTACACACCCTCAATTTGAAAATAAATATTGGATGGGAAAATCGTTACCAAATCACCGTTAAATTTCTTTCTCTTGGAAATATACTCAATGTACTCAGCTAAAGTGGGATATTTCTTGTAATATTTCACGCAATTAGTAAATAGTTTATATAGAGACAAAATTTTATCAAATTCCAGCGAATCAATAGCATCATAGGTTACTTTAATTTTGTCTTTGTCATCATCATTATTAATAACTACTTTCTTAGTAATCTTGACCAAATCTGTGTAAAATGATTTGTTTTTATCGATGGTAAAAAACGGGCGGTAAGTATTCTTGCAAATTTCAAACGTGCCTTCACCAGCTTTAGATTCTGTCAAATCACCTTCTAAATGCATCAAGTGTACATAATCATTCAAATGAACTTTTACTTCAATGACTTTTTCGAACAACATACGGTTGTGATTCAATTTAAGGTAATTGAGTAGGTACAGATTAGACGGTCTCTCAATTTCACTGACGAGAAAACCGTGTACAGTTTTGAAGATTTTTCTCAACAAATAATAATGTTTTTCTTTAGGTTTTGATATTCTCTTTAGAATCATTACATATTTAATTAATTCTATACGTTTTTTAATACACTCCAAATCCAAATCATAATCAAAATGCTTCAATATTTCGATCATATAATGCGCGACGTCGTAATATATTCTCAAGCGTTCCTGCATGAAATTTTTAGAATCATATTTGAAGATGCATGTGGACATTTCAACACAGTACCACAACGCAGTCAGTAGCGATGTATCCTCTTGAGGATCTAGTGGAAATGCTGATAGCCCTATTTTACACACTGTCTCACTGATACGTCGCATAACATATTTCTTGAAGCGCTCAACAACGTTTTTATCCATCCACTCTTTATTTTCACAATTTTTCCACAGCACGTAGTAAAATAAACCAACATTGTAATTAATCTTTTTGGAATTAAAATACGTCGCTGACAAAACGTAATCGTTGTATTTATCGAATTCATTGGTATCTGTCAGCACAAGGCCACCATGAAACTGTCTCCGTGTTCGCGGTTCAGTCTTTATGGCGTTCTCCAACAACTGTTTGTAAACATTCAAAGTGCAAACGTAACCAATTGACTCACTGATATCTGGATCGTCTACCAAAGACAATGGACACTCAATCGCTGATTTAAATTTAGAAAAACTGGCAGATGACACTTGATCCGAAGCTTTTGTTCTATGAAAAATAATTTTGTCCAGCAAATTAACTTCCGTCAGAATCACAACAGGGATTACATTGTCGTCTTCCAGAATGAAGTCAGGGAAATCAATTTCTGCTTCGGCCGTAAAATTTACATCAACGATTAGCTCCTCTCTGACGGGCCTATTCAATTTAGTGCTAAACTTCAATTCGTCAAACGCGTAAGACTTTTTATTGCTGACAATGTAATTGATCAACTTTGTAATGGATTTCTCAATGTCAACCTTTGCCTCATTGACTATAGGACCAGTGAGATTTTTGTACCAATCCGTGCGAACGAATTCGCGCAGAAACACTTGTTTGTCCTTTGTATCCAGGTTATATTCGGTCTTTGATGACTTCAATGACAACTCATGGAGCAGTCGATCTCGCAGCTTCTTCAATTTATTGATTTCTTGTAAAGCGAGAACATCTTGTTTAAAGTTTTTGATGAATTTCAATTTTATATAAGACTTCAAATTATGTTTTTCAACTCCAAAGTTATCAGCGTTGATCTTACCGTAGTCAAACTCGCTAGAAATATCAGTGCTGTCAAAAAGTTCGTTATTACAATAAACCGTGCAACGTTTCTTGAAAAACGATGCAGCTACTGAAAGGTCGATTCTTGAGAGGTTTTCATTGACTGCATGAAATACAACTGTGTCGTAAAACATATTCTTATTCATCAGAAAACAATGCTCTGCTTGGCTATCATAAACCATACCATCCGTGATGATATACAGCAACTTGATTTTATTGTTTTCACTACAGATATCATAGTTTTTTTGAATCCAGTTAATTATCGTGTCCGGATGTGTCGCCATATTTGCACACTGCATTTCAGAGTATGCTTTTTTAGTTATCTCCTCGTCGACTTCATAGCACTTGTCTCCCCAGTGCAAGTAAATTATTTTTGATTCTGTTGGGGGCTCTCCAGCCGCCAGTAGTTCTTCATTAATTTTATCTACGTCACTTTTGAATTGTTCAAAAGATTTCATGCCGAGGCTATGATAATGCCTGTTGTTACCCGTTGAACCCGAAAAATCTTTTGCATAAATGAAGTAATTAACCATTTTTGCGGTATTCTTTATTGAAGTGAAGTGAACTTGTGCAAATCTGAGATAGACTGAATCCGCGTTACTAATGACAGATAGTGTGATGCTCCTACCTATATATGATGATGACCTTGTTTTGCCACGCTGTTAAACTTTCGATAAAGAAGTGTTCCTGCAACAAGATAAAAAATAGATGTAAAACTTTTAAACTATCGTGTTGTATATTACTATAGAAAACGAAACAGGTATTAACGCTCGGTACGGTTTTAAAAAGGTACTCCATCCGCACAATTTACACAACGGGGGCAAAGGTAAACAACATAGTGGGCACACTTAAGGCTGTCATACCGCTGCAAACACCAGGTGTCTACAAAATAGATTGCAGCTGCGGTAGTTCCTACATAGGCCAAACGAAGCGGACCATCGCAGAAAGGGTCAAAGAACATATCGCTGCTGTAAAAAAACCGTCAGACGAACAAATCAGCGATTGCCGAACATATACTAGAATCAGGCATTAATCACTGGATTGAGTTCCAGCACACGAAAATCCTCTCATCCGATCGCCACTTTTATTCAAGAGCAGTGTGTGAAGCTATTGAAATTCAAAAACACAACACTTTAGTAGAATCCAGTGATTAAAATATCAAAAACTCGCTATTCTAAGTCGATTAAAAATACGGACACAGTAAGTGTAGTGTGTCGCGGGCTTTATAACTATAATGAAAATGTGGGGGTAGATAAAGAAAAATCTACCAAGGCATTGACGAAGTGAACTCGCTGCATCAGTCTGCTTTTGACCACGATCATTGTAACCTGGTCGAAACGTCAAGCAAAATTAAAGGTATTTATAGCGCGTTAATACCTGTTTCGTTGTCTATAGTAATATGTAAACAAAATCGAAAATCAAAACGAGAGTAACATTATTCTTAAGGCGTCCCGCATGGGCCGCCAAATTCAAATTTAAATTAATCTTTCGCAATTTCTTAGTCTTTAACACATTCTAGATTTTTGACTGTATTCCTTTCGACAATATTCTCGGTTGAATACTAAGGGCCACTTGCACCAAATTCTCTTTAAATAATTCTTAAATTAAAAAAAGAAAAGAAAAAAATTAACATTTAAATACAATAAAAACAGCAACACCTACATGTACATCCTTATGAAGCAAAAAATATGTGACAATAAAGAAAATAATAAAAAAAAAACAATAACAAGCATCAATGCATTTAGTTAAATATGTTCCTTCAACAGATTAATTGTAGCTAGAATTTGCGTAAGTTATCAAATTTGGCAGTTAGCAAAGTTTTGGGCTTGATATGGTTTTCTAAGCAGTTTTAGTTCTCAGTTGTGAATATTGTGTACGTACGAATTGCATACCTACTGCAATTGGAAAATGCGTAGCTTATCAAATAGTTTAAAGCTATGATTTAAAAACCACCCAAAAATAAATTGGCACTTGGGACTCGAATTTCGTACTCAGTATTTTGGTGTTTGGACCCTGTGCACGTGAATAAGTACCTACCACAACGTTTTTATAAAAAAAAACTCGTAATTTTTTACTGTGTGTATTAAGTAAGAACACATATAACCTCAATTTCTTTTTTACATTTCGAATATACATTTTACTCCCAAAAACGCATAGAAACAACAATTTATATACCTATATACTAAAATGCCTAATACATATGTAACGTGAAGGAATGATCGCCATAAATTTAATTCTTAACTATGATTTGCCTAATATTTTTTGCACAAACTCACCTACAGTTGAGAAGAAATCGCCATCTTGAAACATTTAAGAGTGTTGCCAGGTACTAAAAACATAAGGTTGCGTTCCTAAATATCGATCGATACCTACTTTCAGAAATCGAATATTCGTAATACGGTGAGGAAATGATTTTATTTGGCGGGTCATATTTAAATTTGAATTATCTTTTTTATAAATTTGTCGTTGTAAGATGAAAGTTTTGATAGACACATATCTTTCTAATACATATTCACAATATTTAATTAATAAGAATATAGATTTATTTGAGATGAACAAGCATTATAGTAATGTTTTTTAACAAAGGGACAAAGTAAGGGAATGACTTTCACGGTTACAAAGTAGCCCTAGCTTTTTTTTAGCGATAATACTTTTTCTTTTTAAACAAAAGTAATATAGACAGCATACATTGAAATAAAAAAAATACAGATGTAGTTATTGCATATGACTCGGCACCAATGACTCGGGACTCAAATTTCGAAATTTGATGAGAAATACCCATATTTGTAATCGAAAATACGGATGGTTTTTTGAATAAGTAAATACGATACGATAACAATAGCTAGATTGCTTACATTTTATTAAAAGTACATTGTATACATACTTAAATCACGTGATACATAAATATTTATATTTGATTGCGTTTTGTTTACTATTCATTGATAAAAATGTATACTTGATTCCGATACGATTACATCATTTCTAAGCAAAGCTGTTCTACTTTCCTTAACAATGTAGGTATTGCGTTGATATGAATTTAAAAACTTGTCAACGTATACATTACATTGCTAGTGACTGTATATTATACCTAGATATTGAAAAAGTAATATTGGGGGTTTCTTCACTAGAGCAACAGAAGTCAAAACAACAATTTTTTGAAATTTTGTCTATCTATCTGTCTGTATGTTTGTACGCGTATCACGCAAAACTCCTTACAAATTTGATGCGGTCACCATCATTGCTGAAGGTGTAACTTAAAATCTGGTGCATATTTCATCTTGATACGTCGTCTAGGAGCCAGGTTATAGTAAATCCTTTTGGGAAGCGAGTCAAACAGCAGGCAGCAGCTTGTTAATTTTGACATTGACTTTGACTTTGCTCGAAATGAGGGAATCGTTTCACATTTAACAAAATGTTGCGGTGTTGCAACTAAACAAACACATACATACAGCCACACAGCGATACAACACTGGTTTTCGTCGATGACCTTGTCAGCGTCTGGCGACCCGGCACGATAGCGTCAATTACATGACGCGTGTTTTCTCAAACAGAGTTACTATTACTAACATTTTGGACGAATAATTCAAATAGGTACATAATTAGCATTTTTAATTTTTAATATTGTATAAAATTAAATCTGATGAATTATTAAAAGTCATACCGCAAGTTTTTATTTGAACAAACTCAAAGTAACTCGAAACCCTTTCGACGTCTGTAGCTGCGAACGGAATTAATGCACAAAACATTTTTCTGAGTAACCTAGGTATGTGTTGCTACCCGCAATGAATAAAATAATTTCTAAGAAAGTGTTGCCAGTTTAAAACAATTAGTCGATTATTGTGTATGCTAACATAATATAGGTATTATATTATTAGTGTTATACAGATAACACTGTATTTTTGGTCGAACACGGCTGTAATATAAAGTCATTGATTAACAAAGTATGCGACGATCGATCAAGGACACTGCCTCACGGACGTGGTACCGTTTGGCGTCGCATTCACTGATAGGATATCGTACTAGCCGAGACAATTAGGTATAATTAGAGTTGAAAAGGGTTGATTTTTGAACAACCTTAGCATTTTGAACACTCAGAATTAGGACCCAAAAACATCTGAATAAGGACTTTTACATCGCAATAAGATGCCTAGGACTATTTTCATATTTTTTTAATTTATATTTATATCGAAAGAGAATAAAGCTCCTGATAAAATTAATCAATTTTTTAAAAATGATATTTTTACGTTCATTCGAGTTTAGGTGAAAATACCGGGTAGTTACTATAACAAATAATTTTGTAAAAAAAAAAAAAACAAACTTTCAAAGATAAAACTTACTTATCCGAATTAATGGATTATGAAGAAACAACATCACTTTTCACAGTTATAAATAGAATATATTCTGGGGACATTAAACTCACGTCACTTCCGATGGTCGACTAGACAGACACTGAATCAAAGCACTAAACTGAATGCTAGGGCCAGACGGAATGTATGCGTCATCCACAATATAGCAGAGCATGCGCAATATTTAAAACAACTCGTGTCCTTATTAATAAATATGGTGTAAACGAATTGTATTGCAACTGATAACATTATCAGTAGACTTTCCTAAAACCAGAGGGTCCATGATTCGAAAGAATAATATTATACAGGACCTGATACAGAAAGCGGTACTCCTGGATACGGCGCGTAGGTATTGTTAGGAGGTTCTTTTCTTTGGGGCCCTGACCACCGGTAGCTTGGACCCTGTTCCCGATACGGGTTGACAACTATTTTTAAATGTTTTGATTGTTATTTTCAATAAAATATTTGAAAATGTATTTAAATATTTACTTAAATATAATGAATAAAGGCGATTATAATTATATATTCTTTATTGTACACCAAAAAGTAACTCTTTTATAAAAATCTTACTAGCAATGTGGGTCGCACATTACTAGCATTCTTGTTAACCCCTCGTGCTAAGCTAAATGAGTGGGTTTCGAACCGGCAACCACATGATCGCAAGTCCGACGCCCTAGCCATTAGGCTACCGCCGCTTATATAAGACAGACATTTTAACTTAAGGGTATTACATCGCCCAATGACCTTGAGGATTTAGTCGTTTGTACTAGTATTTGTTAGTGACAGGCATTGCGGGGGTGCTTCACGCGGGGTGCTAGTGAGGTTTCGGGTATTTTATTATTTCAAAATATTCAAAGAAATAAGAAAATAAAAACAATAAAAATTGTTAATTACGTCATTACAATTTTTTGGTATAAAATTCATGACTAACTATAAGAAAATTTGTATAAGAAAAAATACAAATTAGGTTAAAAAGGCCTATTTACTTCAATTATTATCCAAAATTGGGGCAAATTTATAAACATTTAAAAAAATACAATTTGTTTGTAATGACCTTAAGAATAACATATATTTTTTATATGGCCAATGCACATAAGGATTCCACTAGAAACTTCTTTAAAGCTAGGGTGTTTTTTGGATTTGAGCAATGTAATCCCCTTAAAATATACAATAGGCAACCTTATCGCGAATGTTTGTGTACAAACACTGAGTCATCTTTATATTCTATTTTTATCTATCTAATCTAATGTCTTCAAAATGTACTTATCCATTGAGGAAAGATATAGAAATAGGTTACAATTTTACAGATTATTAATTATATAATTTCGACGACACGTTTGGCGTAACGGCTGAGCGATCGGCTTCTGCGGCACCTGTTGTGGGTTCGATCCTCACATGGAGCAAATATTTGTATGATCTACAGGTAGTTGTTCCGGGTGTATTGTGTATGTGAGAATTTGTGTTTGTAAACGCACCCACCATGCAGGAGAAAATCGTGTGGGACAGCGTTTTATTTATATTTATAATAAATAAAAAGATAATTTTTTCGGCAGTTTTTTTCTATTTTCTACCCTTCTGTACGGCCACCCCCACCACGCAACACGGCACAATGTGAACATATATTTCATATCAGAGACATGATGGAGCGTTGGAGAGAAATATCTGGCACGCTTAAGAGTCCGGTGCAGCGAGTTTCACTTATAAACGTAATACCAAAATAAATCGTAATTGAAACACAATTTATTCAAATTCTGTTATTATTCGGATACCGTTAATCTAGGTTCCTACTATACCATTTCGTTAAAATGCTTCACTGGAAATAAATGTAAGCGAATGCATTTTTTGATAACTTTACCAAGTTTGGAACGAGTTTTCGGTCTTTTATTTCCAGTGAAGTAGAAATAGACGAAATACGGTAGGAACCTATGTAGATTAACGGTATCCGAATCGAATATTAACATAATTTGATAGAATATTTTCTGGATTACGATTTATTTTGGTATTACGTTTTTGTGGGCAATTCAAGCTCCGCCGGACCCTTAAGTATGCCCATGTAACTTTTTTATTTTATATTTTTGAAAATCAATACTTTCCCTACCACTGAAAGGAGAAACATTATATAACCTTTAATACTGCCTATCATCTAATCTACAAAATCTGATAGGTCCCCACGAGACGCTAGAGTAAATCCCCATTTAGCATCATGGGCTCCGCAGCTATGGGGTGCTGATTACGAAAATGACATTAATTATGAAATCCAAAATAGAGCGGACGTTATTATTCAAAAAACATCATATTAGGTATCAATGACAAGGTTTCTTGGGGTGCTGATTTTATAAATGACAATCATTAATTTTGATATCCAAAATGGCGGACATTATTTTTTGAAATAAGTTAATATGGGTGTCAATTTCGAGGTTTCTCAGGGTGTTGATTACAAGAATTACATTAGTTTTGAATTCCAAGATGGCGCATTATTTTCATAAAAAATAATAATATCACCTTAAAGACGTAAATTCAGAATGTGAAAGCAAATTTTGATCTGGCGGGTGGGACTCGCGGTGGCTTAGCGTTTAGTCAGTATTTATCCTTTTTCCTAAGAACATTACTTTATCTCTTACTTTCTTCATTATTTCTATGTTTATTTTGCTTGTCCTTGGTGCAAATGTTGTTCCTCCAATGGCACGCATACAATTCACGCACTTCGAATACTGGTTGAATTTATTTTTATTTCGTAAGTCGAATGACAGAGGTTTCTTCTCATTGACGATCGGAAACGGAAAACAGATACATAAAGTTTCTATTAACAAGGGTCCGGCAGAGCTGTACTAATGTATACACCCACAGTTCGCCGGTATGTTTAAGTCCCATGTAATAGGGGCGAACCTATTAACCGGGAACAAATCCAGACTCCGACTTCACATGCGGTTCTTAGGCATGCAGGTTTCCTCACGATGTTTTCCTTCAGCGTTTTCAGCAAGTGATAATTAATACGCACGTGACTTCGAAAAGGCCTTACTATCTGCATTTTTGCTTTGCTGTTAGCGGTCATTATGCACTGGACACAAAGGTTAATGGCCGACTATGAGATATAATTGCAGCTCAGATAGAGTTGTGAAGCGAATCTACAACATCGTTTTATTCTATCTCCCTTTTATACGAGAAAAGCGGGCTGGATAAGTCTAACTGAGATAAATAATAGAATATGATAGAAAATCTTTATTAGAGCACAAGGACTAGGTTTATAAACAATTTGCTTAAACCTAAGTTTAACATTTTTCTTAAACCTAAGCGTTAATATACAGTTCTACATGTAGGTGGAATATATCGATGCATGAAATGTAACTGATAGCAGTAAAGAACCCCTTCTGTCAGCTATGATAATCAGAATCCTGTGTATAAGAAGCAGTCTACACGCGCCGCTGCAAACATCCCTCACGCACTATAACGCCATGGCAACGCCAATAACCATAAAGTTCCAATTCTTCCTTACATATTATAAAACAAAGTCCCCCCCGCTGTCTGTCCGTCCATACACGATAAATTCAAAAACTACGGAATGGGAACTACATACGGTTTTGACCATTAGATTGCGTGATTCATGAGGATGGTTAAGCTATTTAACATCACGCTACGAGTCTTATGAACGGGGCAAAGCGGGTAAAACTGCGAGGTTCCGCTACAGTCATATAAATTACAAAAAAAAAATAACAACCACTAAAATTATGAGAAAATAAAAGCTTAACAATTAAAATTTGAATAATAGTTATACAAAAATAATAACAGAAGTATCTACCTATAGAAGCTAATGAACACCCACAGTTCGCCGGAATGTTTAGGTCCTATGGGACTAGTCCATTGCAGTTAACCGGGCACATAGCCAAACTCTTGAGAATTTAATAGAAAAATTCCCTCGAACCAAACCCATCTCATCAAACAAATAGTAAATCATTATGGGTGACAATATTGATCAATGTGAGGTGTTTCATTATTACATATTAGAAAAAAACTCTATTGTGAAAAACATTTTTAATAACTATTTCTGTTTTCTTTTCAAATTAACTTTCGATTCCTCCCTAGAAATAAATTCCTTAATTTCATTATCGTTGCTGAAGTTCACTCTTTTTTCAGCTTTAATACGTTCAGTTCGACTAACATAAGTTTTGCACACTTCTATAAATTTATTTACATCGACGTTCGTGACTACATTCTGATATCGCGCATACACTCCTTCAGCGTGAAGATAAAAATTGGATGGAAAAATCGTAACCAAGTTACCGCAAAAAAATTTTCTCTTGGAAATATACTCAATGTATTCAGAAAAGGTGGGATATTTTTCGTTATCTTCCACACAATTAATAAATAGTTTATACAGAGACAAAATTCTATCAAATTCCAGCGAATCGATTGCATCATAAGTCACTTTAATTTTATCTTTGTCATCGTCGTTATTAATAACTACTTTCTTGGTAATCTTGACTAAATCTGTGTAAAATGATTTGTTTTTATCGATGGTAAAAAACGGGCGGTAAGTATTCTTACAAATTTCAAACGTGCCTTCACCAGCTTTAGATTCTGTCAAATCACCTTCAAAATGCATCAAGTGCACATAGTCATTCAAATGAACTTTTTCTTCAACAATATCATCGGACAACATACCTTTGTGATTCAATTTAAGGTAATTCAGTATGTATAGATTAAACGGTTTTTCAATTTCACTGACGAGAAAACCGTGTACCGTTTTGAAGATTCTTCTCAACAAATAATAAAGTTTATCTTTAGGTTTCGATATTCTCTTCAAAATCATCACATGTTTAATTATATCTATGCGTTTTTTAATAGACACCAAATCCAGATCATATTCAAAATGCTTCAATATTTCGATCATATAAGGCGCGACGCCATAATACATTCTCAAGCGTTCGTGCATGAAATTATTAGGATCATTTTTGAAGATGCACATAGACATGTCCACACAGTACCACAATGCAGTCAGTAGCGATGTATCCTCTTGAGGATCTAGTGGCAATGCTGAGAGTCCAATTTTACACACTGTCTCACTAATACGTCGCATAACATATTTCTTGAAGTGCTCAACAACGTTTTTATCCATCCACTCTTTATTTTCACAATTTTTCCACAGCACGTAGTAAAACAAACCAACATTGTAATTGATCTTTTTGGAATCAAAATACGTCGCTGACAAAACGTAATCGTTGTATTTATCAAATTCATTGGTATCTGTCAGCACAAGGCCACCATGAAACGGTCTTCGTGTTCGCGGTTCAGTCTTTCTAGTGTTCTCCAGCAACTGTTTATAAACATTTAAAGTGTAAAAGTAACCGATTGACTCACTGATATCTGGATCATCCACCAAATACAATGGACACTCCATTGCTGATTTAAATTTAGAAAAACTGGCAGGTGACACTTGATCCGATGCTTTTGTTTTATGAAAAATAATTTTGTCCAACAAATTAAATTTCGTTAGAATCACAACAGGAATTCCTTTGTCGTCATCCAGAATAATATCAGGGAATTCAATTTCTTGTTCGTTTGTAAAATTAATATCAACGATAAGCTCCTCTTCAACGGGATTATTAAATTTAATGTCAAACTTCAATGCGTCAAACGCGTAAGATTTTTTATCGCTGACGATATAGTTGATCAGAGTTGAAATGGATTTCTCAATGTCAACCTTTGTCTCATGGACCGTAGTGCCAGTGAGAGTTTTGTACCAATCCGTGCGAACGAATTCGCGCAGAAATTCTTGTCTGTCCTTTGTATCCAGGTTATATTCAGTATTTTGTGACTTCAATGACAACTCATGGAACAGTCGATCTCGCAGCTTCTTCAATCTATCGATTTCTTGCAATGCAAGAACGTCATGTTTTAATTTTTTAATGAACTTCAATTTTATATAAGACTTTAAATTATCTTTTTCAACTGCAAAGTTATCAGCATTGATCTTATCGTAGTCAAACTCGCTAGAAATATCAGTGCTATCAAAAAGTTCGTAATTACGATAAACCATGCAACGTCTCTTAAAAAACGATGCAGCTACCGAAAGGTCGATTCTTGAGGAGTCTTTATTGAATGCATGAAATACAACTGTTTCGTAAAACATATTTTTGTTCAATTTGAAACATATCTCTGCTTGTCCATGATGTATCAAACCATCCGTGATGATATACAGCAACTTGATTTTATTATTTTCACCGCAAATATCATAATTTTTTTGAATCCAGTTAACTATCGTCTCCGGGTGGGTTGCCATATTTCCACATTGCAGTTCAGTGTATGCTATTTTAGTTATCTCCTCGTCGACTTCATAGCACTTGTCTCCCCAGTGCAAGTAAATTATTTTCGATTCTGTTGGAGGCTCTCCAGCAGCGAGTAGTTCTTCTTTAATATTTTCCACGTTACTTTTGAATTGTTCAAAAGATTTCATGCCGAGGCTATGATAATGCCTGTCGTTACCCGTTGAACCCGAAAAATCTTTTGCGTAAATGAAGTAATTAACCATTTTTGCGGTATTCCTTTTTTAAGTGAAGTGAAGTGAAATGGTTTAGACTGATTCCACGTTACTAGTGTCAGAGTGTGTGTGAGTGCTCCAACTTACGATGACCTTATTTTGTCATACGGTAATAAACAAACTTCCACGCAGAAGACGGGTTCCTGGAACAAGATAAAAATATATGTAAAATCTGTGAATAGATCAAAAATCAAAACGATTTTGTTTTTTTTATTTGTAGTTATTTATTTTGACCGTTCTGTACAGCACTAGTTTTCGTCGATTACCTTGGTGACGTATGGCATATACCGGTAAGATGGCGATTACATGTGATAGGGATAAAAAAATAGAATATAATATTTTTTATTTCAAACCAATAATTACTTGTGTGCGGTCGGAAAACGCCCGTCAGAATATAGATAATGGGCCAGCTACCCAATTACTGATGCAAGCGCGCCATCATATGGGGCTTGTCTACTCAAAGCCGTAAAGGCTCTTTCTTCAAAAGGCCATTTCAGACATGTCTATGTCTATGTACTATGTCTGAACTTTAATAGAGAGTTAATTTCGGTGTTGCTTCACAGAGGTCGTCATTTAAGAAATGTCGGTGACATCTAGTTAAAAAGTAGTGTCATGAAAAAGATCTGGGTATTTGCAGATATAAATTTCGTCATTCATCACATTTTATTTTCAACTCCGAATCAATTATCAGACAATGTAACTCACGTATTAATTAAAACAATCACAAAATAATAATTGACTTGATATTATACTGGTTTCTGACACTTACGCGAATATTAGACATTGAAATAAAACTACTTTTTACGGATTTTATCGCGTTGTATTGATATTGAAATATCGGGAATCAAATAATATCAATACAACGCGATAAAATCCGTAAAAAGTAGTTTTATTTCAATCACTTGATGTTATTTATGTATCTATAATACATAATTAATATTAATATCAAGTACATACAAGGACATACGCCGATCTGATTGGCGAAATCCTTCAAAAAGGTCAGGTGCGTAGCACTCGCAACCGGCGTGTATGTATGAGAAGATGTATGAATGTGGAAGAAGCAAAAGAAGTATGCAAGAATCGTAGCAAGTGGCAGTCTATAGTTTCTGCCTACCCCTATGGGAGAAAGGCGTGAGTGTATGTATGTATGTATGTATGTATGTAATATCAAGTTTGTTATTGAAAAACAATATCGACATACACATCAATTTATTTACAAAAATATTGTCTGCCATCTTGGATTCCAAAAGAAATGTCATTCTTGTAATCAGCACAGAGAGAAACCTCGAAATAACACCTTTATCAATTTATTTAGAAAAATAATGTTCGCCATCTTGGATTACCTACAAAATTAATGTCATCTTCGTAATCAGCACCCTGAGAAATTTCGATATTAACTTTATTTAGAAAAGTTATGTTCGTCAGACTTGTATATAAAATTAATGTCATTTTCGTAATTACAACACCCCGAGAAATCACGAAATTCACAGCGATATATTAGAAAAATAATGTTCGTCATCTTGGATTTCATATTATGTAATGTTAAAAAGCGGCGATAGCCTAATCGCTACGGCGTCGGACTTGCGATCATGGTGGTTGTTGCTGGTACCACAGCACCCATTGCACTACCGACGCACAGCCAACTGACGCCATAACCACAGAGCAATACGGCGCGACGCCCACAGCGTCCACCGTTTTCGTCAAATTAAGCGCGAAATTTTTAAATATAAATTTTAAATGAATTTTTATGGCACATCGATGAAATAAAAATGTTGTATTTTTTGTGGTTTAGTGGTATTAGCACTACAGAATCTAATTGAGGCATTTTTCAAAAATGGGTGTAATATATTATGAAGTCTATTCTGAAGTCCAAGCCGAAATTGCGGGTAGAAGCTAGTGTGTAGGTATATAAAATTTCAGTGTCTGTTTGTAATGTCGAAATCACTAATTTTTACGAAATATTTGCATATGAAAATATCTATGTAAGTATGTACGTACGAGACGGTCGGACGATCAAGGACGCGGCCCCAAATAGCAGACGAGATACCCTTTTGCGTTGCATTCACTGATTATATCATACCGTTACTCGCAGTTTCACTCGCATACCAAAGGACTTTTTGATACAAAGCAACAGTAGTAGCCTATCCTATCCTGTATCCCAGGATATCCTTTTCATAGGTCCATTCTATCTCTATAACAAAATTCATCAAATATGGTTCAGCGGTTTAGGCGTGAAATCGTTATTTTCGCATTTATTGTATTAAGTAATTTATGGTATCACAAAACGACCAATATTTTTTAATACATTTCTATGACCATAGTCAGCTCATCCCTTCTGCCTAACCCTTGGGAGAATGATGGCGTGATGGTATGTTATTTATTTAAAATAAAACGCATTTTTTTTATTATATATTAGATAATAATAACAAACCGATAATAGACTGAGTTGATTTTTAACCATCATGTAGCATTTTGTACACTCGGAATTAGAGCCCAAATGCATCGGAATAAGAACTTTTACATCGCAATGAGGTGCCGATGACTATTTTCTTCATATTTTATGTTATTTAAAAGTACATACATACATACACTCACGCCTTTCTCCCACAGGGGTAGGCAGAAACTATAGACTGCCACTTGCTACGATTCTTGTATACTTCTTTTGCTTCTTCCACATTATTTAAAAGTAATTAAAAAATAATAATAAATAAACCTTTAATCTATTACAAAATAAAATAAAAATAGCCAAGGCTTCTGATAAAAATAGCCAACTCTTCGGAAATGGAGATATGTTTTATGTTCTTTAGAGTTTTGAGAAAAAATACCGCCTTTAAGAGTCCGGCGGACCGAATTTTTATTACAAACGTAAGACCGAAATAAATCGTAATTCAAATACAATTTAACCAAATTCCGTTATTATTCGGATTCCGATACCTTTAATCTAGGTATAAATGTGTGTGTAATCTAGGTATACAAGTGAATGCGATTTTTGATAACTTTAATAAGTTTGGAACGATTTTACGGTCTTTTATTTCCAGTGAAGCAGTAGTAGACGAAACAGTACCGTAGAAACTCAGATTAACGGTATCCAAATCGTAATAATAACAATTTGATAGAATATTGTCTGGATTACGATTTATTTTGGTATTACGTTTTTGTGAGCAATTCAAGCTCCGCCGGACCCTTAACATTAATTTTGGAAAAACAATACATTCTAAGATAAAACTTACCTATCTCAATTAAGGCATTGTGAATAAACAACAGTTCAACGATATCAATTATCACTTTTCAAAGTTAATTATAGAATGTCCATTGGGAGTATTAAACTCACGTTACGTCCGATGGTCGACTTCACACTGAATGAGTTGAATTCCAGACGAAATTTATGCGTCATCCACAATACAGCAGGGCTTGCACAATATTTAACACAACTTGCGTCCTTATTATTAATATGGTGTAAATAATTTGTATTACAAATAATTACAATTTAACATTGGAGTTTCCCAAAGCTACAGATAATTTAAGCTCATGATTTCATAAGTCAGATGTGCGTGGCTAGGATTATATACATTATTTGCTTGCAATAGCGAGCTTTATGCACTAAGCAGTGGTCTCAAACGACAAAATACGAAATCGGTAAATTCGCCAAGTAAAATCGGTATATTTGAATCATAACTCGGTATATTGAAAAAAGAACAATATTCAATCAAATAAATTTTATAATATTCAATAAAATCTGTAGAATTGCTAATATTTTTTCGTTTTGCACTCGCGCTTGTACTCGGTTCTTCGTCCGAAGACATTTTGCTAAAGATAACCTTTCACTTTTAATGTAAGAAAATAAATTTAAAAGGAAATTATTTATAAGCAAATCAATTTGGCCGAGAAAATCTCTTAAAACGATAAGTTGTAAGATAGAAGGGTACTATAATCGTTTATTCAAGGTAATCGTTTCTGCAGTAACACATAAATAACCAAAGGATTTCCTTTAAAAGATAATCAAACAATTCTAAGTTGGAATAATGCCGAAAATCGGTAAAAAATTAATCCTAGGAAAATTGTTTCATTCGGTAGGACAGACGCTATATCGGTAGAAATACCGAAAAATCGGTAGGTTTAAAACCACTGACTGTATGCACGGTCAATGGTCGACCATGAGTCATGAGTTGCAGCGTAGTTAGTATTGTCAAACGAGTCTACAACGTCGTTCTGTCTTCCTCTTGTGCGAGCACAGCGGGCTGTATATCTATCTCGCTTAGGCAACAAACAACACACAAATCAACAATGTAGGTACCTACGAGTATATGGTAAGAGGGGTTGGACGTATGCACTTCCTGACATTCTGAACAAATGACCTAACGCAAATGCTAAGAAAACCGGACAAGTGCGAAAAAATAACGTATTTCGACACTCTCAAGAGAATCCTAAGTCTTTATGATGATACGTTTGACTGCCTCATTAGTCTAGTGGTCCCAAGCGCGACTGCTACGCTAGAGGTCCTGGGTTCGATCCCCAGGTCGAGCAAAGTGTTATTGAGTTTTTTTTATAAATTCTCAGCAGCAGCTCGGCGTCTGGATTTGTGCCTGGTTAATGGCAATAGGCGCGCCCCCTATTAAATGGGACCTAAACATACCAGGCGAACTGTGGGTACATTTGCACTTCGGGGAATAAAGGCGTGAAATTATAATATGTACGTACATCGTTACGAGTACGATTGTGGTACGGCGACATGTTTAATGTTAAGCTGATATAACTAATTTCTTGAAAAAAAAATGCTTACATGACTGTTGGTTTTAAGGAATAAAGTATCAATAATACTCTGTTAAATCTTATATTATTTATTTCAGTGATTTACTCAATAATCACAATGTCTTACATTAAATTACAAAAACGTAATAACACCCACTAAAATTAAGAGAAAATTCTTAACAATTAAAAGCTGAACAGTAGTTACACAAAATTAATATACACACACACAGACTCTCACGCCCTTCTCCCACAGGGGTAGGCAGAAACTATAGACTGCCACTTGCTACGGTTCTTGCATACTTCTTTTGCTTCTTCCAAATCAATAATACTTTGCTCGACCTAGGAATCGAAACCAGGACCCCACCTCCCTAACCTCACCCACCTCATCAAACAAGTAATACATCAAACGAGTAATTCACGATACTTATCAATATGAGGTGTGTCATTATTTACACATTTAAAAAGTTATATGTATATATCATTTTAGTTGTTGCCCGCGGTCACAGTTATTTGCAAAAAATAAAACAAAAGCAGCAATAATTCTCTTTCTCTAATGTCCAATCTATATTTATACCAAATTTTATCAATATTGGTTCAGCGATTAAAGCGTGAAAACATAATAAACAGACGGACAAAGTTACAAGGATACACTTACATATTACATAACATTGTTTAATTTTAAATTACTTTATTTATAAGAAGACATGGTTCCTCGGACTTTTTCTTAGATCTATTAATAACCAATATTGTGAATCGATGATGAATCATTTAGTCAACGCGCAGAGGGCGTTGACTAAATGATTCATCATCGATAACCTAACCGGAGGAGAATAAAGTCGTAATCGTACATTATGTTATGTATTTAAAATAATATGCAAAATTTATTTTTTTAATTTCATATTGATATAATTTTATTATTAAGATATCTAAAAAGACAAGAGATTAAGACTGATTCATGAACTATTAAAACCAAAGCTAATAAACAGAATTGATTTTTAAAAACTATGTACAACTTTGTACATCCGGAATGAGGATCCAAATGCGGAGATGAAATGATAAGGATGTTTAGATCACAGTGACGTCCCTAGGACTATTTCATATATATTGACGACACGTTTGGTGTAACGGCTGAGCGATCGGCTTCTGCGTCACGTGTTGTGGGTTCGATCCCCACACGGAGCAAATATTTGTATGTTCTACAGATAGTTGTTCCGGGTCTGGGCGTTTGTGTATGTGAGAATTTGTGTTTGTAAACGCACCCACGATACAGGAGAAAATCCTAGTGTGGGGCAACGTTTTTTATAAAAAAACAAAAAAAACAAAGACATATTAAATCAAAATAACGTAGTCTAGAAGCGCAAAAAGAATGAAACAAATAAGCTTTCGACAAAAATAACAAATTTTCCGAAATGTCGATAAGCGCTTGATTTGAAATTTTAAACATCCATTCGAGTTTAAGTGAACTTTTTAGAAAAATAAAACGTTCTAAGGTAAAACTTACCCATCCAAATTATGAAACCACGTTTTCTCTTTTCGCATTTACTCATAGAAAATTCATTGGAAGCATTAAACTCACGGTACGTTCCACAGCCAAATACATACTGAGTGAGTTTAGTTCGAAACGGAATTTACGCTGCGTCATCCGCAAAATATTTAGCAGCGCTGATTGCTGAGAGCTTACACAACATTTAACACAATTGTTATCCTTATTATTATAAATGTGGTGTACATTATCAGTGGAATTTCCCAAAACTACAGACTATATCTGGTCCATGATAAAAAAAATATGATTGTGTATGTATACTGACTCATCTATATCTATACTTATAATAAATCTGTAGAGAGGTCAATTCTGTACATGAAATATATTTCCAAAATAACTATCAGCGGGTGATTAGTTATCGATAATGACACCAAAAATGCAATCAGTAAAATTTTTGTCCGTCTGTCTGTCTGTATGTTCGTTATAGAAACAAAAACCACTGGACGGATTTCAACGAAACTTGGCACAATTGTTCTTCATACTCCTGGGCAGGTTATAGTATACTTTTCATCACGTTACGATCAATAGGAGCAGAGCAGTGAAGGGAAATGTTGGGAAAATGAGTGATTCATGAGAAAGGTTTCAAGCTATAAAACATCACGCTACAACCCTTAGGAACGGGGCAACGCAGGTGAAACCGCGGGCGAAGAACTAGGGAACAAAGTAACTATTCCACGCGGACGAAGTCGCTGGCAAAAGCTAGTCTTTTATATTATTTTTATCTATTCTAAGTACCTATCTTTAGATATACTTATCTATTGAGTTAATGCGATTTACATACAGTCACTAAATTCTAAACATATTTTTTCTTTATTGGGAAATTTAAATAGAAAATAACTTAACACTGGACAGAACAGATTAAGGGTCGGAGCTTGAATTGCTCACAAAAACGTAATACCGAAATAAATCGTAATCCAGACAATAATCTATCAAACTATGTTATTATTCGGATTTGGATACCGTTAATCTAGGTTTCGTGTTAATAGGTTAATGGTACTATTTCGTCTCCAACTACTTCACTGGAAATAAAAGACCGGAAATCGTTCCAAATTTTTTAAAGTTACCAAAAATTGCATTCGCTTACATTTATTTACAGTGAAGTATTTTGGTATCGGAATCCGAATAATAACACAAATTCATAAAATTCTGTTTAAATTGCGATTTATTTCGGTATTACGTTTGTAAGAGAAATTCGGTCCGCCGGACTCTTGAGTACGTGTGTAAGATGTGATGCTATCGCTACTATACTCCTAAAGCCTCTTGTACACACACGTTTTTTCGGCGTGAAAATCTACGATTAATTCGCCGTGTGTAGGCATGTTTGTCAGTATGCATCACTGTGGGAGCTTATTGACAATTACGGCGGTGCTACGTCACGGCGCCGCCGCCGTATTCGCTGTGCCGGCCCCGCGTCTACCCATGGCGTGATTTTTATCACAGTCTATGCCAGCGTTTTCACGTTTTCGTGAAAAATCGCAGAAAAATCTCAACTGAGCGTCACCTGGCCGTTGGTGTTGTCTCGACCGGTAGCTTTACCGTGCCATGTACAAGAGGCCTAACCATAGTGACTGTATAACATCTATTAGAGATGTGTATGTAGCTCACGAGGGAGTGATATAAATGCTATATAATATTCTCTGCGAGTGAATTATTGAGAGATTATCTCAATAATTCACTCGCAGATGAATTATATCTTCATGTCTTCTATATCCGTATCACTCACCGAAGATGGAATGGATGAAAACGCACAGAACGATGGCTATATTCAGTCCCGTGTACCTAATACATCAACGAAACGTGAAACGTATAAATTGCTTGCTCTGTTACTTTAGGTAACATAATCATCTTGCTCCCCTGAATAATGGTTGAGCTACACGATGACTGATGTATGCGGGCCGTCAGTACACCCACGAGAACGTAGAGCTGCTGTGGCACTTTCTTCACGTTCACGGGAAATTCACGCCTTTAGGTATTGCCCAAAGGTTTAGGCAGAGGTGTAAGTACTAATATATACCCACATTTCTCCGGTTTATTTAGGTCGCATGTAAAACGGGACCTAAATAAACCGGGGACGAGACTATTGACATTAACACACAAATTCAACCTCCAAGCATCTACTGAGAATTTCACTTTACTACATATTTTTTACTATCTCATTGGTCTAGTGGTCTTAAGCCCGACTGCTTCGCTAGAGGTCCTGTGTTCGATTCACAGATCGACCAAATCGTTATAGGGTTTTTCTATGGAATTCTCAGTAGATGCTTGGAGTTTGGATGCCATTACATAAGACCGTGGTTAGTATACTTCTGCAGACCCTTCGGGAAATACCGCGTCATGATATATTATGAAATAATTTATATCCGAAATAATGTCCTTTAATTTTTAGTATCCAAAAATAATTTATTACCACGATACAAATATAAGAAATAAAAATGGAAAATGTATGTGATCAATCTTCGAATCTTGTTTTTAAAGAAAACTGTTTTTATAAAGCGAGATGTTGAAAGACGTTAAGCCTAGACTCCACTTTAAGATATACTTCGCTAGGCTATCCATCATACTGCGACATTAATGATTGAAAAATGTTTTCGGTAGGTATTCATAAAAGGACGATTTTTTGTAACTTAGGACCACAATATGTGTCATAGTAAGAATGAAGAAGGAGCGACACATGAGAAGGGCTCCTGGCTATGTAATATGTACTGTGACCAATCAAGCGCAAGGTTAAGCTGTACTTGTCGCGGTCAATCTATGGATGGGTGAGTACTTTTAAGACATCGGATACCCTTTGTGCCTTGGACAACACGTTGGTCCTTGTTTTCATTTCCATTTTCAACTGCATCATAAGCCTAGCGACCCTGAGCGCGACTGCTATGCTATAGGAACAGGAGTGATTTGGGATTTTTTCCCGGTTAAAAGCAATAGGAATATCGCCCCTATTACCGTTATGTGTAGATCTCAGACCTACACATAACGGCGAACTTTGGGTGTACATTTAGTACGCCTCTGCCAAACCCTTTGGGGAATACAGGCGTGATAGTATGTAGTTCTAAAGATTTTGTATAATAATGATTATTTAAATTGCTTTGCTTTCAAGAAGTCAATAACAGGCCGTACCATGACGTGTTATTGCGATAAATTAGAGAAGAAGAAGAGAAATAGATGGCGCTATTTGATCTGTAGAGCAGCATCCCTCTCTCAATCGCAAATAAAACAAAAGCAGCAATAATTCTTTTTCTCTAATTTCCAATCTATATTAATACCAAATTTCATCAATATTGGTTTAGCAATTAAAGCGTGAAAACATAATAAACAGACGGACAAAGTTACAAGGATACACTTACCTACATATTACATAACATTGTTTAATTTTAAATTACTTTATTTATAAGAAGACATGGTTCCTCGGACTTTTTCTTAGATCTATTATTAACCAATATTGTGAATCGATGATGAATCATTTAGTCAACGCGCAGAGGGCGTTGACTAAATGATTTATCATCGATAACCTAACCGGAGGAGAATAAAGTAGTAATGTATGTAGTAGTAAGCATTATGATAAGTATTTAAAATAATATGCAAATATTTTTTTTTAATTTCATATTGATATAATTTTATTATTAAGATATCTAAAAAGACAAGAGATTAAGACTGATTCATGAACTATTAAAACCAAAGCTAATAAACAGAATTGATTTTTAAAAACTATGTAGAACTTTGTACATCCGGAATGAGGATCCAAATGCGGAGATGAAATGATAAGGATGTTTAGATCACAGTGACGTCCCTAGGACTATTTCATATATATTGACGACACGTTTGGTGTAACGGCTGAGCGATCGGCTTCTGCGTCACGTGTTGTGGGTTCCATCATACACGGAGCAAATATTTGTATGTTCTACAGATAGTTGTTCCGGGTCTGGGCGTTTTTGTATGTGAGAATTTGTGTTTGTAAACGCACCCACGATACAGGAGAAAAGTGTCCTAGTGTGGGGCAACGTTTTTTAAAAAAAAAAAAACAAAAAAAAACAAAGACATATTAAATCAAAATAATGGTAAACGTAGTCTAAAAGCGCAAAAAGAATGAAACAACTAAGCTTTCGACAAAAATAACTAATTTTCCGAAATGTCGATAAGCGCTTGATTTTAAATTTTAAACATCAGTTCGAGTTTAAGTGAACTTTTAAGAAAAACAAAACGTTCTAAGGTAAAACTTACCCATCCAAATTATGAAGCCACGTTTTCTCTTTTCGCATTTACTCATAGAAAATCCCTTGGGAGCCTTAAACTCACGGTACGTTCCACAACCAAATATATACTGAGTGAGTTTAGTTCGAAACGGAATTTACGCTGCGTCATCCGCAAAATATTTAGCAGCGCTGATTGCTGAGAGCTTACACAACATTTAACACAATTGTTATCCTTATTATTATAAATGTGGTGTACATTATCAGTGGAATTTCCCAAAACTACAGACTATATCTGGTCCATGATAAAAAAATATGATTGTGTATGTATACTGACTCATCTATACTTATAATAAATCTGTAGAGAGGTCAATTCTGTACATGAAATATATTTCCAAAATAACTATCAGCGGGTGATTAGTGATCGATAATGACACCAAAAATGCAATCAGTAAAATTTTTGTCCGTCTGTCTGTCTGTATGTTCGTTATAGAAACAAAAACCACTGGACGGATTTCAACGAAACTTGGCACAATTGTTCTTCATACTCCTGGGCAGGTTATAGTATACTTTTCATCACGTTACGATCAATAGGAGCAGAGCAGTGAAGGGAAATGTTGGGAAAATGAGTGATTCATGAGAAAGGTTTCAAGCTATAAAACATCACGCTACAACCCTTAGGAACGGGGCAACGCAGGTGAAACCGCGGGCGAAGAACTAGGGAACAAAGTAACTATTCCACGCGGACGAAGTCGCTGGCAAAAGCTAGTCTTTTATATTATTTTTATCTATTCTAAGTACCTATCTTTAGATATACTTATCTATTGAGTTAATGCGATTTACATACAGTCACTAAATTCTAAACATATTTTTTCTTTATTGGGAAATTTAAATAGAAAATAACTTAACACTGGACAGAACAGATTAAGGGTCGGAGCTTGAATTGCTCACAAAAACGTAATACCGAAATAAATCGTAATCCAGACAATAATCTATCAAACTATGTTATTATTCGGATTTGGATACCGTTAATCTAGGTTTCGTGTTAATAGGTTAATGGTACTATTTCGTCTCCAACTACTTCACTGGAAATAAAAGACCGGAAAACGTTCCAAATTTTTTAAAGTTACCAAAAATTGCATTCGCTTACATTTATTTACAGTGAAGTATTTTGGTATCGGAATCCGAATAATAACACAAATTGATAAAATTTTGTTTAAATTGCGATTTATTTCGGTATATACAAACGTATTGTAAGAGAAATTCGGTCCGCCGGACTCTTGAGTACGTGTGTAAGATGTGATGCTATCGCTACTATACTCCTAAAGCCTCTTGTACACACACGTTTTTTCGGCGTGAAAATCTACGATTAATTCGCCGTGTGTAGGCATGTTTGTCAGTATGCATCACTGTGGGAGCTTATTGACAATTACGGCGGTGCTACGTCACGGCGCCGCCGCCGTATTCGCTGTGCCGGCCCCGCGTCTACCCATGGCGTGATTTTTATCACAGTCTATGCCAGCGTTTTCACGTTTTCGTGAAAAATCGCAGAAAAATCTCAACTGAGCGTCACCTGGCCGTTGGTGTTGTCTCGACCGGTAGCTTTACCGTGCCATGTACAAGAGGCCTAACCATAGTGACTGTATAACATCTATTAGAGATGTGTATGTAGCTCACGAGGGAGTGATATAAATGCTATATAATATTCTCTGCGAGTGAATTATTGAGAGATTATCTCAATAATTCACTCGCAGATGAATTATATCTTCATGTCTTCTATATCCGTATCACTCACCGAAGATGGAATGGATGAAAACGCACAGAACGATGGCTATATTCAGTCCCGTGTACCTAATACATCAACGAAACGTGAAACGTATAAATTGCTTGCTCTGTTACTTTAGGTAACATAATCATCTTGCTCCCCTGAATAATGGTTGAGCTACACGATGACTGATGTATGCGGGCCGTCAGTACACCCACGAGAACGTAGAGCTGCTGTGGCACTTTCTTCACGTTCACGGGAAATTCACGCCTTTAGGTATTGCCCAAAGGGTTAGGCAGAGGTGTAAGTACTTATATATACCCACATTTCTCCGGTTTATTTAGGTTGCATGTAAAACGGGACCTAAATAAACCGGGGACGAGACTATTGACATTAACACACAAATTCAAACTCCAAGCATCTACTGAGAATTTCACTTTACTATATATTTTTTACTGTCTCATTGGTCTAGTGGTCTTAAGCCCGACTGCGTCGCTAGAGATTCTGTGTTCGTTTCACAGATCGAGCAAAGTGTTATAGGGTTTTTCTATGGAATTCTCAGTAGATGCTTGGAGTTTGGATGCCAATACATAAGACCGTGGTTAGTACACTTCTGCCAGACCCTTCGGGAAATATCGCGTGATGATATATTATGAAATAATTTATATCCTAAATAATGTCCTTTAATTTTTAGTATCCAAAAATAATTTATTACCACGATGCAAATGTAAGAAATGAAAATGGAAAATGTCTGTAATCAATCTTCGAATCTTCTTTTTAAAGAAAACTGTTTTTATAAAGCGAGATGTTGAAAGACGTTAAGCCTAGACTTCACTTTAAGATATACTTCGCTAGGCTATCCATCATACTGCGACATTAATGATTGAAACATGTTTTCGGTAGGTATTCATAAAAGGACCATTTTTTGTAACTTAGGACCACAATAAAATTAATATAATATGTGTCATAGTAAGAATGAAGAAGGAGCGACACATGAGAAGGGCTCCTGGCTAAAGTAATAGGTACTGTGACCAATCAAGCGCAAGGTTAAGCTGTACTTGTCGCGGTCAATCTATGGATGGGTGGGTACTTTTAAGACATCGGATACCCTCTGTGCCTTGGACAACACGTTGGTCCTTGTTTTCATTTTCATTTTCAACTGCGTCATAAGCCTAGCGGTCCTGAACGCGACTGTTATGCTATAGGAACAGGAGTGATTTGGGATTTTTTCCCGGTTAAAAGCAATAGGAATATCGCCCCTATTAGCGTTATGTGTAGATCTCAGACCTACACATAACGACGAACTTTGGGTGTACATTTAGTACGCCTCTGCCAAACCCTTTGGGGAATACAGGTGTGATAGTATGTAGTTCTAAAGATTATGTATAATAATGATTATTTAAATTGCTTTGCTTCCAAGAAGTCAATAACAGGCCGTACCATGACGTGTTATTGCGATAAATTTTAAGTTTTGAGAAATAGATGGCGCTATTTGATCTGTAAGGCAACATCTCTCTAAAAAAACGATCTTAATAACACGTCATACAGCCTGGTATGTCATTTACAAGGCCACATCAGTTGACTCCCGATTATAGTCTGTACCGCAAGACGGCGAAATGCGAAACCCTTCAGTTCGTCTCGCCGGTTGCCATGACTACCGCACCTTTGGAAACATCTTTCAAGTAAGCGCTACCTCACTTTTCATTGTGCACTTGAAGTGTTGCTCTCAGCCCTTACATTATATCTCCTACATAATATTTTACTGCAAACCTCAAATCGACTTCAAGCATTTTGTGGTGCTTCTTTTTTTCTTATATAATTTATAACGGACCACCTAAGAAGTTTGGAATTAGTTCCAGATTTCGCGTAAGATACATATGCAAAAAAACACACAGTTTTATCTCCTTTTTGAGGTCCTTTAATAAAATAATTTAAGCATTAATTAATAAGGTTAACGCAAATGTAATAGGTGATATTTTAGAAAAATGTGTGATTTTATTATTTTAGGATTCCCTTCAGTACATTGGTATCATCTGTCAGTCATCAAATCGTTTTCTATGTGTAATCATAATGATTTAAGGAACCGGCGGAGCTTGAGTTGCCTACAAAAACATTATACCGAAATAAAACATAATCCAGACAATATTCTATCAAATTACATTATTATTCAGATTTGGATACTGTCAATCTAGGTTTCTACAATACTGTTTCGTCTACTACTACTTCACTGGAAATAAAAGACCGAAAAATCGTTCGAAACTTGGTAAAGTTATCAAAAATTGCATTCGTTAACATTTATTTCCAGTGAAGTATTTTGGACGCAATGGTAACGTAGGAACCTAGATTAATGGTGTCGGAATCCGAATAATAATAGAATTTCATTAAATTGTGTTTGAATTAGTATTTATTTCGGTATTACGTTTGTAAAAGAAATCCGGTCCGCCGGACCCTTAACGCGAGCCGAAATTCAATGCCATACGAAAACTAGGTAACGCAAATTAAATAAATAACGACATACACAAACTATGATTTTTTAGGGTTCCATACCTCAAAAGGAAAAAGTAAATCCATAAAGGATCACTTTGTTGTCCGTCCGTCCGTCCGTCCTTCCATATGTCTGTAAAAACCCTTAACTCGGGAACGCGTGGAGGTATCGAGTTGAAATTAAAACCATGTACTTGAGTCCTACAGTCCCTTGAAGCTGTGAAAAAATCAAACTTGTAAGTTAATGTAAAAAAAGATACGGTCATTTATGCCGCAAAACACGTATATTTATCAAAAATCGGGAACAAAATTTATAAGGTATTTTCCGTTGACCTAGAACTATGAAATTTGGCAATAATACCTTAGTCTTATAAGTACTACAAGTGTAGAATCTGAAAACTATACATTTTTAACTATACATTTACAATTAGTTATAATAATGTACCTACAAATTTGTACGGGTCCCTGGGTAGGCGAGTCCGACTCACACTTGTCCAGTTTTTTATGATTAGAATCTATAAAAATATTATGCGCCTCTGCTTTACTAGTCTCAGAACAAATCACTATCGTATATTATAGCAAACCGTACAAAAGCTTCACCTGGAACATAAACCTTAGGTACACATTAACATATTTTCCGCGACATTTCCCACGTGCCGATGTAAAAAAGAAATACCTATTTTCTTTCTTTCTGGCAATTATAAACTCATCATATTACTTGATACGTCTCGAGGAATGATTCATGAAGGTCTTTACTTTTTGTTTTTTAACATTACATAGTATACCATCACGCCTCTATTCCCCGTAGTGTAGGTAGGTATATAATTTTTTTTATTCGTGTTCGATCCAGTTCGTCTGACAATTACATCCATAGCACGCCGGTATGTACAGATTCAATGTAATGGAAGCCTATTGCCATTAACCAGATACAAATCCAGGCGTATTTTCTATTGGGCACTATAGAGAGATACAAGTGTCCAGGGTCCCGCGTTCCAAAGGGGCCTTCTAGTTCCCATTCCTTGTATTTTTGTTTATAAAATAGTCCCCTTACATATCATTTTCAAAGGGGCCCCATTATCCTAAAGTGCCCATTAATAGGTTAAAGAAGGCCTTGTACAAATCCGAACTCCAAAAAATTCATATTTTCTTTGACAATTTATTGTAATAATGGAAATGTTGTTCAATCTTTAACAGTTTTTCAGAATCACTTCAATATTACGTAAAATTTCTACAAGAGCCCAACCTCTTAGATCATAGAAACTTGAAGAGGCTACGTAATCCATACAAAGATACAACATAATGAAGTGCCACGTAAGAAGGCACGGGGCCCACTTTAAGATTTGAAACAAACGGTTACCTTGGTTACCTAGCCATACTTCGAATAAGTATACACTTTACAAAAATGTACGTAATTTTTTTTTTAAAACACATACCTTCACGCCTGTAATCCCCAAAGAGTTAGACAGAGGTGTACTAATATCCAACCATCGTTCACTAGTATGTTTAAATCTCATGTATTAATTTGGGAGTGGTCCTCCTCCATTAACCGGGCACAAGTCCAAACTCCGAACTGTTACTGTAAATTTTATAGAAAAACCCAATGAAATTAAATGAAATATTTATTATTTACTGTAATTAGATCTTTAGAGATACTTTTACAAGTCAATAGTTTAGTTTTTTTTTTATAGTTAGATGACTTCGGCATTTCTTAACTGACGACCTCTGAGAAGAAACACCGAAAAAAGCTCAGAGAATCATGCTCTCTTTTAAAGTCCAGACATGGAATCTAACACTTGTGTGAGTGGTACGATATAGGGTAATAACATTTTGCTCAGCCTGGAAATCACACCCAGGACCTCTAGCGTAGCAGTCGCGTATATAGGACCACTAGACTACAGGGGCAGTTTATTTAATTAATTAATTATATCACTCGTTTATACGGTATGGAATACTTCAACAATAATTCGATACCCATATCGCATTTAACTAACGCTGTAGAATACAATAAGTTATAATAACCCTGTCCGATCCGAAAGGGGCATATAGGTATTCCAATCACATCAGCAAATAAAATAAGAAGTATTAAATATTCATGAAAGTAAACATGACTGCCTCATTAGTCTAGTGGTCTTAAGTGCGACTGCTACGCTAGAGGTCCTGGGTTCGATCCCCAGGTCGAGGAAAATGTTATTGAGTTTTTCTATGAAATTCTCATTAGCAGCTCGGAGTCTGGATTTGTGCCCGGTTAATGGCTATAGGCTCACCCCCTATAACATGGGACCTAAACATACCGGCGAACTGTGGCAGAGGCAGAGGTGTACTTAATGTACACCCATTAAGTACACCTCTGCCTAACCCTTCGGGGAATACAGGCGTGATGATATGATGGTATGTGAAAGTAAACATAATTTTTAATGAAGTTTACAATTCACAAGTGTCGTGTCCAAATTGCCGCAATTATCCCAAAATCTAGCAATTTTTTTGAGTATCACACTCAATAGCAAAATCGACCTTATTATGTTTGGCACCCCGGGACGGTGTCGCTGCCACCGTAAGTATTGCCATTTCAGTTTCCTTGTTTGGGGATATTTTTTTGCTTTAAGTGAAAACGATTATTTCAATGGAAGTGGATCTCGATACCTAACAATATCTTTATAGGTTGGACAGGGTATTCTTAATACATTGTATAGCCTAACCCTTCTCATTCTATATGAGGTGTCTTCGTGGCAGGAGGAGGCGTTAATTATGTACGTTTATGTAAGCTTTTGCCCGCCGTTGCACTCGCATCCAAAGGAATATCGACAACGGCTCCACCTACCGATTACCGGTACCAACTATTATATTTTAAACATTGCACTACTGACGTGAACCCACTCGTAATACAAGCATTTAGCGAGGGGTTAACAAGAATACTAGTAATGTGCGATCCACATTGCTAGTAAGATTAAAAAAAAACTATAATAATAAAAATAGGTGACATCATAACTACAAAATAAACATCAGGGCGCGGGGCTCCGTAGCTAATGTGGGGCCCCTAAACGTGTTGATAATGAGGAAAGCTCCTTTTTTCCATAGGCTACACTGGTTAAGTGCCCAGACTTCCGTGGTCTATGAAGCTAGCTCTAACTCCTTTTGTCTTTTTATTCTTTTGTTTATAAAATAGTCCTCTTACCTAGGTAAGCGATTACCGCCACCCATGGACACCCGCAACACCAGCGGAGCCACAAGTGCGTTACCGGTCTTTTAAAAGGGGATTGAGCCTCCGGTAACCTAACTCACTCGGCGAAACACAACGTAAGCGTTGTTTGACGCCGTCGTATCAATCCGGTCGAGCCAGCCTATTCGTGCCGAAGCATGGCTCTCCCTCTGTCATAGAGGGCCTTATTATCCTAAATTGCCCAAGGCCTCCAGTAGGTTAAATAGGCCCCTGATGACATTTTCACAAAGATTTCTTTTGTATAGACCTTTTAAATATTCTTTCTTGAGAAGGGTCGAGTGGGCACGACATGACGAATCGTCAATAAGCTTCATTATTTCTCCCTAATCTTATATCAAACTTGGGCCTATTTGTACCAATAGTATTAATAGAATATTATATTTTTAATTTCAGTAATGCTTTTAGCTATGATTACAATCTTATTTATTTTTTATGAAATTGAATTTGATGTTAGCGTTCGACTAAATAATAACTACGTTGATTGATGAGTCTGTGCGGTTAAGCTGCACTTGCCGCGGCCATTTTACGGATGTATGTTCATTGAGCCATTCATCGGTCCCGGTTGTGATAAGAACTGCCTCATTAGCCTAGTGGTCCTAAGCGCGACTGCTACACTAGAGGTCCTGGGTTTGATTTCCAGGTCGAGCAAAGTATTATTGGGTTTTCTTATGAAATTCTCAACAGCAGCTCAGAGTTTGAGATATCTGCCCGGTTAATGGCAATAGGCTACCTCCCCACGTGAGAAGACGAAAAGACTGAATTGATTTTTGTAATATTTAATATTAGCTTCTGCCCACGACTTTGTGTGTGTGGTCTTCAGAATTGGGTCCCACCTGGATAAAAAGTAGTTTATGTGTTATTCCAGACTATAAATCTATCTCTGTGCCAAATTTCATCCAGTTCCTTTTCAGCCGTTCTGGCGTGAAAGAGTAATAAACATCCATACTCACAAACTTTCCCGTTTATAATATTAGTAAGGATAGAAAAGCAATAGTAGCTCAAAATTTGAGTTCTCGTCTGGCAATAAGCTCGTCCCCTATCCCTTCTACATAGGACCTGAGGCATTTTAGCAAAACGTGGGTGTACTTAACTCTGCCTAACTCTTCGGTAAATTCATTTTTTTGTATGGCATTAGCTGATGATTCAGGGAATCTTTACAGCGTAACCGGACTTGATGGCGAGGCACCTTATGCCTCCAGCTAGGAGCAGCTTATAAACTACGTAACAGCAGCCAAGGGCGTCTCCTAACGGGACTCGGACCTCGGCTTAGGGCATTGCTGGGGGACTGCTAGGGACCGCTGGATTTGGGTTAAATCGGAAAATACAGGCCTGATGGTATATTTTATGTAGACTGGCTTCTGCTCATGACTGCGTCTGCGTTGACTCGAGAAAGAAGAGAATCGGGTCCCACCTGGATAAAAAGCTGCTATTTCAGAATATAATCTAATTCCGTGCGAAATTTCTTCCAGATCCCGTTTAGCCGTTCTTGCGTGATTCAGTAACATACATCCATACATCCTCACGAACATTCACGTTTATAATATTAATAGAAGACAAGGATATCTAAAGTAAACTGTTTGTAAAACTCTGATTCAAGAGTTTGTCTGGTTTAGACAAACTCTTGCATCAGATTTCGACGATCGGTTTTTTTTACAGATACCTCATTCACTAAGGAACAAGCATTGAATTATAGGGATTTCACAAACATACAATCCTCAGACACAAAATTCAACAAATATCCGTGGAGTACAAAATATTTGCCTCGGGAGGGAATCGAAACCTTGACACATTGGCGAGAGTCAGTCCATGACAAAAAGGGGTCAGTACAGATACAAAAGCAATGAGAAAGTATGAATAAGCTTTCTTTCTCGACATTTTCCATCACTACGGTACCCCTTTCCAAACGAAAACAGAAACTCATTAGTGGTAACAAAAAAAACCTTTGTAAAAATCCTCAAACAAAAGTTAATTAAAGCCATACTCCACGAAAACGTAACGAAAAAATCCGTCCTGCCAGTGGTTTTGTCAGTGTCAGCTTTTTTTTTCTTTTTTATCACAGTTTTTTTTTTTTTCAAAGTCCGCTGGTGACACTTCATATTGCCGCGAACAATGCCTTCCAAACTAGTTTGAAATACTGTTTGAGTAAATTAAAATGTTACAACAATATTTCTCTGATATTTACGCAGATAGATCTTAAATAAAAATAAAATATAATAATTATTATCAGGTACTTATTATACATTAGTACGCTTTTGCCTAACCTTTCGGAGAACACAGGCATGATGGTATGAATGGATTTAAGATGTCTAGCCTTTAAAAGAAACCAAGATTTTTTAAGTTTGTTTTTTTTTTATGGAATAAGGGGCCAAACGAGCAGATCGCCTAATGGTAAGCGATTACCGCCGCCCATGGACACCCGTAACACCAGAGGAGTCACAAGTGCGTTGCTCGCCTTTTGAAAAGGGGATTGGGCCTCCGGTAACCTCACTCACTCGGCGAACATAACGTAAACGTTGTTTGCCGCCGGTTTTCTGTGAGGCCGTGGTATCACTCCAGTCGAACCTTGGCTCTCCCACGGATAAAAAAAATATTTCGGTTCTTCTCAGAAATCGTCAATTTCCTGACGATCTCTCTCCGCCGACCTCGTCCAGTGTCAAAAAATCTTTCTATTTATAAAATAGAAGTTACTTCTTTTCATTCATCATAATCATAACATAACATGCCATCAAGCTTTTTTCCTTGAAGGAATAATCCTTAACTTCGCATAATATATTATAAATGAAAAAAAAACAGACACCACAAAGTATTTTCCACACTTTACTTGTCACGACCGCGTAACCCGTGCGCTGCAAACGAGTTAACCTAATTACGGGTTACTCTGTTTACCAACGCTTTGAGGGTTAACCCTATTATACACTCTTGGAGCTTTTTGACGTCGTTGCTGATACAATTTAGTTCGTAAAGTTATTTTGTTAAGGCATTCCAAAGGCGAACGTGTGGGTAGCTAGTGATGTGAGAAAATGCGCTCATAACTCGGGGAATATAGTTTCGTTTCCTCTCCATACAAAATCCTGGCTATATTTTTTCTCAAAAGTCATGTCGGTATCAATGATTATAAAATAGTTTTAAGAAATAAAATTCTATTAAGTGGATATTATGACGTTGGTCTTGGGATCTTGTCTTGAAAAGTATTTGAATAAAAATCGTGTACCTATTAACTATTCATCTGCTGGGATAAAGCCACTTTTCTGATTTATAAGGTCCACTTTTTACAATGTTTTCCTTTTACAATGTTGCAAGTGATGATTATTTCTAATCCGCTAAAGTATCCCCAGGAGTTAAATGTGGACCACCGAACACCGGAGACCACTCTAATGACTAAACTATGACTGATTTTATTATAAAACTAGCTTTTGCCAGCGACTTCGTCCGCGTGGAATAGTTACTTTGTTCCCTAGTTCTTCGCCCGCGGTTTCACCTGCGTTGCCCCGTTCCTAAGGGTTGTAGCGTGATGTTTTATAGCTTGAAACCTTTCTCATGAATCACTCATTTTCCCAACATTTCCCTTCACTGCTCTGCTCCTTTTGATCGTAGCATGATGAAAAGTATACTATAACCTGCCCAGGAGTATGAAGAACAATTGTACCAAGTTTCGTTGAAATCCGTCGAGTGGTTTTTGTTTCTATAACGAACATACAGACAGACAGACAGACAGACAGACGGACAAAAATTTTACTGATTGCATTTTTGGCGTCAGTATCGATCACTAATCACCCGCTGGTAGTTATTTTGGAAATATATTTCATGTACAGAATTGACCTCTCTACAGATTTATTATAAGTATAGAAGAAGATATACGCTATTATATCCGAAATAAATTATATTCAATTATTTTGGAATGTTCTATGGAGAATTAACAAAGTGAGTCTATTGTCTATGCTAATGTTACATCCTTACTATATGGTATGAAAGGTAATACCAATTAGTTATATTTACATATTTTGCCGATCGCAACATATTTTGGGAAAGGACCTGGCATAATTTTAGGAGCCCTTCAGTTCGGATATGATATAATATTTGAAGCTTAAACTATATGAAAGTGCTAATATTGGCTAGTAGGGTAAAAGGTGTTGAGGGATAAGGGTAATTGTGAGGGTAAATTATTGGCGTATTCGGAATTAGTTGTTCATAATACAATATGTTGAAGCGTGTTATTAGCAAATTCTGTAAACATATTGTTATTTACCTTAACCAATGATGATTACTCTGTAGTCTGTACGCTTTCGTAAAGTAAACAATAATACGAGTAAAAGTAACCACTGTGTGCTCGAAACAGTATCTATGTGATTAGCTACTGTACTGTACGAAATAATATTTGTCACTTCCCCTGTTTCGTGTGACATTTATGTTTTTAATAAACCTACAATGCATCAGAAATGGTAATATATAAATGGTTACCCATTTATTTTGAATCTTTAAATGTGAACGTTATAAAAAAGCCAAGCCCCTCCCATCAAAAACATACTATATACATGTCCCAACTTCAAAAATAAGATCCTTGAATTTCCCTCTCTCTTTTTTTACTCCAGGGTCGTAAAACGACCTCGGTGACCTCAGTTAAGGTCAAGATAATAATGTCAAAACGACGTGTACGAGCCAATTCATTTAAGGCGATGTACATTTAATTTTGTAACTCGATTTTTCAACTCTCTGCTATGGTGTCCCATTGAGGTAAGCTGATTAGGCTTGCGTCAAATTTTAATGCCATCATATTTTTAGAATAATAAAATTATTTAGCGCATGGGTAAATTTAAGGTTAGCTATGTTAGCTCCTCCAAGCTTAGAAAGTGTTGGCTATTTTTGGGACCAGTATTTACAAGAAATAATTAAATAAAAGTTACCACGACCTGTTATTTAAGGGTAGTAGGTACTTAGGTATCACAAAATTATCCCGTGTTTTTAAAAGGTTCGTCTGAAGTTAAAGTAAACTTAATCGCAAAAAGAGCTTTGAGGCGCGAGTGAAATTGCACTCGCGCCTCAAAGCTCTTTTGGAAACATCTAGTTGATTATAATTAAATGTGTTTCCCAAAACATAAAAATAACAACGCAACACCAACCCTAGGCTTTCATTAAAAACTCGCAAAAATCATGTAAATATTCATTATTTATTCAGGTTTTAACGTTTAGTGGATTTATCGGTCTAAAGTCGCTAACAGCATACTAATTTAAAATAATGTTGTCAGGGATTTCATGTAATTATGTTCTGAGTAAAACCAGACGAAAATAATGAAGTTAAAACCCCCATTAACCTCTCGTAATTGGTCTTAAAATTTCAACCATTTGGTTCCTGAGGTTGTATGCATATCTTTAACGTCTATTATCGAAGATAAACTGTCTATAATATTTACCAAAAAATTCAATGCGTGTATCTCCAGTATTAATAAAATGTTACCCTTGCAAAGAATGTTACCCTATATGATAATATAAGCAAATAAAGGCAAGCGTTCCATCCGCTCCTTTTTAAGGTTATATTTAACTACTAGCTTTTGCCAGCGACTTCGTCCGCGTGGAATAGTTACTTTGTTCCCTAGTTCTTCGCCCGCGGTTTCACCTGCGTTGCCCCGTTCCTAAGGGTTGTAGCGTGATGTTTTATAGCTTGAAACCTTTCTCATGAATAACTCATTTTCCCAACATTTCCCTTCACTGCTCTGCTCCTATTGATCGTAGCGTGATGAAAAGTATACTATAACCTGTGGTTTGGGCTGTGCGTTGATAGATCACTATGTCAGTCAGTCAGTCACCTAACGTAAGAGTAGACAAATATAATCAGAAAGCTCCGAACTGCTAAGCTATCGGGAGTTACACGTGTTATTGTGAGCCAACCATAAAAGATAGACATTTGCTGTCGTGGAATATTTTTTATATAATTTTAAGGAGAACATTTCCGTCATACATGATTTCTGTGTAGCTTTAACCATTAAGGCTGCACACGCGACGGAAGCTTAAAAAATGGAGTAAGTTCTCCTGTTTTCCCAACATTTCCCTTCACTGCTCTGCTCCTATTAATCGTAGCGTGATGAAAAGTATACTATAACCTGCCCAGGAGTATGAAGAACAATTGTACCAAGTTTAGCTGAAATCCGTCGAGTGGTTTTTGTTTCTATAACGAACATACAGACAGACAGACAGACAGACAGACAAAAATTTTACTGATTGCATTTTTGGCGTCAGTATCGATCACTAATCACCCGCTGATAGTTATTTTGGAAATATATTTCATGTACAGAATTGACCTCTCTACAGATTTATTATAAGTATAGATATTCTTTCAATCTGTAAACTTTTATATAACAAGTATTTGTTTAATATCCGTTTTTGTTTCAGTAATGTTACAAGTTTTTATAGAAAAGGAAAGGATTCAATATTTTAAGATTATTTAGTAATATTGTAATTTTATATATAGTACAAAACACAATATCTACATATGTATCAATTTTCTAACGAGCGTTAACCCTTGCCAACATAATTAATTGACAATTAAGGGAATGTAATAGCGGTTTGAAACACATAATATTAAAATTAATCTTTTACCCTATAATGTGCCTCAGCATCGCAGGGTCATCCGAATTTTTTGTCATAACGAAATTTCAATGAAATATATTTGCTATTAATTTAAAATTAAAATCGTTTTTGATAAATTGAGGTAATAAAAAAATGAGTGCAATATTTTATTTCCAAAATTGAGCTATGGCTTTGGCTAATCATAAAATCAAATATTAGTTGTGTGAAAAACTCATTACTTAGTAAGCAAATAAAAATTATAAATTTATTTCTGCGTAGCGTAATCTAAGTCGCCATCTGGGCGCCATCTTATAATTTAGCAAAAATATAATATTTAACAGTTAATATTAAAAAGACTTTGTAATTTAGTAACTTAAAAAATGGCTTTAGAGTTTATTTTATAAAGATTAAGTTTTATACCAACGTCTTTTTTTTATTCGTGGTAGGCTTACGCTTGACCGCACGTTTGCCTGATGTTAAGCGACCTTGCGATCTACGATGGAGCGCGCTTGCCTAGAACAAACCGATTTACTCGTTCACCCAGATTATATCTATCGGGGAAAACCCACTCGGGAAGTGTGCTTCCCAAGCTCTAAAGCCACGTTTCAGCGGTTACTTAAAGTTGGTTTGTCATAAGGGTAGGCAGAATCTACAGAAGTTCACGTGGTATGCTTTCAAACAACTTTTAAATCACCCACGTGCATAAATCCACCGTCCTTTCCAATATTATTAACGTGAAAGTTTGTGAGTGATGGATGTATGGATGTTTGTTACTGTTTTACGCCAAACGGCTGAACGGATCTGGATAAAATTTGGCCCACAGATAGATTATAGCCTGGAATAACACATAGGCTACTTTTTATCCAGGTTGGACCCAATCCTGAAGACCACGCAGACAAAGTCGCGAGCGGAAACTAGTTTATTATAATACTTCCTTAAACCCAGTGTAACGAGCAAAAGAAAAATGTAGAAAATTAAAAAGAGTTTTAATTAGCTTTTTCCCGACTGCACAGAGGAGGGTAATGCTTACACTAATTGCTCTGGGATACTCGTGCACTTTAGCTACTGGTCTGGCAAACTTAAAAGGTTATTTATTAACCTTTTTGTCAGGAAGTCTAGCATAAGTTGCTCATAAAGTTATAAGGCGTATATAGCTCAGGATGGATGATGTAAAACAGTTGGGAAAATAATATTTAAAGCTATTATAGAATCGTAAAAAGCTGTGTCTGTACGACTGTCTGTACATTTTTTTTTCTAATGAAACGTTCCACTAAAAGTTTCTCCTGTATCATGGGTGCGTTTACAAACACAAATTCTCACATACACAAACGCCCAGACCCGGAACAACTACCTGTAGATCGTACAAATATTTGCTCCGTGTGGGGATCGAACCCACAACACGTGACGCAGAAGCAAGTCTGTAGTGCAATGGGTGGGTTTCGAACCGGCAACCACATGATCGCCAGTCCGTCGCCCTAGCCATTAGGCTACCGCCGCTTCGATGACACCGTCAAATAGAAAACACCTTTTTTGAAAGTCAGCTGAAGTCGGTATGAACGTGGAATCAGCAAAAGAAGTATGCAAGAATCATAGTAGGTAAATGGCGGTAGTTTCTGGCTACACTTTTTTTTATTCGTGATAGCTTACAATGGACTGCCAGTTCGCCTGATGTTAAGCGACACTGCGATCTACGATGGAGCGCGCTTGCCTAGAAGAAACCGATTCAGTCGTGATTTAAAGACACCCAGATTATATCTATCGGGGAAGACCCACTCGGGAAGTGCATTCCATATTTCAGTGGTACGCATGATAAAAAGACACGCATGACACTTGTAGGAGAGAAAGGCGTGAAAAATTATGTATGTATGTTAGACTGCCTCATTAGTCTAGTGGTCCCAAGTGAGACTGCTACACTAGAGGTCCTGGGTTCGATCCCCAGGTCGAGCAAAGTGTTATTGGGTTTTTCTATGAAATTCTCATTAGCAGCTCGGAGTCTGGATTTAACATAACATAACATACCATCACGCCTGTATTCCCCGAAGGGTTAGGCAGAGGTGTACTTAATGTACACCCACAGTTCGCCGGTATGTTTAGGTCCCATGTAATAGGGGGCGAGCCTATAGCCATTAACCGGGCACAAATCCAGACTCGGAGTCTGGATTTGTGCCCGGTTAATGGTGGTTGTGTGGTAATATAATAGTATCTAGTGTTAGAACAGTAGGTATATGTAGATAAATATTTACAGTTTGCACAAATATTTATTAGTAAGAGTTAAACCTTTTTAAAAGATAAATTAAGCTTGTTTTTTTGGTTTTTAATAAACTTGTCAGACTGATTATTAAAAAAAGAACTAAGCTACGTCCCCGATTCTCTAATCGACCGCTCATTTTTAATTAAGCCCTTTACAAGACCAAATGGATTCTAAGCGTTGTTGAAAAATAAAAACAAAACCTTCCAAACAATGCAAAAGCTTAATTAATTTTGTTCCAATATTTTTTTAATAATGGGTAATTAACTTGCTCAATTTTGATTTCAAAAAAGAAAAGAAACAAGTATTAGTTTTGAAATAGATTATTCTGAGCTTCGTATATTTTTTTGTGATGGTCATGGCGAATATCATGAATCCCATGGTCGTGACCGCAAGACAAGACAAGGCAAGTGAGTTGTAATTAGAATGAGTTCGATATACTCCGTACTCTTAAAATAAAGGTATTGCAACAGATTACTCGGTAGTAGATTCTTGTTAGTATCTATCTATATAAATATAAATGAATCGCAAAATTTGTTGCTAAGCTCAAAACTCGAAGATGACTGAACCAATTCAGGTATTTTTTTGATCTCTGAGAAAGGTTATTATGGGGAGAAAAAAAGGAAAAATCGAAACGAAAAAAAGACGAAAAAAAAAAATTAAGCAGGTTCTTAATTTTCGTCCAAATTTTCCTATAAATAAATGAAGTGTGGATGCTTCTTCATCAAAGGTGGCCTACTAACCTGTTAGCACGTAGCGAGGTCTAGGTGTAAACAATAGCTCGGTGCCTAATCTGTTCTAATCTGTAAAAGTCCATGCGTTGCGTAATCAATTACTACAAACTATGGATTAAGTTTACTTACGGCCAGTTCCAATAACAACTCATTCGATAGATTTACTTACTAGAGATAGGATTTTGACTTTACTTGTATGGACCTTATGTCAAAATCCTATCTGAGTAAGCAAATCTATTGACGGATTTCATATAGGAACTGGCTGCTATTAGTCAATTCAGTCAAAAAGAAGAAGCGGCGGTAGTCTAATGGCTTGGGCCTCGGACTTGCTATCGTGTAGTTGCCAGTTCGAAACCCACCCATTGCTCTACCGACGTGAAACCCCTCGTAAAACAAGCATTTAGCTTTGCATGATGGGTTAACAAGAATACTAGTAATGTGTGACTATGCGACCCACATTGCCAGTAGTAAGCTTTTTAAAAAATAATATTAAGGATCCGGCGGAGCTTGAATTGCCCACAAAAACGTAATACCTAAATAAATCGTAAACCTTACAATATTCTAAGAAATTATGTTATAATTCGGATTTGTATAATGTTAATCTAGCTTCCTACGATACTATTTTGTCTACTACTACTTCACTGGAAATAATAGACCGGAAAATTGTTCCAAACTGAGTAAAGTTATCGAAAAATTGCATTCGCTTACATTTATTTCCAGTGAAGCATTTTGGATTAAATGTAATAGTAGGAACCTAGTTTAACAGCTTCAGAATCCGAATAATAACAAAATTTGATTATATTGTGTTTGAATTACGATTTATTTTGGTATTACGTTTGTGAGAGAAATTCGGTCCGCCGAACTCTGAATATTTATTTTTAATGTTTTTTTTTCTTATTTGATCGCCAAATATCACTTCCTCGAGTATCGTTAGTGTCACACCTGTCATCCTGTATACTCTTTTCTGTAATAAACTACTCTGTGTACTGTATTCGAACGTAGAAAAGGAGAGAGAGTTATACACCGTTACATTTAAGTCGTTTTAATGCCGAAAGGACGGTATTATACTCATCACTAGGAATAGCTTTTACTATGGAACCAACCCTGAAATCACAAAAAAAAACAGCTGTTCCATACACTCTGACGAGTTCAGAGTACACAAAATGTATGGGAACAGCTGTTTTTTTTCGTGATTTCAGGGTTGGTTCCATAGTAAAAGCTATTCCTAGTGATGAGTATAATATCGGCGGTCAGAGATTCTGGTGTATCTAACCAGAAGACGCAGGTTCGAATCCTGCCCGCGATTGAATTTTTCCTTCACTAAAATAAGCTTATAACTACTTAAATAGGTAATAACAACGCTGATATATACAGCGCAACCTATGTACAGAGAGACCAATCTTAACATATCGAGGCCCCTCTGTTCCTTGGAGACCACGTTACACTCCCATATACCTACTTAACTATAGATCGAATAAAATCCATGAGAGTATTTACGTCTTATCCTCATACTTTTTGACCAAGCTTGGGTTCGAAGGGTTCCTCTAGTGTGGGGAGGCCACACTAGGAAAAAAGCTTTTGGTCGCGGAAGACTTTACAAATACACAGTGATTTTAAAAACATGCGACTAATCGAATTGAGGGGTTCAGTAACCGTTACTTATTCGTATTAAAATGTAATTTCAGTGATCTAAATTGTCCAAAAAAATATCTTATTTATTCATCTTAGATGGTGCAAGCTAAGCCGGTAGCCTAATGGCTAGGGCATCAGACTTTCGATCATGTGGTTGCCGATTCGAAACCCACCCATTGCACTACCGACGTGAACCCATTCGTAAACACAAGTATTTAGCTTAGTACGAGGGGTTAACAAGAATATCTACTAGTAATGTGCGACCCACATTGCTAGTTAGCTTTTTAAAAATATATATAAAATAAAAAGCTATTGTCTTCAGGTAGGCATTATAACGGTATTTAACTAAAACATAATAAATAATTTCAATCAAGTATCTAAATATTCGCGCGGCGCGCCCTGTCAATCCATTACGTAGATAGTTACTGCCATTTTTTTTCTATTCACGAAAAAAGTAGCAGTAGAGGTGCACAAAACGTTGCCAAACTCTCCTTAAAATACTAAAAAAGTATAATTATTTTCACATAATCACGTGTACTGAATTTTCCTTGTTACTTTTTATCCTTTATCTCAAAAAACCGAGTGAAACCACGGAAAATAATTAATATCTACTATATTCGAGCGAAAAAATGTCGACAATCTTTATTACGTTCATACATCACATCCTAATAATACTTAAGTAAAATGAACTAAGTTGGTAACTTTACCTTCGAAACTTATTACCAAAGAGATTCGTATCAACACAAGTTTAATTATGAAAATTCCGCGCCGGCGCCATTACTCAGTAACAATGTTCTTGTTACTGATATTAATTGTTTGGAAGTATATGTCTGATATTGATAGGAAAGTGATTGAAAAAGTTCTAGCTTTGAAGCTTTTGCGGGTAATTTCAACATCGTAATAATTATAACGTTGTCATCTTTCTAGAAAAGATTGATTAAGGTAGGCCCGTGCAAGCCGGGAATGTTAAGACCGAATTTACTATACAAAAATAATACTTACCAAAATATCAATTTAATCAAATTGTGTTATTATTCGGATTTCGATACCGTTAATCTAGGTACTCTACCATTTTGTCCAAAATACTTCACTGGAAATATATGCAAGCGAAAGCAACTTTGCCAACTTTAGAACAATTTTTCAGTCGTTTATTTCCAGCGAAGTTGTAGTAGACGAAATGATACGGTAGGAACATAGGTATGTTCCTACCGTATCATTTCGTTTTATCAAATTGTGTTATTATTCAAATTCGGATACCATTAACCTTAATGGTATCCGAATCTGAATAATAACACAATTTGATAAAATATTGTTTGGATTAAGATTTATTTTGGTATTCAGTTTTTGCGAGCAATTCAAACTCCACCGGAGCTTATTAAAAAAAACATACAAATTCTCAATCAACAAAGTTCTTTGTACTTTTTATTTAGTAAATACTTTTAGTTACTAGTTACTACTTAAGTTGGCTCCCCAAAAAATAATAATCACTATCCTCTTTTCCGTACCGGGTAAGACGCATAGCCTACCTACCTACAATAAATCATCAAATAACAATTTATCAATCATCGCATTTGTCACAGAAGTAACTTCTAGATCCTATATACGAGTACGACGTGCAGTCTTCATGCGATCATTTTCTGCATTACTACAGTAATGCAGAAAATGATCGCATGAAGACTCCAGTCTACATACATAAAATCGCAATACTGTATTAGTGAAGAATTTAACACCATTTATGTTAAAAGAGTGTCCATGGAGTTTCTTGCCGGATTCATCTCCATAGTAGGTATCAACCTTTTGGAACGGTGTAACTAGAATAGAATCATAACGTTTCATAAACGCTTGAAAAAATTTATTTGAAATGAAAACATTTGAACTTGAACAACACTAACTATTAAAAAAATTACTTTGTGGTGGGAAAATAAAGGTTTTTTTAGCATAAACATACCTGCATACACTCACGTATATTCAAAAGTAAAGAACGCCACTTGCTACGATTCTTGCATACTTCTTTTGCTTCATCCACATACATACATCTTATCATACACACGCACCGGTAACAAGTACTACGCACCTGACCTTTTTGAAGGTCCTCGCCAACTAGGGTGAACCCTCCCGAAGCTGCCGCTGACGATCGCCTTATAAATTCCTTTCATTAATTCTCTCAACATGTATAAACCAACTCAGCATATACTTTTGAATTCGTGTCACTACATCATCTTCCAGTTCGTTCGCAATGTGGTCTTATTACACTGTTTCTCAATTTATCACGACGTTAAATAAAGCTAAAGAAGCTCTATATAGTAGAAAATACTACATAAAACATTCCATTACGCCTTTATTCCCGCCGTTATATTAATCATAGGAGTACTAATTAAATGTAGGTACACTAGGGTTGCCAACCCTACTTGATATATTGATAGAATAAAAAATATGTAAACATCAATTATTTATTTAAAAGAGTATCTATGGAGTTTCTTGCCGGCTCTTCTCCATAAGACCTACTATTTGGAACCGTGCATGTAGTTTTGACATTTCAAAAGTACCTGTATATGGTCTAATTGAAATAAAAAAATTGAGTTTGAGTTTGAGTTTACTATATAATATAGTATTAGAGGCCTGACTACTATATTTCTGAAAAAAAATATAGTAGGCGAATCTTCTATATTGTAAAGGCATCAAACTCAAAGCAATAATATTCATTTCTAACTTCAATTAAATTGTAATAATAGCTTTGGCGGACCGAATTTCTCTTACAAACGTAATACCGAAATATATCGTAATTCAAACACAATTTAATCAAATTCTGTTATTATTCGGATTCCGATACTATTAATCTAGGTTCCTACTGTACCATTTCGTCCAAATACTTATACTGGAAATAAATGTAAGTAAATGCAATTTTTGATAACTTTACCAAGTTTGGAACGATTTTCCGGTCTTTTATTTCCAGTGAAGTAATAGTAGACGAAATAGTATCGTAGAAACCTAGATTAGCGGTATTCAAATCCGAATAATAACATAATTTATATAAAATATTGTCTGGATTTGACGATTTATTTCGGTATTACGTTTTTGTGAGCAATTCGAGCTCCGCCGGACCCTTAATAAAGGCTAAAAGTAGCAAAAAATATTATTTTAAGAAATAAAGTAGGTACATATTTTGGAACCTACTATTTTTTTAATCTTTTCGTTATCTACTATATTTTTATGGGTAATAATTTTAGAACTACTATTTTTGACCGACAGGTAGTTGGCAACCCTAAGGTACACCCACAGATAGTCGATATGTTTATTTATAAGATCTCATGTAATAGAAGAGTGGGAATCTATTGCCATTAACCGCCTTTTAAGAGAGGTAGGGCATAGTGGAATTAAATAATTCCACTCACAATTGGAGCTGCTCGACTGGGGAAGTACTTCCACCTTGCAAAAAATCGTAGCCAAATAACATAGCTCCGTGCTATGTTGTGTTCCTAACGGTGAGCAAGATCGCCTGAGCTCCGCGAGGAAACGTTGTGTTGGCAGTGTGTGGGGACCGGTGGTATTACCGCCGCTGTCATGCAAGGCAGCATGTCTCCTATGCTGCCGGCCCAACTATTCCTCCTTAATTTACAGGGTTGGCAACGCGCGTGTGATACCCCTGGTGTTGCAAGCGTCCATCGGCTACGGTAACCGCTCACCATCGGGCGAGCCGTATGCTTGTTTGCCACCTTAGTGATATAAAAAAAAAACAAAAGAAAGCCTGCCTCTTTCGTCCGCGATGAATTTTCATTCAAAATCATTCGTCGCCACAATTGCTATTTTGCTATTAACAAAGAAATCGTGAACAAAATGGGACTTAATTGAAATGCGATTTTGACCACGCTGTGTGAAAAAAAGTCGCAGGTGTGACGTATGTAAAATGTTTTCATGTGAATTGTCACATGCTATCTGCGAAAATGGAACATTTCGCCTACTTATGAGGTAAATACTTTTCATACATATTAAGGGCATTACATCGCTCAAATCCAAAAAAACACCCTAGCTTTAAAGTAGTTTATAAATTAGTTTATAAATTTGCCCCAATTTTGGATAATTATTAAAGTAAATAGGCCTTTTTTAACCTAATTTGTATTTATTCTCTTTAATGGTTTAATAGTCAGTCATGAATTTTATACCAAATAAATTGTAATGACGTACTCGTAATTAATAATTTGTATTGCTTTTATTTTCTTATTTCTTTGAATATTTTGAAATAATAAAGAAATACCCGAAATCTCACTAGCACCCCGCGTGAAGCACCCCCGCAATACCTGTCACTAACAAATACTAGCACAAAGACTAAATCCTCAAGGTCATTGGGCAATGTAATGTAATTCCCTTAAAATGATGAGCTGACAAAGATGTTTGATAATCAAATTGCCTTAATTTTAACCAACACGGTTACTGAGTTCCCAATTTCGATACCCATGTTGAGCAATAGCTCAGTAGCAGCTTGGAATTTGGATTTAATCCCAGATGGTAGGTAATAATTATGCCCCTTTTACAAGAACCTTTTTTTATGGGATAGAAGGGCAAACAAGCAGACCGATCGCCTGATCCGCCGAACTGCCTTTTCTTTAAATATGTATAGTATACTTCTGTCTAACCCTTTAAAGATAAAGGCGTGATAGTAATATAAAGCAACCCTTCAAAATAATTACAACCTATTTAAAATCATCAAATTCTCCGTTCCTCACCTACTTTTATTTGAGTCCAAAAACGGGACGCCATTACCCCGGGCCATAAGCAGGGGAGATTGATGGCAGATAATAATTCCTTTTGCTATTTACAGCGAAACACGGTTAAGTAACATGATGGTAATTTGAACCTGACAAGGGAGGTTAAAATCTCTTCAGTGTTCAGTGTTTTCATTTTCAAATGTGTCTCTCTCTACAATTTACAGAGGCTTTTCGTTAAAATTCTCAGTAACAGCACGGAGCTTAAATTTATGCCCGGTTAATAGCAAAAACATAATTATATTCAGTTCAAAAATAAGGAAGTTACTTGCATTTTAATTGTGTGCTAGACAAAGAGCGCACTATAGCACGTTATGACCGTCAAACCATGCGTACGCCATACAAATTCTATATTGATTCGGTTTGCGAAAAAGGGACAGAGCATGTATGGATGTTTGTTAGGTACTCAATCACGTTAATACAGCTGAACGGATCTGGAAGAAATTTGGTACAGAGAAAGATTATCTAGAATAGCGCATATGCTACTTTTTTATTTATTTATTTATATCTTTATTGTACACCAATAAAAACACCAATACACAAGACACGACAGTTTTACAAACATACAATGGGCGGCCTTATCGCGGACTACGATTTTTTCCAGGCAACCTGACCTTTTTATCCAGGATGGATCCAATTCCGATCCAAGTCCACGCAGATAAAGTCGCAGGCAGAAGCTAGTCACTACATAGTATAAAACAAAGTCGCTGTCGCTGTCTGTCCGTCCCTATGTATGCTCAAACCTTTAAAACTATGCAACGGATTTTGAAGCGGTTTTTTTAATAGATAGAGTGATTCAAGAAGAAGGTTTTAAGCTATTATGCGGGTGAAACCGCGGGCGGGTAGCTAGTTAATAATAAATTAAACACCAGTCAACTATCGTAAGCATGATGTGAAGGTACATGATTGATCGAGGCAATATTGCTTAACGTTCTCATGTCTTATTAGGTTGTGTGAAGCCTTCTTGGAACAGATACTTCTACAACGTATTCTGTCTATTATTTACGCAGCTCAAACTCATCTAATTATAACTATTAGATGGTTTTTGGGTAAGGGTGCGGTGCGAGTGAGAGCGGTTTTATAACTAAGCCCAATAATTGGATTAAAAGGACGGGGCCATTAGTCCACCACGTTGATAATTGCGACGTGGGAATTTAGTCACTGACCTTGATGAAAATGTATGGAAGGACATTGACCTTGACATACAATCATTAAATGTATGCAAAGTTCGAATAAAAATGTGACCTTTCCTATCACATTAATTTTAGGCATTTAGAAAGTAAAATGATTCTTACATTAAACGAGTATTAAACATGATAATTAATGTTTAATTGTAATATTAAAAACTAGCTTTTGCCAGCGACTTCGTCCGCGTGGAATAGTTACTTTGTTCCCTAGTTCTTCGCCCGCGGTTTCACCTGCGTTGCCTCGTTCCTAAGGGTTGTAGCGTGATGTTTAATAGCTTGAAACCACTGTTCCACCACAATTCACTGCTCTGCTCCTATTGATCGTAGCGTGATGAAAAGTATACTATAACCTGTGGTTTGGGCTGTGCGTTGATAGATCACTATGTCAGTCAGTCAGTCACCTAACGTAAGAGTAGACAAATATAATCAGAAAGCTCCGAACTGCTAAGCTATCGGGAGTTACACGTGTTATTGTGAGTCAACCATAAAAGATAGACATTTGCTGTCGTGGAATATTTTTTATATAGTTTTAAGGAGAACATTTCCGTCATACATGATTTCTGTGTAGCTTTAACCATTAAACTGCACACGCGACGGAAGCTTAAAAAATGGAGTAAGTTCTCCTGTTTTCCCAACATTTCCCTTCACTGCTCTGCTCCTATTGATCGTAGCGTGATGAAAAGTATACTATAACCTGCCCAGGAGTATGAAGAACAATTGTACCAAGTTTCGTTGAAATTCGTCGAGTGGTTTTTGTTTCTATAACGAACATACAGACAGACAGACAGACAGACAGACAGACAAAAATTTTACTGATTGCATTTTTGGCGTCAGTATCGATCACTAATCACCCGCTGGTAGTTATTTTGGAAATATATTTCATGTACAGAATTGACCTCTCTACAGATTTATTATAAGTATAGAAGATATACATACTTTTATTTTGCATGGGAAACTCGCGACAATTAATGATACGTTACCTCAAAAAAATTGTGTGTTCATCTCGCCCGCTGTCAATGTTGCCATACCCTTACACACTAAACATAATGACGAGTAAGTGTAGCTACGTAAATTCATCTAACGATATTAACTCCTGTACGAACACATAATAGGTATAAATGTTAATCGAAAATTAACTAATTAGCCTTTCCTTTGTCCATTGATCATTACCTCCCATCAAAAACAGACCTGTAAAACAGGCCAAGTTTTCTGGAAAAACAAATCCATTAAAAACATAACTGTGAAAAGCGACAAGTTCTTCGGAAAAATTAATAAGATAAAAAGTTCTTCGCTGGAGTTTATGCGTCTTGAATAAAACTTGTTTTTTTTTTATTATGCTTTTACCAAATAAATTTACCCTGTTATGACATGATATACGTATGTATGTATGTCGTGGTCCGATCGTAAAATGGCCCGACCGAGATTTGTCGTAGTGCGTGCTTACCCTTAAAAACACGTAAAATAGGTAACTTTCGCTCAAAACCTAGGTACCACGGTGTCTACTTAAAAGGATTATAAAAAAATATTAATATTATTTTTCTTTGTCCACAGATACACGATGACGTAACAATCAACATGTCAAAATCAGTCGGATAGCCAATAAAATCAAGATGGCGTCGCATGACAAAGACTGGGTCGATTACTTCGGCGATTTCAACGCTACCAAAGCAATTGTGGACGAGGACTCTACTGATTTGGACAGCTCGAAGATCAACTACAATTATTATGACAATCAAACAGGATATCCGGCATATTCGAACTTTACCTCCGATGATTTCTGCCAATCGAATCACTCGCATTTTTATTTGAATGTGACTTGCGAATTCCCGATCAATTATGCTGAGCCTATGTATGGGTGAGTACTTACCTTTATTAATATATTTTACATAACATTATATCATATTTGTATCTATATTCGACACCACAGGCAGTATTTTCCGTAGGTTAGTTGGTGAAAAGGGACCGATTTATATTTAACTAGACGGGAAAAAAATTGAATATTGTCTGTGATCGAATCGGGTATAAATCCCATTAAAATTAAATACCTACACACCATAATACACTAACAAACAAAACTTGTTTACGAAATTGAACTGAAGGAAAAGTCAGTTGTCCTAGATTTCCTGATACTCTCATTTCTGAAAAGCTTTCATGGAATGAGCTCAACTCAGCGTTAAATTAGATAAATAAGAAGTTATTGAAAAGAACGGATGGCCCCTTTTACTGGAAATAATGGGACAATGTGTTGCCGTGTGTCGGTGAATGACTTATATTATAATTCATCAAAGAAGGCCATACTAGCCACCATAGTCTATTAAGAGAGGTAGCGTATAGTGGAATTGAATAATTCCACTCCCAATTTTATTGGAGCTGCTCGACTGGGGAAGTACCTCCACCTTGCAGAAAATCGTAGTCAAATAACATAGCTCCGTGCTATGTTGTGTTCCTATCGGTGAGCAAGGTTGCCAGAGCTCCGCGAGGAAGCGTTGTGTTGGCAGTGTAGGGGACCGGTGGTGTTTTGTTACTGCCGCTGTCATGCATGGCAGAATGTCTCCTATGCTGCCAGCCCAACTATTCCTCCTTACAGGGTCAGCAACGCGCGAGTGATACCCCTGGTGTTGCAAGCGTCCATACCGCTTACCATCAGGCGGGCCGTATGCTTGTTTGCCACCTCAGTGGTATAAAAAAAGTCTATGTTTTATCATGATTACAACCACCAAACAAATTTTTTTAATCTCTTTTTCTGAGGCGTTAGTCCAGTTCTGTTGATACATAATACCTAAATGATGTTTATAAAATATTCCTGTCAATAGATCTTTGATCCTTTGATTGCCATGTCAAAACAGAAAAAGCGTGCCCGCCGAATTCCGAATTTCCTATAAAAATCTGTCACCCACCCTAAGAAGGTAGCATTTAAGTAAGAATACTTAAAAAATGAGCTAAGCGCCTACAAATTGCATTGGCAGTTTGGCGAGGAAAAATAGCTTAAATGTTTTTTGGAGTAACGGTAAAGCGTAAGCCTATCACGAATAAAAAAAAATTAAAAAAAAGGCTAAAGATTGATTTACAAGTCAATGCTTATTTTTAAACAAGGTGGTACCGTAGCGCATCAAACGAAGTTATTAGCGGAAGCTTGTATAAAAATAGATTGATAACAAAAGATCGTTAAGAGTTCGGCGGACCGAATTTCTCTTACAAACGTAATACCGAAATACATCGTAATTCAAACACAATTTAATCGAATTCTGTTATTATTTTGATTCCGATTCCGTTAATCTAGATTCCTACTTTACCTATTCGTCAAAAATACTTCACTGGAAATAAATGTAAGTGAATGCAATTTTTGATAACTTTACCAAGATTAGTAGACGAAATACAAGATTAATTAAGAGGTAGGAACCTAGATGAACGGTATCGAAATTCGAATAATAACATAATTTGATAGAATTTTGTCTCGATTACGCTTAAAGCTTTTGAATTTAATGAGCGGGTAACATTTAATATTTTATCGAACTGCCGTTGTCTAAATTTACCGATCCAACGTAGCAATCAAATTAATTATTCAAATCCCTTTGTTTGCTATAAATAACTGTCTTAAATCTGGTTATTCAAATCCCAGTTGAACGGTGGGCGTATTTTAATGATGTATATTCTAACTGCCCTATTGGCTTACCTGTAGTTAATGTGGCTGCCAAGCAGAGTCCAGGATTTCCAGATCCGGCAAATCCAGATCCGGATTTTTATCTGATAGAATATACTTTCTAGTAGGTTCCATATAAATTTGGTATGTGTCTGACCATATTGGTTTTGAAAATACACCACTAAATGCTCGAATTCGGTTTTCTATTCGAAAACAAATAATATTCGGTTTTCTCTTCGAAAACAAATAATATACTAAATTATAAATATTTTCCTAACCTAACTTTTTCGTTAACTGCCTTATTAGCCTGGCCGTAAACAACTTCGACCCCTATTACATGAAACCTAAATACCGGCGAACTGTGGGTGTACATTCAAACAATACTGACTCTTCGGGGAATACAGGCGCCATGGAATGTTATGTTTCTGAGCACGAGTATCGAACATTTTCTATGGAGTGGCACGGTGACAACAACACAGGGTTGCAAATAACATTATGAAATTCTTAATATAACCCTGGATATGTATCCGGTTAATTAATAGTTTTCACCCCTATTATAATATGGAACCTAAACATACTGACGAACACAGTTAAAAGTCCGGCAGACCGAATTTCTCTTACAAACGTAATACCGAAATAAATCGAGACACCGAAATAATTTGATTAAATTGTGTTTGAATTACACACAATTTAATCAAATTAACGTAAATGCTCCTATTACCGCCAGTTTTAGCTGTCTTAGGTTTCACTTTAAAAAAATAGATATAAGCTGTTATGTTAGGAAAGACGTTATAATTTATAATTAATCTCAACGAAGTATTCTTTGCAATTCAGTACTTAAGGCGCTGTGACTAGTCAAAATAGGCATCTTAAAACAATTTTTTAGCAAAAAGTATACATTTTAACACAGCAATAAAAATATATGTTAATCTTGAACATATTTACGAGAGAACCTTTGTTTTCAAAACACGTTTTCGTTAAATTTTCTCGATAAAAAAAAAATCATAAAATAACCATTAAAATTAAATTTCTAGCAGTTGTAACTGTATTATTTATTAACAAATCTTGATCAAATTTATAACAGTGACGTAATATATAAAAATAAAGGGAACTGTTGTTTTTATTTTTTGATTGAAATACTATATGTTTAATAATTAATAAATATCATGATAAAAAACTCGCACGAGTCGAACGAAACATCGCGGCATCGTGGCGTCTTTTTTCTTCTCTTTCATTTCTACGGTAAGCGACAGTGAGCGCTGAGGCGCGCTGCCTGATGGACCTATGTCACTTTGTTCCGCCCGCCGCTCAGAAATAATTTTATGTCTGATCGTTTTGAAAGCTATTTATTTTATTACAATAATAATAATAATATTCATTTTTATTCGATGAAACAAAAACTCATGATAGAAATTGTAAAGTAAGTACATACAAATAGATTATCTATAGATTCGTAAATTCGATGGGGGAATCTATAACTCGATTGGTCTAGCGGTATCGTGTATTGAACAGATATGCACTGGTCTTGGGTTCAAACCCCGCAATAATTTTTCACTTTTTGTTGATTTTCTTATTTGTAGCATATAATTGCTTTTTTTTATTATTATTTACTTTTGTTATCTTCTTGTTTGAAATAAATTTTCAATAATTATTATTTAACTTCCTATTAATTCTCTTTTTTTATAAGCTTTTACTAAGTTTTTTTTAAATTTTCCTGAATCGTTTTTTTTTGCATTCTATAGTAAAAAGAATCGTCTGGTGATCTATCCGTCAGTAGATGAACCATCGGAGAAAACTTTTCACGAGTATGCTTATATATGGTGTTACAAAATATTGTAGGTAATGTGAGTAATGCGAAAGGAGATCATTGTGAGTTGAATGAGGAATATCAACAATGTGCATCAGAATGTACATTGTTGATATTACTCAATTTTTAATGGCAATTATGACAAATGAAAATTTGTCACTGTCATATTTATATTAGAAAATTTGACATTTTTACAATTTACCATTTTGATACTCGTATGCCAATTAAATTAATTAAATTTATATTACGGCCATTTTGAGAACTCGTCATATTGCACCGAAACCCAGTGCTAAGTGATACATACATACCTACTAAAGTTTATAATATTCAAATTATTTGCAGTCTTACAAAAGAGTGCAGAAATACGAAAAGGGGTCATTACAGTCATCACTCATCATTATGAACAACTTTTACTGTGGTGCCAATCAACAAACTATGGTCATTTAGTCTTTTTTTCTTTAAAAAAAAGAGGTCATTTAGTCGCGGGTGAACGAGCTTTTTCGGCAGATTATTTTTCGCGATTTTAGGGTTGGAGTTATAGTGAAAGTTGTTCATAATGACATTATTATGAACAACTTCGACGACGAAATGACCATAGTTTAGACTATAGCACAATGACGAATTTGTAAAGTGGCCGCAATATAAATCGATAAAGTGGCAAATTTTCTAAATGCTAAATGCATAATAGGGGCATTGTGGATATTCATCATTTTCTCAAAAAATCACATGATTTATTTATTTATTTAACTAGAACGGTCATAGACCAATTACACTAATTAAATAGAATTGTAATTTCTTGATTAACTAAACAAATTTCAGAACTACTACATTATGAGCTTCATTTGGCTTTTCATTCATAGAACGATGGTGTAATATCCTAAATAATTCCAATAATCTAAAACATATCACAGATTCGCACCAAATTGAAGTCTATCATAGATCCCTCTCGCACAACTTCAAGGATACCGTCAATAGCCTCACCCATCCATCCTCAAACAAATCAATATCTGGGCACGAGTTCAGGAGATCGTTGAGTGCAGAGAGTGTTCGCGGTATTGGGGACTTTGCTCGGGTTAGAGTACGGCAAGATGGCACTGCAAGCAGTTTATGTTTCCTGCCTCTTAGATAGTTATTAGGGGTAAAGAGTTGACACAGTTCATTAAACAAATCAGGTGAATCAATTTTTCCACGTAGGATTTTGCACACCGTGACAATTTGGTCACGGTTCCTTCTGGTTTCTAGAGAATTGTAATCGAGACAACCCAGGAGAAACTTGGTGGGGTAAAGATATGGGTATCCATAGACCCTTTTGTAAAGATATCTAAGGTATGCCTTCTGTACTTTTTCGAGTACTGAAATTTTTCTTTTCTCAAGGGGACTCCAGATAGACCCACTGGTTTCCAACTTACTACGTACCAGCGCATTATAAATGATTCGAATGACACTGGTATTTTGGAAGTCACGTGCGTTTCTGAGGACAAAACCTAGTCTAATATAGGACTCCTTGGCAACCGCGACCATGTGATCATGGAATATTAACCCCCGGACGAATGTAACACCCAAGTCCTTCATGGTCGACGATTTAGGTATAGTTTCGTTCTTTAACTTATAATCGAAAACAACTGGGTGCCGCGCTCGGCTAAAGGTCATAGCATTACACTTAGTGGGGTTGAATTCAAGTTTGTTATCAACGCTCCATTTATACACCGCCTCGATGTCGCGCTGGAGTGCCAAGCAGTCCTCCTCGTTTTTAATTGCTGCGTACAGCTTTAGGTCATCTGTATATAGTAAGCATCGTGCGTGGCTGACTACTGTAGGAATGTCATTGAACATAATAATGAATAGTAGAGGCCCAAGAATGGAACCCTGACTTACCCCGGAACGCGTGTGATAGGGTCTAGATTTAAAGATACCCAATTTGACAAATTGCTGACGGTCTCGTAGATAGTCCGTGATCAGATTGAGAAGTCCAGGGGCAAAACCTATAGCACAGAGTTTCGCCAGCAAAATGTCATTATTGACCCTATCAAACACCTTCCGGAAATCGAAGTAGAGGACGTCAACTTGGAGTCTGTGATCTAGCTGGGTGGAAATGAAGTCAACAAGAGTTATGAGGTTAGTGTTCGCAGATCTTTTGGACCTAAAGCCGTGCTGCTCGTTACATAAGTAGGCGCTAATTTGATCGTTGATATGCTTATGCAAAATGCTCTCGAAGACCTTCGCAGGAGATGAGAGAATCGCGATGGGTCGGTATTCTTCGATATCAGTTTTTTTTCGAGGATTTAGGTATAGGCGTGACTCTTGAAAGTTTCCATTGTGAGGGGTAATTGCCAGTGTTTATAGCTAGATTAAGAATATGACAGAGAGGTTCCGAAATATACTCTTTTGACATTTTGAGGAGACCAGGGGGGATGTAGTCTGGACCTATAGAGCTATTTGCTTTTAACTTTTTTTGATATAAACAATCATGTAAGTATGTCAAAATTTAAAAACTTATTTGCTTCAATTTTACATTCTGAACACGAAAACCCTGGGAAAATCACATTCAACCTTTGTAACTCCAGGAGCCAAACCAAAATCAAATTATGTGTAGCAAGTATCGACAGATGGGCGAAGGTCGTCAGTCAATCATGGGAGCTGACGATTCCGAAGAGTTATCCTCCAAAGAGATCGCGTGACAACCACCTATCTGTCTGTCCACCCAGTCATATATCCATTGTATTTGTACACATCGCGTAATTACTGTGATTTAGAATTACTTTGTTGTTTTTTGCTTATAACAAAACAAAAAATGAAGAAATTTTTATTTCAGAGAAATCAATGACGATGTGCTATTCGTTGAACCGTCGACAGAATTTCAAGACAATAATACATACTCACCAGTTCATAGTCGTTCCAGTTCGTAGTTGCAAACTATATGTAGCCATAGTTCTTTATTCGATTGTAACTTCTCACAGCTGTCACTCATAGCAGAATAAAGGATTGGCTTGATCTCCGGATTCAATTTTAGATGCAATATGTGCAAAGACGATTTTATTGTGACAAGCAAAGATTTAGCAAGTACACACAATGTCAACGCTAACGTGGCTGCTGTTACAGGAATTACTTCTGCTGGTATTGGTTATTTATTTATTTATTTATGCTTCATGTACAGAAGTGTACAAAGGCGGTCTTAATGCCTTAGGCATTTTCTACCAGACGACCTTAGGGTGGTGCAGAGACGATCATGGTAGATGCACTAAAAGAGTAGAAGTGAAATGTGTGACTTGAAGACTTACCAAAACTATAAACTTACACAATTACTATATACATTACATAAATATTTATTTTATATATATTTATATCTATACAATATAAAATAACATAAAATACAATACATATATACTATACATATATACAATACATAATAGATATAAAAAGAAAAGTCAGTGTCGAGATGAATCTAACAGCGTTTTATCCAGCAAGTATTTGCGCACACAAGTTTTAAACGATTGCCGGCTGTTTATCATTCTGATTTCAAGGGGGAGAGCATTCCATAACAGTATTGATTGGACGAAGAAGGTAGAATGTATAAAGTCAGAGTGGTGAGAAGGACATCGAAGAAGACGATTATTAGTTGAACGAAGATGTTTATTGTGGAAGGAAGTAATATACTGAAAATGAGATGATAAGTACGATGGAGAATTAGGAGAAAAAAGTATAGAATAAAGAGTAGTCAGCGCCCTCAAATTTCTTCGTTGGCGAATGGGCAACCATTTCAATTTTATTCGATATTCTGAGACATGGTCATATTTACGGAGATTAAAAACGAATCGAATGCAATTATTGAGAAGGCGGTCCAATTTATTGAGCAGATCTGCATTCAGGTCAAAGTAGCAAACATCACCATAGTCGATTATGGGGAAAATTAAGGTTTCGATAAGCATTGCTTTAATGTGCGCTGGAAGAAAATTTTTGAGGCGGTAGAGAGATCGCAGGGTACCTGTAACTTTTTGACTTACACTTGAGACTTGGGATCGCCAACTCAATGTAGGATCAAAACTCAAGCCGAGATCTTTGACGCTGGAAGGTATGGCTATGTCATTGAAGACTATTGGTAAAATATTTATATTGCTCAACTTGCAGATATTGCGATGGCTGCCCAAAATGATAGCCTGGCATTTATTGGGATTTACTGCCAAACCAAATCTATCAGCCCAGTCCCTGATTGAGTCAAGATCGTGGTTCACTGCTTCGATCGCGACGGATAAATCTTCTATTCTAGATTGAGAGTAAATCTGTAGGTCATCGGCATATAGATGATACGCACACCGAAGCTTTTGGGTAATAAAATTTATGAAAATTGAAAAAAGCAGTGGAGATAATATTCCGCCTTGGGGAACGCCAGTTTCCAGCTTGCACCAAGTTGAGAAAGACTCCTCAATGTGGACTGACTGCTGGCGATCTCGAAGGTATGATGAGAACCATTCCAGCACTTCAGGAGAGATCATGAAATGGGAAAGGATGGACAAAAGGATATCGTGACTGACGGTATTAAAAGCATTGGAAAAGTCAACCAGTACCAATACAGTAACCTTAGTGTCTTCCATGCCTGCCCGAATATCGCCAGTCACCTTAAGGAGTGCAGACACAGTACTGTGACCTGGTCTAAACCCAGATTGATAGGGACTTAGGAGTGTATTTGCATAAATGAAGCGAGAGAATTGTTTGTGGACACAGGCCTCCAGAACCTTGGACAGGAAAGGAAGAATAGAAATTGGCCGAAAATGACTGGGGAGAGAAGGGTTAGGAATCTTAGGTAGAGGCAAAACATGTGCTTTGCACCACGCAGACGGAAAAGAACTCGATTCAAGTGAAGCATTTACAATGTGAGAAATTGCAGGGAGTAGGTGGTCCAAAACTGTGGTGATCATATTCCGACTGATGTTGTCACAACCCACAGCATTTGATTTAATGGATAGGATTATTTTTTTAATCTCACCCGAGTCCACTGGAGAATTATTCGCAATTCGAAGAAATTACAGCATGTATGGACGTACCCAAATTCATCATCAGCAAAAAATCCATGACAACAGCAGCTATGCGTTCTTAAAACCTGCTACTGCTGCCACAGGATTCGTCAGATGTTGATTCCCATTTTTCATAAATGATGTCTTGATCAAATCAAATCAAATCTTTTATCTGGGATCTTGAGCATATGTGGTTTTCGTAAATATGGGTATGTCGATACATGCTGTAATTTCTTAAAATTGCGAATAACCAATACCGGCAGAAGTAATTCCTGTAACGGCGGCCACGTTAGCGTCGTCATTGTGTGTACTTGCTAAATCTTCGCTTGTCACAATAAATATTATCGTCATAATTGTTGTCTTTGCACATACCTATTTTATTTTATATTAATTTGTAAATTATAAACTTTAGTAGGTATCTATGTATAACATACCACTGTGCTTAGGCACAAAATGACGAATTCTCAAAATGATCACAATATAAATTGAATAAATTGAAATTTGCATTCGAATCTCAAAATGGTCAATTCAAAAAATACAACTTACTATACAGTAATTTTGAGTAATTCCTCATTCAACTCGCAATGATCTCGTTTCTTTACTAGTTACTAGTTCATCGTATGGTTTAGACGCAGAATGCCAAATTCTCAAAAAGGCATAGTTTTTTTTGGCATGTATGGTTTTGCGAAAAGGTTAGACGAGAAAAAATATTTTTTTGCGATTTTAGGGCAGGCGCCATAGTAAAGATGTTCATAGTGGTGAGTACAATGACCTCCTTTGGTATAACTACAGTCTTTTGTAACATCCTGTATCTGTATTATTTTTCTTCAGAATAAACCATCAAGTTTGGTGACTGTTTTTTATACTACTGTGAAGAAAAATATATACGGGAATAAAAATGTCTGTTTATATTAATTTTTCGCAATTTTGACAATTGCCGTTTTGAGAATAGGCCATTTCTAGAATTGACCATTCTACGCCCAAGCCATTTTATTTATGAATTATTTATTATTTGTCTGATGAATCTATTAAGTTTCTCTATATTCTTTTTTTTTAAATAACAATTATTAATTAATTATTTAAAAAAATAAGAAAACAAGTGTGTACATTTTTAAAAATAAAAAAAAACTCATAGTATCTATTGAGATTCGAACTCGTGGAAGCGCGATTTCAAGCGGGACAGCGGCGCGCTAAGCCAAACGTGCACTTAACCAATGTCTTTTTGTGTTTCTGTGTGTGTCCAAATTATGTTTCTGTATTTAAAGAACGTCGCGCATGGTTGACGTTCGCCCGGTGCGCCCCGCAGTAGGCGGGACTACGCGTGCCCCACTTCATCTGCTTCACCCCCTCAAATACCTAAATGTTGACTATGCACAGCGCCTTAAATTCAATATTCAATAACACAATAGTTACTAAATAATTATTTAATCCAAAAGAGTAGTTGATTCTATTACCGACCCATAGAATGCGGCAAGATTCTATTACCGATTTTCCTACTTCTTTTACCGACCACTACGAAGTTGTCACTTCTTCTATACTATTAAATAAAATAAAAAATCGTTTTTTTCTTCCTCCTTCGTTAAAACAGTTTGTTTTCTACAATGTTCATTTATATATATTATTTCTCTTTTCACGCAGAGTTGTCCTCGGTATGCCATAGGTTTTTGAAGCTTCGTATATGCTGGTCCCTTCATTTATAGCTAGAAGCGCAGCTTCTAGTTGAGCAGAGGCGTACTGCTTGCGCTTCTGCGGCTCCATGATTCTATAAAAGAACACAATCTTTAAAGAGATATAGAATTTAATTTTTCGCAAGAAGCTTTAAAAAGTTACATTGCCCCCATTCCGTCCCGCCATTTTTATTTGATTTGAAAACATATGAAATATCGCCAATGCCATGAAGCCATGAATGAAACTGGATAGCAAATATTATTTTACATTAATAATATGTCCTGAGACAAAATCTCTCAAAACGTCACGTATGCAAGAAATAAGCCAATTTGTTCAAAAATATACATTTTGTTTTTGTGTACTGTAATATTACCGACTCACAGCTATGAGTCGGTAATAGAATCAAGTATGAAGGTTACAATATTCTATTAGCGACCAATAAAATTAATAATAAACAGATAAAATATCCGCTTTATGGAATACTGTTAAATTCGATCTCATTGCTATATTATTTCTTTTAATGACAGTTAGTCTTTAATTCATATAATAAAGGTTATTTACAGTATAATATGATTAAAATAATAGTGATATTGTCTAACGTTGAATCGAGTTTTACACAAAAACTTTAAGAAATAGCTTTGTCGTTAATAGATCTAACGAAATATAATAATTTTCAGAATTGAACAAGAAAAAAACAAAATCAAATGAGGTAGTTTATAATAGATAATATGTTAAAATACTAAATGTTTTCAAAGTTTAACAACGCCATGGGTCGTTATTAGAATCAAGTTTTGAAATTTGGATTCTATTACCGCCTTAAATTAAAACATGATTTTATAACACAAAAACCAATAAAAAGTATTATATTATGAGTTAGTTTAGAAAACGAATATATACGTTACAGTTGTAATGTGATAGCAAGAAGACAAATCCATTTTTAGTGTGTTATTTTCCTTAAGTAATATTTAGGTGTACTTACGTGGCCAGAGACGCGACACTATGAAAAGTGCGTTCGCTTCGGGCGCGTCCCACTCATTGTCAAATTATTTCTTTCACTGGCTATTTAAACACACAAACTTTACTCTTTTTGCTGTCCAACAAAAATACGTAACTAATTTTTAAGGTATGACTTTTCTGGAACCCTATATATTTCTAATATGAGTGATTTAAAAATTAGATCGTTAATAGAGTACATATTTTAGGGGGTCGTTAATAGGAGCTTTTACGTTATGTTATTATTCGGATTCCACTCTACCATTTCGTTCAAAATACTTCACTGGAAATAAATGTAAGCGAATGCAGTTTTTGATAACTTTAACAAGTTTAGAACGATTTTGTGGTATTTTATTTTCAGTGAAGTAAGTAGTAGCAGACGAAATAGAACCGTAGGAACCTAGATTAAGAGTATCCAAATCCGAATGATAACATAGTTTGATGGAATATCGTCAGGATTACGATTTATTTCGGTATTACGTTTTTGTGGGCAATTTACGCTCCGCCGGGCTAAAGGTATTTCAATGTTCCCTGAGACGGGCTTATAGACGTGGCACAGGAAGGTTTTCGATATTGTCCTGAGTATTATGCTGAAGATGGCTACGATGGTTTTATTGTGGTACAAATCCCACACACTTCGGCCCATCCCAGTAGACTAGCAGCCTTCGAAGGGTTCCTCCTCGCACAAAAAAAAATGACAGATATCAGAATGAATAATTTCCAACAGATACATCGCACCGTTCCTGCTCGCGACCACGACGGTCGCCAACACGCTGATCGTGGTGGTACTCTCGCGCCGCCACATGCGCACGCCCACAAACGTCGTGCTAATGGGCATGGCGCTCTGCGACATGTTCACCATGCTCTTCCCAGCACCATGGCTGTTCTACATGTACACTTTCGGCAACCACTACAAGCCACTCAGCCCTGTGAGGGCGTGTCAGGCATGGAACTATATGAACGAGGTGAGTGCCTTAATGCTGAGCAGTCTGAAAAGAACTCTTTGTGTAAAGCAAGATGGTTTATTTCGTATTGTCTAGACATATATCTCTTATATCTTCGTAAAACATAAACAATCGTGAATCGGTTTCTTCAAGGCAAGCCCGCTCTGTCGTAGATCGCCGTATCGCAACATCAGACGAACTGGCGGTCAGGCGTAAGCCTATCACAAATAAAAAAAAAACTACCTCGCAAGTACTATGAATATTTAAAAACGTAATTTTACCAAAATCTAATTTTGGTTAACAAAAATATTTTTATTAAATTTCTTCTTTAATTTATTAAAAATAAGCTGCCTCATTAGCCTAGTAGTTCAGAGCGCGACAACTACGCTAGAGGTCCTGGGTTCGATTCCCAGGTCGAGCAAAATGTTATTGGGTTTTTCTAAGAAATTCTCAGTAGCAGCTCGGAGTTTGGAGTTTCTGTCCGATTATTGGGAATAGGTTCGCCCCCTATTACATGTGACCTAAACATACCGGAGTATACAATAGCACGTACTCCTCTGCCTAACCCTTTGAGAAATATAGGCTATATAAAGAATATGAGCTCACCTATTATGATGAATAATAATATTAATAAAACGCAAGTAAGTTAGGAGCACATGTGACGTGACGTAACAAACCGTGTAACTTGAATAATGGTGTTGTAGTAATCTTATAATGCCTTACCGAAATTTTATAACCTCAAACCCTATAAATCACTTTGTCGAAGATTGATTAAAGGAAACTATAAAATCGAACCCTCCACGAGACGTTTATAAACTACAGTAACAAAGTTTAATTAAAATTCCAAGTTAAGCCTGTGTAGACCCAGTTCCTAGCGTGCTACATGCAATATGGATTGGTCTTGACGTTATTAATAGCTTGTAATTGCATCAACGCAGTAGACATTTAACCACATCTAAGCGGCGGTAGCCTAATAGCTAGGGCGTCTTGCGATCATGTGGTTGCCGGTTCGAACCCCACCCATTACACTACCGACGTGAACCCACTCGTAACACAAGCATTTAGCTTAGCACGAGGGGTTAACAAGAATACTAGTAATGTACGACCCACATTGCTAGTAAGCGTTATTAAAAAAAAATATCTTGCAGTCTTCAATATTCTATCTTTGTATATTATGTTGGCACCCCTTTCGCTCTGGAAGCTGGCTGTGTTGCCAGGTGCCATTTTTTGAGCTGGGGTTCGGGATAAATTTAATTAACACCAATTTCACCGAAACAACAAATATTTTAATTAACTTGACAAATCTTGAATCTTGATAACACAACAGAAATTACTGAGAGAGTCACTACAGTATCACTTATCGCACTATAATGTCGCACTTGTAATCACTTAACTTTGCTTCGATATTCACTTCACCGTGTTCAGAACTAAACTGCCCTGGCCGACCCTCACGACCAGTATTTATATGAGTCACGAACGAAACGAAACGATTCTAGAATCGAACATTCTCGATAGGTCCACAAAATACGAGTAGGTAAGTACCTAAGTACCTACTTATAAACAATAGACGATAAAGTGATCGTCTATTGTTTACGGTCATTCACCTTGAACCCGGCTTTTCTTCGAATGTTCTACGTGCTTCTACGACTTATCTAGAATCTTCGTGACCCATCTCCGTAATAATAGTTACTCGGCGTAACAATATATTCCGGCTTCTAAACGGTGTATCAAGACGAAAGATGCACCAGATTTTAAATTGGTCTAACTTACAGCACTACGACTGTGAGACCCGCATCCAATTCCATCAAGAAGCAGTTGCGTGATACGTATATACATACATACAGACAGACAGAAAGACAAATATTCAAAAAAAAAATGTTTTGGCTTCTGTCGCTCTAATAAAAACCCCCCATATTAGTTTTTCTTCAATATCTGTATTGACCTGTTACAATTTTAATATAACGAACTGTTTTTAGGATTCCGTACCCAAAGGGTAAAACGGGACCCTATTACTAAGACTCTGCTATCCGTCCGTCTGTCTGTCTGTCACCAGGCTGTATCTCATGAACCTAACATGTTAGACAATTAAAATTTTCACAGATGATGTATCTCTGTTGCCGCTATAACCACGAAACCACTAAAAAACAGATTAAAATAAATATTTAAGGGGGCTCCCATACAACAGACATGATTTTTTTAGATAATGGTAGGGAACTCTTCGTGTGCGAGTCCGAATCGCACTTGGCCGGTTTTATTTTAACTCAATATCAACCTTTCAGGGGATGTAAATACATGATTACAACAACTTAAACGTCAAGACAATTACATTTAAAAACTTAATTACCTATCTAATAACATTTTGTTTTAATATATAGAAAATTTGGACATTTCGCTTCGGCGTGTGATTAAAATTATTATATTTTAAATTATCTAGTCTGTGTATGACATAATGTCAATATTTGAATGGATGAACTTCATCGACACTACATTTGAGTAAATAAAAAAATAACTTACTTCTAGAAAATTCGTTCTAAACAAGAAAAAATCGAGTAGTGTAGGTTAAATGAAGATAGTAGGTATAAAGATTCCTCGAAGCATTCAATTTTCTTATTACAATTTCTAAATTTTGTAAAGTTCAGAACCATGTGATAAAATTCATAAAAAGTTGTGTTTAACTTAACAGCCTCATTAGTCTAGTGGTCCCAACCACGACTGCTACGCTAGAGGTCCTGGGTTCGATCCCCAGGTCGAGCAAAGTGTTATTGGGTTTTTCTATGAAATTCTCAGTAGCAGCTCGGAGTCTGTATTTGTGCCCGGTTAATGGCAATAGGCTCGCCCTCTATTACATGGGACCTAAGCATACCGGCGAACTGTGACTGTACATTAGTACGCCTCTGGATAAACCTTCGGGGAATACAGGTGTGATGGTGTGAAGTAATTTTAATTCAAATTGGACCTAGTTATATTAAGCATATATAACAGTGATAGCGTAGTGGTATAACCGTTGGACTGCCAAGTCAAAGGTCTCGAGTTCGAACACAAGGCACGCACCTCTGACTTTTCGAAGTCATGTGCGTATTAATAGTTAATTATCACGCGCTTAAACGGTGAAGGAAAACATCGTGAGGATACCTGCATGCCTGAGAGATTTTCTCGACGGCGTGTGAAGTCTGCCAACCCGCACTAGGCCAGCGTGGTGGACTATAGCGTAATCCCTCTTATTCTGAGAGGAGACCCGTATCCAGCAGTGGCACAGTATAATGAGTTGATTATGTTATATTTAAGTAGATCAAAACATAAAATATAACCCCTTAGAATATTAACATATTTGCCGAAGGAACTACGACAACAATGCATGAAGGACGCTTCACAATAAAAATATATATTACAAATTGTACCAACGCGAGAGTTGGTAAATAGTAAGGGATGTTATCCAATATACGGCGCAAACGATGGCTCGTACATATTGTACCGATACCTGCTAGGGATGGGCCAGCTACCGACACGCTTATCGATAATAATTTGCAGTAAGTAGCTGTTGATTTCTCATTTTCAACATATGGGTGTTAAAACTGTACATATTTGTCTATGGCATCATTCATTCTCAAATGAATGAACCTATATTTAATTAGATTTTTTTATGGGATAGGAGGGCAAACGAGCAGACGGATCGCCTGATGGTAAGCGATTACCGCCGCCCATGGACACCCGTAACACCAGAGGAGTCACAAGTGCGTTGCTGACCTTTTAAAAGGGGATTGGGCCTCCGGTAACCTCACTCACTCGGCAAAACACAATGTAAGCGTTGTTTAAGACCGGTTTTCTATGAGGCCGTGGTATCACTCCGGTCGAGCCGGAACATTCGTGCCAAAGCATGGCTCTCCCACGTATTTTGTTTGAAAGTTGACATAGTCGAAAGTGTCAGCAATCAGAATATATTCAACCATTTAAAAATTATCAACTCTTTTCTAATTGATGAATGGCTGTGAGGAACTTTTACAGGTCTGATCGATTCTAAATTTACTTCAATGATATTGCAAGAAAACGGTAATCTTGACCTAATATGGCAGAGGTATTAAAAAAATGAGATTTACATTGTTAGCAGCAATAAATATTGAAAACTCTTGGTGGTACGACCCTATAAGTAATATATCAATCTATACTTATAATAAATCTGTAGAGAGGTCAATTCTGTACATGAAATATATTTCCAAAATAACTATCAGCGGGTGATTAGTGATCGATACTGACGCCAAAAATGCAATCAGTAAAATTTTTGTCTGTTTGTCTGTATGTTCGTTATAGAAACAAAAACCACTCGACGGATTTCAACGAAACTTGGTACAATTGTTTTTCATACTCCTGGGCAGGTTATTGTGTACTTTTCATCACGCTACGATCAATAGGAGTAGAGCAGTGAAGGGAAATGTTGGGAAAATGAGTGATTCATGAGAAAGGTTTCAAGCTATAAAACATCACGCTACAACTCTTAGGAACGGGGCAACGCAGGTGAAACCGCGGGCGAAGAACTAGGGAATAAAGTAACTATTCCACGCGGACGAAGTCGCTGGCAAAAGCTAGTAATAAATAAGGTCCTTTGACTAGTCTAGTATGACAAGAATAAAATAGAATAAAACTTCTTAGACGTAGCTTTTACATGTAAAAATACAATTATATAATAGAATAAAATAATCTTTATTGTACCTACACCATAAAAGACACAAAATCAAAAACCTTATAAAACTAAGGGTACAATGGCGGTCTTATCGCTAGTAGCGATATCTACCAGACCTTTGGATGGACAGGAAAGATATGAAACAAGAGGTTAAGGGTAGTCCATGGTGAACTACAAGATTATATAAAATTTTAATGACCTAAATATATTAACACATCATACCATCACGCCTGTATTCCCCGAAGGGTTAGGCAGAGGCGTACTAATGTACACCCACAGTTCGCCGGTATATTTAGGTCCCATATAATAGGGGCGAGCCTATTGCCATTAACCGGGCACAAATCCATACTCCGAGCTGCTACTGAGAATTTCATAGAAAAACCCAATAACACTTAGCTCGACCTGGGGGTCGAACCCAGGACCTCTAGCGTAGCAGTCACGCTTGGGACCATTAAGTTAGGTATATCAAAACGATATATCACTCACTCAATCCCTGATTCATCACGAATCTCAGACACTACGGCCTAAAACCACTGATCTCTATACCTATATATTTTTCTATGTATGACATTATACAGGTCAGTGCCTTAAACTAAAAAAAAACAACATTTGTACTTTTTTAATTAAAATAATCATTAATCATAATGAAAGTAAACATGTTTCTAAATAAAACAATAATACCAGACAACCATCTAAAGAAAATAGTCGGAGAAAGAAGAAAAATAAAAGAAAAGATAAAAAATAATAGACGATAAAAAATATCGACAAAACAAACACTCATTAACCTTATTTCCCGTCACTAGCAACTGTTGATTTGTGTCGAGAATCGAGAGGTATTTATAAAAAATGTTTGCGATCCCTTCTTTAACCTTCGTTCCGCTCGAATTAAACCACTGTCAATATTGCCTCGTCCAAATAAACCTGCAAGAAATTAAGAAAGCACAAATCAATTGTTTGTTTCTTATTTTTCAACAATAAATCTGTTTAGTAGTTTTTGAGCTAGGAACAAAGATCCGCACATAGACACACACATAGACTGTTAAACTAATTACCCTTTTTTTTCTTAGTAAGTTAAAAGTAAACGTTGCTCCAAGTTCTTGCTTACAATTCACTCAACACAATTACAAATAACCCGCCATTATTCTTAACTGAAGTTACACTGTATCTATACATCAAATCCCATATTTCTGTAACAATATATCCTTCTTGATTAGTAAACCGCAGTTTAATTAAAACCGACTACCCCAGAAAGATAATAAATCATTGCCAACAAAACCCCTTCAAAATACCTACTAAGTGAGCTCGAGACCGGGTTTCAAATTCAACAAGCTGGTAGATATCGATATTGTACCGATCTTTTACACTCGCTATCAAATGATAGCAAGGTATTGTTACAATGCGGGTAGAATGAACCGACTAAAGCGATATGGTCGCGTATTTTCAAATGCTCATTCAGCACGCGTCATCATCAACCAATTTTGTAGACTTACTGCTGACAACGGATATCCTCTTGGAATTGTGAGATTTAGGTTTAAGGTATTATCCATCACGTCCTAGTACCTAATGGATGAAGACTTTAAACGCCGTTAAAAAAAGTTCTAAAAAATGTGTAAAGCATGCAGGTTTCCTCCCTCTACCGTTTAAGCCAGTGACATATCGTATGAAAAATACGATGTTTCATACATTCCTAAATGTTGCTTGTCTACTTTTATATAAGCAGACGTAGGTACCAATTTTTTTTTTAAGAATAGGTTAGGTATGAGTCTTGTAGGAAAAGTAGTTGAGCACTACAAGTATAATCATCACTCAGGTGACTAAATCAGCACCCTACAATCGATTACTAAAAGTAGCATTCATAAATACGCGTCCTAATTATAAGCGATTTTTTAACAATAACACCAATTTATATATTTTGCGATTTAAGTAGGCCATAGACAATAGAAACTGTAAACTTTTTTTATAGAAGCTTGATAACACATAACATACCATCACGCCTGTACTCCCCGAATGGTTAGGCAGAGGCGTACTAATGTACACCCACAGTTCGCCTGGTATCTTTAGGTCCCATGTAATAGGAGGCGAGCCTATTGCCATTAACTGGGCACAAATCCAGACTCCGAGCTGCTAATGAGAATTTCATAGAAAAACTGAATAACGCTTTGCTCGACCTGGGGATCGAACCCAGGACCTCTAGCGTAGCAGTCGCGCTTGGAACCACTAGGCTAATGAGGCAGTCTATTTTATTAGACTAATGAGGTAGTTTATTTTAATTCTTTTTTTTTGTAAACATGAAATACATGCATACGACCCGCCTAAGTGGCAACTGCAGCGTGCAGATGTCAGCAACAGTCAGTGGTATCCCTTCACGCGTTGTTATCTTGAAACTTTTTCCCAGTAATTTCACAATATTTGCTTAGCGACAGAATATTTAGCACTAACCCAGACGAATCCAGTAGAACAATAGCATATTAGTTATAAATATATTTGCTCCAAATTAACACTTATTTGACTACACGATTTATATAATTATTTGACGACACGATTAGCGGTTGAGCGATCTACTTCTGCGCCACGTGTTGTGGGTTCGATCCCCACACGGAGCAAATATTTGTATGATCTACAGGTAGTTGTTCCGGGTCTGGGCGTTTGTGTATGTGAGAATTTGTGTTTGTAAACGCACCCACGATACAGGAGAAAATCCTAGTGTGGGGCAACGTTTAAAAAAAATAAAAAAAAAACCCCTGAAAGACCAAACCTCAAGCCAACTTAGTCAGAAACACTAAACGCAAAACAATATTAGGGGAAATTTATCTTCAATAAGAAGCGTAAAAAAAAAAAAATCGCCTGATATCCGTCGTCCATTTCACTGGAATTACACAAAGGCATTACCAGAATTCTTAGGAATGTTTCACACTTGATTTCACCCGTTAAGATTTTCTTTTATTAAATTAAGTAAGCTATTGAATTGATACTTTTGTCCGATGCCTCGTGTAGTGCAATCGCATCTTGAAATGGTTTTGACAACTATTCTTAATCGACCTCAAAAAAGTAGGGCTATCTTTTTTTATTGGTGTGTTCTTCGAATTTGGTGTCTGACTAACGCTTACAATCACGCCGGATAATTAAATATCGAAATAATATAAATAAATAAATGACACTGGATTAGAATACGATGCCTCACATAAAACCGGGGTGAAACAACGCTTACGTTGTGTTTCGCCGAGTGAGTGAGGTTACCGGAGGTCCAATCCCCTTTTAAAAGGCCGGCAACGCACTTGTGACTCCTCTAGTGTTGCGGGTGTCCATGGGCGGCGAGAATCGCTTACCATCAGGCGGTCCGTCTGCTCGTTTGCCCCCCTATCTCATAAAAAAAATATATTAAAAAGTAAGCATGATATTCCAAAAAGGTGATACAAATAATAATAATTCATACTCGTGGACGTCAAAATTGGGTCCGACCTGGATTAAAAGAAGGTTATGTGCAACTCCAGCTTATAATTTATTTTATCAAATTTTATCCACATCCGTTCAGCCGTTCTGACGTGATTCAGTAACAAACATGCATCCATCCAAATTTTCGCATTTATAATATTAGTAACATTATACGAAACCAATAAATAGGATAAAACAATATCCTGATCCAGGTCTGTCTGTTTATTCTGTGAGTTCATCTAATCTATGCATCAGATGTTGATACGATTTTAAATATTTAAAGATATTATCTTTTTTTGTGATTTTTTTGCATTTTCCATGCTAAAATTATAAGCCAAGCCAAGCGGGTGGGACTCGCGGTGGCTTAGCGGTCAGAGCGTCTGGTGTATCTAACCAGGAGATGCAGGTTCGAATCCTGCCCGCGATTGAATTTTTCCTTTACTAAAATAACTTTATAAAATTAGCATGGAAAATGCAAAAAAATCACAAAAAAAGATAGTTAAAAGGTAAGGTGGCATCGTACGATATCGAACTAACTGTAAAGTAAGTCATATCGGTTAACGAGCAAGGAAACTTGCTTTTCAATAGATGTCGCCAACGTCACCTTATGACGTAAATTCAGAATGTGAAGGCAAATTTCGATCAAGCGGGTGGAACTCGCGGTGGCTTGGTGGTCAGAGCGTCTGGTGTATCTAACCAGGAGACGCAGGTTGGAATCCTGCCCGCGATTGAATTTTTCCTTTACTAATTTAAAGATATTTTTCCGGAATTCGGAATTTCCGGAATTTTTATTTAAAACATTCATAATTACATCGACATAGAAAGACAGAAAAAGATTTTATTTTCATCCGTATGATGCACAACAAATCACAATGCTTATAAACTAACCCTCAGAGGAATGAACTAATCATAACTATGCTAAACAACCAAGTAACGGTTGCGTAAAAAAAACGGCAGCTGTGGACACAGCGGACACAGCAAGGCAAGCCTGCAAGGCAAGCAGCCGAACATAGGAACATTGCAAAGCTGGATCAAGACACTTCTCTATCTCATCATCATCCCCTGCCTTTATCCCAATTAACTTGGGGTCGGCGCTGTCTATCTACATATATGTATATTTTAATACAAATAAATGTTTGTATGTTTTCCCCTATGCATTCTTAAACCATTCATCCGTTTTTTTAATAAAGCTTACTAGCAGTATGGATGGCACATTACTAGTATTCTTGTTAACCTCTCGTGCTAAGCTAAAATGCTTGTGTTACGAGTGGGTTCACGTCGGTGCAATGCAATGGGTGGGTTTCGAACCGGCAACCACATGATCGCAAGTCCGACGCCCTAGCCATTAGGCTACCGCCGCTTACAATGCAATGAAACTCACGGGTTTATGACAAAAAAAAAGGCGACAGCGCATGCTGGGACGACGACCAGTCTTCTATAAAACAGAATGCATCACTCGGAAATCAACAAACCAACAATCAGACAAATGAATGCAGTGTGACTAAATCCTAGGCATAGGTCAGTTGCGATTCCTTTCGAGCGTTCAAAAGCACTTGAAAATCCGATATTTTCTCACAGAAATCCGCTGGAAAGTTGCAGACCGAGCAAAAACGCAAACAACTTCTTTTGCTATTTCAAAAAGATCTTTCCTTTGGAAAACGTTCGTTGATTTTTCTCTCAACTGCAAAAGTAAGTTGGTGAAGTCTGTATAATCGGTGTTCTATTTGAGAATTCAAAAATTGCGTCACCAAAGCGCAAAGGGATGTAAATCTGAATTTATTTGAATCTTCGAATTCAAGACTTAATACCAGTTTCTTTTGAAGTTTCTTATGAAATCTTTTTGTAAGCACCTCAATGACTTATTTTTTTTTACCACTTATGTCGGCAAATGTGCCTATCTATTCTGTTTACCTAATGGTAAGTAATCATCGCCCCCCATGGACACCTGCAATACCAAAGGAGTTGTCTATGGGTTGCCAAGCCTTAAGAACCTCTTTGGATAGCAGACTGCCAGAGCCGCAGCAACCTTGAAGGGTAACTGGCTCCCAAAACATAATTAATTAAAATACACCAAGGTGTTTTACGACGTAAACATGGTTGCCAGATAGTATTACCACCTAGCAAGTCAGATATTTTCTCACCCCTTAGGAGTTGCCGATCTGAATAGCAGTGAGAAATTTTATTCTAACCCGTTGCCTCTCATGCCGATATGATCTGTAGATGCCAACTTAAGTATAGCTTAAGACGCAAGTATTTTATTCCCTACAATATGGTTGAGTCAAACCGCGTCGATACACACGTCATCGTGAACGGGTACTGTCTGTCGGGACTGGTCGGCTCTTACTTGCTGTGGCAATCCCTTTCTTTCTAAATATAACAACTCCTTATACTGAATAAATCTTACACATCAAACTGCATAATCGTCAAACTATTTAAAACAAAGTTGTAAAGATTAATAATGTACCTAATCATGTTTTTTTAAAAGAGTATCTATGGAGTTTCTTGCCGGCTCTTCTCCATAAGACCCACTTTTTGGAACCGTGCAACTAGTTTGACTTTTCAAAAGTGCCTTTCTAATGGTCTAATTGAAGTAAAACATTTTGACTTTGATTTTCGCCTTTTAGTTTGACACTCTTACGGCAAAGATGAATCATTTGACACCTCATTTGTTAAAATCTGATCAGTAATTTTTGAGCTACGATCTTCCATCTATACATAGACGTATACATAGACTGTGAAACACATTATTCTTTCTTATTCGTAGTCAGGTAAAAATATCATAAAACTTTCTAAAGTTATTTAAGTAATGTCATTGATGAAACAGGAAAAAGCGTAATTTTTCAACGTTTCATAACTGCCACTTTGCAAGCCTCCCTTTTCACGCCTGTAATCCGGTGTGAAAAGAATTCATTATGACCTATTAGCCTTTCAGTATTCGGCGAGCGACTTCCTGAATGTTTCAGAGGCCGCTGAAAAAAAGGCTCGGCTTGGATTGTAATTATATTTTTGAATATTCAAATTTTTGCCAGGTGTCGCTATAAATTTGGAAGGGATCTAACTAATTTCATTTTTAAATTTCTTAAGAATGGTACAGGTTTTGGTGTTGCTACTTTGATTTTTATTTTATTTTGATATAAGTTATTGCCGTCACACCTGTGTTCATATTTTTTAAAAAAATCTTATTAGCAATATGGGTCGCACATTACTAGTTTTCTTGTTAACCCCTCGTGCTAAGCAAAATGCTTAAGTGCAATCGCAAGTCACGCCCTAGCCATTAGGCTATCGCCGATATTATCTTTATATATATAATTCTTCTGTGAGTGTGTATGTCACTGAACTTCTCTCAAACGACTGGACCGATTTTGATGAAATTTTTTGTGTGTGTTCAAGGGGATCTGGGAATGGTTTAGATCAAACGACTGGACCGATTTTGATGAAATTTTTTGTGTGTGCGAATGGTTTTGTCCGCTGTCCGCTGTATTTCGCTTTATACGTAGCGAAGCACGTACCGGGCCGCTAGTATTCGTATATAATTCAAATATTTTATTTCAATTAGACCATATACAGATACCTACTTTTGAAATGTCAAAAGCTATTTACACGGATCCAAATAGTAGGTCTTATTGAGAAGAGCCGGCAAGAAACTCTATAGATACTTGTATAATAACTTTCGTGAGGCGTATTCATAATTATTTAAAGACTACACGGTTTACTCACGCGCATTCTCGGGATCGCCCGACTAGTTTCAGACTCAATAGGAGTCCTTAATCATGAGCTGACGCGGCGGCGGCGGTGTCGCGAGTCGAACTCGATAACTCTATAGATACTCTTTTAAATAGGTAATATATACTGGTTTCTGACACTTACGCGAATATTAGACATTGAAATAAAACTACTTTTTACGGATTTTATCGCGTTGTATTGATATTATTTGATTCCCGACGTTTCGGATCCTTTACAGCTTCCATGGTCACGGGTAGACTTAGTTGTTGGACGTCTTAATGTTACAATTACTAACAGCTACCTTACATTTTTGTTCATATTGGCGGTCCGATTCACGCAGAACGAGCTCACCGTATCCTTCGGTCTTGCAGTTTTGGACTTGGATTTTGATTTTATGGAATCTATAATGGGGTTCCAAGCATAAAATTTCCAGCGATAAAATCCGTAAAAAGTAGTTTTATTTCAATAGGTAATATATGTTTAAAATGTTTTTCTTCTATCAATGTGAGTACAGGGTTCCGTGCCCACCCCAAAATGGTCTACAACCCATCCCAGAATGATGACATAACAGTTTGAAATTCTAGGACATCTGTCTACTCAGCTTCATCGGCCATCGTATGTCAGTGACCGACCCCAGGAAAATCACCCTAGATACCCCAATGGCTCTATTCCCTGAAGAGATACGCAGAAGTCTACCGCAGTTTGCCAGTATATTTAGGTCCCATGTGATAGGGGCGAGCCTATAGATCCTATCATTATCCCATCAGTGTTGGATTCGGCTAGCAGTCTAAACAAATGAAGCTGGGCATATCAGCTTCTGATAGGTTTTTTTTATTCTTGATAGGCTTACGCTTGGCCGCCAATTCGCGCGCGAATTGAGCGCGCTTGCCCAGAAGAAATCTGCCTTACCTGTATTCATTGTGTTTTATATACAACCCAATTTCTGGACAGTAACCAATACCTAAGGATTAAGTGGTTGTCAGGCTTTTCGGGCTTTCAGCTGTCCCTAATGAATCTCATAGATGTCTGTATGACAACGTGCTCTCCGAGGAACGGCTCCGTTGGATCCTTTTTTTAAATGGCTTAAGTCAGCAAACGAGCTGACAGGTCACCTGGTTAGTAGTCATCGTCGCCCATGGACACCTCACCAGAGGACTAGCATTACCGACCGTTACGGACTGCAGACTACCAGAGCCGCGGCAACCGAGGGGTACTGGCTCTTACGTGAAAAGTCGAAACACACCTTGGTGCTTTACGACAGACTCCAACCTAAGGATGGTCGCCAGCTAGTCAGACACCAAGAGGTCCTCCCTAGCTTAAAAAAGCGTAATAATATTAACGATTATTATTTTTGTGTGCAGGTAATACCGGCAATGTTTCACACAGCAAGTATATGGCTGACCCTGGCGCTAGCGGTACAACGGTACATCTACGTTTGTCACGCGCCGGTAGCTAGGACATGGTAAGTGTAATAATAACAATAATTACATAATAACTCTATTCCTCCTCCGCAACTGAATTCCTCCTAAACGGCTGGATAATTTGATTTAGGGCTCCGTACCCGAAGGGTCTAAGCGGAACCCTATGGCTGTCAGTCACGTATCCGTCTGTCCGTCGTCTGTCACACAGGTTTTACAGCTAAACGGTTGTAGCTACAGCCTTCAAATTTTCACAATTTATGCATCTTGTAATGCTTTGGGTCACTTGACTGTTTTTTTTTATTTTTAGAACAGGACAACCTGAATAATCTGGCGGGTGGGTCTCGCGGTGGCTTAATTCGTAATTGCACTCATAGCGTTTGGTGTATCAAACCAGAAGATGCAGGTTCGAATCCTGTCCGCAGTCAAATTTTTCCTTCACTAAAATAACTTTATAATCTTAGCATGGAAAATGCAAAAAAAATACAAAAAGATATCAAATAAATAAGATAAGTATAAAAGTCCGATGTAAGTGTGTTAGTTCGTAATTATTCTCCTCCTGCGTAAAATCGTATTGAGATACACCTTTCAAAACACGTGATATAGTGAAGTAACCTGCCGAAATTACGCCACAACATTGCCTAAGGGCGTCCCCAAACTTATCGGAGTGGAATCGGTTTGAGGCCTGTACAAACAACGATATTATTCGCTTCACCGTCTCCTCGACTAAATGTTTCTGAATATAGCATCACTAGCTAGTGACTGCGGTTCCACACATCTCTAAAAAAAGAAAGAACTTTTTGAGACAAAAGGTAGCCTATGTCCTCCAAACTCCAATCTATCTCCAATGTAACAAACTGACAGACACCGTTACTTTTGCATTTATAATATTAGTATAAATTAGGTTTTGCCAGCGGTTTCACTCACAGCTCAAAAGACTAAGATAAAAGGTAGTCTATATCCTTCTCCAAGATCCAATCTATCGTCATACCAAAATTCACCAACATTGTGTCAGCGATTCCGGCGTGAAAACTTAACAGACAGAGATACTTTCGCATTTATAATATTAATTGCCTCATCATCAGCCTAGTGGTCCTAAGCGCGACTGCTACGCTAGAGGTCTTGGGTTTGATTCCCAGGTCGAGCAAAGTTTTATTGTGTTTTTCTATGGAATTTTCAGTAGCATCTCGGAGTTTGGGTTTTGTGCCCGGTTAATGGCAATAGGCTCGCCCCCTATTACATGGGACCTAAACATACCAGGCGAACTGTGGGTGTACAGTAGTACGCCTCTGTCTAACCCTTCGGGGAGTACAGGCGTGATGGTATGTATGTAACATAGGTACCATCACACCTGTATTCAGATCGGGCACAAATCCAGACTCCGAGCTGCTACTGAGAATTTCATAGAAAAACTCAATAACACTTTGCTCGACCTGGGGATCGAACCCAGGACCTCTAGCATAGCAGTCGCGCTTGGGACCACTAGACTAATGAGGCAGTCATGTACCTATGTTATGTTAATATAAGTATGGATTTGTACTATAGTCTTCTCCGGACTTATAGTTAGCAAGATGGAGGAGCGCTGATGTGTCGAGAATATTACACATAGCAAGTACAATGCACTATGACGTCAGCTTCAACGCCACGTCATCCGGAAAACGTTTGCTATTAAACATAGCCTTATTCTCTTTGAACGCGCCTGAACTAAGGCATAACGCCTTGTACATATATCTTCAAGCTCAGTTCCCTGAGCTTCATACAGTAGAGATGGATAAAATATTCATCTATTCGGCAATGTTCCTCGACATTCGGCCTTTCACTTTTGGTCGAATATTTGATAACAGATAAAATAATATGAGTGTCGGAATTATAATAGGTAGTGATTTATATTAACGTATGCTTCGTGGTTGTTGTCTATAGCTATCTGCAATATTAACTTTTTTATAACTGTTTAGTTTCATTTTCACAGTGATTAACAACTTCTCCAACGTCAATCTAATATGCTTTTCTTCAATGTAGTGTATTTTATAAAAATTTAAATTTCGTCTAAACTGAAGTCAAGCGTTTTTTATTATTAATTTTAAGTCATGGTACACCAATAACCACTTTTCCGATACAGGTAGTAAACTTAGTAAATGAAAATTTCGTCACGAATAACGTAAAATAAATACACAATATAGTGTAGATTCTTAACAATACTCTGTGATATGAATTCGCTTACACTGCGGACTTAGCCGAATATTAGAGGCCGCATATTCGCATTCCCCCCATCCCTACTAAATATCGTATAATCATGCATAATTGGTAATTAGTAGGTAGTATTACTGGAATGCTTGGCATGTTAGACGGTAGAACGTTATCTGAGTTTGAATAGACGAGCATTATATTATATTGAAGCTGTATCAGGATATTAACTATTCAGTAGGTAATTAGCTCGTACAGTATCGAATGAGAGAAAAATATTAGAAAATAATAGGGTTTCTATATTATTTTTACAGTAAACAGAGACGTGTTAAATATAAAGCACTATTTTATTTTTTCTTGAATAATAATATTTTTTATTTATTGTCATAAATTTTTAGGCACATTATAATGTATTTCCCTGGCCCCTGTGCTACTGTAGACTGTATTACAGGAGCCAGTATCTTCCCCTTAATAATAGGTTAAAAGAATATTATAACAAAAAAACGGTTTAAAAGCAAGAAAAAAAAGTATTTAAACCAAGAAATATTTTAAGATATATAATTTTAAGGGAAGATGTGTGTGTAAATTCATAATGATGGGTTTGCGAATGTTGTTTTGGGTGCTGTGTTGTGTTATAGTATTAGAAGGTGCATGTTTGTTTAGTGTGTGTGACTATGTATTGTTTTTGAATGTGTGCGAATGGACTACTGTAGGTACTGTTTAATAAAAAAAACTTTCAGGTAATTATGAAATCATTATAAAGAGCAAATGTTCTCAATAGTGTAGTAGTAGTGTTAAACGTAACAAACAGACACGATTGGCGTAGCAGTTGAGCGATCGGCTTCTGCGCCACTTGTTGTGGGTTCGATCCCCACACGGAACAAATATTTGTATGATCTACAGGTAGTTGTTTCGGGTCTGGGCGTTTGTGTATGTGAGAATTTGTGTTTGTAAACGCACCCACGATACAGGAGAAAATCCTAGTGTGGGGCAAAGTTTTTTTAAAAAAAAAGAAAAAAAGAAAGAAAAGACTGAGTTACTTTCGCATTTATAATCGTACATACTATCTACCTATATGGGTTAATCACTTGTCTGGAGTGCTTGTTCTTATCGTGTTTAATGTTTAAACAATTTTCGAATAATAATTATGAGACCACCTCTATGACATTAGGCATGGCCGATTAAGGATCGTCCCTCGACGATATTCAGCAGATATTCGGACATGAAAAACACACCAGCAAAAGTGACAGATGGCTCTGGAAGATCGTGCTACAACGTCTTATTGCACACATTAAATCGAGCCATCCCTCACAACTTAAAAATGATGGCATTAAGGGCCCGGCAGAGCGTGAATTGCCCACAAAAACGTAATACCGAAATAAATCGTAATCCAGACAATATTCTATCAAATTATGTTATTATTCTGATGTGGATACTATTAGTCTAGGTTCCTAGGGTACTATTTCGTCTACTACTACTTCACTGGAAATAAAAGACCGGAAAATCGTTCCAAACGTGGTAAAATTATCAAAAATTGCATTCGCTTACATTTATTTCCAGTGAAGTATTTTGGATGAAATGGTAATGTAAGAACCTAGATTAACGGTATCGTAATCCGAAAAATCACAGAATTTAATTAAATTGTGTTTGAATTACGATGTATTTCGGTACTACATTTGTAAGAGAAATTCGGTCCGCCGGACTCTTAACCAAAGGGACGGGTTCAAGTCAGCCATTAATAGGTGTTTTGCTTAACAAGAAATACATCGTGTGATGGATGTGAACTGGACCTAAAATCTGTGACCCCCACCCTTGACTCGAAGGCTGAATCTACCCTCGGCGTTAACACGTTTTGTTACGGCATCTATTAAACCAACGAAATCGAAATACTAAACTCACATAACCCAAAAAGAACTACGTGTCTGCTGTCTCGACACTTAAGCTCTAACGCCGTACGATCAAAGTACAATGCGACCCCCCAAATTAAGGACCTCGCCGTGTGCCACTTGACCTTTCTTTGTTTCTAAGTGGGAAACTCACTGGAGTACGTGACGGTATCCCGTATAGCTATAGCAATATACTGGCTAGGCAATAATGCTATTTATCGTCAGTGGCGTAAGGATCATAAAAATAAAATCATTCCTTACCTACCAACCCTAACTCTTTGGAGGTACAGTCGTCCACATTAATTAGTTACTCCACTCGTGTCATGCTTACTCTATAGCTCCGACTATAAAGCAACCGGAATCTCACAGATACATCACATCACAACATCCCAAAGAGTTAAGCAGTTATGTGCTCATATACACTTAAATCTCTTTTATTTATTTTATGCACATAACACAGGTTTATAGATTTTGACGACACGTTTGGCGTAGCGGCTGAGCAATCGGCTTCTGCGCAACGTGTTGTGGGTTCGATCCCCACACGGAGCAAATATTTGTATGATCTACAGGTAGTTGTTCCGGGTCTGGGTGTTTGTGTTTGTAAACGCACCCACGATACAGGAGAAAATCCTAGTGTGGGGCAACGCTTTAAAAAAAAAATAGATTGACATTCGTCATTCTCACATATCGCCTGGATGTTTTAGATCCCATGTAATACGAGTAGGTTTGACCCTACTACCTGCTAAAAAACAGCTGTTTAAGAAGTTTTCTTCTTTTTCTTGTCTGCATTTTGGGGTACGTTTATTACTAGAGTCTCCTCTAGAGGACCTAATTTCTCTTACAAAAGCAATACCGAAATAAATCGTAATTCAAACACAATTTAATCAAATTCTGTTATTATTCTGATTTCGATACCGTTAATCTAGGTTCCTACGTTACCATTTCATCCAAAATACTTCACAGAAAATAAATGCAAGCGAATGCAATTTTTGATAACTTTACCAAGTTTGGAACGATTTTTTGGTCTTTTATTTCCAGTGAAGTAGTAGTAGACGAAATAGTATCGTAGAAACCTAGATTAGCGGTATCCAAATATGAATAATAACATAATTTGATAGAATATTGTCTGAATTCCGATTTATTTCGGTATTACGTTTTTGTGGGCAAATCAAGCTCCGCCGGACCCTTAACATAAATTTTTACATACATAAACACCGAGACTAGGATATACCTTTAGGTCATACGTATATTTGTTCCGTTTGTTCGGCTCAGACACTACGCAAAACGTGCTGCATAAGTTACATAGTGTTCATTTATAGACCGTTAGCCTTGCTTTTTTATGCTACGATCTAAGCTATGACATATAGCTATAGTTATTCCCCATCTTTTCACAAACCTCAAAACAAACATATGATTCAGAGACATACAGATACCCAAATTTGTAAAAGTAAACATAACATAAACACTAGTCTTTCGGTACTGCGAAGTAATAAAACATCGATTCGTTTGGTTTGGCGGAAAGATGCCATAAAAAGCACATAAAACTATTTATAGTTAATTCACTAGTCGTGTTTATGTTACTGACCAGGTAAACTTGTGGTTAAAACCAAAAAAATAACAAGATGGAGTGCAGAACAGCAACGATTTACCTGCCTGTCTGTCGAGTAGTGTTGCCCAAATGCAAGAACAAGACGAGACTTAGCCAGTCTTGGTCTTGGTCTTGCACCAATACACCTGGTCTTGGTCTTGGTCTTGGTCTTGCGCTCCCAGTCTTGGTCTTGGTCTTGGTCTTGCAGCAAGAGTCTTGCAAGTCTTGCAATTACCTATTAGTCTATTACTATTTAATAAAGTTTACTTTAAATCTTAGAAAAACGTATTGGAATTGGAACATTGTGAGCTTGAATTAACATAGCCATAGTAAAGATCAAGCAGATTAATAAATAACTGAAGATTTGATAAGAAATTCGAAAAATCAACTGACCTATATGTCGTTTTCCATGGAAGTAACTGTTTCTTAATAAACATTTATGATTTATAAGCTTACATTTGCTAAAACATGTAAAAAAACAAATTAATTACAATAACTTATTAGTAGGTAAGTACCTACGCTTTTTATATTATTTTATTAGTTTTGTAGAATTTTTTTACACGTTTCAAGTATATTTAAAAGTGGCTACAATATTTATTAAACGGGTGATATTTGAACACTTTTTTGCTATTTTTTCTTGTAAAAACTTAAGAAATATAATGACTAAATGTACAATAATAGTACCTAAGTAATTAGTTTAAAACCATATAAGTAATCAATATTATAATATATACTTACTAGAATGAATTAATATGACATCTACTACCTATCTTTACCATTTTATCCTAATCATAATACTACTTGCGTGATCAGTATAATGTATTCATTTTCATTCTAAGCACTCTGAAACTTATTTATTCTTTGGAACACCTGTAGGTACTCTTAAAAAAATTCGAAATTATTTTGCATGAGTATACCTACGCCCTATGGCGGCAATCAAATAGTGTCACAAATTTTATGATTTCGGCGTGGCGGCAACGATTGTTTTAGATTTCAAAAGAAGCCGCCGGCGCGTGTATCATAAACATGTACTTCCGAAAAGCGGCAAATTTCTTTGAGAAGTAAGTACAAAACCTTTGATGCCGCATTATCAAAGTGCCGATGGTTAAAACATAACCATGCATGCACTCAGTTTGATTTTAATAGATATTTTTTTATTCGCTATGTTTATGGTATTAGTCGTAATGCGCATAGGTCCAGTTTTTCATATTCTTTGATACAGTTTTTTGCGTCTCATAGAATTCCTAAGCGTACCTACCTATACACCGAACTGTTACACCTAACTACTCAGTGAAATAGCGCTAAGTCCTAGCTGCAAGACGCAAGAGTCTTGCAGGCTATGTCTTGTTCTTGCTCAAGTCTTGCACGGTCAGTCTTGGTCTTGGTCTTGCTAAAAATACGCGGTCTTGTTCTTGGTCTTGGTCTTGCAAAAACGCAAGAACAAGACCAAGACTGCAAGACCAAGACTGAATTTGGGCAACACTACTGTCGAGACTGGTCGGCTCTAGACATTTTCTTTTCTCTTTTGGAAGGCAAGTGATCGTGGTCTATTGAATTAAGTATATTTGGTATTATCCTTCACATCAAGCTACATGAGTCTCACATTATAATACTTAACAAAATTTTAAACAATCACAATGTCATAATTTTTATTTAAAAGAGTAGAGTTAGGGTTCACGGTGGCTTAGAGGTCAGAGCGTCTGGTGTATCCAACCAGGAGACGCAGGTTCGAATCCTGCCCGCGATTGAATATTTTCCTTTACTAAAAAATAACAAACAAAAACTGAAACAAATCGGTTCATTTTTCTTTTTAAAAAAAAACATTGCCTCGCACTAGTGTTTTCTCCTGTATCGTGGGTCCGTTTACAAACACAAATTCTCACATACACAAACGCCCAGACCCGGAACAACTACCTGTAGATCATACAAATATTTCTTTTATGTGGGAATCGAACCCACAACACGTTCCGCAGAAGCCGATCGCTCAGCCGCTACGCCAAACATGTCGTTAAATTCCATTCGTTTGGGTTCAAGAATGCAACAGACAGACACACAGATACACACAACAAACTTATAACACCCCTCTTTTTCGTCGGGGGTTAATAACTTTATGAGAGTACGTGTCCATTCTCCAACATTAACAAAGGGGTCCCACCCATCATCCTTAATTATACTTGTTAATATTCTCCTCTGTATACAAGATGTACAAGATGGAAATTAGAGATACACCCTACTGTTATTATTAATACGAATTTTGTTGATGATTGGAACTAGTTAAGGTGCCTACTGACTGGAATTTTTTATATCCTCAGTTCGACATACCTAATTATATGTAGTATATTTTTGTTCTGTGTAAGGGGTGAGCCTATTGCCATTAACCGGGCCACAAGCCGCTCCTGAGAAATACAGTAAGACTCGGCCTAGTTATCGAAATTAGGTCCTTATCCTCATAATTTTTATGAGCGAACATAAGTGAACAATATAACAAGAAGATAGTATAAATAAACGAATTATAACAAAAATGTCGTCTAAGCCATGGCAACACCGAATTATTCGATTGAGTACTGCCGCGCAAACTTGATTAAAATACCTTTCAGGGCGTTCCCTTTACGAAATAATCCATTCTCCTGCTCGCCAAATGAAATTATATTTACGTAGCACCATTTTAACATTCAAAAATAAAATGATAAAGTGGGTAAACCCTTATTTCTACTCCCACACATTTACAACAAAGTATGCTATTCCCTAAAAGATATAGAATAAAAACAAGATTAATTAATCTTACATGGGAAAATACGATGAATATTAGACTCTTTTAGCCTTTTTTGGTCATATCACTAGGCTATTCTGATAGCCTATCGGACTGCCAAATCAAAGCTCTCGAGTTCGAATCCAAGGCACCTCTAGTCAAGTGCATATTAACTATTTTAAGGAATCCATCGTAAACCTGCATGCCTGAGAAATTTTCTTGACGGTCTGTAAAGTCTGCCAACCCGCATTGGATGGTATGGTGGACTATAGCCTTATCCCTCACCTTCTGAGAGGAGACCATTGCCCAGCAGTGGGACAGTATTGTTGATTAAATGTTATAATATGTCCCACTTATGGTGTCATGTACGGGAGCTAGGGTTTATGATTCCGTCTCCTCGACTCGGCTCGGACGACGGTAATGCGGCTAGGTCATGCCGATTCCGCTTCGATAACTGTGTGACCCTAATGGTGGTCTAGCTACTTAAAAGATCTTCATCGGAAAGCAACCCCTGGATCACTTATTCATTTGATAAGGGTGAGGGATTCAAAAAGGTCGGGACTCGTACCCGTGTCGTAAGGAAAGTGTTAAGAGGTAGAGTGTATGGTTTTGACAGGTGTATAGGAACTTTAAGTGTGGAACTCTTTTGTGGGAAAATTATAAAGTATCTATAGAATAGCCGTTCCATGAATTGGCCCGAGTTCGAACCCAAAAAATTAAATACTATCACGCTTGTAGTCTCCGAAGGGTTGGGCAGAGGTATAGGTACTAATGTACACCCACAGTTAGGAATTTTAGGTCCTATGTAATAGGCACAAATCCAAATTCCGAGCTGCTATTGAGAATTTCATAGAAAAACCCGATAACACTGCTCAATCCTGCCTAAGATCTAATTTATCTTTCACTAAAACTGTATATCTTTAGAACTCCTGGTCATAAGCCACAAATTACCAATATTTCCTCAACTAAACTAATTAAGGTGTCAATAAAAATATAACGTAAAACCTACCTCAGACTACCGACGTAGTCCGAATTGCTTATAGCTCATAAAAAAGTTGGGCAAATAAAACATTAGTTGCTTAGTGTTGCGTCCTGTTACGCATTTTATGGGCATCGCTAGAAAATTAGAGCACACGTACAAATATAAAACTGACCAGTTACGTTGAGGTATTAAACACTACGTACTAGATAGAGACATCCAAGAATATTTTTATAACGGCTACGTCAAGCAAATTTTGTGCGCTTGAGAAAGTGTTAATTAGATTAATCATAAATTTGATATTATCTGTGATCCATGGATAGATTTATCATTTATCACAAGATTCTTACGGGGTGCATATTTTTCAAAAATCTACTTTTTGTGTACTGTTGGAAAATTGACCATTCTTTCGAAGGAAAGGAATTTATTACGGTTTTGGCACTTTAAAAACTAAATAGTCAAATCAGCTTAGCATATCCTTTTCGATTCTCGTATTTACATATTTTTTCAACCAAATTTGAAAATCTTAGTACCTCATTTGTCTAGTAGACCCATTAACGATTGATGAGAGATCTGTGATCTCTATTGTTTAAGAATCATCAGTATCAACTCGGAGTTTGTATTTGTGCCCGGTTAATGGCTATTGGCTCGCCCTTCTATTACCTACATAGAACCTGAAATATAGGGAACGTGGCATATTAATTTTACGCTCGACATCCTCCTATTCTGAAAATATTCCTGTAAAATATTCTTTACATCACCGTCCGCCATGCGAAGTGTTGACCGCAAAACCAACTAGACGGAACTGTAAACTTTTATGAACACTCCTTTAGTGTCTGTGGTCAAACCAGCCGCAAACTGTAGTGATGTGATACTGCAGATTTCGGGATTACAAGTAAGAACTAACCTATGTCGATTCCGAAATCATAAATTAAGATTTCAAATTGCTACATCTTATTTCTTATTGAGTCATCTTCAATGGGATAACTCAATTTATGGGACTTAAAGACATGGCTAGCTCTGATTACGTAAATTGCATATTTCTAAAATCAGAATCAACAATCTGAATCACGTTTATGCACATTTTAAAGCCGTGTGGAATTTTTCCTCACATAAATCCTACTTGGCAATGCGATTCAGACTTTAATGTTTGTGTAACGATCTGGATTCTATCTAGACAGACACTTTCTAGATTTTTACGTTTAAAGTTGCCGTGAAAAACAGCTGAAATGTGAACAATTTTAGACCCGTTTTATCTTTGATTGTGGCGTGACTGAATAAAAAAACTGAAACAAAAAACCTAGGTTTAGACATTTATTTGCAAAAAACTAAAGTTGTTACCGACATAGCTCAAAGGATTAGCAAGCTGAAGTGGCAATGGGACTGTCGGAGAACTGACAAACGCTGGAGCAAACGAGTTCTCGAGTGGAGACCGTGCCTAGGCAAACGTAGTGTAGGGCGCTGCTGGCCAGGTGGAGTGACGACTTGCGGAGGGTAGCTGGCAGCGACTAGATGAGGAAAGCCGAAGATCGGGCTCTGTAGCGTTCACTAGGAGAGGCCTACGTCCAGCTGTGTACGAATATAGGCTGATGATGATAAAGACATTTATTTCTCATACTTATATTTTATCATCATCAAACCATTATACTGTCCCAATGCTGGGCATGGGTCCCTTCTCAGAAAAAGAGGGGATAGGCTATAGTCCACTACGCTGGCTTAGTGCGGGTTGGCAGACTTCACACGCCGTCGAGAAAATCTCTCAGGCATGCATATTTTCCCTCTCTCTTTTAATAATATTTATTGAATAAAAGTATATTTCTCATTATTTGCTTGGGGCTATAATATTTTCTTCTTTATAAGTTCACCGCTAAATGCTGCAGCTACTATGATCTGCTTTGTATTTTCCGTGGTTCCTTTTCCTGCAGTTTCACAAGGCATACCTGTATCGTAGGATCCCACAATATCGTGTCGTGCACTCATGTGTCTTTATAAAAAAATAAAATTGTATATTTACATCATTTAAATATTATAGATGAAATACGCACATGATTTTAAAAAGTCAGAGGTGCAAACTCGAGACCTATGGCTAGGCAGGCCTATTATCATATTATATAGCTATAACGCTTTAAGTCCACTTTTATCATGCGTACCGCTGAAATGTGGAATGCGCTTCCCGAGTGGGTCTTCCCTAATAGATATAATCTGGGTGTCTTTAAATTACGAGTGAATCGGTTTCTTCTAAGCAAGCGCGGTCCACCATAGACCACAGTGTCGCTTAATATCAGGCGAACTGGCGATCAAGCGTAAGCCTACCATGAATAAAAAAAAACTAGCTACCATTTCTTTCTACAATACATACATATCTATAGAAATAAGCGTATTCGCAAGCCTAACATCGTGTCGGGTAGATTCTACATAACGCATGAGAAGCGTTATTAAACGCACCGGGCGCCAGAGGGCGCTAACAGACATCAAGCACACATGTTACTTTTTATGATTTAAAAAATAAACTCTATTTTACCAAAAACTTCGACTGCTACGCTAGAGGTCCTGGGTTTGATTTTTTTTTATGCGCTAGGAGGGCAAACGAGCAGACGGATCACCTGATGGTAAGCTATTAACCGCCGCCCATGGACACCCGCAACACCATACCATAAGAGTCACAAGTGCGTTGCCGACCTTTTAAAAGGGGATTGGGCCTCCGGTAACCTCACTCACTCGACGAAACACAACGTAAGCGTTGTTTTACGCCGGTTTTCTGTGAGGCCGCGGTATCACTCCGGTCGAGCCGGCCCATTCGAGAAATGATTCCCAGTGAGCACCGTGTTATTGGGTTTTTTCTAAGATATTTTATTAGCAGCTCGGAGATTGCGATCTGTGCCCGGTTAACGGCAATAGGCTCGCCCCCTATTACATACGATCTAAACATACCGGCAAACTGAGCGGCGGTGGAACGGCAAACATTAGTACGCCTCTGCCTAACCCTTCGGGAAATACTGGTATGTATGTTTACCAAAAAGTGCCTAAAATCACTGCAAGAAGCTCCAATAGTCTTCAGTCGATATTTCGTTGGCAATAACCATCTTAAGATTATTACCAGACGCTATTCCTAGCGGTCATAGGGTCTAATCAATCTTAAAAAAAATCACAAAAAGATAATAACTACCTTCCTTTGGTTTCCAGGTGCACGATGCCTAACGTGATGAAGTGTTTAATATACATCGGAGTGGCGGCCTTCTTGCATCAGCTCCCAAGGTTCTTCGACCGGCGATACGTCCCGCAGATCACCGTCTGGCGAGGTCACTTCGAAGAAGTCTGCAGAGTACGTATAACAACAAATCCTTACATATTATACGAAATTAAATTTAAAAGAACCCCGCAACTTGACATGGTTATCATATTGTCATAAGTAACAGCATTGAAACGGCGGTAGCGTAATGGCTAGGCCGTCGGACTTGCTATCATGTGGTTGCCGGTTCGAAACCTACCCATTGCACTACCGACGTGAACCCACTCGTAACACAAGCATTTAGCTTAGCACGAGGGGTAAATAAGAATACTAGTAATGTGCAACCCACATTGCTAGTAAGCTTTATTTAAAAAAAAACGGCTAGCCACATTTACTTGATCAAATCATTGCTAAGAACACTCTTGATCGAGTCACCGTTCAAACAAAAAAACTGAATCAAAATCGGTTCATTTGTTTGAGCGAATGCGATGCAACAGATAGACACAAAGATACACACGTACAAACTTATATCTGTTCTGTCTGTCTGTTCGCGATAAACTCAAAAAATACTGAACGGATTTTCATGCAGTTTTCACTAATGAACGGAGTAATTCATGAGCAAGGTTATAAGCTATCTAACATAACGCTACGACTATTAGGCAACGCGGGTCGCTAGTATATCAATAAAGCAAACAAAGATTTGAGCTCTATTATGGCTATAGACTGGCCCCTTATTAAGTACATCGGCCCTAAACGTATAGGCGAACTGTAAACGTATTGGTTCATTAGTACATCTCTGCCCTTCCCTTTGAGGAATACAGGCGTGATGGTATGCTTTCCAAAATATTTAAGCTACAATTCTGGGTGTATTAAAATATCCTTCTGTAAATGACATTTGTAATTGCGTCAGAGAAAACCTAAAACTATTATCCTCGTTTTTTTTAAAGTTAATTGCTTTTTGTGTATAAAAACAATCTCAAAAGTCTAACAAAAAGCAATTATTTTTAATACACAAACGTAGGGGATTTCGCCTAATGAAAAACCATTTTAAACCGATTAGGATTGTCCCTGAAATCGAATCTAAATATTTATTGTACTTACGTCTTTATCAATCAATACAAGATTACAAATTCATATAATATGATTTAAGTACGTAATTTGTCTTAAATTATAAATATTTCAACCATTTAATATTTTTTTGAACTACGTGACATTAATATTAATTTCAAAGAGAGACTGCTTTATTAGTCTCGTAGTCTGCTACGCTAGAGGTACTGGGTTCGATTCCCAAGTAGAGCAAAGGTGTTATTGGAAATTTCTATGAAATTCTCCATAGCAACTTGGAGGTTTGATTTATGGGTAATGTCAATACCCTCGCTACTATTACATGGGACCTAAACATAGCGGTGAACTGTGGGAGTATTCAATACAGAAATAATGTAACAGCTCGGTGTTAGGAACTCTTGAGGTCTGACTGGCTGGCGACCACCCCTTACGTAACGTACCGTATCGTATCGTATAGCACCTTGGTGTATGTTTCGACTTCTGCACGTAAGAGCCAGTTCCCCTCGGTTGCTGCGGCTCTGGCAGTCTGCAGTCCGTAGGGGCTCTTAAGGGTAGGCAACGGATCAGCAACTCCTCTGGTGCTGCAGCTGTCCATGAGCGACGATGACTACATACTAACAGAGGACTCGTCAGCTCGTTTGCCGACTTAATCCATAAAAAAACTGCTTATGTGAGTTGCTACTGAGAATTTCATAGAATTACCCAATAATACTTTACTCATCCTGGGAATTTAGCGTAGCAATCTACCTTACGATAACTCGACTAACGCGTAAATTCAAATTCCGTCAAATACATATTATAAAATACTATTTTTCTCTTACAGATCGAAATGGCTCCATGGGTGCAAGCAATTTCTCTGGACGCGTACTTCATAACGTACTACGGTTTTCGAGTTTTATTCGTTCATTTAATCCCTTGCACTTCGCTGGTAGTCCTCAACGTGCTCCTCTTCAGGGCCATGAGAACTGCCCAGATCAACAGGCAGAGACTCTTCAAGGAGAACAGAAAATCTGAGTGTAGGAAATTGAGAGATTCTAACTGTACCACTTTAATGCTAATTGTCGTAGTAACAGTTTTTCTACTCGTAGAAATTCCCGTGGCTGTAGTCACTATCCTACACATTATATCTAGCACTATAGTCGAGATTCTAGATTACTATATAGCTAATATCCTGATTCTAATTACAAATTTCTTTATCCTAGTATCGTATCCCATTAATTTTGCTATTTACTGTGGCATGTCGAGACAGTTTAGGGAGACTTTCAAGGAGCTGTTTATTAGGGGTGCGGTTACTAGTAGGAAAAATGGCGGGTCTAGTAGATATTCTCTAGTAAATGGGCCTAGGACTTGCACTAACGAAACTGTGCTTTAAATATTGAATTTTTTGTAAATATCTTATGAGTAGTGTAAGAGATTGTTTTTTTTTTGTCTGTATGTACTATTTAGGACATATCAATAAGTCTATTTTTCTGTAAAACGTTTCGAAAGATTTACTTCAAAAAAATATTTTATTTTCTATTATTACTTAATTGAAACAAAATTTAAAAATGAATGCACAAAGATTTTATTATAAAGAAAAAATCGGTGTATAAAATTTAGGCGTCGATTTTTTATGAAATGTTAAACATTTATAGGTATAAAACCAAGGATTTATACAAAAATAAAAATTTGTAACGAAAATGTAGTGTCGTGGTGTATAATTTGCATTTTATACTTTGCAATGTATAAATAACTATTTAATTTTTTGGGTACTTTTTCGCGGCTGTGAGGTTACCTGATCATAAATAGTAAATTAATTTGTTATTACTAAATATATTTTGTAATTTGATTAGCTGGCTTCACGGCCTTCAAATGGTGAGCCCCCATTTCGGAAAAGTATCAGTATATGTAAATATTATACAAAAACTCAAATAATCATTCAGTTCTCAATGTGCTTTTATTATTGTATAATTTAAAAAAATACAACTTTATGAGGTATTTGTAAATTTATATAAAAAATGTATTAAACGTAGATAAATGTGAATAAATGTGTAAGTATTATATAAAGTCAAATGGTACTAAATATTTATGTTGTAACTATGTTATCAATGTTTGTAATGCTTCCTTATTTAATTAGTATAAATGTTAGAGATTAGGACAATAAATAAACTCTCAAAACATGACAACAAGACCCCTAAAAAGTTGCGCCACTGTTGCTCCGCAGCTGTCACGCAGTTGATACGCAGTTGCCACGCGATCGTTTAACTCAAGTCATATTTACTAAATCTGTCCTAATCTCTACTTTACAGCGACAGTCATAGGATCTAATTTAAAATATGAAAGTTTTTATATATTGATTCGGACCATGGCGAATTGAATACAATGTTAGGAGCATATTATAATTAAATAAATAAATTGTATAATTTAATTTGTTTCATTTATTATGACTTAGTGACAACCCTATATTATTTCACACAAACATAATTTACTGGTTTCTGACACTTACGCGAATATTAGACATTGAAATAAAACTACTTTTTACGGATTTTATCGCGTTATATTAATATTATTGCTATAGATGCTGTAAAGGATCCGAAACGACGGGAATAAAATAATATTAATATCGTGACAAATTCCGCAAAATGTAGTTTTATTTCAACAAACATAGGTAGTTATTATATGTACTTATTATGGGTTTTCTACCTGCAACATTTTGCAAAATAATTTTATTACGGTATAAACCTGTCCTTAACGCAAACCTGAACGAGGTCTTGATTATATGTAATCTAGGTGTGGGTAAATGTTTTTTATTAACATAACATACCATCATGCCTGTATTTTCGGAAGGGCTAAGCAGAGGTGTACTAATGTACACCAACACTCCGCCATTATTAATTCCCACGTAAAAGGGAGCGAGCCAATTGCCATTAAACGGACACAAATCTCAAATGTAAAATAAACTCAATAACACACTGCTCAACCTGGGTATCGATATCAGGACCTCTAGCGTAGCAGTCGCGCTTGGGACCTCTAGAATAATGAGGTAGTAAGTATTTTTTAGGAATCTAAGTATACATAAAACTTTTATAGGTATCCATTGCAAGGCCTCCTGTTTATATTCCTTCTTTTTGAGAGAAAGTTGCCAACATGCAAAGAACAACTCACCAAGGTTTAATTGTAATAAAAAAATTGTATTTAAACACAGAGGATAAACAGACAAACAAATATTAATGTTTCCTAGTAGGATTGAAATTTTACAAATCTACCCGCATTACGTCTTAATTATTTTGACAATCAAATTTACGAGTCGCACACGCCAGAGACGTGTTGAGCGCCATCGTTCTTTCAAATACGTGTTATTATGTGTTTACTTAAAAACACACAGCGTCGATATGAAGAAGATTTTGTGACTTACCATTTTTTCCCGCAAGGCTGGTAACACTACCTGTTTGTCTCCGGTTGGACACCAATTTTTCTTGGGGTTGGGTTGCGTGAGATTGGCAACCCTTTACACCTGTCATAGCGTTTTGTGATTTTCCCGCGTGACGCACGGAAAACTTTTCTTCGGAAAGTTTTTATGAAAATCATGCTTTTATTTATGCAGAATTATAGATAAATTTAGTGCTCGGAAGCGCAAAAGTATATATAGCTCATAACTATTGGTGAGAAAAGTGTTGAACTGTATTCCTAGTGAAGAAAAATGAGTTCTCAATTCATCATCTAGTAATCCTAGTAATAAGGTAGTGTAGGTAATATGGGAGTAAGCACAAATGGATTCGGAGTCCGAGGCTTACCTACAAGAGAGCGACGAGCTAAGGTCAAGTGACTGCGACAGTGAGTACCTCCACACGTACACATAAAAATCAAGTAAGTCAAATTACCTACCTACATATGTACAAGATTGATACAGCACACATAGCCCGTCTACACGGTGGAATTTGTGGTCAATCCCTTTTCCTAGACCTTGGGAGACCACGCTGTAACAGATACGGCAAAACAAATAAAACTGCTTAGGCTATTTAGGCACAATATTACTTAAACCCTTATAGGGGTATAGACTACTCTTGCCAAAGCGGATTTGATAAGAGAGTTTGCCTCGGAGGCTGGTTACGACTATTAACATGTGATGAGCTTTGATGCCTGATACGAGCCAATGCCACTGTATACCTAGAAAAAGCGTAGAAGTACTATAAAAATTATGTGAGACTCCCAGGTTCTCAGAATTTCATTTTTTTTTTTGAAGTTGATGGGGGTAGAAATGATTGTTTGATACCACAAGTGTATAATATGTATCTGTACAGTACATAAAAGCCTACAATTGTGGGACATTGGTTTAATACATAATACAATACCTCGGCTATATTAACACTTGGCTAAGTATGCCAAATCATAATTATGTAAAATCAAATTGTAAGTCATTCAATAAATATGATATATGATAAGCTACACCAGTGATATTAATGCAGTCCTCTTAGGTTGACTGTAGTTCGGTCTATTGAGGTGGCAACAATTAGCATTCTTACATCTATACTAAATATATAATATTTATTTTTGTACCTTAGTCTCATAAGATTTCCCATCCCTAGTGGGTATGGTGAGATTAAATACTTAAATGCATGAATGCCCCATGAGTGAAAAAGCACTAATTTTATAATACTAATACTTTGGCAGGAAAGATGATAGCAAGTGGTAGCACCAAAGTAATCCCAGAGAATATACAAATAATAAAGACATAAGAATTACAATAACAACAACAAGGGACTCTAAGTTTCTTGTCAAAAACATTGTTAAATACCAAAAGAACCTCGATTCAGTCTTGGACTGATAAGTGTTCGAATAGGTATGTATGCACCACTGTACACATTAAATACTACTACACACTGGGGCACAAAAGTGCTTGATAACCACAACCCTGTCAGATTTGAGACTAGATGTTCAAGAGTTATGTTTAATGCACACAAATGTCTGTTTCACATTCTGGATATACACTCATTGTTATTATCTGAGTATGTTAAGGCGAATTTTTTACAAATGTCCATCCCTGCCATTAGGTCTGGCATCGACTCGTTGCACTGTTGCAACTGCGGAAGTTGTGGGACTACTGGAATCTATGGCATGGTCCAAGTTGATCTCCAACTGCGGAAGTTGTGGGACTACTGGAATCTATGGCATGGCAAATAAGCTACCCAAATCAGTTCTTGACCAGTACTGCAGGTAGACTGCCAGGGGTTAATTAAAAGAACTCTAAGAAAAGATGAGAAAAAACGAAAGCCTTACAGTGCATTACCAGTACACTCAGATAGCACTAGAATTTTTTTTTTTTTTGTTGCTCTAGACATTTTCCTATCACAGGGTTATCCAATCACCATTGGTAGAGCCAAGTAGTCAAGACCAAGGTCTTTCTACAACAGCAACCGTACCTACTACAGCATATGAATCTTTACAGTTGCACTACAAATATCATTTCGATTTCTTTGAAGGATGGATGGTCCAAATAACAGATTGTATGGTTTGTGGTATTTTGCAAGTCAGAATTTGTATTTCCATTTGGCCGTCAGTTAAAAAGTTGAATAGTCAAAAACTAGATTCACTGTTCCCAAAACATTGTTGCCATGTGTTGACACACCCTTCATAACAACCAATGCAGCAGATGCAGGTTGAGGGATCTCAATAAAGACAGCTGAGACTGCAATCATACGGGAATGAGTGGTTGCAGTACATGCATTGATTCGGAATCAATTACATTGTCTGCAGAATACCCACTTTCTGGTCTAGTCCAACTATTGGACATGTTTAACTTGCAAGTTGTTGAGACTGACACTCAGGCATAACATAGCCCTGTCAGCCCATTACCTCTCGGGGAGGTACAACTGCACTGCCGATCGTCTCTCTAGGCATCAGCAGAAATGACACTCGGGCATAACATAGCCCTGTCAGCCCATTACCTCTCGGGGAGGTACAACTGTACTGCGGATCGCCTCTCTAGGCATCAGCAGAGATGACATTCAGGCATAACATAGCCCCGTCAGCCCATTACCCATTACCTCTTGGGGAGGTACGACTGCACTGCTGATCGCCTCTCTAGGCATCAGTAGAGATGACACTCAGACATAGCATAGCCCTGTCAGCCCATTACCTCTCGGGGAGGTACAACTGCACTGCCGACCGCCTCTCTAGGCATCAGCAGAGATGATACGAATGGCATCTGTTGCCCACGGCAACAAACCGATTGTTTCATCGTTGGGGTACTTCAGACGTACTTAGATCCATTACCGTCTGCAGAAGCATCCGTGGTCAACAGATATGTGACATTAAACTGAAAAGTTCAATTTGTAATCTACTGGAATGCCTTCAGCCAAAGGTGGAAATTTCGGCCGAGATGGATCTCTTTTTTGTCTAAGGGTCCAATCTCATCTCTTGAGTATTGGCAACTTTAAACAGGATAGTGCTTTACAATAGCAGCAAACTGGGATAAACTATTTTGGCTGGTGATAAATTCTCACGCCCCCTTGCACCATGGTATGTGGACTTGATGTCGATTCCAAGACTCCCGGAGAATCGAATAGACCTAGGACAATCAGCCTTCAAGACAAATATACCTACTGCCAGTGCAGGCTGGGTAAGGTGGAGGTAGGGGTAACAGACCAGCAACTGGTCAGTTTGTGAGAAACAACTGTTAGGTCAGTTGTTGTGCCAGCTGGAGGAAATTGACTATAGACATGTACTATTCAGCCATCAGAAGATGGATTTAATGATGTTATCACAAACTAAAACATGTTAATCAAGGACTTTTAACTGGAGTAAACAGTCACACGATAAAGTTACATTAAATAGTTTATCTACTACTTACAACTTCTGAATTATTTTTATTATTTTTTTTTTCCTATGGTACTATTTTAGTACTGGAGACATAGATTGGCTAATTTTATATTTTACAGATTCCAGCTAGAAGTTGAGGCTGCACTATCGACAGCACAACATGTTCATTCATGGTACATGATCTGACATTACCAGAATTTATAAGTTGTACATAAAGGTATATCTTTCGGGTGATTATAAGATTGACATGGTAGTTATGGCATGTAACTGTTATTTAAATATCAAAATAAACAACCTTTTCCAGTTTGATCCAACTAGATCAAACAGTATTACACATATTTGTAGCAAAAGACAGGATAAGCTAAGCAGAAGGTCTGGTCCCCTTAATTATATATTACAATTGACTGCTAAAACACACCCAACTTAAACCAGGTTATTGTGTGGGTAAAATATGTTATGTAAGATGTGGGGTCGCCAGCAACCCAAGATTACTTTAGGTTGGCATAGCCTCGGCCAGCTGGATAAAGAATTATTAAATTGAGGAAATTCTGGTGGGGTAAAAAGAAAAGTAGACAGGCTGTCGGAAAATTCTACAGATTTTACTGTAATTAAATAAAATAATACACTAAGGGAGCTCAGTTTCTCTTTAAATTTTTGGACCAGAATACTTGGTACCCCAATATTAATTATATTCAAATGTCATATCATTATGTTTTGATCAGCAGAGGACTAGCAGATGATCTCTTCAGAGTCCTCCAACAGTAGTAAGATTACTGTAAATTATATTGAATGGTAAAATTTACTGTTATTATAATAATTTATACATTTTATTCTTTCACAGAGCGTTTTGTGTTTGTCACCAGCAGATACCAAACAGGTCTTCATATCGACGCTGTGTGTTTTTAAGTAAACACATAATATAATATTTTGAATAACAACAAAATTGTTATTATGTGTTGAAAGAAAAACACACAGCGTCGCAGGAAGATCTTCCTGGTGAATGAAGACACTATAACAGGTGTAAAGGGTTGCCAATCTCACGCAACCCAACCCCAAGAAAAATTGGTGTCCAACCGGAGACAAACAGGTAGTGTTACCAGCCTTGCGGGAAAAAATGGTAAGTCACAAAATCTTCTTCATATCGACGCTGTGTGTTTTTCTTTCAACACATAATAACAATTTTGTTGTTATTCAAAATATTATATTATAACAGTTCAAATCAAAATAAAGGCTAATTTGCACTGAGCAATTTAATTGTCTATTGAATGCAATAAGTTGAAGTACCTAATAACAAACGTTGTACCGTGTAAAGTGTTTGCACAATTATTATTGTATCCATATAGCATATAGCAAGAAATTTGCATCGTGCAGATAAGTCTTATTACAATAGAGAACCAATTTGGTAATTGCACGCACTGTTCCGTATTTTTTTTTATATACTAGTGTCTCGTGATTTTCTTGTTGTGCGTAAGCCGAAGTGACGTCATTGTTTCACGATGGAGAGCGAATAATATAATAAACCTCGGTGAGTATTTGAATTTTTTTTATGGGGTTTGTTCGGTAAACGGATTGACGAGTCACCTGGTGTTAAGTTGTCATCGTCGCCCATGGACACCTGCAACACCAGAGGAGTTGCTGATGCGTTGCCGACCCATAAGAGCCCCTAAGGAGGAAGGACTGCAGACTTCCAGAGCTGTAGCAATAGAAGGGAATCTAGCTCTTACGCGCAAAAATCGAAACACACAGGAATGTGCTTTACGACAGACTCCGACATAAGGGTGGTCGCCAGCCAGTCAGACCCCAAAAGGTCCTACCACCGAGCAAGTCAGATATTTTCTCAGCTTTTACAAAATGCCCATCTGAGTGGCAGTTAGGAACAGTATTCTGACCCGTCCCCACACGGGGCCAATACATTTAGTTTGTTTAAATATTTTGTTGGAAAATGTATAGGGACGGCCAGCCATGGCTCAGTTGGTTATAATAAGTACACATACAGGTGGTAAGTAAAATATAGAGAAACAAATATGGATCCTGTCGGGCACAGATAATAATACTGTATATTATTGATTATTTGTTATTACGATGGTAAGCGGGACTGCTACGCTAGAGGTCCTGGGTTTGATTTTCAGGTCGAGCAAAGTGTTATTGGGTTTTTTTATGAAAGTCCCAGGGTCTTGGATTTTGGATTTGGGCCCGGTAAATAACAATAGGCTCGCCTTCTATTACATCGAACCTAAACATACTGGCAAACTTTGGGTGTACCATACTTCTGCCTAGCCCTTCGGGGAATACCAGCGTAATGGCGTAATATAAGAAAGCCCTGAAGCGTGACACAAAAAATATATGTCGGCGTGACGCGCTCGTGCACTTTCATTCGGCATCTTTTGGTGGCGCCCAAATGCCGGACAGGCCGATAAATTGGCCGGACACAACTGTAAAAAGCCGGATCTGTCCGGCTAAATCCGAACATCTGGCAACCCTAGGTGCGTAGCACTCGCGACCGGCGCGTGTATAAAACAATATTTTATGAATGTGGATGTAGCGAAAGAAAAATTATGCAAGAATCGTACTAAGTGGCGGTCTATAGTGTCTGCCTACCCTTGTGGGAGAAAACATGAGTGTATGTATGTATACTTAGTAATAAATAATAAAGAAATAATATACTTATTATGCCTATAAACTTCTATAGCTTAACTATTTTGTGAAACTAAGACAGACCCTAGAGACGACTTAGACTCTTTTCGGATGGACTGGCCTGAGATTGCCCTCGACAGAGATCGGTGGAAGGAGATGGGGGAGACCTTTGCCCAGCAATGGGATCTTATAGGGTATTAAAAAAAAAGACAGACCCTGTATATCTTTTAAGGGTCCCTGAAATTGCCCACAATAACGTAATACCGAAATAAATCGTAATCCAGACAATATTTTATCAAATTGTGTTATTATTCGGATTCGAATACCATTAGTCTAGGTTCCTAAAGTACCATTTCGTTTACTACTACTTCACTGGAAATAAACGACCTGAAAATAGTTCCAAACTTGGCAAAGTTATCAAAAATTACATTCGCTTACATTTATTTCCAGTGAAGTATTATGGACGAAATGGTGGCATAGGAACCTATGTAGATTAACATTATCTGAATCCGAATAATAACACAATTTAATCAAATCAGACTGCCTCATTAGTCTAGTGGTCCCAAGCGCGACTGCTACACTAGAGGTCCTGGGTTCGATCCTCAGGTCGAGCAGTGTTATTGGGTTTTTCTATGAAATTCTCAGTAGCAGCTCGGAGTCTGGATTTGTGCCTGGTTAATGGCTATAAGCTCACTCCCTATAACATGGACCTAAACATAGCGGCTAACTGTGGGTGTACATTATATCTACGCCTCTGCCTAACCCTTCGGGGAATACAGGCGTGATGGTATGTTTGTCAAATTACGATTTATTTTGGTATAATATTTGTACGGAAAATTCGGTCAGCCGGACGCATAAGTACAGTTCATAACAAAAGTGTGCCAGCCCTAACCTTCACCCCGCTATAACCCACAGCTATCGAGGACCAATAAAAGCAAATAGGTGCGCCCCATGATTGCTTGTAATTCCATACATCACGTTATCGTCCCATGGGGCGGCTGTTCGTCTAGACAACTTGTAGATCAAGTCATAACACAACATGGGTTATATAAAAACTATATTTCTGTGAATTTTTTGTTTTTTCTAAACAATTTAATGGTTAGCATTATGAAGATTATGTATGAAGGGTGTTAAACCATTAATTTTATGGTTAAACATACTGTTTTCAATATTAGATACTAGCTTTTGCCAGCGACTTCGTCCGCGTGGAATAGTTACTTTGTTCCCTAGTTCTTCGCCCGCGGTTTCTCCTGCGTTGCCCCGTTCCTAAGGGTTGTAGCGTGATGTTTTATAGCTTGAAACCTTTCTCATGAATCACTCATTTTCCCAACATTTCCCTTCACTGCTCTGCTCCTATTGATCGTAGCGTCATGAAAAGTATACTATAACCTGTGGTTTGGGCTGTGCGTTGATAGATCACTATGTCAGTCAGTCAGTCACCTAATGTAATAGTAGACAAATGTAATCAGAAAGCTCCGAACTGCTAAGCTATCGGGAGTTACACGTGTTATTGTGAGTCAACCATAAAAGATAGACATTTGCTGTCGTGGAATATTTTTTATATAATTTTAAGGAGAACATTTCCGTCACACATGATTTCTGTGTAGCTTTAACCATTAAGGCTGCACACGCGACGGAAGCTTAAAAAATGGAGTAAGTTCTCCTGTTTTCCCAACATTTCCCTTCACTGCTCTGCTCCTATTGATCGTAGCGTGATGAAAAGTATACTATAACCTGCCCAGGAGTATGAAGAACAATTGTACCAAGTTTCGTTGAAATCCGTCGAGTGGTTTTTGTTTCTATAACGAAAATACAGACAGACAGACAGACAGACAGACAAAAATTTTACTGATTGCATTTTTGGCGTCAGTATCGATCACTAATCACCCGCTGATAGTTATTTTGGAAAGATATTTCATGTACAGAATGGACCTCTCTACAGATTTATTATAAGTATAGATTGAAATAAAAAAATATTAATAAAAAATTATCAATCTACATATATAATCACAAAATATGAAGTAAAAAATATACTTACAATGTGGTTGCAAGGTTTGACATAATATGATGAAATTGAAAATCTTGTCAAAGTAAACTCTTGATTCAGGTAAGTAAGTAAGGGGGATAAATATAATGACCACCAAATTGAGTAAATTGATCACCAAAATGCTTACCAAAATGGATAAATAGTCACCAAAAATGAGGTCAGAACTTATTTTGGTGATCATTTACTATTTTTGGCAATATAAAGTGATTTTTTGCCTTAACATTTTACTAGATCAGGTGGTTAGTTAAACATAAGCCGTAAGTAAGTACTGTAGCCCGATTTTTTTTTGTTTATATTCACTATATATAATAATAATAAATAGTACTCGCACGAATATAACATTTATATAAATAGGTGTTCACTACAATTTCGGGGAACATTGGTTTCTAAGACACAGGCTTCGTGCCTAGTTTACGAGTCAGGCGTTCGACTTGTGAACTATGTTACTGTGTGCAACTTGAACATACTTTGTACTATTTTGTGCTTTTGTTTTTTTATTGTGTACAATAAATTATTATTTATTATATTATTATTGAAATAAAACAACTTAATTTTTTTAGTAAAGGAAAAAAATCAATCGCGGGCAGGAACCTGCGTCTCCTGGTTGGATACACCAGAGTATCCTAGTATCATATAAGTGTTATTGGGTTTTTCTATGAAATTCTCAGTAGCAACTCGGAGTCTGCATTTGTGCCCGGTGAATGGCTATAGGCTCGTCCCCTATAACATGGGACCCAAACATACCGGCGAACTGTGGGTGTACATTAAGTACGCCTCTACCTAACCCTTCGGGGAATGCAGGCGTGATGGTATGTTAAAACAACTTTTTACGGATCTCGTTCTGATCATATCTACCCGTGACAATGGACGCTGTAAGGGATCCGAAACTTTAGGAATTAAATAATAACAATAAATAAATGCTTTGTTAGTCGACTGCTACACCTGGGTGCGATTCTCAGGTTGAGCTTAATGTTATTGGGTTTTTCTATTAAATTCTCAGTAGCAATTCGAACTCTGGTTTGTGTCCGATTCTCACCCATAATAACATGGGACTTAAACATACCGGCGAACTGTGGGTGTACAATTAGTAAACTCCTCTACCATACCTTTAGGGGAATACAGGCGTGATGGTATGTTATATAAATAAAAATAATAAATGTTTATTTGTCACAAAGAATAGTTACAATGAGATAAGCTTTATCAATGGTAATGATAATAACAATATAACATTTATTATTATTACATTACGTTATTATTTAATTGTAAAGTAAGTTATGTCGGTTGAGAATCAAAGTAACTTGCTTTTCAATACGTGTCGCTAACGCCACCTTACGGCGTAAATTCAGAATGTGTAGGCAAATTTCGATCTGGCGGGCGGAACTCGCGGTGGCTTAGAGATCATAGAGTCTGGTGTATCTAACCAGAAGATGCAGCTTCCAATCCTGCGCACGGTCGATTTTTTCTTTCACTAAAATAACTTTATAATCTCAGCACGGAATGCAAAAAAATCACAAAAAGAATTACACAACTGCCTCATTAGCCTAGTGATCCTGAGCGCGACTGCTACGCTTAAGGACCTGAGTTCGATTCCCAGGTCGAGCAAAGTATTATTGGATTTTTCTATGAAATTCTCAGTAGCAGCTCGGAGTTTTGAATTTGTGCCCGGTTACTGGCAATAGGCTCACCCTCTATTACATTGGAGTTAAACATACCGGCGAACTGTGTGTGTACATTAGTACGCTTCTGCCTAACCCTTCGGGGAATTCAGCCGTGATGGTGTGATATACAAAAAGATAACAATATAACATGATTCCAACGTGGGAGAGCCATGCTTCGGCACGAATGGGCCGCCTCGACCGGAGTGATACCACGGCCTCACAGAAAACCGGCGTCAAACAACGCTTACGTTGTTTCGCCGAGTGAGTGAGATTACCGGAGGCTCAATCCCCTTTTAAAAGGCGGGCAACGCACTTGTTACTCCTCTGGTGTTGCGGGTATCCATAGGCGGCGGTAATCGCTTACCATCAGGCGAACCGTAGGCTCGTATGTCCCCCTATCCCATAAAAAAAAATTGATAAAATCCATAATACCATGTTAAACAGTATTTCACAAGACTACACCATCTTACAGTCGCCAGCGACATCGAAAACGTGTCAATTACGTCGAGTTGTGTCTTCTCATACAAAATAAGATTACTAACAATGTTCCCGCAAGGTCTTATTGAAATAATATTACCAATAAATAGATTAAGCTACTCTGTTAGCTTCGCGACACACCGGCACCAACGCTCATAATAATCATTCAAATTCATGGCTTACACAATTCTGTTACATCAAATAAATATTCTATAGACACAACTAATCTTTCATTTTGAATAGCGAATATAACATAACATACCATCACGCTTGTATTCCTCGAACGGTCAGCAGAGGCGTACTAATATGCACCCACAGTTCGCCTGGTATGTTTAGATCCCATGTAATAGGGGTGGACTATTGCCATTTGTGCCCGGTTATCCAGACTTCGAGCTGCTACTGAGAATTTCATAGAAAATCTCAATAACACTTTGTTCGACCTGGGGATCGAACCCAAAACCTCTAGCGTAGTAGTCGCACTTAGGACTGCTAGACTATGGAAACTTTTAAAATGATAGATCAATGTAAAATAAACACATTAAAAAATGACGTGTGGCACTCGGGGACTGCCGCGGTAAAGCTATTGCATAGCGTTTTTTATCAACTTATGTAATACAATCAATGCCAACTAACGGCGGGTTGCTGAACTATAGAGATAAGCGTGTTAGGTTTTTTTCGTTACGGAATTTCTGGATTCGGTCCCCACGTTTAAGGCCCGCGATAGAAGCTATGCAATGGCTTAAAAGAAAAATTCAGGTAAATATTTTATGTGTCTTATGATTAGCTAATTAGTTTAATTTAATTAGCTTTATGGAATACGGAACTCAGACTAATTATAATATTGCCTAAATAATTATGTAGCTACGTAGCTGCTTTCATTGTGTAAGGCCTACGCATTTGCTACGGCGTAGCTGACGCGTAGCATTTACTACGACCACATTACACATTATTAATATTATTAATATGGCACCGAAATTATTCCTTGTTTTGCGAGTATTTATTTATTAAATATGCCTAGATTCTTTTCACTAATTGTCAAACTATTTAAAACAAAGTTGTAAAGATGAATATTGTAATCATGTTTTTTTTAAAAGAGTATCTATGGAGTTTCTTGCCGGCTCTTCTCCATAAGACCCACTTTTTGGAACCGTGCAATTAGTTCGACTTTTCAAAAGTACCTTTTTAATGGTCTAATTGAAATAAATATTTTTGACTTTGACTTTGACTACTGGAGATTGAAATTTGACATTACTTCTATGGATTATACTTATGTCAAATTTCAATCTGCGGTAGGGAAAACAATCCAGAGATAGGTTCTCTGTACCCGAACACCTGCACAGGGAACAATATCTACGCGGTCATGCCTAACGCCATTGAAATGGCCTCCTATTACTAGAAGAGATTGTTTTAGCATTTCTTTGTATATTTGCTTGACTATTGACGAGATAAGAAGAAGAAGAAGCCATTAGTTGGCTGAATAAGAGTAGTCTTCGTTTTAAAAATAATTATGAAGCAAAAGAGACCATGAGTCTCGGAGCTTATTTGTAAGTTTCTTCTCAGAGATCGTTAATTATGAAATACCGGCGTCATCTAGGTTTGGGCGCTGTTTATTATGTAAAAATCAAGTTCAAAAAGTTCTACCTAGACTATTTTAAATAAATACTTTTTTTTATTGATTAGCTCGGCAAACGAGCCAACGAGACACGTGATAGTAAGTAGTCATCACCGCCCATGGACACCTGCAACACCAGAGGAGTTGTTGATGCATTGCCGAACGTTAAGAGCCCCTACGGACTGCAGACTGCCAGAGCCGCAGCAACCGAGGGGGAACTGGTTCTGACGCGCGAAAGTCCAAACACACACCATAAAGTTTTACGACAGACTCCGGCGTAAGGGTGGTCGCCAGTCAGCCTGACCCAAAGAGGTCCTACCACCGAGCAAGTCAGATATTTTCTCGGGTCTTACGAGATGCCTATCTGAATGACAGTGAGGAACTGTATTCTAACCCGTCCCCACACGGTGCTTGGTGACTTCAGTAAATATGTTCACTTGTTTTGAAGATTTCACTGTATTCAACGTCTTTTACACACAGTGTAACCAATGGCCATGATATTCTGGTCACACTGGTCCTGACCTCACTTCCAAGTAGAGTAACCTAATAGTACCTAATTACTATCATGATAGACATCAAATATCTCACACGGACCGCAACACACTTATCGGGACGCCCAATCTACACGACACATCACTACATACCACGGAGTAAGAATCTTACAACGCTTGATCGGTTTTCAATCCAACCATCAGTATTAGGCATTAAATAATTGAAATTTCAATAAATTGATTTAAAAAATATTTTAATCAATTGATTCAAAAACAGAGAGGTAGGGCAAAGTGGTATTGAATTATTCCACTCACAATTGGAGCCGCTCGACTGAGGAAGTCGTAGCCAAATAAAATAGCTCCATGCTATTTTGTGTTCCTAACGGTGAGCAAGGTCGCCAGTAATAGCAACACTACACTACGCCAGAACTCCGCGAGGAAGCGTTGTGTGTTGTTGTTGTGGTGACCTTGTGGGGAACCGGTGGTGTTTTGTTACCGCTGGTGTCATGCATGGCAGATTTTCTCCTATGCTGCCAGCTCAACTATTCCTCCTTAATTTACAGGGTCGGCAACGAGCGAGTGATACCCTTGGTGTTGCAAGTGTCTATAGGCTACGGTAACTGGTTACCATCAGGTGGGCCATATGCTTGTTTGCAAGCCACCCGGTGGTAATTTGTAAAGCATTATATTGTAATCATGTTTTTTTTTTTTAAAAGTATCTATGTAGTTTCTTCGGCTCTTCTCCATAAGATCCACTTTGGAATCGTGCAACTAGTTCTGACTTTTCAAAAGTACATAATTTAGTGATGTAATTGAAATAAAATATTTTGACTTTGACTCGACCCGGAAACCGAACTCAGAACCTCTAGCGTAGCTGCTGCGCTTAGAACCACTAGACTAATCAGGCAAAAAACAAACCCTGAAAGCAAAACTGTCATTCCATTCTTACTCTATGTTACACATATATACATAAATACTCTAATTACTTAATTCAACCACATAGGAAATTACAGGGCATGGTCATGACGTCACACGTTGATAGCACCATAAACCTACAGGGAATGATATTTATTGGGCTGTTTACTTTATACGCGTCGTGGGGCTCAACTTTATTTGGACTGACAATGGCTTTATTATTTTATGTTTACCATAATTCGATTGATACACAACCATTAACAGAATAAACGCAAAACCTGAAAGTAATTGGTTCAGAATCGACTACTGAATCGATTACAGTGGAATTTAATACGTGTTAATTTAAAAAAAAAACAGAAATATGGCCCACTGATCCATCAGTGAGTCGAGGTATGGAAAACTGAAACCTATTTGCACAAATTGTTATTATATGCGTGTGCGCATCGATATCATAGTCGTTGCGAGTACGGTACAGCCACAAGTTTTATGTTTAGCTGATATAACTAATTTCTTGCAAAAAGAAATGCTTACATGTCTCAAAATGACTTCCGGGATGCGTTATTATAATTATGAGTCGATATTCTAAACGACCTGTTCGAGGTCTTACACTTAATTAGTTACACGTTGTAAACTGGTTTCTGACACTTTTTTTCCATCGCCAGATAACTTTATAAGAGGAATAAATCAGAATTTTGGTCAGGTTTTTTTTATGGGATAGGAGGGATTTAGTTATATATTAAAATATGTTTGCTTAAAATGTGGATAACGTTGTGGGTAATCTAACAACCATAAGCAGGAATGCAACTTAACAAAACTAATTTATATTTCGCAGTGTTGCCAACTTTATGCCGTACTTATAATCAGTTTGTGTTGTCTCTCCAACGGCTGTTAATTGAGTTCTAGTACCTGTAACTTCGTCGCGATATTTCATGGGATTATAAATGTAATAGCATTTACCAGTTACTTACTTGTTGTATTGTGTAGGTGACAAGTTATTTTTTTATAACATTTTGTTACAAAAGGACCTATATTTTTAATCGGCATCGAAAAGTATTGTTTCTGCTCGTCAATCTTGACAACTAAATAACATATTAATTGGACTTCGAGATAATTTGACGCCCGAAAGACAAAGATTCCTAATGCTGTCCTACTGCTGGGCACGGGTCTCCTCTCAGAGTGAGAGTGGTTAGGCTATAGTCCACTATCCAATCTATATACTTATATAAAAGTCATAAATTACGAAACCGGTCTCGTTGGTCTAGTGGTCCCAAGCGCGACTGCTACGCTAGATGTAATGGGTTTGATTCTTAGATCATACAGTGCAGTTATTGGTTTTTTTTAATGACATTTTCAGTAACAACTCTGAGTTTTGAATTTCTGCCCGTTTAATGACAATAGACTCGCCTCCTATTACATGGGACCTAAATATACCGCCAAACTGCTTTTATATTAGTACGCCTCTGTCTAACCTCTCGGGGTATACAGGCGTGATGGTATGTTATCTTATGTATGTAAACCTAAATCTCCATCCACTCTCATCCGCCAACACCACGCTAACAAAAGCTAACTAAATATAAAACTAAAATCTAAATCCAGTCAAAACTGAGAAATTGCGGTAACAAGATAGCCCGGGTGCACACCGCCGTCGCCATTAATTATGCAGCTCGTCGCCGCAGCCGGTGTGCAACTGACCTAGTTCCACTTCACGCCAGACTGACAGCCTATTCATAACTGTTAAATATAAGTTACTTTTACTATTTATCCTTATATATTGAATGATCTTTTTTAAAATGTTAGCTCTCACACTAAATAACAAGCCAACGAGTGTACTTTTGCAGTTTCGTCTTTCCCATAAGGGGCACAGCCCAAGGCTCTCGGATTGTAGAGTCCCCGCGGGGGGCTATTAAAAATTGTTTCATTTTATTTACTAGCTTTTGCCCGCAGTTTTACTCGCATCCTGTAAGGCTTTACTTACTTGACGGCGTATCAAGATGAAACATAAACCAAATTTTAAGTTAGACCTCTAACAATACACCGGTAAAAACGATGATACGCGTATACAGACAGACAAATATTCTAAAAAATGTTGTTTTAGCTTCTGTTTCTCTAATAAACATATCCATATTATTTTTTCTTCAATATCTATTATGTACAGACATCGGCCTGTTACAATTTTACGATATGTATAAAAGATAGAGTAATAATTACAAGGTTACTTAAGAGTCCGGTGGACCGAATTTCTCTTACAAACGTAATACCGAAATAAATCGTAATTCAAACACAATTTAATCAAATTATGTTATTATTCTGATTCCGATACTGTTAATCTAGGTTCCTACGTTACCATTTCATCCAAAATACTTCCCTGGAAATAAATTAAGCGAATGCAATTTTTGATAACTTTACCAAGTTTGGAACAATTTTTCGGTCTTTTATTTCCAGTCAAGTAGTAGTAAACTAAATAGTATCGTAGAAACCTAGATTAACGGTATCCACATCAGAATAATAACATAATTTGATAGAATATTCTCTGGATTACGATTTATTTCGGTATTACGTTTTTGTGGGCAACTCAAGCTCCGCCGGACCCTTAAATCTAAGATTATTAATTTTTTAAAGAGCCTGAAACTCTGTTATTCCCAAGGGCCCCTGGATAGCCTAATAAGATTATAGGCTATATAAGACGGCCCTGACTTTGTCTCCGTTACATATATGTTCCGTGCAATTTTGCAGCTTCGCTTGCGTTCATTTTACCGACTTTACCAGTGGATTTTCTATAAAAAAATTCTATATACAAACCTTATTCTGAGAATTGCGGAACTATCTACATACATCTCTACATCTATCTACATCACGCCTGTATTCCCGGAAGTGTTAGGTAGAGGCGTACTAATGCACACCAACATTTCGCCGGTATGTTTAAGTCCCATGTAATAGGGGGCGAGCATATTGCCACTAACTGCGCACAAATCCCAAACTCCGAGCTACTACTGAGAATTTCATAAAAAATCCTAATAATACTGCTCGACCTGGGAATCGAACTCAGAACCTCTAGCGTAGCAGTCGCGAAAACTAGACTAATGAGGCAACTAAATTATTCTGTCATCAAATCTTTACCCTTCTTTTTTCGTAGTCGGTTAGAAAAGTAACTCCCCGCTACAGAATTGATCAAAAAACAGACAGAATGCTTTTAAGTGTTATTACGTAGAGCCTGCTACGCCGTAGCCGTAGCAAGTGCTACGTTCGTAGCATTTAAATTGTACTTAGAAGATAGCTCGCGTTCTCTGAAATAAATGTTTATTATCTCTCGTTTATTTATACATTATTATAATCCTTACTTAAGAGACCGGCGGACCGAATTTCTCTTACAAACGTAATACTGATATAAATCGTAATTCAAACATAATTTAATCAAATTCTGTTATTATTCTGATTCCGATACCGTTAATCTAGGTTCCTACGTTACCATTTCATCCAAAATACTTTCCTGGAAATAAATTAAGCGAATGCAATTTTTGATAACTTTACCAAGTTTGGAACGATTTTTCAGTCTTTTATTTCCAGTGAAGTAGTTGTAGACGAAATAGTATCGTAGAAACCTAGATTAATGGTATCCAAATACGGATAATAATATAATTTGATAGAATATTGTCTGGATTACGATTTATTTCGGTATTACGTTTTTATGGGCAATTCAAGATCCGCCGGATCCTTAATAATATTATAAACGTGAAAGTTTTTGAGTATGGATGTCTGAATGTATGGATGTTTGTTACTCTTTCACGCCAGAACGGCTGAACGGATCTAGATGAAATTGGACACAGAGATAGATTATAGTCTGGAATAACACATAGACTACTTCTATCCAGGTACCAGTTCTCAAATCCAGGCAGAAGCTAGTTCCTCATTTATTCAACTGAGCGGCTCAAGTTCTCAAGTTTTTATCTATACTTATAATAAATCTGTAGAGAGGTCAATTCTGTACATGAAATATATTTCCAAAATAACTATCAGCGGGTGATTAGTGACCGATACTGACGCCAAAAATGCAATCAGTAAAAATTTTGGCTGTCTGTTCATTATAGAAACAAAAACCACTCGACGGATTTCAACGAAACTTGGTACAATTGTTCTTCATACTCCTGGGCAGGTTATAGTATACTTTTCATCACGCTACGATCAATAGGAGCAGAGCAGTTAAGGGAAATGTTGGGAAAATGAGTGATTCATGAGAAAGGTTTCAAGCTATAAAACATCACGCTACAACCCTTAGGAATGGGGTAACGCAGGTGAAACCGCGGGCGAAGAACTAGGGAACAAAGTAACTTTTCCACGCGGATGAAGTCGCTGGCAAAAGCTAGTTTCAAATAAGCACAAGTATTTATGTAACGTTATGAGTCTAGTTGCACAGTTCCAAAAGGTTGATCCTATGGAAGAGAATCCGGCAAGAAACTCCATGGACACTCTCACTCTTTTGTAATAAATGGTGTTACAATCTTCACTGGTACAATATTGCGATAACAGGATGTGTGGACATTGAAGGTTAAAGTCCAATTCGGACCAAATTCAAACCGAAGTCGTATTAAAAGAAGGTCTCCCTGTGGCGATCGAACCCACAACACGTGGCGGAGAAACCGTCAAAAGTGTTTATATATACATGTGGTAAACAATACAAACCATTATGAAGACATCTCGAGATATAAATGATATTGTTTCTGTCAAAACCATGTCCATATATAGTAATATATAGCCACGAGCCCAATTTAATAGCTGTAAGTGGAACCTACCTATTAAATTGGGCTCGTGGCTAAGCTACGCTGATCAATCAATCGGCAAGCTTAAGGCGCTCGCCGCGATTATTTTGTGGATGGGTAAATATTCCCAGGTCCAGTAAGGTGTTATGTGTTTTTTCTCGGAATTTGGGCTTGTGCCCGGTTAATAGAAATAGAATCGCTACCTGTTATCTAAATATGTCGGCGAACTGTGGGTATACGTCTCTGCCCAACCCTTTAGAGAACACAAGCGTTATTGTTGCGTGCATATTGTTTTAGATTAATACTTCCAATATCCTAAAACCGAGTAAGGTAGTTTCTGACGTAACCATAAAATTAACATAACGGTACCAGAATACCATAATAACCGAAGCGTTACAACGCATAACATGTAACTGTTACATGCATTGTAAAGTTTCTACATTTACGAGGCATGTTCCGCGCGTGTTGCAGAACGTGTTGCGGTATCACCACCCAACATTACTGTTTCGATACGTTACAAGGCTCCAATTAATTTTAAGTAATTCCCCTTTTATTCGGAAATTGATGTAAATTCATATGTACACGTTGTGAAATGTTGGAAACAAAGATTTCAAACCTATATTTTAACTTCATATTTCCGAAATAATGCAATACACCTCTTATTAACGTTTGCTTAGGATCCTTTATTCATTGTTTTAAATCTAAGTTGGGAAAGAATAAGACATAAGACTCAATTCATTCCTATTTTTTATGATACGTTTCTGGATAAAAAGTGTCCGGAAAATCAGACAGACAGAAAACAAATTGATTTTATCAAGTGTAAGAAAGACTGAAACCAAAAAAACTACGTAACGTGAGAGACCTATAACGTCAAAATAATCCTGACCACACAATAAAAATCTCTTCAAAAAGTAATAATAGAAAATATTAGGAAAAAATATGTTAACATTTTTCCGAAAAATTTGGTCGAAATCTGTAATTAATGGTTCGATTATGCAAGGCTCGGTCGGGTAAGGGAAGGTAAGGGGCTATTCGGCACCATGTGTGACGTCATAACACGTGACGCAGTTAGGAATATACTGGCACTATGAAAGGGGTTAGTTAGGGCCCTTTACCTGTAAAATAGCCATACTTTAGCATAAGTACGCAGTGTGGTTAAGAATTCTAGGCAGAATGAATCAAAGTATCAAAGTAACACAAAATAGGTGTTTTTTTTTAAAGCCAGGGTTAATACAATTATTTTTTGGCTTATGTTTAACTAATTACCAGATTTATTAAAATGTAACGGCAAAAATCACTTTATATTGCCAAAAATAGTAAATGATCACCAACATAAGTTCTAACCTAACCTTAACCTAAAATTTGGTGACCATTTATCTATTTTGGTGATGAATTTACGAAATTTGGTTGTCATTATATTTATATCCCTATCTTTTGCACTATTGACTGCCTCATTAGTCTAGTGGTCCCAAGCGTGACAACTATGCTAGAGGTCCTGGGTTCTATCTCCAGGTCGAGCAAAGTGTTATTGGGATTTTCTATAAAATTCTCAGTATCAGCTCGGAGTCTGGATTTGTGCCCGGTTAATGGCAATAGGCTCGCCCCTTATTACATGGGACCTAAACATACTCTCGAATTGTGGGTGCACATTAGTATCTGCCTGCCTTTTATTTTTTGATAAAAACATTTATTTAAAGTTCCATACAATAATCATAATAATAAATTACCTACTGAGATTTTATTGTCTGTATCTAAAAAAATATTCGCAACATTTCGAAATAAAATTTTAAAAAAATAAAAGCCTAGGTATATTATTTTTTCAAATAACTAATTAATTACCGACACTAAAGAAAAAAAATACAATGACATAGTTCTTAAAAAATCCATTCCTAAAATAAAACACGAATTCCAACATTAAAGCTCTTGTTATAACAATAAACTTTTCTCTTTTCTTTTCTCCCATCCATTATAAAAGGAGCAATCTTGTAAAATGTTGCTTATATCCATCACGACGGAACAAATTTTAATCTGGCAACACTTTTCGGCAGCCAATCTGCTCCATAAAATGACAGAAGCAATTTTTGCGATCACTTCATCTAATTTTCAAGCGTCCATTTTAACTAAACCCGCGGCGAAAAATGGAACTAAATTAAAATGTATGAAACCGCATTATGGCCAATGCGTTTGCAGAGACCAATCTCTGCAAATGCATTGGCCATAATGCGGTCCAAAAAGACTGCCCATCCTGGAAATCAAACTCTGAATCCAAATTCAGAGTTTGATTTCCAGGATGGGCAGTCTTTTTGGGTTTATCTGATAAGAAATTCCTTTTGTCAGGAGTTTGAATTTGCGCTTATTATGGCTCGTCCCTTAAGGATACAAACCTGCACGGCACTCCCATGCAAACACCGTACCTACCTACCAACACATTTTATAAATTTTCTTCCAGTCTATGAAAGTATAGGTTTCCTACTGAAATACTACTTAAGCAATTATATCAATAGTCATCTTTTTCTTGCAATAAAACTTACTTTAATTCATTACTACATGTGTATATTATTATGTATGCCTACTTACACACCTGTTTATAAATGCGAAAGTAACTGTCTGTCTGTTACCTTTTCACGCCTAAACCGACGAACCAATTTTGATGAATTTCGGTATAGTATTATATTATATATATACATATTGGATCTTGAAGAAGGACATAGGCTACCTTGTGACTCATAAATTCCTTTGGGGTGCCAGTGAAACCCCGGACATCAGCTAGTCTTATCTTATATATATAAAAATTAATTGCTGTTCGTTAGTCTCGCTAAAACTCGAGAACGGCTGGACCGATTTGGCTAATTTTGGTCTTGAATTATTTGTGGAAGTCCAGAGAAGGTTTAAAAGGTGAATAAATATGAAACTACGAAGTCTGCCGGGTCAGCTAGTTACAAATAAATAAAGTCCCCGCCGCGCTGAATTTTTATTTTTTCGCACTAACCTCTGAAACTACTGCGCGGATTTTCATCAATAGAAGGAGGATTATCTAGTGCGTACGAAGCCGGGGCTTCTCATTAGTCATATATAATTAGAATTTTGTATGGATAACACGATCCCAAGTAATAATACCGCGACACAACTCCAGTAGTAATCCATTGGGTTTTGTTATCGTATGTCGCGGAGCACGAAATCTTAACATAGCTAACAGCGCCGCCATGAAGTGTCAAGATATATTGGACGTGTTTTTAAGACGGTATAAGTAGGGAATAATTTAATTCTTTCTCGTCGCGACATTCAGTGAGACGTAACAGATTTACGTTGACAATATGTAAAAGATACCCGTCCCGGTGTAGAATTTTGGAGCATTATTATATTGAAAACGATTTTACCATGATTTTCTTGAGTCACGTAGGTAATATAGACTACATTTTTCTGCTTGTTAGGTTAAATTCTACTCATGGTTTCTTTTAGAAAAATTGCTACGGTAATTTCAACATAATCAACCCATTACATTGTCCCACTGCTGGGCACGGGTCTCCTGGCAGAATGAGAGGGATTGCGCTATAGTCCACCACGCTGGCCTAATGCGGGTTGGCAGACTTCACACGCCATTGAGAAAATCTCTCAGGCATGCAGGTTTTCTCAGGATGTTTTTCTTCACCGATGATATGATAATGCTGACCGTGTTCGAAAAGTCAGAGAGGCCTTGGATTCGAACTCGAGACCTTTGACTTGGCAGTCCTATGGTCATATCACTAGGCTAATATCAAACATTAAGGCCGAATAAGGTGCAGAAAATTTAGCAATGCTGACAAACTCAGCAGTAAAATCTGTCGTCGTCATCAATATGGATTGATGACGAGGATTTTACTGCTGAGAGCTGTCTCATTTTGAATTGAGACAGCAGGTAAATGGTTACCTGCTGTCTCAATTCAAAATGAGAAAGCTTAGGCTTTAGTTCACTACGCTAGCCTAGTGTGGTTAGGCAGACATTACACTTGTATAATTATATCGTGGGCCGATCAAGATTTGCCTGAGTAGATCACGATGGACATGACAGATTATTTCATGATGTGCCTAACCTAATTTCTTCTGTGTAAGTATGTACAATGGCTACAATTCGGTTCTCGCACTCGCCGGACTCTGCCGCGTCACACAGCTCTAACCTTTTTTTTTCGGGTGGGGAATGCGCCTTATGCTCGCCGCCCCGCTTCGGGGATGCGGGACGGTTGTGTCGGGCTCTCCGGCCAGGTGGCCAGTATTCCGTGTAACCACCACTGCCACCCTCCGCATAGTAGTCGGATCACGGGAATCGCTCTCGCATGCTCCGCGATCCCACCGCGGACGTCAAATGTTGGACCCTCCCTGCGGCGGGACAGATATGTAGCCCCGCCGCCGTCCACACACCGGCCGCAGAGGGTAGGGAGAGCGGCGCATCGTAATACCGACACTCCTCCCCCCTGCGGCCCCACCGTGCCCGCAATCCTATGGCTGCGACCCCGCCGAGGCCGCGGAAGGCAGGGAGAGGGGCGCACCGAATTACCGGCATTTCTCTCCCGCCGCGGCCCCTCAACCTTCAGCCACACAACACCGCGGCCCGCCTCAATTGCGGTGCCTCCCATACGACACAGCAACCTACAGTGGCCGCTCCAATGTAGGCTTCCTCGGCAAAGCCCGCAGGAGCAGCCCCTCCCTGGGGTTCTACTTAGCTTCGCCGTGGTCCACCATCCACGGTTACTAAGCCCTCCCAAGGCGACGGGGCGTGTCGGACTCCACCCAGAGTGGGTGACCTACCGACTAAAAACCACACGGTGTTCCCTCCTGCACCTGCTGCATTAGGGGCTACGGGAAAAAGACAATTCGTCCGCGGCCCCCGACTGGTGCTGGCCCGTCGTTACGGGACCCATCTATACTTATATAGATCGCCATCGCCATTGAAGGGCGCGCGTGGAACACTACTTGCCAAGTCAAGCGCGCTCCGTCGCTTGTCCAGCGTAAGCCTATCAAGAATAATATTTCCCTTATAAATACAAAGAGCTTTGAACGTTTAATATGTCCAAGAGTATGACGAATTTTTTGTGAAATCGAACGAAAGCCTACAACAAAATCCCAATTTTCTTTTTAGAATTGCTTAACAATTAGTTTTTCAGGTTCACGACCGAAAAAATCACAATCAAACGAATTTTACTGGATATATTTTTTTATCGAACAATTTCACTCAAAATCTTTGGTTGGCAACGGATATTATTCCATGTCGGTAAATCTTTTGTGCTTTATAACGAAATGAGGGTAGACTCGCAAAGTTCAGTATAAACATTGTCACAGACTGTATTAGCACATCAAAGGACGATTGTCGGAGGTCCTTTGCATAGTTTCACTACTGTTCCTTTTTTGAGCTGACGAGCCACCTGGTGGTAAGTAGCGTTGCCGACCTATAACAGCCCCTAAGGACTGCAAACTGCCAGAGCCGCAGCAACCGAGGGGGAACTGGCTTTTACGCGCAAAAGTTGAAACACCAAGGTACTGCTATATGACAGTCACCGACGTATGGCTGGTCGCCAGCCATTCAGACCCCAAGAGGTCTTAGCATCGAGCAAGTCAGATATTTTCTCGGCTCTTACGAGATGCCTATCTGAGTGGCAGTGAGGAACAGTATTGTGACTACAGGGTCACAGGTCAGGGTCAGGGTCAGGGTAGGTTTTTCCCCGGGTTGGGCTGCCCCAACCCGGGGAAAAACCTACCCTGACCCTGACCTAAAAACCTACTACTACTACTTTTTTAACTACTAGAAGACTCGTTCTTTGGTGCAGTGGTCGTGAGCATGGCTGTTCAGCGTGAGGTAGGTACTTGATAAGATTGTCAGGTCGAATAAAATGTAATTGTGTTTTTTTTAGAAATTGTCGGTAGCAGCTTGGTGTTTGAAGCATATCCTCTCAGTCCCCAACCAACTGAAACGCTTAATCTTAAAACTTTATTAGCCGACTCAATATTTTTTTCAGTATTCCAATTATATTTAACTAGCGGCCCGCCCGCGGTTTCACCCGCGTTGCCCCATTCCTAAGAGCTGTAGCGTAATGTTAAATAGCTTAAAACCTTCCTCTTGAATCACTCTATCTATTAAAAAAAACTGTTCAAAATCCGTTGCGTAGTTTTAAAGATTTAAGCATACATAGGGACGGACAGACAGGGACAGCGACTTTGTTTTATACTACCTACTATAATATAATAATTAAACTAACTAATTTAAATAAACTAACGAAATAATTTAATAATTACCTTATTAGTCTAGCGCGACGCTAAAGGTCCGATTTCGATTCCCAGGTCCAGCAAAGTCGTATTTATTATTTATTACATGGGACCTAAGCATACCCGGCGAACTCTGGGTGTGCAATTGTGCATGGTTGAGGATAGTACGCTTCTGCCTAATCCTTCGGGAAATACAGTGGTAGTATGATATGGTGGGGATTCTCCAGTGGCGCTAACTATGTAACTGTGGTGCAGTTGAAGGTATGGCACATAATTATATTGTCATGCCCAGCTTGCCCCTACACCGGCACAATGCACACATCAAGAACTTATGATCCGCTACAGATAATGCCGTGCTCGTAGAGGAATACTGGGACAATCTAGTTTAATATATTTCAAATTCTTTTCTTTTGATCATCCCTTTCCGTTTGCTGTCGATTCGATAAGAAGAAAAACACTGCAAACTATTTATATTATATTAGTACTCATGTTTCTACAAACAAAGTATCTTTAATCTCTTAAAAAAATCTGCCTTATCATTCATTGTGTGTACTGTTTTAAATTTATATAAGGTTCTATATACTACATACAACGGAGCTTAGTTAATAATGTAGAAAATGCTTTCTATAGTTCCTTGTGCATCCAAAGTTACTATCAGCTCCTATTAAGGAACTGAACTTGCAGGTTTATTATCTGTCAAGGTAGCTATACTGTTATATAGTCTAGACCTTCAAAGCTATCTCAATTGCCAGGAGAATAAAGTAAAACCCCGACAAGACGTGTCGCGTAACTCGTTGTGGGGTTTCGTAGTCTTTGTTTTCCGACTTCAAAAAAGAGGAGGTTCTCGACTATTCCGTCAATTATGAAACGACATTGATGATTCTTTTTTCGATCGGTAGCTTATACTTCAGAGGTTGTCCCAATAAAATTTCAAGTTTTGTTTGTCAAGATCTGATCACAAACAAAAATGACAGTAACACGTAACGACCGAGTAAATGATAAATGATAGTCGTTCCGGGCCTGGGTGTTTATGTATGTGATAATTTGTGTTTGTAAACGCAAAAAACTTTCAAATAACACTGTTCGCCCCGGGAATCGACGAGTACTATAAAAAAAAATATTATAATAAACACAAAAAAGCGACATCGATTCATGATGGACATTCCAAAAACCCGAAAGAAACACTTTAAGTCCACTTTTATCATACGTACCGCTGAAATGTGGAATGCGCTTGCCGAGTGGGTCTTCCCCGATAGATATAATCTGGGTGTCTATAAATCACGATTGAATCGGTTTCTTCTAGGCAAGCACGCTACATCGTAGATCGCAGTATTCTGAACTGGCGGTCAAGTGTAAGCCTATCAAATATAGTAAAAAATTGTTTCTAGTTTCACTACTGACTCCTAAAAGTAAGCCACATAATAATGTTGCACTTATTTCCTCTAGAGATAATTTGTTTCAACAAGAGTTTGTTTGAAATCAAGTCGTTTAGTGAGTGGTCCTCAGTGCAGTCGAAAGCTGTGTGCTTAGTTTTTTGTGAGATTGCTTCAAGCATTAAAAATTCTCTTTCAACTGACTTCAAAAGGAAGTGGTTCTCAATTCGACTTATGTTGTTTTTTTTTTATATGTTTATTACGCCATTACTCCGTCAATTATGAACCGATTTTGATGATTCTTTTTTTGATCGGTAAGTCATACCTACTTTAGAGGTGGTCCTATAAAAATTTGGTCAAGATCTGATCACAAAAAATTAAAAAATAATCAAAAACACGTAAATGATAAAATGATAACGTCGTCTAGATATACGTAAATTTTACTCGCTACTAAAAATGTTGAAATAAAATTACTTAATGACTTTTAACAAAAAGTAAAACCGCCTTCAAAAACATAAAAATAATGTTGACGACACGATTAGCGTAGCGGTTGAGCGATCGGCTTCTGCGCCACGTGTTGTGGGTTCGATCCCCACACGGAACAAATATTTGTATGGTCTACAGGTAGTTGTTCCGGGTCTGGGCGTTTGTGTATGTGAGAATTTGTGTTTGTAAACGCACCCACGATACAGGAGAAAATCCTAGTATGGGGCAATGTTTTATTTAAAAAAAAAAATGTTAGGTGCACAACAGTTCCGAAAGTCGGTGGCGAAAACAAAAGTTAGGAACATGTGCACTTAGTTTTTAATTCTGATAGTCAAATTACATTTTCAATTAAACCTCGTTTAAGCAAATAAAATCAATAGGCAAAGTTGACTGACACAAACTTAACTGTTATTTTAATGGAATCACTATCTATTTAAACTTATAATAAATCTGTAGAGAGGTCAATTCTGTACATGAAATATATTTCCAAAATAACTATCAGCGGGTGATTAGTGATCGATAATGACGCCAAAAATGCAATCAGTAAAATTTTTGTCTGTCTGTCTGTCTGTCTGTCTGTCTGTATGTTCGTTATAGAAACAAAAACCACTCGACGGATTTCAACGAAACTTGGTACAATTGTTCTTCATACTCCTGGGCAGGTTATAGTATACTTTACATCACGCTACGATCAATAGGAGCAGAGCAGTGAAGGGAAATGTTGGGAAAATGAGTGATTCATGAGAAAGGTTTCAAGCTATAAAACATCACGCTACAACCCTTAGGAACGGGGCAACGCAGGTGAAACCGCGGGCGAAGAACTAGGGAACAAAGTAACTATTCCACGCGGACGAAGTCGCTGGCAAAAGCTAGTCATAAATAAAGTTGATCAAGAAAAACCAATATAAGATTATTGAGAAAAACAAAAAAATATCGGTTTAAAAATAAGGAAGATAGTAGCATTTTAAGTTTGACAGAAAGCGCTCTATAGGAACATATGACGTCAATGTTCCGTGTATTCTCTTCAAATTCTATACTAACCCCCGTTTTGCGGGGAAGAGACAGAGCATCTCTTTCAATCCCCACCAAAAACCTTTAAACATGTAAATTAGTCTAGTGGTCCCAAGTGAGACTGCTACACTAGAGGTCCTGGGTTCGATCCCCAGGTCGAGCAAAGTGTTATTGGGTTTTTCTATGAAATTCTCATTAGCAGCTCGGAGTCTGGATTTGTGCCCGGTTAGTAGCTATAGGCTCGCCCCCTATAACATGGGACCTAAACATACCGGCGAACTGTGGGTGTACATTAAGTACACCTCTGCCTAACCCTTCGGGGAATACAGGCGTGATGGTATGTTATGTTATAATTATTATCTTTGAAATTTCGCATTGATTAGAAGACAGGAGGCATTGCAACGCCCCCCCATGCGTTGCAATGCCTCCTTTTTAAGCTATTGCATAGCTTCTATCGCGGGCCTTGAGCGTGGGGACCGAATCCAGAAATTCCGTAACGAAAAAAACCTAACACCCTTGTCTCTTTAGTTCAGCAACCCGCCTTTAGGTGGCATTGGTTGTATTACATAAGTTGATAAAAAACGCTATGCAATAGCTTTACCGCGGCAGTCCCCGAGTGCCACACGTCATTTTTTAGCTAGTTTTGAATAAATCAAACAACAACCCTATTGTCATTCAAATGTATTTATAAACCCGAAGTCTTAAGCCGAGAATACACGAGTATTTCCGAAATTGCTGCGTATGAATAGATCTATGTATTTGTTGCCAAACTAATAAATCGCAAACTATACCCTACACAGACAAAATAACAAAAGATAAGTATTCAACAAGTTTAACAACGCGCGTGCCCGCATCAATACATCTTTATTTGTTTAGTACCGATATATTCCACATCAATGGATTTCTGCGTGTAGCTTGAAATAGAATATGGTTACAAGAAAAATACGCACAAACGACTTGACCCAGGACTTTTGTTTTATTCGACATTTTGGTTATGTTTTTGAAGTAAATATGTACTGTCTGAACCCTTATTCGATGGCGTATAAACCTACAACTGACCGCATATTGACGACTACAGAAATATATCAACATCGTTTTTTTATGAGAGCTCTGAGAACTATGTGTGGGGTTACCTTGAAAGATAGAGTGAGGAACAGCGTAATAAGGGTATGGTGTGATGTGAAAGAAGATGCAGTAACAAAGATTGAGAAAGTCAAAGTCAAATCTTTTATTTCAAATAAACCAATATTACAGGTACTTTTGAATTGTTAAAATTAGGTGGACGGTTCCGAATAGTGGGTCTTATGGAGAAGAACCGGCAAGCAACTCCAATTATGACATTGTGGTTGTTTACAATTTTGTTAAGTATGTGAGACTCATGTAGCTTGATGTGAAGGATAATACCTATATAATATACTTAATTCAATAGACCACGATTACTTGCCTTCCAAAAAAAAGGTATGTTATGGTGGCTTGGGCATGTAGAGAGAGTGGTTGAACAGACATTGACGAAACGAGTACCTATACATGGCGAGAACAGGTGGAAGAATGAAAGAAGAAGTTAGAAGGTGCCGACCTCGGCGAACGTAGTATAACCAAATTGCGGACGTTCTTAAGAATGGTCAGGTTGAGAGCACCCTAAACCGATGATTACGTATGAGGAGGGTAATGAACGTAGATGAAGCGAAAGTGGTGTGCCAGGAGGGCAGAGATGTACTAATCCCATAACCCATTTTCATTTTTCAGTTTCCATTAACCGGGTACAAATCCAACCTCCGAGCTGCTTATGAGAGTTTCATAGAATCCAATAACACTGCTCTATCTGGGAAGCTAACCCATGATCTCCAGCATAGCAGTAAGGTTTAGGATCACTAGACTAAGTATTGGGTAATACGAGATATTTAGTTTAAGAAAACACTTATTTGTTTAAGACGAATTTCAGCCGTCTCGATGTTAAACGCTAATATTACAGAGTCTACAGAGTAGAAAAATATATTATATTTGTTTAAAATAGTGCTAGGTACATTAGCATAGAACTACATTATGTACAAGTCTAGAAATCTAGAAATAAATTAAACAACTTACTTCAAATGCTAATATTATTCCGCGCTATTCTTGGAAGATTTTAAATTAAAATGTACACTATATTTTGCTGCAGTCTAGAAAGCGGACATTTTCCGTAAAACATGAGTAACAGAAAACCATTCGTGGAATGTCGTCTGCTTGGTATTAGCTGGAATTCAAGCGACCGCCATGCGCCGCAAACATTTGGGTCAGGCTGTGTAGTACTCGTGTGAAGGTAAAAATGTTGACGACTCATGTAAGTAACAATGGCGGGAAAAATGTGCTTCGCTAGCATTCAAATTGGATTTATGCAGTTCTAAATTTAAATATTAAACTTGACATATGGTATACAAACTGTCAAATTTCATTCATCGATTTTCAATTTAATCTCCCAACAATAGAGTTTATTATCTATTGGGGAAAATTGACAGTTTTTTGTAACTTCATGTGCTGTTGACTGTACTGGAAGTCGGTACGTTTGAATTAAGCCGTTTCTAAGTCTTGTACAGTATTCTTACATGATATTCACCTTTATAGAAAATCAAAAGTAACGATACACAAGGTGGTTATTTTGCTGAGAATATAATAATTACGTAGGTAGGTATAATACCTTGACCATTGAAGTCATTTTGTTTTTATCGCAAAAAAATACATACATAAACTAAACTAAACGCAAGCCAATCCAACATATAATAAAAAACAACAGGTAGCTAAGTAGGTATACAAAATTGATCTCCAGACATTTGGCTGACGCGTCACGTTTCAGATCCATAACAAAACTTAATACGACTATCGGGAACAGGTTCGACTCGATTGTTATAATCGATTCCCAAATCGATATTACAATCGTTTAGTTTTTACACGTACGTTTTATCGATACCTAGTTACTTCTTCGACGCGATATTTTCATATTAGGAACACTAGGAATACGTGTTCGAAATTTGAAATATATTTTGTCGTGATGGTAAATACATTTATCATTTGGAGTGTTGAAGTGATTATGTACCTTTAATTTTGTTCGTAAGACTATACCATCACGCCTGTATTCCCCAAAGGGTTAGGCAGAGGTTTAGGTACTAATATACACCCACATTTCACCGTTTGTTTAAGTCCGATCCATGTAACAGGGGGAGAGCCTATTGCCATTAACCGGGCACAAATCCAAGTTCCGAGCTACTACATACTGAGAATTTATCAAAAACCCAATATCACTTTATGCGACTTGGGAATCGAACCCAGAACCTCTAGCATAGCAGTTGTACTTTTGACCTCTGCCTAACCCTTCTGGAAATACAGGCGGAATAGTATTTTATGTTATAATTTTTGACACTATTACGTAAATCAATTTAACTAACAATGTTATGTAAGTAGATTAAATAAACAAAAGTTTTCGTTGAATCCTCTCCGGGATACTGTAAATTTATTTATGTACTCTATTACGACATCCTATCGGAGCTCGTAATAGCATTTTAGGGACCGCGGACCTTTGAAACAAAAAGGTCCACCTTTTAGACTCTCGCGCCACACAATTACATCCGCATATAATATAGCAGCCGCTTATTTATCACACAAAGGGTCTTTGGAAGCCTTTAAATAAGATTTTAGATATTAAATGGTATTAAATTGGTGTGTGCCGAGTCGTAAAATGGTTAAGTTATGTTTCCCTGTTATTTTAGTCGTTTTGTAAGCGAAATTAGAAAGAACCAGTGATAACCTAGTGGTATGACCGTTGGATTGCCAAGTCAAAGGTCTCGAGTTCCTTTCCCTTTAGCCTTTGGCTATAGCCAAAGTTACAAATTAATTTATTTTTTTAATTTTATCGTACGAGTATATGAACGTGTAAGCGATTCAATTATTTTATTCGTTCTTTGTGGTAGCTCTTTTGCAGTGCATTACTAAGTCATATTTAAATAAATATGTAACAAACCCAGATAACTAACAGGATGGTCTTAAGATAGTTTTTTAAAGGGTGCTTGGTTTACGACACATAGGATGAAGGTTTAAGATTGAAAGGATGACGTCTGAGCTTATCAGGAAGGAAAGGGATCTTTCCGCTAAACTAAGGAGCTGGACGTTATGTCAATCATTTCTTGTCTTGTGTATCCTTTCGAAGGAGTTTTGTTTTGTTTTTGAAAGAAACATTTATATGACAATGTAAATCGCAGTATCGCTTGACATCAGGCGGATTGGCAGTCAAACGTAAACCTATCACGAATAAAAAAAATGTAGGTGGGCCTGATCAGAGTAGAGATATACTTACCTACTACCATCAACCTATTATAAATGCAATAAGTACAGATATTTTTAATGGAAATACTCAATAACAGCTTTTTAAATATCCGTGGAATTAAACTTACTAGCACACGCTCGACAGTCGCACTTGCGGCCACTATACCTAGTCAAAATGGTCTTGTGACTTGCATAGCAATACTAATTGAGAAAATGTAATTTATTTAATCAGCAAACTACGTAGGTACTACGGACTACGTCTAGCTAGATATTTTTAGAATAATTACGTAATAAAAAAAACTCGGATCATTCATTTTATTTGTACAAATACGCTTGTGGTCATGATCTCTATAACCTTTAATGAAAATGGCTGTGATTGTTTACTATTAATCATAGTCTTGTCAACGTAAATAGCCACGTAAATAACACGATATGAGATCCGGTAAGCTCGAGATTAGCCTTATGAAGAGTAGCCTGTAGCGAAAATTTTATTATATAACTAGTTCGTCGCCCGCGGTTTCACCTGCGTTGCCCCGTTCCTAAGGGTTGTAGCGTGATGTTTTATAGCTTGAGACCTTTCTCATGAATCACTCATTTTCCCAACATTTCCCTTCACTGCTCTGCTCCTATTGAAAAGTATACTATAACCTGCCCAGGAGTATGAAGAACAATTGTACCAAGTTTCGTTGAAATCCGTCGAGTGGTTTTTGTTTCTATAACGAACATACAGACAGACAGACAAAAATTTTACTGATTGCATTTTTGGCGTCAGTATCGATCACTAATCACCCGCTGATAGTTATTTTGGAAATATATTTCATGTACAGAATTGACCTCTCTACAGATTTATTATAAGTATAGAAGAAGATAGATAGTTATTAAATAAGTAATTATAATAGGTACACTTACGACAGAGATTGGGTGGCTAAAACCACAGACAGAGCGGTGTGGAAGGAGGGAAGGGAGGCCTTTGCCCAGCAGTGGGACGAAATAGGCTAGGAAAAAAAAATATGTACACTAGCTACCCGCGCGTGGATTCACCCGCGGTGCCATTCTAAGATACAGTGTGATATTAAATAGCTTAAAACCTTCCTTAGTAATCATTCCGTCCATTAGTGAAATCCGCATGAAAATCCGTTCAGTAATTTTTGAGTTTATTCCGAACAGACAGACAGACGGGACGTCACAAGCCGCGCCGTTGCTTCCTTCACGATGTTGTCTTTCTTTGACTTGGCAGTCCAACGGTCATATCGCTGCTCTGCCTAGCAGTTTACAAGGGTGTAGACCCCAGCCCCTTGTAAACCCGTCTGAAGTTTTAAATAGCGCCATCTAGAGTAATTATAAGAAATCCTTATGGCTATGGCGCAAAGGTAGAGTTAAAAAGTACAGTTTTAAGTCACATGATGGCGCTAAATCAGAATGTCATAATACCAAATTTTTTGAGCATGCAGAAATGCATCGTCTTTTACTGCACTATGCCAGTCACCCAGGAACACTTCCACCATTTTAATAAACTGCATTGGAATTAACTGCCCCAATAGTCTAGTGGTCCCAAGCGCGACTGCTACGCTAAAGGTCCTGAGTTCGATCCCTATGAAATTCTCAGTAGCAGCTCGGCGTCTGGATTTGTGCCCCGTTAAAGGTAATGGCAATAGGCTCGCCCACTATTACATGGGACCTAAACATACCGGCAAACTGTGGGTGTACATTAGTACGCCTCTGCCTAACCCTTCGGGGAATACAGGCGTGATGGTACATTACAATTTTTGAACCGTACTATAACAGCAGCACCCACTTGAAAAGTTACGATAATTTTATTTGCTATTGTTGATCGAAGGAAACCACAGTCGAAACTATTAAGACTAATAACAGGGTAACCTTATTAAAACAAACACCAATGTCATAAAATCTATTTATTAACTATGTTAGCGTATCTTCTGAACGTATGTACTCGCCGACATCAGCTTGGTGGAACACTATAGTGGCTAATGGGTCCGCATGTCTGCACTCCGCTGTTGTCCGCGACGCTACTCCGAATCCTATGGGGATATCTGACATTGTGTAGACAACTACGCCATGGTTTTTTGGTGTATTCTCTGTTATACGACCTAGACCTGAAATAAAGAAGTTGTGTAAGTTTCTTTTTTTTTAAATAGCTCATTTGAAATGTGGGTTAAGTCACCTATGAAGTCACCCATATTTATAAATACCTACAATAGAAAATTAATCTGCCTCATTGTAATAGCGACTTCTGAGTTAGAGGTCCTGGGTTTGATTCCTGGGTCAAGCAATGTTATTAAGTTTCTCAGTAGCAGCTACGAATTTGGATTTGTCTGCTATTGCCAATAGATTCACCCTAAATATACCATTAAACTGTATGGTGACTATCCTTTTGGAAAATAAAGGTGTGTATAGTATGTATGGAAAATTAATCAGATGTCAGATGATACTTGACAAATTCTGCTCATCCCTTCTATACTAAAATTGTAACTACAGATATAGCTAGACTGCCATACATACAGCCCACTTGATGGTGTTTGAAAAGTTATAAAGAGAAACAATGAATCATTAGCACGTCTATTGAGATCTAAATGGCAGTTATATGTTCAAGATGAAATTTTAAGACATGCTAATTTCTTTTCATTCTATCTTTATGCTTCTTCCATCACACTGCAAGGGTTGCATTTATGGTAGTAAAGTTATATCCTATAGTTACTAGTTATATTCAAGATTCCGCTCAAATTGTGAGCAAACAAATCCCAGCAATATTTAAGTACCTAGCTATAAAGTATTCGAAATAATCCTTACCACTCTTAATAATATGATGTCCATATAAGAACTGTTGTTCCGCTGATGGCTTCACCCATATCTTGTATGGTGCATACGGAGCTATATATGTCAACGCTGTTATATGCAGCCTGAACTTATTAGTTTTTGTGAACTTTCCGAAGCATGTCCCGGCTGATATTAAGTGGTCAGGCTTCACTGTTTGTGCTAAGTGCAGGAGACGCTCCGATATGTAGTATACACGGTCCTTTTTTTCTCTGAAGCAGTATGTGCCATCTGGCCTGTCGATCAAAAGTTTGACATTGACTCCAATACTGAAAATGGTATAATTGTTTTTTAGTAGATAAGTAGGGTAGGTTATTAAATGCAAGACAAGACGGTTAGAGAGTCGCCTCGCCTTTATTCAACAATCATCTCTTTGTTTGAGATGTGATGTGATGAGTTGTTATGGAAGTCACCCAGCACTCTCCTATGCCTGCCTGGAAGATGACGAAACAGTAGCCCTAAGACTAATCCTGCCTGTTGCCTGGGAGATGACGAGACAGTAGCCCTAAGAGTATGTCTGCCTGGCAGATGACGAGAAAGTAGCCCTAAGAGGTTATGAGGGTCATAATAAAGTTTATATATATAAAACTAAGTTCGGCACACGTTGACTTTACCGACCAAAACAAATACAAAATTAAGAAACATTATGAATTAAATGTTCCAAAATGCAAACCATACTCACTATTTAGTTAGCTTTTCGAATAAAATTCGTGTCCTTTCCTCTGATAGAACTTTCATTTTAGTTTATTACAGCTTTATTTTTTCAACAATAATAAAAACACGTGCCTGCTTAACCACCTGTGACATTGACATATTTAGATCAAGATCAAAGACAGTATTTTGACTTGACATTTACTGTATCGTGCAGAAATTAAAAGCGTAACGCTCTTGACAAAAAAAAGGATTTTCTTTTTTAACATTTACCTATGTCAATTCTGCATAAAAATAAAGACGTACTTTAATTAATCAAATTAATGAATGCCTCCATATTTAAATTAATCTCACTAAAGTCCGTATGACCTGTACAAATGTGATAACTTCTGAACGAATATACTTTACCATGAATGAACATAGTAGTACAAGAGCAAGACTTCAACTTCACAGATCAATCCAAAATCATATTCACTCATTCAAGAAAATCGTTCACAAGTGGTCGGAGAGAGTGGTGGTAAGTTTATTTTGCGAATTTTTGTGCACTTACTCATACTTCACATCAATTATTTTTAATGACTTATGAATATGATACTTAACCAACTACAAGTTTACGATAAAGAGAATAGAGTACGTCTATTCAGCGTTCTGTCAAATATTTATCTAAACACCTGTTTTTGTTTTACGGCCCTGAAATAAACAAGTGAACGTCTGTCATACAATTTAAGTTACTCGTGGTCATGAGGACAACAAACTTAATGAAATGCTCACTAAATACTTTTTATTTTTTTATATTATTGCAATGTTTGTTAGAACATCACACTTTTATGTTATAGAATTTGTAAACAAAAGATAAATCAATCGTCGCTTGTCTGCTAATGGAAAAGTAAATAAAGCAGATACCTACCTAGGTATCTATTGTTATTCAATCTATGAACTCTTGATGATATTTTTTGACAATATACGTATGCTAGACTAAGCATACTTGTAAAATTACTTTTATCTTGTTCATATAAACTTTATCTGGCACAATAAATGCTTATCGCAGTGCACTAAATATCAAATTATTGCATCTTTAGTATCGCTTTTTAATCTCTTTTAAAATAAACCTAAAATAGTAAAAATACTTTTGTTTTGGTTTTAAGGAAGCCTACAAACATTTTTGTATTTTACCTGTTATAATGATTCCATAGCTACAAGAGTTGAAGATTTTGCCATACAAAAATTTCGAATCAATGCAAAATTGCAAGGGTAGTAACTCTAGCAATCAAGAGAGACCCGTGTGACAGAAATTTTTCACTTCCTCGTGGGATTTGTAAAAAAACATTGAATACTAATATTATTAGGTATTATAAAGGCGAAAGTAACTCTGTCTGCCCGTCTGGTACTATAGGTTAAGATAGATTGAACCTAGGAGATGGATATAGGCGACCTTTCGTCTCAAAATGTTCTTGGCGATGCGAGTGAAACCGCGGTCATAAGCTAGTAGTCTTTGACCCAAACTGACACCGCGGTCAACACTAAAGAGTAACAGAACTTAAATAATCTAAATGTTTCTATGTCAATAGATGAATTAATTGTTTTTCTCATTAAAACCGGTTCAGGATACACAAATCAACCGGAAATATATTTCATTAAGCGCATTCAGAAATAAACAATTAGGTTAGTTACTAGTGCAGATAACTAATTAACAAAGAGCATGTCCGCACACGTGAATATAATATGCTTTTATAAATAAATAAATAAATACGTTTCGGCGTACGGCTTCATATGTAGTTTACATACATTTGAATAAACATCTCGGTAGATTTCCTTAAAATGAGTAAATACATAATTATGCCCACGTCATACTAATTGTATCGCTATATGTCACTATCTGATTCTGAGACAGCTATCATGACATGAGGCCATTATATGAACTACAAAAAACGTAGAGGTCTAAACAAAAAGCTAGCACGCTTGATGGTCTAGACTCTAGAGGCCTATTACAAATATGAATTGTTCTATACCGCAATCGAACCTTATACTTGTAGCGCGGAAAGTAACCACCTATTCTATGTACCAATCATGCCACAAGAATCACACTGTTTTATTAACCTTCATCTCAACTGGTGCCCACGTCCTGATACATTTTTTGGCAATCTCTAGAGAGGATACTGATCCAGCTCATCGTTTGTTTATTATTTTTATGCCATCTGCAAGGGAAATCTACTGCTGAAATACCTACCAATAGGTCATGAATACTGTTATTATAAACGCTGTGTAATTGCTATTTTTATTTAATGACATGACTCGTCAATTATTAAGGTTTTAATGCCAATGATGTAAAGATTTAATATATTTTCCTATTATGATTAATTCACAAACAAAGCTGTATTGTAATTGTCTTTCGATGCAGTACCATAAATACTTCATCAAACTAAATGTTTCTCGTAAGAGATGAAGGTTATGGTCAAATTAAAATCTTGCGGTTAAGTATGGATTGAACACACAGACATTCGTGACCATGCGCACTTTCCAGTTTATCTTCTGCTACTATTTTCAAGTGAAAAGAGTGTAGCTAAAAATGTCAAGTAAACGGCCAGTAACAAATCTAGTAATCCGAACATTCCAATAATCCGAAACCCGCTATTTTTAATAGTATTGGTGATAGTAAATTTTTAATGGATTAGTGATTAGAGATTAAAAACAATATCTGTATAATGCTCATCAAAGCATTCGTCGAGTCGGTATTGAATGCAGCTAACCATCCATTGAATCTTGCATACAAAAGAAACGGCAGATGTAGATATCACGAGTAACTGTATGCCAATGAGCATGGATATTCTAAACAAAGTAATCATACGACAGGTAGCAAAGATACGTAATTTGTGCCAATGATTCAGGAAGATGACGTATATAGCATTTAATGCAAGACACATCTGTTTGTCCGAGATTATAATATAATGCTGTTAAACTCCTAATACGATTATGATGCAAAACATTAATGCAAGGCCAGGCCAGCCCATCTACTGAATGCAACAAGTAGTCGTGTTTCACGTATAGGAAGGTTATATAAGTAAGGAAAAAAAGGTTTCGGTTCGGTTTAGAAGTTAAGATTTGGCATTATTAAACAAAAGCAAAAGCAATTTGATGTAATGTGTAATGTAAAAATCGAAAGATTGTCTATTCTGTTTTTCTCCAAGACAGTCTAGTTTACTGCATCTTATCATCATTATAGTCTATAACCTTTAATATTCCTATGGCCCTCTTCATTTAAGGCATTTGCCTCGACAGAGCTATGCCAAATGCATCCAAATTAGTGACGGTGCATAATAAGCAGCAACAACCGCTCACGCTCACCATCTACCTTTAAACACCTTAGGGACTGCAAGCGCATTGTAATATTTCCCTGATTTACGTTATTGCCGAAACACAGCGATCTTATTATGAGCAATCGTCTAAACGTTATTGGGTCAAACTCGCACAATCATGCAGTTCTTTGTCACCGTCATCAAAAGCATACGTCATCACTGTTTCTCGATGACGATTTCGAGTCGAGATCTTAATGCAATGCAAACGAGTCGATGACCTCACCTTTGTTCGAGCACAATTGTTAACTCCAATACTACTTCTATAATTTACGCTATTATATATTAAAAATATGAATGCGCAAATCATCTGTCTGTTTGATATTCTTTTATGGCTGAACTAGTGAAGCAATTTTAATGTAATTTGGAACGAATATTGCCTTGGATTGGGTTAAGACAAGAACAGAACATGGACAGAGGCAGACCGGTAATTACCGCCGATCTCTTTATTGCATAACCCGCTAGTTCAAACTTCCCGTAGTTCAAAGTGTTATTATAATAAAAAGGAGAGTTATTGTTTTCTCTTTGGTAATAAGCATATTTATAATATTTATCATCTGATGAATGTGTTCTCTTTATCCGATAAGGAAAACGAATATGCAGTAACGTTTTATGCGGCACCAAAATAGATACCTTTGCTACTAAGTAGTCTAGCAGTGTCCGTTATTATCTCGAGAACTGAAACATAATTATTTAAATTACGAGAATTTGTGCTGTCCATATTTTTGGCTCGAGTTTTCCTGTAATTTCAAGGGAAAATCCACCTTGTCATTTCTCATTGTTCTATGCCATGTTACCTATGTTAATAGACTTTTTGAGTTAAGGATAAAGCCGATATTGGGATCGGAATGGCATCTAAATTAAAGTGCAGATATTATAGGAAAGCCAATGGAGCATAGTACTATTACGCCCTGTAATTGTTTATTCCTAAGTTCATATACTCGCAGTATTGTTTTTCGAAAAAAGCTAGTATGTTTTCTAGTGTCCATTAAAAGCGAACGCTTTCCCTAAACAGTCATAAATAATACAATGCGTACTCTATAGTTTTAATCCCAATAATTAAAGCGAACGTACCCTAGAGCAAAGAGGTCGTGATGACGCCATGTTTGCGGAGAGGGAGCGGCCTAATTATGTCCCTTTGTAATTCGTGAACACACCCACAGTTACTTAAAATTTATTAGAATGCGTGAAAAAATTTGCTATTTCGTTTTATTTTTTATGAAATACTGTTTCAACCGCTATGGAGTGTTAATATCAGATATACAGTCACTTACGTGGAATTATGAGCCAAAAGTTCTTTAGTTAATTATTTCTGCTAAGCAACAAGTTGACAAAGGCATCAAAAAGTGCACCATTGCACTTTCAAACATAATTTCTAAGAATTCTTCCGCTCCAAGAAATGTTTGCAAAAGTTAGTACGCAGAACGTGCTTGAATCCTTAGATGTTAAATTTATGACTAGTTATGCTAGTCTTTGATGTAAAATCGTCGTATTTGAAAGTGTAAACATAAGCTAACCAGCATTTAATAATTAAATAGTCATGATTTATTTTAAGGAGGATGTGGTACAAACAGTTGTGAAATTACAAGTACAACACTAGGATTGTTCTGTACCTTAAATGCAACACAAGACTTCATATATCCAAAAGTCCAGAACCAGTGTAACTATCTGATGCATGCAGTACATTCTAGTACAATAAATTCTATGGTATTGGTACAGCTGCAAAATTTCACTGTAAACAGACTTCACACTTTTCTTATTCCAAAAATAAACTGTTTATGTAAGAAGGCAGAATGCACAGAGCAACTTCATAGTACAACAGTTCATCGAATACATTAAATTACTTTAACAACTGGATTAAATAAGCTACCACGTTTTGAAATGGGTACTCGGAAGATATTATGCTTTGCCTTGATAAATATTTATATCTATATCATGTAGGTACCTACTCAAGGCATGACTAATTTCGTCATTGCAAGATTCCTCGCAATATGTCCCGGGTCCGTGTGCACCAGAGTAAGAAATCAATAAGAAGAAGTTCTTTTTTTTTATAAAAACGTTGCCCCACACTAGGATTTTCTCCTGTATCGTGGGTGCATTTACAAACACAAATTCTCACATACACAAACGCCCAGACCCAGAGCAACTACCTGTAGATCATACAAACATTTGCTCCGTGTGGGGATCGAACCCACAACACGTAACGCAGAAGCCGATCGCTCAGCCGCTATGCCAAACATGTCGTCAAATTCAAGTTCAAGTTACTTATTTGAATACGCTACTATTAAATTAATTGGTGCCTTAAAAATGCTGGAAAAATGCTCATGACGCTGACTGCCTGCTGCTTAACTGTCGGATTCTTCTTTAGATTTTTAAATACTAATTTTCTTTTTTATGGTCTTTTTATTGATTAACTTTTAATAAGAAATTAGATAGACTAAAATAGTCAAAACATTAATTTATCACGTCAATATTAATGTGGTAATAAAAACATTCTTGGTTTGACATATATTTTTCTCTCACAAGAAATCTCAATTCGTGGTTACGGCCTTTGCCCTTTACGCGTTTTGTTTCCGGAACTATACCAGAAGTTCCCAACAGGTGCATTTTTTTTTTAATTGCACGCAACGCAACATAAATTTTCTGAAATATTCGTCTGAACAAATATATTTTTTATTTATCAATACAAACCCATTCTTTATATTCTAGGACTCGACTTCACCTAACAACTCAAAATAATGTAACATAAGTACAGATAACGTTATAAGCCACATAAATAATGTCAGTCTATAATACTTTTGCAAATGTATTTTGAGTGCATTTTTATCAACCTCTCGGAAATGCTAGGCCATAGCCTGGCATGGCCTGGCAAAGCCCATGGAAAGATAATATTAGTAAATGAAAACTATTCGCATTTATTTTGTTGCCGCGAGCTGGCGGTCAAGCGTAAGCCTATCAAGAATGAAAAAAAACGGTCTGACTGTTATCAACTGGTTCATGGGAAATCTTCGATTTCGACTCCGGGGTGTTTCTAACGGAATTAGAGTTGCCAGACTAAAAATAGAAAAGCCGGATACTGATTCATATTTAGCCGGACATTTTGCCCTGCAAAACTTACTTTAAAGAAAAAAAAACATATATTATATTGTATAGTACTTAGGGGCGGGTGAGTCGCTCGCGCGCTTTCGATCGGCATCTTTTGGTGGGGTTGACCAAAAGCCGGACAGGCCGATAATTTTACCGGACACGACAATAAAAAGCCGGACATGTCAACCCTAGACGGAATATCAGGAAAAGCCTATACGAAGCTTTATTCAACACGTGAAGGACAAAGCGGGAATCGAGTAATGAAAATATCAAATAGGATATGGCAATAAACTCGCTCCCAACCAAACGTGCCGACAATTTATTGGTATACCTACAGCAGTACGTTTGTGCATGTGCAGTGTGGGTACACAGTCGTAATGTTATGTTATGTTTGTAATAATATGTTTTTTTTATGGGATATGAGGGCAAACGAGGTGACGGAGCGCCTGATGGTAAGCGATTACCGCCACCCATGGAGACCCAACACCATAGGAATCACAAGTGCGTTGCCGACCTTTTAAAAGAGGTGGGCCTCCGGTAACCTCACTCACTCGGCGAAACACAACGTAAGCGTTGTTTAACGCCAGTTTTCTGTGGTATCACTTCGGTCGAGCCGGCCCATTCGTGCCGAAGCATGGCTCTCCGACGTAAGCATGGCTCTCCCACGTAAAACCACCACGATTAACATAAGGAAATTGCTGCTATGGATTCTAAATTGATTCCAGAAGAATTGCTAAATGTTATCTTAACTGAACTTTCAAATTAAACAAGAAATAGATAGGTATTTAATTAGCGTCTTCTGACATGATGAGACTTTGTATTATGATAAACATCCATTAGTTCTCCAAAACAATAAAATAGATATCCACAACTGCTGTGACGTCATCAGCGAGGAAATCCAAGCGGTCACGAATGATAAAACTTCTCAAGGTTGATCGTCGCAGTTTCACACGATTTACACCTAAATTACTGAACAATGCATCTGTTTATCTTGTTTATAATTTGAAGTCTGTGTACGCACTTTGTTGAAAATGTCTTTGTTGTAGGTACTAGCCCAATTAGAATTAATTTGGTATGTGACATTATTTTGTGATTCATTTTCATAACTATAATAATATTAACCTATCAATTAGCCGACACAAATGTTATTAAACGAATCACGGTTCGTAAACGGCTTTTACAGATTTCCTAGACGTATTTATTTGGGATAGAACTTTTCACACTATTTACCTAAAATATTCTTATTTAAATAATTATATGGATACCTATCTTTTAGTATATTTATAGGTATTTATTTAGGGATAAACATAAGTGCCTATAAAAGAAGAAATTACAAGTTTTTTTTTTTCATTTCCCGCCACAGAGACTAATCCACCAAAGTCAAGTAAGGCCAAAGAAAGATCGTAAAGGGACATAATTATCATAATTACTTAGGTGTTATTCAGAAGGATTCTTCGTCCTCTGAAAATCATCAGTGGCTTCGTAATTTCGAACCGGCGTGCAAGCAAGTCTTGAGTTCAAGGGTCACGCATGAGTTCAAACGCCAGACATTGTAGGTATTATTGATATGGCAAGCATAACGATTGACTCAAAATTTAACCCCTCCGGTTTAAACGGATAGTTTATAAAAAATCATCAGTCTTAAAAAAACAGGAACAAAACTGATGACTCATTCTTTTCCTGATATTTAGTGTTATATTTTCACATATTTCCCGTTTCTTTGCAAACAAAATTCCCAGCAAACACTTCCCGAAAATTAAAGGGAGCATGATTCACTACCACTAACTATATACCTTTCTTTGTTACAGATTTTATAATAAAAGCAATCTCAACCTAACTACCATTCGTCGTCCATCCGCTGAGAAGCGAAGACGTGGTTTATTTTTGGAACATTTAACCCTAAATACGTGCGCAGTGAAGTGTTCAGTGGCAAAGTGTTAACAATGTTTAATTACTACCCGAAGAATTTTAAAGCCAATGGCTGGGGGTGGCATCGGTCAGCGAATGCTGCCTCTGCTGTCAGAGGGTTTCTGAAAGGCGAGCGTGGGGAAGGGACAGAGCCTCTTCTTGAAAATGGAAGCTTGTACCCCAAGCTGCCGACGGCAGATGACACCATGTTTAGCACCAGCATGAGGCTGTATCCAGCGTTACCTGCTGAAGAGTATGAAAGCGGGGCTGTTGAAGAGGTGGTGGAAGAAGCTTGTGCTTCGATTAACGTAAATCAAGTGGTGAGTACCTATTCTATTCATACGTCACACTATCATTTCATTAATTGGTTCAAAATGGTTAGAGATCACGGGTGCTAAGGTGCCACGACATATTATTTTCGACGCATTATCTCGTCTTGATAAGAGAATAATGGCAACGTATTAGAACGAGATATGCGATGACGATGATTATATATTGACAAATATTACTTTGGAACTTAGTCATCCAACCCCCAGACACACTGTCGAACCAATTCGACAGATTAATATCCATATAAAATCTCTTCTCAGATTGAGAGGGATAGGATATGGTCCACTTCGGCTTGGTACTATCGACTTCACAAACCTTCTAAACATTTTTAGATATCCATCTCGAATAACTATAAATAGATTAGGATTGTTTATTTCATCTCAATCCGTCACGGTTCGAGCAATATCATTTACTGTCAATAAATTTCAGAATTGCACATGATTTTGAAAAGTCGATGTCCTTAGATTTGAACCTGGGTCACTTAACGTTTCAGGTCAACACCCTAACCACGTGGCTATGTAGTACGTAGGCTATTAGATTATCAGATATGCTAAACAATTCAATAACTTTGGAGTCGCAAGTAAATAAATTAATATGATTTAATGCAACCCACACGGGGTTGTATTAAATCATATTAATTTATTTACTTAAAAACAAAAAGAAATTAAAGTTATTACATATTCAGCTTTTCCTTTTACGGGATAAATAACTGAAAATACTTGTATGCACATTTTGGTTTGTGAAATTTCTCATAATTTCTACTACGAAAGTTCGAACGAAACGAATCGCACGTGTCCTACCACGAAAATATTTTGGACCCAACGACTCGATTTACGGTAGAGTTTCTTGTCTTGTGTTGACGCAACTTACTTGACGTTGACGTACTTCATTATTCACAATAAATTAATGTAAGTCGTTGTTTTGCTTCGATTTGAAGCTTCGCTATTCGATTTCCATAGAAGGCCCCCAGAATAGCTGTGCTGCTCTGAACTTGGACCACTTTATGCGGCCAGTAAGTTCTCCAGCCATTGAGATATTACTGTTTTATCGTTTTTGGCACCTATATCCCTTCAGATATGTTGAAAAATCCACGTGTATTTTTAAACATTTTAAACTAATTTACGTTCGTTATCGGTAGTAACTTCTGTCTATTGAGACAAGGAAGTAAGAAAAAATGTTTTGAACTATTTAAATATCTCTTGCAAAGTGCCCTTTTGGCAAGTGCTTAAGATTTCATGTCAACACTCCCCTGTAATAAACTTTGTTTTAACCACTCTTTACACCTACACTATGTGTTTCAGTAGGTATGTAGGGAGATCTCTGGCGCCTTCCGTCAAGCCATTATCCGTGGCCATATACCTAAATTCTAATAATATACTTATTATAGTCAGAAATATTGAATTACTCGTAAAACATTTTATTTTTGTCTGAGTAGTGTTGCAAGAAGACACTATGTTGTTAGTTTAGATTAATTATCATAATTTATTTTTCATAATAACGACATCTGGTGGAATCACACATATCGATCCAGACGAATTATAGACCATGTGCCACCTCAAATCGATTGTCAATTTTCGCAAGTTTTTCGTGCTAAGGCTATTGCCCGCGGTTTGACACGCGTCCCTTAAAGACTTAGGATAACACAGCTTCTATCAAGATAGATGAGAAAAAGAAGAAAGAGAAAAGAAACATGCACCAGATTTAAAATTAGACCTCCAGCACAGCTGGAAAACCGCATCCAATTCCGTGCAATATCTTTTGAGTAATTCAAGTATTTATTACAATCCAGACATGCAGTACCTACAGACGGGTAAGCGAACAAAAACTCCAAAGACTGTTTTTGTTCTAGGTATTACTCTTATACCCCTCATTACTTCACCCCTCCTATAAAAGAAATTAAAGTTAAGAAATTATACGGAAACCATCCGGTTATTTATTATTACGATAAATAATAAGAGTACCTATATTACTTATTCCTGCTTTTATTTAACTTTTGCAGTAACCAAGATACAAAGTATTTTCTCAACCTGCTGTTGTCCTTTTCTTGGACAACAAACAAAACAGGTTTTCGGTCAGATTACCTTATAAACCGCTATCATTTTATTGCGGCGGTCCAAAAAGGTTATTTATAAAATGTTTCACTCACATTAATCGAATATTTTTGTTTGCAAGCAGCATGAGGCATTTGACGTAAGTATTTAATTGGTAAAACTACTACTTTTAATACTAGCTAGTAAGAAATACGTTGGACTTAATCAAATCATTTTTAATGTAAAGATAGGCCATAAGGTCGGGTAGGCCCAGACATTATCCTGTCTACATTGTCCTGTCCTGTCTACATTGCATGGTAAATGTCATAATAAAATAAGCAAAGATGTGCATAATATATGCCCACAGTTACAGCCGATATGTTTTTTTAAAATCCCATCGAAGAATGAGCGAACCTATTGTCCCGAGCTCCGAGCTGCGAGCTCCGTGAAGTCCATACAAAACCCAATGACACTTCTCGATTTGAAAATGGAACCCTCACGCTACTAGAAGCCACACTTTTACATAACTAGGTAATTTTACGCCTAATTTTAAGTCTATAAAACCCACAGCGAAATATTACAAACGGTTGATTACGAACTGATTGTTAACCGGAACAAATAATTATGTCTAATTACTCATTAGTCTTACGATCGGCCATACTGTGATATCATAAGCAAACTACACATTAGCGTTCCTTACTCTGACAGTACCGGTGACTAATGCGGGTTTGTTGTAACATTAAAAAAATCTGAATCATTTGTGACGTAGATAAATTAAACGCCAAAGGTAAGGACGGCGTCATAAAATAAGAACTTTATATTTTAAAATATAGAGTGCTTATTCTTTAGCCTTGATATCGATAACCCCCCACGCATATTTAGTCATTTGGGACCTTTTTGGAAAGACCAATTTCCTGATATGAGTAGTGGGTAATACGAAAATATTTCCTCAGAATAAATTAATAGTAGGTATGCAAAGGAAGTAGTACAGTCAACAGTACATGAAAATACCACAAAACTGCCAATTTTCCCCAACGGACACGAATGGGCCGACTCGACCGGAGTGATACCACGGCCTCACAGAAAACCGGCGTTAAACAATGCTTACGTTGTGTTTCGCCGAGTGAGTGAGGTTACCGGAGGCCCAATCCCCTTTTACAAGGTCGGCAACGCACTTGTGACTCCTATAGTGGTGCCGTGGTGCCGGTGTCCATGGGCGGCGGTAATCGCTTACCATCAGGCGATCCGTCTGTTTGTTTGCCCTCCTATCCTATAAAAAAAAACTATGATTTAGAGATTAAATTGAAAATCGATTAAAGAAACTTGACAGTTTTGGATATCATGATGTACTGACTGTAATGATCTAGGAACTTGTTTTCCTTTATCGATTTATGAGACAATATGACAGAAAGACAAAATTGACAAAAATCATCAAATTCGAAGTCATATAATATAATGGCGATTTTGTCATAATAAAATAGTAGACTTGAGGCCCAGAGGGTTGCCAGATGTCCAGCTTCAGCCTGACCAATCCAGCTTTTTACAGTCATGTCCGGCCAAATATATACAAGTCCGGCCTGTCCGGCTTTTATTAGGCTTTTGTCAACTCTGCCTCATCAAAAGACTCCGAACGATAGTGCCCACGAGCGACTTACGTAAATAAGTTTTTTTTTTCTTTTAAAAACCGGTGCTTTCAGGGCAAAATGTCCGATGACATAATATGAATTTGTGTCCGGCTTTTCTATTTTTGGGCCTAGGGTTATCAGGCCCAAAAATAGAAAAGCCGGACACAAATGAATTAATTTTACTAACTACATAATATGTAGGTAGGGTGGTGCTTTCTTAAATGTACAGCATGGTTATTTAAACACTGGATCATTTCCAGATCAGCCAGTGCTGTTTTTATCCACCAAAAGATTAAAAAACAAAAGATTTTATCAAGTCTTTCTTTCTTGGGAAATTCTCAAATTGGATTTCTTTTTTGAGGAAACGCCTACCAACCTATATGGTTTCTATATACACTCCATTTTTAATCTCATTCACTACCACCATTACAAAATCTCCGCTTATCATACGATCGCCATCTGTAGCCGATCTAGGCCGTTGCCTTGACCTGACATTATTTACTGTATATACATGTTTACATTATATACAATACTATATTCGTACTCAATATTAATATTTTTCACACTCAGTAAATCTCTCACGACCTTGTAGGTTATTCTCTTACTTTCGTTAAAGGTAGAGTCAACAACCTCCTTGATGTTTTTATATTACGTTTAGTTAGACCTGCTAGTTAATTAACCGACTTCAAATTCATTTTAATAAAACTATTTGTCTGATAAAAATCCGACCTATGGTATAGTACCTACAAGCAATGTTGTGGGTTGTTGTTCTTGTGAGATTTTTTAAATAATATGACCTGCATTGTAATGTAAACAAACGGTTTATTGGGCAATCTCCTTTGTAGAGACGTATAATTTGCAACGTATGAATTCATGGCACTCTCTGCCAAAACAAGTCGGTGTCCTAAGGTCCCGGTAAAACCAGTTTCAGATGGGAGCAATTGAACTTTAAAGCTGTTTTTTCATTCAATTTACGAATATAATATGGTTAGGGAACATGAAGGTTTTTTTAGACATCCGAGACAAATCTATGGGTGCTAATTTGATAAAGCTAAAGAGTTTGTTCTTTTGAACACGCTAAGAACTTTGAATCTGCTAGATTTGAAAAAAAAAATCCAAATTAGATGAAGAGTTATATTCTAATGAAATTAATGATAAATATCAGAGGCGATCTTGTCCGATTTACCGTTTTAATTTACCGCTCACCATTTCAAGGGCCCAAGTAAAATAGCAGATTTTAATTATATCAGAATGGTCGTCTAGTGGCACTAAATGACTAATTCTAATAAATAATAATCACTAAAGGAAGTGGCAGATTTGGTAGACAAAACTAACGAAAATCATCATTAAAAGGCGATTTTGACGCGGGAAAATAACAGACTTGGGCCCCATCTTGTATACATGTAGGTGGTGCGTAGGGCTATTGATATCACACGTAAAGAAATCAACTGCCAAATTAAACGAGAATTTATTTTTAACTCATAGTCTGCTTCTGGTATCTGCGGGCTGCTTGTGATAAACTGCAGAGGCGGAATAAAACCTCTATGGTAAAACAAACGGTTGAAAAATAGACGCGACAAATTAAAATTAATATAAGATTTTAAGAACAAAGAAAATAGTATTTAAGTATAATAAGATTGTAAAGAGAGTTTGGCAACATCTCGTGCGTTTCTACTGCTACATTTTAAAATGAAAAAATAAGTAATGATTACTGAATCTCCTATTTCGATTTGTCGAAAGTCACCCTGAATAAAAAAGTAAACAAACTAACTTTATCCGAATCATACATCAGGTAGTTCAGGATGTGCAAAGTGGGAATTACTTTCGTTCTAAGATCTATTTCCACGTCAGCACAGTAACTAATAGTAGTTACCTAACGTCTGTTGAAAATTGAAATGCTTTTAGCTCTGTTTGTTTTTCTGTGCTGCTTTTAAGATTTAGATTGTTAGATCTAAATCCTAAAATCAACAGCGAATTTGTTTTTAAGCTATTGCATAGCTTCTATCGCGGGCCTTGAGCGTGGGGACCGAATCCAGAAATTCCGTAACGAAAAAAACCTAACACGCTTGTCTCTTTAGTTCAGCAACCCGCCTTTAGGTGGCATTGGTTGTATTACATAAGTTGATAAAAAACGCTATGCAATAGCTTTACCGCGGCAGTCCCCGAGTGCCACACGTCTTTTTTTTTAAGAATTCTATCACAATTCATTGAGTAGGTAGAATCATAACACTAATAATTAAGATTTAAAACTACTAAGATAGAAAACTTCGTCAAAGCCAACATAAAAACAGTCAGACTGCATCGATCGTAGCAGATAAATTTGGAAGAAATAAGTTAGTTCCGAATGGTCGCGCAGCACAGGTAAAATCAAGGTGTTTTTGTATACAAATATCGAAATTAGTAAGGACAACATCATTTACTACTACGTCTCCAATTGCCTTTACCCACACCGAGTTTATTTACCACATGAAGACAACTTCACACAAGCAAAGTTATTTGAAACGGTGGCAATTCGTAATCTCGACCACTCGATGTGTGCTTGACGCTGCGTTCGTTTTACGAAGTTCCTGGTTATAACAAACTTTAGGCTTGAGCTGTTATTGCGAAAATCTAAACAGTATGTAACCTAATATTTGGAAAATATATTTTAACTATTTTATTTATTAAGATCAACCAGCAAATGTTACACTCATTTAAGGTTATGGATACAAGTCAGAAGTCTGAGCTAAGTGTACAATATCAAACGATAAACACAGCAAGCAATAATAATAATACTGCATCTTACAATTAATATTAAAAACAAACTCTAAGAAAAACTGTAGTCATGGTGGACATGAAAATTGACATCTATAATCTATAACACAGCAGCGCATGTTAGTATGACTGTCTTTCAGCTTTAACGAAAATCGTCTAGACTAATGTAATAAAGTTGGTAGATAGACATAGAGACTTATATATGCATACATTATAAACCCAATATCATCATGTCAAAATAGTATCTATGAAAACATTTCAACACATCCTACTTACTTATTAATACTTATAAAAAAAAACATTACTACTTATACCCACCCACATCTTTCAAACCGGACCCACTAGTAGACTTAACAACATCTTAATTAATTATCCGTTTACTTCAAAAATTCGTCATCACAGTTCAAGGTAATGCCGGACAATTTCGGCCTTTTTGCGGCTACATATCCGCGAGCCTTTAATACTTTTGACCACTACACCGTACCAAGGCAAGATTCGCAAGCAAGCTGGCAAGAGTTTTGATAATGTAACTGTGTTAGGAAAGTACCAAATTATTACAAATTCTAAACATTTACGCCCTCGGTACGTAGGATTGACATCACAATTATTGCCTCTCTGGTCTAGAGTGGTCATAAGCGTGGCTGCGGCGCAAGAGGTTGTGGGTTTTTATTCCCAATAAGAGCAGTGAAAAAATTTAAGTGTAGTTGTGCTCGGTTAATTAATTATCCGTTTACTTCAAAAATTCGTCATCACAGTTCAAGGTAATGTCGGACAATTTCGGCCCCTCCGTATTACATAATTATAATCTAAAATATACCTATTAGAAAACTGTGGGAACAGTAAACCTGTGCCTAACCCTTACGAGCGTGATGATAGATATGTTATTTTCTTTTTCATGCATAATTTTATATACATAATTATAGATAAGGATGGTAATTCGTAAGCTTATGGAGACACTGTTATATCTAATCTGTGGCATGGCGGCACGGTATACTGTGCAGAGGCTTTAAATAAATGCAATTACTTTATGGACGATCACGTCAATAGCTACAATTGTTTAATGGTTTGACATGGTTGAGAATAGTTTCGCAGTGGCCTTGTGCCCGTTATAGGACATCTATGGAGAATAAGCTGGTTTCATGCCAAATTTTATGCTATAGGGAACCTAGTAAAAGCAGGTTATCTCGACGACCAACATTTTAAGAAGAATCGAAAAATATTCACCGTACCTATGATTTAATCAGTAGTCTCAAAACAAACAATGTATGTTTAAGACGTTTTCGTCCGTATTTTTTTGCCATAATTGGAAACTTGTCCGTCAAGGCAAAAAGGTAGGTAGGTAGGTAAGTTCTATGTATTTCCTTCTGGTTGATTTTAATATCGCGAACCTGCGTTGCAATGCAAAGAAAGATACATTTATTCAGCTGCACAAGTGAGACATGTAGGTATGTATCTACCTAACTACATATAAGTATAATGATACACACAGAAGAATAATACCTATTTGTGTGACTGCCTGCGTCTTTTTTCTTTTTGTCATAAACCATCCCAAATCCCAAACGCCCATACAACAACTTCCCATCCTTTTATCCCAATCGGATGAATAGGTACCTAAGTAGTTTAAGAACAAGAGGACAAATAGCATATAGGACAAACATAGAGAGATTTTTTTTTTATTTAGGTATATTTTCATAAAAAGAAAATCGAATTGATTTACTTTTCACGTTTAGTTAAATAGGTTCATAGGACGTCCACTGCTGAATAAAGGCCTCCCCTCCCTTATAGATTTCCACAAGTTATCCTGTACCTATCGTGGGCGCGCATAAAATTTACAAATAAATTCCACATGAGGTACAAACTACAATCAAACCCGGGGAACAAGGTACCTGTGTAGGTGTAGGCCAATTAAATATTTGTTCTTTACGGGAACAGAACTCGCTATCGACCACAGAAATTCTGTACCAATCGGCCCAACTTATGTCATGAGTTCGTGACACGAGCGGCAGACGTATAAAAGAATAACCTGACAGAAGCGGCGGTAGCCTAATGGTTAGGGTGTCGAACTGGCGATCATGTGGTTGCCGGTTCGAAACCTAGCCACTCGTAACACAAGCATTTTAGCTTAGCACGAGCTAGTAATGTGCAATGTGGTTTTTAGTAATCGTAAGATAAATAATATGTGTAAATACTATACCCAAAACACTGTACAAAAAAAACACGGTAGAAATGGAAAAATCTGCGGAAAATTGAAAATACTGATTGAAGTTCGTTGCAATAAATGTTACAACAGTAAATATCTCAACATTTTCTTTATGGGCTGCTAATTACCAACTGTATTGTATTACAATTCAAAAAGAACCAGAACTTTCTTAAAATTATCGACTGTTTACGATTATCGGAAACCCAAACATTCACAGAATGCGTACATAACTAAGTTAAAAATCAATGCTCCTCATTTTAGCGGGCTGACGTCATTCTCTACGCTGGCAATAATCTTGTGAACAACGCGACCAAGTTGAAGAGGTCATAACTGTACCACATTGTCGACGTAACCAAAAGCTGTTTTATTTAGCCGGTTGTATTTCTGTCAGTTTCCGTGAGATGGTTTTGGGTACGGTTGTTCTTTCAATTTTAAAACATATTTTGATATTATTTCATTGAAAATTCATCGAAGATTTACGTGCAATATGCAGCGAAATATTTTACTGTGTTGTGTGCTCTAAAATTCGTTGATAAAGTTACTTTGTAGTTGAGGTTCCAATAATATTTGATACGATCTTGGTGGAACATTCCTTCGGAGATTCCTACTAGTTTTCAGTGAACTTCGACTTCTAACGATGATCTCACAACTTGATGTAATATTAAGTGTTTTGATAGCTCTGGAGGTCCCGAAAATGTGATCCATAAAGTTCAATCTTAGTTGTTTTCAGAGTGCTTTCATTTGAAAGTGCACTACTGACCTACATTTTATTGGAGACTGATTCTAGTTTATATTTTCGTAGCCGGTTTATCTCAGAATGTGCTCACAAACTTTTAAGTCATCAATTTAGTGATATTGTTGTGAAATATTGCTGAAAAACAACTTGCTGCTGCTATTTTAACATAATAACAACATTGTATGTTACACATTGTGTTCATGTGAAGTGAAACGAAATGATTGTGTCGGTTCTAGAACTAGTAACTTATCCTTTAACTGACATTTACCTACCTTCCGCAAATATCAAACCAACCTTTTTAAAATTTCTTTTGGTTTTTAGTAGGGAGGTAGGTACCTACAAATGGCACCATTATATTGGTGACATTTGTACTGCAATGATTAATAATAAAATTATATTTCCTTATGAAAATAATTAATGTCATGTAAGTACAATGCAAATCTTTACCATGCTCAATTAACTCTCTGAAAAAAAAATACTAAGGTAGTTTAATTAGCATGCCTCTGTGGCATTGCAGATGACATCACTAGGTATAGAACAGTGTAATCATGTGTACGGCCTCCATACAGCTTCCTACTTAGTAATATGTTCACACCAGCATGAATGACCTGTGTCCAGAGCATTTTTTTTTTACTTGAATTTTATCATAGTTTTGAATAGGTATTACAATCCGGGTGATTTTTATTACTAAAACTTCTCTATGTACACAATTTTCACAATATAGTGTTGAGTTCATACTAGGATGTAGGAATTGTGTCCAGTGCTCTAACTTTAACTGTGAGCATTTTCTGTTTTAATTGTACCTAGAACTCCAGTTTCTAATTTTGAATTTGTATGTATAACTAAATACTGTCACTGACAGAATCAAGTCAGCATAAAAAACAAAATATTTTAATTGCAGGCGGTCAGAATGTCACCTTAGATATTGACCTGACCGTAAAATATATATGTTTCATAGCTTTCAATCATAAAATTAACTCTTATGAATGTGTATTTACCTATACAGTGTAAACTGTATAGGTAACGTAGACATTTAATGTGAATTAAAAAGGGAGAAAAAAACATTGATATTCTCATCCAGTATTTAATTAAAAACACATGCAACACAGTAAAATAATTCAAAATTTCCACTCAGCCAACCCCAAAATGTCCTAGCAAAGTGTCATAAACCAAAAACAATAGAAAGTAGTTTGTGAGTGAGTGAGACCTCGCCATGGCGGGTCAAAATGGCGGCATGGACTTTGGCGCCATGCTGCAGGGCGCGGGAAAGCAGCTCCTCAACCAAGGAGGCCAAGCGCTAATGCAATATGGTGCCCAGGCAATTGGCAACATTATCAATGAGGTGTTCCAGAAGAAAGAGGTGGAACAGAAGAGGTTTTTGCCAAGCATTAAGAATTATAAAGTGGTATGTGTACTTTTAGATTAAATAAATTATCTTTTCTTTTAAAATCAAAATAAGTTTTTACTATTTTATACTAAAAGGTAGTAGGTACCTAGTTTCTTTGTACTCACTAGAATATGTATTAAGGATTAAGCACACATCCCAGTACCCAGAACCAATAGATTTTCTATTGTGTTCTATATTTTTATTAATGTTAACCTTCTAGACATGTTGTGGTTGATAAACAATTATTAGAACTAGGCACTGGTTATGCATTTATGCATGTAATATGTATTAGGTATTCACAATATAATGTAGGTAGCTCCAGTGAGTAAAAAACCATAAAAATATTTAAAAACTGAACTCATTACCTAGGCCTCTATAAGGCTATCAAACAATTTGCATTCATTACTCATAAGGTGCATGCACTCCCAAATTGATTGTGGTAGGTACTTAGATACATACTCATATTATTTTAGTGTGGGACTTACGAATATGTCTTGTCGCCCACACAGTTTATTGACTTGGTAATACGAAGCATTGCTGTTCATTAAACTTAAAAGATATATTAAAAAGACAAAGATCCACACTATCGAAGTTTTATTAAGTAAAGATTTCGTTGCTATGGGATGTGTGAATCTCGAAGTCTAGATAGAAATCTGATAGCTGAAGTTGAAGTCGCAGCTAGACGATAGGTAGCTTTAGACAAAACTTTCGGTAAGAATCGGGTATTATCCCCTGATTTCTCCGAGTTCCTACAAAGAAGGATAATGGTAGGAATTTCCAGATATTTTAGAAAATCTGCCATCCATTCATCTTTCCAAGGAATATTTTGTAAGTGTGGCAACCCAATTCTCGCCAGATGTTTTGTAATACACGTGCTACGATCTTTAAATACTTTTCCAAATCCATCCATCTTAGCGTTAGTAAATTGGTACCTATATGCGGGCCGGTAGAGAATATTACTCATTTTGACATTTACCATAATATATATTTTTATGAGGTTGTCCATGTAACTGGTTGTGTGTGAAATGTGAATCACGTTTCAAAACATAACGTGTTTTGTTTCCGGCGCTAATTGTATCAATGACAACGACTGTGACTTCTGCTAACCTTGTGAGGCAAAGTAAACATGTAATTACTGGTCCATACCCAAAAATGCAAGTCTGATTAGGAAATTCGACGGGAATATAATTACATAAGAGTCCGGCGGACCGAATTCCTCTTACAAACGTAACACCGAAATAAATCGTAATTCAAACACAATTTAGTCAAATTGTGTTATTATTCGGATTCCGATACCGTTAATCTAGGTTCCTACGCTACCATTTTTTCCGAAATACTTCACTGGAAATAAATGTAGGTAAGCGAATGCAATTTTTGATAAAATTACCAAGTTTTGAACGATTTTCCAATCTTTTACGTCCAGGGAAGTAGTAGTAGACGAAATAATATCGTAGAAACCTAAATTAACGGTAACCAAATCCGAATAATAATATGATTTGATAGAATATTGTCTGGATTACTATTTATTTCGGTATTACGTTTTTGTGGGCAATTCAAGCTCCGCCGGACCCTTAATCAATACCAAAACCCTTCTCTTTCCTTCTTCAATTCTGAAACTAAGTTAAAATTTGTTTATGTAGGATCTACAACTATTTTGTGACCAGCTCCAGCAATTTCAAATTCATTCAGTCATTTCAATGTGAGGAAATCTGATTCTCAGTCCTCTCCGATTACATGGTAATTCTTGCATGCATTTTCTTATAAATACACCTATCATAATATCAAACTATTTACCATGATTAATGTTCGACTTACTGAGTAAATAACGCTTGAGCTATGCTAATGACGGATGCGGAGACTGTTAATGGTGATATTCCATTAATTCATTATGTACACACATACGCACTAGAATAAGAATGCTTTACCAGATTTTCTTGCTATACCTACCAGATATTCTGACAAACACACCTATCAAAATCTGACGGTCGACGTAAAAAGCCAATATTTGCTCATTTGAGATCGGGTTTCCTTATCTACAAAGAAAGTTGCTCTTACTGCCTTGTCTCAAACCCTCATTATACAGATTTTCTTGATATAAATAAGCTAATATCGTCAAAAATATTAAGTAATATGTTCAGTTTGCAAGCAGTACCTTCTTTGATTTTAGAAACACGTCACGCGCGATCGTGTGTAACAAAGTCGTTAAAAATGTTAGAATAGTCCATTCAAATGACGTTTGTTTTTTAGTAGTCCGACAGATCGTTATGTTAGTGATATAAAGCACATCTATGTATCAGGACGAGATATTCCAAATTTCTGAAACATCGATATCAACCCAGGCAGAGACACTATAAATTCCGCCTAAGCTAGAAACGAGGATATTTTCTCACTCCTCACACAAACGTTACATTCACTAATGGAACTGAGTATGATTCCTCCCTGAAGGAACTACACCGTTGCAGACTCATGGTGGATACTGTTAAATATTTCGTTGGAATTCTAGTGTGTTTTAGTTACCACGCAATGGTTTCCATCGCCGTTATTATAGTAATAATCAACAATGCATGTCCAGATTCTACCCCAGGGTAATGTCAACTGGAAGCCAGATTTCCTTTTTAAATACGTTATAACTGCGCGTACTATCCTAATTACATCTCCCAACGGCTTTCAGCGACCTTTACCAGGACGGACGACTTGGTACAGGTCGCTGGGCGCCGTTGGATGCAGGCGGCAAATAACCGGTCCTTGACCTTTGTTCAGCAGTGGAGTGGAGTTATGAATGCGAAAGTAAATGTTTGTCTGTTTGTTGCGTTTTCGCGTCGAAACCGCAAACCAATTTTGGTATAGACATAGGTACAATATAGTTTAGACCTTGGAGAAAGCATGACTACCGATTGTCTCAAAAAGACCTTTGGGATTCGAGAACAGCTAGTAGAGCATAGTTTGTAAAGGACGGACTATAGAAAATAAAAGAGTAATATTTTCTGTGATACGAACCTGTACTGCGTTGAAACGATGACTCAAGTGGGGGGCGCCGGTACCAAAAATAGGCCGTGAAATTTATTTGAACGCTGACAGGATGTGGCTCCCATAAACTATAAAGGAACTGTAATTATGTGTATTCCGACAACATACAGAATACTAATTGCAAAATAGATTAAAAGCTATCTATTTACTAAAGAACCGAATCGGGCGGCAGACAAGAAGACTGCAACCGCAAATAACACAATTGGTTTATAATGATCAATATAATATTAATTACAAACGGGGCGACATTGTCCCTTGCGGTTGGAAAATATACTAGTACATTCAAGTTAACTATTTCCTCTATCCTACTAAATATTGCTGTGCCAGAAAGAGTTCATAATAATCACCAAGTTCATATTATATAATGCCATAATTATATGTATGATTTACTAGTTGTATTTCTACTATTTATTTAGTTTTTGACATTATTCTTAAGTATGATTTCATTATCTTTTTGTGATTTTTTTGCATTTTCCATGCAAACGTCACCTTATGACGTAAATTCAGAATGTAAAGGCAAAATTTCAATCATGCGGGTAGGGTTCGCGGTGGCTTAGAGGTCAGAGCGTCTGGTATATCAAACCAGAAGACGCAGGTTCGAATCCTGCCCGCGATTGAATTTTTTCCTTTACTAAAAAATAACTATGATTTCATTCTTCATAAATATTATTAATTTGATTATATTGCCCCATTGCTGGGTACGGGTCTCATCACAGAATGAAGAAGATTAGGCTATAGTCCACCTCATTAAACAACTACAGGTTGGCACACGCCATCGACAAAAGATCTCACGCTGGTTTCGTATATTTTAGTTTGTTATGGTCTAAATTTCTCGTATTTGCTTGGTTGATTGTCCTGTACTTACTGAACACTTCGCGTCCACATTCACTGTTTACAACTGTATATCTTGCGGATCAACTGCACTCAGTGAGGTCAACTAGTTAATTCTCTCATGACCTCTCTAGACTTGCAATTGTCTAATTTAGATCGCCGGCGTGTCATTTGATCCATTGTTATATCTATGTAAGAGTATCTAAACTGAAACGTGTGGGTTATAGTTTTCGTCATTTTCTAGATAACCTGATATTAAAATAAAGCTTGGTCGAAATCACGTTTTAAATAGATAGAATAGAAGATTAGAAGATGAATAATTTTAAATCCAGATTTGTCATTCCAAAACATCATACATTTAATCTCAGATAACTCTCCAACTTGATAGTGTTCCAAATACAAGCTCTCCGTAGGTTGATCAAACCTGAATCTCTTTTCATGAATCAAAACGCTCAATTTTCTGCACTTCCTATACTAAACTTGGAAGGTATGTCTTGCGAACTTTGTTTGGATACTCCCGATTTCGTAAGAATTCCTCATTAATCCGATATTTTCCAAGAAGAAAGATAAGGTACGTGCTTGCCAAATATTAAATAGATGACCCAGCTGTTTCAGCAGTGCGTTGACATAATTTTAATAATTAGACATCAGACAATTTCTTCCATTTTATAATACAGATTTGTCCACACTTCAAATTCTTCGCTGTTACTCTTTGAACTCAAACGAACCGTTTACCAATTAGCACTTTACAATTATTATGAAAATGAGCTTTGCATACTGAAAGAAATGGTGACTTTAAAAATGTTTGAGAGAAGAACTCGTTACATTAATACTCAAAGGACGTCTCATCTATTAACACGGCGATAATGATTTCAAAACACATGTACACAAATTATGGGTTGTTGGCCGAGTATTTCACATTATTATGTATTGCTCACTGCACGAAAATAAATAAATATTGACTGGATGCCAAAGCTTGATGAGAGATCTGTGTAGATCATAAAATGCCTGAATTCTTTTGTCCAGCAAAATAATGTTATTGCTGTAGATGGCGCTCATACTCTAGTACAGTGATGGCGAACCAATGGCACGCGTGCTATTTTGAGCACGGGACTTAGGTAAGAATTTAGGCAAGTAATCGAAACTCAACTGTTAGTATCAAGTTAATAGACAGAGAAAAGAGATTTCGCGATTGAGATACCTACCATAATAATGTAGAATTCTACGAAAGTTGTTAATATTTAATTCTACGACTTCTGAGTTCTGAGATTTTCTGACGGCAGGTCATGAGGTCATTATACATTTGTATAGAAAAAGACCGTAGCACGTGGCACGTAGACCAAAAAAGGTTGGCCATCCCTGCTCTAGTAAGATAAGCGTTTAGGTACCAAAATATCCGATCCTACTCGCATGTTTTGGTAAACGCTTATCTGTAAGAAAACAAAGCAAAGTGGTCATCGACCCTCATTATGATTATGGATGGTTCTTCTTCTACATCAGTTTCTTCATACACCATATAAGCTACATAGTGCTCTGTACAATCATTTATAATGGATATATTGTAACAAGCGACACGAAGGTACCAAATCATGGGAAAGTGATAATATTGACATACATTTCAGAGATGATGTAAAGACTTTTTGAGTTGATCTGTTTGATTAAAAGCTCTTTTGCGAAACACCCAAAAGTCTATTATTCTTCCAATTTATCATCCTGGGGCTCAAAATGGTCATCCAATGCCACTATATGACATAAAGAGTTACAGAATTCATGGACAAATCTGACAACAATCAACATTTCTGAAGTTATTTGATAAAGATATATTAGACTCGAGGAATTGGTTCATTAGCCTGATATGTCGTATAGATCTTAGGAGTATCGATATCAAATCAGTGCTCAAAAATATTCTCAAAGTTTAGGATTTTATAATTAATTTATTGTTCCTGTTTTACAATTCCCAACCTGATTATAAAGAACAAAGAACATCGCGCTTTAACTATTACGTAAACCGCACACATAACATAATAATGTTGTGATTGTTTACAAGACAGATAACATATCTGACATTGAACTTTCAAAAAGATATATATATAATATGTAATCACTACTGTACACATTATTAATCGTTCTATATTTACTTTTACTCATATTTATATCAATGACTCATCAGTTCATCACTTATCAGTTATCCAAAGCCTTTTCCAACAATATCTAATACTGTAAGGTAATTCTGGTAATAAAAAATGTTCAACATATAATTCCGGTCCAGCCTCAGTCAGTATACAGTCATAAACGCCACAAAGTCACCTATGGGTCAGTTTTGATTTCAATTCAACCTCACTTTTTTTATGGCTAGTTTGCCGTCGACAATTCAGCCAATAGCAAGTGGAATGGAGAAACGTGTGGAGGTCTATACATCAATTTAGACAAGAATTAAAAGCAGGTTATATGAAAAGTGAAAATTAAGTTTTGATAGACGCTTAGTTTGGATAAATTCATGTTCTCGTTTGACATTTCTTGAACACCATTCGAGTTTGACATTTACGAAACTGAGACAAGATCGAAATTATATTTTGAAGATTATTAAGAATTTACCTTTACTTATAATTATAAATCTTTCAACAACAAGAACAGTATTCTAAAATGAACTTCATAAACTAACACTTAGCAATTACATATCCGATCTAGTACACTATCCGTGCTAGTATGGAAATACCTACGATCTTACAATACAATAGTAAAACGCTCAAGTTACTTAGAACAACAATCGATTGTAATGCAAATAATGCAATGACTACTTAGTCCATTGACATTTCTGCCTTCAGCTTTTTGCACACACACATAAATAAAAAGGACGTGGTGACAGACCTGACATGATCAGACATACATACAGGTCCCAAATCAAAACCCTCTGGATTCGCACTTACCTCTGAAGTTTCGAATTCATGTGCGAATTAGAAATTGATGACCTAGCAGGGACACTATCGGAGATCAACGAGGTTACTTGGAATTCTGTACGGTCAAAATCAAATAAAAAATTGTATAAAGTCAAAGTGAAATGTTTTTAGTTCAATCACCAAAGTATCTTTTTTTTACTTTTGAATTGTCTAAAACTAATTGCACGGTTCCAAATAATGGGTCTCTTGGAGAAGAGTTAGGAAGGAACTCGTCCTTTAAACAATTTTACAATGTTTTTCTTTTGTTTACAAGGAACGACGTAATTGTTTCTTTAATTGCTGTGACCATAGGTGAGAAAACCACAAATTCAACCAAATAATCATTGTGACTGAAAATAAGACGAGACTTTTTGTCATTTGTTTGTTCCTGTCAAATTGCCCTACTGTATCGCTTGTTTTGGCAGCGAACAGTCGGACATAGACCTGTATTTCTTCTTGAAGGTTTATGAAGTCGGCAAACCTGCACTAGGCCAGCCTTGGTAGCTTAATAGAGGATTAATAGCCCCAATACCTCTCAATTTGAGAGTAGACCAGTGTCCAGCAAAGGAATAATGGGCTGTATCAGTATGGTATTATATTAGCATTGCTATGGGATATTCCAATTATAAAGGTGGCAGTGGTCTTACAACGTTCGTGTAATGTAGTGTCATTTCAAACAGCAATAACTTATGGGAACTATTTTGACAAAGACAACCGCAATAGTCAATGCGTCGTGACCAGTTGAAACCACATTCACATCTAACCATCAATGATTGGTAACGAAGTCATCAATTTCATCACCATTGAAAGTCACGTCTACATCTATCCATAAAGGATTGGTAAAGAAGTCATCACTGTCATCACCTTTGGAAGCCACGTCCACATCTATCCATAAAGGATTGGTAACGAAGTCATCAATGTCATCACCTTTGGAAGCCACGTCCACATCTATCCATAAAGGATTGGTAATGAAGTCATCATTGTCATCACCTTTGGAAGCCACGTCCACATCTATCCATAAAGGATTGGTAATGAAGTCATCAATGTCATCACCTTTGGAAGCCACGTCCACATCTATCCATAAAGGATTGGTAATGAAGTCATCAATGTCATCACCTTTGGAAGCCACGTCCACATCTATTAATAAAGGATTGGTAACGAAGTCATCAATGTCATCACCATTGAAATTCACGTCCACATCTGTCCATAAAGGATTGGTAATGAAGTCATCAATGTCATCACCATTGAAAGTCACGTCCACATCTATCCATAAAGGATTGGTAACGAAGTCATCAATTTTATCAGAAGTCACGTTTGCATCTATCCATCAATACATGTCTATTCCAATAATTGCAGTTACCCCACGCACGTCGCCGCCGGGTACAGGTGCAGGTAATTACGCGTTACACACCGAAATTGGGTAACACGATCTAATAAAACTTTACAATACACTTTACACAAACAGGTTTATAAACTTGGAATAAGTGCAGATTTGTTTTGGCTAATTTAATCAAAATTCTCCGCAGTTTTTGAGATCTACTCTGAATGCTAGAGCTAAATGATAACTAAATATTGTCCTTAAAGTCATACAGAGTTGAAAATATTGTTTAAAGAAAACATGCTGATGTCAGCTAAAACAAGTGATTATGCGCGGTTTAGTTTCAGCTCTATCTAAATCACTTATGGATAATTTTTAGTTGTCACGGTGTGTTTTACATTTACTATAGCTTGATGACCAAAAATGCGACCCTCCCGCTGTTTAATAGGACGCGGATAGGCGTCTGCACGAGAGTACACGGTATTGCTTTATTGACGTGGCACGGCGCACATTGGCCCTGTCGCCAGTGGGCGTCGGGCTTAGCATCAACATGACATCCATGGTACCTACAAACTATCATCAATCATAATGTCAATATCATACAATTTTGTAGCGTGTGGTTCAATTTGATATTTTTTTCTTTGTTTCGTGTGAAAATTTAAAAATGTGTGTGTTTTGGTTTTAAACGGAATGCTATTTATAGCATATAGCTTTTTATTCAAAATTCTTAATAAAGGTAATGTTGTCAAATAAGGTAATGTAAGGTTGTAATAATATAGACAATCTGAACAGATATCTAAGTCTAATTAATATTTTCTCAATTTAACAAAATACTATACTAATATACCTACGTTCAAAAGAAATATAAAGTTTACTACTAATAAAGCAATAAACATTTATTTTATTATTAAAAATGGGCTTGCTCTTGACTTCAATCTTGCCTACGAGGCAAAGATGAGGTCGACGGTGGAGCGAATACACCCTAAAGATGCCTGTTCACCCTATTTTTACTTTATATCAAATACAATAAAATGCCCTAAAAAAATTACAAGTCAAACAAAATGAAAAAACGCGTAAAAAAGTCATCGAAGTATGAATTACAGAATTACTCATACCGAATGCTTACTAGTTTACAAACACCACATTGAGAACAAAATTCATTTATCCTAGTTGTTTGAGAATATTAATGAAAATTTTTATATACAAATGCCAGTAACTCCGTTTGTTTCTTGGCAACTTACCAATGAATACATTGAGGGCTAGATTCGCCGTAGACGCGTGTGAAATATAAACGTTATTTGAGCTAGCATTGACGCTGTGTAGTCGCCCGAATTTATTTTCGTAATCATACTTAGTTAAGTAATTTGAGGAACATGGTTGGTAAAAAAAATACTAGAATACACGCAGAAAACTGATAGTGCAAAGGTGCATCTTTAACTTACCCTTGTAGATTTTCCGTAGAATCAAAATATCCTATCAAAAGAATTTCATTAATAACATTTCCCTCCTAGGGCAGTCTGAATGTGTTTCATAAATCTACTTTTTCTTATTCCTATATTTCAGTTAAAATTTAATGGCTTGAAGCTAAATGTTCCATGAACAATGTTCATAGATAAAAGAATATATCTGTTGTGAAACTTCAAATAGACCAATACGATGTTTGACTGATGTAGATCATATCAAATAGCGACCATAAATAAATCTAAGCATAAATAGATTCAATATTCCTAATATAATCTAAATTGAATGAAGCTCAACGAAAAGTAATGGAATAGAGTTATAGCGCTACTAGAATTGATTTAGGAAATAAAACTGTGAAATGCTCGACCACTCGCCTAAATCTTACACCATACTCTGATATACTGACCAATAAAGGAACATTACTAATTAATTATTTGACAGACTATGTTAATTTAACAGAAAATACAATGCAGGAAAATAATGAACTTCTCCCTTTTATACAAAGCCTTAATACTTAAGCAATATTGGCTATTAATATGACTAAACTGAAATGCAGGAAAATAATGAACATAATTTTTCTTATTATCGTTTTGTGATTTTTTTGCATTTTCCATGCTAAGATTATAAAGTTATTTTTTGGTAAACGAAAAATTCACTACCAGCCACCGCGAACCCCACCCGACTGATTGAACGCCAACGTCATCTTATGACGTAAATTCAGAATGTGAAGACAAAATTTCAATCAGGCAGGTGGGGTTCTCGGTGGCTTAGAGGTCAGAGCATCTGGTGTATCCAACCGGGAGATGCAGTTTCGAATCCTGCCCGCGATTGAATTTTTCCTTTACTAATAAATAACTTTATAATTATATTTTTTTAATATTCGACACCCAAAGACATAAATTTGATACGTACTCGCTATAAGCGAAAATATTGGACATTCAATTCATCAAAGTTAAAGATGAGTAGGACAAACGCGAACGCAAATTTAGAGATATTATATAAACAATATCCAGACAGGGGATCGCCCTAGTCTACACGTTAGTCTAGACATTCGACCTTATTCGCCCCCGTATCGACCAAATTCTAAATTATTTTATCGTCCGTTTTGAATAACGTGTCAACTTTTCGACTATTACAGTAATTTTACGCCTACGTTAAATTATTAGGGTGACGAAGAACTGCACTAGAATGGTATATTATTAAGATCACTTGGAATATAAACAGATTCTTTTCTAATAGTTCTTTTTTCCGTAGGGTAATTATTTAACTTTTTTCATATGGCTAATAAAAAAAAAAAAAGACAAAGGACTGTTATTACCGAAAACCTACATTTATATTTTATACTTCTACGTTCATACTTTCTAAGGATAATTAATCTGTTTAGTATTACCTATTTAAATATTTTAATATGATAGATAATGATGAGATGACAAATGAACTAAAACCAAGTGATCAGATTTATTCCTATTAGGTTGCTATAGGCCCGCATGCTTAGCACAATGAACTACGCGGTCCTTGAATTTGCCAATTACTTATCTTATCAATATCAATAATACATATGTCCGTTAACTTTATCATGATGTAAACACTGAGTATGTCTATCGATTACTCGGAAAAACTACTCACCGATTATAGATAATTGTCTTCTATAGCCTTTCAGTAAATTCTAAATTAAATACTGTTAGTTAAAACACAATTATGTCGTATTAAACACTATACAGTGTCCAGATAACTGAACATGTAAAGCCATCGATACTGTTCACCATAGCTGTTAAACCTTATTAGGTTAAAAGCCTTTTGTCCCAACTACAAACAGAACAGTAATTATCTTTTTATGTCACTATAGATTCGATGCGTTGATAAAAACGGGTCTGTCATACACCACACCTCGGCTATGACGTGGTGTCCCCCAAGGGTCTATGTTGTGGTCTTTACTATTTTAATTACCGAAGCTGAATATAGCTTTTGTGAAGCATTTAGTGTATAGGTGTCGTTACGTATGCCATCATTATTATAGTATTCATGAAGAAACTACCATCAACATTATTATTTAAATACGCTACACAACCATTTTTTTTTTTTTGAACGGTTGAGTCAATATCTCAAACTTAGCTAACAACCATAACCACTATAATCACTTATATCCGTACTCCCCTACAAACTGGACGCCTCAGACATCGATACATTCTATTTAGTATTTATGCAATGCCGCGACAAAGAGCAAATGAAATCAATTTATATGCTTCCTTATCTAACACAAAGTATTGAAAAGCTCAAAAAACTTTTTAACTAATACAGATAGCTTTTAACTATAGCATCGCTACCAATACGCCACGGGTACATCACACAGTAATTCTCTATGGGTTTCCGCCACTCACACACACAAGTTTGTCCTTATACCACCACATTTAACATAGTGTTATCAGTCGTAGCCGGCAGTCAATAGTTACAGTTAGTGCCGATATGAACTGGACAATGGATATATGGCTAAATGCGAATTTATTTTAATTCGTGTTATGTAAAGTGACAGTTTTAAGAATTTCTCAACAGTGATAGTGTTTCTCTTGATCTTTCTGAATAAAATCTCATCGAAATGAGTATTTCTGATGCAGAAAAATAGTGCAAATGTTTGGTAACCTAAAATGCGACTCAGTTATCTGAACTTAGTTTTGTTGTCCGTTAAAAAATTTGAATGATACTGAAAATTCACTTTTTGTATAAAACGGTTTATTTCTGCTAAAAGCAGGTATATGAATATATAAAAGCTTTCCGTCTTCTTACCTACTAGATAGTCTAATTTGTTAGTCATCAGTAAAATCGATAGTTATTCTTAGCAAGGACGGGTGATATCTAAACGCCGTTTTAGGACTGTATTAAATTTCTAGATATTTAATGTACTGATATTTAATATATTGTGTGATAAATATAATGCAATTTTTTTTCTGAATTTATAATTTTATGTTGTTATACCTACAGGAAGTTCGTACCTGTTTATTCGAAATAAATGATTACCATATATTACTTGAAAATAATATTACATTAATTACTGTACAATAGTTATAGGAAAATACTCATCTACCTACACTATTTATACCGCTTTTCAACTATGCTTATTTACATTCGAACAACAAAGCATTACTAATTATTATTAATAACCCAATTATCCGTTTACATCAATCACCGACCTTGCACTAGAACTCTCAAAACCTAGTTAAGAAAATCGCATCAATTTAAACAAATGGTGGCGTAAACATCAGTTACTTCCGAAAACCCGACGAATAAACACAGAAAATCCAAAATGGCAAAAGAAGTCACAGAAGATACGTTTTTAAAACTGTATAAAGAAGACGTTGGCTATCTGAAAACGTTTTATTCTGCTACTAATACTACTGTTATTGCCACAAACGTAACAGAAACCTGGAAAAGGAAATCAGTAACTATATTATCTCCGAAATCAGGGAGAATATTGAGACAAAACAAAAGCTTAGAGCAACAGCCTGCCAAAACGAATGAAAATGTCAAAGATTCAACCGGCTTCTTTGCAAGATTCTTCGAAGATTTCAAGAAAGCAAGAGTTTCTGATTACTCATACCAACAATCTAACGTTCGAAAGAACAGTTCTTACAAACCTTTTTGGGCGACAAAAGTGTTGGAGCCTGCTGAAAAAACTAAAGTGGAAGAACCTGAAATGAGTGTAAAAAAAGTTGATATTGTCGAAAACAGCAATGCTGCTACAAACAAAAGTATCATCTTTGCCAAGGAAGTGATAGGGTCGCCTAAATTAACATTATCTAACATAAAAGGTAGTGTCAAAAGTAGTCCAGTGAAAAGGCTCTCCACTGTAGACCATCATAAAGAACACAGATTGAGGATGCCCCCAAGTTATAATGGAAGCAAAATGTTTATGTCCACTGGTGAACAACTGTTTTGGGTGCGTTTTGATATTATTTATGTTGTTTTCATCTTTATGCTATTCCCCTCCCATTTATGTTATAATTTTTAAAACGGCCAGAAAGACAAATATGTCGGGGAAAACATGAATCTAATCGTACCTATACTTATAAGGATGTTTCGAAGATTTTGCGGCATAATTTTCGCTTTCATTTATTTCTATTGATTTTTGGTAAGCTACCGATCTCCATAATTCCTTCAGAATTCAGGAGCATTGCTAAAATGCCATATAGGTCAAAACTAGGTTCGAAGTTATATCATGTTTGCGGAAACCTATAGAGAATTACACTTTTCTTGTTTTACCACTTAGTTACATGCTCAAATAAGACCTCAAATCATGATCCAAACAATATTAATTATTCTTATCGCTGAACTAATAAGCTCAATTAATCTTTCTTACACGGTTAGACTGACAGAACAAACTCAAACTAATTATGCATTTAAAAATGATGTGATTCATCTGTTGTCCCTCATTTGTTCATCAAATAATAAGTTATTACTCGTACATTGTGATGAGTTGGTATTTCAGTTTTCGGGTACCGAGTAATATAGGCTAAATTGTTAATTGAGTTAAACATGAGCTTAGCATGAGCTTTAGGTCTCGATTGAAACCGCGGGAAACAGCTAATACAAAATAAATTAGTGCCACGGCATAATCCCCACCGGAACATGTTATCTTTGCACCAAAACTTTGCACTTTAAAATAGAATTGTTTTTATAAAATGACGCTTTATATACTTTTCGATTATTTTCCTTATATTCCGTGTTACTTTAAACATACTGTAATATATTAACTAAACATTTAAAGTGTAGTGACCAAAAGCGTACCAAATTTGTTTTACTACCACCTAGGTACGTTATATTTGAATACAATTCGTATAGTATACAATACTAGTTCGTTTTCAATCTTGAACATTCAGATCAAAACTTAATCAAGCTATCATCGGAGTCTATCGCAGTCCACTGCGATAAAACTCTTAGGACTTAACGAGTACTCTCTTTGTATTTTTACCAGACAGCACTCTCACCCAATTTATACCAAAACTACGTATTCAAGGGTCGTAGCACGTTCTCTATTCTTTGCTTAAGAGTCCGGCGGACCGAACAGAATTTAATCAAATTCCGTTATTTGATTTTGATTCCGATACCGTTAATCTAGGTTCCTACTCTACCATTTCGTCCAAAATACTTCACTGGAAATAAATTTAAGCAAATGCAATTTTTGATAACTTTACCAAGTTTGGAACTATTTTTCCGTGAAGTATTTATCCCAGAGAAGTAGTAGTACACAAAATGGTACGGTAGGAACCTAGATTATTGTTTGGATTACGACTCAGCATGTCATATTTAGAAAATATGTATTTATTTTCCACAGTTAGGTGAGACCCGTCCATCTTCGTTCGGTCCGGCAACATACCAGGACTTCAAGGACATCAGGTCTCGTTGCCTAGCCGAAGGCAGGCTGTTCGAAGACCCTGAGTTCCCCGCTATAGACCGGAGTCTTTACTACAAGGAGCGGCTCGATAGACCACTCACTTGGCTGAGGCCTGGGGTAAGTTAAACTCACATTTATTAGCAAATTTTATACGTTTTAATGCAATTGGTGGGCGTACCTACAGAAACATGTATGAATGAAGACGAGGCAATAAAAGTAGTTTTTGTATTTGAATTTTCTTCTCTTTAGGCTATTTTAGAAGTCGTAAGTCGCTCTGTCTTACCCTGACAAAGAGTGAAAATAAATATTTGATTTGTTTGAAAATGTTCCCAATGTCTTCTATAAACCTTCTAAATATCGGTTAACAAATGTTGGCCGCTGGTGGCCGCTGAGGTAAAGAGGACATCGAGTAAAAACCACGCGCCGGAATCCGCGGCGTAGAACGGCCTCCAATGAGATGGACAAACTACTTGTTAACGGTCGCTGGGACCTGTTGGATGCAGGCGGCATATAGCCGGACCTTGTGGAAGTCTATGGAAGGCCTTCGTTCGGTACTTCTATTGGTTGTCATGGTGATGATAAAACGTGAAAGTTTGTGAGGAATGGGGATGTATGAATTTGTTACTCAATCACACCAGAACTGCTGAAGGATCTGGATGAAGTTTAGTACACAGATAGATTATGGTGTGGAATAGCACATAGGCTAATTTTTATCCAAACCGAATCCAATTTTAAAGACTACGCAGACGAAGTCCCGGACAGAAGCTAGTAACTAATGTGTTTATAGGAAATATGCGAGGACCCGCAGCTGTTCGTGGAGGGTTACAGTCGTTTCGACGTGCAGCAGGGCGAGCTTGGGGACTGCTGGCTGCTCGCCGCCGTCGCCAACCTCACGCTGCACAGAAAGTAAGTTATCATAACTCAATAATAATAATAATAACCCAGTGGAAAGCCCAAACCGTTCATATCGTCCCAATAGTCCTCTCATCTACAGGTATTGTGCCAAAATCTCTAACAGAAAGCCTTAACACTTTAAATATGCCCACCTACACACTCCACATGCTCCAGAAAGCTACCATACTCAACACCTGTCGTATCACCCGAAAGTTTCTCACATCCGCTACACTATCATCAACCTATTCTATATAAACTTCCCCTCATACTCGCTTGGCTCCGGCCCGCAAATGAGGTACCTTATACTCTCTCAAAAAGAGAAGAAAAAAAAGATATGATAAATAATAATAATAGCTTTTATTCACAAAATCTTACTAAACATGAGTATTTATGCTAATTTAGTTTATTACTATTTGATAACATAACTTACCGGGACCTAAACATACCAGCGTACAGTACGCGCGACATAACTTGGCCGGACTGAAGTTATCTGTTTGTCAGTTTTTGGTTGCGCAGTACACAATTTTTAACGTAAACAATCCACTGCGCATTAAAACGGCGAACTTCACTCCGGCCAACTTATGCCGCGCGTACTGTACTGTGGGTGTACATTATAGTTTGTTAAACATAGATTGATGCTCGCGACAGCTCTTATCGAGATCACGCGCATGAGTTCCATATTTTTTGACAGTCAAAATGTCCGCACGACGATGTCATACTTTATTGACGGAAAGGGATGTTCATAGCGTCATCTATCGTCGGATTGCGGTATATCGATCATGAAAATATCATGGATCGTGTAATTTGTCATAGTCATTACGATTCCTGCCGCCTTATAAACCAAAAACTACAACAGTATACCTACCATTGTATGTTATAATTCTTCTAATTTTATTTCATGTTTTAAATCATGATAAAACCAATTTTATTTAAAATATGTTTTAAACGAATTTATTTTCAATTTCGTACGATAATCGATTACTTCCAACAAAACCCCAATCCTAGAAGTGTCACGATGACATCTGTCGCGCGTATCAAGCTTTGTTTAACAATCTATAGTACCTACACCTCTGTATAATCCTTCGGGGAATACAGGCGTGATGGTATGTTATAATAACTATAATTATGTAAGAGTTATTTTTAGGTGCTGGATAATCCATAACAATTCTATGTTAGCACATACTAATCACACCCACTCGTGTCATAATTATCGTAATACATTGATAACGATAAATGCAGTTTGACATTAATATTATGTTTTATTTGAATGTACATAATATTATTTCCATATCATTGTCCTTGAAAACTTATCTACTGTTATGAGTAAGCACACTCTTAAGGACACAGTTTACTTTGCGCATAGCAAAATATACCATATTATTTAACAATACTGCTCAATGGGTAATGTTACAGAATATATTATTATTTACTGGAATAATTGTCCTAAAAAACGTTTCTCCTGTTATGAGTAACGGAACTCTTTCCTTTACTATGACGATATGCATACTAAAATATATCATAATGCTTTATAATACTGCAGATTATTCAAAATCGGAGAACATATTTCTGTGACATTGTCCTTGATGGATATCAAGGACAATGTCAGTTAAGGAAACAGTGCGGTTCGGTACTATAACTGGATAGTTATAGTACCAAACCACCGCACTGTTTCCTTAACTACGCGATGCACATAGCAAATTGCAGATAATATACCATAAAAATATGCCATATTTACAAATAAGGGGCCGTTCAAGTATTACGTAAGCAGATTTATTACAATTATTTACTCCCCTATCCCCCTTGCCAGCAAAAGTAAACATGTTTATACATAACTAGCTGACCCGGCAGACTTCGTACTTTCATATTTATTCACCTTTTAAACTTTCTCTGGACTTCCACAAATACTTCAAGACCAAAATTAACCAAATCGGTCCAGCCGTTCTCGAGTTTTAGCGAGACTAACGAACAGCAATTAATTTTTATATATATAGAATATTTTTGGGAATCCCCGAAAATGCATTTCGTTTTGAAATTACACAAATTCAGATTTAGCCATTTATTTTAATTAAACACTGTCACTATTTCAGATTGTTCTTCCAAGTGGTGCCAGATGATCAGAGCTTCGATGAGGAGTACGCCGGTGTCTTCCATTTCCGGTAAATTCGTATTCATTATACATATTTACAACCAACAAAAAAAAATAATGAGGGCTCGTGGCTAATTGAGCCCAAGTGGATGATCAACGGATCTATAACGATCAATTGCGCCTGCCACGGTTACAATGAGGATGGTTGACCAAACACAATCAAACCTCTCGGTGCCTCGGAGAGCACAGTAAAGCCATTAGTCCCGGTTGTTGTTAGTGGAAGTCAGAAGCCCAAAAAGCCTAACAACCAGACTACCGGTATTGGCCAAAGTTGGGTTACGGAGTTCTAATGTCACTTCAAGTAAAATACTAATATTCAACCGCATCTGGTTAGAAAAAGGTTGTTGTAAAAAGGGTGGTTGGAAAGGCCTAGGATGATAATGGAATCAAGAATCAAGGAAATTTGACGACACGATTGGCGTAGCGGTTGAGCGATCGGCTTCTGCGCCACGTGTTGTGGGTTCGATCCCCACACGGAGCAAATATTTGTATGATCTACAGGTAGTTGTTCCGGGTCTGGGCGTTTGTGTATGTGAGAATTTGTGTTTGTAAACGCACCCACGATACAGGAGAAAATCCTAGTGTGGGGCAACGTTTTTAAAAAAAAAAAAAATAATAATGCCGTAATTTTTTTAATTGTCAATTGATTGAATAACTGGCCACAGTAATGCAAAAGTTTTGAATTCAATCTCATTTAAAATCACTGCCTCATTAATTTATTGGTTCTAAGCGCGACTGCTACGCTACCTGGCTTCGATTCCCAGGTCGAGCAATGTGCTATTGGGTTTTTCTATAAAATTCTTAGTAGCAGCTCGGAGTTTGGATTAGTGCCCTTTTAATAGCCATAGGCTCACCCCATAATACATGGAACCTAAAACACACCTATGCTTACTGGTATGTTTGTGTTAAAATCACTCCTAAAGCAATGTTAATTGATTGTAGCATCAAATGTTCGTCGTTATTTATTTTCTATATGTGTTCCAGTTTTTGGCAGTACGGCAGATGGGTGGACGTGGTGATAGACGACCGGCTGCCCACCTACAGGGGCAAGCTTGTCTTCCTGCACTCCTCAGAGAGGAACGAGTTCTGGAGCGCGCTACTCGAGAAGGCTTACGCTAAGTAAGTGGCATACAAGGGGCCATCCATAAATTACCTCACATCTTACGGGGTCATCAGTTTTGTGATGTCACATCTTAAAATCTAAACGAAAAACTTAAAATATCACTAATATGTGACGTCACACTAAGGGGGAAGGGTCTCACAAATGTGACGACGTGTGACAGGGAGGGGGGGATTATGGATGACCCCCAATCTCACATTATTTTCTAGAGGGGAAACTATCTGATTGGATTTGTCATCGCAATTGTACTCAGCTACACGTCTTACGTTCGAGCCCCAGGTCGAGAAGTGTAACTGAGTTTTTCTGTTAGGAAATTCTTAGCGGTAGCTATTCAAAGTAATAATGGCTATCTGACACCTCCTCGGGTATAAGATAATCCATGAGGATTTTCGTACTCTAAAGCTTATTTCGAATACCTACCGTATTTGACTTCCATTCCAATGCCATGGGATTCGTGACCTTCAACTCGACCATGGACAGACTAGACAATAATAATATTCTTACTAATATTATAAACGTGAAAGTTTGTGAGTATAGATGGATGTTACTTTTTCATGTCAGAACGGCTGAAAGGATCTGGATAAAATTTGGCACAGAGATAGATTATAGTCTGGAATGACACATAGGCTACTTTTTATCCAGGTCGGACCCAATCCTGAAGTTCAGGCAGAAAAAGTCGCTGACAGAAGCTAGTCCATTATAAGCCTAACCTGTCGACTATAATTTCAGACTGCACGGTTCATACGAGGCTCTGAAGGGCGGTTCAACATGCGAGGCGATGGAGGACTTCACGGGTGGAGTGACAGAGATGTACGACATAGCAGAGCTACCGCCCAACTTCTACACCATACTGCTCAAAGCCTACGAGAGGAACTCGCTCAGCGGGTGCAGCATTGAGGTGAGATGAGCACCTTGATACTGTGAGGTACCAGGTTGGGGTCAATAGTTATATATTATACTAGCGACCCGCTCGCGCTTTCATCCGCACTGCTCCGTTCCTAAGAGGCGTAGCGTGATGTTATATAGCCTATGTTACTCAGTGATAATGTAGCTTTCTAACGGCAAAAGAATTTTTGAAATTGGTCCAATTAGTTTTTAAGTATTTTTTCTGGACCACTTAGCTTAAGCCATATCTCTTAAACAATGTAATGTTTGTGCAGTTTATTGAAGAAATAAATATATATTATTATAGTTTATTTGTTACATACTAAAATACAAATCTTTCCCCTTTATAATATTAGTGTAGATGTGAACTCTGATTTATTTTATACAGACAAAACCCTAGCTCATAAAATACGAGTCTATCAAGACTTTTTCAATATATAAAAATTCAAATGATTGTTTATTCTTTATTGATTTTCAACCAACCAATCCACAGTTAAATTGCCTTTTTGCAGCGATCTCTACAATATCTACACATACCGTTTATATAGGAAAAAGTTTTAGAACTTAGAAATGTATGGAAATACAAGAATGATACATGTGTTGTGTTGTATTTCAATTCTAAAACTAATCTCGGCGTGTTTCCAGCCCGACCCTAACATCCTTGAAGCGGAGACCCCCGCCGGGCTGATCCGGGGGCACGCGTACTCCATAACAAAGGTCAAGTACGTGGACATCGAGACCCCCGGCCGCAGCGGGAAGATACCGCTACTGCGTCTGCGCAACCCCTGGGGCAACGAAGCTGAGTGGAACGGACCTTGGAGCGATAAGTATGAATCTGCTGCATAGTAAATCTTACTAATATTTTGTTCTTTTCACACTACTGGATGCAACAATTAATTAATATGTGATTTTTTTCAAAATAAATAAACTGCTTCATTAGCCTTGTGATCCCAAAAGGCACTAGAGGTCCTGGGTTGGATTCCCATGTCAAGCAAAGTGTTATTGGGTTTTTCACCAAAATTCTCAGTAGCAGCTCGGAGTTGGGAATTTGTACCCGGTTAATGGCAATAGGCTCGCCCCCTATTACATGGGACCTAAACATACCGGCGAACTGTGGGTGTACATTAGCACGCCTCTGCCTAACCCATCGGGGTATGGTATTTTATGTATGTTATAATATCTATATAATATATAAAAATTAATTGCTGTTCGTTAGTCTCGCTAAAACTCGAGAACGGCTGGACCGATTTGGCTAATTTTGGTCTTGAATTATTTGTGGAAGTCCAGAGAAGGTTTAAAAGGTGAATAAATATGAAAGTACGAAGTCTGCCGGGTCAGCTAGTTCGTTATATTACGTTTGCTTGGTGGTAGGATCTCTTGGGGTCTGACTGGCTGGCGACCACCCTTAGGTCGGAAACTGTCGTAAAGCACCTTGGTGTGTGTTTCGACATTTGCACTTAAGAGCCAGTTCCCCTCGGTTGCTGCGGCTCTGTAGTCCGTAGGGGCAGTCTGCAGTCCGTAGGGGCTCTTGAGGGTCGTCAACGCATCAGCAACTCTGGTGTTGCAAGTTTCCTTGGGCGACGATGACTACTAACTACCAGATGGCTCGTTAGCTCGTTTGTCGACTTAATCCATAAAAAAAATGTTTACAGGTCACCCGAGTGGAGATTTATACCTGAATCGGAGAAGGAAGAGATGGGCCTCACATTTGATGATGACGGCGAGTTCTGGATGTCCTTCAAGGACTTCGTTAACCACTTTTCCAGGTATTTGAAACCAACCTCAATATAGCTGAGAAAAAGCGAGAATAATAATGACGACACGATTGGCGTAGCGGTTGAGCGATCGGCTTCTGCGCCACGTGTTGTGGGTTCGATCCCCACACGGAGCAAATATTTGTATGATCTACAGGTATTTGTTCCGGGTCTGGGCGTTTGTGCATGTGAGAATTTGTGTTTGTAAACGCACCCACGACACAGGAGAAAATCCTAGTGTGGGGCAAAGTTTTTAAAAAAAAAAAAAAAACTTGGATTTCGACTAAAAACTACGATGTTTCTCTAAGTATATTTTAAAATGTTCTATATATATTTCAGAGTGGAGATCTGTAACTTGAATCCTGACTCTCTAGACCCTGAGGAATGTCCCGAAGGCTGCACCAAGAAGTGGGAGATGTCCGTTTTCGAAGGAGAGTGGGTCAGAGGTATGAAATATTTGTCATTTTTAAGATGCCATACCTCAAAAGGAAAAAACGGAACCCTTATAGGATCATTTTGTTGTCCGTCCGGCTGTCTGTCAAGACCCTTTATCTCGGGAACGCGTGGAGATATCGAGTTGAAATTAGGTCAGGTCTACAGTCCCTTGAAGCTGTGAAAAAATCTAACTCCTAAGTTTACGTAAAAAAACATTCTCCTTGCCAATATAAAAGTCAAATAAGTGTATCAACAAAGTTTATGATTATTAATATAGTTGTAAATTTTAGTAACATGAGCTTGTCTGGCTTCTAAGAAAACGTGACAATTCAAATAATTAACGCATATTAGAAAATAAACTGTACGTTTGTGTGACCAGCCGAAATAAAATATTAAGAATCCGTAACTAGTCGGATTATTATGTAAACGTTACTGTAATAGGGTATTTGACTAATGTTAGAATAATTAAAAATACCAAGCTAAGTGAAAAAGTAAGTCGGATAAAGTTCAAAGGTATAATCATTTAAAATTTTTGGTGGGGATTGAGAGGGGATGCTTTGTCCCTTTCGCCCAAATGAGTGTTAGGATATGATTTGTATGTGACGTCATAAACAAGTATAGTGCGTTCTCTGTCTAGCATAAAATTAAAATGCTTGTAACTTCCTTATTTTTGAGCCGATTTTACTTTTGTTTTCGTTGATGGGTTCTATTTATGGTAAACATTTGCATAAGACGATAAAAAATAATCACTCAAATAGCCTATTGTTTGTTTCGTTGCGCAGGCGTGACGGCGGGCGGCTGCAGGAACTACCTGGAGACATTCTGGAAGAATCCGCAGTACACCGTCACTTTGAAGGATGTCGACGAAGGTGACGACGAGAACAAGTGTACTGTGAGTACCTCTGCTAAAGTACTGATGAACTACACAATAATAGTTTCTGCCGTGGTAAAAGAAATCAGTCTAGTAGCAGAGCAGTAGTCCGGCATGGCTAAATACCACCTTCATATGTAGGAATTCGGTACTTGACTGGTGTTTGATTAATTAAAAACTAGCGACCCGCCCGCGGTTTCACCCGCGTTGCCCCATTCCTAAGAGTCGTAGCGTAATGTTAAATAGCTTAAAACCTTCCTCTTGAATCACTCTATCTATTAAAAAAACTGCTTCAAAATCCGTTGCGTAGTTTTAAAGATTTAAGCATACATACAGTGACAGCGACTTTGTTTTATACTATGTAGTGAAGATAAGAGACGTGAAAAACTAAATTTAATACAATTCGTATTCTGAACAAATCATTTAAGCTAACAAAGTTCCAAGATATCAGCATTTAAATTTTTTGGGGGGATTTGGAGGGGATGGTTTGTCCCTTTTCTGCAAAACGAGTATTAGTACAGGATTTGTATGGCGCAGTGAGTTGTGACGTCACAAGTCTCTATAGTACTTTCTCTGTCTAGCATAAAATTAAAAATGCTTATAATGTCTTTATTTTTGAATCGATTTTAAATTTGTTGGGCTCTATTATTCACTTCACTAAGGTGGGGCTGACCTCTAACAGGTTAAATACCTCAAATACAACAGCTGTGGGACATCAAATTAAACGTGAACAACTAAACATTTCAATCATTTTTATTAATATTTTAATCGTAATTTCTTCCAGATAATTGTAGCGTTGATGCAGAAGAACCGTCGGTCTCAGCGGCACCAGGGGCTGGAGTGCCTAACCATAGGCTTCGCGGTGTACCGGCTGCCGGACTACGGACACGTCCCCAAGCCGCTGGACGTCAACTTCTTCAAGTACAACGCCTCCGTTGGCCGCAGCCAGGCCTTCATCAACCTGCGAGAAGTCAGCGCCAGGTAACATAAGAAGCTCCAAATGAAAATGATGCGGGTCAATTCCCACCGGGGAGAAGCATTTGCGTGTTCCACGCAATTAAAATATATAGTTAAAAAGAGGTCTCACGTATATTCGCTTCAAGTTTAAATGTACTTTCCGTCCATAAATTTAATATTTGTGAAGTCTCCGTGACACGGTTTGTTTTCTAATACGGAATATGCTGTTTAAATTAAGAATAGGGTAGTTGACAGATGTTCGAATAACAGGCATAGTGAAAAATATAAAAAAATATTTTCAATTTGTATACTGAACAAACATACATAAAAAATACATGCAGACGAACATAGAACCTCCTTTTTTTAAAGTCGGTTAAAAAATATTTTTAATCGACTTATAAAGATCTAAGATATAAGCGTTTGAAGTTTTTGGTGGGGATTGAAATGGCTGTTGATGTTCTGTCTCTTTCCCGTCAAACGAGTTTTTTATATAATTTGTATGGCGCACAGAAAATTTTACGTCACCCCATAGCGCGCTCTCTGTCTGACATAAAAGTAAAATGCTTATAAGTTAATTTGAAATAATAATAATTTGTGGTACAGGTTTAAGCTGGATCCTGGCAGCTACGTGATAGTGCCATCCACGTTCGACCCCGATGAGGAGGGAGAGTTCCTGGTGCGAGTGTTCTCAGAAAAGAGCAATAACATGACGTAAGTATACAAGCCGTTACATGATACCCTGGCTTTGTCTATATGTGGAGGAACGAGGTGGGTTGTCCAATCAAGGGAGGATCCTCCAACCAGGTGGGTGCTTTGCCTGGTGGGACACGGCCGGACGGTTGATGTCGGGCGACTGTATATATGGAAGTTGTGTCGCAAATTTCACTTGCGCGATTTAGGATTAGGTGAGAATTTACTACAACTTAAAATTCGAATTACTATTTTCGCTAATATCTCCAAAATAATACATACATATTATTTGAATGTTTTATGAAGTTTACATGAATTATAATCGGCTGTAGAACTATATTTCTCAGTAAATTCTCTTCAGCAGAAACATTAAAATACAAAGGATTAGGCAAAGGTGTAGGTAACAAAGAAAGAAAGACTTTCATAGAAAAACCCAATAACAGTTTGCTCGACCTTGTAACCCTGGACCTCTAGCGTAACTGCGCATACGAACGACCACTACTCATGAGACTTATAAATATGTATTGACAATTATTAATATGATGATGATGATTTTGAAAAGAGGTGTGTGCCTTGGATTCGAAGTCGAGACCTACTAAATCACCATTTGTTTCCCAGAGAGAACGACGAGGACATCGGCATGGGAGACGTGGACGATCGCGTGAAGGAGATAGCGCCCAACCCCGAGCCCGCAGACCCCGTGCGGGACTTCTTCAACCGGCTGGCCGGCGCCGACGGAGAAGTGGACTGGCAGGAGCTCAAGGAGATCCTCGACTACGCCATGCGAGAGGGTACGTACACTCCACAGTCTTGGTGAATGACCAACATTTCATTTTCACCCGTATTATTAAGGGTATAAGTTCAATAATCGGTCACACGCCAACATCGTTTAGTTTTATTAAGGCAGGTATACTGATATTCTATAATGTCATTAATGTCCCATGTTATAAGGGAGTTTTACACGATTGACTGCAATTGCAGTGATGCTATAGTTAGACTATAAAGTTGTTTGGAAAATTTAAGTTATGATCGCAAAATAGTTAACGTTAGAATGAAGTTCTTTAAAAAGGATTCAAGTGTTCATCTTAATTTGGGGGTGTGTGTCCAGCACAAAAGGCAAAAATTTAGATTATTTTATGGAAAAGTTATTTCAATTATTATCATGTCCAGCACAAAAGGCAAAAATTTAGATTATTTTATGGAAAAGTTATTTCAATTATTATCATGTTAATTTCGTCTAAGCGAAATATATATATTGTTTTGTATGTATCAATTCGATAAAATAGTACAGATTTGTCGCTACGACTACCAGTAATCGATTATCGTTTGGAAATATATAATACTCATAAAGTTTTTTGCTCACAAATAATTTCATTTAACGCAATATCTATATTAACATGCAATTCTGACATATAATATTGTGTTAATCCAATTAATTAATAAATATGTATACATAAATGTATACATATATATATATTAAGAAACGCTTAGAGTGGATATAATTTACGAAGCAAGGCCTGAATATTATAATTCTGACATTCAATTTTGTAATAATACTTGGGATGCATCTTAAACCGATCGAACCGAACCAACCGACTTTGAATCGATTCTTGATCAAGACGTAACAATCGTATGACTAATATTTCATCAGTGTGTGTGGTGAAATAATCAATCATCTTTATTATAAATTAATCAGACGCCGACTTAAAACTACTATTTTTATCTATAATTTTATCGTATACTGTATTCTAAAATGCCCATTTTTGAGCTTCTCAATGTGATAACGCTTTGTGTCGAGTTAAACGCAGCTTTCGTTTCGTTTCGCTTACCGTGCCAAGGTATAGTATATGTAAGTACAATTACAATATAATACCTATATTATTTTACTTTGTAGCACTTTATTTTGTAGATTTTTTAACGATTTAATTTTTGTACATAGTCTTTTTTTGTAAACCTTTAATACAAAGAATAAAAAAATATGAACGATTGCTTTTTATGTAGATCATAATTTTGTATTGTAATATTTTCAGCTTATTATAATAATTTATATTCAAGCTAAAATAATAATAACATAAACATGAAACGTAATGAAATATTTTAACAATGATAAATGTTGTGCCAACGATTAATGTTATGGGCCTTATTCCAAAATGCTTACTAAATGTCATGTCATGTTTATTAAATAAATCCAAATGTCTGATATTTTCTATGTCAACAAAACGAGATGGCACTAAAGACCAATACCTTAGCTTTCTGAAAGCTAACAAGCGTTTTGGAATAATGAAGAAAGTTTATCTAGATAAATATGAGTTTATCCATATAGTCGACCTTTTGCATACAGTTTTTCTAATAAATAATTGTAACTTGGCCTTTACACATATTATTACTTCTTACCGTACTACACGAGTCAGAACTCTTGGTTGAACTCTATGGAAAAATTCACAACACGTAAAACAGAATAGCAATAGGAAGCTATCCCTACAGAGCTGGCCATGCGGCACGGCGCGGCGTACGACGGCGGTGGGGGGGTGCCGGGCGGGGGGGCGCCCCCTGGCGGGGGGGGCGCCGAGCCCAGCTGTCTGGAGCAGCTGCTGTGCGCGCTGTGCACGCCCATCTGCAAGGAGGTCGGCATCGACCTGCAGCAGGTGCAGCAGCAGAACCACGAGCAGGTGCACCTCACGCAGCCGCAGCCGCAACAGACAGGTATGACGTCATGCATGGACGCTTCGGGGATCACATAACGTACAGTGTTGGTACGGTTAAAGTACAGCTGGAATTGCTGTACATAACCCAGGGAACTTTGTTGTACGAATTTTTTGAAAGATAAAAGTTTTATGGAGAAGCTAGCTATTGTCCGCAGTCTCACACACATCCCGAAAGGACCTAGAGACAAAACTGGTTACCTTCTTCAAGGTCCAATATACATAAACCAAAATTCTTCATAATTAGTTTGCGGTTTAGGCAGGCAAAATAACAAACAGACACAGTTACATTTATTTATTGGTATTACATTGCATCGTTTTACATTTTTGCAAACAAATAAAGAAGACTATTTTTATTTTTTCATGCAAAATTGTAGTCTTTTATCGAGTAATATTTAATTATAAAAAAGTTGATCATGTTCATAAATCCATTAATTGGGTTGCCAGTTCCAAAATATATGCTGGACATCAATTATTATCGATTAAACATTTGTGTGCTGAAACTTATATAATCGTGAATATTCGGGGACCTGAATGGGGTACTTATTGGTGTTACGGGGCGTAATGTAACATGTTACAAAGCGTGCATTTGGTCAAACTTAAAGAGTATTTTATTGTAATCTTTTTACACGGCTGTTTGGTAACTCGAAGTTGTGGGTTCGATTCCCACACCAAAGAAATATTTATAAAAAAAAATGTATAAACAAAAGCCACTATTATTGTCCCTGAAAAGTCATAATTTTTTAGTTTTTTATTACTTAAATGTTCAAATTCAAATTATTTTACTAATAAACATGAGATTTCTTTCAGGTTTTCAGCGCGGCGTTGCATGTACAGCTTTAGTTTTTAATCTCACGTTTTATAGAAATGGAGGGCACAATTTAAAATGTCTGTTTTTGTTATATTTTATGTAAATATATTGTTATTTTTGTTTGTTTCTATTATTTGTTATTTTTTCAGGTCTACAAAGCACAATGATTTTATTTATTTTATTATTACTTTTTATATTTGTAAAATAATGCTTATAGTCCTCTTGTCTATGGATTCATAAGCAATATTTTGCGCCATGTCTGCTTTATGCCACTAACATTATGAAATGTAAGAATTTTCAAAAATATAATATGTATTTGGAAATTTGTACATTTTTGCTTTTATGCATGTTTATTACATTAGAAGTGAAGTCTGAATGAAAATGGGCATTTTAAATTTATTTTATTGTTAATTTTATATTATCGTAGATAGTTAAGTCACCTCCATTTCCATAAAAATACCTTTAAGTTTTATCTTAAAGCGTGGTACTGAATTTAGATGTTATAGTTAAGATATAAGAATGATTTAGGTCACCAAATCCTTTATTTTCGATTCAAGGCACACAGTACTTATTTATGATAGGCTTACACTTGATCATCAGTTCGCCCGATGTTAACTACGATAGAACACGCTTGCTAGAAGAAACCGATTCACTCGTGATTTAATGACACCCAGATTATATCTATTGAGGAAGACCCACTCTGGAAGCGCATTCCACATTTCAGCGTAAGCATGATAAAAAATAGTGGACTTAAATCGATACGTTCGGGTTTTTGGAATGTCCACCATGAATCGGTGTCGCTTTTTCGTGCTTCTGGTCGTCCGATAGTAGATAGGGCTAGGGAAATAAGATCGTGAAAATCTGATGCACACTCTCCGAAATATATCCGATAACAGTACATTTAATAATACCCAATCATGGGAGAGAATTATTACAATTTGCAAATGGTATGATATTGATTGATATTTTTAAGGTGTATGAATAAACAAAAATTACATTATCTAGGCATTCTAAGCATCACAATAACAATATATACCTATATGTATTTAAAACCATTTCTGGTTAAACAGTTTCTGAATATTGTCTCAATAGCGTTAGGATTAGAACTGGCCGCATTTCTATCGCATTTATATTGGGCTAGCAACTCGCTCGCGGTTTCACCCGCGCTGCTCCGTTCCTAAGAGGCGTAGCGTGATGTTATATAACCTACCTAACCTTCCCCGATAAATAGACTATCCAACATAAAAAGAATTTTCAAAATCGGTTCAGTAGATTACCCAGAGATTACCCCCTTATAACCGGACAAACTTTACCTCTTATTAATTAGTATAGATTTGTATTTAAAAACAAATTTCATAACTCTTAACTCAGTACCATGCTTGCAGCTGACCCTGACTTTCCGTACATATATTGACCTCGACCTAATCTTGCAGAACTCCAAGGTCAGGGCTTCTCGAAAGACGTGTGCCGTAGCATGATCGCCATGCTCGACAAAGATGGCTCCGGCGGACTCGGCTTCGATGAGTTCAAGACCTTGTGGATTGATCTGCGTAACTGGAGGGTGAGTAATATTTTTTTATGTTAGCTGGGCTTGCGTTTAACAACTATAAGATTGTTGTCAAACGCAAGCGACCTTAAAAAATTTAAAAAAAATATTAAATATATAAAAGATCGTGGGATCGTTTATAGTCAGTTTTGTGATTGGGCAGGCATCATTGGAAAACTTCTCGCTTTATTAAACTGCAGGTTTTCCCCTCCTCCTAGAAAGTTCTGTTCATACTTCAGTGCTGTTTTTAAATGTTCTAAGATTTTAGAATGGTCGTCCAATGACGAAAGGGCGCACATATTTTTTAAACAAAACTGGCAAAATCAACAATTCCGAAGGCATTTAGCAACGTCCGTAGTGATCTCCAGAGAAAGACAAAACATGTTGCATTGTCTATAATCGTCTATAATAGGGTCGCCCATAATAGACACATGCACTGTTGTCTTTGCAAAATTTTTTGATGCGTTAACATTGATTTCGCCATAAAATTACAGAGTGAAAGCTTTAAAAGTGCACAATGCAAAATCTGTTGTCTTTGCAAAATTTTTTGGTGGGTTAACATGGATTTTGCCATAAAATATACAGAATGGATTTCATAGATGTCACCAACGTCACCTTATGACGTAAATTCAGAATGTGAAGGCAAAATTTCAATCAGGCGGGTAGAGTTCGCGGTGGCTTATGGATCAGAGCGTCTGGTGTATCCAACCAGGAGACGCAGGTTCGAATCCTGCCCGCGATTGACTTTTTCCTTTACTAAAATAACTTTACAGAATGGAAGCTTTGAAAAGTGTTACTTTTAAGTGTTATTGTGTATTTTCAAATGTAATAAATGTTGTTGTAAGGCGGTGTTCCGTCTGTACGACACGGAGGGCCGCGGCGCCATCCCTGCCCAGCACCTCCGCGACGCGCTGCACTCGGCCGGCTACACTGTCAATGCTCATGTGCTCAACGTGCTCGCTCACAGGTCAGCATACATACCTACTCATACAATACATACATTCCTGGATCATCCATCATCCTCCGAGCCTAACTATATTGTGGTCGGCATCCAGTCTAACCAGATGCGTCTGAATATCAATATTTTACACGAAGCGACTGCCATCAGACCTCCGAAACCCAATTTGGGTTTTGGAACAACCCAGCCAGTTGTCAGCCTTTTCTGGGCTTCTGTCTACCACTAATATATATTTTTAAATAAGCTTACTAGCAATGGGTGTCGCACATTACTAGTGTTCTTGTTAACCCTTCGTGCCTCGTTAACACAAGCTTTGATGGAATTGAAGGCGGTTTTACTTTTTGTTAAAGATTATTTATTTTATTATGTTACATTTTCGTGTTATATTTTTCCGGAGTTGGTTTCTAAACGTCATCTTTATTGTAAAGGGATCTGTTTAATGTGTTGAGTGGCATGCCTCTCTGTCAATCGCAATAACAACCCCTGGTTCAAAAGCATTGAAAAGTCGTTTTATATAAAAAGAAAGAAATAATTTATTGACACAGTTTGGGCACAAATTAGTACATAGGTCAGACCCTGGCCCCTGTGTTGGCCCTGTGTTTGGGTAAAAGAGACAAACACAGGTTACATAACATTATAAATATATGATACCTAGTTACTAAGCTTGTTGTGTGCCTCGCGGCTGCGTCTACTAGGTCCAATTCAGCATTATTGCCAGTCAACGTATTGCCTGACGCTGATTTAACCTTTGAAAGTGTGGCGGACGTAAATCAGTTTCCCAATTATTAATTTAAATACTTATAATTATTGTTTGTTTCATCAGATACGGTTCCTCAGACGGGTACATTCAGTTCGACGATTTTATAATGTGTTCGGTGCGACTCAAGAGCATGATCGGTAAGTTAAACATCTATATTATACACGTGTAGGTAGATTTCATTTAGAAAACAGTCTGGTAGCTAGATTAAAAAACTGCACGATTGGCGTAGTGGCTGAGCGATCGGCTTCTATGCTACGTATTGTGGGTTAGATCCCCATATGTTCGTATACCTACAGGTAATTGTACCGGGTCTGGGTGTTTGTCATAATTTGTTTGTAACCTACGATACAGAAGAAAATCCTAGTGTGGGGCAACGTTTTATTTTTTATTATTAATTGAAAGTAACTGGTTTTAAAAAAATTTTAGCATGGATTAATGCCAAATATGATAAAAATAGCTAAGAAATAAATATGATTTGTATTGCGCAGTTGAATGCGGATAGAAAAGGTATTGTATTGTAATTTGGAGTAGTTAAATAGTTTACTTCTGATAGAAGTAGGATAGTTTTTAATAGTAATGTTTTAGTAATGGTGTTTGGCAAAGCAAGACTATGATAATGTTAATTAAAATCATGGGTTGTCGAGTGATATGGAATCGCCGTTTTTTCGTTTGGCAAGATTTGCTACTATTTAATATTCGATTATAGTTGTATGCATGATAAAATGAAAATTGAGAGGTTTGTGTGTGTTTGTGAACCATTTACGTCCATTTTAAATCGACCTAAGTCTTGGTACTACTCGTACAGTAAAAACCAGATAAACCTGTTTTTATAGGTTTAAAAGCTAGCAAGTAAATAAAACTAGTACTGTCAGCATCATAAGTTAATTAAAAGCAATAGAATGGAAACTTTTTTGTTAATTCAAATAATACAAAAAATATTTCTTACGATACTGATTGTACCTACAATATATAAAAAAAGAGTGTCTATAAAATAAGTGTTAATAATAACGTGTAACAGCGAACAACGAGCCTCTCGAGAATCTCGAGCGCGAGCTGCAATGGAACAAATGAGCGGCGCCGGCGCACACGTCGCTACACGTAATATATGACGCCAGGATTATGTCACTGTACACGCTATGTCACCCATCACACGGCTGCGCGGGAAATTGTTTAAAAATAATAGTAAATGTTATGGTCAAAAAGTTTAATTGATATTTTTGAAAAAGCAGGCTTTAATTTTTTAGTGTCTTATATTCTGGGACCTAAATCTGTGAGAATGTTCGAGTAGAAATATTATTTGAACGCAACACATTACAGGAGAAAACCCATGTGGGGCAACGTTAAAATATTCATATTCATATATTTATTGCAATCCATAATGTACATATACAGGTGGCAAGAATAATAGAGAGCAACAATTATGGACCCTGTCGGGCACAGCAAAATTAATAAGTAGGAGAGGGGAGGAGCACTTTGATACATAACCCATTTAATATGGCTAAGTTGAATTCAATCATATTTACGAGTATATGGGAAAACTACATAGTACGCAAAGAAACTTATGTACCAACTGCATTTTTATTTTAAGTATAATAAAAATACGCAGCGCGTATAGATCCATCTCCTTTTCACATCGTTAAGGAACGAAGACAAATTTAAAACGCGTCTATATTTTCCATTGTTCTCAGTCATTATGGTGTCGGCAAACCGTATTAATTTATTGTACTTACATACCTTATCATAATCATACTTAATATCGATTTTTTTAATCCCGAAAAGCTAAACTTTTTGACCTAAATAATATTTTATCTTTTTCAATGTTTTCTACAAAATGTTATATTGTTAAATTTCCTACACAGCCTTGAAATTTTGTATTGTTTGCGATAGTCACAACTTATTGTAGCCCTATGAAGCGAATTACGAGTGCCATGTATGTTTTTTTTTCAAATGGATATTAGTAATTTTTTTAAATGACCAGGTTAAAATTATTAAACTATTCGCAAACGGTAAACCCTCGACTACGTTTGGACATTTTACAAGTATCTAAAATCGTTAAAAATGTTTTGAAACTATGTAAAATTTTATAATATATTGTTTATAATTACTATGTAAAATGTCCACCGCACTAAACGCTTACTAACTGTTAACGTCCGCGCCAAAATATATTTTGATTCTAATGCATACAATTTGTTTTACAGATACGTTCAAAGGGAGGTCTTCAGGCGGGGAATACGCCACGTTCTCCCTCGACGAATGGCTGAATCGCACAGTCTACTCATAAAATGTCCAGCCTTATTGCCTTATTGTTATTAGACAAGGCCTATTTACGCAAACTGTACATTGAAAAGAAACCTACTAAATGTTGCCGTTATTTAATAAACATTGTTATTACACTTTCTTACCCAAAAAATATGTAAAAAAAAATATAGTGAGTACAATTTTTTGCAAGTAAGTGTATGTGAGATTCATACGTCTAAGTCACAAAATATATTTTAAAATAATTAAGAATTAACTATGGAGACTTAATTATCCACTCTATACGGGTATTAAATCTGTGTAATTGACTAAAATAACTAAAAATATTTTTATATTCGCCTAAATGTTTTGTGCTAAATGTTATGAATAGTCAATATGTTGCAAAATAGTTTTTAATTTAAAACAGTATTTCTTTATCCACCGATTGTCCATTCCAATGTGCTAGCGTTTTGTCTATGGTCATCTATGGTCAAGACGTCCGTGTTTAGTTCTGTGCGATCAGCTATTTACAAAAAGCTTGTTTGTAAAAACTAATATATTTATATATATATATTAAAAATTATTGCACTTCGTTGCATTGACAATGCATTTTTTTATAATCGCAATTACTTGTATTTATTTTGACATATATTTTTTTGTTATTCAAAAGATCTGAAATTAAATCATTTATTCGTAAAATATCTTGTTTCATTCAAAGATTTTTATAAGAGAAATGGCCTCAGATAAACAACAAAAAATATGCGATAACTTATTTTATTACTCTTATCAAATAGGCAAATCACGTTACATAACTTTATCTTTTTATATGGACTTTGTGTCCATAATGTGAACAGTCGTGGACACAGTTTTTAAAGATACCTAGTAGGTAAATCATTAAATCACAACAGAATCCAACGACGACAATGAAGTAAAAATTCCTTTATGTCCATCACAACATGGTTGACCTGAATTACAAACAAAAATACAAGTGCCAATAATGCCCATTTGATTTCCGAACAGAATTGTTGAAACGCTAATTCATCAATTATTTTCATCACCACAGTGATTCTAAGATAATTAACGATGTTTCACATGTGTTCCATAAAGTACATTAGTACCACTACAGGAAAATCATTCAGAATTCAGTCCATTGACTGAATTACATTGCTTAAAAGTACCATACCATCACGCCTGTATTCCCCGAAGATATGGTAGAGGCGTACTAATGTACAGCCACAGTTCACCGGTATGCTCAGGTCCCATGTAAAAGAGGGCGAGCCTATTACCATTACCCGGCACTAATCCCAAACTCCGAGCTACTACTGAAAATTTCATAGAAATAATCATCTCTCAAAGTCGACCTGGGAATCGTACCCAGGACCTGCAGCAAATGTAGCAATTAAATAAATATCAAGTTCATGATATTCATGGTAATCCCCGGTAATAAAACGTGTATATTAGATAGAATGCCGTAATATAATAACCATGCACGTCCACAGTTCAGTCCATTCGCTGCTTGAAACCAGGTCCACAAAAACCTTCGCGATCAGTATTCATCCTGGTAAAGGATGAATTCCACTTGCAGGCGATGTCTCGGGCTGGGCTCTACATAGCCTCATCCCAATCTTCAGTCTCCTCCATCGCAGCGGCTTCTGCCGGCCCTTCATCGCCAGCTAAAGCCGCTCCAGATACTTTGTAAATAGGCATGTCCGATGAACGAATCACTAGCTTTGCACCGTCTGGGGACAAATTGCAATACATAATTATTAAACTAACAGTAGAGTGACTGCTACGCGGTCCTAGATCCGTGTCCCAGGTCGAGCCAAGTCAATTTGTGCTAGGTTAAAAACAATGGCTCACCCCCTATTACATAGTCTAAACATACCGGCGACAGGTAGGTGTGACTTCCTAAAAGTCAATGTTTAAATAAAAAGTTCTAAGGACTGACAGATTTAGTAGATAAAAATGTCAAAAATTAACAATTCTGAAGACATTGACAATTTTAAAACAATAAAATAAGAATTACACATGTGCCACTTTTCTCGACCTGGAAATCGAACCCAGGACCTCTAGCGTAGCAGTTGAGCTCAGAACCACTACGCTAGTGAGGCACTTTGTTCCATATATAAAGATATAATGTACGAGTGACCCGCCCGCGGTTTCACCCGCGTTGCTCTGAGCCTAAGAGGCGTAGCGTGATGTTATATAGCGTATAACCTTCCTCGATAAATGACCATCCAATATGAAAAGATTTGTTTAATTAGAACCAATAGTTCCGGAGCACGTTCAACCAAACAAAGATTATAATATTAAATAATTTTAATAAAATTAATTATAATATTAAATTCTTCAGCATTATAATAAAATAATATTAAATTGACTGCCTCATTAGTCTAGTGGTCCCAAGTGCGACTGCTACACTAGAGGTTCTGAGTTCGATCCCCAGGTCGAGCAAAGTGTTATTGGGTTTTTCTATGAAATTCTCAGTAGCAGCTCGGAGTCTGGATTTGTGCCCGGTTAATGGCTATAGGCTCGCCCCCTATAACATGGGACCTAAACATACCGGCGAACTGTGGGTGTACATTAAGTACGCCTCTGCCTAACCCTTCGGGGAATACATGATGGTATTTTATGTTATTAAATTATATATAAAAATATAATGAATAATAGTATTAGTACTTAGCACAGTGCCGTCCATGGCCATGAGGCTGGCGTAGTGCGCGGGCGGCACGTTGAAGCGCAGCAGGTTGAACATGCGCTCCGAGCGGACCACGTGCACGGCCTGGTAGCGCCGCACGAACGGCGACATCGTCTCCTTCGACGGCAGGAACGGCTCGCCGTATATCTGATAATATCACATACATTCTGACAACACCACATACATTCTGACAACGCCACATACATTCTGACAACAACACATACATTCTGACAACGCCACATACATTCACTTTCAAAGATATACATTTTAAAGAAAAACTCTATCTCCGATCCGATAGTCGAATTGTACATCAGAGTTAGGAAACAATGCCAAAGCGTTTACGATTTCATTGCCTTTCCAATTTTCTGAAATATCTACAGAAAATCATTACAATGATGCATAAAATAAATTATTTCAACATCCTATGATATACGTTATTAACAGTAACAAAAATCTGCAGAAATAAATATGTTTCAATACTAGACGTAAATATATAACATAGCTCACCCTGACTCTATAATATGGACTCTTCTGCGGTATGAAATGTTTGGACACCACCTGCTTCACGATCTGAAATAACAAGAGAACAGCAACTTCAAGCATTTTTTGTGTATTTACAATTAACAAAAATTTCGAAGGTCACTTATTTCAAAATGCACAAAGTTCAATTTCCATTGAAAACAAAATAGTTCTGGAAACATTTCAATTCGTCTTGTTGATCTGAATTCGACCTAGTTATCATTATTGTTAAATTAATTTATTAATTAATATTTGAATGCTTTTTCATCTCTAGTTACTATGATGAATGTAAAATAAAATTTGTGTAGACAACTTTAAATCATACCTGTGGCAGGAAAGGCGCCATCTTCTTCAGTTCTTCCCTGACCTTCTTCCTCACGATCTCATCTTCTTTGTCTGTGTCCAAGAATTCAGACTTGAGGTTCTTCACATGCTCAGATATCTACGACAATAAAAAAGTCTAACACATAGGAATTGTTCAGAAACTAAGTCTTAACCGAGAAAACCATGATTTGAAGGTCGATCCAAACATAAAAATCTATAAATCAAGACAAAATTTGTACGCACCCACATCATCATCTTAAAAATCTGCTTATTCTGTTAGCCCAAAACCATTTGTTTGAATGGAAGAATATAAATATTAAAGACAATTTATATTCTCACCACATCTGGGGCTTCAAGTCATTCAAGTATTATATCATGTTAAAATCATCATCTAATGAATAAATCTCTGTATAATGTTATGATGTACTACGTACCTTTTTAATGATCCTCTCCGAGTACTTGTTGCAAGCTGCCTGGACTTTATCAAACGGCAGGTTGTCGATCACTGAAAATAATACAAAATATGTATGTAACGTAAAATATGCGTGCGAGAAAAAACCATACTAGCTGACAGAGTACTGGTGCGCACAGAGTTTGATGCAACATTAAATAACTGTTGGTAAATTAAATAACAATGGTAAATTATTTCTCAACTTTAAAAAAGAACACGATTCTCCGAATTTTTTCGGAGTTTCTTCATCCTTTAGGAAACTCGATATGCCGGTGTCATCTTAAACTGACTTGTGTCTCTTAAAGATTTATTTACAGATATAAATATCATTTAATTATTATTTAAGTAACTTTAACCTTTTACGGATCTTGGCCAGAGAATAAGTCTCAAGTCTAAATACTCCATAGTAAATTACGGATAAAAAACTAAGTAGGTATAAATAAACTCTAGCCTGTTTTTGCCATCAAATATATCGTACACCACGGTTAGAAGCCACCACAGAATTGGTGCATAGTTAGTTACCGTAGGGCTGCGGCGGCAGTTCCGCCAGGTCCTTCTCGTGCAGCTGCGAGCGCGGCGCGGCGGCGGCGTCCTGCAGCGCGTGCAGCGTGGCGAGCGCGAGCTGGAAGTCGCCGAAGTGCGGGTGCGCGCGCCGGTACCACTGACTCAGCTTGAAGCACGACGACAACACCTCCGCGTTGCGATCCGCTATCGTCTGCAGACGCTCCATTATTTTCTGGTGGTCACAGACATTTCTTTTGTACTAAGATCGTAGGATGATCGACCCCGTGGGTGAATATTCGAACATTATTTAACAAATCATTCTTCTCATAGTAGTTTTCTCTCAATCAGATTCGTTTTTATATATATTTAAATATATCAAGATTAAGCTATATTCATAATTGCTTTCTATTAAAAAAAAACGTTGCCCCACACTAGGATTTTCTCCTGTATCGTGGGTGCATTTGCAAACACAAATTCACACGTACAGAAACGCCCAGGCCTGAATCTATAGATCATACAATTATTTGCTCCGTGTGGGGATCAAACCCACAACACGTAGCGCAGAGGCCGATCGCTTAGCCGCGACGCCAAACGTATCGTCAAATTAATAACATATTCTATGAATTATACTATTTATGGTAAAATTAGCTACATTGAGACATATCTAAAAGCCACAAAAATACAGTGTGACAACCAACAACATACTATCTATTCTTATAAATATAGTGGTTTAGAATCTAAAAAAACATAACCCTCCTTCTGGCGCAGTCGAGTAAAAATCCATAAAAAAGTTCACTAAATAAACCTGTTCAATATTTTGAATTAATTTTAAAATCTTCAAACTATTTTTTTTGGTGGATTAAGTCGGCAAACGAGCTGACGAGCCACCTGGTGGTAAGTAGTCATCATCGCCCATGGAAACTTGCAACACCAGAGGAGTTGCTGATGCGTTGCCGACCTGTTAGGCCCCTACGGACTGCAGACTGTCAGAGCCGCAGCAACCGAGTGGAACTGGCTCTTATGTGCAACAGTCGAAACACACACCAAGGTGCTTTACGACAGACATCGGCGTAAGGGTGGTCGCCAGCTAGTCAGATCTCAAGAGGTCCTACAACCGAGCAAGTCAGATGTTTTCACGCCTCTTACGGGATGCCTATCTGAAAGGCAGTGAGGAACAGTATTCTAACCTGTCCCCACACGGAGTAAACGATATATACATAACATAATCCACCCATTATATTGTCCCACTGCTGGGCACGGGTCTCCTCTCACAATGAGAGGGATTAGGCTATAGTCCACCACGCTGGCCTAGTGCGGGTTGGCAGACTTCACACGCCATCGAGAAAATCTCTCAGGCATGGTTTCCTCACGATGTTTTCCTTCACCGTTTAAGCGCGTGATAATTAACTATTAATACGTACATGACTTCGAAAAGTCAGAGGTGCGTGCCTTGGGTTCGAACTCGAGACCTTTGACTTGGCAGTCCAACGGTCATACCACTGGGCTATCACTGCTAAAACGATGTTGTTAATAAAATACTTAGTTACCTTAGCCAATTCCTGCAACAGTTTATGGCCAGTCTTCTTGCTCAGAGCATAGAGGCCTGGGTATTTCGACTGTAACTCTGCCATTATCTCTCCATTTGTCAAGGCCAACACCTGATAAATTTGAATCAATATTAATGTCAACCATAATTTTATTCCCTAAGCCCTGAACAGTATCAAATTGTATTGTCAGTAGTATTGGTACAGAGTTAGATACTTTTTTACTTTTGCGACTTTTGTTAAGGCCAGCGCAAATCGGCGGAAAGGAAGATAGAGGATTTTAAGTTTATCAAATCATGTTTTCATGAGCCCATTTACTGTCCAACAGCTGGGCACGGGTCTTCTATAAAAATGAAAGAGTTTAGGCTATAGAGTTATAGACCTATAGTCCACCATGCTGGCCTACTGCGGGTTGGCATTTGGTAGACTTCCCACGCCTTCGAAAATATGGAATACACGTATATTTTAATTAGATAAGTTTATAATTCGGATTAATAAATTAAACACTGCCTCATTGGTCTAGTAATCCCACGCGACTGCTATGCCAGAGGTCCTGGCTTCGATCCCCAGGTTGAACAAAGTATTATTCAGTTTTTCTTTGAAATTCTCAGTAACAGCTCGGAGTCTGGATTTGTGCGCGGTTAATGGCAATAGGCTCGCCCCCTATCACATGGAACCTACAAAACATACCGGCGAATTCGGGAAATACAGACTTGATGGTATGTATGTAATAAATTAAACATCCTCAGGCCTTCTGTCCGCCGATTTATGCTGGCCCTTATGAAGTTAAAATTCATTTATTTCAGAAACTACAGTCCATAGCACGAATTAAAATATTATATTATTATTATTATTTATTAAAATACTAGCTCCTGCCCGCGACTTTGTCTGTGGGGGCTTCAGAATTGGATCCGACCTGGATAAAAAGTAGCCTGTGTTATTCCAGACTATAATCTATCCCTGTGCAAAATTTTATACAGATCCGTTCAGCCGTTCTGGCTGAACAGATACAAACTTTCGCGTTTATAATATTAAGAGTAAGGAAGTAAGGATTAGGTCTACATAAAAAAATACTATAATATTAATTAACTAACACAACAAAATTACTACATAAGGTGATAATAACTTTTCGATTGCAGAGTTCGCAACAGTAGATATTTTGCATTGATAGATAATAACTGTACATCATTTATTACCGTATCTGGAGCATGGTCCTCAGGCAATCGAAGTTGACGTTTCATCTTTAGGTTTATTTTCTTCGGTTTTGATGCAAGTGGTAACTGAAAAGATTATTTTTTATAGTGTGGTGTGTTGAAATCGCATGTATAAGCTATTTGTTTTCTATATTATCCACCCATGTGATTATACCATTCCATAATTTTTAAAATTGTTTTTTGCTTTATTTTTGATGCACAATAAAGAATATTATATCTGTATATAATTCTATATATTAAGTAGTGGGTAATAAACAAGTCTTACTCAGATATGATCGCGTCGCTATATTATAAATACACTTAAATACACCTAACGTGGCGACCCCATCAGCATCAGCGACACGACTAAATAAATGCAGAATCGACTAAATAAATGCAGAATCGGCGAATTGGATCCCCCTGTGTCGTCATCACTCATGACAATGGATCAATGAAGCAATTGATGGTTAGCGATATACATACGTCGACACATTTCCAGTGAATTTATTTCATAGGAAACTAACTGTGCCCCCGGTATACGTTGCAGAGTTGCAGTGCATCTCATCGATTTTTTTTTAGAAACTCACCAGCCTATTCAGAACAACCCACCAAAGTTTCATTAAAATTGGTTGAACCATTTTCGAGTTTTTGCGAGACTAGTAAGTACATGGCAATTGATTGTTATATCAGTCAATGTATATTACTTAAAAAGCGAGGAAAACAAGGAAATGTTGCTCAATCATTTCATCACAATAACCTTGCATGACTACCTAGTTGTGTGAGAACTGACACCCTAGACACTTTTACACCAACAATATGCTGTTGTCCACGATTCTGACATTGGATGAAGTAGCTATACTGTATGTTGCATACAGGCAGTACCAGTAATGTCTATGTAATGAACTACAGAGTCAGGCCCCACTTTTCCATGGGGCACTATGGGCAAGTGCCCAAGTGCTCACGGGGCGAGTCCTTAGTTCCCACTCCTTTTGTTTTTTTTACATTCGTTCTTGAAATAGTTCCCTGATATATCATTACAATAAGGACCCCATTAACCTTAAGTGCCCAAGACCATTGATTAGTTAAAGACGGCCCTGTACAGAGGACACTATGAAAGCTCAGACTGAGGCTGCTTGGTTGTGTTGTCAAGGACAGAAATTACGAAATTACATTGTGACTATGAATAAGTATATATTTTTTCTATTTATAGTGTTTTATAATCTACTAGCTGTTGCCTGCAATTTCACAAATGTATGAGAATAACAACATTCTTCATAATATTTTCTTTCATGAATTTTCCGTGTTTTTATAGTTATTCTGCTATTCGAGGTGAAGGCAAATCCAACAAATCATATATCATAAAAATCACTCCAGCTGTTCTTGAGTTAGAAATAGTGTAATTAGCCACAATTTTTTTTTTATAGTGCAATTTTTTTCATAATTACTACATAGTATAAAATTTTTGTTTGTAAATCTTGGTTGAAATAAATAAATAAATATGGCAAACATTTGGTTCATTTTCTAGTATGAAATATAATTTTGATTACTTACGTCTGGCACATGGTCCGGTATGAACGCGAAAGGCCGAAAAAATTTATTAAATTCAGTGTTAATCCTTTCCACGACACGAACGGGGTCTAGCTTTTCAGACAAGCGTAGGTAACAAATCTTTTGTTTCGACCCCTTAGACGACTGAAAGTTCAGTGCTTCAAAATGCCCCTTAATTGTTTTCGCCATAACTTTTACAACATTTATTAAGGACCACTGTAAAAGAAAAACACTTTATAAATAAAACATTGGTTTTTGTAACCAAAGTTCTGAGTCGACTCTTATTTTCTTACCTTCTGAGGTACTCCTTTAACTGCAATGATAGACATGGCCGTCTTGAGGATAATCTCTATTTTACTATTTAAATTCACAGTTTAATACAGAAAACTAATCTAAAATGCTACAAATATAGAATTGTGTTGTACAACTCAAAAGTAGAGAGGTTATGTTAGGTACTGTACTTTTATTTTGACATTAGACTCTCAGTGTGTGTGACCACCATCTGGAAAATAGAGAATCTAGTACTAAATCGATTTCACTTTTATTCGAGTGACTCGTATCACTACCGAAAAATCGTATTCGATGGAAAAAAAATCGAATCGAGTTCACATGCACTCGAGTCACTCGCTCATCACTCGCCAAGACAAAGACAAACAAGTATAATGTCTAGTCTTGTCACTTGTGCCTATTCGGTCAGTAAAGAGATCGCTCTGAACTAGTACAATTTGGTCAGTGAACTAGTTCACCTTAATAGTTCTATTAGTACTATTAGTTCTTTTAGTTCCTATAGGATATCTGACCAAATTGCTTATTAGTTCATCGTTCGGTCCCATTAGAATAGTTCGACAGTCATAAGAATAGTTACTAGGGTTTAATGTCCAACTTATTCGTTGAGCTTGATGATAAAAAAAAATATTTAATAAATACACATTTTATGCATGAAATTAATCTCTCTGTCAATATTATTTAATTTTCCTTCATAATATAACTGTACTCAGTACATACTGTACTATTAGCTCTTTTATTCGATCTTGGTCGTTCAGAAACATCACATACGAAATGTACGATTCTTAAGAAGTAAGTACTAATAAGACTTAAGGACTGATTAACGATCTCGGTCGTTCAGGAACATTACGTACGAAAGAAATGTACGAATATTATGAAGTACTATTAAGACCGAAGGACCAATTAACGATCTCTGTTAGGAAACGTGTCTTTTAATTCACATAAAATAGGAAACGTCTTTTAGTTCGTTCGTTCAGGACCTACACAAGACTAATATTGTCACTCTAACATCTGTCGCGCGTATCAAGCTATGTCTGACATAAATTTTAATTCCTTCTGTCTATCAAATATTCGTGCAATATCGAACAAATACAGTGATTGACCCTGAAACAAACTGAACACCAGCCGCTTCGGCCAACCCTGGGCTTGTTACAGCATAACAGCACCCAACCACATAATAGTCAATATGGTTAAAATAGCTAGCTACGTCTTTTTCGACATCGAAACAACAGGTTTACCGCACAAGGAGAAAAACAAAACTAAGATTACAGAGCTGAGTTTCGTGGCAGCTGTACGTAGTGATATCGAAGAAGCTCCTTTCGGCGGTAAACCCTACGTCAGCAAGCTCTCCTTACTTTTCAATCCTCAGAAAAAAATACACCCCGAGGTGACAATACTGACCGGCTTATGCAATAATACACTAAAGTATGCACCAATTTTCAAGGATAATATTGAAACTATTGTTTCATTTTTGAAAGAACTTCCTAAACCAACATGTTTAGTAGCTCATAATGGGAATAGGTTTGATTATAAAATACTCCTTGCTGAATTCGCCGATGTTGGTGCCTCTCTACCACAAGACTTGCTGTGTGTTGACTCACTAACAGGCTTTCAACATATCCTCAAGAACAAAAGTCTATCAAGCATGCCAAGTACAAGAACAGATGACTCTTTAGTAAAGAACACCTTAACTGTCGAAGACTCATTATTAGAGGAAGATTCATTAGCTAGAGCTAATTCATTAATTAGTGAAGATTCACTCATAAGTGAAGATTGGCCTGATTTGGATATAACCAGTGAAGACTGGAAGGAAATTGATTCCTTAAGTTCATCATTCTCTGATATGCCACTTGAAGATTCAAAATCAAATGGAAATTCTGATGAATGTAAGAAACCAACTAAAGGTATAACGGAAAATCTAGAACCAGAAAAAGTCAGTTACACTCTGTCAAGTATCTATAGGCGATTATTAAAAAAAGAAGTGTTCAATGCCCACAGAGCTGAAGATGACTGTCTAATGCTTTTAGAATGTGTAGTTGCCACTAAAGAGTTTCTTTTGTGGGCTGATAAGTCTTGTAAAATTATTCATGATATCATGCCATTAGATCGTAACAAATATGTGAAAACCAATAATAATTTCACAACTTCCTCTCCTTAGGTTATAGGTATTATTCGATTGACTGATTATGTTTAAAAGTATATACCTTGATTATTTTTTTTAATTTTTATGTTATGAGAGATTTAAAATCGTGTTTAAAAAAATACAAATATTGACTTGCTAGAATTATTTTTTATGATACTTAGGTAAGATTTTTGATATAATCAATGATCATGATAAACCTATATATATTACCTTATAAGATAAGAAAATATTTCTTTGTTTATTTTTAGTAAATAATTTGAATATTTGTTTATAGTTTTCATTGATAGAAAATATAGATCAGATGGTGTGAACATTGTTTCAGTGTCCTTTCAGGGCAAAGATTATACATATAGTAATATAAAGGAAACCTCAGGGGGTGAAAGTACTTATGATCATTATTTGTTTTTTTCTTTTATTCATGATAGGCTTATGCTTGACCACAGCTACCTAACATTTTTGTTATTTATTGGCAATCTGATTCACGCAGAATGAGCTCACCATATCCTTCGGTCTTGCTTTGGGCTTGGATTTTGATTTAATGAAACCTATAATGGGGTTCCAAGCAGGTGGCTCGTCAGCTCGTTTGCCGACTTAATCCATAAAAAAGGCATCTGCTTAGAAAGGATTTTTGGAAATTTAATCTGTAAAGGGGTGAAATTGTGGAGAAGTTTCTTCTTTAAATCTTTGTTCTTTAAAGTTAGAAACATGAAATATTTAATTACAACTACTAATGAGTATACCTAACGTACCTGACGCGCTGTGCCAGAGCGTCCGTATCGATGTAGCACGCGAGATAGTCATCGTGTGAACACTAAAATTTTTTAAACGTATGAATAGGTAAATTGGTTGCGATTAACATTGCATCTGCAGCGCCTTAGTAGCGTGCGACGGCGGCGCCTGAAAAAAACGTGGTGTGTAAGAGCTCCAAGAGAAACAAATAATATTTATTTACATTAAAACATTTAATGTGTACAAAATACATACAACTAACTTTCTTGATACTTATGACCATACACTAACAATCTAACATTATTGTTATGAGGTCGTTCATTTATCATGTGAGGTCTAAATAGGAGAGGGGAGGCTTTGTTTAACATCACTAATGATCACAACGAGGAGTGAGGTTTGTTGTTGTTATTACTTGTATATTTTCGACACAACATGCCCGAGAATGCCTTGCTTGCTGCCGTTGACGCAGTCAATCTTTGTTAAATTACTTTCCTCTGCGACTAATCGTAATCCTTTCCCACTGTCAAATTCGATATTTGTTTTATAAATAAAAAAATACACTTAATACTAGATAGATGCACGTACATGGATATAGATAGGGCTAGCTTAGAACCCCAGACTGGCCAAAAAACCTCACGTGATTAGTGGACGACCCCAACTGATAAGCACGGAGCATTTTTTTATACCTATATCCTGTTTGCATATTAGGTACTGATTCTAATTTGACAAATCAATGTAAGAGCAAGGACTGCAAACAATCGTTTTTACATAAAATATGGATTGAAAATAACCCCTGTCATTGGAATATTAAGTGTTCTTTAACCTTTTGACTGCCACAGTCATGTATAGATGACAAAAAAACGTGCCGGTACGCCACGGTCGCGACAGATTACTAAAGGAAATTCAGAGCTTGGCGCCGAGGGCACAATTTTTTCTGTTTTGACGTGACAGTCAAATGGTTAATTATATAATCACCAATCTTCCAAGTCATCGTCATTAACATCATCCATATCTATATCTTCTAAATCTCCACGCCCAACATCTTCGTCTTCAGGATTCATTGAAGTATATTTGTCTGCATCGAGATTGTCACTTTCTGTAGGCTTTTCATCAGTTATAAAGCATTCATCTTCGATATGTGATTCATCATTGTGCTCGCTGTCTGCGTTACAATCAAAATTGACACAACTATGTGCTTCAACTTGATCGTTTTCTTTAGATTCACTGTCTGCCGCTTCCAAATTGTCAACATCAGTACTATTTTCTTCATTGAACTCAGTATCTGCCTCTTCATTGTTACCTTCAGCTTGAGGATCTATACTTTCTACGTTTTCAGCATCATCGTTTTCACAAGTTTCCTGTGTTGCATCTTCCAACTGCTTGTTATCCAAGCTATCCCCATTTTCGACCGTTTCCATTGCCTCACCGTCTTCCTTTTCTTTATTTTCGTGTTCAGGTTGGTCATCATAACTCTGGCCTTGATCTTGTTCATCCTCGACGTTTAAGTTACTAGTTTGTTCATCAACTTCTTCATTCAATTCTACTGTTTCTGCCTTGGAATCACTGGGCACATTTGCGTATGCTTGTGATATCTTTTGGCGCTGCAACTTAATTTGGTCCTTAGTCACTTTTTCATTAAATCCAGTCAGATGGAATGGTTTTATTATGATTTTAGATCCATCTGAAAAAGTTATAGTATCGTTAAATTCAGCTTGACTTTTTGATTATAGACTACATTAATGAGGTTAGTGTAATATTATAGTATTTTGAATAATGAGTCAGGAAAAGCCTACTTTTATAATTTTTACACACAATATTTAAAGATAAATACACAAATATTTTTGTTACATAGGTACTATAGTCAGCAAATATTGCATGTAGGCCTCTTAATACACATGCAAGGAATATTACAAGAAAATGTAGGTAGTATATTTCCAAGAACCAAGTAATCAACAAAATCTTACCAACGACGAGCGGGTCCATGGCACAGAGCTCGTCATGTTGTTCATACGTTTTACAGGTGCCAAAGTACATAGGGGGTTTCCTCTCAGACTTCCTGAGGCTGTCGATGCCATATTCGGCGAGTATGGGCGCCAATTTACTCCTGTTTATTACTTTGGGTATGTTGAATATTCGCAACATAATTGGTTGTATATTAAGTATTCGTTTGGCGAAGTTTACTTTCAGCATCTATAAAATAAACGTACTTTGTTAATTTCAAGCCTCATTAGGCTAGTGATCCCAAGCGCGACTGCTACGCTAGAGGTCCTGGATTCGATTCCAGCAGGTGTTATTGGGGTTTCCTATGAAATTCCCAGTAGCAGCTCAGAGTTTACATATGTGCACGGTTAGCAATATCAATAATAGCAATAGTCTCGCCTCCGATTTATTACATGGGACGTCAACATGGAGCAAACTATGGATGTAGGTAGCAGAAGTGTACTAAACACTTCTGCTTAACCCTTCGGTAAATACAGGCGCAGTAGGTATGTTGTTTGTTAATTTTATATACGAGAACTATACACTATATTTACCAGAACTATGAAATTAAATCCTAGAAAAGATTAACAGACAGAATATTGTGCAATCGACCAATAAAATTACAAAGTCGCATGTCGACCAATCAACGCTCACGATTGTATTTGTTGTTTATTTTCTTTCTTAGAATATTCGGAAACCGTCTTTTTATATTATCTCAGAATAAACTAGTTTATGTTAGCATCAATAAAGTAATAATTGAATACAAACTCGAAACTATTTTTTTTAAATTTCAATGAGACCATACACGGCTATTTTTGAAATGTCAAAAACTACTGATACAGTTCCAAATAGTAGGTCTTATGGAGAAGAGCATCGATAATCCTTAAAATAGGTATTCCTTAAATATTGATGTTTAATGTTTTTCTTCTGTTTACAATGTCTAAAATTGTCGAGATTGCAAGTTTCTATTAATACCTACACGACGCCTCAACGCATGTGTGCCGTTAGTTGGGACTGGTCTACTCAAAGCTGCTATGGTTCTTTATTCAAAAGGCCATTTTAGACATTACCCTACATCGTAGCACTCGCATAGTGTTCTTCCATGTCTGGTCTTTAAAGATAGATGAAGAAGGAAAGAGAAGTAAAAACTAGATACAGAGTGAATATCGTTCCAAATATTCACTCTGTATCTAGTTTTCTGTATCTCTGTATCGTTAAATGAACGGTCCTCACTCGTTAACATTTAGGTATTTATGTAAATACTAGAGTTCCCGTGCGCAACTTCGCCTGCGTACTTAGGTAATTTTTGTTTCTAAAATATACACACTGTACCTATACCATGGAGGTTTCATATCATAAAATGTGTTAAGTCTCATTTGTATGGAAGAAAACAATTGTCAAAATGACAACAGCAAATGACAGCTGTACATAATCTTGACGATATCATCGTTTATGTATATGTCTGTGTGTGTGCGTATGTCACGCATGGTAGTGTGTGCGGACTTTATATAAACTTTCACCCCCTTTTCACTACCTTAGGGGTTAAATTTCCAAAAAACCTTAACCTTAGTGCTCGTTTACAGTGCGAAAGGAACCGGCATGCAAACGTTCAGGGATCTAGCTCCTTTCGGCTGTGATACGTCAGTTAGTCAGTCAGGATCTTCTTTTAAATATATACTTAAACTAGCTTTTTGCCCTCGACTTCGTCCGCGTGGAATAGTTACTTTGTTCCATAAGAACTTTCATCCCCTATTTCACCCCTACATAGGTCGAAATTTATCTAAAATCCTTTCTTAGGGGATGCCTACGTCATAGTAGTTATATGCATGCCAAATTTCAGCCCGATCCCTCCAGTGGTTTGGGCTGTGCGTTGATAGATCACTTATGTCAGTCAGTCAGTGGGTCACCTTTGAATTTTATATATATTTAGATTAATCTTTTAATTTCTGTAAGTCATAAAAATAATTTAGCCCCAAATTTGCCGCCCCTAAAATCTGCAGCCCTAGGCTCCAGTCTACGGGTAAATCCGCCACTGATTTAATAAGATGAGGTATGTCATTCAACCAACCTGTTTATATTCGTCGATAACTGCAGTCTTGACGCGCTTATGTAAGGTTTCGTATCCTGGCTCCGGATCATCTTGGAATTCTTCTAGGATCTGAAAAAAAAAAACTTGTCTAATTAGGTCTAGGGTTAAGCGCGGCTGCTAAGCGTGAGATCCTTGGTTTGATACCCAGGTCAAGCAAAACGTAATTGAGTTTTTCTATGAAAAAAAAAAGCAATAGCAGCTCATGGTTTAGATTTGTGCCCGTATAATGTAATGGTCGACTGCCATTAGTCCAATGGTTACAAGCGTGACTACTACGCGGTCCTAGTTCTGGATTCGATCCCCAGGTCGAACAAAGTATTATTAGGATTTTCTATGAAATTCTCAGTAGCAGCTCGGAGTCTGGGTTTGTGTCCGGTTAATGGCAATAGGCTCGCCCCCTACTACATGGGACCTAAACATACCGGCGAACTGTGGGTGTACATTAGTACACCTCACCTCTGCCTAACCCTTCGGGGATTACAGGCGTGATGGTATGTTACAGTGTTCACTAAGCCTATCATTTTTAACAAATTAAAACCTACTCTATTAGGACCACCCTGTCAAATAAGTTTCTACAACTTTAAGAATATTTTTCAGAATTCATACCATTGCACCCATTTCTTCAAGTTCCTCATCCAATGCTTTCTGCATATCTGGCTTCAACTGGCTGACCAAGGAATCAGTGTCCTTGAATATCAGCGCACTGGCCTTCTTCAATTCTGTAAAGCAATTTTAAATTTTTAGCATGTGACGAAAAAGAAAGAAATAATATCTTACTAACAAAATGCTAGTAAATGTTTATTATTAGTAAAGGAACGCGAATTTAATAAAAAACAGCAGCCAATGATATTTGTTTGAGTTCGTTACAAGGGACCAAAATGAAACTATCAGAATAAAAAAAATCAAACCGCAGCTATGGGCAAAAACTGTGTTTATTTATGGTACGGTCAACAGTTAATGGGGTTTGTGGTATCCAAAACGGTCAAATGTCTTTAATCAATTTTTAATTTAATCTCCAAATAATAGTTTATTATCAATTGCGAAAATTTGTCAATTTGTTGTAACTTGATGTGCTGTTGAGTGTACGTGTGTGTAGATCACTCATTGAAATATAAATTCTAAATGTGTCAAAAACTTAACTCACCCTTGTTCAGCTTCATATCTGAAAAATAAAATAATTCATTTTTATTTACTTCCGACATACAATCCGGCCTCTATTCCCCGAAGGGTTTCTTTTTGGATAATATATGGGAAGGAAAGGGTAACGCTAGGTAGACGCCTGCGCCTTTCCTATGTGGGAGAGGGCCAAAAGGTTAAAAGAAGTTGGATCTGAGTTGGTGAGAGGATGGGTATCCCGAAGGGTTAGGCATAAGGTATACTGCAAGTACTTGCTCGCTTGGGCAAAGCAAAACATTCGAATCGCATCGCCATAGGCTTAGGGGGTGTAATAGAAAAACATATCGCACATCCGCTGAAAAACTGTTGTAACATAAAAATAACTAAAATAGATTCTTAAAGTTTTAACATCAAATTGTACTAAGAAGTTTGATGAGAAGTCCACACAAATAACAACATTTGGTACTTAGCATATTTATTTTCACGCGATTGTGCGCAAAAAAACAGCATCAAAGCAAATCAAATTATTATATTTTTTATTCAGAGGGTAATTGGTACTAACACTAGATAATAAGCTTTTCTACTAACAAAATATGGATTTTTTGTTGTCCGAAATAAAGATAATAATAATAATATTTATGATCAAACTCTAATTTAAGAGATCTTCTGTAGTTTTATTAATATTTGACAAAAATAATATTATTTGAGCTTTGTGACTTATGACAGTTTTTCAGTGGATGTGCGATATTTGGCTGTTATCATCAAAACTACTGTGCAACCACTTGCGAACAACTGCAGAGGAGTCAGTTATTTACCAGTGCCGTATTTGTAATTTACCTCCTTGCGGGTACGAAGGTATCTTCTTGACGGTTTCTGTATCTTCTTTCTTGGTAACCGCTGAAAAAAAGTATGTATATTATATGATCATTTTCCATTGGAACAGGTCAAGCAATCCGCTACTGGTCGTGGGTCGATTCCCGCACGGCTCACATTTCTCTGGGTATATGTCTGGGTGGTAGAACATGTGATATTTATTTTTATAAATAAATGCACCCACCATACATGAGAAAAACCTACATCGCAATGGTTTTTTTAAATAAAATAGTTTTATTTATTAGATTTTGCCGATATCATAGATACGTCTAAATTAAAAAAATATACCGTCATAACGCAGTGTATTTACCAAAGAAAACTCAACTTTGTGACTGTAAAGTGTACGTTTAAATCACATTAATAATGGATAATGTAATTGTGAATTTTAGTTTACCTCCTTGCAGGTTTGATGGTGTCTTCTTTACAGTGCCGGCGCCTACCTTTTTACCAACAGGTACAGCTGAAACACAAGTTTGTTATTTTAAGATTGAAATTCTCGGTTTTTCTCTACTATAATATGCATGTATACATATACAATATAAACTTTCCGGAAAAACTCTAAATGTTAGTGGAAACGATATAAAAATCTGATGCGTAGTTTACAAGGAGTTAGCAAAGAAACCGGTAGACGAAAACAGATACTTTACTTTATACTTTAAAGATGATACGTACATATATTATACTAGGTACCTAGTCAACACAGTCTGCCTAGACAATCTTGGCAGCCGTTTTCACCCTAATTATTGAGAGCATGTGGACGAAAATGCACTTATCCATATAGGAAGCTAACTAAACAGCAGTCCAAGATCTTCGTCACCCGGAATAGGCCTTTCTTGGACAGAGGAGGGTCTCCTATAGTAGAAAAACATGGCATTTTGACTCTCCACCAAAAAACAGCAGCTACTAATGAATTCTTTTATATTATATATATTTTATATATACGGCTAAGGTGATAAACAAGCATACTGCCTGCCTGATGGTAAGCGGTTACCGTAGCCTATAGACGCTTGCAACATGAAGGGTATCACTCGCGCGTTGCCGACCCTGTAAATTAAGGAAGAATAGTTGGGCCGGCAGCATAGGAGACATGCATTACTGGGGCGGTAACAAAACACCACCGGTCCCCCACATTGCCAACACAACGCTTCCTTGCGGAGCTCTGGCGACCTTGCTCACCATTAGGAACACAACATAGCATGGAGCTATGTTATTTGGCTAAGATTTTCTGCAAGGTGGAGGTACTTCCCCAGTCGAGCAGCTCCAATTGTGAGTGGAATTATTCGATTCCGCTATGCCCTACCTCTCTAAAAGGTACCATATTGACTTCTTGGAAGAGTTAGACCTTTTTCCAAAATACTCAATAAGTCTCTATTAACTAATGACATATACAGTACCTTTGACGTTAATAGAGTGAGACGGCAGTAGAAATAATGTCTTCTGCTGTCACTTTGGCAATGAGCGTTTTAGAATAATGAGGCATTTTAATCAGTGGACATCAAAGCAGCTTTTTAAGCAGTTGATTATGTCAGGGCAAGGATCGTGACTGCTTGCGCTTTTCATTTTTCATGTCATCGTAACTCAAGTCAAGATCAACAATTTCCGGTAATGAACAGAAATAACAAATCTTGTAAAATCATATTGATTTTATAAGATTTGTGATGTTCTCAGATGGCGTCATTTGATTTTGAGTAAGGAAAAACGTAAAAACCAAACCAAACCAACCTTACCAAAGCTGCTGGTCCAAGATACATAAACGGACATAGAACACTCTGTGGCGTGTATATAGTAAGACAGTTCTGTCTTTTCAATAAGGACACAATGGCCAAAAGGCAAGGGCCGCCGGTGGGCACATACCTCAGGGTTTACTTTCATGCCCAATAGATGGCCTAAGACAACCCTGTTAGAGTGTGACTAGACAGACAGAAAAGTGTATATAAACATCACATAAACATGTATATAGAAGAGTGTAGGTATACGTATATACGGAGACTTATAAGTAGGTATGGAGACTTGGCTCCAAGATCTATTGCTCTGCCGTGGAAGCATGGTTTCTCGGTGGCAGGATTTATTGCTTCACCTGCTACCACACTGTCGGTTATACAGTATACAGATTATACAGTTTTCTCCAGTCCTGTGTATGCGAAATTGTTTCTCGGATTGTGTACTACATTTTAGACACTGTGCTTACCATCAGGAATTCATGTCGACAAAAATGAAAAAGGAAGGTTGAGCTTATTAATTTGTGAGTTCAACCAATGTAAAGGTCTGGTGACATGAAAAGTTACGAGAATGTAGGTTCTCGTAACTTTCATGCCACCAGAGACCTTCTTACAGAAGTTCTTGAACATTAAAAAGTTGCAATTTCATAAATAAGTTTCCACTAGTTTACCCTACCACTTGGTAGCGTAAACTGGATGATGGTGTCAAAATTACATTATCTCTTATGTAAATAATAATAATGTCCTCCAAGGTTTTGGAGATAAATAAAAAATCACGTATTTAATATTTCGAGGCTGTCTTTTTGAGCGAGAAAATATTTGAAAAAAGTAGGTAAGACCACGAAAATATCGTGCATTCAGATAATCTGCAAGAAACAGCATAATACTATACGAATTACCTTTTTTGTCGTCGTCAGCAACGTAGGCACCATGGTTCTTTATATCTTCCGTAACTTCTTTAAAAAATTCTGCATCACTGTCGACACTATATTTTTCTCTGTACACCCTTAACATGTCTTCTTGAGAAATGTTAATATTATCGCCGAACAACAGTTCAAGACGGTGCCGTATACCGCGCTTTAGTTCCGTTAAAAATTGTGGTATATCGATATCATTTTTAAACTCCGGATTTTTAATAATGTCTTTAGCAACAGCAGAAGCAATCTGGCAACGCCACGTTGAGGCGCGGTTTATTAACGTTTCTTGGTCATTCTTTTTAAGTTTCTTATTGTTAAGCATTTGGGCATTATTAGCTTGCGTATCAAATTGATCGACAGAAGCGGCATTTATACGTGGTCGTTTTACAGGAGGAATATAATCACCCTGTGCCTTCCGAGGCATGTTGGGAGCTCGATTTGGGCCAGGCTTATCACGCTGGTGGGAAAATTTGTTCATCTGCAAAACTGAACCTGAAGATTTGCCTGATGCATTGTTTGCTGAAAACTGACGTTTCGATGGACCGCGATCGTAGTCATTTCTAGTGTAATCGCGGCCGGACGCGTTTCGGGCGGGTGCATTGCGACGATCGCGCGCTTGCCCGTCACCTCCGCGCTCGCGCTGACGCGCATCCCGCCGGTCACGAGGTGCGTCTCGACCGTGATTGCGCGAGGGAGCCTCCCGCCCGGAGCCGCGCGACTGAGCGTTACGCCCGAAGTCACGCGACGGTGCACTGCGTCCGACGTCACGGAAACTCGGGTCCTGGCCGAAGTTACGCGAAGATCCATCGCGTCCGCGGTCACGAGCGTGCGCATCGCGGCGCGGACGCCCGCTGTTGTCGTCAGAATTATCCCACCTCGAGTTGCTTCGGCTCTGTTGGGAAGTTCTATTCCCACCAGAAGCACTCCCTGCAGGATTCCAATCGTTTTTATTTTCCCAGACACTAGAATTGTTGCCTTGGTTACTGAATCCAAGAGGAGCATCCTGATCAAAGGTGGCCATAGACTGAGCCATCATTTCATTCGATTGGTACTGCATTTGTTGTGGATAGCCATAGTTAGCAAATGCATTCTGTGAAAGATATATTGAAAATAGTTATAACATGAAGGCCCCTCATAATACTTCCAAAATTAAGTGAATACACTTAATTTGTGGGAAGTGTTTGTATAGAGGTCTATTACACTTGGTCAATTTGTCTGCACTGGGTAATGTGGTTACATAACTTAAAAAAGTTATAGATTGGTGAGAAGATGGTGTTACAGTCTATATTTGAAACTATCAAATTCAGACTGTGCCTGACCCTAACTTCTTGGCCGATCTGAAATTGTGAGATAGTGGAGATTGACACACAGTAGGTATATAACTGTGTGTTTAATATGTACGAATCGTGTGGTGCATGGTGTATGGATGTATCCCATGCTTAAAGCAAGAATACATTCAGTTCACAGCCATGATTCCCCCGGACTCTAATATCAGTGCCAATTTTGGCCAAGGGCGCCAGAAAAACCCCCACACTTTCCATCAATCTCCTCCTTAAAGTTGGCACTACTCAAGCACATAGGAGTTCAGACCAGCCAAGAAGTTGATTATGGATAATACTTGCCATCAGTATTGAATCGATTATAGCAATGATGCAAAAATCGATTCACAAAATATGTAACTGACCATGCATAATAGACCATCACAGATCTTGATGAAAATATTCTTACAAACTAATGTAAGATACAATTTAAATGACTTTCTCACTCCTGAAAAAGAACTGAAATGCATCCATTTTCTTTCTAATAAGTTGATAATGCTATAATAATATGGCATTAATGATTTTCTTTATGGGTATACAAGCTGTGGAAATTACAGTTATTGTTGCACCTGCCGTAGATTACAGCAATGACCAAATTTAAACTATGATTTGGCTAAGTTTGACATTAAGTATTTACCGTAAAGTTTAACATACTTTTATACATATTATTATCCACAAACATATGATTAAAATACTAAGGTTACTTTATACTTACCATTTGTTTAAACTTATTTAAAAGATTTACCTGAGCAGTTGGCACTCCATACATCCCAGCATATGATATAGTAGGTACTCCATTTTGCAAATCACTATATCCTAGTTGGTAGCTGGATGGCTGGTAGCTGCTTTGTTGATAGTAAGGCTGCTGCAGTGTTGGCTGCCGTAACATATCAGTTTCATTCATGATGGAACCTGGTGCCTGTGAATATGTTTTTGATTAAGTAACAAAACTGTATCTTTTTTGTATCTGACCAAACCATTGTTCCCATTGTATCTGCATTAAGTTTTTGTTACATGACATGTTAATAATAAGTTAAACACTAATTCAGCAACACCTGTAATGATGATAAAAGATTTTGTATTGATTCCATAATACCGACTTCATGGGTTAATAGTAGTACCAGCCACAGCACTAACTTGCCATGTATAGTTGCCCAAGTTGGAGTCATGTTAACCTTTTCAGTGCCACAGTCAGATATAGCTGTCTGCGCCTGATAGAAAACTTAGACTACAACTAGGAGTGCAACTTTTTTTTTTATTTAGATGTCGGCAAACAAACAAGCCACCTGATGGTAAATAGTCATTGTCGGCCATGGATACTTGCTAATTGGTGTGAATAGGAGAATAGGTTTAGGTATAGTAAAATAGTTATTAATTCTAAACATATACATAGTTTCATTGAGTGTAAAAGCTCCACTCTCTCAAATGTAGACAATAGCCAACAAATTAAAATATGCCATTTCTCACAGAAATCCATAATCAAGAAGAGCTGACCAAACGAGGGATATTTCTTAAGTATACACAGGTTAACAAGTTACAGCCTTACAGGTTACATCTGGTTTTGTGTTCAAGGTCTGGAATACTTAAATGATTTAATATACAACTATGTAGTTTGACTTTTCAAAAGTACCTTTTTAGTGGTCTAATTGAAATAAAACATTTTTGACTTTGAACAGTTTAACAATTTTCTAGTAATATGAGGCTACCTCAATTTTCATCAATGAACTATTTCTTCTGTTTTATTATGAAGTTTTGTTGTAAAATAATATAATTGGTAATAAACCTGAACTTGTTTCTTCTTAATGGTTTCAACAAACACTTGGTGCCCTTCTATGAGAAGGCCATTGATCTTCCGCATTAGGATAGCTGCATCTTCTTCCTCTGCTAGCCCTACTGTCACTTTCTTTGTATTGTTTCCATCGGGCGTCAAATTATCCAATATCATCTCGGTTAAACCGCATTTAGAGACTATTAGAGACTTCAAGTCGGCATACCGCGTCTGTAAGAAAACAACCGCATGTATTTTATGATGATGATGTTGGGTTCTATAGAAAACATAAATTATTTGGTTTTATACTCACGTTCGCGGGTAAATTACGTATTGTCACCAACATATTCAATCAATAAATAATTCTGTTTCTGATTTTAACATTTACTACACACGCAGAAATTGACTCACTCCTCACTACAGTATATAACAATGTACTCTTTGCTCCTCACTCACTCACCGGGCTCGGGAAATCAGATTTTCAAGAAAATCTAAGAAAAGTCGTAGTCAGTCATCAAATAGGGTTTATAACTCGTATTAAATAAATATTATTGTACAGACTATTGAAAATTCCTAGAATAACTGAAAATGCTCATTCACAATATTCACATTGTGGCAAAAAAACTCAGAGGAAAGACAGACAAAAAAAAGCACTAGTCTTCCTCAAGTTGACGTTCCTATTTTTTTTAATCCCGTGATGGGATAAGGCGCCACACTTTTTGTGTTTGCCAGTGTCAAGTATACAGAATAATCCCCAGTAAAACAGTGGAAACTTCACTATCACCCGTATTCTTAAACGTTTCCTCAACTCATCCTCGACTGCATTCAACCTCACTCAACGATATTGGTATTCTTACATCCATATTCTTAAACGTTTCCTCTACTCATCCTCGACTCCACTCAACCTCACTCAACGATATTGGTATTCTTACGGCCAGTTTCTATATCCAATCTGTCGATAGATTTGCTTACTAGAGATAGAATTTTGACATAAGCACCATACAGCTACTGTCAAAATCCTATCTCTAGTAAGCAAATCTATAGACAGACTGGATATAGAAACTGGCCGTTAGTCAAAAAAAGACGTGTGGCACTCGGGAACTGCCGCGGTAAAGCTATTGCATAGCGTTTTTTATCAACTTATGTAATACAACCAATGCCACCTATAGGCGGGTTGCTGAACTAAAGAGACAAGCGTGTTTCTCTTTAGTTCAGCAACCCGCCTTTAAGTGGCATTGGTTTTTATCAACTTACTAGCGGGCCCGGCAAACGTTGTCTTGCCCTGTATCATCATCTTCCTGCTCTTTATTTGTCGTCGGCGCAGCATGTCCTTTTCTTCCATTCATCACATTCCCATGTCTTGCCCTATATATTAAAAAAAATCGTAGAACCCGATTGCGGTGCCACCTATCGGCTCAAATTGTGAATCTAAACCATCCAGTAACCCAATTAAACATACACAAAAAAGAAATCAAAATCACACCAGCAGCAGAGAAGTTCGGACAATGCACAGAACGCCATCTACTTACTGGCCTTGCCGAAACAGAAATCGACATCATGTTCATTCATGTCCGTGTTTTATTTCTGTCAAATCTGTCAATCCGTTCCCGAAACAATGTAGGTATGAGAAAATAAATTTTCATCATAATGTTTTTTTTCGATGTTTTAATAGTTATTCTGCTATTCGGGGAGGAGACAAATTCAACAAACCAAATATCATAAAAATCGGTTCACCCGTTCTCGAGTTATACGTGTTGTAACAAACCCGACTTTGTTTTATATTATATAAGATGACCCGGTGTACTTCGTATCACCTGTCGTAACGATTTGAAAAAAATGGCTGAAAATTTTGATTTTCTACTCTGTATCGTTCTGACTGCAAGTCTATTTTCCATGTTATGGTTCATGCAGTTATTCTATTACAGACTCGAATGTCAACAAATAAGGTGCCTATTTTTTTCGGTTTGCCCCGGTTGCGCCATACCTATTAAAAAAAAATCAGATCTAAAAAAGTCTAGCAACACAAAATGTCATCAAATGTCTTTGAAAGGCTATCTTGAGTCGTTTGAAAAATACTCAAAACAGTTTTTTCTATGAAATAGCTATCATGTTCTTGACTACTGACTCCAGTCTGAATCCATTCTTCTAGGTCGCACCAAATAGACGATTGACATCATTTCTTTTTCTGCATTCCAGCAAAATAGTTTAAACACATTAAATACTCTTTTTTATATGCACGATTTCAAACAATGACAACCGTCATACTATGTGGCAACTATGACAACTATCAAATTAACAGTTTATATGGGTTTCGGTTGGTAAAAATGTAAAATTAAATTATCCCACGGGAACGTGATAAAAAATATCCTATGTCCTTCTCCTGGTTTTAAGCTACCTCCCTATCAGTTTTCAGCCAAATCAGTTCAGCCGTTCTTGAGTTATAAATAGTGTAACTAACAACTTTCTTTTATATAAATAAGATGTAATACAACCAATGCCACCAAAGGCGGGTTGCTGAACTAAAGAGACAAGCGTGTTACGTTTTTTTCATTACGGAATTTCTGGATTCGGTCCCCACGCTCAAGGCCCGCGATAGAAGCTATGCAATAGCTTAAAAATTCCTCCACTCGAGATGTCCTCATCTAATTTCCTCACTCGAGGTTGAGGAACCAACTGTCAACTCAAGGTACGTCGCGAGCTACCTTGAGGTCTCCTCAAGCTTATAAAAGTGACGCTTTCGAGTTAATTGGTTGTGTTTAATTTGTAAATGATGTCTGATTTCGAAGAATTTGTCGGTTATGTATGTGTATGATGAACCGTATGATTATCCGGCTGATGTTATTTATGTGACCCTAACAATCCTGTGGAGTTTTATGACGATGATAACATATCATCATCATCATATCAAACAAGATATCGTTTTAAAAAAGATAATCAATGTAATCCTCCCATTGATAACATTGACACCAGCTTTAAATAAAAGAGGACTACCAGTACAACCGCTGATACAATTGTTGGTGGCTATCCGCTTCATTTCAGGTGAGTCATGAAGATACTTTGTTTGTACATGATATTTTTTTGGATCGAAATAGTTTTTAACAACATGTTTATTTTCTTTATAGATTAACTGTGGAGACCTGCACAAATTAAGCCAAGCTACTGTATCAAAAATTATGGCTAGAAAGAATCTCAAAACAGCTGGCCTTGCAAATATGTATGGCAATTTTTTCCGCTTAATAGTGAATTGTCTGACATCAAGCGAAAATTTTACCAAAGAGCAAGAGATCCTTCCGGAGACAGTAACAGTGGCCACTGTTTATGACAATGAACGAGGCAATGTCATATGACCAACATTTATTGCTCGACATTTTGATTAAATATTAGACTAGATCCCCTTACTTATTCATAAAAATATATTTGTCTTATAAACCTCATATAGCTATACATAATATGTTTTGTCTTGTTTTGACAGTAAAGTTCTGTGACAGGGAAAAGAAGACAAAACATTGCTATAAGAAGTTTATTTGCCACAAGGAAAATAGAAAAAGAAGATTATTATGACATTTTATATTTTTATGAATAAGGGGGTAATTATTTTTGTCCTTATTACATGAATAAAAATACCAAATCACATTTCTATATTTTATTTTTGAACATTAATAATCTCAATACGTTTTCTTCCCTCTTGGCTATATTGCAGCGAAGAACTTCCTCTGCAGCTTCCCTTTCAACAAAATTTTGCTCTGCTGCCTTCACCATCCACTCCCGCGTTTTCATTTTATCCCAACATTTATTAAGTTACATTTCCGTTCTCTGAAAGGGGTAATTACGCAGATATTAAGAAAAGTTATACAGTTCAAGTACTTATTACACAGTACTTACTTTTGTATTTGTTTCGATGGAATTGTACTCTTCCGTTAGGGGTACCCAAGGTATTGTATTCGCTGCTTTTCAGATTAATTGAAAAATTGCCTTCTAATTCCAGCTTGAATTGAGCAAGTAGAAAGGTTTCATTCATTGGGCGTCAAGTGATGCTACGTAAACAAAAACAGTTCGACCAAAACCCAAATTATATTTTTTGTAGCCAACCACTTAACAAATTCCTTTCCACAATTCCACATCTGTGTGCTACACATTTTAACATATTTTTGGTTCATCTCGAATACTTTGTTGGTTTGTTTTAATAAATCTATAAAAGTAGCTAGTGACTTTATACAAAAATTACGAATTTTAGGTGAAAACCACAGATTCTATAAATAAAGACGAGAGATGAACTATATTTTTCTCAAACGGTGACGTAATTCGTGACGTATTACTTCAACTCAACTTCACTCGAGGTATCTCATGTTTACCTTGAGGTAACAAATAAGAATACCAATCTCGAGACTCCCTCAATCCGTTCCTGGAGGCCTCCTCCAATGAGTTGGAGTCAAGGAGGTTTCGAGGTTACGACTAAGAATACGGGTGTAAGTCTGGGAAGGTTCCTCTCCTAATGCAAAGATTAAATATATTTACTAGGATTGGGGCGATATTGTTAATTATTGAATTCAGAACTTTAATAGATATGCCCCATAAATCTTCTGTATTTTTCACATTTAAACTTTTAAACGCTTTTATAACCAAAAGAGGAGATACTTGAATGAATTCAAAATTTGGTATGACTCTATTGAAGAACTTCTTTGGTAGTGTTTCGGCTACAAGAGGAGACGAATGTATAAAATAAAATGACAAAAGTAAAATTAAATAATTTTTATTCTTAATTTCTATTAGAAGAAACTAAAGAAGGAAATTACTTTTATTCATAATTATTCTTAAATTCTGCATTTTACATTTTTTAAAGTTTTATTTAAATAAAATCATTTTTATCATTCGTTCTTTGCGCAAAATCACTACCCCAACACTATTAAGGCGGATCATTCACCTGAGCCCGCCAAATTCAAATTTAAAGTGGTTTTTTGCAGTTTGTAGGTCTATAATAAGTTCTGCATTCATGGCAATGGTAATTGCGACATTAACTACACAAAATTCTCAATTTTTATGTAAAACCATTGCTTAAAAATCATTACAAGTACAATGTTATCAATCCAGTAGTAGGTTCAAAAGGTTCTTGGTTCTAGACAGTTTCACTATTTAGAATTTCCGGTAATCTTTGTTGAAAAACGACATGACAGTTTGACATGCAAATGTCAAATTTACAATTAATGATGCCAATTCTTTTTTGCAACACTGCCCACTTTTCCGGTTTGTTGAATTGTAACTTCTTATCTGTATTAGACGATTATCTTCAAAGATTTTTTCGAAGAAGGGCTTCGTTAAGCGACCCCGCAGCAGTGGAATGACAGTGTAGGTCTTGTAATTAAAGCTGGGCTATATAGTAGTCAACATTACTGAAAGATATATTATAGAGGTAGGTAGGTAGCGAGTCTGACGATTTAGAATATTCTTCAGACGTGAAGTCATTATCTGATTAATGAATACTATGTATTGAAATAAAAATCCTTTTTCTGCATCCATGGTCACGGGTAGGAGTCTACCCGTGACCATGGATGCTGTAAAGGATCCGAAACGTCAGGAATCAAATAATATCAATATAACGCGATAAAATCCGTAAAAAGTAGTTTTATTTCAATGTATAATATTCGCGTAAGTGTCAGAAACCAGAATACTATGTAATTAATTAAATAATGTAATTAATTAAATATTTAAAATATAGGTTTCACATTATATGTATCTATACCTTATTACTTTTTTATTATTAGGTTTTAAATGAGTACCTACACATTTTTTCAGGATAACTTATTATAAAAAAACGATACAATATTTTATTACATAATGTTAATTTCCGATAGTAGTACATCACTATTTCAAAATTGCAAAAAACTACCTGTGTTATATACTTAAACACTACTTATATACTTATTCTTATCTATGATATACATTCATGCCTTTCACCCACAGGGGTAGGCAAAAACTATAGACCGCCACATGCTACGGTTCTTGCATACTTCTTTTGCTTCTTCCACATTAATACATCTTCTCATACATACGCGCCGCTTGCGAGTGTTCATTACATTAAAGGTTAAATTACTTTAAAAGTGCGAGTTTACTGAACAAAGAAATAATAAGCAAAATAATATTTTACTTTTTGTATTTTTTTAATCTCTTATGAAATGCAAGCAAGGAAATAACTATTCGTACAGCTTACTCTGGTTATCATCGGTAACATCTAGTGTAAAATAGTTAGACTTCCTAAACGAGACCATCTAGCTAGTACATCCAAATGCACGCCAGATGGCTCTAAAGAGATTTTTTTATTGTCAGCAAATGAGCGAACGAACGAGCAGACGAGCCACCTGATTGTAAGTAGTCATCGCCGCCCATGGATACCTGCAACACCAAAGGAGTTGCTGATGCGTTACCGAGCTTTGAGAGCCCCTACGGATTGCAGACCGCTAGAACCGCAGCAACCGAGGAAGATCTGGTTCTTACGCGCAAAAGTCGATACACACACCAAGGTGCTTAATTAACGAGAGACCATGACGTAAGACTGGTCCCTAGCCAGTCAGGCCCCGAGAGGTCCTACAACAAAGCATATTCGTGAGCACGTTCCGATATTCGATACTCAAAATATCGATAAGTCGATGTTATCGAAGTCAAAACATCAATGTTATCCAGCTATACATTGAAATCGGTGTATGACCTAAAGGTCTAAGTTACCAGGTCATAAAATCCCTTAAAAAAAAAAAGAAATCGGTGTTTATTTACCATAGCCCACCCCTACTGTGGTGTCATGGCGTCGGCGTTGCGATAATTATTGCCAATATTCATATAGAATATTTTAGTGTTTGATGCGAATTTTCGCGTCAAATCGAAGAGTTATTAAGTGTTTGCAATGTACACTGTTTTAGGTAACTAAACCAAGCTTTCTTAGGACACCTATTTAAAAATAAAATCTGCTAAGATGATGATAACAATTCACGGATTTCCTGGTAAAGTAAGTATATTTTAGGTTACATTGTATTTTGTTACATATCTATGCACGTAAAAGTAACTGTGATTATTTTCTATTCTGTAGACCAAATATCAGGACGTGAAGATTTTGATAAAACAGGAGTGTAATATTAGTGACTTTATCCTTGATAATCTGGTGGTTGAAAATGATGGTTCGAAGAAAGTCAGGATTGGGCTGGCAGATAATACTGAGGGATACAAAGTGATGAAATGCCTGGACGGGTACCGAATGCCAGGCAATTTTGTTTTAAAAGCGGTGCCTGTTGGAAAACCTGGTGTAAGTGCAGCTCTATCATTTGAACTACCTACATTTTTATTGTTCGACAATTTGTAATTGTATTTATTTATTTTAACCAAACTTACAACAATTTGTAAATGCTGTCACAGCTGTTTTCAATGGTACACATTGCTAGTAAGCTTTTTTTTAAAATAAACAAGTATGAAAGACTGCATTCATTGAAAAACCCTATGACTTCAGGTATATGAATACAATAATAATAAACTTTATATTCATTTAACATAACATAGTAAACTGATATGAACATACAATCACACCTTTTTCCCACAAGGGTAGGCAGAAACTAGACCATCACTTGTTATGATTCTTGCATACTTACATACTTTTGCTTCATTAAATTCAATAAACACAGATATGTACATTTAATACTTAAACATCTTATCTAATATATTAGTGTACTTACACAATTGTATGTATACATAAATTAAAGTCAATGTAGTTTTATTATCATGTAAACCATATACAGGCACATTACGAGTCTGCCAGTTGGTAAATATTTGCCACTCGGCAGTGGCAAATATTCACTAAAAATTTAACTATTGATGGTACCTTAGGCCAATGCAGTAGGTGAAAGAATCTATATAGGTATATATTGTATTGATTATGTAAGATGTAAACTGTGAATCTGTATTTACTAAAATTCATACTAATATTTTAAGAAAAAGTACTATGAAGGGTCTTTATAAGAGCAATAGAAGCCAAAACAATTATCTTTCTAAATTTGGTTGGTCTGTCTGTATGTAGTGGGGTTTTCACAATTATAATAATATATAATGTAATAGAAACCAAGTTATAATAAGTAAATCCTTTGAGGTCATGTTATCAAATACTCAAATTAATAATTAACCTTTTGAGTGCAGTTGGGTATAGCCAACAAATAAGAATACTTAAGAAATGCCATCTTTTAGTTAGCACTGGACCACTCCATGGTCTGGTGGGCACATTTTAGGGTATAGGTTAAACTTATTCTGTATAATGTCGTATTTTTAAAATTGTAAATTATTAGTTAAAAGTAATAATAAATCACCCCGTAGTTATCTAAAGAAACTCCACTTGAATAAACTGGATCTAGGATGATGATTTATTATTCAAATTTTATACTGTTCATTTGTTTTGGTTATAAATTCCAGAAGTTATTTGAACAGGTTTTTCTTTGAACATTGTGTAAAGTTAACTTTTTCAATATTTGCTTTTTTTATTTACTGGATTAGGCAATAGGCATGCAACATAAGACAGTTACTTTATCTAAACCATATAGTAATAAAACACACATACTGCAGCAACAACCTAAAAAAAAATTCAACAAAATTATTAGCCGGCTCCTAATTTATTTTGCAACTATTGGACAGTGCAGTTAAAAATAGAAACAAATTAATAATTACAGGAAAAATCTATTGAAAATCGATATTTTTCAGGCAAACCTACAGCAAGGTTCTTTTGACTCAAGACCTGGATACCAAAATCAAAGGAATGACTACCCGAACTTACCCCGGAATGATTATATGAACCAACCCATTAATGATTATAATAACCAAGGACTCCATGGGCCTGGTGGCTTACATGGTCCTAGTGGATCTCATGGTCCTAGACCATCACATGGTACTGTGGGACCTCTTGGGCCTAGTGGAGCCCCTGCCGGAATTGACAGTTTGAATCGGCCTTCACCTTGGGTGTCTGGTGGCAACAACTCCAATCAGTGGAACCCAAACCCACCATTGGCAAGTCAAGTGGCACAGAGCAGTTTTGGCTACAATTCATCCCAGCCAAATATTAATCCTTCATATGGACAACAGGTAAGGCACTACAATACATTCCTAAATGTAATGCAAGTATAAAATACTTAAAAACTTACCCCTATATTCATAAAATAACTGTAGTATGTTTGTCTTCTTTTCCCTATGACAGAATATCACAAGACAAAACACATTATAGCTGCAAGAAGTTTATATATATTTTATGAATAAGGAGGATAGTGTTTTTGATTTGTTAATTTTTATTGTGATTTCTTATAAATTTGATAATATCTATTTATTATACCCATGTTTGCAAATAAATAAATTATTGGATTTGACATACTGCGACGACCCCAAGTAACTTGGGATAAGGGCAGGAGGATGATGATGATGAATATAATATAATGTGTAAATGGAAATACACCTCCCTGAAAGTAATCCCGGCGGCGCCCATGGGGGTTATTTATGTAGATAACAAAAGCAAAATTCTATTTAATAAAAAAGATACAGTTCAAACAAAAATTGACAGACACAATCTATTGTTTTCGGTTCCTGAGATCATAAACCTTTACAAATGAGGTGGATAGTCAAAATATTATTTATTTTCAGCATCAGCAACATCAAGGTCATCCGCGGTCCTCTTTCAATCAGGGCAGAGCCCCAGTGGAGCAAAGCTATGGGTTCACACCCAAAAATGTACCTGATATTGTCCCGGTATGTATTGCACAGTTCATTCAATAAAATGGAGTGGTAATGTGCGGGCGGACGCTGTGAGAGCTTGTAAATTCATGATGCTGTACAACGTGAAAAAAAAGTGTTGTATTTAGACTGTAAATATAACATTTGTATCTTTAATGACAGCTCCTGCTCTAACTCTCTAACAACCTCCGGACACAAAGTGCGCCCAGGCAAATAATAAAAATTAAATAAGAAATATATAATTATTTGCCTAACGTGGAAGTTAAACCCACGACGCTCGATGCAACAGTAGTGGAAGTATGGAGTATATACATAAGTGAATGTAATATTATGAAGAACCATGCATATTATCACTTCATGGTAAACCATTTAGTGATAGCTCTTATGATTTATGTATTATACCAGAGGTTCCCAAAGTGTGTGCCGCGGCGGCGCCGTTGTGCGCCGTAGAATGTGAAGAAGGGCGGCGAGAAGTGATCAACTAGTATCATTGTACCTATCTATTTCAACCAGCTAGATAGGCGCCGAGACAAAATAGTAAACATAGTATGTGCGCCGCGGACTAAAAAAGATTGGGAACCCCCGTATTATACTCTCTTTTTCTACTTCATGACTCTTACATGACTTCGTCTTGATTTGCCATCATACAATTATTTACTTGTAATAGGCCATTTTGCAAAAATATTTTCGTTTTCCTCGTGACGGTAGAAAGTGAAGTTTAGATACAGTGACAGTATAATTATCGAGTAATGGCGGATCCAGTTTCACAGATTCAAGAATAATAATCTTTTTAACCGGGAGTTTGAAAGAAAAAATGGTTTGAATTTTTAGAAATAAATTTCGCATTTTAAAATGTCTTTACAAGATCTATTTATAAAATAAATATCATTTCATTCCATCATTTACTTTAAAATTAAGTCAACAATTATAATTCCCATTAAGGTTTAAATCATTAAAATAGAGACTTAAGAAATTGCAACATAACGTAAAAATGTACTTCCGCCAATTCTCAGGAAAGATCCTTTACTGCTTGGGTCATTGAGAAATGGTAAACTTGTCCTGTTAGCCGATAGGTCGAGTTCAACACGCCTTCATCGATGGTGCATGACCCTCTTAACACCCTCTAGATCCGCCGATCCCCTCCGTGCTATGGAGAGCACGTTAATCTATGATCGTTTGACGTATACCTATGGCAATGTTCACTGGAAGTCAGAAATAAAAAAAACTGACCAACATATTCATGTTATGGATTGTGTTTTTCTGAAATAACTTCTAACTGTGGGACTGTTTTACCGGACAATTGGATGTCCTACACGGTTCTCAAGCCTTGATCTGACCCTCAGAAAATGAACATTACTTGCCACTAACGGCCTGGTGATAAGATAGTGAAATCATATTATTTGGCGGGAAAAAAAAACAACGTATCATGGGGAAAGGAGTTTCGACTGGTTTTCGCCTAAATGGCAATGCAGGCGGTAAAATCGTCAATGGGTAGAAACATACTTTTTTTCAGGGACAAAACGTTTTTATTTTATTTTATTTTATTAGGACCTCCAACACCTTACCTTTAGTAGTGTTTACAATAATAGCTATTCCTTATGTTTCCTCAATTACAGAAGACCACATCATGCAGTAATATAAAACAAACAGAAAGTAGAATTGAGTGCACTTAGGATGTAAAATTAAAATTGAATTGAATTTTATAAGCTTATACTTAATAAGAAATTTAACAAGATTTTTTTGACAAAAAATTCATTCCAATACTTTGCAATTATTTATTTGCAAAAATAGTGCAATAAATTGCAAATAAGAGTATTAGAGAGGTAATAATAATGAACTAAAAACTAGAAATTACAAGATTGAGTACTGAGCTGTGTGCGAATTAATGTTCTGCTCAATCATGTGATAAATGTAAATCACATACACTTTAATCATTATCCTGAATGCAATGCAATTGTGAATGTAAATAATAGAGAATATGCTTATGATTCAAATATTTTTATTTGTAATCTTTATTGCTATAGAATTATGTCAGACCATAATTTTCTTACAAAATCGCCTTTTCAGCAAGATTTTAATTATTTAAAAGTAGTAAAAGTGCGCGGCACTTTAGGCGCGGCGCCCACTATCGGTCGGCATCGGTGCGGCTCGGTACAGCTCGGGCGCCTTACGGCGGCTTCGGCGCCTTTGTTCAGTTGACAGTAACAGCTAATAAAATTAAATGCCAAGAATTTTTCAGGTACTAACAGGCTCTTTAAAAGGCAAAAAAAAATACAATCCATATCAAGTCGAAATAAACATCTCAGTAACTTTAAACACGTAAAAGGTTCATCTGATTTAATTTGTAAATAAGCGCGCAATAGCGGTAGCCATTGGTCAAAGGGGAAGCAGGTCTCTATAATATTTTTGTCAAATATTAATGAAAAGTTTAGCTGCCAGACATTGATTTACAGAGCTGTTCATTCTCTTTAATTGATGACCGTAGAGAGTTGTTTAAATATTATCAACATTTTACAGGTATTGAATCTACCTGTGTTTGGGTTTTCTCATATATTTTGATATTTGCGAATTATAATCATTCCATATTTATAATCAGCAGCGAACCGCAATTCCATAATTTTGTTTGTCCCTTGTTGGTAGCCGGATCCCCGTTATCGCTGGAGGAAACCTTCACAACCTACGAACCTCCCCGAGGTACCTTTAACCGACAAAGGTGAACCTGGTCCTTCCTCGGCTAATTCCTTCAAGGGTCCTGTTACCACGCCAGCTTCCGAGCCCAAAGTCCAGAAAAATCTGCCGAAGCCTAGCACATTCTCCGGACTCAGTGGTCCTAGCAATCAATTAGATCCATTCTGCACTGAGGGCATGACCAAAGCACAAAAAAAACGGATGAAGAAACAAATGTATTGCACACGTAACCTAAGCGCCCCTTCCAAAAGGCGGCTGTATTGGTGGATGAAGCAAGGGAAAAGTTTCTTGGAGGCTAGAGCCCTCTGTGAAACTCGCTTAAAACTGATTCCCGAATATTTCCCTGCTCGAGCAGAAAAAAAGGCAAAAGACCTAGAGAAACGTCAACGAAACATGAGTCCAGCTTCTCTAGAAAGGTCAAAAAAGATGGCAAGAATTGTAGGACCTCCTCGGATGGAGAAGGCTAAAGCTCTTCCGACGCGAGTTACCATCGTTGATGCACTCGGAGAAATGTCTCAAGAGCAAACGGATAAGATTCTAGATGAACTTGCGGACCTTGTCGAAGCAGGACGAAGCGGAAGCGAAGTCGAAGCAGCGGTTGATGGAAGCATTCCGGACATTTTAGGTTGCCAGCAACAAAAACGGGGTATTGTACTGTATTGTGCAAACGAACAGACGATAGAATGGCTAAAATCCCAAATTGTATTTATCAAACCATGGGAGGGAGCGAGCCTTAGCGTTGTTAAAATGAGCGAACTACCTAAACCCGTAGTCGGAATTGCGTATATACCGGATCCTACTTTAGACGCAGAGACGCTTCTTGGTATGCTTAAAACTCAAAATGATGGAATAGACTTCTCTAAGTGGCGGTTAAGTAATACCAAAACCGAGGACAATAGCCAAGTCGTAACATTTTTCATCGATCAAGACTCAGTTGAAAAGCTTAGCGAACAGAACTACTCTGTGTTTCTTGGTTTCAAAAAAATTAAAATCAATATCAAGTCGAAACAAAAGGTAGAAATTTGGAAGGCGGAACCCAAGGCTGGATCGTCTAATTCTCCTGTCACCTCTAAAAATAAACAATTTAATAACAAAAAGGGGATGTATACCTCAACAAATCCTAAGCCAGGTCAATCTGTTGCTGGTAATGCAAGAAAACATAACAAAAAGTCCTATAGAGGTAAAAATAGGGGTGGTCATAGAGGTGGATATGCGGGAGGGCGTTCAAATAGGGGAAAATCTCAAGGCCAAGCTCACTTTTAACAAATCCAAATCATTCATTTTTAGTAACTTAAGGTAGTTTGTAAGTTTTTGATTTCCTTTTCCTATTTAACTTGTCGAGGAACAATTAGCAAGCACAATAGAATAACATTATGTTACATCCTGGAGGGTCATTGTTCTTTAAGGAATTAAGCAAGCCAAAGCCTCGCTTTTCCCAACCCACGTAAATAAGCTCGAATCCCCATTCCTTGCCTCTTAACCAACTGTCAGGAAGAAGGAAGATTCATCACGTCACACGGGACACATAAGCGGGGGAAGAACTGATACTCATTTAAGGTGAGACAGTTTAAATTTCTGACGTCCTGTTACGAATATGAATTATTGTTCTCTGACTGATTACATTTCATAAGTTTTCCCACGGCTTCAGTTCCGAAAACGACATGCATTTGTTTCCCCCGCAAGGTCATAGATTCACAATATTCTTAAAACATTCGCATAATATAGTTTCATTCTCTTGGTTGGACCAATGGCTTATAGGTGTCGTGGGCCGATCGTTTTAAATGGGCCGATCGAGATTTGTCTGGGCAGATCACGATGTGCCGGCATTTCCTGATATAACCGTTTATTTCATGATGTGCCTAATCTAATTTCTTCTGTGTAAGTTTGTACAATGCAATGGCTACAATTCTGTTCTGGTGTGGCCACAGTTCTAACCTAGCCGATATTTATATTTCTTTTATCGGCCGTATCACGAAATGCTGGCACATTGATGATCTGTCCATTTAAACAATTGTCCACTACATAGACTTCTTGAATGATAGTTTTGTGCGTATGAGAATCGGACAGGAACTGTCACTTGCTTTAACGATCAAGTAAAACATCGTTATGAATATTGCACACTTTGCTTTTTAGTGTGGTGGGACTACATTTTGAGACTCTACCTAGAATCATGAGGTTCATGCCCCTCTAATTGTATAAATGTTGTTCCGAGTCGTAAGCGTGGGGCGACGGTAGCGAGAATTTTGTGAATGTAAATTCGACGCTCCGTGCACCTTAACTAGTGCCGACCAAACCTGTAAATTAAAGTCTACAGGTAACGCTTTTGTGCTTACGACTCGTACTTGACCGACAGATTATTACGTCCAATTCCATTACTTTTATGTATACTAAATACACATAGTGGTCTAGCCACGCTTTATTTAAAGAATCGTAACTTTACAGCCAGCACGTTCAGTAGAGGCGCGCCACGCCCTAAGAAGCATTGAGACGGTGGAAACGAGCGTCACACACCCGCCCATCCACGATCGCTACCCACCGACCCAATCATATAATAAACCGGTAAGTGGAAGTGATAATTAGGCAGGTAACTACCAAATGTAATATACCATACTCACACAAATAGATTGCTCCCGTACCTACTAGGGAAACTGCGTCGTCGGGGATTTCACAAATATAATGGGGAATATGCATAAACTATTTATATAAGAAAAAGGACATGCATATTCCCTATTAACGGACACGAAATACACTCGGACTCCAGAGTTGAAATAAATATCCATGGTATACAATTCCAGGCGGCAGACGATCCCTGAGGATTGTAGGTGTTAATAAAAAGCATGGAAAAAAATATGGAAACAAGATGATTTCATTTCATGATTTCCATCTTTTTTTGTCATCGTCAGTCGGGTTTTTAATTTTGAATTATTGTTTATTTTACACTTTTTAGTTTTTGAAATACTCGGTGTCACTCTCACAATTGAGACGAATCTGACGACGCCTCTCAAGCTAAAATCTATCGAGTCTTAGTTTAGAGTTTAGGCTACAGAGCATGCCAAAGAATACATCATACATACATACACTCGACAAACATAACTCTCCTGGGGCCGTCGGGTAAAAGAAAGTGGAACACACAAATATTTGACTGCAGTTTTTATTTTGCTGAATTCAGTTTCCGCCAGCTTCAGCAATTAGTTTGTTTGTTGTAGGTAACCATAATGAAGGACAACTTTCAAGGCCCGACGCAGTACAATATAAGTAATCCGGGAGACATGACAGGCTCTCACTCGGGAGGAGGATCGGGGTCAGGAGGCCACCAATCGCAGTACCCATCGCAAGCCGCACCGTCGTCTTGGCAATCTCAGGTAATGCTGTGGCGAATGTCAAGAATCTCATGGCCATGTCTATAGGGCAAAGAAAGGCAATCCACTCCAATGGTAATCGACTCGCCCCTATTACCTGGGACCTAAACATACCGGCGAACTGTGGGTGCATTAATATACCTCTGCCTAACCCTTGGGGTGACGATATGTTATGTTATGTAATGAGAGGTTAGCTTAAACTGAAAATGTATAGCTATATGTCAATCAATCAATAGTCTTTACAATTATCGTCCTTGCGCACGTATAAGTGCTTACTATACTGAGCTGTTTAAGCATTACATAATTAATTTATGACTAACTAGCGATCCGCCCCGGCGTCGCACGGGTGCAATGCTGATACTAAATATACCTACCTACTACAGAATGTCCTTATAAACAACGTTGACAGCTTACCGCTATGTCCCTGCATTTTAAATCTGTAATATCTTCGGAAATATTCATTTGAATTACATGCTGTAAATTTAACTGACAATGTATTACTTAATTGGATAAGGATTAATGCTGTATTGCTTAAAATCACTTCGTAAATAAGCCATTTTTTCCCGTAAAATGTAAAGGATAAAAAATGGTTATTGTGGGTTATCCTTAAGAGATAAACATATACCATCGCGGACTTTTTTGTTGACCTTTTTAAGGTGTGCAATACTGTAGTACATTATTTTGATGCGTTACATGCTGATATACTCACCGAGAAATACTGCAGCCGAAGTTTCTTAACTTAAATACTTTTTGCAGGCACAACCTTCAAAATCTCAATTCTCAAAATCCAGCCCAACATCTTATGACAAATCGTACGAAGATAGGAAATACGTTCAGCCAGACGCTAGGGACCCTAAGGTCCAGGCAATAAGACCTGAAACACAAGATAGACCATACAAGGATTACGAGAAGAGACGCGCCTTCTCGCCTAGGCGGTTGTCTCATGAGAGACGGGTTTCTCCGTCCGGGAGAAGAATCTCTCCATCTGGGAGAAGGGTTTCTCCATCTGGCAGGAGAGCTTCGCCTTCCGGTCGAAGGATTTCACCCTCTGGAAGAAGGTTGTCACCGTCTGGGAGGCGAGTTGATCCTTCAGGAAGAAGAGTTTCGCCATCTGGCAAGAGAGTGTCTCCTGGTAAGAGTTAAAAAGATTATCATAACATATAGATGTACTTGTATTAGCTGTTTTTTAAATGTTGTGTAAAAAATTAAAATGTTATTTAAATATATTAAGTTTTATGTACAGTTGAAATCTGATGTAATATTAAAAGTTATAGACCAAAAAATGTTGTAAATGATGTTAATAATATAGTCCTGCAATGTTATTAGTGTTTTAAAAATAATCCTATATAGATTTTCTCTAGTAGTTGATTGTTAAAAGTTAATAACTAATAACTATTATATTTGTGAACAGACCGGCGTGTACAAGGCCATCATAACCCTGCTCGTAGCGAGATCCCACACAAGAGACCCTCGCCTTCGAGACGACTGGTGTCTCCGCCCCGAAGACCCTCGCCGGGAAGACGGGAATCTCCTTCAAGACAGGGCAGGTCAGTTTAGTGTTATTTTCTCTTTATAATAATAAGGTCAACATCATCATCAGCCTTCCATAATGAGAGGGATTAGGCTAGTTCACCACGCTGGCCTAATGCCAGACCTCACATGCTGTCTTCGAGAAAATCTCTTGGGTATCCAAGTTTCCTCACGATGTTTTCTTTCAACATTTGAGTATGTGATAATTATAATTAACATTATTCCTTTGCTCAATCCCTATTGAGCCAAAGGAATAATGTTGTGAACACTGTTTGACAATGGGTGTAACACATTTGTTACACCCATTGTCAAACAGTGTTTTATATGAATCCTAGAGTGTTAATGAACCACTACATTTTTTATATAATTTGTTTAAATCCTAAAGTTAACAGTGCTATAAAACTACTTTTAATATGTATTAATGTTTAATTTAAATTTTTGAAAACGCTAGCCACCCTGCTGTTCAGCTCGTGAAGTCACTGCGCTAGTAAATAAAATGATCTTGTAATGAATCAAGATATTTTTGGATGTTTAATAATGAGTTATTATTTTATCATTCAAAAAGGTTAGGTGAATAGCACTCGCAACCGGCGCGTATGTATGAGAAGATGTATGAATGTGGAAGAAGCAAAAGAAGTATGCAAGAATCGTAGCAAGCGGCGGTCTATAGTTTCTGCCTACCCCTGTGGGAGAAAGGCGTGAGTGTATGTATGTATGTTGTGCCTGAATGCAAAAATACAAGCATAAGAACGCCGGGGAAAAATTAGATTTTTATTTACTTAATGTATTTATACTTGGTAGATTAATACTTTCTACTTTTACAATTCCGTCTTCCATGATGCCAGTTCAATAAAATACGGAATAAAAGTCAACAATCGTGATAAAACTTGAAAAATTTCGAAGTTACACACAATACTTTGCGCAATAATTCGCTTGTTTACTATCGAAGTGACGTCACGACAGAATCTAATATGGCAGATAGCTTTTTGAACATTTGAATCATAGATTTTAAAAAAAAATCAAAATTGATTAATAAAATTTATAATGTATTGTTATGAATATAAATCAACATTGTTCGTTTACTTTTTACAAAACCTATCATAAATACCGATTTCTATTTATTCGTCGACATATTACATATTGAAGATGCCTATAAATATAATAATTTCAAGTAGGTATTCGCCGAGCCGAGCTCACTCTGACAAGTATGGTCAAGATAAGTTGAAGCAAGTGCGCCCCGCCTACGATACGACGGCACATGTAAGTACTATTGCTATAAAACTCCTGTATATTACGTACCATCGCGTATCAATCATCATATAGAAATCGTGTCCTTATACCCTAAATTAATGTCAATATGAAAAAGTTCGATTGGAAAGTCGAGATGTAAAAATGCTATAAATAATATGGTCCGTAATATGCAGGGGCTCGGACATTGAAATATTGTTATTTACAATGTAATATGTCCCAAAAAAATCTATTAATATCGCGTAAGTTCGCGTATTATAGGTATGATCCTATGATAACAAGTAATTGACAGGTACCTTCAATAAACGGATTTTATGTTAAGATTGTGTGCGGATGTTCCGACGTTAAATTAAATTTTAAAAGGATTTTATGTGAAAAGGAGACAGACAATGAAGAAATAAATTACTAATAAGCTGATTACAAGTTAGAGATGCGGAATCGCACACCAAAATGAACATTATTTTAATTCTAATAGAAATGAAAACAGTAAAAAACGCAAAATGGATGAAGAACTAGGACTGAAGAAAATCCAGAAGAATATAAACGTGAAACTGTCCTATGTAAAGCAATCAACTAAATGTCATTTTGCTTTAATTAAAGCAGATGTAGATAGAAGTCTACATCTAGTATAACACTTCACCCTCACTTATATCGCAACATTTACAGTTAACACGTTTTACAAATGAAGATACAAGCAAATCGGTCACTGGTGACGGTGACCGCTTACGTGGTTATTTGCCGCCGTTGACAATAAAAAGAAAAAACTGGACAAAACACAAGGAGATTAAAACGCAATAAATTGTAAGAATAATAAAAGTAAACAGCAGCATAACTGAACTTTGGAGTCAGGAAATGGCTGGTGATGAGACGCAAAGTTTCAACACTTAATTTAAAGGGAAAAGCACCGAAGTTATCGTAGATACCCCCAATACATTGGTCCGTATGGTGTGATTCGCTGTCTTACTGTTTTATCGTACTTAATTATCAATATCTTAACAATCAATCAGCCAATTAAGGAGTTGAGAAGTCGAAGGTGAATGAAAATATTTTGTGTAATGTTTTCGGAAGCATTTCAGTTTTCCAGTATTTGAGAAGAAATAACAATCAGTAATTTTTAAAATGTTATTTTCGTGACTCCATGTCGAGTCTCAAAATCCAAAAAACATTTTGGATGATAATGTACCGACATCTACCGCGCTACATAAAAACTAGATGGACAAGTCCTGAATCGCGCATGTGAAGTTTGCAGCGCAACTTGCATGTATACAACCACCCGACATCAAACGTCGGGCCGTGACCCGCCAGGCAAAACACCCGCCTGGTCGGATGATCCTCCCTATGGTGTGAGGTGCAACACACCTCGCCCCTCCACAATCATATTGAAACGTCTTGTGTTACCAATCTAAGACTTGAAAAAGTGTCTTTAAAATATCTATTTGCAGAAATAAATATTACTTATCTTGGACACAACATGGAGCAAATATTTGTATGATCTACAAGTTGTTCCGGGTCTGGGCGTTTGTGCATGTGATAATTTGTGTTTCTAAACGCATTCACGATACAGGAAAAAAGCTTGTGTGGGGCAACGCTTTAAAAAGAAAAAAATATGTCATTGTGTCAGAAGCAGTGATAGCCTACCTTTGAACTTGGAAACCTACATGTCTGAGAGATTTTATCGATGGCGTGTGAAGTCTGCCAACTCGCAATAGGCCAGCGTGGTGGACTATATAGCCTAATCCCTCTCATTCTGAGAGTAGAACCGTGCCCAGCAGTGGGACAGTATAATGGGTTGATTATGTTATGTTATGTCATTGAAAACTTACAATGGAAATGAAAAGAATGAACGGACATTGACCTTCTAAGGATTAAATTATAAGTATTGAGCCTGGAGTATCTTAAAATAATAATAATAAAGGATTGGTTTTTGAAGGCGAAGCAAACAATAATAAAAGTTAAGGAGAAGTTTCTTATGAAAGCACTTAGCAAGCCGAGTCCAGAATGTGTACTTCGTAATCGGTTTGTGGTTCATTCTCCAAAATGTAAGAAAATATTCACGGTAATTTGGCGCTTAAACTAGAAAATGCGAAAGAGAATTAATGACCTCCAGTTATGACACTGACAGTCATATACAGACAGACTTCTGAGTTTTCGTACGGTGATAGAAAAAGTATTCCAGTCTTCATCAGTCAAAAAAAATATGCGAAGAAAAATAGATGTCACCTACCGAATTTAGCAGAATGGACAGTTGAAGTTATATTTAAAGAACAATCATTAACCTTCGTTCATTGATGAACGAGTGATTGAGTGAAATACAACCGAATCTATGAATTTAATAATAATAAAATATTTTACTGTTTGAATCATTGTTTTTACTATGGTGTTATAACGCTATAGCAACCGATATATTTCGCCGATGGCTTGCAAAATAATCGTTTAATATCATTTATATTAAATAGATATCCACATATTGCAGCTTATAGGATAATTAATTGCAACAACTAGCAGCAAGTTAATTACATTGTAACATACATTGAGTTTTGGATTAAATTCTAGAGTGTATAAACTGAAGTGTCAACACACTCGCCTGACGGCATTAAACCGAAAGAGGTCCGAAGCAACGCCAAAAAAATATCAATAAATAAAGAGTGAAAAGTGACGGATAACCGATGTTTTTTACCAGAAACTCGTACATAAATGTATAAATTGATGTTTTTGTAACAATAAAATAAATTTTCAGTTGAAATCTAAAAATAGCCTTCACCATGTTAATTTATATTTACACAAATTAATTTTAGTGTAAGGTTTTGTGTTTCTTTATAAGTAACATCTATAAACATTTTTTAATGGTAATTAAACGACACTACTCGATTTGGGTAGATAATACATCCCGAACTTATGTGGCCGTAATTTCCCGTACATATTAGGTTGGGGAATAAGTCTTTTCGCATTTAGTATGTAAATATTTTTAATAAAAAATCTTTGGCTGTACTATTTTTATCTGGCTGATTTTGATAACATTAAAAAAGTTACATTTAAAAAAAAACAAATTAGTAAAAATTTGTTTCCCGGGATTTTTCATTTGTTTTTCTTTCTGTCAAAATGAGTGAATCTAATGAAGAAATTCGATACATTTTAAAGTTTTATTACAAAAAGGGGAAAAATGCAACGCAAGCCGCGAAAAAAATTTGTGACGTTTATGGACCTAATACAGTGTCAGCAAGAGTAGCACAAAGTTGGTTTAAGCGTTTTCAATCCGGGAATTTTGATGTTAAAGATGCACCTAGCTCTGGTCGCCCTGTTACAGATAAAATTGACGCAATTTTTTAAAAAGTGGAGCAAGATCGGCATGTCAGTAGTTACGACGTAGCTGAAGAACTGGGGATTGACCACAAAACAGTTTTGACCTATTTGAAAAAGCTGGATTACAAAAAAGCTCGATATTTGGGTGCCACACGAGCTCACTGAAAGAAACCTAATGAACCGTGTACTCATTTTCGATTCTTTATTGAGACGTAATGAAACTGAACCGTTTTTAAAGAGATTGATAACTGGTGATGAAAAGTGGATCACGTACGACAAGAACGTGCGAAAAAGGTCGTGGTCAAAGGTCGGTCAGGCTTCACAGACTGTGGCAAAACCCGGGTTAACTCGCAATAAGGTGATGCTGTGTGTATGGTGGGATTGGAAGTGCATTCTTCATTATGAGCTTTTACCGCCAGGCAGAACCATCGATTCGGATCTTTACTGCCAACAGCTGATGAGATTAAAACAAGAAATTGGGAGAAAGCGGCCGGAATTGATCAATAGAAAGGGTGTGGTCTTTCATCACGATAACGCTAGACCACACACATCTTTGGCCACTCAGAAAAAATGAAGAGAGTTTGGCTGGGAGGTGTTAATGCATCCGCCATATAGCCCTGACCTTGCATCTTCAGATTTCCACCTGTTTCGATCTCTTAAGAATTCTTTAGGCAGTGTCAGGTTAATATCAAGAGAGGACTGCCAAAACTACTTGTCACGTTTTTTTGATCAGAAGTCCCAAAATTTCTACAACAATGGGATCATGTCACTACCCACAAGATGGCAAAAAGTCGTTGAGCAAAATGGTACATATATATTATAATTAAATGTAACTTAACTTTGAAAAAAAAAAATGTCTTGAGTTTTCATATTAAATGCGAAGAAACTTTTTCCCCCACCTATTATAATCTTCTATATATATATCGAGAGCGGCTGGACCGATTTGGCTAATTTTGGTCTTGAATTATTTGTGGAAGTCCAGAGAAGGTTTAAAAGGTGAATAAATATGAAAATGCTCGGAATTAAATTTTATTTATCGATTGAGGCAGTACGAAGTCTGCCGGGTCAGCTAGTTAGTAATATTTGGATAAACAAGTCGTCGAGATATACGTGGTAATAGTAGCTATTTGTGACTGGGCTATTAGTGTTGGCACAATATATTTCACAGAAAATAAAGTGACACGAATTTTATCAGCTTTTGGTTCATTGCAGTATTTTCTTTCAAGTATTTTTGTCTAGGTTTAAAATTATTTTAATTTTAACTACGAGTTTGCAAACTAACTTTCAATTTACAGGCAAACCAAGCTATGTACTCAGGTGGTTACCGCTCAGACGCCCGCGAGTCCGTTCAGTATCCCATGCAGGGAATGAGGCAGCTAGAGCAGAGAAGCTCTCCATGGCAGAGGGAAAGGGATGAACCTACAGGTTCCCTGAAAAAGGATGATTTGTCCAGAATGGCAATGGGTAGAGATCGCGCACCTGAACCGGTCGTCGAAGCTAAACGTGCCCTCACGCCGCAAAGGAAATCCCGTTCACCGATCCGACATGACAGGTCACCCCTACGAGACCGCTACAAGAGGCAGTCGTCGTCGCCTCGCTCGTCGCACACGCCGCGGCGCTCGTGGGCGCTGGAGAAACGTCGCAGCCCTGAAATACGCGACGCGCCGCCGCCGCCCTCCTGGCCCGGACAGAAAGCTCACGAGAGTGATTACTCCAGAACCAGTCGCCAAGCCTTTCCCGAAAGAGGTCACGATGAAAAACCCAAACATGTCCCTGTTTGGGAAAGACCTTTCCAAAAAGATGAAGACCCTAGAGGAAGACGTCCTGATAACAGCGACCGGAGACCATTTAACGACGATAAAAGCCGATCTGCTAAGGACTTGCCGGTGAGGGAGCCAGTACCACACACCAGTCACAGCGAAAGATTCTCTCAAAGGGAACCGAAGTTCAGTCCTCGTGATGACTTCGATGCTGATCGTCGCGATAACTACCGTCGACGTGATTCCCCTGACCGGAAGCCGCATCCTCAAAGAGAAGACTACGATTCAGTTAGAAGACAGCGTGAGCACGAGGACCGCCCACACCCCGATGACTACCATCGTCGAAGAGAATCGCCACCTCGCCACGATAGGAAAGTGGACCCTATTAATTCTAATATCGATAAAGATTTCGAAGACATCTACAAAAGAGCTTTACTATTCAAAAAGAAGGCTGAAGAACTACGCAGATTGGGATCCAAAAAAAGGGATGATTATTTGGAAGACGAGCGCAGCATAAGTCATCACAGCGAGAGAGAACGTGAAGATAATTCTAGACTGCAACGTTACGATGATCGCCACAGATTCCGCGACGAAGAGCCGCGCCCTAGGGAACGTGACGATAGACCCCGGGAAGACAGACCACGCCACGACCCTCGCTCCGATGACATCCATCGTCGAAGCGACTACCGCTCGCGCGAAGACTTCTCGCAAAAAGGCGACCGGCCGGACGATAGACCCAAGCGGTTCACTGCCAGTCCTTCTGTCAGAATAAAACGTGAAAAAGCTATAGAGGAGATCGCCAACAAGATAATCGATAGACACGAAAACTACAGACAGCTAAAAGGGGAACAGAGGAATCGCGTTATTGAAGAGCTAAAGTTGTCCGTCGCACGTATTGTGTTCGAAATGTTTGGAGACAGCGATGTGTCGTTCATTGAGATCATTATAAAGTACCAAGCTAAATATACTCTTAAGGATGAAGAGAAGATATTGCAGGACGTCATGGCGTCATTGCCCATTCAGTTTAGAGTTATCAAGAGACAGGCTCCAGGTAAGTTTATAATATTCTCATCATTGACACCAGTAAAAATATTTTGATTAAGTATAACTCTAACATGTTAGCTCTTTATACCCATTCTAACCAAAAACAACTAAAGATCTGATAATGTTTCCTGAATAAATATAATTTTATCTTTAATATAAAGCCTATTATTAGTACGTTAAGCGTGACAATGTTTAATATTGATAATGTTTCCACAGAACTGTCGGAGGTACCAGCCAAGACTGCTAGACGTTCTCAAAGCCCTAACTTGAAGTCAGGTAAAACTACAAACTGTACATAATTTATATAGCATAATAATAATTATTCGCATCATGAAGTTGTGGACAAAAATCTTCCATCTTTTCAGAAGCCGCACCGCGCCCCAGACTCGGTGATTCTAGTAAGTTTATACATTCAACGTTGAATTATGACTTTACTCGTTTTAAGTTTGTTACCGAATCCATGTAAAGTTGAAAAAAATGTTGTCTCCAAAGTTATCAATGTTGTTTGAAAATTTCAGGATGGAATATGAATATAGTACCGCCAGAGGTAGTCACCATGCCTATCCTCGGTGTCCCACCGGCCATGAACCAGGCCATGGTTCCAATGATGGTGCCGGCACCATTCATGCACCCATATGAGAGTCTACAGCAGAATCAGATGTACGTTCCCGAACCGGTGCAGTACCAGCAGCCTCTCCCGGAAACCTCGTCGAACGATGACGGCTACAAACTTTACTTGTGCAAAGATGATTTCGAAATGATTACAGCTATGGAGGCGGACCTCTTGAAGGACTTCGTAATCTCTCAAATGCTGCAAGAAACGGAGGCCTCTCAGGGCTGGGCGCCGGATTTCACTTTCAAAGGTTTGCAGAGCTCGCACAGGTATGAGATGCTCACCAAAGACGATAATTCCAGAGACTGGCTTCTTAATTTAGATTTTAGTGACTTTACTTACTTTAACGTGTTAGTTTACACGAAGGAGGAATTGTGGTATGAGCGGGCGGCCATCTGGCTGCCCGGCCACTCCCGGAGCCGCAACATCGAGCCGCTCGAGAAACTTAAGCTGCAAAACAAGAGGCTGGAGGGCGTTAACGTCCACAAGTGGAAGTTCGTCAAAAAAATTGTCACCGAGAAAGGAACCAGGCTATACGTAGACATACCGCCTTCCTCCGCGCGCGCCCTCGAAAAACATAAAATGATGATGAGCTACGAACTACAGAAGGTAAATGTGTTCTTGAAAGCGGTCGCCGTCGACAAGGACGCGTTCGATGCCGGGCTAAAAGAGCGCACGTTTATAGAACCGGCTGAGATTACAGCTGCTATACAAAACTCGGCGATGCCTTCCCTCGCGTACGAGCAATCACTCGTTAAAATAACCCTCAAAGGTTGTAAAACATTAACTCTTATGCAGGCGCGTAAAATTAAAGAAGTGCTCATATATCATCTATTTCGATATCATCAACAGGACGGTACTTCCAGAACGGATTTCATGAAATACGGGTTTTTCCCGCCAAACTGTTTTGGAATAGTGCCGCAAAATAATGAGTCGAAAAAATGGTTGCTGAGCCAACATTTGGGTAAAGTAAATCGTCAGGTTATAGTTATTATGGGGGGTGAAGAAGAGAACACCAAGTTCTTCAAAATGTTCGTTTCTTTGCCTAACGAATATCAGATTAATTGCGCTGTTGTGGCAGAAAGGTTGAAACAGAGCAACCAAGGCGTTAAGGGGATTAACTTCAATCTCTGGAAGCATATCAAAGTTGTGCACGATAGGAAAAAGGCTAGGTTCGAAATAGATATAGATTTAGAATCATTGGAAACTTTGTCGAAAATGGGTTATCAGTTAGATTATGTGGATCATTCAAATGGGTTACATACTGTTTATTTTAAGTCTGAGTATTCCCAGTCTAAATTAGAAGAGATTATAAATAAGTATAAGGCTGAAATGACAGACAGCTACGATGTCGCTAACATGGATTTAGATTCGGAGTGTTCTGAAGATGATGACATTATTTGCTTAGATTAACGTTCGTCTACCGACTATATAATATTAAATGTTGTTTTCGATGTTTTAGGTTTACATAACTAAGTACGTTAGAACGTAAGTTAGATTTTGTTAAACACCCGATACTGTAGTTTGGTGTTGCATTCATTGTGTTGGTTGTCTTAAGAGATTTCCGGTTCCAATAAATATATTGCTTTGAATCTCATGTTTTCTTTACCTTATAGTATTAAAAGTTGAGATGGTTTAAAAAAATCTGGTGTAACAGAAGAAAAGTGAAGAATAGAAAAGAACCCTTCATCTTGAAATGTGGTCAGCATGAACTCTTCAATCTCAAATCACAGAACTTGTATTTACGCTCGGTATCTTGGATATTACTTTAAAAGGGAGTTATATTTTAGTTTCACTTGAAACTATCGGGTACTTGATTGTTGATAAATCGATTTTCCTTCAGATCAGAAGTCAAAAAGAGGTAAGTTTTCATTCATACATATTTTTATATGTCAGAAGTCTGATGTATTCGTTTATATATATAAATAATTGATATTTTGTTGATTTCTATTTGTTGAGTTGCAGCGTCAAACTAGGAATTCAGCCAGCAACGTGCAGTCCAAATTTCAGAATGCAACAAGAAGGGCTTCGCAAGATCTTGCCGAAATACTTATACGGTAAGGGCCCATATATATTATTTTTAATTCAGTTTTCAGCAATTTCGTATGTATGGACGTCGGAATCTGCCAAACTTGCTGTAACTCTAAATCAAATCGATGTCGCTTTAAAAAATGGCATTTGCTTTTTTTATCAACTGCAAAACAATTGTTTTTTTACTATTTTTTTTTAATTAGAGAGAGAGAGAGATCTCTATTTGAATTACGTTAAATCGATTATAAATCAGGTAAGTCCAGAACCAAAGACTCAAATACTTTCGCTAATATCACTTCAACTAGCCGATTCATCATCATCCTAACTTTTAACTTTACTGGAGCCCGTAGGTTTGACTAGTTCCAGTTGTCGGGCCTGCCTGCACCACTGCCATCTGGCTTGACATGACATGCATCCCAGGCAATCGTTGCGATCCTGATAATGTCGTCCTCTGCAAGACTTGTTTATAGATATATGTCTGTATATTATTTTGGTGCGTTTAGCTCAGCTCCTGAATCGGACGGCGCCAGTAGCAGTATCTGCACTTCAACACCAATATTACAACTTCCGAGGAACATGCTGAAATATGAAGTACTTATTTATCTATATTTTTTGTAATTGGAAATTGTTCTGGACCAATCAAGATCGCAACTTTGCATAATTTTATTATGTGAAAAAGACTGTTTTTTGGGCGTTTTTTTCACCTTCTTTCGTTATCAGATAGCAGCGTGGATCCGTCAAGTATTAGGTGTAACTTTATTGTTACATTATCCCTGAAACAGTCTGAGTTTACATGTAAACGTTTGGAGATTATTATATTTTCGCAGATTACACAGGAGAGGCGTCGTTGGTTGTATTCTTCTACATTCAGGTTTTCAGCTTTGTGACAGAATTTTGCTAAAGGAGTTATACTAGAACTTATTATAAACACTGACTTTGCACGTTCAAGATTTAGCTATGAATGTTTATATCCTCGTTTCATTGTAGAAAACCGACTACCTGCATGATAACAGGTGATTCAAGGTCAAAAAGTTGCACTTGTGAGAGTTTTATTTCAGTTTTTTCTAACTTATTACGATAGATTAGATTAGACATATTATTTTGTTGAATCTCTTTATTTTTTGACCTATATTGAATATAGCGAGAGTACAAGATTTTCCAAATAAATCTGTTAAAATTCCTTGTCGCTTTACTATAATGGTTCAATCTTCAGGCCATTTGTATGGTTCAAACCTATTGTCGTTTTCTGCAGAGAGAAGGCCGGGTCCAAGTCCTATGAAACAGAGGCCTATGCAAACTGTCATGAGGAGGAAACCTGTACCAAAAACAGAACAACCTGTCAAGTCTGAACCAAAAGTCATCGCAAGTGAATCTAAAGTCGTTAAAGGTACTTAATTACTTGATTGTTAATGTTTTACATTATTTAAGTGTACAGTGTTTTATAGGTCCTAAACGCGACTGCTATGCTAGAGATACTGGGTTCATTTCCTAGGTCGAGCAAAGGTTTTTCTATAAAATTCTCAGTACTAGTTCGTAATTTGGGATTTGTGCGTTGTTAATGGTAATGGGCTCGCCCCTATTACACGGGATCTAAATATATCGGCGAACATTGGGTGTACGTTAATACGCCTCTGCTTAACCCTTTCGAGAATGTAGGGTTGATGGTATGGTATGCATTTAATAAAGTACCTACTTATTTTATTTTCTTTGTCTTAAGGACCGGTCAAAACTCCTGACACAAACTCTGCAGGAAGTTCTAGAAAAGGTATTTATTCAAAAACCATTTTCGTTCTTTACCCCTATGAAAGTTTATTTTATAATTGTAGGATATTATTATTTGTGGGCAAAATATAAGTTGACCAAAAAGGGACACATTAGTCCCTTATTAGACAACTCAACTCGAATAATAGAACAGTGTAACTTTGCAGAAAACATAGTTATATTGTTTAAGTGGATTTTCTTTCACAGTTTAAGCGTGTTTTAATTATTAATACGCACATGATTTTTAAGTCAGAAATGTGTGCTTTGGATTTGAACTCGATATTTCCGACTAATTTGATCTAATCTTTTTTTTATGGGATAGGGGGGCAAACGAGCGGTCGTATCGCCTGATGGTAAGCGATTCCCGCCGCCTATGGACACCTGCAGCACCGCAGGAGTCACAAGTGCGTTGCCGGCTTTATAAAAGGGGATTGGGCCTCCGGTAACCTCACTCACTCGGCGAAACACAACGTAAGCGTTGTTTGACGCCGGTTTTCTGTAAGGCCGTGATATCATTCCGGTCGAGCCGGCCCATTCGTGCCGAAGCATGGCTCTGCCACGTGCTATCTCATATTGAATTTTTGGGGTTCCGCAGTAGGTCTTACTTCGAAAAATTTTTAGTTGTGTAAAACAGGCTGTAAATAAGAGCAACTACGGAACCCAATACTGCGTGAAACGACACGCACTTGGCCGGTTTTAAAGAAGTCACTAACCCTAAACAAATATTTTGCAGCAGCTGAAATAAAGAAGCAAGAAGTGGTCAAGGCCGGCCCGACGCCTGCGCCCGCACCGGTGGAGGCGCTACACGGAGGACACTATGAACTAAACGCGCGCATGACCAAGATGGTCGAGAATGAACTACGGGATATTATGATCAAAGTAAGTCGAATTGATGGTTTAACTTTAAAGTTAAGGCGATAAGTGACACTTATAATGTGATATGTGGATAACGTTGGGAGTTGCACATTTATATATTTTTTTTTATTGTGTACTTATTAAGTAAGAACTGTGTGTAACTGTTTGTTTTCCCAAATATAATAAATAATAAATAAATAAAATAAATTATAATAACCAAAACTAATGCAAAGAACAATTTTATAAGTCATACAATAAGCGGTCTTAGCACTACCATCTTAGTCCATTCAAAGTCTGGATGGACTAGGAACCTTAGGATGGACCAAAGAGAAAAGGAAGGCTAAACTATATACTGACTTAAATATTATAAAATCATATCATTTATAAAATAATAATTATATATAACTATATTACGTTTTTATATATATTTAAATAGAATCCAGGTCTGGGTCCGGGGTGTTTGTGAATGAAAATTTAAAGGAAATCCTAATTTATTTGATTATTTTCATATAACAGGTGTGGCAGGAACTTCCAGACAATCCAACAGATGAAGCTGAATGTCTAGTAGTCGATAAACTAAGGAATAACGCTGGTGATGACCTGAGAAATGTAAGCACTTCACTATCTGATTTTTAAAATCCTAATAATTATAAAACTGTAATGTTATTAATATATATGGTGCCCAAGTAGTTAGATGGAGCCTCTTTATAAAATGGGAGTGTTAGTTTAAGTCTTTGTTATAACTAACACACCATACTGATAAACTAAAAATACTCCAAACTGCTTGATTTCTTAGTAATACGCAATACCAATAACTCTGCTCAACCTTGAAATCGAACGCAGGATTTCACGCTCAACAGCTGCGTTGGCAACCAATGAAGCAGCTATTATAATAACTAATCACATCTTATATTACAGGTATTAGGACTCAACATTACTAAGAGGTTACTGAACGTACACAACCCGCTTTACGTAAAGGTATAACTTTATATTTCGGCCTATACTTACAATGTACATATAACTTAATAAGCGCAAGACCTCGAAAAGTTCGATTAGAATATCGAGTCATACTCATAATTACAACAACGAAACCCGAAAGTCATTTTGAGACATGTAAGCATATTTTTTTCAAGAAATTAGATAAATCAGCTAAACAAAAAACTTGTGGCCGTACCACAATCATACTAGAAACGACTACGATATCGATGCGTATACGCACACAATAACAATTTATGCAAATATAATTTTCAGTTTTCCATACCTCGACCGACTGATGGATCAGGGTATTAATATTTCAGGCAGGCATTTGAGGTGGCCTCATACTCCTTAAATATTGTTTAACCATTGCCACGAAAAGAAGAAGTCAGGCACTATTTTTTTTTAAATTAACTCCTATTAAATACCACTGTAATCGATTCAGTAGTCGATTCTGAATAAACTACTTTCAGGTCTAGCGCTTATTCTGTTACAGGTTGTGTACATATTTAAACCAACATTTCAACAAAGGTACAATTGAATCTATTTTAAACATTGTTGCATTTATAGGTCCAATTCTCGGGTAAACCAGAAAAGGTCCACCTGGGCGAGTTTTTGAAGAAATATAATTTTATAGCTTTCAAACGTATCGAGAAAACTGTGAACATGTTTGCTGCGCAAGTCAAGACTATCAGCGATTTTGACAGAGTATGCAGCGCCAGTGATATTAGATGTGGTAAGTAGAAACGCCATAGCGTATTGCTTAACATAAAATTAATATACCTTGCTGTGTCAAGCATAAAGGTGCTTTCAGGCTTGCGAGGTGTAAAAGGTGCATATGTCCGAGGATGTGCGAGGCGAGAGTTGAAATATTTGTTAGTACAATATTGAACTTTAGAGCTGGAAGAATAGAGTATTTATTACTTTGTACAACGGCTACACAAACCCCGCCCCGTTACCCGTATACCTACTGTTTCCCTGCTGAGCACGGGTCTGCTCCCAGATTGAGAAAACCTCTCAGGCATGCAGGTTTCTTCACGATGTTTTCCTTCACTGTTTTAAGCGAGTGATCATCAATCTGAATACTCTGATGATTTCGAAAAGTCTGGGGTCCTTGGATTCAACTGGAGATAAATACTACTACGTCTTGGCAGTGTCACACTGAATTTTTTTCACATCCTTTAAGACCACTTTATCATGCGTACCGCTGAAATGTGGAATGCACTTCCCGAGTGGGTCTTCCCCGATAGATATAATCTGGGTGTCTTTGAATCACGAGTGAATCAGTTTCTTCTAGGCAAGCGCGCTCTATCGTAGATCGCAGTATCGCTTAAAATTATACGAACCGGTGGTCAAGCGTAAGCCTATCACGAATAATAAAAAAACATTCAGGAAAGTAGCCATAAGGCTTTATTTCTTTGTGTTCGCACTATCTAGCCTTTCGGCTCTCTGGGCACTAGATATGACAAAATAGCGCGATCATTGATCTACTTATAAAATAAAATTCTTAATTCTCCTCACAGTCTGCGCCGAAACTTTAAATTCGAATATTTGTTTTTTTATGGGATGGGGTGCAAACGAGCTGACGTATCGCCTGATGGTAAGTGATTACCGCCGCCCATGGACACCCGCAACACCAGAGGAGTCACAAGTGCGTTGCCGGCCTTTTACAAAAGGATTAGGCCTCCGGTAACCTCACTCACTCGGCAAAAAACAATGTAAGCGTTTTTTCACCCCAGTTTTCTGTGAGGCCGCGGTATCACTCCGGTCGAGCCGGCCCATTGGTGCCGAAGCGTGGCTCTCCCACGTTATAAAATTAATTGATCATTTCATTTACAGGTGACATAAAGGTAACGGTAAACCCAATCTACAGATTCACCAAGTGTCCACCAAATCTTATCACAAGCTTTAAGAACGAAGATGACGTCAACGATGAGACAACAGAAATAACTGAAAAAGCTGAGAAAATTCCAACCCCTGAAAAAGTTACTAAACAAACTGAAAGTGTTCCTTCTAATCCCAATGTAGGGGCCAGTAAGACTGAAAATGCTGAGAAATTACAAAGTCAACCTAAAGTAGAAATGAAACCGGCTGAAAGCAAAACGGCAGCTGTTAATAAGCCTGCAGCCGAAAAGAAGGCTCCCATTAATAAACCTGCAGATAATATATCTAAAAAAACTTCGGTTGAAAATAACAGCCCAGTTGAAAAAAGGGTTGCTATTACAAAACCTGCCGCAGAGAATAACGCTGGTGTTAATAAGTCTACAGTTGAAAATAAGAACACCGCTAACAAGGCTACGGTTAATAAACCCGCCGTTGAAAAATCGGTTCCAAAGGCTGTAGTTGAAAAGTCTGTTTCCAAGCCTGAAGATGAAAAGAAGACTGTCATTAACAAACCTTCGGTTAAAACTCCTGTAGTTAATAAACCGGTTCAAAATAAAACTGCCTCAAATAAACCCGCATTGGAAAGCAAAAATGCCGCGAGTAACCCTTCTAAAGAAAAAACAGAAGTTAAAAAATCACAGACAAACGTCAGCAATAAAGACAATTCAAAGAAACCAGGCGCTTCGCCATTGAATGCACAAGTCAAAACTGAAGAAACTAATAAGCGTGTGAGTGATTATGATGAATTGGATGATCAAGATATCCTTGCTTTAATGTCTGAAGGTATTATATTAGACGAATGCAGTGGATCTGATGATGAATAGAAGATAATTATTATAAGTATAAATTTAATTTAAATAACTATTATTATGGGGTACTTTATCACAATAAAAACACCACAGCCCTAGTCCCGTAAAATGGTTTAAAAAAATAGAATATTACGAATCTTTTGTTTACGTAGTGTCACAACGTTGTGTAAATTTATTTAATCTTTAATAAAACTAACTCATACTTCTAATTTGGTTTTATTTATTCTATACACTGGAGTATTTTGTGAGCATTTTTAGTCAAATTAATAATATTCATTTTGCTGGTTCCTGATTTTCCACGACCTCTTCTTCAACCTGTAAAAAAAAAAGTACATTAATAAATATGTACCTACTTTTACTTTTAATAATACGTATATCGTAGTCTAATCCCTTTTTTAACTGTCACCGTCGACGCCACTGGTGGCAAATGGGATTTTTTTCCATTCCTATTTGCCACCTTCAAAAAAATTCCCAGTTGCCACCAGTGGTGACAGATGGGAAAAATAAATTGATACGCCCCCCGTTATGGCGGTCCTAGACCTTTTTTTTATAGGATAGGAGGGCAAACGAGCAGATGAATGACCTGATGGTAAGCGATTACCGCTGCCCATGGACACCCGCAACACCAGAGGAGTCACAAATGCGTTGCCGACCTTTTAAAAGAGGATTGGGCCTCCGGTAACCTCACTCGGCGAAACACAATGTAAGCGTTGTTTAACGCCGGTTTTCTCTAAGGCCATGGTATTACTCCGGTCGAGCCGGCCCATTCGTGCCGAAGAACTGAATGATATACATAATTCACAATAATTTTAGGTACTTTTTTAATTTTCTAATATTAGTACGCCTCTGCCTAATCCTTCAGGGAATACAGGCATGATGGTATGGTAACCACTTAAAAATAATAATAAGTAACAGTAATCTAGACAGTGAACATTTTTTGACAATAATGATCAAATCGCATAAAGTGTCTTTATTGTTACTAACCAAATAGCATTAGTTATGTACGTATCACATATTCATCGCAGATCGTCTAACATTGGCGCGCAATAATGAGGAAGCGCGTTTCTTTTTCGGTTGGGCAGCCTCTAGTTTCTTTCTTTCTTCTTCATTTAAATCTGCTGTAATATATATATCTTTTTGTGCCACCTGAAGTTAAAGGAAAATTAGGATAGGAATAGGAGTAGAAAAGATCAAGTCAAGGTAACATAGGGAAAACAGCTGCTCGTCCACTGCTTTTGGGATGAAGGAAATAATTATTGTGTAATCAGGTGCGGCCTTAGTCATTGCGAGGCTCCGGGCGGGAAAATCTTTGCGAGGCCCTTGTCTTCGACGATACCTACTTGACAGGAAATGCAGTTCTAAATAAATACTTTAACTTTATAGAGTTTTTTTAAATTGTCTATTGAACATTATTAAACACAAAGAAAGCAATTTTCTACATGGGCTGTTGCGCGAGGCCCCAGGCGGTTGCTCTGCTCGCTACCCCCAAAAGCCGCCTCTCTGTATAATATAAATGTCTTTGGGTTCGTGCATACCACACCACCAAAGCCGGATTTATAACTTTGTTAGGCATAGGCCACTCGGCCATTCACTACATTTGGGCTGGCGTTTCTTCATTCCCAGAAGTTCCCACCAAAGCGAAAAAGTGCTCTCTGAAATCTGCATAGCGTATCTATGGGATCTATTGACAAATCCACAACTGCTGCACACCACACAATCATGATTGTATGAATGGTAATGATGAATATTATTAATGTTATTGAAGTAAACTTCATTGATTGTTCAAACACTATTAACATCCATACATCCATACAATCTGTCCAGGCAACTTTATATACACGTCACTAGATTGCAATAATATATATATTTTTTATTCGTGATAGGCTTACGCTTGACCGTCAGTGCGATACTGCGATCTACAATGGAGCGCGCTTGCCTAGAAGAAACCGATTCACTCGTGATTTAAACACACCCACATTAAATCTATCAGGGAAGACCCACTCGGGAAGTGCATTCCATATTTCAGCAGCAGTATTTGAGCTTTGGACTCTATAAAGAAGCCGAAGTTGAGGGTTGACGTCAGAGTAACGCCCAAGAGCTCAAGGTGGTCAGGCATCGGCACAGATACATTCCGGAAAGTAGGAGCCAGTTGGAATGGGCTCTTTTTGGCGGAAAACAGACACGCCTGGGTCTTGGCTTCATTTCATTTCATTCCAAGCAACGAAACCAGTGGGCAAGCCATACGATGAAAGCTTGCTAATAAGGCTATCATGCCAGACCCTGTCGAAAGCCTTCGAGATGTCAAGAGAGATGGCAAGCGCCTCCCCGTTTTCCTCGATGGCCTTACTCCAGATGTGACTGACGTACGCTAGAAGGTCCCCAGTAGACCGGTTTCGGCGAAATCCGTATTGTCGGTCACTGAGGGGATCATTTTCTTCTAGGTACGCCAGGAGCCTGTTGTTAAGGACACGTTCCATAGTCATAGTATGGACGTGACCGAAATAGGCCTGTAGTTAGCAGGGTCGGCACGACTACCTTTTTTGGGCACAGGTTGCACGTTAGCTAGCTTCCACGATTTTGGCACTTGACCAGTCTCAAGAGAGAGACGGAAGAGGCGTGTCAGCACTGGAGTCAACTCAGGCGCACATGTCCTCAGAACTATGGCTGGAATATCGTCCGGTCCACTGGCTCTATTCAAGTCAAGACTGCGTAGCGTTTTCCGAACCTCCGATTGGCGTATGCGGTTTTCGGACATAACTGTCGTGCTGCCAGGCGAAGTTGGAGGTTTCGCGCTACCAGAGTCTAGACGCGAAGACTCCGCGAAAAGAGAGGCAAACAAGTTGGCTTTCTCTTCTGCGGCAGAAGTTCGCTTCGACTGATTTAGCTAGGGACCAAAACGCTTAACGGTATGAAGCAAGTTTGTTCCCTATTCGACTAATGTGGTCAAAATGAGCCTTCCGAAGGACCTTTTTAAAAGTCTTTGTAGCCCTGTTAAACTCCCTTTTCCTCTGACTCACGTCTCTCGCCTTGCGGTGTCGAGCATTAACCCACGCCAGGTAAGCCTCATGCTTAAGCGCTTCAGCGCTTTTGCATTGAGGGCCAAACCAAGGGCGAGCTTTGCCGGACAATGGCACGTCGGAATATGGAGTTGGTTGGTTGGAGTTATATGAAGTACTCCATAGCCGTACGTATCACATAGCACGTAATCTTAAAAACATCAATTTATTAATCGACTAAATCAAAAGATCATTAGTGTAGTCTTACGACACTAAAGAAATGGTCAGGGTTGCAAGATTAGGATTAACCCCAATTATTCAGTTTGTTTCAAATAACTGGTGTTATAATAAATAATATAAACAACTATGTGTAAATGGGGTCGTAAATGTTTCGCATTCATGATTATTATTCTTAATAGTTTCAACATTTTACCACAGAATCACTTGTTTAGGTGTGATTTTACATAACCGGCGGTTCGGAACAGCTTACTTCACAATTACTGACAATTACAAGCTGACTGTACAATTATTTTGACCAAATGGTAGAGTACTTTCATTTTGGAACTTAATTAATGAGGAACAAAATACAATGATGATACTCTGTTTTTTTTTTCAATAAAACCAGTTCCGTATCTACGAATTTTGATTTTATTTAATACCCTGGCAACCCTAAAAAAAAATCAATGCCGGGCTGAAGCAGGCTACTTAGCTAGGCTTCTTCTTCTGGAAATTATTTGACAATTGGTGATATTAGTGATTCCTGGAATCTAAACTTGTTTATTTTCTCTACTCAAACCAAGCAAATACCTATTATTTAAAATGCGTCGCAACATGGGCCGCCGAGGAGGGAATAACTCGGGTGCGGGCGGACCACTGATGACCGGACATCTAAAGGTTTATTTATACAAATCATTCATCTGTATTTATTTCTGTTCACCGTTCGTTTGAGAAACTGCAATAAAGTTTATTGCTGATAACACTAACATGCGTTAACGATTATCAACTTATTAGCATATCAATATCTACATAAGAATTTTACGAAGGTTAGACGTTTTGTCCATTACAAGCTATCCGTCATTTCATCTATTACGCCGGATTTATTGGGAAATCGCTAACGATGAACCGCAACACGACACTATCTATTCATTATTCGGTCATGAGGTGGTTATAAGTTCCATAAATATTTATTTTAGCTTATCCTTCCAAATTGGCCTTAAGTACCTACATACCAGGATCTTCATGAAAATATCTTCAAGGAAATACTGTAATCACTGGACAGAAACTTTCTAAGATTTAACTTGATGTTTCCAAATATATCCATATCCTATCCACCTTTATCAGAATGTTATGAGAATAGAACAATATAAACCTAACAGTTCAAACAGATCTTAACCTTTGACACTTCAGTAATGCACTGTAAAGTTATATTTTTGTGATTATGTCTGAAATTTATATCAACCACTCCACTAGGTACACAATATATTTACTATTATATACACATTAAGAAGGTTAGTTATGTACATTAGATATTGATCATGTTATTGATTTGGGGTTTAATGGTTTGTTGTGTAACTTAACAGGATATTGATTTGGAATTGGAACTGCTGAAGCGCAAGCGTGAGATGATTGAGCAGCAGCAACAGTTGCTGGTCATGGAGCAGCAATACAAGTCATCGGTATGATTGAATACTATTTAATATAATAATACTTTTTTGCAGGCATATATTACTTTATTTTCATGGAGGTTTTGTCTAACGAAGTTACTTTATAGATATATTAAGATGTTTTCTATAATATAGTTATAATTTATGTGAATAAAAACATAACAGACAATATTACCATGCACTTGCAAGACCTGTCAGTGTCTAGGCAACACAGATTGGTCTACCTAACATGGTACAGTCTGTTTGCCCAATTGTCTTTATTTGCACTATACTTTAACTAGTAGCTAGTATATATAACTATTTGAACCATAAATGAGCATAATACTAGTTATTTCGCATATGAAGGTTATTTTTCTTCAATTTCAAAATAATATATAAATGTAGAATCAACATTGTTTTGTCTTGATCCCCTATAAATGTATGCCTATAGTGATGAACAAAACCTATATGTATTTAAAGCCATATAATTATGTTCTGATCTATGGGTAATTATGGCTATCACAAAAGCAAGGCTGTCACATATAATTTTCCTAGTGTGGTAGATTTCAAGTCCCAAAATACTTGCTTGGAGAAAGATAAACAGTAAAAGTTTTTTAAATTCGATCATGATGGCATTTTTGGAAATGCCACAAATAAAATCAAACTATCGGAACCCAATATTTTGGTTGTTGGCTTTTTCAATATGCCAAAGTGGTGTCTGGAACTATATCGAATTTGACAAACTACATTTTCTGTTGTTCAAAATTTTATTAAGTAACTATTTTTAGGAATTGGAGTTTAGTATGTGTCTTCTTTGTGCAATAATTGAAGTGAACAAAAATCTGATGTTTGTAAAACATTAGACCATGTCACTTCTAAATATATGCTGAATTGTTTTAACCAGTTATCTGATTAACTGATTAATTAACTGAATAGTCGATTAGTCCCTTAAGCAGTGACAGGTGCCTAGTCAAATAGAATGGCTCACAAATGGAACAATTTCAGTATATTCTATAAAAATATAAATCATCATTTTTTTGTAATTGAATTTCAGAGACATTATGACTCGTACGATCAAACGCGATTTGATGAACCGGAACAGCAAGGTTCTAATCGCGATTTTGCCCACTTGTACGACAATGGACCCAAACACCGCAATCAGTTTGGCAGAAAACGCCAAGCTGAATTCCAATGGCAATACGATGGTTCCGCTAAAAGAACCGCCCCAAGGAGAAAAAATAATCAGTCCCAATTTAACCAACATGGACCGGGTAATACTGGGCCCGCAAATATCCGGAACCAACGACCTGGTCCAAAGTCCTCCCCCAAAAGGCCTGCACCTCTAATGGACGTTAAAATAAAACCATCTATAGGCCAAAAGATCGCAAACCAGAAAGCATCTCGCAAAGAATTCGCGCCGACTGTGTTTAAGCCGAAAGCGTCCGCTACTCCAAATAAATCGTCTCAGTCTTCTGCTGAACGTAAAGGTTTGGGTTCTACTGCTAACGACTCGGTATCAAGGGACGTGTCGCGCATGTTGCTACCCGACCAGGTCCCGACGCAGCAGGTGAGCGGACGCTTGGAACTGGCTTTAGGTGCGATTATGAAAAACATAAGACATTTGGTACCTGACGATTCTGTAAACGCTCCTTTGTTACGCTCAATACACCTGCAGCGTGTCATGAAACAAGCTATTCGGGAGCGTATTCGAACCGTCATGTTAGGAAAAGTAGTCGGCAGCCTGAATGAAATCCTCGCAATTTATCGAGAGGAGTTCCCTGAAGAAACCGATATGGACATTGTAAATCTAGCTCTAGAAGCCGGCGGCGTCCCAGTTCAAGAGCAAGAAACAAAACCTAAATCTAAAAAGCCAGGTAGCTATTGAGTACTTATGCTTACTTTCATATATATATATACATCTCTTTTTCCATCTAAGCTAGGATAAATAATATATGTCATTGAATATCAGGATTTTACACATAATAAAGGTCATAAATGGTTAGGCCAATTTTAAAACATTAAAGTATAGGTATGTTAAAAATAAAGGTAATATACGTCGTTGTATACTAATTTCAGTTAGGCCGCATTTCACATTCATAAATTACCCGGCAGTTAATTTAAAAAAAAATCCATTCCATTCCATTTTTTTTTCAAACAAATTCCATTCCGTTCCATATCTTACATAAAATAACTTTTAACAAAAGTAAAAGTTTTACTTTTTGTTAAGTTATTTTATTTCAACATTTTGCGTGGCGAGCATAATTAACCGACTTCTTTTGCGTAACTAGACGATGCGATGACATCATTTCTTCCGTCGGTTCGTGTTATTGTAATTTTATTCTAAATTTTGTGATCAGATGTTCACCAAATTTGAATGGGACCACTATGGACTATACTCTTTCATATAAAAAAAGGATAATTGAAATCGGTCCACAGCTGACGAAAATATTGGTGAACATACATAAAGAAATACAAACAGACGAACATAGTACCTCCTCTAATAAAGAGCTGTTTTTGTCATTAAACGATAATCGGACTGTTAGAAAAAAATTACCAAATCGTTCCAGCCTTTCTAAAGTGATGCGCGCTTATTGTGTGACGGACATTGGCATGGCCATCAGGGATTTTAATTTTGATAACATACAAAATTAGTCGCTAATTAGTCGAAATTTGTCGCAAAATATCAAAATTTATCGATCACTAGTTCAAAAGTTATAAGGTTTTATAGGTGGCTGATCTGGAGAGCGCCTCCCCACCATGGCCCAACTTGAATCTCAGATGCTAAGGCACCTAGTGAAGATCTGTTTTGTCCCAAATTTAGTTGCTAATTAGTAGCAATTTTTCGCCAAGACATAGATTTAGTCGGGTCTATGTTTAGAAGGTATATTAAGTTCAATTTTCCAAGAGTTAGATCGAAATTTACGAAAACTAGCTCTTGAGAAAACAGATCTCCGCTGATGATATCTGGGCTAATGAAACGGAGATTTCCCATATTTAAATATAAGATTGAGAGATGATATCACAAAATCGGATTTTTAAAAACAAGCAGTGTCTGTAACTTTATTAACTTCCTGCATAATAACTATGTTTAGTTATGAGAAACATAATGCAATGTGTAGGTATATTTATGTACTTTAGTCTAGTAACAAAATAAAAAAAAACTTATTATATCTATTGATATTGCCAACAATTGAACTATTAAATACGAAAAAAGTCAAAAACAAATATAAGCTACATCTAAACTGCAATACTAAAAAGCTTGTCCTGATCACCCAAGCACATATTTTTTCTTTACATCAATGGTGCAGTTCTGGCAATGATAATTAATTTATACTCTACTCTACTTTCAGATGATCCAATGGAATATTTCAGACGTAGTATGGTTCAGCTCCTTGACACTTCACTTCAAAAAATGTTTGATAAAGTATGTTGGTTGTTTTTTTTTATACCATACGATTTAGACTCATTACAAATTTATTAAAAAAAATAAACTTTTTAGCTTGAAGAAATAAATGCTAATGAGCAAACACCTGACAATGAAACTCCTGAAAATCAGACTGATGAACAAAAACCTGCAGAGGAAAAGAATGAGAAATTTAATGAAGAATATAGAAACTTTTTGGAAAATACCGTCAAGGCACGTGACGTAAAACGGTTCTTGCCACGTCTCATGAAGAAATTTATACCGGTAAGAGAATCTAATTTTATTAATCTAGGACATGAGTTGTGGTTTAAGGTAAGTTCCTCACTACAATGATATTTTATCCACTGTGGCTTTGTGTGTGTACTTATTGGCTGTATTTCTTACATTTCACTCATAGACCTTGGTATTTGTAGAGGAATTTGAGTGTCAATACTTGTGTATGACGCCAGACTTACACAAATCATCATCATTATCATCAACCCATTTACTGTTCCATTAGTGAGCACGGGTTCCTCTCAGAATAGCAGGAGCTATAGAGGCTATAGTCACTACAGATTAAAGGGGTGTAAATTAAGTATATTTTTCTAGTACATGATCAAGTGCTTGAATGTTGACGCGATGTACCAAAATACGAAAGCAGCGATAACAATGAAGGCAAATCAGATGGCGGCGTCTATTATGGAAGGCCGGGGTAGTGCTGAAAACACTGCTGCTGCATCTGAACCTTCGAGTGATGCTCGCCAAGCGCGTAATCTGCCCCATTTCGTCAAGGTACCAAACTGAAGTTATTATTACGCAAAATTGTGCATGAAAACAAAATTTAATCCCAATGTTAACATTTATTGATGATCTCAATCTACGACTTCCTATATTTTAATTCCAGATCATGGGCCGCCCTTCACTACCAAAGAAAAAGGCAATGCAAGCATTCCTGAACCAATTCAGCCCAAAATCTATTAAAAAACATAGGACTATCCACAACTTGCTGTTTGTTGGTTTTAGTGAGAAAACTGACTTCGATCGTATAGTGGCCGCAGATGGAACCGTTATTGGTAAGATGTGTTATGTTTTTCATTCTTAATTATTTGGCAGCTGGACATTTTCTTTTTAGGGATTTTCATCTTTGAAACCTATAAGGAATTACATTTATTGGTTCTGTTGAGGTAAATCTTATGTTTTTTTTATAGGACGGTCCACGCTTAGCATAAGGGTCTGCACTGGTAGAGCACGAGACTCGACTGGTGAAAACAATGAGAGTTCAGCTATGGACGTAAGTCAGGAGGAGGGTAAGAAAGAGGATGAGAGTTCAACTATGGACGTAAGTCAGGAGGAAGGTAAGAAAGAGGACTCAAGAGACAGTGACATTATTACAGCTGAATTAGACGGCCAAATAACTGACCTATTGTCAGCCATAAGGAAGTCTGAACAAGGTTCTAACGAGACGGCTGAAGAATCTGGCAATGATACTAACAGTAGTGAAAATATAACGGACACTGTTTGTGAACAAAATGATAACCAATCCGTGGAAAACCAAGAAGAGAAACAAGATGGAAATGTGCAAGGACACGAAAAGGTCAATGAAAATGCTGAAAACCCTGACAATGTTGTCAGTATAGCTACAGCTGAAACTGATGAAAATAAAGATACTATTGTGAATCTCCCTGAAGACGAAAACAACGTAGTACTTGATGAGGCTCAGAACCAAGAAGAAGGATTATTGACTGATGAGCCTGAACCACAACATTTGGAAGGAGCGAATGTGATAGATAATTTACAGGAATCTGCCACAACAGACACCAATTCACAAGTTACTAGCAATGGAGACACTCAAAAAGATTGTGAACAACCAACCGAAACTTCTGATAACGCTATAAATCTGGAGGAGAAATCAGAAGATGAGAAAGTGGGAGAGCTAAAGAGCAACGTGTCTGGTAGGTCGACGCCGTCACGAATGTCGGCTCGGCTGGCTAACGTCACTCCGAGCACTATCCGGACTCGCCGCGCGAGCAGGCTTACACAGAACTAATAATAATCTTTAATTTCAACATTTTATTAAATAAGGTACATAATTTAAATCATTGTAATATCTTCTTGACTCCAGAATTCCAGATGCAGAAAAAAAAAATTCAGACGAGCAATTTCTTAGATATTTTGTACAAAATGGGCAGAACTATGTACAGCATTCCTTATTTTATTTTATAATGTGATCTCGTCGTGTATTAACATGTGAGGTTATAGGAGCATTCTTTGATGACTTAAGTTTATTATAATTTTACTATTAGTATATTTCCAACATAATGTAACATTAGTAATAAGTTTTGAGGTAAAAGGCTCTTATGTTCTAGCGCGGCTTTTGAAGCCGTCGTCACCCAGGCCTTACTAAAAATTATACTTATCAAATCCTCCGCACTTACTGATTGGCGGAACATCACTAGCTCAGACATACGTTAGACAAAACTAAATATTTTTTTATAAAGTTACAAAATATAGTCACTAGTTCAATTGTTCATATCATCCAACATCGTTTTAACTAATTCAAATAAATACATACACATAAACTTGAGTATTTTTTATACTTCAATAACAAAACGTCGAACTTCCTTGAATGCTACTGTATAATAAAATTAAGGCAATATAAGCATTTCATATTAAACATTACAAACAAAACGTACTGTAAAGAATGGGTGTGAAATTAATCGCTTATGGATTAGAAGACTGCTGCTCAGGTACTGAGGTCTTTCAATCCATACAACGACTACTAGACGATTATATATATATACTGCTAGTACGCATACGAACTAATCGTTTACATGGCGCGGCGGGAATTTATAATTCGGTTGTTTACATAATCGCTAGCAGTTTTACAAAATAGCCCCGTTATGTAAAACAGCATTAGACTTAGCAGTTTTCTATAATTCCCGAATTTTAACCCCCGGAATTGCATGAACGGTTTGCATTTATCTGTGTTACTGACAAAAAATAAATCAAAACTAGTTTTCAATTATCAAATCCAACTGCGACATATCGATCGGAAAGTTTGATTATAGTAGGTAAAGTTTAAATATCATTGCATATACCCAATTATTTTATTAAATTATATCTTTAAGGTGCGTTCACACTACGTGTAGCCACTAACGAGATTACCGTGCAGGAACCGTTTACATGCTTGTAAATATTAAATTTTCTAAGCGTTCCTTTGTGAACAAATTCGTGGCAGTGCGAAGAGCTGTGTCCGCTGGAACGTGCTCACAATCCTTAAAAACTTTCCCTTTCCCACCTTTTTCATTATTTAACTTTTTGAGCACATGCACTTGCTTTAGACTACATTATTACGTTTGTAACGTGCGAATAAAAAAAATATATTGAAAGTGAGTATACGTGTAAAAGGCTTTGTGGCGTGCTGAACATAAGACTCATACGCACCATAAGCTGGTTAATGTAGTATTCGTAAGTAATAGTGTCGGTAACAGGATCCAGCGCGGTTTGCATCATCTCATCAAACTCCTCCTTGTGACGATAAAGCAGAAAGTAGATATAATATACATGAAATGAAGTCAATACAGTTCATTTTAAACCCCCGACGCAAAAAGAGGGGTGTTATACGTTTAACGTGTGTATCTGTCTATTGAATAGTAGCGCCCAAACGAATGACCCGATTTTGCTTGTTATTTTTTTTTAATAGAATGTGACTTGATCGAGTGTCCTTAGCTATGGTTTAAAAAACTGGCCAGCCGTTTGAAGATTATCAGCTTTTTTCTGATTCATGAAGGGATGTGAGCAACTTCCACGGGTATGATCTATTTGAATTTTATTACGTCAATGATATTGCAAGAACACAGTAACACTATCTTGATGCTGCGGGGTTTTTTTTAATATATATATATATATTTTTAAACTTTGCCCCACACTAGGATTTTCTCCTGTATCGTGGATGCGTTTACAAACACAAATTCTCACATACACAAACGCCCAGACCCGGAACAACTACCTTTAGATCATACAAATATTTGCTCCGTGTGGGGATCGAACCCACAACACGTGACGCAGAAGCCGACCGCTCAGCCGCTACGCCAAACGTGTCGTCAATTTAATGTTATTATTAATTCAATAGGTGCAGTATTGGATAAGTAAGAGTAAAGTCAAGACATATTATAATCATCGGAAAATGTAAATAAAGCTAACCTGTGTAAAAGGTTCCCCTTCTTCAAGCATCAGCTGTGTGAATCGTTCTTTAGTTAAGTAGCCACGTCCCTCTGTATCGAAGTAACGGAACGCTGCCAACAACATCTCAGCGCTTGCTGGGTAGAATCTACTCAAAATAACAGGGGTTTGTATGGGCTATTTATGTGGTATTTCATTTTATTACCATTTAAATGACGATTTCCCGCAGCGAAATATAACTTACTCCAACAATATCGTGTTCATCTTCAGTAGCAGCTGAGGCCAGGTTGTAGTCATTTAATATAATTATACTGTCGTGTCGTACACCTATGTATTACCTACGACACATACACTTACGTGATGTGAGGGCAATAGATTACGCACGTAGGGAAGGAAAACAGTGATGATACCTACGCTTCATGTAAGTAAAAGCTGAAGTGTTTGAAGTCTGCTAAATTACAAGATCTAGAACTTTGTCTAAATCATGTGGCGCATTATGAGGTTATTCCCAGTTGCCCCCACTGTCAACGCCACCACTGGTGGCAAATGGAAAAAATATCCTATTTGTCATCAGTGGTGGCAATTGGGAGTGGCCACTCTTTTTGTTCCCAGTCGCCACCAGTAGTGGCGGGTGCTAGAGCTAAATATATAGTAGATGACATATTTTATTATTAAATACACATGAGAGAAATAAAACATTTACACATCACTTGGAAGTAGTGTTGTAAAATACTCAAATCTTTTAGTCCTAATTTTGAGACTGAGCACAGTTTCTCAGAACTCAAGACTAAAAAGTCGTAGTCTTTAGACTTATCTGTTAAAATTGAGTCAGGACTCATAAAATGTTCGCTCTATGTCACGAGCTCTAATAGCAGGAGCCTCGAGTCAAATCAAAAGCACTCGCATACGAGTCTTTTAATGTGAGTAGATAAGTCTGAAGTCCTAAACTATTAGAAGTCTCGAGTATTTTGTAACATAATTAGTTTAAGGGACAGAAACTAACGTACTACTACTTTAAAAAAAGATTTACTCTTTTCAAAAGACAGAAAAAGAAAGGACTTAAGCTGTGTGGTGATTTTTGAGTCTAGTAGTCTAAAAAAAGACTCAAGTCCTGTTTATTCGAGGCTTAGGACTAGAGTCTTTTACAACACTACTTGGAAGACATATATTTTTATAAATCACAACACTGGTCTACGAACCTACAACAGCATAGTGGAGGGGGTTGATTGACAAGATGAGAGCGCGGTTAAAGTTATTGTAAATGTGTTGTAAATTAAGTACCTATTTATGAAGTACTTTTTTATTATAAATGTACTTAAATAGATATAATTCCATGTGTTGATTAATCTGTGATAGAAAACCTAAGAACATCTTATGAAAAATAATTACATAACATATCATCACGCCTGTATTCCCCGAAGGGTTAGGCAGAGGCGTACTAAAGTACACCCACAGTTCGCCGGTATATTTAGGTCCCATGTAATAGGGGGCGAGCCTATTGCCATTAACCGGGCACAAATCCAGACTCCGAGCTGCTACCGAGAATTTCATAGAAAAACCCAATAACACTGCTCGACCTGGGGATCGAACCCAGGACCTCTAGCGTAGCAGTCACGCTTGGGACCACTAGACTAATGAGGCAGTGAAAAATAATTATATGATCTGTAATAGTTGTAGTACTAGAAACTGTACCTACTTGTGCAGTTTTAATTTCGATTATTACTAGCGGCCCGGTACGTGCTTCGCTACGTATAAAGCGAAATACAGCGGACAGCGGACAAAACCATTCCCAGATCCCCAATTTCATCAAAATCGGTCCAGTCGTTTGAGAGAAGTTCAGTCACATACACACTCACAGAAGAATTATATATATAAAGATATATATTGTGATTTATAAAAATATAATATGTCTTCCAAGTGAAGTAAAAGTTTTATTTCTCTCGTTTTTAATACACATTCATTTAATAATAAAATTATCATCTAATTAAAATCATCCGTGAAATAAATTGAATTCACATCACTTTAAATTAAGCTCTAGCACCGCTACTATTGGTGGCGACTGGGAACAAGAAGAGTGGTCACTCCCAATTGCCATCACTGGTGACTAGTGGGATATTTTTCCCATTTGCCACCAGTGGTGGCGTCGACGGTGGGGACAACTGGGAATAATCCCATTATGGCCTACCGCGGCAGAATTTGTTCTCAGAGTAAGAAAAATAAGTGAACCTGTGTGCCACCATAGCTTTGCACATGTAGGGTAGAAAGTTAGCTAACGGCACGTTTCCTGTCGCCTCTTTATTTTCAGTCGCTAGGATCACTTCTTGTACCTCCGCTTCGGTAGGGCAGCATCCTGTTTTATGAAAAGAATTATTGCTCTGTCTTTTTCTTTTCCGAGTGGGACAAACCGAGCTAGCCGAAATAAAGCTCACAACTTATTAGTGTAAATACATCGTAAATGAATGAAAACCTTACCTAATGATCGCAGGATAGTACCAATTTCTCTGACATCGACAACTTGCTTGCCAGAATGGTCGAAGACCTCAAAAGCTTCCATTATTTTCTTTTCCAAGTCATTGTTAGCATGAACTAAAATGCAAAGTGTATTATATATTTTTTTATAATTACCAAACATATTTTGTCTAATAAAAGTTTAGCGTAGTACTTTTGTGGTCTTCTTTTCTACCAGCCATGATTAACTTAAATTTTATGAGATTCTCAAATATATAAAATTACAAAATAAAAAGTGTCATTGGTGCCAAACTGTCAACCATACAGCAGCCAACATTATTTGTATTTTGTTTGTATCCAAGCAACTCAGACCATTAAAAACAAAGAGTTTGGAAAGACCCAGAAGACCAGACGCACAGCGCCATTTTTTTTTAAATCCCGTTTGAGATATTACGCCACACTTTTTGTGTATTTGCCAGTGTCAAGTTTAAGGAGTAAACAAGTAATATTTATTAATTCCCGTTATGGGATTATCTTTATATATATAATTCTTCTGTGAGTGTGTATGTGACTGAACTTCTCTCAAACGACTGGACCGATTTTGATGAAATTTTTTGTGTGTGTTCAAGGGGATCTGGGAATGGTTTAGATTCACAATTGGACCCGGTAGGTGGCGCTGCAATCGAGTTTTGGGTTATTTTCAGGGCAGGACAACGTCTGCTGGGTCCACTAGTTATATTATAAGGCGCCACACTTTTTGTGTTTGCCAGTGTCAAGTATACAGAATAATCTCAATAATCCCCAGTAAAACAGTTGAAGCTTCACTATGGCTTCGATGAAGTTTAGGAGAGAACACAAAAGTTACGATTTTCATTTTTATATAATTTGCCTACACTCGCACACGTTCATGAACACTTAATGGTTAACTATCCACTATAATTACACATTAACCTTTGGAGAAACACAAGTTTTGGAAAATAATATAAAACCGACACTTGTGCTCTTTACATTTTCCCGCCTAAACTCCACCACCATTATTAAATTTCCCGCCTATACTAGTCATAGACAGGAAATGAAAGCTTCTGTTATAATCAAACAAACGTGTTTACTTAGTCGATTATAAAAATCGATAAAAATTGCTTATCGAGTACATCTCTTGTTTTCCGCTTCCGCTACGTGTTGTTGAATGTGTTGGTTTGGTTGGGCGGCCATCTTGGTTTGGCTTGGCGCTTTCTCGTTGTAATTTTTCGCGAGTAATGTTTGATTACACTTAATTTGTTGTAATTGTAGTGTGTTATTGGAATATATTGTGAATTGTGAACTGGACAAGTTGAAATAATTGGACGATGGATCCGGCGAAAATGAAAGTGGTGGATCTAAGATCCGAGCTTGGCGCCCTCGGATTGGATACCAAAGGGAACAAGCCGGCTTTAGTTGAAAGATTGAAGAAAGCGCTGGAAGCTAAGTCAGGAAAAGGTAAAACTTGCTCAATATATGTTCATCACATTTATCCAAACTATTTTGTATTCGTTTTCAGCTTTTTTCCGATAGTAAAATCAATAATATTCATATAGCTCGGCACGTGTACATTTTGATACAAAATGTTTGATGAGTTTTTCGCTTGGTGTCACGCATGACGTCATATTTGTAATGTGTGGATTGTCCGGAACTTTTTCTACAGCAGATACGTTCAGAGAGTCGCCTTATGAAACTTAAGTCCTCATATTGAGTTCCAAAATGGAGGGAAACAGTTTCAGCCTATGCCTTGCAACCTTTTTGCTTTTAGCATAACCTTGTTCTTGTTGTCACATTATGTTGTAACAGCGATATTAGTACGTGCAGTCATAGCTACTAGTACTTGGTTTTTTGATAAGAACTATACCTCAAAGAACCTACAAAAATGGGTCTTATCAGAAACACTGATTTGTTTGTGATGTCACATGGCCTTCAAACTTTAATATTATTTATATTACATTGCTTACTATTAGTATATACAGATGAAATGTCTGCATAAAAATTTGGTCAGAGAGTAGCCCTAGGGGCGGATTATAGATAACTTCTGTTCTGACATATTAAACCTGAGTTCTAACAATAAAAGATTAGATCAATCTAGTTTTTTAATTGTAAGAAATTAACCAAACAGCTTGTCTTAATGAAACTAGTGTCAGAGAGTTGCATATGTGCCTTTGGATGCAGAAAGCTCTCAACCAGAAAGCGATTTTCTATACTGGGTAATCACTGAAAATATTAATAATAAGCTGTGGTTGGTGTGTGGTGTGTAGGTAGCGATCACTTTACAACCTTTACCAACCATGGCCTGAACGTTTATTTTTTTTATTACAATATTTATAAAACTGTGTAACAATTTTAAAAATAGAAGTCTAACTAGAAGACTAACCTACTCCCCTAACGGACTACTCGACTAACGGACTCGCAATATTTACACAGATTATTCATCTGCAATTTGCTCTGAAATCCAAGTTATAGACGCGGAAGTGCCGTACTACAGGTACCTATGTGCCCTTACTTATGTTCATTATACTGTATCAGAATAGATTTATCAGCACTGACAGGACTATTTTGTTAACAAACATGACATAGTTCTTCAGATCGTGTAGGAGTCCTAGTCGCCGGAGTAGCCTGGACTCTGTTCCTGAGGTCAGAGTAACTACTTAATTTTTTTATATAAGTATTATGTATTTTTATAGTTTTATTAAAAAAAAATATTTAGAAAATATAATAAGAAAAATGAATGAATGCAAAGATTTGTTTACTGGGGCCATCACCCCATCATCATTATAACGCCATCATTTTTACGTTGTGAGATAGAGATGCCGCTCTACATATTAAATAGCCTCATCTCTTTTTTACAACCTAAAACTGATGGCGTTAACATGTCATAATATGGCCCCTGAAATGTAAAAATAATGTTTTTAAAAAACTGAGTAAAAAAGTAGCAACATTTTCCTCAATCCTTTTATTGATATTTTGAACTACCCACTAGGTAAACACGCTATTGTAAATCTAACGCTTACGTCGACTATGGGGTAACAAGCTTACTTAAATGGAAAAAGTAATTATATCAATACTTATTTGTCCTAATCGTTAATGTAATGCTGTAAATTCATATTTTTAAATTAAAATAGCAGCAAGGGCACAGTATAAAAATATTATTCAGTAGTCTGTATTCATATAAACGGTCGGACCGCGAGTACCACCTACGCGCCGAGTTCGGTCTCCACTCGGTAGCCCGACATACACGAATGCGCCGAAGTAACGAAGGACATTGATATGTTTTTGTAAGCAGTAAGTGTGCGATTTGTGAATATTTGTTTGAAATAAGCATAAGTGCTACTTACCTACTTGCTTGGTTTTTTTGGTTGCTTGAATTCTTTAATAAAGCACCCAGAGATAACATTTTTTTAATTACCTGGACTCTCAGAATGGTGAGACTAAAATAATTTTTATACATATGTACCTACTAGTACCTAATTTGTTTCTTTTTTTAATAGATAGGTATTTCGCTTTATCCACTGAATAAAATTCCTGGATTAATAAATAAATAAGTGGATAGGTTAAAAAACAGTGACACACGAGTGACCTACCTACACTCGCGTTAAAGAAACTATACTACATTTGGTTTTTTTAGGTATTTAACTAAAGGTAAACAAATCATAAAAAAGGTTCTTTTATGTTTTTCATTTTTCGTTTCGAAATAAAACGTAATCAAAATAAATTAATTAATAATATAAAACCAAACGGAGAACATTTTTCTTTTATACACTAGCATATTTAACTACTTTGTTTATTATTAAATGGTTATTATTAATTCTGAAGCTTGCAAATAATTAATTAAATAAAAAAATATTATTATGTCATAAAGTATTGCAATGTCCCTACTAAAAAGAAACAAATAAGACAAATATTGAAAACATTTTTCTATGTAGTAGACTTCTGATAACTCGAATAAATTGAGAAGTAGTACTGTGAGGAACCGCAGCAAAATATTTAACCGATATTACACTTAGTCGGGTAACCAGACGCCATTCGTGATAGTTTGTGTTTACTTTACTTTCGTTAGTTTTTGTGTTTCTTTTGCCATAAATCGTGTTACTTAATTAGTTATTGTTTTGTTTGTTTGTTGTTTTTATTGATTTTTATTAATTTTAATTGTTAAAAAAGTGATCCTGAGACGTGTAATATGTGATGACTGTGATCGTTTTACTATTAGTGCTGGTGATTGATTTTCACCTAATTCAGATTAAAACTTATAAAGTCAATTAAAGGGACCTATATTCATTTCACTCCCAATTCATACGATATTATTGTAATAAAAGGTTACATAGCCTTGAACGCCGCCATTTTTATTGTTTACCTTTAGTTAAGTACCTAACTAAATGGAGTATAGTAGGTAGTTTCCTAGGCTAGGCTATCTACTTATGTACTTAGCTACTTACAAAGGTATTATTGAATTAGACGAAATATCATAAGTATGAAATTAATAAATGGCAGATATGTTTCTACCTAGTAAGATTTAATAAAAGAAAGAAATAAGGTAATTTACTTTTTATGTAACATTTTATGGTAAACAGAGATTTTGATTGCTGTATGTAATGCACATACAATGAGATGGTTTTATGTTCACACTGTGATGGGGTCAGGCGATAGTCTCGAGACCTTATTGCCTTGTCTTCCGTTTTACTTCATATTTCTTCAATAATGTCAGTCAGTCGGTCGAATCAATAGTAATTTTGTTTTAGAGAAGATGATGGCGGTCTTCTCTAAACCATACGCTGGGAGGAGATAGGTAGGTAGATGAATTTAAAATACTGTAGGCGGGCAGCCCTAACGCGTTTTTAGGTACCGCGCGGCTGTAGGTAATTATTTCAAGGACTGCCCAGTCACAATACTGTGTATCTTATTTATACTGTGGCAAAACAGGTTAATTGTAGACATTCATTATTATTATAAAAAAATTCCACAATGTTTTATTCTATAAGAACAGTATTTTTTAGTCAGTATTAGTTGACATACATTGTCATCTCTCCTGATAACAAACAACACGTGAGGATTAGCTGCTCCTAAAAAAAATAGCTAAAAGGTTGTTGGAGTTGTGTGTTTTCTTCAAACCTTAATGTAATGCTCCAAATATTGTAATGGTTAGAAAGACCCTATAATCATTTCATACCGGTCATAAAATTGGCATGCTACCATTATCAGTATTCTGTGCCATTATAGTAATGGTAGTTATTAAGACTATAAAAAACACATACAATATGTACTGATTGTAAAATAGATAGTGTCAATGGTATGGATTCCACAAATTGGGTACTTTGAGTTTAATAACAGTGCATTATTATTGTTTCTTCAATACTTTAATAACTTTTAATCAGTGTAATACTTAATTGTCAATTTGTTCCCAGCCATACTAGACACAACAATTTTGGACACGTCTACTGAGGATGCTGATGAGCCGGCGACTCCGAGGCGGCCTGCAGCTGCTGCTCGAACCACGAGGAGATCGTCGTCATCTCGACTAGCTGCTACGCCGGCCAAAGTTGCTGTTAGTATAAAACTTTGAGGTCCTTCAAGTACTAATCGTAGACAGGTGCTGATTAGACACCTAGTACCTACCTGACACTGATCAATTTTCTATATGGAACCCAAAGCTGATACATGAAAAAAGAAAACTACTACTTTTCATGCATCCCAAATGTGGTCAGTCTACTTTTGTACTGGAAGATGTACCTATTTATTTTTCTCTAATAGGTAGATGCAAAGGAAAAGTTGTTGAGTTAGAATGGTATATTCACCTCATTAAAAAGTGCAAATAACAGGTTCACTGGTTCAAAAAATCCATTGATCATGATAACATAGCAATATCCAATGTGATATTTGTGTACAATCTAATAATATTTATGGATTTGTCTTGTTGTATAACTGTTATATATATTTCACAAAATATGGTCAAAGTAATGAATACTAGTAATACTCAACCCCAACGAAGACTCACATGCGAAGGAGATGACTAACAGCCGGTTTCTATATCCTATCTGTCAGTAGATTTGCATACTAGAGATAGGATTTTCACAGTAGCTGTATGGAGCTTATGTCAAAATTATATTTCTAGTAAGCAAATCTACCGACAGATTTGATATAGAAAGTGGCCGTAAGATGAACATTCATCCCTAAATCTAAAAAATTAACAAAGAAAACTTATCAACTAATTTCCCTGCAGCAGGCACGTGAAGAACCACCAGAACCTATTGTAGAGAAACCAAAGATAGGTGAGCCGTATTCACCGAGCCAGGAGGACTCAGATTCTTCCCCACCGCCGCCAGCCAAGGAGGCTCCGGAACCGGTGGCGCCTCCAGCGGCAGTACCTGCACCAGCACCAGCACCGGTCGAACCAGTGCCACAAGCAGTACCAGCCCCTATCACACCTGCCGAAAAGGAACCTGAGCCTGATCCCAAACATGAAGAAAAGTTAGCAAAAATTGTGTTTCTACTTTTCTCTACTGTGTTGGTGAATATTTTTGTGGAATTATATATTCACGGCTCGATTGGCGTAATGGTCGATCTATCGTTGATCCCCACACGGAACAAATATTTGGTAGATCTACAGATAGTAAGTGTTCCATACATATAACCCTCAGTATTTATGTATATGAATACATCTACGATACAGGAGATCTTCCTAGTGTTAAACTTTGTAGCTGCATATATGTAATCATACCATGTTATAGTTTCATCGTTTTATATTTATGCATAGTTTTATCATTGCCACTACTATAAAAACTACTAAGCATGAGCAAAGTTTTGTGTTATTGCGCACACCATTTCATAATCAATTAAAGTGATAAACCCTCAAAAGTTAATTGATTTCCCAAGAGTAATGTATGGGATTTTGACAATTGGATCACGTGACATGTATCAATCCAATGTAACTAATTTAGGAGTTTTCATGGTATGTACTGACAGCACAATGTGATTTGTTTCAATCTTTAGATCATATTCAAAGCCACTAAATGTTGGCCTCCTATAGCAAGTAGTGCCATTATAGGTGCTTGGTATTTCGTGCCAAGTGCAGTATTATGCGGCGTCGTAAATATAAATAAAAATACATAAATTGTGTTTTGTTGGTAAAATTTGGTGCAGCCTGTACTTTGTGTGTTTAGAAAAGATCCTACAAAGCACGCATTATACTACTACTTTTTGCATGTTAGTAACTGCAGCAAATAACTACGCTATGTAATAGCGCGACAGCAACGATTCAAGGACTCTGCGATATGACGCGTTCGATAAAACATCGATTTGTACTGAAATATTCATAATTGCATGTGAGGCAGTTGTATGTTTTTTGTGCCATTACAATCCCAATGAGCGTTATTTTAATCTGTTATTATGATGATTCAGTATAAAATTCTGTCCTTAATTTTAAATTATTTTGTAGTATAAATGAGATATAACTTTTTTTTTTCAGGAATCAATCTCCTGAAAAACAAGCACGTGAAAATGGTAAGCATAGTATTGAATTCTTCTATATAAAATGAAATAGCAATAGTTCAAAAACAGTAATAAATCTTAAAATAGAGAACAATTGTAATTGTAATTGAATGTAGTCTTTAAATAGTTATAAATGATCAACAAATTGTGATCATTAAATATCTTAACTATGATGTCATGCAATTAGTAGTTCATTAAAAAGTCAACAACAAACTTGAAAAAAATTTTTTGCCAGTAAGTGCTGCTAATAACTTCTGCGGAATTTTTATTTTCATTTTTTTCTCTACAAAATTATAATAATAATTTGTTAGTATTATGTATTAGCCTCTTTGGGTGATTAGTGTTTATTTTTTTATATTTGTTCCTTATGAAATCATCAATAGTACCTAAATTACACTGTATTTTGTTTTTAGAAGAACTAATGGAACAGGAAGATAGTGCACATGCAGAAGAAAATGAAAAGAAGTTTGACAAAGATGAAAAAATGGATCAAGATGGAGAGGAAAAAGGAGATGACAAGAAAAATGAAGTAATTGACTTATATTTATATCTATTTGTAGACAGTTTTGGCCATACTTTGTCGTAACCCTTCTAAGGGTTATTATGTTTATGGAAGCTGGATTGCTAAAATCAGTACTAAAATATATTTTTATTTTCCAAAGAACCTTTGTAGGTTTTACATATAAGTTATTAACAAATTCTAAAATTTGAGCTCCTTTTAATTGATATTTTTGAGTTATTTACTCACCAGTAGTAATTCCCGATTTTATGATTGCAAAATACTGTTGTAAAGGCCATCACTATGGCCAGTCTATAATACGCAGACCAGGCAGTTTACCAGTTTCACTGTTTTGAAATATGGTCTGCAGATTTGATTTACCTATTTTTCCTTCAGCGTGAACGTGAATTGACGGAGGAAGAAGAATGGGAACAACTGAACGAGCGTCTCCGCATTCGCGAACAAGAGCGCCTCGAGAGAGAACGCAAGCAGTCTGAGGAAGACGCCAAACGCATCGAGGAGCTTAGCAATGTATGTATATGCGCTATTTGGCTAATGAAAAAACAATTGTCTGTAAAGTTCTTTAGTATATTTCTCTTTGATCAAAAATACTTTAAATATTTCTATATTAAGTGCTAAGACAGAATTCAAAAGACTAGTTAAAGATTCTTTTAGTTAAAAGGGTGTGCAAGGATATGGATGTGACCACCACTTTTGCGATCTCGCCGACGACTTCGACTATCCAAAACGATTGTCATTCTATAATTGTTGTTGGAGTCAAGAGTAATTATGTTCCTTTGTAGTATCAACATCTTTAAATAAATGATTTATTATAAGTACTCAATTTATTGAAATAATTATTTCTGTTTCTTAAACATATCTACTGGGAACAGGACCCAATCAGGCTGAACCGTTTGAAGCGCAAGCACGAAAAGAAGGCTCGCTGGAGTAACTTCTACAGGGCTGTGGAGGTCACTAATGAAGTGCTCACACTGCCTGAGGTATGTCACTCATCTCGGAGTTTGTACGTAATCTTTCCGAGTGAGAAAATTAATTTACCTTAGATAAAGACAGTAGAAAACCTATCTGACTTAGCACTTGGTTAAGTGATTTTGAAAGACGCAAGTTGATCCTTTACAATACTTTTCTTTATCTACAAATCATCAAAATATGGTCTTGATTACTAAATTTAGAGTAACTACAACAATTGCTCTTAAAAAATGTAATAAAATGTAATTTACATTCTACAATACATAGGTTTAATAGAAATGTTTATTTGTCCTCAGTGAGTCGATAATTTGAGATGATTGTATTTGTTATGTTGGCATTCTTTTCATTCTTAGTACAATTTTATGTTAACAGGAAGTAGTGACAAACAAGGAGAAGAAAGAGGCAGCCGAAATCAAGGTCCCCGAACCTGAGATTGACGACAATAAAATCACCCTCTCTTGGTGTGAGTATGTCCTGTATTTCGTTTAAGCTTACTTAGCTTACATGCAGTCTAAACTCTCTAACTAAACCAATAATACTAATATAACATTGAAACTGGCTTGTGTCTTTTCATATGAGTTAAAAAAAAATATGAGTGTTCTTTATAAAACTAATAGAAACCAAAACAAAAACATAAACTAGATATTTTGTTTGTTTATCTATCTGTATGTTTGTACATAATTATATTACCTCTAACTTTAATCTTTTGTATAGATGACAGTGATCTGAACCAATACTTGGAGGTGCCGGAGCTGAACGGCGTAGTTCCGCTTAGTGATGGCGCCTGCGCCCACGCGTGGGCAGGGGCCAGGGCTAGCCATGGTGTTGACGCTGGGAGAGTGTGTTACGAGGTACTATTTTATAATTTAAACATCTTTTAAATACTACCATAGTATACATGAGGAAAGCCCAAGAACCGGCTCTGTGGCCTTCACTAGGAGAAGCCTACGTCCAGCAGCGGACGAATATAGGGGCGGATCTGCGGGACGCGGGGGAGGAGGCGCCCGCGTCGCTGCCGGCCGACGACGGCGAGACAGCTGGAACTACACCAGCGAGCGACACACGCGACTGCTTAACATTGTACGCGCGCCGCCATAACTTTACAATCCTTTGTTCTGAACTTAGACGCAATATATTTCAGTAGTTTGAACCAGTCTAGTCTTATTCAAGACACCCAATACAGTCCCCTACAATGATAGTATACAAACATATTGTAATTGGTACTAAGATTGTTGATTGTGGACACAATCAACAATCTGTAGGAAATTGTCTTTCACACAAATTTCTTTGCTAAACTATCATAACTATTATACAAAACGAAATGAATGAGTTGAAAGCTATTATTGTATTATTACGTAACATATTAATAACCACCCACAGTTCGCCGGTATGTTTACGTTCCATGTAATAACCGGGCACAAATTCCAAACTCTGAGCTGCTACTGAGAATTTCATAGAAAAACCCAATAATACTCTTCGACCTGGGAATCAAACCCAGGACCATGTAGCTCGCGCTTAGGGCCATTAGACTAGTAAGTTTAAAGCTATAATATTATTATTAATTTGTTGTATAGGTGAGAGTTGGAACTGTGGTGACAACAACTGAAAGTTCGGAGAAAGAATCTATCAGCTCTGGTCTGAGGATTGGCTGGTCTACTGATGACTCATCATTACATTTAGGTAAGTTGTACAGTCAAGATAAACACACCACTCCTGAATTGACGTGGTAACAAAGTATGCAAAAACTGAGGTGTCAGATTTGTTTATATTTACTGTCTTGTGTGTGGTCATATTGTAAACTTGAAAGGGTCGTTTTTCCGTTTAACGGCAGAGTACTTATGTTTGTAACTCTCACTCAGAGTGAAGATTTCTAATCTAAAACGCCGCAATTTGTGTGTACCCCATTACCGGGTTTAGAAGAATGGCAATCTGGTCCCATCACAAAGTGGCGAAGCGAAACAGTGTGGTTTAATGGTAGGTCACCGAGAGGTGAAAGTATTTGAGGATTTAAAAATGTCAAAAATTTTATACATTCTGTTACAGAGTAACAAATAAATGTATAGCAACACTTCATTTAACCATAATTCTTTTTAGGCGAGGGTGAATTCAGTTGGGGCTACGAGAGTTCGGGCCGCGCCGTCACGAACAGCGAGTTCAAGGAGTACGGCCAACAGCTCAATGAAAAAGACGTCGTCGGTGCTTACTTGGTCAGTTTTATATTCAACATGTCCATTACATTGATATGTATTTTCGTATGAAACAATCATGTAAATGGTAATAGCCCCCTATATGACATATTTTTACTTGACTACGAAAAAGGAAAGGTACTAAGGTATGTGTCTATATATCTAAATATATATAAAACTCAAAGGTGACTGACTGACTAACATAGTGATCTATCAACGCACAGCCCATACCACTGGAGGGATCGGGCTGAAATTTGGCATGCAGGTAGATGTTATGATATAGGCATCTGCTAAGAAAGGATTTTGATAAATTCTACCCCCAAGGGGATAAAATAGGGGATGAAAGTTCATATGGAACAAAGTAACTATTCGTTAGTAGTAGTTAGTTAGTAACGCGGACGAAGTCGCGGGCGAAAAGCTAGTATATATATTCAATCCTAGCTCAAAAACAACTGATCAGATTTTGACAAATAAGGTGACGATTGATGTATCTCTACAGTAATTCTCATATAACAAAAATAAAGAGTTTATGTTGCCATGTGGCTAAATCTTGCTAGTATTCTTTCCACAAAACCCAGTTTTCCAGAGTTTTCATTATCAACCATTTTCGCATCACTAGGATCTGGAATCAAACCCCTGCAAGATCTCGTATACGCTGAACGGCGTGGAGCTCGGCACAGCGTTCGAGTTCGACAAGGCGGCGCTCAACGGCAAGCCGGTGTTCCCACACCTGCTCACCAAAAACTTGTGCTACAAAGTCAACTTTGGATATGACAAGTAAGTCATAGTTGTATCTATTTGTTAGTAATTAATGGATGCATTCAATCTAGACATCATTGGGGACTATAAAGTTCTGAGGGGCGTGTAAATGCTACAAAACATAACCCTTTATTGATTTCTAATCTAAACTCTGTTTAGAGATTTTAGGAAAGGGTCTTTCGTCTTCACTTTCTTAGTAATAAATGAGTACCATACTATTAGTTTCTGTTCTGATCAGGTACTGATTAAAAAGAGTCTAAACACTTGTCACATGAACCAGAAAATGTCTAAATGTCATAGGACGGTTAATTTGAATGCAATTGCTGAATCCCGTTTGACGTAGAGGCGATGCGCCCGCTTTCTACGCTCAGGAAGTCGGGTTCGATCCCCACACTGGGATTTGCAAATGTTGGTTCATTTTCTGTGATGTTTATTTGATTGATAATGCCTGCATAGATCAACCCATAGTACTTGTGTGCTATGAGTTTCCAATCCAAGCAGGCAGATGTGTATTCCGTATTTACTCTTGTGTGTTCTATAATGCATGAGATCGCAAGCGGAATTACATTTTTCGAGGAAAATTATTTAGAATTTTATAATGACTAAATGATCAATAAGTTCAATAAAAAAAAACCTTTTATAATTTTGCTGTAATGAAATATATAATCATAGCTAATAGCTGCCGCTTGTGAGGCTACAATGGACGATACATGTAATAATACAGCTGAAAAACAATGTCTCATTATCCGTATTATGTGACAGGTACAACATGTTAACAAAAACGAAGATAGTCCGCAAGCGCGTTGAAATCCCCGTGGAACAGGTGTTGGAAGAGAAGCGAGCGATCGAAGCGGAACTACAGCGGCAGAAGGAGGAGGCCGCTCGTAAGGAGCGCGAACGAAGGGAGAAGGAGAAGAAGGACAGAGAGGAACGACAGAGGAAGAAGAGAGAGGTAAATTTATTAACTTATGTTATGATTGGGATTTATGTATCAAAATAGTTCTATTTCCTGTACATAATTATCCTTCCATATCTTTATAAAAATGGGCAAGTGTACACGCGTGTTTGTTACTCGTTTTTGTTGGATGTACTAATGGCGTGGTGCGTGTTAGATTCAGAATCAATGTAATATATCAAATGACAATAACTTTATAATAAAATGAAATCAAATTAAATAAGCTTACTCTTTTTTTTCATTAAGGAACGCGAGAGACAAGATCGTGAAAGAAAAGAAAAAGAAGAAGCTGAGAGGAAAGAGAAGGGTGAAGAAATAGCCGAGTCTGAAGATGCAGAGAAAGATGCGGAAAAGGAAAAAGATAAAGAGCCTGAGGTCTCTGAGGACGCCGCTGAGAAGCCCGACGGGCCGAAGGTAAGAACTATTCGGGATCACTTCAAGGTCACCAGTGTGGAGGGATGTATTGGTATTGCCCCTCCATCTAAAGGCAGGATCTTCCAAGGCGGGTGTTTTGCCTAGCGGGCCACGGCTCGACGGTTGATGTCTGACTTCTCTATATTGCAATTACATACATATATATATTATGTAGTTGCGTTGTAAATGCTACTTGCGTGATTCAGGATTTGTGCGTCGAGTTTCGTACATAGTACGACAGATGTCACTGCATCACTCCTTGGATGCCTTGAACTACGAACATGTGTTTCCGTATCGGGGTCCGCAGGCCTGAACTTTTATTTTTTGTGCAGGAGAATGGCGACCAGGCTTTGGAGCCGACGGCGGAGGTGAAGGTAGAACCTATGGAGACCGAGCAAAGCGAGCAGCCCGAGACCGCCAAAGAAGTAAAGAGTGAACCCGAAGCTGGTGAGTACACTGTCATTATCTATTTACACATAACATATACCAACACGCCTGTATTCGTTGAAGGGATAAGCAGAGCTGTATTGATGTTCACTCACAGTCGCAGACATACGCTAGATATGTTCTAGATCCTATGGAAAATCCTATGGATTTCGTCCTGTTTAATGACAATAGGTTTGCCCCATGCAAACCTATTGTCATTAAACAGGACGAAATCCAAACATTGTGCTGCTGGGTTATTCGATTAGCAAGTAGTAGGACGTAATAATATTGTTCTATCTGGTAATCGAACTCGGGACCTGACGCCCAGCAAGCATTTGCGACTACGATGCCTATGAGACAGTGATAATAATATTCGTTCAAGGGGTATGCAATATAAAAAAATTACATATGTTCCATGATTTGTTTTTGGTATTCTGAGCCCGTACCATGACGTGTTATTGCGATCATTTTTAGTATGTGAGAAAGAGTTGGCGCTATTTAATGTGCATAGCAGCATCTCTCTCTCTCTCAATCGCAATAACACGTCATAGTACGGTCGCAGGGCCGTATTAAGACGTGTTAACGCCATAATTTTTAGGTTGTAAGAAAGAGATGAGGCTGTTTAATATTTAGAGCGGCATCTCTTTCTCACAACGTAAAAATGATGGCGTTAACACGTTATAATACGGCCCCTGTTCTGGGTAAGGCACTGAGAAAGTCTTTAGTTTGCTAGTTAGTTTTTCTAATATTGACAGTACATACACACACCTGTAAAGTATTTATTCACTCGTAACACATGTGTGATATGAGTTTACTGAGCAGGTACATCAATATTCCGTATTTACTCTTGTATACTGTAGAGTGTATGAGATCGCAAGCGGAATTACATTACAAGTACATAACTGTAATTCTTATTGATGCTACAAGTGCATTTATAATAATAAATAGTGAAATAAAACTAGTATCACTACTGGGTGACTACGGTGGTGAGGTTAGAAAAGGGAATATGCATTCTTTTTTTATATTTTTAATCAAATATTCAAAACTACAATTAGATACGGGAGATGTAAACGCCTCCATATTGGCCGCGTCTATCTAAAACCGCGTGTTTTTAATATTTATTGATCGTTTCATCCAATCAATTATCTATATTTTTAAGTTTACTAAACTAATTCGAACATGTGACAGGACTAAAATCAATTTTATACCTAGTAATTACAAACCTAAATGTTTACGGTGACGTCATGAAAACGTCACAACGTAGACTTTGTCATAAGTTCCGTTTTGATCTGTTAAATTTGCCGCGCACTTTTTCTACTTTTAAATAATTAAAATCTTGCTGGAAAAGCGGTTATGTAAAAAAAAATTATGGCATGGACATCATTCTTTAGCAATAAAGATTACAAATAAAAATATTTCACTCAAATTTGAATTTTATGCATATTCCCTATTACAACATTGTTGACTGGTCGCCTCGCCATTACTGTTACGTCTCGTGTCGTGAGTTTGATCCCCACCCGCGGCAAATATTTATGTGTTCCATGGAGATAAATAATAGTAATTAAATTTGTTTTCTAATTTGTTACAGAAGGCGAAGTCGCTGAGGTAACTGAAGAACAAGTCCTGCAGGGTCATGTGCTGGACAAGAGAATCAAATTCGTCATCCGGTAAGATATCATTTATTAACATTAACACTCTAAGTCCTTATCATGTGTACAGCTGAAATGTAGAATACTGTGTATGTTTTGATACTATATGATCGGCCCAGTTAATATTATAGATCCTATATATAGTGCCCAGTTAATAGCAATAGGCTCCCTTATTTGCACAAATCCCAAAATTTGAGCTGCAACTGAAAATGTTATAGAAAAAGTTATGTCCCTTTTTATTTATGACCGCAATAGATGAGTCCCGAATTTGAAAGCTTTTTGAGATGAATCACTGTCCAGTCAACTTTGGTAAACACTGAGTCCATCCAAAGTTTGTCTGGTAGATACCGCTATTAGCGATACGATAGCCATTGTATCCTTTGTTTAATAAGGTTTTTTATTCTGTTTCTTTTGTGGTTATAAAGATTATTCCACTGTATTCTATCGTCCCTCAGAGCATAATAGGAGCATCAACGAGTATATTCGTTAGTGCAGGAGTATGTTGTTCACAGGTACACGGTGGAGGAGGAGCTGGACGGCACGGAGGCGCAGCTGGTGCCGGGCTACGTGTTCATCAGCGCCGCAGACATCGTGGAGGGGCCCGCCCGCCCCGCCACCCTCGCCGACTGTGAGGTACACCACTACTCTTTAATATAATAGTATTATTTAATTAATATTTACTTTATATTAATTAAATTATTATTTAATATTATTTACGTGGGAGAGCCATGCATCGGCACGAATGGGCCGGTTCGACCGGAGTGATACCACGGCCTTACATAAAACCGGCGTTAAACAACGCTTACGTTGTGTTTCGCTGAGTGATTGAGGTTACCGGAGGCCCGATTCCCTTTAAAAGGTCGGCAACGCGCTCGTGACTCCTCTGGTATTGCGGTTGTCCTTGGGCGGCGGTAATCGGTTACCATCAGGCGATCCGTCTGCTCGTTTGCCCTCCTATCCCATAAAAAAAAAACATTATAAAATAAGTATTATTGTATATTTAGTAGCACACAAGCCTATGTGAAACTACCCAACAAATTGAATGTGGACTCTATATAACAATCGGCTGTAGTATTCTGCTGATGAGTTTGCCTGGATTGGTACCAGGTTATTGCGAAATATTCTGTCGCAAAGCAATATTGTGTTCCAGTTTGAAGGGTAATGTAGTTAGTGAAATTACTGAGAAAATGCACCTTATAATGTACATTCGGTTAGACGATATCTTTACGTCTCATGTAACAGGGGGCGAGCCTATTGCCATTAACAAAGCAAAACTCCACCTCTCTGACTTACTCCGAGCTGCTACTGAGAAATTACAAAAGCCCAATAACACTGCTCAACCCAGAACCTCTAGCGTAGTCGTCGCATGTAGGTTCACTAGATTAATGAGGACGTTTTCACACTAGATTGACACCAAAATGAAAGGAATATCAAAGTGGCATTAGAAAGTATGAAATTCTTAAAAGTACCAAGATCAAAAAACCGTTAATAATGTGAAGTTTAAGTATACCAGTACTGTACAATGTTCGTTTGTATCGTGCAGGTGATCCTCATGGTGGGCATGCCGGGGTCGGGCAAGACGTACTGGGCCAAGCAGCACGCCGCCGCTCACCCCGAGAAGCGCTACAACATACTCTCCACCGGCGCACTCTTCGACCGTATGAAGGTATGTACATTACACACATATACACACCACACTCCGCACATGACATATGTACACACACACGGTACACATTACAATATAGTTGGCTATTTAATTGTCCAATAATATAAACTGAAACTATTGCAATTAGTGGTTCTCAATGGGGATAGCACCTAAACATTTTCACTCTCCATTTTTTTTTGTAATAAATACTAATTAATGCACAATAACTTATTTGATTGGTTGAAGTAGGAATAGCCGACAGTCCCTAACACCGGATTTTAGGTGCACTAAATGTAATACAAAACCTAAAATATTCACAAAATGTTTATGTAATTGGTCAATTAATTATATATACCAAACCTTACAAACCAATATTACACCTGACACAGATTTATTTATGTTTTTGTTCTCGACGACAGTTTGTATGACATCTTTGAGTTGTTGCGATGTTTTGTCTCGCAAGTCTTCATTTTACCACTTTTTATTTGCTTTGCACTGTAACATTGTAGGGTTAAGCGCGTATGATGTTATTTCATAACTTCATAGAACAGGGATTTAATCACAGAAGATGACCAGCCATTTCTTTGCAATTGATCTAGGTTCAGTCAGCTAAAGGTGAAGCAAATTGTCCTGTCTAATTCGTTCACAGGAAGGTAAGTAGGCATTGCAAGGAAAAATGTGCTAAGACGCAGATACATGTACAGCTCAAAATACTATCATGCGCGCGTAGCCTTATTGGATATTCCATAGCAAAGAACATTACCCAAAGTATGTAAGCTTGAATGAAAGGTTATATCTGATATATGAATGTGTTGAATGCAATTATTTTACAAAAATATCGCAATACCTCAAAGTATCTAGCTTAGATTGTTTAATTGTTTATTTTCTACATTTTTTAAACATAAATATTAACATTTCAATTCCATCACACAATACACACACACCGACACCAACTAATGAATGTTTCTCTTCCAGCGCTAATGAGAGGTATGAGCACAATAAAAGCTCCAACAGTTCCAACTAAACAATGATAACTAATGTCCGTCTGTATTTTCAACAGGGTGCAAATATGAACAACATTTATAAACCAAAACATAATAACAAAAAAATTGTTAAAAGACCTTTAGCGGTCGCCAACAATAGCAGTGTAGTTAATATGATACCAGTGGATCGCCGACTGAAGAGGACGTACGTATACCGAGTCCCGAGTCACCAAGGAGAGTCCCTGGTATCACAATAACATATTACTCTTTAGTTCGTAAGACTAGCGTAAGCAAGGCCCGCCGCCTTGGTCTGGTTACTGTATGAGTGTGTACGTCGATCCAGGTGGACTGTAAACCGTTCCGCGCCAGCTACGACGGCCGCTGGGACGCTATGGTGTCCAAGTGCGCTAAATGCGTGCTTAAGTTGTTGGAAATCGCGAAGGGCCGCAAAAGGAATTTTATCCTCGACCAGGTGAGTGCCGCTCCACTTTTATAATGATATATTCACTTTGGCAGCCACACTTAATTCAGGAACAATCGAGATCGAACACGATCCCCCTTGATTGTCTGGCCCAGTCCCTTTCATTTTGTTATTATTGTCATTCTTTCTTCATGGAACGTATATATGTATGTCAAATTATCTAGCGTCTGTCTAGCTTCGTATGTCATCTATATATCTACGCATCTTCATAAGGTACGTCCTATGTATAAGTGTAGATTAAGGCCATATATTACGACACCGCTTCCGCGATAAGTGAGAGCTATAATGTATTGTTTCTAGACTCGTACCGAGGTAAGTAGCGTAGACGCGGGAGCGGTGGGCGGTAACTTTGCCAAACGGCTCACTGAAATAACCGCGAATGGGATCTCTATTGAGCTTGTTCTAGGTGTCGATCTGCCACAAAACATTAAACAAAGTACAAAGTCACCGCTGGATATCGTCAGTGTCTATAATGAGAATGTTTTGCTCCACATCATAATCTACGCTGGGACTCGACGACGGCGACCGACGTAATTCGCGATCGCGATTTCGATATCGCGTTGGGTAAAAACAGACGAACGTATACCCGTCGGCCCAGAGGCGCAAGTTGAGGGAATTCGACGGGTACCGGCGGGTCGCGGTCGTGATCGTGACCGACGACGAGACGTACCGCGACCGGCAGAAACGACGCGAGGAGGCCGACGGCAAGGAGGTGCCCGACGGGGCTATCGTGGACATGAAAGGTTGGTTACACGCCCGCTCCGCCCGGCCGCCGCCCGTCCGCCGCCGCCGCCGCCGCCCCGTCTCATGCGCGCCTCGTTGCTTGCAGCCAACTTCGCGCTGCCCGAGAAGTGCTCGTGGCTAGACGAGGTGGTGTTCCCCGAGCTGGGCGAGGCCGAGGCGCGGCTGGTGCTGGAGGCCTACCACAAGGAGGCGCGCGCCGCCGGCGTGCTGCGCGACAAGGACAAGCGCGAGCGCTCCGCCACCAGCGACGCGCCGCCCGCCAAGCGCCACCGCTCCAACGACAAGCGCCACGCGCCGCGCGACGACCGCCGCAACCGGGACTTCAACAGGGACCGCGGTCAGTTACATACATATACTTCATATTGTTTTATCGTTTCATAACAGGTGGTTTGCAACTCACCGCCCTATTGAACCGAAGTATCAGTATTTTTTATGAAGCTGCCGCTATATGACCTCTTCAACTAAAAATTTATTATACTATTGACATTTATGTTACTGGTAATTCGTCTCGATCCCGTAAAAGGGTTGGGGATCTATGATAAGCAACAAAAAAGGTAGGAAGTATGGAGACATGGATAATGAGGTCCTGGGCATTTTCCCAGAGCGACAAAAGGAAAACACACTACCTCTTACCCTCCTTTGCGTCACGCAGTTGGGTAAAAAGGGGGTAGTCCTGAGCGGGACTGCTATGCTAGAGGTCTAGTGGTCGATTCCCAAGTTGAGCAGTGTTATTGGGGTTTTCTATGAAATTCTCAGCAGCAGCTCGGAGTTTGGTATTTCAAAGGTCCTCCGGTCCTTTAAAGAGTTTCGTATTTCCAATTCGGACTATGGAGTCTCAAAAAGATGTTAATTGCAGAGGATCGGTGGGGCGGCAGTGGTGGTAGCGGCGGCGGCGGTGGTGGCGGCGGGCGCTGGGGCGGAGGCGGCGGCGGAGGCGGCGGCGGTGGGCGCGGCGCCAGTCGCTGGGGCGGGCGGGACTCCCGCCCCGCGCCGCCCAGCGCCAACCGGTTCGACCGGCCCTGGCCCGCACCGCAACAACGATACGAGTCAGCACTACATTATACTATTCTCATTTTGCATGCCTTCCCCAAGTTATCATTACAAATCTAAGAGATTTCATCGTTCCTAAAATATGTTCGATGACGTATGTGTATGCACATATATATATTATTATTAGCTCGGTTTATCCCTCTGAAGAGCAAAGGCCTCGCTATCCTCTCTTTCCACTCCTCACGGTTCAGTGTTTTTTGGGCCCAATTTCCCAAATAGGAGGACTCACTATTTCGTCCCGCCATCTCCGACTGGGCCTCCCACGTCGTCTAACGCTTTGTGGACTCCACTCCGTTGTAACTTTAACCCACAAGTTGTCCAACAAGCGACAAACATGTTCGGATTGATCGGCCCTGTTCTACGATATAAAAATTTCGCCATTTTTAAATTCCCTCAACTCAATTCTAGTGGCAACCTAGGCAAGGAATTTCAACGGTAGCGTGATGGACAATAGCCGCGATAGCCTTAGGTACCATTCGCATTATGACAGGAGAAGGTTTCCAATGAGTTTATATGAAGTTGATTGTGATATCATGGTATAAATTTTGTTGTATTTGTAACAGTGGTGGTGGCGGCGGCGGCGGTGACTTCGGTCGGCCGGGGCAGGGCCGCGGCGGCGGGGGCGGTGGAGGTGGGGGCGGAGGCCGCGGCGGGGGCCGGGGCGAGCGAGGCGGGCGCGGCGGGGGCCCGCCCGGGGGCGACCGCTTCGGCCGCGACCGACACAACCCCCGCCCCAACGACCGCCCCGACAAGCGACCACACCCACCCGGTATTGTATATCACAATCACTTAGCGAGGATTCCTATTCAATCGATGTAAACAAATCGTGATTCTGACAAAATTTTAAGTATCTGGTTATACGAATAATAGAATCATAGATAAATTATTTAAACATAATATGTGATATCACCATGTTCAGTATATAAAATTTACTATATACAATCAAAATGAGTTTGTGGTAGATTATTTAAATAATTGTATTAAGAAAGAGGCTCAATTTTCATTAAGTACAGGCCACACGATGTAAAAGTTTTTTCTTTAAAACTTTTACATCAAAACTACTTCAATGAAATATCCTCTGTAGCAAATGTGTGTAATACCTAATTATTGTGTTCAGGAGGCGGTGGTTCGGGCAACAACAGCGGCGGCGGCGGCGCAGGCTCCTGGCAACGCGGCGGACAGATGGGCAGCAACCGCGGCAGCATGCAGCAGCGACCCAACCAGCCCCCTGGACAACAGCGACCCAACCCCAACAACCAGAAGGTAACCACTACACGTCATAATCGTGAACGGGTGCTGTCTGTCGGGACTGGTCCCCTCCAATCATGTTGTTTTTTAAAGAGCATAGATACTCTTTAAAAAGTTTAGAGTTTCTTGCTGGCTCTTCTCCATAAGTCCCACTTTTTGGAACCGTGCAATTAGTTTTGACTTTTCAAAGTAGCTTTTTTAATGGTTTAATTGAATGGGTAATAATTACGACAATATAGTAGGTGTTATGGGTCGATTTCCAGAAATTTTATTAAAACTTGACGTGACCTTGAACAGGATGGACAGAACCAGAACCAAAATCAAAATCAGCAGAACCAGCAAGGGTGGAACCAGTGGGCCGGTGGATGGGGAGGATGGGGCAACTGGAATCAGAACCAAGGTACTGACCAACTTGTATACATATTGGTATTTATTACTAATTATTTTTTTAGAAAAACAAATTTACATTGGTGATTTCCTGTACATACTTCTGAAGTTCTTTTGATATTTATATTAATGTCACAAACCTGGCAGTCCCTTTAATGAAAATATAATCAATAACATCGATTTAGAGAATTCAGAAATTTTTGATAAAATGCAAGCTGCATTCAGAACTTTCCTCGTTTGAAGTCGAGGAATTACATTTTACCCTTTTCTCAGATTTAACAGAAACAGAACTGACAAGAAGTGGCTGGTCGTACGCTTATTATGTATACGGTTTTAGTCAGACTAAGCTGCAAAAAATCTTGGTGTCATTTTAAGCTTGAGAGAAGTTCCATACAAGGATATAGCAAAAACGTTGATAAAATACTATCAATGCAAAACCTAAAAGTAAGCTGTCAGAAACTTAACGGGTATCTAAGTAGCTAGAGTGCGCGCCGGTCGTGCTGCGCTTCAAGCCGACTAGCAACAACTTTTAGGCAGAGCTCGGTCGCGCCGCGTTACGAGCCGTACTTCGCTATAAATACTCTATTGCTGTTCACCCACAAAAAAGGGAAGAAGGTCTATTTTTGACTGTTCACTGAATTATAACTCGGTGGAATGTCTTTACTCAATGACAGTTTATTTTGCACTGTACGATGTAGTTGGTAATAGTGGACTGTATGTATGTAGATGTGTGGGTACAGTATGTCCTTGTGTAGAGGTTCTTAAATTACGCCATTTGTATTGTCTTTGCTAAATTGCGAAACAAAATACCATGTTATTTTTGTGTTACAGGTTGGGGCAATTGGGGTAATTGGGGCAATTGGAACCCGCAGCAGGGGTCGGGGGCGGGCGCAGCGGGCGGCGCCGGCGGAGCGGGCGCGGCCGCGGGCGGCGGCAAGGCGGCGCAGGCGCAGGCCGCGCCGGGACAGCAGTGGCCCGCCAACTACACGGCGCAGCAGTGGTACCAGTGGCAACAGTGGCAGCAACAGCAGCAGCAAGCCTGGCCCGGGGTGCGTCATCACAACTAATTAACAGTTCATCACTATTCATCCTTATTTCGTTAGACCAGTGGTCCCAAGCGCGATTGCTACGCTATAGAGGTCCTGGGTTCGATTCGCAGGTGGAGCAGTGTTATTGGTCGAGGGTTGTTAATGTCTTAATCTGAACTGTCTAAAGCAACGATTACATCATTAAAGTTGTATCTTCAATTTAGACTAAAAAAAAAACAAAATTCAAGTAAAATATACTTTAGTTTTTTCCCAAGCTTACCCTTAAATAGGAATGTTTGTTTTTTGCAGTACCAACCAGGTAACCAGGCTGGCAACACACCAGACGCGCAAGCGTGGGCACAATACTATCAGGTTAGTACCGATATAATTGTTACTGATACTGATACTGGATCGTATCCTCAAAGTTACCAAAACACGATCGTGCAGATTTACGATGTAGTCGTTGACTTATCGTATCTGTAAGAGCTCTCAATGAATTTTTTTCTATTTTCAGAAGATATTAAAATGAAATTATTAACAATTGTCAGCAGTTATATGACTCAAGTTTAATCTATGCCACGTGTCTTGTTACGTACAACACCTAATGTTGAGGCACGAGTGAACATTATCGGGCATCGAAGGTTTATTGACATTGATTCTCATTGCAGAACTACAGCGGCGCCGCGAATGCGAATAGCGGTAATGCGGTGACCGGCGGAGGCGGCGGCGGCGAGAAAAAGTAATCCTCTGCAACGCCACCTGCCGGATGAGAGCGAAGGCACTGCGGCTACCGACGACCGAACGCTACACGAAACCTCTTTCTCTATGTTTGGACTAATCTTGCTCATTGCTACATGCTGCGACGATAAGAACGACACACAATCATCACTAGAATAATTTATAGAATTGAGAGCGTGCATCAGGCGTGGTATGACCACAACGTGAGTAATGGGGTAGACAAATGAGGAGCTAATGGCGCCACCTACGACCTGACCAATGCAATCCTATGGGCTATAAACATTCATTGACATAATTGCTAATATCAATATAACACGTTTTTGTAGGATAATTCGGGAGTTGACTGTTATGTTTTAGCTTGGTGTTGTCTTCCTCATTACTCGTGATATTATACTTAGTATTTATAATATGATCTTTCATCGCTTTTAGTTATGCGACGTTATAAAAGAAGATATACAACAATTCTTTGTATATGAAATATTACATAAAAATATGTAAACTGTACCGTGGTAAAATTTTATAGTTTACCAATGAAAATTTGGTTGGTCACAGATCAAAGCTAAGATGAATTAATTATAAATAACCCTTGCGCTCAAAATTAATAGGTAGGATGACGTAACCTGTTTTTTACAATGACTCAAAATCCCGGGTAATATTCAATTAAATTGTCATGAGGTGTAACATCGTCAGCTTCGAGTCGCAAACATACAGATATTGCAAAGGTCAAATAACTTTCGAATAATCGTAACGATAAATCGCTAAACATCGTTCAGTGTTACTAGCTTTGATATTATATACACATGTAGATTAAAAGGTATAGCAATGATATTCCCATACAGTATTATGATAATAATTTGCATTCGTCGGGCTGCAGTTATACTGAAGTTCACATCAATGTTCTAATTTTAAAAACTAATATAGTGTGAACGGGCTCTGATTAAAGTGTTACTTATTGTAAAAATAAACGTTTGTTGCATTATTTGCCTTTGCATAGTCGTAACAGATAGTCAGTGTAAGTCGCACCGTTCATCGATTTATTACTTTGTTTTGCAATTTTTCGTTTTAATTTTTTTGTGCAATCGACTACGAAGGACGGTTTTTGTAATGTAACGTCTTGGAACATCTTGGATGTCACTGTTATACATAATTTTAATGAATTTAATTACTATGTATTCAATATTGCTAATATGAGTCCTGCATTTTAGTGGTTTTCTGTTGTAGTTAACATTACTGTCAAGAGTCTGGTCAGGTCAGGAACAGCCAAATTAAATCTTGTTTACTCTTTGTGTACTTCAGACAGTTTTTATACAATTGTATACGGACTCTGAAGATATATGCAAAGTGCCACAGTATAATTCCGTAAATCATTAAAAGAAGTTATCTTTTACGTTGTAGATTTTATTTGTCATATTCTCAAGTGACGTTTAGTGTTGTTAACACAAACTGTATTGTTTTTTCCTCAGTTAGTAAAAGTCAAGTGTTTTGTGAACACTTATACAACTACCAATTAGGTATGGAGGTAAATTTATAATTTAGTTATTTAGGTATGTGTAATTATAAATCGGGGGGTTAGTAAGTAATTGTAAGTTTTTTAATGACTATGTTACACTAAGTAACTGGACTAGTGAATGTGTGAGTGAAGGTGAAGCTTATAGCTTCCTGTACAAATGTTTTAGTTAAGCGTGTGGGTTTGAATGTCACTACTGATAATGTTTTAATAATAAAATGTAATAATAAGTAATCTTATTTGTTTAATTGTGTTATACACATAAATCATCAATTAATCATCAATCAATTGGATCTTAAGAATTCGGGTTCATTTAACTCAATAAATTATTTTCAGGTTAAAGAAAACTGTCTTAAATAGCTATGGTACTGAGCGCGACTGTTACGCTAGAGTTCCTGGGTTCGATTCTCAGGTTGAGCAGTGTTATTGGATTCTTCTATGAAATTCTCAGTAGCAGTTTGGAGTTTAGGACTTGTGCCCATTTTATGGCAATAGGCTCGCCGCCTCGCCCCCTATTACATGGGACCTAAACATACCGGCGACCTGTGGGTGTACATTAGTACGCCTCTGCCTAACCCTTTGGGGAATAAAGGCGTGATTATGGTATGAGACAAAGAGCACGCCCACCTTTTTCATACAATCGGAGATGGTGGAACTGCTCCTGATTTAATTTGGGTCCGTACTACCGCGTTGCCGAATATTCTACCGCTAAGCAAATAATGTGCTAACGTTATTGTTTTGCCGGCGAACTTGTATTTTAGAGGCCATCCATAAATAAGGTAGCTACTTACGTCACGTCTCACAGGGAGGGGAGTCGAGTCGAGAAGTGCGACAAGGAGTATGAGGGGACATCAGCTTTGTGATTGCAAAATATGTGACGTCGTACTAGGGTGGAGGGGGGTCAATTAAATTCAATCAATTGCAATTGATTGAAATTTATAATCCCAACACTGTTTGCAAGGGTCTTGAAAATCGCAACGTGGTACTGCTAGCGTCTATAAGCCGCAGTTGACGCTAGGGCCATATTCTTGTTCGTCATTACAGTAATCAAATTAATTTACATATTGTCTTCGATAGTCAACTATGCCGCAACACTTCTATGCATACTCTTGCTGTGCTCCTGAGGACATGAGTAGGCAATCTGATTGATTATTATTGTCACCAACAACGTTCGTCGACGGTATAAATAAAACATTATTTGCAAACTTTTTACACAGTTTATTCATTCAAAAATTATACTATTGCCAAACTTTTTTTACTGGCAATATTGTGAAAAACCGTTAATACCGCCATTCAATGAGCGAAAATTGTCCACAATTTGTTTCCGACTCACCGAATAGAATATACATTGATTTAGTTGTATGTAACAGTGTTATAATATTTATTACCTAGATTAGTTCGAAGTAGATCCTCATTTAGTTACCTCATCATAATAAAAATAGAGACTTTATCCCACTCAAGACTAACATCAAATTGAAATTCAACTCGCAACTACATAATTTCATAATTAACTATAATACAAATAAATTGTACAAACATTTCAAAAGTATACGTTTTCGAAGTTAAGGGATAAACGCATTACATAAAATATATACCTACCCTAAAAATATGGCCTTACATTAGAAATAAAATATGCATGCACACACTAAAACTATAATTAAAAATAAATGCCAACACTAATTATAAAGAACTAGAATAAACTTTGGTAAATAACTAGCAAGCCCATGTGAATTATAAATTCACTTACACCTGTGCTGTGACCCGCTGTTCCAAATAACGATAAAAACCATACTTAGTTTATTTACCAAGTTTACATAATTTCATCAATTTAGGGAAACGTTTTGAATTATAGAAGAAGTGTACCTAATAGGAATGTTGTAAAGAAATTATACTGCTAAAGCTGAGAAGGCAAAACTCAATTACATGTTAGAAATTGAAATTACTACTTTTTATAGTGAATCGTCACTATCAAAAAGTAGTAATGTATTCGTGTGACCTTTCATTTATTTGTAAACGAACACAAATAATAATACGCAAAATATCTGTGTAGGGATCTTCTTTGGTGATTCAAATACATGACAGGATTATTTAACTTGTTTTTACATTTCATATTTACACTGGTTCTGGGCGACTAACAAATTCGTATTATTGCTTCATTTTCATTTTTGGTTCCAGAACTTCGTCCTTTAGGTTTAATTAAATCTGAAGATTATTTAAAACATTAGGACCATTCATTTGTGTTATCATTACTTTTTATGTATTAGTTTATTTGATAAATAGATAGTTTAAAATTATATTTGTTTACCATACATAAATATTATCTACCTTAAACAGTAATATTTTATAATGTTTTATTCAACAGTTTAACTCTTTTATTTGCATATTATAATTATACTTCCAAAATCTACTACCGCAATAGCATGCTGAACGCGTGTCTTAAAATATAGTTCACATTTAGACAATGTCATGAGTCTTAGGAACTCTGTGTAAACTTAATTATAAAAGAGTAGATTGTTTTGTAAAACTAATGAGGTTTTTAAGCTAGATAATAATTAAAACGCATTTCAATAAATCATAATATTACAGAGAAAAAAAATGAAATACCTATATGTCAAGAATTTGCGACATGGAAACAATAAATTAGGAATAAGTTTTTAGATACAACTATGCACACAAAGCAATAGAAAAAAAAACTTATTTAAATAAAATCTACTCGTAAAAAAACACTATTTAAAACCGAATCCGTGCGTCGCAGCATGCCACTGCGGCATTAAAATATATCCTAACTATTTGTAACTTGTAAAAATGTCATAACTTGAAACACTGAGGTGAGTGGCACATTATTGTGTAGTCCGATACTTACACACGACACACACGTATTTCAACTAGACAACACGATCCACGATATAAAATAAACGAAGACTGTTTACAAATTGGATTAAAATTAACACAATTTCTGTTTAGTAGACGATATTTTACAATTTTTATGAGCAATATGTTTTCAACTAAAAATAAGCGTCGCAATGATTAGAGATATTGAACCATTGAATTCGTATACTTATATTATCAACTGTTTTCGCAAACGAGCGTGTATGAGTGTTTCTATTTGAAATACGTTATACGTTGGCGCATTGTCAAATTCATAGGCTGAAAATATGGTTATATTACAGTATGTGACGCTCATATAATTTTAAGCCAATTATCCTAAATTTGTATATTATATTTATAAGATTCTCACAGAAGTCAAAATGGCCGCGAAAATAAGTGAAACAATTTCAGTTAATAAATTAATTTTACCTAATTTCCATTTCTTATTATATGAATGGCACTTTTGTGAAATATCAGGATCGTAGCTATGCTTAAATATGATTACCAATCATATGCCTAAAATCTTTGTTGGATGATCATTTATTTTAATTTATATTCACCTAGGTATATTGGTTAGTTATGGACTCAATATTTACGAAATATACTTATTATATAAAGAAAGTCCAAAGAAAGGAAAGCTAAGAGCTAAAGGACTTTCTTCAATTCGCATTATGAAGTTAAAGTGCTGCCATCTTCGATATAAAATTTAACAATAATTATAATATCGAACGATAAGACGTGCAATCACTGAATTATCTGCTACAATACAATTGATGTAGTCACTTGTATGGTTTTTTTTTATTATGATATTTAATTGATAATAAATGAAGCCTTCTGATAATTGTCAATAATGCATATACACGATATTGAATATTACTGTTTGAATTAGAATATAAAATCATGAAACAATTACGTCAAGCTGCGATCCTGAGAGATACGAAACAATTCTTATAAGTATTAAATAACTTTCGTAAGGAATAATCATAGTAGATTATGTAAAGTTTTACTCAAAAATCGATCCGCCATGTCACTGCTAGTAATTTCGTGATTTAATCCGCAAGAATTATAGTTGAGTAGTTTTCACACTTATTTTATAGAAATACGTTATTAAAAGAAATAAAATACGTTTATTTAAGACTATTCAAATGATACTGTTTACAAGTACTCTGGCCATTTTACAGTATTGGCCCTAAAGCTTAGTTTAAACACAAAACAAGCCAGCGATGTAGCCAAAAGTTTTTAAAGTAATGATGTTTGCCAACTCGTACTAGACCAACATGGTGAACTATGGCACGAGAGTAAAACCGCACATAATAGTAAACCCTAAAGCTTGATTTGCTCCTACGCTGACATCGGTTGGGCATATAGATAACACAATGTTTGAGACACCGCAAAGTGACGCTGACGTCCGCCGCAGATTTTCTATTTTACATACGCCACTGACGGTACGCTCGACCGTCGTCAGCGACCGATGTCATCGTAGGAGGAAATCAAGTCTAAACAACAGATATTTAAAATTAAGGACACTGCTTAAGGGTCGAAAATCAATGCATACATCATCATAATTAACTGTGCTAAGAACATTTTCGGCGTGTACAGTAACTTATTTCTAACTTGAACATGTCTGCTTCTCCCCGAGCAGATTACTTTGGTTCTATTTTCAACTATAACTGAATATTATAAAGATGATTATTCATAGTCTGAAGGATATTTTTTATTCTCCGGGTACACTGTGTATCTTATTTGGTTTGTTAACAGAATAACAACCACATTTTAAAAGCGACTTGTTTAGCTCGAAGCTTTTTCCAAAATTTATAACAATTCGTTCATTTCATTTCAAAATCAAACTAAAAACTTTCACACATGTTAAAAATAATTAATTTAATTTAAATGTATATTAATAACAAGAAGCATATTATTCTCCCCATTATCTAATGTGTAGGACAAAAGGCAGAGCGATACCTTTTTAATATTTATTTCAACAAAAAGAAATATATTTTTTTATAAACTCAAAGGACACATTTCCTTTGAGTCAGAGAGCCAATGATAAATTATGTTTTTATTTATGTATTTTTACAAAGGAAGATATGGCGCATATATTATGTCTGGCATCAGTAATTAATTTGATGATGTGTTTCTGTTTGAATGGGAACATAACATTTAAGCCAGTGAAATTATGGCCAGATGAGACCTAACTAAAGTCTCAAGATGACAACTCGCAAGTGTTACTACTGTTGTTGTTGCGTGTATAAGCAGCAGTTGCCGCTTACCATCGGACGGCCCGTAAGCAAGTCTATCTTATTACAATAAAAAAGGTTTTCGCTCGCCTCTTGTCCCTTGTAATATTATTATGAAGTATGGCAACCGCTTATAATTAAGAAACACGCCAGTTATAAACATTCGACGGACGGACTACTATTAACTACGTATATTATGTTAACGCACATACACACACGCAAGCATCCGCCATTTCACCTCACTGTCAACGACAAAACTGTATTTTTTTTGTATTTTATATGTTGTTTAAAGAAACCCAGATATTCTTAAAGTTACTAGTTGCCTAGAAAATTAAATTAATATATTTTTTAAATAATTATGTAGTACTGTAATACTATTTTTTTACAAGTAATGTGAAAATTTAGTGTCTGAATACCTATAATTTGATTTATTTAAAGAAATAGTTAATGTTTTAATGCACAAAGGAATAATCACTCACTCACATAATTAAAAAATAAATAAGTATGACCGGTCAATTCCTTAAAAAAATTTAGGTTTATATTTTAAATATTAGATAAATATGTTTCCTATCAAAATAGGAACCCTCAAAATGGGGTGGACTGCTGCAAAAACTCGTAGGCCTCGGTAATAAAAACTGAGGGAAATAGTGTTGTCTCTCACTTGTACGGATCAAGACAGTTCTGTCTCAGTTTTTGTTAACGCGGAAGTAGAATTATATTTATATAATACTAAAGGCCGGAGTCGCGTCGTAGCCGTTTTTAAGTAACTATTTATATTTGAGATAACATTATGTGCACGCCAAATGACAGTTATTGAACCAAGTTATTAACTAACGAGTTTTTTAAACTGAGGCTCATATTCAGAGACGATTCTAAGCGTGAAATTATTCTACCTTAAGTCAAACTAGCTATTACGCGCGATTTCAGTCGCGTCGCAAAATATTTATCTTACTAAACTCTGTTTTTAGGCGGCGTATTAAGATGAAAATGCACCAAATTTTAACTTAGACCTCCAGCAATACAACTGTGAAAACAGCATCTAATTTTGTGCACTAGTTTCTGCGTGATGCGTGTACAAATATACACAACAGACTGACGTACAAAAGTTCTAGCTTTTATTGTTCTTATATCATGATTAGCCAATTACAATTTTTTATAAAATTATAATGATTTCAATAAAAAATTGACATACGGAAGCATAAGTTTTATTATACCTTGAATATTAGCCTTAGTTCTTCGTGGTAATAGAAAGTGGTTCATTAACTTTTCGTAGTGCGTTCATTTAGTCGATTTTTAAACATTACATAGACAAAATCGACTAAATGTTGTGCTCACGACGCCACGCGGTTCCGCCTCTCTAATAACGATCGACAATGCGCCAAACAAGTACTACCTTACGTTAATCTAATATTATTAGTTCGCACAACACTTCTTCTGACCGCTTATCTGCAACAATGCAGTACATCTTCTGCTGGCAACAAGACAATAACATGAAAAAATAAGAAAACAGCCAAGTGCGAGTTATACTCGCGCAGTGTTTCGTGTACTTAGTTTAAAGTACACAATATGAATATATTATGTACATAGAGTTGATACATTTATTAACATTTAAAAACTTAATATCGTCCCCGGCGCGCGGGGGCGAGACAGACCTTCGTCTTATTGCCTGCCGTCGCCATTCAACTTAAAGAAAAAAAAACATAAAATAACATTTTTAATTTGCCTTATTAGGACATTGTTTTGCCAATAACGACTGATGTGATTTTTTAAAATTAATGTTTATTTTTATATTTGCATTAGTTTTAATTAATTTAATTTAGTTCCGTAGTGTCTTTTTGTATAATACATTTTATTATCAGGCAATTTGATTCCATGAGATATTAATTACTGAGACTTACGCGAATATGAGATATATAGAAATAAATAGAAATGACGAATAATATTAAATTTGTTACTGTTAATAGATTTTTTGGGGCAGCTATAACGTAATGTTTTGTTTCAGTAAATACATCTCAATAAATTACAACTTGGTATTTCTTATACGATTATTAGTGTGTACTCACGATGCTATTGTGGCGTTTGCGGTGACGAGGAGCGCGAGTGCGCCGCCAACGACTGCTGCAGCGCCGCCGGCGTCAGCCACTCCCTGAAACACAATATAACATTACATAATAATCATATACATATATGTCCCCTTAACCGCGATTGCTACGTTAGAAAAGTTCTCAGCAGCTCGGAGTTTATATGTATTTGTACCTGGTTAATGGCAATTGACTCGCCTCCTATTACATGGGATCTAAACATACCGGCGAACTGTGACTGTACGTACACAAGAGCTTGAATTTGTCTCGCCCAATGTCGGCCCTGTGCTTCTCTTCGGGGACTTAAAGGCAATCTGGTGAACAGTTTTGGTGTAGCAAGCAATATTTTCAAAATTTGGTTGTGTATTACATTCATTGTTGAATGTAGATTAGATACATAAGGGTAAATAACCTTTATATCTTGTAATAACAAGTTATATAATCGCATGTTACACTTATACCAATAAGATTTTAAAAATGTACATAGAAGAATCGTAGCGTGGGGAACAAAAAAGTTTTTGTTTGCCATGGATTTACGAAGAAACAAAAAATATTTAAAAGTTTGTTAAAAATAAAAAAAAATAAAATTAAAACGACAGTATACATGACTCACTTGGGCAGACACCGCTGCAGGAAGGGAACACAGGAGCTCACGTACGCGAGCCGGTTCACCCACGCCGGGATGTCGCGGTCGCATAGCGCCTGCGCACAAATGTTAATACAAATACCCTCTTCATTATGAAATAGGTATTCAGTCATTCGGTGTCGACATGTGGCGTGCTACTCTGCTTACACCCATGGGGGAAGAGGGGAGGGTGGGTTCAATAACCCCATTCGTTAGTCGTTAAGAGTCCGGCGGACCGATTTTCCTTTACAAACGTAATACCTTAATAAATCGTAATTCAAACACAATTTAATCTAATTGTGTTATTATTCGGATTCTGATACCGTTAATTTAGGTTCCTACGCTACCAAAATGCTTCACTGGAAATAAATGTGAGCGAATGCAATTTTTGATAAAATTACCAAGTTTGGAATGATTTTCTAATCTTTTATTTCCAATGAAGTAGTAGTAGACGAAATAGTACGATAGGAACCTAGATAGACGTTATTTCAATCCGAATAATAACATAATTTGATAGAATATTGTTTGGATTACGATTTATTTTGATATTACGTTTTTGTGGCCAACTCTACTCTACTATTTATTTGTAAACTTACATTTTCATAAAAATATAAAACGTGATATAAACCTATAGCTATTATGTTTTGTCTTGATTACCCGTATCAAAAAAAGACAAAACATATTACAGATATAAGAAGTTTATAAGACGATTTGAAGCCGAGATATTTGAAAAAAATAATGCTGGCTTAATAAAAGTAATAGTAGAAAAACAATTATCTTTAGAATTTTTTGTTTCTCTGTATTTTTGTGAATGCATCACGCAAAAACTACTGCATGAAATTGGATGCGGTTTTCACAATTGTATTGCTGGAGGTCGATATATTAAATCTTTTAGGGACGCGAATCCGACCTAATCGCTAGTGACTAAACTCCTATTTAGGCTACAGAATACATTTAATTATCAAAAGGAGAGAAGCATCGCGGCCCATCGTATAGTGCATATCAACAGCGCTGGTGATGATATCATTACTCATTAAAGCCAAGCGGCATTGTTGTTCCCATTCCAATTGTTTACCGATAGTGTTTCTTCCTGTTACCAATAAACGCACGGTATCAAATAATAGATAATTTCTCTTCTGTCTACATTCCCGACAGTTGTTTAATTATGATTAAAAATTATTATAGAAAAGATTTAGGTTCGTAAACTGCCTCATTAGTTTGTTGGTCGTAAGCGCGACTCCTACACTAGTTTCTGGGTTCGATTCCAGTCGAAAAAAGAAAGTGTTGTTGGGTTTTTCTATGAAATTTTCAGTAGCACCTCCCAAATTAGGCCGAGTTTGGATTTGTGTCAATGACAATATGCTGGCTCTCTATACGTACATTAAACAGTCAAAATGTCAATCAATTATATTTGTAATCAATGGCAATTGAATTATTTCATTTTTTTTTAATTGGAATTGATTAACTGGGGAACTTTCACATTTGTACAGTCAACTAAGCTACCGAGATCTCTGTACAAGTTTAGTGTTAAGGGTCCGGCGGAGCGAATTTCCCGTCCAAACGTAACACCAAAATAAATCTTAATTCAACAGAAGTATGAAGTAGTAATAGACGAAATGGTAACGTAGGAACCTAGATTAATGGTGTCCAAATCTGAATAATAACACAATTTGATGAAATTGTGTTTGAATTACAATTTAGTTTGGTATTACGTTTTTACGGGAAATTCAGCGTCCGCCGGACCCTTAAGATGAAGGTGATTGACATAGGAAGATGGCTGGTTCGAAGCACGATTGAGGTAGTATTTTCTTTCATGTCATTTATGACTAAAAAATCTCAACATGTGTATTAAAATTATGGCTATTGTATTACACATGTTCGCCATTGGCAATTGGCTTGACTGATTTATTTTTTATAGCCTCATGAAAATAGAGCCCATCATCAGAAACAAACTTAAAATCTGTTAAAAAATAAGGAAGTTATAAGCATTTTAATTATATGCTACACAGAGAACGTACTTTAGAGAATTGTGACGTCACAACTCACTGTGCCATACAAATCCTATAATGAGACACTCGTTTTGCGGAAAGGGAAGCATCCCCCCTCAATCAATATTAGCCGATTATAATTATTTTTTCAGAATACAAATTGAATTTATGTAATTACTTTTTGACTGAGACTGTTATTTTTAATAAATCAAACACCAGTCAAGTACCCAATTATTGGGGGCAAAAATATGCCACAGGTAAAACTGTAGGGCCGGATTAAGAGGTTTGGAGGGCCTGGGGCAACTAAGGAGTGGAAGCCCCTGGTCCCTTATTATTGACCAAATAAAATGATAAATTTTTTCAGAGGAGTTGATGATTTCGCTGTTTTTTTGTCCTATCGTAAGTCATTAATTATTATTTAATTTACTAGTGTTTACTAGAGGGTATATGAAAGTTTTTTGTGGAGGCCCAGGCGCTGTAGCCCCGGATAAGCCTAGGCCCCCTAAATCCGGCCCTGGATAAAAGTTTCAACGAAAGACGGAAGGGAACGAGGATAGAAGCCTCAAAGAGTGTTCTCATAAAACAACTTTTTTCGCATCTGGTGGAAAAAAAAAAACAAAAAAAACTTAAAAATGATCGCGTGTATGCACACACGTGATTGTGCGCGCGTCGCCCAGTAATTATTTATCAGACACAGCTCGATACAATCGTTATCGCTAATTGTGCTATTGTGTTACTCGTAATTGACTCGTAATAGTAGAACAGTTCCGTAAAACCAGACCGCTGGATTATTAAAAGCTTGTATTTTATTTACTAGAAACGCCGATGAATTGGGTTTGGATAATAATAGAAAAAGAAAAGAAAGAAAGAAGAAAGAAAATATATTTATTTGCATGGACAAGACGCACACAGCAGTCATATACAAACAAACAAAAAGCAAACTAAATGTGAAGGTGGGTAAGTATGCGTCACATCCACGCAAAACGGCCATCGCTCGGCTTATTGCTATGACTCGTGCGCGGGGCAGAGTCACAACGCACAATGATATTTTTATTTCGGTCTCGTTTTTAGTAACTTAATACAGACTCAATAGAAAAATAACATAATATACCATCACGCCAGTATTATTCGAAGGGTTAGGCAGAGGATTACTGTGCACCTATAGACTCTATAGTTCGCCAGTATGTTTATCATGTTATAGGGTCAAGCAAATGTCCGCCTTTCACCAGGCACAAATCCAAACTGTAGGTAATTTCATGGAAAAACGCAATAACACTGCTGGACCAAGGAATTGAACTCAGTACCTCATGACCAGCAGTCAAGCTTACTGACTAATAATAATGAGGAAGTAGACTGATGAGACAATATTACACTACACAATATTAAATTAAAAGCCTTGTTATCGTTTATCTTCCAATATTCGTTTTATATTAAAATAAATAATAAATCTCAATAATAACTGGTTCATTACACTAGTGGTCCTGAGCGCAACAGCTACGCTAGAGGTTCTGTGTTCGATTCCCATCTTGAGCAGTGTTATTGGGGTTTTCTATGAAATTCTCAGTAGCACCTTGGAATTTGTGGCCGGTTAAAGCCAATAAGCTCGCCCTCTGTCACATGGGACCTAAACATACCGGCGAACTGTGGGTGTACGCCTCTGCGCGTTAGTACGCCTCTGCCAAACCGAATACAGGCGTGATGGTATGTTATGTGATGATTGATAAATCACAATCAGGTTCAAAAAAACCTTCAAAATATATAATTTTAGCATTTTAGCAGTTGGTTCACACATAACCTTTGATAATCTTCTAATCGTTGTGGCTATAAATCACTAAGATTAAAGCCAAATTGCCTGCATGCAAAATAGGTGCCCACAGCCTACATAATTTATTATAATTAATTGTATAAGCCAGTCGCCTGAAACGTAATAATAAATAAATTGTTACGAATTTAAATAGTCTATTCTTATTCAGACCTTGACCGATTACAATTAAACCACATCTCAGAGGTTTCCTACTAACAACTCGCCGTTCGAAGATGATTTTAACTATTATTTTATATGAAATAAATAATATCAATACAACGCGATAAAATCCGTATAGTAGTTTTATTTTAATAACAATTTTAACTGATTTATCTAACTTTTGGTTTACAACAACCATTTTGGAGATAAAGGGACAAACAAATAACTTTTTGCCCTAAACGCATACATCTTCTGTATTCCGTCGTGGGAAAAAAAGGATGAGGAAATGACTGCTAGATTTTAAATTAAACATAACATAATCAACCCATTATATTGTCCCACTGCTGGGCACGGGTCTCCTCTCAGAATGAGAGGGATTAGGCTATAGTCCACCACGCTGGCCTAGTGCGGGTTGGCAGACTTCACACGCCATCGAGAAAATCTCTCAGGCATGCAGGTTTCCTCACGATGTTTTCCTTCACCGTTTAAGCGCGTGATAATTAACTATTAATACGTACATGACTTCGAAAAGTCAGAGGTGCGTGCCTTGGGTTCGAACTCGAGACCTTTGACTTGGCAGTCCAAGGGTCATACCACTAGGCTTTAAATTAATTACATAAAATCATTTCAGAGAAAATTGTCTGTTAAAAAAGGCATAGGCACGCCAAGTTGATAACCACAGTTCGGTTTCGTTATTTTTGCCTAAACAACGTTTCTAATCAATCAAATCCCAAAAAAATAGTAATCTATACTAATATTATAAAGAGGAAAGATTTGTATGTAAGTATGTTTCTAACGAATTGGATCAAAAAGTACTGGACCGATTTCAAAAATTCTTTTGCCGTTAGAAAGCTACATTATCACTGAGTAACATAGGCTATATAACATCACGCTACGACTTTTAGGAACGGAGCAGCGCGGGCGAAATTCCGAGCGGGTCGCTAGTCTGTAATATAATTATTATCATGCAATGATAGTGGGTCTCACGTAGTTAGTTAGATAAACTTGCATAATCTTGCGTAACAAAAAGCTAATAAGACTTGTTCAAAATGACTTACCAAACAAAATGCTGAGGTGAAATGATTACAGTTGTTGTTCATAAGGTGATACCTGAAAAAGGAGATTAATTATTTTAAATTAATTAGACTGCACGATTGGGATAGCGGCTAAGGTGGTTCACTCGTTACTATGTACTCGTTACGTGTGAAGTCACGTGACTTCGATTCTCATCCGACACAAATTAGACGACACGTTTGGCGTAGCGGCTGAGCGATCGGCTTCTGCGTCACGTGTTGTGGGTTCGATCCCCACAAGGAGCAAAATATTTGTATGATCTACAGGTACTTGTTCCGGGTCTGGGCGTTAGTGTATGTGAGAATTTGTGTTTGTAAACGCACCCACGATACAGGAGAAAATCCTAGTGTGGGGGCAACGTTTTTTTAATAAAAAACATATGTTTGTGTGTTCCACGGATATTTGTTTCTTGTAATGTAATGTCTATAAACTTCCGGGATCGGTTATATACCGCATGCATCAATAAATCCCAGCGACGATTTCCTATTTTAAAAAGCTTCTTTAAACTGGGCTGTAGTTTTATTTAATTTTATAAAGTCGTCTCCTTGTATAGCAGAAAATTACTGTCCGATTATGATAACCTTTGAAATTGATAGCGGTGTGAGGTGCTGTACGTGACAACCTTGGATATCACCAGTAATAGTTTTAGAGAATTGTAGTAATCAGTGACGCGTTTAGTTAATTAGTGTTATTTGTAGTCTAACTTGTTCTAAAGTAAAATGTCAAAACAGTAGATATTCAGAACCATTTAAATATTGACGTCAAACTAAATAGTAATAGCTAGACGGGTTTCTTGAGCAGGTACAAGAAAATATTCGATCTTATTTGAAGATGTAATGAAAGTATTATCCCCTAGACTGCCAAGTTGCCTGTTTCTTTTCGAAATAATATGCGTATTAATAATTTATTATCATTCGCATAAACGGTAAAACATGAGTGAGGAACCCTGTCAGAGATTTTCGAGATGGTGTGTGAAGTCAGCAGTGGGACAATAAATGGATAAACAGTGATGATAAATAGCCCTAACAATAGTTTATAGGACCAAGACTCTACCTAGGATATGGGGTTAGCTATAGTTAACTATAAGACATAGATGGTTATGGAAAATATGGCGAGGAAATCTGCATGCATAGACGGCGGCGTGTGAAGTCTGCCAACATGCACTAGGCTAGTGAGCTGGACTTCAGCCTGACCGTTCTCATTCTGAGAGGAGATCCGTGCCCAGCAGCTGGGCAGTATATGTATGGTGTACTGAGAATGTAATGTATACGTAGGTACACATACCTGTCACCGCGGAACTGTTTGCCTAGCTCTGCTACCAGTCGTCTCACTTCGTCTTCGCTGAAGTCTGTATATCCTATGTGTACGCTTTGTCTGTAATACAACGATTAAACCCATTAGTATTATACAGAGTGAAATTTAATAGACACGTGTCAAATTAAAAATACGATTCTATGTGTAACAAGCAACATTTAGAACATGTGATTAGTATTTTAAAAATAATTTGGTAACGTCTCGTGCGCTAATTTTCTCGTGAATAGAATAAAATGTTATTCCATACATTTTGATTGTGTAAATATTACACTTTAGTATGGTATAGCTAATTTCTTTTTCCATATTTCAGTGTCGGTCCAATGTTCGTTTTGCTGCGGGATAACAACCATAGTATATATATAGTGTGTAGGTAGACTAATCCCTCTCATTCGGAGAGGAGATCCGTGCCCAGCAGTAGGATAATGTAATGGGTTGATTATGTAGGTACAGATCTATGGCTTAAAATTAAGAAACAATCTTGGACCCAGTCGGGCACAGCAAAGTTTATACAGTAGGAGAGAGGAGCGCTTTTTTTTTAAAATTGCTAATATGAATAACAACAATTTCAATTAATTCTAAACAAAATTAAGCAAATGCTATTTGTAATTTGACCATAATTTATCTGTAATTTATTTTAATTGTATTCATAAGCATGCTATGATTTCCTGTAAATTAAGAAATACAAGGTAATTGTAACTGAATTGTATTTGTTGATTGTATGTTAAGTACATGTGTATTTTTTGTTGGAAATCCAAATAAATATAATAAAATATTGTACAGAAGCTAAGTAACTTGTGAATTGTATCGTCGATAAGTAGGAAGTGTGCGGTGACGATGACGCGAGTTTCACGCTTTTTGTTCACCCAAAAATGCTCAACTCAAATATAAGTTTTCACTTCAAAAAAATATGTCATAAAAGGAAAAAATCTTGCATCTAGTGTGTTTAGTCCGTAGGAGACCAACATACTTATTACCCCAGGTCGCATCCATGAAGATTTGCCGCACTATAAAAAAGTATGATGAAGCAAAAAGATGAGACATGTTTACCTGAACCGGAACTGCTCGCCAAGCTCGCGCTCGTCGCGCGGCGTGATCTCGAACACGCCGGTGAAGGCGTACGGATGTCCCCCGTACGCCCACTCCGAGCCGTGTACCTGTACCCCGCTGTGGAACACGCCCACGCCAGCCCCCGCCGTGTACCTGCATCACACACATTTGTAGTAATGGGACAAAACGAATAAAATTATAGCATATAGGTAGCATCTATTCTAAAAGCAGCGGTAGCCTAATGGCTAGTGCGTCGGACTGGCGATCATGTGGTTGCCAGTTCGAAACCCACCCATTGCACTACCGACGTGAACCCACTCTTAAGAGTCCGGCGGACCGAATTTGTCTTACAAACGTAATACCGAAATAAATCGTAATTCAAACACAATTTAATATAATTCTGTTATTATTCGGACTCCGATACCATTAATCTAGGTTCCTACGTTACCATTTTATCCAAAATACTTCACTGGAAATAAAAGTAAGCGAATGCAATTTTTGTTAACTTTACCAAGTTTGGAACGATTTTTCGGTCTTTTATTTCCAGTGAAGTAATAGTAGACGAAATAGTATCTAGAAACCTACATTAACGGTATCCAAATCGGAATAATAACATAATTTGATAGAATATTGTCTGGATTACGAATTATTTCGGTATTAGGTTTTTGTGGGCAATTCAATCTTAACACAGCCATTCAGCTTAGCACGTAGGTACTAGTAATGTGCGACCCACATTGCTAATACCCTTTTTTCAACAAGTTACAGATAAGTCGCTTTGTTTACTGTCATAAGTCAGTCTAACAAAGACATCAAGAAACTAGGTATGCTCAAACTGATGTTGAAACTTTTTTATGTCTTTTTGTCCCATTTTCATGGGCATGGAGAAAATGTTCTTCCCCTATGAGATTTTTTTTTGTTGGATACAAGACTTGCAAAATGTCAGGTTTTTTAACTTCTGTAATTATGCAGGTCTTTTTCAGGTTCGGGTCTTGAGGTTAAGTTCAGGTTTTCTTTAGTTTTCGGATCGAATTAGAATGGTATTATGAACATTTTCACTGGCAAATTTATTTCAGAATCATCAACAATAACCCAAATTTAATAATATTATGTATGAGATTAAGAGAGATAGGGGAAAGAGACTCTTTTACTGAAAGAGACTTCATAAAAATAACTTTCTCTCTTACAAAGTGTAGAGGAGCGTATAACAAGCAATCATTCCCCCGAAGTCAGTCCTGGGGTGCAATATAAAATAACTAAGCTATGCCAGCGGTGTCCAGGCACAGGGCCAGACCAGAACATTTTCAAGGGTGCACTTAAAGAAGCTCGCACCGGTTGCCTAAAAGGCAAGTTACGGCACTGCTTTTAGCCAAACCATAATAGGGTTGTCGCTCACCAGTTGGTCCAGTACATGTCGTAGACGTTGAGCACGACGGCCGCCTGTCCGGGGCGAGGCGCGCGCTGCTCGCCCCGCCGCGACAGCAGCGACATGCACGACGGGAACATGGCGCAGATGCCGCACGACTGCGCACACCAAACACGACACATTACACACTATACTACATCAAATTCCAAATTTAATTAAAACAGTTAATTGAATTTTTTTTTTTCACTCTCGACGCAAAAGCAACACCCTCATAATTATTCAAATATTGAATACTCGGCCTGTAAAAGATCGCGTCGCAGATTTACATATTTGTATTTCTTCTGGGCAATGGTTTTTGTTCGGAGAGTTGACTTTCTTTATACATACATTATTTGAATTACAAATAAAGACACCGCTTATTTACATAAAATAAAAGAATGTAATAAAATTATTATTTATTTACACAACATTAATTTAAAATATGTCTATTTTCTAACTGTATGTGACAAACAATATTTATAATTAAAGTGATTCATATATCGGTGTTTCGCGATGTGTAGACCAAATTATCTGTACAATTAATGATTATGTGTAGTTGAACTACGTCGTTAGCGATAACACGGCAGTAGTTATTGATCATTCAATGTCTGTAGTCGCATATCGTCAACAAGAAATTTATCCTAGTCAATCTAAATATATATAAAACTCAAAGGTGACTGACATAGTGATCTATCAACGCACGGCCCAAACCACTGGAGGGATCGGGCTGAAATTTGGCATGCAGGTAGATGTTATGACGTAGCAATCCGCTAAGAAAGGATTTTGATAAATTCTACCCACAAGGGGATAAAATAGCGGATGAAAGTTTGTATGAAACTTTGTCAATTTTAAACCGATCGGGCTGAGACTTTGCATGCATATAGCTACTATGACGTAGGCATCCCCTAAGAAAGGATTTTGATAAATTTTGACCTATGTAGGGGTGAAATAGGGGATGAATGTTCATATGGAACAAAGTAACTATTCCACGCGGACGAAGTCGCAGGCAAAAAGCTAGTCGCATCATATAATTGAAACTAATCACAAAACGAATAGGGTAGGGTTTTGTAATTTAGGCATTGTACGCATGTTGAACGTCTTTTAATCGTGTATAGGATTTTCTTCAAGCTATTTTTAAGTCCTATCATTATATTTATAGAACGTAATTATTTTCGAGAACGAAGAGTATCTAACAGGGTAAACACAACCACCGTTACAAATGGTTGTCACTTTTATCTTACTCTCACATGTCGAAGAACGGAAAAAGCTTGCAATTCTACAATATTTTTTCTTTAGGGTTCACGGTCTAGACATGTGTATGTCTGGTAGAGCTGACTTATTGCAACGTGTCGATGTTAAACTACATCCCGACAGAATTTTACGGTCTCGCAGCCGTTAACCTAGATTTAACCAATATTGAAATGCGTGGGAGCAATCGATTGTTATTATTGTTCAAAGCATTAGCGATACATCATTTAAATGTAAATAAATTTTAAGACCTGTATGTTGTAGTTTTGGGTAGGTATTCAAAAAATACACCTGATAGGAAATAGTAAATTATTATTGATTCGTATTTATTTATTTTGTACAGGCTTTACGTACCTACTTTTAAAGTCAGATAGTTGGAAGTTATAGATTGATGTGTAACGGTGTGTAAAGGGGGTGTTATAGTGATTATAATATATAAATAGTTGTGGTAAAGTTGCCAAGAAAAGCTAAGTAAGCTAATATTTTTTGCAAAATATTAAGCGTATGTTTTGTATAGTATCAACGGCAAAGTAGGGTGTTTGCAAATCATGGATGACATTCAGCAAGTGTACTTGAGCTTAAGCATAAGATATATTTTCCGAGTTTAAACTATTGATTTTGTTAATCCAAATATTAAACCTATGTATTTTATTTGAATTGACAAATCATAAACTATGGTTAGAACAGTTAAATTGTGTTATGTAAATATAATTTCATCTGTAATACCTCATACATACGAATAAGCTAATATTACGTAAAACCACGTCAAACTCATTACATTGTCAGTGGAATGTTAACACACTGTGACTTAGGCGAGGTCCATACAGATTGTCAGAGATAACATAATTACTTTGAACCCATTTTTGTAGTGTCGAGTCAATATACGATAAACAGTATTTATTTTAAGTGACTTCCAATAAATATTATGACAGATGGTATTAAGTGATTAAAAAAATAAAATTAACACGTTTTTATCAATGTTAAGATATCAACTTTAAGATATAATAAAACTTGGTAGAAGAAAAATGTTAACAACATCGAGGGCCCTAATATTGCTATATGTAACCATTTTGTAAGGAAATCTGTATGATTACGAAGCAAATAATCGTGGAATTATCACAGAAAACTCGCCGGGCGAGTTAACGCCAGGAATACACCCAAATCTAATAGAAAGCTCTCCTGCACTCGCCCTAACACTTCGTCATGTCAAAGACGGCTTGTTAAAAGCAGGTGTCGAGGCCGCATCAAAGGCTAAAGCATCGCTTTGACGTGCAAGTGAGGCGCTCAGCCCGAGTGCAGAGTTCACGCGATTTAACTAACGTCACACTTTTCTACTGCGAAATTGAGAAGAGGCACATTACATATTTATGCAAAATATTTACAATCGTTGCAAGTGGTTTTCTGTACATACACTCATCCCTCATTAATTCCTCTCATTAAATACATACATTGTATGCATGTATTTAAATGTGAAGAAATGTAAGTATACTACACATTGGTGACTTGGCAGTGTTGCTAAACACGTTAGCGTTACTGCCCGCCTGATGTCATTTAAAGCAGCAAAAGTAAGGTTCAAAATCAAGACAAGTCGAGGTCTATCTTCTTGCCATTTGCTATCGACAGCAAATTGAAAGGGAAAAACAAAAGAAGGCAATGGAAACATTGAATTAGGTTTCAATTTAGCATATGGGTCATATCTTCCACTGCACCAAATTCACATTAGGCATTACTTATAGCGACGCAAATATCTAGCTATTTTTTTTTTAAAAAAAAACGTTGCCCCACACTAGGATTTTCTCCTGTATCGTGGGTCCTCCTGTCGTACAAACACAAATTCTCACATACACAAACGCCCAGACCCGGAACAACTACTTGTAGATCATACAAATTTTGCTCCGTGTGGGGATCGAACCCACAACACGTGACGCAGAAGCCGATCGCTCAGCCGCTACGCCAAACGTGTCGTCAATTGAACAGTGTGCAAACAGTATAAATTGTAAACCTAGTCTAAATTAGTAAGCGTCACGCGATTAAGCCACCGTTTACCACGTATTTAAAGGTTTTGTACCATTTCAACCGTAGATGAAGAAAATTGTATTACTTTGGTTCACGGTTCTCACTGGCAGCCTATTATGATGTTTCTGAGTATGCGTGACAAAACTAACTTGACGTCATAATTAAAAACTGCCATCTATTTTTAACGGAGAGTTAAAGTGTTATCGACACGACAGTTTTATGTACAAAGCCAAGCTTATCGGATACTTTCTTTTGTTTTGTGTAAACAACGGGGAGTATACGAGCTATGCTCCTTTTATCTGTTATTGGAAAAAAACACTATCGACGGATTTCGATACATTCATAAGCTATCTATATTAGACGGCATTCAATCTAGAGGTCGCTAGCGCGATTGTTGAGGGTTAGATTCCGGGTCATGCAGTGTTTTATTGTTTCTTTTTTTTACTAGAAAGCTATCAGTAGCATCTCTGGGGTTAAATTTATGACCGCCTAGAGATGCCAGGACATTTAATTTTTGCCAAAGTGCCTAGACAGAACCCCATCTATAAGATTGATTTAAATAGAGGTACATATTTTTGTTGCCCGAAATACCTCGGCATAAACCCAACTGTATGTCCGCCTCGATGTCTATTACGTAGGACCTAATCATTGAGTTGTGAACTAGAAATTTGAGTTGGTTTACACCAGTAGGTACATAAGTACATCTCTGGATATTATAAAAGAAGTTATAGGAATTTGAGTAGGTACCTTACGCAATTTATACCTGCAATCATTCCGGTTGCCGCTTGGGTATGTGAACGAAGAATATCCGACATCCACGTAGGAACTGAAAACCACTGCCAGTCTAAGCCTGAACGTAATACCGGCTATAGTATAGCCGATACCCGGATACATATTTACGAACACACTTTATACATAACCCTGACCACGCGCAAAATGTTTACCTGCACATTTTCAATAAATATCTATTCAAATAAAAACAGCATTTTGGCTCCTGATAATCCATTAAATAGGCTACTGCAACGATATAGTCACAAAAAGGTAAAGGCATTAGACACAATAATATTTTTTCAAAATCGTTAAAATTTTATGACCCGTTTGACTATTCTGCTACAACTCGATATACGAATCAAAACCAACGATACATACATATCCACATGACTTCGGCGACATTCGACGCTACAGGAAATCCAACCACACATTTATTTATAGGTACCCACGATAAAGACTTCTTACAGACGTTCCAATTTCAAACGGCCATTGCGTTTACGACTAAATCACATAGACGCGATAAAATCGTGAAGACGAATGTTTAAACAAGGAACATTGATGCCGGAACGTGATTGAACTACCGTTGCACATGTGCGCCTGCGCCGAGCCCGCCTGTCTGTTAATTGGGGATCACGACCTCTGACTGGGGCCGATTTGAGTCTATGGGGAATATTGTTGAGAAATGTAGAGCATTCAGCATTTTCATTTCTGAAAAATTGGGTATAAGATAATATTGATACTTATACTTATATATATTTTATGGAAAATTGTGAATTGAGAAGACGAAAGAAGAAAATACACAATTACCAAGGAATTGCAAATGTTCAGTCTACCAATAAGAGAAGACAAGCGTGATATTATAAATGTACATTTTATAGGCGTAGCGCATGGCTGTCAGCTTGGCAAGTCAAGGTATAAATAATTAAGACTTCAAATTGTGGTTTTGGCGAGAGGCGAATTCAGGCCACCTAAAAGCTTATGAACATGCGCCGTATAGAAGGCAAACTTAGTACAATCGTGCTCAACTATGACATGCGTGCCAAGAAATAATTTAGTCGTTGTATAGCTCGTGTAAGACTAGAGACGAGATCAGAGATAATACGATGACAAAGCTTTGTCGCGGGATGTTAGCTCGTGTAGTGTCTTCATCTATAAGCCATGGCAACCAGGCGATTCATGTCATTGGTAAATGCTAGATGCAGCTTTATAGATTTCAGCCTCAGTGAATGTTGCAAAGAAAAAAGAATAGTTACTAACGTAAGCTGCGCGCCTCAATGGGGCGTTATCAATACCTTATTTTATAAATGCGAAGGTAACTCTGTCTGTTTCGTTTTCACGCCTAAACCACTGAATCAATTTTGATGCATTTTGGTGTAGAGCTAGACTGGTCACTGGAGAAGGACATAGGGTAGATTTTTAAAACAGCTATTACGTTATATAAAGCTAGACTTCTTAGTGTTTTCGATTTAGAAATGTGCCTACACTGTCATTTCTAAAAACGCCCGCCTAAAAGCCACTACAGTTTTCATTAAGACCAAAATTTTAATAATTCATTATTAGCTTTCAACACGAACACCTATTAAATCGCGGGCACTGACGCGTATTTTCATCAGATTACTACGTTTCTAATTTGAAAAACTATGGTGGTATTGTAAAAAGCTACTTCTTTTGGTCATTATACAACCAACTCCTTTTATTCCACTCGGGAACAAATCTCCAGATGGGCACAGATCTCTCCCAAAAGGAAGATTATGGAGGTCTGTCCCAATATCAGTCATAGGTCAGCGATAGAAAGGAAGTGGCGACAATCACTTCACAAACGACAACTACAGACTGTGCAGTGTGCAAGATGGGCGCAATAGGTGCAATGAATACAAGCGCAACTCGCTCAGTTTGCGCATTCATTTACGCATGAGTGCTTTTGGTGAACACTGCTACTTTTTGCTGTTCAAATAGTGACGCTACGCACTTTCAATATGCACTGTACAAATCACGATTTCTCACAGCCCTCACACAGTTATCGATAAGTTTTCCGATAACATACTCTTAACGGAGAAACAATTGGACCGTTCGCGCTATCGGTAACAACATAATTAAAGTTCTGATATAGTTGAATCGGTGCAAGCAAGCGATAACAGTGCAATAAATAACTTAATGGTAACGGCTACGATTCCCGAAGGGATTAAAAGTAGCGGTAAGCCGGTAACCGTTTACCGATAGCAATCATCCTTATGCATACTTTCATCATCATCACGTCAGTATTCCATTCGTATTGAAGAAATAAGCAGAGGTGTACTTACGTAGGTCCCATGTAATAGATGTAGATTGATTGAGATGTCATTTTACTTTCAAATAGGATCAGAGAAGACCAATATATTACCTATCTGGTTAAACATTGGACACGGATAAAAGAGAGTTTTTATGAACTTCACGTACCTATTTGTAATACTGCCGAATTTCACTTTGCCTATATTACAGACCTCTCGTGTAGATCCAAATAGTAATAGGTAACTGCATATGTGGCGTGCCTGCTTGCCGTACCTTACAGAGCACGTAAAGTGCGCCATTTCCTACGGTTGTCTCTTAACTTGCACTCATAGATAAGGCGCTTGGCTCAGTTATATTAGGGTCAAGTTATTGCTGTATGCTCTTATTGATTTCGGCGTTTTGTTTTTAGTTTATTCAATATTACTGAAAACTAGCAAATAGTCCAGTTCGATAGTTTATATGAGACATCTGTAAGGCACATTTGGTTATAAATGATTCCCTTCTTTCTGTTGCCCTATGTTCTACTTGATGTTATGTTTAAAGTGCACAACGTCACTTTAGAAAGCGTGCTAAACCGTGAGTCCATTTTGGAATATGTCTAAAGCCAAACACGGTAGGACCAACTTCGTGTGCATTTTACCAGAAATCTCGGTGGTCCTTATCTTAGGCTAAACTAATATGAAAGTAAATTTGAGGTGTTCCGTATTATGTCCAATGTAGTGATTTTCGTCATAATATTTTACTTTTAGATTCGTCTCTGAATGTTAAACCTTATGGAGAACTTTTAGCTTAATTGTTGTAAGTCTACCCTTTAACAAAGGTACAAAATTAACTATTAAACAAGAATCATCCTAGAAGTTCTAAAACAACTTTCATAAGTCTTCAAATTTCCGTCCAAAACTTTGGAAAGCCTATTGGAATAACAAAGCCTTGCTTGGCACATCGATCAGAAACATCATACATAATTTATATATGAGAAACAAAACAACATGTATGGTACTTAGAAAGTGAGTAGGTACCTACTTAATGACTCGTTCTTGACCTGATTGACTTTTCTATAATGTAACTATAAGAAGGAGCGTAGTAACACGATATTTAACAAGCTTCCTATTGTTCAGGTAACAAAAGTAACTGAAGAATTAGATTGTAGCCATTGTGTTAATGTACAAATTGTACAATACTGGTTTAGAAGCCTTAAAGGCCTTTTTATTCGCCCACTGAGATTTATTTTAAATAAAATATTAGCTGAGCTGTAATTATCAAGATTTTATGACTTTAGCGCCATAGGAATTTGATTTGCATAAAACAACATAATACGGCACTCTATTCAAAAATATTTTAGGTATGGCTCCAAAAATCTTCTATAAATTGCCTAAGGATATTAAATAGTCATACTACTCAGTAAATGAATTCCTAACAGATAAAAGGAATGGGTAATATGTAATTACATTAAGTCCGACTTCTTCATTAGACCCTATAAATTTTAAGTTACTGTAATCTAATTAAATTAGTTTATTAATCGATTTGTAGCCTATCAAGGCAAAAGCATAGCGATACCCATATACCTGTGTTTTACAAATAAATTATTTGAATTTACATAGCCAACGTTATTGTACTAACATAGAAACTAGTTTTGTCTACTTTGTGCTTACTTATTTTTTAATTAAATCGTGACATGGAACACTCCCAGTCTTGCAAGTAAGTATGAATGCCATTTGACAAGTGTTTAATTGTTTGTTTTCAATCTCAATAATCTGGTAGAATAAAGCTACACCTTTCCGATCGGAAGTAATCTATACTTACTTATATACTATTAATAAAAAACCTAAATAGATGAATCAACTTTTGATGATCTTTTGTATAAAAACATATTGTATCTTGGAGAAGGACACAGGGTAGATTATGTCTAAAAAAATCACAGCTACATAGTCAAAGATAATCTATACACAGAATCTAGTGAGAATCATTAGACAATGACACATGTGGTTAATCTACAGTGAATATACATCGAGGTGCCTTCTAGTGTTGTATGATTAATGAGGCATGTATTGCACCTAAAAAATTATCTATATGTATTATGTTTCGTAAAAGTTAGTAGCTCCCACAGTAGGTGAGAGCGGTGAGCGGTAACACCGATGGAGTTTAATGGCAGCGTTTTCAAATCAATGATGATTCATCCTCATCACAAGAAATATGTTGATATTATTATTAGGGGAAGTCAACCGTTCGGAGAAATGTCTGATGTAATAGGAATGATTCTAAGTACATATAGTCCTCGAATACAGGTACGTAGTATAATCGATAAGTTCTGGTAACTGGTATTTTAGTTACTAATTATGGTATAGTATAATTTTATTGGAATCGAAAGTTTTGAGTTTCTTTATTACGTCAGAATGAAACAGCTTACTTAGTCTACATATCCGTGTTTAGCAATAAACTTATTTCGTCTCAGAAAAAGATCTACCTAAGACTTACTTTTCAATAAAAGAGAAAAGAAAAATGATTTTTCCTATCAAGTAACTCCATTAGGTTGTAATTAAATATTAAATAATTAATTAAAAAAATTATACATTCCAGTATACGCTGTCCCCGCATTTTATACGCTCTCCGTACAATAAGAGGTCAACATAAACTGTAAATGTATAACATAATGCGTAACTGTGCGTACTCAACATGCGTACCTACGCCATCGTAATAATTCGCGATACCTCTTTCTAGTCACATTGGTGAACAGATAATCATACTAATATTATAAAGGAAAGATTTGTATGTTTGAAACGAGTACTGGACTGATTTCAATAATTGTTTCACCATTTTGAATTTTCGCAAAGCGGCGGTGATCATAATATGATCACCGCCGCTTTGCGAAAATTCTAACTTCTAACTTTGAAATAATAAACCATTGAATGCATTATTCCTAAGTAACATAGGCTATAGGTATTTATTACTAGAAAAAATAAGGGATCCCTACTAAAACTTCAATAATACCCACACCCGTGTGAAGTCGGGACGGGCAACTAGTTCTAAATATTTTCTGTCCTTTTTAAATGACATAACGTTATAAGTTTGTAGGAAAGAGTTATAAAAAAAATTGGTAATATAATAGAATCAGCATTATTGCGGTGGCATGTCATACATATTCGGTGCTATTGTCGGAGTTCTTTGGAAGTCATTACGATTTATAATACGGAAACAAACAAACAATAACGTAGTAATATGCCACAAACAAACAAGGTTTTGTTTGAAAACAAAAAACCTTAATGTCACATTACGAATGCACGCTAGAATAAATTAAAACAGCAAGGACTGATGTAGGCGCGATACATAATTTTCTTTTAATTTAGCAAAAGAAAACTCACAGCTAGTGTTTGCTTGAATGTTATAGGCTCGGCTTTAACTAGAATGGAGGGACCCGTGTCGCCCTAGACCAGTCAGTGTTGTGTTTGGAGAATGCGTTTGCGTAAAACAACCGCGTTTTTAAGTAAAAGTATGAATAACAGAAAAATTAAGGTAATTCGCGACCGTCTACGAGACGAATATGCAAAATTAACGTCAGAGGTCCTTGTGTACAGTTCTATCAAAATGGTTCAATACTTCATTTAAAAAATATTCAGAAGAACTTACTTTCGTATAAATAATTAATATTAGTGTGAATGTGTACCGCACCTGCATTATTGGATCTTCCGTTTTAAATCCACAGTTGCTACCAAACAAATATTAAAGACAATTCATTTAAATTGCAATAAACTAAACATAACTAAACTCGGTTTCGAAAAAAAATATACTCAGCATCCTAAATAAAATATTTTGTTTACGGTAATTTTAATTCCAGCCTCACCTCGTACACAATACAGTGAATAGACAGCCTTATTTCAAATACGTGTAAAAATTTTCATGAACGTGTTCAAGTTGCCTTATTAGTTAGTGAATTTTCGCATTTAAACAGCTTGCGATGAAATAATTAAGAAACTTTAGTTATAGCATTGGTATTATGTTAAGGAAATAAAGTGTGATATTAATTGTTTCCTTAAATGGATGAATTATTAATAGGTATTAGATGATTTGAAATTAAAAGTAACACTAAAAAAAAATCGCTGTACCTTTTTCGGCGTTATGGTAATGTTAATTTTTTTCTTCATTTCGGTGCAGTGAAAACGTTTCTCACTAAAATCTCATTTCCTGTATCACTGATGCACGAGTGTAACATCCACACAAACACTACCGCATCCTTTCAAGGCATTAAAGAGACTGCCTTTGCCTCACTATAAAGAACTGTATGCTCTCAAAAGGCGGGAAATCCTCACCAAATTATTTAGACCCCTGCCATATGAGACACATTAACAATCTTATTATTTACCACGGATACAAATATGATGGTCACATCAATATTATCTGATCTTTTTAATCCGTTATAAACTTATAATCTAGAAGAGGCTTGCTATCAGGTAGCTGTTAATGACCAACTGATTTTTTCTTTGTTTACATTCTATGATAGCAAGGTTAGTATTACTTTTGAAAAATGAATGGTTTGACTTTCATAACTTCCTATTCTATTGTCGTAAGTTTTTTTAGTAACTCGGTAAAGAACACACGAAATTATTCAGAGAGATAGAATTTCGAAAATAATCATTGTTTATAACTTTTTCGAAACATTTCCAGCCGATTTTTATTCCGACCAACCAGATCACATTGTTATAATTTCTGATGTTCGCTGGAAGGTGCTATGCTCATACATGTTGTAGTAAGCCCAATAAACAATGTCACAATTTTGGAGGATAGACAATAGGCGGATGGTCTTATTAGTTAAATTTTTGGGGTAGGTACTTATGCCATTTTTAAATTCTTTTTGTACAATTTTTCTTAGAATTTTGAAGCTTACCTATTTTTAATAAGTAAGTCTCATTCACATCCATAAGATTTTTGAGCAATCTACGTATATGTAGATAATGCTTAGAGGCAGGGCTGATTAAACCTAAAGCAATCAGATATGTCGGTAGTAGGTACTCAAAATTTTCATTTTTAAGGCTTCAAAATTAGGAAAGAAATAAGTGCTACTAATAAACAGCTTGGGGCAGTCCAGACTGCTACTTCGCTTCTACATATACTGGGTCATAGACAGAGGCTACTTAAGATGATAATAATTAAGCTGAACATGCAACATTTTACAAATTCTGAAAAGGAAGAAAAGTATGGTCACAGTGACGCCATAGGGGCGGATAAATTACGAAAATCAATGTGGATTGACACCTAAAGAAATTATACAGAATAATTAATTTTCCTTGAAGTTGTGAGTAATGTTACAGTTTCCCATCAATACTATAATAGCATATCAGACCTACAATTACCTTGTTTATAACTCACATACTCTTATTAAAGTTTATAAAATGAAAGTGTACTAAAAACACAATAGTATTGACAATAATGATCCAAGATTCATTATTGTTCTTTTATTACATACCACTTTATAAGTACCAATAAATGTCAAGTCTTATACATAGTGAAGTCATACACATAGTCCAAACATAATAAATAACATGATGCATTAAGATTTCGACACAGAATAAGAGGAAGACAAATCACAAAAAAAATAATTGCATATACCAAAAAAATTAGTGCACAGAATACGGAGAGTGCACAAAAAATAACAGTGCTAACTACGTAAATGATGTTACTCTTACTAAATTTTGGTTATCGTAAGTATCCTCCTGAGAGACGGTTGTTGTGTCTATGAGCGGATCTCTGTCCCCAGTGTCCTCTCGTCTCTCCTCCGTCCTCCGTTCTGAACGGACACGGCATGCATCACATCTCTTCATCTCTACACATACTTCTCAACTGTGGACTGGCAATAAAGTCCTTCAGTATTATTAATTAAAATCCATTATGAATTAAAGTTTTATGTATTAAATAATATAACAATATAAATAGAGAGGTTCGAGACTGTTACCCCTTAATACAAGCTATTCCACAACAGAACAGTACTTCACCCACTAAATTGGAAATGTAATAGTTCACATCTACTTTGTCATAATTATGAATGTTACATGTACTACAATCTCTTTTTTTTATAAAATAAAGATTTATTATGAAGTTAGGCATAATGTGGATACCACAAACCTACATCTCATTGGCCCTATAAAACTATAACATTGCTGATCTGTGCCAATATTCTACAATCTTAAAAAACTGAACAATAAACAGTAAATGAAACAACTACAAATTAAATTACTTCTAATCGTAACAGAGCTGGAAAGAGGTAATGGTCATAGAGTCGCCATAAAGAAATAAAGTAAATACCTCATTATCACTGTCAATAAGGGAAGTCTCTTCCATGACACCAAAACATTTAAAACTAAACTACACAGGTTTTCAATGAGGAACTACATAACTGAACCAACAATCATAAACAGTGTGGAATCATCTGAACGAACAGCATGATCACGTATTTTGACTGTGAACATTATTGGACGAAAAGATCATCTATTTAACAGACATAAAGAAAATATCATTGTATGCAAATTAAAAGTTTGAATACCAGCGAAAATAATGACGGAACACTCATATAAGACGAACGCATACTCGAGAGCATGTGACCTGAACTACTACATCTAAATACTAATTCTAGTTAATAAAAATTTACCACTTACTACTGTTATTTGGCTTCTGTGGTATGCAAACGTATTCCATAGAATTTAGACACCAAATCAAATAAAAGCCTCCATCGTTCGTGCAGAGTAATTGAACACTATAATTATTTAACTTATTTACGTAGAAAGATATGAGCTAAACGTTAAAATTGTCTAAAAAAACGAACAATAAACCCCAATGTGCTTTGCTTACTTTTGACAAATTTGACATTTATTTTAAAGAACATAGACTAAGAGAAAGTTTTTTCTTTCACCATCAATCATTTTGGGCATTGACTTTATTGGTGGTTAATCCAAAAACTCACTTCGTTCAAAATTAGTTACGGCGCATCATCATCACTACATAGTATAAAACAAAGTCGCTGTCGCTGTCTGTCCGTCCCATGTATGCTTAAATCTTTAAAACTACGCAACGGATTTTGAAGCGGTTTCTGTTAATAGATAGAGTGATTCAAGAGGAAGGTTTTGAGCTATTTAACATTACGCTACGACTCTTAGGAATGGGGCAACGCGGGTGAAACCGCGGCCGAGTCGCTAGTATATAATAATGGCAAGTTTGACTGAGTTTGATGAGTTTGGCAACATTATTTAAAAAAAAGTTCTACACGTCATCTCGGTGTGTTGGCTGTCAAATTTGTAATTTGTGTTTTTCAATTTTTGATGATACTTGAGGAATTATAAGCATATTCAAAATGGTAACGATATAAATGGTGCTATAGTCGAAAGATTTATATATTATAGTGCACTCTTTGCCATCAAACTGTAGCTATTCCTTATAAAATGTGTGTTTGATCTCCGGCTTATATATAAAATTTTCTAGGTGTTTTTGTGTAATTTCAGGTTCTTATAGCTGCTACAGTATGTACAAAGTCGGGAAAAGGTACTGAGCTTCATATTTTTTATATAAGCAATCAATTTGTCCCATTATTTAATTTACAAGTGGGTTTATAAACATCATGCAATTTACAGCACTGGTTTCACGTCAGTTTGTGGAGATGACGAAGGCACGTATCGAGGGCTTGCTTGCGGCCTTCCCCAAGCTCATGACTGGAGGACGTCAACACACGTTTGTGGAAACCGAGTCAGTCAGGTGATAAAACATACCCATGCATTTTTCTATAAATTTCCAATGTTTCAGATTTTATGAGTGTGTAAATATAGTACTAAAACTAGTAAAATATAAAATATAAATAAAAAGTATAATAATACTTTAAAGTGTTATATTCAAAGTGATTTAGGAATTTCTCTACACATTTGAAATACAGTTCACAAATATTTTATTACATTATAATTTTTTAACTGTTACAGATATGTGTACCAACCATTGGACAAGCTGTACATGCTTCTCATCACCACTAAAGCCAGCAACATCCTGGAGGATCTGGAGACATTGCGCCTATTCAGCAGAGTGGTGAGCCAGTTGTTGTTATACAGTATTTATATGTTGTTATATTTTCTTAAAAATCTTACTAAAACCTCCATGCACTCATACAACACTTGAAGGTATTCTATGGCTTGCTAAGAAAGTTTTTAGCCTGAATTGGAGTTGCCCTATCATATTATATATTTATTTCACTAAAATATACAATAATAGCACATGGAGACAATGGTGATGATTGCCAACATTTTGTGGGATTGACACTCCTGAAAGAGAGTTTTTCTATATTTGTACTGTAAATATAGTTTAAAGTGTGGGTTTTTATGGTTATTCAGGTGCCAGAATACTGCACTCAGTTGACTGAGGCTGAAGTGCTGAACCAGGCGTTCAATCTGCTATTTGCATTTGACGAGATTGTAGCTCTGGGTTACAGAGAGAGTGTCAACTTGGCACAGGTTAGTATATCATTTAGAGTCCGAATGAACTTTCGGTTTCTGCCTAGTTTCAGCAAAGAACGTTCTTAGCTTAGTTTCGGTTTCGGCTGCAACTACGGCACCATAACTATATTTGAGAAGATTCACACTGAGATCGGATACATTCAGTGCACTGAGCTAATGATATGATAAATTGATGATTAGTTAAACTGTCAGAGATGAATTATTAATAGGTACATGTGATTAAAATGTCAGACTGAATGATTAATGTCAATAATAAAGACTGATTATGATATATATTTTTTTTCTTTATATTTAAAAAAAAAGAAATGTTGCCCCACACTAGGATTTTCTCCTGTATCGTGGGTGCGTTTACAAACACAAATTCTCACAAACACAAACGCCCAGACCCGGAGCAACTACCTGTAGATCATACAAATATTTGCTCCGTGTGGGGATCGAACCCACAACACGTGACGCAGAAGCCGATCGCTCAGCCGCTACGCCAAACTGTCGTCAATATTGTTTTGTTTATTTTCCCACATGACCTATATGGAAGTTTCGGTTTCGGCTGAAACTGGGTGATGGCTGACAGGTATGAATGAATAGAAAAAAAGAACATGCAGGATCAGCCCGGCAGCAAAATTAATTTTTAATTACACACAATAATAATGTTCTAATAAATTTTTTATACATTTCTTTAATGAATGTTATGCTTAATAGACAATATATTTATTAATTATGTTTTTGTGAACAGGTCCGATCATTTGTTGAAATGGACTCGCATGAGGAGAAGATATATCAAGCTGTTAGACAGGTTAGCAAAAAAAAAACTTTCCATAAAAACCTCACTTAGATATATTTATTTTTTTAAGCATAGATAGATACATAAGAACTAAAGAAATAAGGCTTTAAACCAGGTACTATATTTTTATAGACGCAAGAGCGCGAAGCAGCGAACCGTATGCGTGAACGCGCGAAGGAGTTGCAGAGAGAAAGACTGGAAGCGGCCAAGCGAGGCGCACCACCGCGGAGTCAGATGTCTTTCGGTGAGACGACAATTTGTATCAAATTATTATACGCTACACATCATTAGTCTAGTGGTCGCAGCACCGGCTACTGAGCCAAAGGTCCAGGGTTCGATTATCATTATCATTATATCATTTCTATCTTTCTCTCATTTTATCGCGCTTTTTAGGGTTCCGTACCGCAAATGGAAAAAGCGGATCCCTTATAGGACTACCCTTTATTGTCCATCCGTCCGTCTGTCTGACTAAACCATTTATCTCGGAAACGCGTGGAGGTATCGAGTTGAAATTAGAACTATATACTAAAAAAAAAGATTATAAAATCTTTTATTTTCAAGGCTTCAGTGGACTCCTGGTTACTATGCCAGCCACATGGGATCATTCATACTATAGAACAATTAAATGCATGCAGGCTGTTTTAACAGCCCAAAATGCATCCAATTACAGTACCCTAGCACTTACTTCTATAAGACTGTATTTCCTCCTACGCTGACGTTCGAGGGCACTGTCAGTGGCGTATGTAACAGAAAATCTGCGGCGGAAGTCAGCGTCGCTTTGCGGTATCTCAACAATTGTGTTATCTATACGCTAGACTGACGTCAGCGACCGATGTCAGCGTAGGAGCAAATCAAACCTTAAAATCACTCATCCACCATTTCTCACAGTCATATTCTTTCATTTCTTTCCTTCAACCATAGTTTAATATATTTAAAGATCCTATTGCTATCTTCGGACAGGGACTGGCTTTATATCGTATTAATTTCATCATCGTGAAAGTCGATATTTGCCAATATAATTATTCTCATGTCGCGGTACCAATCAAATGTAAATGTTAAAAATGTCATTAATTTTTGTAGGCAGTGGATTTGGCAGTTCTACAATGTCATCTTCGGCGTCATGCGAGCCGATCGCTGAAAAAATTCCTACCACACCTGCGCGGGAGACGTAAGTGCATCTTCATTAGATTTTTTTTAAACTGAAATCTGGCTATTGAGAAATAGCTACGTAATATCCAACACTGATCAACAAATTTTTCTAGAAAATTGTGGCGTCTTTTGTATGTAGTATATTGAAAATGTTCAGCTCAGTATTATACATAAAAATATTATTCTAGAGAAATAGCGATTTAGTTCATCTGTCTTCACACAAATTGTTTTATTATGACGGAGGAAATATCTGCCGGTATATCTTTCTTTTACTTTCTGTAAACCTCCTGATTAGTCTAGTGCGATTGCTAAGCTAGAGGTCCTGGGTTTGATTCCCAGGTCGAGCAAAGTGTTATTGGCTATTTTCTATTATTGAAATTCTCAGTAGCAGCTCGGTTTGGGGTCTGTGCCCGGTTAATGGCAATAGGCTCACCCTCTATTATAGGACCTAAACATACCGGCGAACTGGTATATATTAGTACGCCTCTGCCTTACCCTTCGGGGAATACAGGCGTGATGGTATTTTTATGTATATGTATGTTGTGTAGCGGTCGTCCGGCCGGGCGCTCGGCCATGAAGCTGGGCTCCCGCGGCACGGACACGGAGTCGTTCGTGTCGCGCCTGCGCAGCGAGGGCGACGCCGTGCCGAGCGCCGCCGCCGCCGCCGCCGCGCCCGCCCGCGCCGACGCGCTCCGCCCTGCCAACCCCGACCAGAAGGAGTGAGTACACTACCGCACACTGTCGCATTAACATATTTAAATTTCAATCAATTAAAAAAAAAACATTGCAATTAAATTGAATTCAATTGCAATTGATTAAAAAAATAATTGATTGAAAATTTAATTGATTAACGCCCAACACTGCCCAACAGGAATAATGACATCCAGAGTATCCCTTTAGTAATTGTCAAAAATGAAGCCATTGTTCCATTGATCGACAGGTTCTTGAGCTCCCTATCCGTATTTCCTATACTATAAGATGGGCCCTAAAAAATGATTTAAATAGTCCTTTCATTCACGTGGTCAAATCCCTTTTTCTTCATGAGCGCTGTTTCTTCTCAGAGATCGTGTTAAGAAATGCCAGTGCCATCTCGTTAAAAAAATTAAAACAAATGAAAATGTATAATTGCGTGAATTTGTTGTGTAACTTAAAGTAAATTACAATATTGTATATTACATTAACTCTTTCAGGCATATTTTTTTAAACTAAGTTTATGCTTGTGTTAGACTGAATGTCCTCCTCCTCCTCCTCTTCCACAAGTCATTCACAATTTATAACTAAACATATGATTAACAGTATGATTATGAACACGGTAATTATATATTGTAACTTATCTAAAGTACCTATCACGGGAATCCTTACTAATATTATAAACTAGCTTCCGCCCGCGACATTGTCTGCGTCAGAATTGAGTCAGACCTGGATAAAAAGTAGCCTATGTGTTATTCCAGGCTATAATCTATCAGATTCAGATCTGTTCAGCCGTTCTGGCGTGAAAGAGTACTTAACAAACATTCATACATCTATCCACACTCACAAACTTTCACGTTTATAATATTAGTAAGACGTACAGAAGCTAGTGTACATATAATATGTATAGAGGAGTACGCGTAACCAACTATTTGTAAATACATATATTTTTTTCAGTGTACATCTGCGTTTCGAAGAGCGCCTGTCTCTGGTGGCTGGCAGAGATGGAGATGTACAGAACTTTGAACTTAGTGGTAAGTCACCTTAAGATACATTTGTAGGTATAGTAGATATTAGGATACTAACTGAAAAGATTCCTTATTCTTTATAGATAATAATACAGCTTACAATAATCATGTTTTCCCAATAAACTTATTATTGTACACTGGGAAACAGTACGAGTCAAATTATTCTACTGTTTCTAAACGCGACTGCTATGCTAGTAGTGGTCCTGGGTTTGATGTCCAGTTTGAAGCAGTGTTATTGAGTTTTTCTCAATACCAACTCGGAGTTTTGACTTGTGCCCGGTTAATCGCAATAAGGGCCCATAACCCTATTACATGGGACCTAAACAGACCGGCGAATTATGGGTGACGATAGGTATGTTATGTTTAGTACGAATAATATAACTATACTTCTCTGATTTGCCGTCATATTTTTTTTACTTGGTAAGCATATCATGGAAGGCCATTAATTGATGTAATCATGCACCCAGGTCTGCTGACCCTGCGCATCAGTAACGAGCAGTATGCGCGCATCCACGTGCACGTCGACAACAAGGACACTAGACCGCTACAACTGCAGGTACTTAGATTAAAAAAGCACTAACTGGCAACACTTTCTCTAAACTTGTCTTCTTTAATGACATGCGATTAATTTGCAGCGCGATTCAAAGTTATCTGCTAACCTGTCCGTCATATTTTTTGGTCGCAAGCGCAACAACTCAGCATGTGGTCTGGGTTCGAATTCTAAGTTTAAAAAAATATTGGTGGGGTTTTTCTATATAAATAATAATAAATTAAAACTTTATTTCATAAAAGTAGATGTAGTACAGTGCCATAGACAATTAAACATGTCAATTGACATGACATGTCAATTTATAAAAATAAACACTTAAGTACACTACACTATAATGGTTGGGGTACTGTCCTCTTAGATAGGCTACGGAGTAGCCTGTAGTAAAGAGAAACAGAGCTTTAACCCTCTGGGGTGGGAAAGAAAATAGTGCTATTTTAGTTGCAAGTCAACAGTAATAACTACCTACATAATGTATTTACATAATAATTAAGTGTATGTCTATGAAAGCAATAAGCTTGAAGTTTGGATTTGTGCCCGGTTAATGGCTACAAGTTCGCTCCCTATTACATGACCTAAACATACCGGCGAACTGTGTGTGTACATTCTTACGGCTCTGCCTAACCTTTCGGGGAACACAGGCGTGATGCTATATTATGTTTTATTGATTAATACCCAACACTGGTTGATATGTTGATGTTCGTGATGATATATTTTTTTTGCCACCAGACCCATCCCAACGTGGACAAAGAGGCCTTCAGAGCGAACGGTGTGATCGGTCTAAAGCAGAGCCAGCGCGCGTTCCCGCTCAACAGCGACGTGGGCGTGCTCAAGTGGAGACTCAACGCCAACGACGACAAACTGGCGCCGCTGTCCGGTTAGACATATCTATCTATATCTTCTACTAGCTTTTTGCCCGCGACTTCGTCCGCGTGGAATAGTTACTTTGTTCCATATGCACTTTCATCCCCTATTTCCTCCTACATAGGTCGAAATTTATCAAAATCCTTTCTTAGGGGATGCCTACATCATAGTAGCTATATGCATGTAAAGTCTCAGCCCGATCGGTTTAAAATTGACAAAGTTTCATACAAACTTTCATCCCCTATTTTATCCCCTTGGGGGTAGAATTTATCAAAATAATTTTTTAGTGGATGCCTACGTCATAACATCTACCTGCATGCCAAATTTCAGCCCGATCCCTCCAGTGGTTTTGGCTGTGCGTTGATAGATCACTATGTCAGTCAGTCACCTTTGAGTTTTATACATTATATATTAAGATAAGATATAAGTAGGTACCTAAATAAAAATGAAACGTCGAAATGTACAGATGTACGCACATAACTTCTGAACGACTGCACAAAATTGGATAAATCTTTTTTTTTGTTCTGTTATTATCACGCAGTGTTGGGCATAAAATAATTAAAATTTCAATAAATTAATCATTTGCAATTAAAAATTAATTACAATTGATTAAAAATTTAATCTATTGAAATTTTAATTGTTTAATGCCCAACACTGTTGTCAGGGCATGGTCAGGGCAGGCAAAAAAAAAATGAAAATGTACCGAAATAATAAGCTCGCGAAGCTGCGCACCGGACGCTATTTTGTAATAAAAGCTAATTATAAACTACAAGAAAAAAATCGCATTTTTGTCATAAAAAGTATAATTCAAGGAACGAATATTGTTTTTGACACATGTTTGACATTTGTGCTGTCAAAGTAAGCTTTAAAAACATGAAACATGGACAGCATGAGACTTAACAGTGTCTTAAAGCTGAGAAACTATGTGTAAATATGATGTTTCGTAATTATAAGATAATTTATAATATTAATATATTTATTTAAATATTATAATTTTGTAATTTGTGTTTATAAGAATAACTAGTTAAGATCATTAGAAATCACTAAAAAAAATAATTAGAATTTTTAAATACTCATAAAAAGCATAACTGTTCAAGAGACGATTTTCTTTTGACATACTATGCGGCCTCTTAATGGTTTTTTAACATCTTACGACCCATGTTTATAAAGATAACTTGTTCAGATCCACGATAGAATTATACAGGGTGCAATACAATACAATTTGATCACTTCTACTCGTTAAAGAGGTAATTCTACCATATTACACCACAAATTTTTCTACAAAACCTGTACCTACAATGTTCGTCAAAAGAGTCATGTTTTTTTTCTAGTACTAATATTAATGGTTACGAAATCTCATTGCAAAAATAGGTCATTAATTTGACTAATTCTTTGACATATTTCTGTTATTTGCAGTGAATTGCTGGCCGTCAGAGGGCGCTGGCGGCGGTTGTGACGTCAACATCGAGTACGAGTTAGAACACGACCACCTAACGCTCAACGACGTTAACATTCACATACCACTGCCGTGAGTTTAATTCATCAAGGGATTGATGTGTTTGCACTGTTTCATAAAACCCCATTTTTACATTAATTTGACTGCCACATTAGTCTAGTTGTCCTATTCACCTAGCTAGGGTTTCGATTCCCAGGTCAAAACCCACTAATACATTGCTATTTAAAATAAAATAATAATAAAATAAAAAGTTTTATTTATATTTATGGGTTTTTCTATGAAATTTTCAGTAGTAGCGAGTCTGAGTTTGGATTTGTGCCCGGTTAATGGCAATAAGCTCGCCCCCTATCAAATGGGAGGTGGGAGCTAAACACACCGGCGATATTGATGTACATTACCCACACTACACTAACATAGTTATGTTTTATATTAATCATTACTGTGGATGTTTGTCCATAGTTCTGGCAACACGTCGGTGGTAGTCCATCAGTGGGAGGGCAGCTACGCGCAGAAGGGCCGCACGCTAATCTGGAGCATACCCATCATCAACAAGCAGCAGAAGTCTGGCAGCCTTGAGTTCACGTGAGTCTTAACTATATAAACTTTTAGCAGCTGTTAAAAGCAATTAATTAGTCTTAGCTACTGAAATAATATTACACGTCAAACTATATTATTAAATTATAATAGGTCTTGTCGTCTCTCTCTTCTTTAGGAAGGATTGGCCCAAAATAGCCTTGAGTCGTGAGGAGTGGAAAGAGGGTAGGGAGGCCTTTGCCCTGCAGTGGGACGACAACGACTGAATAATAATAATAATAATAGGTCTTTACCTATGAAATTGCCGTTCTGCAGTACTAATTTTTGTTTGGCTAAGAATTCTAATTTCAAATTAATTTTATTTTAAAAATATGGAATTATTTTTCCAAAAGTAATCATTTGTTTATTGATTAGTGTTACATTTTCATCGCATTTCAATATTTTTCGTCATCATGGATACGTTAAAAACTCGAGTAATTATGGAATATGAGTACCGTCGTGGCAGCAACGCGGCACAAGCGGCACGCAACATCAACGACGTTTACGGAGCTAACACTACAAACCAACGCACCACCTGTTATTGGTTTGCTCGCTTCCGTTCTGGGAATTTCGACCTGAAAAATGAACCTCGCGGTCGTCCGAAGACTTTGGTCGACAATGACGAATTAAAGGCGATTGTGGAAGCTGATGATACGCAATCGACGGCTGAATTAGCAGCAGCTTTCGACGTTACCGTTAAAACAATATTGGTCCATTTGCGTCAAATTGGCAAGGTAAAAAAGCTTGACAAATGGGTACCCCACGAACTCAATGATCGCCAGCGCGAAGTACGCGTCGAAACGTGCCTTGCACTGCTCAACAGACACACAAATGAAGGAATTTTGAACCGCATTGTTACCTGCGATGAAAAATGGATTCTGTTTGATAACCGCAAGCGCTCAGCAAGTTGGTTGGATCCTGGTTCAGCACCTAAACAATGCCCTAAACGAAAACTTACCCCTAGAAAAGTAATGGTCACTGTTTGGTAGTCTAACGCCGGTGTGATTCATCACAGCTTCTTACCAGACGGGGTGAGCATTACTGCAGATGTTTACTGTGAAGAACTGAACACAATGATGGAGAAGCTGGCACATCTCCAACTAGCATTGGTCAATCGCTCGTCTCCGCTGCTCCTGCACGATAACGCGCGACCTCATACTGCACAGCAGACGGTCTCCAAGTTGCAAGAACTGGGGTTGGAAGTTCTCCGTCATCCGCCCTACTCACCAGACCTTGCGCCTACAGACTACTACTTTTTCCAGAATTTGGATAACTTATTGGCGGGAAAAAAATTCAATACCCGAGAGGCAGTACAAAATGCCTTTGAAGAATTTGTTGCCTCCCGTCCAGCTGATTTCTTTAAGAAGGGCATCAATAAACTGCCACTGCGTTGGCAAAGATGCATTGATTGCATGGGTGATTACTTCGATTAATACAAATAAAAAATACATGAAAAAAATTCGTTTAAATTTTTTCATACAAAACGGCAATTTCATAGGTAAAGACCTAATATAAGAAAATTTTAAACTGGAAATTATAATCTAGGCATACATATTTTAAATATAGTTTCTAAGCGTAATAAAGGGAGGCGTTGTAAAATGATATTACTGAGTAATACGTGTATATTAATAGTAAAACAAAACAGTGAAGTTCAATGTTGAAATTTGATTAACTCTTAGGTACACGTCACTATTAAATCCCATTTCCGCCAACAGTGTGACCCCGGCAGTGCCCAACGACTTCTTCCCTCTGACAGTGATGTGGACGTCGGACACATCGCTGGCACTCCTCAAGGCAGTCAAGGTCACTCACGCGGAGGACAGCTCACCCGTTGACTACTCACAGGAGATCAGCTTCCACCCCGATAAGTATGAGATCGTTTAAGTTTCATGTATCGGTGAAGTTCGGCTAGAGTAAAGTATTGGCGACTTTTAAGACCGTCACACACGTAGCTATAATATAGTATACCAAAATATGTGAAATGCACAAGTTTCCGAGTGTGTCTTCCCCAATAGATAGTTACGTCACCCCAGTCTGGGTGTCTTTAAATAACGAGGGAATCGGTTTCTTCTAGGCAAACGCGCTCCATCGTAGATCGCAGTATCGCTTAATATCAGACGAACTGGTGGTCAAGCGTAAGCCTATCAAGAATAAAAAGAAAGGAAAGTTTTAATAGAGATTCTAAAGATTAAACAGCTGCGTGTGCTCATTCAAAGATTATTATAGAAAATATATCGTTATATGTATTGGTATAACTTATAATATATCAGATGGCTATGTGTGTGACGGGCTTTCGTAATAGGTATAGATGTCCACGTAACGTGGTCTGCTATTGATCATAAAATTTTCCATACCTGATGTATTCCGTAAAACTCTTCAAGGAGGCAAATATAAGACATAGGCAATGTTACACAATATGTTATCTTGTCGAGTCATAATAAAACTGATTTTCCGTTACCTGCTGATAGCTGTTATGAGTACTAGCTGAAAAAAGGATTACATTACTTTAGCCTTAATTTTGCAATTATTATTGATTGATATATTTTTCGTGTTATAATATTATGTTAAAATAATAATTTTAGTATTGTAAACATCGTGTTAAAAATAACATTCCTAAGTTATTGGTGCCAGTTAAAAGTATTTAAAATTCATAAAATACGATATGAAAATGTCATTTTAGTTAATAAAATGTAACTTTACACTTTATTATATTTCATAATACTGTTTGATAAGCACATTACTAGCCGATATTGAATGTAAAAACATATTGTATAAAATAAAAACTATAAAAACGATATAAAACTGTTGTTTTATTTGGTGCGCAGTATAAGATGTACGAGGTAGTTTTACATATATTGTTCATCACGTCGGTTACAACTAAGAATCTTCTGAATACTTTGAATTTATCCTCTCGAAATTCTAAAAAGGTTGAAAAAGCGCTCAATCTAAATGAAACATGTTAGTGCTGTTTTTTTATTTACATCATGTGAAACCAGTTTTCTGAATAAACGTTATGTGCTGATTGTAAGTCATGTTGTAGGGTATGATTGGACAGTTGGACAAGTCTTTTATAAAATGTCATAACTATAAATAAACTTAGAATACAGGGTATTGGTTCGAAATATCATTTTTTTTGTTGTAAATAGTTTTTGAGTATTAAAGTTAGTGAAAGTATTAAGTGAGAGTATTTTGACTATTATTAATAAGAAAGTGACGAAAAAATTTTGGACATTCTGGCGCCGGTGAATGCACCAGCCAGGAGGCCTAAGAGTTTCCTCGAAACTGTTAAAAAATTGCCACGGATGGTTAGGGGGTCTAAGCAGTGCATGGACCTTATAAAATTGCTCACATCTCAACGGTAAGAAGTTCCATGGTGACAACCGGTGTGTACATGTTTCAGTCTTCTCGTCGCTAGAGAACTACCAAGTGAACGCGTTGCCGGTGGACGAGAAGCGCTACCCGTGGATAGCGCGCGTGATACACTCGCGCACCGCCAACATTCCGCACATGTGCACCGCAGTCTGTATCGACGAGGCTATATTTATAACGGCCTCACGATGTATCTATACGTAGGTATTTATTTGTGTCTCATTCAGGGAATCTACAGAGGAAAAGATTAAACAAACGCTATAAATCACTACTCTCTAGCAGCCATCGTTGGTCATGTAGGTCACCTATCAGATATATATTTCCTCTAGGGTGACATCCGATCCACTTTTAATAATAACTACTTTTAATTAGCACTGCAGAGGACCTACAAACTACAAATAGAAGATATGTACCAAACATAAACGTGCCACGCCCGGCTCCTGACGTGGATAGACAGTTAGCCCATAAGTCCGACCCTAAACCCAGCGCTAGTGGAAACATAAAGAGGTGGATGAGGATACCTTAATAACGTATCCTAAGCAGTGCAAAAATCATAATTTTCATTTACTTTCAGTCTTAAAGTAAACTACACAACAATTATGTACATGTCAAAAAAACTCGAAGTGTTGGCATTTGTGGTGCCTTCAGAGCCGACCAAACAAGCATACGATGACATCGGGTTCATAGTCGTGGACTCCAAGTCTTTCAAAGGCATGTGGGCGGTCATAGAACTGTTTGATGGCACCAACAGGACGGATGGGGTGTTCAAATGGTTTTCAGAACTGGATCTGTCGTACGGCACGATAAGCTACAAAGTTGTTGGATATGCAATGAAAAAGGTAAGTTCTGGCAAGAATTTCTAGTTCATAATTTACGTAGTTTCTCGCACAATTATGAATTATAAATAACAGTCCGTTATTATTGAAATAAAACTACTTTTTACTGATTTTATCGCGTTGTATTGATATTATTTGATTCCCGACGTTTCGGATCCTTTACAGCATCCATGGTCGCGGGTAGACTAAGTTGTTGGACGTTTTAATGTTACAATTACTAACAGCTACCTTACATTTTTGTTAATTATTGACGATCCGATTCACGCAGAACGAGCTCACCGTATCCTTCGTCCAACAACTCGGTCTACCCGTGACCATGGATGCTGTAAAGGATCTGAAACGTCGGGAATCAAATAATATCAATACAACGCGATAAAATCCGTAAAAAGTAGTTTTATTTCAATGTCTAATATTCGCGTAAGTGTCAGAAACCAGTAAGTTCGTTATTATTCAATATTTAGTGGCTTCGCATCAACGTTCAGAGTTCACATGTTTGGGTAGGTAGAAAATAAAGCGAAAGCATAAGAAGTCCGTGAATTTATTTAGAGGAGTTACTGGATGGGTCATTTAGCTCCCCTATTTTTTTTTATGTAAATGGTTACCTATGTAACGTGGGCTTTAGTCACCCGTGTAAACCCCACAAAAAATAGAACAAAGTGTGCGAAACCTTGCGATTTTTTTCTAGATGACTTTCGAGTGAATCAAACCCGTTAATATGGGACATCCATTATAAAAAAGAATCTGAAATGTTTAGTACTTGATGCTAGTTTATTCCAATTTCAGGGCATCCACAAAATAAAAACACTAGAACGAGAATTCAACTTGACGGAACTGAGCGTGGTCGCCAATATGGAACTTTGTCCCAGCATTATGACGAAATACGGATCTATAAAAGGCTTCAACGTGCCTTGCTACCATTCATGCACTTTCCAACAATTCCAGAAGGACGTCGACAAATGTTACAACTACCACGGCGTGGAGGGGGGTGCCGTGTTTGATACACTAAGCAACAAATTAATGGGGATAGCCACTTGGGGTTCTTACTTCACCAAATACGAGCTGCCAGTAGGCTTCTCCGTGGTGAATTCGGATAATTTCTTCAAAGATTTCATATGTGCGCGAAAGATAAGGGACGACAACGGATTGTTGATCACGAAGGGCTATTATCAAAGTTTGTGTGACGGGACGTGAAACTTATAATAATAAATAAATGGTTTTTGTTATATTTTTGTGTTTTATTACAGTATGTATTGTCTTTTCACCAAGGCAGCATCCAGCAGCCAATTAGGTATCATGCCCAGTAGAGAGGTTAAGTCTAGGATGCTTTAAGTGGCAATGGATAAAAACAGTGTATCAGCCAACATCCGAACAATTTCTGACTCGATACATATATAAATATACATACAGGAATGATTTTGAAAACATGCGACAAATCGAAATGGGAGGTTTAGTTACCTCTCTGCTCTGGCAGTATGGCGTCTGCACAGTCCGAAAACAGCGCTGCTGTAATAAAAAATATTTTTATGGTGGTGTATCTATATATATATATCTATATTAGTGGATATCTATATTTTTATTTATTTATTTATTCCCAACAATATCCTTACAGACTAAATGCAATTCGATATTGAGGTTCTTCATAATGTCTACAATTACAGACTAACTAGATTTAACAGTAAAAAATATCCATGTCGTCAGCTATGAGGTTGAGCGTGCGCAATGCGCGCGTCGGAGGAGTTTAGTGCACGCGCATATATCGAACCTAAGACCGTGTATTGCGCACTGGAACATTATGTGAGGAGCTAGCAGTCCAGGACTCCTACGGAAGTAAAGACGAAGTTATCATAAAATATGTAGGTATATCGTGATAAATATAATGAAAGTACCCGCATATTCTGAAATTCTCAAATAATTACTTTAGTTATGTTTACAGGTAATTTTTAACTGCCTCATTGGTCTAGTGGATGTAACCGCGATTGCTGAACGTGAGGTCCTGCGTTCGATGCTCGGGTCGGGTAAAATGCTATTAGAAATTCTCTATGTATATTATGGTAATCTAGGAATATGGTATCTTGGAATTCTGATAAGCTTACTACTTATTACCGACGAACTGTGGATGTATACTACACCACTATACCTTGGGCTACGGGACAGATACATACAGACATGTATGTAGATATGCTTGTTTTGGTTTGATCATAAAGCACAAACAAATATAACTTGCAACGAGATTGAAGTCTGTATTGCCTAATTAAAGCTTCACTCGGGGGAAAGTACAGATAACACACTCGTATTTTTCTCGGGCTCTCAAGCTCGGGCCTCAAATGCACACTCGTTCATAAACCCTCGGTGCCTTCCTTTGGTGAACAATCTATCAATCTACTATTGAGTTATCCAGAAACTATTCGTTTTTTAAACCAGGATTTTTATTATAGTGTGGAAAATGCTCATGTATGAGGTTTTTTCATTCAATCCTTTGTTCAGCAAGCGGCAGCAAATTCAATTCGTTCGTTTCACGTTTCGCTAGTGTTCATTATAGCGTTCAGCTACTAACACCATCGAGTGATATATTAATCACCAGATACTGCCATTGCTATGCTGCATCACTAAAACATCATCATTTAGTTATTGAGACAGCAGCGCGGAATAGCGGGTGGCTTGTAGGTAGGTTTTTGTTTGATAAAAGCCTTCTCGCAATAACAAGCTCTGTATCGCAAAGGACTTCACAAACATAAGAAAAATATCCGTAGAACGCACAAATATTTGGTTCGCGTGGGAATTGAAATATACCTACGTAGATAAATACATTTTTAAACTCATTAACATAAATATCAATAACAACTTATTTATTGTAGGTATATTTTTTTTTGGACATACCTACCCTGTTGGTTCATTGTATAGGTAATATACTTTAATACATTCTGTGCTTTTATACTACATAATTTCATATTAAATGATAAGCATATATATATAAAGAAGAAAGATTGTTATTTTTGTATGTAACGAATAAACTTAAAAACTAATGGACCGATTTCAAAACTTCTTTTGCCGTTAGAAAGCTACATCTTCACCGAGTAATATATCACGCTATACCTCTTAGGAATGGAGAAGCGCGGGTGAAACCGCGAGCGGGTCCCTAGTGTTTATATATAAATACTAGCGGCCTGTCCCGGCTTCACACGGGTGGACATTATTGAAGTTTTAGTCGGGATCCCTAATTTTTTCTAGTAATAAATATAGCCTATGTTACTCAGTGATAATGTAATGTGATTACCCATAGAGTACCTGAGGGAAAGCAAGATTTGTAGTAGCCATATGGATTTCGGCCAGGCGAAGCGACAAACCCTGAGGATTGCCAACAAAAAATGGAAACCGGGCATTATATACATTAACTTCGGAGTTTTATGTAAAGTATTCAAATTCATTTAGTACATTAAGAGAATGTCATTTTAGTTAATAAAATCTAACTTTAAACTTTATTGTATTTCATAATACTGTTTGATAAGCACACTACTAGCCGATATTGAATGTAAAAACATATTCTATAAAATAAAAACTATAAAAAACGATATAAAAATGTTGTTTTATGTGTTGCGCAATGAAAGATGTACGAGGTAGTTTTACATATTTTGTTCATTACGTCGGTTACAACTAAGAATATTCTGGAAACTTTGAATTTGATTCCTGAAAATTCACCGAAGGATAAAACAATTCTCAATTTAAATGAAACAAGTTAGTGTTGTTTAACTTATTTATAATCCGTCGATTTGATGGCGATTGAGTAGGTAAAATAACGATAGTACCTACCTGCATATGCATCAGGAATAAAATATTTACTAAGGACTTCAAGATTCCCGTCGCACTATAAGTACAGCAAAGTTCTCCAGTGCGTCCTGCCTACAATAGAAGTAACGTTACAATGCTGAAACGTGGCAAAAATTACACGACCACCAATTTGGTTGTTCAGATGTTTTAACAATCTCGTTACAGATGAGATCAGTAACGAGATCCTCCGAAGATGTACAGGAGTGATGGGCATGCCTTGCAGAATCAGAATCTCTCGAGATATGTGTCTGTTTAAGGACTTATGGCCACTTTAATAGATAAGTTCTCGAAAGATGACCGTCGATCGGCAATCGCAGTAGGTACCTATAGGATGCTCCCTAGAATCCTAGCCGTCTGGCTGGAAGGCACCCCACTACGCATTTCCAGGTCATTAGTCCATATGGACCGATAGCTGCGAAGTTTACAGCACAAATTGTGAGAGTCCTGTCCAGCAGTAGACTTCGATAGGCTAAGCTGATGGATTGACTTGATAGCTATCAGAAAACTGTAATTTTGCAAGCGAGAGACTCTTTTTAACTGATTTTGAGCCCTCCCAAAATAAGGTACCGTTAAAATCACTAAGAAATACGTGATAGAGAATTGCGAGGGTTTTTTAGATGTAAACTTATGCTTCCTTGTCATAAATCAGTTATCTTAGGCTTCCCTATGTCAAAAATCAGTATAAACTTAAACATTTGGAATAACGTAAAGTTGGTAACTGTAAATATTTCAGTCTTCTCGTCGCTAGAGAACTACCAAGTGGACGCATTGCCGGTGGACGAGAAGACCTACCCGTGGATAGCGCGCGTTATACACTCGCGCACCGCCAACATTCCGCATATGTGCACCGCAGTCTGTATCGACAAGGCTATATTTATAACGGCCTCACGATGTATTTATACGTAGGTATTTATTTGCAACTTATTCAGGGAAGGTACAGATGAAAATAAGTTTGTATCTAGTGGGTGACTACCCATTAACTAGGTGGCTAGTGAGTGACTAGCAACCCGCAATACTGCGCTGCAGTCTTAAAATGATACCTAAATTGTAGTGACATGATGTAGTGGTATCTACCTATGCCAAAACCTTATCAACTTGGATCTTCCTAAAAAAACGATACTTATTAACAAAGTTGATGTGGCTAGAAGTATATTCCTTCCAAAAAGCACATCAGTCAATATATTAAATATTTTAGAAGTCAACCGACCGACAAGACGCCATGCTGCGATCCTGTAGTTTGTGCTGAAGCATACTTTGCTTCGCTCAAGGTGGCCAATTACCTGAGAGTCCTAAGAGGACGTGTAACCAAGGCGTATGCCACGCCCGGCATCCGAGTTCGATACTTAGCCCAGGCTTCTTTTAGAGATTAGGCCCTAACCATCAAGAAGCTGATACCATAAGGTATCCATTCTACGCCCCGCAAAATTAATAGATTAGAAATTTAATCTTATTTTCAGACTTAAAGTAAACTATACAAAAATCATTTACATGTCAAAACATCTAGATGCGTTAGCATTTGTGGTGCCTTCAGAGCCGACGAAACAAGCATACGATGATATAGGGTTCATAGTCGTGGACTCCAAGTCTCATATAGGGATGTGGGAGGTCATAGAACTATTTGATAGCACCAACAGGACAGATGGAGTGTTCAAATGGTTTTCAGATATAGATTCGAGATATGGTTCGATTAGCTACAAAGTCGTTGGATATGCAATGAAAAAGGTAAGCGTTCTAATAAGAATTTGTAGTTTATAAAGAGAGGGAAACATTTTAAGAGGCGGTAGCCTAATGGCTAGGCCTTCGGACTTGCGATCATATTGTTGCCGGTTCGAAACCCACCCGTTGCACTACCGACTTGAACCCACTCGTAACACAAGTATTTAGCTTAGCACGAGGAGTTAACAAGAATACTAGTAATGTGCGACCCACATTTAAAATATATATACTTATAATAAATCTGTAGAGACGTCAATTCTGTACATGAAATATATTTCCAAAATAACTATCAGCGGGTGATTAGTGATGGATACTGACGCCAAAAATGCAATCAGTAAAATTTTTGTCTGTCTGTCTGTTTGTCTGTCTGTCTGTCTGTATGTTCGTTATAGAAACAAAAATCACTCGACGGATTTCAACGAAACTTGGTACAATTGTTCTTCATACTCCTGGGCAGGTTATAGTATACTTTTCATCACGCTACGATCAATAGGAGCAGAGCAGTGAAGGGAAATGTTGGGAAAACAGGAGAACTTACTCCATTTTTTAAGCTTCCGTCGCGTGTGCAGCCTTAATGGTTAAAGCTACACAGAAATCATGTATGACGGAAATGTTCTCCTTAAAATGATATAAAAAATATTCCACGACAGCAAATGTCTATCTTTTATGGTTGACTCACAATAACACGTGTAACTCCCGATAGCTTAGCAGTTCGGAGCTTTCTGATTATATTTGTCTACTCTTACGTTAGGTGACTGACTGACTGACATAGTGATCTATCAACGCACAGCCCAAACCACAGGTTATAGTATACTTTTCATCACGCTACGACCAATAGGATCAGAGCAGTGAAGGGAAATGTTGGGAAAATGAGTGATTCATGGGAAAGGTTTCAAGCTATCAATGTATGTATCATCACGCTACAACCCTTAGGAACGGGGCAACGCAGGTGAAACCACGGGCGAAGAACTAGGGAACAAAGTAACTATTCCACGCGGACGAAGTCGCTGGCAAAAGCTAGTACTTATAATAAATCTGTAGAGAGGTCAATTCTGTACATGAAATATATTTCCAAAATAACTATCAGCGGGTGATTAGTGATGGATACTGACGCCAAAAATGCAATCAGTAAAATTTTTGTCTGTCTGTCTGTCTATCTGTCTGTATGTTCGTTATAGAAACAAAAACCATTCGAAGGATTTCAACGAAACTTGGTACAATTGTTCTTCATACTCCTGGGCAGGTTATAGTATACTTTTCATCAGGCTACGATCAATAGGAGCGGAGCACAATTAAAAAATGTTGCAAAAACTGGAAAATTATTTGATTATTTTGTTCTGGGAAGTGACATGGGTCGTTGATAAAGCGGGCGTAGCCGCTGGCGGAAGCTAGTATAAAATATAATAATACTAACTGCTTTATTTTAATTTCAACAGGGCTTGCACAAAATAAATGTGCTAGAAAGAGAATTCAACCTGACGGAACTAAGCGTGGTCGCCAATTTAGAGCTCTGCCCGAAGATCCTGACGAAATCCGGGACTGTGAAGGGGTTCAACGTGCCTTGCTACCACTCCTGCACGTTACAACAATTCCAGAACAATGTGGACAAATGTTATAACTACCACGGCGTGGAGGGAGGTGCATTGTACGATACATTGACCAACAAATTAATGGGTATAGCCACTTGGGGTTTTTATTTCGCCACATATGAGCTGCCTGTAGGATTCTCCGTGGTGAATTCGGAGAATTTCTTCAAAGACTATACGTGTGCGCGGCGGATCAGGAACGACAACGGGTTACTGGTTATAAAGGGCTATTATCAAAGTTTGTGTGATTGATTGGACGTGATTTGTGAAAGTAATATAGGAAAATATTTTATAGTCCTATTGTGTTTTAGTGTATAACCCTTTAAAGAGAAAAGACCTAGACGACACGCGGAGAATCTCACTCCCTCTATCCGTCTCTTTCTATCTTCAGCTTCACATAATTCGTATTGTATCTTGTATCTGATATATAATGTTTTTAATGAGTTTTTATATAAGTCTTCGCATCTCCTAAACAACATAGGCTTATAATACTATAGGTGCCCGATGAGGCGGCGATCTTCACGATGAGGTTCTTGCAAAAGAAACATCTATAACTATGAACGTGTTAGATATTCCTTTTGCAAGAACCTCATATGGGAAAAATAGATTTATAATAATACGAGATTGTAACTGCTACAATACAAAAATCAACAATGTTGATATCTTTCATGAGAAACTATGTAGATTCAAATATCAAATTTGCAAAAAATACGGAATGACCGTATCGTTTTCACTCTTTTGTTCAAGGTCAATTTGAGTACCTACCGACTATGTTTTATACTTATTAATGTTTTTAAGTTATCTAAAATTGTTGTTAACATTTAATGTACCAAACTAGTTTTTTTAGTAGCTTACTATTAGAAGTGTTAACAGTGTTAACAATAACAATCTTTATTACACACTTAATTTAGTTAATTTTTATTTTACACTTTGTTAAGTAGTTTAACTGCAACTTACCATTAAGTGCAATTTAATTTTTAGAAAGTTAATGGGTGACATTGCTAACATTATTATTTCCTCTTCTATTATAATTATAGTGCTGTATGTTTCTTTTATCGCAATAAATAAGGCAGCCGTCGTAAATAATGCTCAATCGGGATGCTGCTAGTCGGATCGGGACGTTGCCTGGATTGCCATAGCCTGGTGAATACTATGGCAATTAATATTGCAAGTTTTCAGTGTTATGTGGTTGTTGTAAGCTCCAGAAGTCCCATTGAATCAAATAAATCTAGTGGCTAGTCATATTTACGAAAATATGCTACAGCTATAATAAATATAAATATTTAACAGCTGGATTTAGGGTCGATAGTATTTCAGGAGATAATGTAAAATCTATACTACAAATAAAACTCACAAATCAAAATAATAAAGCACTTATATTGTTATCCATCCAGTTACATTTTGTACAGCATTAATATTAAAAAGATTTAAGTACAAACTAAGGATTATCTACATTAAAATTAAACTTAAATTCAGATTTGCTAGCTGTAAATTTAAATTTCTTTGCACTATCTTCAGTTACTTTTTCTGTGTTGGCAATTTCAGGATCAATTTTAGTATTGCTATCTGTTTGAATTGATTCACTAGTGCTGCCATCTTTTACAATATTAGTACCAGTATCTACTTGCTCTGGTGCTAAATTGAAATTGAATCTAAAGGACTCATCACCTGTTGTTAAAAATGCAGATTTTCTCAAAAATGTAGCTTTTGGCTTGTCGGGAACATCTGATATCTTGATTTTACTGGCCACTGCAAACAAATAACCTCAAGATAAACGAGGTTAAAAGTAGTCTATCCATGATGATACAAAAATAATAAATTGAATCATTGATTCGTAAATATATTACAATGATTTTTTATGAAAATTTATTTTATTTGCTTTTCAAGTTAAGTGGCTAAAGACTTACCCTCAAACTAGTATGTTCAAACACTCTTAATGAATGTCTTATCTGAAGTGGGTTTAATTTTTCAGGTCATTGATATGGGTATGACTGAGACTGGTCAAATCCTTGATATCACATATGCCTATGCTATTCCTGACTTTCAGATTGTCTTCAATGAGGTAGTACTTCAATTTCTAGAGATTGCTTTTTTCACAAATATTATTTGAGACAGAATTTGAATCACATTGTTAACTTACAACTAGGAAGAACTCTCATCACTATTGTGACAGCTACAAGACAGTTTTAATCTTACTTTTTGCTAACTTCTTCTCTTCAGCGGCCATTTTTGCTCTGTAGTCACCGAAATGTGTCCGCATTAGCTGTCTCTTACGTATCATCGGTTGGTTGTTGTTCTTAAGCACTGTAAGCACTTTCCATGCATCTTGCACTGCAGAATAAAAACATAGAATTTTAATAATACATTTTCATAGTAATATTGTTTGACCCTAGAATATCTCCATTCTCCAAGAGGCTAAAAATTATGGATGAAAACCCACTTGAATTTATGCAGTCAGATTTCTACAGGCCAGTCTTTAGAGACATCCACCTAAGGTTTGCTGCATCAATATTGACTTCTTGAATTTTAATAAGACTGCCACATAAGAAACTATAATACCAGTCTAGCTTTTTATAGTCTTAGTTAGTATGAGAGTTTCAAGTTAGACCTATAAATTGTGCAATATGCTGCAAAAATTCAATGTAATTTTTGCAATTTTTTGTTGGAAATAACTGATATAATAAATTAGTCTGTTTAGGATCAGTTGATTTCAATAAGGCGACTCTCTGACCCATTTACATTATAAAGTTTTTAGCATGTTTACTTCTAGCAAACTTCTGTAATGGCTCGACTATCATTCTGTGCTACTTTACAACAGACTGGTCAAGTAGTCAAGTGATGCACCTATTTACTAAGATTTCCAATTTTGAAAAAGATAATGACCATTGGGTAAAATAAGACACTTACTCTGCTTTTCATTGCCTTTCTTTTCGTTTAAAGATCTTTCTAACTGTTGAATACACCAGCACAGCTCCAGTTGAAATTGTCGTATAGATTCCTCGGGATCCACACCGTCAGGCGAGTCCTGTTCTACTTTATATGGCTTTTGTAGTGTGTTAGACTTTCCCTTGGAATGTAATTTTGTTGGTTTAGGCATTTTAATTATTTAAAATAACTTAAAATTCAATTACAAAGATTTAACCACGTTCTGTTTTGTTTTGAACATTTGACATTGCGTTATGACGTTGACGTTAAGTTTCAATATTTTTTTTGCTGATGCGCTCCTGATGCGGTGCGTCACTCGCGTTCAGGAATAAACTTTTGTATCAGAGAATGTTGTACATACCATAGAATCGGAATCAAATATTTGATGTTGTGGTGGATAAACACAAGAACCTTAGGGTTAGTAGGTATTTAAGGTTCTTGGTTAAACCTGAGGGTTAAACCCAAGGTTATGTTAAACTTATAGCAGTTTATGTTGACATAGAGTATAAACGCGCGACCGATGTCAAAGTCACATTTCTAGAAATAAGGAAGAAATATTAAATAATAATTTCTAATAATAATGTTGGTAAATGGAAAGCAACAAATAGTAGGTATTAAATGATATTTAAAATAAATCGATCATCGTTTAAATCATGATTTATATAATTATTTTTTTAAAAAAACGTTGCCCCACACTAGGATTTTCTCCTGTATCGTGGCTTAAAACATGAATTAAAACGAGAAGAATATTAAAACATGCATTGTAGGTATACTATTATAGTTTTTGGTTTATATGGCGTCAGAATCGTACTGACTGATACAAGTGATTTGATACCTAATTATTTCATAATCATAACTACAGTCAGTTGACAGATGTCGCAATGAACATCCCTTTTCTTCAATAAAGTATTGACCTATTGACATTGTCTTTACATTGACCATTGAGTTTTGATAGTAGGTACCGAGACATTGACCCTTTTGATAGTAGAAACACCACTTTATCCCCAGTAAAACAGTGGAAACTTCACTAATGGCCAGCCCCTTTATCAAAACCGTCGATAGATTTGCTTACTAGAGATAGAATTCGACATAGGTTCATACAAGTAATGTCAAAATCCTATCTCTAGTAAGCAAATCTATCAACGGATTTGATATAGGGACTGGCCATAAGGCTTCGATGGAGTTTAAGAGTGAACGCAAAAGTCACGATTTTCAATTTTATATCGTTTGCCTACACTCGCACACGTTCACGAACACATAATGTAACTATCCACTATAATTACTTTAGACTACACAGTCTTAGATAATTACACATTAAACTTCGGGGAAACACAAGTTTTGGAAAATAATATGAAACCGACAAAATGGTCTTTACATTTTCCCGCCTAAAACCCTAATAACTTAGTTACACAAAAAATAGAATTGTCACCTAACTAAAGTATTTGTTTTTCTTCACTTCATTCAGTAATGTCACTATTCTCTAAAGTTGCCATGATAAAATTGATAATAACGATACTGGCGACTTCCTCGTATGACGTAACGTGAAGAACTGTGACACTAAAATCTTAACCTCAAAATAATTTTACTGAAGTTTTCACGAGAATAAAATATATTATGCCGCTTGGAAAATTCGGGAAAATTACAATTTCGTGGTAATTACTTCAATCATAAATATACATTGCCTGTTAAAATTTTACAATCCATTTGTGGTGAGCCCTATTCATTTCATATTTTTTCTTGTTACATATATTTTAATTTTATCTTGAACTCAAATCAGCATGAATTGCTAGTTACCCTGATGTTTCCAGTCCTCTGACTGATTGTATCTATATTAAAACTGGACAGGTGTCCCCTTACAATTTTATTCTAATTCATCTGTTTTACGAAAAATATCTGATTCGAACGGAAACCTTCACATATTCAGGTTAGCAGTAACTGTGACAAGTCTATCATTATTTGTGGTGGCGAAGAACTCTATAAATGCCCGTCGTTTGGAGAACATGAGAGCGCGGGAACGCATGCGCAAGTCCAACCAAGGAGAGTATCCTGACGTGTACAGGCAGCTGTGAGTGTAAGTATGGACCACATAATTAAACAAACCGTAGGCATGCATGATGCATGGCTGAATATAGACCTCCTTACTATTCTTATTGATTGACACTTTAATAATTAATTTTCCTAATCAGCACTTGATAGTTCTTTAGTCTAAACACTTATTAAGTCATGCACAAGTTGACTGATTAAAGGGAGAGTAACATAATAATGTTTATTAATTTTAAATTGCAGGCTAGATTTGAATTGGATAAATAAAGAAGAAGTAAGAAATTGAAATGGCGACACCAGTTCTGGATCCTGCTAAATTGCAGCTGGTTCAGGAGCTGGAGATTGAGATGATGTCGGACATGTACAACCGGCTGGTCAGTGCATGTCACCGCAAGTGTATACCTGTTAAATATCATGAGACTGAACTTGGTAAGCCCATACATTTTGCTGTATATTATAAGAGCGTATTTGCCCAAGTCTAAGTAACCAGAGCTACTCGCAGAATAAATTAAAAATGGAACAGAAATTGTTTGAAAGTAATTGCCAAATAAATAAATTGGCACTTTACTTGGAAGTGGTAAAATACACCCTAATTGGTTTTTTAATTGTATTGTATGAATCAATGAAAAATGTGGTTATGAAACTGAATTTCCATAACTATCAACAATATAATATATATATATATAATATATATATAAAAATATAATATTATATTGATGATAACCATTGAAAAATTGAATTTGTAGGATAAAAACTCATAGATGTTTTGAATACCTATGTCATATTACTTAACCCCATGAATATTAATGATCTGCTGTGCAGTATTCTATATTTATTTATTAGAAAGAAAAACTTTTAAAATTGGTCCAAATTGATGAAAGCTGCAATTTAAACTGAAACATTTACTTAAGGGTCCGGCGGAGCTTAAATTGCCCACAAAAACGACAGATTCTATTATTTTAATATTCGCATTTGGATACCGTTAATCTAGGTTCCTACTACTATTTCGTCTGCTACTACTTCACTGGAAATAAAAGACTGGAAAATTGTTCCAAACTTGGTAAAGTTATCAAAAATTGCATTCGCTTGCATTTATTTCCAGTGAAGTATTTTGGACGAAATGGTAGAGTAGAAACCTAGAACCTATTCGGAATCTGAATAATAACAGAATTTCATTAAATTATTATTCGGCTTATTGGCACAAATGTTGTATTTATGAAGAATTAGATTGAAAGAATTGAACTATCGATTTCAGTTTTTAAATTAGTACCCACTCAAGGCCCGCCACTAGAGAAACAAGAATAGTAACTCTTAGGTTTCCCAATTTCCAGGTAAAGGTGAGTCAGTCTGTCTAGACCGTTGCGTGGCCAAGTACCTCGACGTTCACGAACGTATCGGCAAGAAGCTATCCAACATGTCCCAAGGAGAATCCGAGGACCTCACTAAAGTCAACATGCCTGAGGGCAAGAAATAATATTAGTTAGTTATGGATGACACTTACCATGAATCATGCTGACACACACCACACCAGTACCTGATTAAAAGTATTGCCACTGGCGAAATATGTATGATAGAATGAACTAGGAATAATGCAATGTTTTAGGTGTCACACATCGCCATTTCCGCTAATTAATTTACCCATAAAAATAAGAAGTGTGACCAATTAAAAAATATACAAATGTGAATGCTTTCATTATCAGGTTACCTATGTACAGGATACCAATTGTAATAATATAGTTATTAAACTATTGTAGGGTAGAGCAGAGGTAATATCTTTTGAGATCATAATATTAAAACCACTCAAGATTCACCTTATTTTTTTAAGTCCTATAAACGCTGCGATACTAGCGCCATCGATAATGATCCCGGCGGCATTTAATAGAAACTTATAACCTCAATAAAGACTGCTACTCTTCCTATTAGCAATACAGAAACTTATGTGTTCGACACAAAAATGATTCATTGCAAGTTGTCATCCATTAGATTATAATTATTTAATGAGAGTTAAATTTAATGTTTGGGATACTTGAATAAAAATAGAGATTAAAAATATCTCTAGTTGTTTTATGAAACAATGTACAACTTAATGCAATTTAGAATGGGTCCTTATTGTTAGTGTGCTTTAGTCTTTGAATTTTAGTTAACTTGTTAGAAATAAAACAAAACAAATTCAAAGTTTTTTTTTAATGTTTTACACCATGTGCATCATGACAAAAATCTACAACACTATACAATTACATCATATTAAATTTTAATACTAATAACTACTGACTTTTTAAATGAACAATTTGTCCAAAGCCGTGTCCAGGCGTATAACTCTTGACAAGTTGAACTAATACAAAAATGTTGGCGCAAAAGAATACGACGCCCTTCAGCCATATCAGGATAAAAACTTCTCTACCCTTGAACTCTAATAAATATGCATAAAATAGCCAGGCGCCTTGTGCAGTCGTCCAAATGATTGCCAGAAGTAAAGCTTTTGAGCGACGCATCTTGAACGAGTGCGCTACAATTGGTAGCAAGGATAAGAACCAAACAAAGTACTGTGACGTCATAACGCTGTTGAATGCGACTAGTACAACTGCCTGACAGAACATCGCGAAAGGCAGCGTTCTAGGATCAGTTCCGAACTTCATACTCAGCATAAACAGTATACAGGCCTCGAATATCTGTGTGATATGCTTTACTATGTCGAAGGCCAATTGCCCCGCAGTCAAATACGAATAGTAGAAGAGAACAGAGAAATTGTGACGCGTATCATTTCTGAACAGATGGTAAATGTATGTCTCAAAGAGGAAATCGTAGCCGTACAGTGCGTACATGCCGAGAGTGAGACAAACTAGTGTGACTATGCAACTCGCCGCTAATGTCAGCTGGTTTTTATTCGGCCATAACAGTAACAACCCCTGCCTCATGGTCGTATTACGAGCGATCTTAGAAGTCCCCAAGCTGAGATACATAGGGAAACTGAACGCTAGAGGGTACAAGCGAAGATGGATAGCTATACCCAGTAAAAACCCAGATAACGCATACTTTTTCAGTCCCTCTACTAAATCGGATTGCAAGAATAGTAACGACATTATGATAATAAAACACGGTACAGAGTCTGCGTTACCGCGAGTCGATATACCGATACTGAGAGGATTATAGAGCCATAGCAACGAACAGTACGTCGGTATATTAGAAGCGATGTTCCTACGTCCCAGCTGATGTTCCACTAAAACCTTGACGGCGAATGTTATAAAAATATCAAAGGTTGAAAAGAGTAGTTTGCCGAAACCTTTGCCCAAGATCATGTTAGGGAGAAGAAAGTAAGCAATGATAGGGCTGTACCTGTAGGTGTGACGTTTGTATGGCGAGTCCCCGTTGTACACATGTCTAGCAGCGTCTGAGAATACTTTATAGTCGACATCTGTGTACGGGACATCGTAAATTTTGTCGTGAATATCGCCATAACCAATCAACAGTAGCCTTATAAAGAAACCGGCTACGAGGTGGTAACTGAGCGGCAAGTTGATGAACTCCAATAATCGATGCATTTTAAATCCTTGTCTTCAAGTTCTTCGCAGCCGAATAAAGACAACTTTTGAATTCCTCGAACTCTTTAGCACAATCGTCCTTTTTTACCGAACCTTCTTTGAGTAGGACGCAGCGGGCATACAAAACACTCTGTTTAGAACACTTAGCAAATATCAAGGGATACTTTGCTAATCTATCTTTGGCTTTAGAAATTGATTCCATTATTTATTTTCGGCCTTGCGAACCGAATACGTAGTAGCCGGTTCAGTAAAGTCAATTGGGTCACGAGGTCTGAAGAAAATGTCGTATATGGGCTTCGAAAAGAATATTCCGAGACCCAAAGCCGTGAATGTGATCTGGAAAGTCCTCGGGTATTTGTAGATCCAACTTCTTTTTCCTAGAGGTTGACTCCGACGACGATTTTCCATAGCTGTGTAGAAAATAATTAAGTTTAGGAACAAGAATAATGTAAATAATGTACCTATTGTTCTCACGGGTAACATACATAACATAGGTACCGCCACGCCCTTATTCCCGGAATGGTTGGGTAGAAGTGTAATAATGTACACCCACAGTTCGCCGGTATGTTTACACCGGGCACAAATCCAGATTCCGAGCTGCAACTGATATTTGAAGTTTATTTGACTTTCAAACTTTGCTCAACCTGGGGATCGAATCCGTATCCATCGCTCTAGCGTAGCAGTCGCGCTTGGGACCACTAGACTAATGAGGCAGTCGGGCAAGTAAACTGGTAAGTAAACAGGAGATAAGTCTTACATCTATGTTTCAGAGCTGTGTGATACTAGACAATTTACTTAATTGCTTAGCAAGTGCCTCTGGAGCAGTTGTTCCCAATATTTTTTTGAGCAGGGGACCACTTTGACTTAATTGTTGTCAGCAGGGACCACAATGTTTAAATAACAAAATGGTCCAATCTGTCAAATCAAATCATGATTTTTGGATCTTTCGCGGACCATATTTTAGGTCTTGTGGACCACTAGTGGTCCGCGGACCGTCCGTGACTAGTGGTTGGGAACCACTGTTTTAGACTTCTAGAGCGTCAGGCAAGCATCGCCATGTCGCAGCCATGCAGATGAAATTACATCATTGTAGTTAAGTACTTTTTGACTACTTAAATGTAGTTCCAGTAATAAACTGCGATATACAGATTGATTGATTGACACAAAGGCAAAGCTCGCTCGCGTGTCATCTTGCAAGGCAAATAAATCTATCTAGGGGCCGCAAGCGCACCTGCTAAGCGTAAGTTCCCGGGTTTGATTTCCAGGTATAGCCAAGTGCTATTGAGATTTTATATTAAATTATTCTTTTGCCCTGAGATAGTTCTGCGGGTCTGGATGTTTATGTAGTGTGTACATATCTTCTATACTTATAATAAATCTGTAGAGAGGTCAATTCTGTACATGAAATATATTTCCAAAATAACTATCAGCGGGTGATAAGTGATCGATACTGACGCCAAAAATGCAATCAGTAAAATGTTTGTCTGTCTGTCTGTTTGTCTGTCTGTCTGTCCATATAACTTTAACGGCACTATAATAAGCAAGACCAATACAGTTCGTGATCTTGGCGTTATTTTTGATGAGAAACTGTCATTCTCGGAACATATAGATAGGGTAAGCGCCAAGGCTTTCAAAAATTTAGGATTTATTTTAAGATCTTGCAAAATGTTCAAAAACTCGGAGACGCTAAAGACAGTTTATTTTTCATATGTACGTAATACACTAGAGTACGCCAGCCCTATTTGGTCACCATATTACACTATACACACTAGCCAACTGGAACGAGTACAAAAGATATTCGTAAAACACCTTAACTATCGTCTCCGTAAACCCCCAATGCCATACCAACTCAGTTGCAGAGCACATGGCTTGTTGACTCTCGAAGATAGACGCAAAATCCTAGACATGTGCCTATTGTATGACATACTCAACGGACGACTTGACTGCCCAGAATTACTGTCACAGGTGACATTCAACACTCAGCGCCGTCGCACGCGTCACACGCCACTGCTGCACATACCCCGACATGCCACGAACTACGCCAGGAACTGTGTACTCACGCGCATTGCTCGAACCTACAACGCTTCATTTTGCGATGTGGATATTTTCAGCACGTCCAAAATGACATTCAGGAAACAAATTGTAAAGATTCTAAAAAATAAACAACTCCTTTAGGCATAATCAGATGTACCTATTACTTTAAATTTAGCTCTAATTTAATTTAGAACGTAGACTGTTTTTTTTTTTTCATGTTAACCTTTATTTTGCCAACTCCTCTAACAGTTTATTAGTTCTCAAATTCATTGTCTGTTCGTAAGCTATTACACTCTTATGGTTACTCAGGAAAACCTATAATTGGCCTAACCTATATGTAATATGAAATTTTGTAAGTATCTTTTTGTAACGCTGTTGGTTTTCTAAATAAATAAATAAATAAATAAATAAAATAAATTAACAGTCTATGTATGTCTATGAATGAATGTTCGATCCTAGCTCAAAAACGACTGATCAGGTTTTGACAAATCAGGTGTCGATGGATTCGTTTTTACAGTAAGATGGTTTTAAGCTCAGCTCGGCTTTCGACCACGGCTATAAACTGGACACCACTGTTCCTGGACATAGGAAAATTGTCTCGTTTCATACCTACTTTTCAGTTGATATTTTTAGTTGTCGGGTTTTATTTTTAATAAAAAGAAAATGAAAATTACCTTTACTTGGCCGGCCTGTCAGTGACCGGTGCAAACTTCCGCGGCTCTAAGTCGTATCCGTTACACACGAGCGACGCGTTCTGAGGCTTGAACTTGATGCAACACTGACGCATACTTTCAAAAACGCGCTCACAACGAACTTCTTGAAAGCTGTTTTCTGCGGGAAAATATTATATTGTTATTTCGGGGTTTCGTAGAGATAGTTAGTCAATATGAGAGGTAAAATCACTCCTTTAATACGTGCTGCTGGCAAAACAGCACTCTATATGGCAGAGTTTAGTCTGTTTAGATTTAAAGAGATTGGAAACAGCAGCTACGAGTACATACCTAGTTCATAATCGTTAAAAGTTACGGTTCATCCGAGTAATAAACATCATGTTATACATATACGTAGGTAACACAATTACTGCTTATATTAAGTAGGTATTCGTATCGTTTGCAGACATGATCTTACTAATTACAAAAGTCACGGCTTCCATATACTTATCCACCTATCTAATATATAAATAACTTTTTAGTACGAGAAAAACCAAGATAATCTTGCCAGGTAACAACATCAATCATCCTGACGCAGTGCCATCTTCTATACATATAAAATGCTTTGTCCTGAATTACTGACTGACGGATCAACGCACAGCCTAAACCACTGATCGTAGAGACCTGAAACTTGGAGGGTGTGTTCTTTGTATAATTGTAGGCAACCGATAAGAAATGATTTTCCAAAATTCTACCCCTAAGGGGGTGAAAAACGGGGGCAAAGTTTGTATGAAAGTCATTTTTAGCGGGTGAAATCAAAACTAGCCCTACCCTGGGCTAGTTTTGAATAAAATGATTAAAATAGGTTAAAGATTTAAAGGTAAAGGTTTCGTAGGAAAAGTTGGTCGGTAGATACGGGGAACCCAATTGACTATCACGCCAAACAATTGTGGGTTGGCAGACTTCATGAGAAAATCTCTCAGGTATCGTCACGATGTTTTCCTTAATCGTTTGCGAGTGAGTTACGTAACTAATTAATATGAACAATTGCACATGATTGCGAAACGTCAGAGGTCCTTGGATTTGATCTCCAGACTCGGATAGTCGAATAAAATATATTTAATTTACTTAGTTATAGTTATTCATACTGTATATATACTGATTTATATTTTTTTTAAATGGTTACTAGCAATGTGGGTCGCACATTACTAGTATTCTTATTAACCCCTCGTGCTAAGCTAAATGCTTGTGTTACGAGTGGGTTCACGTCGATAGTGCAATGGTTGGGTTTCGAAGACCGACGCCCTAGCCATTAAGTAGGCTACCGCGGCTTTCTGTATATATACCTAGCTCAATTTCTTAACAGTCAGTATTTCTTTCCCAGTTCCCACATTTATATTCAACAACGCCTAACGTACAAACAGTTTCATGTTTACAAATCACTGGAAATAAAACAGTCTCCGAATATGTGAAGTGAACTTGACTGGTTTATTTAGTTGCCACATACCGATATTTAAACCAAGCTCATGAAGGTTTGTGGTAAAAAAGGGAAAAATCGGACGATATTTTTTTATACTACAGTGCCACAGGATCTGAGAATTGATTTCTGCATGAAGCAGAATCGGTTTCTTCAAGGCAAGCGCGCTCCATCGTAGATCGCAGTGTCGCTTAACATCAGGCGAACTGGCGGTCAAGCGTAAGCCTATCAAGAATAAGACTAATAGGTGTAAGACGTAACGATATCCAGTATGTACCTAACTAACGAGAATGAACAGCCAATTATCTAAGTCATAAAAAATATAAATAATTGTTCCGCCCACTGCTCTAGAATAGTCTACACCTACATACGTAATGCCCCATATAGTTAGGAAGTAAACAGTCCGCCCCCTTGCTTCGCACGCTCATTGACGAGCTATCACGTGTCTGATTCTGAATATATATGGACGGGACTGTCAACTGTTTACTTGTTTTAGAACAATATAAATCACAGTAGGTATAGAAATAATTGTGTATCGAGGTGAACAGGAAATGAGGTTATAGTTTACATGCCATTGAATGCAATAACGCTGATCGCAATATTGTTTTAATGGGCGCATTGCTTAATTTATTGCCCTACTAAACAGAAAAGGGAAGGAAACCTAAACAAGTGACGTCCATTCAACTCAACACCTTCATAGTAGGCCGTGTAGTTGCTCACAGGTGTCCTTAGTTATGGAGTCAGTCAGTCCATGGAGATATCTAAGACTGCGTGCACCGAGGATAGGATTCAAACCGGAAAGCGAAACTTTGAACTATTCTACTAAATGAATGCACCGCTGCGCTGCATGACTTTCTACGAAGAAATTAGGATCAAAGACTACGGGTTTCTTTAAAATACGGGATTATGGCATTGCACGGTTTTAAGAGATCAATGAGCTGACAGGCTGACTTATCTAAATTATTACTAGTGCATTTGTCGCTAGAAATCAGTACAAATCAATCAAGGCCTGACGTCGTTAGTGCAGATTGCCAAGTCGTGGAAATGGAAACGACTTTACGTAAGAAATACTTAATAAAAACTTTGTTCGTCATCAGTAGTGTCCACTTTCGTTTTTGTATTTACAGAAAAAATGTACATACTTACATGTTTATTTCATATAGGTACTTGGACATAATACAATGTCTACCTACGGCTCATTGATGTGGCCAAACCACAAAACAAATTACCTACATTCTTATGTTTGGAGTCACCTCACTGCGATTCGAAGTTGACTGATTTACTTATACGTATCTACATATAAAACGCCAGCCGTACCTACGGGTGTATATGCACACGAATACCACGGCAAGCGATTTGGACGACCCGTATTCCATCATAACAGGGGTGATTTTTGAGTGCAACTATATATATTTTTAATTGTCATGACTTGGAAACAATGGCGCAAGTCTGATCACTCGATTAGTGAAGAACATAAATGTCTCATATTTTATGAACATACCTACTTTGTTATGGCCGTGACCACCCAACTAAAACACCTTGTCTGGTTGGAGAGTCCATCCTTGGGCTGGAGGAACATCATACTTTGTCCTCGCGGATTGGTAATAACCTCGCTATTTCATGGGTCCTAAATTCCTAAAAAGAGTATGGATGTATGGATGTTTGTTACTCTGTCACGACAGTACGGCTAAAAGGATCTGGATGAAATGTGGCACAGACATAGATTATAGTCTGGAATAACACAGGCTACTTTTTATCCAGGTCGGACTCAGTCCTGAAGTCCATGCGGACAAAGTCGCGGGCAGAAGCTAGTCAGTAGGTAATTATGGTAAGCCTCTTTGTCGGGTGCAGGCGTAACGTGATGGATTGTTTTTCATCATTTTGAACAATAACTTCTGACTGGAGTCAGTGACGGTTTTGGGAGGTCATGGGGGACATGCCCCCCACAAAATCACAATACTTAGATACGAGTAGGTACCACCTATTCTTGGACAATGACCCCCCCTGACTGGAGTGATTGTTGTCGGTTTACTTAGATGCCTATCAATAGATTTATCGATTAATTTATGAAGAAATGATGTCACCTACTGGGGTCAGGCCTAGTATGGGGAACTACTTTGGTTATCGAGTTATCAATATTATCATTGAATTGAATTGAAACCCCTCGCGATGCTCTTTATCAAACTAATGAGTCATTCTAATTTGTACCTTATAACCTTTCATCTTGTTATAATGCGCTCTGGGAGCGGGTTTGTCTGTTTTGATACTTTTCACGTCTTCATGACTTATTTACTTGACCAATTTTTATAAGTCTAGAAATCAATTTTTATAGCACAGAGATGGTTTGAAGAATGTAATTAAAATAAGCAAAGAAAATTGGGGGAGAAGCCCTAACAAATCAGAACTCGCATCATGTGCTAGACATCACTATCGTGGGCTATTTCTATAGATAGTTGAACTATAGAAATCACTGCTATTCTGACCGAATACGGGCCTATGTCGTCGTATGTACGAACTGTAGTTTTGTGTCTTTGAAGAAATTACATTAGAATTAATTAATCATTACGTTAAGTACCTAAGCCATTCTGAACCATTTCACGGACGGTAAGTATCAAAACCGCAGTTGAACAATTTCCGGGTCGCAGGTTCAATTCTCGCACGGAACGAATATTACCACTTTAGATACAGTGGTTTGTCTCATTGAGGAGTTATGCATAATGCGAGCGTTTGGATTATTGCGTTATTCACTACATGAATCATGATTAGGGATCTAAAACGTAAGGTGGAACGGACGACCTGGTGACGACGATGACGACAGGTAATAATATAAATGCGAAAGTAGCTGTGTCTATGTGTTCGTTAGTTACGTTTCCACTGCTAAATCGCTTGACCAATTTTGATGGATTTTGGTCAGAGATAGATCTTGGAGAAGGACAGATTATCTGAAAGCATTGAAATATTTTCAGAAGTTAGCTAGAATACACAGTTTTAGAGAAAAATAGGAAGAATGTCCTCGAAGGTTTGTTTGTCACCACATGTAATTAGAGCCAGCGGCCTAACAACAGTAATTAGACACAGTTCACACACGCAACAGAATAGAAACACGTTTTCAGCAATTTATACATATATATTTTATTAACAATAATGTTACAATCGACATGCCGCCTTAATCTCAATAGAAACAAGATATCTTTATCATACAGTGTGATACTAAAACCAAACAATTATAATATAACACAATATTTTCAATAACTCGTAACTATACTTAATTAACATAAAAATAATGGATAGAATCTACATAAATTATTCTGTGGACACCATAGTAATTATTATTATTATAAAGAGCCCTTAACAAATGAGTTCGATCTATTCTTGCATGCGTTCAGTAAGGCATTTTCATATCCGCGCCCACAGGGTGTAAAACTTTTTAAACTTAAACTAGATAGAGTGTAAATTAATAAAGTCGTTTCTTGAAAGGGTGTTACATCCTTATATTAATATAAAAAAAGATTGTTTCACAATAAATGAATAAAGGTTATTCATTGATTTCTTTTCAGTATTTTAAAGGTTGGTAGGTAGAACAATTTTTCAGTATCATTACTATAAACTGTACTGTAACACCCTTTCAGGCGTTTATTATGATATACCTGTCTATATTTTTGTATCCTTTCTACAGACAGTTGTCTTCTTAGATTCACATTGTTACTATTATAGCTTTATCAAAATATCATTTATGTTCATTGCAATATTTTTCGTTCGCGCCGGAATCAATGGATGACTTCAAATATATTATTTTCGTAATATAGTGACATTGTTACAATTGATACCAACTGGTTGACAGATTCAATTGAAATAAATTGATGTAGATACAATCTATGGTTGTGCATTGTTTAACAATGCAGTGATATGTACAAATAATGAAGCCCAAATACTTTTAAATTGCTTCAACAAATCACAATAATTATAATAAAATTACATTTTTTAATGAGCATGACTGCTCTCGTGTTGCTTGCTTACAGATAAACCGATTACTGGACAGAACAGAGTTTCTAAACAATGTGGGTACTGATAGGAGCACTTCTTGGAATATACGCATTGCATATGTTGGTTATATTTGAACTTTGCGGGTTTTATATATTCAAAATATTGTACTCTGAATCTGATAACAGCAATGTCATTGCATACGGAATTCAATTAGTTTGTTGAAAATCGATAATCGAGAATCGATAGTCTGCAATAAAAAAAGGTATGAGACTTTGATTATTGTTTCTTGCTGTAGGTCTGCAACTCTGCATATTTCTAGATAGTACATATTACAAGTCATTACAAACAAATGATACCAATTATTTTATATAGTTTAACAGATGAGACTGTATTGTTATTAAGTAACTTAATTTGATAAAACTGGTTAGCAATTAAATCAGACTCTTAAAATATCGTAAAATGATAAGTAATGGCAGCTGCTAATATGGAAAAATATATCAAACTGAGATATATCAAAACATAACTAGAATATATTATGAAGCAATTTTATATAAATATATAATATAATTTAAAATTCATATTTTCATGAAATATATATTTGCCGACACCTACATTTTTACTTCTCAAATCCTCTTAGAAATACATCTTTTTTAATTTTATTAAACACACTATGTATAGTCACGCTTTTGATAATATCTATTTTCAAATCAATCTACTAACTGGCGAAATGAATGATACTGTATGAGAGATAAAAAGCTGTATAATATCTATATTTCAGTAGTATTAGAGTTCTGTAATTTGACTAACCTGTTTAGTTAATTTATGTAAAAAGTAAAATTATAATTTATAATAATTGTAAAATAAATAGGTAGCTATTTTTTTTCATTATGCATTGTTATACATAAAACAACAGCTATTTAATTGTAATCAATGTTTTGTTAAAGTCCTTGTTACCTACTCATGGACAGTCACTGTTTAGCTTTAGATATTGAACATATTCAACAATAATGACAGATAAATAAATTTCAACAGAATTTAATGAATGGTTTAGATAAGTAAGCTTTCAACCAACATTGAAGTTTGATAAGTGCTCTGACAAATACCTATTCACATTGTTGTCTTCAATTACAAAAATGTTACAGTTAATAGTGAATTGATTAGTTCTGCACAATTTAAGCCCCAAATTATAAAAAAATGAGATAGTCCTCTGAACATTGACCTTTGTTTCAATACACATTTTGTATAGCTGATATTCCATCTAAATTTAGATAGTTTCATAAAAACCACAAACTTGCTAAGTATTTAAGTTAAAATTATAAGTTCTAACATGTAAAAACAAAGGCATAATTCACATATTTAAGTGTTGTGCTTAAATGTTCCATATAATGTTGCAATAAGGTTCTTTTTTGGACACTAACTTACAGATAATATAACAGACATTGGAGATATTGCTTGCAATTATAGCAATGTACACTTACAATTATAGCCCATATTCCATATAATGCTGACAGTACTCACTATGTCAATAATTTCGATTTATACAACTCCAACATTAAAATAATAGAAATCCTGAACTCTACAACAACTTCTGTGGGACACAGTTGTACCAACTTTTCTCTGTAGATCACAAACTTTGTCTGAAACCACATGAAAAGTTAATAGAACTACATTCCTTTATATGATGGTTTTCAAATATGAAAACATACAGTTCATGTCTTCAGCGCCTGTCAAGTGGACTGCGCATGTGCATATCGGCTATTGACTTGGACTAGCTTCACTTTCCGGCCGGTTTAGAATAGGCTTCTCAGCAATTACCGGTTTCTCAGCAAGCTGAGGTTTCTCTGCCATCGATGGTTTCTCTGCCACCAATGGTTTCTCAGGTATAATTTGTTTCTCTACAGGTGCAGGTTCATCATCAATTTCTTCCTCATCTGGCTGGTTATTCTCAATGTGTACATTGGACAGTTTGTTTGTTATCACATCCGGTTGTTCTTGCTCCATTTCAGATGGTCCATTGTGTTTCTCTCCATCATTCATTGATGGGGAGATGGATCTTTGCATTATATTAGGGTTGGCTGGAGATACTGCCCTGTTAGAATTATCTTCACTTGAAGCACTCAACTGTCTTGGGATTGGATGACTTGGATGGGACAATGTTTGAGGGATGTGTGCATTATGCAATGGTAGTCTAGACTTGTCACTCTTCCTCCATAGTGTGACTTCTTGTTGCTTAAAGTAGCGGCGGTCCTCAGTGTCCATTAAAACAAGATTTAGATAATACCTTACTGAGAATTTATTGTTTATGTCCCTCATAGTTGGTGTAAGGTCATAACCTGCTAGAAAGACCCTTATAGGGATGCTCTCTCCTCTAACAGGGGCTCCATCCATTATTTCATACTTAGCCACAGTCTCATTCTCTGTAAATGTGTTAGGGCCAGAACCTGTTGTTTCTCTCTTAATTATAGATATTTCCATATGCTTGATTTTAATACGGACAAGTAGAAAATAGATTTTACCCACAATAACATCTTTTAAATGATATTTTGATTTGTTGTACTCGAACTCTATGTGCAGGCAATCTTCAATGCCTACTTCCATTTTAATCGAGTTTAGCACATCTGGGTAGCTGCATAATGTGTGGACAGCTATGTCTACCTCTTTGACAACGTCTGTGAGGCGACGGACTATCGTGGCTCGTAAGAAGTACCTTAGTCTGACATTAGCACCCGTATAAACTTCGTAAGGTTTTTCAACATTTGCGAACTCAAATGGATACGAAGTGTGCTGTAGTAGGTCGCCAGGGCGGGCCAGCTCCTTCACTAATGATATAAACTCATGGTGATTACCTCTATCGTAAAATAACTCAATCTGACCTATGAGTTCGACCTTGATTCCTTGGTGTTCAAGTTTAGATCCTGGTTTCCTCAGAGTGACGTTTACTCTTCCCGAAACGGTTTCGCCGTCGTAATACAGTAGTAACTTTTCTTTTTTGCCATCATCCGTTTTCACTTCGGCAACCTTCCGTTTGTCAGCATCATCAAATACGATTTCGATATCCGCAGTCTGACCGAACCCGAAAAAACTCATTTTCGCACTTATCACTATCACAAGTTATCGGAAAATATTTACGTGGCTTTCGAACAAAAACGTAACGATTTAGTTGAGCAAAACATTGAAAAACGGCGATGAAACGCCCGCAAATTTGTGGAGGCGATTGAAAGGTTGAAGCAAAGATGGCGACTGATTTCATGTCGGCTGTCGGCGAAGAGGTTCATAAATAAAATTATAATGAAAAAACTTACCAACAAGGCATCTCTGGATCTCACATGCAAATTTCTTGCAAGGGTCTTTCGGCATAAATAGTTAATTTGACTAATAAGATAGGAAAAGTATTTATAAATACTGAATTTCAGTCATGTGTACTTATGGCAAATTTTGATGAGGCAACTCAAAAAATATAAAGTTACTTGTTCACTGGTTTGTTATGTAACATTCTTGGTTGATTTTAGGTTTATCTTACAATTTCATATTAAACTATTACCATAACCATTTTGTTCAATTTAATCTTTAGATATGAACATTTTAATTTATTTGATTCCGATTCAAGAGATTTTTCAGTAATCTTACGTAATCGATTACATTATTTTTCATTTTTTATCTATGAACACAATAAAAGTAAAAAGACAGTGCTGCCAACGAAATAATCCTTTTTTTCTTAAATGGCGGATCTCAAAATTCTGTAACAAAAGCGAGTTGATATTTTCTGTGAATAAAACAACGCAAGTGATTTTATAAGCATGGAGATTACGCGCACTACCTTAGGAATTGCAGTTGGAATAGCTGGAACCCTGTTCCTAGGATATTGTGTGTACTTTGACCAACAACGTCGTAAGGATCCCCTTTTCAAAAAGAAGTTGAGAGAACGTAAGTTTTTACGTTTAATGAATGAAAACTGTATAAGAAAACGAATAGGCAGTCTTAGCTTTACATTTTAACACCACTTTTTCACTAATAATACACTAAATTTTTTCATGTTAACCTAAAAATTTCACAAAGACTGTTACAACATCATGCGTCGATCAATTTTCGCTTCAATAACTACTTTATTTAGTATCTAGACTACATTACAGATCGGTAACAAACACGCAGTGCATGCATAATTGTGTAGATAACGCTTTAGTATAAATATATCCAACCATAAAGTTATTACCTTAGTTGGTAATTGAGTGGTCTGTTCCAAACATGCTTTAGCGGTAAACTAGTATTATAAATATGATATTAGTAGCTACTTTTACTACCATTTCTTACACCCATGAATTCTCTAAACTTCAGTATGTCTAAATGTAAATATTTCCAAGTATTATGTAGTTACTTAGGGACATAGTGCCTCTACAAGTGACAGTGTATAATGATCATTCAGCTCACCCCGGGGAGTCAGGTTTGCTATCAACCTATGACTATTTTACTACAACATAAGCTGCTAAGGCTGATTTATACAGAGCAATTTAATAATCTTTTGATTGCAGTGAGAAAAGTTGTACTGTCCAAACAGTGTTAGGACAATGCATGCAATTTATTCTCTTCAATTTTATTGTTTGCAACGGATGGGGAAACTTGCATCATGTAAATGAGACTTTGAATGTCACCAGAATCAATAAAAAATACTGCTTTAGTTTTTTTTACTTATCTTCTTTTATCTTACTGGTAAATTCCATAAGTATAGTTTTTTGTGGACTTAGTTTTTTAAACTGACTTCAAAAAAAAGGAGGAGGTTCTTTACGTTCTTACATAATTCAGATACCTTTCTTTACCTATTGCAGGTAATTAAAACAAAAGGTGTTTTCTCCAAGCTATATATATTTATTTCATTTTACATTTTTTGTGAAACAAATTGGTCACACATCATGAATTCTGTTCATTTTGCAGATAGCTACAAAAAATATTTTGAATCAGCTGCTAGTTGTTGCCTGCAGTTTCACTGACAGCCTGTGGGACTTTTGAGACAAACTATGCTTCTACTGTGTTAGATGTGCTTCTCAACTATACCAAAATTTGTCAAAATTGATTTAGCTGTCTTGGAATGAATATGTAACAAATAAAATAGACAAAGTTCAAAAGTAATGTCTGTCTGTTACTTTGGGTGATCAAGAGATATGCTAATATGGCATCTGTGCAAACTTAATGACATTGACAAATTAATGTTATGTTGAGTTTTGCAAGTGTTTGCACATTAGTGAATTAATCCTTACTAATATTATAAACATGAAAGTTTGTGAGTATGGATGTTTGTTACTCTTTCATGCCAGAATGGCTGAACAGATCTGGATAAAATTGATATAACACATAGGCTACTTTTTATCCAGGTTGGACCCAATCCTGAAGACCACACTGACTATGTCGCGGGCAGACTCTATAAATAATATTATGACATTTCGGATATAAGTATCAGTGTAGAGGTACTTTATACTGAGGGGCTTGGATAATAGATAGTAATCTATTAAAAATAGCAATATAACAGATTAGTTAGAGCTATTAACAATCTAATATTTTAATAATCCAATATAATTTAAATTGAAAGTAAATGATGCAACATTTTGAAATTATTTTATCAAATAATTTTAAAGTAACTAAGATAGAAGGTGATGTAAGATTTTGTAATAAGAAAGATAATATCATTGATTGAAAGTATCTTTTACTAAGTATTTTTTTCTTTTCTACCTAGAGCAGATCACAATAGAAAGAAACCGGAAGAATGCAATACAAAATGTATCACGCGTCACACACTTCCCGACGCGAACCCGGAAGAACGCCCGCTAGGCAATCCACGCCTCTTTTCTTTCACACCGGTAAGAAAGAGGCGTGGCTTACGTACTAGTTCAATGTATCGTCACAAGCGCTAGATCACGACTGAGTTCTAATCAAGGAAGCCCGGTGACTGGTATGTGTGTGACGATCACCCATTTTCAATTCTGTTCTAGGTAGAAAAGAATAGAAGCAGTAGGTGTGTGACCGCAGTAAATTTTAAAGTTTATTATACATAAATTATGTATGTGATATACATACAAATAAATGATATTTACCGATCACATAGGATTTTAATTAAATCTTTTCAATATTTTACTTAAACATAACTCCATTAATCATCCATTAACTAATCATCCATTAACTCCATTAATCAATCCATTAATGCACATAATGACTTCACATTATTGTATTTATTTGCAGGTAGGCAAAAAGCCCAACAGAATGCGTCACGATCGCGCACAATGGGCGGCCCACTGCCAGACATGAGCGACCACGAGGCCATGCAGAGGTTCTTCCTGCAACAGGTATTTATTTATTTGGCTCTTCAACAATTACAACACGGTAAACTATTAAAATAAAGAAAAAACACATTTCAACTTATGACTAACTGCCCCATTACTTACAGAAGAGCACTGCATGAGCTATAATGTAGTGTAGTCTTTACCTTAATTCATAATAGTAGTTATATATATATTACTAGCTTCTGCCCGCGACCTTGTCTGCGTAGACTTCAGAATTGGGTCCGACCTGTATAAAAAGTAGCCTATATGTTATTCCAAACTATAATCTATCTCTGTGCCAAATTTTATCCAGATCCGTTCAGCCATTTTGGCGTGAAGAGTAACAAACATCCGTACATCCAAACTTTCGCGTTTATAATATTAGTAAGGATATTGAATTCTTATCATACCGTTTTATTATAACAACGAGATCATTATGTGATTTTTTTTAGAAAAATCTTGGTATTTACCTATACCCCTGAATTTCTTTTTCCAGTGTAATAAAAACTTTCAAATAATTATTACGGATAAAAATAGCATGATAAGTACATTACTCTTTCCCTCTTGCAACACCAATATTTAGTAACATCGATATATTCATCCATTTTCTTCTCAATTCAATCTCGTATTACACCCATAATTGAAAAGTGCCTCAATTAGATTATATTATAATAAATTACATTATAATTAGATTATATTTATATAATTAGATTATATAGTGCTAATAAACCACTAAAAATAACTCAATTTTTTTTCCATCGATAAGTGCCATAAAAATGCATTTAAATTTTACATTTTCAAATTTCGCGATTAATTTGACGAAAACGCTGGACGCAGTAAACGCATATTGCTCTGTAGTTATGACGTGACGTCAGTCGGCTGTGTAAACATAATTGTTTATAGTTTAAAAGTGAGTTATTCTTTTACTTATCATTGGTGTGCTGTGCCTGAAAGCATAATATAATGAAAATAATAAATATGTTACAGATGACACTTCTTAGTTTAGTTTACACAGCCGTATGACGTAATAACATGTCGGCTACTATTTCATGGTGTTAAAAAACAGATTAAAAATACTGAAAGCTTTGGATTGAATTTAAAAATTTATTTTATGAACTAAAACTAACATTTTACGACTGCTTTTTTCCTAAGCAATTTAAAAATTTATATATTTATTTTAAATATATTTTTAAACTTTTTCTTAGCAAAATTTTTTTTTTTAAAGTTTACTAGCACTGTGGCTCGCACATTACTAGTATTCTTGTTAACCCCTCGTGCTAAGCTAAAATGCTTGTGTTACGAGTGGGTTCACGTCGGTAGTGAAATGGGTGGGGTTCGAACCGGCAACCACATGATCGCCAGTCCGACGCCCTACCCTATTATATTTAATTATGTATGATTTGCTTGAGGTTCAAATGGAAATGATTTTAAAGGAAAAATTGACAAATATCTTGGTTACTGAACCAATCAATTGACTGTAGATATGACATAATCATATCATACCTGGAAAATGTGTTATAGTAATGTATAATTTGTGATTCAATTGCAGATTCAGCTCGGTGAGGAGCTGCTGGCTGCTGGCGACCTGGAGGCGGGCGTCGAGCATCTCGGACAGGCCGTCGCCGTCTGCGGACAGACACAGCAGCTACTCAGTGTAAGTCCAACTGATTTTTCCACTGCTATTACTTCTTCCAATTCAAAAGAGTAGGTACTTACCATGTTGTACTGGGTAAACTACATACACTCACGCCCCACACGGGAGAAACTACATACATATGTATAAAAAGGAGTTGGTCAAAACATGTTTATTGAAAAAAAAAAACACTTTTGTTGCACTTGCTTTAAGCATGCTTTATTCTAGTTTTTGGCAGTAAGAAAATAGAATAGCCATTTCTAAAATGGTCGTAATTATTTAATAACTATATTGGTAAGTATCCTGCTGTGAGATCTTGAATAATTTTACATATATATTTTTCTGTGTATCTAGGTACTGCAACAAACGATGCCTGCACCAATCTTCCACTTGTTGCTGAAGAAGCTGCCCGAGGTGTCGGAGAGGCTCCGAGCCTCCATGAAGGCGAGCGGCAAGATGTTGCAGGAAGAGGACGTCGAATAAACACAAACAAACACACACATACACACAGTTGGAGAAGAGAATGTTGTCATAATATCATACAGTATCTACTAAATGCTCCCGTTTTAGTCGGTACACGGTCCTACCTTGACGTGAGGTTTTAGTGTATTCCATTTACTGAACTAATTTAATATTTATTATTAGGTACTTTATCGAAATATATTTTCGCTATGAATGCATAATTTAAGAAATTTAAAGTAAGGAGTTTGTTTAATTAATTATAATTACACTAAACAGCGCCTTACGTCAATGTAGTTTAGTTTTATGAATGTGTGCTACATATAATTAATGTTAAACTTTTCTCCGACTGTTATTCATCGACAAGCGACCAGTCGCGGGAGTGGCCGACTACCCGTAGTGCCGATGGCGAAGTACGCAATGTAACTCTTCGCTAAATAATGTTAGTTACACATAAATCAAGCATCTGCTGAGTAGACAATTAAGTTAATTATAAAAATCCCATCAAGGAAACTGTTATATTTCATCCTAGATTAAACTTTCGACTTGCAAAGCCTTAAATTTTCCTAGTATGTGCATTGGGCTGTGATACAAAATGTGCTTGAAATCGATCCGCCATTTGATCGTCTGTAAAACTTTGCAAATGGGAAGTGTAGCGTCAGCGTGGAGTAATGCAAGTTCAATAATAATGTAGGTATTTGTTAGTGTTATTTAGGTTTTGTTTTGTGTTCACAACTGGTTAAGGATGCTTGTGAGTTTTGATTGAGATTTTATTGTGAAATAAAGGTATTGTACAAATATACATGTTTTATTTCCTTATTGTCAACTCAAAAAACTACTAACTACTGTAATAAGCTATTTATAGGTGTAATGTTATGTTCCATCTTGATTAATCAGTTGTACCAAAATAAAAACTATTGAGGATTCTCAAAAGAAATAAACAGGGATATTTTATTTATCAAAATTGTTAATAAAACATACAATCCCGTGTCATTCACCAGTTTTATTCAAATAAAAGTTAACATAAACAACAAAAATTAAATAGACACATTATACATGTCATGATAAATCCTAACTTATTTGTTTCTTTACACACTGAGGTATTTCTAAAATAAATACAATATAATTTTGTCTTCATTATTTTAAGTAACTAGAAACGAATATGTATATAATTTTATTAGAATTTTCTATAAGTAGGAATGCAGTATCGCAAGGATATAAAATGATAAGAATATTTTTTGAGCATAGTTTAACTTCCATAAGGAAAATAAAGTGACCACAGACATCCCAAAAACAACCTTATGCTTTAGGTTTTACGCTAGGCGCATATAAGTTTACAATACATGATGTATGTACGATACATGGGTTTGATTGAACGTGCAAGGGTGGCGAAGATCGAAGTCGATATGGGTAGCGGTGTTACCAATGTAAAAAAATTCAAGAAAAGTGTTGCTATAAAAACTATCAGTTTTATGTTGAATATTTACTCATCACCAGATGGGTGTTGTTGATCAAGAAACAAGTGATTCCGCATCTGCGCAGCTTATTCAAAAATTAGCTGGTCAAATGTAGACGTCTAGGTCTGATTAAATAACAGTGGAGCTTAGTATTTTTTTTTTAAAAAAAAGCTTACTAGCAATGTGGGTCGCACATTACTACTAGTATTCTTGATAACCCCTTGTGCTAAGCTAAATGCTTGTGTTACGAGTTAGTTCACTTCGGAACCCCACCCATTGCACTAATGGGTGGGGTTCGAACCCGCAACCATATGATCGCAAGTCTGACGCCCTAGCCATTAAGCTATTTAACTCCATTTCTGAATTTGAAATAAAAAAGGACGGACTTACGGAATCGTATTTTTTTATAATTTATAAAACGACTAGAATTATATTAATGTACCTACCTAATTACGACCAACGACCGACGATAGCGACCAAGCATTTTTGGCTGTTATTGAGATTCTTGTGATTCTGTCAAGAGAATTTTTATGAAGGCACATCTGGAGGGTGCGTAGGTACTAACGACGAGAAAGATTTCGGCGCATATTTTCTAGGCAACAACTTTAGAAATCGTTAAAATCAACGATAAAATGAATCAACTAATCTTTGATTTTGGAATAACAAAATAAATTTACAATTGAACAAAACAAACGAATATATATTATTTTTTAAGTTTCTAAATTCGTTTACATTACCTAGTTTGTAACTAGGTATGTTAACTTTACGCGATTTATAAGTACCAACTAGATATACGGAATAGGCAATATACAACAATGTATAGCTGCAACCAAAATACATAAAATAACATTGGATTCACTATATCTACTTGTATCCACACGGAGTCGAAAACGAATGGAGTGCCAATACGCATTTTCGGATCTTGACGACTAATTCAATACGTAACGTACCTCTAACAAGTTAGCGACTAATTTAATCGCTTTCTAAACGCGATATGTCATAGTAAATAAGGCCCCAAAGCGTAAGCGCACAGGCGTACTTTCCATAATGCCGACTAGGCCCGTACCTAGAGCAGTCAGATCACAGATGTGATATATGAAGTTTACGCTAAAAGTTAATCAAGTTCAGCAGAAATGGGCGTTTACAAAACTAAGCTCTTAAAACTCAGTGCTAATATAAGTTTTAAAGTAAAATCTATTGGCAATTTATAAAAACTAACCGAATCGAATTTTGCGTTCTGTTAGTGGAATGACATTAGCACATAGCACTCCATTGTATAGTTATCCGCGTTTAAACCATATGAAACAACTTTAATTAGGAATAGTAAAATCAACATAATTATGTTTGTTGCACGTAAAATCATAAAGTCAGTCATGATGTTTATATTAATAAAAATAAAGTAGTTTCCTTAATTTCTTCCGAATGCATAAGCTACAGCAGTTTGTTACAATACGAAACGATAAGGAAACTATGTCGTAAAAATAATTATAAGTGTTATAAAACTGTAATTTACAAATTATACACATTTTCCTCTGATTTTTCGTCATAAAAAGTTATTTTATATACAAAACAATGTACAATATGTGGCAGTATAAACTGGACCATACCAAATATAATTATCAACTAAAATAAATGTCGTTGTTATACACCCGTGCCTAGTTACGCTGAATTTATCACTATAAAAATATTAATTTAAGGGTAATTTTTGTCAAGGTGTAAATGAATTGTTCATACTTTTGTACCTCTTCATTTCTTCAGGTCTTGAGAAAATTTAAAATAGTTGGTAAGGCCACCTTTCTCCAATCCTCATTCTCTTAAAAACAGTCTCATTTAAAACGGAAACTATCGATCATGACTTCTGAGCGGCAGTGGAGCTCCTAATCATGTCCTGAGTGACTTTCATCACCTCCAACGCGCCTTTGTCAATGAGGGCGTTTGCGAGATCTCTACCTAAATTGTCACATTTTATTATGACATCTATAGGCATACTACTATTTACAGTTAGGCCACAAAATATACGCTTATCCGTCTCATCTTCACTGGTTTCTTCACAATCTTTCACGGACTTATTTAAAACTTTATCTTTAAGTACTTCTGTGGGGGATAAAATTTCGTTTTCAGACTCACCATTATCGATTTTGATTTTTTTACATTCTTGTTCAGCCGTGGGACTGAGTTTGTGTTTCTGTGTGCGTTTGATCTGGACGAATTTCTGTTGTAATGTGTGGTCTAGCTTCGTTTTGCCATCTATACTCCACACGGCGCCTGTTATTGATAGTTTGAACTGCGAGTCAAGTGGCTTCAGACTCGTGGACACGCCGACGGGAGCACTGCAACCACCGCCTGTAAATTTTGGATCGATTATATTTTTTGGAGATAAAGCAATCAACGCTATCGAATGATGAGCGACTTTTAAAGAACTAACTGGGAGTCAGACCAAGGGCGTGTAACGAGGAATTCCACCAGGGTTTCGAGCTCTGGACCACAGATAATAAGTAACGACTTTATTTTAAACTGGTCACACACAACATGGCCGTAGATATTGAACTACTTTTTACGGCATCCATGGTTACGGTTAGACAAGTAAAGAGTTTGTTCCCTGAACCCTTTTCCTATAGGGATAGGCAGAGACGACAGAACGCTACTTGCTAAGATTCTTGCATACCTCTGCTTCATCCACATTCAGAGAAGTACATACCTAGCGTTTTCAGAAAGCTCCTCTCAGCCAGAATCCTGCAGTACGTCTCGGCGTGGTTGAAGGGCGCCAGCATGTTCAGTATGCTCGTGTTATCAGCGCGACACTCCACGGCCAGCGCTCCCTGACCCACTGCGTATTTCATCTCTGCGCATGGCAAGATCTGAGGGAGGTAAAGAACTTATTTCATTGTTTCAAGAAGGGTTTCTCAGAAACGAAACTGTAACTGGTCGAACTTCAAAGTTAGCCGAAATGATTGTTCTTGGTTGGTTACAAAAAGTATTTATCAGTCGATTATCGATAGTGTTTCTGACCACAAAACTTTGGTTAGATTATTTGTATATTACAGACGATTTACTAAACTTAAAATATTTATTATTTAAGTTTAGTTACCTAGAATGTAAAGAATTGTACCTACATACCCACTACAAATTCTAGTTTAAGCGAAGTTTTGCATGTATTAATTTCAACTTCTTACCTGTCTCTGTAAGCGTAAGTATATGTATTTCTTTATAGCAATTTCGAATAGCTTACCTTGGATATCCTATCTCCCCAGCCCATCCGCTGCAGGCCGGCGCTGGCGAGCAACAACGCGGCGTACTGTCCCGTCGTGTCCAGTTTGCGTAGTCGCGTGTTAAGGTTGCCGCGAACGTCGACTACGCTGAGCTGTGGGTACGAGCCACGGAGCTGCGCCGTCCGCCGGAGGGATGATGTCCCTACGAAGAGTAGTACAGTTAATAAGAGGAAGTACATACATACCATTACGCTTGTATTCCCCGAAGTGTTAGGCAGAGATGTACTAATGTAAACCCACTGTTCGCCGATATGTTTAGGTCCTAGGTAATAAAGGGGCGAGCCTATTGCCATTAATCGGGCACAAGTCGAAACTCCACGCTCCTATTATTATTATTATATACGATACAACTAACAAGGCAGAAGAAGTAAATAATAACCAGTGGTCGGCGTTACCATGGACATACCTTTTTTTTGTTTACGGGGGGAACCTTTCAAAAGGCGTTCGGGCTTCGGGGATTAGACTGGGGAGAGTGGGATTGTTACCCACTAAAACCACCCCTGTAGCCACCATCAGCACATGAAGGGGGGTACAGTGCCCTCTTAAAAGACCACCCCAGATCCCCCCTGTGCGACGCCTGTTTAGGCACATCCCTAGGACCATGGACATACCTACACGGAGATCCCGGGATTGTAAAATTGTCCAGTTTAGTCGAGTCGAAAAATTAGCTATGTAGGTATGTATGTGTTCAAAAAGTAGTGACACTTTTAGGGTGCGGATTTGTAACATATATGACGTTAATATTTGATCGAATGTGAATCTTTAAAATCCCGGGATTTTGGGATGGATGTAATGTCCACGTTGTGCCACGATCGACGAATCCCGCGAAACGCCCCCCGTGCACTACCTGCACCGCTAAAAATAACTTCATATTGGATTTAGGAAAGCAAACTGGTATTTTATGATAAGATAATGTTTGAAGCTGGTTATTTCAGAATCATCAATGGTCAGTTCATATTTATTATCTAAATATATGTAAAACTCAAAGGTGACTGACTGACATAGTGATCTATCAACGCACAGCCCAAACCACTGGAGGGATCGAGCTGAAATTTGGCATGCAGGTAGATGTTATGACGTAAGCATCCCCTAAGAAAGGATTTTGATAAATTCCAACCCTAAGGGGATAATAATTAATAAATTTCGTCCTATGTAGGGGTGAGATAGGGGATGAAAGTTCATATGGAACAAAGTAACTATTCCACGCGGACGAAGTCGCGGGCAAATAGCTAGTGAGACTATAAGTCCGTATAAGTAGGTACTGTGTCATTTCTTAATTTTGCATATATTAGGTACTTTTTTGTTGTGTAGAAAGATACTCATATTTAAAAAAAAATATTATTATTTATGATCTATATAAGTATGATACTCAAAAAAAGCGGCTAGCGGTGGTAGCCTAATGGCTAGGGCGCCGAACTTTCTGTGGTTGCATGTGGTTGTCGGTTCGAAACCCATTGCACTACCGACGTTAACCCACTGGTAACACTCGTTTTAAGAGAGAGAAGAAAAAGGTGTTTCACCATTTTATAAAATTGCGCTGGAAAACCAATTTTACGATTTAATTTACAAATAGTTTGTTTTATCAATGACTGTATTTATTGTTGATGGAAAAGCCTGGCACATTCGACACGCTACGTTTTCTCATATTTCTTATCTTGGTAATTTATAAGAAGTTAATAACAGACAGAACGTGTTGTTGGGCAGATTGTTGCGCCGTAAAAACATTAGGAAGCGATAAATGGCGGGTTAATTTGGGGAAACGTCTAATCATTTATTTAAAATAGAACGGCCGAAGCCAATTACATTATTTAAACATATGTATATATTTAACACAGTCATGCATTCTTCTCACAAAAATCAGATGGACTAAAAAAAAACCGATGGTCGAAATTTTGTTTAGAGTAAATGAGTTTTAAGTTTTAACCCCATAGAGCCAATGAATTTGGTTCAGTTTCATGAATATTCGTTTGGCCAAAATGAAAATGTAAGTATGTAAAAAAGTGTAGTATTTAGTCCACATACACTTTTAGAACATTAAAAAGGTATTCTAAGTATAGGTCCTCATTAGTCGAGTGGTTGGGATCACTGGGAGACTGGGGTCTAGAGGTCCTGGGTTCGATGACCAGGTCGAGCAGTGTTATTGTTTTTTTCTGTGAAATTCTTAGTAGCAGCTTGGACTCTGGATTTGTACCCGGTTAATGCCAATAGTTTCGCCCCCTATTACATGGGGCCTAAACATACTAGCGAACTGTGGGTGTACATTAGTACACCTCTGCCTAACCCTTCGGGGAATACAGGCGTGATGGTATGTTATGTTATATCTATAGGATATCAGGATGATAATTACTGGCTCTTGAAATTACCTATAACGGAGCCTTCTGGCAATGTTGATAGTGTGTGATCTTTGAAGTCTTCCCGAAGCACCAACGCGTCTCTCGGATCTTCTCTGAAAATAAATCATTGTAGTTATTAAAAACCAGCTGTTTTTCGCGGTTTCACTCGTGTTGTAAAGTGATGTTATATGATTAACATGATTATCAATATAGCCTAATAGCTTCTGCCCGCGACTTTATCTGCGTGGACTTTAGAATCGGGTCTGACCTGGATAAAAAGTAGCCTATGTGTTATTCCAGACTTTAATACATATCTGTGCCAAATTTCATCCAAATCTGTTCAGCTGTTCTGGTGTGAAAGAGTAACAAACATCCATACATCCATACTCACAAACTTTCACGTTTATAATATTAGTAAGGATGTTACTCAGTAAGTCAGTACCTAATAATGTAGCCATACATAAAGCTAAATCGATTTTCAATTTAAGCTTCAAATAATAGAGTTTATTATCCATTGTAGGAATTTGACAGCTTGTGGTAATTTGATATTCTGCTGACTGTGCCTCAACAAAACCTAGACGAAGTCGCGGGTGACAGCTAGTAATAAGTTATATTTACCTTTCGAAAACGGCTCCAATAGCGAGTCCATCAGGTAACGAGGTAGGCAAGTCTTTCAGTGAATGAACTACAAAGTCAACGGTGTCGTTCCTCAGCGCGTCTTCTAAATCCTTGGTGAACAGTGACTTTTCTCCTATTTTAGGCAGTGATACGTCTAGGATGCGGTCACCTAGCGTTGTCATGGTAACTAGAGATTTAAATAATTATTATGAGCAATATAAATGGGACAACATTAACAAAATTATAATCTACTACTTTTTAAGTCATCGGTAAGTATAGCTAGAGGTAAGTTGCTATGTATAATGTCATAAATATCAGTCTTACAAAGAAATAAATCCAAACTCAATAACACCAACCTGAAAATCGAACATAGGAACTTATGCTCAGGAGCTGCGGCTATGGACTGTATGACTTTTTTTTTCCTTAAAAAAAAAAACGTTGCCCCACACTAGGATTTTCTCCTTATCTCCGTGGGTGCGTTTACAAACACAAATTCTCACATACACAAACGCCCAGACCCGGAACAACTACCTGTAGATCATACAAATATTTGCTCCGTGTGGGGATCGAACCCACAACACGTGGCGCAGAAGCCGATTGCACAACCGCTACGCCAATCGATGTTTAACTACATCATATGTCTGATGATGTAGTTAAACTTATTTTCACAATGAATTTTCCGACATTAATTTTTAAATTTAAAAACATGCATCCAATAACATTATATAGGTAGTTCAAAATATCATCAATGATCAGCCATATTTTTTCCTCGTATGAGAAGAAGTAGACCATTTACTATGGGAATTTTCCAGGAAAAAAAGTTAAATAAATTGTTTATATTACCTAGAGTAAACTCCTTTTCAGGGTGCAATTTCTTCAAACAGTCAATTACATAGTTGGTTTGTATGAGAGCCAGCTGAAAAAAAAACCTAATATTAGTTTTGGAGTTATGATATTACTAGCTTCTGCCCGCGACTTTGTCTGCATAGACTTCAGGATTGGGTCCGACCCGGATAAAAAGTATGTGTTATTCCAGGCTATAATCTGTGTGCCAAATTTTATCCAGATACATTTAGCCGTTCTGGCGTGAAAGAGTAACAAACATCCATACTCTCTTTAAAATATTAGTAAGGATGTTTAATTTCTGTAAGTAGATTTTTAGAGACACTTTTACCAGTCAATGGTTTTGTTTTCTTTTTAAACTAGCTAAATTACCTCTGAGAAGAAAACCCGGTAGCCTGATGGCTAAGGCGTCGGACTTGCGATCATGTGGTTGCCAATTCGAAACCCACCCATTGCATTACCGACGTGAACCCACTCGTAATACAAGCATTTAGCTTAGCACGAGGGGTTAACAAGAATACTAGTAATGTGCGACCCACATTGCTAGTAAGCTTTAAAAAAAAAACAGAAGAATCATGATCTCTTAAAGATCAGACATAGAACACTTATATGTGAGTGTAAAATGTATGTGTGAAATTGCCTTTTGAGGAAAGAACCATAGCAGTTTTGAGTAGACAATCCTATATTTAAATAAATACTAAAATAATAATTATTATTCTTCCACAAAGGTGACTTAAAATTATGTTATGAAAAACTAATGCTATATGCTATTTTTATACCTTTATGGGAGACTGGTATATTCGCTAGGGAAACCCTGTCACACATAAATACACTATTGTGTTATATGGGTAGGTACTAGTACAGGTACTTTTTTAAATGTTGCCCCACAATAGGTTTTTCTTCTGTATTGGTGTGTTTACAAACACAAATCCTCACATACACAAATGCCCAGACCCGGAATATTTATCTGTAGATCATACAAATATTTGCTCCATGTGGGGATCAAACCCATAACAAGTGGACCAGAAGCTGATCACTCAGCCACTACACCAAACGATTCGTCAATACTAGAGTGAGTTCAAATTTACGCAGGCTGGCACACTTGATGTTTGTGCAGAGGTTATCTGCTAACTAACAAATGGATTGGAGTCCACCTGCTGACCTTGTTAGTAGACTGCATCAAATAGTAATAAAATTTAAATATCAGACTTTAAATAATTTTAAAACACTTGTGTAAACAATTTTTTTGAAATTTACAAGTCATCAACACTCAAATTTATCTATATTACACAGGAAACTTATAATTAGTAATTAAGAATGTAATAATCATTATCAATATGCGAATTCTAAATAATTAATTGCTCATTAATTTTTTTTATCAGATTTGAAACTACATAATTACAGAAAAAAAAATGTTACTAAGAATAAGTACTTAAGAGTCAGGCGGAGCGAATTTCTCTTACAAACGTAATTCCGAAATAAATTGTAATTCAAACACAATTTAATCAAATTCTGTTATTATTCGGATTCAGATACTGTTAATCTATATTTCTAACTTACCATTTTGTCCAAAATACTTCACTGAAAATAAATGTAAGCGAATGTAATTTTTGATAACTTTACCAAGTTTGGAACTATTTTCGGTCTTTTATTGCCAGTGACCTAGTAGTAGACGAAATCGTACCGTAGGAACCTAGATTAATGGTATCCAAATCCGAATAATAACATAATTTGATAGAATATTGTCTGGATTACGATTTATTTCGGATATACGTTTTTGTGGGCAATTCAAGCTCCGCCGGACCCTTAACATTTTAAGAAAGCAGGTTAAAGTGCTAATTAATAAGGCCAGGTTCATTTTAATTACTAATTGAATGTTTATCAACAAGTATTGCAGTGCTAACTTCAAGTAAATTGGGGCTACATGATGATAAGATTGGATTATTATCACTGCTTCTCAGACTGATGACTGCTATTTGACATTCACAACAATTGTAAGAAATAAGAGATCTCATTATCTATTCTCAATGAAGATAGAATGACAGCACATTTTCTAAACCTACCCCATGCATGCACAAAAAAATAGTACCAGTTTATTTATACCTATAATAAAATTGTAACAAGCTGACATTATAGATATTAAAAAAATAATAATATGGGGGTCTTTATTAGAGCAACAGAAGCAAAAATAACAATTTTTAGAATTTTTTTCTGTCTATCTATATGTTTCTATGCGCATCACAAAAATTATTGGATGGAATTGTATGCAGTTTTCACAGATGTGTTGCTAGAGGGCTAACTTAAATTCTGGTGTAGGTTTCATTTTGATACGCGGGCTAGCTAGAATCGGAGTTATAGTAAGTATGTTAATCTTTTTGAGACATGAGTGAAACTGCGGGCAACAGCTAGTTTTCAATAAAGATAATATAAAACATTGAAGGATTGTTTTTTTGATTGAGATGAAATTATATTATGATAAATCAGCAATTTGGGATATACATTATTATAGTATCAGACCATCCAGTCCGTCCTCTAATTATGTAGGTAACTTTTCACGTAATATTTGAAACTGGTCAACTGAAAATTATGGAATATAAATTAGTACGTACCTCACTTTTTCTCGAACCAACTCTTATCACATTTTTAGCTTCACTTTCCATTTTTAATAAAAAAAAAACAATTTACATAAGTTTAATATTGAATCGGAACTTTTAGGTTATAATCATTTACGTGTGCAATTTGAACGAGACAAAGTTAGTTAGTTAGTGCCCCTAAGACTTGTCACTATCACTGTAGTGGAAAAGTCGGCAATTTATGCAATTAATTAATTGTAATAATTAAATAAATACATCGTCATAACAATCCAATCACACAGCCAGTTCAGCTGTCAAAGTGTCAAGTCAATGTCACTCACTTCGGTGACTTCACTTCGAATTTCGACAATCTGTTAAAATGATGTCAATGGACAATGACAAGTAGTGACCAGATAAAAAATTACCATCTTGGTTTTTTATGTTATGTATGACCACAAAATCATGTCTTTTTACTATGAAACATCCTCACACATCGAATTATTATTATAGCGGTTCACACACAACCGCTATAATAATAATTCGATTTGTATATCACTTCTCCGTTTTCACTTATCAAATTAAAGATGACAGAGATGCTGAGAATAGCGGCATATTGGGTAGAGCGTTTTTTCGCGGAATACCAAAGTGGAAAGATGGAACTAAAGCTGAGCGGGGGAAGATATGTGACAAGGAGGGACTGAGGGTAGGGTATATTCATATAGGTGAAGCAGCACCATCAACGCTTTGGTTCTACCATTTTTCATTATCCTCCTTACCTTTCCTAATTATTTTGGGTTCATCAGGCTGTCTAGATGTGGCTATGTAATAGTATTTTACACAAACCGCTTGCCATGTAGCCTTCACATCAATGGCTGCTTCTGGGCTCCAGTTTAATATTAACACGGAAAATTGTGAATGTAAGGATAAACTGTTGTAAGCGACTTGCAAGCGACGTATTTATGCATTACTTAAGTCGAGTCTAACGAAACCTCTCAAGCTAAAATCCATCAAGCCGTTTAGGCTGTAAGACGTGACAAAGATATATACGTACAAGGCGTACGGCGCAGTCGGGTAATAAAAAAGAGATTAGATAAGAAAAACAATATTTGAAACAAAATGATTTTATTAATCTATAGGAATTACCTACACAAGAAAAAAATTAAGCCAACGTTGAAGAAAATGGCCAAGCTACTTGCGTGGGAAATATGAAAAACCAAGATACATATTATTAAATGCAGAAATATTCGAATATAGCCCAAATTTTCAAATATTTTTATTAACCGGGCGTATATTATAAATCACGACAATAGCAACGTTTAGTGCACACAAATTCTAAAAATCACAGTTTTTGTTTTTTCAAACATTATTTATATCAATAATTTTATTACGCGAATTAAAAATGGTGGGTCCAGATTACACCGTCAATCTTACTTCATAGATAAAAAACAAAAATAACTGATGTTATTTATCAATAACATCCATAAACGACTTGAAAAAAAAAATAGTCAAGGCGGTGCCTACGTTAAAACTTAACCTATAGATTTGAAAAGCAACACTCATACACTCTCAATCTAGACAGAACATTTAAATTTAGCAGTTTATTTCTTGCGCTTACTACTTCTCAGCCTCCTTCTATTGTTGATAACTGCGATGCTTTTACTTCTTGGTGATGCTTCTGAAAAAAAAAACGGTACTTTTAAAAAATCCTCTTTGGAATCACAAATATTACAGCTTACTAAGAAGGCTGTTTGCATATCAGTCGTTTTGTAACTTTTAGAAACTTACTTTTAGTTTTTTTAGGTGAAGGTTTAACAATTTCAGTAATTTTAACTTCCTTTTCTTCTTTCTTAGGTGATTCCTTTTCATCTTTATTACTAGCAACTTTCTTACTACTCTTAGATTTTGTTCTACTAGTACACTTAACAATTACTTCTGATACAACTTCCACAGGCTTATTACTGTCCACACTGCCTTTCTGCCTTGTGACCCTGGAACTAGGTTCTGGTGGTTTCTTAATCCTCATAGACCTTGTACATCTTGGTTGGACCGACAAAGTTTCTTTCTTAGTTGGTGACTGTTGTTTTAAGGCATCTAATTTCTCTTTCGCCTCTCTTTTCTCTTTTATTCTGTATACTTTGATCATTGCTGGGGTGTACCCTTCGAGTCCTTCTATTGGTTCCACTGGTTCTTTTGGCCTTCCAGCAACCTTCCTCTTAAATGACGCAATAACTTCTTTCATAGCGTAAGTAGGATTCATATTTTGTAAGTAGTCTTTCTGCATTAATGGTGACTGTAAATGTGAGTCACTGCTATCTGACGCATTTGATAATTTCCTGATTCTATATTTGCATGTTTCGTCGTCCACGTATTCTGTGTTAACTGCAGCAGCATTTCGCTCTTTACGAAGTATATCTTCTGGGTTGCCGGCCAGGATTTCCGCCCAAGTAAATTGACGCGCTGATCCCATAAAATTACCAAACTTGCCGATGCTATTTCTGTGAGTCCTGACACCCCTACGTTTTTTAATATTCTTCTGTTTCGATCGTAAGTTTTTAGGTGACAGTTTTTTGCCCAAAATATCGTGAGGCATTAGAGACTTTTTCAGACGAGCAACTAAATCGGCGTCGGAAATAAAAAAGTTTCGTGACGCGCAGGGTTTACGAATACCATCACTTGAAGAGTTTAGTGTTTGCTTTAAAAGTTCTAATTTTAGGTCATTTTCGAGAGAACAAACATTTTCTCTTTCATAAGTTTTTTTGATGCCATTTCTAGCTAGGAAGCTTGGTGTTGTATTCTTTCTGCCAAACCTCTTTGAATAACACAATTTTCGATTAATAGGAGACATTTGTGGTTCAGTAAAGTTTAAGGACATATCTTTATCACTAGCACAGCCATTTTTCAATAGTTCACTTCTGAATAAACTTCTACAGTAATCATAATCGGGTTTCTCAGTAAAGTCCAAACTTGTGACATATTCAAGGTACTTTTCTATAAACTGGGGATAGAACTCAGTCTTAAAACATGTTTTTAGTAGTAATTTGATATCACTCATGAAGTTTTTCTTCAAAGCATGAACTAAGTCAGGTTCAGCAAGTACTTCCGTGGTTTTCCAAGGCAGCATTCCAGTTAACCAATCTAATAGATTGTACCCAAGAGTTTCTAGATCAGACCTCCTAGAATGTGCTCCAATATGAGAATCTCTTGAGCTGTATTCTAGTGTGCCATCATGGGCTTTCCTGGCATCCATGCCAAAATCTTTATGTTTACCTTCAGAGTCTAAGAATTTGGAAGCTAAACCATAATCTAACAAATATATTTGTCCATTTGTTTGAGATAATACAGCCTCTTGATATATTTTATCAAGGCTTTCAGGTTCACTTTCTTTTTTTTCTCGAGCATTTCTTTTTCTAGTATCTTCTTGGAACTCTTTCGTCGTGCGAATTAGGTTTTTGCCGCCAAAATCGTCGAGGAGTTTCTGATAGGACTGATCTGAGCATACAGAACTGTTCATATCTTCATAGTTCACGTAATTTGACAACTGTCTGAGATTGAAAGCGTGATGTCTGTGCAAAGTCCTGCTGTCTCTGTCGGAAAGGATTCTCCTCAATTTCTTTTTAACATTAGCAAGTCTTTTATCATTATCATTGTTGTCCTCAGAATTGCTTGGGCTTTTATAGTCTTTGATGACAAAATCTTCATCATCATAGTAATTTGAGGATCTAGATTTAGTAGGCTTAGCCCTTCGATGCTTTCCTGATAACATAGGAACTTCTTTAGTATCTTTCTGGAATGATGGAGTTATTTTTACATTGGGCAGTTTTCCAATTCTCGAGCTGTCGAAACCAAGCATTAGATTGGAACTTTTGATATCAGAATGTGTGTAGCCTTGGTTATGTAAGTATTCCAACACATCTAAAATTTGAATGGCTAGTACTAAAACATTTTTGAGGTCGAGAACTCGAGTTCTAGCGACTATTTTCTGTAAATCTATGTCATAACGTGGAAGGACAAGAAATCTATATTTAATGTCTGTATTTTCATCTATGAATGATCCACTGGCGATGTAAACAGGCATTCCAAGGCGCTTTTGTTTATTTCGAAGCCGCCATGCTTTTACTGTAAATGGAAAAATAACAAAATTAATGTTGAATGCCCTAGCGCGCGGCTACATATGGATAAATTACAATAACTTTAACATCAATATATCACCATCCTTACATAGTATAAAACAAAGTCGCTGTCGCTGTCTGTCCGTCCCTATGTATGATTAAATCATTAAAACTACGCAACGGATTTTGAAGCAGTTTTTTTAATAGATAGTGATTCAAGAGGAAGGTTTTAAGCTATTTAAAATTACGCTACGCCTCTTAGGAATGGGGCAACGCGGGTGAAACCGCGGGCGGGTCGCTAGTCAATGATAATGTAACAAAAACAAAGAATTATGGAATTAAATTAGGTGCTTTTTAAAACAAACTAATATGTTGTGAATAATGCTTAAAATACCTTGTGATGATTGTGCAGTTCTGATGAGACAGTGAATCTCCACAAACAAGGGTCCATTTGTATGAGGTTCTATTTTAACCACATATCTAGCATTCAATTTAGTGACATCTTTATCAACATCATCTGAAGCCAAGTAGATCCTGCCAAAACTCCCTCTGCCTGTAAATAAATACGAAATAGAATTTTGACTAGTATAATTGATTAAAATGTTGTGCAAGAAACATACAGGAGTAGTAATTTTATACACCTCTGCCTACCCCATTGTAAATACAGGAGTGATGGAATATTATGTTAAAAGAGTGATAAGGTATAGAGGTTTTATTTGGAGTGAAATAATTCCATATCTCAAAGCAAGATTTTTTTATGGCATTAATCAACAGTTACAATCCATATGAACTTTATTATCAATAATTTATTGTTATTCAATACTGAGATAAAATGGATTCAGGAAACTGGATGGTGATAAGTTTATTCAAACACAAATATTTTGGCCACAATATCTGTCATTGTGCAAGTAGACAAGGTTTATTATTACAACTTATTTTCCAAATACACAAAATATAGCTCAAATAATAAGTTATGTTGGATATAATTATACATATAAATCATATACTTAATAGACATTTCTGTAACAAGTCATAAGAAAAAATGCATATGCAATTATGGGAAATTGTACAGTGATTCCATAAAATAATAATGTTCATAGGTACTTAAAATAATGTAGTTGGCTCACAGATTCAAATGGTAAAGTAGGTAAATAACCTATGTTAATGAACAAGCCATGAGATAAAAGTAGTTCATCTGGTTTTAAACTAGTTTTCTCTGTGACAACCTGCTACTTACATTCATAGTTGATTATACAAGTTTTACACACAATAAAAACTCTGGTTTAGACATTTCAATAGGTAAGAAAAAGTTAGTATTCTAAATCTCTATTATTGATTGTTTTGGTTGAAATATTAATAGCACAGTAAGTTTTTTTTTTTAATGGAATAGGGGGCAAACGAGCAGACGGCTTTTAACTGATGGCTTGTTCATTAACATAGGTTATTTACCTACTTTACCTTTTGAATCTGTGAGCCAACTACATTATTTTAAGTACCTATTAACATTAGAATAAATTTATCAACCAAAACACTTCCAGACATTATTGGATAATTAGAAGGGTATTAGGATATTATAATGATTGTCTATAAATATAGTTCTAGTTACCAAGTACCTAATTTGGGGATGTCATCATTAAGTCAATAACATGATGCAAAACCTATGATGCAAGTGTGATTTGTGATTCAACTCATACAATCATGAATTTAAATATTGGATGTAAACATATTACTTAGCACTTACTATTTTCGCTGTTTGCATCAGCTGGGAAATGTACTGACAGGATCTTGATATAGTTAAACTGATGATGAAGAGTATGAATAGGAAAAGGGAAAAGGTGGTTTATATGGGGCAGATTTTCTCTACCAAGTTTCATGGAAAAGACAAGTACAGAATATAACGCAAGGGATAGGAATATTTTCTGAAACATTGGCTCTTTTTTGCTACATATTATCAAACACGTACTTACCAATGGGTTTACCAATTCGCCACTTCTTTTGTAACACATCAGTGAATACTATGCCAGGGGGTAGAGCTTCATCATCACAGAAACTGACGTCCAGGCTCGGGGGCTCCTCAACCGTCTTTGTTTTCTTTTTGGGAGGCAGCGGTAGGTGCACTATTTCAGTACTTCGTCGCGGCATAGCGAAAACTTTCAGAAATTGATAATCTTTTGGACAGTTCAACGATCTCTTTTACTATAAAAAAAATTATGACCGCCGACGCTACCGGACACCTAAAAATAAAAGCAAAGTTATATGAAGTTATGGCCTAATCTAATAAAGTCTAACGTGCTCGACAATGTGACGATAAAATGAAATTAACAGTCAATTTACTTCTGTAAAGTGTACACTGCAAATACCTTTTCATATCTCGGTAGTCTAAACCGGACTTGGCGAATTACTTTGCACAAATTTTCAACTGTTAAAGGCAACTGTGTAATGTTAACAGTACACATAGGGGTACATATACTATTACCTAACAATATGAAGTTAAAAAAATGTATTTCTAAGAAACAACAACTGATCAAAATTCCGCCATGTTGTTTGTGTTAGTAATAGTGAGGTTCACCCAGCATACCTACCATATTACTTTTGTTCTAGAAAATGATAGTCGATTTACTAAACTAAACTATTCCATTAAAAAAAAGACGATTTCATAATTGATCAGCGCTCTATTATTTAGTTGCCTTGTTGAACATAATGTCACTGGTTTTTTTTTGGGTTATTGTTACAAAATCACAAAAATAAAATAATACCTACCGAGCCTAAAAGTTCAACAATTAGTTCCAATAGTACTTTGTGGTTCCACTTCAGGTCACCGGAGCTAGATAAGTTTGTCGCACTGTTGTCATATAATTGTTACAGACTAGAAATGGGTTTATCCCAGGGCATTTATTTTTTTCGCCCAAAATGCCTGGGCAAAACCCATCTATATTACAGACAGTTGTCATTTATTTATTGACATTGAGCAATCTAAAAAAATAAATGACAACTTTTATACACTTTTGTACGTGTCTAAAGTTGCCCGCAAGTGGTTCTACAGGTGCATATTAATAATATAAAAACTAGACGTCATTCTATTTGCATTCGTGAATATTTTCCTTAGTCATTTCAATATTTTTTTACAATTACATTCGATTTTACTTGCGCGGCCGGCCGGAATGGCTAACTTCAGACATCAGTAATTTGTCAAAAAAGTTATAAACTGACCATCGTGCGATGACGTGACTACAAACTAATGGTGCGACTCAAACTAAGTCAGTGTTGCCAGACGTTTTGAACGAGCGATCGTACAATGGGTAAATAAAAAGTCGTATTCCTTAAGAAGGTCATGAAAATAAAAATAGTACGTTTAAAAAAACTTTTCTTAACTTTAATACTTTAATAATGTAATAAAGAATTATTATTTAGAGTCTTTATCTATATAAAGAGTTTTACTATTCATATTATTTAACATTTCTCGTGTTGGAGAAAATCAACACAACATCCAAAGTGTTTAGGTTCTATGTAATATGAGGCAAGCCCATTAACCGGTCATTAATTCAGATTCCGAGCTGCTATTGAGAATTTCATACTAAAACCAATAACACTTTGCTCGACCGGGAGATCGAGACCATCACCTCTAACGTAGCAGATGCGCTCAGGACCACTAAGCTAACGAGGCAGTTATCAGAATTATAAGATTTGTTTTCGCTTACAGTACCCCCGAAATAACAACACGCGTCTGAAGTTAGCCGTTGCGAACAACCGCAAAGATTCAAATAACTTAAATAAGAGTGCTTATTCAAAAATATAGAACTCAGTAAGGACAATATTCACGAATGTCAAACATTGACGACACGTTTGGCGTAGCGGCTGAGCGATCGGCTTCTGCGCCACGGGTTGTGGGTTCGATCCCCACACGGAGCAAATATTTGTATGATCTACAGGTAGTTGTTCCGGGTCTGGGTGTTTGTGTATGTGAGAATTTGTGTTTGTAAACGCACCCACGACACAGGAGAAAATCCTAGTGTGGGGCAACGTTTTAAAAAAAAAAAAAAAATTATGACAACTGTCTCTAAACCGAGTTTTTATAAAATTTACCACGGCATATCCACTTGCGGATAACTTCAGATGCGCTTTGTTCTTTAGAGGGTTCTGTAACGTTGTTTCTCCATTACAATTTATTATAGTTTCGCTTTTCTTCATTAAGCGTAGAGCTAAGTGGATGTTAATCGACTAATAATTTATTTACTGGTTCTAAGGTCATCTCTAACAAAATCAATGCAATGTTTTATTCTCAGCACTCCGAGTTGCAGCATATGAGCATAGACAATTTTAATCCATCCTCTATGGTAAACTAGAATAGCGCGAAATTCGTAAGTGGACTGATAGGTACGAAAAAATGAAAAAAATTGTACTTAACGATCATGCCATTTAAATCTACGTCTCCATTTTCTGTGATACATAACAAATTAAGAATGTTACTGAAATGTAGTTAAATAAAGTTTCTGCTTACATTATATATTACATTATAATTAGTGGATGTACATTAGTACACCCTAACCCTTTGCGGAATACAGTTGTGATGGTAATTATGTTATTTGGTGTATTTAATTACATTAAATTAAACAAGTTCAGTGGATTTTAATTACGTAGTGTAAGTGTGTACAAAATTGCCATAAGTAGATGCAGGCTACGCATTTGAATGATTTAACGCACTAATTTAAACGGTGAAGGCAAGTGCCATGCAATTTTATTAAAGTTGATACTTCGTACACTTATTCGACTCTACTGTCTACATATCTAACTAGATCATTTAATGATAAGGGCCTATCCTACTTTGCAACGGCTACTTATCTTAGTGCAGTTTCATAATGATGTACAGGAAACTTCCATGGAGATTATGGTTATTAGTTAGGCAAGCAAAGATAAACTGAAGTAAAGATGTAGGTACTCGCTTAAACTCGCTTTGCGTTCGTCGACGGGATAGGAGTGCGTATAGGTACATACATCCGCGCACACTGCGCCTTGCGGTGAGTCGTGCAACAACGGCACAAAACACCTAACAAAGTGCGAGGGCCGAAATGAAACAAACTTTGGTTCGTTGGCTGGTGAGGCAGGCGATGATCCGCTCGTTTCATTCACGAGTCGCTCGTCGAGCGTGAGGCCGTGCGTTTCGTTGCCCCAACACTGCGAGAGTATCGGACGCGATGTCTTTTTGTTTATCAACAAACAAAAATTGTAACCAGTTGTGCTTGGTGACATAGAAATAAAACGACTTTGTGTTTTTATTACTTGTACATATGGAAAAATGTTCAGTTAGCTTCGTAGCTTGAAAACAGTGTTTGAAGATGGACGGTGCGAACGGTGATTCTGATCACTCTATGACTTGGGAGGATTTTTTCGGTATGTTAACTTAGAACAAATTAATTTTGTCTAGTATTAAATTATCGTTTTACGTATACGAGTAGGAGTATAACCAATAATTTCAACAAAGGCGCAGTGGGTGCTCTACGTACAAACGATGTGTTAAAAAAAACTAAAGAATTTTTCGCAATGTTTGATACTGCACCTCGGTCATGAATTTCCCGAGGCGGGGACAGGTTTTGCTCAGCATTTCCACTTATGGAGTGTGGGGATTGCGTTCGTTGGCTGCGCCTCTGCTTGCATCAAGCTATGCGGTATCATCTACGAACACTACTACGTGATCAATCATTCTGTACCTGCTTACATTAAAAATGAAATAGGTACGGTAGCGCATACATGTAGCGGTTGCGTAGGCACCTATATGTACCTATGCGCTGAAAAAAAAATTCTGTGAAAACAACCTGTATATAAAATTACCTTTATTAGTTTAGTATATCTATAACTAAGGTTGTTTTCGCAGAAAATTTGAAAAATATACCTTATTATAACCCTAATTGGGTTTAATAATCAAAGTGTGCGGAATTGAGCATTGAACCATCATACGAATTATCACCTTCCTTATAAATTCCATTTCGAGTAAGTATAAAAAGAATGTGACTAAGTTATCTCCAATGTTTCTGCAAATTTGGAGATAAAGTCTATATAAAAGTAGAGCCTATTCAGTATTCACAATAATATAAAAGCATAGTTTCTATTAGCTCGAATAATAAAAGTAGAGGCTATTCAGGACCGAATTTCTCTTATAAACGTAATACCGAAATAAATCGTAATTCAAACACAATTTAATCAAATTCTGTTATTCTTCGTTTAAAAGTTTTGCCTCTGTGGCGGTGTTCGATTCCTAGTTCGGACTAGGTGTCCTAGGGATTCACTGGAAGAATCTCAGTATCCCGAAGTTTGGGATCATGCTCGGTTAGTCGTAAAATTTCACCTTATAAAATCCCTTGTGAAAATTTCACAAACCTTCACTCCTTCAAGGAATACAGATATGCAACGCAATCGATAAATCAAAATTTATAGCAACTACGATTAGCTTGCATAAGATAGGTATGTAGACTTCGATTATTACAAACCTACTAACTCCAATTGACACATTTATTTGCAAATGAAGTGTACACTGCAAACTGCAATACGTATTGCTAATATAAAACTAATTACACTGCTTCCTTACAAAACTGCTGAGTGTATAGTTATGTTAAACCTTAGAAATTATGGGTATCATGAATGAAACTCCATACTTAGTATTAGTACCTAGGTAGGTACATTAAAATTACCGCACTGGGCATAAATGGCACACGTAAACCATTAGATGTTAGATAGTAGATACCTAGCTACTATCGAGAAGAAGGGCACTGTGAAACGATGACTCATTCAAGATGTACAAAGGTTCAATAATAATACCTACTTATACTTCAACATACACGTTATCCTCACAGAAATATCTAAACTAACGTTCATTAAATATTGTATCTACGTTCTTAATGAGTAAAAATGCATCTAGATAGGTAGGTGACTGAGCTTATCTTATACAAGAATGTGTACATTAAAGATAAAAAGCGTCGGAACAGCTTTTGAACAACACTACCTGTTTATTACAAAGACACAAAGAGACACCTTTGAACACTCAACATCATCAACTTCATTGTCACAATATTCTGTCAAAACGGAGGGAATCAGTGCTGCCATTGTTTAACGACTGAATTAATGGAGTGCGCTTCCTCAGAACGCAGCCGTTTTACCGGATGTTCGATTAATTTGAAATTCGACAGTTGGCGCCTTTTACACGATGAAGGTTTGATATCAAATGAGCCGAAATTTTAATTAATTTTTGACCCTCAATCAAACGTATGGCTTAAAACTGTTTAAAAACCGTATTTATGTGTGGTAGGTGTATTATATACATTTATTTATGCGTAAACATTTTTCTATATGTGTTCGTCAGCAACTGGTCAAACTGACTTTTCTCTAGTTTGCGCTGGCGTTTTGCAAACATCATTGTTTCACAATCTAAACATTGCATAAATAAAAATAATACGACAGGCGAAATAACAGTCGATACACTTCTGAAGCAATATTCAATTGAAAAGTATCAGAGATAACAGGAGAGGCAAATGTTAATGTAGCATAATAACAACAAAGGCAAAGGAAAAATGAGATATCCTAAAATTTTTTCGTGGTAAGTTTGACACTGGAGTGTAGGAAGACGACATTAATTTAAAGTATAAGTGTACCTAAACATGTAAGGCAATATTTTTAAACACGTGTACCATACCTGCAAAGGAAAAAAAAACGTCAGGAAGAAATTTTTATTGTATGAAATTATAAGAAAGTCTCTGTGTGTTTTATTTCCAATCTAGCTTCTGCCAAAAGAAGCCTATGATGTGTTATTCCAGATCTATAATTAATCTCTGTGCCAAATTTCAACAAGATCATTGTTAATGACAAAATGTATTTGAAGATTCTATAACTACATACTAAACGACAAAAGTAAAAAAAAAATTAGGGACACCGAAGATTGTCGTTTTTTCATGGAGAAACCACAATTTTTCAAAGGTATAAGTAGTATAGGTGCCTTGCAGAAAATGCATAATTTATTGCAAAATAAACCAATCAATAGTAAATAAAATTAGAAATTACCATGCAATAAATAGATTTCATCAACTTTTGTGACCAATAACAATATAGACATTACCATTATCAATTTGAATACTCTGAACATTCCTACAGAATCTAGACTATAAGGTGTGTCACTGTAACACGAAGCGTGCTGATGAATCAATATTCCCGCAGATATTATTAAGCTAGGTACCAAATGCATTGTCTGCGGTCATTAGTCACTTACTACTTACTTGAGCAATCTATTGTGCCAGCTTTTGGTACCGGGCGTCTTGGTATTGCGACAACATAATATTATGTGTTAATAATTGCAAAAGCTTCGTATAACGTCTTAAAAACCTATTAAGTCGATTTCTATTTATTATTAACTATTTAACATCTACATACCTACTACACTATTTTAATGCCTTGATAAAAAAACAAAGGAAATAATATTCTGCATCTTCACTATCAATAAAAAAATTATGAAAAGATTCAAATTTAGAATAATTAAGCGGAAATTGACTCGCATTGTGGAGAGCACTCAAGTGCAATCCATGATTATGAACTGCACAACTGAATAGGCAGCTCTTTGAAGTCTAGAGTCTAGACGCCGTGAAGAGCGTTTGTATTTTGAATCTATGCTCTCTATCAAACTTATACAAATTGTTTAATCAAGTGTCTAGAACTCTAAAGGTAACACAAAGCAAACGATCGATATGCTCCGAATTGGAAACTCTAACTTTGTATTGTTTATAAACATTGAATGAGTAACCGCCGTAACCGGTAGCGTAGAGCTTTGTATTAATAAATCTTCTAAAATGAAGAACTTGACTGACTGACTGATGTATCAACGCATAGCCGAAACTACAGGAGCTGAAAGTTTGCATGCCGATTCCTTTTTCATTGTAGACGAGCACAAAGAATGGATTTTTGGAAATTTGAAGTGTGAAAAGGGAGTGAAAGTTTGTATGAAAGTCCGTCATTTCAAATTCATTCAAAATCGGTATTTAGCAGCTAAATTAAGAATGAAAAAATACCTGTTCCATAGTTCTTTCAAACTCAATACCTAAGGGTGTAAAAGAGGGGTGAAAGCTATTATACAAACTTCATCTGTTTGCCATTTTATGAAATGAAACCTCCATGGTGTATGTACAGGCCAGAGGGCACAGTATATTTTAGAAACGAAAATTACCTATGCAGGCGAAGGTGCGCACGGGAACTCTAGTTATAACAATTTAGTGAGTTGCATTGCATTGCTATAACAGGATAAATAAGGAGGTACTAACTTCCTTTTTTACTTGCAAATGAAGTGAAATAGCTTTTAACTAACCAAACACCTGTGCTTGCACGATAAAGTAGACTAATAAAATATGAAGATGGAACGCATCTTTTATATATATGTAGTTGGTTAAGACCGCCGGCGCCAGCGGGACCAGCGGTTTCCTGCGCCCGACCGAGTTTCAGATTGCAATATGTACTATAGCGTTGGTTGTAAACCTTGGAACCAGTATTTGGTTTATTGTAGGTAACACAATTATTTCTCTCGCGGCCATTTTCTTTTAAGTTAAGATATAATCATTGCCTGTTAGCAAAGATGGAAAGGAATTCAATATTTTAGGGTATTCCCAAAAACGTGATTTAATTGATAACCAAATGTACGATAACATAGCTACAACAGAAGACTAAGCTAAATGCTTATGTTACGAGTGGGTCTACGTCAGTAGTGTAATGGGTAGGGTTCGAACCGGCAACCACATGATCGCTAGTTCGACGTCCTAGCCATTAGCTACCGCCGCGCGCCGCTTTAAATGGAATGTGTAGTTATTGCTTGGTGACATAGATAAACAGAAGAGAAACTTTGATGAATTTAGGAAAAGAAGACCCCAAAAGAAGAATCCTACCAGTGGGTTAGTACAAGTTATAACGACGATGAGGATGAAAAGTTATCGCCATTAGAAAGTTTCGCCAGTCGTGGACATTATGTCACACTGTATTCAGGGGTAGATGTGATTCGCTTCATGACGACGTCATCACGTCGTCACATTTTCTGTTGTTGGAGATTCTAGTGCACTCATGTGAGGGTCCGCAATCACTAGGTTTGATTACATCGATCCATCGCAAGGGCCCACTGTCCTTGTCCATACGGTTTTGTGCTTTCCACTTTCTCCATTATTGAGCATTCTTCACACAAGTTCAAAACATACCTTTCATATTTGCTCGTTTGTTTTTATTTAAGCGTGCAATGCGAAAAGTTTTAAAATTCAGTTCTTTTTGCATATACATATTTTGCATAAGTTGTCTTATACCAAGATTTGCACCAGCTTAATTAGTTCTAGCACTCAATACAACATTTGTTCCAATCTTTTAAAAAATGTTGGTTGCAACATTTGCTGGGGTAAAACGAGTGTTGTATGCCATGTGTTGCAACCGGCGCGGCGTATCAAGTTAATCGTTAGCGGAGGTACGCTCCAGCCTTATGAACAACTATGACTGATGACGCGGATACACGACTGTGACATGACATAGTTCATAATTATGCTGCGCTTAATTTTACTGATAACTCGACTAATTTAAATAGATTTAGTATAACTACGAGAGTTTACAGCATTTTATGTCTGAACAGGTTTATTTATCCAAGTTTAATAAACTATTATAAAGGAATTATGTTTGGTAGTACGTACAAGTATTTGTTATTGGTGACCATAAGAGGTGACTGGGTTCTGCCGTCTGCGCAGCATCTGATGACGCTCGTGTATAAATTCTTGCCAGTACTGGATACTGGGTGGAATTATCCTAAGAGTTGAGATAAAATACTTAGTATTATACTTAGAAAATCATATCAACAACATGAATGTTTTCTTTTCCAAAATATGTCCGTGTTTATTTTTTTTTAAGTCGTACAGTCGTTGAGAGAATTTTCACTTCAGTTAAACGATTCGAACAAAACGCGATTGGCGTCTCTAGTATTCTACTAGAACCGTTGTAATCAAGCAAAAATTCCATAATGTTAGTAACCCAAGTCGTTATAATTATTATGAAACAAAATGCAGTAGAATCCAATGGAATACCTATACCAATTTGACTATCACAAAGTCTGCATTAGCATAATGATAGGTCACAACGTTGGTTGCCATTCGACCTGCGAAGGCGCGTTTGGTAATCATAGGTATTTATTGCAGAATAGATCACCGAGACTACGCTTCGACATTAGTCACAAAATGAATGGTGTAATAAACTGTATTAATATTGGTGATTTAAGAGAACTAGTATTGCTGTAACGACAGTTAAATAAAATTGTATCTATTGATTAAGGTTTAAGGTGAAGTCGTTCGCTGGTCGGGAAAAATTAAGATTTCATTTTTTTTAAATTATTTTTAGTCTGTAACACATTTACAGATTCATGGATCCCCACTAGGTATACCTACTTATTGCACGCGATTTACGGCCAGTCCCAATATCAAATCAGTCAGTAGATTTGCTTACTAGAGATAAGATTTTGACATAAGGTACAGTGCCGACCAAAAATCCATAGGCAATATCACAACGCAATAGCTTCACGTTTAGAACTTGTTAACGACAATAAATAGAACCTTCTATTCATTGTCGTTAACAAGTGACACGCACTGGCTGTACCGAGCTCGCTTGTACTGTTCATAGCAATGTAATCCTTAGCGTGCATAAGGACTTTTGAGCGTTTACTGTACATACATGTCAAAATCTTTGAGATAAGATTTTGACATGTATGTACAGTAAACGCTACGTACGTAAGCAAATCTATCGACAGATTTGTTTTTGGGACTGGCCGTTATTGAATACAGGAGTGTATTACTTCATCATAGCACCCTGAGACACCGCTGTTACATCAAGTAAAGCTTCTATTTAACATCTATAATAAAAAGGAAGTTATTTAACTTATTACTTCTGGTACTTTCTATGACTACGACATGCGTTTAAATAAATTGCAGACTTTTCGAACCGGTGTAAATGTTTCGTAATAATTTCGAGCCTGCGTCTGCGCAACTAAAAGATTTAACAGGAGGGAGATCGTTGAGTTTTTTGAGCTGAATCACTGTGCACTTGTGCAGTACCTCCTACCACTCTTATTATTATTGACGACACGTTTGGTGTAGCGGCTGGGTGATCGGCTTCTGTATGACGTGTTGTGGAGTCGATCCCCACATGGAGCAAATATTTTTGAAATCTAAAGGTCTGGGCGTTTGTGTATGTGAGAATTTGTGTTTGTAAACGCACCCACGGTACAGGAGAAAATCCTAGTGTGAGGCATGTCTTAAAAAAAAATATTGTGCTGGGCTGTTCTAGTAGAGTAGCAGACCTCACACTGTCAGTGGAGACCTGTTTCATAAAAATGTTCTTTTCTTCACTATTTAAAAGCCAATTACAAGTGGTGTCAGAGAATCTGCGTCACTTTGAAAGATTGTGCATAATAAGGTGAATACCATCTTTACAATTGTTAAAGTTAGATTTTGCATAAGTTAAGGTTATGCAACAACAGCAGATCGACATATGTTTCCAGTATATATAGATTTTCCAAAGGCATTTGATAAGGTTAAAAGCAGCAGTCTATGATAGCATAGACTGTTACTTGATGAAGTTGCTTTTAACGGTATCAGTGACGACCTGCTACGTTGGTTTGCTTCTTATAACAACTTTAGTCTAGTCAGTTTAGTCCAGCTTTATTAATCTCGCCAAGAGTTTCCCAAGGCTCAATTTTAGGTCCTTTACTGTTTATTTTATAATCATGATCTTAATTCATGTATTTATACATAAAATATGTGTTTTTCCTAATAAGCATTTCTGACCATCATATAAGTATAAAGTTTTCTTAAAACGTAACTGTTAAAGTGTTATGTTATGATGAATATCTGACTGCAGCTATGGCTTCCCGGAACGTTCTACACTGTACACTAGGATTTCATCTTATAGTGGCTGTGTTTACGAATACAAAATTAGCCACTCAAAATTGTAACTATTACCTACACTGACAAATCTAATCACTTATTTAATCAAGTCATCAAAGTCCGTAATAGTCTGGCCGTTAGGTCAGTCACAGATTCACAGTGGCGGATTACCTAAGCTTTATTTAGAATGAATGTTTTGCCACAGTTGCGGGCTATCTAAGCTTTATTTTACCCGTTCAACCGACTGTGTAATCCCACTGGTGTGCGCAACCGATCCGCCGAGCTGGACAACGATCCTACTGTACCCTGCTTATTATACAATTTTAAACTTTATTGTGTAAAGTTAAGGTTGGATTCTTTTTTCGATGTTTTTTGTGGTGCATTGTACCTTGAGAGATGTGGGCACTAAATATGCGAATTGAGAGAGTTATGTTGTCAGTGATTTTATTCATTTTGCTTGCAATACTGTGATGCGATTGTAGTTAGTTTACGGAGTTATTTTTTTTCCCGTTTTTAAAATATCAGTAAGCGCGCAGTCATGCAGTAACTTGCCAATAAAAAAAACTCTCCATAATGTATAACGTCATTTTTTAACAGAATTTTTCGTCTCGAGGCCCCACACTGGCAGTTGTTGTTTTTTAATTGATGACAGGCATAACAACTCGTTCGCACGCTATGACGTCAAATTGGTATTAAAGTAATTTTGAACACACCGCGCATAGTGATTTGATTGCAATTATTAATAGGATTTCGTGCGAAAGCAACCATGTTAAGTAGGTATACATTTATATCTAATTCAATAACCTGTATTATATGTATACAACCGGAGAAATGATAATCAACCTTTGTAAACTTGTAAAGAAGGATGTCTATAATAGTTACTTATTAATAGCGTTTCAGTTTTGTGTTTTAGATAAGTGCCTCTTGATAAGAGGGTTATTCTAAAACATAAAGGTTTAGTTCGGGGCTTCACATATTGGATAAAGGCCTTTGCTTTAACCTTTTGATCGCCACGTCAAAACAGAAAAACCGTGCCCTCAGCGCCAAGCTTCCGAATTTTCTATAGAAATGTGTCGTCCAGTCGCGTCCGTGGCGTGCTGGGCATATTTTGGTTTGTCGTCTATACACGACTGTGGCGGTTAAAAGGTTAAGGCACTGCTGTATTGTTAACAAAGACGTGTGGCGGTATGGTTGCTTGGGAGATTTTTTTTCGAAGATTAATGGATTATATAAAGTTTAATGTGAAAATTAGGGATTAATATATAATTTAGGTTCATCAATAACACTTTTTTATGCGTCATCTATATCCCATCCCTAAATAACTAAGCAGCGCCGACTTACAGGCGTTTAGCTCAAAATATTTTAATCTCGAAAGTCGAAACCATTAATTTAAGGTCACGTTGGCTTTATTGGATTCCTCAAACTAAAGCATGGTTTGAACACTGAACAATTTTGTACTCATATTTATTACCCACTAGTGTTTGCCAGTGGTTTCACTCGCATCCCAATAAACTTATTCAAAAGCCTATGTCCTTCTCCGTGGTCTAATCTAACTCTATAACAAAATTCAACAAAATTGGTTCACCAGTTTAGGCGTGAGTACGTAACAAACAAACAGACAGAGTTATTCCCGGATTTATAATAAGTAGGTAGGTATTATGGATTTGTCTAATCGAATCAGTCGTTTAGCTGTAGGTGGTAGAATACGCCATGAATATCAATGGAAATATTTTATTTACCATTACCATTTTGATCTGTTGAATGTTGTAAATATAAATAGGCTGTAATCAGTCCTAACTTCTAACCATATTTTTATTCACACATCAATCTTTATTGCTCAATTTACTATGCATCAAATTTCATTAAAATGTAAACAAAATGGTTTATTGCAATACGCATGCGCGCGAATGCAGACGTACGTCTAGACGGGGAGGCGATTCTCATACGTTTTATATATTATGGCACCAGTCTAAAACGACCTCCGGGCATTGCATAGTAACGGCCTATGCATATAGTGTTGACGGCAGTTCAGGGGTCCATTTAAAATTGTTGAAGTAAAATGTCGAAAGCAGTCGAAAGTAAAGATTTCGCTAACCTTGGCGAAAGGCCAAGGTTTACAATAATATCAATTTAACTTGTTTTTATTATTATTTAGAGTAAGTTAAGACTTTTTTTTTGTTCTAAGATACTAAATTATAGTGTCCGTAGCTCAACTGCCTACACATAAATTAACATTAATCAAGGAAGCACGACTTAAACAATAAACGGATCTGATAAACATACATATATCTAAATAAAAACAAAACGTTGTAGCTATACATAGTTTAACGAGACATGTAATTTAGCTGTTAAAACTAACAATTTTTTGTTGGACCCAACCTATAACTACCAAAATTGATGTTACGTCTACTGTCTGGTATAGTGAAGGTCTTACAAATGCGGGTTTGCTGATAACACGGGAACTAAACGGGGAAGGAAAACGGGACGGCCGTAAAATAAGGGCGCATTTTATTATCTGGGGTGTGGACAGATAAGAAACAGGGCTGCCACATTCTCTGCGAAATAACAGATCTTTTTAGTTTTAGTAGCAGCAGGTATAATTTAAGTATTTTCTGGTATGGTCATTCGTGTGTAACTTATGAATCATCCAGAAACATGTTTATAGTACATGCTTATTTATCAAGGAGGTGAATAACAGTACATTTTTTTTACTTACACTCGTATTTCAAAATTTTATAACTGGCCGCAAACGTTAATTTCTGATTCAAAATTTAAAAAATGTTCCCGCCAAATCATGGCGGCCGCGGTTCCGAGGCATGGTCAAGACTCACAATTTTATTACTAATCATATATGTACTGTTAATAAATTCGACAGTTTAGATTGCATTTTTTTAAGTCAGAAGTAGGTATGCAGTTTGGCACACGAATACGCTTTGAAGAATTCCGTGAGAAAGATGTCGTCGTACTTGACGTCGAGACCCTTTTTTAATTTGAGTTATTATCTTGCCGCCTCAGATAAATTTAAATTATGCGACGACGATGTCAAGACAAATAAAACATGCGTTTATTAAAGCCGAGACGTTTCTGATTAAAACTGCATTGTGATAGCCATTTAGCAAATGTTTAAAGTTCCTTTTGTTTTATTTCAAAGTTTAATGTGACTGACTTCAAATGAACTGCTGTCTATAGCTTGACTACAGGCAACTTCCATTCGCTTCTTCTCTGGGCTATTCTCCCTTCTTCCCTGCCACCTTTATGATGTCATCGCACCATCTACTTAGGGAAGGTCTGACTTATTCATCAACTTCGATAATAAAATTCATACTCAATAGAAAACTAAAAAAATATATGTTTCATAAAATTAAATAAAAGTGAGGTGGCACTTTTATTTTATGTTAAGCAACACAAATTTTATGCACAGTTTCATGGTCAGGGAAGGCGATGATTGTTTGTTAAAATACATAATTATGTAATCGCCGTAACTGTCATCCTTTCCCTCAGGTGTTTCATAATTTTTTTTTGCAAATATTTTCAATTTTTTTGTCGTAAGTGGAATTAACGTTGGCTTTTTATCTATTTTTGCTTCCCGTTCCTTTTGTCTGTCACCCTTGGACGGGTGTGTCTGCAGATTGGGATAGGTCGGGTCGATAACCACGCCACCCTCACCATTTTGTGAGCATAATGTTACGACTTTACGGCCCGTAATGTTCGAGTCACACGTTCCTAAGATAGTATGGGACCCGCCGTGTTATTTGTTGATAATGCTTGCAAATATTGTAGGTAATAAAAATGAAGAAAGGAAATAAATGTAAGTACCCCACTTACACTAAAAATCATTGTTTTACGATTAAGTAATCATGACTTTCTTCCGCAGGGAATCAGATATCGTTTCTTCTTTTCTGTTATTTCCCTGTTGAACATAGCACATAGCAGTCTCAGTATCTCTTTTATACGAGAGGTACAAGGATGCAAGGTCTGCCTCTAACAAACTGTAATTTTTTTTAAAGTCATGTTTATTTTTTCTAATTGGCATCAATCGATCAATCATTCTTCATTGATTGGCATCAATTCTTCATACTCTCAATTTTCTTCAAGTGTTTGTAAGCCAATTATTAATTGAAAATATATATCTTACAAAAGGTTACAATAGCCATTCCCACCCTCTCAAAACCTAATGAAACCACGCTGGACAAAATGAAACGTACGCCAAATACATTAGTTTAGTGCGGTCGGATTGATTTATAGCTAAACACCCTCTGTTATACGTGCACAGAATAGCGTATTACTCAGGGGAAACCGAACGTAATTTGCAAACAAAAATAATACTGCGTTTGACGTTACGTATTTTTGCAGCATAACTTCTATTTTACGCGGTTTAAAGTCCACAGACTAAAAAACATGCACAGATTATGCAGAACTTGGTAGTTTTGAAAAGGTCTTTATATAAGTGGCCAGTTTATTATGGTACTGAGTTAAATTGTAATATTGAACTTCAAGGGGTCTGGATGCATGGTATTCTCAAAATAGGTTTCGTTGTAAGCGTGCATTGTTTTGGATTTACGCTAGTATATGTCGGTGGGCTTATTTTAAAACTTATGGCGCAAAAATAAGGTTTATTTTAGTCTGTTATGCGGTAATCCTGCGTTGCGCATGCTTTCGTGGGAAACAGGGATCGATTTTTGTTTTATTGCTGCGTGTGTTTGCTCAAAACCATTTATTTCATTTTTATGGCTGGCTCGAGAAATATGAGTATTACATATTTGATGAATTTATGAATTCTGTAGCTTGTGTTGGATGTTCAATTTTTATTGGATGGATTTTGCAGACACAGTAAGTACGTACCTTCATATACAAAATCAATGTTCTACATATGATTTACTCAGACGCCTTTGTGGTGCTACTGCCTCGTTATTAAAATAATATTATTAAATAAAAGATAAATACCAAAATCCTGCGTGTCTCTTGTTCTGTTTATTTTTTTATCTTTCTCGTCCTCATAATAAACTATAGATACCATTTTGCTCCAATTATCGCTTAGTACCTACCTCTACCTATTACAGTACCATAAAAATGCATAGACTAGAGATGTTATTTTGTTAAAATTTTGCTTCTTCAAGAAAATCAACAGTTAAAACATTTTACTCTGAAACGATCTCCGTACGGCATTAGTGTCCAAACAAGGTAGAATAATAAGGCGTGTCTATTTATTCCCGGGCTTTGCCCCCGGCTCCTGAAGACAGCATACCTAGCTATTTGTGTTGTAAAACAAACACACGGCCGATTCGCGCGCCCAAACCGACTGTTAATAAAATTAATGATCGCTCAAATGAGTTGTGAAGCAAACGGTCAGTGTTCTACTTAAACTGTTATCAATTTCGATGTATATTAGAAACGGAAGATAGTGTGAATAAAGTATTAGAATTCGGTGCGGTCAGAGCAGAAAATTTAATGAAAGAGGTTTGAATGGGAAGGAAACTCCAAGATAATACCTATTTAGATACAAAAAAACATCTTATGGATTATAAAGACTAATGTAGCACTGTAGTACTCATTACCAGGAGTGAAGTAAAAGTGCAATGTCGCGGTCGTGAATATCGATCGCATCTAGAGAGGCGCCATCCGGAACCTCGTCATTGTGTCGAGAGCGCCACCCTAATTGCACGAGTTCAAGTTCAATGACACGTCGGCCACCGCGCCCTCTAGGGTCGTACGTAGTTCACAATAATTCGATTGTGTTGTCATCTTCATACGATTATCGGACATAATGTCTTCATTTTCTGCTTTTGTATCGATGATCTCAGAGTAGGTATAATTTGGGGATCATTACGTACTACAACATTGTTGTAACGATCTGAAAGCGAGGGCTAAGCTATAATTTCGATTGAATTGAGTTGACTGTCTTATTTTTATCTTGAATATAATTATTTAGTTTCGCCGATATTTTTAACTGTTACTATGTTTGCAACTAAAACCCCATCCTCCTTGCCTTTTTCCAAGTAATTATGTTAGATCGGTTTCTACTTCAACTGCTGCAGCTGAATCTACACGAAGCGTCTGCCATCATCAGACCTGAGCAACCCAATTTCTTGGATCAATTTGCAAAGAGATGTAACTAATAGGTACTTCATAATTAACTGTAATTTATCGAAATCAATTAAAAAAAAGTAGACTGGTTTTTTTTTCTGATTCGAGCTTAGTTCTGTGCCGTTGGTAGTGCTGTCAAAAGTTGGCGTCTGAATTTTTCCAAGGAGGCTACATAGCTAGTCCACCAGTCCAGTTATCGTTAGAGCGATACGTATTGCCCAACCACACACCACGCAAATTTACATTATTCAATACCTATTACCTTCCATCGCTTGTTATTCCACGATTCTTATTTCCCGGTACACTGCGGGACACAAAATTGTATACGTTATCGGTATTTTATTAAAACTGTTAATTGAACCTGCCTTTTATTATGTGATCAATGATTTTGAATTGGTCGGAACTTGGGACTTAATGCTTGATAAAGATCGTTAATTTAAGTGGTTCTTAATTAAAATATGGCAATGACATAATAAGAAATACTGTTGTTATAGCCCGCTCTGTATTCAAAATAGTATTTTTACTAAATCTCTTCTCAAGCATCTGTGTTTTATGAACAGTACATGGAGGTCCATTCCCACCAGTGGGACAGTAAAGAAGTTAAGCGTGTGTTAGTTCGAATTATGAACTGTGTGCCAAATTTCGTCCAAACTCGTTCTGTCGGTTTTGCGTGATTCAGTAACAAACATCATCCCTAATTCTAAACGTTTGCATTTACAATATTAGTACTAGCTGTTGCTCACGGTGTCAATCACATTCCAAAGGACTTTTTGAGACAAAAAGTAGCCTATGTCCTTCTCCAAGATCCAATCTATCTCTATATCATATAAAGATTGGTTCAGCGGTTTAGGTATGAGAATGTAATAGATAAGTAGATAGAGAGTTACTTTCGCATTTATACCAAAAGCAAGTATGGATAGGATTATTTTAATAAAATGGCATCAACAGTAGGTGGTACCTAAATGACTTTTCATAACATAGTCTTCTTAGCGCGTTGACAGCATCAGCATGAACTTACAATATAATTTGGTCTTGTCATGTCAGAAGAATAGCTAATCACCATGTCTGCTATTTTATTGGGCCGAAATAGTTCTTGAAGGGAACCAGGTTAGTTTCTGACAGTTTGTCTACGAAATCCGTCACTTCTTACGTCATCCAGTGTCATTAGACGATCATTCTGATAAAGAGTTGGGCTGCTTCAGAGTTAGACTGAATAGGTGCGCCGCACGAGCGCTTATCGTATCAAAACACTAAGTAGACTGAAGTAACTGTTTATTGATTGTTGACGACGAAATATGTTTATTGATAGTGCTTTGTATAATTCATTCATTTCAAGCCCAGTTATCGCAGTGTGGGCGAGGTACTTGACAGTTGATCGATACTTATTTCTAATTAATGTAATGCGATGCCGACCGGCTGAGTTTAAATTATTACAAATTGATCGACACAGCCTCTTTTAGTGATTATTGTATAAACTCGTTGTAGATAGTTATAAACTAAAATAAAAAATAATAACTCATGAACATGGTGACGTGTCATCAATTATGCTGCGTTACCTGCAGAGACCAGCATAGTTTGGCTGAAGCGACAAAACGAACTACCGCGGAGGTTTACTAAATTGAAGGACGCTAGTTTTACGGCCAGTCCTAATATCAAATCAGTCGGTAGATTTGCATATTAGAGATAGGATTTTGACATAAGGCAAATCTATCGACAGATTTTTATTGGAACTGGCCGTTAGTCGTGTTAACGTCGTAGTTTTTCTATATAAAAAAATCACATTTGAATAAAAATTATATTTTCCCAATATTTTTTAAAACGTTATGTAATAATAATTTGCAATTTTAGATCATAATGACTACATATATGGAACTTTGTTAAAGCGAATAATTCGTCAATAATTTACACAAAGGCTTTTCTGTAATCATTGACGAAGTAATCCTTCACGAAGCTATTAAAATCTTATGATCCTGAAACTGTCAGAACTGACAATTTAATCTCAGCAACCTTCAGTGAAGCTGGGCGTATTCTGCTGGCCTCCGGTGTACACAATGATTATTTCATAAGCCTCGTGTTATGAATGAGAATGGCCACTGTACTACCACTAACGGAGTATTCACGACCTTCTTAATATTCGCAAGATGCGTATAATCGTTATTATAGAATATTCTATTACAGTTTACGTTGGTTTGTTTATTTTTAGAGCATGATCCTGCTACTTGTGTGAAAGGAAATAACTGGTTACCCTCATTTCCTTGCGCGAATTGTAACCTATTTCTAGTCGTATTTTTTGACGTTTTGGGTCCCAGAAAGTGGAAAAAGAAATCAGTAAGTTTAGAAACGTCTCCACCACAATAGGGTTTTCTTCTGTATATGTAACACATTTTATATACACAAACACCGCCAGTCCGCCACCGAAAATAGATAATAATTATGTATTTCGTTCTGTGTGGTTCCTGATTACTTGACGCACCAACCCATCAGTCAATGTATTGTCAATGTACAAATTCTCGACTGAATTAAAAACTCCATGTAGCCCAATCTTCAGCTTTCCCACTGACCTCTATAATACTCTATAGCTAGTAGCATGGAGATCAGTGAGCTCACCGCATTCACAATGACATTCTCTGTTACTGCCAGTTGCCTTCCGCTAATATTCACTCCACCTGGCCCGGGCGTCCTAAACTACGCTTGTCCAGACCATGTCTTATCGAGAACTCGTTCATCATCGAATCCGCCTATTGTGTCGCCTAAAATTAGCGCAGAAGACAAATAAATGCTGTCAGTCGATATTTATGTCAGCACGGTCCGCACGGTCTTAGATGCATTTGCATGGGAGATTTGTGGCGAACCATATATTATAGACTACAGTAAGAATCACTAGCCAGTTAGCCATTCATAGGATATTTATTTAAATAATATTAATATAGTCTGTAATATACACAGTAAATTCAGCATTACACATTTGCAGTTCTCTAGGAATCTGTGTGTTTTAGGTACCATTAATCAATCAGTAGGTACATACTTGCTATTGAAAATGTCTGAAAAATCTAATAATTCTTAGCCTGACCTGGAAACCGAACCAGCTGCGTTTGCGAAAACAGAAGAAACTGTCATGATTCACGCATGCGCGCGTGTTGAATCTACAATATAATAACACGTGGCTAGATATGCATAACAGAGGGATTGAAACAATCTACCTTGTTGATATTGGTATATCTCGGCGAATTGAGAACCCTCACAGATGACAACTTGTAATGATAAAGGCTATGTTATCAGCTATCAGGTTATCAGCTATGAGATGAAAAGGATGCAATTTTAAGTTGTCTGATAACTAGGCACAAAATACCTACTGATACCTAGGTACCAAGTTTGAGTTTTTGCGTAGCTGCCTCATTCCCATAAAGTGTAAGGTGTTTTTTGTCTGAGTTGTCTCCTCGAGATCCTCGAGATTTAAACTTCTGTAATCGTGATTTTATCCAATTCCATAATTCCATATATTTTAAGGTTTTGTAATGTTTATTTTAACTATATACATATTATCATTGGTTTTTGTTTATTAAGAATGTCAGTGAGTTAAGTTTACTTAAATAAGTACGTTCAAACAAAAAAAATGTTTATTTATGCTGCTTTTGCAGTTGACCTGTTTGATTTGGTGTGTAGGTACACATTTTGTTTTTATAAATAAATAATCAAATTGAATAAATCTTATGTAAGGCGGCATTATTGTAGCATATTCTATGTCAAGGACAAAGGTTTACAATTATTATGGCCATGATCTGAACACAATCACTGAGGTTGAAGCTGTATTAAAGTAATTTGAGCTATATTTTAAAACGCTACTGTTTATTTACTAAAGTAGATAATGTCGCAGATGAGTTCGAAGAGACTTAACAGGGAGAACAAGAGAGAGAGAGGCGTGCATTGTGATGGTCCTCGGAATGGCAATTCCTGTCTAGTCTATTTATCAGCGTATAGCTGCAGACGAATTAATAAGGCTAGAAAAGGTTTTTGATGAGGAAATACTAGGGATCTACTACGAATTCTAAATATGAATTGATACCAGAGGAGCTGTTTACCCAGATTACGATATACATCTTAAAGAGTAACTATTATTTAATCTGTAGTGATAGATACTGGTATCTATTATTCTTTGGATAGGTACCACTATGTAGTCAAAAGTGGCATTTGAAATGTAAACTAGACAGATCACGATCTGCAACTAACTGGCGATTCCTGAGCCTATTCTGTTTTCGTACCGAGTTTATTGACATTAATATTGTACTAAGTGTACAATAAACCAAGATATTGTTTGTCTACGCGTGTTTCATACGTGACGTCATTGTATGACTCGCCGACCAAATATTGATTGAGTTTAGGCGCGACTTTATAAAGGTTGACTGTAGCAATTCTGATTATGTTTGTGTAATTTTTAATCGTCGTATTTTCTCCTTCCTTACTGTCTTTCATCCATTTCTGTAAAAAATGTCATGGGCATGGAATGAAATCCTTCATTCCATGACATCTAGCAAGCCGTCCGGCTTGCTAGATGTCCTAAGTTTGAAGCTCTGGCTTTTAAGAATTGATTATGCTCAGAATCAAACAAGAGGAAAGGTTCACTTGTTTTAGACTGTAGTCAAAGATTAATGTACTAAATTGGACGTTTTCAGAATTTGCTTAAATTAACTCTTGTTTTGCTTATTTGCAGGTAATTGCTGATAACAGATAGCGTGCAGATAAGGATGAGTAATCTAAACTAAAGCAGTGCGATTTAAACAACATATATGATTTATATAAATTGATAAATAAAGTATTTCTAATTGATCATCAAAATTGTAACAGACCGATGTCTGTATTCCGTGATTTTAAGTATACATATACATTATATTAAATAGAATAGAGCAACAACAGGCAAAATATAGTACCTAAATAAAATGAGAATGGATTTGGTAGAACTGGAATTAGGAATAAATTGGATTATTAAGCATGTATGAGTTCTCAGTTTTGGGTGGTCGGTATGATTACCTTGACAGAAGCGACGAGTTAAACAAAAATTTAATTGTTGTGTGTTGTATCTATTACTACAAATAAGTATTTATAATTTTGGATTATGAAAACCTAAATGTTCTAAAGCTATGATTATTTTTTTTGGGAATTTGGAATCTAAAAGATATTGCATGTTTTTCTCATTGAAAATTATAAAGGCAAGAATTTTAAGTATCCCCATTTCTTCATCATAAACTTATTTTTACTGTCCCACAATTGGGCTCGAGTCTTTAGAGTAGGCATGCCATTTTTAGTAGCGTCTCCCAATTATATAAGTGCTTCAATCAACATTTTGCATTCTACAACAACGAAAATAAATAAATCGAATTAAATCATGTACTCGTTTAATCAATGCTGTGTATCGGTAAACAGGTTTGCTTACTTTTTATAAACTTTTACCTTCGCTTAAATGTCGCCGGTGAAATTGGGGGGCCCGTTTAGCTGGCTTGAAGAATTTTGAGTGATGTCTCTTTTAACTACATCAGTTGTAAGTGTAACTGGTACCTATGTTGAGCTAAGAAAGTGTTTAATTAGAATTGATAACAAGTTTGTATTTATTAAAATTTGATATATCTAAGCAATATTCTGTTCTCTATATTTATTCGCTTTTTGTGTTTGATTTCAAGTGCATGTCTTGTCTATAAGCGGTGGATTTATTTAATTAAGTACAGTTAATGTTGGTTTTCAACGTCGAGACTTATTAGCGTATCCTATTGATGGTTTAAAAAAATACATGTACTTACGTTGTCAAATTATTATCAGTAAGTAAACCACCGCCTGCATGTTTTATTTATTTAATAACGACAACTATGCGGGCAACATATGCGGTCTATTTCTTTTAAACCTTACACCAACACCAACAATTTAGTTTACACCAACAATGTTCAGCATTTGGTACTTAGGTTTTTTTTTATACCACCAAGGTGGCAAACAAGCATACGGTTGTAAATTAAGGAGGAATAGTTAGGCTGGTAGCATAGGAGACATTCTGCCATGCATGACAGCGACGGCAACGAAACATCACCGGTCCCACACACTGCCAACACAACGCATCCTCGCGAAAGCTCTGGCGACCTTGCTCACCTTTAGGAACACAACATAGCGTAATACCTACATAATTAAAAAGTATACCTACCAGATAGCAGAGTATAATCGTGCTGACACTCCCGTTATTAATGTTATCTGTTAACTTAATTGATCAGATTTTATGAGGACAGTAACAAGATTGTGATTATACTATACCTATATATTAAACAGGGTTTCTTAACCAACCTACGCATTGATGTAGGTGTAAGCTTATGTAACCGATTGATGATGTCCAGTGCTGTATGAACCCATATTGCCTATAAAAAGTACTATGCAAGAGGCCATCAATAATTGAGCAGGGACTGAGTGATGTATTTATATGAAGATTATCAGTTAAATCTATGTTTATGGATTACTGCTTGCACCAGAATTGATACAAATTTCAATGCAATGCACCAATGCCGAGAAACGAAACCTTTCTCTTGTATAAAAAAGAGACATTGGCGCAGAAATTGACTCTATGGCGCGGTTAGAGCTGCGACTACTCATCCATTGTACTGTCAAAATAGTGAGGAGTCTATGCTATTGTGATTATGCTCAAAGGAAAGATTATCCTAGAAAATAAAACAATCTCTTTACATCGCACCTTATTGCTTCTTTCCCTATAAATAATGGCGTCATGTCTATGCGTAAGAAAACGTGCCGCGAACATTTATCCGTGTTGAATCCGTTTGCGATTTATTCTGAACCAGTATCGATTTATATTGGGAGCAACACAATCGCGCCGTAGAAATGCTTTGACACAAGTAGGTATAACGGGCACTGGTGCCGGTGAAAAATGTATCATAGACGCCACAGTAAAGGCAAAGAACAGAAGTGTAACTACTATCAAAAGATACATCTAGATTTGAGAATTGATTTAAAAATGAAATAATTGAAATTAAACATTTCCCTTAGGAGGAAATAAGAAATGAGTATATTAGAGGAAATGTGAAAATGGTGCCAGTGACAAAAGTTGAAAGGCAATTAAGCAAGCAAAGCAAGGTATGTGTTGGGTAGGGAATGAAACACAGGTGACTAAAAGCGTGGTGAATATGAATGTGGAGGGATGTAGGGGTAGAGGGAAACTTAAAAAAAGATGGATGGATTATGTTAAGGTCGATATGATAGAGACGGGATGGAATGACGGCTAACATAGATGAAAGGGAATAAATTCGGACAAGAGCAGGAGGATGCTGATTTGTCTTTCATTAAAAATGATTTGTTATACAACGACATGCGAACGTTTCTAATAACTAATTAAAATAACAAATCAAGATACGAAACTATATTGGCAGGTTGTCAAATGGGCTGTCTCCTAGTGCTGAAGCCTTTCTCTTAGTTCATTTCTTAGAATAAAGTACATAACTTGACGTAGTAATATATGTATTATGTCATACATACAAAAAGTAAAAATTCATGTAAGCATACGTGTTGCACAATTTTAATATAGTGATTTGTAAAACTGAGGAACAGATTGCTGACGTGACAAAGGCATTAGGTGATCTAAAGGCACGAAATGTACTTGCGACTTCCGTGAATGCTGCACCCATAACGACCTCCCTACTTGGATTTAAAGTGCCACCATTTGACGGAACCTCCTCATGGTCGGCTTACAAGATGCAGTTTAAAGCCTGTATTGAGTCAAACGGATGGGACAAAGATCAGGCTAAGACGGCACTTACTTTATGCCTCCGCGACCAGGCTTTAACAGTACTGGAGGCCCTCGGCGAGGGCATGACATATGATCAGCTTATCGAGGCGCTGGACTCGAGATATGGTGACGCCCATCTGGAATACGTGTTTCGTGCTCAACTAAAGGACCGGGTACAGCGTAGTGCTGAGACCCTACAGCAGTGGGCCGTGGAAGTTGAAAAGCTGGTCCGAAAAGCATACCAGTCCACACCTGCTCTCATCAACGGTAATCTGGTCCAAGCGTTCGTCGACGGAGTTCGTGACCTTGAAGTCAGAGCTGCTGTGAGGCTTGGCCACCACAAGACATTGAAAGACGCCTTAGCCCATGCCTTAGAAATAGAGGCAGTTAGACAGGACCATCGGACTGATCGTATCTAGGAAGTCGTGTTACCGACATGTCATTACTGTGGGGAGAAGGGGCATATGCAGGCGGGATGCCCTAAGCGCAGAGAGGGTCGAAGGGATGATGTAGCATGGCCTAGATGCTACATCTGTGGAGAAAAGGGCCACTTCCAGGTGGGTTGTGCAAGGCGCAGCGAAGTTCGAAGGGAAGGTGTAATATCGCCTAGATGCTACACCTGTGGTAAACGGGGACACCTTCAAGCTAGTTGTTGGAGAGGTCAAATATTGAAAAACGACCGAGTACATGAAGAAAGGAACAGGATGGCAGCTCCAAGATGTTACACCTGTGGAGAGAAAGGTCACCTCCGGATGAGTTGCCCTAAGCGAAGATGTACCATTGGAAGTTTTTCGAGCAAACCGTGCTCCGAAAACTGGAGGAAGAATAGAGATGGCGATTATTTTGGCGTCCGACAAGAGGCTACAGTACCGGTGCCCGTGAGGATATTGAGAGCAAATTTAAGTGATGTACGAGAAGAATGCTCAGAGCATGTCAGACAACCAGGCTGCCAAAAGTCCAAGAGAATGAAGTCCCGTTTTGACCGCAAGATGAACAACAAAGGCAGATTGGATGAGGGCTCACTAGTATGGCTACATAACTCGGTTCGCAGCAAAGGAAAGTCATCTAAGTTACAGGCAAAATGGGACGGTCCCTACCGAGTCGTGAATAAGATCAACGATGTCACCTACCGGATTCAAAAAGGGCCAAGAGGTGCTCCGAAGATCGTTCATGTGGATTGTTTGACGCGTTATTACGGATCTAATCATGCTCGGGACGAGCATGTCTTAGAAGGGGGTAGTGTTACGCCGAGTAACTATTAGTACGGGGATGGGTCACGAAGATTCTAGATAAGTCGTAGAAGCACGTAGAACATTCGAAGAAAAGCCGGGTTCAAGTTGGATGACCGTTTATAAGTAGGTACTTAGGTACTTACCTACTGGTATTTTGTGGACCTATCGAGAATGTTCGATTCTAGAATCTTCGTGACTCATATAAATACTGGTCGTGAGGGTCGGCCAGGGCAGTTTAGTTCTGAACACGGTGAAGTGAATATTGAAGTGAAGTTAAGTGATTACAAGTGCGACATTATAGTGCGATAAGTGATACTGTAGTGACTCTCTCAGTAATTTCTGTTGTGTATTTGTCAAGTTAATTAAAATATTTGTTGTTTCGGTGAAATTAGTGTTAATTAAATTTATCCCGAACCCCAGCTCGTAACAATAGCATAGACAAGTGCAGGTGTACTTCAAATGATAACTTCGTACTTACATACTTACATTATTTGTAATGACAGCCAAACAATTCCTCAACGTGCGTTATCAGAAATGCATTACTTGTGTCGACATTAAACATAATGACTTATGTTACAGATTGTGTGCAGTATGTAGTACAAATGATATTGGTAATGGATCGTTTCAAGTTTAAGGGCGTGGAGTACGCAAGAATTTTATTCTGGATCGGCATCAATTTAAGAAGTCACCGGCTTTCGTGCCTTGATCCATAAATTAAATCATCATTCTTAATGATAGAGTGTAGCCTGAGATTTAACTTTATAGGTGGACGGCATTGTTCCAATTTTAATGATTTATGGGTAAATATAACAGCCCAGATAATTGATTTTGGCCAATTCAATGTCAACAATTCTCTTTAGATGATGGTATGAAACAAATTTCATTCAAGTGTAGGAATAAAAAAATATCAGCTTTTTATACACATTCTAAAGATGATATTTATTTACATCGTCGATCGTTAGATTACTAGTTAGTTTTGAGCTGCATTTAAAGGATTCTAAATATTGATCTTATAGCTCAGTTTTTTATAATTAACTACCACTCACTCTACTGTACCGTATCTGTTGCCTGCCGTCGCCCTGTAGGACAGGCTCGGCAGGTCCGCCCACGGTCTGGCACTTGAATGACTGTAGTTACTACCGCGAAATATCCACGCATCCAAGTTATCCGTGATAACAGTTCCAGTGAGAGAGCTTTCTATTATTCTGTGGCGGTTTATCAACGTCAGGATCGTCTAGACGTTTGATGCATACGTGATTTTTTTAGCTGCAGTTGTGCAAGTAACGAGTTAAATCTTAACATGTTCATGCAAAAGTTACATAACATAGCTGTCTCAGCTTGTTGTTCTCGAAGGGACTGTAAATGGAAGAGTTAATATCTGGTCTTTATCTGAGTCTTGAGCTATACTTAATTAATATGACTTTAAGATCCTCTAAATTTTGCCTGTAGCAGTCTATAAGTTCTTCTTTTGCATTATAAACATCTCATAAAAACTGCTTTAACTAATTTTATCCTGTTTGACCAATGTCTCTGTTTTATAAGTTAGCAGAAAACTTCGGATAAAGCATAAAAAATACAACAACCTACTTTACATTCAACTGAGCAACATGCAGCAAAAATGTCGAAACAAGTTAACATCGATTATCAATGCAGTGTCAAGTCGATAATTCAACAACATACATATTTTATGTCAATGTCAGATGCGTGCATAAAGTAACAATGGGTACTAGGAACTCTCTTTCAATATTCCTGCACAGAATCCTGTGATTAAAAAACGATTAATTTCAGAAATAATAGCTTCATTATTGGTGTTGTGTTTCGAATTCAAGGGTAGATATTAATTATGTTGAAATGGTTTACGATAACAACGATGGTTGCGTATTCCTATTCGAAAACATAGGATTGATAGATTTTTTTTTTTTAAATAAACCATCACCCTACCGTGATTAAAATTTCAGTAAATTGGAAATAGCATAAGCCTATATTTCAACGGAGGGTGCGTTTGCGTGAAGCAAAGGTAGGGGGAGATTATTCCAAATATAAAAGTGACGTCTCGAAGTCTTAGTTGTTTGGTGTCATTTAGGACGCTACCAAAATCAAAAGAAAGAGAAATATCGCGGTTCAAAGCGTGTTAAAAAATTACTCATAGATTACTCGTCTCAAGCAGCCGTCTAGTTTATGGATCACTGTCCAACTAATTTTAATGTACTTTATGATTACTTACAAGTACTTTTAATTGTTATGTAATTGAACGTTTTAATTCAATTGAAATATTCTTTATTCGTACAACAAAAATCCATTGTGTTAGTAATACTCCTTTGTAACTATTGTTAGTAATATTTACTTATTTTTTAATTTTGTTAATAGTACTTACACCAAAGACCAGTCCTAATATCAAATCAGTCAGTAGATTTGCTTACTAGAGATAGAATTTTGACGTACGGTCCATACAACTAATGTTAAAATCCTATCTCTAGTATGCAAATCTATCAACGGATTCGATATTGGGACTGGCCAACTACTGAGACGAGGTGATGATAGCAACATTTATTGACGACATATTTTGTCTTAATCTCACCTGACATTAATTATTTGTGGTTGTGATTAAATTCCTTTCCCGCAAGAAATGAGAAGCATATTGTTTACAAGCGTCCGTCCTCGGTTCCTCGCGCCTCAAGGTTGCGGGAAACTGTCTGGTACCTGTTCCGCGTGCGAGGCATCCCGTCCGACAGGTCGGACTTGTACTCGCAGCACTGATGTCCCATGTCGGCTTGACTGATAGCGGTTGAAATGTTGTCTTGTGTTTATGTTTATGCACAGAGTGAGATGGAACTGGTCTATCTGGTGTATAAATCTAGGTGTTAGAAATTTCGCAAATACCGTTCACTTAGATACTCATTAAGGCGGATCGTTCAGCTGAGCCAGCCAAATTCAAATATCAAGAGGTTTTTCGCACTTTGTAGGTCTATACTATGTTCTGCATTCATGGCAATAGTAATTGCGACATTAACTAAGTATACAAAATTCACAACGTCCAACTAAAACCATTGCCTAAAAATCATTATTTTAGCTAAAAGTAGTGTAAAGTGTCAATTTTGACCATTGACACAGTTTTTGGCAAGTTCTTGGTTTGATAAGGATTTTTAAGAAAAGGTGCTATGAATAAATAGAACTTAGAATAGAATAGAACTTGTTATAGACCTACAAACTGCGAAAAATCACTTGAAATTTGAATTTCGCGGGCTCAGGTGAACGATCCGATAATAAAGAAATCTCAATAACAATAAATTCGAAAATATATATGTAGGTTCCGTAAAAAAACGCTTTTCTAATGAGAAACATATTTTTAAAATGCAGCCGTACTTACGCACTTTGCTAAATTAATGTTATCAATAATATAGTAGTCATAATATAGTAATCACGCCTGTATTTCCCGAAGGATTAGGCAGAGGCGTACGAACGCACAACCACAGATCGCCGGTATGTTTTTTTCTTTTTTAGGTTCCATGTAATAGAGGGCGAGCCGATTGCCAGTAACCGTGCACAAATACCAAACTCCGAGCTGCTACTGAGAATTTCATAGCAAAACCTAATAACAGTTTGCTCAACTTGGGAATCAAACCCAGGGACCTCTAGCGTAGCAGAACCACTAGGCTAATGAGGCAGTTCAGAGGTATCTTTATAGAATCCTAATTTAATTCATTACGATAAACTTCTAAGAAAAAACCCTCCTGCACCTGTCACAGCCACAGCACTACTTGTGTTACAGTGTCGAATCACGAATTAGTCCAACGAAACTCAATTCCATTATCCTGGTGTCGAGTCTTGTAACTTCTATAACCGCAATGTTCAATCTAAAGTCACACGTAACGAAAGTTGTATCGATGTTTCACATTTATTAAATTACACACGTCTGTTCACTCGCGGCTATTAGCCCGGACAAAGGCCTAATCGCCTTTCATACCCCCCTTCAATGAGTCCATATTAGATGCCATATTAGATGTCAATTCCTCTTAATTTCGTTTTGAACTTCTCACTTTCTCTCTGTTATGTAACGCGCGCCATTTTCGAACGCTCCATATTTGAAAATTCGTTTTGGAAATCGAATGACTTGAGATTTTCAGTTATGGACGTGTGTTTCCGTCCAAAAATTGGCTTACGTAATATGCAATATGCTGTGTGAAATATGAATAAACTTGATTTTTTATTTATTTATGACTATCGTTGTCTATTTGCAGTAAGTTGTTATTAGCCTACGTGTAGTAACATAATTTATTTTTGTTAACGGAATTCATAAATTGCCTTAAAGTTTATTTTAACTCAAACTACCTTTCGTATAGGAAAATTGTGTTAAAGTAATTGATCACCGAATTAAGTGTTGTGAGCTTAAATTCATTATCTCCGATCCTGAGTCCAAACTCGAATTTGGAATGTCATTCGAAATGATATGACGACATTTTAATTTCGAACCGTCCCAAGTCGAACGCATTCCAAATTCAAGTTCAATGACAGATGTGGCGTAATCATACTCCTTATTGGTCGACGTAAGCATTTTCTATATCGGGAAAGGTTTTATCCATTGAATTTTATCCATTTTTGTACTTCACTTTCATTGCACACTCCAAAAAGATGAGACGAATATAAAAGATTGTCGCCATCAAAACATATACTTTCACTCAAGTTCAATGACAAAATTTATTGACCAGCTCGATTACGTGTGTTTACAGCATTGCTTCGTAATTGCTATGCCTTTGTCTTAATTGCTATCGCTTCATCTATCAGAGAAGAGACAGAAACTAATTTAATTGTGGATGACATTAACTGAATGACGATGTAGGTAGTTTTATCTGTTGTTTTAGGTGGGAAACAATATTTTTATTATTTCATAAGTAAGTAGACATTAAATATTTTCAATTTAGAAAAACAAAACCGATTTCGTTTTTTTGAAATAATATTACACATTTATAGAAATTTATTAATAAACTACCTATTCCTTATGATAAAATAATTACTCGTCATGCTATAGGCTTACAAGATTTGAACTAAATAAAAAGAAACTCGAAATAAAAATATGGAACCTTATAAACTGGAATGTCATTTTAAAATGTGTAGAAAAGAATGATCAGCGTCATCAACCTATACTAGTCCACTGCAGGACGTAGGCGTCTCTAATGTGCGACTTTTCACCCTGTCTCGCTTGACGCATCCAGAAAGAAAGATCGTGACCTATAAATTAACTTAGGAGTAGAACACTGTAATTGCAGGCACGGAATGATTTTGTAAATAGTTTAGTCTGGTTTTCTCTTTATGTCAAATTGGGGTCAGAAGTCTTTTATCTAGTTTCTGACACTTACGCGAATAGACATTGAAACAAAATGGGGATAAGTATAATGACCACCAAATTTAGTAAATTGATCACCAAAATGTATAAATGGTCAAAATGTGTAAATTGGAGTTGAAGAAGAATAAATAGATATATTTCTCTTTCATATAGTTTCTAATAATTTACTGTAAAGAAGTATCGCACCATTCCTTTTGATTAGTAGTACATAAGCATATATTATGTAATCAAACACGTAATTAGGCAGCGTTGACGAGTTCCACGCAAGAGTAGCAGTATCAATGGCGCCTATGTCAACGTGTTATTATGCCTTTCACTCGCAATATGTTATCATTGCTATTCAGAAGTGCGTTCCATATATCTAAAAGCTCCGTAGTCAGTTAAGGCAACACGTAATGCATACTATGCATTGCCGTAACTAGAGATTTTTCTTAGGCAACTGTACAGTTGAACTAACCATTATGTTAAGGGTCCGGCGAACGCTGAATTGCCCATACAAACGTAATACCAAAATAAATCGTAATTCAAACACAATTTAATCAAACTGTATTATTTAGTATTGCTTCTGGTGGGAATCTAACCGGTAGCAGTAGCAGTAGATAGTAGCGAGGTGACCACCTTAACCGCTACGCGTGCAGTCAAAATAATAAAGTACCTAATATTCTTCAAAACTCGATTTTTATGGACATGGGGCACTCTAGAAATTTCTATGCACACCCTGTATAGAAATGTCTAGAGTGCCCCATGCACTGCACTGCAAGTTATGCTTTAATCAACATAGTCTTTCTTAAATTACAAGCTTAAAGCGCCACTGCGCCAGGTTATAACTGGTTGTTAAAAAAATGGTGTCACATGGCGCTTGCGAATAAATTGTTGTACATTGGTGTCCCTAATGGTTGCTAATTGAATGTCACTACGCGTTATTACTTTATGGGGCATACCTTTTGATTATTTTATAAGTCTTACTTACCATAGTGGCACATAAGAATTAATTTTCATATTAATTCAATTTTAATTTACTTTACTCTGGATCTAATTAGGATACTCGGTAAAAATTGGATAAAGCTACATTACATTCGTAATGTTTTTGAAATGTGAGAAGTCTCCCAATTCACTTCGGCAGGATAGGATGCTTTTCCTACGTTGACAAAGGACGATATTAGGTAAAACTTTGAAACATACATCAAGCCTGTATTTTCCGAAGGGTTAGGCAATGTGGTAAAACTTTATTTTTATGAAAATACCGGGGAGAGATGGCACAATGTCCTTGAAGGTTGTCGGCTCACCTGGGGAGCTAAGCTTATAAGTATAAAACGCTACCAACTATCGCTATTCGCTATTGAGTACGCTATCGCATTTTTCTTAAGAACCTAACCTTAATTAATAAATTAAAAATAAACCTTTTCATTTTGGAATCAATAATGTGTATTGGAGTTTGTCCAATCAGTCCAACGTTCTATGATATAAACAGTCATTCCTATTTAGATTCGTTTTTGTAATTCCAGAAAAAAACATAATCCGATTAACCTAAGTGGAGCACACTTTTTATTAGAATTATACAAAGGCCAACAACAGAGATGGAAGTACCTATAATAAAATCTAATATCTTATTTACTATGTGTTTTAGCTGCCTTGTATGGTTTTTGCTTTATAATGGTTATGCCAAAGAAATATAAACTCTGCTTTAACCAGAGCTACTAGATTAGTCTAGTTCAGGCTTACGTTGTGTTTCGCCGAGTGAGTGAGGTTACCGGAGGCCCAATCCTCTTTTAAAGGTCGGCAACGCACTTGTTACTCCTCTTTTGGTGTTGCGGGTGTCCATGGGCGGCGGTAATCGCTTACCATCAGGTGATCCGTCTGCTCGTTTGCCCTCCTATCCCATAAAAAGAAACACTTTTCTTAATAAGTCCGGATGTTCTGATGGAACAGTCGCACGCTGTTTTTATTGTGAACTACATTGCTATGATATTTTAAATTTAAACCTAATTTTGGCACAGATTATGAAGTCAAGCTGTTCTGGCTTTTTATTCTGAATGAGTTTTTTTCTCTAGGAATTTCCTGGTAGAATCGAATGGAGTCTAATATTTTCACGCTGCCTAGGTAAACTGCCCGAGTCAGTTTATAAATAGGTCGTGTGTTCGTTTTGAAGCTGTATACTTAAGTGTTACTGTCCTCAATTCTTTATCGTTATCGCACTGGCGAGAGATTTGATTGCTATAGATAAAAAAATGTTACTTGGTTATGCGGTTTTTTTATATAGTCCAACATATTTTAATGAAGACACTGTAGGAGAGCGATGTACACAACGCGAATCCGATATAGCTGTATTATCGGCGGTGTGAGCCGATCATCCGATGTGTTGTCCTTGTCCAACAAGTTATCGTGCGCCAACTTGTTTCGCCGCAGCGAGCAACGGTCCCCTTCCAACATTCTCCCCGCGCACCTACCACCTCAAACCCTCGTTCTCCGAGTTGGCCGTTCTGACCGACCGACTTGTGTCTAGTCGGCCTCGCATGCCCGATTTGTGCGCCCGTAGGTAATCAAAAATACCACGATGTCGCGTGAGTTTTGGTTAGAATTTCTCAAGCTCTACAGAAGTTTTCCATGTCTGTGGGATACAAAAGACCCGTCGTATATGAGAAAGGAAGTGAGAAGAGAAGCTTACGTTGTTTTGTTGGCAAAGTTTCGTGAAGTTGATGCAGATGCTACTTTAGATACAGTGAAGAAGAAGATTGATAGTTTTCGGACTGCGTTTAGGAGGGAAGAAAAGAAGGTCGCACTAAGCATGCATTCTGGAGCGACAGATGACGAAATATATTCTCCAACTTTATGGTATTATAGAGAATTAGAAGAATTTCTTGGTTACAATACGGAAGAGCAAAGAAATCTGATTGTTTCGAGAGCGAAATACAACCACGAAGTGGATTCAATGTGTGTGGTAAGTTTAAACTTTAATAACCTCAAAATTGGCGCCTGACCTAAAGGTAATCTTCAAGCGCAACACTGTGTAATGCGCGAAGCGAGAATAGTGAAGTGAAGAGGTGTCGGCTGTCGTCCGCGTCGCCGGTTTTCAGTTCACGACGGAACTGAACGGCTCTTTGTGTTGTGCCTTTACTTCACATTCACAGTTACATTATAGCAGTGAAGGTACGACAGCTGTAAATGGCACGCAAAATGCGTTGTAGTGTCGTCTACCGAATCTATTGTTTTCATATTTCCTGGAGATGATTCTGAAATTCACTGTTTATTTAGTAAGTACACGCATTGTGTTCGATGCAATAATTACGATCGAACACATTTTGCTGATCTAGCGATCCAATACCGCCGCACTGTGTGCCTCGGGACGCCAGTGCATATTCGGACAGCAAACCGGTTGCATTCGTTCTTACCGACAGCTCAACCATAATCATTTAGCATAGCATAGCATAGCATATTTCAGTTCAGCAATAAATCTTTAAAAGATATTGAAGTTTAATTTAACATACAGCTGTCGATACCGCTTAGGTCGCGTCTCCTACATTTTTGGTCCTTCGAGCCGGATTCAAGGACTTCGCGGTCGAATTTAGTTTTTTGGAACTAACGGCAGTGAAGTGCACTTGTGCCAAACCAGTGACAATTTGGAATACAATATTTATTTACATATTAGCTTAGCAGTGACTAGTGGTACCGACATTAGCAGCAAAGAATTAACTTTGAGTGTTCGATATATTTTACCAGTGAGTTAATACCTCACCGCAGCAGCAACAGTAAGTGGACGGCTTACATTAACACCAGCTCCAGTCGCAGTCATCACCCAGCTCAAGTAAGATCGTTCAATTTTACTTATTTAACCAGCAGCAAGATGGAAACTATTTATTTCAATCAAACAGAGATTACAGACAGTTTGATAAAACTCCTCACCAATTTTAAAAAGGATAGCGTAGAGCGTAAAACTTTAGATTATTGTAAGCGAAAGCTCGAGTTACTTGATAGGTATTGGGAAGAATACCAAGTAAATCATGAAAAGATTCTTCCTTTTGAGAAGACCAATCATAAATATTTTGTCAACAAAGAGTTTGAGCGTACGGAAGAAATTTACGTTACAGCAAAAAGGCTCATTAATCAACGTCACCATGACTTGATACAGCGGGGACAGCCATCTGCGTATCCTCAACTAGCACACCAAGATGAGGCTGGAACTTCAATGAACCAGCCGGAAGCAAGAGCAACAACATCAGCAACTCCGACTTTCGAGTCGAGAGGCACCAACAGTAAGCTTGACGACATGCTCCATAAGCAGTCTGTCAACTTTAAAGCCTTTAAAAGAGCCGTTGACAACATTGATCTCGAGAATATTGTTGACAAATGGGAGTTCGAAGATACTCTTCGAATCTTGCAAAACCGTTGGACTACCATTGATAACCTTCACTGGGAAATCATTGGCGAGTCGGGAGAGGATCTAGTAATTGATTATGAGTCCTGCTTTAACGGGCACGAGCGAACTTTTAACAACATGAAGAAAGCTATTAACACCAAAATGTGGTCAACATCCTATAGAGAAAAGTCAACTCCAAAAATGGAAATCCCTGTGTTCACGGGCAATTATCAGCAGTGGGTGTCATTCAAAGATTTATTTAGCGAAGCAATCCACAAAAACACCGCATTATCAAACGCTCAAAAAATGCAATTCCTAAAAAGCAAGGTGAGAGGTGAAGCGGAGCGTATGATACAGCATCTACCTATTAGCGTCGATAATTACACCGTCTGTTGGGAGATTCTGAATCATCGATTTAACAACAAGAAGCTCATATTTACATCGCACGTCAACGTGTTCCTAAACCTTCCCAATATTCAGCAACAATCATTCTCAGCTATTAAAAAAATGCATGACGTTACGTTAGAGAGTCTTCACGCCATTAAGAACCTAGGTGTAGACACTAGTACGTGGGATCCTTTACTCGTGCACCTTTTGTCACAAAAGTTGGATAGTGAGTCGTATGCCGAGTACATAGAGTCGTTGAAGAACGTTAGGGAGCTACCAGTACTTCAAGACTTTTTAGACTTTTTAGAAAATAAATTTACTAGCCTAGAAACTTCTCGTCGACGACAAGATAGCATGATAAAATCGCAGACATCTAATCAGCAAGCATCTACATCATTTTCAAATAATAGAAAATATAATAATTATCGAGTTAACGATAGTTATTTCAAGCAAACGAAGCCTATGACGAAATCCATGCACGTATCGGAAGTTAAATGCCCTCTTTGTTTTGCTGAACATACTTTATACAATTGCGAAAGGTTTCACGAATTGTCTAATGAAATGAAACTTAAAACCATCAAACAACATAATTATTGTATTAATTGCATTTTTAATCATAATGGAAATAAGTGCCGTTCGACAAAACGATGTCGCAAGTGTGCCGCAAATCATCACACCATATTGCATGAATGCTTTACGCAACAAAAACCTCATTCCACGTCCGGTCCGACTAAACAAAAATCAAATAATAATAAACAAGAGGACAATAATATGAATTTAGGGAATAACAACGGGGTTCACGCATCTCAGCAAGATTTCACGGAGATTCTCCTAGCTACAGCATTAGTCAGGGTGACATCCGCCGACACCACGCAGCTAGTATTGAGAGCTCTTATTGATCAGGGCTCTCAAATATCATTGATTAGCGAAAAAGCAGCCCAACAGTTAGGTTTGAAACGACAACAGTTTGATGGAGTTATTTATGGAATCGGAGAGAAGGATGCTAATTGTAAGGGCAAGCTAAGCATTACCTGTCAATCCATGTACACCAGTTTTAAATTTCATACTGATGTTTTGATTATGAAAAATCTTATCAAAAACCTCCCTAATCGATCCTTTGAAAGGCCCTCATGGTCCTATCTGGAAAATATAACCTTAGCCGATCCGGAATTCTACACAAGTCGCCCAGTTGACTTATTGCTGGGGGCAGATGCATATGCCCTCATTATGTTAGACGGTTTGATAAGAAGTTCTGATTCGTCATCACCTTTAGCTCAACAAAGCCAGCTAGGATGGTTACTATGTGGTAGCGTAAAACCACAATTCCAATGTAACGTCATCTTAAATAATACCGCAGATATTCAGAAATTTTGGCAAATCGAGGATATCCCCGAACAAACCGAAATATCAGCAGAGGATAAACAATGTGTTGAGTATTACCTATCCACGACAAAACGTCTAGAAAACGGTCGGTATGAAGTTCGGCTACCGATGCAACAGCAAGCGAGTGATGTCTTAGGATCGTCAAAGGAAATAGCCTTAGCACAATTTAAAAACTTAGAGAAAAAATTAAGCAAACAAGAATATTTAGCACAACAATATAAGCAGTTTTTAAGGGAGTATAAGGAGTTGGGACATATGAAATTAGCAACTTTCAGCAGTAAACAACTAGAATGTTACTTACCCCATCACGGCGTCCAGCGAGCAGAGTCATCCACTACGAAGTTACGTGTCGTATTTAACGCATCCGCAAAGACGTCTACCGGACTGAGTCTTAATGACGTCATGCATAGAGGACCCAATTTACAAAGAGACCTACAGGCATTGTTACTGAAGTGGAGACAATATAGGTATGTGTTCACAGCCGACATCGAAAAAATGTATCGACAGATTTTAGTTAATGAAGCGGATCAAAAATTACAACAAATTTTTTGGCGAGAGAACACAGGACAACTAATCAAAGCATACCAGTTAACAACGGTTACATATGGCACGAAGTCAGCACCCTTTTTGGCGATGATGACCCTTCGGCAATTAGCGGCAGATGAGCAGCATAACTACCCCATCGCAGCAAAAATGTTACAAGAAGACTTCTACATGGATGATCTGGTATCGGGGGCTCATACTATTGCCGAAGGAAAAAGAAGCATAGTAGAAATTAATTCGTGTCTTAGCAGCGGAGGATTTTTGTTGAGAAAGTGGTCAGCAAACGATAAAACGCTACTGGAAAATATAAATTCATCTCATCAAAATATTCAAGCGTCATCGTTTATTTTCAATACTGAGAATACAGCAAAAACATTAGGTTTGAGGTGGGACCCAAACACAGATGAATTTACATTCGAATATAACTCAGCAGATACCACAAAATTAACAAAGAGGTTGCTTTTGTCTGAAATATCAAGGTTATTTGATCCCCTAGGTTGGCTAGCACCGCTGACAATAAAATTCAAATTACTATTCCAAAAAGTTTGGCTGGGTGAAATTCAATGGGGCGAGGAAGTTTCAGCAGAAATAAAGAACGAGTGGGTAAAACTAACTGAAGATATGGAGTGTATTAACCAGATTAAAATCCCTCGATGGCTGCAAAGTACGAGCAACGACGTTATCCAACTACACGGGTTTTGTGATGCATCAATTAAGGCATATGCATGTGTCATATATGCCAGAATCGTAACAGGAAATAAAGCCTCAGTAGTACTGGTTGCAGCAAAAACAAGATTAGTCCCAAACAGCAAGATAGTATCGTTGCCTAGATTGGAACTCTGTGCAGCGGAGCTACTATCCAGATTACTAGCAAAAACAGTTACTAGCATAGTTAGGATGAATCACGAAATATATGTTTGGAGTGATTCAAAAGTAACCCTTAGCTGGATAAAAGGCAATCCAGACCGATGGAAGCCTTTCGTATCAAATAGAGTGAAGAAAATCACTAGTATAATATCACCCCGTAGTTGGTATTATGTAGCAAGTAAGGAAAATCCTGCCGATTCAGCGAGCAGAGGACTATCGGCTAGACAACTAAGAAACCATACATTGTGGTGGCGAGCCCCAGCCTGGCTATGGACACCCACATTTAAGATCAAGCAGGAGCAAACAGAATATTCCACTGAAGAAGAGATCCGGAAACAAGTCATTACCGTCCAACATAATAATCCTGGAGAGGGCATTATCGAAGCTTTAATAAATCGCCACAGTTCCTTTACAAAAATAAATCGTATAGTAGCATGGTTATTACGTGCACTTGCACCAACACGTAAACAAAAGCCGCCGTATCTCACCTTACAAGAGTTAAGGAAAGCAAAATTTGTTATAATTAAATACATACAGCACAATGAATTTGCATTGGATATAGATGGGTTATTGCATAACAAATTAAGCTCAAACAGTAAGCTATTAAACCTTAACCCATTTTTAGATCAAAACGGCATATTGAGAGTTGGGGGACGACTTAAAAATGCTTACATTAGTGATGACATGAAATACCCGATAATTATTCCTTATAGCGGGCGATTGACAGAGCTTCTCATCCAGCAAGCACATGAACATACTTTTCATGGAGGAGCTCGACTCACCTTGTCACTTTTGCGACAACAATACTGGATAATTAAAGGAAATAGAGCTACCAAGAAACAACTTCGCAACTGCGTGACCTGCAAAAAACAAGAACCAGCAAGACTGCATCAAATAATGGGGAACCTGCCGGATTTTCGAACTAATCCAGCCCCTCCATTCTATCATACTGGCATAGACTACACAGGGTTTATCAGAGTGAAATCAAACAAGGGCAGAGGTATTCAAACGTCTAAAGGATATATCGCCTTGTTTATTTGCATGGTTACGAAAGCTATCCATATAGAATTAGTATCCGATCTTAGCAGTATAACGTTCATAGCTGCATTACGCCGCATGGCGGCACGACGTGGAGCTCCGAAACACATATATTCGGACAATGGTACTAACTTTGTAGGTGCCAACAAAATTCTTCAAGAAGAGCAGCAACAGTATGAGCGCATCTTTAACGATACCTTTTACAAAGAGATAGCTGAATTAAGCCTAGAATGGCATTGGAATTGTCCGTCTTGGCCGAGTGCTGGAGGACTCTGGGAGCGATCTATTAGGAGTTTAAAGCAACATCTGAAAAAGGTAATAGGAGACCAAGCATTGACATTCGAAGAATACAGCACTATTTTATCTCAAATCGAAGCGAGCCTAAACACAAGACCACTGTGTCCGATGACAGAGGATATCGACGATATTGATTTTCTTACACCAGCACATTTTCTAACCAGCCGTGCCGGTCTGACTATCATAGAAACGGCTCAAGATGCGAGAACAAGGTGGCATATGGTGAATAAAATGTTTCAAGATATATGGAAGCGGTGGAAAGTGGAATATCTTAGTCTACTATCAGTGCGCAGCAAGTGGTTAAAAGGACAAAAAAATATAGAAATCGGAGATATGGTAAATATCCATGATGACAACATTCCCGCAGGAAAATGGCCTGTTGGTCGCGTAGTAGAGGTCCATCCAGGAAAAGATGGCGTTGTCAGAGTGGTGACTTTGAAAACAAAAAATGGTTACATAAAGCGGCCAATAATAAAACTATCTATTTTACCTATAGCAGAAAAGCAAGCAGAAAAGAAAAGCAAGCAAGAGAATATCGAAGCAGTAAGGCCCCAAAGCAATAAAGCAAAAGCGGAATCGAGAAAACGGGTTACCAGTTGTCCTAAAATCTTTAACATAGCATTATCGTTATTATTTTTTATCAACCTTATCCTATCCACTGAAGCATCTTATAAGATCACAAAATTCGACAATAATCAAACATTGTATTTTGATCCTCTGGGGCAAATGCATCTGATACGTGATGAGTGGAAAATCGTAACGTATTATAATATGTCTCCTTACTGGCAAGGAGATAAAGCGATAACACAATTTTCAAACTATCTTGAGCAAACCTGCAGCAAAATTCAAGAACAGAGTAATTGTCGAATTATCATCCTACACATACAGCATGAGTACAACGAACTACAATATTACAACCAGCTGCTACTAAATCAGCATTTTGTAGCGCCTTTGCGAACCCGACGCGGGCTTATCAACGGTGTCGGTTCCATTGCAAATTCATTGTTCGGTGTACTCGATCAGGAATTCGCGGAAAAATACAGGAATGACATTGACCTCATACGTAGTAATATAAACCACCTAAGTCAGCTGTACAGAAACCAGACATCGGTCATAGAAGCGGAATATAATATATTAAAGCGAACAGAGGAGACAATTACAAAACAGCATAAGATAATTAATAAACATTTAAATTATCTGGACCGAGTCACTAACTCCATGCAGAAAGAAATCGATATAATGTCTATTCAACAAGATTTCACATTAGCAGCATTAGCAACCATTAATATGATACAAAATTTAAAGCGAATTCAAGATACTTTTCTTAACACTATGACTGAAATCTATCATGGACAGATCAATCTGCACCTCTTAACACCACAACAGCTTCGTGGAGAGTTACAAATTGTATCTAGTCAAATATCTAAGGAATTAGCGTTACCCGTAGATGACATCCAGTTCAACCTGTACAAGATCTACAAATTGTTAAAAGTCAAGGCAAGAATGACGGAGGAATATTTCATATTTGAAATTACTTTACCCTTAATCAGCAGAGATACGTTCCAGCTATATCGTTTAATAGCTGTGCCGGTTCAAGTTGATAAAAGCATGTTTAACATAAATCCAGCATCAGAGTATGTCGCGATCAACCTAAAACGGGATGCATACATATTAGCTAATCGCAATGACCTTCAGCGTTGTGAATATCAAGCAGAAACTTACCTTTGTAGTCTACCTGGAGCGGTCAGGAGTTTAAGTTCTGATGACAAATTCTGTGAAAAGGAGAAGCCAGCTACTTGCAGAATGATAAAATCTAACTGTGAAAACAAATGGATTCTGTTGCACAACTTATCTACCTATTTGTACTTCTGTTGTGACCCATACTCTTTGAGAGTCATATGTGACGACGATTTACAAGAACGCCAAGTAAGCAAGGCCGGACTTATTCAACTGACTAAGCAATGCATTGCAAAGGGTCATGACGTAACACTATACGCTTATCAGCAATTACAGAATACGATCAATCTTAAACCGAATATATTCGAGACAAATATAATTCCGATAAATCATTTAGTTAGTAACCTCACTCTACCTATCCAAAATTTTAAAAACTATGAATTCGACTATGATAACACACAGATAAACGATTCCTTAAAGCATCTCGGTGAACAAATTAAATCAATTAAGAAATCCGGACAGCAAACCGAGATTCTTACAAAGCATGATGTACATCAATATGCTTTATCATATGGATTATTAGCAGCAGCTATCGCTGTGTTCCTGTGGATCCTGCGGCGAAGGTGTCAGCAAGTCGGCGGTCCTGCCGTTCAGGGCCGCTCTGAGAGCATCCCAACCAGTGTGAGTGTGTGTATAAACCAAACTGAGCAAGAACAAACCTCTAGTGTCAGTGCGCGAAACCCACCCCGATCCGTGAAGGGGTCGAGAGTCGAGAGAAGTGATAGTGCGGATATATCTAGGTCTTCAAAGCAATGGTCAAGTTTACGTTTAAAAAGGCGAGACATGTCAACGTCTCCTATTGCCAAAAGACAATCCGTATTTTCGATTGAGGACTCAACTGTGTAATCATATTAGCTCTAAGTTTTATTGTTTAATCACCTTATAATTCATCCATCATTAAACATTGTCCTAATCCTCTTTAGCATGTAAGCCCATACTCACGTAACGCTTTTATTGTTATATATGCTTTTGCATTTCTTCCCCTCGGGAGCATGTTCGATGCAATAATTACGATCGAACACATTTTGCTGATCTAGCGATCCAATACCGCCGCACTGTGTGCCTCGGGACGCCAGTGCATATTCGGACAGCAAACCGGTTGCATTCGTTCTTACCGACAGCTCAACCATAATCATTTAGCATAGCATAGCATAGCATATTTCAGTTCAGCAATAAATCTTTAAAAGATATTGAAGTTTAATTTAACATACAGCTGTCGATACCGCTTAGGTCGCGTCTCCTACACATTGAAAGAGTGATAATAGAGAGCTGACCTGCCGTTAACTGATCTAAAAATAATAGAATCACTTGAGAACGGATTCGTTTTTTGTCGTGTTCAGGACAAATTAGGGATTTAGGCGTGACAGTACATAGATCAGATATTTTGTTTTCGCAAAATTTTCAGGAGAATCTGGAGGAATCGTCTGATGATGGTTACTATATGCCGACTCCACCACCACTAAAACGGATGAAGATCATAGACGAGAGAAGTGAGCGGCCGAAAATCTTCGCTCAATCCGTGCCCGTGCCGCAAACTGAAATTGAGGACGATTGTTCTACATTCGCAACCCATCTCAAAGTACAAATGAGAGACATAAGTAAAGAACAAAAGTATATAGCACAGAAATTAATATCCGACGTCATGTTTTTGGCTCGTACGAACCGCTTGACTTACAGTTCTTCAGTTGTCGTGACGCATGAGACGGTGGCTATGCCTTCAACGCAAGTCTCTGCCGCTACAGTGTCGCCTGATCTCATATTGCCAAATAAAAGTGACCTTATATTGCCAGATAAAAGTGACCAATTATAGCAAAGCAAAAGAGGTTATTTTTTATTTTATATCTTTGGAACTACTGGTCGGATTTGAAAATATTTTTTTTTACATTAGATAGCCCAATTCTTGAGGAACGTGGTAGGCTATTTAACATCACGCTACGACCGTTAGGAGCTGAACAAGCGGTTGAAACCGCAGCGTAGGTATAGCTAGTACCTAAGTGATATTAATGCAATAAAATAAATATTTAACGTGACAAACTCAGAGTCGGTATTTTTAATAAGTAGTAGGTACTTATGTTGTTTGATTTTTAATTAAATTGTTGAAATGAAACCTAACCTATTCGTTTTATTGAGCCTTAAACATGCTTGAGGTGGACTACCTATTGTCAATGAAAGAAGACTTAATGCAGCCGTAGGTAATTCATGATAATAATTGTGAGCAGTTTTATTTAAGTTTGGAGTGAAAATGGAGACAATTATTATTGATCTTGGTTCAAAAAAAATCTTTCTAATGACAAAAACTGTATCGGAGAATAGCAATATAAATATTACTACGACAGTGAATCTTTTACATTTGTATTTTAATCAAAAAACAGTTAAATAAAGTTATTGGAACAGTTAAATAAACAAGCGACTGTCGGTCTTTAACACGGTTATCACGCGTATGTGTAAATATAGCAAGTCTCGCATTACCTCGATTGCAGTTTTTTTAGAAAACCTAAATGTTGCGACGGTTTTCTGTTTTTATTTGTTTCGACGAATGAAAATCTTCATTGTTCCGTCTTATGTCGCCTGTGGTTTTAGGCGGATGCATCCGATATTAAGCCGTCAATTTCCCTATGCCACAGAATAGATAATCATTTATACCACCTCTACAGGTGATTTCGTGGGGAAATTCTTATATAATAATTCTTATATTCTTAATACACGTCGAATTGACGACACGTTTGGCTAGCGGCTGAGCTATTGGCTTCTGCGCCACGTGTCGTGGGGTCAATCCCCACACGGAGCAAATATTTGTATAATCTACAGGTAGTTGTTCCGGGTCTGAGCGTTTTTGTATGTGAGAATTTGTATTTGTAAACGCACCCACGATACAAGAGAACTTCCTAGTGTGGAGCAACGTTTTATTTAAAAAAAACATTTCCAAACGAAAAGAAAGATATTCACAAGACGTTTATAAATGCTGTATCTATACTATACGAGGTGCTGCACTAATGGCCGTGGGCAGGAGTCTCTGGTCCAGACCTCGTGGAGGAATGGTCCAGACCTCGAACCCTCTCGAAATGAATTCCTGGCTACAAACTTGGCTGCACTGTGGTAAACGCGTTGTTGCTGTTACACACACGTTCTCCCTCAAAATATTTTTCTTTCTGGTCCTGCAGTGCACATGCATTGTGTGAACAACTCGGTAACTCGCTAGCGATTTCCCAATAGTTGATTATATGCATATTATTTCTTATGCGACGATGTCTATAAATAATAATATTTATCTTCAATCTACACAACACTGTTTGACTAGACAAACAAAAGGTTGCAAAACAAAACAAATAACTATTGTACCCACGCAGTACCAAATGCGTCTCCTGCGCAGGTAAATTAAAATGCTCATGCATCTGTGATTATCATAAATTAATCATCATATTGATATGTATTTATCTTGAAACCACTTGTATTGCATACCTACACAAGATTATTATATGTCTAAGTATAGATAAGTTTATAAATAACTGATATTCTGTAAATAATTGTAAGTAATATTGTAGGAGATGCATATTTAACCTATTTAGCTTTTAGCATTTTCTGGTTAGAAATTTCTATTCCATAGTCGAATGTCCGAGAGGTTTGGCGGAACATTAAGGCTGCATAAAATATTTAACCTCTTTGTTTAGAAACGAATAACAGATAAAAGGATCTAATGCTTTTTGAATTTCGTTTGTTTATTCATTTTGAGCAAGGTGTGATACTAATAAAGCCTAATAATACAATCATTTTTTCCATGAGAATAGTTTCTTAGTATTTACGGTCGGTAAATTAATAGGAACGGGCTCAAGCCAAACAAAGGAGACAGGTTTCCATTATTATAAATATTCAGGGCTCGCAAATGTCACATCACTCTTAAAAGCGATAGCATCTTCGAGACATATAAATCAAAAAAGCCCTCCCATAATTCACGGACCGCCCAGACGGCAATAACAAAAATTGCTGTTGGCAACATCGCACGCCTTAATTTTTACGAGTGGCAACACAGCTCTGAGGTGCCGCGCGATTTGCATAAAACGTCATTTTATGTTGATCTGTCGACGCTGAGTGTCGGGTAGGACAGACCGTAAAATTTGAAGCTGGTGTAGATACGTAGTACCTACTTCGATTTTTATTTTATTTGCGACCTTTTATAAATTCGGTTCGGCTTTACACCTTTACACTATTGCGAGGTAAGGGTTAAGGAAAGTGTTGAAGGTTCATTACCAATTATTATTAGTTAGTAAACAATATTGAATAATAAAGAACCTTTTTAGAAGTGAAGATATTTACAGTATATTTATTTAATACTTACATACAGTAGCATATTCTGACAAGAATGAAGTCAAATGCTTAAATTCTCGTATATCATAATTATTATGATTCACATTAGAATATGCTATTCCTTATGAGTTCTAAATACATAATTATGATTGGTTCCAGAGAAATTGCTAACTTTGGCATATGGCCTTGACTTCAACCAGGAAATAATCTTCGATGATTGCTACAAAACTCACGATACCGTAACATAATATAATGAGACGATTATTGTATTAAATAAATTGTTGTAAATAACTATAATCATGTTATACATATTAATGCTAGGGCTACCACGTCATACCCAAGCTTACATTCGCGACTTGTAACCTATAGTTATCATCACACCTGTATTCCCAGAGGGGTCACGCAGAGATGTGCCTAGATGTGTCATTGGATTCGCAACTTATTTCAAGTAATCCCTAGAACATGCACTATAAATCGTTCTCTGGCTATTGCCAAATTACATCAAAACTAGTTCAGCAGTAGAATCACGAAAATGTAACAAACAGACCGATAGATCACAGGTTGAATTTTTATATCAATTTACATTGAAACAATGAAATCTAGGAGACAATATAGCCATCTATTGTTTTATTTGATCTGTAAATAAAGTGGAGAACATTCTTCAAAGAATTTGGTTTGTACAAACCGCCCGAACTTTACTATTCTGTGTTCTTCGAAATGTTGTCGTTCTTAGGAAAACCAGTCCTTTGTAAATTTGTATGCATTGGAATTGGGTGTATTAGGTACACGTCTCGATTAACGATTATTATGTATAAGAATAAAGGAATCCAACTCGTGTTTATTATTCCTGTATGTTCAACTTCTGTTTTGACTGAATGTTACTTGTTCAGTTCGGGCTCTGACCGTTATTTAATTGGAATAGTGTTTCTGAGCTGTATAAGCAGTTCTTAAAAAAATTGAGGGAGAGAGAGGAAGGCCTTTGCCTTGTAGTGGGACAGACTAAATATTAAGATAATACTTAAGTACCTACCTACAAAAAAACTTTAACCAAAAGTCACCGGGTTCATTCTGCTTGTGCTGGAATTTAGCATATAGTGTAGAAAAGGCAAGGTCAAGTACAAACGCAGTTACAAAGTCACATAGTGTAGAAAAGGTAAGTACATTGAGAATGGGTGCAGAAAGGCGCTCGATAACATACCTTCGGCCTGTACCATCCTGTGACCTGCGGTAGCTGACTTGGGGACTCCATCGCCCAACCGGATAATGAACCTAGTAGGTGGCATTGGCATTGGCATGGTATCCGTAGAGAGTATCCGGAGGAAGTAGGATCCAAGGCAAAGCCTCGCCCTTGAAAAGGTCCTGTGATTACGGACCATAGCTATTACAAGTCCGATGTCTCCAGGACAAGGCTCTCTTTGTCCCTTGTCCGACATACCTCTCTGGATTTCATGAGAACAATAATCCATGAGGTTGTATCGCATTATAAAAAAAGGTACACTGATTGTGAGCCTTTCAGTAGCTATTTTCTCAATTATCGTGAGAACCACCGACGTTTATTCGGTGGCTTGAAGGATTAAAACGTTTGGTTGTTATCTAAACCCTCTTGGCAAGTGGCAGCCCTGTTATTAATCAGAAGTGGAACATTTCACGTGGTGTGGCGTGTTCCCTGCCCATTCACGAGCAGCCGCGGCCATTTGTCACTGTCTACTACCATGACTGTTGCTTGTATTACTTACGATATTACAGTTCTTGCTCCTTAGTTACTTGCAGAAGTTTTGCCAACAAACGTTATATTCTTTGGTAAACTAGTAAATGAAAAGTGTAAGAAGGGTTTCAGGGAATCCCTCTCGTATTATTATTTCTTTTGCGCGTTATAAAAGTATTATTTTACCAGACCACTTATAAAATTGAATTGCTTCTAACAGTGGAATTTTCCCTACAGATAATAATTAAGTTATTCGCGGAAATACTCACCGACATGAATTTTTCTTAAGCTTGACTTAAAATACTTTACAATTCTTCGCAGAAAAATATATGTTGTTTTATTGCCACAATGAAAAAACAAGGTCTTCACTAAGAAAACGATATAATAAATGTCGGAAAATTACACGTTGATAGTATAATTATTACAGCTTCAGTAATTCATCACATCGCTTGTTTGTTCTTAACTGTAGATCAACCGGAGCATATAAATTGAAGATTTATTCTTATTAACCGTTAGTTAAGTGGTATCTATGTGAATGTATAATAAATTGTATTTTTATATCCTTTGTGGTAATAATTATTATACAGTGGTTGAATTTTTATAATACCTACTTCAAATCCGTTTCCTTCAAGCTTTATATAACTTCATTCTTACTAAACAGATAAATATAGACATATACAGGGTGTCCAAGTGTCCAAAAAACCGGACACTTGCTTAAATATGCTATAGTATAACGTTAATACATCTTAAGACACATTAGTTATGTATTTTGTATAGTAGGGATGTTTTTATAGTTTTATATGGACTTTTTACACACAATATCACTGAATAAATGACAAAAAAAATGATCCGTTAAAAATAAATTATGGTGATAATACTTATATTATCTATAGTTTTTTTACCCGACTGCTTTCAAAAATGCTCTCTGTAATAGAATATTAGTAGTATTCTTACAATTTCTTTCATTTAAGCGGGTGTGTTACAACAGGATTAAACTTAATCGTCTGCTATACATCACGCTATGTTTTATATTAAGTTTACTACATTAATGAAGCTCTTGTAGTGCTATTTTTTTTATATCAATAATAGATAATAGTCGAAGCATTCGTGGGATCATCTTAAGCATACCTAATTACATTATATATCTATTAATTTAATGTGCCATGTATTCAATCCAATTGCAAATTCGATCATCGTAAATCGATTTAGAAATAGATAAGTCAATCAATTGTCCGTTTAACTTTTTAGTAAACATGTTTATTAATTACATAGCCCATAGCCGGTACCAGCACTATTAATATGCTCACGCGCAATGCATAAGCTACGGTCGGCCATTGCGGGTCGTTAGTTGCATACTAATAGCTCCGGGGCCAGGTAATTCTATTGGGCTTGGAACAAGGGAACTGATTTCACTCTTGTTTGCAGTTGGAAAGTGAGTTTATGTCAGTCGTGTTACGCTAATCTGTGGGCAGATGACAACCTAGTGCAGTTATTATCAACCTTTTTGTTACAGGTTTTTGTAGGGGTGCCAATTTATTTACACCACATTGCTATTAGAAAGTCGAGGTAAATAATCTCATATTTTTTGATTCATGTCTATTGCTTGAAAGTTTAAGCATAACATACCATCACGCCTGTATTCTCCGAAGGGATACAGAGGTGTACTGATGTACACACTCATCAGTTTACCGGTACGTTTAGGTTCCATGTATGAGGGTGAGCCTTCAGCACGCAACACATATTGTGATAAAACTTTCTATACAAACAAGACATTCTTGTGAACTTCTAGCCTTATGTTGATTATCCCTGTTACAATAGATAAGTCCAGTATTACCGTTCAGTTCAGGGTAACTTATCTTGCCTGTTGTCCTTTGCGGGGTGACAAGGCGATTGAACTGCCGATTAGGAGAAACATAATCTAGAAATACTAGAATTATTGATAACTTATTTTGTTTTAATATGTTGAGGTTACAATAGGTAGTCGTTATCTTATACTATTATTTATTGATTTTCTTGACATGCAGGTGGGATGGATGAGAATGTTTATTCTTTCATTCCCTTTTAAACAGCCCTTTCATTTTTATTTTTTAGGACGTAACGTTAATTTAATTCATTCAATTTGTTAATTTAATTTATGTGTAAAAGCGATCATGTAGGTCATAGAAATATGTATTAGTCAAATCTGTCATCCATAGCGTAGAACCATGTCAGGTTATGCGTAAAGAACATAACGCGATGGAGAAACATGTTATCCAGGGTAGGGTGGATTGGTCAAGATCCAGAGGACGCTCCCCTTTACTGTGGACTGACCAGATGAAAGCTCTAACGGAGTCACCCCTAAATCTGTGCGTTCGGAATGCCTCGGTTAGGGAGAGATGGGGAGAGACCATAAGACAGGCCGTACAACGACCCCCATGACCACGACTATTCTGCCAAGAATATACGACTGAGAAGAAGATAGCGTAGAAACAGTTCAATCAACCACATCTCTATACATACAGGAAAAAAACCAAAGTATTCTCTAAGAAATTTCAGAAAATTCTAAATGTTTCCAATGTAGTTTCTAAAAAGTAACATATTTTGAGCTGGTGCTGCCGAGTTCATCTGGATCGGTACCACCGCATTGCTAAATAATCTCCCGCTAAGCAATAATGTGCTAACATTATTGTGTTTCGGTTAGAAGGGTAGCCAGTGATATTACTGGCCTTATGAGGCAACTGAAGTCTCAAGATGGCAACGCGCTTGTGATACTACTGGTATTGCTGTCGTCTATAGGTTGCGGTCAGGGCCGTCTTTAATCCATTGGAGGTCTTGAGCACTTTAGGATAATGGAGCTCCAGTGACAATGTTATGTCAGGGGACTATTTTTTTAAACAAATGCAAAAAAAACAAAGCTGTGGGTACTAGGGATCGCGGGGCCCTGGGCATTTGCCCATAGTGCTCAATGGAAAAGAGGGGCCTGGCTGCGGTTTCTGCTTTCCATCAGATGGACTCTATGCTTGTTTGTCATCTTATTACAATAAAAAATCACTACCTACCTACAGAAACGTTTGATTAAATTGCCTTGTCATGTACCTACTTCACTTTGTGTAGAATTTTGGTCAGAATGTATCATTAAGCTGTAAAAATCTGGGTCAGGCGACGAGGCATGCCCCCGACGACGTTTATAACGGAAATGACGTTGCATGAAGTTATGTTTGTATGTGTGTCGCTACTTTTTGCTTGTTTAGGCTTAATTAACACATCATTATTACTAGCCTTTTTCAAAGCGTGAGAGTGTTTGCTCTTTAGTTGAGGATATACCTACATACATTACGTTAAGTCACTATCTTGCAAGTGTGTATGGATTTTAAGATGAAAAAGCGTATGTATACTTGACTAGTATTATTATTTATTTGGTCTATATATTATTCATCTCTTTTTATCTTTATTTCTGTCTTGTTTGCTTTGTTTATAGCTATTTTGTTATACTTATTATCATCCAGTGCAGGTATTATCGGTACCTAATCGAAATCTGCGTCATCAACAGTTTTAATTTCTGCCAAATCCGTTGATGTCTTTAATGCCCTTTAAAATCTTAGATAACTATTATTTTTACCTATATATACCTATACCTCTTATTTTTCTTGAGATTAATACCGTTAACAGAAAAACTTTAGTTAACCAGCTGGTTATCTAAAGTTTTTCTAAACAACCAAACTAAGTTTGTCAATCTATGGCTTTTACCTGATAGATACTTCAGAGATTGTCTGACTCAATATTCTGCAGGATAAGTAGCAACACCACAGAATACTAAGTAGGCGGTTTTCTTTTTTTAAAACGGTGTCTAGATATTTATAATGATTTTATCACCTACTGAAGTTATCCAATTTCGGCATTCGTCGGGGTTGACTCAATAAGCATTAACGTGTAAAAGTGTCTTTAAAACATCTATTTATAGAAATAAATATCATTTATCAAAAGTCTTCAGTATCGTTAGTAAAAATATCGTGAGAGTCTGTTTATTTGTCATATGACTGATTAACATAAATAATGCGATGAAGTCATTTGCTAAATAAGTTGAGCGTGGGAAGAGCAGCATTACTTTGTTCAGTAAACATTACTTGTCGACGAATATATATGTTAAGAAGGTTACAATGAAAATAAATACAAACAAATAAAAGGTACTTGCTTAATAAAAAATATAATGGTAATCTGTGAGAAGGATAGGTAAAATGCATTTTGAAAAAACAGGACGAATGGTTTGAAAATATTTTCGCCTTTTCTTAAGATGTCATTTTTAATGTGGGTTTAGTTAGGGCTTAGTTTAGACTATCTTCACTACATAGTATAAAACAAAGTCGCTATCGCTGTCTGTCCGTCCCTATGTATGTTTAAATCTTTAAAACTACGCAACGGATTTTGAAGCGGCTTATTTTAATAGATAGAGTGATTCAAGAGGAAGGTTTTAAGCTATTTAACATTACGCTACAACTTTTAGGAATGGGGTATTCATTCATTCATTTATTGCGTTCCACAAAGTTTTTTTGGATGGTAAGTATACATTATTAATAATAACGTAACGCGTAACGTTAACGTTACGTAACGGTCACGCGGGTGAAACCGCGGGCGGGTCGCTAGTTTGTAATAAGGGGTATTGTGTTCTTATATTTTTCCACAAAGTAGTCTCTTTGTGCAGCAGCTGGATTATTACACTATGACAAAGAAGACGGAAGATATTAGCACAAAGGAATAAAAAACAACATTCTACTACTTACCTAGCAAGTTATTACTATGTTGTAACAAAGATATCACATCGATTTATGTTAGGAAATACGATTATGGGCAAAACATTTGTGTTTATGTATGTAGAGAATACATAATAATTGTTTTTATGTGAAGATGATTGTATATTGTGAGAATTTAATTAAGTATGTTTGTAAACACACGACACGGTACAAAAGAAAATTCTAGTTGGGGTTATTTATTTGAATTCGGAGAAGTTCGGGGGCTGCGATCGTGTAATTCCTGATTATTTTCTTGCTGTGAACATTATCTTACAAGCAATAGAGGCAGTTTTTGAACGTAGTCAGAACTTAGGTACCTACCCCGCGAACGTCCGATCGATGGCAAAATATTCAATTGCTGTTTTAAGCTTTAACTGTTAAGAATAGAAACATGTAACAATATCAGATAAATAAAGTAGGTTGCTAATAAGAAGTTTGAGGCATATTCGTTTGGAGAAAACATAAACTTTTGAATACTCTCTCAACTCACCGAAAAGTCATCCGAACTCACCCTATTTAAAACAAATAATATTTAGATACACTGGGAACTGTGCTCTACAACTCTTGCGAACAAAAGATCTAAAATTATAATATTTTTAATTTTTGGATTTTTGGATTTTTGGATTTTAAGGATCTGTACCTATATGTAAAAACACTGAAGGCGTATTTTGTTTGATTCCAGGTAATTAGATGCAGATTGCAAGGATGAGTACAAACTATCAACTACATGAGATTTAATGTGCCCTAATTATCTAGGTGCCCAGAGTGCGCCACGTTCCTGCAAATAACGCAGATGTGCAGTATTTATATGAATGAAATCTTTCAGCAAAACTATTTCTTGTGTCTAGTTTTTTTTGTAAAATGACACTAACTCGTTCTTAATTAATGTTTTAATAAAATGCAGTTTCTTTTAACGTTGATCAAGTTAACTTAGGAATGTTTCTATCAATTAAACGTGGAATCATTTTAATTTACCTTTGCCTTTTGCGATCTAAAAAAGGTATTTCTCATTAGGTCTCATGACGTCACACAACCGGTGCGTTCATTGTTTAGCAATGCGTCCTTATTAGTTGTATTAACGCTTCTCTGGCGTTAATTGGTGCGTTCAGTTTTGGCGCCATGCGACAGACGCGAACCTACCTTCCGATTTTGGCTTCAACCTTACAAAAACTGTAGTTTAGAGTTTAGGGCATACTCAAGGGTTCGGCAGCGGCGGATTTCCCAATTCAAACAGCATTGAATAAAATTGAGTTAGTATTTGGATTCAGGTACTATTAATCTAGGTTCCACCATTTAGTGCATAATACTTCACTGGAAATAAATGTGTCTCTTATTGCATACCGAAGAATTGTGTACAAGGCTAACCCTTAATAATTCCTATTCCAGCATCTAACGCCAACGATAATAAAACTGAAAGTCGGTTTGAAGTCTGCAACATTTGTACGGAATATTAACACTTGTAATAAATAAATACTCTTAGTTTTCTAGATGCTTTGGAGTTTAAAAGGCATATCCATATTTGGGCCCTTAGAAAACCTTCAAAGTTTGCAAAAGTAATCATTAATGCTCATAATTTGACATGAAGAACTTTACTAGGCATGTACTTAGACCTATAGTACAAATCAGAACGTTCCTACAATCCTTATTAAACTATAGTCTTTATTATCTTCATAATTTGATGTAGATATACCGAGGAATCTATAGAGATATTACCTCAGGACATATAATATTCTAATTTCAATCGCATTTTTTTTTGTTTGGCAAAAAGGAAAACAAGACCCCGTTTTTTTGTGCAATGTATTCAATTTGCCATCGATTATTTTATGAATACTTTAAATATCCTACCCAATTATCGTAAATCAATAAATATACGAATTAATTGTTACGCCCCAAATCTTGTTATTACAATTAACGCCACATCCATTCGTCACATTAAATCTATTGCTACTGGAAAGCTGTCCAATTTAATTAAAAGTTGATGTTATTTACCTTCTATTTTTAATTTATTATTTCAGCCCAACATAAATTTTTTGAACGCAATAAAATCTTCGGGAATGAATAAACAGTTTAACGCAGCAGACGAAAAAGGATAATTATTAATGGTAATTACCAAAAATACATCGTGTCGCGACCAACGGATCCTGTGTAATTTGGGACGAGCGCGTTGGCGGCCATCTTCTAACTTTATCCTTCATCGGAATTCCTATTTTGAAATTAGAATCCAATGCGGACAGATTGACATTACTGTAGCATCAATTTTATGAGGTGGCATTTGTCTCGATTTGAACAAAAGCAGCAAAATATTCGGTGTGTTTTTGACTCAGAATAATGATGTCATTCCTCTGATGTGATGTTGATTTTGCTGTAAGATAAGTCTTCAATTGGAGTCCGATATCTTAAACCTATTGAAGTTGTGCTACGATTGTTGCAGGTAGCTTTATTTTGGCCTATTGTATGAACAGCATCAATAACGTGTAGAACTATGTTGCAGGATACAGGCCTTTTTAGGAACCTTTCAAATGCCTTTTTCAACTGCTTTAGGCATGTAATATAGATTTTTTGACAAGAGGCATTTTAGTGTATACGAGTAGTAGTGAAAGGTAAACCCGCAGTTATGTTATATCAATAAATGATTTCTGTGGAAATTAATATTATGTCAGAGGTCAGACGTAGTGCACTTTTTTTTCTGGACAATGTTACCTTATGTTAATTTATAAAATTTTAAATTAGTTATCTACTTGGTTACAACTGTCGTCTCTACAACTGTATTTATTTCTACTTCTTCTTCAACTGTATGTATTTATATTGAGATTCATAGGTAGCGGTCGTTACTCTGTGCAAACACCTTGACTCAGGAACATGTCCATATCAGTCAAATGTCGCAACTTTTTATGCTTGTGGACATTACGCGTATAGGGCGCCCAGTATTGTTAGGTCGGCCGCAAAATGGGGAATTTAAGTTAAATGCTCTGGATTTTACAGGAGACAAAAACCAAGTTTTGGTCTAGGAACTAGGCAGTATTAATTAAGTTGTGGTAAAAAAATGCCAGGATCTTGTCTATGTTAATATTTTGAATAAAGAACAGGTAAATAAGTAGACAGGAGCGGGAGACTCTTTCAAATGTAGAGATCAAGTAGAGATGCTTCGAAGTGTTTTTTTTGCCTGATGTTAAGCAACACTGCGATCTACGATGGAGTGTCTAGATAAATTGGATACCGTGTGTAATATGAACATAGTGTCAGCACAGACACGTCTCTGTCCACACACAAAACATATGCGTTTTAAAGAAAGTTAATACTTACGGTGTTATTCTTTGGTTTAACGCAACGCATTTGGACACTATGTTTACGACATTTTTTGAAGTGATAAAGTGATGTGATTGTATTTGCTATCATTTCTTGTCGATGTTTCGTATTAGTGGGACAAATTACTTACATTATGGTGAAATACCGTTTTTTTTTTATAATATTACATCGTTTAAAATCATTCAAAAGTTGCAATAATTCATGATTATTAAAATTAAATGGCGCTATAAGCTTGCATTATGCATTGTACCAGGAATAAAATTATCGATCTAGGCCAAACTGCACATTATAGATTAAATTAAATTTATATGATACTCGTTGGCCTAAAAACTAGACGATACAACGACCTTCGTATTTCGTAGTTGTCAACTGTAAAGATGATTGATGTGATTAAAAACACTTATACAGAAGCTAATCGCGGCTCAAACAGTAGACATTCCTTTATGGTTACTGTGGCCATTGAGCCTAGTTTTTATCTTGATGACCGACTTGTTTAAGGTATGTTTCTGATATTATTCTTGACGCTGCCGTCCGAATGGAAAGGGCGGGCCCTTTTTGTAAAGTAGGTTAAAAGATGTGTGACTGCATTTATATTTTGTTGTTTTATTATAAAAAAATTACCTCGAATTAATTTAAACCATATACCTACCTACATACTTAATTTCTCTTCGGATTTATGTAAAAGTTCAGATTATATACTCAATTCTCATTAATTGGTCGGTACGAAGTAATTGATAATATGTAATTATATAACAATTGATACATTGAGTTTTAATACATAAGTCAAGTGCTCAAAAAGTTATTATTTCATCCTGAAAGTGTTCTAAATGTAGATGAGACGGCATTGTAATGAGAGGCCGTAAGATTATCGTGAACACGTGTGTGAGCAGACCGGCGCGGACGCAGGATATTATGACTCGCTTTTATTTTATGTACTCCTTAGAGTTTAGTGATGGAGTTGCATCGATGAAAACTGGAAAAATCTTGTAATTGAAGGTGTTGGTTGAAGGTGTTGATTTACACTGACTTGACTGAAGTGGCTGAAATTAATGATTAATTTGATTCGATTATTGTGGGATTAATAATCTACACAACTGCATATCAATTAAAATACTAACATTATTTAATGATTAAACGAACTTACCCAAGTGAAGTTCTATCATAATTATACGAAGCACCTCGTCCGAAAAGATAAGTATCCTGAAATAAATATATTATTTACCACTTGTAGTAACGCTAGGAACTACCGCTCATTCACTTCTGTTGAGAGAAAAAATGAATGAATGAATGAATGAATGAATGTTGTCACGTTGAAAGCAGATCAGTCGCCTTGTTGTATCGTCATTTAGTTCAGAGTTTTTGTTGGCTGACTGACATGATGTTGCCGAAGTACTAGTATGGGTAGTAACAGGGTTGGGAGGGTGATACTTATCTTTTCGGACGAGGTGCTTCGTATAATTATGATAGAACTTCACTTGGGTAAGTTCGTTTAATCATTAATTATACTTGCACCTCGTCCTCAAGATAAGTATCCTGAAATAAATATATTATTTACCACTTGTAGAGGTTGAGAGTTTACTTCGGGAACATCACAATTAGTATGTAAATGTATTTTAGTAATAATGATGAAAATATTTATATTTATATATATATATATATATTTATAAATGTATAATTTTTTGTTTATTGATTGTAAATAAATACAAGCAAATAAATGGGTTTCTCTCTTAATTATATTAGTCTATAATCAGTAGGAAATCACATTATATTAAGCATAATCACATGTATATTAAGGTTATTGATGCATACTGTTTCTATAGGTAACGTAGGTAAACTGTTACAAATTGTTTTTAGGGATAATTGTGGTCTAGAACTGCCCTGGCTAAAGCAGTTTGATCATCACTGTTAATTATTGATCTGTGGTAAAATTTTCCAAAGGTGGTGGATGTGCCGCTCCACCCTGCAGTTTTCCTAATTACATCAATATTGACGCCTAGTTGGTGTGCTTTGGAGGTGGAGGCGTGGCGGGTGCTATGTGCCGTAAACGTGGAGACGTCAATGCCACAATCTTTTAAGGTTGTTTTGATCCATCTACTGATGGATTGTGTGGTAACAATGTTATGGGGTTTTTTATAAGCTATGAATAGGTTGTCTCTGCCATCATGGCGAAGAGGGGTAGTTAGGTTGATGTATGAAAGTAAGGTGGCAGCTGGGCAAATCTCAGGTTTTTCAGTGAAGAAGGGGATACAGAGTATGGGTTGGTTATTTCCTACCTTTGATGTTTTGATCAAATCGGGTATTTTAATGTTAATTTGGGAAGTTTGAGATTCTATGTTACATAATTTAATTTTATGGAGAGTTTGCACTCTATGTGCCGTTGTGAGAGCCAATAGGGTAACGCATTTCTTAGATAACTGTTCTAACGATAAGTTTTCATTAGGAAACCATAAACTGAGATGATCTAATACCTTAGATGTATCCCATGTGACGTTGTACTTTGGTTTAGGAGGGCGAAGCCTGAAAACTCCTTTGAAAAACCTTTTTATTCGATCATCTGAGGATATATGTGATCCTATTATGAGAGATAACGCCCCTCTGTAACTATTTAGTGTACCGTATTGAACGCCTGATTGGTATAGTTGGGTTAGGAAGTATATGACTGTGGGAACTGAGGCCTCGAATATATCCCGGTTTGTGGGAATGCAGAAACTGTGCCATCGTTTCAAACATACTTCGTATTGTTTGATGGAGTTATCGCTAAGCGACGCCAGCATAATGTTTATGGCTGATGGAGGCACACTTCGTCTCAGCAACGCCGCCCGCACAAGATTCCGGCAGCCAGGGAAAGGTTGTCGTAAATCTTGCTCTTGCTAAAATGGGAAATAATTACATTTTCGTTAGGTTTAAAAATAAGTAGTTCAGATATAAGTAGCTGTCTAAAAATCGGATACCACGGCTGGGTAGGCCACATAGGGATCACTACAATGCCTCTAGCCTGGTCGGTAATTATTTTACGAAGAGTTTTTAAAATAATAGAGAATGGGCGTCAATAGTGAAAGCCTCTGGGTCTTTTTGCCATGCTGCATACAAGATACATTTTTTGTTTATGCGACTGGCAAATAGGTCTATTTGAGGGGCTCCAAATTTATTTTGTATTATTCTGAAGGAGGAGTCTTTCAGTTCCCATTCAATGTCAGGATGTGAGCGTCGTGACTCCGCGTCGGCTACCTCATTATCTGAGGACTTTATGTATGAGGCAACTACGAAGATTTCTCGTTGTTCACACCACTGCCAGATAGTTTTAGCAATTTCTGTTAAATGTGGAAATTGTACACCGCCCATTCGGTTTATGTAGCTAATGGCGGTGGAGTTATCTATTCGCATTAATATTTGGCAATTAGTATAATTTTTAGCGAATATTTTGAGAGCAATGAATGCTGCTAGGAGCTCTAAATGGTTTATATGTAACTCACGCTCTTTATTGGACCACGGTCCACTAGCCGTCTCTTGACCACAGGCCGCCCCCCACCCCGTTGTTGAGGCGTCAGAATAAATTTCTAAGCTGTAGTTGTTGTCTCTTATCCGTTTTACGGAGTGATGGATGGCTTGTAGCCACCATTCTAGGTCATGCCGCAACGATGAAGGAATCTGCATTATTGCTTCATAGTTGTCGTGACCTTGAAGACTCAAAAATTTTGCTCGTTCTAGCTGCTTTGTATAAAGCCATCCGTACTCGATAGCTGGACAAGCGGAAACCAGTAGTCCAACAATTTGAGCAAAGTACCTGATTTTGCATTTTCTTAACTTCATGAGTTTTTTAATTTCATGTGCAATACGAGCTTTTTTATCAGGGGGTAGTTGGACAGTAAATTCATGGGTATTAACTATATAGCCTAAATATTTACATTTGGTAGAGGGCGTCAGGGCGCTCTTTTCCAAGTTTATTATGAAACCTAAACTAGTTAGAAACCGTTTGGTTATATCTACGTTGTCCAAACAGTTGTCGTACGAGTCAGATATCAAGCATAGGTCGTCGAGATATATAGACGACACGTAGCCTGCTGATCTCAATAGCTTTACTATCGGTTTCATTAATTTAGTGAATATAAATGGAGCCGTATTTAGACCAAATGGCAAGGCGTTAAATTCGTATAGATTGTTGTTAAAGATAAATCGCAGATATTTTCTCGAGTGTTCATTTATTCTAATTAGGAAATATGCATCTTTTAGGTCTAAAGTCGCTATTAAACAATCTTTAGAAATAAGTTTCAGAACTGTGCGTAAATCTTCTAGCTTAAAATGACTAGTCGTGATGAATTTATTTAGGTTTTTTAAGTTCAGTATGAAACGCATCTTGCCATTTGGTTTTGGCCTTAAAAAGATAGGGGATATAAATTGATTTCGACATGGTTTGCATATCGAAATTGCTCCGATGTTTTCAAGGTCCGTTACAGCTGTCTGGAATTGTGAGAACTCTTTAACCGAGTAGCTGGGAGCTACAGGAATTGAGAGTTGCTTCACAGGATCAGAAAATACGAGTTTATAGCCACGAATCCATGATAGAATAGTTTTGTCGTCAGTGATACGTGACCATTGGTTATAGAAATTAGATAAGCGACCTGCGTACTTCACCTCTTCTATCGACGACGGCTGTTGGCTTTCTGCGACTGCGATGACGTCCTCGATGACCTGGCGTGCTGACTCTGGTGAGTAGGCTGTCGGGTCTTCTGTGTGGTAGCCGGCGGTCTCCGGGTTGAAGCCGCCGGAGCCTTCGAGTTTAAATTACTCGCTTTGGCGGTCGATGGCTGAGGCTTTTTGTTGCGGTTAACTGTGTTCTTTATTTCGGCGCTGGATTTGGACACGGCCTTTGCGGTTTTTAAGGCATCTGGGAGATTTTCGCCAAATAAAAATTTGTCAATTTTAGAATTGAGTATCTGTGATTTTACATCCTTTTTGAGTACTGATGTGCTAAACATCCTTCTAGTAACGGAGTCGGAATGTTGAATATCACAAAGTATTCTATTTGTGTCCATTAGTTTTTTTAACAAATCATTGTTTTTGTCTTTAGAACTCAGTAATTGTGTGGTGGCCGTTGCAACGCAGGATATGGCAGAGGCTAGAAGTTTTTGCTTTGTTTCTAATGCCTTATCTCGATTAGCCAGTGTCTCAGGCAAGGCAGCCTTTATTTCAGGATTCATTGAGGGTGCGCCTAGGAGGACCCCATTTGCAGGTAAGAGATATTTTTGTTGTAATTCTTTCCTTGTTTCCTTGGTGAGGCCGGTAGTTGCGATATGTTGCAATCGGCTAGCTAGTTCCTTATGGATTTCCTGACCATATTGAACTTCACTGCTAGGATCTTCACCAAGGATCTCCAAGAGGTCTTTATCTAGGCCGTGGTCGTCGCTTTCTGCGTTAGCTACCTCAGATACGTTTGGGTCCAGGTTATCTACCAAATCGGAGTCGACCTGAGTGTTTGTTGACACTGGGGCTATTTCAACTTGTTGTGTGTCGTCACATATTTCTGGCTCTGTGACTTCTAGCAGTCCGTGTTCTGAAATAGTTTAATACTGAGTGTAGGAATTTACTAGTTTAATGCTTCATAGAACGTCTGTCGTTGCTAGTTCTTGTTTGCAGAATGTGGTGAGACAGTCCAAAGAGCAGCTCGATTACATTCTCAAGCAAACGTATACGTTCAAATGCGGTGAGACAGTCCAAAGATCAGCTCGAAGTGCATTTGGTTTAACGCAATTAGCGTTATTAGTAAGGCATTATGAAATATGTGGGTAGGCACATAGCATTAATAGGCAGTGAGGCAGCCCAAAGGTCAGCTCGAGGTGCATATTGTTTTATATAATATTACTTTTTTTTTTTTTTTTTTTTTGTGGGTAGGTTATGTTAAATGCGGTGAGGCAGTCCAAAGATCAGCTCGAGGTGCATTTCTTTTTGACGCAATAGACGTCGTTGATAAAATATGTTATATCATTGTAATGTAGGTAGATGCGTAATGCGTGAGACAGTCCAAAGATACAGCTCGATTGCATTGCATCGTATTTCGGAGACAAAGTGAGTATTGAGTTGTATTTAGTAAAGTACATACCTGTGTAGCTGTCTTTGGAATCCGTATCGCTCGCAGATGATAACTCATCTTGTTTACGAGCTCGTTTTAATTTCTTTTTTAACTTTTTTATTTGATCACTGATGTATTCGTAGTCCTTATTATGCTTTCTTTTCGGCATAATAACGGTATTAATTTCAAGGAATATTAGTACGTGTTGAGCGGTTGAACACTGAAAAGCGAATGACGATACAACAAGGCGACTGATCTGCTTTCAACGTGACAACATTCATTCATTCATTCATTCATTCATTTTTTCTCTCAACAGAAGTGAATGAGCGGTAGTTCCTAGCGTTACTACAAGTGGTAAATAATATATTTATTTCAGGATACTTATCTTGAGGACGAGGTGCAAGTATAATTGAATATATTTAATGAAAGAGACAGTGAAACAATTGTTTCTCTATTGTGTCTGATAATTGATCCGCTACTAAATTTAAGATTGATGAGTTACATACCTACATACGATTTTTTTTTGCAGTATGATCATACTAATCATACTATCATTTTTAGTAAATAAGTACATTGCCTACTTTATATTTCAGAAACCATTCTTATTTTTCTAAAGCTAAAACATAACGTCCCAAAAGTTATCTTCCGATTACAATGAGAAACATCCAGAATAATTCAAATAACAGAATTGTCTATTGTTCATTATTTACGATCTACGTGTTGTCCTCGACATTATTTACGCTTCAAACATTTATCATTGCACTTAATACTTGACATTAATCATTTATGAATAAATAAAATAAAATACATTATTTTAGGTCGACATTTTAGTTTGAGAAATGGGTTCTAATTTTTCTTACATCTTCCACGTGACAAATAAAGCTAATAAAGGTATGTTAAAAATTCAAGCAAAGGAATTACAGTTATCGGCCTACAAACACGAGTATCGATAAATCTGTGCGATTTATCGACTGGTTCACAGCCGGCTGCCAGTGCGATATGACAAGAGGTCAACGCACTCCCCCGACTCCGTTTACTTTGAGTGCGTTCTGTGTGCATTCGACTTTTAATTCCTAAAAGAATACCCAGGATTGTTATTTACCATTGATAAAATAATTAATTTTCTTTAACATGTTTTATAATATTGCTTTGTATTCAAATCTTACTTCAAATACGTTTTAGTAGGTATCGTATGATAAAAACTAAGGAAATGTTAAAATCACGAAGCACGTAGTAGTTTTGTAATTAAATGATTAATCAGACAGAATGCTGCATATCTAATTACCATGTTATTATATGAGTTTTACAAAATAACATTTGCGGAATCCTTGATTTTTTATTTATTCAGCTTGTATCGAGAGGTAGAAAATTAACGTTCGAAATATCGTATATTGTTATATCGTATAGCGTAAGAAAATTAATTATCGTTAATGAGAATATCTACGAAGATTTAAAATCTATCAATTAAACTACCTTTGTGTTGGAATTGACAATCAACAAATAATTTACTTTTTGACAATTCATCGTTACCTTACCTGAAAAAAAAAATTTGTCAATTCTTCACTGCTCCTTTAGTGTTATGTATGAAACTTGTATCCCCAAATCTTCTAAAAAATCTTATCCGTTTCAAGCAATCCAAAGTTCGTTAAAAACCGTTTAAAAACAACAAAAAAATTTGTAATAATGACAGCGTAGCGTAGATTGTGGTAAAGAACTGCAGTAATCAGGCTAAATAGAGACTAACGAATACATTAGAAGTAATTACATTATAAAAATATAAGAAGCGGCATTGATTTAATCAATCAACTTGAGGCGTGGGAGTGATGTCTATGTCTTCAAACGACCTTCAGGGCGACCTCACAAGCACTCGAAATTGACTCTGTTGGCATTATATTATTACAATTATCGCGAAGGCTCCTTCGTAATGTGTGATTAATAATAATCGTAAATGTTTGGTTGTTGAGCAAATAATTTGAAATTAATTGGCCTTTTGCGTTTAGATTGATCCGCCGAATATGCATGTTTAAATGATCAAATATTTGTTTGTGAATATTGATAGATTGTGATCTCTCTTGTATCGTAGTCATAAGGCACGGCATTCAGTGCCAGATTTATTATTTTCATAAGTATAGGTTCATTTGTACCAGTTTCTTCCCCCTTTCCTCCTTCCCAGAAGTTCTCACTAAAACGAGCGAGCGCCTCTTGAAATCCAAATAGGTACACTCAGACCCAACATTTTATCAGTAGAGCATAGAAATACTTAAAAATGGCAATCCGTTACCCAGTAAGATCGGTTAAGAATCCATTAGGAAATTGGAATTGTATGGAGCCTATGGATTTTTGACCATCGGCAAATTCGCAACATGTAAAGTTTATAATTATATGGCAATGTTTTGTGTGAAAGAAGGTTTATCTGCAAGTCAAGTCGGCTACAATACAGCCGGAAAAGGAGCAATTATTTCGGAATCAATTCATATTTCAAACTCGTAGCAGATTTTTAGCATTTTTTCAATCTTTTAGACCTTATTCTTGTTTTAGTGGTTTTCTCACTGCCAAGCATCGTACGACGATACGAATCTCTCTGCATTTTTGAGGATCCTTGGCCACTTGTAGTGTGTCCGAGATCTTAGTGTCTAGGTGTTGTTTTACTTGGTTAAACCAACTTATATATGGCTACGTCCTCTGGGCGAGTTCCTTCCATCAATTTTATACAATACACACAGTTTTATCTAGCACTAAGTAAGTAGGTACCTAAGTACCCCTTGCCATGCCTTCCTCGTCCTTAGAACTTACAGTTAGACTGCATTGACTTACAAAGTGACATCGTCATTAATGTTCTTGGCAGACAGGGTTTGAATTACAAATTATAATTACAGTCCCTTTTGTCATTTTCTTCTGTAGGAGCGATAGGGTAGCGTATCTGTTAAATATTTTGGTACCAGAACCATAAGGAATTTTCCGCACCTCAAAAAAGACTACGGGATGACTAAACATATGACGTGCTGTGGTAGAAATTACGATGGACGACACCAGTATCTAAGTCTGGTAAATCCTTGTCTCATAAATTCTGGTATGAATTCTTGCGTTTCATAATATGCACTTGTGCGAGAAAGGCATTTTTGAAATTTGTTATAGAAATGAAGACTGGGGATTGATTTGTTATTTTCGCCATTATCAATAACTAACGTGCCCGGTCTAGCCGGGCGTTGTCTTGCCCTGTATCATCATTATTTGTGGCCTAACCGAAACATAAATCCTCATAGAAAACAACGCCATGTTCATTTGTATCCGTGTTTTATTTCTGTCAATCCGTTCCCGATACAAAATGTATGAGAAAATATTTTTCTTCATAATGTTCTTTTTCGTGAATTTTTAACAGTTATTCTGCTATTTGGGGAGGAGACAAATCCAACAAACCCAAGATCATAAAAATCGCTCCGGCTGTTCTTGAGTTATAAGTGTTGGAACAAACCCGACTTTGTTTTATATATATAATAATATAGATTCACTGAAGGGCAGAGTCCTGCTTTTGCTACTTCCAATCTTTCCAGTTGAGAGCTCAACATTCAACATTTCCCGATGATTTTTACATACATCGACAAGCCATTGATGAATAAGTCAATACAATTACGGTTACGCTCATATTCCCGAAGGATCACTGGTATGATTTGGGTTCCATTCCTGTGCACAAATCTAGACCGAGACTCCGAGCTGCTACTGAGAATTTTCTAAATTACAATGGATAAAAGTATAGGTACCTGCACAGGTGGCTTTTGTTATTCTGTGACGTGCTGTTCAGATTTTCTGGCAATTGATTTGGAGATTTATAAGATTTGATTAGATAGAATCATAATTATCATAGTCATCCTATGTCAACTATGTTGGGGTCGGATAATTTTTACGAAGCGACTGCCATCAGATTGTCACAACCCAATTTCTGGGCAATACCGGTATATCATATAAACTGTTTACAAGAAGTAAAACAACCGGCGTGTATGTATGAGAAGATTTATGAATGTGGAAGAAGCAAAAGAAGTATGCAAGAATTGTAGCAAGTGGCAGTTTATAGTTTTTGCCTACCCCTGTGGATGAAAGGCGTGAGTGCATGTATGTAAGAAGCAAAACAAGAATGCAGGAATTGTAGCAAGTGGCGGTCTACAGTTTCTGCCTAGCCCTGTGGGAGAAACGCGTGAGTGTATGTACATTGTTTGCTTATTTTAATATGTGAAAAAAACAAAAAATTAAGTAATTTCAACTCTAGGAACTATGTATGTGAACCCTGTCAAAATCTAGTCCTATTTAATTTCAATGGTGTGCGTTATTGATCATTTAAAGTTTAATGTCGTACGACATACCGTTGGTCTTGTAAATCTTGCAACTATGCCAAGATGTAGGTTTACATCCAACCTTATTTTAGAGAAACGTTATACCATAATAACAGTTCATAATCCTCAGGTAACTTTACGTTCATAACTCATGGAAATAGTCGCTCCTCGGTTGTATTTCATTCATAAAAGTTGTTAACACTTCACATAAAAACACGTCACGATTTTAAGAAGTAGTACTCTATTCTCTGTTAAATTCGTCATCAATGTTCTTGCTTGCTACGAAATAGAGTCTAATTTGGCATGCTAATATAATATTATTACGTAAATAATACCAGTGTGGTGGTGTTTAATTGGTATTATTTTGCCTTGTTCGTGATTCACCGAGTCAGTCGCTTGTGTAACTCAAAGGGGACGAGTAATGCACGTCGCCATTTCTGTTTTTATTTTTTTTATAAACTCCGCGTGTGTTGACATGTGCGTATATTCGTTCAGTCTAATTCCAAGGAGCGCCTGCATGGTTAACGTTTTGTATTTTCAATAAGACATTAATTTGTGAGTGATATGGAAATTAAGGATTTGTAGCAGCTAGGACATATTTTAATAGGTATGTAATATACTATTTTAATAGGATTTTAATTGTTTTTTGAATGCTTGAGTAATATTCTGAAGCCTGAAAGTATTTTTATGAAAATTATTTTAAGCTCTATCATGGTGCTATTTTTTTATTACCACATTAACAGGGCATTTCTATTTTTGGATATTAGTCGTAACTTTTGGAAGATTAAATAAAAAAATATCAATGTACCTATGTCAAACTTATTGACAAGTCGTCTAGCATTTATTTAAACTCATCTAGTAATTATTTACAATCTGGAGACTTATCAGAAAAGCTTCAAGTTTAAATCGCTTAGCGTTATCACGATGAAGTTTTGCATACAGATTAATTCCCGGGATGGCGATGAGTTTCGTATCAAAGTTCTTGGTACCAATCTCGATACCGTTACGGTGTCAACGCGCACGGTGGCTCGTCAGCCCAGATAATAGGACCTACATGACCAGATATGTGGCTAAACCTGTATTGGTCTGTGGGCGGATGAAAATTTTAATTACCGAATAGATATCATGAGCCCATAAACCTGCTTAGGAGATTGTTTTTGATTAATAAAATAGTTTTCTTTACTAGTACCTGAGGAAACGAACGAATTTGCCTTATACCTATTAGATTTTTTAAATTATTGACTAGAACCTCCTTTATGAAGTCAGTTATTTTCTCTTTGGTTTGTTGCAATTTTCTTGTCAAATAATGATGATGGATGACAGATGATCTCTAGTCTATGGATAGTTAGTAGTTGTGTCAGAAATGTGTCAAAAAGTGACTGAGATCCTTAGCCGCTAAGACTAAGAAAGGAATTTAAGCGTAACATAATATATGTTCTTACTTTTCGACAAATAGAAGAGTAAAGCTCTAAGCTACTAAACCTACTAACTAATCTAGAGCTTTAATATAAATAGCCAACAAGCATCCAGCATTGACGAATGATAAGAGTAAGCTGGTCACTTTAGCTTAAATCATGAGATGAGTTAAAATTAAATCTATAGATTTCAGACTGGGTATAACTCCTTGTAATTTATTTTTATAAATTTATGACGTCGTAAAGTCTCGTGGAATCTCTATCACTTTATGTCCAACTGACTGACAGCACGAGACTCGAACGGCATTTTAAAATCGAGTAGGGTTTGAGTAAGCATTTGGTTATTAATCTCAGTAAAAAGCTAGAAAGTGGTGATTACTTTTTTGAATGTAGGTATCATGACTCAGGAGTCAAGTATACGTCACATCGAGGTGACTAACCAGTTAATTATAAAATAAGAGGTACCTAAGTAAAAATGAAAATAAATGTTATAGTTAACACCCATAATCCATCTTTCCTCTTTCCGGATCTGCCTGCATTTTCCTTAGTAATACTGATATAAGTATACCGTATACAATAAAAACCACCAACGAATCACTTTTAATTTTAAAAATGGAATCAATTATGTTGTCTTTTATTAGGTAGGTACCTACCTAGGTCTAACTGACTGTATGACGTCATCGCCATGGAAGGTAAATAACGATTGAAACACGTTTTCCACATGAGGTCACTACATTACGTTACGGAACGGAATTAATAAAATGCCAAGTAAGTACGTCTTGTCAGAGATGATGGCGGTTGTGCTTGGAAAGACAAACATTTGGTAATTTTTACACAGGACAGAACGGAGATAATGTGTGCGTTTAGGGAGAGAGGGTGTTTGTTTGTGTGTGCCAACGAAAGTTGCCATTTATCTCCAAAACCGTTTGGCCGATTGAGACGTGGTTTTATTTACTCAGATACTTACCCGTTCGCCGAAAGCTATATTAAGTAGGTAATATTATACATGCGGAAGTAACTGTCTGTATGTTTGTTACGCTTTGACGCTTAAACTGCTGACCCAAATTTGATTAATTTTGGTATAAAGATAGATTGGACTTTGGAGTTAGACACAGGCTACCTTTTGAATCAAAAAGTTCGCGGGCAAAAGTTATATTAAAAAGCAGAAGTTTTTTTTTTAAAGCTTTCTATAGAATTTAAAGATGATGTCGGTTGTTCATACACTGATAAGTTTTTAGGTAGTGTGTTTGACGTTTTGCAAACAAACAGAGGAATGGATGTAGGTACCTATGTCAAGAATCTTCGTAGATGTAGAGTTGGTGAGTCATGCAATTCATTGCAAAGTACTAGACACAATAAAATATCATATTGTAGGATACAATGAACAAAGGAATGAGTAAAATAGATTATATCAAGCTTTAAGGGGATGAAATAAGTAGTGTAAGAATTAACGTAATGTCAGGAGCACGATTACTTACTTACTAGACCTCTTGCCAGAAGGTGCAAACTAAGACTCTTTACCTTCTGGCAAAAAGCCAATTCATAATGTACCTACTTATTTAATCAAAATCAAAGTACCTATGTATGCGTATTTTAGTTTAAAAACATTCCAAAATATTCAATAAAATGCTTCGATTATTACGTTCCCGTTTGATTAGAACTATCTTATTTTGATTCAATAATTTCGCACTATTAACAAATCGAATAAATATTTTGAAAAATGAATAGGTATTTATCAAAAGTAGATTGGCGTTGGTCTAAATTTTTTTCTGGTCGGTTCAGCACGGTTTGTGCATTTTGCCAATGACAAGTATGGTAATTTTTTGATAATAATATTTTAAAAATTAAAGAAACATAAACGTCATAATTGTGATGTGCAAATTAAACGGGGTTATTATGTAAACCCCGCGCGACACGACCAGGAAAGTTTGCTTCCTTATTGAGGTATACCTACTATTGTCTGACGGTTGATGCAACCGGCCCCTCGGGGTACGAGATATTAACTACCTGGGTGGGCCTGGATAAACCTAGACGTGTTTTCAAACGGATTTCATAATGTTCTTGTGTCAATCCTGCTACATGAGCGCCAAGTCTTTTACTTATCTCCATCCGAGACACCGGCTAGACACGAAATAATGCCACCCTGTTTTTATTAGAACAAAGTGCTATAATAAAAAGGTGGCAAGGGTTTTCGATCTGTAAGCGAAAATAAATTCAGAAAATTTCAAATTTGGAAAGTGACACCTAAAATAATGGAAGAAGAAAAATTACTAGGGATGTGGGTGGATCGTGATTTTAGTCGATTTTTAAAAGAATTGTAATTAAATTATTCCATAATGGTTATCTTTTAATCTACTTATTTAAATTAGATAAGGGTATTGTAATTTTCTCACGATAGACAACTAATCGATTATCGTTTAGTGTTAGTGATAGTGACGCATTTAATACGAGGTGCAGTGACACTAGGTATCTATTACTCAGTAAACTATCAAATATTTTTATAGTTTACTTTTCAGAGTTCATAATTATATCAAACGCAACGCATGTATCAAAATGCCAGTTGTAATAAAACATAGTATGCCAGTAGTATCATAAAACGAGCAATAATTATTATCGTACGATGACATTAAAACTTCGGAACTGTGCATATACGCTGCGTATAGACATCCTGCTATATCGACAATGCTTTTTAGACCTTATTGTTATCGGGTTAGAGTCTGCTCGGTCACACGATAAAGTAATGAAATGAGTCACATTTGTTTTCAAACAATCGTTTAGTACTAGACATACAGGCACTAACAAGATGTAATGTAAGTAGGCTTGTGAATATTATCTGATTGTTTGTTCCATAGCGCTGATGTAGGTACCTAATATTAAACTTCAACTTTGTTGTTTGTCACGATCGACTAATAGTACATTATGTTAAGTAAGAGTTATAAAAAAACAAATAATGAAATGCCAAAAACGAAAATATTACTCGACAAGGAGCCAATGAACATTATCCCTCCTCTATAAAAAAATACTTGTCGGTGTATTATTTGTATATAATCTAGAATAGTACTTATTAATCAGATATTAAGTAATCTCCTTGGTTTTAGATTGACACGTTAAGTAACGTTTATTCTACTAATATTACACATTTATAGTCGTAACCTTTAAAATACACGTTATGAAAATGCCGCGTAAACAAATAACGATTACATCATAATAGAGAACGCAACTGATTTCAGCGATAAGCTGAGAAGCTTAGTCGATGGTGGCACATCTCTAGTTTATCAGATAATGTTTGTTTGGTGGGTAAACGTGAACTAGTTTTGCAATAACTCTTGGTTGAGTAGGATTTCCTTTGGACTGTTTATTACGTTATGAAGGAAATTAATTATGAAACCTTTGATACTGTGGAGCTTGAAAGAGGTTAAAGTGCTGGCTTTCTTCTTTATAATATTAATGTAAGTGCGTAAGTAAGATTTGAAAAGTTGCAAATAACTTTACTTAAAAGTTGTTGTAACAGCTATAATGATTGTAGATAACGTGGAAGAGAAGTGCCAGGATCCATGTTCCGTGAAAATCTATAGTCTCTGTCCATACTACTGTACTTGCTTAATTTTAAAACAACAATTGTTTCACAATTTATTCGTTTGGTTTTAAAACACCCAGTTGGTTTTGAACACATAACGAAAGATTTTAGCTAATAAGTAATAGAGAGGGCATTGCTAAAGGTTTCTTATTCTCCCGGTTACAAAAATTACCAAAATCTCAATCGTTGGCGAGAGGGGGCGTAACTATCAAGTTTCTGCTCCAGATATAAAAAACGTAGAATTCGGAGCTGTGACCTCCATATTACTAGGTAGGTCTAAGGAGTACAGTATCATGGAGGTCAGTGCTCCAATGGGAGACACGCAGGGCGATAATAATGATTAAGATACTAAATTTATTACAATAATATTAAGTAAATCATTTAAGATAAAAAAGGTTTTGCGTATGGCGTAACACTAATGGCACAGATAAATAAATCTTTTTTTTAAGTAGAGATCGTTCGGAAACGATGTTAATCGTTTAAATTATTCAAATCATCCGTTAAAAATTGCCTTTTGTGGACGAAACGGCACTTTGCACTTAGCCTTAACTAACAACTCGTAACATTATGTTCATCTCACTTTATTTACTAAAACGGTATTTTTGATTTGAAAGTGCATTGTAACATATTGTAACTGTTTCGTCGTAGTGGGCGGTTTATGACGTCAACTAATAAACGTCGCGACGTGAAATTGAGAACCAATTAACGCATGACCGTTAAAATGAAAGGAGATTACTTTGGAGACTGTCGATTGGAAATTACAGCACAAACTTATATTTTAAAGTTTAAAAAATATGCTTTGAATTGTAAATAGCTACCATATATATGTCAATTTAATTCTCAGTACCAGTTCGGAGTTTAAAGTTATGCCAGACAGGACGGAGTAGGCTCGTCTCCTATTTTATGCCTACTTAAAAACATATAGGTAAACTGTGGATAATTTATTAGAGTACACAACTGCCCCTTTTGAAATTGTTATACCGTTATAGGTATTTTTATTTTTAGAGAGCTGATTTTTTTTAGGTTTCTGTCAAATTCTCAATCATCTTGATCCAACTACGATTGCGTAACTTTCCAAATCAACGATAAGCCAGTTTTATTAATGAAACAACCAAGTGTCAATTAAATTCAGAACTATAAAAGAGGAATTTCCGGTATGTTCGGATTTTCGAACGTCTTGACATGTGTCACCGGAATATTTTGGCGGGAATGGCTCGCGCATGCGCATGGCGCCAACTGAAATCCACATAAAAGAAGCTGGGTCACGTTCTCAAAAGATATCTTGACATACCTACCTAATGTTAAATATTCATGCTATGAATATACATAATGATTATGCTTATGTAGCAGATGTATTATTTAGGAATTTATAGATTTTTATTATCAATTAATAAAAAGAAAGATCATTGAATTACAGTATGATAAAAATATTACATACTTATCTTTTTTTTGTGATTTTTTTTACATTTTCCATGCTAAGATTATAAAGTTATTTTAGTAAAGGAAAAATCCAATCGCGGGCAGGATTCGAACCTGCGTCTCCTGGTTGGATACACCAGACGCCCCACCCACCCGCCTGATTGAAATTTTGCCTTCACATTCTGAATTTACGTCATAAGGTGACGTTGGCGACATCTATGAAAAGCAAGTTGCCTTGCTTCTCAACCGACACGACTTACTTTACAGTTAGTGCAATGTCGTACGATGCCACCTTACCTTTTAACTATCTTTTTATTTTGGGTTTTTTTTTCATTTTCCATGCTAAGATTATAAAACTATTTTAGTAAAAGAAAAATTCGCAGGTTCGAAACCTGCCCGCGATTGAATTTTTCCTTTACTAAAATAACTATTTCATACTTATTTCAATGTATCTGCTGTTGAAGAAAGGGAGAATTTTCTGCTTGTAGCATTTCCATTTTCTTACAATAAACATAAAGTCCACATTTTTGTATTTGATGTTTTGCGATAACATCTTTAAATGTGCCCACATTATGCCAACAAACCCTAATTTATAAGGTAGGCTTGGATAATTATGTATCGAGGATAAAATAAAAAAGCTATAAGTCCAAAAAAAGGGGTAAATTTATCCTTAGATCCTTGTCTTAATAAATAAAAACTAAACTTATCAGTGCTGATAATTACTGAATTTTCGAACATTCGAAATCGTGTAATAAAGTCTAAGTAAATAAAGTCCTTAATTGCCAGATTTAAAAATTACCTACCCTTTTAATTCACATCGCGTGTTCAATTACACCCTTTATTAATGGCTTCCATTACCTACTTTTATGACTAATTGACAAAAATTTCTAGTGAGTTGGTAATAATATAAGTCTTTTATAGTTCTCGTAACTTGATAACAATTTATTTATGGTGTTGATATACCTATATGTGAAGAAACATATTTATTTTAAGTTCTATAGATCATGTTTCTGCAAGGATATTTCCCATTTACTTCTTTTACAAAATATTTGCTAAAAGCAATTATCGTACAAAATCTTATCGTGACTTGAAATTATAATTCTTACGTGACATACATATTTTATAAGTCCCACAGAACATAGCTAACTAGGTACAATCCCTGTACCTACGAGCCAAATCGTACAATTCATCGTCCGCACTTTTACCTCGCCTTACATTATTTAGGTCATTGCTTGACAGTTCGCGATCAACTATCAATACGTGTAGATACTTATTTACATAACATTCATATCATTTAGCAAGTTTAATAATTATCATTTAAATCATAGTTACCGGGTAGTTTAGTTTATCATTAAATTGCATTATCTAGCTATCAATGACTATAATTTCGAACAAACAAACAAGGTTTGTGTGTCGCAATCAATAACCCGTACAATATCTATTAGATCTCTCTACGTTATTTTTATCTTAAATAAATTAATATCGAGTGAGTACACGGAAGCAAATACTTGAAATAAATTCTCTTGAAATAATCATAGCGTTTCTAGGAAAACTCAGTTTACCGCGTTTTCTTGATGATTAATTTTTTTTTCTGTCGGTCCACATCGAGGTATTGATTATAGGGACTGCGGTCTACCACGTCGGTTTTGCGAAAGCACTCGCATATATTTATGTTGCTAGAAATCGATTATTAAATCTTTAAGCTGGTCGTTTATTGAATAATTTATTATTATTATTTTAGATATTGTGAGGCTTGTTAAAGTGACATAATAGTAATAGTATAGTAATAGTAATAGTGACTACTACTATTAATAATGTGACACTATACATCACTCTATTGCTGTAGCAATAGAGTGATGTATAGTGTTAGAAAATTTACTTACTAAATTAGCAGAAAGAAAATACACTGCTCATTACGAGGTATTCGGTACTTGGTATTGCGATTGTATTTGCAAAATAAACACTTGATTGATTCTACTATTTTCTATTTGTACTTGTAAAAGAAAGCTTCCTAATCGTAAAGAATTCAGCAATGGGCACAGTAGTTCTTGTCCTAGAAACCCTCACAACGTATGCATGCACTACGCTGTATAGTCTATGCACTATGGTACGTTCAAATATGGAGTCGCGTGGCGCCAATACCGCGCAGGCGCCGTCTCGACGCGGGAAAACCAACAGCTGTTCGCTCCCGCGCCACCATCTTGCTTTTTTACCTCCAACCACCAGTTAGAAGTTAGAAGTAGTGAGAATACTTTGCTTTTCAATCGCTTCGTATCACAGCTAGATCTTCCCATGATTTTAGAAGAAAGTTTGATAAATCATGTGTGTGAATATATAATTATTATGTCCGCCTGAACAGCAGTTTTCTACTTACTGTTGTATCGTGACAATTTGTAAATATAATACCTAAGTATTTTAAATATCAGTTAAATTATTGTATAAATATTAAGTCCTTCCTAACCGAAGGAAGTAATTGATTTCCGGCTTTCCCTCCATTTTTCCCGCCATAGATAACTTACGATCTATCATTACACCATAAACTAAATGTCATAGAGCACACCCATCTCATTGTCTGTACTTCGCTAGTTGTCCCTGCAAACGTATGCTTTCACTTTTATGATATGCTATTATGCCATGCACTTACTTTTAATCGAGGCACATTGTACCTAAGTGCCTTGTTCGGAACGGAGAGGTCGCGGGTTCAGTACCCGGGTCGAGTAAACATGCTTGAGTATTGCTCGATACTGTGATTTATGACATGGCAACGATAACATAGAAATTACTAACTGACGGTAAGGAAGCGGTGGGACATTAAGATTTAAACGTAGGTTTAAGTTTTTATAATCTAAGTATCCATCCGTACTTTAAATGCGAAAGTAACTCTGTCTGTTTCTTTTATTATGTCTAAACCGCTGAATCAATGTTGATGAATTTTGCTATAGTGATAGAATGGACCTTGGGCAAGTATATAGCCTACCTTTTATTTCTAAAAGTCTTTTGTGATGCGAGTAAAACCGCGATCAACAGTTAGTATACTAATATAATAAAGCTGAAAGGTTTTTTTTTGTTTGGACAAGCTAATCACTAGCACTACCAGTCAGATTTAGAAAAATCTTTTTGCATCCGATAAGTAGCCTATTTCTTGACTTGGCTATTTAACATCACGCTATGATCGTGCCGAGCCGAGTAAATGGGTGAAATCACGGGGAACAGTTAGTTTAAGTCATAGTTTGCAATTTGCACTTTTGAAGAAGTTTATTATTGCTTTGCTCTTGACCGTTTTGAGTTTACCTTAATTTTGCATATTACTGATATTTATTAGTTACATATGTTGATTTAGAAAGGATTAGATTTATTTTTGACTGATTGTACATCTTGATAAATCGGATCGGAAACAACTAAAACATCCACTTAATTCTGTAGCAGAATATTAATATTGCATTAGCCTGCCTCGTTAGTCTAGTGGTCCCCAGCTCAACTGCTACTATAGAGGTCCTGGGTTCGATTCGCGCAGTGTTATTAGGTTTTTCTATGAAATTCTCAGCTCGCGGATTTGTGCTTGGTTTTTGGCAATAAGCTTGCCCCCTATTACATGGGACTTAAAGATAACGCGAACTGTGGGTGTACAGTGGCGACCAAAAGTCCATAGGCAATCTAACAACGTAATAGCTTGACGTTTAGTTTGACTTATGACCTTCTATTCATTGTCGTTAACAAGTGACACGCACTGGCTGTATCGAGCTCGGTCGTACTGTTCATAGCAATGTAATCCTTAACGTGCTTATGGACTTTTGAGCGTTTATTGTACATTTATACAGCTCTGTCTAACTTTTCAGGCAATAAAGGCGTGATGGTATGTATGTATGCCTCCCCAAAAGTTCCCCATCAGGAATCAGTATCGTAGACCACTTGAACCCATTAAGATTAACTAAAATGAGTATTCAATTGAAATAGTTTTGTTTATCTCAAGATAAAGGGAATGTTAAAAATATACCTTGGTACATTGTAAAGTTAAAGGTAGGTAGGTTCGCCAGACGAACATACATCATATGTTTTTATTTTGTCTGTCCAAATAAAAAGACTACTTAAAAGCTTGATTGCCTGTTATGATTTTATACACTTAAACAAATAAAAGAAATATTTTTAGGTGAACAACTGTTTTTCTCTTGACTGTACTTACCTGTCAAAAAGAGTAAGGGGATCAGACCGGAATGACAAAGTTTATAGTGGAGCAGACAGGAATTAAAATAATAATAACCAGCAGGGGAGCAGATCAGGGGATCCGACTGAAATAAGTCATATTTTTTATGTAAATATTTGGAAATATATCGTAATTCATTTGCGCTTTACCTAAGTATTGTAAACAGATGTTGTATCTTTATTTAATTATTTTGTTTCTATACTTTAGGTATTTACTTTTCAAATAAATATTATTAACTTTTTCATTCATAGATTTCCGTTTCAGTATCCAACAAAACCTGAGTTGCGTTGCGTTGAATATTTCATACCTATCATAATTCATTACTTATTCATTATTGTTGGTTACGTATTCGCGTGGGAGTCTGTATTTGTATGTAAGTATATAAAATTATAGACTCTTAAGTTTTCTTATAACTCAAGTAAATAATATAGCTGTGATTATTACATTTAAGCTTTCAACCGACATCAAAAAGGAGGAGGTTCTCAATTCGACTGTATATTTTTTTTTGTATGTTTGTTACGAGATTACTCCGTCAATTATGAACCGATTTTGATGAACCTCTTTTTGATCGGCAGGTCGTACTTCAGAGGTGGTCCCATAAAAATTTGGTCACTATCTGATCACAAATTTTAGAACAAAATGACAATAAAAAGTAAATGATACCGTCGTCTAAGCAGACGTAAAATTTTACTCGCAACTAAAAATGTTGAAATAAATTAATTTTCTTCTTTAACTTCAAAAACATATCTATAAATATAGTTAGGTGTACAACAGTTTCGGAAGTCGGTGGCGAAAACAAAACATCCAAAACTGTTGTGCACCTAACATTATTTGTATGTTTATGAAGGCGGGTTCACTTTTTGTTAAAAGTTATTTAACGTTAAAAGATAAAATGATTCAGCTAGAAAAAAAAAAAGACGTGTGGCACTCGGGGACTGCCGCGGTAAAGCTATTGCATAGCGTTTTTTATCAACTTATGTAATACAACCAATGCCACCTAAAGGCGGGTTGCTGAACTAAAGAGACAAGCGTGTTAGGTTTTTTTCGTTACGGAATTTCTGGATTCGGTCCCCACGTTCAAGGCCCGCGATAGAAGCTATGCAATAGCTTAAAAATAAACTAATAAATATAATTAAAATAAAACTACTTTTAACGGATTTTATCGCGTTGTATTGTATCATTTAATTCTCGACGTTTCGGATTCCTTACAGCATCCGTGGTCACGGGTAGAAGGTGTTAGACGTCTTAAAATGTTAAAATTACTAACAGCTTCCTTACCTGCAAAGTTGAATATAATATTTAGTCTCATTATTTTCGACTGAAAGCCTTATAAACGACTGTTATAGTAACAAGCCCATATACTTTAGACGTAATTTGAATAAAATACATAATAATATAGTAAGTATGTAGATTCATAAAGGGCCATACTTCCTGTAAATAATTGTGTGTATATTGAAACAGGAAGTGCGGTGTTTCTATTCCTATAGAGTTGTGCTTTGATCTGCACTGCGCCTGCGCAGGCAGGTCGCCAGGCTAGGGTTACCGCAGTAACACATTCTGTTCGATTTTAGTTCGGGTTATCAAATTATTTCCTTTAATCTACTGTATACGTATAGCGTTATGGCTAGGCGTTCAACTTCTGCGCCACGTGTCGTAAGTTCGATCCCTGCATGGAACAAATATTTGTATAACCTACAGGTTCATAGTTGTTCCAGTTCTGGGTATATGTGAGAATTTGTATTTGTAAGCGGTTCAGGAGATAATTCTAGTGTGATTTTTAACAACAAAACAAAAAAGAAATAGACAATCAGAAAGCAGTGATAACTTAGTGATATGACCATGAAGTCACGTCTCACGTTCGAATCCAATGTCTGCACTACTACTGACTTTTGAAATCACGTGCGTATTTTTTTAAGGAAAATATCGTAAGAAGTCTGCTTGTTTAAGAGATTTTCTCAACGGCGTGTGAAGTCAGCTCCTCTGCGGCCAAAATTATTCAACCTTCATAGCTTCAATTGTGCCTACATTTTCTATCTTTATACTCGGACAAGTAACCGTCTTTCAACATTTTCTTACAAAACAAATTCTAAGTTTCTTAAATCTGTTATCTCTCCAAACTCAGCACTAAAACTTTACCGTTAGCGCATCGCAAAAGTTTAGTTAGTTTCGGTGGTTTTAACGTAAATGCGAAGAGTACCTAGATTGTTTGGTTTTCATTTCTCCTCGGATGTTTGAAACTGTCTGAAGATGTTTGATGAAGTAATGTAAACTATTCTGTTCTGGTGTGTTAACGTATCAAGATATCTTATACTACATAACACTAATATTATAAAAAGAGAGACCGGGTTTTATAAGTTGGTTCTTATGTGGAGAGTAATCTCCGGAACCACTGTACCTTTCTGAAAAAAATCTTTCACTATTTGAGAAGTTCATTATTCCAGATGGACATAGGCTATATGTATGTATCACTATTTATTTAAAAAAATTCACACTCCGAATTTCTACTGCAATTTCATTGAACCCAATTATATTTTGTTCGACCTGTTAATCGAACCCAGTATCTCGCGCATATGCCCTAGGTTATTGAGGTAGTTATGTTCCCGTCAAGTAACAAAATATGTCTCGTTGTTTCTTTTGAACTGTTGAATTGATTAAGAATTATTCTTGTACCTCGTGGCCCTAACCAGCTTCATGAAATAATTATAAATCTATATTTTTTATTTTCAACATAGGTACATTTATTAGTTAATAATAATGGACACAGATTTAAATAAAATCAACAAGAATGAAAACTTGTGTTTATTTGGGGCGTCATATTTATGAGTCATGGGCCGTTCAAGTGTGTCTTAAACCATCTCGAGTGGAGATCTAAAGCTTTGAACCTGCGCTTTTGTGTTCTTAAATTTATTGACCCGATAAACATTTGTTATGGCTTTCTCCGTAAGTTTAAACATATCGATTGTTTAGCCGATTTTACTTGATTGCTGTATCGATGAATTGCTTGGAATTAATCGATTGTAATTATCGATTAGGTACTTGCAATTTTTTGCAAGTAATCGATACAACGTGTTTGTAAAAGTGCAAGACTGAGTTTGTAACACCATTAGTACTTACCTACATTTTTTGCAGTTACCTATTTGTAAAAAAAAACAACTTAATAAAATTAACTTTTTATCCAAATATTTTTTTTTATAATTTTTTGGGTGAATGTCAACTTTTTTTATATACGCCACTAAGGTGGCAAACAACCATATGGCCAGTAGTAGCTCAGAGTTTGGATTTGTGTTCAGTTAATATAAATAGGCTCACCCTCTATTGTTTGGGACCTACACAAGCCGACGATCTGTGGGTGTACATTGTACACCTCTGTTTAAACCTATGGGAAAAGACAGGCGTCATGGTATGTTATGCTACAGAATGCTGAATGAATTCTGTGTGGTCCTCATCTCCTATTTCTTGATGTAGGTGTTGAAAGATTAATGGATAATGTCCAGTGTTTGGGCACTAGCAACCACTAACACTTCTATTGATTATAATAATATGTTACTGTGAATTACTGATTTCTCTAAATGTATGTCGATAAGACACCGAAAAAGCTTGAACATAATATAACACGCCTGTATTCCCCGAAGGGTTAGGTTAGAGTTGTACTAATGTTTAATGCAATAGTAGGCGATCATCTGTTGCCATTAAGTAAGCATAAATCGAAACTGCTTGGCAACAATTTAATTGAAAAACCCGTTAACACTTTGCTTAAGTTGGGTTAAGAGATGGGCTAAATAGATAGAGACATATTTTTATTATAATAATAAAAAGGGGCTAAAAAGACCGCTTCTGATAAATCATAATAATAGTTACGTAAAAAACTGCTAAGGAACTGCTATACTTATGAATTAACGGATTTTAAATATTTATAAATTGATTCCAGAGGAATTCCTAAATTGTTTCCACCTGATGATGGTAAACAGGATTCTTAGTTTCTTTCTTAGTTACGTTTAGGATTTGGAGGCAGGGCAAATATCAACCTTAACTTCCCGTTAGGAGCTATTTTTAGTGTACCCAGGGTTACCCCACTTCAAGAAGTCAACGTCCCAACGGGTTCCATTGTCACAATCTGGTTGAAATGGTCGTATTTCTCTAATGGTCGGAATGCTGTCTAAATAGTCGAAGTACGTTCAGTGTCTTCCGCGTTGAGTCCATAGCTCAGGTTAAATCCGTCCTCTTGTGGCGTCTCGGCTTGTTAGAACGTCGTCTCTGAATATGTGGGACGTGACGAAAGCCATGTTGACAGTAGACCACACAGGTGTAGATGCCGGTTTTGGGATGAAGTGGTGAAAGTTTACTGAAAAACCAGTTACAATTACATTATTATCCTGACTTTGCGGACCCTTTACAGCGTCTTCGTCTTTCTAAACCTTTTGCTGCCGCGGAAGTCTTGATAAGTTGAAATGAATCATCGTTGAACTTTATTTGCTTATATATATATACATAGAATAGAACAATAAGTTCTTAAAATTATATCACATATAAAAAGTGGCTAAGTCAACTGCAGCTTGCCTTACCAAGTTTATAATATAAATTCACTCAGTTGGTACGTGGCTGCTAGCCGTTAAATAATAATAATTCGTACTTAATCACCGATGACATAAATACCATGCGGTTCTTCAAATCAACCTATTGCCTATTGTTCTACATACCTATAATTGAAAGGGCACATGATATCGATCAAATTTATATTTCTTTGTCAGTTTCTAGGCGACAAGCACACAACATGCCCACAATAGCCACCTTGAACCATTAACCTTTGCTGACCTACATTCCACTAGCGCCATTCCTCCGAAACTAATCTGTGAATAGATGACAGTTTCAAAATCGCTATTGTCCACAGATAATACAACTGTTTTACGCTTGTTAAGTTGGCACTGTTCAAAAATGGCAGGTACTGTAGCTGTCAATCTTGAATTTGTATGGAATGGGAATGGACCTTGCTGCAGTAGAAACAAAAGAAAAAAAGGGTTATGATTTTGACCTCTATTACCTAATAAATACGGATACGACCTTCCGGCCTAATATTAGAGATTTATTAGGAATGTTCTATAACAGAGATTTTGGTTTACCTAAGTAGAATTAAGGTTACTGAAACCCTTACTAACGATTTACCGTACAGGTTCTATCTCCATACTCCCTTTCGTAAAATGCGTAAAATCATGGATTATCTGACGTACCGTGGGAATCCTCCCACCAAGAATCCCCACCGACAAAAAATCGTAACGTGTTACCGTTCCAAAGACATTACCTAATTAGGATTTTTGGCTTTCTATTAAGTAATTATAATATTAATACTTATTTTCTATTTACTAGAATGACTGTTTTGAAATGGAAATGGGTTCCTAGAGTGGCGTTCATTGTTAGCTATTGTCCTAAGTTTAGCTTAGAAATCTCCCAGAATTTGTTTACAATTCCTTGAATCTTTTGCATACCAATTCATTCATATGTCTATTGATTTGCTTTTTGTAAAGAATAATAAGAATTCTTTTTATGCCATTTTTTATTGTCAGGACTTTGGCATGTCCTGGCATCCAAAACGCAGAATGAGTCAGGTAGGAATGTTTTATAGAATTTTAATTTAGCGTTTGTGGGTGTCGGTGAGTCAGCTAGCTAAATAATGTTTTTGTTGGGGTGTATGACTGTTAGAGCTAATATTTGCTTTGAGGATTAAGATGTTTTACTTGTAATAGGTATAGAGCTGGCAAATACGCAAACCGCTGACTGCGTAGAAGCTCTTGGGAGCGTGCGATATAATAATGTATAACTTTGAAAATAAAATATAAACTATCTATAGCATCAAATTAAATTGCATATAAAATGCTTTTTCTTGTAACAAATATATAAAACTGGTAAAAATATGTTTTATTAGACAAGTTTTTATGAAATAACACATGGTATGCTTTTAAATTTTTGCCTGGAATTTTGTAAATTGCTAGGTTAATATCTTGAGGGTTGGTTAAATATATTTAGGGAGATCTTGTATAACGTCGCCGTGCATTGAAAACCTCTTAAAGCACAAATCAGAACGAACATAATATATTCGATCGTGCGTAGTTTTGCTTTCCAAAAAATAAATAAAATAACCCCCCCCCAAAATTTGTTCTTTACGAGGTTTTCACCGCACGGCGACGATAAGGAGCCCTATCCAAAGGATATAGATTATTGTAACAAGTTGCCATCTTAACATAATACGAACCAATTTTTTTTTTTTTTTAATATTGCCGCAGACTTCGATTTTCTCCTGTATAGTGGGTGCTTTTACAAACACAAATTCTCACATACACAAACTCCCAGACCCAATTAGGTAAGTATATCCGGTGTAAAACTGGCAACATTATTACATCACGATGCCCACACATTAACGGTATTAGTACACAGGGTGCAATTAGTGGGACATGTAAGACAATTCACAATATACGACATGGCTATTACCGGTGACGAAAACATCTCTGACTCATTTATGTGCGCCTGGTAGGTGGTATCCCACTAGAGATGCTAACAACCTTAATGGTAACCCGTCTAGTGGTCACCTGAGGAACTAAAATCATAATTAAAAATTTGCCAAACACGGTGTTTCATAGGTACCTATGATTAAAATGATAGTAAATGTAATTATAATTTATGGGTAGATAGTTTAGTTAATGATATATTATTTTACTAACTGCGGCCCGCGGTTTTATTATTAGAAGTTTTTTATGAGACAAAATGTGCAAAATTAACCGTGAAAAGGTAACAAAGAGACGACAGAGTTAATTTCACATTTAGAATATTAGTTAGTACCTATCGATGTTATAGGTATTTAGGCAAATAATCTCAAATTTTTTATAAACCTCTACCTACCTTGTTGCCTATTAAGACTGTCAAGTTTTAGTAATAAAGTTATAAGGAGAAAATGTATTAGATAAGCCACTAAATGTCAACACTGACTCATGAACAGCTGTTGGCACTTACCATGAACCTGCGGCGGTATCACCCGCTCTATACACTCGCATGCCAGTGAACTTCGCCCTCTGAATAGCTCGTTTCCGTTCGTCACGGCTGCGATCAAGTGATTCTGTTCCTTGAGATGATACGGAACATCCTGTATCGATGTTAGGAAACTAATAAAGATTATTAGATGACTATGAAGGTATGATGCGGGTTGTTTAAGTTGATGAGCCGGGGAAGAAATCCAGGAGAAACGGTATCATTCCGATGCCTATTACAATTACATAAACGAGATGACGTTCGTGCACACGCAAATGGATGCGTAATGTGCGCTAAACTAGTGTAGTCAACAAACGCTACAATGAAACGTGTCCGTGACTGTGTCAATAAACCCCTTTTTCTTTCTTTATTTCTAAATGAGTGGCAGTGAGGTATCGAACTCGAAAGTACCTGTAGAACAAATATTTTTTCCGTGCGGTGATATAACCTTTTTTATATAAAAAGCGTTGCCCCACTATGATTTTCTCCTGTATCGTGGATGCTTTTTACAAACACTAATTCTCACATATACAAACGCTCAGACCCGTGGCGCAGAAGCCGATCCCTCAGCCGCAACGCTAAACGTGTCGTCATAACCCCGACGGAATTAGCAATACCAACCTGAATGAGTGTACTGCTACAGCAGGAGGTACCTACCTCTAATTATTTTTTTTTCTCCTATTTAACAAAAGTAGGTAGTCTCTTGCTGGATTCTTCTCGATGGGAGACTTTTCAACTTTTTGGAATTGCCGTAACTAGAGTTATAACGTTTCATAAATGCATACACTATGGATGTTTGTTACTTAAATATGTCTGAACGGATTTGGATGAAAATTGGTACAGAGATAGATTATAGTCTGGAATAACACATAAGCGATACGAGCTTTTTATCCAGGTCTGATCCAATTCTGAAGTCCAATTCTGAAGAAAAGCTAGTTTGAAATAAAAACGTTTGAACTTAAACTTGATAATCAAAAGAAGGCTCAAGTTTATAAAGAAAGCTTTCACAAAGCTATAAAAAACCAAACCCAACTCTATCCTTTCTTATCAGTCCCGTAAAAGCACATCAAACAAGGTTTAATAGATATTTTATTACGGCTAACAATCATTGCGATACCAAGACTTGTATTTCTACGTATTATCATGTAAATCAAGTGTACGAGGCTCCACGGGACGCCATTGATTTCCTTTTGTTAGGTAGGTACCACTCTATTTTCGTTGTGGCACTTTAGATGCATCTACGAAATTGGTTTTTAAATCACTAGTGGTGTGATAAAAAGGACATTTGTACCAATTTTATGAATGGCCAGTAGGATTGATTTTTGGCTTATTTTACTTTTGGGGTAGGACTGGGTTGAAATTGAATCATGTTTTTCATTTTTGAACATCCAATCATGCCTATATCACCGAAAGGCTAGGCAGAGGTGTACTTATAATTTTCCTATGTACACTACTGTTCTAGATATGTTTAGGTCCCGTTTAATAGGGGATGAGCTTATTGCTATTTGTATTGCCAGACTCAAATGCAAATTCCGAGTTGCTACTGAGAATTTCATAGAAAGACTCATGTGGATGTACATAACTACACTTCTGCCTAACTGCCCTTCGGGAAATGTTGCTACTGAGAATTTCATAGAAAGACTCATGTGGATGTACTTAACTACACTTCTGCCTAACTGCCATTCGGGAAATACTGGCGTGATGGTATGTAGGTCTTGCTAGGATTTTGCTTGACTCTATTTATCGTTCAGACGTGTCGATGAACTCTCATTTGAATACAAAACAGGCCTATTATATCGACCACCTATGAAAAGCTATAATTAACAACTGCCATAAAAAGGAAAGCTCGTGAAATCAAAGTCATTGCGTGTCTTTGAATTCGACCCTACCATAATGGTTCCGTTTAATACTTTTAAAAGCTTTTTGGTTAAGCAGCGCTTTAGTGTAATCATATAATGCGGTGATGACTGACTGATAATAATCTGGTTATTAAAATTGTTTACTGTAAAATTATTCTAGTGGTCTAAATTCGATTCCCAGGACGAGAAAAGTATTATTCTGTCTCTCTAAGAAATTCTCAGTAGTTTCATAGAAAAACCCAATAACACTACTCGATCCGGGAATCGAACTCAGGACCTCTAGCGTAGCAGTCACGGACCACTAGGCTAATGAGGCAGTTGATATCATAAATACATATATTAATTCACACTGTACTTATCTCACATAAGTAATATGTAGTCTCAGATAAGTTATCTGAGATTACATATACTTTATTCATACTTATCGATAAATATTTTAAGCTGTATCGCTTTAAAGACAAGTAGCAATTTACAGCCACCAAATCTCTGTGAAAGCCGCTGTGCATGGTAATTAAATCTTAACCCGTATCCAACTGGTTAGTAAGGTAATATCCGAGATTAACACATTTCAATAACCATTATTTTTTTATGACAATGACAAAATTATGAAACATTGCGAAAAGCTCTTATAAACCAATGAATTATATAAATATTAATGTTGGTAAATACGATTGCATCATAAAATAAAATGCCTCGGTGGATAACTTTTAAATTTATTGTAACATTATTTTCGTTCGATTAATATTTATATTTTTCGTGTTATTTAATTCTGTTAACATTGTTGAAACATAGATATATAAATTCCTATCTTGAAATATTATCAGTTAGATTAGATTCCATTTGGATAAAAATATTTAAAACATGGTAGAGATTTACTTACGATACTATATCCTTTGTTACAGGTAGCACAACAGACCTAACGCCAACGCTTATTGGTATATATGATTCTTTACTGGAACCAGAAAAGAGTTTAAGACCAGAAGCAAATCGATTGGAAACTGCAAAAGATGCCAGAAATGATCCTCCAGTAGACGTAACGAATGAAGTAATAACAGAGACTAAACTAAACATATCTAAGACTGGAGAGAACGCAATGACTACGGGAGGTGTAAAACTTCCTTTAGCAACTTTTAACAAAAGCTCATTATATTCAATACGAACTAAAAGTGATAACAACAGTGCTAGTGACGAAATAGACAAGTGTAATACGTTTAGTGATTCTACATTAACTAAAATTCAAAGGACTTTTAAAGAAATGAAACAAGAAACGACGTTCGATAATCTCTCGCCAAATGTGAAAAGAATGATATCAGGTGCAACGGAAACGACCACGTTAAAATTTCAAAAGAAAACAGTGAATATTGGTAGAACTTCTATGAGGCATAAATCTAACATTCCATTAGTTGGAGCTACGTCTAAAATCTCTCAGTCTGGTGTTGAAATACTTCCTTCAGTTGACATTTATGACCAACCCTGCGCTGTCAAGAGTTTTACTAAATCTAAAAGCGAAGACATAGAAAGCCCCATTAAGTCAGTGCCTATTAAGCCTGAATTTAAAATTGATGATGCTCAAACATACGATGTCCCAACGAATAACAGGCCAGCTATCTATGATGTTCCTGTCGTAAATAATAAAACTGCTTTCGAGTCTTTGTCTCTTCCTTACATCGATCAATCGATCGAGCTCTCTATAACTTCTAACGATAGAGAATTCGATATCAAACTGTCATCGAAAGACAACTCTCCGATGAAACTCACACCTAGAAGTCCCGTACAGTCGCCAGCGAAGATTCCGAAAATGAACGAAGGCACGAATAGTTTGCATCGAAAAGACTTTGCAAATAAAAACGATAGTCCTTCGAAACTTTTGTCGAAAACTGTTCCTTATCCTGAGACGGTAGGGTCAACTGGGAACTTGAAAACTTGCGAAAAAGAGGTCATAAGATTGAATCCTCCTGTGGAAGTATCTCGACCACTGTCGATGAGTTCCATTGCGTCTTCCAGTTCAACTTCAAGCAGTGGAGTTCAAAACAAAGGAGTGAATTCTGCTTACTTGGCTTCGATCGAAAGCCTCGACGATCATAGTGATGCGGATATGACTTCAGCAAATGGTAGCAATAACTTCGTCAATAATGCTGGCATTATGACTGCTAGCATATCGGAGGAAAGACATTCAGAAGATACACCACGTAAGTAACTTTTCTTTTTACACCATATTACTTGGATTTCAGTTTTTAACCTCAGTTGCGACCTCTTTGAGTTTGAGTCTGAAATGGTCGCAAGCGCGGCATGAGCAGCTGGGTTCGGTTCCCAGGTCGGGTAAAGTGTTAGAGTTTTCTGTTAGGAATTTCTTAATAGCAGCTCTGACATTAGATACTCTGCCTAAATCTCACGCGAGCTCTGCCTAAATTTTCAGGGATACATCTAAGTTTGTTGTCACTATTAGCTTTTTAAATGCTACAAACAATTCTGCAGTGCATAAAATTCTTTCTGTTTTTATTAACTCTTTCTTCGCGCATTCGTGGAGAGGTTCAGGTTTTCCCTCTCAGTAATTTTGTGAAGCATATCATAAAACTGTTGTCCTCAGGTGCTCAGCTGGTAGACGAGTTGCCAGGACTGTCTCAACTAGAGCGAGTTTGTGCAGAGATAGTGCAGACTGAGAGCGTCTACGTAGAAGACCTGAGGCAGGTCGTGGAGGTAAGCTTAGTTTATTATGGTTAACTAGTACTTTAGTTTTACCTAAACGAACCATCATGATATATTCTCGGAATGTGCACATTTCTATCAGAGTTGTATTGTTTTATTTCGTAACTGTGAACTATCAGTTTTTATCGTGGTTGGATACTAGCTGAACATTGTTGTCTTTGGTTACAATCGGGATATCTGTAGCTAATGATATCTAACGAACTCCTTTTGGGCAATCGATAGCAGTGTTATACTCAGCTCTTGCTTAGAAAAATAGGTAATAAGTTAGTTACAGGTTAGGTTCACAATTGAAATCAAGAATTACTTTAACATTACAAATGAAATGATTTCGAAATATAAAATGGTTAATTTCCATCTGTTTATTTGTGACTGTGCACTTACTCATTTATCAATTTATCAGTGTATATAAATATAAGGGTAAGCATTGTGTAGGTGCTTATACTGTCTACTAATATATTTTAGTTAGGATTATAGGAGTAGCATTTTTATAGTTATTCACCTTAATGGACAGATAAACAGCTCTATAAATAATATTGTATCCCGCTAAACATATAAACCTGCCATTCATTTGGGACTTCAACTTTGTTTGTTTTGCTACCACTTCCTATCTCTTTGAAACATCAGAAGCGTTCCCATTCTAACCTCCGCTTTATTTAATTAGTTCACTCTCATTTGGACAACGTTACGTAAATTTTCCTTCTGTAAATCTACACCCGTTTTGTATACGATTTTGTTTTTGAATATGGAACTGTCAATATTTTGGTATTCCGTTATTGGCGTTGCTAAAGATAAGAATGATAAAAAATAATGTATTGAAACCTTACTTTAGAAGGAAATTTGGAAGGAGGAAAGGGATGCCTTTGCCCAGTAGTGGGACGAAATGGGCTAGAAAAAAATCTTACTTTTAGTTGAAATTCGGCGCCTAGGTTACTTACAGCATCCACTATGGGATTGAAGGAAATTCTCATGGGATTGAGTACGATAATATGTAAAACTAGGTAGATATAACTAGTTAAGTTACATGTTTTCACGAAAAAAATTAAACTATTTTGTTTTTTTTTTAATATAGAATAGGGAGGCAAAGGAGCAAGTGGGTTTAGTTGGTTTGTTTAGTTTAAAACTACGTTGTTACAAAACTAAGTTCCTTGCACCTAACTACCATGTTATCTACTTGATAGAACGTCCAAATCCGACACTACAATTTACGGAGCATTCTATTCATAGCCAAAACCACACGCCACAGAAAATGTAGGTCAAGTAGGTAATTAAGATTGGAATAATAGCAAATTAAACAACGAGAAAACACGTTGACACTCCCTGGACTTCAGTCCTTAGACTAATTAACAAAATCTTCTTAGACTGAATATAATAATAGTAAGTACTAAGGTACTAACAAGTGCCTCATATAAATGCCTGCATCAATAAATCTTAAATTCGTAGCTCTACAGTGGCTACAAGGGTTAGGCAGAGGCATTCTTTATGCCTCTGCCTAACCCTTCGGGGAATACAGGCGTGATGGTATGTTATGTTAGTTGATTCCGGAAAAATAGCTCAATATTTACTAACCGCAATATTTTCGCGTTTAAATTATAACAGGGTTAGACTACAAAATCGTAGTTTTATAACGAAAGCAAATGGGATTTCATAAGTTCAGAGTTGCGTGTTGTGAATACTCCAGCTGAACATAAGAATATAATTCCTCAAACCAAAAGTGTAGTAATAATATTCTACAAGCCAGCTATTTAGTTCTCAGCAACTATTATCTAGGATCGGTACAATAGAGTTAGGTGGTAACTAGTGACCTACTTCCTTACCAGCTCATACTGGATTACCTACAGGTGATATACTTAATTGTATTTCGAAGGCTTCTTAACTGGTTAATAAGAACCAGACGTATATAACGCAAGACTATTTTAGTTTTGACATCATCAGACAACCGATGCGTTTTCTTAATCCACCTTGATCAGATAATCAACCGAATTACTTATGCGAGTAACGATATAAGCCTACGGCAGCTAAGGGCAGTTACAAGCAGTTTAATTTAGACGTGTAATTGAAAAGAGGGGAATAAATGTACGATGCACGATTATTTATTCTGTCCCTGAACGATTTCTTCAGAATCTAGCTTCAAGAGCGCGTTTTACTTACTCGCTCGCTCGCGTTTAAAACAATTGAGTGTTATTAGTCCATATTCTAGTACCAACTAGTAGTACAGTAGATTATTGGGATGACACGAAATACCCTAGTTCTATTTTTAAATTGATAACATTTTGCTAATGGCTTCTAGCTTTGTATTTGTCATAAAATGTTATTCGTAAACGAATTATTATTTCAACGAGCAATTCCACTCCACAATTCGTTTATTAAAATGTAAAGAGGTCATACTCTTTTTCTTGGAGTCCATTTAGATCGCGTGCGCCTGACCCGCGGCCGCGACTCACGACCGCCGTGCGCGGTCACGACACTTCATTTCATTATGTCATTATTAATTGTTAGGTGCTATTACTTCTTCATTGTATTACTAATAATAAAGCTTTGTTTCTGTTTGCGATTAATCGACTATGTAACATTTTATGTAAGTAGGTATAATTTTTTTAGTAAGAGTTGGAAGGTAGTTAGAACGAGTGATAGATATTCTGTCATTTCAACAGGCGTTATTCAAAGTCAAAGTCAAAATGTTTTATTTCAATTAGGCCATTATAAAAGGTACTTTTGAAAAGTCAAAACTAGTTGCACGGCTCCAAAACGTGGGTCTCATTTTAAAGTTATATAGGTAGAATGAGGGTAAAAGTTTTATAGCAAATCTTCTATGTTAGGATATTGGTATTGCTCAGTAATCGTTTCGTGAGAACGCTGGTAATCATTCCATCAGCTCAGATATTTCATTAGAAAATCAGATAGTCACTATGGCTGAAAAAACAACTCTATTCGACCCCTAGCTGTTCTCAACTAGTCGGTAAGTCGCTAGCCTAATATTAACTATCCCGCTATTGGGAATAGGTTTTTGGCGTTATGAAAGTTATAATTAAAAAAAACACGTGCGTAAATATTTACCAACCGGACTTAATGTTTATCTGATCACTTTAATTACTTCATGTAAATATTTTAATTTAAAAGCTACTTGCTGATTGCGCTTTTATTCAAACTTTCCTTCCATCACTAGCGCTAATAAATTGCTTACATTTATTGGCTGTATTTATCTGAATTTCACTGCACACGCGTCGCCAAACAAATATGGCAGCAGGAAGCTGTCAAAAGTGACAGGTGTCAAATTGTCACTGACACACCGCCATTGCTAATTAGCCGACAGGTCGCTAACATTCGACAGGTTAAAAATGGTGCTCAAAGTGAAATTAAAGTATTTTTGGAATAAAAAATGCGTGTAGTGATCTCGCTTTTACTGACCCATGTCAAAGGCAAGGATTACAAATTAATTATAGGTAGCTTAGCGATCACAGTTTCGTTGATACAATAATTCCTTATTATATCATGACGCCTGCATTCCCTGAAGAGTTAGGCAGAGGTGGACTAATATTCACCCACAGTTCGTCGATGTGTTTGACATCCTATATAATAGGAGCACGCCTATGCGCTAATCATGCACAATTTTAAAATTGAGCTGCTAATGAGAATTTCATAAAAAAAAACCCAAATGAGACAGATTGATGAGGCAGTTTACTCATTACCAATTTTGTAATAAGGATGAATTACATTCGACGTTATCATTTACGTGTTATTGTAATTTTGTTATATATCAGATCTTGATCAAATTTTTATGGGATACAGGATACAGTTTCGGAAGTCGGTAGCGAAAACAAAAGTTCAAACCAAATCGAAGGCACCGAGTTCCGAAACTGTTATTTTATGTTTGCATTATTTTTATGTTTTTAAGGCGGTTTTACTTTTTGTTAAAATTATTTTTTATCAAATGTGGCCTTATTACAGCAGGTACACGTCTGCTTATCCCTTCGGGAATACAAGTGTGATGGTATTTTAAGTTTACGTAGTACATAGAAGTCCGTAAGGTCTTGTCCGACACATAAGTCAGTCACTAAAGACTTTGACACACTGTTTCCTACATTATTGTCGCTGTTTATGTATTGTTTGTACATACGCTAGCTACTTTCGTGTTTGCCTCAGAATTTTTAGACAGGTACTAAATACACGTTACTTTATAATATACATATAGGTACTTGGATAAATATTACTTCTTTATTATCAGATCGCATAATTCGTGTGGTCGCAAGTGCGGCTAAAATTCTAAGTTTGCTTCTCAGGTCAAGCAGTTTTACCGGGTTTTTCCATTATAAAATAATTTGTATCAGTTCTTCGCTTCTTCGTAGCAATGATAGCGTTCTTCGCCGAGTCAATAAATGCTAGACTCCCCTTATTAGTTTTAAATTTCGACCATTTGGCGATTAATTTTCTGTTCAATCTGAATTGAAATCGGTCATAGTAGAAGTTTGGATTTATTAATTAAAATGCAACATCCTTACAGGATCTATGTATGTTTAGTTAAGTTTATAATTCTGTAGACTACATAGTGCAATAAATAAATAAATAATACTATTTACCGGTGTGTACGAAGCCTTACACACGATGTTCTAATTCATTTACACCTCCAGATAAATAACAATTTAGCTTTCTAAAACACAGGTGATACAGTTCAGCCAATTATTAGGAAAGCAGATTAAACTGTAGTTTATTCACAGTTAACTATCTGTTTAATTGAGATTAATGAGAACCAGTTACACGGAGTTAGGGACAGAGACAAAATGAAAATAATTTCTTTATAAATAAAATATGATTATTAAGAATTGCATGCAATGTAAGTGATGGCTTAGTTGTTCAAATTGTAGGTTAGTAATGTAGTTGCGTATGGGATTTCTCTTATTTAAATAGGTAGGTATTTCATTTTAAAAAAATATTACATTTTAAAAAACGACAAGATTATACGTAGGTATAAAAAAATAAGATTAAGTTATCAAACTGACGTTGATAGACATCAATCTGACATTGGCATGTCATGTCAAAAGTGACAAAATTAATGTTAATTGAATACAACTGTACGTACTGTACCTAATACGGTTAAAGGAACCGCTCCGAAATAGTGTTTTGGTGATTTACAATTAATTCTAATGGTCAACAGCTCTGGTTGTGCAACGCCACAACATACTCGTGAATACTGAAAAAATAAAATTATACCGTAAAAAGACTGCCAAGTTTCCTAGTTGAAACCGGTGACAGACAGATTGACAGGGCAATTGATCTTAGTCAGTGTGACCCACCAAATTGACTAGACCCTTGCATTTATTGTGTCGCCCTTTTGTAGCTCATTTTCTTAGGAATAAACGGGACGCGGGAGGTCAATTTATGCTGGTAGAATAATTCTAAGGGAAGACCTGTAGTGGTAAGGTAAATTAATCTCTAGCGTATGTAGATAAAGTTTGAAAATCCTTGGAAAATGTGTTGTTTAGCTCGAGGCGGGTTTTGTATCGTCTGCTAACGGGACACCCTAATATGGGGGTTGATTATAGGGTGCCCATTAATTGTGATCGATTTATTTTTGCTCCTGTTTTTGCTATTATGTAGTTAGAAAATGTTTAGCGTTGCGCTTATATGGTGCTATGGTTATAAGCCTACGTGTGCTATTATAAGACTACTTTTATGGAATTTATCGTGGTTTATTGAACTGTTTCAATCCCGGATTCATGATCGCGGAATGTTTGAATAAATCTAATAAAAACTATTTCTTCAATCCATACATAAATTCTGTTATCCGTATATTTTTTAAAAATTTGAATCGACAAAGCTTCTGTTTGTGACGTCAGAAAAATATTTTCTGGATTTGTCGAATTGCCATTTGTTTGGTTACCCTATTTCCCGTTCTAGGTAAGGGCAACCCCTTGATTGTCTAACTAGTAATAGTGTGGTAATATATTAGAGAGAATTTTAACGATCAGACAAGATTCTGCATATCTTTTTTACATCCCAAAACTGATGAGAAACCTTCTTTCTCTACCTCACGTAAAATAATGTGCCTAATGAGTGGCTTGAATTATTTTTAACTGCACAATTTATACCTATTAGTATGTTATTAACTGGTAGTAGGTAGGGTAAAACATTTTTACAATTTTATGGCTATGAAGGATTAAGGTTCCCTATTAAACCATACGTAATAAGACCCAAAAACTCAATATAACATACGGATTACAACACTATCATAAGTAAACAAGCTGCCTAAATAACTTCATACATTATTGATATCAATAAACCAAGCAACATGAATGAAAGCTCGCGTTATGTTATGTTCTATTTTTAAATAAAGCTTGCCCACGGTGCATATTTATAAAGCTTGCCGTGCGTGGGTCGCCAGTTATAAAAATAACGTGCACGACATTGTAATGTTAGGCTGGGTTTAGATGATACTCTACAATAACAAAAGGTAGCTTTTGTTTTGACTTCAACACGACAATGCGTCTAAATAAAAATATTATTTAATAATTATAATTATACCTTTATATCCATTTAAATTTGGAATCATGTATATTTCATTGGTACGTTTACTATTGTGTCTTTAATATATAAAATTCTTATTCTATATTTTTTAAACAGAGTTACGACTGCGTTCCCTTTTCAAATTATGTAAGTTGTTCTTTTTTTAGCATCCCCACACTATTATTTTTCCAAGATTTTTTTATTCATGTAAGTTTGTTTATTTTAGGAATTGGTACAAAAAATAATCAAGCACCCGTATTCTAAATTAACTATGTAACATATTTACTATCTAATTAATAACTTAATGGAGTTTAACACTGTGGTGGGAATCGCTGTCACATAAATTACGACAATTAGATCTCACGCGCTATGGCAGTTAGGAATCAGGTTATCGTTGTGGGTCCCGCTTTAAAAAGGATATTCATCTAATAACTCAGAATGACTACATTTAAAAGACTCATTATAATATATTTATATCACAATCGTGCGTCTGAGCAAGTCTTTAGATAGTTGTACGATGTCGATACTTACCATACAATACGTCATAAAGCCAGTGACAGATTGTTAGCGAGATTAATGGGCGATCGACACTGCACATATAACTGTGTCTAATTATACGTTGTACCAAAAGTTTATAATACTGACAACATCTATAACAGTAGAGTGCTATTGGAGGAGCCGGAACAATTTGAGATCCTTCACAGTATTAGAGTGCAATCAGACATTGTCTAACATTAGAAGACACATATTTGCTACTAAGTACTATGTCTTGACTTAAAAAGAGACCACGATTCTCAGACTTTGTTTCGCTGTTTCTTCTCAGAGTTTGTCAGTAAGGAAATGCTGGCGGCATCTAGTTAAAAAAAAATGACTTATAAAAGTATTCTTAAAAGCATCTACCGATTTACAGAAATAAATATCAATATATAATATATCAATATAGCCTAAATTCAAAAGAACGATTTTTTTATAAGGGGCTACGTAAGAACTAAAAGGCTATTTGAGATTTGAGACTCATGATTTGCGAAGCAATTGAGCAGTTTAAATAAACCCAGAATTCCGTTATGAAAAATATGTTTTGAGATTGCTATAATTTTAATATATTTAAAACAAAGTTGTAAAGCTTAATATTGATTCATGTTTTTTTAAAAGAGTATTTATGGCGTTTCTTGCCGACTCTTCTCTCCATAAGATCCACTTTTTGGAACCGTGCAACTAGCTTTGACATTTAAAAGAACCTATTTTAGTTGTCCAATTGAAATAAAATATTTTGATTATGACTTTGAATAGCCATAATTACATGCTAGTTAAGGATTATAATGTTTTAAGTTCTAAGTTGGTAATGACTATATTATTATAAAAGACTAACAATATTCAGTTGAACATTTAAGAATAATTCTCAATAATAGGTACCTATAACCTAGTTTTAAAATTTTCCCCGATCCCTCCCACATCCACAATTTACTAGCCCGTGTAGATGTGTATAATTAGTGATTTATATACGCGCATTTAAATTTTGTGATCGTAAAGATTAAATATATTCATTGATAAGCGTGCAGCTTTCTGTTTCGCTCTGAGTCAAGAGCTGACGCGTTTAATAAGAAATCTGTTGATAGATTTGCTTACGACACATAAGATTCTGACATTACTTGTATAGACCTTGTGTCAACATTCTCAATACTCAATATTTATTGCATTCCAAAATGTAGTTCAATGTTAGATGGTAAATTTAACAATAAATTAGGTTCATTATGGACCCCGTCGGGCACAGCAATGTAGGAGAGAGGAAGCAATGTGTGTCTATAATTATTAATTATAATTAAAATTATTTTATTTCGTAAGCAAATTTACCGACTGATTTGTTATTGAGACCGGCCGAAAGTAAGACACTGCGCTTTGGTGGGTCTCGTGGCTAAGTAATTACTACGCTGGTCAATCGATCTGCAAAAGCTATGAATATCGTGTTTTCCGAATATTTAACTATTAATCTCACTGAATGCTCATACGTACACCTATGACAATCTTTTGTGGTCGTCAGATACCCGTAAAAAGCCTGACAATCAATTTATCTTAAGAATATACATACACACGTATTTCTCAGAAGTTAATTTGCGCAGGCTGATGGCAGGTTCAGATTTAAAGTTACTGTCAAAATAGTTGCAAAGGCTAGGATGATAAATGGATGACGCTTTGCTCGCTCTGTTTTCTTTTAGATTTCTAGTATTGAAGACACACCTCTCACCTTAAACAAAAAACAATGCATCCAGCGAAACGTTGGTGTTTTGTAGAGGTCATTTGACCTGTCAAATTATGTAGATCACAAGTTAGTACCTACCTATCGTAATTTAGTAACTACATATAGTATTTAATACATTTATAGTAATTTCAGGATTCACAGGTCGTACCATAACGTGTTATTGCGATTGTTTTACGATCGAGAAAGAGGAATGCCGCCATGCACATTAAATAGCGCCATCCATTTCTCACAGTCAAAAAAATATCGGAATAACAGATCCTCAGATTGGTTTCCAGTAGGTAACAGTAAGATTTACGATCATATAAGTATAGTAATCAAATTTTGCTCTAAAACTGCTCGCTCTTACATCTTACGTCTTAGTGGGTAGTTTATCGAGTTATTTATACAAGGCGTGCACCGCACGGCACGTGGGTTTGATGCACTGCTGTAGCTCGCGGCTGTACAGCAAGGATGCGCAGGCGCACGCTGCGAGATAGATAGTCGCACAAGAGCCATTAATACCTGAATTAGGAATCACATTAATCCTGCTTTCTCTAGTGTCATTTCGTCAATTGAACAAAACATAATATTACGCCTGTCATCTCCGAAGGGTTAGGCAGAGGCCTACTAGTGTACACTCAGAGTTAGCCGGTGTGTTTAGATCCCATGTAACAGAGGGCGAGTCTATTGGCCTTAGAAGACATGTTACTGAGAATTTCATAGAAAAACCCCATAACATATTGTTCTACCTGGAAATCGAACTCACGACCTCTAGCGTAGCAGTCGCGCTTAGGACCACTAGCTAATGAGTGCAGTTTTCAAAAAGCGTCAACTGAAACGTCATATAAACGTCAAACTCTTATATGGAATGCGGAAAATCTTAATGGATCGTTTTTCACCTGATAGGGAGGCGGCAGGGGTTCGACATTCCCTTGAAGACAACTGCGATTTTATGTATGCATATATGAGTACGACTCCTCATTTGCCCAATAGTTACAGCCATGGGATTCTTCGGAAATAACTAAGTAGGTACCTACGTAGTTGTAGATTTTTATGTGGGCAGAGCAATCAAAATATTTTTATTTCGGACTTTCGGATATCATAAAAACGCAATGTCCTATTAATAGGCTAGGTGGGCGGATACTGTTATACGAATGCAGTAAAGATGTGTACACATCAGCGTGGAGCGGCGTTTTGTGTCGTATTTGCGTATTAATATAGTGCTCAGTGTGTCAAGTGTTTGTTTGTTTTACTCTTGATTAATTTCGATGAATAAAACATGAGCAATATGACCATTATTTCGTGGAAGTTCTTTATCTACTTAAATCAAGTATTTTACCTATAACAGTTATTTTACGTCAATATTACTTTTTCAGTGTTTTTTTTTTGTAGATAGATCGTAATAAATTCACGTAGGGATCTAAAATTTTATCTGGTTTCGACGGTAACGGAAAACATAGTAAAATAATTAATATCGCATGTCGAAAACAACTTGTAAGTGATAGACATCCTGTCATCTCAGTTACCCAAACTAGGCTACTGCGTTGGTGAACTTCCTACGAATTATGCTGTGAGATTTATTGTTTTTCTACAATTAAAGGGCTCTAATGAAAAGTCCCGCTTCTTATTAAGACATTAAACAAAACAATTACACATTACACGACCACCAATACGACGCGTATCGCATAATGTAGACACATCTTTATTTACAATTAAAATGATAAGTATTTTGTACTCACGTGCGTTTAATTTCATCGGATAATCCGCACCGACATTCCTTGGATTAATATCAGCTCAGTTTTAATTGGAAAATGACTAATCTCATCTGGGTGCGGTGGTTATATATCTTCGGAGCCAATTTATTAAACGTTTTGACACAGAATTATGCCGTAATGCCATTTAAAAAGCTATGCTAAGGTAGTGTGCAGTCGTAAATTTGATCAGTTGTATCGGACCTGGGAACAGACTGAAATGTATGTAACCTAATATTGAATATTGAGGCATAACTACTGTCGTACTAGAACAGCCAAGTCGATTGTTTTGCGTAACCGACAAGCGATTATAGCTTTTGGTTTTAAGAATGTTGTCTCATTAGTTCTGTTGCATCGTTTACAACTAAAACAGGTAATTTTCACGCGCAAACAATTATCCTCGACCAACAACCCAGGGCATCTATAACATACTATAACTTCGTAAAATAACAATTTGGAGATAGCTTGCTTTGTAATGATTTCTCCGGAATATTACGAGTACCTAACTGTATTAACATTAATAACTCAATGGCGTTGAAATATATTTTCGAATTTAAAAGGAGTGGGTCTTTAATGAGATTTAGTTACCATTTGTTCCACTTCTCGTTTTATGGTGGTGTGAAATGATTCCACGGTGTCGCATTTAGCGGCGTGTGGTCTCAGCTGCAAATAGACTTGAGACTTATACCATCACTTCTGATGAGAGTCATTAGTGCTTATTTAAGATCAAAAGGAAAATGCATTTAAAAAAGAACAACATTTGAGGCCGCCATATTTTACCAAACTTTTTGCTTACATTTTTTCCTATTTTTATGTAAGTACAGTCAACATAAACGTTAGGTATACAGACATCTAATGAAACTTATGTTTTGACACAAAACGCAGGTGTTGCCTTAATTCAAACCTTTAGGTGGATAATTTATAATGAGAGACGCAAATGTAAATAAAAAATTTTAAGAACCAGATAACCGTTAGCTGTCTGCACACTTGCCTATCTCTTTTGTTGACTGTACTAATTATTACTAGCAGTTAACGGAGAAATACCGAGAGGAATGGCGTGCAATGGAGGACACATACACTCCGCATTGGGTGAAATAAAGGCTGAGAAAGAATTATTACTTACTTTCCTTCCAGAAAATTGTGGAATCCCACCATATAGCCTTGTAAGTTGCAAAATGGCTAAACTCTCCCAAGGATGGAACCTAAGAATATTCCAGCGAAATCTAATCAAGCTAGAAAGTATTCCTGGTTCGAGAATTTCGTGATAAGTGATACGATACATTCACATATCATATCACATAATAATGTTTGTTATATTATGCTCCCAATAAACCTACTCTTAATGGTCATAATTATAAATTTATGAATGATAGTTCACGTTAAATCATTAATCTTTAAATTACTACAACCCACACAAGACCATCGTGTGAAATTCTATGCAGCTTACAATAAAAGAATGACAGTCACACATACATTTGTAATTAAGTATTAAAACCATCTCATTATCATGTCGAGTGCATGCTGTATCATAATCAGACGCGATTAATACATCGTCGCCATGAGATTTCTGCTTTGGTCTTACTGACTAGGCGCTTTGACGGTCCGTTTACAATACGCGTTACTGCTACGAGGATAGGTGGTGAAAACTAATTTTTATTCAATAAGTCTTTGGTTGATTTTCGATTTAATGCTTATTTTTATCCGATTTCTTTTATACAATAAAAGTGAAATTTAAATCTTATTAAAATTCCGCACGTTAAAAAAATAGTACCAACCCTACAATCGCGAAATAAATGTACAAATTCATATTTTTTTTTAGTTAACTCTCCAACATTTATGGGATCGTTGTACTGTGTAGGTAATGTAATGACCGCCTTTCAGATTAATCAAATGTAAGTTTACAAAAAATTATATTCTGTAAGGGAGCATACCACGGTCCAATGGCTGGCTTTGTGGAGTGCAGAACTTGAGAGAACGTGGAACCTTCTTAGTTCTAATGATGCGATTTTTTCGTTGACTTCGATGAGTGTAAGAAGGAGAGAAGCGCTGGGCGTATTCTTTAGCTGTATTTTTTAAACGCGCTGTAAATACGCATAGTGCGTTGACAATCATACGCATGTGAGTGACAATGGCAGTGAAAATGTGGGTTAAACCGGTGCCTCGGGTTATGTATGAGTATACCTAACCACTCACTCGCATAGTGGACACGTAGCCTTATTTATGCATTCATCTATTGTTTATATTGTGCCGCGTTTGGAACGGAGATAGTAGATCGCTCGAGCGCTCGACCATAATATTTATATAGGGAAATATAATTCATTTTTCGTGTTTATGTTTATTTTGTTGGATTTGAATTAGTGAAGGCGATTGCGGTCGTTGACCTAACCGTACGTTAAATTAACCATGTTAATGTGGGATGAATTTGACGTCAGTATCCATTTAGTGGTGATTAGTCAGTAGATACAACTTTTCTCATAATATAGTGTTATTTAAATTAAGTACAAATCCGTAGTAACGTGAGTTTTATACTGGCAACATACATCAGAATAGATTTTCGACTACTAAGTCAATAGACTAACAATTCTTGTGTCGGATTGGTTCTGTGTTTGTGTCGGTCTATGAATGTTGAATGAATCTGGTGCACGAATGAATTAATATGATCTAATTCCTTGTCCCCTAAAGGCTGGTTTATACTAATGGGCCAGAGAATCATTATTGCACATCCAACGTGGATATGAGGCAGCCTCCATTCTCAATCTATATACATAGTTGAAGGTGGTATTGTACAGTGAGTACAGTTGTAAAGTGTTTTTTTTATACCACTAAGGTGGCAAACAAGCATACGGTCCGCCTGATGGTAAGCGGTTGTAGGTATACTATTTGAATATCTACTATCCTATTTATTTTCACCATAAAAATGCCTCATTAGTCTATTGGTCGTAAAAGTGACTTACGGTAATGTCCGGATTCAATTAACATGTCGAGCAAAGTGCTATTCGGCATTTCTATGAATTAGTAGCAGCTAGGAGTTTGGGATTTGTGTAGGATTATCCCCTGTTAGGTACCTATATTTTCCATGGGACCTAAATATGTCGTCGTCGTGTGGGTGTATATTAGTATGCTTCTGAATTTCGGGTAATACAGGCCTGATGGTATGTTATGTTATGTTTTAAAACCACTAAGAATGTTTTTCTATTAAGCATGTTTTCTAAAGTGTCTGTGCATAAAATGAAGCAATGTTAAAATAACAACAGTCTACGGCCATGACAGTGACATTGCGGGCGAGTTAATGACGCGAGTGCACTGTAGTGGACACTCCACTGCGCCCACGCACTGTTGTTTAAACTTCACGTGAATGAACAAGTAAATATAAGTAGATTAATGGTGTATTTTATTGACAACGTCTGTCGGTTGGATTACTTCATCCAAGTTCAGCAGAGGTTCCAAGCTATTGTTATTATTTTTATTGACATTAATCCAACCTCCGAGGTGTTGCTAATATTTCATATCAAAGCTCAAAAACACTGAAAGTCGAATCCAGATCCTTAAGCTCAGCAGCTACTCAAGTGACCACGATACCATTGAGTCAGTTAGTCTTTCACAAAAACTTTCTTATTTATTTTTATTATGACTTTCACGCCTAATATAATATTGCACCTATCTTATAGTTAGTAGTTTGGTGGGTGTAGAAGTGTAGTTTCGCCTACGCTTTCCGGGATTATAAAAACCAATAACAACCCGATCAAAAATTCAGTGGCGCCGTGTATCAAACCAAGGTTTTTTTTAAATTCTTTGTTCTTTGCTCCGCAAATCCAAGTTATGAGCGAAAATTTATACCTACCGAACTGAAGCAAATTTTGTTTTCATACTCCATTAATTATAGCAAAAATCGCGAACCGTGGGTGTACTTTAGTATTCACATCTCTGACTACCCTTCGGGGAATAAAGGCGTGATGGTACGTTAAAAGGGAAGAGGTCGTCTTAGAAGGACGTACGCCGATCTTATTGGTGAGACACTTAAAAAGGTCAGGTACTCGCAACCGGCGCGTATGTATGAGACGATATTGTATCTATGAATGTGGAAGAAGCAAAACAAGTATGCAAGAATCGTAGCAATTGGTGGTCTGTAGTTTCTGCCTACCCCTGTGGGAGAATGGTGTGAGTGTATGTATGTTAAAAATCATTGATTGTTGAAGTGTTTCAATAGAATATTTCATTTCATCTAAGCGTGTGATCCGCCTTAACAGGAGCTTGATCTCGAGCGATCGGCTTACCCTATATATTCAAATGGCGTGCTCAATCTTATAAATACGAGCCAGCAATCACATCTACAGTAGCGGTATTCAATTGCGTATGAATGAGATGCTGGTATTGCAAACACGGAAGTTTGCTTCTGATACGGAAAAGCTTATAAAAAACCGGCCAAGTGCGAATCGGACTCGCACACGGAGGGTTCCGTGCCGTATCTAAAAAACGGCAAAAAATTCATGACTTTTTAGTATTTGTTGTTATAGCGGGAATTATAACAACAAATACTAGGAAATTTTTTTAATTGTCTAACTATCACGGTTAAATAGAATTTTGCATTGAGTTTGTAATTATATACTTACTTGAAAGGTACAACAGTTATGTCCTTAATCTGGTCAGTGGTTTAGGCCTGAAAAGGTAACAGATAAACAGACAGACAGGTACATCTGCATGTATAACTGATAAGTATTATAAGTGCCAAAGTAAATCTTTGATGAGTTTGGCACTTTTTTTGTTATACATACGTTATAAAAGTCTAAATTCCGGGAAACGAGATATCAAAATAATTAGTGTAAGAAAGTAATCTTTTGAAAGGCAAAAGTGATCAGATAATGGCGTTATGCAGGCATGTACGTAATGCTGTTGCCATATACAAACTGTGCCCAATATGGCGAACGCTTCGTGATACCTTTATCACGTTATCAGAGCTTTCTAGCGCCGTGCGCGGGAGCACGCGCCGCGATAGCCGTGTCTAAGGGCCGGGACATATTGACGCGGTTATGACTAAACTTATGTCGCGATAGATACCTAACATATTTTTGAAGCCTTTGACTGCCGCATCAAAACAGAAAAATCGTGCCCTTGGCGTTCAAGCTCCGAAGCATCCTTTAAAAATTTGTCACTCAGTCGCGACCGTGGCGTGCTGGGCACATCTTGGTTTGTTTTCTATGCATGACTGTGGCAGTCAAAAGGTTAAACATGGCTAATGACTAAGTAGGTCACAAACTCGCTGTGGCTGGATTAAGTTTGACAGTCTTGTCCCAAATATATGTAGGTACTTACAAAAATAGCTTTCATTTTCTTCCGTATCATGATGGAGGCAGAAATTAAACTATTTACAGGCAGTAAAGAGAGGAAACAAGTACTTATGTTCATCATCACCCCATATATTGTCCCACTGCTGGGCTCAGGTCTCCTCTCGTAGTGAGAGGGGTTAGGCTATAGTTTATCACGCTAATCTACTGCGGGTTGGCAGACTTCAAATGTCGTTGAGAAAATCTCTCAAGTGTGCAGGTTTCCATACGATGTTTTCCTTCACTGTTTGAAGAGTAGGTGCTGCTGAGTTCATCTGTGTCTATAATACTCCCTTTTAATTTAATTCTGCCGTGAAGCAATAATGTGCTAACATTATTATATTCCGGTTTGAATAGTAATGTAAGTCAGTGAAATTATAGGGCAAAGTAGGCTTAACAGTTACTGATGTCTTAAGATGTCACCGCGCGCCATAACCATTGGCACAGATATTACTACACTAGTTGGCACCACTGGTGTTACCGGCCATCTGTAGGCTGCGGTCTATGCTTGTTTGTCATCTAAAATAAAGAAAACGGTTCAAATATGTGACTACATAAAGAGAACTTCATACATTATTGAACTTATTATTATAGGTATAAATATCATATCTTTATGATGTTGCAGAATATCATGAATTAACAATGACGTCGTTTAATCGTTATAGAAAGTGAACAGTTCTCACCTTAGACCACATAGATTTAAGTACTTGTTATGGATGTGTGAAATTCGAAAGTATCTAAAATGTTATGTGACTAAATACGCCTGCAAATATATTTATCACCAGAAAGCTTTTACAGATCACAGCCTTCCTAGTTAAAATTTGCCTTTTTAAACACACAAAATCGATCCGACAAAATATTTTACAGTCCAAAATATCAATTAAAAAAAATATATTAATTTCGCAAACTACGACAGAATTGAACGACTGCATCTCAGTATAGAAAGTATTCCAGAAATAGCCCTAGATTAGTTAAAGATGAGATTGTATTATATTGGTGTATTGGTAAAGTCCTTCAAAAGAATCGTGTGTGTATCACAAGCTGTATGAAAGTGGAAGCAAAAGAAGCAAAAGAATGCTAGAATCGTAGCACGACGGACGTTCTATAGTTTCTGCCCATCGCGACGGTTTATGTATTTATACATATAGGTAGGTACATATTAAGCATACAGGGTGTTTGGTAGAACGTTGAACATACGAAAATGGTGGTTAGTTGGGGTCATCTGCTACCCACTTTGCCCAAATTATTTGACCTTGGCCGCACCGTTTTTTTTTTTACTTTTTTTTTCACAGAAAATTACCAGTTTTTTTTACTTTAAATTTGAATATCTTTACTTGTGACGGGTAAAACAGGCAGGATGTTGTTTTGTATTAATGTCTAATTGTAGCAGACTCTCATAAAATTATTGTTTGGTACAGATTTTAATGGGAAAAAAGGTATGAGTCTTTAAAGGTACAAAAAGATGTAAAAAAAATGCATATGATGCATAACTTTGACTCGCATTAAGTAACAAGTAAAGATATTCGAATTTAAAGTTAAAAAAAACTGGTAATTTTCTGTGAAATTAATAAAAGTAAAAAAAATCGGTGCGGCCAAGGTCCAATAATTTGGGCCAAGTGGGTAGCAGATGACCCCAACTAACCACCATTTTCGTATGTTCAACGTTCTACCAAACACCCTGTATATTAGTGTAGGTACTTAGCATTGTGAAAAATATAAGTATTTTTCGCCCCAATGTGTCTTTAGACTTAGGTAAGTCGCAGATTCCACTAATTTGCTTTAGAAATTCGTTCTAATTTTACGTTCTGAAAGTGGAGCGGAAGTCATGCGATCGTCCTGCCCACTATAATGACGAATCGAGTTACAACTAGGACAATAAGATATCCTTTATTATGTTGATATAATGTTCCTATTATTTCGTTTTCGAAGTAAAAAAAAGGTAATTGACGCATATGAATTTCATATCATCAGTATTTTTTGTTTTGTTTTTAATAGTCAGGATACCTTTTTTTTCAAATCCACCGGAAAATTCTGGAATTTGTATGGGTAAATGTTCTTTAAAAGAATCCACCTAACCCATCCATAGACTGCCCGAAGCCAACCACTCCTTGCAAATTGACCGATGCAGTGTAGATATTCTGAAGTCACTGCAACAGATGTCAAACTGACATTTTTATGTCACAAGAATCGTACTGACTAAAACAAAATTTGATTCATGATATTTTCTTAATCGATTTACTACAGTCAGACGATAGTTGACGCAATGAACATACCTTATTGCCCTTTTTGTAAACATTTGGAGTGGTAGGAAATATGGAACTTCATTCGCGTGATCATGGTGACAGCTGTCGGGCGTATCAAGCTATGTTTAACAAAGTTCACCTCGCAGGCTAGTAATATAACCTCTGTGGCTTGTGTATGTTAGCACCACGTACTGTGTGCCGCTCATTGTGGCGTTAACCACAGGGCGACCACAATTACAAGTGGGCCGGAGGTAAATTGAGTATTGTTCTACAGCCAGACTCGACATCTCAACAAAGAAATACCTGAATATTATAGTTTTGAGCCGTATACGGCCAAACCAAATACTCAAACGCTTTTCATTTGCACGATGATAAGAATAGTCCACTGTGGGATTCGAAACTGGCTTCTTCTAGTTGAATACACCAGACGACGACAAAGGAAGGTTCGAATCTTGCCCGTAGTTGAATTTTTCCTTTACTAAAAATAATAATTATTTTGTATTTTCCATGCTAAGATTATAAAGTTGATAGTGAAGGCAAAATTCAATCGCGGGCAGGATTTTTCTGGTTAGATACACCAGACGCTCTGACCGCTAAGCCACCGCGAGTCCCACCCGCTTGATCGAAATTTGCCTTCACATTCTGAATTTACGTAATAAGGTGCCGTTGGCGGCATCTATTGAAAAGCAAGTTACCTTGCTCCTCAACCGACATGACTTACTTCACAATTAGTTCGATATCGTACGATGCCACCTGGATGGATTTTTTTGCATTTTCCATGCTAAGATTATAAAGTTATTTTAATAATTAATTTCATAATCTTAGCGCGGAAAATGCAAAAAAAAATAATACAAAAAGATAAGAATACTCATTAGTATAGTGGTCCTTAGCGCGATTACTACGCTAGAGGTTCTGGGTCTGATTCCCAGGTCGAGCAATGTGTTATTAGATTCTTGTATGAATTCTCAGTAGCTCGGACTCACCTCCTACTACATGGGGCTATGATATGAAGAGAAACAAGAGAAAGAATACATCTAGATACATTAATTGATCAACACCAGTATTTTATAGTCAAAATAAGTACTTCCTCATTAGTCTAGAGGCACTAAGTGCGACTGCTACGCTAGAGGTTCTGGGTACGATTCCCAAATCGAGCAGTGTTATTACATACCGGCAAACATACCGGAGAACTGCAGTTTTGCCTACCCTTCGGGGAATATTTGCGTGATAGTATGTTATGATAAGAAGAAGAATCTCTGTATCTGATCAGCACCATTATTTTCTAGGAAGAATGAATTTATATTATTACCTACCTAAATCATTAAACATAAGTTCTCTTCCACCAGGGTTACCTGCACGTATGGCGGCGGGAGGTGACCTTCTCCGATGAGCAGCTCAGCGAGCTCTTCAACAACATTGAAGATATCTACACGTTCAACAGGTAAGTACATAATTTTATTAATGAAAGGCTAGTTTACCGTGGTACGCACTGTCAAACATAATTGTATTCGCGGTCACTAGGCCTCTACCATCTCTACCATGAAATTGAAGTAGTTGTTTTCCTTTCCCCCAGCAAAACGAACGTGGTAATGAATACGAACAACTATTACTACTGTGTTTTATTTATGAAACGTTATGATTCTGCTCGGTTCCGGTGCGTTTGTTTGTTTTGTTACTCCAAACTCTGTTCATTTGTGTCTCCAAATATTATTGTACGACCAAAATCTCCACTACAAAAGGATGCTAAACATCCAAACTTAAAAAAAACTACACAAACTTATAAAAATAAAACAGATTACCGATTTAGTCTTGCTGGTATCCAGTTATTTATTATAAATGCTTGTTTTCAAGGAAAACCATAATCGTTTGGTGATGGACAGTAACTACCGGAAAATACGGTCGTACCTACTTGCTTTTCATTACGTAAGTCCCGTTCTAAACAATAATTATAATTGTCAACTATAAGGAAGTTATTTAGATATGCTGACGGCCATTTTAAATTTAATTAAAAGTGCTCGGACAGTTATATGCAGTAGGTATGTACAAGATAACGAAGTCTTTTGTTCAATGTTAGGCGATTTTCCCGTATAGTGCGACGCACAGCGGAATAGAAACAGGCAGGCTATTTTATATAAATAGGTAGGAACCTATGTTATATTGGAACCATACGATACTGATAATGGTAGGCAGGCAGAAATTGACATAATTTTTATCATTTTTACTTACTTTAGGAGTCAAGTTGTTTGAAATGTCTAACGATTGCGGTTTGTACAACTCATAATAATAGTATTTAATATTGTAAAATAAGGTTATTTTAGTGAAGGAAAAATTTAATCGCGGGCAGGATTCGAACCTGCGTCTTCTGGTTAGATACACCAGACGCTGTGACCTCTAAGCCACCGCGAGTCTCACCCGCTTGATCGAAATTTGCCTTCACATTCTGAATTTACGTTATAAGGTGACGTTGGCGACATCTATTGAAAAAGTCAATCGCGGGCAGGATTCGACCCTGCGTCTTCTGGTTAGATACACCAGAAAAAAAATCACAAAAAGATAGTTAAAAGGTAAGGTGGCATCGTACGACATCGAACTAAGTAAGTCCTGACGGTTGAGAAGCAAGGTAACTTGATTTTCAATATGTAATTTCAGAATGTGAAGGCAAATTTCGATCAAGCGGGTGGGACTCGCGGTGGCTTAGAGGTCAGAGCATCTGGTGTAACCTCTAACCAGAAGACGCAGGTTCCAATCCTGCCCGCGATTGATTTTTTCCTTCACTAATATAACTTTATATATATTTATAATATTAGCATGGAAAATGCAAAGTCACAAAAAGATTGTAAAATAAATTTATTTCCATAACATGAGTAGGTACCTACCATCACGCCTGTATTTCCCGAAGGTTAAGGCAGAGACGTATAATGTACACCCACCATTTGTCAATATGTTTAGGTCCCATGTAATAGCAAACTCCGAGCTGCTTATAATTTCATAGGCAAACCCAATAATAGCACTTTACGTGAATATTTGGTATAAAAGTGCTTTTTTACTGTTTTTATCGCGTTATAATTACATTTGGTTTAGTTAACATACCATCACGCCTGTATTCCCCGTTAAGCAGAGGCGTACTTAATGGACACCCACAGTTCGCCAGTATGTTTACTTCCCATGTTATAGGGGGCGAGCCTATACCCATTAACCGGGCACAAATCCAGACTCCGAGCTGCTATTGAGAATTTCATAGAAAAACCCAATAACACTTTGCTCGACCTTGGAATCGAACCCAGGACCTCTAGCGTAGCAGTCGCGCCCAGGATCACTAATGAGGCAGCTAAATTTAATAAATAATTATCTTATCTTATCTTACATCTATATCTATACTTATAATAAATCTGTAGAGAGGTCAATTCTGTACATGAAATATATTTCCAAAATAACTATCAGCGGGTGATTAGTGATCGATGCTGACACCAAAAATGCAATCAGTAAAATTTTTGTCTGTCTGTCTGTCTGTCTGTCTGTCTGTATGTTCGTTATAGAAACAAAAACCACTCGACAGATTTCAACGAAACTTGGTACAATTGTTCTTCATACTCCTGGGTAGGTTATAGTATACTTTTCATCACGCTAAGATCAATAGGAGCAGAGCATTGAAGGAAAATGTTGGGAAAATGAGTGATTAATGAGAAAGGTTTCAAGCTATAAAACATCACGCTACAACCCTTAGGAACGGGGCAACGCAGGTGAAACCGCGGGCGAAGAACTAGGGAACAAAGTAACTATTCCACGCGGACGAAGTCGCTGGCAAAAGCTAGTAATATAATAAAATTGTATCAGGCCAATGTCTGTACATGATAGATATTAAAGAAAAAATAGTATGGAGGGGCTTTATTAAAGCAACAGAAGCCAAAACAACAATTTTTAGAATTTTTGTCTGTCTGTCCGTCTGTCTATATATTTGTAGGCGCATCACGCAAAAACTACTGCATTGAATTGAATGCAGTTTTCATCGATGTAATGCTAGAGGTCTAACTTAAAATTTGGTGCATGTTTCATGTTGATACGCCGCCTAGAATCCGACTTATAGTAATACGTTACAGCTAGTAATTTATCGCTTAAAAAATATTTAAAAATATCGATTTTTTTATGTTCTACGACTAACGAGTCCAGTCATCTCCTAATGAGTTCGAATTTTGAATAGTTGTCATTGTCAAACTTGTCACGTCAAGTAGTCGTATTACATTTTGTTTTATATTACGTTTTTTCTGGCGATCCCCTAAACTTCCTCCCGTTCGGAGGGTGTTAAAATAATAGGTAGGGTACTTTTGGGACAGGAGAGGGTAAGTTTTACAAAAGAGGGATATGTGTGTGAATACGTATTTATAACAGTATGAACGTCTATGTGTGTGCTTACCTATATACAGGTTGTAAACATTATAGAAACTAAAAAGAGTTAAACCAAGTTGATACTTATCACAAGAGTTTAGATATACGAACTATTAAAACATAAGTAACGTATATTTTCAATGTAAGGTGTGTTTTGCACATCCCTTAAATTTGTTCAAAGAACCAGCCAGCTTGCTATAATATAACTTAATCTTTCTTCAATCGGAAATTTCTGCAGAAATCCGTACCCCGTAGTGAGTTAATTTTGCGTTATCTAAACTAATAGAATGTTTAACAGCCTGTATTTCATTCGGCCTATAGATGTGTGTGCCCGTGTAACATAATGGATGTGTGTGTGGTCCCCTTTTAGCAAAAGAGTGTAGTTTCTATACTAATATTGAATTACTATTATTATCTTCTAAATTAAGTGCGGCTCGTTAGTTTATAATGATATGCATTTCTGAACATTTTCTGTTATTTGATCCGTGTTTTTTGGGAAACCTGAGAATCTGTAAATTGTTCTAGGAGTCGCACGAGCAGGTCCTTCCTGAATTCGATTCTTTGAGTTTGGGTTTTAAATATAAAATACAGTAACGTCAGTGCCCCACACATTGTGTGGTTCCATGTAAAAGGGGGTAAAAATCCCCCTTGAAATCTACACCCATTGCCCATGGAGCCCATTATCCGGGCACAAATCAAAACTGCAAGCTGCTACTGAAAATATCATAGAAAAACCCAATAACACTTTTCTCGACCTAATAATCAAAATTATCAAACCCAGAACCTCTAGCATAGCAGTGGCATTTGGGACCACTAGACTAATGATGCAGTCAGTTTAAGTTTTGTACAATTTAATACAAATAGTTCAGCTCCTTAATTCTTTAAACATGCATCACTGGTTTCCTTCGGAAGATACAGACGTTAAGTTTCAAAAGTAAATGCCGAATCAGTTTTATAATTAGTGTTTTTGGTAAAACAGAAGCTACCGAATGATAATTAGGTTCAATTTCACAGACCATTGACTTGAAACATAAATGACTGTTTTACTTTACATTGTCAGGTAAATTGTGAGAATGTCGCCCCTGGAATTGAAAGCTTTATATTGCTTATATGTCGACACGCTTGGCGTAGCGGCTGAGCGATCGGCTTTTGGGCATTGAGTTTGATGCTCACATGGAGCAAGCATTTGTATGATCTACAGGTAATTGTTCCAGGTCAAGCGTTCGTGTATGTGAGAATTTTTGTTTGTAATGGAAACCAAGGGTGGGGCAACATTCTTTTTCTTAAAAATTACCGAGTTTTTATATTAAAATTTACCACTCTCGTCTTTTTGGTGTCTACAGACTGTGAACGCCGCTGACCACAAGGTAGGCCTAATATAATTATGTTAGCTACTTACCTGGTATAAAAGAAAGAAGTAGCTACTAATTAGAGTAACTGCAAGGAACGCTCATTACAACACATTATGAAGCTCATGTTATATCTCTAAATAACGTATAAAATGTTCTAGAAACATTCGGATTCAAACGGTTGGGCAGTGCCGCTCTCGGCCTACTCTTTACTTAAAATACATAATTCAGGAATAATTCTGTGCATTCTATATTAGCGAATGACTCCCAAAGATAACCGTAGCGCGACCTATCTCATAAAAACTTCATGAACAATGGGAAATACAGCCCTACGCTATTTACTTATCAGTAAGATCTGTTTTTATTTAACGGTATTACACATTCAGTATACATCTAATTATTTTACTCTGAAAGTCTTTGTTATAATCTAAATTTAAGTTAAGTTACCTTTAAGTTATTTATTATCTAATGTGTTACATCATAAAACATAGCAAGTAGGTATTGAGACTGCTACGCTAGAGGTTCTGGGATTCATTCCCAATTTATTTCCAAAGTAATGTGTTATTGGGTTTTTCTAAAAAATGATATGTGTCCGGTTAATAGCAATAGGATAAATTAAAGGACTCAGGACCTGAACATACCGGCGAGCTGTAGGTATTAGTACACCTCTACCTAACTGGGAAATATAGGACAGATGGTATGTATACATGATCTTCGTTTTTTTATGGGGCAAATGAGCAGACGGATCGCCTGATAGTAAGCGATTACCGCCGCCCATGGACACCCGCAACATCAGAGGTGTCACAAATGCGTTGCGTTTTACGAGGGGATTGGGCCTCCGCTAACCTCACTCACTCGGCAAATCACAACGTAAGCGTTATTTCACTCCGGTTTTACTATGTATATAGAAATGTATCTCTGAAATAACTCAGAATTCTAAGACGCTCGATTGTTGATCCTTCAAACATGAACAAAGTACTAATTTCAAATATAAACAGTAGCGATCTCGAACCACCCGCATCGCCGCGTCGCGCCCGCACACATCACATGTCCCCGTATGTTTCCGCAAGGTGTCGAACGACAATTAGCTGGGAACGTGCACCCGACCCGGATTTCTCCACGTGATGCAACGACACGACACGACACGACCGTAACGACACTATAAAATGCTTAATTATCATCCTAATTAAAGTTTTGAATCGAAGTTAACCTTATAACTGTTTGTTCGTCTGTATTGGTAGCACTGCATTGCTAAATATTCTGTCGCTAATCAATAATCTATTAAAAGAAAAAATCAAAGAAAAAGAAGTTATTAGACTATTGTGTTTTTTTATAATAGAAAAAAATGACAACGCAAATATGATACCACTGGTGTTGCTGGCGTGTATGTATACAATACGGTTGTTGTTATTATATTAGATACATTATACGATTTAAAGAATTTCGCTATCGCTCTTTCTTCAAAAGGCCATTTCAGACATTTGCTACTAAGTAAAAGACTGGACTTTAAAAGAGAACATGATTCTCTAAGTTTGTTTCGGTGTTTCTTCTCACAGGTCATCTCCATCAGTTAGAAAAATGCTAGTCTCATCTAGTTAAAAAAATACAAAACACTTACACGTGTCCTCAGAGATATTGTAATTATTTCACACGTGTTACATAATTACTTGTATATCTAAATATTATTTTATTTCAAAAGTGACACTTAACATACAAAGATACATGCCTAACACAAGTGAAGTGTCTACCTAGTTTATAATTAAACAATTATGTCATAACAGGACAAATATTGATAAAATCTATTACTTGAAAGTGGAACAAGTACTCGCAGAATTATTATTTTATGTAATAATAATTCTGCGAGTATCGTATCTCATTATGTAATGGTAATGGTGCGGTTCGTGTGTCACAAATCACAATACATATGTCGAAAATCCGATTACTTATTTTGTTTTTACCAAACGCTCCCCTTTTTTTAGTGAAAAAAGAATCCTCATGTATCATCTGCCATGAAGAAGTCTGTCGTGGAGACACTAGCGGCTTGGAAAGAGCCTTTGTCTAGTAGTGGGAAGAAATGGACTAGAAAAAAGTTTACCTATCTATAGTGATGAACTACTTCTATCTCTCCCATTTTGTTACCCGTCTGCGCAAGGAGGGTTATGTGTTTCGAGTGTATGTATGTATGTATATTTCTTTGGCACGTTGTGTCGCCCAAACTTTTAGCTTGAGAGCTTCTAAATTTTAGCTTGAGAGGCGTCGTTAGATTTGTCTGATTTTTTGAGATTGACACTGGATATATCAAAAACAAAAAAGTGTAAAATAAAAAAAAGGTAAATCATTCAAAAAATCAAAAAACCCGACTGCCAATAAAACATGTGAACAAGATGATCAATCTCGTGCAGTCGAAGGCAAATAAAAATTCCTAGAAGGGTGAAGATAAGATAATTATATCGGATATAGTAAAAGTCTCTTTGATGAGTCTAGATATAGACACTACTGAGCTACTGATCTGCAATAAATCAATCAGTTTAGTTATAGACGTTAACCGCAGATGTAAGATTCAGTTTCACGGTTTATTTCATACCATACCTACTAATATCTCTCTGTTACTATGATCTATTTCAGTTCGTCATTTTGTACATAACGAGCTGTAGGTACGTACCCCGCTGTTTCGACTGCTAAAAAATGACGGACTTTCACCCCTCTTTTCACTATCTTAGGGGTTGAATTTCCAAAAATTATTTCTTATCGGTTGCGTCATACAAAGAACACACCCTCCAAGTTTCAGGTCTCTACGATCAGCGGTTTAAGCTGAGTGTTGATCCATCAGTCAGTCATTCAGGACAAAGCATTTTATATATTTATAGATAATAGGTATAAGTAATCTAAGTACATATACCTCAAGTGACTCGGCAAACTTAGCATAGGACGCCCTCCTGCAAGATGGAGTGATGATCTGCGATAGGTTGCTGGCGTAAGCTGGATGCGATCATGCGACAAGCCGAAGACAGGGTGAAATGACACACATTTGGGGAGGCCGATCTCCAGCAGTAGACTGCGATAGGCTGATGCTGATGATGATGATTATTGTAAGTAATAAAAACTAGGCCAGAGTGGTGGACTATAGCCTAAACTCTCTCATTTTTAAAATGAGAGCCGTGCGTTGGGTAACACTTTGTTCGACTTGGCAATCGAACCCAGGACCTCTAGCGTAACAGTCGCGCTTAGGACCACTAGGCTAATGAAGCAGTTAGTATGTTGCACTATACTATTTGAATTTTTGTCCTATATGTCTGTGATTTAAAAAAACAAATTCTTATACGCAAACAACAAAATATCTTTAAATCATACAAATATTAGAGCAGGAATCCCAATCGAGACCGACTGTTCAGGCACTGCGCTATTCGTGATGTCACAATACTCAAAATGTGCAGTTGTCAAATAACTATCATTTTTAATTTACTTACACTTCCATAGAGTGAAAATCTATCTAGGAATTCATATCTGCGACAGATTAAAACTTACGCTAATAGTAAACAACAATAAATTAAGAAAATATTTACGTTTTCGCTTCCATAATCAGAATCACACACTAAAATCTATATATTAGATATACTCACAATATTTTGCAGTAACCTCGAAAACTCACATACTAAAATCTACCATACTCACAATATTTTGCAGTAACCTCGAAAACCTTTAAGCGTCGCAGGAGTATAAAAAACAATAAAAACTCAAACGTGCCACCTTTTGTTACGTCACGTCTCTGCCACGTCAGGCTGTAAATGTGAAACAATAAAGCCCTGATAGGGTTACATGACCTCACAGATTCCAGATTACTTGATCCCTTAAACTTACCAGTATAACTTGACTCGCCGCGAAATAAGGAACTACATTTAATCGGTATTTATCGTAACAACTAGCGCTGCCCTGACCTTCCAAGATATACTGGTTACAGTGTTTAGACCTAAGGACCGATTTGATGTTTTTTGTGGCCATTTCTTTTAGGTTTTTGCGTGTGGGAGGATTAAGTATAGGTTTTAAAGCAGTTTGTGATGTTTTTAGTAGGACAAGGCTCTGAGAACAGCTTAAAACAATTCAGAGTATAATTTTGGACTGTGATTTCAAAATATAGGGTTGATAATTCGATGTATTTTGTGACACTCGGACTTTATAGCCAATCTAATTGTGGCAAAACCATGAAATCGGTAAAGGAGATTACATTATCCCTCATATTCTTATTTCATGCTTCGTCTCGGCTAGTTTACAAGAGATTACATGAGGTACCATACTTTTTTTATAGTGCGTAATCATACATAACCAATTAACCATCTTACACCTGGGGACATACGGATACTCTTCGACGAAACCGACAAATGCTAAATATGCTAAGAATTCCTAAACATTTTCCACCTACAAATCTCATACACGCGCACCAATTACCATTAGAAAAGTGCTTATTTTGATATTTTTTACAAGTAAAACTTTTAAGTTATAATGTCTTAAAGGCCTGGTTTAATCTCTCTTAATCCGTCTTCAATATCTTTTCCAGATCTCTCTGCGGTGAGTTAAACACGTGTCATTTAGACGCAACGTGCATTGCACGCTGTTTCGTGAACAACACGAGCGGCTTCTCCGTGTACACGTCGTACTGTACCGGCTACCCTCGCACCATGGAGCGACTTGCGGCTTTAGCCTCGGAGCCGCACAGCGCGCGCGAGTTCCGGGAGCGGCAGATAGAGTTGGGTCATCTATTGCCGTTAGCATCGTATCTGCTAAAGCCGGTGCAGCGGATCCTGAAGTATCATTTGCTGTTGCAGGTTAGTTTTTGCGTTTCAGTAAATCATGATGATGTTGAAAATCTGTGTCTTCATCTTGGTTGAATCATAACTCCTATTTGAATGTACACCATAAGTAGTTTAATAAGATAGATACGATTTGGATCCACGCAGTAATCCTCGATATGGATCGATGACCTTTAAATAAGCATTTAACCAATTAGTAAAAGGACTTGCTTGAATAAAGACTTATTAAAATAAGGTTTAGAGTAAATGTTAGGCAGTTGTAAATGGAATCTCATAAATCTTTCAATGTTAATTGCATTTGTACTAAAGTTAGTCAATACAATCACTGTCCTTAATTCCTGAAGCGATTTTAAAGATTTCCTGTCCTATTTTTACCTTGAATTCGATAAATCAGTAGAAGCTCGGAGTTCGTATATATGCCCAGTTAATGGCAATAGGGTCGCCCCCACTATATTTGATGTAAAAATACCGACAACGACTGTAGGCGTACGTTAGTACATCTTAACCTAACACTCTGGGGAATACAGGTGTGATCCTATATTCTCTTCCTTCATTTTTCTCTGATCAGTTGTTGTTAAGGACCACTCTTTTGTGGGTTTAGCGGAGTCTGAATTGTCCATACAAACGTAATAACAAAATGAATCGTAATTCAAACGCATTCGGAGACCGTTAATCTAGGGTCCTACACTATAAATTCGTCCAGAATTATTTCAACCATTAACATAGGACCATTGTTATTGAACTAGCTGTACCCCGCAGTTTCACCCGCTAAAAATGATGGACTTTCATACACACTTCCACGACCCGTTTCACCAGCTTAGGGCTTGAATTTCCAAAAATCCTTTCTTATCAAATGCCTACTTTATACAAAGAGCATACCCTCCAAGTTTCAGGTCTTTACGATCGGTTTGTTACAGCATAAACCGCTGACTTTATATGCTTTGTGCTAGTGATAATATTTGAAAATAACTATTCAGGACAAAGCATGAATTGAATCATGAATTGTATGTTACAGAACGTGGTAAAGCAATGCGCGTCCCGGGAGACTGAGTACGCGTTGCTGAAGATGACCGGCATCGCGCAGCACATCGACGACATGAAGCGCAGGCACGAGCACGCCGTGCGCGTGCAGGAGATACAGTCGCTGCTGTACGGGTGGAGCGGCCCCGACCTGACCACGTACGGAGAGTTGTGTGCCGAAGGGACATTTAGGTAAGACAGATGAAGATAATCGATTTAAATTTTTTATGATCTTATATAAAAGTTTAACATAAGTTAAAACATATCATCACGCCTATATTCCCCGAAGGGTTAGGCAGAGGTGTACTAATGTACGGCCACAGTTTGCCAGTATGTTTAGGTCCCATGTAATAGGGGCCTATTGTCATTTGCTGGGCATATTTTGGTTTATTATCAATACATGATCGTGGCGCCTAAAAGGTTAATAATATCCGTCATCTCATTAGTGTTCCCTGTCTTCAATAAGGTCAATCTTCTTCTCTAGCGAGAGCTGCATAAAAAACTATAAAAATAATTGATATTATGTTGTGTGCTGTTTCAGAGTATTCGGCGCGAAGGCAATGCGTCACGCCTTCCTCTTCGACAAGATGCTGCTCGTCACCAAGAACAGGGAGGACGGCATTCTGGCCTACAAGTCACACATCATGGTCAGTTACATTACAATTGTATACATAGTGAAATTTCCATTAACAAAGAGCCAAAATGACGTTTCGGATTTACCTTGAAATAGAAAAATAAATGCTAATTAGGTATAGGTAATTAGCGACCCGCCCGCGGTTTCACCCGGGCTGCTCCGTTCCCAAAAGGCGTAGCGTGATGTTATACAGCCTATAACCTTCCTCGGTAAATGGACTATCCAACACAAAAAAGAATTTATGAATTCGAACCAGTAGTTCCTGAGATTAGCGCGTTCAACCAAAAAATCATTCTTCTTCAGTTTTTTTTTAAAACGTTGCCCCACACTAGGATTTTCTCCTGTGTCGTGGGTGCGTTTACAAACACAAATTCTCACATACACATACGCCCAGACCCGGAACAATTACCTGTAGATCAAACAAATATTTGTTCCGTGTGGGGATCGAACCCACAACACGTTGCGTAGAAGTCGATCGCTCAGCCGCTACGCCAAACGTGTCGTCGAAAGATTTATAATATATTATACATTACATAGATTTTTTTTCTGAATATATTTTGTTGAGAGATCTGGTGTTTGTTTCTATGAAACAGGTTCATGATTGCACGGTTGGTGTCTGTGTGTGTAGAAATTGTTCACAATGATGAGTATTCTTAACAAATCGAAAATAGTTAATGCCTTACGGCCAGTTCCTATATCAAATCCGTCGATAGATTTGCTTACTAGAGATAGGATTTTGACATTACTTGTATGAATCTTATGTCAAAATCCTATCTCTAGTAAGCAAATCTATCGACGAATTTATTATAGGGACTGGCTATTAGAGGTCACGTTAAGTTGTCAATCCCAGATAATGTCATACGAACACAGAGCCATTCCAACCGACCATGCAGCTAAAATCACTTAAATAAGTGATTTTATCTGGGATTGACAACTTAACGTGACCTCTAATGGCCAGTCCCTATAATAAATTCGTCGATAGATTTGCTTATTAGAGATAGGATTTTGACATAAGATTCATACAAGTAATGTCAAAATCCTATCTCTAGTAAGCAAATCTATCGACGGATTTGATATAGGAACTGGCGATAAGGCATTAACTATTTTCGATTTGTTAAGGATACTCATCATTATGAACTATATCGTAATCAGTAAGAACAATAATGACGAATGCGAAACATTTACAACCTGCATTGTCTTTACACCAAGTTATTATATTAATATTTTTTTAATAACCTAATTTGTTTGTTTGTCTGCTTTTATATTAATACTTCCTGTCTTCAAAGCCTTCTTTTTTGTATTTTTTTTCGTCATAAACATTCCCAGGCATGCACACAACAACTCACCAAAGTTTCATTGTAATAGGATGAATGGTGTAGCATACCTAGAGGACATACAAACAAACATTCATTTATATTTATCTCTGTAAAACCAATTGCGATAACTTCAAACGCGCACAGATGTTCTTACTGTGCTATAGTTTGGATAAGGCTGGGATGGTGATGATGGCGAAGTTTTGTGTATGAAACAAGCTAGCTCTAAGAATCCAGGATTGAGTTGTGAGTGTAAGTATGTATACGTTGTGATTGCAGTGCAACAACATGATGTTGGTGGAGTCGATAGCGGGCGCGCCGCTGTCGTTCCACGTGATCCCGTGGGATGCGCCGCGCGCACAGCTCACGCTGCAGGCGCGCTCGCCCCGGCACAAGCGCGAGTGGACGCTGCTGCTCAAGAGGGTACGTTATGACTAAATTATAGATACAATAAGAGATGACCATTAGACTGCTAAGTCAAAAGTCTCGACTTTGATTCCATGGCACGCACTTTTGACTTTTTGAAGTAATAAATAAATAATAGATAAAATAAAAAATAGTTAATTATCACGCGTGAAGTCTATCATGCTACATAGCCAACCCACACTACGCTAGCATGATGGACTATAACCTAATATCTCTCATTCTGAGAGAAGACCCGTCCGATGACCCGAAGATGATGATGATGAGTATAGGTCAGTAGACTTTACGATTTATTAACGGCTAAACGTTTTAAAGGTTTAACTCTATACGGTTCGATTACTCCTTATTAAAATTTTAAAATGTATAATTATTAAAGTCATATTTATAATTTCAGGTGATACTAGAGAATTACAATGCTGTAATTCCATCGCACGCGAGACAGCTGGTCATGGAACTTGGACAAAACAAAACTGATGGTAAGCACTATATTGAAATTATTCCTACAAACTATATTTTTGCGATTTTTTTTGCATTTTCCATGCTTAGTTTTAGTGAAGGAAAAATTCAATCGCGGGCAGGATTCGAACCTCAAATTCATTAAAATAACATTATTTCTACAATTTAAACTACACAAAATACATTTTTTTAAATCACAGAGTAAGTAAGAGAGAAATATTAATCGTAGATTTGTTGATATTTCAGATGACATGTTAGCAGAGAAATCCCACAACTTAATAACACAAGCATCAATGAGGAAGCAATTGTCTGCCCCAGAATACCTCGAGAAGCGAAAACTAGAAAGGGAAAGAAGAAAATCCTTCGAAAACGGCACCCGAGGAAGACTTAAGAAAGGCAACAGAAAGTATACTATTCCAAGTTCGAGAGCTGAGAGTCAGGAGTGTGACTGCAGCCAAGTTTCAGCTGAAAAAGGTACAGATTACACTTGTGAAAACTGCTACATAGATCTTTGTTCTGACTGCGAAACAGAACTGGCTAAAGTTAAGGCCAAATCTAGCTGCAGACACGACGATAATGAATTAGGAGAGAAATGCCCTGAGTGCGATCGATCACTGCATTACATTGATTCAGGCAGCGCCGAACATTTGGTAAGAAAACAATCTGCCTGCAAGTGTTCCGACTTCAAATCATCGCAAGAAAGTTTTAGCAAAGAATTTGGCAGTTCATTAAATAAAACACGAGGTTATCATTCTTCTGACAATATTATAGGATACACTGACAATAGTAAAAGCAAAGAAGACTTAAGTGACACTAATAATTCTTTAACCAATGTTAGACAAATCCCAAAAACGTGTTTAAAATGCGCTAAAATTAAAGAAAATATTGTCGTCACGGATTCGTCTAGTACGATACATTCGAGGAGATCAAGATGTAATGATGAAAAACTGAAAATCGATACATTACGTTCTAAATCTAGAGACGATCCACAACGATCAAAATTATCCAAAATAGGAACTTGGAGACGAAAGTCTGAACCAGGCTTACAACAAAATATGATTGGAATAGTAAATAAAAAATCTCAAGACAGTGATCATGAAAGAGAAGTGCGAGGCAATGAAAAGATAGAATTTGAGTGCAAAAATTGTGGCTCAAATAAAATTTCAAAGAAAGCTCGCGCTAGTGATGGTTCAATTGTATCAGACCCAGAACTGGATTCTAGAAAACGAATTATTCCAGTTAAACCGGCCGTCGAAATAAGAATGTACAACACTAAAAACATACCAAAGAAGATTTCTAAAATCAAGAAGAACAGAGCTAAAGGACTACGGCTGGGTTCCGATACAACAGCTAAGTTCTATGCTGATTTTTCCACCGATGTGTCAACGGAGAACATATTACATATATCTGAATCAAATGATAGTCTAAATGTTGATAAACCTAAGGAAACACAAACCCCCGTACCTGAAACTATTAGTAAAGATGAAGATATTGATGAAGAAACCTATAAAAAATTAATAGAGAAGACAGATTCTTTCAAAAAGAATGAGTTGGAGAAAGTAAAGTACTTAAATAAGCAAAAAGTGATAAACGAAGGCTCAGAAGCAGAAGACAAAGCCTGTGAAATGGAGACAAAACAGAAAGAGGTAGTAGAAAGCTGCGAAGAAGTTGAACAACCTTTAGAACAAATAATTTCACAGTTATTGATGCAAAACAGAGAATTTCAGAAATTAATTAAGAAACAACAGCTCAGAAACACTGCTCAAAGACGACATCAGAGACTTATGAAGTCTCATTCTAATCCCGAACAAGTAATTCTGTCTAAAAATCTAGAATCTAATAAATTAAAACCTAAGTATGGACGGCAAACTTCAGAAAATTTGGACGCTGAAAAAAATGAAGAAGAGGAAGACGTTACTACAACCAGTTCTAGAACCGAATTAACTGAAGACATTGAAGACCATATATACGAAACTTTGAGGGTAGATAATAGAGTTGATGAAACTTTACATACGTTAAATACTAAAAGTAAAATAATACAACATAACCCCCATATTGGTAGACCTAAAAGGTTACCTTCACCACCCATTCACGACGACATAATTGAAATTTCTCATCATATCGGTCCCGATTCTGATTATGTATATTTATCGTTCGACAAATTGAACAAATTACAAAATCCAGAAGGAATATATGATGTTCCCATAAGGTCACCCGAAAAAGTTGAGATATCTTCAGAATGCTACGTCACCATGGAAAACAAGGGCCCTATCATCACGGAAAATGTTTACGACTCTTTGGTAGAAGTGTGCAGACGGAAGAAAGAAATACCTAGTGAACTTCCCAGTGATTATTTACCAATGAGTCCCGATCAACAGAGTCCTAATACGCCTGAAATATGGCTAAGTAGACAGAAGGAACATTTTAATGTTTCTAGAGATAGAAAATCTGGCTCATTACCCAGAAGTTTTCAAGTAGTAACTAGTAATACAGAAGAGAATAATCTGGAAACATTCAAATGTAAGCCTAACAGTAATAGTAAAACATATTTGAACAGAGATGGTAAAGTTATGAGTACGGATAGACCATTTACGATAGCTTCAGATCAAAGCGAAATTAGTTATGATGACATGAGTGAAGGAGACATACTTAAATTCAATAAATCTAAGACACATGAAACTGATTTCGTCCAAAACATAAGTCAATCAACATTAGAACTGGAAGAAGAAATTGATAGATGCTACAAAAGTAAATTTCAAGATATAAATCTGGATAAAAACAAAAATGTGAACCTTTTGACCGTGTCTCAACCTAACTTGAATTTATCCACTACATCGTCCTGCGAAGTATTACCTTTAGAGCCAAACGAGGACCCTAAGTCTAATGACATCGAAGTTATTCATCCAGAACATAAAATATACAAGCCGACATCTAACATGCTTTCCCTCAAAAATGTTCTTAGCCGTTTCAAGAACAAAACTCCGAACAAAACAAATGAGGAGGCAGAAATTAATGCTAATCAAAGCAGTCCTGACAGTGCAAAGTCAGATCTAAGAAGTCCTACAAGTGAAAAAAGACCTAACTTAAATCCCAGAAGTTACTCCAAGAACCTTCTACAACGGTTTCGGAGTATCATCGGCGATGAACATACGGATGACAATCAAAATAAATCTGATACATCCAACAAACACACTGAAGATATACAAAATAACTTGATCAAAAGTGACATTAAAGTTGTTATAACGTCGACTGATGCAAGTCCTACAACTTCAACTATAATTTACTCGTTAAACAACGAGCTCCTGAGCAAAAGTGTTTGTGAAAACAGTACGTTGACCGAAAGCCAGAATGAAAAATGCAATCTAGAAGCTTTATCTCTAAGTTGCGATAATATAAACCAGAAACCTGAAAAACGACCCAACTATGAGAAAAGTGTCAGTGTTATTTCTAACATATCTAGCTCAATTGGTTCACCATCGAAATCAAACAATAGTTCCTACCAAAGCTTGAACAAGCTCCCTATATACATGCAAGGTAGCAAACATTTAGGGGCTAGAATAGCCCAGTCCGACTATGTTGACCCAACGACTTTAGTTAGCGACAAATCTCCACTTAAGAAGGTTAATGTACTTATAAATAAAAATGCCGTGAGACCTGATAGTTTATTTTCTAATTCTTCCTATGTTACGTCCTCAAGCGAAGGAGCGTACCAAGAGGCACAAAATAAAGTTAATACGAATCAAAATGTAACAGAAGCTATAGACAAAATACTAGAGTCCCCAGTCCAAACGAATTCGGATGAGAGTTATTATGAAAAATCATTTGAAAAGATCGAGCAAGTTACTGATGAAGACGTTTTTAGAGATTCAGCGGTGTATTCCGATCAGGAAGATATAGAAGAGACAAAACCAGAAGTATTGGGAAAAGATAAAGTTATAAACAAGACTGTTACAAAAGTAGAGAGTATAAAACGAAATTCTTCGTTTAAATCTCAGAAAACTACAATAACCACAACTGTCAACGAAAAATCTAATACACATACTCGTGTTATTGTTACAACTAATAAAACAGCAAATGTTGAACATGTTAACAGTAACTGCGAAAAGATTGTGAAAGCAAAAGTAGCCCCACCTGTTCCTGCGAAACCCAAAATATCACAAATACCGTCTGCATCAAACATTCAAAAGCAAAGTGTGTGTAAGACTTTATCTAAGAGCTCCGAGCAGTCTTCATCATCAGAGTCGGTCAATATGAAAACAATCAAAAGAAATGTAAACTACAAACCATCAATAGTTCGATCTGAATCTTCTCCCCTGAATCCAAAGCCAAAAACGGCTGAAGATAAAATGATCAAAGGCAATATTACAAAACAAGCTGGCGTGAATACATCTAAGGAACAAGGGGAAAATTTAGATGACAAGACAAAACCACAAGGTAACATACAGTTAAAAAGAATGAGTTTCGAAAGAGCCAGCCTCGATTCGGCGACGAGAAAAATGAAACTGACTCAAGATGCCAAAAAATCTTTACTAGAGCAACCAAAAACATCAAAGTCGGTATTAGAAAGGCGAATGGAGATTGAGCAAATGTCGAAAATTCAAATTAAACCGAATCCAACTGCAAAAAAACCTACGCAGTCAGCTAAGCCGAAGTCTGTAACGACAAAAGTAGCTAATTTCGAAAGAAGTGTCAGTGAAATAACTGTGAAAGAGAAAACTATACCCACCCCCAGTACTGATAAAAACATTCCTAGTAGAAATAATGTTGAATTGAAACCCGAAGTCGCAGAAGATGCTAAAGGTAGTTGGGTAAAACAGGTTGTTAATAAATTTCAATGAGCTTACATAAGTGATATTTTTGCATTTATACTTCGCCTTAAAACAGCCAATCAGATTTTAGATACGCAATATTTAGTAGCTGATTGGGTACTTACTTACTTAATGTCGTTTTAAATGTGACGTACAAAATTGATTCATCACGATTAAATTTTAAATCTAGTGAAGTTGGCGATTAGTAATGTCATAATTATTCTATTATTGTATCTCATTTCCGTATCTCATTTAAATCTAAATTTAATCGGCTAATTGTTTAAAGATAACATACTTATAAGGTAGGTGACATACAAGACTTGAACTATGATTCCGTCTGTTTTTGTACTCCCAAGTTTTCAAACCCGTCAACATAAATCTAGTATAGTTTAGGGACTAGGTCAGACATAACACGACTTTGATTTATAATTTTATATCGTAATCATAACATTCGTATTTGGATGAAAACTGCATCCAAAAATCAAAGTCGTATTATTTCAAATCTTAGGAATTTAATGATTAAGGTAATTGTTAATCAATATTGTAAATAATCTCCTATCAAATCTCTTTGAGCTTTGATATCTTGTGCCATAGACAATGGATTATATTTTGGCAAAAACATCACTACGCACAAAGTCTTCACATGTACATAATCTGTGGAAAATGCTTATTTTGCTATTGTATTTATTCAAAAGTGCCATTGCGATATTAGACAAGTATTTAATTACAAATGAAATTATTATTTTTCGTGCAATCGAATAACGATCTACTTAAAAGTATTTATTTTTTTGTTTAGTATTAAGTTTTGTTGTGTAGCTACTAACACCAAAAAGTAGAGAAGATTGTTTTAGTATTATTTTTTTACTAATAAATTTATTCAATAATACATAATCGTTGTTTACTTTCATTTCAAACCTTACGGTTTTTTATCCGTCATCTTTTTCCGAAATTAGTTACATTTATCTGTGAAACTCACATAACACAGCTAGACAGACGTAACGCTAACGATACCTCATATATAGGTACTAGGCAGGTATTGTGCTGTGCAAGTATAAATTAAGGTTTATTGGAGGAAAGAACTGAAACTGAATATATATTGACAAAGGGCCGATTTTTCCATCGCCAGATAACTTTATCGGAGGATTAAATTCGATTTTTTTTACAGATAATCTATGCAAAATCTGTCAAACGTCAATGTCAATTTTATTCCTTGGATAAATGTTATCTGACGAGCACAAATAGAATTTACCCAAAATCGTAGGTTACTTGTAAATGGTTAGCCGAGAGTAACTGAAATCTGTAACTGTAGATTATACTTTGATCAAATATTTATTTGATTTACGTACTTAACTTTACGTGATAATTTAATTAATAAACTCGCACGCATTAATTGATTAATAAATAATTAATTCTAACACGTTTATGAATTGCACGTGAACCAATGGGTAGAAATTAGAAAAGAAAGGAATTACATAACTGAGCATTGATTAAGTGTCTGTGTCTGTCAGGGTCGTGGAGAATCGAGTCCCAATCCCACGACCCTAACACGTTTCTCTCTCTCCCCAAGCGAGTACAAATCCAAAGTTCGAGTTACTACTAAGAATTTCGCAGAAAAACCCTATAACACTTTACTTAGGAATCGTACCATACCATACATTAGAACATTGAGGCAGTAGGTAAATTCTCGAAATATACACTAAGGACCGATTTTTCCATCGCTCGATAACTTTTAACTGAAGAATAAAATTGACGTTTGACAGATTTTGTATAGAAATTTTTTTACATGGGAGAGCCATGCTTCGGCACGAATGGGCCGGCTCGACCGGAGTGATACCACGGCCTCACAGAAAACCGGCGTTAAACAACGCTTACGTTGTGTTTCGCCGAGTGAGTGAGGTTACCGGAGGCCCAATCCCCTTTTAAAAGGTCGGCAACGCACTCGTGACTCCTCTGGTGTTGCGGGTGTCCATGGGCGACGGTAATCGTTTACCATCAGGCGATCCGTCTGCTCGTTTGCCCTCCTATCCCATAAAAAAAGAAAAACTGTCAAAAATTCGAATTTATTCCTCCGTTAAAGTTTTTTAGCGATGGAACAATTGTCTCTTGATGGAACAATTGCAAAAAGAACAGTAAGTATTAGATTAAATAAACACAAAAAGGTACGAGTAAAAAGAAGTTAGTACGTAAAAATGTTTTAGTTAAATGTTCCTTTACAAAATCTTGGTTACAAAGGTTAACGAGGTTGGTCACGCGATCTGGTTGGGACTAAGACGGATCCGGTACTGACTTACACGGGTAGGTACCTACATACGTAGTATACAATTAGGAAGAGATGTTAGAAAATAAATAAAAGTTGTTACATTTATTTATTCGGTTACTTTTAATACACTAACTACATAATTAAGTCAATATTTTTCATTTAAGAGTCCGGCGGACCGAATTTCTCTTACAAACTTAATAGCGAAATAAATCATATTTTAAACACAATTTAATCAAATTATGTTATAATTTTGATTCCAATACCGATAATACTTGGCCATTTAGTTCAAAATACTTCACTGGAAATAAATGTAAGTGAATGCAATTTTTGATAACTTTGCCAAGTTTGGAACGATTATCCGGTCTTTTATTTCCAGTGAAGTAGTAGTAGACAAAATAGTACCGTAGGAACCTAGATTAACAGTGTCCAAATCCGAATAATAACATAATTTAATAGAATATTGTCTGAATTACTATTTATTTCGGTATTACGTTTTTGTCGGCAATTCAAGCTCAGCCGGACCCTTAATATTGTTGCTTATAAGTACAAGCACATGTTTAACCTCAAGTTGAGTGATACGTAAACCTGTGGAAGCTGTGAGGAGGCTATTGAATGCAATTTTCCCTCCTTGAGAAATGCGGTTCGCTAATACACAAGCGTAGTATTCTTCTAGGGAAACACACCTTAAGCTCGGGTGAAATAAAGGAGCTCACCCCTAAGAAAATCCTGCAGTTCATAGTAGCTGCAGGATTCAGCGGTGAACTGTACCTCAACCAGTGGCGATCACAATATACTGACTGCGGTCGCAATGATACTATAGCCGCAAGCAAATAATAAAAAAAACTGCCTAATTAATGTAGTGGTTCCAAGCGCGACTGCTATGGTAGAGGTCCTGGGTTTGGTTCCTAGGCCGAGCAAAGTGTTATTGGGTTTCAGTAGCAGCTCGGAGTTTACATTTGTGCCCGGTTTATGCCAATGGGGTCGTCCCTATTACATAGGACCTAAACATAACTAAAACCCGGCTTCTAGGCGGCGTATTAAGATGAAACATGTATCGGTTTGCAAGTTACATAGACCTCTAGTAATACCACTGTGAAACCCGCATCCAATTTCGTACAGCAGTTTTGAGGTAATGTGCGTATATATTTCACATTTCCGTTTTAAAACAAAAAAAAATAAAGATATTTTTTATTATTTTTTATGGCATCTAAGTAGCTCTTACAAAAACCTCCAATATGTAGGTATCATTTTTGCTTAAAATCCCCATCGTCACAATGCGCAGATTGTCCATGTTGTTGTTGATCCAAAACCACTGATGATATAATTCTGTAGCTAACGGTTTGTTTTCCCTACAGGAGATCGAAATTTGACATTACTTCTATGGAACATAAATGTCATATTTCAATCTTCATTGAAAACAATAGGAAACGTCAATAGGTTATGACGACCCTTGGTAGATAAATGTACCTACTCTACAAACATTTTGCATTGTTACCGGCTTTCATCAAAAAAGTCTTTAAAAATCTATGACTAAATTAAAAAGATATCAACATTTCCATTATTTCCGTAAACATAGTAAAAAACTACGCGTATTACGGATGAGTCAGGGAACGTAAAACGTTATGATTTGTGGTCCCGTGCCGCCGCTGTCGCGTGATCACGACTGTGTTTTCCCTCCAAAAAGTTATTAGCTCGTCTTCGATGCACGCTAGACACTGCCTGTCGCGTAGTGCAGGAGATAGGGTATGGATTATAATAATTATCATTGATAAAAATAGTTCTATAATTTCTTTTACATTCCTTTCGAGATCAATCACACTGTGGTAATTTCTCTTATATTCTTCAGACAAATGCTGGCTTAATATTAGACTTGATATTTGTAAAAGGACTAGTAATTGGGTCGGTTTGTTATCTTTTTAATTTACGATATTATTTCATATTTTAACTTTACAAGTGATTGTGAAGCACAACAAACTAATGTGATTGGAATTCCATTCAATTTGGGCTACCCTAGCTATTGCATCGCTATAATTAACTATTCTAGCCTAATATGTAACAGGTATCTATTAAAATAACTAAAATAAAAAAAAACTCTCAATCTAAAAAGACATTCCAAAAATCGTTCAAGAATTCCTGAGCTTCCTGGACGTCAACAGGAGAAACTTTAACTTTTTACTTTTAACCAGAAGAAAGAGGTTCGAATACTGCCCGCGATTGTATTTTTCGCCGCTATTAGTAAAATGTAAATATATTGAACTCATTTTATAATAAATAAACTACTTATTTATTTAATCTGCGTATCCTAATATGAGAGCTGCTCTTTCACTTGTTCCAAGAGATATCACTACACTTTTCTAAGCTTGCTCCGCGTCTATGCATCCTAAAGAAAAACTTTTCCATCGATAGGGAACAGACATAACCGTTATTCCCGCGCGTGCGACCAGGACAAAACACAGGAAGGAGCAAAAAGTTCTTATTCCAAAACTCATTACTTTTCTGACAACCTTGTCTATTGGCGGTAGTGTAAACCCGCCATGCCTTCCACATTCGAATATTTTAATTTATAGGCTTTTGATAGTGTCGACTTACTAGTATTGCGAAATATCAATTTTAATACTATCCGGTTGACATAAATTTTGCATTGTTTTGAATATAAATCGCGATTGGCGATAGGTTGCGATAGTTGGCGTGTCAGTGATAGGTATGGGTTCGACAAGTTACATAACGAAGCCGAAGTCAGCAGGCTACAGAGTGAAGAGCGGTTCCAGTGCAGGCTCTGATAAGGAGATGAACGCGAAGCTCAAGCGGACGAAAATACGGCAAGTACCTACTAACAACCTAATAAAAGTTATAGTGGGAAAATAATAAGCGAGCGCCTATTGAAAGAACTAAAAAAGTTTTATTTTGATTTACGAATTTTTTAAAACAAATTTTCTTCCATTTTTAAAAGATTTTAAAATCGATAAGTAAAAGTACATACCTATTTCTATTTCGCTTAAAAAAATAAACAATAAGTAGGTAGTTAAAGTTTGAAAATCTTCTATGACAAGTTGAAATAATTGCAGAAGCTGTCGCTTTTTTCATCGTGCTTTGTGTTCCAAAAAGAATTTCATACTTAAGTATTCATTTGATTTGAAATGACAAATACATAATAACTTATTCTTATAATAAATTATTGTTGAAGAAATTCTGGAAAGACCGTTTTTAAAATATACATACTTATTCAAATCCATATTACATTTCTAGATATTTTTCAGCATTTAACTTAGTGTTCTTCTACGTCTGGACGATGAAAGAGAACATGATTTTTTGAGTTTTTTACAGGATTAAATTTAATTTTACTTCATTTCATCACGAGTAACCTTGAAGGTTAGCAGCGGTGTACTGGTGTACACCCACGGTGTGCCAGTTCATCTTCTGTAAGTCCCATATTACAGCGGGCGAACCTATTACCTACTTGTCAATATTAACAAAACGGGGACAAATACAAACGCCGAGCTACTATAGAGAATCTTAAAGTAAAACTTCAAACTTTGCTCGATCTGGGAAACGAACCCGCTGGGATTGAAATCGCGACTCGTAGCGCAGAAGCCAATAAGTCAGTTCAATCGTCGACACTAAAATTGTTATTTTGAAAAAAAAAAAATTAGCAATCGAACACATTCACCAGGGCAGGAGGATGATGATGATGCCATGATACTCTCGAAGAAGAGAGTTCACTCAATCTATAGTCTATTATGACAAGTTTTTTACCCGATAGCTACAGCATTGAGCATTGATAGCATGGATTGCCAAATCAAAGTTCTCGTTTTAGATCCTTCAACTTCAAAAAATTACATTGAAGAAATATTAATTATTTCAGCATTTTTTTTTGCATAAGATCAATAGATTTTGCATTGTGTCTGTAATTTATCATTTGACTGGTTAAAACGACATCCAATCTAGGTCAACCAATTCGCGTGCAAAAAATTACCAATAGAACGATACTGGTTCATTTCCAATTATTCCTCTGCCTATCTTATCGTCTGCTCGATACAGATGATAAATCGATTGCATAGTCGCCTGCATTCGTCGCGAAGCATTTGTTTACCACAACAACCGTAACCATAACAACGGCTTTGTGTAATCGATACCTGTTCAAATATCCCCGCACTCTACAACCCGGCGCAATGCGCAACACTAGTTCGGAGTTCGAAATTTGACTTTTATTTTATTTATTTTTTGTTTCGAATTTTAAAATGTTTTATTTAGTTGATCGTTGTGTTTGATTAAGTTTTAATTATGTATTATACGAATTATTTGAGCAGGCGGCCGAGTAAGATGAACGAGTATGGGTTGAAGAGAATTCCGGATTATACCGAGTTGGCTTACAAAGAGGCGGTTTCAAAACTGAGATACTTCTTGTCGGGCAATTATGCGCCAAGTGTAAGTACTATTCACAGTTATTAATTAGTATTTTTCATCATACTTAATTAATAAATAATTACTTATCTTATCTAGTTTAGTATTTATGTTATAAAAGCTTACTTACGGCACTGTTTCACTTACAATAAATATATGACATAACATACATAAAATCACACCTATATTCCCCGAAGGGTTAGGCAGAGGCGTACTCATATACACCCACAGTTCACATACTTAGGTTCCATGTGCGCGAGCCTATTGCCATTAACCGGGCAAATCCAAACTCTGAGCTGCTAATGAGAAATTCATAGAATAACCCAATAACACTGCTCAACCTATGAATCGAACCCAGAACCGTAGCAGTCGGGTTTGGGACCACTAGACTAATAAAGCAGAAACAGTTATCAAGCTTATCAACTAATCACCAGGTACGGAGCTATGGCGGGTCAGCCTCAGTGAAGAATCTGGACGAATCTGACGGCGATTTGGACAAGAAGTACACCAGCTCGTATACTCTGGCGGAGTACAAACCTCGGCCGCGGCTCACTGCTAAATATACCACTTTATACGCAGACAGCCTGAACAACTACACTCCACAACATACAACCACTGGTAAGTTCTGGACGTGGGAGACCCATGCTTCGGCACGAATGGGCCGGCTCGACCAGAGTCCACGGCCTCCTCCTCCTGTCATAACAGGGGACGGCAAAAGGAGTAAGAACTAGGGGACATCATAGATCGCTGGGCCCTCGTCACTTACTTAATTATTATTTATTATGTGCCTGCGACTATAGTATCCTATCACTGTGATCGCAGTCGGTTTAATGTGATCGCCACTCGTTGAGTAAGAGTTCACCGCCGAATCCTGAAGCTACTATGAACTGCAGGGTTTTCCCAGGGGTGAACTCCTTAAGGTTTCTTTCCCGCTTGTGTATTAGCGATCCATTCCCCCAGAAGGTGAAATTCGCTTACCCAAAGTGGTCTTAATACTCTGCTGATCATGCAAAGCTAAACTTATAATTAAATAGTAACGGAGAAATGAACATTTTCTTGAACAATGTGATGACTTTGTGTACCCTGAAAGACACTGGTGCCGAAATTTTTTATGTTTGTTGTTATGTTTGTTTGTTTTTGTTGTGTCTTTGTTTATATTTCCAAACTTCACATCAAAACCGCTTATCCTGTGAAAGTGCAAATATAAATTGCCAAGCTACCTTTGAGGGATAAGCAATAAAGGATAATATTTAGTTCTATAGGTATTCCGTTTCATAAAACGTTTGGCAATTATCGTTTTAACGCCGGCCGGTTTTAACGATTGTCAGCGAAATTTGATTATACGGAGCTTATTAGAAAGTTCCGTTTTACGATAAATGCGATTACGATTGTAGTCTAGATTTACGATTTACTTATTAACAAATTTCAAGTCTAAAATGCAGTAATTTTGTCAATATATAGCAATAGGTAACTGTCGATATTTTGCCGTTATTTGATTACTACGTTTAAGAACCACTTTACAAACGTGCGTTAGTAGAAAAGAGCGTGTTAGTAGAAAAAATTCAAATTATTTACTGTTATTTCGGACTACTGAAGTATTATTGATAGCTTAAGAGCCAGGAATCACTAACAATATTTAATTATAATGATTATGTAATTAAATATAACAGCTCCGCCTCCGCCGCCCGTTACGTCGGCAAGTGCGGGCGACCTGACAGGCGGCACCAACCCCGATGTGATCAACTTCATACAGAAGCAAGAGGAGTACATTGAACAGCTCGAGCGAGAGAGCCAGTACTGCAGGGTAAGTGCTCCTCCAAGCATATTTCATATACTTATATACCTTTATATAGGGTGACTGGTAAATGTAAAATCAACTTTTCCAAAGGCACCATTTTATTTTATTTATTTTTATCAAACTTTCCCACAAGTACTTTTCTACCTCAGTGGCTCATTTTGTTAATCATAGATACTATTTTGGTAATCCTTTTGACGTCCAAGGTAAGCGTTCAAATTTAGCGTATAGCCGAATTCGGTAAGAAATAAGGGTGATTTCGAGCCGCGAAATACTCGTAGTTACAGAGAAAATTAAGACTTCACTATGCCATATTCGTCGAATATCTACTGGTGTGTAGGTTCTAAGTTAAAATAAATCTCCAGGATGAACTCAACAACCTGCTGGGGAAGGTCAAGGAGGTGATATCAGAAAACGAGCATCTCCACGAGGCACAGAAGAACAAGTTGATCTCGAGGATGTTCCATTCATACAATGGATCTGAGAGCGATGAGCTAGATGAACTGGGGGACAGCACCGGCCTCGATAGTGATAATAAGGTAAAGGTATATTTTAAGGGGGAGGAAGGGTAGGTACCTATTATTAATATTCAAGTGTAAGCTGACCTTTGATTGTAGGGAATGCTAGGTCAGCTAAAACTGTACATTTAAATACGATAGTCGATACGACAGTCACTAGGGTCCATTGGATTTTTTTACCATAAGACGTATCTACTTATAATTGTTATGACTCGAGAAGCACTTGGATATATAAGAAGTGTAAGAGTTTTCTATTTATTATATTTCACATATGATAATAGCGAACAGCGAGCAGAAAGTCTTGAACTCGTCCTCATATTCATAATTAAAAATTCACGATTTCTGCTACTGCTGAGATTTCTGCGTATTTCTGCGAGAGGGTTGTATGAAAATCCATTATTGACCTGTTTTGAATACAGATAAAATAATGAATTTTGATTGGCAGAGGGCTGCTTATTTTGAATTAATTTTAATTTACTTAATGACGATACGTAGACGACACGCGTAGCGGCTGAGCGATCGGCTACTGCGCCACGTGTTCTGGGTTCGATGCCCACACAGAGCAAATATTTGTATGATCTACAGGTGTATGTGAGAATTTGTGTTTGTAAACGCCCCCACGCTACAGGAGAAAATCTTGGTGTTTGGCAAAAAAAAACTGATGTTTCTTGACTATAATTGTCTCGGAGGCCAATACAGATAGTTCGAGGAAGATGTATTAGTCAAATTTCTATTTCTTACTTGGATAGACTACTCCGCTGAAAGCCCGCAAGTCTGCGAAACCTCGCTTCACCAAACTGGAGGGACCGAACATCGTGTTCGAATCTCGCATCGCCGAGTTGGAAGCTCAACTCACTCAGGCCAAAATCGATCTGAAGAAACTCCAGGTAAGGTTCATTTTAAAGGAATTGGACCGATTGTTGTCCCGAAGAATAAAAAATAAAATAAAATAAAATACTTGACTATCATATTTAACAATATATAATTTCTTGTATGAATTGCTGTGGGAAAAAAATCCGCTATATCTACGTTTGTTCGGAATATTGGTTTCTCATACCTGATACAAATACCTATTAGGATCAACGTCTGGTACAAGGACAGGCGTAATCAATTTTATAAATATGAGCACTATGCTAGCTATCTACTTAATCAAAACATAGTACCCATTGTATATTTTTAAATATTCAGAAAGTGTTTTAAAATCCTCTGTAGCTTTCAGTATTTTTTAAATTTTGCTTTCAATTTTGGCAAAGAATTCCCAAATTACTTTTTCATGCATAGAATTTTCGATACAAAATTATCACTTGTATACTTTTGGTTATCTAGGAGGAAAACAATGACAACAAGCGTAAGTTGGCCTCTGGGCTCGTTGACTCAACTTGCCTTGATGGCTTCAAGCGCCAGATCGACAATCTTCAGAGGTACGTGGCTTCTATTTTTTATATACTTGTATCTGAATCTTACACAAAACTACAGTCATCTAATCTCAAAATCCCAGACTTATACTTAGATTAGGTTGAGACAGTGAATCTATTTCTAACTTTCAAGCTGTAATTTCTACAACTGTGTCAAAATTCAAGTTAATAGCAACAGTGGATAGTCACTGACAGTATTTTTTCATTAATGTGGCACCAGAAATTTAAATTTCAATATGAACTTTAGTTCCGCCATCCCTTCTTACCTAAAATGACTGCATAAACAAAGACAAACTTATTTAATCAACAGGGATAAGTCGTCCCTGGAGGCTCAGATATCCAAGCTTAAGTTGAGCTTGGAGCAGCGGGACGACGACGGGCGGTACAAGCGAGGGTCAGACGTAATGGAGCACCAGCTCAGGGAGGAGCGAAACAACTTAGAGTCCGAATTACGCAGGCTTAAGGTAAGAGAGGAGAAAGAAAGGATTTAGGAGAGAATTCACTATTTAATTTCTTTTATTTTTGTTAGTTATCATATATAACCACAGGACATCATCAAACGTGATCAAAGGTCTCTCCCATCTTATTCCCTTCCCGATTAATTCCCATTCATTTCGAGGATGTTTTTGTTCCTCTCGATATTTATCTATTTATGGTATCATGATATAAGTGCCGGTTATTTTATTTTTAGTTATTTACTTTTAACCCAGCTTTAATACAGTTTAACAACTGTGTATTGGTTAACGATTTTTTTAAATTCTTGTAATTAATCAAATCATTTTCTAGAATTGTATTTCTAGGACGATTTAGCCAATGAGCGCAACAAAGTGAGGGAGTTAGCGGGCGAGGGGGCTAGGCGCGCAATTCAAGAGCGAAGCGCGGCCGAGCAGCGATACAACGCGCACTTCGACGAGCTGCAACACGACCTCGCCGCGCAGTATGACAACGTGTCCAAACTACAGGTACCTACGTCACTCAACAGATACACGTACAGGTACTTACCAAAGAACAACATAATCAACCCATTATACTGTCCCACTGCTGGGCACGGGTCTCCTCTCAGAATGAGAGGGATTAGGCTATAGTCCACCACGCTGGCCTAGTGCGGGTTGGCAGACTTCACACGCCATCGAGAAAATCTCTCAGGCATGCAGGTTTCATCACGATGTTTTCCTTCACCGTTTAAGCGCGTGATAATTAACTATTAATACGTACATGATTTCGAAAAGTCAGTGGTGCCTTCTTGAGGAGGCCTTCGGTTCGAACTCGAGACCTTTGACTTGGCAGTCCAACGGTCATACCACTAGGTTATCACTGCTTGCAAAGAACAACAATACTGACCTATTATTATACCGAGTCTTTACTTACATAATATTGCCTAAGACTAATATTAATGCACACATATACAGACACACACACGCATGCACATGAACGCACACGCTGACTTTAACAACACCATATATACACACACACACTACAAATATAATAATTTCTCTAGAATAGTACCTATAGTTAGAATTTCACGAAAAATCGACACTGTTCACTTGTGTTGTATTATCTCAATCATGTATTGTGATTTTTTGTTACCGAACACTGTCTCTTACTACACTATCTTTATTTAAAATATTGTAAACCTACTTTAGTTAATTCTAGTTTATTCCATTTGTCAAAACAAATAAAACAATTATCTCTAGTGTAAACTCACTGCAGAGTACGATAGCGTAGCATACATCACTCAATAATTACATGTTGTAAAACACATCGAGATAAGTCTGGCGCAGGATCATAGTGAATCATAAAGAGGGTACCTATATCCATAATGGGATAATTTTAGAACCTCATTATCCATATCGTTAAACTTGTCAACAGCGATAAAGTTAAAAGTTAACTATCTTATACAAGTAATAGGAAATACGAAGAACTAACTAGCAGCTGTATTAACTGTAGAGACATTAACATGATTCTTTAGTCGACAATTTCGTAGAGTTTTTGTGAGGCTCATTTTCGAAATTCTTCAAGGAATGTCGAATTTTTCAAATTGAAAAATGAATTAAAATAAAATCCAATGGAAATAAATTAATTCAAAATTATATATATGATTTCAAATAGCTGGATTTAGAGCGTCAACGTCGCGAAGAGAATGAGCTCAAACGAGAAATTTCCATGAAGAATGCAGCCATCGATGAGCTCAAAATGGAACTCAAGAATAAAATATGTGAGTCTATTTTTCTCTTACTTCTTTAGAAGTGACATTTACTTATTTCTATGAATATGTATTACTTTTTACGGAAGAATTATTTATGAATTGCTGAGTATTATTTTGTATCTTACCTATTATAATTAATTAGAAAGAGAAATCGACTCGATTGGCAATATAAAGCATTACCCACAATGAAATCCAATTACTGAAATTGTTTCGGAAATTTTACAGAATGGTACTAATCTAGATACTTTTGAGATTTGTTCTGGATTGAACACAAACTTCCAAGGGATTAATCTGTTCTCCTTAGGAGACAATTCTCAGACTCTTGACTTAAATAAAAGTTATTTTGCAGCCTCTCTCCAAGCGGATTTAGCCCAAGCTCATGCAGAGAAGGCATCACTTGAAGAAGAGCTTGCCAGCGCCCGTCTCGCTATAGAGCGTCACCAGCGACAGGCTAAACACGAGACTAACCGACTTAATTCCGAGGTAAGAAAACGAAATTCATACATAACACGTTCAGCGTATATGACCGACATTGGTAGTTGTTGTGTTCTGGATTTGTGTAAAGTAAATTTACTTCTATTGGACACCCCCTAGGAGCTAGGAGTTTAGCTTCGGATACATTTTAACAGTTTAATCTCGAAATCAAACCAAGTAAGGTAGTGTATTGTATAATATACTCGTATAGGAAGTTCACATTATTTCTCTACTCTATGCACAAACACTATATTATAAATCACAGTATTTTACATTTCTCCCATTTTATGCATCGTTAACCGAAGGTTTCTTAACTTAATGGTTCATTTTAATAGATACACAGTATTCAGCTCTTATTCGTTTTGTAGATTCAGTCCCTTCGTCAACGTCTGGACCGGGCTGACGCTGACCTGGTTCATTCACGTCGCGAGAATCTGCGCTTATCCGAACAAATTTCAAATCTGGAGAAAGAGGTATCTTCATACTTTTTTTATTATCTACTTGTTGCCATTTTTGCAACGCCGTTGTTAATCTAGTCTAATATAAAAATAACTATGAGACTAGTATCAATCAATGTTTGACTCACTGAAATCAGGGTTTGATAAACAATTTCCCTAGACTTTAGAATCAATTAATTAATCAACCTATCGCAGTCCACTGCTGGATATACGAATGTTGGAGAATATTTTACTTGTCTTATGAAATAATTTTTCTTATAATGTAAAATGTTTGAGAAAGGAGCAATGTGTTGTCTTTTCGCAGCAAACCATGAAAAACTTAACGCCGATATCACCGGAGAAGAACAAGAAAGAAAAAGAACTGTCTACCATGCTCGAGACAATGGAAAACAAACACGGTACGTAAACATTACACTGCCCGTAGTACATCTCAAAGTTGGGTCTAAACCTTATCTTGATCTTTGGGAAATAGCCTCATTCAATGGGTAAACTATTGATGTTTTGAAAGATTCTTCACACAACAATAATTTGGAACAATACCTTCAAAACATTCATACTTTACCCTTTCATTTTCTGCGCTTGCATGTACGTCTATAGTGCTATGAAAGGGCTTGTATTCTTTCTTAACTGTCAATAGTTTATTCATCAGATTGTTTACAAAATACCTCCCCATAGTAGTGACTACATATTAGAGTTAAAGCTAGAACATTTGGTTCCGCAGCTAAAACGGTGGCTGGGTTGGAGTCCATGATACATTCACAAAACAGTCTGATGGAGAAACTCACCGGCGAATGTCGTTTGCTCACAGACAAGCTCGACGACGCAAATCGTAGGCACAAGTACGAACAATTTACAATCTAATAGCATGCGAATCAGTTTATTATACCACTTTCCCTTATAACTTCACTTAATATTGCTGGCTCAAATATCGTTATCCATTTAAAGTATTGTCTTAACGTCGTGCTGTGTTTTTATTGGTGACAGGCAGTGCGCAGAGTCGCGGCCGTTCAGACGAACCAATCAGAACACAGTGCGAGCGTTCGAGATCTCGAGAAAAAGAGAGCCGTCGTTCCAAGCGCCGCTCCGCAAAAGAGTCCGATTCGTCGAATAACTACGCGCCAATAGTCGTTGGCCCGTTGACGACCAATCAGGATCTCACGAACATCAAAGGAGAGAAGATATACAACCTGCCGCTTATGATACAACAGCCCTTTTTACGGGAGAAAAAGGAGCCGATTAAAGTTGACATAAGTGTAAAGTTGGTACCAAAGCCAAGGAAAAAAGAGAAGAAGAAGCGAGAGGCGCACATTGAAGAAATTGTAGTGCAAGCTGATGATAATAGAGGAGTAAAGAATAGCTTTAGTATGGAAGTCTCAGATGGCGACGTACATGTTCTGAATGAGACTGTAGAGATAATAGAAGATAAAAATAGTGCTACGGAAGAAGTAGATGTTAAAGACAGTCATAGCGTAGAGGAAAATTCCCAAATTGATGAGAATCAACAAAATCTGCAAACAGAACCAGTTGTGTCAATCGATGAACATTATGTGGAAGAGCTTCCAAAAAAGCTTGAAAATAACAGTGATACGCCACAGGAGAGTAATGAAGGACAACCTGTAGTAGATACAGCTCTTGGTAATACGAAAACTGAACTTATTGATGAGGAACAAGCCATTGAAGAAGAAGGCGTTGAACAAAAAGATGAGGAAGTTTCGTAAAATGCTAATGATGGTCATTTTCTGTTTGACTGACTAAAGGAATTGATAGAGCAAAGGAAGCGAATTATGACGTATACAAATATATAGTTCTGAGTAGTGTATGTTAAGATAGATATATGTAGGTAAAAACACTGGTAGTTTTAAAAACGAATCTATTTCAATATCTTGAATAGTAAATAAGATAACGGTATTAAAAAAAGTCGTGTAGGATGAGTAACATTTTTACTAACATTTAACTATTTTGCTGCTAGACTTTTGATTTCTAGACTTACGAAATTTACAATACCTTTGAAGGTATTGTAAATTTTTTTTTCCTTCTTTTTCTAATTGACTACCAGTGTTTGATTTTGTATTCTTATTGATTAAAAATGTGCAATGTTGTTTGTGATCGTGATATTTGTTGGCTTGTTATTTCGTTTGTTTTATTAGCACGTTATTCGATTTTATCAAAGTTTATATCTCAGTGTTGTGAGAAAGTACAAAATTTCAATATCTTTAAATGGATAACGATTATAAACGTGTGTGCAATAAATAGTTGTTCAAAATCAATTTTATGTTCATTCAATCAGCCAGTTTTAGTAAATAGGACTTGAAATCATGGCAGAGTATAAAACCTATTTTGTGGTTGTAAGTACCGAAAATTTTATCAAAAATTATTTTATTATTGTTATTTCCAATGATTTCGAGCCGTAAGACTTTAGAGTCATCCACAAATTGAAATAGTCGCAGCATATTCACTCACAAATTTCCATTTCAGAGCAGAAAGAACACAATTGCTTTGCAGGAACGTTGAATTAATGAGAAAGCTTAGAAACTTATGGAGCTCTCATAAAAAGTATTGCACTCCTATTACACCTTTGCGAAGCTACACACCTTTGAGCGGGTATCCGAATAGCCGAACATCTTATGACTTAGATCGCACCTACTATACATCTACCCCTAATAACTATAGATATAGGTTTAGAAGGTCCGACAGTCTGAGCGATACCTCAAGAGATGACATTGGAGGTTTGACGAGAAACCTAAGTGATCTTTCTATTGATAGGATTGATGATTCCGATGATGATCCAGTGAAGGTAAGGGATGCTGGTAGATAGAGATGTGATGGTGATATTGTGGCTGTAGACTTTTAGCATGCATGCATGGTTTTAATTGTTATAAGTATAGGTGTCTTGTGTAGGTTAGCTATGACATTAAATTGTATGTAAGCAAAAATCATAATTAATGGCTTCAAAAATACTTAAATATTACGACCGATCAATGGGACATCACCAACATAATCGTCCCTCTGTCTAGCGGCATACATCAGTCTGACAAAGAAAGAAACCAAATCATAATCGGTTTCAAAGTTTTCGTATGACTGTTCCCAATTAATAATCTGCAACCCTTTTGAAAGCAACTTCGAAAGCTGTATTGTAAAAAAAATTGCTATTCTACGGTAATATGACATATTTTTGAATGATTTTCTCCATGATAATTACAGATTATATGCAAGAGTTTAGTCATTTAAGACAATCCATTGTTCATATAATTTGCTATTATTAAATGAGCCTACTAAATAATTCTATCAAGCAATTGAAATCCTTCTTTACCTGCATGGTGTTACATATTATGCATCACTTGTTTGATTGTTTGTGTGTTTTCACGTGTGTGGCGTGTGCAGGCAAGAACTGGCCACTCTGCAGCGTCAAGTAAACGGCCTCTCGCGCTCCATGCAGTCCCCACACAACTCACCTAGCACCTTTCAAGGTATGTTTAAGTGTAGAAATCAACTTCAATTGCTTTATAGAGCAATGTAAGTTCCGATTTCTTTTTTTATGGGATAGGAGGGCAAACGAGCAGACGGACCACATGATGGTAAGCGATTACCGCCGCCCATAGACACCCGCTACACCATAGGAGTCACAAGTGCGTTGCCGACCTTTTAAAACTTCTTCTCACTACCTCACTCACTCGGCGAAACACAACGTAAGCGTTGTTTAACGTCGGATTTCTGTGATCACTCCGGTCGAATAATTCCACCGGTCGGTGGATTTTCGTAAAATAAGTAAATTACTGAAAGCAATCTCAACTTTCAACATTATAAATTCTACTAATTAACCACACTATTTTTCACTTAATACTGATAATTAACCTAACTAATACGAAAGTTATTGCTACGTAAGTCTGACAGAATACTATAAAGTAGAATGAAAGTCCACTGATTATAACACCATAAACGCAATCTTACGGATATAAATTTATTTGCAGCACATTCCACGCACCCGACCACAGCCGACAGAAATGTTCCAAATCCCCCGTCCGACAGCGGACGAGACTATCCCCGAACTGAGTCCCCCGGACACTCCTCAGTCGGGCCGATCGCACCAGTCACAACAGTCGAACGAGACGACCGCCACCAAACTCCAGGAATAACCGATACCACTCCATATCAACCAGAACACGTTATTGAAACTGACGAAGACATTGAGGATGAAGCAAATATTGTTGACGATGTTAAAACCAGTGAAGCAGATTATCAAGAAACCAAACATTTTGAAGAACAGGAAGAAGCTAAGTTTAAAACAAAACCAGAAATTCAAGAAGAAACAGAAAAACCTATGGAAGTCGAACATCCACAAGAATTTGAAGCCGACAACTACCAATATGATCAAAATTACGAACAAACGCCAGAAACTGGCGATGCTCAATACCAAAATCAATACGAAAATTATGAACAGCCATATACTGAGCAACATTATGATAATTATGAGCAATATCCGCAAGCAACTGATCCAAACGCGCAGTATAATCAACAATATGAGTATCCAACCGAACAAAATTTTGACGAAAATCAATACGCTCAAGAATTAACAAGTGGACAGACTACGCAAGATGATAGTAAAAGTCCACAACAACAAAACTATGATACTGCTTACGCTCAAGAATATCCTACTAATCAGAATATTACACAAAAAGAGATTAAAGAGAATGTTCCTGAAAGTGGTAGTAAGAAATTACAAGATAAATTACCTAGTCAAAGTTAGCAATTTTATTAGACTTAACTTATATTTTGTTTGTGCAATATTTTGTTATACCTAAATATGCTTTTGGTTATGTATTTGTGCTAGTTTATAATTATCGCGCTTTTGGTGTTACACATGTTAAAATAAAATAGAAAAAAATCTATAAAAGTAATTTATATTGGAAATTGATACACTTATAAAGTAAATTGACAAATAAAATTGTAATTAAATGTATCAATGGTATTTTTAAAGCAACCAATTTATAAATTATAACACTATGAAGAGTTTTACCCGACTGCGCTAGAAGGAGGGTTATGTTTTTAAAACTAGTAGATAGATTATGTCCATTTCACTGTAATTTCCTGTTGTGCTGTTGAGACCACTGAATTGCTCATTCAAACGTAATACCAAAATAAATCGTAATTCAAACACAATTTAATCAAATAGTGTTATTATTCAGATTCGGATACTGGAACTTCACAGGAAATATACGACCAGATAACAGTTCAAAACTTCGTAAAGTTATCGAAAATTACATTGCTTTATAATTATTTCCAGGGAAATATTTTGCACGAAATGGTAGAATAGAAACCTAGATCCGAGTATCCGAATCCGTATAATAACACGATTTGATTAAATTCAGTGTCAATTACGATTTATTTTGGAATGATGTTTGTAGGGGAAATTCGGCCCGGCGGACCCATACAGTCAAGCAGTGATCTTATTGGGTACAATAAATACTAAAATCAAGATTAAATAAACATAAATTGTTATGTCCAGTAAAAAGATTAACTATATTCTTATAAAACAGAAATCCCATTTTATTGTTATAAGTTTTATGCTCTCATATATATTTTGAATAGTGTTGTATAAATTATATCTCGTTGCTTCGAAATTACCGTACTACAATTAAGTTTTGAATTAACAACAATTTAAACACCATTGAATTTAAAGTTATTTTTGCTCAATATAGTGTTTATAGATCATAATGTTGTTTTATTTTGTTATTTCGCAAAACTATAGAATTTATACCATGAAAACAAACTCTTATTTTATTCCCATTTCATCCTTCAGTTCAGGCTGACCTAGCGCAGGTTGGCAGACTCCCCATACTTTTGTAGAGCCCTCTTAATTTTTTTTAGCCGTTGAACAGGCTCTATAAATTAAATGATGCACCTCTTCGAATTCATAAATGCTTTTAAACTAATCTGAATTCTACATAAACCAATGCGCACGAAAGCTTAGCTGCTATATTTTTTAAACCACTGTGATTATCTTAACAATAACTTATGAAAATGGTTTTTCCATGTGGTAATTTATAACATAGTAAAATGACTAATACTTATTTTCTATATTATATATTCTAAGCGACTAGCTATTATTTGCTTAGTCGTGATAACACATACAAATCCATTTAAATAGCCAACAATACAATTTAATAGCGACATCTTTGGTGCAAATATCAATTTAGCATTTTATCGGAAAACATTAATTAGTGTTTTGTTAGAATTTCGCACGGTAAGCACGTTCCGTTCAATCGTCCGCGAATGTGCACGATGGGAAATATTTCTTTCTATATTTTATTAATTTGTGCTGTTCAACGCAGTTTTGCAGTAAGTGAGACTATGTTTCTAATACTTAGGTACATATTTTTCTCTGAACATTACATTATTTCGATGTTAAGGTAACCTTACATGAGTTAAACATTGCCTAGTTTACGCTGACCGACAGATGGTGGGATAGGTTTTCATTTAAGGGTTAGCAACGACGAAAAATATGCCTGGGCGGTGGATAAAAAAAAAGCTTCAGTTGTGGAGTGTTGGAGGACGTTATATTTTCTTATATCCAGTATAATGATAATTATGAATCATAGAAAAATAATACGCATTAGGACGCTGTCCGAATACGATAGCAATTTTTTTTTTCGCCTTCAACATTATTCAGTTTATAAATTTATTTATTTAATTATCATATTCCTTTATCTTTAAATAATACAATAATTAATAGGTCACGACACGAAAAATATCTCGGTTTATATTTAGATGATAGGCTGACTTGGAAAGCACACATTGAGCATACCAGATCAAAGCTGAGTTCACTGTTAGGATCACTCCGAAAAGTTTCCAATTGCATACCACATAAAGCACGTATCATTATATATAATTCACTTATAAAGTAACGCCTTGAATATTTGATAGAAATATGGGGATCACCTGCCAAATCCAATCTAAGACAGCTACAAACTATACAGAATAAAATTATTAAAACATTATTTCATTATAATTACTTAACACCTACAAAAGAATTATACAATAAAACCAAGTTATTTAACCTTACACAATTATATAAATATAAGACATGCATTCTCGTAAAAAAAATATCACAGGCAATATACACTCGAACTTAACATTCAATCACAAAACACACAAACACTACATAAGAAACAGGCACAAAATACAATTAACTCAGCCACGCACACTAACCTACGGAAAAAGAAAATACCTACTATTTGAGGGAGCACAACTCTATAACAGCCTAACTAACGACATCAAAACATGCACGAAACTAAATATTTATAAAGGAAAACTAAAACTGCATATTCACAATCATTATTGTTATACATATTAGGTACTAAGTTAAGCTGTGAGTGTTTGATATTTTGAAATAAGGTATTTTGTCGAATCTCATTTTAAGTGAACTAATTAATGTTCTTATGAGAATAAAGTTCTTTAAACCTTAATTAGGTACACCAACACCATTTAAATTTTACAATCGATAGAAAAGGTGCATAGAAAACGTCTGATATATATGCCAATTACAGGTATACACAACATTATAAATTACACCATCAGAATAAAAATACTTTTTCACACCACCCTTTTGTGAAACCTTTAGCTATCCCAATGTTTAAAGGTAATATTTTGTGAATTTTAAAGAGAAACTTATTTTTTCACAAGGTATCTATTAAATTTTCACAGAATAATGAGAAATCAAAAATATCAGCGAAATCGAACATCAAGGTCACTGAAAAAGATTTGGAGGAAGAAGCTATAAGAGATATAGAAAATCTGTTAATGAATATTAAGGTAGATAATAACAAAGGTGAAATTAGTGAAGCGAAAAATATATATGAACCTATGAGCATTTACGAAGGCAATGAACATCTAAAAAAGCAAGTTGAGAATCTCCTAAAACGACTAGATATAAAAATAAGAAGTGGTCGAGGTGAAAATGATGTAATAACTCTCAGATCTGGTAATGATCAGCATTTTGAAGATATGACATCCAATGCTCGATATAAACAGTTCATAAACAACTTGGATTTAAATCATAGGGACGCAATTAAAAGCAGGTCGATAACTTTAGTAGGGGATTCAAAATTTGACGATATGTTTAAATCGGATAAAAATAACCGATTCGAACAAATTATGAAGAAGTTAGGATCCCATAGAGATTTTATAATCGATAACATAGGTACAGATAATTTAGAATTTATGGATAAAACATTGCGAAAGCGTTTGGATTATGCAAAAATAAAGCCTAGGATTCAAACTACAATATTTATAACTAAAGGCCAAAATAGTGATGAAAATAAAGTATCTAAAAAGGATATGCAATATCAACAGCTAAAGATGAATACATTGAACAAGGATGAAACTAAAGAAAGTAAACCAGTTAAGAGAGCTCATAATATTCAGAAATCTGACAACTATGATCAATCTAATGAGCTTCGTCAAATCGATTTAAAGCAACGAAGCAGGATTAATACAAACAGAGACACTTTCCAAGTTAGTGGTAATAATATTGGCATGAGAAATGAATTTCGGAAGCAAATAGACTTAACGGTTAGAAACAAAAGAAAAGTTCCCGTTTCGCAAACTACTGTTAAGATAGATAACTATCAAGTTGATGAGCTGATGTCAAATTTGAATGATAATCAAAGACAGGATAGCAAATCGATTGGAGATAGTTTAAGATTTCATAATTTAATAAATCTAGAAAACAAGAATGAACTGCCTCGAGTTCTAAAAATACCAGATGTTAAATATAGAGAGGACATAAAGGATCAGTTCCATCCTGATAATAACTGGCAGGAACTACAACAAAAGATAAGTACAAATCGGATCGAAGATAATAATGATGAATTACGTTATAATACTTGGCTGAACAATGAGCAGAGGGCAGACATAATTCACAGAGACGATACAAATGATTTATTACTTTCTGATGATAACAATTATTGGAAAAATATTGGACAAATGTCAAACGCAGAGCGTAAAGGCGATTTAGATGATTTGTTAAATCCCGATACTGATTGGCAGAAACTTTTAAAAAGGTTTAGCGTAAGCCAAGTAGGAGAAATAAGTGATATACTTCATCCTTACGGCCAGCAGAAAATTTTGAGAAAGTTAAACATTAATTATAAAGAAGATAAAAATGATATGTCACATCCTGACACTAATGATGTCTGGAAATTCCTAGAGAATCCAGATGTACATTTTAGTGTAGATAGTGGCGATAAGAAATTACCTGACGAGAGGACTCTACATAAAACAGATAGTTATAATAATAGACCAGTAAGTAATATTCTGTACCGTTTTTTGTAATTGATATATTTGTTAGGTAATTATTTGTAATAATTATGGTTGAAAAATTAACAGCCAACGGATTTTAGATTTTCTGTTTATCACACAGTTTCTTCATAATGAATGGATGACGTAGAACCTTAAAAATACTCAGATTTTTGTATCTTTATACTGTTTAATTAGAAAAAGGAGCATTAAAGTACTTTTTCAAAGTCTGAAATTAATGTATCTGTTCTTGGATAAACTGGGGCTAGATACTAGAATGATATAAAGTAAAAGATAAAATATTTTCTACAATAAAATTATAATTTACTTTGGAGCCCAGTCTTCCACAGTATAAATACATAGGTTTATCAGTGTCTTCAATAAAAATACATAAACGGAATTACTTTTAATTAGAATTATTGTATTGTATTTTACAGCAACCAGATGGTATAAAACAAGAAGTAAGTATATTTCATTACCCAACAACATCTTAAAGTTAATATTATTTTCCTTACTCCATTTGTTACCTTTGTAACTTATAGTTCCGAGTGAAACTAGTTATTTTGCATTCACTCCCTTACCTGATCTGGTTTTTGTGCTTTAATTTACGTTCGGTTGATCTCGTCATTGATGGCTTCTCTCTTAATGATTTAAGGCCTAATATCCCAAGCAAAATCAAATCAAATAAAAATCATTTATTATCAGGCATCTATGGCCCATAGATGCCTGATAATAAATCCTTACACACTGACATATATAAAATAAATAACAATTGATGTTAGTATATAAACTTAACCTATGTTAGCAAATCACTTCACTTGGTACGAGTCACCATCATAGTGCGTTCTTGTGGCACATGTCCGCGGAAACGACGGAACACCAGAAGTCCTCTTCCATAATGAGGTGCAGATAACACGTTGGTACTCGCACTACAAACGCCTTAAAGTTGACGTTCCGGTGCGACTCCAACACCTGCGCTCTCGATGTTTACTTCATTCGCTGGCGAACGTACTCCACGATATCTACGATATAAAAGAAAGGTGTTTTTGCAAGCAAAGGAAAGCCGAAGCCGTTAAATATTTTTTTGTACTCATTACCTGACCAACTGCTTCTCATGATCGCATAGATCTTATTTTCCTTGAAACCATGAGAATTATTGAGTGCCTATTAACCTGCCTAATTAACCTTATTTTATTTGTCAGTGAGTGGGTGATACTTAGCTTTTAAATATAGCCTGAATGACCTTTTCGTAGTAATATACGAGTGTCTCAAGGTGTACTACAAATGCATTACTGTTTAATATCAGCGTAATAAATCTATATCTTCCATTTTAAGGGGTCCCAGTGCAGAATCGGGGCCTTCCCTTTTCCTATATTAGTTATTTTTTAATTAACTCCTCCTTTGTTCACATTCGGTCTACAAAACACCAGCATTTTAACCAGGATCAGCGGAAATTAGATTGCATCTCATAAGTCATAATTTGAATGAACGTAACCTTGTAATTCACATATGATTAGAGTGTGTCTAACTTGCTTTCAACGCTTACAAAAGCGTGTCATTTCACCTCTTTCGAATTATTCCAACAACCAACAATAGCCCCAATTTTGTAAACATTGTTAACCATTAGGAGTTAAAGAGGAGTTATTACCAATAAATGAAATGCATGTCAAAACATTTCATTTTATCGCTACCTATTTCATCAATCCATTTTCCATTTTAAACTTTATTACGCATAGCTACTATGAATTATTTGGACAAAAATAAAAATTAGTTTATTTGGACAAAAATAAAAATTAGTTTACCCATATTTTTTTCTTTCTCTTACATCTTCAGTCAGTCTTCTAAAATGTTAACTTAGTAATCATATTTAATTGCAAAATGTTACCAATATCTACGTAATTTAAATATTTCCAACACCTAGCTAAATAAATTGTTCTCTACATTATCGTTTCTCAGCGTCGTATTAATCAAATAAATGAGATGAATTGCAATTATGTTTCAGATTCTGATAAACTCTGCTGCAGTAAGTTTTTATAATATTTATAGTATTTCATAAAAATAAGTACTAAGTTGACTCAATGTCCTCTGCCTCCTATCTAATTTCTTGGAGTATTTTGAGCTCATTGCATTTTTTGCCCTCCTATTGTCTAACTCTTGGTAGGACTTCAATTATTAGGTGTCCAGTTCCTGAAAATCAAAAAGAGCAGCATAATTATAAATAATTTTTTGTAGGTATTTATGTTGTGTTGTATGTCTATAGATAAATAAACACTTGTAAAATTAAACGCAACACTTTATTTACATAAGTTAAATTTACTTCTCAGGACAGTCCAGACCACGGAAGACGCACTAAAAGATCCGCATTCACACAAGCAGGCTACACCCATGATCCTGACATTTGCAAACTGTACAACGAGAACCTCGTAAAACTTTGGTCAAACCTTTCAAAATACATAAACGCCACAGAACAACCCAGCGAAAGAGCCCTACATAACATAGCTATGATGATAGAAGCCTACTTAGAACATCAAAACTTAAAACAATCTACAGATACCTTTAAGGTTAAACATGAAGGAAATAGGGACAAAGTTACTGAAGTGATACTCAGAATTAAGAAACTACTAGACGAAAGTGAAGCTAGTTCAGAAAAAATAACCAAAATTATTACAAAGTATATAAAACCATTTTATGGGGACGTAGAAAATCAAGAATGTCAACAGGTTAATGAAGAATCTCTTGGTTCATCAGTTGATTTATTATATAAAAATTATGTAGAAAATATCGAATGTCATAATGAGGGTGAAGGAATAGTGAGAAATAAAGAATTGATTCTAAGAAAACATACAGCTAAGGGTGCTAAATCTTTATCTAGTGACTGGCACTCTACAAACACTGAATTTAAACCAGAAATCAAATCAATACTCTCTGAAGATGAACTATATAAAGACTTTCATAGGGGAAAGATGCCACGACAACGACCAAGTACTAAAAATAGAAGAGTCTTCAAACGCGGTAGGAAACCACATTCTTTGTCTGCAATATACAGATCTGGAGACCAAAATATTAATGATAGCGAAAAACTGAAAACGCGTTCAAAAGTATCACATAAATCTAGCAATAAAAAAGGAAAGAAAAGCTCTCGCAAATCTGATTTGGAAAAAAATAGATGTGAAAAGTACGCTATTCGTAAACTCACTGTTTCGTTGCGACCAATCATAGAACGATTTATGGCACTTCTCGAATGTCAACTTGATAATACATTGAGATCATTAAGTTATGATAAAGTTTCAATGGATCCATATTATTTATATGCTTCCAAATTTTATCCTAATGAAGATAGTCGTCGCGTAAAAAAGATTTTGCCTCGAATGAAAATAACAAGAAAACATACAGAACGGACTAGAAATATTTCTTCAAGACAATTTAAAGACAAAGGTGATTATGATATTTCAAATGAAACCAAAGGAGATATGTTTGTGCGTGATAGGAAAAATGATTTTCCTTTAGTAAGAAAATATAGTCTTGATCAAACAACAGGTATGAACTCGCCTATAGCCAGCAGAAACACTGATATGCTTGACTCGCATAGCAACCACGCTAATAATAATAACGAATATACTACCAACTATAATGAATATTTTCAGTCGCCACCGCTGTACGATGATTATGATGGTATTTACAAAACACATTTATCAAGGTATCCAAGTTTTATAAACCCATTAATTTCTGTTAATAAGAAAAATAATATTGGAGAAAAAATTTCGTACTCTGACAAACTAAAAAGCAGTCCATTTTACGAAGACGATCTTTCGGAAGAACCAAAGTATATATTGAACGTAAGTGATCAGCAAACTGATTCAAACGTAACTGGACAGTCAGTCTTTAATGATTTAACAAAATTAAGACATGATGACAATTTTGCTGACGCCAATTTAGCACAAAGAGAGAATACCGTGAAAAAGCTTGAAAGTATTACAGAGTTTCTTCGAAAAGCTCGCGATGAATCATTGCAGACACCAGAATTTGCAGTACCTTTTGCCCTAGACAGTAATAAAGGGTATGTAGAACTTACACATCTTGTAAAATATCCCAAAATGCTCGTTTATCGCCCACAGTTCATTGTCAAAAACACTATGCCGTATGATGATTTTCTTAAAACAATAAACAATTTTAATATGACTAATGACGAAGTACGATTGATGAAAATTGTAAGACATTTGCCTGACAGTAGTGTTAAAGTTTTATTTGAAACTGAAAACTTTGAGTCCCCACTAGAGTTTCGAAATATTAAGGATTATAGTAGGAGGAGCGGTTCTCAAAACTACCCATTGGAAACCAGAACAGATACGGTGAATAAAAATACTAATTATGATGAAAATACTGATTTTACGGACGAAAACAGTGGTGAAAGTTTAATCACAATTTACCGTGATGAGGTTCACAGTAAATTTATGGATATTTTATTTAAACCGGATGGATCTCGTAGTGGTGAAGATAATTTACATACAACCTCAAACTTGAATTTGGACTCGAATTCGGAGAACAACTCAACTTTGTCAAATTCCGCATCGAACCCTACCTCGGACTCAGGTTCAAGTTTGGGATTATTACCTACTTTAACTTCTAGTCTCATTTCAAATATTCCAGGATTAGGGTCTAGTACAGGCGTAGGTAAAGCATTAGGATCAACTGTAGGTTCACAAATAGGCTCAGATATAGGTACAGGATTAGATACAGCTTTAAGTCTGGGCTCTACTTTCCAGTTAAATCCAATACACTCATCTCAGATAAGCTCATACCTTAGCAAATTATTGCCCCCACATTCGAATTCCCAGTCCAATTTACAGCCAAGCTTAAACTCTCATTCACAATTAAACGCTCCAAACTCTGCCTCTAGCTCACACTCTTACTTTCCTTTGAACTCACTTTTGTCGCCGACTAAATCAAGTTCAAATTCAAACTCAGTAGAACTAACAACTGCTAATAGGAATCCTGAATCTGATAGCATCATGCCTTCTTCAACTCGACCCGCTGTAAATCAATGGTGGCAATGGTGGAAGAACCTTTTTAAACGGAAAATTAAGGTAAAATAATGTACTTAAGATCAATACAAATCTACTATAAAGGGAGGCAGAAAAGAAGGTAGAATATTAAACGAATGAACTGTCTTAGCTTGTTATACTTTGAATACTGGTCTAGTCAACAAGATTTTTGCACCTGTATGTCACACATTATTTATCTTGTAGATTTTTTGGCAACAGAATTGATAAAACGCGTCAGAATTTGTTTTGAGATATACCAATCTCAAAGTACTAAAACACGGTTACGGTCATGGTGACGGTAATTTTTTGAGGACACGTATTTTTCTCACGAAAAAAAAAGCTCGTGCCGAAGCAAACCAAAATTTATTTGAAAGGAGAAGATTAGTTAGAATGATTCAGATAGAAATAACCGTTAAAAAATTTGCTGTCTTCAAAAAAATACTTCAAATATCTCCAAAAACTGTGTTTTTATTAGCTCTTTGAGATTGGTAATTCCCCAAGTTCTGATGTGCTAGAGCAATTATATTATTATTATATAGCATGTATATACAATAGAATTGTATATATGTTACTGTAAAAGCCCGAACTACGGCAAATTCTAAGATTTACCAACTCTGACTGGTAAAAGTCCAAATAAACCAGTCAGGTTTGTTATTACCTTTTTTTAAAAAATATAACCACCTAACCTAACCATGGTGGAACATTTGCATGGCGTTGTAAGCTTTTTTTTTAAAAAAAACCTAAGAACCTAACCTAACCATGGTGGAACATTTCGAACTTTTACCAGTCAGAGTTGGTAAATCTTAGAATTTGCCGTAGTTCGGGCTTTTACAGTAACATATACATACAATTCTTGTTGTAAAAAAGTTAAATTTAATTGATTTTTATTTATTTCTAGAAACTTGTCGGGAACATGGCTACGCTTGCGGACAACATCGATCACATAATTAAATTTTAATTCTACGATACCTACTTTTTAAAAAGAGAACGTTTATAAGAAATTTAAGGAATAATTATGTAGGTTGTCATTGGTTGCAGGTTCATCTCTTTGCAACTTTGTTTAGAATTTACAATGTTGACGGTCAACGATGTAACCAGTTACCTACAGTAAAATGCTACTGTGCAAATGTTAAATTTTCGTAAACTTATTTTAAACCATAGGCAACATTATTTTGTCTGTGTTATAAAGATATTTTAGGGTCGCCACACATCTGAAGGAAGATAAGCTGTGAATCGGTCGCGTATCCCCAGAACAGACAAGTAGTTATTAAAACACACTACACAGTCAATCGATAGTGCGTTTAGTGCGTCGACCGTACCTACTTACTGACTACGCTAAAGATATAATAACGCATCGCATCTTCCGTCAGATGTGGTCCATCCTTATAATTTGGTAGTATAGAATATAGATTGTAAATAACAACCATTCAGTTTCATGCCGGCTTCCCATTCATAATTATATTTAAGTAGAAAATTATTTTCGATGACTTCGGTAATACCAAAACTAGATACCTACTTAATGCAGAGAACCTACCTACTAATAATAATATAGAATACGCTTTTCAATGTTTTGTCGACTTAAATTTTTATAAATAAAGGAGTTAACAGTACCTAAATAAAAAAATATATAATTTACGGTTATAATTTAACGTATTTTTTATAATATAATGTACCTATCTGTAGTTTAGAGGTGAAATAGGTTTTACCTATTTTAAAGAAGGTTTGTATACAACTTGATACTTCAGACACGCATAGGGATTTGGTCGGAAATGTATTCAATAGCTAATTATAAAAGGTGGGTATATCCAGTGTATGAAACTAACTAATAAAAAAAATTAATGCTTATGAAAAAAGAATCGTGCTTTCAACTGAATTGGAAAATTTACCGTTTTAATGCTATATTGTAAACACTGCTGCACTTGATGCCTTGTTTAGCTCGATCAAGTAGAAAACAGTTTCTTCAGATAACAAATTATTTTATGAATTAATTTATTGTTATGTAATTACGTATTTTGTATATATTTTTGTAAGTACCTAGTGCTTGTTTAATTTTTATTATATTAAAACAACGAAAAATATTTTTTTATTACTATAAAATTACGTTTATATTTCAACTACTCGGAAAGTGACCCATTAGATACTAGTCTAATACCAGGGCAGAAACTAGCTGTTTACAGCCCTAGGCTTGAAAAGTTGTGTGAAAATCCATTATTGACCTATTTTTTTTGTAATATTATGGCATGGCAACTGAGGCCTTTGTGCCAATTGACCTGTTTTGATTTATTTAATACAGTTTAAAGGTAAAATATTGAATTTTGATTTGCACTAGAATTGAGCTGTTTGAATTTCGAACAAAAATCTAACTGGATATGCATTTTCGTTTAAAACTTTAAATTATGATAACAAACCTTCATGCTGACACAGATGAGGCGGCAGTAGAGAATTGAATATTTCAAAATTAGAATAAGTGTGCACTTCTAATTTTGAAAGCGCGCGCTTTAAACGCAATATCGCGGGTTTTGTTAAAATTAAATCTTTCGTGACTCGCAAAATAGCAATAGGAAATTAGTGATGATAAAGGATATCGCATAACATCTTCCCTAATAATACCATAATGACCGATTAATCGAAATATTTAAGTTTGCCGTCTAATCTATACTAATATTTATAATAAGGAAAGACTTGTATGTAAGTTGTTTGTAACGAATTGGCTCAAAAAGTACTGGACCAATTTCATTTTTTTTTTGCCGTTAGAAAGTTACATTACCACTGAGTAACATAGGCTATATAACATCACGCTACGCCTCTTAGGAACGGAGCAGCGCGGGTGAAACCGCGAGCGCGTCGCTAGTTAATGATAAAAGTAAGAATGACTACTAGATAGGCTTATGCTATGAAAGTCTCACAAAGGCAGCTCTAATTATTTCAGAAATGTTTATTTTATAATTTAACATAACATACCATCACACCTATATTCCCCGAAGGGTTAGGCAGAGGTGTAGTAGCAGAGGTTTTCTTTTCTTTTCTTTCTTTCTATTTATTTTTATTTTCCTCGTAGGTGAAGTATAAAGTAGGTAGGTACCTACATAATATGCTTCACTCGGAAGAAAGCGGCGAATGCTGACTTAACCTTGGAGAGCCAAGCTTCGGCACGAATGGGCCGGCTCGTCCGGAGTGATACCACAGAAAACCGAATCAAACAACGCTTACGTTGTGTTTCGCCGAGTGAGTGAGATTACCGGAGGTCCAATTCCCTTTTAAAAGGCGGGCAACGCAGTTGTGACTCCTCTGGTGTTGCGGATGTCCATGGGCGGCGGTAATCGCTTACCATCAGGCGATCCGTCTGCTCGTTTGTCCCCCTATCCCATAAAAAAACCAATCTTACTTGCCTGAATATTTTTTAATTTATGTAGGTGTACCTACTATATTATTTTTTTATTTATTAGTTTGGCAAACGAGCAGACGTACATACGGTAGTACGGCAGGTAAGCGCTCGACTGTGGCACGTTTCTCACGTTTTCTGTGACTGGAGCGTGGTATTTGGAGCTTGTTGTCGTGCAATACCTTCCTGACATGCTGGAGCTCTGCAGCCAGATGTTGCTCGTCACAGATCCCACGTGCTCTCTGGAATAGTGATTTACCGATGGTAGATAACTGTGTTGGGTGGTGATGTGATTTGCCATTTAAATATCTGTGTGTATGGGTTTTCTTTCGATACACAGTATGACTCAGGCTATTATTACTATTACGAGTCTGCCCGTGACCATGGAATCTGTAAAGGGTCCGAAACGTCGGGATTATAAATGTGAGTTTGAAGCAATAGAATCCGTAACCTGTTTGGTTTCAATATATTTACTATAAGTCCAATCCTAGGCGAGGGCGTATTAAAATAAAACATGCAGCAGATTTTAAAGTTAGACCTCTAGCCCATACATCGGTGAAAATTGCAGTTAATTCTATGCAATAGTTTTTGTGTGATGCGCGTACAAATATACAGACAGACGCGTACAAACATACAGACAGGGAACAGATTTTTGTAAAAAGTATCTGTTTATTACTCGATTATTTAACGTGTTTTAAATATTTAAGGATGCAAATAATTCGTTCACCTAGTAGGTACAATAATAATGAAACATAGTTAGGTACCATCTTACAAGTTTTTATGCCACTCGGTTGTGTTTGGCACACAAATGTTTGTATTTGGCGGGGTATCCGAGCGCAAAAATATCCATCGTAAAAATCGCTCTATGGTCTCTATGAAAATTTGACATTGACACTAAATTGACAATGACGGATTTGAAAGTGAGTGAACAATATCAGCACTTCGGTTTTTAGGCGGGAAAATGTAAAGTGCACTTTGTCGGTTTTTTATTATTTTCCAAAACTTGTGTTTCTCCGAAGTTTAATGTGTAATTATAATGGATAGTTAACCATTAAGTGTTCGTGAACGTGTGCGAGTTTAGGCAAATGATATAAAATTGAAAATCGTGACTTTTGTGTTCACGCCTAAACTCCATCGAAGCCTTAGTGAAGTTTCCATTGTTTTACTGGGGATTATTCTGTATACTTGACACTGGCAAACACAGAAAGTGTGGCGCCATATATTATTATCCCATGACGGGAATTAATAATTATTACTGGTTTACTCCATATACTTGACACTGGCAAATACGCAAAAAGTGTGGCGCCATATCCCTTAAAAAAAATATATCAGCACTTCAGCTGTCAGCGTAATGTATTCATTCAATTCAAGTGTATTGTTTGTTTGTTGTAGACAGACTCCAAAAAGTGCAACAGTCGTCATAATAATTGATAACTTATACTTAGCAACTCGATAGTTTTATTGAAAAGCAATATTGCCAACTACTACTACCAAGCCAGCTAAATATTTACATTCATAATCATCTAAGTGTTTTAAGGTTATTTCATTAGAACTTTTACTAAACTACTAATATAATAACATGGTTTGTGAGAAATGTGAGAAGAAACTGGGTCGTGTGATCACCCCAGACCCTTGGAAAACAGGGGCAAGGAATACAGTGGAGTCGGGGGGTCGGAAAGTTGGTGAAAACAAAGCACTTACCGCAAAAAAAGGACGATTCAACCCATACACAAGCAAGTTTCAAGAATGCAGGCAAGTTTGCATTGTTTAAATGTTATGTTAAACTAACACTCCCAAACAAAATGATATATGGTTCCGTCTTGAGATTGAAGCCAAACAATCCGTTTTGCGGCATCCGAATGCTAGACTAATAACCAATATCAAAATACTTCAGTATCCACAGTGCAAAAGTCCAAAACCTTATATGTATTACTTTTTTATGTTCTATAATCTTTTCCAGAATATGCAGAACAAAAGTCCACCAAGTGGGCTCTCATTACTGTCAAGCATGTGCCTACAAGAAGGGAATCTGTGCTATGTGCGGCAAGAAGATATTAGATACTAAGAATTACAGACAAAGTTCCACTTAGTATAATGTTATTTTAAATTATAGTCTTACATATGTATAGCTACTGTTACTCTCACACTCAGAGGTGTTAATTTTATAATATACAGACATCAGTGTGTTACATTATGATTATATGTGTAGATAATTAGAGTTAAATTATAATAAATGTTTAAGTTGTCGTTGACGACACGATTGGCGTAGCGGTTGAGCGATCGGCTTCTCCGTCACGTGTTGTGGGTTCAATCCCCACACGGAGCAAATATTTGTATGATCTACAGGTAGTTGTTCCGGGTCTGGGTATTTGTGTATGTGAGAATTTGTGTTTGTAAACGCACCCGCGATACAGGAGAAAATCTTAGTGTGGGGCAACGTTTTTTTAAAAAAGAAAAAGAAAGAAGTAAATATCAAAACTTATGTTAACTGACGCTCCGACTGTAACTTTTAACAATATTAATTTTATTCGGTTTTGTAGAGAAATGGTCCTTACAAAGTTTATTGTGGCAATATTGATCTACTTTAGTCTTTACTGTTGATGTAATAAGAAATATGAGTTATTATGTAATTGTGGTTCCTATATCTTGCTAAAACGACTTCACATGAAAACCATTAGTGATAGCATTGTATATAACATAATTACAATCACAACATTATTTGGAAAGGGTATACCCATAATAATGTACAGCGTTTGTATTTATAATGCAAAGAAATGTATGTATGTGCCACACAAACTTGAGAAATTATTGAATTTTCAGTTATCAATTATCATTATTATATTAGTTAAATGGTCCCTTTCCCTTTCCATATATACGTATATGTGATTCTGTATAAGCAGGTGCTGTAGTAGGTACCTACTGGAGATGAAGTCAATTAGAATAGAATATAAATTATATCAGTTACATTGTAAACCATATTATTTATAAACATAAACAGTTAAAGTTAAAACTAAGTAAATAGGTACTTATAAGCAAACCAAAAAAACAATTAGCACTAATAGATACTGGAAGTTATATGAATAAGAAAATATGTTAGTTTTTCATGGAGACAAGTGCGTTATTAGTACCTACAAATGAATAAGAGTAAAAGGTTAGATGTAATTGAATACTGATTGACATACTTACATAATATATTTAAACTTAAGTGCCTAAGTATTTTTAATAAATTAAAGAAAGAATATTATATTTTTTCCTTTACCCTACCATTCAAGAGGAATTCCCCTGTAAGCGCGATCATTTTTAGAATGTGAGAAAGGGATACCGTTATTTTATGTGTAGAGCGGCATCCTCCTAACGTGTGACATCTAAATAGTCTATAAGTATTAGGTACTATTTTTCATTCATATATTCTTAATCCTCAGATCTTTCAAACGGCATTGGAACTATGAGACTACAAGTCTTGTGAGGCGATTAGATTATTAGCATCTTTTATACTCAAAGATCTTTATTTCAAAGAGGTTTTGTCTTTAAAATTCAATTAGAGATTTCTTAGCGATAAGTTTGACGTATTTTTTCATATTCAATTATTAAGAAACAAAATTTATTCTATAGGATAAATCTTATTATCCTTCATATTCTTTTGTCTTGTGTTCAAGACAAAAGAATATGAAGGATAATAATTATAATACGTCATCTTGCAGGACGTCAGAATAGGCCCCAATAATAAGGGACCCAACACGGTTCCTTGTGGAACACAAAACATATATCATCTTTAAATCATTTGTTTCGCTATCAATAACGATCTACGGGTATAGTAGGCCGTTGCTACACACAGATAAGCAAAGTTAGGCACCAAAATCCTCGAAGGTAAAATAAAAGTTTGAAAAAACAGAGTTAAATTCAGCCGTATTACCGTGAAAGAACGATAAATACATCACCAACAGCTTTCCATTAACTGCTAACACGCGATCAAGGTCAAAAACTGCGTGTTGCTAATATTCAATCAAGATAGCATAATATTGTGTGTGTAACCGGACAAGTCAGTGAACGGCATTGCAACGGGGGCCCCGTTTGTGGCTCAAGTTACATAAATGTGTTGAAGAAATGATATTTTCCAATATCATAGTTTATAGTTTATTGATGCTGTTCTATGCCAAGGTATCGTATCGAAAACTGAATCATAGGTATTTGATTCGTAGCGTCAACTCGTTAAGCTCAATGTCCGAAGCTCTCTATTATATTATTATGATGTGCTATATTGATGATTCCACTGATTCTTGCTTCCAATCTGTCGGAATTATAAACTCACAGGAGCTTTTCTATTACTAATACTCTTTGAGCTTTTCTTTCTAAAAATACCATTCCATTCTACATTCACATATTTGACACTGAATGAATTATGAATGAATGATGAACTGAGTGTAAGCGAGCCTATTGTCATTAACCGGGCATAAATTGAGAATGTCAACGAAAATCTTATTACCCAACCTGAAAATTGCGCCTGTGACTTAAGCATTGTATACACTAGACTTCCATTTTCGCACACTGAACGGCTGCCAGCTGACCTTATCCCCATAACCCAAAGTTGCACAGAACACGAGGTGCACAGCGATCTAGCTACTCCCTGATAGGATCAGAAACCCTCGATCTACATATCATGGCGTCAATTAAGACAAGATAATGTTAATAGCATCCTCCGCTCTTCTAAGTTGTCTGCAGGGTCCATAATAGATCTTTTGTGATATCATAACATCTAACATGGTTATAGAGTGCAATAAAGGTATTGAGTACTAAGGAACTACCTACCTACTTACTGATCACTTACGTGAACATTAGACATATTGAAATAAAACCCAAGAGCCTGCTCGTGACCTTAGACGCTGTACCTAAAGGGTCCGACACGTCGAGATAAATATAGATAACGCAATAAAATCTGCAAATACCTTTTTTTTATGTGATAGGAGGGCAAACGAGCAGACGAATCGCCTGATGGTAAGCGATTTCCGCCGCCCATGGACACCCGCAACATCAGAGGAGTCACGAGTGCGTTGCCGACCTTTTAAAAGCGGATTGGGCCTCCGGTAACCTCACTCACTCGGCGAAACACAACGTACGCGTTATTTGACGCTGGTTTTCTGTGAGGCCGTGGTATCACTCCGGTCGAGCCGGCCCATTCGTGCCGAAGCATGGCTCTCCCACGTAAAAATTTCCTTATTTCACCTGCGTTATGGTGAAAACCAGTTATTATTTTAATCAGAAAATACATTAATTTCACAGGTCATATTTACCAGAGAATTATCAAAGAACAATATGGACAATATGCCACACACGTTTGCAAAGCTTCTGAAGACCATTGTCAGGGTAAATGAGGAGAGGTTGAATGCGGTGAAGAAGATCAGCGGGCTGCAAGATTACATGCTCACCAAAAATAGACTGAGGGCAGATAATGACGCGTATGATTCCCTGGAAGAAGATGATAATCGTGTTTTTTTAGCTTTAGGTGTAAGTATCGTTGATGTGAGCAGGTAAGTATACTGATAAGAGCGCAATAATCGTACCATGTGTTAAAGCCATCGTTTTGCGATTGAGACAGAGGGATGCCGCTCTACACATTAAGTAGCTCCATCCTTTTCTCACAATCTAAAAATGATCACGTTAACACATCATTGTACGGCCGGAGGCTTGTCTTACGTAACGTTAACGCGGGCAGGATTTGAACCTGCGTCTTTTGTTTAGATACACCAGACACTCTGACTTCTAAGTCACCGCGAGTCCCACCCGCGGAATTCTATTCCTTGACTAAAATTACACCCCACGGATGTAAATCGACGTGTTGTAGTGATACAAATCGAGGCATGTTAAATGAAATCTTGGTAAATTACTACAAAGTTCAAATTTCACACCCATCCGCAGCCACGCGCGATAAATGAGTACCTAAATGTGTTAATACTTAATGGATTTTGTTTGACAGTCTTATTGGTCTAGTGGTTGCAACTTGCAAACGTGACTGCAAAACGTGCAGTCTTGGGTTTGATTCCCAAGGTGAGACAAATACTTTGCGTGTTTTATCTACAGATATTTTCAGGTGTACTTTTGTATGTTTATAAATTCCCCGGAACACAAAGCTTACTCCTTAAAGCGGACGCTATATTTTTTAACTAAGAAAAACGAATAAGAAAGTGTTAATTGATAATCGTGCACAATTTTCAGGATCCACTTAAAGGAAGAACAGTAAATGACAAAATAACAAGAGAAACGTGTAACAAACTGTTTTTAAATAACAACAACAGACGATCATGGAGAAGACAATTTATGAAACAGGTGTGCAACGATCAATCCATTGACTTATGCGTACACACTTGTACGAAATCTGTCACAAATGTTTGTTATAAATTCAACTGTAATACCGTAGATACAGATTTCAAAACTGAATGCCATAAGAACTGCAGAAGTGTACTGGCACACGAAGAACCATAGACTTTTAATATTTTTTTTAATACATAAACTAATCTAATTATACATAAAAAAGAAGAACCTGACTGACTGACGTATCAACGCACAGCCGAAACTAGAGAAGCTAGATCCCTGAAAGTTTGCATGCTGTTCCTTTTATACTGTAGGCACTAAGAAAGCATTTTTGGAAATTCAACCCCTAAGCTGGTGAAAAGGGGGGTGACAGTTTGTATAAAAGTCCGCACACAATACCATGCGTTTGACATACGCACACACATAAAAAGTACACAGGCAAAACTGCATCTGCTGGAAGTCTAGTTTTAAATAAAAATAAATTGCTGTGTTGCGTCCTTATTTCATAAATCCTCCTTTTTCCTCCTTTTCTAAGGAATAAATTCAGGAAAAGGATACAAGTAGGTATGTTCCTAGTTGAGATTTTTTGTTGGTTATTCGCCTAGCTAGAGATACCAGTATCACACGTAAGACCGGTACCAACACTGATTTCCATAATACTCTATTATAGCGTACAGTGACATTCTATACAGTTATACTATAGCTAAATATGTTTTTAATAGAAGAACAACGTCTCTCCGGTTAAGTAGATACACGGGACGCTTTAGCCTAATAAGCTACCGCCTATTTCTTCCATTAAAAAATATATACCTTATGTAGCATCTGATAATTTTTAGCATGCAAAATATAATAAAAAATAACAAGATGTAGGTACTTGAGTGTGAGAATTTCAGAAAAACCCAATAAAACTGCTCGACCTGGGAATCGAACCCAGGAACTCTATTGTAGAAGACGGACCCACGTCCACTGGACTAATGACGCAGTTTAAAACAGAGAAACCATCACGCCTGTATTCCCCGAAGGGTTAGGTAGAGGCGTTATCACAATCGCCGGGTATGTTTAGAGTTGATCGTTTATATGGGCACATCTCGATGTTTCGTGATATCGCCAATGAAAGAAATATAAATATCGGTTAGGTTACAACTGTGACAACACAATGAACCGAATTGTACCCATTGTACATACTTACACAGAAGAAATTAGGTTAGACACATCCTGAAATAATCGGTCATATCTCGGCCCATTTGAAACGATCGGCCGACGACATAAACAAATAAGGTTCTTATAATTTATATTGCCAACATAGATTATCATTTTGTATGTCAATATCAATCAATTACCTGTAAAATATTAAAAAATAAAATAAAATAAAAAAGCCTTATAATCCATGCTTGGTACCATGACATTAATTTTAAATTTGGAAATACGAGTAGTAGGTATACATTTAAGATTACATCGATTGAATTTGGATTATCAATTAGTTTACTAATTTCTGATTGCATGCAATTTTAATAGTTATTATCAATTTAAAATGTTCCTAGAATTAATTTATCCTAGATTTAATTATATTTTTAAACAATTATTGTTATTATCTTTTTGTGATTTTTTTGCATTTTCCATGCTAAGATTATTAAGTTATTTTTAGTAAAGGAAAAAATTCAATCGCTCTGCAGAGAGCTATGTCGGACACCTACATATAAACCCAATGTTGTTGTTCGCCCACCCAGGAAGGCTACCGCGTATGTCTTATTATGGTCGGTGCCATGTGCGTCGTGAACCCCATAATTCAATAACGTCACCTTATGACGTAAATTCAGAAAGTGAAGGCAAAATTTCAATCACGCGGTGGCTTAGAGGTCAGAGCGTCTGGTATATCAAACCAGAAGACGCAGGTTCGAATCCTGCCCGCGATTGAATTTTTTCCTTCACTAAAAAATAACTTAATTATTGTTATTATTCATAATTTATTTAATAAGTTGCTAAAAATTTCTAGATGCTTCGTTTTTATATTGTATTAAATGCTATTGTTATTTATTTAATTATTTACAAATATTACGATAACAAATATTGGATATAATATGGACCCCTCTCAGGTTAAGGCCTACTCCAAGGATTTCCATTTTTTTTCTGTTTGTAACCAGTTTGTTCCTGCGATCTTCTTTATATCATCCTCCCATCTCATGTAGGGTCTCCCTATTCCGCGTTTGCCTGGCGGGCCCTTCCATGTCGTTACATTTATGGTCCACCTGATTACTATGTATCGGGCTATATGACCGGCCCATCGGAATTTTAGTGTTTGGGCATAAGTCAGCGCGTCTATTGCTTTGGTATAATTTCTTATTTTTGTACTATTACCTATATAATTACCAATTTAGTCTCACGTGCAAATTGTATAACAGTCTTTATCAAAGTTGAAAATAATTAGACGTGTTGTAGGTAACACATATTTTGTTACTTCCTTAGCTTAAAAAAATAATTATTAAAAAAAATTACATATCACACTTCACATTATTATTAGATACGTGCAGTATTTCACTCGCATATTGCATTAAAATTTAAATTTTTAAATAAATTCTAAAATGGAATGTTGCGTTCGTTGTTGCTTCTTTTTATTTTTTTTATCAAACTTTTTATTGTGGAGCAAAGTATCAAGGGTATGTAAGACTTCCTAGTGTCTTCTTCAGTTCTTCTTATTCTTGAATATGGAAACGCTCATAAGTACCGCGCTCTGCAGAGAGCTATGTCGGACACCTCCATATAAACCCAATGTTGTTGTTCGCCCATCCAGGAAGGCTACCGCGTATGTCTTATTATGGTCGGTGCCATGTGCGTCGTGAACCCCATAGATACACCATGAACCTGACAGACTATGTGGGTCTTCATCGATAGATATAATCAGGGTGTCTTTAAATCACGAGTGAATCGGTTTCTTTTAGGCAAGCGCGCTCCATCGTAGATCGAATTGTCGCTTGACATCAGGACAACTGGCGGTCGGTCAAGCGTAAGCCTATAACGAATAAAAATAAAACTGGCCAAGTGCAAGTCGGACTCGCGCACTAAGGGTTCCGTACCATTAACTATAAAAACGGCAAAAACATCATGTCTGTTGTACGGGTGTCCCCTTAAATATTTATTTTATCTGATTTTAGTATTTGTTGTTATGGCGCCAAAAAAATTTATCATCTGTGAAAATTTCAACTGTCTAACTATCACGGTTCAGGAGATATAGCCTGGTGAGAGACGGACGGACAGACAGACAGACAGACGGACGGCGGAGTCTTAGTAATAAGGTCCCGTTTTACCCGGTACGGAACCCTAAAAAAGACCAGGACTATCATCGAACCTCATTATAAGGTGGGGGGGCCTCGCTTCGTATCCTACTCAAAGATGGGTTACTATCCACCTTTTTTTTCGGGGTTCACCTTTCTTCTTTCATCGAGGCTGGGATTTCCATCCTTCATCCTTCGCGCTAATATCCTACTAATAATAAAAACGTGAAAGTTTCTCTCACGTCTCAAGTCTCTTTCACACCAAAACCGCTGAACGGATCACGATGAAATTTGGCAGAGAGATAGATTATAGTCTGGCATAACACATAGGCTACTTGTTATCCAGGTCGGACCCAATCCCGAATTCAATGCAGACAAAGTCGCGGGCAGAAGCTTGTCATACAAATACCGACTTTCCGTCTCTCTAATGTAACCCTGACGGGACCTCGGGGATGGGTGTTTGTTTCTAACTAAATGATTTACATACCTACATAGCTAATGGAATCCTGGTTGTCTAGAGCGCGACTATAGAGGCGATAGAGGTCTTGGGTTCGACACCCAGGTCGAGCAATGTGTTATTGGATTGTTATGTGAAATTCTCAGTAACAGCTCGGAGTTTCGAATTTGTGACCGGTTAATGGCAATAGGCCCCCTATCGCCCCCTATTACGTGGGACCTAAACATACTTGCAAACTGTGGGTGTACCTACATTAGTACACCTCTGCCTAAACTTTCGGGGAATATAGGCGTGATGGTATGTAGGTATGTTTATGTGAATATAGATTATACAGAACATCACGCCTGTATTCGCCAGTATGTTTAGGTCCCACGTTAACACTTTGACCTGGGGATGGAACCCAGGGCTCTAGCGTAGCAGTCGCGCTTGGGACCACTAGACTAATGCGGCAGTCATTCATTGATGTATATTCATTGCAAGTATAATGCAGTAAATGTAAATGGTGGTGACACAACATTACCTACACTTATCAACACACTAGCCACCCGCCTGCGGTTTCACTAGGGTTGCTCTGCTCCTATTGGTCGTAGCGTGATGTTATATAGTCTGTAACCTTCCTCGATAAATGGACTATCCAACACAAAAAGAATTTTTCAATTCCAACCAATAGTTCCTGAGATTAGCGCGTTCAAACAAACAAACTCTTCAGCTTTTTAATATTAGTATAGAGTTATTACGTGGGAGAGCCATGCTTCGGCACGAATGGGCCGGCTCGACCGGAGTGATACCACGGCCTCACAGAATACCGGCGTCAAACAACGCTTACGTTGTGTTTCGCCGAGTGAGTGAGGTTACCGGAGGCCCAATCCCCTTTTAAAAGAATGGTCGGCAACGCACTCGTGACTACTCTGGTTTGCGGTGTCCATGGGCGGCGGTAATCGCTTACCATCAGGTGATCCGTCTGCTCGTTTGCCCTCCTATCCCATAAAAAAAAAAGATTTTAAGTAGGTAAAAATACAATAATTATTATAATTTAATTATGGTTATGTATAGGATTGTAGGTACAATAACTATTCTCTATTAAAATTGTGAAAAGTGTTTTCGTGGATTTTCTTTCTGTTTTCCCAGAGAAAAACATTATTTAATTACCTTAACAATAACAGTTGATAAATATAAATTGAAATCTGGTAGGTATTGCTATCTAATGTTGTGAGACCAACTGGCAAAATTGCTCAACAATTAAAAAACACGTACATGACAGTCCAGAAAAATTCGGAGTAACAAAATACGAAATTTAGTATCGGAATTTAGTAGAATTCCTTTTCTGAAGTCGATAAAAAATGTATAAAATAGTAGAAATCGACAAAAAGCATTACGAAGAAAATGCTAAAAATAATTGATTAACTTGTTCATTAAACTTTGACAATTTTATATTCGCTTAGACAATCCAATTAATAATTATTGATTGAATCGAATCGATTGGTCGTCGGTCACTCGTTAGCATCGATCGATCGAAAAGTGACGTTTATCATGTTAGCGTTTTGTTTGTTGTAAACTTCACGTTTAAAAAAATGTCATACAGGATATCTTATTGTGTGGTTTTTATCACAATAATGTGGGGTGTGAGTATGTATCATTTTATTAAGTTTTTTCTGCATTATATACTTGACGTTTCTTAAATTTTTCGTTGCATTTGTTTTGAGCTCTCATTTAGTTTGGTACAAGTCTCAAATACCGAAAAGGTTTTATTTTTAATTCATTGTTTTAGAAAGTACCTAATAATATCAAAATACAATACCTCTGGATCTCAATCCTGGTACAGGTTTATCTTTATTATTTTTGGTACATTTGAAAGATCACCGCGGCCTAGCTATCTTAATTATTTCGTAACGGTTTATATCCTTACTTCCTTAATTAAAAATCTTCCTTACTTATAAACGTGAAAGTTTGTGAATATGGACCTTATGGATGTTTGTTACTCTTTCACGCCAGAACGGGTGAACGGATCTAGATGAAATTTGGCACAGAGATAGATTATAGTCTGGAATAACACATAGGCTTTTTGTCCAGGTGAGACCCAATTCTAAAGTCCACGCAGACAAAGTCGCGGATAGAAGCTAGTTATAAATAAATAAATATTTTATAGTGTCAATCTTGGCATGTCTACTTCCTGGTGTCAGAACCCTGCCTCTGTCTCTTTCTTTTTAAGCCTGCATGATATTACGTACCAATGTTCGTATATCTATATTATTTTCTTCTTTTTACTGGAAATGATAAGGCCTTACCAATAATTACACAACAGTTCCAATAAATAATAAAAGAGTTTCTGCATGAAATCCACCGTATGAAATCAGTATAACTACCTAAATAAATTCATGTACCCAACATATTCGAGGTGTAAGCCCTAGATTTGAACTAGAGATTCGAATCAGACGGATCTCTGGATCTATTTATATCTAGAACTCTTAACAGATCCGTAGTAATTCTAAAATGTAAATATGATAGGTACCGACGTTAAGGAAGAGCGGAGTACGTTAAGCAAAAACATTCAAAGCTAAGAACTATAGATGGGATATTACGAACAAAACGATTGGACGTTACGAACAAACGCTAGGACGACACGATTGGCGCAGCGGTTGAGCGATCGGCTTGTGCGCCACGTGTTGTGAGTTCGATCCCCACACGGAGCAAATATTTGTATGATCTACAGGTAGTTGTTCCGGGTCTGGGCGTTTGTGTATGTGAGAATTTGTATTTGTAAACGCACCCACGATACAGGAGAAAATCCTAGTGTGGGGCAACGTTTAAAAAAAAAATTGTTGAGCGTACCCCAATTAACTAGTAGATTAATTATCACTGTTTGCCCAATTAAAACGACCCAATTGTAAGCCATGTAAAATTATTCCATACATTTCTAACTCCACAATTCCGACAGGCATTTGCAGCAAATGAGGAAAAGATAAGTGAAATATTCCAAAGTAACATGACGAGGAACGACTTCTCCAAGCTCCTCAATTCTCTGATCAAACTGAACGAGCAAAGAGTCAATGTTCTGCAGAAACTTTATCGGCTTGAAGACTATGGCATACTCAGCGAGGTCCTGAGGTCTGGCGGGACGAGAACGAGGAATGGGAACTCAAATAATCTATTCTTGGTTGTATTGTCTAAAGTAAGTTCATTAGCAAATTATTAACCGCAAATTTGTTCGCGAGGATGTATTCATAAATAGCTTCTCTTTGTCCTATGTCAATCAGGGATAGTGTAGCTGCTACTAGCTAGCTACTATTATCTAAATTATCTCTAAACTAACTAATCTACAACACAACATTTAAGGTTATATGTAGGATATTAATACTAGTGTAGATTATATTTTGAAAATGACGGAGAATCTGCTTGTGTATCTAGGTAATAGATTACCTAGCTACACAAGCAAAGCTAGCTAGTTAGAGCTCCTCTAGCTTCACTTAACTGTACCTACGTAGGTATATTGTGAGCTGAATATAGCATACTAGTATTCATCCAGAAATATCTTATATTATGTAAAATTGTTTACGATTTTTTTTTCTTACTATAAGTCTTCACCTCACGAGAATTATAAAAAGCGTAGTTTTTTTAAATGAGAACTTGATTTCTTATGGCATTATTGCTTATGAAGAAGCAATGTGTTGCCGTGCCCGACAGGGTTCATGATTGATACTTTTATATTTATTTTTTAACACCTGTTAACATTGTGGAGTGCAATAATCGAATTGAGTATTAATCATCCTTACTATTTCTCATCAGCAGAGTCGGATTAAATTATAGAGCGGTCTCTAGGAAATATGACTCTAGAGACAGAGCAGACACAAAAATATTCTCGAGTCACGTCGTTTAGAGGGTTTAAGACCCTGCTTACTATGTCTTACTGCCTATACTATGTCGTCCTAGTCTCCGAATCGACTATTACAATTGTCTATCAAATGCTATGTGACTCTAGCTAAATGACAGTTTTTAACTGGTAATTACATAAACGGAATCCTCTGATAGGTAGTTGTAATATTATGTATGTAGTTGAATTAGACTTCTATGCTTTTGGGATACAGTTGGTTGTTCCTTATTTAAACCTTGCAATTCTTGTATGTTCTATTTTCTAACATTGATTATGTCATTAGCCTGTCAGGAGCCGTCGTGGGGGTCTACGAAGAACACTGGAATCTTGAAGTCCGTAGTGAACTCAGCCTTATTTGATTAAAAACGATATATCTATGATTGATCTTCTTCTTTATCCTTATTGTCCTCGACCTTTCCTTCTTATCCTTTTTCTTTATTTTAAATATTAGCTATAGTAATAGACCTCTTAGAACCTGTAACACAAACTTCCACAAACGCTATGCCATGACTTCCACAAATGCTTTGTTTTAATGGGCATAAATGGCGAATATATTGGATCTTAAGGGCCAGCAACACACTAGCACCCTCTTCGGTGTTGCAGTTGCAGGTAACCACGTACTATCAGGTTTTTAAACTATTTTAAAAAAATTAGTTTAAAAACTTTTTTACGTGGGAGAGCCATACTTCGGCATGAATGGGCCTTCTCGACCAGAGTGATACCACGGCCTCACAGAAAACCGGCGTTAAACAACGCTTACGTTGTGTTTCGCCGAGTGAGTGAGGTTACCGGAGGCCCGATCCCATTTTAAAAGGTCGGCAACACTGTGACACCTATAGAGTTGCGGGTGTCCATGGGCGGCGGTAATCGCTGACCATCAGGCGATCCGTCTGCTCGTTTGCCCTCTTATCCCATAAAAAAACTTGAAATATTGCAGGTAGTTTTTTTTGTAGGCGTCCATTATCTATTGGGTTTAAGTAAATTCATTTTCGATTGGCAACACAATTAACTCGGGTAGCACAGGGGTATAGCTAGTAAATTATAAAATAATAAATTTGAGTGTTAGTTATCTACAGGGTTATTGTTCCTCTCTAATAAAAGTTCAACTGCAGTCTACAGCGCAATGCAAACTCATAGTGCCAGCTTCTACATAATAGAATCTTCTAACCGTCGATGATTGAAGATTATATCCTTTTAGGAGTACGTTTGTTGCTCGTTATTCTTCGTGGCCGACCGACCGATTCTATATAAAGCGGATATGTCGTCCCCTCAAGCTGAGCCGCAAAATATTCATGGTTCTACTGAATACTTTCCAGAATCCTTGACACAGAGATAACAGTATCAAATGAAAGACTAATATAGTCAACCAGTTTTAAATTCAACTAAAAGCAACCTCCTGACTCTCGACTTAAGGTAGGTTATATTTTCCAGAACCAATCAATTTCATCAAGAAGGAATATGGACGTGCAAGTTGTGGATTCAGTTCCAGCGCTCGATAGCAGACCTGTAGTTCAAAATCCTGAAATACGTTTTAAAAATAATCCAGAGCAAACTCATAGTTTAAAACCCACCAATGTGATGTATAAACCTATTGAAGCAGATAATTTTGATAGTAACGCAGATAAAAAAAAGAAAAGATTTGAAATAGATGACGGCAGCCATAGATTTACTACATCTGCTAACGATAGAGACGAAGACGTTGATAATAATTCAAAAATGAAACTCGAGTTCAAATATCAGAAACCAGACCATGAAAAAGTCGACTATGATTCCAATAATAGTGAACTCAGTAGCGCTGAAGGTAATCCAAATATTAACATGGAGAGCAAATATTATAAGTCAGTTAAAGGTAAATTAAAAGAAGAAGACGAAAGAAATAAATATACAAACGCAAGTGCAGAAAGTTTGGAAAACGATGATCACAATGAAAAATATCAACACATCAAAACGGGTTATAATAATAAGCCACATAAAATAGCAATAGACGTATCTTACGAGAATGATCATAATCCTACATATCATAAAGCAAAAAAGCACATTTCTGATAAAAATTATCATAATAATAAATATTCCACTTTAACAAAACATATATCCAATGAACAGGACGAAGACAGATATCATACTGTATATAAAGGTCTCTCTTATGAAAATGATCATAATAACAAAGATCGTAAAAAAACACGCGACATGTCTAAGGAAAGTGTTGATAGCAAAAAAAAACATCAAATAACTAGAAATGATTCGATAACACATGACAATAAAGAGAAAGACAACAGTAAAAAATATTCTAATATTCCAATAGAAAAGTTTAATGAGAACATTCATAGTAATAAACGCCTCAAAAATGTTTCTGATGAATATGATCATAAACATAAATTTTCTAATAGTCTTAGTGAAGAATCTGATGGCGATATTCAAACTAGTAAACATCCCAGAGATCTTTCTAATAAAAACAATTATTCTAATAAGACCAGAGGAAAATCTAATGAAAATTATCAAAAGTATTCTAATATTCAGAGTAAAAAATCTAATGAGAATGTTCATCTTAGTATATATCCCGGTGATCATTCTGGTTCAAATCATTTCAGTCATAAATATTCTAACGTTGCTGCGGACAATTCTGATGCGCGTGACGAAGCTAATAAGTATCACAAGACTTTGGCAGATACGTTAAATGAAAATAATCAAAATAACAAATATTCTTACACGGCTGGGCCAAACTCCAAAGAGAATGATAGTAAAGATACTAAAATTGATAAAGATAATAAAAACTTCGACAATGATAATGCCAATAAAAAAATTAATATAGGCAGAGAACGTTCAAATGAAGATGATAGTAGTCATAGACTTGCTAACATTAAAAAAATAGAAATGAAAATGGAAAATGCACATTATAAAAAATACCCTAAAATAGGAATAAAAAATCCTATCGAAACCCCATCGGAAGATATATCTAATGAAGATATTAAAATTGACAAAGAAAATGAAAATGAATTTGATAACGATGATCTATTTAGTATGGAGATAGACGCTGATGATACAAGACAAATCAATTCAGGTGTAGAAAATTCACAAGAAAGCAAAATAGATTTCCTTAAATCGAATCCGGAAAATATACCTGTTGTTGATCCAGAATCAAGAAAGAATTTTCAAAAGTGTCTTAATAAAAAGGCAGGAAAATTGTGTACAAAATCTTGCATCAGTGCTTATAAAAACGTTTGCCGGAGACTTAAATGCACTTCCAGGTCTAAGAGAGCGTTGAAAAAAGAATGTAAACGAAGTTGTAAGAATTCTTTTACGTCAAGTAAATATAGTTCGGAATATTAGTAGGTAGTTTTATAAAAAATGTTCATATTTATTGTTGGTTAGTTAAAATATATTTTTATAAAGTATATGGGATTTATTTAGCATTGCTACATTATTTTTCGATTAAGGAACCTAAATATTCGATTGATGATGGCACAATTCCCAGACAATGATCAGAAAATAATTCTTGTAAAAGTTGCAGAAGAAGCTAGAAACCTAATTACCTTCGCTTGCCTAGTCGTGAGTCGTGACTACGGGTCGAGGGACTGCTTATCCAGCGAGTCTTTGCCTCCGTGAGGCAGTCGCACTCCACATTGATAACACTACCCCTTGCACTACCCCTACTCATATACCCCATACCGTTAAAGTAAAAACTAAAGCTAAGAAGCTTGAAACGAAGTGTTTATTTATATTTTTTTTTATTTGGCTCTTCAACAATGAGTACACGGATACATTAAAAAAATATACATTCTCATTTAAATAACTAAGTGCCCCATTACTTATAGAAGAGCAGTGCATGCACTATGGATGTGTGTAACAAAAAAGAAAAGAAGAGAAAAGTTAAGTTAGCCCATCAAACAATGACTGATTACCATGTTATCAGTCATTGTTTGTGGGACCGCCATGATACCGCCGTGTTACCATACTAGTAACTTCAGTTTCGTAGGTTATCATACATCATACTAAGTATCTGATCTGTGTTATAATAGCAGAGACTTCAGCTAGTTACCCCACTTAGCTTACTTAACTTGTCTCATGAACTATTTGAGTATTTATAAGTCTATGTTTCCCTTATTTTAAGTAAGTATTGCTTGCTTCCATAACTTGATTACTTTTTAGACGATTACACATCCAGCTGAAGAAGACATGGTCAATTGACCATTAAAGATTTTAATCGTGAAAATAAATGGTGTAGCATTAGAAACAGAAACAGTCAAGTATGAAGAAACAACGTAAAGAGTACTCAACGTAGAGTAAAAGTCAATTATCTGAAAAAAATATATTTAAAATTTAATTGCTTTCTGATATTATGTTTTCTATTATTCGAACACGCTAATTAATTTCTTGACCATGATTCTAATTTTCTTCGTTATCGTAACTCTCTAACACTTGACGTTAATAAATCAAGCTGCATGCATAGGTATTTATATTTATTTTAGTTGTATTTATTAAGCCTGATTATTCAATTAGTTGGGCCTTCAGTGATCTTAGAGGATGAGCCACATGGAATGCGCGTACAAAACATGCGCGGAACTGTTAAGGAAAAGCAGGAACTTTCCCGTCCCCCAGTAGGTAGTTATTATGTTATAGTTCATAATAACTACCTACGGCTACTCTTTTTGTTGGGTATAGATTAATCCTGCCAGCGGTGTCACCCTCGCTGCTCCGTTCCTATGTGGTGTAGTGTGATGTTATATAGCCTATAACATTCTTCGATAAATGGACTATCCAACACAAAAAGAATTTTTCAATTCCAACCAGTAGTTCCTGAGATTACCGCGTTCAAAAAAAACAAAGTCTTCAACTTTATAATATCAAGTATAGGTAGGATTTAGAAAACTCTTGGGGCTGCCTTTGTTTTAGTAGTGGAAGCCTTTTGATTAATATGATGATGACGTGTGATATCTATCACCCAGCACTGATATAAGTGTTGGCTCCAGTAAGGTATTCTAAACAACAGATTCGATTAATGAGAAAGATCTTAACAACAAGACCAACAATAAAAGTAATCTTAAGTTTTAAGCATTTGATAATTTTTAGGATGCAATTGAAAAAAAAAGTATCTTCAAGGTGTCCAGGGATCTACCAGATGATGAAGGGAGTGAAGACTTATCAAATGAAAAAGAAAGAACTGAACTTACCGACGTGGCCGAGAATAAGTATGAGCTGTTGGGCTTAATTATTTTGGAAGTAAGTTTTATATTTTTTATAACCAACATCACTAGTTACTCATAGTTATGTTAGACTCATACCACGATATCCTCAAAAAAAATTCAAAAACATTAATGGACTTTGTGATTATCCCCAAGCATCAGGTTATATTACCTACTATTATTAGTACGCGCACTTACTAAAAATTTAGGTGAGATAACGTATTTTAGAATCTAGGCCCAATTAAAAATATTTTACTGCAAATATTCCCTGGGGGCCAATTTCAGGGGGAGGCATTTTTTTAATGCTTACTAGCGCTGTGGGTCGCACATAACTTGTATTCTTGTTAACTCCTCGTGCTAAGCTAAATGCTTGTGTTACGAGTGGGTTCACGTCGGTAGTGCAATCGATGGGTTTCGAACAGGCAACCGCATGATCGCAACTCCGGCGCCCCAGCCCTTAGGCTACCGCCGCTTAAATTCAAGCGTGTCAAAGGTATGCACCACTCAACGTACCGCATCTTTGTAAACAACGACACACGTAGCATTAATTATTTATTCACTTTCTCTGCTTGCGGTGCTCTGAGGACATCACTACATTATTTATTACCATAGGGATAGGTCATTAAAAGCTTAATAGAGAAACATAAATGTATAGGGTTGGCGGGGCGAAGGGGGGCACAAAGCAGTTTTGCCCGACTCGAAAAAATGTAGATCCAGGGCTACCACCCGGGTGATAAACTTCGAAGAAAGGAAGAAATAAAATGAATAATGCCTTTCAGGACCAAATGTTAACAAGAAGATCTTTAAGTGAGTCTGGTCGTCAAGAATCTGAAGAAACTTCTGAAGATGACTTAAAGCCACGAAACGGCAAACGTAAGAAACGTCGTCTTGATAAATTAAAAGAGCTTGATGAATCATTGGCGCTTCCTGATGAACTCGAAGATAAAATCGAGGCAGTCGCTGTTGATTCATTAAAAGAATTTGATGCGTTAAAGGGGGAAAGAGCAACTGCATTAAGGACTACATGTGTGAAGAACAGCAATAAAGGTATTGAAAAATGCAGCAGGGCATGCAACCGGGCTCATGAAAACGTCTGTGATCAACTAGCTTGTTCCACCAGGTCTAAGATAGCTCTTAAAAAAGAATGTAACTATAATTGTAAAAATGTTTTCAATCCTAAGCGTTGTTAGTGTTTCTTTCAAATGTGATAAAAGTTTTAATAAATAAACATTGGCATTATACTGTTTTGAGCGTTCATTTTAACTTTGACCGACTTGAGAATCACATCCTTTAAAACTCCAAAAAATTGAAACATTTCTAACATAATTTGCTTTGCATATTAATTTGCATTCAAATCGATAGCATCAACCGTCATCAGAAACCACGTGATATTGCCAACCCGTCTCGCTTGCGGTCAATACTCCATGTCTTGCCTCTTGGCCACCAGCCAGTGTTCTCCTTACTCATCTGCCGTCACATCGCTTGGCAATGTGTCCCACCACTTTAAAAAAGCTATACGATCAAATTCAGGGTTTGGACTAACTGCAGATGCTTTGGGGACCACAAAACCCCACTAATTATGTTTTATTGTTATTTAACACAGTCATGCTAAATATTAATATAATTATTAAAAAAAACATTATTTGTGTATTTCCATACCCAATTCATACCCAACATTCAGAAGAATTTCATTAAAATCTCGATGATGATGATGATGATGTAGCTAACACAAGAGCGAAGCGCAAATCTGATTGCACTGACATACCCATCTAGCGGAGACAGTGAGCAAGAGCAATTGAGAAAGTCTATAAAAGTAGAGTTGCCAAATGTCCGGCTTTTACAATGTTACGGCCAAATTATCAGCCTGTCTGGCTTTGGTCAACCCCGCATCCACTAAAAGATGCCGAACAAAACAGCGCGAGCGACTCACGCGGACATAGGTACCTACTCGTAAATTATATTTTTTTATTGTGGGCAAAATGACCGGCTAAATTATGACTCTGTGCTCGGCTATTCTATTTTTAGTCCTGGCAACCCTTTATGTAGGAGGATTTTTCTAGTGACGCCAAAGAAACTTCCATGTGAAATGAGAGAATGACCGTAAACAAACTAAAGACAAAGGAAAACATTAGTTTGGATCAAGGCGTTGACATAACAGTTGTCTCAGATAAGTAAGTAAAATCCCACTAAGAATCCTACGCAGCCCTTCTAACAGGCCGTACTTTAAAAAAAAGTTACCAATTACTTTTACTGTGAAAAATAATTAACACTAGGTAGAACAGCGAAAAAATAACGATGGCGTTAAATTGTTATTCGTCTCATGTACATAATAAGATATGGACTGTAATAATTAGGTATATATTCATTATGTATCCATTTAATAATCGCAAAGTAGATTAAATCCTCGTACTAAAATTTAATGTTGATACAGTTTCTCTTGGTAACAATCTTCAAAATTTAGAAACATTCAAATAAAAAACAATGTTGGTACATAGCAGTCTTCACAATAAAAGGCAAATACGTGAAAAAAAAAATTAAGTTAAGGTATTGGTTTTTGCCTGTTTCTTTATTATTCAAAAACGCTAAAATGATTTTTCTGACAACAATTTTAATTTTGTTCGTTAACGTAAGTAGCTTTCATTCTCTTGACGTCTATACATTCAACCGTCAAATTTAAGTCGTTTTAGAGCCGAAAGGACGGTGTTATACTCATCATTAGGAATACCTTTTACTATGGAATCAATCCTGACATCACGAAAAATATAGAGTATAAATTGTCGACTTCAGTGTGCACAAATGTATGGAACAGCTGTTTTTTTTTATTTCGATTTCAGGGTTGGTTCCATAGTAAAAGGTATTCCTAATGATTAGTAGAATACCGTCCTTTCGGCTCTAAAACGATTTACCTAAATGCCATGGTGTATATATCTATAAATAAAATCAATGTAATTCTGATACTGAAATGTAGGGACATAAAGAACTTAGGGTAACTTGAGTTCATATCTTTCTAACTGGGATGAATCTAATTTTTTTAGGACGCAATTGATGCAAAAAGCTTCGAAATATCGAATGATTATGAAGAGGATGAAAACTTATGAAATAGGAAAGAAGAAACTCGTAAAATCATCAATGTGACCGAGAATGAACATGAGTTGTTTGCGTTACTTATTGTGGACGTAAGTTTTGTATTTTATGTACCTACCAACATCACTAGTTGCTTGAGATGCAGAGTTTAACGAGTATTACAAGTTTTACTAACTTTTATAAACGTTGTGGTTTCCCTTAAGCATCAGATGAAAGGTATTACATTTGTTCAAACCAAGAATACGTTCGTGGTTTGAACTTATATACATTTTGTCCAAATAAAATCGATTCAAGCCTATGCTAAAGAACTTGAATTTTTTTCAATAGTTACTTATTCTTTTAATACCACAGAGAAATCATTCAGATCACACGGGGAGCATAAAAAAAAGAACAATTAATATGAATAATTCCTTTCAGGATGACACTTTTAGAAGAAGACCTATAAATGAGCCTGATTTTCAAGAGTCTAAAGAAACTTCTGAAAATGATGAGTCACGAACTCGCGGCAAACGCAGGAAAAGACGTCTAGATAAATTAAAAGATTTTGATGAAACTTTAAGTGAACTCGAAGATGACACCGAAGGAGAAACTGTTGATAAATTAAGAAGTTAAGCGCAAAAAAATCTATAACTCCAACTGCACTAAGGATTGCATGTAAGAAGAACAAATAAGAACAAAAAAGCAATAAAGGTATTGAAAAATGCACCAGGGCATGCAACCGGGCTTATGAAGAAGTCTGTGATCGACTAGCTTGTTCCACGAGATCAAAGAGAGCTCTCAGAAGAGAATGTGAATTTAATTGTAAAAAGGTTTTCAATCCTATGCTTTGTTATTAGCGTTAGCTACAATCGTGATAAAACGGTAGGTTTCATAGATAGGTAGGTAATACATAACTACTAACTACATAACTAACTTCACATTCCGAGAAAACCGACTTCAAGCTAGTTATGATAGAAGAAGGTTGATAAACAATGTAGAAAATATTTTAAAGTAGACATTTCAATATACTTATGAAAAATATATCTGTATCGCGATCGTGAAATTATTTTCAGACAACGTTTGCTTCGCAGATTGATTTACATTCACAGATTGGTTATTTTCGATCCCACTTTAAGTATAAGTAGGCCTCTATCAAAATTTCCTTCTTCCAAATCTGTTCTCTCTTCCATCAAGTCTCTCCCGCGTTCGCTACAAATTGTGCGTTATCGTCAACCCATCTTGGTTCAGACAACAAAAGTTATATTTCTCGCCATTCAGTGAGCACCTTACTCTATCTGCCGTCACCTTGCTTGGCAATATGTCCCACCGGATAGGGTGATACCGAATTTAATGTACAAAACTATAAAATGAAATTGAAACAAATAAAACAACATGTGAAATAAAGTTGTAAAATTATTTATTTCCACTCCCTAAATCACATTGAAAATGAATTTTGTTATAACCATTGTTATGCTGATCTTTTTGGTAAGTAGGTTATATTTTGTTTTAATAGACATATTTTAGTAATTAAAGCCTTGGTTCTATTTCTATGGGTTTTGTTATAACTGTTCTACAGAATATTTATTTTATTTATCTTACTTATTCACTATTACTAGTTACATGAACACATACTGACTACCTCGAATTGGAGAATAACTGACGACACGTTTGGCGTAGCGGGTGAGCGATCGGCTTCGGCGTCACGTGTTGTGGGTTCTCGATCCCCACACGGAGCAAATATTTGTATGATCTACAGTTAGTTGTTCCGGGTCTGGACGTTTGTGTATGTGAGAATTTGTGTTTGTAAACGCACCCACGATACAGGAGAAAATCCTAGTATGGGGCAACGTTTTTTTTTTAAAAAAAACCTAAAATGCTCAAAGATACAATTAAAGTTACATAACTAGGTTCTAAGAGAAGATCTAGAAACTAGAAATTTGCCAGATAGCTTTAATCTTATGAGCAGGATTTAGATGAGGACCTGCTGCAAATGCTCAGGGGCTCAATACAAAATCAATTAAATTGATTTTTAATTGTAAAAAACCCTATTTACCGCAAATTTAATTATTTAAGGAGAATTAAATAATTGGTCGGTTTCCATATCATCATTTGATATGGAATCTTATCAATTATTTAATTCATATTAGTTAATTTTAATTATTTATGCAGAGAATGTAATGAAAATCTTTAGATTTTATTACCAAGCTACTGTTCCAGCTAACAAATCCTGCTTTCAGATTGCTACCGCTACCGAAGCGAAGCACAAATCTGACAGCACTGACGTATCTAGCGGAGACAGCCAACAAGAGCTGTCTATGGATGATGATTCTTCCGGTGATGCCACAGACTATCCTGATGACGTACATCCGGTAAAAAGAGACCACGTTCATAAACACAGTAACGACAAAGGAAAAAATCTGTTTGAATCAAGGCGTTGGCACAAAAGTTGTCTCCGGCGAGCAAGTAAAACGTGCACGAAAGCTTGTGAAAGAGCTTACAAGTCTGTTTGTAGGAAGCGAAAATGTACCAAAAGGTCTAAGAAGTTACTTAGGAAAGAATGCAGGAAGAGCTGTACGAAGAACTTTGAATTTGATAAGGATAGAGCTGCTTATGAAGAATAGATTATACTCGTAGATAATTTTACAGTAATTCTCCAATTCGAGGTTTCACTAGCATCCTAAAGGATCTATTGAGACAAAAGGTAGTCTTTATGATCTCTTTACGCCTAAACCGTTGAACAGATTTCAATAAAATTCGATGCATTAGTCGTGGCGAATGTCACGGTTCGGTTTTTTTAGTCGGTACGAGTCCGACATACCGTGCCACCTCCCCAGATGATAAACGATCCCTGAGGATTTTCCGTAGGTACTATAAAAATATGATATATAGGTATTGCATCCTGATGAAGGACATAGGCTGTCTTTGAAATCGCGGGAAACTCCTAGTGTAATAATAGATTGAAAATAAGTAACTAAATAAAAATGTAATACTAATTGCACAGTAGAATAAATCCGTGTATTCAAATATAAAGGTGCAATAAAATAAAATGGCTTTGTCAAAGTCAAAGTCAAAATGTTTTATTTCAATTAGACTATTAAAAAGACACTTTTGAAAAGTCAAACTAGTTGCACGGTTCCAAAAAGTGGGTCTTATGGAGAAGAGCAAGCAAGAAACTCCATAGATTTGATTTATGAAGTAGGTACCTATGTTCATCTATGAGTTATAATCTCATTACTTCACGAGTGACGATATCGTCCGCTGTACAGTATACCCTAGACAGGCACAATCTGTTCCCTACCTCATCTTTTTACTACGATATCCACTTTTATTAATATTGTCGATAAAGAAAAGCCAGTCAATTATGTTACTCGCTAACCTAACCTAAAATACTTTTCACATTTTTAACCCTACACCAGGTTGAGAAACCACTAGTTAGAATTCGAACTCAACACCTCTGATCACCTCTGATTGGTCAGTCCAAATGGTCATATCATTAGGCTATCACTGCTTACTTTATAACACTTAATTGTAAAACTAACAGGGTAGGTAACAGAAAAAATATCTGAAATATGGCCCCTTAATCCATCAGTGGATCGAGTATGGGAATCTGAAACCTATTTGCACAAATTGTTATTGTGTGCGTGTGCGCATCGATATCGTAGTCCTTGCCAGTACCATTGTGGTACGGCCACAAGTTTTATGTTTAAAATAGCTGTTAAAACTAAGATAACATACCATCACGCAGTGGCGTACTTAATGTACACCCACAGTTCGCTGTACAGTACAGTATGTGTCGGTCCCATGTTATAGGAGGCGAGCCTTTCACCGGGCACAAATCCAGACTCCGAGCTGCTACTGAGAATTTCATAGAAAAACCCAATAACACTTTGCTCGACCTAGGGATCGAACCCAGGACCTCTAGTGTAGCAATCGCGCTTGGGACCACTAGACTATGTTTCAAAATGACTTTCGGGTTTCGTTATTACCTATACTCGTATTTATGACTCGATATTCTAATCGAGCTGTTCGAGGTCTTGCACTTATTCAGTTACACAGTTTTATATCGATATTCAAAGTCCATTTATGTGAAGAAATTTGTGATGGTCGTTTTCCAAGATCAGAACTAAAATATAATTTTAATTTCAAGATAAAACAAGCAAAGGAACAATTAATTTACGAGAAAATGGAAATAATAATTGAAAGTGTAATGACGTAGAAATAAATAAATGCGCAATTTTAGTCATTGAAATGGATTTATCTGTTGTTGTTCTTATGTTGTTTTATGGTGTAAGTACCAAAAAATAAAGATACTCACATAATACATAGGTACTTTATTACCTGAAGGGCTAACCCGTCAAGAAATGCCTCCATCATAGTATGTAGTTGAGAAGAGGAAAACTAAAAAGAAGATGGCATTATTGTGTGAAAGAAGACAGACAGCTGGTTTATGGTAGGAACAGTAAAAAACAAACAAAAATACTTCGCTAAACAAATTGAACTTAACAATGAAACATCATCATCCATCTTGAGAGTGTAACTCTTCCAAAAACGGGATAATTATTTCAATTATTGTTTTATTTATTTATTGATTCCAGGCCGTTATTGAAGCGAAAGAAGTGTTACAAACAACTCGAGCCGATTATATTAGTATACCCGAAGACACTTTAGAAAACGGCCGGTCTCAAGTGCTGGCTCTACTCATTTTAGAAGTAAGGGTTCAAAATTACCTATACATGTATTTGTATAACGTACATCTACCCACCAGTTAGAGGTTATAGTAAAGTAAAGTAAAGTTTATTTCATAAATAATAAAACAATTGGTACAATATGGGCTCTGGATCCCGCACTAGGATACCCTGTGTTGCAGGATCCAGTCTCTTTCGACAGCTATTGATACATAACTATGAGTAGGTCTCTTAAGTGTTACTTAATCATTACGTTAGATAACTGAGTGTATATATGTGTTAGCATGTGTGTGTGTGTGTGTGTGAGTGTGTGTGTGTGTGTGTGTGTGTCTGTGTGTGTGTGTGTTTAAAAATGTTTGTTCTTCATTACAAAATAGAAGTAGGTGATAACTGAATACAGAATAATTTACAGGATAACGAAGACGCGGAAACAAATCAACCTTTCTCACATAAAAAAACACAGTTACTTCCTCTGATTGACGGTCTACAACCTGAGCAGATGTATACAGACTCTTCAGGAGATTCAAACTCTGATGAATATACGGACTCGGACACAAGTGCTGACACGGATAGCGAATCGAATTACTACCACGAGGACGATTACAAAAAAGACATCAGTAACAGAGTAGAGATATCAGATCTCATACAGGACAGGACAACAATGTTGCGGAAACGATGGAGATCTTGTCAGAAGAAAGCGTCTAAGGTGTGTAGAAAGGCATGCTCGGCGTCATACAAAAACGCGTGTGACATGAGCAAATGCAAAAGTAAATTGAAAAAGAATATGAAGAAGGAATGTAAGAGGAACTGCAAGGATTTCTTTATGTAAACCATAACCAGTCAGAATTTTTGCCAAATAAACGTAATTTATACTGGGGCTGTTGTGTATATTTTTTTGTTTCAATATGCCTACCCATTTCTAAAGCCTTACAATTAACATGCATACAGGTCGACACTTGAGAACCGTTGCTGATAATTACAGCTCACCAATTTTAGGAAAGTTTGTGCAGAGAGTTATAAAGTAAAATCAGGCTCAATTGGTTTATTGCTTTCTAAAAATCTTTCATTCATTCACTACTAGGAGACTCGCTGAATGTTAAGAACATATCTGGGTGCTCACGGAGTAATCCTAGTGAACAAAGTTACTTAGACTAAACTGATTCAAGTGCTCATTTTTGTTTTATTCGTGACAGGCTTACGCTTGACCGCCAGTTCGCCTGATGTTATGCGATCTACGATGGAGCGTCTTTGCCTAGGAGAAACCGATTCACTCGTGATTTAATTAAAGACACCCAGATTATATCTATCAGGGAAGACCCACTCGGGAAGGTGCATTCCATATTTCAGCGGTACGCATGATAAAAGTCTATTTTGCGATTCGTTTGGGTTTTTGGAATGTCCACCATGAATCGATGACGCTTTTTCGTGCTTCTGGTCGTCCTATAGTGGAAAGGGCTAGGGGGAATAAGATCGTGGAGATCTGATGAACTATGACCATTATGTTGAAAAGCAAGTTTTCTCTATCCGCCCGACATCCACCGGGGGGACGTGGTATGCAACTTTTAACGTCTTAGTCATTTAAAAGCTATGCGGTGAAGAGCGGGCGTTTTTGGGGGCTCTCATTATGTAAAAATGACATTCAAAAAGTACTATTAAAGTCTATCTTGAATAAAGTATGAGAGAGGTATCGAATAATTGGAATCGAATAATTCCACTCACAATTGGCACTGCTCGAGTGGGAAAGTACCTCCACCTTGCAGAAAATCGTAGCCAAATAACATAGCTCCGTGCTATGTTGTGTGCCTAACGGTGAGCAAGGTCGCCAAAGCTCCGCGAGGAAGCGTTGTGTTGGCAGTGTGGGTTACCGGTGGTGTTTTGTTACCGTCGCTGCCATATATGGCAGCATGTCTCCTAAGCTGCCGGCCCAACTATTCCTCCTTAATTTACAGGGTCGGCAACGCGTAAGTGATACCCCTGGTGTTGTAAGCGTCCTTAGACTACGGTAACCGCTTACCATCAGGTGGGCCGTATGCTAGTTTGTAGTTTTGACTTTGAATAGTAGAAAAAAGCTTTGCAAATCTCTTTCTGTCTCTAATTTATCATCTTACAGAATCCAGCCATTTCTTCACATTTGACGTGTTTTTGGAATAAAACAAATTAATAACATTTTATTCGTATTTATTTTATAATACATCGATAAAATACAATATTTATAACTGTGATATAATAATATATTTAATGTAATTGTTCCAAGTAGATCGTTACTTTATCATCGACGTCTATCAACTTTAACAAATCGTAATGTTAATAAATATATAGCTCATTTAAATAATGACCAGTCATAGTAATATCATCACTATAAATTTAAAGTCCTGAGGGGAAAGGTACATAATATGGAAATATTAGAGCGGGTGTGTTTACGTGTTCCGGATAAATATGTGTGGCGCCGGCGGCCACCGCCACTGCTGGCAGTGCCGCGCGGCCGCACGAGGCTGGTAAACGAAGCGCCGCTCACACGCGCACTCCGCCTTAACATTATAACAGAGCAGTTGGACCTATTTTGTTGTTTTGAGAGAATTCACAATAAGAGCACTTTTTATTATTCGTTATTATAAAATATAATGTTTTTCTTTTTATAAGATTAGTTAGCTACAATATCGCATTGGGTTTGCCTGTAATGATTGTTAGTTTGGTTGAAATAAATCATTTATTTATATATTTTACCTCAACCTTAATGCGCTTTAAAACTTGATATCTTTTATACTGGCTCACAATGGGATTTATTTGAATGGGAAATTTAATATACGGATTTACTCTCATAAAGGTGTTTTTCAAATCTTCGAAATGACATGAATTGATCATTATGTAAAGCAGCCATGTAAACTAAACTAAACTTATCAAAGAAAATGGCCCAGAAATCTTTCTGCTATAACCGATGCAAATCTAATTAAGTACTTATCATAAACTTAATATTTAATATTGGTAATACTTTCGGACGGAATGTCAAATGGTAATACATATAGCATTTATTTTATTCATACAATAATTTATACAATCTCATGATTATTTTATTTGTTTTCAGTTAACATTAAATTGTGACATAAAATAAAATTCTATTAAGTATATCTTCTAATAATTATTTAGATTTATTTTCACAACCTAAAATTCTGTCAAAAGTAAATCAAACAATATACTTATTAATATTATATTTTTATAAAATCGCTAGGTATAATAAAAGGCACATTTGGAATAGAAATTTAGAAAAAAAGTTTATACAATGATAATATTTATAAAACATTTAATTTTCTTAGTGTGTGTGGCACTTAATAAGACACTTTGACGGTAAACCCTAATCTTAATGCATATTTTTTATATATTTATTTTTATTTAAATATAAGTACGATAATTAAGATTTTATACAATTTGTATGCAAGCGCTACATTCTTGTAGCATTCAAATACACGATCACATTATGTTCACGTGATTACTATTATATTATTTTTATAGAAATTATATTCTTTTAAATATCATTAGGTACATAATATACTTAAATTATAGTTATTTAAGGTAAGGCTGATATTTTCGCCATTTTAAGTCAGGCATGAATCTTAACTTGCATGTATACAAATTGTACCATAACCTAACTTTGTTGCCCATCTGATAAAATTTCAGCTGATTTTCTTGTCTTGTCAGTAAAATGTCTTTGGAATTGGGAATTGTATGTTTACTGTTATTGACTATAGGCTATGATTTAGCTGTCTTCATAATGTGTTGTTGAAATTACGAGTTTAACAGCATTCTCGAAAACAAATGGGTAATGGATTGACCACAATATGTAAAGATGATTTTCAAGAATGACGTACGACAATCTTTATGAATTAAAAAACAAATTTCACAGTTTGCCACCACTAGGACTCCTAGAGCTGCTCTTTATTGATGTCACCGATATGTTACCAGAACTACTGAACTCCGGCGGTGGGGACCGCGGCAAAGAGAACTTCGTATCACTCAAATTCTCCTGACTTAGCGACTTTTGCGTTGTAAAAACCGGTATTTTCGACGAAACACCCGGTACCATTTTAATTTTTTCCGCCTTAACAGGTATATTACTCGGTTTCACGGAGATTTGTGGTTTTTGTGCCGACAGCAGCTGTTCGGGTGAACGTAATTGAAGTTGGTCTAGTTGTGACAGTCTCCTGTTTTCTAGATCTGTGCTCGTGACTATTGTGCCTTTAGGAGATTCATAGGTAGCTGTGCGGAATTTTATGTGACTGTTTCTTGGTAGGTCGAAGTCCGAATGGCGTTTCTTTGGTTCGTTCGATTTTGTTCGTCTTTGCGCCTCAGCTAGTTGTTTAGCTGAAAAGTGCCTTTCGTTGAGAATGAAGTCATTTAGTAATTCAATGTCCAACTCATACGATAGAGGAGGTTCCTCATAAGGCGGTGCCCTTTGTCTGGTAGAGACCTTATCTTTGCTTTCCTTATGTTTTTGCATTTGTTCCGTGCGTGGAGTCACTACTTGTATTTCTGTGATGTGGTCCTTTTGACTGTCTATCTGTTTACACTCCTTTTGTACATCAGTTATCGATGGATTGATGGAGTACCTAGTTTTAGTGACTTCGACAGAATCGTCGTTAGTTGTTTGTACATCTTCTAAGTCCTGAACTATTCGGATTCCCATCCGCGAGAATTCTTCTGGAGATTTCTGCGACATGAAGTTCGGATCGTTTTGTAGTTTTTCCATTAACGCTTGTGCTTGCTCTTCGTCCAATTCCGTTGTGTTTAGTATGATCGTTTCCGTTCTTGTATAAGCAGGCTCGTCTGTAGTGAAGTGCATATTAGGATTCTGTCTTTTAATTTCATCCAGAACCCTCTTATCAATCTCTTTTACGTCACCTTCTTCTAACTGCATTTCATCAACTTTCCCCCCTCTCATTATACCGAAGCTGATCTGTTCCACTTGTAAAGGAGCTTCGGCTTTACTTGTGATGTAATTAGTAGATATTTTCTCGACATTTTGCGTAATCACTTTGTTGCCAAATTCATCTTCGTTTACATTAACTGTGACTGTTTTCTGTACGGGTTCTTGTGTCATGGTTAAAGACACGTTAGCCGGTTCCATGTATAATGTCCTTTCTCTCTCATCGTGTCTGCGTCTTATACCTTCTAAAACATCAGGTGGCATCATACGTATAGTAGGTTCGCCTATCTCAATTGATTTTGTATGATCTCGATACGTTTTCCGTTTTTCGTCAACAGGTTGAGATTTTTCTGTAGATATAGTAACGACATTGGTATTAGCGGTCAATTCTTTGGGTTCTGTCCATTCTGAGGAGAAGGATTCCATCTTTTTGTTGTATTTGAGACTATTATTGTTTGAGCCAACTCTAATGTTGCTTACGAAATCGTCATAGTCTCTTACTTTTTCTGCCTGTGAAGTTTTTAAGTCAAAGTTGACTACATCTGGTTGGTGCATAGCGGATTTAAAAGAGTCGGTCTGCGGTGTTTCTTTACTAGTACTCGCTTCGTGTTTTTCTCTCTCTTGGCTTTGGTCTATGTGAACATTTAAAATGGGGTTCTTGGCGAGCAGTTTCTTCATCATATCGGACTTAGGTCTTTCTAAACTATTTACGTATGTGTTACGAGACATCTTCAAGTCATCTGGTACGTTTGTATCATACGTCATAGTTAATTTTTCTTCGTATTTAGCTGGTGCCGTTCTGGTTTCCGTTACAACTGGTGAAATTTCATGTGTACTTTCCAAAGAACTCATGTTGCTGCCATCCGATGTGGATTTAGCGAATTCCGATACAAGTTTTAAGTGGACCTTCATATTTTCGTCCATTATCCTTCTCGCAAGATGATCTGACGTCTCATGTTCAGACTCCTTGTACAACTCAAAATCTTTAGGCTTAGTAAAATTTGTATCCTCATTTTTCTCAGAATCAACCGAACTAGATGAGCCTTTCACAATAGCGTCTTCTAAATTGCCGAATTCCGAGCCTTTCTTCAAACGGTTCCTTTGGAATGTATTAAGACCTTCCATTGCAGATGTTTTTGCAATATTTAAGCTTAGTCTAGGTTCCTTGTGTTTGATTATTATACCTTTATCGGAATCAATCATATCAGGCAGGACATCTTCATGTCCTGAATCGAAAAAGGTAGTCTCGACTACAGACATTGCCTTCCTCTTTTTGGGAGATATAGTACTTTCCTGATTCTCGGCATCTTCAGCAGAAATATCAAGACTCTGAGCTCTTTCAAGAGTTCCAGTAGCCGGTTTGGTAGCTTTAGCCCTCATTTCAAATCTAGATAGATCTCCAAGAGAAGCCGCTTTACGTTCATTTTCATCCAATAATGACGTATCGTCAGATACAGAACGTACCGTATCGTTATTTGGGGAACTATGGATAGTTATATCGCTATTATTAAGTTCTATCGTTGTAGAACCTTTGTCGCTTTTATCACTTTGGTTCAAAGACCTTACTGAATGAATATCCTGGTTGGAAGACATGTTAGATTTTGAGTCTTCGAAGAAATTATTGAGAGAATCGCTTTCTCGCTTGAAAGGTTTTGTGACGATATCGTAAATATCATCCTGGCTGAAGTTTATTGATTCTTCGAGACGAGTACTACTCTTAGATTTTTTGACCTTTGGTGTTGATGTATTGATTTGTGATGCGTTAGAATATCTGCTTGATAAAATAGAGTCGTGTAGAAGACTAGAATGTTGTTTCTCATTGCTTAAGAAATCAGTGACGTTTTTCAATTGTTCGAGAATACTATCATCAGTTTTATTCTTCTCAGAATCGGGCGGTGAAGGAGCTTTACCCTTTGATTTCTTCGGTTTAGGCGCTTCTTCTTTCTTATGTTCTACTTTTTCTTTCTCATAAATTAATTCTGAAGAGCTCTTTCTATTACTTCTTGCTGCTTTTGCCGCGTCCAGCATTTGCTGAGGTAATTCCTGAGGTATTCCGTTTTCGTCTCTCTTGATACCACTAGAGTTAAGGTCATTCCTAGTGAATGACGTTGTCGATGAAATTTCAGAAGTTCTGGATGTTTCTAAACCAATTGTTGTATCAGATTCATTTGTTTTCACTCTAGCGTTAGGTATTGGAGGAGCCATCTTTTCTCTTCGTTTAGCAACAACCGGTTTCTTTTGTTCCATCTCATTTTCGTGTTTTATTTGCGTAGTAGGTGCGGGTCGTTGGGGTTCGGGCTTGTCTATTTCGTCGATAGATTTCTTTTCCGCAGCAACTACTCCGTTCTCCACATTTTTATGTTTTAAAACCCCATCATCAGGTACATTTGGTGGTAGGACTCTGATACCGAATTTCATCCCTCTCTTAGGATCATACTCTCTTTTCTGAACTTCGGCTTGCTCAATATTAGTCATGGAGGAGACACCATTCTCGGGTTGAATAATTTGAATGTCGCTATCAGTTGAACTTCTGCTTTTATTTCTTTCTGGTTTGTTGACTCCTGGTGGGATTTCAGAATGTCTGGATTTACTAGCAAGTTTGCTATTCTTTTCGTTTTCTCTTTCTAATGTGGTGTGGCCTTCTTTCTTCTCCTTCTTGTTTCTTTCTAGGGTTGTAGATGTAATTATCTTTTCTGATATCATCTTCTTAATACCGCTCTTGGACTGTTTGGTTTCTAGCGTGGAGTTGTTGGAATGTGACGTGTTTGGTGACTTCGGCGGGTGTAGGAGTTTCGCTTCTTTCTCAAGCTGGAACAGAAATAAACATTGTTAAGATTTCTTTGTAGATATGTCAGAGATTATCTATGTGTATGATTTGTGGCGAATTATGGGTCAGGTCTATCTACATAAATAATCAACCCATTACATTGTCCCACTGCTGGGCACGGGTCTCCTCTCAGAATTAGGGGGATTAGGATATAGTCCACCACGCTGGCCTAATGTGGGTTGGCAGACTTCACACGCCGTCGAGAAAATCTCTCGGGCAATAAAGAAATTTCTTCCGCTACGTCTTGCGTTTTGTTACTACACGGTACTTTGTAGTAAACGGAAATACAAACAAGAATTCAAATAGTCAATCTTGTTTGTCAATATAGCGGTGCCGGTGCTGCTTGTTATATGATTGAATAAGAAGAGGAAATAGCATACATTCTTTGAAACTGGTTTATATATCTATTTCCGCGGTAAAGGTATTTAAGTTCAAAGTAGTATATTCATTCCTGACTGAACGTCTTCGTAACGTCGAATGCAGGTACTTATGTGCTTTACCACCTGATTAGCTCAGAGGTAAATCTTACGTAAGATCGGAATCATAAATTTGACTTGAAATATTTTAGTGTCACATAATTGTTCAATAAATTTCTACTATAGAAATGATAGGAAGAAACTTATCGCTAAGCATATTAAGCATATTTTAGAGCGATGATATTTCACATAAAGGATAATCGCGGGCCTTGGGCGCCAAGAAAGATTTGTTTTATTAATAAAATCTACACAATTTAGATTTTTAGAACTAGATAGCGCTGTCAATAATGGCAATATTCATCTCAATCACGCACACATGTTCGTAATAATATCTGCGCAAAACGGACTATTGTTTAGCTAGCGTTAAAAACAATAGACAGACAGACATTCCACCACGTACATGATTGTATTCTAAACATACATTGTTAGTTTCGATAACATAGTGATACAACGACACTGTCCAATGATAAACTTCCATGATATTCCAATTTGCGTTCAATGTACTTTGGTTGTTTTCATATTTACGTTCCGTTATTGTTATTTATAGGTATAATCTTACAACATGAATCTTGACCTCTATATATTTAACAAACGTAAAGTGCAAGGGTTCAAATTAAAATTTTGCTTATTTTTTGCACGTGTTCAGCCAATGTCAATAATTTGTATGCTTACATAATAGCGTTTTGCATAGGTATTTGTTTTATTCATGAATTAATACAAAGAAATAGCTGCGACGGCTATTATTGCGGTTATATTACTCACTTGCGCTGCAGCGTCTTATAGGTTTATAGTCGTTTAAGTACAATCATTTGAAAAAGAGCGCGAAATTATTCAATTCCATGTTGTCAGTTGTGGCAATGACAGGTAATATTTTTGAGTTTATTTAATTGCAAATTCTGAACGCACCACTCAAGAATATCGTTCAAGTATTAAATAATAGTAAGAAGTAATATTAAAAGACTTTTATTAAAAGATTACCTAAATAAATTATAATTAGACCGTAAAATAAATAGGTATATATAGGTATGTTATTTTATTTAAGACTTGTTCTTCGCCCGCGGTTTCACCTGCGTTGCCCCGTTCCTAAGGGTTGTAGCGTGATGTTTTATAGCTTGAAACCTTTCTCATGAATCACTCATTTTCCCAATATTTCCCTTCACTGCTCTGCTCCTATTGATCGTAGCGTGATGAAAAGTACACTATAACCTGCCCAGGAGTATGAAGAACAATTGTACCAAGTTTCGTTGAAATCCGTCGAGTGGTTTTTGTTTCTATAACGAACATACAGACAGACAGACAGACAGACAAAAATTTTACTGATTGCATTTTTGGCGTATCGATCACTAATCACCCGCTGATAGTTATTTTGGAAATATATTTCATGTACAGAATTGACCTCTCTACAGATTTATTATAAGTATAGATAGATACAGAAAATGTAATAGTAACAAAATATACTAAAATGTATCTAATAGTTGATACTAAATTTAGTTTCTTGTATTACTAATACAATTTCAGTTTCAGTCAACATATTTACTTCACGGTCTAATTAAATTACCTACCTTATTTTAAATTGACCGAATAATTAACACTTAACTTTTTTACTTCTCTTTAATGATTATGTAGTTTTTTTTTTGTTTTGATGTCGTAATAATTATTATGTGTATCTAAAGTAGGTAATGCTTTTTATAAACATCCCTATGATTCGTCTATTATTGTATATGATACATGAATCATGATGGAAAATCAATCAGCTTTGTCGTTGAAAGCGTTTGCAAAGAAAACACAGGCGTGGGAAAGTAACAAGTATAAGAAAGTTCTTATTCTGCATTCTGCCGGTTGGTAGTGTTGGCGCACTTTCCAATGCACCTGTTAAGTGATGCTGTAAATATTCTAATAGGTAAATAGAACCAATACTTATTACGGCAAGGATTAGAGGCATGTATAGTTACTGGAACCTGCAAATCTATAATATTGCAAAGATAATAGTAAACTTTAATGAATTTGAACTCCATGAGCTCATCCCGCCTTCCCCCTTCTACCAGTGCAGCGGAGCTCCAGACGCACCCTACCTGGTTGATACTCCACATATTCGCACACAGCGCTATAAATCTCTTTTATAAAGCGCACAGCCAAGGAGTGGAACACCCTTCCTGCGTCTGTATTTCCGAGTACCTACGTACAACACGAATCTATTCAAAAGCAGGGTGAACAGGCATTTTCTGGATGCTGGCAAGATTGTGTGCAAGATTGATTTCACATAAAGAAGCCCAAGATATTTAGTTTCTGACTGGTGTAAACTTGGCTGTTAATTATCTAGTAGGTACATTGAGTTAATGGCAATAACTTGCCCCCTACATGGGATGCAATGGGGTCTCAAACATACCAGCGAGCTGAAGGTGTACATCGGTAGGTACTTCTCTGACTAACCTTAACTTTTAGAGGATGCTACGTGTTGCTATTATAATGGTGTTCAGATGAAAAAAGCTTATAAAGATGACTAGAATAACTTAATTAACTCCCAAGAACTAACGACTCACCGTGCTAACATCGCCTGTGGAGCCAGCCCGCTTTAGCAATGGATGATGCACCCCCCTCCCCGTGCCGCTGGCCCGCCCCCCCTCCACCACCTCCAGTTCCACGGGGTAAGGAGAGGCCAGGGAGAGGATGGCCACAGCGTCCTCCAACGGCGTCCCCGTGAACTCGATCTTGATGCTTTTTATCTTATCACCTGGAAATAAATGGAAACATTGTGTTAGTGCCTGCGTGAACATTCTTCGAAGGTAATTTCATCGGATTCCTAGCTACTAAATAAAAAGTAATAAAACAAACAACATTAAATATTATGGATGTACCAAATGTACCAACCTACCTACAATGAAATAACAATACCAATCACAGAATCAGTTTGGTATGTTCGTCATGGTATTCTTATCTGCAAACCTCTGCCCTACTCGTATGTAAAATAAGTATGTACACTTCTGAACTTAACTTGTTTCTATTATTTTAATGTTAGCAAAATAAAATGAACAGACCATAGTTAATATAAAACGCAAAAATTAAGACAAAAAGTATGCACAAAGAAGTTTTTATGAACAACTTTTTAAATTGCGACAGTACGGTACATTATAATTATCTTTTTATTACGATAATAACTGATTGAAGAAAAACAGTTCACGTACCTTTTTTGTACATGATTCAAACAAGTTTATGGTGTTCCTTTTTCTTCTGGGAATCCCAGCTTGCAACTAGGAAGCGATCAAGAAAGGAATTTTTGGTCTATATACATTGACATTAAAAGAATACTAATTTCTATTGATTTTTCTTATCGTGCTCTTGTTCGTATGATGTGTAAGAAACTAATGAATGATTTCCCACTTTGTATAAGAAAGGCGTACCCTGGCAAAAGGCCAGGAATGTACTAGTACGATTAGGATTATTTACGTGGGATCTAGACTAAGAATAAGACTATGACTTCTTACAATGTCGTAAGCGACTAAAATCAAGATTGGGATCGATTTTGCCAAAAGTGCAATTCTCAAATTTTACTAGATTTTTTTAATGAAATGGCCAAACACTCAAACGCTCCTCAATTTTAAGTTTTTTTTATGGATAAGTAGCAAACGAGCCGCCTGGTGATAAATAAGTAGTCATCGTCGCCCATGGACGCCTGCAACACCAGAGTTGTTGATACGTTATACCGACCCATAAGAGCCCCGACGGATAGCCAGAATCGCAGCAACCGAGGAGGAACGGGCTCTTACGCAAAAGTCGAAACACACGTGTGTTTAAGTGTGGTCGCCAGCCAGTCACACCCCAAAAGGTCCTACCACTGAGCAAGTCAGACATTTTCACGCCTCGTAAGGGATACCTATAACCATGCCGATAAGTCTCGTACTGTCGCCGTCAGTTTGACTCAAAATGATAGGGAGAGAGCACGAGAGTTAACTTTAGCTTAAAATTTTGTAGGTTTGAGTATTTAGCCAAAGATATCCAGCAATATACGGGACAACATGAATAAAATCGTAATTGTGTTATCCATCCATAGGTAACAAGTCGCTATGTCTAGTATCGTACATTAGGCCAATGATATACGAGTATACCTCTTAAAATGTCATTGCGTTAGCTTGACAAAATCAAAATAAATCTTTGTACATCCAGCACATCAGGTTACCTTTATTATTTGGAGATTAAATTGATTGAATAAATTTGACAGTTTTGGATTTTATGATGTGCTGTTGACCGTAGTCCCCTGAGGCATAGGTTTATTCCATACTGCGGGAACAGTAATAACAAAGCATAACTTATTACATTTATGGGAATTGTAAGGAATTTGACATTATCAAGAAAAGTGTCCACTATCGTCGGAACGGCCTCATAAATGCCAGGCCTAATGTTATCTCTGACATTAGGGAGGTTCCACCTCGTTACACTGATTACCAAATGTCCAAAATAAAATAAAGACGAATTTGTAATAAATATGTAATTTCAACAAATTTACAGGCTTGCACGGAATTGCGACCTGTAGGACATTCTAAAAAGAGGACGTCTGAGCTCCGGCAATAACAAAACTACGAGGATCATGGGAAATAGACCTATCCTCAAGAAAGCAGATCGAAGCTTGATTGGGACTAGTTACTTGAGTGGGACAGAGAGAAAACTGTTGTGTGACAGACACCGTCAAAACCTGAATGGTTGGTGTTTCAATCCCAACACTAATAATATTTATTTCCTTACATACAAATATCCTTACAGGCTAGACCGAATTAGGTATTGTAGCAGACATAATATAAAACAAATATAAGTGAAAGCTTTCACTTTCAGAGTAACAAATATATACTGCTATCCCAGTGAATTCACTCAGAGCACAGGTGATTATGTTTACATCGCAGGTTATGTAGTAAGAGTGCACAGTGCACTCCGCACTGTTACCACAAGCAAGAAAGTTAGCGCACAACTTCGCAATACATTACCTGGCTGCAGTTTGGCAGCGAAACAAGGACCGCTTCTAGGCGCGGAATGTACTTAAACACCGGCTCTTGTACCACCGTATGCCCCAAATTCTACTCTACTAAAATCATCGTAGTACATTGCCTGGCTCCAGTTTGCTATTGGTAGCGAGACTTCTTTTCGGCACGGAATGTGTTTAAACACCATCTCTTGCACCAAATATCCTAACTTCTTTTTACTGATAGGTTTACAGTACATTACCTGGTTGTAATTTGGCGGCGGCGGCAGGACCGCTTCTGAGCACGGAATGGATATGGACACCATCTCGTGCGCCACCTCCGCATCGCAGCCCAAGACCGGTGAAGTCACGCGCCCACAGCTTCACGCGACGGACGCGAGCTCGCTGCAGACAAATGATGGAAGATAAGGAGCTGTAGAGGTTGCAAAGAAATATGCTCGTGCATTACGTGGCTCCGTATACGTAATAACATAACATACCATCTCCAGTATTCCCTGAAGGGTTAAGCAAAGGTGTAGATATTAATGTAAACCCACACTTTGTATTTTTAGGTCTCATGTAATACGGGGCAACTTTATTCCCATTAACCGGAAACCAATCCAAACTCCGAGCTGTTACTGAGAATTTCGAGGCGAGGGTGATGCCTGAGTGTTCCCTGACGGAAATATACATGTTGGAATGGAAACCAACTAACAAGAGTTGGGTACAACACTAGGTCGTTAAAAGTATTGAGGATCAATGTGGTGATTGTTTTTTTTTTATGGAATAGGAGGGCAAATGAGCAGACGAATCGCCTGATGGTAAGCGATTATCGCCGCCCATGGACACCCGCAACACCATAGGAGTCACAAGTGCGTTGCCGTCTTTTTAAAAGGTGATTGGGCCTCCGGTAATCTCACTCACTCGGCGAATACAACGTAAGTGTTGTTTAACGCCGGTTTTCTGTGAGGCCGTGGTATCACTCCGGTCGAGCCGGCCCATTCGTGCCGAAGCATGGCTCTCCCATGTAAAAAACGTTTGTTCCGTAAAACTAGGATAAAGTGATGATAACCAGTAGATAAACATACAAAATATATGTGTTTTGGTAGATCTACTATTACTTAACCTTTAAGATGTCGTCTAGAAGTTTCAAATAATTCATATATATTGCGTCGTTTTCAGTCGCGAAATGAGCAGCAATCCTATAATGGTCGATGAATGGACAATTCAATGCAAATGAAATGACGATTGGTGAGGGGTTGTGATACCTAAAAATCTTGGAGGCGCGAGCCCTTAATAATATGCTTCTTTTTCGACCTTTGGTTTTTGTTATTATAAACCTTCATGGGCGTATGCAGAATAACCCACCAAAGTTTTATCAAGAGGTCGAGTCATTTTCGAGTTTTTGTGGGACTAACGCAGGGTATTTCAGGGTTCCGTACCTCAAAAGTAAAAAACAGAACCCTTATAGGATCACTTTGTTGTCCGTCCGTTTGTCAGTCTGTCTGGCAAGACCCTTTATCTCGGGAACGCGTGGAATTATTGAGTTAAAGTTAAAACTATTACTCAAGTTTACAGTGCCTTGAAGCTGTAAAAAATCAAACTTCTAAGTTAAAGCAAAAAAAAGATACGGCCGAATTTGCCGCAAAAAACGTATAGTTCGGCACTCAAGAGAATCAAAATTTATAGGTTATTTTCCGTTGACCAAGAACTAGGAAATTCGGCAAGTAATACCGTCTTATACTTAGACATTTGTAATTAATTATAATATGTACCTATAAATTTGGACCCCTCGGTGGGCGAGTACGACTGGCACTTGTCCAGTTTTTTTGAAATACATAATAGTATAATTATGTATTATCACCCTTTTTTAAGTACAGTCAACAGCACATCATGGTATCCAAAACTGTCAAATTTCTTTGATGGATTTTCAATTTAGTCTCCAAATCATAGAGTTTATTATCCATTGGGGAAATTTGACTTAGTGGTAACTTGATGTGCCTTTTGTGCCTGTTGACTGTAATTTTTTTTTAATACATATTGTCATTCATTTTGGTAATAATTAGACAGGTTTTGGTGTACGTAGCGGTTAAGGTGGTCATGCCGCTAGTCATCTCTGCCGTTGCTATTGTCACTATTATTATGGATTTGACTCTCAGCAATACTCCAAAACAAATATTTTGATCCGAAGATATGTGTTTCAAGTTTGATTGAGTGTACTGTTATTTGGTATTTTTGTAATGTATGTCCCCCGCAACAGCAGACATATAAGGTTTGCTTTAAAATAAACCTGACAGCCCAAATATTATCCCGAGCCCCCTATTACATGGGACCTAAACATATCGGCGAACTGTGGATGGTACATTAGTACGCCTCTGCCTAACTCTTTGAGGAATACAAGCGTGATGGTATGTTATGTTATTATCCAGTTATGTCGAATGAGTACTCGTATATCAAAGCTCTTGAAAGTATGTGATACTAATATTTGCTAGCTTAGTTACATTGACAAATATTTGTTTTCGAGCGAATAATCTGAAAGAATTAAAAACAAGCAAGGGGAAATAGGAATTGTTTATCCATTGACAAGTTAAGAAGAAGAAAAACAGTTTATATACAGCAAAATAAGTACAGTACATACCCAACTAATAGCAATTAACATAACACATAGGTAGATAAATCATTAATCTGTGATGGTAATCACATGATTACAACAAGTAAAAAAACTACTTTGTTGTTTTCAATTCCCTCATGGGCTGGCCAAGGGCATATTTCAAACAGCCTACGTTTTAGTTGATTTTATTTTAGATAAAAAAAGGTAAGGTACATCTATTATCGATGATTTCACTAGCGGATTGTGTAGATAATTATTAAGATTGACCGTCAACGTTGACGTCATTGAAAATGACATCATCAGGATAGCAAGAAGTTAGTTGCATCCGTTAAGTGTTGCTATTATAAAATGCTTCTGTAGTTTTATATTCTAAAAGCGTTCCATTATGAGTACTTATTTATTAATATTCTCTGTGATAGATGAATTTTAATGTTCAATTCTTTGGATTCGTTCCATTAGTCTAATGGTCGTAAGCGCGATTTCGATAAGAGTAAAGTTTCATTGGGTTTCTCAAATTCTCAGCGCCTAGCAGCTTTATTTAGGGTTTGTGTCGGGTTAATTGCAATATGCTGATAAGCTTGTCTATTACATGGGACCTAAACTTACAGGCGTGATGGTATGTTACAAAAAAGACGTAAGTTGGTACATTTTATTATTGTTTTTATATTTCTATTGTTACTTATCATCATTATCATCAATATTCAATATATATTTGATATAACACTTACTAACCGCTGACTTGTTGGCTGCATAGGTATAACAAGCTGGTTAAAATACGAATGCTTACAATTTTATCTATTTATTTATTTATTTTCTTAAGGATTACCAACGAATTAACATTAAAAGTGTACACATAATTAATAAATAGTACGCCTAAAATTATTCTTAATGTCAATTCAATTATAGGTAATCACAACTGGCAATCTAGGTACTTATATCTTATAGAATTGTTTCAAATACGATAGACATCGCTATCTTATCAGATATAGTACAGTATTTATTATATAAAACCTACTTTAACGATAAAAAAACCTGCGACCGTAATTGCTCTTACAACGTATAAAAAAACTACATTGACCCACAAATTTACCCCCAAATATGGCAATTTCCTACCATATGGCAACACCTTCTCAAGCCTCGAAGTGACGACCTTGTATGCAACCTTCGGGCTGCCATCGTTAAATTATAAAACTATTTATTGGCTTGAACATTGACTTTTGTCAGTTTTGATAAGCATTGATGTAATGATGTGTTGCTTAGGTGTAATACCGTGTCTTGTACAGTGTAAAGTTATAAACAAAAAGGAACAAACCATAGTAGAAGAAAACCAGGTATCGCATTCCGGTGACAGCTAGGTCACGTAGTTGGACGTGGTGACGTCGTTGTTTGAAATGATACCTTATTGATAATATTCTTATGCTTCTTTGATAATGGAATTTTCAATTAGTAATTTTATACAGTTAACTTTTTAACCAAATAGAAGAATAACACGAGACGAAACTAGTTAGGCTAGTACGCAATTTAGACATAATCATGAATCAAAAATTTCCTTATTGGTAGGGAAGCTGTCAATCAACGGCAACACTAATCGTGAAATTCGTGAGTTTCGTGACGTCACTGCGGGCCATTTTCGGGAATGGCATATCTGGTGCGTAAGCAATTATTGTTCTGCCATGAATCAAACAATGTCTTTGAAATGTCAGCAGATGTTAAAAGCATGAATAATGTGAAGAATGAATGTCAATCATGTTACGGAACGGAACTTTTTTAAATTATTCATTCTAATGTGACACTTGAGGCTACTGAGTTCTTTGCACTGCGGTGAAAAAAAGATACAAAGAGAAGAAGCAGCGTGGGTTGAGAATTACTTCTTCCTATTCCTAGCGTTATCAGCATGAGTTGCTATTGATTGGGTGTTTTTATAAAATTCTCAACACTAGGCTCCGAGTTTGAATTTTTAACCGCCTTACCCTAGTCTATTAGGTAGGTACATACCTACATAGGACAGAAAATAACTGTGAGTAATCAGTAATCTCTGCCTAATCCTTGGGGGAAACAAGCGTCATGGTATGTTATGATAGTTTTATGGCCTATTTCACCAACTCATGGTACCTAAATATCGGTTCTATCCTTAATCCTATCCTTTTAATTAAAAGATAATAAATTCGAAAAAGATTAAAAAAATAATTGATCTCTCGACGTTCCAAATTTAAGTTCTGTGTTCGCTGTCACTCTAAATAGATCAGATCAGTTTCAAGTGCATGAGATTGTTACTAACAATTGATATTATATCTCCAAATCTGGTAAACACTTGAACTTGACTGTCTGATGACTGTCTATGTTATTTTTATCTTTTACATCGTATACAATACACATTATTATCAAAACTATTGTGTTTTATATTCAAAATATCGCTATTTCGCGCCACAATATAATGTCAATCTAAATCTACCAAAATAGTGAGGGGACATCTCGCGCAAATAATCCTATCCTGTGGGATTATCTTCATCGTTATAACTCAAGAATAAATACTTAATAGATACCTAACGGATCTATGAAATTATAGCTTTAGATAGGTACCTAGTTAAAATATATTTAGACGTTGTATGCCTGTAACCAAACATATTATACTTTTTAAATCCTCGCCGTAAGTAGGCAATGTCAATAATTTTTTTATGCTCGCCGGTGTCAAATAAGTTTGTCAGATAGAGGGTTCACGTCCATATGGTCCAAACATTTCGCAATCGAATGGGATATTTCTGCCAGTTTGTGGCTCGGCAGGAGGAATACCCATCGTTCCAACGAGGTAGCTTGCCATCAGTGTGGGACTCAGAAGAGTCTTGACTTGACAGACTTGTAAATGAGTTAGGGCGTCGCCCCATATTAAATAATCAGAGTTAATTGCAAAGTTTAATTAATAGCGCCTTCCTAGTTTAGATCCCAACAGTACCTATGTGGAGGGGATAGGTGTGTTGCCACACCAAAGGGTCCTCCGACCAGGCACGTGTTTTGTCTGGCGGGCTACGGCCCAACGGTTAATGTCGGGCTGATAAATATATCCAAGTTGCGTTGCATACTTTACTTGCGCGATTCAGGACTTGTCCGTTTAGTTTCTATGTAGCACGGTAGATGTTGCTACACCTACATAATGTAGTAAGAGAGGAATTCACCATTTTCCTCGTTTCATTTACAAATATTTATGGGCAACGAAGGCATTGCTTAGTTACTTATAAACGCAAATTCCATTCTAATTACATAGAATAAATCTCAACACGCATACTTGATTATATTTTAATAGCAAAGGAATATTCCATAAGACAGTTTATGACTAACTTTATCACAGTTTAAACGGCATTTAATCTGGTGATTTAGGTTAAATCGCGTCATCCTCACGTTTCGTAATTAAAAACTATTAAAATTTTAACCGCGGACAAGTATTAGTTAATCTGTAGGATCATTAGTGTTTTAATATTTTCGTAATGGTGCGAGATTAGGTAGTAAATGGTCTAATTACAGGTGTACCGGGAACTAATATGTACGCTTTTACAAATTTGACTAAACATGGTCTAATATGAGCATGTTAACCTAGATATGCATTTCAATGCCTGATTTTCAGTGCACAAACTTTGTCTTTATTTCAATCCACAACATGAGAAAAATGAAGATGAGAATAAATAATAATAAATAAAATTATTTATCGATATAAAAGGGTTCATACAATACACGTCAATCCTTTAGTCCCCAGAAGTTTTATTTAGGTATGGTTATAAATCGATCGGTACTTATTAGACTACTGGGCTACGTGCAGCGGCTTTTTTTTATGGGATAGGGGGACAAACGAGCAGACCGATCGCCTGATGGTAAGCGATTACCGCCACCCATGGACACCCGCAACACCAGAGGAGTCACAACTCACAAGTGCGTTGGCCGCCTTTTAAAAGGGAATTGGGCCTCCGGTAACCTCACTCACTCAGCGAAACACAACGTAAGCGTTGTTTGACGCCGGTTTTCTGTGAGGCCGTGTTATCACTCCGGTCGAGCCGGCCCATTCGTACCGAAGCATGGCTCTCCCATGTTAAAAAGCTTTGTAGACCTAACACCATTACGCCTGTATTCCCCGAGGGGTTAGCCAGAGGCTATGTTCCTATCGGTATTTTGAGAACCTATTTATTAGGACCAGATACCAACAGCCAAACATTCTCATAAGAATATCATTGTAGTGTCGACTGCGAACTAAAATCGCAGATACAATTCTTGTTTGCAGGCAATTGTTTACAAATATCACAATATTAGATGCATGGTTGAACCTAGAACAAGTTCATTCACATCGCAGAGCAAATCCAGACTGGATCGATTTGTAACGAGTCGCATAGGAATGCAGATCGAAATTATACTGACTAGGGCTGTCACTGCGCGTAAAATAAGTTACGATTCCTATATTTCACAGACTGGGATATGTGGAGGTAAAAATAAAGTTGGTACCTAACCTAACATTCATATTCTCCTAGATGTCCTTATAGCACAGTTGTGTTAGCGGGTAAAATAACCCTTAAAATTTGAATGAAATAATTGCAAATAATATAAAAAGGTTAGGTAAGTGATTATGTCGTGGTTTCCGTATTCATACAACGCGTGTCGTGTTTGGACGTAAGCAAGATAAAGATTGGTCAGTTAGATGCTATTTGACCATGTCGCATCTAGAAGCTTAACTCTACATTGAGCTCATCTCAAATATGTTGGGGTCGGCTGCCAAGTACTTGTACCAAGAGCTATTTAGCACACGATATAGTATATACCTACCTAGTCGTATATTATGCTGTATCATAACCGTAAAAATCATACAGAGTGCTATCATAAAATGATTTTTACAATTGAACTTACAATTGATGAAAATAATATTTGTACAACTGTTATGATTACTTTTGTCGATCCTGAGGACTCAACTGTGCTTAAACTCCGGGACTAAAGGATATAATTAAGACGTTAGGCAAAGGCAATAAAAGAGTTAGGCAGATGATAGGAAATTATAGGCTGACCCTTCTGGCTGGCTTCAGGCTGACCTTCGAACATTTATAGAACTTTCTGGAATTTTTTTTTATAAAAAGTCCAGAATGATCTATAAATATTTCAAGGCTTTTCAAACGGCTTCCATTGTAAAGAGATCACAATACAGAATATACATAATTCTGTCATTATCAACAACTGCCTGTATAATGTAAGCATTACCCAGTTAATTCGAGAATTATTCAACGCACATTAGCCGAAATTTAGATGCATTAGTAACGCTTTCGTCACACGGGTGAATTCGGTGATATTCATACTTTTTTACGACTGTGAGGTCGTATGTTACTTCTATGTCTTGCTTAACTTATTTAAAATACGTTCCTGGGGTTCTGAGTTCGATTCTCAGGTCAATCAGTGTGTTAATCTATGAAATTCTGAGTAGCATCTCAGAGTTCGGGTTTGTGTTCATATAATAAAATTATATAGAGAAATCTACCTTGGGCTATCTATCTATCTATGACTATTATTTGCAAGAGTTTTAAATTGAATTGATTGGCAAAAATAATCTATACAATAATTTTAATATTTAAGTCTGTTCCATTTACGCAAAGAGAATGAAATACCTTGGATTTATTGTATTTGCATCTCGTAAAAGGCGTATTTCCACTAATTACTAGTAGTGTAAAGTGTAAACCCTGGCCGGTACCGATGTACGTGTAACAATAACCAGGAGAATGACAGGGGACGGAATGTGTACATAATTTGAAAGTTTAGTCGAAAGCAACGCGACATCATTATAGTACTGCGAGTGACCATTATCATGGACCCCATCCATATGATCAGTGCGGGTATTATTTAGGCACAGATCATGCTCTCTTAAAAGATATACTTATATAGAAATATTTAAAGGACGCTATACAGTAGTGCACCTAGTTCTGACAATTCAAAAGTACCTGTATTATTGGTTTATTTGAAAAAAAAAAAATTGACTTTGAAAGGGTCCAAAACGTCGGGATTTAATAATACTATAACTAATATATATTTTTTAATATTATAGATGCGAAAGTAATTTAGTTTGTTTAGGCTATCTTTTATCTCAAAAAGTCCTCTAGGATACGATTAAAACCGCAGGCTACAGCTAATTGCATAGTTATCCGTAAAAAGTATTTTTTTTAATGTCTCATATTCGCGTAAGTGTCAGAAATCAGTAAAAATATATTAACTATCTTAAATACTTAAAGCCCAAGTAGGCCCCGGACCCGTACAGTAGTAGGTCTTAAAAGATTAGCTACCCATACCACAAAACCACACTAATTCTGCTTGCATAGACATAACAAATTGAAAACTTCTCAATCGTTCTATTACAACACTTTTATAACTCGTATTCAATTGCCCAAAAACATTATATAACTTGCGTGACAGTATGTAACCGAGTATTACATGGATAAGCCATTGAGATATAAGACAAGACAAGGAGATCCTACTCCATGAGTTGCGGAATAAGTGCCGAAAGAACTAGCATTGTATATTTTTAGCGCCTGGAAATATTATTAATACCAGTATGTGTGGTGCACATAATATAACCAATGTTGTTGATAAAAAAAAATCTTGTTAACCCCTCGTGCTAAGCTAAATGCTTGTGTTACGAATGGGTTCACGTCGGTACTGTAATGGGTGGGTTTCGAAACGGCAACCACATAATCGCCAGTCCGACGCCCTAGCCATTAGGCTACCGCCGCTGTTCTGCAATACCAGAACCTAGGTATCTAGGAGTATTATTGATTCAGCTCGCCGATATATTTTACTCCCATGTTAGCGAGCCTATTGTCATTAACCGAGTAAATAAAGTATAAGTATAAAGTAGAATTTCATAGAAAAACCGACTTCGAAATTGTAACTCAGAAGAACCCACGCTTAGTTGCGCCGCGCTTGACCTATGATACAGTTATGTTTGTTGTATTTTTAAGTGCTTACCTACCTTCAATACACAAAAATAAACCATAAACAGTAATTCCTATAGTTTTATTTACCATGTCTAGTACCATAGCCTTTGATACTTCAATGGTTTAATTTGACATTACAGCAAGCATCAGCACTCGAGGAAGTGAATCAGATGTTATGTAAGTTCTCTGTTGATTCAATATAACGATTTGTCAAACAGATTCATCTTTCTGACACTTTCGCTTATACGAGTACCTCTCTCAACATTCCCATGAATTTGCGATTTCAATACACGATTTTCAGTTTTATACATAGTTACGATCGTTGTGTTTTGTAGTCAATAGCATAACCATGAGTTTTTTATTTTTAAAGACATTTTATTTTTATACAATGATGTTCTGAAGCAGTGATAGTCTAGTGATAATTATGATTATTGGTTTTGGATTCGAGACCTTTATGCCGTCATAGGTTTCGAGCCGAATCCAAGACACACATCTCTGAATTTTCGCAACCATGTCCGTATTAAGAATAAGTATAATAAAAAAACATCATGAGGAAAATGCTTGAGATTGTCTCAATGACGTACAGTTTGCCAATCCGACACTTGGCGAACTAGGTAGTGTCACTATAGCCTAACCCTTCTGAGAGGAGACTCGTGCCTAGCAGTAGTATAGTGACTGGATTGATGAATGAATATTTAATCTGATGAAGCGGGTAGATATGATAATTCAGGCTCACTAACACTCAAAAACACTATAAAAGAAGCATTGCAAATCCAACGCATGTATGGGTAGTAAAAATACAGTTTAGCTTCAAGCATCTAGACTAATAAATAGAATAGATAATCTTATCCAATTCACTGAGACAGAAATAGCCGGAGCCAATAGAGTTGGACTGGCGATATCTACTCAATAGAGATAATGTAATGATCAATAAACGTCAGACTATCTTGAGGATGGTTATTTACGGGTTTATACTTGAAGTATTCTTCGAAGGTAATGGGAGAAGGATCTTAGGAGTTTTGTGGAGTGTTCAGGATGATTATCAAAGGTTATTCAGAAAGGGATATCTATTCGAAAAATAATTCATATTGTGGAGGGGCGAGGTATGTTGCCCCTCACACCAAAGGGAGGATCCTCCGACCAGGCGGGTGTTTTGCCTGGCGGGCCACGGCCCGACGGTTGATGTCGGGCGGTTGTATATATCCAAGTTGCGTTGCAAACTTCACTTGCGCGATTCAGGACTTGTTCGTATAGTTTATATGTAGCGCGGTAGATGTCGCTACAATATCTACGATAAGTAATCTAACTTTTGTAAAAAAACTTTCAAAATAAACGTGTATTTTATTATTTACACCCAGAGAGGTCCAGTAGTGGGCATATTGTGGATGATAATGATAGAAACAGAAATATTCATACAGGTATAATATGTATGAATGTGGATCAAGCAAAAGAGGTGTGCAAGAATCGTAGCAAGTGGCGTTCTGTTGTTTCTGTATGAGAAAAAGGCGTGAGTTTATGTATGTATATACATAGTATATTTTTTATCAAATTTAAATTTTAGCCTCATTATTCGAGTTTTCATAAGCACGTCTGCTACGCTAGAGGTCCTGGGTCGATTCTCAGGTTGAGCACTGTTATCGGGTTCTTCTATGAAATTCTCAATAGCAGTTCGGAGTTTGTGACTTATGGCAATAGACTCGCCTGAACTTAAAAAAAAAACATAGGAACTACGGTTGTACATTAGCAGTATGCCTCTGTCTAACCCTGCGGGGCATACAGGCGTCGTGGCAAATTTTATTTCTGTTTACTGAGCGAATCTATTGTCTTTAACGGTAAGTACCTACTCGCTCTTATCAAAGTCATAGGAAGACGTACGCATTTCTGGATCACGTGTTTAAGATCCATATCTTTCAAGTGGTCCTTTAGTATAAAATTTTCCTTCTAATTCTATAATTAACATTCTTGAACTCTTACTATATTATTTACCTGTAAGTGTGAGTCATCCTTGCTGTGTTCAGGCTTCGTGAACTCCACGTGGAGACCCTGGTGCTTCCCACTGAGGGGCAGGGTTGGCGCTTCATGCTGCCACGCCGTTCGCTCATCCTGTCGGAATCCAGGGTTGTCGAACGCGAACTCGTCTTTCACGGATTCTGGATCCGTGGAAAAGACTAAGTGCTTGCCTGTGGACAAAGGAGTTTTGGATTAGTTCGTGTTGAATTTTTCACAGTTTATTTTCCTCTAAACTCATTTCAGATCTGATAGGTAGGCTGCATAAACTTTAATTCGAAAATAACTCATGTTACATCACTGAATGTAAGTCAAGATCCAAGTCAATTCTGCAAATTTTCCATCACATCTATATAAGCCAATCAAAATCAAAATCTGGAGTATACCTACCAATATCCTAAAGATATACGGAAGTGGAAACTGTGATTAACTGGATTGACGACACGTTTGGCGTAGCGGCTCAGCGATCAGCTTCTTCGCCACGGGTGGTGAGTTCGATCCCCACCCGTAGCAAATATTTGTTTGAGCTTGTAAAAGTATCGAGAGTGTTTGTAAAAGCACCCACGATACAGGAGAAAATGCTAGTGTGGGGCAAAGTTATTCAAAAAAAGAAAGAAAAAATGCTGAGCATCTAGTTAAACTAAAACCACCCTCACATAGGAAAGAAAAAGGGATGATAATGACGCATGAAAAAAATTATCAAATCCGTGGATTTGTTTTTGGTTATACTTGGAGATACTTTTTGAGGTAAGATAAAACAGCCTCAACGCGTAGGTTGAACCGGTTCCAGTTCTTACGAAACTCAACAGTAAAAAATACGATACCATCTTTAATGAACACAGAAGAATTTATATAGAATTATTGCTATTAATAACTCCCGTAGATTGCCATTAACAACGCTATATGTACTATCAACAACAGATGTAACATAAACCAACGTAACTTGGGCTTTAATAAATGAATACCCGTTAATATTATCTTAACTCATCGTTAGGTATTTTAAATTCGTCAGGGTTGCCAATATAATATGTTTTTATCAACACAGAAATTAATCAAGAAGGTTAAATAAGTGTTACCGACCTCGATTTTAGAGGTTGTCAAGAGCTGCTTGCTGCTGTATGCTGTTTTTAACTAATTGCTGTTGCCCGCAGTTTCACTCATGATGAAACATGTACCAAATTTTGAGTTATACATTTAGCAATACATCGGTAAAAGCTGCATTCAATTCCATGCAGAAGATTTTGCGTGATGTGCGTACAAACATACAGACAGACAAACATTCTGAAAATTGATATTTTGGCTTCTGTTGCTCTAATAATGATCCCCGTATTAGTTTTTCTTTAATATCTATACTTAATGTGCAGATTATGGATTATGTTATGTATTATTTTTATATATATTTATAGAGAATCTTTACATCATTATTAATAAACGTGGTTTCATTTAATGGGATAAGTAACTAGGACTCCGAACTGGTAGACCAAAGAATGGGCACCGTAAATGTTACTACTAAAACATTTCCCGACCTGTCACTTCTAATAATCGAATCTGACAGTTGACGTCATAATTGGCCGGTTCAATCAGTCAACTTGATCGCTGGCAACCCTATTTTTAATCTACGAATAGCCCACACTAATTGGCATTCTAGTGTGAACAAAGCGTAATAGTAGTGAAGAATTTCTCTTTATTTTATTTTTTCAAGTTTTTTCTCTAGTTATGAACCCCAGGTATGCCTTAGTTGTAGTATTAAGACACCTTTGAATACAGTCATTAGAGCTTTGTTTAAAGTAAATTACTCATAATAATGTAATTAGGTTGCTTTGGAACACAATGTTTTTATAAAAATCTTGGCAATTTGTGGAACGCGTTTTAATGGTCCTGTTGAGATATCTTACAAAGCAGTGGCTTGATAGGTTGCTTGGATTCTGTATCATAAGTAGAAATTCTGCTGTTACAATAACTTAAATTCATAGATATTTATAATTAGTTGTTGATATTTTAGAATTATTTTGGCCACAAAATAACAACAACAATAAACATGATATTTGACTACAGATTAGCTAGAGATTTGATAAACTTCTAGAAGAAATTCTTGACACACGCATACGATGATGAAGAAACACAGAAGATTGCTCTTTCATACTCATTCGCAGCTTCAGTCTTGAAACTGTAAGAGAATCAAGTCAACAAACTCCCTACTCATGAATACACAACACAACGGTAACCCACTTCGTGTGTATTGTCATGGCAACTTGCGCAAGATTACGAGCGGCTTAACGTTTTTTCTTACAAGTGCAGTTAATCGCAATTACTTGTTGAAACAGTAGAGGTAAGTGCATAGTCTCGTTGTGTCTAGTGCCCCACTACATGAACAAGTAAGAAGAATTACTCTGTTCACTCCTGGATTTGTCAATAGACCGTATAGAGTGCGACCCAGAGGTGACAGATTTGAAAAAGAGAATTGGGAAGGAGGAAAGTGCATTGCTTGAATTCTCGAATGTTCGGCGATGGTCACTCAATACCTAATCGTACCTCACACTTGGTTACATTGTAATATTCGTTGTCTGTAAAAAACTTGGGAAGAAACTCGAAGCAAGATAACATCGTATACACACAAATGTACACGTACGGAATCAGAGGCAACCCTATTACGCACACATTTGCGCGTGTCCAAACGTCATTTTGTTTATGTAGTGGGTGGGAATCGGTATCGGTAAGGTTCTATGAAGTATGTCTCAGGGGTGTGCTATGGGACTTCTGTATTTAAATTTTATGATACAGCCTAGTTTTCACTGAGTGAAATCATTGGCCCGGGTACGCACGAGAGGATAAACGCAGTTTACAATCTTTAATTAGTCGATCGCACGCAACTGCGGATTAAGGTCACGGAAGATTGATACAACCACATAAGTTCGGATGTTGTAATTAATACTCGAGTTTTTCAATTATTAGCCTGAGTTAATTGGGATTTATTGGTGAAGATTTCAAAGCGTATAAATAATGCGAGTACGGCCTACGTGTTGATTTATTTTACGCGCTGGTTAAAGCGCTCGCCTTTCAAAAACGATATTGGGGTTAACGCCCTACGTCATTTAGTCGAAAGTTCGAAACATTACAAACTTTTTTACATAGTACTTCGAATTGAAAAAGATAGGATAGAAAATCTTGAACTAAGGGGAGGCTTTTGAGACAAGACGCAGGATGCATTAAAAAAAACATCACACTTTTATTCCTCCGAAAGGTTTGGTAGAGATATTACACGGTGATCCTATCATGTTGATGTGCACTCACAGTTTGTCGATGTATGTTAACTCTCTGTCTCTAAACTCTAAATATTAAAAGGTTTGCATTACATATCCTAATGAAACATTAGGATATTCCTTTCCCGCGAAAAATGATTAAAAAAAATATTTAACGCACCGACAATACTTCATTAATTCAGCCTACTCGCGCGCCTCAAATGACAGGTTGCACTTACACAGCACTAGCAGTTAACTCACACGTAATTATCGAGTCGACTCTTGCTTTCGATCGTCATCGGATATACGATGTGGGTCGACACTTTCGCGACACTAGTGTTTTTGTTCTATTTTGTGATCTTGACGTCGTGGTTCCAATTCCTGCAAATGATTGTTTTCTTTACACGACGAAGACGAATGATTTTTCTCATAATATCGATGTTTTGAGATAATAATTAGACTGAGAATGGTCAGACTATCCACTGTTCTTTATAATAAAAGATATTTTCACTGTATGTGAGTTAAACAAATAAATCCAAAATTTTAAAAAATCTCAGAACTTCCAAAGTATATTCTAGGCTAGGCTAAATGGATAGATAGTGGGACAACGTTCAACAATAACCTAAAAGAATTTAATCTTAAAACATATCGAAGTACCTACCTACCTGTTTACAATGAGTTAGCAGTGGCCATATCTACAAACACTTGTAGTAAACAACAAAAAACAACTATACACGTGTTCGACCCAATCGACCGGAACAGTTTTTTCTTTGTTTTGCCGCACTAGCGACATATGGGCCAATGAGAAACAGTAATAATCAGGCGATCGATTGTCTAATAAATTTGTGTATGGTGATTGTGCGTTTAATTATCGGCAACTTAACAAACTTGACAATAAGTATAAATTCCCATCGTTTCTATAAAGAGCAGTATGCTTCTTGGACCTCAACCTCAAATTTACAAAGGTATTTTGACAGCCATCGTATTTTCTTTTTGTATTGGGCACCGGAACAAATCATTGTGCCCTGTCATTTTAAATATATAATATTTTTCCAGGAATTCGAGGACGTTTTAAAATTCGAACATACCTAACCATGACGTAACCCGATGACGTCACTTTCGGCATCACAATGAGGAGTTATAAGCAGTAATTTTACAATGCAACTTGCATTCAAATCAGTCGGCAAATGTAGCTAACTAATTTGCACATAAGTGCTCTCACTGTCACTCCACAATGAAACGTTGCCGTCGTGAATATATTATTATGAGCAGGTTTCAACTATCAAGAACTATTGACTTCGACTATGTGTCAACTGTCAAAATGAAATAAAGTGCTATAAAGCCTTTTTTATTGATGGTATTTGCTTTTGAATGGAAGACATTTTGTTTTCTTGATAAATTTTAACATTGACCATTATTTTATACTTATTTCATTTCAGCCTAACAATGTTTACCAACTACTTATATAACATACCGTCACTCCGGGGCCCGAACGGCTAGGCTGATGTGTACCTACTACATCTGCAGTAGACACGCACAGACGTGGGTATGTTTTAGATCCTAAAAACTGCTAATTACTGCTAATTACTAAACATATATAAATAATGCTTTGCCAGTCCCGTGAATCGAAAACAGGACCTGACACTCAATATTCACTCTTGAACACGAAACCAATGAGGCAGTAACTAAAACAGCCAATTTAGAAATAAGAATCATGACTAACGCCGAAAAGCTAAGGAGTGTTTCGACTGTTCGCTCACCTACCTTTGCTTGAATTTCGTCATAACATTTTGACAGTTCTTTGACATCGAATGTCATCAACCTCGTCGCGTGGGTGCTCCACTACAAGTCGACAATAATGGTATGACGACACGAGAAGGTTAAGCAATGTGTGTATCGACATTCAGCTACTTTTAGGAAGTCTTGCAATGTATGGTAATGGAAGAGACTTGTTGAGGTTGAAAGTAGCGGTTTTGTAACATCCTCATACCATGAATAGAGGACATCACAAGAAAAAATGTTTAAGAACTGGATAGCTTAGTTTAGGAATTGGATAGCTTAGTAAAGAACCAGTGGCACCCGGGTGCTTAACGCAGTTTCCAAATTCGAATAAAAAAAAAAACAAATTCAATATTGGAATACCCAAAAATATTGCACTTATGAAATAATCTGTATGTTCCCATCGTCCCAGAGACGGCCTATATTTCAATTAAAAATTATGCATACAGCAACATTGAAAAGTCAAACTGTAATTACGAAAATGTGACGTTTTGTTTTTTTAATAGCTTATCGAGAAGGCAGAGGCGTTAAATTATAGAGGCTTCTAACGTTGCCGTTTGTAGAAATTCAACTCACAATAAAATATCATGCATAATTATTGTATGTAATGTTGGTGTATGCGGATCACGATGAAGGCCCCGACTAAATGGACTCTCGATCGAGTCACGATGCCAAAATTATGGACGCAACGGGTGGTCTGTTTAAAACAATTGGCATGCATGAAGTCTATACTTAGGACTTAATTTTAGTGTGTGAATTTTCAATGCGCTATTTTTGAGGGTAATATTCCAAATCAAGAAATTTCATTAGACTTTTCAAATTTTTATGTTGGGGTCGGTTTTCAGTCTCACCAGATTCAGTAGTATTTTCACGAAGCGACTGCCATCAACTAGCCTAGTGATATGACCATAGGACTGCCAAAGGTCTCGAGTTCGAATTCAAGGCATCTCTGACTTTTCAAAGTCATGTGCGTATTAATAGTTATTTATCAAGCGCTTAAACGGTGAAGGAAAAAATCGTGAGGAAACCTGCATGCCTGAGAGATTTTCTTGACCACATGTGAAGTCTGTCAACCAGCATTAGGGTAGCGTGGTGAACTATAGCCTAACCCCTCTCATTCTGAGAGGAGACCCGCGCCCAGCAGTGGGACAATGTAATGGGTTGATTATGACTGCCATCAGGCCTAATTTCAGGACCATAGGTTACGATATCCTGAGGAGACTGGTTGTCAGGCTGTTCGTATGACAAATTGACAATCAGGACCGACAGCTTCACGTGCTCACCCTCAAAAAGCCAACTTCTTAATAAAATAATGCTCAAGAAAATGGAGATTAGGATGATTATGTTAAGATATCAATCACTCCACTGATTCACACAAGGATGTAGGTACAAATCTGACATGACAATGGTGTGAAGTCACCTTTGAATGCCTCAACTCACGTAGATGTTTAGTACCAAGCAACATAACTAAAATGAGCGAATATTTAACACAAAATAATGGAAGTTGGTCAGTAAAACTGTTAAATATTCTGAGTTTATTACAGCGTCAGCCTCGGAGGCTGAACAGTAGGATAGAAATCTAGATTTATGGTATCCGAATCCGAATAATAACACAATTTGATTAACTTCTGTTTGAACTTCGATTTATTTTGGTATTACGTTTGTACAGGAAATTTAATTTTCCCTGCGGCATTACCATATATTTAACTACATAGTTAACTTGTCAGTTCAGTGCTCGCAGTATGACGGTGACCTGTAACTTCGGGTCATACTTTCGCCACGTTGTTAGTTTAAATATAAACGAAAGGCTTTCTCGAGCAAAGGCGATTTGATAGCTTAAGGAGGTTGCATTCATGTTGATGATCCGACTTTCTGTTTAATGCAATAAAATGATTAATAAGCATACGGGCCGCCTGATGGTAAGGGGCAACTACTTACAACCTGGCTGCAAATAGACGCCAACAATACCATAGTCTTGTCATCTTTAGAGTTGAGATCTCTTTGCCCAGTAATTTCATGGGCACATAAGCGTAACCCGGATTACTAAATTTTCTGCATTTGGTAATGCGGGTTACTACTCCAGACAAAATCTCAAGAAGAAAAAGCTTGAAAAAGAAATAATGTACGTATTTACATATTTATTTCTCCTAAATTATCTTAAAATAGAGATTCTTGAAAAATACTGCAATAGTTTGTGATTCAAAGAATCACAAGAAGCTGGGTAGATAATTATAAAACACAAATGAATACACAGATAATCAGATAATGACTAAAACTAGAGGAACGCGGTAATTGATATCAACACGATACAAACATCTCAACTAGCCGCTTCACCGTAGATACGTATCTAATTGTTGGGAAAAAATTCTATGTGAAATCCTACTAGAGTTGAGTGACGTAAAGTTAGAAAGGGCATAGTTTGGTTAAAGAGCTTTGTGATGTCACACGTGGAGTGTTCTTTTTTTTATGGTATAGGAGGGCAAACGAGCAGACGGATCGCCTGATGGTAAGCGATTACCGCCGCCCATGGACACCCGCAACACCAGAGGAGTCACGAGTGCGTTGCCGACCTTTTAAAAGAGGATTGGGCCTCCGGTAACCTCACTCACTCGGCGAATCACAACGTAAGCGTTGTTTAACGCCGGTTTTCTGTGAGGCCGTGGTATCACTCCGGTCGAGCCGGCCCGGCATGGCTCTCCTACGTAAAAAAAATAATCTTTGTCAAATTAATAATTATTTGTAAAACATAGCTGGTATAAAGATAGCATAAATACAATGCATAGCATAATTACAATGTATTAAATTAAAGTAAATTACAGTGCAATTCTTAAATAATAGTTATTACATTGTCTTCTCTGCTGGCGTACGTACACAAGGGAGAGACAATCTTTCTTCTGGGAGATTAAAAAATAACCACTTTAGATGAATCCTAATAATTTATTCATATTACTTTATATTTCAATAATACTTATAATTTGGACGAAACCAGTTGAAAAACGTCAATAAGTACTTGACAAAATATGTTTGCCACAAAAGTCACGTCCATAAAAAATTCGCACCACCTGAAAACAACATTATTTTTTCAGTGTTTTCATAATCAATCATCTGAACAAAGAATTCTTGAATGTAAAAACAAAAGATTTATGTCACGCTGGACGTAAATGTCAAATCAAGTACAAATTCATTGACACTTCTATAAAAAACAATTTCGGAAACATTCGTAGTTCTATGTTCTTAACAAACAAACATCGCAGATGTTTTATTGGCAAAATACACTGTATTACACGCGAGCTAGGGTTGTGTTTGCTTTAGTAATTGCTGACGGAAGAACGAAGACTCTAATTGCATAATTGCAACTGCAATTCGTGCTAACTATTGTTGGTACAAAAATAACTTTAAGCTGAATGGTAAATTGTCCACAATTGACAAATTTAGGAACTCGCACAACTGTGATAAAATTTTAAAAAAAATGTTGGTATTTAAGGCCATCTGTCATAAATCATAACGGTCGCACTTGAAGGTTTGAAAATAGTATCTACACCTTGTATCATGTACCAATGTGCACCAGCGACCCACCCGTGGTTTCACCCGCGCTACTCAGCTCCTATTGGTCGTAGCGTGATGTTATGTAGCCTATAACTTTCCTGAATAAATGGACTATCCAACACAAAAATAATTTTTCAGTTCCAACCAGTAGTTCTTGCGATTAGCGCGTTCAAACATACAAACTCTTCAGCTTTATAATATTAGTATAGACTATAGATATTAAGATCATGTCGCAAATCGCAACTGAATAACTTATAGGACACAGTCATGCAATTTTATTTTGAGTTTATATGCAAACTAGCTGTCCCCTGGCATATGTTGCAATGCCTCTTTTTTTTGTTTTTTTTCTCAGGCACGCACACAGCAGCTCATACTTTTTGGGATGCGGACGCTAGAACAATTTGAGGCGTTGGATTCGCGGGAGGATGGCAGGATGCTGCATTTTTGTGATGTGCCAAAGGCAGAGCACGGGAGGGCCACCGTTGCGTTCATTCGAGATCTCGGAGCCCCCTAAACAATATGCTATGGATGGCCGTGTGTTTTTAGTCGGTAGGAGTCCGACATAACCCTCCGCCTCTCTTGAGAGACGGTGGCTATCCATGAGGATTTTCACGTAAAAATAAGGCACGCACACAACAACTTACCAAAGTTTTATCGCAATCCGATGAATGGTTTAGGAACGCATAGAGAAAAAATAATACAAACATTCATTTTTATTTACACATACAGATAATGTTTACTCAACATGTGACTCTGGCAGTATAATCAACATGAGCTTAGTAGTCATTGAAAAATAATGGTACGCACCTAACTATAATTTCAGTTTGTAGATATTTTAGCTTGATCATGGCTTAAACCATCTCGCATGGGTTTTCCCCATAGATAAACCATTTGTTTACTATTTGTAGGTGTAGAACATAAATTATACTGTATTTGTTGCAATAGTATATAGTTATATCTAAGAACCTTGTAATATCTAAGTAGTATGTATATAAGGTTCTTGGTTATACCATTTTTTTATTCATGATAGGCTTACGCTTGATCACCAGTTCGCCTGATGTTATGCGATGTGATGCGATCTACGATGGAGCGCGCTTGCCTAGAAGAAAACGCTCGTGATATAAAACACACGAGATTATATCTATCGGGGAAGACCAGAGAGTAAAAATTTTGCCTAAAAATCGTCTTTATAGTTCAACTTTTCGGCGGTTTCACTGGAGACCTAAAATGACGTGACGTTTAACTCTATTAACAATAATGTCTATTTTACTCAGTGATAATATAGCATTCTATTAGTGAAAGATTTTTTTAAATCGGTCCAGTAGTTTCTTCATTACCTAAAAACCAAAAATTCAATCTTTTCTCTTTATAATATTAGTGTAGATAACTCCAAATACTTTTATTTGTAACTGTCAAAACATGCTGTTAATTTGCAAAACAGATTTGATGGGCTATAAATTAAATATAAAACGTGTAAATTAATAAGTTTCTTAACCGGTTCGTTATAATTCCATAGAATGTTGACAGAACTGTCGGTAAAGTTGTCTGCATTAATTAATTCCAAAGTCGCTATTTTTCACGCAACATTCATTTTTTAACATGACAGCCTACGAGACATGCTTGTATTAGTAAATTATAGCTATTATACTTGTTCAGGAAAGTACATGTTATTCAGTTATGTCCATAGCTCCAAGTTAATGAAAATTTCGCTAAGGCTTGCAACACTTTTGCTGTCACATTGACCTTGAGTCTTTGACCCTTGCAAGTTAAAATAGATCTATTCTCTACAACATGAGCGTAGTGAACTGGTGAAACTATTTTATTTAACATATTGTTACGAATCCTTAACCTCGACCTTGGGAAAAAACGAAGAGTCAATGGTAACACCCCCCCAGCTATCTCGCGGCTACTCGTAAGGCTAGGTGATAAGTATTTCAACTTGCTTAAAATACTTAGTATACTTATAATAATTATAATAAATGCGGCATATCATGTATACAAAACGTATATTTTATATATAATTCCGTTTGTGTAAAAATATTTCACCACTTTCGAAAAATTGCGGCAAGTAACATCGCAACAGGTTCCATTTACCATGACAAAAGGTTCCATAAATCATCGGAACAGGTTCCATTTAGCATCGAACCCGTTCCTGAAGGAGTGGAACAGGTCGCCAAACGGCCTGTCCATATTTAAAGAAAACAATGTTACACGAAACGGTATTGACATCGCTGCGTACGGAATATTATCAACTGTACTGTTTATTACCATGGTTTTATGGGGAGTAAAAAAAAAAGGTTTATGGTCTTGTGAACGCACTGTTCAGGCTGTTACTCAGTTCAAGGCCAAATGATAGATTGCTGTTTCAATGGACTTTTCGTTGGTAGTAAAGCCGTGCCATAAAGATCTTTTAAGGTATACAAATTGCCAATAAGACGTGAACTATATATTAACTAATTTAAATGTTACTATGCAACTAGGTACTCCTTTAACTAATCCCTAATAAAAAAAGCTTTGTTCTATTTCAGTGCTGTTATTACTCTAGTTGACTTCAAACTGCACTCGCACAACCAATATTATTGTGTAGAACTATTTACCACGTGAAGTAGGTACCTATCATTTATTTATGTTCCAATTTGTTTTCCTCAGGTGACCTGACCTAAAGGGATAGTACAAAAATGGTAATCTTAGATAAAATAATCTTTCATCTCTTACCTTTTCGTAAGCTATTTGCTCCATTTTAATATAGTGAAAGAATTACAGAACCTTGTCTTCTTTGGAGAAACAAATTTACAGCGCCTTTACTACTCAAAGACAGTAAACAACGGACCTACAGATCCTACATAAAAGTCAACGCAGGAATGAATTCTAAGGAACAAACAAAGTTAATCTTAATTTAGCTAAAGACTAACTTAAACTGAGTAATCGTTAGCACTCCTAAATCCATTGAAGACAACGCATTTCCTGTAAGGATTACCACTTTATCAATGTAAACAATAGAACACCAAGGAGGGTTAACTAAAAGTGATAATAACATGACTAGTTATCAGCCGAACCTTAGGTAAATATCAATGGTATGTAATAATGCAATAAAACTACGTGGGAACTTACTATAATGATTTTTGGTGTGCTATGTCTATATTTAAAATAAACTCTATCACGACAACGCACATCTTAAACTGATGTGTCTGGCAATTTTGCACAGGAGTTCCTTACATGAAGCAGGTCAGCACTAAGAAGGGTTTAGGGGAAATTCCCACGAGTTTGAGAAAACCCATATCACAGCTGCTAAGTAAAAGCGAAATATTAGTGATTCACAGACTAATCACGTAATTTTAGAAAAAAGAAAGACTAGTAACATGAAATTTGGCAAAAAGGATGCTTAGTGCGCAGACATTCGCTAAGAAAGGATTTAGATGATTTCCCACGAATTAGGGAAAATAAGATCAATATTTCTGTCCATATCTTCAGAATCATATTTAGGGCAAAGGCAGTTGTTGCAGGGTTTTTTGATTGACAAGTATGATTGGAAATAACAAGGTATAGAATTGTAAATGTCAGGCATCAATTCGTTCAATTATGTAAACTATGTAAATAATCGAATGACACTGATAATTTTAGCACCTATTCTCTTAACTGAAATGTAAAAATGAACCTTGTTATGTAAAGTGACATAATGATGAAAGTAAAAGCAGGCTTAATTTACTGTCAACACCTAAATAAATTATATAGCCCATTGACATGCCACCATTGCGTTTATAAAGCAAATCAATGAACTAAATGCAACTTAATGTGCCAACACGACTTCTATTGTAGCCATTCAAGTATCAATCGAAGGAACCGGTTGCCATATCTCACGGCCGTCGCCATCTTGGTTTGACAGCTAACTTGTAATGGCGGGAATGTTAAGTAATTGTCTATGGTTGAGTAATAAATTCGATACGGCATGTGACGCTGGCTGAGTTGAATGTATTTCAATAACATTGCGGTTTGGTTTGTGAAAAATCGCGGACTGTTTTTTTTGCATTTTGTTCTGCTTTCAGGTTGTGTATTAGATAATCTATAGAATACAGTTATGTAGCTGTAAATCTTCATAGTAAACGAGGTTTCCCTAATTTCACTTTTGTAATCTAAATCACATTAACAGAAGTTACTTACCAAAGATTTTCCATGGTTTTGTTTTGTGTAGAGTACTTAAATTTTATTTAAGTCTAGCCGAAGCCACCCTCTCCGGATTCACACTGGTACGTTAATAAAGTATAGCCTATAACCTTCCTATTCATCCCTATTTCAATTAGTGAAAACCATATTAAAATCCGTACAGTAGTTCTTGAAATTAGACCGACCAAATACGAAAGTCAACGCAGCGGGATCATTTATTTAGAATAAAGGTGATTTAAGTTTTATTTAAAATAAGCAGACCGTATTTAACTTTATTTTGATCAAGGCTGAGTTTTCTAAAACCTTGTTATTTCTACATTGCCAAAGCACACTTTACGAGTATCTGCTAATTCGACCGAAAGAATAACATAAAATGATTGTCATTGAAAAATAACTACAAATTACGATTGAAAGAGCAATTTCTGATTGATTAACACTATTATACAACTCTATTTGAATAGGCTAATCAAGAGTCTCAGATAAAAATCAATTAAAAATAATTGTCTCTGTATTACTACACAAGGCTCACCGTTAACCTTGACACTAACTTCACGCCAGTTAACTGAGGGCCAAGCAGAACTAACAAAGTGTAATATCGAGTACAATAAATACGGCAGACTGGTAAACTAGACAGGAAATCGATTATTACCGAAATTCGAATCGGATCTAATTGTATCAATTAAAATTTGATTGTAATAGCTTGTCTATGGTCTTTGCAGCTGGTGATGATCATGTTTTTAACATACCTCTGTAGTACAATAGAGAATCAGAATGAATAGTATTCATTTTATATTGGTATTGGTATAACTTGCAATTACTCATTAAATATCATTGAACATTCCTGTATTAAAATCTTTCTACAAAAGTCTCAAATCTCCTTTTGCTCTAAATGATTTATTGTGACATTCAATCACTTCAGAATTGTCGATATTGACATTTTTGTCTATGGAATCTGCCGTTGTATTTTGCAGGGCCAAACCAAACCACCATGTTGACTCTTTTTTCGGAGCTGTGATTTTGAAACAAAGTTATTAGTTAATTGTCTCAACCCTCAGTAAATTCCCATCTACGGCCTTGTTGGGCCCAATATATGGAGGTGAATGAGTAACACATACGTCAGTGTCAAGTTGATTGAAAACAATCGCCAGTTTTAATTAAAGCTGGTGTTTGTCTCTGCCCTATCCGCTTTGGAACGACACGACTCACACGACGTGAATCAATTGATCGTTGTTGTTTTTTTTTTTATTCGGAATTTCCGTTCGCGGTTTTGCTTATGAAAATTGATAAATAGAGTCTATACCTATAACAAAATTGTAACAGGCCAATGTCTGTACATTACAGATATTAAAAGAAAACTAATATGGGATAGGTCTTTAATAGAACAGCAGAAGCCAAAATATAAATTTTTAGAATTTAGGTCTGTCTGTATGTCTGTACGCGCATCACGCAAAAACTTCTGCATGGCATGCATGGGCAGAGGTCTCACTTAAAATATGATGCATGTTTCATCTTGATACGCTGCCTAGAATCGGACTTATAATATGTTAATCTTTTTGGGACGCGAGTGAAATAGCAACTAGCAATTTATAAACTCTTTAGTTATTATTATATGCAGTTAAATAATGTCAAAAGTATTGACAGTGTTTTGTCTCAAAAGAGCAACAGTCATCGCAACTCCCATGACAGGCGCCTCGAGGATGACAATATTCGCGAATGCGAAATATTTACAACGTTTAAAGTCTCTGTACCGGTTTTTTTTTAAATTAAAATTCACTACTGCGAAACTTGCACCACTTGAGACATCTTTAAATGCGCTCAGTTAATTCGTTCAAACTGTATTCTCCAAAAATCATAAACAAAATCTAAATGGTTTTGTTAAAAACCCTAAAAAGTTATTGTTGAATAATGTTACGCATATTAAATATTAAATAATGATGGCGAGCCGGTAGATAATCGTCTTTAGTAATGGTGAACATGAGAAATTACCTACAGGTTTTGGTCATGACAAAAACAGCGTAAAAAAACGTGGAAAAGTAACAACGTAACACTTGTTTAAATGACAATAGTTATGACAGACAACGCACAGCTTAATGGCCTAAAAGGTCAAGGATAGGTCTAAAAGCATGAAATTTTGCGCGGAAGATCCTTATCTATTAAAACATAGATAAGTACCTACCTATATTAATTCTATTCTATATATTTCAAAGGGGTATTCGGGTTTATTTAGCTACGTAATCCTACTAATATTATAAAGTTTGTATGTTTGGATGATTGTAAAGTACTCAATCACGCAAAAAGAACACGGAACGGATTTGGATAAAATTTGGCCTACAGATAATTTGTAACTTTTTACGAATGAACTTTTTAAATATGTTATATATGTAATAAGTAGGTACATTTATTTCCAAGGATCCAATTCTGAAGTCCACTCAAACGAGGCCATTGGCAGAAACAAATAAGGTAAAAAGAAATGAGCCCTAAAACGGAACTTTGGGAAAATTCCACTAGATTGGAAAAAACTAGAACATCGCAAGTAGGTATACGAGTACTTACCTACAACTAGCAAGATATATATAAGACAACAAAATTATCAAAAGGAAAGAAAGTTTTAAATTTTACTTGCACACAGTAAACGATTAAACATAGTAGATAAAAATACATTGAAAGATATTTATCAATGGTTCGTTAAGCACGCTTGTGTGTAGAAAAAATGTGCATTCATTTTGAACTACTTACAAAACTCAAAAGAATAAAAGATATGAAATGAAAACGAATCTAGATATTTATATTCTACGAATACTCTACAATAGTAGGGGAAATAGTGACTTTTTACAGATTGCATACGAGCACATCACTGACTCCGTTTGTGTAAAGTGTAAAGGTTTACAAAATAAAAAGTATAATCTGTCCAGTAACTAGTTATATATATACACCAATAGTATATATATTTTTTAATCATTGACCCACTCTAGGATTTTTTCCTGCATCGTAAGTGTTTTTAAAAACCCCATAAAACTCCTTCTGGGCAGGTACCCATTAAAAATCTAGTCAGATTAAATTTCAACACAGTGAACACCGTAAGGAGCTTGTATTCTACAATTTTGCGATGCAAATCAAGACTACCTGGAAAACAGGTAATTATCTAAATAGAAAATTATCATCGAACACTGTAACATGCTGCGTCCGCGTTGGTCGTTGGCTCAACTTGTTTTCGTTCCGTTTATGTGCATCCTGTATTAACGAATCCTATAATATAAGACAGTCCTGTATAGCGAGGTATGAAACACTACCGCACTAGAGCAAACAAGCAAAATCTCCGCGTTAATTAACCATTACTACATTTAATAATTTAAATTTTGTGTCCAAAAGTTGCAGCTCGGCTTTTTGCTAAAAATACTTTTTAGCAAATTTATTTGCCTAAAAAATAAGGCATCTTTTTATTCAACGATGTCACAAGATTGACGATTAATGCCGCATACCTACAGAAAGATCAACAATGGACTGAAATGGACAAAAGATATAGTCAGTTGCACTTTGCAGACTTGTAGTATAATCAGCCATACAACTCAGTTCTCGCAGCATGATATTGCAGACACGACGGTTTCTGGTACATATTACCTCAATGCAGCATAGACAGTGTTTTGTTTGTAATTACATTCGAACATTACTGTTTCTTTGACTGCCGTTTGAGTGGTGAAACCGGTCGGCATCCTAGTAGGAAGTTTGATTACCTGGAACAACAAAATTAATTCTTTTTTAATTGCAACTTTCAAGTAATTTTTGGTTAAGGTTTTTTGTTTTTATTAGGGAAGTAAATGTTTCCACTGTACGATTCAATAACACTTCCACCATTTTATTGTAAAAAGTAATAAAAATAGAACTGTTTTGCTATTTTGTTTAGTCCATTCTATCTCTATACCAAAATTCGTCAAAATCGGTGCCGTGGTTTTGGCATGTAAATGTATCAAACAACCAGAAAGACAGGGTTACTTTAGCAAAAATAATATTAGTAAAGATTAAAAGAGATCTCAGTAATTTGATGAATGTTTTAAAACTATTAATAAGATTTAAATTTCTGTGGTTTCAATCCAAGATCATCATAATGTAAGACATAATGCCTGAAGTCTGTCAAACCAGTGTGGTATATTATGGCTACATCCCTCAAGATCCCCCCAATTCATCCCATCTTCTATGAGATTAATGTCTAGTAATTATGATGGCAGATTTTTATCATGAACATAATTATACTCATTATATTAACAACAAAAATCTTTCCACACATCCAAACAAGTAAGAATACTCATTAATATTTACATTCTGAGTTATAATCATTCGTATTTTTCAATCAGCAGTTAAAAGTAAATACTTAAGTTAATTAACAAATCGTGAAGCGCCAAGGTCCTACTAATAATAGACATAAGGATCATAATTATTTGCAAAGGACGTGCTAATTTGTGAGCAAGTAGCAGATTATAAAGAACTTTTAATTAAATCATCATTAAACTGTCTATTACCTGAACTATATACTGTATAATACTGGTTTAAAGAAAAAAAATGGTCAGGTCATAAATATTATGAGAGCCAGGGGTCACAGAAGATAACAAACTAGTATCCCATAAACAAAAAAAGGAGAAAGGGTAGACCATTCAAAAGATGGAGTGATGACATCATAAAAATAGCCGGAAACTTATGGCCCAGATGGGCAAATGGTTTGGAGGAGGATTTCACCGCAAAAGGCGGCCCTTACATCTAACAATACTAACCTTATTTAAGTACAAAACTAACATTACTAACAAATAAATAAATAAGTACACAAATTAAACAGTAGAAAAATTATAAATGTAAGGGATACATACAGATAGATATAAAGCTAAATAAATAAAAAAAAACTGGTTTAAAGTTTCATTTTGTCATAAGAACTCTGACAATCGTTCGTATAATTCAGTAGCCCGAAACAGGCTGACAACCAGAAATTAGGTAGCGGACACAATGTAATTCTGTAATTAATAATATTTAATGAATACGTAATAAATAATAATTACTAACGTTGATAGAACCTACAATCCTATCAATTATGAAACTTTTCGTGAAAATATTAAATCGCAATCAATTGTTACATAGTCCATTGAGGTTCTAAAAGAATGTCACTAAATTTTTCCATAAAGCAAATTTCAATCTACCGTTATCATAAATTCTCCCAATGTCAAACGTAAAAGTAACGTAAAATAGTGTGAGGTTAATGGTTAAAATAACAAAAGTCTTAAGTCTTGACAAAGACACAACACGACTCGATAAAGGTGAGCCTACAGGCGAACACAGCTAAGAAAGTACAAGTACCTATCCATTCACATACACACACACACAAACATGCAAGCATACAATATTCAATATGACACGCGTTATGCATGTGTAATCGACTCGGATGCCATGTCCAGTGTCGTGGTTAACAATAATGTACAGAAGGTACAATACACTATAAGAAATATTGTCAGTAGCTTCGTCCCTGGTAAACATAAATAAAATTGATCCTCAATATAACCAATGTCATAGGTTGCACTTTTATAATATTTTGTTTTAATTACGTGATCCAATCCAATAGTATTAGTATTAATAGTATTTATCTAACATTGCATTCCAAAAATCTAATTGGTTAACAGATAGACGGAGCCACATCGAAGCGTGGCCGGTAAGCTTTATTATATTTTTCGTTAATCGTTTACTGGTTAATCGTCTATAGGAAACGAGTAACCAGTTTTCCATCATTTCTGAAAAAAGGTTCATTTTGAGTTGTTACAGTCTTGTGTTAGCAGTGCGATTTATTTCCACCCTAGTTCGTAGCCCGTAGCCCTCTACTGAATACAAAACAACCATTCAAATCGGTTGAAGACTGACACATTGACATAACCTGTTTTTTTTAAGGTTCCGTACCCAAAGGGTAAAACAGGACCCTATTACTAAGACTCCGCTGTCCGTCCGTCTGTCTGTCTGTCCGTCTGTCACCAGGCTGTATCTCATGAACCGTGACAGTTAGATAGTTGAAATTTTCACAGATGATGTATTTCGCTATAACAACAAATACTAAAAAACAGAAAATATTTAAGGAGGCTCCAGTACAACAGATATGATTTTATCGCCGTTTTTATAATAATTGTACGGAACCCTTCGTGCGCGAGTCCGAATCGCACTTGGCCGGTTTTTTAATAGACGTGTTGATTTTCTATTTAACTAAGGCAAACAAAGATTCAATGTCAAATATCTTTTATGCTTTTATTTTCGATATTATATATTGTGGTTATTCTGTTTAAGTATATAGTGTAATCATGTACACCATTGTGGCCGCAAGAAGCGAGGCAGGTGATGTAATTTTAATGCCAGGTCTGTCGCAGGCTTTTATAGCACCCATATTCACATCTCATGGCATATTGATACTACCATCAAACAGGCGATTATGAATTGTATTACCAACGGAGAAAGTTCTAATCTGCTAAAAATGTATGTAGTAAGGTGGGATCGATGTTTGTTTAACTCTTTTTAAACTATAAACACATGAATGATCGCTAGATAATAATACTATGAAACTGGAATCAAGGTGCGGTAGGGTTATGACCCGTACGTTTGGAATTTACTGGTCAACTAACTGAGGTTTGAACACCTGATTTTCTGGTTTCTGATTTAAGTTTTAGGTAATAAAATGTTGTAGTAAAATTAGTATTATGTAGTCAGACTAGCTGTCTAGCGGTTTTTACCCGTATTCAACTGTTCATTTAGAGTTACCCCCAACCCCATTGGAAATTCCCTAAAATCCTTTTTAGCTGATATCGATACTCATAATACCTACAATGTCAAATTTTATGTTTATTTTAGAAATATTATCTGAGATTTGGTCAATAACTAGTGTGAGTGAGTGGTATTTCGCTTTTATATATAGAATATATAATATATTAGCTGTACCCCGCGGTTTCATCCGCTAAAAAATGACAGACTTATACAAACTAGGGGTTGAATTTCCAAAAATCCTTTCTTATCGGATGCCTACGTCATATAAAGAACACACCCTCCAAATTTCAGGTCTCTACAATCAGCGGTGTCTACAATAGGTTGTGCGTTGATCCGTCAGTCAGTAATTCAGGACAAAGCATTTTATAAGTATAGATTTATTATGCCCAAACTGATAAGATACGTGTAAGATCATGACCAAATAGTGGCTATTTATGTTCCTAGGGTTCATCATCGTCAAAGAGTGATAAATACTAAAACATACGAACCTATAGAGATATACCTCAATACATAATTATTTCTAGCCACTGTTATGTTATTATCATCATCATCTGCAGTGTCATGTCCACATATGCATCATCTGAAAAACCATATATAAACAAGTATCTTGAAGGTTATTTAAGTCAGTACTTCACTCTATTAGAATAGAAATATAAGTAGACGCTATGAACATCCTTCTTCAATTTAAATTTCAGGGACAATAGAAAAAATATTTACACAATAAAATCTTTTGACTCAACAACTCAGTGTTGACTGACAAAAATAAACTAGAACCTAAGAATTTGTGCGCCGAAATAAACTTAAGCTGTCCAAGGCTATGTTTTTAATCTTATGCCTGAAGTACGTACTAGATTGTAAGTGATGGTCCCAGTAAACGACCTTGCGGGACGCCGCATCTTACATGCATTAGCAATGAGTGCATGACTGCTAGAATTCTTCCAACAGCGATTGCCTCGATGTCATTGGGATGTGATATCATACACGTACATACCTTACACTCTTGTAGCTTTTTTTTGTGTTTATTTTTCCTTAAGGTGTCAGAATTACAAGCAAAAATGGACAATGTCATATTAAATGACGAAGTATAACGACAAATGTTAGCTATTTAGTTTAGGAGTATGATTGCCACATTTATTTATATATTTGTATTAAATACAAGAGGACGGTTAGAGCATAAAATGCAAAGGTACAAACTTCTAGCAAAAGGTCTTAGGAAAATCTGCACGGATGCAATTAGCATTTAGCGCAGATGAGTATAATGAATTAGAACACGATGAGAAGTTCTTACTTCTCGCCGGACGCCGCCAGCAGCTCTTGATTGAATTTACCGAGAAATGTAATGTAATTAAATAAATATTCAAACGAGGCACTTACTCATCTTCTCTTATTTATAATGAGGTATGGTTATAGCATGTATCTGTATTGTATTGAGTAGCCTTCTAAGACAGATGTCAACTAACATGACAATGGGGTGTTCTTCAATGGATTGTTTTATAGGTATAACATAGTATGATGCATTATTAGCCTCATGAATATAACTAAGTATTGTGACTGTTTTATCCCACAGTTATTGGTTTCTCTTATACCAGTTGATATACTAGGTATACATCGACAAGTATCAACAATCAAAACGTGATCATCCGTGTCGAATGGTTTATACGAGTACAATAAAACTTTTTGTTTCGAGTTCCGGTTTTCTTTTTACATGTTTTATTCAAATAGGGTTATAGTAATTTGTTTGAATCTTGTTGGTGATGTATTTATCTCGTGAGCATAATTATATTTTGTAATATTTTAATACAATTTTATATTAAAAAAAAATATATTAAAGACATGATCTTAAAATATTTACCTAATCATTTTATTGTGTTAACAAGTACTTTAATAGGTCAGTGTTACATGACACAGATCACAAAGATTCATAAAAAAGCTATAGGAGACAAAATAAATCGCAGGAACATCAAACTAGACGCTAAGATTATTAGCGAATTGTCAATTTTATAGTTAGCTCGAATATTGAAGCGGGCGACCAATTTGTTTAACTGCAGTTTGACAATCGTAAAATTAGATTAGATTTTACTCGTTTAAAATAATGGATATTAATAATTAATTTGAATAGTGTATTAAGGATTTTCCAGAATATTTTGCCTTCAACATGTTAGAAATTAAGCTTAGGCTTTAATGCAACAGGCAGTAGTCACGGGTTTTATTATAAAATTAACATATTTTGGAATTTACAAGGAAAACCTAAGATTTGTATGACTCGTACAAAGAAAAGTTAAACGGGACTCCCCTAGAAGTTGAAGGAGTCATAAAGTGCTCAGCTGTTAATCTGTTTTTTTTTAATTACTCATTCCGCTAGTGTTTTATTGATTATTTTAACGTTAAAGTTGTAGCAATCAGTAACAACTGATTTACTAATTGTTATTTACTTATCTAACGTTAAACACTTACCCTCATACCGTTAATGACCACTAAGTAATTGCCTGCGTAATCTTTCCTATTCAAATTTCACTTCTAAGAACGGTGTCTTTTTTTCTACAATAAATGTTTTTGATGGTTAGAAATTAGTTAGTTAAACATGTGTATAACATGTCGCTAGTGAGTGAGACAGAGAGCTGAAGTCCAAGGCCACCGGAACCGCTTTCATATTTAGGCAATTTTAAAGTCACACTGATTATTAAGTACTCTTATGGTGATGCGAATGTTCATGGGCGTCGATGCGACGTAATCCACCTAGAACAAAAATATTGGTAGGTGCTCTTCGTGGACTAGGCTAAGTGCTGTTCGCGCAGGTGCTATTCGGAGAGGTGCTCTAGGTGGACTACGTCGGCGATAGGATGAGCATTTACTATTAGGTGCCGATCATAATTCGTTTGCCTATTTAGACAAAACATTCTCCAGTACTGATGTCGTTTAAGTAGTCCATAATGTCGTTTAAGTGACACATTTAGCAACATTTCAAGACTTTTTACATTTCATGCTTCTCGTACCACTGTTCGAAACGGTATCTCTGCAATTCCGTTTAGTAGAAAATATGCAAAACATGCAGGTTTCGCCACGAGTCACGACCTTCTCCGTTAAAAGTAAACAGTTAGTACCACTTAGCGATAAGATTGTTTGTCTTGAGTATTTGTTGTTTTACGTACGACTGGGGCAAAGACAACATTTGCTTTTTTAATATAAATGGTCCATTTCCATGCCCATTAATCTTACACTGTATCTGCAAACCATACTTATTTGTGTTTTGCGTTAGGAACATCTCTGTAGGTAGCGGCTCAGAGTTTGTATTTTTGGCCGTGTCGTTTTTCTGTTGGGATGCATATTGCCGAAGTACTTAGGTAATATGCATCTTTTTTTATTAGTCTCCTCCGTTGTCAGTGGATCGCACCCAGGGGCCTACTACGAAAATCGATATACGAAGCTTGACTAGGGGTGCCATCTCTAAGATCAGTAACTAAGACAAGTAAATTCTTGTATACTTGGTAAGTAGACAAGAATTTACTTGAAAGAGGTGACTTTAAAACCTTTAAACCCGGACTAAAAATGAAACCCCACCCGAACACCCTTTAAACTAGAACAAATCCGTGAAAACACGGATGGATGGAGACCCTAAGTTTGACGTTTGATGAATCGCATATTTTCTTACCTCCAAGGAAATGTTTTGGACCACACGATTCGACCAATCGATTCGATGATCGCCATTTAATTTCTTTGCTTGCATTGACACTTGTTCCAAATATTATTCGGCGTAATAAACACCAAATCATTATTTCACAGTAGAATAATTATAATAGTTCAATTGTAAGTTTTGTTTCGATGTTCGATGGTGATAGTAAGTCCCTATGTCTATCTTTCGAATAATGTTAACCTATTGTATCCTTATCTATCCTGCAGGGCTATTTTAAAGGCCTCAAGCCTTTTGCTTCCTTGGAAAATGTTTTTTTTTCTATGAATAAGGTTACCAACTTACCAACCTATACTTAAATATGCCAAATTTTTTGATATTCGAAGTTTTAATAATTTTCTTAACTAACTGCTTATCCAGTTTATGTTCGATAGCTTAATTAAGTGTATATTTCTGAGCATAGTCATATGAGATTGTTTAATTTCAGTTTTGTTTGAGACGAAACACTTGAATTTCCAATGCTTCTCGTCTCGTGGGATCGTAAACAGGCGATTGTATTCAAATCACCTTTGACTCATCCGGTTTAGCTTGATGATGACTTTATTATTTGGATGTTTTTATGTGAGAATGTGTTGAAATTAATTTCATTACTTAAATGTTCATTCACTCTTCGTTTAATTTTTTTTCTATTATAAAAGAGGTAGGTATATAAAAGAAATATGCTAGATTATTTCTTGTTTCTCTTCCTATTTTGTCATTATTGTTTAATTTGAAAAAAAAGTATAGTTCTGGCATAATTATAATAAGTTTTTTAAACATGTCACGCTTATGCATATAACTTTCTAAAGTTATAATTTTTTATTCAATATCTTTCTCAAAATTACAAGCTCTCATCAGTAATACTTACTGGTAATGTCATTCTACAGACGTACCTAATTATTTAAATCTTTTTCGTTTAATAAAAAGAAGGAGATTCTTATCAATTTTTTATCACATTCGGAATTAATTAACAGCTTATGAAAATATTTTATAAAAATATTCAGCTGCAAAAACATTACTTAAATAGTGTAAATTGCACATAAAAACATGGTCAGCTGTGGTCAGTCATCCTTTTGTTCATTCCAAGGCTGTGAACAAAAATAATATAAATCACTACGATTTAAATAAGGAAGTCTTCAAGTAAACTGTCAAAATGACCTTATGCTTTTGTTTAATTTTTAAACCACAATGACAGATTGTTCTAAAATGATCGCGTCAATTTTTTTTGTCTAGGAAACTTGGATTTCTTTATGCCTAAATTCGTGAAACTCCTTGATTTTATACATTCTTAACTTAACTTAACAATTAAATTTATTGTATGACAACAAATATTGAAATAAAAACAACTTACATTTTGTTAGCTTGTAAGTCTGTCATACCATCGTTTCTTTTACTTTTTTATAGGATGGTAATTCATTAAGCAACTAAAAACAGAATACCTTTCACTCCTCTCGAATGAGCCAATAAATTAATAAACCAATTATAAATTTAACTAAGTAAAAGTCACAAAAATAAATCGTTAATGAAAATAAAAATTATGATAAATTTTATTATGTTAATTCACTTTTACTTTATAAAAGTAATAGTAAAAAAAATAAACAAGTTCCAAAAAATATATATTTGAAAGCTGCATATTTATTAGTTTGCATTTGGGCAAGTCGGGCTCTAAGCGATGGCATAAATGCCAACTAGTAAAGCTGTGCGACTTTGCAACAAAATAAAAAAAAAACAAGTTAAATTAGACGGTGCAGTGACTGGTGACGTCGCGGAGGAACCGAGGAAGACGTGCCTCATCTAGCGACACTACTGTGTGTTTAACAGTTTTACAAGCAACCAATGCCCGCAACATTTTTGTCCACATTTGATAATTGCGGATGACGTTTCGTAGTGTCTTAGCTTAGAATTTTATTTTGATTTAAGAACGTTGGCCGTGCAAGTTACACTATTATCGAAAATTAATCCAAACTGTGCCATCAGTGGAAATTATTCAATAATTTTATAGCACTAACTCGACGAAGCTACGTGCAGATATAGCGTAAGACTTACAACTCAGTAAGTACTAGTGTAACCCAGAATATGATGGGGAGACGAGCTTATATTTCAGGCGTCTGAAAACTCTCACGCAAAGGCAGTTGCCCAACAGCGGGATGATCACGATTGCAAATAAAAAAATTATAAGTATACTTAGTACTTAATCATTATTAAATAAAAAATATCTAAACATTAAGTACCTATGAGCGACTCCGCCGTAGCTAACTTCGTTTTCTTAAATAAAAGTAAAGAAAATCAATAAACGAGTGAACGTTACTGTCAATTCGCAATATAACATTGCATGTATTTCGAAAGAGAAAGTGTCGATGAAATAAAATTGATTGCGCATAGACTAAGCAATCCAAATTTCAGTGCTTCCATAGACTACTCGTATAAAATAAACCCCTTAATATTGCGTGACAATAGACAATAAAGGTGCTCCAATACGTAACGATTTCATAAAATTATGCCAATATTAAGTCCGTAAACAAGTCTCGACGATCGATTTATATTTTTATGCTGTAAACCTTTGAGAAGAAAAGATTAATGTTGTGGAAATGAATCGCATCATGTTTTAATTATGTGAGAAACGGATTCTTTTTCGCTAGAGTACGATACATCAACTTCCTTCTCTTATAAAGCAAAGTATAATTATTGCCAGTTCTGTCCACCGAATTTTGACTAACGATCTCCACTTAGATGTTAGGATGCGACTTGTATTAAATATGCTCGATTTGAGTCGTCGGGACTCGAGATTGACAGAATAGCTTCTATCACGACAGATTCCTACTCAATCTAGAATCATTCATTTAGATCTGTTGGTAGTAAAAAAGGAGGATCAAATGACAGTTAATATCGGATTTTGTTACTAATAATTATTTGCCAAAATCTCTACTAAAAAAAAGATTAGGTACTACGTAGTTTAAGACTTCTTTGGAATACTTATTTCAAATGCGCAATTCCTAGATTCAATAACTCTAATAATAAGATTGGTGGAATAAAATTCAGAATCCCTTTCCTTAGCTTGCGGCTAGTGGCAACGACAGTGGTGCTGTGGGTGTTAATGAATATCAGTGACGGCCTACTTATCTTGGTTAATCTGCCCCATTCACTACGGAAGGAAAATTAAATAAAGTTTTTCCCAAAGACATTTAAGTAATATTTACTAGCAACTTTCTGAACGTTTTTCAACCAATTTGTTTCCCTTCAAGATTGACGCAGTTACGTGAACTACTGCGTAAAAGACGATTGGCGCAGTTGCTGAGTATTTCGGCTTGTGCACCCAGGTTTTCTACTAGCAACTAGTTTTAAAAATAGTCATCCCTTTTTGTGATATGACATTAGAAAGTGATGTAATATTTTTGGTTTAGCTTCGTAAACAGTCTTTTGTAATATGGGAGACAATATTCATCTACCTACAGAATACCAATGGATCTTGTAATGTTGTAACCTTTAGTGTCATACTTAATATTCAGGGCACACGCGGTACGACGCTTACCTTGTTTGGTACGCATTTTATTTGAATCGAGACAACACAGGTATGATCGTAGTGCAGTGTTCTCGGAATATTACTGTGTTCGTAGTTTTGAAGAAGGCTAAAGAATTTAAATATTTCTTAGACCTGTAAGTAAAAGTTTTAAACATTGGATATTAGTTTTATCTATAGTTATAATACTGAGATGCTTAAATTACTTTGAAGATATTGTAAACTCGGAAAAATGGCGCCCAAATTGGGACAGGATAACTATAGACAAACTGACAATTTTACCAAAGGCGGACGTAACCTAGCTCAAACAGCTTACTTGAGTCTACATTACTTGTGCGACACCAAATTCCCATGATTTAAAGCCATGGATCGTGGCTTCCTTGCCCTACGATCGAGCCATGAGACATGGGACTCGTGATAACATTCACCACGGCCCTGTATCATTCTCCGGGCTCATTTATAAAGCTGTCATTTTCAAGAACGCATCCAAGTGTAACTATTGTTTTCTTCTATACTGCGGCCCACATCTTCGGGTCAAGGTGACAAATAGTTATGTCTCAAGCCGCAAGTGCTTGTAAACATGTCCGTAAAACAATTAGGATTCAGCACCAAATACGTAGATTTGAAATTCTCTCATTGTTCTTTTCAATTACATACGTATTTGTTATGTAAGTTGTAGATTTTTCTCAAGATCACGCAATTTTTTAAAGAATGACGTCAACATTGCAGGCTTGCTATAAATTGCTGGACATAAATTGGATAATGTTTATGTAATGTAATAGTAGTCACTAGCGCAATAGCCGTAAGATTCTGGGTTCGATTTTTAGATCAATTAGTGGTTTTGGGTTTAAAAAAATTAAAAAATGGCTTATTCTCCGTACCTACTTAGCAGCTTATTTATTACATGGATCTGAAAACATACTGGCGGAACAGTACACCTCTGCCTGACCCTTCGAGGAATACAGACTATAATGTTATATTGTTTAAGTAATCCCCCTAATCAGAAACATTCTGATCAGGCGCCGATAATTTCACCATATTGTCCTTCCATTTACATACGTCGTTCAATACTATAATAATGTACTTAAAAATCGGTATGAATCAGTACTTTTAACATGAATCTACTCGTACCTTATCAGATGGGGACTGATAAAGAAAAATGTAAACATACTACATTAGTTCGAGCAACGTTTGCATACCAACTTTGTCTTAAAAAATGTTTTTTGCAATCTAATCTTTACGACTATACGAGGTGTATGATGAAATTGAAGTCACGTACTTACCTATGTTTTTAAATCTAGTTCGTAGCAAAGAGGCCACAAGCTAATTATTTTTGAGTGATGACGCGACGAACGATTGATTCTTTTTAGCGACACGATGATTTTGTTTTTTTTTGTCGTGGAACTCGATTATGAATTATGAAAATTTGAGGAAAAAAAAAAACTTTAATTCATTAACAAAAACAACTGTTCGGGCTATATATGGGATTTAATCTTATGTGTATTAATAAAAAACAATTGGCATATCTATGTAAGATCATCATTTGAGAACGGCTTGACTGATTGGGCTGATTTTTTTTGTTGTGTTCGTAATTGTTAGGACAAAGATTGTGAAAGAAAATTATGCAAATTTTCGTAAATTCTCGGAAAATTTTGATATTCAGAAACACTTTTGAATTGAAGCGTCTGTCAGTCATTCGGATAAAGAGCTTTATTATATAGACACCTTGTACCTACTCTCTGGCTATTTCCTAATGTTGACATTGTTTAGTTTGAATGTCAGCAGCCAGCTAAATGACTAAGTAAACAGTGCGCAGATTTCCAAATAGAGTTGGGTGAGTTAGGTATCCTTCATTTATAAATTGGAATGCTGTAATAAGTAATAACAAAAGTAAACAGAACACGGCTTCTGAAAATGTCAAGGGAGTAGGTAAATACAATTTTTAAAAACAAACTTTTTGTTCTGTAGTTAAAACTTATTTCTTTACTTTGTTATAAAAATTCATCGTCCTGCCTAAAACAGCGCCAGAATTTTTATTATAAAGCTGTTATAAATACCTAGGTATCAGGAATATTCAGGTATACTTGTCTTCCAGTAGCAATTTCTTATTGTATTTGGGGTCAAAAATTATAAACATTATTATTTTACAAATTTATTTCTCACAAGATTATCACTTATATTCAATAAATATTTTGAAATTAGAATACGACAGTGTTGCCAGCGCTCATCTCGTACGCACCGCGGTCGCTCGCAGGTGGGAGCGGCTGGCTGGGTAGCATTCCACGAGTGACCCACATAGCTCGCCTCTAGTACTCCCGCTACGAATTGATCACTGTAGGTAACATAAATGCTGTTTTTATCACTTGTCGAAATATTGAAGGACGAAACGCTGCAGTGCATTGTATTGAAATATGCAACTTGATAATTATTTTAAATGCCAACATACTTAGTTACTTCATTCATTTTCATTAAAAGATAATATATTTGTCAGAGTTTGTCAAATTTAAGTCGTTAGGTAAAGTACCTATTTATTCAAATTTTCGTAAGTCTATTCGTATTTCTAATTTAACAAACATTATTGCATTGTATATGATTTAATAAGTTATCATAAGAAATTAAATAACCTTATTTAATAAAATTATTTGAGGAGGTTAAAGCAATGTTATTATAAACATTCATTCTATCATTAAAAACTGAATTATTACAAAACTAGTCTTTAATCTAATTTATTTGCTTAAAGAATAATTTAATAAATCGTCTAAAATCTATTCGTCTATTTATTCCAAAACTAATATCATATTACTTTTTCATCATAAGCAGTTACTCAATCTCGTGTTTAATATGGCCATGAACAAATCACATATGTATAACGTAATATTAAAGCGGTAATATATTTTTATCAAATCGGTGCAAATATTCTACGCATTGCGCCGTTTCGTCGCACAAATATTAAACAAAGTATATTATACTTAAGTATATATTTGTAGCACAATTACATTTATTGACTACATTATAATTAAAAACCTGATCAGAATAATAGATGACGTCACTTCTGAAACAGTCACAAAAAGATATTACAATTCAAATAGTGGACCTATGCACTAAAGGACGTAGGTCAGTCAAGATTGAGTTATAGATTTGTTGTGGTATTTTTATGTCTATGGCCGAAATATACAACCAAATAATACCAAAATTATCATTCTCAAGTCACCTACGTGTTACTTAACAAAGCTTATTATCTTCAGCTGTGAATTAAATTAAGTATTTGTTTCACTTTTTATAATTTATTCTTCATTGCCACAGGTTAGTCTTCCGTAACCTTGCCTTTGAAAACTGATTGTTCACGTTTAATGATAAACATAACAATATATGTCCAGGTGTTCTGTACATATTCATAATGAAATGTGTTCAGTTATTGGCCAGTCCACATAAGTATGACTTTATGTAGATATTATACTCGTACTTAAACTCAATTTTAGTTAAACACTACAATAAAATTAATTAAGTACCTATATTATTGTGTATATTTAATTACCTTAGTCAATTTAACAACGATTTACGGCTGTTTATCATTTCATTTGATTACGATGTAGCAAAACGGTATTATTTACTATTCGATTATCGATATTTTAGAGAAATTGAATGATAATCTCGAAAACAACAAACATACGCTGAGACGCCACTACTCGTCCACCCCACTACACAATAACTTTGAAGTACCTGTATCACTGACGTCACCGTCCTTCAAATGCCGAAGGAGTTTTTTTCCCCGTTCCCACTCCCAAAACAATTAGGCGGGCTTTTGTTTTTGTTGGCAATATTGTTGACGTGCTTCAATTTTAAAATTCGAGTTCGTGACCGAAAAAAAAAAATGTTCAGCCAAGGTTCTTGAGTGCATGTTGATCTGTTTTATCGCTCCACTGACATAATCAAGGGCAAATGGAGGGAGGGTCGGCATTAGATGATAAATTACGTCATGCCACATTCTTTACGTAGGTATAACTTGCAAGCAGGTATGTAAATGTAGTAGGTACAACAGATAATAGATTAAATTATTTAAGTAGTTAACTACCGAGTTCTTGTTACACAAAATAAAACAAGAATTACGAATTTATTTGAAGAATATTTTAGCAACTTTATTATTTTATGAGGACTTTATACAGTTTTCCCCGATACCCTGTGGACAGGGTACACTTCTTTACTGTTCGGAATGGCGAAAAATACATGTTATTTATTTATTATATTACTTCGAATTAAAGGGTCATGCAAAGAGCAGAAAAATAACTAGGTATGTACATAAACTGTTTTAAAATTTTTTACCTAACCAAATTCCTGCATCAACATCTTTACCTACTTAATTGCCTACTTACTAAATAAATAAACCTCATTTCTATCATTCGTCATGAAACGGCAAGATATCGATAAGATATAATCGTCCGATTGGTGTAGAAATACCTACCTACTTTCTAGTTTATATTAGTTGTGTTGTGTATACAAAACAAATGTGTTGTTGAATGTCCTTTGTTGCTTCGATAACTGCACAGTTGAATAGAGTCAAGTTAATAGGTACCTACCTAATACTTTTTTATATTTTTTTACTTAGTGTTCTTGTTTTGCCTACTTTCCCCATAGAAATGTTTAAGGGTATGTGGACACAACTGGAAAATAATGTCACTGCTTGTCCAGCATTCTTTTTGTCATTAGTACTTCATTAGAAAATTTTATGAAATGTTGTTTTTTTATATTCGTTTCTTACAGAACAAGCTAAGGGCAGAGATCATGCTGCCTATAAAGTAATTTGTATGAAATGTGTTGAAATCCCCTTTCCAATTTCAAATCACTCGATTTTTTATTCTTTTTAGAATCTGAGTGAATGAGTTTGCAATATAAAACCAAAAAAGGTTTTAGTTTATCGATATAGCAAGCGGCTACATAACTGTAATACCGGCCAGATGGAATAGGACGTATCCCAATAAGGCAACACGATCCGGCCGCTAGACAGATAATTTCAGAAGGTCTATGGTAGTTAGTTACCCAATAACCAGTGTTAAAATTTATTCAACAGTTTATTAATTTTTCAAGTGTTTATTACAGCGATGCCTGATGATCTTAGCAAACAAATACTAGCTACCTACCTACTATTTAAATGTTGTTCTCAAATTATAGACTAAATGTTGGAGAGACGGATTACATTTGACAATCAATATACTTACTCTGGACTCTGTAAAGAAATTTAGCGGAAATGCATCAGATCATATACCGCTTGAAGACCAGAAAGATTTAAGCCCTTAATTATAATAGGAGATTCCCTTATAACGAGGTGATAAACATTAATATGGCAACACTAACTCACACACATTGAGACAATAAATGACAGTTGATACAAAAGTCATTCAGTGAGTTTTTGTTTCGGTTATAAAAATTGACCCTTGCAAATTCCTCAGCTTAAATACAAGAGTGGGCTTTCCGACTTCCTTTTATGACCAGGCGCTCAAGCCGGCGAAACTATTTTAGTTTTTTTTCTGAAGGATTCTGTGGAAGATAAAGTTAACTTTTTTGGCGCGGCAATCTTACGGTACTGGTGAGTAGGTACGGTATTTTATTGACGTGCCGAGGACATTTGGGGATAAACACTTTTTAGTGAGGCATTCGGAGCACTATTTTAAAGTGTTATACTAAATAAATTCTTATTAAGTACTTACTTAAATTATTTTGTTTTTTTTTTCTGGAGACACGAGTATGTAGCTATAGAGTCTTGTCCGGAAACAAATTTTACTCGAGTAAACTTTTTAGACTTTTATCAGTTTTGTTTAAATACTTATTTATAATTTCAGAGTAGGTACCTAAGCAGTGAATGATGAGGTGACGACTTACAGGGATGCATGGAAGAAAAAGACATTCTGCGCCGACCACAAAGAAATTGGAACAAGCATTTTTAGAGTCGGTAGGTACCCGAGGAATGTCTTCACATAACGTTACAGGATATGTTTATAAACTGAAGGTCTTTTAACGTTACAGCAACAAAGATCAAACTTCTATTGATTTAATTACTTCGTGGAGCATAAAAACTTGTAATAAACATTGAATCGAGGTTACCACTTGGTACATCAATAACACACAGCTCATCCATAATTATTTAGTATCGTGTGCATTCCGCTTTAATACACCTTTCAATAATTATTCATAGCAAATGCATTTTGCATCTTATATTAGGTACCATTATAGGGTTTAACACTCGTCGTACGTAATGTTGAGTATAAATAACCAACTTTTCAATTGGCCTTCATATTTATATTTATTTATAAATAGGCTCTGTCGTCATTGCAACTTATTTCAAATTGTACTGCAACATTTTTTTTATTGTGATGACAAACAAGCATACCTTCCTGATGGTAAGCGGTAACCGCAGTCTTCAGACGCCAGTAACACAGTAGTATCACTAGCGGGTTGTCAGCTTGAAACTTTGAAATATGCTGTAATTTCACTGATACATTGACCGCTAACCCCTGTAACTATGTATTTTATTCATTACGACCCGCTCGCGGTTTCGCCTGCGCTGCTCTGTTCCTAAGAAGCGTAGCGTGATATTATATAGCCAGATGTTACTTAGTGATAAGGTAGGTTTCTAACGGCAAGAATTTTTGAAATCATTCATTCAATCATTTGAATTATTCGTTACCTACAAAAATACAAATCTTTCCTCTTTATAATATTAGTGTAGATAGCCACTTTTTCAGCTGACTTCAAAAGGATGCAAAGGCTAAATCGTTTATAAGATCTTCCTTATTTAATTCGATTTAAATCACCACGGGACTAATAGATGATATCGTTGAAACAATAATACCAGAAACAAATGAAATATAAAGTTATTTTGTTTTTAACCTATCTTGCTAAACACATGCTCACTGTCATCGTTACAAATGACGTTACATTGGAACCGTCGGTGGACGAATCCGACTCGCACTTGTCCGGTTTTTCACCCTGTGAACCGTTCCATGCCTAATACAAAGGCAGCTTCCCAGCTCATCTCACTTTCACCGTCCACGTACGATTGTTACGGGCCATCGATAACTATTCACCCGAGTTTACGTTTACATCATAGTGTGGTGCAACCTTTTAAGGGAAAGTACAATTATTTAACGTTCACACACACGCATACACACGAAATTAAAAAAGTAATTTATGTTCTCACGATACCTTGACCCTGTTAGAGGTTATATGTAAGTAGCTATACCCATCATAAAACTGAATAATTATGTTATTACAAGATTCACATAGAGAATCAGATAGGTTCGTAGCTAAGTAATGGTTAAGGTCCGCTCATCGCGGTCAGTGTGTGGATGGGTGACCATTCTTAACACATCGAAACCCCGCCGTCTGGGAGAGCACGTAAGGCCGTTAGTCCCGGTTGTCATACGAACATGGTATGTATGACTATCGTTAGTTGTAGTCAGAAGCTCAAAAAGCCAGACTGAAATTCTATCCTCCGGATATCGGTATTCCCCAGATATTGGATCACAGAGGTCTGATGGCAATCGCTTCACCATATTATGTGATGTATCTATGAAATTCGCAGTTCAAACCCGGAGTTTGGATTTGTGCCCGGCCCTTCCTAGAATTGTGCAAGGCTGGTTTGTATGTTGAACATATAATATGGTTGAGCTAAACAGTGGCTGATGCATGCGTGCCGTTGGATGAGACTGGTCTACTCAAAGCCGCTATGGATCTTTCTTCAAAAGGCCATTTCAGACACTGCCTTGCATTGTACCACTCACATATTCTAATACTATTATGTTTGGACTTCAAATGAGACCATGATTCTCTGAGTTTGTTTCGGTGTTTCTTCTCAGAGGTCATCAGCTAGGAAATGCCGACACCACCCAGTACTTAAAAAAAAGGACACGTAAAAGTATCTTTTTAAAAAAAAAAAAAAAAACGTTGCCCCACACTAGGATTTTCTCCTGTATCGTGGGTGCGTTTACAAACACAAATTCTCACATACACAAACGCCCAGACCCAGAACAACTACCTGTAGATCATACAAATATTTGCTCCGTGTGGGGATCGAACCCACAACACGTGGCGCAGAAGTCGATTGCTCAACCGCTACGCCAATCGTGTCGTCAAAATGTCAAAATCTTTAAGAGATTTAGGTATTTCATTTCAACATCATGTTGTAAAATTGTTCGTTTGCTTTAGAAATGCTGTCCTTGGGGGTGAATTCTTAAGCAGCAGTTCCTACACGTATTAATAATATCAAATTGGAAAACTAATTAACCCCCTGAAAACTGCAACTCCACTTTGGTATTATCAGTAAACTATTATTTCTTCTTCAAGAAGACAGGCTTTCATTAGGCTGTGATTTTACGATGATTTATTTTTAATAATTAAGTACTTAAAAACTCGTTCGCATTAATAAATTATACATTATTGGTATTTTACTCAACATGGTGCTTATTACAAATTAATAGAAAGTTCACACATACGTTTCTCCTCGATATGTTGCATAAACTGTGACTTTTGTGTGGCCAGTACGAGATTTAAAAAACACAACTTTCTTTACGCAAAAATCATCACACAATTTTAATGTTTTATTTTTATAAACAGTTTAATTAATGACTGTATAATCTAAATACAAATTAGTTCTTAATGGGAGAATTACGTGGGAGAGCCATGCTTCGGTTACGTGGGAGAGCCATGCTTCGGCATGAATGGCCCGGCTCGACCGGAGTGATACCACGGCCTTACAGAAAACCGGCGTTAAACAACGCTTACGTTGTGTTTCGCCGAGTGAGTGAGGTTACCGGATGCCCAATCCCCTTTTAAAAGGTCGGTAATGCACTCGTGACTCCTCTGGTGTTGCGGGTCAGGCGTCAGGCGATCCGTCTGCTCGTTTGCCCTCATATCCCATAAAAAAAGGTAGGTGGTAAATTTTCCAAGTTATCGAAACATTTTTTATAACTATTTATTTTATTATAACTAGATAAACTTTAAAGCTAATAATTAATGACTTCTAAATTAAGACTCTTAGGATCCTGGTCTCCTGAACATAGCAGTACATAGTTCTTCTATTGTCTTACCATCCAACTTGCTACTGTCCAACAAAATAATGAAAGTTACATGTAAAACCTGTCTTTCCGTGAAATTCGAAAACATACAAAGTAAACAAAACTTTCTTTTTTATAATATAAGTGTTCCTACGGTATACTTTATTGCTGACATTACTCGGAAGAAATATTTCCGGAAAGAAGGAACCGAGATATAGAAAAAACTGAAACTGCTAAAGCGGTCGTCGGCTCAATTTTCGGAGACAGTTTTCTTTGGCCCCCCAACTGCCAATCCAAATCAGTGGGGTGCAGTAAAACCAACCGCACCTCCAACTTGGGCGTAGTTATCAAGTTTTTTAAATTTATATAAATTAACTTCCAAAGTCCCAATTGATTTATGAAAGTATTTATTGAGAATTAATTATAAGGTAATCTCAAGAGTGTTCTAAGATCAAAATAAACTAGCTAATAATTAAGTAAAATAAAACATTAACAATAAATTAATTAGACATTAATTCTAAGGTTTACTTCATTAGATTAGATAAGTAGACGGTGTTTCTTTTATCTTAATGACGCAGTAACTACTTATTAGAATAACCGCAACGGAATTCTTTTAATTAAGTTGCAGTTAATTGCTATCCGAGTCCATTTATATCTTTTCTAGGTGGATTTTATAACCTAGCTGTTTTTAACCAGTCTGCTCTAGCCATATTATATTACAGGTAACTTTTTAAGTTTCTATGATTGCATCTTTTTGATCTATGTTTTCATTGGCAATTGGCAAATCTCCGTAGAGGTCGCAACTTGCAATAGCCTTACCATATAAACGTGTTATTGTGATGGTTTTGCGATTGATAGAGGGACACCCGTCGCATTCTCGCAACATAAAATTATCGCAATAACACGTCATAGTACGGCCTCAGTCTTTGACAACTGGCAATACCAGTTGTAATCAAGTTTCAAAATAATTATCAGCCAAGTTTGACCCGTCGCCATGATCGATCAGCGTGATACAAACTGGTTGTGATCACTAATAGCCGTTCACCTGATGACATACTGTACTCCATTTACTATATCATTACACAAATAAGGACAGTTATTGTGATAGTATTGACGAAAAATCATAGAAAGCATGGAGGTTGCGACTTGCGACGCATATAAAAGTCAAAGAATTAGCACCAAATACACAGAAGTGAAAAAAGTTGTCACGATTACATACTGTATTTTTAGTCAAATGTGTTTTTATTTTACTCGGGTTTGAATGGCATCTTTAAGACAATGATTATCACGAACTAAAAGATGTTCCACAAATGACCAGAAATTGTACATGTATGTAACTAAAGATAGATCTAGAAATATATAGGAATTACCGAATTCTGATACTATTAACTGAAATAAGACGCCGAAAACTCATTTAGCAATGTTACTCTAAGTATCTCACTCCCTCTAATCTTCTATCTATCTATACTTATAATAAATCTGTAGAGAGGTCAATTCTGTACATGAAATATATTTCCAAAATAACTATCAGCGGGTGATTAGTGATCGATACTGACGCCAAAAATGCAATCAGTAAAATTTTTGTCTGTCTGTCTGTCTGTCTGTCTGTCTGTATGTTCGTTATAGAAACAAAAACCACTCTACGGATTTCAACGAAACTTGGTACAATTGTTCTTCATACTCCTGGGCAGGTTATAGTATACTTTTCATCACGCTACGATCAATAGGAGCGGAGCACAATTAAAAAATGTTGCAAAAACGGGAAAATTATTTGATTATTTTGTTCTGGGAAGTGACATAGGTCGTTGATAAAGCGGGCGTAGCCGCTGGCGGAAGCTAGTTAATAATAATAGTGTACTTACCAAATAGTATTCGAATTCAAAGAGACGCTATCAAACATTTTAATCTTATCCTAATTCAACAAAATTTTGTTTTAATCAAAGAATGTGCCATTGATAACAAATTGATATATTTGAATAACTTTACATATTTAAGGATGGAGAAATATAAAAATTGGCATTCCCTATTAGCACTACTCCAAATTGAAATTTAAAATTGGAATACCTAAAATAATATTAATTATAATATATAGGTCTATAATAGGAATATTAGGGTCGTAATTAGGTGTATTGTTTTTTTTTTTGTTTTGGTATAGAAAGTTATTAGACTATTTGAGACAAGTTACCATTATCGATATCGATTTAGTACATGTAGCAATTGTAACATGCACCAAACACAGGACAGGGTGAAAGGGATAAATCTTTAGCCTCATTTTTTTTAATGGGATATGAGGGCAAACGAGCGGATGGATCGCCTGTTGGTAATGTTGGTAAGCGATTACCGCCGCCCATGGACACCCACAACACCAGAGGAGTCACAAGTGCGTTGCCGACCTTTTAAAAGTGGATTGGGCCTCCGGTAACCTCACTCACTCGGCGAAATACAACGTAAGCGTTGTTTAACGCCGGTTTTTTGTGAGGCCGTGGTATCACTCCGGTCTAGCCGGCCCATTCGTGCCGAAGCATGGCTCTCCCAAGTATAAATCCCATCCTAGCTCAGGATTCTCCCATCTCACTGCATTTGCCGAACCTCCTTCAATCTCATATTATTACTAAAACATGATTGTTTAAACTGTTTATCATGTTTGCGTATGTTGTAAGATAAGGGGCATCTTGAGTCAACTGAGGAAACCGGGTAACTTACTTATGCATGTAGATAGAGATCTTAGGCAATGGCCTTTAAAACTGAAACTAAGTACTAAGTAATGCCTTTACTACCCATACTAACGCCCTTCTACAAGACTCGTAGGATTCAAAACAAAACATGACCCGTAGTTTGTTTCGGTGTTTCTCTTTTTTTTCGAGGTCGTCAGTTATGTTTTTTTTTATTCGTAATGGACAAGACTTACGCTTGACCGCCAGTTCACGATCTACGATGCAGATGGAGCGCGCTTGCCTAGAAGAAACCGATTCACTCGTGATTTAAAGACACCCAGATTATATCTATCGGGGAAGACCAACTCACGGGGAAGATAAAGAAAAATGTACTTACTTGACATTAGTTTTTGGTGTGCAATAAAGAATAATCTATCTATCTATATTTTGCAGTTAAAAATTGTAAGGATTACGTGTGTTCTGTGTATACTTGAATGTCAGATAAGTATGTACTGAATTATCCTAGAATCCATATTAGAATCCTTTTCATGGATGCGAAAATTACATTTAAAAAAATTATACGTTCTCTATTGTCAGCATAAATTAATACAATCAATATCAATCAGAAACGTGATTTCCAACTTTATTGATATTTTAAGGTTTTTATTGTACCTTTTTTGCTAAAAGTAAAAAAGCAGACAGCCTACGTATCGACGTATACGCAAATAAACCAGAATCTCGGGTTTTCCAAGATTATTATTGACTATCGAATATTCATAAGGTGCGAATGTTATTTGATCGTCTTCCTTTGCAAGGTCAGCTCCATAATAAAAATTAAATGAATTTAATATTTTACCAATATATTTTTAACCAACAGTCCCACAGATCATGGGCCCAAGTCTGTTAGATAAATTTTATTGCATCAAAATGATCGCTCAATGGCACTAAATGACAAGAACTATCAGATTCCTTATACATAACTGTCAAATATCAACAATTCTTTTTAAATAGTCACTGAATGATGATTCTGTTGTTAATTTGACGCATACATATGTACACCCATATAAACTACATAGAACTGTCTGATAATAATATTATTTTAATCTATAAGTACTTATGTACCGTTCTCCATTAGGTAAAATGCGGACGTGTAGAAAAGATGCTATCAGTATTATAGTCGTGATTTGAATTTTGAATATGCGTCACCAGCATTAGCGTTACTAATGTCAGACATTTTAATTGGTTGCCTGTCAAGTGGACGCAAGGTAGGGATTCCCAAGAACTAGCAGAGAATTTCATAGAAAAACCAGTTTAGTTCAGGTAGGTAACCAGCTCCAACATTAACAGTTTAACACCTGGACCTGGGGGAATCGAACTCAACACTTCTAGCGTGTCAGTCGCGCTTACAACCACTAGATTATTGTAGAAGTTCTGTTTTGTGCAATGCACTAATGCACTAATACATCCTTAGATTGTATACGTGACCTTTCGGTACTGAACGAAATGAATTTCGCACGATCAATTCGTCTTAATCTTTGCACAGATCAATCTACAACTGTTCTACATGGACACTGCCTTATCTAAGGAATGTTAATACGCAGTGAAGCACGCTAAATACCTATTGTAAGTTGTAATCCGACTTACATACTATTAAAAGTAACTATGTATTTACACGAGAACTAACTGGAAGATTCTGTGGTGTGAAATTACGAAGAAGTTGACGTGTGACTCAAGTATTTCTTTCGAGTCGATATCAACTAAACAATTATCCATGATCAACCCATTTACTATCCCACTGATGGGCATGGGTCCCAGCATGACAGGGACAAGGCTATAGTCAACTACGCCAGCCTACTGTGGGTTGGCACTTGGCAGTCAACCTCTATACACGCCGCCCTGCCGATAAGAAAATCTCAGGCATCCTCATGATGTTTTCCTTCACCGTTTAAGCGAGATTTTATTGATCAAGGTTAATATCAACAATTGAATACCTACTTATTCATCATCATCAACCCATTATACTATCCCACTAGGTGCGGGACGGGTCTCCTCTTAGAGAGGGATTAGGCCATAGTCCACCACGCTGACTTAACGCGGATTTGCAGACTTTATAACTAAAATCCATCCTGAAATAAAGAAATGCAGCTACTTATCTTCTAACAATTACTAAGGTAGAAAGGTAGGTCCAGGTATTGGATAATGGAGTAACAAAACACTATATGATGCGACTAAACGGCGCACTTGATGCGTTAGACAAGCACTTACAGTAATCACTTAGTGAACGATATTAACAATATGAAATGTCCTTGAGTTTAATAGCCTAGGTTTGCAGCTAATGCCTTATGAGTACTTACTAGGTAACCTAAGTATTGTATTGCTAAGGTTTTCCTTAATGGAATGGAAGTTCCCACTCCTTTATCCTGCAAGAAAACTTTGAAGGCTGCGGTTGATTCTTTGTAGCTCACGTCACGGCAGTTTAAGCAAAAATGTTTTTGGAATTGTGCGTCCAATATCGTTGCAACAATTTAATAGTAGGTACCTTACCTATGAACGTTAGAAATTCATGTTAAAATCTTAAGGGTATGAAATGATTATTGCCTCTTATTAACTACACATCGTCCTTACGATTTAGTTCACAAAATAAAGAAACAAAGAATATGCTAGTGCCTCTTAGTAAGAGTATTGTAAAACAACGAACTTTCTAGAATCTTTCTGAAGAATTCTATATAGCAAAAAAAAAGTATGTATAAAGAATTAACTAAGCCCAACCCTATGATATTTACGGACCTCGGAGTAATAAAAAAAACTGAACTGACAATCGAGATTCTCTATCCTTCTATTCTGTTATAAAAACAGCAGAAACTGATAAATAGTACAGTTACAGATTGAAATCCGAAGATACTTCGCTTGAATGCATATTGCGTGTATTGCCGAGTATGGGGGAAGATCTAGCTTAGTAGGTCAGTCGAGGGCTTCTGTTGCAGCTAGCGTGTTATCAGAAAGTCTTTAGCATAATTATACGGGGTTACGAGTAGAAGTCTTAATTAGGTTTTTCAGTCAGAAAAGAGTCGAGAGCATCAAATTTTCGGCAGCTTAGTCCGAGTCTAGATCATCTATGACTAGGGCTGAAATAAATTATTTCAATTACTTAATGAAAGAAATCTCGTTTCTCATCGTAATTTTATGGCTAAGATTATAAAAATCCTGTTTCATTCTGAAACAATGGACATTGTAACCTTCGGAAAGGTTTTACTCGGCTCAGAATCTATGAATGAATTTGGTTTTTAAAGGTCAACTCGTGGCTATGGATTGCAGACGGCGAAATGTGTCACCAAAATATCGTTATATTTGAATCGTTCTGATCCGCAACAATTCGATCTCATTATCTTCAGATCCAGTTCTGTCACTGACCGACAAAAAATGCTTTTACAATTATGTGTTTAAAAAAATTACATACGATTTTAATCTCTTTGTCTATTAGATATAAAGGTAGCTAAAGAGAAATGGCGTCTTCTCCATGATCTGTCGAATTTCTGGTTTCATCTAAATAGAACACAACAACTGCTATTTGACATTTGCCCTTAGGTAAACCAGTTTCTCGCTTGATTGCCTACCTCATAGCTATTCCCATAAACGCTTCTTTAATATTTTAAGTGTATAATAACGAGTGGCCTTTTGGTAATAAGCAGGAATCATCCTAAAAAAACCTTCCAGTCCGTTCCGTCCAACAGTTCCAACGCTAAAATCGCGAAATATCTGTCAGTAATGATTGATGTGCAGTCGTTAGCATGTGAAAATCGTGAAAGTGCTTAGTTTACCGTCATGTGATATGCGCAATGCATCACAGACTATAAAATAGTGTTGTGTGGAGGTTCTATTTTCATCGCTAATGGCTATTGTTGTAGGTAATTAGTTTCCGTTGCCAGTGAGAGTTTGTCTTGCCAAAGTAAGTATATATTGTAAAAAATATACTGTTTCTGTTTCTGTGTTCACCACGTTTAATGATGACATCGGAGCCTCCTGCTGGCTTAGGTATTGTCATGTTTTAGTCAGCGTGAGTACAAAATTTCCTTTCAAGACGAAAGGAGGATTTTCAAGGTAAAGAGTAATTCAAAATGCCCAATCAATAACTTTGTCAACCGCGTTTCGCGATGCGCTGCTATTTAAGCATCTTAAACTACACATCCTGCCCTACCCAGCTCATTTTTCAGGTCATCCTATATTAGTCTAGTTCTACTCCTTATCACTAGGTGTAAAAGTAATTTCAGTTCTCTCCCATGTTCAAATTAGTTAGTAAACTTCCAGAAATCGTTTGCTCCATCCAATCGTTTATTCCATCGGCTTCCTTCGACAGACATAATCCTCTGCAGCTTTAGGTTGCAATTAATTCTGTTTCACATACATACGTATGTATGTATAGCATCAAGCCCAAGTTGTTACTCTACTCCGCCCTAAGGCGACTCTCTGATCGTTACTCTGGCTCAAAGAGTAGGTAATAAAACTGCCTCAATCCCTCCAAAATTCCTGATCGTCGATTGTAAATCAAAAAGTTAAATTCTGTCCGTTTTCGTATTTAAATACGAATAACGTTTTGCTGTCTCTTTATGGTATTATTTCAAACCAGTTTGTTAACCGGCTTCTAGTTGAAATATTTCGCAATTAAGTCACGATAAGCATTAAAGTCACTCATACATATTCAATGAACGTTTAACAGTAACTTGAGAACGGATTACGATTTCGGTATTTTTGCAAAATTTAAGGTTCAATTCATCAGACGTCATCTTCATCGCATAACTTGACATTGACGCGGGTTTTTTGTTTATTTATTTTTTAACGCCGCCATCAGTTTTATTTTTTAAAGCTTCAAACACAGACAGGTTACTAAATAAGGCAAAGGTTATTGAAATATAATTCCAACTTTAAAACTACGTGGGCCGACGACTCATCAATATTGTACGCCGCAAATCCGCAAGCGTATCTACTTATTGCGAAAAAAAAACTTGGAATAACTCACGTACCTTTCCGCGATTTCCAATACAGTTTCCTCAAGTAATACGCAGCTGCTACCAAAAGAAGTGCAGCAATGAAAGCACCAATGGCCGCGCCAGCGACGCTGCCAGCACCATAGCACGTCGCAGCCTCTTGGCCAAAAACACAAGGCACCAAAACGGTCACAAATAAAAACAAATTTAATAAAACACCCATTTTTAATCCACACAAATTAACATCACTGTATATGGCACATAGATGGTTTGACGACGGACATCGATCACATTCCTAAAATTTGAATTTATCGAATCCGGAATGCGTTGTCAAACTTTTTTAAAGCGCAGTGATAAAGACGTGCGCCGCGTCAGCCAGCGCGGTCGACTGTGGCTGTTCGTTCTCGTTCGTAGTAGATCGGTCGTTTCGGTTGTGAAAAGGCTGTGATTGTGGGACAGAGAGCGTGTGTGGAGAACGTGTTTGTGGACAACCGTTGGTATGCGCTAGAACAGCATTACCTGTTAAGTTTACAACTAAAATTTCAAAACAAACCTTAATTTTTCTGGTGGCTGACAGCTGTTACCAAAGCTAGGTAGGGAGTAGGTACCTACTTCAAATACGAGCAGACTCGAATAATTATCTTCATTGAACACAATAAGCACTTGTAAAATACGTGAATACATCTATTTATCTATTCTAACATTATAGGTTCTACTTCTTGTTTCCCTATGTAAAATTTGCATCTCCTAGAAGCAAGTCCAGCAAGTTTCCTGGACTAAAACTTATTGAATATATAAAATCTGAAGTAGGTAGGTACCTAGTTAACAATCTAAAATAATGTTGATAAAGTGATACTAATGTTGTTCGGTTCTGCCAATTCCGAAACTGTGGTCGCTCCATAATGACGCACACGTACACCTGTCAGGTGAGAAGCGCAGGCGCAGGCAGGTATCACACGCACACGGCTGCGATTTACGCATACAGACATAACTTCACTATCAGTGTAGGTACGTGCATGTATGGTTAATAAGGAGATTCTGTAGGTAGATTCAACATGATACTTATTAATGCTAGATACTTATTTATGTTAGTAGTGTTTATAGTTTTTTGTGAATATAAGTACATTAGTAGGAAAGACTATTTAGGTGCGGTCAACATCTGCAAGATCACATCACGGTATCCAAAACTGACAAATTTCTTCAATCTATTTTTGATTTAATCTCTAAATAATATAGTTTATTATCCATTGGGGAAATTTGACAGTTTGTAGTAACTTATTGTTCCTTTGACTGTATAGTAGGTTGATCATGTCACATTTTTGGGTAGGTACTTACCTTTTTTTTTTTTATTCGTGATAGGCTTACGCTTGACCGCTAGTTTGCCTGATGTTAAGCGATACTGCGATCTACGATGGAGCGCGCTTGCCTTAAAGAAACCGATTCACTCGTGATTTAAAGACACCCAGATTATATCTATCAGGGAAGACCCACTCGGGAAGTGCATTCCATATTTCAGCAGTACGCATTATAAAAGTGGACTTAAAGCGTTTCGTTCGGGCATTTGGAATGTCCACCGTGAATCGATGACGCTTGTTCGTGCTTCTGGTCGTACGATAGTGGAAAGGGCTAGGGGGAATAAGATCGTGGAGATCTGATGCACACTCTCCGAAATGTATCCGATAAAAAACCGATAAGCTAGCAACTTTGCGGCGATGTTCAAGACTTTGAAGTTTAGCCCGGACAAGGGAATCGTTGCCAATGAGCTTCTTGGCACGTTTCTCGATGTACTCCAACGCCTCGAGCTGGTACTTAGCCGATCCATCCCAAAGGTGCGAACAGTACTCCATGCACGACCGAACTTGTGCTTTATACAATGCGAGCAATTGTTCCGGCGTGAAGTAACGCCGCACCTTCGAGAGGATACCCAGCTTTCTGGCAGCTATTTGAGCTTTGGACTCTATATAGGAGCCGAAGTTGAGGGTTGACGTCAGAGTGACGCCCAAGAGCACAAGGTACATATCACCTCATACATATCTCGATAATTGTAATCACCGACGCCATGGAAAAAGAGGTTTCAGGGTAAAAACGGATCATCAGACTATAAGCATAGCTAAAAAAAAATACACGCTGGTTTCTGACACGCGAATATTAGACATTGAAATAAAAAAAATATCCGTAAAAAGTAGTTTTATTTCAAAATACACGCTTTTAATCGGGTGTACCTACTTAGAAACTTACATAATATCTTCATTTTATATTTTGTATTTGTTGTACCTCTACCTGCACTACACATCGTCGATAAAGGTACTTAAGTAGGTAGCCTATTACACTATAATTATAAATTCAATAATAACATAACCACGCCAGTGTTCCCCGAAAGGTAAGGTAGAGGTGTTCTAATATACACCCACATAAACTTGACCGAACATAAAATTAATTGCGCAGTTTATTCCAAATTCCCAACTCTTCATCAGCTAAGCCGATTGTTAGCTGTGGATATTTCCCAATTTCCCAAAAAAATTCTAGACGGCGACGTATCAAGATAGAATACTTCGTCGGTATGTTCAGGTCCCATGAAATGCAAATCCAAACTCCGAGTTGTTAATGAAAAACCCAATAACCCAATTCGACATAGGAATTGAACCCGGACCTCTGGCATAGCAGTCCCGCTTAGGACCACTAGACTAAAGAGGCAGTATTTAATAATTTAAATAAATAATATACTTAACTTTAAATACCTAATAAGTATGACAGTATAGATAATAATTATCTACTGATGGTATGGTACCTGCTTAAAATACTAATTTATAGCCAAGTTTTATTTTACGAAAATAATCAATAGTTCTAACCGGTTTCTAATAATAAAATAAATTCCGGAATTTTGCCAATCTATTTTTCAAGCATCACATTATCTACAGGTGAATAACGGTTAATTTTCAAATGTTATAAGTAATTTATTGGAAGGAAGTGGGTCATCCTCACAGAACAAAGAATACCGTTACCGTTTTTAATGTTCCGTGGTCTTCCCTGATAGATATAATCTCACGAGTGAATCGGTTTCTACTAGGCAAGCGCGCTCCATCGTAGAACGTTTCCTAATTATTACTATACTCTTTGAACAACATACACGATATACGTGACATAGGTACGTATATCTAGCAAAACGTATCTATAGCTATACATATCTTTATATACATAAACTAGTATACGTATCTATCTATAGCAATATGTCAATATGTATCTATGTACGGATCCGGAGCCGACCGCCAGGCGGCGGTTGTTGTCAAACGGTTGTTGTTGGCCACGCCGCCGCGTGTTTTGACGACACGTTTGGCATAGCGGCTGAGCGATCGGCTTCTGCGTCACGTGTTGTGGGTTCGATCCCCACACGGAGCAAATATTGATTTAATGATCTACAGGTAGTTGTTCCGGGTCTGGGCGTTTGTGTATGTGATAATTAGTGTTTGTAAACGCACCCACGATACAGGAGAAAATGCTAGAGTGGGGCAACGCGTAAAAAAAAACAATTCTGCCTTAAAATGCCCCAAGAGGCTTTTTCCTATTTATTAATATACGAGTACTCTTTGGTTAGGCCTCTGCCTAGTTGTATGTAATGTAACTCGTGGGTGTAGTATGTAATATAACCCACAGTTCGCCGCGCGCCGGTATGATTAGGTCCCATGTAATAAGGGGCGTTGCCATTAACGAGCATGAATGCCAAACTCCGAGCTGCTACTGAGAATTTTATAGAAAAACCCAATAACACTGCTCGAGAATCGAACCCAAGACCTCTGATGTAGCAGTCGCTCTTGGGACCACTAGACTACATGGGAAAATAATATAATTAAGTAGGTATGGAGCATGTGATGCACCTGGCATAGATCACGTGCCATGAAGTAATTTTAGTCTTCCAGAGGATGGGTACGGCCCCTATTTTAAAAATACACAAACCGAAAAGAACGTACCCATATAAAGCACGTGACCCTTTTTTTTACAAATATATACCTCCCTCGTCCTCCCTCGGTGACCGCCCGTAGTATATGCTAAGACTAGTAATTCATAAATATCGTTTTTAATCAATTTGCAAACAGAAGGTTATTTTTTAACCTTCTGGTTAAAATTTACGATTGGGAGCGCGGAGCGACAATCCAAATCGCGTTTTCAAATTGAATAATAATTTAAAAAAATTTAGTGTTGTACCGTTAGGTAATGTAACAGGTAATTTTTAGGCGATGATAGAATTACAGTACGCGCGGCATAAGTTGGCCGGAGTGAAGTTCGCCGTTTTAATGCGCAGTGGATTGTTTATGTTAAAAATTGTGTACTGCGCAACCAAAAACTGACAAACAGCTAACTTCAGTCCGGCCAATTTATGCCGCGCGTACTGTACATAATAAATTTAACTACCGATTCAGGATTCACTGATAATAATGACAATTTATTAACTCTAAATACAATATAATTTAAAAAAATATTCAATAACAGGACAAAATAATGTTCAATATCACATCACGATATAAAAGAGGGATGATGTACGAAGATGCAGGATAGTTCCAAAACCATTCTATGATTGAAAATAGTGTTATTGATTCAAGACCATAACTGAAAACAAGGTTTACGTCGAGTTTTTAATGCGCAGTATAATAGATATTACAGTGAATGATAATACTTTGAATATATAATTTGATAAGCAATATTTGAATAAAGTCGATTTATTTATTTTGTAATAAGATATAAGTAATTATGTTTATAGATATTTATTGAAACTAATTGATTAAAAATATACATCGACTAAACTTTACATACATTCGAATAGACCGACCATGTCGAACATCCTTATTAATCATATTTTACGGCATCCGATTGACAGTTGGTTTTCTCAGAAAATAACACCGGTTGAGATTACTTCTTGAAAAACAGTCAATAATTTCTACGAATGCTGTATAAACTTCCGTAAATATGGAAAACGATATATTGGACTCACTGAACGATTTGGGGTAAGATTTTTATGTGATTTTAGGTTATGTACGTACCTTATGATTTATGTATAAAGTAAGGATACAAATATAATTATTGTCAAAATAGTTTAAATTATAATTTAAATTGAATTGTTTGTTACAAAAAAAAAAGATACCCTTATTGATACCTATAGATTTAATTATGAAAACGTGGCTGACACCAATCAATATTTTAAACTTTTTGAACTTGTTGAGTTGGCGAGGCATTTATTAAATGCTGCAAAAAGAAAAAAGGTTGTTAAAATAGGAACTAAAAGTTTCAATATAGTATAGTTGTGGTTTATAGTATTGTTACTAAGACCTGTCAAGAAAAAACGCCTTATTTTCAGTATTTGTCAAAACAATATTTTACCAAACAGATAAATAACTATAATTACCTCATTCCAATTTTGGTAATGTAAAGAGTAAAATACCTACAATTTTGTAGGTGTTTGGTAGGTATTGGACACACAAATAGCAAAGATTTTCATTTATAATAAATGAAAATTGCTAATCTTTGCTTTGCTTTATTGTGTAAAGTTGATTTAATAATTTTTAGACTATGATGAACATAAACAAATAATATTTTTTTTGTAAAAAAAATATGAGTGGTATAATATATAATATAACAATATGTAGCAATATTCAGAAGTAAAAAAAATAATTAAGTACAAAAAAATACTTACAATAGATTTTATATCTTATCTATCATCTCATACCTATTTTCTCACAAAATTTTAAACATTCATGACACATCCATACCTACATCTCCTTGCATTAGGATCTTACCATATTAACTTACATTCTGTCAGTGTTGGGCATTAAACAATTAAAATTTTAATCAATTAAATTTTTAATCAATTGCAATTGATTGATATATTAATTGTTTAGTGCCTACCACTACATTTTGTAAGCAGTGGTAAATAAATGAGTGTTATGAAACATGTACATCAACATGCACAATCAGCTGCACTTATCAAGTTGTATGTGTATGCTCGTAAATAAATGAAGGCACTAAGTAGTCTAAACATAAATTTCCAGATTACACACTTATTCAAATCTGCAATTAGTAAAGTTAACTTATTACCTATTGTATCTGTCCATAATTCACATAACCAATCATATTGTAGCATTTGTAATTATTAATAAATTAGCTACTTATCTGTTGTTGGAAACAATATTTTCATGCAAATTTCAGATATGAAGGGCCACTCTCAGATGAGGCGGCCTTTTCAAAGGCATTGGATGGCGGTGCCAAGTCATTGGAGTTCACCAAACTCATCCATATCCTCGCAGAGGAGATCAAAAAGCTGTGCAACTTGGAGGAGACAGTTAACATGATGAATGATCCTGATGAGTCCAGTTCATTCCTCCTGGAGCTCAGCTCTTTTCTCAAAGAACTTAAATGTCCATATAAGAAATTAGTGACAGGTATGTGATAGGTCTTTTAAGGACACTTACAAGTCAAAGATTTATATTTTTAACTAAATTGCACAGTATTTTTCTAATTGAAAACCTCTGAGAAGATACACTGAAACAAACTCAGAGAAACATTATTTCTTTTAAAGTTTAGACATAGTGGTAGAAAATATGTAAGTTAAAATGCTAGGCAATCTGAATTGATACAGTACAGTATTTTTATTGAAGCTGCAACAAATGCCAGAGGAGCGGCAACTACTTACTTAAAGTAAACTACATGTCATCAAAGATTAGGAAATGTTCCCATAGTGATTTACTAGACTATTTTTATTGTGTCAAAATCATCATTCAACTAGTTCAACATTTGTCAACCAAATCTGACTGTTTATTTTTTATTATTCATGGTAGGCTTACGCTTGACTGCCAGTTATACATAGTATCATTTATACTCACTATGATATGGATAACAGGCCAGACCATACTCTTGGATCTTGAACTAAATCTATATGCCTATTTCGTTTAATAAATACATTAATAAAGTAGATTAAGAGACCGGCGGAGCGAATTTCTCTTACAAACGTAATTCCGAAATAAATTGTAATTCAAACGCAATTTAATCAAATTCTGTTATTATTCGGATTCGGATACCGTTAATCTAGGTTCCTACGTTACCATTTTGTCTAAAATACTTCACTGAAAATAAATTTAAGCAAATGCAATTTTTGATAACTGTACCAAGTTTGGAACTATTTTTCGGTCTTTTATTTCCAGTGACCTAGTAGTAGACGAAATCGTACCGTAGGAACCTAGATTAATGGTATCCAAATCCGAATAATAACATAATTTGATAGAATATTGTCTGCATTATTTTTGTGGGCAATTCAAGCTCCGCCGGACCCTTAACAAACTGTTTCTTAAATGAACAATCAATTAAATAAAGTGGGTTTATTGAATGAAATTAATTTCTTAAAGAAGTATGCAAGAATCATAGCAATTACCTTATAGTTTGTAATGTACACTACCAAGGGTGTACATTACAAACTAAAGGTAAAGGTATAGGTGTACTTATGTATATTAAAAACCGTATTATTTTCAGGGCACATGTCCTCACGACTGCAAACAAAAGAGGACCGTTTGTTACTGCTAGATTACTTAATATCAGAGCTAATGGCTGCCCGGATGGTGAATGTAGACTGCCCTAAAGAAAAGCAGGGTTCGGGTATGGAGATTGTTATGGTAAGAGTTGGACAGAGCATGGTATACAAGAATATGGAAATTTACTTATTAAAGGGTTTTTAGAAGACAATTATTATATTGACAGATATTTCCATAGTTAATCCTTTAGCTTGCTCACTAACAACTCGATAGTTTTCATCTGTCTGCTTGTAATGTTACCTCGCCCAAACTGCTGAACCTATTGTGATGAATTTTGGTTTATAGATTAGACCTTGGACAAGGATATGGGATACCTTTTGTCTCAAAAAGTATTTTAGGATGCAAGTCAAACCGCGTGCATCAGCTAGTATTGATTAATTAAATTGAATTATGATACTCATGGGAATGGGGAATTAATCAATAAAAATTTCAATCAATTAATTTTTAATCAATTTCAATTGAATTGATTAAAATTAAATTATTTTTCAATCAATTGATTAATTTTTTTATTGATTAATGCTTGGGCATTGACAAAAGCTAGTTAACAATAAATGCCTCCATTACAGCTATTAATAAACATTGGTATATTCTAGAGTTATTTATTTTTCTAATGTTGCATAAACTTCTAGCAAGAGTCACCCACAGCTAGAGATCTGAAGGAGATATTAATAGCTTTGAAGTTCAACAAACCCCCTCCCAACATCACGCCCGAGATGTTGTTCTCAAAGCTAGAGGCTAAACTTAAGGATACCATACAAAAAGAAGGTAAGCAGAGAACCCAAACAATGACAAAGCAAAATGCATTCATATAAAAATTTGTTTTGATAAACATTTAGGTAAATATCGGGTAGAAGATGTAAGTAATCTGTAATTCATAGATTGCTGTTTTATGTGTGAAAGTTCACCATCTCATGGTCTGAGGAAGGCCATCCCTAGCAACCCTAACCAAATAACTAGCAAACATTTCCTTAAGTTATTTAAAATATTATATCTTTAATAACCTTCCTATTGAATCACTCTGTCTATTAAAAAAACCGCATCAAAATCCGTTGCGTAGTTTTAAAAATTTAAGCAAACAAAGTCGCTGTCGCTGTCTGTCCAGGGATGGACAGACAGCGACAGCGACTTTGTTTTATACTATGTAGTGATGTAGTGAAATAGCTACGAGTAGATATCGATAAAACCTGTGATAAGTAAATAAAAACCGTAGTAAGTATTAAATAAACTATATTTTTAGGTGAGCAACTAGTAGGCAAGCCTCTTTACAACAAGGCGACATCGGAGAAAGAGTGGAAACAGTTAGAGAATACTTTTACAGAGATGTTTGACGAATATAGACTGAGACGAGAGACACTTATCACGAGACTCGAGTGCACCATACAGAGCTTTGAGGTAATTTTAATATAAGGGTAATAAAAAACTAGTAGGGGTGTTACCAAAATTTATGGCCGCTCGGAACTGGCTTCTAGCTTATTGTAAAGAGATAAAGTATATTTTGCTACGGCATATTGTGTACCTGAATAGATATCTTAAGTTCTGTAAATGATTGCAACAGAAAATTTTAGGTTTAAATACAAATGCTAATAAAATAAAAATGCAAAACATGCAATAATTTTCATTTTTTACTCCTAAATTAGTATTAAACCCAATGAGGTATGAGGTACCTTACTTCATACTCTAATCTATAGATATAACAGTCAAGACATAATATATTCTATATAACAGCCTAATTAACAAAAAAAAAATGGCATAATGTCTCAACAATCTAAAATAACACAGAACTGTGTGTGTTCACCTAAATCTCTGCTCGACCCTTCGGAATACAGGCGTGATGGTATATTATGTTTATTTCCTAACAGTGGTCAGATCGTCTAAAGACGAAAAAAGACGCGATACAGTCCACATACCGTCCAAAACGTGAGAACCTCAAAGTGAAGCCGGACGTGAAACTGTCCGACTTCCTAGCCGCCCGGACATCCTTGCTGCAAGTGGAGAAGACTTCCAGCGCTAATGTCCGGAAAAACACGCAGTCTGACGTCAACAAAGTTATTATTGGGCAGGTCAGTAAAGTTTTTCATACTGTTTAAGCCAATAAAGTAGCTAATTACAGATACAATGCAAAATCTTACAGTTCCTGTGCCCCAGGGCTCTAACGTGATTCAATAAGCTAGATAATAAACATATGGTTCGCCTGATAGTAAGCAGAAACAGTAGCTTATAGATGCTATAAGCTACTGTTTCTGCTTACTACTTACTGATGCAGGTGTATACAAGCTAGATTGTGATTGCGGTCTCTCTTACATAGGCCAAACTAAAAGAAGTATAGGGACCCGCGTAAAAGAACACATCGCTGATGTCAAACACCGCCGTTTCAAAAAGTCAGCAGTTTGTGAACATACTCTAGACAAGGCCCAGCACTACATCAGATTTGATAAACCACAAGTCCTCGCAAAAGAAAACCGATTCCTGCCCAGGATGATCCGTGAGGCTATTGAAATTAAAAAACATCCAAATTTCAATAGAGAAGATGGCTGGGTCTTACCACCTGCTTGGAACCCCATTATAGATTCTATAAAATCAAAATCCAAGTCCAAAACTGCAAGACCGAAGGATACGGTGAGCTCGTTCTGCGTGAATCGGATCGCCAATAATTAACAAAAATGTAAGGTAGCTGTTAGTAATTGTAACATTAAGACGTCCAACAACTTAGTCTACCCGTGACCATGGATGCTGTAAAGGATCCGAAACGTCGGGAATCAAATAATATCAATACAACGCGATAAAATCCGTAAAAAGTAGTTTTATTTCAACGTCTAATATTCGCGTAAGTTTCAGAAACCAGTAAAGTAATTCCCTTTTTTATTTTCATCTAATAGAAATAAACTAAGAATAAAAATTATGTAATTTTATTTTTTTACACTTTTCACATTAGTTTTTTGCGATTTTAGTTCACAAGGTGACCGCTAGAGGTCTTTCCATATATAAAAATAAAATAAAATAAGAATGTATTTTCACAGGTACCAGACCGAGGAGGTCGTCCCAACGAACAACAAGCCCCACCTCCTGAAATGCCCTCCTGGCAACAGAGATCAGCGGTAAGCATATGCTAGCCTTCTTTTTACAAAACTAGGAGAGACCCAAGTCTGTCTTGGTCGTGATGATTGTTTCGGATAGTTTCAGTTATGGGTATTAGATTTTTTAGGAATTGTAAAAAAAGACACTAGACTAGACTATTCGGAACGCTTTTATTGGATTCGGTGGCGTTTTTGATAGATTGTTATTTCACATATCCAATCGTTTCTCCGTAACCGTAAATGTTACGGAGATAACATTCTTGTTTCTTATCCTTCATAATCATCCTTGTCTGCAGGGTGGCGGCGGCGGCAGAGGAGGAGCTCGTGGAGCCGGCGGTGGTAGTGGTGGTGGTGGCGGTGGCGGCGGTGGTGGTGGCGGCCGAGGGGGAGGGGGCGGCGGCCGAGGAGGGGGAGCCGGACAAGAAGCGGGCGGCAGCCGCGGAGGTCGGGGAGGCCGCGGCGGACGCGTGCAGGGCGGGTACAGCCAGGGCGCCGGCGACCAGGGCAGGTAAATACCACATGTTAAAGCACAACCCACAGGAATTATTCCGCACACGCCACTGATGACGTTAGAGCAAAAATGAGCTCGTTATTGTTGTAAGAAATTTACTTATTAGAAAAAAAAAAAGTTTTGCTGTATTTGTTGTTTGATAGTGAAAGTTGTTCCTATATTAAATCTTTCGCGTCGTATAACTACAGCCTAAGTCACTAATAAGATACTGGTAATGTGAAACGGTAAAACCCAAAAACTCTGAATTAGGTAATTTTGGATCAGAGGTACTTATGAAGAACACTTTATTATTTTGATCTAGCTGTTTCAGGGGACTTTCAGCACCCTCCCTGCCTATGCAGTGTTGGGTATTAATAAATTATATTTAATCAATCTATTTATTTTTTTATCAATTGCAATTGAATTAATTTTAATTACAATTAATTGTTTAACCAATTAATTGAAATATTAATTGGTTAATCAATTAATTGAAATAATAATTGGTTAATCAATTAATTGAAATAATAATTGGTTAATGTCCAACTGCCCTACGGCCGTGCTTTACATAATGCCGAATAGAATCCCCCTAACTTTCTAGTTCCGCGGAACCAGCTATAAGAATAGTTGAAAATCCAGTCGCTAGCGCAGATTCTGAGTGTGAGGCCATGGGTTTATCAGCTCGAAGAGGATTATATATGTCGTATGAAAAACTTAACATACCATCACACCTTTAATCCCTGAGAGGTTAGGCAGAGGCGTACTTATGTGCACCCACAGTTCGCCGGTATGTTTAGGTCCTATGTCATAGCGGACAAGCCTATTGCTATTAACCGGGTACACATTCCAAACTCCGAGCCGCTGAGAATTTCATAGAAAAACCCCTTAACAGTTTGCAGGAATACAACCCAGGACTTCTAGCGTAGCAGTCGCGCTAAGGACCACTAGGCTAACGAGGCAGTTATATGTAACGAATCGTATGAAATATTACATAATTATGAATAATTGAATATTCTCATACTAACTGCTACTTAATTTACAGACCGCACACGAGTCCAGCCTTCAACCAGAACCGAAATTACCAAACATACGAAGTCCCCCCTGGTGGTTATAGCAACCAGAATCAGGGTGGTTATAACAACCAGAATCAAGGTGGTTACAATAACCAGAGTCATGGCGGCTACAACCAGAACCAGAGCTACAACCAAGGGTACAGCGGAGGGTACAACCAAGGTGGTTATGACCAGGGATATAGTCAAGGTATGTTTTAATGAAAAAATAACGACATTAAATTAATGAATTTTGTTTTGATATGTCTGTCTAGCATAAATGCTTGTTTCGGCACGAACGGGCCGGCTCGACCGGAATGATACCACGGCCTCACAGAAAACCGGCGTCATACAACGCTTACGTCGTATTTCGAGTGAGTGAGGTTACCGGAGGCCCAATCCCCATTTAAAAGGCGGGCAACGCACTTGTGACTCCTCTAGTGTTGCAGATGTCCATGGGCGGCGGTAATCGCTTACCGTCAGGCGATCCGTCTGCTCGTTTGGCCCCCTATCCCATAAAAAACAGCTATTATTTAACTATTTCTATATATATCTATATATTATATATCACACTGCCTCATTAGTCTAGTGGTCCCAAGCGCGACTGCAACGCTAGAGGTCCTGGGTTCGATCCCCAGGTCGAGCAAAGTGTTATTGGGTTTTTCTATGAAATTCTCAGTAGCAGCTCGGAGACTGGATTTGTGCCCGGTTAATGGCAATAGGCTCGCCCCCTATTACATGGGACCTAAACATACCGGCGAACTGTGGGTGTACATTAGTACGCCTCTGCCTAACCCTTCGGGGAATACAGGCGTGAAGGTATGTTTATGTATGTTATGTTTATATATCACACTACAACATTTAGGAGCTAAAAAAGTCAGAATCGAGAGATTCTAAAATTCCCCTAATCTGACCAAATTTCCTTGAATCTTTAGGATCCTCTTGAAATAAAATACTATGGATTCCTTGATCTCTGATCCCTTGATATAAAATACTACGGATTTTATCGTCTTATGTCGTCTATATATGTCTTATATTCACGTAAGTCTCCGAAATCCTCTATATCCGAAATACTGTTCCTCACTGCCATTCAGATAGGCATCTCGTAAGATCCGAGAAAATATCGGACTTGCTCAGTGGTATGAGCCTCTTGGGGTCTAACTGACCGTCTTGGTGTGTTTCGACTTTTGCGCGCGTAAGAGCCAGTTCCTCCTCAGTTGCTGCTATTCTAGCAGTCTGCAGTCCGTAGAGGCTCTAAAAGCTCGGCAACACATCAGCAATTCATCAAATCAATTTTCAAAGTTCAATAAAAAAACTGTCCTACCCTTTTCCATCCTTTAATGAAACCTTATATTCCAGGCGGTGGCGGTTACAACAAATCGTACCAATCCAACCAAGGCTATCAATCAAACGCGGGCTATCAGTCTAACCAGGGCTACCAGTCCAGGGGCGGCTATCAGAACGAACACGACGACCGAGTCTCCCGCGGGAGGGGAGGCTACAGGGGGAGACGTTGACACAAATCACCCTAACACCTATTTATACATGCAGCTAACTGAAATAGCGAAAAAGTATTTTTTCCTTGCCAGCTACATAATTATTTTATCGTCAGCTATCTCTTGCAAAACTTATGGCTGGAGACGAGATATGACGACAAAGTTATTTCACGGCATGCATGTCGGCCCGATCTTTTTAAATTTGTCTACAAATGGTAACTATGATTATAGTTCGAAATGATTATAATTATCCTTTGTTTTTTTTAAGGATATTAGCTTCTGCTCCAAGCATGGGTCAAGGTCAAGGTTGGACTCAATTTAGTGGACTTGGGCTTGAATTGGGTCCAACAGACTTTTTTTTATTATTACAACAAAATTGCTTAAAAAACATCCAAATACTTACAATCTAAAAACCACTAAATATCCTATGTGTTATAAACTATGTTTGCCAACTGGGCAATTATTGATTCATCTAAAAGTTACGCTGGCAGTGACTGCAAAACTGTCCGTTTTGTTTCGTTCCATTCGCCCAGTAATTTCATTAGCTACATTACCCCTTAAATCGTAACTTTGTGCTATTTCAATTAGTCTTTGTATTGTCAATCTATATAAATATAGTCAACAATTGTTAAGGCGAACGAGTGGTGTTTTTTGCATTGATATATTGTATTGAAAGCAGGTATTATTATGGTGTCGAATAGTCGGATGGCTTGAAGTAAATTGAATTTAAAATATTGCTGTCTTTTTCTTGTTGGTAAAATGTAGCTTTAGATATTTAAAACAACTGGTTCTACGTTATTATGTCGATGTGTACTTGGCCGGGTGCACTTCCATGCTTCTGTGTATTTATTGAAGTTTCAATAACTAACTATTACTGATAGTAATAGTTACTATAAAATGAAAATTTAAAAGTATAAACACATATATTGGAGCTCTTATAATATGCATCTAGTTAGACTGAAATCTGACCTCATAATAATTGAGAAACGGCTAGCAATAAACACTAATTATTATCAATTATAGAAGTTTCGTGTCCCTATAGCAAAAAGGCAGAAATATTTTTCGGATGCCTTAAAAAATATAATTTTAAAGAAAAAGTTCCTTGACGGCGAGGTTGTATATGAGAGAATAAAAGGCTAACGAAGAATCCTTATTGCAGTAAGTTATAAATAAATTATAAAATCAACTCGTTTATTTGATATTTGGTAGAACGCTAGTTATTTTTCTAGAGTGGTTTCTATACCATTCTATCTATCATTCTAAATTGTGGGTCAATTTGAGTTGAGTAAATTACGTGATGTATTATGAAAAATATCAATGCAAAAAATATCGGGTATAATTTCATTTAGCGAAACTATTTAAAATATATCAAATGCAACTTACAGATTGAATAAACACAACACATATAAAAATAGTTATTATATTAATTATAATATATATTATATTATAGTATGACATTATTGATATAGAACTCGTATATAATTTTGATAATAGTGATGGCAGGTTGTTATAATAATTAATTAGTGTGTATAGGTATTGTCTCGTGGTGTGAATTTTATCGTCAAATAGTCTGAATTGTAATCTATACTGGTTGAACTTACTGTTATCTATAGTATAATTATTAAACTAGTATGGTACACCACTATTTTTATTAGCTAAATATTTTTTAAGGCTCTGTAATTAACAGAGCTATAATTTTAATTTTATTATCCAGCTTTTATTATATTTCAACTAAGCCAGTAAAATGGAATTAGTACCAGCCAGAGCCAGCCGTCTGTGCATACCTTACCTAAAATTAAAAATGTTGATATCGTTTTTTAAAAATGTTTTATTAACTATTTCAGTATGTATTTTTATGGCATTTAAAAATTGTGGTGTACGTATCAATCAAAATTATAAGCAACGCTTACAAAATGTAATGGCAATACTAATGGAAACCGACATAAACTCGCAAATATCCAATTAATAGATAATTAATTAAATATAATATTATGGTAATCAAGAACACTAATAAATGCGCTTAAATGTGTGATATCTAACTTACAAAATTGTGTCTGTAGGTGTGTCTCAATAGATAAATAGATGAAACGTGCAAACTTATAAAGCAATAGAAAATGTAATATGTTTTTGTTATTATAATAAATGCACAATGCGATTAACTAAATGCAACATCCTGAAAGGCATTATGCCTATATTTACGAACGAAAAATACAAATATGTAATGTGACGTACTGCATAAGTACTTGCACTATATATAGGACATATAGTAACGAAAAATCTCTAAAGCAAATGGTACACATTATGTATATTCGTATTACATTATCTATGAGTTGCGCATTTGATTATATTTAGTATTTTCGTTGGTAATTCGAGAAATGTTACAGTGTGGTACAAGTTATAAAAATGCGGCGACAATAGGTAAGGAAAGTTGTCGCAAAATCGCCTCTATGATTAATTTTGTCATATTTATCACGCAAGATATTTATAATTAATCATTTATTTAATATGGTTGAGCTATATTACAGTAAAGAGACCATGATTCTCTCGAGTTTTTTTTACGGTCTTTGTCTAAAACATTGATTTGTTGTGTTTTTATTTTGCACAAAAGAAAATATCATTTGAATATACCTACTGCTTCTTTATTACCTTTACTCAGACTAAAAAAGTGGATTTAATTTCTTGGGAATTTTATGTTTTTTTTTTGTACCAGACTGTAACCGAAATATGTCTAGAATCTAGATGAAGAGTTGGATGTCTTCAATCACTCATGTTCACCTAAATTCACTTTATCATCTTTTATTATAAACTTTGGTGTGCTTTCTTTGTGCGTTTTATGTAAACATAAAAGAGGCCTTCACGTAAATTCTAGCAATATGAATGTCTTGACATTGACTTTACTAATAAGCAAATAGTTTATTTATTAATTATAATACCTACAGTTATCTGTAGTAATTCATCTGATTTACAATTTTTCTTATTCCTCAAATAAATTACTGAAATAAGTATTGTAGTTTTATTTGTATTCAATGATATTTTTGCGGCTTTACACTGTCAGAAAAATCCATCGAACTGTGAAATAGCGCATATCTGATGATTTAGTCTGATAATATTTGAAAATGTGCGGGTACCTAGGTATAGGCAGGAGTTTCTTCATCCACCCTCGTTATTTACTTTTTTCTAAGTACCTACCGCCATTTCGCTCACTAGTCGTATCATTAATCGTTCTATCAAGTAGCCTAATTACCTTCTAAAAGACGCTTTTTTAAATAGCGCGTAAGGCTCCGCGTACAAGAACAATACATTTTGCAGTGTCTGTGGTAAACGCTAAAAAAAATGTTTAAATCTAGAAGCATTTTCAATTTGATTTTAGAATTACAATGCAAGTATTTTTAAGTGATAAAGGAATAATAGGGGTGAATGCTAGAGTTGTCCATCTCACAGATTGGATGACCTCGAACTGCTAGTTTACGAACACTCGGTTCAAAAAAGGTAAGTAGTTTTTTATTAAATCTATTATATAGTATAGATGAATTGTTGAAATGGATGTGGATGGCCGAATCCAATAGCAATAAAACGTTGTTAAAGGCCGGCAACACACTTGTGGCTCTGGTGTCGCGGGTGTCCATGGGCGGCGGTAACCGCTTGCCATCAGGCGATCTATCAGTTCATATGCCACCCATAAAAAAAAAAGCGAAAAATACATTCTACCTAGTCAAGAATCAAAACCGTTGATTTTGACTAAAAAAAACCACATAAACTATCCAATAATGTCGGTGTCGCTAATCCTTCGCCTGTATATAATGGCATTGATCCATACATAATCTTATTGACCATCAATCGACTACGAATGCTATAGCTTTCCCAAAATCCTTAGAGCAGTATATTGAGTTGGTATTTCTGCAATTATGTTATTTTTCCCCTCAGATGGTTAAGGCAAATGATCACTAATGTCTGCTGGGGTCGCGGAGGAATGAAATCTCGCACTCGTTATCCCAGCAAAAGTGGTGAGGCCGAACACCCGAGTGGCTTTAGTCGGTAGGTCACCCACCCTGGGTGGAGTCCGACATGCCCCGTTGCCTTCCCCGGGCGGCGGAAGTTCATGAGCAAAAAATAAGTTCACTAATGTATGTACACCCAATTAGCCGGTTTCTTTAGTTCCCCAAACTCCCGAGTGCTCCTGAGAATTTGCGGTTAGGACCCCTAGATTAACGGGGCAGACGAAGATTTAACGAAATAAAATACTAAACGACATTCACTAACAACTATATTTCTATAAAAAATATGTACAAACTTTTACAAACATAATCTACGTACACATCACAATGCTCCAATCATTCTAAATTCATCATTATACCCGTATGTATAAGGTGCACATTACAAATCTTCTGTGCTCCATTTATAAGCCTCTTCCTCTTGCGCTTTGCGCTTGCTCTGTTGTTCGAAGAACTTCTTCTCGTAGCCGTTGGAGCGGTCCACTCCATCCCAGCGGTAGCCGGGACGGATGTTGAACCGATTCGGAGGGAAACTTCCCTTGTATGACGGTTTTTCTGTAAGGATGAAAAATATTGTGTGTGAAGTAAGAGGATTTTACTATAAATGGTTCATAGATAACTGCCTCATAAGTTCTGCTGCTATAATAGAGGTCCTGGGTTTGATTTCAAGGTCGAGCAGTGAAGTAAAATTTCACTTTTAAGCAAAATTCAAAATTGCAAATAAAAAATGCAAAATTCTCAGTAGCTGGAGTTTGGATTTGTGTATGAGTTAATGGCAATAGGCCCGCCCCCTATTACATGGGACCTAAACATACCGGCTATTGAGATTTTCATATAAAAACCCAAAAATTCTACTTGACTTGGGTATTGAATAGAGATCCTCAGACGTAGCGGTCGCGCTTTCGACCACTAGACCAACGAAACACAAATTAGTATGTTCATACTTATTTTTGTAAATAGATCTTTTATAGACACAAGTCATTTTAACACTGTACTCGTACTGCGGAGATGCTGAAAGCTCTCAAACGGGAAGAGTGGAAAAAGGACCTTTCCTTCTTCCACTCTTCTTCCTTTGCCCTGCAGTGGGACGATCACGGTAAATAATAAACTAGATGGCGCCGGCATTTCCTAACTGCCGACCTATGAGAAGAAACGCCGAAATAAACTCAGATTTAACTTCAATTTTATATTTAAAATGAGACATTTCGTTCCATTCAGTCGTATCTTCAAAATAATATATAAGTAAAATGAGCCAACTCTAACCTGGTCCTAGTTCCCCCCTCTCTCGTTTCTTGTCCCGTATGTACTGCAACATAGGGTCTCCGTCCCTCTCCACCTGTCGCAGGTTATCCTCAAGGTCGCGATCGTCGCGGAGACGGGCCAGCGGCTTCAACGACTCGTGGAGGAACTCTTGAACACGCGCCTCCTGATCCTCGATTTGTTTTACACTGGAATAAATTTCAAATTAAAGTGTTTTATGTCAATTAGACCACGAAACTAGGTACTTTTGAAAAGACTAGTTGCACGTTTCCAAAAACTGGATCTCACGGGGAAGAGCCAGTGAGAAACTCCATGGGCATTGCTTAAAAAAACATGACTATTCCATCCTTTACAAAAAACATATTCAAATATTCCTGTAAAGGTAATGGTATAGTATTATTTTTTAATTTATTGTATATTTATTTTATTGTAGTGTTACGCCGAATAACTATTAGAAGTACGGAGATGGGTCACGAAGATTCTAGATAAGTCGTAGAAGCACGTAGAACATTCGAAGAAAAGCCGGGTTCAAGGTGGATGACCGTAAACAATAGACGATCACTTTATCGTCTATTGTTTATAAGTAGGTACTTACCTACTCGTATTTTGTGGACCTATCGAGATTGTTCGATTCTAGAATCTTCGTGACTCATATAAATAATGGTCCTGAGGGTCGGCCAAGGCAGTTTAGTTCTGAACACGGTGAAGTGAATATCGAAGTGAAGTTAAGTGATTACAAGTGCGACATTATAGTGCGATAAGTGATACTGTAGTGACTCTCTCAGTAATTTCTGTAGTGTGTTTGTCAAGTTAATTAAAATATTTGTTGTTTCGGTGAAATTGGTGTTAATTAAATTTATCCCGAACCCCAGCTCGTAACAGTAGTAATATATGTACTATACTAAAAAATATTTTTTGTTTTGCAAAGGACTTCCATTATTAATTTATCGTACAGTAATTTTTATTGATTAGTTCAGCAAACGAGCAGACGAGCGCCTGATGGTAAGTAATCGCCGCCCATGGACACCTACAACACCAGATGAGTTGCTGATGCATTGCCGAGCTTTAAGAGCCCCTACGGACTGCAGACTGCCAGAGCCGCAGCAACCGAGAGGGAACTTTTGCGCGTAAGAGCCGAAACGAGCCGACTCCGACGTAAAGGTGGTCGCCAGCCAGTGAGACCCCAAGAGGTCCTACCACCGAGCAATTCAGATATTTTCTCGGCTCTAGGCTCGAGGTACCTATGTGAATGGTTGTGAGGAACTGTATTCTAACCCGTCCCCACACGGGGAATTTTCATTCAGGTTTCTTCTTACCAAGGCTGAATTGATTTTACTGATAAAGGCTAACTAACTCACCCTTTACTCCATTTCTTGTACTTCTCATCCAATTCCTTCTGTCTCTCTGCCTTCTCTTTTTGTTTCTGTCTATCCTCTGACGTTTCTCTTTTGCCTGGAAAAATATTATTTTAAAGATTTTTCACAAGAGGCAGTACTCGAAAATCGTCTTTACATAGTATTAAACGTCGCTCCGTCTGCCATTAACTATCACAAATTCTAACTACATGCTACTACTGAGAATTACAAAAACACTTTACACAACCTAGGAATCGAACCCAGGAGAACTCTAGCGGAGCAAAAACTACTAAACTAAACTAATGAGGCAGTTTCTGCCTAACTTTATGGAAATGTTGTTGGTCACATACCAACAACATTTCCATAAAGTTAGGTTAAAGTGTTATAATAAAACCTTCCTCTTGAATCACTCTCATCTATTAAAAAAAACCGCTTCAAAATCCGTTGCGTAGTTTTAAAGATTTAAGCATACATGGGACCAACAGACAGCGACTTTGTTTTATACTATGTAGTGATGTACCATCGCACTTTTATTGCTCAAAAGTCTATACGTGAGGATTTGGAATTGGCTTTCGGATGACTATAGTTTCCTTTTTTGTCTACTTTTATTAGCTGTAAGTAGCATGTACTAATAAATAATAAAAAGGTTTAGCAGAAAATCTGATGTAATTTAAATACCAAGTAAGAGGGAGGAAGTGATAAACCAACAAACTAAAGAAAATGCAGAATCAAAAAAATTTGTGAAACATTAATTTGATACACCGGGATTGGAACCTTTATTATACAGTCAGGTACACCAGATGCTTTGGCCAACTAAGCTACTGAGGACTCTGGTAGAAAGACGAATTAACAAACTAAAACATAGATATTTTACTAACTTTTCCTCGAAACAACCTGAGCATTTCTCCCCGAAACATCATCAGTCATTTTTCTAAAGATCTCCTCTTCTTTTTTCCTAAAGTTTTCATTCTCTTGCCTCAATTGCTTTGCGTCTTGCAAGCCCGCCATCTTCCCTTCTAAAGTCCTTGCCATTTTCTTGTTTGATGGTGGTGGACTATCATTCCCCTTTTTACTCCTATCTCTTTCAGAAACATTCCTGTCTCTTTCTTTCCTAGGAGGAGATTGGTCAGAATCGCTATTGTACTTTCTTTTGTTGTTCTCATGAGATTGATTTTTATATTTTCTTGATGGTGATATGGATTTCTGTCGCTTATTTTTTCTTGGTGGGGACATATCAGAATCGTAGGAATGTCTATGTTTTCGGTACTTATCGTGTCTAGAATTGTTGTCATGTCTGTCATTTTTATCTTTATAACTTTGTTTCTGAGGAGAATGTTTTCGTTTTTTAGACGGAGATAGAAATTCTGTGGACGAATTACGGTTTCTGGTATCACCCTTAGATTTTCTAGGTGGCGATTGATCTGAATCGTAATTCTTTTTTGATTTTCTAGGGGAATCGTGATTTTTCCTCGATTTTCGAGGCGGAGATTGATCTGAATGATTCTTTTTAGATCTTCTGGGTGGAGATGCATCTGAATTATAATTTTTGGATTTCCTTGGTGATGCATCGGAATTCTGGAGTTTTCGTTTTGGAGAGTCTCTCCTCGACTTTCTGGAGGGGGATTTTTTTCCATCTGTTTGAGGGGAATGATCTCGGGCTGATTGCAATTTCGATTCAGGGCTGAAATCTCCCCAGCGACTTGGTTTGCGGACTCGTTCTTTAGATTTTTCTGGCCTAGGGGGAGAAGCGTCTGAATCATCTTTTCGGTGTTTATCTCTTTTAGGTGACTTATCATCATTCTTTTTTTTATCACTCCTCCTTTTTGGAGATTCATCACTGTTCCTCTTAGGAGATCTATCATGATTTTTTCTTTTTGGCGACTTATCATCTCTTTTTCTGGGAGGACTAAAATCACTATCACTATTATGTTTTTTGGAAGACTTTTTGTTTTTTGCTGGGTCATCATTACTTTGTTTTCTTGGAGGGGAGATATCTGAGTCATTTTTCTTTTCATCTTCCGAGTCACTGTACATTTTGCCAAATATCAATTCGTTCTCTTTCTCTACCTGTTTTTTGTCTCTTTTTATTTCTTCAATTTCTAATTTACTGTTGAAGCCATCATCCTGTGGATATAAAGTTTTTCAATTTATTTGTTGTGCAGGAAACTTTATTTCCTGAAAGATAATTTAAATTATAATAATGCATGTTATTGAATTGCCATCACACATGTAACTATTGATAAAGAGACAATATGACTGAGACTTTCATTTTGGTGTACAGAAAATCTTTATGGATTGCCTGCCACTTAGTGTATCATACCTAGAGATAGGTTTATGTCAGGGCATTTATTCTTTTTCGCCCAAAATGCCTGAGCAGAACCCCATCTATAGTCATACCACATTTGTCTTCCATTGCCCAAGAGTTATGGCCAAAGGAATAGTGTCTATCATAATTAGAATACTGATGATTAATATGTGCTCAAGTCCAATCAAATTAAACCAGGCACAAAGCTATGAACTGCTACTGAGAATTTATTATGTACTTGAAAAACCCAATAATACTCAAACTGAATCTCATTCTCAGCAGCCACACTTGTGATTACTACTAGGTACTTACTAAACCAATAAGAAAAATATGACACTTTTGCCGAGCTACTAGAGGTAGGCACATATAAGCATGTTGTGCACTATAACTTAACAGGTCATAATGGTTAAACAGCAGTTTTGAACATTCCATGAAGCCATTGGATGCAGGAGGCATATAGTGAGTCCTTGAAGAATGTTGAGGGGGAGACCCCCCTCAACATTCAAGCCCTCAGCCAATAGAAATCTACTGCTGAACAAAGACTTGAAGATTTCTATTGGCTGATATGATGATGATGAAGCCCATTGTTTTCTGAATTAAGTTCTATTATAATTATTAACCATACCTTAAAAATATGAATGAAAATATGTGTAAAAGCTTTGGAATACATAATGACATCTCTGCAGCAATTACTGTCCCTCTGATAACAGGCTATTGCTTAGCAAAGAGTTAAGCTACATCTCACCTGATTGATGACCTTCCATTTTGAGCTAGAACTGAACTGCTCCGCTTTTCTCACTTCTTCGGGCCTCTCATCGATAATGCCTGCTATCTGTGGGGCATCCTCACCCTGATCCAATATGTCCACTTCATCATTTTCCAGAGGACGAAGCTTAGATAGGTCTATGTCATCATCTATTATTTTAAATCTGTAATTTAAGTTTTTAATCTTATTCATATAAAATTTCTACTTATTGTTTGTATTCCAATGATGCGTGTACAAGCGTCGTTTGGATATTTACTAAAGTAAAAACACAACACTATACGCAATTGCAGTTCCATAATGTTCAAATAAGTGTATTTAGGGTTAGCAATGTATATGAGGGAAAAATAAATTGAATGTAAATTACACAACGATATAAGATTTAGTTACTTCAAGATTGAAATCTAATAAACAAAGGAACAAGTGTATAAATTGTTGAAAATCTATATTTTAATTTCGACGCACTCACCCCGTGCCTTTGATGGCTTTTTTCTTCTTTTTCTTTTTCTCTCCTGACGGCCCACTAAGGTATTTTTGCAAATATGCTTTCTGATTTATAGTTGTAGACATTTTAATAACATAATTGCTCTTAGAGTCTTTTTAATACATTTAATAATAGAAACTAGGAAACTAGCTTAGTACAACAGACTAATCTGTGTTAAAAATGTCAAACGCACATCTCGCCATAGACAACTAAGAGATATGCATCTCGCTCCACAGACTACTTAGGTATTCTCGCTCGTTAGACTTAGGGATGGGCAAAAATGTGGATATATCAAAATATCGATATTTACTATATAAATTCTATAAATATTGACGATATTTTTAACCCTTAATATATCGATAGTCATTTTGGAGCATCAAATTCATATCAATTTCGATATATTTTTACCTTACTGGAATGTATTTATGTTACTAGATGACTTTTTTAGTTCAGACATAGTACATCACGCACGTTTTTAAAAAAATATAAAGATATCGATAATAATAACGACTTGTAATATTCGTTTCAATATTGACAATTTCATTTGCCCGTCCCTAGTTTGATTTGACAGTGATTTGACGGAAATGGTGACGACTATGTCAGGACAGCACAGACAGCAAAGCCAGCAAGCAGTTACAGATCACAGATTAGAAATTATTGTGAATAATGAAGTGGTATTGAATACGTCAAAGCTTTTTACGGTTTTTTACGTAACGGTTTTGGTAGAATTATTATTTTTAACTTAGCAGTATGGTAGAGTGGTACAAGCTATATTTTCAACCATACGGTTGAAACATGGGTTGCAACTTGCAACTATTGGGATTTTGTTTTAAATTTATAAAACAAAGTATAATTTCCTCATTGTTACTTCGAAATGTACGTTATTAATTGTTTTCAATAATATCCCTTGTAGTTAACAAGGTAACCAAAACTACTGGGTAATTAATAATATTAATTGATTATTGAATTCGTTTTTACTAAATAATAATAATTATTAGAACAATTTCTGGTTGCAAACTGGACAGATGGACTGCCTACTACCGAACTTGAACGAAAATGTTGAAACTATGTGTGAAACGTGTGCCATGTAAATGACTGTTTCTTGCTATAATGCTATCAATAAAATTATCAAGGAGAATAAACAACACTTATTGCTGCAGCTATGCTCTTTATTAACTTGATTGATTAATGTTTTAACAAAAATAAGCAAATTTCTATATCATGTCCGTCTGAGAGTAGCAAATGGTCGTTTATATCACATTTATTGAGATTAAGGAAGGATTTATTTCTTTTGATCATCGTCACCTTCACGGATATAGCGGCGTTGTCTCTGAAAAATATTACAAACAGCAGTTATTAATATACGAATTTATGCGCTGATTCTATGATATTTTTTATCGATCTACGTCTCGTACTAAACCAATGACGGATTTACCAGTGGGCTGAGTAGGCTGGAGCCTAGGGCGGCAAATTTGGGACCAATGTTTTTTTATGTCTTACAGATATTAAAATAATCATATTTACATAAATACCTAAATGTTAAAGATTCGGAACCGTTATTAAAGGCCGTTTTTATTATTCACTCTATCTCTGGTTTTGACTTCTCTTTCCTTCATCTATCCTTAATTTTTTTTAGGTGGTGTAAAAGAAAAATTGCCTACGGGCGGCAAATGTGTAAAACCGCCACTGTACTAAACTCATACTTTTCACTGGCCGGGTTTTTAATAATTCAACAGTAAGTATTAACGTGAATATAGTACCTACATGGTACGACTTTAGCAATTCTACGAAAAGTAGAAGAACGCAAAGATGTGAGCAGCGTCATCACGGTTCCGTGTAAGATAAAGAAGACAGCATATTAATCTTCTTGAAAAGGAAGAATAGGATTTTACATGAATCCGTTGTGTTGTAGTAGGTTTTTTTTTTAAAGAAACAAAGGTAGGTATACTGTGATGATACTTACAATCCTATTCCGGTAAAGAGGATTGTAACCGAGGGATAAAAACTAAAAAGGAACATAACAATACCGCATTAACTTTGATTTTTCGATTGTTTTTATTTGTAGTAATTTTTCCACACGAATTCATGCCTTCTATCACAGCATTTTACGAATTGCTTGAAATGATCTAGTGAATTATTTATTTTGGTATAGAGACAGATTTCACCTTGGAGAAGAACATAGGCTGTCTTTTGTCTTAAAAAGTCCTTTGGAATGTGAGCGAAATCGCGGGCATAGGCTGGATAGGTATTCCCCCCCAAAGGGGTTCTTGCCTTGTCGCGGCGGGGGGGCTTAGTAACCGTGGATGGTGGCCCACGGCGAAGCTAAGTAGAACCCCAGGGAGGGGCTGCTCCTGCGGGCTTTGCCCAGGAAGCCTGCATTGGAGCGCCACTGTAGGTTGCGGTGTCGTATGGGAGGCACCGCAACTGAGGCGGGCCGCGGTGTTGTGTGGGCGGCTGCAGGTTGAGAGGCCGCGGCGGGAGAGGAGTGCCGGTATTACGGTGCGCCGCTCTCCCTGCCTTCCGCGGCCTCGGCGGGGTCGCAGCCGTAAGACTGCGGACACGGTGGGGCCGCAGGGGGGGAGGAGTGTCGGTATTACGATGCGCCGCTCTCCCTACCCTCTGCGGCCGATGTGTGGACGGCGGCGGGGCTACATATCTGTCCCGCCGCAGGGAGGGTTTTAGGCGGCGGACTCGGGGTCGTCAGTCGCCCCAAAGGAGGGTCCAATATTGGACGTTCGCGGTGGGATCGCGGAGCATGCGAGAGCGATTCCCGTGATCCCACTACTATGCGGAGGGTGGCAGTTTAAAAAAAAAAAAAGGCTGGATAGGTATTAATGTGAAATCTATATGCAGTGCAGTGTTAAAAAACTACTACAGGTATTCTGATCAAAAAGCATTTTACGCGATTTTTAAACTTGATTAGGAGCAAGTAAATAAAGTTGTTAAAAGTTTTAGTTTAAATTTATATTGATAAACGTAGTTAGTAGCGGACAGTTAGACTGTAGATTAGTTGATCCTTGAAACGATGGGAGTTCAGATATGCCAGCAGATATGACTACCTACATATTTTGTAAGTTGTCAAATTTGTAAAACGAAGTTAGGTACCTATTATGTGGATTTTGGTAGAATATTTTGTATACCTACTGGTTTTTGACACTTACGGGAATATTACATTGAAATAAAACTAATAATTAAATAATATTAATACAACGCGATAAAATGCGTAAAAAGTCGTTTTATTTCAAGAATATTTTGTATTTTTTGTCATTTGTGTTAACTTTCCTGGTCATCAAATTTACATGTATTTTATAATACTTACGTTGTTTGGGGACGGGTTGGGTTTATACGCCGATCGCTGAAGCTAAATTAGAAAAAAGAAACATTTTTATCATTGTTTTACTTACTATTACAATCAACGTTTTTCTTTAATGGAGAAAATGCATGACTAAAAATTTTATTATACACAGACCTAATAATATAATATGTAATATGTATTAGCGAATTTCCGAGGTCCATTGCTCCATTCGTGTACAAGACGTCTCGTTAAGTTATTAGTCTATCAATGAACGCCGAATATGCGCTAAATTTATGATGTGCAGATGATATAGAAGCGATTTTAAAGCTACCATGTTAGTAAAACAAGTTATTGATTCATGGAATTTAGCTTCAAATTTTTAAATAAACTTCACCATTTTTAATGAAACTGGAAAAAATTAGTTATCAACATCTTCAACGTCTTTCCATTGCTAAAAAGCAGCCTGTTCTCATGTATATAACAATGCGTTAATAACATAAACAACCGGTTCTTAATATAAAAAATGTGATTAAAATGTCCTACACAAATATTATGAAAGTGTATATACATGGGTAATATATAACTAAGGGATAAAATTTGATTCTTTCTTTATAGAAAAAATACCGTATTATTAGAAACAGTTTAATGTTAACAATGTAGGTACGGTAATACTAGATGTTACTCTTGATAATTATAAATTCACTTACACTGTTATTGCGGCTTTCTAAACTTGGCTGATAAAAAATCAAAAAACTAAAATAATATTTTTATAAAATTCTAATCCTTAATCATCACCGAATATATCACCACCAAAATAAATGTAGTTGACTTAGAAGGTCGGATCATATTCCGTTGTTTCCATGAAGTCATCTACTCTTGGGTTTGGCTGTTGGTCTGCAAACTCATGCCCAATTAAATGATTAACTATCCATTGTTTTACCTCTCTGTATCGCTGCAATGCTTTTAGGTAAGGCGCAATCTATATAGGAAGAAAAGGTTTTTAAAGTATATAAAAATTAATTACGTGTTTTTCGGTATTTGATGTCCAACATTTTGACACATATTCTCTGTATTCTGGATTACGCGATCGTATATATAAGGAACCCCTACAGGATACTTTTGAGGCATGACTGTATTTCTATTACTTACATATTTGAAGTTAAGGTCCTGAAACAGGAGTATAATTTCATGTTTCTTTAAAAATTTCAATGCACATGGGTACTAGCGTACACTATACCTACCTTCATAATCAAAACTTAACAATACAAATCTTAATGACAGAAAGTAGACATTTTTCTCATATAGAAAGCGTGCTATTTTAGACAGCTTGAAGGCCATTTTACTTACGCCTAAGTCGTGGACTCCTGAAGTTCGCTGAAAGCATCATATTATATATTTTTAATAAATCATTCTAATAATTATATAAATTTATATAAAATTGAAATGATTACATACGGATAAACTGCTTGGTGGATTCTACAAAAGAAAGATAATAAAAAAATATTTAATTTGCTGTTTACACTAAGTACACATAATTAAATCTTTCAAAGGTAAGATTTGAAATATAAATGCTTACGTATGATACTTTAAGGGTCTGCAAAAAATAAATACTTAGTTTTATTGGTGGGACATTGCATCTGGTGGTATTATTTTTAAGACGATTGCCGAAATAAAAAAATAATTTCAGTGGTGGTCAACTTAAATTTCTCAAAATGTCCTTTGGAAGAATGTATGGATAGTGGTTGAATAATAAAATTATATTAATTAAAGTAAAAGTAAAAAGTAAAATTACTGATACTTACGCCTTTACCTCCGTATCTCTATAGTGAACAAAAATAAAGTTTTACAAACTTAAAATAATAAATAATACGCCAAAAAAATGTACGACGGTCTCAATATTAATCGGAGAGTACAAATAAGATATTTTAATTACTTTTAAAATTATTTTGTAAACCTATAGGTAATAATTATTATCTATGTATTTTATTCCGACAGTATAATTTGATGTGTATTGATTTTTTAATAAAATAAGGAACAGAGGAACTCATAACAAAAAATTACGCATGAAAATAGAAGAGTAGGCTTGTCCCAATGATAACGATAGTAAAAATTTCAAGTAAAAGAAAAATCAATATTGCTTATTACTTTTTTCTAATTTCATAATTATAATTGTACCTATTTAATTATAGAATTTAAAGTTACTAACTGAAGATAGTTCATCCACATGCCGGGCGAGAAGATCCAATTGTGAACTCTGTAATCCAAAAGTCTAATTCTATTTTAATAAAAGTGGTTTTACCTTTACGGTTTTTTATAATTTACGGTGTTAAAGGGCGTTCCATTGAACGTTAGCACATTTTCAATGTACACTGATAGATAATTATGTTTTTGGATTGACGTCTTGTATACGAATGGAGCAATGGACATTGAGATGTGGTTCATGAGACATAGCCGTTCCTAAAGAGTTTCTAGTATCTTGACAGACTAGGGTGGCGCTGCTTGAGAAGGTACACATTTTGAGGTTAATTTCGACGAAATGTCAAATTTAGTTCCATATTTCACCGGCTGCCAAGATAAACTAAATACTCTTTAATAAAAATGATTAATTTCTATTATTTTGATTTAAGCATAGCTATTGAGAACGAAGGAGCTTCTGAGGGTGACTTCATTATATTTACCCTCAACGAATTATCTTCATCTTCGTCGTCATCCTCCCGATTGTCGTTCCTCTGTAAATTTATACGTATTTTAAAAGCAACAGTAAAAATAATAAAAAAACCGTGACTCGTACTATTGTAATTGAACTTACATTCCTATCACGCCTATCGCGCCTATCGTCCTGTAAATAATATTTTTGTACTTATTTACTTATGAATAGGTATAAATAAATTAGATAAGGTAGGTACTATTAAAACTTATTCAGATAATACCACCAGATGTTGGATGCATGATTTCATTCCGTGTCCATCAATTACGGCATTAAAAAAAAATAAAATACTGAGCACCTACAGACATATCTACCTATTTGGTTTTGCATAATTTATAGTTTAGAAGTAAATTAAAGGTAGAATTTGGAATTGTAATTACCTACTTTGAATTTCCCAATTTGAAATTAAGCACAACGGAATCAATGAGTTTTTTATTTAGATAGTGTTCTTTTTATAATATGAATAAAAAATATCTCCACGAAGAAATTGAAAAGCATTTAAATTTAGCTATATACTTAAATAATTTATATTGATCTACTTATAAGTAAATAGATGTCGCTGATTATTGTAAATAGATTTCTATAGTGTTTTCACTTTTCTAGTATACCGAATGTCTTCGTACTGTACTACAATAGAGGTTCTACTTGCAGGAATGTAAAAATAAGACTTACATCTCTCCGGTCATCTTCTCTCCTGTCATCATTTCTGTCATTATCATTCCTTTCTCTTCTGTCGTCGTCGCGCCGATTTCTCCTATCCTGTTCTGGTCTTTCTCTCTTTGACAGTTTGGCTCTTCTCTCCCGACGAGCTTGACGTTCTCTCCTAGCCCTCCTGTTACTTTCCCGCCGGTCATCGTCTCGCCTGTTATCTTCTTGATCATCATCCTCGCGATCATTGACATCCCGATCATCATCCTCGCGGTCGTTATCCCTCCTGTCATCATCCCGCCTGTCATCATCCCTCCTGTTATCATCCCGCCTGTCATCATCCCGCCTGTCATCATCCCGCCTGTCATCATTCCGCCTGTCATCATCCCGCCTGTCCTCTTCCCGCCTGTCATCATCCCGCCTGTCATCATCCCGCCTGTCATCATCCCGCCTGTCATCATCCCGCCTGTCATCATCCCGCCTGTCATCTTCCCGCCTGTCATCATCCCGCCTGTCATCATCCCTCCTGTCATTGTCACGTCTGTTATTTCTGTCCCGTCGATCTCGCCTATCGTCATCGTATCGGTCGCGTCTGTCCCTGTCCGGTTCGTCATCCTGTCTGTCATTGTCATTTCGATCATTATCATATCTATTTCGCGAATTTCTTCTGTCATCATATCTATTTCGTGCTTCACTTCTGTCGTCATCCGCTCTGTCATTGTCGTTTCTGTCGTTGTCATATCGGTCACGTCTATCTGCTTGGTTTTCTTCCAGTCTATCATATCGGTCGCTGTTATACCTGCTTCGTGAATTGCTTCTATCGTTGTCATACCGATCATAGTAGTATCGGTTTCGTGAGCTACTTCTGTCGGCATCTCGTCGGTCCTCATCTTCCCTGTCATCATCGTTCCTGTCGTCATCTCGTCTGTCATCATCAACATTGTATCTGTTCCGGTTTTCGCGCCGATTTCGTCTGTCGTAATCAGGTCTGCTTCGCCCGCTTCCTCTTTCGCTGTCACGCCGGTCGTCGTCTCTTCTGTCATAGTCTCTGCCTGATCGTTCTGCTCGGTTTCTGTCTCTTCGGTCAACATTGCGTCGATCGTCATCATATCTATCATTATCAGGTCTGGAGCGTTCGCTTAGTCGTGACTTAGATGATCGGTCGTTGTCCCTTCGTTCGCGTCCGTAGCGTCTCTCCCGCCTGTCACGACGGTCTTTTCTGTTACGACGGTCACGTCTGCTGTCATCATCGTCATCATTTCTGTTCCGCCTCTGTGTAATGATAGAAACAAGTTATTTACATTTCATCCTTCATTTGGTTGAAAATATTTGGTGCTTGAATCTATTGCCTTTAATATAAAGATAAAATGTACTTATTTTGTTAAACAGCGTAATTTCAAGCATTCCTTTATTTTTTTATTAGGTCGATGAGAAATATACCTAATACAAAGGTGTAAGCTAGATTTTGTTGTTAGTTAAATATCCAAATGGTTTGTGTTATATTATGAGACCCATATTTATTCGCTATAATGATTTTATAGAAAAAAACTTGCATTAGTGGAATAGCATTTCGAAAAAAATACAATAAGTATAAAAAAACTAGATTAACTTTTTTTGCCCAACTATGAAAGAAAGTTAATGAATTCCGTTCATTTCTGTTCCTTCATATATTTAAACTGCTCATCGTATTTTACCAAAATGGGCTATGCGTCTGACGCCTCAGATTTCCAGTGTACTCTCCGCAGATAATGGTCCACCTTCCATCTTCTTCGTATGGACCTGATGGACGCGTCAGCAAGCGTGGTCCATGCTGCTGAGTTCTGTGCTGGGCAAGTGAGCTTACACTAAATTTTACGAGAGGCACGTCAAGAAGAAGAATAATCCGTATGTTATAGGATCCCTGACATTACACGAAATATGTTAAATACGGAATCTTCGTATTATAAAAATAATTTTCCTAAATAGAAAATCAAGCGGTATAATGTAGATTATTTGGTGACATTTTTGATCTCAATTAGTATTTATTTCAATTTAAGCAATCAAAAGGGTTTTTTTTATTCGTGATAGGCTTACGCTTGACCGCCAGTTTGCCTGATGTTAAGCGATACTGCGATCTACGATGGAGCGCGCTTGCCTAGAAGAAACCGATTCACTCGTGATTTAAAGACACCCAGATAATATCTATCAGGGAAGACCCACTCGGGAAGTGCAATAGTTTGTCAATAAATAATAAAAAGGGTTTCTCAAGCGGAAGAGGGAACTGCATGTTGGGCGCCAAGCCGATTAGGAATGTACTAACTTCTGCCCGCGACTTTGTCAGCGTGGACTTCAGGATTGGGTCCGACCTGGATAAAAAGTAGGTGTAGTAATAGAAGAAAGTAGGTACTTCGACAGTACCATAGCGAAGTCTGAGCATAGTTGAAGTTATAATAGTGCTCGATGTTTTTTTTTTATGGGTTAGGAGGGCAAACGAGTAGACGGATCACCTGATGGTAAGCGATTACCGCCGCCCATGGACACCCGCAACACCAAAAGAGGAGTCACAAGTGCGGTGCCGACCTTTAAAAGAGGATTGGGCTTCCGGTAACCTCACTCACTCGGCGAAACACAACGTAAGCGTTATTTTACGCCGGTTTTCTGTGAGGCCGTGGTATCACTCCGGTCGAGCCGGCCCATTCGTGCCGAAGCATGGCTCTCTCACGTGGAAAATGTATGTTGTGTATATGATGGAAAATATATGTTTATGTATATCGATGTACACATTTCTAGCGTTTTCTAGTGTTTAAAGGTGTAAACTAAAAAGACTCAAAAAAGACTCAAGAACTAAAAAGTTTAGGTCAACGGTTTATGGCATTACCTCCACTCCTGTTCGGCACAGGCTTGACTCTTTGCCGGGGACTTCCCGCGGTGGCAACTTAGGAGCAAAACCGATGATCACACACGGGCTGTGATATGTTAAGTTAATTAAGTCTGTCAGTCAGTAATGTCAAAGAAGACTACTTAATATTAGGACATTCTGCATGTATACAGATGGATAGGGTAATAGCGCAAAACAATTTAGATTTATTAAAATAATATTATACAGAATAATACCAATATTGTCTTTAAATTAAATATATGAATAAAATTACAATACCGAATCAAAAATTATGCTTTGTTTACAATACTTTCGTTCCATAATTTCGCCTACTTATCGAAACTTATTCCAAACAAAATATTCGTTCCATAGAAACGAAATGAAAAAAATACTGAAGAAACATAATATACCTACAACTATATAATATTTCACTAGTGTTAAAAATGTCTTGTTTACCTATACTGTCTAATCAGAAAAAAATAATAAAGCGAATAATTTAAGAGTCCGGTGGACCGATTTTCTCTTACAAACGTAATACCGAAATAAATCGTAATCCAGACAATATTCTATCAAATTATGTTATCATTCGGATTTAGATACTGTTAATCTAGGTTCCTACGATCCTATTTCGTCCAAAATACTTCACTGGAAATAATTGTAAGCGAATGCAATTTTTGATAACTTTACAAAGTTTGGAACGATTTTCCGCTCTTTTAATTTCATTAACAGTATCTAAATTCGAATGATAACATAATTTGATAGAATATTGTCTGTATTACGATTTATTTCGATATTACTTTTTTGTGAGCAATTCACGCTCCGCCGGACCCTTAAAGAATCTAGATTTTAATTATATCATCAATAGTGCGGAGCAACGGGTGGTCTTGTTTTAAATTATCAATGCTTGTGCCTATTTCCTAGACCTTTAGGAAATCAACGTGTATGTTTTTTTTTCATTATTATAAATAATATTAGTTTATACCAAGTTGTCATCATCGTCATCATCATCATCGTCGTCCCGATCACGCAGTTCCTGCAAAAAACAGTTGAATATAATATCCTTTTTTAAATATTGCCCCTCAGTAGGCTTTCCTCGTGTGTTATCGATGCGTTTAGTAACACCAATCTCATATGCACCAACACCCAGAATAGGGACGATTATCTGTTCCGCGTGGAAGTGACGTAACGCAATTCCTAAACAGCGAATTAGGAGTGAATAGATAACAATTTTTTAAGTTTAAATTTGGCAAAGAGATTGGCAAGACTGACAAGAGATTGCATACTGGGGAAGGACATAGTGATAGAGAGTAAAACTGCGGACAAAAGCTAGTTTAAATATATTTTATGAAATAGAACTTACATCGTCATCTTCCCGATCGTCAACCAGCTGATAAAAAAATATAAGTTGTATTGTTAATGATTAGAACAATATGACATTAATAAAAAGATAATTACAGTATAAGGTTGACACAGAAACAGTTTGTCTCATTCATAGAAAGTTGTTAAACTGTATATAGAACTAAAAAAAAAAATAGAATGAAGAAGTCAGCGAAATGGCCTTTCCGTTACAGGATGATCTTTGAGAGAAAACGCGAAAACCGACTCAGAGCCTTCTCAGTCACATTTCCTTTTAAGCAATAACACTACTGTCAAATGATCTGAATTTTGGTCAAATACTCGAATGCTACGCAATATCAAGACGCCTGTTAAGTGTGGTGCTGTCACAGTCAGTTTGACATAAAGTGATGGAGACAGCATGAGAGTTATCGGCGTCTTAAAATTAATTAACATTTGGGTATTTGGCCATCAGACGGATAAATTCTGGAGCACAATGTTTGATCAAATAATCCAGATTTTGATGTAACATGGACTAATATTACATCGTCCCCGAAGACATTACTTAATTTAATATAGTCTAAAAAAAGATTTTCCCCGAGACTGATTTTGATTAGGCATCATAATTGTACTATGCACAAACTCATAAGATAAGAATCGAATGAAATTTAGAAAAACCAAGAAAATAATATAAACAAAGAAAATATTGTAAATAATATTTGTGATAAAAATAAAAATTATAAGTTACTTTTAAACTAAGCCTTTGTAGTCGTCGGCGTGAATCTGGATCTGGCTGTAAACAAAATTGATTCGGAAACATTAGTACCTACAGTTTTAAGAACAGTTTTATTTTACGACTAGTTTGTGTATTGCCTATTCACAACTAGTTTCCCTGTATCTTGTGGATTTTTTATGACCAGCTCGCTTGTATGTGTATTTATGACTGCTTTGCCTGTATCTTGTGTATTTATGACTGTCTTTCCTGTATCTTGTGTATTTATGACTAAATTGCCTGTACCTTATGTACTATTTTATGACATGCTTTGTTGTAACTTGTAGAGGAAAAGGTATAAAGATGACGATGTATTACAGCTATAGAATTACTGGCTAGTCATGATAAATGATAGACAAAAATACAGAATTTTCCCTTTGTATTTTTTTATGGGATATGGGGGCAAACGGTTCGTCTGATGGTAAGCGATTCTCGCTGCCCATGGACAACTGCTACACCAGAGGAGGCACAAGTGCGTTGCCGGCCTTTAAAAAAGGGATTGGGCCTTCGATAACCTCACTTACTCGGCGAAACACAACGTAAGCGTTGTTTAACGCCGGTATTCTGTGAGGCCGTGGTATCACTCCGGTCGAGCCGGCCCATTAGTTCCGAAGCATAGTCGATCACCTGAACTCCGTAGGTTTCTAATAGTATTTATGTACGGTTTAAGACATTTTATATATGTCTATGAGATAAGCTGTTTATGTGTCAACCCATAACATAAGTAATTATCATCTAATATTTACAGTGGTTCCTATAGAGTAGTTTAGTGGCTTATGAAACACTATAGATTTATTTTATTTTGTGGACCCAGAAAGCGAATACTACAATTTTAATAAGTTGTGGTGACTGAAGGCCCACGAACCTGCGTTGTTTGAAACTAAAGAGTTTCAAACAAACGCACTTTATAAATAGTCGATACATACCCAAAGACTACCTATTTATAGTACGTAAAATCTTCATGGATGGCAAGAGTGGCGATGAAACATGTTTGGAAGTAATTTGATGAAAGAAGTGATAGAGTCGGTTGAAAGTAAAATATACATTGGGAATGAGAACAGGACAGGAAATTATGACGTAAAATAAAAACAATACAATACCTGGTCATCTTGGTTTTCCGGATTTGCCTAGAAAAACGAAAAAAAAGACCTTTTGTAACATAATCTGAACGCTTTTATTCCCTGAACCGTGTATATTTATCGTCGTCGTGTGAGAAAAGGGCGATGACATTAAGAATTTGTGCAGAATCGTAACTTATTCCAACATAGTTCTACTGCAAACGTTGGGATGAAAGTTCTTAAAATTATATAGCGTCCACGCATCCACGCAATAAACTGGACAGGGCTTGCATTTATAGAGCCCCCACGAGGGTTTATTTACAAAATTTCTTTACGTATAATAATAGTACAAAAGCGCACTCAACGCCTAAGGCTATAAATGCCTATGCCTTGCTACGAGGTAATAGTTCGACATACGCTGTCAGTCAGTTTTGCTATTAGGTAATCTTGCAACTGGCTAATCTTTTTAGTATGTCATGAACTATTTATGTGTAACTGAAGGGCTGAATTTGGCTAATGATTAGGTATTATTTTATTATATAATTTCGGCTTTAATCGTTTTAATTAAAATGGCGCGAAATATTTAAACTTACCGGATTTGGAGCAGGCGCAGTTAGTACGACAGCGATGCAAAGAGAAAAGAGGATTATCCATCTCATCTTTGCTGCGAGCTCAACAAAACGCTATGGACGAAACCTCCTCACTCACTATATATAAAAAACCAGTAAATACCGTAAATAATCAATATTAATGATTGCACGGTTTTGCCTAATCAAGTGTGAAATCCCGACGAGATTGTGAAAAGTAAAGTTTTTGATGTTACTTAGAATTTTTAATTAATTGTTGTGTTATTATTAATAAATCAATTACACTGTTATGAGGATCTCATTATTTTTGGGTGTTCAGGAAATTAGAAATTTCATTATTATTTAATTGGCGGTACTGGTGTAACGCTAATTCTTGGGCTAGTACTGCAAGCGGCATGAGACTGAATTTTACCTCGTTCAGTTAACACTTCACTAAAATGATCAATGGTTCTCAGCCATAATTGACACTACACTGTCCACTGCTGGCCGTATCGTTGCGAGAATACGCTTAAAATATTTATTCTCTAAGTACACGTCCTTCCACAAATACTTATAAATCACAAGTACTATACACTTGACCTTTTCAAATACATTTTATGGCCTGACCAATTGTTCCTGATTGTATATAATTTACATGGACACAACTTGGTAATGTAGTGTAATTGTGTACATAACAATGCCATGTTAATGCACGAATATGTAATTGTGTGTACATGATTTAATTGTGATATATGGGATTGGTGTAGTGTAGGCACAAATGCGTTTTCAACATCATCGTTAATTTTTTCTAAAGGCCTATTTAGACGTAAGTATTATTTGCTACCGCTGTGGGTACCAAAAAATATCGAGCGGTATTTCCTGGGATATTCGTATGAAATGGGTACCGCGTCATACCGCCTAGGTGGCTAAATTAGAATTAATTTTTTAAATGGATCGAGCTGACGAGCGTAAGCTGGTGGTAAATACTCATCGTCGCCCATGGAAAGAAAGAAAAAAAGGGTTTACTGGCAGAGTCGAAGACACCGCACACAATAGCATAAATTAATAATATATGGATATCTGCAACACCAGAGGAGTTGTTGATGCGTTGCCAACCCTTAAGCAACCGAAAGTGAACTGGCTCTTACACGTTAAAGTCGAAACACACCAAGGTGCTCTACGACTACCCTGCTCTACGTAAGGGAGGACGCCAGCTAGTCAGATCCCAAGAGGTCCTACCACTGAGCATCTGATTATAAAAAAGCCTGTACAATACGAATTCAGCTTAAAATGAAAATTTACAGCTGGATGTGTAGCCTGTAATGTGATTAATGAAAGTGAAAATAGGAACAAAAAGGTGGCCTTTTTATCCCTTTAGTAGATAAATGATGATTGCTTTGTAAAACATAGCGGTAGCGATATCCGCTTAGGTTTGCACAGTAGGAATACCGCATAGCCACTCGGTTTTCGGTAGCCACAGCGGTAGCGAATATCGTGTGTATGTAAACAGACCTTAACGCCTGATGAGCCACACCACAATAATTCATTGCGTGGCAAAGGAACAGCTACTAAGACTGGACGTATGAAAAAGGTGGTTTATAAAATTCTACAAATTCCATAAAGTTACAGAAAAAACTGGTCTATTTATTTATTTTTTCCTTGATAGGTTTACTATTGACCGCCAGTTCGCTTGATGATAAGCGACAAAGATGTTAAGTCTGTTTCCTAAAAACTGATAGACAAAGACACGTCATGTTATTAGAGTTTCTCTTTGGCTAAATTCTCAGTAGCAACTAGTAGGTCCAAGTAAGCTTTGTGCCCCGGCAATGGCAAAGCGCTCGACCCCTATTACATGGGATCTAAACATACCGGCGATCTGTGGGCGTACACATTTATATGAATTAGTCTTTCACCATTCTGAAGAACTCATGATCTTGGAGAACTATTCAAAATAACTATAAAATGCGACTTGTAGTTTTGTGAATAATTTTATGAAGTCAAGTGTTTTGAATTTTAAGAAAACCTTAATTGAAATTATTGTCTTGTTATTTTACGTAGCCAGCTTAGTTTAACTTCTTAGCTAGCAGCCAACGTGGGAGAGCCATGCTTCGGCACGAATGAGCCGGCTCGACCGGAGTGATACCACGGCCTCACAGAAAACCGGCGTTAAACAACGCTTACGTTGTGTTTCGCCGAGTTAGTGAGGTTACCGGAGGCCCAATCCCCTTTTAAAAGGTCGGCAACGCACTTGTGACTCCTCTGGTGTTGCGGGTGTCTATGGGTGGCGGTGATCGCTTACCATCAGGCGATCAGTCTGCTCGTTTGCCCTCCTATCCCATAAAAAAACCTTTGTTTTTCTTGAGTACAAAGTTTTATATGCTTAGGAGTACTGAGTTACCTTCTTATATATACAGGATGCTGATTCAGTCACCTGCATTGTTAAAAGGGGCGATTTTACTCACCGTATTGACCAACAATCCCTAACTTTATTACATGGAACGTAAATATTATTGGTAAACTGTGCACAGCAATACACCTCTGCTGCCTTTCAATATGGCGTGATTAACCATCACGCCTATTTATATTGTGTTTTAAAGTTTACTTTTTTGCGCTTTATTAATGCTGCTGTGATTACGAAGGTTCGTTTTAGAAAAACTCTCTCTTTTCGTGATAAGACACCAGAATTTCAGTTTCTTCTAGGCAAGCGCGCTTCATCGTAGATCGCGAACTGGCGGTCAAGCGTAAGCCTATAACGAATAAAAAAAGCAATGGATATTCTTTTTACCTATCATATCATCACGCCTGTATTCCTCGAAGGGTTAGGCAGAGGTGTACTAATGTACACCCACAGTTCGTCGGTGTGTTATGTTCCTTGTAATGGGGGCGAGCCTGCTTCCATTAGGTAACCGAGCACAAAGTTGAAACTCTGAGCTGGTACTGAGAATTTCAGAGAAAAACTCAATAACACTGCTCAACCTGGGAATCGAACCCAGGACCTGTAGCGTAGCAGTCGCGCTCAGGATCACTAGGCTATTGAGGCAGTTTTAGAGATATTCTTTTAATCAGAGCAGAAGTTACGGGGAGAAGTTAGTGTATTGTATCTACACAATTCTACAGTTGCTCAGCGCACTGACATCACAGATCCGTTTCTCCTTATCGCTAACATAGTTCATAATTAAGATACAAATGAGCAAGAAATTAAAAATAAACTGTATATTTTAATACAACGTTGTCAACCTTACGAGTCTCGTGTTATAATTAATTATTTTCTATTGAATTAAAAGAACAAGGAATCGTTTAAGATGGCGTGTTTTTATAATTTGTTGATTTTAGGAATCCGTAGTGATTTTTTTAAAAGGCCCTGTTTGTTGCGCTCAATGTATAATAATTAAATTTTTATTATACATACTGGATTCTGACACTTTTTTGAGGTTTTACCGACTGCGAGGAACCCCATTATAGATTTTATTAAATCTAAATCCAAGCCCTAAACTGCAACACCAAAGGATACAGTAATCTCGTTCGGCGTGAATCGGATCGCCAGTAATTAAAAACATATTCGAGGTAGCTGTTAGTAATTTTAACATTAAGGCGTCCAACACCTCAGTCTACCCGTGACTATGGATGCTGTAAAGGATTCGAAAGTACCTTTTTAATTGTTTAATTGAAACCACTCAAGCGCCCGGCGCGCGCACCCAAAATGGGTTGACCGCCAGAGCACACGCGGCTCATAAAATGTAACTTGATACCCTCCGACCGTAGCGATAAGAACACTTGTCGTAAGCAAACTATGAGTGTTATGTCAAAACAAAAAATACTCTTAGAAAGCTGATTAACTAAGGAATGTAATGATATAAGAATCAAGGGATAAAATTTTTATACAACATTTTGACTTGGACGTTGACTATGTTTATATGTTTTAAAAAGCAGTGATAGCATAGTGGCTTGACTGTTGGACTGCCATGTCAAAAGTTTCGAGTTTGAAACCAAGGTACCTCTGACGTTGGTTAATCATGTGCGTATTAATAACTTAATTATCAGTCCTTTAAATGGTGAAGGAAAACATCGTGCGGAAATCTGCACGTATGAGAGATTTTCTCAAAGGCGTATGAAGTCTATCAACCCGCAGTAGGCTACCGTAGTGTACTATAACCTAACCCCTCGAACTCTGAGTAGTAGGGGTTGATGTTGATGATATGTTCTGTCTAATGTTTTATTTGGTGTACATTATAGTATATAGTCGTATAAATAAATACATACAGTTATTTTTTAGTAAAGGAAAAAATTCAATCGCGGGCAGGATTCGAACCTGCGTCTTCTGGTTTGATATACCAGACGCTCTGACCTCTAAGCCACCACGAACCCTACCCGCATGATTGAAATTTTGCCTTCACATTCTGAATTTACGTCATAAGGTGACGTTGGTGACATCTATGAGAGGCAAGTTACCTTACCTCTCAACCGACACGACTTACTTTACAGTTAGTTCAGTGTCGTACGATGCCACCTTACCTTTTAACTATCTTTTTGTGATTTTTTTTGCATTTTCCATGCTAAGATTATTAAGTTATTTTTTAGTAAAGGAAAAAATTCAATCGCGGGCAGGATTCGAACCTGCGTCTTTTACTAAAAAATAACTTAATAATCTTAGCGTGGAAAATGCAAAAAAATCACAAAAAGATAAATACATACAGTTTCAGACAATTTAATTTCAATTTTAATTTTACATCTGTTTGTCAGTAACCATTATTTGTTATTATTTCCTGGTATAGCAGCCATTAATCCGTATTCGTATTCCATTAATTTGGCCGTAATCCTCGCAATTATTCGAGATTCAATTAACAAAATGTATGAGCATGGAATGTGTTGAATAATTCAAAACATTAATAACAAGTGATTATACGTTTTGTATATTTATGTGCAATATTGATTTGAACTGCCTCTTTAGCTTAGTGGTCCTGAGTGCGACTGCTACGCTAGAGGTCGTGGGTTCGATTCCCAGGTCGAGGAAAGTGTTGGGTTTTTCTATGACATTTATCAGTACTAGCTCGGAGTTTGGATTTTTTGGCCGGTTCGGTAGCAATAGACTCGTTCCGATTACATGGGGCCTAAAAACATACTGGCGAACAGTGGGTGTACATTAGTACGCCTCTGCCTAACCTTTACAATAATACTGGGAAATACAGTGTGATGGTATGTAAGTCCGTGTTATAATAACTGGAACCCAAGCGAGGTATAAGGTAACGTGAAGTAATGCCTTTAGAATAAATTCATATTTATATTATAAAGCAGTTCCTAGGAAATAATCACAATTCTAAATCCTGTAGACCATTTTAGGTACCTACGTGAGATACTCGATACATCTTAAAAATTTCTTCTCAAACATTGGCATAAAAATACCATGTGCTCCAAGATTAAGCTTTTAGCTTCCATTAAAAATAATTTATTCCATTTACAAATCCCCGCACAAAATGGCGGCATTGACAGCTAACGTCAATTTTAATTATAGAACAGCCATATTTCAAAACAAGTGCGGTATACATTTAAAAATTCAAAATAGGTGCCTACGCAATGAAATCGGAGCGTAGCTCGCGTCGGGGGAACGATCGCCCGTTGCCTAGCGACCGTCTCCGGGCGATCGCCATAGACCTAGGAGGCTTATAGATAGGCATTATTAATGAATAACATTGCTTCACACACAAAATTCTTCTGCCAATTTAGAAATATTATACTAGACAAAACAAAAGACACAAAGTTGAAACGATCTATTAACTTCACTGTGAGGTTACAAGTAAGTTCGTAAAAAATATTTTTTTCAATAATGCGTATTATTATTAAAAGCCCGTAGTGTCCCACTGCAGGGCAAAGGCCTCCCCTGGACGCTTAGATATCCAATATTGTTATATATACCAATCTTTGATATATGTTAGTTTTTCTTTATGTTATTGTATGTTAGTCTGCATAAGATCCATTATTAATAAACAGATACATATAAAATATATATTAAAAATAGGTTTATCTAGAAAAATCTTGACGCAAATACTGTTTCATTTGATTGATGTGTGCTAATTGATTCGAATTTCGAATGCGTTTAGGCCTCGGTTGTCTCGGCGCATTCATTAACGGATTTATACCGATGATGCAGGGTTTCATTAACTGCATTTGAATTTAACCCTTAGTATTTGCAGGGTTATGTTACTGGTATAGTGATAGATCAACTAAGTATTGCTAAGTCGAAGGCCTCAAGATTTAATTTAAGACACGAAAGGGTACGAATAGTACTCCCGCAGCATCAAGACACGATTATCATGTTCTTGCAATATAATTGAAGTAACAGGATACCAAATTTCAAATCGATCAGACCTGTGGAAGTTGCTCACATCCCTTCATGAACCAGAAAAGAGCTGATAATCTTCAAACGGCTGGCCAGATCTTCTTAAATCATAGCTAAGAACACTCTCGATCAAGTCACCTTTCAGACAAATAATAAAACTGAATCAAAATCGGTCCATTCGTTTGGGGGCTACGATGCAACAGACAGACACATAGATACACACGTTAAGCTTATAACACCCCTCTTTGTTGTGTCGGGGGTTAAAAATAAATCCCGATGTCCATTTTCATTAGTCTATAGTTCGCACAGACATCACGTCGCCATGGCGTGAATTCGCTCCCCACCCGGCCGGTACCAAGGTACACAGAAAAACTCACTGTGTGTCGTAACGTATCGCTATAAATTCATCTTGGTTACTGTGAAAACGCGATCGATTCTCACAGACGTGATCATAATGTTCCAGATGAGAATTGGCAAAACATACCATCATGCCTGTATTCCCCGAAGGGTTACGCAGAGGCGTATTAATGTACAACCACATTTCGTCGGTATGTTTAGGGTTAGGTCGTATGTAATAGAAACACAATATAAATATATATACACATGTTTTGATGATCTGGTATCGTCGTGCGACGGGTCGGTCAGCTCCCTAAATAATGGTCGAGCTGCACGATGACTGATGTATGCGTGGAGTCAGTTAGGACAGGTCAACTCAAAGCTGCTATGGCTTTCTCCTCAAAAGGCCTGTTCAGATATTGCCCTACATCGTAACACTCACATCAGATCTGATAATACTACGACTACTGTCTGGACTTTAAAAGAGTCCATGATTCTTTGAGTTCATTTCGGCATCTAGTTATAAAAATTTAAAATATTGACGTGTAAAAGTATTCTCAAAGGATATATATTTACAGAAATAAAATATCATTTATCGTTTATCACAATAATCTTAACACACACAACACAATTATCAAGAAGTATACAAATCATAAAAGCGCCATATAAAGGCGCCGATCTCAGCTGCTAATAGGAGGGCAAGCCTACCATTAACCGGGTACAAATCCCAAACTTCGAGCTTCTATTGAGAATTTCATAGAAAAACCCTGTAACACTTCACTCGACTGGGAATCGAATCCAGGACTTATAGGGTAGCTGTCGCGCATAGTAGTACTAGACTAATGAGGCAGTTATTGATGATATATTTATTTTTATTTTTAATTGACCTCTGCACGGCAAAGGCGGAGGGCCTTTCTTCTTACCATGAAAGGAGGTTGAATAGTTAACATTACTAAATCGAGTTGTTCTCATGGTACCAGCTAGACAGTACTATAATAATTTTATTTGCCCACGCTTGGCTGTGGATGTGAATTTCCTCGTAATGCTTGTTTCATGTATTGCGTCCTCTGACTTTTTAATGTTCCGTTCAAATGCGTTATGGGTTATGTTAACTATGTTTTAAGGTTACGACAAAAGGTTATCGTCCTTTTATACTTGGCAAATAAAAATAATTTTATTGTAGTGCGCACCAAAACATTCTGTTTCGAGTGGAAAATATGGTATCCACATCATAGGCGTCATAAAAATCAATACTTAGTTGTTACTTTGTCTTGTGAGGTTTAGCGACGATAGATATTTTATCGCAGAGTAGGATAATTAGCGCACGTAAGTTTATATCTCTGTGCCTCATTAGTGTAGTGGTCTCCAGCGCGCCTGCTTACGCTAGAGGTCCGGGATTCGATTCCCGAGTCGAGCAGTGTGATTGGGTTTATCTATGCTCGGAGTTTGCAATTTGTGCCCAACAACAACATAATCAACCCATTACATTGTTCCCCTGCTAGGCACGGGTCTCCTCTCGGAATGAGAGGGATTAGGCTATAGTCCACCACGCTAGCCTAATGCGGGTTGGCAGACTTCACACGCCGTCGAGAAAATCTCTCAGACATGCAGGATTCCTCACGATGTTTTCCTTCACCGTTAAAGCGCGTGATAATTAACAATTAATCGCACATGACTTTTGAAAAGTCAGAAGTGCGTGCCCTAAATTCGAACTCGAGGCCCTTGACTTGGCAGTCCTATGGTCATATCACTAGGCTATCATTGCTCTTGTGCCCGGTTAATGGCAATAGACTCATTTCATATTACATGGGACGAAAAATATATACCTACATATTTTTTTATAGCACTAAGGTGGCAAACAAGCATACGGCGCGCCTGATGGTAAGCGATTACCGTAGCCTATGGACGCTTGCAACACCAGGTTTATCACCCATGCGTTGCCAACCCTGTGAATTAAGGAGGAATAGTTGGGCTGGCAGCATAGAAGACAATAGCGTGATGCTTATTCTATCTGCCAAAACAAAGCTTCCTCGCGGGAGCTCTGGAGACCTTGCTTACCGTTAGGAACAACATAGCACGGAGCTATGTTATTTGGCTACGATTTTCTGCAAGGGTAGCTCCAATTGAGTGGAATTATTCGAGTCCACTATGCCCTACCTCTCTTTAAATATTGGCTAACTGTTGGTGTACATTAGTACATCTCTGCCTAACCCTTCGGGGAATAAAGCGTGATGCTATGTAAGTTTAAATAATAATGCCTTGAAAAATCTGCCTTATTGGTTTAGTAGTCGATCAAGATAAATATTTTGCTGTAAAGTATCGTTTACTTAGTGCTTTTTATTCATATTTTGCAACTTTTTTTATCTTATTTGTCATAAATTTAATGTTATCATCATTTATCTCTTTTTTTTTAAAAAAGCTTACTAGCAATGTGGGTCGCACACTAGTATTCTTGTTAACTGCTCGTGCTAAGCTAAATTTTTGCTTGTTTGTGTTACGAGTGAGTTCACGTCGGTAGTGCAATGGGTGGGTATGGAACCAAGTCAAAGGCAATCACATGATCGTCAGTCCGTCGCCGTGGCCATTAGGCTACCGCCGCTTCGTTAACTTAATGTTATTTCATATAGTATCGTAAATATAAACACTTTCTGTACAGTTTCAAACTATATAAAACCTATCTAAACATATTGAAATAAAAGCTAATCTTGAATGGACATCCAGTTTTGTTTTTTGCGTGCAAAGGCGCAATTCACAATTGTCATCATTGTCCGGGACTCATACGACCAATCATATGCCGTTGAGCATAACATACAACACACAATTTCACAGCATTCGTTTTGCAACACGAAAATGGACAGCAGAAACGAATATGAAATATCATACTGAGCGCGTAAAAGGAACGACACACGTATGCTCGTAAAAATACACGTTGATTTCTCTCACGCCGCGCGTAAAATAAGTGTCAATTAAGGATTGTTTTACATACTCAGTATAAATAATAGATAATCAATTTTATCCTAAATGTTGTGCAGATCTATAATTGATATAAACACTAGATTTTGCTACTAACCAATGTTTGTGTTTATATTGTTGATGTGCCTTATGTAAATACATAAATAAATAAACCCATTACTTATACTCGTACTGACCCACTTCTGAAATGAAATGATAGATGAAATGATAAATGAAATCTACGAAATGATATTTCTTTCTGTAAATAGATCTCTCAAAGATACTTTTACATGTCTTTTTTTTAAGTACTAGATGGTGTCGGTATTTCCTAGCTGACGACCACCGAGAAGACACCGAAACAAACTTAGAGAATCATGGTCTCTTTTGAAGGCTAGACATAATACTATCGGAATATGTGAGTAATACAATGCAGGGCAATGTCTAATATTGACTTTTAAAGAAAGATCCATAGCCGCTTTGAGTACTTAGACCAATCTCAGCCGATGGCACGCCTGCATCAGTCATCGTGTAGCTCAACCATATAATAGCTCAACAGTCTGTCACACCACGATACCAGATCGGCGGACCACATAAAAAATCTCGAAGCCACCAGACAGGTAAAAGTTAAAAGACATTCGTATACTGGTTTCTGACACTTACGCGAATATTAGACATTGAAATAAAACGGAATAAAACTATTTTTTACGGATTTTATCGCGTTGTATTGATATTATTTGATTGTTTCGGATCCTTTCGGGAATCAAATAATATCAATACAACGCAATGAAATCCGTAAAAAATAGTTTTATTTCAAGACATTCGTATATTGATACCTGTGCTCAAGTACGGGTATCCTCTCAGAATGAGAACGATTAGGATACAGTCTACTAGATTTGAAGAAAGAGCTATAGGCTGTGAAAAGTCTATTACATTAGCACCTGTCCCTGCATTTTCAAATTCAAATTCATTTATTTGTTACGAATATGGGTATTGCATAAGATGTTACAAAAAGTTTGTAGGTACCACCATATTCCACCTCAAGGCATGCAACATAATTATAAACTATACAAAATTCTTATTGATAAGTGATTAATGATAAAATATGTCAAATAATAATTATTAATATGGTACAGTCAGCGCCAAAAGTCGCTGAACACGATGCAATCTTCAAAACGTTTCTTAACGTTTTTCTTATATGCAGAAAACTGGTACTAACTTCTCAGGTCAGAATTTTTTTGTTAGTAATGATGTAAAAACGTTTTGAAGATTGCATCGTGTTCAGCGACTTTTGGCGCTGACTGTACATACATCAACATAATACATTTTTTAGTTCTACATTATACTATCTCGTATCTATGTCACATAGTTCCTGAACTGTTGGTACCTATCGTCCCGCTACGCTATAGTTGGCCATGCGTGTCATTAGAGCTGATTAGGGGATTATTCCGGTACAGTGGCTACCATTTACATACATAAGTATATAAAAGCACGCTTTGATCTATAGAGAGTTCAGTTGTTGTTAGATTAGGAATAATGTGTTTTATATTGATCATAACATACCATCACGCCTGTATTCTCCGAAGGGTTAGGCAGAGATGTACTAATGTATAATTGCCGGTATGTTTATGTCCTATGTAATAGAGGGCAAGCATATTACTACCGGGTACAAATACGAACTCCGAGCCTCTACTGAGAATTTCATAGAAACACCCAATAACACTGCTCGACCTGGAAATCGAACACAATACCTCTAGCGTTATAGTCGCGCTAAGGACTACATTAATGATCATCATCATCATTGCGTATGGCATTCATCCTGTGTGGATCAAATTCATTCAAATCCACCAAACATTTTTTAAGTATATATATATATATTTTTTTATGGGATAGGAGGGCAAACGAGCAGACGGATCACCTGATGGTAAGCGATTACCGCCGCCCATGGACACCCGAAACACCAAAAGAGGAGTCACAAGTGCGTTGCCGACCTTTAGAAGAGGATTGGGCCTCCGGTAACCTCACTCACTCGGAAACACAACGTAAGTGTTGTTTAACGCCGGTTTTCTGTGAGGCCGTGGTATCACTCCGGTCGAGCCGGCCCATTCGTGCCGAAGCATGACTTTCCCACGTGTAAGTCTATAACATGAAGATAATATACGTCTCCACGTATATTATCTTCATGTATTAATATATAAGTATATTTACTGCAAAAAAAATAGCAAAAGATCGCGATAGATGGAGATATGAGGGTGAGGCCTTTGCCCAGAAGTGGGACATATTAGGCTAATCATAGCTATGACTATGATTACTGCCTCATTAGTCTAGTGGTCCAAACCGCGATTGCTACGCTACAGGTCCTGGTTTCGCAGGTCAAGCACAAATCCAGACTCTGAGCTGCTACTGAGAATTTCATAGAAAAATTCAATAACACATTATTGAATTTTTCTATGAAATTCTCAGTAGCAGCTCAGAGTCTGGATTTGTGCCCGGTTAATGGCAATAGGTTCTCCCTCTATTACGTGGGACCTTAAAACACACCGGCGATCTGTGCCTTTATTATTAATACACCTCTGTCTAACCTTTCGGGTAATATAGGCATTATAGTATAGCTACGTGTGTGTGATTTAAAGTACGGTAAAGTTCCCCCAAAATTAAGGGGAGTGGGGGACGCAGCCAGACGTTATCCGGCTAACAAAATTTGAGGAATGCGAGGGTAGGATGTGATCTTCACAATCGTTTGTCACAGGAAAAGGGTGGCTTTGTATACCGCAATTGCTGAGCTAAAACGAGTATTTAAAGAAAATTGGAGACGATTGGAGCCTTCCGGCTCAAAATATACTCGTGTATGATGAGGATTTCGGGAGGTTCTCAATTGATCAGTATACGTAGTAATTACATAGTTTTTTTGTTATAATTTAATGTTATAAACATCAACGTTTTTATTAGTTTCTGTAATAAGATTCCTAGCACAATCAAAACATCAATGATCAAAAGAGATTAAATATTATAATAAAGCGTGTTAGGATTATCCTTTTTTTATCCCACTAAGGTGGTAAACAAGCATACGGCTCGTCTGATGGTAAGCGGTTACCGCAGCCTATGGACACTTGCAAATAATTGATATAAACACTACTCTTTGTCTCTGTATTTTGCCACTAACCAATGTTTGTGTTTATTATTGTCAATGTGCCTTATGTACGTAAATAAATAAAACAATACATAACATGAATGTAGGTATATGAATGAAAAACATGCGTAATACAGTAGGTAAGTAAATGAGCTCCCAACTGACAAAATATAGTTATTGAAATAAAACTACGTTTCGGATCCTTTACAGCATCCATGGTCACGGGTAGACTAAGTTGTTGGACGTCTTAATGTTACAATTACTAACAGCTACCTTACGTCGGGAATCAAATAATATCAATACAACGCGATAAAATCCGTAAAAAGTAGTTTTATTTCAATGTCTAATATTCGCGTAAGTGTCAGAAACCAGTATAAAATATAGTTAATTTATTATTAAACAAATTGACTTTAATAACAATTATTTATATCTTAATCCTACGAAAAAAAAATGTAAACGTGTAAATATAGCGATAATGAACCCGTTATACCACCCCACTGCTGGGCACGAGTTTCCTGTCATAACGAGAGGGGTAAGAAACTACGCCGGTCTAATGAGAGTTGGCAGACTTCACATGGCATCGAAAAATCTGTCAGACATGCAGGCTTTCTCACGATATTTTCCTTCTAATGAATATGCACATGACTTCGAAAAGTTTGAGGTAGATTTTGTATCGGATTCGAACTCGATTCCTTTGACTTGGCAGTCCAATGTCCAGTAGCGTACACATTTTTAAACTATAACAGCATAACTTACCTATCGTCTACGAATAAAATGTTTGATTTTAATTGAAAAAAATAACACTAAAGCTAAAAGTCAAATGAGGAAGTACTAGTAACTAGTCGGTTCAGCCTCTTTGATCCAGTCTAACTGGCTACGGTTATGTAAACTAACGACTTTAAGCCGGAGTCTCTTAACCGCCGCTTTACCGTTATGATATAAACTTTAGTTAAGCCTAGCTTTGCAGTGCTTGGCTCGGTAAATAAGGTTTGCTTTTACTTTGCAATGTTAGCATGATCATAACATATGCTGACATCTAGTTCATAAAATAAACTACCACGCCTCTATTTCTTGAAGGGTTAGGCAGAGGCGTACTAACGTACACCCACAGTTCGCCGATATGTTTAGGTCCTACTGCCATTAACCGGTCACAATATAATAATAATTATTATCTATCGCAGACTGTCGTAAAGCACCTTAGTGTGTGTTTTGACTATTGCACGTAAGAGCCAGTTCCCACTCGGTTGTTGCGGCTCTGGCAGTCTGCAGTCCGTAAGGGATCTTAAAGCTCGGCAACGCATCAGCAACTACTCTGGTGTTGCAGATGTCCATGGGCGACGATGACCCCTTCAAGTGGCTCGTCTATTCGTTTGCCGACAATATCAACTAATTGTATTGTTACCTGTAACAACTTTGCGTCAATAAATACTATTTTATTTTTTATTTTAAAATCAATAAAAAAAACGGACATGGACTCGCCCACCGCGATATGCGTACAAATTTGTAGGAGGTACCTACAAATACCTACCTACATACATATTATAATTAATTACAAATGTATAGTTTTTTTTTTTTAAAACGTTGCCTCACACTAGGATTTTCTCTTGTATCGTGGGTGCGTTTACAAACACAGATTCTCACATACACAAACGCCCAGACCCGGAACAACTACCTGTAGATCATACAAATATTTGCTCCGTGTGGGGATCGAACCCACAACACGTGACGCAGAAGCCGATCGCTAAGCCGCTATGCCAAACGTGTCGTAGTTTTTCCGATTTTTCTCTATAGTTGTAGTATAAGGCAGTATTACTTGCCAAATTTTATAGTTCTAGGTCAACGGAAAATAATAAATATAAATAAATATAGTTATTATATATAATATATAAATTTTGATTCCCTCGAGAGTGTCTAAATATTCGTTATTATCGGCATAAATGGCCGTATCTTTTTTTACGTTAACTTAGAAGTTTGATTTTTTCACAGCTTCAAGGGACTGTAAACCTGAGTATATAGTTTTGATTTCAACTCAATACCTCCACGCTTTCCCGAGATAAAGGGTCTCGACAGACAGACGGACGGACAACAAAGTGATCCTATACGGGTTCCGTTTTCTCCTTTTGAGGTACGGAACCCAAAAAACAAATCCATACTCCGAACTGCTATTGAGAATATCATAGGGAAAACCCAATAAAACTGCTCAACTTGGGAATCCAGGACCTCTAGCATAGCAGTCGTGTTTAGGACAGCTAGACTAATGAGACAGTTTCACATAAAAGCAGCATAAAACAATTTGCACTCCAAACAGCTTAGTTAGCAGCAAATCTTCAAGCCTTAGCTCAAGAAAGGCGTCCGAATTATGTATGACGTCATTTGCAGCCTGCAAGCCATAAAGGATATAACAGTAACTTAGGTTCAGACTACGTTTTAGTGCTATTCTAGAGTTTACTGTAAGTGTACTGCAAATTGTCTGTATTGCTAGCTGGATTTGTATTAAATGTAAAAGGTGCGATTTGGATATTTAGTCGATTGGTTCGTAGTCAATCGTAGAACTTACAGCGAGCCAATCTAAAACCCGATCTGCCTTTGAGAATTTCTTGCGTAGTTGTCGACTTAGAACTACAAGACTAATGAGGCAGTAAAAAGGAATCCAATAAATCGATTTACTGCAGTAAGTGAATGAAGTTAACAGGTATATGACAGTTACCTGTTAAATCGATCGATTCGATTCGATTCGATTCTCACGGTCAAGCTCAGGAGTCACGTCGGTGTTAATTTATAAATATAATGGAGGAATAACAATCTATATACAAGTATACCTACGTTGTGTAGGTATGAAGGAGCCATCTGGTAACCTTCTCACCAAATCATAAGCTTCGACTGAATCTTATAAATGTTTTATTTATTCGTAGTTACTTGCCACCTTTTTATTTTACGCTCTGTGGTAAATTATCACAGATACAGATGTTAAAAGTAAGGAATTGAATCATAGGTTCCTCAAAACATAGGATTTGAGAGATGCATTTGGAGATTGAGAGGGTTATTTTTGTAGATATAACCCTCTCATCTGCCTGGGCCTTTTTTTTGTAGTTAGTACGGAAAATCTTCATTGATCGTCCCACATGGGGTGTGTCGGTGTAAAAACTGTACTCACCTTTGTTTGCCCTTCTGCCTGGAGCCTCGTGACCAGCACTGGGACGGCAATAGGAAATGCCTAGCTTGTATCTACAGACTGGTTTATATATTTTTTGGTGATAGGCTTACGTTTGATCGCCAGTTCGCCTGATGTTAAGCGACACTGCGATCTACGATGGAGCGCGCTTGCCTAGAAGATACCAGTTCACTCGTGATTTAAAGACGCCCAGATTATATCTATCAGGCAAGACCCACTCGGGAAGATCATTCCACATGTCAGCGGTACGCATGATAAAAGTGGACTTAAAGCGTTTCCTTCGGGTTTTATCCCTTATCGTTTTGATATTTAATGTAATTAATGTTATAATACATATTGTCTATTAGCCTAGTAGTCTCGAGCGCGACTGCTAGAGGTGCAGGGTTCGATCCCCAGGTCGATGAGTGTTATTGAGTTTTTCTGTGAAATACTCAGCTGTTAATTACCTGGGATCTAAACGTACCGGCAAACTGTGGGTGTATATTAGCACGCTTTTGCCATCCCTTTCGCGAAATACAGGCGTGATGGTATGTATGTTATAAAATATAGAATAATATACTGAGCTATACGGATAAAAATAAAATAACCTACATTAAACATTAATGAAGATAGGAATAGAGTCTTATTTAGACTGAATTACTTGAAAGTATGAACGTAATTATGCTATGGATGGCATACTCAATAATTACAATTTTTATATAGATCCTTTATAAATAGATAATTTACCATGACGCCTGTATTCCTCGTAGGTTTAGGCAAAGGTGTACTAATGCACACCAATTTACCTCGACAACGAGAGACAAGTTTGAGTCAGTAATAATTAATGTCTCACTATTTTTCTTATTTTTTTATTGATTAGGTCAGCAAACGAGCAGACGAGCCACCTGATGATAAGTAGTCATCGCCGCCCATGGACACCTGCGACACCAGAGGAGTTGCTGATGCGTTGCCGAGCTTTAAGAGCCCCTACGGACTGCAAACTGCCAGAGCCGCAGCAACCGAGAGGGAACTGGCTCTTGCACGCAAAAGTCGAAACACACACCAAAGTGCTTTACGACAGACCCTGACGTAAGGGTGGTCGCCAGCCAGTCACACCCCGAGAGACCCTACCACTTATCCTACCATTATACGGCAAACACCTCTATAAAACTTTGCTCTACCTGGGAAGTGAAACCAGGACCTCTAGGGTAGCAGTAGCGCTCAGGACTAAGGCTAACCAGGCAAAATATTCTCAAATAAAACCTTTGATCCTTATTTGATTTGATAAATCTTTCTTTGTCTCGCTGTCGTATAACACATAAAGTATAGCGATTTGATTACAAATGGCTTTGCAGAAAAGGCTCTTGTTCGTTGTGACCAATTTTATTGCCAGTAAAATCATATTTTAGAAAAAAATACTTATTAATATCGAGTTTAGCTAAACGTGCTCCGGGTAGGTCGGAAAACAGGGGACTAGTCGGTCTCGCACCCTTGCACGGTATAGACGCGTCGGGATCTCCGCAAATAATCCCGCGCTTTATTCATTTTGTGTTAATGCCATTTTGAAGCGTTTTGTGCGTGTGGTGTGCATTCGATATTTGGATTTTTCTACGCACCGGTATTCGAGTATACAGCCTAGTCTGTAAGTAAAACCTCTTTGTTTTTTTATTCCTCTTTTTTCATTGTCTGCGTTTATTTATGAGTTCAAATCGATAGTAAGGACTTTGAAGTCCTGAAAGTTGTCGGTTATCATGACAAAAATAAAATACGCTCTGTTTATCGAAACATAAACAATTCGATTATTAAGCAATTATGTTAATCTTTATCTTTTTTGTTTGTTTTAAACTATTACAAACTGTTTGCAGTTATTTTTGCAACATTTATGAAAACAAATGGCTGTCTCCAACCTTTGCGTATAAATAATGGGGCTTTATCACGATATGACCATTTCATTTGCTAATTTCTGGAGGTGGGTAAACCTATTTTTAGCAATTAAATTGTTTTACGTTGATCTGAATAATTCGGTTCGTTACTACCTACTTTTTTGTAACTATAAACTGGGGTTTGACTAATTTAAGAATAGTGCAGGGTGAACGAACAATATAGTTTCATTTGAATTTGGAAATCGTGCGGATTTCCGAATGTCAAATTCGCGTTCCTATTATTCATTTCTAAATTCAAATCATGGTTTGTAATTTCGGTCTTTATTTTTAAATGTTGAAAGGTCAAAGGAATGAACTGCTGATTATTTTAGAGCTTGCAAAATCTTCTGAGCAATTTATCGATGAATAACAGAAACTTCATCTGTTCTTTTTGCAGTGATATTCTGTCTAGACGGGTCACTTAAGGGTTGTTGACTCATCTTTGATGTACAGAAATGACTCATTGCAGGTTTCAATAAAGTATTTTTAAATCCTTCTGCACTCAATATTCTTAGAAATTTTATATAGGTAAACAGTGCAATAATTTCCATTTCTGACATATTCTAACGATGTGCGTCGGTTCTAGAAACTTGTGGAGCGCCGGTATATTGTTACGTTTCACGTAGAATAATTTACTGACTTTCGGAACAGCTATTGAAACCGGGTTTTCCCAGAGAATATTATTAATATTTTATATCTATAGCAGTATGTTCGTGAATATTTTATATAGTGGCAGTATGTTGCAATTTCCTATAAATTCTAAATTTAAATTTCGAAACACATTTCAAATTGGAATTTTGGTAGGAATTCACGTTTATAATTTGAATGACTCATTCTGCGGAGCATTTTAACGGCAAACTGATGTAATAATTTCCGTTTCCCGAATCAAAAATGGAAATGACAAGTTATTGACCTTGCGTAACTTTTTATTGTCTGTGCTTCACTTTTGCAGTAATACAGATTTATATTATTATTATAATAGGTTTTACACCTCATGGCCGTGTCTTTGATTTAGGATATCTATTTATCTAAATCGTGGTCCGTATAGGTACCTATTGTATGCGTGGAGATACAAATCTGTTAGTGACGGCGTAAAATTAAGATTGCGTCAATATTGCGTACAAACAGCTTCATTCATTCATGCAAACAGCTTTTGATGGATCCATATTTTATCTGGTTCTAGACTTTGACAGCCGCAATCAATTGAAATATGATAATCAACCCTGCCTCTTTATGCAATTCCGCCTGAAAATTCAAGTTCCTTCAATGGTCTGATGTCTCAAGATGACCACGCACTAGTGATACTACGACTGGTGTTACTGGTGTCTGTGGGCTGGGAAACCCCAGCCCATAGACATTACAAGAAAAAAAAACCCTAGTGGCCATAAGCGTTGCTGCTGAGCATCAGCTCTTGGGTTCGAGTCGTAGGTCGGGCAGTGTTTTTCTATTATGAAAATCTCAGTAGCAGCAGAATCGGGATTTGCTTAAATAATAAGGTTAGGAATATGGGACGAAATCTCTTATTTCTTGTTTATCTCGAATGAGCGTAATAATACAGTTAGTTAGTTTTAAAAATATATATTGTACTTACTCTATATTAAATAAATTTAAAAAAACCCTATCAACCACTCACCAAGTACCTATAGAAAACAAAAGTACATTATACCTCTAGGTATAATTTTGAGTATCAGACTACAAACCAATCCAATCAGCCCCTCCTAGTCTACTCCCAGACAAGTCTGAATAAAACCTTGATTTATATTCCTACGGTCTGCAGCAGAATTTTCACAGACTAATAAACTCAATTGACTATGCTGACCGTACACTGGAAATAAACATTTCATCTCGGCAACACTACTAGCGTTTTTGGCAACGGTATTTCATGTCCTGTGTCCCCTACTACAAGATAATCTTAAAACGAATTTATTAACGTTGAGATTGTAATCTCGATTCGATTGAAGATTAGGAAGTTGGAGGGAAATCATTCGATTTTTAATTAAGATGTTTTCTTCGAGTTTTTATTTTAAAAAGTAATTATTTGTCTTTAGATTTGCTGAGTTTTAGACACAAAGGTTTTAAATTATTTTGCCAAAAAATTGGATTTATTGGTTATATTATTCCAATTCTTGTTTATACTTTAACATCAAAATTTTGCTAAGTTAATTATATACTTACATACTCGATTACCTATATATACACGTTTTTTTTTTGCATGATCACTTATGATACCGATACTTTACTTGTTTTAAATGATTTTTTGATTTAAACAGTCGTTTCACAGAACACATAACATTCTGTGAACTTATGAACTTAGTAGTAAAACAGGTAATTATAGATGGCAGGGGAATATTTAAAAGAACTATTAAAAGCCTTAATAGTACCACACAATATTCACTAATCGATAAACAATACAAATATCAATTATTTTTAAAGCATTTCTTTGGTACCTAAAAATAAATTTGTTATCATCTCTGATTATGAGACAAGCACATTTATTAATTACTTTAATCCTATATAAATTCCAAAATAGCTCCTTGATGCTAATTCGCTGAGATTTTACAAGAAAGTAAAAAAATATACCTAATGATAAATACAATTATATTTATTTCTGTAAACATTTTTATATAGATATTGACTTGTAAAAATGCCAAAGATGTTAGATTTTTATTACTAGACTGCACACGTACATATATTCACTTTAAATAATTGAGATCACTTTAAAATCATTAATGCTTGTATAATCAATAATTCTTATCTTAGATACATGAGAAATTTGAACGAAATAAATCTTCATTTTTATTCAGATTAAATGATTAAATAATATCAGCGTTCCCTTCATATAACTTTTACGCAATTAAAATATGTGAGTATCAAATGACATTCAATGGTAACGCCTTCATTGCCAGTAGCTACATAATTAATAGAAGTACCTTCTCACAACAGCACTGTGAAATAAGACATAGGATTGAAACGGGAGCTTCTGGAAACTATTACTGTTGATTGCTCTTTTGATAAACTAGAGTTCTCGTGTTTGAGCTTAGAAGTCTAGAATTTGTCTGAGTCTCTGTTGTAAGCTTAGGGTGTAGAGTTTCGTTAGGTATTATCTAGCTAGGCTTTGATTGCCTCAGGGCGTAATAGTGTCGTAAACTAGCTTTGATATTTAACGCCCGAATGCCTTACATTCAATTTGCCCTTAGGATGTAATTGGGTTACGGAGGTCTGAAGGGGAATTCTGCCTCAAAAATGTTCATGTCATCTTTAGGTCAATTTTCGATCATGGTTGAATCTAATTTTTTCGCGTTTGATGTTTTTTAGTTTACCTGCATGTCTGAGAGATTTTCTTGAAGGCATGAGAAATTTGCCAACTTATGCTAGGCCAACGTTGTGGACTATAGACTTTTTTTAATTATAATATGTTTATATGTTTGACCGCACTCGGTCTATTGTGATCGTGGACTATGGCCTGTCTATTCTAAAGGAGGCCTGTGCCCAGCAGTGGGATAATATAATAGTTCGATGATAATACTATTTGACTGAGACTAGCTCTGATACATATTTTGAACATTTTAAAATACCAAAATTACCCTGATGGTTGTCGCTTCGTGTAATTACAGCTTTAATCCGTATTTGGTATTACTGGACGCTGGACCCAGCTTAGCCGGAAAAAGGCTAGGATACGCTGTACATACTTAAATAAAACAACGATAAGCTAGCTTAAGACAGTTGTAGGTAGGTATTTTCCTTAATTAAAAGTGCTAATTTATTTCACAAACCGACACGTGCCTTTGAGAAAACCTTATACAATAAGTACACAGTACTTCTGTTTCGCAGTGGAGGAAAACGAGGGGGAAATTTATAAATAAAATGTACACACCCTTCTTTTTAAACGAAATAGGCTTTGTTATAGCAAGTATATTTCACTTCGGCGAACGAGTTATGGGCCCTGTTGATCTTTGAAAGCGGATATTTTTTGCGAGGGAAATTTGTGAACGTAATAGAAGTTGCTTTGTAATATTTCTGAATAATACACTTTAGAGGAAGAAACTTTCTAATATATTCATACTAGCTTTTTACAGACTGTTGGGTCGGCTTTTAGTCTAACCGAATGTGGATAAATATTAGTATTTCTCACAAAGCGATCGCCATCAAATCAATAACAAGGAAAACTGGTTGTCAGGCTTTTTGGGTTGATTTGGATAGATGTGTGGGTCTGACAGGTTAAAGTAGGTTCTGGAGGCACTAGGTTCTGGTGTTTTGGAGACTACATATAGTGACCAGATCGAAACGCGTGGCAAATAGAGATGGGTTTATGCAAATCTTTTATTCACCCAAAATGCCTGGGCAGGAACCCACCTATAACATGGGTTTATGCCAGAGTATTTTTTTGCCCAAAATACCTAGGCAGAAACTCATCTCTAGTTGCAAGTCAAGTCAACAAAACCAGGCATGCTTGCACATCACGTGTACTTCATAATTATATTTATAGTAAAGTTTTCTTTAATGTGTGCTATAAGTGAGAGAGTGTTTGTGCTTCTCAAGCAAGACTATAAGGTTCAAAATATAATCAAATAATCGATAAAAGTCTGCATAATTGTTACCAGCAGTTTTATTCCCAATTAATCTAATTGTGTCGGTATTCTCCTGAGCTTCGCTGACCTGTTTCCGAGAGTCACGTGTGACATTAAAAAAGTGCCATTATTAATATTTTCCGCTTCATGTTTTCCTGGTAATTACAAATGACATTATATTGTTAGCGACGTTGCCTGGTCATATTATAAGTAAAATTTATAAATATTCCACATAGTTATTGGATGATAGTTTGACACTAGTAATGATAAACTAGCGGCTAGGCACGTCTCTCAACCTATCTCTAACTGTTAATATCTTTCGAATCGAGTGAGTTTAAATTGAAACGAATGAGATAGGTTTATTTCCCGCTGTTTCGTAAATCACATTAGATCTATAATCTATCACGTTTTCAATTGTCTGAGGATTCAGTAACACCTTCAAGATGGGTTCCATTAACCATGGAAAGCACATATTTAAAAAAAGGCTACAATTTTCTACTACTTTACTACCTTTGAGATGCTAATCGAAGTTCAAAAACGAGAGGGCTATGGTGAACTCTTATAAAATAACGTACCATCACGCCTGTGTTTCCCGTAGGGAAGCGTACTAATGTACACCCACAGTTCGCCGGTATGTTTAGGTCCCATGTAATAGGGGGCGAGCGTATACCATTAACCGGGCACAGATCTCAAACTCCGAGCTGTTATTGAGAGTTTTATAGAAAAACCCAATAAAACTTTTCTCTACCTGGGAATCGAACCCAATTGGATCCAATCGACATAAATCGTATTCTGTGTTTAGTTCAAGTTATAAACTACTCTGTGCCAAATTGCATCAGATCCGTTCAGCCGTTTTGGCGTAATTGGGTAACATAATAATCATCCATCCATCCAAACCTAAGTAGTAAGATTGTATATCTACCTGTAACCAAGGCTGCAGGATGATAGCAAAGCTCCTAATATTCCTACGTAATGCACTCAAAATACTGTCAACGTTAACTCCACTTCAAAGACCGGTTAGATTAACATTGAGAGCTACATCGCATGTATTATGCATTGAGTTATTAAGTACTATCGTATTGGAAAAGCCACGTCAAACAGTGCTACAAAATTGAAGCAAAGTCTCAACATGCCTTTTCTCTTTAAGAAAAAGAGTAAGAAACAAATAAAGGTAATTTTATAGATTCACCTTTTAGATCTTCTAAAAATAAAATTTTCTATTTGACTGATTCCAAGAAATCATGGTCTCTTCTAAAGTTCAGATAACTTGAGCGCTTTTGCTTTGAACTCTGCTTAGATTAACTATGGTATGGGTAAAGTTCAGTAGAAGAAGGGTGGGGAGACTTTTGCCCAGTAGCTCAATCAGATATGTTGAAAGGAGGCAATACGTTGTTTATTTATGACTATGATATAAATAGTTACCTTATTTAAACGACTTAGCGTTACGTGCCACTGAATGCAACTCAAGAGCCTTATGGTTCCTTTTCCACAACTCAGGGAGCAATAGCTAACGTTGAGCTGTAATAATAACTCCATGGTTATGACAGACAGATCATATCAAAGGCATTAATGCATGGCGTTACGATATGTACAGTACAATCTACAGGAGATTGGGATATTGCCATATGCAATAGTGGAGTATGCAGATTATTCCTTGCATGTTTCAGTGTCGAGGGGAACTCGTACTTGCGAAGTAAAATTTGGGTACTTAATTTTGTTTGTTATTGTTCTCAAACTCCATAGTTTATTCAATAAAATAAAAGAGTAAGTCAAATCTGTCAATTATTAACATTTTTTTTATGGGATAGGAGGGCAAACCAGCCGACGGATCGCCTGGTGGTAAGCGATTACCGCCGCCCATGCACACCCGCAACACCATAGGAGCCACAAGTGCGTTGCCGACCTTTTAAAAGGGGATTGGGCCTTCAGTAACCTCACTCACTCGGCGAAGCACAACGTAAGCGTTGTTTAACGCCGGTTTTCTGAGAGGCCGTGGTATCCCTCCGGTCGAGCGGGCCCATTCGTGCCGAAGCATGGCTCTCCCACGTAAAAAACAATTCTGAAATCATTTTCATATTAATTTTAGTACGTGTGGGGACGAAAATCATTGCCACCCAGAAAGTCATCTCGTAAGAAGCGACAAAATATATCTGACTTGCTCGGTGGAAGAACCTCTTGGGGTCTGACTGGCTGTCTCCTTGCGTCGGAACTTTTGCATGTGAGAGCCAGTTCCCCCTCACCTCTAGTTTGTAACTAGTCCGTGGGACGTTTAAGGCTCGGCAACGCAACAGCAACTCCTCTGGTGTTGCTGGTGTCTATGGGTGGCGATGACTATCTATTTACTTGCTATCGTCTGCTCTTTTCCCGACACAATGAATAAAAAAGTAATTGAGTATGTAATGTTTTTGATATAATAATATAGGTCTGAGGCCCTGTTGAATGCTGCAGTGAGGCATTTTGCTGGCAAGTATCGAGAAACAATAAAAACTGTTTCAAGATTCGTTCAATACTCAATATTACTTGAACGTTGCGAGTATTTCCTATTTTATTTGAGTGCCAAGCAATATCATACAATAAACTTTTATAACTTCGACTAGGTATCAACAAGTACTGAATGCAATATTTATATTGCTTTTCAGATTGTTTTTGAGTAACATTTTACTCTATGGAACATAGGTGTGTACGAGTACTAACAAGACTTCGTTTCTATTGTAGGAGTATACACAAATTGATAAAATGTGTATACCACAATGACTATGAACTCACTCATTCAGTCATCTTTTAATTGCAAATGCAATGAGTGAAAATACTTCCATATCTTTCACTTGTCACTCCACATACATTCCAATTATTACGTAGCTATCATACTGTACTGCCGACTGATATGCAGAACTGAACGTGTTTGTAGTTTAAATTTTGACATTTACATCTGTATGATTTCTAAAAAAAGAACCTAATAAGTGGTTTGATTTATCTCCAAAAAAAGGTAAATATTTGTGAATGGAGATCCTAAATGTTTACCTCATGGATTTTATAATTCATTTTCACAATCACTAAAACAGTGTCAATAAAGAAAAAAAAACTAATGGCGGAATACTAAACAACTCATTTTTTTAGAATGAACGAGTAAATAGATAGCTTCTACAGCAATTATTTGAATTTGGAATTCGAAGTCTGTATGATATCGAACTTCAAACTGGTCAGTATTAAAAATCAGTAATTTCATAGTTATGGACCTAATTTATAGGGCCTCCTTTAGAAAATTGTTCGAAATTTAAATTTTGAAGCATGAAGCATCATTCTGCAAACAATAATTAAAATAAAATGAGTAATTAATGTGAAAATGGCGCTTAAAGTTTTATATTGCAGTTCAGCTGGTTAATAATAAAATAGTCTTGAACTTTGGCTACACTTTCACGTTCAAAATGGCTTGAATTGTAATTTCAAGCCAAAGTGTAGTCAAAGTTCCGAGACTGTCTGAGCAAGTGATTTTCAAAGTTTTGCGTGTTTTATGATTTATTTTTATGGGCGGCGGTGCATACGTTTGAATATAATGCAAATGACACTATGGCTATGTTTGTGAATATAATTATTTTGTATAAATTGCATTTGTCTGAACTGCCTCATTAGTGTATTGGTCCCAAGCGCGACTGCTACGCTAGAGGTCCTGGGTTCGATCCCCAGGTCGAGCAAAGTGTTATTGGGTTTTTCTATGAAATTCTCAGTAGCAGCTCGGAGTCTGGATTTGTGCCCGGTTAATGGCTATATTCTCGCCCCCTATAACATGGGACCTAAATATACCGGTAAAAAGTGAGTGTACATTAAGTACGCCTCTGCCTAAACCTTCGGGAAATACAGGCGTGATGGTATGTTATGTTAAATTGCATTTGTTTGTTCTGTTTAGGGTTTTGCCCAGCCTATATTAATTTTTTGGTAATTGTTTAGGTATTAATGAATTTTTGTTGTTTTTTCCTTTTTTTTAAAAGCACGTTGTGTTAAGCCGGTATGTTATGCTTCATGTAATATTGGGTGAGCCTATTGCCATAAAATAATCAACCCATTATATTGTCCCATTACTGGGCACGGGTCTCTTCGGGGTTAGCTATAGTCAACCATGCTGGCCTAGTGCGGGTTGGCAGACTTCACACGCCATCGAGAAAATCTCTCAGGCGTGCAGGTTTCTTCACGATGGTTTCCGTCACCGTTTAAGCGCGTGATAATTAACTATCTAATACGCACATGAGTTCAAAAAGTCAGAGGTGCGTGCCTTGGGTTTGAACTCGAGACCTTTGACTTGGCAGCCCAACGGTCATACCACTAGGCTATCACTGCTTGGGGTGATAGCGTAGTGCCATAAACCGGGCACAAATCTAAACTCTGAGCTGCTACTGAGGTACCAAAAACACTTTGCAAATCATTCACAAATTTTTCACATCAACAATATTTTGGGTATCGAACTCTAAACCTCCTCCTCAGCAGTTCATGGGAGATCCTAAAGTCCCACTGTACACTTGAAAATAAGTTTGTAAAAAATGCTTTAAACGAAGGTTCATATTCTTATTTTTAGTTGGCAGTTTTATAGAATTGAAGCGATCCTAATTCGGTTTACGTGAGCCATACATCTCAATCACGGCGGCACTCCCGGAGTGCCTATCTCATTAGCGAGGTAGTTCGGTATTGAAGGGCCCGGCCGCCCTTCGCTTCGATACTAATATACGAAGATTTACGTAACCGTCCAGTCTTTTATTATTACTAAATGTTTACTTATGTTTTCCTAGACCGTATTTTAATTTTAACATACCATCACGCCTGTATTTCCCGAAGGTTTAGGCAGAGGCGTACTTAATGTACACCCACTGTTTACCGGTATATTTAGGTCCCATGTTATAGGGGGCGAGAATATAACCATTAACCGGGCACAAATCCAGACTCCGAGCTGCTACTGAGAATTTCATAGAAAAACCCAATAACACTTTGCTCGACCTGGGGATCGAACCCAGGACCTCTAGCGTTTATTACCACTAGACTAATGAGGTAGTCTATATTTATTCTAGTTCGTGTATTTTAGTTGAAGTTATATTTGGTGGTGCAGAACTCATTAATTTGTCCTGAACATTTAACTAAAGGTAAGGCAAACATCCTGAGGACTGGTGGGGCAAAACCGGGATAGTTGCCACAGGGGTATAGTTGCCCCGATTATAATTACTATAATTTCGCGGATGAAACTCGCGTGCTTCATTAATCTATCGAAAGATTCTCCAACTACCACTAAGTTGATCGTGTCTCATGTTTCTGTGTGATCGCATGAGAAGGCAAAATGCGATCAAAGTTTTTGAGGGATAGATGTCCTGTTTCTCGGCGTACATCTATCCTAAACGTACAAATTTACATGGATTAGGCAACTATCCCTTAATAGCATAAATGTCCCAAAATATAGAGGTCCGCAAAAATCGCCAATACTCTGCAAATATTCAAGATAATGTTTATTACTTTTACATAAATTTGTAGATACAAAACCAAAGTAACGGCCAGTTTTACAAATAAAATATTTTGCATTTTGTACTGAGAGAAAGTAAAAAGTAAAAGACATCTATCCCGGTTTTACCCTAAAGGTATACCCGAGACATTTCTCAAATGCGTGTAAACTCTGCTAAATTGCAGTCGACCTGTATATAACATACTATCACGCCTGTATTCCCGGAAAGCTTAGACAAAGATGTACTAATGTACATTTACACTTCATTGGTTTGTTGAGATTCCATGTAATAGGAGGCAGTCTATTGCCATTAAGCGGGCACAACTTCGAGCTGCTACTGAGAATTTAGAAAAACTTAGTAACACTTCTTTCTATCTGGGAATCTATATTTTCTTTTATTATTGAACTAGCGGCCCGCCTGCGGTTTCACCCGCGTTGCCCCATTCCTAAGAGCCGTAGCGTAATGTTAAATAGCTTAAAACCTTCCTCTTGAATCACTCTATCTATTAAAAAAAACCGCTTCAAAATCCGTTTCGTAGTTTTAAAGATTTAAGCATAAATAGGGACTGACAGACAGCGACAGCGACTTTGTTTTATACTATGTAAGGATTAAATTCTTTTACAATATGGTCGTTCATTACAAACTAATCAAACGAGGCACGATGACGGGGTCCTATTACAGTGAGAACTGGGCTGTTACTAATACGAGGAGATATTTCTCTACCCACAGGGCCGACTTTAAACTAAGTAGATGCTTACACAACAGTACTAAGTTTTGGGACGTAGGATTCGGAGTAAGGACTGGTACAAGCGTAAGCGATTAGCGGGACATGGTTAAAACTAGCTATACAAACAGATATAGATTGACATTGACATATATAAAACGATAATAAAAAGATGGAAGGAAGATGATCAATCTGATGCAGTCAGAGGCATTAGGTTTTTGGAATTAAATTTAAGGCGATGCATTCGACTGTATGAGGTTGGTTATCTTGACATCTTTCATTTATACATCTTTTTTGACAGTCGGGCTTTTAGATTTTTTAATTAAACTTTTTTATTGTCACTAGTGTCACTCATAATTAAAAGGAATCTAACGCCGCCTCTAAAGCTAAAATCCATCAAGCTGTTTGGGCTACAAAGTGTGTCAAAGAAATATTCATAAATACTCGTACATTTTTTACGTGGGAGAGCCATGCTTCGTCACGCCGGAGCCGGCTCGACCGGAATGATACCACGGCCTCCCAGAAAACCGGCGTTAAACAACGCTTACGTTGTGTTTCGCCGAGTGAGTGAGGTTACTGGAGGCCTAATCCCCTTTTAAAAGGTCAGCAACGCACTCGTGACTCCTCTGGTGTTGCGGGTGTCCATGGGCGGCGGTAATCGCTTACCATCAGGCGATCCGTCTGCACCGATAAAAAAAAACATACATACACTCGAGAATACATAAAAGACAATATTTTTACTAACTCATTAATGATGTAACGAAAATAATATTGTATCTGAACTAGCTACTGCCTGCGACTTTGTCTGCGTGGACTTCAAGATTGGGTCCGACCTGGATAAACAGTAGCCTATATCTTATTCCAGGCTATAATCTATCTGTGTGCTAAATTTTATCCAGATCCGTTCAGCCGTTCTGGCGTGAAAGAGTAACAAACATCCATACATCCACACATCCATACTCACAAACTTTCACGTTTATAATATTAGTAAGGATTTATTATATTTTGTGTGCAAATGAAATAAAATATCTGTCAAAGGTTTCCTTCAAGGAATATTTCAAATTTACATTAGAAAACATTAATAACTTTGTAACTTTATAATTAAAATTTGTAATTAATTCATCTCAATTTGCTGAGTGCTTGTAATAAAGGATGCACTGGTGTTTCAAACACTGTTTATTTCCTCAGAGAATAAACAGCGGGTACAATTATTTTGTTTATATTAAATTCTAGTTTTCTAATGAGTACAGAATAATATCGTCTATATCTCGTATCTATTACTTTGTAATTCTTTTGTTTTATTATCTACTAGTAGTAATATCTTCTTTTCCTATTCTATACCTATTTTTGAACTTCCTACCTATTTAGTTATCTGATTAATTAACATAAGTACCTTTGTTTCGGAATTCGGTGGCGAAATAAAAGAATCCGATCAAATCAAAGGCATTGATTTCCGAAACTCTTTCGCGCATAATATTATTTTGTATGTTTTTGAAGGCGGTTTTACTTTTTCTTAAAAGTTATTTTGTAAGCAGAAAGCTTTTCATGAACGGGTTAATCTGACAAACGGGCAAACAAAATCAGGCAAATGGGCAAAACTGAGCCCGTCATGGTCGTAGCTAATGTCTCGTATTCCATCACCGTGACTATAGGGTAGGGGTATATATAACTTTTATCGGTATGACTCTGACGAGGCAGATGATCCATAAGAATTTTTCGTATTCCAAAAAATGGTTAGTTGAATTAAAATATAAAATAGGTACTTAATGTATTTCTCCCGCTAATCGCTTTCGTTAACACCTAATGCCTATCTAGGCCCACTAGTATCGTCAATTTGCACCCCCTAGTCGACACGTGACGGGTTAAATATCAAACATTATCTACGTCTATTTGTAACCGCACCCCCACTTCGCCGTAACAGATTTTCAACCCTTCACAACCCTCTTTGGGGATTCGTGTAGTCCCTTTTTAAGGGGTGTTCGAAATTGCTTTCTTCGTATTTCGAACGGTTTGGAACTTTTGTAAACTTTGATTAATATGGTGAGGATATATTTTGAAGTGTTTTGAAACTTGGCAGAAAATTCTAGCTAAATCTTTTGTTTTATACTGCCTCAAATGATTTTCTTTCATATCATATCTGAGTTTAGAGATATAAAATATACTCACATACATTCGGAAAACCTCAGTTATTACGTTATTCGTATCGCCTACAGGGTTTCTATTGAAATACAAACACATATGACAATCTACTGGTTTCTGACACTTACGCGACTATTAGACATTGAAATAAAACTACTTTTTACGGATTTTATCGCGTTGTATTGATATTATTTGATTCCCGACGTTTTGGACCCTTTACAGCATCCATGGTCACGGGTAGACTAAGTTGTTGGACGTCTTAATGTTACAATTACCTTACATACATACATACATACATACACTCACGCCTTTCTCCCACAGGGGTAGGCAGAAACTATTGACTGCCACTTGCTACGATTCTTGCATACGTCTTTTGCTTTTTCCACATTCATACATCTTCTCATACATACACGCCGGTTGCGAGTGCTACGCACCTGACCTTTTTGAAGGATTTCGCCAATCAGATCGGCGTATGTCCTTCTAGGGCGACCTCTACCGGCGCTGCCGCTGACATTCGCCTTATAAATTCCTTTCGTTAATCGTCTTTCATTCATTCTTTCAACATATCCAAACCATCTCAGCATATTCTTTTCAATACGCGTCACTACATCATCTTTTACAATTACCTTACATTTTTGTTAATTATAACCGCCGTTTCAAGAAGTCAGCAGTTTGTGAACATACTCTAGACAAGGCCCAGCACTACATCAGATTTTGTAAACCACAAGTCCTTGCTAAAGAAAACCGATTCCTTCCCAGGATGATCTGTGAGGCTATTGAAATTAAAAAAAAACATCAAAATCTCAATAGATAAGATGGCTGGGCCTTACCACCTGCTTGGAACCCCATTATAGATTCCATAAAATCAAAATCCAAGCCCAAAACTGCAAGACTGAACTGTGAGCTCGTTCTGCATGAATCGGATCGCCAATAATTAACAAAAATGTAAGGTAGCTGTTAGTTATTGAAACATTAAGACGTCCAACAACTTAGTCTAGCCGTGACCATGGATGCTGTAAAGGATCCGGAACGTGATAAAATCCGTAAAAAGTAGTTTTATTTCAACATAATTATGACAATCGATCGAAAATCGTTATAAGTGGTAGTTAGTAGCCCAGAAAGCCTGACAACCAGTTATGTAAGTTATCGTTCAAATATTTTTATGTCAACCTAGTTGCTGTTACCTGCAGTTTCATTTACGTCCCAAAAGATTAACATACTTTAATACCGATTCTAGGCGGCGTATCAAAATAAAACATGCACCAGATTTTAAGTTAGACCTCTGGCACTACATCGGTGAAAACTGTATTCAATTTCATGCAGTTGTTTTTGCGAGACAGACAAACTTTCTAAAAAAAATTATTTTGGCTTCTGTTGCTCTTATAAAGATCCCCCATATTATATTTTCTTTAATATCTATAATGGACATACATCGGCCTGTTACAATTTTATTATAAGTACTAGCTTCCGCCAGCGGCTACGCCCGCTTTATCAACGACCCATGTCACTTCCCAGAACAAAATAATCAAATAATTTTCCCGATTATGCAAAATTTTTTAATTGTGCTCCGCTCCTATTGATCGTAGCATGATGAAAAGTATACTATAACCTGCCCAGGAGTATGAAGAACAATTGTACCAAGTTTCGTTGAAATCCGTCGAGTGGTTTTTGTTTCTATAACGAACATACAGACAGACAGACAGACAAAAATTTTACTGATTGCATTTTTGGCGTCAGTATCGATCACTAATCACCCGCTGATAGTTATTTTGGAAATATATTTCATGTACAGAATTGACCTCTCTACAGATTTATTATATGTATAGATAGAAGATAAACTTTTACAAGAATTTAATAAGTCTAGTTGTACGGTTCCAAAAAGTTAATCCTACGGAGACAAACTCCATACATTCTTTTATGTATGAAACTCTATGTAAGTTTTTAAGTAATATAAATTATTATAATGACAAACAAAATAAATTTTATGTAAATATTGTTTTGAAACATCATCATCAAGAATATTATATCCATCTCTATCAATCTAGTTGGTTGAAAATAAAAAATCATACGATAGTGGGCGAAATTCATCTTTATAAGGACACTAGCGGCCCGCCCGCGGTTTCACCCGCCTTGCCCCATTCCTAAGAGTCGTAGCGTAATGTTAAATAGCTTAAAAACTTCCTCTTGAATCACTCTATCTATTAAAAAAACCGCTTCAAAATACGTTGCGTCGTTTTAAAGATTTAAGCATACATACGGACGGACAGACAGCAACAGCGACTTTGTTTTATACTAAGTAGTGATGATAAGTATCTAAATACATAGCTATATATATATATATATATATATATATATATATATACATAGCTTTTTTTTAGTTCATGTATTATAAGTAAATAGTAATTTCTTTTTATTATGTATAAGTTTATTGTTGATGTAAATAAATCTTAATAATTAATTCTAATAAAAAAGTATCAAAGTTATGGTTTTGTCAACATTTTCACTCTCAAATTCAGATGTCATCTATTACTTACACAAGAACTCAAAGCACTTTTATTTACTTGTCCTCTGGTTTTAAGGATTAAAATATCCCTTCGTTAGCAACTTGTTCCTCCCGTGGGGGAGCCACAAAAATGCGTGGGTCATGAAATCAAATTTTAAATGTAGCGAGCCTTTCTTTGAAATACTCTGTGGTTTTAGGAGCATATGGGTGGGTTACTAAGTCTTGCTTGTCTTTTTAGGCCAATTAGAAGGAATACATGTATTTTTTTAAAAATAAACATTTCCTCCACTAGGATTTTCTCCTGTAGGACATATAAATATTTGCTCCGTGTGGGGATCGAACCCATATCACGATCGCTCAGCCGTTACGCCATACATTAATAGATGCACTTGTAACTGTCCATTACAACTGCCTCATTAGCCTAATGGTCTTGAGCGCGACTGCTACGGTAGAGGTCCTGGGTTCCATTCCTAGGACGAGCAAAGTGGTATTGGCTTTTTCTATTAAATTCTCAGTAGCAGCTCGGCGTTTGGAATTTGTGCCCGGTTGATGGCAATAGGCTCTGCGGCTTAGGGACCTAAGTATAGCGGCGAATTGTGGGTGTATAGTACGCATCAGCCTAACCTTTCGGGGTATACGTTAGGCGTAATAAGCGTGATTATATGTTTTTAATATGTGTAAGGAATCGAAGCCAGGATCTCCAGCATAGCAGTCGCGCTCAGGACCACTAGCCTAACGAGGCAGATCATGTGTAATACATTTATTCAACGCGAGCCTCGCAAACGTGATTGGAAAACTTTCAGTGATGAAGTGAATTAATAAATTGCGTCGGTAACATCCATTTAACACTTTGATTACATTTTCTCATCACCCTTGTCACATTCATAATTTTTGGAAAGGTATTATTTATGTTATGATGGTATTATTTATGTTATGAATGAACATCATTAAAATCGAATGGACCGGCTTGACCGGTAATACCACGGCCTCACAGAAAACTGGCGTTAAACAACGATTATGTTGTGTTTCGCCGAGTGAGTGAGGTTACCGGGAGCCCAATCCCCTTTTAAAAGGTCGGCAACGCACTTGTGACTCCTCTGGTGTTACGGGTGTCCATGGGCGGCGGTAATCGCTTACCATCAGGCGATCCGTCAGCTCGTTTGCCCTTCTATCCCATAAAAAAAGAGTGAGGAACAGTGTGATAAGACAATGTAGCGGGCTGAAAGATGATGTAGTGACACGTATTGAAAAGAATATGGTGAGATGGTTTGGACATGTTGAGAGAATGAATGAAAGACGACTGAAACATCAGCGGCAGCGTCGGTAGAGGTCGCCCTAGAAGGACATACGCCGATCTTATTGGCGAAATCCTTCAAAAAGGTGAAGTGCGTAGCACTCGCAACCGGTGTGTATGTATGAGAAGATGTATGAATGTGGAAGAAGCAAAATAAGTATGCAAGAATCGTAGCAAGTGGCAGTCTATAGTTTCTGCCTACTCCTGTGGGAGAAAGGGCTTGTTTGTAGGTGTGTATGTACATATGTATGCATAAAAATGAGTGTTTAAAAAATAGGCGTTTAAAGTTCTTGTACCTAATTATAGGTCGCTAATATAATTAACAATATACATATTAAACTCAGTAGCAGCCTGGAGTTCAGATTTGTGCTCGGTTGGCAATAGGCTCACCCCCTATTACATAGGTCCCTATTGCACACACTGGCGCACTTTGGGTGTACATTAGTTCACCTCTGCCTAACCCGTCGGGGAATACAGGCGTGATAGTATGTTATTATGACCGCCTCATTAGTATAGTGGTAATAAGCGCCATTGCTGCGCTAGAGGTCCTGTGTTTAATTCCAAGGTCGAGAAAAGTGTTATTAGGTTTTTCAATAAAATTTTCAGTAGAAGCTCGGAGTTTGGATTTGTGCTCAATTAATGGCAAAAAACTCGCCTACTACTACATGGGATCTAAATATAAGCGGCGGTAGCCTAATGGCTAGGGCGTCGGACTTGCAATCATGTGGTTGTCGGTTCGAACCCCACCCATTGCACTACCAACGTGAACCCACTCGTAACACAAGCATTTAGCTTAGCACGAGGGGTTAACAAGAATACTAGTAATGTGCGACCCACATTGCTAGTAAGCTTTTTTAAAAAAGAACAAAGAACATATATGTCGCAAATTGGATAATAGTTATAACCGTAACCGCTTCATGTGCAGCCAAAAAATTTAAATTGCAAAACAGTTTTAGAAAGACTTAAAATAGCATTCTCGGTGAAATTCCTGTGAATTAAAATGTTGTTGAATCTTGTGTCAAACTCCCGGGACTAAGGTCCCGACTAAGTCCCCAAATGACCCAATCAGGATAATTTGGGGTGACATCGTTACTTTTGCTCGAGGCAAAAGTGTTCTCTCTAAAATTCCTTGATGTTTTTCACAAAGACCATCTATTACACCGTTTCTGTAAAAAAGTAATTGGTGAGAATATAAAAACCTGTTTCACTGACTCGCGAACACATCAACGTACCCAGTCCACTATTGATTAGCAAAATCGCAATTTTTTATTTCAATTAGACCATAAATACAGGTACTTTTGAAGTGTCAAAAATACTTGCACGGATTGAAATAGTAGTTCTTATGGAGAAGAGCCGGCAAGAAACTCCATAGATACTCCATTTGCAATGTTTTTCTTCTATTTACTGTTCTCTTTTACTCTTTCATTGAAAAGTCTTGAACATCACCGCACAGTTGCTAGCTTATTGGTTTTTTATCGGATACATTTCGGAGAGTGTGCATCAGATCTCCACGATCTTATTCCCCCTAGCCCTTTCCACTATCGGACGACCAGAAGCACGAAAAAGCGTCATCGATTCATGGTAGACATTCCAAAAACCGGAACGAAACGCTTTAAGTCCACGTTTATTATGCGTACCGCTGAAATATGGAATGCACTTCCTGAGTGGGTCTTACCCGATAGATATGGTGTTTTTAAATCATGATTGAATCGGTTTCTTCTAGGCAAACGCGCTCCAACGTAGATCGCAGTATCGCATAACATCAGGCGAACTAGCGGTCAAGCGTAAGCTTATCACGAATAAAAAAAAATCGCAAGCATATTGATTTAGCATAATTGTTATCTCGAATTCATCTTGATTATAAACAAAATGAAAAAATAGGAACATTTGGAAACTTTATAACTTTTAATATCAAGCTTGTAAATATACTTTTTCATAATAAACTAAAAACAAAAGCTAAAGCTGTTGATGAAAATAAATGACTACACGAAACTCCTATAAGCAAAGAAATTCAGAAATGTAAAGAGTATTTTGTAACTTTTTTGTTTGTTTATTTGAATAATGGTACTTTAATAATTTTACTGAAGACATTGTTTCTCAGAATGAAAATCCCGAAGCAAAAGATAATAAATCAAATGTCAGTAGTTCTTTATTTGCATTTCTTATTGAAATCTGAGCTTATTGTTTCTTTATGCTTCTTAATTAAGGGGGTTATCTTTATTTGGACAGCCATGTTGTTAACTCAAAATAAATAGCCATCATCATCATTCTTATGCAGAATTTAATTTAAATTTTTCTTCTATAATAATGATCGTCAATCATTTGGATCTATAGATATTTCTATATTACCTACATCAAGAGTTTAAATAAATATAAATGATACAGCGTCTCTGGTAAATTTTAGTTAGGATAGCTTGATGGAAAACGGCTATCTGAACAACCAAAATTTGTATGTTTTTGCCAATTTTACGATCAATTTTCGATCTACATAATAAGCAAAATAACATTATTCATACATATATACATACACTCACGCCTTTTTCTAACAGGAGTAGGGAGAAACTATAGACCGCCACGTGCTAGGATTCTTGCATCCTCCTTTGGCTTCTTCCACATTCATACATCTTCTCATACATACACGTCGGTTGCAAGTGCTACGCATCTGACCTTTTTGAAGATTTCGCCATTAAGATCGGCGTGTATCCTTCTAGGGCGACCTCTACCGACGCTGCCGCTGACATTCGCTTTATAAATTCCTTTCGTTAATCGTCTTTCATCCATTCTTTAAACATGTCCAAACCATCCTAGCATATTCTTTTGAATATGTGTCACTACATCATCTTTCGGCCGGCAACGTTGTCTTATCACACTGTTCCTCAATCTATCACTATTCGTTCACTGTTTAATTACGAAATGTCATAAACTATGAGTATAGCCCGCTAAGAAAGGACACATCAGCTAAGAAAGGATTTCGGGAATTTCCCACGGGATTGGGAATTACAAGATCAAAGCAAGTAATACCGCAGAACACGCCCAGTATACAAAAGACTCGTAATTCTCTCAGCAATGTAAGCTTGCTAGTTATTGACATAATAAATAACCCTAGTTATGGAGTACATTAACTTATTGTTATAGCTTCGCTAATACCGTGGTTATGGTGTTCGCTTACATTGTTATTACTTAATTAAATGGAAACTATGTTTATGATCTATTTTCCGTATGTACTGTAAAGTATTAATAGACCTTGATGAAAGGAAAGATTAACTATAGACATCAATTTCAAAGTGTTTTTAGAAGTTATGTTTATAAGAAACCAATATTATAAGTCCTTGTAACTGTAGACAAATTATGTTTTTGTGTAAGATGTGGTACCTGACGGTCTGTGGGAAAAAACTATAAATTGGATCCCACACGGAGCGAAGCGACAACGTGGTCGGACGCGCTATGAGATCAAATCTTAAGATAGAGATTCGGCCTCTAAAACACTGAACAAACAGAGCGGTTTGGAAAGAGATAAGCGAGGCCTTTAACCAGGAGTGGGATGAATCGGGCACGAAAGAAATAAGTTATAGCAATTTTATAAATAAAAATTATAGAAAATCTTTGCCGTTTTCAAATGTTATTCAATATCCCTTTTTTGTAGCTGTGAATAATACTTTCCAGGAACCTATCTTTTTAACTGTAATTATTAAGATGTTTACAACAGATATCCGTTTTATACTGACGTCTGACAAAACTTTACGGATTTCATAGCTTTGCGTTAACAAATACACATATAGAAAAATAGCTATAAGAAAAACCTCCTGTGTAGTACCTGCATTGCTTTTCCGAATATTCGTCTTAACAAGTTCGTATCGATAACACAATTTAAAATAAATTACGCTAAGGTGTAACCAAGCTCTGTCTCGGTCTCTACGGGTATTTGATGAGTTCGCAATTTAAAACGGTATAAGGAAATTTTTCGTCTTTTTAAGGATAAAAGCCTTAAGGGTCTGTTTCCTTTTGTGTTATTACGTATTCAAATTTTATTATTTTGAGACTGAAATTTATCAAAGACTTTGTATTAAGAATTATGGAGTATTTTTTCTGTAGCTTTCGTGAAAGTAATTGTATTTATTGCTGTATTGTTGGCAAACATTTATCATACAATGAATTGATAAATTGCATTTGCTTCTTTATGAAGATTTTGTTTTATTTGTTCTTATGGCTTGGTGTAAAAACATTGAGAAAATATTTGAAATATAGATTAAAAAAATGTTTTACAAATTGAAGAAAAATCGCAAGGGACCAAGAATGTTGCCTTAAGGGTCCGGCGGAGCTTGAATTGCCCACAAAAACGTAATTCCGAAATAAATCGTAATCCAGACAATATTCTATCAAATCAATTATGTTATTATTCGGATTTGGATACCATTAATCTAGGTTCCTACGGTACGATTTCGTCTACTATTAGTTCACTGGAAATAAAATACCGAAAAATAGTTCCAAACTTGGTAAAGTTATCAAAAATTGCATTCGCTTACATTTATTTTCAGTGAAGTATTTTGGACAAAATGGTAACGTAGGAACCTAGATTAACGGTATCTGAATAATAATAGAATTTGATTAAGTTGCATTTGAATTACGATTTATTTCGGAATTACGTTCGTAAGAGAAATTCGCTCCGCCGGACTCTTAAGGAACACATCATTAATTTATTTAGCTAACTTCATGTTGCTGTAAGTTATTAGATTTGTAGATTTATCAGTACTATATACAACAGCTTTTGTATACATTCCAATATCTATGCAAACTAATTATAGTTAACCAAACTTCTTGAATGCCTTCGAGATGAACAATAACACAAATATTATATTGGGTGTCCGAATGAGTAAAATATATTGAATATTATGAAGACGTGTGTAACCTTGAAGATACTATTTTTATATATTTCGCCATTATTTGAACAACCCACGTAAATAACGTTCACATTTAGGGTCGAAACTATAGAAAGCATATATAGAAAGTCCTATTTTATCTCCGGACAATGGATCCTTGCGATAATGGGACACCCTTAAACGGGTCAATCAACCAATTAATGGTCCGTCTTCAAAGTGACAGCGACACCTGGGCTTCTTGCACATGAAAATGTGAAGATGATTTTATATTCTTTTGTGTTGGAACATAATAAAATACTATTACGCTTGTTTTCTCTGCAAGATGAAAGATCCTCGATGTGTTTCTAAGTTTCATGTCATAAGGCCCAGAGTATTGCCATTAATCACTAATTCAAAGGGGTCTGCTTCTGTGTATTTCTTTACAGGAAAACCCAACACTTTGCCTGAACTACGAATCGGACTCAGGACTTTGCGTTGAGAATCTGTGCCCACCATCACTAGAATAATGTGAGGCAGCATGTGTGTTGAAGGCCTCAGTAAAATTGATTGACTGTTTTTTTAAATTAGAATTTTTCACCAAATAGGTCGCGTATCGACTTTGATTTTTAAATTTAAACCGGCCTCCTTTTACAAAGACGTGTTAGTAGTAGTTCGATATTATTTTTCTTCTCCAATGCCACGTCACAATACAATTTCTCCAATGTGGAGACTATTCTTATGTAAAGACAATAGCAGCTAATCACGTGTGTCAGCGCGCGACTGCATGACACGTCCGGTCTTTTCAAATCTACACAAGCCTTTGGTATAAATGCTAAAACGGTTATGGGGTCCCTAGACCGTGAATGCTTGAAAAGCATGGGATTTATCTGTGCTTGTCAAGATTTTTTGGCTGTTTAGAACGATGACTTATGATGATACTATTGACGTAGTAGCTGAGCGATCGGCTTCTACGCTACGTGTTGTGGGTATGTAGGGTTACCAACTCCTGTAAGAACCAACCCGGGACGATTTTAATAAATGGGTGATAGGGGGTGGAGTTTTGGAAGAAAATCCCAAATATTTGTTAAGTCATTTTTATTCTTAAGTTTATAATTAACAAAAAAAACGGGAAATATGATTGCGGCCCGGGAGCTCGGGAGGTTTACTATTACAACCGGAGTCTCCCGGGCATTTCAGGAGGGTTGGGAACTCTAGGTGCGATCCCCGCACGGTCCAAATATTTGTATGACGTACAGGTAGTTGTCCCGCGTCTGGGTGTTTGTGTATGTCACAATTTGTGTTTGTATACGCATCCATAATACAGGTGAAAAAACTAGCATGGAACAACGTTCTTTTAGAAATAGATCCATGACAAGAAAACTACTTATGATAAAGCTTGTCGATAGTTGATATTTCAAACATGACCAAAATATGTATGATAATATGATATAGTAATTGAAATTGTAATCGTGAAATGTTCGACACAAATGTATAATTTGTTTGTGAATTAAATAAATACTTTCAAATACTTGTTTGCATGTTTGAAGTATGAAATTAATAATTAGTATTAATTGACAGCGGCTGACCACAAACTAAACATTAACATGGCTGCCGTGACGTCATCGACAAGTCCCATCAGTTTAAGATTATTGCAATTGATTAATGAATATTTATGTATTTAAACAGGTGTGCGTTTCTATACATTATGGTTAATTGCTTATTCAATATTTATATTTTTGTATTTGAGCTTGAAGACAGAGATAGCTGAAGAGAATGACAGTTTTACCCAGGACCATAAATTGACTTCAAGTTTAGGCTGATAAAAAATTGTTAAAGAGCATGATCATGTACTTTTTGGGAGGGTACATAAAATGCATGTACCCTCATGTTCACGTTTTCATTTTGTGGCAAAGCAGTATATTACCTTTCGTAATTTGTTTCATCTACTAATCACTTCTCGAATACTTATACAATTACATAAAAACGATTCGTAAACATGTTTATAAACGTAGCTATGTTTGTTTATACACATCTCGTATTTAATAGTTTAGCAGCAAAAGTTATAACGACTGTGTGCTGACGTCGCGGCTAACTTGAAGTTGTATCAAACAGCTTAGGGGACCGTTGTATAGATAGAGCCGTCGTTTGTGTGTTCTCAAAGTCTAGGTAGAAGTCGACTGTAAAGATTACTTGTATTTATATGGTATGAATACCGTTTGCAATGTAATGAACGACTGTATTGTGAATGAAATTAATTCAAAACAGTATACAATGAAAAAGCAGTGATAGCTTAGTGGTATGACCGTTGGACTGCCAAGTCAAAGGTCTCTAGTTTTATCCCAAGGCTATTTATTACGCACACGACTTCGAAAAGTCAGAGGTGCGTCTCTGACTTTTCGAATTCATGTGCGTAATAAATAGTTAATTATCACGCGCTTAAAACGGTGAAGGAAAACATCGTGAGGAAACCTGCATGCCTGCAGAGATTTTCTCGACGGCGTGTGAAGTCTGCCAACCCGCACTAGGCCAGCGTGGTGGACTGTAGCCTAATCCCTCTCATTCTGAGAGGAGACCCGTGCCCATCAGTGGGACTGTATAATGGGTTGATTATGTTATGTTATGTAGTATGCAATTATCAAAAAGATAATATAAATTCCCAGATCGAGAAAAATGTTACTGAGTTTTGAGTGTACTGAGCAGCTCGAAGCTTGGAATTATGCCCGCTTAATGGCAATAGACTTGCCTCCTATTACATGGAATTTCAACAAATCAATGAAGTGTAAGTGTTATCAGTACACCTCTGCGTAAACCTTCCGGGAATACAGGAGTGAGGATATGTTATATACTGGCCAACTGCAATTTAGCAGAGTTTACACGCCTTCAAGAAACGTCTTTGGTATACCTATAGGGTAAAACCGGGATAGATGTTGCACTTTTTAAAATCACTGTATATCTCTCAGTACAAAAAGCAATATACTTTATTTGTAAAACTGGCTGTTACTTTGGTTTTTTATCTACAAATTTATGAAAAGCAATAAACATTATCTTGAATATTTGCAGAGTATTAGCGATTTTTGTGGACCTGTATATTTTGGGACATCTATCCTACTATGGAATAGTTGCCTAATCCATGTAAATTACATTTAGGATAGATACCCCGCCGAGAAACAGGATATCTATCCTTCAAAAACTGATCGTAAATTCATCTTGATGAAGCGACGGTAAGCCGAATGGTTAGGGCGTCGAACTTGCGATCATGTGGTTGCCGGTTCGAACCCCACCCATTGCACTACCTAGGCACAAGCATTTTAGCTTAGCACGAGGGGTTAACAAGAATACTAGTAATGTGCGACCCACAAAAAAAAACTTTGATCTTATTTTGCCTTCCCATGCAATCGCACAGAGACATGAGACACGATTAACTTAGTGGTAGTTGGAGAATTTTTCGATAGATTAATAAAGCACGCGAGTTTGATCTGCGAATCTATAGTATGTAGGTATTTATAATCGGGACAACTATACCCCTGAGGCAACTATCCCGGTTTTACCCTAGTGTGTATACGTACGACATACTTTATCCAAGTCAAATTCAAAGTAAAAATCGAAGCAGAAGTCGAAACCGAAATCGAAGTAAAAATCATTTAAGATTCTCTATGTGTATGTATCTGTGGATATTGTATACCAAATAATTATTCACTCAAAGTCATGTTTTTTAAAGTGTCAATGGAGTTTAAGAATAAAGTTAAAAAAAAAAAGCGTTCTAGTAATGTGGGTCGTACATTACTAGTATTCTTGTTAACCCCTCGTGCTAAGCTAAATGCTTGTGTTACGAGTGGGTTCACGTTGGTAGTGCAATGGGTGGGTTTCAGCCACATGATCAGCAGTCCGCCGCCCTAGCCATTAGGCTACCGCCGAAATTTCACCTGTGTTTCTTCTTAAGACCCACTTATTGGGAACTTGCCTCAAATACTGAATAAGGCATCATACTGAGGTGCTATGCAAACCTTCAGTGTACTTTATGTAGTATGCAAATGCAGATTACACCTCGCATTGCTGTCGTGGACTGATTAATCTGCATTTCTATGTCTAGCTGCATTAAACATAATATGTTTAGGATTCATACTTAGGGATAGTTTATTTTCTTATTGTTGATTGGGTCTGCTCTTCACCTGATAGAAAACGATGGCTTCCTTTTCCCGATTATTTGTCAGATTTTATCTGACCACATGCGGTGGAATATTTTAAACGTAGCTATAATTTAGATGCAAAAAATAGATGCCTATGCATCTTTTAAGACCTCTCCAAAGCGTTCGACACGGTTTGTGTCCCTACACTGCTGGAAAAACTACAAAAGCTAGGAGTGCGAGGGTTGACCCAAAACTTTTTTAAAGACTACCTAACAAATAGGAGACGACAGATAGACTTAGTCACAGTAAGAATAAGGCGATTGATATATGTTTTTAAATCCCTACGAGATGTCTTACCACATGATAAACTGATACTAGTCTATCTGTCACTATGCCAGTCTGTAATACAATACTGTATCACGGTCTGGGGTGGTGCAGCTAAAACGCACCTTATCAAATTAGAGAGGGCACAGAGAGCGGTCCTAAAGGTAATGACCAGGAAACCGTACAGATACCCTACTGTGAACCTGTACGCAAACTGTAATGTCCTCTCAGTTCGACAGCTGTTCATCTTAAAAACTGTCCTCCGAAAACATCGAGATGTGCCCCTCCCAAACCTAAATCAACGCAGCTTATCATCTGCATGCCCTCGTGTCACTTGTAGAACCGCCTTCGCAAGAAAACAAACGCGTAGTATAAGCGCTAAATTATACAACGATGTTAATAAAAAACTAAATATTGTTTCAAAAAGTAGACGTGAAGTTAAAGCAATACTTACTGATTGGTTAAAACAACTAGATTATCAAACTACGGAAGAACTGCTTACTTCTCCTTATGTACAAACAGTACTGTGTACCCTTAGTGCGACTGTACACTGCCTCCCAAGATACAGGCTTTTGGCCTAGTTTGGGAATCAGTATCAGTACATATTGTAATTAAATACCCAACTTTTGTGCCTATTTGTATACAAATGTCTGTAATGTATGTGTCAATAAACATTTTTTTTTATTTATTTATTTATTTTATTTATTATTTCTATCCCATTTGCGGAATCAAATTACTTGGTAAGGTCGACGTCCTCATGATAAGTTTTTTGTAGGTACTTCTGATTACTAGTTTATAGTTTTTATCCTACTTACTAATTGCTTACGATTGCAATAGCAAGGAAAGTATGCTTTTGCCTTCCCTCTTAAAAAAATTGCTTAATCAGTCTAGATTGTACAAACTACATAAACTTACACTATCATCAACGCTTATCACTGTTACTTTTAAAACAATTTTCAATGTTTCATATATTTATATTTCCTCGTCCATATTTTTCTTTGATCATCCTCGATCCTCCAATCTCGGTCAGAGCTCCCGGGAATATTATAGTAAAAAATATTGAAAGCATCCCTAAGAATACGCGGAATATTTTTTATCATTTGCAAGGCTTCTTGCTGTGATACTGAAATTTATAGCAAATTATATCCTATTATTATTCGATTTATCCGAAACATTTCTTGGCCCCACAAACTAGTCCATAAATTTTGCACTATCTGACTAAAAATATGCCTCTCCCACAGGGGTAGGCAGAAACTATAGACCGCCACTTACTACGATATATGCAATTAATTTGACTTTTCAGAAGTATTTATTAATGATCTCATTGAAGTAAAACATTTTGAGTTTGGCTTTGAATGAAAAATACTTTTTTTTAAACCTATTTTATATTTCCGACAGCCACAAAAAGCCTACCCCTGACAGTAAGGCATTTATATTAAAGACGAAGTCGCTGATATATTAATAAAATAAGACATGTCAACTGTCTTCATTCGTCACTGTATTGAAACAGAGACGTCACGATGGATTTATTGAATTTCGACAAGTCGAGAACACATCACGATATGTGATTTATGAATGACTATTATTGTATTTCTTGGTCTCAACCAATGATAAATCTAATATAACTATTCTAATATCAGTATAACTATTAAGTTATTTTAGTGAAGGAAATATTCGACCGCGGGCTGTATTCGAACCTGCGTCTTCTGGTTAGATACACCAGACGCTCTGACCTCTAAGCCACCGCGAGTCCCACCCGCCGAGGTAACGTTGGCGATATCTATTGAAAAGCATCTATTTATAACCTTAGCATGGAAAATGCAAAAAAAAACACACAAAAAGATAATATAACTAATATAATTATAAAAATAATATAATTTGCATTATGTAATAATAATAGTACAATAGCCATACTCATTTATAAAAATCTACATACCTATCCATGTTTGCCTACACTATTTTTTTTTATGTGATAGGAGGGCAAACGAGCAGGCGGATCGCCTGATGGTAAGCGATTACCGCCGCCCATGGACACCCGCAACACCAGAGGAGTCACGAGCGCGTTGCCGACCTTTTAAAAGGGAATTGGGCCTCCGGTAACCTCACTCACTCGGTGAAACACAACGTAAGCGTTGTTTAACGCCGGTTTTCTGTGAGGCCGTGGTATCACTCCGGTCGAGCCGGCCCATTCGTGCCGAAGCATGGCTCTTCCACGTAATACTATGGGGAGTGCTCCGAGGAAGTGTTCGGATTGATCCCTGCTGCTTCTTTCCGCCATCGTTCTACGCCGCAGCAGTTCCATCCCCATCATCTTGATGGTTGGCAGTCCACAACAGTGCGTTTCTCTAGAAACTTTCTGCCTCGCCCAACAAAGCCGTGGAATGAACTTTTGCTTGTAGTGTTTCCGGACCAATCCGACCTTCAAACCTTCAAGAAAAGAGCGTACTCCCTTTTAAAAGGCCGGCAACGCATTTGTGACTCCTCTGGTGTTGCGGGTGTCCATGGGCGACGGTAATCGCTTACCATCAGGCGACCCGTGTGCTCGTTTGCCCCCTATTAAAAGAATGTTACGGAGTCCAATGTACAACAGTATGAAATGTAGAAACCACCGAAATCCATGTACGTTTTAATATATTATGTCGTTTTATATAAAATAAATAAATACTAATAATTTTATCTATACATACATATATTAAGTATGTTGAGAAGTCTTGTCTGTAATTGAAAAAAAAAGCGAGTTAAGGAGAATAATAGGGCGATACTAAAGGCGAATTAATGATTTTAGAATTGCTGTCTATCTATAGGTATGTATGTCCGCTCATATCTCAAGATCTACAAGACAGATTTCTATGAAACCTGGTGTACAGGTAGATTATCAAGATTATCAATTATTACCTTACAGGTAGGTTCCAAAAACTTTATATACCTACGGTACGGGTTAACACACTGCATAGTGCATACGATCGGTATGCACTATCTCTCAGGCTGGTTTTTTATATATATTTTCCTTCACCGTTAGACGTAATATAGTCACGAGGCACAGAAGGGATTATTTGGATACTATATTGTAGGTATTATGTACATTATCCCCTTAAAATAATTTATTATACTTGTAGATCCTTTCATCTCTCCTTTTACAGAGTCCATCAAATAATAATCCGACGACCTACATTCATACAAAACCTCAGTAGTATTGTGCCGCTGTCTTGTATTATTCCTTTTCCCTTTTATTCACTAAAAACGGTGAGTACAGGCGTCCTATTGTGTAGTTTGCTACAGACTTTGTAAAATAAAAGTTTGAGATTCATAAAATAGGGTAAAACTGAAGGGCAGGGAAAAAAAATTAGGGACTTCAAACCTTTTTCGTTTTGTCTCAATTTACTTTTTATTGTCGAATAAAAACTTAACATAGTGTCATAGATTATATGAAAAGGTTTATTTTAGGAAATCTTCAATTTTTTTTTTTTCAATTTTCATAATATCTTCTTCCTTTATGGACTACTCCACTGCTAGGTGTTCCATATTTTTTATATCAAGAAGCATGTTAATTGACCATTTTCTTACAAAAAATTGCTATATACATATTTAGTTAAGTTTGCAAAGTTCCCATTTTTAAGGGTTCCCTACCCCAAAATTAAAAATCGGTGCCCTTATAGAATCACTTTATTGTCCGTCCGTCCATCTGTCAAGACTCTTTATCTCGGGAACGCTTGGAGGTATCGAGTATATATATATATATATTGTATATATACTCGATATATTTCGACACTCTCAAGGAAATCAAAATTTATAGGCTATTTTCTGTTGACCTAGAACTATGAAATTTGGCAAGTAATACCGTCTTATACTACAAGTATAGAGAAAAATCTGAAAACTATACATTTGCAATTAATTATAATATGTACCTATAAATTTGTACGGAACCCTCGGTGGTTGACTCCGACTCGCCCTTTTATTCTTGATAGGGTTACGCTTGACCGCCAGTTCGCCTGATGTTAAGCGACACTGCAATCTACAATGGAGCGCGGTTGCCTAGAAGATACCGATTCACTCTTAATTTAAAGACACCCAGATTATAGAAGAAGAATGTATTAATAAAAATGCCTCAGTTTAAAAAAAAATATTTTGACAATTAATTTATTTGACGACTCGGACATAAAATTTCTTTAATATAAAATACCTGACGCCGCATTTAAGTGACATATTTTCTAGCCACAAACAAATTTAAATTCCGCTTAATATTGTCCCTGAAGCGAATATTATAAATTCATTTTATAACTCGGTGGGATTCTGTTGGTTAGAATAGATTTTTGAAATGTATGACACAGCTGTTATTTGTTTATATGTTATTATTAAAGCTGGCATTGGGATTATATTTTAGGAACTTATTTCGGCATAAGTAATATAAACTTATATGTAACTAATCTCATTAGCCTAGTGGTACTTACTAAGCACTACTCGCGACGCTAGAGGTCATGGTTTCGATTCCCAGGTCGAGTGTGTCATTGGGTTTTTCTATAAAATTTTCAGTAGCAGCTCGGATTTGAGCCCGGTTAATGGCAGTAGGCTCGACCCTTATTACATGGGACCTAAACATACCAGCGAACTGTGGGTTAGGACACCTTTGCCTAACTCTTAGGGGAATACAGGCGTGATGTTATGTCACTAATTTCATTCCTGTAATATATGACATCGGGCTCGACAAAGCTTCGATATCTCAGATAACCTCCAAATAAGTTGTCAATCGATATATTATCGCGTTTCATTTAACCGTTATATTCTGCGTAGGTATCAGTCATCATGCCGATAAAACGAGCGCCAAATATTTACCAATCTAGCGTCCTAGTAGAACTATCATAGCGAAGCGAAGCGATGCGATGCTATGAAATAATGTATGACGGAGAAGATATGTAGGTATGTATTAGATATTGTAATTTGCGAAAAGACGAATCTATTGAAGACTATCGTTCAATTATTTTATACTATCGTGTAAAATGTTAACCCAATTTTGACAGATACTCTTGTCACTATTGCTCACAATTTATTTGGTTTTGTTTTTGTTAAGACAGTTCGCATTCTAGAAAACTATAGAAAATCCTGTGCCGCGGGGGAGTTCACTAACATAAACTTAACAGACGTAACATACTCTCATACTTGAAAACACTCGACACAGTGGCGAGAAAAAGTGCACTCGGTTAGGCTACGGGAATCAAAATGTGACTTGTTGAATTAAGAATTTAATCGCGGCGCTTCGCTCTACAACTTTGTAGCTCACGTAGGACGTAGGATATTGTTTACTAACACGAAGCTGTAACGTTTGACGGATTGGTATGTCAATCGATGTACATATGTTGTTATCTTGGCAAGGTCGGAAATTGACGTGAATCGATGCTTATGTAGGCTGGATTTAGAATAGAATTATGTTATTTCGTGAATAAAATATATATGCTCACCCCATATTATATGGGACCTAAAACATATTGGTGAATAGTAACTGTGGATGTACATTAGAATTTATTAGTCTGTGTTGTGGATGTACATTAGAATTTATTAGTTGTTGTTGGGTGTCAATTATGTGACCCACAGGTTTCAAGTCTATATACCTATGAATTCTACACATATAATAAAATTGTAACAGGACGATGTCTGTACTTTAAAGATATTGAAGAAAAACTAAAAATTACATAACATACCATCACGCCTGTATTCCCCGAAGGGTTAGGCAGAGGCGTCCCATGTTATGGGGGCGAGCCTATAGCCATTAACCGGGCACAAATCCAGACTCCGAGTTGCTACTGAGAATTTCATAGAAAACCCAATAACACTTTACGCGACCTGGGGATCGAACCCAGGACCTCTAGCATAGCAGTCGCGCTTGGGACCACTAGACTAACGAGCCACAAAAAATTACATAGTAAACAAAATAGAATTGTTGTTTGTCTCTATTTTTGTACGTGTATCTCGCAAAAACTACTTCATGTTCTGTACTGTTGTTTGCTTTTGTTAATTTAGTGTAAGGTTTTGTTATAAAAATAAGAGCGCATCTCGCCGTTAAACCATTACGTTTGGCGAGTATACCATGTAATGTAGTAATTTAAGTTTGTAATTGTAAAGCAAATTAAAAGAAAAAAAAAATGAAATTGGATGTGGGTTTCACTTCACAGTCGTATTGCTGGAGATCTAATTTAAAATCTGGTGCATATATTCATCTTGATATGCTATCTAAAATCCTTTTGAACCGAGTGAAACCGCAGACAGCAGCTAGTCATTATTAAAGAAAATTTAGCCACGTTTCACAAGGGTATGTTAAACTATTTTGTTCGGGTTCCACGTGAGCTAATTAAAAGATGGAGTTAGCAGCTCGGTAGATGTGCTTTGAAAACTAATATGTATGAAGTTGGCGGATGATATTAGATAGAATAATAGTGGGGTTCGGAGTCTAGCTGTATCTACATATGTAACTGTGTTTTTAAATTACTATTTCTAATTGCCAACGCCAAAAACATGGGTGTCATAAGTTTAATGTGTGCATCTGTGTATGTATGTATGTACTAGCTTCTGACTTGTCTGCGTGGACTTGGGAATTGGGTCCGACCTGGATAAAAAGTAGCCTCTGTGTGCTTCCACACTATAATCTATCTCTGTGCCAAATTTTATCCAGATCCGCTCAGCCGTTTTGGCGTGAAGGAGTAACAAACATCCATACATACTAACTGTCGCGTTTATAATATTAGGTAAGAAAGCAAATAATATGTATATTTATGATGGCAACATTAAAATATTTGGTAAGAAAGTAAGGATGTGTGTTTCTCTATATCTGTCTGTTGCATCATAGCTCCCACACGAATGGACCAATTTTGATTCAGTTTTTTTAGTTTAACGGTGATTTGATTGAGAGTGTTCTTAATTATGATTTAAAAAAATCTCGCCAGTCGTATGAAGATTATCAACTCTTTTCTAGATCATGAAGGAACATGAGCAACTTCCGCAGGTCTTATCGGTTTGAAACGTGTTATCCTGTTACTTCAATGATATTGCAAGGAAATGGTGACGATGACTTTATGTTGCGGGATTTTTTATTTTAATTTTAATTTAAGATGTTCAGTAGCCTTAGCACGAACAACTTGCGAAAAAGTATTCGTATCGTCATGGAGACCAATTTGTATGAGATTTGGACCAGCGCCTCTATCGTGACGATACGAATACTTTTTCGCAAGTTGTTCGTGCTAAGGCTACTGTTTCTTGAACGAAACTAAATAGAATACGCCCTTTAGTGGTCGAAATTATTAATTAACCATTAAAAATCGTGAGGAAACCTGTATCCTTTCTGCTGCCTCGGACTCGGGTTTCCTTTCACAACAAGAGGGGTTGCTGGGCTAATGTGGATTTTCAGACTTCAAACGCTTGTAGCTTGCGGGCGGATGACTTTAGGAGTCCGTCGCCCCACCACACAATGGCCCCAATAGGTGGCGCGCGTGTTTGGTACCCGCAAGATCCTGATAAGGATGCAAGGCCTGGCCCTCTAAAGGCTAACTGGATCACAGCATGTCATGGTCATAGCGAATGCCAAGGTCGTGGTGAATGTCATGAATCCATGGTAGTGACTACAGGGCAAAGGAAGCGGCGGTAGCCTGGTAGCCTAATGGGTAGGGACTGGTACTGGGACTGGCGATCATGCGGTTGCCGGTTCGAAACCCACCCATTATACTACCGACGTGAACCCACTCGTAACACAAGCATTTAGCTTAGCACGAGGAGTTAACAAGAATACTACATACTATTTAAAAAAAGGAAGATAAATACGGTTTTTAGCCAGTACGAGTCCGACATACTCTGTTGCCTTCCCAGGTGGCGGATTTTCCGTGCTAAAAATAATATTAATAATTTTTAATACGCCTGACTTTTAGTAATCATACGGAACGGTGCGTGCGTTAAATTTGACCTCGATAAGTAAGGTCTTGGCAGTTCAAGGTCATTCAACCAAGTGCTTTTCATTTTAAAATCTAAAAAATATTTCTCATAAATGTTTGATTTAAAATACGCACATAAGAAAAATCAATAAAGACACACATCTCAGGACTGGGTTATTTTTTTCCACGCTCATGTCCCCCCCCCCTCCTACCTCCCCACCCCGCAAAATCTGTCTGCGCCCAGTCTAGACCGACTCCTTTTGTTTAAATATAAAATTTGCGAGCTGGCAGCCACTCGCAATCGATAATACGCATGTAGGATGAAGCTTAGTTAAGTTAGTTTTTTATCGTATACTAGCTACTGCCCCCAGTTTCACTCACGTCCCAAAAAGATTACCATACTATAACTCCGATTCTAGTATTAGGATGAAACATGCACCAGATTTTAAATTAGACATCTAGCAATACATCGATGAAAACTGCATTCAACTCTATGTAGTAGTTTTTGCGTGATGCGCATACAAACATACATACAGAAAAATCTATAAATTGGTATTTTGGCTTCTGTTGGTCTAATAAAGTGTTTGACTTTGACATTGAGTTCGACTCCATAGCACCATTTGAGTTCGACTCCCGGACGGAACAAATATTTGTACGACCTCTAAGTAATTGTTTCGGGTCAGGTTGTTTTTTTTGTGAGAATTTGTGTTTGTAAACTGCCCTGAAAAATGGAGAAATATTGGGCGTATTTATAAAAAAAAACTAAGTAAACCGTTGATAGAAAAAATAATATAAAAAATACTGTTCAAAAAAAGTAATGATGGGTTCATCTCGTAGCGCATTGCTACGTGCTACGACGACGTCGTAGTCGTAGACAGTAGGTCGCCAGCTACGTCGTAGCTAGTACGCACAGCTACATATTAATCAAGCTATTCATTTCCAATGTAAGCTGACCTCCCATTCACGGAAAGCATATGCGAGGTCAGCCTTTACTGGACCTGTATAATTATGTATAGTACTTAGATGTTTTCGGCAGTTTTTCTCGCGTCCTCAAATTATGATAAATATTTCATTAAATAATATAGTTTTTGTAATATTAATTTATATTATAATAATATTAATTTAGTTTTTCTTACTTAAAAAAAAACAGTATTTTCGTACAAACTTAAAAACACCATACAAAAAAAGAAAGAAAAAAGAAAACTTTCACCCTTCGGTTCCCCCCCTTAGCATGTGAAAATTCAAAAACCCTGAAACATCACCATTTATACATACTCAATATCTGTAATTCAATTTTTTATGTTTCTAACTTCAAAGAAACAAAGACTTTCATACAAAGGATTACATAACATTTTCGAAACCCTCGACTAAATGACTACATACATATTTTTATTTATTTATTCCCAACAGTCCTTACAGACTAAATATATGTATATGTATATATATATATATAAATATATTTATTTTAAAAAATCCGTCGGGGCTGTCATTCCCATTTTTTGAATTTCAATTTCAATTAAAATGCAGCATAGAACTGCTATGATGTGTCTTGTAGAAGTAGATGCAGCCCCCGCCGGATTGTAGGTATGTGAATATATGTAGGTAGTCATTTAGCTAATGATTCATTACATTAATTGCCGTCTCTGAGTGCGACAGTTAAAATTGTGTAAAATTATGCGTACGATGACCTCTTTTCATAACATACGCGTGATGGTATGCTGCATACATATGTACACATCTGCCTAAGGCTTAGGCAGAGGTGTACTAATGTACACCTAAAATACTTAAGTATGCTTAAGTCCTATGTAATAGGCATTAGTTAGTCAATAACGGGGTACAAATCCAAACTCCGAGCTGCTACTGAGAATTTCATAGAAAAACACAATAACATTGTGATCGTCCTGGGAATCGCACCCAGGATCTTTATGTCTAGTGTAGCAGTCGCGCTTAGTACTCGACTAATAAGGCAGACCGATTTTTCAGATTAATTTTAAGCGAAAATAAAGGTTATTACACACTGCAAAGAGAACTAAATTGTCAAACACTGTTATAAAGCGGTTCTCTCAATAGCCGATGTGTGCAGATTATGTAGTGAGTAAACAGTGCGCTCGACTGCAACGCGGCTCAGTCGTGCGACTCAGTCGCAAAGGAGTCTTAGCACCAAAGAGGATTAACTCGGAAATATAGATAGGATAGGAGTATATACTGGTTGAATGGTTATAAAAGAGATTTAAAAGAGTTACAGAGCCGACATAAGCTGTGATAGCCCAGTAATGTGATGTGATCATTGGACTGCCAAGTCGTGAGTCTTGAGTTCAAATCCAAGGCACGCACCTCTGACTTTTCGTAATCATAACATAACATACCATTACACCTGTATTCGCCGAAGGGTTAGGCACAGGTGTACTAATGTACACCGACAGTTCGCAAAATCCCCCTAGGATACAGTTACAGGGCCCTTAGTACTAATGGTGTCTTAAAAAACACTTATATATTATTCCACTGCTTCGTTAGCCTAGTGATCCCAAGCGCGGCTGCTACGCTAGAGGTCCTAGGATCGATTCCCAGGTCGAGCAAAGTCCTATGGGGTTTTTCTATGAAATTCTCAATAGGAGCTCGATGTTTGGACTTGTGCGTCGTTAATGACAATAGGCTCGCCCCCTATTACTTGAGACCTAAACATACCGGCGAACTGTGGGTGTACATTAGTACGCCTCTGCCTAACCCTTCGGGGAATACAGGCGTGATGGTATGTATATTATTCCATTGCCAACCATCCAAATATCCTGAACCATAAAAATCCTCATTACCCACGTTCAGTGCAAAATGAAAGTTAAATAAAACACACCTGAATACTTTTACGAGCTGGTTTGGGGGTTGGATAAAATTTGTTACGGTGTAAAGAAAAATAGCGAGGGTTGAACTGACGTTTATATTTGTGGGTTAAGTAATGAACCGCGCCTAACTGGTTAGCATACTAGCTATTGCCCGCGGTTTCCCTCACATCCTAAAGGATTTTTATGGCAAAAAAAAAAAAATTGGTTCAGTTATTTAGACGTGAAATTGTAACAAATGTACAAACAGATTGAGCTATTTTTGCATTTTTATGGATAACACTTGACAACATAATTAACATACCATCACGCCTGTATTCACCGAAGTGTTACGCAGAGGCCTACTAATTCACAGTTTGCCGGTATGTTTAGGTCGCATGTAATAGGGGGCGAGCCTATTGCCATTTACTGGGCACAAATTCCAAACTCCAACGACTCCGAAGCTACTGAGAATTTAATAACAAAATCCAATAACACTTTTCTCGAAGTGGAAATCGAACCCAGGTCCTCTAGCGTAGCAGACGCGGACTCCTTTGATAAACAAAAGGAAACACTCGTTTGTATCGGTTTTACTATGTAACAGGTGGCATATACATACTTGTGTTATTTATTATATCAACCTTTTAATAGGGGTTGATGTCGTCGACGTGGGGATGTACATACGCCCTTGTGAATTATCATCAGTGTAGACACGGTGTTACGTTGATATGTAAGGAATTTATAATTCCATGTTGAAATATTTTGGCCTTTTTAGAATACTTGCAGTGGGACCGTAGCCTATGGACGCTTGCAATACCAGGGGTATCACTCGCGCGTAGCCGACCTTGCAAATTAAGGAGGAATAGTTGGGCTGGCAGCATAGAAGACGCGTGACGCTTATTCTATCTGTCAACACAACACTTACTCGCGGACCTCTGGCGTCCTTGCTCACCGTTAGGAACACAACATAGCACAGAGCTATGTTATTTGGCTACGATTTTCTGCAAGGTGGAGGTACTTCCCCAGTCGAGCAGCTCCAATCGATACCGATATTTTTAAATTCAATGTAATAGAGGGCGAGTCTGTTCTGAGCGGCTAATGACTCTTTGCTCGAATTGGGAATTGAACTCAAGACTTCGCGCTTAGAATCACTACAAAATGACGAACAAGCATACGGACCACCTGATAGACGCCAGTAATACATGTGGTATCAATAGTTTTGAAGCAATAAGTTTGAAGCGGCGGTAGCCTATAATGGCTAGGGCATCGGACTTGCGATCATGTGGTTGCCGGTTCAAAACCCAACCATTACCACTACCGACTACCGACCACTACCGACGTGAACCCACTCAAAACACAAGCATTTAGCTTAGCACGAGGGGTTAACAAGAATAGTAGTAATGTGAGTGACCCACATTGCCAGTAATCTTTAAAAAAAAAAACTTTCAAAGCGTAACACGTTAGCACATTATTGCTTAGCGATAACGTTGATAATGCGGAGGTACCAACCAAGATGAACTTGGCAACAGAGTTTTACCACTTCAAAAATATTCTTTAAATTAATTAGATTAGATCTAAGACCTTCAGGTGAGCTTATTTTTTTTTAGCAGCTAATAACCTTTTAGCACGATACATATGAATACATGTATAACTTTTGTCGTAAAAACAAAATTTTACAACGACTGAATAAACTGGCACCTGACCTTTTTTCTTTGTCTTGTCGAAATTAGGTGAATATTTTAAAGAAGGACACGTCATCATATCAGTCATACGATGACCACTGCTGAACAAAGTCCTCCTCTAAAGACATCCAAGACAAGGACCCGTTATATGCCGCCCGCATCCAATGACTCCCAGCGACCTTCACCATATCGTCTGTCCATATTGTTGGAGGTCATCCCATACTCCGGTGCGTGATCTCCACTCGATAACCTTTCTGCCCCACTGGCCATCAGTTCTACGAGCTATGTAAGAAAGAAAGACACGTTAGATACATTGAATACGCTAATGCATTAGATTAACTGTTTATATATTTAAAGTTTTATGTATAAAAGAAATGTTACATAAGGCAGACTTAATGCCATATCATCAGTTAGAGTGCAATACCGTGTAACTAACACTTTGCTGTAAGGTCTAACTTTGATTGAATAACATTGAAAATTAGGCCTTACAGCAAAGTGTTAGTTATAGATATGGAATTCTGTACCAGTGAACCTTTGGATCGAGTAGAGAATCATGTATTAAGGGTTCATCATCATAATCATGCTCCGGGGTTCGCACATGAACTGGGCGCGGTTCAACCGCATGACCACCCGTGTCTGGGCCAATCCTGTGAAGGGGCTGCCGCCGAGCTCGGAAGACCGTGCCCCGAGACAACAATCGTCGCGCGAAAGGCGTTTGATGACTTTTCCCATTTATATATGTATTAATATCTGCGTCCTCACCCAACATCACCCTCGGCGAAATAAAAGATCAATGGTGGCGGTATGGGGACCGGTCCCGCCATGACAATCCATGGTGATTACGATTAGTGTTCACTAAGGACGACGACACATGATCGGTTGTAAAATACGCTAAGTAAGTGACATGAAAGTGAATATTTTAGGAGTCTACCTGAGGACGTAAATCTCTTCGTGGATCATCAGGTTGTAACAAAGAGTTGGTGGTATTTAACAGCCGCAGGCCGCCCGTATGTTTAGATCCAATGTAATAGGGAGCGCTACTGAGAATTTCATAGAAAATCCCTATAATACTTAGCTCGACCTGGGAATCGAACCCAGGACCTCTAGCGTGGCAGTCGCGGTCAGGTCCACAAGGCTAATGAGGCAGTTGAACACTTGATAAACAAAGAAAAATACTTGTCAAAATGTATTTAACCTGTATATTTAATTCCTATGTATCAGGCGAGGACGTGCTTACAAATCAAAATTCGAGCTGCTAGGTACAGTTCGATCAGCGTAGTTATTACTTAGGTATGACTCACTCTAAGTACTAATCCAACACCCAAGTTAGTATAGCTGGTACCAGCCCTTTTACATGCAAACTCATTCCAAGGCTAGACACCTGTTCGTCCGTTTGTTCAATATACCACGGAAACCAGTTTTAACTAGTTCAACCTAGTTTTGACTCGTCTAAAACAAAACTGTTATGGTGTAGAGGAAGGTTATGGCATGTATTCATGATTCTTTAATAGCTTTAGCCTTGTAATATACTAACTGACTACACATTTAGGGTTGGCAGACCCAAAAATAAAAAAAAGCCGGACTCAGATTCATATTTAGCCGGACATATTGCTCTAAAGGCGATCCACTGATGGTTTTTTAAAGGAAAAAATGATACTTTTATTTACGTGAGTCACTTGTGTGCTTTCGTTTGGCATCTTTTGGTGGAGCAGGGTTGACCAACAGCCTAACAAAAGTCAGTTAGCCAGACTTGTATATATTTGGCCTGACACGACTGTAAAAAGCCGGATTTGTCCAGCTAAATCCAGACATCTGGCAACCCTATACAGATTAAGTGTAGCGGTGGTTACCTTGTCATTACTTTTGCACCCAGTATTGTGGCTTCGATTCCTATACAAGGCAAAATGTGTAAGTTCAACTAATTTTACAGGGCTAAATTCTTATATAAAAGCTGGGTGGAAGAGTAAAGGTAGTCCTAAATGTGCCGCATACCTGATTGTGTTTCCGCCTCCTGTGTGTACCATCACGCCTGTATTCCGCGAAGGGTTAGGCAGAGGCGTACTAACGTACACACACACATTAATCGGGCACAGATTCCAAACTCCGAGCTGCTACTGAGAATTTCATATTTTGCTCGACCTAGTAATCGAAACCAGGACCTCTAGCGCAGCAGTCGCGCTTGGGATCACTAGGGTAATGAGGCAGTCAACACCCAAGTATAGACATAGATAATTTTACCCGTCAGGTTAATTCTACACAGACAGAGTGATATTTTTAACATCAGCTATGGGGTAAAATAATAGCAGAGCATGTTTTACGCCTAGCTTTATTTAGAAAGGTTTAGAAATTTCTACATACATACAAACCCTCACGCCTGTATTCCCCGAAGAGTTAGGCAGGGGTATACTAATGTACATCCACACTTCGCTGGTATGTTTAGGTCCCCATGTAATAGGGGGCGAACCTATTTCCATTGACCGGGCTCAAATCCAGACTGCGAGCTACTACTGAGGATTTCATAGAAAAACCCAATAATACTTTGCTCGAATTAAAGATCGGACCTAGGACCTCTAAGGTGGCAGTCAAAATTTATATCCTAAAGATAAACAAAAGAATTCAGAAAATCAAATACAGAAATGGTCTCAATAAATGAACCAATATCTGATTCTGTAGGTAGAACCGATGGGGGTCGTAATTGCCACTAGAGTGCCGTACTTAATTAAATAAGTGAAACTCAATCCGGCGCCATTGTTCGGTATGGCCGTTAATTGGACCCGACGTAATTGAGTTAAAAATAATTCTGTTGAAGGAACATCAAATAGGAATACCGGATGGCCGTTTAATGATAACAATGATGTTTGAAAAGTTTATTTTGTTTTCATTTGAGATTTATTTTTAATGGCCTTGGTAAGATTGGTACAGTGATTTTAAGGGTTGTAAGATTGTTTGCATTTTTTACCCTTGTATTTCGAAGTTTCTATACGGGGGAGAGCCATGCTTCGGCACGAAAGGGCCGGCTCGACCGGGGTGATACTACGACCTCACAAAAAACTGGCGTCAAACAACGCTTACGTTGTGTTTCGCCGAGTTGAGGTTACCGGAGGCCCAATCCCCTTTTAAAAGGCTGGCAACGCACTTGTAACTCCTCTGGTGTTGCGGGTGTCCATAGGCAGCGGTAATCGCTTACCATCAGGCGATCCGTCTGGTCGATGTCCCCCTTATCCCATAAAAAAAGAAGTGCAGTTACATTTTTGGTTAAGCTTTACCTGGTTTCCACACTGAAAATATATTTCTTTATTCAATGCAACATGTAAAATTGTTAACTTAAACATACATGAACACCTTAAGGACGCTGCAAGGCATTACTTAAAATATTATTAAGTAAAATTTTATTTATTTACTAGCTTTTGCCAGCGACTTCGTCCGCGTGGAATAGTTACTTTGTTCCCTAGTTCTTCGCCCGCGGTTTCACCTGCGTTGCCCCGTTCCTAAGGGTTGTAGCGTGATGTTTTATAGCTTGAAACCTTTCTCATGAATCACTCATTTTCCCAACATTTCCCTTCACTGCTCTGCTCCTATTGATCGTACCGTGATGAAAAGTATACTATAACCTGTGGTTTGGGCTGTGCGTTGATAGATCACTATGTCAGTCAGTCAGTCACCTAACGTAAGAGTAGACAAATATAATCAGAAAGCTCCGAACTGCTAAGCTATCGGGAGTTACACGTGTTATTGTGAGTCAACCATAAAAGATAGACATTTGCTGTCGTGGAATATTTTTTATATAATTTTAAGGAAAACATTTCCGTCATACATGATTTCTGTGTAGCTTTAACCATTAAGGCTGCACACGCGACGGAAGCTTAAAAAATGGAGTAAGTTCTCCTGTTTTCCCAACATTTCCCTTCACTGCTCTGCTCCTATTGATCGTAGCGTGATGAAAAGTATACTATAACCTGCCCAGGAGTATGAAGAACAATCGTACCAAGTTTCGTTGAAATCCGTCTAGTGGTTTTTGTTTCTATAACGAACATACAGACAGACAGACAGACAAAAATTTTACTGATTGCATTTTTGGCGTCAGTATCGATCACTAATCACCCGCTGATAGTTATTTTGGAAATATATTTCATGTACAGAATTGACCTCTCTACAGATTTATTATAAGTATAGAAGATTACTTCTTTCACAGATAATATATTATAAAATGTAACGTACACTATACATACTAAGACTGTTGTGTTTATCTGTGATTTAAATACGCTCGAGATCAAAACTGCAAAGTGTAATGTGTCATACTATTGTGTGTATTTAATTGGTATACATAATCAACCCATTATATTGTCCCATTATAAGTAAATGCAGACAGAAAGAAAGAATTACCTACTTACATGTTATTGTAGACAGCTTTTTTAAATGAACCCAATTTACCATGTTAATACATATATCAATATTGATACTTATGACTTTATGAGACAAAATGTAGCCTATGGCATTCTCCGGAGTCTAATCTATCTCTATACAAAAAATCATCAATATTGCTTCAGTGGTTTATGCGTGAAAACATATCAAACAGACACAGTTACGTTCGTATTTATAATGTTAGTATGGATTATAACTATGTACTAGTATACTATCATTGTTTAGTCACGAGCTTCCTAGAAGCTCGATAGATGGCGTTGTACCGCCGCTGAATCGCGGTGTTAAGATTCTCCGCGATTAGTACATAAGGTAACGGTTTTAATAAATTTTTGTACTCGCTTGGAACGTTGTATTTTATTTCGTTTCCTTGGGCAGTTGTTTAGTACGTAACATTTGGTCCTTCGAGCCGGATTGTGGTTATCTGTGTAAAATAACCAGTCGACTGGCGACTATTTTTGAGCTAAGGCATAGAAACCAGTAGTGGATCGCTACTGAAGTGCCTTTAAAATACCACCGGTGTGTACCGTGTGGTAATACAGGCGACATCGGCGGTGTGTCCGGTGCGAGAGTTGCAGCATTCACCGCCAGGGGGCGCCACCAGTATCGTGCATAAAAGTGCAGTGATAATAATGTGCAACATCATTGAAGTGTGACGACACAGTCGCAGTGACGTTTGTGACATCATCAGTGTGACGTCGTGAATAGTGACAAGTGACGACAAAGTGCAGTGCAGCATCTAAGGAAGGTTTGGCATACAGAACTGTGAGTAAAAAATCCAAGTGTATTGACTAACATTGACTTGCAAAATTTTAAGTAACATAATTCGAACTTTGAAGATTCAACTTAGTGAATTTATAAGAAGTGTTTGGGACTTGTAAAATTTTAACTGTAGTTTTAGACTTAGAATAGTTTTGTTAAAAGTGATGTGACGGGGAACCTATGCCCGATTTTTTTTCTAAGTTTAAAAGCGTTTTAAACACTTGTAAAATTTTGCTAGTTTGATTTCATGGACTTGTGTTTTTGTATTGTCGGTTGTTTTTAGTTACTAGAGTATTAGCTATTGAGTGAGTATTTCATAATTATCTTAGGTTGTCATAATAAGAAATTTAATATTGTAAGTTGTAATTAATATTTGTTTTCACTATTTTCATAATATTTGTATACAATGGAAGGGTTATATAAATTGCAATTAAATAATAAAACAATAATAGAAAAAGGTAGAAGTAACTTTAAAAAATCACCTAAAGATCGTCTAACACAACCTTTTGTTGAGACCAGATTGGAATCACTAGATGCACAGTGGAAACAGTTCATTGAAACTCATAGGAGTATTATAGAAAAAGCAACCGACGATGACTTAGAGAATTTGTATTTTAAAAAAGAAGTTTACGATCAAGTACAGGAAACATACATAACATATAAGTCCGAGTTAAAAGAGCTTTTAGTTAATTTTAAAACTAGTACTAGTGCAAGCAAGCAATCAAATAATAATAGTTCAAATGTCAAGTTGCCAAAAATTTGTCTTCCTACATTCTCGGGACAATATTCTGAGTGGATTACGTTCCGTGATTTATTTTTGTCACTAATCCATAAAAATGAAAGTCTGGATGACGTTCAAAAACTCCACTATTTAAAGGGTCATTTATCAGGCGAAGCAGAACAATTGTTGCGACATACTCCTGTAACTGCTTCTAATTATAGTGAATGTTGGTCGATTTTGAGCAATAGGTATAATAACAAACGCTTCCTAGCGAACTGTATGCTTAAACGATTAGTCAATCAGTCATCCGTTACAAAAGAATCGTCATCTTTTGTTAAAACTCTGTTAGACACTACCGTGGATTGTTTGCATGGTTTGCGCACTTTAGGTATAGATGTGAGCTCTTGGGATGCAATAATTATATATTTAATTAGTGAAAAATTAGATAGTGAATCCCGCAAATTGTGGGAATCTAAGATAAGCTCCAGTGATGACCTGCCAAAGTTTGATGAATTCAAAACATTTATGGAGTCTAGATTTAGGTCACTAGAATACTTAGATCCTAAGACTAATAAACCGAACAGTGCTCGCACTAATCAGAGTGCCAAATCATTTCATGTTGCATCTCAAACTTGTGTACTTTGCTCAGGAGATCACAAATTATGTCACTGCAAACAATTTGCAAAGAAAGATAGTGACGAACGTCGTGAGTTTGCCCGAGCCAGCAAGCTATGTTTTAACTGTTTAGGAAAAAATCATTCTGTTTATTCAAGCCGTCAGTTTACTAAATGTCACCTTTGCAAAAGGAAGCACCACACGCTACTTCACCCAAAAACAACTGCCAATTCTATTGAACCCGTTGAAGGTTCAGCAGACGCGAATGTTGTGGTTGCTAATGCAGCCACTTCTTCCACTCAAAGCGAGATTACCAAACCCATTTGTTGCTTTGCAGATGTTCACAACCAAGGTCTGTTGGCCACAGCCTTAGTCAACGTTGAGTCAAGGACTGGTACTGCCATGGTTTTAAGAGCGCTGATGGATCAGGGCTCTCAGGTTTCTTTCATCACAGAGGCCGCAGTGCAGCTACTTGGCTTAAAGAAAATTTCTGCTTACACCGACATACTTCGACTAGGCGATGATGAGGGAAATTCAATGCCCTCTAAGTGGATGGTTCGATTTAAATTACAATCACGCCTAGATCCCACCTTTAGTTTGTATGTCGACGCATATGTACTAACGAGACTTACATCACATCTTCCTGAAAGGAAGATCGTTCAGGTTTTGCCTTCATTTTCATCCTTAAAACTTGCCGACCCATCCTTTGATACGCCAGGGAAAATAGATTTACTGTTAAGTACGCGTGTTGTCGGTGAGATTTTAATGGACGGTTTAGTCAAAGGTCCACCAGGAACTCCTGTCGCTCAAAAGACTAAACTAGGATGGATCTTATCTGGGGAGATCCACACATCAATCTCTAAGCCAGTTTGCTATAATGCGATTGTTAGGGAAGACGTAAACGGACTTTTAAGAAAGTTTTGGGAGTTAGAGTCGGAGTCTTCCTCTCATAAGGTAATGTTATCTGAGGAAGAACAAAAGTGTGAGGACTTTTACTCTAGCACAACCAAACGCGACGAAACTGGTCGCTACGTCGTTAAGTTGCCATTCAAGACTGATCAACCAAGTTGTTGTTTTGGCGGGTCAGAATCTATCGCCCTGAAACGTTTTCACATGCTGGAAAGGAGATTGATTAAAAATCCTGAACTTGAGATGCAGTATAGTGCTGTCATTCAAGAGTACATTGAGTTAGGACACATTGAAGTTGTTCCTCAGACAGAGTTAGGAAAGGATGCTGTTTATTTACCGCATCACGCCGTAGTACGCGACGATAAAAGTACTACTAAAGTTCGGGTCGTCTTCGATGCTTCTTGTTCGGGATGCAATGGGGTTTCGTTGAATGACGATTTGATGGTCGGTCCGACTTTACAGCTTGATTTGCGTCAAATCATCATGCGGTGGCGCCGCCACCCCATAAGCTTGGTGGCAGACGTCATCAAAATGTACCGTCAGGTAAAGGTTGCTCAAGAGGACGTTGATTATCAGCGTATTCTGTGGCGTGACAACCCAAATGGTGTATTACAACATTTGTGTTTGTTGCGCGTCACTTTCGGCACGTCCTCTGCTCCTTACCTGGCCGTCCGCTCGTTACAGCAGCTTGCCCGTGACGATGGAAAATATTTTCCATTAGCCGCCGATCGCGTCCTTAAAGATTTTTATGTCGACGACTTTTTGTCGGGTTGCGAGTCAGTAGCTGAAGGTGAGGAAATTTATCGCCAAATGAATGAGTTGTTAGGACGTGGGGGCTTTCAGCTTCAAAAGTGGTCCAGCAATAGTAGTGATTTACTAAACAAAATCCACGATGGGCCATTGAACGATAAGTTAGAATTTAAAACAGACACAGTAATGAAAATTTTAGGGTTGATTTGGGATAGACATAGTGATAATTTTAAATATACTGTCAATCTTCCTCCACTCGAAACTCCCGTGACAAAACGAAAGGTGATATCGGATATTGCTCGACTGTTTGATCCTCTTGGCTGGCTTGCTCCGGTCGTAATAACAGCCAAGGTCTTCATTCAACGTCTTTGGCTTGCAGGATCTGAATGGGACGACGAACTACCAGACCACTTGTTAAAGGATTGGCTGGATTACAGGAACAATCTGCATCACATTAGTAGTTTTCAACTACCACGATGGATTTATGTGACTCGACATGATCTTCTTCTAGAACTACAAGGCTTCTGCGACGCTTCCAATAGCGCTTATGCAGCTGTTGTCTATACTCGGTCCATCGATTCCAACGGCCATGTTAACGTCAGTCTAGTGGCATCGAAGACTAAGGTGGCCCCTGTCAAACAGGTTTCCATACCTCGTTTGGAATTATGTGGCGCTGTGCTTCTCTCAAAACTTCTCTGTGAAGTTTCGGACACCTTAGAAATTGCCAAGGAAAACATTCATGCCTGGACTGATTCTTCAGTGGTTCTTGCCTGGTTGAGCAGTCACCCCAGCCGTTGGAAGACGTTCGTCGGAAATCGAGTTTCTGAAATACTCACCGTTATGGACAATCATCAATGGGCACACGTCCAGTCTAAGGATAATCCCGCAGACTGTGCGTCGCGAGGAGTGCATCCATCTGAGTCTGCGGATCTTGCGCTGTGGGTGCAGGGACCTGGTTGGCTAAAAAACAGGACTATAGATTATAGCAAGGGTGAATGTAAGGAAACTAGCCTAGAAGAGAGAAAATCCAATGTTGTGTGTAATACAGTAGTGACGGGAAGAGAAGAAAACAATATTATAACTAAATACTCATCCCTTAGGAAGCTTACTAGGGTGATTGCATATTGTAGAAGATTTTTAAAATTGATAAATAAGGACAAAACTAAATATACTAATACTACTTATTTGAATTTTTCGGAAATTAATCAAGCTTTATTTACATGCATTAGAATTTGTCAGAAAGAATATTTTAAGGAAGAAATAGACAGCTTACAGGTTCAAGGAAGAATAGAAAAAAAGGGAATACTTACCTCACTAAACCCGTACCTAGATCAGGAACAAATTATGAGAGTTGGCGGAAGATTGCAAAAGGCTAATATAGATGAAAGTATGAAGCATCCTATAATTAAGCCTCACAAGTCACACCTGACACACCTTCTGGTAGCTGATGCTCACGAACGCACATTGCATGGAGGACCTCAATTAGTTCTCAACTATTTAAGGTCCAAATACTGGGTGATCAGTGCTAAGAGTGTCATTAGGCAATATGTACGCAAGTGTGTGACTTGTCTTCGTCATTCTGCTCGAACTATTACTCCTTTAATGGGACAGTTGCCCTCTGCCAGGGTCAATGTTAACAGACCTTTCTTCAAGAGTGGTGTGGACTATGCAGGTCCTATTAGTATCAGGCCTACAAAGGGTCGCGGTTATCACTCCACCAAGGGATACATTTCGTTATTTGTTTGCATGGCCACTCGTGCTATACATTTAGAAGTTGTAAGCGACATGACGTCGCAAGCATTTTTAGCAGCGTTCAAACGTTTTACAGCACGAAGAGGCCATTGTAGTGAGATGTGGAGTGACAACGGCACTACCTTTGTAGGGGCCAATAAAGAATTAAAGGCATTGTTCGCACACGAAAGGTCCGGCGTAGCACCTGACATTGCTGAGTGGCTAGCCACAAATGGTACAAGCTGGCACTTTATTCCACCCCACTCTCCAAATTTTGGAGGGCTTTGGGAAGCTGGAGTAAAATCCAGCAAGTATCATCTCAAAAGAGTGATTGGTACTAGCACTCTCACATTTGAAGAGATGACGACAGTTTTGGCACAAATAGAAGCCTGCCTCAATTCCCGGCCAATTTCAAGTATTAGCAGTAGTCCGGAAGACCCGTATCCTCTCACGCCGGGGCATTTTTTGATAGGAGAACCTTTGCTACTCTTGCCAGAATCCAACTTCGAAGCTTCTAATATTAGCACCTTAAAGCGGTGGCATTTGACTCAACGTATGGTTCAAGACTTTTGGCGTAAATGGTCTCGAGAGTATCTCGTTCAATTTCACAAAAGGAACAAATGGTCACAACTCACCGTAGAACCTAATGTGGGTGACGTGGTGTTGGTCATGGAAGACGATTTGCCCCCCGCGAGATGGCTTTACGGTATCATAATCGACAAGCATGCTGGCTCGGATCAAATCACAAGAGTCGTTTCTTTGCGTTGTAAGGGTTCTGTTGTAAAGAGACCAGTCTCCAAAATTGTAGTGCTTCCTGTTACTTCATAACCAATATTTATGTAATTTGTGTTAATTTGCTTAAGTTATAGAATTATGTGTGATGTTATTCACCGACCACCGTTGTATCTAGATTGTATTTTTATTGAGTAATTATTAACTGCTTACATACAGTCCACTTCTTTTTTTGTTACCTCCCATCAGAATTGTTTGTATCATGGTGGGCGGTTCACTTAAGATAAATAGTAAGGTCTAAATTCAGTTCTGGACATTCTGTCCATGGTGGGCGGGATGTTTAGTCACGAGCTTCCTAGAAGCTCGATAGATGGCGTTGTACCGCCGCTGAATCGCGGTGTTAAGATTCTCCGCGATTAGTACATAAGGTAACGGTTTTAATAAATTTTTGTACTCGCTTGGAACGTTGTATTTTATTTCGTTTCCTTGGGCAGTTGTTTAGTACGTAACAATCATTATAAAGAGAAAAGATTTGATTGTATATAAAATTGTTTGTAATTAATCATCTCAAAAACTACTGGACCGATTTAAAAAATCTTTCAATAATAGAATGCTACATTATTACTGAGTAACATAGGTTATATTGTTAATCGGGATCAACATAACGTCACTTTAGATCGCGAGTGAATCCGCGGGAAACAGCTAGTGCATAATAATCCCAGTTATCCTGACTCGTGTATCAATAAAGCGGTTCGCGATCACTCTAATAAGGAACAAAACCGATAATAACAACGAGGCGGCCTTCACACCGGTTATAGGACCTCTTAATAGATGTTAATTATTACAGTCATGTGCCAAAGGTCAGGTGGCGTGTCGCAACATTATAACAGGTGGCGAAATCGTCCGGAACCAAAAAATCATCGGCTAAAAAACCGATTCTTGAGCCAATACGGTTGGTATTTAAACTGACATAACATCACGCCTGCATTCCCCGAAGGGTAAGGCAGAGGTGTACCAATTGTACATATTATAATGAATTACAAATGTATAGTTTTTAGATTTTTCCCGTATCTTTTTTTACGTTAACTTGGAAGTTTGATTTTTTCACAGCTTCAAGGGACTGTAGACCTGAGTATATGGTTTTAGTTTCAAATCGATACCTCCACGCGTTCCCGAGATAAAGGGTCTTGACAGACAGACGGATGGACAACAAACTGATCCTATAAAGGTTCCGTTTTTTCCTTTTGAGGTACGGAACCCTAAAAATTAGATATAACAAACAGAGTGAAATGTACGTGTCTCAAGATGGGGCCAAATGGGTCTCCAAATCAGAATAATGTTAGGCAAAGTTCGGCGCTTGACACTGCTATTTACTTTAGATAGCTGTAACATAACAATACATGTTTACTCGGCTACCTGTTTAATTCATTTACGAGAAAATTCCAACATTCTAAACAAAATCCGGTCCGTAATAGCCGGCAGTTCATCAGGTCCGGTCCGGACCGTGGTTTACTGGCGCGGACCAGGTCCGTTCCGGTACGATTATTTATTTTTTGCTCCGTACCTTCAAAGGGTCAAAGGGCTTCAAAAGGTGTTAATTAGCGCTGTGTACGGTGAGTGAGTCCGGTAAAATAGTTTGACTGCGAATTTGCTTGTTTCAACGTGTTTTTGAATTTAAAAGAAAAAAATCTATACCAGTAAATAAAATTGAGGTGTCTGTCTGTGATCTTAAAATAAATTTTGAAATTTATGTGAAAACTGTTATTTATAAGTCTAATCTTCAGTATAAGATCATTTATTTATGTATGTTTGTTTGAAAGATTGCATTGAATAAGCTACGAAATTGCTCAAGAGATTTTGATGAAGATTAGATAAGATGAGATAATCGTTTATTGCCAAAAGTTTTACAATGCCCTAATACGTTATTATAATTATTTTAACTTGGTAGAATTTTTTGACACACATCCAAAGTACACCTTCCAACTTAATTATATTATCAAACCAACTCGCTGCTGACGCGTGACGCTCCCTTTGTCATCCGTCGGACATAAGTGATCCATCTGTAATTAAAGAAAGAAATATAATTTAATTTAATAACCCATTGTGCCAATATTATTGTTTATTATAATATAACATCTCAGGAGTCCATTGGATTTGAGTCAGCATGTGCTATTTGACTGACAATAGTGCCCTCCGTATGCCCTAAGATGCTCTTCAAATTCCTCAAATAGATACAATAAATATTAATGTAATATCAGATTAGTTTAGTTTAACTAATTACGTTTCGTTTAGCGAGTCTATCATGGACGCGCCCCGCACGTAATGCTGAGCATGACGCATGCAGGTATGACTCAGAAATGTAACAGTTTATAGTTTCAAGGTATGGAGTAGGATGGGTGTAATCTATGATCACTTCACTATCTATACGATACGCCAAACATACAATCTATGATATATTGTATGTAAAAAAATGAAATGAAAATGCTGTTCGTTGGTAAGCACATCACTTAAGAACGGCTGGACTGATTTGGGTACTTTTTTATTTCGAAATGTTCGTAATACCTAGTTCGAATAAAGTTAATAGGGAATAATTTCAAAAAAATATTTTCCTTGGATTTTTTGTATGAACTTTATTAGATTTTTGGACCAGTAGGATCAGCTAGTTAGAAATAAATACAAATACGTTTATAATTCTTCCGCATAGAAACAAAATAACACTTTGCTCGACCTGGAAGTCGAACTCAGGACTCAGGAATATTTTTGAGATATACCATCATACCATTACGCCTTTATTCCATGGAAGGTAAGGCTCAGGTGTACTAATGTAAAGTTTTCCTAATTTAAGACAATGGATAAAATAAATCTACCGCTCCCTAATAACTTTAATTGCCAAATTAAATCAATTAGAATAGAAGGTCATAAAGAAGTCTATCTTCAATTAGTCTGAGGCGACGCTCGCGTGCGTGCCCTCTATTTAAGAAAGGCCACGGTTAATATAGCTCAAATTTATAGACCGATTGCACATCACTCCGTGTCTGAACTGATTTTGTATCGAATATTCATAGACGATAAAATCCACAACGAGGTTATCCTACAGAGACCCAAAATTACCGACATAGTGCACCGAATTAGCAAGCTGAAGTGGCAGTGGGCTGGCCATATATATTTTTTTATTCACGAATAAAGCCTATCACGATAGGCTTACACTTGACCGCTAGTTTGCCTGATGTAAAGCGATACTGATTAACATGATTTAAAGACACTCTAGCACTAAATACATCAACCACCCATGCATATCTGTCGAAGAACCGACAACCGCTGGGGGAGACGTGTTCTCGAGTGGAGAGCGCGACTCGGCAAACGTAGTGTAGGGCGCCCTGTGACAAGCCGAAGACAGTGCGAAATGGCGCATATTGGGGGAGGCCTTTGTCCAGCAGTGGACTAGTATAGGCTGGCAGTTGGAAAGTGGCACCGGTTACGGCAAAGTTGTGCAGTAATCAGATGTTATCAGAAAGGTTTTGAGCATGAACGTGGATGGATATAAGGGTAGGGGGAGACCAAAGAATAGATGGATGACTGTGTGGGAGATGATGTGGATACAATGGAAGCGAATGATGAGATGATGGCTGATAGAGATATATGGAAGAATGGCGATCTGGGTTTTGGAGCGCAGTACGCTATTTTTGATGCGGTCTTTTATTTTGACTCCCATCATACTGCGCTCCACGGCTCGCTGGCAATCCCCAAGTGCGGACTTCTAATGACCAAAAAAAGCAAAAAAAAAATATTAAACACCCATTAAAATTTTTAACATGACGCTGACATTGACTGTGCTAGCGGTATAAATCACGACATGAACACAGACAACAAAAGTAATTATAAAAAGACGATTAAAATTGATAACAGGTAAACTATACAAAATGGAGAGGTTGTGTCACCTGTGCGTGGTGAAATAAGCCCTCGCTCGGCTTTGTAGCCGCTATTATTTTCAACAAGAATACTAACAGCGCTGGTTTTCAGCGATACTCTCGTGCTATTGATGGTGACTACCCGCAGTTATAGTCACTGAAGTTACCATTGAGAAATTTGTTTGTTGTTGGTCTAGTTGTAGTCGCCGCGAGGTCTGTCAGAGGTCCTGGGGTCGATTTCAAGGTCGAGCAAAACAATTTGCTCGATCCAGGACTGGCGTAGCATTCTCGGTTAGAACCTTAGACTAGTGAGTGTGCCTTTACATTCTGATCAGAATATCGTGTTCAACTAAATCTGTATCCAAAATACAACCAGATATTGTAATGTTTCTCTTTGGTAGCAACTACAATATCAAACAACTACAAACTCGAAGCACGACGGAAACTTTATCGAAAACAAATTTAAATTGCATCGGAACTGAGCGCTGGTAGAGTGGGAATCGAAATATTTTATCGGATTATATTATCGGATTGTGAGTTAAAGTAGGTACAGTTCAAACGAAAATTCTACTGCATCACGCAAAAACTACTCCATGGAATTGAATGCAGTTTTCACCGATGTATTGCTAGAGGTCTAACTTAAAATCTGGCGCATATATCATCTTGATACGCCGCCTAGAATCGGACCTATAGTAGGTGTGTAAATCTTTTTGGGACGTGAATGAAACTGCAGGCAACAGCAACTAGTAACAAAATAAAACCTTAATTCAAAGAAAATTTAATCAAATTGTGTTATTATTCGGATTCCAATACCGTGAATCTAGGTTCCTACTCTAAAATTTCGTCCAAAATATTTCACTGGGAATAAATATAAGCGAATGCAATTCTTGATAACTTTATCAAGTTTGGAACGATTTTTCTGTCGTTTATTTCCAGTGAAGAAGTAATAGACGAAACGGTACAGTAGGAACCTAGATTAACGGTATCCGAATCCGAATAATAACACAATTTAATAAAATATTGTTTGGATTACGATTTATTTTGGTACTACATTTTTGTGGACAATACAGGCTCCACCGGACCGGTAAAGTAGTAAATTGTAATTATAACTAGGAAAATTCAGTTTTAACAAAGGCTGTAAAACGAGATTTAACTTAAAAAAAACGCATTATATGTAACTAAAAACGGGTTTTAACTGTAACATAGTCATGGCTATGGGATTCGTGACATTCAACACGATCATGACAGGAATGATCACTGATCTAGATTTATGGTCGGTGCGTGACGCAATATCTTCCCTATTCTATTCCAATTGGGTGGAGTGCCCCAAATTATTTGCTAGAGGGGAAACGTCCCGGCCTTATTTTAAAGGCTCTAGCTGTTATTTATTAGGCTGTTGTTTAACTATCTTATTGGAAGTGTGGCTGACTGTGTTTGAATCCCAGTTGTAGCAGTGTTATTCGGTATTTTCATTAAAAACGAACTGCCCCATAATAGTCCTAAGCGTGACTGATATGTTAGAGGTCCTGGGTTCGATAATGTGTTTTCTATGAAATTCTCAGTAGTAGCTCGGAGTTTGGAATTTGTGTCTGGTTAATGGCAATAGGATCGACACCTATTACATGGGACGTAAACATACCGGGAACTGTGGGCGTATATTAGTAGGCCTCTGCCTAACCCTTCGGGGAATACAGGTGTGATGGTATATCATAAAAAAACAGTAACTGCTTGTATTTGTGCACTATAAGTTATGTTTTTTCAAAGACATATTTTATTTAATTAACTTTATACAATGTTTAGGGCTGCCATACGAACTGTCAAAGTGTGCTGTCAAAAATAGATGTCAATGTCAGTTTATTTTATGGGATAAGAGGGCAAACGAGCAGACGGATCGCCTGATGGTAAGCGATTACCGCCGCTCATGGACACCCGCAACACCATAGGAGTCACAAGTGCGTTGCCGACCTTTTAAAAGGCGATTGGGCCTCCGGTAACCTCACTCACTCGGCGAAATACAACGTAAGCGTTGTTTAACGCCGGTTTTCTCTGAGGCCGTGGTGTCACTACGGTCGAGCCAAAAGTCAGTGTCAAAAACGGGCAAAATGACTAGTAATTCTAGTAACAATCGCTACGTTACCTACTTGTTCAGATGTTCATCTATCTATACTTATAATAAATCTGTAGAGAGGTCAATTCTGTACATGAAATATATTTCCAAAATAACTATCAGCGGGTGATTAGTGATCGATACTGACGCCAAAAATGCAATCTGTCTGTCTGTCTGTCTGTATGTTCGTTATAGAAACAAAAACCACTCGACGGATTTCAACGAAACTTGGTACAATTGTTCTTCATACTCCTGGGCAGGTTATAGTATACTTTTCATCACGCTACGATCAATAGGAGCAGAGCAGTGAAGGGAAATGTTGGGAAAATGAGTGATTCATGAGAAAGGTTTCAAGCTATAAAACATCACGCTACAACCCTTAGGATCGGGGCAACGCAGGTGAAACCGCGGGCGAAGAACTAGGGAACAAAGTAACTATTCCACGCGGACGAAGTCGTTGGCAAAAGCTAGTCCTCACTAAAATTATAAATGCAAAAGTAACTCTGTCTGTCTGTTAAGTTTTTAGGCCTAAACCAATTTTTTTTGAATTTTGGTATGAAGATAAATTAGGCATTGAAGAAGCACATAGGCTACCCTTTGTCTCAAAAAGTCTTTTGAGACACAAAACCGCGGGAATCAACGAGTTTAAAATAAACGCTAGTATTTTATTCAAGTCCTTTTAAAATCTTCATCACGCTAACATTAACAATACATAATCAAAGTCAAACTAAAAAAGTGATACGAATTGTAAACAAACAGGTAGGTATGTCTCGATCCTGATGTAATTACACTGTGTTTACGTATTCATGGCGGTCTCTGCTGACCCTCGGCCGCTAATTTTAATTATTACTCCGGCGCATATTAATTCACCTTTCCGCTAAAATGTTCAGCACCCATGACATGTATAAAATTCGTTTATAACTGACTTCAATAAAGGAGGATCTCTCAGTTCTCAGTTCGAGTGGTTTTTTTTGTGTGTATGATATGTGGCGAATTTTAACAGATTTCGAGTTATTTTTTCTTAGTTATTGATATATATTTTAATATATTATATTTGAAATAAAACTACTTTTTACGGATTTTATCGCGTTGTATTGATATTATTTGATTCCCGACTATTCGGATCCTTTAAACATCCATGGTCACCGGTAGACTAAGTTGTTGGACGTCTTAATGTTACAATTACTAACAGGTACCTTACATTTTTGTTAATTATTGGCGATCCGATTCACGCAGAATGAGCTCACCGTATCTTTTGGTGTTGCAGTTTTGGGCTTGGATTTTGATTTTGTGGAATCTATAATCTTTTCTGTAGATATCACTATAAATTAATTCCTCGAAGCCAGTTTTCCTAATCTAAATATTTTGGTTTGTCTTTTATAGAATACTCACTGATATTTATCTCAGATGGTATTGAACCAATTATCTCTTAGTTTCCATTCCCCCTTTCCATCTCCATGTTGACGAGGCGAAACGAATTCCTCGTTAAAAATAAATTAAAAAACCCCATCTCCCGAAAAAATCTTGATTGATTAAGTCTACGGATGAGAGGCGGACTCTTGGAGAATTTTTAAGGACAGATCTGCCGTTTATTATTTAAAAAGGAGAATTTTTTGGTTTTTATTATTTTTATAGATATGGGGCAATTTTACACGTAATTTTATCGTGTCGATATGTACTATCGGCCAACGCCATATCTAGCCACCTTAAGGGCTATATTTGCTTGCATGCTCGGTTGCTATTCCAGTGCTTACCTACGCTTATCAACCAATAGCATCGTCCTTTTTATGAAATCGAAATCGTATCTGTAATCGTATAAACAAAAAAGATATTGAAATAAAACTACTTTTTATGGATTTTATCCCGTGAACCGATTTTGAAAATTCTTTTTGTGTTGGTTAATCTATTTATCGAGGAAGGTTATAGGCTATAATAATATAACATCACGCTACGCCTCTTAGGAACGGAGCAGCGCGGGTGAAACCGCGAGTGGGTCGCTAATTATAACATAGCTTACCATCACGCCTACATTTCCCGAAGGGTTAGGCCGAAATGTATTAATTTACGGTATGTTTAGGTCCCATGTTATAGGAGGCGAACCCCAACCACGACTACAAAACGTCGTATCTGTAATCGTATAAACAAAAAAGATATTGAAATAAAACTACTTTTTATGGATTTTATCCCGTCATATTTATATTATTTAATTCCTAAAAGCCAACACCACCGTGTGCACGGGATTTAGTTTTCAAAATGGCTAGATATGGAGTTGACTGATAGTACATGCTATGAAAAAGATAAAATAACTTTTAACAAAAAGCATAACCGCCTTCAAAAACATACAAATAATGGTAGGTGCACAACAGTTTCGGATGTCGGTGCCTTCGATTCGGTTTGAACTTTTGTTTTCGTCACCGTTTTGTTTTCACCTAACATTATTTGTATATTTTTGAAGGCGATTTTTCTTTTGGTTAAAAGTTTTTTTTAATAGAAAGAAACATACAAATAAAATTTTACGTCTACCTAGACGACGTTATCATTTTATCGTTTACGTGTTATTGTTATTTTGTTCTAAAATTTGTGACCAAAATTTTATGGGACCACCTTTGCAGTATGGGCCTACCGATCAAAAAAATATCATCACAAAATCGGTTCATAATTGACGAAGTAATCACGGGTCTCCTCTCAGAATGAGAGGGATTAGGTTATAGTCCACCACGCTAGCCTAATGTGGGTTAGAAGACTTCACACGCCATCTAAAAATCTCTCAGGCATGCAGGTTTCCTCACGATGTTTTCCTTCACCGTTTAAGCGCGCGATAATTAACTATTTAATACGTACATGACTTCGAAAAGTCAGAGGTGCGTGCCTTGGGTTCGAAATCGAGACCTTTGACGTGGCAGTCCAACGGTCATACCACTAGGCTATCACTGCTTTGATATTAAAATTACTATTACGTTAACGTTACTATTATATTAATATTACGATTATAAAAAGGTAATGTTTGGGAGTTTCTGAGTTGGTGGATGTGGATGGTTGTAGAGGGTAATATTTAGATTTACTGAACCGATTTTGAAAATTCTTTTTATGTTGGTTAATCTATTTATCGATCTATTTATCGGCTATAATAATATAACATCACGCTACGGCTAACAGAGCAGCGCGGGTGAAACCGCGAGTGGGTCGCTAGTTATAACATAGCTTACCATCACGCCTACATTTCCATTTTATGTTTAGGTCCCAAGGAGGCGAACCCCGACCACGACTACAAGACGTCGCAACCGACGTATTTCCTGTAGTCTTCATACATTTTATATGGATGCCGGTGGTGGTACGCCACGGCGGTGCTTGTGGCTGTCGCGTGTAGCCCTTGTGCGGCCAGGCTATCCGGCTAAAAATTCAGCCCGAACTGTTACTGAGTATTTCATAAAAAAAGCCAATAATAACTTGCTCGACCTGGAAATCGAAGCAGGTAACTCTAGTGTAGTAGTCGTGCCACGAATTATGATAGTCACGGTCATAATGTACAATATTATCATATATTTTTTTAAATTTTATTACAATTATTTCTCAGCATAAATGTCTTTACTGTCGCTGAATAGATTGTTTGTTTGTTTCTTTCTTTTTAATGGACTCGGACAAATCCTTGTGGGTTTTAGATTGTAAGTAGGTAATATGATGATGACTATTTTATTTATTTTCCCGCTTCCGTGAGTCACTGCAAGGGTGCCAACTGAAAATCAGCGCTGGGCATTTGATACCCAGCACATGCTGAGTTGGTAACCCATTCGGTACGGACATGTTGACAACTTTCTTTCTTTTGTAACTTTATTAATTGATATGATTAATTTCTTTTTGATGTGTATGTGTCTGTCTGTTCTGTTCGTCTGAATAAATGTTTTCTATTCTATTCTATTCTATTCTATTAATAGAATGGTATGTACCTAAGCAATTTTGTTGTAATAAAAAAAATGCAGTCCCATGCCCATGTAAATTAGTATTGACTACCTCATTAGTCTAGTGGTCCCAAGCGCGACTGCTACGCTAGAGGTTCTGGGTTCGATCCCCAGGTCGAGCAAAGTGTTATTGGGTTTTTCTATGAAATTCTCAGTAGCAGCTCGGAGTTTGGATTTGTGCCTCGTTAATGGCTATAGGCTCGCCCCCTATAACATGGGACCTGAACATACCGGCGAACTGTGGGTGTACATTAGTACGCCTCTGCCTAACCCTTCGGGGAATACAGGCGTGATGGTATGATATGATGGTATGTTAAATTAGTATTCCATTTTAGACTCTATGTATACTTATAATACAAGTCAACAATAAGAAAGTTTAATTATGGATCATATGCCGCGACAGTTATAATATTAGTTCGTGTAACAAGCTGTACGCCTGCTCCTTCCAGACCGCTGGCCGTATCGATCTACGTCTCGACTAGGACGAACGAGTCGACACTACGCGCACAAGATCATAGTAAACAGAAGTACCACTACAGAAATATTATAGTAATACTAGCTTCTGCCCGCGACATTGTCTGCGTGGACTTGAGAAATGGGTCCGACCTGGATAAAAAGTAGCCTATGTGTTATTCCAGACTATAATCTATCTCTGTGCCAAATTTCATCCAGATCCGTTCAGCCGTTCTGGCGTGAAAGAGTAACAAACATCCATACATCAATACTCACAAACATTCAAGTTTATAATATTAGTATGGATTACTTTGGCCGAAAACTTTTTACATAACACATACAATATACCGGGTGAACATACCGGCTAACTGTGGGTATACATTCGTACGCCTCTGCCTAACCCTTCGGGGAATATAGGAGTGATGGTATGTTTATATTACTTCATTTGGGAGAAAAAATATAAAAATGAAAAAACGTGTGATGACGCCACTTATACGGCGGAAACTGAGAAGATTAAAATTCTGTCGAAATAATAGTAAATCAACAACGAAATAGGTAATGTAAGGTTATGAATGATTAAGATAGAGGGCAACTGATATAAGAAAATTTTTTAAAGGTTAAGAAAAATTACGTCTTGTCACCCGTTATAACCATACAAATGACGTCATTTGGGAAGAACTTCAAAGTCGAAAATAAATATGAAAATTATGAAATATCTGGAAAATAATAAATATAGGTAGGTATCCTATTTTTCAATCTAGTTTAAGAAAAGTTTTGGGGGAAAAATGCCCATGGAAAAAATGGACTAGGAAAAACACACTAGGATTTTCTCCAGTGTTGTTGGTTCATAAATACAAACACAAAGAAAATAATAATCGAACGATAGGCCAGACGTAAATAAAATAAATCTTTCGGGGACCATATTTTAGCTCTTGTAGGCCACTAGTGATCCGCGGCCCACTGGTTGGGAACCACTGCTTTACTCCTTGGGGATGGGACTTCTGAATTATTTGTAAATTTAGTCCTGGCCTTGTACGTTTTTATAACACTTTTTATAGCGGTGCTTCAATGTCTTTCTTTAGTACCTACCTATTTTATTTTTGACTTTTAACCCTCTAGAATGTTGTGAAAAAAAAAACAACAGAATCTCGTTATTTTAATCTAGACCCTGGGGATTTTTTTTATGGGATAGGAGGGCAAACTAGCAGACGGATCGCCTGATGGTAAGCGATTACCGCCGCCCATAGACACCCGCAACACCAGAGGAGTCACGAGTGCGTTGCCGACCTTTTAAAAGGGGATTGGGCCTCCGGTAACCTCACTCACTCGGCGAAACACAACGTAAACGTTGTTTAATGCCGGTTTTCTGTGAGGCCGTGGTATCACTCCGGTCGAGCCGGCACATTCGTGCCAAAGCATGGCTCTCCCACGTATGAAGCATTGCTCTTCCATGTAAATTATTAGGTTTATCTATGAATTTTTCAGTAACAGCTCGGAGTTTGGATTTGTGCGTGGTCAATGGCAATTAGCTTGCCCAGGAGGCCCAATCCCCTTTTAAAAGGTCGGCAACGCACTTGTGACTCCTATGGTGTTGCGGGTGTCCATGGGCGGCGGTAATCGTTTACCATCAGGCGATCCGTCCGCTCGTTTGTCCTCCATTCCCATAAAAAATAACACTTTGCTCGACTTACCACGTAGCAGTAGCACTTAGGACCACTAAAGAGGCAGTTACTGACTGCCATCATCAAGAACATCTCTCTCTTGAGTCGGTCCCTCGTGTCTGAGGATCGCGGTCAGTATCAGGGTTGCATCGATTGTAAGAAACGCGCTGGACTTGAAATTGGAAGACGACGACTCTTTCACTTGATTGGTCCATCTTGTTGGTGAAGATCGCACAATCTTCTGCCTTCGGTGATCCCAACCACAATCAATTTTTCAAGACTTTCGTCACCTCTGTGCACTGTGTACTAGAAATATGAAAGGATACATTATTGACATATGGGAGCAAACAAGTTTTTACTCGGAACTGTGTCAGGATTCGTCTCCAGCAGCACTACTCGATCATTTTCTCTCTCGAGCCAGGATTTTCCACGTTACTACTCCATACTGGCAGATAGGGAATACCAGTGCTCGTATCAATCTGAATAATTATTAAGAACATCATTACGGTCGAAGATAAGTCAATCGTTAATGTAGGTATCTACTCGTACTTTATATGCATTACTGCTCCTTTGCCTAACCTTTAAGGCAATACAGTCGTGATAGTATGTGTCTTACCTACCCCACCTAACTTTACCAAGAACTTTTATACTTTGCTAATATCAACTTTTTAAATTGAATTTGCTATTAATAGCACGCTATTTTTACACCACAAGCTTCAACCATTCAAAATTCAAATCTGTATTTTTAGGGTTCAGTACCCGAAGGGTCCGAACGGAATCCAAATTCTGTCACTCATGTGTCTGTCAGTCTGTTGTCTTTCACACAGGTTTTACAGCCAAACGGTTGGAGTAACGGTTGATCAACAAGAATTGATCTTGAATTATTTACAGTATTAAAATTTTCACAGTTTAAGCATCTTGCTGACCCAAAGCCATGCGAATAGTCCAAAAATATTTTTACAAACCTACCTACACTTGTATTGTAGGTTTTATAAACCTACCCTACAAGTTTGTACGGAACCTTCGGTGTGCGAGTCCGAATCTCATTTCACTGGTTTTATTATTTTTTATGTAGCCTTCCAAATCCGATTACAAAGAAATACAGGGTATTTCAAATTGCGTCACGTACCTTTTCAAGAGATTCTAACCCAACAAAGCCTAAATTTTTGGTCCTTTTCACAACAAAAACCAAATCGTTTAGTCCGCATTTGGGGAGTAGAATTTGTTAAGGACTTTTTCCATGTGTGTGTATGAAATCAAAACCAATATCTTGACTTTATGAAGGTAAATTGGCTATCAGATTTCCAGGTCGAGGACTGAGGAAGGACTGGAATTTTGTAGAATAAACCCTCTAACACTTACCATCCATCACGCCTGTAGTCCCCGAAGCATTTAGTAGACCTCTGCTTGGGTTAGGCAGAGGTCTACTAAATGCTCACCCACAGTTCGCCTATATAATTATGTAGTAGGTAATATGCGGCAAGCTTGTAGCAAAAATCCCAATTTTGGTCTGCTACTGAGGATTTCATAGAAAAACGCAATAACACTTTGTTCAACCAGGGAATCAAGTTCAAGTTCAAAATAGTTTTTATTTCAAATAAGCTATTACAAACGTTTATGAAACGTTATTGAGTCTAGTTGCACGGTTTCAAAAAGTTGATTCTATGGAGAAGAATTTCCATGGACACTCTTTTAAAATAAGAGGTATTACATTCTTCAGGTACAATAGTGCGAACAAAATGTGTGGATATTAAAGGTTATGTCCAAGTAGGCACGAAGTCGGTATTATGAAAAAAATCGAATCTAGGATCTCTACCGTAGCAGTCGGTCTTACCACTAGATGAGCAAATAACACAATCACAACACCACAAATCAATGGCAGCACGGAGTTTAGATGTGAGCCTAATGACAATAGGATCGCCCCCTATTACATAGGACATAAACATACTGGCGAATGGTAGGTGAATGTTAGTACGCTTCTGCCTAACCTTTCGGGGAATACAGGCGTGAAGGTATGTTTATAGATTCAAAGCTCCATTGTTAGTCTGGTTTAGTTGATATTTGAGATGATATTTAAGATGAAGCTTTTAAAGTTATTTTAGTGAAGGAAAAATTCAATCGCGGGCAGGTTTGAACCTGCGTCTTCTGGTTAGATACAGCAGACGCTCTGATCTCTAAGCCACCGCGAACCCCACCCACCTGATTGAAGGTGACGTTGGCAACATCTATTGAAAAGCAAATTACTTTTCTTCTCAACTGACACGACTTACTTTACAGTTAGTTCAATGTCGGACGATGCCACCTTACCTTTAACTATATTTTTGTGATTTTTATTTACATTTTCCATGCTAACCAAGAATGCCAACCAGAAGACGCAGGTTCGAATCCTGCCCGCGATTGAATTTTTCTTTCACTAAAATAACTTTTTAATCTTTGCAAAAAAAAAAACTCACAAAAAGATAGTATGAAGCTTTTAACTTTAAGTGCAAGTAATTTATTCCTTTGTTAAGGCAGGGGTTCTCAACGTAATGGTCGTGCTGTCATTAGTAAGCAAACGATTGTTTCCTGTAACCATTGTGTTATGAGTCCCTGGAATTGAATCGGACTTCATGCTATTATTAATTGTCATCTTAGACTGTCTATTTATAAAGTGATACCTATCTTTGTAGAGTGAAAATTTAACTCTCGGAGTTTATTTGGGTGTTTCTTCTCAGCGGTCGTCATAAGGCAATTCCGGCCTCATCTAGCATTCGGTTCGATCTTGACTATCGCCTTCGCAAACCTCCAATGTCCTATGAAAAGCTGTCGGACATACGGTCTGCTTACACTCGATGAACGACGTAAAGTGTTGGATATGTGTTTACTTTACGACGTACTTAATGGTAGGCTAGATTGTCCGGATTTGTTATCACAGATTACATTTAACGCTCCCCTACGACGAACTCGCCATACGCCATTGTTAAATGTGCCTCGGCATGCAACTAATTTTGCAAAAAATTGTGTACTGACTCGCATTGCTCGAACCTATAACAACGATTTCTCTCAAGTTGATGTATTTGGCTGTACAAAACCTAGCTTTAAAGCTCTTAAAAAGATCATTGACAGAGATAATGATAAGCATCTGCGCTCTGCTCACCATTAAGCATTTACTTCAAATTTAATAATAGACTGTTAGCATAAGAAAAAACAAAACTTGAGAGGTGTCAAGGGACACCCGGATGGAACGAAGTTCCTCAGACCTCATTACGTCAGCTTTGTTTGGGGATGAACTCAAATCGCAAGAAGTAAAACCAAATCGACCGTTGAACTAATGGTTTATTGGAACTTGACCTTCTTTTACAGTTTTAGTTTATTTTAACTCAATATATAAATGTTGTACTGCGGGGGTCATTGAACGGCGGAGAATCTTAACACCGCCGTTCAGATTTTGACGTCAACAGTACAGTGCCATCTATTAGACAAAATGCGTACTAAAAAAGTGTCGTGACAACTTTTCGTAAGAATTTTTTCCGTCTAGCCCCCTGTCACAACGCGCGATAAGGAACTTTCGTTCCAAAATTAACCTGCTTAGAATCTAAATTTAATTTCTAATAACTGTTTTATAATCCGTTAGCATGATATACACAAATTAAGTTAAACAGGGAAACCTATTATTAGCCATGCATAACTGTTTTATATATATTCTGTAACACATTATATGTATCGCTGTGGGTTTTCTAAATAAAGAAAAATAAAATAAAGATCTATTTGGAGAAATAAATACATTTATCACTTGACCACGAGTGATCACAATTCATTTCGTAATATTACTTCAAAAACCGATAGCAGCACCTATTACAGTTCTGAAAACAAACACAAAAGCTTGTCTACCTATATGTATATGCATTGTACAAATCTCCCAGTTCTCCCCTCGCGATGAATAGGATTCATTAGTAACTGGCATCCCTCCGCTTTGTTTGAACCCCTACCTCCCCCCAAATGTCGGCTTTCATTGGACATCAGACACATTTGATTGTGTGAATGTAGCAGGTGTTAGGTATCAGCTATTTATTTGGGAACCGGTTATATCTTTATTGCTATATTCGAACCCAGCAATGCCTCTGATATAAAGACAGTTTTTTTCGTACAATACACAATTTTATTACATAATTACAATTTTATGGTAATAAGCTTTTACCCGCGGTTTCGTTAGAGTTTCAAAAGCACTATTTACATGCGAATGATACGATAGAGGTCCTAGGTTCGATGTCGAGCCAAGTGTTATAGGGTTTTTCTATAAAATTCTCAGTAGCAGCTTGGAGTTTATATTTATGTCCGGTTAATGGCAATAGGCCTCGCCTCTGTGGGTGTACATTAGTACACTTCTGCTAAACCCCACGGGGAATACAGGCGAGATGAAATTGTTGTTATGTTATGCTACTTTATGAATGTGGCAACTTTGTTTATTCATTTTTTAACTGTTTATTTTTTGCGCAAATGACAAAGTAGGTACTCCAAAATATAGTTTCTAAAAAGCACTTTTCCATTGTTTCAGATATTCCTATCTCAACCAGAGCTTCACCAGACTGCCAACTATGTTGTAGTGGAAAGTTTGTTCCTAAAACCTTATCAAGTGCAGTGTTCCTATCGAATAAGTTTTAGAACCAGTTTACAGTAGCATACCTACGTATTGTTGTAAAACATGGGATGCAACACCAGTTCCGAAGCCAAAACTGCTAAAGAAGAAAAGAATAATGCCCAGGAGAACAAAACAAATACGGCTGCAGGTATTTATGAAATTGACAAATTAATAAAACCTTTTTTCCAGATTAATTTTCCGCGTTTCGTAGTTTGAAATCAGCGCCATCTATGGGAATTTTCCGGAACTGCCCTGTAAATTAGTTTACAGAAAAATTGTTGGCGCTACGCTGTCTGGCATTAGCTATGAGTTAGCGAAGGTTCGATAGATGGCGCTTTTTGTAATGACTAACTTTTTTTAGGCCTTTGCTAAGAGATAGCGCCATTGTGCTCATTATGAACTTGAGGAATCTCTTCCAGAGAAAGACCTATTTTAGTGCGCTTCTAAGGCTAGCCCGCTGGGCTGCATGATTAATATTATTGGGTATCCTATTGGTATATTATCTAGGTAAGTATATACCTAGCTAAGTTGCTAAGCCCTAGTTTGAAACGCCTAAGAAATTACATGGGTCTGGGGCGTCCAATTTTAAAATCGTTTAAAATTTTAACCTATTACGAAAAACTTACGTTATTTGTTACACATATTATGATAAAGTTCATGAAAAGAACGAGACACTAATATTCATAAATAAGTATATCAATAGTCATCACGCGTCATTCTCAATTTCTTTCTTGTAGGTACTTATTTCTAAAACTTCCTAAATCAAAGTCAAAATGTTTTATTTCAATTAGACCACTAAAATAGGTACTTTTGATCCATCAAGTGGTCCGACATGTTTTGAAAGGAAACTTGTACTAGACATGAATTTCGCTTTTAATTTTCATGATCATCAAAACCGAAATCTAGGTCCTAGAAAGAAATATAGGCAATATTAATTTTGATGTGTCGCTGACCTACCGTTCGCAAAGGTGTCTGCCGATTGCGTGATCCGAGATTCGATTCTCAGGACTATCCAAAGGTTTTTCCATTAGGTCAGTATAAGCACCTAGACATTGGCGAACTGACGCACCCATATACGTTATTACTCGTCTGTCTAACGTATGGACATCGTGTTGAAAACCCTCAAACCTCCCCCCCCCCTCTACGGTCACGATGCTACACAAATATTCCGTCCAATCGTGATCGACCCCACGATCTGTACCGTAACAGGCTATTTCTCAACCACCAATCGAGCCACCAAAACTTCGAATAACTTTTCCATGCCTACCTACTACTTAAAATAAAAATATCTATTAAATAACAACGCAAATAAATAATTTCCTAGTTCCAGTCAGCTCGACCCAATTCAAAATAATAAAATATGTACAAGCTTCGTGTCTTTTCTACGGCGTTCCGGGGTTTTTTTCCCTCCATAAATAATATCTACTTGAATAATTCGCCATTTTGTTTACCCGCCCCTGTCAAGTGTACCTTTTTTAGGTTATATTTTTTGTAAGGTCCACTGAATCTTTGCGACGATCCCTTATAAGTGTTGGGGAACACTTAGGTGTTATTTTGACTTTTTTTAGGCAAACGAAGTCTTACCAACGAGCAAAAAAGTACTGAGCGTTTTCAATTTTCTCATTATATTTGGACTGAATTTACGTTGGTAAAACGGGATACTTTTATTAATTTCTGTGGTTCCTCATTGGCTTTGGTCTTGGCTTGATTGGGTTTGGTCTTGGCGTTTTTACGATGACGTCATTATAAAAATGCTGGGGGGATTGATACTAAAACCGTCTTTGTTTTTGTAAACACTAAACTGTACCTTAGTAATTCGGGTCATAACATAATTATGGGTATCTGTGAATTAACTTGCCAAATAATAACCTTTCTTCTACCATAGTGAAATATTCATAGAGTTGTCCTACATAAAATAATATTATACGTACCCACATCTGAGGTTGCAATTAACGGGAGCCACACTGTCTCGAGATAAAAGCACAATAAAGAAAAGAGACAGAAGCCCTATCACTATGCCCTATGTATGCTTAGATCATTAAAACTACGCAACGGATTTTGATGCGGTTTTCTTTTATAGATAGAATGATGAATGTCGAAGGTTTTAAGCTATTTACCATTACGCTACGACTCTTAAGAATCGGGCAACGCGAATGAAACCGCGGGCGGGTCGCTAGTTATAAATAAAATACACTATATAAGCCTGGTAAACTTTGAGCTTTTACCCTTATACTATCACACCTGTATTCCCCATAAGGCTAGGCAGAGATGCAGGTACTAATATACACCCATAGAGGTAGGTATATTTAGGTCCCATGTAATAAGTGGCGAACCTATTTGCTATTAACTGGGCAGAAATCAAATCAAATTTCATAGAAAATCCCAATAACACTTTGCTCGACCTGGGAATGGGATCCAAGACCTTTAACTAAGCGATCGCGCTTACGACCACTAGAATAATGGGGCAGTTACTATTTAAATTAAAAAGTATTGTATAACATTATTTTAGTGAAATCGATTCTGTCCCAGACTTTTTATTTTGGTTTGCATACCACTGTTGATATCTCAAATAGGAGTGCCAACAAGGTATTTTGTAATACCTGTATTTGTATATTATCACATTTCTAACAATAATTTAAAACAATAAACAATATAAAACAATATATTTTCGCGGACAATATCGAATGGGTTTTCTGTTTGTTTCTTTAATGTGTCAAATGTAATAGTGCCCTCAGGGCGCGCCCGGTGTAGAGATGTGTTTTATATTGTATGATTTTTTCTAATTGTAGCTATGTAGCTCCAATACAAATCGAGATTTGTGGAATTATTCTGCTAAGATGCAATATCTGGTATAGAAATTTCGTAAAGAACTGCCTAAGTGGTCCTAAGCGCGTCTGCCACGCTAGAAGTCCAGGACTCCTAGACCGAGCAAAGTGTTATTGGGTTTTTCTATGAAATTCTCAGTAGCAGCTCGGAGATTTGATTTGTGTCTGGTAATATTCTCGCTCCCTATTACATGGGACCTAAATATATCTACCTCTATGTGTATATAATAGGCGGGGGAAAAAGTTTCTTCGCATTTAATATGAAAACTCAAGATATTTTTTTTAACATACATACCATCACGCCTGTATTCCCCGAAGGGTTAGGCAGAGGCGTACTTAATGTACACCCACAGTTCGCCGGTATGTTTAAGTCCCATGTTATAGGGGGCGAGCCTATAGCCATTAACCGGGCACAAATCCAGACAGATATTTTTTTTCAAAGTTAATTTACATTTAATTATAATATATATGTACCATTTTGCTCAATGACTTTTTGCTATCTTTTGGGTAGTGACATGATCCCATTGTTGTAGAAATTCTGGGACTTCTAATAAAAAAAACCTGACAAGTAGTTTTGGCAGTCCTCTCTTGATGTTAACCTGACACTGCCTAAAGAATACTGAAGAGATCGAAACAGGTGGAAATCTGAAGGTCAGGGCTATATGGCGGATGCATTAACACCTCCCAGCCAAACTCTTAATTTTTGCTGAGTGGCCAAAGATGTGTTTGGTCTAGCGTTATCGTGATGAAAGACCACACCCTTTCTATTGATCAATTCCGGCCGCTTTCTCCCAATTTTTTGCTTTAATCTCATCAGTTGTTGGCAGTAAAGATCCGAATCGATGGTTCTGCCTGGCGGTAAAAGCTCATAATGAAGAATGCCCACCGTATTGCGAGTTAACCGGGTTTTGCCACAGTCTGTGAAGCCTAACCGACCTTTGACCACGACCTTTTTCGCACGTTCTTGTCGTACGTGATCCACTTTCCATCACCAGTTATCAATCTCTTTAAAAACGGTTCAGTTTTATTACGTCTCAATAAAGAATCGCAAATTAGTACACCGTTCATTAGGTTTATTTCAGTGAGCTCGTGTGGCACCCAAATACCGAGCTTTTTTGTAAACCCAGCTTTTTTCAAATGGGTCAAAACTGTTTTGTGGTCAATCCCCAGTTCTTCAGCTACGTCGTAACTACTGACATGCCGATCTTGCTCCACTTTTTCAAAAATTGCGTCAATTTTATCTGTAACAGGGCGACCAGAGCGAGGTGCATCTTTAACATCAAAATTCCCGGATTGAAAACGCTTAAACCAACTTTGTGCTACTCTTGCTGACACTACATTAGGTCCATAAACGCCACAAATTTTTTTTCGCGGCTTGCGTTGCTATTTTCCCCTTTTTGTAATAAAACTTTAAAATGTATCGAATTTCTTCATTAGATTTACTCATTTTGACAGAAATAAAAACAAATGAAAAATAGCGGGAAACAAATTTTTACTAATTTGTTTCTTTTTTTTAAATGTAACTTTTTTAATGTTATCAAAATCAGCCAGATAGAAATAGTACAGCCAAAGATTTTTTATTAAAAGTATTTACAGACTAAATGCGAAAAGACTTATTTCCCAACCTAATATTAGTACCTACATCTCTGCCAAGCCTTATGGCGAATACAGGCGTGAGAGTATATAAGGGTGAAAGCTCTAAGTTTACCAGGCCTTTAAAGTGTCTTTTATTTATAATGTTATTTTATAATATTATTTTATTATATAATATTATTATTCTGTCTCTTTTCTTCATTGTGCTTTTATCTCGAGACAGTGTGGCTCCCGTTAATTGCAACCTCAGATGTGGGTACGTACCTATAATATTATTTTATGTAGGACAACACTATGAATATTTTACTATGGTCGAAGAAAGGTTATTATTTTGCAAGTTAATTCACAGATACTCTTAATTATGTTATGATCAAATTTAGCAAGTTGCAAGTGTAGTGTTTACAAAAACAAAGACGGTTTTATGGTTTGGACATGTTGAAAGAATGAATGAAAGACGATTAACGAAAGGAATTTATAAGGCGAATGTCAGCGGCAGCGCCGGTAGAGGTCGCCCTAGAAGGACATACGCCGATCTGATTGGCGAAATCCTTCAAAAAGGTCAGATGCGTAGCACTCGCAACCGGCGTGTATGTATGAGAAGATGTATGAATGTGGAAGAAGCAAAAGAAGTATGCAAGAATCGTAGCATGTGGCAGTCTATAGTTTCTGCCTACCCCTGTGGGAGAAAGGCGTGAGTGTATGTATGTATGTAAGACGGTTTTAGTGTCAATCATCCCGGCATTTCTACAATGACGTCATCGTAAAAACATACCGGAGAACTGATGGTGTATCACTTACCTATGCATTGCCATCTTGAGAACTCAGTTGGCTACATTAGCCTTTAAACTAGAACACAATAATATTAGCACATAGCTGTAAAATACTTGTCAAATGGTCACCCATCCACATAATGACCGCAGCAAGCATAGCTTCACCTTGATCAGCATAATTATTACTTAGCTACGAGCGCCCTAACTAGTTATATGGGTCTATAACTATTTATTTATATAATTATAATCCTCAAAACTGTTCAAATTAATTACGTCATAAATAATGAAAATGCTGTTTTGTACGCAAAATATTCAAATGTTGTTTAAAATAGACGCGATAAATATTCCCCGGTGTATGCAAATACAAAACATCTCATTACAAACGCTGACCACAGTGCGGTATGAATAAGTAATGCAGTTTATTATTTACTAGCGACCCGTCTGGACTTCGTTCGGACTTATTTATAACTTTTCTAGACAGTCTCCTCTTTTTGAAAATCCGTACAGTAGTTTCTGAGATTAGCCCTTACAAACACGGACTTAGCGCGCCGGAAACTTTAATAAGTAATGTGTTTTTTATTTACTGTTGACTAGAATTTGTTTGAAACTTGACAAAAAACACAAACAGTAAAAAATAAATGCAAAAGTAGCTCTGTCTGTCCTTACCTTAAAATTATAAAGTTTACAAAAAAATGTAGCAAAGAAACCACACAGCACACAGACACAGTACTGAGGCCGTATTATGACATGTTAACGCCATCATTTTTACGTTGTGAGAAAGAGATGCCGCTCTACATATTAAACAGCCTCATCTCTTTCTTACATCCTAAAAATGATGGCGTTTTCATGTCATAATACGGCCCCTGATTTTCAGCTGGTGGTTGGTGTAAAGTTATATTACTGTTTCTCTTGTACTACATCAACCTCTACGAAAGCGCTACACATCTCGTAGACACGCTACGATGCTACGAACACTCGTAGTCGGTTGTTTGGTCTTATTTTTACGGACTTTGAGAGCCCGTACGGTTCGTGGAGCCTTGCATTTTATTACGGTCTAAGTAAGGTTTAATTTTATAAAGTAATAAAAATATAAAATATTGTGCCGAAATTGCTGCATCATTAGTCTAGCGGTCGTAAGCTCGACTGCTACGTTAGAGTTATTAAATTTAATTCCCAGGTCGAGCAAAGTGTTTATTGGGTTTTTATATGAAATTCTCAGTAACAACTCGGAGTTTGGAGTTGTGATAGTACGTTTTTAACGCAAAAACCAAATGCAATTAGGTTTTTTTTTATGGAAACAAGCTGACGAGCCATCTGGTGGTAATCAGTCCATGTCGTCGCCCATGGACACTTACAACACCAGTGGAGTTGCTAATAATGCATTAGCCATTAGCCGACCCTTAAGAGCCTCTACGGACTGTAGACTGCGAGAGCTGCAGCAACTGACGGGAACTGGCTCTTACGCGCAAAAGTGGAAACACACACCAAGGTGCTTTACGACAGACTCCGACGTAAGGATGGTCGCCAGCCAGTTAGACCCCAACAGGTCCTACCACGTTGGTATGTAAAGTTCGTAGTTATCCCCATAGAATTACCTACCTAGAATATCACGAAATGACGGGAAATAAAGCAAGGTTAGGGCACAATATAGTAGGTAGTAGAATAAATGCATATATATCTTTAGATTATTCTAAAGATATATATGCATTTTTAAACAAATTAAAGTTATAATAATGCTAGTTAAACCCAGTCACGCTTCACTGTGCTACTTAAAGTTATTTCTCGGATATAATTTTCCGTTCCCGTGGGAACTTCAGAATAAATAGTATATAAAAACACACATATTATATACAAATGCAATGCTGTATAAAAAAAGCCAACATGTGGACTACTTTTTGACGTGGGAGAGACATGCTTCGGCACGAATGGGCCAGCTCGACCGGAGTGATACCACGGCCTCACAGAAAACCGGCGTTAAACAACGCTTACGTTGTGTTTCGCCGTGTGAGTGAGGTTACCGGAGGCGCAATCCCCTTTTAAAAGTTCGGCAACGCACTTCTGATTCCTCTGGTGTTGCGGGTGTCCATGGGCGGCGGTAATCGCTTATCATCAGGCAGTTCGTCTGTTCGTTTGCCCTGCTATCCCATAAAAAAAATATTGTGGACACAATTATATGAAAGCTGAATGAATTGATATCATTATTTATACAAGTAGCAACATATAAACAATAATAAAAGAAAGGACAGTCTCACGACATACTTAAGGTTAAAAAAGTGGTAGAAAATAACTACCATTTCCGCATATAACTTTAATTCAGTTAGAGACGCTTTCAGTGCTCTCCTGTAAAAATAACAGGGTAGTGCTAAGTACACTCGACCGAGCTGCCGACGTGACATCCTTGCAGCTCATGCGATAAAATTACTATGTCTATAACCTGCCTCATACAAACACTTATAACCTTTATGACGTGAGTTTTTGAGGTGGTACTTTACTGATGAGTTTGCCAGGGTTGGTACGGTTAACAGCATTATGGTATACAAAACTGTCAAATTTCTTCAGTCGATTGCCAATCTAATCTCCATGTAATAGAGTTTATTATCCATTGGGGTTTGACAGTTTGTGGTAACTTGAAATGCTGTTGACTGTACTATCGCATTGCTAAATATTCTGCCGTCAAGTAATAATGTTCTGTTATCCACATTTTCTAGTTTAGTCTAGTTTTATGAGGTGGTACTCTACTGCTGAGTTTGCCTGGGTTGGTACAGTCAGCGTCAAATAGTTCGTGACAACCAAATTGGCCAAATAGTTCGCAACACGTCTTAGTTACAGTTGGAATAAGGTCGTGTTGCAAACTTTTTGGCCAGTTTAGTTGTCACGAACTATTTGACGCTGACTGTACAATCGCATTGGTAAATATTTTGCCGTTATGCAATGTTATTCTGTTATCCACATTTTTTTTCTACTTTTTTGAGGTGGTACAACTCTGTTGCCGATTTGCTTGGGTTGGTACCATCGCATGACTAATTATCAATAGCCGCATTTGCGGCAAGTGGTAAGCACCAGCTAGACGCCGTGAATACAAGTGGTCTCACTTTGAGTGTTGTCATCTTGAGAGCTCAGGTGTTTAGCCTCCTTTGCCAGTAATTTCAATGGCTACATTTCATGATCTACCCAAAGACGATATAGGGCTTTCTTCAAAAGGCTATTTTAGACATTGGCCTGCATTATAACTCTCATGTTTGCTAGTACTATGTCTTGGGTTTAAAAGAGACCATGATTCTCGGTGTTTCTTACGAAAACCGGCGTCATCTAGATAAAAAATGCAAAACACTGAGTTGTAAAAGTGTTTTAAGAGATAAACATAAACATATTATACCATCACGCCTGTACTCCCCGAAGGGTTAGGCAGAGGAATACCATGTAATAGGGGGCGATCCTATTGCCATTAACCGGGACCAAAACCAGACTCCGAGCTGCTACTGAGAATTTCATAGAAAAACTCAATAACACTTTGCTCGACCTGCGGATCGAACCCAGGACAGAATGTTTTAATAGATGTAATTACGGAAATAAATATCATTTTATCATAATTTTTTTTACAAACTGAAACGTAATAATGTTAGCACATTAGTGCTCAGTGTAGAATATAATTATATTTAACAATGCATTTGTGACAACCCAGGAAAACTCATTAGCAGAGTAAAACCTAGAGTGAAGGACTGAAGTCAGTATTTCTTTCTCTAAACAGGGTTATTAATGAAGATAGTTAATTAACAAGGAGATGTGCATCAGTTGTTTTTAATTTTAAATTATTTCTTTGTTTTCACAATGTTAATGGACAATTACTTTAGTTTATTTATTGTTTAGTCTTAATTAAGCTTCGTGTTTTTACTATTTATTTGTGAATAGCTTTGTTTGAGTTTTCTTTTCATAACAAGGATTGAAGATGGAATTTAATTATAAAACTGTACCTACAGTTTAATTCTGCTTTTGCCGGCTCATTTGTGCTTTATACTATTTTATTTATATTTTTACATAACAAAAGACTATCATGCAGTATTCCCTGAAGAGCTAGGCAGAGGTCTACTAATGAAGGTACACCCACAGTTCTACAGTATGTTTAGATCCTATGTAATAAGGGGCGAGCTAAAACTCCGAGCTGCTAATGAGAATTTCATAGAAAAACCTGCTTGGGAACTGAACTTAGGACCAGCATACAGGGCGCGCTTAGGAGTTTAGGACCACTAGACTAATGAACGAATAAATAAACCTTAATAACTTTATAAATCTCGATTTGTATTTTGATAAACGCAAATAAAAAGGATATTTTTACATTTTATGGTACTTGTGTAAAAATGTTTTTCCCGACATACATACTCTTATTCAAAATCAATCTCTATTTTCTCGGTATCGACACTGAAATATCAGGAAATAGTTTGAGCGAACAGTGTGGTGACAGCACACGTCGTCGGCATCGATCTATTTTATAATTAACTCGATGGACGGCGATAGTGCTGCCCGGCAGATTGATTTCTTTGTTATTCATTGTATCATACACCTCAATAGACAGATTGATTATTATTTTGCTAGTCGTTTTGTAAAAGAAGATTATTTTCATTACTTGTTTCATTTTTCCATATAAAATATATCACTTTAATTTATCCAGTAATAAAATAATATATAAATAAAAAATAACGAATATTAATCTCTATCACGACAAGCAATAATGTTATCATTTATGAAGCAATTATGTTATAATTAAATAACTTTTGTTACACCGCCAAATAAATAGTATTTCTTATATTTGAAGTGAAATCTATTTCTATCCGACGGAATTTAAGTGTCCAATGTAAATAGAAAAAATATATTAGTAACAAAATTAATGCGTCATTTCTATGTACTTACTTATATAAAGTTAAACTGTGTATTGTTTTATATCGTGGTCAATATTATCGTTATGGTTAATAAACTGTAATATATCTTCATAATCATACCATCTTTAGCATCGTACAATTTGTTATGTTACGGTATGCTTAAATTAAATTAAACAAGTGAAATCATTGGTGCGACTTACCCTAAAACAAGCAAAACAAACGAGGATCAATACCTTTTGCTTGGAGGATGATTGAGTGGCGAGGTGAGGACACGCATCGTCGGCCACCGGGATCCGATTTATAATTAACTTTACGTCGATGGCGGATGGATCTGCCAACGAACGAGGCTATTCGTTTAATTTAGATTTTAGAGTGCCTTAGATTTTATCTGAAAAGATTAATATGTAATCATATTTTTTTAAAAGAGTATATATGGAGTTTTTTACCGGCTCTTCTCTATAAGACCCACTTTTTGGAACCGTGCAACTAGTTTTGACTTTTCAAAAGTACCTTTTTTAATGGTCTAATTTCGTACTTTGGCCACATTGCGAGATGAGAGAATGACAGCCTAGAGAAACTCGTGGTGGTGAGCAAGGTTGAGGGGACAAGACCTAGAGGACGCTCTCCGACTCGCTGGTCAGATCAAATCAGGGAGCTGGCTGGAATGCCCATTGCCGCAGCGCTACGACGTGCCCAGAACCATGCACAGTGGAAGGAAATGGTGAAAGACCTAAGATGACTTGGTCTCCATAACAGACACGACGCTCAGTAATGAACTAACGACTAAGAAGAATGGTCTAATTGAAATAAAACATTTTGACTATTGTTATTTAACGTGGGAGAGCCATGCTTCGGCACGAATGGGCTGGCTCGACCGGAGTGATACCACGAAACCTCACAGAAAACCGCTGAGTGAGTGAGATTACCGGAGGCCCAATCCCCTTTTAAAAGACGAGCGACGCACTTGTGACTCCTCTGGTGTTGCGGGTGTCCATGGGCGGCGGTAATCGCTTACCATCAGGCGATCCGTCTGCTCGTTTGTCCCCTATCCCATAAAAAAAACTCAATTATAATTCCAAATTAATTTTTATTTTTATTAGAACTAACACTAAATAATGTAGATAGGTATTTATTCATAAGAATTATCCAAACTCGGTATTAACTTTTGATTGCTCTTAAAATACACAACAAATTGTATTCACAGTAAATTGTTTTCACGTTGAAGCTCTTAAGCCCATTAGTACCATTTGGAATCCTACATTTCCATACAGGCTGCTTAATTCTATTTACCTACGTGACAATAAATAAAACAAAAAGTTCTGAATCAAGATTGTTTTAGATAGATTCATTTATTCTATTTAGGAAAAAACCTACACGAATAAGTAAATTAGTGTTTAAGTATTATGTATTTTAGTAAAACATTCAATCAAATCAAAATTACTTACATACAAAAGCGCCCAAACAAATGATAAATCCATAAAACTTATTGATATGACGTGAAGTATCCACCAAGGCAGCTAAGTACGAATATACGTTACTTCCCTCGCTCCGCGCGCCATAGTCCTCCGGGCAGCCGAGTCGGCCGCACGCGTTCCTAAATTCCCATAATCGTACTTATCACCTTTTCACTCCCCGACCACCGACCGACCGCGGGCGGACCAATCGAATTTGTGAATTTTGAATTTGGACCGTGGGCTTCCGAAATCGAACAGAGGTAAGTAAAAAATTGCAAAAAATATTTTAATTTGATTGAAACGAATCTTACGCTTCGCTGAATGATTTTCGACCATTTTGAATCGGAAAGGTATTAGTATTTGATTATTAATATTTAATTCTTTGACGAAGTTCATTGAAGCGTTATTGGTCATACTCAAAGGTCGCTGAAGAAGGGCTCGCTAATTAGGTTAGAACTAATTAGTAGGGGAGGTTTCCCTTGCCTGTTTATATTTATACAACGTACCTACCTGAAGGGTACGGTTATTCTAGTGGCTGTTATGGTTAACCTGAGAACATAGCGTTAATTATTATCCGGGTGTAATAATTTTCTGTAACCTATTACATTTTGGAGAAACTAATTAAGTTCATCGTGGCGTTATAGGGACCAAGAACTTTATACCTTGGTTTGGTGTACCTATTGATTGGAATCAGTTTTGATTGAAATTAATAATAATTGCACTATTTATAAAAAGTCCACAAAGAGCACCTGTCAAAAATACTAATAGGTGCCTTTCGTGGACTAGGTAAAGTATCATTCGCGCAGGTGCCATTTGGACGGGTGCTCAAGTATACGTAGGTTATTTAAAAAAAAAACAATAATTAAAAAATAACGACGTAATTTATTATATTTTCTTAACGCATCAAGTCCCGTATTATAGACACTATGCACAATCTTTTGTTTAGTCTCCGGAGGTCATTACAGGCTTTGCTGAATTATAAAAGAGTGATACCTTCTTAGTATATCATGAGAGTGAGAGTTCCTAATGGAACCTAATAATATTTCTCAATCTGGGAATCGAACCAAGGGCTCACTTCGGACTCATTAATCGACCAATGAGAGAATTCCGGGTTGGTTAAGTTCTAATTATGGAAGTAATCACCAATATTTTGCGAGCTCCGACTCTCATTAAATATTAACTAACCTCTAACACTATAGATAACGGTTTCCGTGTGTTAACCCTCTAAATGTTAATAATAAATAGGATTGCACGGCCATTGTGCGTTAATAGTTAAACAACATGGATTTTCTACTAGCAGTAGTTGTTTAGAAACACTTTGCTATAGACATTAATGGGAAACTAATTATTAATACAGACACACAATACAAACATATACACACCGACGCGCACGCACAGGCACACACACACACACACACACACACACACCCACACACACCGCTACCTACCATAAGGTTAATGTACATGAACTACAAATATTACAATCATTCATTCAACAAAACATAACATACCATCATGCCTGTATTCCCCGAAGGTTAAGCCAGAGGTGTACTAATGTACACCCACAGTTCGCCGGTATGCCAATTGCCATCAACCTGGCACAAATCCAGACTTCGAGCTGCTACTGAGAATTTCATAGAAAAACCCAATAACAGTTTGCTTGACCTGGGACCACTAGCGTAGCAGTCACGCTGGGACCACTAGACTAATGAGTCAGTCACATTTAACAAAATAAAATCATATAACTTTCATCGTATTTTAAAAAATAAATATTCGCAATTAGCAATATAAATAAAGGGTTAACTCATAAATTAAAAATGAAAAATTGCCAGCGAAACGTGAATAGGCTTAACCCGTAAATGCGAGGGATGATATAAAGTACCTACGGTCACAAAAATACTGGGTATTATTAGTAACGTGACATTAAATTTACGATGGAGCAGGCAAATGTGTCGGTGTGCGTGGTACCCAGTTTGGCAATAATAGCATTACAGGGTTATCACAATTTATAAAATTGATTTTGTTTTCTTAACCAAATTAATATAATAAAAGTGAACGTAACTCTACCTCTTTGTTACGTCTTCACACCTAAATTACTGAACAAATTTTAATGAATTTTGGCATAGAGATAGATGATTGGAGAAGAACATAGGCTTCCTTTTGTCTCGAAAAGTCCTTTAGAAGGCAAGTGGAAACGTGGACAGCGACTAGTTATGTATACTTAATTTTCTACAAGATTCCACAACTGTTTTTACAAGCTATTAATCAGTTTCCAATGTATGTGTGTTTGTTAAGGTGAAGTCTTGCAAGCTGAATTAGAACCACTTCCCTCCTCTATCCTACGGAGTTGAATTTTTACATGTTGATTCAGTTTCAAGTACATACAATAGATTTTTATGGTAAGCATGACCTGAATTGTCACCCATGATTAGCTCCAGATAAAGGAACTCTTCCTCGACCAACAGCTTTTCTTCTTAAGGGTCCGGCGGAGCTTGAATTGCCCACAAAAACGTAATACCGAAATAAATCGTAATCCAGACAATATTATATCAAATTGTACGGTACGGTACTATTTCGTTTACTACTATTTCATTGGAAATAAAAGACCGGAAAAAGTTCCAAACATGGTAAAGTTATCAAAAATTACATTCGCTTACATTTATGTCCAGTGAAGATTTTTGGACGAAATGGTAGAGTAGGAACCTACATTAACGGTATCGCAAACGTGTAGTGCAGATCGTGGCCAACGGGGGTGATTTTAGTGGGTAAAAATCCCACACTCCCCGGTCTAATCCCCGAAGACCGGACGCCTTTTGGAAGGTTTCCTCCTGTAAACAAAAACAAAACGGCCAGCGTGGTCAACTATTGATCAAACGACCCATGAGGATTTTCTGTACTATAAAATAAGCTATACTTACCTGATCCGTCCCAGTTTTTAGGTGTTCGTAAAATGTTGACGTAGTACTTTAGCAACCGTTAGGACACCTAAGTTTCCCTGTAAAGGGAACCTAATCTTATCAGTCTGCAAGAACATAACATCGCTATTCTACCTAATCCAATTTCTAATTCAATCCTTTCAACACTAACGAGAAAAGATAGGTGTCCTATGTAAAGGGATTCTGCGTAATTTGAAGTAAATAACATGAAGCTTATATACCTCGAAAGGTTAGGCAGAGCTGTACTTAATACACCTACAATTTACTGATATGTTAAAGTTCCATGTAAGTAATTGGGGGCGAGCCAAGTCCACCCCAATATTGAGCTATTTTTTTTGAAAAATCCAATAACACTGCTCGACCTGGGAATCGAATCCGTTTTTTCCTACTGAGAAAGAAGATATTTTTCCGTTTTTATCTGGGATCATAAAAATAAAAGAACGTGACTTCATATAGACTGACTGACTGACTGACTGCTGACTCTGTATTGTTAATTGTTATGTGAATTCTAAAATTATGAAGACTTTTCAAGAACCAAATCATTATTCTTTTTAATTCAGTCCCTTCAACTTTGTAAATAAAAACGAATCTAATTTGTTTTTCGAAGTCAGCCCTATAAACTTTTATTTATGTATTTTGTTGTTCCAACGACTTCAATGTTCAATGAGTCGGATCGGCGTAACTTTTCGACTTTTTTCCGTTTGCTATTTTTCGCTTTCCAACAAAATTAAAACGAAAATTTTTTCGTTTAGTTACTCTATAGTAATTTATAAAAAGTATGGATCTCCGTACATTTTTGATGTGTGGACTTAAAATGAGGTATAAATATGGAATAAAAATTGTATCTACCTACGTAAATAGTGCTTAAATCAACAAATAATTTATTGCATAAATTGGGAAAACACTCATATGTCTACGAACTACCTGAAATCTTTTGCCGATTGTAACAATAATTGTCAGAAGTCAGAAGCCAGAGATATACGTGGGAGAGCCTAAAAGTAATCAGTCAACCAGAGTCTTCTTCATTATCATTGTCCACAGTCCCCATTATCCCACTGTAGGTATGAGCCTCCCTTATCACCCAGTCAACGACATAATCCAACTGTCACTGGCCTAGCCCGGTGCAGATCCTTACCATCATTAAATGCGTCATCTTAACTTCATGTTATTGATACAAATTAATATTTATTTCTTAAAATAGATCTTTTATAGACACTTTTACAAGGCTATAGTTCAATTTTGTAAACTAGATGGTAGGTACCAGTATTTCCTAGCTGACAACCTCTGAGAAGAAACCTTGAAACAAACTCAGAGAAACATTTTCTCTTCTGAAGTCCAGAGAAGCAGTATATCAGATGTGAGGAGTAAAAATATGTAGGACATTTATTTCCCGGCAAACATTAATCAATCAGAATAAACTACCTTTGATGTTCATATTTAAAGAAAGAGGCATAGCAGCTTTGAGTTGTCCTGTCCTAACTGACAGCACGCATACATCAGTCATCGTGTAGCTCAACCATTATTTAGGGAGCTCAACGACCCGTATTAGCAAACAAAACAGATACAGTATCCACAGATTTAAAGTCACAATAGAAAGAACTAACACTGGTTTATTCCACAGGCATTCGGACTAAAACTAAATTTGTTTTATCGAACTCATCAGACGAAGTCAATTTAAATAGTAAAGTGTGCTCAGCTTGCAAATACTCCGGCTAAAATATATCGGACAGATTCTGTTACAGTTTCAAATTCTATTCCAGGCAAAAGTTAATTTACAGTTTTAGACTTCGCTATGTTGTCTCATCTCAATCGGTTTTATATTTTGTTATTTTGAGCTTATTGAAATCGTGCAAAGAATTTCGTGTTTATTTAAGACTGGCATCCCGTTCCGGCTTCGCACCGCTGCAATGTGCATGTCAATATGTTGCATCTATTGTATTAAAAACCCTTTTGGATGATATTTTCTAAATGATAGTGAGAACCGTTTAGTTCTTCAAGCTTAAAAACCGGATAACGACTTTGTTTTATATTACGTATAAATAGTGTTAGTGATAATAAAGTTTATGACAAACCCCCGACACTTTTGCAAGTAGGAATTAGGTTCTTTTTTAGACTACATGAGGTCAGCATTTTCTATCTGACGATATTGGAGAATAAATGCTGAAAATGCTCATAAATGAAATCCCTTTTAAGTGTCCGGTGGACCGAATTTCTATTACAAACGTAATATTGAAATAAATCGTGATTCAAAGACAATTTAATCAAATTTTTATTATTCGGATTCCGATACCGTTAATCTAGGTTCCTACATAACCATTTCGTAAAAAATACTTCACTGGGAATAAATGTAAGCGAATGAAATTTTTGATACCTTTATTAAATTTGGAACAATTTCCGGTCTTGTATTTCCAATGAAGTAGTAGTAGACGAAATAGTACCGTAGGAACCTAGATTAACGGTATCCAAATCTGAATAATAATATAATTTGATAGAATATTGTCTGGATTACGATTTATTTCGGTATTACGCTTTTGTGGGCAATTCAAGCTCCGCCGGACCCTTAAGATACAGATATTTTGGTGTACATTATGTGAGTGACAATGTAGATAAACGTCGGGAATGGCCGTTTGAGGACAGAGTCATACATTTGAGTTGAACTGTCCCAATGAATATACTACAATAGTTTTTATCTACATAACCTGTTCCATTTTATATGCGTATGTTACAATTGCAGAACCCATTTGCCAATGAAGGTTCGCAATATAACCCAATTGAATAATTGGATTACTAAACTCCGACATGAATAACCAATGTATTGTTATTGACAAAAGATTATTGTGATTTAAGTAGAAGTGATATTAGCTTTAGCTTGATTTAAAAATTGTACTAACAGATTACATAGTGTATCAGCTTCTACACCACAGGTTATGGGATCGATCCCCGCACTGGACAAATATTATGACAAATTATATTTATTTCTAACTGCCTCATTAGTCTAGTAGTGCTAAGCGCGACTGCTATGCTAGAGGTCCTCGGTTCGATGCCCAGGTCGAGTAAAGTGTTATTGGGTTTTTCTATGAAATTCTCAGTAGCAGCTTGGAGTCTGGATTTCTGCTCGGTTAATGGTGCTCGCCCCTTATAAAATGGAACCTAAACATACCGGCGAACTGTGGGTGAACATTTAGTATACCTCTGCCTAACACTTCGGGGAATACAGGCGTGATGGTATGTATTATTTTTTATTTCAAATCGAATCTATAAACTAACTCAATATTTGGTCTACCTAAATTGTAAGTTAGTAGCTCATCCCTACTATTTTTACTTTTTAAACATTGAATCTGTTGGCACCAATTTATATTGAAACAACAGACCTGTGCAAACTGAACGAATTTAATTGGATTTTTAGCGACGCCATTTTGCTTGCGAAAATTGGGTTATGTCGCGAAATGTTTTCGTGATTGTAGAGAAAATTTTTGGCGGTAAGCAAATCAATAAAGACAGTAAAAATGTATTTTATGGAATACTGGCGACCCGCCCGCGGTTTCATCCGCGTTGTTCCATTCTTAAGAGTCGGCGCGTGATGTTAAATAGCTTAAAACTTTCCTCATGAATTACTCCGTCCGTTGGTGAAAACCGCATGAAAATCTGTTCAGTAGTTTTTGAGTTTATCGCGAACAGACAGATAGACAGGCGCGGCGGGGGACATTGTTAAGTTTAACGTATGTATTTGTGCGGCTATCTGTCACACCGTAGCGCCCAAACGAATTAACGATTTTGATTCGGATTTTTGCGTGATGGTATGTAAAAAAATACGGTAGACTTTTTTGTTCCTGAAAAGAAATAGGAGTACCTAACTGCTTCAATGCTTTACACGTGTAGCTGGTGAGGTGCTACGTTCGATTCCTATGTCGAGCATTGTCATCGGGTTTTCCTTTAATATACTCAATGACAAAGGAATTACGCTCGCCCCTCGATAAAACATATCGGAGAACTGTAGGTGTACATCAGCACACCTCTACGTGAGCTTCCGGGGTTACAGGATGTGTTATGTCAATAGATCTATATCTAGTGTAGAATATTAGATATATTTTTTTATGGGATAGGGGGACAAACGAGCAGACGGATCGCCTGATGGTAAGCGATGACCGCCGCCCATGGATACCCGCAACACCAGAGAGTGGAGTCACACGTGCGTTGCCCGCCTTTTAAAAGGGAGTTGGGCCTCCGGTAACCTCACTCACTTGGCGAAACAACGTAAGCGTTGTTTGAAGCCGGTTTTCAGTGAGGCCGTGGTATCGCTACGGTCGAGCCGGCCCATTCGTGCCAAAGCATGTCTCTCCCACCTAAAAAAACCAAAACCAAACTTGGTAAAGTTATCAAAAGTTGCATTTGCTTACATTATTTCCAGTGAAGTATTTTGGACGAAATGGCAAAGTACGAACCTAGATTAACGGTATTGGAATCCGAATAATAACAAAATTTGATTAAATTGTGTTGGAATTACGTTAGTAAGAGAAATTCGGTCCGCCGGACTCTTAGTCAAGTATGAATGCGTCGACAAATATAACTTCACTACATACAGGATTTTATCTTGAATCTACTACTACTATACATTGACGGTAGCCTAGGGCGCCGCCGCCGGACTTGCGACCATGTGGTTGCCGGTTCGAAACCCACCCGTTGCACTACCGACGTGAACCCACTGGTAACACAAGCATATTTAGCTTAGCACGAGGGGTTAACAAGAATACTAGTAATGTGCGACACAGTTTTAAGCAATATATATCTTTGACTTTGATTTTATATGAAATTGACTGCCTCATTAGTCTAGTGGTCCCAAGCGCGACTGCTATGCTAGAGGTCCTGGGTTCGATCCCCAGGTCGAGCAAAATGTTATTGGGGTTTTCTATGAAATTCTCAGTAACAGCTCGGGGTCTGGATTTGTGCCCGGTTAATGGCAATAGGCTCGCCCCCTATTACATGGGACCTAAACATACCGGCGAACTGTGGGTGTACTTTAGTACGCCTCTGCCTAACCCTTCGGGGAATACAGGCGTGATGGTATGTTATGTTATGTTTATATGAAATTCTCATCTAAAAAATCTCGGCTACCTTGTGGTTGCCGGTTCGAAACCCACCCGTTGCACTACCGACGTGAACCCACTGGTAACACAAGCATATTTAGCTTAGCACGAGGGGTTAACAAGAATACTAGTAATGTGCGACACAGTTTTAAGCAATATATATCTTTGACTTTGATTTTATATGAAATTCTCAGTAACAGCTCGCAGTTTGGGATTTGTGCCCGTTTGATGGTAATAGTGTCGCTCCTTATTACATAAAATATATATATACAGGCGAACTGTGGGTGTACAGTACACTACTATATAATCTTTCGAGGATGACGCAGCTAGTCTAAACATATATAACAGTGGGTGTCTGTTTGTCATCTTGGTATTTCTGTTATGAATTCAGCCCACGTTTACGCGTGGCGTCACGCTGTCTATGAGTCGAGAATAAAATGTCTATATTTCTTGGAAGGTTTTGAAAAGGTCGTAGCTAAGTAGTGGCCGCGATTCTAGGTTACGCTGCTCTTGTGTGCGTCATAAGCAGTGATAGCCTAGTGGTATGAATGTTGGACTGCCAAGTCTAAAGGTCTGGCGTTCGAATCCAAGGCCACACCTCTGACTTTCGGAAGTCATGTGCGTATTAATAGTTAATTATCGCGCGCTTAAACGGTGCAAGAACCCATTGTGATGAATCTTGCATGCTTGAGAGATTTTCTCTACGACGTGTGAAGTCTGTCAACTCGCACTATACCAGCGTGGTAGACTATAGCCTAATCCCTCTCATTCTCAGAGGAGACCCGTCCCTAGCAGTTGGCCAGTATAATGGGTTGATTATGTGTGCGTCATATCGACGTTACTCTTTTCTCCTGGCGCGCCACGGTCAGTATATGGATTGGTAAAAATACCATACCATCACGCCCGTATTCCCTGAAGGTTAGGCAGAGGTGTACTAAAACTGTACATCCACAGTTCGCCAGTATGTTTAAGTCCCCAAGTTAAGTAATAGAGGGCAAGCCTATTGTCATTTACCAGGCACAAATCCCAAACTGCAAGCTGCTACTGAGAATATTATAGAAAAACCCAATAACAGTTTGCTCGACCTGGGGATTGAACTCAGTCGCGCTTACGACCACTAATGTACCCTACGAGACAGTTATACAAGGATACTGAATACATACTAAAATTCTGAATATCCTTTTCGAATAACTCTGTGTGACGTTGTATTCCACGAAAGTTACGACAAAAAGTTGGAAAGAATTCGTACCTACGTAATTTCACATTTTTCATTTCATTTTTGTTGTCTGCACCCACCCCTAGCGTGGTTCCACTCGAGTGAGCTCGTCGACGACTAGCGGATCGCTGAAGCGAGCCAGTAAATCAGGTGGGACATAGCTTTCGTTTCTAGTGACGTAGTCAGAGCCTGCTGGTGATTTGTTATCTGTATTAAATGATAAATGATATTTCGGTATTTCTGTAATTAGATAACTTAAGGGTCCGGCGGAGCTCGAATTGCTCACAAAAACGTTATACCAACATAAATCGTAATCCAGATAATATTTTACCAAATTTTATTATTATTTGGATTTAGACACCGTCACCGTCTAGGTTCCTACTATACGAGTACTATTTCGTTTACTACTAATTCGCTGGAAATAAAAGATTGGAAAATCGTTCCAAACTTAGTAATTTTATCAAATGTTGTATTCACTTATTGACAGTGACGTATTTTGGACAAAATGGTAGAGTAGGAACCTAGATTAACGGTATCGGAATCCGAATAATAACACAATTTGATTATATTGTGTTTGAATTACGATTTATTTCGGTATTACGTTTGTAAGAAAAATGCGATCTGCCGGACTCTTAAAGACACTTTTATAATTGAAATAAACCGGTTTATATAACAATGTATAATATTCGACTGTGTCAGAAACCAAAACTTTTATAAGCCAAAGAATATTTTTTTACTAGATGAAACATCGAATCCCCTTGAAACTCGGAGACACTCTCTTTTAAAGTCTAGACAAATTAAAGTATGTGAGTGTTACAATGTAAGTCAATGTCTGAAATGAAGAGTCATATTTGGTTGCGGAGGTCTGATACTGATGGCAGATGCTTTGTGTAATATACCGATATTCACTGATACTCAACATAGATAAAAAGGTTAGAAGGTAGTTGACAGATGATAATTATATGTTTGGTTAGTGGGTTTCTGTAAAAAAACGTTTTTTACGTGAGAGAGCCATGCTTCGGCACGAATGGGCCGGCTCGACTGGAGTAATACCACGGCATCACAGAAAACCGGCGTCAAACAACGCTTACGTTGTGTTTCGTCGAGTGAGTGAGGTAAACGGAGGCCCAATCCCCTTTTAAAAGGTGGGCAACGCACTTGTGACTCCTCTGGTGTTGCGGGTGTCCATGGGCGGCGGTAATCGCTTACCATCAGGCGATACGTCTGCTCGATTGTCCCCCTATCCCATAAAAAAAATGGTATTGGAAATTTTGGGATTGTGAGTTGTGACTTATATTTAAATTGTTTCATTTAAGCTTAACGAACCATATGTAAGGATTAGATAAGTTAGTTTTAAGCTATTGCATAGCTTCTATCTCGGGCCTTGAGCGTGGGGACCGAATCCAGAAATTCCGTAACGAAAAAAACCTAACACGCTTGTCTCGTTAGTTCAGCAACCCGCCTTTAGGTGGCATTGGTTGTATTACATAAGTTGATAAAAACCAATGCTACCTAAAGGCGGGTTGCTGAACTAAAGAGAAACACGCTTGTCTCTTTAGTTCAGCAACCCGCCTTTAGGTGGCATTGGTTGTATTACATAAGTTGATAAAAAACGCTATGCAATAGCTTTACCGCGGCAGTCCCCGAGTGCCACACGTCTTTTTTAAATATATAGGTAGATATAACTACTTTAGATCTAGACAAAAACATGTGCAATATATATCACAAACACAACTAGTAAAAATAAATGGTTTTGGACAATAAATAATAACCTCGTTCTTATATAATCTGAGAAACTAGACCGACAAGTCCTGAATCGCACAAGTGAAGTTTGCAACGCAACATGGATATATAAATACAACCGCCCGACATCAACCGTCGGACCGTGGCCAGCCAAGCAAAATAAGTTAATGTGGTAGGTTATCTAAAGCATTTGGAGTTAGAGGGGTTACACGCCCCCACCATTGGTTATATTGTAAGGCCATAATATAAACAATACTTAGGTATAACAATTTATAAGCTTACCCCTGAACAATGACATCAAAAAGCTAAGCATCGTTGTACTCATGGTTGAGCTTCTTAATTAAGACAGTTGACTAGAGTACACTTCAAGGGTAAGCAAAGTCAGTGGTAACATCAATTAGTGAATTTTCGGCCTGAATAAATTAATGCTCCCTCGGTGGGACACAACAAGGGTAGCACTAACAATGGACCACCCGTGTCTTGATGACGTATCAATTAAGAGATTGGCTTAAAAATTTATGGCTTCTTATTTTCGTTGTGGTCATGAGTTGAATATCAACTGAATAATAATTATAGCCTTTTAATTATAAAAGAAAAAAAAAGCTTATGTAACTAGTACTTAGAAACCAAAATTATACATTTTATCAAAGAAAAGTTCGAGCAACCATATTTGGTTGTACAAGTTACCGAGATATTTATGGCATTATTTTTATCTTTAACACACTGTCAGAGCAATAGACAAATCAATTAGGTACTTATTTTTTTGTGTTAACGCAGGTTCGCATTCTATCTGCCTCAAATTTATTTCACAAAATTCTTTATAAATCTAGACTAATAGGTTCCAAACGGGGGCGGTACTGCCCCCCTAGTGGGCACTGGAGCTTTTCGTGGGGGGTAGTGGGTCTAAAGGCAAATATTATTTTTTAATTTGTAATTACTAATAGACAGATATATAAAATTGGCATACCTAACTATTATGTAAAGGGGTATTGTAATTTTTTTTTCTTGTAATGGGGGTGGTAATCCATAAAAGGTTGGGAACCTATTATCTAGACCAATAATGTTATATCTACACTCTTGATCTAGACATATAAATCTCTAAACTACAGAAACAAATACCGAAATTCACATATATCTCACATTGCCTACTTCAAAAGTTTATTGAGATCTATATTGTCAACGTGTCTCGTAAAGATCATGTCTATAGAATATTGAAATAAGGAAGAGAATATATTAGAAGGGACATGTTGTAACCCTTTGTGAGCTGTCAATTTGACGTTTGGTGACAATTTGTTGCCTTTGAAATGATCGGACGCATTGAGTGGGTTTGTTTCGTTTTTCATGTTTGATAGGTAAAGGAATCTAAGTCAAAATTTTAACAATAGATATTGTTTACTGAACTCCTGCGAATCGTTATCAGAACAATGTAATAACATTCTTGGTATTAAAAAAGGATTGATTCGGTAAACTACGTTATTATGAATGCTGTAATATGTAATTGTTGTGATAAACTCTCTTTTTTACATACCATAACCAATAAAATAATCTACAGATTTACTGTTTTAGACAAAATATCTTCTTTTATTCTATTTATTCTATCTATTTGTATATTTCTTTTGAATAAAATTTGCAATTTATTGATCGATTACCATATTCTTTCAAAAAATTAAGTATTTTTCTCAATTCGGCTGTTTTTTTTTGTGTTTATATTACGCAATATTTTCGCCAATATTGTGAATCAAATATACATCAAAGTTGGTCCAATATAAATTTCGTTGCAATCTGATCATCAGTTCTCAAGATACAATACAAAATGCTCAAAATCGTTGTCATTTTTGTCTAAAAAATTAATCTTCCACACCGAAAATCAAATATTTAATATTCAGAACATCATATCATACCATCATATTTATGAATTTGGGATTCATAATAATGTTGACCGAAACAGAGATGTTGGGTAAAACATAAAGAAAAAACTTTTGAAGCAATATAAATTCATGTCTCCAACAGGGCTCATATATTTTCCCCAAAGGATAGTCCCAAGCATAAGTAGGTATATATCGATAGACAGAAGGAATAACTGTTAAAAGGATAGCCTTCAAATAAAGAGGAAGTCTTTTCAGTCCCGAAGGGTGGATTTCACTTTCCCCTTGTTACAAGTCAAATTTATTCGTGATTTCGTGCTATCATTTTATGGGATCATAGTTTGGAAAAAATATAGCACCATTTGTAACTTTGTTTTGTAACACCATTTGTAACTGCATTAATCATATTTTGATTTTCGCACACATGGATACACGTCGACGACACGTTTGGTGTAGCGGCTGAGCGATCGGCTTCTGCGCCACGTGTTGCGGGTTCGATCCCCACACGGAGCAAATATTTGTATGATCTACAGGTAGGTGTTTCGGGTCTGGGCGTTTGTGTATGTGAGAATTTGTGTTTGTAGACGCACCCACGACACAGGAGAAAATCCTAGCGTCAGGCAACGTTTTTTTGAATAAAAAAAACAAAACGATAAACGTCGATGATAGGATAGGATGTATCTAGACGCGCGGTAGCGTTTGCAGACAAGTTCAAAGAAAAAGTAACTGGCGACGCAGCAGCCGTGCGTTGAACTATTTTAATCTTTGTAGCGACAACGCCGTACATACAAATTATATTATTTAATCTCTAAAGTTTACAGATTAAATAATATAATTATACGCACGTACCATATTAGCACATAAGGAGCATTTTTGTATAGATTAAATAAGACCAAAAACCATCTCGCGTCTCATTACTTCCCTAGCCAAACGTTGACAAACTCTTCTAAAAATTTGGATTGTTGGTAAAAACTAGCCAAGTCTAATCTTGAGCAGGACTTGGCACCTATTTAGATTTCAATTCTTTCGGTGAAGTTGACAACCACGCCTATTCTAAATATTGAACTTGGCTACCATTTTCACATTTATGTTCTTTTTATGTACTTCTCTCTTTGAATAATAATATACGAATATTATATTGTATTTCAATAGATGTCATGTGTTCAATTCTCACTTCGTGCTCGAAGTAGGAATCGAATTCCATTAACACTTTGCTAAGTGTTAATGGAATCAAAGGAATCAAAGTGAAAATGGAATCAAAGTAGGGTTTGTTCTAACACTTATAACTCCAGAACGACCGGACCGATTTTTATGGCCTTTAGTTTGTTAGATTTGTATCCCCCCCGAATAGCAGAATAACTATTAAAACATTGTAAAAATTCACGAAAAATAACATTATGAAGAAAATTTATTTTCTCGTACATTTTGTATCGGGAAGGGTTTGACAGATTTGACAGAAATAAAACACGGAAACAAATGAACATGGCATTGTTTTCTGTGAGGTTTTCTGTTTCGATAAGGCGAGTAGATGGCGTTCTGTGCGTTTTCCGAACTCCTGGATGGTTTAAACAAATAAATTGGGACAAGGGCAGGAAGATGATAATACAGGGCAAGACAAAGTTTGCCGGGCCCGCTAGTTTTAGATAAAATTCCCAGTAACAGCTCGGAGTTTGGATTTGCGCCCGGTTAATGTCAATACGTCACGTTACATGAGCTCTAAACATACCGGAGAACTGTGTATATTACTACATCTCTGCGTATCTCTTCGGGAAGTACAGCCGTGATAGTATCTATTGCCTTTTTCGGCTCAGATTCGAATTCCGACTACCGTGCTTGGAATTCCAGCGTTCACGTACATATTACTTGAGGGATCGACATTATAAAATCTGTAGCCCACCAACCAACAATCTGCGTGGGAACGTAACATCTGATCTAATCCGTTTTGCTTTCATCGGCCAAAATTAGCAATGAAAATAAATAAATATACATTTCGTTTGAAGTATAAATACACAGACCATTCAGGGTTGAAAACATGCTGTGTTTTATTTGTAAACTGCCGTGTAATGGTTGGAATTGTAGAACATTTTTCCAGTAGACATTATGGAAAACAGTCTGTTTACAAAAACCCACCTTCTCTTTACATTTATAACTGATTGTAGGCATCTGTTTAACATTTGGGTTTTTCTCATAACGTTATACAATATGTCATTTACGATATTGAAACCAGTATGTAGATAAGTTGGAGCCAACGTTCAAATTAGGGTCCGGCGGAGCTTGAATTGCCGACAAAAACATAATACCGAAATAAATCGTAATCCAGGCAATATTCTATCAAATTATGTTATTATTCGGATTAGGATACCGTTAATCTAGGTTCCTACGATATTACTTCGTCTATTACTACTTCACAGAAAAGTCCGGAAAATCGTTCCAAACTTGGTAAAGTTATCAGAAATTGCATTCGAACGACTGACAGACGAAATGGTAATGTAGGAATTTAGATTAACGGTATCGGAATCCGAATAATAACAGATATTGATTAAATTGTGTTTAAATTACGATTTATTTCGGTATTACGTTTGTAAGAGAAATTTGGTTGGTTTGGACTCTTCACGAATTGAAACAAAATGGAAATTAACAATTTCAAATTCCCAAACCAAGTTGCGGACTTTTTCTATAAGTGTTAGGTTAAGATCACCTCTAACCGACGATAATGAATGTAGATGAAGTGAGTAGTGTACCAAGATTAAAGCAAGTAGAAATCGTTCTGCAGTTTGTGCTTACCACAATGGGAGACGGGCACAAAAGTGGCACATGCTGAGCTAGGGTCCTTTTTTGTTCTTATATATTCATAATTTTAGTTTATATTACTCCATTTTTTTCTTTCTTTTTAATGTGTTCTTCTTTATATAAGTATCCTTTATGTATTGTGTGTTTCTTTCTTCTTTCTGTCTTTCTTTCAAAATAATAAATAAACGCCCGATTTGTCATTTATTTTGATTCTTTCGTCGATTCCAAATTGGAACTGGGTATAGGTATTTTGAATATTTTTAAACAGAATTCTGCGGAGCGTGCTCGTCTGATGGCTGTGGGTGAATGGGAATCAGGTCTCTGGCTTCGAGCACTTCCTTTATCCAACACAGGGACTATGTTGGATGATACCACTTTTCGGCTAGCTACCTGTCTCCGTCTCGGCGCTCCCTGTGTTGCTCCGCATCGCTGTCACTGTGGCGAGGTTGTCGACAGCCTCGGGCATCATGGCCTGTCATGCTGCAGGAGTGCAGGCCGCATAGCGCGACATGCCAGCATTAACGACATTATTCGTCGTGCTCTTGCCACCGCCGGCGTACCAGTGGTTCTAGAACCGAATGGCTTGGTGCGTGACGATGGGAAAAGACCAGATGGTATGTCTCTTTTGCCTTGGAAAATGGGAAGGCCTTTGGTGTGGAACGCAACCTGTGTTGACACCCTTGCTCCATCCCATCTTCCAATCTCAGCTGGCTGCGTTGGCGCTGCTGCTGCTGCTGCAGATACTCTCAAACGGCGCAAGTATAGTAACCGGTCAGGTAATTATATTTTCGAGCCGTTTGGGGTCGAACGCTCGGGTCGTGGGGTCCGAGTGCACGTCTCCTTTTCAAGGAAATTTCGAGGAGACTGGTCGACACTTCGCGTGACCAGAGGGCTGGTTTATTTCTAGGACAGCGTATAAGCATTGCCATTCAGCGTGGCAATGCTGCCAGTCTTCTGGACACCTTCCCGGACGACAGCGATCCCGAGGAATACTTTGACGCTTAGTCACGCCTCTGTCTTTTAGATGTATATATAGCTTTTTTTTTACGTTCGTTGTATTTAGATTAAGTTATGTTTATGAAATGAATTAATTATGTACCTAATAAATTTTAATACAGAATTTTATTACCTAAACAATTCTGTTAGATAATCTAACAGAATTGACCTTCTGGATTAGAATTATGTAGAAATCTGACGTCATATTTGTGGAGGGGCGAGGTGTGTTGCCCCTAACACCAAAGGGAGGATCCTCCGACCAGGCGGGTGTTTTGCCTGGCGGGCCACGGCCCGACGGTTGATGTCGGGCGGTTGTATATATGCAGGTTGCGATGCAAACTTCACTTGCGCGATTCAGGACTTGTCCAGTTTGTATGTAGCGCGGTAGATGTCGCTACATATTATTTAAATTATCTAACCAGAATCAAGAATGAGTTTGCCGAGGTCACAATAGAAAGTTTTGTTAGAGTAAAGTACCTGTGATTCAGTTGGTGCGGGTGATAAAAATGTAGGTTGATTGCAATGCGGGTAGCTGACGTCAGCGAGACGGGATTGCTATCTGTTTTAAGAGAGATTTCAATGCGATTATTTACTTATATCGTACTGATTTCTGATACTTACGCGAATATTAGACGTAATAAAAAACAGTTTACGGAATTTATCGCGTTATATTTAAAAAATCCCGACATTTCGGACCCTTTACAGCGTCCATGGTTATGGTCTGTCTGAGGTGTTGTGCTTCCTGATGGCGTATTCATTGACAGCTCCCCTAATCCCTTCATTTTAATCATTAGTCATCTGATTTACGCAGAATAAGCTCAACGTATTCTTTGGTCCTACAGTTTTTGGCTTGGATTTAGATTTAATAGAATCTATATTAGGGTTTCAAGCAGGTGTTTTCTGCTAGCCACCTATTTTGCAACTGTAACCCAGCTATTTTCTGTATTAAAATTTGGGTGTTTTTTTTTTAAAAACCTGGTCGCATAATAAATGTCGGAACGCGATAAAATCCATAAACTGGTTTTATTCCAATATAGTGTTATTTGTGTCTGCAAAATAACTCGGGTTGAAAATCAACGTGGGCCCTAAAACATACCGGCGACCTGTGGGTGTAATTTAGGACACTTCTGCCTAACCCTTTGGGGAATTCAGGCATATAGGTATATTATTTATGTATGTTTGATCAATATAGAATAGTAGATTCAAGATAATATCCTGTACATATGTAGTGAAGTTATATTTGTCGACGCATTCATACTTGATTAAACAGACGATAAGGGTAGCTACATTGTATTGTGTGTTTCAGAACAATCAATAATATACTAGATATAGATCTATTCACCTACATTGACACAACATATCCTGGAATCCATAATGTATCAAGATAAGTATCTATTTAGTCAAGAATCATAAGCTTAACGTGACAAGAGTATCACTGATCGGCTGGATTCTCTTGTCTTTTATCGCATTTATCACGGGGAGTGTTCTGAGGAATTGTTCGAACTTGTACCTCCCGCTACGTTCCGTCACAGATCCACTCGACAGAAATGGAAATTTCATCCTTTCCACATTGATGAATAGGTGTCCACCATCGTGCGGGTCTCCAGAAACTTTTTACCGCGCACGACTACTCTGTGGAATCAATTACCATCGGAGGTATTTCCGATCCGGTACGACATGGCAATCTTCAAAAAGCGAGCCTATTCGTTTCTCAAAGGCTGGCAACGCACTTGCGACCCCTCTGGTGTTGTGGGTGTCAATGGGCGGCGGTGATCGCTAACCATCAGGTGACCCACTTGCTCGTTTGCCCTCCTATTCTATAAATAAACTTCTAGGCTAGAGCGGCGGACTTGCAATCATGTGTTTGCCGGTTCGAAACCCATCCATTGCACTACCCGACGTGAACCCACTAGTAACACAAGCATTTAGCTCAGCACGAGGGGTTAACAAGAATACTAGTAATGTGCGACCCACATTGCTAGTAAGGCTTTATAAAAAAAAAGTTCTTGTCCTCTTGCTCAGCAGACATGCTGACTACTATTAGACCAGGGGGCGGTAATATATTTTGATTTGCTGTTATTTTTCGTCCCTATCTCATTGTAAGATAAAGTTAGGTACACGTTACCTATGATACGCCCTTAATCTTCCTACCTAACTTATACTGGGTCAGATTCCACGAAAAAAGGGGTAGTGCCACCCCTAAAGCCGCAAGGTATTCTACCTATTAGAATGATGGATGACTTGCCCCTAATCTATGTTTTTTCATCAGCGCTGGAGTAATAAATCTTTCGTGTGAGCTTGAGTTAATCAAAACGCCGTGATTGGTCGGTTTAGTGGAAAAGTGAGATTCAAAATTCGACTTATTTTTATATTACTGTAATAATAGCTAGCACAAACACCTTTCTTTCTTTCCTTTAGAATTCATAAGAATTTATGTCCTCGTGGAAAAAACATGGTCATCTAAAACTTGGTGTTTATTAAATAATTAGGTTTATATGACCACAAGTCTGATTTTTTAATATTTAAATATTAAAAAATAAAGCTTAGCGATACGAAGATTATACGATACGAAAGTATTATAGTTGGCAAAAAATGAAATTGTTTAATTTGTCAATTTAGTTACCCGATATCACGTGGTTCTTGATTTTAAGGGGATGATATGAAAGTGGTCTTCATAAGACTGCAAAGTTGTACCTACTTTCTTAGTTTGAATAGGCCTTATTAATATTTATAAATTGGTAAAACAACACATAAACGAGTACAATAGAACACACTTATTTAAACCAGTGTAGAAGGGACGAAGGGGAGAGGTAATGTTGCAAATCTATAAAAATATTGTTAGTGTTGCCAGTAATAATCACAAAAATAAAATACCTAGAAAAATCCAGTTCCATTTTGCTGTAGTGATATTTGTGTATTCCTATGCCGCGAGGCTCCACTGCCACGAACCGATGGCTTGGAATCAATCTGTGTTTGATTTCATGACTTGTGTCTACCGCTCTGTATTCTGCATGACAAATCCGGTGATTGGAAAACCGTTCACTTCTGTCAATAGCGCTTGTAGGTAAAATTTTGTAGATAGAATATTTAACTGAACTGATTGTAGGCATGGGAAAGATTGCTACTTTAAGGAAAAATACTTTTTTGACACAGTGATTTCAATAATAGAATTTCACAGCTTGCTACTTTTGTTTACAGTGATTTTATATCCTATAAGTATTTGTTACTTTGTTACTCACAATGAAATATGGAATTATAATTTTATTAATGGCACTATTTTGTGAAATAGGGTAGGCATCGGATTTAGGTGCTACATATAAGTTTATTTCCTATACTTTAAAATATTTGACATTTTTATTTGTGATTTTTTGCGTGAAAAAAGTATTTTATATGATTTATCACTTGTTAATCTCTAAGCTCTGATGGGTAATCATTCAGCCACGAGCCCTGATTTCTAAAATTCTAAATTACAATTCCCTATCAATGATTAATTAGCAGATAGGTATAATAGAAAAACAATTGCTTTCACTCTCTGGAGGGTCACGGTTTCTTTGATTAATTCAACAATATCTATTTCACGCGAAGTTTAGAAACTTTGAATTAACAATGCCCAACAAACTGAGAACATAACTGCTAGGATACAAGGCTAGAGTCACCACAAAGGATAATTATTTACAAACTCCACGAACAACTTCCACGTAGTCTTACTAACCTTTCACGCATACAGTGGCTTTATTGCAAAATTCTGCCGTCTTGTGTGGAGTAAAATTTAATTTTTGGGTTAGCCTTGTAAATTCATACAAGAGCCTTTGAAGGCTTCTTTTAAAGAAAGATACCGCTGTGGAATCTGGATATTTCTATTATACAATCTAAATATCCATAATAATTGTGATCAACGGTGTTTCTTCTCAGAGGTCGTCAGTTAGGACATGCCGAAGCCATCTTGCTATAAAAAAACAAACCATTACATGTAAAAGTATCTCTAAAGATCTACTTGCAGAATAAATATCATTTCATTTCAATGCAAAAGTAACTCTATCAGTTTATTTGTAAAGTTTTCTCGTCTAAACCGCTAAACGAATTTTGATGAATTTGGGTCTACACATAGATTGGGTACTTATCATGATAGGGTAACGCAAATCATGTCTAATCTCATATTCCTTTGTGTCCGAAAACTAAAGCGACCCCCTATGGTCCATGGGAGATTCAGCAGATGAACTAACCCTATTCCATGGAGTGTCAGTGGTATGCTTTTGTATCCATATTGACTTGTCAATGTTTTGTTCATAATAAACATACTGGATACATAATAAGAAAAAGCAAAACCGCCTTCACAAACATAAAAAAATATTGGTTTCTGACACTTACGCGAATATTAGACATTGAAATAAAACTACTTTTTACGGATATTATCGCGTTGTATTGATATTATTTGATTCCCGACGTTTCGGATCCTTTACAGCATCACGGGTAGACTAAGTTGTTTGGACGTCTTAATCCGTAAAAAGTAGTTTTATTTCAATAAAAAATAATGTTATGTGCGAAACAGTTTCGGAAGTACCCACTTCCGAAACTGTTTCGCCTTTGATTTGATCGGATCTTTTGATTTTGCTACCGACTTCGGAAAAGTTATTTTATTTCAACATTTTCAGTAGCGAGTAAAATTTTACGTACACCTAGACGACGTTATCATTTACTTGGTCGTTACGTGTAATTGTCATTTTGTTCTAAATTTTGTGAACAAATCTTGAGCAAATTTTAATGGGACCTATAAAGTTTGACTTACCGATCAAAAAAGAATCATCAGAATCAGTTCATAATTAAAAAAAAACATACAGTCGAGAGATTTGTATTAAAAACATACAGTATTGAGAACCTCCTCCTTTTTGAAGTCCGTTGAAAATAAACCTTCAATACATTTACAATTATAAAGATTGGCAAAATCTATAAACTTTTCGTCCAAAAAATAAGGAGCCCGTAATGTTTTCTGATATACTAAAATCGAATACACGAGACAGTATACTCGTACCTCGAAATGTCAGTATCGATAAAACGGCTCGTTCTATCGAGTTAATATCGTAAAATCGAGGCACCATGTGACCCGAAGGCCACGAATAGGCGATTTACGTTGTTTTATAGAGATCCGGGACCATGATGCCACGCTCATTCCCTCAAATGGACAGTAAGAGACAGTGCAGACTGTTGAACTGACGACGGAAAAAGTTATTATTAAAAGTCAACTTTACTCACTTTATATACGGTTTAAATTGCTTGAGCAGCATTGCTTACGGTCATTTTAAATAACATTTTTCCGTCAATAGAGATAGGATTTTGACCACACACTCCATGCCTGTATTTCCTTTCCAGAGGTGTAAGTGTGGAATAGAGGGGACTTGTGGCTAAATAACCACGAAGCGGATAAATCGCGGAACTTAGTATACCTCTGCCTAACTCTTCGGGGAATACAGGTGATATGTTATAATAATTATAACATAAAATAACATATATAATCAACCCATTATACTGTGCCACTGCTGGGCACGGGTCTTCTTTCAGAATGAGAGGGATTAGGCTATAGTCCACCAAGCTGGCCTAGTGCGGTTTGGCAGACTTCACACGCCGTCGAGAAAATCTCTCAGGCATGCAGGTTTCCTATGATGTTTTCCCTCACCATTTAAGCGCGTGATAATTAACTACTTAATACGCATATGACTTCGAAATGTCAGAGGTGCGTGCCTTGGGTTCGACCGAAACGCTTTAAGTCCACTTTTATAATGCGTACTGCTGAAATATGGAATGCACTTCCCGAGTGGGTCTTCCCTGATAGATATAATCTGGGTGTCTTTAAATCACGAGTGAATCGGTTTCTTCTAGGCAACCGCGCTCCATCGTAGATCGCAGTATCGCTTAACATCAGGCAAACTGGCGGTCAAGCGTAAGCCTATCACGAATAAAAAAATTAAAAAAAACTCGAGAACTTTGACTAGGCAGTCCAACGGTCATGTGGCAGTGGTCATAATACCTATATTGTTTATAAATTCTAAAATAAATATTTAAAAATTCATAAAAATCGCATGTTGATACTCATTGAAAGCAACAAAACAACCCTCTACTTTTCTTATTGGAATTAAGAACGTGATTTTTATAGTAGCGATAACATTTTATGAAATGACTTCAAGTATTACTTTCCACGCCTTAATTGGATTTGAATTTTCGTTACATATTTAGTGGGTACTTTTTACAGTTCAGGAAATCCGTGCAGAAAATCGTAGCCAAATAACATAGCTCCTTGCTTGCCGTGTTTCTAACGGTGAGCAAGGTCGCCAGAGCTCCGCGAGGAAGTGTGGGGGACCGGTGGTGTTTTGTTACCGCCGCTGTCATGTATGGCAGCATGTCTCCTATGCTGCCAGCACAACTATTCCTCCTTAATTAACATGGCCGGTAACGCGCGAGTGATACCCCTGGTGTTGCAAGCCTTCATAGGCTACGGTAACCGTTTACCATCAGGCGGGGCGTATGCTTGTTTGCCACCTTAGTGGTATAAAAGAAAAAAAATATAGTAATACCTTCAAGCGATTTGGCCTCAACTTTTTTCGAACAACTATGATTCTTAGTAGTTAGTAGGTCTAATAATAAAAAAACTGCTTTTAGATTAATTTAGAATTCTAAAAAGCCTTATAAGCCTAGGGAATCCGATTCTTAGGTCAAGCAAAGTTTGGTTCCTTTAAAATTCTCAGTAGCAGCATTATAGATTTATGCCTAAAGGTAATGGACTTGGCCCCTAATACTTGGGACCCGAAATATACCGGCGAACTGGGTGTACATTAGTATATAATTATATATTATAGCAGTAGTACCAATGTTAATAAGTATATATATTTTTAGTTTGGCTTGATGATTTATTCTTGAGGTGCATGCTTCACTGTTCTTGGTTAATTAAGTAGTAACGAAGTAGTTACATAGGGATTATCAATCTGAGTTGCTTCTAGAAGACCTTTAATAAACTGCCATATTTTTATATTCTACGAAAATAGAAAAAAATAACGCTGAAAACACCTTCCATATCCAAGAAAGCGAAGCAATTACGTACAAAGGCGGAATGTTTTTCACCAAAATGCCTCAATAAATTTTGTGTATCCGAACGCAACATGCCAGTCATCCGCCATTTTACTAAATTATCTGTGGACCGCACAAAATGGCGGCGGTAATGGACGCGTAGTTTCCCGCCAAAAGATTGAAACTTTATTGACAGCAATTAATTTCCCTTTGGAGGTGGCTGAGGTTAATTTCGCTTGTTTTTAGACTTGATTGATATGAAACACCGCTTAGGGAGCGTTTATTCTCAGTGATTAACGGTCCTGGATTTAATTTCTAATAACGTGAAGCTCATTTACATTTAAGGCGTGGATTTATGTATAGAAAAGGAGGATAGCAATACTGACGTGTGTAACTGCTCTAACACACCAGATGTCAACAATAATGGGATATTTTTATGTGGAAGAGCAGTGCTTCGGTACGAATGGGCCGGCTCGACCAGAATAATACCACGGCATCACAGAAAACTGGCGTCGAGGCCGTGGTATCACTCCGATCAAGCCGGCCCAGAAGCAGCGGAAGCATGGCCCTCCCACGTAAGAAAATTCCCGACGTTTTAATAAAATACATTTTAAAAAGATAGCAGCATCTAATTATAGTATCTAGGTACCTATGAATGTCTAACCTGAAGAGTACTTAAAATGTTCAAAATATAATTTTGGTTCACTTTTAGTGTCATAATTGTCATTGAGACAATTGTCGTACATTCAATCTAACTTCTTTGATATTGTTTTTAATTTAGTATTCCACTTCACGAAATTGATACCAGATCGGAATTATATTATTTTGAACATTAAATAACTGGTATTTGCCTTCGGAATTCTAACTAATTTTCGTCAATACAATAAGAGTCCGTCGGATTGAATTTCCCATACAAACGTAATACCAAAATAAATCGTAATTCAAACATAATTTAATCAAATTGTTTTATTATTCGGATTCCGATACCGTTAATCTAGGTTCCTACTCTACCATTTCGTCCAAAATACTTCACTAAAAATATTTTTTTGTCACTTTTACAAAGTTTGGAATGATTTATCGGTCGTTTATTTCCAGTGGAGTAGTAGTAGACAAAATGGTACGGTAGAAACCTAGATTAACGATATCCGAATCCGAATAATATCACAATTTCTCCTAATTACATATGAAAGCAATAAAGATTTGAATTTGATAAAATATTGTTTGGCTTACGATTTGTTTTGGTATTACGCTTTGCGAGGATTTCAAGCTCCGCCGGATTCTTTACATATTAATTTCGTGAATCATTCCTAATTAATTTCTCTCCTAAAAGGAGCTGAAGTTATTCCGACAACTCGTGATAATTACCACCTAACAACCTGTTCTAAATGTCATGCACGAGGGCCTATTGTTGATCTCTAGTCTGAGAAGCTGAGCTAAATACACACCTAACTATTTTAATTAACGAAAGTGACATTTAAGTTATCTCAGCTGTCTAGTTTGTGGACAACGAAACAGGCGTTGTCAGCAAAACTAACAACTTGAATACCAATTTTATCCCATTTGGTGACAGGTCAGAATATAATTTCACACAGCCATTCAGATTTGCATTTTGTAAGAGGCGATATTTTCGTTGCCGGCGAATTTACACACGGCGACATTTTATAGCGTTTCTGCAGCAATTCAGTAGTTTTTTTTATCAAGCTTCTTTCTTATTCTTATCTATCTTAATGGTATTGTTTTATTGGTATTTGGTTGACAAGGTATCACACTTATCAAAGTTAAATGTTTTATTTTAATCAGACCAGTAAAATAGGAACTTTTCCTGAGACGGTAATGGATTAAGTATTATTATTTACGTTATTTACTCTGATTGCCGGATGTTTTCACTATTTTTAGGGTTCCACACCCCAAAAGGAAAAAACGGAACCCTTATAGGATCACTATGTTGTCCGTCCGTCTGTCTGTCAAGGCCCTTTATCTCGCGAACGCGTGGAGGTACCGAGTTGAAGTCAAAACCATATAGTCAGCCTACACTCCGTTGAAGCAGTGAAAAAATCAAACTTCTAAGTTAACGTAAAAAGAAGATACGGCCGTTTATGTCGTAAAAATCGTAATGTATATTTCGTCACTATCAAGGGGGTCAAAATTTATAACGTATCTTTTTGTGATTTTTTTCCATTTTCCATGCTAAGACTATAAAGTTATTTTAGTGAAGGAAAAATTCAATCGCGAGCAGGATTCACGTCAACGTCACCTTATGACGTAAATTCAGAATGTGAAGGCAAGGTTTCGATCAAGCGGGTGGGACTCGCGGTGGCTTAGCGGTCAGAGCGTGTGGTGTATCTAACCAGAAGACGCAGGTTCGAATCCAGCCTGTGATTGAATTTTTCCTTCACTAAAATAAATTTATAAGGTATTTTCCGTTGACCTGGAACTATGAAATTTGGCAAGTAATACTGTCTTATACTACAAGTATAGGGAAAAATCTGAAAACTATTCATTTGTAATTAATTATAATATGTACCTACAAATTTGTATGAAACCCTCGGTGGGCGAGTCCATCTCGCACTTGTCCGGTTTTTAATGTAAAGTTTTGCTAGGGTTGTCAAAGAACTTCATCACGTCTCTATTCTCTGCAGCACGTTAGGCAGAGGTGTATTATATATACCTACAGTTCGCTGGTATGTTTAGGTTCTATGTGAGGGACGGGCCTATTAACATTAATCGGGAACAAATCATAACTCCGAGCTGCTACTGAGAATTTCATGGCAAAACCCAACATTTGCTAGACCTGGAAATTTATCTCTCTAGCGACTCCTAGTCGGGCTTAGGTCCACTAGATTTAATGAGATAGTTAGGAAACTTTTGCTATAATTATAGGTACCTAAATCTGTGTTAATAATGAATTATAGGGATTTATACATCAAAGGCATATCTATAAAAATAAATTTCTTATTCGTATTTATATTACCATAACGTATAGGTTTCTGGGAAAACCTCTAAAGTGTATTAGAAGTCTATTTTTAGATATTTTTTACGCAAGTTCTTTTGAGACTGACGGTAATACGTGTGTGTATATATTTCTGACACAACCGCTTCTGTGTGGGTTACCTAAATAAATATTGATGTAATATTTTGTATGGTTCTATTTTAAGTTTACCTTGAGCGTTGAAAGAAGCCGTAGCCACGTATTATTGATGGAATTGTGACTATTACTTTTTATGTCATTATATTGAATGAACAACCCGGAAGCCCATTACCTACCACTGAAATTAAAACGTAAATTCTGTATAAGGGGTGCATGTAAGGTTAAGCTTTGCTTGCCATGGTCAGTTTTTGGATGGGTGTTCATATTTCGTGCCTCGGAGAGCTCGTTGTGCCGTCATCCCAGTTCTGATATGCCTATGATGATCGTTAGTGACAATAAGAAGCTTGAAAAGAGCGATAAGGATTACGATGCTGCGCAACAAAATTGTGGCGAAGGTCTGAAACTCTGAAGGCAGTCGCTTCGTGTAATGTAATGTAATATTTAATCGTATCGAGTTATACTAGAAGCCAACCCCCAAATAGTTGCGAATGACGATGATGAAAATCTATATTTATACATATTGCTATTTTAGTGAAGGAAAAAATCGCACATAAGACGCACCTGCGTGTCCTGGTTGGATATACCAGACGCTCTGACCTCAAAGTAGAGGTATTTTTGACAAATCGCTAGGGAAAGGAAAAATTCAATCGCGGGCAGGATTCGCACCTGCGTCCCCTGGTTGGATACACCAGACGCTCTGACCTCAAAGCAGAGGTCTTTTTAAGGTTGCTTGAATCCTGCCCGCGATTGAATTTTTCCTTTACTAAAATAACTTTAGAATCTTAGTATGGAAAATGTAAAAAATCACAAAAAGATATTATACATATTTCTGACAGTTCCGTGTCATATATGTTTTTTAAATTTCTACAGCAATGTGCTTATATCGAAAAAAAAATTGAATATACAAGGAGCGAAATTAAAATTCAGAAACGGAATCTACACTCAATTAATTCGAACAATACCCACACACGGTGCAGAACACGAAAAAAACATCGACGTAACAATAGATTTTGTTTTTTCACAAAAAAGAACTCTAAAATATTTTCCTAAAACAGGCCAAACCGGGCGAAACAATTCATTGAAAATGCCAACCTCTCCGTACAATGGCAGACGCATTAAACAGGGGTTTATCTGTGACGTCATAAGCCCACCTGACAGCCCCCAGCCCCCCTCTTTTAGGCAACCCTTGGCCGAGTAAGGCGGTGCTCACACGAGTCTGTATAACAGCCGTGACATGCGTTTGTTTACGTACCCTCATCTATTGTAACATGGACTTTTTAGTAACTTTATTAAACTAAGCTAATATATTGGTTTTTTGGGATTCAGCTATTTTTACCACGGTCAGTTTAAAGGTGGATCTGTATTGAGAATAGTCTATCTAGATTTCCTCTGTACCTCAGAGAACATGGTGGGAAAAAAAAAAATGTTCACCCATCCCCTTAAACGAATATCAATGATAGGCACAATCCCGAAAGTATTAATAGCAGTTTATAGGATAAAATATTGGTGTTACTGAGAAATCTTACTCGTTAAATATCTCGTGCATTTCTTTATATGACAAATTCATAATATTATATTTAAGCCTAATTTAAATAAGATATATTCTTTAACTTACTAGCAATGTGAGTCGCGCATTACTAGTAGTCTTTTTAAACCCTCGTGCTAAGCTAAATGCTTGTGTTACGAGTGGATTCACGTCGGTAGTGCAATGGGTGGGTTTCGAACCGGCAACCTCATGGTCGCAAGTGCGACGCCCTAGCCATTTGTTACCGCCGCTTATTATTATTATTGTTCGGCCGTTATCGTCCCACTGCAGGGCAAAGGCCTACCTACCCTCTTTCCATTCCTTACGGCTAAAGCATATTTTGGACCAATCCTTCCAGAAGAAGTCAAGCCGTCTCCGTCTACATCTGCCGCATTGTCGTCTACTGTTATGTGAATAAATTATTGATGTGCCTTAAACAAAAAATGGGTTGCTGTGGTTACATGACAGTCGCATCGTATAAAGTACTGATATTTAGCTAGAATACGCTTAGATAATGATAATTTATGATACATGCCTTTATCAATTTGATTTCATTAACGTGAAACAAAAGACGCTCACGGAAATCGCGCGGGTAACAGACGCGCGTAAATTGTACCGTCTAATCTTACTCTTATGAAAGTACACGTGGTTATGAGATGTAATATTTATGACGTATAACCGTTTTGCAATTATCCCAGATCTTCAGGTTAAATGTCTGAAATGACATAAATATTTTTTATGATAAACATTAATGACGCTTTGTGTATCAATATCTAAGATTCTTCGAACTTAATGTTTGGTTTTTGACTTATGTAAGTGGACATAATGGCGATAAGTTCGCCCCCTATTACCTACCGGCGGACGCTGGGTGTACATTAGTACACCTCTGCCTGACCCTTATGCTTTTTCTCCAACCATACTGTGGTTAGCTTGCAGTCTAACTATATACCTACAGCTGAACATCAGTATTTTACATGAAACGAATGCCATCAAAGCAGTGATAGCCTAGTGGTATGACCATTGGACTTGCAAGTCAAAGATCTCGAGTTCGAACCCAAGGCACGCACCTCTGACTTTTCGAAGTCATGTGCGTATTAAATAGTTAATTATCACGCGCTTAAACGGTGAAGGAAGACATCGTTAGGAAACCTGCAAGCCTGAGAGATTTTCTCGATGGCGTGTGAAGTCTGCCAACACGCACTAGGCCAGCGTGGTGGACTATAGCCTAATCCCACTCACTCTGAGAGGAGACCAGTGCCCAGCAGTGGGAGAGTATAATGGGTTGATTATGGATGCCATCAAACACTCGCAACCCAATTTCTGAGAGATGCCAACATCCTAATGATAAATTGGTTCTCAGACTTTTCGGGTTCCTAGACACCAATGATTGCCGAGGCACGAAGGAGTCTTCATAAGAATCGGGAATTTGACTCAGAAACTCACTGATCAAGGATTCGCTTACTTGTTCAAGCAGGAGCAAGTTTCCTAAAATGTAACAAATGCCATTTATTTATAGGTTACCGAAAGCTAACAATTATGCTAAACAAAAACATGTAAATTTATTAGTCTTTTGACCCAAATTACAAAACCGTACCACAGCTATTGATAAGAATCAGCATTGCTGTGCATTTTGTAGCTAATTACGAGTACATTCAAACGGGGAGGCATCATACATTATTACTGGTAAACAAACAACAAAGTTTATTTAGCGATTTAATATGTTTGCGTGCGATTATAAGCCTTATAAACCATGTTATTCAGTGCGAATTTCCATGTATTAATTATGTTGAAAAGTTACATGGCTTCCCAGTGTACATTATATATGGGGTGTGTTTTCATTGTACAATATTCTGTTGAGGTACGATAAAAATAAATGTCAGAATATCAATTATATTTGTGTGTTTGTTTTGGGGAGGTATATAAAGAAACTGAGTATGTTTAAAACTCAGTTGTCGGAATCGCCTTGTAGGTCCTAGTTATCATGTAGGTACCTATAGTATTATCAATGCTGGTGTGAGCAGATTTAGCGTTTCACAATTTTATTAGAGAGGAAGCTTGCTTGCAATAATAAAACGTGTGCCCCAGCTGACATCTGCTAATGAAAAAAATAAAAGAGAATTAGACAAAATGGTCTATATGCTTAAATCATTAGAGAGATATTTCAGTGCACTACAATAGTTTATATTAAGGGTAATTTATAATCGCTGTGTGAAAAAATTATGGCGTTTCAAAGTTTCCAACTCAGAGGATTAAAGATAAGGGATAACTTTTATTATTAACTAGCGGGCCCGGCAAACGTTGTCTTACTTTGTAAATAAAAAAAAATCGTAGATCCAGATTACGGTGCCACCTACCGGCTCAAATTGTGAATCTAAACCATCCAGGGACCACTTAAATACACACAAAAAATAATCAAAATCACACCAGCAACTTAGGAGGAGTTCTGACAATGCATAGAACGCCATCTACTGGTCTTACCGAAATAGCATACAACGCTATATAATGCCATGTTCATTTGTGTCCGTGTTTTATATCTGTCAAATTTTTTAATCCGTTCCCGATACAAAATGTATGAGAAAATCAATTTTCTTTTCCGTGAACTTTTTCGATGTTTTAATAGTTATTCTGCTATTGGAGACGGACACAAATCCAACAAAAAAACCATGAAAATCGGCCCAGCAGTTCTCGAGTTACAAAATGTTGTAACAAACCCTACTTTGTTTTACGTATATAGATACTACTTAGAAAAAAAAAACACCATAATCACACATCGCAATCTGTTAAACTAAACTAAGTGAGGAGCCAAACTAAGTTAAACTTCTGTAATTATTTAGCTAACGGACAGTTCCCTAAACTTTGTTTACCGCTGTTATTCTTGTATAACTGTACATAATTCAGTAAGTTTGAGGCTACAGATACTGCGCCAGTCACTAGGGAATCAACGCTGTATTTTTCATCTGAAAATAAATTGAACATTTTTGTATTTTTACAGTAAAAATATATTCTGGTTTTTCAAACATCTGGTGTTGTATATATTTTTTGTAATACTATTTAGTTTGAAAACAATTTGTAAATTTAGTATAAATTTAGTTTACACTTAGTACAGCAAAAGTGACATTTAATATGTAAGTAAATTTAACTTTTGCTATACTATTTTTTCGTAGCAAGTGGCAGTCTATAGTTTCTGCCTACCCCTGTGGGAGAAAGGCGTGAGTCTGTATGTATGTATTTTGCTAAACTAAGCCAAACAATGTCCAAGAGACTATTTTTGACCATCGATGCAAAAATGGTGTGTTATAAGTTTAACGTGTGTATATCTGTGGTCTCGTAGCTCCGAAACGAATGGACCGATTTTGATTCGGTTGTTTGAATTGTGACGTGATCCAGAGTGTTCTTAGCTATGATTTAAGAAAATCAAGACCGTTGTTTGACGATTACTAGCTTTTTTCTAGCTGTTAGTTTAGTATGTCCAGGTCCTATGTAATAGGGGGCGAGCCTATTGCCATTAACCGGGCACAAACTTCAAGCAATGAAAATTTCATAGATAAAATATCAATAACACTTGGGAACCGAACCCAGAACCTCCAGCGGAGCAGTCGCGCTCAGGACCACTAGGCTAATGAGGCATAGTTACTTTTACTACCATACCCAGAATGGCAGGTTACGTCTACTTACGCGGAAAAATAGCATTTTATTCCCAAAGTTTTTTATTTATATCCTTATTATTCTCTATAAGTCGTAAATGTCGACTGTAGGAGATATAGCTTATTGCATTATTTATATAAAAGTTCCAATTTGATCTTCACAATAAGGAACCATCACGCTTGTGGCTTCAAGAGGAAAAGCAGAGTAAAGAATTTTACCACTAAGGTTTTTTTTATGGGATAGGAGGGCAAACGAGCAGACAGATTGCCTGATGGTAAGCGATTACCGCCGCCCATGGACACCCGCAACACCAGAGTAGTCACAAGTGCGTTACCCACCTTTTAAAAGGGGATTGGGCCTCCGGTAACCTCACTCACTCGGCAAAACACAACGTAAGCGTTGTTTGACGCCGGTTTTTTGTGAGGCCGGTTTATCATTCTCTGGTCGAGCCGGCCGAAGCATGGCTCTTCCACGTTATTTTGTTTTACAGCTGTTGGTTTTCCTAAATAAAATAAATAAATAAATAACATAAATTGGTCACGTATTCGCCTGGAGTACATACGTTTCATTGAGTATTCTCCTTGCCATCGCAAGCCATCAAAGCGTTCACTTACAATGAATTATTCAAGTCGGTCGCTTCCAAACGATCTGCTAACGTGTCTGTAGCAAGTTAATGTGCCTATTACATATCTATTACAAGAAATGTTTGTAGGTTAAAAACTAGGTGCTTGTTGGCAGGTTACAGTCATAACGTAACGTGCGAAGTTACGTTTGAATCGAAACAATACGTATCGACACGTCTGTGCTTTTTGACAGATAGTGCGAAATATCATTTCTACATGTATAATTTTTGTTACGATAAATAGCTATTACATTAATTTAGTGGTCGTTAGCGTGCGTGCTGCACTGGAGGTTTTGGGTTCTATTCCAAGGTTAAGCAAAGTGTTATTCGATTTTTCAAGATTTTTTCAGGCTTGAAAATTAATAAAAAAGTCACTCTTTTTTATTAAATATCTAACCCTTTGGGAAAGACAAGAATGATGGTATGATGTACTTTCCAAGATCTCCTAAATAGTTACGATGGAAAAATAGTTACGATGGAAAAATCGTTACGATGGAAAAATAGTTACGATGAAAAAATAGTTACGATTGAAAAAATAGTTACGATGGAAAAATAGTTACGATGGAAAAATAGTTATGATGGAAAAATAGTTATGATGGAAAAATAGTTATGATGGAAAAATAGTTATGATGGAAAAATAGTTACGATGGAAAAATTTCCTAAATAGTTACGATGTAGCACGTCTAATACGAAAGCTACGTCGTAGCAGGTCCGCTACGATAGCTACGTCGTAGCAGCGCGTCACGGAATTTTGTTTGCTTGTAGTTTTTCGCTGGCTCGTCCTCTCTTTCCAAGTCACTATTTGTGTTTTTTTTATTCCTGATATGCTTACGCTTAACTGCCAGTTCGCCTGATGTTAAGCGATACTGCAATCTAAGATGGAGCGCATTTGACTAGAAGAAACTGATTCACTCGTGATTTAAAGACACCCGGATTATATCTATCGGGGAAGACCGAGTCGGGAAGCGCATTCCACATTTCAGCGATATGCCTGTATGTTTTAGCGACCCAATCTCTCTCGTAAGAGCCACCTACGCCACCTCCACCTGGGCCGATCATGACCACCGTGTGGCTTTTGCCCACAGGTCGTTTCGCATGCGGCAGATGGATCCCGTCCAGTCCCATTTAAGCTGTTTATGTTAATGTTTATTATTCATTATTAATTTTACGTGAAAATAAAACTATTAAATCTTTACATTTCCAGAACTTTCTGAAACTAATTCAAAATTCCCTCTGGCACGGAACGTTTCCTTATCACAAACATACATTTGTTTCCATTCACAATGAATTATTCAAATCCTGTTACGAAATGTCGAATGGTGGTATCTTTTAGCTCTAGTTTGCATTCAATGCCTTTGTAATATAAGGGAATGTTTGTGCTTAATGTTTTTTTGATCAGGTCGAAGTAGGTTGGTTACCGCCACAGTTAAGATATAAGGAAAGAAGGCAAACTTCTTGAAGAAAATAAATAAAAAAATAAAACGAAAGGGGAGTTTTTTTTTTATTACAACAAAATTTCTTATAAAACATCCAAAAAAAGACGTACAATCTAAAAACCACAAAGCATGACAACTTTTAAACTTTTGAACGCCACAGTCAGGCATAGATAAAACATAACGTACCATCACGCCTGTATTCCCCGAAGGGTTAGGCAGAGACGTACTAAAGTACACCCTCAGTTCGCCGGTATGTTAAGGTCCCATGTAATAGGGGGCGAGCCTATTGCCATTAACTGGGCTCAAATCCAGACTCCGAGCGACTGCTACGCTAGGGGTCCAGGGTTTGATACCCAGGTCGAGCAAAGTGTTATTGGGCTTTTCTATGAAATTCTCAGTAGCAGCTCGGAGTTTGGTCTTGTGCTCAGTTAATGGCAATAGGCTCGCCCGTATTACATGGAAGCTAAATATACTGGTGAACTATGGTGTACATTAGTATGCCGTATGTTATGTAAAAATGCTTCATTGGTATTTTGGTTACAAGCGTTTTTGCTGAGCGTGAGGTCCTGGGTTTGATTTCCAAGTTGAGCAATATTATTGAGTTATTCTGAGTAGGAACTCGGAGTTTGGATTTGTATCCAATTAAATATAGGTATGTTTACACTTGCGTGATAATATGTATACATTTATTTATTTAGTATGTATATCAAAAAGTATTGACCGTTTTACTTTAAAATGTTAAAATCTTCCCCTTTTATTAAAAATAATTTTAAGAGTCCGGCGGACCGAATTTCTCTTGCAAACGTAATACCGAAATAAATCGTAATTCAAACACAAATTAATCCAATTGTGTTATTATTCAGAGTCCGATACCGTTAATCTAGGTTCCTACGCTACCATTTTGTCCAAAATACTTCATTGGAAATAAATATAAGCAAATCCAATTTCTGATAAAATTACCAAGTTTGGAATGATTTTCCAATCTTTTATTTCCAGTGAAGTAGTAGTAGACGAAACAGCACCGTAGGGACCTAGATTGACGGTATCAAAATTCGAATAATAACATAATTTGATAGAATATTGTCTGGATTACGATTTATCTCGGTATTACGTTTTTGTGGGCAATTCAAGTCTACACTAAACCAATACTAAATCCATCACTTGCATAAAAAAGCTATATTTGAAAACCTGCATATTGCGTAGTTTTATAAGTTGTCAAGTTTTATAATTCACTAAAGCACGAACCGTTTTCCTTTCATACGCACCCATCTATTGTCTGACCGCAGGCACAGCTTAATTTCATACGCGGAACCTGTGTTCGTGTGTTCGAAATAAGTTTGAGACCAAATTCCAATTTTGTGGTAAAATTAATTGGATAACTTCTGCTGGAAAGCTTTTGAACTCAAGTTTTAACTTAACGCGGTAGCTAAATTTATAATACGAACTTACAAGGAAACATGACATGGAAATACAAGGTTTTGGCTCTTGCAATCATCATTATTATTATCCAACTATTACGTTTATTCTACTCCTGGGCACCGGTCTCCTCTCAGAATGAGAGAAGTTAGGCTATAGTCCACCACGTTGTGTGGCAAAATTCATCTGCCGTCTAGAAAATCTCTCAGGCATGCAGGGTACTGATATAATTAGGGTACTAACTAGCCAGGCGGATAATCACACCACGAAACGACGGAGTTTGGTTATTACAACATACTTACATTTATAATAATTATGTCCTTTCAGCTACGGGAGATATTTTTTTGTTTTGACAACTACCGTTTTACATTGTATATACACTCACGCTTTTCTCCCCTATATAGAAACTATAGACTGCCACTTGCTACGATTCTTACATACTTCTTTTGCTTCTTCCATATTCATACATCTTTTCTTACATACACGCCGGGTGCGAGTGCTATGCAATTGACCTTTTTGAAGGATTTCGCCAATAAGATCGGCGTACGTCATTCTAGCGCGACCTCTACCAACGCTGCCGCTGAAATTCGCCTTATAAATTCTTTTCGTTAATCGTCTTTCATTCATTCTCTCAACACCAAACCATCTCACCATATTCTTTTCAATACGTGTCACTACATCATCTTTCAGCCCGCAACGTTGTCTTATCACACTGTTCCTCAATCTATCATTCCGAGTTACACCATACATACTTCGGAAGGAACACATCATTTTTTTATCGGCATATAATAAGACCATTTTGTAATAAGATCACAAATGCCTGTTGGTAAGCGGCAACCGTGGCCTGCAGATGCCAAGAACACCAGTAGAATCACTCGCGTGTTGTCTTGTTGAGAAGATAATAAAGTCCAATAATTTCATAGACTTATTACTCTCTTCAAATCAGACCACAATAATGCACGTTGCGACATAATATTTGTCAATGCTGTGGTACAGTCAATTAAAGAGTCAGCTATACAGACAGTTAAAGATATCTGTGTTTTAACAAAGATATACATTTTGAAGAAATGCTTATACAGAGAAAAATATATTATCATACGTATAAACGTGTCAAAACGTAGGTATTGTTGGCTGCCTGTTTATAAGTGCTTTCACCGAATAATTATAACTATAACGCAATTCTATGTCAAGATGCATACTATTTTCGATACCTGTATAGAAACCTCTTTTGTTGACAATACCCCGGATGATCTCAGGAGTTCTACCAACTCAATAACTACTCAAGTCCAAATATAGTTTCAAGTAATTTGACCTAGAACAATTGAGTGTTAAAACAGCCTACTTCAACCCTGTAGATAATGTCCGACAATCGTTCACTCAACTCGGCGGATAATGGTCCTAAGTGCCGACACTCAACTCAAGTACGGCTGACGAGAACCTCTCCAAGATAAAAATGTACTGAGTTTGACCACTGTCGCCTAAATTGAATAGGTATTTAATTCTTCGTACTTTATTTCATTCGGAAAAAGAGTTAATTGATCAGAGACCGATTTTAACATCTAAGAAAAAAAAAATGTAGATATAATGATCACTAACATATTTAGTCGTTTTTTTACTAAAATATTATTTTACTAGAGTTAGCTTGTTAATATTTATTTTCATAGACCTATTTATTTTAAATGGTAAAGACGATAATAACCAGAATTTATTATTTAATTATTTTGGTAATTTAACTGGAAGAATGTTGGTTCCTGAGATCGAATACTTCTTTCACTAAAATGAATAATTATAACATAACATAACATAATTACCCATTATATTGTCCCACTGCTGGGCACGGGTCTCCTCTCAGAATGAGAGGGATTAGGCTATAGTCCACCACGCTGGCCTAGTGTGGGTTGGCAGACTTCACACGCCATTGAGAAAATCTCTCAGGCATGCAGGTTTCCTCACGATGTTTTCGCGTGATAATTAACTATTAATACGTACATGACTTCGAAAAGTCAGAGGTACGTGCCTTGGGTTCGAACTCGAGACCTTTGACTTGGCAGTCCAACGGTCATACAACTAGGCTATATAATGTATAACAATGAATTCTTTATTTAAATTTAATATATTTCTTGTTTCTTAACTGTTTTTTGATTGATACTATACAACTTTTTACTAATATTTTATTATTTTCTGGTTTGGCGCAAATCCAAACTCCGAATTCTCAGTTGCTCAGAGTCTGGACTTGTGTCCGGTGAATGGCAATAGGCTCGCCCCCTATTACATGGGACCTAAAACATACCGGCGAACTGTGGGTGTATAGCAGTACCCCTCTTCTTACCCTTCTGAGAATACAGGCGTGATGGTGTTTTGTTGGTTTATTATGTATGGTTTATTTTGCATGTCTGTTTTTTATATATTATCTGTTTCTTTCCCAAATAAAATAATTATAATACATACAATATTTTTCTTAACTTAATATAGTTTATTTTCAAAAAATCTAATTATTTGCATTGAACTCAAATAATATTAACGAATTTCCTCGAATAATAAAATCTACCTTATTTAGCCATTCTTTTTCTCTCATATACAACGAGGGACCTCACACTCGACATGTGTATTTACAATCACTAGACCAATAAAGCAGTAGATAGGAACTCTATTTTGTAACAAAAAAAAAACATCTCAATTTTTTATACCGCAAGAACATGTCTCGTTTTCGAAAAAAAAATTATGGTCAGACGAGTGTGACGGACAATAAAAATGAAAGTCTTGCCATGGGAAATAATTACTTTATTTTTGATTATGGAAACACAGTTGAACAGAGCTTCGCTTTGCACAATATATTTTACTCGAATGCCCCGATTTAAGCCAAGTACCCTGCCTTTTATACAATTCTAAGGATGGAAATTAGGTTATGTCAATTACAAATTAAGTATACTTTTATGCCTGGTTGATCAATTAAAATAAATAATTGTGATGATAATACTTAAAATAATACATCATGATCTGTTAAGCTATATAACAGTAAATATTCAACCATTATTTTAAATAACGGAAGGAAGGATCGTTTGTGATTATTATACGTGTGTGGGTACATTTACCGATTATAATTTAAATAGTAGACAACTAACTGGCTTATGCATAAGTTAACAAATATCATTGGTGCATCTGCTTAATATGCTAACACGAGAGTCAACATGTAGAGGCAACTCACTCTCTCTCTCTCTCAAGTATCACAAACACCGTAACATAAAAGCCTCACGCCTTAGTGTGAACAGGCCGCAAGCTTATCCGTTACCCAGTGACCCATTTCTCTTAATTGACTCTTGCAACTGCGTGAGGGAAAACATCTGATACCTACAGTCCAGAATTATCCTGTTTATATATATTTACATTTGTGTAAACCCTCATTAGTCTATTGGTATAATTGCGACTGCTATGTGATATTTTCTATGAAATTCTCGTCGAAAGTCGAATTTGTGATCTGTGTGCCCGGATAATGGGGACAGGTTCGTATTTCATAAGACCCAAAAGTACTGGCAAATTGTAAGTGTAGATGAGTATACCCCTTAGGGAAATAGTGTTATGTTTTTCTCGGGAAATTATTAGAAGCAGCTTTCTGTACTGAAAAACAAAAATAAGGTAACTCTATGCAATCCCTGAAAAACTAACTAACTAATCTAACCCATATCGCGTGGCGCAAATGTGACAAAATTATCATCAATAAAAACAGTAATTAATTCATTATTTTCTTTTACAGGTAATGATGTGTTTCATGCAGTTTCGACAATTGATATGGAAAATTGTATGTAAACTGTAAACTATATTAATAGACATAAGAGGATTTCCTTGGATAGATATTAAATAGTAATTTTAGCGACTCAATTTTCCCATACAATTATATTTTATCTAGACAATAATGAACACAACAAAATAAATTAGCCAAATCGGTCGAGGTGTTCTTAACACAACCGTTCTAAGGTGTCGAAATCCGTGATAACATATATACCATCACGCCTGTATTCCCCGAAGGGTTAGGCAGACGTGTATAAATGTACAACCATATTTCGTAATAACGGGCGAGCCTATTGCCATTATTATTTTTATTTACAAAAAATATAACGGATACGGAGTGCGACTGCTACACTAGAGGTCCTGGGTTCGATCCCAAGGTCGAGGAAAGTGTTATTGGGTTTTTTTATGAAATTCTCAGTAGCAGCTCGGAGTCTGGATTTGTGCTCGGTGAATAGTTATAGGCTCGCCCCCTGTAACATGGGACCTAAACATACCGGCAAACTGTGGGTGTACATTAAGTACGCCTCTGCCTAACCCTCGGGGAATACAAGCGTGATGGTATGTTATGTTATCTTAACAATACTGATGTAATGTTGTAATTTTTTTATATTTTTAAAGAATATTTTTGTAATTACTATAGCTGCGAAACTCTATTGTTAATGCTTCGTCACATTTCAATCTCCGGGCTTTTTAGCGGCATCCTCAGGAAATGACTAGCCACCGCGCCGCCGCCAGCGACACCGCAAGGGAATGAGCCATTACAAATATTTCTTAACAAATACTTATATGACATGTTACATGCCATCACGCCTATATTTTCCGAAGGTTTTGGCAGAAGTGTATTGTGTATTTTTATTATGTGTTATTATATTTTTAGATCCTATCCCTCTTAATAGGGGGTGAGCCTGTTGCCACAAATCTAAATTCCGAGTTGCTATTGAGAATTTTAGAAAAATCCAATAAGACTGCTCGACCAAAATCCAACCCAGAAACTCTAGCGTAGCGGTTAACAACTAGACTAATGAAACAGTTAGTGCATGTACCTTTTACTTTTTTTAAACTAATTTTACTTTTAAAATTATTAATGCAATTGTATTTAATTTTAATTAACCATTATACTGTAGAAATACCCCATAAGGGGACAAGCTAGAATACAGTTTCTCGTAAAATATATAACATTCTCGGTGGTTTGACTCTCCTGGGACTTGACTGGCTGTAGACCACCGTTAGATTGGAGACCTTCGTACAGCACCCCCCTCCTCTCGTTTGCTGCGGCTTTGGCAGTATGCAGTCCCTAAGGGCTCTTAAAGGTCTGCAACGCATCAGCAACTCCTCTGGTGTTACTACTTACCATAACGAGATTCGCCTACTCGTAGGCCAAGAAAAAAAAAAAATATATATTTTAGCCACGATCCCTTCACATCATAACTCGTACATAATTACGTAGGCATGTGTTAGTACTAAACGCTGAATATATACTGCTACGTAATTATAGTTCATTTATGTTGTAAGCATGGCATTTTGACCACTAACCGCAGCTTAGTGGGTAAAGTTCACTTATAAGGCTTGTGTGGGCTGCTAAGCGGCTATTACGTGGAAACTGCATTAAGTACATTATACAACCTGTAACAGAATGAGCTCAAGAACTGACAGTAATTTGTTCAGAATCGACTACTTTTTCTTTCCTTCTTTCTTTTTTTAAGAAAACGTTGCCCCGCACTAGGATTTTCTCCTGTATCATGGGTGCGTTTACAAACACAAACACCCAGACCCGGAACAACTATCTGCAGATCCTACAAATATTTGCTCCGTGTGGGGATCGAACCCACAACACGTTGCGCAGAAGCCGATCGCTCAGCCGCTACGCCAATCGTGTCGTCATCATCGTCATTTATTCAAGATTATACTACTTGGTAGTACTTGGTAGTAGTTTTGAACGTCATTTTTATATTAAAGACAGCCCCCAAAACGCCGGCCCTTCACCGCCTCCTAGTGATTTCGCTGGGAGGAAGAAGCGGCGCAGCAAAGTCCCCAGCAACACATTTCTGTTTGTTAAGTTACAAAAGCGTTAAATATTACATAAAATAGAATAGGTTTATTGGAAATAGTACCGGAGGAACCTAGATTAACGGTATCCAAATAAGAAATACAACATAATTTGATAGAATATTGTCTGGATATGTATTTCGGTATTACGTTTTTGTGAGCAATTCAAGCTCCGCCGGACCCTTAATCCATAAAAAAACACATGCACCGATTACCAGTCCTTTTAAAAGAACCTCATCATTTTTTCTTTTAATTACCTTCAATACCTTTGCATCATGTCTTCTCCGTAAATTAATATCGAAGCTATATTTAAATATTGACCCAATTTCCTGTCCCACCCTGTATATGTTCTAGTAAACATAATTACAAACTGATTTGAACTCACGAAGTCAGCGCAATTAAGTTGAATATTTCATGAAACAAGCTTCGTATCTAATGACCTTTTAACTCAATACTGGTTGGTTTATCATTTATGTATACATTCAATAATATGGTAGTTTAAAATCGAGATTTATTTGAAACTACTGGGTAAATAACATATACTTATTGCTGGTCCGTATGTTTGTCATCAAACCATCACGCCTGTATCCCCCGAAGGGTTTGGCAGAGGTGTACTAATGTACACCCACAATAATTCACTGGAATGCTCACGGTATGTTTGTTTTATATAATGGAGGGTGATCTTATCGCTACTGAGAATTTCATAGATAGCCCCAATAATATTTCGCTTGGCAATCGAACCCAGGACCTCTAGTGTAGTAGTCACTCTTGGGATCACTAGACTTATGAGGAAGTTTATTACCTCATTAGAATATATAGAAAAAGTAGGAACCAAAGTAAAATCCACTAGTAAAATCAAAGATAAATCACCGTCTAAAAACAGGTAATGTACAGTAAACGCTCAAAAGTCTATAAGCACGCTAAGGATTACATTGCTATGAACAGTACGAGCGAGCTCGATACAGCCAGTGTCTTCACTTGTTAACGACAATGATGATGCATGAAAAGAAGGTCGTAAGTCAAACTAAACGTCAAGCTATTTCGTTTGAGATTGCCTATGGACTTTTGGTCGGCACTGTACTTATAAATATTTCAATGCTAGTTTCGTTTCAAAGGGTAACATCAATTGCCTGAGGTCATGCACTCACCTCAGGCACTCAATCTCGAGATTTCTAAAGCTTTTGACATCGTCCAGCTCTTTAAAAAGACGTTCTGCATATTGATTTAAAAATAGAAGCAGGCAGTACCTATTTGAATTTGGATCAAGAAAAGAATATTACGTCCGTTTATGACGCCATTTTTATGCGCGAGATATTCGAAATATTGAATATTAGCTTTGGCCCGCAATTTCACTCGCATGTGATTATAATAAAATTCATCACAGGCAATCAGGTATTGTGCAGCTTTCTATGAAAGAATTTTCAGAATCAGATTAGTAATTTCAAATATTACCTCCTACAAATTACAAAATTACCCCCTATCTCATAAAAATTTAAAACTTCTTTTAGACTTCTTATAGCTATTTAAATATGTTTTGTCTTCTCTTCCCTGTCACAGAATATCACGTGTCAAATCAAGACAAATCATTTTATAGATTTATGAAGTTTATAATACGTTTTATATTTTTATGAATAAGGCGGTTAGCTTATATCATATATTTATTATTTAAAATTTTATATATTTTAACTACTTCTACATGTATAACATTTTAAAATAAATAATCTTTACATATCTGTTTCATTTTAGATCTAATAGATACACAAATTCCACACATTTACTAATATATAATTATATAATTTGGAGGTACCAAATTTATAATTTCATGCATAAAATATTCAATTATATTATATTTCAATGTCTAATATTCGCGTAAGTATCAGAAACCAGTATATTCAATTATGCTCATAAAAATTCTTTGTACAAAAAAATTACAAACACGAATGCTTTCTTGATCAAATATTATCATAATATGTGTACACGTAGGAATATACGGATCTTTTTTAATTCATTATCTAAGCACTGTCATACAAAGGCTTAATACGATATATTTTGAATATGCGAGCAACATAAAGCGAACTATGCTTATTAACAACTTGCTTATACAGTGTCCATATTCACCCATTTTAGCACGAAACTAACGAACGTGCAGCAAACAATGCAAGCGTTAGATGCACAAACCGGATAATAGAAGCTATTGAACTAAAAACAATGTAAACCGAGCTAAAATCCGGTCAACATTGCCTTTGGAAAATGAGCATAAATGCTTGAATTCGAGGAAAATTACTCAGTTCATAATTTCAGTTCAGCTGTTCATAGATTGAGCAGGTCCTCAATTAAGGTGGACTGAGCAGGTCCTCAATCTAGGTGGACTGAGCAATATTCCATAGGACAATAGCATTATTATAGGGCAAGTGGAAAGCAAGTGCGGTTTTTAGTCGGTACGAGTTAAATTCCGTCGCCTCCCCAGGTGGCAGACGATCCATGGGGATTTTCCGCACCCCCAAAGAAAGTTTAGTTTTAAATTATGTACATTCCTCTCACGAATCAAAATTTTACTCAAATTTCCTCAATAGTCTAGACTTGGTCCTAGGCGGAGCTGCTGGTCTTCCCAGGTCACGGAGTCTTATTGAGTTTTGATAGAAAGTTCTAACAATCAGTTTGGAGTTTGGATTTGCGCCTCGGTAATGGCCATAAGCTCGCCCCCTGTTACACAGGACTAAAAAAAAACTTAATCAAAATCATCCGTTCAGGAGCTATGATACCACAGACAAACACATAGATATAACGCCCTTCTTTTTCGTGGGGGATTAACAAGAAATAAGTATGAAAGTGGATATTTCTACAGTAATGCTTAAAATTCTGCCTATCCCTTAGGGGAACACAGGCGTGATAGTATGTTATGTGACTATCTCATACATGTCCTGCACAACTAGATGGCCACGAACAATGCAGACCGCATACTTGTGGTCGCCTGCAGTAGGGGGCAGCATCCAAAATACCTGTGGCTTGTCCCCATTTTCGGGACAATTTGACTTCAACATGGCCTTTGACAGATACAAGCATAATTTAAATATTTTGTTAAGTTGAATATTATGCTAAGCAAAAATGAATCTAAAATCTATTGTATAGTAGGTATATATATAGGTAGTAGGCGTGCGTGGAGATGCAATTATAAAGCCTACGAAAAATAATACTACGTTTATACCTGAAATATTGTAATTATTGTATATAAAGCATATTATAATTGAATGGTTAAAGGACATCAATATTGATCAGCTAATTCAAAAATTAGAAAGCACTGGAATCAGAAATAGGCAAATGGAGTTATTACTTAAAAAAAAAGCTTACTAGCAATGTGGGTCGCACATTACTAGTATTCTTGTTAACCCCTCTTGCTAAGCTAAATTCTTGTGTTACGAGTGCAATGGGTGGGTTTCGAACCGGCAACCACATGATCGCAAGTCCGACGCCCTAGCCATTAGGCTACCGCCGCTTATTTCGAAGCTACCTAAAAAATATACGTAAAGATAGGTGCTCATATCTACACTAATACTATAAAGGGGAAAGATTTGTATTTTTGTTTGTAATGAATAAATTAAAAAACTACAGGACCGATTTTAAAAATTCTTTCAGTAATAGAATGCTACATTAACAATGAGTAATATAACCTACATTCGAATTAAACATAAAGTCACTTTAGGTCGCAAGTGAAACCGTAGGGAACAGCTACTCTATATCTATATTAATATTATAAAGAGGAAAGATTTGTATGTAAGTGTTTGTAACGAATTAGCTCAAAAACCACTGGACCGATTTCAAAAAATCTTTTGCCGTTAGAAAGCTACGTTATCACTGAGTAATATAGGCTATATAGCATCACGCTACGCCTCTTAGGAACGCAGCGCGGGTGAAACCGCGAGCGGGTCGCTAGTATGTGATAATTTTATAGTAGAGTATGGAGTTCCCCAAGGAAGCATCCTTGGACCTACATTGTTTTCAGTGTACCTCAACGAAATCAGTAAACTAAAGTAAAGAACCGACAAGAAACTCTATAGGCCTCGTGTTTAAAATTAAAAAAATATATATAACATAATCAACCCATTACATTGTCCCACTGCTGGGCACGAGTCTCTTCTCAGAATGAGAGGGATTAAGCTATAGTTCACCACGCCAGCCTAATGCGGGTTGGCAGATTTCACATGCCGTCGAGAAAATTTCTCAGGCAATTTTTTTTTATATTTATAAGTTTAAAACAAGTTATGATAATAATTTATTTAGTGGTGGTAAATAATGGTTCACCTGAGTACTGAACTGCCACCCTTTTATCTAAAACTGGCGCCAAACAGGTTTATTGTTTTTCGTCGTGTGTTGAGAGTTATTAGTAGACTTACGTCTTCCATATTAGACAAACGCATTCAAGAAGATAATAAACAAACAAAAATAACAACGCGACGTTAATTTGTGGTAGCTTGCACTAAAGAATTTAGAATGCCCGGTGAGGACAATGTCCTGTAATTTGGTCATTTTCTGCACAGTTTGACGTAATTCCGCCATTTTGGGGACGGTTGACGGTAAATGCGGACAGTTTCAGTGATGGAAATAGAATTTGTAAGTAGGTAGTTAAGTTCACCTTTGCTATGGTAAATGTGTTCTACGAGTTTTTATAGGAATTGAATTCTGTCGTATTTTCCTTCTTATTATTTGGGCTTGTAATGAGATAGGAATGAGGAAACCTGAAGATCGGATTGTGTGGCGTTCACTAAGAGAGGCCTTCGTCTCACAGTGGACGAATATAGGATATGTGTTACATAGTATGTACCGTTTATCTTGTATCCGTTACTACCCGCCAAGACGAGATGAAGGAAACAGGGCACTCCCTACTTTTTCTCGAAGCGTATCGTCGTTCGGTTTTTTATTTTTAGTTTTTGTCACACCCTTGTATATTTATGCATATATACATTATGTTTGGCAAGATGAGGTTACACTGAGGGTGTAACCTCATCTATCTTGCAGTATACTGCCTAACCTTTTTGGAAAACATACGTGTACCGGAGTACATTATTATCCCCTCCTTTACTTATGATCCAATTAGTACAAAGGATAATGAACAATCTATATATTATTATAATAAAGTTGAAGTGTTTGTTTGTTATTTTGTTTGTACGCGCTAATTTCTGGAACCACCACCATTTCATAGGCCAATTTTAAGGAAGATTATAAGCTATTTAACATTACGCTTTGACTCTTAGGAGTCAATTAAGCAGTCCACAGGTAGTTTATACATGTGCCTACAAATAAAGACATTAATTTAATGAGAGGTAGATTGAAAAACATGGATAAAATCGATATCTACTGCTTATTACCTATAGATAACAAATCGCCTCGTCTAGTATACCTGATACCTGAGCCTGACAAAGAAAGAAATCAAATCAAATCGGGATCCAACATTTTTTATGGTTCCAATGGTCACCCTATATCTCCCTGAAAGTATGAAGTAGTAAATTTCCGATAAGCCTAAAGAAACCTAGCCTTAGTTCGAGCCTATCTCAGCAACAAACTTCTTAGTTCGTTACAAGCTCCTTGAGAGCGCCGAGAGCTCTCAGCTCGAGAGTCCGCTAGCTTTGTCAGCTCTACGTGAGAACTGACACGCCGATATACACTCCGACACTTGACACTAGCGAATAAATACTGTTTTGTTGGTACAGCTGTTTTTGTGTTTGTTCGGGATAAAGCGTTTATGTTTGAGTAGAGATTTCGGGAAAGGAAATATGATCTTATGAAATCTCTTTGAATTCTAAACAAAATAATAATATACCATCATCATTAAGTCCATATTCGTCCACTGTTGGACGTAGGCTTCTCCTAGTAAATGCCACATATCCCGATCTTGGGGTTTTCAAATCGAGTAACTGCCAGCTGCCTTCCACAAGTCGTCACTTCATCGAGCTAGCGGGCGCCCTACACTACGTTTGCTTAGACGCGGTCGCCAGAACTCATTAACTCCAGCATTTGTTGGTTCTACGATAGATGTGGCCGGCCCATTGACACTTTAGCTTTCTAATTCTTTGAACTATGTTGGTAACTTTAGTTCTCTGATGGACAACTTCATACATACAACTACCATATAATTTTACAATCATACGAACGGATGCGATGGATTTTACAATCATATAAATAAGTGGCACAAAGTACACCAGTCTGGGTGTACTTTGTACACCAAACAAATATCCGTGGATCACACAAATATTTGCCTCAAGTGGGAATCGAACATTCGGTACAACGTTAGAGTTGAGGTCGAACGTACACTCACTTGAAAAATATTTATTTAAATATGTATATTGCACATTACATTAACTACAGTCCCGCACAACTTCTGCACAAGCATTCTTTATTGTTCAGGCTTCCTAATCAAGGACGGAGCTAAAATTGCCATACCTAATTACACTAGTTTCTGACACTTACTTCTGATGGGTACGTATCTAGGCTATGATCCTCCTTCTGGCTCTTTCTTGAATAGGCCATTTCATACCCATATATTTGCTTCTAAGTATCTACTATATATGGACTTTTAAAGAGACCATGATTCTCTGATTTTGTTTCGGTGTTTCTTCTCAGAGGTCGTCAGCTAGGAAATGCTGGTGTCATCTAGTTAAAAAAAAGTAAAACATTGACCGTGTCCTTAATACATCTATTTACGGAAATAAAGATCATTTAATCATTATTTTTTTTACATTAATCCACACTTTATTATCTAAAATTTTGTAAAGTGAGCACAATTTTGTGTTCAGTGTGACGTCACCCGTACTGCACGAATGTACTCATAGTATAGTATAGTCCACCACACAAAGTGTTTCGTGTTTCAGCACATTTTGCCGACCTCGCTCCTTTGTGCAAACACGGACTATAGCTATAATATACCGGCCATTTTAAAGAAACGTGAATGCAACATTGTAGAGAATATAATAATTGGCAGTCGTTTCTTAGAGATATTCGCAAATCTGGCTCGAATAAAAGCTGTCCCCTACTTGGAAAAAAGCTGATGGTGATGGGGTAGGATTATGAAACTTTGAAAGTGAATTTGTGTGTTTTTCTACATACATATCATCACGCCTGTATTCCCCGAAGGGTTAGGCAGAGGTGTACCTATGTACATCCAAAGTTCACCAGTATATTTGTACGTAGGTCCTATGTAATGTAGGGGTGAAGCTACTGAGAAATTCTACGTAATGAATACTCTTTGCGAAAGCGACGAAATTAAGCAAAGCTTGCTCTTTGCTTAATTTCGTCCTACGCTGACATCGGTCGCTGACGTCGGCGGAGCGTATAGATAACACAATGTTCTATGAGACACCGCAAAGCGACGCTGACGTCCGCCGCAGATTTTCTGTTACATACGCCACTGACGGTACGCTCGACCGACGTCAGCGACCGATGTCAGCGTAGGAAGAAATCAGGCCTTACACTTTGATAGAACTGGAAATTTAACCATGGACTTCATGTCATCATATCGTTTCAAAGAGTGGTTTGATGTGCAATTTTTGTTTACAATATCTTTAGCATACGTCGGGAATAAATATAAAAGAGTATTGCAAAGATTTTTCAAGGAAACATTTTAACGGTTTTACCACGTTTCTGTGGGTATTTTAAATTTATGTTGATGGGTGCCATTCAACCGTCTCTTGCAAATCTATAAAAAAGTTATCGGTTCCGTTTCAAATATGGAATTTGGCCAGATGTTTCGTTTAATTTGTAATGATTTGAGTAAACATTGAAATTTTTTATATATAATTTTGACTCCGCTCGCTCATATACCGATTTTGTATATTAGAATTTTGCTGGATTGAAAGGGTTATCCATAGTAGAAGAAAACCAGGTATCGCATTCCGGTGACAGATAGGTCAGTGTTTATGACCAGTAGTAGATGGTGTTGTATGCATTGTCCGAACTCCTTTTAAGCTACTGGTGCGATTTTGTTTATTTTTTTTGTGTGTTTAATTGGTCCCTGGATGGTTTATATTCACAATTTTAGCAGGTTGGTGGCACCGTAATCGGGTTCTAGGTTTTTTTTATTTACAAGGCATGACAACGGTTGCCGGTCTTGCTAGTCTTTATATATATAATTCTTCTGTGAGTGTGTATGTCACTGAACTTCTCTCAAACGACTGGACCGATTTTGATGAAATTTTTTGTGTGTGTTCAAGGGGATCTGGGAATGGTTTAGATCAAACGATTGGACCGATTTTGATGAAATTTAGGGGATCTGGGAATGGTTTTGTCCGCTGTCCGCTGTATTTCGCTTTATACGTAGCGAAGCACGTACCGGGCCGCTAGTTTTATATAAAACTTATATTCACAAAAAGAAGAACAAATATATATTCACAATTGTGTTAATTTAATTTTATTTCTTCAGCTTCAATAGCTGGATATATTAGAAAGTTGTGTCTAAAATTTAAGAACCGTCTAAAGATAGAGAAGAGTAGGCCGTCTTGTTGTCTAAAAGTGAGTCCAATCTATGTTTTGTGACTAATACGAATATACGTTTACAGAGTATACGAGTATAGTCTTTGTTATTACAAAGTTTTTTTTTATAAGAGAGTCTGAATTTCTCTTACAAACGTAATACCGAAATAAATCGTAATTCAAACACAATTTAATCAATTTGTGTTATTATTCGGATTCCGATACCATTAATCTAGGTTCCTACTCTACCATTTTGTTCAAAATACTTAACTAGAAATAAATGTAAGTGAATGATTTTCTGTTAAGTTTGGTACAATTTTCATTTTTGGTTGAAGTTTGGTACAATTTTCAGATATTTTATTTTCAGTGAAGTTGTAGTAGACGAAATCGTACGGTAGGAACCTAGATTGAAGGTATCCAAATCCGAATAATAACATAATATGATAGAATATTGTCTGGATTATGATTTATTTTGGTATTACGTTATTGTGGGCAATTCCGACTCTTAAATATACTCCTGCTACATCTGTGTGTTCATGTAATATGGCATAAATATATGCAATAAACGCTATAGCAGTAAAATGAAATGCGAAACGGAATACGAAACACCGAATTTACACTTCATTGGCGTTACATATTTTATTTCATTTTTGCTGTGGGAAACGTACGTTCATATAAAGTTTCTAGCTAGTTACTTTCAAACTATGTAGGTCATTGTAGGTAATGTTGAACGAGATAAGGAATTTAAAAAATGGTAATTCGTTACCGTTATCTAAGACTTTTTTTGGAACTATGTTGAGGTACAGCTCAGCTTTGCAACTATACTGAGGCTTCAGTCTAATCAAATGTGCTACAGCCGTATTTCTATGCACTAACAATTTTTTTTTTATGGGATACGAGGGCAAGCGAGCGGACGGATCGCCTGATGGTAAGCGATTACCGCCGCCCATGGACAACCACAATACCAGAGGAGTCACGTGTGCGTTGCCGACCTTTTAAAGGGGGATTGGGCCTCCGATAACCTCATTCACTCAGCGAAGCACAACGTAATCGTTGTTCAACGCCGGTTTTCTGTGAAGCCGTGGTATCACTCCGGTCGAGCCGGCCCATTCGTGCCGAAGCATGGCTCTTTCACGTAAAGAATATATAATATGTGCTAATAAGCATAAAGCTCTAAGATTTATTATGTATTTAGGTAAATACGATTTCTTTACGATAGACCTATCTAAGAAAATAAATAACAAAAAGATCTCAATAATTTAATGTATTAAATTGAGCAAAAACTATTTATAATAATATAACACGTTTAGGTACAGTAAACGCTCAAAAGTCCATAAGCACGCTAAGGATTACATCGCTATGAACTGTACGAGCGAGCTCGATACAGCCAGTGCGTTAATGCGTGTGCAGACGAAAATAGAAGGTCGTAAGTCAAACTAAACGTCAAGCTGTTGCGTTGTGAGATTGCCTATGGACTTTTGGTCGCCACTATATAATCATATTGTTAATATGTTTAGTGTACATTATGAGTTTATAACGTGATGTTATATAAAGCGGCGGTAGCCTAATGGCTAGGGCATCGGACTTGCGATCATGTGGTTGCCGGTTCGAAACCCACCCATTGCACTACGGACGTGAACCCACTCGTAACACAAGCATTTAGCTTAGCACGAGGGGTTAACAAGAATACAAGTAATGTGCGACCCACATTACTAGAAAGCTTTTTTTAAAAAAAAACTGAAGAATTTGTTTGTTATTTTGTTTGTACGCCCTAATTTCTGGGCATATTATCTGCCATTTCATAGGCCGAGGGGTTAACAAGACCCACATTTCTAGCAGGCTTTAAAAAAAATATAGACAACAATTTCTAAGCTTAATTAAATTTTATCACTTCAAAACAAAGAATCTTTAAAAGAAAATCTTTTTCAGTTCAAATATTATGTGTAAATAACACTGTTCTCTAACACTTATTACAAGCCGTCGCGTTGAATTCTCCACAAAATACCAAAATATGAATAGGAATACAAAGCGAAACAATCTCGATGGCGTGTGGAACAATCATTACGTACAGGCCGGCTATTTGCCGAAACTAATAACGGACGGCCGGATTTAGGGTTCCGTAGGAATAGTTTCGAGTTTGCAGTGTTGACTTGTTATACAAATAATAATTATATTATTTAGTTATGGCAACAAATTGCCTCATCTATTGTGAGGTTCTGTACGTTGTCATAAGAAATTGATTTTAATATAGATACCTATCTTGTTTTATTAAAAAAACATCACCAACAGCACATTTTTAATCAATCATGGTAAGCGGTTACCGTAGCTAATGGACGCTTGCAACACCAGGGGTATCACTCGCGCGTTGCCGACGGAGGAATAAGATATATGTAAGATAATATATATAAGGTAAGATAAGATATCCCACTGCTGGGCACGGATTTACTCTCAGAAAGAGAAAGGTATAGATAAAGTCCACCACACTGGCCAAATGCGGGCCAGCTCAACGTCATACATTTTTCACACAGAAATTTAAAATGACCCACCATTAAAAATCAACTATAGCAATATATGAATATAGCTTTCCAAAGACCTAATTATGTTATCCTACTGGTCATTTAACCAATTTTGTCCGGTTTTTTATAAGAATAGAGAAATAAAAACAACATTTATAGACATACGGAACCACAAAGAATAATTCAAACAAGACAGCTGTATTCCGTAACTGGTCATTACGAAATCTTTGAAAATTCTTCACTTTAATAAACCATTGTTCTAACCATATCATTATTTTGTATTCAGTAACGACTAAATAATATTTTCAATAGAAACTTTTTGTTGAGTAATTTCCTGAATATAAATTCGTATTTTACTTTTTCTTAGTTGGTATTAAGTTGTTGAGTGGGTACCGCACAACGCAAATCATTATTTTGAAGATAGTTCCCGCTTCAGTGAGCCCTATACCATGGGGGTCTTTAGAAAAACAAATTAAGCACTAGAGGACCAGCCCTATGCCACGGGTGACTCTAGAAAAGACAGCTCTAGTACTAGGCCTCAAGAAGCACAAATCAGAAGCACGGCGGATACAAAAGACTTTTCACAAGTCTATCTCGGGTAGGAATCGAACTCAGAAACCGAAGGACGCAGGTTTGAGTCTGGCCCGCAGTAAATTTATAGCAGTAGGTACATGGCGGCTCTATTCAAAGTTTTTCTACATAGGTATAGTTTTGTTCGTTTTACGTTATAAAACTTCTTGTTGTAGAATTTTGTTGATTTTGCCCCTGTGTATTCAAGTCGTGTTTCAGGATAGCATACTGAATATGCAAATCACGGCCAAAGTTTCAGGCTCCAACATTTCCTGACATCGCCTTTACTTTGGCCGCTCTTTGTTTATGTACCAGCTTGTACCGCAGTTTCACTCCTGCACTCGCCCAGTTCATAAATTATTTTAACACAAGTCAAGTTACCTAGATACAAACAGATTTTGAACAAAATTCACTCGGCTGCTTGTATGTGAGACTGGAATATAGGCACTATTTTTAGCCTTTACTGATTCTAAAGTCTTAGTCTATTTTGAAATAGGTTCTTTGTGCCGGAAAACGCAGTGTGGCACGACCTGGTAAAGGTCACTGGGAGTCGTTGGATGCAGGTGGCATATAACCGGTCCTTGTGGAAGTCTTTGGGGGAGGCTTTTGTCAGCAGTAGATTTCTATTGGCTGATGATTATGATGATGACTTTGGGCCAATTTCCAGAATAAATAATCGATCGATGGCTTAACTATAGGTACTATGTTAAAAATCTGTCCGACCCGAAAGGGGCATATAGTTAGGATCAACAAACAAAATACGAAACATTAGATATTCATGAAAGTAAACATATTACTGAAGTTTAAAATTCAAGATTGTCGCGCCTAATTTACCGCAATTTCTACAAAATCTAGCTAATTTTTTTAATTTCAAAACACCATCATCGGACTTAGTATGAGTGACGATATCACAGCCATTAGTATAGTAGATATTGCGATTTATTCCCTCGTTTTTTTTTTGGGGAGGTTTTTTTATTGGTAAACGAGTAGACGGATCGCCTAATGATAAGGGATTACCGCCGCCCATGGACACACGCTACAGCAAAGGAGTCACAAGTGGGTTGCCGGCCTTTTAAAAGGGGATTGGGCTTCCGATGATGTGAAACGATTATATATAATAGAACTGGATCTCGATACCTAATAATACCTTCAAGGTTTTCCATATTGTATACGGTGCAGTGATAGCCTAGTGGTATGACCGTTGGACTGCCAAGTCAAAAGCCTCGAGTTCGAACCCAAGGACGAACCTCTGACTTTTCGAAGTCATGTGCGTTAAATAGTTAATTATCACGCGCATATATGGTGAAGGAAAACATCGTGAGAAAACCTGCATGCCTGAGAGATTTTCTCGATGGCGTGTGAAGTCTGCCAACCCGCACTAAGCCAGCGTGGTGGACTCTAGCCTAATCCCTCTCATTTTGAGAGGAGACCCGTGTCCAGCAGTGTGACCGTATAACGGGTTGATTATGTTAAGTTATACGGTAGACCGGTATATAAATTATATATTTTAGCCTCTGTATCTCGTAGAATATTATTCATGCAACTGTTAGTAGGTTCTTAGTTTATCAAATATACGAAACAAAGGTAAAGTACCTTCGTAAATCAATTTTAGTGCTCGTTTGAGCCGAAATACTTTGAACAAAAACGGGTGCTTGAAATACGAAGGTTTATATTTTCAGAATAAATATTACATTATAAAACATAGTATGCACCTACTGTTTTTAAATTGTAACTACTTATTATTTTCATACTTACATTATAATAACGCTTTTATCCATTGACAGGTAGGCAGGAACCACAGAACATTTTTATTATTTCATTTTTGCTTTGCTACTTTCAAGTTACTTTAGAACTGTCTCTATACTCTCATGGTCACGTGAGAGCAGCAGTTTGGATTTGTGTGCTGTTAATTGCAATAGATTCGCCTCTCTATTACATGGGACCTAAAACAACCGTGAATTTTTTTTTATGGGATAGGAGGGCAAACGAGCTGACGTATCGCCTGATGGTGATGGTAAGCGATTACCGCCGCCCATGGACACCCGCAACACCAGAGGAGTCACAAATGCGTTGCCAACCTTTTAAAAGGGGATTGGGGCCTCCGGTAACCTCACTCACTCGGCAAAATACAACGTAAGCATTGTTTAACGCCGGTTTTCTGTGAGGCCGTGGTCCGTATCACTCCGGTCGAGTCGGCCCTTTCGTGCCGAAGCATGTCTCTCCCACGTAAAATCGATGATCTAATGATAATCGAATTATGGTCGTACAGCTCTGCCTAACCCTTCCTGGAATACCGGCGTGGTAGTATGTTGTACAACCAGTCATCCCGTTAAGAGCACGCCTATAAAAGTTATTACTAGAAATAACCATTACAGTGTTACATTAAATCAGTGTCAAATTATTACCCCCTTGTTTATCACTTGTTTACGTGCGTCTAAAATGACGCATAATGACGGACCAACCCTTAATTTTGACAGCTGAATAAAGGTTACAACTTGACTGCCTCCCATATAAACGTGGCCCAGTTTCTGTCCAATGGAAGAATTACGGAGCTTAGCATTATAAAAATAACGAGATAAGGGTTTTTACAGCTGGTACGTGCGATTTTGGACGCGCGAGTGTACCTACATTTTGTGCACGAGATTTCGTGAATAAAAAGCTAGGTATTACGGGTTTTAAATAGACGTACGAAGTCTATAACTGCCTTATTAGTCTAGTGTTCCCAAGCGCGACCGCTTCGCTGGGGATCCGATTTCGATTCTCAGGTCGAGCAAAGTGTTATTGGGTTTTTCTACGAAATTCTCAGTAGCAGCGTTTGGATTTGTGCCCGGTCATGGCAATAGGCTCGTCCCATGTTACATGAGAACGAACGAACTGTGGGTGTACATCTGCTTTTGGGGAATACAATATGTTTGATAGTATGTTAGAAACCAATGAAATTAAACTTCAGCTTATTTTTCGAGATTATGTGAATTTATTCTTCACTGAACCGCAGCAAGTCGCGGCTATTTAAGTACCGACGGTGTAACATCCGTAGGATAGCGTCTAGCTACATGCACCCTTAACCAAAATAACACTTTATTTTCGCTCGTAAAGTGTCGCCATCCTCACATTTTTAGACATTTCGCGATGTTAACGTTCGCCGTTGGAATATCCTTTTATTTTTGTGAATGTTTTGAGTGGCGTGAGCTAGGCTAGGTCTTTTGTGTTCTAATTTTGTTCTCATTTTATTTATTGTGGAGGGGTTTGTTATTGATTGTAAGACAAAGGCGGTAGAGGGTTTTGTTCGTGAAAGTGACACAATAATGTTGAAAGATACACGCTCATCGGGTCTTAAGTCGATACGCACCATGACTGATTCGAACCGCGGTGCGAATCGCCCAAGTAGGTACTGTTTCTGAATGGGTCTATTCGCACCGTAGTGGTTGGAGCGGTGCGACAGGCCCAATGTATTTTTTGGACTGGGTCGATTCGGACCACGGGAAGAAACGACGATTTGAAGACTGTTCTCCACAGCGGTCCGACTCGATCCTTTACAAAAAGTTCTTGGCTGGTTTCGCACCGCGGTTCGAACCGCTCGCGATGCGGGACGATTAAGGTGCCCGCGACACATGTCCGCACCGAAAAAATATTTTTATGACATACTTTAGCCGAATCACTTTACGGACTCACGATACAGGGGTAAAGCCTTATCAATATTTTTCTTTAAAATAATCTTGACTACCTTGTTAGTCTAGTGGTCCCAAACTCGACTGCTACGCTAGAGGTCCTGGGTCCGATCCCCAGGTCGAACAAAGTGTTATTGGGTTTCTCTATAAAATTCTCAGTAGCAACATAGGCTATTACATGGAATCTAAACATACCGGCGAACCATGGGTGTACACCTCTGCCTAACCCTTCGGGGAATACAGGCGTGATGGTATGTTATGTTATAAAATAATCTACTCGTAGTTTCAAAAAAATTAGAAGAAATATATAAGTTCTGCTGTATACTTATTGCAGTGAAGCTACTTTTTACGGATTATATCGCGTTGTATTGATATTACATTGCATTTTTTTTATAATCCACATACTGGCCGCAGTCAGCGCAGGTTATCCTTACAGATTGGTTTATCAGCGTAGTTATTACTTAGCTATGAGCTTTATTCTTGATTCTTGACCTACATTCGCAGTTTTACCAAATTTAGAAAATACACCAAATCTTTCTAGAAACTTTGGCACGTATTACTATAAAAGTGTTTGGTTGGCATCGATCCCAGGACTTAGCAGATAAAACTATTTAAAAGTTTCTTGACAGGTAAAGGAAATATTGCCACTATTTTTTGGTGCCTTATCTCGATTCGTATAAGGTTGGAAGTGGCATGGCAAAGGGAGTGTGAAAATAGGTGTGTTAGTAAAAAAGTTGCGATAGGCAAATAAATCAATGATATTGTCTTGTTGATTTGTTAGGTAAATTATTTTTACGTAACGTATTATTATTCCATTCATTTATAAACTAAAAAAAACCCAAACATCTAAAAGAATCTCTAAAGATCTACTTGCAGAATAAATAATTTCATTTCATTTCATATTAATTTTACTTATTGGTATACATTTTTAATTATTTTTATAAAAATACTAGCGGCCCGCCCGCGGTTTCATCCGCGTTGCCCCATTCCTAAGAGCCATAGCGTAATGTTAAATAGCTTAAAACCTTCCTTTTGAATCACTCTATCTACTAAAAAAACGGCTTCAAAATCCGTTGCGTAGTTTTAAAGATTTAAGCATACATAGGGACGGACAGACAGCGAAAGCGACTTTGTTTTATACTATGTAGTGAAGAAAAAAAAAACATTTAAAAATATAAAAAAATAGTAGCTTACCGGTATCGGGAGCAGGGTCCAAGCTACCGGTGGTCAGGGCCCCAAAGAGAGAAACCTCCTAACAATGCGGGCCGTGTCCAGAAGTACTACATTCTGTATCAAGCCCTTGATCCAGCTACCCAATGAGAGCCTCCTTAGGTGTCCTAATTATTATTCCATTTATTCATTCATTTTTCTTATTTGTATATATATTTTGAAATATTATTATTTTAATAAGGCCTGCCAATCATACTCCATTAAGTCTTATCATCGAGAAAGTCAGATATTTTCTCAGTTAAGTTAGCTGTTTCTTTCTTCTTAGAAAACAGTCCAAGTGTGTGAAGCGTGAAAAATATCTGTTATTATTTCGCACTTTAGGGTTGACACCAAAATAAATTTTGTTCATAATGAGTACAGGGTCTTAAAAAAACGAACATATTATGTTACAGAAGGTGCCAATAGTTTTATGATTATTTTCATTTTCAGAAGAGAAAGCGAAGTCAGAGACCAAATCAGAAGAGCAGGCGGCGACAAAGATCCAAGCAGCCTTCCGCGGTCACCGGACGAGGAAGTCAATGAGCATGAAGACCAGCAAGCAGCAGCAACAGCAACAGAAGCCGGAGCCGCAGCCGACGAAGGCCGAGCTCGAGGCGGAGTTCAGGGCCGACGATAAAGGTATTTGATCCCACTTATATTATAACCCAATGGCGACGAGTCAAATGTTTTTTTTCGCTTAAACCGTTATTACAGGTACTTTTGAAATGTCAAAAACTAGTTTTGCGGTTCCAAAGAAACTTCATAGATACTTCTTTTTATATTAATGTGGGAGTTATAGAGTCTGATGATGAAAAGGATAAAAAAAGGAATTGGATTCCCACGAAAAAAAAATCTATGTTAACATAACATACTATCACGCCTGTATTCCCCGAAAGGGTAGGCAGAGGCATCTAATGTAGGTATGTCCTACAGTTCGCCGGTATGTTTAGGTCCCATGTAATAGGGGGTGAGCCTATTGCCATTAACCGGACACAAATTTCAAACTCCGAGCTGCTGCTGAGAATTTCATAGAAAAACCCAATTACACTTTGCTCGACCTGGGAATTGAAGAATTAAACCCAGGATCGCTAGCATAGCCGTACTGTTTCGTCTACTACTACTTCACTGGAAATAAAATATTGGAAAATCGTTCCAAACTTGGTAATTTTATCAAAAATTGCATTCGCTTACATTTATTTCCAGTGAAGTATTTTGGACAAATGGTAGCGTAGGAATCTAAATTAACGGTATCGGAGTCCGAATAATAACACAAATTGATTAAATAGTGTTTGAATTACGAATTATTTCAGTATTACGTTTGTAAGAAAAATCCGGTCCGCAGCCGGACTCTTAAGCTTAAGTTGAAATGTTTTTATTTCAATAAGCTTTTGCAAGCATTCTAGAAACGTTACTAGTCTAGTTGCATCATTCCAAAAATTCTAGGTTTAGAAGAAGTTATACCTAATAACTTGAATAATGATGTGAAAGGCTTAGGTTATTGTAGCGTCTTATTCACAACTTTATCTTTGGCGTGACAAGTAGGAAGCAAATTGTGTTTGGATGAACTAAATCAATTCAATTATTGTATCCATCCCCAAATAGAAGAACCCATAGATTAAACTTGGTTGTTATCGTTAAATGAAATGTGGGGGAACATGGACGGGATCTCATTTGAATACTGTCACACTGGGTGAACTAGGGTTAGATTAAATAAGCAGTTTTTGTCTAAGCCAACTCATCATGCTCTGAGCCCTTATCGTAACTAGGTCGAGGTCACCTTCTTGTCAGATGCAGCTGATTATCAGCATTTTGCACAAAACGATTGTCATCAGACCTTCGCAGCCAAATTTCCAAGCAATACTGTCGGTCCCCTCAACCGTCCCGGTCTTGGGTAGGTCAGGATATTGATTAGTAACATTGGAACGTAGCAAATTTGAAATAAAACTATTTTTAACGGATAAAAAACAGACTCAATAATAGAATGATCTACCATCACCATGGATGCTGTAGAGCATCCGAAAAGTTGGAAATTAATAATATCAATGTAATGCGATAAAATGCCTCGTTAGTCTAGCGGGCTCAAGCGCGACTGCTACGCTAGAGGTTCTGGGTTCGATTCCCAGGTTGAGCAAAGTGTTATTGGGATTTTCTATGAAATTCTCAGCAGCAGCTCGGAGTGTGGGCATTGCGTCCGGTTAATGACAATAGGCTCGCTCGTACATGGGACCTAAACATACATGCGAACTGTGGATGTACGTCTCTGTATCCCTTCGAGGAATACCTACAGGCGTGAAGTTATATATTATTATAACGCTATAAAAAATCCGTAAAAACTACTGATAGTTTTATTTCAATATCTAATATTCGCATAAGTGTCAGAAACCAGTATGTAGGTTTCCTTTGACATGGATTCAGGGATTATCCCGACCCAAGGGATAACAAATTGGAACTTTTTCTGCAAATGCTTTTGCGGAAACCTTCCAAATTATTACGAGGGAAATTTTGCCTCGCTTAACTTCCTTTGCCGAGTTTAATTAAGACTTCCGGAGAAGAAAAACAATAAGAAAATTATTTTCTTTGTTTTTATATTGTGTGATTTTTTTTCGAGAACAGTATTCGATAATCAGCGTAAATGAGTATTTATATTTAAATATATTATTTTCTTATGCAACAGATTTTATGTAATCGTGTTAATTTAAATACAAATCCTAATGTACTCATATTTATGTACATAGAATTTACTATCTGTATATCTATTGTATTACTTTAATAGAAACGAAAGTTAAAAAACTTAAACCGGATCACAAACAGAGTTGTGTTGGTGTATAATTGTATACCAACACCTCATAGCGTATGCTTTAAGTCCACACGTCTAAGGTTTATTAATATGGATTATTACCAATAACTGACAATATTCTTAATAGAAAAACCCACTAACACTGCTCGATCTGGGAATCGAACCCAGACCCGTCCAGCCGAATTTGTAGCAGCTAGACTAGTAAAGCTATAGAGATACATTCTTGTGGTGATAAAATTTTATTAGCAACTGTAGATTTAAAGTAATGGTCTTAATTGCTTATTTCAAACTAAATGAGACTATCTTCTTGTGTTCTTGCCAATTACCATTATCAATTCCTCCTGAGTATTGTTAAGAATATATAATGAACATTTTGAATAGCCGTAGGTATTAGTAAATACCTTTTATATAGAGATTCCTCTCTTATTACGTCATTTTATGTATATACTAGCGACCCGCCTGCGGTTTCACCCGCCTTGCTCTGCTCCTATTGGTTGTAGCGTGATGTTATATAGCTTATAACCTTCCTCGATACATGGCCGATCCAACACAAAATTAGTTTTTCAATTCCAACCAGTAGTTCTTGAGATTAGCGCGTTCAACCAAACAAACAAACTCTTTAGCTTTATAATATTAGTATAGATAGATTCACATTACAATCGACTATTTGTTTCCCGAGATTTCACTAAAGGTATCGGCAATATAGCCTATATACTAATATTGTCCCCTTATGTACAAAAACCATCAAAATGATCAAACTATTCAAAACAAAGAACTCTCATTCAAACGTTTTTACCAATTTTTACCCCCATAAGAATAGAATTTCAAAAAATTCTTCAATACCTAAGTATCAAGAATCCACGTCCTTTCTTAACTCTTGAGTCCATCCATAAATCTTTCCTGTAAGAAATCGTTCTAGCGATAAGACGGCCCCTCTATGGCCCTTCTACTAGTGCTTACTTTGCTAGACCTGGGAATCGAACCCACTGCCACATGCTACAATTAATCTAATAGGTAAGGAAAACTTATATAAAATTGGTGTTAAACTGAAATCTGCAACTTGACGGCAAATTCTGGTAATTTAATAACGATTAAAATATGATTCCTCTGCAGTCTCAGTTTCCTACAAATAAAATAGCTTGAATTGAGATGAACAAGATAGCTTGAATTGAGTCGAACAAAATAGCTTGAATTGAGACAAACAAAATAGCTTGAATTGAGGTCGAAAATTGCCTCGTGACATTTGTGACATTTTTGATTTTTTTTAAGTAGGTATATTATATGTTATAACCCTATATTGCAGTTGTTTTCTGTAGCTAATATTTAAATATTATCTAATCTATCAAACCAAGGATGTCATTGTCGATACCCAAAACTTTATAAATATAAGTAGTACCGTTTTTAAATAATAAAGTGGTCTGTTGGATTAAGCTGGGAGCGGTTTGGAACCGGGAACATTTAAATATTAATACCAAACTCCGATGCGACGCGAAACTGAACTTCAAAGTTATAAATACAAGGCTGTTTATTTAGTAAAAAGGAACTAAAATATGCAAAAAAGTTACGCAATGTATGGAAAGTAAGCATTTTGGAGTCTCTATAGCTTAAAAAAAAACAAAATTTCAGGCGAGCGCTTATGTATTAAATAGTAAGAGGATTTTGTTTTGGATTTTTCGATTGGGAAAAAAGTTTGTAAGTCTGTTAAGCTAAGATAGATTTTCAAGACCTTTTTGCCTAGATTGACATACATACATACATACATACATACACTCACGCCTTACTCCCACATGGCCCACATTGCCTAGATTGAATATAAATAAAAATAATACGTGGGAGAGTCATGCTTCGGCACGAATGGGCCGGCTCGACCGGAGTGATACCACGGCCTCACAGAAAACCGGCGTTAAACAACGCTTACGTTGTGTTTCGCCGAGTGAGTGAGGTTACCGGAGGCCCAATCCCCTTTTCAAAGGTCGACAACGCACTTGTGACTCCTTTGGTGTTGCGGGTGTCCATGGGCGGCGGTAATCGCTTACCATCAGGCGATCCGTCTGCTCAGATAAAAAAAATTCGTCGTCGGGTCGGGTCGTTCTTAATCCAATAGGTTCGGCCCTATTCATTGGAACCTAAAACATAGCGATAAACTGTGAATATACTTTTCTACCTAATCTTTCGGGGTAATAGCGTGATATATGTTCGTGATTAACGTAAAATTTTGTCCTTATCGTAGATTTGCTTACTAGAGATAGGATTTTGACATTATTTGTATGGACCATATTTCAACATCTTATCTCTAGTAATCTAATAACTGATTTGTTATTGAGACCGGCCATTCAGGGGCTAAAGTTTCCAGTATAACCCTGCTCGCATTGGGTAGGCTTTTCAACCGACTGCAAAAAGGAGAAGGCTCTCAAACGACGGTATTTTTTTTTTTGTTTGTATGTTTGTTTATGTTTGTTCAGAGGTGGTCCCATGAAAATTTGGTCAAGATCCAATTACAAAATTTAGAACAAACTGACAATAACGAAACATAACGTCCGTCCGTCCGTAGTAATTTAGAACGAACGTAACGACCGAGTAAATGATAAAGTAATAACGTCGTCTAGATATACATAATAATTTTACTCGTTACAAAAAATGTTGAAATACAATAAATTTTAAGAAAAAGCAAAACTACATTTGATTTGATCGGATCTTTTGATTTTGCCACCGACGACTTCCGAAACTATTTCGCACATAACGTTATTTTTTTAACGTTATATAAGCAGTGATAGCTTAGTGGTATGACCGTTGGACTGCCAAGTCAAAGGTCTCGAGTTCGAAACCAAGGCACGCACCTCTGACTTTTCGAAGTCATGTGCGTATTAAATAGTTAATTATCACGCACTTAAACGGTGAAGGAAAACATCGTGAGGAAACCTGCATGCCTGAGAGATTTTCTCGATGGCGTGTGAAGTCTGCCAACCCTCACTAGGCCAGCGTGGTGGACTATAGTCTAATCCCTCTCATTCTGAGAGGAGACCCGTGCCCAGCAGTGGGACAGTATAATGGGTTGATTATGTTATTTTTTTATGTTTTTGAAGGCGGTTTTACTTTTTCATAAAAGTTATTTTTCGTACCTACACTTAGAGCTTACTGTCGCAATACACCCACGGCCTAACAATTTACACCCATCCCGGTAGCAATCATAGGGCTGCTCCAAAATGTCTTCCAATTTCAACGCCCGCGTACTATATCTAGACCGGCTGCTTCATAAATCTCGTGTAAATCCAAATCCGACACTTATTATCAAAATGTTTACCAATTTTGATCAAAGATTTGTATATTTTATACTCTTTATGGTACAGAATAATAAATAGTAATGATAATATTATTTTCTTAATGCGAAAGGAGCTCTGTTTGTGACACATTTGATGAATTTTGGTATAGAATATTATAACAAATAAATAATAACCTTAGTCCTTAGGAGGTACTTAGCTTAGCTTTTGAGTCAAAAAGTCCTTTGGGTTGTTTCACATTCATCCGTTCGATGCTCTTTGTGTCAAATACTAAAATGTATACATTATGTAGATATAAGTTATAAATATAGTTAGCTGTTTGTCAGTTTTTGGTTACGCAGTACACAATTTTTAACGTAAACAATCCACTGCGCATTAAAACGGCGAACTTCATTCCGGCCAACTTATGCCGCGCGTACTGTACAAGTGCATTCTGTTGTCACTGTCAGTGTCATAACGTTGTGTGACATTGGAACAGTGCTGCCAGGTTAAAATTGATATTTAAGCAAAGTTTTATTTTATTAATTTTATTGTGTGATACTTTATATGTATCTGTCTCTGTGTGTCCTTGATTGAGGGAATAAATATGTTTTCTTTCTTCTTCTTCTTTCTTCTATTACCTTGTGTTCCGTTACCACTAAAAGCAATTAAATATGCAATCGATGTTCCGTCTTGTCATACCATCACGCCTGTAATCTCCAAAGGGTTAGGCAGAGGTTTACTAATGAACACCTACATTTTGGCGGTGCGTTTCAGTCCCATTTTATAGGACAGGACCATGATATAGGACCTAAGCGCGACAGCAGTCGCTACAGGTCCTAGGATCGATTCCCAGGTCGAGAAGTATTATTGGATTTTTCTATACAGCAATGAAAAGTGGCAACTGTCACTACAGTTGTCATGCGCGCCGTACTAGTAAAATTGGCGCCACTGTATATCCGTGGGCCCGGCCGTTTTGAATTTGAGAGACATTGCTACACCGGCCAAGCGGCGAATTTTCGTTTACATTCAAATCGGGCTGATCACCTCACGTGCGCGACTACCTAGTTCATGTTTCTATGTGAATCAAACTCATCTTCGAACCTCGGCCCTATCAGCAGTCTTCACCGGTTCGTGAAATCATCGAAAGGCGGCTCCAACGATAGCACTGGCATACCAAGGTAAGAGCTCGTATTATACTTTGTTGCTGCTATATTTTAGGGGACATCGATTGTGTCTTATCTTCAGACCCTGTCTGTCCCAGAGTAGAATCATTTACGATTCCCACTATTTCGGCGGTCCATGATACTACACATTGAAATAAAACTACTTTTTACGGATTTTAAAATAAATAAAATCCGTCAAAAGTTGTTTTATTTCAATGTCCTATAATAGATTTTAGTGGCTCTGGAGTCAAAAGGATTTAAGATTTTGGAAGGATTATAACGAAATACTACTAATTTATATAATCAATAACACTACTTCTAGATTTATCATTATTACACAACAACGCATCCTACAAAATGTCGCCTATGTCCTTCTTCAACGTCCAATCTATATCTATACCAAAATTGGTTCAGTGGTTTAGGCGTGAAAACTTAACCAGACAGACAACTGAGATTCTTTCGGTTATATCACATACTAGCTTTTTGCCAGCGACTTCGTCCGCGTGGAATAGTTACTTTCCATATGAACTTTCATCCCCTATTTCACCCCTACATAGGTCGAAATTTATCAAAATCCTTTCTTAGGGGATGCCTACGTCATAGTAGCTATATGCATGCAAAGTCTCAGCCCGATCGGTTAAAAATTTACAAAGTTCCATACAAACTTTCATCCCCTATTTTATCCCCTTGGGGGTAGAATTTATCAAAATCCTTTCTTAGCGGATGCCTACGTCATAACATCTACCTGCATGCCAAATTTCAGCCCGATCCCTCCAGTGGTTTGGTCTGTGCGTTGACACTATGTCAGTCAGTCAGTCACCTTTGAGTTTTATATAATATATTTAGATTAGTACGGATTTCTACTATACAACCACCAACCCTAAAATTTTGAAATGGGTGCCCTTTTTAGAAAATGTCTTAAGCTTAAATTTGACTACTTTTGATTACTCGAATTATTATTGGAACTTTTGAAATACATTAAAGGTATATATACTGAGAAAATAACAAATATATTTATTACGTGAAAAACACAGTATATTCCTGTAAGTGACTTTGTAATTATAGAGTAAGCTTTCTTTCTTGATTCTAAGTTTGGCTTTTGGCCAAAACGTTTTCTTCCATTTCCACCAAATTTAAAATCGATTCTGTAAAAGATTTAAAGCTGAAAACGTACACTTTGTATTACCACTTGTAGGTAACAGTTCGTTCTTTATTTAGATACTGTTTTAATGGCAGGGTACTGTTAGTAATGGCGTAGGATCGATAAAATTTATACGCTATTTTGTAGAATCTGTGTTATGTCCAAAATACAAAATTCCTTTCTTTCTAAGTCGAAGAGTCTTAAGAGAAGAGAGAGTCTTAAGAGTACTCCTATAATGCGGACCGAATATCTCTTACAAACTACTGTATAGTCTATGGGTCGATTATGTAATGATACTATTTACCGTTTTTTTTTTTGTTTTTTTTTTTTTTAATTCTTGATAGGCCTTCGTTTAACCGCCAGTTCGCCTGATGTACCAGTAATAAACACATCCTGTTTAGTACAGTCGTGCTCGATTTAAGCTCCTACTCGTGTTCATGAGCCTGACACAGCTTAAGAATTTTCGCTCCAACTGTACCTCCGTGTGATGCGCTGTCTCTTGTATTAATAAATTCTGTAATTGCGTTGTGACGTAATACGTATATTTTGGGGTTCCCAATCCCACTCTCTATGTTTATATATTTTATGTAGGTATGTTCGCGCGTCACTGCTATAACAATGTGAACATCATCAGTGTTATTTTCATAATACGTAAGCTCTCTTCGTTAATAAGCAATACATACATACACTCACGCCTTCCTTCCACAGGAATAGGCAGAAACAATAGACTACCACTTGCTACGATTCTTGCATACCTTTTTTGCTTCTTCTACATTCATACATCTTCCCATAGTTATACGCCGGTAGCGAGTGCTACGCACCTGACCTTTTTGAATGATTTCGCCAATAAGATCGACGTATGTCCTTCTAGGGCGATATCTACCGACGCTGCCGCTGACATTCGCCTTATAAATTCCTTTCGTTAATCGTCTTTTAATCATTCTTTCAACATGTCTAAACCATCTCAGCATATTCCTTTCAATACGTGTCACTAAATCGTCTTTCGGCCCGCAACGTTGTCTTATCACACTGTTCCTAAATAAGCAAGAATGTACTAACATTATTTTGTTCCTTTTGTCCGGGTAGGGTTGCCATCCGTCCGGGTTTCCCCGGATTTGTTCTGGTGTCAGGGGAGCATCCGGATGGGGTTTCATTTGTAAACCGGGTTTAAAGGTGACATGCGCGCCGAGCCACACGACCATGTTCGGGTTCGAAGCTCCAGAATCCGGGGTTTTCACGCTTCATATCCTAGTTACCAGATTTGAGACAGCAACCCTAAATGAGGGCAATGCAATCAGTGAAATTACTGGGCAAATTAGTCTTAACAACTGAAGTCTCAAGGTGACAATGCACGAGAGACACCGCTGTTGTTGCTGGCGCTTATAGGCTGCGTTTGCCGTTTACCATCAGACGGCCTGTATGCTTCTTTGCCATCTTTTTCCATAAAAGGCTAATTTATTACAAAAATTCCAACGGGCTCAAAAACGTGCCCAAAAAGTTACAAGATTAACTGCCGGGAACCGACAACGATATATATTATTCAAGACCAGGGATCACAAAGCGAAAACTGCTCGTTAAAATAGTGGTTATAAGAAACCGCCTGAAACTTTGAAAAGGAAATTATGTCTTCGGGGAAAACTAGCGGGGAACTAGCGGGGAACTTGCGGGGAACTCGCTTTATTAGTCATGTTCTTGTATATTTTATTGTTACAGATAGTTTCAAGTTGTTAGAAATCATTATTTTGTTCTTTTTTACGTAACATAACATACATACCATCATGAAATGAAATGAAATGAAATTAAATTACGTATTTTTTTCACGGCGTACGCTGCAGAACTGAGCTTCTTCGACAACTTATCTATATGTGGGCCCCACTGAAGCTTAGCATCCAAAGTAATGCCTAAAAACAAAGTAGAGTCTACAAGGTCCAACTCTTCGCTATTTATTAATATACTATTTTTCACCTGTCTGACGTTAGACGTCGTGAACTTAATACATTTAGTTTTTTTCTCATTTAATAGCAAGTTGTTAGTATTAAACCAGTGCATTACTTTTAGGAGAGCGCTGTTTACATCGTCAGTTCGTATACACGCTATATTCCCCAAAGGGTTAGGCAGAGGTGTATTAATGTATACCCGCAGTTCGCTGGTATGTTTAGGTTCCATTTAATAGGGGACAAGCCTATTGCTAAATCCAAACTCCGAGCTGCTGCTGAGAATTTAATAGAAGAACCCAATAACACTTTGCTCGACATGGGAATCGAACCCAATGCCTGTAGCGTAGCTGTCGCACTTGGGTCCACTAGACTAATGAGGCAGTTCTTTTTTACTTGGATGTTTTAATACCGCATTGGATTAGTTTTCGCAAGCGAGGTTGCTAAACGTAATGTCCTGATTTTGATTCTCAGGATAGACAGTTATACCTATAGGATTATTATGTTGATTAAACATGCGAAAATCGGCGTAGCCTAACGAAATAAACTGAAAGTGCTATACTTCTAATAATAAAATTGTAACAGGCCGATGTCTGTATATTATAGATATTAAGGAAAACTAATATGGGGGTCTTTATTAGAGCAACAGAAGCCAAATTACTTTTTTTTTAGAATTTTTGTCTATCTGTGTGTCAGTCTGTATGTTTGTACGCGAAATCACTGCATGGAATCGAATGCAGTTTTCACCCATGTATTGCCAGAGGTCTAACTTAAAATCTGGTGCATATTTCATCTTGATACACCGCCTAGAATCGGACTTATAGTATGTTAATCTTTTTAATGACATGAGTGAAACTGCAGGCAACAGCTAGTTAACAATAAAATCCGACCTGTGTTATATATAACATTGATTTAAAAATTTCCCTATGTTTTAATTATAAATAACGAAATAAATAAATGAAATCCTTTCCTTTGACTTCAATATCGAGATCAACATCAAAAACCCCCAAACCTTAGAGCTTACGATCAAAATAACAGCGAAAATAATCCAGCTTTACCTTATAACCAAGACAACAAAAGGATAGTCAACAAAGAATATTACGTAAGTTCATGCTTTGAAGTGGTCTGAGCGGATTACAAGGAGCTCCCGGAAATCACGACACTTGATACAAAACCCACAAAGTACTTTGTCAAAGTGTAATATAACAGTATCGGCCATGATATAGGGAGTTCTGTAAGATGATTGACTTATATGCTAAGCCGGCACTTATTAAGATCATTGACTATCGAGTTAAAGATTTTTTTATACCACAAAGGTATCAAACATGCATACGGCCCGCCTGATGGTAAGCGGTTACCGTAGCCTATGGACGCTTGCACCGCAAATTTGAATGCAAATTCAATTACTGCGGGTGGGGGAGTCCAACGCCTCACTCCCCCCCTATATATGTATAGATGGGCCCCGTCGCGACATTCCATGACCAGTCGGGGGCCGAGGACGAATTGTCTGTTTCCCGTAGCCCCTGACGCAGCAGGTGCAGGAGGGAACACCGTGTGATTTTTAGTCGGTAGGTTACCCACTCTGGGTGAAGTCGGACACGTCCCGTCGCCTCCCCGGGCAGCGGTAGTTGATGAGGATTTTCCACACGAAACCTAAAAAAAAACCTATGGACGCTTACAACACCAGTTAATATTAGGTATAAACTAGCGGGCCCGGCAAACGTTGTCTTGCCCTGTATCATCATCTTCCTGCCATTGCCCCAATTTATTTGTGGTCGGCGCAGCATGTCATTTTCTTCCATTCATCCCTATCAGCCATCATCTCAATCATTCATTCCCTTTCCCATGTCTTGCCCTGTGTATAAAAAAATCGTAGAACCCATCCAGGGACCCATTTAACATACACAAAAAAATATATCAAAATTACACCAGCCGCTTAGGAGTTCGGACAATGCACTGAACGCCATCTACTAGCTTTACAGAAACAGAAAACAACGCCATATTAATTTGTGGCCGTGTTTTATTTGTGTTAAATCTGTCAATCCGTTCCCCATACAAAATGTATGAGAAAATAAATTTTTTTCATGTTCTTTTTCATGTTATTCCGCTATTCGGGTAGGAGACAAAAAGACAAACGAAATATCATAAAAATCGGTCCGCCCGTTCTCGAGTTATAAGTGTTGGAACAAATCCGACTTTGTTTTATATATATAAGATAATGCTTGAGTAATAACTATGATGCCATAATATAACGTGTGCGCCAGCTAACATGTAGCAATGAAAAATTGATTAATTAAGTAACCCAAACAAAAATTAACAGACAGAAATGTGTGGCTGGGAAGTGTGCTGCGCCACTTCTTACCAGCGAAAATACTAGGAGGCGGTGAAAGGAAGGGCATTTTGGGGGTTGTCTATAATGTCAAAAAACCGGACAAGTGCGAGTCGGACTCGTCCACCGAGGGTGCCGTACAAATTTGTAGTTACATATTATAATTAATTACAAATGTATAGTTTTCAGATTTTTCCCTATACTTGTAGTATAAGACGGTATTACTTGCCAAATTTCATAGTTCTAGGTCAACGGAAAATATCCTATAAATTTTGATTCCCTTGAGAGTGTCGATATATACGTTTTGTTAAATAAACGGCGGTATCTTTTTTTTAATACAACTAGTTTGACTTTTGAAAGTACCTTTTTAATGGTCTAATTGAAATAAAACATTTTGATTTTCTCTTTATCACGGGAACGCGTGATAAAGAGAGAGAGTCTTGATAGACAGATGGACGGACGGACGGACCGGCAACAAAGTGATCGTATAATGGTTCCTTTTTTCTTTTTGAGGTACGGAACCCTAAAAATGACGTTCAAAAAGCACCTATCTGGTGGTCTATCTTGAATAAACGATTTTGTCCTTGATTTTGACTCTAACTGATAGATGTACTAAGTGACGTTAGGTTACATGCGTGATAGTATAACATAATCAACCCATTATACTGTCCCACTGCTGGGCACGGGTCTCATCTCATTCCCAGAGGGATTTGGCTATAGTCCACCACGCTGGCCTAGTGCGGGTTGGCAGACTTCACACGCCATCGAGAAAATCTCTCAGGCATGCAGGTTTCCTCACGATGTTTTCCTTCACCGTTTAAGCACGTGATAATTAACTATTTAATACGCACATGACTTCGAAAAGTCAGAGGTGGCGCACCGGGCGAACTCGAGACCTTTGACTTGGCAGTCCAACGGTCATACAACTAGGCTATCACTGCTCTCTATCTATCAAGTATCAATAATTTGATGATGTTTTCGTGCGTGATAGTATGATCAATTATAATTGTATATTTCACTGTACTTTTTCGTTTTCATTTCATATGTAAATACGTGTTCCGCCATTTCCGTTGGCGTTTTTAATTCAACGGACCTGTTGAAATACGTAAATTGATGATAACAGATGTATCTCAATGGTTTTGTAATGTTCATATTGAATTTCCGAGCGCTCATCCGTCGGACATTGTTTCAATATGTTCAGCGAATTAATTCATGCACACGTTCATATTTAATTATCTTTCTCACAGTTTACGTACTCAATACTCAATACTCAATTCGTTTATTGCATTCCACAATGTTAACAGGTGTTAAAAAATAAATATAAAAGTATTTTAACCCCCATGCATGCATGCATTTAAAGATTATATTATCAGTTCTTTTCTGGTTCGTGAAGGGATGTGAACAATTTCACAGGTCTGGGGCAAATTTCGATCAGGGGCCGTAATATGACGTGTTAACGCCATCATTCTTACGTTATGAGATTTGAAATTTGGTATCCTATTACTTCAATGATATTTCATAACCATGTATTGATTTATGGTGGTTTCCATAAATTTTAAATGTAATATTATTATGGGTTTTATTTAGTCTTGGTAAGTACCTAAGTAAGTAACTTATGCTGTTGACTGTACTTAATGTTAAATTTTAAGCGACCTATTGGTTAGAGCGTCAGACTTGCGATCATTGTTGCCGATTCGAAACCCACCCATTCAGGGCCGTCTTTAACATATCCAAGGCCTTGGGCACTAAGATACTGGGGGATAAGTTAGGAGACTATTTTAAAAAACAAATGCAAAAAAGCCTCCCCTAGGAGGCTTTTTTGCATTTGTTTTTTAAAATCCTCCTTCACTCATCCTTAAAAGCCTCCTTGGTTTGGGGGCCCCTGAGCACTTGCCCATAGTGCTCAATGAAAAAGATCGGCCTGCACCCATTGCACTACCGATGTGAACCGACTCTTAACATAAGCATTTCGCTTGGCACGAGGGGTTAACATGAATACTATTAATGTGCTACCCACATTGCTAGTAAGTTTTATAAAAAAATTGAAAATAAACTCCATTATATATAGAATAAATTGAAAATCGAATGAAGAAATTAGAAAAATTTAGATACCGGGATGTGGTATTGACCGTATTTAGTATTGATAATGCCTTTTGAACGCTTGGAAGGCTAATTCAGATAAAATTAAAAATGTTCAAAATATAGTTCAATCTAATCTCGTTGTAAATATCAAATGATAATCTTACAGTGTCAAACGTAAACTATGTAGTTAATACTGGTCCAGGTGTATCGAGATTGCATCCCTTTTTGAAGTCTATTAAAAATAGGTATGGAACGATTTTACCATAAATCATTGCTTAACCAATTACATTTAAGGCGCATATTAGTCGGATAGTTGCCTTCGCTAATGTATGATTCTTAGGCGAACGACTCATAAATACTCCTGCAAATTTGTGGTCGCCCGTTCAGCTGAGCTCATTAACCAAATAGCTACTTTGACTGCCCCTTAAATTCCCCCGTACTAATGAGTATGTATAATGAACGGTCATATTTCTGCAAGCTCAACCATTGCCTAAAATGTTGGGACGGTAATTGGATCATTACGAAGTGACAGCGCAATGTATAGTGTGCATTACGGTTCGTCATGACTCATGATATCGTTTTCATGGAAATAAAGCACTCCTTATGGAAAGAAATGATATTTTTCTATATTGGGCCAAACTGGTTATACTTGGGTTCTGATTCGAAAATACTAGTAAACCTTTCCGTGCGTATTAATAAGTTAACTATCATGTGCTGAAGGAAAATATCGTGTGGAAACCTTTCTTTTTTTTATACCACTATGGTGAAAAATAACCATACGTCCCGCCCGTACAGCGCTTACCGTAGCCTATGGACGTTTGCAACACCAGGGGTGTTGCAAACTTGCGCGTTGTGAACCTTGTAAAATATGGAGAAATATTTGCATGATAGCGGCGGTAACAAAACACCACCGGTCCCCCACACTGCCAACACAACGCTCCTCGCGGAGCTCTGGCGACCTTGCTCACCGTTAGGAACACAACATAGCACGGGGCTATGTCATTTGGCCAGTGTGGTGCACTATAGCCTATACTTTTTTATTTATTATTTGCTTGCGGCTATAGTATCACTGCGACCGCAGTCGGTCTATTGCCGGTTGATCGCCACTGGTTGAGTTAGAGTTCAACGCCGCAGCTACTATGAACTGCAGGATTTTCTTAGGGGCACTATAGCCTAACTCTTCTATCAGAGGATCTCCACTATGAGAGGAGACCCGTGCCCAGCAGTGGGATAATTTGAGTTGATGATAATGATTATTGTTTTCCGGTTCTAAATGGTTAGTGGGCTCATTATCCATATAGCTAGTAATATAACTTTCATGTGCTAAGAATTGTCACCCGTCTGTAGATAGGTGCGGCAAGCACAGCTTTACCTTACAGATTGATCAGCGTAGTTCTAAGTTAGCCGGGAATTAATTATATTGTCCCCCAAAGCTCAAATGCGGGTGGATTCAGAAGTTTGTCCTCAACTTGTACATAAGATATAAAGGTTTTGTCTCCTGAAACTCATCTCCTTTGTGACACGAACTGAAGTATTTTTACTCAACAACAATGACGTAATATATTTCATGAAATAATTTTGGAAGACTGGCTTTGTAGCTGTTATTTATTACTTGAGTTTTAGAAATAAAGTGTTCCATTTTCTTACTTTTTGGAAGAAAATTTACGACACATTTGGCGTAACGGCTGAGCGATCGGCTTCTGCGCAACGTGTTGTGGGTTCGATCCCCACACAGAGCAAATATTTGTATGATCTGCAGGTAGTTGCTCCGGGTCTGGGTGTTTGTGTGAATTTGTGTTTGTAAACGCACCCACGATACAGGAGAAAATCCTAGTGTGCAACGTTTTATTTAAAAAAAAAAAATTGAGAGCTTTAGTCGACTCTATAAATATATAATCTTATGACGAATAAGTATGTCTTCATCCTGTTTCAAAACTCTTTAAAGCCTAGTGGGTTTTCGATAACTCAAAAGTATCAGTACCAAAGCCATAATGTTCTGATTAAAATAAAATAATTCATACCATTATTTTTTAGTCCATTATTGGGTTAGGCAGAGGCGTACTTAATGTACACCCACAGTTCGCCGGTATGTTTAGGTCCTATGTTATAGGGGGCGAGCCTATAGCCATTCACCGGGCACAAATCCAGAATCCGAGCTGCTACTCAGAGATTTCATAGAAAAACCCAATAACACTTTGCTCGACCTGGGGATCGAATCCAGAACCTCTAGCGTAGCAGTCGCGCTTGGGACCACTAGACTAATGAGGCAGTCATTAAAGCGCGACGTTGCAGTAAAATAATTCACTTTAACTATTATTGTTTTGTCTGATAAATATATTGAAACATGAATCAATAGAACCCTATGACACGGGACCTAAATATAGCTGCTAACTGTGGGTGTACATTAGTACGCCTCCGCTTTACCCTTCAGAATACACGCAGGATTTTTTTTTCTATTTTAACTGGTGTTTATTGTAACTGATTCATTTCAGTATATCGTACACAATTAGTAAAACGTATAGATAAGTATGACAATATTATCGCATTGGGTGTAAACCTATTAGGATGACGTTGATATTGAAATAAATAACTAAAATAAATAAAATACTTAAAAAAACGAAGGTATGTAAAATAAAAACATAATTTACAATATTTATGTAACAGAATCTTACTCCACCTTTTCATAATATATTTTATGATTAATCGATTTTGAAAAAGCTCTCTAAACGTCTTCTTAAGGTCGACCTTCTTAAGGTCGATATGGTAAAGGGCCATAATCTTTAAACCCACGTAAACCCAGGATAGAAGTCTTAGACCAAGCTAGGGATGGCGCTTGTCGATCAGTACGGCACAGAAGAGAGTAAGTACATAAAAAAATACGTGTTCGAAAAACACCGAGTCTTGTAACAAATTCCAATTGTGATCGATTCATCCTCAAAAACAAAATGTTGACACAGAAAAATAATATCAAAAGCATACCTATTATACAGTCGGTAATCTTAGGATCTTTATCCAATCTCGATTGAGATGGATCGCGTAATACCTTCGCTTAAACAAACAACAAACTTAGGGAACGAGATCCCTCTCAGCGGTTTTACTATTGAGTTTACCAACTACTTGATAAACAGATTATAACTACCGGTAATTCTTCTACTGAATAATCAATCAATTTTGAGAATATAAGTTAAGTATATGTCTAGTATGGCTCTCTGTTTTTAAACAAAATATGGCAAATGAGAAAAGAATTTAGAAGAAGGGTTAGGCAGAGAGAGGTGTACTTATGTGCACCCACAGTTTGCGGTAATATCATAAACCAGGCAAAAACCTAAACTCCGAGCTGCTGCTTAGAATTTCATAGAAAACCCTTTCATAGAAAAAGTAGCATTTTGCTCCTTCTGGGAATTGAATCTATGTCCAATTCACTAGACTATCAGGGCGGTGATATAATTTAAGAATAAGTCAATAACGTTAATCAGTCCTTGATTTCAAATGATTCGGAATGACCGCTGGTCTGCCATGTCAAAGGTCTCGAGTTCGATTCCAAGGCACTATGACTAGGACTAGGCACACCTATGACTTTTCGAAGTCATAGGTGCGGCCTTGTGCGTATTAATAGTTAATTATCACACGCTTAAACGTTTGTGTATGTAAGAATTTGTGTTTTTAAACGCACCCACGATACAGCAGAAAATCCTAGTTTTTTTTATGGGATAGGGGGACAAACGAGCCGACGGATCGCCTGATGGTAAGCGATTACCGCCGCCCATGGACACCCGCAACACCAGAGGAGTCACGAGTGCGTTGCTCGCCTTTTAAAAGGGGATTGGCCCTCCGGTAACCTCACTCACTGCGCGAAACACAACGTATGCGTTGTTTGACGCCAGTTTTCTGTGAGGCCGTGGTATCACTCCGGTCGAGCCGGCCTATTCGTGCCGAAGCATGGCTCTCCCACGTCAACGTAGTATGGGGCAACGTTTAAAAAAAATGAAAAACCATTTATATGTAAAGTAAATCGCGTAATATCTCAAACAACAAATACAGAGAAAGCGATCCCTCCTAGCGGTTTAGTTATCGAGGTCAGTAACTATTTCAAAAGCAGATTACATCTATTTCTGTTATGAAAACAGAATGTGGGTGGAAATCAACTAAATATTATTTAATATTACTCTATTATTAGACATTTGTTTACTCATAATGTTATTGTTTATCACTACATCGTATAAAACAAAGTCTCCGTCGCTGTCTGTCCGTCCCTATGTATGATTAAATCTTTAAAACTACGCAACGGATTTTGAAGCGTTTTTTTTTAATAGATAGAATGATTCAAGAAGAAGGTTTTAAGTTATTTAACATTACGCTACAACTCTTAGGAACGGGGCAGCATGGGTGAAACCGCGGGCGGATCGCTAGTATATCTTTATACTAATATTATAACGAGGTAAAGTTTGTGAGGATGTACACTCTTTGCGCTGTAGCATGGTGCGGGGACAGTTGCCTGTATGACGTTCTTATGGCATTCTTGTTGGTTTTAATTTAATTTACTACAGTTATTAATTATTTAATATTATGACGAATGTGGTACAGCTAAAATACTAAGTCATAATTTGTAAATCGCGGCAACCTTCAAGAGTGAAACGAAATGTTACTGAAACTGTCCCCCGCACCATGCTACAGCAGCGCAGAGTGTAGGGGGTAATCTCTGGATCTATTGAACCTATTTTTAAAATTCTTTTTGTATTGGATAGTCGATATATCGAGGAAGGCTATATAACATCACGCTATTCTTCTTAGGAACGGAGCAGCGTGGGTGAAATCGCGAGAGGGTCGCTAGTTAGTAATATTTTAGTCGAAACCAACTGCCTCATTCGTCTAGTTAGTGGTTCCAAGCACGATTACTACGCTACAGGACAGGAGTTCAAATAAGGATGAGCTAAGGGTTTATCTATAAAATTCTCTGTAGCAGCTCGGATTTTTAGATGGTCGGCTCACCCAATCGAACGCAACCGTACCTACCAGCGAAGCTAACTCTTCAGAGAATACAGGCGTCATGGTATAGTTTCTATTCATAAACTCGCTTTTAAATTCAAGTTAAGTACCTATTTTCTTTGTATAGTTTTGTGTTTGTATTTTGTTTATATCAGACCAAGATTCGCTTGCCGCAAGATTCATTAAGGTGTGAATCGAATCGTAGCAAATGTCTGTTGCTACGACGTAGCTGACACTGTAATTTAGTTACGCCATTCACACTCTCGTAGCTCGTAGCTAACTGCTACGCGTCTCGCGAAGCTAAGGCCGCGTACCCGAACTCAGCAGCGGCGCGGCGAGCGGCGCGTTCCCATGCATAAATTTATATGGAACTGTTCTCGAAGACAGCTGCGCGGCGCGGTCTAAGAGCAAGGCGCGCCTTTCGAGCGGTGTCCGCGCGTCTGTATTGACGTAGTGTTGTGCATTTTAATTTTTGCTTTTTAACGACTGACGTTTATCACTTTACGAAAAAAAATGTATTAAAAAGATGTTGTCGTCGCTGTTTCGATATTTCGTTAGTGTACAAAGGCACTAATTTCTCATAACTACGCCGCGCCGCTCTAGCGTAAAGCGATCTGCCCGCTGGCTTCGAGAACGGGTCAGCGTTGCCACGCTGCTCGCGAGTTTGTGTACGCGGCCTAACATTCACAAAGCTATTTCAGTATAGAAATTAGTCCTAGTGTCCTAGTGGTATGATCGTTGGACTGCCAAGTCAAAGATCTCGAGTTCGAACCTAAGGCACGCACCTCTGACTTTTCGAAGTCATGTGCGTATTTAATAGTTAATTATCACGCGCTTAAACGGTGAAGGAAAACATCGTGAGGAAACCTGCATGCCTGAGAGATTTTCTCGATGGCGTGGGAAGTCTGCCAACCCGCACTAGGCCAGCGTGGTGGACTATAGCCTGATCCCTCTCATTCTGAGAGACCCGTGCCCAGCAGTGGGACAGAATAATGGGTTGATTATTATCTATTATTTAACGAGTTGAAAATCTTAATACCGATAAATATAATCTGGGTGTCTTTATATCACGAGTGACTCGGTTTCTTCTAGGCAAGCGCGCATTGTAGATCGCAGAGTCGCTTAACATCAGTCGGACAAGGTCAAGCGTAGGCCTATCAAGAATAATACAAAAAAAATACCCATAGTTTTGGGAATGTGGAGGGTTGTTTCGAACTATTTCTTGACTAAAATAACTATAACCGGACTCAAATTGTGACTGATCTGCTACTGAGAAATGAATCCAAAAAAACCGAAAACCTAAGTCCTCACGCTTATCAGCCGCACTTGTGCCCATTAGACCATGAGTTAGTTTGTATTAGTAATGAAGAAATAAATTCTACTTAGTATTGTTTTTTATGCGATAGGAGGCAAACGAACAGACGGATCGCCTGATGGTACGCGATTACCCATGGACACCCGCAACACTAGAGGAGTCACAAGTGCGTTGCCCGCCTTTTAAAGAGGTTTGGGCCTCCAGCATGCTCACTCACTCGGAAAACACAGCGTAAACGTTGTTTCACACCGATTGTAAGCGCGAATTTCTCAGACTGCCTCGTTAGTCTAGTGATCCTAAGCGTGACTGTTACGCTAGACGTCTTGGGTTCGATTCCTAGTTTGAGCAACGAGTTATTGGGTTTTTCTATGAAATTCACAGTAGCAGCTCGGAGTCTGGATTTGTGCCCGGATAATGTCATTAGACCTATTTACTTGGGATCAAAACATACCGGTGAACTGTGAGTGTATATTAGTAGCTACATCTCTGCCGAACCATTCGGGGACTACAGGCGTGATGGTTATGTAATTCTTTAGAAAAGAAAGAAAGAATTTTTATCGACGCAGTTTGAGCACAAATTAATGAGTAGCTACAAAATATGAGCAAGAATTCTTTAGTAGTGTGCAATATTTTATGAGCTAAGCAAGATATTGTTATGGACGATCCTAAGTAAACCGCCTATTTGTACAATATTGTTGGCGGCACTAACTCGGCGCTTTCCTAGAAGAAAAGAGCTCAATTTCGGGTGCTTTTTTGTCCACATTTTATGTTATGTCCTTCTTGTTTCTATGTAAGTTATGATGGAAGCGTATAAATTATACTATACTTTATATTATACAGTGGGCGGGCAGAGACAATACCTACATAAATTATAGAGTAAGTATCGTATTTACTAAAGGAGTATGTACATACATATATTTTTGTTTTGGGAAGTAAGTAGTCATTTCAAAGCTTATTGATTTTTAAGACTTAGTATTGTATATATAGATAAAAGCTTGTCACGAGATTTACCTGGTTAGATAAACAAGCCAATTAAATAACTGGATCAGATCGATTTTAATTTTTATAATTTTCAAACTAAGTAACTTTAACGACAAGCTTTTATCTATACGTATAAAATGCTTTGTCCTGAATGACTGACTGACGGATCAATGCACAGCCTAAACCACTGATCATAAAGACCTGAAATTGGAGGGTGTTCTTTTTTGACGTAGGCATCTTAGAAATGATTAGAAAGGATTTTTCAAAATTCTACCCCCAAAGGGGTGAAAGTTTGTATGAAAGTCCGTCAAAAACTGCGGGGTTCAGGTAGTATCATATAAATTGTGTAATTACGTTAAAAGTTCATAGTAAAAGATTTGAAGGAAAAAATAATTTTATTATTTTTAACGCATTTATATAAAAGCTTGTTGTTAATTGTACAAACATATACCCTCTCGCCTGTATTTCCCGAATTATGTGCCATAACATGAAAGGCTTACAATATTTTCTAGCTTAAGCAATAAACGAACCAACTTTAAATTCCTATATAAGCTTAAATATGAATACACAAGTCTATTCTATTTTACAACACGGTAAATTTACAACCGACTAACCTCAGAATTGAAGCTACAAATCCTGACACACCGAGCCTAACACAACAGCACAAAAACACCAAACTTCAGGCCAGACAACGTGTCGCCATAGCAAATAAAAGGGGGCGAACATTGCCAGCGGTTATGTTGGCAACATTTCAACTTCCTACATCATTATGTTTGGTTTCGATGCGACACTGATTTTTGGGGTGTTTTGGCGGAAATCGGCTTGGTTGATATTATGGTTGGACATTAGTCTACTGGGTATAAGGTCTAGGGGTTGAAAAAAGTTTTATTGGGATTCCTATTGGTCTGGTATGATCTTGCCTGTTATCGCAAGCGTCCATAGGCTACGGTAACCGCTTACCATCAGGCGGGCCATATGCTAGTTTGCCAACTGAGTGGTATAAAAAAAAATGTATAATTTTTTTTGCATTTTCCATACTAAGATTAAGTTATTTTAGTGAAGAAAAAAGTTGAGAAGCAAAGTAACTAGCTTTTCAATAGATGTTATAGACGTTACCTTAAAAAGACGTAAATTCGACCTGACGGGTGGGACTCGCGGTGATAGCATCTGGCGTTTTTTTTATGGGATAGGGGGACAAACCAGCAGACGTATCGCCTGATGGTAAGCGATTACCGCCCATGGACACCCGCAACACCAGAGGAGTTACAAGTGCGTTGCCGGCCTTTTAAAAGGGGATTAGGCCTCCGGTAACCTCACTCACTCCGGCGAAACACAACGTAAGCGTTGTTTAACGCCGGTTTTCTGCGAGGCCGTGATATCACTCCGGTCGAGCCGGCCCATTCGTGCCAAAGCATAGCTCTCCCACGATAAATACTTACTTAAAAACTTACTTACTTTATAATGCTTAATATGATACAATGCAGTGGGCGGACTCTATAACACTCATGCTAAACTGTTACTTGGTTACCAATGTTAGTGGTACCGATTTTAAACTGTGGTATCGATTTTGTAGCGACCATGGTCGCGTGTAGAAACATTGTGCAATTTAGAATCGATTTAATGGCAAGCGTGCGGATATGTAGTTCGCTTCAAATCGATGCAATTGCTATAAATTGGATATTGCGGATAGTTTGAATATTTTTATGCTTGTTCTTCTTGGATTAGTGAAAATGGGTTGTATAATAGATATGTATATTAACATAACATACCACCACGCCTGTATTCCCCGAAGGGTTAGGCAGAGGCGTACTTAATGTACGAACACAGTTCGCCGGTATGTTTAGGTCCCATGTTATAGGGGGCGAGCCTATAGCCATTAACCGGGCACAAACCCAGACTCCGAGCTGCTACTGAGAATTTCGTAGAAAAACCTGATAACACTTTGATCGACCTGGGGATCGAACCCAGGACTTGTAGTATAGCACTCGAGCTTGGGACCACTAGACTAATGAGGCAGTTTATTATAAAACTCAAAATAGAACACTTTGAAAAAACCCCACGATGATTATTATCGTAAAAGGATTAAATAACATTTATACACACATATTTGATTTTTTTTATGGGATAGGAGAGCAAACGAGCAGACGGATCGCCTGATGGTAAGCGATTACCGCCGCCCATGGACACCCGCAACACCAGAAGAGTCACGAGCGCGTTGCCGACCTTTTACAAGGGAATTGGGTCTCCGGTAACCTCACTCACTCGGCGAAACACAACATAAGCGCTGTTTAACGCCGGTTTTCTGTGAGGCCGTGGTATCACTCCGGTCGAGCCGGCCCATTCGTGCCGAAGCATGGGTCTCCCACGTAATTACTCGCAAGAAAATCCGTTGGGGCTGCCATTCCCACTTCTGTTGTGAAGCATATAGTTGTGTAGCATATATGTATGTAAAGCCTAATCCCTCTCATTCTGAGAGGAGACCCGTGCCCAGCAGTGGGACAGTATAATGGGTTGATTATGTTATATAGGTAAATGGTATGATGTGTCTTGTAGAATTATGAGCATTTTGATAAGAAAATGGGAGCATAATAATAATAATGGTAATGGCTAATAATAAATCAATAATACAACTCATTATTCCACGTCGTTCGATTCCCACGTCGAGCAGTTTATTGGGTTTTTCTATGAAATTCTAGCTATGAGTATGTTTGTGACTTCGTGTCTATTTTCACGAGACCTAAAATTATACCACTGAAAAGTTAATGTTGTGATACACAATGTGTTAAGAAAACCCTGTCCGACCGGTGACGGCATTATTAAGTATCCGTTTTTTATTTATATACTTAATCAATTTCAAATTACAAGAAAAAAAAATCCCTGAGAAACAATATAAAACGCGGCATATAATATTGAAATCGCAATACTTACGGTTGCAGTAACATCGTCGTAGGGTGCCAAACATAAGAAGGCCTATAGTGGCTTGGTATAGTGGGCTGTTTCCCGCAACTCCACGGCAAAGTGTGTATTTTGCGTGCGGGTGGAAAAGATTTGTTACTCGAGACACCCCAACTCCTCAAGAAAGGCCAGCAGGCGAGTCATGTCGCTGGCGACCTCTCGGAGAATACTCGGTTTACCGAGGTACTTTGCCCTGTATGCGGCGACCTCATGACAATGTAGGAGCACATTGGCCGCTGTCTCTTCGTCCCCCAGGCAGGCTCTGCTGTCTGTGACATCTATAACAAAGAGATGTTTATTGAAATGTCCATGGCCGGTGAGGGCTGCGGTGACTATTCTCAACTGCTGTTTTGAAAGTCGCAATAACTGTTTGGTAACGCGGCCGGCAATGGAAGGGACTGCCTCCTTTATCTGCCTGCACTCACCATGATTCGTCCAGTATCTACTACGTCCACCAGACCCTGGTGCGTTTTCTTACAATTGTGCGTATCTGAACGATGGGGAGGGGAATAATGGCTATGATGGCTTTAAAAATATTTTAAAAATTTCCTGGATTTTCGGGTCATTGTGGCAATGTGAGTACCACGACCTTGAATTTTAAAATTAATTAATATGTTTACTTTCATTAATATTTAATGTTTCTTATTTTATTTGGTGATGTGATTGTGATGCCTATAAGCCCCGGATCGGACAGTTTTTTTTAACATAGTGTTTAACCTCTGCCTAACTCATCGGGGAAAACAGGCGTGATTGGCATGTTATGTTATTTTTTTTTAATATAAGTTGTGTCTCCAAACTTCAAATTTGGTAGCTACACTATTTATTTTAAAACATCTATCTGTGATTCAAATCAAGCTCCGTCGACAGTGAAAAGAAAAGAATAGCACTTAAAAACAAAGACTTAAAAAACTCTAGCAACACTGGAAAAGTAGGTCTTACTTGACGTCTACTTAGCTGAGACCGTGTTAAAAATAAAGCAAAGAATTCAATGCCCGCGGCAGTACTCACAATAAAATTGTAAGAACCGAGATAAAATTTTGTCGCCATTATGAGAGATCCTGAGAATATAAATAGAAATAATATGTATATTGAGTAAACATTTTTTGCTAAGATAGTTTAAACTAGGTAATAAAAAGTATAAATTAGTTACAATATAATACATAATATGCCTGAACTAGGTAATCCTGTGTTTCAGGCAGGAAAAGAGCTAATAAAGACTTAAATAAACTGAATACACAATAATAATTAAATTAAAGTTATTTTAGTGTACACTAAAATAACTTTATAATCTTAGCATGGAAAATGCAAAAAAAAAATCACAAAAAGATAGATCCTGAGAAGTTAGAGCCAAGCCTTATGAGGCTACAGCATACATACATACACTCACACCTTTATATTATGGGTATATGCAGAAACTGCAGAATGCTAAGTGCTACGATCCTTGCATATACTCTTTATTGTACCCCAAAAACATTGACACAGATAGGACATAAAATCGATTTTTAAAATATACTATGGGCGGCCTTATTGCGACCAGCGATCATTTTTAGGCCACCTTAAGATGGACTCAACAGAAATTGAACACATTTTTTTTTATATGCAGAAGTAATTATTTTCTCGTCCACTTATTGGGAATGAATGAATGAATGAATGAATGAATGAATGAATGTTTATTTGCATTAAAACATGGTACAAAATGGTCTTTCATAATGTTGAAGTAGCTTTACATGTTTCACCAGGAGCTGGCATGCAAAAATTATAATAGAAAGTAATTACAGAATATCTTTCAGTTCGATAAAATTAGTCATTAAAATATAATTGTTGCAATGTCAAATAATAGATTCATCAATAGTTATATAAAGTAAAAGATTGTCATCAAATTTTAAAATTACCACTAAACTTCTATGAAGAAAATCACAATTATTTGGATGTCAAAATTAACTTTTATACGATTTTGTGTCAAAATAATCCTTTAGGCTATAAAAACTCATAGAGATGAGCCATTTTAGCAATATTTTTTTAAAAATGTTTACCTTGATAAGTGGATTTTTTATGTCAGCTGGTAATCTGTTGAAAATTTTTATAGCCATTGGGTAACAACTTTTAGAATACATTTCAGTTCTAATCGTATCAAAATGTATGAGTTTTTCGGGGTACCTTGTATTAAAATCAGATATTTCACTAAATTTTGTGAACAGTCCCGGGTTTAGTTTTACCAGTACACAGATTTCGTATATGTATATACTTGGCAGGGTCAAAATTTTTAGATCATTAAACAGTGGTCTACAAGACGTCAAAGGAGGTGCTCCGCAGATGGCGCGGATACATTGTTTTTGTGCAATAAATAACTTCATAATGTGAACCGAGTTACCCCAGACTGTTATGCCATATCTTAGGACCGATGCTACATACCCATGGTAGGCCTTCAATGCTACTTTTTGGTTAACCGTCCTACTGAGCCGCCATAGAGCATATATAAATTTATTTACTCTTTTACATGCATTATCAATGTGTGATTCCCAAGACATTCTGTTGTCGAGAATTATCCCCAGAAATGTAATTTTACCTTCTGAAGATATAATGTGATTGTTGTAAGATACTTCAAGCGCTAGTTTTTGTTTGACTCTATTATAAAATGTCATATATTTGGTCTTCTTTAAATTGACTTGAAGTTTGTTCATTTCCAACCAGTGCATTACATCCTCAATTGCGTTATTAATATGGATGTTAAGATTCTGCTTTTGGTGTGATGGTACTATCAGGGAAAGGTCATCTGCATATAGGACGCTTTTGTATCTTACTGAGTTAGGCAGGTCGTTAATGTATATCAGAAATAGTAAGGGCCCTAATATACTGCCCTGAGGTACTCCTATATTATTAGCTTTAAATTGGGATTGATTTTTAATAACTCTATTATTCTTCGAAATATAGGTGGTTTCCACAGCTTGTGTTCTCTCACTAAGATAGCTTTTGATCCAACTGAGAGCAGGGCCTCTTATGCCGTATCTTTCACATTTATTCAAAAGTATTTCATGTGAAACGAAATCAAAAGCCCTCGTCATATCAAAAAAGACTACTGCTGTTGAAATGCCTTTATTTAGATTTGCTGAGACACATTTAATCAAATCAAAAGCAGCTAAAGATGTGGATTTATTTTTTTGGAAACCGTATTGTGCGTTACTTATTACATTAAATTTTGAGAGATATTTATCGAGCCTAGTGTGGATTGCTTTTTCGAATATTTTTGATATTGTGGGGATGAGTGCAATTGGACGATAATTCGCTGGCAATTCCTTATCACCTTTTTGTTTATATAAAGGTTTTATAATTGTCGCTTTTAATTTATTAGGGAATGTACCATTTAAGAATGATAGGTTGATTAGGAAGCTAAGTACTGGGGCCACGTCTAGTGCACAAAATTTAAGTACCTTTGTGGAGATTTCGTCATAACCAACAGAGTTTGCGGCATTTAAAGATTTTATAATATTTACTATCTCTGAAGCAGTAGTTGGGTAGAGGTAAATAGAAGATAATTGTCTGGGTATAGGATTACAAGTATTTTCATTATCAGCGGTTTTAATAGAAAACGTTTGTTCATTCGTTATGTTTAAAAAGTATTCATTAAAAGCCTTACAAATATCAGAAGGACATTTCAAGACATTCTCGCCCTGTATCAGTTTATCTATTTTTTGTACGTTATTGCTTTTATTTCCTTTTATAATCTGCCAAGACGCTCGACAAATATTTCGTGAATTTTGTATATATGTAGTATTATAATTTTTTTGCGCATTTTTTATACATCTTTTGAGTATTCTTTTGTATTTATCGTATTTAGTTTTTGTAATAGTCATACTTAGTCCGTAAGATTTGTATCTTAATAGTCTTTTAACCTTAGTGGATATTTTTATTCCTTTAGTGATCCATTTCGATTTATATACTTTATTTGTCATCTTAACTTTATGGATTGGAAAACATAGTTTATAAAACAAAACAAGAATGGGCCCTAAATATACCGTTGAACTGTGGGCATAAATTGGTACACCTCTACCTAATCCTTTGGGGAATATAGGCGTATACCGCCGCGCCTGTTATGTTTATGTTATGTACGATGATACCTTTTAGCCATTCCAAACGCCGTGATGTCACCCAGATTTTTATTCCCCCACGGGAAGAAGGCGAGATGTCGTGTATTATACGGAACTCTTGGGTAAACAAAAGCGCACTTCACCAGTCCTTATTTTTTCTTGCCAAAAATATATTTTTTTTCGTCACGAGATTCAGATTAAGTGTCGTTGAAAGAGATTTATCTTATTTACATGTTTCTATGTAATCGACCTACATTTCAGGGACTGTCACAAATGTATTTGCGTATTAATAGAGTATTTTCTTTTACTCTTCCTTTTCCATTTGCTGTTGATACTATACGAAGAAAAATAAACAAGAAACAAGAAAATAATATTGCGACGTTTTATTGTTCTAAAATATAGACGCCAGTAACACCAGAGTGGTATAAATCGCGCCTTGCCATCTTGAGACCTCAGTTGTTAAGCCTCGTTTGCTCAATAATTTCACTGGCTACGAATGGTGGTATTAACACAGTTTTTACACTGTAAAAACGAGGTAATATAAATGAACAGAACTACAACACACAAGAATAGTAAACATATTTACCGTCTATTGTTGCAATTTTCTTTGCGTCAAAAATTTCTTATCTTCCCGCATCTCTGTGCAAAGTTTCATCAAAATTTATCAAGTAGTTTAGTTAGGTATATACAAGACAGACAATCAAAATTACTTTCGCATAAAATGTAATAGTATGAAAATGTTCTATGTTTACCATTGTATTATCTAAGCGAAATTTTCACAAAATTGGGCAAATATTTAAGTCATGAAATAATTACACAGACAAACGTTCCAAAAGTTTAAGAATAAATAGTGCAAAACAAAATGAATTGAACTTTACATGTTCCACATAAATTACAGTTTCTTTTAGCTAAACAACGTGTAAAATTCATCAGCTACTGAATAAATATTCCATCACATACCAGGACTGCAGAAACAACAATGTACGTCTTGGTAACATTTTCATTACATTGAGTACTCATTCCAGTGATGGGAACGCTTCGTGTTAACTCACCCTATCGTAGTTACGATACGAAATTACTAGAAAACACTACGTGAGTAGGTAGTTGCATAATAGGTACGGATGTAATGTATGTAATGAAATTGAATTTTATTTCCAGGTGGAATATAAGTACATACTATTTTAAAGTACCTTGGTTGTTTTTTTAGTCAATTTGGTTGTATACTGTGAAAGTCGGGTGCTATGAAATTTTTTTTTTACCTATGTATATTGAGCAACAGACGGAGAGAAGTGGAAGGAGAGTGGGGAGGCCTTTGCCCTGCAGTGGGATACTACGGGCTTTTAATAATAATAATAATAATGAAAGACGATTAACGAAAGGAATTTATAAGGCGAATGTCAGCGGCAGCGCCAGTAGAGGTCGCCCTAGAAGGATATACGCCGATCTTGTAGGCGAAATCCTTCATACAGGTCAGGTGCGTAGCACTCGCAACCGGCGTGTATGTATGAGAAGATGTATGAATGTGAAAGAAGCAAAAGAAGTATGCAAGAATCGTAGCAAGTGGCAGTCTATAGTTTCTGCCTACCCCTGTGGGAGAAAGGCGTGAGTGCATGTATGTATGTATGTAATAATAATGTATATTTGCACATGAAGCAATAAAGAGCTTTAACTTGAATGAAACTTGAATTTGACTTATTAGACTGCCATGCCAACGGTCTTGAGTTCGAATCCAAGGCTAATCTCTGACTTTTCAAAGTCATGTGTGGATTTAATTATCACGGACTTAAACGATGAAGGAAAACATCGTGAGGAAACCTGCATGCCTGAGAGATTTTCTCGATGGCGTGTGAAGTCTGCCAACCCTGTTAGGGTGATAGACTATAGCCTAATCCTTCTTATTCTGAGAGGAGACCCGTGTCCAGCAGTGGGACACTATATGGGTTAATGTTGAATTTACGTGTTACTCTGTGTGATGAAAAGTACAGTAAAAAAAAGTACAGAAGGCAAAAAAAATTTTTTATGGTAAAGTAAAAAAATATATATCCTTTTTTTGTTAACCCGCAACGTTTTAACTAAAAGGTGACCTAAATAGTTGCAAAAAGGCTATGTAATACCAGTAAAAGCTACCTAAGGATACCTTTGTATACTTTTATAATACCTATCTTTGTAAGATCTTGGTGATCTTGCAAAGTTTATTTTCAACACCCACGTTTGCTTAAAGGTGGATCCATAGCAGATCATTAGTTCAGTGTAAGGTCGACACGGATTGTTGGACAAAAGCGTCAGCAAAAAAGTCGTTTTGTTCTTACGTTGAAATTTCGGGAATTATTTTTTTCCTTTTCTGCGGAAAGGGTTTGTCGAAAATGTGTATGTTTTATATAAATAGTGGTTGCGTGTTTTCTTTCATTTGAAAAGGAGCCTAGTGTCTAAATTTATTTGTAACATTACATAGTACCAGGCATCATAACAAAATTAGAATTATGCGCAATAAGACGTCCCTCTTAAACAAAAGTATATTCTGTATGGCGCCTAGGATATACAATAAATTACCATTTCATTTAAGACAAGTGTGTAGTGTTCATATATTTAGAAAAAATGTTCATAAGTTTTTAAGTAATAAAGCATATTATTGTGTCAAGGAATACCTAGAAGATAAAAATATTAATATTGATATTTAATTGCTATTGTAATAATATATTGTATAATTGGATTATAATGTTTATAATTTTATTGTTGTAATGTTATATTGTCATGCTGAAAATATCAGGACATTAATATTGTATTTTTAATATTTGCATGCCTATCGGTAGAATGTGGAGATCATAAACTCTATTGTAACAACTTTATTTCTGTACACATATTCGCAAATAAATGAATTGATTGATTGATTGATTGATTGATTGAGTGTATTTGTTTGAACTCATATTTACGTGCTAGTTTAAACAGTTTACCAGATTTTTTTAAAGCATATACAAGCTGGAGACAATAATACAAATAGTTGTTTTTCATTCATTTCATTAGCAGTTCGAAGTCTGGATTTGTGCCCGGTTAATGGCTATAGGCTCGCCCCTATAACATGGGACCTAAACATACCGGCGAACTGTGGGTGTACATTAAGTACACCTCTGCCTAACCCTTCGGGGAATACAGGCGTGATGGTATGTTATGTGTTATGTTGTTTTTCTTATAATTTTATTTAAATTAGAATTCTGTGTATCATATCACGTAAGATAATATTATTATAATTTATTTCTCCTAATTTTAAAGTGTTTCTTAAGAATAAGTAGTCCCTGTAAGTATATATTTACATAATCAAAATCTTATTTTATTAAGATTTATCAGTATTTATAATATCCCGAGATTACGTACAAAACGTACCTACATAATGTTTACTTATCCGCGTAATAAAAACTCATTGCAATGTCAAAAAGTCATCTCCTACGTATAAACTAACTAGGCTGAAGGCAACACAGAGTTGGGTAGAAACAAATAGCTAAAATACCTTATTAATTGATAAACTGATAACCTATAAATAACTTACAAATACTTTAATAATTTAATCTAATTTCAATACAATCTAACAGAGCAACTATTTCACACGAAATCCGAATTAAAAAGAGAGCGAGCCGTTGGTGTCCAGTCTTTTTATCTTCTCGTACTGACAGTAGCTAGGTAAGTGATCACGGTCGTCCGGTAGGAGGCGCTGGGGTGGCTGCTACCGGTCACTGGGTTGCCAACATACGTGAGTAGGCAATGAATATTTTTTTTTATTGTTATAATTTTTCGTGTTCTCGTATTTATGATAGCTTTCTTTTTTGGTTACAGGTAAATCTTCTTGCATATACTCTACGTCTGTCTCCTGAGCCTATTTCCACTTGGTAAGTTTTCAAAAGACAAATATTTTACTGTTATAATAATAATTCGAACTTAGGGTTAAGTATACTCATCTTTATATGAATTTAGTAGATATAGACGTATTTGAGAAAAATATGAATGGTGTAGGGAAATATCGTAAGGTTAACTGAGAAAATTAAAAGACAAATCTCGACGGCGTGGAAGTCTTTCAACACATATTACGTCAGCGTAGTGGGCTATAGAAAAACCTCTTTAATCTTGAGAGGAGATCTATGCCCAGCAGCAGGACAAAAATGGGAAATGGCTTGGTGATTCATAGCATAATTCATTTACTCCAGAAATTCATAAAAAGTTAGGATTTTCCTAAACAATTCCCCTTCACCGCTGCCCAAATATAGATTAATGCGAACAATATTTCAACTTTATCTGCATACTAAAAGCCATTCCCTAAAAGCTATTGTTAATCATCTTAAATTTGTCCGCCATTTTTGCAAAACGACCTCCACCGAACAAAATGCACGGTCACATAATGACTCGCGTTTTTGCTGACGGTACGAAACACAGGTATTCCCGAAATGAGTTTAGTTTTAAATAATGCCGGCGGTATAATACGAAATTGAATTGAATTAATTGAATACTCTGGCGGAGCTTGGGCGTAAGATTAGCATGCTAAAACATTTTGGAATTAGAATAGATTTTTATGGACTTTTCTGGAAAGAAATTCGTTTTATGCGAGTTTCTTTTTTTTTAATTCGAATTAAGAGTGTCATGTGCACTTGTAGTTTTTATCATTATATGTGTATTTTCCACGCATGAGATTTTATGATATTATTTAAAAAAGAAAGGCCTCGCCTTTCGAATTTTAAAATTTAGAATGCACAAATCCACAAACCCTTCGACGATTGAATAACGTTTAAGTATTTGGCCAAAAGACTTCTATTCTCGTTACTTTTTGTGTAATATTATAACAATGGACAATTGTTACTCTTTGCCACTCCTCAACTTTTAAGTATCCAATATTTTGAACATGACCTCACCAAAACCACAACAACGATTGACGACACATTTGGCGTAGCGGCTGAGCGATCGACTTCTGGGCCACGGTTATGGCTTCGGCTACAAGTAGTTATTCCGGGTTTGTGTATGTGAGGATTTGTGTTTGTAAACGCACCCACGATACAGTAGCAAATCCTAGTGTATCGTTTTATAAAAAAAAAGTTTATTTCGTCTGAATGTGAATAACTCTAAGACTATTCCATAAAAATAATACGGGCGGTGTATGATTTAGTACTACGGATAAAAGATAGAGATGGCGCTATTTATCCTGTAGAATGGCATCTCTTTCCGACGTACAAAAAAGTATCGTCAGCTTGAATAACCCAGAAAATTCAAGACTTCAACTTTTATCACCTGCCATTTTGGCTCTTATAGGTAGCTTTATAACTTTTCACACAAAAATGACGGTAATCCTAAACTTTTACAACACGCGTGGGATAATCATCGCTTTATCGTCGCCATAATACGCGCGTTGAACAGTTTTAACAGAATTTTTCGTCATGTTACTTGTGAAGTTGCAATATTTTTGACAGCTCTGGGGAGCTCTTGAAGTGAAATATTCTGATGCCAATAGCAAAAATTAAGTAATGCTTACCTAGTATTTTTTTAGAAAGAGACTTTTCTAATATTTAAACTGTCTTTTTTTTTTAAAAAACGTTGCCCCACACTAGGATTTTCTCCTGTGTCGTGGGTGCGTTTACAAACACAAATTCTCACATACACAAACGCCTAGACCCGGAACAACTACCTGTAGATCATACAAATATTTGCTCCGTGTGGGGATCGAACCCACAACAGGTGGCGCAGAAGCCGATCGCTCAACCGCTACGGCAATCGTGACGTCTTTGTTGGTTTGGAGTAACTTGGGACGGAAAGTTCTGGACTATTCTATAAAACAAATTTATCACGAAGTATATAAAATATATAATAGTACAGTAGGTATAAAATTATGACATATTAGAGGTAAAATAACTTAAAAAATTATAAGTATATACTAGGAAATGTTTGTAGGCTTGGAAAAAAGACACTTAATTGGTAAGATCAGTTAGATAAATGTTTGAAAAACACTTTGAAGAACAACAATACGAAAATCCTTTAGACCAAAGCCTGTTATTGGTGAACAGGCTAAGAATTTGGCAATATATATATGGCACAATTTTCCATTTCATTATGACTAAAGAAAAATGTTATCATTTACATGTATTTTTTGTTTGCCTCATTGGTTTTACAAGTTTCATAATGGTTAAATCCAACAACACTTCATTTAACCATGGAATCGAACTCAGAACTTCACGCTCGGCAGCCCCGCTTGCAGCCGTTAGACCAAAGAGGCAATCAAAATGTGCATTTCTTAAATTATAGAGTTTATGATTTCTTTACAATTACATGAATTATTAGCCTCTGTGCCCATCTACTTTTTTGCCCGTGACTTCGTCTGCGTAGGCTTCAGAATTGGGACCTAGATAAAAAGTAGCCTACTTACTATTTCAGACAATAATTTATCTCCGTGCCAAATTTCATTCAAATCCATTCAGCCGTTGTGGCGTGATTGAGTAAACAAACACCCATCCCAACTTTCACATTTATAAATATTACTAAGATGTGGCAACCTTTATTGCAACGCACAAAAAAGTATAAAATTTAAATTTAATCCCTCGATTTTGCTGTGAGTCTTCGCAGCTCGACGTTTTAACGGCACTCATAAAAGATAATATAATTTTTATGGCATTATTTAATCGACGAATAGGCTTAATAAAAGAACTGGCATAAAACCGAAAAAAAAAACTAATAAAAAAGTCACGTTCAAATCGTATTCGGTTGTTGGTCAGCTGTTTTATAACTCAATCACGTTTGTTCATAAAATGAATATGTTGACGGTACCATGTTTTTAATTGCACTGGCAGCATTTTTAAGCCTATTTTGAAAAAGGAGGTTCTTTATATTTTTTGGAACATAACATACCCTCACGCCTGTATTCCCTGAAGGTTTAGGCAGAGGTGTACTAATATACACCCACAGTTCGTCGTGTTTAGGTTCCATGTACCTAATATGGGGTGAGTTTACAAATCCAAATTCCATGCTGCTACTGAGAATTTAATAGAAAAACCCAATAACACTTTGCTTGACCTAAGAACCGAACCCAAGACGTCTAGCGTAGCTGTCGTACTTAGGACTACTAAACTATTGAGACAGTTATATTTATATTACTATTTTTTTTTATGTTCACGCATATCTCTGTTGTTCATTATCCGATTTCGATTCGATTGTTTTTCTAAAGAGTTAATTAATATTTGTGGCTATATACTCGTATACCACAATACAGATAATAGTAACTTAACTGTATAATACAGACGGTTGAAAAGATACAATAGCCTTTCTCACTGAAGATATGTTCTATGGCTTCACATAAATATCTTAAAAAAGCATCTGAATTCCAATGGGCTAATCAAATATGCAAGTTCAAAAATGTTTCCACGATTTTTTCTCCAAAAATCAGAATATTTTCTCTTAGTTCTACATGTACATACAATCCTTGGCTAAATTGGGCAGCGTACAAATGGAGGGGCCGCCATTGTAAATTGTCTCAGTAATTGGAAGCGAATCCGTCAAGAGGGGACGTGTTTGGAGTAAGAGGGATCTTTGTAGGATAACCATAATTTTGATGAGACAACTGCATTGAATTAATTTGCAGATTTTGTGGGTATTTTCATTACATTTTGATCACCGTAATTTACTGATTAATCACAAAATCTTAGAAACGGCATAGAAACTTGAAATTTAGTAGTTTTACGATAAACTCGACGACACGTTTGGCGTAGCGGCTGAGCGATCGGCTTCTGCGTAACGTGTTGTGGGTTCGATCCCCACACGGAGCAAATTTTTGTATGATCTACAGGTAGTTGTTCCGGGTCTGGGCGTTTGTGTATGTGTTTGTAAATTTGTGTTTTGAATTTGTGTTTGTAAACGCACCCACGATACAGGAGAAAATCCTAGTGTGGGGCAACGTTTTTTTTTAAAGAAAAAAAAGATAAAGAAAGAGACTATGTATAATATATTTCGCATTTAAATACTTGTCAGTGCAAAGGTTTGGATGGATGATCGGCGAGCTCAGGGTGTAGGTACTTGAGTGCACCTCTGCTTAATCCTCTGGAGAATACAGGCGTAATATGTTATGTTACACCATTATTTCAATCTGTCAGTGTTCAATGGCAAGCTATTATAATGTGCTAGTTTATCAGTACCATCTATAAAATTGCTCTAACCTTCAAGCGAGGGTGTGGACTGCCCATCAAAAGCTTTTACCTTAAGCATTTTACTATTAAATTAGGTCTGGATTGCCCTAGCTTACCTTATTTTCTTACTCTTGCCTTGAAAACTAAATCTTTAGTTCGTCTGATGAATAGAATAGGCTTCAAAATGGAGTACGTAAGTCCTTTCGACTTTCTTTCTGGCTCTCACTTAACTTTTTCGTTTAAAAAATCGAATTCCTAAAAAAACGAGGGTCGTTCGTTGGTCAACAACTATAGATGTAGGTACCGTACCATCATGCCTGTATTCCCTGAAGGTTTAGACAGAGATAAAGAAAGAAAGAAATAAGTTTATTTGGGTAAACGTGAGGCATAAGACAAAAAGTGTATAGTCGAAAAAGCGGATACTTTTCACGGTATTTATGAAAAAGGTCAACCAATTAATAATACTCATCCAGGAATATGCTTCATTTCTTCTAAATAACATTTAATTTATTATTCTCTCCGTCATCAGTATGAGAATATAAACATTTTGATGACAACGACTCACGCACTCCGTTCATCTAGAATTCTAGATCTAGATACAGATTTAGGCCAAGGTCCCTTTTCAGACTTAGCATCAGATAGCTGTAAATTTATTACATACTAGTGTAAAGATACGTTTATATTTTGCGAGGTTTTTGCGAGCCCATGCGGCCAATCTGTGATCACGCCTTGCTTGCCTTGTATTCGACGTATAAACTAGTCGCATTTTTTAGAAATGCTTAGGTTAGCGATAAATACGTGTACACATATTTGTGTTTTATTTGTTTTTTATTACGTTGTGTTTCACTGAGTGAGGTTACTGGAGGCCCAATCCCTTTTTAAAAGGCGGGCAACGCACTTGTGACTCCTCTGATGTTGCGGGTGTCCATGAGCGGCGGTAATCACTTATCATCAGGCGATCCATCTGCTCGTCTGTCCCCTTATCCCATTAAAAAAAAAACAAAAAAAAGGGTAGGTTTCAGTAGATATCAGCTGGTAATGTCCTAAAATTGGACCGTACCGTCGGTCTGTGATTAATGGTTACCCTAGCTCTTAAAATCTATGAGTCAATCGATCTTTTCCTGACAAAAGGGACCTTTTTAAAAAAGCTAGTCTTTTTCTATGTTCGTTTCATGAGATACATTGTACTCAATTTGTATGTTAGAGGGTTGATTTTATTGTAGTGGAGAAAGTTGATAAGTACATACACACATTACGCCTGTATTTCTCGAAGGGCTAGGCAGAGGCGTACACCCACAGTTCACCGGTATGTTTAGGTCCCATGTTATAGAGAGCGAACTGGGCACAAATCCAGACTCCGAGCTGCTACTGAGAATTACATAGAAAACCCCAATAACACTGCTCGACCTGGGGATCGAACCCAGGACCTCTAACATATCAGTCGCGTTAGGGAACACTAGACTAATAAGGCAGTCTAGTAGTAAAAAGTTGAATATAATATATGTTTGCCTAGTGACCACAAGTAAAGCACTCAGCTATGAAATTTACATGGGAGAGCCGTGCTTCGGCACGAATGGGCCGGCTCGACCGGAGTGATACCACGGCCTCCCAGAAAACCGGCGTTAAACAACGCTTACGTTGTGTTTCGCCGAGTGAGTGAGGTTACCGGAGGCCCAATCCTCTTTTAAAAGGTCGGCAACGCATTTGTGACTCCTCTGGTGTTGCGGGTGTCCATGGGCGGCGGTAATCGCTTATCATCAGGTGATCCGTCTGCTCGTTTGCCCTCCTATCCCATAAAAAAAAGAAATGCAAGATTTCATTCATAATTCCCAGCCTGGACAAAGTTGTTGTTGGAATTATCTATTATTAGATATTTCCCGGTAAATGGCGGTAGCAATACCCATACAGAGAAGAATAGAGCATTTAAAAATATCGAAGTACATCAGTAAACTTTTTTGCATGTCCAATGCAGAAAAGGGTGACAATTTGTGGCCTGAAATTAATAAGATTAAAATTATTTGCATATTTTTTAGCATGTTCGCGCATAGGTGACTTTGTTGATTATGAACCGATTTTGGCAAAAAAGATCATACGTACATACATACATACACTCACGCCTTTCTCCCACAGGTGTAGGCAGAAACTATAGACTGCCACTTGCTACGATTCTTGTATAGTTCTTTTGCTTCTTCCACATTTATACATCTTCTCATACACACACGCCGGTTGCGAGTGCTTCGCACCTGACCTTTTTGAAGGATTTCGCTAATAAGATCGACGTATGGCAAAAAAGATCATTAATATATAATATAGTATGTAGTAGTAAGTATGTGTAGAAAGTCAGTTGATTTCTAAAACGTTTTTTTGCTATTAATGTATATGCGCAAACTAACGCTCGAGTTTCCCGAATATTGGATCAATAGTTTGATAAACGACGCAGCTGCCAAGCGATCAAAAATTGTGTAACGATGTATAAAAACTTTTATCTCGGTCACGTCTATTCCTTACTGTCATTGTAGTCTGCTTGTCATTTTATATGACAAAAAAATATTATAAAGACGATGTCATGATATATTTACATTATGTTACATAATGATATTTTTTAGTATACTAGCTTCTGCCCGCGACTTTGTCTGCGTGGACTTCAGAATTGGGTCCGACCTGGATACAAAGTAGCTTAAGTGTTATTCCAGACTATAATCTATTTCTGTGCAAAATTTCATCCAGATCCGTTCAGCCGTTCTGGCGTGAAATAGTAACAAACATCCATACATCCATACTCACAAACTTTCACGTTTATAATATTAGTAGGGATGTACGCACTACTTGCTTTAGGACTTTTTAAGAAAAGAGGTATCCTATGTGAAAGACATAGGGTACTTGTGTCATTCCATCATCCCATCACGCCTGTATTCCCCGAAGGGTTAGGCAGAGGCGTACTTAATGTACACCCACAGTTCGCCTGGTATGTTTAGGTCCCATGTTATAGAGGGCGAGCCTATAGCCATTAACCGGGCACAAATCCAGACTCCGAGCTGCTACTGAGAATTTCATAGAAAACTCAATAACACTTTGCTCGACCTGGGGATCGAACCCAGAACCTCTAGCGTAGCAGTCGCGCTTGGGACCACTAGACTAATGAGGCAGTCTGTCTGTGTCATTCCAAGAAATGAATTTGTGAATATTATGACTTTTGGAATAGACTAGACCTATATCTATTTCAAAATTTATATATTCATTAATTCATCAAAATTGGTTGAGTGGTTTAGGCGTGAAAATGTAACAGACAGACAGGCTTAGTTACTTTTGCAATATTCTTAAGTAAGTAAGCATGGTTGGAAGGTTATTGTACAGTTCGTCAGCAGAATATTAATAAAGTTGTAACATTATTAATTTATGTAATACTTGTTAAGATACCATAACATCATTAAGCCTGTATTCTCCAAGGGTTAGGCAGAGGTAATGAATAAACACCCATAATTCGCTGGTTTGTTTAGGTCCCATGTACTTAATACGAGGCGAATTTATTTCCACTGGTAATAGCAATGATTGTTGCCTATATTATCATTTTAAGATTCATCCTTTACGCTGTACTGGGCAGAGACGCTAAAGAAATTAACTGAAGTACATAGTCATTCGCTTTGTCTTCCCCAGGATTTGTTTCTGAAAAGTTCTTCGAGTGTTAAATGGATTTAGGAACTGATCTTGATCGGTGAAAATTACTGAATAATTAAAAAAAGGAAACTTGGAATTCTGGCTTCAACTTTTCAATCCTTTTAGGGCAAAACTGGCACGAGTCAATAACTTTGAACAAAGAACCTTGGTATTGTCGTTCTTTGGGAAGAGAAAAATCAGCTAAGTGGACAGTGCTAATCTGCCATGTAATATAATTTGTTATCTTACTTTTATATGCCTGGTGGACATTCCAGAAACCCGAACGAAACGCTTTAAGTTTACTTTTATCATGCGTACCGCTGAAATGTGGAATGCGCTTCCCGAGTGCGTCTTTCTGATAGATATAATCTGATAAGGTGTTTTTAAATCACGAGTGAATCGGTTTCTTCTAGGCTAGCGCGCTCCATCGTAGATCGCAGTGACGCTTAACATCAGGCGAACTGGCAGTCAAGCGTAAGCCTATCATGAATAAAAAAAAATGCCTACCTATCTATATATATTACTTGTTAATAAATAAATAAATTCAATCGCGGGCAGGATTCGAACCTGCATCTTCTGGTTGGATACACCAGACGCTCTGACCTCTAAGCCACCGCGAACCCCACCCGCCTAAAGTCGTGTCGGTTAAGAAGCAAGGCAACTTGCTTTTCATAGATGTCGCCAACGTCACCTTATGACGTAAATTCAGAATGTGAAGGCAAAATTTCAATCAGGCAGGTGGGGTTCGCGGTGGCTTAGAGGTCAGAGCGTCTGGTGTATCCAACCAGAAGATGCATGTTCGAATCCTGCCCGCGATTGAATTTATTTATTTATTTATTTTTCCTTTACTAAAATAAATGGCAAAATGATTCATTAGGCAGTATTCAAGAAAAACATGTCACTAGATCCCAAAGTTTCATTCATCCAATAAACAAGAGTCCTTATACGTAAGACGTAAGTAGAAAACAAACTTTAGTAAAGACGTCACAGTGACAAAAAGCAGGTACTCCATCACGCGCGGTCCCTTTCTAACCACATAAAAGTGAAAGGGATAGATATATCGTTCTCCAAATGGATTAATGTAAGAAGGGGGCAAGGAATTATACATGACGTTCTCATCCTTCACGTTTACTGGCGGCCATTTGCAGAATTTATACATGGTGTACTGTGTCGCGTTGTGCGTAATAATTTTGAAGGTTTGCGAATTAGGCACACAGGTTTCCTAACGATGTTTTCATTTATCGTTTAAGCGAGCGATGATTAATATCAACTCGTCCTCTTAGCTTTCTCCCAAATACCTATGTTGATGTTATCGCTCAGACATCCACAACCCAATTTCTTAGAAATACCTACCGATATCCTGACTAAAGACTGATTGTTAGGCTTTGTAGGCTTTTCATGCTCTTAACATGGTCTTTCCGACTCGAGTATAATCAATTATCCGGGTGAAGCTGCGCTTAGTATATTACTAGGAAAAAGACTAGGAGAATTATCATGACACAATTTATTTCTTATATAGCTTAACAATGCAAAAAAAACGGACAAGCGCGAGTCGGACTCGCGAACCGAGGGTTCCGTACAAATTTGTAGATACATATTAATTACAAATGTATAGTTTTAAGATTTTTCCCTATATCTACTTGTAGTTTAAGACGGTATTCATTGCCAAATTTCATAGTTCTAGGTCCACGGAAAATAGCCTATAAATTTTGATTCCCTTGAGAGTGTCGAAATATATGATCTTTGCGGCATTTATACAGCCGTATCTTTTTTTTTACGTTAACGTAGAAGTTTGATTTTTTCACAGCTTCAAGGGACTGTAAGACCTGAGTATATGGTTTCTATATGGTTGGTATATGGTTAGTAATTTCAACTCGATACCTCGACGTGTCCCCGAGATAAAGGGTCTTCATAGACAGCTGGACGGATGGACAACAAAATGATCCTATAAGGGATCCGTTTTTTCCTTTTAAGGCACGGAACCCTAAAAAGAAACTGACTAGCATTACTTCTTTTGTATTTTATATTTAACATCACGTTTGGTGTGTGTTAAGGAGTCTCAGTACACCTTGTATCCATCCTTATCCTTACTAATATTATAAACGTGAAAGTTTGTGGGTATGGATGTGTGGATGTATGGATGTATGGAAGTTTGTTACTCTTTCACGCCAGAACGGCTGAACAGATCTGGATAAAATTTGGCACACAGATAGATTATAGCGTGGAATAACACATAGGCTACTTTTTATCCAGGTCGGACCCAATCCTGAAGTCCACGCCGACAAAGTCGCGGGCAGAAGCAAGTTAATTATATTTATGTTTGTAATATCCCCCGCGATGTCTCGTTCCTCTGTGAGTCAGCTGTTTTTATTTAAAAAAACTATTACCGAAAAAAAAAAACAACATCTCGACATCGACAAATAGATTTCAACCTACATTTTCAATTGATTGCGCTGTGGAAGCTATGTAAAATTTAAACAAACTGTTAAATTGATTGAAGTTTAAAGTTATACTATTTTCATTTTGTTCACAGACCATTATACGAATAGACAGGGCCACGACGAAATGTTGTGACCTTATCTACATATTTATTGCACTGTGGTTTATTTTTAGTGTAAATAATTAAAGCTTCATCAACTGTCTCATTAGTCTATTGATCCCAATCGCGACTGTTACGGTAGAGGTCCTGGGTGCGATCCCCAGGTCGAGCAAAGTGTTATTGGGTTTTTCTCTGAAATTCTCAGTAGCGGCTCGAAATTTGTATTTGTGCCCGGTTAATGGCAATAGGCTCGTCCGCTATTACATGGGATCTAAACATACCGGTGAACTATTGGTGTATGGAATAGCATTGATAGCCTATTGATATGACTATTGGACTGCCAAGTTAAAGGTCTCGAGTTCGAATCTAAGGCCTCTGACTTTTCGAAGTCATGTGCGATATTTATTTATAACGCGCTTAAACGGTGAAGGAAAACATCATGAGGAAACCTGCATGCCTGAGAGATTTTTCTCGACGACGTGTGAAGTCTGCCAACCCGCACTAGTCCAGTGTGGTAGACTATAGCCTAATCCCTCTCATTCTGAGAGGAGACCCGTGCCCAGAAGTGACAATAAATGGACTATGTTTATGGGTGTACATTAGTACGCTTCTGCCTAACCCTTCGAGGAATACAGGCGTGATGGTATGTTATTTGATACTTCAGAAATAGATTATATATTCAGCTTGCCTCGTCTAGTAACTTCACTAAAACACAAAGACTCATAAACTCATAATATTCAAAGCGGAGTACGTATCGTAAAATTTCACATACCTACATACATTTTGACTGTACGCTGTCTTTATCTGCGCCCTCAACTATATTCAAGAAAGGTCGCTTATTGAATTCAGTACGTTCATTGTTTACGCGTCCTGCCTTCGTGGTTTTATTGTCTTGCTAGCAAGACCTGTCACGGGTGGGTAGATATTATAATGTAAAAAGGGTTCGCTTTGTAATTTTACGAGTTCATGTCTGCATAGAGATCCGTTACGAATCCCAGGTCGAGCAGTGTTATTGGGTTTTTCTATGAAATTCTCAGTAGCAGCTCTGAGTTTGGGATTTGTGCCTGGTAATAGACACGCCCTCTATTACATGGGACCTAAACATTATTTTTTATAGAATAGGAGGGCAAACGATCAAGTGGGTCACTTGATGGTAAGTGATCACCGCCGCCCCACAACACCAGAGGGGTCGCAAGCGCGTTGCCGGCCTTTGAGAAAAGAATAGGCTCGCTTCTTGAAGATTGCCATGTCATACCGGATCGGAAATACCTCCGCTGGTAATTGATTCCACAGAGTAGTCGTGCACGGTAAAAAGTAAACAACCAAAAATACCAACGAACTATCGGTATACAGCAGTTTATCCCTGCCTAACCTGTCAGAAAATATAGACGTTATGGGTTGGTGTATGGTATTACTCGTTTCAAAGTCATATTTTGATCTTGACATTCCTACATAAATAAAACACAATCACAAAAAGGCTTACGCGGAAACAAAAAACAATTTTCGCATTTCATCCTACCATAATCAGAACACGCCTTAAAAATTTACCGGTCATGCAAACCCTGCCTTACAGGGGTTAATGAAAAAATTCGTGGAAAGCGTGCGGGCGCCTTTAAGTAAGATGAATGTGGTTTTATTGAGTTTCAGAGGCTTTTTTGTAGCCCAGTAAAGTGGACGTTTTCTTACATTGTGCCAAAATACGTAGGCAGATTTTTTATATACCTACAAAGTGGTGTACGGTTACTACGCTAGAGAGCGTTAGCTCGATTCCCAAGTCGAGCAAAGTGTTATTGGGTTTTTCTATGAAATTCTCAGTAGCAGTTTGGAGTCTGGATTTGTGCCTGGTTAATGGCAATAGGCTCTCCCACATTTATTTTTTTATAGAAAAGGGAGGCAATCGATCAAGCGGGTCACCTGATGGTAAGTTATCATCGCCGCCCATTAACACCCACGACACCGGAGGGAATGCACGGTACCTAAACATATCGACGAACTATTGGTGTACATTAGTATTACTTCTGCCTAATCCTTCGTGGAATAGAAGCGTGATGGTATATTACAAAGTGGTGGATCTCTAAAGCTAAAGCTTAAAGCTACAGTTAAAGCTACCTTTTCAAATAGTATTGCTGAGGTGGTAGAAATTTGCTACTTAGTTTGTCTAAGTTGGTACCATCGCATTACCAACATTCTGCCGATATACAAAAATGTGCTAACGTTATTGTGCCAAGAGAGTCTTTACTCATTATCAGAGTCAGCAAAGATTCAATCAATCAATTATTTACAGTCCACAATTTGGTAATAATAAAATAATTATTATTAAATGAGATCATCGTGGATGCTGTGGGAAACAGTAAAAGTAAAAGAGAGGAAGAATATAGAGAAAAAGAATGTTAATAATTTCCTCTTTAATTAAATTTCATACAAACTTTTACCCCCCTTTTTACAACCTTAGGGGTTGAATTTCCAAAAATCCTTTCTTAGTGCTCGACTACAGTGCTAAAGGAACTAGCATGCAAATTTCAGGGATCTAGGTTATGTAGTTTCGGCTGTGCATTAATACGTCAGTCAATCAGGTTCTTCTTTTATCTTCATGTCTAATGTAATGTAAATGCACTAAAATAATAATACTCCACTATTATAATTATTGTAAATGAATTGTGTCCTTAATATATTTATTTACAATATAATAGTGGACCCGTGCTCAATAATGTCCCATTACTGAGCAATGGTCTCCTCTCAGAATGAAAGCAATTACGGTGCCCAATATACGCTGGCCTAATGCAGGTTGACAAACTTCACACACCTCGAAAAAATCTCTCAATCGTGCAGGTTTCCTCCTGATGTTTCTATCAGAGTTTTAAGCTCTTCATAATTAACTTAAAATATGCAAATATATTGCACAGAAAATTTATTAATATCATTATTACATTTTCTTTGCTCAGTAGGTCACACAAATAGTTACTTAATTCCAATTACACTACCTACATTTTCTAGAAAAACTTTTTCAAGTAAATGTGCTCAAAAAATTCCCTTCAGTTTTACTTCTTTGTAATGTTGGTCGCGGCGAGTGGTCTTATGAGTACCTCTTTAGTGCTTACATTAGTTTAAATTACATTTTAGTTAGTAGAGAATAGTATAATTAGAATTTTTGGTTACCAGACAACAACAGATGTTGACATTGTACCAGTGAAGTTTGTAACACCAATATATTTTAAAAGAGTGTCCATGGAGTTTCTTGCCGGATTCTTCTCCGTAGGATCAACCTTTTGGAACCGTGCAACTAGAATCATAACGTTTCATAAACGCTAGTAAAAGCTAATTTGAAATAAAAACATTTGGACTTGACAGTAAGAAACCTGGTAGCAATGGTTAAAATTATTATACCAAAAGGTGAATTATAAATTAACGCTCAGTAATACAAAGTACGCTGATTCGTTGATAGGTTACTGTTTGTTTTGTTTTTACATACCATTACGCCTGTACACCTCAGAGGGTTAGGCAGAGGTGTACTAATCTACACCCATAGTTTACCGTCATATTAAGGTCATATGTAATAGTGGGCGAATCAATTGCTAATACCGGGCACAGATCCCAACGCTGTAAGTAAAATACTAAAGAAAATACCTACAGTGTTCACAGTAACGAGAATATATGGAGGGCTTAGCTACAATCACTGATCTTTATCTCACCTGCAATCGGTGAGCATTTATCTCACAGAGGAAAGTGTGGGATTTTCGGCTTACTTGCTGTTTCACACTGGGACACGTAGGAAAAATGGTCTGACCGAAGTTTTTGCAAGATTTTTTTTGTAAACTTGAACTTGATAGGCTAAGTAATAACTATGTTGAATGGGTGACCATATGATACATGAAGAGCCTTCTGTGCCTCAGAAAGTATATAAAGCCGTTAGTCCTGGTTGTCATACAAACATTGTTAGCGATAGTCAGAAGTCCAAAAAGCTCTCTCTGACTTGGAAGAGCCATGCTTCGGCACGAATGGGCCGGCTCGACCGGAGTGATACCACGGCCTCACAGAAGACCGGCGTTAAACAACGTTTACGTTGTGTTTCGCCGAGTGAGTGAGGTTACCGGAGGCCCAATCCCCTTTTGAAAGGTCGGCAACGCGCTTGTGACTTCTGTGGTGTTGTGGGTGTCCATGGGCGGCGGTAGTCGCTTACCATCAGGCGATCCGTCTGCACGTTTGCCCTCCTATCACATAAAAAAGCTTGAAAAGCCTAAAATTGACAATGATATCGCTATTGCCCAGAAATTGGGTTTCGGAGAGCTTGTGGCAGTCGTTTCCTGTAAAATATTGATATTCAGCCCCATCTGGTTAGACTGGAAGTCGACTCCAGCATAGATACAGGCCAGAGGAAGATGATGTTAGATTAAACTTATTATCATTTTGTGATTTTTTTCCATTTTCCATGCTAAGATTTTTTTTATGGAATAGGAGGGCAAACGAGCAGACGGATCGCCTGATGGTAAGCGATTACCGCCGCCCAAGGACACCCGCAGCACCATAGGAGTCACGAGTGCGTTGCCGACATTTTAAAAGGGGATTGGGCCTCCGGTAACCTCACTCACTCGGCAAAACACAATGTAAGCGTTGTTTAACGCCGTTTTTCTGTGAGGCCGTGGTATCACTCCGGTCGAGCCGGCCCATTCGTGCCGACATGTCTCTCCCACGTAAAAAACACGCACGTAAGATTACAAAGTTATTCTAGTGAAGGAAAAATTCAATCGCGGGCAGGATTCGAACCTGCGTCTTCTGGTTGGATACACCAGACGCTCTGACCTGTAACCCACCACGAACCCCACCCGCCCGATTGAAATTTGCCTTCACATTCTGAATTTATGTCAATCAGGTGGGTATATAACAATCCGAATAATAACACACTTTGATTAAATTGTGTTTGAATTACAATTCTGTCAAAATCACAAAAAGATTCGCGTAAGTGTTAGATTTTCTATGAAATTCACAGAAGTAGTTCGGTGCTTGGATTTGAGCCCAGTTACTGGCAATAGGCTCGCCCCCTATTACCTACAAGGGACCTAAACATACCGGCGAACTGTGAGTGTACATTCACCTCTGCCTAACCCATCGGCGAACACAAGCGTGATGGCGTATATGTTTATAGTTAAAATTATAACTTTGTGGTTTCTAAAGCTTCATTCAAAAGTTTGTATGAAAGATTAATGTCATATTAATGACATTCACTTTAAGGTGTATTGTTAGCGATGTTTTCATCGCCAACTAATTAATGACTTTGGTGCCTAGCTCTTACAGAACCTTTATAACTGAAATCGTTTTGTGAGCTTTAATGTGTGTGATATACATAATTATGTTATGAAGTACTAGCTGCTGGCTGCGGTTTCACTCGCTTAACAAAAGGGTTGACTATAACCTATGTACGGCGTAGCAAGATGAAGTATGCACCAGATTTTAAGTTAGACCTCCAGCAAAACGAATATGAAAACCGCATGCACGCGTACAGACAAAAATACAAATATGTTGTTTTGGGTTCTGTTGCTATAATAACATAACAAACCATCATGCCTGTTACACAGAGGTGTAGTAATGTACACCCACAGTTCGCCGGTATGTTTAGGTCCCATGTAATAGGGTGTAGTGTAGTAGCTCGCCTTACCTTTTATGTATGTAGTATTAAGTTTAGTGTAAGTTTATTCAGTAATATAAAGTCAATCAAACCATCAAAAAAAAAAAAAAATATATATATATATATTACTAAGTAATTTTTTTTTCTAAAAAACGGGGGAGGTGTAGTGTAGTAGCTCGCCATTCCTTTTATGTATGTAGTATTAAGTTTAGTGTAAGTTTATTCAGTAATATAAAGTCAATCAAACCATCAAGACGTTTATGTTATTTGACACCTGAACGCCCCACATTACAAGGGGACGAGCCTATTGCCATTAACCGGGGACAAATTCAGACACCGAGCTACTGAGAATTTCTTAGAAAAACCATATAACACTTTGCTCGATCTGGGGATCCAACCCAGGACCTCTAGCGTAGCAGTCGCGCTTGGGACCACTAGACTAATGAGGCAGTTGCTCTAATTAATACCCCCAATATTAGTTTTTCTTTAATATAATACAATGTACAGACATCGTTACAATTTTATTATGTGTTAGTAATATCGAAGTGTGGATATTACTAATCTCAAATACGTATTATGTATTTTTTAGGCTTCCGTACGTTAAAAGGAATAAGAAAGTCGTATAAGATCACGTCGTTGTCTGTCTGTCTGTCAAGACCCTTTTTTTTCAGGAACGCAGGAAGATATCAAGTTGAAATGAATAAAAAATGCTTAGGACTACAGTCCCTTGAAGCTGTAATAAAATCAAGCTGCTAACTCAATGCAATAAAAACTACGACAATTTTTGCCGCATATTTCAAGATACTTAGAACGCAAATCTGATGACGCAAAAAGTCGATTAACTAAATCGATTTCAAATAAAACTATTATTATTTTTCACACGTGTGTGGACCATCAGGTGGCTAGTCAGCTCATTTGCCGACCTAATAAATAAATAAAAAATATAAGAAAAAAAAATATATATAATATATAAAAATAAATCGTAGGTACATACCATCACGGGTGGTTCCCCAAAGGGGAAGAGGTGTACTAATGTACACCTACATTGCGCCAGTATGTTTAGGTTAATTAGGCCTGCCTATTGCTATTAACCGGCCACAAATCCGAATTCCGAGCTGCTACTGAGAATTCCATAGGAAAACTCAATAACACTATGCTCGACCTGCGAATCGAACACAATAATCTACTAGATTAATAATGCAGTCAAAATAAATTTAAAAGGTCTCAAAATTCTTTTACAAGCATTACAAATTGAACTTTGTGTCTTAATTTAATTTAAGGTCGCTTATTCTAGTTGGCCAGTCTAACATTCAGTCTGATTTAAGTAAAGTACCTTCTTTTTCTTCTAACTAAAGCAAAAGCTTTGCACTCTCCAAAACTCAAACATTTAGTACCTCTTTTACATTTAAAGGAGGAAACAGTATCGATTTTGGCCGAAAAGGTTCCGTTTTCGACCCCTTGGCTGAAGGTCATGCGTGTCGAGGTCACGGGTACAATGCAGCCACACCCCTTAAGCTGTCGCCTTGAATATCAGATACTAAAGACCTAAACTGAACAAGCTTTTGCCCGCAGTTTCACTCGTGTTGATATCGAATTCGTGATAAAATATAACACTGTGACATATTTTAGTTTTGTTAAATAATTGAATCTACGATTTAAAAAAACAACCGAAAAGCATAAATCAAGTAATTATTTGTCACTCTGTTATTAGACACTACATTTTAGAGAATTGAGTTTTTCGCAGCTCGGAGTTTGAAATTTGTGTCTGGTTTAGGGCATTAGGCTCGCCCCAAACATACGCGCTAACTGTGGTTAACTCTGCCTAACTCTTCGGGGAATGCATGCGTAATATTATGTTTTATTTAGTATACAACAATCGTACTGATATAAACGTGAAAGTGTGTGAGAATGTATGGATGTTTGTTACTCTTTCACGCCAGAAAAGCTTAACGGATCTGGATATAATTTGGCACAGAGATTGATTATAGTCTGGTATAATACAAAGGCTACTTTTTATCCGGGTCGGACCCAATTTGCAGTCCCCGCAGACAAAATCGCGAGCAGAAGCTAGTATCAAATAAAAAGCAATTGACCTGCACCATTTACATTTTTAATACAATTTGAACCCTCTTCACTCCCATAAAAGCCAATTGCCGTGAAGATAACTAACCCTAGACTACTAGGCTTTTAACGTAACCGAGTTACGGTTTAGTTACGGTTCTTCACGGATCTTGTTAATGCATCTACGATCTATATAGCTGTTTTGTAAATACTTTTACTGGATCAGTAACTATAGTATAATGTATCAGGAACAAATGGTTCCATGGTAAGTGTTTTTTTTTTGTGTTATAAAGAAGTGAATTGTTAGTTTTAAATTTACAATAATATTGCGTCAAAATAAAAAAAACACATAAAAAATATTTCCGATCAACCAATAGAGGTAACTAGCGACCCGCCCGCGGTTTCACACGCGTTGCTCCGTTCCTAAGAGGCGTAGCGTGATGTTATATAGCCTATAACCTTCCTCGATAAATAGACTATCCAACACAATAATATTTTTTCATTTCGAACTAGTAGTTCCTGAGATTCGCGCGAAAAAAACAAACGAACTCTTCAGCTTTTTTTTAAAGCTTACTTCTTACTACGCTTTATGATACTAGTATAGATTTTCATAAGTCATGGCCGTGGTGTATGTCACGAATCCCATTGCTTGGCAAGAGAGGTGAAATCCGGATTGTACAAGTCCTACATACCCCCCTATCATCTCCCCAGGTGGCAGACGATCCATGAGAATTTTCCTAATAAATTACGTAAAAAAGATTATTTTCATAAACAAAGATAGAAGCTTACATACATACATACCATCACGCCTGTATTCGCCGAAGGGTTAGGCAGAGGCGTACAAATGTATACCCACAGTTTGCCGGTATGTTTAGGTCTCATGTAATAGGGGGCGAGCCCGCCGGGCAACCGGCAACCGGGCACAAATACCAGACTCCGAGCTACTACTAGGAATTTCATAGTAAAACCCAATAACACTTTGCTCGACCTGAGAATCGAACCCAGGACTTCTAGCGTGGCAGTCGTGCTTGGTATTACTAGACTAACGACGCAGTAATAGAAACTTAATTTATTTATAAAGGAAACCTGAATGCACTAATTACAGCAAAGATAAGATAAGATAAGATAACTTTATTTGCAATAAATATGGGTACAGACAGTTCTTATTGCTAAATCGCTAAGTCCAAATAGTTGCCACATATTATACCATACAATGGTGTGCAAAGAAAAAATACACAATAGGAATAAGTAATTTAAACTAAATAATAATCGATTACAATATAACAGAATATAGTACTATAAACATCATCACATTATGTTCATGTTATTTTATTTTACGGTCCGTTAGGTAATCCTTAACAGAATAGTAACATTTATTTACCAGCCATGTATGCAATTTACGCTTAAGTATTTTTAGTGGGAGACTTCTCATATTTTCCGGTAGTTTATTATATATTCTTATAATCATAGGATAGCAATTATTGTGGAAATATGTACTTTTTATGCTGGGTAGTAGAAGTTTACTTGGATATCTTGTGTTGAAACCACAATGCGTTCCAGAAGTCTTAAATAAGTATGGGTGTTTCTTTGCAAATATACAACATTCATAAATATACACTGAAGGTGCAGTCAAGAGCTTTAATTTTGGAAATAATGTTCTGCAAGATGTTAGCGGTTCTACATTACAAATTGCACGTATGCATTGTTTTTGGGATATAAACACCGTGTTAATATTTACTGAATTACCCCAAAGCAGTATCGCATACCTTAATTGAGACGCAACATATCCATGGTAAGCTTGTAATGCTATCTTTTGATTACAAATTTTTGTTAACCGCCATAGCGCATAAACAAATATATTTATTTTAGCGCTAACTTTATCGATATGAGGCTTCCATGAGCATTGATTATCAAGACTAAGGCCTAAGAAATTTACATCATTGGCTTCTAATAGTGGATTTCCTTTGTACATGTAAAATCAGGTAAATTGTGCTTTTAACATGTATTATAAATCTTTTTACTGAGACTGTTCACACTTTTCTTTATTATGTTATCTAGAAGTGAAAACTTGTAATTGGCTGTCTGGATACTAGAATGATGACTGTTATGTTAAATTAGCTGTAAGTTTTCCATGTTTTAAATAAATAAACATGGATACTATGGCTGTATTTCCCGAACGGTTAAGCGTTCTACAGTAGCTGAGTAAACAGCATAGGTATGCTGCGTAAACCGTAGGTTACAGCAAGCTTTAGATTATGTAAACTGCTTGTCAGGATATAGTTCGGAATCTATTCAGTATACCACCAGGGAATTCACTAAAAGCAGTGGTCGGCAAGCCACAAAGCTTCCGGTACAAGGTCGTAATACTACGGCTTAAGATGTCGACAGCGCAGTATGAGAGCTCAACAAGGAAATATGTCGGTACAGGGAAATATAGACTTCGGAATATAGTGACATTGTTGCAAGCCTATATTTCCTCCCTTCTCTGTTTACGAAAGTTAATATACTTTATTAATATTAATTATAATAGGCTCGCCCCTATTATATAGGACTTAAAAAGCAGACAGAAAAAATATCATCAATAACTATTGTCCCTTTGCTTAGCATTAGTCTCCTCTCAGAGTGAGAGAAACTGAGAGCATCACACTGAACGAAGGCTTGCCTGTAATAAGGCTACCAACAATGATTCCATGCTACTAACCTACGGCGTGGTGGTAGACTTCGAGCCTGCTAGAAAATCCCTCAGGCATACAAGTTACCTCACGGTGAGTGATAATTAATTATAGGTATTAAATTCGCACATGATTGCGAAAATTTGTAGTATGCCTTGGATTCTAACTTGAGACCGATGCCTTCCGATGGCAGTCCATAATAACATCACTAGGTTTTGTGGTTTAATATTTAAGTCCATCAAATAAAATACGGCCTTATTTCTATCAAAACAATCATTTTTCAACACCCAATAGAGTGAAAAATATGATAAATGGTATCCTTCACGCGCACATACAGGTTGTATTTATTCTGCTCCGAGTATACAGGCTGCGGTTATAAATCACTTGTTGTTTAATCTGTGAGCCTATCCGTGAGTTATGAGTTGTCGATGCTGTGTCCTGCGTACAAAGCGTTGTGGGGAAACCATGGTTTGGGATTTGGGTGGACTTTTCGACACCAATATAAAAACAATTGTAAACCTCTCTACATAAAAAAAAATGCCTATCATTTTTGAAGTGATAAATTCCTTACTGCCATATATTCAATTACTTACACAAAATAATAATTTATTCTATCTATTTATATAAATAAAAATGAAATGCCGTTCTTTTATGTGATTTCTTTTGTATAATTGATTGAAATAAATGTTGGTTGATTGCTTGCATTTGGTCAAAACAAGTACAATATTATATATTTTGTGAGATTCATACATATTTGTTTCGAGTGGAGCGAGTTTTTGGGGTATACTTTATGTCCTTTAATTTTAAGTATATGAAGTCCCCCGCAACAAATAGCATCCTAGCGCGGAAAAAGTCTTTAAAAAAACTAAAGACAGTGAATTACGATTTTGCCAAATAATATAGCAAATTTGCATCACTACCACCAAGTCTTTGGCATCTCTGAATGGGAAGCACGTAAGTATTAAATCCATTTAATATTTTCTTTATTCATGGACACCCTACAACGTCGAGAGAGCTGTGCCATGCGCGGGACTGAGTTCACTTAATATTAATGAATTTATGTTCATAATCCAAGTAATATTGTTCCATATTAGCGGTTATTAGTGAATGAAAATTAATGTGACACAAGGTTTCCTACCTCATGTCAAATCTACCATCTCAAGTAAACATCACGCCTGTATTCCCCGAAGGCTTAGGCGAAGATGTACTAATGTAATTGTACATGTACATAATAGAGTCTATTGATATTATCCGGGCACAAATCCAAACTCCTTAAACTGCTATTGAGAATTTCACAGAAAAACCCAATAACATTTTGCTCGACATGAGAATCGAGCCCAGGACTTCTAACGTAGCAATGGCGTTTAGGACCACTAGACTAATGAGTGAGCTTTAGGCAGCTTTTACTAAACGCCTTAAGTGCTTTAATTTTTATCAGTTATTAGTTATTCGCCTTAGCTTTTGCTTAGATATTTAGTAGGTACCTAATGCAAACTACACAGAACTTTATTTTCCATAATTTATTGCAGTTTCACCCCATTTGGCTTGGACAATTTATCACGGAAATAACTTATGACTTACATTGCCTTAGAGGTACGATTAAAGTGTTATTTCTTGGTATGTATAAGCTATCCTTTATCTTACTTAAAATAAGGTGTCTTTTTTAAGTTTATTTTTGTCGATTGTTGTCATACGAACACCTATGATAAATCGTTAGTAGTAGTTAGAGGCCCAATAATTACATTCAAATAAAATACATTCCAAAATAAGTGGAGCAGTGATAGCCTAGTGGTATGACCGTTGGACTGCCAAGTCAAAGGTCTCGAGTTCGAACCCAAGGCACGCACCTCTGACTTTTTTAAGTCATGTGCGTATTAAATAGTTAATTATCACGCACTTAAACGGTGAAGGGAAACATCTTGAGGAAACCTGCATGCCTGAGAGATTATCTCGATGGCGTGTGAAGTCTGCCAACCCGCCCTAGGCCAGCGTGGTGGACTATAGCCTAATGCCTCTCATTCTGAGAGGAGACCCGTGCCCAGCAGTGGGACAGTATAATGGGTTGATTATATATATATATACATTCCAAAACCCACACGAATTGCTTTAAGTTCATTTTTATCATGCGTACCGAAATGTGGAATGCGCTTCCCGAGTGCGTCTTCCTGATAGATATGTATGTCTGTATTTATTGAAATAACGAATGAATCGGTTGCTTTTAGGCAAGTGCGCTCCATTGTAGCATCGCAGCGTCGCTTAACATCAAGTGAACGGGCGATGAAGCGTAAGCCGATCCACAATAAACAAAATGTGATCTTAGAATAAAGATATTGGCCACAAATTTAGTCGCTGCCTATAAAATATGTATATCTAGCCACATGTGGTTAACCCGGAAGCCGATCTCCAACATAGATGGGAAAAGGTGAAGACAATGATGACGAGAATTCAGAAAGAGAGACCTCTTACAATAATATTTTCGACTTCGGTCCAACTTGGACATTAACCTTTAGTACCACATCCTGTAATCGATTTTACCAGTGAGGAATGTAACACCATTTATTTTAAAAGAGTGCCCATGGAGTTTCTTGCCGGATTCTTCTCCATAAGATTAACCTTTTGGAACCATGCAACTAGAATTATAAGGTTTCATAGACGCTTGAAAAAATTAAAATAAAAACATTTGAACTCGAATAATTGATAGTGGGTATATGTAATATTTAATGTAATAATATTTATTTTAAATATAGGTATATTTATTTATTTTACTCAAACTCCGATCTTATTTTGTGTCTGGGACCCAATCTGGGACTGCTTGAAAACCACCGTCAGACAATCTGTCTGGCATATGCTGAACCAGATCCCTTTCGGCTCAACCGTGAGGCACTGTACCTACTATCTTCTCTGTGTTTCTTTTATTTTATATTTATATTGAAAGTATATGAAGTTACATGTCTCATTTGTAGCTGAATAAAATAATTATTTCTTTCTCTGTAATATTCGTTATTCTGATCAAGAAAAATGCTTTTATAAATCACAGCTTCTACAAAATTAGTCCCAAATCCTACCTTAATTGCCTTAATTTTTATAAGTGCTTTATTAAAGTTAAAAACTTTGGCACTTTGGTAATACTGCAACATCTGGGCCGTTACAAGTTTATTTACTCTGCACATAACTTTTCGATAGTTTTCGAATTTCGACGTTAATCTCGGTTATACAGTCAATCTTACTTTGTTAACTATTTGATTTCATTACAGAATTGTTTAATAAAAGATTAATTGTTTTGTTATTTATATATTCATTGTAAACTGAATAATAAAGTATTGTAAACTTTTACGTAAAGGATTAACTGCGCTATTGGCTGCTGGATAAACTTCCTCATTAGCCTTGTGGTCCTGAGCGCGACGGCTACGTTAGAGGTTCGACACCCAGGTCGCGCAAAGTGTTATTGGATTCTTCTATGAAATTCTCAGTAGCAGCTCGGAGTTTGGGACTTATGACCGGTAGGATAGGCTCGCCCCTTATCACATGGGGCCTAAACGATCTTCGATGCTGTGCCCCAACGGGGTTTCATGTTGAATCTCCTTAACTGTAAGACCTAATTATGTACACATGAAGCAATAAAGAACTTTGACTTTGACTTTGACGTTCCAGTGAACTGTGGGAGTACCTACCTACATTAGTACGCGCCTGCCTAGCCCTTCGGGGAATATAGGCGTGATTGTATGTTATGATTTCTTGCTTCTTTCGTCTAGTAGATAAAATTGCAGTCATAAATATAGCAATCATATATTTAAAAAAAAATCCCAATAGCAGCTCCTAGTTCGGACTTGTGTCCGGGTAATGGTAATAGGCTTCTGTCCTATTATATTTCTTTTTTATAACAGTAGTTTGACGGTAGCCTAATGGATAGGGCGTCGGCTTTGCGATCATGTGGTTGACGGTTCGAAACCCACCCATTGCACTACCGACGTGAACCCATACGTAAAACAAGCATTTAGCTCAGCACGAGGGGTCAACAAGAATACTGGTAATGTGTGACCCACATTGCTAGCAAGCTTTAAAAAAAATACATACACACCATCACGCCTGTATTCCCCGAAGGGTTTGGCAGAGGCGTACTTAATGTACACCCACAGTTCGCCTGGTATGTTTAGGTCCCATGTTATAGGGGGCGAGCCTATAGCCATTAACCGGGCACAAATCCAGACTCCGAGCTGCTACTGATAATTTCATATAAAAGTCAATAACACTTTGCTCGACCTGGGGATCGAACCCAGGACCTCTAGCTTAGCAGTCGCGCTTCGGACCACTAGACTAATGAGGCAGTCAAAAAAGTCAGTAAAAAAAATAACACTAATAAATAAACACACACTCCCAAAATGCAGGTTGCACCTAGTTTGGGAGGTAGCTGTCTGAGGCTTAGACTTTTATAAATACATTACAGCTTGTATCTAGTACTTACCAATTTAAGAACCCATTGTAAAGTCAGCTGGTATTGAAATAAATTATTATTTATTATTACTAATTTTATATGATTTAGCACTTTATTTATATATACCATGGTTACCCAACACACCTAGTATGCTAGAACTGCTTTTCAATTTATTTAATAGATTATTTCCTTACCCCGAACCCGGTACGTAACCTTGGAAGAACATAACTCGAAGGTTTAACGAGAAACAATCAAATGAAGGTTTTATTTACTGAACTCGACCATTGAGGTTTTATATCAATGAGCAATACTCGTAAAATTCGTATAAACTCGTAACAATTTCCAGAATTGAGCATATAAATTAAATCAGTATTTTCACGTTTGGCGTAGCGGTTGAGCGATCGGCTTCTGCGTCACGTGTTGTGGGTTCGATCCCCACACGGAGCAAATATTTGTATGATCTACAGGTAGTTGTTCCGGGTCTGGGCGTGTGTGTATGTGAGAATTTGTGTTTGTAAACGCACCCACGACACAGGAGAAAATCCTAGTGTGGGGCAACATTTAAAAAAAAATATATATATATTTCCTAAGAGTTCATAGGTATAGTAGGCAGGTAGTTATAGTAGGAAGGTTTCCTGTCAATGTTTTTCCGTTGAGAGGTCGCCCTAGAAGGACATACGACTTTATTGGCGAAATCCTTTAAAAAGGTCAGGTGCGTAGCACTCGCAACCGGCGCGTATGTATGAGAAGATGTATGAATGTAGAAGAAGCAAAAGAAGTATGCAAGAATCGTAGCAAGTGACGGTCTATAGTTTCTGCCTACCCCTGTGAGAAAGGTGTGAGTGTATATATGTATGTGTCCCATGTAATTAGGGGGCAAGCCTATTGCCATTAACCGGACGCAAATGTAACTCCGAGCTGCCACTAAGAATTTTGTAGAAACCCAATAACGCTTTGCTCGTCCTGGGAATCGAATCCCTCGGACCCAATAGGAACCTCTAGCGTACTTACCAGTCACATTTAGGACTAATGAGGTCGTTGATTTTTTTTAATCATTAAAACCAAACGTCGCATTAAACTTTTAAACAAGCAAAAAAAGTCCTCATGTTTCATGAAAAGTGCCAAAGGTTGCGTGGTGAAGACTATTACAGAAATAACAGCTACCAGCCCCTAACTTAAATGTGCCGGTAATTGGAAAACTTGGTAGAAGTCATACAAACTTACTGTTGAACAAATTTCCGTGGTGACTTTATTGTTTACGTTAGAAGTCGGTTTTTTGCTACGTGGAGATCATGTATCAAATTAGCTATCAGGAAAAATTTTCTAGTTGATTCTCCAGTAATACCACTGGAGAATTCCCACCGACTATCTGTACTAACTTGAGTATAGTGCAGTGGAAGATCATGCCCGTATGAGTTCATGCCCAGCGTGCCCCGACACCTGCACATATCAAGATTCATGACCTAATGACCGCTACAGAAAATGCCATGTGTGGAATACATAATGGGTCAATTTAATGTTTCTATCGATTTCTTTTGCTATTCCCTTTCCGTTTGCTGTTAATATGATAAGAATAAGCTATCATAATTTGGCAAAGAGACTTGCTTTGACTGCCTCATTAGTCTAGTGGTCCCAAGCGGAACTGTTACGCTAGAGGTCCTGGGTTCGATCCCCAGGTCGAGCAAAGTGTTATTGAGTTTTTCTATGAAATTCTGAGTAGCAACTCGGAGTCTGGATTTGTGCCCGGTTAATGGCAATAGGCTCGCCCCCCATTACATGGGACCTAAACATACCAGGCGAACTGTGGGTGTACATTAGCACGCCTCTGCCTAACCCTTCGGGGAGTACAGGCGTGATGGTATGTTATTTTATGTTATGTTAATTTGGCAAAGAGCTCTTGTCCGTGATGCTGACGAAATGGAAAGACTTGACAGCATTATGTTACTCAGAGGGCCAGCACGAAGCATATTACCAAAAAAGTGAATTTTGAATCTAAAAAACACAATATTCCCTTTAATTTTTATTGAATAAGAGTTGATTTTTCATTGATTAGATATCTTTAAACTGCGTTATAAAATTGACGTTGACGTTTTTATGGAAAAACTGTCAAAAAATCGAATTAAATAATTCGTCCGATAAAGTTATCTGGTGATGGAAAAATCGGCCCTAAATCGATTAAACACAATACGAGTTGCAAATATTGCGACGCGACTGCCATCAGAGCTCCGTAATACAATATCTGGGCGATACCAAACTGAAAAGACCAACAACCAGTTTATAATAATAATAAATTATTTATTTCAGCATTAATATTCCCTATACAATTTGTTAGTAGCAATATAAACTTATAAAACTATATTAGTACTAGCGACCCTCTCGCGGTTTCATCCGCGCTGCTCCGTTCCTAAGAGGCGTAGCGTGATGTTATATAGCTTATTTTACTCAGTGATAATGTAGATTTCTAACGGCAAAACAATTTTTGAAATCGGTCCAGTAGTTTTTGAGCCAATTCGTTACAAACATACTTGCATACAAATCTTTCTTCTTTATAATATAAGTATAGATTAATAGGCACATGCAACAGACTCAAATAATGCATAAGTGGACAATCCAGTTTGCTTGCAATGACATTAAACATTCAAGAGACTGTTGGTGCTGCCACACACTCTGTGTAACAAGGACGCTGCACGCTTGCGTCTGATTGCTGTGAAGCCACCAGTATGTGTGTCCGCGAACATTCCTGACCCGCTACAAAAGCCTGGCGGCCCCAACAGCATCCTAAATGCATTATTGTATTGAACTCGAAGAGCATTGATGGCTCTTATAGTACAGCTAGTTTATCCGTGATGTAAGAATACATTGATGGTCAATCTTTTTGGAGCTTTTTTCACTATTGATAGTCATATGTGGTCGTATGACAACGGAAGCCGGCAGCCCATGTCTCTGTGCTAAGGATCGGTCACCCATCCATAAACTCGCGCAAAGCACAGCTTATCCATTGGATCGTAGTAATAGCCCCTCCCAGAAAATTATACTTTCAAACAATGTATTTGGTATTTACGAGCATAAATATTTGCCTACCCTCCAAATTTTGCAAATGACACACGCGAATAAATCATAAAAAACTCATTCTGAATACAGATTTTTATCGTATATGAAGAAATATATGACCTTTGTGTGGTTCTCGCTAATTCTTTGTGGATATCTTTAGGGTAGGGGTTGTTTTATATTAATGTTTTTAGGGTTCCGTCAAAAGGTAAAAAAAGGAACCTTTATAATATCACTCTCTTTTCACCACCGATTTTCTCAGGAATGCGTGGACGTAACAAGTTTAAATTTATATCAGATACTGAGGTCTATAGTCCCTATTAGGTATATAAAAATCAAGGTCCTGAGTCCAGACGATAAAAAGATATGGACAAATTTAGATTTTCGCAAAAACTTGTAAGTACCAAAATTTACCTTAATTTTCAACTTTTTATATTTTTCGGAATTTTCCTTTTACTTGTGCTGTAAGACCTTGCTTTTAACCGAAATTGACAATTCTAGGACAACCGGAAGTACCTACTCTATAGATTTTGGGTCGAAAACCTATATGGTAGTTCCCGTTGACCTAGAATCACGAAATTTGGCAAAAAGCAAGGTCTTACAGCCAATTTGACTATGGCGGTATAATGGGTAGGTACGGAACCCTCAACGCACGAGTTCGACTCGCACTTGACCGTTTTTTTATTATATGGTATGAAAAGGAATACGATGTAATAACCAGTTATAAGTACCGATGTAATGAATAAATTATCTGTAAATCGAACCCAAGACCTCTAGAGTAGCAATCGCGCTTAGAAATAGTGTCTGTACTCTGGTATGGCAGTGTCTACTTCACCACTAGAATATTTATGTAAGGATTTTCCTTTTTGAACATCTCTGTAAATATTTGTAAAAGTTGAAATAAATTATTTATTATAATTAAAACATAACATACCATCACGCCTGTATTCCCCGAAGGGTTAGGCAGAGCTGGTGTACATAATGTACACTCGTTAGTTAGTTAGTCGCTAGTTCGACGGTATGTTTAGGTCCCATGTTATAGAGGGCGAGCCCATAGCCATTAACCGAGCACAAGTCCAGACTCCGAGCTGCTAATGAGAATTTCATAGAAAAACCCAATAATACTTTGCTGGACCTGGAGATCGAACCCAGGACCTCTAGTGTAGCAGTCGCACTTTAGACCACTAGACTAATGAGGCAGTCGGTCAGTTATTATTATTATTGATTCCTTTCTCATTATACCTTTTCGAATTCTATCCCGTTTCCTGAATAAAGACATCTTTATTTTAATTAATTTAATATCAAACAATTAAAATTTTCCGGTCTACGAAATACTCTGAAGCTGCGTCTAATGTAAAAGTTGGGAACGTTAAACTTTGTAAACGATGTTTCCTGTAGCTTAGTAGGTAAAGCTGGACTGTAATTCTGCATAAAGTGGTCTGAATTGAAATTTACATTATTCAAATATTTTTTATTTCCTGTAAACCATATCATAATTAAATCAAACCGATTCGATTTTGGTTCGATTCCCAGGCCGGGGCAAGGTATAATTGAGTTTTTCTAAGAAATTCTCTCTCCTAACTGTCATTAGCCTAGTGGTCTTGAGCGCGAATGCTACACTAGGGGCCACAGGTTCGAAAAAAGTATTATTGGAGCTGTAACACCCTAAATTTTTAACGCCCTCTCAAGGGGTTTTCCGTGGGAGAGCCATGTGTCGGTACAAATGGGCCGGCTCGACCGGAGTAATACTACGGCCTCACAGAAAAGCGCTTACGTTGTGTTTCGCCGAGTGAGTGAGGTTACCGGAGGCCCAATCCCCTTTTAAAAGGTCGGCAACGCACTTGTGACTCCTATGGTGTTGCGGGTGTCCATGGGCGGTGGTAATCGCTTACCATCAGGCGATCCGTCTGGTCATTTGCCCACCTATCCTATAAAAAAAGGGGTAGTTGTATCCCACCTTGAGAAACACTGTTCTAAACCATCTGTATTTGCTGTCATTGTATATCTCGCAATAAAATTTATCACAGTGAGTTGTAATGGCACAAAAACTGATCTTACAACTATATAATGTTTGCTCTGTCTAACTAATACTCTGGGATCTAACGTCTATAGGGTGTTGAGAAATACAGCCTTAGCTTTGTAATTTGAATATCATATTAGGGTAGGCATCATTATATTGTTTTTCAACTATGCTGAGTTTGAGTTCCATTCGAAGCAGATGCGGTCGATCAGTATTCTACAGGGATCAGAGATATCAGTTTTAAGTATAACTTTCAATTAAGGGCATTACATCGCTCAAATCCAAAAAACACCCTAGCTTTAAAGAAGTTTCTAGTGGAATCCTTATGTGCGTTTGCCATATAAAAAATATATGTTATACTTCAGGTCATCGCAAAAAATTGTAGTGTTTACAATTTTTATAAATTTGCCCCGATTTTGGATAATAATTGAAGTAAATAGGCCTATTTTAACCTAATTTGTATTATTTCTCTTTAACGGCTTAATAGTTAGTCATGAATTTTATACCAAAAAATGTAATGACTTAATTAACAATTTGTATTGTTTATATCTTCTTATTTCTTTGAATATTTTGAAATAATAAAGAAATACCCGGAACCTCACTAGCACCCTACGTGAAGCACCCCCGCAATGCCTGTGACTAACAATGACTAAATTCCTTGAGCAAAGTAATACCCTTAAAACAAGTCAATTAGCGTCCGTTTATTCGAGTGTTTTTAAAAACGTAAATAGAAAAAGTATAGTCCACACTATGTTTTAAGTTCCCGGTAAAATATGGCGAGCGTATGTCATTAACAGGGGACAAATCCAAACTCCGAACTGCTGCAAATCCAGTAACATTCCACTCGACCTGGGAAGAGAATCCAGAACCTCTTACCAGTCGCACTAGAGACATTACTACTGAGGTCGTTGAATAAAAAAAAAATGTTTGTACAAAACTTCATAAGTATTCTGGATTTGAATTATAACGATTCAATGGAATATTCTTATTGAACCCTTGATTTTTTTTTTACAAATTTCAAATTCAAATGTCTTAGATCACTCTTAGTATTACATTGTCTAGTTTTCCACTAGTTTAACAGGATAAAAACATGGAGAGATGCTTCGGCCTTTGTTTGGCTGTACGCCAAAGGAAATACACGTAATAACAGTCACAATAAATTGGTTAGCTGCAGCTGAATAGGACATTGTACGTCTGAACTGGTTTCTTGAGATACAGTTTACTAGAGGTCTGGTTATTTAAGAAAATGTACCTAAAAGATTTTTCAACGTAAACTCTGAATTTTATTAGCTGTGCCGCACAGTTTCACCCACTTTACCCCGCTTCTAAGGGTCGTAGCGTGATGTTTAGTACCTTATAGCCTTCCTTGAGAACCGGGCTATAAAATTCAAAAATATTTTTTCAAATCCGACTAGTGGTTCCAGAGATTAGCGTGTTCCTACAAACAAACAAACAAACCCTTTGGTTTTATCTTGTAGTACCTGTCGTACCTGTGAAACTTCTCGAACACAAATTTTCGCTTATGTACACCCAAATCCTGAACATTTGTAGAACCCACAACCCTTATAACACAAAAGCCGATCACTCAAAATCTAGGCCATTCATGACATCAATTTTATAAAACCGTTTTCCCCGTAAAAAACATTCGATGTAACATCGAGAATAATTAAATCGATTCAATTAGTTTCCGCGCCGTCGAGTCTGTGGAGGCAGCGGCTCGCTATCTTATCGATTCTATCCTTCGACTCGGTCGACAAATTCGATTACGCTATTATCAATATAGACTTAGCTTAGGAAGCGTTTCGTTGGCCCTGGTTTGAAAGCACCAACGTTTCATTGCATAAATAATTTTGAGTGTTAGCGAATTGATTATACTAACGTAGTAACAAAATAAATCGTAATTCAAACAGAATTGAACCAATTGTATTATTATTCGGAATTGGATACTGTTAATCTAGGGTTTCTTACCCTACCATTTCATCCAAAATACTTCAATAAATTAAATGTAATTCTTGAAAGTGCCAGACATCCGGATTTCCGTTCGTTTATTTCCAGTGAAGTAGTAGGTAGACGAAATGGTAGGGTAGAAACCTAAATTAACGTTTTCCGAATCTGTATAATAAATTAATTCGTAATTCAAACACAATTTAATCAAATTGTGTTTGAATTACGATTTATTTTGATATTGCATTTGTATGAGCAATTCAGACTGTATTATATATTATTCTTGGTGTTGTGTCTTTTCAGGTTTCTGACTATCACCAAGAATACCATTTTAATAGGTATTGGTATAACAATCAGGACTGACGTTTGTACGTATTCTCCGAGACACGGAGAGGTTTCTTTATCCATAGAATGACCACGGCTAGCGCTAGCTAGCGCAACTTAACAATAATTCAATACTTCAATAAATTTATTAAGTCCTTTGTTACATAGGGAAGATATCACACTTAATAGTAACAGTAAAAAAATCTTGTAACTTATAACAAATAACCATAAAAAATGTTAGGACAGTGATCCCCAAACTAGACGTGTGTCTGTATCTTGGGGACCAGAGTTGCAACTTATTCAAGTGAAAATCAAAATGTGTGAATGTATAATTTCCGAATTGTGTGGGTAAAATTAAGGATCAAAGGAGGTGATAATTAATGTTAATATATTAAAACTTAGTAATAGTGTGAGAGTGCGTGCGTGCGTGCGTGAGTGCGTGCGTTCGTCTCTCTGTGTGTGTGTGTGTGTGTGTGTGTGTGTGTGTGTGTGTGTGTGTGTGTGTGTGTGTGTGTGTGTGTGTGTGTGTGTGTGTGTGTGTGTGTGTGTGCGTTTGTGTGTGTGTGTGTGTGTGTGTGTGTGTGTACGTGTGTTGAGTGTGTGAGTAAATTAATTAAATAGTTACTCGGTCTCGTCGAATGATAATAATAAAAGCCATTTTTTACGAGCCTTTTGCACTTGGCAATCTTTACATCTTTTATACAACAGATATTGATGTAACAATTTGTGTAAGTATATTTATCTATAGGAATATTGTGCCCGCGGTCTGAGCTTGTCATGCTCACTTAAATGTCCTGCTGATGGTGGCGTTGTGTGTCGGGTCGTTTTATTCCCTACAATATGGTTGAGTCGAACCGCGCCGATACACACGTCATGCTCGTGAACGGGTGCTGTCTGTCTGGACTGGTCGGCTCTTACTTGCTGTGGCAATCCCTTTCTTTCTATATAACTACTAAATATAACACCTACTTATACTGAATAAATCTTACACATCAAACTGCATAATTGTCAAACTATTGAAAACAAAGTCGTAAAGATTAATATTGTAATCATGTTTTTTTTTAAAGAATATCTATGGAGTTTCTGGCCGGCTCTTTGCCATAAGACCCACTTTTTGGAACCGTGCAATTAGTTAAACTTTTCAAAAGTATCTTTTTAATGGTCTAATTGAAATAAATAATTTTGATTTTGACTTAATCTTGTAGAACGATTGGTCAGCACAGTTTTTACTTAGCGACGAGCCCCTTTGGAAACGCATATTTATTACTCCAAGTCAACACAATAATTACATTTTATGTTTTAAAATATGTAAATAATCATAAATTCTGAACTCGTAACTACATAGCCATATAACATTTATAACGTATTTCAGAGGTCAGTGCCTCCATGCCTTTCGGAATTTTTAGGTCTTTAACGTACGAGTATTATTCGAGTTATAGCGACATTTACTGAGAACTTTTACAACATTTAGAGAGAATTTTGTGAGAACTTAACTTTATAATCATAAAAATCGTTATCATTATATTTATTTGCACATAACATACCATCACACCTGTATCTCTAAAAGGGTTAGGCTAGGGTATATTAAGTACACCCACAATTCACTATAGTATTTTTAAATTTCATGTAACAGGGTGCGAGCCTATTACCATCAAATGGACACACATCCAAACAACGAGTTGCTATTAAGAATTTATTAGAACGAAAACACTTTGCTCGACCTGGGAATCGAATCCAAGACCTTAGCTTAGGACCACTAGACTAATGAGGCAGTTGGCACAGTTTTTAGCAATATGTAGCTATGGTAACGATTTTTTTGGATTAGTTCGAAAAATACCACAGCAACGTTTGAAAAAAATAATGCCTTTCGTTTCACCTTTATTTGAACCCGGTCTTTTCTTTCTTTCTTCCCCACATCATTAATCATGGTAAGGAAAACAAAGTGCGAGATCCATACGCCATTCGTCATGACGCAGCACTTAATCAAGTATCCAAGCTTATCGCCTATATGGGGATTAATGTACCGGATAATTCGATTTGTTGCCATAGAAGGGATCTAGAAATGTTATTGGTCTTTTTAATTAATTATATTTCCTGGAACATTAATTCAATAAATAATGCAATTGATTACAATTTTAATTGTTTCATACCCAATACTGTTCTGAGGTCCCTCGTTACACAGGCTTTATTCATTAGTGCTTACATGAAGTATTCATTACAAAAAGTAAGTAATCACAATCCGATAGTCTTTCAGTCATCAAAATTCCTAGCACCGCTAAAATTATTGTCGCCCAACGCTAACAAAAATGTTGTACAAGAAAACATCATAAACTAAACTAATAAAGCATCAAAGGTTGCCCGGGCAACCCGCCCCAGGTTGGGCAAGCTCAGAATTATTTGCTTTATTAAATTTTCATTTAATCCGCTCAAGACCCGATGTACTTCAATCTTTATATTAAAATAACTATAACGGCAGTATTGTACATTGTTTGTAAAGTCATTTCTTTCGTTTTAAAAATTAAAACATAATATCAAGCCTGTATTCGCCGAGGTATTAGGCACAGTTGTGTTAAAATACACCCAGTAGGTAATTCGTTTTTATAAGTATCTATAACTCAACTTAAAAGTAGATACTTAAGGAGTTACTACGTGGCTTAGTAGTGTTAGTACATTTACTGATACCTTATAGTAGCTGAGCGCCATTAAATTAACATAAAAAATGTATATTAGTTAACTTTCTCTATAAGTGAACTCTGTAAATGTTCTTTGAGAAATAAATTTTCTTTAAACCGAATTCGCGGTTCGGTATATTTAGGTCCCATATAATAAAGGGCTAGCCTATAGCCATTAACCGGGCACAATCGAAACTCCGAACTGCTATTGAGTGTTTCACGGGAAAATCCAATTACACTTTGCTCGACCTTTGAATCGAACTAAGGATCTCTAGCCTAGCAGTCGCACTTAGGACCACTAGACTAATTGTACCTACACCTATGCCTAAACCTTCGGGGAATAACGGCGTGATGGTGTGTAATGAAAACTAATTTTAAAATTTATCAAATTTAATCAATTTCTATCAGTTATTAAAACAAAGTTATACCAAACAATTCTACAGCTACAGAAAATACTGTAATTGGTTCTTAAAATATCATAAAATTTATTCAAGAAATATGTTAATTGAATTGAATCAATTGATTGGCGGTGTACAGACAGAAATTTGAACAGTTATAATATTGCTATTGTATTCTCAGAACAAAGGGCTGGTCGTCGCTAAAAACGCCTGCCGACATTCTGTCGATCGATAGAATTATGTGCCGCCATTTTATTGAAACGTTCTGTTGAAGATGTTATTACTTTATGATATTGATTTCATAAAACATGTGAATTGATAGTTTCATTATGGTGTCATGCCAAATTGTAATCCTGCTAAATCTGTCTAGCAATTTAGGCACAAAAATTTAATAGACAATTTATTGTCTTGCAACCCTTTCGACTCGCATCCCAGGAAACTTTCAAAAGGACAATTGTCAAAATCATCAAAATGGGTTCAGCTGTTTAAGCGTAAAAACGTAACAAACAGGCAGACAGATTTACGTTCTCATTTCAAATATAGATTGATATGGAAGTATGGAAAGACATACACGGACCTTAATGGCGAGGTCCTTCAAAAAGCTCAGCCCATGTGTAGTGTACTCGCAAGTAGCACGCGTGTATGACAATATGTATGAATGTGGACGAAGCAAAATATGTGTGCAAGAATCGTAGCAAGGGGCGTTTCTTTGTTTCTTTTTTTTATGGGATAGGTGGGCAAACGAGCAGACGGATCGCCTGATGTTAAGCGATTACCGCCGCCCATGTACACCCGCAACACCATAGGAGTCACAAAGGCGTTGCCGACCTTTTAAAAGGGAACCTCCGGTAACCTCACTCACTCGGCGAAACACAACGTAAGCGTTGTTTAACACCGGTTTTCTGTGAGGCCGTGGAATCACTCCGGTCGAGCCGGCCCATTCGTGCCGAAGAATGGCTCTCCCACGTAAAAACTGCCTACCCATATGGGAAAAAGTTGTCAGCGTATGAATGTATGGATGATCTTTTTATACTAAACAATAGCATCACTAAACAGCCCTGGAGACATTTTATGAACACTTAGTTGAATTAAATAACTGCCTCGTTAGTTTGATGGTTCCGAACGCGACTGTTATGCTAGAGGTCCTGCGTTCGATTCCCAGGTGGAGCAAAGTGTTATTAGGTTTTTCTATAAAATTCTCAATAGCAGCTCGGAGTTGGACTTGTGCCCGATTAATGGCAATAGGCTCGCCCCCTATAACATGGGACTTAAACATACCGGCGAAATGTGGATGTACAATTAGTTACCTACTAATGTAAACCCTCACCTACACCTACACCTCATTAAGTACGCCTCTGCCTAACCCTTCGGGGAACACAGGCGTGATGGTTTATTGAAATCAATTACTGTTATGCTCAGCCTATTTAAATGGCACATCTGGCCAATCAAGCCTATTTGTTGAATCTATAAACAAGGCTAATAAGGCCTATTTATTAGACGGACTTTTTAAAAGTAGTTTCTATTTTTTTATTCTTTAATGCGTGGCGTTTTCTGTGCGTCCTATTTTATTTTCATGTTTTTTGCAATCATGCTTATATTCTGAAGGTTTGGCAGAGGTGTACTAATGTACACGCACAGCTTGCTGGTATGTTATAGGTCTCACGTAAAAGGGAGAGGCTATTGGATAAATTTAATTTAATATTTACTTTTTAATAGTTTTAGATACTGATTTGATCAAAAATTCCCATGCGAGGGGTTATAAGATTTTAAAAAGAAACCTTTGATCACAGGTGGGACTCAGCTAATTATGCTGCTATGATGTCACCTCAGCAGCAAATCTACTCATTTTAAAATAATTTACTATTTAAAACTTACTTCAAGCATTTCACTGTATATTTCCAAAACTGTAGATCGCAGTGTCGCTTAACATCGAGCGAACTGACAGTCAAGCGTAAGTCTATCATGAATAAATAAAAATTGACAGTCAGACATCAACCAAATTCATTTGGGATCATTTAGGAAAGAAATTTGAAGCGGCGGTAGCCTAGTGGCTAGGGCGTCGGATTGGCGATCATGTTGTTGCCTGTTCAAAACTCACCCATTGCACTACCGACGTGAACCCACTCATAACACAAGCATTTAGCTTAGCGCGAGGGATTAACAAGATTACTAGTAATATGCGACCCACATTACTAGTAAACTTAAAAAAAAAAAAAAAACTATTAGGTAAAAAAAGAAAATCGGTTCACAATCGCCGAAGATATTACATAAAATACACTCAAAAACTACAGCCGAATTGCGAACCTCCTTTTTTGAATTCCGTTAAAAATACTCCTAGAAAGCAAACACTTAAAATATTTTGGAAACCACTTCCTAAACTGTAAATATTTGCCTGTAAACCAGTGGTGGTTCAGTAGCTTGTAAAGCACACACATTTAAACCAGGTCCCGGTTAAATGTTTACACATTGATGTACAAACTAAGTTAACCCGACGCTGCGGGCGAAAACTAAATAAATACATCGAAAATTGCAAGTATTTTGAACGATGCTTGATTGTCACCACTGTGAGGGCTGCTCCGAGGATATAGCGATATACATTGGAGCTATGCCCATTTTTTTTATACTCTTGATAAGCATACGCATGACCGCCTGTTCACCTGATGTTAAGCGACACTGCGATCTATGATAGAGTACGAGCCCAGAAGAAATCGATTTACTCGTGGTTTAAAAACACCCAGATTATATATATCGGGGAAGACCCACTCGGGAAGCGCATTCCACATTTCAGTGGTGCGCATGATAAAAATAGACTTAAAAGCGTTTCGTTCGGGTTTTTGGAATGTCCACCATGAATCGATGTTGCTTTTTTCGCTGTCGCTAGGGAAAAAAAATCGTGGAGATCTGATGCCCACTCTCCGAAATGAATCACATAAAATACCGATAAGCTAGCAACTATAATATGTGTAGAGCGGCTCTGTGATCTCCTCACGCTGAGAAATGGTAATCTGCCCCCATATTCTATATGAAAAGTCTGACAGTTGATATCCTAAAAAAGTTGATATCCTATTCAATTTCTTCTTATGAAAAAATACATAAGCGAAAATAGAGCAGCATGTTTGATATCAGTTAAACTGTCAGATTTTTGATACGAAATAACCCTGCTGGTCGTGGTAGATGTCACGGGTCCCATGGCCATGACTATAGGGCATGGAAAGGCAAATATAGTGTTTCAAGGACATATTTTGCTGCCTCCCCAGGTAGCAGACGATCCATGAGGATTTTTCGTATTATAAAAAAGAGGATGGTGACTTAGGATTATAATCCATCTATGATTGGGAGTGAGAGTGCGTGGGAAACTAACGCCTCCTATTGCGAATAAGTTATGCTGGAAAAGAAGGCGGCGAACGGGAGGGAGAAGCATTAACCTCTCTCCTGATCCGTAGAACAGACCTCCGGCCTCCATGAGCTGTGGTCTGTAGGCAGCTGACTTGAGGTCCCGCCGCCTGACCTGACATGGCCCCAGTAGGTGTCGCGCGTGTTTGCTACAAGCGTGAGAAAGCGATTGCCAGACTTTCACGGTTGAATGTCATGAATCCCATGGCTATATTCGAGACATAGTGGAATAAATGGGTTGGGTTGGTATCCATAACATAAAATACCATCACGCCTATTTCCCAACAGGTACCATCAGGCACCACTAAGTAGAGGTGCACCAATGTACCCACAATTAGCTGGTATATCGAGGTCCCATGTAATAGGGTTCGATGAGTTATCCGTAGCACTATATTGTCCTTATCATATGATAGGGAATACAGGTGGTATGAATATTCATACCACCTGTATTATAAAGGGTGCGAAAGAATACTGATACACAGCAACGGCAGTCTCCAATTCAGCACCCAACTTTGCTTCACCTCGTTTATCAACGAATCTCGGCAAAAACCCTCACCTTAATCAAGCTTAATCTCCAATCCCTACATAAATCTCTATTTATAATAGCGACTAATCTATCAGGGGTGGCAAATAGACAGATAAACAGTAAACAAATGGACGATAACTGTCGGCGGCCGGTGTCTAGATGAATAATACAACAGGCCTTAGTGGCAGCCCTACGTTATCTGAGCTACCAAGGTATTACGGTGTAGGGTTGGCAAGAGGAATTGTTTTTGGTCGAATTGAAAAGGGGTGACGATTGGTCTTGATTTTTTTGCAATATTATAATAATAATATTCAAATTGATTGAGAAACTCCAGAGATAACATAACAACGAAAAAGTACTGACGAATTGACAATGTCACCCAAAAGTAGGGTCGGGTACATACGTCTAGCGCAATAAAACCGCATAAGTACACTCTTTCTCATAGATTCAATAAATAATTGTCCTTATTTTTAAAGTGGAAGTAATAGAGATATTCAAATTTAATTTTGCTCGGTGATAGGATCTCTTGGGGTCTGACTAGCTGGCGACCACTCTTACGTCGGAGTCTCTTACAGAGTCTGTCTTAAACTACCCTGGTGTGCGTTTCGACTTTTGCGCTTGTAAGTTCCCCGCGGTTGCAGGGGCAGTCTGCAGTCCGTAGGCGCTATTACGTGTCGGCAACGCATCAGCAACTTCTTTGGTGTTGCAGGTGCCCATGAGCGCCGTTGACTATTTACCATCAGGTAGCTCGTCAGCTCGGTTGCCAACATAATTCCATAAAAAAAATAGAGAGTGATACGTAAATGAAATCTTTTTTTCGTAGTACTTACGATCCCGATGATATAAGGTCAATAGATACACTTACAGTAAATTTCTCTCATTAAGTAAATTGTTATCGGTATTATAATATCTATAGTGACATTATCCTCTGTTTACCATTTTTCCCGAAGATACAAAAAAAACATGTATAGTTGCGCTAACTAACTTCTAAACTTATGTGTATTTTATAAGAAAAAGCAATGCTTCATAGATTTTTGCCAGAGGCACAGCTACGCTTAGGCCATCCAAATATTTGTTGTAACCGGCAACCAATGGCACAAAATTGTATCATTTAGCTGCTGTGGCAACCCTGTCATCTAAGAAGAACGATTTTAAACTGTAACACTAAAATTGCCGCGTCATGACGTTCAATTGCTTTCGAAGACGAGAAGCAATATGTATTCTATACGCGTGCTCAATTTATCACCAGTATAAAATGGTGGAAGGAAATATTATACCTATCACGTATGACAAAATTGAAACTGTGTGATAAGTGCCTGATACTTATAATAAAACACTTAAAGCCAAAAAAAATTGAATGGTGAGTATAATTTTTACCTGACTACGAAAAAGGAAGGGTAATGAGGATAACAGTCTATGTATGATGCTACTGGGAAAACCGATCAATCGACACCTCATATATTTTATCTTATTATGTTTAAAGCGTATACCACTATAGACTCCTTTAGCATGGGTAACTAAGTTTAATTATTTGGGTCATTGGGTCACGCTGGCTGTTCGATTTATTATGCTGGTTCGAATATTTGCACGTTGTACGAATCAAATAAAAGTTACCCTTTATACGGCTTTTTGCCAGTCTTTTTGTAGTCTTTGGACCAGTTTTACGCAAAGGGCATACTGCGATCTGCGTGTCCAATACAATAACGCGTTCAAGATACTGTTGGGGCTGTCTTGGCGTTGTAGTGCGTCCAGAATGTTTGGGAGGCCCGCCGAATAGGACCGCTTCTATAGACAGTCGGCTGCGCGCCACTATTAACAGTTTCCTGAGCGGGTTAATAGGTCCATGGAACTCCCCTCTGCTGCGCTACTGGGTAAGGATCCATACGAGCTGAAGATTATAAGATATTTAGCCCTAAGTACTAACACTAGTTATTAAGATATTTTGTTTATACTCATACTAACACCATGGACTCAAATCTGAATTAAAGAATTTGAATTTAAATACTGATGCGATTTGGACAAAATGAGATGTCGATTGATTGGTTTTTACAGTAAGATAATAGAACTTACAAGCTATGATTTTTATAAAAATTAAAGGAAATAAAAGGGGGAACCAAAAATAATAAAATTTACTTGTGTTTTAACAAACTTGTCTTTGGATTGGTTTTAATTCAAATATTATCGTACGGTATATGGTGTTTTAGGAAAAGTTGTTTGTTATCGTGAGAACAATCACGTGTTTTAGTTTTTTACACTAATTACTTATCACCCTATATATACCAACCGAGCCTTATACGAAGCTTCGCGAAGCTGCCAAGTCGGTTATAAACTACACGCGACGTGCATGGTCTCCGTGCCAAGTTCTCTGCACAATAAATTACTGCAGATACAAAGGAAACTCTAGCAATAAGTGAATAGACATACTAAATTATCAAGACTGCTGTGATATTTAAATTCAAAACAGAATCTGTGAAGCATGACTGTTGGTTGTTATTCTTCCTAAGTATTATGAATGGCGACAAGACTGACATAATTCTTAACAATATAAAATCACGCCAGTATTTTTTTTATTGGTTAAAGTTAAGTCAGCAAATGATCTGACGAGCGACCTGATGGTAAGTAGTCATCGTCGCCCATAGATACCTGCAATACCAGAGGAGATGCTGATACGTTGCCGATCTTTAAGAGCCCCTACAGACTGTAGACCGCAGCAACCGAGGGGGAACTGACTCTTACGCGCAAAAGTCGAAACCCTCAGAGGTAGGAGATAGTGGTATCTAATAATTCCACTCACAATTGGAGCTGCTCCACTGGGGAAGTGAGCAGAAAATCTTAGCCAAATAATATATGTAGCTCCATGCTATGTTGTGTTCCTAATGGTGAGCAAGGTCGCTAGAGCTCCGCAAGGAAGCGTTGTGTTGGTAGTGGAGGGGACCGGTGATGTTTTGTTAGCGCCGCTGTCATGTGTGGTAGCATGTCTCCTATGCTGCCAGCCCAACTATTCCTCCTTAATTTACAGGGTCAGCAACGCGCGAGTGATTCCTTTGGTGTTTGGTGGCCGTATGCTTGTTTACCACTTTAGTGGTATAAAAAAAAACATAACAAGATGCTTTACGACAGATTCCCACTTAAGGGTATATTCTCCGAAGGATTAGGCAGAGGCGTACTAATTAATGTACACCGTACACCCGCAGTTAAAGAAAGTGCAAATTAGATACTATGATTCATCGATAAAGCTTTCTGTCAATAACATTTAGGGAAATAACTTTCATCTGGCGTGCATAAACTTATAGTGCAATAGAAATATCAAAAACAACGAAGTATTTCAATAATAATTCGTGCCAACCCTAGTAGCCACAATCTATCCGCTGTCGACAGAGATTAGCTGGCTCTGATGAAATTCCGCGGTGATACCGCCTGTCTCAAATATTTGAAATTGTTGCAAACAGTTGAAGGTGGAATGAATAGTTTGACGATTATGCTTTTGTGGGGTGACCTTCGACTGATATAGTTTTGTCGAACTTAACTAGAATGATGAAATGAAATGAAATAAAATGAAATTATTTATTCTGCAAGTAGATCTTTAGAGATACTTTTACATGTCAATGGTTTGGGTTTGGGGTTTTTTTTTTTAGCTAGATGGCTTCGGCATTTCCTAACTGACGACCTCTGAGAAGAAACACCGAAACAAACTCAGAGAATCATGGTCTCTTTTAAAGTCCAGACATGGAAGAACACTTATATGTGAGTGGGACGATGTAGGGTAATGTCTGAAATGGCCTTTTGAGGGAAGAACCATTGCAGCTTTGAGTAGACCAGTCCCAACTGACGGCACGCATGCATCAGTCATCGTGTAGCTCAACCATAATTTAGGGAGCTCAACGACCTGTCGCACGACCATACCAGATCAGCAGGACATTCGTGACAATTGACGTGATCAATTCGTTTTTTAATTTAGATGTGTTTGCCAAGTGTGCGTTTTAAATATTGTGGTAGCCAAATTTAGTAGCCACATTCTACACGTGACTATGGACACTGTAAAGGGTCCGAAACAAACGAACACTTTAGATACAGCATTCTTTGACGTAATATTTACATATTAATAACTATTAAATTCCAAAGTTTCAGTTTCCGGACAATAAAGTCGTGTGGAGACGGGTTAATGAATTCTTCCGCGTAATAACAACAAGTGCCAAAAGCGTTTTATCGTAATAAATTCAAAATTAAAAGTAATTCTGTAAAATTCCTAGGCTCGACTCTGGGTCATGTATAAATACAATTAAATATATTTTTTTTATCTTAATAGTGATTGCCATATTGAATATAAAACGAAAAAATAAGAAAATTAGAGGTTAATTCGTGATTTTTTTTTATCGAATAAAATTTTTTTGTTGATGTTTTTGTTCAAAGTGAACCCTTGAAAATATCATAGTTACTCATACTGATTTTTTACTGATTTTTTAGTCTGGAATTTTTCATGTAAAATCAAATAGAAGGTACACCATTTAGCTTTATGTGCACTCTTAAAAAACAATCACCACTGACGTAAGATTGGCATCTCGTAAGAGGCGAGAATATATCTGACTTATTATGATAAGACTTCTTGGGGTCTGATTGGATGGCGACCACCCTTACATGGGGGACTGTCGTAAAGCCTTTTAGCGTGTTTCGACTTTTCAGCGTGAGTGTTAATTCCTATTTTCGGATGCTGCAGCTTCGGCAGACTGCTGCTTGCACACTTATTTTCTAAATCATCATCATTAGCCTATATTCGTCTACTGATGGACATAGGCCTCTCTTAGAGAAGGCCACAGAGCCCGACCTTCGGCTTTCCTCATCCAGTCACTGCCTTTCACAAATTGTCACTTCACCTGGCCAGCAGGCATCGTACACTACAAACAAAAACAACAGTCTAGATATGTTCTAACGAGTACCACACTTGGACAAATGTCGGATTATAGCAATATAGCCTGGGTTCCATTTCTAATATCTATTTTTCTTTGTTGCAGAACTATGCAGCGCCGCGACCAAGATCCAGGCATCGTTCAGAGGCCACCAGGCACGCAAGGAGAAGGAGCAGGCCGTGAAGGATCAGGAACAACAGGATAAGGTTCGACATTCTTTCCAATTACATACATACACATCATAACACATCCCACCAGTATGTTTTAGGACCTATGTAATAGAGGGTGAGTCTATTAATCGGGCATTAATCCAAACTCCGAGCTGCTACTGAGGATTTCACAGAAGAACCCACTAACACTGCTCGACCTGGGAATAGAACCCGGACCGTAGCATTCGCGTTTAGAACCACTACACTAATGAGACAGTTTTTTAGCAATATTGACTATGCCTTTTTTCCATAAGTTAGGAAGAAAGAAAGAGATTTTAAGGGTCCTGCGGAGCTTGAATTGCCCACAAAAACGTAATACCGAAATAAATCAAAATCTGGACAAAATTCTATCAAATTATGTTATTATTCGGATTTGGATACCGTTAATCTAGGTTCCTATAATACTATTTCGTCTATTACTACTTCACTGGAAAAAAAGACCGCTAAATTGTTCCAAACTTGGTAAAGTTATCATAAATCGCATTAGCTTACATTTATTTCTAGTGAAGTATTTTGGACGAAATGGTAGAGTAGGAACCTAGATTAACGGTATCCAAATCCGAATAATAATATAATTTGATAGAATTTTGTTTAGATCTTGATTTATTTCGGTAGGTATTACCGGAATCCGAATATTAACACAATTTGATTAAATTGTGTTTGAATTACGATTTATTTCGGTATTACGTTTGTAAGAGAAATTTGGTCCGCCACTGGACTTTTAAAGGGTTAACACGAATCAGATCGATCATATTGTAAACGTACCTATTGGATTTTAACCACTAAGTTGCTAGTGTTTTTTTTTATTATTTAAATTAAAAAATATTTATACCCAAAAACGACAATCTATTACAAATCCACAGTAAGATAGTGTATCAAACACAAGAATTTCGAATTATTTACAATTAATATTTTTTTATCTACAATGACCGATCTGGTTGCTCAGTGAACCCTTAAGATACGATAAAATCCCCTTTTTATTTTACAGGAAGACATCGAAAAGATCGACCTCTCTGATCCAAATCTCAACAAGGCCGCCACCAAAATCCAGGCCTCTTTCCGCGGCCACAAAGTGCGCAAGGACGTGAAATAAGGTGACCTCGATGTCATCAAAAGACAGGATCGTCTCTGACTTCGTAAACACGATATATTACTTATAAAAAAAAGTTTTTATTTAACGATTTCATTGTTTATATCAGTATTTAATATTGTATCCACGATTCTTGTTCACGTTGACTAATTAATAATCGAAAGTATTACTTAGTGTCAGCTTGTCAGAATTGCCTAAAATGGCGTTTAAACAATTTATAACCGAGTAGTATTTGAGTGATAGATTTGTACAAAAACTGTCAAAAATAAGCTCAAGTACATTGCCCAAGAAAAGATCTCAAATACGGGCGAGATTTATTGCTTGGTTTTAGACGTTTACATATAGTCTTACTTAAACGTCAAATTACCCACAACTTCGGAGGCATCCTCAAAAATTTTCAATAGCTCACAGATTACTGGATACTACTGCTGCTTATATTTAATGCTGAATGAATTGTCAGTCTGTATATCACCATCGAGTGTATATTGTAAGTATCGATTTATTATTAAACGAAACTATCGTTGACTTAGTACATAATTAAATGTTTAGTCAGTATTTGGTAAATCTCTAGTCCGTTAGTAATGTGATCCTTTGTTGAAATAATATTACGGACTAAATAAAATTTGTTTTAATTGGCTGTCTTGGTGTTGATTTAAAATCGTGAATACGAAGTTAGTAACATTTGAAAAGATTACTAGTAAAGTAAAATGAGTAATTGTGTCGGGTATGTCAATTCTTTACTGTCAAAATTAATTGTCAATTTGTAACTCATTGTTGTGAATATCAAAGTTTGGATTCGGTTTACTTTGCAAAATATTTTCATAACTTTAAAAATGTGTATATTTATGCACCGTTTGAAATTACTTCCAAGTAAGATTTATGTAAAATGTTTTCCGTTTCTTCAAAATAACTTTCCCATAATTTTGTTTTTTTAAAATTGTGTACTCGGCATCGGATTGACGTGTCTCATGAATACCAAAGAGTAGAAAATACTGAAAGGAGTGAATTGAACTATTTATAATATAATAGGTATCTATCCCGTTTTTTCTATTATAAATTTTGATCACACTACTTCGTGTACCTTATAAGTCAAATATGGGCATATTTTTATTTTTATTAATAAAATAACATTCCACCTTCTTTCGATGTTTGTTAAAAATTAATATTTTATTTTAGATTAATGTAGTTTTAAGATTAAATAGATTTAGTGGCAATCCAAAAGCTTTTTTTTATTGTATTATTTTAATAAGTTATTGTAAGAAGACACAATTTATTTTCAAGTGATTTTTTTGTTTACAAGACAAATTAATATTATTATTGTGTTGTTTTAATATTACACAATCTTGCTGGATTTTCCTGTAAATTGCTGGTATATTTAGGGTTTATATTAAATAAAATATTTAATATTCGCCTATATTACAAGTTTGTTTTATTTATCTTTGTAGCATGACCTTGATTTTAGAAATTTATAACGAGTACAAAACCGCTGCTAACAGAAGTGATTACGTTTTTGTTGTTTTTTGTAAATAAAGAGAAATAGATAAGGAATAATTCGTATAGTTATCTTCATACCAACAGAGAGCCATTGTAGCCATATATTTTTTTGATGATAACAAAGTTCAGTAGTCGGATAAAAAGTACCAAGTCCAGTATTCAGGGACCTTCACTACCACAGACGGTAAAATTATCAAAAAAATTTAATGTGCAACAAACACTGCTGCTACTAAAATGGAAGGATAGGAAGGAATATAAGAGGAAGGAGGGGGGCCTTTGCCCTGCAGTGGGACATTGCACTGTGGACCGTGAGCTAATCCTTGCTTCAGCACGAATGGGCCGGCTCGACCACAGTGATACCACGATTTTACAGAAAACCGGCGTTAAACAACGCTTTCGTTGTGTTTCCCCAATTGGGTCCTATCCCCTTTTAAAAGGTCGGCAGCGCACTTTTGACTCCTATGGTGTTGCGGGTGTCCATGGGTGGCAGTAATCGCTTACCATCAGGCCATCAGTTTGCTCGTTTGCCCTCATATCCAATAAAATAAAAGTGAAAGTTTGTCAGGATATATGGATGTTTGTTAGTCTTTCACGCCAGAACGCCTAAACGGATCTGGATAATCTTTGGTACAGAGATAGATTATAGTCTGCAATAACATAAAACCTACTTTTTATCCAGGTCGGACCCAATTCTAAAGTCCACGCCCACGAAGTCGTGGGCAGAAGCTAGTAATAAATAAATCATAATACTAAAATGGATCTAGGGATCCGTCTAGTTACCCAAATCCCACGGGTGCAGTGGTCATACCGTACATACATACATATTTGAGAGCTTAAGCTCAAAAAAAGCCTTATTTCCGCTATTTTTTTTTTCTGCGCCGCTAGATGCCGTAATAAGGTCTTCATACAAACTAAAGGACTTTACAGGTTACAACCTTTAATGTCACTGGTTTAGTTAGGTAGTTATACGTATCTAGTACCTACTTACATGATTGTACACCATTTTGCTTCTAAACCCCTGCATCGTTTATCAAAAGGCGTATCTTACCCATATCAATGTCAGCATCCTATTAATGTTTAATAATTAAAACAAATGGAACTGTAATATTCATACAACATTGATCGTAAAGATTAAGGTCTGAAAGGTGAAAATTGCAAGAATGGATTCAGTTTTCTTAATAGCTTGAACGAAAAAGTTAATAAACGATGTTTTATCATTAACACTTGTTGGGTTAGATTATAACGGAGGTACGTGGCTTGAATTTGAGTTTAAGACCTATGGCTCTACAGTCGACAGTCCATTGTTTATTTTTAATAAGTAATGTGGGTCGCACATTACTAGTATTCTTGTTAACCCTTCGTGCTAAGCTAAATGCTTGTATTACGAGTGGGTTCCTACTACATTACCGACGGTAGTGCAATGGGTTTCGAACTGGCAACCACATGATCGCAAGTCCAACACCCTAGCCATTAGGCTACCGCCGCCGAAGCTTTATATCCCTAAACTTACCGATTAAGCATATTATAATCAACTTTTTAAGGTAATCCTTTTTTATAGGTAAACTTTTCGTCGCAACTGTACTTACCTCTTTTAGATTCTCGATTGATCAAGGATGTGCACTACAACTTATCCAAGTTACATCGTAATGAATGATAAAGGAATGCAGATAGGACAAACAAAGAAATATTCATTTTTGAATACAGATTATTAGAGTCTACAGATTATTGCTTTTAGATTGTTAGCCTTAGAGGTAATAGAATAGCCTTTTTCATGGCTAAACTGTGTGCGAATGGCGCAATGTATAGCGGCAAAATTTGTGCCTTTCGGAATGCGTTATCAACATTCGTATCAAGATTTTCATTGTGAACCTTTGCATAACAGCTCAGAAAAGTTTCATTGTACTCGAGTGAATGATAGTGGACGAAAAAACACAAAATGAATTATTCATGATGTGAAATAATTAAGTATTAGTATTGTTTTTACCTTTGGTTTATTTACTTTTGATGACATAACCTCACGCTATCCTAACATTACAGAGCGCTATTTGTAATTGTTTGTTAGAAATGTATTTCGAATATATTCTAAATTCTGTGATGAAGAAATTCATAAGTAATTTTGTGATCTAACACTGTAATCGAAAGACATTTAAGTACAGAAAAATTTTAAGTTTCAAGACTATTTGTCTATCTGTGTGTAGCTTTGTAGATCATAAATAGACAATCCAATTCCAAAATAGATTTTTTGTTATAAGGCTAGTTTAATTGCGATGGTTTGTTCCGATTAATTCGCTTCAACCGATTTGAAATCATAGATCTCCAGATTTTCTTTATTATCATTCACTGAAGTAAATCCATCTTTTCATTTAGTATCAAATAAAACACAAAATATATTTAAAATCTTAATTTACTCATACATGTTGTATTTATAATACTATTCGCTAGCGGACATACCGATGATTCACATAAGGGTACATTGCAGATGCACTGTTTTGGTTATTATAATATCCGTTAAGAACATTAGGCTGACTTACGTAAGGAAACGGTAACTTACCAACACCATTATTACTAACTTTACTACTGCTATCAGCGATATTCCTTCTTATATCAATGTTTATTGGTTCATCGTTACTTTCAGAATTTCTTATTTTTATTTCCACATCCTTCCATGCTCTCCAAATTCTATCTAAAGTATTTTCTGGTCGAGCTTCTGGGCAGGAGGTATCAACGTCTGGTTGGTGTGGATCATAAGGATTATTATAAATTGGTTGGTTCTCATTTTGGTAATAAGTCTGGCTATATTCTGGATTATCTGTAAATAGATTGTTATTACTTTCGATCTGACCAACATTTGGATCGATTTGTGTCTGATCGTAATACCGTCTGTATTGATCATAGACATTTTGGTGATACGGATTGTAGTAAAAATTTTGAAGTGTGTGAGGGACGTTCCAAGTTTTGCTTCTTGCGTCGTCATATGTATTAGTAGGTTCTGCAGGCAAAATCGGTGTCCTTTCTTCAATTTCCTCATAATCATGGTTAATTATTGTGATGCAATCCTTTGGGTCTGGGAACAAAGAAAATGAAACAATAAATTAATTGCAAAAAAAGTGATGAAATAGTAGTCCAAATCAACATACAATAATACACAATGAAGCATAATGAAAAGATTATTGAACATAGATCTGCGTAAATTATAGCTAGTTAAGTAATACCGATTTGCTATTAGAATTGTTAAATGAAACATCAACATTACATTCATCACATACAATTACTCTTTTGCGAAATGCATATTAAGAGATAAGGATATATCACTTATTTACAATATTCAGAATGGAGTACTTAAGTAGATAGATGAAATCTAAGACAAACTATTTTAAATTACTCTGTAGTAAGATTTAGAGTAAGTAATAAAACAACTTACCGTAATGAAACTAGTCTTAATAGATATTTCGCAATTTATAATCATCATCACAAGAAAGCTGATCATAATCGAGCGCACCGACAATGCCCTGAAAGTTGAAGACAAGTATGAGTCAGTCAAATCGCGAAATAATATAAGACTAGCTTCATTGAAGAAATATTTCAAATAAACACAACTTACCTTTATTTTCTTTAGTATTAGAATGTTTCATTTCAATATCTTGCTTATTTTTATCGTCTTTAATTTTACTATCACTATATTGTGTTCCATGTAAAACTATATTTTCTTTTGTTTGAAGTTTGTCTAATTCATTTGATTGTTTAGGTGGTTTTTTATTTATTATTCTCTCCTCTATTTGTGGTTCAAGTTCATCAAAACTGTCTCGTGACAGCAACTGCTGTATCTTATGTCTATCATGATCAGGAATTTTCTTTATGCTGATTAGATGGGTTCCATTTAAGATTTGAATAATTTCCGGTCCATTGTTAATCAGATCAGCTGTACTAGGATCTTTTTGTTTAAGGTCATCTTTTTTTGTTTTATTATTTACTTTTATTTGTGTGACTTCCTTATTTTTAGTCTCAGGTTTAGTTTGATCTCTATTTATGGATGGTAATGGTTCAGCTTCATCAATAAAAAAATGATATCTTCGCTTTATATCTAATAAATTTACTTCTTCGTTTGTAGCTGGTATGGAAATATCTTCTTTATTGTCATCTTTAGGTAAATTTACTGGACTTTCATGATATTTATTTTGAGTGACTTTACTTTCTTGATTTAATAGGACTTTATTTTCCCTATTTGGGCTTTCACGTTCATCCGTCTTTAGATCTACTTTATTTTCTATAGTAAATGGTATGTTGTCTTCTTTAAACTCACTTAAAGGATCTCCCTTATTTGTCACGCGAACATTTTCATTGTTTGCATTAAAATCTAATTCTTTATTTGAAATTGAATTGTTTTTCATATTTTCCAGCATTTTTATTCGTACGGCATGTGCTGGATTAGGGACAACTTTTGTAGTTTTAAGGATTACTGGAATTTTGGTAGGTATTTTTTGTGGAGTAGTATCCATATGAAGGTTGATTGGTTTTTGCATAACTATAGGCTTTAGAGCTGGTTTAAGTGAAGTTGGCATCATCTTAGGCTGCAAGCGTACGTTTACTGCCTTCGGTTGAACCTTAGGCTCAACCTGATTGGTTTTGTCGGGAACACTTTGTCTTTCTTCTCTTTTCTGTTCAGATTCATCACATGGATCATCTTCCAAAAGATACGGCTTCTCTCGTTTTTGGATTTTAAGTTGTTGTTCCAAATACCTCTGAAAATAAAATTAACTTAAATTCTTAAAGCTACATAATACTTAAATGAATTTACTGTTTCTATCTCCTCTTACATCATTTGTCTTATTATGGTAAGCTTTAATCATTGTAACCCTTGAAAGGGTATTTCTCTGTTTAATTTAAACATAATAATATCTGAAACACAATATTTAAACTAAATCATGTCAACCGTTATAATATTTACAAAACTATTCAGGTTTATCATTATTTATAATCATACATTATTAAGTCCTATGTACTTTTGAGCTTCTACTGACAATTTTATAGATAAACTCAATTACACTGCTCGACTTGTGAATCGATCTCAGAATCCTGATACTCAATAGCCACTCTTACGATCATACTATTCCATAATCTATATATATAAAAGAAGAACCTGACTGACTGACCTATTGACTGACGTATCAACGCACAGCCGAAACTGCAGGAGCTAGATCCCTGAAAGTTTGCAGGCTGGTTCCTTTTGCATTGTAGACGCGCACTAAGAAAGGATTTTTGGAAATTCAACCCTTAAGGTGGTGACAAGGGGGTGAAAGTTTGTATGAAAGTCCGCACGTACTACTATGCGTTTGACATACACAAACACAAACGTATTTATTAAACGATGACATCGTCAAGATTATGTACAGCTGTCATTCGCTGTTGACATTTTGACAATTGTTTTCTTCCTTAGTTATATTTAACACGTTTTATGTTATGAAACCTCCATGGTATAGGTACAATGGGCACAGTATATTAATTTTAGAAACATAAATCACATAAGTACGCAGGCGAAGCTGCACATGGAAAATCTAGTTATACTTAACGAAATCATCATCATCTCAACCTTTTGGGGTCCGCTTCTAACCAGTAATTGATTGAATATCAATATTTTACACGACGTGACTGATATTTGGATTACAAGAAAATACACAGAAAAAACGTTTGACAAATCTTTACTTCAGATAATAATTATTAAACTTACCGTTTGATTCTCCACAGCCAAACATGAACTCATTAGTATCAAACCCAAAAACAAAATTTTTAGTGCCTCCATTTTTTTTAAACAGTAACACGCACAGGGGATCGTTCCATTGCAGCCATCTATAGAACAATGACGAACATTCTAATCTTATGTTTGTACAATTTTCAAAAAACATAATTAATCGATTCTTCATAGCAGCCTGAATTATAATTATTATTCATTATAAATGTTATCTAATCAAATCTATTTTTATCAAATATATGACTAGTTGGTTTATATTTTCATTTTAATGTAAATTAGTTTCACGATTCTGTTGTGATGTTTCCAATTTTACAGTTACTGTTATCGAACAAAAAAAAAGAATGCGGCTAAAGGGAAGATCTAGACGGATTTCTTAGAACAAGTGAGGAAATAGAGTAGGATCAGAGTCGTGTCAAGACGTCAAAATAGAAGGCAGAGGATAGAGAATAGTGGAGATTACTCCACTGACAAGAGCAGAGCTCTAAAATTATAGATCACGGTTAAGGCCAGAGATAGCCTAGTGATACAAGTCGAAGGTCTCTAGTTCGAATTCAAGGAACCCAGTCGTACAATGCATATGAATAATTAGTGAATTAAGTATCACATGTTTAAATGATGAAGGAAAACATCGTAAGAAAACCTGCATTCCATTCTCTCGATGTCTATCACACAGTTTATACTAGCACAGACACCGACGTTAACTCTATCGTAGCATATGCTGTATCTTTAAAAAAAACATATATTTTTACACAATAAAAAATATTTGATTTGATTGATGTCGTGACAAGTCTACCAACCTGCGTTAGGCTAGCATGTTGGACTATAGCCTAATCCCTCTGTTTCTGACAGTATAATGGGTTGATGGTGCAGCATTACGTGAATTCCAATTTTCACAACTTTGTTCGCAGTCTTATCGGATGAGACTGGTAGCTGACTCCAACAAAGTCAGTTATTTTCTTACTGCTTACAATCCTTATTAATATTATAAATGTGAAAGTTTGTGAGTATGGATGAATGGATGTGTGGATGTTTGTTACTCTTTCACGTCAGAACGGCTGAAGGGATCTGGATAAAATTTACAAAGCCGCGGGCAGAAGCTAGTCTTATATTATATAAAGCGCACAAGAAATTAAAAGTCATGACAATTTATTTATTTGGTATTAATAAAGCTATAAATGGTACATATCAGTTGGTAGAATGTCGGGTAGAATTCCAATACGGCCGATACGAACAACACGATGAGAGTGACAACCCTGCTCACGCTTCGTATTAACGTCAGGGTTGTCGGTGGCGTGTAAGGCAGCGACTTTCTTAGGGATTTCATTTCGTACGTTGTAACTGTATCTTCTGGTGGCGTGACCTGAAATAAAAAATATCCATATAAACAATTCGTAATACCTATACGTAAATGAATATTTTATTGTGAAGCGTAAGTTTGTGAATATTTATATCTAATTTAGGTATGTGGTAACTTCGAGCGAATTAAATTAATAAAGATATCTACTGTTATTTCTAATGTATCAGAATGGTGATTTAGTCTAGTGGTCACAAGTGCGATTGCTACACCAGAGGTCCTGGGTTCGATCCCGAGGTCGAGCAAAGTGTTATTGGGTTTTTCTATGAAATTCTCAGTAGCAGCTCGGAGTGTGGATTTGTGCCCGGTTAATGGCAATAGGCTCGCCCCCTATTACATGGGACCTAAACATACCAGGCGAACTGTGGGTGTACTTTAGTACGCCTCTGCCTAACCCTTCGGGGAATACAGGCTTGATGGTATGTTATGCAGAGTGGTGATCCAACGGCACTAAATAGCATAAGAGTATAAGTTGTATTTCGCCGAGTGAGTGAGGTTACCGGAGGCCCAATCCCCTTTTAAAAGGTCGGCAACGCACTCGTGACTCCTATGGTGTTGCGGGTCCATGGGCGGCGGTAATCACTTACCGCGCTTTACCGCGTAAAAAAAAAACACAAAAGCCGATCGCTCAGCCGCCATGCCAAACGTATCGTCGCCAGTAAATACGTAGAATAAAATTGTAACAGGCCGATGTCTGTACATTATAGATATTAAAGGAAAACGTATATGGGGGTCTTTAATACGAGTAGAGCAACACAAGCCAAAATAACAATTGTTACATTTTTGTCTGTCTTTCTGTATGTTTGTACGCTCATCGCGTAAAAACTACTGCATGGAATTGAATGCAGTTTTCACGGATGTATTGCTAGAGGTCTAACTTAATATCTGGTGCATGTTTCATCTTGATACGCCACCTAGAATTAGATGTAGAGTATGCTAATCTTTTTGAGACGTGAGTGAAACTGCGGGCAACAGTTAGTACTGACCTAAAACTATTGTATATTACCTTAAATCCTACAAGTCCAGACTCAACGTGTGATGGCACACTGCCTTTGGAGCATGGCTGGAAATTATTTAAATACTATACTACCTTTAGATTGTAAGATAAACCAAAGGCACTGCAGTAATTTCACCGAGGTGTACTTCACTCAGATTTGAAAATGGTTCCAGTCTAACTGCCGTCATAGACGCCACTTATCTATTCTATACTTATAATAAATCTGTAGAGAGGTCAATTCTGTACATGAAATATATTTCTAAAATAATAACTATCAGCGGGTGATTAGTGATCGATACTGACGCCAAAAATGCAGCCAGTAAAATTTTTGTCTGTCTGTCTGTATGTAACGAACATAGAAACAAAAACCACTCGACGGATTTCAACGAAACTTGGTACAATTGTTCTTCATACTCCTGGGCAGATTATAGTATACTTTTCATCACGCTACGATCAATCACCCTACTAAAACTTCAATAAAGTCCACCCGTGAGAAGCCGGGACGGACCGCTAGTCGTTAATAAATTGTTACTTTCCAGTGATTACTATATTTGGACTATTTTACCGTTATTAGCTAAAGATGCCGTTAATTGATATTTCTGAGTGCAGCAGTAAGTAGGTACTACTTATTTGACATAATTTTGAGACTCAAAATTATGATATCTGGGGTTCCATTTTTTTTTTCTCATAATTCTCATTAATTCGTATAAGTAATATTAATAAATTACTAACTGTAAATCGGTCTGTAAGTTTGTCATTACAAGACTATTGAAGAACGATAACCTACCTTTTCGGTGATAACCTTCTCGGTGTTATCAGTAGGTACCGACTCGGGCTTGACGTCTGCGTGTATCGGTTGCGCATGATTAGTGACAATGTGTAATGCACCTACTGCACTTCTCTTTACTCGGGGCAGGAATGACGGTGATGATGGCTGCAATCGATCAGAGAAATAATTTATAATGGTGGCTTTTGAAATTATTGCTACTTCTCATATGAAGTGATTTCACCTGTGACATTTCACAGCCTGCAATATTTAACTTCAGGGTAATTTAATATACCATCATCATACCATCACGACTGTATTCCCCGAAGGGTTACGCAGAGGCGTACTAAAGTACACTCACAGTACGCCGGTATAGGTCCCATGTAATAAGAGGCGAGCCTATTGCCAGTAACGGGCAGAAATTCCAAACTCCGAGCTGCTATTGAGAATTTATTAGAAAAACCCAATAACACTTTGCTCGACCTGGGAATCGAACCCAGCACAAGCGTAGCAGTCACGCTCAGGACCAATAGGCTATTGAGGCAGTTAATTTACAATTATAACACTTGGTTATTCCGTTCAAATATAAATTATAATCATGGCGATTATAATGGGGAACAGATGTCGGATTTTGGTACCTACTTATTTGATATTCTACGGGATGGTAGATTTACTGTTCACAGCAGATAAGCAAATCAAACCTACTTTGATGGTTTTTTTTATGGGATAGGAGGGCAAACGAGCAGACGGATCGCCTGATGGTAAGCGATTACCGCCGCCCATGGACACCCGCAACACCAGAGGAGTCACAAGTGCGTTGCCGACCTTTTTAAAGGGGGTTGGGCCTCCGGTAACCTTACTCACTCGGCGAAACACAACGTAAGCGTTGTTTCACGCCGGTTTTCTGTGAGGCTGTGGTATCACTGCGGTCGAGCCGGCCCATTCGTGCCGAAGCATGGCTCTCCCACGTAAAATTTTACGTTGGATAAGACGCTTCTTGGGTAAACATAATATATTTGTAAAGTTTAAAAAGTCAAAAACTGATACTAAATTCGCGTAAAGCGTTAAAGTTAGTGCTTAGTAATTATAATCTTACCCTTTCATAATTGTGAGCATAAACAGAAGAAATAATTATAAATATAACACCCGCCTTCATTTTTTTACATTGTTCGTACTGATTTTACAAAATCGCATTTACATTTTTATAGAGACCAATAAAAAAATATCGCAGGAAGTTATCAATATGTTACACATAAAAAAATATATGGAGTTTCGACAAAATAACTCAATTGGTTTTAGAATATGTACCCATCTCACTAAAATATCAAAACAATGTTGAAATTGTTATCTCTTTTTCTGATTTTATTTTTTAATAATATTCATGGACACAGTTCAAATGTAAGTAAAAATAAATAAACCTAACTTCGTTAATTTGGCATGCTACATTTTGTAAAGTTATAAATTATCTGAAAGAATAATTCGAAGCAGGATTCGAACTTGTGTTCTTCGATTTAGTACATCGAAAGCTTAGTCATCTAAACTACTGATGCCTGTGATGTCTTTGGGTAGGATTGAGTGATTCAAAATCTTTATATTATTGTTCGTAGTCATATGTCAAACTGAAACATTATAATGGATACCCGCCGCTGGGGAAGGTGAAGGGTAATATCGGACTTCCGTGGCCTAAGAAACGTACGATGTCCTACCCTTTACCTATGATTGGGGCCATGGGCTACACGAGCGCTTTTGTTCCACGTTCATTGGTAGGTCTTGCGTAATTTGATAAAAAGCGCTACGAACACTTTATAATCCAATCTTTTATGGAGTGATGTCTATAATTAGGGTATTTACATTACTATTTTGACTTAATTTCATATAAATTCGAAAGCAATCCACGATCTATGATGATGAATGTGTACAGAAGATAAAGAGGTGCTGTCAGGTGGTCGTGTCGTCCGCTAAATTTAGAGCTCCCCCGGGAAATCACTGGTGGCCGGGATTATTACGAGTATAGTGAGTCCCGGGTTTTAGAGAGCTATTTATTTATAGGTGACGGTTATTTGTGTGTAGGCAACCTTATTGGCTCACAACCTGCCTACTATTGGTCGATATCTGCATTTTATTTATTCAAATTAAGAACAAATAGATCTATCAAATCAGTTCCATTGTACTTGTCGCAATCTAATACGTTGAATATTGAGGAAATAAAGAATAGTGTACTTACACATGAAATAAAAAAATCAAACAAATAATAAAATCTATAGAAATGTCTCAAGAATCTTTTAGTATCCGATTGAACAACGAATCGGTTGCTAAAACATCCAATTCTTTGTTTCCAGATTATTTAAATGTCTGTCAAATGCAAGTTATTATTACTTCCCGCACTAGGGAATAAGTTTTTTCACAAACATTCAATTAATAATTAAAAAACAAGATACAAAATACACCCAGACTCGAAACAAATATCCGTGGGACACAGAAATATTTACCACAGGTGGTAATCCAACCCAAGACTAGTGGAAAGGTGACCACCTTAGCGATGGGCGGAATTGATTCGTTTTATGCATTCGTCCTGAAAGCCAACTCGCACGTCTAGCTCGGCGATGAATCAATTCGAATCAACAACCACTGCAACTCGAGTTATTCGAGTAGAAAAAAAAACGACTCGTCCCATCGCTACACCACCCCAACCTCTACACCAGTCGTTATGTTTGTGAAATACGCAAAGGTATAATATTAGTTTTTGGAAAATAATAATGCTGGTAATATCTAGCGATAATACAACAAATATCAACTTAAAAAAATTAAAAAAGAGATGATGATCTTTAAACGATTGAGCAGATTTTCTTCAAATATAGCTAAGAACATTCTCGATTAACACACCTTTCAAACAAAAAAAAAAGATCAAAATCGTTTCACCCGATCAGGCGCTACGATGCAACAGACAGACACACAGATACACACTATAAACTTATAAAACCCCTCTTTTTCGTCGGGGGTTAAAAATCAATTAAAATGTCAATTATTTCCAAGCATTTGTAATCAATAAATCAATCCTTGAAATGTTATTTCAACGTTTCCTATCATAATCAGTTTATCTAAGCCCTAAGGCCTCAATCTGCCTCAATTTCATTCAATACAATACCTCGTGTACGCTGACACCGCCGCTCTATCGACCGCTGAATATATTACAGAATTGGAACATGCTTCACATGAAAGCTTTGTCGGTTGTTGCTACAGGAAAATTTAGTTATTTCCATCGGCTTTCCATTGAGTTATAAGTGATATCGTACTAGTGCAATAAATAAGTAGGTGGCTTCGTAAATAAAAACTTTTATTTACCGATGAAAATACACTTTAGGCCATTATTTAAAGAAGCAAGCCTAAAATAAAATCCAGGTAGGGTCCAAGTAAGCAACGGCATTTTATTATATGTTGGGTCATTGAATAAAAAAAAATAAGCAATAACCAACCCATTATACTGTCCCACTGCTGGGCACGGGTCTCCTCTCAAAATGAGAGGGATTAGGGTGGACTATAGAGTACACCACGCTGGCCTAGTGCGGGTTGGCAGACTACACACGCCATCGAGAAAATCACTCAGGCATGCAGGTTTCCTCACGATGTTTTCCTTCACCGTTTAAGCGTTTGATAATTAACTATTTAATACGCACATGACTTCGAAAAGTTAAGTCATTGAATATTAAGCTATTAATCGTTTCAATTATTTTTGCAGTAGTACTACAGTTGTATTACAGTATTTGAAATAGTTTTTTTTTTATCATTAAGCATTGATCTAGCAGCCGATTATCGAATATGACATTTATGTACCTAATGATAATAAAATTGCTACAGTAGGTAACAAGTTTACGATAAGTAACGATGGATATTCGAGAAGTTATATCGACCTCTTTTGTGTTTGATTCAAATCTCGAATAGCGAAACCCCGAAAAAATAATTGAGACAGAAAGTGTCTTAAGATCGTTTTAAGATATTTTCCGACTGGAAAAACTGCCAACTAGAGAAAATACTAGTACAAGTGCAGACGCGTTAGTGCGCTTTCAAATGTGGTATGCATGGTAGATAAATAGGTAATAATATGCTACGACAACGATATAATAAATATCACAATCAGTGTTGCCATTGATTGCCTTCTTCTACCGAATTGCGTAGATTTTCGCAGAGGCGTACTAATGTACACTCACAGTTCGCCGGTATGTTTAGGTCCCATATAATAGAGGGCGAGCCTATTGCCATTAACCGGGCACAAATCCCAAACTCCGAGCTGCTACTGAGAATTTCTTAGAGAAACACAATAACAATTTGCTTGATCTGGGAATCGGACCCAGAACCTCTACCGTAGCAGTCACACTCGGGACCATTAGGCTAATGAGGCAGGTGGCAAACAGCTAATAAAAAAAATGGTTGTATGAGGTAGTTCTCAAGAGACCGCGGCCATGTGTCAAGTTATAACTTATTCATTACCCCTGCAGCTAGTGTGCACTTGGGTTTTATTTTTCAATATAAAATCACGTTCCCTACCTACACAGGAGAAATAAATTTTTGTATATGATTTGTTATTTTTATAACGACACGTTTGACAGGTTTACTACCTGTCAAACGTGTCGTTATAAATAACGTAACGTATAGTGTCGTTAACGTGTCCTGTTTTTTTTTTTCTGATCTCTTCCAGAAACTAGTAAATGATGCGGACCTGCAATCAGCCCTGATGCCGCAAGAACTGAACCCGACTTTCATCTCTGATAAGGTATTTGTTTTAATCATTATCATCATCACCACAGTCATTAATAGGGATAATACCGAAGATGATGACTTTAATATTACTATATCTACTGACATATCATTTTCACATTGACCCCACTAAAGTGCTCAAGGCCACCAGTTAGAGATGGTTTTATGTTAGGGCATTTATTTTTTTGCCCAAAATGCCTGAGCTTCGGCCCAGTTAGGTCAGATATGGGATTCTTCCCATCTGTACCTCCTATAGGTTAAAGTCACCCTAACTAACTAACTAGGCCGCCTGTTAACGGTTCAAATTTAAAAATCGAAAACTTTCTTATGTATTTTTTTATAAAACAACAATCAGCTGTTCCAGGACGCTCCATGGCGCGCTGTGTTCCCGTTAGTCGGGCGACAGCGGCGCGACTTAGATGTGGTTGTTGACTCGGCTCCTATACCCGCTGCGACTGTGTCGCACAATTTGAAACTGTACAGTCGCATGGCAACTTGTATAGCGCTGGCGGTTGCCGCGATTGTCGAGATAATATTGTACGTAGTTGAGTTTTATACCGTCACTTGAATAAATGATTGCTTAAAGTTGGTTGTGTTTTTCATTTAATCAAGGTATTTTTCGTTACCTGCTAAGTATATTGAGTTAATTGAGAGTAAATTAACGAATACGGAGCTATACATCAAAAACCAATATACACTGATCTAGCATGGTACAAGCTTTTGGTACAAAGACGAGTCAACTTATAAGTACTGGATAATTTATGGCTCATATTTTCGTGAATCGTTTTGATTGTGACTCAACAAAAGGCGCCATTTTAGTAGCCATCCTCACCTTCTGAAATGACAACAGCGATTATGTAATGAGATACATATCGTATAATATTTAAGGCATTGAATTTCTTTTCATCCAATTCTTAGACATAATTATTTGATTTGACAGCTTACTTTTAGTTGCGTAACTGTTGCGCAGCTGTAGTGCAACTTTAAGAAAACTGACTAAATTTTACCAAACTGTCAACGTTATCCTTAATCGTGTGATGAGTTACCTACTTAAAAATATAAGGCAATTAACAGCGAGGCAGATTTCCTAAGAACGATCAAGATCAAAATTTTAATTTAAGAAAGAAAAAAAAGAAGAAAGAAAGAAGTGTGTGCGTTTTATTTAAGCTATCTGCTAAATCTCCATTCAAAAACATAACAAATTACCTTCTCGTTAATATAACTTCTTGCTTATCAATTAGGAAACTATAACACCTTACAGCTTCAACTGTTTACTCGTATAACTACATATGTTACAACTGACAAATGTATTGTGGGCATGAACCCAATGCGTAATATCACACAATGTGCAGTTATTCTCATGAACATCATTAATAATGCAGGATTATACCATTATGTACCTAGTACAGGTAAATACAATACTAAGTATCGATCACTGAGGAAGTAGAATATGGAATAAAAATACAGGGAACCATAGAAACATGAAACATGTGTTTCGAATTTCGCGCTTGAGGGCCAGTTACCAGGCTCTAGCAGTCTGCAGTCCGAAATTTTTGGTGTTGCAAGTGTATGGGCGGCGATGACTACTTACCATCAGGTGGCTCGTCTGCTCGTTTGCCGTTGTAGCGACATCTACCGCGCTACATACAAACTATACGACAAGTCCTGAATCGCGCAGGTGAAGTTTGCAACGCAACTTGCATATTATACAACCGCCCGACATCAACCGAAAGGCCGTGGCCCGCCAGGCAAAATACCCACCTGGTCGGAGGATCCACCCATGGCGAGAGGGGCAACACTCCTCGCCCCTCTACACCGTCATAATCTATCTATACTTATAATAAATCTGTAGAGAGGTCAATTCTGTACATGAAATATATTTCCAAAATAATAATAATAATAACTATCAGCGGGTGATTAGTGATCGATACTGACGCCAAAAATGCAATCAGTAAAATTTTTGTCTGTCTGTCTGTCTGTCTGTCTGAATGTTTGTTATAGAAACAAAAACCACTCGACGGATTTCAACGAAACTTGGTACAATTGTTCTTCATACTCCTGGGCAGGTTATAGTATACTTTTCATCACGCTACGATCAATAGGAGCAGAGCAGTGAAGGGAAATGTTGGGAAAATTAGTGATTCATGAGAAAGGTTTCAAGCTATAAAACATCACGCTACAACCCTTAGGAATGGGGCAACGCAGGTGAAATCGCGGGCGAAGAACTAGGGAACAAAGTAACTATTCCACGCGGACGAAGTCGCTGGCAAAAGCTAGTCAGTAATAAAAAAGTATTCCGATTTTTACGGATTTCTCACGGTCTTAATTAATAATTTATGTGGGACATAGTAGAATTAGAATTGATTTCACAATAAGATAATAATTTATAATATTATTTATTTATTGTGATTTTTCTCAATTAAATCATAAATTATGATTAGTAGGTTTACTTACCATAAACCTAAACTACGTATACCATAACCGATGGACACCTGCAACACCAGAGGAGTTGCCGAGCCTTAACCCCTATGGACTGCAGACTACCAGAGCCGCAGCAACCGAGTAACTTACGCGTAAAAGTTAAAACATACACTAACGTGCTTTATGACAGACTCCGACGTAAGGGTGGTTGCTAGCCAGTCAGACCCAAGAGGCCTTATTACCGATCAAGTTAGATAAGCAGTGAAGAAATGAGGAAAAAAATCTTATTCTATTAGTAAACACACGACCCATCTTACTCAACTGCGCTGGAAGGAGAAGGAGGGTAGAGTGGCCGTTTTCTACGTAGTATTATTAGTTATATATTTAATTTCATTATTTGTAGCGACCGAATCGCGGTTTTACCCGCACTGCTCGGTTCCTAAGTTCCTATGTTCCTAATGGACTATCTAACACAAATAGAATTTTCCAAATCACTTCAGGAGATCCAGTGATTACCCCCTACCCCGTCAAACTTTACCTCTTTATAATATTAGCATAAATTAATTTCTTGGGAAGACCAAGCATAATTAATTTAGGTAGACACAAATTATGCAATAGTAGGCCAATTACATGTCCTCACAGATAGCCAGCGATTATTAGTCTGTGCTTTTGTACGATTTAGTAATTATATTACTTTATATTGTATTCCAATAATCCACATCATCATTATCATCATCAACCTTTATACTGCCCTACCGCTGGGCACGGGTCTCACAATGAGAGGGATTAGGCCATAGCCCACTACGCTGGCATAATGCGGGTTGGCAGGCGTTGCAGCAGCCGTCGAGAAAATCTCTCAGGCATACAGGTTTCCTCACAATGTTTTCTTTCACCGTTTAAGCGATTGATAAATTTCTAAATACGCATAATTTCAAAAAGTCAGAGGGGCTTTATATTCGAACTCATGACCCTTGACTGGACAATCTAATGGTCCAATGAAGCGGCGGTAGCCTAATGGCTTGGGCGTCGGACTTGCGTTTATGTGGTGGTCGGTTCAACCGAAATGAACCCACTCGTAGCCCAAGCATTTATTTTCGCATGAGGGGTTAACAAGAATACTAGTAATGTGCGAAACACAATGCTGTAAACTTTAAAAAAACATCACTAGGCTAGCATTGTATACCACAATGTAGGTAAATGTAAATCGCCATGAAAACCCAATCAACACGCAAACTGTATCGTATCAAATCAATCCGTTTTTCGTTGTATATTAGATGATAATTAAATTGTGGCGTATTCATGGTTTTCAACCATGGTATTTAAGTGTATGTTGATGGGATTATACTGAACATAGTTGTTCGGCAGCACTATGAAGTGGCTTGCGTTGCTGTGTCTGATCCTCGGTTTCCTCTCGGCGAAGGTGAGATAATATAGTTATTATCTAGATTTTTTAATAAATACGAGCATGTGTATCATTCGCTCGAGTCAGTCAATGTCCTACTTCATTGGTCTAGTGGTCATTATCCAAGGTAGCAGGGTAAAGCACCTCGGTAAACCAAGTATTTTCTGAGAGATCTCCAGCGACATAACCCCCTTGCTAGCCTCTCTTGAAAAATTTAGGTGTCTCGAGTGGGAAATTTTCCCTTCCGTACACAAAATACGCGCTTTGTCGTGAGAGACGCAGCAGTCTTGGATATGGTATGCCATATCCAAGACTGCTGCGTCATTAGCCGTGTTTAAATACAAGCTAATAAGTACTGTAAATTTTCAAAATCCCTAATAACACACACTTCGTCCGACTTAAGAATCAGACCCTCGCAGCAGTCTTGGATATGGTATGCCATATGAAAATGTACAGTACTTATTAGCTTGTATTTAAACACGGCTAATGACAATTCCCCTCACCCCATATAAAAGGGTACCAAAAAACGCAAACAATCCTATGCCCAAGCTTTTGGGAAATACAGGTACACTCAATAACACTGTTTGCCTGGAAGTCGAACCCAAGACAGCAGCTTTCTCATTAATGAGACAGGCAAAGGAAATTAAAACTTGTATTTATAATGGTTATAGGCTCGCCCCGTATTATATGGGACCTAAACATACAGGCAAACTGTGGGTGTACAATAGTACACCACTGTCTTCGGGGATTACAGGCATGATGGTATCTATGTTATGTTATTAATAATTTGTATGTTCGATCTAAATGAACACAAAATTATTACCTAATGGATTGTTAGAATCTAATATGTTTCGCTCAAGCGTGGGGAACTCTTGGGCCTATTCAAATATAAGCGACAGGTATTCCGGTAGCGAAAAATACCGAGCGGTATTTCGCCGGGTATTTGTATAAAGATCCTTGGCCAGAACGAAAGTAGAATACCGCTCTATACCGTATAGATAGGCGGTATACTTTCACTAATTTTTTAAAACATAGCGGACGCGATAGAGGTGAGGTAGGTACGCCTCGGTTATTAGTAAAAATACCTAGGTACCCTGTATGCCTGGTTTTCAGTCACACTTGATTTCCGGTACTTACAGCGGTAGCGAATATCGCATAAATCTAAAAATGCCCTTACGTAGGTAGTAAATATAAGTAGCTACATTCGTTTACATAAAATTATTTTACAGGCTGATGACCTATCGCTGGAATCCCGAGCAGGTCCCCGGGACTACACTAGCCGATATGCTGAGTTAGCGTCACCCGTGCCATCACACGTCAATGTACCAGACCTACTTGTATCTCTTGCAGCTGCTGGCCACCATCGCTAGATCAACCAAACAGTGGCGGACATAAAAAATAACTACATCAACATTTTAGGGTTAACAATAACAATTTGCATTATAGAATGCACGCCACTGTCCAAATATCACTCGAAATTCGGATCAACATTTTAATTAAAATATATTGAATCAACATGTTCCTTAAACTCGAAATTATTATTCAATTATAGATATAATAATAATATTATCTATTGACCACAAAAAATATGTTTGTTCGATATTTCGAATTGATTTAATATTTATATGGAGATTTTAATAAATGATTTAATTTTAACATTATTTGAGATAAATTATAATAAAGACTTTGTTTTATGTGGTCATAAATTGGTGTATATGTAACCCACTAGTGCTTAATTGATTTTGAAATTTATTATTTTATTATTTTCTAGTATTAAGTTTAGCATATTTTTTATATAAGATTGTGTATTATAATTTTGATCAAAAATTGTGAACACAGAATTATTTATGTATTTATATTTATTATAGTATAAGTTCGCTCGTCTTGACTGTATTTTTATTTCATCATCGTGTTCTATTCCTAGGCTATTTATTACCTACATGATGAAAATGTTTTTTTTTTAATTAATAACATACCATCACGCCTGTATTCCCCGAAGGGTTAGGCAGAGGCGTACTTAATGCACACCCACAGGTCGCCGGTATGTTTAGGTCCCATGACCGGTCCCCCCGGGCACAAATCCAGACTCCGAGCTGCTACTGAAAATTTCATAGAAAAACCCAATAACACTTTTTTGGGGGGTTTTCTGTTTGCAGTTAATATTAATTTTCCTTTGAAAATAAGAACAGATACTTGCTCAATTAAACTTTTTATTTAAACTGAGTATTGTAACACACTATGCGAAATTTGCCCAAGTGATAAGAACACAATATTTATTGAATGTTGCGTCTGTTGATAATGTAGTTTTATAAAGATTAATAAAATATCTTAGAACAAGAACATACCAACCTCATAAGGTCAGAAAACCACAGTAACGTTTCACTGCTTCACAATCTAATTTAATTAATGAAGTTAAACAACATCACAAGATTGCTGTCCCACTGGTGGACAAAAGCCACGTTCTTCATTCTTTCCTTCATTTTAATAATAAGCAGGCCAAAACTGTATGATATAAATTCAAAAAGCTGTAAAGTAGGACATAAAATCCAACGCATCGTCCGCACAGTGGGTCACTATACAAAAAAATTGAACAATTAATCTAAAGTTCTATAATTAAATCATTTCTTGAAGAAATCTTGAACTGGGTCGATGTGAACGGCAGGTGAGTCGATGTATTTGCGTCGGGATGGGAATAAGCGCTCATAATTGAGATTAACATCGTGAGGATGACCGGCATTTCCATCGCGGCGATTCTCCCTCCCTATGGGGATATAATCGTACGGTACCTGAGGAATTAAGCATATTTATGTTGGCTGTATCTCTGTGATAAATCTCAGTGATAGCCATGTGTTCCATATTGACCTGTTTCGAATGACTTGTTGAATTCATTCATAGAATCTGAAGGTTTTTTTATCACTAACTTAACGGTGACGGAAAACATCGTGAAGAAAGCGGCACATCTTAAAAGACTGGAATTTTCTGGTTCAAGAAGTCTTCTTTCGTTCTAGAAGAGATTTGGTCTGCGAACTAGTAACTAGGTGAAAAGGAAGGGAACACGCTAAATACAGATCGATGACGAAATGGTCTAATGGCTGCGTTACGTTATTTGTACATATTAAATTCTTTGTCCTGAATGACTGACTGATGGATCAACGCACAGCCTAAACCGCTGATCGTAGAGACCTGAAACTCGGAGGGTGTGTTCTTTGTATGACGTAGGCATCCGATAAGAAAGGCGATTCCCAAATTCTACCCCTAAGGTGGTGAAAAGGGGGGTGAAAGTTCGTATGAAACCGTATTTTTTAGCGGGTGAAACCGCGGAGTACCACTGGTAATAATAATGAAAGCAGATAGAACAGTCTAAATTTAAAAAAAAAACAACTCCATTTATTACATAACGTGTCAATCAAAGTCATTAAAAACGTAATAACTAGGCAAATCAAATCTAAATGTTGATTGAATCATAAAGTAAGAACTAGTTAAGAGGGTGTCTCACAGTACACAATCAGTATAACTTGAGCTGTCCATCTATATTGTTCGTTCAAGACCATGGCTCAACCAATTGTTGGTTATATCACTTGGAAAATTTCAACGATCGTTTTCTATGGTTTGATTTGATATTACCTATAGGAGAAAATCCCTTTGAACATGCTACTCCGAAATGCTACATTTTTTCATTTTGATGCCAATGAAGTAAGACTGAAATAGATTCTAACCCTATTTTAGTTTAGAGATATGAATGCACGGGATCGTATAACTAAAACTAAATGATCAAATAGATTTATAGATATAATCTAAAAACAAATTTTCAAATTTACCTGTGGCGCAGAATCCACAGATGTTAGTAGTAAAATACAGGTTAAAAATAAATACAACAATTCCATGTTCAATTGAGTGGCGTGGCGTACTCACTTCACGGCTGTAGACTTCTGTTTAATTGAAATGGAGCCACGATTTTATATCGTTACCTGATTTTATCGCTTTTATTCACTTAACCAACTTTTATATCTGCTTTTTTTATTTCTTGTAGCCTTTCCTCTGTTTCATTGGAGTTGAATTTAGATTTTGTGCAAATACTTAATTTATTATGTTATGAACGACCAAAATAATTATGTCATGTCCAATAATTAATCTTTTTCTAATCTTATAACATATTCTGTTTTGATACTTCTTATTCAAGTATATATGTGATCAATGCTGAAAGATTTAATAAAATTCTTTCAAAAAATTTCTGAACTTATATTTCAAGAAAATGGTGTCTAAATAGAAGTTTCATGTGCAGCCATAACATGATCGACTTTGTTGATATCAACGAGATTAACAATAAAAATAACTTTTACAGCTCCCCAGTTTATAGTTATACAAATTGTAAATTACATTTATATAATATTTTATATAAATGTAATTTGCAAGTGAAGATACATCGTAGTTTAAAATGGGAGTATTTCATACGACCATTTTTATTTCATTATTTTGTTCTTCATTTTCAGCAGTGAGTGTTTTATTAGAATAAACTTATCCAAAGGAGATTATCACAACTTCCATATATCATATTTATTATCGCGGCAATTGGAAAACTTGAATCTTAAATGTTGCCTTGTCATTTTTTCGTTTTTTTTTTGCAATAATGTAAATAATTTCCAAGCAAATTTTGTTTAGATTTACTCGATTTTTGATCTCGGCGCTCAAAAACTATGATTATTTTCTATCGTATCTGTAATCTCTTGCTTGGTGGGTTAAATACAGGCGTGCCTTGATTCACTCGTGGGCATAAAAAGTCATTTACAAATTACATTCTCAACAGAAGTGCACAGTATGGCGAAGACATTTATTGTCCATGTACAATAATTTACTTGCTTTAGGCTGGGCTGGGTTGGGCTGGGCTTAGGAAAAGGAATATTCAACTTATCTGATTCTATTTATCCTACTGGAAAACGCCTAGATGAAGATATAGCTGAAACAAACTTCAAGTATTGCATGTATTAATTTATACCTACACTCCCTATTGGCAATTCCCAGTGGATTGAAGCAATTAATATATTGACTACATGTTGGAATAGGATTACTAATGCATAACCAATGCATCTATAATCCTATCATATTGTACACAATAGCTAGTGTTCTATGATTGGGAATGTGGAGTGAATTGGAGTGTAGGTAAATTAATCTAGATACATAACTATCCGAAATATAATACTAATCCCAACGGAGGAAACCTCTGTAATGTTTTGATAAACAATTTTTTTTAGTTTTTTCACAATCAATGGGACTACTTAGATAAAAAGTAGCCTACAAGGTCCAATCTATCTCTATACCAATACTTATTAATAAAAATTCGTTCAGTGGTTTAGACCTCAAAACGTAAAAGAGTTAATTTTATTTCACTAGTATAAATTCATATATTATTTCTTTTTACTCCAGCCTCAACAACCAGAAATAAACGACCAATTTGAAATAAGCGATCCAATAACTGAAGAAACAGCACCTTCCGTTCAATCACACTCACAGCCAACACAGGAACAACCAGTACAAAAAGAAGCAGAAACAATTAAAATAAAAGCAGATACTGCAGTGACTATAGATAAAGAAAACGAAACTCGACAACAGATAGAAGTACCACAAGTCAGTCTATATTTTAGAGTGTACAAGTTCATATCAGACCCTTTAATAAAAGTTATTACAACACCCAAAGTGAACGCAGTATTGAGAAACATAGGAACATGCGTAGTAAATGGGGCTATGGAACTTTTTTCTTATTATTTACCAGCCCCTTTCATGCCATTGATCGCTTCTGCAGCAGGCTTAGTGATACCTTTTGAACCAGTGGTTATGCTAAAACAGAAAATGCCAGTGACTAGCTATAGAAGAGCCTTTCAAACAGCGATGAGCAGTTTTCTTAGTACCTTTGATAAATATAAGGTTGAAGAAGATTTTGATCCGTATATGACCAGGCGATTTAACAGAAGATTTATGAATGATGTTGTTAAAAAAGAAGAGAAAGAAAATGCAGATGTTTAATAAAACATTTACAGAACAACTTTATTTTCTTTTAACATTAACGTATGTATCTATCTAATTGTTTTATTTTGACTGTGATGAAGAAAATCTAAATTGATGTCCGCAAATATAGCAACATTTTTCATCAACTAAGAAATCAACCCTTAATAATAAAATCTTTATTAACTTAACAAGAAATCAGTCATTGAACTTTCGGCTAATCAATGAACGCTGACATAGTTATTACACCAAAGAATGGACAAAAGAATGTTGTTTGGGCAATAGTTCTCCCTGATTCTACTTGTTTATTACCATTATCTCGAGTAGCATCCGGCTTTTTGGTTGATGAACCTGCACTATCAGCGGGAGCTGATGTTGACTTGCCGCCTGTTTGACCGTCACGTAGCTTTATTATATGAATGTTTTCAGTATTTGAATCTTCCCCTTCAGTCGCAGACATATTTTTTGATGCTGTTGTTTCATTGGAAGTTTCAATATCTTCAGAATATTTTTGGCTTGAATCGTTATTCTCTGTAGAATTACTTTCTTCATTTTTATGAGTTTTTTCAATCTGAAGTTCCGTTTTAGCTTCAGCAAGACCGCTATTTTTCTCTATACTTTTGTTGACGTAATCAGTTTTTCTTAAACTTTTTATTTTCTCACCAAAGCCAGTCCACGCATGTCTAAATCCATTGTGGTCGATGAAAACCCTTTTGGTAGGAAAGTTAGTATTTTCTCGCCTTAGCATGAAATCCTTGAAATAATCTGTTATAACATGAGTTGTTGGCTTCAAAATATTGTATTTCTCATTATTAAATATGGCTTCACCAACTTTTTGGAAATCCATATGATTTGCAACTGTTATTTGTAACTGGAAAAAAGATAGGCCTTTTAGATTCATTATTTATTGTTATTAGTACGCTCTCGAACAATATCTACTTCATTTTTTTAATTTTTTTTTAATAACTAGCGACCCGCCCGCGATTTCACCCGCGTTACCCCATTCCTAAGAGTCGTAGCGTAATGTTAAATAGCTTAAAACCTTCCTCTTGAATCACTCTATCTATTAAAAAAAACCGCTTCAAAATCCGTTGCGTAGTTTTAAAGATTTAAGCATATATAGGGACGGACAGACAGCGATAGCGACTTTATTTTATACTATGTAAAGATAACTAAGTCCAGCTTACCCACCCTTAAAATAAGAATTCCTAGTACAATGATGTACATTTCTGCAAACTTTCATATAATTCACGTTGCGCTTTTCATTACTGATTCGATTTTTAGTACAGCGAAAGAGTAATAAAAATAATTCAACCAAAGAATCAGTTTCAGTGTTATCAAATACTTACCTATAATAGCAGAAATCACAAAGTTGTGATCGTAGCTAGGTTCTACAGTCCATAAGTGAGTTTTTTTGAAAGTGCGCTGCAATGCTCACTCATGGCTCACGAAGTCACGAAGGCTTTTAGGGGGGCAATAGAACATATTTATATATAGCTGGCCCCTGTTGACAACACCGACAACGACAAATATGGTGAACAATATTTTTATCGATTGGCAACACTGCCTATCCCCTTCATCCCTGCAACGTTGCCAGTTGTCCCCAATTTATAAATAAAAATAAAGCTGATCCAAGCTAAAAAAGCACAAGTTTGCAGTCTCATTACGTCTTCTTTCATTTCCCCACGGTAATCTACGCCACGCATTGTGAGGCAGATAAATCGGTGTACAAGTGTACACTGTCAGATAGATAATGAGACTGTTATGGCCAGTCCCTATATCAAATCCGTCGATAGATTTGCTTAATAGAGATAGGATTTTGACATAAGTTTCATACAAGTAATGTCAAAATCCTATCTCTAGTAAGCAAATCTATAGACGGATTTGATATAGGGACTGGCCGTTAGCTAGTTGTGTGTATTAGATATAGGTTTGAGTGTATCTTATGGGAAACAAGTAGATTTTGTTCGTAATAATTGTGGTTTGAAATCAGAATAATTATTTGTATAGAGTGTCAATAAAAACAACAGATATAATTTGACTTAAATATATTTGCAACGTATTTTTACTAAAGCGTAAAACAAAACGTAGCCTTCCCCAAACATTCCGTTGACAATTTTCATTCGATACTTACATTGTGTTGGTCTCAAAAATTATATTACACAATTTTATCAATACATTACTGATGCATAAAATTTTTTAATTACATTTCTATTTATTTCATACAATCAATTAAAGAAAACAAATCATGTATTACGCTTAAACATATAACAAAATAATAACAATGTGAATTTATTATGTTGTGCCTCAAATGTTACAAAACTGTCCCAGATGTGCCAATATTGTCATCAACGGTAATTGTCGAATTCTCTATATATAATAAAACTATTTCTGGCAGATTTAAAATTTCTTCTACAATTTTAATACAAAGACTAAAACATGGTATCTACGTATTTCAAAATATTCGTTAGTTACTCTGCGCTTTAACCGATTTACGCATAACGGTAGGTAACAATTATTTCAAAAACAAAGGGCACCAAGTATAATTAACTTAATTGGCACATCTGGAATAATTCGCATAATTATGCCAAATGCTTACCAATGCTCTTCCCAATTCATCCAAACCCCATAATATTAATAACATTACCCAGTAAGTAACAAGAAACACTGGTAAAAGTGTTGTACATACAGGTTGTGGCAACCGCTATATTGTCCCATGATATGAAATTCTACTAGTTTTGTATCTCTCTCTTGTGACACAGAATTATTATAATAATAATAGTTATTATAACACTCTTCTCAACGATCTGTTCATTTGAATACTCGCCAATTTTTGAAATGTTTTTTTTTTTTATTTATGTTTTTTATTAGTAAACGTAGGAATACTTTACTAGTCCCTGTTAACTTGGCGAGAACACAAATCCACAGGTAAGGATGAGACAATCAGAATCCAACACTTAAAGGTACCTAGTCATTGTTAGAAAATGGCAGTTTTCAATCACTAATACGGATATTATCTCACTTTATATACCAACACTGCATTTCAGATATTACCCGGTAATTTTGAACTGTCACTACTCCAAACTTGGTATTTTGATTGCAATCATTTGAGAGAACGTCGATTTCAAGGTATATTACTTAAATCTACACGGACAAATATGTTTTGTGATGTTGTGAGATTATACACATAAACAATTCTTTACCTAAATATAAATAATTAAAGACTCCCTTCATTAACTGAATATAAGCTGTGAATAATTATTAAATATGTCGTTTATTTAATTGATTCACCTAGGACTACTTTCACAATTTCGCTGAGTACAGTAAAACTTATCTCAACTATAAAGATTGGAACTAACGTTAATATCATATCGTACGTCGCCATTATGATTAACGTTAGCTTGTTTCATTTTTTGCCATATTATTCCGTTCTGTATTTAAATGATTAATAATGCTTAATGAATTTAAATAAATTTTAGAACAGGTAAGTATAATTATACTTCTTAGATTTATTTAATTTATTTGCGCGAATTTATTTGAAATTATTTTCGCAATTTTTTTAATGGCAACACTAAACGCCGCCATCATTGTGTCATATAAGTTGAGGGAAATAAAGCAGGTATTTTTTTATAAAATATAACCGTCATACGCCCAATTAAGGATCTATCAAATAGAACTCAACCGGTGAGAAAGGTCTAAGTTGAGAATACATATCAAAGTTACGTTTTTATTATACACAGCTTATACATAGTTTTATTGGTAGGAATAAAACATTTATGTGTAACTAAATATAATATTTAAATTAGAATTATTACAGCTTGCGTATTCGATATTTTAAGTTACAAGGGAATTACATTAAAAGTTGGTGTACACTCCAAGATTTATTCCCATATTAAATGTGTAAAATATTATTTCCACAATGAATTTATGTTATTTTATCGGGACTTCAATACATCATAAAGTGTACACACAACTCATAGATCACAAGATACTAACATTACATCTTTTCACATAAAAATGTATATGCAAACACAGCAAAACATTTTTATAAAAAAGTTGGCATATGACTAGTAATGTGGTGGATATGTACTCGCTCATAATTAATAGGTACCTACAACTTCAGTGGGCACTACAAACTATTCATTACAGTTGTAATATTAAGAATTACTGGCATTAATTACATTTATAGCATCATTTTAATTACCTATTAAAAACGAACAGATGAAATTAGCAAAAAAGTGAAATATTAAGACTAGATAAATTAAATCCTAAAAATTCAGTCAAGTCATTCACTAAGCACGCTAATCGTCTGGCAAAAACTGCATTCAGTCGTAAATCAACCGAAAAAAGGCCAAACAAAACATTAACATTTGAATAGAAAATAATAATTATTAATTAAGATTTAAAGCGGTTTTCTTATAAATGTATTAGCAATGTAAAAAAGAAAAGACGAACAATTAGAAAAATTGCACTTTACAAATTTTTTTTTTGTAGAAATATACGAAGAACAATATCAGGAAACGTTGGTGCCGTCGTAAGCTCTTCGAATTTTAAAAAGAATTTGTTTTTAGTAAAAACTTATCAAACTAGCTACTTTTTTATATTATACCAAAAGGAAGATCAATGCAACACGTACGAGTTTTTTTTTCGAAAAAATATAAATACGAATTATTATTTACATCAACAATAAAGTGTTTATTCTAGACATTAAATATTGCAAGTGTCATAAGTCAAAGTGTCAAAATTTGTTATTACGTCACCATACATAATAATATATGACATAAATATGAAAAAATATATTCTATAATATGAATCACTATTAAGTAAACATTATGAGACAGTAATTTTATATGAAAATATACGCATTATTTATTCATACAAGTAACTATTTACAAAGCTTTTTCTATATTTAATGAAAAATATATTGAGTTAATGAATACTGATAAAATAAAAACCACTGGAATAAAAGTTTTACTGACGCTAAATGATGCGAAATAAATACATTACATGTGCCTTAAAATTACATTTATTAATTATTTCATTTAACTATAATACTATCACACGATTTTAGAGTTTAAATGATAGATTGCTTGCTTGGTAGGCAATTATAGAATTAATGTTTGAACACGCTCCGGACCGACAGTTTGACAATCTGTCAACAGATAAGACCCCTATTTGCACAGCGACTCATTGGATATTTATTCAAAATTACCGCTTGCATATAAGATCCCTAAGTCCCATGTAACGGGCAAAGTATGAATTACCCGGGCAATGTGGATATTCAATCCAAAATTTCCTGTGTAATATGATAAAACTTTCCTTGAAGGCCCTGGATAGATTCATCTAGGGGTCCACCAACCAGTTAATTTCGACATTGTCAGTTAAAGTCAGCTTTGAATCAGTTTCCGAAAGGTATGTTTAACTCTTTTGGTGTCAAAAAATACTTGACAGAAAAATACAGCGGTTTATCAAACGTCAAGTTAATTTTACTGGCTTATAATGGAACAGTTCGCTAAAGTTACTTTTATCGTAATTAGTGCTATAATTTCTACTTACAAGTTAATAGTAGTGATGGTTTGTTTTGAACAAATTCAACTTCAGTGATTTTTTTTCTTAACCTAATGATCACTCACTAATGGTTTCTTTAATCGTGTCGAGTCTAGTAATAGTTGTGTCTATATAGTAGAGACGGATCAATTAACAATTATGATGTTTTTTTTTTGTGTTAAGTTTTGCAAAATAGGGACAGAATTGGCCCTTAGTTGGTTTATTTTCGTGTTATAGGAACGAATATAAATTCTGTTTAACGGCTAAATAATCTGCCCTTGTAATTAGTGACATTGTGTTAACGTGAACAGGCCAGTTAAATATGGGATGGAGACTAACACATTTCTTTGAATACTTACTAAGGCCAACTATGCGGTTAACCTGGTGGTAAACGGTAACCATAGCATATGGAGTATGGATGCTAGCAACGCCAATGGTATTACTCTCGCGTTGTCACCTTAAGACGTCAGTAATTCTCCTCTGTAGTCATTTCAATAAAATTCCCTTCCCTTTTAACCGCAATAATGTAGCAATATTGTTCTATATACTGCTTGACGTCAGAATATTTGGCAATGCGGCAAAACAGCACAGAATAATTGACCAGCATAAGTCTACGAGTGAAAAACCACGTGAAAAAAATTGCGCAAATGTCAATGTCAAATTAGTTATCGTGACGTGTTCAGGTCAACGAAATGTCACTTGTCAAAGGGAAGAAATAGTCTCTTTATTTTTAGCAGACACATAAGATTCACTCACAGCCTAATTGAAGCTAGTAGGCACATACAGAAATGTCATGTTTATTAGTTGCAGAATGACCAAAATAAATAAATTTTATACAAAAAGAATTACTTACATTTAGACAGGTTAAAATATAACCTGAATAACCCGACGGGGTAGGCAGAGTTATACTAAAAATAAGTGCACCCTTTATAAACGGGCTGAGTAAATCTGTTTTTTTTTTTTGTATAGTGCAACAATAATTCTATTCAAATATGAAAGACCCGTAGTAATCATAACTTGCTATAGGAATTATTTTTAGCTCATAATAGTGGTTATGCCATTTATAATAGAGGTCAATTTCCTATGTACTGTGAAAACAAACTGTGACACTGAAATATGTACAAGTTAAAATCAGACTTATTATTTAATTCATAAGGTACGAATTTCTAATATGTAATATAATAACGATTTGGTGAAGTAAGTTGTCGTTTTTTTTTGTCGTATTAGAATATAATTTTAATTCTAGTATTTCTAGTATAAGCATCGTATACAGGATAGTATTGTAAACTCATAATTTAAGATATAGGTACTTAGTGTAAGTATATATTTTTTTGGCCGCTAAATTTGAATCACTGTTCATTTTATTTCAAATAATTATTAAATGAATACTTCTTAGACTATTTTTTACGAACTAACTGCCTGACCTAGGATGATTTAAGGAACGGGATCAAATAATATTCCGTAAAAAGTAGGTTCGTATCAAGTTATGGTTCATATCACGAAGACGCGTGAACCAAACAATTTTGAACCCTATGCCAGTGACATAAGAACGGTTTTTGGCATTAAACAATAAAAATTTCAATCATTTCATTAAAACAATAAGAATCACACCGAGCGTCATCCTAATTTGGTATAGCATTTCCTGACGTCACGTCATAATAATAATAATTATTATTTTTTCTACAAAAACGACGACTTACTTCACCAAAAAATTTATTTAATGAACAAACTACCTACCATTAACATTTATTAGATACTTTGGATCCAAATTCGTGTAATATATCGCAGGCCATCTCCAGATCATTCCGTGTGATGCCCAACGCGCGTACTACTATGTCTTTAGGGTAACCCTCCCCTACTAAGCGAGCAATGTAATCTAAATTAATATTTTCGTACGAAACGTTGTCGCCGTACTTTCTTCCGTGTTTGTCGTGTGTTAGGGGGTTGATTTTCTTAGCTGGAAAAGAAAAAATAAGTACTTTATACAAAGAACATAATTGATATTGAAAACAAACACTAGCGGATCTTGTTTTTAATTAAAAATGCGCTTGCTTTTTAACCAAAATTATAAAAAAAAAACTAGTTCGGGGGTTTTGTTTTGTTTAGGTCCTATGTAATAGAGTGCGAGCTTATTATCATTAACTGGCCACAAATCTAAATTCCGAGCTGCTATAGGCTGTTTGATTATTTTTTATAGTCTTAAGCAAATGTTTACCATAAATAGAACCTATCAACGAAAAAAAATTAAAATCGGCTCAAAAATAAGGAAGTTACAAGACTTTTAATTTAATGCTAGACAGAGAACGCACTATACTTGTTTATGACGTCACAAACCAATGCGCCATACAAATCCTATACTAACACTCATTTGGGAGAAACGGACAAAGCTCCCCTCTCAATCCCCACAAGAAATTTTAAATTCTTACATCTTTGAACTTTATTAACCAATTTAAATTATTTTTTCAGAATACGATTTGTATTTAATTTAATTTTTCACTCAGCTTGGTATTTTTAATTATTCAAACATTAGTCAAATACCCTATTTCATAAAAAAAACCCAATAACACTTTGCTCGACCTTAGCACCACTAGGTTAATCAGTAAATGCCTAATATAATTAAACTAGCTTTTGCCAGCGACTTCGTCCGCGTAGAATAGTTACTTTGTTCCCTAGTTCTTCGCCCGCGGTTTCACCTGCGTTGCCCCGTTCCTAAGGGTTGTAGCGTGATGTTTTATAGCTTGAAACCTTTCGCATGAATCACTAATTTTCCCAACATTTCCCTTCACTGCTCTGCTCCTATTGATCGTAGCGTGATGAAAAGTATACTATACCTGCCCAGGAGTATGAAGAACAATTGTACCAAGTTTCGTTGAAATCCGTCGAGTGGTTTTCGTTTCTATAACGAACATACAGACAGACAAAAATTTTACTGATTGCATTTTTGGCGTCAGTATCGATCACTAATCACCCGCTGATAGTTATTTTGGAAATATATTTCATGTACAGAATTGTACCTCTCTACAGATTTATTATAATATAATTAAATTACTGGTTGAAATGGGAATTGAACCCAGGATTTTACGCTCAGCAACCGCTTGCGATCACTTAAACAATGAGTCCAATGAAAATCTGTAAGTTAAAATATCTACTCACGAGCCACAGCCAATTCATTCTTCTCGACAGCTATATTTTCATACGGTGGGTCTTTCATATCCTCAGAAGGAAACTTAGGCATGGTGGTAGACTTTGTAGGCTGGTCTACACTTCCACTGCTCGATGCCGGCAAAGACCTCTGCCTTGGAGGCGCCCTGCTCTCCAACCTAGTTTCCCTATCAAAACTACATCTAGATTCAATTATCCTATCCGGTTTCTCTGGAGGTCTTTCGGGAGGAAGCCGGAAGTCTGTATGCCGGCTATCGGATAGGGGAAGGTGCCTTTCCGACTTCTCCCGGCTTTCAATTGGAGGTATATGTCGGTTGTCAATGACTCTTGTTTCGTGTCTGTTCTCTGGATGTTTTTCTTGTCTATCTGGGGTTGGGATGTGGCGTTCTGGCTGTCGACTTTCTACTCTATCGATATGCCTTTCTTGCGTGATTCTTTCTTGCCTATTTTCTGGTATTGGTCTTTCTGGCAAATGCCTGTCATTTTGTCGACTTTCTGGAGCGTTAGGAACGTGTCTGTCAGTGCGATTATCTTGCATTCTGTCTTGTCTATTCGGTATCGGATCGGGCCGTTCTTGTCTGTCGGAGTTATGTCGATTGTCGGGCATGTTTCGGGTGTCGGATTTCGGTTCCGTTGGTGTTGGGGTATCAGCGGGTCGTTCAGGAGGGGGCGCTGGGAGGGGTCTACTGTTTGACTGGGGGGTGCACGCTCGGCGGGGTTTTTCGAAGGCTCTGGGATCCGGAGGTACCTGAAAATGGAAAGAAAATTATTTCTAAAGTTACTCTACCCTACACTATGTTAAAGAACCCTGTCCAATCCGAAAGGGGCATATAGGTATCCCAATCACGTCACCAAATAAAATTAGGAATCATTAAAAATTTATGAAAGTAAACTTATGAATATAGTTTAAAATCTACGATTGTCGTGCCCAGTGACGGTGTAGCTGCCACCGTAAGTTTGTATTGCCATTTCAGTTTCCTCGTTGTATAATTTTTTTCGGGGCGTTTTTCTTGTTAAATAAAAATGATTACCTATATCAATAAAACCAAATCTCGATAGCTAACAATACCTTCATGGTCGTTCGACAATAAATGGTAAAGGTACTGTGATAATTCAATCCAATCTAATAATGTATTAGATTTTATTAAACATATATGGATGTAATCTAAACTTTCTCAGTAACAGCTTGGCTGTTACTAAGAATTTCATAGCAAAATTCAATTACCTATAGCTTGCTCTAGCTGGGAATCGAAGACCTTTTCGCAGCCGCTTTTGTGACGAATAAACTAATGCAGTAGGATTGAATACCAATTCATAAGCGAGTGTGCATTTACGGCGTAACCGTGCGTAAACAATAGACCTTATTTAGAGCCTTTTCTGTAGCTAATGCCACCATTATTGCAGAGAACCGAAGAGAAGTAAGTCGTACCTCATGTCTGGTGTCAATGACGCCGGTGATGGTCTCCGTGGAGCCAGTGATGATTGAGGTGAGTCGGTGCCGCGAGTCCGGCTCTGGTTCTAATGAGGAACGTCTTCTGGGCTCTGCTGAAGATAGAATAATGTATTAGATTATGATGATGATGATGATGTCGTTGAACGTCCTAAATTATGATTGAGCCATTGATTGAGCCATTGAGCTAATGTGTATGTACATCAGTTGGGACTGGTCTACTCAAAGCCGCTATGGTTTTTTCCTCAAACGGCTATTTCGGACATTTCCCTACATTGTGCCTATTAGAGTATTCTGCTATGTCTAGTCTTTTAAGAAACCATGATTGTCTGTTTGTTTCGGTATTTCATCTTAAAGGTCAGTTAGGAAATCGTCAGAAATAGGAAGTCGTCAGTTAGGAAATGCCTATTTTATTTAGCTAAAAAAAAGCAAAGCAAACTTAGCAAAGCAAACTTACTGTGGCATATGCTAGTACATAGCACAATCATTTCTTGATTTTTTTTTTGCTCATAATCCACAATTTTCCAGCTTGCTTTGTATACCTACTACCTTATACCGGGGCGTCATATTCAGGTCTCATTTCATCATAAAACTAGAATTTAGCTACTGCCTAGGTCAGTATTAGGCATTAATCAATTGCAATTATCTTTTTAATCAATTGAAATTGAATTAATTTTGATTGCAATTATTTTTTTAACCAATTGATTAATTAATTGACTCTGGCTTAGGTCTACTCCATGAATCCGCAGTTACCTTGAGCGCTACTAGCAGCAGCAATATCCTGCACGCTAGACGCTGCAACGATGACCGGTTCGGCAGGAGACAAGCTCTTTCGGGGTGGCAGCGGTGGTGCTCTAAGTTCTCCGTACGCGTTTTCGTTCGGTTGTGGAGCCCTACGCGGTGCCCGAGGGCTGTGGCGGGGCGAAGCGCCTGGAGACCGCACTGACGGGCGGAGAGCGTCGATGGTTGATGTTGCTGCGTTAAACTCTGCCCAATCCTGTTGGTATAAGGTTTATTTTTAAGGGACGATTAGGACAAACTGTTCAGAATCAGACGGAGTGATGATTTGCGAAAAGAAGCTGGCGAAAGCTGAATGCGACGAGCCGAGGATAGGGCGATATGGCGCTTATTAGGGAGGCTTACGTCCAGCAGTGGACTAGTATAGGCTGCTGATGATGATAATTTTATCTTGTGTTGTGACTCAGAATACATTCGTCAAACAACGCTTACGTTGTGTTTCGCCGAGTGAGTGAGGTTACCGGAGGCCCAATCCCCTTTTTAAAGGCTGGCAACGCACTTGTGACTCCTCTGGTGTTGCGGGTGTCCATGGGCGGCGGCGGTAATCGCTTACCATCAGGCGATCCGTCTGCTCGTTTACCCCATAAAAAAAATCTTTCTTTCTTTCAAAACGAAGAAAATTAAGTGAACTAAGAAAATTAGAGTAGGTAGGTATATCGCAATGACACAAGGGATGTTTCAGAATGAGCACAGCACGTGGTAACAGTCATTCTGACATACATTTTATCCCATTGAGATAATTTTTAAGTAGGTACCTATTTTAGATAAATTATGAAGTCTGTTCTGATGCTGAATGTATCATTTTACTGCCGCCCTCTGAGACGCCAATTTGTGTCAATAAATCGTTAGCTCATAGTGGCTACTATATCTTGACCCAAAGGTTCCCAAAGTGTGCCCGTAGAAACTGAAGGACGCCGTGAAACTATTCTCTTTATTCATTTTTGTGCTCATCTATCTAACTACTTTGCATCATTATACCTATTTCGATCACCTAGATAGGTTAGTGTGCCGAGACGTAATAGTAAACATGTGTATGTATATGCAAAAGGTAAATATGTTTTAAAAACACAACGTAAGCGTTGTTTGACGCCGGTTTTCTGTGAGGCCGTGGTATCACTTCGGTCGAGCCGGCCCATTTGTGCCGAAGCATGGCTCTCCCACGTAAAAAATCCTCCTAAATGAGTAACCATTACATACCTTCTTCCCGATTAGTATTGAAAATTTAGGCACTTTAGAACCCTTCACAAACTCACAACTAACTATAAAACAGTGAAACAAACAAACGACTTTATAATCCTATATGACTGCTACGCTTGAGTTCCTGGGTTCGATTCCCAGGTTGAGCAGTGTTATTGAGCTTTTCTATGAAATTGTCAGTAGCAGTTCGGACCTTGGGATTTGTACTCGGTTAATAGCAATAGGCTCGCCCCCGGCTGAGCGGCCGAACCGGCGAACTGTGGGTGTACATTAGTACGCCTCTGCCTAACCCTTTGGGGAATACAGGCCTGAAAGTATGTATTTTTATTTTCCAAACCATGCAAAACAAATATTCTAAATATAAAGTAAATATGAAAATACTTACTGAAAAATGTAAACTACCAGGCAATGATAACAAAAACACAAAGCACATCACCAAGCATATATTTTCAACATAAAAAAATACACTTAAAAATAAATAAACCATTAATTCATCATAATAATAAGTAAAATAATAATTATAATTCGCTTATAGTCAAATAATACCAGCTAAGCGTAAAAAACGAAATCCAGGGTGTTGGAGATGCGAATATCAGATATACAAAAAAATATATTTCTAAAATCCCTACATGACATTTTATTCTGTAAATTATTTACTCCAATTTGTGTTTTCGAAATATTTCGTAAAAAAAGACAGAAGATATAATTTAATTTTAATATATAATATCATTCTGCTTCCCTTCTCATTTATGAACTGGATACTTTCATTGTAGATAATACTTTAAAAAACAATAGATTTACGTCAAACCTTATAAAAAAAAAACTTAAAAATAATTGTATATACAAATACTTATGCAGATTTTCGATTTATTAAAAAAAAAAAACAAAGACAAACTGTCAGGTTGTATATAAATAATTAATTAAATTAATAATATTGCATTAAGTGCACTGTATTCACTAAAAAACAAAACGGGAGAATATTTAACTAAAAAAAAATAATCGCAATAGAATCTGTTCAGAAATTATTTACTAGAATAATTAATGTGACTTATTTAAAAATAAATATTTTATTTTTACTGGCTGCAAAAGTGATATAGCAACATATTAGAAAATAATAGAATAAAATAAAATACAATTATGTAAAATTATATTGTGTTCTAAGCAATTAAATAAAAATTGACATTAATTAAAAAGTTAGTAGATGCTTAATGTATTAAAATAAATAAATTACTTTTCGCGAAATTAAAATGTGGTTATAAAAATAACATCAGACGTACGTTTCTTATAGAATTTCGTACTTCAAATAAGAAAATAATCATACGCTCCACCAACCAAATAAAAAATAAATGTTATCTGACAATGAGTGTGTATGAATGATTAGTAATATAAATATTGAATGAGATAAAATCGTATTCAATTAATAAATACTTAACTAATAATCAAATTCAAACCGTGCATACCACTTTTGCAACAAGCTTTTAAATGCCAATAAATTAGATTTAGTACCATCAAGATAAGTGACTTTATGCGTTTTATATATTGCTATATTACTCAATTTATTAATTAATTTACTCGAGTAGTTCGTTCGGTATACACACGTCTACACAGCAACAGTATAGGCTGATCTCGCCTTCCCTATGCGAGGCCAGATCAGCTTATACTGCTTTCCGTATAGTGGAAGGTTTGGAATTTTAAATTGGAAATGTGTAATGTGTGTGAAGTATGTGAAGACGTGTGTATCGAATCGGAGGACAAAGATTCGAGTTCTGACCGTCACAAAATTTATAAATTTAGAAATGGCTAAATGAAAGGCTTGACTAAATGGTTAATACTCTATTGTAAAAACTAAGTATTTGCTGAGAAAAATACAAATTGATAATGCCATCAAGTTTTCTCTCTATTGAGTTTGCTAAATCCACGTCACTGGGGAAAAGTTTATTTTATGTTACCCATTTTATTTTACGTTACGCAAAAAGTCACTTAAAGAGAAACACAATAATGACTAAGCTGTAACATAACCTTATAATTTGCAAACACTTGTACAGTCATACAATGAAAAGCTCAGGATACGGTTGTGATGGTGGGGAACGCTGAATTTGACATAGGTCGTTTTTTTTATCTAATATTTTAAAAGAAAAAAAAAATATATTGGCCAATAATTCTCACTCTTCGTTGAATAAAACCTTATTTATGAAGGAATAAGTAAGCAGTTTTAGTTCCGAAAACAAATACTTCAATGTTTATGAAAACACTAACGCGGCCCGCCCGCGGTTTCACTCACGTTGCCCCATTCCTAAGAGCCGTAGCGTAATGTTAAATAGCTTAAAACCTTCCTCTTGAATCACTCTATCTATTAAAAAAACCGCTTCAAAATCCGTTGCGTAGTTTTAATGATTTAAGCATACATAGGGACGGACAGACAGCGACAGCGACTTTGTTTTATACTATGCAGTGATGCTGTATTTTTTGCCGTAAGGTAAAATGTATCAGGAACGTTTTTATTTTTTACCATCTGTTTGTAAATTCAAAGCAAAATAAATTATATTAGCATGTTGTGACTGCGAAAAGTTTATGTGGAGGAACAAAGAGTAATATATATTTTTTACTTTAACAGCGCATGTACCATCACAACAGTCTCCTAAAATCATAGGCGAACAAACACGTAACGAAACGGACATTTCATTCAATAATATCAACAAAAATATTCATGCTTAACAAACTAAAACGTGAGATGGACAGTAGGCGGGGAAGAAACGTGCAGTACAATAAAAAAAAAACTGGAGAAAAGCGATATCGATTCATGGTGGACATTCCAAAAACCCGAACGAAACGCTTTAAGTCCACTTTTATCATGCGTACCACTGAAACGTGGAATGCGCTTCCTGAGTGGGTCTGCCCCGATATATAATATGATCTGGGTGTTTTTAAATCACGAGTGAATTGGTTACTCCTAGGCAAGCACGCTCCATCATAGATCGCAGAATAGCTTTACATCAGCCGAACTGGCGGTCAGGCGTAAGCCTATCTATGTATAAAAAAAAAAACTGGTATGTCTGAAGTAAGCTGTCGCAAACGGCCGCGCAAGTAAAATCACATACATAAGTGTTTTTGTACAAAAATATCTAAATAAGTAAAGAATGAGAAACATCGTTGCAATGACAATAATTGGAATTGTAATCCAATTATTGTCATTGCAACGATTTTTATGATAGGAGGGCAAACGAAACGACGGATCGCCTGATGGTAAGCGATTACCGCCGTCCATGGACACCCGCAACACCAGAGGAGTCACAAGTGCGTTGCCGACCTTTTAAAAGGGGATTGGGCCTCCGGTAACCTCACTCACTCAGCGAAACACAAGGTAAGCGTTGTTTAAAGCCGGTTTTCTGGGAGGTTTCCGTGGTGTCACTCCGGTCGAGCCGGCCCATTCGTGCCGAAGCATGGCTCTCCCACGTAAAAAAAAACTATTTATATTAGAATGTACAATCAACAGCACATCAAGCTCCACAAACTGACAAATTTCCACAATGCATAAAAAACTCTATTATTTGAAAATTAAATTGAAAATCGATTGAAGAAATTTGACAGTTTTGGTTACCATGTGCTGTTGACTGTACTTCTGCAAAACTATTTGCTACAACTTTAGACACGCAAAATTATTTCGTCCGAATTGTAGTTATGTATTGGTTCATGAATTATGAAAAAAGTATTACTTATGTTATTTAATAGTAAAGGAAAAAATTCAATCGCGGGCAGGATTCGAACCTGCGTCTTCTGGTTTGATATACCAGACGCTTTGACCTCTAAGCCACCGCGAACCCTACGGTTCGCGGTGGCTTAGAGGTCAAAGCGTCTCGTATGAATTTTTTCCTTTACTATTAAATAACTTAATAATCTTAGCATGGAAAATGCAAAAAATCACAAAAAGATAAGTATAACTTATAATTTTTAAAACAAGGAACAGATTTGTTAAATCATGCACTTTCAAACTAGGTAAGTTATGTAACCCTAACAGAAAATGGACTAATCTCATTCTGTTGGCGTTAATTTTTTCATTCTCTTAGACTTTTTCTCGTCTATGTTGGGGTCGGCTCTAACAAAATGCGGCTGACAATCAGTAGGTATTTTACACGAAGCAACTATACCAAGAAATTATGTTAAATCTGTTCAATTTTTTTAAGTTTACTCATCTCGACAAAATGTATGGAACGGTTACTTCCTCCGTCATCTGTTATGATTTGATGGTTAGTTAGGTAAATTCGTCGACGGTCATTAGCGATTGTCGCTCGTAAACCTGGTAGGGCTACTGAAAGTATATATTTGTATTTTGTGTACATGGAATAAAATTAATAGTCAAAACACATCGCGAATTATGATTTCCGAAATTGTGCTAAACATCCGCCCCGCCCACTGTCCGCGCACGCGCATACTACCATAGAAAAGAACGCAACTGACATGAAGTCGAAACAGAGAAAATTCTCCCATAAATGCATTTATTTTTCTTAACGTCATTACTATAAAATAGTACTAGGAATTTTTGTGCTGATCCCTTATACAATTTACTTTGTTGTCAGATACGTCATTTCTTATCGACTGCATTAATAGATAATACAAAATAAACAATGGAATGCATCCGTCGCGGCTCGTCGTCAAGCAAACATAACTACCCGTGCAAGCTAAGCATGCGGTGATTTGCGCCGTCTCTGCAAAACAAACAATTATTATGTTTTTATATGGACGCATGCATGGGTTCATAGGTATCTGTGTCTAAAATTTTATTTGGCTATTTTTATATAAACTAACATTTACCTACCTACCTTGCCTATTATTTTTTATGCGCCGGATGTACAGTCAGCGTCAAATAGTTCGTGACAACCCAAGTAGCCAAATAGTTCGCAACACGTCTTTGTTACTTTTTCGCCACTTCGGTAGTCACGAACTATTTGACGCTGACTGTACTCTGTAGGCGAAGAATAATGTAATCGCGTAATATGCGCTCTGCCGTGGAGTTACGGCAACTATTTTACTGTGTACGAGTAGTTACTCCTCTCCTTACTTTTACTTATTTATATATAGCGTTATACTAATATATTTGTTACTTTATCTACTCGTAAAGTGACTCATTATTACTAGTAGCTTCTATTCATCGAAAAAATTCAAAATGAACAAAGCTTAGTATCTGTCACTTTAGAAAGAAAAAAGAAAGAAGAAAGAAACACATTTATTTTGTCCTCACAGTACTTAAAGGATACTTATATAAAAAAGAACACATTAAAAAGAGAAAGAAAAGAAAACTTTCTCCCCTGAATGAACGATCTATAAATAATGTAGGTATTTCAATGGAAAGTCTTTATGAAATCGTGATATTTTTATCAAATGACACAGATAAACATGAACCCTTGAAAAGAAATGAAATAAATAACACGTACAATGACAGAACAAATACATACAAGCTCAAAACAATACGACAAACATGCCACAGGGCCAAAAAAACTGCACACCATGCTATTATGTAGAAAAAACCAATGATTGAATAACATACCATCACCCCTGTATTCCCCGACAGGGTTAGGCAGAGGCATACTAATGTACACCCACAGTTCGCCAGTATGTTTCGTTTAGGTCTTATATAATAAGGGGTGAGCCTATTGCCATTAATTTAATAATACATTTTAATATAATTAAATTCTACTGGTACTTATAGTGGTTGGAGGTAGTTGTAGTAGCTTGAGGTTCATTTCCCAGGTCAGACAATTAAGGTAGGTAAGTATTAGATTTTTCTATCAGAAGCAACCTGTAGTTTTTTTTTCCCACATAAAGCCTGGTAACCGAAGGAGGCAGGTTCGAATTCACCGTGAGGTCGAACTTTTCTTGCGCGAAAATTATGACTTTGAAATAATATCGTCTTTACGGAATTTAAGATTTAATTCAGTTTTTATAATAAACATGTTCTAAAGATATTTACAAAATTAATAGTATGTGTGAGTGTAGTAATATGTACCATCGTGCCCGTATTCCCCAAAGGATTAGGCAGAGGTGTACTAATGTACACCCACAGTTCACCGGTATGTTTAGTTCCCGTAATGGGCGGGCCTATAGCGGGTACAATTCTATATGAAATTGAATTTGCATCCTTGTGCTTATAGTAATAAAATCCATAATAATTTACCTCGGCATCGTCGATGTCATCAGTAAGTCCGTTGAAGGTTGTATTCCTTGAGGCCCAGCCGTTCGCGTTGCCGGATATCGTCACATCTACACCTGCAGCCAACCATATCTTATGAATATAAGTTATGATGAAATTACAAACAATTAAATATGCACACGAATAATTTCAAAAAGTGAACTAATGTACTATCAGCCAACTCCATATGTAGCCAATTTGAAAACAAAATCCCGTGCATAGGGTGGTGTTGGCTTTTAAGAATGAAATAATATAAATATAGCGTAATTATATCCATAAAAAGAAGTTTCAATTTTTTTTTTGTTTTTAGAGATACGATTTCGACTTCATAAAAAGGACGATGCTATTGGTTGATGAGTGTAGGTAAGCACTACTATAGCAGCCGAGGGTTCAAGCAAGTACAGTACGGTGGCTAGATATGGCGTTGGCCGATAGTACAATGACAAGAAGTGGGCCGGCCATGTCTGCAGACGGACAGACGATCGATGGAGCAGACAAGTGTTAGAGTGGAGACCGCGTTTGGGCAAGCGCAGTGTGGGACGCCCTACGACATGATGGACCGACAATTTGAAGAAGGTGGCTGGCAGGATAGATGCGAGCTGCCAAAGACCGGGATGGTTGACGCTTTTTGGGGGAGGCCTACGTTCAGCAGTGGACGGCAATAGGCTGATATGATGACGGTGATATTTTTTATGGAATAGGAGGGCAAACGAGCAGACGGATCGCCTGATGGTAAGTGATTACCGGCGCCCATGGAAACCCGCAATACCATAGGAGTCACAAGTGCGTTGCCGACCTTTTAAAAGGGGATTGGGCCTCCGGTATTCCACTCACTCGGCGAAACGTAAGTGTTGTTTAACGCTGGTTTTCTGTGAGGCTGTGGTATCACTCCGGTCGAGCCGGCACATTCGTGCCGAAGCATGGCTCTCCCACGTCCTGTCTTGCTTTTAAACTGTGTAATTATTATCTTACTCACTTGATCCATTGCAACCAGACGAGCCAGACGACCCTGATGAGTTTGACGACACCGGTTTTACTGCAGTCTTTGTGTTTCTGCAACGAATATAGATTGTGTTAGATTTAAAAACATAATCGATTCTCCTTTTAAATCTATTTTGGTTTATTTCGTTACGAGTTTTTTTTCTCATGATATACAGTTTTATTTTCATAATGTAGTTCGTTAGTATTAAAATGCAAAATATAATATAGGTATAATATCTCTTGAGGAAGTACTAAAGGGAGTTTTAGTTACAAATGACCGTAAAAATTTGCAGTCCTCAAAAATTATATCGTCAAAACAGTATTTTTAGCACTTTGAGATTGGTATAAATCTCCAAATTCTGACGTCCTAAAGCAATTCTATTGCCGGATTTAGATTTAGCGTCAAACAAACACATAATTTTTGATGCTAAATCTAATCTCACTCTGTCAACAAAAAATTGTAAACTAGGGACATAATTTAACCTTTTAAGCGCCAGTCATCCATCATTCCTTTAGAGCTTCGAATTCGGAAGCTTGGCGCTGAGAGCAAGCTTTTTCTGTTTTGACCTGGCAGTTAAAGAGTTAAATAATTTTGATATCTTACTTGTCGGATGTAGTGTGGGGCGGTCGCGGCGGTACGAACGCGTCGACCACCACTTGTTCCGTGCCTTTTATTTCTGCCCGACAAAACGGACAACCCTGACCTTCAGAGTCCTGGAAACGTATACAATTTAGTTATAATACAAGAAATTATGTCGACTTCAGAAAATATAGATGTAGTTTCAGTACCTACCTACAGATGCTTATTACAAAAATACCAAAAAAAAACTCTTTTGAACAGGCTAGTTGACTGATATTTTTTAATGTTCTCATAAAAATATTGACCATAAACAGAGCTGAACAACACAAACAAAACTAAAATTGGTTCAAAAATAAGAAAGTTATAAGCATTTTAATTTTATGCTCGACAGAGAGCGTACCTTGTGACGTCAAACCGTGCGTACGCCATATAAATTCTATACTGACATTCATTTTACGGGAAAGGGAAAGAGCATCCCCACTCAATCCCCACCAAAAACTTTAAAGGCTTTTATCTTATACCTGTATGACTCGATTTAAATATTTTTTTCAGTCTAGGAATTATTTTTAATAACATTTTTTAATAGGACCATTATTTAAAAAAAAACAAAGTCCAGATAACTACCCTATTAAGTATGAAAAGTTGTAGAATAAACATTATTTACTATTATGATACAATTTATGGTGTCTAGTATGTCTCCCAACTCAGGAGCAGCATGATGGCAGGATGATGTGTGACTTTTTGAAATAATGTTGTATCAAATATCTCATTAAAGTGGTGAAAAAATAACACTGACGGAATCATTGACAGATCAAGAGTTTTCCAAATTCAAATTCAAATTCTTTATTGCGAACTAAGTGTAAAAAAAATTTAAGATGTTAACAATGGGTAGGTACGTTCTTAGAACTTAGTTGCCTGTTAAGGCATGGCAATTTAGATAGTTTTAAATATAGAAGATAAAATATGCATAATAATCCCGGACGACAGCGATACCGAGGAATACTTTGACGCTTAGTCACGCCTGTCTTTTAGATTTATATTTAAAGCTTTTTTTTTACGTTCATGTATTTTATGTAAATAGTGTATATAGTGTTGAGATGTTACGAACACGCGAGCAGTGCCATCTACCGATATAATTTGTAAGTTCGTTGGTTGTGTTGCGCCCCTAGCAGGGATGGCATTGTCATGTCAGAATATTATAAAATAAATTAGATTATTGCTGTAAAAGCGTTTAATCTTCCCATTCCCTTCAGGTTATGGGCCCAGGGATAGTCAGTGAGTAAAAAACAGATCATATTAGTGAACAATTGCAGTGATTTGAACCAAAACAGTTCGTCGTAACAAAAATAATAAACGCGTGTAGTAAAGTGAAGGATAAGAAGTGTAACGCGGACTTGCACGTTACGTTCGCAGTCGCCGTTTGTTTACTACACATTTGTCACGAAGTTTTTATTCATTGTTTTTGGTTTTGAAGTTGAAGAAACTTCAACATGGCTACATCTATAAAAATTGATCGACTTACTGGTGATAATTATGATACATGGAAAATTCACATGCGGGCTATATTAATTAAAAATGACCTATGGGAGTTTGTTTCGGGATCATTGCCCAAACCGCAGTCGAGTGATCCAAAATATGCTGAATGGTTGAAAATGGACAAAAAAGCCGAAGCCGACATATTGTTAGCGGTAAGTCCAAGTGAATTGGCCGCATTGGATGGTTTAGAAAGTTCCAAGACTATTTGGGAGAAACTGAAATCTATGTATCAGTCGAGCGGTCCTGCTAGAAAAGCCTCGTTGTTGAAAAAACTAGTACTGACTCGTATGCAAGAAGATGATGATCTAAAGAAACACATCTCGGATTTCTTTGATGCAGTTAAGAAATTGAAAGAAATCGGTTTGATAGTTATAGACGAACTATTAGCCATATTATTGCTGTACAGTTTACCAGATTCATTCGCCATGTTTAGAACGGCAATGGAATCGCGCGATGATTTACCAGCAACGGAAACGTTAAAAGTAAAGATTGTCGAGGATTATGAAGCTCGTAAGTCCAAGACAACTGATCAGGGGGCTATGTTCGTCAAACGTATCAATAAAAATAAAAATGCCAATCTGAAGAAGAATCACGACAACCATGGTTATAAAAATAATTTCGAATGTCATCGTTGTGGCCGTCGTGGGCATTTAGCGAGAGACTGCAGAACTAAGTATATCAACAAGCATAAACAAAGTGCACAGAGTTTGGAAAATAGAGACGACAAAGAGCAAAAGACAACAATGTTATTGAGTACTACCGAAGAGGTTATGCAAGGTGAGAAAGTAAATCCTATTTGGTGCATTGACAGTGGATGTACAGGTCATATGTGCAATGAGAAGCAAGTGATAGAGGATTTTACGCAGCTAGATTCAGAGCTAAATTTAGCTAATAGTGACAGAATACAAATTACTGGCACTGGTAAGGTAAAAATTTCTGTAGACACGGGCAGTGAAGAACGCCAGATTAATATAGAAAAAGTGTTCTACGTATCTGACTTACGAACAAACCTATTATCAGTTGCTAAGATGACAGATCACGGGTTCGAGGTTCATTTTAGGAAGAATGATGCGATTGTGATTGATGATAATGATAAAATTCATATGCGTGCGGATAGAGTTGGAAATTTATACCATGTTCGAATGAGTGACAATTCTGTTAATAATATTGAAGCAGTAAAGAATTCGATAGATATGTGGCACCAACGACTCGGACATCTCAATGAACGCGATCTGAAAGCTATGGCAAACAATAGTTTAGTACATGGGCTAACATTCAAGGATGGCGAAAAGTTGTCCCAATGTGAGATTTGTATTAGTGAAAAACAGACTTGCACACCTTTTCCAAAGAAAAGAGAAGATAGTACTACTGAATTACTAGAAATAGTGCATAGTGATGTTTGTGGCCCCATGAATCATCAGTCATATGGCGGTAAAAAATATTTTGTTACTTTCATTGATGATAAATCTAGATGGTGTGACGTCTACTTCATTGCGAGTAAAAGTGACGTCTTAAGCGTTTTCAAAACTTACAAAGCCTATGCAGAGACTTTAACTGGGAAGAAAATAAAGAATTTTCAGTCTGATAACGGTCGAGAATATGTGAACAATGAGTTTGATGATTATTTAAAGAAGGCTGGAATTAGAAGAAGGTTGACGGTGCCATATACGCCGCAACAAAACGGGATTGCCGAGAGAAAGAACAGGACATTGGTCGAAATGGCACGATGTATGATGCGTCAAGCAGGAAGTCCTCCATCATTTTGGGCTGAAGCGGTAAATACTGCTAATTATATAAGAAACCGGTGTCCAACAATAGCCTTAAGTGGTCAAATACCTTTTACACTATGGAAAGGAAAGAAACCTACAGTTATATATATGCAAATGTTTGGCTCAAAGGCTTATTATAAAGATAAGGGAAAACCGAAAGGAAAGTTTGAGTCACGTTCACAGCTCGGAATATTTGTGGGCTATGACATTCAATCTAAAGCATATAGAATACATGATCCTGCAACTAAAAAGATTATTGTTACTCGTGATGTAAAGTTCATGAATGAGACAGCTTTTAGGCATGAATATAAAGAAATACTTGATGAAGAAGAAGATACTGATGAAGAAGAAGTAAGAATAGAGTTGATTGCGTCTAGTGACGAAAATAAAGGAAAGGAAGATAACTGTAAAATATTGAAAGTCAACAAAAATGATGCTAGATCAAGATTACTTGAAAGAGTTCATGAACCAGAAGAAGATAGAGATAGAGGTCAATCATATAGAGAAAAAAAGTCAACTGTTTCATGGGAAAACTTAATAGAACCCTCTAAAAGAGGAAGAGGAAGACCTCGTCTAATTCGTACTGGTCAGGTGGGTAGACCACGGAAAGAATATCACACAGTGAAAGAAAATAATACTACAGATAGTGAAAATGAATCAGATGAATTGAATGAACAGATGGATGCAGGGATAGCAATAATAGAACAAATGACATGGAAAGATATAGAGAAGAGAAGCGACTTGAATTTGTGGAGATCTGCTCTAGAAAATGAGTATCTGTCTCAGATAAAAAACAAAACCTGGGAAATTGTACCACGACCAAAACAACGCAAGGTTCTTGGAAGCAGATTCGTCTTTAGTACCAAAAGTACTGGCAAGAAAGTACGTCTTGTCGCAAAAGGATGCTCACAACGGCCAGGGGAGGATTTTCATGAGACATCTTCGCCTGTTGTGAGATCGTCATCCATAAGACTCATAGCTGCTTTGTCGGCTGAGTTGGGATTAGAAATCCATCAAATGGACGTAGTAACGGCTTACCTGAATGGTTCGCTAGATGAAGAAGTTTATATGGAAATTCCAGATCAGTTAAGCAATGTTCTAAAGAAAGTTATTGCAAAAGAAAAGATTGGTTCACAGAAGAATATAATAACAGACAAGGATATACTACAGACAGCTCAACGCTGGCATGAAACTCTTGATGAATGTGTGGATAGTGTGTGTTTATTGAAAAAATCTTTATATGGCTTGCGACAATCAGGGTTGCAGTGGTATAAAAGGTTATCGAGAATGTTGAATGATATTGGTTTTGCATCATTGCCACAGGAACCTTGTGTGTTTATTGCACGAAAGGGTGAACGACTAATGTTGATAGGTATATATGTTGATGATATGATTCTCGCGACGAATGATATTGTATGGATGGAAAATGTGAAGAAACAGTTAGGAAGAGCATTTGAAATGAAAGATATGGGGGAAATATCTACTTGTTTAGGAATTGAATTTAGTCGTGACGATGAAAATAGAGTGTACTTAAGTCAAAAAGCATATATTGATAAAGTGTTAGAACGCTTTGGTATGAGTGAGTGTAAGCCTGCTATCACGCCTATAGATGTGAAGGTAAAATTAGAGAAGCCTGAGTGTATTAAAAATGATGTAATGGAACAATATCCGTATCAGAGATTGATTGGCGCTTTAATGCACTTAGCGGTATCAACCAGACCAGATATCGCGTATGCAGTTAACTATTTAAGTCAATTCAATACAAATTACGACATTGAACATTGGAAGGCTGCTAAACGTGTGTTAAGATATTTGCGAAATACATCTGACTACGGACTAGTGTATGAAAGAACAGGCTTGCCCCTTTTTGGCGTGGTTGATGCAGACTGGGCTGGGAATGCGGTAGATCGTAGGTCCTATTCCGGTTTTGCATTTATTTTTGCAGGTGCTCCAGTCAGCTGGGAAGCGCGAAAGCAACGGACCATTGCTTTATCCAGCACTGAAGCGGAATACATGGCTATATCTGAATGTACTAAAGAGGCCATGTATTTACGTGATGTGTTGAATAGTTTTGGGGTTAAGAGTGAGTGTGTGATCCTATTCAATGATAACCAGGGTGCGATTAAACTTGCTCAAAGTAAGAACTACCATCCACGAACAAAACACATCGATGTACGGTACCACTTTATTCGCGATAAGTGCGAACAAGGTGTAATTGATCTTAGATATTTGTGTACTGATCGAATGCCTGCTGATGTTTTGACCAAAGGTTTGAGTGGAACAAAACATCATGAATGTCTGCGTAATTTAGGGATGATGGATGAATGTATGTAAGTTTCAAAGATTTGCTCACGACTTCGAGGGGAGGTGTTGAGATGTTACGAACACGCGAGCAGTGCCATCTACCGATATAATTTGTAAGTTCGTTGGTTGTGTTGCGCCCCTAGCAGGGATGGCATTGTCATGTCAGAATATTATAAAATAAATTAGATTATTGCTGTAAAAGCGTTTAATCTTCCCATTCCCTTCATATAGTAAAATAATTTAATTTAATTCAGACAATTTTATTATACTGTTTACATTATTTATAATTTTTCATACATTTTAACTTACTATTCTTATAATTTTTATCCATTTCCGTTCATGTCATTCTTTTAAAAGCTTTATTTTATTGTCTTTTTGTGTGTGTTTTTTTTTTCATTTTACATGCTAAGATTATAAAGTTATTTTAGTGAAAGAAAAATTCGGCACCATAAGACGTAAATTCGAAATCTGATTATACGTTTATTTGAGTTCGTTTTTATGAAATCCCCGTCGCCTTGCAGTGGCCTTAGCAGTGCGGTCGCGGCCTTAGAGGTCAAAGCGTCTGATGTATGTATGTGGGTATCCTGCCCGCGGTCAAATTTTCCCTTCACTAAAATAGCTTTATTTTATTTCAAATATTGATAGGTAACTCACAATTTGCCACGCAGTAAGGCAGGGTGTGCACAGTAAATGTCCACAGGGTTCTATCCTAATATCCTTGTCGTTCTCTGCACAAATCTTACATAACTGGAACGTGCTCCCTGTAATTAGACGTGTCAATTATTAATATTGATTGGTATTTGCGTGATTGGTAATGCGTGGAACCCTGTACCTGTGTGTACATATTCTTTATACCATGTACGGCAAGCTTAACAGTTTGAGCTATGGAGGACTCGTATTCCATCGCAATAGGGGTGAGTTTTGAGTGCACATGTAGAAATCTTAACTTATAACATAACATACGGTCACGCCAGTTATCCCCGAAGGGTTGGGCAGAGGCGTACTAATGGACACCCACAGTTCGCTGGTATGTTTTGTTCCCATGTAATAGGGGGCGAGCCTTTTGCCATTAATCGAGCACAAATCCCGAACTCCGATCTGCTACTAAGAATTTCATAGAAAAACTCAATAACACTTTGCTGGACCTGGGAATCGAACCCAGGACCTCTAGCGTAGCAGTCGCGGTTAGGACCACTAGACTAATAATTCAGAAAACAATTCGCCTCTTCGCCTCATTTATAAGCAGGGCAGGCGCAGGGTGCGGGGTACTGTACCAGGCTGCGCGTGCGCCGCGCCTCCGCTTTTTTTGTTTCCGATACATTTAACGTTACTGCAGAATTATACCTACTTTATATAATTACAGTTCACTGCTTTCATTAAGTCCCGATAAGGCCTTAACAAAGAGAGACATGATTTTTTTATACTGACCCATTTCACAGTACAGCTCATACTGTTCTTGGGTGACGGTGATGTGGTCTTCCGCTGGTGATATGATGGCGCTACTCAGGTCTGGGTTCACGTCCCGCCCGTCGGGGTATAGGTAACTGAAATCGTAAATATTTTTTTACTTTAATATATACATAATCAACCCATTATACTGTCCCACTGCTGGGCACAGGTCTCCTCTCAGAATGAGAGGGATTAGCCTATAGTCCACCACGCTGGCCTAGTGCGGATTGGCAGACTTTACACGCCATCGAGAAAATCTGTCAGGCGTGCAGGTTTCCTCACGATGTTTTCCTTCACCGTTTAAGCGCGTGATAATTAACTATTTAATACGCACATGACTTCGAAAAGTCAGAGATGCGTGCCTTGGATTCTAAATTTCATAGAAAAATTCAATAAGAATTTGCTCGACCTGAAAATCCAACACAGGACCTCTAGCGTAGCAGTCGACACATTGATCAACCAGTAATGAACTTACAATCCTTCTCGATATCCGTCTAGCAGAGCTTGTACCAGGCTCTTGTTTTGTGGTATCGTCTGCAGGATCTCTCCATCCACTGTGACGTAGCCTATCGCCCACTGCCCTAGTCGCGTACATGATAACCTGGAAAATGATATTGGAATGTTTATTATCTATCCATACTAATATTATAAACTAGCTGTTAGATGCGGTTAAACCGCGGAGAGAGAAAGAAGGTAGGTAGGCTATCTATCTTCTTGCTAAATTATATGGAAACCTGTTTAGTGAATTCGGCGTGAAAAGGTAACAGACAGAGGTACTTTCGCATCTATAATATTAGATTTGACTAAACCGGTGAACAAATTTTCATAAATGCTAACTTTTGTCTCAAAGTCCTTTGGGATGCGAGTGCTTCGGACAATAGCTAGTATTATAAATGCGAAAGTTACTACTCTGTATGTTTGTCAAGGATTACGCCTAATCCACTGAACCAATTTTGATGAATTTAGCGAATTTTAATTTATTTGAGGTAAGTATAGACATAGATTGTACCATGAATAAGGACATAGGATAAGTTTTATTTCCTAAAGTCCTTTGGGTTGTGACTGAAGCAACGAGCAGCAGTTACTAATTAAATATAGGGAGGAAGGAAAAATAATGGTATGTATGTTATGATATGATTATGTTATGTGATTTAGTTCGGTGAATAATTGTATGTGACCGAAGTGAGCTGTTCCGAAAAGCCGCGCAAGCGTGATTTTTTGCAAAAAATATCGTAATCACCAAGGATAATAGTCACGAATGAGAAACATTTACGACACAAATTGTTTTTACACCGTTTGTACCACAGCAAAACCACATAATTATTTCGACCGTATTGTACTAGTTTTTCGCCCGTAACTTTGTGTCTGTGGGAACACAGCATGTCTTTTATGTTTACTTAAAAAGGTCCTAGTGTGGAGACTGCACTGGAATACATAGTGGGTGACCTCCAACGAGATGGAGAGGCGATCTGGTAAAGGTAGCTGGGAGTCGTTGGATGCAGGCGGTATAACTGTTCCTTGTTGAAGTCCATGGGACTTCAACTGGAGTAGTGAACCTCTATTAATGTGGAGAAGCGAGTTGTGATGAGATCACACCAAAGGGAGGATCCTCCGACCGGGCAGGTGTTTTGCCTGGCGGGCCACGGCCCGACGGTTGATGTCAGGCGGTTGTATATATGCAAGTTGCTTTGCAAATCTCACTTGCGCGATACAGGACCTGTCCGTCATAGTTTGTATGTAGCAGCGGTAGATGTCGCTGCAAATGCACCAGCTTACTAGCTAAGAATATAGGATCTTACCTAAATACATAACTGCCAGCTTTGTGTATATACTTCTGGAGCCTCGCCTTGACCTCGTCGTACGTTAGGAACGCCACGTATCCGGGATGGGTGACCGCCAGCAGTTGCCAGTTGCGGAGTAACGTGCTCCACGGCTGAAATAACCTGGAACGATTGACAAGCAGAGAGTTAATTGATGATGACACTTACACAAATGTCGTGGTGATCAGGGATCTAGCAGGCCATTTGTTTGATATACGGACAAAGGCAAATTTAAATTCATTTTCTAAATTAGAACCAGTACTAATTCCACTTTTGATATCTATGATAATTATAATATTATTCACCATTCTAGCCGTGTCTCATCGTGGAGCTCTTTTATATAGTCCCATGCGACACAGAACTTGTTCTCTAGTATCTACGGGTCAAAATCAAAGTCAAATGTTTTATTTCGATTAGATCATTATTACAAGCACTTTTAAATTGTCAAAAACTAGGTGCACGGGTCCAAATAGTAGGCCTTATCGAGAAGGACCAGCAAGAAACTTCATAGATACTCCTTTAAATAAAATTAATAACGTTGTTACGTTTTGCGGGATCTTTTTAAAAAAAATGACGCACGAGAACCCTTGAACTATAATTTCGACCAAGTTCTGTAGCTGTTCTTTTTGTGTTCTTAGTAGCTATACTCTGAAGCCCAATTAGGTACTCTTTTAATATAATTTTGTTTTATTTCTTCTGCTTTGAAACATGTCTTCCAATCAATGAGTAACAGTAATTGAAGATTGGATATAGGCTTCATTAAACGGGCAACAATAAATACTGATAAGTGATAACAAAATATTACGCACAACAAGAGAATTACGCACATTTCCACAGTCCTAAAATGGGGAAAGGGGAAACACATTGTTTGGTTTATAGAGACAGGAAAATTCTGGGAATTTCAATGACATCATAGTCATTTGGGATGGATCGGCTAAGAACCAGCTCGAGGCGTTGGAATCCGTCGAGGAACGTGCCAAGAAGCTCATTGGCAACGACTTCCTTGTCCGAGCTAAACTCCAAAGTTTGGAACATCGCTGCAAAGTTGCTAGCTTATCGGTTTTTTATCGGATACATTTCGGCGAGTGTGCACAGATCTCCACGATCTTATCCCCCTAGCCCTTTCTACTATCGGACGACCAGAAGCACAAAAAAGCGGCATCGATTCATGGTGGACATCCCGAAATCCCAAACGATACGCTTTAAGTCCATTTTTATCATGCATACAGCTGAAATGTGGAATGCGCTTCCCGAGTGGGTCCTTCCCGATAGATATATAATCTGTGTGTGTTTAAATAACGTGTGAATCGGTTTCAGATCTCGTCGCTTAACATCAGGCGAACTGGCGGTCAAGCGTAATTCTGTCACTAATAAAAAAAAGTCAAATTCTGAATTCAGAAACGTATGCGACTAATAGACATTGAAATAAGAGAGGTAGGTAGGGTTGATAGGTTACGGTAACCGCTTACAATCAGGCGGGCCGTATGCTTGTTTGCAACCTTAGTGGTATAAAAAAAAACTAAGTTTAATGACCTCGTTTTACCCGGGACCATGGATGAACGGCAGAAAAAACGTAAAAGTAGAATAAATGCTGTAGAGATGAGAGCTTTGAGAAGTATGTGTCGGGGTAACCTTGAAAGATTGAGGAGAAAAGGTGGAAGAGTGAGGAACAGCGTGATACGGGAGCTATATGGTGTGAAAGAAAATATAGTACTTAACAAAGATTGAGGAAGGTTTGTTACGGTGGTTTGCGCATGTAGAGGATGGATTTACGAAGATTCACAAGTATACTAGTACGTGGCGAGTACGAATGGAAGAGTTGGTAGGGGCCGATCTCGGCGAACGGACCACAACCAAATTGCGATCGTTCTCTAAAAAGGTCAGAGATGATGCCTCATAGATGAAGCGAAAGTGCTGTGCCAGAATCGTAGCAAGTGGAAATCTATAGTCTCTGTCTACCCCAATAGGAGATAGGCGTGAAAATATGTATGTAGAATATAAAGAATCCAAAACGTACAATGACGTGATAAAACGCGACATATGTAAGTGGTTTTATTTCGAAATCATAGTAAAATATTCTCTTACCTTGTAAAGACGTCAAATTCAAAGTTAGATATGAAGTCATTACACGTTAGATCTATCGTTGTCTTCAAGGCCATCGTTTCCAGCCCTGAGGAAATAGGATGCACGTTGTTTAACTCCTCACGGAAGATCTTCCATGGAACCAGCGTGCTGTGGACAGAAAAAAAAATTATTTTATTATTTGAAGACCTTTTTTTTTTAATTTGTAATAGGCTTGCACTTGACCGCTAGATCGCCTGATGTTAAGGGATACAACTATCTACGATGGAGCGCGCTAGCCTAGAAGAAACTTCACTCGTGATTTAAAGACAGATTATATCTATCGGGGAAGACCAACTCGGTATCCACATTCCATATTTCAGCGGTACGCACGATAAAAGTGGACTTAAGCGTTCCGTTCGGGTTTTTGGAATGTCTACCATGAATCGATGTAACATTTTCGTGCTTCTGGTCGTGCGATTGTAGAAAGAGCTAGGGGCAATAACCCCTGACGATCGTGGAGATCTGATGCACACTCTCTAAAATCACCTGTGAGCTTAAACTCTTACGTCAATATTCATTATTATTGGTCAGCGCAGTACGCATTTTCCATAGCTACGTCTCTATCAGTCGCAATCTCATAACTTAGTTAATAAATAAATAAATTAAAAAATAAGACTAAGAGTCCGGCGGAACGAATTTCTCTTACAAACGTAATACCGAAATAATTCGTAATTCAAACGCAATTTAATCAAATTGTGTTATTATTCGGATTCCGATACCGTTATTCTAGGTTCCTACGTTACTATTTTGTCAAAAATACTTCACTGGAAATAAATATAAGGAAATGATTTTTTTTATAAAAGAACGATGGAACGATTTTCCAATTTATTATTTCCAGTGAAGTAGTAGTAGACGAAATAGTACCGTAGGAACCTAGATTAACGGTATCCAAATCCGAATAATGATACAATATGATAGAAATTTGTCTGGATTACGATTTATTTCGGTATTACGTTTTTGTGGGCAATTCAAGCTCCGCCGGACCCTTAAGTTACACTTACACGCAATTCATCCATCTCGGTCTCCCTCGTCCCATAAATCCATCCACATGTTTATGCTAAAAACGTTTTAAGTAATACGTCCTTTATCCCTGTGCATCATATCTCCATACTACACCAAACGATAACGTAATTAGTATGGGTATAAAATTGACAAAAGATCGATGAAATAATAGATTTAGGAGATCAGTTTGGGTTCCAACATATTGGTACCTAGAGCATCTCAAGGAGCATTTAAAACATCTTTATTCATCGTCTTTTCTGGGTACCATACGGATATAAGCAGAATCAGGCAGATATTAAGTCAACAAAGAGCCGACAATTACAAAGTCAAACATCATGCGAAGCCTGAATAAGTGGCAATCGATAAGTTGGGAACGTGGCTGAACTGAGCTGATGGAGCTTACAAACATAAAATATATTCAGAAGGTTCGCTCCCAAACTTTGAAAACTGCCACTAGTCTGAAGTACCTACTAGCAAACTAACAGTACAGTCCAAATCGATCACAAAAATGCGTCTGCCGTGTTCAATAACATCTCCCCTTGAATTGAAATGATATTAATCTCTGTAGGTAAATAGATCTTATGAGAGTAAAAGCACATAAACAATATACAAGTCTTTCTTTAACAAGATAGTGCCGGCAATCCTTCACTTACGAAGACTTGTCGAAACATATAAAACGCGTTATATTCTCATTTTTCTATTAGAGCACTTAATGAAATGGCACTTCTTGTTCCCATCTCTTTATATACAAAATGTTAATGGTGTTGGGACGGCGCGTGTTTTCCAATTAGCTGAATTAATTTCCCATATTCGATGAAGGGACGGTTGGTATTGACAGGTAGCGGACGAAACGATCATTTGGCCATCCCCTCGCATATTTAAGGTGGATTATATATTTATATGTATCTGGTATGGAATCTCCTATGAGCATATCTGCCCAGTGGGTGTCGTAACCAATGAATAACGAATTATGTACGTACATTAAGGGAAAATACAGACCCTGTTTAATTTAATAAAGTATTGTTTGTTAAGCGTCCTTCTTAGAAAACTTAGTAAGCTTTTTCCGTTTCTACAGTTAAGGAACTGTTCTTAGATGAACGGTTCTAAAGTTCAGCTTTTCATCAAAGTAACATGTAAATAGGTCTCGAGTTGTTTTATGTAACCTATCATATTTGGCTAACTTAGATACTGTATTTTACATAAATCAACCACCATAGAATGACCACAGAATAAGTCTATTGTAGATATTATTTTATTGAAATCATTTTCATTAGACAAACCGTATAATGGCTAAGACCCTGGCTAACAGAAGTCTGAACTTGAAAAAAATTGCTTCAATAAAGCACTCATTAGTACACAACACAGCACTAAGAGTCTTAAAATCATCTACTCCAACTCAGAGAAAAGAAGTGCATCAATAAACGAATACTTTAATTTACCACGGGATAAACATAACACCACTAAGTTTCTATATACCTACTAGTAAAAACTGTTTCACGATGTCAATTTATAGTCAGATTGAATTTTGAATGGGAAAACGCACTTTCAGCGCAGCACTGAATATGCATTGATTTAGCTCACAGCGTATGCTGACGCTTTAGGCGGATTTAACAGAATCCCAACTATATTGAACGCTCGTTGGTTTTAATTAAATAAAAATAGTTTTTTGTGGGCTCTTAAAAAAGCGCTTTTTTAAGCGCTGACTATCACCATTTTTAGGGTCCATTAAAATGGTTAAATAATGATATTTATTTCTGTAAATAGATCATAATAAAAAGATACTTTTACATGTCACTCTTTACATTTCTTTTTAAACTAGATGGCGCCGGCATTTCCTAACTGACGACCTCTGAGAAGAAACACTGAAACAAACTCAGAGAATCATGGTCTCCTTTAAAGTCCATACAGTTATATAGTGGTACTAGCGGCCCGGTACGTGCTTCGCTACGTATAAAGCGAAATACAGCGGACAGCGGACAAAACCATTCACACACACAAAAAATTTCATCAAAATCGGTCCAGTCGTTTGATCTAAACCATTCCCAGATCCCCTTGAACACACACAAAAAATTTCATCAAAATCGGTCCAGTCGTTTGAGAGAAGTTCAGTCACATACACACTCACAGAAGAATTATATATATAAAGATTACAACTATGTATAATATTATATGTGTGTTACGATGTAGGGCAATATCTGAACAGGCCTTTTAAAGAAAGAGCCTTAGCAGCCTTGAGTTGACCTGTCCTGACTGACGGCACGCATACAACAGTCATCGTGTAGCTCAACCATCATTAAGGGAACTCAACGTCGTCAACTCAACTCTCGTCGCACGACGATACCAGATCAGCATGACATTTGCGTTGCAGTACATTGCAGTTCTAAGCAATTTTAATGTATATATACCCATGTGTTATGATAATAGATAACTATCATTATAACGCCATTGTTATTTCGATGAAATCGTTTAATAAGTTCCGTTATTTTACGATAAATACAAAGGACTGTTATCTATTTACGATTTACAAACAAATTTAAACTCTAAAATGCAGTAATTTTGACAATATAATATTAACTATGGTTATTAGTAAATGAAGTATTGGTAACTACTTCTTAATGAAGAATGGCTTTCTTTGTAGCGTTATTGGATAATGGAGAGACTGAAAAAGTCTCAATATCTAACATTCGAATTGACGAGGAAAAGAAACAAAATGTATTTTAATTATATTTATATAAACACCGATGTGTAAAGCAAGTAATTTCCACAGTTTTTGTTTGTACTCGTTCTCACGATTCAAATGATAAATATTGCAACTCATCTACTGGGGTAGACATCTGTCTATAATTCTAACAGAAGCCTTAGCTTGCAGGTGTTTACATAAGATCCTACGACCCCTAGATGGGGCAGAGGGCATCCACAGTGACTCTCCATCTCGATCGAGCAGCAGCTTGCAGGAGTAAAAAACAATATGATATGACAGCATATTGAGTATTTTCTTTCTTTTCCCATTTATCATATCACCCTATATCCGTTGTAATTGTTTTAACAAATGGATAACTGAAATTCTTCAGAGTATGATTATGTTTTCAACGTCAAAAATTCAGCGGAATGATGAACATTATCCTCTGTTAACAATTGCTTTTTCCCGGCCTATTTATATAAATATCAGCAAAAATATTTTAACATTGTAAAATTTGCACAATAAAACAGTATTAAATTATGACTCGACGACTTACGACTCATACGGAATGCATTTTGATTAATTTATATTTGATTTATCGTTGACTATAATTTTATTATTTAATTATAACATTCATTTACGCCTATATTCCCCGAAGGGTTAGTAGTTAGTACATACTAATGTACACCTACATATAATAAGGGGCGAGCAGCACAGGGCATAGAATATCTTCGTACTTGTTAGAATCTCTCACTCGGAGAATATTTGAATTTTCCAAGGCCGAAAACCTCCCCAAGTGGCAGAAGATCCATGAGGATTTTCGGAACTATAGAAAGAGGGCAGAAATGATACTTCTACACCTTTAATTACGTAGTGATGAACTTTTCACTTAATTAATACTAAATTAATTGCGTAATTAACATAAAATGCACTTCTAACCGTAGACGTTTCCGTTAAGAGTTCCCTCATCCATTAGAACTAGAGTTGTACTTACTGAGAACTTTTCAAATATATCGATAAAGTTCCTGGGAAAGCGTTTAATTACTTTAGTTGTTTTCAGTTTGTATGGTTTCCTAGTCCCAATTAACTGTTTATAAACGAATAACATTGATTAGTACTTTGTAAACCAATTATCTACTTTACAAAATTACGAGGAAGTTTATGAATTCCCACAGTTCCAATGCCTTTGTGAGATTTCTCAGTGTCATAAAAATCGTTAATGCAAATATTTAAAACATTTGCTTAATATATGGGTAATAACAAGCAGATCCATTGAACCAATTGACCCTAATTACGCTGTACGACCAAGTCCTTAACCGAATTCACATTTTGTCATTCCATTAACTTGTATAATTAATTACAGTGGCTGTTTCTTCGCATACCTTTTGGATCCTTAGCATCGTCATTGTTATTGTCCAAGCAACACGAAAAGAAACGAATAAGTATTTAATTGATGACAAAGAGAGATACACAGGTACACAGATTTTCTAATCGCAGAAATTATTATCCCTTGATGTTTTTTCTACTAAATAATTTTCTTAATCTACAAAATGATCCACTTGACTTATTTGAAGCATGCGCATTACTTTAATAAAGACACGCGATCCGTAGCGCATTAAGTAGTTACAAATGTTGTGAAAGATGAATATCTCACGTCAATTTTTCTTTGTCGTTGTATCTCGTAATAGTCATATGCATCTGGAAAATCATGCAAAATGGTAAAGCAAATATGTAGAAATGCAATTGACTCAGTAAATCCTACTTGATATCCGCATTGCACACATCTGTTTCATTTGAAATGGAAATGAGGTGTAAATCTAATGAAGGGAAATGGTGAGTCAAGCTATCTTTGAACATAACGTTGAGCAGGGTACTCACAGGTGTATCATGCAATATAACTGATACAATATCAATCTAAGTTAAAGTGACACTTCACATGACTTATTAACAAAAATATTAACCTTAGATGATCAAAGCAAGTTGTCAATTTGACGAGTGAGATTTATCATCATCATCATCTACTGTTCGACATCTGGACCAGTATTGTTTCCTTTATTTCATACATATTACTTCGTTCACAGTAAATGAATGCCAGAAAAAAGTAATCAAAAGCCATAAAACCTTCTAACACACCTATTATTTACAGAACGGCACTCATAAATACTTCTAGCTGTGTATATTTAAAAAACCAACAACAGTATTTTATCCGACCGTCCCTCTTATCGATATTTTCCCATCACCTCGTGCAATAGGACATTACTGTAATGAACATTTATCGACACGTCCTTAATTCCCAACCCTGCCTTTGCTTGTGTTAGATGTCTGACAAAACATTGTAGAACATAATAGTTGTGAAGGTTGTGGGCCAGTTTCTGTGCCTCTTGAATTACTTCCTGTTCTTCAGATTGATGCTTTACTCCTTCGAAAACAATTTGACTTTATCATTGGCTGTTACGTATTTTTATGGCGGTTTCTATATTTTTCCTGCCATTGTTTCAATTTTGGCCGTTATACGATATACGATTCGATCTTTATTAAACACTAGCTTCTGCCCGCGACTTTGTCTGTGTGGGCTTCAGAATTGGGTCCGACCTAGATAAAAAGTAGCCTATGTGTTATTCCAGACTATACATATAATCTATCTCTGTGCCAAATTTCATCCAGACCCGTTCAGCCGTTCTGGCGTGAAAGAGTAACAAACATCCATACATCTATATTGAAAAATTTTCACGTTTATAATATATCCAGATCCGTTCAGTCGTTCTGGCGTGCAAGAGTACAAATATTAGTAAGGATTAAGTATACTAAAAATATGATTAATAATAAAAGTGCCTAAAATGTTCCGGATTTCCTTTCGACGTTGAATTATAATAATGATTTAACGTTACGTTGTATATACTTTTCAATATCATTACCTAATGGACTTTATCGACATGTTGGGGCAGCAAACGTCATTCTCGAGTATCCTGTGACATAATCTGGTGACCTATTTCCACAATTCTTCTAATACTCTATACTAAATATATACGTACCGAATACGTAGTTTATATTTCCTTTACTTTTCTCTGGGTCAAATTCATAGTGGGGTTCAGTCACATATATCAGCTTCAATGATTGTCAAATGATCTAGAAACCAGTCAACGGGCCCTTTCGCTACACAAACGAGGCTTTCTCGATCAAGTCGAGATCTATGCATTGTGCTAAGAAAACCATGTCCGACCCGTGAATGTAGGTATTGTTAGGTATCTATTTATATAACCATTTTTGTACTGTATATAAAAGGAGGAAATTGAAATGGCAATACTTACGGCATATACCGTGCGTATTTTGGTTTTATAATATTTTAAAAATTTGCTAGATTTTGGGTTAAGTGCGGCAATTTGGGCACGACAATCGTAAATTTCAAACTTTATTAATATGATTACTTTTATGATTATTTAATGTTACTATAAAATATATTTCTTTTCGAAGTCACTTGCGCGAAAACATCGCGAGGAAACCTGCATACCTGAGATTTTCTCGATGGCGTGTGAAGTCAACCCGCACTAGGCCAGCGTGGTGGACTATAGCCTAATCCCTCTCATTCTGAGAGGAGACCCGTGCCCTGCAGTGGGACAGTATAATGGGTTGATTATGTTATGTATTTTATTTGGTGATGTAATCGGAATACGTATAAGTATACGCCTTTCGGATCAGACAGGGTTGTTTTAACATTATGTATATTTATAGGCATGATATAGATGACATGTAGACCTAGAATCTGGCTGCACTACATTTCAAAGAAATAGATTTTATCTAAGTGCAGGGAGACAGCCTTGATATTACATTATTGGATCAGACAAAATGTTGTTTAATTACATTTTGGAGTACAAAAATATCATCGTGGTGTTATTTTAATTTATTAACGATGTATAAAGAGCTGAAAGCTGAAGCTTGAAGCAGTTATTAATCCTAAAGCAGACTAGAAAACTATTGCACTTTGTTATCGTCACTTGCAAGTGTCGGTGTCGGGTGGTTTCCATCTAAAGCGACAACGTGGCGCAGATCGGACGCGTTGACCCACTTCCACCATGAAGCTGACACCACAATTAATTAGCAAGCCAGTTTGTTTTTATTATTATTGTTATTCACGTGACACCACTTGGTAATCTTGGCATGCTTTTTAGTCAAGTAAGTTAATACTTTTCAAGTATGGTGCTTAGTTTTAATTGTGGTTTCGATGATGAATATTATTGATTTCAATAAAGTCTGCTTGATTTGATGTATATTTATTTTCTCTCTTAAGTGTTAAAATTTATTCCTTGTCCTCAATTTTATGAAGTCTCAATTGATTGTTGGCACTTTATAAAAAACTAGTGGACCCAGCAGACGTTGTCCTGCCCTGAAAATAACCCAAAACTCGATTGCAGCGCCACCTACCGGGTCCAATTGTGAATCTAAACCATTCCCAGATCCCCTTGAACACACACAAAAAATTTCATCAAAATCGGTCCAGTCGTTTGAGAGAAGTTCAGTCACATACACACTCACAGAAGAATTATATATATAAAGATAAGTTTTCTGTTTCGGTCTCCGAGATATAAATACTTAGAACTAAGTTATTATTAGCTCCGTTCAATTGTCTTTATTACCTATCTCTCGTTTTGATTAAAATCTTCCTTTGTCCCTCAATCAAGTAAGGTCCCAAAAATCCCCTAAGAAATTTAAATTCAAAGGTACACCTCTAATCCAAATTCCACCTTGAATGGAAACTTTTCGAGTCTCATTGGCAAAATTTCGGACGAAGCGACTGAAAATGTATTCTAGAAATTCAAAAGGCTCGGAGTAAAGTCACCCGATAGTTTGGAAAGTGGGTCAAGCTCTATATTCTGGTGTTGGATTTGCACTTAAGCTTCTCAATGAGGAAGTCTTTTTTAAGTATTTTCCGGTTGTGTGGAGATTTACTGAGAAATAGTGGATTTGATCTATACGGTAAACTATTTTTGTATCTATTTCTTGTAAAATTTATACTTTCAACATTTTATTATTAGAATCCATTCGCATTTCTTTTGATCCACATAATCCTTTAATCTTTACCAATCCTCAGCTTCATCTTTTTGTCTATCTATCCCATATTTGACTTCTTGGTTTCTGATTCTTTTCAGCAAATGGGGATATCTAATAATCACTTCGTAATAATGATATTGATCCCAGATATCATTATCAGGAAGTCTATGGGGAGGGTTATGTTTAGCAGTGGAAGCTTTTTGGACGATCTGATGATAACAAGTGGTCTCTGACATTTATTATCATTAACTATAACATTGTGGTGTATCTTTCAAGACGCTGGTGGTATCGTTGTTAAGAACAATCATCAATGTGTATGTGAACCGCCTGCAACAAGTGTAGGCTATAAATATTAATCTTCGTATAAACCGGTGCGTTAATACAGAATAAACTTGCCTCAAATACTGAATAAGGCATCATACTGAGGTGCTATGCAATCCTTCAGTGTACTTTATGTAGTATGCATAATACATTATCATTATGCAGAATACACTATCAGACTTACGTAACTTCGCCTCTCGTAGATTACACCTCGCATTGCTGTCGTGGCCTGATTAATCTGCATTTCTATGTCTAGCTGCATTAAACATAATATGTTTAGGATTCATACTTAGGCATAGTTTATTTTCTTATTGTTGATTGGGTTTGCTCTTCACCTGATAGAAAACGATGGCTTCCTTTTCCCGATTATTCGTCGGATTTTATCTGACCACATGCGGTGGAATATCAGTTATGTTAAACGTAGCTATTTCCATTCCATTTGCGGAATCAAATTACTTGGTAAGGTCGACGTCCTCATGATAAGTTTTTTGTAGGTACTTCTGATTACTAGTTTATAGTTTTTATACTACTTACTAATTGCCTACGATTGCAATAGCAAGGAAAGTATTCCTTCGACTTCCCTCTTAAAAAAAATTGCTTAATCAGTCTAGATTGTACAAACTAAATAAAATAACACTATCATCAACGCTTGTCACTTACTTTTACCTAAAACAATTTTCAATTATTCATATATTTCGTCTTTCATATTTTTCTTTGATCATGCTCCAATCTCGGTCAGAGCTCCCGGGAATATTATAGTAAAAAATATTGAAAGAATCCCTAAGACAATACGCGGAATATTTTTTATCATTTGCAAGGCTTCTTGCTGTGATATTGAAATTTATAGCAAACTATATCCCTTTATTATTCGATTTATCCGAAACATTTCTTGGCCCCACAAACTAGTCCATAAATTTTGCACAATCTGACTAAAAATATGCCTCTCCCACAGGGGTAGGCAGAAACTATAGACCGCCACTTACTACGATTCTTGCATACTTACTTTGCTTCTCCCACATTCATACATCTTCTCATATAAATACGCGCTGGTTGCGAGTATTCAGCACCTGACCTTTTTGAAGGATTTCGCCAATAAGATCGGCGACCTCTTCCGCCACTGCCGCTGACATTCACCTAAATTCCTTTCGTTAATCGTCTTTCATTCATTCTCTCAACGTGTCCCAACCATTTCAGGATATTCTTTTCAATACGTGTAACTACATCATCTTTCAGTCCGCAACATTATCACATGTTTATCACGTTTGAATATTTGGCCTTTAATCTGTTACAAATAAATGACCTGAAACCCAGCTCTTCAAATTCACGCACGCGGTCATTCAAACCCCACATTACCCTTAAGTTTTGCATAGCTGTCGTATTTTCAGTACTACTTGGCACATTGCCAAGGACGGAAACCTGACGGGGTCACACTTATCGTCATAACATCCCCTTCCTTCCCCTTCAAACTTAGTTGCTAGTGATATTTATGGGTGGAGTTTTGAATATTTATAGGGCTTCTAGTTGAAACTTTGGTAGATATTTGTTTAGTGTTTACTCCTGGAGCCATATTAGATTTCACGACGATGTCGTACCTATATCGTGATGTACAAGTACTATGCCTCAGTATATTTAAAATGTCATAAGTTGACTAAATTCAAAGTCAAATTCAGTATAGTATAAACACTTTTTTTTTTGTTAGACTGTATTGTCCAACTCCTGAGCAAAGTACTCCCCCCATTTTTTCCACTTTTCTCGTTGGTGTGTAAAACCTACCTACCTACTCGTACTTATTATATTTCTAACAATTTGTATTTTAAGTGGTCTGATGTACTTAACCGGAAGGAGGGAGGCAGATTCGAACCCTGCCTGAGACCTAAAAATTTTTCTTGTATGCAGTGGTACCGTTGGACTGCCAAGTCAAAGATCTCGACTTAGAATCCAAGGCACGCACTTCTGACTTTTCGCACACGCTTCTGACTTTTCGAAGTCATGCGCGTATGAATCGTTAATTATCACGTGCTTAAACAGTGAAGGAAAACATCGTGAGGAAACCTGCATGCCTGAGAGATTTTCTCGATGGCGTGTTAAGTCTGCCCGTACTAGGCTAGCGTGGTGGACTATAGCCTAATCCCTCTCATTCTGAGAGGAGTCCCGTGCTTAGCAGTAGGACGGTCTAATGGGTTGATTACGTTATGTTAAAATTTATATCATTGGGAACGTTTAGCATGCATTAACGCAAAATATTATAAGCCATGCTGTCCATCACGGCCGAGGTAGACCAGAGGGGTTGGTTAACATGGGTAGGTACTGTGACGTAATTTTGTCGACGTTATTATCTCGTCACGAACCATAGTCTCAGCAAGAAATATAGTCAGTTACAAATCTACACTACTGTTCTCACTTATTTATGATCTGACTTTGGCATATTGAAGATTACGGCCTCATTGGTAATAGTCGCTTGTGTGGTGGCCAGGGTTCGATCACCAGGGGTCAAGCAGTATTATTTGACTTTTCTATTAAGTTTTTATATTAATATATATTTTAAAGGTTAAAAAAATTGATTTGTGGCAAGTTCAAGTTGGTTTGCCCCTTATTACATGTGATGAAACACACCGCTGGAATATGGTTATACCTACTTCAGCACACCTCTGCCTAACTCTTTGGTAACACAGGTGTATGTATTTTTTCCTTTGCTGGGAGCGTCACTACATATTGTCAATATGCGCTACCCTGCAGAGACGTCGACCAGTGAACGTCAGTGTTTGTCAATGTCGAGTGTATTTGACAACTGCCTCTTACAGTGCCTATGAAAACATGACAGTTTATTTTTTTTATTTAGTTATTAACGCGAGTGTCATGTTCCAGACACGATAAAAATCTATTGTTTTTGGACCAATTGGTCCAGGTGACTCTCAACGGATTAGTTGTTTGCGCATTACATAAAAACTCCTTACAATGTTTATTACAGCTGATATCACAGGTTGTGGGTAGATGAATGAATAGAGATGCTGCATTTGATTTAGTAAGGTCTATTTTAAGCGGAACCTTTTTTAATTCCTAAATAATTGCAAATGCCAGAGCGTTAGCGTTTTTTGAGATTTATAATGTGATCACAATCGATCATCATTCATCATTCATCTTATGGTTTGGTGAACAATATTATGTCATTGCTCTCTGTCAGATTGAATTCTTGAAAAAATTACGTCAATCCTCAAAGTTCAACGAAATTGTTACTCGTCTACAAAACCAATTTTTATAAAGTATATTTAGAATTTTAATTTATCAGGTTAATATCCAAGAAACACAAACGAAGAACTTTCAAAAATATTTCTGTCTATCTACACCGATGCACTTGCTATTGCTTAAGTCCGGCAAAACATCAAGGGCCACGCTTATGTTTGTCAAGCTATACTATAGCACGACAATCGCAGCAGAACGAATGGAACGTTCGAATCTGTCGTGCGAAACACGTTTGTACCTATAATTTAGATAATCGTTCTCAAGCCACGTTCAGCCGATTTGATTGGGATATTCACACGGAATACCGAAACCGATCCGATTATCACATTTGATACACTATGACACATCAGTCGCTGGGCCAAGTCGTGCGGGACTGAGTGATACAAAATGATGCAACATTCCTTTTCGCACCTGCAAGCCGGAACCATTATTTGCTTTTAACCGTTTACAAAAAATCCCTTACGGAGTGGGTGCAAACTCTCTGTTTTTCCCGTATAAGGAAAAGGTTACAATACAATCCTCCACTGTCATTCGTAAGAGACGGAAATATCTGACTTACTGGGTAGAGAACATTTATTTATGCCAGAATCTGCCTTAAGTACCTGTAGCGACATCTATTCGCTAGCATTGCAGTGTGTATGGATGCGTCTGGATGGGTCCTCTGCTCGTTTGCCCTCATAAACCATAAAAAAATACTAAATTCGACCGTCTGTAAACTATACTCCGAGCAACATTGGACCCTAGGACCCTGTTACCCCAATAACAGAAACATGAGTTATTATAAACAAATAAAAAATTGTTAATCGATAAGATAAACAGCTCTGAAGAACAAGCATGAGAACATCACTAAAGAATTTCAAAATATACACAAACGGTCCTGTGACAAAACATGTGTGTTGGATTTTCTTTTGTAATAGAGAATATTCGAGAAATGTGTTGTCAACAATTTTTGTGACAAACACTATGGAACAGTAGCCACATCTTTCCATATCCGTGGTGCAGCGATTTATTGGCGAATTCTTTTAATAAAATGAAAATAAAATTTTAATAAAATGTGTGGTGTGCTTCAAACTTCTTTATGTCAGCTGATGAGCTACTTACATCGTAATCGTATCCAACGTATCATCACCCCTGTATTCCCAGAAGAGTTAGGCAGAAGTGTACATCAACAATTGACCGACCACAACGCCAAACTCCTAGCTTCTAATAAGAATTTCATAGAAAAACCCAACAATACTTTGCTCGACCTGAGAATGTATTACTAGATAATTGTATAGCCGTGCGTAGTAATAATACTAAATAATACCACCCACTGTGCAGTAAGAGCCATATCGACTTGACAAATAAATGTATAAGAATTCCACCTCTTCTCTTAAATACCGTCGCATTTTTATATTTTTCTCCTTCGCATTTCTTATTTTTTTCTCAAGCACCGGGGAAGATTAGCAATCGTTACGCATTTCTGCGACACGCTACGGTTCGTTCCTACCCCATTAGGCACTATGCCTAACGTTCATTCACCTTCACGCTTTATCGCCTTGTAAACTGAATGGATAAGCCTAATCTTGTTCTTGGTTATTGGAAAAAAATAAACAGAATTACCACTTCAAATATACACGACATTTGATGCCAGTCCTCAGTGATCATAGAAAAGCTAAAAAGCACGAAAAACTGCATGACAAGCCTCCGAATTTTTCGTGCATGTAAAACATTTTTGATCGTTTAGAACCATGCGTGAAAAGCAAACACGCGTGCATGATCAATTATCATAGTTTTACAAAGCCATACATTTTTACAAACACATACACGGTCCAATGCATTTCTTTTTGGCTCCATGTAAGTTTTTTATTTCGTTTTGAGTTGAACTTTGTACCTTAATCTGTTTTGTCAAAGCCATTCATCTTTAGCTATCAATCCTGATAGCGTATCTCTTTAATCCCCGTTACGACTTTGAGTTCAGCTGTTTTATCTTTGTTAGTAAGTATGATGATATCAGATCTAATCATAAGGTAGGTAAAGAATGCGTATCGGGAAAAGAATCGATTGAGATCTTATTATTGATATTGACAGCGATAAACACTTCCTTTATAGTTGATATATGAATGAATGTTCTTCTAAAGAAAATAAATAGATTTATTGAAAGAAAGAAACTAAATATAGTGGTAAAGGACACCCATAATCAACCCGTTCCGGACCCGGCACGGGTCTCCTCTCAGAATGAGAGGGATTAGGCTATAGTCCACCGCGCTGGCCTAGTGCGGGTTGGCAGACTTCACACGCCATCGAGAAGGACACCCAAGTACACAAAAGACATTGCAGTTTGGAGACGATCGAGTGTCATAAGGTTTAGGATTGAATTTAATATGTTTTGTACATGAAAAGACTAAGATTGTGTCCCCAGAAAGTGCAAAAACATCCTGTATAATTATAACCAAACTAATTACACACGTTTATTAGGTTATATTCATCTTAAATAAAAAATCGTTATAAACTCAGAAACTACCGAACGGATTTTCATACGGTTTTCACCAATGGACGGAGTGATTCATGAAGTAGGTCTATTTACCATCACGCTATGACCCTTACGATCCAGGTACAGCGGGTGAAACCGTGGGGTACCTACAGCTATTGTATTATAAGGATGTTTGTGGAAACATCATGTGCGTGTGCTCAGTACCCGAATACTACGGAAATGTCTTTGACAAGATGTATGCACATAGATGAAATAAAAGGAGCATATAAAAATGTATAGCACGTAGATCGTTTCTGTAGCTTCTGCCTTTCGCTTAGGCCTGTATATAATATGTTTAGTAATAAATTAAAAAATAATGTTAGCTTGCCGTGAACCATGAACAAATATGTATTAATTGGCTTGAAACATTTCACACTACATGAGTCACAGCTTTGCAATACGAATCTATGTCACGTTGTTTCTCTATAAGGTGCTCTGCATTAGGAATTCATACAATACTCTTGAGTTACCACAGATTGTTAACTAATGGAGAGTGTAGGATGAACAATTTTTTTTTATTCGTGATAGGCGTACGCTTGACCGCCAGTTCGCCTGATGTTAAGCGATACTGCGATCTACGATGGAGCGCGCTTGCCAAGAAGAAACCGATTCACTCGTGATTTAAAGATACCCAGATTATATCTATCAGGGAATTTACAATTTTAAATATGTCGGCGTGGTTAATGTAATTAAACCAGGAATCGTGAAATTTCACTTTTTTCTATACTAAAAACTGTATAAGTAAGGCAAACAAACAAAACCCTGATGGTAAGTGGCAATTGAAGAATTTTGACAATTGTTCAGGGGTACGCTCCAAAGGGGTACACAATCATTTTAGCACACTATTACTTAGCGACAGGACTTTTTCATATAGAATTCAAGCCTTGAAGAGGGGCCGAAGACAGTATCGTCAGTAAGGAGACGGAAATATACGCGTTCCATGGTTATCTAAGTCTATGTTTACAAACCGAGTCTGAGACAATAGATAGGAACACTACCTCTTCGTATTATGCCTCAAGAGCATACGTCACAACGTCACGCACTGATTATATTATCTCTCCATTTAGTTCTTACTCCGTGACTATCACCTTATACAGAGTGGGTTGCTTGTGCAACAATAGCCATCGAATTAATATAGCGTAGCACAATACAATATTATACATGCTAAGTGATAAGCTCGAATGTAATTTAGTATTTCTATTCGTCTCTTGTATTTGAATAGCTGTTTGGTTCCAATTGACGGGATGTTGGTATAGCTTCGGTATGTAAACTATGGGAATATTTAATTCTACAGCGATATTACAGGTATTATGACCTTGTGCGGTGCAGAGGATGAGTAGCATATGGAATGCGTTGTACCTAGTCTTACCTCATGGAAGGAACAAACATGGATAATTCTGGTACTTATAATACTTAAAATCTAATCTCAATGTATCATAAATGTTGAATAGTACTTCTCTAAATTACCAATCACAAAATTAAACCACCGATATTGAAATGAAACTAGTTTTTACGGATTTTATCGCGTTGTATTGATCCGTAAAAAGCAGTTTTATTTCAATATTCGCGTAACTGTCAGAAACCAGTATGTAAACCATCGATAATTCACAAAATGTTGACATTTACGAAATTTTTCTAAGTAGGTATTGCTCAGAAAGCAGACCCTACTATCATCCTCCTGGCCGGGGGTATAGGTCTTCCATTATAAAACGAGTATTACAAGATTTTCCTAACAAAATAAAATACAATTTTCAGTACCCATTCGAGAACTGTTCGGAACATTCGAGAAACTACAAATATAATTAGTGAACATGAACAATACAAACGTTCGTAGGTAACTTCGTACCAACAAAAGTTACTTTATGGTTTGATTGTGCCACACATGTATGTATACACACTAGTTAGACTGTTTCCATTACAATTGAATATTAAATTAAATATATATTTGCCGATAGAAACAGTGGTAGGTAGTGTATTCAACAACTAAAGGCGAAGGCACACAGAGGGATTAATGACAAATTTAACAAAAACGAAAAATAGATATCTACGCATTAACGTTAAGCCTCCTACTGTATGGTAATGATTAGGATACTCTACGCTACGGCATCTCCTAATGCCATTGCGGTGGCTTTATATCACCTACTCGAATATTGCTTGACCATTGACACGGTTATAAGAAGTTACCCTTAATGTCCACTGTTATCCCCTCGGCTTAGTGACTAGACGGCTTCATTTGTTTTGGGCCCGGGCGGTTTTATATTTGAAAACCACGAACCTCCATGCCTGAGACTTTCTCGACGGTGCGTGAAGTCTGCCAACGCCCTGTAAGCCAGCGATGTGGACTTTAGGACTCCTCTCAATCTGAGAGAAGACCCAGCTGTGAGACAGTAAATGAGATTTTTATAATGATGAACCCAGTGTTGATACAAGAAATAAATACATACATACACTCACGCCATTTTTCCACAGAGGTAGGCAGAAACTATAGACCGCCACTTGCTACGATTCTTGCATAGTTCTTTACCAGAAATAAACCGCGTAAAAAACAGGAAAGCAATTTTCTATCTTCTTATGCACTATGAATTGTAATTTCGGATTACTGTATCAAAAATTCAGAGCTTACACGTGCCTGAATGTTAAAATTTTAATGTATTTTTCCGTCTGTTCTTGGTGAACACATAAAGGGTGGGCGACCCTCCTCGCTTGCATCGCCTAACGACTAGAAATATATAGGATTGCATAATGTGTGTACATTTATACAGAATGTATAATTCTGTGACTCCTTGCAATAAAAAAATTAAAAGGGCAATAAGTGGTTCCTGAACTAAGAGCGACTGCAGCTTTATGAGTCCAGATAGGGTCAAACATTACAATAAATCTTTTCTTCTAACAAGCAGAAATAAGATTCTCTTCCATTTCGTAGTTGAAATACGTCACGAAATCTATGAAATTGATATTAATTGCTAACACCTCTATTTGATCACGAACGAAGAATGAACAGAGGCCGTACTATTGTACGGGCTCTGGCCTAGGTGTTATCGCGATCATCCTTAGGTTGTGAGAAAGGGACGACACGATTTTATGTGTACAGCGGCATCCCTCCCCTTTCAATCACAAAAGAATCGTAATAATACGTAGTAATGTTAAAACAAAATGAAGCGATGCACAAAATATCACTTGTCTGGGAAAAGGGAAAATATTTTAAAATATACGACAAAACTAAAATTCCTCACTGTTTTCTTTTTTGGTTTTTCCGCCCATGGACACCCGCAACACCAGAGGAGTCACAAGTGCGTTGCCCGCCTTTTAAAGGGGATTGGGCCTCCGGTAACCTCACTCACTGCGAAACACAACGTAAGCGTTGTTTGACGCCGGTTTTCTGTGAGGCCGTGGTATCACTCCGGTCGAGCCGGCCCATTCGTGCCATAAAGCATGGCTCTCCCATGTTTTAGTTTATGTAGTTTTCTATTACTTTCCGATCAAGGCTTTATGCTCATCCAATAAGAAGTATTCAGACTTCTAGAGTCGTCTGTCATTTGTCAAGATCAGTTTTACAATTCAAAAAATCCAGTTGGTCTTAGTTACCCGGTGATATGCATCGCTAATCGTAGACGAGGTGAGCCGAGATAATGTGAGCGGGCCATCCCGCGGGATAGAATCCATTTTCTCTTACTTTGCCAGGGTTTTCAAGCTCGGAAAAGAAAAATCTGGACTGAGGCCGTCGTCCAACAGTAGCACATAAACATGGCTACATAAAGACCCACTAGATACATCTTTAGCCTTAGCCCACAGTTCAATGGAGAAGCGGCATAACTATAAAAAAATGCAAAATTTAATGGTATGTCCTATTCGCCAAAGGTCTTCGTCGAATCGTATCGGTCACGTTTTGGCCGTTGCGTTATCTTCATTGTTATAACATGGGCCATATTCTTTGTATGCAAATTTAATTATTTTTGAAAGGTGTGACAGCTGTGCCAAAAGTATTTGGATGAGTAACAATACATGCCAATATTGCTGCGACCATATTTGTTTGCAAACATACCTTTAATAATGTTATCATTACACATAATAAAAAAAGTCCCCCGTCGGGTCTGTGTCTGTTCGCGACAAACTCAAAAACCACTGAGCAGATTTTCATGCGGTTTCACTAACAAATGGAGTAATTCATGAGGAAGGTTTTAAGGGTCCGGCGGAGCTTGAATTGCCCACAAAAACGTAATACCGAAATAAATCGTAATCCAGACAATATTCTATAAAATTGTGTTATTATTGGGATTTGGATACCGTTAATCTAGGTTCCTACCGTACTATTTCATCTAATTCGTTCTATTTCCTATAATTAAACAAGTACACATACTAAGTCGTTATGTATTCTAGTTATAAGTTTGTGCTGTTTATATTCTTTGTTGGAGGACCAAAATAATAATAAAAAAAAATAAAAAAAATACTACACTGGAAATAAAAAACCGGAAAATCTTTCCAAAATTGGTAAAGTTATCAAAAATTGCATTCGCTTACATTTATTTGTAAGCCAGTGAAGTATTTTGGACAAAATGGTAGAGTAGGAACCTAGATTAATGGTATTGGAATCCCAATAATAACAGCATTTGATTAAATTGTGTTTGATTTACGATTTCTTTCGGTATTACATTTGTAAGAGAAATTCGGTCCGCCGGACTCTTTAAGCTGTTTAATATCTTTCAATACACTACGACTCTTAGGTACGGGGCATCGCGGGTGAAACCGCGGGCGGGTCGCTAGTTTCATAAAAATGTTTCATCACATCGCATTGTAATCTCTTCTCTCCTCTTTTAAGATTATCTGCAGAAATTTGACAAGCAAACAATATAGATAGCTCATCCATTACGGCAATGAACGAATCTATTATGATTAAATGATTACTGCCTCATTAGTCTAGTGGTCCCAAGCGCGACTGCTACGCTAGAGGCCCTGGGTTCGATCCCCAGGTCGAGCAAAGTGTTATTGAGTTTTCTATAAAATTCTCAGTAGCAGCTCGGGGTCTGGATTAGTGTCCGGTTAATGGCTATAGGCTCGCCCCCTATAACATGGGACCTAAACATACCGGCGAACTGTGGGTGTACATTATGTACGCCTCTGCCTAACCCTTCGGGGAATACAGGCGTGATGGTATGATTACTGCCTCCTTAGTCTGGTGGTCCTAAGCGCGACTGCTACGTTAGCGGTCCTGTGTTCGATTCCCAGTTCGAGCAAAGTGTTATTGGGTTTTTCTATAAAATTCTCTGCTGTGCTGGATCAGTGGACCTACCAGACAGACTGTTACCAAGGTTAGCTCATCGAAATTACGTGGAAATGGCTAATTCGGAAAAGTCACCATATGACTAATGTTTATCAGAAAGTTATAGCTATTTCTGTCAATTAATCCAGCTAAGTGCCAAACACATTATCTCGGCATGGGCGAAACCTTGCTATAACGATACTCCCACTACACCATCAATAAAGTAATAAAACGACATACTAAAAATATCAGTCATAAAATGAACTAGGGCGGACTAGATTTTGTAATATTTTATGGCAAATACAGTAAGTAACAGAGAAGAAGGTATATTCTACAATTTATTAACTTTTTTATGCCGCAAACGAGCAGACGAGCCACCTGATGGCATATAGTCATCGCCGCCCATGAACGCCTGCAACCCCTGAGAAGCCATAAGAACTACCAAGGTTTTCTACGGCAGACTCCGATATAAGGGTGATCGCCAGGTAGTCAAACCTCAAGAGGTCTTACCACTGAGAGAACTTAATAATGTACTAAACTACGCACATAATCTTAGTAAATAAGACGTTGAGAACCTTATCTCGAAGGCTGGATCCGCTCTTGTATGAGGTCACCAGTCCGTTCAGCAACATTACCATTCAATAGACAGGAAGAGACGGGAGAAAATATCCAGCGACTATACGCGATATGACGTCGAAGTCCCAACGTTACTGAACGAAAAATACCTCTTATTGTATGTAGCTTTAGAGTTCTGAAGTAGCTTTAATGTAAAATAGAAGTGTATAAGTAGCCCACGTAAGATTCCTTCAAAAATATAAGTTTGCCCAACATTTAATTAAAGGTAAAAAAGTTACACATAACATAATTACTTACGTTCCCTATACTGGGCGTGAAGAGCCACTCCTTATTGATTTTATGATCTGTTTTAAGTAATTAATGTTCGATTACGGTAATTTCATACAAGTTACTATGGAAGAAGCGGTGATTTGTAAGCTTTACATTGACGAAATACTAAAAAGCTTTTCAAAATCCAGATCACTTGAAGAAATATAGGGAATCAGTTCCAACTTTATCAGCATTTTCAACAGGTCCTTTTTCTGCGTTTATTCCATCATACGTAACACCTGATCAGTTTTTAATGAATGACGTCTCCTTACAAGGAATATGCGATATTTTGCGATTCATAAGTATAAAGGATACTGTGTTGGATACTTTAATCCATATTATAATACTTAGAAAATTCAAAATCCCTCTATCGCTCATCTATCGCTCTAACCACATGCATTCTCTTTTGGCCTCAAGCCCACAAATTCGTGCTCACTTCATAAACCTTACGGACACGATTATACCTCGATACAAGTTTTTTTTTTATTACTCACAATACTTTTCAATACATTTCAACAAAGTAAGTGGATTCCATCGACTTATGGGCACTTAATATTTTATTAAATGCACTTTGAGATAAACTGCAGTCCAATAGTAGGTTCTTACTTGTTGAGTATTTCAAGCGAGTGGCGCCAACTCAAATGGAGCATGTGCTATTTACATTTTATTATCAAACGAGCTTTTTTTAATTACTTAATAATGCTGCCACTTTGAAAGTTTGATTTAGTTTGTAGTTATACATAGACATATAATGAGTGATCAGAAAAAAGTGAGCTAATTTACCTTAAATTCTTCAAAGAACAGAGACTTTGTTAAATAAATAAACAAGTGGAGACTTCCTTATAAAATTTTTATTCGGAAAAATTGTCCCGGGATTCGGGACATCACTGGTAATTAATATTAATGTTATTAACATAGAAAACAATTGTATTCGTTTCCTATCATTGTTTTCCAAAATTGACATAAAACCAGTAGACACGATTTTTATTATTTCCAAAAAATAAAAGACGAAGAATGGAGGAGAGAAGGTTCACCAAACCTCAAAAAAAATGTCGTAAGGAAGTCTCCACTTTTGTCTCTGTTCTTTGAAGTTAAGGTAAATTAGCTCACCCTTTTCCGATCACTGCATATATTAGACAGTGATGTGATAAGTTTGTTAAACGTCTAAAGATACCTTAGTACCTTTTTTTATAGTACGGAAAATACTCATGGATCATTTGCCGCCAGGGGAGGCTGCAGGGTATGTCGAGGTCGTACCGACTAAAAATCGCAATTGCATAGGCAATTGCGATTTTTCCTTCCCCTATAGTCATTCACGGCCACGAGATGATAGGGATGTGACATTCGGCACGACCATGTACCTGAAGTACCTAAGGAAATAGAAATTGATCTGTGAATTTATAAATTCATTATTAGGTACAAATTTGCATAGAAACCAAGACCAAGTGATCAAGATAACAGTTTTCCAAGAAATATGGTTGAAAATAGCAACCATCTTCACTTAACTATAAATAAATTCAAGGAGATTAACATAAATGGCGTCATATTTCTCATGAACAACCCTCGAAATAGAGCGGTGTGGGTGTGGAAACTTGGGCAGCCAGTATTATAGAATACAATTAATTACAGTTTCGAAAATAACTCAATTGTATGTGGGAACGAACTTTTGCAAGAAAATACATCGTTCACGGTCTTTTTAAAAAATGTACTTCATTTGACCTACACTAACATCCTGCTGATCTGATATGGTAGTACGACAGGTCGTTGAGTTCCCTAAATTATCTACACGATTAGTGATGCATGCGTGCCGTCAGTTGGGACTGGTCTACTCAAAGCTGCTATGGTTCTTTCCTCAAAAGGCCATTTCAGACATAGCCCTATGTCGTGCTACTCACAATAAGAGTTATTTCATGTCTGAACTTTAAAAGAGACCATGATTCTCTGAGTTTGTTTCGGTGTTTCTTCTCAGAGGTCTTCAGCTAGAAAATGCTGAAGCCATTTATTTATACAAAAAAAAACAACCATTGACTTAAAAGTATCTCTAAAGATCGACTTACTTAAATAAATATCATTTCATTACACTACATAGCAGCCCTGAAAGAGCATATTGAATTGAACTGTGCGTCCCAAATGTCTGACGGATGTTCAAATCTAGGATATTGAAATTCCGATTAAAACCCTTTGCGAGAAAGTTTGCCAAGTAAATAGAGATAGTTTCGGATTTTCCAACATAACATCCCTTGCAATAAATAGAGCGTATTGAATTGAATTCACACAAGAACAGTCACTCAGTCAGAACCCTATCACATCGAAACCAATACAATAACCATTAGCGGCATCAGTCCATGGCTACAGCAAAAGTAATAACAGAGTAAAAATAAACATTGTCCTGAATACGTTTCACAGTAGACCATGAAAAGGCCTCTTCATGATGAATAAATTAAAAGCCGCAGATCCTACAGCTACATGTGAAGCTATACAGTTGCACTGCAATAACCGCTATTGCGACGGAATAAGGTCGATCTTGATGTGTCGTCGTGTGTACAGCTTGAATACATTCTATCGATCGGTGTTGTACATGGAAATGCTATTTAAACCATTTATTTGCAATAGTTCTTTGAAATAAGTAGGTAAAAGGTTGTGGGAATATTATTTTATTATCATCATTGACCACCCTTACCAACCCATTGCAAAAGGTAACAGGGATGTAATCCCTGCCTGATTTGGATCTTCCCGATAACCTCAACTACGTCATCACCCTATCGCCATCCGTCTCCCATACTTGTCTTGCCTTCTTTCGAGCACAATACTGCCACAGATGTGCCAATTGTTTGGTAATCTTAATACCCTTAAAAATAGTAATACATAATTCCTTCAAGCAATACTGAGAAGAATAATCGATCATTCGGGTTTTTTATTCCCTTGCAGAGATAGACAGAACTGCGAAAAGGTGAAGCGTACTTCTGGGACTCCAAGGGTCTACTGTAGTAAATAGTCAGTTTTTTTAATAGACTCATTGCAGGATGGCAGCAAGATCTCACAATTGTACAAGTGACTATTGTCCCATCAATGAGTCCCTAGCTTCCTTCAGTGTTATCACTTCGAAGTGTAAATATAAACTTCATTACTAAGTGCATCGTAATCTGGTTGCTTGAAGGAGACAAACAACGTCCTATTTTCTAACGTAATTTTCTAGGACGGTGTACTTGGTGCGGTGCATAACTGGTTTTCCAATAATTATATTGATTTTTCTATTAATTAACTAACATGAACAAGTACGATAATTAAAAATATAACCCTGTCTTGATTGTCGTTCATGTCTAGAAGTAATGAGTTATTTGGTATGTATATACACTGGTCATCAAAAAAATCGGCCCACCTGCAGTTTTTCCGCAAATCACATTTTTTCTTCAACTAAACTAATCAAAATGGTTTAGTACCGATATGTTTAAATTGTCTGGTTTATTTACACTAATTTTCACACGGAAAAAACCTGAAAAAGGTAAAAAAAACTGAAATTTTCACTATAAAGTTAAACACTATGGTTTTACACTGTTTTTAATTAATTTTAAACACGCTCTAATTTTTCAGTCTGAAGTGCTGTGATCACAATTGTTCCAGTTTAGTATTGAGTATTCCCCCCTCTTGCTCGAATGACGGCCTGCATTCGCCTTTTTAGTGACCTGATCAAGGTTTTGATGGTCTCCTGAGGGATTCGTGTCCATTCTTCCCTGATGGCGATTTCCAGGTCTTCCAACGTTATAGGGGCTGGATTTCGGGCTCTAACTTTTTGTTTTAGCGTGTCCCACATGTGCTCTATAGGGTTAAGATCAGGGCTTCTTGCTGGCCACGACATAACCCGAATGCCAACTTCTTCAAGATAATCGGTGACAATACGCGCTACGTGTGGTCGGGCATTATCATGCATTAACTCAAAGTTTTCTCCAATATAGCCGGCATATGGCACCACGTGGTCTTCCAATATCTCGGTGATGTAGCGTGCCGCGGTCAAAGCACCATTCCTTATAAAAACCAGCTCCGTACGTCCGGTTAAAGGTATACCACCCCAAAACATCACAGAGCCCCCACCGTAACTCACTGTTTCTCTTATGCAACACTGGGCATAACGTTCACCTGGTCGTCGCATGACATTACGACGGCCATCAGAACCATATAAAGTCGTCCGACTCTCATCACTAAAAAGAACTGACTCCCATTGGCCTATAGACCAGTTGACGTGATTTTGCGCAAATTGAAGTCTGGCTTGTCGATGAGCTGTGGTCAATTGTGGCCCCGTTGCTGGCTTGTGTGGTCTTAAATTCTGTTCACGAAGTCTCCTCCTTACAGTACTGTCACTTATAGCCACACCCCGATCTTCACGTAAGCGTCGCTGGAGATCAACGCCAGAAAGGTGTCGATTTCGTAAAGCTGACACCACTATATAGCGGTCATCCCTTTGAGTTGTCACCCTATGTCTTCCAGATCCAGATCTTCTTCGATACTGCCCAGTCTCCAGAAACCTTTGGTAAACTCGCCGAACTGCAGAACGGCTGAGATTTAACCTCCTGGCGACTACACGTTGACTTAAGCCTTGTTGCAGCAAAGCCACAACTTGGGCCGCCTCAGCTTCAGTGGTATCCATTATTTTTAGACAAAATTAGTCAAAACTACAGCCTCAACAATTAAACTTCACGATATTAACACCCAATCCCTAGAAAAGTCCGATTCTGACTGGAATAATGAGTCGATTCGTTCCCATGTAAAACCGTCAAATCAGCACTCAACAGTATTTCTGTGTAAAAAAATTGTTAAGTACCTTCAAGTGCAGTAAGATTTATGGCAAACAAGAACTCAATCATCATATCGACCCTCAAAACAAAAAATAAACATGTGAAACAGTTTATCTGTGAAAGAATCGGTTAATATTGAAAAAAAGAGGGTGGGTCGATTTTTTTGATGACCAGTGTAGTTTACTAATAAAATGAAAATAAAACATTAATTTCGCATTGGTTTTGGAATCGATGGATTTGATAAGGCTTTTAATACCGATATTGGTTATGCCCATCCTGAAGACATTAATAATCAATGATATTTTTGACGTGTAATATCCTCATACTGCGTAGACGCAGAGGGCAACACAGGATTGCAACGTTGCTGACAACCGATGGATGGCAGGGCAAGGCTTTTGTTCATAATGGACAGGCCTAAGCCGATATGATGTTTATGATGGTAGTAATTACTTCCCCAGCCGATACTAACAAGGAGTTACAATACTTAATAGGTTGCAGATAATTTACGCGCGTTTCTTTGTACATGGCAGTTGCAATAAGGTTAACAGGTAGCGATAACAAAACAAAAGGTGGGAAAACATTACGCGTTAGTTAACGTATGCGTTAACTCGGCCTGAATTTTAACCGATTGTCGCAACAGCAATTACCTAACTGGGTGCTTTAATCCGTCGAGTTGTTACGGAAGCACGTTTTCGTGGTGCCTATTTAGTGAAGCAGTAAGCGTTAATTAAATAGGGATGTATGTTATCATTCCAAATGGCTAAATAGTGCGTAGCCTAGTCTTGTTCCTATGCTCCCAAGTTTTGTTTTGTCTTTACATAACAATCCTAATGGCTATTGCGTCGGACTTGCGGTCATGTGGTTGCCGGTTCAAAACCCACCCATTGCACTACCGACGTGACTTTTATTTATAAAAAAAAGTTCGCCAGTATAACATACCATCACGTCTGTATTCCCTGAAGGGTTAGACAGAGCGCGTATTTAATGTACACCCACAGTTCGCCGGTATGTTTAGGTCCCATGTTATAAAGGGCGAGCCTATAGCCATTAACCGGACACAAATCCAGACTCCGAGCTGCTACTGAGAATTTCATATAAAATCCAATAACACTGCTCGACTTGGGGATTGAACCCAGGACCTCTAGTGTAGCAGTCGCGCTTGAGACCACTAGACTGAGGCAGTTCGCCAGTATACTTATTGTTTAATACAAATACGAATATTTAAAGCTCTTTACCTATCTACTAGCATTTTTATGTAATTTGTAAATATCTACTTACTAATATAACATATTACTACGTACAATATAACATTCTGATGTTTATTTGATTTCATTTAATGCAATTTTTTTACCAATAATTGTTAAATCCGGCTACCATGATTATTCATGATCAATAGCAAAAGCTTTGTTTGAAATTCATGCAATTTATTTTCGTATAAAATTTATTTTTAACCACAATTTCGCCTGAAACGCCCTCAACAAAGGCTTTACAAAACAAAAACTCACCAGAGACCCGGAACACAATACCAGCAAGGTAACGAAATGTGAAATTCATGAATTACCTGAAACAAAAACGTAAGCATGAAACGTTTGCATGGAAGACCGGATGGGGAAAATGACGTGTACATTCATATATTTCATAAACAGGGGATTTCCCTTAAGACGAGAGTTTAGCATTTGTTTTGTGCCAAAAATATACGCGTATATTGAGCTGAAATATTATATACTTACAAGGTAACTTGGTATAACTGTAAAGTTTATATTATCCTTCATCATCATCATCATCATCATCATCATCATCATCAGCCTATAGCAGTCCAGTCCAGTTTATATTATCCTTACTAATAGGTAATTAACTAAGACGTAGGCTGACTTTTAACAGACGAAAAAATGGTTCTCAAGTTTTTTTTTTCTCCTTTATGTTGCAATTTGATGATGCATTTTTATTGGATAGGGTAACTCAAAGTTGGTCCCATTTAAATTTGAAAACTAAATTCATACCCTGAGGGTATGTTATATTTTTAGGGATAGGAAATGTTTGATTTTTCACCAAAGTACTAAATTTTCAACTCTGTCTCAATTCTCTGGAAACCTGGCAAACATTTGTTGATACTACAACATAATGGGGACGATAAAAATGAAATAAAATGATATTTAACTTTCTTTTTGCATTTCCATGCTAAGATAATAAATGGTAAAACTGACTAAACTAAAAAATAACTTAAGATTATAAAGTTATTTTAGTAAAGGAAAAATTCAATCGCGGGCAGGATTCGAACCTGCGTCTTCTGGTTTGATATACCAGACGCTCTGACCACTAAGCCACCGCGAACCCCACCCGCCTGATTGAAATTTGCCTTCACATTCTGAGTTTACGTCATAAGGTATTATGACGTAAACTCAGAATATATTCGTATTTAACTTTTTGTGATTTTTTTGCATTTTACATGCTAAGATTATAAAGATATTTTAGTAAGGGAAAAAATCACAAAAATATAGTTAAAAGGTAAAGTGGCATCGTACGACACTGAACTAACTGTAAAGTAAGTCGTGTCGGTTGAGAAGTAAGGTAACTTGCCTCTCATAGATGTTACCAACGTCACCTTATGACGTAAATTCAGAATGTGAAGGCAAAATTTCAATCATGCGGGTAGCGTTCGCGGTGGCTTAGAGGTCAGAGCGTCTGGTATATCAAACCAGAAGACGCAGGTTCGAATCCTGCCCGCGATTGAATTTTTTCCTTTACTAAAAAATAACTTTAATATACTATATTATACACGACAAAACATAAGCCTTCCTCCTCTCTCCTACATTGCCGTGCCCGACAGGGTCCATGATTGATACTTTTATATTATTTTTTACCACCTATTAACATTGTGGAGTGCAATAAACGAATTGAGAATTAAACTATAAATAACAGTCTTTTTAAATAACATTCTGGTATTTGCATCTTCGCCACACCTTAGAGGTAACATGCGAATGCATAAATAATATTGATAGCTGTTATGCGTCTTCGCTGCTTATTATAAATTGAGATCTATGAATTTATGCCAACCCGCAATAGGCTAGCGTGGTAGACTACAGCCTAACCCTCTCAAAGTATATGTAACAAAGTACTCAGTGCATCTCATCCTGAAAGGAAACCCGTACCCAATAGTGGGACAGTAAATGATGTTGATGATTTAGGCTTGTGATCTTGACTTCTCGGTTGAGTGATCACCATGATATGTGCTATCATGTTCAAACATATTTCAACACATTGTAGCATTTTTGGTATTAAACGTGATGGTTTCTTCACAATGCTTTGAGTCAGAGATGGGACAGGGTTAGGAGAGAAGTTCTCAGAGATCATCAGCGGCCAGCATTAAGCCTACTAAAAAAAAAAGCATTAACTCTACTAAAAAATTACTAGGTACTAAAAATTTTAAACATTTTAAAAGATATATATTTTAGTATGAGAAAAAATTGAGTGGTGTTTAAAACATCTATTTACAGAAATAAGTATCGTTTACCAGCTATTTGGTAGGTCCGATGTGATCATTATTACATGTCCTACGTTGTTATATTTCATTTCGAATTAAAAGCTAGTAAAACCGCAGCACAAAACAATTAACCAACCCTGCCTTTGCCAATTAAGCGCAACATTACACACATGTTGACTAGCAAACAAAATGTGATGCATATAATTTGTATTCGCATACAATTTGAATATTCAATTGTATAACTTGGAATATTAGATTTCCCACTGCAAACGCAAGAAATGTGAAACTTGATGTAATTGCATTTTCTTATTTAAATGGCATGAATATTGATGATCCTCTATGTAATGTAGGCACAATATACTATACGTAAGAACAGTGGGAATTCCTGGCGTAACCAGATATCAAATAGTGTATGATTGTATGCATATTTAATTTTTAAAGAAAAAATAATTGGCGTCTTAATCGCAATTTTTAATCCCGGAAAATTTACGCCAGCGAAGCTACGCATGGATTGCTAGTTTTAAATAAATGTTAAAAACTAATCTAGAATTGTCCGCAAAACTTCGGACTCTAAGCAATGGAAGAAGAGCATCCTTTGCAGTACAGTAAGACGACAATAGGCAAATAATGACAACAAAAGAAAAGTGCTTAGATGAAGGATGTACTTAACCACTGTACTTTACTTTAATCCAATGAGGTCAAGTCCTCATGACCGCAGTAGTGAAAGTTCACTCCGTTGTTGGGCTACTAACACTGATAGTAGAATCGTTTACACACTATCCATAATTAGTTAACTTCTCTTTAAGTAGTCGTAAACACATCACACCTTTATAATTAGGCAGTAAAATATGGAATCGATAATGCTTTAGGATTACGAACCTTAATACTTTTACACTTTCTGTTTCGACAGCAACAATAACATAGTTACAGATTATGGACGTCAGTTTTATGACATTTTTAAGTGTTTGATATAATCACAGTAGCGAAATGATTTTGAAGATACTACATACTACAAATACCTAATAATACTTAGGATAGGTATCGAATTAATTTATTCACAAATTCTCTCATTAATTTATTTGGCAGAGGCGTGAACTTCAATTTCAAGGAAGAACTTGCTATTCTTTTCTTATTTCTTTTTCCGGAAAACTTGGCACCTTACCACCTTATTACCAGGAATGTTTTTGATGGTATTTTGATTTTCAATGTTATAACGGGTTTGGTAAGTAGTAAGTACATTTAATGCCTGTGTTACTGACTACGATAAGAAATTAATTGCTGTAATACACCACTCTGAAGTATTTCAAGCTGCAAGGTTTGCTTGTAATTATAATTTGTGAAGTGTAGAATAGTTGATTTTTAATGCGCTTCTACTATTGAGACTTATATGCATGTAGGTATGTAACTTTGTAATCGAAATTAGTATTTACATATCACCTAAGTATCTACTTCCAGTTTTGGATTTTTTCCAATGACAATACAATATTATCAAACATTGAGCTTCTAAAATGATGAAGTCGGGAAGTGGTAACAGGGGTTTCTAAATGGGATGTTTTATTACAAACAAGTCTCCATAGATTTCCAATTCTAACAATAAGTACTTAAGATTCCAGTCTTAACGAAACAATAACAACATTACCGTATTACAGACTACATTAAGTACAGCAAAGTGCGCGATTCCGTTCACCGGCACCGTTTACATGGATCAATTAATGGTAGGCACCGTTATGGGCGCATCTCGCTTGATCTCCAACGGTATATCTAGCTGACGTTACCTGATCGAGAGCCGGGAAATTGTTGTAGACGAGGCGCGGTGATTAGAGAGTTTATAAAGAAATTATCAAAGAAATCAGAAATAGTCGTACCATTTCGTTATTTTCTTTTATTCTTGTGGCTTTGGTTAATTATTTCGACTTAACATACCTCTATTTATATATCTAAATAATCAGTGTTCTTACAAAACATGGCCATATATTATAGATGTATAAATAGATTAATATAGATAAAGATAAGAGATTATAATACTTACATAGATAATACATACATAGATTAAGATACTTCCTTGGCTCTTACGCATTATGTAATTTGACTAAACAGCGGTAAACGCTATCGATCAGTGTCTTAAACTAACTGCGATTTCTAATGTACGCATGATTTTATGTATATATCAACAGCTAATTCAGATTCACGCCTTATTTGTTGAATAGAACCTTGATAATGACCGAACAATTCCAATTCAATGATTCAATGATATAACTTAGAATATAGCAACATCTTTACAACAAACTAAAATCAAAGGCCCGTGCAACACAAACACGTATTATTCTATTACAAAATATAACCGCACGTAATCCATTAGTTGAGGTCGCGGTCACACCCGAGTCTCGGCGTAGGTAATTGGCGTAGCGTAAGCTGAATATGTTTCCGCGGCCAAATCTCTGCTATAACGTCTCTATAAGTTCCACTAATGCGTAGGTCGTAACTCGTTTTGTACAAGTGTTTTCAAGATGCTCTGGTGCTTAAAATTTTATTTTAATTTTCCAATTTTTATGAAAGCCGTTCTAGACATTGTCCTGCATTGTAACAATCACATATTTGTACAAATATGTCAAGAATGAAAGGCCCCATGATTTTTTAAGTTTGTTTCCGCCGAAGCGCAAGTCATTTATAGATATAAAACTACTATAATTACAAACTTAATAATCCGAATTCAGAAACACACCTGTTCTTATCCACAAACCAACCGCTTTAATGATGTAACTAAAGATCCCAATGAACTAAAGCTAACGTGATTGAAATCGATTGATAAAACCAAACACGGATTAAACATGAACCGAACTAATCGTATGATAATTTTATAACGGTATGCAAATAGGACCATATCAGGAAGAATTATTGTTAATTTATTCTGTAAGCGTGAAGGGGATGCGTTTTTAGAATATCGGATGCAGTAAATTGTAACTGGGTTCATCATCTATTCGTTTGTAAATGTCCAATGTATTTGTGGGCCGGAAATAGGCTTCTAATTGACCCTTTCATAATTATAATCATCGGTAGTAGAGGAAGGTTGCTCAATAGATTGGTGATGATACTCATCTTCTAGAGACATGTTTGGGGACATCGTCATAATCGCCCTATAACCCTATAAACTTGTGAAGGATCACTACCTGTCACTGTAATTCTACGTCTCCGTACCTATAAATCTATTTAATTATTAATTTTGCTATATATGTATATAGCAAAATTATAACATATATATATAGCAAATTAAATATAATTTTGCTTTGCTTTTGATATATATATATATATATATATATATATATATTCTATATCTATTTACTTATATTTATATATTGATTTTGTCTTATGTATGATTTGGTATATATTTATGGTAAGCTATTTGTATATATAATGGTATTTATGTAAGTAGATGCACCGTCAACCCCCATTTCTGTTCAATCTCTGTTAAGTCTATCCAAAATTCTGGTGGTGATTTGTATCCTATCTATATATATGTTTTTGGTGTACCTACAATAAAGAGAATATAAATAATCGCCAAAAATTTTCCTCATCAATGATCGCAGTTTTAATTTAGCTTTTAAACTAACCCTTGACATCACTATCTGAGGCAATCCAGAAAATAAAAAGAGTAGCTCTTTGATTGCGTAAAAAATCTTAGCATGTTTGAATATGCGATAATTAAAAAAATGATCTACATAATAGCTACGTACTTAACATGCATACGTTGACTATACCTAACATTTTGCACAAAAAGAAAAGGATAGAAATAAAAGTAAGATTGAGCTGTAAACCCTTGTAGAAGACAAAAGCAGTAAAAGTCTCATGTGTCCATAAAAGGCATGTAATCGTAGCAGCCATGAAACACGCGTAAACCTGCCAACAGGTACAATATTCTGTCCTCATTTACTTAATGAATGAGAGAGAAAGAGACGGACGTAAAGGATTACATTATGGATTGGATACGTTCTTTTAGGGACGTAATATTTAGTATTCTGGAATCCAACCTTATAAGTAACTTTATTGCGTTTTCACGTTTAATTAGCTGAACAAATTTTGATAAATGTTAGTATGTATTGGACCAGTCCAATACATACAAACATTTATCACAATTTGCTCAGCTAGGTCCAAACCTAGGAGAAGGAAAAAGCTACATTTTGTCTCACAAAGTCTTTTTGGGATGCGAATGAAACCGCGGGCTATTATAACAGCTATTTTAATATATAAATATATATTATTATAAAGTCCTACTGCAAACCCTAAAGTAAGACTATGGAAAGACAAAGTTCATATCAATAAAATTGCCGCAATTTTCAACGAAGGGGCTCAGCAATGAATTAGTCTTTTAGATACAGAACGGACAGAAGCAAGAAAGTAGTAAAATTAGCGATAGTGACCAGCTGTGATTGATTAAGAACGACAAATCCAAAGCCCTTTATTTAGAACATATTTGGAGGATTCTTTGTTAAATCACAGAAACAGCAGGACGAGACAGCATTATAAATAACACATGATAGGAATCCTTCTTTAAGCACAACTCTAGCAATTTTCAGTGCACATTGGTAAAGGTGGTCATTACTCGCTAGCATTAAAATGATCTACTATTCAATATCCTTTCAATAAAAAGTATCGTTTCATTTATTGGAAACCACTAACCGTTTAAGTCACTATTAAGTCTGCTGTAAATTGACCATGTTGAACCTTTTACAGGCTATAAAGTTATATACCCTACTTGTCGACCACTAAAACTAATTTCCTTGCAAGGTTTATGAGATAAGCCATTAAACGTGTCATGTTTCTCTATTTCATTGTGTAATAGCTTCATCGGTAGCTTAAATCTCGCTTCAGTAATACGTTCATGGATTTGATAATAAGCTTACACAAGATTAAATGTAGATGTGTGCATGAGAATAGCATTTTAAGTATCGTTATTACTCATTACTTAGTCAAAATCAGTAAGTTCTTTACACCGAATTCACCAACGGTTAATATAGGTTTGCAGTTACCCCTAAAGAAATTTAAAAAGTAGGTACGCAGCGTATCAAAAATCGGAAACGACCACCATTTGCTCGAACAAGAAAAACGATTTCATTCATATTCCAGGTAAAGCATTATCAAATGTATGAGTACTCGAGTAAGTAGCAAAAGCTTTCTGAAAACTACGTTCAAGGGTTTTCTTGAACGGAAAATCGACAAATCCTTTTTATTTTTAATGAAAGTTAACTCTATCATCACATGTCATGCTGCATCTGTTTCACTCGGATCTAAGCAAGTGAATGAACATTTCCCTCCTATTTACCTACACAAGACTTGTAGAAGTGACAGTACCAATTTTAATCAAACCAACAAAACCAATAAACATAAACCCCAAGTACTTTTGTATACTCCGCGAATTTTTATAGCCAGTTCGGTCTCACGCAAATTGCAGTCGTAAACCGGTAGCGATAAAAGCTATATTGGATTGATATGGTTAACGGTAAAGATGGCACAGTTAGACTTGCAGGCAAACTGGTATTGCAAGTTAGGTCTGATGGGTAGTTGGTAATCGATGCAACTACGACAGGAATAGATACAGCGGTCAACAACTCGATGGGACCTGTTATGGTGAATGATATAAAGCTAATCGGTTCCCTTGAAATATGATGTCTGTTTCATTAGCCTAATGGTCCTAAGCGTGTCTGCGACGCTAGAGGTCTTGAGTTCGATTCTCAGGTCAAGGTGTTATTGGGTTTTTTCCTATTAAACTCTCAGTAGCAGCTTGGAGTTTGGGTTTGTGTCTGGTTAATGGTAAGATAAACCCCCTATTACATGGGACCTAAACGTACCGGCGAAGTTTGGGTGTACATAAGTATAGGTACAGGAGTGATGGAGATCATAATCTTAATGGGCGCTCATTTCTAGTAATTTTCCAACACTCAATCATCATGAAAAGTAAGAAATATGACGTTTCGTAAAAAAACAATATTGAAATTGACCAAGGAATAAAAAGAAGGAAGGGGTCAATGTAAAATATTTCATGTTTAATGTTGGAGAACTACAATTACTAAGTAGTCATGCCATGAGAAGAATATGAACACTCACTGACGAAGTTCAGGGAATACAGGCGTGTATGTTATGTTATATACATAAAAAAAAATTAGTCGTACATGTCGGTGTGTCGCGGTCTGCGGTCTGACAGACGTCAGTTACATTATTGTAATACATTGGCATGTAAACCTCAACGCTCACTCAAGTAAGTAGGTTTATTAGAAGATATATTTTATTAAGTTATTATTTCTGAATGGTTTAAAACTGTTAGTAGTTTGCGGTTTTGGAATGGCTTCTAATGCGGTCATTTTGGGACATGGATATTACTTACAATGTTTCATAGTAGAAAATAAATGTTTTATTATAGCTCAACCAAGGTAGAATTTTTCATGTAACTATTTCTTCAAATAGGAAAATTATTACTTATAGACTTCACAATTCGGCTCATGATTGCACAGCAACCAGCAGAACAGAGGTTCTCAAACTTAATCGCTTTAAAATCCCCATTTTTCCCTCGGTCCTTAACCGCCTACAGGCCTCCAGCGACCACAAGGGAGCATTATCATCCACTTTGAGAAATACTGCACTAGACTACGGTGTTATCTATCATAATAATGATAATGAGTGCAAGTTGTGTTCAAACGAATGGCACTCTGGTCAAATGTCAACTTTGCTCCCGCTGTAATTTACGGAAAGAGTTGAGTTGAGAGTTGGGAGGTTTTATAGGAAACAATTATCTACGAATATTTGTGAATACATTGATATAATCGTTGACTGAATTGAATAATAGCATATAGCATGTATAATATAGTATGTACACAACAACGTAATTTAGAACGAAAATCGCAAGAGCCCAATATTTTGAGTTGTGTCATTACTGAATTCTGTCAATGTAGTATGTGCGCTTATGCTGTACCAAGATACAAAGCTTATTAATAAAAAGCACGTTTGCCTTTTAAGCGCATAGGAATAACTATCAAGTTTTTTACTGTGTCTCATTTTTTGGTGTCAGCGACTGATCAAACCGGCTATTGGCATTTAGTCGCATTCCTTATGGCTAATGACTGTAAGCGCCGATAAAAGAGACATATAATGAATCTAGCGGTTGCATTTTATCAGACTAAATATTCTAAATATGGTTGACATGATAGAATATTTTTTCCTTTTTTAAACTGTCATTATGACTGAAGTTGACATCAATTATTATAGTTTCTCCGAGTCGCTACACTGTGGCCGTATTTCTAGTTATAGTGATTATGAAATACAGATCGATATTGTCAAAAAAGATGCAGAACAAACAAATCTTCTGATAGTTCAATAAAAGCACCAAAGCGGCTCTTATAGAAACAATGCGGCTATGAATTCAATTACAGACTACAGCAATGTGTGTGTTATATCATCTCACCACCAAGTAGATACGTGCAGAAAATCTTTTAGATCTGTGTTGCCATATCTAGCTAATACTAAATATCAGCATTTCGTACTGAGGAAGAGATCCTCACTTCCATAAAACAGCGATACGGAAATGCGACGATTTTATTCATGATGCCAACTTTATTACTGTAAGTACATATTCAAGACTTTTTTTTCTTATGTAGTTTATTGTTTATTTTTTATTTGTTTTAGTAGTAAAAGGAGTTGTGGCCATCCATTACTCTTTTTTTCGATATTCGATCTTTCTTGTCCATCCAAAAACGTTGTCTGATAGATATCGCTAATAGCGATAACCGCTATTGTACCCTTAGTTTTGTCAATTATTTTATTTGGCTTCTTATGGTATAGAATAAAGATTATTCTATTCTAAATATTAAATAAGAAGTTCTTTATTAAGACCAGGCACTGTCAGGCTAAGAGGCTTTGAATTTTTTATAACGTTCCTGAATTCGTCTTATAAATAAATTAAGTTTGCTCCTACTCCCTTAGCGCTCCTCATTACTTGCGAATTGGATCTTTATATTCATAGGATGAATATATAGAAGCTAAACAAATCATAGCTTGGCTGACACTATCAGAAAAGTCAATGACGGCGTAATGTTTGGACATCCGATCTGACAAAATGCTGTCAGTGTTCGGGGAATATTACAAAATATGATGCAAATTCATTCTGAGGATCAACAAGCGGAAAGATGGTAAGAGTGTCATGCCCAAAAAGCAGCTACGTTTGGTGGAATCCATATTGCATTGTCGAGAGTCGATTTTCTGTCCATTTGTCTTACGATTTCACATTACCACTGTAACGATGTGATTTACTACAGTAGCAATAACTTCGTTCTAATGAGCCCTTTTAAGCAATAAATTTTAGTTAAATTGACGTGCCGTCGTCAAGAACTGAAGGGTTTATTAAAAATTCCTTTTGAAGTTGTTTTTTTTTTAATTATTTTTATTGATTACTTTTAATAGAACTGTCGAATACATTAATTAAGAAGTTGTATCATTAAGTCCATAATCAACAGATATTATGAACGTGACACTACCACAGTACTTTAGTCCACTAAATGGACATCCAACTTCGCTCTATAAGTGAGTACCACGAGTGGAAAGCCTGCATCTATACATTTAGCAAACTAAATAGGTCTTTAAGATGCTAAGCACATGATGATGATAAATATGGGTTTGACTTCTAGATTTTGGACTCAGGGCAGTCAAAAATACGCATTTGTGCCTAACTGGGCTCACACCAATGGTAAATAATAAGTACTAGGTATCTATGGTAAGCTCATAGTCATACCCCACACACCTATTCTATGAATACAGACGCAAATTATGTCGACCATTATTATCTAGAAGTTATTAAAAACAAAAACAAAATAAATAAAAGAAACTGACGGAGCTTCCACGTGGAGAGAAAATTCGGACAGCGTTAAGTGGAAAAATCTGCGGGAAGCCGAAGCTATTTACACGCGCAAAAGAATAGAGGTCGGAATAAAAAAGATGGCTTTCAGAAAGAATTCCACTAATGTTTGTAAAATTAAAAGATTACACAATTGTTTTTTTTTTACTTAAAAAAAATATAGTGTTACTGTCATAAACATTTTATTCCATAAAAAATCAATCGAACAAATTACCCAATATTAATTTTAAAAAAATTACTTAAGTACGCAATTTTATCAAAGATTTTATAAACTGCAAATCTACATATATATATGATATTTTTTCATATATAATTAAAAAATACCATTATCATTTCATATATGATTATATAATACATGCACAATATAGTAGAGAAAAGCCGAGAATTTCAGTCGTGCAAAACCGGGGCGGATCGCTAGTATATAATAAAGACAAGCATAAGTCACCTCTTAACCTGTGAGAGGTACCGGCAGTGAATTCCGCGGGAATACCGGCACTTTATTGAAAAGGCACCAGCTTTCAATAGGATGGGATGGGAGGCGTTCAATTGAGGAGATTAAATTACTGGTATGGATGCAGCGTGATATTTTTGTGTTTTCAAACTTCAAAGCGAAAAGAACACGCTCAGATTTTGTGTGTTCATGTCAATGCTAGTTAATTACTGTAGCTCTCGGTTTCGCTTGCATCCCAAAAGACAGAAAGAAAAACTATTTATACTTTTTGATAACAAAATAATTTTTGAGACAGAAAATAGTCACTATGTCCTTCTCCATGATCCAATCTATCTCTACATTATCTTCTGGTATATCGGTTGAAACGAAACAAACACAGGCAGTTTCTTCCGCATTTATAATATTATTTAAGATATTGAAAATGGAAAGCATAGCTTAAACTGTAAACCAATTCTATCTATTTTTATTAGTGTATTTTTATATTGTTATTTGGTCTTCGGGAGTCGTGGATGTCATGTCCCTAATTATCCCTGGAACTTTGCCCAGAGCCCTTTCAGAAACTTCCAGACTTACCCAATATTTTTGGTCTTGAAGTTACTCGATAAATAACACATTCAGGTGTTGGATATCAGTACCTCTACCAATTTCAACCTCCAACGCCTCCGTATAGATGGATCTGATAAATCAGATCCATTTTTTGACTATAATCAATGAAAAAATTAACTGCCAACTAAAGTACATTCGAAAGAGTAGTATTACATATTTTTAAATTCCCTAATCAATAGAAAACCACGGGCCGGCAGGGAGCAGAAATTAAATGCCATTTCTCGGTCGTACATTGAATATTTTCGATTAGTTCGACAGGTGTATTCAACAACCGGTCTCGTTGACAGTTCAGGGGGCCAGTTCAATAGAAACACGGCTACTCGCGGAGGTTGGACCAAATACACGAGTTTACTTATCCAACTTTCCATGGCCATTCTGCTGTTTATTCGTAAATCTCAAATAAGTTTCGACGCCAATCTGGCTCCGTTGTTACAAAACAGATTGTGATCAATCAGGGAAGTGAAAGTAATTACTTACTTGTGGCAGTTTGTGGATTGACAACTAAGGAAGTCTGCTGTGCCCAAGCCAATTAAGATGTAATTGTGAAGTAAAATCAGGACAGGTTGGAGTGGAAAATTAAATTAGGTTTGTTCTCTCTATATGTGATTGGAAAATGTGATTTAGTTTAGTTTCTTAATCCGACTAGGACCTTTGATTAAAACTCAATATAAAAAGTGTAGGTGCCAGCTTTTCAGCAGCTCTTCGATTCTTTCTCCCAGAAACTCGATGTATAATCGAGTTTTTGGTTTAACTTAGTCTTAGAGCATCTCAACTTGCCAACAACTTTTAGCGGAACTATTCAGAATTCCATAGAGAAAATTTAACTTTTCTACCGACTCTAAGTATCTAAATAGCAATTATAAACAGCGCAAAAGCGCCATAGGAAATGCCTAAAATCCGTGTACGACAAACTCTATAATGAAGACATAACTGCGGTGACTCCCCAACATTCCCGGCATGCGAAACTTGTACCAACATTACGTCACCATAATAGCTCTATGGGGGTATTATGGGGTAATCGACAGTCACGAATTTCCGAGCCGATGTCGGAATGAAAAACAGAGTGTCAGCCGTTTATCTTATCCTGTGTGAATAAGTGTCAGGTTGAAAAGTTGTCTAATCAGATCGTTTGAGCAATATTGCCGTGACGTACACAGGAGTGATATTAATTTAATGAGTTTTGGAACTATTACGTATTCATTTAGTTATACCTACTGACATGGCAGCAGAGCTATTGCAGGTAGGTAACTAACAGAATTGAAGAGCAAGAACTAAACAAATACTTATTAAAACTTATTAGACTTCTGGTTTTGGGAAGTCAATATACTTAACAAGACGTTACTAGAAGTATTGTAAGACATAGTTCGTAATGACCAAAATTTCACATAAAATTAACAAGAAACCACACAGTATGAAGCTTTCGGTAGTAAATACGGAAAATCCTTTTCACATTCGAATTTTAACTTGTTTTCCATGACAGTTGCTTTGTAGATGGATCCGACATACCAACAAACCAACCCACGTCGGCATTTACATCAAAATATGACAAAGAACCTGTCCTACACGACCTTACAAAGGATAAAGTAAAACCTGATGATTACTACATGACACAATATCCTACCACAATCTTGTACACGTAGAGAATCCTAAAACAAATTATACGATTTTACCACTGTCAAAGAAACAGCGTGCAATGATAACACACGTACAGAATGTAACTTAAGTGCGATATAACTTGGAGCGATAACAGGCTCACGTGTGACTAGTGAAATAGTGACTCATGTATCAGGTGCGATATTATAACGCGTATTGTTAAATGAGAATGCGTGAACCGGGACGTTTTTTGGTCAAGTTCAAACATATGAAATGCAAGTCTAGTTGCAAGGTTCCAAAAAGTTAATCCTAAGGAGAAAATTCTGGCAAGAACTCCATGGCTCTTTTAAAATTAGAGGTGTTATATTTTTCAATAGTACGATATTGCAATATCACGTATTGTGGACATTATTAGGTTTATGTACATGATGAATGAAGTTGAGATTATTAAAAGAACCTTCTTTTTCATTCATTCATCCTTCCTTGGTTGCTGGGAACCTTCCCAGCAACCAAGAACTCAATATCATCCTAAAAAAATTCACTAAGGTATGTGGAAAAATACACACCTACATATATAAAACTTGGCTGCGTATCTATTTGGTGGATGGAAAGTACATACGAACTCTTTCATCACAACCCTTAGGAATACGGTTAAAATGTTTAGCGTTGGTCTTACTACGGTAGCTAGCCAGACAGAGCACTAGATCCTAGCACCAAGCGTATATTTGGTATATTTGGCGTTTAGTTTTTAAGTGGCTTTACGTACAGTGCCAGTGGCGTCAACACATTGCCTACATACGACAAAGTCAGAGTCAGATCAGCAAACATTGATAAACTTAGTTAATGTAACCAAAATACTTACTATAAAAAGTTACCCCAAACTTGTGAGATTGTTTCGTCGTTTCTTTTTACAATGTTCGATTATTACATTTTTTGACTTTTTACTGTCATTAAAGATCATGTATGTATGTTTATAAAAATAAATACCATTTACAATTTATATCATAATCGTGAAGAGTTTAGTACATTCTTATTGATATGAATTCTTGTAATACTTTTTAGTGCAATTCTCATTAATAAAGAGGGACATGCCTTTCACCTTCTGCAGACAAATCTTTATCATACAACTAAAAGGATCCCTAAAGCAATTTCAGATTCGAAGAAATTATTACACAGAAGAAATATGACATTTATGTAACGAACCTAATAACGGTACTATTTAACAAAACGTTGGCTGTAATTACTACAGCTTAATGAGACAAAGGAAAAACAGAGCTTTGAAAATAGAATGAAAACGCTAACACAATAAAACATTCGTTTAACAGACTCGATTAAAGCATCAGAATTGCTGGAAAAAATAAAATTAACAGCATTTAAAGAAATTCAAGGGCATAGCCATTATCATCAGGAACACCTTACTATCGCAATTTCTATGGCTTCATTTATTGTCTTAGATTTTGGCAATGGTTTCAGTCCTATGCTAGTTTAGGTAATCCAGGTTTCGGTCTGCGAACTGCACAAATCCTTCTACGATCTGTCAGAATGTATTATCACGTCATGATAATGTTTTTCATTGTAAGGATGTAAAGCATACTTGTCTATCGGCGATATTTTCAACCCTAACATCTATGCAGTAAACTTAAAACTAACAACAAACTGTGAATAGAAAGTTAGAGGAGCTCCAGACATTAATGAATGAAAGGAGTGACATAACTAAACTAACTATATATCCACACGACACGAACGAACTAATCTTCGCAAAGCACACAGATATACGACTTTGCGTAGTTTCTGTCACTGGTGTAACTAACAACTACAACAACTTACTACAGTAGCAGTAGAACAACGAATAGAAGTGAGTGTAGTTACTATAGAAACACATAAGATCGAATTAAGCTGAAAATCTAAAATGGCACTCAAGGCGGCGTTCTATAGCATAGATTCGACCACGCCATTTTAGACACCAAATTACTAGGTTCAATGCGAACGCTGTCTGGTCCAACTGGTTGAAACTATATGACGCAAGTTTAAGTAAACTAAATAATTCAGACCGATTCTGTCCTCTTGATCACTTTGAAAATGACAAGGACTCAGAAATACAACGTGATAACCGTGATACAAAGCTATCCTAGTGCGGAGAATTTTACGGTCATCCTTAGGCAAGTAAATCCCGAGCTATAGAGTTGATAACTTTCAATCTAACAGTATTATAAGTTATTTAATAGTAAAGGAAAAAATTCAATCGCGGGCAGGATTCGAACCTGCGTCTTCTGGTTTGATATACCAGACGCTCTGACCTCTAAGCCACCGCGAACCCTACCGGCATGATTGAAATTTTGCCTTCACATTCTGAATTTACGTCATAAGGTGACGTTTGTAGTATTATAAGTTATAAAATAAAATCGATATAGGTAATTTAATGTTATTATCCAAATCCTCACTGTTTTTTTTTTATTTTTTGATATTGTCTAAAACTCAGCAGTGCCCAGGATTTCTTTTAGTGTGAGTGGTACCACAATGCTTTCATCACTTTCTATCTAGGTACAACTATATTATATTGACTACCATCAATCTTTGAACCATCAACCATTTAATCTTCAGCTAGTTTAGCTACCATCATACCCTGTTCTCTACCAAGGCTATTATTGTAACTACATGACAAAGTTAGATCAACTTTCACATAGAGCTTGCGGTATCAACAGCGCACAGCACTGTTACTGGCTCCTAGCATGATGCTTATTAAATTATGAACTGACTCCTGTTTAGACATGAATGTTTAGTGATTAAATTATACGCCAACAACAATCTTAATCTAGGCCCCACTTGTTGTTAAAAGTGTCAATAGTATTGTAATATGTATATGATGTAGTATTGAAGGACTTGCAAAATCAGGAATTTTTAGATTATCACTGGGACAGTCGCGGCGAAAATAATAATAATACAATGTTTAGCATCAAATTGTTGACACTTGAAAAATCTTACTCTTCTAGAAAATCTTCGTGACTTGACATGGCATATAATCAATTTGTGCATACCTGTAACAAATAAAAAAAATTGAGTAAACCCTTCTTCTAGTAAGATAATACGACTAGTAATAAAACTATCTATCTACTAAAATATAAACTACTACTACTACTACTAGCAATTAAATACTACCGATAAAATTGCACAATTGTTCAGTAAATTAGATCATAATAAAAATCCAATGTATATCAATACGCCATACCACTTCCAATTTCTAAAGGCTCATCCAGCACAAACAAATTTCTAGATGCCATCATAAAATTCCCTTTAATGCCCAACAATGCTAAAACGCTAGAAATATCGAACGCAATCGCTAAATAAATCACAAAGATAAATTTCACAGTCGCTTGCCCCTAGCTTTCGGATTCTCTGGAGAAATTATTCCGAATATGTTCGCCCAAGGGGGGACAAGAAATACTTTTACGGTAACGGAATAAATTGAACAGGAACACTGTTAGCCAATTATTTTTCGTCTTAGTTGAATCAATATTAGATTTCGTTTTCAATTTGGGAATCCTAGTCAGCAATGCACTGAAGACTATAAATTTCACATATTGCTGCGGTTTAACATTCTAATCAAATGTACGGACTATAATTCGCTCCTTTAGTAGCATGAATTTATTGTTGCTCTTCGAATTGAACTTAAAATAATCTTTTTAACGTGTGAACGTACATAAGTACTTATTAGGGCATTACTTTTTCAAGTTTTACAATGCTGTTTAGATCCGACTCAACATGAATAAGTGGTATTTCACCTTAAGATTTGAATAAAAATTTAGGTATGTCAGTCATCAATAAGTACTCCGTAAGACACGAACAATTTTTTCACCCCAAGGAATACAAGGGACTAAAAAGACTGGCAATAGGTTAGTCTTGCTCCGTGACACCACACTCGCATTCAGTCCTCGTCAAACAATTCCTTTTACGTCTCGGTTGAATCAATATTGGGGTTTTATTTTCAATTTGAGAGCCAGGACTACAATACTCTAAGGACCGTCTTCGAGTACTTTCGAACTGTACACGATTGCTTATTTGTATGTTTGTTGTCATGTAAAAGAGAAAGTAAGGTAACATAATAAATAACGTTAAAATATACACATCTTATAACACCCATTAAAGATTACAGAGCAGCATCATTTTGCTAAGCTTGGTAAACCAATAATCCTTAACCCAATACGAGGATTGTAGGTAAGTACGTAAAGTGTACAAAAAGAAATTTAATGTTGAAAACGTACTTTTATCAAAGAAAATTATATCCTTTGTAACTATGGATAAAGTTCAGATTTCATAATATCCACGTGAGAATATTAACAAAGATAACAGGCGCACACTCATCGCCCCGAGAGGCTGTTTAATTAATAAGTAGCCTTTGATTCGTTATTCAACGCTGTCTTAGAATATCATCATTGTTTAATCTGCAAATATTTGGTAGAGAGAATCTTATGTCTTCTTCTGAAACTTGAATATGATCAAATATATCATTGAGGGGCTCATATTTAGAATTATTAAGTTTCATTGGATGCGAAGAACATTTATCACTGTCACCTTCAAAGCTTAAATATTTTAATAAATCTTTTTAGAATCTCAATTTACGAGCTTGAAATGTAACAAATGACGTGATTTGCAATTGACAATTGAATCATTTTGCTGTTAGATATGATTTAGAGAACTTGTTCAGCGTTGAGGATAAAAGCAAAATTACAGATAATGCATAAGTATTGCAAAATCAAGTCTAACAAGCGCATCGGACACGCAACCTCCTAGCGGCCATGCGTTTACCGACGCAGATAAAATAGTATTTGATGAATATGATAATATTTGCTAATTTAATGAAGTATAGTAGATAAAGAGGATATGAGCAGAATTTACAATAGTTATGGGTATCAAAAGACCTTGCGTGCCACTTAAAGCTATTTCCTTAGAGCGTGTAGTTGCATCAGTAAATTTTATTGGTCTCGCAGTTAGTCTTAGGAAACCCGCTAACTATTGATAGAATTTTATTCAGACTTATTTAATTATAGGTATGCCTTATAGGTTAAAGGACATACTTTGCATATTGGCGGATTTTACTTCATAGTAAATTAATTCGGCTAATCTTGCAGTTAAAAGGTTGTCAATTAAAGATTTTAAAGGTTGTGTAACAGAAAGACGTTCCATTTAGTCATATAATGACAACAGAATAAAAAGTAATTAGTTAACATTTAAGAAACTTCCAGAAAATGTTCGCAACATCGAAACAAGTGCATTTAACTTAGCAATATTACTTAGCGCTTGCACAAGAGTATTGTGTGGTGTTGATGCAACTGCGTTGGTAACAAAGACAGTATGTACTTTGGATCAGTTACCATATTGCATTTATGTATAATTAAATGAGATGTTCCATGATCATTAAACAGCGTGTTTTAATCAGTAGATGCATAAGTACTTTCATACAATATCCCTTAATTTTGATCTGGTATAGAAAAAATGGTATAAAAAAATTTTAATCAAAATATGTAGCAAAGCTGGAAGTTACTACGCGTCTTTTGGACACCACAGTCATACCATATATATACACCGCACATTTCATTCGTCGAAACCACTCTGCGGATCTTACTAGTGCATTTTCTAACATACACATAGTAAAATTTGATTTAACAATCAGTGGCACTACTGAAACTAAAGCAGAGAAATTACTTTTGCAAGAGTTATCCACAGAGTAAACTGCGTCAGCATCAACAACACGATAAATTATCGTGTTCAAGGGATATCATGAGTTAAGGTGGGACTGACTGTGTTGGTAAAACAGTCTAAATTCTCAACGCTATATTCACAAGGGAAAAGCATAAACCATTGCTACACACGCATAAAAAAAATCTTTACAAAAATTCCGACGTCTACATGCAAACCGAAAAACACAAAGACGTGTATCGCATAAAAAAATAAACATCTCGTCGTTGTTCTCAGAACAATCATGCAGCATACCTATTGTCGGCGAAACGATTCTAATTAGAGCTATACTTAATATCCGAACAAAGAAACATCTTGCGAACATTGAACACGCGATTCAGTTCACATAGTTATCGAAATCGATGTATTAATGGCGGAATTGTTTATTTTTGTATCCAGTCCTTTCCTGTAATTGTTTACTATCGTATGAAGAAAACAATAGTATAAATAGTAGTAAACTACTACGATGACATGGTATTCGATTTGTTTATGATTACGGACAAAAAAGGATACCTAATGATAGGATACTGGATCGGAAATTGGAATAAAAATTTAAAAAAACCCGTCTAAAAAAAGAACGAAAGGGCCATTTCAATCCATTGATATTAATTATCCCTCATTAATTAGAATAAACACTATTACAAAGTGGACATTCTATTATAGATCGGATGACGTGATACAGGATAACGACCATGAAGATGCCATAAATTCAAAATGGCCGCGGCGGAACCGGACGTATGCGCTCATAGCGCCGAACAGATGACTCTGAACGGGTCCATTACCGGTCATCTTTTTATTCTTTTGTTGGGAAAATGCATTCAGGCTTTTTAGTGACGGGTCATTGAGCACTAAATGATAACCAGACTCTCATTACAAATAACAATTCATTTAATTTGGATAAAAGGACGATGATACTTATTCCGGAACGTGCCATTTATTATTTTAAGTAGGTACCTATTATACTTATACTACTTACAAGTACTACAACTTGTTTTTGATCTTTGTCCAACCGGTATATCAGTGAGATGACAAAAAGAGGTCTAGATCTGCAATATTTTTTTCTTCAGTCCTGAATTACTCACCAATGACTTACAAACTCAATTTTCCCAGCTTATAACAAGCGCGACACGGATGCTGATACTTTTAGCTGCCATAATTCAACATGGCCGCGGCGGAAACAGTGAGCATCGAACAGATGACGCTGAACGCGACCATTACCGGTCCCGCCTTTTTTTTTCTTTTTGCGGGAGGATGAACAGTGCATGACCTTTGCGTTACGATGAGTTGCACTGTTTATTTTGAATGCGTACTTATAATTTTGTTTATTTTTGGGATAGTTGATGTTAAATGAATGTAAGTACAATATTTACTTTTTAGTTATTTTAAGTACCTTACCATTCACAGTTTCTATTTAATTTGTTAGAGAAAATAATCAAACCAGGAGATACCTACAAACACTGACTCTGTTTTCGATTGGAAAATGTCTTTTCACATCTGATGCCTTAGCAAACAAATGGAAGGCAATCGATTGCTCTACGGACAAAACTGAGCTCTTAAATAAAAAATAATAAAAAAACCTAATTAATCATCGGCCCCAATATTGGTCTTTCATCCCTTTTGTCCAAAATGTGAGTGTGTTTATTACACGAATATACGAATAAAATTGATCGTAGAGGTATATTCTTGTTATAGCAAAGGGAAGAGCAAGAGAGGAGGAAGAGCAAGTCCTTCTACTATTCAAACGGCAGTAATAAACACAATATTGGTAGTATCAGTTTTGTTCGAAAGTTAACATTTATCAATTTATTAGTAGGTACCGGTTTTGATCGGCAGGTCATACTTCAGTGGTACTTCAAAAACATAAAGAAAAATGTTATATGCGAAACAGTTTCGGAAGTCGGTGGCAAAATCAAAAGATCCGATCAAATCAAAGACTTCCGAAATTGTTTCATAACATTTTTTTTTGTGTTTTTGAAGGCGGTTTTAGATTTTCTTATTTATGGCATGAACTAATTGTTGCGTAGCTCCTGGCGACATGATAGAAGAAGATCACTGTTTTTCTGCCCACGAAAGTATGTTATGAAATCCACTGCCGTCGCTGTGCGACTTACCTACATCTTAATTTCAGAAACATTGCATTTAGTTAAAAAGGTTCGAAGGCATATGACGGCGTGAGACCTAATGTAAAGTTTGCCAGTTCGTTTTGTTTGCTTTAAATGCGCCGCGGTTTATCTTCGACGCATACTGCTGCAATACATTGTCCTTTTTTACTTTTTACTGGCTTTGGGAACGTTTTCAATGAACTGGTGGGAATCAATCAGTCTTGATTTCACATGTCAAACGTAAAATTTAGCGCCAATTTATACCACTGTTCCCTTCATTCGTGAATACGTTCTCGGTCCAGTTAATTCTGTTCAGCTTAATATAAGCGGTAGGTACTAATGTCTATGAAACGGGACTGCAATTACTCTGATTGATCATTTTTCAAGAATTCAATTAAAGCTAGATTGGCACTACTGAATGGGATTGGTCCTGATTTTAGGTGCTATTTGTAAACATTAATTTTAGTGAAGACTGATCCTGTTGGTGACCTTAAGGAAGCTGGTGACCCTTTAACCTTTTAAATGTTTACGACAAGAAAACATTTAACTCAATCACCTTGTGATGTCTTTTAATTTCTACAATTGACGATAAAAAGCTTCGTTTCTTGATTGTAAATAAGATAAGATCACAAAACGCTTGTAGATTTTACAAACAAAAATTACGCTTATCTACAATGTTAACAGCATTTGTCATGCTGTACCTACCAAAAACCACGATCACATTTGCACTTAGCATAATGATTTAATTAATTAACAAAAATACAGGTAAGTAGGTGTGGTGAAAGCTCATACTAACTAAGCACGTCGGATTGTTTTCATGTCGAAATAATAACACTACAGTAACAGAATTGAAGCCTAGGTACTTCTTTTTTAATTACCAGCTTTGTATAATTATGAATACAAGCTTGTTTCTCATCATACTTTGTAGCAATGTAAATAAGGTCATGTTAACCTAATAATATAAATAAAAGCGAGATTCCTCCCAACTATACGGGCATGCCCCAGGGGTACGAGTAATATACGTGCGAGTTGTCACACGTCGATTCTTCCTTAATTCCGTAAGTTTCGAAGACGTCACAGCCGCTGCTAGACCGCGTAGCTATTACAATGATGTTTGAATCCTCTTCAACTTCCAATTCTAGTTCAGGGCTACCAACAGTAACAATCGTTAAAAATACTTACCAACCCCAAAAACGTGCCAGTGAGCGCTCGTTTCGTTTAATGACCTACTAAACCAAAATAGTAACATCCGATTGGCAAGTTTCTCGTGCAAGGTTGCGCGCGTACAATAAAGCGAATGTGTGACTGGCGACCATTCATACTGGCCAGGTATTTAGTCTAGACTGAAAGTGTCGATCTGTCTGGTGAGGTATAAATAGATAGCACGTGCTTTTTGTAAGTAATCAACCATATTTAAGAATGTCTTATTAGCATTATTGAAAGATTAAGTCTTTTTTTTTATGGGATAAGAGGGCAAACGAGCAGACGGATCGCCTGATGGTAAGCGATTACCGCCGCCCATGGACACCCGCAACACCAGAGGAGTCACAAGTGCGTTGCCGACCTTTTAAAAGGGGATTGGGTCTTTCTTTTCATTAAGTTTGTTTCTGTTACAAGGTACAGAAATTGGAAGCCATTTTTCTTGAATTTCAGAAGTTTCCGCAAATATTAAAATATTGATTAGGTCGCATTAAGCCACGAAATAATGACTTTTCAAGAAATGCATTTACAGATATTATAATAAGCGGCTTTAAATATTGCAGAAATGCGGACGATGCCGATGATACAAAGTTATCACTGATTGCTTATTATAATAACAACTTATATCCTCGTATCTCATCATACCTTTTGTTAATTATAAAGGGAATTAATAAGGTTGATCCTTAAAGTACATATTTGTCTTTGCTGAAAATTTTCTCTTTTCATCACTTCCTATCCTAATTTCCCAATAACTTTATTATTACTTACTACTCTTCTTACCGTTCTTCTGGGAAGATAAACTTTTATGTTCTCAAAGAGACGCCATTCGTTAATTCCGTGAACCGTATTGATTTTCCATTGTTAACATCTAGAGCGACCAAATTAATTCCGTTGGTTGGAGGATAACAAAAAGAAACACGTTTTCTTTCTTTCATTTGCAGACGAGTACGAAATACAAACATTTTCTATTAAGCCCGGAGTAAGGCAGAAAATTATTAGAACCTTTCCTGTTAGCTTTTTTCAAGGAAAGAGTTACAATGAAATATTGAGATTATGTATACATATATCTGCAAGTTTTTTATTGGTCTAGAAGCTAGGTCTTAGTCACAAGCTCGAGTCAAGTCGGATTGCTGGGCGCAATCCGTAGTAATTGGAGATTTTCTATAGGGTAATTCTCAGTAGCAGCACGAAGTTTGAATTTGTAACGGAATGGGTTAGTCTACACCTATATAACATGGGACTGAAAACATACCTGCGGATTATGGCTGGCTGTCTAACCCCTCGATGCAGGCATGGTGATAATATCACATGAAAAAGCGAGGTCACTCGACAAAAAACTGCAATATCCGAAGAGCAAAAACCCTTTTTTGTCTCAATTGCTCGCAATTGGCTCAGACAATTCACACGCTGACTCATTCATTCAACCAAATCGCTCATTCAATCGTGAAAATAAAACATAAAAATTCAAGATGGCGGCGGGAAAGGACGTAAACAATCAACCGATATCCCACGCGCGTAGTTGCGTTTTATCAAATAGTAACATCCTGGGCTGGTAATAACTTGGTGTGGGTTGATTCCAAACATCCGAAATTTTATTGATACCTCAACACTTTGCCATTGATGTGGCAATTTTATAGTTTTACAATGGTGTTTCGAGATTATGACGGCTCGTCTTGCGTAGGCACATCTGGTGATACAACTTGTTTTTTATTTCTAGATTTTTCAATATTACTAACTTTCGCCTTCGTCCTCGTCCTCGTGTTAGTTTAATTGCGAACATTTATTCAAATTTTAAATATTGGATATATTGGCATTGAGTATGCCTCATTAAAATTTATTCAGGAGTTTACTTGTGAAAAAGTAACGGATACAAAAAACAATATTTTAAGTACATATAATGACAGTCGGCTTACTTTTGTGCCTTTTTTTACATCCAAATGAAATTAAGATCCATTCAACAGTGGCGTTTACGTCATTATACATTACCACTATAAATCCGGTGGTAGGTAGTCATACATTTTCTGGAGAATGATTTCTTGTAGACTGTTCGGGTCGAACAGTGTTATTGGGCGTTTATATGAAATTCTCAGTAGCATCTCGGAGAATTTATGCCTGGTTAATGGTAATAGGCTTACCCCCTACTATATGGGACCTAAACATACCGGCGAACTTGAGGTACATCTCTGCTTAAGCCTTCGAGGACTACAGTTGTGACGGAAGTTTAAAATGTTTGTCCCACACTATCACAACGTTCGTATCACAATACTATCAATTCGGCCATGGAATATCTACACATGCTTGCGTACGTATAATTTTCATAAATTATACATTAAAATAATCTACTCCAGGAATCCGCACATCCGCAGCAAAACATTATTATAATGTAAAAACATAAAGATCGAAAACAAACAATCCTAATCGATCTATCAACTAGAAACTCCATAAACAATCAGTTTCTGTAATAAACTTGGTTACTCAGAAATAAAAACTCCACAAACAAAATTGCATGTTCGTAAAAACCATTCTTTGCGAAAACAGATTTAAATGTACCTACTTGTGATTTATGTAAAACTATATCAACCTTGATACGAGAAATTCATACGAAATCTGTTGTTTACTATTTACTGGCTTTGTAAAACAAATCAAAGTATTTACATTTCCTTGTTGTTTTGGAAGTAAAAGAAAAACAGAAAACCGGAATTGTTTCTTATCATCCCACGCTTTTCAAACGAAGAAAAATCTAGTAAGTAAAGTACCTACTGAGACTTGTTTACCAGATACAGTAACATGTCATAAGGGTGAAAAAGTGAGGGCGAAAAGTTCTTCCTAAAGTTCCTCCAATACATGTCTCCGACTCCGACTTCTTAGAATGAATTGATTTGGCTGTATTCGTACCATCACTATCAATAAATATCATCATCACTAGTTTATATTCATCTACTGATGGTTCTCAGGATCATCAATCTACATTCATCTTCTCTGCTCTTTATGAACGCCATAGTTAAGAGACTGGTAAAACTGAACAGGTTTACCATATTGAACCAGGATTCCTTCGTAACAAAAGGAATAGACCGTAATTTAGCCTCACAAAGCTGGATTTCATATCTTAGATTGTTCGGTTCTTAAACATCTAGTTTATCTGCAATATTATCGGTAATGGAAAGAATATTCCGGAGCCATCTAGTACTTTAAAATTTTAAACAAAAATTTTAGACTTGTAAAATATACTGCAGGAATAAATTTCATTTATCACAATTCCAATGAAGAATGCCCGATTCCAATGAATGAATTAATTTGGATATCTTGGACAGGTACATAGATATTTATTAGCGTACCATTTTAAACACGCATCCTCTATATTAGCACAAACAACAATTAATAAATTGGTGCAATGGTAGGATACGGTATCAACGTGAATTTGAAAGTAAACTTATGCAAAGTGAGTCAGGCACTTGAATGTCATGGGCAATTGGATCTCTTAATAAATATGTCCTATTGTTAAAAATACAACAGCAATGTTTTCAACAAAGGACCTTTTTAAAATTTATTTGGACATTGACGGAGAAAGTCGAAGTACCAACAACAACTGGAGCAAAGAATATCTTAAGTGGAGACAGCAATTCGATATACGAGTATCATAATATATCGTAGGGCGCCCCAATCCATCTTGAGCAAGGTTATGGTCGAACTCAATGTGGAAGGCGGAAGAGCATTGTAAGAGGCAGATATGTGTCCAAAAATAAGCTGATATGAATAGATAAATGATATATACTCACTGTTGCTTAATAACGTACCACATTCTAAAATGGTCAGATTGGACAGAGCACCCTAAACCGACAATCATGCATAAGGAGGTTAATAAACGTAGATGAAGCGAAAGTGGTGTCCAAGATCATAGCAAGTGAAAAACATCTCTGTCCGCCCAAATGGGAGACAGACGCGAAAATATATAGGTATGTTTGTATTGTTTTCAAGTAAGCAGTGTCCCTATCTATCGTAGTGCTTCAACAGATTTATAAATTGTGCTTAGCAATAGATGTTTAAGAGAGTCCTCCACATAATTATCACAGTCCAGGTTGATCAACCCATAACAAAAAATAACTCATTACCTACTGAAGTGTTTACATTAAATAATAGATTATATCACTCTTTTTGGGTAAGCCCTTGACACACAAAAGTTTCCTTTTCATAATATTATGATAACTTGATCATTTACAAAATCCGAGAGAAAAGTTTGACATTCATAACAATGATTGATTTATCCTGCGGTACTCCGAATATTGCTTTTGTAAAAAACCAAGGTTAGTAAACAACCATTCGGAATAAACAAATTTGGTTGAAACCTGTCAAAGGATTTCTTTAAAGTCGGTCATCAAACTCCCACTGGGTTACCTCTTAATTTGGACGTTCTTGGCTTACTTTTAAGGCTTGACATGGAGTGGATAATCTTTAACCTGTGTGTAAGTCATGTTTTCCGCCTAATCATTCATTTTTAAGGCCTTTATTTTTAATTTCATTAATATATAACTTCCTGAGACACGTTCAAACTTCACTGTTCCGGTTGTTCGCAAATCCTGACTAACAGAAGCAGGAATGATTAAAGAGTAACAGGAGACAACACAAGGAACATAATATATGACCGCTATTAAAGAAAAAAAGAAAACAAGAAATAAAAAGTCAAAGCAAATATTTTGTTCCAGAACATCAATATTATGAATGGAATCAAACAGAATGAATGATAATCGTTTATCGATATGGCTGCGTCGAATAAGATATTAATATACAAGACACGCCCATACGCTATGTATCAATGAAACTCTACCATTCATGAGCGAGCGGGCGATCAAAACCGCGAAAGTCGATTCAAGGGCGAGTTACGATAGACAATCATATATTTCCTGCCGCTATAAATACGTAGATTAAGTTCGAATGTACTCGTTTTATATATTTCGTTTACTATTACGTCATAATATAATATACTGGACGATATTCACTGACGTGAAAAATTGATGAAACACGTATAAGAAATATTGTGACTTGTTTGGTTCTGATTCAGATTATCTTTCTTAGAGTTATGAATGAGTTAGGCGGAGATATTAATGAAAATAAGAATTGTTTATACTTATTATATCATCCAGAGCTGAGTATTCAAGCTTGTGTCTTCTATCCTGTGCTAGAGTTATCCAGGTATGGCCGGAAACTAGGGCTACACCGTCGATCCATCTCGGTGTTGTATATTCGGAAGTAGTAATAATTGCATCAAACCAAATAACCATTATAAGGATAATTTATAAAAAAAAAACGAAGGAAAACAGTAGTAGTACGATTTGAGCTAAGAATAGGATTTTCCGTGAGTGTGCGAGAAGGGATTAATGCAAAAGATAGACAGTTTCACTGCGAAAACATTATCGAATTCTTTCTTTTTCTCAATCAAAAAATTTGCTTCAAAGAGTAAGAAAAGATATGATTCAAAACTATGGAATAGCCAGGAGAAATATTATATTTGTTTTAAGATCCTGTAATATTTCGTAAAAATAAATTACCTACGAAGAAAAAGCCTATAGTACCTATCAAAATTATTCGAATTCAGTAGATACAATTAACATAATAACAAAAACTAAATAAAATATAAAAGTGGCGTTTGTATACGATAACGGAAATCCCTTGGCACGAATCCAGTTCGACACATATGAAGTACCGACAATGGTAGCAAAAATATTCCATTCAAGACGTAAGGTAGAATAAAGGAATCAATGAACGCCAAAACCTGCCACAACTAAAACTGAGTCCATTAAAATTTGGACATTAGGTCGATAATACCATGACGTGGGAATTCGTCTCAATCCCGAAATAATCTTAATCCAGATTGGAATTTAAGGCGCTGAAGACAAAGACGACATTTGAGTGAAAACGGGATGGTTTAAAAATTGCAAGCGGAGCGTATCGTTACAATTTTACGAGGGGTCAAGTTCATGCAGGCGGCCTCGATTAGATTATTGCTTAGCCGGAAGGGAATCAGCGATGATATTTTTATCAATAGACATCGGAGAGACACGGATGACTATATTACATGTATAAAATAATCTCGATTGAGAGAAAGAGATGATATGTAAGATGGAGACGCCTACGACTGACCAAAATAGACTCCTTGGTATATAGATTTATAAAATTTTTGGTAGATTAGTGCTTCATCGTTTGAAATTTATCTTTATAATTCCTATTTTTGTGACACTTTCAAGATGAAGACACCACTTCCTAAAACATAGTACTTATTTATAAGAAAAGTAAAAAAAATGCGTCGTAAAGGTGTATGACGTAAGTTATAACGTCACTGTACGATATATTTATATGTAGGTGTTTCATTTCTGATTCATGAAAGATAAAATTTGGGCTAGCTATAACATTTTGTCGAGTAATTTTGAGTGATGGAGCATCTATCTCATGGAAGAATGGATTCAAGTCACACGTCCCACCAAAACTCATTACACATTAACATTGTTATTACCTACCCTTCACTGTGAATACTTCTTAGACCTAATTTGAACCAATAGTATATTTCACTCAATTTATTATAACACACATTTATCATCATAATATCGACTGGCTTCTTATTCGTTTTTAATATACAATTGAACCCCAATAAAATTTAAGAGACTTAACGACTTCGTATATAAACAGCGAAAGCAATTTCCTGAAATGTGTCTGTAACAAAATTCGATGGAGAATTTATTATTTTTATAAACTAAAGAAATTGCTACTTAACGCAAAAATAATTTACGGATGTTTTAAAATTACAAAATAATGGAAATTCCGAAGAACAAAATGACTGTTACGTGAATATCAATTTTGATATTAACCACAATTGATTAACTTTAATCCCAAAGATATCCAATACACGGAGCCGATAATTCCAGCGACAAGACACGAAAAAAGAGACGAAATTGGGACGAAAATAAAAGCTAAAGAGGTAAAATCGGATGGAGGAAGTAAAATTGTTTTTCATCCCGAATCAGTTGATGGGATTACAGAATTATCAAACGGTTTAAATCTCCCCGTTGAATGCCAATATTTTTTTTTTTTTTTTTTTTTAAAAAAACGTTGCCCCACACTAGGATTTTCTCCTGTATCGTGGGTGCGTTTACATACACAAATTCTCACAAACACAAACACCCAGACCCGGAACAACTACCTGCAGATCATACAAATATTTGCTCCGTGTGGGGATCGAACCCACAACACGTTGCGCAGAAGCCGATTGCTTAGCCGCTACGCCAAACGTGTCGATATCAAGGACTCAATTTGAATTTTATCAATGGATGTTTTGTGAATGAATTTGGACTGTACGCAAAGAACATTTTGGTCTAGCTTTGTGGATTTTGTTATTTTTAGCGATTTCAGTAGTTGTTTAACTTAAAAAATACAAGTAAAACGAATGTTTACACAAAAATACCCCCGAGATGTCACCAAGGAGTAGGAACTTTAATAAGTAGCGCCTAGCTGCTGGTGGAGTGCTACAAACTGATTACAGATTTCCTTTCAACTCTAGAGAAATACAATTAATACATAAAATACGCTATAACATAATTATCATGGTCGTGTCGCTAGCACTACCCATTCATATCTTGTCACAGATCAGATGATGTCGGCACAATCTCTTACAATGGAAAAGTCCATAAGGACTTTTCCATTGTAAGAGATTGTGCCATTAATACCCCTTACATATAAATGTAAGGGGTATTAATGTGTTATACACTTATAACTGCATGGGTAACCCATTACGTCACTTTCGTAATGAATTTTTACGTGGGACAAATATTTCACATATCAGGAAAAATAGCTATAGGACTTCATGATTACTAATGTAGAAATTGATTAAAATACAGACATTTATTCATTCGTTATTGAGATTCAGTTGGGAGTTGAATAGAAATCGAGGTTGTTTCTGATTTTATGCATTCTTACAAATCCGTTCACTAAGTGAAAGACTGAGAAAGTCAAGGACCGTTCACAGGTGCAAATATTGTGAAAGGCAAAGAAATATTTAGTAGATGGAAAAGTTATGAAACCATGCAATGCAGCAGCTCTTGATACAAATCCAATCCGAAATGATACATTTCATAATAGGCGAAGTAAGACTCAAGATGTACTTAATAATGCCATAGCCACTCTAAAGACAAAGCCTTGAGCACCTAAAACCATATCGATGTACACCAGTTTCCAAGCGACTGGACGATCTCAAATGTCAGCACACAACTTGACATTTACTCGATCACGAGCGCCGGTAACGTTTAAGTGCGTTATAAAATAGCTCCAATAATAACTTATGATGTGCAAGTGACTGTTTCATAACATTACAGTTTGAGGAGTCGATAACTATTGGTCATAAAACTTAAGCGTAATGTTTATCAATGTTGCCTTTATTGCATATAATTTAAAAAAATATCGTAGTTTCTGTTCTAACTTTGCTCAACAGACTTAATAGAAGGAAAAATAGATCAGGAATCATTATCATCCCAAAATATGATACCTATATAGCTTCAAAGATTTATATAACACCAAGGTTTCTCTTTACATATCTTGTTCAAAATTAAAACATGAACAGGATGTGAACTGACAATCAAGAAAGTCATCAATGTAAATACAACAACTACCAATTGTTACTACAAAACTAGTTTTGATAGCTAGATAAGGTCAAGACTATATCAATAAAATTATTATTAGTATGAATGATGAGAATAGACCACCCAAAACATTAAAAAAAATTGGCAGTCATAATAATTATAATCTGACGAAAGGTTCACAAGAACTCTACGATGACAAGGCGTAACTATAATTAACAGATCCAACGTAATAATGCAGCATCTAAAGCAACGCTGTCATAAACTGTGTTATCAAAAGCTTTCAACTAATCACACGAAAACATGGTTGAAGCTGGCAAGTGTCAAATTTTGGCAAGTTGTATAGTCCTCGTGCCAATGGAGCCACTGTGCTGGGATTTGTGGCAACAGCCTTTGTGAAAAACATAAAACATAAACATACCATCACGCCTGTATTCCCCGAAGGGTTAGGCAGAGGTGTACTTAATGTACACCCACAGTTCGCCGGTATGTTTAGGTCCCATGTTATAGGGGGCGAGCCTATAGCCATTAACCGGGCACAAATCCAGACTCCGAGCTGCTAATGAGAATTTCATAGAAAAACCCAATAACACTTTGCTCGACCTGGGGATCGAACCCAGGACCTCTAGTGTAGCAGTCTCACTTGGGACCACTAGACTAATGAGGCAGTCCTTTGTGAAAAACTTTGTGATTATGTTCTTAATAATGATCAATTAATCATTTATGCAGTTTATTTAATCATAAGTAGTTTTTTCTGAGCTCTTTAAGTGAAACAATGCATTTTACTTTAAGATTTAAAAAAAAAAATTTGCCTTTTAACCTATAATAATTCTTCGATTGACTCTGTGTTTCAAGGATATTAAGTAAATATTTTGAAATACCACGTAAAAGCATCCTTCCTATTTTTATTTTCTTATTTTGTGAAATTCATAAGATTATCCTTTGCGCCTCGTTTGTCTTTTTTAGCGAAGTCATCCAAAAATATTTTCGACCAGAAAACAGTCAATTTTCTCAAACGTCTCAACGGTAGAGGGAGTTACGCAAACACAGCGTCTTTGTATACCTACCGTATTAATAAAAGTATAGCTGAACAAACAAGATAACAATATATACCTATATCATAATAATAAATTACTTCGTTTGTTATATTTGAAGCCTTGGAAACAAAGACGTGAGTGGGGCCCACACTTGGTGTAGTGCCTCATATGACTGTATACTTGATATAGACACTTCAGTGAGGGCAAAATAAAAGGGAGAAACCATTCGTCAGTTCATTGGGGAAATTCGATGGTTAAATTAGTAATATAGTAGCTTCATGGCTTCAATATATGATTTTGGTGTGTGAACTAATTAAATTATTTTTTTGGTCAGGTTGTTTTTGCTTTCTATACAATAAGATTCTTATTAACTATCAGTAACTGTTGGATATACTATACCAACAACGGCAAATCTTAATTTATTTTCTTGACGCTTCCGAACAGTGATGGCCTAGTGGTATGACTGTTGGACTGCCAAGTCAAAGGTCTAGAGTGCGAACCCAAGACCTCTGACTTTTCGAAGTCATGTGCGTATTAAATAGTTAATTATCACGCGCATAAACGGTGAAGGAAAACATCGTGAGGAAACCTGCATGCCTGAGAGATTTTTTTGATAGTGTGTGAAGTCTGCCAACCCGCACTAGTCCAGCGTGGTGGACTATAGCCTAATCCCTCTCAATGGGTTGATTATGTTTCGAACTTGGCCGTAAAACTGATGAGGAAAGAAAAGCTCAAAATATGTCTAACCTGTTTTTCTCAGAAAATCCAGTAGCCCCTTCGAACTCAAATCATCAACTAACATTTTGAAAAGAAATTGCTATCGTCTATCGAGCCTATACTCTAGATTTTGCTGATACCGCAAAAGGTTTTGCTGTAGAACTATTTAATGAACAAAGTGTATAAACTCAATAGCGTGTGTTAAAGCATTAGTTCACATTGTATTTTTCTCATTTACAACCAAAAACACAAAGTTAGAGTAAAAATAAACATTAAAACGTCTGCGAAAATGATATCATAACTTTGAGCGTTTCATTTCCTGAACATGATTGCGTTAGAATCTAATATTTGAGTTAGATGCTAGCAGGAAATTTTGAGCGATGATGCCAGGGAAACGGGCTTGACTAGGCACAAACTGTACTATAGTAGAGTATACACTACCGATAAGCTGGTTTAATAATTTTAAACAATTTTTTTTATGGGATAGGAGGGCAAACGAGCCGACGGATAAGCGGATGGTAAGCGATTACCGCCGCCCATGGGTGTCCATGGGTGTCCAACACCATAGTAGTCACGAGTGCGTTGCCGGTGTTTCGGGTGTCCATGGGCGGCAGTAATCGCTTACCATCAGGCGATCCGTCTGCTCCTTTGCCCTCTTATTCCCTAAAATAAACCAATCCTATAAAAGCTGGACATAGTTTATTACTAAACTTCCTCACATATTTTAGTCCTAGTAAGTAGGTATATTTTTCGCCCACTCAAATAACTCTTTCATTATAGGGATTTGAAATGAAACAGTGAAACCAAATGAATTCGCTTTTGACTGATCAGTAGTTACGCTAATAAAACTATAACTAATGGCTAAATAAATAACAAACTAATTTAAGAAAAGTAAATATATTTTAGTAGACAATTTTACCGTTGGAACCTTCGCCAAATATTCTGACACTGTTTACCAAGAGAAGCCATCAATCCATATCGCGTTTCATATTCTAGACATGGCTTAATAGATAGCTATAACTTTGACCTTTCGTCCTCTAATTTTGCGGGTAGCAAGAAATTGAAAAAAAATTATTTTGCAATAAATTTTGGACCGAAAAGAAAACAAATTTTTATTTTCGATGATTAGATATTTCCAAAAACATGAATTGATGATATGCATAATCCAATTAATTAAATTAATGAAATCTAGAAACCAATTTATGTTATGAACATAGGAAGTTTGCTTTAACGGATAAGGATAAGGAAACATCGATATTAAGAAGTCTATTAAATCGAACTAGGCCCGCGTGGCGGACTTATTAGGGTTCCCAAAATTCGTTAATTTAAAAGAAAAAAAAACTTGAATTAACGAAATTTCCAACAAAAAAATCACTGACAAAAGCCAGACTAGACAGCTATTTACGTCGACAACAGTTCCGTTTACACAATTCCGGTGCGGAACACTAAAAATAAAGCGCTATCTAAATCTGACGTCCTGACGGAATCCGTCCGGGTGTTATCCGCTCAAAACATCCGTTCACAGAGAAGAAAACCAATGGAATACTCACTTTATGCTACCTAATTCATCCTTTAATATCCTTACTCGATTTGTTTATAGCTTAGCAATTCCGAAAGCTCCGTTTTTTCGAAATTCAGCAAATAATAAGGAACCGCATGTCGCCTAACAGTCGATCCCAATAACAAAGCAATCAGTAGATTTGCTAGAGATAGGATTTTGACCATAAGGTCCATACAAGTTATATCAAAATCTTACCGACAGATTTGTTATTGGGCCGCTACATTAACAATAAGCTTCTTGTCAAAGCAGCTCAAATGCAGCAATAAAAACATAATTTTATTATGATTGTTTAATGTGTTGAAAGATCCCGTTACTGCACTCTTTGAAGGTACGGTGAGATAAGATTAAATATGTCACTGTTCACTGATAAGATCACTAGCAGACGGCACGTGACAGTGTTTGTTACGCGACTGTCACTCCTGCTGTCATCATCTTAACATTATCCCAAGTTGGTGTCAGCTTCCCATCTAACCAGATCGGCAGAATATCATACCTGAAGCGACTGTCACCAGACATCTGCTACCCGATTTCTGAGCAATACCGATACCCTAAGGATACAACACACAGCATCGCTATAAACATGTCTGTACTTCGTTTATAAGCACGTTCGGTCTCATTTTAACCCTCCATTTGTTACTGCTCTATGCATCTGGCATACTTAACGACCCTATTCAGACAGAGGATTGTTAGCGTGACGTCGGGATCCTGATTTGACCCTGGAATTATGAGCTAGCGTATTTATTCAATTTAGCACTGATTTTAGAGACGGAGTTATTCTGAATTCGCAATGGAGCTTCAATTTGATTGAGTATCGTTAGCTAATTAGCATAACATGAACAGAGCAGCGAGCTATTTAACTCTAAAACTTACTATGTTGCAGTTATTTATCTATGAGTAAGAATAAAGCTGCCACATTGTGGCTGAGCTGTCGGGTGTCACACCGCCTACGTTGTTTTTACGTTTTCTTAAATTGAGTCACATAATTTACTCGGAATAATCCTAGGGTTTTTATTAATTTGTTTAATATAAAATGCGCCACAGAAATATTCAATTGTAATACCTAAAGAACCATTTCAAAAATTCTATTTTTTTTATTCTATTTTTTACGTGGGAGATCCATGCTTCGGCACCAATGGGCCGACTCGACCGGAGTGATACCACGGCCTCACAGAAAACCGGCGTTAAACAACGCTTAGGTTGTGTTTCGCCGAGTGAGTGAGGTTACCGGAGGCCCAATCCCCTTTTAAAAGGTCGGCAACGCACTTGTGACTACTCTGGTGTTGCGGGTGTCCATGTGCGGCGGTAATCAATTACCCTTTACCCTTGTTTGCCCTTCTATCACATAAAAAAAATCTAAAAGATGATATCTAGAAGAAGTACTTGCACTGGAAGCATGCGATTATGTGCAAAAGCGGAATATGAAAGTTTAAAAAAAATTAGACCTACCTATATGAAAAATGAAACTACGTATTAAATTAAATGACCTACCCTAATCTACCTAATAAAAATAACATTACGAAATATTATTTGCATGTAGACGTCAACCTTGCGTGCGAAAACAAATTTTTAGACGTCATTATAATAATGAAACAAAATGTAATGCAAAAAATAAAAATACAGCCCGGATATAGAGATGTCACTCACTCACATAAATAAAATTGCTGCACAAAAATAGAGATGTGGGCGATGTGACGTTGGTAAATAGGACATTTTAAAACGTGTTTTTCCCTTTTAGAGCAACAATCAGACCCATAATTATCCCATCCGTTGTCGACGGGTGATGGAGATAGCTCTATGTAATCATGTTTTGTACTTACTGAGTCGTTGTTTTATTTTTGCGAATTTAATAAGATATCATAACTTTGTAATTATAAATTCGGAGATTCTTTGGGCCTGCATTTTAAGGCATGGGATGATATAAATGTCGTTAAGTGTGCCGTTAAGCGGTCAATATTTATATAGAGGGCTACATAATATCTCCAAACGCTTACCTAACCAACCAGATTAAGATTTTTTTAAATTAAAGAATGGTTTAACATATCAAATCATCCTCCATATTGAAAAGCCGATATCTGGATCTGGATCTGTCATCAAAGATGACACTGACAGCAGTAATGCAGACATCGATATTGAACAATTTGCAAAGTGCTCGAAGTTATCTGTGAAATTTCTATCAATTACTTGTCTTAACTTGTCATGCCTGGCTACAAGTGTATTACGGTATATGACACTTGTCAATTGCAGAAACATTTTGAAGTTAGCGATAGCTGAGCCATGGCCTCTAACGGAATAAATAGGGCAAACCTTAGCTGAAGCATTGCTTTTGATAGAAATAGAATAAAGAATGACTTTGGTCAGGGTGTATTCAATATCATTTACATAGAGCTAACTAAGAGATATTAATGGCGTTATGACCCGTCTCTGATGTCAATATCAGATTGACATTATCAACGCTCAACCCTGGAGTTTACACCTTCCAAGGCTAAAATTCAGAAATAATATTTTAAACAATAAGTCACAATGTTCAAAATATCATTTCTGAAATCAGTAAACATCTGCTACCGTATGTCAAATGTGTATTGAAATTGTCAAATGTCAAACCATTATTATGGAAGAATTAACGCTATGCTATTAACGTTAGAGTCCAAGGTGCGAAGATTCATAACCCATTGATACTGAGAGAGTTGCTAGAAACTCAATAATATAAAAACAACACAGCTAATGATCATAATAATAGAGGAAATGATAGCCGGCAATAATTACATCACTGTATAAACGGAACACTTAAGAATCATGGAATCGACGACAAGCATGTCTGGTATGTCTACGGATCCGTCCGCCTATAGCATCCTTTGTCATCATCCGCTCACAAGAAATAATAATTATAAATATCTACGAATATGTTTGATAACTTTTCAATAACTGATATTGACTTACATCTCTAAATATCAGCTTCAAAAATAATCCCAGAGGCATCCTTAAACGATACTGAAGGTGTCCTAAATTGATTCAAGTGTTTACCACAAGAATCACGTGCGACCAATGAAAAAATTGCGTTAGTGTTTTCATCGTCTCGCATACGTAATAACTTCTGCGAGTTTCAAAGGTAATGAACTCTCTGATATTTTTATATATTTCCATTTATTTGTGGACTCGTTTCTGTCGTTATAACCCTCTAGAAACATTCAAGTGCTTGTACTTTCCCCTTAATGACTACAAAGGTGTTCAAAGAACACCTGTCATCCTGTTTAAGACTTCCTTAATGACTTTCTGCAAAAACTAACGGTAGGACCGTCATGCTTCGGGTTCCTCCTACTGGCTAATGACCTCTGTAGCGTTCAAAAGGTATTAAAATATTTCGCGACAATGTATAAAGTTACGATATGTTCGGATTTCTCGTAAATGACCTGTTTATTCTCTGACACATTTAAACCGGTGTGTACACTAAATTCCTCGTTTCTTGAAATGACGCAATTTTAATATGAAGTGGCTTCAAAATGCGTTGACCTCATTTCTGATTCATTGAAGAAGACAGAACGACTTCTAATTTTTTATTAGAACATTTGAAGTTCCCAGAGATGCTATAGAGTTTTCAACTTCCCAAATATCTCATCGCCTCTGTAATTTTTAAGGAAAAGTAAAATAAAACACCTACATTGGTTACAGTCAAGTAAGTAGGTACCTGCCCAAAATGTAGAGAGCATAATTAAATACAGTCGAAAGTAACCACGACCTCTTTCCAAATTAGATTTCAGGTGAAATAAGCCTTCAGGGTTGTCAGGAAATAACGTGAAATGTTGGCAATTATCCCCTTCAGGTTCGAGGGTGGCGTAGCGTGTTCAATAAGGAAAAATCAACAACATCGTCAGCATTCATTAAGTGCCAATTCGTTCTGCACACCAACACTTTTTCATAACTGTAACCGATTGGGTTTTTAAACGAATTCCAAGAAACCAAACTTCACTGAAAGAAATCCATGATCATCGATCTTTCATGTCTCGTTACAGTAGTTACTTTTAATCAAAACGTGACTGAAAATTTAGTTTATTTCCTCGAAATTCAAGATTTTAAATCGTTGGTCGGATCCTTGTATCAATTAAAACTACAAAAGTAGAAATGCTTAAGAAGCGGGAGTCTCCCATCCTATGACCGGAAAAAGATTATAAAGTAAGTAATTTAAAAACTTGAAAGCTTTAGTCTCTTATAAAATGTCTGTATCATATTATTTCAACTAAAACCTAAAAATTAAAATGGACCTGGAACTGGACTCTACTAGAAAGGCTTTTCAAGCGCTTGTTGTCATGCAGGAATCTCACACAAATACGACAAAATCAGCTCAACCCTTCATTTGCGGAGTAGTATCAAGCCCAATCGGCAGAGATTAACGTACACGACTGTGGCGTTGTGTCACTGGATTGGAAACGACATGGTTGGATGGTTTTGAACAACAGCAATGTTACATATCAGCTCGTTTCCGCTGAGCAGGATTTTGTGAGCATTACTTAATGGATGGAATGATGGATCAGGTGGAAGGGTTTTGAAACCATCTAAGTAGATTGTTTTAAAGAAATCCAATTTGTTTGTTTGGTCGTTACGAAAATTTAAACTTAAAATATGGTTTCCGAGAAGAATATAAATAAACATTTTCGAAGCAATTTTTTCTCTTCAATCCCCTTTTCAACATCAATACTTCCGTTTACATAATCGTATCAAATAAGTACTTACCTATATGAATAAATCTCGTGGGCAGATCTGTGTGGGTCTTCAATACCAACTTTACTTAAATTATAGCAATAGTGATAGTGTATTCATAAAAAAATTACTTGGTGAATATCTGAGATTTCTGAAGAAGTCTCAAAAGATTGTATTTTTTTTTTTTCAAAATTAACGACTGTCACTGGAGTAGGGAATGAGCCCGTTAGATTTCTGAATGTTTTCTTTTTAATTTGGTACGTTTTTCTCCTGTTTTTCCAGTTATGAAATCGACTTATATCATATACCTAGTCGACAATGAGTACATATACTTATTGTTTACTACGTACTTAAGTAGTTTTCGTCTGTCTAGGTTACTTACTAGACAGAAGAAAACAAATGAGATCAGGCAGAAAAAAAAAATCGTTGAACATAACATTATTTAAAGGTGTACGTTGATAAAAAAAGTAGAAACTTATGAGAGAGCATGGAAAATTCGCAAAAAAAAAAGTAAATACATTTATACACGTAAGTACTTGATTACGAGTCATCAGCAGACGGCAAGTGTGGATGTCATGGTTTTTGAATTCGTGAGACGCCATAGATAAGATTGCACAAAAGGTAAATCCGGTTCAAAAAACAATTCAAATCGCGATTCAACGGAAACAACATATTTTACTGCACTTGATAAGATACACCAGAGGAAATGATTAAGCGATAGGGGTTATCGGGACTTATGAATTTCACTTGTCACTAGGGTTGCCAAATGATTTTCAGCCGTATTGTTCATAAGCTTTAAAAAATATAATGTAAAGTAAGTACATAGTTACAAAAAAAGTATAAAAATGAGTGAGGGATTTATTTGTTATTACTTAATGCATTTTTTGGGAAAATCGACTAGCAAGGATAATGTGTTACGTCGACAATATTGTAATATTTCTTCAACATCTTTATATTTATATAATTCTTCTGTGAGTGTGTATGTCACTGAACTTCTCTCAAACGACTGGACCGATTTTGATGAAATTTTTTGTGTGTGTTCAAGGGGATCTGGGAATGGTTTAGATCAAACGACTGGACCGATTTTGATGAAATTGGGGATCTGGGAATGGTTTTGTCCGCTGTCCGCTGTATTTCGCTTTATACGTAGCGAAGCACGTAACGGGCCGCTAGTATACTTATAGTAAGTAAGCAACTCAGTTTAGTGCAATGTGTACCTACTAAAAAATATTGGTTGGCAACCCTACTTGCCACACGCACCTTGTAATAGGTAGGTAATTTGATGACCTTTAGGGATTTTTTTCGCTGAATATTCGGTCTTATCGTAGGTAGTTTATCAGTTGATAAAAACTGTCGATTTGACTGATAAAACTGCCGATAATTTCGCCATTCATAAATTTGAAAAGGAAACACATTTTATGAATGGATAACAATCTCAAGTGGGTACCTAACCACTAGTGGGCTGTGCTAGTATTGCCTCAAAGGTTTACCATTAACAAGGCACACATCTAAACTCCAAAATAACACTGAGAATCCAAAGTAATAGAAAGAAACCATACTTAACTATGTTTGTTCTGATTTCACATCTAAAATGCTGAATAAACTTTGATAGATTTTGGGCTTGTACACAAAACAGCGACGCGACATCGCATTGTAAAAATCTACCTCGAAACTTAATGATTAATCTCGTAGATTTTTACGATGCGACGTCGCATCGCAGTTTTGTGTACAAGCCCTTAGGTATAGACATTGATTAGACCTTAGAGAAGGACATAGGCTACATTTTGTTTCTAAAAGTACTTTAACCACAGGCAATATCTGGTTTTTAAATTCTTAGTAACATGATGCGACCAGAAGCACGAAAAAGCGTCATCGATTCACGGTGGACATTCCAAAAGCCCGAACGAAACGCTTTAAGTCCACTTTTATAATGCGTACTGCTGAAATATGGAATGCACTTCCCGAGTGGGTCTTCCCTGATAGATATAATTTGGGTGTCTTTAAATCACGAGTGAATCGGTTTCTTTTAGGCAAGCGCGCTCCATCGTAGATCGCAGTATCGCTTAACATCAGGCAAACTAGCGGTCAAGCGTAAGCCTATCACGAATAAAAAATTAAAAAAAAGATGGCTGATGGCTGGATTTATAAGGTTCACCAGTGAATTTTGTGCAGATATCCATCTGTACACCTCGGCCCAACCTATACTGGCATGATTGTAAGTTATGTTAAGTACACCATCTCAAATACAAGACAAAAAAATCTACATTATTTCCATGGGAAAGCTATGGCATTCAGTAAGGAAGTGTGGCGTGACATGAGAGAATTAATACCGCCATTGTTTTCCATGCTTAGGTATTAATTGTTGGAGAGATTGTCTGACAATTCTTTAGTGCAGATAGCTACATCTACATGACTGCTAATTGGCTGAGACTTTTATCAAATACCACCACACTAGCAATCCCTGAGGGGTTAGGCAGAGGTGTACCTGATGTAGACCCCCAGTTCACTGGTTTATTTAGGTTTATCATAATAAAGGTTGAGCCAATTGCTATTAGACGGGCATAGATCTACACTCCGGAAAATAGAAAGATGATAATTTAATCCCAGAATGCTCATCTTGCTATTAAAGGAAGCCAAAATACTGAACTTTTATATGCACTAACAGCGATATTTGTAAGTAGGTACTTTAACAAACAAAATATATATATAAGTAAAAATATATATAGTAAAAAGATGTACAATATAGCCAACCTACACCTCTGCCTAACCCTGTCGGGAATACAGGTGTGATGATATGTTAAGTTAATCAGTTAGGTAAGTAAGAGCTACATACCTCAAGTGTCATTCAGGCCTGCTTGATAATAGTTAAATGTCTGTTGTGTCTGTAATTACTTGTCCCTTGAAGGTTTGATTCCAAAACAATAACAAAATATGAATATACTGTAACATCAGTGAATGTTTTACATTCCTTGTGCAAATTGTTTGCTAAAACTGCATTGTAGCAGGAAAATGGAACAGATTAAGGAAAAAGCTTCAAAGAACTAATCTGCCCCCAACAGTAAAAAGGATCAACATTAGGACCAACAAAGGATCAGAAATTATCTAAAATTTTTTTCCAAAATTGAGTTAAGTATATACATATCGCTCATTTGGAGCGACAGTGTCACAACTGCAATTTGTAAATTTTACGCTACGCCATTTTTAAGATTTTTTCCTAACACAAGTGAAGATTGTTCATATTTCTTAGAGCTAGTAAATATGACGAAAACTAATAAATATTATAAACTAATAAATACGACGTTTTTACTCCTAACGTAGATTATCGGGATCATTGTGATGTTATTAGGTCAATTCCACATTTTTTTGCAGTTGTGACACTGTCGCTCCAAATGAGCGATATATTGCTGGAATGGGAAAAAAATACGAAGTAGCTGATATTTTTTTTATTTTTTCATCTCATTTAGTTTCAGATTTACCACAGTAAGTAATAAGGGCTCATCTCCATTATCATTTTATAGGTAGTTTAACTAAGATGAAAGATATTTTTTCAGCATAAGTATTTAGTTTGTGTTAAATACATTTTGTTATTAGGTAGATACAGGTACTGAAGATATGAACACATCTCCTCAGAATAACATAGTACTGCTACATGAACTGTTCATTTGTACTAACGGTAAATACCTCACCACTAACCTGCAGTTCCAATAACAAATCTGTCAATAGATTTGCTTACTACACTCTTTGCGCTGTAGCATGGTGCGGGTGACAGTTTCAGTAACATTTCATTTCACTCTTGAAGTTCAATTTACAAATTATGACTTAGTATTTTAGTGGTACCACATTCTTAATATCATCATAAATCATTAATAACCGTAGTAAATTAAAGGAAACCTAACCAGAATTCCATAAGAACATCATACAGGCAACTGTCACCCGCACCATGCTACAGCGCAAAAGGTGTAGAGATAGGATTGTTGACATTACTTGTATGGACTTTATGTCAAAATCTTATCACTAGTAAGCAAATCTATCAGCAGATTTGTTATTGGGACTGGCCATAAGTCAAATCCTATCTCTAGTAAGCAAATCTACTGACTAATTTTATATTGTGACTGGTCGTTAGTCAGAAGTTTATGTAAGGGAGGAATATAGGTCAGAGTGGGTACTTTTTTGATGATTAGTACCACCATTCTTAAAACTCCTTGAGGAAGAAGACACTGTATGTATGCCACTAGAATTAAGTAATTTAGAGTCTTTCCTAGCTTTATTTCATAGAACTCACCTGTTTCCAAAGTTGGTCCTCCAAAACTCCGCAGCATCACTCTTGGTTATACGAAACTGATCGCCGGCAAACGTGCCGTTGGGAAACATCGCCTTCAACTCGCTCAGCATGTGACTAAATACCAAACTGAGCTTCGTCAAGTTACGCCTATAGTGAGAGTTCTCATCAAACATCTTTTCTTTACCTTCTTTGAACAACTTTATAGCTTGCTTACACTTCCTCATCAAATTGTTTATAAATATGTTAAAATGTTCGTTACTATTCAACGCCTGCATATTGTCCTCGTATTTCGAGTAAATAACACGCAGACGCTGATAGGTATCCGGCAGGATATCAAGAATAAACGGCGGACTGTTTTTCAAATTCATCTTATGATGCTGACACAGTTTCACCACTTTATCCATTAGTTTCCAAGTCTTATCCAATGTCCTTTTGTCAGTCGCAAGTTTAGTGGGGCATACTGCGTCCGAGAACGCCCCATGCAACTTCGAAAATATCGAAGATATATTTTTCTGTTGTGATTTGTGACGAGGGGCCGCCATATTGAAGAGTCCGATGACATACAAATGAAAACAACGTTTTTTAACACGACACTGAACTTAAAACACATGCATCACTTAATTATAATGTTGTAAAGCGCGTGTCTTCTCATTATCACATAATCGAACCACATTTACGACACAATTATCACACTATACAACGATCGCTCCCTGACACATCGGCGACGCGTATGACAATTTGACAAATAATTGAATGAACGAATGACAGAAAAGAATATAGGTTGGTTTGGAGGACTCTGTGTTGCCATTGAAAGAAAAACAATACCCTGAAATAACATTTTATAGTAGGTAGTAATTTCAGGTACACAATAATAGATGAGAAATATATTATGAGTGTAACTATGTGATAATGAAATTAATGTATTATAATTCTACAATATCAATAAGTGGGTGGGGAGGCCTTTGCCCTGCAGTAGGACAAACGGGGCTAATAATATTAATCAATAAGTTGGTAAGATCGATCCATGCTAATTAGTATAGGTACCTGATGTTCACTCTGAAACCTCCCTTCACGGACTTCAATCATATGTATACCCAAAAATGATACATTGCCTTTTTTTCTACTGTAAGAAATTATTTATCTTATTGTATGAGTAGTTTTAAATTTAGTAGAGCCTAGATGAGCAACAACAGCAGAAATATTTCTGTACTTACGTAAAGATTCAGTTTCAGTATTTATAGTTTCACCCGCGTTGCCCCATTCCTAAGAGTCGTAGCGTAATGTTAAATAGCTTAAAACCTTGCTCTTGAATCACTATAACTATTAAATTCAAAATCCGTTGCTTAGTTTGAAAGATTTAAGCATACATAGGGACGGACAGACAGCCACAGCGACTTTGTTCCATACTATTTAGTGAAAGTGATAGTGATAAAAAGATAGCCCAATGACCCAACAACTCATACTATAGTGCACGATGATAAATCAACAATTAAAATCCCTTCCATGCAGTATTATTAGGTAGCAAGTATAATGTACCTATACGTCAACTATGTATGTACATACTCGTCGCTAAGTAATAACTAAATTGTTCAATTGATTTTCAAGGATAAGTTGCGCTTGCTGCTGTCAGTCTGTCTATACTCTTTGTGGGCGACCATTCTTAACACATCGAGACCCCTCCGTGCCTCGGTGAGCACGTAAAGCCATCGGTCCCGATTATCATACGAACATAATTTAAGTAGATAAGTATGTATAATTATGGCAATTGTTAGTGGTAATCAAAAGCCCAAAAAAGCCTGATGGAAGTCGATTCCTGTAAAATACTGATATTTAGCTGATATTTATTTTGATTAGATCGGAAGCCGACCCCAATATAATAAATTGGGAAAAAGCTAGAAGGCTGAAACATAATAGGTACCTACTTAACTTAAAGTTCAAAACTTGTATATTGTGCTGGTTACAAGCCTTTAAGACTTACAGACTTCTGCAGCACCTACTGCTTAGACTTAGATTATGCCAATTTATAAATTTGTCACCGTTTGAATATAATTAAGTAAGTTATGCAATGTTTATTCCTTTATGTTTAATAAAAAATATTTAGTAATATTTTTTTTATTAATCTACTTACTTACTCAATTTACCCTAAACACTAATGAGTTTTTTAAGGATTTAACTAATGGAATATTAATTTTGAGTTTAATTGTTGCATTTAAAGAATGTCTTAGTCGGTTATTTTGATGTCTATTCAGTAGGTATCGTAAAATTTGCTAACTAAGTATTCATTAATGGATTACTGCCATTACTGGTAGGTATGTTTCGATAAAAAAATAGGTACTAGTCACTGCTAGCTTGGATGGCCAATAACAATAATTACTGCGTTTTAATGAAACGAATATAATTACTTTTTCTAGTTACTACAATTTCCCAACCACACGATAAATTTCTATTATGGCAACATTTTGAAAATGTATTGCGTTTTAATACTGCTTGAAACGTATACCATTTCGTTACAGAGCAATTAGTAATTTTACTATTTTCTTATTCCATAATTTATAACATTGTTTTTTTCGATAGAAGTTAATCAATTAAATTTTACATTCACGTTACAGTACTTTGTGTTTGTACTACCATCTAGTGAGGAGTTTCTACAAAACTTTTATAGTAGTTGTCTTGCTCTGCAATAGGTGGCGCTCAAATATAATGTAATGATAGAAGCTTAATAGTTCTAGAAATAAATCATAGATGTCACTAAAACCAACTTTGGTTTGGAAACATTTATTTTCATAATTATTTCGTAGCGAAAGTGATTAGTGATAGGATACAATAATATTAAAACGATAAATATTTTATCAAAAATTGTTTATTCCTCCTCTTCTTCTTCAATGGCCTCGGTAGTGGACGTGGTTGTGCGTTTCTTGGCCTTTCGCTTGCGACTGTGACGTTTTCCTTTACCTTTGCTGATCCTAAAGAGCATACAATTAATTAAAAATCTTTTTAGTTTAAACTTGCAACTGATAAACTTTTTTACGAATACTTATTACGTATTTCGGTTACTTTCCATCAACTTTTACTTGAATATCTAAACCAATGTGCAGTTTACACCATTAGTAAGTAGGTAAGTTAGTAGATACCTACTTATTTAATTATGATTTTCCTTTCACAGTTTATTGGAAGGCGAGTTTGCGTACACAAACTGAATGTATCCTACATTGTACTACTACTGTACCTATACATTGAAATACGACTGCTGCTACCTACGCTTAGAGGTCCTGCGTTCTGTTCGAAGGTCGAACAGTGATAATGGGTTTTTGTATTAAAATGAGGCCTAAATATACCGGCGAACGACGGGTGTACGATGGTATTTTATTTTAGGAGGAGGTAGTAGGTATGTGCAATACTGAAAGGTTAAGTACATATAAATAAATTGTAGGTACATGTAGTTACTCATAACATAATTTACAAAGCAGATAAATAAGCATTACCTAGTAACATAAAGTTCAGTTAGTCACAAAACACAATTCATTTACTTTTCATAGTCCGGGCAAGGTGATTTTTCATATGCTTTAAATTTCAAAATGCCTCCCTTTACTCCAATGAGGACATTATCAGCCGAATCCATAGCAAAGGAATTGACTCCACTAACGCTAAAGGATCCTAGATGTTTCGCACTAATGTTATCGAAATCCACGCTGTATAAGTTACTGTTCTCATCCATTGCATACACTTCATCAGATCTGCTTACGAAGACACCAGTCATTTTGTCGCTAGGGAGCCCTTTAATTTTAATTGGAATGGAGTTTCCACTCTTAAGGACATAAGATGTCTTCGTCGCAACGAAATAAATATTATTTCTCGGGTCTACTGTCAGACCATGCCCATTTGGTATATTTGAAAACGCTTCCTGCTTTTGTCCGTCATTCGTTATCTTATGAACTCGATTCTGTGGCCAAGTAGCTATGTACATAGCATTTCCATCGCTGCTCACAGCGATATACATCACATCTTCGCCCAAAGCTGTATACAATTCAATTGAACCGTCATCTTTGTATTTATAGACGCCGTTATCAGTAGCTAAATACACAATGTCGTTTAGGTTATCAACACAAGTCGACTGACCGAGTCCGGCAACTTTAATGATTTCCAGTTCCCCACTTGGATGTAAGACTTGGAGACTCATCTTCATCTCATCACTTATGAGTGTGAAGAATATCTTTCCTGTCTTCCAGTGAATGCTCATGTCTGCTGGTATGCCAGTTACATTTTTCTGGTCTTCTAAAGCGTAGTAGAAGCTGTTGAAATTTAGTAAGTTCGCGCAGAAATGGTCCTGGGTTTTTTGGCGTTGGAGACTTTGCCTGGTCATCACTGGGTTGGAGCTGATGGTCGTCGCTATTGACAGGAGGAGTAGTAGTGTTTTTTCCATCTGAAAATATTAAAGATATTTGTAACATTGTTGAGTTTTGGTTTGTAATGTTACCTTGCTATGAAGTGGCAGTAAAAATACTGCAGGTAATTATGAAGTTTATTGAAGATACTTATAAAACTTAAGTATTATTCAATTCATTCGCCATAAAAAATTAAGGATTTTAGTACTAGTAAGTTTACTTTTGTTCTCATTATAGAAAATGTATGAATGGATGTAGGGGTAGAGAAAGTTCAATAGAAGATTAATGAATTGTGTAAAGGATAAATTATGAATGAAAGGTGAAGCCTGATACGAATGAATGGAAAAAAATGCCAGGATGGCAGATGGTGAGGGAAAGGCTTCAGATTAACACTTAGATTTGACGATGTTATTAGCTAAATAATCTATCTCGTTAGGGAAAAAAAAAATTCTAGTTTTGATGGCAGTAATTGATAGGTTTTGGGTTTTGTTGATAAACGAATGATGGTTATATGTACTTTACAAATTGTTTAAGTAGGTACAATATTTTTTTATGGTTCCCACCCGATAATTTGTACTAGCTTCTGCCTGTGACTTCTTCAGCATAGACTTCAAATTTGCTATTCCAGACTATAATCGATCTCTGTACCAAATCCGTTCAGCCGTTTTGAGTAACAAACATTGATACATCCATACATCCTCACGTACGTTCCCGTTTATAATACCTATCAGTAGGATAAGTTTCTCTAAAGTATTCCGCTTAGTAGGTACCTAAACCAGTCTTTGCCAAATATTATATTTATTTTTATATGTATACATATATTCAGTTCCTGTAATTAGCGCTTCAGTTGTAAATTAGCTCAAGAGGATTTCCCAGAAAATTATAACTTTAATGAGAAGCTTCAAGTTGCAGATTAATTTTAGAGAAAATTACTAACTTAAGTAACTTCTCAGAATCCGTTTAACCGAGATTGGTCGAGAAGACATGAGGACAAGATGATTTTGATAGCTTTTCGTCCAAGTCAACCGCACGATTAGTTTTGACATCGGTTCTGATTTACTGGTTGTAGGTTCGAAACCCGACTATATAGGCAAAAGTATCGTGTGTAACTAACCGAGGACGTACTTACCTAAGTTCGAATCTTGCCGAGGTCGATTTTTTCTTTCACTAAAATTTAGATATTTGTTTTTTTTTTATTTGGTAGCGTACTTAATTAACTGTAAGGGATGGGTCGAGGGGGCGTTGAGCACCTTGAAATACTAGGGCTTTGCCATCAGGGGACAATAAAGACTACCTCAAAAAATACTTAATTACACTAAAACACACTAATTATAATAATACCTTTCCGTCTTAAATATTCCGATGATATTCCACACAGTTTTACGAACTGTCCGCGGCACACATCACACTACACACTAACAATATAATTATCTTGTCTCCTTTTATATAAACGAAATAATATTACTTATCAGTCATGTTTAATTGCTCAAAGTAAAACAATAACAATTATTATATACAAACAGTAAACAGCATATTTTTACGATTATGTTCTTGTTAGGCAATATTATGAAGAAGAGTGACGGTGTATTTGTTTAACATTTATTAAAAAAAACATACATACCATCACGGCTGGATTCCCCGAAGGGTTAGGCAGAGACGTACTATTATTGTACACCCACAATTCACCGGTTTTGGTAATAGGGGCGAGCTTAATGCGAATAACTGAGCACAAATCCAAACTGAGAATTAAATGAAAAACTCCGGGGAATCCAACCCGCGATCTCTGGCATAGCAGTCGCTTTTACAATGACTATAGCTACTAATCAGGCAGTATTTTGTTAAAACATTTTCAGTTACTATGGTATACTCCTACAAGATTTTTAACACAACATACAATCACGCCTGCTTTCCCTAAAGGGTTAGGCAGAAGTTTAGTAATGTACACCAACAGTTTATTGGTTTAGGTTATTTTTTGTTCTTGGTCGGCTTACGTTTGACCGCCAATTCTTCTGATGTTAAGCGACACTGCGATCTGCGATGGAGCGCACTTGCCTGGAAGAAACCGATTCACTGTGATTTAAAGACACCCCGATTATAAACTTTTTTTACTATTTTTTTTTAAAAAAAAGCTTACCAGTAATGTATGTCGCACATTACTAGTATTCTTGTTAACCCCTCGTGCTAAGCAAAATGCTAGTGTTACGAGTGGGTTCACGTCGGTAGTGTAATGGGTGGGTTTTGAACCGGCAACCACATGATCGCCAGTCCGACGACGCCCCAGCCATTAAGCTACCACCGCTTCAAATATGTATCGGGGAAGACCAACTTGGGAAGCATTCCATATTTCAGCATTCCATATTTCAGCGGTACGCATGATAAAACTAGACATAAAGGAGCTAAGTAACAGGGGGCAAGCTTATCGCTATTAACCGAGCACAAATTCAAACTGCGAAATGCTAGAGAATTTCTAGAACACCCCAATAACATTTTTCTCATCTTGAGAATCGAACCCAGGACCTCTAGCATAAGAGTCGCGCTTACGACCATTACACTAATAAGGCAATTTTAAGCGTAGATATGACATTAGTATTTATTTGATAAAAGTATAAATTAAGCCGTTCTTCTAGAAAGTTCCCAAAGTGGCGTTTCAGCATTTCTACTATCGATTTAGAAATTGAACGCGAATATAAAAAATGTGCGCCCGACCGTAATATCCCAAGAAATTATAATAACAGGTCGAATTTTCGTCTCATTTTTCACTTGCCGACCTAAAAATACGTCGATTAAGAATATAACTTTAATGACAATGTTGGTATTGACGTTTACGGGATGATTTATGGCGGGAAGCAAGCGGGAGGAGGCTCATCGAGGCTCGGAGCAAGAAGGTTAATCATGTATTTGTCAGGTAGGCCCGCTTTCTACAGTATGAAGCCTGGAAACTAAGTTAGAAATAATAACAGCAGATTATTTTATCCATATCTACTAATATTGATGTAAAATATCATGACGCCTGGATACCCCGAAGGGTTGGGCAGAGGTATACCTACTAATGTACCTACGCCAAGAGTTCATTTTGGTTCCATGTAATAGTTGGTCGAGCCTATTCCCAGCTGTTACTAAATCAATGGCTACTACTGAGAATTTCATAGAAAACTTTGCTCGACTCTTCTCGCACTTTGCTCGATCTCCCAACTGAATCCAGGATCTCTAGCGTAACAGTCTTGATAGCTAACCAGCGCTTGGGACCGCTAGATTAACGAGAACCATAAAAATAGTGTGATAAGATAACTTTGCGGTTTAAAACACGATGTACGAGTAGTGACACGAATTAAGAAGAATATGCTGAGATATTTTGGGCAAGGGATAAAAAGCAACCAACGATAAAGTGAATATCAGTAGAGCTAGGTGGGGACGCCCTAGAAAGACATTACAATCTTCATCATCAACAATTATTATCAGCCAACAGACGTCCACTGATGAAACAGTTAAGGTTGGTAACGCGCAAGCGACCCCTGAATTGTTGCAAACGTCCATAGGCTACGGAAACTGCTTACAGTTACTAACTTTTGCCATAAGCTTGCATTCCACCTCAGTGGCATAAAACGCTTCCCCCATAGACCTATAGGGTTTAATAATAGGTTATATGCTGCCTGCATCCTAAGACTGCCAGCGATCTAGAAAGACTGTAGTACCTACTCGTAACCGGACTTAGGGAAAGAAAAGAAACTGTTGAGCTTTTCAATGAAATTTTAAGTAGATAGCTCAAGATTTACATGATTCAAGGGAATAAGCTTGCCCCCTATTACCTCGGGACTTACCATCGAACTGTCAAATCTTTTTATTTCAAATAAGCTTTTATGAAACGTTATGATTCTAGTTGCCCGGTTCCAAAAGGTTGACCCTACGGAGAAGAATCCGAGAAGAAAATCCATGGAAACTCTTTTAAATTAAATGGTGTTACATTCTTGACTGGTTCCATATTGCGATAACAGGATGTGTCAACAAGACAACTTTGATATTGAATGAAGCTTTAGGAGGATATGAACTAACCTCCCTTAAATATCACTTTATTCTCCCCCGCCCCCTTATTTAATATAACATAACATACCATCACGCCTGTATTTCCCGAAGGGTTAGGCAGAGGTGTCCTTAATGTACACCCACAGTTTGCCGGTATGTTTAGGTCCATGTTATAGGGGGCGAGCCTATAGCCATTAACCGGGCACAAATCTAGACTTCGAGGTACTAATGAGAATTTCATAGAAAAACCCAATAACACTTTGCTCGACCTGGGGATCTAACTCAGGACTTCTAGTGTAGCAGTCGCACTTGGGACCACTAGACTAATGAGGCAGCCCTTATTTAACCCCATCAAATTAAAAAAAACTCTAATTATTCCCCCACCGCACACCATATCTGCATACAACAAAAACCCCTCTCTTTAAGAAAAATGTCTTCTCATTCATTTCATGGCAACACTCCACATAAACTGCTCTTTTCATCACGCAAGTAAGGTTTAGGAGACACCATTTTTCACAAGCTACGTCATAGCAGGTAATGAATGAAACTCGATTCATACATTACTGCTACCAAGAATAGAACCACCCTAAGATCACGGTAATAAGCTTTAATATTGTACTTACGGAAAAAATGTTTTAGATAATGTATTATAGGAGGGGCTAGACTTGTGTAGATGCTAGATTGGATATGGATTGATATTATTTCTATGTGTGTATGATAAGTTGTAAGTGTGAATGTGGCTGAAGTCAATGAGGTCTGCAAGAAACGTAGCAAGTGGCGTTCTATTGTTTCTGCCTACCCCTATGGGGAAAAGGCGTGAGTGTATTATTTCTATATTGATATTCGCTAGTCTTCCCTCAAATATCAATATTGAAAAAGAAAGAAAACAAAAAATCGTTCTAACATCACTACATAGTATAAAACAAAGTCGCTGTCGCTGTCTGTCCGTCCCTATGTATGCTTAAATCTTTAAAACTACGCAATGGATTTGGAAGCGGTTTTTTTAATGGATAGAGTGATTTAAGAGGAAGGTTTTAAGCTGTTTAACATTACGCTACGGCTCTTAGGAATGGGGCAACGCGGGTGAAACCGCGAGCGGGTCACTAGTTATATTATAATCCAAACAATCTCAATTACCAAGCCTACAAAAAAATATCTCTACGAAATACTCATACTCGCATTTTTTTTTTCGCTCCAAATTGGTTCAAATTCTCATCATCAACCATTTACTGACCCACTGTTAAGGAATAAACTTCTTTCAGGGGGCATAATTTCAATTACTTATTATTTTATTCACCTCTCCACTACTGTTGCCCGGTTGCGCCGCGTGTCGTGGAATTCGATTCCCACCCGAGTCCCTCGTGACACAGGGCTTGTCTTGCAGGAGATGTCTTTAAAAAAAGGAAAGTTACTGTCTTCAGTTCAGAACTAGCAGCCCATCCCCACGGAGTCATTTCAGAGTGCTGTCACAGATAATATAGGTAATACTAGTAATGTTGTTCATAATGTAAATAGTTCATACATACAAATAAGACAAACCTGTTGTCCTACCTGCATTGAAACTACTTTTTGATTTGTATTTTAATTACATAACATACCATCACGCCTCTATTCTCCGAAGGGTTATTCAGAGGTGTACCAATTAATTGTACACCCTCAGTTTGCCGTTATGTTTAGGTCCCATGTAATAGGGGGCGACCCTATTGCCATTAACCGAGCACAAATCCCAAACTCCGAGCTGTTACTGAGAATTTCATTGAAAAACCCAATAACACCTGTTACAACACTTTGCTCGACTTGGGAATCAAACCCTCTAGCGTATCAGTCGCGTTTGGGAACACTAGACTAATTAGGCAGCTGTTTAAATTTAATTAGGTATCTATGTGTATTTTAAAAGCAGTCCTATTTACAATAGGTACCTACCCGATTACGTCAAGGTTTGACAGTGAAAAATAATCGCAATACAATATATACTTACTGCTTAGCTTGTGTAGGCGGCAAATCTCTGTTTAATAATGGCCTTGGGATTGTAAACACTATATACAGAAGTACGAGTATTAAGACACGGAACTTGAATAATGTGCTTGATTTGATTCTATCACCTTTTCCTACTTATGATATAAGCACTCATTATATTATTCTTTGTTTTTTTTTTAATGTTGCCCCACAGGATTTTCTCCTATAATCTTTTATAATTTATCTATAGCCACCTACTATATTTATGAACTCGAAAATAATTCTATTTATCTGATTGTTACCTTTTTAACTTAAACCGCTGAAGAGGTTTCGATAAAATTTGGCACGGACATCGATTGTATAGGTACTGCAGAAGGACTAAAGTTGCTTTGTATTTGAAAAAAATATGTTAATAATTCTGTTGGGATCGCGAGTGCAACCGCGGGCAATAGCTAGTTAATCTATAATAGTCTTTAGATTAACTCTTGGTTCTTTAAAAACTTCACTCAACAACGAAACCTATTTCCTCGCAGCAACTTGATTCCCAATACAAAACGTAAACAAATAATAAAATAGAATAGAATAAAATAGAAATACTATTTGAATATTCCACAAGTTTAGATTAAATTTCACCAATGCGGTATTTGAATAGAAAAATATAAGTTTTATTTATTTGTTATGCTCCTTCGGGAATTCAATTGCATGGCTGTGTGGAACGGATTTGTTCCAAATTCCGAATGTAGATGTAGGTAAACACGTTCGGATACATTCGCGGAATGGGGGTTAGTTTTGAATAGGGTTAGTTGTGTTATGGGTCTTGAATGTTTTTGTTATATTAAGGAGTCTGCAGCAGTGGACGGCAATAGGCTGATTTGATTGATTGATTGATTGATTGAAGGAGTCTGCCCACTACGCCGTATCATACTGTAACCGTATTAAGAACGTGTCAGACAAAAAAATATTCTTTATATTGAGAAGCATAAGACTATACCCACTAGACCGTTCCGTCACCGTCGCGTGACGTACATACATACGAACGTATGCACGGAACGTATCGACACCGATAAAATATTTTCCCCGACAATAGGCTATTCGACTGATGTTTTTTTATGGCGTCATGAAAATGTTTACCATAAATAGAGGCCATCAAGACAAAAAAAAATTAAATCGGTTCAAAAATAAGGGAGTTATATGCATTTTAATTTTATGGTAGACAGAGATCGTACTATACTAGTTAGTGACGTCATAAACTAATGCGCTATACAAATCCTATACTAATTCTCGTTTTGCGGAAAAGGGACAAAGCATTCTGTTTTTTTTTTATTCGTGATAGGCTTACGCTTGATCGTCAGTTTGCCTGATGTTAAGCGATACTGCGATCTACGATGGAGCGCGCTTGCCTAGAAGAAACCGATTCACTCGTGATTTAAAGACACCCAGATTATATCCATCAGGGAAGGCCCACTCGGGAAGCGCATTCCATATTTCAGCAGTACGCATTATAAAAGTGGACTTAAAGCGTTTCGTTCGGGTTTTTGGAATGTCCACCGTGAATCTATGACGCTTTTTCGTGCTTCTGGTCGTCCGATAGTGGAAAGCGCTAGGGGGGATAAGATCGTGGAGATCTGATGCACACTCACCGAAATGTATCCGATAAAAAACCGATAAGCTAGCAACTTTGCGGCGATGTTCAAGACTTTGGAGATTAGCTCGGACAAGGGAGTCGTTGCCAATGAGCAGACGCCCTCTCAATCCTCACCAAAAACTTTAAATGCATATATATTCTTGGAACTTTACAAAATAATTTACATATTTTTTTCAGAATATGAATTGAATTTTTCAATCAACCTGTTATTTTTAATTAATCAAACACCAGTCAAGTACCCTATTGCATGACATTAAAAATAGAAATTTTCTCATGACGCGGCAAATTTACAGAAAACTTTCGAACAAAATCTACAAATATTTGCCTTCACGTTTTTAGTCATGAACTAATAAGTTGTTTGTTAATATTTGAGTATTGCTTAGTGTCGAAAGAAGTCGGTCGAGAGTTGAGACGGACTTTTGTAATACAGATCTAGACAATAAGTAAATAGGGTTGTTACTATCACTAGGTATTTTGTGAAATAAATGTGTGATCAGGAAATTCTCATGGGATTGGTGAAAATGAGACTATCGCGTATACACGGCTAAACTAGGGGCAGATTTTTCAATTGTTAGATAACTGTCAAAAATTTGAATTCGAAGTATGTTTAGGTCCCATAGGGGGCGAGCCTATTGCCATTAACTGGGCACAAATCCGGACTCCAAGCTGCTACTGAGAATTTCATAGAAAAGCCCAATAACAGTTTGCTCGACCTGGGGATCGAACCCAGGACCTCTAGCATAGCAGTCACGGTTGGGACCACTAGACTAGTGAGGCACTGATAAATAATGCACTGAATAATCACGAAATCTCTGAAACTATAGATAGTTAAGGCCTTTTTGTGGTGCGTAAAATTGTCCTCATGGATTGTCTGTCACCTGGGAAGGCAGCAGGGAATTTGGACTTGTACAGACTAAAAACCGTACTTGCCTACTTTTGCCCTATAGTCATGGCCCAGGGATGATGGGATTCGTGACATATACCATGACTACAGTTCACCCATCGCCATTAAAGGCGAAGCCGCGTCTTCTTCGCCGAGCCTCATAAGAGCGCAGTAAGAAAGGAGAAGGTAAGAGTTTCTATACTTATATATATGTTTATTGCAAATGAATATAATTTTAAAATAAATAAATAGAATATAAGGATTGTATAGGGCCTAGAAACGTGAAATTTAGTGAGTAGGTTGCTCATAAATTGTAGACATCCGCTAAGAAAGGAACGGGATTAATGCAAGTAAAACCGCAGGGTTCCACTAGTTCAATACATAATCGAACTTCTTTTCTAAGAAGTGCCAACCTTACGTAAAACTATTCAACAAATCATCGCCGAAAACTTTACCAGGCCGAGGCCCAAGTTACGAACTTTTTAACTGACGTTCGAGAAAGTCGGTTTTATAACAAGGGTTTTTGTTAACCAGAGTACTTGTAAATTATTGAAGAGAATTTTCTAGGAATCATACAAATGTTTGAACTTTGGAGTTGGAGAGGATAATCTCCAGAATTTTGAGGATATTTTGCACTGATTCTGTAGAATAGTGGATATTTAATAGGTAATTTTTGTACCTATGTGTTTCAAATGCGTTCAGGATTTTTTTTATGGGATAGGAGGGCAAACTAGCAGACGGATCGCCTGATGGTAAGCGATTACCGCCGCCCATGGACACCCGCGACACCAGAGGAGTCACGAGTTCGTTGACGACCTTTTAAAAGGGGATTGGGCCGGTAACCTCACTCACTCGGCGAAACACAACGTAAGCGTTGTTTAACGCCGGATTTCTGTGAGGCCGTGGTATCACTCCGGTCGAGCCGGCTCATTCGTGCCGAAGCATGGCTCTCCCACGTAAAAAAAAATTAAAAAAGATTATCGAGCTGCCTCTATTAAATTTGTACGTTGATGAATCTCAAAAATGGAATATGTAATGTAGCCTAGGTATGCTTAAAAATCATACCATCACGGCTGTATTCCCTGAAGGGTTAGGCAGAAAAATTTACCCTATAGGAAACACTAATAAGTTGCCAGATAGTTATATATTATTAATATCTAATAAAAATATTTTAAGCTATTGCATAGCTTCTATCGCGGGCCTTGAGCGTGGGGACCGAATCCAGAAATTCCGTAACGAAAAAAACCTAACACCCCCCACTCCGACCGGCACAGCGGTGATACTTTTTAGTTTTTCCATCTATCGATAAATACCAAATCTTTTAATGACTTTTTGAAATATCACGCTCGTCTCTTTAGTTCAGCAACCCGCCTTTAGGTGGCATTGGTTGTATTACATAAGGTGATAAAAAACGCTATGCAATAGCTTTACCGCGGCAGTCCCCGAGTGCCATAATATTTTAATATTCGGCGAATATGAATTGCTAAGCATAAATTTACAACAAAAATACAGTACTTTTTTTGTTTTGGATTAATAAAAGAAGGATCTCAAATCAACTAACTATATACTCCTATGTATATGTTGTGTTAAAAAAATATACGATATCTTTTTGTTTGACAGAAGGTTGGTGTCTGACTATAGGTTATGTATGAAGATTATTTTACTAAATGCTAAGTCTGTTCTTGTACGGTGCAACTGTACATTTTCTATGTCAGCATTTTTACCATTTTTGTCAACTTTATTAATAAAATCAGTTCGCCTTGAGCAATCAAGAGAGCCGTGCGTTCTCATAATTCTATATTCGGTAACATTATCACTTCACACAAATGTCATTCCGTTTATACCATTTTCGTTAAATATTATTTGGACAATACTCTCTGTAGTTTCTGATCTATCGATATTTTATTTCTATAATTTATCATAAAGACCTGTGCAGTCTAATAAGACACTGTACAGTTCTTCTTACCCTCAAAAGTTAATGCAAGAACTGGTAGACTATAAACACCCTTCTAAACAATGGCTTTGCTCCAATGAAAGGTTTATTAATTAAAAACTAACTAGCAAAAAGCGGCCAGACATTGAGTCAATCTATGTAGTTTAAAAACTTGTCCTTGTTTAATATCTCAGCAATCAATCTCGGTATCCGCTTCCGCTTATGCTTTGTGTCTATGGTGTGGCATAACGGTGTATATGCGATTTGAACGCGACTCAGTGGCGCCAAGCGGCGCGAGCGCATACATGATGTATTAGTGTGGATTGATATTTTTTGTGGAAATTCCTTGTTTGTTATAACAGTATTTTTATTTATGACTAAAATAAAAAAACTTCGATTCTTTATTGTAATTTTATGGTAGTTTCGATTGTGGGTTCGATTCCCACACGGAGCAAACATATGTGTGATCAACAAATAGTTGTTCCGGGTCTGGGCGTTAGTGTATGTGTGAATTTGTGTTTGTAAACGCACCCATGATACAGGAGAAAATCCTAGCGTGGGGTGACGATTTCTTTTTTTAATAAGAATATTTTTAGTCTAATACGTCCCTAGTGCGTTTATGATACGACGGTGAAACGATGTAGTGGGCAGACTCCTTAATGAGGAATTGTAAGGTCTAAATCTAGATGGAACTTTCTAGAACCTTTTTTAAAGCTTACTAGTAATGTGGGTCGCACATTACTAGTATTCTTGTTAACCCCTCGTGCTAAGCTAAATGCTTGTGTTACGAGTGGGTTCACGGCAGTAGTGTAATGGGTGGGTTTCGAACCGGCAACCACATGAACGCCAGTCCGACGCCCTAGCCATTAGGTTAGGCTACCGCCGCTTCATTTGCCCCCCTATCCTATAAAAATATATATAATTACATAGATATCACGTACCTATCAAGTCTTATCCACTATAAATCCATCGTATAACCAACAAAAAATCTAGTAGAATTTGCGTAGGTGTCCCAAATAAGGCCAAATGTTTGTTACGAGTCGAGGCGTCATATTATTACCAGCAATATTATATGTGAGGTCAGCAGAATATAATAATTATACCAAACAATAAACGCGTCGTAAACGTCCATTTTTATTAAATTAATTTTGTCGCTAATGAACTTACGTGAGTCCTCGCGTGGGTTTGTGGATTTTGGGGTTTTTGTTTTATGGTGAAATGATTAATTATTTGGTTTAGGAGAATGCCAAAAATAAGAAAATAAGCGTATTTATTTATTACGCGTCTAGTCCGCGGTTTTGTTCACGGCCCAAAATAGATATAATTACTAAATTAAATATTCTATAACGAACTACACAATAATATTAACAATTTTCAAAAAAAACTCTCTTCTCTCATTAACATACCATCACGCCTGTATTCCCCGAAGGGTTGGGCAGAGGTGTACTTAATGTACACCCACAGTTAGCCGGTATGTTTAGGTCCCATGTTATAGGGGGCGAGCCTATAGCCATTAACCGGGCACAAATCCAGACTCCGAGCTGCTAATGAGAATTTCATAGAAAAACCCAATAACACTTTGCTCGACCTGGGGATCGAACCCAGGACCTCTAGTGTAGCAGTCGCACTTGGGACCACTAGACTAATGAGGCAGTTTCTCACTCTCTTCTCTCCTACTGTATAACCTTTGACGTGCCCGATAGGGTCCATAATTGTGTCTTAATTTTAAGCCATAGATATGTACACATTATGGAATGCAATATTTAATTTTGACTGCCTCATTAGTCTATTGGTCCCAAGCGCGACTGCTACGCTAGAGGTCCCGGGTTCGACCACCAGGTCGAGCAAAGTGGTATTGGGTTTTTCTATGAAATTTTCAGTAGCAGCTCGGAGTCTGGATTTGTGTCCAGTGAATGGCAATAGGCTCGCCCCCTATTACATGGGACCTAAACATACCGGCGAGCTGTGGGTGTACATTAGTACGCCTCTGCCTAACCCTTCGGGGAATACAGGCGTGAGGGTATGTTATCTGTTATGTAATTTTTTTTAAGAAAATATGTAGCATGTTATATAGGTACCTATCCTTTTTCGAGATACAATATAATTATCTTCTATAGGTATCTTTATATCTTTATATCTATATTTTTACGGTACTTAATTAAAAAGTGGTCGTACTGGGAGATACTGGTCTCTTGGTCATAAGCGCGACTGCTATGCTAGAGATCCTGGGTTTCATTCTAAGGTCGGGCAGTGTTATTGGGTTTGTCTATGAAATTCACAATAGCAGCTTAGAGTTTGAATTTGGCCCGGTTAATGGTAATAATAATTATGCTCGCCCCCTATTACATGGGACTTGAGCATACCGGCGAACTGTGTAGATAAGTAGAAGAGAGGGAAAGAAAGAAAGAAAGTCATTTATTTCAGACTCGCACAGACAAAGCATAGGTACATTGTGCTTAATTAAATTAATGTACCACACATACCAACTTAACCCTTTGGGGAATACAGGCGTGATGGTATGTCATGGTGTATATGGCGACCCTACAGGCTTTTTTACTGTACTTGGGTTTTATAATAAGTAGAATTGATTGAAAGATAAAGATTGAAAGATAGAGTGAGAAATAGCGTGACAAGGGAGCACACTGCTCCCTTATCAAAGAAAGGTGTGAAAGAGGATGTAGTTATAAAGATTGAGAAAGGTATGTTAAGGTGGTTGGGCACTTAGAGAGGATGGATGAACGAAGATTGACGAAACGAGTATACATGGCCAGAACGGATGAAAGAGTTGGAAGGGGCCGATCTCGGCGAACGTACCACAATCAAATTGCAGACGAAAAAAGGTCAGGTTAAAAGCACCCTAAACCGACGATCATGCATGAGGAGGTTAATGAAAGTAGATGAAGCGGAAGTGGTGTGCCAGGATCGTAGCAAGTGGAAATCTATAGTCTCTGCCTACCCCAATGGGTAACAGGCGTGAAAATATGTATGTATGTATGTAGAATTGATTGGTTCATATAAGAGAAAATCAACAAGATAATACCAGCTTTTGTACAATTACTAAAGGATTTCAATGTATTTAAATTATTTGTAATAAGGGCTCGGACGCAGATATCGGCCATTTTAATGAAGAGCTTATTCATTTTGTTTAAAATACCATTTTCATAAGCCACCCCATTATATTGTCCCACTGCTGGGCACGGGTCTCTTCTCAAAATGACAGGGGTTAGACTATAGACCACGTTAGCCTAGTGCCGGTTGGCAGACTTCACATGCCGTAGAAAATCTCTCAGGCATGCAGCTTTTCTTTAGAGTCAGTTTTGAATTACCAGGAATTAGATAATTCCTATAAAACAACATTAAATTATTAATTAAAAAACCCTCGCGGCAAGAACATTCAGATTCAGATTACCATGTTCTTGCAATATCATTGAAGTCACAGGATACCAAATTTCAAATCGATCAGACCTGTGGTAGTTGCTCACATCCCTTCATGTACCAGAAAAGAACTGATAATTTTCAAACGCACACTCGATCAAGTTACCTTTCAACCAAAAAAACTGAATCAAAATCGGTCCATTTGTTTAGGAGCTACGATGCAACAAAAGGCCACATAGATCGTTAAACTTTTAATACCCCTCTTTTTCCGTTGGAGGTTAAAAAGCAGTGATAGCCTAGTTATATGACCAGTGGTCAGTCTGGTCATAGGTTCCGAATTCTAACCCAAATCCCTATCACTGGCAAATTATTTCATTTTAAGATGTAGTATGTGGTAATAAATTCGACATCACAAGCAGTGGTCATGAGTAACTTAGTGGCTAAAGCGTACGGTATACTTAACCGGGGAGACGCAGGTTCGAATGCTACTTAAGATAGAATTTTTCTTTCACTAATTCTATTAATTGCATTCCATTTTATATAAAACTATCTATCCCCCGGCATGCATTGCAATGCTTCAATGCCTTCCCAGGCACGCGCACAAAACCTCACCAAAGTTCCATCGTAATAGGATGAATGGTTTAATTACGCATTAGAGGACAAAGATACACATTAATTTTTATTTATATAGATAGGTGTCTCCGGCATGCGTTGCAATGCCTCTTTTTGATTTTTTTCGTCATAAACCTCCCCAAAAACACAATAAGTTCCATCGCAAAAGGATGAATGATTTAGCAATGCATAGAGGACTAACATACAATCATTAATTTTTAATTATATAGAAGATAATTTTATCATGTATAAGCCTTAGGCTTTTAAGAATATTATCTGATACGTTCATGGTATCACAAAGTGAACATGCTCTCCTGAAAACGGGTACAATTTAGCCTTTTATACGCGATCGATAAATCGTTATTCACCCGACACTCGGGAACTCAGCTTGCAAAGTTACGCCATAGAGTTTGCGTTTGCGGCGAAAGTTTTAGCGGCATCGTTAATGTGCCTTGAAGAATTACAACCTCGACATTCCCCGACAATGTTGTACGTAAACTGTTAACATTTGAACCTTTGTTTAGTGATGTATGTGAGGTACGGTATTTCTTTAACGACAAGTGTGTAAATGTAGATACATAATCTTTGGGGTTCTTAAATGAGAAGTAAGTAGAATTCATTTATTTGAAAGTAATTTAAGGAGACTGGTCGACATTTCGTGACCAGAGGACTAGCTTATTTCTAGGGTAGTGTATGAGCATTACCATTCAACGAGGCAATGCTTATACGCAAAAAAACGATATAACTATCATGAAAAGTGTAATATTTAACGAATTACTGAATCAACAGATAATAAAATTAGAAAGGTAAAGTTCACAAACTAAATACCACACAACTTCAAACACCAATCTCAGAAAGAGAAGAATATTCCAAAGTAACACTAAACTTGTTTCACAATATAAATTAAATCTTAATAACAAAACATCGCTTGAAATAAACACAAATAGATGAGACATAAAAAACAGCGCTTCAAACTTTGGTATTTCACTAGAACAAGACAATAAGGAGTTTAATAATAACGCAAAAACTACTATAGGTACAGCCATTATTAACAATACAGAAGTCAGCCTCAATGCCGAAAGTAATGACGGATCTATATCAATAAATTCGATAAACAATTCGTAACCTTTGATAATTGTTAATGATAACATTATAAATAAAATTAACTGTTTCATAGAATACAATTTTTCACCGTTTCTAAACAAGAATACTCTTAGAAACACTATCCAAGATAAACATCCTGTGCCTAACGTTATAACTAGATCCAAATATGAATAAGTTTCATTTAACACATTGTCTAGAATCGTTCTAGTTAATCTTTGATTATAGAAAGTGAGACAGGATACATGTAAAAAGCCTGTTAGTAAATGTTGTATAGCTAAATATCTATAAAGGTTATCAGGGAATCTTGAAGACACATAGATGAAGATAAAAAGAGATGCAATCAAAACAGACAATACTGCAAAACTCCAAGGATATATGAAGACAACTTCAGTTGGCAATGTAATGTTTTGAGCTTGATATTGGAGAAGATCGGTTTCATTATAGTATTCATAGTTCTCTTCAGTGGAATTCATTGCGATTGAAAGTTACTTTTGCAAATATAGCTTGATATATTCACCACACTTGATTTTAGATTTGAATTTCTTGGAAATCTTTTTCACAATATTCACGTGTATTGTTCACAGTAATATATGTTAAACTATTCAATCTATAATACTGATTATAACTTTTTAAATTAAATCAATATTCAAATTAATTTGATAACGTTAAGTATTTGCAACATAATCATGTTTGTAATACTAATTAGCGAGGTTAGTTCATTACAATGAGCTCATTACAGTGAACAACGTGGGGTTTTTATGAAACTAAATCCATAACAAAGTATTTTTTTATTCGTGATAGGCTTACGCTTGACCGCCAGTTCGCCTGATGTTAAGCGACACTGCGATCTACGATGGAGCGCGCTTGCCTAGACGAAACCGATTCACTCGTGATTTAAAGACACCCAGATTATATCTATCGGGAAAGACCCACTCGGGAAGCGCATTCCACATTCAGATTCATTCAGCGAAGTACTGTTCGTTACCGATTTCTTTCTTATTTGTACAACACGTCAGACATCGCCCACCCGTGGGAAAAATAGAGTTAAAATAAACCATATACTTAACTAAGGATAGGCATAATTATGCTTAAAAATACATTCATAACAATTCATAATTGGTCGCTACGTAACCGTGGTCCGAGAGGAAAGGAAAACAAATATGGACTCACCATTTGCAGCCCGCCCGCTCTACAAATTTGGTGGAGCAATAATTCGTAGCTAACTACTGGTCGTGGATCAAACACGAGACCTTTCATTTCAAATTGTAGTCTCGTTTTTTGCTGCTCTACTGTTTTAGAGATGCGTATGGTAGCTACGTATAAATAAGTTATGGTTGGATAATGAGGAAAGAGTTTCTAGAATATAGAGAGGTTATTCGAATAAAATGACTTTTAAGAAAACGTAAAATCGCCTTCAGAAACTTAAAAAAATAAAGTTTTGTGCGAAACAGTTTCGGAAGTCAGTGATCGTATCGATTATTCGCTAACCGACCGGATTGGTAGGTATCCCAATCCGAATAATAACACAATGTAATTTTTTTTTTCTTTAAAAAGCTTACTTGTAATGTGGGTCGCACATTACTAGTATTCTTGTTAACCCCTCGTGCTAAGCCAAAATGCTTGTGTTACGAGTGCGTTCACGGCGGTAGTGTAAAGGGTGGATTTCGAACCGGCAACCACATGATCGCCATTCCGACGCCCTAGCCATTAGGCTACCGCCGCTTCAAAAAATTATGATTGAATTACGATTTATTTTGGTATTATTTTTTTACGGGCATTTCTGTCCGACAGAACCTTAAGTAAAGGTTACATAAACTAAACGGTGAATTCAGTCACAATCCATCTCCATACATTCCTACTTTCTTAAGTCCCAGCGTGCACTAACGACGCGATTTTCGGCCGAACATCCGGCGATTATCCGGCGAGCGCGGATGTTAACTATCGGTTTTGAGACGACCAAAAAAACCGGAGTCTGTCGCGGACGTAAATAAGTTACACCAGTTTTAAGACACGACTTTGTTCTTGCGACTTTTTAGTGGTGAAAGATGGGTTTTAAAATTAGTGTATTTTGTCTTGGCTATAGGTACTGTGTTTTTAGATGTTGGAGACAGTATTTCCATACAAAATATACACGTAGCAACTGCCATCAGAAACCCAATTTCCGAGCAATACCGATATCCGGAGGGTAGACTGGTTGTCAAGCTTTTTTGGGTTTCTGACTACCACTAACAATTGTCATAGATGTTCTTATATTTTTATAATATAAGAACATCTATGACACGACGGGACCGACGACGGCTTTATCTGCTCTCCGAGGCACGGAGGGGTCTCGATGTGTTAAGAATGGTCACCTATCCACAAACTGACCAGAGAGCGCAGATTAACCTTGCAGATAACTTGATCGGCTTAGTTATTACTTAGGCACGAGCCCCTTTTCAAAAATCAACAAATATGCATATAATTTTACACAGATTCCATCTCTTTATTTGATTAAACCTCGATTGGAGACTATCAGTTTAACGCAAAACCCATTACTTATTGTCGAGTGGACTAGAATACCGATTCATGTTTACGATAAACAATCGATAAACGTATTAAACTCGATATGGATGGTATCGGCGCGGTATTTAGTCGATTTAAATGGGTCATTCGATCATGCCGATTGTTGCGCATTTGTCGAAATAGCTCGATTATCGTGATTGTTTAGTTTTGCTTTGAATTTTGTAATGTGGGTCGAATTAATGAGTTGATAAATGTATCTGTTGGCTTTTCTCGAGCAAATAAACCGTGATATTTCTTAAGCGATTACCGCCGCCCATGGACACCCGCAACACCAGAGGAGTCACTAATGCGTTGCCGACTTTTTAAAAGGGTATTGGGCCTCCGGTATCCTCACTCACTCGGCGAAACACAACGTATAAGCATTGTTTGACGCCGGTTTTCTGTGAGGCCGTGGTATCACTCCAGTTGAGCCGGCTCATTCGTGCCGAAACATGGCTCTCGCACGTAAAAGAAAATTTTATTTCAGAATTTCTTTGTGGAACGGGTTTATAATTTTTATAATCATTAAAGTGGGACGTGGCTAAGTCAAAATTAGCTCAAAAATCAATTAGCAAGGTACAACTAGGTACAACAAGGTACACGGCACTTATTGCACCTGCTGTGGTTAGTTTGTAGATGGGTGACCATTCTGAATACATACATAACATCACACTTGTATTCCTCGAAGGGTTAGGCAGAAGTATACTAATGTACACCCACAGTTCGCCGGTATGTTTAGGTTCCATGTAATAGGCAGCGAACTTATTGTCATTAACCGGGCACAAATTCAAACTCCGAGCTGCTACTGAGAATTTCATAGAAAAACCCAATAACAGTTTGCTCGTCCTGGGAATCGAACCCAGGACCACTAGGACTTTAGGATCACTAGACTAATGAGTACCTATCTACATAGTAACTACCGACAAATACAAACAAACAGACAGACGGTTAAGGAAGTGATCGTATAAAGGTTCCTTTTTCCTTTTGACGTACGGAACCTAAAGAATAATACAAAATAGACCCCTGATTGAAAACAAAGATGGCGGCTCAGTTACGTAGAAACGCTTCGTGATCCGAATTGTAACTATTTCTTATTAATGTATCTGGTTTTAACTTATTACGATACTCTTTACGATATACGATACGAAATTCTTTTCTCTTATCTTTGTGCCCTTTCTCCCTTTTCGTATCAGCAGACAAATGTAGTCTTGTACCATTGACTCAATACACAGAGATTTAAAGGGTTTACAGAGCGTATTTACAATTGTACGTAGAAAGGTTTACATAAACACTATGTTATAAAAATCTCTGTCACATCTGAAAGGAGCACATACCTACATAGGTATTCCAATTACATCACCAAATATATAATGTCTGGTTTAGTAGTCCTAAACGCGATTGCTACGTGTGTTCGATTCCCAGGCCGAGCAGTGTTATTGCGATTTTTTATTAAATTCTCAGTAGCAGCTCGGAGTCTCGCTCCCCATTACTTGGGACCTAAACATACCGGCGACCTGTGGGTGTTACATGATCAGTATGAGCACACCTCTGCCTAACCCTTCGAGGTATTCAAGCGTGATGGTTTGTTATACTTATTATTTGGAGATATGCTGATCCGATGGTGGAATTTACTGTTGTCATTGATAAAAACTTTTAGATGAAGCTCTTACTATTCGACTCACTTCTCTGCTTTTACGTAGAAAACAGTCCGACCCTGTATTTCAATCGATGGCCACTTTATTTGTCTTAGTGTTATCGCAAGTCTTTTTACCCCTTATCACTAAATTGAATTGCCACGGGACAAAAGGTCTGCTCGGGTTTTGGAGAACCTTTGTAGGGCTGCTCTAAAATATTTATTTACCACTAGCTATGGATTCAACCTGGATAAAAAGTAGCCTACTCGTATGTGCTATTCCAGAATATGATCTATCTCTGTGCCAAATTTCATCCGGATCTGTTCAGTCGTTCTGACGTGATCGACTTACGGCCAGTCACAATAACAAATCTGTCGATAGATTTGCTTACTGGAGATAGGATTTTGACATTTCTTGTATGGACCTTATGTCAAAATTCAAAAGCAAATCTACTGACAGATTAGTTACTGGGACATTACAAACATCCATACATCCTCACAAACTTTCACGTTTAATATATAACGTATGTTTGTAGGTCCCATGAATTTTAGAACGAAGTTCCTTATCGCGCGTTGTGAAAGGGGGCTACACGGAAAAAATTCATCCGAAAAGTTGTCACGACACTTTTTGCTATAGTAAGCTATTGTAAGCTGTGCATCATTTATATTAAATTATATTTGTTAATAATAAAAGAAAAAAAATTAACTTAAAAAAAATAAAATTTAGGAAATAATATAATATTTTATAGTTATTAGTGAAGGAATTATAATAAAATTTTATTAATTAATCGAAAGGAATAAAAAAATAAGTGGTCATCTAGTTTCCATATTTTTTTTGCAGTGGGTTTTATTTTTATTTTTTGTAATTTGTAATTAAATGCAGCTGAGCGGCTGACCGATCGGCTTCTGCGCTACGTGCTGTGGGTTCGATCTCCACACGGAGTTATATATTTGTATAACTTAAAGGTACTTGTCCCGGGTATGGGCGTTTGTTTATGTGAGAATTTTTGTTTGTAAACGTACCCACTATACAAGAGAAAATCCTAATGAAAGAAAAAAATATGACAACCCTATTGTGACCTGCTTATCTAGCGCATGATTAAGCCTTCATTCTTGCACAAATATACAGGATCATGCGCCATTTTCTATTTGCACTACTGTGTTATTTATTACCTACCCGACTGCCAAGAAAAAGTTACGTTTTTCGCGCGTATCTTTTTTTTTTCTTTCTTTTTAAAAACGTTGCCCCACACTAGGATTTTCTCCTGTATCGTGGGTGCGTTTACAAACACAAATTCTCACACACAAACGCCCAGACCCGGAACAACTAACTGTAGATCATACACATATTTGCTCCGTGTGGGGATCGAACCCACAACACGTGGCGCAGAAGCCGATCGCTCAACCGCTACGCCAATCGTGTCGTCGAAATCTTGTACCTATGTATTTTTTTTTATGGAATATAATGGGCAAACGTGCAGACGGATCGCCTGATGGTAACCGATTACCGCCGCCCATGGACACCTGCAACACCAGAGGAGTCACAAGGGTGTTGCCCGAGTTTTAAAACGGGATTGGGCCTCCGGTAACCTCACTCATTCGGCCAAACACAACGTAAGCGTTGTTTGACGCCGGTTTTCTGTGAGGCCGTGGTATCACTCCGGTCGAGCGGGCCCATTCGTGCCGAAGCATGGCTCTCCCATGTAAAAAATTTTGTTTGTAATTTTCTTTATTACCTCATATCTACCACACGGCTAGATGGATTTCGACAGTTAAGATATCGTTATGTTGATCTTAAAAACCCAAGTGTCCTTAGATAGGTGTTTGAAAAAAAAACCACATGGTAAATGTTTGGTGCGAAATAGTAACACGATAAGTGTGCGCCGGGATACTTAAGTCTTGTTTTTATTAATTAGGTCGGCAAACGAGCAGACCAGTCACCTGATGGTAAGTAGTCATCGCCGCCCATGGACACTTGCAACACCAGAGGAGTTGCTGATGCGTTGCCAAGCTATAAGAGCCCCTACGAACTGCAGACTGCCAGATCCGCAGCACCCGAGGGGGAACTGGCTTATGATTTATTTCGGTATTAGGTTTGTAAGAGAAATTTGGTCCGCCGGACTTATTGCATCTAAACTGATCCTTATTTTAAAGAAGAATTTATAAAGTCGCAGATGTATACTGCAACTATCCAAAAATACAATGCGGACGAAAACCGCGGGCATAAGCTAGTTTTACGATTACATGTCTGTAATTGCAAGTTCGCCTGTCTGTCTAAAGAAGTGAAATATTTTCCACGCCTAATGCGATACTGTGAACGAAACCATAGCTCGAATTTAAACGCGGCAACGCCATCTAGTTTTATATTGAGAACTATTTTCGGCCAGCGAAGCAAACGAAAACGCTTAATTTTGACAAAATAAATAATGCTATGTTGTAAGTCATGACAAAAAGAAATACTGATTTTTTCGTTATTACGTACAAAGGTTTTTTTTTTGTATTTTTCGGAACATAAACACGGCAGAATATTATAAGAAAAAAATATTTTACCAAAAATCTAGGTATAAAATAACCGAGCACATATTTTAATAATTTTATTTTGTCTTATAACATTAACTCTAAGTTATAAAGGGGTAAAAATAAAGAAAATGAGCGTTTTTGTTTAAAGTTACTGGTGGCGCCATCTGGTGTTTAAACATGAGACAATTGAATTGAACAAAATAGTAATGTTTTTTTATTAACTTATCTTTTTTCTCAAAAAATCATAAAAAATAATGTTACTCATGTGTAAAAAAGTTTCGCAAGTCGGTGCCTTTGATTTGGATGGATCTTTTGTTATCTATCATCTATGACTACCGAAACTTTAATGAAAAATGTAGATATTTAACATTATTTTTAGGTGTTTTTTTTATCGGATAGGAGGGCAAACGATCAGACGGATCGCCTGATGGTAAGCGATTACCGCAGCCCATGGACACCCGCAACACCATAGGAGTCACAAGTGCGTTGCCGACCTTTTAAAAGGGGATTGGGCCTCCGGTAACCTGACTCACTCGGCGAAACACAACGTAAGCGTTGTTTGACGCCGGTTTTCTGTGAGGCCGTGGTATCACTCCGGTCGAGCCGGCCCATTCGTGCCGAAGCATGGCTCACCCACGTAAGTTTTACCTAGTTTTCGTTAAAAGATTTTTATTTATTCTACGAACATTCGAGAATAAGCTAATTTTTGCTTCTTTTAATCGCATAGTGTACACGTACGTCCCGATATGTAAGATCTTGGTAACATACATATAAGACCAAAAATGTACCTATGTAATCCTCTTGTGCCTATTCGATCAGTAAAGAGGTCGCTCTGAACTAGTACAATTCGGTCAGTGAACTAGTTCACCTTATTAGTTCCATTAGTATCTACTATACGGTATTTTAGTTCATATAGGACATCTGACCAATTGCTTATTAGTTCATATTTCGGTCACATAACAATAGTTCGACAGTCATAAGAATAGTTACTAGGGTTTAATGTCCAACTGATTCGTTGGGCTTGATGATAAATTTTTTTTTTATTAAATATTAAATACAATTTTTTATGCATAAAATGAATTTTTATGTCTACGTAATTTAATTTTCCTTCATACTTTAACTTTACTCGGTACTGTACTATTAGCTATTTTATTCGATCTCGGTCGTTCAGAATCATTAAAAGTACGGTACAGTAACGTACGAAATGTATGAATAATTGACGACACGATTGGCGTAGCGGCTGAGCGATCGGCTTCTACGCAACGTGTTGTGGGTTCGATCTCCACACGGAGCAAATATTTGTATGATCTACAGGTAGTTGTTCCGGGTCTGGGCGTTTGTGTATGTGGGAATTTGTGTTTGTAAACGAACCCACGATACAGGAGAAAATCCTAGAGTGGGGCGACGTTTTTTCTTAAAAAAAAAAAATGGTACGAAGCACTCGTACTATTAAGACCGAAGGACCGATTAGCGATCTTGGTTAGGAAACATGTCTTCTAGTTCACTGATCAGAAACGTGTTTTTAGGTCGTTCGTTCAGAACCTACACAAGACTACCGATAAAGTTTCACTACATAGGTAATAATTTGGAGTACATTACGTTACCGTAACAACATTAGCTGACGAGCATTGCCTCTGAACGTCAATGTATTGCTCAGACTAGTGAAGGCAATATTAATCAGGAGTTGTACCTGCGGCATATAATCAGCTATGGTGTAAGGTTTGAGCTTGAAGCGGGTATTTTTATTTGTAACTTTTGCATAACATATACATACATACGCCAGTACGCATGTATTCTTCAAAGGTTTAGGCAGAGGTGTATTAATGTACTCTCACAGTTTGTCGGTATGTCCAAGGTGTAAATAATATGGGGCGAGCCTATTGCCGCTAACATGATTTTTATTTTCTACGTAATTCTCAGTTTGGGTGTGTCCCCAGTTAATGGCAATATGCTTGCCTATTATGTGGGACCTAAACATACCGGCGAACTGTGGGTGTATATTAGTACTTAACTTAGGGTTACCTAACTACTTAAGAGTTACCTTAAGGCGTGATAATAAGTTAAATTGGGTAAGCGTAGGTGTCGGTAATTTGTATATTTACGGGTTAATAATTGCTATGCTAGGGTTTTTTCTTGTATAGAACATTATTTACTCTTAATCGCTATCGCTTCCGCTTATGCCTTACCCCACAAAACACAAAGTACTAATCTAGTTGGTATTACGAGCAACCTGATACAGAGCTATTACAGTAATGCGTTCAATTGATTTAACTATCACACGTATTATGCTTTCAGGGTGCTTCGATTTTATTGCCTTCTTTAATATAGACAGAATAGAAGGTATCTTCTCTCACTTTCTTCCGCATCTAGTTATTTTTTTTATTCGTGATAGGCTTACGCTTGACCGCCAGTTTGCCTGATGTTAAGCGATACTGCGATCTACGATGGAGCGCGCTTGCCTAGAAGAAACCGATTCACTCGTGATTTAAAGACACCCAGATTATATCTATCAGGGAAGACCCACTCGGGAAGTGCATTCTATATTTCAGCAGTACGCATTATAAAAGTGGACTTAAAGCGTTTCGTTCGGGCTTTTGGAATGTCCACCGTGAATCGATGACGCTTTTTCGTGCTTCTGGTTGTAAGATAGTGGAAAGGGCTAGTGGGGATAAGATCGTGGAGATCTGATGCACACTCTCCGACATGTATTCGATAAAAAACCGATAAGCTAGCAACTTTGCGGCGATGTTCAAGATGCTCGAGTTAGAATGAATGGAGATTAAAAAATAACATAACACACCACGACGCCTGTATTCCCCGAAGGGTTAGCAAGTGTTGGCCATAATTGGCTAATAAAACACCAGAGTCTTAACAGTTCACGTATATTTGTTTTCTTATCACACCAATCACGACAATCAGCAAATATTCGGTAGCAACCTCAATCACAATATTATTTACTCACTTACGCGTGAAATGATACTTTACACTTTGGTAGCTAGAAGACGACTGACTTGAAAATGTCGTTGCAATGCAAAACTTTGACTACTATGGTAAAGCGGTGGCGCGCATCTAGCGCCATCTTTTGGCAAAATAGTAATGTGAATTCTGCTTTTCCCTAGTAAGTCAAATGTGTTACAATTTACACTTAATATTTAAACAACTTTAAAACATTACCTATTGACGTGATTATAAATTGTCACATTATGGAATTAATTGAACTAGTAATTATTACAGTGACTACACAAGAGGCGTACTAATACCGTACGTATACCTACAGGTTGCTTGTATATACCTACATATTTTAGTACGTTCGGGGTTGTACAGGTTTCTAACACTTACGCGAACATTAGACATTGAAATAAAGCTACTTTTAATGGATTTTATCGCGTTGTATTGATATTATTTATTTCCTGACGTTTCGGCGACGACATCCAACATTCTCAGTCTACCCGTCTCGTCTACCAAGAAGGAAGCTGTAAAGGATCCGAAACGTCCAGAATTAAATTTAATAATATCAATATCACTAGAGGTCTTGGGTTCGATCCCCCTTTCGAGAAGTATTATTTGGTTTTTCTATGAAATTTTTAATTGCAGCTCGGAGTTTGGAATTTGTTCTTTTTTAATGGCAATAGGCTTGCCCTTCATTACATGGGACCTAAAAACATACCGGCGAACTGTGGGTGTACATTAGTACACCTCTGTGTAATCCTTCGGGGAATACACGCGTGATGGTATGTAGGTAGTTATAACTGCTACATCTGGGAATGTAAGACCTCATACAGGCTGCCACCAGAATATTCATCATCATCATCATCATCAGCCTATAGCAGTCCACTGTTGGACCATTGGCCATTTCACCCTGTCCGTGGCATGTCGCATCCAGCTTCTGCCAGCAATCTTTCGCAAATCATCACTTGCTCTTGCCGGAATATTACAAAGCGAGAATATAACGAGTATTTCAAAGCCTCGCAGAAGTTAAGCAAGAAGCCCAGTCGATTCAAATCTTGCAAATTACTCCAAAATTATTCCCAAAACCGGTATAACACTATTCCTGCTACTATTGACTTTAAATCAATCTCTATTGCAACTTCGTCCGCCATAACATAAATCCAAGTAGCCTAACCAAGATCAGCTTACGTTTAGTCAATACAATTTCTGCTATAATACCAAACTTCCACAAACTAGAAACTTTAACTTACAAAGTGTGGATTAGACCGTATGCCCCGTCATTCTGGACCGACCCACTAATTCAGTCTAGCACGAAATTCGGGCTAACTCAATTACACCGAAATAGTTTTAAAACTGAAAGGGACTCCTGGTAACTCTTGTGTTTTCCTTTAATAATGTAGTGCTTAGGACAGGAAAAAGCAAAGTTATTAAATTATAAATGACTATAGCTTCTGCCCGTGACTTTGTCTGACTTTAGAATTAGGTCCGACCTGGATAAAAAGTAGCTTATGTGTTATTTCAGACTATAATCAATTTTTGTGCCAAATTTTATCCAGATCCGTTCAGCCGTTCTGGCGTGAAAGAGTAATAAACATCCATACATGCATACATACAAACTTTCGCATTTATAATATTAGTAAGGATTTGGAGAGATAGTCTTAGGACTAGATTTTTTGTGACGGTGCGGGAAATCCTCATGGATCTCCATATTCTCCGGGTCAGAATACTGTTCCTCATTGCCACTCAGATAGGCATTTCGTAAGAGCCGAGAAAATATCTGACTTGCTCGGTGGTAGGACCTCTTGGGGTCTGACTGGCTGGCGACCACCCTTACTTCTGATTCTGTCGTAAAGTACCTTGGTGTGTGTTTCGACTGATGCGCGTAAGAGTCAGTTCCCCTTCGGTTGCTGCGGCTGTGACATCCTGCAGTCCGTTGGGGTTCTTACGGGTCAGCAACGCATCAACATCTCCTCTAATGTTGCAGGTGTCCATGGGTCCAAGAAACCATCATTCTTTCTTTCAACCTAATCATCTTTTATAATGCGTACAGCCAAGAAGTGGAACTCCCTGCTTGCGTCTGTATTTACGAGAACATACAAACCGAATCTCTTTAAAAGTAGGGTGAACAAGCATTTTTTGGATGTACTCGCTCCACCGCCGACCTCATCTTTGAGGCCAGATTGAAGTCAAACTCATTTTTAATTATAAAAAATGCATGCCTGAGATACTTTTTTGACGGCGTATGAAGTCTGGGTTATCTGAACCCAGATTTCATACGCCAGCATGCAGACTAATAGTCTAACCATCTTCTAACCTGCCATATTTATCTATCAGATTAGACATATCCGACTGTCTAAACAAGCCTTAATTCGAACCAGTTCGGTTGACAAAGAAGTTCCACTAATGATCGCTATTAAAGTTAACCGTTAAACGAAAGTGTCGCCATCTACATTTTAGGTGACCGACACTTTGTAGTGACTGGGTACTAAAATGTTATCTAATTGTTTACAATTTACATGGAAAGAGAAGTTCTGAGTAAAGTTACATAATTTTGCAATTATCTTAATATTCTAATAATTCAGTTAGTGATTTTTTAGAAAAAGATAATTGACTTAAATTATTATAGAATGTCACTGCGATGAGCTATGAATTCTCACGCTTTGAAATTGCATTTATTTGCAACCACTAGATTGATGAGAGAGTTTTATCATTAAGGAATAAAACCTCCAGAGCAATTAGCGAAAATCTTTAAAGATATAAATTTTAGTTAAAGAAAAATTCAATCTCTGACAGGACTCGAATCTAGTGGCTAAAGTGTCGGGTGTTTGAAACCTATCTGAGATCAAAATTTTTGTATCTTTATTATATTTAGTATGCGTTAATAAAAAATATCAATTAGCTGAAATTATAAGCACGCCTATGTTTGCATTCAGAAAACGAAGGTTACATAAAGCTAAATGAGTCAAACTCAAGATTTGAATCATTTCTCTTTTGTATAACAGTGTATAAACACTATTGCTATATATTTGCGTCATAAAACAAAAGCACAACAAAATATAATATTATTTTAGCAGTCACATTCAGTGTAAATATTATATTTCTATGTGCGATTCAACCACCGTCTTCGATAACGTAATCAGACTAACATAGCGACTGTGTAAACTTTATGTGGAGCCATTAAACGTGCGAGATAATGCACGGCTTTTAATTTTAGTAGCCATTTTGTTAGTAGGGATCGTTTTTATTGATGCAGTCCGGGCTGCGGTAGATAGCATAAAGTAGCTATTGAGATTTTGACTACTTTTATGGGTAGATTGCTCGTTTGATATATTTGTGACGATCAGTTGTGTAGAATAATCAAAACATCGGATAAATAAAGGATCAAATGCTCAAACGCTTCATCTAGTGAACGAGACACTTCACTCGCGCTCATTAAAAATTAGCCATTAAAAAGCAGTTTCTCAACTAGGCTGTTCCTTTTACTTAATGTACGTACATAATCATTATGTAATTCACAGGCTATTGAAGTGCACCGATAATGCAGTATGTAACATAACGTGTTATTGCGATCTTTTGCGATTGAGAGAGAGAGAGAGAGGGAATGCTCCTCCACACATTACCCAGAAAACAGATAAAGCGTGCCGTGATTGCAATGAAACGTCATACAGCCTCATTTCAGTCAGGTTGACACGAAAACATACCATCACGCCTGTATTCCCCGAAGGGATAGGCAGAGGCGTACTAATGTACACCCGCAGTTCGCCGGTATGTTTAGGTCCCATGTAATAGGGGGTGAGCCTATTGCCATTAACCGGGCACAAATCCAGACTCCGAGCTGCTACTGAGAATTTCATAGAAAAACCCAATAACACTTTGCTCGACCTGGGGATCGAACCCAGGACCTCTAGAGTAGCAGTCGCGCTTGGGACCACTAGACTAATGAGGCAGTTGACACGAAAAATGAAGAATTATTTAACTCGTTCACGTCCACGCTTGTTTCGTGGCCCCACCCGTAGCTCCCTGCTTTCGTCGGGCATTCTCCTTAACGTACGTAATGTTAGAATGAATGTAGACTTAGCATAGGAGCTTACAACCACAAAAGCGGTTCTGTTTCGCCGGTCAGTAGAGAATCTATTGAATTTCATCACTTCTATTCAATAGATTGTTCTATCTAGTTCTGTGAAACTATTGTTTGTTTTTGAAGGTTTCTTTGTTATTATTTCAGTATAATATTGCTCTTTATTCTGTTTATAGAAAAAAATAATTACGCTTTCAGTGTGAGTTGTCCACTGTTTGGGCTGTTCTATCACCCTTTTATGGGATTTCATCACTTTCGGCTCTAGATCTCACCAGGGATATTTTATTTATTGGTCGAGAACTCTAATCATACAACAATAGGGAGCGAGTCTAATCCTATCCATCATCATTATCATCATTAGCCTTTATCAGTAATTCAGTACAATGCTGGACGTACGCCAATATTATTATTAGGTTATAATTTATTATTGTTACACAAATCCAAACTCAGGTAATTTCATACAAAAATCCAACACATACTCGACCTGCAAATCAAATCCAGGACCTCTAGCGAGGCTATCACTCTTACAACCAATAGAATAATGAGGTATATTACGGAATCACTTTAACTATATGTACCTTGAATTAATTATTCTTCGAGAGATTTATAAAGTTATTCAATTACTTTGCGATTACATTTCAATTATCTACTGCTTTCTAATCCTGAGCTTAAAGTAATGCATATTATGCATGCACGGTATTTTCTTTAAGACCGGTTATCTATAAAGGTCGTCACACATTATTGTGTTGTACACATTAATAAATTCTTGTGCACCAGTGTATTGTCATTTTGACTATTTCAAGATTTGATTAAAGCGCATTAATCAATGTTACAGACATTCATAATAATAATATATACATTTCTTTCAAGTAACGTGGACTTATAGCGTTAGTAATGCATAATGTAAGTAATATTTCACAAAAAGTCTTGCTCACTCACTCGGATTTAAAATCAAAACTGTGAAGTTCTTGAGTGCAAGTGTTTGAAAAAAGGCTACATAAATGGTACAACCAGTCACGAGATCCAACGGAACTGTGGATGTACACTAGAACACATCTGCCTAACTCTTCTAAAAATACAGACGTGATGGTGTATGTACGAACATCAATATCACTTCTTTCATAAATAACACTGTGATTGATTCAGTCTATTAAGTAATTGTAACGGTAGTCACACCAATTTTTGCGCTACGATGCGCTCTTTGCACATCGATACAGTAAGTGCTAACCCTAACGGAATTAATTTATTATTTGCTTACGAGTGAATTAAATTTTGCGTTGCAAAAGATTGCCTAAATAGTTCCAACCGTTGCGTTCCTGATCAGATATGCTTCGATGGCAAGACAATCATTAGAAAAAACCTGAAAATCGTCTCTTTATTACTGATAAAAAATTTAGTGTAATCTTTATTGCTATATACTTAGAGTATAAATTTGAATGATATTTAATTGCCAAGTATTGAAATAAATTAGTTGAGGTCGAATTCTTAAGTTCATGCCAAAGGAATTTCAACCCTATTCTCTTTAAATAAAGACCTGTGGGTTTTTCGGTGCAACCAAATTGATTTTAAGCTCTTTGATTTTAGTAAGCTTAGTCAAATTTATAATGATCGCTGTCATAGTTTAACAATTATTTTGGACTTGACGGTTGATTTCTTTGTTGCGATTAATCTTAGTTTTTTTCTAGGAAGGTATTTTTAACTGAAAAATCTGCTGATGGTCGTTAACGACGACGTCTTAGGTAGAGCAAAGAGTTATTGGGTTTCTCTATGAAATTCGCAATAGGTAGCAGCTCAGAGTTTGGATTTGTGCTCGGTCAATGACAATAGGTTTGATCGCTACATGGGACTGGCCCACTGTGGGCTTACTAAATACACCTCTGCCTAACCCTTCGGGGAATAGAGGCGTGATGGTATGATATATCATTGGGTAGAATCTAAAAGTTTAAGAAAAGTAAATGTTTAATTGTCTTGAGATTTGATACTCAGGCCGGGAATAGTGTGTTTGTAGTAAGTACTAGCGACCCGCCTGTGGTTTCACCCGCGTGGCTCTGCTCCTATTGGTCGTAGCGTAATGTTATATACCCTATAACCTTCCTTGATAAATGGACTATCCAATACAAAAAGATTTTTTCAATTCCTAGCATTTTTGTAATATTTTATGTAACAAATTGTGTACTTACATTCTTTGTTGGACATCCTAACATAAATAAATAAATAAAATAAAAATCCGGTAACGGACCCAGAAGACTGGAATTAGGTACTTATATCTTTATTCTATGCGATGAAAAACAACAAACCTATTGTCCTACTGACCCCTTACTTGTAAATGGGCATGTTTTAGTCTGTGTGAGTTCGCGGCACTTGACTCCGCCACTTTGGCAGCTACAGCAAAAAGTGGGCTCTTTTACGACGCTGCCAGACGTTTTAAAATAACTGAGTGCGTTTAAAGTTATAAGTACGAATTCTTCGTTTGAAAAAAAAAAAAAAAGAATACAATTTGTGTGTACGATGATGACAGCATTAGTTAAAAACTATGTCTTAGTTACTAGCGCTCACACCCAAAAAATTGAGGCGACAGCGTTCCAAAAACACAAAAAAATGATAATAGGTACAGTAAACGCTCAAAAGTCCATGAGCACGCTAAGGATTATATTGCTATTAACAGTACGAGCGAGCTCGATACAGCCAGTGCGTGTCACTTGTTAACGACAACGAATAGAAGGTCATAAGTCAAACTAAACGTCAAGCTATTGCTTTGTGAGATTGCCTATGGACTTTTTGGTCGCCACTGTACTTAAAATCGTAGTAGTAGAAGTCCGCAAGTGGTAATTTTTTTTTATAGGATCGGAGGACAGACCTGCGGACGGATCGCCTGATGGTAAGCGATTACCGCCGCCCATGGACACCCGCAACACCAGAGGAGTCACAAGTGCTTTGCCGATCTTTGAAAAGGGGATTGGGCATCCGGTAACCTCACTCACACTGCGAAACACAACGTAGGCGTTGTTTAACGCCGGTTTTCAGTTAGTCCGTGGTATCACTCCGGTCGAGCCGGCCCATTCGTGCCGAAGCATGGCTCTCCCACGTTTTAATACTAAACGTAAAATACCATCATGGCAGAACCAGATGTGCTTACGCCCCAGGTAATCCCGAAAATGGCTCTCAATGAGGTCGCGCAACTCACGAATTTCACGATCAGTGTTGCCATTGATTGACAGCTTCGATACCAATAAGGAATTTTTTAATTAACTTACTATCCCAACTATTTTTATCTCGTGTAATTCGTATATTTCGTCAAAAAAGTAAACTGTATTAAAATTACTATTTCATTAAGTGTTCATTGAAATAGCGTCTAAACTTTCTTCGACTGTACGAATACCGGGAAGAGCAGCCATATCCTGAATCAGTCGCAGCAGCAGTCGAGTTTGCAATAGCCTGTATTCCTCGAAAGGTTCGGCAGAGGCGTACTAATGTATGCATATCCGAAGTTTACCGCTATTTTTTGTTTTTTTTTAACCATTATTTAGGGAGCTGAACGACCTATCGCACGACGATACCAAATCAGCAAGACATTTGCGTAGGTCATATAAAATAAGTACTCAAAACTGTCAGAACACGTTAATATAAATTAAATAGTATCTAAACTAGCCTACATAGTACTCACATTTACATTTTTGACAATTAATTATGAATACACACATGATTACGAAAAGTCATAGGTGCCTTGGATTCGAACTCAAGAGCTACGATTTGGCAGTTCAATCTTTATATCACTAAGCTATCGCTGCTGTTCTACATCTACTTATGTGTATACAACTAACATTAATCAATTATCCAATATCAGTATCAATCACTTTAATAACCAGCTATGACGTCATAACGCTTACAAATGACGTCACGCAACACTGTCACTTCATAACTCGAGTGTACTACGTTCTATTGACAGCCAGTGTAGTACGGTACTAATCTCGACAAATTGACTGCAGTACACTGGCGGACATAATTAAGTGCACGCTATTTTGTTGTATACTGAAAATATATGGGCTTTGTTGATATTTATATCTAGATACCTTTAATCTATTGGTAATAATAATAAGAGAAGTGTTGTATTTAATAAACTAAAAATAAGAGCACAGATTTTGTGTTATTAGTCCATCTTCTCCATCTCGGTCTTATCATGATTCATTTTTCTACCCTTAGGATTTCTGTTTTAGGATATTATCTCTGACATAGTTCATGTAAATAGAAAATAAATCGTATATACTTAAGTAAAATATACCATCTTGTTCTGCGTGGGAACTAAACTCCCAACCCTTAGCACAAAAGCTAATTCAAGTAGACTGTCAATAGGGTTCATACAATTTCACTTATTTTTAATTTCTTTATATATCGATAATATAAATTTCTCTTAATATTAATTTCTCGTCGTTTTATTATATGTATCTATTTATTTTATTTTAAGTATATCTACATATTATTCATATTCACAATCATATTTTTTTATATCCAGTATATATAGTGATTATATATATATATTTATATTTGTGATAATTATATAAGTAGTTTTATAATTTCTTTAGTTTTTTTACAATTATGGATTATATACACTGTAAGAGCACCTGCCAATTTCTGTCTCTGCATCACCCTACGGTCGACTGGTAGAAAATGCCTTCGGCATTAAGTCCGCCTATGTACACTAATTGGGCATAAAGAATAAAATAATAAATAAAATAAATAACATTCGCAACCATATTAACATTTTATTCTAAACAAACGATACTTCCAACCAGTAACTTTCTAACGTAATAAACGTATTTAACATAAAACCTCCAAAACTATACAACTCAATAATTTATTACACTACCCTTGAATAATGGAACAGTCAGACAGTTTGTCAGAACTTCGTAAGGGTCAGTTTTGTTTGTGTTTTCAGAATTTCGGACGTATTGCTATTTGCTCCGTGTCAATTATGCCCAAGGGCCTTGTTTGCCAAAATTAATTTAGGGTCATTCCCGCATTTTTTGCGGAAGTGAGCTGAATTTGAAGTGATAATGGCGTACATGGTTGCTTTAAAAGGTTTTTTTTTTTAATATAAATTGTAGGGTACAATTTAATGGCAGGGAATTTTGAAACTTTTGTTTTTTTTTTGCTGAAAAATACTATAAATTGTGACTACAAAATATCTTGCCCCGTATGATTACTAGAGATGTAACCTTCCTTAATTAAGCTTTTTTAGCTTAAACCTTAACTTCAAACTAAATAATAATACCTACTTTATTATTTAGTTTGAAAATATAATTTAGATAAAATTATGCTAAAACGCTTAAATACAAATCATACATTGTAAAGTCATATCAATCATACAGTACGTACTTATCTGAAGGGGTAGGCACAGGGTATAGTGACAGTAAACGCTCAAAAGGCCATAAGCACGCAAAGAATTACATTGCTATGAATAGTACGAGCGAGCTCGATACAGCCAGTGCGTGTCACTTGTTAACGACAATGAATTGAAGGTCGTAAGTCAAACTAAACGTCAAGCTATTGCCTTGTGAGATTGCATATGGACTTTTGGTCGCCACTGTACATCGTAATGTAGTAGGAGGGTGCCTGTAGCGCAAGGATTTTAAGATCCGAGAATTTTCTAAAATAGAATAATTCAATAACACTTTACTCAATGACATATTCCTGGATTAGTTAATTATAGTGTATGCGTTACAATACAATTTTTTCAACAAATCGTAATTTATGGAATTTATCACGATAAAATGATGAATGAATTTTCACATTACAAATGTGGATCTGCCATTAATTTGCACGGATGTGTATGTAGAACAAAGCTCGCGGCTGATACATTAGGCATGGTGCGGTTTCTATGCCGATCGTTGTTATTGTGGGGAGAGAGATGGGGTATTAAGTGGAGAGAATGATTGGAAGAATATGATATTCTGTATGTCAGTAGCAGATTAGCCATTTTATTTGTCTCGTGGAACCCGAAGTAAATTGGGATATTGCAGGAGGATAATGATGATGAGAAACTAGTCAATCCTTGTAGATCATATGATAAAGATGTTTGTATGAAAGAAAGGGAAAGAAAGAAAATATAGTTAGATATAAGATAAGACATACCTATAGATTTCTCTATGGACAGATTAGTCAGAATTGCCTTATTAGCCTAGTGATCCGAAGCGCGACTGCTACGCTGGAGGTCCTAGGTTTCTGATTTCGAGGTTGAGCAGTGTTATAGGATTTCCTATGACAATAAATCGCAGTGTCGCTTAACATCAAGCGAACTGGCAGTCAAGTGTAAGCCTAACAAGTAGGCCTACGTTAGAACTGCTTAGTGGCCTAGTGGATCGCAAGCTCAGCTCTATGAAATTCTCAGTAGCATCTCGGAGTGTGATTCTGTGCCCGGTTAATGGCAATAGACTCATTAGGTACAGTAAACGCTCAAAAGTTCATAAGCTCGCTAACGATTACATTGCTATGAATAGTATGAGCGAGCTCGATACAGCCAGTGCGAGTCACTTGTTAACGACAATGAATAGAACGTCGTAAGAAAAACGTTATGAGATTGCTTATGGACTTTTGGTCGCCACTGTACATGGGACCTAAACATACTGGCCAATCGTGGGTGCACATTAGTACATCTCTGCCTAACCCTTCGGGGAATACAGGAGCAATGGTGATAAGTCGGTTACTCTTCCACGCCGAAACGGTTGAACGGAACTGGATAAAATTTGGCATAGAGATAGATTATAGTCAGGATTAACACATAGGCTGCTTTTTATCTAGGTCAGACCCAATTCTGAAGTCGCAAGAGAAAGTCGCGGGCGGAAGCTAGTAATAATAAAAGAAGAGTGTTACTAACGAAATATGGACCTACCTATATTTAGTTCGTGACAATAAACTTAAAAACTAATAATAGTTTTGATAGCACTTTTACTACGACATAAAGCCGCAACCATCTTTGCAGGATGGGGTATGGATGCAGGATGGTCTCAGTATAGTATTGGTGCTGCCACGAATTCGAGTGAGTGAGGAAGCGCACCTTTTCCTAATTATGGCGGCAAAGCCATCAATCTGCGCCTCGGAAAACATCTCTGACCAACTGCATCGCCACGGCATCGGCAGCCCTAATAGTACCCTGAGTGCATTGTTATATTGGATACGCAGGTCGCTGTATACCCGCTGCGAATAACCGACCCACAGGCTGCAAGTGTAAAAAGATTGACAAAATGCTTTGAAAAGCGTGATCTTCCCGCAACCATCCACATTCATTCTCAAAACCTTTCTGGTGACATATTCTTCACTCTTGCGCATTACTTACCCATACCATAACAAACGGTTACTGCACTACATTTCCGTAACCGGTGCCATTTTCAAATCGCCTCTTACATACTCATTCCTTATCCTATCCGTTCTTGTAACCCCACACATTCCTCGTCTGGAAATCACGTATCGCCATTTTTATTATTAAATCTGGGTCGTACCAACTATGAAATTCCGGTGGTCAACGACGCAAAGGTTAATTTGTCTGGCTTCGTACGGCCGTCCAGTGTAAATACCTTTCATATTTTTGCTTTAATGGAAAATTTTGTTAGGGAGCATGTCGCAAGGAGAATTGGAGAGGGTATTTTTGTTTGTTATTCGTGTGATGTGTTTTGACGTCACGGTTGGTTTGTGAGCGATCGCCTTCTGCAATAAGGAGACACAGGTTCGATTTTTTTATAAGACGGTCTCAGTAACAGTCAACCCAACAAACAAACCCAATTGAGAGACAGTTTATTAAAAACAAATTGTTTACATTTTTGAATTTATGCTCTGAGTAGCGGCTACTTTGACATTGTGAAACGTGACTTGACTCTTAGTACTAGATTATAACTGACTGTCAATTATTATCTCTATGTCAACCTACCTATAGATGAATTTAGTTTCGATTAAGAGATATGGGCAATTACTATATCCATAAATCGTCATCAGATGGTATGACAGTGTATTACCTTTGAATAACGACTGCTTGAATCTATTAGTATATGAAATAGCTACATACCATCACGTCTGTATTCCCCGAAAGGGTAGGCAGTAGTGTACTGACATACAATCATAGTTTGCCAGTATATTTAGGTCCTCCATTGAGTCCGACCTGGATAAACAGTAGCCTATGTGTTAATACTATCTGTGTGCCAAATTTTATCAAGATCCGTTCAGCCGTTCTGGCGTGAAAGAGTAACAAACATCCATACATCCATACTCACAAACTTTCACGTTTATAATATTAGTAAGGATTAACATTGCTCATGTCTTAGAACCCCTTTGAATCGTGCCTAGTTTCTACAGAATGTTGTATCTGCAAGTTTAATGAGATATAAATCGGAGCTTCCTACAGTTTCTAGTCGAGGCTACCAGGTCTTGCACTACGGGACGATAAATCTAAGGCTCGTACTACACAGGTGCTAATTATAACAACGTAAGCTATCGTTGTTAATTAAGAAAATTGTGTTTTGATTTTACACTGTAAACTGCATCGTTGCAAGTGTAGCAAGTAAAGTGTTTCTTCTCAAAGCGCGTCAGTTAGGAAATGCTTTGTTAAAAAATACTACAATCAATCTAGGGTTGCCAACTTTTTTTTACAAGAAAAAAAGTACGTATACTTAGGAGCAGTGATAGCCTAGTTGTATGACGTTGGACTGTCAAGTCAAAGGATTCGAGTTCGACCCCAAGGCACGCACCTCTGACTTTTCGAAGTCATGAATTATCACGCGCTTAACCGGTGAAGGAAAACATTGTGAGGAAACCTGCATGCCTGAGAGATTTTCTCGATGGCGTGTGAAGTCTGCCAACCCACACTAGGCCAGTGCGGTGGTCTATAGCCTAATCCCTCTCATTCTGAGAGGAGACCCGTGCCCAGCACTGGGACAGTATAATGGGTTGATTATGTTATGTTATGTATATTTAGGTCTGAGAAGGAAAATATCAGTATTTTAGAAAAATGAGTTCTGCTTTATTAGTCTAGTGGTCCCAAGCGCGACTGCTACGCTAGAGTTCCTGGGTTCGATCCCCAGGTCGAGCAAAATGTTATTGGGTTTTTCTATGAAATTCTCAGTAGCAGCTCGGAGTCTGGATTTGTGCCCGGTTAATGGTAATAGGCTCGCCCCCTATTACATGGGACCTAAACATACCAGGCGAACTGTGGGTGTACAGTAGTACGCCTCTGCCTAACCCTTCGGGGAGTACATGCGTGATGGTATGTAACAATATGAGTTTGCCTATGTAACAATTAATATATAAAATACTATTTGCTCCTTAAATCTTATATTCTTATGGTTTTATCCTTTACATTGTATTTAGTTATAGTTTTGTTGTCATGGAAATCGAACTCGGGACCTCTAGCGTAGCAGACCACTAGAGTAATAAGGCAGTTATGATTACTTACACAAATAACAACGCAACTACTTATATAACCCCCATGATGCCAAAATTTTACACCCTCAAACTTCTCTACCGACCATTTAACCCCACAACCCTATCTTAACCCTAAAGTTTTTCTACTTAATCTTGCAAGGGGTCTGGTGGCGTATTAATCTATTGAACCGAAGCTCCTCATAAGGTTTCAGGATTCAGACGGTTGTTATTCACAAGGAGTTTACTATGAAAACTTAATACATTTTTCAAGAACAGAAAAACGTTCAGATTATTTTTTTTTATTTCAATTAGACCAATAAAAAAATAGGTAGGTAATAATAAGACTAATTTATTTAATTTTAACTCTGTTCAAATACCATCTTTATGTAATTTATTTTCCATGCTATGATTATAAAGTTATTTTAGTGAAGTAAAAATTCGACCGCCGGGCAGGATTCGTATCATCATATATCATTTCACATTTTCATTGTTATGACATTTTAATTGTTGACATTTTAATTGTTGACATTTTAATTACTCTTATATTATTTAATTGAATTTTGACATCCATGAATTTGTTACTATTTTGCCGCGACATTATTGAACCGTGACACTTATATTCAAGAGATTTCATAAAAAAATATATATATAATTTGTAAATGTGAGTACCATGTAGGCTTTGATACATGATAATTAAACAAGCTTATTATAGTCTGGAGGCTTTGGGAACTTCATTAGACCTACACGAATGTCCTGCTGATCTGGTATGGTCGTGCGACAGGTCGTTGAGCTCCCTAAATTATGATTGAGCTACACGATGACTGATGCATGCGTGCCGTCAGTTGGGACTGGTCTACTCAAAGCTGCAATGGTTCTTTCCTCAAAAGGCCATTTCAGACATTACCCTACATCGTACCACTCACATATAAGTGTTCTTCCATGTCTGGACTTTAAAAGAGACCATGATTCTCTGAGTTTGTTTCGGTGTTTCTTCTCAGAGGTCGTCAGTTAGGAAATGCCGAAGCCATCTAGCTAAAAAAAAACCCCAAACCATTGACATGTAAAAGTATCTCTAAAGATCTACTTGCAGAATAAATAATTTCATTTCATTTCATTCTTCTAGTCAGTATCTGGTTCGAATAATGGGCGCGGCCGAATTTTTCCTTCACTAAAATTACTCTGTTCAAATCCTATTGCTTTCGTTTCTACACATTTTAGTAATACATGTTGTATATACTCCACTTTCCTATATTTCTCGCAGTTTCCTATAGTTCACGACTCTTCGTGAACTATAGGAAACTGCGTGTGTAAACTGAAAGAAATATACTGAATTGAAAAAACAAAAAAAAACAATCAAATCTTTTCTATTTAAAATATTACATAGTGTAAAAAAAAACAGTGTATTCAAATAAGAAATCTAAATAGGCCATCTGTCCTATTCACAAATAGATGAGAGCCTAAAGAATGCCTGAAATACTTCAAAGCTCTAATGTCTTAAAGCACCTATTATGTACCATCCTATCTAGAAAACATTGAAGAGTAAAGGGGACCGAAATCCAAGAGTTGCCATTTGTTCGGCTCCCGATTTGAATGAGGGTAAATTTGAAATTTAAATCGGAACGTTTAAGAGAATTGATGGCGGTGGAGACCTCGGAATTTCACGTGATATGGGCACCCAATTACTTGTGATAGCCGAGGATAACTTTTTTATCTTAAGGCAAATTATGGTTACTAAAAAATGGGCAAAAGATTCCGTCTACTTTCAATTTTTAATACCTAGTGGTAAGAGCAACTGCGTCGCTAGAGGATTCCAGGTCGAGCGGTGTTAAGTATTGGGTTTTTCTAGAAAATTCAGTATATGGCAATAGACAATCATGTGCAGTCAGAGGCATTGTCTTAAAAAATAAAAAGACCTGTTGCCTCCGACTGCATATGATTGCCTGATTCGATGAGACCTCGGCTTATCCTATCTTGTATGGGGCCGAGGCAGCAATTTATGGCCTCAGTGCACTTCGACCCAATGGGATCTTTTGTGCATCCCCTAGGTACATCCATATCCTCACCCAGATCTTCAAACAGCTCTTACATGACCTTTATAATGAGGCCTGCGGGAATGAGTCTGTAGTCTTCTGGTCTTGGATAACCCTGCCCCAAGAGGCGCATTCACTTTCTAGCCATTGCATCGCATGTACACAGAAGGTATTCCATGCTCTCAATTTCCCGTCTCCGTCAGACCCATCTTTTGTAGGAGAGCGTTAGTCCCGAAATGTCCGGTTAGCGCCCCCATCAAGTGACGGGCCTGCCGCCTGCTTGAGTTCCAAATGGAGATCTCGTCTTAGGTTGTGTACTTACAAGGTGTGGGATTGGAGTCACAAATATATCATATTGTATCCAACTTTATTTTATTCGTGATAGGCTTGACCGTCTCTTCGCCTGATATTAAGCGATACTACGATCTACGATGGAGCGCGCTTGCCTAGAAGAAACCGATTCACTCGTGATTTAAAGACACCCAGATTATATCTGTCGGGGAAGACTCACTTGGGAAGCGCATTTAGACAGTCGGGATATTTACTGGTTTCTGACACTTACGCGAATATTAGACATTGAAATAAAACTACTTTTTACGGATTTTATCGCGTTGTATTGATATTATTTGATTCCCGAACTTAGTCTACCCGTGACCATGGATGCTGTAAAGGATCCGAAACGTCGGGAATCAAATAATATCAATACAACGCGATAAAATCCGTAAAAAGTAGTTTTATTTCAAAGTCGGGATATTTGTTTTTTTTTCTTTATTTGTTTAGAGAGGGATTTTTCTCATAGAATACAAAGACACTTTGGTTACAAAAAAAACATTGGTTTCTTCTTCAATTAAAGTTATTACAAGAAAAAATCACAGCATGATGTGAATACCGTTTTTTTAATCGTTTTCAAGTTTCCTTTTCTTTAAAACTGAAACTAATTCACACCGTGGCGTAACTTTTAAATTACGTTTCAATAATAAAACTCTTGTAAAATTGTCGGCTCCATTAGGCAAAGCCGGCAATACGTCTGGCTTGGCCACCGGCGCTCCACTTCGTTCGTGAAGGAAATATTTTTCAGTAACCGCTGAAAATCTAGCATACTTGACGGTTAATTTATTAGAAGAGTTGCGCTGAAAATTGTGATGTTATGTGTCGCTTTTACTTTAGAAAATCAAGGTGTATTTCTTGAAATAAGTAGCATAGTTGTACTGAAGTCATACTGAAAGAACTACCGATCTGTTTATCACTTCCTCACGACTAAACTACTAAACCAATTTCGATGTAACATGGCCTAGAGATAGCTTAAAATCATTGCGCCTGTATTTGCCGCAAGGGTCAGGCAGAGGTGTACTAATAACAACTAACACCAACAGTTCGCCGGTATTTTTAGGTCCTATTTAATGGGGGTGATCCTATTGCTATTCCAAACTCGTGGCTGGTATTGATATGGTATTGGTTGTTCTATGATATTCATCATACGACATGACCTAGGAATCGAACCCAGAACTTCTAATGTAGCAGTCTTGCTTAGGACTACTAGACTAATGAGGCAGTCTAAAGAAATCTTGAGCTAGATTAAAATTGGCGGTAAGGGAACATTCCAATTTTTACTTAGAATTTTCTTCTAAAATGTGAATGACAAAGTTGTCAAAATTAATTGAGTAATGAAATAGAGTATGTGTGAGATTAAAAAAAATATATTAAAAATAACACATCCTTAGCTAAAAATCTCAGACATACAATCAAAAAACATTTCTCGAAAAATCCAAAGAATATTAGTAAGAACAGACATGTTACAATACAAAAACACGATCGTGTAAAATGCAATTTGTATACCAGACGCGCTAACTTGACTGTGTGCTCACAAAAGACTTTTGTTAACAAACGAGACTAAAACTGTGCGCAAAATAGAAACAGGGATAGGACATAGAGTAAGTTCTGTTGTGTGGACACAGAAAGGTCATTGATATGAAAGTAGGTAGACTGGGTGAAAATCAACACGTTAAATTTCTAAAAAGTTTTCAAAACCTCACAAAGTTAAATGGCAAAAGTTTTAATTCAATTTATTGATACAAGTACTGTTTTATTATAAAAAAAAACTAGTTAGCTTGTTCTAAATATCTTCTAGTTCTGTATCTTATGCAGAAGAACCGTTAAGAAATTCCATAGATACTACTTTGAATAATTAAGAAATCAAAGTTTTTGTTTCGTTTAAAAATATATGTAATCTGTAAATACACTAGAATTTTAATAAGATCAGAAAGCTTAATGATCGCGGAAATGTATTGCATTGCATATGTATGTACATGCAAAATATATTGTATTTTGCTCAAAATTTCCATAATCTGCCCACGTTCAAACAAACGGGGCAAATTGCACAGGTACATTAACATCCCCGTTTTTTTTGACACGCTCAAATGAAATTGACGATCATTTCGCCTCACACACCGAGTTTGGGGTTTGGTATATTAATTGCACGTTCTCTTAAACGTAAACTGTCTTCTGCGCATACATAATCTTTGTCCCTATCGAGCAAAGAAGTTACCTCGCTCGTGTGTGTGTTAAAACACTTATTTTCAAAGCGGACCTACCTTTGTTCTGTTGCCGAACGTTCTTTACCTAACTACCTCAATGATAGCACGATATTTTCAGGTGAATATTGCACTTGTTTCTGCTAACTAGTGCAGTACTTGTAGGTATGAATGTCTATTATCATTATAATCAACATTCCTTCCTTAGCAGACATCTACATTGTTTATAGAATTTTCAAACCTTCTCAGGAATAGAACGAAAGAAACCTTTATTTAATTAAAGTTAGTTATTAAGTATGTACAGATTCAAAAGCAAGCAAAAATGGGTTTCAGATGTACTTAAGATGTGTTTCTTTCATAACGTATTTTTAAAAATGACATTGACACGTTTAAAATAACATTACATTTACATATCATCACGCCTGTATTCCCCGAAGGGTTAGGCAGAAGCGTAATATTGTACACCCACAGTTCGCCGGTATGTTTAGGTCCCATGTAATAGGGGGCGAGTCTATTGCCATTAGCCGGGAACAAATCTCAAACTGCGGGCTGCTACTGAGAATTTCATAGAAAAACCCAATAGCATTTTGATCGACCTGGGAATCGAACCCAGGACCTCTAGTACAGCAGTCGCACTTGAGACTACTAGACTAATGAGGTTATATAATAACTATTATAGAACCATTAAAAAATTTGAAAATCATCCATTAGTCACGCATTCATATTTACCAATGTCAAGCTAACAAGTAGGCTCCATACCTACAGAATAGGATTTTATGTTACGTTTAGGTACAGTTATAAATCCATAAAAAAGATCTTCAATTGACATTACCTCACTGCTGTCCCTGAAAAGGACGATAAGAACGATCTTTTGGAACACATCTAGATTTTATTTCTCGTATAAAAGTACTGGATCTTATTATTTAAAGTACGACGCAGGTATGGTCTGCAAAAAAAACATGATGAATATTTCTTGAGAGTTTTTTTTTCGCTATTTAGGTTTTTGGATGGATTGTTTTTTTTTTTTTATTATTATTAAATTGCGGCTATAGTATCACTGCGACCGCTGTTGGTCTATTGTGATCCTCCGGTATTGTGGTCCGGTCTATTGGGATGGATTGTTACAAAGTTGGGACGTCTAGGACCTAACACCGACAAAGTTTATATTATTTATATTATATTTATATGACGACACGATTGGCGTAGCGGTTGAGCGATCGGCTTCTGCGCCACGTGTTGTGGGTTCGATCCCCACACGGAGCAAATATTTGTATGATCTACAGGTATTTGTTCCGGGTCTGGGCGTTTGTGCATGTGAGAATTTGTGTTTGTAAACGCACCCACGACACTGGAGAAAATCCTAGTGTGGGGCAACATTAAAAAAAAAAGTAAAAGTGACGTTGAAAAGCTGTGCAAGAACATAATATTCCTTGATATACCTTTTATTTTGGATTATGTCGGTAAACGAGCTGACGAGCCACCTGGTGGTAAGTAGTCATCGTCGCCCATGGAAACCGACAACACCAGAGGAGTTGCCAAACCTTAAGAGCCCCTTAGGACTGCAGACTGCCAGAGCCGTAGCAACCGAGGGGAACTGGCTCTTAGGTGCAAAAGTCGATACACACACTAAGGTGCTTTACGACAGATTCCGACGTAAGGGTGGTCGCCAGCCAGTCAGACCCCAAGATCTATGTACTACCACCAAGCAAGTCAGATATTTCCACGCCTCTTACGGGATGCCTATCTGAAAGACAGTGAGGAATAATATTCTAACCCGTCCCCACACGGGGTAAAACTAATCCCTAATACTAGAGTTATATTAGATACTAGCGACCCGCCTGCGGTTTCACCCGCGTTGCTCTGCTCTTATTAATCGCAGCGTGATATTATATAGCCTATAACCTTCCTCGATAAATGGACTATCCAACACAAAAATATTTTTTCAATTCCAAACAGTGGTTCCTGAGATTAGCGCGTTCAAACAAACAAACTTTTCAGCTTTAAAGTATAGATATAGTAATATACTTGTGCATTCCTGACCACTTCGCCAGGATACTACAGGTACGGATACCACAGGATACTACTATATCTCTCCATACGTGGGAGAGCCATGCTTCGGCACGAATGGGCCGGCTCGACCAGAGTGATACCACGGCCTCACAGAAAACCGGCGTCAAACAACGCTTACGTTGTGTTTAGTCGAGTGAGTGAGGTTACCGGAGGCCCAATCCCCTTTTAAAAGGTCGGCAACGCACTTGTGACTCCTATGGTATGGTTGCGGGTGTCCACTGGCGGCGGTAATCGCTTACCATCCGGTGATCCGTCTGCTCGTTTGCCCTCCTATCGCATAAAAAAAACTATACTTTCCATTTTTTTCTTAACACTTTAGTTTCAGCCAGGTCTCTGAAGGGGAAAAAATCCAAAGTTAAGGTGAGCGAAGTTTTTATATTCACATTGACTTTGGCAATAGACTTTCTTTTACTGTTATTCCAAAGTTTGTGACAATATTTTTTTTTAAAGTATGTGTCGATAAAGGTATGTAAGCAAAGTAAAACAACGTGATGAACTGCTTCACAAAAAGTATAATAATAATGTTTTCAGAGTCAAAAAAGATTAGTCTATATTGAACACAGATTCGTAAATTAATAATTATTATCTTATGATAATTGAACAATAATGTTTTACTCGTGACGCCGGTAGATGGCGTTGTCGATTAAAATAAATGATTAGTATCTTAACAAAGTGATATCGCAATTTTTCCATTTCAGTGAAAAATCAAATGACTGTATTTTAGGGTAAAGATTAATTTAATTTATTATAGCATCTTTTTAAAATACTTGTAAGTAAATTTTATGAACTTTTTATGCCAACGCTACAAAGGTAAGAACCGTTTTAATATGCTAATGGTCTAAAATAAATTTGGCATAGGCATTTTATGGGAAATGAAGTATAAATTCAATTTTCTTCGAGGGTGGGGGTCGGGAGTTCGATCCTGAGGGGTGCATGGTTACGTCCCGAGCGTTTTCGACCGACTAAGGCTTTATATTATCTTTGAGATAATCATGGTTTAAGGCATTCTGTCTTCTAAGATTATCTAAAAGACCGTAACGTTTGATAGCAGAGGTTTATAGTTTTATTTTAGTAGGCAATGTAATTTTGTCTCTTTATGTAGACATAAAAATAAACGATGCTTCTTTCAGTATTTTTGTGTATTTTTATTTGTGCGGGATGATTTTCTTAGGGTCCTGAGATATTGAATGACCGTCTCAACGAGATGGTCATTTAATATCTCAGGTATTCAAGTATTAAAAATGTGAAAGGAAAAATAGGAATATAAATACTGACCGAATTTATTTAAAAATAATGATTTATTATTAAATTTAAAACCGAACCAAAAACACAAAGATGTGTGATATTCACGAATCATCAAGGTTACGTTAAAAATCCACAGACCTCTTCATGAAGTGAAGTAGTATAATAGTGAAGTATTTTACACGAAATGGTAGGATAGGAACCTAGATTAAGGCGGATCGTTCAGCTGAGCCCGCGAAATTCAAATTTCAAGTGATTTTTAGCTGTTTGTAGGTGTATAACAAGTTGTAGATTCATGGCAGTAGTAATTGTGACATTGATTAAACAACATTCACAACTGAGAACTAAAACCTTTACTTATAAATCCTTATTAAGCCAAAAACTTGGCGCAATCTGTGTAATTGGTCAAAATTGACATTTTACACTACTTTTAGCTACAATAATGATTTTTATGCAATGGTTTTAGATAAAAATTGAGAATTTTGTATAGTTAATGTCGCAATTACCATGAATGCAGAACTTATTAAAGACCTACAAACTGCAAAAAATCACTTGAAATTTGAATTTCGCGGGCTCAGCTGAACTATCCGCCTTAATGGTATCCGAATCCGAATATTAAAACGATTTAATTTAATTCTATTTGAATTACGATTTATTTTGGTATTACGTTTTATACGGGCAATGTGGTCCGCCGGACCCTTAACATACTAATAATTAATTTATTTTTATTTCAATATTATGAATTGATGACTACAAAACATAACATAACATACATAATCAACCCATTATACTGTCCCACTGCTGGGCACGGGTCTCCTCTCAGAATGAGAGGGATTAGGCTATAGTCCACCACGCTGGCATAGTGCGGGTTGGCAGACTTCGGACGCCATCGAGAAAATCTCTCAGGCATGCAGGTTTCCTCACGATGTTTTCCTTCACCGTTTAAGCGCGTGATGATTAACTATTTAATACGCACATGACTTCGAAAAGTCAGAAGTGCGTGCTTTGGGTTCGAACTCGAGACCTTTGACTTGGCAGGCCAACGGTCATACCACTAGGCTATCACTGCTCCTAGTATTTAATATACACCGAAATCTGTCCGACAATAGTAATTAAGTCGACTGTCGGTAGTGAGACCAAAATTAATGACAGCCATTATTTGTAGCCCATCGATGAAATTGTATGCCAGTGAATGGGCAATACAATGGCGAACTTTGAGTAATTAGCAAACTGAACTTCCAATGGTTAGCTGGAGCTATTCACGGTACATCAAACGTGGCACTACTACGCAGTTGCGACTAAAAGTCGCATTATTTTTTAAGTTAAGTGTTAGCTTAGTGATTCGATTGCTGAAGTTATAGGTCTCGGTATTTTGTCTAAATATTTATATCTAAAGATATACATTTTAGCGAAAGAAAGAGAACGAAAAAATAATGGTAAATAAAGAAAGAGATGGAGAGAAATTTGATTTAACAGGTACTGGCTAAAGCGTGTCACAGGTTGGAGTTCTGCCTAAGATCAAATTTTTCTTACTTTACTAAATTATTTGCATACTAGCTTCTGCCAGCGACTTTGTCTGCGTGGACAACAGAATTGGGTCCGACCTGGATAAAGCTATAGCCTATGTGTTATTCCAGACTATAATCTATCTCTATGCCAAATTTCATTCAGATCCGTTCAGCCGTTCTGGCGTGAAAGAGTAACAAACATCCATACTCACAAACTTTCACGTTTATAATATTAGTAAGGATAAGGATTAATAAATAACATACCATTACGCCTGTATTCCCCGAAGGGTTAGGCAGAGGCGTACTAATGTGCATCCACAGTTCGCCGGTATGTTTAAGTCCCATGTAATAGGGGGCGAGCCTATAGCCATTAACCGGACACAAATCCAGACTCCGAGCAGTTACTGAGAATTTCATAGAAAAACCCAATAACACTTTGCTCGACCTGGGGATCGACCCCAGGACCTCTACCGTAGCAGTCGTGCTTGGGACCACTAGACTAATGAGGCAGTCTAGTGGTCCCAATTAATTTGTGTCATGTTATGTAGTATCTCTTCTTATGTAGTATCTAAAAAATCTTGCGATTTTAAGTCGAGTCGCGAGTGCGTGCTTATTCTTATGAATTTGCCGACTCACGTCAACATAATTTCCTGGATGCGATACCTAACGGATATGATGTCTGCGCGATTTTTCATGTGACGACATCGTTATGACGTCAGCTTACGCCCATCTTGTTCTATGTTTTTTGTGTAGCTTCTCTTTGCTAACTTATTCTTTATTTCTGAATAAAATTACAAAATTTTCTTCGTAAATTATAATTATTTCTGTAAATAGATCTTTGGAAGATTTTTTTTTTACGTTTTTACGTCGAAATTTTGCGCTTTGAGAAGAAACCTCCAAACAAACCACCTTTGAGTTTGTAACGAGATTTCTTGTTTCTTTTATCCTACTATCTACTAATATTATAAACGTGATAGTTTGAGAGGATGTATGGATATTTGATACTCAATCACGTCAGAACAGCTGAATGGATCTAGATGAAATTTGGTACAGGGATAGATTTTAGTCTCGAATAGCACATAGGCTAGTGTTTAAATCCAGGTAAGATCCAATTCTGAAGTCCACGCAGGCGTTGTTGCGGGCAGACGCTAGTACCTAAACATTAATACGTCAATGTCTCAATGCGGTGTTTGAAATATTCTTTTGAAGAAAGCTATATTATTATCAGCTTTGAGTAGACCAATCCTAACTAACGACATGCATGTATCAATCATATAGTTCAATGATGTCTCTTTTGCCATCTTTTACCTTTTGTAAAGACAAAGTTACGCCCTTCACAGGCGTACGCAAAACCACCCACCAGAGTTTAATCATAATCGGTCGAGGAATTGTCGAGTTTTTGCGAGACTAATGCACGGCAATTTATTTTAATATTTTGCAATACTTACAATCGCTTAAAATTAGTGCACAATGCTTCATTTCGAAAAATCAAGCATTGGACTCGAACTCAAAACCCATAACTTAACAGTGAACTGATTAATTATATCCCTACGCTATAATTACAAACATTACCTTGCTGGCTGCTTGCTGTCCTTTCTAGAGGAGTTGGGATGGCTCGAGTAACAATTTTCCCTCCCTACGCTACACTTTATCCGAACAGTAATAAAGACGCAGAAAAGAGTCAAGTTAATCATTTTCCCGATAGAATGAAATCTGCTCAACTAGAACTTTGTATTAAGTCATTAACGTCCACACACGAAGGTAAGATCCCTGTAATATACATAATGGGATTGCATCTGTGGAGATATTTTCCTCGCTCCTAATAAGTGCTAGGGTGCGTATCAATTCAAATGGGTAATTCTCGGGCATGGGGCCATGAGATACGCGACAAAAAATAAAACAAATATTTATTTATAGAGGACGAATGCCGAATAGTTTATTGTCTAACGAACACATAAACGTGGGAGTGCCATGCTTCGACACGAATGAGACGGCTCGACCGGAGTGATACCACGGCCTCACAAAAAACCGGAGTCAAACAACGCTTACGTTGTGTTTCGCCGAGTGAGTGAGATTACCGGAGGCCCAATCCCCTTTTAAAAGGCGGGCAACGCACTTTGACTCCTGCTGTGTTGCGGGTGTCCATGGGCGGCGGTAATCGCTTACCATCAGGCGATCCGTCTGCTCGTTTCTCTTCTAATCCATAAAAAAACATAGAGCCGTTAGCGAGCAGTTATAGCAATTATACAACGAGATACACTCCCTTGTATAAAAAAACCAAATGTGGTTTTAACAATAATATTTTTTATTGTCTCGTAAGAAAGTTAACCTTGAATTAGGTTTGATGAATTGAGCATTTTAATTTTATGCTAGACAGAGAGCGCATTAGGTAAGTATATCAAGTTATGACGTCGAACCGTGCCTGCGCTATACACATTATATATACTGACTTTCATTTTGCGGGAAAAGGATAGAGATTGATTGTTATTATCTAAATATATATAAAACTCAAAGGTGGCTGACCGACTGACTGACATAGTGATCTATCAAAGCACAGCCCAAACCACTGGAGGGATCGGGCTGAAATTTGGCATGCACGTAGATGTTATGACGTAGGCATCCGCTAAGAAAGGATTTTGATAAATTCTACCCCCAAGGGGATAAAATAGGCGATGAAAGTTTATATGGAACAAAGTAACTATTCCACGCGGACGAAAAAAGCTAGTATTAAATAAAACACCAGTCAGCCGTATTGGTTACACTACATTTTCTACTAACTCGCTTGTTTAGTGGCCCCACCAAGAATCACGTGGAGCTGTCTCCCGGCGGATTCATTTGTGAATTCAAATGAAGTGATCGCGCGTTATCACTGGAACGGTTAAATGTTACGAGTCGCCGGTGGTGTGCATCTCTACGTGTGTGGACTTGACAGCGGCTGTGTAGAAATTGGGGTTGGCTATAAAATATTGGAGGAATTACTTCATAGCATATTTTTTTACGTGGGAGAGCCATGCTTCGGCATGAATGGGCCGGCTCGACCAGAGTGATACCACGGCCTCACAGAAAACCGGCGTTAAACAACGCTTACTTTGTTTTTCACCGAGTGAGTGAGGTTACCGGAGGTCCAATCGCCTTTTAAAAGGTCGGCAACGCACTCGTGACTCCTCTGGTGTTGCGGGCGTCCATGAGTGGCGGTAATCGCTTACCATAAGGCGATCTGGCTGCGCGATTGAAAAAAAAAATAGCAACGTTTTTGAACAGTATATATAGACACATACCATCACGCCTGTATTCGAACTCCTGCTCTAGAATGGAAAGAAAAAAGAGAGAGAAAAATAAAAGAAAGAAAAGAACATTTATTACACTCAATTTGGAGCAAAGAAAGCATGAATGGATTTCAGAATAATGTGTGAGTAGTCTGTTCCATAGAAACGTATTTTTCGTAATCTTATCTATTTTAATATCTTCTAAACATTACATAATCATGTATTCCCCGAAGAGTTAAGTAGAGGTGTACTTATGTACACCAAAAGTTCGCTGGTATGTTCAGGCCATCTATGTAATAGGGAACCTTGACGACAAGTTTGGCGTAGCGGCTGAGCGATCGGCTTCTGCGTCACGTGTTGTGGGTTCGATCCCCACACGGAGCAAATATTTGTATGATCTACAGGTAGTTGTTCCGGGTCTGGGCGTTTGTGTATGTGAGAATTTGTGTTTGTAAACGCACCCACGATACAGGAGAAAATCCTAGCGTGGGGCAACGTTTTTTTTTTTTAAAAAAAAACCTATTGCCATTAACCGGGCAAAAATCTTATTACAACTCCGAACTACTGCTGAGAATTTCGTAAAAAACCCTATCGAACCCGGACCTCTAGCGTAGTAGACAAGAAATGACGACACGTTTGGCGTAGCGGCTGAGCGATCGACTTCTACGCAACGTGTTGTGGGTTCGATCCCCACACGGAACAAATATTTGTATGATCTACAGGTAGTTCTTCCGGATCTGGGCGTTTGTGTATGTGAGAATTTGTGTTTGTAAACGCACCCACGACACAGGAGAAAATCCTAGTGTGGGGCAACGTTTTTAAAAAAAAAAAACTGTAGTAATGAATAGAAGTCAAGTATGACAGACGAGTACATCCTTTTGTGACGAACCACAGGCCAAAGCTAGTCAACAAAGACAGTGATGTATAACTATTTCCTATTGCTAGGTGACTGTATATTTGATCTCCAAATTCTAGGTTCCAAGAGCTCAATAGATCGTAAACGATAGCGCAGACTCGGTCGTGTGGTCACAGAATACACTAAGTCTTTCTAGCCAGCGGTCGCTCTGAGAGTGGTCGGATTTAAGTAGGCGACTAATGCCATTATTGCTTCAGAGAGTAGTGAGCTTACTACAGCAGTATAATATTTTTTTTTTATTGATTGGGTCGGCCAACGAGCAGACGAGCCACCTGATGGTAACTACTTACCATGTTATCGCCGCCCATGGACACTTGCAACACCAGAGTAGTTGCTGATGCGTTGCCGAGCTTAAAGAGCCCCTACGGACTGCAGACTACCAGAGCCGCAGCAACCGAGGGGGGCTGGCTCTTATTGGCAAAATTCGAAACACACACCAAGGTGTTTTACGACAGACTCCGACGTAAGGGTGGTCGCCAGCCAGTTAGACTCCGAGAGGTCCTACCACCGAGCAAGTCAGATATTTTCTCGGCTCTTACCAGATGCTATGAAATTAAATGAAATGAAATTAAATTAAATAATTTCATAAATATTCTGCAAGTAGATCTTTAGAGATACTTTTACATGTCATGGTTTGGGTTTTTTTTAGCTAGATGGCTACGGCATTTCCTAACTGACGACCTCTGAGAAGAAACACCGAAACAAACTCAGAGAATCATAGTCTCTTTTAAAGTCCAGACATGGAAGAACACTTTTAAGTGAGTGGTACGATGTAGGGTAATGTCTGAAATGGCCTTTTGAGGAAATAACCATAGCAGCTTTGAGTAGATCAGTCCCAACTGACGGCACGCATGCATCAGTCATCGTGTAGCTCAACCATAATTTAGGGAGCTCAACGACCATACCAGATCAGCAGGACATTCGTGTAGGTCTAATGAAGTTCCCAAAACCTCCAGACTATATGCCTATCTGAATGCCAGTGAGGAACTGTATTCTAACCCGTCCCAACACAGGGATTTTATTTTTATTATATTTTTATAGCACTGAGGTGGCAACCAAGCCCGCCCACGGCACGGCCCGCCTGATGGTATGTAGTTACTGTAGCCTATGGACGTTTGCAACACCAGAGGTGTCGATCGCGCGTTGCCGACCCTAAGAATTCTAATTATATTACATACATACCACGCCGGTATTCCCCGAAGGGTTAGGCAGAGTTATACTAATGTTCGCCGGTCTGTTGAGGTTCCATGTGATAGAGGGCGAACCTATTGCCAAATAACCGGCCACAAGTCGAAACTTCGAGCTCCTATTGAAAATTTCATAGTAAAACCCCAATAAAAGTGCTCAATCTGGGAATCTCAAACCCAGGACCACTAGTGTAGCAGTCGCGCTTCGGACCACTAGACTAATGCAGACAGTAAGCAATAAAGGCAGTTTATTATTATTTAATCGAATTTATATAATGCCTTGTCAATACTTCATTAGTTTAGTGTTTAATTAGTGGACACCAGTGTGGTAGTTAATGGTAAGGTCCTGGGTTTGATTTGGGATTGAAGGCACATATCTAAATACTACACCTCTGCCTAACTCTTACGGGAAAACAGGTTTGATGGTATGTTATAAAACCCTTTAAATTATTTAGCGGCAGGTTTCATTTCCTTTTTTTCCCTGAATTCTTACCAAAAAATTCCTGCTTTCATTAAAATCTATTTTTAGCGCCAAGCTCAAATTATCGATAATCCCACGTTATGTCGGTAAAAATGATCCCGCACCAATACCGGGACAGATTTACAAGGCGTGCGGTATATAGAGGTGCGATTTAAGCTTTACTTGCATTAACGAGATATCGATCTGGTTACTACACCTCTAGTAAGTTTTACATCACTTGTATCAGGTTAGTGGGACCTAACCTAAACCTAAATGTTCTCAAGTAAGTGGAATCTTTGTAATTTCTTATTGAGAAATAAATTTCTTTAACCCCAAACATACCGGCGAATAGTTAGTAAATCTCTGCCTAACCTTTTGATAGTAGGTATGTTATTTTTAGTGTTCGACCCAAACAGGATTTTTAGCCGAAACCGAAACCGAATCTTCGGCACCAGTCTCAGTTTCGGCCGAAACCGAAACTTATTTAGACATGTAATAAAATCTATTCTATTGTGTAGTGAATATACCATCACACCTGTATTCCCCGAAAAGTTAAACAGAGATGTACTATACACCCATAGCTCACCGGTATGTTTAGGTTGCATGTAATAGGGGGTGAGCTTATTACCATTAAACGGGCACAGATCCCGTATTCCGAACCACTACTGAGAATTTTATAGAAAATACTAATAGCACTTTGCTCGACCTGGGAATCGAACCCTGGACCTCTTGCGTAGCAATCGTCCTCAGGACCACTAGCAGTGAAATCTAGTGTATTTTTTATACATCAGACGGTTTACTTGTGTCAAATGAAATAAATAATGGAAATATGTAACTAAAATAGTTATTTATTTATGATATACTATATTTACAATAGGATAGGAGAGGTCTACGTACAGCAGTGAATAATGCTGATGATGATGATGATAATGATGTTAACATGATAAATTCGAAGCTAATACTAATATTAATTAATTTCTACTAATTCTTACTTATTTTTACAAATTATAATACAATTTTAGTTCATTTTTAACGTTATTATTATTTAACATTAACAACAGCTTATTTAATATAATTATAATATATAACTACTGTGAAATGTTATCCTAAATGTTGTGCATATCTATAATTGATATAAACACTAGTCTTTGTCTCTGTATTTTGCTACTAACCAATGTTTGTGTTTATATTGTTGATGTGCCTTGTGTAAATAAATAAATAAATAAATAAACATCATTATCACATCAAAAAAATGTTAGAGTTGTTTTTACTTGACTTTTTGAAATGAAAGTAAAAAGTACACATTGAAGCGAATTGAAAGTACAAAGTATAATCATACAAAAATTCCTACAAATAAAACATATACCTACAGTATACATAACCTTTTTTATATTGACGTAATTCTTATCATACATAAACAAGAGTGAACAAAAAAGAAAGAACTTCAATACCTAATAAATGCTCTTGAAATATGTATTGTATTATAACTTACCTATCTAATTATTTTTGCAAAGTTTTTGACAGCTGAGTTACCGGTAAACTCAGCTCTCAACCACACACGACCCCGAACTCAACCGAAGTTAGTCAAACGACGTGTGATCATTGACGAACACTGAGTTTCAGTGCGGCCCAGATTTAGGGCGAATTTTGGCCAAAACCGAAACTATAGCCGAAGCTGGCCGAAACCGAAACCGAATCTTCGTCGGACACTAGTTATTTTGCTTAGGACTTTGTTGTAGGCTTTGTAGCTTTTGAAATTTCATGATTAATCAGCGAATGAGCGAGTGAGAGAGTGGAGAGTGGCATCTCGCAATTTCATATTATTATATACCTACGACTATCTTATATATTTTCTCTACAATTTCATTTTTAAATATTTAACTATAATGACCGGTTTAAAATAATATATATTGAAGTAACGCGACACGGTTAAATAAATATTAAACGTTTTTGTGTGTATATTGAAAGGTTCAAAAGCGAAACGTTATACGTTTATTTATTTCACAGTTAAATGAAACGCTCTTGATTACGTTTGTATAAATTGCCTTGCTGATAAAGTAAAATAGTAATTTCATGCCATAACGGGTTTCGGTATCAATAATCATAATTACAAACATATCGGCGAACTGTGGGTGTATATTAGTACGCCTCTGCCTAAACTTTGAGGAATACAGACCAGATCACTTGATGTTAAACGACAGTGTACTTGCCTAAAAGAAACCGATTCACTCGTGATTTAAAGACACTTAGGTTATATCTATCGGGGATGACCCACTCAGGAAGCGCATTCTACATTTCAGCGGTACACATGTTACAAGAAGACTTAAAGCGTTTCGTTCGGATTTTTGGAATGTCCACCGTGAATCGATATCGCTTTTCCGTCCGATAGTAGAAAGGGCAAGGGGGAATAAGATCGTGGAGATCTGATGCACACTCACCGAAATGTATCCGATAAAATACCGATAAGCTAGCAACTTTGCGGGTCATTAGACATGAGCAATACATATTATACAGGATGATGAGTATATCTAGCTCAGCGCAATACAGTGAACGCAATTTAAGTATGGAGTAATTAGCGCACGCAACACTCGCTGGGAGTTTATCGTTGGTGAAACTTCTGTAACGCCTGACTTTCCCTGTTAGCTAAATTACTTTTATCCGGCCGCGGCGTAATAGAGAGTATACGTACTCCACTGTGGAATGTGGAGGGGAAATTGTGTGAAATATTTATGGTGAAATACTGACGTCATCAAAACGTATTTACCTCTTTACCCGACTAAAAGAAAGGATAGGATGATGAGTTTAACAATCTATGTATTTGTATGAATGTTGGCAATACGCCCGCTCCCTATTAAATGGGACCTAAACATACTGGCGAACTTGATGGCACGCTTGGCGTAGCGGCTGAGTGATCGGCTTCTGCACCACGTGTTGTGGGTTTGAGCGGAGCAAATATTTGTATGATCTACAGGTAGTTGTACCGGGTCTGGGCGTTTGTATATGTGAGAATTTGTGTTTGTAAATGCACCCACGATACAGGAGAAAATACGTGTGAGGGGCAACGTTTTTAAAAAAAACTGTGGGTTTGAAGTCTCTGTCTAACCCTTCGGGAATACAGGCGTAATGGTTTGTTATGTAAGTATGTATATATGGAGTGTCGATTGATTGTTATCTACAGGAAACAGTTATTAACTATGTTTTAAAATATGTTAAGGCTAAACAGACGTTTTTTTTTTTAAAATAACAAAAATAAAAGTAGATACAAATAATTAACGGTACAATAATAATACCGAATAACATAATTCCAATAGCTCCAGAATAAAGGGCCGCTTATACCACACTAACGAAGGATTAAAATAATAATTATCCTACACGCATTACAGAACCACGCAAAGACGCAGAAACTTTCAAGGGTTTGGGCTTAATCCCTTCATAATCTGGGATTAAATGCAAACTGAATGGGTTTCGGTACAGAATAATTTCCATACATTTGTTGGCAGTGTCGTATTTAGTGGCTGTAAGCTGGTCGATAGTGCGGGGTCATGTAAAACGTCTGGGATACTACAGGAGGGATGGTAGAATATTGTCGTTCTATTTTTAATTTACCACGTCTCGGACTCACGGTTTTACGTATATACTTTCTGATGTATGGAGGGGTCTCTCGATGTGTTAAGAATGGTCAATGGTCACTGATCCATTACTGACCCGTGGCAAGTGAATCTTAACTTTGCAGATTAGTTTTGATTTGAATATCGATTCGATTAGAGGCGTAACTACTCATTTAGGTACCAACAGTGTATTTCATAGTTTGACGGTGCAGGTCACATGTAATAGGGAGCGAGCCTATTGCCTAACCTAATCTATTTACAAGATTTTAAGATCTATTTACAGAAATTAATATAATTTCATTTAATTTCATTTAATTTTATTTAATTTCATTTAATTTCATTTAATTTCATTTAATTTCATTTAATTTCATTTAATTTCATTTAATTTCATTTAATTTCATTTAATTTCATTTAATTTCATTTAATTTCATTTAATTTCATTTAATTTCATTTAATTTCATTTAATTTCATTTAATTTCATTTAATTTCATTTAATTTCATTTAATTTCATTTCATCATTTCATTTCATTTCAATAAAAATCCAAACTCTGAGCTCCTATTGAAAATTCTATAGAAAAACCCAATATCCCTTTTCTCGACTAGGGATTCCAACCTAAGACCTAACGATCAGCAGCCGAATATATATTTTTACCTAGGTATCATCATAGTTGACTTTATATCAACTTTTAGGTAAACCAAATGCGAGCAGGATTCGAACCTACGTCTTCTGGTTGTATACACCAGACGCGAGTCCCGCCAGATCAAAATTTGCCTAATTTACGTCTTTAAGATGACGTCAGTGATAGTTATTGAAAAGCAAATTACTTGCTACTCAACCGACAAATTAAAAAAAGAAAACTTTTAATAGTCAATAATTGTCTTTAAAATTTCGATACACAAAAAATATTTTTACTAGAATTAGTTTCGACGATTCCATTGCTACGTCACGCTTCCAAAAAGGTAAAAGCCGCTGCTCTGAGCTCTCAAATTCATTCCCGGCATACAATATTCACAAAGGTAGGCTTTTTGAAAATATTTTCACCTTTATTGTCAGTATCTCAGTGTGCCACAACTCCCATAGTAATTTCAGCTAAGCCGAAGCGCTTGGAAGGCTTAAATATATTTACAGCGAACTTTGGGGAGTGCGATCCTTTACTTATAGATGGCGGTTGTGTGGTTGTGGTTATTGTCATAGTTCATGAAGTGCTACACCGCTGTGCTGCCTAACTGTAGTTTATTTTGTTGTGCAATCCGGCCAAAATTAAAATTGTTGCTTGTTTGACAGAAAATTAATCTTTTGTGTTTCATACCACCTTTCTTAGGTCTTTTAACTTTATTAATTGTCTCACTACACATTTTACGCGGGTTCCAAATCGAGTCGAATCCGGACCCCAAATCGAGAAAAAATGTGATTGGTTTTTTATGAAATTCTCAGTAGATAGCAGCTCGGAGTCTTGATTTGTGCCCAGTAAATAGCAATAGGCTCGCATCCTATTAGGGTTTAAATACGACAAACTGTGAGTGTAGGTAGGTGTACAATAGTACACCTCTGCCTAAAACTTTGGAATATGCGGGCGTGATGGTGTGTATATTCTTAGCCCTTGTTGAAATTTAGTACCTAGTAGGTATACGTGGCTTGAAATCCTAAGATCGATCGATTCCACAATAATACCGGCGGATAAAAGCGGCGGTAGCTTAATGGCTAGGGCGTGAGACTTGCGATCATATGATTGCGGGTTCGAACCCCATCCATTGCACTACCGACGTGAACTCACTCGTAACACAAGCATTTAGCTTAGCACGAGAGGTTAAAAAGAATACTACATAGTAATGTGCGACCCACATTGCTAGTAAGCTTTAAAAAAAAGTAGCAATATAATCATAGGTTTATCGTTACAATGTGAATATATTTACAAGTTTCTACGTGTGTTACATATATTTTATATAATACGTGCAAAGGTAACAGTCCTTTTGATATTTTTTTACGTTTTGCTGAAGGTATAGAGAATCTAGATTGGATCTTTAAGAAGTACATACGCTACCTTTTTGGTTTCAGAAAGTTTTTAAGCGTTTTTATAAGCATTAGTATTGATTTTTTCTTTATTTGCAATTTTAATAAATCGCATCATCATCCGGGTTTTCATTAATTTGTCCTGAAGGTATTACTGAAGACACCCATGAGAGGAGAGACTGTATATATTTTTTTAATTAAAAAAGACACTTCCCGCAGTCAAGCTCTGTGAATTCTGGGACTTCACTTAATTAGCTTTTCGCCCGCTGTTTCACCCACCTTGCTCAGTTCCTAAAGGTCGTAGTGTGATGTTTAATAGCTTGAAACCTTTCTCATGAATTATTCTGTCTATTGGTGAAAATCGTATAAAAATCCGTTCAGTTGTTTTTGAGTTTATCGCGAACAGATAGACGCAGTGGGTGACTTTGTTTTAGAATATGTAAGGAAGGATGGAAACAATATAAACACAAACTCATAATATACATCCATGGAATATACAAATATTTGCTTCGGGTGGGAATCGAACCCATGATACACCGCGCAACGGTTGAGTGACCTTAATCGCTACGCCAAACATAGTTGCAACAGTAGCAGTGCCTCAATTTTCAAGTTACCAGGCGATCATAGCTTCAAGGAACCCTTATAATGATTTGATCTCCAATCTTATAGGTATACATAGATACATATAATAGCGTGGGAAGCCATCGTTTGGCACCGATGCGGGAAGTTATTACCTGGCACCTTGGTAAAGATTTTTTTTATGTAATAAGGGTAGATTTTATTATATTAAGGGCTGTTATTGGCTGATGGGTTCGCGGATATGTGAAAGGGTAAAATTGGAGATCTTATAATTATTTTATGAACGAAATCATCTTTGAATTACCTCTAGGTTTTATGATAAAAAATATTATCTTTTTGTGATTTTTTTGCACTTTTCATGTTAAGATTCGAACCTGCGTCTTCTGGTTGGATACATCAGCCAGAAGACGCAGACAACCAGAAGACGCAGGTTCTAAACCTGCCCCCGATCGAATCTTTCCTTCACTAAAATAACTTTATCAAAAATATATTGTGAATAATTGCGATGCCACCAAGGATTCTAAGATTTCAAATACTTTTTAATTTTTTTTCTATGAAATTCCCAGTAGCAGCTCGGAGTCTGGATTTGTGCCCGGTTAATGGCAATATGCTCGCTCCCTATGACATGGGACCTAAACATACCGGCGAACTGTGGATGTACATTAATACACCTCTGCCTACCCCTTCGGGGAATACAGGCGTGATAGTATGTTATGTTTAATAAATGTATTATATCAATATGCCTTTATCCCGGAGGCTTAGCCAGAGGTATTATATAATAATTGTACCGTAGCGACCAAAAGTCCATAGGCAATCTCACCACGCAATAGTTTGATGTTTAGTTTGACTTACGACCTTCTATTCATTGTCGTTAACAAGTGACATGCATTAGCTGTATCGAGCTCGCTCGTACTGTTCATAGCAATGTAATCCTAAGCGTGCTAATGGACTTTTGAACTCCGGGCTACAATTAACAATATCATAAATATCCCAATAATATTTTGCTCGACCTGGGAATCGAACCGAGAACTCCATGCTCAACAGCCGCACCCGCGACCAGTCGACCAATGGGTTACTATAACTTATATTGATGAGGGTAGAAGGCGTACTTATTAATCACGTACACAGATAACTTGCAAAGTTAACTGCAAGTAATGATAGCTTGTTGGTACGGTTCAGACTGCGGTCCGTTAACTTGGGATTTAATTAAATTTAATAATACCTTATTATCTCGTACATAAAACAAATAAGTACTACATAACATAGCATCACACCTGTATTTCCCGAAGGGTTAGGTAGAGGCGTACTAAAGTACACCCACAGTTCGCTGGTATGTTTAGGTCCCATGTAATAACCTATTGTCATTAACCGGGCACAAATCTAGACGTCGAGCTGCTACTGAGAATTTCATAGAAAAACTTACTAACACTTTGCTCGACCTAGGAATAGAACCCAGGACCAGCAGTCACGCTCAGAACCACCGGGCTGATGAAAAAAATCCATGTAATCCCATGATAAATTAGTTAATTCCAAAGATATTATATCTACCTACCAATAATCAGAAAAACTGCTTTGTTAGTCTAGTGGTCCCAAGCGCGACTGCTACGCTAGCGGTCCTGGGTTTGGACAGTTTCAGTGTTAATGACTTTTTCCATGAAATTCTCAATAGCAGCTCGAAATTCGGACTTGTGCCCGGTTATAATAGTCTCGCAATCACATGGGACCTAAACAAACCGGCGAACTGTGACTGTGTATTTAGTACACCTCTGCCTAACCCTTCGGGGAATACAGGCGTGATGGTATGTAATCAGAAGATGTCAGTTATCTATAAAAAAAAGTAATTTTAGTAACGTCACATGATTACAGAATCTCAATAAAACCAGAGCAATATTTTTCTAAGAAAGACGTCTAGACATTGTAAGTATCAACAAACTACGTTAGAAAGCTCTCTAAAAATTACGTTATAAAAGTAATAATATCTTTCATAATATAGCAAGAATGTGATTACAAAATGCCTTCTAGTTTCTTTATGCCATGTTGAAGTATGATAAGGATAATATGGAATGTACATCTTTACTCCTTACTGTTATTATAAACGTGAAAGTTTGTGAGTATGGATGTATCGATGTTTGTTACTCTTTCACGCCAGAACGGCTGAACGGATCTGGATGAAATTTGGCAAAGAGATAGGTTATAGTCTGGAATAACACATATGCTACTTTTTATTCAGGTCGGAACCAATTCTGAAGTCCACGCAGACAAAGTCGCGGGCAAAAGCTAGTATCTTGTAACTAAGATATTACTTCTGCTATTTTTATTGAATTATAGTTATGGACTATGTGTGGTCATTTGTACCACCCAATATCTAGCATACCATCACGCCTGTATTCCTCGAAGGGTTAGGCAGAGGCGTACAAATGTACACGCACATTTCGCTGGTATGTTTAGGTCCCATGTAATAGGGGGCGAACCTATTGCCGTTTACCGGGCACAAATCTCAAACTCAGAATTTTGGGTAAATTGGGTTTTTCTATGAAATTCTCAATAGCAGCTCGGAATTTTTGATTAGGGCCCGGCTAATAGCAATAGGTCCGCCCCCTACTTATGAAAGGGACCTAAATAAATTGGCAAACTGCGGGCGTACAGTCTGTACGCCCCTGCCTAAGGCTTCGGTGAGTACAGGCAAGTTATGTTATGTATAAATTATGTTAATTTTACTATGTTTAAACCTAAATCACACATAAGAAAATACATCATATAGGCAGGTAGGTACTGTAGAGGTTGCCACAAAGAGGTGACGTGTCATCCAGCTGGTTGGTTGAGAATTTTATAAAAGGAATAAGAACCAATAATTTAAATATTGAGTAGAACTGTTTTGAAAGTGACGTGTAGTAAAAAAATTGTTAAATGAATTCATTCTTTATGTATTATCCGAATAAATAAGACTAATCCAAATATAAAGAGGATTTTTCCTTCGGAGGAGTGATCCCGTCATCGTACCTGGACTCACGCCTCCGACAGTACCTACCTAGTAGTACCGGTAGTAACTTTTGTCCAATAATATTGGGTCCTAAAAGGGGAAAATCATAAAACTAAATCAATCATAATAAAAACCAGATCAATTTATCCCATTCTGCACAAAAACACATGCAAATACCTAGAATGCCGTCTTCATGAAGAGAATATACAATACCTACCTACCTATTTATAACATTATAAATTATTATTTGACCATCTGTTGCAGGACTGGTCAAGGAATTCTCGGGGGACTCGAGATCAGCTTGTTTTTACACCTGTCACATCTCAGACCAGTTTCCAACGGATGTGGCGAGCATTCACCCAGAACGACAAAGACAGAAACATAAGCGTGCCGTGTGAACGAGATAGACTTATCAGCTTTTTATGCGTTGGAAAGTGTACGGTTTATAGTCGCGTGGCGCGAGAAAGGGATGGAAATATAACCCTGCCTTGCTTGTTTTATTTAATAATCCAGTTATAATATGAAAGGCTGTAAGGCTTCCGAAGGTGCAACGATTTTAAAGGGTGACTTGTAACTTTGTAGGTATATCTTTAGCGGGATTTATTTTCCATTGTGTTGCGCTTTCGGTGTTGTTAAACAGTAGCTTGTAATCTTTTGTGTTAAGCTATTGACACTAAAGTGTGAACATTGGAATGAATGCTTCGATTGAAAGAGTTCTTACAAGATATATCGCCTTCTTAACCACACGGGGTCCGCCATTTTTTTACAAAAGGAACTGGTTATGCTGTTACGTGTAACAATGTCAGGTTATGTACGCGTGTTTGCGTTTGCATTTTGTAGCAAGCTTTAAAACTCAAGATAGTTCACTAGCTAGGCAAAGAAATTAACTGTAATTAACTCAGTAAACTGAACTTTTGGCGGTGCTCACCTCTCCACTTAGGTATTTGTTTCGTGTAACAAATCATTCATATAAAAAATCTATCTTATAATCATCGTACTGTTTTCAACCCCTATTTTCCGCCCCGTATTACACGGGCCTAAACATACCGGCGAACTGTGGGTGTATATTAGTACGCCTCTGCCTAACCCTTCGGGGTATGAAGACGTGATGGTAAGTATGTTCTATTTTTAACATAAACATACCAATTATTTTGCCAGAGTCCCTTTTGAGATTTTACTTTGACAAGATTATTTATAATGATATTGCAAATACATTCAATGATACGAATTTCTTTGTAAATTGACGAGTTGTAATGGATACTTGGAATTTGTTTGCGCAAATTCAATCATAATATTTTGACTGGATTTTATACATTATAAGTAAATGAAATGGAATAAAACTAGCTGTCCCTCGGCATCCGTTGCAATGCCTCTTGTTTTTTTTTTCGTCATAAACCTTCCCAGGCATATATTGATGTATAAAACAACTCACCAAAGTTTCATCGCAATAGGATGAATGGCTTAGCAATGCATAGAGGACAAACATACAAACATTCATTTTAATTTATATAGATAGAAGATAGATTTAAATTTCAAGCGTATGATCATTGGATAGCAAAATCATAGGTCCCGAATTTGAATCCAATTCACGCAGTTCTGACTACATTTATCTAATTACACGCGTGTTAATAGTTATAATTAATTGATCACATGCTTAAAAGGTGAGAGAAATCAAGGTGGGGAAACCTGCCTGAGAGATTTTCTCAACGTCGCCACGCCACAGGTTTCCTCACGATGTTTTCCTTCACCGATTAAGCGCGTGATAATTAACTATTTAATACGTACATGACTTCGAAATGTCAGAAGTTTGTGCCTTGGGTTCGAACTCGAGACCTTTGACTTGGCAGTCCAACGGTCGTATCACTAGGCTATCACTGATTCTAAGCTGTCTATCTTTTTTTTATTCTTGATAGGCTTACGCTTGACCGCCAGTTCACGTGATGTTAAGCGAAACTGCGATCTACGATGGAGCGCGCTTGCTTAGCAGAAAAACAGAAATCGAAAAAAAAAAAAAAACTACAACCAATCTGTCAAGTCATAAAGCTCCACCTATTTTGGGCAGTACATTGTAAAACAACTAGTACGGCACTGAATAACAGATGGATATTACAGACAAAAATAGTCTGGATTCAGACTGAGTTATAGCCTAACAGTCTGGTACGAAAATACGTGATACACTGGCTGTTACTTGCACTTGGAATTATTGACTCTTGGACTATTTTTAGGGTACTGTACTAAAAATAGTCCGAGAATCAATAATTCCGAAAAATGTTAAAGCCTTATAGAATTATTTCATTGTCCGTGTGTCCATATGTTCGTCAGTCCTTAAAAAAATTAATAATATTATAAAAAATAAAGTTTGATATTTTTTATAATTATTACTTTTAAATCTAGGATTTCTTCAATAGATACAGAGAAATATCTTAGTTATGCTGTTTTTATAAGTAACAAAAAATGACTCTTAATCAATAATTTTTTTTAAGCTATTGCATAGCTTCTATCGCGGGCCTTGAGCGTGGGGACCGAATTCAGAAATTCCGTAACGAAAAAACCTAACACGCTTGTTTTTTCTATCTATTTAAGCTATCCGGTACCAGGATAGCATAAAGTGTATAGAAATTAAGCTGAGCAATGATAATTATTATACCGACTTGCTTCTATTTTCTTGTCTGTGTACCAGGATAGCATAAATTATAGCAGCTTAGATTATAGAATTTTAGTACTGGTAACTTCCGCTTTCCAGTACCAGAGACTAATAAAAATTACAGTAATCCTCAGTAATCTTAACCAGGATACAGGATAGCATAAAGTATAGGCATATGGACGAAAACAAATTGGAATAAAATAACTGTAGGAAGGAGATAACCGTACGATACAGTACCAGGGTAGCATAAAGTATAGCAGTTGTCATACAACTTCAAATTATATAATCATCTAGAGAAACACGCTTGTCTCTTTAGTTCAGCAACCCGCCTTTAGGTGGCATTGGTTGTATTACATAAGTTGATAAAAACTAATGCCACCCAAAGGCGGGTTGCTGAACTAAAGAGAAACACGCTTGTCTCTTTAGTTCAGCAACCCGCCTTTAGGTGGCATTGGTTGTATTACATAAGTTGATAAAAAACCCTATGCAATAGCTTTACCGCGGCAGTCCCCGAGTGCCACACGTCTTTTTTTTAGTTAGTTAGTGTCAATCAATACATCTTTCTTTCTTTCAAATAAATAAAATAAAATAATATACTTCCAAGATGGTTCCATAAAAATATCTGATGATCGGTTCTGAAAATACACCACAAAATACATGAAGTAGGATTTATTTTAGTTTCAGAAAATTGATGTAAGATTTACTAAGTTACTTAGGATAGACTGAATTCCAGCCAGGCTGTCTGCCTGAAAATAGCTGTCTTAATAAATACAGGAATAGCACGTTACTTAGGTGAATGATCGTCGTACTTTTTATTTTATTACTGTGCGGAAGATCGTGTGGTTTGTTTGTAACTTGGTTTATTAATGTTAGTCGAAATATTTTAGCATTACTTTTGTGAATACAGAGATATAAGTTTAGATTAATGTGATTTTTTTTAAGCTATTGCATACCTTCTATCGCGGGGACCGAATCCAGAAATTCCGTAACGAAAAAAACCTGACACGCTTGTTTCTTTAGTTCAGCAACCCGCCATTAGGTGGCATTGGTTGTATTACATAAGTTGATAAAAAACTCTATGCAATAGCTTTACCGCGGCAGTCCCCGAGTGCCACACGTCTTTTTTTAATATATTATCAGACCTGATTTGCCGAAGGGTTCCGCAGAGGTGTATTGATGTACACAGTTAGTTTGCACGGTAGGTATTACCAAGCCTATTGCAATTAATCTGGCACAACACAAAAGCTGCTTAGAATTTCACACACAAAACCCTATAACACTGCTCAATCGGGGATTTGAATTGAGGACCTCACGCTTATAAGCGTCGCTTGCGACTACTACAGCAATGAGGTAGGATATTGGAATCACCTTTTTTTTTAAAACCTGTCTGTATTTATCTACTTCCCAAATAAATCCACAACAATTTCGAAACACAAACTAGCTCACAATATCAAAACTGGAAACACGAAATTAAGCGATACTTTATTATCAGCCTATTCTCTAATGAATGCGGCGTTAAGATATATGCTTGTACTCTAATTACACGAGTAATTAACCGAGTAGTTTATAACTTAGGGGTTAATGAACAACCAAAATATAAAATAGTGATCTAAAACTTGATACACACTGGAGTGAGCTAGACAAAATTAACTTTTTGTGTTTTTCTTGCATTTTCCATGCTAAGATTATAAAGTTATTTTAGTAAAGGACAAATTCAATCGCGGGCAGGATTCGACTCTGCGTCTTCTGGATGGATACACCGGACGTTCTGACCTCTAAGCCACTGAGAACCCCACCGACCTGGTTGAAATTTTGCCTTCACATTCTGAATTTACGTCATAAGGTGGGGTTCGCGATTGAATTTTTCCTTTAATAAAATAAGATAAAATTAAGTTATTTAATAGTAAAGGAAAAAATTCAATCGCGGGCAGGATTCGAACCTGCGTCTTCTGGTTTGATATACCAGACGCTCTGACCTCTAAGCCACCGCGAACCCTACCCACATGATTGAAATTTTGCCTTCACATTCTGAATTTACGTCATAAGGTGACGTTTGGTGACATCTATGAGAGGCAAGTTACCTTACCTCTCAACCGACACGATTTACTTTACAGTTAGTTCAGTGTCGTACGATGCCACCTTACCTTTTAAGGAAAAATTGAATTTTTCCTTTACTATTAAATAACTTAATAATCTTAGCATGGAAAATGCAAAAAAATCACAAAAAGATAGATAACATTAATTTTAGACTTTTTATTTAGGAATTTTTAGCATTTCTCATTTCTAATTACATTTAAACATATAAGTTGTATATATTTTTGTGAACCATTTATAAAACCCTTTTTTATAAGTAGAATATGAGAAAGAAAAATGTTTACAAGACATAATTATGGCGTAAGCGTAATTATGTCTTGAAAAAATGCTTGACCTGGGGATCGACCCCAACGTAGCAGTCGCGCTTAGGACCACGAGACTAATGAGGCATTTTTTTTTTAAAAGAAAAATACAATATTTTCTTATAAAAGTAATCAGTCTGTCCTTGCCCTAAGTCACAGACTACTTCCAATCCGAACAAAATGATATACTACATATTAATTACTTTAAACTACATTAGAAGAGAAGTCATTAGAATTAAATCAACTGTTGGCTCCGTAACTTTACGTACTTAGCTAAGTTATTATCATGCTAGTTTTATTTGTGGGATTGGCAGAAATAGGTTAAGCAAGTTAAAGATAACAATAGAGTTTTAGTAATAACATAATATATAGTTTACTCTAGTACGGTTGTCATCGTTAACCTCATTGTCTATTGTACAACGATTGCTTAAATTATTTATTAAATTTTATGGTATACTGTTACTTATGTTTTGGGTAAATAAAATACATTATTATTATTATCTGTTGACCTGTGTGTGTGAAACATACTTATCCATGAAACACACAAATATTTGCCTCAGGTGGGAATCGAACCCACGATAGTGAGCGCAACGGCAGAAGCAAGCTGACCACCTTAACCGCTACGCTAAAAGTTAAGTCAAAGCCGGATTTTGGTTAATTAACAGTTTCATGAGTTTTAAAAATAATTCCCGACTAAAACTGCCTAGTTAGTCTAGAAGTCCCAAACGTGACTGCTACGCTAGAGGTCCTGGTTTCCATTCCCAGGTCGAGCAAAGTATCATTGGATTTTTCTATGAATTTTTCAATAGCAGGTCGGAGTTTGGACTTGGCCGGTTAATGGTTATAGGCTCGCCCCCTATTAGATGGGTCCTGAACATACCAGCGAGTGGGTGTACATTAGTACACCTCTACTCACCCTTTGGGGAATACAGGCGTGATGGTATGTTATGTTAAAAATAATTCATAGAAGTTTCGTATAACAGCAGAACGAAGATATTTGATTTCATATAACATTTATACCCAAATTCAATCGCGCACAATAAATGATAGCTTGTTAAACATGGTTTTTCTTGTCACGAGATTAGCATACAAATATCTCATACATAACAGATTCTATGAGTGTGAACAACATCCAAATCGATTCATAACGCATAGAAATATATGTAATGCCTGTGTTTCATTTGTTTTATTTAAATACTAGCGACCCGCTCGCGGTTTAACCGGCGCTGCTCCGTTCCTAAGAGGCGTAGCGTGATGTTATATAGCCTATGTTACTCAGTGATAATGTAGCTTTCTAACTGCAAAAGAATTTTTGAAATCGGTCCAGTACTTTTTGAGCCAATTCGTTACAAACATACTTACATACAAATCTTTCTTCTTTATAATATGAGTATAGATAACAACTTTAGTTTTATACTATAGCTGTTGCCAGCAGTTTCACTCACGTCCCAAAAAGATTAACATACTATAAGTCCGATTGTAGGCGGCGTTTCAAGATGAAACATGCACCAGATTTTAAGTGCGACCTCTAGCAATACATCGGTGAAAACTGCATTCAATTCCCTGCAGTAGCTTTTACGAGATGCGCGTACAAAGATACAGACAGACAGACAGATAGACAAAAATTCTAAATATTGTTATTTTGGCTTCTGTTCCTCTAATAAAGACCCCCATATTAGTAGTACTTATAATAAATAATCTAAGATTATTAGGTCGTTCTATGAAGTTCTAGATAGTTCATTTGATAGGGCATTACATGTCGATTGATACATAAACTTTTAAGAAAAGGTAAAATCAAAAACACAAAAAATATTAATTTTATTTCAACATCTTCAGTGTCGAGTAGAATTTGTACCTGGACGTTTGTTCGTCTATCGTTGTGGATTATTTATTCGGTAGATAGCATTTTATTGTCATTTTGTTCTAAATGTGATCAGATTTTCACCAAATTTTAATGGTGCTACTTCATCATCATCATCAGCCTATAGCAGTCCACTGCTGGACGTAGGCTTCCCCCAATGTGCGCCATTTCACCCTATCCTCGGCTTGTCGCATCCACCTTCCGCCAGCAACCTTTCGCAAATCATCACTCCATCTTGCCGCAGGACGTACTACGCTAAGTACGTTGTTGAGTCGCGGTCTCCACTCAAGAACACGTCTAACCCAGAGGTTATCGGTTCTTAGTATCGGTGCTACTTTGATTAAAATAAATGACGGAATTCGAGCTAACAATCATTAAAAAAATCACAACTGTATTGAGAGCCTTCTCCTTTCTTTCAAGTTGGTTAAAAAGAATACTTAACTGCCTCGCATGTGTATAAAAGTGGCTTATCTTTAAGCAAGATCGCACAGCTAGACAAAATGATAAACAACTATCTACTAAGCTATTTAAGTTTACAGAACCCTAAAAAAGGTTCGCCAAAGGTGCTACGTTCTCAAAACCATGGGAAAAACACTGATAATGCCATTGTTGATGTGTTGAATAAAACAATGACGTCGCGAGAAGTTCCGTGGTAAGCAAGTAGTCTGCACCAAGTATTGTCCCAAGGTCACATGGTAACTGATGATCTTATTATAGTTTTCTTTTTATTGCTTCAATTTCCTCAGTAGTGTAGTGGTCCTAATCGCGTCTGCCATGCTAGAGGTTCTGGATTCAATTTCCAGGTAAAGCCGTGTTATTTTTTATGAAATTGGACAGTAGCAACTTGTCTATAAAGAAACTAACAGGCTGATTCACTGACAGAGCAATCAACGCTCAGCTGAAACTGCTGGGTCTATAAGCATGAAGTTTTGCACAAATGTTTCTTAGGTGATATACCTATGAAAGAAAAGATTTTTGGAAATTCAACCCCTGAGGCGGTGAAAAGGGGGATGAAAGTTTGAAAGTCCGTAATTTTTTAGCTGGTGAAACCGCGGGGTACATATTCATATATTTATTGCGACAGCTACATGCAACAGCTAAATATGCCGGCAACCTCTGTATTCATTAGTACACTTCTGCCTAATCCTTGGTGAAATACAGGCGTAATGATAAGTTGTGTTCTTTTTAATGACTGGAATATGTTTGAAGTCTTTTCTGATGGTAAGTAAAAAAAGGGTCTAAGATCGATTATGCAATTCAAGTCTTTCAGGGTTTTGACTCTCATATACACACGATGGAACACAGTAAAACTGTTTAGCGACAGTCTTTGTGGTAGCTAGCCAGACAAATGATCAGGTCCACCAAGGTTTAGAGTAGTCTTCGCCTCCCATGGACCGGCAAAACAAAACCAAATGTGTTTCCGAGCCTTAGGAGGACCTACGGACTGTAGACAGCCGCAGTCACAGTAACCAAGAGGGGATATTACCTCTCACGCACAAAGCTTGAAATAAACAACAAAGTGTTTAACGACAGACTCCTTCAGAAGTCAGGGTGGTCCAATCAGACATCGAGAGGTCTTAATTGTGAAATGCAGATCTAACAGTCAGTGGGGAATTGTACTCTAACCCGTCCCGACACGGGGTCGGTGTGCTTGGTTTTAGTTATTTTGAAAATACGCATATCTTCCAAGCTTGTGCAGAAGAATGTTGGTATTCTTAACAGTCCTACTAACTAATATATTAATGTATCCCCAGAGCGATGGGCCTAGCTAGAAACTTGAAATTTGGTAGGTTACTTCCTTATACAACTTAGGCAGCTGCTTATTCGCGTCCGCATCCGGGATTTGGAATAGTTTCATCGAGATTAAAAAGAACGAGATTATCCATCCGTGGGACACAATTATTGAAAACATAAGATAATATGCGGAATGCGCTTCCCGAGTGGGCCTTCCCCGATAGATATAATCTGGGTGTTCGAGTGAATCGGTTTCTTCTAGGCAAGCGCTCTCCATCGTAGATCGCAGTGTCGCTTAACATCAGGCGAACTGGCGGTAAGGTTATCATAAAAAAAATATCACGAATGGCTATGTAGAGATGTACTACCTACCTTAAGCGCACTAGCCGGTATATTTAGGCCACATGTATAGATAGGGGCGAGCCTAAAGCCATTTTGCCACAAATGCAAACTCTGAGCTGTTACAACGAATCCCCAATAACAACAGGGGTCGAATCGAGTGCAACACCTTTACCTCAGGTAAAGATGTTGCGTTATCGTGCTTGCGAGCACTGGAATAATGGAGGTAGTCACAATTACGACTATGTATACAGTATATAATACAATGTAATCCATAATGGATGTAACAGTATCGCAATTAATGTCACAACGCTACTTTGGAAACCATATTTGGCATGCATTCAGAGGGTTAAAAGTCGATAACATCGCTCTATGCGTTTGACGAGTTGCCAATCTGGCGATTATTTCATTATAATGTATACATTATTCTTTTCATTAACAAAGGGTTAATTTGATGAAGGTAAAATTCGATTTTCCCGAATTTCTTTTTAACCGTGATTAAAGCGGCGCTTAAAATATCATATTCCTGATTTAACTAATAATAACATAGAAAACCAAAGGCATGAAGCACATAGGTATGTTTTCTTCGAAACATAGACACGAATCCCGGAGCTGTTTATTTTTTTACATAATATTTCCACTGAAATTCCTCTATTCATTTTCTCAGTTTCCAATACAACATAATTATACGAAACAACGGCCGACATTTAAAAACATAGACAAACTTTATCATACGAGTATTATCAAAATGTAAAGCCACAGTATACTGCATCCATTGTGATGGACCCAGTGTGGTGTCAACTTGGCGCCAACGCGGACGTCTCGCCGACGTTTTGACGTTTCGCGCCCAACGACTTTCGCGCTCATTTCAATACAACCTTTTCCCTCTCAATAAAAAATAAATTTGTTGACGAGCGGACTTTTTGGTGTAAAAGTTTAAATTAAATATGGAACACGCTGTTCGAGAACAATGTAAAATTGTTTTAAATTAATTAATATTTGACAGTTCTGATATCGTGTGTGACGTTTTCGTGTTTTTAATAAACAATTTATGAATTCGGAAGTGTGGTTTAACTTTTTTTATGTGAATAAACTTGTTTGTGGATTTTTTTAATGATTGTTGTTGACTTAAGGTGTGACTGTTGTTTTGTTTTGGATTTTTCGAGCTGACATAACTTAAATATATGAATGAAAGGTAAGATTCCCGTTAATGTATAACTTAATTTATCAATGTATTTTTCACAAAATAATATTAATTTATCTAAGAGTAAATATTAAAAAAAAGCTGTTAGAATGCCTATAGTTTACCATGTATAGACATAGTATAGGTCCATTACAGTATTAAATAAAAAAAAACCTTTAGAATATCCCTATGAAAGTTTTTAAAGAAAAATGTGGCATAAAAATATTTATCTTATCTAAAAGATATCTTTCAACCCTAAATCCAAGAAAACACAATCAAAAACTTTATCAATGGTCTCTGAAATTGGATTACAGCGTATCTGTCCTTCGCCTAAAACAAACCGCCGTACATTTTCAATAAAAAAGACATTATAAAGTAGTCAGTGTCCAAAAAACAAGACATCCCAAGAATCGAGATGAGTCTTAATACAACACTATATCACTAACAAAAAACATATAACTTCTTAAACTTTCTACCTTACACCATTGTTATAAGGGCTATAAATCATTTGACAAGCGATACAGTTAAGTTTGTCATTTTTTTTTTATAATAAACAGGTTTGATACTTACTCGTTAGGGATCATAATTAGGGCAGGTGTTCAATGGCGGTGTGATTTTTTGTTTAGTTTCATTTTATTTAGGTTTTTTGTTTGTGTTATTTTGTGGCGAGATGCGGTTGGGTTTAGACTGTTTTAAAAGTTTTATTCTTAATTTTATCGACCTGTAAGGTGAATGAAATTTTAATATTAGTTTAAGTCGCTTTTTTAAATATTAGTCCCGTGTGGAGATGGCTTAGAATACTGTTCCTCACTGCGTTTCACAGGCATCCCGTAAGAGGTGTGAAAATATCTGACTTTCTTGGTGGTAGGACCTTAAGGGTCTGACTGGCTGACGACCACCCTCACGTCGGAGTCTGTCTCGCGCGTAAGAGCCAGTTCCTCCTCTGTTGCTGCGGCTCTGACAGTCTGCAGTCCGTATTGGTTTCTGTATGAAATGAAATGAAATGAAAATGAAATTATTTATTCTGCAAGTAGATCTTTATAGTTACTTTTACATGTCAATGGTTTGCGGTTTTTTTTTTAGCTAGATGGCTTCGGCATTTCCTAACTGACGACCTCTGAGAACAAACACCGAAACAAACTCAGAGAATCATGGTCTCTTTTAAAGTCCAGACATGGAAGAACACTTATATGTGAGTGGTACGATGTAGGGTAATGTCTGAAATGGCCTTTTGAGGAAAGAACCATTGCAGCTTTGAGTAGACCAGTCCCAACTGACGGCACGCATGCATCAGTCATCGTGTAGCTCAACCATAATTTAGGGAGCTCAACGACCTGTCGCACGACCATACCAGATCAGCAGGACATTCGTGTAGGTCTAATGAAGTTCCCAAAGCCTCCATCCTCCTCCATCCTGTATGTTGTGTAAACAGCAACTAGGAAAATTATTGTGTAAATAGAAAAAAAAAACGGGATACAGCTAGTCTTCATATACAATCAAAAGTCTAAATTTTTTTTAAATGTTCCGGTCAAAATAACTGTACCTACCCCTGAAGTTAGCGGGTCCCAGTGGCCACGCAAGTACCTATAATCATATAATCTTTAATTAAGTGCTTTGTACAAAAATATCGAAATGATACCATACCATACCATACCATACCATCATGCCTGTATACCCCGATGGGTTAGGCAGAGGCGTACTAATGTACACCCACAGTTCGCCGGTGTATTTAGGACCCATGTAATAGGGGGCGAGCCTATTGCCATTAACCGGGAGACTCCGAGCTGCTACTGAGAATTTCATAGAAAAACCCAATAACATTTTGCTCGACCTGGGGATCGAATTCAGGACCTCTAGCGCAGCAGTCGCGCTTGGGACCACTAGACTAATGAGGCGAAATTATTAACGACAATAATGAGGGTCGGCAACGCGCCATTGATACCCCTGGTGTTGTTGCAAGCGTCCATAGGCTTACCATCAGGCGGGCCGTATGCTTGTTTGCCAACTTAGTGGTATAAAAAAGACGAATGCGAAATATTTAAGATTACAATTATAGGCCTTACACCGAGATTATAAAGTAGAATTTACCACTGCAAAATCATTCACATAATCACATTTATATTTTGACTGGATAGCAAGTCCTGCTCGCGTATACGATCTGTCTGTCTGTACCTTTAGAATTAGCAAAAAACTTTGCTATTCAGTATCAAGCATTGACAAATGACAGAATTAGTCCATCTAAGCTTATTCTGCGTAAAAGCTGGGACCTAGCCGGCTCTATATTTCAATCTTAGTGTCGTATAATAACTTAGGCCTAAACTTAAATGGCTGCTAAGTTTTCGGAGGACTTAATTTTAATTGGTTTGACATTAATTATAATCCTAGGTTCACGATCTTAATCCTTAACGACCTGACTAGCTACTTATTTAAGAACATTTGAAATAGTAAATTTTCAAACATTTTTACGTGTTATTGTTATGTTATTATGAATTTTGTGATCAGATCTTGATCAAATTCATATGTTATTCTGATTTTTGTGATCAGATCTTGATCAAATTCATATGTTATTCTGAATTTTGTGATCAGTTCTTCATCAAATTCAGTGGGCCTCTTAAAATAATATATAATCGTTATAAATAGTTAATAATCGTCATAAATCGATACATACCTCCTAAGTTTATTAAATGAGTCAACTGATTGTTTTTTGTAACACTACCGTTTCAGATCATGGATTATTATGTAGGTACGTATATGTATAAAAAATCAAAATACATAAATTTGTTGGATGACACAATATACGGGATTATTCCATTTTGTGTAAATGATATAGGTACCTACACTTTTTCATATTTTTTACAAAGTTTAGTCTAGAAAAATCAAGTTTATTCTAAAGCCGTCGTCTCATATGAGTTAGGCTAGAGGGTCTTTTATGGACCTGGGAATCAAAACTAGAACCTCAATCTTAGCGACCACTAGTCCAATGACGCACAAGATCAAATTATAGTAATACCTACATATTTTACTATGTGACGCGTAGGTGCTATTTTTTTAAATAATACCAGTTAGGCCTATTTAACCATAAAAATTACGAAGGTTACGAAAAAAAATGACTTCTCTATAAAATAAACAATGTAAAATACAACACATTTATAAACACAAAAGAATACCAGTAACCTTTAACATTTGTGTTTATAAAATTTTCCAAAAAAAGAATTTATGCCTCAGCTTTATAATATCCAACAATACTTACGAACTACCAATTTATTCAGACCTCTACGAGTCTCTAAAACTGATACAAAATACTTAGAATCTTATCACAACCAGATACCAAGTTAAATGGTCGAAAGTAAATCCATTATAGTTTCAACTACTGGTAGAGACAACTTTGTCAGTGCGTAGGTGTTACTTATTGAAGTACCTAATTTAACATATTGCAGGCAATTCTTAACCTTATAGTTTTGTATATAAAGTTAAAATTGTGTTATGGCAAAGGAGAATTCTAAAGAAACTAATCCTATTGAACTTAAAACGGATGATTTTGAACAACGGTTTAGTAAGGTTGCCGTCGTAAATGTAAAATTAATTAAATTAATATCAGTTCATTTTCTCTTCTGAAAAGTAAATAAGATAAACCCTAAATAATAATTATTTCTGTAATGACACTTTTCTAATTCAATATTTTAATACTAGAGGTTAGGTGCCGACATTATCTAGATGACGACCTCTGAGAAGAAACGCTGAAACAAACTCAGAGAGTTATATATAATGCAGGGCAAAATCTGAACTAGCATTTTCAAGTAAGAAAGCAGCTTTGAGTTGACCTCTCCTAACTGACGGAACGCATGCATCAGTTATCGTATAGCTCAACCATTATTTAGGTTTTCTCTCATTCACAGATACCTCCACATATTTTTCTATTACACTCGTACGTCGGCGATAGAAAAATCATCAATACTGTTATTGTTACTATGCTTTTGTGACACATATACACAGTATGCAGAATTCAGACACTTTGATATTTTCATGAGAACTTGTAACAAGACACCAAAGAATATGATCATGTCATACCAGGAATTGTATACAAAATACTCAGTCATAAACCCTTTGTGACTCAATTAAAATGCAGACAAACAATTAAATACTGAGTCAGGCTTTTTCAGTTCAATCTTGTTTTTTGCCAAATATGAACACAAATTGAGAAGAATATTCTGCAATGGTTGGGTCATGCCCAGAAAATGGATGAAAGGGATTTATAAAGTGAATGTTTGTGGAACTATCGGGAGGGGACGCCCTAGAAAGATATACACCGACCTTATCGGTAAGGGCCTTTCAAAGGTTGCGTAGTACTTGCAATTATTGTGTATGACAAGATGTATGAATGTGGACGAAGCAATAGAGGTATGCAAGAATTGTAAGCATTGTTCTGTGGTTTCTGCCTATGTGAAATAAGGCGTGATTGTATATATGTATGAATTAAAATAATATCTTTCTGTGGAAATCTGCCTGGTCTCCATAAGAGTATATATAATGAGTTGCATTTCAATGCCCTGGCAAATGTGTTATAGTGATTCTAGAAGTATTATTAATATTCTGCATTATTATTCTGCAGGGATTAGTATTTTTTAAATTAATGACTTTATTTAAATTCGTTTGACTTTAGTTTCGTTTAATGTTTTACGACACGTTTGGCATAGCGACTGAGCTATCGGCTTCCGCGTTACGTGTTGTGGGTTCGATCCCCACACGGAGTAAATATTTGTGTGATCTACAGAGTTGTTCCGGGTCTTGGCGTTTGTGTATGTGAGAATTTGTGTTTGTAAACGCATCCACGATACCAGAGTACAACCTAGTGTCTCTCTGGGATTTTTGGGATGATTTATTAATATGTGGACAGGAATTCTGTGGGGTCAGCTATTTAGTTATAAATAATATCACAAATAATATATAAAATCGCAGTGATGTCCAACGAACTAGATATTGACCTCGTTTAGGCTGTTTGCCCCGAAAAAAAAACAATAGAGTTAGAAAAAATTTGATACAAACCGTAGCGCTTCACGAGCGCTAATTAAATTGTCCCCGCAGCTACGTATCGAGGTAGTTTTATTAACAAGCCTACAGTTTTGAACATCGCTATTAGATTTTCGTGTACTAGAAATAGAATTTTCCAGTCCAAAATATTTTACAGATACAATTTGGTTATTAAATTATAAAATGCTACCTTTTATATGAATAAACTAGCGACCCGCCCGCGGTTTTACCCACGTTTCCCCTTTCCTGAGAGTCGTAGCATGATACTGAAAACATATATTTACCAAAAAAAACCGGCCAAGTGCGAGTCGGACTCGCGCACGAAGGGTACCGTACCATCACTACATAATATAAAAGAAAGTCGCTTCCCGCTGTCTGTCCGTCCCTATGTATGCTTAGATCTTTAAAACTACGCAACGGATTTTGATGCGGTTTTTTTTAATAGATAGAATGATTCAAGAGGAAGGTTTTAAGCGGTTTAGCATTACGCAACGACTCTTAGGAATGGAGCAACGCGGGTGAAACTACGGGCGGGTCGCTAGGTATCTATAAATATGGCAAAGAAACATGTCTGTTGTATGGGAGTCCCCTTAAATATTTGTTTTATTCTGTTTTTAGTATAGTTATAGCGGCAACAGAAATACATTCGAGATCCAGCCTGGTGACAGACGGACAGACAGAAAGACGGACGGACAGCGGAGTCTTAGTAATAGGGTCCCGTTTTACCCTTTGGGTACGGAACCCTAATAAAAAGTAGTGTATATCGGATCAACAGGACCAGAGATTACCCCAAACATCCAAACTAACGAGCATTACCTCTTTATAGTATTATTAATTAACAATAGATAGTATAAAGTTATTTTAGTAAAGGAAAAAATCAATCACGGGCAGGATTCGAACCTGCGTCTTCTGGTTTGATACACCAGACGCTCTGACCGCTAAGCCACCGCGAACCCCACCCGCCTGATTGAAATTTGCCTTCACATTCTGAGTTTACATCATAAGGTGACGTTGAATTTTTCCTTTACTAAAATAACTTTATAATCTTAGCATGGAAAATGCCAAAAAATCACAAATAGATAATAGATAGTATAGATAAATTAATAACCTTTTCTTAATCATGAATAAATCAATTACTAGGACTGCTTAAAATTACGGTCTTAAATTCGTTTGTCATGTCGAGCAAAGTGTTATTGTTTTTTTTTCTATTAAATTGCTGGGTTAATGGCATATGTAGGGTCCCTCTCTATTATACGGGACCTAGGTATACCAGCCAACTGTGAGTATTCATTAGATCTCTGCCTAACTCTTTGGAAATACAGGTGTGGTGATATGTATCAATTAGCTTAATAAAATTAAGTTATCAAGATCAATGCCTGTGATGTGTTTTTCCAATTTTTCTTTCATCAACATAACATAACATACCATCACGCCTGTATTCCCCGAAGGGTTAGGCAGAGGCGTACTTAATGTACACCCACAGTTCGCCGGTATGATTAGGTCCTATGTTATAGGGGGCTATCCTATAGCCATTAACCGGGCACAAATCCAGACTCCGAGCTGCTACTGAGAATTTCATAGAAAAACCCAATAATACTTTGCTCGACCTGGGGATCGAACCCAGGACCTCTAGTTTAGCAGTCTCACTTGGGACCACTAGACTAATGAGGCAGTCCTTCATTAACAGCATCTAATAATGACTGTATCTGTCTACGACAAATCTTACTTTACAGTTAGTTCAATACTGAATTATGTTGCTTTACCGCTGTATTAGATACTAGCTCTTGTCTGCAGTTTCACTCACGTCCCAAAAAGATTAACATTCTATAAGTTCGACTCTCGGCGACGTATCAAATGAAAAATGCACCCGATTTTAAGTAAAATCTCTAGCAATACATCGGGGAAAACTGTATTCAATTCCAAGCAGTAGTTATTGCTTGATGCGCCTACAAACATACAGACAGACAGATAAAAAATATTATTTTGGTTTTTGTTGCTCTAATAAAGACCCTCATATTAGTTTTTCTTATATATCTACTATGTACAGACATCGATCTGTTACAATTTTAATATAGGTATAGATTTTTATAATACCTATTTGGCATTAAACCAACGTCAACATAACCCTATCTATAAATTATCACAAGACATCAACATTGACAGGAAACGGTATTCCAAAGACAAGAGAAAGTCCGTTAATTGGTTCTTGTTTTACATCATATAGAGTATCCAATACATTCTGGTCTGTGTCTAAATATGAAACTAATTTTAAACGTACCTAATTTGACGTATGTTTTTGTAGGCAGCGCTGTCAGAAAGGGTCAAGATATAGTGGATGCAGTACATAAGTTGTCGAGTGACAATCGTTTTAGTCCGGTTTTGTTGCCGTATTTGTACGGGTGATTAAAGGTATCAAATAGATGTTCACGTTATCGTGTATTATATGATACACGTCTTTAAAATTTGTCACGACATGCCTAAATGGTGACGATTTCGACATTGTCGGGTAAATTGCAGCATATTTTCCTATCTGTATTTTTTACCCTATCTGACTTCCCTTACCCTATAATGACGGCCATGGGATTCGTGATATTCCTTACTAACTTAACACACTGTGTCCTAAGGCTTTTCATAAAAATTCACAAAAACGACACACTAGGATAAAAAAAGGAAAAGAATCTATACTAATATTATAAAGCTGAGGAGTTTGTTTGTTTCAACGCGCTAATCTCAGAAAATACTGGTTCCAATTAAATAATTCTTTATGTGTTGAATAGTCCATTTATCGAGGAAGGTTATAGTCTATATAACATCACGCTATGCTTCTTAGGAACGGAGTAACGCGGTTGAAACCGCGGGCGGGTTGCTAGTTCACTATAATGTAAGCCAATTACAGTCTAGATTTTGTGTTCAGGAATGTTAAGTAACAGAAAACTATATTTCCATTTTTATACCACGTGACCCAAATTTTGCGGACGTATATCTCTGCTTACCCGTTTAGGTTAAAAAGGACGTGATGTTGATGATTCAAGAGACAGCTAAACATGACATTTTAACTAATTATTGCAGTGCGTCACCCAGGAATAGACAATTAGTGTTAATTAAAATGCTACATGCCATTGTGTTACTTACGCAAATCAGTTAGTACATTGTTTCTCAGAGAACTGACAATAAAAATATTTATTTGATATAATATAAGCCTATGATAGAACGGGTTGTTAGCACAGCTGCTGGGCGAGAGATCCTAGGTTTGATTTCCGGGTCGTACAGTGTCATTAAGTGTTTTTTGAAGTTAATGGCAATAAAGTTGTCCCCTATTTGCGACCTAAAATATACCTTCAAACTGTGGGTGTAAAATCCATAGACCTCTGCCTAACCCTCTAAGGACCACAACGGGTAATGATATTTTATTTTTTTCGCCTGTATGCCTATAAAAGGATAAGCAGAGGTGTGATGAGGCACCTACAGACATCGGCTAGTTACAACTCTATAATTTCAGTATTGTTATTATTTAACTTTTGATTATTATAACACCTAGCTTGGTTATTCTTTCGAATAATCCTGTGGAGCCAATTTTCTTCGCAATAGGTACTACGTATCGATTTATAGTATTCCAAAGGGAGACTTACTGTTCAATGTCAAAATCTTATTAGCTCGATAGTACTCAGACAGATGACTTACAAATGTCGATTAGTTATCTTGTTGTTAGATGATATTTATATACTAGCTATGATAAGTTCATTTGTTCCATTCTACATATGACATAAGTCTACTTACATTCTTACTTCATTCTTACGTGAGGGAAGCGTGGCGCTTCGGCACGAATGGGACGGCTCGACCGGATTGATACCACGGCCTCACAGAAAACCGGCGTTAAACAACGCTTACGTTGGGTTTCGCCGAGTGAGTGAGGTTACCGGAGGCAAGGGTCGGGTTGACTCCTATGGTAGTGTGGGTTTCCATGTGCGGCGGTAATCGCTTACCATCAGGCGATCCGTCAGCTCGTTTGCCCTCCTATCCCATAAAAAACACTTAAAAACACGAAAAAATAATTTTATTTTGAATTATGATTAGACTTTACCAAATAAAATTAAGATTTTTTATTTATATTGTTATACTAATAAAATGACTGCCTCATTAGTCTAGTGGTCCCAAACGCGACTGCTACGCTAGAGGTCCTGGGTTCGATCCCCAGGTCGAGCCAAGTGTTATTGAGTTTTCTATGAAATTCTCAGTAGCAGCTCAGAGTCTGGATTTGTGCCCGGTTTATGGCTATAGGCTCGCTCCCTATAACATGGGACCGAAACATACCAGGCGAACTGTGGGTGCACATTAAGTACGCCTCTGCCTAACCCTTCGGGGAATACAGGCGTGATGGTATGTTACTAATAAAATGTTATATTAACAAAACATTTATCTGATAAAATATTAATGATTAAAATTTTCTGAATTATCTTGTGTCTAGTGTTATAAGTAACAGTTATTATATTTTTTAAATGTTTTTCAGTAGGTATTTTGTTTTTTAAGTATTTACTACTAGGTACTAAAAACTTCATAAGAATGCGCTCGCGTCTTTTTTGGTCCGCGTAGTAGTTCGCGTCCGCGTTGTTTGGTCTTTAGAAGTGTGTAACATGATAACATAGAATAACAGTTAACCACAGAAGTTATTTCATTCGGATCAGACAGTTCTGACGTAACTAAATACATGGTCAGTTCAAATAACTATACCGTATACATTTTTATAAGAATATACTGAATAAATAGAGCGGCTCGTTTTTATAGTCGAGTCACTGAACCGAGTTGAGACAACTGTTTATCGATAATCGATATAATCGACTATTTCACGCCCATAGGAAAGAGTGGGATTATCGATTTCATAGAGGTAGGTTAAACAATTACCTGATTGTTTTGAGAGATATGGCCATTTCTTACGTAAGAATTATGGGAATGAAAGACTGATCTTACGTTGTGTAAAATTTTGAGGAAATGCAATTCTATGTTTGGTTTCGTTTGGTTGGTTGGTTTTAATAAAACGAAGAGATCTGTAAAGTTAAGTAGCGAATGCCGCTGTAAATCTGTGGATGGGTGACCATTTTTAACATATCGAGACCCATTTTTTTTAATTATTTGCTAACGACTATATAGTATCACTGAGACCGCAGTTGCTCTATCGAGGCACGCACGTTACATGCGTCGAAAAGCACGTGAAGGCGTAAGTCCCGGTTGTCATATGAAAACCTATCACAATCGTTAGCGGTAATTAAAAGCCCAACAATCTGAGAACCAGTCAATTTTTAGCAAAGTCAAATTCAAAGTCAAAATGTTTTATTTCAATTAGACCACTAAAATAGGTACCTTTTGAAAAGCATACCGATATTATTCAAAAATTGGGTTGTGGTTGATGGCATATTCAACCACATTTTTTTTTATGGGATAGGAGGGTAAACGACCAGACGGATTGCCTGATGGTAAGCGATTACCGCCGCCCATGGACACCCGCAACACCAGAGGAGTCACAAGTGCGTTGTCGACCTTTTAAAAGGGGACTGGGCCTCCGGTAACCTCACTCACTCCGCGAAACACAACATAAGCGTTTTTTGACGCCGGTTTTCTGTGAGGCCGTGGTATCACTCCGGTTGAGCCGGCCCATTCGTGCCGAAGCATGGCTCTCCCACGTAAAATCATCTGGTAATGTTGGAAAGTCGACCCCTAGCTGGAAAAAAAGCTTAGAAAGAGGCTAATAGTTGCAAAAGTAAGTTTTCGAGTATCCAAGGTCATCTCAATGACGAGAAATGAAATATTGACATTGACGTCATTCGCACCCCGTATGGCATGGGAGAAAATTGCAAATACATAAACCACATACTTTAAATGTCTAGTAAAATCTAGTTTCTTATTAGCTACCACTAGTTACCATATAAGTAGACGGTAATCTTAAACTTGACTAGTCGGTCCTGTCCGTCTGTAGTTTCAACGTTGTAACTTTGTTACCGTTTATGGGTAACGACGGGTTTTTTAGACGAACTGGTTAAGGTTTAACTATTTTGTAAAGGGTTTCTTTGCCTTAATGTTTGTGTTTTCATATTGCTTCGTTTGGTTAGAAACTATGTTATTTGCAATATTGTATTGTTGAACAAAAATAGACAGTTGCTTTTAGGGTTAGATCTTTAGATACCTTGATTGTTAAATTATCTTAACACTTTTTTATCATCATCATCAGCCTATATTCGTCCACTGCTGGACATGGGCCTCTCCTAGTGAACGCTACAGAGCCCGATCTTCAGTTTTCCTCATCCAGTCGCTGCCAGCTGCCTTCCGCAAGTCGTCACTCCACCTGGCCAGCGGGTGCCCGCCCTACAATACGTTTGCCTAGATGCGGTCTCCACTCGAGAACTCGTTTACAGCGTTTGTCAGTTCTCCTACAGATGTGACCGGCCCATTGCCACTTCAGGTTGCTAATCCTTTGAGCTATGTCGGAGCTACTTTTTTATACTTAAATAAACTTTTTTTTATTCGATACCTAGGTACCTAACTAACTGCCTTATTCGCCCTAAGGGCGATTGCTACGCTAGAAGTCCTGGTTTCGATTTCCAGATTAAGCAAAGTGTTATTCTATGAACCCCTTTTTTCTATTATCCCCTCTGTAGCAGGAGAAAATATCTCGGGCTGGTAGTAAATATCCTGGAAAAACTGTCGGTGTACATTAGTACTCGTCTGCATAGCCCATCGTGGAATACAGGCGTCATTGTATGTAGACAATCATAGACAGTTTGTTAAATGTCAGATGTCAAAGCATACAATATATGTTACTAGCAGTCTGGATATCAATTTTTTTTGCCGTCTGTACAAATTGTAATTTCGAATTAATCAGTAAAACATATTAAACCACTTATTTTGCCCCTATTTGCTCACGAAACAAACAGGCGTGTACTTTCATAACTGTATTTTACTTTGGAGCCAACCTTTTTGCGTTTTCACGCCACACTGCAATATTAGTTCAAAAGGTCGACTTTAATTTTACCCAAAAGGTGGACACGATTATTGTACATTTATCACAGAGTACATGAAATCAAAAGAGGACTCAATTGACGCAGTGCTCGAGCAATCAGCTGCTGCGCTATCAGTTGCAGGTTTGATCCACTAACAGTTTTTTTTGTATAGCCTATATGTAGTTTTTTCGGTCAGGATGTTAGTATATGCGAGATTTGTAAACGCACCCACGATACAGCACAAAATTATATAATAAGTTAGTCTCATTACTGAAACCCATTTTTTCAGAAGTTAGTTAACCGAGCAAACAAGAAAAGACAACTATTTGAAATTACCTTACAAATAAAATAATAATTTATAATTTGACCAAATTTTCTTTACAATCAAGATTGTTGGTAATTTGTTTTCTTTTTTGTAGATGTAGGTACTATCCGGATCTCGAATTATTCTCTTTTGAAATGAATATGATGTCTTGAAACTCAGGAGTTATATTTTTTTTTTTGCAAATTCATTACACGAATTTTGCAGACGGAAAATCTATAATCAGCTTTATTTGCTTAAAATATGGTACAATAATGTGTTACAATTAATTTCCTGAGTAAGGCACATCCCACCGTTATAATAGCATACAATTTCTTTTTGCAGTGGTACTTCTGCTACATTTCTTTATGGTGCTTGTACAGACCGGTTAAAAAGTACACATATGTACACATGGCGGCTTGTTTTTTGTACCGTGTGTCAGTAAAAAAAAACCAGCGCTCATTTCCGTTGTACTGGTTATTTTGTGAATACATAAGTTTTATCATGCGAACGCTTTTGATTGAACTATCAAATGTTTTCCTTTCAAAATTTTATTTATGGACCGAATTGTTTGCATTGTACGAGTATAACAGGTTTTTTATATGTTGCCACTCTGTATGGTGGTAATATTGACAGTTCTGAAAGAAAAATTGCCCCATTAGTTTAGTGGCGACGCTAGAGGTCCTGGTTTTGTTTGAGCAAACTGTTATTGGGTTGCTAGTGTTTGTGTATGTCATAATTTTATAGAAAATTGCACAAGAAAGGATAAATAGAGGACTTATACCTACAACGGTGCATTTAAAATACAGAAAGATAAAGGTTGATTAATCCATAATCCATTTAAATTAAATTTTCGATTATTATGGTAATATCTAGTCGCTAGATTTACTAAATCATTCTATATATTATGTAGTTTACATAATATTACTACTTTTTTTAAAATATATACTTAGTTTAGATAAGAATCGTACATCGTACTATTAGAATCACTAATTAACAATCTGTGGAAAATGTTGTGGGTTATACATTTATAATTCATTTATCTTAATTAGCGTATAATAATGAATGTGTAACTGTTTATTTTCCCAAATAAAATAAAATAAAATCTAAAGTTACGCTTTCTAATATACAGATAGATGCACTTTTGGGGTAACCCTCAAGCGAAAAAAAAAGTACCTACCTGTTTTTTTTTTATTGTAGGCAATAAGATGATAATCAAACGTACGGTCCTCCTGATGGTTAACAGCAACCGGCTACCGCTAACAATACCAGTGGTATCTTAACTTATGCGTCTTGAGACCTTACTTCATCATTCAACCCTCATTGGCTACCGTACCATTCAAACCGAAAAATAATAATGTTATCACATTTTTTTTTATAAAAAGCTTACTAGCAATGTGGGTTACACCTTACTAGTATTCTTGTTAACCCCTCGTGCGAAGTTACATGCTTGTGTTGCAAGTGGGTTCACGTCGGTAGTGCAATGGGTGGGTTTCGAACCAGCAACAACATGGTCGCAAGTGCGAAGCCCTAGCCATTAAGCTACCGCCGCTTTTTGCTTAGCGGCAGATTATTTGGCAATGTAGTGGTCCTACCAACCCAGAGGAACTACAGCTGAGTTCTACCACCTCAAAAAAAATGAAGTAAGTACATTAATTTTATAAATTGGATAGCTATAAGATGGTATAGATATAATTGGATGGACACGGTTATTTTATTATACCGAACAAGCTGACCTGATATTTCCGTACAATCCAAATGCTCACTGACGGTGGCGTAGTGTGTTGCGGCGCTTTTCTCCCTACGATCATCGGGCCTAGTGTGAGTTTCATTTCACCGACTCGATTTTACGCATCGACTGCGTTTGGCTCTCTGATTGGTGGAGAGTGGTGAAGGTCCCAAAAATCGCCAATCAGCAATCAGTCCTCTGTCGGGACTGGTCAGCTCCGACATGCCATGGCAACCCGGATTCAGTTACCTATGTTATCTTTCGGACGGTAATTTAGTCTCGTCACTCATCACAACACATCAAGCTCCACAATACTCACATTGATAGAAAAAAAACATTGTAAACATCAATTACCTATTTCAAAGAGTATCTATGGAGTTTCTTGCCGGCTCGTCTCCATAAGATCTACTATTTGGAACCGTGCATATAGCTTTTGACATTTCAACAGTACCTGTATATGGTCTAATTGAAATAAAATATTTGAATTTGAATGAGAGATCAGCTTAAACTGGATATAGGTACATAGCTTGTTGTGTAGCTGTGCGTAATAGGCATGCTATAATCACAGCTTTTGCCTACACTACAGCATTCATTTCTTACCGATAGCTACTGTATAACGAAGAGTATGTTTCTGCCTAAGGGGTAACCAATTAGCTTGCACCGTCTTTACTCACATTAAGAAATCTCCTACGAAGTCCTACGACGTCACCTTAAAGATATAAATTCCGAATGTGAAGTGAAATTACGATCTGGCGGGTGGGACTCGCGGTGGCTTTATGCTCATAGCGTCTTGTGTATATAACCAGAAGACGCAGGTTTGAATGATGACCGCAGTCGTTTTTTTCCTTCAGTAAAATAACTTTATAATCTTACCATGAAAAATGCAAAAAAAAAAATCTCAAAAAGATAACCTCCAACGACGTTTACAGATACGTTTTAACCTAATCCCAACACTATTTAGGTAAGAGACGTAGAAAAAATTCTATTTTTTTGCCTAAAAAGCCTTGTTAGTCCCGACAAAGTTATTTTGTGTTGTTTTTGTAAAAACAACGGGTGCGGCCAGCGTTTGCAATTTGCATAGATACGCGAAGTACCAGCTTCAAGAAAAACATTTGAGGATATAAGGGAGGATATTCGGAGGATGTTTGCTGATAATTTTTTTTAATAAAATTTTATATTGTGTATTTTTCTCAGACATCAATCAGCTGAAATGGCTACCATTTAAGATAATTATATATTCTTTTACTTCGTTTTTTTTATTTTTTTTACTCCTTATCTTACAAAATATATATTTTCTTGTCTTCTATTTATTCTCATATCACCAAGCACGAGTCTCTCAGAATAGAGAGGATGTGATGCTATAGTCCACCGTGACATGAGAAAGGTGTGACACATAATACCTACACTATGTAATAATGTTTCTTTCGTACTTTAATAAATTTTTGATGGCCCTGCGACAGCCTAATTTTCTTCGTAAATACGGCATGATGAGAATGTTGAAGCTAATGTTTAAGTATACGTAGTGTAAAAAGGATTTGTTGTTGATTCATTTCAATAGTGAGAATTTTTGACATGCAATTGTTTTTCTTTTGGTTTCTGTCACGCTATGATAAATAACACTAAGTATGAACAATAAGGTTATTTTATAAATATTTTAGTCTCCCAAAACAAAATGTCATTTATTTTCAAATATTTATTAATAGTACTTACAAAACTTAATTTTTTAGACAAAAGTAAATGTTGAGAAACTAAAAATTGCTGATTATTTCTGAGGGATACTTTAAAAACAAAAATATTAATTTCTGACACTTACGCGAATATTAGACATTGAAATAAAACTACTTTTTACGGATTTTATCGAGTTATATTAATATTATTTTGATTCCCGACGTTTCGGATCCTTTACAGCATCCATGGTCACCGGTAGACTGAGGTGTTGGACGTCTTAATGTTAATGTCCTTTGCTCTTGCAGTTTTGGGCTTGGATTTAGATTTAATAGAATCTATAATGGGGTTCCAAGGAGATGGTAAGACCAGGGTCTTATCTGCTTGAAACCCAATAGAATAGAGAAAATGGCAGGCCATCTTCTCTATTGAAATTTGGGTGTATTTAAGCTATTGCATAGCTTCTATCGCGGGCCTTGAGCGTGGGGACCGAATCCAGAAATTCCGTAACGAAAAAAACCTAACACGCTTGTCTCTTTTAGGTGGCATTGGTTGTATTACATAAGTTGATAAAAAACGCTATGCAATAGCTTTACCGCGGCAGTCCCCGAGTGCCACACGTCTTTTTTTAATTTCAATAGCCCGATTCATCCTGGGCAGGAATCGGTTTTCTTTTGCGAAGACTTGTGGTTTATTGCACAGTGCGGCACGATAGAGAGTCGTGTATTTTCAAAATACACACGACATGTTATTTGCTATTCCTTTTCTTGTTCAATGTGTAAAATGCTGGCCACGTACCTACACTCACACGACCAATATGCTTTACATAATTCAGTGAATTTTAATAAAAATCGGTGTGCTAACAATTCCATCTATTAGTTGCTTGAGAATAACTTAATTTCAAACTATGCGATATTATCTATCTTTTTATGATTTTTTTGCATTTTCCATGCTAAGATTATTAATTTATTTTATAGTAAAGGAAAAAATTCAATCGCGGGCATGAATTTACGTCACCTTATAACGTAAATTCAGAATATGAAGACAAAATTTCAATCAAGCGGGTAGGGTTCGCGGTGGCTTAGAGGTCAGAGCGTCTGGTCAAACAAACGTCCTACCCATAGAGACACCGGAAAGTAAATTTATTATGAAGAGGATAAATACTGCCTTTCCTGTTCTCTATAAAATCAATTCCATTATACAGAATATTAGACAGAAAGAAAAGACTTGTACCTCTCACAAAATAACATACAAAATTAAAAACAAAAGCATTTAAAAACGTATTTATTATTATGTACAGGATAGGCGACTATCACACGGCACCGCGCACCGCCGCGGAGTGCGGTGGCGGTAAAGCGGGATCCGTGGCGGTGGACTGTATGTGCGGCGCCGCTCCTCCGCGCGGTCGGATGGCGTACGTGTGTTAGGCATCAACGGATTCATTAGAGGCCAATGCGACATGAGAATATGAGATCCGCTTCACCGCCTACCGCGGCGGTGCGCGGTGCCGTGTGTTAATTGCCATAGATTGATTCTATAATATGTAATGGATATAAAATCCTATCCATAATCCCATCCACAATAATAAACACGTTTAAAATAATATTTTTTTATACAGGTGTTCTTAAGATAGCTCGTATTAAAAAATTGGTGGCGCTGAAAAAATATCTAAGAAATATTCTCAAAGTGGTGGTCGAAATAAGTTTGAGAGACAGTGTACGCTTCTTAAGGCGGTGTTAGGCTTCAATAATCAATATTTAAGTTCCTTTGCATGTCTTCGGAACGCGTCTAAGTAGAAATACGGTGTTGTGTTACACTACTTGTTTTTGCTTAGTGAAGTGTCTTGTTTGTTTTTGTTATCGGATTCTTTGGAACGAGACTAATATGTTGATAATATTGTCCAGCAACAGACTATGTAGGATAGATAGGCTATACAAGATAGGCAGCGATAGGATAGCGATAGTGTGGAAATGTTTAGGCTGCATTTTCCTCTATTGGGGATGAATAAAAATATTGAGAAAATAAAATATAGTCTGTCTGTAATTTTTAATACCTATCTACATATTACAACGTGATATGCTATGGAGTTGAACTACACAAATAGCCTATATTATATTTATTACACTAGCTGTGGTACGTGGTTTCACTCGCGTCCCAAAAGAATTTATATGCCTTATGTCGGCTTCTAGGCGTATTAAAATAAAACATGCACCAGAATTTTAGGACTACCAACAATACAATTTGTGAAAATCGCATCCAATTTTACATTTATCTCGTTACATTGATATTATTAGATCCTGAAGATGCGGATCCATTTCAGCGATCACGGGTAGACTGAGGTGAGGGCGCTGATATTATAATTACTAACAGCTACCCTACATTTTTGATAAAGGTGCTTTTTATTTTAGTATTTTTATTTTAAGACTCCCGCGCGGATCGGATTTCCCTTACAAACATAATACCAAAACTAATCGTAATTCAAATACAATTTAATCAAACTGTTATTATTCGGATTCAGATACCTTTAGTCTAGGTTCCTACTGTATCATTTCATCCAAAATACTTCACTGGAAATAGAAGTAAGCGAATGTAATTTAAGTTTGGAACTATTTTCGGGACGATTATTTCCAGTGAAGTAGTTGTAGACGAAATGGTACGGTAGGAACCTAGATTAATGGTATCCGAATCCGAATAATAACACAATTTGATAAAATATTGTTAGAATTACGAATTATTTTGGTATCACGTTTTTGTGTATAATTCAAGCTCCGCCTGACCCTTAATGTGTAAAATTTGCGTCAGTCTGAGAAATCAGTATCCATTCCATATTATTGCTCTACTAACATACAACAGTCAAATAGTTTGCAGAAAGAAAAATATAATTTACTTAATTAAAAATAAAAAATATTTTGCTTTCTCATCTGTCAATAAAAAATAAACAGTCAAACTAGAACACGGCTTACTGGATACTTGGAACATGGTCAAAATGTATCTATTAAAATAATTAACGCCGCCAAGCCATCGATTGCGGACTGGCAACTTCAGCGCATATGATTAGCCTGCATTTAAAACTTGTTCCAAACCTGCTACTGTGTTAGTGCCCACTATAAGTTGGTACTTAAAGTGGCGCCACTAGTAAATTAAAGATCAACGTCCACATGTCAAACTCGGTACATTTAAACCTCAGAATGAGGACACATTGTAAGGAAGTTCGCACAAATAAAGTATCATTTAATTGGAGCGGCACTAATAAATTTAAAAATTATGGCTTTGAAATTTGAGAATGCTACCTGCAGGGCCTGATTTACCCATAGGCTAATAAGGCTAGAGCCTAGGGCGCAGGGACCTAGGGGGCGGCGGGCGCGGCGCTGAGCTGAGATTTACTTACATTTTTTATTATTCGTGATAGGCTTACGCTCGACCGCCAATTTGCCTGATATTAAGCGATACTGCGATCTACGATGGAGCGCGTTTGCGTAGAACATAATATTATTTGGTAAATCCTGCGTGCGCTCTCACACTAAACGGCACGTAAACCAGAGTTGGGCAAAATTTATCCGAATGACGAATAACGAATGAATTATTTGTTTCTTGCGTTATTCACGAATAATAAATAATTTCATTCATTCAAAGAAAAATTATTCGGATAACGAATAAATTATTTTATTCGTTAGTCGGATAACGAATAAAAATAAAACGAAACGAGGAAAAATGGTATTTAAATTAAATATTTATTTGATTTCAATTATTTATTAGGCATTTACAGTTATGATTATTTTTATTAATTGCCTGCCTGACTGCCTCATTAGTCTAGTGGTCCCAAGCGCGACTGCTACCTGTTCGATTCCCAGGTCGAGCAAAGTGTTGTTATTCAGTTTACTATGAAATTCTCAGTAGCACCTCGCTTTTAGCTAAGTTAAAAAGTTGTTTTTGTTGAATCGTGAATCAGAAACATGTCAAGGAACTGCCATGGGTTCTAAATATTAACTGATTTTAGGGGATTTTAGACTGCCTCATTAGTCTACTGGTCCCAAGCGCGACTGCTACGCTAGAGGTCCTGGGTTCGATCCCCAGGTCGAGCAAAGTGTTATTGAGTTTTTCTATGAAATTCTCAGTAGCAGCTGTCTGGATTTGTGCCCGGTTAATGGCTTCAGGCTCGCCCCCTATAACATGGGACCTAAACATACCAGGTGAACTGTGGGTGTACATTAAGTACGCCTCTGCCTAACCCTTCGGGTAATACAGGCGTGACGGTATGTCATGTTATGATTATTTTTATTTTATAATATTTTGATTGGTCTTTGTTCACGTGGTGTAATGGTAGCAAGCAGAGGTCCTGGGTTCGATCCCCAGGTTGAGCAGTGTTATTGGATTTTTCTATGAAATAGTCAGTAACAGCTCGGAGTCTGGATTTGTGCCCGGTGAATGGCTATAGGCTCGCCCCCTATAACATGGGACCTAAACATACCGGCGAACTGTGGGTGTACATTAAGTACGCCTCTGCCTAACCCTTCGGAGAATACAGGCGTGATGGTATGAATTACTTTCTAGGCAAGATTCAACTAATTACATAAAATGTTTACGCGAAATTGCGAAATAGCATATTAATATTCTAGAACGATCGCGAAATAACATTGCGGCGACGGAAATTTCTGGAAACTGAACCCGATATGTTACCTACAACTGAACATTTGTTGTGATCTTACTAGATCCTTCTAATATGACTAATAACACATATCCAAACATACTTCCATACACAACCAGTACCTACTATTTAAATTTCTAGATATTTACTTCTTATCATCTTATTATTAAAATATCAAACTTATTATTTTTCCTTAAAATCGTAAGGAAGTGGTAAATAAACGTTAAGAAAACGCATTTTAAGCTTTTTTTTAGTATTTTTACATAAAGTCAATGTTTATTGTCAATGTGTTATTTCTTTCGTGATATTCTACATAGAATCCTCCATTCAACGATAGATGGCGTTGGCATACTAAGGTTAATAATAGACTCTTACTTAACTATATTTGATTACCTTTTTTCCTCCATTCGACGATAGATGGCGTTGGCACACTAAGGTAAATAAGGTATTTGACTATTGATTATCTATTTTTTCTTCCATTCGACGATAGATGGCAATAGTAGTAACTTTAGACTGGGGTAAAACTCCCAAATGTTGGCTTGTTAACGTAAAATCGAACTTACCACGCCTATGCCATGCGATTTGACGGGATGGTCGCCGACAATATATTATGTAATAGTTATTTGATTAGCCGGCCCGCTATGGTATGGTTCCAGATGACTGGGGAGAGTAGCCACAATATTAGTACTTACCAGATTTAAAAAACAAAATAATTATTTTGTGACCGCAACTGATATGAAAGTGTGCTCGCTTTCTCTCCGTCATTTTTATATACCTACCTACATGTCTCACTCTCTCGTATTGTAATTAACCCTTTCTTGTACCGCCATTATTCATTAAATACCAGAAATAAGATATCATCTTATCATTTTCTCTTTCATCTATACATATAATAAAACAGTAAAAAAATGTGTTTGTACATTGAATATGTTTACAAAAAAAAAATTAAGCGACGGAGACAGTAATAGGGTAAGAATTAAAAAATCTGACTGTTTGTTTGTCTTGTTGTACACGCTAATCACCAGAAATACTGGACGGATTCGAATGAAACTTTTTTTGTTTTATACCTATTAAGCCTGGGCAACATATACGGTATAATTGATTTTGGAAACTGCAGCTGCATAATGAGCTAGCTAAACTATAAGAAAAATAGAAATGACGCCTTAACAAAAGTTGTTCAGCCTGATGATCATTTTCTGTTGAGGTATAAAGATAATGGAAAATTATTTGATTATTTTGAGCTGGGAAGTGACACTGGTCGTGCATAAAGACTTCAAGTGATAGCGAACTCCACGCGGGCGAAGCCGCGGGCGGAAGCTACTATACAATAGCGTATGTGCCTACCTACTTTTTAAAATCAAGCCAGCGGAACCCTTCAGAATTGTTTATTTTTTAAATGCTTACATAAGGTGTATGGCCAGATCTTAGAATGGTTGTTACTTTATTTTACATTTCTTATATGGTTATATTTCATAATAACACATTTCCAACATAGCACATCTCTATTCTAGAAGAATCGCGTAAATAACATTCTAACGATATCATTGTCGGTGACTATTCCGTCGAACTTGTAAGGCATTGGCGTGGTAAGCTTTGAGTTCGATTTTTTGTTAAGGTGCGCCAAAATTTGTCTGTTTTACCCTAGTAAAACGTTAGGTACTATGTATGCCATCTATTGTCAAATGGGGGAATAATAAGTAGAAAATTAATAATTATTTACCTTGGCTATGCGAACGCCATCTATTGTCAAATGGAGGAATATAACGTAGGTATTAATTGACAGTTTATATACAGAATGTCCCATACCTAGCGGTGCAATATCATTAAAAAAAAATACAGTCCTAGCTCTAAGATTGCTAGACCCGATTGGGTAGATTGTTGATCTTTAGGTACCTACACAGTTTTACGCAATAATTATATTTGTTTATGATGGTAATTTTATTGCATTTACATACTTTTTGCACAAATATGAAACATTATTTTTATTAAATATAAAAAAAACATACATGTACCTATGTGTGAACAAACCAGGCAGTACTTTTTATGCCAATCCGCCCTCTAGTTAGAATACAGACATAAGAATAAAAAATCTGAATACAATTAAATTATTAAGTCATAGGTTAAGAGTCTTAACACACTGAATGTAAATTACATCTTATCTTGTATCTAAACTATTGAGATTTTCCGAGCCAAATTTGAGCGCTCTGTGTAGGACAGTCTCTTCACATAAGCATAAATTTAACTAAAAACGTAGATTTTTTTAAAAATAGTGATCATTTCTATACTACTGAGAATTGAATTGAGAATTTCTATACTACTTGAACCATGCGGGACATCCTGTAGATTATCTACCTACTTTGGTTCGCGTGCAAACGCCATCTATCGTCGAGGAGTAGTACTTTATCTATGTAGAATATTCCCGATAGCTTTAGTCTAGGTTTTATCTAAAAAAAGCAAGGGATATGATAGGTTTAGGATATTCTAGTGTATGAATCCAGAAATGTAATATTCAAGGTATCACCGTTTGTTCGGCAGACACTATTGCTATCCAAAAAAATATTATTTAAAATAACGAATAAAATCAGGAATAATTTATTCGTAGGCAATTTATCTACGAATAATTCATTCGTGAATGAATCATTCGCGGATAATTATATGGCGAATAAAATTTTATTCGGATAATTATCTAGATAACAATTTATTCGAATAATGCCCAAGTCTGACGTAAACCCGCCGCGCCACTCGCCGCATTAATTGCACAGCAAGTTAAAACCGTTTTTTCGGCTATTATTTCTTTTTTTTTTCATTTCGTTTGACACTCAGGTGAGAGTGGGATAGGTGGATTGAGTGAAAAAAGAGAAGTAATTAGGTTAGTGAGGACTTATTTATTATGATTGCATAATAATCAAGTAATCAAGACGAGCCAAGTGGGGCGCAAGGGCACTACACAACCCTCACAACTTTGGTTTAGATTATAATTCAAACCCAAGTTATGAGAGTGGAGATAACCAAAATCGCGGACTTATTAAACATATAAAGTTTCAATTGCATAGCTCTTATACTTTAGATTTTATTGATATCTAAAAACCCCGACTTCGTCACTGACTCACTTACACCGATGATCATCAAAACTCATAGGGTATTTGCTGAAGTCCTAGAAAGCTGAAACTTGCTATAAAATCCAGTATTAGTACACAAGCAACAAAAAAATAATAAAACTTTTACCCCCAACCCCGTAAACTTGGCGATGGATCCTTGTATGAGACTTTTGACGCTAGAGGTTTGATAATTTATATAGGAACTCTTTGTTATTAGATAATAAAATACTTATTTCAGGATTTTTAGTAAATCGGGGGGTGATTTGACCCTTTGAATTAGGGGATGGAAGTTTGTACATGTTTTCCCATACAAACTTAATTTCATGCTGGAGATCTGAGAAATATACAAGGACACAGACCTCATATTACAAATTAAAAATGCGTGTTTCAGGTTTTTAAAATCATCCCTCAATCCCTTAAATTAGGGGATAAAAGTGTATAATTATGGGGCTTTCGTCAGGTGTCAGAATTACTACATTATTATACGATTACTACCTATACTGTTATGATTATGATTAGCCTGGTGTGTCCCACTGTTGGGCAAAAGCCTCCCCCTCATGTCTCCATATATCGCGATCTTTTGTTATTTGGACCCAGTCTACATTAAAGGAATCAAAATAGTCCCGCCGCCTATCGGTATTACCGCTCCAGTTAGTGATCATTTCATCCCACCGATCATCGGACATGCGACAGACATGGCCAGCCCAGCGCCACTTAAGCTTGGCGACCATTGGGACTACGTCAGCGTTTTTGGGTTTTGGAACGCAATGTAGTGTTACTTATACGATCTGTTCATTTGTATGCTATGCTCCATCGCCCGCTGACAAACCCTGAGTTTGGACTTTTGAGTACTCGTGAGTGACCGAGTCTGTGCTCTGTAAGTTAATATGGGGAGGATACACATATAGATGAGTTTCCTTTTTAATGAAATAGGAAGAGTACCCTTCATCAAGTCTTTGAAGGGGATATGAGGTATCTTTGAAGAGCTATTGCTCTTCCAGGCATTTTCAAAGATACTCATCAACGTATTGCGTATCTCTTTTAATATTGATGTGCCCTACAGGGTCCAAAATGGTTCTTGTTTAAATTACACCACCTCATTGTACATTATGGTATGTTAATAAAAAATATGAATATGAATGTGAATATTGTATATCCGCTCCATTAATAGCGATTGAGCGCTTAGTTGTGTTAGACATGATTTTGGCCTTGGTTATGTTTATTTAAAGTCCAATCTCTAGGCTTACGGTGTTTAGGTCTTTAAGCATGTTTTGAAGTTCTTGGGCGGAATATGCAAACACTACAATGTCGTCGGCGAAACGGAGGTTAGATAACTTCGTTCCTCCGACCTCAAAGTAATAAAGCAAATATCGCAAGGATTCAACATCTTTTTTAAATAAATGATATAATAATAAATTTCTTCTTGTACTTTTTTAGGACAAAATAAATAGATTGTAAAAATAAATGTTGGAATTATTTGGTTCCTGTCGTTTACCTACTTACTGACAGTCTGATTCAAAGATGTTAGGTTACGTAGGCTCTCTTCTGTACATAAGAATGAAAAGGTAGAACAGAGGACTAACAGGCTGGGGGGCGCATATTCATAGTTAGCCTAGGGCGGTCAGAACTCTAAATCAGGCACTGGCTACCTGCAAAAAGAATTAATTATTGTTTACGATTTGTATAGTTAAATGGTACTTAAGCTTGTCTGTTTATCTATGTGTGTGTAAAAGTGACTTTACTTAATTATACGATAATATTTCTTTATTGGCAAAGCTGGTTCATTAGTCTTATGCGCGATTGCTACACTAAAACTATTTAGTTTTTTTTTTTAATTCTCAGTAGAAGATTAATTTTAATTTTGTTACCGGTAATTGAAGGTTCACCCCCTATTATATGGGATCTAAACATATCGACCCTGCTGGGTATATATTTGTTTTATGAATATTAATATCAATAAGTTACAAGTATTGAAAAATAAATTCCATTTCCGTCCTTTCCTCTTTAATTATAAAATCTGTCGCAAAAAATAGACACAATTAATAAACTCTAAAAACCAGACAAAGCATAAAATATAATATTTCCCACAAATGCATGAGAAAATAACCTATCTCACATCATTAGCAACTTGTTAAAACTATAAAAGAACAAAAATATCGATCGACATAACATAAAGTCTACGGTTATCAGTAATCTACACCCGTGTTACCGACGCATTAGGATATCGATATAAAGTATCGATAAAATTGACAAATTCGATTCATTTTGTATCGTTTCCTTTATATTTTTGACGGTATTCGAAAAAGTTGCATAACATTTTGTGGTAATTATTATGAACACCTGTTTTAGGTAAAAAAAGGGTCGGAAATAAAATATTATTATATTAATTGAATAGATTTTTTTAAAGCTTACTAGTAATGTGGGTCGCACATTAAACTGTAATAAGCAAAAAGTAAGGTAGCTGTTAGTAGTTTTAATAATAAGACATCCAACACCTCCGGCTTCGCGTGTCCATGGATGCTGTAAAGGATCCGACACGTCGATTCGAAATGTCTTTAGTAACTTCTACTTGTCGTGGTGAATGTCATCATTTCCATGGCTTTAACTATAGGTTATGGGTATGCAAGTGCAGTTTTTAGTCGGTAACTTCCTAGCCTGCCGTGGCAGACGATCCATGCAGGTTTTCCACACTCCAAAAAGTGGTAATCACTGTTACAGGAAAGCAATAATTTGGGCTGAGTTGTAATTTAAGTACACTCAAGATTGACGAAAATTAATTTTTTTTTTAATACCCAAAAATTACAATTTGAAACTAGATCGAAAAATAGGATATCCGTATTTTAGTAAAGGAAAATTTCAATCGCGGGCAAGATTCGAACCTGCGTCTCCTGGTTGGATACACCAGACGCTCTGACGTCTAAGCCACAGCGAACCCCACCCACCAGATTGAATTTTGCCTTCACATTCTGATTTTTTTTACTTTTACTTTACTTAAATAACTTTATAATCTTAGCATGGAAAATGCATAAAAGTCACAAAAAGATATACCCGTATTTTTTATTTTCCCGATATTCCGATGCGATCATTTTCATATTTATTTTCGACTTTGAATGGGTTTGAATGGCTTAATCGGTGAAAAAACTTAATTTTTATGACTCTTTACAAATTATTTTTTATCAGTTTGGCAACTATCATAATTATTCGTAACCTTACATTACGTATTTCGTTGTTGGTTTACTAATATTTAAAAAAAACATTTTTTCTCAGTTTCCGCGCATTATGTGATGTCATCACACATTTTTTTTCTCCAAAATGAAGAAATATAAAAAATAAATAAAACTGTTATGGAACTCGGGATAGGAAAACGAAGAAATAGTATTTTTGATGGTTGCGGTCAATTCACTAATATTACGGGGCGACCCTATAAACTGGGCAGAAATCCAAACTCAATGCTGCTACCTACCGACAATTTAATAGAAAAATCTAATAATACTTTTACCCGACGTGGGAATGAACCTAGGTAGCATAGTACCTACGACCACTAAAAATGATACCGCCAGAAAGAATTTAACATTAATAATTTTACTGTCGAAATTTTTAATTATCTAATCACATCCTGGTGTTGGCATCTTAAAATAATTATATCTTATTTATGAGATGACCATATAGGTATTTATGGGTTATTTATGGTTCAAAATAACACCTTAATTAGTTCACAAATTAGTTGCGATGCCGTAAATCATAGTGCCAATAAAAATAAAACAAGATCTGTCTTTAGATAAATTGGTTGAAATTATGACTGTCCTTTTTGAGGTGACAAAGTGTAGTCTTTAATTGATTTGTCGATAAATAGCTGTCACTTAAAAAGGTAATGATGATGCCCATGAAAACCTCGTTTTTCTTAATCCAAGGGAAGGTGTCAAAATACCATTTTAGTGTAGGTATCGCTAGGGAACTCGAGGAATATTTTCTCAAAATCTCTAAGTCCACCGGGTTAGGCTTGTGTCGATGCAACAATTCATAGAAATCTTAGAACATTACAAACAGCGAAAGGAACAGGGACAGGTTAGAATACAGTTCCTTACTTCAGATAGGCATCTCGAGTAAGGTAAGAGGCGAGAAAACTTCTTACTTGGTCAGAGGTAGGACCTTTCGGGGTCTGACTGACTGGCGACCACCCTTAAGTCGGAGTTTGTCCTAAAGCACCTTGTTGTGTTTCGACTTTTGCACGTGAAAGCCAGGTCTTCATGGTTGTAGAGGCTCTGGCAGTCTGTAGTCCGTAGGGGTTCTAAGGCTTGGCAACGCATCAGCAACACCTTTGTTATAGGTACCTATCTATCTATGGATGGCCATTATTACTCACCACCAAGAAGAAATTGTGTTTGCTGTTTTATCTCAACTGACTTGTGTTCGATTCCTAAGTCAAGCAGTGTTATTAGGTTTTTCTATGAAATTGTCAGTAGCAGCTCGTAGTTTGGGATTTGCGCCCGGTTAATGTCGATAGAATCGCTCCCTATTACATGGAACCTAAACATACCAGAGAATTGAGGGTGTATATTAGTACACCTCTGCCTAACCCTATGGAGAATACAGGCGTGATGGAATATTATGATAAATATGTATCTCTAAAATTTAACAACCACTTTGCTAGTAACTGTGTATTATAAATAGTTTCTCATTCAGTTCTCAATGTCCAGTATGCCATAACTTAAACAAATCACGTTCACAAACAACCAGCTTCGGAACAAGCATCCGTAGCTCATACCAATATTTGTTTGGGCGTGGGAATCGGTCCGGCGGCCATTTCGTAATACAATGACGATTCAATAGTCGTGTGACTGTAAGCATGGTTACTAAACCTGAGCTCTTGGCTTCGATTTTCAGGTAGCAAACAGTTCAATCAACGTCAAGCATTAGTCATTATCATCATTAACCCATACACTTGTTCTATTGCTGGGCACGGGTCTCCTCTCAGAGTAAGAGGCGTTGGGCTATAGTCCAAAGTATTGGGTTATAACTGATCAAACAAGATATCTGTTATTCCTGTTACTGTTACGCAATAATAACAGATGTTAATATCTGTTGTTAAATAACAGCCTGCTATTTTTCTAACAAACACGTTCGGATACGCGCTATTAAGTTTCGTTTTAAGTAATTTCTGTTGTAATTTTACTTTGACTTCTAGCATAGCAGTCGCGGTTAATACCTCTACACTGATAAGTGATAACTCAGTTCAGTAGCAGTTAAAATATTAAAGAGTTTTACAAATGATCACCTAATATCAATTAAACTTAACGCAACAATATGAAATATCTGTAAATGTTATGTTTAAATTTTACACTTCATAGGCACGAAACTTGAATACTTACAGAAGTCCATTATAGTAGCAGGACTCAGTAAACAGTAAGATAATTATGTAAAAAAAATACTATTTAGTTTGTTTGATAACTAAATTATTAAACTAACTATCATAATAAATATCAAACTATCATAATAAAATCACTATCAGCCGGAAGGGTACCCAGAAGTCTGGCTGCATTGCCACGTTGGATGGCAATTTTCATCGATAAAAGATATACCTAAAAAAGAAATGATCACCTAGCTTATACCCTAAGAAAGAAAGTCGTGAACTTGACAAAATGTTGATACTGCTAAAATCATCATTACGCCTTACGCACTTCACTTAGTCGCGTCGTTTGACGCAATTTTCTCTATCATTAGCTCCTCAAATTGACGTCAATGTGCTGGTAAATACGAATCTTTGTCAGCAGATGTGTTGTGTGGAAAAACATTAGATTTATTGTTATTTGGGAGATTTTTCTCACAGGTGTGGTGTCAAATGATTATCGTTACCATCATTATATAGGAGACGCTATACTTTTCTCGCAATCAGAATTCAGTGAATGTCTATTGTAGGCATTTGAGGGTAATGCTGGTTCAAATATTAAAACAAGCATATCTTCTTGCATTTTCCATGCTAAGATTATAAAGATATTTTAGTGAAGGAAAACTTCGATCGCGGGCAGGATTCGAACCTGCGTCTTCTGGTTAGATACACCAGACACTCTGACCGCTAAGCCACCTGCCTACGAGATCTATTGAAAAGCAAGGTAACTTGCTTTTCAAACCTAGAATAGCCAACGTCACCTTAAGACGTAAATTCAGAATGTGAAGGCAAATTTCGATCTCATAGGTGGGACTCGCGGTGGATTAGCGGTCAGATCACCTGGTGTATGTAACCAGAAGACGCAGGTTGGAATCCTACCCGCGATTGAATTTTTCCTTCACTAAAATAACATCAAAACAAACATTCAGAAGTCATTATATGCATCGTGTAACTTAATAAGCGCAAGTCCTCGAACAGGTCGATTAGAATATCGAGTCATAATTATAATAACGAAACCCGAAAGTCATTTTGAGACATATAAGCATATTTTTTATACGTGGGAGAGCCGTGCTTCGGCACGAATGGGCCGGTTCGACCGAGTGATACCACGGCCTCACAGAAAACCGGCGTTAAACAACGCTTACGTTGTGTTTCGCCGAGTGAGTGGGGTTACCGGAGGCCCAATCCCCTTTTAAAAGGTCGGCAACGCACTCGTGACTCCTCTGGTGTTGCGGGTGTCCATGGGCTGAATGGGTGATCGCTTACCATCAGGCGATTCGTCTAATCGTTTGCACGCCTATGCCATAAAAAAAATCTTTTTCAAGATATTAGTTATATCAACTAAACATAAAACTTGTTGCCGTACCACATTCGTACTCGAAAGCACTACGATATCGATGGTTACACGCACACAATAACAATTTAAGCAAATAGGTTTCAGTTTTACCCACTGATGGATCAGGGGGCCATATTTCAAGTATTATTTTTTTTTAATTTACACATATTAAAAGCCATTGTGTACTGGCTACAGCTACTTATATAATATTATTGTTCAATAGTCTAGTGGTCGTAAGTGCGATTGCTTAGCGTGAGGTCTTGTATTCGATTCTCAGGTCAAGCAAATTATTATAGGGTTTTTCTATGATATTCTCAGTAGCACCTCGGAGTTTGGATTTGTGTCCGGTTAATGGCGATAGGCTCGGCCCCTATTACATGGGACCTTAGCATACCGGCGAACCAAACCCTTCGGGAAACAAATACAGACGTGATTTATAATATTATTATATCGATGATACAGTGGTCGTTAATACGGCTGCTTGACGTGCGGTTCGGAGTTTAATCCCCAGGTTGAGCAAATTTTGATTAAGATTTTTTATGAAATTCTCAGAAACGACTCAGACTTTGAATTTGGGCATTAAATGGCTATAGGTTCATATCATATCAGCCAATAAAAGTCCATTGCTGAACCTGAACCATGGCCTCCCCCAAAGACTTCCACAAGGACCGGTTAAATGCCGCCTGCATCCAACGACTCCCAGCGACCTTTACCAGGTCGTCCGTCCATCTTGTTGGAGATCGTCCCACACTGCGCTTTCCGGTGCGGATAATAGGCTCGCCCCCTTTTAAATAGGACGTAAAACACACCGACAAACTGTGTGTGTGCTTTCAATACCTCGGACTAATCCATAATGACGCGATGATGTATTACGTTATGTATGATTATATTATCAACGAAATTCAATTATAATTGGGTCATGTGTTATTTTTATCTTCAAACCGGAAATATGTACGCAGTCGTAAAATATTATTGTACAGTCAACAGCACATGAGGTAACCACAAACTATCTTTCCCCAATAGATAATGAACTCTATTAATTGGATATTAAATTCAAAATCGATTGAAGAAATTTGACAGTTTTGGATACCGTGATGTGCTATTGACTGTACTTACTCAAGGGCGTCCATTTTAGGTTTTATTTAAACTATTGACAGTAGAATTAGATTATAGTTATAATAATATTCTTATATTTATATGTATCATATTATCATAACATAAACATACCATGGAAAAATGTGGGGAGAACTAAACATACCATCACGCCTGTATTTTACGAAGGGTTCTGGAAGTCCTGGGTTCAATTCCTAGGTCGAGCAAAGTTTAATTGCTTTACAACAGACTCTGATGTGAGGGTGGTCAACTTGATGGCAATAGACTCACCCTATTACATGGAAACATACCAGCGAAATGTGGGTGTAGATTAGTACGCCTCTGTCTAATCCTTCGGGGAATGCAGGCGTGATGGTATGTTTTATTTGTATCTCCTATGAAAGCGTATCAAAATATTTTTTGTTATTTTATGACATGATCATCTCATAACATGTTCTGAATTGAATTGAAATCTCATTAACAGGGCCGGCAAGAACCGACAGAGTTATGACGTATAAATAATCCTACAATAATAATTAAAATTATATTCCGTGACAATAATTTTCCGTAGTCATTAATCTACACAAAACGACGGCCTCTTAATGGACCAAAAAACAATAATTATACGAGTACACTGTCAATGTCAAAAACAAAATGGAAAATATCCTTCGAATGATATTCTGAAAGATATAGCGCGCTCAGTGCATCTTGGGCCATGACAGGGAACGAGAAGTTGGTAACGAAAATGGTTTTTGACAGCAGTACGCTGGAGTTGTTAGATTCTTGTTTTGATTTAAATATTTTGTGTGAATAGAATAAAATGAAAAAAAAAATTTGGTAACCTAGATTATTTCTGGGAACTAATAAAGTACAAAATGTAATTCAAATTTAGTCCCAGTATGGTAAGCGTTACCTTTTTAGTAAATAAATATATATATTTTTAGTATATAATATTTTATAGAACTCGGAATTGATTCGAACAATAAATTCTTGAACATGTTTAGTTTCTTGAAGTTGTTGCTTATTATAAGGGATCGGGAGCATGTTTTCAAAATATATATCTTCGTCGAAATACCGATAAAACTTAAAAGATAGTAAAAAAGCTAAATTTTAAAATAATCATAATAAAATTATCCGCAAGTTAAATTGCCTTTGCAAATATCGCTGGTGTAAAGCACTAAGATGTGCTGGTCACTCTATAACTTGTCGCTTACGACAGTAATAACAGATCGAATGAAGTGTAAAATACTTGTATCCTTACAGTCGTAAATAGGCTTTCAATACCATTGTAATAGGGTTTGCAATAGGTGGTTATAAGAGTGTTACAAAGGATGCCCTTGTTTGGTCGTTTTATTTTGTTGTGAATTAAAGAACATTATATTATTTTGAACAGCTTTCAATAAAAGTGGGAAAATAAACTCTGTTTTACACTTCCAATTACTAAAGTGATTGTGCAATATAACGCTAAATATGAAGTATAAGCTGACCTCATATGATATAGGCTTTTTGAACTTTAAATCTGGCAAAATAGGCATTAGCCTATAACAGCCGATTCGTATATCAAAATCCGTCAGTTGATTTACTAGAGCTAGGATTTTGATATAATATAATACTCGTAATATACGTTGTGTCAAAATTCGATCTATAGTAATTAAGCAAATTGATTGACATATTTGATATACCTATATATTGTATAAACCAGCTGTAAGTCAAGTTATAGTAAGTAAATCCTTTCGGAACGCGAGTGACACCGCAAGAAACAGCTAGGTTTTAATATCAAACTGAGACACAGCGACACGTGAACGCGGGTTTATTTTGTCAGTGTATATTTTTAAACGGACCTATCCCAAGGATTCATGCCTCGACTTCAAGAATCCGTGTCTACTCAACCGGAACACGGCTATTTTATGGGAAATGATCGTCCCCTTCTTTTGAAGTTATGGTTTTTATGGCCCAGTCATTTCCCTACCCGGTAATGACATTTGTGAGTGACAGAAATGTCTTTAAAAAATTGGACTGAACTTTTTCGGGATATTGTTATTTATATTTTTGCTTCAGTCGTCCTGCGGATACAAGTAAGGCTGATATGTTGCTGTATTTGATTCCTTGCTTTACCAGTGTTATCGGGAATTTCTGAAACAAATTATGCGGCGATAGCCTTAATGGCTAGGGCGTTGGACTTGCGATCATATGGTTGCCGATTCGAAACCCAGCCATTGCACTACCGACGTGAACCCACTCGTATCACGAGTATTTAGCTTAGCACGAGGGGTTAACAAGAATACAAGTAATGTGCGACCCATATAGTTAGTAAGATAAAAAAATCTCAGTAGCAGCCCGGAATTTGGTTTTATGCGCGGTTAATGGCAATAGGCTCGTTCCCCAATTATTTAAGGGATCTAAAACATTCTGTATAATATATATATCTGATAATTATATGGCTCAAGAACTTGTCGAAAAGTTAAAGTAATTGTTTTTGTCAAATTCAAAGCATTCACATTCAAAATTTAAATAACGAATATAATTTGTGTATCTATGTACTCCTTCTAGTGAAATTAATATAATTGATGGCAACATTGCTCGACCGCTTCTTGTAAAGCGTAATGTACCAAACGATACATTGCGTCTTGTTCTAAATGCTATGCTCCATTTAGATTGCCTAGTACTGGAGTTAGATACTAGAACGGGTGGAGTAAATTCAATTTTCGAGTCACTATCTCCATAATATAACTTAACTGCCTCGATAGCCTAGTAGTTTTGAGCGCGCCGGCTACGCTAGAGGTCTTGAGTTCGATTCCCAGGCCGAGCAAAGGGTTATTGGGTTTTTCTATGAATTTCTCTGTAGCAGCCTGAATTTTGGGGTTTGTTCCTGGTTAATTAATGGTAATAGACTCGCCCCCTATTACATGGGATCTAAACATACCGACGAACTGTGCGTGTTCTTTAGTACGCCTCTCCCTAACCTTTCGGGGAATACAGGCGTGATGGTATGTTATGTTCAACGACATACTTAACATGTTTCATTCGTTAATTTCTTAAAGCATTTGTTGTGTTGGTTTCAGTAGCCTAGCGGGTAGGGCATAGCTAGAAAACGTTTTTGCCCACTCTAGAAAAATCTAAACTGTTGATGAATCACCTATTTCTCTTCACATGACCGTGATTCGTTTTTCTGAAATAAAACAATGAAGAAAAATATCGTTAGGGAAGTGCTGGAGAGATTTTCTTGCCAGCGAGGTGAACTAACCCCTCTCATTCTGACAGATAACCATTGACTAGAGTGGTAAAGTAAAATGGGTTGATGGAGAATGGTGGTACTGTAATCCTTGTAAAACCTAAGAGTTGCTCTGTATGAAAAATAAAAGCAATCAATAACATATTCTTGTTAGATCAAAATTTAACAAGACAAAGGAATCTTGTAGCTCATTTAAATTTAAGCTGAAGCGTAATAAATATCAATCGATGGCTATCAACCTGTTTTAGACGCCATTTTGAGTTGCAAAATCGATTTCTTATAATGAAAGCAATCAAATAGCCTTTATACCTTACTAATATTACTGCTGCATTATCGTTTTAAACTATGTTGCTATCATCGAGGTATTAGGTAGGTACAGTAAACCCTCAAAAGTCCCAAAGCGCGCTAAGGATTACGTTGCTTTGAACAGTACGAGCGAACTCGATACAGTCAGTGCGTGTCACTTGTTAACAACAATGAATAGAAGGTCATAAGTCAAACTAAACGTCAAGCTATTGCGTTGTGAGATTGCCTATGGACTTTTGATCGCCACTGTACATACTGGATACAACATGAAAAAAACTATCAACTTTTTTCCTAATGTGATTACTTCACTTCGTTCACTCGTACTGGTCATTTCAATATTGTATTTAGGACGATATAACTAATAAATAAATAAAACAACATTAAAGTTAATTACGTACTGTTTTCACCAAAATATTGAATGTGTTCAAATGCACTAATTTAGTTTCATTACTCTAATACATAATATCTCAACGGGTATTATTACGTATAAAAAACATCGTGTCTAGTCTATAGCCATAAAATATGTTACTATGATGAAAATGTCAGCCAAATCGAGTTTGAATAAAAGAATTTTATTATTGTAAACGTTTCAAACATAAAAGGAGTTTTGATTTAAAGATCATGAATTAATAGAATGAATCCTAAAGTTATTAGTTTTTGACAATAAAGTGGTAGTAAAATTTAAATTTTGTATCTTTATTGCCAATAAGTATTAAATGAGAAGTAATAATTAATTCATTATTAAATTTTGAAAAAAAATTAAACGTGGATGATATCTACCACAATAGGTACATTAAGATTTTTTTTCGTTTTGTATAATAAATAACTCCCGCCACTTTCACTGTCAAAGTGTCTGTTTTTGCTACCTATATAAAAACGAAACGTTTTTGTTTTTCCTTTGTAGGTATGCAATTATTGTATGATTGTGTTAATTGTATTGTGTAAATCAGGATTTTTATGCAAATAAATCATTATTATATTATTTTCAAACTTTCCTGTCTCTTTTACGGCATCATTGTATCAATCTCTTAGATGACAATTTCTCGAACATGATCTGCCGGTTGTTGTAACTCGTCTCGGATAGATGGCGCTAGGTTCGTACATCTATTTATAAAGAATAATAATTCCAGTTGGAACACATTATTTTATTAAGCTTGACAACTTAAGCCGAACCGGGCATCGGGCAAGCTAAGATATGAAACTAAATTATAAAATAAATATTAGCAAAATAAGTAAGATTTCATGATCCTTTACAGGGATCAGAAAAGTCTTTAGTATGTTAATATGTTGTAAAAGGAATTTCAATGTAAAAAATTGATGACATTTTGACTCAGATTTGTAGTGCGTTTAAAATGCCTGCATTTAGAAGATACAATAAAATTATTGGATATTTCAAATAATCGCTTTTCTTTTAGACATGTTCCTTTTAACTCGTAGGTAGGTAGGTATATAGTATTTTTTTTGTGTTGATTAGGTCAGCAAACGAGCAGACGAGTCACCTGATGGTAAGTAGTCTCGCCGCCAATGAACACCTGCATCACCAAAGGAGTTGCTGATGCGTTGCCGGACTTTAATAGCCCCTACGGATTGCAGACTGCCAAAGTCGCAGCAACCGAAGGGAAACTGGCTCTTACACGCAAAAGTCGTACACACTAAAGGTGCTTTACGACAGACTCCTACGTAAGGGTGGTCGCCAGCCAGACAGACCCCGAGAGGTCCTACCACCGAGCAAGTCAGATATTTTCTCGGATCTTACTGTATTCTAACCCGTTGCCACACGGGTAAAAAATAATGTAATACTTTAAAATAGCTTAAAGCTACGATGTTTTCTGCTTTCTTCCAAATTAAGTACCTACTATGTACAGAAAAAGTGGTTCAGCATAAGTTTTAATAAGTCTTATTTATAACTCTTAAAATATTATGTTTATACTTATGTAATTTTACCATCGTAAATCTTAGGTGCGTTTACAAACTCAAATCATACACGATCAAACACATTTTCTTAAGTATAACAAATTAACAATCAATAAATTCAAATTAAAAATAATTTTATATTCCAATACTTACCTACCTAATCCATTGCTTGTCACAAAGATTAAAAATGCACAATATTAATGGATATTAAAAAGAATAAACTTATTTATGAAATTAAACTTGGCACTCGCCTCTAATTAATGTGCGCTATGAGCAAGTAATGTGTCAGTTCAAACGCTCCTCAAGATGCATTGTAGGCATACCTCAGACAAATCTCGGCTATTAGGCAAATGCTTTTAACACGAATGTGTATTAGGGCTGCTACTTGCAACACAAGATCTTTTCGTTTTTAATTTCGAGATTTCTTATCGTATAAAATCATGTGAATTAAATTGAATGGATTTCTAAAGCATTGGCAGTCGATTCTTCCACAAGGGCGCAATATTGGGTAATTATGAGTTAACGGCATATTAAAAGCAACATTATATTTTTAATTTAAGAATTTAATAAAAAGTTAACTCTTCCGTACATACGTAAATATCTTAGGATACCCACCCATATATAAAACATTACATATCTGAAATGTAGAATGCGCTTCCCGAGTGAATCTTTCCCGATACATATAATCTGAGTGTCTATACGAGTATAACACGAGTGAATCGGTTTCTTCTAGACAAGCGTGCTCCATATATAAATAAGGCTATCAAGAATAAAACAATCAAATATCTTTTGAAAAAATAATCAATATAATATACTTATTTTTATACCTACATTAATATAAATAACTTAAAGGTGCCAACCCTAGCGGTATGCGTTTAAATCCGTACCTACATTACTCGGTAGGCACTGTCGTTGCGTTTAACCAAATTGCTTGCTTTGTATATTACACCATGTCATTATTTATACACATATTTAATTGTACAAATACTGTGTGTATTTCACCCTATATATGTAAGAGAGAACAGGCATAATGAAAAAGAAATAGAGTTGCTGTATTGAAAAAATGGTATATTGATGCGGGATTGCGAGATATAAGCTTTAACTAGACTGGTCATAGATACAAGAAAAATAGATCAAATTATGCACCAAGAACCATAAACTTCTATAGTTTCCTTAATCTGTGGCTCTGGTAGATAGCCATGCCTGTTGTGTTGCCAGCTCCCATTTTTCATTGTACAGTTGCATTTTGATTTGTTGTCTGTCATAAGGGCGAAAATAAAACCTTTTTCTTTATTTCTTAACTTTTATATAGAATTAAAAGAGTGATAGATTAGAAAGCGGTAGATATTTTAAAAGAGTGTCCATGGAGTTTCTTGCCGGATTCTTCTCCATAGGAGCAACCTTTTGGAACGTTGCAACTAGAATCATAACGTTTCATAAACGCTTGTTAAAGCTTATTTTAAATAAAAACATTTGAACTTGAACTTATAAATCGGCCAGAACTGACAATGTCAAACCTTTACAAATTCTGCTAATAAACAATCAAAACATTTATTCTTTGCCCAACACTATTGATTATCTTTATAGAAAGAAGAAAGAAAGAAAGAAATAAATATTTATTTAGCACAGCATAGGAGACACATATAACATACAATCTGATATATAAAAAAAAAGAAATATAAGTATAGATGTGTGTATGTCTCACAGCTGGACTAAAAGGGTGCCCAGATCAGCTTAATGTCAAGCAGGTGGTTCTACCTACTTGACGCTGGTTTTCATCTGGTACCCGTGTAAAATGCTCCACAGATGCCAATGGTGGTTGAAGTACTTGTTTATGCATATGTGTGTGTAGTGTGTATAATGTATTAATCTGCAAAACAGTGTTTTTTTTTATTATAGCTTTATTTTAGCTGGAGATTAGACCATTAGTGCGAGCTGTGGGGATCTCAAATAGCCTCTGCCTTGCACAGAGTCTCAACCCACTGTTTGCGACCAGCCTCAGAGATGCCAATGCAGATGGATTGTCCGGAAAACCTCGAACACATATTTAGCTAGAGTCACCTCGCGTCTAACTTCCAACTATGACAAATAGGGTTGGAGACATAAGTGGATCATAAGGGTACACTCCATAAATTGTTGAAGGTACAGATATCGTGTTTTGTTTTGCATCTTTTCCACCAAGAGGCTATATTTATAAACATCACGGGTATTCCAAATGATAACACTCGATTCTAATTGGCTCCTAACTAATGCATTGTACAATCTCTTGATAGAATAGGTACCTACGTAAAACAAGTAAGTAGGTATATTAAATGATAATGACACGTGTGTAATTCAATTTATAATTGCGTTTCTGTAGGAGTGTTTGTGAAAGAAAAGGGAGTAATTTAGAACAAAATTTCTCATTGTTTAGAAGCCAAACATGCCTTAATGATGAATGAGGCTTGAAATTATAAAGACGATGTTTGCTGCTAAGGTTTGTTTTAGCTCTTGTTTTGTATAAGTATAGAGAATACCGTATTCATTTAAGAAGTGTCTGTGTTTTTTAATGTACTTCGAAAAATTATTAGGTTATTATTATTTATTATTTTTAAATCCACACTAGGATTTTCTTCTGTATTGTGGGTGCGTTTCTAAACACAAATTCTCACATACAAAACGCTCAACCCTGTAGATCATACAAATATTTGCTCCGTGTGGGGATCGAACGCACAACACGTATCGCAGAATCCGATCGCGCAGCCGCTACGCCAAACGAGTCTTCAGCTGTTATAAGTGTTATTAAGATTTTCTATGATTTTTTTTGTTGGGATTTTGATTGTGCTCCCAGGAACATGGAACCTAAAATCATAGTGTACATTGGCACACCTATGCCAAACTCTTCGGGGAACACAAGTATATTCAATGCCAAAGTGTAGAGCCGGTATTATGGTCTGTTCAAGTAAAGAATGAATTTAAAAACAACTGCCGATATTGTGACTTCTTTCTCACACTGACTAACTATAATATTGTGCTAGAAAGAGATAGTACAAAAATAATGGAGTATTCTTATAATAAGCTATTTCAGAATTCATTCTTTAACATTTTCCCATATCGGCACTATTACCTTTCATTTAGAGATACTCTATACTTTTATGACATCCTCGTTATTCGAAGATGGCTTCTCAATTCGAACTAGCATCTAATACAGAAGTTGTAATATCCTGTGTTTGATTTGTATATTCATTAATCGGAGCAAGATGTGGGTATAGTGCGTAGGATATAGCGGATACTGAAATCGCTTATGCTTGAGAAAAATAGACTTCTTAATTCGTAAACATCATCAGCCCATCCTAGGGCACAAAAATGGATTTTCCATTGTTTCTGCAATTTTTGTTACTTGATGGGTAATTATTATAATGATGATAATTATGATATATTGTGGTATGATAATGGGAAATTCAAAAAGGTTGTGCAATAGCCTGTTGAGCACGGTTACTTTACAGCTTAATGTAAACAAGGACTCTGTTGCAGGAAAACCTGTTGAAATGATATGTTCTATGAATAAGAAAACGTTGTGTCTACTGCAGGATCCAAATTAAAGACAAAATCTTCGCCTTAAATAATTGTGCTAGGCTTGCTTGGAAAGTAATACTGGGTTTTTCTTTTTCGGAAATTCTTAATTGCATTCTAATTATTCTCCGCAGTTCGGTGTTTTTGCATGATGGTTGATATTTTTATGTACACAGATGCCAGACATCAACCACAATATAAGTTGCATGATGATTATGGTCAAGGATGACGTCCGCAGTAGCTGACGTCATCCTATCTGCTGTTAGGTTGCATGATTTTTATATAACATCGTTGTCGGCTCTCATTTCTTAGTCAGGCTTATCGCTTATCGCTCCGCTAGTCAACATAAACCAACCCTAAATTCGTAAGGATCGTAAAATGGTAAGTACTTACATAAATTCTAAGCGGTCGACTGACCAATTAGTTTTAATTACCAAAGAGTGTTGTGGTCTTATCAATACTAAGAGATCGAAGTATCAAGTTACCATTTAAAAACACAGTGGACAAGATTTGGGACATTCTGGACAAAATATTTATTATGAAGTGAAAATAAGATTTAATCGGAGCGGATTATAATTTTTGAATCACAGTAGGCAAACTATTCTGGATAAGTTTATAAAAATGTCAGTGCACAGTGGGTCGAGATTGAATCTTGTGGAAATTACGTCTTTTCTATTTAAAGCACATTTCGTAAGAAGTTTTAATGGTCGATTGATAAGTATGGAAATGAAGTTACTGTATTATGTTTATCTTATAACTTGTGAGTAACGGTGAGTAATTAAGCTTATTACTTACTTACCAATCTAAAGGTATGTTGATTGGGAAATTTAGAAATATTAATTACATAGTGATAGAAACGCTTTAATAGAACTTAAGTTCTTGCCGATATTTTATTTTATTTTAATAGCTTCACTCATTAGCAGCAGTGATAATCTAGTGATATGACAGTTGGGCTGCTAAGTCAAAGATCTCGATATCTCCAAGTCACGCAGCTCTGACCTATCAGAATCATGATTGCTTACATAAATATATCACCACGCCTGTATTCCCGGGAGGGCTACGCAGAGGTGTACTAATGTACACCCACAGTTCGCTGGTATCCTTAAGTCCCATGTATTAGGGGGAGAGGCTATTGCCATTAACCGGCCACAAATCTAAACTCCGAGCTGCTACTGAGAAATTTAATAGTAAAATAACACTTTAAACCCTGAGAATCGAACCCAGGATTTTTAGCGTAGCAGTCGCCTTTAGGACAACTAGGCTAATGGATTTCCTAAACATACCGGCGAACTGTGGGTGTACATTAGTACGCCTCTGCCTAACCCTTCGGGGAATACAGGCGTGATGGTATGTTATGTTATGTTAAAAAAGTACCGACGATGTCCAAATCCTAATTCTTAGCCAAACAAATTCTTTACAATGTTTGAAACACCAACAAAAATCCTTACTTATAAACGTGAAAGTTTGTGAGTATGTATGGATGTCTGTTACTCTTTCACAGCTGAACGGATCTGGATGAAAATTGCCACACAGATAGATTATAGGCTGGAATAACACATAGGCTACTTTTTATCCAGGTCGGACACAATACTTAAGTCCACGCAGACATAGTTGCAGGGAAAAGCTAGTTCTCCATGAATGTCGGTAGTTAGCACACAATGCCCATAAAAGCCTGCAAGTAGAACGGTATAACCTCATATTTTTAAATATTTCATGTCAGAGAATAATGGTTTCATTACCGTAATAACGTTTTTAACTATAGAACTCCGGGAAGTTAATATTATGTGCAAATGGACTGTTGTCGGCGCCCGCATCACATTATAAAAAAGTATCTATATGGTAGTAGGTATTACTACTTATATGAATTTACTGCCTCGTTAACCTAGTGGTAATGAGCGCGACTGCTATGTTAGAGGTCCTGGGTTCGATTCTCAGGTCGAGCAAATTATTATTAGGTTTTTCTATGAAATTCTTAAACTCGAACTCTCTTGTATTTTATTCGATTTAGCTCGGAGATTTGTTTATTTTTTAAATCGTTGCCCTTCACTAGGATTTTCTCCTGTATCAACACAAATTCTCACATACACAAAGGCCCAGAGCCGGAACAACTATGTGCAGATCATACAAAAATTTACTCTGTGTCAGGATCGAACCAACAACACGCGGCGCAGAAGCCGATCGCTCAGCCGCTACGCCGAATGTGTCGTGTATTTGTGCCCGGGCTCGCCACCTAAACATACCGGCGAACTGTGAGCGTATATTAGTACACCTCTGCTTAACCCCTTGGGGAATATTGGCGTGATGGTATGTTATGTTATGAATTTACATTTGATGACACAGTTGTAGTGGTTGAGAGAATATTTCTTGTGAGGCGGGTTCGATTTTAACTAAATATAACTTATTCCTTGTACCTGTCTCGTTAGTTTAGTGTTCGAAAACGTAAGTACTGAGCATAATTGTTGGATCGATTCTTCGGTCCAGTAATGTTATTAGTTTTTCTATGAAATACTCACAGAGTTAGGATTTGTGCCCGATTAATGAGAAGAGGATCGCCCCCTATTACATGGGACATAAACATACCGGCGAACTGTGGGTGTACGACAGTAACTCTGCCTAACCCTTCGGGGAATACAGTCATGATAGTATGGTATGTTATAACTTGTTGAATTTTAGTTTAGGAGTTCAATACCCTTTGAAATAAAATTTACGACACTGAGATTATCACTGAACTATATTTTGATCATTTTTATGAGACTTCTTATGTTAGGTTGATATTTTCTTATCGTGACTTGATATAATTTTTAAAAATCACGTAGCCTTTCTTCATGGATGGATGGATAAAAAATAAAGTAACTATTTCTAGAAATTTATTTTTATACTTGCATTTCTACAAGACAAATGGAGACAGCTGAAGAAACTAAATCAAATACATCGTCTCGTTTATTAATACCCCACACACTGCTACAAATACGGCCAATTTGTAGACAAAAATAAAAATAATCTCTATTATTATACCGGTCAACTTGTGGTGTCAGCAGAAGTCATTAAAGTTTAACAAAGCAATGAAACATGCCTCATAAACTGTCCACTTGGAATTAAATTCTTATCTTACGCCACAAACTAAAAAGTACACGCTTGAGATATTCAGTTATCCTTAATTTAGACTTAGAAATAAATTCGAATTTACACTCGAGCACGAATCAAAATGTCGTAAAATTCCAAGGCCATTTCAAATGTAGAACATAACTCAGAAATTATAAAGTCAGTTTTCCTTTGCATTGCACAGTGGTGCATTCTGTTGAGACTGTGGACAAAAAAACAAACGGTGCACTGCGGACAAATTTAGCGAGAGACGACGAAAAGCGCGCAAAAAGTGAGCTCAGACGTTCGCACCCCTTTTTCAAGGTAAATTTCCCGGGAACACGAGGAATTAAAATAGGTATGAGAGTATTTTTCCCGGGATTTTTTGTGGAAATGTATTCCTTTTTTGCGTGTTACGGAGAGGGCACAGTGTGTGTACGTTGATTGTGTCGGGATATTGTTAGTTAGATAAAGAATGCCGTGTGCAGAGAAGAAAGAAAAACATTACGGTTTTATAGTATACTATATATATATATAGCTTTTGCTCGCGGTTTCACTCGCATCCCAAAGGATTTTTCAGACAAAATCGGAGCCTATATCCTTTTCCAAAATCCAATCTATCTCTACACTAAATTTCATCAAAATTGAAATGGGATTTAGGAGTGCAAACTTAACAAATAGATAAACAGAGTCAGAGTCGCATTTACAATATTATTATGTTTAACCATTATCATCAACCCATTTACTATCCCACTGCTGGGCACGGGTCTCCTCTCATAATGAGAGGGGTTAAGACAATAGTCCACAACGCGAGACAAATGTGGGTTGACAGACATATCACTCCGTCGAGTAACTTTTTCAGGTATACTGATTCATAATGATATTTTCCTTCTACAGACTGCCTCTTTAGTCTAGTGGTCCCAAGCGCGACTGCTACACTAGAGGTCCTGGGTTCGATCCCCAGGTCGAGCAAAGTGTTATTGGGTTTTTCTATGAAATTCTCAGTAGCAGCTCGGAGTCTGGATTTGTGCCCGGTGAATGGCTATAGGCTCGCCCCCTATAACATGGGACCTCAACATACCGAAGTATCTGTGGGTGATCATTAATATCCATCTGTCCATCCCTTCGGGGAATACAGGCATATACATATGATGGTATATTATGTTGACTGCCTCATTAGTCTAGTGGTCCCAAGAGCGACTGCTAGAGGTCCTGAGTTCGATTTCCAAGCCGAGCAAAGTGTTATTGGGTTTTTCTTGGAAATTCTCAGTAGCAGCTTGGAGTTTGGGACTTGTGCCCAGTTAATAGCAATACGCTCGCTCCCTATTACATGGAACCTAAACATACCGGAGAATCTGTGGGTGATCATTAATATGAAGGAAGGAATTTATTTATATTCATAGACAAAACATAGACAGTGACAAACCATAGATGACGACAGGATGTACACTAGTGTTACTATAGGAATATTTTGATTAATTACTAACACCCCCACTATCAAAATATTACACTGTTTCAATACCTAAAATATTCATGAACTTATAATGTTTAATAGGGCATAGACTTTTTGTAAAAATGTCGGCTGGCATGTCAGCTGTTGGTAAATACTGTAACACAACTATTTTATTCAAAATTACCTCTCTACAATAATGATATTTAATGTCTATATGCTTAGTTCTATTATGAAATATAGGATTTACAGATAGCTTTAATGCACTCTGATTATCATTATATATGTTAATAGTATATATTCTACCAGTAATTTCATATTGTAAATTTCTAAGATAAACTGCTTCTTTACAAGCTTCTGAAATTGCAGTATATTCTGCCTCCGTACTAGAGAGGGCTACACTTCTTTGTTTCTTACATCCCCAAGATATTACAGACCCCATTAACATAAAACAATAACCTGAATAAGATTTCCTATCATAAGGATCATTTGCCCAATCGGCGTCAACATAACCTTTGATATCTGGATTTCCAGATTTACAATATTTTAAACCTACATTTTTTGTTTTCTTTAAATATTTTAATACTCTTTTAGCATATAACCAATGTTCATTACCATGACAATTATTAAATTGACTAAGGTATCCCACAGCATAAGCTATATCTGGTCTAGTTAGAACTGCAAGATACATTAAGCTGCCTATAAGCTGTTGGTATGGATTTTGACTCTTATTATCTAAACATTTTTTAACATTTAATTTTATCTCCATTGGTGTGCCAACAACTTTACATTCTGTCATATTAAATTTGGATAACAGCTGATCTATATAATTTTCCTGACTTAAAGTAACAACATTTTTATCTTTATCTATGTTAACACACATACCAAGACATTGTTTTATTTGACCCAAATCTTTTATTTTAAACTGAGAACTTAATATTTCTTTTAACTGTTTCATTTCAGTTTTGTCATTTGAAAACACAAAAAAATCATCAACATATAATGTAACTATGGTCCTCTTACCATTAACTATTTTTGTGTATAAACAAGGTTCTAATTTAGATTTTTTATAACCATTCTCTATCATACAGTTATCAACTTTCTTGTGCCAAGCTCTAGAGGACTGTTTGAGACCATATATAGCCTTCTTTAATACAAGAACTTTCTTTTTATCGTTATCAGAGCATAAAAAGCAATCTGGCTTTTGCATATATATGGTTTCCTCCAGCTCTCCATTGAGAAATGCAGTTTTGACATCTAAATGTGCTGTATCTAGATTTAGCTGAGAACATAGAGCAAACACTAATCTTAATGTGGTGTGTCTCACCACCGGAGAAAAAGTTTCATTATAATCAATACCTGACTTTTGACTACAACCTTTTGCAACTAGTCTTGCACGATACCTAATATTATTATCACCATCACTCTTCTTTTTTAGAACCCATTTGCATTTCACAATTGTCGCATTATCTGGCGCCTCTGCCAGTTCCCAAGCATGATTATCTTCAAAACACTGCAACTCATCTGTCACAGCCTGCAACCAATGCTCTTTTTCAGGTCCCTGTAATGCGTCTTCCAGTGATATCTCACTCATATCTATTTGGTTTTCATTCACACACATATTTGAAAAACCGTATCTTTCCGGCTTTCTTCTCTCTCTTGTTTCTGCTACTCTTTCAACAGGCACCACATCATTAAAATCTTCATTTTCACTGGGCATATATGTGCTATCATTTGGATCACTAAATGTAGAAATATACGAACCATCATCTGATAGGCTGTTGTCCCCCACTGAATTTGGACACGCCTGTTCAGCATCTGGCTTCAAATGATTATTTTCTTGAACAACAATTACATTTTCCAGCTGAGAATCCCTTTCTATGATGATAACATCTCGACTAGTGGTTATTTTTTGTGTTTCAGGGTTAAAAACTCTGTATCCTTTTGTGTCTTCAGAATATCCCATTAAAATACACTTTTCTGATTTTTTATCCCACTTGAGACGCTTCTCCTTTGGCACATGTACCATTACAGTACTGCCAAAAATTCTGAGATGACTTATATCAGGCTTTGTCTGCGTCCATAACTCAAATGGAGTTTTGTCTTGCAATGCAGGTGCTACTGTTCGATTCTGCAAATAAACTGCAGTATTAGCTGCCTCTGCCCAAAATTCCTTTCCCAATCCAGCTTCAAATAAAAGACATCTAGCCTTTTCAACAATCGTACGGTTCATTCTCTCGCACAATCCATTCTGTTCTGGTGTGTAAGGGTTCGTTTTCTGATGAATTATTCCCATATTCTTTAGAAAATTATCAAATTCATTATTGCAGAACTCCTTACCGTTATCAGTCCGCAGAACTTTGATTTTTCTGTCGAGATAGTTCTCAACCTTAGCTTTATAGTTTCTAAAACATCTAAAGGCTTCACTTTTATTTTTCGTAAAATAAATATAAGTCATCCTGCTGTAATCATCAATAAAAAGTATAAAATACCTTGATCCTCCGATGGAAATATTCTCCATTGGCCCACACACATCTGTATGCACTATATTCAATAAATCAGTGCTTCTATTACCGTCACTAGGAAATGGTAGTCGACTCTGCTTCCCTTCACAGCAAATTGTACAGGAATTCTTACTAATGTCAGTCTTCTTATCAATTGATAAGCCATCAACTGCATTCACCATTTTATTCAGGTAAGTACTATTCACGTGTCCTAATCTGCGATGCCAGGTGTCATTGGTTACCACGGCGGCAGCCGTGAAATCAACAGGTGTGTTCAATCTATACACTCCATTCACAAGCTCAGCCGTCGCCACCAGATTTCCTTCTCTATTGTAAATCTCACAACCATCGCTTACAAAAAACACTCTGTTTCCTTTACTTATTAATCGACTCACTGATAGAAGATTCGTCGTAAGATTCGGAACACATAACACTCCTTCAATTGTCACATCATAATTACATTTTTCCGTGCATGTCCTGATCTGCACGTCACCGGAACATACAACAGGTACTTTACTTTCATTAGCAACAATTATTTCTCTTGGAAAACAATCATATGACACATTCTTTATCCAATGTTCATTTGTTGTCAAGTGAACACTTGCTCCAGAATCCAAGTACCATTCTGTTTTGCTATAACTACCATTTAAAAACACTGCACTAAACGCATTTGTTTGCTTCGGTGAATTTTCTTTTGTTTTTGTTTCAGTTTTATCTGATATTGAACACTGATTTCGATAATGTCCTAGTTGTTTACACTTGTAGCATTTTATTATTCGCTTGTTTGTGTTGGCATTTGACTTCTGTCCGCCATCATGATTTCCTCTGGCCATGGACTTGCCATTTTTCTTATATTGGCCTTTCTGAAATGCTACAAAAGCGCCATCTACTTCCTTATTTTCTGGTTCCATATCTAATAATTTAGATTTAATGGCGTCCGTTGTGATCGACATACCAGAATGTTCAATGGCCATTATCATAGGGGAAAATTTTTCGGTTAATCCAGCAAGTAATAATGAGCCGATCCATTCATCACTTATGTTAAATCCAGTTCCCGCCAGCTTTTGACCGATTTCAACAATTTGTGTAACGTATGATGACATCGTGTCACAATTCTCAAGTCTAATTGAAATGAGATTTCTAAGAAGACTGATTCTTCTCGTGAATCCACAATCGTCATATAATGACTTCAGCTTATCCCATAAACTTTTAGCTGTTGTAACATTCTTGATGTGCACGTAGATTGATGGATCGATCATCAATATCATTTTTGCCTTTGTTTTAGCGTCCTCTTCGGCTCCTATAGCTGGTTGGTTGGGCTCCGGCTTAATACATTTCACCATGCCCTCCAACACTAGGACGTTTTCTACTGCAAAACACCATTCGCTGTAGTTTTCGCGGCCTTTAAGCTTAGGTACGTTCACCATATAATTCGGGTTATTAGCCATCTTGTTAATTCACGAAACACTACTATGGGTTATTTTATATTGTTCTCGAACTTCAACTAAATAGTGATTGTAAGTCCATACAGAAAAACAATATCACAGTAAGAAACTAACTGCCTTGGTAAGAGAGTTCTTCTATGGGTCTGGGCCCATAACCTAAAATAAAACAACGTATTCGACTGAACGCTATGCAAGAACGGAAGGAAGGAATTTATTTATATTCATAGACAAAACATAGACAGTGACAAACCATAGATGACGACAGGATGTACACTAGTGTTACTATAGGAATATTTTGATTAATTACTAACACTTCTGTCCATCCCTTCGAGGAATACAGGTATATATATATGATGGTCTAATATTATATTATATTTTACACACGGTTTCAGAACGCCTGCATATTGATTCGTCATTTGATTGTTTTTGTAACTGACATTGCTAATTTAAGCGATTATTTATCGTTCGCAAATCGGAGCAGGATGCTTTCAATGAAAACAAAACAAACTAACAAATATAATTTCGCTTCGTCATCGATACTAGTGTTGCAGCCGATTTTGCTAGTAGTTTTTTAAATTCAAGATAACTTTGTAATAAAACTACTATTTACGGATTTTTCTAATAAGTAATTATAGATTGACGGTCTTTTTTATAAAATTATAAAACGTCTTAGACACCTGCCATAGTTATAATATTATAGATATATGCATCGGAAAGCGCAGTGTGGGACAACATCCAACGAGAATCGTTGCATTTCAAGACTAAGTCTTTAGGGGTGGCCTTTATTCAGCGGTAGACTTCTATTGGCTGATTTGATGATGATATCACAAAATATCACGTGTCAAAACAAAAGAAAACATAATTATAGCTATAGAAAGTTTATATAAAACTAGTTTTTGTCCGCGACTTCGTCCGCGTGGAATAGTTACTTTGTTCCATATGAACTTTCATCCCCTATTTTATCCCCTTGGGAGTAGAATTTATCAAAATCCTTTCTTAGCGGATACACGTCATAACATCTACCTGCATGGCAAATTTCAGCCCGATCCCTCCAGTGGTTTGGGCTGTGCGTTGATAGATCACTATGCCAATCAGTCACCTTTGAGTTTTATATATATAGAGATGTAGATTATATTAAGGCTCCTCCTTGATTTATTCTACATTTTATATAAACTTTCTTCCCCGGTAGATATAATTGGGTATCTTTAAATCACGAGTAAATCGGTTTCTTCTAGGCAAGCGCGCTCCATCGTAGATCGTTGTGTCGCTTAATTGCCCACAAAAACGTAATACCAAAATAAATCGTAATCCGGACAATATTCTATCAAATTCTGTTATTATTCGGAGCTTGATACCGTCAATCTAGGTTCCTACTGTATCTATTTCGTCTATTACTACTTCACTGGACATAAAAGATTGGAAAATCGTCCAAAACTTGGTAATTTAATCAAACATTGCATTCGCTTACATTTATTTCCAGTGAAGTATTTTGGACAATATGGTAGCATAGGAACCTAGATTAACGGTATCGGAATCCGAATAATAACACAATTTGACAAAATTGTGTTTGAATTACGATTTATTTCGGTATTACGTTGGTAAGAAAAATTCGGTCCGCCGGCCTCTGAACATCAGGCAAACTGGCGGTCAAGCGTAAGCCTATCAAGAATAAAAGAAGTTGTCACAGAGCCAGGCACATCTTATCATAGTGAGCGACTTGTAAATATTAGATAACTGCGAACATTAATTACTTAATTAATAGGTACAATTATTTTAATTTATACAAACTTGTTTCATAAAATATAGTCGCACACTAATTATGCAATAATTAAAAAAAAGTAATGTCAGAAATGGTAATGGTATATTAATGTCAAATGTTAATTAATGTCAATTTTACATAACATAACATACCATCACGCCTGTATTCCCCGAAGGGTTAGGCAGAGGCGTACTTAATGTACACTCACAGTTCGCCTGGTATATTTAGGTCTCATGTCATGTTATATTAACCGGGAATGGCTATCCATTAACCGGGCACAAATGCTGCCTAAATTTCTAGTTGATGAAGGGATGTGATCAGCTTCCACAGGTCTGATCGATTTGAAATTTGGTATCCTGTTACTTCAATGATATTGCAAGAATATGGTAACCATGATTTGATGCTGCAGGGGTTTTTAATTTTTTTAATGTTATTCATTATAAACAAACCTACAATCATATTTCTTACCCGTAGTATATTATGTAAATCCTATCTCAAAGATGTTATTATAAGAGGATTACTTATTGACTTCTCAAGTGATGTATGTGGTTAAAAACATGTAAATATTTTAAGATGAATTCAGATTTTTGTAGGCCAGTCGTCACTCGCATTGATTTATATATTTTCAACAAAGCATTTTAGTGTATATTGTTTTAGGAGTTATACTATAGAAACGAATCGAGTCTACATAAAATAGGTATGTGGGTTATAATAATGATGAAATCATTATCAACTGCGTCATTAGCCTAGTGGTTTTGAGCGCGACTGCTACGCTAGAGGTTCTAGGTTAGATTCTCAGGTCGAGCAAAGTGGTATTGGGTTTTTTTTTGTGAAATTCTCAGTAGCTGCTCAGAGTTTGGAATTTGTGCCCGGTTAATGGTGTTAAGCTGGCCCTTTATTACATGGGCTCTAAACGAACTGTGGGTATACATGTACGCCTTTGCTTAACCCTTCGGGGAATACAGGCGTGATGGTATGACATCATCATCCTAGCAAAAGGCTATGATTGGGTAAGGCTTAACTATTCTGAAGTTGGCTTCTAGCTTAGTTAGATAACATACCATCACGCCTGTTCCCGGAAGGGTTATGCAGAGGCGTATCTACTAATACAGTTCGCCGGTATGTAAAAGGTTCTAATATGGAGCGAGCCTATTTCCATCCACACATTGACCGCGGCAGGAGCGGCTTAATCTTGTAAATCAGCTTAGATATTACATAGCCGCTAGCCTATCTTAGTGCTGTTATAATAAACATTTTTAAATTCCAATATACAAAGAAGTCCCTTCTAATTAACAACCTAGTAGCTTTTGATGTACCAAAATAACTAAAACGGAATTCCTAATCGCTAATCATTATTTCAAGGGTCTTGTTCAGACGAGAGATATTAATTATTCCAAAATTAAAGACGCTACAATGAGCTTTAAGTACATAAAGGTAGGAGCTAAATCCCATTGAAGCTTCAAATATATTTCTGGCTAATTAGGCACTGTAGTAGAGAGTGGATTAGAAGAAACGTTGAAACAATTGAATACAACGATTCTAAATTTAAAATAGAATAGAATTGGAAGCTCTTAGTAAAATATTTTACGGTTGAAAAGAGACAGATATAGATAACACAATCGTTTCCTTGAATCTTTTTGTTTTTGGTTGTACAACGGGAAAATGGGAATTCATTTGAAGAATTTGAACTTCAGTCAATTGGAAACAGTTTAATGTAAACGGACATTTAGATCTCGCAAATAACATTTTAGAATATGGTTGAGGCGTTCATGGTTATATTATAACACTTATAATTTATTATCTATCTATACTTATAATAAATCTGTAAAGAGGTCAATTCTGTACATGAAATATATTTCCAAAATAACTATCAGCGGGTGATTAGTGATCGATACTGACGCCAAAAATGCAATCAGTAAAATTTTTGTCTGTCTGTCTGTCTGTCCGTCTGTCTGTTCGTTATAGAAACAAAAACCACTCGACGGATTTCAACGAAACTTGGTACAATTGTTCTTCATACTCCTGGTCAGGTTATAGTATACTTTTCATCACGCTACAATCAATAGGAGCAGAGTAGTGAAGGGAAATGTTGGGAAAATGAGTGATTCATGAGAAAGGTTTCAAGCTATAAAACATCACGCTACAACACTCAGGTTACAACGCAGGTGAAACCGCGGGCGAAGAACTAGGGAACAAAGTAACTATTCCACGCGGACGAAGTCGCTGGCAAAAGCTAGTAACTTATAAAGTTATAAGACAAGTGCTTAAGTTAAGGGTCCGGCGGAGCTTGAATTGCCCACAAAAACGTAATATTAAAATAAATCGTAATCCAGACAATATTCTATCAAATTGTTACGGATTTGGATACCGTTGATCTAGGTTCCTGTCGTACTATTTAGTCTTTTACTATGTCAGTGGAAATAAAAGACCGGAAAATTGTTCCCAACTTTGTAAAGTTATCAAAATTTGCATTCGCTTATATTTATTTCCAGTGAAGTATTTTGGACGTAATGGTAGGGTAGGAACCTAGATTAATGTTATCGGAATTCGAATAATAACAGAATTTGATTAAATTGTGTTTGAATTACGATTTATTTTGGCATTACGTTTATAAGGGAAATTTGGTTCGCCGGACTCTTAATTTAAGATTTTGAGGTTAGATCTTTTTTCATTGTGTGGAAAAATCCTCGTCCGCCGCCAATAGCGGTCTTGCCATACCATTCCTTGCTTTTTATGGGATTGTTATCACATTTGTCAAGAACCCAAAACCTTGCCAGTCCTTGGATGTGTGATCATTCTTAACTTATCGAAAATCATTTGCGTCTCGAAGCGTATCTTACAATTAGTCCTGAGTTCCATACGTTTCGGGTTGTCAAAAGGCGGAATGTTAGACAGGCCTTTCAATAGATCATAAGCGACTCCCCTTCATTCTAAAATAAGGAATGAAATTACTTATCGCGGGAGAGTCATGCTTCGGCACGAATGGGCCGGCTCGACCGGAGTGATACCACGGCCTCACAGAAAACCGCCGTCAAACAACGCTTACGTTGTGTTTCGCCGAGTGAGTGAGGTTACCGGAGGCCCAATCCCCTTTTAAAAGGCGGGCAACGCACTTGTGACTCCTCTGGTGTTGCGGGTGTCCATGGGCGGCGGTAATCGCTTACCATCAGGTGATCCGTCGGCTCGTCGTCGTAATGGTATGACGTATAAACTATAATTCAATTACTAGAAACTACTGTGAATATCCCAAGTGGAATAATTTTCAATATTCATTTTTATGTTTCACTTTGAGTATCAAGCTCAAATATTCGGTGCTCTAAGCGTTTCGGTGCCCAAAATATTGATACTTAAACTGGAATAAAATTGAATTAATTTTTAGTTCACATCCAGCATCAAGCTGAAATTGGTGCTATTAGTAAAATATACTTTAACATAACATACCATCACACCTGTATTCCCCGAAGGGTTAGGCAGAGGCGCACTAATTTACACCCACAGTTTGTCCTATGCAGTAAGGGGCGAGCCTATGGCCATTAACTGGGCACAAATCCAGACTCCGAGCTGCTACTGAGAAATTCATAGTAAAAACCAATAACACTTTGCTCACATTTGGGGTTCGAACCCAACGTAGCAGTCGCCCTTGGGACCACTAGACTGTTAAAATAACACAAGAAGTTAAAATAAATGTACGAGTGGAATATTACTAAAGACCACGTATCTCTATTAAGATCAGCAGTAGAAATCTTTAGCTGTTTTTGACTAACTCATTAAGACCTTTTGTTACTTTGACAGATTTATTTTAAAACCAACCATACTCAGTTTATTTTCATTCACTAGTCTGCCACACGCCAAAAAGTTTTAATTACGGAAATCGTCGTCAGAGTTTGGGACTTTTTTTTAGTAATTTGTCGTCAAGTTTGTCTAAAAATCATCATAATATCATATCTCTTAGAAATTCATTTGAGATGTTCAAAAAGGGTTTCAAAGAAAAGAATTGAGAACTAAATCGCCCCATCCAAATACTATACGTAACAAGTGCAGTTTAACTTTTCAGACGATTCAAAAAACTGTTATTTCGTGTTCCACTTTGCTGATATCAAACACACTGAATGTTATTGTATCTGCGTGTGTTGGGCTGCCCACGCGCACCTACCGAGCCCAGCCGATGATTAATACGTGAGAAATAGTGCGAAGTGTAAACCATTCCAGATACACGTTACGCAGGTAAAAATGTGGAAACATTATATTTACTGATGAAAATTGGTCAGTTTCTTATGGTACGATAATATGAGCTTACACTGCTTCTCACTTACTACTTACGTCCATACGCTACGGTAACCGCTTACCATCAGGCGGGCCGTACGCTTGTTTGCCATCTCAGACTCTCAGTGCTATAAAAAGGTAGTGATAATTATTAATACGTACATGATTACGTAAAGTCAGAGCCTCGGACTCGAATTCGAGACCTTTGACTTGGCAGTCCAGCGGTCATACCACTGCTTTTGTAATCTAGTGTTTATTATAAGACAATAGACAAACAACGAATACAAATTCGCAGACCATATGGTAACGTTCGGTGTCCACGATGCCAGAATAAATCTAATTATATCGATGAATTAATGCGGCGTATGGTGAAGATCACCATCGCCACGTGGGCCCATGAGTCAATGGGAACTGAATCGAAAACCATATGGATGTGGACGTATGAACTGTTGTGTAGTTATTGCGAAATAAATTACGCCAATGACGACTCATAATTATCTCGTTTATACCTTTAGGTTTGTGCTTGCTACTGATAGGTGGAATGAAAAAGTTAATCGTTGTGAAATCGGTCTTCGAGCAAATACATCTTCTGTATTTCTTTTCAGATTTTTGTATTTTTTTGTTTGTGCCGTGTCGAATTCCCTTCCCCATATGTCATGCATTAGTGATTACAAATACATAATATAACTGTCGATCCTGAGTTCATGTGCAACGCATCTCGCTATAACTATTTCATTCGCTTAAGCATAGGTACGTATGGATTCTTGAAAAAAGACATCGCGAGGAAATCTGCGAAGGCTTGTCTCAGTGCCGCACAGTAGTGTAAATATTGAGTTTCAAAAATCTATCGCCGATATGATGACGATGAGCTATGCTTAGCATTACGGGCTTTTTCTTTTGCAAAAATTGTGGCACATACATAGCTAAAGAAAGCCAATGTGTATTATAGTAACCTATTTTCTTAATAGACTTTTACGATGTATGTAGGAGGGTGTTAAGAATAAAAGTTACCATTACATCTGTTTTATCTTTTCTTGGTAGATTGGTGTCTAATGCTTTGATAGAGATTTTGACTAAATTTATGATAGTGTTATATAATAAGACTAGTTACGTTTCGGTTGTTACCCACAATCGTGTTTTTTTTCCAATAATGTGAATTTCCCAAAATCTCACTTACCTATGTACCACTTCTAATTTCACATACTTTACCCCGAGTGGAGATGGGTTAGAATACAGTTCTTCACTGCCACCACCACCTCTAGGGTGTCTGAGTGGCTGGCGACCACCCTGACATCGGAGTTTGTCGTAAAGCGTCTTCGCGTACATGTTTCAACTTTTGTACTTTGTCTTAACAAAATGTTAAACGTTTTAAGTAAGTAACTGTTTTGTGATTCAATGCTAGTTAAACAAGAAGATTAGGTATGATTAATTTTAGATATTTTCTATGTCATGGTGTTTATCACGGTATAGAATTTTAAAATGAGTACTGTTAATAAGCGTTTATTAACATATCATTATAACAAAGGATTAACACATAACTTCCAACTCTTTCAACTGAAAAAGTTAACGACAAAACAGTTAAATTTAACGGCATGTCAATACTTTAGAACAAACAAAATAATATGCCTAAACCCTTCGACCGGATACCGACCACGTGTTACCCTGCGCTCACGCACATTTCAAACAAGGGGGCGTTTTCTAAAAATATAACGCAGAATTGTAAACGCAATAGGCGCTTCGTTAGTCACTTCGCGTTCACCACGATACGCGGTCCCGAAATCCGTGCCCGGGTCCCGAATTCCGAATCCCGAAATCGCGAGTCCCGTCTTTTATTCGATGATGTTCTAAGTGTTTGAAAATCGAATTCTAGTGTCGAGTGACAGTGTGTTCTTTTTTCGAGTTTAAAAAGGTAAGTTTATAAAGTTCTTATAACAGTGTGTCGCGAAATAAATTCGCCATATTTATTTTTAAAAATTAAGTTTAAAATATGTTTATACAATTTAAAAAAAATCAGTTCGCACAGCAACGTTATTTCGGTTGCAGAAAATCCAGGGCGACCTCTTTAATTTCTAAATACACACAATAATAAATTTATGTGTTACAAATTCTTAGAAAAAAATCTTCTTGGCTTTAGTCTAGACTGAATAAAATATTTTACTAGAATTTTTCTTTGTTATTAGACCTTTTTGCTTTCTTGTGCTTCCATAAAATATGAATCTCGGAAACTTAATGCTTATTTGACGCCGTTTTAACTTCTACAAAACGCATTTTCTTATGAAAAGCTCTGATAATAAAACTGTTTTAGACGCTGAACTGACGATTATAAGAACTTATACTGATTATATGACTGCGTCATCAGTCTAGTGGGCCCAAGCGCGACTGCTACACTAGAGGTCCTGGGTTCGATCCCCTAGTCGAGCAAAGCGTTACTGGGTTTTTCTATGAAATTCTCAGTAGCAGCTCGGAGTCTGGATTTGTGCCCGGTTAATGGTTATAGGCTCGCCCCCTATAAAATGGGACCTAAACATACCGGCGAACTGTGGGTGTACATTAGTACGCCTCTGCACTACCCTTCGGGGAATATAGGCGTGATGGTATGGTGTGTTATAAGAACTTATGTAGGTATTTACCTTTATTTAAAGGCGTAAGTAAGTTTTCTTAATACTAAAACCTATTTTTCAATAGATCATTACAAAAATTATCAGTCAGTCTTCGAAAATTCTTCACGATAGAAATTCTGATTGAAAACTTTAAAAATAGCTATTGAAAAATCAACCTAAGAGCTTTGTATTACAACATTTGGATAAATTACTTCCCTTGTATGACAGTCTGCAGTCCGTAGTCTTATAAAGCTCGACAGCGCGTTAGCAACTCCTCTGGTATTACAGGTGTGTCCATGGTGGCGATGAGTACTTACCATCAAGTGGCTCGTCTACTCGTTTGCCGACATTAACAATAATAAGCAACATTAAATCATTATAGATCCTAAATGGTTATTCAAAATTAAAAATGATTAAAAAAGCTAAAAGTAATTTGCAAAGACCTATTCAATGATACCTTTATATATTTCGATGACTTTCATTATTTTTTCACATTATGACATCTGCTTGTCACCATATTGAAGTTTGATTACTGTCATGTCTTTAGTGACATTCTCATAATTAATATGAACCAAACGATACCTTTCAAACTAAAATCCATCAAGCCGGCTTTAGGCTTCAGAGCGTAACAAATATATACATACATACACTCGAAGAACATAACCCTCCTTCTGACGCAGTCGGGTCAAAAGAAGCTACTTTGCAAATGTATTTTATACTCTCTACTCTGAATTTTAGAGTATAAAATTAGATGTCAGCGGATATAGATGTTCCTGTACTCACAGATCAAGAATATAGGATGATTTCACGAAGTATGCTAACAATATTTTATTTATTTAGATATCGATTCTGCCTAGAGATATGCCTGCACTGAAAATAATTAGTTATTTTTACCTAATGGGAAAATGCGTAAAAATCTATGATATATTTAATTAGTACTCAGATCTTATAATTTGAAACTTCGATATAATAAAAATCATACAATCACGCCTGTATTCGCCGAAGGGTTAGGCAGTGGTATACTGACGTACATCCATAATTCAACGGTATGTTTAGGTCTCATAAAACAGGGCGAGATTAGCTCCGAAAATTACTCCTAGCTGATTCTGAGAATTCCATAGAAAACCTAAAAATTTTTTGCTCGACCGGAAATCAAACCCAGGACCTCCCCTATACTAATGAGGCAACTGTTTTATAATGATCACTGAATAACAACTTCTTGTATCTATTATAAGTATGTATTCTTTCAGCCTAGGTAAAATTTTACGTGAAATATAACATACCATCACCCCTGTATTCCTTGAAGGGTTAGGCAGAGGTATACCAGAATGTCCGAAATAATAGTCAGGTAATAATACTAATAAATGAATGACGACACGTTTGGCGTAGCGGCTGAGCGATCGGCTTCTGCGCAACGTGTTGTGGGTTCGATCCCCACACAGAGCAAATATTTGTATGATCTGCAGGTAGTTGCTCCGGGTCTGGGTGTTGTGTTTGTAAACGCAACCACGATACAGGAGAAAATCCTAGTGTGGGGCAACGTTTTTTTTCAAAAATCAAATCAAATCAAATAATAAAACGTGATAAAATCCGTAAAAAGTGTTTTTTTTATAAAATAAAAATCCGACAACTCTATTGAGCTGTCCGTCCTACATAACATTTTTGTTCGACGATCTAAAATATTGTAAAATAAAATAAAAATTCTTTCAAATTTAAACGATTGCCACACACGAGACAATAAAAATATTTTATTATTACAATACCGTAGAATTGAGCATTTCCGCTAGCAAATATTCCATTTAAAAATATCGTTGTAACTAGCTTTTATTTTTTTTAATCCGTTCAAAGCTAGTTTAGGACCACAGTGTTTTTTTAGTACGTATGTGATTTTATGGAATGGGCAGAACGAACGGTTTGAATTCAATCTAGATGCTGTTAGCCAAATGTATTTGTGTATGGACCATGTTAGGTATTAAATACATGGCAGTGAAACGCCTTTATTCAATCAGCCTTAGAACAACAACAATCATCACGCCTGTATTCCCCCAAGGGTTAGGTAGAGGCGTACTAATGTACACCCATAATTCACCGGTATGTTTAAGTCCAATGTAATAGGGGGCGAGCTTATTGCTATTAACCGGGCACAAATCCAGACTTCGTGTTGCTACTGAAAATTTCATAGAAAAACCCAATAACACTTTGCTCGATCTGGGGATCGTTCCCAGGACCTCTAGGGTAGCAGTCGCGATAATAGACTGCTATGTATATATGTTAACTATGTTAAGTAAATAAATATATACATAACTAAGTGTAATAAATGTAAATTCAGAATGTGAAGGCAAATTTCGATCTGGCGGGTGAGACTCGCGGTGGCTTAGAGGTCATACCGTCTGCGGTGTATCTAACCAGAAGACGCAGGCTCGAGTCCTGCCCGGGGTTGAATTTTTCCTTCACTAAAATAACAACCTAGGTATATTTATAACACTAGCTGTTGTCCGTGGAGTCACTCGCATCGCAAAGGACTTTTTGAAATAAGGGCTGACTTTTCACTCAAGGCTTACGTGACTCTATAAGACGTTACGTAAGTCTACGTGACTTAAAAAAGAAAGAAGAGCTTCGAAAAACCGTCAGAGTTGGTTAAAAGTAAATTATAATTACGCGCTCAAAAGGGTGTCAAAGTCAAATCTTTTATTTCAAATAACCAATATTACAGGTACTTTTGAATTGTCAAAACTAGGTGACGAAAAATATCGTGAGGAAATCTGCATGCCCGAGAAATTTTTTTACGAGAATTTTTTCGATAGCGCGCGAAGCAAGCTAACCTGCATTAAGCCAGCGTGCTTGTCTATAGCTTAATCGCTCTCATTCTGAGTGGAGACCCGTGCCCAACCGTGGAGCAGTATAATGAGTTGATTATGTTATGTAGGTAATAAGGCGAGCCTATTACCATTTACCGAACGATTGATCGCACACGACAAATTTTTATACCTACCTACCTATAGTTGCGAAAAAAAATATTTTTTGCAAAAAATCGGAAACATAATGAAATCGTAAATGCTTTGCCACTGTTTCCGTCTCGGATTTACGATCCAACTGTCGGATCGAACGTGTATTGAGTGTTCAAACAAATACTCGTATATGGAACACCTTCCGATCGTCGGATCCGACAATCGTATGGAAAAGTCTGACGTATATTCCCGGCCTACCATCGTCTTTTCTTTGTAAATAATGCGGCATTCGTTAACCTACATACAAAGACCTACCTTAAAGTGTTAGATATAAAGTGAAGAATGCACCGTTTACTTCACTGTCTCCTAGATAACTCGTGCGGACTGGACATGTAAGACGAGGCTGATAGTAAGCCACTTAATAAATTGCACTAGGCGCAACATACCCCACGAGTTATGTGCTCATTTGAATGTGAAAGCTTAATTATTCGTAAAAGCTTTGCAGTAATTTCAAGTTACGTGTTGTATGCTGTTTTTGAGCTTAATCAGGATGCTATTAATCAGTCACTAGATAATGTACCATAAGGTCTGTATCGCTCAAAGGGGTAGGCAGTACTGTACTACAAAATATTGTCAATAAACATGTACATATGTCACTATATTGTGTTTAAGTGAGTTTTCTTAGTTGACTTAATATACGGTCTGAATTCGTCTGTCTTTTTTTAAATTTTATCTCCAAAGCTCCTGAAGTAATACCGATTTGTCGACGCCGATGACCGTCTTCAAGTAATTCCAAAACTAATCACAAAATAATCGTCTAAGTTAGTTTATAAACACGGAAATATAAATCCATGAAATTAAATAAAAATATATGTGAGACAAACTAGAGCTTCTACTTTATTAGACGTTAGTTAAAAATTAATAAAAGATAGAACGGTTTAATTAATACCGGGACCTATATAAGCAAATAGGTAAACAGTGAAAATTTATTTCACAGTTAACAACAAATATTTACACATTGAAAACAGTATTTTAACATCACGAAAACCCGCAAAGTTACGTTTAATCTACGAACAAAACCCAAAATAATTTACACAATTAAATCCAAAAGATAGGTCCCACCAAAAAGCTGTGAAACAAAGTTTCAGACTGAATCCTGAAAGTTGAACATTTGTTTATGTAGTCCCGGTAACTTTCAGGTGATGCTAATGAGGGTTGAAAACCCTAATGGCTAAGTTAGTATACGCTTCATTTGCGGTTTTTCCGCTATTTGGATTAGCAGATTTTTCTGACAAATAAAAAGCCATATTTGTAATATAACGTAATCAAAGTCCCACTCCTGGGCTCGAGTCCCTTCAAAATGATTAGGCTATAGTCCACCACACTAGCCTAATGCGAGTTGGCAGACTTGACACGCCGTCGAGAAAATCTCTGAGGCATGCAGATTTCCTCACGATGTTTTCTTTCCCTGTTTATGAGAGTTAATTGTCAATCGTTAATACGCACATGATTATGAAAAGTCAGAGGTTTAAATTTAACTTGACTTATCACTCTAATATACCTATCATTAGGTTATCATTGGTAGATTTTTTTTAAAAAAAGCTCGCGATGTGGGTAGCATATCTATTACTAGGATTTTTGTTAACTCTGCGTGCTAAGCTAAATGCTTGTGTTACGAGTAGGTTCACGTTGGAAGTGAAATGGGTGGGTTTCGAACCGCCAACCACATGATCGCAAGTCCGACGCCCTAGCCATTACGCTACCGCCGCCTCAAAGTATAGTACTGTATTAATAGATGTAGGGAGCGCAATACATCTTGAACACACCTGTAACCTCATTTCTCAGTATACTGCAGCAGGGAAAAATCAAATACTACTTCAAATCCTGCTAACGCTGAGTAAAGTCAGCGTGAAGGATGAAGTGGAATGATGATTTGAGCCAAGAAAGGGGACTTAAAGTTCAACGATCGTCTCAATATAGACAGGAATGTAAAACAAAACCATAATGGCAGACGCACACACGTCTCATCTACTAACGATACTCTAACTCTGAAGCTTCATCTATTACTTCTGTATTTTCATAATGAGAAAGCATTTGTGCCCAGTTAATGACAATAGACTCGCCCTTACATGGGACCCAAACATACCGGAAAACTGTGTGTTTTAATGTACACCTCTGCCTAATACTTCGGGGACTACAGGCGTGATAGTATGAAATGTTAAAAAGAAATATCGTTATAAATTCGTCTTTTTTACTAAGAATTTCATGGTTAAAGGATTGGATTCATCCATCCAGCCATCCCGCAGTAGGCTAGCATGGTGGCCTATAGCTTACCCCTAACATTCTGAGAGAAACCCGTGGCAAACAATGGGATAATGGATGACGATTAATAATTAAAAGTACCTTAAAAGTACCTAAAGAGTTTTCCATTGAAATTCTTTAAATATATGTATGTATGAAGTGAGGAATCGTCTCCATGTGGGGACAGGGTTAAAATACAATTCTTCACTGCTATTCAAATAGGTATCTCGTGAGAGTCGGGAAAATATCTGCCTTGCTCGATGGTAGGACCTCTTGGGGTCTGACTGGCTGGCGACCACCCTCACGTCGGAGACTGTCGTAAAGCACCTTGGCGTGTCTTTCGACTTTATCGCGCAAGAGCCAGTTCCCTTCGGTTGCTATGGCTCTGGCAGTCTGCAGTCCGTAGGGGCTCTTAAGGCTCGGCAACGCATCAGCAACTCCTCTACTGTTGCAGGTGTCTATGGGCGGCGATGACTACTTGCCATCAGGTGGCTCGTCTGCTCGTTTGCCGACAGAATCAATAAAAAAATTGTTAATATATGTTTATATATATGACGTCGCCCTAACCGGTTCCCACAAGTCCGTCGTGCTATATCTAGCGTGGTCTGTGGCGCCACATAATGACGTAACACAATAGCTTTTATCGTCAGCATTACACGTATTTATTTATATTTAAATCCAGTCTAAATGTACACTGCTCCACATCACTCAAGCGTTTTTCCGGCCTTTAGGCGGTGGGCAGCGTACATCCAGTATCTATGTAATATGCTAAATTATTATTGTTTAGCATTTCAATAATTTAGAAACTAATTTATGAACTTTTAATGCTTTTTTTATTATGAAACGCAAATCTTACTTGCACAAATTCCCAGACACGGAACAATAGAAATTAGTCGTCTCAGACATAGAATCACATATTTTAATTTCTCGTGTCTATTCAATTTCAACCTGTATATATATCATTCAGAAAATATTCCTTCACATTTTGATTACCTACGCATTTATTCCGTACATCCACTTTGTATATTCAATCTGATAAATGTTTAGAGGTTGGGCAGACCACACACAGCGCCCACACGCATGTTGGCGATAGACAAAGTAATTATATTTGGGATCCATTCATTCTAATGCTGATATAAATATGGAAATATCTGATTTTAAATCATGATTAAGTAAATTAATGAAAGGATGATGAGAAATACTTGTCAGTTTCGTCATATAACTGTTAAGCGAGTGTTGAATACGATCTCTCATTCTGAGAGATCTATGCCTAACAGAGAAATATTTTTTATAATCGGTCGAACCTCGTCAAGTATCTCATTCGATCTAGCCTAGATTTGGTGATTCTTGAGTCAATTTCGTCCCCTAAAAAATGACTCAAATCTAAAAAAAATATTAAAACATTATTCATTTGAAGAAATCGTATGATGCAGCTGATATTTCAGATAGATTAATCTAATGTCTAGTGGGCGTTGTTTATAATCATGAATACTTTCAGCCGCTGAAAGGTTATCAGTTAATTAAAAATTATCGTGAATAGGTTACGTTAAATTTAAATTAAGTATGGTTATACGTAACTGTGTGCATAAACGAGTAGGGTTGGTTTTGTGTTTTTTAATGTGTGCATACGATGTTATCATGCATCGCGTTTGGTTGTTCACTAACCTTTTTTTAGGGACAACGAACGCTACAACGAACTGTAGGGAGTGGTGAGGTATCTCTTATCTGAAGGGTAAGGTGGTGAGTGGCTGTTCTGTACGCATGACTTATCTTATCTTATAAGGGGCCGAGGCAGCAAGGCCTCTGTGCACTTCGAAACAATGGGATCTTTTGTGCTTGCCTTAAATACCTATTCCTCATCCTCACTCAGTTCTTCTAACAGTTCCTCCATGAGCTTTATAATCAGGCCTGGGGGTATGAGTCTGTAGTCCTCTGGTCTTGGATAACCCTACCAAACGCATGACTACACATCAAGCTATATCTTTCCAGTATAATCTGACCTCTCCTTGTATGTACAAGTTATGTAATGCAAGGTCATCTTAAACTGGAAATATAAAGCTTGATGTGTAGCTTATGTGACCACATAAAACCTAAGTACTTTACTCAAGTAGCAATAATTCCTTACTTACACATCAAAGCCACATTTCGGGCCTTTTTACGTACAAATACCAACACTAACTCGTTTCATACACATAAAACGTAAAAGAAATAAAACTCATCCGTCGTAAAGAAAAAAAAATGTCGTCAAAGCCCATGCGAGTGTCTCATGGGAGATGATAATTAAGTAAAGTACACATAATTATAAAAAAATAGACGTTGAAATAATATTTGTGATGGCCATGTGGTGAGGAGATGTTGGGTTAATAGATGCGACATGGGTGTTAAGTTTGGGGGGAATAAAGCGTAGTTGGATTTCGTTTAAAGTGTTATGACTTACGATGATTAAAGGGACGGAGAATGTTTGAAGTATTTATTTGGACAGCTCTTTGAATTTAAACGTATAGTTTTTTTTTGGAGATATGAAACTATAATTATAAAAGACATCTCCCGCTGTTAGCTGAACCGGTCTCGATATCTCATCCTTATACTTTTCTCATAAATATTTTATTAAATTTATTGCTTTACTTTATTTCCTGCCCATCTCTCTTATTTGTCGGATGTCGTAAATCGAATAAACTTCATAAGACGAAGAAATAAACTTTTAACTATATTTTTGTATTACTTATATAAGCTCATCAGTTATTGTTGCCTGTAAAAATCTAAAAATCCTTTAAAAATTCGATAAAAATGCACCCTAATCGACTTAAGACGTAGAATGTGGAAGAGAAATTCAACACAGGCAGTGGTCTTGATAGTTTAGTTGGCTGATGTATCTGGTATCAAGGACGCAGATTCAAACCCTGTCTGAGATCGTTGCTTTCCCCTAAAATTGATGTTTTAAAAAATATTAAGCATGCGTTAATACCAAATACAATTATTAATAAAACCACTTGTTGCACCAAACTTGTATATCCAACCAAAACCCGCACACAACGCAGTTTCAACAAAACTCCAACAATTATCATTGCGACGCATTCTCAAATCACGAAGTACACTCATTAACAAAACTGTCACATCCAGATAGTTCATATCATTGTAATTGACACTCTCACAGATGGCCGCACCAAACCATGTGTCCCGATTGTCGCTAGCTGTACTCAAACATATTTCTGTACTCGTATGTACTGTTATTTGTTGAATGAAGGGACTATTTTAATATTGAGAGGTGTTAATGAACTCATAGCTTTGTTATTTTATTTATGGAAAGAGCATTGTATTCCTATTTAAGAAATTGTAATGTCTTAGAAGGGGTCCCCCAATTTTGTGGTAGATTAGGGTTGAAGGTCTTTCTGATGGTGTCAGGAATATACCGGACACCTCCATGAGCTGTGGCCAGCGGGTGACTTAGGGAATCCGGCGCTTCGGCGCCTTCGAGTGTGATGCGAAACAGAGCCTCGCCATTCCAGGGAGTCCCTCCAATGCTGGATTATAGCCTGTCGTGGTTCCGGCGAATGTCGCGAAACTCATGGCCATGACTAAAGACAAGGCACGTGCGGCTTTTAGACAGTACGTCCAACATAACTTCTTGCCTTTCCAGAAAGCAGAGGATCCATGAGGACTTTCAGCACTTAAAAAAAGTGTGATAGGTCTCTTCGGGTAAGTCCATTTGCCATCAAGCAGTAGTGCATCGAGGTGGCAACCTTTGAATTATTCTCCAAGTAGTGTTGCTAGCGTCCAGCGATACGAAATGTTTACCGCTAATAATCAGGTGGGATGTATTAATCGGGCTGAAATCCAAAATCAGAGCTGCTACTGACAATTCATAGAAAAACACTATGCACAGACTGGGACTCGAACCCAAGACCTCTTGATTAGCAGCCGCGATTGGATTCACTAAACTGAATAAATAAAACAGAATCCAAAAAAGCCCACAAATATCTATTTGTAAAAACATAAAAGTACATTTTTAGCACAAAGTTGTAAATTTTAAAACGAGATTATCGTGATTAAGAAACGACGATTAGATTGTATAGCATTGTTTATGTTCATATTAATAAGATTAATCTAAATATGTAAAAGGATTAGCGTAATCCCATATTATGTACATACTGGTTCATTTAGAAGTTGTTAACATTACAGAACAGGTTTGATCTTTGTTTTGGAGTACGGAAATTTTCCATATGTCGTCTGCCCCCTGGGGAGGTGGCGGGGCCAAAGAGTTCCACCGCAAAGAGGGCCTTCGGCGGTGAACTCGGGGTCATCAGTCACCCATTGCACTTGGTCCTCGGGGAGGGTCCAACATTGGACGTCGGCGGTGGGATTACGGATCATGCGAGAGCACTCGTGATCCCAACCCTATGCGGACGGTGGTAGTGGTGGTGGTTTTAGTGGCCGGAGAGTTCGACATAACCGTCCCGCATCCCCGACGCGGGGCAGCATGCATAAGGCGCATTTCCCCACCCGAAAAAAGGTTATGTGGGACTTGTACCTACCGACTAAAAATCGTACTTGATTTCCTTAGTCCTTTCCATTTCCATGGGATTTGTGACATTCGCCCACAACCACGACAAGCTTCGGTCCGGTATAATCAACGCATTCCATCAAAGAGACATACCACCAACTTGGGAGACCTAATTTTTATGGATTTAGTCGGCAAACGAGCTGATCAACCACCAGGTGGTAAGTAGTCATCGTCGCCCATGGACACCTGTAACACCAGAAGAATGCTGTTGCGTTGCCGATGGACTGCAGACTGGCAGAGCTGCAGCAACCGAGGGGTAACTGGCTCTCACGCGCAAAAGTCCAAACTCACACCAAGGTGCTTTACGACTGTTTCCGAAGGTGGTCGCCAATAAGTCAGATCCCAAGAGGTCCTACCACCGAGCAAGTCAGATATTTTCTCGGCTCTTACGAGATGCCTATGTGAATGGCAGTGAGGAACTGTATTCTAACTCGTGCCCACCTCTTCTTAGACATTAAAACTCCTTGATTTATTTTATTCTTGATAGGCTTACGCTTGACCGCCAGTTTGCCTGATGTTAAGCGATACTGCGATCCACGATGGAACGCGCTTGCCTAGAAGAAACCGATTCACTCGTGATTTAAAGACATCTAGACTATATCTATCAGGGAAGACCCACTAATGTTTAAACGGTTTTCTTTCTTTCTTTTCTACGACAGGAGTGTATATTTTATAGGTATGGTATACATGGTATGGCTACAGGTATTATATTATGTAACTGCTAACATTTTCGTCTATTAAAAAAAAAATACTCCTAAACTAAGATTTCTTCCTGTTCTCAGTAGCAGGTAGGAGTTCGGATTTCTGTCCAATTTTTGCCGGTAGGTTCGCCCCCTATTACATGACAAATTGTGGGTGTACATTACTGTAGTACATCTCTGCCTAACCGTCCGAGGAATAAAGGCGTGATGGTATCTTAAGTTATGTTCTAACGGTATTGCAATATCGGATTAGCAGTAATATTTGAAGGATTATAAATATATTCAAATGACTTACAAAGACATAAATTATAGTGATTTATAGTATTACGACAGTTTAATTATTGGTATCGTGATTGGAATAGATTCCACAACAATGTCATTTGTATAAAACATGCAGATTTAAAAAATTTAAATAAATTAATTTCAAAGGAATTTTTATGTATTTTTTCTTCTATCGAAACGGTACGAGACACGCAATAACAGTTCAAAGGAATTTTGATACTCAAAAATCGTTCAAAATATAATTATTCCACTTTTTGTGTCAATCCTTAAAAATATTCTAAATGTGAAAGTTTGTGAGTATGGATAGATGTATGGATGTTTGTTACTCTTTCACGCCAGAACGGCTAAACGGATCTTGACGAAATTTGGCACAGAGATAGATTATAGTCTGGAATAACAGATAGGCTACTTTTTATCCAGGTCGGACCCAATTCTGAGGGCCACGCCGACAAAGTCGCGGGCAGAAGCTAGTGTGAAATAAAATGTCAAATGGTAATCTTCTAAGTTACCAATCAACGTCTATCGTGAACCATTTAAATTGTAATGAATTCGCAAAATTGACACAGAAAAATCACCAAATGTTGTTGAGATTATAATTCCTCTCAGGGTGAGAGGGGTAAGGCTATATTACAATCGGCTATGCTAGTCTACTGCGAGTTGGCAGACTTCACACGCCGTTCATAAGCCAAAAATTATGCATAAAGAGGGGGCAAGATCTTTATAGAAAATAATATTGGTTGCCTCATCATTTCCCATTCACTGTTTCAGTAGTCTATTAGTTGCAAGCTTAGCAACTGAGCGAAGTCCTAATCATCATTCCTAGATCGAGCACAGTATTTTTGAATTTTTCTATGAAATTATTAGAAGCAACTCGGAGCATGGCAATAAGCTCGTCAAATCTCTTTAGCTCGCTCCTGAACATGAACTAAAAATATACCCGTAAACTAGGGAGATGTCACAGAACAGCTCTGCTTAAACCCTTCGGGATACAAGCGTGATGGTATGTTTAGTAAAATAAAGTAAAACCGCCTACAAAAACGTAAAAAATAATGTTATGTGTGTGACGAATCATACACTTCAGACTGCGTATTACAAGTATTTATTCATCCAACAGTATGTAATTATCAATAATCACTTTATCACTTAATCGCTCAATAATTATTAACAATTTATACAACAACAGCACTGGCTTATAAGATATTATGTCTACTGCTCAACGCCTCGGAATAGAATGTCTCAGTACAGATTGATCCATTACCAGCCGAATGTTCCCCACTCTTAGACGTAGGCAAACACTCAGCTGGGTTAGACCAATCAGAGCGAAGTACACAGTACGCATGATCAATTGATTAATTTAAATACATTAGATTAACTTTAAATTTAGCAATAGTTATAAATTGATTACACAGACAAATTGATAATATAACACCTACTTATATTTGACTAATTTGTAATAAAAAGGGCGTTTAATAACGAATAGTTCAACTACAAGCGCCATCTGTCGCTCGTGATAAGGAAACCTATATAAATGTCTTGTCATTATTTTATAAAATCATTACATTCGGCCATCCGACAACGTGCGATCTCCTGACGCACGTTATCGTAATTCAATAACATAAGTCATACATACAGAAATATTACATGCTTAAACTGTTTGAACAAACACGAATCAAAAATGCAAAATCATTACATTCGGCTATTCATTGATGTCCGACTCCTTTCTATGAAATAGTTTGTCGTTATCATTATTGCTTTCAGAAGATGGGCTACTATTACGATCTGATGAATCTTTATGGTCAGGCGAATTTATATTTATCCAAGGTCTAACACGATCAGCGGAAACGACACTCTTAAATGAATCTCTACGTTTGCTAAAACCGGAATTTCAGTGATTTTATATCTGTCATTGCCCAAAACTTCTGTGATTTTATCAGATCTATGAATTTAAAAAGTTTTATTGCCTTTATTATTATAGTCAGTTCTGGTAACCTTAGTCAAATCACCTTGTTTATAGGTTCTAGGGGTGCTACCGGCATCATAATAGTGTTTTTCGTGACTTTAGTATTAGTACGACCTCATCTCTTACGCTTTGTAACATATTTTGTATAATGTCAGCTCCAACATCGAACTTATTACTCTATCTCTGAATGTCAAAGTCAAAGTTCTTTATTGCTTCATGTGTAAATATACATAGATCTCTAGTTTGGTAAGTATCAACATGAAACCCCGCTGGGGCACAGCATAGAATACATGGGTACTAACAAGTTAATTACATAATTATAATTTAACAAATTACAATATTAGAAAATAAAATTATAAACTTTTACTTAAAATTAAATAACCATTTAGGTAGTCAATTTACAGAAATTTAAGGTATTGTTATTATTTTGGTAATTGTTTTTATTGCACAAAGATTTTATTGTTATTAATTATAATTTAATTATCTTTTATTTTTATCTTCAAAGAATTCTTTTAGCGTGTACATGTAATAACATTATTGTAATAGGTGTTTATTTAGTCTGTTTTTAAATACATCGTCATTTAGGATATCTTTTAGTTCTCGAGGTATTTTTATTGTGGTGCCAAATAAAGCCTCTATGGCAGTCTTTTTGGTAGAAGAATTAACTGAATTATTTACACCCTATTGGATTTTGCCAAGACACATTTCCCAATTGCGTTCGTCATTTCCGTCATTATGTTTTGCTAATGCGTTTAAGATGGTTTGGTTATATCTTTCAGTTTGACTTTTTGCCCTGCGACAAACTACAGCGATAGGGACATGTTTAGTGCTATGACTGTCGCAAAAGCTCGTGATCAGGTATTATTGGAGATGGTAAGCCAAAGTCATTTTTTTTTGTTTTCGTGTCTTTTACCGCTTTCACATATATATATTTTGTAAAGCGATCAACTATTGTAATAATTTAGGCATTGCCGTTTTTACTCTTTACAAACGAACCAAGATGGTTTAGGTGAATTGTATGGAATGGGAAGCTAACTTTTTCTATAGGATACAATTATTCAGTCTTTTGTCTGGATGCATCATCTTTATTATAAGCGTACCGAATGCACCGAATTTTATCGCCGCAGCCTTGGAAACCAAAAGACAGATTGAATTCTCTCAGTCGTTTTAGAAATGCCTAAATGTCCTATATCATCATGATTATAACAGCATATTTTCCAGCGAGCACTACGAGGGACAACTAGGCGTATTTCATCGTCAATTCTTTATACTCTATGATTTTTAATAACATAATTTTTTCCTAATATCTTTAGATTCTTCGTCAGATTCAGGCTTAAGAATTTTTAAGTATACGCGAAATGTCTGGATCTACATTTGTAGTGTTAATATCCAATTGTCAGTCTCGATACTTTAACAGAAGACTCGTCTTTAATGTCAGAAGGCAGAGAATGTTATTTCGGCTTAATGCATCGACATGTGTCATACGAATACCGGGTCTATACTCGTTTGGTTAGTATGGTTCGGAGCGTATTATGGTCTATTTTAAATTCTAATCCCAACAGATAAACACGAAACTTCAAATTTCATAAGATTGTAAATGACGCCTTTCAGGTGTCGTCTGCCTACTAAAATAAGCAACCGGCTTAAGTACCCGAAGGCTAGACTGCCACTGTACTAATATTTCTCCCACACCTAAGGAACCAACATCTGTGTGCAACTCCGTATCAAGTTTAGGATTGTATAAGGCTAGTGTTGGTCTATTACTCAAACTTTTATTTTAATGCTTGAAATTGATCTTCTACCCAAATGATACTATAGGACTAGCACAATCGGAATCGGATTCTTGTATTATATCATTTCGCAACAAGTCATCAATAAATTCTCGTACCTGTCCTCTCTCGAAGTGCGATAAGCGATAGGGTCTATGTGTGACAGGTCTATCATTAAGCAAGTCTATCTTCATTTTAATAGAGTTATTACAACCTATCTCGCTCAAGTTAAATGCAAAAAAAATCACGATACGACTGCGATAATGCGTAGGTAAGGCTTATCCATTTGCCAACTTGAGGGACAGACTTTGATTTCAGACATTATCAAAGGAGCCAAGTCAGTAATGTCTCTCGTGATTTTGTTAGGGCATATAATTCTCTTTTTTTTTTTAAGGCATTGCTTTTGCAATTAGAGCATCGCAATGCAACGAATCTTGGGCAAAATTCTTTGGGAAAATTCAGGGTTTGATTAGCTAAATTTGATAATAAGGTGACATTTACCCATGCTTAGACGATATGTGCCTTGAGGTAAGTTATATTCTTTGCCAAGTTTATTACTATTATAACCTTCTATATAAACATTCCCAGGATAAGAAGAACCTAAATCCGAAACTTCAACTAATTCCGATTTGTTTCTGGCTAATTGAATGAAATCCGATAAGGTAAGCTTTAAGGGGCCCAAATCATTGGTTTGCTGCGAAGCTCAGGACTTTAAAATTTTATCCAATGAGTAACGCAGTCTGCATAAATCCATAATTAACCATAAGTAGGTACTTCTACATTTGATTCGATTTCATCAATCCTAAGAACGTACTATATACGGGTGTCACTACCAAAACCTTTGACTATAGGTAATCTCGACACAGTTTTCACGGGGTCAAGGCTATTTGCATCAGATTCACGCATTACACAAGTCAAAAGTCAAATCATCCATTTCAAATAAACCAATAATACAGGTACTTTTGAATTGCCAAAACTAGGTGCACGGTTCCAAATAGTGGGTCCTACTATACCCAATCTTAATAATCTATCAATCCCAACGAAAACTCGATTATTTACCCGTTTGTAAAACTTGTTATTACTGTTACTGTGTGTAGAAGTTGTAAGGACTTTACGTTCTATTTCATCGCTTGACTTTGGGTCTGTTCATGGAATTAACGGTGTCGGTTTGCAATTTTCGTTCTAGCGCCCTGTCACACTTTAGACGCTTGTCAAGGGACTTGGGACATCTGGTGTAAGAGTGTTCTTTACGACGACAATTAAAACAAATAATTGGAGGTATCATTTGAAGTCGAAGGCGAGGTATGATCATGAGTTCATGACGCTTTCTATTTGTAGAAATAGGTTCTAACTAGGTATGCTGAGAACTGAGAATATGTAGCGAGACTTTCCGGTTCATTACAATTTAAAGCTTGAGCTCCATTTCTAATGGATTTATCATAAATGCCGTGAGTTGCACAACCTACAGCCTTTTTATCACTAATATCATATCAGCTTGTATATCAGCATCAATTTATCATAAAAATATTCACGTAAACTTTCATTACTTCATGTTGTACCTTTTCATTTTGACACACATTATTGTAACTCGTAACATCCTAATTATATATGAAAACAATAAAGATTTGAATTTGTACGTACCAATATTTCTTTACCTTTCCTTTTTTTTTTTTTGCTAGCCCGACAAGTTTTTGTCGAGCAAAATGTATGGTCTGCTTCTCGTCCCATTCATATATTACACACTTACCTTTCATAAACAACCTTCAATACTCTGAGATTTACTGGAGGGATTGAACTTCGGTATAACATTTGGTAAATGGTTGTACGACTAAACTGGCGGCTCTTCGTCTGGAGTATGCATTCATTGGTTTCATCATCATTCATTGGTATCATCAGATTCCATGGCCTCAAAACATAAAAATGTATAAGTATTGTTTCAATTTGACACTAACAAGTTAAAAGCTCCTTTTTTTACTATTATTATTAAATTCATTTTATATTACTAAAATATCTACTCGAACTGGTTAAAATTAATAGCTCCATAAATTCGAAGTTATGCATGAAAAGATCAATCAAAAATATACGTCTTCCAATAAATGTTTCCCATTTCCAATTTATAAAATTAATAGAGGGTATATACACAACTATCTGCAACGCACTTAGTCGCATAATAATTCTTTTAATTGTTCTCTTAGTATAAATCATGCTTTACTTACGCGTCTGAGGATAGTTCCGTTCCTATTGGGCACACTTGGCCCAAAACTTTTGACTCACTTGGCCAAAATAACTTTGAGCACACTTGGCTTACTATCTTTAAGCACACTTGGCTTAATAGGCGTACATAGCCTCTAGTAGCTAGAGCACACTTGGCTTCCTATTGTAGGTACACATAACTCCTATTTCTACTGGTATACTAAAACTACTTTATACTTCTTTAGTGGAATCTATTTTGGATTATGCTCTTGATTGCTACGGCCTCACATTTAAAACCTATATAGATAAATTGGGGAATATCCAAAAGATTTATAAAACTGCTTGTAGATAAAAAAAAAAAAAACTTATAGATACCCTACCATAAAACATTAATTGTGCACTCCATTACTAATTATGTACCTACCTACGTGTTATTAAGACTAAAATTGATCCCACAGTCAAACTGTTTGTACAGTTTTGTGGGGCTTTATATTACTTCGTAAGACCTAATATGTAGGTACCTCATAAAAATTAAATAATTAAAAAAAAAAAAAAATTAACTTCTAACAATCTAAGCACACGTGGCTCAATAGGCATACATAGCTTCTAACAATCTAAGCGTACATGCCTCAATAGGCATGCATAGCCTCTAGTAACTCAAGCACACTTGGCTTCCTATTGTAGGCACACATAACCTCTAACAATCTAAGCACACATGGCTCAATAGGCATACATAGCCTCTAGTAACTCAAGCACACTTGGCTTTCTATTGTAGGCACACATAACCTCTAGACATACGTCACTCAACATTACTGTATCTGTGGATTTTTTTGTAGGCATATCCCACTTCTGAAATGTGACGAATCATACACTTCAGACTGAGTATTACAAGTATTTATTCATCCAACAGTATGTAATTATCAATAATCACTTTATCACTTAATCGCTCAATAATTATTAACAATTTATACAACAACAGCACTGGCTTATAAGATATTATGTCTACTGCTCAACGCCTCGGAATAGAATGTCTCAGTACAGATTGATCCATTACCAGCCGAATGTTCCCCACTCTTAGACGTAGGCAAACACTCAGCTGGGTTAGACCAATCAGAGCGAAGTACACAGTACGCATGATCAATTGATTAATTTAAATACATTAGATTAACTTTAAATTTAGCAATAGTTATAAATTGATTACACAGACAAATTGATAATATAACACCTACTTATATTTGACTAATTTGTAATAAAAAGGGCGTTTAATAACGAATAGTTCAACTACAAGCGCCATCTGTCGCTCGTGATAAGGAAACCTATATAAATGTCTTGTCATTATTTTATAAAATCATTACATGTGCGAAACAGTTTAGGAAATCGATGCAATTGATTTGATCATTTTTTTTTATTTCGCCACCGATTTCAGAAACTGTTTCGCACATAATATTGTTTCAACATTTTGAGTAGAGTGAATATAATTTTACATACCTAAACGACGTTATCATTTACTCGATCGTTACGTGTTATTGTCATTAATAACAATATTGACATATAATTGACAGAATCGCGCAACATACAAAAAAAAAAGAAAAAAAATCATCATCACCATCACCTACAGTCGAATTGAGAACCTCCTCCTTTTTTGAAGTGGTTTAAAAACATTGCTAAATGAAAGCGAAGTTATTTTAGTTTTATGTTTTCTTGGTATCTAAACTAATACATATACATTTTACGTATGTGTGGGTTTCGTTAATTTATCACGCACGTATGTAAATTGGTCTCTAAATGGGTATCATTATATAAATATAAAAATAATTAGTAGATGAAACACGTTAAGTTACGGTTTTACGATGTCAACCAACCTGCTGGATGGTCTTAAATATATGTAAAATATGTTTAATATATGGAGCCATGCACTTCTTCAATTTCATTACTTTTGATAGACAGGTTTCTTAATCTTTTTATCATTATAATTCAAAATGGCCGTTGCCCCCATGTTTGGATTATCTCTTGTTAAATACGTAGATTCAAAACAACTATCGATTTAGAAAGATTATCGATTATCGACTATGCGACTGAGAGAAAGAGAGAGATTATTTATCACTCTACGCATTAAATAGCACCATCCCTTTCTTACAATGAATGATCGAACTAATACGTCATGGGACGGCATCTATAGGTCATGTAATTTTTTTTCGTACAGGGATCGAACCCACGAGACATCGCGCAGAGGCTGAACAATGAGATATTACGTACATCATTAAACATTAATTAAATTACTATTAAAAAATAGAATTTGTGTAGTTACTGAGATATTTTTTATTTTGTTTCAGATAACATGTTTATCCAGATATCCTGAAAAAATCAACACAAATGCAACAAAAAACGAAAATCACTCATCAATATGCTTCAACCATATAAACTATGGCGGCACAACACAAAGAGACATTTGAAAATGGAACGCCATTTATAGGGCTGCGCGGGCGCAGGGCTGATTCCGAATTCAAATATAGAACGGAAAGGCGTCGGAAATGGGCTCGGCCGGATGTCGGCGTTCACTTCCTGTCGTTCATCGTCTTGATAATCGGTTGCCATGGTTACCAAGAACAGAGGTTTGCCATGGAACCGCAGGATCAGGTATGTTTATGTTATTTAAATTTTGTAAACAAATAATTCTTAGAAGGGATTTGTATGTTACTGTAAACAAAAATGTTTACGGCCAAATTCTTTGAAAGGTTGCTTGGGGTATTGCTAAAATAAAAATAAGCGCCCCCATTTTTTATATTTCCTGTGGTTTTGCTAGCTGGTGGCCTTGCGAAGTTATTAGAAAAAACGAAGAAAGAAACATTATCGTGGGAGAGCCATGCTTCGGCACGAATGGGCCGGTTCGATCGAAGTGATACCACGGACTCACAGAAAGCCGGCGTGAAACAATGCTTAAGTTGTGTTTCGCTGGGTGAGTCAGGATACCGGAGGCCCAATCCCCTTTTAAAAGGCCGGCAACGCACTTGTGATTCTTCTGGTGTTGGGCGGCGGTAATCGCTTACCATCAGGCGATCCGTTTGCTCGTTCGCCCATCCCTATTCCATAAAAAAAGCAGCTCGAAGTTTGGAATTTGTGCCCGGTTAATGGCAATAAGCTTGCTCCCTATAACATGGGACCTAAAACATACCGGCGATCTGTTGGTGTATATTAGTAAGCCTCTACCTAATCGTTCGGGGAATACGAGCGTGATGTTATCTATATTTAAGTTTATGTTATGCATTAAAAATATTCTAATCAATAAACATAAAACAATATAGTTAAACCACTCCAAGTTAAATGTATAACCCCGTTAAAAGTTTACATTGCTGACAGATAAGTAGGTTAATTAATTTTACGACTTTCCGCATTAAAAGTGAAAGAAAATGGAGTAAAATAAGTTGTGTTTTTAATCATTAGACAAACTATACCATCGCCTGTATTCAATGAAGGGTTAGGCAGATATGTAAATATATGCCAAACCAACCGACACACGGTTTGCCGGTATGTTTAGGTTCCATGTAATAGGGGGGGCGAGCCTATTGCCATTAACCACAAATTCTCCGAGCTGCTACTGAAAATGTCAGAGACAACCCCAATAGCAATTTACTCCACCTGGGAATCGAATCCAGAAACTCTGGCATAGCAGTCGCGCTCAGGACCACTATGCCAATAAGGCAGTTTATTATATTATATTCTATTACTAGCTTCTGTTGCCCGCAGTTTCACTCACGTCCCAAAAGTTTAACATACTATAAGTCCGATTGTAGGCGGCGTATCAAGATGAAATATGCACCAGAGTTTAAGTTATACCTCCAGCAATACGCCTATGAAAACCGCATCAATTTTCATGCAGTAGTTTCTGCATTACGCGTAAAAATACAGACAGAATATATGCCGTCCGCAGTCATGAACAGTGTTTTATGTATGGATTTTTGTATAAAATACGTTCAGGTCACAGACGGAACACTAAAATTAAACAAAAAAAATGTTTTAGCTTCTGTTGCTCTAATAAAGAACCTTATATATAAGTTTTTCTTCAATATCTATAATGTACAGTAATGACCGAAAGTCCATAGGCAATCTCACAACGCAATAGCTTGACGTTTAGTTTGACTTACGACCTTCTATTCATTGTCGTTAACAAGTGACGCGCACTGGCTGTATCGAGCTCGCTCGTACTATTCATAGCAATGTAATCCTTAGCGTGCTTATGGACTTTTCAGCGTTTACTGTATAGACCTCGGCTTGTTACAAATTTGCTACTTATTATATTATACTCGCAGTCCCCCGACATGCGCTGCAAAGCCTCTTTTGCCATTGTTGTTTTTTTTTTTCGTCAGAAACCGTCCCAGGCACCACAACTCACCAAAGTTTCATCGGAATCGGATGTTGCATATAGGACAAAACATACGAAGATTTATTTATATATATATATATATATTTTTAAAGCTTACTAGCAATGTCGCTCATTAATATTATTCTTCTTAACCCCTCGTGCTAAGCTAAATGCTTGTGTTACGAGCGGGTTCACGTCGGTAGTGCAATGGGTGGGTATCGAACCGACAACCACATGATCGCAAGTCCGACGCCTTAGCCATTAGGCTACAACCACTTTTAATATTTATTTAAATAGATATGTATAGTTGTATCGTCGTCGGTACCAGTTAGTAATTAATACAGTGAACATAATAAATGTTAATTCAGCTTCGGACTAATTAATTATCTAAAAACCGGGATAAGGCCACTAATAAGACCGGTAGCCTTTGAAGGTTTCCCCTTGTAAACAAAAAAGGTGTTATTGACACTATCAACTTAATGTTGGTGTACATTAGTACACCGCTACCCACAGAAGCTAGCGGCATAAATAAAAAGCTTCATTGACCCCGTTATGCAATGCGTAAAGATAACTTTAATTTAATTAATAGTAAAAACAACACGGCGACACATTAACGATAGCTTTACGACAGTTTAACGACATTTCGTTTATTAATTCTAGTTTTATAATGACTATCGCCTTTAGGTTCATTGAACTCTATTAAAAAATAACTTAAATACCACGCATATTTTCCATATTGTTTTAAATGAGTGAGACAATGCTAATCAAATATTTGACTGAATATATTATTTTCTCGTGCCAAACCGGCTAAATGAAACATAAAAATTACATAGATGGTTATCCTTAATTTCTATCTATCTATATAAATAAAAATAAATGTTTGTATATTTGTCCTCTATGCATCGCTAAACCATTCATCTTATAGCGATGAAACTTTTGATTTGTTGTGTGGGTACCTGAGAAGGTTTATGATAAAAAAAATCGGACAAGTGCGACTCGGACGCGCCAACGAGAGTCCCGTACAAATTTGTAGGTATTTGTTATAATTAATTACAAATGTATAGTTTTCAGATTTTTCACTATACTTGTAGTATAAGACGGTATTACTTGCCAAATTTCATTGCAATTTCAATTTCAAGGCATTTCAATGCATGCCGTGGGACAGCTAGTACGTTAAACATATAAAATCAGAATTTAAACACAATTAATATATTTTAACTTTTGAATTTCACCAAAAATAATAAAAAATTGTCCCGCTATTTAATCAGAACAAATAAATCAGCATGAATAAATTTAAAAAAAGATTATAATCTGTCAAGTAATTTACTTTAATTATGTAGACATTTGTATCTAAATCAAATGATTTATACATGAGTTTAGCAGAATCTTGATACACAAATGATAGATAATTATAATACGAATATAGTTTGATCCGATGTAATCTTAGAGAGGCGATAGTTTTTGAATAGTTTGAACGTGTAAACATAGTAATTTTTGTCATTGGTCTAAGATACACTATAAAGATACTTTCTAAATTATTTTGTTCTTGAAATAAAACTGCGTTTACGGATTTTATTGCGTTTTATTGATATAATTTAAGAGTCTGGCGGACCGAATTTTCCATACAAACGTAATATCAAAATTAATCGTAATTAAAATACAATTTAACCAAACTATGTTATTATTTGGATTCAAATACCTTTAGGGTTCCTTCTCCACCATTTCGTCCAAAATACTTCACTGAAAATAAATGTAAGCGAATTTAATTCTTGATAATTTTACCAAGTTTGAAACGAATTTCCGGCCGTTTATTTCCAGTGAAGTATAGTAGACGAATTGGTACGATTGGAACCTAGATTAACGGTATCCAAATCCGAATAATGACACAATTTGATAAAATTGTGCTTGGATTACGATAAATTTTTGTATTACATTATTGCTCCGGACCCTTAATTCCCGACCATTCGGATTCTTAAAGCTTCCATGGTCACTGGTATGTTGTTCTTTGAGCCATAACTAGCTCATTTTTTATTTATGAACCGATTGAAATAAAACAATCAATAAATTTTAAGTGAAATCCGCACCCTAATCCATGAAGCTTTTTCTGGGATTAGCGCACGCACAAATGCATGGAACAACAGACAAAAATTATAACAATCATTGTTTTGTGTTCTATTGCGTTAATAAAGGCTCCCAATAGTTTTTCTCATATATCTTCCTACACATATCGGTCAGTAACATTTTTTTTTATGTAGGTAGAGATGATAAGATCAGAATTCTGGTTTTAAGTTAACAACTGTATATTTATTATAAATAGATAGGTACAGAAATAGCCCACACATGACTAGGGTAACATAAAAACAAGGGGTGACTTTTACAGGCTCTGTGGTGTCTTAAAATAAATACATTAAGTTTAGACCCTTATCTCCATGTCACGCTAGCGAGATGAGATAAAAAAAAAAAACAAAATGTAAGGACGGAAAATAGAAGCGCCGCGTATCTACTTATACTATTTGAAATTCGAACTCAAAATCTTTTTTTATTTATATCTTTGCGGAACTAGGAACTTCGTTTTTATTTTATGCTGATAATCAATGTTGATTTTTTTAATATGTACCAACCTTTTTCCAGTTGAAAATATATTTTTTTCTTTTTCTACTGAGGTGAAGTTAAAGATAAATATTTACATGTAGTACCGACATTGTGTACCTTCTCGTAATTATCGACTTTGTTCCAACTTTGAAATTCAATGTTCACACATCCTGATATCGCAATATTATACCATATACTGTAACACTATAATATATTTTAAAAGAGTGTCCATGGGGTTTTTTTATATTAAAAGTGGGCTCTTGGCTTCAATATTGCCTCCGGGGCAAAGTTTCTTGTCGGATTCTTCTCTATAGGATCAACCTTTTAGAACCGTGCAACTAAAATCATAATGTTCCATAAACGCTTGTTAAAGCTTATCTATACTTATAATAAATCTGTAGAGAGGTCAATTCTGTACATTAAATATATTTCCAAAATAACTATCAGCGGGTGATTAGTGATCGATACTGACGCCAAAAATGCAATCAGTAAAATTTTTGTCTGTCTGTCTGTATGTTCGTTATAGAAACAAAAACCACTCGACGGATTTCAACGAAACTTGGTACAATTGTTCTTCATACTCCTGGGCAGGTTATAGTATACTTTTCATCACGCTACGATCAATAGGAGCAGAGCAGTGAAGGGAAATGTTGGGAAAACAGGAGAACTTACTCCATTTTTTAAGCTTCCGTCGCGTGTGCAGCCTTAATGGTTAAAGCTACACAGAAATCATGTATGACGGAAATGTTCTCCTTAAAATTATATAAAAAATATTCCACGACAGCAAATGTCTATCTTTTATGGTTGACTCACAATAACACGTGTAACTCCCGATAGCTTAGCAGTTCGGAGCTTTCTGATTATATTTGTCTACTCTTACGTTAGGTGACTGACTGACTGACATAGTGATCTATCAACGCACAGCCCAAACCACAGGTTATAGTATACTTTTCATCACGCTACGATCAATAGGAGCAGAGCAGTGAAGGGAAATGTTGGGAAAATGAGTGATTCATGAGAAAGGTTTCAAGCTATAAAACATCACGCTACAACCCTTAGGAACGGGGCAACGCAGGTGAAACCGCGGGCGAAGAACTAGGGAACAAAGTAACTATTCCACGCGGACGAAGTCGCTGGCAAAAGCTAGTTTGAAATAAAAACTGTGAACTTGAACAACAATCCTTACTAATATTATAAACGTGAAAGTTTGTGAGTATGGATGTTTGTTACTCTTTCACGCCAGAACGGCTAAACGGATCTGGATGAAATTTAGCACAGAGACAGATTATAGTCTGGAATAACACATAGGCTACTTTTTATCCAGGTCAGACCTAATTCTGTTCACGCAGACAAAATCTCGGGTAGAAGCTAGTTTATAATATTTTGCCCATTTGGATCATCTTACAGATGATCTTAGCAAATTTCAAATAAGCTTTTTTTATGGGATAGGAGGGCAAACGAGCAGACGGATCGCCTGATGGTAAGCGACTACCGCCGCCCATGGACACCCGCAACAACATAGGAGTCACGAGTGCGTGCCGACCTTTTAAAAGGGGATTGGGCCTCCGGTAACCTCACTCACTCGGCGAAACACAACGTAAGCGTTGTTTAACGCCGGCTTTCTGTGAGGCTGTGGTATCACTCCGGTCCAGCCGGCCTATTCGTGCTTAGCAGCAGAAATATTTTTGTAGAGCAACTGTATAGCTTGATGTGTTCGTTGTTAAGCAACATTAAAACATTTAAAAGTCCTAATGCTTAATTAATCTTCAAAATGTTGAAGCTTTCCCTTAAGGAAAACGAAACAAAAACAAAAATAGACACACATTAGCATAACTTGCACTTAATATAATTAAATCTCGCTATAACTAAAATAATGTCTACAAATTATAACCTCGGAGTTATATTCTGATTTTATGACCCATTGTTTGTCCTACTTTTCCCTTATAACTCGGACTATACCACGGAATAAATTTAAATATATAATTGGACTAATTTACATAGGTATTTTGTTAGGTCGCGTTAACACTACCTACTGTTTATCTTTCTATCAAAATTGGAAACTGAATTTAGTATCTAGTATCTAATGCTTTTGTTTATTTCATACAAAATAATCTTCTAGAAAAAAAGCAAGTTGGTGTGGAGAGACGAGGTGTGTTGCCTGTCCAACCAAAAGGGAGGATCCTCCGACCAGGCGGGAGTTTTGCCTGACGGGCCACGGCCCTAAAATTGTCAGGTGGTTGTATTTATGCAAGTTATTTTTATGTGAGAGAGCCATGCTTCGGCACGAAAGGGCCGGCTCGACCGGAGTGATACACGGCTTCACAGAAAACGGCGTTAAACAACGCTTACGTTGTGTTTCGCCGAGTGAGTGAGGTTACCGAAGGCCCAATCCCCTTTTAATAGGTCGGCTACGCACTTTTTTTTTTTAATAAAAACGTTGCCCCACACTAGGATTTTCTCCTGTATCGTGGGTGCGTTTACAAACACAAATTCTCACATACACAAACGCCCAGACCCGGAACAACTACCTGTAGATCATACAAATATTTACAACGTTATATTTGACTCGATTATCAATATAGCCTATGTTACTCAGTAATAATGTAGCATTCTATTAGTGAAAGAATTTTTAAAATCGGCACAAATCTTTTCTCGTTATAATATAGCTAAGTGTAGAAAACACATTGAGGTTAACATTTCTAATTTTATAAATGATAATTACTGATTGCAATTTATTTATTGAATTATAGCGCTCTTTTTAGAATTCTCGAATAATATTTTGTATGAAACTAACTAACAGAGAACCATAAAATAGCGTAGTATCAACTCTTACACTTAACACTTTTATCTTGCTATTAGCATCGGCAGCTAAATTAAGTATTTAAGGTATCTATAATACTATGTAAATAGTTCGTTCCACATACATAGATATCGGAGAACGAATACAAATTTCCAATTTAACTAGTATTATTATCATTTCATCTGTTTATCAGTGAATTGCTTGAATGTTTACCGTTTCGTGTTTTGTCTTTGATTTTGGGTTTATCGCATTCAGTAGACTAAATATTTCATTTGGGGTCGAAACGCTCGGGTCGTGGGCTCCGAGTGCTCGTTTCCTTTTCAAGGAAATTTCAAGGAGACTGGTCGACACTTCACGTGACCAGAGGGCTGGCTTGTTCCTAGGACAGCGCATAAGCATTGCCATTCAGCGTGGCAATGCTGCCAGTCTTCTGGGCACCATCCCGGACGACAGCGATACCGAGGAATACTTTGACGCTTAGTCACGCCTGTCTTTTAGATTTATATATATAGCTTTTTTTTTTACGTTCATGTATTTTATGTAAATAGTGTATATAGTAAAATAATTTAATTTAATTCAAATAATAAATAAATAAAATATATTTCAAAAATGTATTTCTTTTTAGGGTTCCGTATACGAAGGGTCCAAACGGAACTTTATTGCTATCACTCACGTGTCACAACCGTACGTCTGTCACATAGATTTTACAGCCACACGATTGGAGCTACAGTCTTCAAAATACAGTATAAGCATCTTGTAGAGCCAACGCCATAAAAATTGTCAAATATATTTTTTACATACCTACCTATCCTAGTAGCAGTGCAGTGATAGCCTAGTGGTATGACCGTTGGACTGCCAAGTCAAAGGTCTCGAGTTCAAATCCAAAGTCTCCCAGATTTTTAAAGGATGAATTCGGAGCTTGGAGCCGACGGCACGCTTTTTATATTTTGACGTGGCGACGGACGGTCAAAGGGTAAAGGATTACATTAAGAAGATACAGTTTTTCATTTTTTTAACGACCATTGACAACTACCCACAAAAATCTCTCTCACTTTGGCTGTTATTTCAGCCGTCATATGTCATTACTTAGCGCACAAATGCAATCTTTTGAAAGCGCCATGTTAAGCGCGGTTTTCTAAAGAAAGTGTAAGAAGCTTGGTTTTATTTTGAAGGGGCGACTTTGAGTCTAAGGGGGGATTTTGTTAATAAATGATGTGTGTTTTATGTATTATAATCTTACATATCATCATAGATTTATTCTCTGTAGGCTAGCAAACCGGGACGTCAAATTCTACTATCTAATTTTATCAAATAAACATATTTTCTACTGCCTTATTAGCCTAGTGGTCCTGAGGGGGACTACTACACTAGAAGTCTTGGTTCGATCCCCAGGTGGAGCACAGTATTATTGGGTTTTTCTATGAAATTCTCAGTAGCAGCTAAGAGTCTAGATTTGTGCCCGATTAATGGCAATGGACTGGCCCCCTATTTTATGGGACCTAAATATACCGGTGAACTGTGGGTGTACATTAGTACACCTCTGCCCTTCACACAACATAACATAGTTATGGTAAATATATTCACCATAACTATGTTATGTTGAATATATTTACTTTCATTTTTTCCTATCATGTCATAACTGTAATTCAATGAGAATTCATTCAGAATTCTTTGACAGTTTTGTCTACGAAATCGGTCAGTTCATATGTCATTTTATAATTTCATATTTGATACAATTGAATATCAGACTTGGGCATTCCCGGCGCGGAGGTGCGTCGCTGATGGGATTTCGCGCGGTGAGCTCCGCGTAGCACTGACCGTCGTGGATATCTGCGTAGGTCATCCGCGTTGCACTGAATAGCATCTTAATATCATTTTTATACTTTGACTGATTGTACAGATCGGTCAAAATAACTGTGCGTGCCTGAAGTAAGTCGTTCCAAATAACCGCACAGGTAAAATCATATAAATTAATTCATTTTGTGTAAAAATATCGAAATTACTTCCGTTATCTTTGTTCCCTCCTCCCGTATGTTACCTCATAATTAGTCTCATTTTCTTTTGCAAGAAATAAATTGTTTTTCTTTCTTCTTTTTTCTTATGACTTATATCTTTAATCACAAATGTCATTGACGACGCTATTGATGTTTACGAGTTTTTATATATAAACGTACCACTGCAAAATTACTTGCGGACAACTTCAGATACGCACATTTATTTTGACTGAACTATGTATATTGTTATAAGGGTCCGGCGGAGCTTGAATTGCCCACAAAAACGTAATACCAAAATAAATCCTAATCCAGACAATATTCTATCAAATTCTGTTATTATTCGGATTTGGATACCATCAATCTAGGTTCTTTCAGTACTATTTGGTTTACTGCTACTTCACTGGAAATAATAGATTGGAAAATCGTTCCAAACTTGGTAATTTTATCAAACATTGCATTCATCTATATTAATTGCCAGTTCAGTATTTTGGACAAGATGGTATCGTAGGATATCCTAGATAAACGGTATCGGAATCAGAATATTAACACAATTTGATTAAATTGTGTTTGAATTAAGATTTATTTCGGTATTACGTTTGTAAGAGAAATTCGATCAGTCGGACTCTTAATGCATGTGTTTCATTTTTATTTTTATATTACTGAACCAATAAATAGCAATATTATATTGCAAATTTTAATATTCGTCTCGTCATCGTCTGCAGTGCCTAATTTATTTTATGTTTACTTTTATGATATATTATAAGATTAAATTTCTTTATGTAAGTAACATAAATTGGATTAAGGGGAACTCACTAAATTAGGTAGAAAAAAACAAAGTCGGTAATCGATTCCATCTTACCATTTCACATCAAATCAACCGATCAGTTGCAAAATGTTGAAATAAATTCGTATACGTTAATCAATTTGATTATAACTTTATACACAAATTGCGCATGATTTGCCAATATTGCTACTATTATACACAATTTCGAACGTACAATTATTAATTTTAATCCTATAATTGGGTAGTGAATGCAATTTCGATAATTTTCGTAACAGCATGATAATAATGTGATCAATTTCAATAATAAACCTTGGATTTAACGATTGAGGAACTCTTTTTGTATGAATTATTTAATAATGGTTGTATATTGGCAGTTTTTATATGGAGTTTAACTAAATGCGACTGGATATCCGTATTTAACACGAAGTGAATGCCATCGGGCTTAGGCAACCCAATTTCTAAGGCCCGGTAGCGGTTCAGTTTCAAACAGTTTATCCTCATTGGTATTGCCCAGGAATTGGGCTGCGGAGATCTGATGGCAGTCGCTTCATGTAATATATTATCACTACATAGTATAAAACAAAGTCGCCGTCGCTGTCTGTCCGTCCCTATGTATGCTTAAATCTTTAAAACTACGCAACGGATTTTGAAGCGGTTTATTTTAATAGATAGAGTGATTCAAGTGAAAGGTTTTAAGCTATTTAACATTACGCTACGACTCTTAGGAATGGGGCACGCGGGTGAATCCGCGGGCGGGTCGCTAGTCATTAATATAATAATAACATAATATTATTGATGTAATATATGCACCCGCTTTTGGTTAGTCTGAAAGTTGACCCCAACATAGTTGCAAGAAGGCTTGGAGGTTGATGGCGATGAGTTTATCCTCACCTTTATTTCATGATTATATATTTTTTAACTTCCTCATTCCACGTTTAGTGGTCTTAAGCGTGACTGCTATGCTAGAGATCCTGGGTTAGATTTCTAGGTTGAGCAAAGTGTTTATTGGATTTGTCTGTAAAATTCTCGGTAGCAGCTTGGAATTTTGATTTGTGCCCATAGTCTACTTAGTGCCATTACCTACATAATGTTATGTTATATTATGTAATGGCTTCTACTTAACCTTTTGGGGAATACAGGCGTGATAGATATGTTTTTTTTTTCAACAGAGTGCCATAGTAGGCTCGCGAGTGACTCTGCCGTGCCGCGTGGAGAACAAAGTGGGCTCCCTCCAATGGACGAAGGACGACTTTGGACTCGGCACACATCGAAACCTCAGCGGGTACGACAGATACGCTATGATCGGGAGCGACGAAGAAGGTCAGTAAATAAACCCAAAAGATACTTATTACAACTACATACCTACTTTTGATACTATACGCTTATTGGCTAATGTGATTGGTATACTTATATGCCGCATTTGGATCGGACAGGGTTTTTGTAACATAATGTATATACAGGAGAATACCTGGCGGAAGCATTATTCTTCAAAAACATTTTCTTCAAAATGTTCCGTATTGCAATAAGAGAAAACATTCACGTCCCGCGTCGGTCATCGCTACGCATTTTGGCCATGACTCAGTTGTAAATAAAAACGCACTTTTAACACAGCAACAGAATTAAACAAGATATTTTAAACTTTAAAATATCGCAGCACAGTTGAAACTTGTTTGACAGGAAAACACATTGTATACCAATCCGCAAGAACAAATTTATCTTTTTAGGGTTCTGTTCTGATTTAAAAATATATTATGTACGTCTTTATTGAGTTAATTTTAAAAGTATGCATGTATCTGTTCAGTAAAATAATCAGTAAATGAAAATAATAGATGGTCAGACCAGCCGATGGTCGGTGCGGGCAGTGAGGAATTGGTAAGTGCGACTTGCACAAGATCGATCATAGTGCCAGGATAGAAAGAAGGATTTATGTTAGATAGATAGAAAGGTCAAGCGTAAGCCTATCACGAATAAAAAAAAAGATAGAAAGCGTATAACACCAAAGTAGGTTTAATACCAGATGTCTGCCTTAGTGCTGGGTGAAGCCCTCCTCTCATATTGAGAGGAGATATTTAGATTTATTTTTCCATTTCATGGGTGTACCTACATACACGTAGACCAACTGTAGGTCATACAAATATTAGTTGTATTTGGGTATACAACCCACAAACTCTTGGTTCAGGAGCTGATAGGCTAGGTAGTCTATTACGGGTTGGCAATCTTCAGCACACATAACATACTGTTAGGAAGTTGATAATGATGAATATAGCTAAGGATCCGGTACTTTCTTCTTACAAGAGTTTTTTTTCCTCCAAGGAGATAGTATCATCCTTCTGTTATTACGTCTTTATTCTTTCAAATCGATGTAGGCAAAATATGGACCAAGAAACTCACGGTCACAAAATTCATTTTTCAATTAAAATATTTCACACAAATACGGAACCTTGCTTTTGCTACACATCCCACTACACACCATTTAAAAAAGTGGATTATTTGGCACACGGGTTCGCGCCCAGAAAAAAATAACGCACTGAGATATTTAGGTAAATTACTAGGCGAGCTGTGTATTTGGGCTATAAGAATAAGGCTAGACGCGCACCTGCTTGGGAAATCCAGATTTTTGGTACAGGGTCAGTGGTGGACCAATGAGGGGTTTACAATTACAGGTATCATTGCATTTTATTCTTTGCGACATGATTGAGTCGAATGACGGCGATGCACACGTTATGCTCGTGAACGGATGATATCCTACTTGATGTGACAATCCTATTATTTATAGAGTGAATAAATGTTATACATCAAACGGCATTATTCTCAGCAACTATTTAAAACGAAATTGTAAAGATTAATGTCTTAATAGTTTTTTAAAATGAGTGTTTGTGGAATTTGTTTCTTGCCAGCTCTTTTCCATAAGACTCACTTTTTTGAATCGAACAACAAAGTTTTCAAAAGTATCTATTATAATTTTTTAATTTAAATAAAATATTTTGACGTTGACATTGAATGGTGACAACCCTTACAGACTACAAGAGAAGCTTTCATTGATCGATCTTTTAGATGCCATTTTGCCATGCAAAATATTAGTTGGTATCATACGAGAATGTTCACTCTCAAACAATTTAAAAGATATTGCAGCCCAATACGACCGAATTGTTGTACGATATTTTAGTTTGAAATACTAAATATTATCTCAGAGATATTTAGCGGAGATTTTCGAAATGAATCATGAAGGTAACTCGATTATGTCCATTCCAAAGAGAACCAATAAAACCATATGCATAGCAATTGCATTATGCAACCACACCCACTGACACGAAAGTCTTCGCGTTGTGACCGAATACTTTCGCTCCGTCAGTGTGCGCCCTTAAGAGTCCGACGGACCGAATTTCTCTTACAAATATAATACCGAAATAAATCGTAATTCAAACACAATTTAATCAAATTGTGTTATTATTCGGATTGCGATACCATTTATCTAGGTTCCCACGTTTCCATTTTGTCCAAAATACTTCACTGGATATAAATGTAAGCGAATGCAATTTTTGGTAAAATTATCAAGTTTGGAACGATTTTCCAATTTTTTATTTCCAGTGAAGTAGTAGTAAACGAAATGGTAATGTAGGAACCTAGATTAACGGTATCCAAATCCGAATAATAACACAATTTGATAGAATATTGTCTGCATTACGATTTATTTCGGTATTACGTTTTTGTGCGCAATTCAAGCTCCGCCGGACCCTTAACCATCTAACTTCCATAAAGGAATAAAGTAAAGGAACATTGCAAAACTTTACCCGTACAGTAAGCAGGTTATCTTTAAGTTCATCGTCTTCCTACATCTAGTCAACCTTTATAATAAAACAAGGATGTATGCAATCGATACCTTTAGTTAGTTATCTTTTCCTTTCTATTTATAGAAAGCTCATAGATTATTGAAAGTTAGCACGGATACTTTTCTTTGGTAGTAGCTTCTAGAGTTAGAATGCTAGAATTTATAAATCATTTTGTAAAATCACACTAAACATTATTTATTTCTCTGGTTCATTCTTCTTTGGCTTTTTACTATTATTCCGGTTTTTCAATTATATATGTCTCTTCAGTGGCAATTCCATTTAATGTCAATGTTTCATACTGGAGCACGTTTGTACACGCAATCATGGCTTGTTATAGGTATCATATATTTCTTATTTTTGCTTGAGAGGCTTTCTCGATGGCGGCGTGTGAAGTCTGTCAACTCGCAGCGTGGTGGACTATAATAACCTCTCCCAAGATTGGTTTGTTTGGTTTGATTAGGTACGTTTCGATAATAATTTTGGTATTACGCGAGTAACCTTCGGTAAATAACAAACATTTATGTATTGTTGACAGACGATATCAAGATGGGCAAAAAAATTGGGCTAGTTACTATAAATAACATTACGTTTATATTCTTCAAAGGGTTAAAGACTACTACTTTGATACATAATATGCATAATTTCATATTGAAATTTAAAGATTAGGCCTAATGTCAATGTACGTACCCAATGCCTATTGGGTACGTACACGAACTCCCACTGAGAAGTTCCTAACAGGGAATCCAATAAGATTCTACTTGTATTTTGGTTCGTTTTATTGTCATAGTGTATGTAGGTAAATAACATTAAAGTCTAAAACTTTTGCTATTTCGATTAGTTAACTTGTTTTACGTCTAAATAACACCTTTTGATTTACATTCCTGTTCCTAGAATCTAGGTACGAACCCAGATTCTAGAAATAGGAAAACAAATCAAAGAATTTATTAATTTTGGTCCTTTGATTTCGTAATCAAAGGACCAAAATTTGTAATTTTCTTGAACCTTTTCAAGATTTCGCCCTAATAAATTCCACATAACATAATCAACCCATTATACTGTCCCACTGCTGGGCACGAGTTTCTTCTCATATCATATCCTCACATATCTCATATCGGATATAGTCCACCAAGCTTGCCTAATGCGGGTTGGCAGACTTCACACGCCATCGACAAAATCTCTCAGGCATGCAGGTTTCCTCACGATGTTTTCCTTCGTGATAATTAATAATAATCATATAATTATATGTATAATAATTAACTATTTAATACGCACATGACTTCGAAAAGTCAGAGGTGCACGTACTCGAACTCAAGACCTTTGTCTTGGCAGTCCATCGGTCATATAGGCTATCACTGCTCCAGAAGATCTTACTCTCGGTGAAATCATATTTAAAAAAAAGCATTCAGTTTTCATTTCATATATTTGCATCAGAAATTATATTTAGACTTTTTACGCAACAAAGTCATCGACCCCTCAAATCTTGGCTAGCAATAGCAATAATAATTTGACGGAGTCGTAATGTAGATTCAAGGTTATCTACTATTTATTTGGCAGGTAGAAAACAATAGTAATTTGGAAAACACTTCTACTCTACACATCAGGGGACTTAATAGTATTTTTAAACTTAAAAATAATAAATGCTTAACTTAAATAATACAATACTTTACTTAAGCCGGATCGTTCAGCTAGGCCCGCGAAATTCAAATTTCAAGTGATTTTTCGCAGTTTGTAGGTCTATAACAAGTTCTAGATTCATGGCAGTTGTAATTACGACATTAACTATACTTCACGTTCACAACTGAGAACTAAAACCTTTACATATAAATCCTTATCAAGCCAAAAACTTAGCGCAATTGTTTTTTAGCTACAATAATGATTTTTAAGCAATGGTTTTAGATAAAAATTGTGAATTTTGTATAGTTAATATCGCAATTACTATTTCCATGAATGTAGAACTTATTATAGACCTACTATAGAACTGCGAAAAACCACTCGAAATTTGAATTTGGCGGGCTCAGGTGAACGATCCGCATTAAATAATACAATACTATACTTAAATAAATCTAAATATTAATCTTAATTTAATATACATTGTTTCTCAGTAAGTGAATTATGTATGCAATTCTTTATGAGAAATAAAGTTGTTCTTAAACCTGAAATAATATATAATATATAAAACAATAAAATTTCTTCGAATTAATTTTCAAGTTCAGCAGTTTGGTTAACTCTATTATTGTGACTTTTTTAGTTTAGTAGTCCTAAGCGCGACTGCTGCGCTCGCTATAGATCCTGGGTTCGAATTTGTGCCCGGTTAATGGCAATAGGCTCGACCCCTATTTTTTTTTAAATATAGTTGGGGTCCTAATTAAAATAAATAAATAATAAAGGTTTATTTCATCTCCGTAAATTACAAAGAGATCAGTTGCCAGCAATTTGGTAAAGTTCGTAAAAAGGAGATCCTGGTGTTTAACACATGATACAGGCTTCGACTTACTCGAAGCCTGTATCTTAGAATGTGTGTGTATGTGTGCGCTTAGGACCAGTAAACCAATGAGGTAATCAGTTTTTTTTATTTATTTTATATTTATGAGGTACATAGCAGGTCTTACGAATTAATACAAAGCCCCACAAAACTGTACAAACAAAAGTGTTTGTCCTAGTCCTAAAAGTGATCCTACAGTCAAAGGACTGTGGGCTCAATTTTATTCTTAACTAGCTTTTGCCAGCGACTTCGTCCGCGTGGAATAGTTACTTTGTTCCCTAGTTCTTCGCCCGCGGTTTCACCTGCGTTGCCCCGTTCCTAAGGGTTGTAGCGTGATGTTTTATAGCTTGAAACCTTTCTCATGAATCACTCATTTTCCCAACATTTCCCTTCACTGCTCTGCTCCTATTGATCGTAGCGTGATGAAAAGTATACTATAACCTGCCCAGGAGTATGAAAAATAATTGTACCAAGTTTCGTTGAAATCCGTCGAGTGGTTTTTGTTTCTATAACGAACATACAGACAGACAGACAGACAAAAATTTTACTGATTGCATTTTTGGCGTCAGTATCGATGACTAATCACCCGCTGATAGTTATTTTGGAAATATATTTCATGTACAGAATTGACCTCTCTACAGATTTATTATAAGTATAGATAACATGTAGTTAGGTACTGGAGTGCACAATTAATGTTATGATAGGGTATCTATAAGGTATGTTTTTAAGGGTCCCGTGCAGCGTGAAATACCCACAAAAACGTAATACCGAAATAAATCGTAATCGAAACAATATTCTATCAAATTATGTGATTATTCGGATTTAGATAGGTCCTATTTCGTCTGCTACTATTTCACTGAAAATAATAGACCGGAAAATTGTTCCAAACTTGGTAAAGTTATCAAAAAAATATGCATTCGCTTAAAATTATTTCCAGTGAAGTATTTTAGACGAAATGGAGAATAATAACAGAATTTGATTAAATGGTGTTTGAATTACGATTAATTTCGGTATTACGTTTGTGTGAAAAATTCGGTCCGCCGGACTCTTAACTTTCTTGGTAGGTAAACGGTTGAGTATAAAGTCCTATCTCCATACACGTTTGTAACTCTGGGAACAACGAATTTACCCGAAGTCATCATCCTCGTGTTATAATTATTATTTATTTTTATTTTTAATGAAGTATTATGCTTAGTTAATTAGACATAAGAATATATATTTACGTAAGAATAAATGACATAGTTCACACAAAACTGCATAGAAAAATGAAATATCTTGTTCCATCTCACCCCGCTCCAGACGACCGTAATATAAATATTCCGTGTCTACAAAACGGACTCGGAGAAATACGGTAAATTCCATTTTTAACTCGTGAAAAGCGCTCTAGTTGCGAAGCCCACTTAGGAAGATCTTTCATCGTGTCTTAAAAACGTTAAAAATACATTTTTCATCGCCACGGTAAAAGGCATTGGAGTAATCTGTGGTATACCACATCTGAGGATTATTTCTCAGGTGATTTCAATGGTTGTTAAAAGCGTTTGGTAAGCTAGAAGTGGCTGCGATTGAAGTTGACTGAAGATAACTTTTCTTACGGCCACTCCCAAATAGCAAATCCGCCGATAGATTTGTTTACTAGAGATAGGATTTTGACATAAAGTCCATACGGGTAATGTCAAAATCCTATCTCTAGTAAGTAAATCTATCGACGGATTTGTTATTGGGACTTTCTTATAAACGCAATACTATATGCAATTCATGTTTCATCATTATGAGATAAAAGAAATTTTTATTTGTAAAAACATGAGTATACATTACAAATAGCTTGCAGTGTAAGGTGTTAAAAATTAATTATTATTAATTAATTGCCTACATGTTTAGCCATATATTCTGACGCACAAAATTTAATAGGACAGTACTTAGCAATTATGTACATAAAAGTTATATGGCATTGTCTACCAGCCAACTTTTGGCTCAAGTAGAGAAACATGTAATAAGTAAGATACACGAAGAAAAAGCTTCATATTAAATATTACCTAATATAACTAGTACTTCTATACATATTATTATAATAAAACAGTAAAAAAATTGTGTCTGTACATTGATTATATTTTTACAAAAAAAATGTTCATAGTAACAGGGTAGGAATAAAAAATCTGTTTGTCTGTTTCTCTATTTAGTTATTGTTTTTTTAGGTATTGAAATAAAACTTAAAACAACATTACATTTAAAATAAAAAAAAACGCATTATACCACATAATAATATATTCCACATAATATTTTTTTTTTACCATACCTACATTACCATATTCTTACAATATCATTGAAGTAACAGGATACCAAATTTCAAATCGATCACACCTATGGAGTTTGCTCAGGCTCATATCCCTTCATGAACCAGAAAAGGGTTGATAGAAGAGTTTGGATAATACATACAACGACATGTTCATTTGTGTTCACGTTTTATTTCTGTCAAATCTGTCAATCCGTTCGCGATACAAAATATATGAGAAAACAATTTTCTTCAGAATTTTCATCGATGTTTTAATAGTTATTCTGCTATTCGGGTTGGAGATAAATCCAACAGATCAAAAACTATGAAAATCGGTCCAGCAGTTCTCGAGTTATTAGTGTTGTAACAAACCCGACTTTGTTTTATATATAAACTTGTAGATTACATGCCTGTGACGTAGCAGTCCACCGGTTATCACTGCTTTTTTAAATGTTGGTAATAACACAAACAGTTACAAAATTGTACACGCAAAGTCGGGCATACGTCGCATAATGTGAGCCTTCTCTTAGCTTTGGCATAAGCCCATCAAAAGCTGCAGAGTTCAAGTAGCGTTTTAAATAGTTGGCTATTTTTGCACTTTACTGGCGGTTTGAATCTCTGCTGTTTGGCTTGCATTCATCTTAGACAGTTATGAAAGTACATATCTATATTTAGACAGACAAAGTGTCAACTTGTTTTGATGAAGCAGTGATTGGGTTTTTTCTGAAGTTATATATCTAGGCGCGATAATGATAGGTAATACGCTCTTTACATGGGAGCTAAAAATATCCCGGCAAATTGTGGATGTAGATTAGTATACCTCTGACTATTGATCGATATTATGTTTTAGTTCCACCGGGCACGAATCCAAACTCCGAGCTGCTATATGGAATTTCATTAAAAAATCAATAACGTTTGGCTCGACCTGGGAATCGAACCGAAGACCTCTAGCGTCGCTGACGACTATTGGACTAAATAAGTCAGTTTTAACAAAACGTTTTATTTTTTCAATAAACTGGATAATAAACACCAACTTAAATACATTTTAAATAGCTGCCATTCAAACTAAAAGAACTAATCCAATCTGTTAAAATAATAACTGAATAATCCGACAATACTTAATTATCTGAACTTGAGTAATCCCAGTGCTTCAGCCATTTTTATCGAGACTAGAATAAAAAGTTGCTGTCAGCTTATTAAATTGAAATCCCCTGTCGAAACGATTTCTGCTGCATTGTCTTTTAGAGATTATGATGTTAGTAAAAGTTGGATGTGGCAGAAGAAACATGAAAGTAAAGTAAATGCTGGAGAGATGAGAGCTTTGAGAAGTACCTATGTGTGGGGTAACCTTGAAAGATAGAGTAAGGAACAGCGTGATATAGGAGGGTTATGGTGTGAACGAAGACGTATATTTAAATGCATACCTACATACCATCTCGCAAGTATTTCTTGAAGGTTTAGGCAGAGCTGTACAACTGTATACCCACAGTTCGCCGGTATATTTAATTATTAAGAAGCGAGTCTATTGTCATTTACTGGGCAAATCCAAACTCCGAGGTTCTTCTGAGATATTCACAGAAAATCCCAATAAAACTTTGATCAAAGCCAGGGCCTCCAGCGTAGCAGTCACATCTACGACCGCTAGACTAATGAGGTGGATAGATAGACTGATATTACATAAGTATATATATCCATACACTCACGCCTTTCTCCCACAGAGGTAGGCAGAAACTATAGACCGCCACTTGCTACGATTCTTGCATATTTCTTTTTCTTCTTCTACATTCATACCTCTTCTCATTCACACTGGCTGCGAGTACTACGAACCTGACCTTTTTGAAGGACCTCGCCAATAAGATCGGCGTATCTCCTTCTTATAGACGAATTCTTCCGACGTTGCCGCTGACATAAATGTCTGATAAATTCCTAGGTAGATTTATTTGCTAAATTCATCTTTTTGTTTCAGGGGACTATTCCCTCGACATCAAGGATGTCACCCTGGAAGATGACGGCCAGTACCAGTGTCAAGTCAGCTCCGGCCTCAACGGTGAGTGATTTTATAATATTTTGCACGTATTATAACAGTCCAGTATAAGCTGAACTTTAAGTGTACGAAAAGTTTATAAATTGCGAGGTCAGTTTATCATATTGGGTTATCATTATCGGGATCATTATTGGGATTTTTTTATATCATTAAGGTAGCAGACAAGCATACGGCCCGCCTGATGGTAAGCGGTTACCGTAGCCTATGGACGCTTGCAACATCAGGGGTATCACTCGCGCGTTGCCGACCCTGTAAAATAAGAAGGAATAATTGGGCTGGCAGCATAGGAGACAATAATGTGATGCCTATCCTATCTGCTAACACAACGCTTCCACGTAGAGCTCTGGCGACCTTGCTCACCGTTAGGAACAAAACATAGCACGGAGCTATGTTATTTGGCTACGATTTTCTGCAAGGTGGAGGTACTTCCCCAGTCGGGCAGCTGGGGAAGTACCTCCACCTTAACTGGGCACTTTTAAATTATGTGATTATGCCCACCCCCCCTGGTCAGTCTTTTATATTATATTATTACAAGATATATTATATTGTTACAAGATGGTACACAAGCATACGGGTCACCTTATGGTAAGCGGAAACCGTAACCCTGGTAATCCCCGTGGTATCACTAGCGCATTGTCATCTTAAGACCTCAGTTGCTAAGCCTCTTTTGGCCAGTAAATAGGTAATATTATCTATCATTAAGACTGGAAAACAATAATGTTGGCACATAATAGCGGTAAAATATTTAGCATTGCGATGGAACTCAGCACCAGAGTTATAACACAAGCACTCTATAAACAGAAACCTATTATATTCCCACGGGAAAACTAAAATGTCCTTTTAAAATACATCAAGTATTTTATTTTAAAATATACAAAATACAATACATTTATTAGTTGCTCATGTCGCGAGATTGACGGCGTTGATTTATAACTTTATTAGAAGACGAAGGTTCCGATATTAAAGTCTTTAGGAACTCGACAATTGGCGCTATAAAATGTCTATAAAGTAAAATGAGAAGATACCTTGAACGTTGTTTAGTCCCATGAGCATAATGGTGCTTTTAAACAATTGAGTATTTTAAACTGCATCAATAGTGTGTGGTCGAAAATGCTGCTTCGCCATTTTCTCCATTTTCTACTTAGAGAATAACTAATATTCGTAGGCAGTATTATTATATACAGAACTTAGTCCTTCCACCACTGTCTTCCCTACCCTAACTCAACCATTCTCCATGCAAATTCGAACAGAGTCCTATCACTCAATGTAATTAACAAATAATGTCCGTTATTTATGAAGGATATTTCCTTCATAAATATTAATCTATTTATTACTTGAATAATTTCTAGCCTAGTCGTCGTGAGAGCGACTGCTACGCTTGAGGTCCTGGGTTTGATTGCCAGGTTGAGCAGTGTTATTGGGTTTTTCCAGGGAATGCTCAGTAGCAGCTCGGTGTTTAAGATTCGTGCCTGGTTAATGGCATTAGGCTCATCCCATATTAGATGTAGCCTAAACATACCGGCAAACTGTGAGTGTATTATTACACCTGTGCCTAACCCTTCGGAGAATACCTACTTGGGAGAGTTATGCTTCGGCACGAATGGGCCGGCTCGACCAGAGTGATACCACGGCCTCACAGAAAACCGGCGTCAAACAACGCTTACGTCGTGTTTCGCCGAGTGAGTGAGGTTACCGGAGGCCCAATCCCCTTTTAAATGGTCGGCAACGCACTTGTGACTCCTATGGAGTTGCGGGTGTCCATGGGCGGCGGTAAAAGCTTACCATCAGGCGATCCGTCTGCTCGTTTGCCCTCCTATCACATAAAAACCTAAAGGCAACCTGTTTTCGTATCAATGGCAAACACCATCATAATATACCTCAAAGGTACAGATATACAGACACTTTGGGTTCTCCAACAAGTGGAGCATATTCTGCTCAGGGACACCGCACTTGTAGGTACTGAGTGGCGGAAAGATCTATAATCCCCCATTTTGCTAAGTTGTTCTTGCAGCGGGCTACTTAAATTCGCAGTTCATTGAGTGCTTTCCATACAGGCCAAGTCATGTCCGACTGCCAGATTTTCCTAGGACAATTTGATTAACTAATAATCTTCTTCCTAGGTGAACCACCAATACGCTCCCGTTACGCCCACCTGACAGTCCTGCTCGCTCCAGAAGCTCCCAGGATATTGCGAGGGGCGTTCATTGATGCGACAGAAGGCCAGCCCGTTGATATCGAGTGCGTGTCTTCTGGGGGAAAGCCAGCGGCTGAGGTACGTATAAAGAAATCTAAAATGGTGCTTCGGGGAGGTGAACTCCGAGGTTGAGCGACATGGTGATTGCCATCTGTTGGGATGGGTCAACTCAAAGCTACTATGCTCTTTTTTCAAAATGCTATTCCAAACATAGGCTTGCATTGTGTGTGGCATTCACATACTAATTAATACCTATGATGGACTTTAAAAAAGACCATTTCTTTGAATATGTTTCAGCGTTTCTTCTCAAAGGTTTTCAGTTAGGAAATGCCGACACCATCTAGTGTTGGGGCTAGTTAAATTAAAGGAAATTGAGTATCCATTAGTCATCGAAATACTTGAAGGGTCTTGTAGCCCCAGTAGAGGGTTTTCGATGTCAAGTGGATCTGTGCGCGAGATTTTTTTAAGAAAACATAGGTACTTAATAAAGTATTCTTCTTCTGTTCAGATAACCTGGCTGGATGGGAGCCAGTCAGTGATTAAGAAGGGAGTCAAAAGTACGGCAGAACTTTTACCTGATGGCCAGAGGTATAAAACGAGGTTAGTGTTTTATACAATAATCACTTTCAATATGATAAGATATTACTTTTTAGCTTATTAGCTGGAATAGAATTAATATAATGATTTAGAAATATTATCTGTCTATATGTCCGATTATAACTCAAAATCTACTTCGTATACAGCTAGATTATGAGCCTGATCAACATTTAGGGTACTTTTTATCGTTTTAATTCTTAGGTACTTTATTAGGTAAGTGGCCTACGTGAGCGAAGCTACTGGCAGAAGCTAGTTAAATATATATTTGGACTAAAGATAAAATGGATTGTGCCATAAAATTTTGACAATGGTACACGTAATAATGGCTGATAGATTCACCTCATAGTAATACAGCTGATATCTGAACGCCTAAATTCTCAATATTCAATCTGTCACCTCACTTTTCAGCTATCTACTATCAGCAACTTAATAAAGACTACTCTTCATTTTTGTATTATTCTTGCATCATCTTCAAGTATATAGCAGTATTAGGTATCTGTTAACTTACCTACCAATTAGAGTGATACACAATACCGTATACTAATTAACCATTGCTAATGACAGGTCAGTGCTGCGGTTGACCCCAAGTAAGGGTCACCACAACCAGACAATAACGTGTCAGGCGCAGAATACAGCCGACAGAGCTCCGAGGATGGCTACTGTACATGTAGAGGTATGTCTACAAATATATCTGTTACATACATATATATTTTCACGCCTATCTCCCATTGGGGTAGGCAGAGACTATAGAATTCCACTTGCTACCATCCTGGCACATCACTTTCGCTTCATCTACGTTTATTAACCTCCTCATGTATGACAGTTTAGGGTGCTCTTAATGTGTTGTGCTTTTTTATTATTCAAACATGTGTGATGCATGATCATGCTCTCCTTTTTGAGAACGTCTGCAATTTGCATTTCCACTGCTGCTGTTCCCCGCAATAGGCTTGCCCACTTTTACATAGGACCTGAACATAGCGGCTAACTGTAGATAACATTAGTATACTTCTGGCCTACCCTTTGAGGAGTACAGGCGTGACGGTATGTTATATTTTTTAATGTTTTAGACTAACATTGTCTTTATGTCTCACACATCGGACGCCATTGGGAAGATGTGAAATCTAATTTTAATCTTAGAAGAACTAAATGCTATGTTCTTGCAAATATAATAGATATAATTATTAATTAATTAATTAGCAAAATTTTAAATACTGTATTCTTTTCAGGTCAAATACGTGCCAAAAGTGAACGTAACCATCAGCTCTGGAGAGAGCCAAGGGAAGATCCCTGAGGGTTCAGAGCTAAGGGTGCGGTGTGACGTGGATGCGAACCCACCAGCTCAGATATATCGTTGGTACATCAACAATAACCCAGTGATTGGTGATTACGCTGATGAGATGGTGAGTATTGCTTATTAAACACATAATTATCATTCATCAACCCATCGTCCTACTGCTGGGGCTTGTTTCTCCTCTTAGAACGAGAGGTATAGGCTACAAAATACCACGCTAGCGTTCGGTATTGTAGGCTAAGGCCTCTTGTACACGGCACGTTTTGTTAACCGTACGGCTAACACATCGTACGGTTACGTGTGTGTGCAAGCTTGTACATGGCATGGCAAAGCTACCGGTCGGTAAGACAACGGCCAGGTGCCGCTCAGTTGAGATTTTTCTGCAATTCTTCACGAAAACTAAGACAAAACTAATTTTTAATAACAAATACAATGCAAAATAATTACTAACATAGTTTCATGCTGTACCATACAATCTATGGAAATTTACTCTGAAATAAACAATTTATTATTTATTATTATTACTATAATTTCCATTCCTTTTGAAGGGACCACATAAACACAGTGTTTATCTCAGAATTAACATAGAGGTTTATTTGAGTTAGCATACTCTACGAGATAAATTGCGACATTAATGTCGGACAGCTTACATGCCGTTCACAGTTGAAGAGATTTTGCAATAAATGTCGGACACACAGTGTAGCAACATTGCAAAACAACCTTTCAAAGTAAATTCTGTGTTTACAGTTTTTATATTATGGTTGACATTTTAAATTATTATATAAAAATTTTTGGACATAGGTATAACTAGCTTCTCCCCGTTACTTTGTCTTCGTAGACTTTAGAATTACATAATTATAAAAAAGTAACGAAACATAAAAAAGAGAACATGAGTTATGGTGAGCTTGTATCTTGGGGCTCAGAAGTGCCTTGGTTTTTTGGTACGACCTGAAAAAAAGTATTCTATCTGTAAGACCAGGTTATAACATTTATAACATTAGTAGGATTCCTATGTTAGAATTAAAAGAGTTTTATATTATGTTAAAAGAGACATTATAAAGTTAAATAAGTAAAGGAAAAATTCATTCGCGGGCAGGATTCGAACCTGCGTCTTCTGGTTAGATACACCAGACGCTCTGACCGCTAAGCCATCGCGAACCCCACCCGCCTGATTGAAATTTGCCTTCACATTATGAGTTTACGTCATAAGGTGACGTTGGCGACATCTATTGAAGAGCAAGTTACCTTGTTTCTCAACTGACATGACTTACTTTACAGTTAGTTCGATATCGTACGATGCCACCTTACCTTTTAACTATCTTTTTGTGATTTTTTTGTATTTTCCAAAAAAAAAACTATTAATATTTTTTTTCCTTTACTTATTTAACGTTATAATCTTAGCATGGAAAATGCAAAAAAATGACAAAAAGATAGACATTATAAGCCCATAAAAATAATTGAGCAGCTTATAAATCGCACTCGCCTTTGTGAAGTCTGCAAAACAGTAAAATACACAATCTTTCGCCACAAATTACCTCGGAGTTACACTTTGAGCTATTTTAGCTCCACTGAACAATAACAATAACAGAATAAAGTTCCCTTCACACATAAATAAAGCCAGCGCCAGATGAGAAGCACCAACAAGGCTATAGTTTAAAGTCGTTAATTAAGCAACAGAGGGCAATGCGCATTAAGTTAGCAATTCAACTGAATTGCAGCGACTCATTCGTGCATTAAATATAATGCGTTCTACTGAAAAATTTAACGTTGCAGTCGTAAGCAAGAATGGACTTATGAAAGCTACAAACAAATAAGTACCACATGGTACTTATTTGTTTGTAGCTTTCATAAGTCCATGTAGTATACATATACTAAAAATTACATCACATATTTTTACTACTGGAAATAAAATCGAAAGTTTAAAAATTAAAAACCGACTAAGAACAAATTCAACTAAAAGGTATAAAACAAGAAAAGTTTTCTATCTCCACGAACAGTGGTATCCAGTCTAGAACCGTGGTTTTTCTGCCCCCTTTTTGTGTTTTGCGGGCTATATTGTCATGTTTTTTAATTAAATTTATAGCCTATAAGTATCTTACTGCAAAGACGAATCAATCGACACCTCATTTGTTAAAATCTGATGAGTAATTTTTGAGCTTGGATCGAACATCCATACGATACATACATACATAGACTGTTAAACTCACTACCCTTCCTTTTTTCGTAGTCGGGTAAATATAAAGAGCATTCGCTTACTGTCATAGAACTTTACCATAAAAAGAGTTGTTCAAAAATTAAAATTGAATTATATTGTAGAAATGCGCAGGCCGTAAATCTATTAAAAGTATGTAAGTATTAAGATTACTAGCAAAATTGATTCAGTTTTATCGTACCTACATTATTGTGTCAAAATTACTTGTTTTTTTTCGTACAAAATGAATCCGAATATCTCCGTAAAATTTAATTAAATAAAGTTTCTGTTTCCTGCTATTGACTCATATTATGCATATAAAAAATCAATTGCTGGATCTATCAAAGATCATCACGTTAGATGTTTTTAGCTGTGTTCGTAATAATCAGGAAAAGGTTTTACGCAGAATAATTTATTGAAAAGTCGGGAAAATTGACGCAGGCGAAACTGCGGACACGGCGCTAGTTTCAAATAAAAACTTTTAAACATTAAATCAGAAACTAATAGTCAGTGTGACAGACAAACTGTGAGGTGTTATGACAGAACTTCTTGCCAATTCTGTTATATTTTGTTTTAGATCATTTTCAACGTGTCTAGAAAACATAACGATGCAGTAGTCAAGTGCGAGGTCAGCAACTCTGTTGGAAAAGGCGATGGGAATATCACTTTGGAGGTTACTTGTAAGTACAAAAGTACAACAGTGTTACAATGATATAGGAAGTTCTAGGGACGGCCAAATCGGCCAAAACGGCCAGTCAATTCATTCAAATACCTGTTTTAATTTGAATTATGTTATAGTTTACAGCCTCATTAGCCTAGTGGTCCTGAGCGGGACTGCTACGCTAGAGGTCCTGGGTTTCGATTCCCAGATCGAACAAAGTGTTATTGGGTTTTTATAAATCTCAGTAGCAGCTCGGACTTTGGGATTTGTGCCCGCTTAATGGCAATAGGCTCGCCCCCTATTACATGGGAGATCCCATGTATGTTCCCGGTATGTTTATTTTATTTTATTTATTTATTATGGGATAATAAACAGCTACAACACATGCAGCCCACGACATTATTCACAGATTAAACATAAATAATAATATACTTTGGGTGCCACTAGATGAGCAAAAACATAGAGAAAAGAACTTAGTTAGATACTGTAGAACTAAAGCTATAATAAGTTCACAAATGTTTAGATAAATATACCACTAAACTGTGGGTGTACATTTGTACTCCTCTGCCTGATTTGTTATTGTAATTATAATTGTTCATTCAGGACCTATTATATTACCTACTTAATCTCTATAAATTTTGTTATAATTTAGATTTTTGTATCTTTAACAACGGTTCTCTTCGCAGAATTATTCAATTTAGACACTACGATAGATTCTAGTGCTTATGTTTCGATACCTAATAGGTATTATGATACAGTTATTCTTAAAAAAAAGATTCTCTTAATTACTTCATACCTTCCTTCTAGCTTTCTAGGCCTTTTTGAAGCAAGAAAATAAGTAACCAATTCAAAACAAATCTGCCAATCTGGACTGATTCCTAAGACATAATTTTTGTAACGCGTCATGCTCCGGTTTTTCTGGGAGAAATAGCTGCGGTGTTTACATCGATGATCCAACAAGCCATAACACAGCGCCCACAACCTGTGACGTCATCACGTCATACTAAAGTGTGTTTTGTTGGTGCAGAGAAAGATTTACTACGCAAAATGGGATTTAAAAAAGAAAGAATGCCTTCCTCTTCTGTTATTGAAACAATCATTCTTGGATTCTAGTCATTAACTTAATATACCATCATGCTTGTATTTTCCGAGGGTTTAGGCAGAGGTGTACTAGTGTACACCCATAGTCCGCCGATACGTTTAAGTCCTAAGTTATAGGAGGCCGAGCCTTTTGTCATTAATCGGGCAAAATTCCCAAACTTCGAGCTGTTACTGTAAATTTCATAGACAAACCCAATAATACTTTGTTTGGCCTGGGAATCGAACCCAGGACCTCCAGAGTAGTAGGCCTTGGACTATTCATGATGTGAAAAGGAGTCCAAATATTTAATAAAGCCCCCTAGATAAGGATTGTTACAAATATGTAGCTCCTTCTAGTAGATGACACTTACATCCAGAGAGATAATTATACCTTTTGGCTCACACGAGGTCCAACTTTATATCCATGTTCTAGAAGGCTAAACGGTTTAGACAAGAATTATTTTAAAAAACGATAGTCCTTTTACTATCATTAGTAAGTAATATCACACACACCAACCAACACCCAGACCCGTATTTTTTTTTAATTGCCTCTTCACTAGAAATTTCTAGGCATATATATCTATCTATCGGGTGCATGCACAAATACGAATATCACTGATTCTGATTCCGAAACTCGGGAAAACTATAGGTAACTATCAATAAACCTACATCTAACAACCATACAAACATTTGTTCGTGCAGGAATTCGTGACCCTTAGGGCAGCAGCCTATTTTTTAACCACAGTGCTAGCCAAACTTTCAAGTTATCAGTCTGTTTGGCAAAGCATAACATCCAAAAAATATTGTCTTTTTACCAGATCCACCAACATTTAGGACGCGACCCCAGAATGTAGAAACTGACATCGGCTCCAGCGTGGTCCTGAGCTGTGATGTGGATGGTCAACCTCAGCCGGAGATCAGGTGGCTGTTTCACGAGCCAGGACGGATAGGGGTAAGTGAATACCATGAAGGAAATACCAGATTTTCAAAGAAGTCGACTTTGGTTTGGTCGAAGATTTTACAAGCAAACAAGGAATTACGCATGTATTCCGCGAAGAGTTAGACAGAGGCGTACAAATGTACATCCACAGTTTGCCAGAATATTTAGCTCTCATGTAATAGGGAGCCTATTGTCATTAACCACGCATAAATTCTGCAAGCTGCTACTAAGAATTCCATAGAAAAACCCAATAACAATTGGCTGGAACCCAGGACTTCAGTTCAGTTAAGAAAATAAATTTAATTTTTGAGTTAGAGAGAGCATTAATTTAATCCACCATTACGTACTCCATACTGATATCATAAATGCGATAATAACTTTGTTGGTCTGTTACCTTTTCAAGTCTAAACCACTGAACAAATTCGATAAAATTTGCTAAGAAGATAGATTGCATAAAGAGGTTACCATAAGTCTCGAAAATTTTTTTTGGGATACGAGAGAGAAGACTATGAGAAACAGCTGCTACTAGTTAAAAATTGTCGAGTAATTTTGACAAAGCAGACAGTGTTACGTGAACGTGCAATATTTCCAGCAGGTCAAAGGAAAGGCTCCGAACTTGAAGGTGTACGTGAATCGGGAAACGGCCGGAAGGTACATCTGCAAGGTCATCGAGGAAGGCTACCCAGAGATCGAGAGTGAAGCCACCATTTTTATTAAGAGTAAGTTAATAAGCCCACATTGTGCTGACCTTGAAACAAAAGCTGGACTACAACCTGCCACGGTCATGGCAAATGTTACGAATCCTATGGCCGTGACTCTAGGGTAAGGGAAGGCAAGTGTAGTTTATAGGGTTTTGCCGTACTATTAAAAATGTGTCCAAACTTGTCTGAACAGATATTGTGAAGAAGCTGATGAAACGCCACTTTACCTTTTGCGGGAATATGAACAGTTTATACATAAGTGTACTTCACGAAATAAAGGAGCTCACTCTTCAGCAACTCCTGCAGTATATAATATAAATAATGGGCACAATATTTCAAAGGCATCACTCCCCTCTTCCCACGTATAGGTATACGTGGGAAGAGGCCCCAGACAGCTATGGACAGGTGTCCATAGCTGTCTGGGGCTACTCCTTTTAGGAAGGATCTAGGTCATCTCCTGTCAGAATACCTACTCTTTTAAAACTTTTTATTTTTACTGATTTTATACATTTCTCCTCGTAGGTGCTCCAAAGATCCTTTCAAATAGGACACAATTTGGCATGGAAGGTGAAAGCGTTAGAATAGAATGTGCTGCACGATCAGTACCAAAACCTGACGACATCCGGTGGTACTTCGAAGGTCGGGAGATTAGTGTGATTCAGGATCCGGTAAGTTTTCTTACATAGCTGGTAACTTTTGCATTATTTCTTTAAATAACATTTAAATATATTCTGCATATTTCCAAGAAAAAAAAAGAAAGAACTAGAATAGAGAACTAGAACTAGAGAATGTAGAAAAAGAAAGAACTTTGTCAGAAAAAAAGAATGCAACTATACTGAGTGCAACGGGATGAATAAGACGGGATATTCCCATGTACAGAACTGAATAATGTTTTATATTTTTCATCATCATTATCAATTCTAATAAATGTATCAACATCGAAATTGTGATCGCTAAGTATGAGTCTTCTCGCAGAATGAGAAGGGTGAAGTTATAGTCCCCCACCTTAGCCAAGTGCAGGTTACCAGACTTCACATGCCGTTGAGAAAATCCGTCAGGCATGACATTACAGCATACTCCATTTAAGCGAGTGATATATATTATAATTATGTATATGGTCAAATCACCGCTTCCAAGATTTAGTTTCTATCGAAAACTACAATGTTTTAACCTTAAACATCCTTGCAGGATTACGCAACTTTAGAAGAAACTTTACCGGATGGTGTGATCAAATCCAGCTTGGTGATCCGCGCCAGCCAGTCCAAACACTACGGACAGTATAACTGCAGTGTCACCAACGAGTATGGAAACGCTAACGCTGCGATCATGCTGAAGCCTTTGAGTAAGTGTAACATGAGAATTAGCTTCTAGTTTATAATTATTTGCATCATTTTGTAACCGACTACGAAAAAAGAAAGGACTGAATTCATTTTTTATTTTATTAGAAGTTGGAAGTGGCTTAAGCACTTCTATCGATAAAATAAGAATACTTAGTCACCTCTCTAAAGACTGAGTCCAGTAAACGTTGTTTTATCTAGTAATTAATTGGTTGCCAGATGAAATGCCTTACGTCTTGTAAGTCTTTCTTCATTCCTACAAGTTAGAATTTAAACACAAATTGCCAAAGGATTGCACATTTTAATTCATACGAACAGTCATTTCCAGAAGAGTTAAGCTAAGGTGTAGGTACTAATTTATACCCTTTTTATCAGTATGTTTCGGTTTAATCGAGCGCCAATCCAAAACTTTGCTTGACCTAGAATTCGAATCCAGAACCTCTAGTCGAGTAGTTGCGCTTAAGACCACTAGACTAATGAGGCAGTCATTTGATACTTAATTGTTATCTTTGTTTATCGAACTCCATCTCTCGGAAGAAAAGGCAAAGTTATGTTGGACTTCTACAGACTAAAACTTATTTCTAACAATGGTACTCTTTTCAGAAACCCTTCCTCTCTATATAATCCTCATTGGCGTGACGTCAGGTATCATCATCTTCTCCGCCTTCATAATTCTTGTGGTAGTCTGCCACAGAAGGAGGCGGAAGAAGGGCCAAATGAACGAAAAGCCTGACGTCACTGTGACCACTGGTGACGTTTATAAGGAAAGCGACAGAAGCTCTAATATCAGTGATCTGAAGCTGCAGCTACCGCAAAGCGATGGGAGCTATGAATTGGTAAGTGATTAAAAAAATACAGATCATCTTTGTCGTTTCGCTCTTGGCAGAGCGGTCGTGGTCGCGCTGTACCATTTTAGAAACAGATATATATTTTTACCCACGACGGAACGGTGCAGGTGTAGGTATGCGTTTAGGGTAAGAGGTGTTTGTTTTTTCATGTTACAATTATAACGAAGAATTTAGCCATTTTGAATAATAACTATTGACGTAAATTTACCATTTATGTACTGTACTAGACTATCACAGGTAAACATTTTTAAAGAAGTGTTTTGAAGTATTACGATTTAAAACATAATGTATCTACTTACTAAATAAGATAAAATTCACGAATAAGGTTGTGGAGGGGCGAGTGCCCCTCCAACCAAAGGGTGGATCCTCCGATCAGGCGGGTGTTTTGCCTGACGGGCCACGGCCCGACGGTTAATGTTGGTCGGTTGTATGAATGCAAGGTTGCGTTGTAAACATCACTTGCGAGATTCAGGATTTGTTACACTACAGCACGGTAGATGTCGCTATAGGGTAATACACAATACCACTGGTACACACTGATACACACTGATACATTATTCTACATCACCTTTTTCTGTCCTCAGGACTACACGAGCTCGGATCGATCAGACAGCAAGCTCCACGCAGGATTACCCCTAGCCGGTCCCGTGCCACTCCCGAACCATCGCCACGACGACCCTCTGATGCAGTTCCGATACAGCAACGATTACTCCGACCCAACGTATAGTGACCCCTATTTTAAGGTGAGTAAAGTATAAAATGGAATGTATACCACACTCAGTACATTATCAGACACTCTGGTTTTGATACCTCGAGGCTTGTGGCTAAGATAACTAAGCCAATCAACCAATCTGCAAGGTTAAGTTGCGCTTGCTTTGGTCAGTGTGTGGATGGGTGACCATTATTAACACATCAAGGCGTATTTAGTTATCGGTCCCGGTTGTCATAGTAGTAGTCAGAAACCCAATACGCCTGACAATCAGCCTGTTCTTAGCATATCGGTATTACTAAGAAGACACTCCGGGTTTTTCTGTAACTATCTAACCAACATAACATACCATCACGCCTGTATTCCCCGAAGGGTTAGGCAGAGGCGTACTTAATGTACACCCACAGTTCGCCGGTATGCAGTTGCGCCGGGCGAGCCTATAGCCATTAACCGGGCACAAATCCAGACTCCGAACTGCTACTGAGAATTTCATAGAAAAACCCAATTACACTTTGCTCGACCTGGGGATCGAACCCAGGACCTCTAGTGTAACAGTCGCACTTGGGACCACTAGACTAATGAGGCAGTCTAACCAAAAAATAATAATACGAATAGTCCTGCTCGGGAATCGAACTTAAGTGCGCTCTGCAGTCGAACTTGTTGCCTCTAAACCAAATAACTAACGTGTGACAGTTTTACAAATAACAAATTGGTTCTCGAAGTAACACACAATAACGCTTTTCTTTTATTCTGCTTTTACTTGTATTACAAAGAACCTTATCTTATGGTACTTCAAAGGCAAAAACTTATTTTCGCAAACACGAATTCAGATCAAACTACAAAAGCGAAAAAGAAACCAATTTGACAGTCACAACTTATCTGAAATAATACCTTTTGTACGGTTCCACATAAATTAATGATGCAGAAGTTCCACTTACGCACTCAATTTTATCTATATTCAATCTACCCGTGACCACGGACGCTGTAAGGATCTGAAACGTCGGGAATTAAATAATATCAATGTATCGCGATAAAACCCAAAAAAATCATAAAATGTAACCGATTTCTTACCATTAGTACCTAATGTAGTGTATCTTCGCAGTTCTCTGTTAATGTAAGTATTTAAACTAGTATCACAATACCTAAAGGTCAGCGCAGACGAAATAAAAGTGGTCTTGCATTGTCCTGACAGTAAAAAACGACTTATTGCGAAGGCTAAAACCTATATTTATCCCCTATATACAAACCAATGTATATTTTTCTGTCATTGACACTTCTGTTCTTAACCTGCTGCATAACCTACTGCGGTAGAATAAAGGTGGTGTTACATGTTTCATGGCAGAGCCCCGCGGGGTACGTGTACGACTACCCGCAGGGGTACGCCCCCCCGCCCCACCTTCGAGTACAGTCGCCCGCTCTAGAACCTCCCAGTAGGTAAGTACATGATTATTTTATTTTTATTTTCTTTATTGTCGAGGTTAAAAGGGGATTTAGGGTTGTCACCCACTTAACGCCACGGTAATCGATCTGTATTTATTTTATGTGTATTTTTTTTTTCATTTCCTTTATGAAGGATTACCCGTACGTTGTAAATGTGCCTATTTTGAATCGTATGTGGCCCAACATAAAATAATATAAACTTTAACAAGTACCTACGACCAATCGTCAAGATATTAAAGAAGTCTCATTCTTTATTTTATACAAACTTGGTATAATTTCATTGACAACCCTAAAATGGACATGAAAAATGTGGTTTTCTTTTGATTTTTCGTTTATATTGTTTTGTGAGATTTTCAAATAGTGTTTTTATACGTTAGAATAAAAATGGTATTATTCTACACACGTTATTGTCAAGATCTGTCTCTGTGTTGAGAATAGGTTCAATCTACAAGTTTTGTTACAATAGTTTTATTTATATTTCAAGCTTTTACGACACTGAAAAGCTTTTGTAAAATAAAAGAGGACTTTAATCAAAAACGACTACTTAAAAAAATATTATTAAACGTAAGCATTTATTGATAGGTTGAACTGAGTGATGAATGATTCTACGTTACAATAATCAAAATTTAAACTCAATAAGCTTCAACTGCAGATCTAAGTACTAAATTAGATATGAATCCTTTGTTAATACTTAACAACAGATGAAACTACCACTATTTCCTTCACTACACAACAATATTACTCACCAGATCACTGCAAGGTTCATTGACGCGCAGCATAGATACAGCATCGACGCTCCCGTTGTCAGCCGGCAATGGATCGCAAAATAACACGTTACAACGAACGAGCAAGTCTCCAGACGAAACGGACGCGATTAATAATTTGGGGCTTCCCGTTGGCGATGGTGAGTGGTTCAGAGTAAATGACATGCCGACTAGTTGAGCGAAAACTTTAATACCGTTTGTAGTTGTACCTACTTTATTTTATGTATTAAAATAGTCATCGTTCAAAAAATAATAGAACAATCTATAACTTTCTATGAATGAACAAATTAAGGAATGAACATGTTAGAGGAATTGTGGCAGAATTTTGAATAGGGAATCGTTTGTATTGATATGGGCACATTATGAGGAGGGAGGAAACATGTCAGAGTATATTTTATGAAACAGTCATGAATTGTGAAAGATATTTTCAATTTGGAAAACAATATGAATGTATTGCTTATTTTTTTACTTCTACAGCGCCGCCGACGCCTATCTACGCTCAGCCTAATGTCAAGGCACAGCCAAACGTGGACTTGAGATACTCAGCCACCTACGGAAATCCATACTTGAGAAATAGTAATATTGGTAAGTACCTAATACAATATTTTTTTTATTTTTGGACTAGAGCCTAATCCCTCCTATTCCGAGAGGAGATCCGTGCCCAGCAGTGGGACATTATAATGGGTTGATTATGTTATTATGTATATCCAATTTACTACTTACTGAAAAGTACTCAAGTAAGGCTCAACAGGATCTGATAAATTGACGCCTGATTCTGAATATCAATTAACTTCAGATGTGACATTTTAAGCCTAGCTAGCTGAACTAAGACTACTGGATACTTGGAACATAAAATACATCACATAGCATCACACCTGTATTCCACAAAGGGTTAGGCCGGGGTATACTAATTTTTACACTTACAGTTCGCCGGTGTGTTTAGGTCCCATGTAATAGAGAACGAGCCTATTTCTGTTAATAGGCAAAAATCTTAAATTCCGAGCTGCTAAAACTTAGTAACACTTTGCTCGACCTGGGATCCCGTCCTGGGTTCAAGCCTCAAACGTAGCAGTCATGCTCAGGATCACTAGGCGAATGAGGCAATAATATAATGGAACATATTACTTTTAATATGCAGTGACTGTATAAATGAATATTATTTTTTATTTTAATGATAATTAAAAAAAAAAAACAATACACACTTATAAAAATAGATTATTAATGATTTTTTTTCTAACTCCTTTCGTTTTTAAGCATACTGAAAAATTATAAAACGTTATTCTCTATTCAGGCTACAGCAGTCAAGTCCACACAGCCAAGCCTGCAGCGACGCCCGCACCGCCACCCTACTCGGCGGTCAGAAGCTCTGTCGTTTTGCCTACAGGTAAATAGGCGTTATGGGGTAAAGGGTAAGCAGTGTTCAGTATAGAGAATGCTTTACCTTCTACTTTCTGAATGGTTTGCACCTAATTTTTTTTTGAGTTCAGTTATTCTCTATAAACTTCCTGCTTTCTCGCGTGTTATATTAAATTAATATTAATAGAAAACTTGCTAACAGCCTTAGTTTTTACGTAAGACCTTTTGAGTATATAAGCGTGATTTTATATTATGGAAGAGATATGGTATTTTTTGTTACAAAGAAGTAAAAACGTACTGAAGTTTTTCATTCAGAAACAAAGAATAAAATATACTTGTTGAATATTAAAATAGATTACACCTACATACGGCTTTGTCTTATTAGTTTAAGCACTATTTTGAAGTTTTGCTTCAATTAAATTTAATGATGAGAAAAGAAAAAAAACTAAAACTAAAAAAAGCCTAAGCGCCAAATGAAAGCATGCAAAAGATACTTATAAACTAGCTGCTGCCCGCATTTTCACTCGCGTCAACCCGTTTTCGATACAAAATGTATAAGAAAAAAAACCTACTTAATAGACTCCGTAAATGTTACATTAGAATAGCTGTAATATTTTGTCTCTTGTCGTGAACTTATAAAACATTCACATAAACCTTACATATTTCCATATAAACTTTCATCCCCTATTGTTATTTTACATCCTTGCGTGTAAAACTATTAAAAACTTTGAATATCATATTGATTTATATCCAATCAATAGCCTATAGAATAAGTTTCAAGCTTCTAGTTTTAAAAATGATGACGATACTTCCATACATTTCATCCCCCCCTTTCAACCCTTTTTTCGCATTAAAAAGTAGTCTACGTCCTTTCTCAGACTGAGTACCATATTTTAATTAAATCGGTCCAGTAGTTTTGGCGTGAAAGCGCGACAGACAGACAGACAGAATTACTTTTGCATTTGTAATATTATTAAACAAAATACCTAGGCTGTCTGCAAAGTTTTATTGGCAAGTTTGACCGTCGTGAGCTTAATTCAACACAATTGTTTGTGTTTAGAACTGAAAGAGAATTACGATCGATCTTACCCGCAATGGCTTCGCAAAGTCGCATAAATCTAATTGCATTTAGAACTGAGACTTGAATTACTTATCGGGTTACTAACTTGCTACTTAAGGTAGTTGGTTTTATTTTTAAGCCAAGAGGTTTGTTTTTGCTTGGTAGTTTTATTTTTACATTGTTTTTAAATGAAAATATCTGATATATTCGAGTTTGTCATGTAAAAGATAAATAAAATCAAATGAGAATGTGATTTTTAAAATATTTCAGGAAAGACCAATATTGTTAGTTATTCATTTAAAAAAAATTGTCATTGTTATGTCAATGTAATATTATGATTAATTTAAGAATAACTCGATTATTTCTTCAATCTTTTTTTCCCCTATTGCTATATTTTTTGTCATATCCTGTATTAATACTTTTATACAAAAAATGCTAACGAAGCTATCGCCGCACCATCTCTTCTAAAACCTTATATTAAAAAAGCATGTCGCGTTTTTATTAAAACAATTTTTTATGTAGCTCTATGTTGGAGAAGACTAGTTACATAAAATATCTCACGCAATTTGTATTCCGTTTTAAAAATAATAAATGACCTCCTTTGCATTAACTAGAACGCTTTTTTCTCAATATCACTTAAGCTAATTGTTGTCATTTTTCACAGGTAATGGCAGTCAGCCATCGCAAGCTACGCACGTATAGCGAAGGTGTGATGTTATAAGACTTGTGTAATTTAATCATTTTATTGGCTATCCGTGTGCGGTACGAAGAGCATACGGGGGTAGATCGGAAGCTAGGGTAAAACTTGGCGCCACCAAGAGGGTGCGAGGTAGTGGGAAGGGAAGACAATGTCGCTTGTGTCAGTTTCAGGACATTGAGGTTTCGCATCACGAAAGGGTGAATTCCCTGTCTGGCCACACGCGGGTTGTCAATAAAATGGTTACATAAACATGGACATTTATTTCAAGTACAGCTAAAGATATAGTTGTACGTGTAACATACTATGTTCCTAAACATTAAACGACTGAGGTGTATATACGATAGGATAAGTCTGAAGACTTGTATAAATTGTTTGTAAAAAATATCGAAGAATTTGTAATTGTATTAAACGACAAAAGAGATAAAATTTGTATTGGCATGGCATTATAATTAAGAATAAAAAATTAACAAGTATTTTTCTTGTTCTTAAAAAACACTATTGTCGATTACAAATCTACTAATTTGCATAAGTTACGAAAAAAAGAATTATGTTTCTCTTTTGTGCTTCGAAATAATTACGATGACTTATATAATTTATTTGAAAACGAAACTTCGATACTCAATTTGAATCACGTAATTTTCACGTTAAAATGCTCTAATAATATTAATTATATGGAAATAAACGGTGAAATTTACTTTATTTAAAAACACTTACTTGTTTCTGTATAAAATAAGATATATTTTTGTAAATAAAATGCATGAAGAATACCTATCTTTTATAATTAAAATATTTTTGTTACAATCTGTATATAAAAAAGTATTCGCATTTATGTGTGAATTTTATTTAGCTTACAGGTTTTTTATGTACCCAATCGGAATACTTAGCACTTTACGATTGCTCAATAAATAAATCGTCAATCGATTTTTTTATAATAATTCCATTTATTTCCAATGTAGCATAATGCACTTCTTTAGAAAGTATACAGACTGAAAATATTTTTTTATAGAGAAAAGTAGATTGTATCAATTCAGTGTTATTAAAATGAAAATAAATTTTGAACATCTCTTATTACTGTCGCTTAGTTTTTTCAAACTTTTTGTATGACAGAAAATGTTATTTAGATAGAATAAATATTTAGCTAAAATGGTCATTGATGTAGAAAAATCATATTTTCTGTGATAATTGTGTAGTGAAAAGAAATTAGGATCGCATCTTAATAGTTCCATAATAATTAAGATTCCGAACAGTGTGTGATGACCTTTAAATCAATAGTGTTATTATTACTTAAGATTTCGTGTGCCACAATTAATTATTCATTTAAATGTAAATATAAGCAATATTAGTTATGAAAAAGCTTTATAAGAAAAATCACCTCATTTTATGGGCATATCTAATGACAAAATAACTTTTTTGTTGTTAAAAAGAAACAAAATGTATAAAAATATTGCATGAAACAGTGTTTTTGTTCTTTGCATGCGGATATTATTTTTGTCATTATTATAATGGGATAGTGATGCTATCACAAATAAAACTTTTGATTTTTATTATAAACTTATTTTATTTACACGTAACTTAATGTTTACCCTAATACCATATTGTTATTAATCAGGGACAAATCGAAAGTCCAAACTGCTTCTGAGCATTTCTTGAAAACCAGTGTCATTATGCTTGACCTGGAAATCTAAATTAGGACTCATGCTCAACTGCTGTAACCATGAGGGAATTGAACCACTATTACTCATAATAATAGTAGAAAAAGTTCAGAACTTTTCAAATCTTTGATTTTTTGAATAAATAAATTTTATCAATTATAGATACAAATGAATCTTTTATATACACTTTTCTTTTAAAAGAATCTATAAATATTTTAAATTTCGAAGTGGGTACTAGATGGTGTCGGCATTAAAATTTTCTAATTAACGACTTGTGACTCGTTTGGTGTTGCGGGTGTTCATGGGCGGCGGTAATCGCTTACCATCAGGCAATCTGTCTGCTCGTTTGCCCCGTATTCCATAAAAAAAAGATCTCTGAGAAGACACGCCGGTACAAACTCAGAGAATCATGATCTCTTTTATAGTCCAAACACAATATTGTCAAAATGTGTTAGTTTCGCAATAAAGGGCAATCTCTAAGATGTCACTTTAAAGGAAGACACACAGCGGCTTCGAATAGACCAGTCCCAGGTGACAGCACGCATGCATCAGTCATTGCTCAACCCGTCACACGACGATACCAGAACGTCCAGAAATATGCCGCACATTTGCGTTGGCCACGTAGTTTTTAGCAGTGATAGCCTAGTGATATGATCATAGGACTGCCAAGTCAAAGGTCTCCAGTTTGAATCCAAGGCACGCACCTCTGACTTTTCGAACTCGTGTGCGTATTAATAGTTAATTATCACGCGCTTAAACGGTGAAGGAAAACATCGTGAGGAAATGTGCATGCGTGAGAGATTTTCTCGACGGCGTGTGAAGTTGATGCCAACCCGCACTAGGCTAGCGTGGTGGACTATTGCCTAATTCCTCTCATTCTGCGAGGAGACCCGTGCCCAGGAGTGGGACAATGTAATGGGTTGATTATGTTATGTTAAGTATGTAGTTTATGATATTGAAAATTTCAATTAAAAGGGACGTAACCTCTTATTTTACCCACTATCGGCAGTCATTATCCCAGACATTAGTACCTACACAATCTAGCATCAATCCCACTTCATCTCACTTAGGTTTAACTGTTTTTTTTTATTCAATAGACACACTAGAAAAAAATACAAAATGAGCTTTTGATGACTCGGTACTAGACTAATGATTGCAATGTGTCTTTGAGAAATGTAAGTATAATGGCTTATTTAGTGGTCATAAGCGCGACTACAACGCTATAGATCCTGGGTTCGATTCCCAGGTCGAGCAAAGTTATATTAAGTTTTTCTTTGAAATTATCAGTACAAGCTCTGTCCTTGGATTTGCTCGGTTAATGGCAATAAATTCGCTCTCAATAACATGTGACCTAAACATAACGACGAACTGTGGGGTTTACATATCAGGTGTATCTTTGCCTAACCTTTCGAAGAATACAAGCGTGGTCAGAATACAATATCACGCCTGTATTCCCCGAAGGGTTAGGCAGAGGTGTACTAATGTACATCCACAGTGGGGGTCGAGCCTATAGCTGAAACTCGGCACAAAACCAAACTCCGAGCTGCTACTGAGAATTTCATAGAATAATCAATAACACTTTGGGAATCGAACCCAAGACTACGAAGCAGTCGCACTAAGGACATGGCAAAGGAGTTAAAATAATATATTCTAGATCTAATTTCTTCTTATGCAAATGCATTAACTAGGAAGCAAGTTAGGCAAGGAATGCGACAGTACCTAAAATAGAACTATGGCTAGATAGGTATCTGCCTAGGTATTATCTTTCAACCTCAGTAGTCCACCGCAAGATGACACCGCGGTCGTTACACAGAAATGCTGACAGACTGGTTTGATCTACGGTAAAATAACTATAGGACTCCGTAACCATCAAGTTAAAGTAAACTGTTTGCTTTAACTTTGATGATTTATATCTATCAAACAAGGTTATATTAATAAAAGAAAAGCTATTATAACGTATTCAAATTAGCATTTACATAATTTGAGACATTTAAAATTATGGGGGTTTGGACATGTTGAGAGAATGAATGAAAGACGATTAACGAAAGGAATTTATAAGGCGAATGTCAGCGGCAGCGCCGATAGAGTTCCCCTAGAAGCACATACGATGATCTTATTGGCAAGGTCCTTCAAAAATGTCAGTTGCGTAGTACTCGCAACCGGCGCGTATGTATGAGATGATGTCTGAATGTAGGAGAAGCAAAAGATGAGTACAAGAATCTTAGAAGGTGGCGGTTTATAGTTTCTGCCTACCCCTGTAGGAGAAAGGCGTGAGTGTATGTTTGTATAAAATGATATGAGCAAGCATCACTGCTAAAATACAATAAAAATAAAACCTGCCCGAAAAAATCAGCTAAAACGAGAAATATTCCGTTGTCACCTTACTAATAGACAATTAACTGTATTTAAATCAACCTGTATTGATAAAAGCGGTGTCTAGGCTATAGCCGTGGTCGCATGCCGCTTGGACAAAGTATATATTGGTATGATTTTTGATGATACAAGTAGGTAGCTCAAAAACCTAGCTATAAGAGCATGTATTCTTGATCAATATACGAATGAGATTAGGTATAAATAGGTACATACATATAATTTAACATATTTTATTATATTAATTTAAAATGTCAATTTTATATGTATATTAAGTATCTATAATTACGGCGGCTTCTGCTATTATGAATTTTATAGATAAACCCAATCTAGTCTAGCCTAAACCTGAGTGTTTTCTTCATTCATCAGACATCTGCGACCCTATATCTGGGCAATACCGATATCCGAAGGTTAGATTGGTTGTCTAGTTTTCTAGGTTTCTGACTATCAGAAACAATTATCGCAGCTCGCGATAAGGTCGCCCATTGTATATTTAAAAAATGGATTTATGTCGTGACTGTATCTATGTTTTTTTTTGGTTTACAATAAAGAGTATACCTAATAAATAATAAATAACGACTGTCTTCAGTGTTAGTACGAGGGATTCACATGCTTCTCAAGGCATAGACCTCTCGATGTGTTAAAAATGCCCATCCAAACACTGACCGCAAAGCGAAGCTTAACTGTGCGGATCGGTTGAATAATTTATTACTAATTACCCACGAGCCTTTTAAATCATTTGTCAAATATTCAAAACCTATAAACCGAGAAGAAACGTATAATAATAATACACGAATAAAAAAATATTACTCCTCCCCTTTATTACGCCATAATTTCCACGGCCTATTTCATACGATACGTTGGCAACTTCATGGCTACTAAAATAATAAAGTAACATGGACGATAAAACGCTAAGAACAAATATTTGTTGGTGTTTTCCAGTATTTCGATAATAAAAACAACACGGATGCTGTAGACTGGATATGGTAAGCAGCATGTCTAAAAATGTATCTTTGCTTTTGTAGATCAGAAACTGCGAACTTTAACTAGAATAAAAAATTGTGTGTTTAAAATCATTTTTGCATTTACAATATAAGTATTCATCATCATCAATTCAGTTACTGTCCCACTGCTGGGCACGGGTCTCCTCTCAAAGTGAGAGAGGGGTTAGGATATAGTTCACCACACTAGCCTCCTTTGGCTTAGCTAACTTTACGCACTGTCAAGAAAATCTCTCAGTCATTAATCAAGAACAATTTTTCATTTATCACAAGATAAAAAAAAAATGATGATATCGTGAATTTGATGATCTCCAAATTTAAAAAATTAAACCGTAATACAATTAAAAAAACAAAGATTAATTAAATCCTTACTCTAATTTATTAAGGAACATAGAGACGGTAGCAAACCTGGGTTTTTAATTACTTAAAATAAAACGATATCACACTAAGATTTTATCATTTATATCGTGAGTGCATTTTCAATTTTCAAAATACCCGGGCACGGAACATTCCTATTGTATATGTGCATCCTTCAAATTTTGTTTCTTGATCGAAATACAACTCGCGGCGCCTAAGCCGATCGCCAAAGCAATCTTAAATGTGTCGTCTAATTATTATAAGGTTAAGGTTAAGAGCTTCAATATGTCTGTTTTGCTTTATTGACATCAACATTACAAAAACGTATCAATTTAATTATTTTTTGGATAAGCCCTTAGATATCAACCACGCTTAATTGTACTTTCCAACTGCGCTCTCACTCAAGCACTTCTAGTTTACACACATCCTCAAACGTACATAAGCGTTGAGCGTCGAGGCTCAACATTTAACGGAGCAATGCACCAGACAAAGGCCACATATTACCTCCAGTCACTCCCAAGAGGACCCTCGGTAACAGTGACTGTTATTTTCTGCTAGTGTCAACATTCTCTTCTGATTATCACCAGGCTTAGTGGCTAACAACCCCGCACTTCGGTATTACGGCTAGACATTTTACAGGTAATGCCTGGTTATGTGACTACAAGGTATTTTTGTGTAAAATTTGCATTTATAGGCAAGTCTTTTTAGGTGACGAACATAATAATTCTCACAGCGATATTGTTTTCCTGATAAAATAACTTTTAACAAAAGTAAAACCCCCTTCAAAGACATAAAAAAATATGTTACGTGCAAGTTATTTTCGGAAGTCGGTCTTACAAATTATTATGTTTTTGAAGGCGGTTTACTGTTCGGTAAAAGTTTTTTTATATTTCTTTCTTGCTGTTGCCTGTGGTTTCACTCGCATTCCAAAAGGATTTACTTACTTACTATACTGGACATTGAGACGACGTATCAAGATGAAATATGCACCAGATTATAAATTAGACTCGAAGCAATACAACTGTGAAAATTGAATTCAATTTGGTGAATAACTTTTTGCTTGATGCGCGTACAAACAAAAAGATTTTGTTTTTGAAGGCGTGGGTCACACATTACTAGTATTCTTGTTAACCCCTCATGCTAGCTAAATGCTTGTGTTACGAGTGGGTTCACGTCGGTAGTGCAATGGGTGGGTTTCGAACCTACAACCAACATGATCGCAAGTCCGACGCCCTAGCCATTAGGCTACCATCGGCATCGCTTCGATTAAAATCCTAAAAATGTTAGTTTTGGCTTACAAAGACTCCTCAAATTATTTTTTCTTAAAGATCCTACAGACTAGTTACAAACTATATTTTCATACTAATATTACAATTATAAATGAGAAAGTAGCTCTGCCTGTCTCTCTATATAATATCTTTTCATGCCTAAACCGCAGAACCAATTTTGATGAATTGGGCCATAGAGATAGAATGGACCTGTGCGACTTACCTTTTGTAGCGAAAAGTTTTCTGGAATGCGAGTAAAACTGCGAAAAACAGCTAGTTTTATTTTATTAGTATGATACCTATTGTGCTATTACATTCTGGCATGATGCTTCAAGGTAGATGGACAATGCGGGGCGCCGCACCCTCGGTATACACTGACCACATTAATTTGTCACCAGAACGTTAATTGAGAGCGGGTTATGCACGAGAGAACCACGCCCTGAACACACCATTAAAATTTTGAGCTATACCGGTCTGCTGGCCATAAAGGACTATTATATATTATATATTCATCAATATATCAAGCAGTGATAGCCTAGTGGTATGACCGTTGGACTGCCAAGTCAAAGGTCTCGAGTTCGAACCCAAGGCACGCACCTCTGACTTTTCGAAGTCATGTGCGTATTAAATAGTTAATTATCACGCGCTTAAACGGTGGAGGAAAACATCGTGAGGACAGGTTTCCTCACGATGTTTTCCTCCACCGTTTACCTGATACCTGAGAGATTTTCTCGATGGCGTGTGAAGTCTGCCAACCCGCACTAGGGCAGCGTGGTGGACTATAGCCTAATCCCTCTCATTCTGACAGGAGACCCGTGCCCAGCAGTGGGACAGTATAAAGGGTTGATTATGTATACATAGTTATCTGCTATGTACCACTTAATAGAAGGTAAGTCTATGACCTTTGACCAGGACAAAATCCAAACTATCATAAACCCAACTACGTATTTAATGGAGTCGGCTTCCAGTCTATCCAAAAGCTGCTGAATATTAATATTTTACTCGAAACAACTGCCATCAGACCTTTGTAATCCAATTTCTGGAGAATACTGATATCCTGAGGATAGACTACTTGTTAGGCTTTGGACTTCCGCTAAAGATTGTCATAGAAAATGAACGTGTGACGAACGAACGACAGCAACACTGGTTTGCCATTAGATTAGATAAATTTATTGTGTCAAAACATGAGTAGTACCATGCCATGCTGTGCAATGATTGTAAGCAAGTGGAAATCTATAGTCTCTCTCTACCCCAATGGGAGACAGGTGTGAAAATATGTATGTATGGTCATAAGTGTTCGTATGACAACCGGAACCGATGGCTTTACGTGCTCTCTGAGGCATGAAGGAGTCTGAATGTGTTAAGAATGATTACTCATTTACACACTGACTACGATAAGTACAGCTTAACTTTGCAGATAGCTTGATTAGCTTAGATATTGTTTAACCGCGAGCCACTCCTCTAGAAAGGCTTCGATTCCGATGTCTACTACATAGCTATATTAACAAATGTGTGCGGTAGGTATGCCTTACCTTGTTTAATAGACACCAAACGCGTAGAGTGACAGTTCTATTCGTAGTAAGTTTATTCTGTGGTCGAAACAATAAGTTTAGACCAAATCCTCCCAGTGTTTGCCAGACGATATTAATAACGCCATGCTGCATAACGCCGTCCTTTGTCTAGCGTTAATTGAAGTTATGTCGAACGGATGGACGGTCGGACCGGCCATTTTCTTGTAAATAATTCAAATGCGGCTATTCAATGTAGGTACTTACTGTAGTTTCATCGTACGGGTGAGGCTTAAGATTATGCTATATTTGAGAAGTATTTTTGTTTGCATATTCCCATATTACTTAAATATTAGTGGGAAACCAATCCACAGTGTTTTGATGTAATGAAATACTAGCGACCCTACCGCGGTTTCACCCGCGCTGCCCCGTTCCTAAGAGTTGTAGCGTAATATTAAATAGCTTAAAACGTTCCTCTTGAATTATTCTATCTATTAAAAAAAACCGCATCAAAACCGTTGCGTAGTTTTAAAGATTTAAGCATACATAGGGACGGACAGACAGCGACAGCGACTTTGTTTTATACCATGTAGTGATGAACAATAAGGTATCATAAAATTTTTAGAAAAAAATATATTATAATTTCGTTTCCCAATAATACGACACACAAAATGTTACGGTGATGTGATGTGTGATGGTGATTATCAATCCGTACTAATACTAAGTACAAGATAACATAGGTAAGTACTAACGTGCTCGTGTGTCTGATAATTAAGCAGACAGTAAAGTGGTAGGTACTAGTAAACACTAGTACTCAAAGAACTCATCCAAACATTTCTACCAACACTATAACCTGAATTTCAAAAGCCTCCCATGACTAAAGCAATGCAATTGAACCCACAACAAATCATTACTACAATAAATAAGAGCGTTTGCCAACTACTGGCCCTATAACACTAAATCTCTTGTAATTAATCTCGTTGCCACCTCTCGCCGACATTTGGCCGCTCGCCAGCGTCAAATCTATGCAATTAGAATTACCTGGATAGGTAGATGCAATAGTTTAGGCTGTAGTTCTAGCTAACAAAAGCCTATGGATCTCGAAAGGCCGCTTCAAATGAATCATAATATTCAAGAGTTCCTATAGAATGGTTCTCGAAATTCTTGACTTTGCTGGTGGGTATCACCGCCATTGCCAAATATTGATACCGCATTATTGCTGTTAGAATGCTAAGTAATAATTTGCTAACATTATTATGTTCTGGTTTGAAGTATCCGGTGAAATAATTGGCCAATGAGACTTAACAACTGATGATACTATTGTACCCGCGAGTGATATTTCACTCGCGGGTACAATAGTATCATCAGTTGCCAGCCTGCAGTTGTCAGCCTGCAGCAACACCAGTAGTAACTGGTGTTGCTGCAGGCTACAGTTGACGCTTGCCATCAGATGAACTGTATGCTTATTTGTCATCTTAGGTTAACTACAAGCGTGATAAAAATATGAATAATTCCTTTGGAATTGTTGAATTTGGTTTGTGTTGCTTCCCTAGTAGACGAATTTTAAAACGTGATTCTAAAAAGAAAAGTCCTTGAATGTCTTTTCTGAATTGTACGTCATCATTTTCCGAAGTATAACATGCTTAGAAAAGGCTGACGATACTACATTGTCAATACAGTAAGTGTTGATGACAGCTGGAATCTAGCCAGACTGAAATCTAAGCAATTTGGTTTACCTGCGTGCGTGCTGCGGTCACCAGAGTTTACGAAGTTATTTAGGACAGGTGTTATATTGTAATTTCTGGACGAAACTTTGGGTTTATATGTTCTGAAAGCTTCGGTATAACATGATGTGTAACTATAATACGCGCGTTTACTCTTTCATCATCACCATCATTGTATCAGCCATGAGCTCTCTTATAGACTTCCATAAGGATCGGTTATATGCCGCCTGCATCCAAAGACTCCCAGCAACCTTCACCAGGTCATCTGTCCATCTCGTTGGAGGTCGTCCTACTTAGAATGTGTTCTCAAGTGGAGACCATGCGTCCGGTGCATGCTCTCCACTTGAGAATCTTTTTGCACCAGCAGTCATCAGTTCTAATGCCAGTTATTGGATACGAATACAGATAATTACTTAAAATGTCTACAAATACAGCTAAGGTAAGATATTGCCAGATATGAGAGAAGAATATCATAGTCAAAGTCAAAATGTTTTATTTATAAGACCACTAAGGTACTTTAGGAAAAGTCAAAACTAATTGCACGGTTCCAAAAAGTGGGTCTTATGGAGAAGAGCCGGCGAAATCATAAGAAAATTCGATCTCTCTCTCTAAACCTAGATTAAATAAATTTAGATTAGACAGATTAATCTCTCTAATCTTGAGTTTGTAATTGTATTGTGATGCTGATGAATGAGTAAGTTTTAGTTTAGGAAAGAGAGATCGCATCATAGATCGCAGTATCGCTTAACATCAGGCGAACTGTCTATCACGAATAAATAAAGAAAGTGTTATTAGGGGGAATTGGTTCGAATACCTGAATTATTTACTAATAAGCAACTTAAACGAACCATGAAATAGAGAATGAAGGTCATCCGGTCAAGGTCAAAAATGTATTGAACCGTACCTTATTATTAATTTTATTGATGGGTTTACTGACGTTAAGGTCAAAATGAACTTATTTGAATAGGGGAAAGTCGGCATGAATAGTGCAAAATTACAATGAGATTGTTAATTTTGGTGTAGAAATGTTTTTATTATTTGTATAATATGCCATCACGCCTGTATTCCACGAACGGTTAGGCAGAGGTGTACTTAAACCCCCACGGTTCGTCGGTACATTGTGGTCCCCTGTAATAGTGGGCGAGCCTATTGCCATTAACCAAATACAAACAACTGCTACTGAGAAATTCATAGAGCAATCCGATTACACTTTTCTTGACCTGGGAATCGAAGCCAAGACCTCAAGCGTAGCGGTCGCGCTTGGTCACTTGAAAATTGTAAAATTAACCCTAATAACTTTTTGCTTTGTAATAAAAATCCATCCTTACTAATATTATAAACGCGAAAGTTTGTATGTATGGATATATGGATGTTTGTTAATCTTTCACGCCAGAATGGCTGAACAGACCTGGATAAAATTTGGCACACAGATAGATTATAGCCTGGAATTATACATAGGCTACTTTTTATCCAGGTCGGACCCAATCCTGAAGTCCACGCAGACAAAGTCGCGGGCAGAAGCTAAAACTCAGAAACGACATGACCGATCTTTTTTTTTTTTGCTTTGTTCCCTTTAATACAAGGGTGGTTTAAAACGCAAAATAATCTAGTTGGAAATAAAATAATATGTTTTTACTTTCTAATACTTGTTTTAGATACAAACTGATTGGCCGAAATTCGTTTTACATTCGATTTAACCGGATTTGGGCAGCTTGAACCGAATTTCGGCATTTGGCCGAAATTGACGTATTTTCAAATGACCGACCGAGAAGTGCGGTGTGCGGGCGGAGTACATCGAGCAATACCTAATTGAAGTAAGTATGCAAACAAGTCCCAACATGTCACTCTCGAGAAAGCGGGGCGAAATCGAAGTTCGGCCGAATATTTAATTTTTACCGAATTTTCGGCCGAAGTTAGTATTCGGTTCGAACCATATTCGGCCCATCACTAATACTAACACTACATCAAAGTGGGGAGAGCAGGGTTGGGGGCAGCATGGAACCTAATATTATTTATTCTGTGACGTAGGATATACCGTCCATTATATATGTACGTATGTCTAGCGCCGACTATACTTTATTTAATATCCTACTTACGTGTACTGAATCTCGGACTAACTGAGTTACTACCACTGAAATAAAATGTATTGAACTGGATACTGGAAATATTATTACGTGGCAAAGTACGAGTAACTTACGAGTATTTATTACCTCATTGGTCTAGTGATTCCAAGCGCGACTGCTACAGATCTTGGGTGCGAATCCCAGGACGAGCAAAGTTTATATGATTTTCTATGAAATTCTCAGTATCATCTCGAAGTTTGGATTAGTGCCCGGTTAATGGTAATAGGCTTGCCCACTATTACATGGGACTTAAACATACCGGCGAACTGCAGGTGTACATTAGTATAACTAACTGGGAATACAGGCGTTATGGTTAGGTAACTTATACATTGAAATTTAGGGTCGGCAATGCGCGAGTTACACCCCTGGTGTTGCAAGCGTCCATGGGCTACGGTAACCGCTTACCATCAGGCGGGTTGTATGCTTGTTTGCCACCTTAGTGGTATAAAAAAATAATAGTTAATAGAAACTATCTTATATACAAGTTTTTTTCGAGATCTATCAACATAAATTTTTTTTATTCTTTTTTTTAAACTTACTAGCAATGAATCATCATTACGAAATCTTGTCTTTGATGTGTAAAGTCTGGCAACGGCTTTACGTGCTCTACGATGCACGAAGGGGTCTCTGTGTGTTAATACCTAATGGTCACCCATCCCAATACTGACCGCGGCAAGCATAGCTTAACCTTTTTTAAATAAACGTTGCCCCACACTAGTATTTCAAAAACTTGTATTTTTAACTAGCTTTTGCCCGCAGTTTCACTCAAGCATAAAAAGATTAACATACTATAAGTCCGGTTCTAGGCGACAAACATCTAGCAATACGTTGGTGAAAACTGTATGCAATTCCATGCAGTAGTTTTTGCGTGATGCGCGTACAAACATACAGATAGACAGACAGATAAAAAATCTAAAAATTGTTGTTTTCGGTCCAGTTGCTCTAATAAAGACCCCCATATTCATTTTTCTTTAACATCTATAATAGGTATACAGACATCGGCTGTTACAATTTTATTATATGTATTGATATAGATATTGTGTACTTATATTGTGAATAAATCAAAATAAATAAATAAACTTTTGTGAACAAAATCACTGTCATTAACACACCCATTAAAAATCTTAAAGGGGATTTAAAAAATTAACCCTCTCATCATCGTAGTAATACGCACCCTGTGATTCGTTTCAAAGCTAAACGTTTTAATTTATTTTAACCCTTCTACAAGATTCCCGCTCATTTCCTTAGTAGCTACCCGATTAAATTAATAGGGCTGCTACTTTGCTTATTAGGCTATGCAATTTGTGTTTTTTTAAGATCAATTTGAGACTTCTTAGATGAGAACTTAGTGCGAAATGTTTAGAACATTTTAACCAACTTTAACAACGTCGGATGGGTTTTCCAATTATAAGATTAATGTTCGTTTAGAAATTTGTTGTTTTAATACTAATTTTGATGTGTTTTTTTTTTGTATAAAAGCGTACAATTTGCAAAATGTTCCTATTAACATTTATTGAGCTCGATTCGAAGGTCGATTATAACTAAGAAAATATCAAACACTTTCTGCAGTTGAAATTGGAAATAAACCTGGCAATAAACTTGCCTCTTATTAATATAAGCATTCCTTCTGAATTGAAATAAAATTACTTTTTACGGATTTTATCGCGCCTAATATTCGCGAAGTGTCAAAAACAAGTATACATTCTGAATACTATTGGGTGTACATTAGTACACCTCAGTTTAACCTTATGAGAATACTGTCATGGATATATTATTTATTGTATATCTATAATTCTGCGTGAATGTAACTGACATTAGGGGGAATACTCCCCCCCTAGTACTGGGGTAGTAGGGGGGGAGTATTGACATGTTTGTCATCTTATAATATTTGCGTAATGATTTTCCATTTCCTTCACTTGTGATGACGATTTAGATGCCTCGCTGTTAAGCTGCTCTTACTGCGGTCAAGTCATGGATGGGTGAGTTCTTAACTTATACTCTGCTTTAGGTGGAGCAAACTGTTATTGGGTTTTTCTATGAAATTCGCAATAGCAGCTCGGAGTTTGGATTTATGCCCGGTTAATGACGATAAACTTACTTTATTACCGGCGAACTGTGGGCGAAAATTAGTACGAATCTGACTAAACCTTCGGGGAATACAGGCGTAATGTTATGTTAGGCAAAAAGATAATATATGGTTAATAAGACAGTAACACTGAAATAATAATAATAGTAAACTCCCTCTGGGACAAGCGTTACCATCTGCCATCTATATGGATGTTTATTTGAGGCTCAAGGTAGATGCCGTTTTCTTCCAGCAATAGAAGTTATTGATCCACCTAACACCCACATCCATAATCCCAGTTTTAGTTTCCATATTTTGCAATAGTCCTGCACACGCCCGGAATACTTAATGGCTGTATTGACATAGTTCAGCTGTGCCCCATTCAATATTGGATCATAGTTCTCCAAAGTTCTTCTTCGCGTTGGACCTGTGTCCCCCCGCAAGCTTTCCGGTCCTTTGGAAAGCTTTTTTCCGGTCTTCCTCACGAGGAGATCCAAAAAAGGAGATGCAAATAATAATAATAATGTTTTATTAACATAAAATTGACTGCCTCATTAGTCTAGTGGTCCCAAGCGCGACTGCTACCCTATCGGTCCTGGGTTCGATCCCCAGGTCGAGCAAAGTGTTATTGAGTTTTTCTATGAAATTCTCAGTAGCAGCTCGAAGTCTGGATTTGTGCCCGATTAATGGCAATAGGCTCGCCCCCTATTACATGGGACCTAAACATACCGGCGAACTGTGGGTGTACATTAGTACGCCTCTGCCTAACCCTTCGGGGAATAAAGGCGTGATGGTATGTTATGTTATGTTATGACATAAAATTATTTGTTACAATATATTGAGACCCTGACTCCTGAGCTAGGAAAACCGTGTTACAGGAGTCAAACTGTGTTAAATTTTACAATAAGTTATGCAATTAAAATGAAATAAATAAACTTCTACAGATTGGAAAATCTTTTACAATGTAAATTGACAACCCTATTACAAAACCTCTGGCTGCCCTTTGGCGCGGCGTGTAAACAGCAATGCCCTGTTTTAGACAGGTTAGATATTAAAACTTCATCTTGATTCATTCGTTAACAATTACCGTTCGCTTACCTTTTAGTTAAAGTATTTTGCAATATTTCTTATCATTTTAATGGTACTAGTAGAATTACTTGGCACTAACTCAACTTTTATAGATTGTAAAAACTGTGTATTTTTATATAAAATCATAATATTAACAAGTCATATTACATGCCTCATTAGTCTAGTGGTCCCAAGCGTAACTGCTACGCCAGAAGTCCAGGGTCCGTCGATCCGCAGGTCAAGCAAAGTACTACATGGTACCTAGATATAGCGTCATTTTGTGGTGTACATTAGTTCATTTTCACTTAGTTACGTACACATTACTATAATTTACTTCCTCTTATCTTACACTAAGGATAAAATTTCATTTTTATTTAAACATAAACCTCGTTTCAGTAACACAGTGTGCAGAGGAGACGAAAGTCTGGAAACGATTGTGGTTCAGAACACCGAAGGCAGAAGATCGCGCGATCGTTCAGCAACATAACGGACCGATAAATTGAAAGACTCGTCGTTCTTCAATTGCTACACGGTCATAAGAGACGCGCTGGATAGAAACTGAGGGATGCAGATCATCCGCTCCAGATGCAATCCTGATACTAACCACGATCCTCAGACATGAGGAAGCGACCCAAGAGAGAGAGAGAACCCCGTTAGGACACAGTGTTATTTTGTCAAATTTCCTGACTGTGAAGTCTGCGGGCTTCCTACACACCGTGTACCTTTTCGCGACCTATTTTTAACTCAACCACACAAAAATATTTGTGTACCCCGAAAACCTATTTAGCACAAAGTTTTGAAATAAAATGAATGAATAGCAAAGTTTCCTACCATTTCCTGGTAAATAAGAAGGCGATTGGCTGAAATAAATCAATACAAACGGTTTGGAGTGACTCGTCAAACTCCTAATTGAAATGTTGGGGGCGTGGATTCATAAATCATGGCCGCACGTGGATATAAAGGCAGACGTATGTTTTTTTTCTTTGAATTAATAATAATTATGTGCAATTGATATTAAAAAACGTGGTACTAGGAACCGTGATTGAAGAGATTTTGAAGTTATCTATAGATTCATTACCATCATCATCATCAGCGTATATTAGTCCACTGCTGTATGTAGGTAGGCCTCTCCTAGTGAACGCCACAGTGTCCGATCTTCGGCTTTTGTCATTAATTTGCTGCCAGCTGCCTTCCGCAAGTCGTCACTCCACCTGGCCGGGCGGCCCACTCTACGTTTGCCTAAACATGGTCTCCACTTGAGAACTCGTTTGTTCCAGCGTTTATTGGAATAATTAGTTATACATATAGGTTATCTACTTTCATTTTAAATGTTGAACTGATGCCTTACCCTGGTGTTTTCCCTTCCCCTACTCTTTTTTTGTGGTTCGAATTATCATGGATCGTCTGCCATCTAGGAAGGCGGCAGGGTTTGTCGGACTCGTACCGACTAAAAACGGCTCTTGCCTTATAGTCCCTTACATTCGCCATGAACGTGATAGGGCTGTGATGTGGCGAGGCCTAGCTATCAACTCGAAGGCGTGTGTGTGGTAACAGCTATGGATCTATTTTTAAAAGTTGAGTAGAGAGTACCAATTTACCGCCTTTAAAGAAATCGGGTCTAGCATTGTCAGACAATGAGACTACATACCCGAACATCACCACCCCAGGCCAAGTGCTCCAGCCGCTCCCTCCTAGATCCGGACCTGTGTGGTAATCACTTGCGCTGCCTTATTTTCCTTATATTTAATTGGTGGAATTTATAAACACATATCTCACTTAATCACCAGACGAATGATAACTGTCATTTGGCCATATTTTTGTTTTCCAAATGTATTTTGTATTTTCTCTCCAATAAAATTATTCAAATGAAAAATCTCTCTTCCTATCATACGACCCAATCATATTCAGAGTGGCCTATCCTCAACTATAATATATCTGACCCCGGAATCCGCAGACCCCATCAATCGTGGGCCCCATCCAGTACTTTAACTCATGTTTACCTCACGAGTTTCCTACAACGGAAGGTGAAAAATGCTGCCATTCGATAGTAATTTTTCACGTTACAGAGAGCTTTGCCCTGCAATATCATAATACAGGCTTGTTTATACGGCTTTTGTGTTGATTTTTTTAAAGGGTGTGTTTATTTTTCTAGTGAATCGAGATAATAATGACGTTCTGTTTTTTTTCTAGTATTAAGATGACAAACAAACATACATACGTTTGATCCATACACTCACATACCGAAACGGCTAGACCCATAAGCACTACCTTTTATAGTAAAAATATGTTTTACTCGTGCGGGAATCAAACCCCCAACCAGTAAAAAAACGCGCACATCATTGTGTCGAAAAATGCTTTTAATCCTATCTTTTGATGTTACACTCAATTTGAATTTTAAAAGGGCTAAATAACCCCTTATGGCACACTCGAATAAAGCTAACTGTCATAGCACGGGTATTTATTTAAAAAATCATTACTTAACCCTTCTACCGCCGCGAGGTTACGTGTGACGGCCGCCGTGTCATTAGTGTGACATGAAAGTGTCGCAAACCGGTAATTTCTGGATAAATCAGCTTTGTGTCCCAAATGTACGTTTGTTGCTGTTACAGGATTATAAATGATGTTTCTTTTTGTGCTGCATTATTATTGTTTACGTCAAATTTGTAGTGTAAGTATGAATTTTTAAGGTAATTTTCATGTTTTTACCATAATTATTCTATACATAACATAATATACCATCACGTCTGTACACACACAATTAACCGGTATATTAAGTTATGGATGCGTAAGGGAATATTGCCATTAACCAGGCACAACCCAATAACAATTTGCTAGATGAGAAGAAGACCCAACAAAATTGATATAAAAATCTGCATTTCATTGTGCGCACGTGTTGCTTTGAACACCAAACCTGACACTTACATTACTACATATTTAAAAACTCAAATTACACGTAAGTATGAAAGTCACACTTGGATTATGCTCTAACATTAACAGGGTGTTCTGCGAAGCAATAATCAGATCGTTTGGCGCGAATAATTATTACTTAGCATTCGGAAAGGGCCGCAAAGTGCTTTGCACTGCAATTTGCGAATTCTAGGGTGGCAAGAGGTTGAGTAAAGTTTGGCGTACAGGAACAATAGAATTTCGGAATATTTTTCGTGTTCTTAGGGTATCTGCGTTGTAAGGGTTAGATTGTAAACTGAAAATATAATCAGAAATATTATGTCGATACCTACTATTTAAGAAGATAAAATGTAAACTTTATTTTTATCTTTCTAAACAATGGCAACCACAGTAAAGCCCTCGAAAGGCCCCTTCACAGCTAGGGGTTTGGTGCAACTAATTGATTACTAATTGAAGATGTTAACTACCATTGCAGTACTTTACGTACGTACGTACTTTAGCTTAGAGGACGGAATCTCTGTATTTTTGTAATCTATGGGCCCGAAGCCACACGCTGTTGCCAATACTGCGTGGGCACACAGATTCGTTGCGGAAGCAACTTGAGTGCCTAGATAAGTATGGAAATGACATTTCATGAACGCCCAATTTATCAAAAGCATAATTCATTCCATAATTTGGATGTTAGAATCTAAATATGTAATCTATTTAAATATAATTTAAATAATTCAGGCATATCTTATCAGCCTTCGTAATTCAAGAAATTGACTATGTAAGACGCCCTTCTAAACGCAAATGAAGCTATTGCAATAACACAAACGAATCCAGCACTTAACTTGAATTTTACCCAATCATCATTCCCCCAATCACTCTCATCACCGACGATAAAATCCCCTGATCTCAGTGTGCGTTTACCCTAATACGATTCAGTTTTAATGCGCTCGTTTGCTAAGCTCACCTCCCACGGCGCTAATGCTGTAAAGACTACGTCATACGGTCAATGGTAGTACTGAAATACTAACGTTCAAATACTAACAACCAAATTATGTTTGATTCATGACATTAGGGGGTTGATGGTCGCTTGATGGTTGAGTTATATGAGAGAAGTCGGAGAATCGAGAGAACAGAGTAATAGTCCCTACAGAGGATTGAGACTTTTGAGGACCAAACAAAGACTTATTGAGATTATTTTAAAAAAATATTTAAATACAATTCCGATCTAACGTGTCAAAAATAATCTCAAGGAATACGGAATATTTTTGATATGTTAGATCGAAATTGTATTTTAATATTTTTAATTATCAGTTTGGCCAGATTTACAATTGGAATGGCAGTTATAGGTATTAGAAGGAAAATTCGGTTTATTAAAAAAATAATGCCCCAATGCTCACCTTTGCCCCGGCAGCAAGATTGAAGTCAAGAGCAAGCCCATTTTTAATTTTTAAAAATCATTTCTTCGATGTACCTACATAGTTTCAAGATGACCTAACTTAATATGACAGCTTTATTTGTTTATTCAAATACAGTGACAGTTTATGCAGAGGCGAACTCATGTACACCCACATTTCGCCGATATGTAAAGTTTTTTTTTTTTATTCGTGATAGGCTTACGCTTGATCGCCAGTTTGCCTAATGTTAAGCGATACTGCGATCTAAGATGGAGCGCGCTTGCCTAGAAGAAACCGATTCACTCGTGATTTAAAGACACCCAGATTATATCCATCAGGGAAGACCCACTCGGGAAGCGCATTCCATATTTCAGCAGTACGCATTATAAAAGTGGACTTAAAGACACCTATTACAGATCCCATATAATAGGAGGTGAGCATATTACCGTTAAACGGGCACAAATTCCAAACTTGGGCTACTGTCGAGAATTTCAGAATAATCCAACAATACTTTGCTCGACCTGAGAATCGAATCCAGGACCTCTAGCGTAGCAGTCACGCTCAGGACCACTAGGCTAACGAGGCAGTTAATTATATTCTTACAACTTTCCATGAGGTACGTAATTTGTTTGTTGGAATCGTAGCAACTTCCACGTGTGGGCGTCGATATAACGCGAATGTTTGCGGCGTCATTAGTGAGGGCTCATTATTAATGACGTAACGACTACGATACGATCGATGGGAGATAATTTTATTTACAGTGAAAATAGGAGATGTCGATTTTATTTAACGACTACAACACGATCGATAGCGAGATAATTTTAGTATCGATAAAATTTCAAAATGTCGATTGTATTTTTAGCTACTGTTGTCAGGTTGGAAGCACTGTCAATATAATTTGTATGTGCCATCACGACTGTATACCCTAGTGTTTTAGCTGAGGTGTATACAGATCCTACTATTTGCTGGTATGTTTTTAGGTGTCACGTAATAGAGAGCGAGCTTGTTGCCATTAATCGGTGGCAATAGTGGTAACCTAATGGCTAGGGCGTCTAACTTGCGATCATTAGGTTGCCAGTTCGACTCCACCCATTGCACTACCATCGTGAAACTACTTGTAACACAAGCATTACGCTTAGCACGAGGATTCAACAAGAATATTAGTAATGTGCAACCCACTCAGCAAGCTTTTTTTTTTAAAAATCGGGCACCATTTAAATCTCGGAGCTGTTACTGAGAATTTCATATAAAAAAACCAATAACACTTTGCTTGACCTGGGAAACGAACCCAGAACCTCTAGCGCGGTAGTCGCGCTTAGGACCACTATATCATATAATTCTGAAAATTCCGAAAGCATTCCGGAAATTCCGTGCTTCGGACCACAAGACTAATGAGGCAGTTCAGTTTTTGTTTCATAATAACAGGTAAAGACTGTCGAACGACGAAATCGGAAACGGAAAGTATAAAAATCTTTGTGTTAAGGGCCAATTAGAAAAATATCCTGAATTGAACTCGATTCGAGTATTGAGGAATTTTTATAAAATGTATATTTTTTATGCGTTTTTGTACTTGCAGGCTAATAAATTGAAATCGTAGAACGTCCCTATTCATTATTTCTTATTGTAAACTATAGAAAGCAATATTTTTAGAAGGATCAATATTTTTTTTATTATTACAAGGAATCGCTTAATCAGGAAATCGCAATAGCAGATCGGAGTTTTGGATTTGTGCCCGGTTACTGGCAATAGGCTTATTTTATCTTATTTGAGGCCGAGGCAGCGAGGCCTCAGTGCACTTCGACCCAATGGGATGTTTTGTACTTCCCCTAGATACTTATTCCTCATCCTCACCCAGTTCTTAAAACAGCTCTTCCATGAGCTTTATAATGACGCCTGGGGTTATGAGTCTATAGTCCTCTGGTCTTGGATAACCCTGCCCCAAGAGGCACATTCGCTTTCTAGCCATTATATCGTATATACACAGAAGGTGCTCCATGCTCTCAATTTCCTTCTGCAGGCCCTGCAGGCTGATGTCTCCGTCAGACCCATTGTTTGTAGGAGAGCATTAGTCCCGAAATGCCGATTAGCGCCCCAATCAAGTGACGGGCCTGCCGCCTGCTTGAGTTTCAAATGGCATTTTGCCATTTCGATGAGAAACCTATGAATTTCTTGGAGTGAGCAGTGAGTCCTGCGAGGCTCAACCATTCATCAATGTGCCTCGCCCTTGCGTACTCCCGAAAGGCCGTTTTGACTGCGCTCGAGGCTCGCCCCTTATCCCGAAACCCCTCCTAAACCTAACCTAAACATACCGGCGAACAGTGGGTGTACATTAGTACGCCTCTGCCTTACCCTTTTGGGAATACAGGCGTGATGATGGTCGTATTAATAGTTAGTGATCACGCGCGTAAACTTTGAAGGAAAACATCGTGAAGAAACCGGCATGCCTGAGAGATTTTCTCGACGGCATATATAGTCTGCCAACCCACACTAGGCCAGCGTAGTGGACTACAGCCTAATCCCTCCCATTCCGAGAGGAGACCCGTGTCCAACAGTGGCGAAAAATTGTCAGTTGATGATGATGATGGTTATTGTTAAGTAAAATAGAAAAAAATACACACATACAAATCATAAACCATACTGAAAATACATGAACTACATAATATGAAGTGCACAAAACATATATACAATTAAATTTTTGCCGCGGTTTCATTCGCAATCCAAAGGACTTTTTAAGTGAGAACGTTATAGGCTACGTTACGTTACGCTACCCACTCCGAGATTCAATCTATCTCTATACCAAAAATTATGAAAATTTGGTTTTGACGTTTAAATGTGAATACGCAACAAAGAGACAGGCAGAGAGTTACTTTCGCATTTATAATACTGCCATGAAATAATAATCAGAAAAGAAATTGCTTCTTCAAAGAGTTTATATCTCAATTTTTGTTCGAGTGATATTCAGAATATTTTTATATTATGTTATAGAGCTGCCAATTTTTGAGCTTAAATGCTTTGTTAAAATACGAAACCCTCGACATCAAAGCCATATTACAATTCTGTATTGCTGTATGTAATTTCCACATCAAAGGCAAATTTCTTGTTAGCGCCATATTCGTTAATGTTAAGATACGTAATTACCAACTGAGTTATAATTAGATTATGCCGCCGACCTTTCGCTTCGAGTTTCTAGGAATGGATATTGAAAACATGGCTTAATTAAAGTGGCTTCTGGATGTTATTTTTGGTTTAAGAATGGTTTCAATAACTTTTTCTCCCTGTAGGCCTTAGACAATTACCTATCGAAGCTATTTCAGATTCTTAAAATAGACTCAATCCATACGAATATTATAAATGCCAAACTGTCTGTGTCTTTATTACGTTTTTATTGACTTGTATACCTATATAATTATTATCTACTGCGTAAGGACAGGGTGGAATTCACGATAAAATGACGCATCTAGACATGATCCTAATGTTCTTGGTAGCAACTCTGAAGTTATTAACCGACTTCAAAAAGGAGGTGGTTCTCAATTCGACTGTATGTTTTTTACGCGATTATTCCGTCAATTATGAATCGGTTTTGATGATTCTTTTTTTGATCGATATGTCATACAGAGGCGGTCTCATAAAAATTTGGTCAAGATCTGATCACGAAATTTTGAAACAACACGTAACGACCGAGTAAATGATAAAATGATAACGTTATCTAGGTATACGTAAAAATCACTTGCTACTAAAAATGTTGAAATAAAATAAATTTTAAGAAAAAGTAAAACTGCCTTCAAACACTTAAAAAATAATGTTATGTGCGAAACAGTTTCGCAAGCCGGTGGCGAAATCAAAAGATCCGATCAAATCAAAGGCACCGACTTCCGAAACTGTTTCGCACATAACATTATTCATTATTTTTTAACATTCGTTTTTGAAGGCGGTTTTATTTTTTCAGGTTCAAGTTCAAGTTCAAATGTTTTTATTTCAAATATGCTTTAACAAGCGTTTATGAAACGTTATGATTCTAGTTGCACGGTTCCAAAAGGTTGATCCTATGGAGAAGAATCCGGCAAGAAACTCCATGGACACTCTTTTTAAAATAAATGGTGTTACAATCTTCACTGGTACAATATTGCGATATGAGGATGTGTGAACATTGGATGTCAAAGTTAGGTAGAAGGTTCTCAGTGTTTGAGAACTCGATGTACAACGATTTTTCTTATTATTATCATATTAACCTAGCCTCCTTTGTTTTTTCTGTAAAAACATTTAACGTGTTTAAAACATTTCAGTACCTAGACCTGCCTAGACAAAATAGGGTACATAAAAAAGTAGACCTCTGCCTAACCACTCAGATACGAAGCGTGACTACTTATTATGATAATGGCAGTTATTTTTTTTTTCATCCAGAACCCTAACTTTCAATAAAGCAATAATATTCATCTTCAAAATGTACCAAGATAAGGACGAAGCTTAAAAGAAAAAAAAGTCTAACAATCCGTCCTCTATCCAACGTACCCTTCAATGCTCGCTTAAAAAACTATTGGATTGGAAAAAGGACCAAATTCACATTGTAGTCTTTTTGAACATCCTGACTACGGGCCACTATCGATTGCTTATGTGAAATATGGACCGTCCTAATGCCGTGAACCCTTTTTAAACAAATGTATGGTAGAATTATGGATGTACTTATTGATCGAGAGTTTCGGAAGTATGCGTGTTGAATTGCGAAAATTGAATCTTCTATCATTCTATTTTCACAACAATATTAAGATGTTGAGTTTAAAAAAACTAAGGTGATTTTTTATATTATTTTATTTTAACCTCATTAGTTTAGTGGTTGCAAATTCTGCTATGGTGCTGAGTTCGATGCTCAGGTCGAGTAAATTGAAAAATTATGATGTCAAAATTTTTTTTATTTGTAGATATCTCACTGGTTTTGTGGTTGGCAGCTGTGGGTGTGTTGTATTCGCTCATTATACATTGTGTGTAACATAGATAATTATGTATTCGTATTTGTATTTTTAATGTACAATAAAATGATGAATAAATAAATATTCGAGTCCGATTGTTAAGTCGAGTAAAATTCTGAATAGCAGCTTAGAGTTTGGATTTGTGCTCGGTCAAGGGCAATACGCAGGCCCACTATTACATAGGATCTAAAAAAAAACAGGGAACTGTATGTATATACGAGTACATTATTGCCCAACACTTTAAGGAATACGGCGTGAAGATGGTATGGATAAAGAGAGTTGGAGTAGAATGAAAGAAAGATAGTCCAAAGAATATTATTTTGTTTTCCTTATAACATAACATACCATCACGCCTGTATTCCCCGAAGGGTTAGGCAGAGGTGTACTTAATGTACACCCACAGTTCGCCGGTATGTTTAGGTCCCATGTTATAGGGGGCGAGCCTATAGCCATTAACCGGGCACAAATCCAGACTCCGAGCTGCTAATGAGAATTTCATAGAAAAACCCAATAACACTTTGCTCGACCTGGGGATCGAACCCAGGACCTCTAGTGTAGCAGTCTCACTTGGGACCACTAGACTAATGAGGCAGTCATGTTTTCCTTATATACGATGAAAAAATGCTGTATCACAAGGCAATGACCGCTTGAAGCTACGTGCGAATATATTTTTTGTACCTACTATGTATTTCATGAATATATAAAAAATCTGCCTGTTTGTCTGTTTGTACCTAGAATATGTGATTCTAGGGACTACCCCTTAGGATGAATGGCCAGTCACTTTTTAGTAGTTTAATTTAAAAAAATATTTATATAAATTAATTAAAAATGGATGGCAAGAGGAGTGTCGGACGTCCAGCAGCGAGATGGGTCGACGACATTATTCAAGTCGGAGGGCGTACCTGGATGAGAGCAGCACAGGACCGTGGTGGATAGCACAAACTGAGGGAGGCCTATACCCAGCAGTGGGTGAAGTTAGGATGTGGATAATGATGATGATGATGATGATGAATAAAAAAATATATATATTATAAAGTCGCGCTTGGGACGAGGTAGATTTTTTTTTATTAAAAAATATCTACCTTCTACTACTTCTACTCTAGCGGTCCTGGGTTCGATTCCCAGGTGGGTGTTTCTATTAAATTCTCAGAAGCCGCTTGGAGTTGGAATTCTTGCCAGAATAATGGCAATAGGCACACCCACTACATGAGAACTAAACATACCGAACTGTCGAACTGTGGTTGTACATTAGTACGCCTCTACCTAATCCTTCGGGGAATACAGGCGTGATGGTATGTATGTTATTTAATATTTATCTAAAGAACCAAACCCGACTGAAAAGTATAGTCTACAATATATTGCAAAAACGTGTCTAAAAGTCCACACGAGTGATTAAACCCCACGCAGCTGAAGCGTCGTTAACTGTGTGGTGATTAACGTTATCAGCCCAACGTTTTTAACCTTTTCCTGACCCGTATGTTTGTATTCGTTTTGTTTTTATTTTTTATACTAACTGCGGATTTGGGTATGCTTGTGGATGAAATATTATTGAAATTTGTTTTTAAATAAAACTACTTTTTACAAATTTTATCGCATTAGGGACGGGTTATAATACTGTTCCTCACTGCCTTCCAGATAGGCATCCCGTAAGGGGCGGTGGTAAGACCTCTTGGGGTCTGACTGTCTGGCGACCACCCTTACGTCGGAGTCTGTCGTAACGCACCTTGGTGTGTGTTTTGACTTTTGCGCGTAAGAGCCAGTTCCCCTCGGTTGCTGCAAATCTGGCAGGCTGCAGTCCATAGGGGCTCTTAAGGGTCGGCAACGCATCAGCTACACCTCTGGTGTTGCAGGTGTCCACAGGCGACGATGATTACTTACCACCAGGTGGCTCGTCAGATCGTTTGCCGACTTGATTCCATAAAAATAAATAAAAAATACGATGTTTTTAATAGAGGGCGTGCCTATTGCCATTAACCAAGCATTACATTTCATAGAAAAACTTAATAACACTCTGCTCGATCTGAATTGAACCTAGGATCTCTAGCACAGCAGTCGCACTTAAGACCACGAGGCTAATGAGTCAGTTTCCTTAATTATACTTTGATTATTTTCTCAAATACCTAACCATTTTGCTTGGAACCATTGCTATCTTCTAATACCAACAGTTACCTTTCCTAATACAAACAGGAACTTGGGTATATTGGATATCTTGTAAGCAGATTTTGAATAAGCAAGAGAATTCAATATTAATATAAACACTTGATACATACGTCAAGCTTTGAAGCTAGATAGTTTGGTAAACACAATTAGTACGGTTGTAGGTCGAGTTGATTTTGGTCGATATATTACTTAAATAACATACATATTTCAATATATATATATAAGTAATGATAGCCTAGGGGTATGACCGTTGGACTGCAAAAGTCTCGAGATAGAATCGACGGCAGCGGCCGTAGCGTAATGGCTATGGCGTCGGACTTGCGATCATGTGATCATCTATTACAATACCGACTTGAACCCACTCGTAACACAAGCATTTAGCTTAGTACGAGGGGTTAACAAGAATACTAGTAATGTGCGACCCACATTACTAGTAAGTAAAATTTATAAGCTTACAAACAAACATGCCAATATTCGTCCGCTTTATTGATAAAAATTAGCATCGAAACGAGAAGTAAAAAAATTTTTGAATTAATATTTTTTAGATTTGGCAATCAGTATTTGATGTGACGCGAGAATTGATGCCGAATAACCTTTTTTACGTTTCGATAAACATTTTTGCAAAGCAAAAACTTTGTAGTGCTAATTATGCCTATCGCAATAGGCATAATTATCACTACAAAGGCCGTTCATAATTTTGCACGCAGATAACTTTGTGCGTACATAAAAATATTTTTGGAACGAAGTTCCTTATCGTGCGTTGTGAAAGGGGGCTAGACGGAAAAAAATCTTACGAAAAGTTGTCACGACACTTCTTGTAACTGTGCGGCGTGCGCATGTTTCTCTGTCTCTCTCTCTCTCTCTCTCTCTTATAGAAAGCAAGCCAGATATTTTCATTTCTATTTCGCATTGAACAGTGTGGTGTCGCGACGATTATTTTTGTTGAGTGTATACAGGTTTTTTGTAAATAATAAATAATACAATTATACAATTAATTCTCAATAAATCAAAAGGAACTTCGTTCCATCCGGGTGTCCCTTGACACCTCTCAAGTTTTTTTTTAATATATTTAGAACGACAGCAAACGAGCAGACGAGCCAACCGATGGTAAGTAGTTATCGTCGCCCATGGATACCTGCAACACTAGAGGAGTTGCTGACCCTTAAGAGCCCTGTATACGCGCCGTTTGAAGATCCCCATGTCATAGCGCAGTGGGAACACCTGAGGAGAAAGACCATTCCAAGTTATAGAGGTGCGCGGGAGAAAACCTCGCGACGCTCTAAAAATCATTACAACATCCTATCACAACATTCTTGGAGACCCAGGTGTCCAGAATGTGAGGATGGGCCCTACTCCTGAGGCGGTAATGCGGTGATGGAAAGATGACCTTACACCTGTATTTCCCACAGGGTTGGGCAGAGATGTACTGCTATACACCTACAAACAACGGTATTTTTAGGTCCCATGTAATAGAGGGTGAGTCTTATCACTAATCAGGCACAAATCCACACTGCTACTGAGAATTTCATAGAAAAACGGCAGCCTAATGACTTAGGCGTTAGACTTGCGATCATGTGGTTGCCGATTCGAAACCCACCCATTGCACTACCGGCGTGAACCCACTCGTAACACAAGCATTTAGCTTAGCACGATGGGTTAACAAGAATACTAGTAATGCGCGCCATTGTTAGTAAGTTTTTGTTTTAAAAAAATACTTTGCTCTCTCTGGAAATAGAACAAGGGAGCTCAAACGTAGTAATCCCGCTTATGGCCGTTAGCCTAACGGGGAATTTCCTCAAAACCAAATAAAATCGAAGAAAGTAGTTTTGGATTTGCGAATCATATTAATCAAATCAAATCAAATCAAATTTATTGCGTTCCATAATGTATATACAGGTGGTAAACTTATATCTAGGGATCAATTATGGACCCTGTCGGGCACAGCATAGTAAAATTAAGTAAAGTAGGAGAGAGGGAGAGTTTCAATAGGTTTTATTGTAAATTAATTAGTTAATTAGTTAATTAATATTCAAGCACACAATCGAAACTAGCCTTGGTTGCTGAGGTACACAATTTAATTACCAGGTTGAGAAAAGTGCTATTGAGAATAAGAGACCGTGTATCGCCTACCAATTTACTTATAAACTAACCCGATAGGACCGGTATGTTTTTCAACACACTTCTATAAAAAGTTAAAGTAAATTGTAATGGTTTTTATACAAAAAAATCATCTGCCTCATTAGTCTAGTGGTCCCAAGCGCGACTGCTACGCTAGAGGTCCTAGGTTCGATCCCCAAGTCGAGCAGTGTTATTGGGTTTTTCTATGAAATTCTTAGTAGTAGCTCGGAGTTTGGATTTGTGTCCTGTTAATGGCAATAGGTTCGCTGGCATGAGACCTAAACATACCGGCGAACTGTGGGTGTACATTAGAACACCTCTACCTAACCCTTCGGGGAATACAGGCGTGGTGGTATGTTTTTATGTTTATACAACAATATACACAAATATAAAAATATACATTTAATTATCTAAAAGCTTCGTTTTATAACAGCGAACAGAATTTGATGTATTTTTTACGTTTATTAAATTAACGTAGGCAGGTGGGCTCCCACGTTTATGTTTAAGTATCCTTAAAAATTATATTATTTGAAGGCAGTATACCTATTATGTATTAGTATATTAAAAAAGCCTTCAAGCACGCAATTCAAATAAAATATTATATATATGCAGTTATATACGCAGTTATAATTATATAAAATATGCTGTTTTATACCACTAAGGTGGCAAATAAGCATACGGCCCGCCTGATGGTAAGCGGTTACCGTAGCCTATGGACTGGCAGTATAGGAGACATGCTACCATGCATGACAGTAGCGGTAACAAAACACCACTGGTCACCCCCCACTGTCAACACAACGCTTCCTCGCGGAACTCTGGTGACCTTGCTCACCGTTAGGAACACAACATAGCACGGAGCTATGTTATTTGGCTATGATTTTCTGCAAGATGGAGATACTTCCCCAGTCTCTCCTCTCTCCCCATCTCCAATTGTGAGTGGAATTATTCGATTCGACTACGCCCTACCTCTCTTAAATGTAGCATTTATAAGGTGGTTTGGGGATGTATATGCATGGATGAACGGAGATTGACGAAACGAGTATACCAGACAAGTACGGAAACGTACCATAACCAAATTGTGGACGTTCTCAAAAAAGGTCAGGTTAAGAGCACCCTAAACCGACGATCATGAATGAGGAGGTTAATGAATGTAGATGAAGCGAAAGTGGTGTCGTAGCAAGTGGAAATCTATAGTCTCCCTCCTCTATCTTCTATCTACCCTAATGGGAGACAGGCGTGGAATCTATAATATAAAAATGAATCGCTGAATGTGTTGCTAAGCGCAAATCTCGAGAGCAGCTGAACCGAATTTGCTAATTATTTTTTTAGAATATTCCTTGAAGTACGAGGATGGTTTTTACGGATAGAAAAATTTTAAAAATTGCCTGAAAAGGTCTGAAACCAACACTTTTCTATACTCCCATACAATCGATTCGTAATAATACTTAAAAGTCAATTTGAACTTTAATACCATACCATAAAGTTTAAGTGTTAGTGGAGAGGTTCCGGAAAGGCAAAACAATTGAGTGACGTTATTATAGTTATTGACCCTGGATGGTTTAGATGCATTTTTGTTTGTTTAAAAGGGTCCCTGGATGGTTTAGATTCATAATTTTAGCTGGTACACATTTTAGGGGGCACCGCAATCGGGTTCAGCCATTGAATGATTGAGGTGACAGCTGACAGGGATGAATGGAAGAAAAGGACATGCTGCGCCGACCACAAATACCTAAATCGGGGCAGGAAGATGATGATGCAGGGCAAGACAACGTTTGCCGGGCCCGCTAGTTATATATATATAAATATAGATATATGTATTTTTACAACATTTTCTCAGAAGAAGTTTTTAATATTAGCTGTTCTCTTACATACTGAAAAAATAAATTCGTATCTGCTAAAATGATAACCAACAACCGGCAACGCACTTGTGACTCCTCTCGTGTTGTGGGTGTCCATGGGCGGCGGTAATCGCTTACCATCAGGCGACCCGCCTGCTCGTTTGCCCCTGCCCCTATCGTCATAAAAAAAGAAAAAGAATAATTACTGTCAAAACATAAAAAAAATAAAAAACAAAGTCGAGTAACATTCGCATGAAAAACGACTTCAAAGTTCCTACATTAAAAAAATATATATTCTTGAAGGCTCACTGGACCCTACAATTAGGTCACATGCAACATTGCGTACTTATGTACTTACATAGAGTTGTTAATACCAACGATTTTAGTATCACGAAAATTTTGAAATAACAAAAGTCAACACATTATTTTAATTATAAGAGGTCGTGATTCCATTCCCAGGTCGGGCAAAGTGTATTGGAGTTTTCCATGAAATTCTCAATAGCAGTTTGGAATTTGTGCCCGGTTAATGGCAATAAGCTCGCCCCCTATTACATGGAACTTAGACATCAAGGCGAATTGTGGGTGTACATTAGTACGCCTCTGCCTAACCTTTCGGTTAATACGGGTGTGATGGTATGTATGTGTTATTTTTATTACTTTCAGACTTTTAGAAAATCCTGGACTGAGTTAGGGGAGGCCTTTGCCCAGCAGTGGGACACAAAATAGGCTATTTAAAAAAAATCTCGTGGTCGCAAGCGCGGAGCTGCTGTGCGAGGAGTCCTGGGTTCGATAACCAGGTCAAAGTCTTATTAAGTTTTTTAATTAATAATAATAGACCCCACCCTCTTACGGAATACGGGATGATGGTAAGTCAAATACTGTTATTAGGTACTAGCTCATCGTCAAGCGACATACGTCAGATCTAGGTCAAACACTTGCTCGAAAAACTACTAAATACATCGGATTTATTCGCAATAAGTGTAACTTCAGAGCATGTATGCTTCAAGTATGTTGTCTATGAAGCTTTGTGAGTTGTTGTAATAATGATTGTGGTTAAATTGGCAGTTTTTGTCATTTTTTTGCCAGAAACCATTGTAGGTGCGCAACGACAAACTCACCAAACCCGCCCCGGCTACGCTCGACCATTCATTAAAAAATAAGAAGAGGAAATCGTCTAAACGACAATGAAAACCGTATCAAAATGCGTTGCATTTCGTAGTTTAGAATAGCGCAAACAGACAGACGAAAATAATCTTGTTTTTTATACAAAGTCAAGTAGTAGTAGTGGTAGTGAATGGAATAAGATTTTATTTATTTGACAAATCATGAGTAAAATGGGGTCCAGCAGTGAACTGGGTTGATGATTATTTGGGTTTATTATCGTACTAGCTTTTGCCAGCGACTTCGTCCGCGTGGAATAGTTACTTTGTTCCCTAGTTCTTCGCCCGCGGTTTCACCTGCGTTGCATCGTTCCTAAGGGTTGTAGCGTGATGTTTTATAGCTTGAAACCTTTCTCATGAATCACTCATTTTCCCAACATTTCCCTTCACTGCTCTGCTCCTATTGATCGTAGCGTGATGAAAAGTATACTATAACCTGCCCAGGAGTATGAAAAACAATTGTACCAAGTTTCGTTGAAATCCGTCGAGTGGTTTTTGTTTCTATAACGAACATACAGACAGACAAAAATTTTACTGATTGCATTTTTGGCGTCAGTATCGATCACTAATCACCCGCTGATAGTTATTTTGGAAATATATTTCATGTACAGAATTGACCTCTCTACAGATTTATTATAAATATAGATAAGATAAGATAAACCACTCTATACAAATACAAGAGGGTCAAAAATTCACGTCTCAATTGCAAATTTTAGACGCACACAGATGGAGGCCGTCGTAATAATTTAATACTTCACGACCTTCGTAGGCTGTAGACATCCCGGTCCACTGATTATTTAACACCCCCAGATTTATTAGCAGCCCTTTTCAATGTAGCCGACATTTATTGAATGAATTACACTAATTATAAGGTATTTTTTGCTTCCAGGTTGTAATCATTAGGGAAATAAAATGTTGTACTCGGCTAGACATACGTCTTTACGTCTCATCAATCAATCAAATCAGCCTATTGCCGTCCACTGCTGAACGTAACTTTACGTCTATTAACTATTAACTGTTTGGTGACTTCGAGATTTTTTATGTGGGCTACGCAAATTTTCCGCTGAAATAGTATCGTCGTGAGACGGATTGTTGTCTGTCAGCGTGCCGTCGGATGGGACTAGTCTACTCAAAGCCGCTGTGGATCTTTCTTCAAAAGGCCATTTTGGATACTGCCCTGCATTGTATCACTCACATAATTCTGATACTATTATGTCTGGACATCAAAAGAGACCATGATTCTCTGAGTTTGATTCGGTGTTTCTTCTCAGAGATCGTCAGCTAGGAAATGCCGACACCATCTAGTACTTAAAAAAAAGACATGTAAAAGTATTTTTAAGAGATCTATTTACAGAAATAAATATAATTTCATCATTACATTTCATTGTAAAATAAATTAAGGAAAAAATAGACGAGAAAATATCTGACTTGCTTGGTGGTAGGATTTATTGAGGTCTGACTGACTGGCAACCACCCTTGCGTCGGTGTCTGTCGCAAAGCACCTTGGTGTGTTTTGCGCGTGAGATGCAATTACCCTCAATTGTTGCTCCGGCATTCTGCAGTACGCTGGATCTCGGCAACGCACCAGCAGCGTCTCTGGTGTTGCAGGTGTCCATGCTACTTCCACCACCAGGTGGCTCATCAGCTCGTTTGGTTTAAAAAAGTATAAATTTAGTATATAACTATTCAGTTACTTACTGCGCAAAATATGCGCCTATGTAGGCATAGTGCCTATATTTATGTCACTTTGATCTCTAGAAAAAACTACAAAATTACATTCCCTAACTAAAGGATTGTCACTCCGTTTCACTGGTTATTTAGCACCTGATTTACAGGCACCCTTTTTCAATAGAACGACGACATTTATTGAATGAATAAAATGAATTTTTCAGGCATGAATTTCATGTATTACTTGAATGTTACATTGACAATGTGAATTGATTTCATGATGAATATGTATATGTGAATAACTTTAATTTGTTTATTGTTTTATTTATTTTACATACCATCACGCCTGTATTCCCCGAAGGGTTAGGCAGAGGCGTACTTATGCACACCCACAGTTCGCCGGTATGTTTTAGGTCCCATGTAATAGGGAGCGAGCCTATTGCCATTAACCGGGCACAAATCCAGACTCCGAGCTGCTATTGAGAATTTCATAGAAAAACCCAATAACACTTTGCTCGACCTGGGGATCGAACCCAGGACCTCTAGCGTAGCAGTCGCGCTTGGGACCACTAGACTAATGAGGCAGTTATTTAATTTACTGCCTCATTAGCCTAGTGGTCCTGAGCGCGATTCGATTCCCAGGTCGAGGAAAGTGTTATTGGGATTTTCTATGAAATTCTCAGTAAGTAGTACCTCGGAGTTTGGAATTTGTGACTGGTTAATTGCAATATGTCCGCCCCCTTTTACATGTGACCGAAACATACTGGCGAACTGTGCGTGTACATTAGTACGCCTATGCCTAACCCTTTGGGGAATATAGCGTGATAATATGAGATGAGATGATTCAACCAGTGAATGTTCTAAGGGTGCAAAAAATTGCCGTAATAATGAAGTAACACTGATTTCTGACACGTACTCGCATAATAGACATTAGCTTCTGCCAACGGCTTCGCTCACATAGGATACCTACCTAAGAAAGTAAAAAGGTTAAAACGATAAAAAGTAATCACACACAACCATACACTACACACACACAACCACAACACACCTTTACATACCCCCAACTTAAAACACAATCTAATTAAATTAATTTAATTAATAAGTACGTCATTATTGTAATATGTTAATGTGTTAAAAATATTTAAGCAAGTAACATGATTATATACTTTCCTCAATACCCAAATAAGGGGCAGGCTCTGTTTTCCTAAATACAGGTTGCTTCGCAATCTAGCTAGGAGAACAGTACCTCAACCACCAATTTGTATCACATAACATGCAATAACATAAAACCTATGTAAAAGAACTCTCAACGTTGACCAAGCTCATAATATACCTCTACACCAGATTTTTATGAAATTCGTCAAGTAGATATTGAGTTTTAATCGGACATACAGATAAAAAACAATTCTAAAATATTTGTATCCAATTATTATGCAATTATTATATACTAGCTTTTGCCAGCGACTTCGTCCACGTGGAATAGTTACTTTGTTCCCTAGTTCTTCGCCCGCGGTTTCACCTGCGTTGCCCCGTTCCTAAGGGTTGTAGCGTGATGTTTTATAGCTTGAAACCTTTCTCATGAATCACTCATTTTCCCAACATTTCCCTTCACTGCTCTGCTCCTATTGATCGTAGCGTGATGAAAAGTATGCTATAACCTGGCCAGGAGTATGAAGAATAATTGTACCAAGTTTCGTTGAAATCCGTCGAGTGGTTTTTATTTCTATAACGAACATACAGACAGACAGAAAAAAATTTTACTGATTGCATTTTTGGCGTCAGTATCGATCACTAATCACCCGCTGATAGTTATTTTGGAAATATATTTCATGTACAGAATTGACCTCTCTACAGATTTATTATAAGTATAGATAGAAGAAGATAATATTAAATACTAGCTTTTGCCAGCGACTTCGTCCGCGTGGAATAGTTACTTTGTTCCCTAGTTCTTCGCCCGCGGTTTCACCTGCGTTGCCCCGTTCCTAAGGGTTGTAGCGTGATGTTTTAAAGCTTGAAACTTTTCTCATGAATCACTCATTTTCCCAACATTTCCCTTCACTGCTCTTCTCCTATTGATCGTAGGGTGATGAAAAGTATACTATAACCTGCCCAGGAGTATGAAGAACAATTGTCCCAAGTTTCGTTGAAATCCGTCGTGTGGTTTTTGTTTCTATAACAAACATACAGACAGACAGACAAAAATTTTACTGATTGCATTTTTGGCGTCAGTATCGATCACTAATCACCCGCTGATTGTTATTTTGGAAATATATTTCATGTACAGAATTGACCTCTCTACAGATTTATTATAAGTATAGATAGAAGATAATATTGTTTAACTTGTTATAATTATGTACATACATACATACCCTCACGCCTTTTTCCCATGGGGGTAGGCAGAAACAACAGAACGCCGCTTGCTACGATTCTTGCACACCACTTTTCCTTCATACACCTTGTCATAGATACACACGCGCCGGTTGCAAGTACTACGCACTTGATCGTTATGCAGGATCTCACCGATAAGGTCGGTGTATGTCTTTCTCGGGCGTCCTCTCCCGGCGTTCTTTTTTATTATGGGATAGGAGGGCAAACGAGCAGACGGATCACCTGATGGTAAGCGATTACCGCCGCCCATGAACACCCGCAACACCAGAGGAGTCACAAGTGCGCTGCCGACCTTTTAAAAGGGGATTGGTCCTTCGGTAACCTCACTCACTCGGCGAAACACAACGTAAGCGTTGTTTAACGCCGGTTTTCTGTGAGGCCGTGGTATGACTCCGGTCGAGCCGGCCCATTCGTGCCGAAGCATGGCTCTTCCACGATTACGTTCTTTCTCTCTTTTATTATTTTATTCCGGATTTTGGGCCCTTTATGACTTTCACGGTCGCTATATGGTTTTATTCCAATATGTATAATAATGTATCACGCGTTATGTGTTCCCTTTGGCGCTGCCTTATGTATGTACCTCTTTTATCGACAGTACGTACATGAACAACATTTTTAATAATCTCAAATCCGAGAGTTACTCAGTAATCTGGGGTGAAAAGTCAAAAGTATGTTCATTATATCAAACATTTATGAGGTTAAAAACTTCACTCATCATCCTCGTACTGATTAAGCCATCCTGAAAAAATCCTAAAAAAGAATGTGCAAGACGGTTTTTTCGGCCGAAAATTCCTCGGCGTAGGTATACGACCCTTTGTCCAGCATTAATTAGGAGCATTTAAAAAAAGTTTTCTTCCTTCCGTTTTGTTTTTGGAGTTTGAAAAATTTGGAAATCTGTATTAAAATTGCAAAATTAAAAACCGTTACCCTCTTTTTGGGGCAGTCAGAAAAGATATTGATGTGTTTGCTTTGGGTTTAAGTCTTTGAGAGAAACGAGAATCAAAATTCGAAGTTGAATATTTTTTTTTATTCATAGTCGTCCCACTGCATTTTATTTTAATTACATCAAAAATAAAATTATCCATTCATTATATTTTTTTTATTTATGCACACAAAAATACTTACAAATTATATAAATAAGGCTATTAAATTGAGTACAAAGGTACTTACTGCTTATTTCTTACTAACTAGGTACATATTATTTTATTTAGTTTTAGTGTAGTATATTTATAGAATATTTTATTAATATATATTCACAGTTATGTATAATATAATATAATTTTAGTACAAGTTTAGTTTATTATATTATATTTATTCATATTTTCCGTGTCCGTATGTCACTGCTAGAGTGCCAACTGAAAATCTGTGTACGCCCAGCAAAACGTTGAGTTGGCAACCCATTCGGGGCAAGTATTCCAACAGGACATCCTGGTGACCTTGATTTATTAGTTTTTGTTTTTTATCTGTGTGTTGTACGGACCTTGTCTCAATAAATGTATTTTTCGTTCTTCTTTCTAATGGTTATTAACTAAATTTTATAACCGAATAATAGTGGTAATTAAATTTATTTTTAAAGTGTGTATAAATTCATGTATATGTACATTAAAAATGTACCTACTGTACAATTACATCACATTAATAATTATAAAAAACACAACCCATTAAATAATTCGCGGGACCCGAATAAAACCTGACAAACTTTTCCCCTAACAATAAAATTATTAATAGAAAGCGATTTTTGTCCGTCTGTCCTGTTTTTAAAACACCCTTTGTAATTGGGGGCAGTCCGCCATCCATCATAATTCCGTAGTAATGACCGTCACTTAGCCCTTTATTTTTTTTCGTATTTGCATTAATTACGATTGATTTGGCTGTAATTTTGTCCTTTAATTCTGTGAAATTTACCTAGTTAACTGAGATAGTACAAATATATAGGTCAATCAATTGTATTTCTACTAGCTTTTGGACTTCAAAATTGGGTCCGACCTAAATAAAAGCCTATGTGCTTTTCCAGACTATAATCTATCTCTGTGCCAAATTTCATCGAGATCTGTTCTGGCGTGAAAGGGTAACAAACATCAATACATCCATACTCACAAACTTTCACATTTATAATATTAGTAAAGATTAACTCCCGACTCAAAAAGAGAAGAGTTGTGAGTTTAACAGTGTGTCAATCTGTTGCATCGTAGCTCCCAAATGAATAAACCGATTTTAATTCAGTTTTTTAGTTATTTAAAATTATTTTATTTTCTTTAGATTTTTGTAAAATTTGTTAAAACATATGCCGGTTTCGGTAATATTTAAAGATATTAAAGTTCACTATAATAAAAAAGATAAGAACATTCTAGAAACTCGCCGCCATCTTGGTTCCATCTGAGCTCCGGCTAAGTAAGGGATCTCATTTTAACATGCAAATAAGTGTTGGAATTCAAACTAGGTATACCAGACTGATGGAGTAGAAATTGAATTTCTTGGGCAAAGAACTGGAGCGATGATGTGCGTCCTAAAGTAGATACAAACTATTTAAAAATGTTATGTTTATTATTTACTAGCTCTAGACATTTCGAGACACAAGGTATGGCTACATCCTATGTCCTTCTATAAGGTATAATCTATATCTATACCAAAATTTATCAAAATTGGTTCAGCAGTTTAGGCGTGAAAACGTAACAGATAGACAGACAGAGTTATTATAGTATGAATTAATACTGTAGTATTCATATATTATTATAATTTTCTTTCATTCTTTCATGTTATATTGTTTTAAATATAAACAAAATTGGCAGTAAAGCGTAAGCGGTAATCACGATTAAAAAAAAATCCATTTCATTTCTAACTTTCATTCCATTTTTCGTATTTTTTTAAATGTAAGGAATAACTTAAAGCTGTTATATCGCAGTGAAAATGACCGCTGCACTACCAATTATAAGGTCTTAAGTTCAATTCCAACATCTGACTTTCTCGTTGTTACGCTATTATTGCAGTTCTATTTAAGCCCCAAGGAATCATAACCTATGACCCTATGCCTTATACAGCTGCTCATAAACGTTGACTACCCAATGGAAACCTCCCTGTATACAGCTTAACAGCAAGTACCACAAAGGGAATTGGCATAACCATCGCTATTTATACATAAGTGAACTGTATCTTCTCAAGACCAGTATTTTAAACATTATTTTCTTTGCTTTTTGGAATGCTTTGTTTTATATATTAACTTTTTAACCTCTGAAGATAGAAGGTGACTTCGGGGCTGGCAGACAAGGTATGCTTTGGATGCATACCGCGGGGGTTGGTTCCAAGGGGCGCAGGACTTCGAGGAGACCTTTAGCAGTAGGCCAGTCCAGACCGACGAATTGTGAGCAGATTCAGAAAAAAAAGTTGTAAGATAAAAAAAAGTTGTAATCAGCGAAAATATTGCGTAATATATAAACACAGACACACAGTAAACGTATTTGGCACTGCTCTTTCTTATTTTTGAGGATGGTAGCCAACGAGGTGACTAATTAAATCCTACATCCAAGGGCGTGGGAAGGAAGAATTGTATTCCGAAACACATAATGCATAGCCAAAAACCAATAACGTCTCATTTGCTGCTATGCAATAAAAACCTACCACAATTAGCCTCACGTACCAACAGACAGTTAATTCAACCGAGTCACCGGTAACTTACGGTTATTGTGCCAATAACAATAAAACCGCTCCACGTATTTATTGTACTCAAATATATTTTATGTTGTACGGGACCTGCGTTGGGTATGCTGCTGAGTTTTCCTTTTTTTTTAACATCGCGGTCTGTTTTATTTTAACCTGTTTTATATGTGGTTTTGTATCCTGTCTAGAAACATTGTTTCAGTTACGAGACCGAATTTCTCTTACAAACGTAATACCGAAATAAATCGTAATTCAAACACAATTTAATCAAATTCTGTTATTATTCGGATTCCGACACCGTTAATCTACTCTACCATTTCGTCCAAAATACTTCACTGGAAATAAATGTAAGCGAATGCAATTTTTGATAACTTTACCAAGTTTGGAACGATTTTCCGGTTTTTTATATCCAGTGATGTAGTAATAGACGAAATATTAAGGTAGGAAGTGTGCTACGGTAATATTTTATCTGTCTTCGTCTGTTAATCTAGGTAGATTAACATTATCCAAATCCGAATAATAACATAACTTGATAGAATATTGTCTGAATTATAATTTATTTGGTATTACGTTTTTGAGCGCAATTCAAGCTCCGCCGGACGCTTAATGCAATTTTAATTTTATTGAATTTAAAAAATAAAAGCAATTTATCGAAAATCTGTTACTGAACGATTTTTAAGGAATTAGTTATAATTCCTTAAAAATCGTTCCTGAAAATCGATGAACGTTCAAATATAACGTGCAAATAATTACATATCAAGGTTCGATTTTCAGGTAACAGTGTTATTTGGTTATTCTACGAAATTTGCATTTGTTCCCGGTTACCTAATGGCAATAGGCTGGCCCATTACATGGGACGTATCGTGCATATTCATGGTGCTAGCGAACCGTGAATGTATAGATAGATAGGTATAGGTACTATCAGCCAACTCCAAAATCTAGCTATTTCGAAAACAAAATCCCGTGCACACGGTGGTGTTGGTTTTTAGGAAATAAATAATATAAATATGACAAGATAAAATCCATAAAAAGTAATTTTATTTCAATATCTTTTTTTGTTTATACGATTAGAGATACGATTTCGGCTTCATAAAAAGGAAGATGCTATTGGTTGTTAAGCATAGGTAAGCACTGGAATAGCAGCCGAGGCTGCAAGCAAATATAGCCCTTACAGTGGCTAGATATGGAGTTGGCCGATAGTACTTATGAGTACACCTCTGTCTAACCCTTCGAGAAATACAGGCGTTTATATTACAGCTGATGCTCGCGACTTCGTTCGCGTGGACTGTATGACTTCGCCAAGATTTGACCTCTTTTTAGGCTATTATTATAAAGACAAATAGTTATACAAATATTTTCTTTGTAAATCTAGGTGACTGCTCCCCTGCGTTACGTAGGCCATCGTGTTACGAAGATAAACAGGAAAGGAAATAAGTAAGCACTCAAAATAAGATATCTAAACCCGAAGGCAACTTCTATATACATAAATGGGAGTTTTAGCCAGTTTAGGCAATTTTTGTTATCGCCTTCACCACGTGAAGGTACTCCCAGCTTATGTTATTATAATAAACTGTGAATTAAACGAAAGTTTATTATGCTGAACAATTTTAACCATTATAATGTTGCTGATCTCTTCGATTTCCATATAAAGTGTTCCAGATCTTCAATTTTTAATATCGCATTTGTAAATATTTGTAAAGTCATGTTTATTACTTTTTCTTTGTACCTCAACAGAAAATGCTCATCAGGCTGAACAACTTTTGTTAAGGCGTCATTTCTATATTTAGTTTAGCTGGACCATTATGGTCCTGCATCAGGTGTTTCAGTTTCCTAAATCAATTATACCCTATATATTTCCCAGGCTTTATAGCTTTAAAACAAAAAAAGTTTCATTCAAATCCGTCCAGTATTTGCGGAGATTACAAACAGACAGTTTTTTTTTTAATTCTTGTTCTAGTACTATGTCTCCATCGCCCAAATTTATTTTTAAAAATATATTCAATGTACAGACACATTTTTTTTACTGTTTTAATATATGTATAGATGTTAAAAAAAAACACTATTAATACACAAAAAAATGCCTCGTTTACGTAAACGCTCATTCACATCATTCAACCTTTCATACGCATAAATAAAAGGAATTTACCTACACTCCACCATAAGAATATACCGTCTATTGGGGACGGACAAACTCCACGAAATCTATGGTCCGTCTCGATTTTATGGGACACAGGGTGAATTCGTTAAATGTAAAACCCGAAGCACGTAGTATTTTGACATACGGCCATTTGCACGACTGTATAAGCAGACAAGTATGTTTACATTGGAAACATAAAAACGGGGGTAGGCGCGAAACATAAATTGAATGAAGAATGAATTGTTGCCACAAAAAATAATGTTAGATTTTTTTCTATGCGTAAGCACTGGTCATATTTTTTTGGCTAACAGTGTTGAATAATAAATGATATTTATTTATGTAAAGAAAGGGGATGTCTTTGTCCAACAGTGGGAGGCTATTAAAAATCCTGCAAATTGATGTTTTAGTGACGTTTTAACACGTGATGACGCCTTTGAGAAAAAACACCGCAACTAATTCAGAGAATTGTGATCTCTTTTTATGTTTGTCATTTATGCAGTGAGTGTGATAATACATTGTAATTACTGGTCTATTGAAGCAGGAACCATAGCAGTTTTGAGTTGACCATATTGTAGAGAGCTCAATGATTCGAAGCACATCAATAAATGTGTCAATGGGCGGCGGTGATCACTTACCATCAGGTGACCCACTTGCTCGTGTCCTATTCTATAAAAAAAAACTAAAATTCTTTTTTACCAAAAACCTGCCTGTATAAATCAATAAAAATCATTTTTACACAGGTTCCTGATTCTATTTAATAGAAGCCTATTGCCATTATCCGGGCCCAACTCCAAACTCCATGCTTACTAGGTAGGTACCCCAAAAAAAACGTTTAGTTCGACCTCAGATCAATCCCGCTTAACAGATCACAGCGGGAACGTCATGGTGTTACTTTCACTTCCCCCTTTTTTACACACTACCGAGATTTAGGTAATATTTTACACCCCTCTTATGATGCTCGGCGTACGCAATCCTGAGTCGTCCATCACCTTGATAAATGTCGGTAGCTATTGCAAACACAATCATGGTATTATATTTTTCTGTAGTACTGTCACGTCTGTAATTCACTAAAGGAAAGACATGAGTTGAGTTTTAATCCACGTACCTACAGGTATTTTATGAGGTCTCGTGTACCAATGGTCAAGGTGCTGCCATCTATCGGATAATCCGCCTAGATTGCTACTGAGAAACTCAACATTAAAAACTTTAAACTAAACCCACCACTTATAAGATAGATAAATTGTGATTTTGATTTGAGTATTTAATTTTGTATCTTACTCAGTAGCAATCAGATGGATTTTCTCGGGTCGCCTTCTATTTTGCCACTATCGTTGAGTCACGTGTTGTGGATTCGATTCCCATTTGAGGCAAACAGGAGGCGAAGAGGTCGCATGCTGAGAATATACCGCTTGTATCCAACGGCTTCCAGCAACCTTCTGATCGTCTGTTCAACGTGAAAACGATAGATAAACTTCATCCAGCTACAGCAACACCTACGATGAAAATACAATAGACAATTCACTCTATCGCATAGAAAACTAAAGCAAAGCTCTGTGGTATGGTATCAAAATGGACCAAAGACAAGTTTAACTAAACCCGGTACGTAGCACAGGAAATTAAAAACTTTGTGTGCCAACCATTGAATCGGTCTGCTTCGATTCTTTATGTTGCTGACAATGTATGTTGTTCGACTTTGAATAGAATTTCTGGAAAGTGTTGTTACTGGAAATGTGTGATAAAGGAGTTTTTGTGAAATCGCTCAGCTTGGATACAGGTTGTTGTTTTCCAACGGCCTGATTGACTCACAGCTCACTCCAGAGCTCAGACTCCGAGCTGCTACTGAGAATTTCATAGAAAAACCCAATAACACTTTGCTTGACCTGGGGATCGAAGCCAGGACCTCTAGCGTAGCAGTCGCTTGGGACCACTAGACTAATGAGGCAGTCACATAAGGTGAAATTCACAGTTTAATTTTTTACATGAAATTTTACATCTAATACTTACTATGGCATTATAGAGTTCAGTGTTTGTGTCTTACATCAGTTTAACTTGAATATAAACCCCAAGCATTATCAGTAGTGTTGCCCAAATTCAGTCTTGGTCTTGCAGTCTTGGTCTTGTTCTTGCGTTTTTGCAAGACCAAGACCAAGAACAAGACCGCGTATTTTTAGCAAGACCAAGACCAAGACTGACCGTGCAAGACTTGAGCAAGAACAAGACATAGCCTGCAAGACTCTTGCGTCTTGCAGCTAGGACTTAGCGCTATTTCACTGAGTAGTTAGGTGTAACAGTTCGGTGTATAGGTAGGTACGCTTAGGAATTCTATGAGACGCAAAAAACTGTATCAAAGAATATGAAAAACTGGACCTATGCGCATTACGACTAATACCATAAACATAGCGAATAAAAAAATATCTATTAAAATCAAACTGAGTGCATGCATAGTTATGTTTTAACCATCGGCACTTTGATAATGCGGCATCAAAGGTTTTGTACTTACTTCTCAAAGAAATTTGCCGCTTTTCGGAAGTACATGGTTATGATACACGCGCCGGCGGCTTCTTTTGAAATCTAAAACAATCGTTGCCGCCACGCCGAAATCATAACATTTGTGACACTATTTGATTGCCGCCATAGGGCGTAGGTATACTCATGCAAAATAATTTCGAATTTTTTTAAGAGTACCTACAGGTGTTCCAAAGAATAAATAAGTTTCAGAGTGCTTAGAATGAAAATGAATACATTATACTGATCACGCAAGTAGTATTATGATTAGGATAAAATGGTAAAGATAGGTAGTAGATGTCATATTAATTCATTCTAGTAAGTATATATTATAATATTGATTACTTATATGGTTTTAAACTAATTACTTAGGTACTATTATTGTACATTTAGTCATTATATTTCTTAAGTTTTTACAAGAAAAAATAGCAAAAAAGTGTTCAAATATCACCCGTTTAATAAATATTGTAGCCACTTTTAAATATACTTGAAACGTGTAAAAAAATTCTCAAGTTATTGTAATTAATTTGTTTTTTTACATGTTTTAGCAAATGTAAGCTTATAAATCATAAATGTTTATTAAGAAACAGTTACTTCCATGGAAAACGACATATAGGTCAGTTGATTTTTCGAATTTCTTATCAAATCTTCAGTTATTTATTAATCTGCTTGATCTTTACTATGGCTATGTTAATTCAAGCTCACAATGTTCCAATTCTAATACGTTTTTCTAAGATTTAAAGTAAACTTTAATAAATAGTAATAGACTAATAGGTAATTGCAAGACTTGCAAGACTCTTGCTGCAAGACCAAGACCAAGACCAAGACTGGGAGCGCAAGACCAAGACCAAGACCAAGACCAGGTGTATTGGCGCAAGACCAAGACCAAGACTGGCTAAGTCTCGTCTTGTTCTTGCATTTGGGCAACACTAATTATCAGTAACCTAAAACATACCATCACGCCTGTATTCCCCGAAGGGTTAGGCAGAGGCGTACTAATGTACACCCACAGTTCGCCGGTATGTTTCGGTCCCATGTAATAGGGGGCGAGCCTATTGCCATTAACCGGGCACAAATCCAGACTCCGAGCTGCTACTGAGAATTTCATAGAAAAACCCAATAACACTTTGCTCGACCTGGGGATCGAAGCCAGGACCTCTAGCGTAGCAGTCGCGCTTGGGACCACTAGACTAATGAGGCAGTAACCTAAAATTACATTTTAATTCAATTATCGCGCGAATACATACATAATACACTCGTTTATTGAACATGAAATCTATATTTTGGCGAGCTAATCTTATCTCGACCAAATAATCGACGCTCATAACTGTTTTAGACCACGCGAGCTTGCTTACCAAACTTTGATTTTTACTGGCATATCTTGTATTATAATATCATACCATCACGCCTGTATTCCCCGAAGGTTTAGGCAGATTCGTACTAATGCATACCTACAGTTCGCGGGTATCTTTAGGTTCCACTGGCTTCTACCCACGACTTTGTCCGCGTGGACTTCAGAATTGAGTCTGACTTGTATAAAAAGTAGCCTATGTGTTATTCCAAGCTATCTATCTCTGTTTAAAATTTTATCCAGTTCCGTTCAGCCGTTCTGGCATGAAAGAGTAACAAACATCCATACATACAAACTTTCGCGTTTATAATTAGTAAGGATAGTAAGAATATACTAGAGGCGAACCTATTGCCATTTCATTATCACCCTATATTCGTCCACTACCGGACGTAGGCCTCTTCTAGTGAACGCTACAGAGCCCGATCTTCGGCTTTCTTCGTCCGGCCACTACCAGCTGCATTCCACAATTACTATTACGTTCCTATTGCCATTTACCAGGCATAAACCCCAAACTTCAAGCTGCTACTTAGAATTTCATAGAAAATTGAAGTTACTCTTCCACCGGTGGGAATAAGTCTCCTCTGAGAATGAAAGGAAGACTTTAGACTTCAGTCCACCACGCTGGCCTAACCAGGCCGAGGTGTCGCAAATTCGTACGACATAGAGATGCCGTATTAATATTATAATTGAAATAAAACAACCGGCGAACTATGGGTGTACATTAGTACACCTCTGCCTAAACCTTCAAGGAATTCAGGCGTAACGATTACATTATGTATGAACTAAAACAAATTGATCTGCCTCATTAGCCTAATGGTCCTGAGCATGACTGCTACGCTAGAGGTCCTGAGGCGTTTGGAATTTGTGTCCGGTTAATGATATGAGGCTCGCACCGTGATAGTTGTTATGAAATAAAACATTTTACATAATCAATCAGTACTGAGCAAAACTCATGCGTGATTTCTATGAAGTTAAGTTAGGCCGTCATACACGACAGACGAGAACGTTAACCAAGCTATCTATGCTTGTACACGAAGATAAACCCATTAAAACTAACAAGCCCCTAACAGATAATAGCGTGAAGCCTGAACAGTTTAATATAAATGGGCAGGCCGAGTTCACAGTTGATTATGTATCTAATACTTATAGCCCGGGCAAGTAGCGAACTAAGCGGCATAAGCACCTTACGAAGGCCGACTGTGACACCGATGCGTAAGAAGCATGATAAAATGAGTAGATATTTTTAGAAGGACTAATATTATTCCTTATTTTGATCACTATTAAGATTGCTCCACCGAGAGAAAGCTATTAAGAGCTATCCAAGAACTAAGCTATTAATTAAAGAGACGGAGACTTATAAATCATTAACTATCTCAATAAATCTAGTAGTCCCAAGTGCGACTGCGAAGCTAAATGTCCTGGGTTAATTCCCAGGTTGAGCTAAGTGTTATTGGATTATTCTATGAAATTTATAGTAAGTAGCAGCACTAAGATTGCAAACTAAATGTAAAGTAAGTAATGTCGGTTGAGAAGCAAAGTTACTTGCTTTTCAATAGATGTCATTGACATCGGGTGTGATTCGCGGTGGCTTAGTAGTCATAGTCTGGTGTACCTATTTGAATCCTGCCCGCAGTCGAATTTTTCCTTCACAAAAATAACTTTATAATCTTACCATGAAAAATGCAAAAAAAAAAATTTTTTACAACGATTATTTATTAATCAAATTAAAAAAAACTTAAATTATTTTGTTCATTATAATAGGCCCTTAATAGACCCGTTATTTTCAATAAATCCAGCACCAGTCAGCTCCCCTATTCGCGACGGTGTGACACACAGTCACGTTTGCAAATGAAACTCGCAGTGTAGATTAGAAACTTGGGCACAGTGCAGTGCACCACGTTCAATACTCCGCACAATATTTTGTTGAACATAGCACATGAATTGCTTCTGTTCTGGGACTAATCTACCTGATATACAGGAGGCTATTTGAAAATAAGCATCTATTAAAACATAATAAATCTTGTATCACAGAGATCTGCTACACACAATAACTGGATTCTAAAAGAAACCATGATTGTTTGAATCAGGAAGTCGTCAGTTGGGAAATTCCGGCGCCATCTAGTTTAAAAACGTAAAACAATTAAAAGTGTCTTTAAAAGATCTATTACAGAAATAAATAGATATTGTTTATCAATTTTAATTAACTCTTAACAATAGATACTCATTTTAAGAGAGGTAATCGAATAATTCCACTCACAATTGGAGCTGCCCGTCTGGGGAAGTCCAACTTGCAGAAAATCCTAGCCAAATAACATAGCTCCGGGCTGTTGTGTTTCTAACGGTGATCAAGATCGCCAGAGCTCCGCGAGGAAGCGTTGTGTTGGCAGATAGGATCTAATCACGCTATTGTCTCTTAAGCTGCCAGCCCAACTATTCCTCCTTGATTTACAGGGTCGGCAACGTGCGAGTGATACCCCTGGTGTTGCAAGCATCCATAGGCTACGGTACCACGGACGGACGGACCACTTACCATCAGACGGGCAGTATGCTCGTTTGCCATCTTAGTGGTATAAAAAAGAAACAATGACAAAGGATCCAGCCTTCCATTCAGGTTTCACGAAGTCTAGGTCCAACTAAGTTAGGTTCATATCGTTAATGTACATATTATACGTACTAATAGTCGACTTAGGCTCGCGGATCCAGGAAGGGCTAAATAGGCTCGTCCCTATTACAGGGGCCTAAACAAACTGTGGATAAACTGCCGAACTCTTCGGGGAATACAGGCGAGATGATATATGATTTAAATTTTACCATATTTACGGTAGGTACAGTCAATGGCACATATCCACTGTATTATTTCGAGATTCAATTGCAAATCGATTGAAGAAATTTGACAGTTTTGCATAACATGAGGTGCCGTTGACCGTACGTGACATTAAAATTATTCATGTTGTTGTTCCCTCAGATATTAAAGCTATTTATGGTCATCCTGTATCTCATTCCAGCATTAATGCGTCTTTAATGAAGCTGTACTGTAGTTCAAGATTAGTAGTGTACTAATGCATTTGCTAGATCTTAGGATTAACGTGTGGTAAACCGATTGAACCTAGATCTTCCATTGTTAACCATAGCAGATAATATAATAATAAAGATTTATTTTCGTACCACATTGATTACATGTTTACATTGATATGTTCAATTCAGTAAGTATATTGGTGACTAAGCTAGGCTCGGTGTACTAAAGTACACCCACAGTTCGCCGGTATATTTAGGTCCCATGTAATAGGGTACGAGTTTGTTCAAATTATTAAGTATTGTTATTAAACCTTTATTACTGAAAACTAAATAATATTATAATACAAAGAATTTAATACAGAAAAAATACATAATTTTTATTTTATTTTTTATTATTGGTAAGCTTACGTTTTACCACCGATGATGTTAAGCAACACTCGATCTATGATGGAGCGCGCTTGCCCAGAAGAAGACTTATAAACTAACACATTAAGGGCATTACATTGCCCAATGACCTTGAGGATTTAGTCTTTGTGCTAGTATTTGTTAGTCACAGGCATTGCGAGGGTGCTTCACGCGGGTTGCTAGTGAGATTTCGGGTATTTCATTATTATTACAAAATGTTCAAAGAAATAAGAAAATAAAAACAATACAAATTGTTAATTACGTCATTACAATTTTATTGGTATAAAATTCATAACCTAAAACTATTAAGCCGTTAAAGAGAAAAAATACAATTTAGGTTAAAAAAAGGCCTATTTACTTCAGTTATTATCCAAAATTGGGGCACATTTTAAACAATACAAGTGACCAACCAAATGACCTTAAGTATAACATATATTTTTTATGTGGCAAACGCACATAAGGATTCCACTAGAAACTTCTTTAAAGCTAGGGTGTTTTTTGGATTTGAGCGGTGTAATGCCCTTAACAAGTACTTAAAAACTTATAAGCTAACACATCTGGTTCTCCGGTTTAGTGATCAGCGTGTCCTGTGACAGAACTGACACAAAGCCCTCTTCCAGCTGCTTCCATTCTTCTCGGTCTCTAGTTTTCCTCATCCCAAGTAGTGCCTCCGACTTTCCTGATATCGCCTATTCATCTTTTTGAGTGTCTGCCTCTTTTTCTTTTACCATCATGTGCTTAATGGATCGTTTGCCATTAATCAGGCACAAATCAAGGAATATTCCTATTTCGGCACCGACTTTTTGAGTTTTTTATATAGGTGCTCAAAAAATTGGTGCCGACATAGTATTCCCAAATCAATATCCCGTGCTGCTACTGAGAATTTCATAGCTTACCTTTGAACAGAAAACAAGTTCTAAAAACGCAAAAAAAATTAAATAATTTCAACGCCTAAACTCATCCACAAAAAAGAAACATTCATTTCCTCAGATCCTAACCATCTATTAAGGTCAACGAGAAGGGCTGTGTTATTGTGGCCTCAGTAAATGTTTGCTTAATAATTTAGACAGTTTAATAGCTGGCTAAAGCGGGTTACTTTAAAGCCAGCAAGCACTCTGGGCATGCCAATAATTAATGAGCCGATATTGGTTTGGTGTGGAGTCGGGAATCGAAGTGGAATGGGGATTTATATGGTGAGGAGAATAGGTAGGTTACGATACGTCACGTCGACTTTAGGGATATTTTTTTATTGAATTTTCAACTGCCTCCTTAGACTAGTGGTCCTAAATGCGACTGCTACTCTAGAGCTCCTGGATACGATTCCAAGGTTCTCAGTAGCTCGGAGTTTCGATATGTGGCCGGTTAATGGCAATAATCTCGCCTCCTATTCCATGGGACCTAAACATACCATCCATGGGTATACGTCATGAGTACACCTCTGCCTAACCCTTCGAGGAATACAGGTGTGATAGTATGTTATGGTAAATTTTCATGCTGTTTGTTATTTATTTAAGCCACTTTTTATTTAAGTATATTTTTTACTTCTTTTTCTAATGTTTGTAACCTGGCATTGGCCTTATGTACCAAATAAACTATTTTTCTTTGTTTCTTTTTTATATTTAAAAACTATAAACTAGAACATAGCAGTCATAAACAGACTAGAAAGGACAGAGTCAATCAAAATCTTAACTAGTGCAGAACTTAAATATTCTGCCAATAGTAACCATAATAATTCTCACTTCCTTAATTAACAAGGATACGCAATTAGAGCACACATTCAGATTAAAGATGAAACAAGTTTAAACAGGTTTCAGATGTTCCATTAAATATTCAAAACACGAATTTTTCGTCTCTATACCGTTAGCAAATTAACCCAAAAGCTGTCGGGTTAAGAGGGCATTATGAGAATAAATAATGAGGTGCCCTCTGTAGGCTCACAAGAATCCTCCGTGCCCTCTCAATTAACGTGGAGTTGAAATTAATTTATTCTTACTCCTCTTACCAGAGGATTTCGGGCAAGGGGCGTGTGTAAGCCGTAATTTTTAAGGAGATTGTTATGAAGTTCCGAACGTAACCTCTGGCTAATTATTATTAATGCTGTGCTTTATCTGATTATATTATTCTCTTGAGAGGAGCTCCTGGCTTATTAAGTATCGCTGATCAATCCTTCTGTGATGTTAAGCATCGCTTGTTGTCGGTCTTAGGGTGGGTAACCGAATTGTTATTAAATCATACCAAGACCCCGCTGTGGCTCAAAGAGTAAGTGCGTATGAAAAGGTTGGTCCCAGTTTTCATACGAACACCTATGATAAATCGTTAGTGGTAGGAAAATTCAGAAATTGATGAAATAATATTTATTTTCTGTAAATAGATCATATAAAGACACTTTTACAAGTCACTGTTTTAATTGTTTTGAACTAGATGGCGCCGTCAATTTGTTAACTGACGACATCTGAGAAGAAGTACCGAAACAAACACAGAGAATCATGGTCTCTTTTAAAGTTCAGAAATAGTTATAGTGAGTGTTACAATTCAGGGCAATGTTTGAGATGGTTTTTGGATGATCGCTTATCATCAAACGCGATTCGTTTGATCGTTTGCCCTCAAATCCCATAAAAAAATAAAAAAATAAAAAATAATAATGATTCTAGTGGCTAAATAATAACTACGCTGATCAATCGACCCAGAAGTTAAAGTTGCGCCTTTCCCTGGTATGCAGTGGCGCCAACTAGTGACGCTTATTGGAAACTAAATTGTGATGACGGATTTTAATTATTTTATGATTGTTTTCACATAGTGTTAGCTAAAACATTTATTTATTTGGAAAAGAAATGCTATCTACAATATTTGCAATCACTTAAATCTAATTTTATTGGTAATAATGATTAGGTATCTACTTAAATATTTCCATAAACAAATATTATTGTAGAACTTATGTGCCAGCACCACGGTGTCATAAAAAATAGTAAAAAAATCTAACACAATAATTACAAGCTCAAACACGGCATAACATTCCAAAATAAATATGAAAACGAACACGAAAGAGCACTAATAACGTAGGCCAAACATTGTTTAAATAAACCCGGCCCCAAAGCATGATCCTTGAGCTGGGAATTGTATATAACGAATTCTACAGGCGCTGACCAGACATTTGGCCAGTCAGCTCCCTTTCAAGATAAATCTTATCTCTGTAACAGAGAGTCGTCAAAACGTAACGGTGTTTTGGCGCGCTCCGAATGTCTATATTTCGCGGTAACGAAACCATAGCGCGATCTAATTTTTCCTGTGGTGCCATCTATCGAGCTTGGTGGTAAACTTTACTTTTCGTACCATATTATTAAAGATTTTCTTTAAATTTATATTTTCGTTTATTAGTAATTAATAAAGGTTAAACCTTATTTAGGTATTTGTCTGTCTTTGTTATTTTGGACCGACTTCAAAAAAGGTGTATGTTTTCAATCCGACTTATTCTGTTTTTGGGAGGTATGTTACGCAATCACCATATCTTCGCCGATTGTCAACCGTTGATGTCTGTTTTACATAACATACCATCACGCCTCTATGCTCCGAGGGGTTACGCAGAGGTGTACTAATGTACGCCCAAATTTCGCCGGTTTGTTAGGTCCCATGTAAATGTAATAGGGGGCGAGCCTATTGCCATTAACCGGATGACGACACGTTACAGCAGAAATGCCGAATGAGGGGCAGCTATTAATCAAAAACAAAATCATTAACCTTGCACAAAATTCAAACTCCGATCTGCTACTGAGAATTTCAAAGTAAAACAGATAACACTGCTCGATCTGGGAATCGAACTCAGGATCTGGCACAGCACTAGGATAATGAGGCAGGCTTTTTATCCAATAAATTATAAAAATATTACTTCATAGTAGATCCCATAACGATAAATTCGGTAAGTGACTGATTATGGGTTCCTAATGTACACCACGAATTACTTAAAATCAGCTATATTTTCTCCTAAAAAGTAAAATAAAATAATGTCAACATGGTAATGATGATTACAGTTACAAAAACCTACCTACTTTACACATGACAATGACAGTTTAAGAATTCGATAAATTTTGTTGTAGATACATTTTCCTGCTCATCAGGTTAGTAGTCCTCACCGCGACTGCTACGCTAGAGGTCCTGGGTTCGATTCCCAGGTCGAGTAAAGTGGTATTGGGTATTTCTGCGAAATTCTCAGTAGCAGCTCGGAGTTTGGAATTAGTGCCCATTTAATGGTAATAGGCTCGCTGCCTATTGCATGGCATAGCGGCGAACTGTGTACTGGTACATTAGTACGCCTCTGCCTAACCCTTGGAGGTATTCAGCCGTGATGATATGTTTAAATACGTTTAAATATAGAATAAAAGTGCTTCAAGGTCAAAGTAATATTACCAAATCACCTTTTTTAGTATAAAATTTAGCCCTATGCAAACAAAACCCACTTGATTGCTTTCTGGATTTCATAGACTACTCGTATATCCACGTGAGATCAACTGACCTAGGCCTAACATTGTTTAACCCGGCCCCAAAGCGTGATCCTTGGGCTGGAAATAGTTTCAAATAAATTCTACAGGCGCTGACCAGACATTTGGCCAGTCAGCTCCCTTTCAAGATAAATCTTATCTCTGTAACAGAGAGGCGTCAAAACGTACAGAGATCTTTGGCGCGCTTCGAATGTCTATATTTCGCGGTAACGAAACCATAGCGCGATCTAATTTTTCCTGTGGTGCCATCTATCGAGGTTGATGGCAAACTTTTGTAATAGTACTTTAATAACCTGTAAACAGACCTGGAAAATAGTTTTACCTATCAGATTTTTTTAAATAAAAATGCAAATGTATCATCACGCCTGCCTTCCATTATTAGAGTAGGCAGAGAGCCAAAATATTTATATGAAATGCCGAAACCAGATTCAAACTTGTCTTAATATTACTTGATATCCATAAAAATTATCATTAAATTGTGCTTTGGTAAATAAACTTAATTTTATCGTATTTCGGTTTTATCTGGCATATAATCAAGTTTTTTTATGTAATACGTAATCCTTACTAATGGGTACTTATTATAAACGTGAAAGTTTGTAAGTATGGATGTATAGATGAATTGCTGTATGGGTGTTTGTTACTCTTTCACGCCAGAACGGCTGAACAGATAGATTATGTCCTGGCTACACATTAAAAAAAGCAACAAAATATCACACTTCTATTTTCATAACACACATAAAAATCAATAACAAAACCCGCGACATCGCGTTCAAAGCGCGCGAATCAACACATTCTAATTTTGAATTATTCAATTCCCTACCGTCTCAATGTCACCATGAAGGTTTGTTATCCATTGAGTTTTACGTAGGTAACCTTATTTAAAAAAAACAACTGCATTTATCCAGTTACATTTTTGTTCGAAATTCAAATTTTGCAGCCTGCCAAATAAAAATTCAACATTTTATCTGTGTTTAAAAATTGGTCAATAATAAATTGATATTTTTTGACAACTTTCCAGCCCTACGATTGAAAAGAGCTACTTTCTACCCCGGTATTAGAGTAGTACCTAATGGGTCCTTTAAAATGATTAGGTAAGATTTGCCTTAGAATTTTTCAGTTTGGACTTTGGCCTTTGTAAGTAGCTAATTTTTAACTCGTGATTCTAAAAAGCAATATGTCTAGTCTTTGATAGTTTTTTTTTTTATGTAGAATGTTGTTTGCATAAAAAAAAACAAGCAAATTTCAACCTACAAGCAACACCATTCTCTCTGTAAATCCACTTTGACAACTTGAAACATGGATGGAATCCGGTGGAAGCCTCTCAGTACGACTTTACACCTGATGTCTTATCATGCCACTAACCCTTTTCAAAACCCACGCAGCTACAAAATTAATACCCTTGGTGATAGGCAAGATGGCTGCCTTGGGTGAATGACGGGTTACTGATCGCTCTAGTTTGAAGGAATTAATGGCTTTTGAGCCCGAGGAGCTAATTTTGTAATGAACTTGTAATTTTTTAACCCCCGACGAAGAGGGGCGTTATATGTTTGGAGTATGTATCTGTGTGTCTGTTTGTTGTACGAGTATTGTAGCGCCCAAACGAATGCCTCGATATGAATTCATTTTTTTTGTCTGAAAGGTTACTTGATCGAGGTTGTACTTAGCGATGATTTAAGAAAAACTGGCCAGCCGTTTGAAGATTATCAGCTCATTTCTGGTTCATGAAGAGATGTGAACAAACTTCACAAGTCTGATCGATTTGAAATTTGGTACCCTGTTAAGAACATCTTTTTGTGATTTTTTTGCATTTTCCATGCTAAGATTATTAACGTCACCTTATGACGTAAAATTAAGAAAGTGAAGGCAAAATTTCAATCATGCGGGTAGGGTTCGCGGTGGCTTAGAGGTCAGAGCGTCTGGTATATCAAACCAGAAGACGCAGGTTCGAATCCTGCCCGCGATTGAATTTTTTCCTTTACTATTAAATAACTGTTAAGAACATGTCATCAAGGACATGTCTGGATGCTGCAGGGGTTTTTTAAATTTCAAATTTAATTTCCATAATATATCATTACGCCTGTATTTTCCGAAGGGTTAGGCTGAGGAACTAATTTATACTCGCAGTTCGCCGGTATGTTTAGATCCCATGTAACAGGGACAAGTCTATTGTTATTAATTCATTTTTTTTACTAAGTATATCTGATTATTTAACAACCATTACGCATGTATTCCCCGAAGGATAGGATAGGCAGAGGTAAACCCACAGTTCTCCGGTATGATTAGGTCTCATGAGCTTGACCGGTGTTGAGCGGTATGGGTGAAAGACTAAGTAACTTGTGAATTATGTCGTCGATAAGTGCGTAGCGTGCGCGCACAATGACGCGAGTTTCACGCTTTTTGTTCACTCAAAAAGTAAATATATAAACACAGTATACATATAGCTCATGGAAAGAGTTCGGTGACGATGACGCGAGTTCCATGATTTTTGTTCACCCAAAAAGTGCTCAACGCGCCTAAAAAAGTTTTCACTTCAAAAAGATCTTGGTAAAAGTGTCATTTACCCCTAATTACTGCTTCTAGACTATTAATCCTCGCTAATTGACAGCTGTCAATAAAAACTAATAAAAACCTAAAAGTTTTTGTATTTTAATCATTCTAATGAACACGTATTTTAGTTAGAACTCATTTGACCTTTATAAAGGACCGTTGTTGCAAGCGCGGTCAATGAGTGTATTGATCCTGGGTGCGATTTCTAGGTGGAGCAAAGTGTTATTGAGTTTTTCTATGAAATTTTCAATAGTAACTCAGAGTTTGGAGTTTTTGCCCGATTAATGACAATAGGCTATCGCCCCCTATTATATGGGACCTAAACACACCGTGAACTGTAGGTAGTACCTACATTAATACGCCTCTGTCTAACTCCTCGGGGAATACGAGCGTGATGATATATAATGCCAATAGGCTCGCTTCCTATGTATTATTTTTAAATCACGTGTGAATCGGTTTCTTCTAGGCAAGTGCGCTCCATCAGGCGAACTAGTGGTCAAGCGTAAGTCTATCACGAATAAAAAAATATATATTATATATTGGACACAGAACAAAAAAATTGTTTGTGTTGTAGGGAGCGAATTTTGTATCTTTAGTACATCTCTGCTTAACCCTTCGGGGAATGCAGGTGTAAGTGTATATTAGCTCGATGATTATAATAATTTTGATTAAGATGTGGCCACCGAACTCCTGTACATCATTACATAAAACATTGCACAGTACCAATACATCTTAATCGAAGAACCGTAAATAAACCACAATCCACGTACCCGGTACAAGTACCCATCCCACAATCTGTTAATTGCAGCGTTAAATTGTACCAATTTGGTTCATTTTGTTCCAACACTCGCTTTAAATGATTCATTATAAAACGCTGCACCATGATTTATGGAGAGGGAAATTAAACCAATTATTAGGGCTTGTTTTTCGATTATCTTAGTTTAGGAGCTAGGAAGTAGATTTTTTTAATAAAATTTTTTTTTACTATATTTTTTTTGTGTTATATTAAAATTTTTGGTCTCACCTATATGATCTTTATACCATCTTCATTTAATGTTTCAATCGTATCATTCACATAGCGAAACAATATATTTTTATTTAGTATAAATAATTCATATTTTTACATACATACATACATATTTTCACGCCTGTCTCCCATTGGGGTAGGCAAAGACTGCATATAGGTAATAAATAATAACAAATAATAAATAATAATATTCTATATTCCCACCTAATAACATTTTTATAATGTAAGTCACCCAGCAATAGTTCTATAAATTATTTAAAATGTGAAAAAAAATCGATCTCAGGTAGGATCTAAACCTTTTAAATATAAAGAGAAAAATATTTCCCTAATTCTTCCCAAACTTGAATTCGAAAAACTAACCTTAATTAATTTGAATAAAGAAATATTCAAATACCGTGCGCTCCTGTACCCAAGCTCCTGGACCAACTAATGGCCTATTTTACCGTTAAACGATCGTGAATATCAATGGTAAGTTAATATTAATCTTTTTGATGGCTCTCGCGGTGAACTGATTAAATATTTTTTTATCAGATCGAGTTGTCCCAAACAGTCAAAATATTTTGAAATCGAGAATTAAGTTTTTTTAAATTTAATTTGAGTTTAAAATTGGTATGTGTCAAATGATTAGAAAAATTGTAGTTTATGGAAATGTCTACGGTAAGCATAAGTCAAATGCTTACCGTAGACAATCTTATTTCCCTGAACTATTTTTTTTTATAAAAGGTACTTTTGGCTAGATAGATTCAGCCTTTAACAAAACTTTATAGAGCCACCGAGACAGTCAAGCATGCTTAATGCAAATTTAAGACTTATATGGTTTTCTCATGGATGTCATTGTCAGAACTGGAACAAAATGGGACCACACGGGGAGCACCAGCTTTCAAATAAAAAAGATAAAAAAGAATCATCAAAATCGGTTCACCAAAAAAAGTTCTGAGGCAACATAAAAAAACAAAATCCGTAAAAAGTAGTTTTATTTCAATAAAAAAACAAATAAAAAAACAGTCGAATTGAGAAACTCCTCCTTTTTGAAGTCGGTTGAAACTACTTAAATGAAACCAATGTGTGTAATCATGGAGTATCAAATGAAACGTGGGAGAGCCATGCTTCGGTACGAATGGGCCGGCTGGACCGGAGTGATACCACGGCCTCACAGAAAAACGGCGTCAAACAACGCTTACGTTGTGTTTCGCCGAGTGAGGGAGCTTACCGGAGGCACAATTCCCTTTTAAAAGGCGGGCAACGCACTTGTGACTCCTCTGCTGTTGCGGGTGTCCATGGGCGGCAGTAATCGCTTACCATCAGGCCATCCGTCTGCTCGTTTGTCCCCCTATCCCATAAAAAAAACATACCATCATACTATCACACTTGTATTACCCGAAGTGTTAAGCAGAGGTGTACTAATGTACACCCAAAGTTCGCCGATATGTTTATTTAGGTCTCATCGAGCCTATTTCCATTAACCGGGCACTAATACCAAACTCCAAGCTGCTACTGAGAATTTCATGGAAAAACATATTTTTTCATAAAAAAAATAACACATTGCTCGACCTGGGAATCGATCGAACCCAGGACCTCTAGCGTAGGAGTGAAATTCACCGTTAAATCATGTGTCTTTCCTCTTTTATTTCACTTCTTTTAGACCTGCCGCATTAGTCTAGTGATCCCAAGCGCGACTGTTACGCTAGAGCTGGCGCTACGTCCTGGGTTCGATCCCCAGGTCGAGCAAAGTGTTATTGAGTTTTTCTATTAAATTATCAGTAATAGCTATTGCCATTGCAATAGGCTCGCCCCTTATTGCATGGGACCTAAACATACCGGCGAACTGTGGGTGTACATTAATACGCCTCTGCCTAACCCTTTGGGAGTATAGGCGCGATGGTATGTTATGTAGACCTTTTTTTATTTCATCTCGGCTTAAGAGTCCGGCGGACTGAATTTCTCTTACAAACGTAATACCGAAATTAATCGTAATTCAAACACAATTTAATCAAATTCTGTTATTATTCGGATTCCGATTCCGGTAATCTAAGGTTCCTACGGTACTATTTCGTCTACTACTACTTCACTGGAAAGAAATATAAGCAAATGCAATTTTTGGAACGATTTTCCGGTCTTATATTTCCAGTGAAGTAGTAGTAGACGAAATAGTACCGTAGGAACCTAGATTAACAGTATCCAAATCCGAATAATAACATAATTTGATAGAATATTGTCTGGATTACCATTTATTTCGGTATTACGTTTTTGTGGGCAATTCAAGCTCCGCCGGACCCTTAAAATATTTTTCTTTAGATGAGCACAGCGCTTGCGTATTAGCGATCTACAAAGTGAAGTGGCGTTTCATCCGCATAAAGTGTTAGGTACCTACATTTCCAATTCCATTATTTCACCAAAACACATTCATGATTATTCCGCCGCGTGGCGATGTAATATTTTTTGGACCCTTTACTTACCTCAGTCCGGCCCTGTATGAATTATTTAGTACTACTCTGTGCTCTGTATTAACATCGCATTTGTTTTACATTCAATGTTTTGACTACAGCATTGAAAGGTATGGGTGGGCAGGTCACGTATGTCGTAAAGAGGATGGAAGGTGGAGTCGCAGGATCCTTGAGTGGCAACCGACGACTGGTCATAGAAGTGTTGGATGACCCCCGGCTAGATGGAGCGATGACATAGTGAAGGTGGCGGGGAAGAAATAGTCGAGACTAGCCCATAGCCGAAACGAATGGAAGATGCATGAAGAGGCCTTGGTCCAGCAGTGGATAGCATCGGGCTGATGATGATGATTGAAAGGTATGATTCAGATTGTCTTCATGTTAGGCGTAACCTGACCATTTTCGTTGCGCGGCGTATAGTGGGTTCGATTCCCACCCGTAGCCATTAGATTTTGTGGAAACCATTCAATTACAAAATAACAGAGCAGATTAATTTTAAGATTGATACATTTCGTCACCTGTAAAGCCGAACATAGATCCATTTCCTTTTTTTAAATTTGATGTCGTTTAAGTATGTTTTACGGGTGCTGTCTGTCGGGGCTGGTCAGCTCTTACTTGCTGTGGCCTATTTCTTTTTTGCATAATGAATAAATCTGCATAATTCTCAGCAACTATTTGGAACAAAGTTGTAAAGCTTAATATTGTAATCATGCTTTTTTAAAAAGAGTATCTATAGAGTTTCTTACCGGCTCTTCTCCATACGACCCACTTTTTTGGTATCGTACAACTAGTTTTGACTTTTCAAAAGTACCTATTTTGGTGGTCTAATTGAAATAAAACAGTTATTTTAGTAAAGGAAAAATTCAATCGCGGGCAGGATTCGAACCTGCGTCTCCTGGTTGGATACACCTGACGCTCTGACCTCTAAGCCACCGCGAACTCTACCCGCCTGATTGAAATTTTTCCTTCGCATTCTGAATTTACGTCTTATGGTGACAATTTAAAATATGTGTGAAATAAATCATTTTATCTTTTTACTTGTTAAAAAATGTGCAAGCGAGCTCAAATTCAACACAGAATATCAATACAACCACTTGTTGCTACAAAGTGATTTCTTTTCCAACTAGTTGGTACTAAGTGAATCAAGAAGTTTCAAACTTTCCTGCTTTTTTACCAGACTGCGCCAGAAGAAGGGTTATGTTTTTCGAGTGTATGTAGATAAGTAGATTTTATTGTCACGCCTAAACGGCTTGATGGATTTTAGCTTGAGAGGCGTCGTTAGATTCGTCTCAATTGTGAGATTGACACTGGGTACTTATAATAAAAACAAAAAATTGTAAAATAATAAAAAAAAACCCGAGCGCGCTCCATCGTAGATCGCAGTATCGCTTAACATCAGGCAAACTGGCGGTCAAGCGTAAGCCTATCACGAATAAAAAAAAAGATTTTTATTTATTCGTGATAAGGTACGCTTGAACGCTGGAGCGCGCTTACCTAAAAGAAACCGATTCACTTGTGATTTAAAGACACCCAGATTACATCTATCAGGGAAGACTCACTCGGGAAGCACATACGCATGATAAAAGTGGACTAAAGATAATCATAAAAATGGAAAGAAGATGAGTAATCTCGTGCAGTTGGAGGCATCGTCTTAAAAACTCCAAAGACCTAATGCCTGACTGTCTCATTAGTCTAGTGGTCCTGAACGTGACTGCTACTACAGAGTCCTGGATTCGATCCCCAGGTTGAGCAAAGTGTTATCGGCTTTTTCTATGAAATTCTTAATAGCAGCTCGGAGTCTGGATTTGTGCCCGATTAATGGCAATAGGCCCGCCCCTTATTACATGGAACCTACACATACCACACACAGACAAACTGTGGGTGTGCATTAGTACGCCTCTGCCTAGCCGTTCGGGGAATACAGACGTGATGGTATGAATGAAATTATTTGACACCGATCAAATTGCAATAATCTTTCAAAATCACTGCTTAAATAAATTAAATCTTCAAGAAACTTGTAGATATTAAATACGCCTAGAAAATAAATGATTACAAAACTAATTTGCTAAATAACTCCCGAGACAGTTTTTGTAAGTTTCAAGTTCATTTATAAATTACTAGCTTTTTGCCCGCGACTTCATTTCATCATCATTCATTCATCCCCTATTTCACCCCTACATAAGTCGAAATTTATTAATTACTACGTCATAGTAGCTATATGCATGCCCTCAGCCCGGTCGGTTTAAAATTGACAAAGTTTCATACAAACTTTCTCCCCCTATTTTATCCCCTTGGGGGTAGAATTTATCAAAATCCTTTCTTAGCGGATGCCTACGTTATAACATCTACCTGCATGCCAAATTTCAGTCCGATCAATTCTTAAGTTTTATTAATCGACTACAAATATGTTTTTTTTTTTATGTTTGTTACGCGATTGTTCGAATATTGTCAACATACGGGTTGAATTGTTTACCTCCTTTTTTGCAGTCGGTTAATATAAGAATGTTCTTATTATTCTAACCATACTTTTTGACACTTACAAAAGTGGTATGAGATAAGACATTATTTTAAAGCGGTGTGAATTATTAATTTTTGGCAGCAATTTCAATTTGGGATTAATTTTCGGTATTAGTCCGGAACAAGCCGATTATTCCGTCAATTATGAACCGATTTTGATTATTCTTATTTTGATCAGTAGGATATGTCCTACTCCTGTCCTATATCCTACCTACCTATGTCCTACTCCAAATTTTTATGGGACCACCTCTGAAGTATGCTTCAGAGGTGATTCTTAAAAATAATAAATATTTCTTTCAGTAAAATAACTGTATCTATATTTTTTCGTTCTTTTTTGTTTCAGTTGTGTGCAGTAGACTGGTGATGGTGATGGTGATTTTTTTTTTACTCAAGTGTCAAGCATGGTCACCCATCCATTGATCGGGAATTTAGCGGAAAGCACAGCTTGACTTTTTTCATTTAAAAAAAAGCTTACTCGTAATGTGGGTCGCACATCGTGCTAAGCTAAATGCTTGTCTTATTAGTGGGTTCACGTCGGTAGTGCAATGGGTGGATTTCGAATCGGCAACCACATGATCACAAGTCCGACGCCCTAGCCATTAGGCTACCGCCGCTTCTAAAACCTGGTTTATAAAAGCGGCGGCTGTTGTACCTTGTTTATCGATTGATTAATTATCGTAATTATAAATTTCTTTGAGCGAGCTTCTTTATTACACAGTATACACATTACATAAAGCTAACAAATAAGCTCCAATGCCCGCATTTAAGACGCAATTTTAAAGCCTGTTATCATTAGATCTACGTCCAGAAACTTTACGGGTTCTAATTACAAGCCTGCGCGGTTGAGTTCTGCCTTATCTACGCAGGCGAGCTTAAATACTCAGGTAATGGGCGGTATTGTGGAAGCCTATGTGGTTTTAACTGTTTGCGGTTTATTTTTTTTATAAAATGGGATGGCATCGCCGTGTGAAGTGTTGTTGAGCTACCTAGATCATAGTTGAGTACGATGAAAGGTGTATACGATGAGTATTTCAATTTTGAGTGAGTGTAATTTCAATTTATGCAGACATAGCCTAGGGATATGGCCATTTTTTTTAAACTTACTATCAATGTGGATCGCACATTACTAGTATTCTTACTAACTCCTCGTGCTAAGCTTAAATGCTTGTGTTACAAGTGGGTTCACGTCGGAGTGCAATGGGTGGGTTTCGAACTGGCAACCATATGATCGCAAGTCCGACGCCCTAGCCATTAGGCTACCGCCGCTTAACAGCCAGGTCAAAAGTCTTAAGTCCGAATCCAAGGAACCTCTGAGTGTGTCATTAATAGTTAATTTATTATGCCGCACTTAAAAGCCGAAGCAAATCATCACGAGGAAACCGGAGAGATTTTCTCGACGACGTGATGTAATGTTTGTCAACCCGCACTAGGCCAGCGTGGTGGATATTAGTTAAATCCTTCGCATTCTGAGAGGAGACCCGTGCCGACCAGTGGCTTAATATAATGGGTTAATGTTGAATTGAGACTTTATTTGAGTATTGTAATGAGTTGACAAAGAAGCATACGGGTCGACTGATAGTTAGCAGCAACAGTAGCCTATAGATGCCGACAACAGCAGTAGTATCACAAACACATCTTGAGACCTTGGTTGTTAAGTCCCATATCGCTAGTAAGGTCGTCAGATAAGAAATGCTGGCGCCATCTCGTGTTACAAAAACCCTAAATTATTGAAATTTATGTAAGAGTCTTTAAAGATCTAAACATAACATACCTACAGCATACAGTTAGAAAAGTCACGATCCATACTTCAGTGGTAGCTATGTTAAAATGTTTGCCATTTTGGTTTTAATTATTACTTCAGGACTTCAGGATTGGGTCCAACCTGGATAAAAAGGAGCCTATGTGTTATTCTAGACTATAATCTATTTGTGTGCCAAATTTCATCTAGATCCGTTCAGCCGTTCTAGCGTGAAAGAGTAACAAACATCAATATTCAATACATCCATCCATATTCACAAATTTACATGTTTATAATGTTGGCAGTTTAAAAACAATATTATCACATTTTCAAATAAAGCACACTTCCACCCGAGAATCCTTACATTTTCACAAATAACCAAGTTTTTTGACTCTATTACTTTGAGGGTGGGGGAGGGGGAAGGGGGAGGTAATAACAACTTTTAAATTAATGCGACTTGTTTGTTGGGGTGCTCTTTGCTTTTAATAATTGTGCCACGTTAGGTGTGTGAATGGACTTTTACCCGACTTCCCCGGAATGAGGGTAACCATTTTAAGAAAAATATCAAGTCGGTAAATTAACATAATATAATCTCACGCCACATAATATATACATAATCTCAAACATAATATATACTAATCTCACGCCGTTGTTCCACAGGGGTAGGCAGAAACTATAGTTTATACTACACACTATACAATTTAAACTACAGTTTAAACTTGCTATCTTTTGCTTGTTCCACGTTTACACATTTTGACTTTAGAAAAACATTTTTTTTTAATGTAAGAAGTATGGTACCTAAAATAATATTAATTATTTCCTTTGTTTATATCTATCTATATTGATTATTTTTCTAATATTGTTAAAGAAAAGTTTTTAAAATATATAGTAAAACTAGAAAGAAAGAAAGAAGAAATGAAAGAAAGATAAATAAATTTATTGAGATAAGTTCCCTTACAACACACACACATATAAAATGAGCAAACTAGTAAATTACGAACAAATAGGAATTATTACTTTATCTATATCTATATTTAAATTAACGACGATTGGTGCAGTGGCTGAGCAATCGCCTTCTGCGACATACGGTCACGAGTTCGACTCCCGCAAGAAATAAATATTTGTATGGCCCACGGTGTATGGGTGAAAATCAGTACATCTCTATCTTACCCTTTTGGGGATATGCATCATGGTATACCTATTACAGTAAAATAATTTAACTTTAATATATATTATATATAAACTTTAAGTTATATTGTTTATAACGTCGGGAATCAAATAATATCAATACAACGCGATAAAATCCGTAAAAAGTAGTTTTATTTCAATGTCTAATATTCGCGTGTCAGAAACCAGTATATTACACTCCGCGACAATAGTTTAACCCACCCCCCTAATTTTTTCATATCTATTGTAAAACTAAATATAAGTAAATATATTACTAATGCGCCAGCATTGATGACTTGATTCTAATATTATGGTATATACATAGCTACGTACCGACGCTGCATTGTTATGAAAGAGCGAGATCGTTATATTGATAGCGCGACAGAAGTATAACCCATTCGTCACATTGGCTTAAACGACTCGGTGCACTGGACGTGTCAGTTCGTGTTTATACTTGTCTCGTGTATTTCGTACGTTACTACGCATAAATTAATTGTTTTGGTTCATTTTTGCCTATTTTTTAAATATAATGCCACGAGGAAAACACTTAAACGAAACTGAAATTAATATAATAAGAAAACTGCATTCTGAAAATTATTCTAAGGTCAAAATCGCAAAAATTATCAATAGAAGTAATCGTGTTGTGCGTAATTTTTTAAAAGATCCCGAAAACTATGGAAAAAAACAGAGGACTGGTCGACCAAAGGCAACTACACCACGAGAAAGAAGGTCAATTCTACGAGTTGCGTCCAATTCTGCGCTTACAGCAAGACAAATCGCAGCAGAGGCTGGTGTTAATACTAATTTAAGAAATGTTCAACGTATTATACGTGATTGTGAATATCTAAAACGTAAGAAATTACAAAGAAAACCACCGTTGTCGGATAAACATAAATTATTAAGATTACAATTTGCTAAAGATCATGTTCAATGGAAAAAAAAGTGGAGAAAAGTTATTTTTACTGACGAAAAAAAATTTAATTTAGATGGCCCCGATGGTTTTAGTTACTATTTTCACGATTTAAGAAAAGACAATTCAATGCTGAGTCGTCGACAAGCTGGAGGTGGTAGTGTAATGATATGGTCTGGTATTGGATACTCGGGGAAAATGGATATTAAGTTCTGTACTGGAAAAATTAATAGTAAACGATATATAGAAGTAATTAATGAACAGATTACTTCCCATGCATCGCGAATTGCTGGCAATAATTTCATTTTTCAACAAGATAATGCGAGTGTTCACCGAGCACAGGTAGTTAAAGACTATTTTGCTGAAAAAAATATTCAAATTCTTGAATGGCCAGCTTATTCCCCTGACTTGAACATCATTGAAAATTGTTGGGGAGATTTATCACGAGCTGTCTATCGCGGATCAAGACAATTTACTACAGTTGAAGAGTTGAAGAAGGTGATCATTAACGAGTGGCAGAATATAAATCAAGACACAATTAAAAAGCTATATGATAGTTTACCAAATCGAATGATTGAAGTGATAAGTAAAAGTGGTGGATCTACTAAATATTAATTAAAATAAATAATCGTTCTTGATATATTTATCTTGAAGTTTTTTTTACGTTTAATTGCCTGGGTTATACTTTTGTCGCACCGCAAAACTCAATATTATCTGTATTTTGTTATTTTTTTTATTTAAGAAATAATTTATGTATAGTATAATAAACATACTAACACGCTAATTTTGTGTATTACTGATAAATTAATATAACTATAATTCTTTAGCAGATATCACAAAATTAGGGGGGTGGGTTATACTATTGTCGCGGAGTGTAAAGTTTATTCGAAAAACTGCCTCATTCTAACCTAGTAGTCCTGAGCGTGACTACTACGCTAGAGGTCCTGGATTCGATTCCCAGGTCGAGCAAAGCGTTTTTCTATGAAATTCTCAGTAGCAGATCGGTGTTGGGATTTTGCCCGGTTAATGGCAATAGGCTCGCCTCCTATTACATGGGACCTAAACATACCGGCGAACTGTGGGTCTACATTAGTACGTCTCTGCCTAACCTTTCATAATACAGGCGTGATGGTATGTATGTTTATTCGAGAATTCGTTAGAGCTTTAACTAAAACGTTACCAAAATGATGGGAAACGAACCTGGTTTAACTTTAAACGGTTTAATAAAACCGTTCTATTTGCGGAATGTTTAACTTGCTCCGTTCACCACTCGCCTAGTTTACTTAACTTTGGATTAGGTATTTTGAAAACCAATCATCCAGTCATCCAGTGAAATTTCGAAGAATTTTTTAATATTCTGTCTGAAGGAAATATTAAAATTGATCTCTGATTAAAAATAGTTACATAATACATCGCATGTAAATTAGACAACATAACGTCTATATTCCCCGAAGGGTTAGGAAGAGGTGTACTAATGTACACCAACAGATTTCCAGTATGATTTGGCCCATGTAATAGGAGGCGAGCCTATTACCATTAGAAACATAATCAACCTATTATACTGTCTCACTGCTGGGCACGGGTCTCCTCTCAGAATGAGAGGGATTAGGCTATAGTCCACCACGCTGGCCTAGTGCGGGTTGGCAGACTTCACACGCCATCGAGAAAATCTCTCAGGCGTGCGTCCTTCACCGTTTAAGAGCGTGATAATTAACTATTTAATACGCACATGACTTCGAAAAGTCAGAGGTGCGTGTCTTGGGTTCGAACTCGAGGCCTTTGACTTGGCAGTCTAACGGTCATACCATTAGGCTATCACTGCCATTAAGTAACTGGGCCCAAATCCAAACTCCGAGCTGTTACTGAGGATTTCATAGAAAAAACCAATAACACTTTGACTCAACATGGGAATCGAACCCAGGACGTCTAGCGTAGCAGTCGCGGTTAAAACCACTAGACTAATGAGGCAGTTTATTATATATTGTTATGTTAGATGTTAATTATAGCTGAATAAAATTCTATGAGAATAAAGTTATCACAAATCTCATTTAAAAACCTCAACCTGTATATCCAATTACAGTATCATTATATAACCCTATATCCGCTTATAACAAGGCCAGCGCTAATAAAGGTCATAAAATTTTCTGCATGCGTTATTCCATGCAGTTATAAAAGTTTGCTGAAAATTCATTCAGCATTTTATGAGCATCGTAAATCTATTTATTTTATGGCCTGTATTTCATAACTCGAATGGGCCGGCTCGACCGGAGTGATACCACGGCCTCACAGAAAACCGGCGACAAACAACGTTTACGTTGTGTTTCGCCGAGTGAGTGAGGTTACCGGTGGATCAATCCGCTTTTAAAAGGCGAGCAACGCACTTGTGACTCCTCTGGTGTTGCGGTTGTCCATGAGCAGCGGTAATCGCTTACCATCAGGCGATCCGTATGGTCGTTTGTCCCCCTATCCCATAAAAATAAAACTCGCCTTGTGTAGTGTCTAACTGTAGTAATTTTTATATGAAATCGATTTCTTTATTTACCATACATGTACATTATTATGATATTGAATCACAAAATGTTGGTTGCAAGTGCGGCTACTACGCTATATTGGGATTTTATTACGAAATTCTCATTCTTATTAGCAACTCGGATTTTGGATTTGTATGCGCTAATGGCAATACGTTGCTGGCGGCAGCAGGATGCGACAAGCCGAGGACAGGGTGAAATAGCGCACATTGGGGGAGTCCTACGTCCAGCAGTGGACTGGTATATGCTGATGTTGATAGGCATGCCTATTGTTACATGGGACCTAAAACATACTGAAGAAATGTGGGGCGTACATCAGTACCTACACCTCTGCCTAACCTTTCGAAATAACAGGCGTGATGGTATATGGTAGGCGTAACGTAACAGGCGTATGGTAGAAACACAACCGAGAAGACTATATAGACAGCCTCATTAGTCTAGTAGATCCCAAGCGCGACTTCTATGCTAGAAGTCCTGGGTTCGATCCCTAGGTTCAGCAAAGTGTTATTAGATTTTCTATGAAATTTTCAGTAACAGCTCGAAGTTTGAAATATGTGCCCATTTTGATGGCGATAGGTTTTCCCTCTATTACATGGGACCTAAAGATACCAGCCAACTGTGGGTGTACATTAGTGCACCTCTGCATAACCCTTAAGGGCATAAAAGCATGATGGTATTGTGGTATGTTGACATTATTATTTTTCACAACCAGTAAAAACATTAACTGTGAAATCGTTACCAAGAGAACCGAAAATGTTCGGTCTGGTTAACCACTTAATCCTTAATCTTAACGGGTTAATAATAAACAGAGAGAAATATTAAAAACCACCCTTTTATAGCCAAACAAAGCGGTCTATAGGGAACACAATTTGTGGCTAATTGTGTTAATTGCCTTGTAGATTAAGATGAGTAGGTATATTTTTAACCCCAACGAAAAAGAGGGATGTTATATCTTATCTTATATAGCGCCGCGGCAGCAAGGCCACATTGCACTTCGACCCAATGGGATCTTTTGTGCTTCCCCTAGATGCCTATGACTCATCCCGCCCAGTTCTTCAAACAGCTCTTCCATGAGCTTTATAATGAGGCCTGGGGGTATGAGTCTATAGTTCTCTGGTCTTGGATAACCCTGCCCCAAGAGGCCCATTCGCTTTCTAGCCATTGCATCGCATGTACACAGAAGGTATTCCAGGCAGGCTGATTTCTCAGGAGAGCGTTAGTCCCGTAATGTATGGTTAGCGCTCCCAACAAGTGACGGGCCTGCCGCCTGCTTGAGTTCCAAATGCCATTTTGCCATTTCGATGAGGAACCTATGAATTTCTTGGAGTGAGCAAGTCCTGTGAGGGGATATTATAAGTTTATAGTGTGTATCTGTGTACATTAGTACATCTTTGTCTAACCCTTAGGGTAATACAAGCGTGATAGTAAGTATAAAAAATTACGAATGTTTTCTTCTTCAATCGTTTGTGAGCAAATCTTTTTTATTTGATTTAGGTGCCCATTTATTATTATTTTATTGTTTCCAAATTAGAGCTGCACATTTCGAATTTGATATGTATGCATTGAATCCAAAATAATACTACTGTTAAACTGGTTTCAGACATTAAGCGAATATTAGACATTGAAATAAAACTACTTTTTACGGATTTTATTAATACTATTTGATTTCCGACGTTTCGCATCCTTTACAGCATCCATGGTCACGGGTAGACTGAGGTTTTGGACATCTTAATGTTAAAATTATCTAATAACAGCTACCTTACATTTTTTATTAGGTCATTATTGGCAAACCGATTCATGCAGAACGAGCTCACCGTGTCCTTTGGTCTTTGCAGTTTTGGGCTTGGATTTTGATTTAATGAAATCTACGAGTATAATGGGTTTCCAAGCAGGTGGTAAGCCCCAGCCATCTTCTCTATTGAAATTTGGGTGATTTTTAATTTCAATAGCCTCGCAGATCATCCTGGGACTTCATAGAACGGCGGTGTTTCACATCGGCGGCGATGTGTTCTTTTACGCGGGGCCCTATGCTTAGTTTGGCCTATGTATGTGAGACCGCTTATTTTAATACCACTGAGTTATCATTGCTTCTGTACTCAACCAATAACAAATGCAACACTAAATAACAAACACACATCACATTAAAATTAACCGATATTATCGCTAAGCGCTCCTAGCGTAAAGTAACGTGAATTTCCTGTCGCGATAAAACTGAATTTGCATACAAATAAGAGGAATAAATACTACCCTTGTATTAACGACATCAAGCTGCTTGTGTTTTAAAAAAAAACAGTTTTTTTTTTCACTTTAAAATAGATCTTGATTCTTGTAGGTTTGTTTTGGGAGTTCCTCACAGAGGTCATCAGTCAGAAAGTTCTAGCACCATTTAGTACTAAAAATTTGAAACATTGACTTGAGCTCATAAGTTCTCCTGTGACATTGCCTGGTAACAGAGTCTTTTACAGAAAACGAAATAATCATTATCATTTCGCTCAAGCCCCACTCAGGGGATTGCTTAGAATTTTAATAATATTATCGATTATCAATATTTAATTCCAGGCCAGAAAATTATTACCAAACACAATTGCTTTTTATTTTAACCCTGGAGAAGCCACTTGTAGAAAATCTACGAGGTAACGAAAGTGGGTTGAGCAAACAAAGATAAATCAAATTTATGACGTCACTTGACGGATGATCCGCGCTGATACCGTACAGGTATTGGGTGCCGGATTTGAATATCGTTACAATAACATCATCCTTTTATTTCGAGACTGTCTTGGGAGCTTTGGAATAAAACTGTGTAAGAAATCTGTGGATTCTTTTGGCATAGTCGCTAAGCGACCGGTTTCTGTGCCATAGTGTATCATATAAGTATTTGATTTGGCGACCACCTTTACCTCGGCGTCCATCGTAAAGCACCTTAGTGTGTTTCGCCTATTGCGCGTGACAGCCCGTTCCATCTCTCGGTTGCTGCGATTCTTGCAGTCTGAAGTTCGTATGAGTCCATTAGAGATGTCCATGGATCATAATTGTATACGTATGAGTTCTTCACCAGGTGACTCGTCAGCGCATCTGCTCCTTTGCCAACATTAACATTACAAAAATAGGGTCTGCAATGATTTTATGGGTTAGTTGCTGTTAGTAATTGTAACATTAAGACGTCCAACAAACTTAGTCTACCCGTGACCATGGATGCTGTAAAGGATCCGAAACGTCGGGAATCAAATAATATCAATACAACGCGATAAAATCCGTAAAAAGTAGTTTTATTTCAATACATAGACTAGTTAGCTATTATCCGGGGTACCACTCGTGTCGCAAAAGTATTTACTTGCGTAAGTTACTCCATAGAACCAGCTATCTGCCAGTGAAAGTCCCGTGAAAATCAGTCTAATTATTTAAGGAGTTTAGTTGGAACAAACAAACAGATATACTTTCATAATGCATTTAGTAAAAAGCCTGTTATTTTGACATTACAAACAGACACTTCGATTTAATTTATTTGTATAGACTAGACTAGAAGGTATTGTAAGATCCACGCTACCAGGCGCACAGAAAACCAAAGAGCTAATACACCTATTGCTTTTGTGTGGAGTGCTGAGGGGATGTTGTCACGACGTTTGAACACAAACATCACATTGTACTGGCGAGCACACATTGCTATTAAAACTGTGTGTATTTGTATGCTTCTTTCAACATCCCTTTTATATTTAAGTCTTTGAATGTACCTGAAGCTTGTCTTGTTGTAGTATCTTTTTTCTGGATGATTCAATGCATTTTAAAACCTCTTACGAGGTGTACCTATTTATAGGTTGTTCCAATTTCAAAGTTCTCTATGAACTTTGATAGTTTCTTGAATGCGTTTGACGGATCAAACTTGTTGCATCACGCTACACAATATTTTTCATAAGCTCGTTGAGGGGCTCGTGGCTTAGAAATAACTAAATTGATCAACCGATCTGCAAGTTTAGGCTGCGCCTGCCGCGGTTATTCGTCAGATGAGTGACCATCCTTAACAGAGCACGTGAAAATGTCGGTCCCGGTTGTCATACCGGTTGTTAATGGTCAACCTAAAAAGCCTGACAACCAGTCTATCCCCAGGATATCGGTTATGTCCAGAAATTGGGCTGCTAAGGTCTGACGGCAATAACTTCGTGTAAAATTCTTATGTTCAGTTGTGTTTGGTTACACTGGAATCCGATCCCAACATCGCTGGTAAAAACCTCACAGGCAAAATTACAGTCACAAGCCAATTCTCATCTTAAAGAATCTATATTACGAGTCAATTTGCAATCCTCACTTCCTATTCCTCAAAGTCCTACATTTATCGATAAGTAAGTTCCCAGAAAGACTTCCATCATAACATTTCGCTATGGAAATTCAATGAAATTCGTTTTCCGGCAATCGTAGGACGGCCAATTCGAGACTAATATTATTTTGGTTGGCTTCAACGAAATTGGCCGTGGGGCCGAAGCGAATAATGTGATCTACTCGAGGCGAGGTTTCGAAGTTATTCGACATTTAACCTGTTTATATGCTGAATTTGGTGGGCAGAGGAGGTTAGGGTGCCTTGATGATGTTATTAGCCTTCAAAGCTAAGTAAATTTTCTATAGATATGTATTTTTCTGCCTATTTATTAATATTAGTCATAATATGTATCAGAAAATGGCTGCAAGTAACATTTGGAACGAAGTTCCTTATCGCGCGTTGTGAAAGGGGGCTAGACGGAAAAAATTCTTACGAAAAGTTGTCACGACACTTTTTGCTATAGTAAGCTATTGTAAGCTGTGCGGCGTGCGCATGTTTCTCTGTCTGTCTCTCTCTCTCTAATAAGATAGTAGTTCCTTTCGATTAATTAGTGAAGGAATTGTAATAAAATTTTATATAAAAAAAAAATTATAATTAATTTTTTTTATATATATTTTTTTTAATTTTTTAACTTCGTTCCATCCGGGTGTCCCTTGACACCTCTCAAGTATTTTTTTTATGAGGCGTGGTTTCATACTGTGATTAAGCGGAGTTTGTGACTAAGTATCAATTTACGATGATCAATTGATCTGAAAAGTTAAGCTACTTTTGCAGGGGTCATGGTCTATGAATGGGTGATTCTAAACATATTGCGAAATCTCCGCAAAGAGCACAGTACGCGATCGATCCCGTTTGTCACCCATATAAATCTAACACTAAAAATTAATTACATATATTGTTAAATATACTCAATACACAGTTATAACACCTTGTCGTTGTTTAACTGGTATATCATTATCCCTGTAACGATCGCGAGTGCTGCAGAAACAGGGCGGGATAGTGAGCGGTTGTTCATTTGGTTTCCATTTTTATTTTTAACCCTTAGATGAATGTTAATCGCAAATCCTACCTAAAACCTACGTACCAATATACACTATCTCAAAGCAACCCTGTCCGATCCGAAAGGGGCATATAGGTGTCCCAATGACAACACCAAATAAAATAAGAAACATTAAATACTCATGAAAGTAATCATATAATTGAAGTTTAAAATTCAAGGTCGTCCTGCCCAAATTGCCACAATTATCCCAAAATCGAGCAATCTTTTTAAATTTTATAAAACCATCATGGGTTTTATTATGTTTGGCACCCATGGACGGTGTCGCTGCAACCATCTATGGGATGGTAGTGCCATTTCAGTTTCCGAGGATCAGGATTATTTTTTCTTATAAATTAAAAATGATTATATAAATAGATTCGGATCTCGATACCTAACAATACCTTCACGGTTCGGACAGGGTTTTCTAAACACACTGTATAAAATAATATAATATATATATCGGAGAATGGGCAGGGATTACTACTACCAGTCTCGTAATCAGAAGTGATAGCCAAGTCATTAGGTACCTCAGTGGGCGCAAGAGTGGGTTATGCTGGTTCGAACATTAAAACACACATTTAGAAGTCGTTAAATATCTCATTTAATCAGACTTCTCAGGCAAGCTATTACCCCGTCAATATTACAATACAGACAACCCCCAAAACGCCCGCGTGGCTTCACTAGTGCTATTTCCTACTGGGAGAAGAAGCCACAAGAAACTCCCAAGCACATTTGTCTGTTACTACAACGTTAACAATAACTTTGTGGGTAGAATTATAAAGGAACGAGTGACGGTTCCACGACGTGCGCACAAGTCGATCACCAGCTGTGTAATGCGACTCCACCGCAGCTCGACTTGCCGTCGCAGTGTTTGCCCCTTCCAACTGTCACGCCTTTGATACCATTTCGTGCCACCAGGTGGCGCTAGCGTCGCAGTTAGTCAACAGACCATCCGTAATCATTTCTTTCTCCGACATATATAATGAAGACAATAGAATACTGTTCGTCACTGCCTTTCAGGTAGGTATTCCGTAAGAAGCGTGAAAATATCTGACTTGCTCGATGGTAAGACCTCTTGGAGTCTGACTGGCTGGCGACCACCCTTACGTCGGGGTCTGTCCTATACAAATACAACATTAATTTTCAGCTAATAAAAACAATCATAAATACTCACAGTAATTGTAAATAAATAAAGACATACTTTTAAACAACAACATACCATCACGCCTGTATTCCCCGAAGGGTTAGGCAGAGGCGTACTTATGCACACCCACAGTTCGCAGGTATGTTTAGGTCCCATGTAATAGGGGGCGAGCCTATTGCCATTAACCGGGCACAAATCCAGACTCCGAGCTGCTACTGAGAATTTCATAGAAAAACCCAATAACACTTTGCTCGACCTGGGGATCGAACCCAGGACCTCTAGCGTAGCAGTCGCGCTTGGGACCACTAGACTAATGAGGCAGTCATACTTTTAAATTTATATTAAAATGGTTTTTTCGGCGGCCCATACATTTGTCACGTGTTTATTTTCTTTGGGACTCTCACAGCTCACAGTGAACTTAAATATTAACATTCAACATTTTAGAAATGCTTTTAAATAAATAAAATTTGTATTTTTATCAACCCTATGTTATCTACAACCAATATTTTTAAAACTGTTAAAAAAATATCAAACACTTTAGTAGGTACCTACTCCATATTACTATCACACAATATAAATATAAAAAATTGTAAATTCGTTCCCAAATTCCGATAAAATTTTGGTGCTTTTGATAAAAAAATAAAAGGCAAGAAAAGCAAATGTTCCAGGCTGAAATCATTGCTGCAAATTATTTTGTTAGAGAAGTTATGTTAACGTTTTATTAGAAAATTTACTGAATTTATATTACCACATTAGACGACACGTTTGACGTAGCAGCTGAGCGATCGGCTTCTGCGCCACGTGTTGTGGGTTCGGTCCCCATACGGAGCGATTATTTGTATGATAATATACTGCCTCATTAGTCTAGTGGTCCCAAGCGCGACTGCTAAACTAGAGGTCCTGGGTTCGATCCGCAGGTCGAGCAAAGTGTTATTGGGTTTTTCTATGAAATTCTCAGTAGCAGCTCGGAGTCTGGATTTGTGCCCGGTAAATGGCTATAGGCTCGACCTAAACATACTGGCGAACTGTGGGTGTACATTAAGTACGCCTCTGCCTAACCCTTCGGGGAAGACAGGCGTGATGGTATGTTATGTTAATATACTGGTAGTTTTTCCAGGTCTGGGTGTTTGTGTATGTGAGTGTTTATGTTTGTTATAGCACCCAGGATACAAGGGAAAATCCTACTGTGGGGCAATGTTTAAAAAAAAACATTAATAGATACTGTTGTGACCAGAATAATGCGTTATTACTCAGTTTTTCGGCTTAAAGAACTAATAAATTTACCATAATATTAAAAGAAAAAAAAATACACCAGAGGATTATGATTTTAATTTATTATGAAAGGATACATTTAATAAATTGATTTATTTATAAAATTTATCTAGAACGGTCATAAAACAATTAAGTACACCAATTAAATAGAATTATAATTACTTAATTATCTAAAAAATTTCGCGAACTACTTACATTATGAAGTTTATTTAGCATAATAAAATAAATAAATTTGACGACATGATTGGCGTAGCGGTTGAGCGATCGGCTTCTGCGCCACGTGTTGTGGGTTCGATCTCCACACGGAGCCAATATTTGAATGATCTACAGGTAGTTATTCCGGGTCTGGCCGTTTGTGTATGTAACAATTTGTGTTTGTAAACACACCCACGATACAGGAGAAAATCCTAGTGTGGGGCAACGTTTTTTATAAAAAAAAAGATAAGTATATAAGTTAAATTAAATTTTATTTACATAAAATAATAAAATATCATTTACTTACAATAATATTAAATTTCATTTTGATGAAAATGGTATCCTATGCGTGCAAATAAGCGATATCTATACACCTAAAGGCCATTGTGACAAATAATATACCTTGCTTCAAAAAAGATGACGCTTTTCTAACTCACAGTACACGCCCAGTCTATTCAGTACACAGCTCTGTCAACATCACATCACTATACATTTACACAGTTGTTAGGCATAGGTGCAGAATTCCCAATGTTTACAAATCTTGTGTCTATCGACTGCAAACAGCCTTGAAACAATTGGTGTGACAACACTAGCCGCGGAATACTGATTCGTATGTGTGTATCCAGTTTTGGAGTTGAATTGTTTTGTTTTCTTGTTTTTAGGGTTCAGCATTAGATAAGTTGAAAATAAATCATTATTGTGACGGACAATAAAAATGGAGGTCTTGCGATGGGATCTAATCACTTTATTTTTGATTATGGAAACACAGTCGAACAGAGCTTCGCCTTGCACAATATATTTTACTCGAATGCCAATATTTAAGCCAAGTACCCTGCCTTATATACAATTCTAAGAACGGAAATTAGGTTATGTCAATTACAAATTAAGTATACTTTTATGCCTGGTTGATCAATTAAAATAAATAATTGTGATGATAATACTTAAAATAATACATAATGATCTGTTAAACTATATAACACTACCGATTATATCCGATATTACCGATTATAATTTAAATAGTAGGTAGACAACTAACTATGTTAACAATATCAATGGTGCATCCGCTTAATATGCTAACATTATGTTATGATTTTACGGTCTCTTTTTGATCATCAGAATGTTTCTGTACATACGTCAGTCAAGGAGCTCGAAGTGAAATGAAATGTCTTTCATTTTGTGATTTTTTTTGCATTTTCCATGCTAAGATTATTAAGTTATTTAATAGTAAAGGAAAAAATTCAATCATGCGGGTAGGGTTCGCGGTGGCTTAGAGGTCAGAGCGTCTGGTATATCAAACCAGAAGACGCAGGTTCGAATCCTGCCCGCGATTGAATTTTTTCCTTTACTATTAAATAACTGAAATGTCTTTATTAAAAACTAGCTGCAGCCTCTTCTTTCACTCCCTTCTCAAAATACTTTTTGAGATAAAAGTTCTCTCTAAGCCTACGTCCTTTCTCGGGATGCAGTCTATCTTTTTCAAATTTTATCATAATCCATTCAGCGATTTAGGCACGAAAAGGTAACAAAAAAAAATCAAAGTCTTATTTATAAGTTATACTTAATCGTTGTAAATCATAAATGTTTACAAATTAAATTAAAACTTTCATATCTTAGTCTGAATTTTATGCAATATTGGTCTATTTAAAGAACGGAACCCTGGGCCTCGGCAGACGTGTCCAACTCGTAAATTTTTTCGAGTACATGGTCGGTTTTCATGTTTTCTGATATCGCAGGAAATTTTGAACGGTACCTATAGGTGGGTAAGTATAGTATGCTATAGCAAAAAGTTTCGCATGTTGGCGGATGTTGGACGTGTTTGTTTAGCCATTAATGGTGTGTTTGCAGTTTTATCTTTGTTTCAAACCAGTTCTGAAACATTTTACGGTATACTCCACAGTTAATGGCGACGCGTTTTCAGTGAAATTTCGTTGATTATTGTGGGATTTTTGTATATGAATCTGACAGTTATTACCTAATTTTATTTATTTACTGCCTTTTGACTGCCTCATTAGGCTTGTATTTCCACGCGCGTCTGCTATGCTAGAGGTCCTGGGTTCGATTCCCAGGTCAAGCAAAGTGTTATTGGGATAAAATTGATTCAAGGATAGATTTCTTGGAAAGAAATGAAGTTTGTTGTAGCTTTTTTATACCGCTAAGGTGGCAAACAAGCATACGGTCCGCCTGATGGTAAGCGGTTACCGTAGCCTATGGACGTTGGCAATACCAGGGGTATCACTCGCACGTTGCCGACCCTGTAAGAAGGAATAATTGGGCTGGCAGCATAGAGGATATGCTGCCATGCATGACAGCGGCGGTAACAAAACACCACAGGTCTCCCTCACTGCTAACACAAGGCTTCCTTACTTGTTCTTATTGTGAAGAGTTTTTAGGAAAAAGGGAATCTTGCATGCAAGACGAAATTCATCTTGTATGCATTCATTCTTGCATGGAATATGAAACATTGAAATCGGTCAAGAAAATATACCTACAGTCGTAAACTACCTTTCTGTAACCAACAACATGTTGGACTTTAGTAAATATTGTATGTACAGACACGAGCACCAATGCGTACTCATTTAATTCAAGGTAAATGTCGAAAAATTACACAAATCATAATACTTAGCTGTATTCAAAAAAATCGCACAACATCTCATAATTTTAAGCAATAGTTTCAGAAATCATTGTTGAATTTCACTAAATGTGAAGATATTGGTGGGCTTGACTGTACCTACAACATTCGACACAGAATACGTAATACTAGTGTCACTGTGTACAAACAGAACAAACGGAAGATTTACTCGTAGTTTGCAAATAACCCTTAAGGGTCCGGCGGAGCTTAAATTGCCCACAAAAACGTAATAATGAAATAAATCTTAATCCAGACAATATTCCATCAAATTATGTTATTATTCGGATTTGGATACCGTTAATCTAGATTTCTACGGTACTATTTCGTCTTCTACTACTTCAAAAAATCATTCCAAACTTGGTAAAGTAATCAAAAACTGCATTCGCTTATATTTATTTCCAGTGAAGTATTTTGGACGAAATAGTAACTTACGAACCTAGATTAACGGTATCGGAATCTGAATAATAACAGAATTTGATTAAATTGTGTTTGAATTACGATCGATTTCGGTATTACGTTTGTAAGAGAAATTCGGTCCACCGGACTCTTAACTGTAGCTTTTTTGTAAAATATCCCTATAATTACATAGGATACTGTAGTTTAAGTTTATTTGTAATTGATAATTTGTAAAATTTTTGCACTTCCTAGCGTGAAACACAGGTCCAACCTAGTTTAGGCATATAGGTATATGAAATTATGCTCAATTTAATTGTAAGATAGTATTTTTACGTGGGAGAACCATGTTTCGGCACGAATGGGCCGGCTCGACCGGAGTGATACCACGGCCTCACAGAAAACCGGCGTCAAACAACGCTTACGTTGTGTTTCGCCGAGTGAGTGAGGTTACCGGAGGCCCAATCCCCTTTTAAAGGGTCAGCAACGCACTTGTGACTCCTATGGTGACGCGGGTGTATATGGGCGGCGGTAATCGCTTACCATCAGGCGATCCGTTTGCTTGTTTGCCCTCCTATCCCATAAAAAGAAATGAAAAGGTACTGAACTCATTTTATAATAAAAAAAAACTGTCGAGTTTAGCGTGTGATGTTGCCTTTGATGCCAGCTGTACATGTTCGACGAAATACTACGACACAGGCCGAGTACGAGTGTGTAGATTGTGTGCTCTTGTGTCGGGCCCCTACGCGACGACAGGCACGGGAGCAGATGAGTCGAGATGAAGCGAGCGTGTACTGCCGGCATTATTATGTAGAGGAGAGAATAAATACTTACTCAAAAGTTTTCTTGAAACTGTCTGACATGTTATTTTGCAATTGTTTTCAATATTAACGGCACGAATGAAGCAGCAACCAACGTTCCTAAAAGTCAAATTTAATTCAAATATCATCACGCCTGTATTTCCCGAAGGATTCGGCAGAAGTGTACTAATGTACACCCACAGTTAGCTCGTTATGTTTAGGCCCCATGTAGTAGGGGGCGATTTTATTGCCATTAGCCGGGCACAAATCCAAACTCCGAGCTGCAAATGAGAAATTCATAGAAACATCTAATTACACTTAACTCGACTTGAGAATAGAACCTAGGACCTCTAGCGTAGCAAACGCGCTCAGGATCACTAGGCTAAAGGGGCAGTTAAAAAAAAATCTAGTCTATATAAAAAAAAATCGAAGTGTCAGCTTGGCTGCTCTTAAAAACCACTAGACCAACTTATTAAATACTAGCTTTTGCCAGCGACTTCGTCCGCGTGGAATAGTTACTTTGTTCCCTAGTTCTTCGCCCGCGGTTTCACCTGCGTTTCCCCGTTCCTAAGGGTTGTAGCGTGATGTTTTATAGCTTGAAACCTTTCTCATGAATCACTCATTTTCCCAACATTTCCCTTCACTGCTCTGCTCCTATTGATCGTAGCGTGATGAAAAGTATACTATAACCTGTGGTTTGGGCTGTGCGTTGATAGATCACTATGTCAGTCAGTCAGTCAGTCAGTCACCTAACGTAAGAGTAGACAAATATAATCAGAAAGCTCCGAACTGCTAAGCTATCGGGAGTTACACGTGTTATTGTGAGTCAACCATAAAAGATAGACATTTGCTGTCGTGGAATATTTTTTATATAATTTTAAGGAAAACATTTCCGTCATACATGATTTCTGTGTAGCTTTAACCATTAAGGCTGCACACGCGACGGAAGCTTAAAAAATGGAGTAAGTTTTCCTGTTTTCCCAACATTTCCCTTCACTGCTCTGCTCCTATTGATCGTAGCGTGATGAAAAGTATACTATAACCTGCCCAGGAGTATGAAGAACAATTGTACCAAGTTTCGTTGAAATCCGTCGAGTATTTTTTTTTTCTATAACGAACATACAGACAGACAGACAGACAGACAGACAGACAAAAATTTTACTGATTGCATTTTTGGCGTCAGTATCGATCACTAATCACCCGCTGATAGTTATTTTGGAAATATATTTCATGTACAGAATTGACCTCTCTACAGATTTATTATAAGTATAGATGAAACAATAGAGATGTTCTAAGATAAAAATGTTATACAATTACAAATCAATTACCTACCCACAAAGAAAACAATCTTCAAAAATGTACTCTTCCTAAATCTCCAAGGCAATTATAACAATTAACCACAAAACTGTGTTTTTGTGATTTTTTTTTTGCATTTCCATGCAAAGGCAAGGCACCTTACTTCTCAACCGACACGACTTACTTTACAGTTAGTTCAGTGTCGTACGATGCCACCTTACCTTTTAACTATGTTTTTGTGATTTTTTTTTTGCATTTTCCATGCTAAGATTATTAAGTTATTTTTTAGTAAAGGAACTTGCCTCTCATAGATGTCACCAACGTCACCTTATGACGTAAATTCAGAATGTGAAGGCAACATTTCAATCATGCGCGTAGGGTTCGCGGTGGCTACCAGACGCTCTGACCTCTAGTCAGAGCATCTCGTATATCAAACCAGAAGACGCAGGTTCGAATCCTGCCCGCGATTGAATTTTTTCCTTTATTAAAAAATAACACAAAACTGTGGTTAATTGTGTAGAGAAATTTTCTTAGATAAATTTCCCTATAGAAATAAAGCGGTATTTGGCTATAAAAGGGTGGTTTTTAATATTCCTCTATTTATTAATAACCCGTTAAAGTTAGGTGGTTAATCAGACCGAAATTCTCGAATCGAATTCAGAATCCCTAGCATAGCAGTCGCATTTTCCTAAATAGAGACTGCCTCGTTAGTCTAGTGGTCCTCCACTAGACTAAAGAGGCAGACTCTATTTAATAATTCAAATTCAAAAGCTATTTATTTCAAATAAGCTTTTACAAGCTTATAAGAAAAGTTATTGAGTATGGTTCCAATAAGGAAGATCTTATGGATAAAAATCCAGCAAGAAACTATGGACACTCTTTTAAAATACATAGGTATTACGGTTGATTGCAAGTTGCAGTGGGGTGCGCACATTTCAGCCCTGTCTAGCAGATTAAGATCCGCTGCTTATGCATTGAGGAAAATTAGGCGAATCACCGATGTGGCTACAGCCAGGCTAGTGTATTTCGCTTACTTTCACAGCATTATGTCATACGGTATTTTGCTGTGGGGATCAGCTGCAGACGTAGATTCAATTTTTATCTTGCAGAATAGGGCCATCCGCGCAGTCTACGATATGGGCTCTCGCGATTCCCTAAGAGAAGTTTATAAGAATATCAATATACTTACACTGCCGTCACTCTATATTTTCGAAAAAATCAGATACATCAAAAAAACATCACAGGTTTTTGCGGACGTACATCGTCCGCAAAAACCTGCAGACGTTCAGTATCAATAGTGACTTTCACAACCTTAATACTAGGAATTAACATAAAATTGTGGTACCTAAATTTAGATTAACCAAAACAAATAAATCATTTCTAGGAAATTGTGTGCGTTTCTACAATAAACTCCCAAAATGTGTTACCGATCTTACTGGCAAGAAATTTAAAAAGTACGTCAAATCAGTTCTTGTTAAGAAAGCCTATTATAAAATCAAGGACTACGTTGACGATAAAGATGTGTGGTGTTTAAATACGGATGCACTTGCGGCCTCCTTGGCAACCTGAGGCTATTCCAACTTAGTATCTATAGTGAATATATGGACATAGTTTTCACAGATTCTGTATTCACGACATTTCGAGATGTCTTCATATGGTTAGTATTGTTTACCTCAACTGAAACTGTAAATGTGTGTACATTGTGGCATGTCTGAGTAGACTCCTAATTTATCCTGCTTTGATAATGTGTTATCCTGCTTTGATGATGTGTGTACTTTACCACATAGTTCACTTATATTCTATTATTGACATCGAGTTCTCAAACACTGAGAACCTTCAACTAACTTTGACATCCAATGTTCACACATCCTCGTATCGCGATATTGTACCAGTGAAGATTGTAACACCATTTATTTTAAAAGAGTGTCCATGGAGTTTCTTGCCGGATTCTTCTCCATAGGATCAACCTTTTGGAACCGTGCAACTAGAATCATAACATTTCATAAACGCTTGTTAAAGCTTATTTGAAATAAAAACATTTGAACTTGAAATAAAATTCGTCAAGGGTATGTTCACAAAGTCAGCAGATTGTAAACATACCCATGACAAATTTTTATAATTCTTACAAAACCGAATGATACCCAGAATGATTCATGAGGCTATTTAAATAAAAACAGAAAACACCCAAATTTGACCCAGACACATCTTAGTTCAAGAACAGTAATTTCATTTTATGAATATTGCGTATTTCCTTTTATCTATGCTTTATTGCATCCTTAAAATCACCCAAAGCCCAATTGTAAAATGCAACAACTTTAACTACGTACAACACTGGCTGTAAGAAAACTGAATGCATAATGCGGGAGTCGACTAGTGTAGCAACACCTTTACACCGACGACAATACCGAGTAGGGTCTTAAGTGAATAATCGTTTTGTAAGTGAGGAACCGTTTTTAAGGGTAACACTACAATGAGAACGGGTAATTCACGACGTGATAAGAATTTGATGGTTCATTTAGGTGAAATTTTAAGCTGTATTTAAATACGGTTTTATTTTATTTACAATAAGAGCCCCATTGGTTGTAAGTATGGCTGCTAAACGTGAGATTAAGATTGAGCAAAGTTAACCTGAGATGTCTACCGCCCAACCAGTAGACGGTGCGTGTGTTCACCTCAGGTGCGGGAGCGAAGATATAATGGAATCTAAGAGAGGTAGGGTATAGTGGAATCGAATAATTCCACTCACAATTGGAGCTGTCCGACTGGGAAAATACCTCCACCTTGCAGAAAATCGTAGCCAAATAACATAGCTCCTTACTATGTTGTGTTCCTGAAGGTGAGCAAGGTCGCCGGAGCTCCGCGAGATGGGTTGTGGTGGCAGATAGGATAAGTATCACGCTATTGTCACGCGCGTGTGAGCGTGTGTGCAAGCGTCCATAGGCTACGGTAGTCGCTTCCCATCAATCGGGCCGTAGTGGTATAAAAAAAAACACGTCTAGACAGGGTCCAGGGAATGCTGGACTATAAGCCGTCATGTTTCTGGCGATTGATATCAATTTCATGACCATGAGTTCAATAGACCTTGCCGCCTCCTCATAATATTATTTTCCAGTCTGCTGACGTAAACACACAGTTCACCGGTATAATTTAAATTATTTACCTTATTAAAAGTGTACTATTTTCTTGCAAAACATAGAAGAAATCAAATAACATCTTGTCCGATCTAAGATTAGAATCTAGTACTCCATGCTCTACAGCCATACATATGAACACGAAATTTGGTTGATTAAGGTTATCCTATTCGCACTTGCCTCACAATACCAATTATAATATATTTCCCAAATGATAATAAACTCCTGCGCTCCTCATTTTTTCCGATTACCATTAAACACGCTCCAAATTCAAAATAATCGTAACGAATTTTTTACCCTAGAATATTGCCAGAATACAGAGTAAACGCGTACCGCATTATTCATGTAATACGTCAAGGTATCGTACAATCGGACAGTCGGCGAGAGTGGTGCGGACAAAGACGCTACGAAATGGAATTTTCAAGTAGCAGCACTTGTGCGCGCGAATGTACCGCAGATGGATTACTCAGAATTTGTTGTTAGACATTACGTTTTAAACTGGGTCGGGTTATGAGGTAAAATTTGAAATTGATTTCTTTTATCAAAACGTTGACCATCTCTTAGATTTCCTCTTATAACGATTCACAAGTTCTTACATACACATCATCCAGACGTAAAAATTTCCTAAAAGAAAACCAAAGCACTTCTCGATCAGGAGGATCCGGGATCTTAACAGTAGTCGCATTTGCGACCATTAAACCAATGAAAATAGTTCATATCGTGGTAAAAAGATTAGCAGGTTGTAACTCATGTGCATTAGACGACCACATTATCCATTATCACTGTACAGTAACACCGCTTTAGGTACACACATATCCAAAATTTCATACCATAGATTCTATTAAATCTAAATCCAACCCTAAAAATGCAAGACCAAATGACACGGTGAGCTCGTTCTGCGTGAATCGGATCGCCAATAATTAACAAAAAATGTAAGGTAGCTGTTAGTAATTTTAACATTAAGACGTCCAACACCTCAGTCTACTTGTAACCACTGACCATGGATGCTGTAAAGGATCCGAAACATCGGGAATCAAATAATATCAATATAAGTAGTTTTATTTCAATGTAATAAAATTGATTTGATTTGATTAATAACGATAAACTGATCTGCAAGGCAAAGATGCGCACGCTGCGGTCAGTTTGTGGATGGTTGACCATTCTTAACACATCGAGACCCCTCCGTGCCTCGTAGAGCACGTAAAGCCGTCGGTCCCAGTTGTCATACCAACATCTATGACAATGTAGTTGTAGTCAGAAGCCCAAAAAATCCTGACAACCAGTCTACCCTCTGGATATGGGTATTGCTCAGTAATTAGGCTGGGTTTCGGAGGTCTGATGGCAGTTGCTTCATGTAAAATATTAATTTTCAGCCGCATCTGGGTAGACTGGAAGCCGACCCCAACATTATTTAGTTGGGAAAAGGCTCGGAGGATGACTAAAATAAAGATGATGTAAAAATATTTTCACAAGAACATCGAACATTGTGGTACGATCATTTCATTTTGCGAATGATTGTTGTACACGCGTGGTGTTGGGCCACGAAATAAGCGATTTTATTATGATTATTATGGGAGTTATGTTATTCGTGGGAGAGCCATGCTTCGGCACAAATGGGCCGGCTCGACCGGAGTGATATCATGGCCTCAGAAAATCGGCGTAAAACAACGCTTACGTAGTGTTTCGCCGAGTGAGTGAAGTTACCGGAGGCCAAATCCCCTGCGAAAAAAAAAAGGCCGGCAACGCACTCGTAACTCCTCTGGTGTTATGGGTGTACATGGGTGGCGGCAATCGCTTACCATCAAGCGAAACGTCTGCTCGTTTGCCCCTATATCCCATAAAAAATGATTAACACCATGTTAAACATTTTGTTCACTGTTAAATAAAGTAATAATTTTCCATAAGGATTGATAAGCATTGGGATGCAATGCATTATTATTTTTTTACAAAGGATCACCATGATTTCATTGATTTCATTTTCTCAATCCGGCAGGATTTTTTTTAAATCCCTTGTAAGAACCGTATCTCCTAAATTTCTAGTTTGAAGGCTTAAAAGAGTAAGTTGTTTGTTGGGCAGTTTCACTTGCATCCCAAAAGGACTTTTTGAGATAAATGTTAGTTTCTGTCTTTCTTCATAGTCCAAAACAATACCAAAATCTGTTCAGCGGTTTAGGCGTGAATACGTAACAAAGAAACAGACAGATAAAGTTTCTATTAAATATTAGATCTTCATTCGTCTTTTGTCTTAATGCAATAACAAAATTTAGAACAGAAATTGAAAATCTTTTTTTATAATATTATTATGTTAGATTTTTATAATGTCGGAATCTGGTTCGGGAGATGTTCTGGTAAACATAATTATGCTCGAATACCATAATATTCCAAAATTCAATTTGAAAAAAGTCTATCTCGAACACAACATCACGATGTTTTTCCAAAACGACCTTCACTTTCAATAACACATAAAATTAACTAGAGGAAATGTTAGTTTGTTTACAGTTTCAGGCCAAACAGTGTTGTGATGGATGGAGGGTTCGTATGTAAATCAAAGTTCAACCATAGACCCCTTTTTTACCTAACGATGAGGGCGGTACTGTAGTCTCTCTTATTTATTACGTAGTTTTATAAGCCGTGTTTTGCTTGTAGTGATAGTTTGTAAGCTATGATTTATGAGGATTGAGAGAAAAAAATTTTGGTTTACATTCATAGATATGTATGAATACCATAATTATACTCTAACATAACAAAACATACCACGCCTGTACTCCGCGAAGAGTTAGGCAGTGGTGATATTTCAGTTGGCCCGCAATTACATAGGACCTAAATATCCCGGAGAACTGTAGGTGTATATTAGGACGCCTCTGCCTAGCTCTTCGGCAAAACAGGCGTGATGTATATACAGCTATGTCCTTTGAACTGATATGTCACTAATGAATTTCATTACTTTTATAGTCTAGTGGGCCTACTGGAAGTGAGGTTTTGATTCCCAGGTTGGGCAAAGTAAGAAAAATGTTAAGAATTATATTCGTATATTTTGTGGCCATACCGGTAGGCCCAAATAACGTACGGTGCGTTGTGCGAGAGAGGAAATTAAAGCAATGTTCCGTTGTTTACTTTTATTACTATAAGAGAATTTGAAGTAGGGGGAGCGACGTGGGCAAAAATATGGTAACGATCGCTTTAATACTTGGTTGAACTTAGATGTTCTTTTTTAAAAACTATCTTTTTGAAAACCACCTTATGTATGCTTGTGTTCCATGTACTAGGGGACGAGCCTACTGCACAATTCAACTCCGAGCTTTATTAGAAATCGTAATTACACTCTGATCAGTATAGGAATCGAACCCAATATCTCCAGCGCAGCAATTGCACTTAAGACTACTGGACTAATAATGCAGTTAAATAATAATAATATGTTATTTAAAGAGGTTGTTTTATGGTATGCAAATAAATGAATATGAATATGAAAGAGCTTTATTAGCCTAGTGTTCCTAGCGTGAATGCAATGCTAGAGGTCCTGAGTTCGATTTCCAAACCGAGCAAAGTATTCATTTTAAACAGGGATTTTCTATTAAATTCTCAGTAGGAGCTCGAAGTTTGGAGTTGTTCCTAGTTAATGGCAATAGGCTTGCCCCCTATACCTATATGGAACATAAACATATCGGCGAACTATAGGTGTACAGTTAACGCTCTAAAGTCCATAAGCACGCTAAGTATTACATTGCTATGGACAGTACGAGCGAGCTCGATACAGCCAGTGCGTGAGTGCGTGTGCGGATGAAAATAGAAGGTCTTAAGTCAAACTAAACGTCAAGCTATTGCGTTGTGAGATTGCCTATGGACTTTTGGTCGCCACTGTACATTAGTATACTTCTGCATAACCCTTCGGGAAATACAGGCGTAAAAGTATAAAATTATGTTCAACAAATCTCTCACACGCCCAATAATACAACAATAACAATTAACCCTCTTAATAACACCACTACGAAACTTAATCCTCTCGCCAAAAATCGGATCATTATCCAAAACGGTTCATAAGAATTCCAAACGCGCCCGGACCAAAGGCTTGCGGTTAAGCAATAGAACCGTGAACTAAATTCTGGCAAATTCTGGCAGATTCTGGCAACTAATAAAGCGATCCGCTGACCACAATCGGGGTATTCAAGGCGAATTCATGGAATCTTATACCGTGAACCAGATACGATTTAAATAATATTGTTATATTGTGTCGTTTTTAGTCGGTGTGAGTTTAATATAATCGGCCATCTCACCAGGTGTCAGATGATAACTAAATGAAGATTTTCTACATTACAAAAAAAAGTGAAAATGGTTGCTAACCATCTTTAATAAATGGAGTTCATTTATAATTTATGAGTAGATAGCCTAAGCAGTGATAGCCTAGTGGTAAGACTGTTGGACTGCCAAGTCAATGGTCTCAAGTTCGAATCTATGGCGCGCACCTCTGACTTTTCGAAATCATGTACGTATTAAATAGTTTATTATCACGCGCTTAAACGGTGAAGGAAAACATCGTGAGGATGCATGCCTGAGAGATTTCCTCGACAGCGTGTGAAGTCTACCAACCCGCACTAGGCCTGCGTGGTGGACTATAGCCTAATCCCTATCATTCTGAGAGGAGACCCGAGCCCAGCAGTAGGACAGTATAATGGGTTGATTATGTATGTTATGTTATGTTATGTTATGAGTAGATTAACTAATATAGACGCAATTATTAATATAAAGATTTGGTAAACATAAAAAATACATAATTTATTTTAAAAACTGCTCATTTACAATTAAATAAATCAATTAATATTTTAGAGGATAAAATAATATTGTCCCATTACAAAATACTTATGAATTTTGTTCTATAATAGGTATACCTGCTTTAGTATAAGGGCCTAATATCTCATGGTTAAGTAAAATAAATACGATGTATAAGGTTCAGCATTTCCCGCGGTAATTTTATAGATGGGTGGCTCATTATTAACACATCGAGACCCATCCGTGCCTCTGAGCGTACGCAATGCCGTCGGTCCCAATTATAATGACAATCTTTAGTCGTAATTAGAAGCCCAAAAAAAGAGAATTCCTAATTTTCCGGCAAAAGAAGACTTTAGAAAGAAAATAACGTTGAAACAGAAAGGTTATCGCGCTCTTTACATAGCAAAAGTCAACATTAAACTGTAGAATTTAACTATAACAGTTAAACTTACTTGTAACTGTTACAATGTCTTGGCACAGTTCAGTTTATTATTACTTAATTGCTGTGTTCGTACTAAGATAACTTGGTTTTCTTTGTAGTTTGGTAATGAGTATGATGGTTAAGTTTAACTAGCATTTCTGAATGAAATTACAAGGTTTATTTAGCGCGGTTATCATACTGTACATACCATTATTCCCAGAAGGGTTAGGCAGAGATGTACTAATGTACACCCACAGTTCGCCGGTATGTTTAGATCCCATGTAATAGGGGGTGAGCCTATTGTCATTAACCGGGCATAAATCCAGAATCCGAGCTGCTACTGAGAATTTCATAGAAAAACTCAATAACACTTTGCTCGACCTGGGGATGGAACGCAGGACCTATAGCATTGTAGTCGCGCTTGGGACCACTAGACTAATGAGGCAGTCTATATCATACTCTACTTAGTAATATATAATGTAATGTGTGCTAACTAAGGCATAAATCTCATGTAAAGGGGGGTAAAAGTTTGTATGAAAGTCTATCATTTTTTAGTGCGTGAAACCGCAGAGTACAGCTAGTACTTAATAAAACTGTTCGATCTGGGAAGTGAACTCATGGTCTCATACCTAGAATTCGCATTTATCACTAGACTAATAAGGCAGTCAGTAACGCAACTACAGAATACTGAGCAATATAGTGGAATTCACGCAGACGAATTCTTGCAAGAGTCCTACCATCCATATGGGGAGTTATATAACCCTCCGGAATATATTATAGATAAAAACAACATTCATAACCGCTGCACCAAGCCAAGTAGGTAGGAGATCTAGGGTTCGATTCCCAGTCCAGGTAATTGTCAGCAGCAGAACTGAATTTGCAATTTATATGATAGCACCACACAACACACCACCACATGTTTATTCAAGGAATTGCTTTCTTTAGAGGAACTACTTTTTAATATTAAGCACAATATTCGACCATAAAAACAAAAGATACTAAATAAACACGACCTACTGTTTGATAACCAGGTTTGACCCAAAAAAAAATGTCACAAGCCGAAACAAAATGGCAAAAAATAATCTAGCTTGAAACCCTAACATAATTCACCCGGTCAATCATACTGGCAACATGAATATTGTCGTCAGCGTGTAGCCGGCTTTATGTTCTATTTTTAAAACATTTTCATAGGCGTTAGGGCGTCTACACGCGGGCGATAGGCCTGCGACACGACATCCAAAACAAATGTATGCGCATACATTATTATGGTACTGATAGGCTTGAGGGGCGATAAAATGACGCTATGAAAATATGGTTGGGTTATTTTTTGGACGGAGTGAAATATTGCTGCATTGTACGTTTATGACAAAAAAGAAACGGATTTTCATTTATGTTGTGTTTCCTGTACAATTAATTCCAGCTATTACGTTTTATATTTTCCCGGATATTCCTGACTTCATAGGTTCGTAAAAAGAAGGAAATTTACATTAACACGTACATTTTTTAAATTAACAATAGTTACATATAAAATAATAGTTATATCCTTGTGTATCTACATTAAACCTGAAGTTCTAGGAGATAGTATATTACTAGATAGCATTTATAAAATTCGACGACATTACGGAAAGTCTCTTCTCTTAAATGAGATCTAATAGTAAGAATGAGAAATAACGCCATAAGACCAAAAGACACAGGAGAGCTCATTTTCCACGAATCGGATCTATAATAATAATTAACAAAAATGTAAGGTAGCTGTTAGCAATTTTTTACATTAAGACGTCTATTACCTCAGGCTACCCGTGACCTTGAATGCTGTAAATGATCCAAAACGTCAGGAAAGTAATAAAAAACGCCGTGACATCACGATGTGTGATCATTCTTATCACAGGAAGCACGTAAAGATCCGGTCGCGGTTCAACCCGGTTCACCTTCCGGTCCTTGGTCCTCCAGATTGATGTCCAAAGATCTGATGGTAGTCGCTTCGTGTAAAATATTGATAGCAGTATCTGTTTAAACTGGAAGCCGACTTCAAGATAGGAATAGGTTAAGATAAGTTGGTTTGGCGTCATTACTTCCAAATATAACTGACTAGCTTCTGCCCGCAACTTTGTCTGCGTGGACTTCAGAATTGGGTCCCACCTGGATACAAAGTAGCTTATGTGTTATTCCAGACTGTAATCTATCTCTGTGCCAAATTCCATCCAGATCCGTTTCGCTGGTCTGGCGTGAAAGAGTAACAAACTTCCATACATCCATATCCACAAACTTTCACGTTTATATTAAAATATTGGTAAGGATAAAATATTTATCTAACACAAGCAACATTTTATCGCCCCAACCGAACCCATGTCGATAGGCTTCCGATCATGAATATGTCGGTTTTAACAAAACTGCGTTGCGGTCATACTGTCACGATGTTGCGGGAGTATCGCACTTAGGTCTCACCTCGATTTGGTTTCTAAATAAAAGAAATCAAGGACAATCATTATTTGGATAAGTATTTTATTTTAAAGGATTTCTTTTTATTGATTTATGGATGTTTGTTCCTCAATCTCGTCAGAATGGCTGTACGGATCTGGATGAAATTAGAACAGAGATAGATTATAGTGTGGATTAGCACAAGCTACTTTTTATCGAGAAACAAGTTACTAAATTGTTAAAGCAATGTTCTTAGCGTTTGCATTTGCGAATTAAAGTCATCCTTAACCTAAATACACAAAGGAATTTAGGTAGTTAACGTCTTCGCTAGATGAAATCTAAGAGGAAATTATGCTTTTGTAAATTAATGTCTATTAAAACCCTCATGATAATATTGTTCTGACATTTTGATTTTCAAATGTGCTGTTTTGGAATTCATTTCAATAATGATATCATAGCAGAGACTTATAGTGAGCGTAAGCACGTCTGCTGCGCTAAAGGTCCTGGATTTGATTACCAGAATAAGCTCTGGTATTATTGGTTTTTTTCGAGGTCCAGCAAAGTGTTATTATTTTCTATGAAATTCTGACATACTCTTCAGACATACCATATCAGACATAATCTTACGTTGTCGGAAAAACCTCTCAAATCAGATTTTACTTCCTCATATATTTCAGACATTACCCTACATCGTGCCACTCACATTAAGTGTTCCGCCATGTCTGGACTTTAAAAGAGACCATGATTCTCCGAGTTTGTTTCGGTGTTTCTTCTCAGAGGTCGTCAGTTAGGAAATGCGGAAGCCATCTAGCTATAAAAAAAATCCCAACCATTGACATGTAAAAGTATATATAAAGATCTACTTGCAGAATAAATATGTGTAATATGACATGATATTTTTTTATAAAGTTTACTCTGACTGTTCGTTGTTGGACCAGAACAAAACAAAACAATGATAAATCTATCACCTCGTACCTGGCTTTGACGGACATACTCCTAAAAAATCTGCCAAACAAAAAGGTAGGAAATCAAACAAAAAAACAATTAAAATTAATGAAAGCAAAAACAAAACAGACGCGTACAATACGAATGGCGTTCGGCGGTTGCAAATGAACGAAAAAACCAAACTCAATTTTATATGAAAACAATAAAACAATGATAAATGCGTCGAATCTGCAGGCGACGCAATTTATGGAATATTTACCATAACCCCATAGATTAAAAGGGCTACGTCAGCGAAGCAGGAAATGTGGATAGGTCTTAAATAAGTCCAGATAACTAGGTCCCTAGTGATATGCTCATTAGACATCCAAGTGTTAGATCTCGAGGGATTTTTCGTAATCATGTGCGAATGATAATAATTTGATATATTGATTGGACCAACATGGTATAATTTCCTAATTAGAATACCTACTGTAAAGTGTGAAGATCGTGCAGATATTGATGTTACAATTTGTGTAAGTATATTTATCTATAGAAAGATTGTGCCCGCGGTCTGAGCTTGTCATGCTCACTTAAATGTCCTGCTGATATTGGCGTTGTGTGTCCAACCACGCCAATACACACGTCATGCTCGTGAACGGGTTCTGTCTGTCGGGACTGGTCAGCTCTTACTTGCTGTGGCAATCCCATTCTTTTTAATATAACACCTATACTGAATAAATGTTACACATCAAACTGCATAATTCTCTAAATATTTAAAACAAAGTTGTAAAGATTAATAATGTAATCATGTTTTTTTTTTAAAAGAGTATCTATGGAGTTTCTTGCCGGTTCTTCTCCATAAGGCCAATACTTTTTGGAACCGTGCAACTAAAAGTACCTTTTTTAATGATCTAATTGAAATAAAACATTAAACGGTAAAGAAAACATCGTTACTTTCAGGCATGCAGCCTGAAAGATTTTCTTGACGGTGTTTGAAGTCTGCTAACTCGTAGTAGGCTAGAGTGGTATACCATAGCCTAACCCTTCTCAGTTTGGGAAGAGACCAGTGCCCAGCAGTGGCACAGTAAATTGGTTGATAATGATGAACTAGGTTCTGCATTCAGATATTAAACAAAAAGAAAATAGAAACTAACTTTTGTAGTAGCTTCAGAGAAAAAACGTTAGACAGAGGTGTTCTTATGTACACCCCCAATTCTCGTAGGTAATAGGAGGTGTACTTATTGCCATTTTAATAGAAAAACCCAATTACACTGCTTGACCTGAGAATCCAACCCAGAACCATTAGCGTAGCAGTTGCGCTTAGAACCACTACACTAATAAAGTAGTTACGAGTATGTACGAGTACTTTATCTAATAGGGTTTTGTACCAATTTTTTTTTTACTTTAAATCCTGACTTGTCCGTTTAGGCAACTAATTTGAATACTAATTAAGGTTTGGCTAACCAAGCTCAGTCGCCGGCAGCCGCAGTCGCCCAGTGAGATATAGCCAAAGGAACTCTGGTCCAAAGAGTTATAATTCCAGCTCCAACTTGGCAATCAGCCAAGTCTCTAATATAAAAAGCACCATAATAGCCTTAAGGCTATGTTTTGTACATCTTTATTGAGTCGGAATTTAAGAGAAAATTACTTTTGTACTGAATTTAATGTTTGGTAGGATTGCATCGCTTTTTGGCATATAAAACTGCAAGTTTGTCTTATTTTTATGCCACAGTTTTCGGCTCTGCAGCCGAACCAGAACTGCGATCGTTTTGCGATTGAGAGAAAAGGATGCTGCTTTGCACATTAAAATAGCATTGTCCCTTTCTCACGAACTAAATATTATAGCGTTATATTATATTATATTGTACGACCACTGTTATGTGTAAATAGTGGTCGTCTTAATGTAGAAGTTACAATGGTTGCCTGGTTGCTTTATGTGCCAATGTTTAAAAAAAAAATGTTATCCCACACTAAAATTTTCTCCTGCATCGTAAATGCGTTTACAAACACAAATTATCACATATACAGACGCCCAGATCCGGAAAACTGCCTGTAGATCATAGAAATGTTTGTTCCGTACAGAGATTGAACCCACAACAGGTAGCGTAGAAGCCGATTGCTTAGCCACTACGACAATCGTGCCGTCAAACCATGTTTCGAAAAAAACAACAAACAATTTTTGGGAAATCAAAACCAGTTCAGTATTTATCCGAGGTACGCATATCTATTTTTCGCAACCGTTTGCGAATCAATAAATAATAATCTTTCGCTGAAATGGTGTAGGAGTGGAGTGAAAAACAATACGTAGGTATATAATGCACCTGTAGGTAATTATTTGAATCCATACCAACCCCGTTTCCAACTTTTCTCATAGGCGTAACGTTGTTGATATTTCGTCATTATTATTCATGGCCTGACTACCCCACCTCGCTTCACAGGATCGCCCGCAGTTTGTGGCAGTCATAAAGTTACTGTGCCCTTTTCGTCTAGACTAAGTGTAATAATCTATAATATTATATTAAGAAAGGTACTATGCCCATAGTGGAATTGAATAATTCCACTCACAATTGGAGCTGCCTGCCAAATAACATAGTTCCGTGCTGTGTTCCTAACGGTGAGCAATGTTGCCCGAGCTCCGCGTGAAAGCGTTATTTTGATAGAGAGGATAAACATCACGCTATTGTCTCCTATGCTGCCAGCCCAACTATTATAGTGAAACCCCTGGTGTGGCAAGCGTCCATAGGCTACGGTAACCGTTTAACATCAGTGGAAAAAAAAATACCCCTGATTGTACCAGCTGATAACATCAACAGGAGGTTTAATCAGGCATCCATATCCTTATGTCACTATAATCGCATCCACGTGTGACCATCATCATACTTGCAGGTCGTCCAATGCTTCTTTTGCCGATCTTTGGCCATCATTCCATCATTGCCTTGCTCCCATCATCACTCCGTTTCTCCAATAAACTTTTATCTATATATATACATAATAAGTATTTTATATACATACTATAGTTCTCGTGCGCAGCCTCGCCTACGTATTTGGGTGGTTTTCATTTCTAAACTATCATTTTCACACGTGGGAGAGCCATGCTTCGGCACGAATGGGCCGGCTCGACCGGAGTGATACCACGGCCTCACACAAAACCGGCGTTAAACAACGCTTACGTTGTGTTTCGCCGAGTGAGTGAGGTTACCGGAGGCCCAATCCTCTTTTAAAGGTCGGCAATGCACTTGTGACTCCTCTTTTGGTGTTGCGGATGTCCATGGGCGGCGGTAATCGCTTACCATCAGGTGATCCGTCTGATTGTTTGCCCTACCATCTCATAAAAAAAAATCCTGTGCCCATTGTACCTACACTGTGGAGGTTTCATATCATAAAATGTGTTAAGTCTGATTTATATGGAAGAAAACAATTGTCAAAATTGAAATAAAACTACTTTTTACGGATTTTACCGCGTTGTATTAATATTATTTGTTTCCCGACGTTTCGGATCCTTTAGAGCATCCATGATCACGTAACACGTCACTAATATTCGCGTAAGTGTCAGAAACCAATTGTCAAAATGTCAATAGCGAATGACAGCACAGAAAAATGTAAGTGGAAACTAATTGAACAATACTGAAGCCGAGTTAATGATTATGAGAATTGTTATATGCCTGTATGTCCGTTTTTAAATAAAAATCTAGCAAGCGGATTTCTATTAAATCTGGTATAGAAGTAGATTATAAGTTAGGGAATTTTTATGATTTATACTCTAAAGGTACATTTTTAGGTAGGTATCCTATGTGAGCGAAGCCGCTGTCAGAAGCTAATATCAAACAAATCCTCGTCATAACCTTTTTTGTAACCAAAAGCCTCAACGCAGGTTTAATATTATCCTTCAAGGTACCCTTAATGAACTGTTAAGCGATTTAACCATGGCAAATGGTTTGTTTTATGTTATTATGTGCTTCGTCCTCATTTACAGGATATACTGTCTAATTAAGCATCCACACAACACTTCGAGGTGTGTCCATTAGGCGAGAATTAAATGATTATTACGTACTTACATTGCCGTTACGACTTAGATGGAATGATACATACATACATACAGTGAGACACATAATTTTATTTTAATACCTGTAACATGTACCGGTCATGCGTTGCATTAGCCAGAAAGTATCTACATAGGTATAGGAAAATATAAGCGTATCCGGATACAAAGTGGTGTCAAAATTTCAAAATAATAACTGAAGTTTAAATTATTTATTTTTAATGACACACTATAAAATGTCGAGTTGAAATACTTCGTAATTGGGTGCTTTCTAGGAAAGAAGGATGGTGTGAAAATTACCTGGAAGCAACTCGGAAAAAGATGACGAAAACCCTTGCGGGTTTACTTCAAGAATCGAACTAAGAACTTTCAAATAGATCGTTTTTCGTGCGAACGTTAATACGACGATTCGATGTTCATTGTTTTAAATTATTGTCTTGCGTACTGTGTTGTTTGACAATAAAATATTGGTGAAATTATTATGTGGTCTATTAAGGTTTCATTTCGATCCAAAGCTTTGACATTAGATTTTTATAATAGGCCCCCAGATCACGTAAAGCTAGAGTGTCGATAGGGTTGTCATCCGCATTATAATAATTATATGCCTAATATTGTACTATATTTCGTGACTGCGAACAATAATAATACTGATGAACAAATGAAAATGTATAGTGCGCAAAAATATTAACCTATATTTCAATCGGATGGTTTTTTAAAACACCCCAACTAAGTAATAACAAACAAGCCTCTCACTTATTTTATATAAGTTATGTATTTTTTAATATTTAAAGCTTTATCTGAAAAATGTTATCCGTCAAAAAAATGTTGGCAACCCTAAATACAGAGAGAGTAAGTGAAAGGGCTTCTGTCATTATTCCAGTCAAAGTATTTCAACCTCTTTATTATTCGTTTAAGCACGCGAATTGAAAATGCGAAATGTCGGTAAACAAAATACTTATTATATAATAGAATTCATATTTTTCGAAGCCACAGTGGCACTTAAACACGTCGGAGCCCTTTCGTACCCCAAGGACGATGTTTAGAAACAAACTCACCCTTTGATTTTTTTGCATATTTTATTTTTTTCCCTACAGTACCTACAGGGGCTTTCGAGCGGAATCTTTTGGTAATATTGTTTATTTTGTTACTCTTTTGTGCGCAAAATAAATTATTCTGTGTGTGTTTAGGCTCGTTTTTGGCAATAGTGTGAGTGACTTGGATGCTGGTGAAATATTACTCGTATATGGTAGGTATTTTGCTGTGGGATCAGTAGGTTGTAGTAGGTATATACATGCCATCATGATTGTATTCCCTGAAGGGTTAGGCAGAGGTGTGCTAGAGGTGAGTCTATTGCACAAATCCAAACTCCGACCTGTTACTGAGAATTTCATAGAAAAACCCAATAACAATTTTCTCGACCTGGGAATTGAACCCGGGGCTTCTAGCGTAACAGTTGCACTTAGAACCACTAGGCTATTTAGGAATTTATATTATTTTATTAGATTTTTGTACAAAGAATAATTGTACTTTCGCGAAGGATGACAGCTACATTTTCTCAAAAAGTTCTCTCTACGCTACTAGTTGTAGAATAGAATAGAATAAAATATTCTTTATTCCACATGCACATCAAAAAACTAATGTAAACGTAACAATTTTATAAGTCATAGAAAGGTACAATGGGCAGTCTTATTGCTAACAATGATCTCATTAAGACAACTTTTGGATAGATATAAAAAATTAACTGTATATAAGTCAGTTTACAAGGATATAGCCCGGTTGCCTCGTGCCTGATTCAGAGAATTTAATCAGAAGATAAATGACTTCTACTGGAATAGTTTGTAGCACACATTGACATTGTACTTTGTGAGAATTTACGTAGTTTACTTAAATGGATGTAGGGTGGAATTACTTTTTAATCGTCTCTGGTAATTGGAACTACTAGCTTTTACTAAGTAGTTATTGTTTTAGATTCTGCTAGCAACTTCACTCACCTACCTAAGCAAATATCTAAGGGTTATAACGATAAAAAGGTAGCCTAAATGTTGACCAAACTCATAATTACTTTAATTAGTTATGAGATGAATGTGTAACTGTTTGTTTTCCCTGAATAAATAAATAATAGATTTTATAGAAATCTGTCAAGCAGATATTGATTTATAAGCGGACAACAATCCACTTTTTAGCTATTTTACTATTACAGATACGATTTTTCAACAGTCTTAATAAATATATCTCACATAAATAAAAATTCGATCTCAGGATTCCAACCATTGTTTGCGAATCATTATTTTACAAGTGTCTCAAAATGACGTCAGTGACATCATTTAAAGTTGCGTAGGGATGCAGGCTTACTGCCTGACATTTTTATTTTTATTTAGTTCGAATCCAAGGCAAAGAAACTCTTACTTTTCGTTATTTGAGCCATTAATAAAGTGGTGTAGCAAAAACAATGATTGAAAACATGTTTTTGTTTTTGAGTCACGATATTTTCAAACATTTTTTTTTCGTGATTGGCTTACGCTTGGCCGCCAGTTCGCCTTATGTTCTGACACTGCGATCTACAATGGAGCGCGCTTCCCCAGAAGAAACCGATTCACTCGTGATTTAAAGATACCCAGATTATATCTATCAAGGAAGATCCACTCGGGAAGCGCATTCCACGTTTCAGTGGTACCTACGCATGATAAAAGTGGACTTAAACCGTTTCGTTAGGGTTTTTGGAATGTCCACCATGAAGCGATGTCGCTTTTTCGTGCGTCTGGTCATCCATAGTAAAAAGAGAAAGTAGAGGGAATAAAATTGTGGAGATCTGATGCACAATCACCGAAATTCATCCGATAAAAAACCGATAAGCTAGCAACTTTGCGGCGATGTTACAGACATTGTAGTTTAGCCGGGACAATGGAGTCGTTGCCAATGAGCTTCTTGGCGCGTTTCTCGATGGATTCCAATGCCTCAAACTGGTACTAAGCCGATCCATTCCAAAGGTGCGAACAGTACCCACTCCATGCACGACATGCACAATGTTACTCAAATCAGAACAAAGAAAGTTTTTGCACAAAACCATAGGGTCAAAATATACAAAATAAATACTAGGGTGAAAACACCAAATCTAATCTCACGCTTGAATTTAAGAGAACATTTTACAGAAAAACACATATTCTTGAATCCGAATTACAGTCAGTCGCCGTCGCGTGTTTATTTGCTTTTCATCTGAGCATGGAGTTAAACAAATATTGCTAAGCATGATATTATTTACTTTAGCTGATTTGTATACATATCACCCGCATTTATTATGAGCGATTGCTTTCGTAATGTTTGTTTGGAGAAAAAGATTTTTGAATTTAGAATATTTGTCTATTTTTTAATACTGGCAATCTGTAGCATAATAATTATAGCCGTTGATTTTATGTATAGGTATATTGATTGATTGATATTATCTTACATATTGTTTTTTTTTTTAATTGTAACATAAATTTTGTCAAGCATAGTATATAAAGCAGTACGTAGTCATGAATAATAAAAAAACGTTATCCTTAAAAGGCTCCATATATCTGCCAGGGTAGAAAAAAAAAAATGAAAAGCTAGACCCAGTTGGATTAAAAATCAACAAAAAAGGGCAAAATATAATGTATCAACAAAGCAAATACAGGTACTGCAAAATAAATATGTTCCCCTTTAAATACTCACAACACTTAAAATGCAAACGAAAACTGTATTTCTACGCAAAATAAACTCGCACAAAAATATTTTCATCTTAAAACGTCAGGCGGAACATTTCAAAGCAACATCACACAAATTGACGGTGAATTTCCAACCGTGTTCAAAAACTTACGTCAACGCTGTCCTGACGCTGAAATGAAAAAGTTACAAAGGGCATAGTGCAACGAGCCGCCGCGTCAGTCAAACCTGACGACCGATTGTTGGTGTACTCACCGCACGAAAACAAGAAATGAGGATATGATAATTACAACCTATTTAGACAAACTGCCGCATTATTCTATTGTTAGTAGGGGTCTATTTTGCGTGCAATGCCGAATTCGATGTCAATGAGATATATCAGAGCAGTGATAGGTACTCTAGCGATATGACCATTGGACCGCCAAGTCAAAGATATCGAGTTCGAAGCCGAGGCGTTTCTGACTCTTCGTAACGCGATTAAACAGTGAAGGAAAAAATCGTGAGGAAATGTTTTTTTATGGGTTAAGGGGCAAACGAGTAGACCGATCGCCTGATGGTAAGCGATTACCGCCGTCCATAGATACTCGCAACACCAGAGGATTCACATTAAAAGGGTATTGGGCCTCCGGTATCCTCACTCACTCGGTGAAACTCCACGTAGGCGTTGTTTAACGTCGGTTTTCTGTGAGGCCGTGGTATCACACTGGTCGAGCCGGCCCATTCGTGCCGAAGCATGGCTCTCCCACGGTCTGCATGCCTGAGAGATTTTCCGGCGTGTGAAGTCTGCCGACCCGCAGTAGGTAAATTTAGTGGAAGTAGTGGTAGTAGTAGAGGGGTTACCCTCTCACTCTGATGGAGATTTGTGTCCAGCAGTGGGATAATTCAGACAGACAGTTTGGAGTTTGGATTTGTATCTGGCTAACGGAAAAAAGCCTATCAGATGGCGCCTGAAATGTACCTATAATAGTGAAATTTCTTCTAAATTAAAAGAAATTGTACAATATGACTTTCCTAGCTCATATGTCCTGATGGTGTTATAAGATTATTCAAAGGCCATATACGTGGTACGTTTGCCATAAAAAAAACACACATCCACGAGCACGAAATTCCTAGATCAATGTACAGAACTCTTTAGTAGACACGCCTTGCATTCGAATTGAAGTTGCCTGTGCAAAAAATAGTGAATTGACGCGTAAGCTGGATGAATGAATTCTCTGACGTCACTCCGTATACGGCAGAAAATAATGTTACATTTTTGAAGAGAGCTTGAAGGTTTGTGTGGATTTAGAGTAAGGTAGTGTTGGTTTAGTGTTTAAAAATGCACCCCAAATGCACCTAATGAATATAAATGACGAATTAACATAAAATCCTATATACTATCGCGCCTATCTTCTTCTAGGAGTTAGGTAGTATTGCACTAGGTAGGTACCTACACCCACAGTTCAATAGAAATTTTAGGTCCAATGTAACAGGCACTACATGGTGCCTTTGCTTTAGGAATTTGTGCGCTACACTAGCGGTCCTGGTTTCTATTCCCAGGTCGAGCAAAGTGGTATTGGGTTAGGTATTCTATGAAATTCTCAATAGTAGCTCGGAGTTAGCCACAGTCGCATAACCGGGCACAAAACCACATTAGTACACCTCTGTATTACCCTGCATATAATTATCTATGTTACTTTATGCAAAAGATAATTTATTTACAGGTTATTTTAGAGTTCTAATACTCATTGCTAGCTAGGAAATACTCGATGACGCGAGTATTTCCTAGCTTTGTGAAGAAACGCAAAGACAAACCCAGAGAAGGTCAAGAAATTATAAAACCTAAATATAATATTAAAAGCGGCGGTAGCCTAATGGCTAGGGCGTCGGACTTGCGATCATATGGTTGTCGGTTCGAACCCCACCCATTGCACTACCGACGTGAACCCACTCGTAACACAAGCATTTAGCTTAGCACGAGGGGTTAACAAGAATACTAGTAATGTGCGATCCACATTGCTAGTAAGCTTTTTAAAAAAAAAAAAAAAAATTAACTGAAAGTCTATCCAAAAAGACAATTTTGCCAAATAGCTTCTTACTTTATTTGACTAACTAGAATTTCGCGTAGCATTTGTTTTTGGGCTTCCAAAACTTCGAAGTCCTTTCAGACTTTACAGTTCTTGATGTAGTTATTTAAAAGTTCTTTCAAAAATAAACTTTGTACGTTTCAGCTGTGAATTAAATTGGAAAGTCCGTAAAGTGTTGCCAACTGAGTGTTAAATAGAATTTATTTAGCCTTATTTTACATATAAGAAAATAAAATATCATTTTATCATCGAAAAATAGCGAATTATCATTAAAGTTGAACCCTTTCTACGTGACGACACTATTGCCTAAAGGGTTGATAAATGGTAACAAAGTTATGGGCGTATTAATCCTACTAATATTAAAAACGTGAAAGTTTATGAAGATGTATGGAGATATGGATGTATGTTTGTTACTATTTCACGGTTGAACGGATCTGGATAAAATTTGGCACAGAGATAAATTATAGCCTAGAGTAACACATAGATTACCTTTTTATTGTAGGTTGGACCCAATTCTGTAGTCCACACCGACAAAGTCGCGGTCAGCAGAAAGTATTTAAGTAATTATCACGTGCTCAAACGTTGAAAAACGACAAAACCTGCATGTCTGAAAGATTTTCTCGAAGGCGTCTGAAGTCTGCCAACCTGCACTAGACCAGCGTGGACTATAGCCTAATCCCTCTCGTTTCGAAAGGGGGCCCATGCCCAGTAGTGGAACAAAAGTACATAATAATATACTTTATTATTTTGTATTGTAGAAAATCTTCTCTGCGTTTTCTAGTGGGGATTTATCACCGGAAAACGTAGTGTCGGATGACTTCTAAAGAGATGGACAGACAACCTGGTGAAGGTTGCTGGATGCAGGCGGCATATAACAGGTCCTTGTAGAAGTCTTTGGGGGAGGCCTTTTTGTTCAGCAGTGGACTTCTATTGGCTGATATGATGATGATGATGAAAATCCTCATGAATCATCCGTCACATGGGGAGAGGGCAGGGTATATCACACTTGTAGCGACTATAAACCACTCTCTCCCCTAGTCCAATGGAACTTCTTATCAAAGTTGCCACAACTCCAAAAGACTGTGGCCAAAGCTCTGTCCACCTTTTCGAGGAATACAAGCATGTTGATATGATGATGATCATAATTATTATACCTATGACGTCATCTCAAAGCAATCAGTTCAGTTAACCATATTAGTATCTGCATCTCGAGCACTGAATTAGTTATTTGGTTTAATGACGTAATCCGCAATCATGTTATGTAATCTTGATCTAGTAGCGTCCTAATTTATTGTTATTATGTCAGAAGTACCGCTGAAGTGTGGAATGCGCTTCCCGAGTGGGTCTTCCGTGATAGATATAATCTGGGTGTCTTTAAATCAGGAGTGAATCGGTTTCTTCTAGGCAAGCGCGCTCCATCGTAGATCGCAGTGTCGCTTAACATCAGGCGAAGGCGAAGGCGAGTGGTCAAGAGTGAGCCTATCAGGAATAAAAAAGTGACCATCTTAGTTTAGTCTTGGGTTTGATTCCCAGGTTGAATAGTGTTTTTCTTAGAAATTGTAGGTACCAGCTTGGATTTTGGATTTGTGCCCGGTCAATAACAAAACGCTCGCCCTCTATTACATGGGAACTAAATATACTAGCAAAATTATGTCTGCCTAACCCTTCGGGGATACAGGCGTGAAGGTATGTATGAAAATGTGAATTACCCATTACCAAAACGAAATTACTCGTCTCTGACATCTAATAAGAAAAATGGATGGTTCCATTCCGTCTTACTCGCACCAATACATTTAAAACATGGCGTGATAAATGTGCATCCATCAAAACTTTTTGAGTTGTCAATTGCGTACATTTGTTCCCTCCCCCCTTCTTAAAACTTTGTTACATTGTATGGGCTATGTTCTTTGTGGATTATGGCATGTGGATGAATGGAATTTGTCATGAAAGGGAAATTATTTTCTGGTTTATGGCACTCGGCTCGCCAAATTCAAATTATATACCAAGTCTGCACGTTTGCTGTAATGTTAGCACCAATGCCCCAAATAAATAGTAATCCAGATAATATTCTATCTACTATCTATCTACTACTACTTCACTGGAAATAAAAGACCGGAAGATAAAAGACTGGAACATAAAAGAAAAAGAAATACGTCAGTACGGCCCTGCTTATGACTTGGCAGTCCAAAGCTCCTATTACTGCTCATTGCTCATGGTAGGTATTTAGTCCATAAATAAATAAGCAAAACATATGGTTTAGGCAATCGATCTGTATCTAACAATAAGTGATGGATTATTCCCAGGATGGGCGAGTAGAGATAGTTTCGTAACAATATAGTAGTCAGAATTTGAACCTCAGATACCGAATGAGTGACATAATATTTTATCTCTTATTATAATAACTAGCTTTTTGCCCGCGACTTCGTTCGCGTGGAAAACTTTATTCCATATGAACTTTCGTCCCCTATTTTATCCCCTTGGGGGTAGAATTTATCAAAATCCTTTCTTAGCGGATGCCTACGTCATAACATCTACCTGCATGCCAAATTTCAGCCCGATCCCTCCAGTGGTTTGGGCTGTGCGTTGATAGATCACTATGTCAGTTAGTCAGTCACCTTTCAGTTTTATATATATTTAGATTAGATTAACTGTATAGATCTACATAAAAATTTATCTCAAAATTTGTCGCTAAGCGCAAAACTCGAAGACGGTTGGACGGTAGGTTGGAACAATTCGGGCATTTTTTAAATTTATTCTTTGAACTCTGAGTAAGGTTTTTATGGGGAGAGAAAAAACTAAAATTGCACGCAATAACTTAAAAACGGGGTAACGCGGGTGAAGCCGCGAGCGAGTCAGTCAGTGCTAAATTTCAGTCAGTCATTTCTGATAAGTTTTGAAATTTCAAAAACTAAACACTCGTCATCTATCTTATTCCCTTGATAAGATAGATGCTACGAGATTTTTCCTAGAATCTTTCGTTATTTTTCAATCAAATTTTCAATCACATTTGAATTTTGTGAGACAAATCTAATTGAAGCGGCTAGGCTGAGGTTCAGCCGCTTACTTTATAGTTTTTCTACTCGGGAATCGAACTTGGGAAACCAGCTAATAAATCAAACTTTGGATTCTAACACCTAATTTATTTACTTTAAAAAACACTTAGAATTACTGTGCACTATATGAAATAACTAATAAAAATATATTACAAAATAACGAAAATACGTATTTAAACAAGCGCAAGATAGCTGAGGCAAGGCAGAAGTAAGTGAATACAATATTATGACACAGTATTTATACTCATTAGGAACTAACAATTAACAATAATAAAGGTTCGCGCTTGACACTTTTTACTAATGAGTTATGACGCCCACAATATGGTCGCCGACCACAAAACAAAAGAATATTAGTCGGCCATCATGCTGCGTCATACCGTAGACAAAGGATGCGCATGCGACCATTTCGCTAGTGTGCGTGTAGCAACGCCTAGTCAATGCGGCTATATGCAATTGGGTGGCGCCTGCGGCTGGATCAGGCGACATCACACCATATGACGTATGGTGGCGTGATTTTAGACCTCCGTCTGACTGTCATAAGCGGAAGCGGTTGTGGTAGCGGTGTGTGGTCGCTACATAATCAATATACTTACTATTTATCAAGAGATATAAATAGTGGACTTATGATTAAAAGCCCGCTATATACATGTACTATACATAATCTACCCATTATACTGTCCCACTGCTGGGCATGGGTCTCCTATCAGAATGAGAGGGATTAGGCTACAGTCCAGCACGCTGGCCTAGTATGGGTTGGCAAACTTCACACGCCATCGTGAAAATCTCTCACAGGCATGCAGGTTTCCTCACGATGTTTTCCTTCACCGTTTAAGCGCGTGATAATTACCTATCTAATACGCACATGACTTCAAAGTCAGAGATTCGTGCTTTGGGTTCGAACTGAAGACCGTTGACTTGACAGTCCAACGGTCATACCACTTGGCTATCACTGCTATGTGTATACTATACATGGTCATATGCCACCACGGCGGTATAAAAAAAATCACGTGAAACACAAACCCATGAACCAAAACTAGTATTTCTTAAGTAGTCTTTGGTCTGTGATGCACTATATTACAAACTGACAAGACCATTGCAAAATGGCATCGCTGAAGTAACAAGCGCTTAGTTTACTCTCCGATATAAAGCGACAAGGGTGTAGGAGATATAACTAACTGGATGCGGCTTTGATGTGTAAGACAGAAGTGAAGAAGAAGAAGAATGATTTCTTTTTTCTTTTTTGTTTCTCTTAATAAAAAACGTTGCTCCAGACTAGGCTTTCTCCTGTATCGTAGGTGCGTTTACAAACACAAATTCTCATATGTGTACAGTAAACGCTCAAAATACCATAAGCACGCTAACGATTACTATGAACAATACGAACAAGCTCGATACAGCCAGTGGCTTGTTAATATAATATAAAAGAATACATTGATGATAAAGATTTATAATAAAAAATAAAAAAATAAAATAAATATGTATAATATTATACAATATGATATTTAAATATAAAAAATATAAAGAGATATATAGTAATAATTAGAATAATAATAATAAATATAAATAATAATACCTAATAACATTTTAAATAATAGTTTAACTGCTCAAATAAGTTTAACTAAATAGAAATTGAACGTAAATACTAAAATAAAAAATAGCATCCTTCTCTCCCCTACGTTGCCGTGCCCTACAGGGTCCATATTGTACCTACTTATATATTATGTAACACCTTAATATGACATATGGAGTGCAATAAAGATACAGTATTGTATTGCCGCAGTGCGTGTCACTTGTTAACGAAAATGATGATGCATGAAAATAGAAGGTCGTAAGTCAAACTAAACGTCAAGCTATTGCGCTGTGAGATTGCCTATAGAGTTTCGGTCGCCACTGTACATAAACGCCCAGACCCGGAACAACTATCTGTAGATCATATGCACAAATATATGCCCCGTGTGGGACCGAACCCACAACACGTGGCGCAGAAGCAGATCACTCACCTGCTACGCCAAACATGTCGTTAATTTTTTTAACTGCCTTTAAAAAAGAGGAGGTTCTGTGTTCATCTGTATGTACTTTTATAATTATGTACACCGATGTTTTTGTCAAATGGACCGATTTCAATAGTTATTTTTTTATTTGCCTGAGTGTATTCCTGAGTCAAGGTTACTTGAATTAGCAAAGGCAGAAAGAACCATACAACAATATACCGTTGCAATAAACGATGACATTGTCAACATAAGTAAACTCTCTAAACTCGCTAAACAAAAAAATCTTTTAACAAAAAGTAAAGCCGTCTTCAAAAATCTAAAAAATAATGTGACTTTAACTCCATCCGCGGATATTTGGAATTAGATACATCATTATTGCGCCATTAAACATTTAAGCTATTCCAGCGGCTCTATAGATTTCAAGCTATAAGCATTTTAAAAATAAAATTTTCTTTGTAGTCTCGCTGAGGGCTCTAGACAATAGACCTGCACAAAGCTGTACCCGGAAGACCACTTTGTGGAAAAAGGCTTTAGTAGCTACTATGACGTCATAAGTATGTATCGAGTTGTTAAAAAAAGGGTAAGTATACAAATAGCATACAAATATTATTTTTTGTTTATGTAAATAGATAATTTAATTTGTGGTCAAGAATTAAGTTATTTTTAGTAAAGGAAAAATTCAATCGCGGGCAGGATTCGGACCTGCGTCTCATGGTTAGATACACCAGACGCTCTGACTTCTAATTCTCAACCTTACTTGAGAGGCAAGGTTGAGAAGCAAGAAGATTGAATTTTTCCTTTGCTAAAAATAACTTTATAATCGTAGCATGTAAAATGCAAAAAAATCACAAAGAGATAAGTTAAGAATTAAGTTAGTGAAGATATGGACATTGAGGAAAAAAAGTATTGTGCCAATACCAAGAGGATAATGAAGAAAGAAGAAAATATGAGTTCTTCTTCGACAAATTCTTCTTCCAATAGTAAAAACAATGTCACTCTTCTAGCTGACGTTATAGCTTTAGTGAAAGAAAAGTTTGTCCAACTAGTTGCGATTGTTAAGTCTCCATCACGTAAACAAAAACGTAATATTGAAAAATCTACCTCTGTGTTGGTAGTGTAAGAATAGGTAGATAGAGGTGACAAGTTACAGGCGTCGGCGAGACAAAAAAAGGAAAGTGCTCTCAGAACTTACCCAAAATGAAAAAATCACGCTTGCCATAAATATTATACATAATGTGTTAATGCGGTTTCCCCGTGTAGGGACGGCTTAAAATACAGTTCCTCACTGCCATTCAGATAGGCATCTCGTAAGAGCCGAGAAAATATCTGACTTGCTCGTCTGTCGTAAAGCAACCTTGGTGCGTGTTTCGACTTTTGCGCGTAAGAGCCAGTTCCCTCTCGGTCGCTCCGGCTCTGGCAGTCTGCAGTCCGTTGGGGCTCTTAAAACTTGGCAACGCATCAGCAACTCCTCTGGTGCTGCAGGTGTCCATGGGCGACGATGACTACATACCATCAGGTGGCTCGTCTACTCGTTTGCCGACCTAACCAATAAAAAAAGTAACCTATAAGAAAAAGGTGATAAACCTCAAACTAAAGAAGGTATTACTTTAGTTATTCATAATCCTCCAAACCACCAAATCAAACAAGATAAAGGTATATACCGCATTCACTAAACTCATGGGTCTTCAAGAAGGTTAGAGCGTTGCACAGTTTCCTCCCCCTAAGATGTGGAATAATTTTCCTAGTGTGGTTTTCCCATTGTACTATGACATTGAGTCCTTCAAACGACATTATACAATGCTCTTAAGGCAATGCACCAGCAGCTCTTCAGACGTTACAAGTGTCTTTAGAGGACTGTATATTTGCTGGTATTACTACTATTATTATTTACTACTTCCATCGTCTACTTGTTTGTCGACGTAAATTATATTAAGAAACATTTTAACTTTTCGAGATCTTTCTCTTCAAAGTTTGTAGATACCTAGTCTTATATTATTGACTGGCCACCCGCCCGCGGTTTCACCTTCGCTGCTCCGTTCCTAAGAGGCGTAGCGTGATGTTATATACCTTATAACCTTCCTCGAAAAGTGGACTATCCAACACAAAGAATTTCTTTTAAATCGGTTCATTAGATCCAGAAATTACCCCCTACAACCTCACAAACTTTACATCTTTATAGTATTTTATTATTTGATGTGTATTTTTCCACATAATAATTATCTACTTTTTAGGATGACTTTGAGTTAAAACAAATATGCGACTCAAGATTCTTACGACACCGCTATTTTTTACAAATTGGACCAGAAGCACCAGGTGGCTTATAGGTAGCAATCGATCATACTCATAAGGTGACAAGTGCCAACACAGACGTATCAATAGGCGCTGTTCCTGTTACGTAGATTGTCTTGAGTGTATTGGCATTTTAAAAATAGGAGGTAAGCCATCATTGTTTTGAATGGTTTCTAGATGTTAAATTGACGTTGAAAAGACACAAAAGCATTTACTAATTGCATTAAAAAAAACTGTGCATAGCCAGAATCATATCGATCATCATCATCGTCATTAGTTCTTTTAGTTTATATTCTTTCAGTGCCTAATGTAGCTTTAAACTGCATCATTAATCTAATATTCGTAAGCTTGAAAGCGAAATAAGTGATCCTGGATTCAATTCTCGTGTTGGGTAAAGTGATGATGGATCATACTTCAGAGCAATCAAGGTCCGCCCTCTTGCTGACCTTAGGATCTTTAGTGGGTGATCTATTACTTTTATAATTCATAAAATTTATCCATATAGATTGTCGCCATGAATATTTTCTATATACATTCTGTAGACCGTCAGGTCATCAGGTTTGATGAAGTAAAACGATACTTGCCTTCATTTTACCTATAATCGAAGGCATGGACCATTCATTGCGACCACAAAGAATATCCCTATAAGTGATAAAATTGTAAAAGTGTTCTCCTTAAAAAGGCAAAACATCGGGAAAATTCAATATTCCCCCCCCCCCCCACCACTCGGCGAGAATACAAAAAAAATATCAACAAACGTAAAACTTCCTGCAACTCCATACAATTTATAAAAATACGAATACCCTTCTTGTAACAGCTAAAGGCGTTTTGTACGTAAAGAAATAAGGATATCCTCTTAAAGGTGTGCGACTAATAGAAGAAGCTTCGGGACGGAAACATGATCGTAAAAATACATATAAATATATATTGTAACGAGTGTATTGTGTAGTATAATATTTTCCTATATGTTACGTTGGATATGAGAATACTACGTGGAATGTGTGGGGTTACAAGAATGGACAGGGTAAAGAATTAATATGAAAGAGGCAGTTTGAAGGTGGCACCAGTCATGGAAAATCTGTACAGTAACCGTGTTGAGCATGAACGTGGATGGATATAAAGGAAGGGGAAAACCAATGAAAATATGGATGGGCCATATGAGAGATGCTACAAAGGAAGTGAGTGATGAGATGAAGGTTGATAGAGATAAAATCCGACTGCCTAAAAATATTAAAAAAAATCATGCGGAAGTGAAAACTAAATAACTTGTTAATTGTTTCGTCGATAAATGGGAAGCGTGCGGTGACGATGTCGCGAGTTCCATGATTTTTTTTTTTTCACCCAAAAAGTGCCAAACCCGCCTAAAGAACATTGAAATAAAACTACTTTTTACGAATTTTATCGCGTTGTATTGATATTATTTTATTCCCGGCGTTTCGGATCAAAAAGTGCTAAACGCGCCTAGAGAAGTTTTCATTTCAAAAATAGATGGAAATAAGGTGACCTATTTCTGTCTGCAATCCCACACCCCGTAAGTACACGCTGTTCCGATATCTCATCGAAACGAACAATCTCATGTAGTCGGAGGCAATAAGATCTTGACTCGTTAAATGTAAATCAAATAATGACAACTCGGGGCTCTGTAAATATAAGTTTAAATATAACCATTTTGCACCACTCCATACCTGATGGTTTTCATTACCATGAAGAAAAACCTATAATCCAATGGGGATAATACTTTAATTTCATTGAATACTGAAGTTGTATCTAGATCTATTGCTGGCACAATAGTATATCAGAGACCACGGCCTGCCTACCTATGCTATACTGGAGGGCGCAGATTCGCGTTCTTTCATCGGCCATTTCAGGCATTGCCTACATTGTAACACATATTTGCTACTACTGTGTTTTAAAAAACACCATAATTTTCGCTGAGTTAGTTTAGTTTTCGGTGTTTCTTCTATATGTGAATAATTTAAAACATGGACTTACAGAAATGTCTCTAAAAGATCTGTTTACAGAAATAAATATAATTTATATGTTCCTTTCACAAATTAGATATTTCAGAAAACACCAAGTAAAATTATAATATTACAACTCAGTAACGACGCTTTGTCAAAAGTTTTCATCCAAAGTTATGTCTTTTTGCTCAGGGCGGGTTGTTCTTTGCTGTTCAATGTGGGTGAACATTTGGGCGTACAAACATACAAGTTGGTCTGAATTGAGTTCTATGCTTCAAGGATAATTTATAAAACTAGTTAGCTATGTAGGTTATACAAATTGGGATATATTTAGGTATTTGGCTAATAGACATTCGCAAGCAATAGTCTTTAAAATATATCCATAAAATAATGATACGAAATTGCAATTACTTTGTTTTTTTTTTATTGAACTAAGTGACAAATACAGCCTATAGATGCCAACAACGCCAGTAGCATCATTAGCGTGTTGACATCTTGAGAACTCAGTAATTGTTATTCCTCATTTGCCCCGTACAATCACCAGCTACTGGTCATCATCATCATATCAGCCAATAGAAGTCCACTGCTGATCAAAGGCCTCTCTCAAACACTTCCACAAGGACCGGTTATATGCCGCCTGCATCCAACGAATCCCAGCGACCCTTACCAGATCGTCCGTCCATCTCGTTGGAGGTCGTTCCACACTGCGTTTTCCGGTGTACTCACAACTAGTAACATTACCTTTCAAACCGAAACACACTAATAGAAACAATTTATTTAGTAAACATTGTCTGGGCTTTTGTTACTGTATTTGTCAGTAACAAAAGCCCAACCACACTCAGCAGTTCAACCAGCTAAAGAAACCTTAACTACATTCTTGATTAAGACCAATGATAAAAACCTAATTATATTAAGTACTAGCTTTTGCCAGCGACTTCGTCCGCGTGGAATAGTTACTTTGTTCCCTAGTTCTTCGCCCGCGGTTTCACCTGCGTTGCCCCGTTCCTAAGGGTTGTAGCGTGATGTTTTATAGCTTGAAACCTTTCTCATGAATCACTTATTTTCCCAACATTTCCCTTCACTGCTCTGCTCCTATTGATCGTAGCGTGATGAAAAGTATACTATAACCTGTGGTTTGGGCTGTGCGTTGATAGATCACTATGTCAGTCAGTCACCTAACGTAATAGTAGACAAATATAATCAGAAAGCTCCGAACTGCTAAGCTATCGGGAGTTACACGTGTTATTGTGAGTCAACCATAAAAGATAGACATTTGCTGTCGTAGAATATTTTTTATATAATTTTAAGGAGAACATTTCCGTCATACATGATTTCTGTGTAGCTTTAACCATTAAGGCTGCACACGCGACGGGAGCTTAAAAAATGGAGTAAGTTCTCCTGTTTTCCCAACATTTCCCTTCACTGCTCTGCTCCTATTGATCGTAGCGTGATGAAATGTATACTATAACCTGCCCAGGAGTATGAAGAACAATTGTACCAAGTTTCGTTGAAATCCGTCGAGTGGTTTTTGTTTCTATAACGAACATACAGACAGACAGACGGACAGACAGACAGACAGACAGACAGACAGACAGACAGACAGACAGACAGACAAAAATTTTACTGATTGCATTTTTGGCGTCAGTATCGATCACTAATCACCCGCTGATAGTTATTTTGGAAATATATTTCATGTACAGAATTGACCTCTCTACAGATTTATTATAAGTATAGATGAAGAAAATCATAATATTTCCTTTATTTTTTTTGATTGATAACATAACATACCATCACGCCTGTATTCCCGGAAGGGTTAGGCAGAGGCGTAATTAATATACACCCACAGTTCGCCGGTATGTTTAGGTCCCATGTTATAGGGGGCGAGCCTATAGCCATTCACCGGGCACAAATCCAGACTCCGAGCTGCTACCGAGAATTTCATAGAAAAACCCAATAACACTGCTCGACCTGGGGATCGAATCCAGGACCTCTAGTGTAGCAGTCGCGCTTGGAACCACTAGACTAATGAGGCAGTCATTTTTGATTGATTTTCGCGGGAATTAATATATTAGTTAATTTACTAGCACTCTTACTTGATTCACTCTTGAAGCCAGAAATTTTACATTGTAATACTCTTTTCTGTGCCCACCTGTCAAAGAATCTTACATCAAACAATTTTAGAAAAGAACATCTGTCACTGACAAAATGTCAAGTCCAACATGATACATATAACCACAAAACTATGAAATAAATAATAATTGAATATTGCACCAAAATGAGTCTAGATAAAAACAAACATAATCATAGAAAATTCTAGAATAAAAATTGATAAATCCTTGGTACTAGGAAAGACAGTAAGAGATTTAAAAATGGGCATTATTAACAGCAAAGACTTTATGGCCAGGAGAAAGATTGATGAAGCTACTAGTAATTCCAGGTATGGAACATGACTAGATTTTATATTTTGGATAAAACCAGTCACATGGAGAAATGTGACCATACCTACAGTCGCATATAATTAGCTATAATGATCAAGAATACTTGATCACACAGCTGTAGTGTATGACTTTATTGAAATCTAACTGCGTTAGAAGGTTACACCTGTGTGGTTTAGCCTTTAAGACTCTTGGATAGTATAGCTTTCTTTAAATTTTATATGGAAGAATACAAATTCTCACATGCACAAACGCCGTGTGGCGATCGAAACCACAACGCGCAGTGTAGAAGTCGATCGCTCAGCCGCTATGCCAAAGTGTCTCCAATTAGTAATAGTATATTAGATAATGTCTAATAAATTATGATTTTCTTTTTCAGTTTATCCAATTTACGATACGTTATAACTGAAAAACCAAAATGGAAAGTTTTTAAAAAGAAAGAGTGAGTTGCAAACTGTATATATATTTGCTACTTAATATTACTGGTTTCTGATACTTACGCGAATATTAGATATTGCATTGAATATTTGACATGCAGACCATTACAGCATCCATGGTCACGGGTAGACAGTCTAATCATGAACATGGATGCTGTAAAGGATCCGAAACGTCGGGAATCAAATAACATACCACATACCATCACGCCTGTATTCCCCGAAAGGTTAGGCAGAGGCGTACTAATGTATGTACACCCACAGTTCGCCGGTATGTTTAGGTTCCATGTAATAGGGGGCGAGCCTATTGCCATTAACCGGTCACATATCCAGACTCCGAGCTGCTACTGAGAATTTCATAGAAAAACCCAATAACACTTTGCTCGACCTGGGGATCGAACCCAGGACCTCTAGCGTAGCAGTCGCGCTTGGGACCACTAGACTAATGAGGCAGTCAAATAATATCAATATAATGCGATAAAATCCGTAAAAAGTAGTTAATATTGTTGATTTTACATACATAATACACTCATGACTTTTCTTTTGTAAAAGGAGTTAAGGGTACATTGCCCAATGACCTTGACCTTTAGTCTTTGTGCTAGTATTATGTTGGTTCAGCGCCATCACAGGCATTACGGGGGTGCTTCACGCGGGGTGCTAGTGAGATTTCGAGTATTTCTTTATTATTTCAAAATATTCAACGAAATATGAAAATAAAAACAATACAAATTGTTAATTACGTCATTACAATTTTTCTGGTATAAAATTCATAACTAACTATTAAGCCGTTAAAGAGAAAAAAACAAATTAGGTTAAAAACGGCCTATTTACTTCAATTATTATCCAAAATTGGGACACAGTTATAAAAATTTTAAACAATACAATTTTTTTGTGATTGCCTTAAGTATAACACATATTTTTTATATCACAAACGCACATAAGGATCCCACTAGAAACTTCATTAAAGCTAGAGTGTTTTTTGGATTTGAGCGATGTAATGCCCTTAAGTAGGGGTAGGGCAGGCAGAAACTGGCCGTAGTGAATGTCACGAATCTCACGGCCATGATTATGGAAAAGCAAGTACGGTTTTTAGTCTGTAAGGTTCCGATTTCTGAGGATTTTCCGTACTATAATATAAAAGTGTAGACAGAATCTATAAATCGACTCTTGCTACGCATACCTACTTCATTTGCCTCATTCGCATTAAGACATCTTATCATACACACGCGCTGATTGCGAGTGGTACGTACCTAACCCTTTTTGATTTATTGTATTTAGGGTTCCGTACCTCAAAAGGAAAAAAACGGAACCCTTATAGGATCACTTTGTTGTCCATCCATGCGTCCATCCGTTGGTCTGTCTGTCTGTCAGGATCCTTTATCTCGGGAACGCGTGGACGTATCGAGTTGAAATTGAAACCATATACTCAGATCTACGGTCCCTTGAAGCTGTGAAAAAATAAATCTTCTAAGTTAACGTAAAAAAATACGGCTGTTTATGCCGCAAAAAACGTATATTTTGACACTCTCAAGGGAATCAAAATTTATAGGGTATTTTCCGTTGACCTAGAACTGTGAAATTTGGCAAGTTTAGGGAAAATTTTAAAGACTATATACTTATTATTTTAAATAATTTCAGAGTTGTGGCTTTACCGCAATATCGTACAGTGAAAGGGTGTCCTTGCGGCAATGATGGACCTTGCAAACAGAAAGTGACTCCAAAAGGAGTCACTATACATTATCCACAGAAGTAAGACTCTTTTTTTACTGTAGAGATTTTTTTAATATATCGACTCAATGTCAAAGATTCTACTACAAAGAAATGCAACATAATTATTATTCGTTCGACTGGTCGTTAGAGTGACGGGTTAATATTTAAAAGACATACATATATACACTCACGCGTTTCTCCCACAGGGGTAGGCAGAAACTATAGACTACCACTTGCTACGATTATGGCATACTTCTTTTGCTTCTTCCACATTCATATATCTTCTCATACATACACGCCGGTTGCGAGTGCTACATACCTGACATTTTTGAAGGATTTCGCCGATCCAAGGTCAATAAGATCATACACCGGAGAAGGACATACATATATGTCCTTCTAGGGCGACCTCTACCGACGCTGCCGCTGACATTTGCCTCATTCCTTTCATTCATTCTCCCAACATGTCCAAACCATCTCAGCACATGTCACTACATCATCTTTCAGCCCACACCATTGTCTTATCATACTGTTCCTCAATCTATCATTCCGAGTAACACCACACATACTTCGCAAGGAACAGTTCGCATCATCATCATTGAGTTTGTTTCATTTTATTTAACAGGTCATTACGCTAAAAGCTAAAATGCAAGTGAATGCATGTGCATTGCAAGCAAATAGTCCCAAACGTTATTTAGAAACTAATTATTTAGAAATATTTTCCATATACCTAGAATAATTCTCTTCTTCATACGTATGTATATACGTGGGAGAAACTATAGCAGATGTATGAATGTGGAAGAAGCAAAAGAAGTATGCAAAGATTGCTACATCATGATTCATACATCTTCTATAGTTTTGGCCTACTTCATATATAGTTCATACTAGTGGACCCAGCAGACGTTGTCCTGCCCTGAAAATAACCCAAAACTCGATTGCAGCGCCACCTACCGGGTCCAATTGTGAATCTAAACCATTCCCAGATCCCCTTGAACACACACAAAAAATTTCATCAAAATCGGTCCAGTCGTTTCAGAGAAGTTCAGTCACATACACACTCACAGAAGAATTATATATATAAAGATAAGCACATAGTTCATTGTTCACATACTATTCTACATAAATCAAAATAAATAATTGGCTACTATGAAAATAAATGTAATTTATATTAATTATTGTTGAGGTCAAAAGGACAATATTATAAACTCCAAGCTAGGTTAGAATAGTCTATAAATCTAAAAAGCAATAAATATTTTTTTCAGGAAGAAAAAATTTGGCTCTTTCGGCCCTGATCGACGTTATAAGCCTCCTAAAGTTCAGAAGAGTTACTTCAGCAGGTGTGTTCTATGATCATCGAACATCACTAAATAGCTCGAATATACAATTTTATAAACATTACATTTTAATGATATCCATAGTACGTAGACTAATAGAAAGTAAGTTTTATCATAACAGAAATAGTTCTTAAATTAGTTTGTACCTACATTGCTTACGCTGAATCATTTCATCACTTTTGTATGGGTAACGCGTGCCAATATAAAAAAATTGCTGGTCATTTTGTGCCATCTCTCTCTGACATAGTACTATACTGTTTACGGTGCGAGAGAGATAGGATACGATTGGCAGTTGTTTCATATTTTTTTTCTTTATCGGCGCGCGTTATATTAATAAGCACTTGCTTTAGGCCAGGCAGAAACGAGGCGCTAATCAGGCAATTTGCATACACAATTGTTAAATAAATCAGGATATACTGTACCTACTATTTTTTTTTTATTTGGTACCGAGAATCTCACGTGCAATTACTATTACAGACACACATTCTATGTTTAAATTGCAAATAGCTTCCTAGACCTGAAATAGCTCCCTATCTAATTACCTGTATATCCTTCTGAATTTAAAAGCTCAGTTTAATGGTGTGGCCAGTGTTTGACCTCTTGATACGACTCAACTCCCACCTATTCCATACCTGGTTCTATAGAACTTCATCTAGATTTTCCTCGCTTTCCTTTAATATCCCTTTTAAAATTGTCCTAAGGAAGTTATCGTGCTGTATCAAGTGACCAATCACCTTTTCTCTTCTTTTTTGTATAGTTCTCAACAACTGTCTTTTCTTAACAATTTGTGCCCATTACGTAGAATTTCTTAATGGGAGTAGGTCTCGTGTGAATCTTTGAATGCCTAATCTTATCTTATATGGGGCCGAGGCAGCAAGGCCTCAGTGCACTTCGACCCAATGGAATCTTTTGTGCTTTCCCTAGATACCTATTCCTCATCCTCACCCAGTTCTTCAAAGAACTCTTCCATGAGCTTTATAATGAGGCCTGGGGGTAAGAGTCTGTAGTCCTCTGGTCTTGGATAACCCTGCCCCAAGAGGCGCATTCACTTTCTAGCCATCACATCGTATATACAGAAGGTATTCCATGCTCTCAATTTCCCTTTTGCAGGCCCTGCAGGCTGATATCTCCGTCAGACCCATCTTTTGTAGGAGAACGTTAGTCCCGAAATTTCCGATTAGCTGTTTATATGTCAATTCTGCAATAAATTTTATGAGTATAAACACGCCTCCTCTGTGCCTTCGTTTTTGCGTCTTGTTTGGAATGATAAGCAGCTAATACAATCATGTTTTTTTCACTCCCAGATTATCGTGGAAGTTGATTCCCAGTGTTTCATTACCATTCCAAACAAGAATCCAGACGAATTTCAACATAAGCATACCTGCATTGCATCTGCCTAACGTAAAAAATGCCTACAAAGCCATAAAGTCGATAAAAAAAAGAAGTATGCCATCACTGCATTTAAAAAAAATTAACAAGGTATTAAAGAGTATTAAATCCTTTAAAACGACGAAGAAGAAGACACCAGGTCCGTCAACAAGTATGAGCAAGGAGTTCATGTTCTTTCCATTCCTGTTTTCGAAGTAAGGTAAGCACTGTTTTCATATTCATTCATATTCATATTCTTTATTGACATACCATAATGTACAATGAGGTGATGTTATATAAATAAGAACCATTATGGACCCTGTAGGGCACAGCAATATTAGAAGAGAGGAGGACTTATTTTCCTAGATACAAGGTACTAGATAGGTATGATTATGTCTTTTTTTAATAGTTATTGGCAATTTAATAGCTAAAATGTAAATATTATCAATGTCAAATTTCGTTGTACTAATAGAATTTTTGTTAAAGTCTGTTTTAATGTAAAAAAAATGGTAATTATTATAAAAAGGTAATTTTGTATTTATTTATAATTAACATGTCGGTATTATTTTCATACGAATTATTATTACCTACTAATAAGTCAGTGTTCTCATTGCTATTAGTTTAGAATATTTAGATTTATTTTGGTTCTTTTATTTTAATTGGTAGGCAGGACTATTTTTTAATTTTGATTTATATTTCCTTTCTAATTATTTTTATAAACTTATGTTTTTATTTATTATATTCACTTAATATAAGTTATGTTATATACTTATTTAATTTGTGTATCGTTGAGGTAATCGTTGATAGTATACTAGGCTTTGGTAATAAGTATTTGCTTTAGATTATTTATAAATTTTATATCACTAATTTCGTCTTTTATTGTGTCTGGTAATTTATTAAATATTTTTATGCACATCACATGAGGGCTATTTGAGTGCATTGTTAGGCGGGAATTAGGTAACATTAGTCTATTCTTATGTCTTAAGGATCGATTAGTATTTTTATCGGCACGTTTTGTAAAAAATGATATATATCTTCTGGCGAATTTATGCTTGACAAAGCTAGAAGCCCTAGAAGCTGCAGCCACTATATCAGTAGCTGCAGTCGCCTTGGCAACAGAAACCAGCCTTTCTCCAAAAGCGGGGCTGCTGAAACAAACTTCCTTAATATTCTGTTTGGTTAAACTAACTTTAGTGAATTGTGGTGAACTCTTAAAAAAATCCTGGATCAAACTTTATGAGATCGATCACAGTTATATCAAACTTTATAACTGTGATCGATCTCAACTAATAATACTATATACGCTTACCAGCATGTCAATTGGTAGCAGGCTGCAATGCTTTCCCTAATCGATGAGAAGGACCGCTACCATTATAGTTGGTACAATTTACAAGTACACTTCATGTGACTGTTAAAAACACATACCTAACAATTTATTTGAGTTCAAATTCAAACCCGCACTCCTTAAATACAACCTGTTTTGTTGCTTGGAAATTGAGAAATTTACCTGGATTCGGACAAAATAGATACTCTTCCAAAATGACAAGATTTATTCGAAACAAGAGGACACCAGGTTCTTTGGATCTCATCAAGATTTCTTAGTAGGTAATAGGTACCATTAAAATCTAAACTTGCCTCTTATCATACCTATTGTTTCAGTCCAAGAACCGTAAACAAAGTGAAAGTGGTTCGACCGAAGAAATTTCCGACGTGGAGATTGGACAAGATAGCTTGTAATTCGCCATTTTGCAGGTAAGCAAAGCCTTACTCTACGGTATGTACTTCAATGGTATAGTTCATACGAGATACTGTGCTGTACTAGATACTGTCTTAGGTATTGAACAAGGCATACCAGTAGAATTACATTCCTCGAAAGGTTAAGTAAAAGCATACTGTTTTACCGATCTACGCCTATTTTATTAACATCATCTAGTTTGCCTGTATATTTTCGGTTCGATGCCATGACACAAACCCAAACTGCATAGTACTGTGAATTTAATAGAAAAAGCCAATAGCCTTTTTTTTCGACATCAGAATCTAATTCAGGACCTCTTATGGCCAGTCCCAATATCAAATCAGTCAGTAGATTTGCCTACTAGAGATAGGATTTTGACATAATTTTACTAGAGATAGTAAGCAAATCTATCGACAGATTTGTTATAGGGACGGTCGTTACTCTGTAGCTGTTTGCGCCTTCTAGTGTAGTGACATTTGTATTACTTTAACACATTGTTTCCTTGATGTTTTTTTAAATTATATTTTCAGAACCGTAACGCCTCGGCCAGTAGCCGTTGGAGCAAACTGAAGGCGTCGTCTCATTATATGTAAAGTACTTGCAATATTATCATGTAGAAAAATATATATTTTACTTTATACAAAATTTTATTTGGTACTTATTTATACTTATCGTAAGGTATCTTTGGTTAAATTAAGCTCAGATGGACTGTGTACCAAAATTACTGCATAGTGGAGTACTTAGATCGATATACTGGCAGATAAAAAAAATATATATATACAGATAGAATCCAATTGACACAAGATCTAAATAGATGGAGGCAGGAGGGGGTAGTAGTAAACATAATCGCAATATATTAGAGCATATAAAGATGGAAATATTGGTTTTGGCACATAGCACTCAACCTTTGGCATAATGCAGATATGATCAAAGTAGATGAGATATGAGATCATGAGAGAGAGTTATCAGGCAGTCTTTTGGCTGTAATCACTACAAAAGTATAAACTGACATGGGTGATTATTCGAATATTAACTTCTCATCATAGTAGTTCTCTCTTTCATAGTTCAAATTGTTTCGTGTCTTCTTGCTTGACGGCAGTGGTGTAGTTTAAGTTTTTATTATATTAACTAGCTTTTTGCCCGCGACTTCGTCCGCGTGGAATAGTTCCTTTGTACCATATGAACTTTCATCCCCTATTTTATTCCCTTGGGGGTAGAATTTATCAAAATCCTTTCTTAGCGGATGCCTACGTCATAACATCTACCTGCATGCCAAATTTCAGCCCGATCCCTCCAGTAGTTTGGGCTGTGCGTTGATAGATCACTATGTCAGTCAGTCACCTTTGAGTTTTATATATAGATATATATATTAATTGTAGTTTTAAACACCTGCACTCTTAACTTTGTGATGAAGTTAATGACGTTCTAATGTTTTTCAAATATTTACCCACATAATAATTACATAAGTACATACTCTTGATCAATCTGACTCAGGAAGTGGGTCGACATTGTTAGCTCTGCATGAATAATCTGTAAAAAGTAGTATTTAGTCAAGAGACAAACCAAACATTTTCTTTGTAATTATAGTCTTTACTAATGACTCAACTACCCAAATGGACTGAGAAACTTTAGAAACAAACTCAATATCCTAGATCCAGAAATAAACCAAGTTCTAAATAAAAATAACATTTCGTAGAATCCTGCCAAAGCACAATAGGGTGGCTCATTAAGCTGACAAGGGTTTGTAGTAGCGCAACGAACGCAACGGAGAATTTCTTTAAAAACATCCCCCTGTAAATGAAGTGAGAACAAAAAATTAACAGTAAACGAAGCTTTTTTATTTCTACCCTGAACTTTGTAGGGTTCTCAAAAGGAGGTTTTATTTTGTTATTTTATGAAGAGTTTTTAATATAGTCTCATTTGGTTTAGGATTAATCAGACAGCTAATGGATCTTTTGGGCTTTCCGATAGGGATAAAAGCTTTGTTAGTGTTCAATTATGAACACTTTTGAAAGAAAATTTAAGTACCTATAGAAATTAATATTCGGCTGTAGATTTTGCGTTGTTGCTATTTTATCCAAAAATTCAAGTGTTTTTAGAGTAAGATCGGCCCATAAAAATATGTTGTGTTCGATAAATATAAATTACAAACATGTAAACATGTTTAAATCACGAGTGAATCGGTTTCTTCTAGGCAAGCGCGCTCCATCGTAGATCGCAGTATCGCTTAACATCAGGCGGACTGGCGGGCAAGCGTAAGCCTATCACGAATAAAAAAAATGTGATCATCATATTTATCCCCAGCTTAAACTCCTCCACTGCTGAACTTAGGTCCCTACTTAATCAGTTTAGTTTAGTTTTCAGCGACATCTATTGAACGTCACCTTCATCAATGTCACATTATGACGTAAATTCAGAATGTGAAGGCAAATTTCGATCTAGCGGGCTTCGCGGTGGCTTAGAGGTCAGAGCGTCTGGTGTATCTAACCAGAATACACAGGTTCGAATCCTGCCCGCGATTGAATATTTCCTTCACTAAAATAACCAGGTGTCAGTCAAAATGTCGGCTCAGAAATTTGATTATAGAGGTTTGATATTCAACCATATCTGGTTAGACTAGAAGCCGATCTCAACCTAGTTAGGAAAAAGCTAGGAAAATGAAAAAATGTAAATGAAAATACTGTTTATTTAGAATAAAAAATTACAACAAAAAAAATATTTATCCTTCTGCCAAACTGTATGACAGTTTGTTGGCAGACGTAAGCAGACTACTATTGAGTAGGTACATTATTTCACAATATAACAAGAGATGGAAGAGAAGATGATAGAATTCCGTAAGAGCAAAGGTTCGTATATCCAGAACCATGAGGATAAAGGTCAGTATTGACGCAAACGAAACAAAGGGCTGGACGAGGGTTGTGACATTAATACGCCTTCATCGCGTATTAACAAGATATTCCATTCGATTGTTTGCTAATATCGAAGATATTTTCTCAAATTGGGTTTCGTTTGAAAAGTAATATGTTCAAATTTTAGTAAATAATATCTGCCGATATTATTTACTTATAGGGTTATTAATCTCTATTCAAAATAGGAAGTCACGACGGATAGGACTTAGTTTGACTAAGATAGTGGACTTCAAAATCAGAAGCCAATAAGATTATTATCCTCAGTTTATAGGAACAGGTTTCTGGTCCGATGACCTGAAAAGGATAGCCGGTAGCAGCTGGATGCGGAAGGCAAAGGACCGGGAGAAATGGCGCGCCATGAAGGAGGCTTATGTCCAGCAGTGGACATCAGTAGGCTGAAGTGATGATGATGATGATAGGAACAGAAGAAGTGGAAGAATAAAATTATTCTTAAGGACTTCTACCAACTTCTTATTTTCTGGGAAAAACTTTTCGATTTGTTAGAAATGGATTGTTTTCAAAGGTTAATATTAGCTTTCATGTTATTTTTTCATATATATTTTCATTTAAGCCTACATTTTAGTGTTTTTTTACTACTTTTTTCCGCGATTTTGTCTGCGTTGACTTCAAAATTGGATCCAACCTGGATAAAAAGTATGTTAGTAAAATTAGTAATGTTAATAAAGTTACTACATACTATAATCTAGCGCTTATTCCAGACTATAATCTATCTCTGTGCCAAATTTTATCCAGATCCGTGCAGCTGTTCTAGCGTGAAAGAGTAACCATCCATACATCAATATATCTTCACAAACTTTCACGTTTTTAGTATTAATAAGACTATGATTAGCACACGATGAGCCGTCAATGTCCTGATTCAGGGAGTATCAAATCTCATTCGTAACTTCTTGTAATCCATGAGCCCCATACGATGTATGAAATATTTTTCACAACACGGGTTTACCTTAGTAAGCACTATGCGACTACTATACATTGAAATGAAACTACTTTTTACGCATTTTATCGCATCATACCTATTGATTACATAACAAAAATGTAATACTGTTAGTAACGATTTAGAATGGAGGGAGGTAATTGTGTCCGATGACGCCCATCACCTAATTCTACCTGCGACCAAGGATGCTGTAAAGGATGCGAAACGTAAGGAATAATATCAATATAATGCGATAAAATCCTTTAAAAATGGTTGTATTTCGAATTTAAAGCTACCCTAGCATAACGTGAAAGATAAGTGTAAGAGATGGTGCTATTTAATCTGTAGAGCAGCATTCCTCAACATCTTTCTCTCTCATCTTTCTCTCATCTCTCTCTCTCTCTCATTCTTCACCATCCAGAATTTTTCCGCAAAATTCTCAGCAAATTCAAAATTCCGTGAAGGGAACAAAAATAACTGTACTAGTAGTATCTCTTGGAGATATAAATCATTTCGTATTAGATTCTATCGCACCGTCAGTACCCATGTCACAGACACCACGAACGTATTGTGGGCTATCTTATTGTAATAGATTAAGGAACAAATTGCCTTTGCAAGATCCAAAAGGGATTTTAGTTGAGGGTGCGTATTTCACTATCCTATTTTTGCGAACTGTGTTTCTATGTAAATGTCGATGCGTTTAATTTGTACTATCGGGAAAATAATACTTTATTAAATCGAAAAAAATCTATGAATGAGTCAATACAGTTCGATTCTCACTCATGGAAAATATTTATGTTTCTCAGATATTTATTTCTAGTTGTAATTATAATTTGTATTCCGTATGTGAAGTTTTCTGCGACATACAACTTGTGTCTTAAAGCAGGAGTGGTCTTAGAAAAAAAAATGCGACTACAATAGAGGTCACGGGTTAGATTCCCAGGTCAATCAAAGTGTTATTTGGGTTTAGTAGCAGCTCAGAGTTTGGATTTGCGCCCAGTATTGGTAATACGCTCGCCCCCTATTACATCATGAGATCTAAATATACAAAATGAAGCTGTGCCTACACCTCTGCCTAATGATTCGTGATAGTATGTTATTACCTAATATAATATTTTAAATCTTATCGTAACGAGTTCACGCCTGTCAAAAATGAATAAAAAACATTTACAATATTTGAAAAGTAATTTGGCCGATCATTACTCACCAATTCTATTAAAAAATTGCTAATGATTTCCTTATTTGGTTGGATTACATTTCTGAACTTTTCTTTTTATACGAAATCAATTAAAACTTACCTAATTATTAGTTGAGGCTTTGCTTATTTACGTTGATCTAACGATTTATTAAACATTTCAAAGTTTAGATTAGGTAAACAGTTAGAGGTAAACAGATTTCTATATTGCTTTCGAAGAAATATATTTTGACTGTAAGTGTGGTGTAGTGGTTAACCTCGACGCTTCTAATGCTCCGAGTATTGTGGGTTCGATCCCCACACGGAGCAAATATTTGTATGATCTACAGGTAGATGTTCCGGGTCTGGGCGATTGTGAATGTGAGAATGAAGCTGAGTGATGTGGGATCGATGCCCACTCGAGAGAAATATTAATGAGATCTACTTATATTTGTTTTGAAGCTGATTGTTGTGGGGATCAATACCCACCCGAGAGAAATATTAGTGAGATCCACTTATATCTGTTTTGAAGCTGAGTATTGTGGGATCGATTCCCACGCGAGAGAAGTATTAGTGAGATCTGCTAATTTTATAGGTATTCATAAAAACCTTCACGACACAGGGTTCGGTGAATAGTACGGAATATGTTTTTATAAAAAGCAAGTTCATGCAACTTAACATGCAAGTCAACGTCACCTTATGACGTAAATTCAGAATGTGAAGGCAAAATTTCAATCATGCGGGTAGGGTTCGCGGTAGCTTAGAGGTCAGAGCTGGTATATCAAACTAGAAGACGCAGGTTCGAATCCTGCCCGCGATTGAATTTTTTCCTTTACTAAAAAATAAGTACATGCAAGTATCATTTAATACAACAAACTAAGATAACTTTCCCACCAACGATATCAATAAACATAAATCATTTATAGCAGGAAAACCTACTTAAAAACATAAATTTGGAGCGAGCTTCAACTCTTGCGCAGTTGCTGTCAAAGTTAAGCCGTATTAAGGCGGTAAGTTTAAGTTTTATACCGCTAAGAACAAGGGACTTTGTAACATACGGGACCTAATTTCGACGAACAACTGAGGTCTTAAGATGACACCGTGTGACTGATATTGTTGGTGTCTTTATGCTGCGATTGTAAAAACGATATGTCATCTTTTTTCGATTGCATAAAATCTGCATAAATCATCAGGACGCCTAGGTTAATACAGACTCATTCTAACCGATAAAAAAAATGCGCGGCAAACATATCCGTCATGAATTCTTTTGTGTGATATTTTCGTGTCACTTTTTAGGGTTCCGTAACCAAAGTTAAAACGGGACCCTATTACTAAAACTCCGCTGTCCGTCCGTCCGTCTGTCTGTCTGTTCATCTATGACCAGGCTGTATGTCATGAACCGTGATACCTTGTTAGACAGTTGAAATTTTCACAAATTCACATATTGACCATTCATTTCACGGATGTATTTCTGTTGCCGCTATAACAACAAATAATAAAAACAGAATAAAATAAATATTTAAATATTTTATTTATACAAAAAACGTGATTTTTGTCGTTTGGTTGGATGGTGCGGAACCCTTCGTGCTCGAGTTCGACTCACACTTGGCCGGTTTTTATTTTATTATAATGCCGTAATTCTCGAAAATAAGTAAATCATGTGGCGTGGTATAGTAGACTCGTACCGATTAAAAGACGCACTTTTTATTGCAGGTATTGCATTCTGATTGGGTCCATTAGGACTCGCGATTACATTTGCCACGACACCGACAAGATATTTTTGGTAGTACACGCACCTACTAAACGGGACGTCCTCGGTTCGATCCCTTAATCGAGCAAATCGAGATTTTTATATCAAACTAGCGTTTTATATTAAAATCTAATACCACTTTGCTACCCTCGCGCAGCTCTGCCCGGGAAAATTTTTCAACTGAAGTTTCCAGTAGACTTTCACAAAATTTTCTTTCCGGAAAACCTTGTCCTGACAATTCGAGTCGTTCTCAAGTGACTATCTTACATACATGTGGCAATTGATATTTGTGAACATAACTATTTTTTTATGGGATAGGGGGACAAACGATCAGACAGATCGCCTGATGGTAAGCGATTACCGCCGCCCATGGACACCCGCAACACCAGAGGAGTCACAAGTGCGTTGCCCGCCTTTTAAAAGGGGATTGGGCCTCCGGTTACCCTACTCACTCGGCGAAACACAACGCGTTGTTTGACGCCGGTTTTCTGTGAGGCCGTGGTGTCACGATCAATTCAGTATCTAGCAGCTTATTTTGGATTTGTTCCCGGTGAATTGTAATAGGTGAATCTCCTATTACAAAGGACCTAAATATTCATCTACATACATCTCTATCTAACCCCAAGGAATATAATTAAATCGACATGTTGGTGTGTTGTTTATAAACATATCATTGTTATGTATATAGCAAGAACACACAATTATACGTCGAAAAACAATTCCAACTAGGTAAGTAAGTAGTTTGAAAACTCTAAAAATTCCAATAAAACTCCAAACTCGATTCCGCTCGAAATAGTACTTCGAAATTCTAAATCAAATCGGGACAGTAAAAGCGAAGTGGTTTATTCAAAAATACTTTCGCACAAAGACTTTGAACTAACTTTTTGATTGTTTGTTACATAAACAATACGGATTGGAAAGTTTTAGGAGCTCATTAGTCGATATAAATATTGTATGTTTTGAAGAAGAAGTTATTTTTATTTTAGTAAGGTGACAAACGAGCCTGCAGCTGCCAGGAACATCAGTGGTATCACTCGCGCATTGTCATCTTGAGACCTCAGTTGTTAAGCTTAATTTGCCCAGTAATTTAATTGGCTACATTCCCCTTGAAACCAGAACATAATGAGGTTGACACATTATTTATTAACGAAGGATATTTGGAAATACAGTGACACCAACCCAGATGAACTGAGCAGGAGATTTTAACCACGTTGAATATCTTCACATAATAAAAAACACTTCTAGAAATAATAAAAAATATTGCTAACTTCATTCATAATGAATAATTATTAAATACTACCTACATATACATACCTACCTAATTTTTCTAGTGGTTGTAAGGGCAACTGATATCCTAGAGGTCCAGGTTTTTATGCACAGGTCAAGTTTTTCTATGAAATTGTGAGCAACAGCTCGGATTAAGGGATTCGTGCCCGATACTGGCGTTAAGCTCACCTCTGTTACATAGATTATTTTTTTATGGAATAGGAGGGCAAACTAGCAGACGGATCAACTGATGGTAACCGATTACCGCCGCCCATTGACATCCGCGACACCAGAGGAGTCATGAGTGCGTGGCCGACCTTTTAAAAGGGGATTGGGCCTCCGGTAACCTCACTCACTCAGCGAAACACAACGTAAGCATTGTTTGACGCCGGTTTTCTGTGAGTCCGTGGTATCACTCCGGTCGAGCTGGCCCATTCATACCGAAGCATGACTCTCCCACGTAAAAATATCCTAAAAGTACCAGCTAACTGTGGGTGTACATTAGTCGCTGCGTTAACTGTCTAGGAATACAACCGGGATTGTATGTTATGGTTATTTTTTCATAATGAGTTTAGGTCAAAATTATATATCAGACTGGATAGGTCCTAAATACTGTAGCAAGTCTGCTACAGTATTTTCAAAATGGTAAGCCCAAAAATGCCTAACGTTTTTATATTAAAACATTGCCCTACACTAGAAATTTCTCCTGTATCGTGGGCACCGTTTACAAACACAAATTAGCACTCACACAAACACATAACAATTACCTGTAGATCATACTTATATTTGTTCCGTGCGGGGATCGAACCCACAACACATAGCGTAGAAGCCGATCTCTCAGCCGCTACACTAAACATGCCGTCAAAACATTATGATCTGATCGAATAAGTTGGCCCAATTTTCAACCGAATGTTTTCATAAGTATTTGCCGAGTCGAGATAGTAAATAAAATCTCCAGGTTTTGCACACCATAGCAAAATTATTTTATGTTTATTACTGGTTTTATAGGCTCTGTTTTGTCCGAATATTTCTTTGTTTATGTATATGTTAGGACTTGTAACATATTGATGAGAATTATGCTCAATCTTAATTTTCACATCCGAAGAGGCTAAATTAATAATAATTCCACTTAGTTATAATTACGATTGTTAATATTTCTTACGATCATTTGAACCAAAGGAACTTTTTAAATATAAAAAAATAGGCTAATAAACACCATCCTTTGCGTCGCGCAGTCAGGTAAAAAACGCCTGTGTGAATCAGCGATATTAGGTTAGGTGTACTGCTGTTTACTTACAGTAAGTATATATTTGAATTATGTAATTCAAATTTGAATTAAATAATTCAAATCAGCTTCATTCAATAAAAAAAATCTATTAATTTTAACTGCCGCTCTGCTGCTGGTCCTGGGTTTGATTCCCAGGTACAGAAAATGTTATTGGCATTTTCTATGAAATTCTCAGTAGCAGCTCGGAGTTCAGAATTTGTGCACGCTTAATGGCAATAGGCTCGCTCCCTATTACATAGGATTTAAGCATAACGGCGAATTGTGGATGTACATTGGTATGCCTCTGCCTAACCCTTTGAGGAATACAGGCGTGATGGTATGTTTGATTGTTGAAAATGGCCAATTTATAATTTAGGTATTTACTTTTTTTTGTTCAAAAGAAAAATCATTGTTTTGGTATTCCTAGACGAGTACTTACCTGCCTACTCTGTCATTCAATGCAAGCGTAATGTTAAATTTAAAAACAAACATTTTAAACTTAATCTATTGTAGAAAAAGTAGAACACAAACAGAGCAATAGTAATTATAAAGTAATTATAGGAAACGTCAAGTAAGAAAGTTTAAAGTCGAAACTAACATGCAAACGTTACCACGACGAGTTCATTATACCGCTTTTACCTAGCATTAATTACTATGAAACTTCAAATTATAATACAGGATGGCTCATTTTTATTGGGCCAAAAATCTCTTTGGGTCGACGACAGACGTATTATTCAATTTTTGACTCCTCGACCCCGTGGCAGGACCTAAATTTGTATTTTGATTAGTATTATGTTTATGTTGAGCTGAATACAGTTATGTTATTTCTTTCTCTTCATATTTACAAGTTTATGCCTTTACAAAATTAACCCTCCGATACCATCACCCCATGCAAATGAAGGGTCAAGCATAAACTTGTAATACTGACTAATTGTTTCCCCAAGACGTGTTCCTGTCTGTGTCGAAGTTACCCCACTTCGGGGTAATTTATTAAATAGTTGCTAAGTTTGCCCAAGTAATGATTTATAGTGTCAACTTGTGAATGCCTGTGTAAATTTAATTTATTTCGGGTACTTGAGAAGTTAATAAGAACGGGCGTTAGAAGATTGTTTTGAATTTATTGAGGGTAAAAGTTGAAGTTAGTACTAGTTCTACCAAAGTTATAATATTTTTACTCATCTCAATAGTCTAGTGGCCGCAAATACAGTTGCTAAACGTAAAATCCTGCGTTCGATTCCTAAAACTTCCTTCAAACCACACTAAAGCTGGCTATAAATCGATATATCAACAGCATCCTGGGTTAGAATTCCAGATCAAGAGGTGTTACTTGTTTTTTTTTAATGAATTACTCAGCTGCTCGAAGATTGAATTTGTGTCCGACTTTATGGTAATCGGCCCGCCCCTTAATATACCATAATACCAGCAAACTTTCTTATTATATACACGTAAACACGTAGGTACTCCACTGGGTAAAATGTTAAGGTCACCTTATAGTCTTCTCTTCCTAGTCTTTTTTATCATCAAAATTTTTTAAGCGGTACGATGACTAACTATTTAAAAAATACAAGATACACTCTTAAAACCTGTTATAATCACAATCATTTCAGTGAGTTAACTTATCCATCAGTTAGTTTCTTTTTTATGAACGGAAATCTTCTCACATCTTTAGAAGTCACTAGCCAGTGATAATAATCGGTGCCGTTTCACCAGCTAAATTCCTTCAAATAAAATCCTCGTCTAAAAAACTGCGGAAAACAGCAAAAATGTCCACAAGCGCTCTGAGACGTAGCAAGCTGTCGATTTTGACAAATGGACAGATCTTCGCACTATCACACAATGTAGGGTAACGTGTCGGATTTGGACAAAAAATTGGTCCTTTCTTGTAACGAAAGCATCGGGTTGTTCGAGTGTAGGATGAAGAAAATATGTCGCTTGTTATCGTTCGCCTTTTGTCCTTTTAATGGCGGAGGAAATAGGGTATATAGTATAGATATCTATATATTACAATTGAGTGCTTTGCTTGCAAAAGGAATCAGCTTAAAGTCAAAAACATTATATAAGAGGTAGTTACTTGACTTTTGAACGTCATTTGTACATTGAATATAGACAGCTTCCAAAACGCCTGCACTTCACCGCTTCCAAGAATTTCTGCTGGAAAGAAGGACGGTGTAATAAACTCTCCAGCAACACATTTAAATCTTGCCTCATTAGATTAGTAGTCTATGCTAGAAGTCCTTGGTTCGATTCCTAGGTCGAGCAAAGAGTTTATTGGTTTTTTTTTATGAAATAATTCACAATGGCAACTATTAAAAATACAACCCCTACACAAAAGAGATCACACAAACTTTTTCACGGAAAACTGAAGTTTGGAATTTGTGCCTGGTTAATGTTGGTAATAGGCTCGCCCCTTATTACACGGGACCTAAACATACCGGCAAACTTAGGGTGTACACTCTGCCTAACACTTCGGGGAATACAGGAGTGATGGTATGTTTCTAGGTAGTACTTAGCGTTAGCCCCCAAAACGCCTGCCCTTGACTCCTAGTGTTTTTGCTAGGAAGAAGAAATGACGCAGTAAACTCCCCATCCCCCCCCCCAACACATTTTAATCTTATATATGTTAATTTTAAAGAGTTCACAATATACGAGAACCTATTTATAAACAACTGCTTCAATGGTCTACTTTTTACAATTGCAGCTGTTGCAAGACAGTAAAATTTAAGTACTAATGTAAGAAGTATTAGTAGCCCGTTAATGTAGGTCGCACATTACTAGTATTCTTGTTAACCCCTCGTGCTAAGCTAAATGCTTCTGTTACGAGTAGGTTCACGTCGGTAGTGCCATGGGTGGGTTTCGAATCGGCAACCACATGATTGCAAGTCCGAAGTCCTATTCATTAGGCTGCTGCCGCTTTAACTTAGCAATAATGTGCTTAGCGGCAGAATAGGTATGCGTACCACCATAAACCTTGATTACTAAGTGCTCCGGGGCTGCTTATAATTCCACACAACCTCTACCAAAATTCTAAATACCTTAAAATAATAATAACAAACCGATAAAAACAAACTAATAGAGTGAACTGGTAGACAAAAAATCGCATCACGCGGCTCCTTTTGAAGACAATATGAATAGCTAAGAACAAAGATACACGCGAGACGTTGACAGACGCCAATACGTTTGTCGTCATGCGTCAATAAGTAGGCCCTTTATTTGTAGTCGCTGTACTGACACTGCATTCGAACAGTTCTTTTGTACCAAACCAAAATGTGCCCAATATACCACTGTCGCGACTGGGTGACAGATTTATAAAGTAAATTCGGAGCTTGGCGCCAAGTAGGTTCCCACTTTTTCTGATTTGATGTGACGGTCAAAGGGTAAGTAGGTAAATGACTTATTGCGTGGTCAAATGGTCAAATAAAGCGTTTATGTCAATATTCATGGGGATTAGTAGATAGATAAGATATTCCTGATGACTGATGTATGGTGACATTTTACCGTTTTTCTTAACCGTTGGAGATCCATGCACGAATGGGCCAGCTCGACCGGACTGATACCATGGCCTCACAGAAAACCGGCGTGAAACAACGCTTACGTTGTGTTTTGCCGAGTGAGTGAGGATACCAGAGGCCTAAACACCTTTTAATAAGGCCGGTAATGCACTTGCCTGGGCGGCGGTAGTCGCTTATCATTAGGCAATCCGTCTGCTCGTTTGCCCTCCTATCCCATAAAAAAATTAAAATAGTTGAGTATCTATTGCACAATGTAAATGTGTTTACGTTATGCAATAGATAAATAGATAAATGGTAAGCGATTACCGCTGCCCATGGACACCCGCAACACCAGAGGAGTCACGAGTGCGTTGCCGACCTTTTAAAAGGGGATTCGGCCTCCGGTCACCTCACTCACACGGCGAAATACAACGTAAGCGTTGTTTGACGCCGATTTTCTGTGACATCGTGGTATCACTCCGGTCGAGCCGGCCCATTCGTGCCGAAACATGGCTCTCCCACGTAAAAATGTAGATGACTATAATTTTATCTTTAACGCAAAATCTAATTATGGTTTTTATAAAACTAAATGGGAATGTGTAATTCGAATTTTCATCTTTAACACTCTAGTTATTGGGGTTAAAATCGTGTACATTGATAGGAATACACCAGTTTCATATAGGCACAATTCTCTAGAGGCCTCTCAGTATTATCATTGTCCTACCCTCCGGGGCGATTCCAACGACATTTTCGCGAATAACACCACTGCCGACGTATTTGCTTTAGTTTCTCGGATCCGCGATATTTTTTTCAAGGATTTATGCTTTACATGTATTTTTTACGCATAGTCCTGTAGTCTTTGGGATGGTGGTCTTTTATTTATTTATCGGCTAAGTTATTTCAGGAAACCTCAACACGGACTTTTTTTTTACCACCAAGGTGGCAAACATGCATACGGCCCGCCTGATGGTAAGCGGTTACCGTAGCCTATGGACGCATGCAACACAAGGGGTGTCAGTGGCGCGTTGCCGACCTTGTAAATTAAGAATATGAATAAGATTTATTGACCAAAAGTATTACATTTCCATACATTTAAATTATAATTATGTTTATTGTAACATCAGGAGCATAGGTAGTGTAACTTGAATGGAGAAAATATGTTCACAGTGACCCCCACACAGGTCAGGCCTGTCTCGTGGAGGCCATGTCTTTGTAACTTATAAATTTGGTACAGAACGAAAATTGAGATCTACTTTAGAATATTTTTTTTTTAAATATCTAAATTGTGTCTGTATGTGTGCGTGTGTGCCTATATGTGTGAATGTAGGTGTGTGTGTATGTTTGTGTGTGGAAATGAATTACATCACTCTAACGATATTTTCTGTTTCAGCGTAACAGAGAGTAAGAAGCCATGTGTCGACAATAGACAATAGTGGTGCATTCTTTAATATTGCAAAATTTTACAATTTTGTTGTATAGAAACGGTTGCATGAATTTCTGCATGTGTTGAGCAAACGTTGAATTAACTCTCACTTGTTGTATTTTGAACACGCGACGTTTAAGTAATTAAGAAGGAATAGTAGGGCTGGCAGCATAAGAGACATGCTGCCGTGCATGACACCGGCGGTAACAAAACACCACCGGTCCCCCCCCCCCCACTGTCATCACAACGCTTCTTTGCGGAGCTCTGATGACCTTGCTCACCGTTAGGAATGATTTGGAAGGAAATGTATAGAAATGATATTTATAACATACCGCCTGTATTCCCCGAAGGGTTAGGCAGAAGCGTACTATTGTATACCTAACTATACATCGTCAGTATGTTTAAGTATTAGGTAACAGTGGGCGAGCCTATCCCCATTAATCGGACACAAATCCAAACTCCGAGCCGCTGCTGAGAATTTCATAAAAAAACCTAATAAGATTTTGCTTGAACTGGAAATCGATCCTAGGACCCGGATAATTTTCCGCACTTATGATGACTGCCTCATTGGTCCAGTAGTTCTAAGTGCGACTGCTATGCAAGGGGTCCTTGCTTCGATTCTCAGGTCGAGCAAAGTGCTATTGGGTTTTCTATAAAAATCTCAGTAGCCAGCTCGGAGTGTGGATTTGTGCCCGGGTTATTGCAATAGGCTGGCCCCCTGTTACATGAGACCTGAATATGGTTGTACATTACTATACCTCTGTCTAAACCTTCGGGGAATACAGTCGTGATGATATGTGATCTATAATTCTACGAAAGGTCCTTAAACTCAGACAGTTTTACGAAATAATTTCCCAACCATACATAATAAAATAGTCAGAGCCATTTATTTCACGAGAACTTGGCACAAAAGCTGTCATGCGAAGAACTAAGATTTTCCACGGACATTGTTAGAAAAAGATAACTAGTGACAAGGCGGACTCCCAGTTTACTTTTCACGTGACTAAGGACTGGTACAGACGAGCGGAGTAGCGTTTATATTTCTTAGTTAATAATAATAACATAAACGGAATTATCTTTATGTGATGTTTTTGCATTTTCCATGCTAAGATTATAAAGTTATTTTAGTGAAGGCAAAATTCCAACGTCACCTTATGACGTAAATTCAGAATGTGAAGGCAAATTTCTATCAAGCGGGTGGGACTCGCGGTAGCTTAGCGGTCAGAGCGTCTGGTGTATCTTACCAGAAGACGCAGGTTCGAATACTTCCTTCCTTTATCCTTCACTAAAATAGCTTTATAACTGGAATTTCTGAGATGGTTTTTTTATATATCTAGCTTTGACTGCGGTTAAGATGATTACTTCGCCAATATCGTTGTTCCGCGTGTCGTGGGTTTGATTCCCACCCAAGGCAAATATTTGTGTGTTCTATAGATATGTGTTTGAAGAGTATTTTATCCGTCATTTGGCGCCCTGTATACTATAAATTATATAATATTGACTAGGGACAGAGGGCGTCCACAGTGACTCTCCATCTCGATCGGTCTGGTGCTTGGAACTTTATTTCGCTCCAGGATTTACCGATCTCCTTCGCTTCCTCTAGCACCGCACTTCGCCAGGTTTACTTGGGACGACCACGTTTTCGCTTTCCTTGAGGATTCCAATCCATTGCTTAGGTATATGGTCAGTGAGTGTGAGTGAATTCAGAGAGTGTGACCAGTTCCACTTGCGTCGCTTGATCTGCTTGTCGATTGGTGTTTCGCGGCAACTCGCCCCCTAGAATAGAACTGTGAAGTACCAGGTTAATAATAATTAAACTCAGATTTATAATAAGACTTTGATATATTTTACCCTGTGTATGGACGGGTTAGAATACTATAGATCACTGCCTTACAGATAGGCATCTCATAAGAGGCGTGAAAATATTTGACTTGCTCGGCGGTAGGACCTCTGGGGTCTGACTGGCTTGCGACCACTCGACTTTTGCACGTAAGAGTCAGTTACCCTCGGTTGCTGCGGCTCTGGCAGTCTGCAGTCCGTAGGGGCTCTTAAGGGTTGGCAATGCGTCAGCAACTCCTCTGGTGCTGCAGATGTCCATGGGCGACGACGACTACATACCATCAGGTGGCTCGTCAGCTCGTTTGTCGACTTAATACATTAGAAAATATATACGGGGGTGTGCCCTAGCTCATAGAAGTCTGTCAAGACTCTCTGACTAGGCAGATTTACTTCTCAATATAAAAATTCAAATGATTGTTTATTCTTTAATGATTTCTAACCAGCCAAACCACAATGATATTACCTTTTTGTAGCGATCTCTACAGAACCAAAACATACCGGAGATTTGTGGATGTATATTATATCACCTCTGGCTAACCTTTCTGGGATTATAGGCAGGCTACAGAGAATTAAGATAAAAACAAAAAAAAAATCATAGACCTAGGGCGGAAAAGATCAAGTAATTGGATACTTTAACACTAAAAGAGTTCTAAAGACAATACGGTCTCTACCCAAAAAGTTTTATTGAGATCAAATTTATCTAAAACGTTTTCTCAATTCCGCTGATAAGCGCCCATCTTAAGTTTGCGGGAGTTCTCCTCAATTAATCGAAGTCGATCCGGTTTCCTCTGCAATTTGAACCCATTCATCCTCCCCGCCGCCACTCATTAGCTGCACCTTGATTTAAGACCGTTAAACGGGTAAGCAGAGCTCTATGTGCTCTTATATTATACATGCTAAAAAGGAAATACATACTTTTCCCCATATCTAGAAACTATATAAAGTTACTTGATACGATTCTTGCATATCTCTTTACTCATTCATAAAAAGGGAATTGTACTTTGTATTTAGATGATAAACAAGCATACGGGCCGCCTGATGGTAACCGGCAACCGCAACCTACAGACGCCAACAATACCAGTGTGTATCACTCGTGGGTTGTCAAGACTAATTTGCCCAGTGGCTACGTTACTCATTTTAATTTAAATTTAATAATTATTCATTGTAGCAAATCAGAATTTAGAATTGTGAACATATTTGCACCATATTACGCCTGTCACCATATTACACTAGTCTAACTCAAACGTCTCAAGTGCGAATCCAAATCGCGCACTTTTGTTTTTTTCGTAATCATCTGCTTATATGGTGACGGACATCATTGTGAGACCTGCACACCTGAGAAAATTTCTCGACGACGTGTGAAATCTGCCATCGCTTAAAGGGCAGCGCTAGTTCGCCTGTTAAGAGATACTGTGATCTACGAGGAAGCCCGCTTGCCTAGAAGAAAGTGATTCCCTCGTGATTTAAAGACATCCAAATTATATCTATCAGGAAAGACCCACTCGGGACGTGCATTCCACATTTCAGCAGTACGCTATGATAAAAGAGCGTTACGTTCGGGTTTTTGGAATGTCTACCATGAATCGATGTCGCTTTTTCGTGCTTCTAGTCGTCCGATAGTAGAGAGTAGGGCTAGGGGGAAGAAGATCGTGGAGATCTGATGCATGTAGTCTAACCTCTTTTACTCAGAGAGGAGACCCTACAGTGGGACGATAACGGGTTAAAAATGACACAGTAGACCTCTGCAAACAAAAATACACGCACGATTTTATGTTATGTTGGAAACCCCAAGATTCTAGCTCAATCTTTCTATGTAACATATTGCTAGCTATATTTTTTGCTCTCGTTTCTAGCTTGTTACATAATAAATTACTCGAGCATACAGACGTAGACGTATGGACATGTTACTCCGTTTTTAATTCACTTGCAGTCAGTTCCGAAGCAAGTTCTAATGGAAAACATGTAAGATCAGCTGATGTATTTTTCTTACTTAGTTTTTTTTTGCATATATGTATATACCATCACGCCTGCTTTCACTGAAAAGATAGGCAGAGGTACTATTTGCCAGGCTGTTTTAGGTCACATATAAAAACCTTAAACCGGACACTAATCTAAATTCCGAACTGCTACTGATTATTTTCCAGTAGAAATAATCCAATAATAGATTGCTCATGCTCATCCTGGGTGTCAAACTCAACTACACTAGAATAAAATAACTGAAACCCGAAAACTAACATTAGCACGTCGGTATTATTATACCAATCTAGCTTTAAAACTTACCCCGTGTAGGCAAGGGTCAAAATATTCAGATAGGTACGAGTATCTCGAAAGAGGCGAGGAAATATCTGACTTGCTCGGTAGTAGGACCTCGTGGGATTTGACTCCCTTACGTCGGAGTTAGTCGTAAAAAACCTTGTTGTGTGTTTCGACTTTTGCGCATCAGCCAGTCCAGTTCCCTCTCGGTAGCTGCGGCTCTAGCAGTCTACACTCTAAAAGAGTCCTTAAGGCTTGGCAACACATCAAAAACCCTTTTGGTTGCGAGTGCCCGTAGGTAGCGATGACTTCTTACAATCAAGTGGCTCGTCTGCTCGTTAGCCACAAGCCATCATACTGCACTCGTTAAATGACACTTAATTAAAGTTTTTAAGAAAAATAACATTACAAACAATATATCGATACTAAAAGGGAAGTTAGAGTCAACATTGGTTGGAAACTTTCAAAGTGCCAATATGCCATGGTGTAAGTTACAAGAATTTGAAGCATTTCTAAATTATTATTATCTTATATAAGTATGCCTGTATTTCTCGAAGAGGGATAAAAGTAGCCTATGTGTTATTCCAGGCTATAATCTATCTGTGTACCAAATTTTATCCAGATCCATTCAGCCGTTCTGGCGTGAAAGAGTAACAAAATAAAAAGTTTTCTTTCTTTCTTATATGATGTGAACGCGATGACGAATGGAAGCAGCCTGCCTTTAAAAAAATAGCACCACCGTTATTAAAGATAATACACAAACACTTTGTGTATGAGTATAATTGTATTATAATAAATTCTTAATGAGAATAAATATCTAAACCCATTCATTTAATGACAATAATTCACTTTTTAGAACATTGGCTAAAGATTTTTTTATACCACTAAGGTGGCAAGCAAGCATACGGCCCGCCTGATGGTAAGCGGTTACCGTAGCCTATGGACGCTTGCAACACTAGGGGTATCACTCGCGCGTTGCCGATCCTGTAAATTAAAGAGGAATAGTTGGGCTGGCAGCATAGGAGACAATAGCGTGATACTTATCCTATCTGCCAATACAACGCTTCCTCGCAGAACTCTGGCGACCTTGCTCCCTGTTAGGAACACAACATATCACGGAGCTATGTTATTTGGCTACGATTCTGCAAGGTGGAGGTACTTCCCCAGTCGGGCAGATCTAATTGTGAGTGGAATTATTCGATTCCACTATGCCCTACCTCTCTTAAAAGTCTCGTCTCTAAGTTTCAAAAACTAAGACACAAAATATAAAACATAGCCACCCGCTCGCAGTTTCACCCGCGCTGCTCCGTTCCTGCGTAGCGTGATGTTATATAGTACAGTACAGTACTTTTTGAGCCAATTCGTTACAAACATTCTTACATACAAATCTTTCCTGTTTATAATACGAGTACATATTAGTATAGATTATTATATATATTCTTCAAAATTCAAAATTAGATCTCAGATCTTACTCTTAACTTACACCAAACATGACCAACTAGGTCAAGATGCCTGAAAAGGTTTAAGCGTAGATTTAGCCATCGCCAAGTCTAGGAAATGGGAGTTGAGTGTTCACTGAAAGAATATTTCAGCTTTCAGTGCAGAAAAGGTCGAATTGGGTACCAAAATGTCATATCGGAGTAGCTTCTAAGACATTTTAAGTACAGAATTTTCTTTTGACGCTAAAAGCAATATTTTTGGAAGCGTTCATTTTGTCCAATGAAAAAAGAAATGTAGGAATAAAACATTATTCCTAAAAGGTTAGGCAGAGGCATTGGATGGTGTACATTACAAATGGACACCATCCGCTAGCCGGTATGTTTAGGTCCCGTGTATTGGGGCGAGCCTATTGCCATTAACAGGGCACAAATCCCAAACTCCGAACTGATACTGAGAATTTCATAGATAAACCCAAGAATACTTTGCGTCATGCAAAGTATTCTTGGGTTTATCTATGGGGAGTCGAACCCAGGACCTCTAACGTAGCAGTCGTGCTCAGGACTACTAGGTTAATGAGGCAGTTTGTAAGTATAATAGGTTGTAGGTTTCCAGATATGTAGATAATCATGATTATATAATAATATTTTTTAATCTATTATTTTCTTCGGCGAGTCTTCCATGAAGGTATTTAGATCATTTCTGCAGCGCATTCTTAAAGTATTCTAAGAAATATTTAAAATAACATACCATCATCATTCCCGTATTACTACTACTAGAGTTTCATAGAAACAATAACACTATTCAACCTGGGAATCGATCCCAGGACCTCATCACTCGCCACTGTCCCACTAAAGAAAGAAGAAGAAAGAAATGTTTTTATTTTCGCCTTTATGACACACAAAAAATCAAAATGCAACTGTACAATCAAAAACTTGTAAAGTACCTAGCAAAAGGTTGCGCAAAATAGAAAAACAAAAAAGGGGAGCTGGCAACACAATAGGCATGGCCATCTACCAGAGCCACAGATTAAGGAAACTATAGAAGTTTACGGTTCTTACGGCACTAAACCAATGAAGCATCATCACATAATAATGATTAAAAACAGCAATCGAAATAACACCACTTTACGGAATTTATCGCGTTACATCTTTATTATTAAAAATCCTTCCAGACACTTTACAGCGTGGTCACCGTGAACACTAAATATAAATATAACGCGATAAAATCCGTATTTTATCCGTAGTTTAATTTCAACATACCATCACGCCTGTATTCCCTGAAGGGTTAGGCAGAGGCGTACTAATGTACATCCACAGTTCGCCGGTATGTTTAAATCCCGTGTGATAGAGGGCGAGCCTATTGCCATTAACCGGGCACAAATCCAGACTCCGAGCTGCTACTGACAATTTCATAGAAGAACCCAATAACGCTTCTCGACCTGAGGATCGAACCCAGGACGTCTAGCGTAGCAATCGCGCTTGGGACCACTACAATAATGAGACAGTCAATATAAATATAACGCGATAAAATCCGTATTTTATCCGTGGTTTTATTTCAATATGTTTAATATTTGCCTAAAATGGAAGAAATCAGTTCACAGCATTACATTACATGAAGCGATGTTAATGAAAATATATAAATATTCATTTATAAGGTTAAAACGAGCTAACTCGGGACAGCAACATTGTTAACAGGATAATCTCGACGAAAACAAAATACTCCTTCAGCAAATAACGACTTCTCAGTTTATTGGGGTACATTGTTTTATACAAAAGCAGATTAGAAAATAGGTTTGCCTTGATTGGAAATATATGGTTTGGAAACTGTTAGATAGTAATTAATGGATAAATAAAGTCAATACATATCACGCATGTATCTCTTGAAGGGTCAGGCGGAGGCGTACTGATGTACACCGACAGTTTGTCGATATATGTAGTAGGTCTCCTTAATTTTTATTTATTACTAGCTTCTGCCTGTGACTTTGTATGCGTGGACTACAGAATTGGGTCCGACCTGGATAAAAAGTAGCCTATGTGTTATTTCAGACTATAATCTATATCTGTGACAAATTTCATCCAGATCCGTTTAGCCGTTCTGGCTTGAAAGAGTAACAAACATCCATACATCCATTCTCACAAACTTTCACGTTTTTAATATTATTAAGGATTTATTAAGGTTAACCAACAATTGTTACACTCTTAATGAATAAGGATACAAGCCAGTTGTCTGAGCTAAGTGTCTAATATCAAGCGATAACACAGCAAGCATTAATATGTACAAATCTTGGGAACAAATGATACAAACCCAAACTCCGAGCTGCTACTGAGAACGTAACATACCATCACGCCTGTATTCCCCGAAGGGTTAGGCAGAGGTGTACCTACTAATGTAAACCCACAGTTCGTTAGTGCTATGTAATAGGGGGTGAGCCTATTGCCATTAACCGGTCACAAATCCAGACTCCGAGCTGCTACTGAGAACTTCATAGAAAAACCCAATAACACTTTGCTCGACCTGGGGATTGAACCCGGGACCTCTCGCTTAGCAGTCGCTCTTAGAACCACTAGACTAATGACGCAATCCTTCGTGGGAACTTTTTGAAACATTTTTATCATTTTTGAATATCTGATGGTAAACGATTACCTACTGCCGCCCATGGACACCTGCAACACCAGAGGAGTCAAAAGTGCGTTGCCGGCCTTTTAAAAGCGAGTAAGTATCGGGGTTAGGGGTTTGGGCCTCCGGTATCCTCACTCACTTGGCGAAACACAACGTAAGCATTGTTTCACGCCGGTTTTCTGTGAGGCCGTGGTATCTCCGGTCGAGCCGGCCTATCCGTGCCGAAGCATGGCTCTCCCACGGGAAATCCGTAAAACGACAATCTATGAATTACAATGAGAAACACAAGATTCAATAAATATTCAATCTTCGAATGAATTAATCAAAACACTATGATATCAAACTACCTACCTATATCATTACAAAAATATTAAAACAATATTGAATACTCATAGATAAATATCAAATGCAATCCCTCAATATTTCCAAACCGATTAATTCTAATCGATATTCGTTATCCGATACTGAAGAAACACGATATAAATCAGATTAATCCATGATAAATTGTTTCGATTTAAATCGATTACATGGTTGCAAGTTTGACACCAAATAAACTGTTAGCACCTTAAAGATCGAATCGATAATCGAGGTTTTTATGTTTCCTTTAATAACTTTACACCTTTCGTTCGATTACCCAAATTAAAAACGGGACAAAAAGCGTTTGTTTTATGTCGGATCGTGTGTGGCACCAATCTTTTTGTTAAAAAAAATAAGTCCTCTGATACAGAATCAAAGTAACAATATATTACTTATTTCTATACAAGATGGCAGCACAAACAACATCGTATTTATAGTGCTACCTGGTGTTTTTTATTCGTGATAGGCTTACGCTTGACCGCCAGTTCGCCTGATGTTAAGCGACACTGCGATCTACGATGGAGTGCGCTTGCCTAGAAGAAACCGATTCACTCGTGATTTAAAGACACCCAGATTATATCTATTGGGGAAGACCCACTCGGGAAACGCATTCCACATTTAATGTAATGTATGTAATGTTCAAATCAACAAATTATTCGAAAAAAAGTATGTGCAATTTTAATTACATTAATTTATGAAGCCTGATTTACGTCAAAAGCTTAGCATACGCTTCAAGTGACCTCAATGAGTTAGGAAAGAAAGAAATATAACTTTTTATTTTATACTCAACCATTACGCACGATCTCCAAAGAGATGGACGAACGTCCTGGTAAAGCTAGCTGGGAGTCACAGGAAGCAGGCAGCATATAACCACTCCTTGTGGAAGTCTTTGGATGAGGGAGCAGTCTTTGAAATGTTCAGCAGTGGACGTCTATTGGCTGATATGATGATGATGATTACATTACATTACATTACACAAATTTGGAAAGGATTTCAACAACTAAACTGAACCTAGCTAATTTATCGGTGTAGTTATTTTATTCTGTGTAGTTATTACTTAGCCATGGGCCCTAGAATGGCTAAAACATAATAGGAAATGTAATAAAACCATATCTATTATTCATTTAAAAATAATTATAAATATTTTTGAATTGAAACGAAATAAGCAACAAAGAAATAACTGCCAACAATAAAACATTTACAATAAATAAACGTCTCGATAAAATATCTTGAATGTCTGCGGTAGAATTCCTTTATAAGGAACAAAATATTTGCGCTCTTCGGCACAAAATGTCACGAATGATGTCAATTAAACTTGTATTTTATTACGAGTTGACAATTTCTTAGCAAACAATTGTCATAGGGTTGACTCAATCAAGAATAATTAATAATAAAATATTCACTGAGATTGGTTCTGATTTCTGACACGCAAATATTAGACATTGAATTACAGCTACCTTTTACGGATTTTGTCGCGTTATATTGATTGAATAATGTCAACATAATGCAATAAAAAGTAATTTTATTTAAATATCTATTGCAGAAACTGAACTTCTAGAGTTTTTGCAAGAAATTATTTGGTACTAGCTTTTGCCAGCGACTTCGTCCGCGTGGAATAGTTACTTTGTTCCCTAGTTCTTCGCCCGCGGTTTCACCTGCGTTGCCCCGTTCCTAAGGGTTGTAGCGTGATGTTTTATAGCTTGAAACCTTTCTCATGAATCACTCATTTTCCCAACATTTCCCTTCACTGCTCTGCTCCTATTGATCGTAGCGTGATGAAAAGTATACTATAACCTGCCCAGGAGTATGAAGAACAATTGTACCAAGTTTCGTTGAAATCCGTCGAGTAGTTTTTGTTTCTATAACGAACATACAGACAGACAGACAGACAGACAAAAATTTTACTGATTGCATTTTTGGCGTCAGTATTGATCACTAATCACCCGCTGATAGTATTTTGGAAATATATTTCATGTACAGAATTGACCTCTCTACAGATTTATTATAAGTATAGAAGATATAGATCTATCTAGAGTTGCGATTTTAATGTAGCACAATCTAAAAGTCAGTTGCGGGTTATAATGTATAAATACACTAGTGGTCTTTTTTATGGGATAGGAGGGCAAACGAGCAGACGGATCGCCTGATGGTAAGCGATCACCACCGCACATGGACACCCGCAACACCAGAGGAGTCACGAGCGCGTTGCCGACCTCTTAAAAGGGGATTGGGCCTCCGGTAACCTCACTCACTCGGCGAAACACAACGTAAGCGTTGTTTAACGCCGGTTTTCTGTGATGCCGTGGTATCACTCCGGTCAAGCCGGCCCATTCGTGCCGAAGCATGACTCTCCCACGTAAAAAGTCCCGGCAAACCTTGTCTTGCCCTGTATCATCATCTTCCTGCCCTTGTCCCAATTTATTTGTGTTTGGCGCAGCATGTCCTTTTCTTCCATTCATCCTTCTCAACTGTCACCGATCCAGAACGCCATCTACCTGTCTTACCAAAACAGAAAACCTTACAGAAAACAACGCCATGTTCATTTGCGTCCGTGTTTTATTTATGTCAAATGTTTAAGCGGCGGTAGCCTAATGGCTAGGGTGTCGGACTTGGTTCATGTGGTTGTCGGTTCGAAACCCACCCATTGCACTACCGACGTGAACCCACTCGTAACACAAGCATTTAGCTTAGCACGAGGGGTTAACAAGAATACTAGTAATGTGTGGCCCGCATTGCTAGTAAGCTTTTTTAAAGAAAAAAAAATCTGTCAAATCCGTTCCCTATTCAAAATGTATGACAAAATAAATTTTCTTCATTATGTTCTTTTCGTAATTTTTTTCGATGCTTTAAATAGTTATTCTGCTATTCGGGGAGGAGAACATCCAAAAAAACAAAGATCATAAAAATTGGTCCAGCCGTTCTCCAGTTATAAGTGTTGGAACAAACCCGGCTTTGTTTTATATAAATATATTGATGAGAGATAGTTACTATTTCTTCGTGATAGGCTTGCGTTTAACCGCCAGGACGCCTGATTTTAAGCGAATCTGTGATCTACGATGGACCGCGTTTGCCTAGAAGAAACAGATTCACTCGTGATTTAAAGACACCCAGATTATAATCTATCGGGGAAGACCCACTCAGGAAGCGCATTCCACATTTCACCGGTACGCAAAAGTAAAATACAAAAACTACTTATATTATATTATATTTTTTTTTTATGTGATAGGAGGGCAAACGAGCCTACGGATCACCTGATGGTAAGCGATTACCGCCGCCCATGGACACCCGCAACACCAGAGGCGTCACAAGTGCGTTGCCGACCTTTTAAAAGAGGATTGGGCCTCCGGTAACCTCACTCACTCGGCGAAACACAACGTAAGTGTTGTTTAACGCCGGTTTTCTGTGAGGCCGTGGTATCACTCCGGTCGAGCCGGCCCATTCGTGCCGAAGCATGGCTCTCCCACGTGAATTATTATGTTTTAACTTAAAATATACATTTTTATCATGGTGTCAGATAATTTCGCAATATTCGATTTCAACTCGGACAAAAGTGGCTATCTTGTGATCTTAAACATTGATTAAATTTCTCGTTCAATTTTATGGTAGCATTATTGGTAGAATGGACATTTTTAATTGTTGACCCACTATAATAAAATGTTTAAGCACGTAAAAGTATTGCTTGGGGTGCATGTGGCAGTATCTAATGGTCTATAGAATCAACAAGTAATAACTTCATCATACCATCACGCCTGTATTCCCCGAAGGATTAGGCAGAGGCATACTTAATGTACACCCACAGTTCGCCGGTATGTTTAGGTCCCATGTTATAGGGGGCGAGCCTGTAGCCATTCACCGGGCACAAATCCAGACTTCGAGCTACTACTGAGAATTTCATAGAAAAACTCAATAACACTTTGCTCGACCTGGGGATCGAACCCAGGACCTCTAGTGTAGCAGTCGCGCTTGGAACCACTAGACTAATGAGGCAGTCAAAGTAATAACTTATTGAAGAAATTACGAGTGCGTTTTTAGGTTAGGTTATTAAAGTGAGTTTGTTTGTCTGATCAGTGGAAGTTTCTAAATTCATTGATAATTCATTACTTTATTTTTTATGTTCCCTTTGTTTGTGAACATTTTTTTAAATAAAATTACTATTTCGTATTTAAGGTTATTCTGCGTGCATTAAATTATTAATATGAACTTAGAGTTAGTAATTTTAACATTAAGACGCCATACACCGAAGTCAATTTGTGACCAGGATCCGAAACTTCGGGATTAAATAATATCAATACACCGTGACTGGTTTATTAGTCTTTAGTCGCAAGAAGTACGTCAGATAATAATGAGGTGTTGAATTCAATTCCCAGGTGGACAAGTGTCACTGTAAAAATCATCGGCCATGATTTGATTAGCAGTGATAGCTTATGTATGACCGTTGGACTGCTTAGTCAAAGATCTTGAGTTCGAACCCTAGGCACGCACTCTTGACTTTTCGTAGTCATGTGCGTATTAATAGTTAATTATCACGCACTTAAACCTGCATGCCTGAGACATTCTCGACAGCGTGTGAAGTCTACCAACCCGCACTAGGCCAGCGTGGTGGACTATAGCCAAATCCCTTTCATTCTGAGAGGAGACCCATGCCCAGCAGTGGGTCAGTATAATGGGTTGATTATAGACCCATGCCGAAAAGACGGGATTATACTCAATTCTAGGAATAGCTTTTACTATACAACCAAACCAGAAATCACAAAAAAACAGCTGTTCCATACACTCTGACGAGTTCAGAGTACACAAAATGTATGGGAACAGCTGTTTTTTTTTCGTGATTTCAGGGTTGGTTCCATAGTAAAAGTTATTCCGAGTAATGAGTATAATACCGTCCTTTCGGCATTAAAACGACTTAAGGGTGACGGTGTTTATGATTTGATAAAAAACAAATTACCTCCACAACTTTAAATTTTATCAGAAATTGAGCTTAGAATCTCCAAGTCCGTTATAAATCACTCGTCCTACCTCTTCATACAATAGTATGGCATTCAACCGCACTCGGTTTTATCGGCCGATAGATTTTCCGAGCGATTTCAGCAAACAAACGTCCAACGATTTATCGAATAATGTGGGAAAGCGTAAGAATTATCGCTCATTCGCTCGTATCGAATGGCAAAGCGAACTCGCTCGATTGGGCATTATGAGAGCAAATTTATTCATAATTCTTTTGTGAAAAGGTTTTAAATAATTTATTATATGCCCAGCTTGCTTGTAACGAAGTGATAATATTATATCTAATATTGTAGGGTTGGCGTAGGTGTGCGTAATTAACAACACATGTAAGTCTTATATGTTATTTTATTTACCGAATTACAAAGTATGTGCATACATAGCAACCCTAATGCGAACCAAGGGGTGGAATTGCGGGGCCTTCGCACTCCCTTGTCCTCCTAGCTACCCTCGTACCTAATGGCTTGCGTGGCTGCCGGTCAGGTCGAGAATTGTCCTTGAGAGGGATCAGCGGGGCCTCCGCTCTCTAAGGTTCCTAGCGATCGAATGATGATTTGCATGAGTCTTCACGGTTTATATTGGCGACAGATTTGTATGTGTGCAGGATCTTCATTATACACATCTGTAGTAACGCTGTGACAACGTTATGTGCTAATAGATGGCGTTAGTTGTCTATGATGACTGCATTTAAATTCTATGTGACGAGTGTCTAAGGTTATTCATGGTAACCGATAGATGGCGCTTGTTACATTCTCCCCCTCTGGTGCTCGATGATCGTCCCGAGAGAGTACCAGGATTGGTTTTTAAATGGTTTTCTTCTTGGGCCTTCCTCTACGTCTTATAGGTTTGACAGGAATAGGTATAGATTCGTCAGTGTCTCGTACTTGGAACGGTGTGATTGCAGATGTGATATCTTCCAACAGATTGTGTCGGATCACTGAGGTCCGCGACTTCATATATTGTGGATCCAATTTTATTAATAATTTTATATGGCCCGTCCCTGCGAGGTGCCAATTTTGAAGTGTAACCCTTATCTAGATTACTGATCGGATGAGTCTCGATCAAGACTAGATCTCCTTTTTCGTATCCAGGATCTGGCCTTCGTTTTTTATTTATTATCATGCGATTTTGTTCTTGCATTCGTTCTACATTATCTTTCGCAATTTGTAAATCTATTGCCAGTTTCTTGAGAGTAGGTGTTATTTCAGCTACGAAGTTTTCTGACTGAACTATTAAACTTAAATCATGTGTTAGATCATAAGGAGTTCGAAATACTCGACCAAATGTTAAATAGGCTGGTGAATATCCGGTACTTTGACACTTAGCAGTGTTTAAAGCAAACTGTATAGCTGGCAATGTTGGTGGCCAATTTGAATGTTCACCTCTGACCATTATTGCTATCTGTGTTTTCATGTCACGATTTCTTCTTTCTACCATATTGGCTTCTGGGTGATATACTGGCGTGAGTATGTGTTCTTTATTGAAACAATATGTTATCTTTTGCATTATTGCCGAAATAAATTGGGTACCGTTGTCGCTTATTAATTTTCTAGGTAAACCATATCTCATAAATATTTCATTTATTAGTATTTTAGCGCATGTTTCAGCGGTTGCTTTACGAATTGCGAATAATTCTATCCATCTTGTTGCTGTATCTTCAATTATGAAGATCCATTTTTCTTCTGTCCTTGCTTTTGGAAGTGGTCCAAATAGATCAATGGATAATACTTCAAACCTTTGGTTATTTGCTGAGGATTGGTACAATCCAGCAGGTTTCAGATTTGATGGCTTATATCGTTGGCATTCTATACAGGATTTGATATATTGAACAACATCTTTCCTTAATCCATTCCAATAAAAATGATTTGATATACGATTTATTGTTCTGTCTACACCCATATGTCCCGCTGTAGGAAGATCATGGTAAGTTTTAAGAATGTCAATGGTCTGTTGCTTGGGTATAACTAGTTTGGGGTTTTCATCATCTTGGTCAGGTGAATATCTATACAGAATCCCATGGTGGATTAGATAACCTTTCTTAAACCATTCAACATAGTCTTCTGTATTATCTTGTTTATTTTCTAGTGCGTTGATTATTATGGCTAACTTTTCATCTTTTAATTGTTCTTCTCGAATTGATTTAGCACTTTGTTTCGGCAATTCTATTTCAATGGCACAAGCTGTGCATTCTTCTTCATAATCATTGCATGGTGGGCGCGACAGCATATCTGCCAGAACATTTGTTCGTCCGGGTGTATACTGTATTTCAAATTCGTATGGTTGTAGTTGCAGTGCCCATCTTGCTAGTCGGCCTGTTGGAGTTTTGAGGCTCATTAACCACTTCAATGGCTGATGATCGGTAACTGTTATAAACTTAGTACCTTCAATATATCCTCTGAATCGTGCCACTGCCCATACTATTGCCAGTGCTTCCTTCTCAGTTACTGTGTAATTTTTCTCTGCGGAAGTAAGTAATTTGCTAGCGTATTCCACAGGCTGTTCGTCTTTGCCCTCCCCCTGCAGTAAAGCTGCACCTATAGCGAATTGACTTGCATCGGTTTTTAACACAAATGGTTCATTATTATTTGCTTGTCGAAGTACAGGGCTAGTGATTAACGCTTGTTTTATTTTATCGAATGCATTTTGTTGTTCTATTTTCCATTCCCAGCTACTATTTTTTTTTGTTAAGTTGGTTAAAGGTCTTGCAATTTCTGCGTAGTTTTGTATGAATCTTCTATACCACGAAGCTGTTTGTAGGAAAGATACCAGTTGTTTAAGGTTTGCCGGTGGTGATAGCTGCAAAATTGCTGCAGTTTTCTCAGGATCAGTTTTTATACCTTCTGGAACTATAATGTGTCCCAGGTATTTTATTTTACAACATCCAAATTTGCATTTTTCTCGGTTTGCACGTAGGTTATATTCTATCAGTTTTTTAAAGATATCTTCTAAATCATTTAAGTGATCTTTAAATGTGGATGACCTGAGGTGTAGATCATCTAAATACGCAAGTATGTACCTAGTTTTGAGACTTCTTATTAATCTATCTATTAATCGTTGAAAAGTTGCTGGAGCATTTCGTAAACCAAATGGCATTCGTTTGAATTTATATGTTCCAAATGGTGAAACAAATGCTGTTTTTTCCTGATCGTCTAAATGTACAGGTATTTGCCAGTACCCTGATTGCAGGTCTATTGTAGTCATAAAAGGCATAGCTTTTGCCTGATGCAGCAAGTCATCCATTCTTGGCAACGGATATCGATCTGGTTTTGTAATTTCATTTAAACGGCGGTAGTCTATACACACTCTGACATCTTTATCTCCTTTAGGTACAAGTATTACTGGGGCACACCAGGGAGAATCACACTCTTCAATGACGTCGTTGCCTAACATTTCATCAATTTTAATCTTAAGTTGCTGTTGACGCAAAGGCGACATACGATATGGTTTGACTGCAATTGGTTGGTGAGATCCTGTGTGGATGCTATGTTTAATGTGAGATGTCGGCGGCCCATGTTTATTAAAAACATTTTGATATTTATTTAAAAGATTATTTAATTGAAGCCTTTCATCCATAGTTAGTAATTCACCTTCATCATGTCGTAAGTTTATATTGGGATAGTCGTCGTTGAAAAATAAATCAATAGAATAGAATTGAATAGGATTTATTGGTAAGTATTTAATACGTGGATCTTTACGTTTAAGAAAGTCTTCATTTTCGGCTCTTGGTTCACGTGGACGCGAAACTTTTGTAGGTGAGTCCAGTTTAATCAGCTTCCAGGGAATTTCTGAAGTATCTTCGTAGACTGGTGATATCAGATTGGGGGGTGTATTTGCTATCGGTGATAATAATGTCAACTCTCTTGCCCATTTCATAAACTCCGGTATGTCTTTGTCAGGCCAGTCATTATTTGACGATTCCTCTTTATTATTAAAGTCTAACTTCATTGCAAGATGTGAAGATAGCTTTAGTTTCTGATTAGTAATAGCTTGTGTTATAACTGGCTCACTTTTCAGTTGCAAGAAGTTGAATGTATGTTCTGGATCATCAATGAAGAACCAACAACGTTGTGGCAAATTTAAAATAATTCCTGCTGCTTCCAGGAAGTCTATTCCTAACAGCGTGCGGGTATTTTCTTCGGTTGGCATGGCTGCCATAGTGATAGGGATGCAACGATTACCGATTGAGATTTCGGTGGTTGTGTTGAGCAGGGTGATTTCCTTTCTGCTTCCATCTGCCAAGTTTATAACAGATTGTTGTTTAGTGAAAGAGGCACCTGCCGCGGCCAATATTTTATATAATGAGGAGCCAGCGATGCTTGTCCGAGCTGCCGAGTCTAAGTACGCGTAGCCTGTTTGGTCCTTCACCTTTATTTCAATTGTAGGTATTTTGACGCCACCTTGTATAGGTATAGGTACCATTGAGTAAAAAGCTACAGGCTTGGGCGGAGTTTCTTTGTTTTTGCAATTGGTGCAATTACTTCTATAGACTCCAGGGGCGCCACATCCATAACATTTAAGAGTTACTTCGGAACTTGTACTTGTGCCTTTTTTATCTTCTTCTGATTTGCGCTTACGGCATTCTTCAAAGAGATGTCCACGCCTTCCACAAAATGTACATTTTTTTGGTTTTGGCGGAGGCGTGTTTGGGCGTGACACTTCACGCTCCAGGTTTTCAAAATGACGGCACTTTGAAAGTAGTTCGGTGAACGTTTTCACTTCATGTCGAGGCACATTTTTTTTCATTTTATAGTTTAAAAGGCCGTAAATAAGGTCAATTTGTTCCTCTTCTTTGTATCGTTTGGTGGGTAGTTGCGCTAAAAGAGCTCGTTTTGTGCACAAAAAGGTATCAATGGGCTCACTGTCTCCTTGTTTTTTTGAAAAAATTTGCAGATATACTTCGTGAGGTTGTTTTTTGGGGGCGAATGCGCTTCGAATTAATTTTATAGCGGTGTCCCAATTCTTCGCTTCCGATTTCACACCTTGCCACCACGTTGATGCATTTTCAGTAAGGAGCAGTCCTAGACCTTCTACGGCGTCTTCATCATTAATATTTTCAATTTTCTTAAAAATTGATATGGAATTGACAAATTCTTCAACTTTTTCGTAATTTCTTACTCCGTTAAAACGGGATGAACATTTTGCGAAACTTTTGCGATTCATTTCTGAATTGATAGATGTAGAAGCCAAACTCTGAACAATACGGTTAATATGATCTTCACTTGATGATAATGTTGTCGATGCAATAGATTGTATTAACCGACTGAGTTGATCTTCATTCATAGTGACAGACGTCATTCTTCTTGACATACCCTTTCGTGTGGGTAGTTGTGGATTTTTTTTTATTATTTTTATCAACTCGGGTGGTTGTATAAATTTACGTTGGGCGCCAATTGTAGGGTTGGCGTAGGTGTGCGTAATTAACAACACATGTAAGTCTTATATGTTATTTTATTTACCGAATTACAAAGTATGTGCATACATAGCAACCCTAATGCGAACCAAGGGGTGGAATTGCGGGGCCTTCGCACTCCCTTGTCCTCCTAGCTACCCTCGTACCTAATGGCTTGCGTGGCTGCCGGTCAGGTCGAGAATTGTCCTTGAGAGGGATCAGCGGGGCCTCCGCTCTCTAAGGTTCCTAGCGATCGAATGATGATTTGCATGAGTCTTCACGGTTTATATTGGCGACAGATTTGTATGTGTGCAGGATCTTCATTATACACATCTGTAGTAACGCTGTGACAACGTTATGTGCTAATAGATGGCGTTAGTTGTCTATGATGACTGCATTTAAATTCTATGTGACGAGTGTCTAAGGTTATTCATGGTAACCGATAGATGGCGCTTGTTACAATATGTTTTTATCAAGGGCCTGTGATTTTATTTCCTGAAAATCGTCTTACGACTTCAGCTGGGCTAAAAATCTGTTTACATAACATACCATCACGCCTGTATTCCCCGAAGGATTAGGCAGAGGCGTACTAATGTACACCCACCGGTTCGCCGGTATGTTGAAGTCCCATGTAATAGGGCGCGAGCCTATTGCCATTAAACGGGCACAAATCCAGACTCCCAACTGCTACTGAGACTTTCATAGAAAAACCCAGTAACACTTAGACTTCCTCATTAGTCTAGTGGTCCCATGCGCGACTGCTACGCTAGAGGTCCTGGGTTCGATCCCCATGTCGAACAAAAAGCCTGTTTACAATCATAATATAATATCATAGTAGAAGATTGAACATGGCACAGTTATTTCAGCCGTGAAATTTCACAGCCTATTAATTGTGGAGTGATTTTCTGTTACATTTATTAGAATGAAATTAATATTAAAAAGTCAGACATTTTGATCTTATAGGTACTCGTATTACACTTATGTTTGGTATAGCTAATTTAATTTTCATATTTCATGGTTGGTCCCATGGTAAAAGCTATTCATATTTATTAATACTGTTACGAGCTGGGGTTCGGGAAAAATTTAATTAACACCAATTTCACCGAAACAACAAAGACTTATATAATATATATACTTATTTATTAGAAATTACAGAGAAAGTCACTATACTATCATTTGTCGCACTATAATGTCACAATTGTAATCTGAATGAACTTCGTTTCGATATTCACTTCACCGTGTCCAGAACTAAACTGCCCTGGCCGACCTTCACGACCAGTATTTATATGAGTCACAAACATTCTAGAATCGAACATGATTGGCCCACAAAATACGAGTAGGTACCTAATCGTCTATTGTTTACGGCCATTGACCTCGAACCCGGCTTTCTTTCGAATGTTCTACTTGCTTCTACGACTTATCTAGAATCTTCGTGACCCATCTCCGTACTTCTAATAGTTACTCGGCGTAACAATACGTTAGTTTTTTTGCATGAAAACAACCATTTAAATTTCACGATGTATAATCACTGACAATACTTTAGAAGATGGAGCAGATCACATTGAAGTGCTTTGTAGGTGTGTAGTATATATATAACTGGATTAAGGGTATTACATTGCCCAATGACCTTGAGGATTTAGTCTTTGTGCTAGTATTTGTTAGTCACAGCCATTGCGGGGGTGCTTCACGTGACGTGCTAGTGAGGTTTCGGGCATTTCTTTATTATTTCAAAATATTCAAAGAAATAAGACAGTAAAAACAATACAAATTGTTAATTACGTCATTACAATTTTTTTGGTATAAAATTCATGACTAACTATTAAGCCGTTAAAGAGAAAAAAAAACAAATTAGGTTAAAAAGGCCTATTTACTTCAATTATTATCCAAAACTGGAGCAAATTTATAAAAATTTTAAACAATAAATATATATATATATATATGTTATACCTGAAGTATAACATATATTTTTTATATGGCAAAAGCACATAAGGATTCCACTAGAAACTTCTTTAAAGCTAGGGTGTTTTTTGGATTTGAGCGATGTAATGCCCTTAACAGTGGACAATGTGATTTAATTGAAGTGTGATTTATTTATCAGGCTACGCAAAAAAAGGTACCTTGGAAGTGTGACGTATAAAACATCATTTCATATGATTTTTGACATGCTATTGCATTTCATACTACATACAGACAACCGTTTCAGTCTACGTGTTCCTGACCAAATCTATGAAAAGTTTTCGCTTAGTTTCTAGTGCCTCATTAGTCTAGTGGTCCCAAGCGCGACTGCTACGCTAGAGGACCTGGGTTCGATCCCCAGGTCGAGCAAAGTGTTATTGGGTTTTCTGTGAAATTCTCAGTAGCAACTCGAAGTCTGGATTTGTGTCCGGTTAATGTAATAGGCTCGCTCCTTATTACATGGGACCTAAACATAGCGGCGAACTGTGGGTGTACATTAGTATGCCTCTGCCTAACCCTGCGGGGAATATAGGCGTGATGGTATGTAGTTTCTAACACACTTATAGTATTTTATATTCAGCACATAAGCAAAAACGCATTTAGGTTCAAAACAAGAGATTTTAGATAAGTCACCATCTGAGGATTGTTCAAATCATAACAGAGAGATATGAAGACATTGACAAACGTTGCGCCTCGGGAGATGTATGGTGCAAGGCAGAGGAGACAGGCGTTCATCTTATTCATACTTTTTACAAGTTCGCCATTATATTTAGGTCCCATGTATAAGGAGCGAGCCTATTATCGTACAGTAATAGCCTAGTGATATGACCATTAGACTGCGAAGTCAAAGGTCTCGAGTTCAAATGTAAGGCCTGATTAATAATATTTTTAAGGGTTGTCACGCGAATCATTCTTTTCCCAATAGTGTTGTCAAGGGCTTCCAGTTTAATTAGATATGGAGCTAAATATCAATATCCTATACGAAGCGACCCAATTTCTGAGAAATGCCGATATCCTAACTATAACTAGAAATCTATTCTAATATTACAGTGGACTAGAATCCAGTCACTACCATTTAGATAGGCGTCTCATAGGAGGTGAAAATATCTGACATGACAGAATTAAAAGGTCCTGTCACAAATATGTGACAGGACATTTTAATTCTGTCTGGCTGGTACCCACCCTTACGTCGGGATCTATCGTATTACACCTTGGCATATGTTTCGCATCCGAAGTTCCTACTCGGTTACTGCGGCTCTAGCAATCTGCAATCTGTAGAGACTCTTAGGCTCGGCAACGCATCAACAACTTCTTTAATGAAATGAAATGAAATGATGATATGAAATTATATTTATTTTCTGTAAATAGATCTCTCAAGGATACTTTTACATGTCTTTTTTTTAAGTAGGTACTAGATGGTGTCGGCATTTCCTAGCTGACGACCTCTGAGAAGAAACACCGAAACACACTCAGAGAATCATGATCTCTTTTGAAGTCCAGACATGCTAGTAGAAGAATATGTGAGGGATACAATGCAGAGCAGTGTCTGAAATGGCCTTTTGAAGAAAGATCCATAACCGCTTTGAGTAGACCAGTCCCATCCGACGGTAAACATGCATCAGACATTGTGTAGCTCGACAATATTATAGGGAGCTCTACAATCCGTCACACGACGATACCAGATCGGCGGAACATTTGCGTAGGCCACATAAAAAAATCTCGAAGCCACCAGACAGTTAAAAGTTAAAAGACGTACCTAGTATATCTAGCCTACATCGTGCTCACATTTACATAAAATCCTTTTAACATTAATTTAATTGCATTATTTATTGAATTTAAGTGTAAAATTTGCCAATAATGTCATCAGTGTTGGAGGTGTCTGAGGTGTCTGGCTCTAACGTAACTAATAAAAATATAAGCCATGATTATTATCGTCTAGTTATCTTTTTAACTTGTTATTACATTGGTTAGCCAATGCCTGTGACTTTATCCTCATAAAACTTCAGGATCTCGTGTGACTCCCTTAGGGCTGAGTTTCTTAGCTTTACTTCTAGAAACCAACGAAGATATTCGTACATGTACGAAATTTTAATTTAGAAAGGTTCACAGTATTCTAGTATTTTTTAAGATGCAATTGTTTGTAAATGGTTTTTCTATTAATATTTTCTATACCATCACGCCTGTATTCCCTACAGGGATAGACTGCGAAGATATACAGCTCACCGGTATGTTTTAGATCTTATAATAGATAGCGAATCAAAACTCCAAACTGCTTATTAGCATATTAAGAACCAAAATGCTCATGCTCATGACTGCCTCATTGGTATAGTGGTCTTCAGCGTGACTACTACGTTAGGGGTCCTGGGTTCCATTTCCAGATCTAGCGAAGAAGAAAGAAGAAAAAGTTTTTATTTCCGTCCGTATGAGGCACAAAAAATCTTAACGTGGGAGTTAATCGCTTACCATCAGGCGATCCGTCTGCTCGTTTGTCCCTCTATCCCATAAAAAAACCATAATATTAGCTTAAAAACTAACCAAACTACCTATTGTAAAGGCTGCTTATGAAATGGCAGCTGGTAACACAGCTATCTACCAGAGGGAAAGGGGTACCAACAGAATTTATAACTTAATGTTAGTAATATCAAATGACAATATGAACAGAATATTTTTTTTAACAAACATTGCCCCAAACACCCGGATTTTCTACTGTATCGTGGGTGCGTTTACAATCACAAATTCTCACATACACAAATTTTCATATATTTAATCATCAGTTTAAAACAGAGAAATGATATTTACTCTTAGCTGTATATATTTTTTTTATAAATGTATGTATATATATTTATTGTTTACCCTTAACTAATTTTATTGTTTCTTTTGAACTGTACAACGCTTTGGTTCCTTACTGTAACGTGTGCATGTGTATTTAAAATCAATAAATAATATTTCATAAATTCAAAGGTATTTTGTAATTCGAAGTGTTATTAGGTTCTCACATATTACATCTCTGCCTAACTCTTCAGGGAATACAGGCATGATGGTTAGTTAAGTCCTAACACTTGAATCTACGTAATAACAGGGTCAATGATCTCTAGTACATAATTATTGCCAGATTGCGCTAGCTTATTGCTAACAACAACCTAATCTGTTTCACTAACTACCTACCTATAATTGACATATTATGGTGTCAAATGCACTATGTAACGGATATTGATACATTCTAAGATTTATAAGAGTCATGAGAATCGGGTTCTTGGTAAAATATCCTCATTAACTGTATACTTTATAGTTTTTAGGGTTCCGTACCTCAAAAGCAAAATACGAAACCCTTAGAAGATCACCTTGTTATTTTAGTAAAGGAAAAATTCAATCGCGGGCAGGTATCGAACCTACGTCTCCTGGTTGGATACACCAGACGCTTTGACCTCTAAGTTACCGCGAACCCCACCCGCCTGATTGAAATTTTGCCTTCCTATTCTGAATTTACGTCATAAGGTGACGGTGGCGACTTCTATGAAAAGCAAGTTACCTTGCTTTTCATAGAAGTGTTAGTTCAATGACGTACGATGCCACCTTACCTTTTAACTATCTTTTTGTGATTTTTTTGCATTTTCCATGCTAAGATTATAAAGTTATTTCAGTAAAGGATATTTTTTTTTAATTCTCCCTTACAGTTTGTCACCCAATGCGACAGCGAGGACTTTTATAAATCTATCCATAACTATATGTAATATAATTATATTAATTAATGATATTCTACACACTATACCATACCCATACTAATTTAAATGTAAATTAAATATTACTTAAAAAAATAAAAACAATTTTTATAACAGAGGTTATATAATAGTACTTTCGCGAATTCACTCTGCCCACATGTAAAAATATCAATAACTTTGTGAATTTCATTAACGTTACGGATTGCTTGTGTAACAAGTGTATTAGCGAGAAGGTTAGTCCTAGCCGCTGGCACCACCAACAGGGGCGGGCTCCGCCGCCTTCCTACATAGCCGTCTGGTACACACAAACTCAACCTCCATAGTACCCCCGGGTTATGTTCTATGCCACGGAGTAATTTCACCAAATATGCGACAAGTAAACATAAAGTTATGGCATACTTCTCAATACAAAGAATATATTTTGTCTGACACGTTCCCAATACAACCATAGTATGATACGATGTAGTGGTCACACTCCTTAAATAGGCCCATCAACATAAACAAAATTGAATTGGGTTCAAAAATAAGGAAGTTATAAGAATTTTAATTTTAACTGTAATCGTGAAAATATATATAAAATACTTACGGAGATTATTATTGCTAATTACAGTAACCATCATAATTTATCATAAAATAATTTTATCAATACATCAGCATTAAAATATGGCAGCCGACAGAGCAATATTCGACCCAAAACCAGTATAGCCCCCAAAATAATACATAACCCTACTATTTCTATGAAAATATGGCTTGTTTGACATGTTAGGGTTGTCCCACGCGGCACCACAGAAGGTCTAACCCTTTATGTTTTTAGAGATATTCGTCTCAGGGGTACAAAATGGACTTTCGTTAAAGCTATATATATTATTATAGTGGTAGACGCTTTCGGGTCAAATTGATGGGCGTCTTTGCGTGTTTTGTCTTACTATGAATAGGTTTTTGGGTAAGGTAATATTAGTTTCTGTCTCTAACGTTATTTGCAGGTTAAAACTGAATTTCAAATACCCCTTTAAACCACACTAAAGCTTGTTAGAATTATTATACAAACATCAACAACATTCTAACTTAGAAGGGTTGAGCAAAGAGCAAAAAATTCCCAGCAGCAGCCTGGAGTTTGGATATGTGCTCCCTATTACATGAAACCATCAAACTTACCGGCGAAATGTGAGTGTATAACAATAGTACAACCTCTGCCTAACCATTTGGGGAATACAGGCGTGATAGCATGTACAATCGACGAAAGAATTAAATACACACTATACAGGCACTAACTGACGTTTGCATCTTGAAATAGATGGTTTGGGTGAGTAATAAGGTAGCTAATAACACCTGCGTTTCTACACATATTTTGTCAACACACTAATGTAGTTAGCAGTCTGTATATCTAACTGGTTTGTTGACTGTAAGGCCAAGAATACACGTCAGATATTGTTTCCGATTGTCTGATCAGACTATAGAAGCGTATTCATTCGATAAAGAACGAAGAAAGAAAGAAAGAAAATGTTTTTAGTTTCGCCCTTATGACACACAACAAATCAAAATGCAACTGTACAATCAAAAACTTATATGTAGGAAAAGGTTGCGCAAAATAGAAAAACAAAAAATGGGAGCTGGCAACACAACAGGCATGGCCATCTACCAGAGCCACAGATTAAGGAAACTATAGAAGTTTATGGATGATCGGATCGATACACGTCCGAATTTTCTATCCGACATTTTGTAACCTGCCTTTTTCAGAGCTATCAGTGGGAAATTTTGATACTTATGAAGACGAATGTATATTTTTTATGCAGAGCGTACCGTCAGAAAATCTAAAAAAAAAAAAAATACGCGTGGGCACTGTTTTAGACTCAGATGTACAATCCGACTATGGAATCGAGCGTGTATTGAGTGTTTGAACAAATATACGGCGGGAACCGACTATCGTATGGAAAAATCTGGAATGTATTCTATGTATGCATTCCTAGCAGGGTATGAAAAGTGTTTATTAGGTAAGTAGGTACCTATATCTGGTTTTAATGTTATTGCTTTTCCGGTGAGATGATAGTAAAAACATTTTTATTTACCGTTTATTACCGCGTGGTGCTTTCAGTCTAGGAAGCGGTAACTGCAGTATGAGGTAGGTAATGGACCGGCAACCAATTACTATAAAAAAGTGCATTTTAAAGAGTTTCTTGTTGAGGATAATAAGGCGTAAGTAATTTTTGTTATCCATATAAAAGTGAAATATGACTTTCTTATTTCACGAAACCTCAGCAATTGATACTACGGCCTCACAGAAAACCGGCGTAAAACAACGCTTACGTTGTGTTTCGCCGAGTGAGTGAGGTTACCGGAGGCCCAATCCTCTTTTAAAGGTCGGCAACGCACTTGTGACTCCTCTTTTGGTGTTGCGGGTGTCCATGGGCGGCGGTAATCGCTTACCATCAGGTGAACCGCCTGCTCGTTTGCCCTCCCATCACATAAAAAAAAAATATCATGAATATGGAATATGCATAAGATTCAATTTGTGAAAAATATTTTTTTTATTTGTAATCTATATTACTAAATAATAATGTCCATGCCATATTTTTTTTACATAATCACTTTTCCAGCAAGATTTTAATTATTTATAAGCAGAAAAAGTGCGCGACAAATTTATTAAATCAAAACGGAACTTACGACAGTCTACGTTGTGACGCTCTCATGACGTCACCGTAAACATTTAGGTTTGTAATTACTAGGTATAACATTGATTTCTGTCCTCTTACATGTTTGAATTAGTTAGTAAACTAAAAATATAGATATTTGATTGGATAAAACGATCAATAAATTTTAAGATCGATAAAACAGTGACTGTTTTTGCGGAAACTGACGTCACAGTCTACGCGGCCAATATGGCGGCGTTTAAATCTCCCGTATCTGATTGCAGTTTTGAATATTTATTTTTATGATTAAATAATAATATTTTTGTCAAAGAAATATTTTTTACGGTGCTTTAATAGTGCAAAGTATTGATTAAAAATATAAAAAAATACTTAAGCATATTATTGAAAAAACTATATCTAGTTTATATTAACATACATATCGTCACGCCTGTATTCTCCAAAGGGTTAGGCAGAGGTGTACTAATGTACACCCACAGTTCGCCGGTATGTTTAGGTCCCATGTAATAGGGGGCGAGCCTATTGCCATTAACCGGGCACAAATCCAGACTCCGAGCTGCTACTTAGAATTTCATAGAAAAACCCAATAACACTTTGCTCGACCTGGGGATCGAATCCAGGACCTCTAGCATAGCAGTTGCTCTTGGGACCACTAGACTAATGAGGCAGTCCAGTGTAAGTTTTAAGTACCATGTAATAAAGAGTGAATTTATTTATATTAACCGGGCACAAATCCAAACTCTGAACTGCTAAGTCAAAGTCAAAGTCAAAATTATTTATTTCAATTAAAATTAAATTAAATAATTAATTAAAATAATTAAATAAATTTTGATTTGATTTGATTTGATTTGAATTAGACCATTAAAAAGGTACTTTTGAAAAGTCAAACTAATTGCACGGTTCCAAAAAGTGGATCTTATGGAGAAGAGTCGGCAAGAAACTCCATAGATACTCTTTTAAAAAAAAAACATGATTACAATATTAATCTTTACAACTTTGTTTTAAATAGTTTGATAATTATGCAGTTTGATGCTATTGAAAATTTCCTAAGGCAGCCCATAATAATTTGCTTGACCTGGAAATCGAATCCAGGAAGGACTACGGTAAACAGATCAAATATAAAAAATATCTATTTTTGTTTCCCAGAAATAATCTATCTGAACTTATTACAAACTTCCTGTGTCAACCTATCATCCCATATTGCAGTCCAGATTAATCTATTATAAAGCCTTTTACAAACGACACTAAAAATAATATTTATACTCCGATGGCAATTTTATTACTGTACGTCACTATAAGTTCGCTGCGTGAAATTGCATTTTTAACGATGCAGGTTGTATTAAAAATATTATGATTCAATCGGATTATGTTTGCGAGGTAAATTGGGCTGACAGGAGGCGGTTGGCAATTAAAGCGATGATACTCCAAGGAGGGCTTTAGTAAGCTTAAGAAGAAGAAAAATGTATCCGTCTGCTGCGACTTCCTTGCTCAGTAGGAACATTGATTGTCCAACGCCAGTCAAAACGAGAAAGACGGTCATCTATCCCTGTCTTTTCCATCCTATCAGCTATAATTGAACGTAATGTCCTAGTGAATTCATTTTATGGCAAAAATACAAAAAATAAGAATTTTGAGTTCTTTTGTTAAATAATCAGATCTCCACGATCTGTGATCTTATTCCCCCTAGCCCTTTCCACTATCGGACGACCAGAAGCACGAAAAAGCGTCATCGATTCATGGTGGACATTAAAAAAACCCGAACGAAACGTTTTAAGTCCACTTTTATCATGCGTACCGCTGAAATATGGAACGCACTTCCCGAGTGGGTCTTCCTTGATAGATATAATCTGGGTGTCTTTAAATCACGAGTGAATCGGTTTCTTCTAGGCAAGCGCGCTCCATCGTAGATCGCAGTGTTGCTTAACATCAGGCGAATTGGTGGTCAAGCGTAAGCCTATCAGGAATAATAAAAAAAAGTGCAATGTATTGGATGACAGCCGGAAAAAAATATTGCTATGCCTCTATTTGTCCGGTCAATTTAGCTCAAAAATAAGGCAAAGGTTACAATAATTCGCATAGCGCTGAAAATTGGCACGAATGTTGGGAACACCATTATAAATTAATTTTGATAGTTCTCATCGATCCGACATCTGCAAAAAATACCACTAGAATAAACGATAATACAAGTACCTACCTAATATGTAACAAAACACAGGAACAAAGATTACTATCACACACATAGAAAGAATAAAGGAAATTCTGAGTACACCTAACAATAACGTCTTTGAAAATTTATTGAAAAAATATCCGAAACCAAACATATTTCAATTTTCCGTTTCCCTTACAAAAAATTCCTCGAGTTAGGGAATGAAATCACAACATATTCCAAGCTTTGTCTATCTTAGCATTTTGCTGAATGCCACGCAAAACGATAAAGGGCATGATATACTTAGCTTACGCTACGTTACTAGATTTACTTTGAATATTCGTAAAGTAGAGCTGTCAATTTTTTTTTTTCAAAATTAATTTTATTTCTTAAAAGTTCAAAGTTACGTAATAATATTGTGTAACTGAAATTACACGTTACACAACACGCAAATTGGTTTTAAGATTGGTTGTAATCAAAAAGGAAAAATCTGTTATGAAAATATAGTATTCATAATAAATTTCCCAGATTGAAATCTGACACTGTAGAGGTAAAATCTACCGTTGCATATTTTTCTGATAAATGTTACTCAATTCAATATTTATTTCAATTAGTGATGCAGAGAACGACATAAATATTAATATACGATGATTTTTCATGTGTGACAGGATTTCCATGAATGAATTCTACATAAATTCTATGAAAGCTTTTTTAACCAAATTAATGTCCTGAGTATTTTCATTGAAATGTAGATTAGTTTAAATAATAAATGTTTATAATATTTATCCACGAGCCTTTCCCATATAAGCATGTTATACAGGGTTATTAGTAATCTATCGTAAACCGCGTATGGGCTACTTCTATACACCTTAACGAACAACTTTTACTCTATGACTTTTCTCAAAACCTAATACATTTATTAGAAAAAATAATCAAGTTCTGCTAGTACTATCTAATACTGCTTAGCTGTTTAGGCGCGACCAAGTGCAGTGTCGGCGGCCGAGCGCCGGGCGCATGCTAAACATTTAAAAAGATATAAATTTTAATGGATGAAATATTCGATCTCAGGCAGGGTTCGAACCTGCGTCCGTACGGCTAGTGAATGCTTTAGCCGAGTAAACTACCGAAACCACAGCCTGCTAAGTTGAATAATATATCTTCCACTTGCTGCCTCTTTAAGGTCATATTGGCTCCATCTATTGTAACCTGTTCGAACCTTGCCTGAGACCGAATTTTTCTTCCATTAAAATGTATATCTACGAGACAGTTTTTGAAGTGAAAACTTCTTTAGGCGTTGAGCACTTTATGGGTGAATAAAAATCATGGAATTCGCGTCATTGTCACCTAACGCTTACCATGAGCTATACTGTGAATATATATATGTACTTTTTTGGTGAACAATAAGCATGAAACTCGCGTCATCGTCACCACACGCTTCCCACTTATCGACGAAATTATTCACGAATTACTTAGTTTTTACTTCTATCGGCAGTCCCCAAAGACTGCCCTACATTTTTTTCTTTGTTGACCTACGTTGTCTATGCCGTCGCATAACCTAATGATGTCATCAACGTAAATCAGTTGAGTCGGCGCAGACTCTCGCAGTGAATTTGTCACGGGCGCCGTTCGCCCGTGATTTCGCACCAATAAGGCTCATTACTGTTTCTCTATCACTGTCTGCCTGTTTAGAAGATGGATTTACGATTTGTTGACTAAGAACAAATTTACGTTTGTAATTGGTGTATAGGGGTTGATTTTAGTTAGTTTGACTGTTAGTATAGTTGGTGGTGGTGGGTGGAATTTTATTGGTTCATGTTTGTCTTATTTACGCGCTAGAATTACCTTACGTATTCTGGGTATAATACAAACATTACATTTTTTTTTATTCGTGATATTTATAGCGATATTCGTGATTTTTATAGCGATACAGCGATCTACGATGGAGCGAGCTTGCCTAGAAGAAATCGATTCACTCGTGATTTAAAGACACCCAGATTATATCTATCAGGGAAGACCCACTCGGAAAGTGCATTCCATACTTCAGCGGTACGCATGATAAAAGTGGACTTAAAGTGTTTCGTTCGGGTTATTTGAATGTCCAACATGAATCTATGACGCTTTTTCGTGCTTCTGGTCGTCCGATAGTGGAAAGGGCTAGGGGGAATAAGATCGTGGAGATCTGATGCACACTCTCCGAAATGTATCACATACATCACGTCAAATCATTTGTAATATAAAATACAGTACAATAGGTCGTAAAATTTAGATTTTTTAACGGAATCCTTCTCTCTTAATCGCAAAAGATAAAGAGAAAATACCTACTTACATACCTACCTAAAATATGTTTGTTAAATCACTTAACATAACATGCCATCACGCCTGTATTCCCCGAAGGGTTAGGCAGAGGTGTACTTAATGTACACCCACAGTTCGCCGGTATGTTTTTAGGTCCCATGTTATAGGGGGCGAGCCTATAGCCATTAACCGGGCACAAATCCAGACTCCGAGGTGCTACTGAGAATTTCATAGAAAAACCCAATAACACTTTGCTCGACCTGGGGATCGAACCCAGGACCTGTAGTGTAGCAGTCTCACTTGGAACTACTAGACTAATGAGGCAGTCCACTGTCCACAGTACAGTTAAATCACTTTAGTAAGACAATGAAGAAAAATCTTGAAAACTGTTTTTTTTAAATCTCGTCATGGGATATGGTGCCACACTTTTTGTGTATTTGTGAGTGTCAAGTTTAAGGAGCAAGCATGTAATAATTAGTTTCCGTCATGGGATTATATTACTATTAAATGGCGCCATACCTTTTGTGATTGCCAGTGGCAAGTATACAGAAACTTCACTAAAGCTTCGATGGAGTTTAGGAGTGAACACAAAAGTCACGATTTTCAATTTTATATCATGTGCCTCCATTCGCACACATTCACGAACAATTAATGGTTAACTATCCACTATAATTACACATTAAACTTCGGAAAAACACAAGCTTTCGAAAATAATATAAAACCGACAAAATGCACTTCACATTTTTTCGCCTAAACTCCTTGAAAGAAGTTCAACGCTTTATGTATAAAAAAAAATACACAAATCGCTACGTACGAGTAGCTTTAATCTTTTGATACTCTTTTACAAAATACATCACTTTCACAAATAAGAGAGAGAGCGTGAGCTTGTTTTAAGTGAGAAGAATGAAGCGGGTTAAAAATGTTCCCTCCCTTTCTACTATCGAAGGGCCAAAAGCACGAAAAAGACATCGATTCATGGTGAACATTCTAAAAATCCGATTGAAACGCTTTAAGGCTGATCGTTCAGCTGAGCCCGCGAAATTCGAATTTCAAGTGATTTTTCGCAGTTTGTACGTCTATAACAAGTTCTAGATTCATGGCAGTTATAATTGCGACATTAACTATACAAACTTCACAACTGAGAACTAAAGCCTTTACTTATAAATCCTTATCAAGCCAAAAACTTGGCGCAAGCTGTGTAATTGGTCAAAATTGACATTTTTAGATAAAAATGCTGTATTTTGTATAGTTAATGTCGCAATTACCATTACCATGAATGCAGAACTTAATAAAGACCTACAAACTGCGAAAAACCACTCGAAATTTGAATTTGGCGAGCTCAGGTGAACGATCCGCCTTAAGTTCACTTTTAAGTATGAGTAACTTTTTTTATTAGGTTAGCACTGGAAATCAGCGCTGCGCTGTGTTGCAAGCATTTTTTGTAATGCAGTGCAGTATAAAGCTGAGTGCCACCTCTTTTCCTTGCGGGGATCAGACGCAGTATTTGTATTGTTTAATTTGTTTGTTTTCGTTTATTTATTTTAATATTTTTTTTAATCTACGTTTTTTTAACTCTTACTCTTCGCAAGGAATAAATAGGTTTTCTTTCTTTCTTTCTTCTTCTTCTTTTATCATGCGTACAGCTGATACATGAAATGTGAAATGCGCTTCCCGAGTAGAGCTTCCCCATAAGATAGATTTATATAAATTAGATAGAAATCACGATTCAATTGGTTTCTTTTAGGCAAGCGCGCTCCATCGTAGATCACAGTGTCGGTTAACATCAGGTGACCCGGCGGCCTATCGTAAGCCTATCGAGAATTAAAAAAAAACCGGACAAGCGCGAGTCGGATTCGCCCACCGAGGGTTCCGTACAAATTTGAAGGTACATGGTTATTATAATTAATTAAAAATGTATAGTTTCCAGATTTTTCCCTATACTTGTAGTTTACTTACCAAATTTCATAGTTCTAGGTCAACGGAAAATAACCTATAAATTTCGATTACACTGCGGGTGTCGAAATATACGTTTTTTTGCGGCTTAAACGGCCGTATTTTTTTAACGTTAACTTAGAAGTTAGATTATTTCACAGCTTCAAGTTTCAACTCGATACCTCCACGCGGTACCGGGATAAAGGGTCTTGACAGACAGACTGACGGACGGACAACAAAGTGATCCTATAAGGGTTCAATTTTTTCCTTTTTAGGTACGGAACCCTAAAAAAGATATTGTCAGGCCTAGACTAGAGACTCTCGATATACACTTGCTACGTTCCTGGCACACCACTTTCATTTTAATATGTACTGTGATTTTTGCAACCTATGCAAAACCAAATTTATAACTTTTTTAAATACCTATAAATATTCAATCGCATTTGAACTTCAACATAGTTGAGAACAGCAGGATGATGTCCAACACCAGTATTTAAAACCCGCGATCCAAAACGAGTTGGAAACATAAATCGCTTCAACCGTACAAACTCGAGTTAATTGAGTGAGTTGAGTGCCGGCCGAACTGAAAACTTTTCCAGTGAAAATAGCTTTGAGTTATATCAACTACAACTTGTCGTGGTGAGGGTTTCTCGTATGGAACGCATCGTGTCAAAGGAGGGTTAATTTTGAAATGTGACGTCATAGGTGATTGCAATTTGAATTTTTTGGTAAGTAGACTTTTTTGTAGTTATGAAGACAAAATCGTTGAAAATGTCGATATGTCAAAACTCAATCATTGCTTTTAAGGACCTCATAAGTGTAGTGGTTCTAACTGTGACTGCTACGTTAGATGTCTTGGGTTCGATGCCTAGATCAAGCAAAGTGTTATTGTGTTTTTTTATGAAATTCTCAGTAGCGGAGTTTGATAAAAATGAAGACAAAATCTTTTATCTTGTCTGCAAGACTAGCAAGTCACCAAGTCGTTAAAAATATCGATGTTATTTTTTTAAAAAAAGCTTACTAGCAATGTGGGTCGCAAATTACTAATATTCTAATTAACCCCTCGTATTAAGCTAAATGCTTGTGTTACGAGTGGGTTCACGTCGGTAGTGCAATGGGTGGGTTTCGAACCGGCAACTACGTGATCGCAATTGCGCGATTGATATGTGAAATTACAATAACGATATTGTAAACAACAGCGTGTAACTTAAAAAATCAACGATCGATAAATTTGTATTAAGCGTACCTAATGTGGGTGGGTTGTGCAATTTTATATAGAAATACGACTACCTACCGGTCATAAAAATATTTGTCCCATGCAGAGATTCAACCCACAACCCGTAACGCAGAAGCTACTACGCCAAAAGTCCCGTCGAAATCGACCCCTCAGCACCTAAAACCCGTAAAATGACAGGCCAGAAATCACGAACATTCAAAAGTAAGGCACAAGGACACCTGTGGCGTGTGCTTAACCGGCCACCACCCGACCATGGCCACGATTTTCCCGGATTAAGCCCGGACAACGCCCGGTTACGGGACCTCACGCTCTTTATCCTTTTAAGGTAGAATTTTTGCGGTTATATTTGCATTGTAAGAAAACTTTATATTGCATTCAGGTCTCTTATTAAAGAAACCTACTTATATATGTACACTATTTACATTAATTACATAAACAAAAATCCTTCATCCAAAGCTTGTCTGGTAGATATCGCTATTAGCGATAAGACCGCTATTGGACCCTTAGTAGGTATTAAAAATATTTATTTTTCATCATTCTATTCTGTTCTATTTTATTCTTAAAAAAACAAAAGACTGGGGCACGACTAGACATCAAAGAATTCCTCGTACTGCTGTCGTCTGGCAACATGCCCAGAAGACTGGCAGTATTGACACGTTGAATAGCAACGCTCCCCTGTATATAAGCCAGCCCTCTGGATACGCGAAGTGTTGTACAATCTCCTTGAAATTTCCTTGAAATGGAGACCAGCACTCGGATCCCTCGACTCCAGCATTTCAACCCCGAAACAATACATTGGAACAATATAATACATTGCGCTATTTGAGTCTCCGGAGCAGGAGTATCAGCTCCACACCATTCGATTGATTCAACCTTATCAAAGTGTAACATTAACTGACTAATGGACAAGCTTAAACCATGATACTAGCTTATAAGAAGATTTTGGGAAGTTCCCACAGGATTTTAAAAGATCATCGAATACCATGGGCAGATCAATAAATGCCTATCTTTAATCGTTGAATCGTTATTGGCGAGATTCTTCAAAAGGGTCAGGTGTTTAGCACTTGCAACCGGCGCATGTGTTACAAGATGTACGATTGTGGATGAAGCAAAAGGAGTATACAGAATCGTAGCAATTGGTGATCTGAAGTTTCTGCCTATGGAAAAAATGCGTGTGTAGATATATGTTGAATCATGATAAAAATTTAATATCAAGGTCACTTCTCTCTCTTCACCTTTGTTCGTGACAGAGGCAATCCAAGTTTTTTACAAGCACTATTTTTCTGGAGTTTCCTTTGTCGCGTCTCCGCAATTACCTACATTTTTGGTAATAGGTAATAGCTAATTTAAAAAGAAAAAGGTAGACAAAGACGCATTTATAGTCTGCCACTTAGTACAAATTAAAATACTATTGCCATGCTAAATTAAGCAGTAAAGCCTCAAGGAATGGAACTTGCTGACGCGAAAACAGTATGTACATATTCTATGATATTACGCTTAAGCTTGAACGGCTATACTCGAAACTGCCACGCAAACCATTGTACAAGAATACCAACAATATGCTCTGTATTCTGTATTCCTATCAAGGAATATAGTCCGTATTATTGGTATTCCTATCTTGTCTTCTAGTAACAATCTTGAAGTGCAAGCTTTAAGAGGTAGTTGTTTGGAAATTTTAACTTGTTTGTAGGAATGCCAAACTCAAACTATTTTTTATCGTAATCGTAAAAGTCTTATTAGTGTCGTGGTCCTAAGCACGACATGTCTTAGGTTTGATTCCCCGGTCGAGCAGTGTTATTAGTTTTTTCTGCGAAATTCTCAGTAGCATCTTGGAGCTTGGATTTGTGCCCGGTTAATGGAAGTAATCTGGGCTTCTATTACATCAGACCTAAAAATACCAGCAAACTGTAAGTACTCCTCTGGTTTACCCTTCGGCGTGATGGTTTGTGCCTTTTAAATATAGGAAAAAACATAAGATTTCATAAAAACATGATTTCTCCGTCCTTTTTTTCCACCGCTCCTAGACTTATCGGCGTCCGAATCAGTACTTACTAGTCGAGGGGCATAAAAAAGAACGTCACACAACCGCATAAAGCATTTCAGATAAAATAGTATTAGCGAATCGTCCCCCAGGGCAATATATTCTGTCAAAATCACTTAAATTACAACCTCAGGCACTATTTTATGCCTTATCAGGAGAGCTGTGACCATTACAGGCACCTTTTTTTTTCCAAAAAACATCAAAATATTTTGTCGAAATATTTAGGACTCTATCTTTTAGAAATTAGGGTGGATTTTCCATTGGAGCTTGGCAGCATATGTCATAGAAGTGTCTTGGCCATCTTAGCTGGGGTACGTTGGAGAAATTGATTTATAGGTATTGCTATGTTACACAGCTACAGTGGACAATACGCTACATTCAATATGGGTTTAATATTTTTTTAGGGTTCAATGAAGATTTAAGTAAAACGCCTTTTAGATAATTTGTGTAAGGTTCGTTACTCACAGTTCGCCGGTATGTTTAGGTTTCATAATTATAATAGAGGGTGAGCCATTAATCCGGCACAAGTCCCCGAGCTGCTACAGAGAAAATAGGAAAAAAAATCCCTAATCCCTAAAAAATCTCAAATCAGGAAAAACCCTGGTTTAAAATGTAGAAAGCTATAAAACTTACTAGTAATGGAAAAGAAAGAAAGAAGAAGAAAGAAAGAAAATGTTTTTATTTTCGCCCTTACGACACACAACAAGTCAAAAATGCAACTGTACAATCAGAAACTTAGTTAATACCTAGCAAAAGGTTGCGCAAAATAGTAACTCAAAAAAGGGGAGCTGGCAACACAACAGGCATGGCCATCTACCAGAGCCACAGATTAAGGAAACTATAGAAGTTTACGGTTCTTGGTGCATAATTTGATCTATTTTTCCTTAACCTGTGACCAGTACGAAAGTGGTAACAAATTATTTTGCACAACTAGCAAGTCGTTGAATTTGCTAACTAGTAAGTTGTCTGTGCCATCTTTGATGTAATAACAAAACGCAACCAATAATGATAATTATTGTTACTTTAAATACAACAGTATCTCTATGTAGTCTGTGGTATACAATTATTCAATGAATGAATTATTGAATCATAGAGATAGCGTAAAGCACAACCAGAATAAAACAACATAGCTAACGATTTCTGACACCACGAATATTACAAATTGATTTGTCAATATCAATAAAACGTCACAAAATCCACATACATCATACACAATCAACCCATTATATTGTCCTAGTGCTGGGCACGGATCATCTCTAAAAATGAGAGGGATTAGGCTATAGTTCACCACGCTGGCCTAGTGCGGGTTGGCAGACTTCACACGCCATCAAGAAAATCTCTCAGGCATGCAGGTTTCCTCACGATCTTTTCCTTCACCGATTAAGCACGTGACAATTAACTATTAATACGCACATAACTTCGAGAAGTCGGAGATACCTGCCTTGGATTAGGGCTATCACTAATAATCCATAAAAGTGGTTTTATTTAATTGAAATAAGACCATAGGGCTGGTTTATTTCTAGGACAGCGTATAAGCATTGCCATTTTCAGCGTGGCAATACTGCCAGTCTTCTGGGCACCTTCCCGGACGACAGCGATGCGGAGGAATACTTTGACGCTTAGTCACGCCTCTGTCTTTTAGATGTATACTACATAGCTTTTTTTTACGTTCGTTGGAATTTGATTTAGTATTTATCTTATATTATTTAAAAAACTATCTGACCAACACTTGACTTGAAATAAGTTAGTTACACTAGTTACAATATTATAGTTAAAATTTTAACCCTCATTCATACTTAAAAAAAGGAAATCAAACTTACGCTTGCCTGTTTCAAGAACCTCCCCATGGAAAGTGATAAAAGAGGTCTCTTCGAGATCAATTATACATTTGGGAGTGATGCGTCACTCAAAACTTTTTGGTGATAAAGAAAAATAAGTTTTACGGTTCTTTTTTCGCTTTACAAAATCCCACGGGGAATTTAAGTTCAGATTGTACTCGTATTATCGAAATTTGCTTTATTGTGAAAAAAAAAAGTGGGAGAGCCATGCTTCGGCACGAATGGGCCGGCTTGACTGGAGTGATACGGTCACACAGCCTCACAGAAAACCGGCGTTAAACAACGCTTACGTTGTATTTCAGCGCATGTTTGACGCTTTTAAAGGGCGGCAACGCACTCGTGACTCCTCTGGTGTTGCCGGTGTCCATGGGCGGCGGTAATCGCTTACCATCAGGTGATCCGTCTGCTCGTTTGCCCTCCTATCCCATAAAAAAACGTGGTTGATGTTGTCTATGGATTTTTCACCTATCGAGTAGTTTAAGTATAGTCAACGGCACATAAAGTTACCACAAACTGTCAAATTTACCCAATGGATAATAGACTCTATTATTTTGAAATTAAATTGAAAATCGATTGAAGAAACACAGTTTTGGATACCTTTTATATTTCGTCCTAATTCACTTTTTTTTTGTTTTGTTACCATGAAAACGATAGAAAGAAACATTTATTCAGCTGCGCAAGTGAAATATGTAGCTTCATATACTGAATGGTATTGTTAGTAAGCCGGACTGTCCTTTCCTGGGCTATTGGACTCGTAGTCACTGCTGTGGGCCAGATGCTCTATAACTTTTTCTACACGAGAACAACATAAATATTTTTGCACAAACGACAAAAATTTGTTTTCAAATATCGAGCTGCCCAATTTAAATGTAAATTTGTTGTATGCATAAAAATCGACAATGATTGTACGTGGTGGATTGATTACGTTTTCATTGTAATCCTGATTAATGGAGTGTTTTGTTTGAAAGTGTTAAATCAATTTGTGCGTAATCATTGGCAGAATGACTTAATGATGTTATCTATATCTTCTTTACTATTAACGTCTGTCAGATTTCCTACATCCTTAAACCCCGATGCAAAAAGAGGGATATTATAAGTTTAACGTGTGTATCTGTGTGTCTGTCTGTTGTATCGTAGCGCCCAACCGAATCGACTGATTTTGATTCATGAATATTTTGTGTTGGAAAGGTTGATCGAGAGTGTTCTTAGCTATGAATTAAGAAAATCTGGCTAGCCGTTTCAAGATTATCAGCTCTTTTCTGGTTCGTGAAGAGATGTGAACTTCCACAGGTCTGGTCCTGGTATCCAGTTAGTTTAATACATGATAACCATTTCTTGATGCTGTGGTTTTTTTTAATTAAAAAACTCATAGTTTCGATAATTTTATAAGCCAGAAATTCACATCTTGGAATAACTTCTTACCAAAAAACAGGATGGAAGAGTTGGAAGGGGCCGACCTCGGCGAACGTACCACAATCAAATTGCGGACGTTCTCAAAAAAGGTCAGGTTAAAAGCACCTTAAACCGACGATCATGCATGAGCAGATTATTGAACGTAGATGAACCTAAAGTGGTGTGCCACGATCGCAAGTGGAAATCTATATTCTCTGCCTACCCCAATGGGAGACAGGCGTGAAAATATGTATGTATGTAAAAAAACAGGTTGATTTTAATTTTTTTTTTTTGTTTGTTTTTTTTTTGTTTAAAATAAACGTTGCCCCACACTAGGATTTTCTCCTGTATCGTGGGTGCGTTTACAAACACAAATTCTCACATACACAAACGCCCAGACCCGGAACAACTACATGTAGACCATACAAATATTTGCTCCGTGTGGGGATCGAACCCACAACACGTGGCGCAGAAGCCAATCGCTTAACCACTTCGCCAATCGTGTCGTCATTTTATTTATTCATATTAGATTTTTATCAACAGTTTGTGTATTTGTACAGTTGTAGCTTGATAGTTTAATATGTGAGGCATCATTATTTTTATCTGATTTGTCAAGGTATATAAACAAGTGCTGTCAAAACAAAAATATAGATATCGGAAGCCGTACTATCTATTACTTTTCCACAGTAAAAATAATTAGTTTTTGAACATTTTTAAATTAATTGATAGCTCAGACTACTACTTTCATTTTAATTTCATTGATTTAAATGATTAAACATGACGATGTTTCTAATAAATATTTATAATGATAACAAATTTACCTGCCCTAATTCTCAGCACTAATCTCCAAGTTCTAAGCTTTCCTATCTCTGAAAATAACATTACTTTCGAATCCAACCTGATTGTCACATTATTTATAAAAGCCTTTATTTCCCCCAGATCCGGGCTACTTGGAAAATGTTCGAGATAAAGTAATTTATTGTCAAGATTACGTCTCAGTCAATTGTTTGGGTCTGTGTCAATCTGGACTTGAGCTTAAGCTGTGAGATGGTCCTTTGTTTTTGATAATTGGAAAACGTTATTTTGTTTAGTTGTTACTACATTGCGAGGCATTGAAGCATGTGATTGTAACTTGTCAAAACGTTGCTTTATTTTATTAGACGCTTTCCCTCATCAAAGATGTAGAAACTGGAAAAACAATCGAAAATTAATCAGTAGGCAAACCTTATAATATTATTATAGGAAGGCTTCATTATGAGATTTTTTTTAAATAGGCACGTATCTTCCTACGTACCTAGGATCAATAAATATTAATTTGATTTAAAATAACTTTTATTTTAGGAAGAACGGTTTTATTCTATTTCAAATGAAGGTTTCAATTTTCTTCCTTGACATAACATAAACAATCCATTATACTGACCCACTGCTGGGCACTGGTCTTCTCTTAGAATGGAAGGGTTTATGTTATACCACCACGCTGGTCTAATGCGGGTTGGCAGACTTCACATGTAATGACGTGTGTTGGGGTGTCAAATGATACACGTGTAGGTTCGATGAAAGTAAGTATAATAATGAATGACTTATAAACTAAAGTACATAATATATGGGATGGAGGCGCGTCCCACACTACACCTCCCCCGTTTTATTAGAAAAAAATATTACATATGTAACTATTTTTTTTTATCATTATATTTTATATTGTATACATGAAACAATAGTCCGTAAACTTAAAAAAAAACAAACATAAAAGAAAATTACTCATTGAATATTTCAATATCATATTCTGAATACATTAAAAAAAATACGAATAGATAAAAATAACATTTCTTACTTTATAACTATGTTTTATCTAACCTATAATGCGCTATTGACAATATTAATATTATAATATGTATTTCATTATTTAATCACATCAAATATCTTCAATAAACTTCAACTTTAAAAAAAAATCATAAAAATCTTCATTCAAGTAAAAAAAATCACATTGAAACAATTTTATTTCTCTCGATTACTTCCTTCACAAAAAAACACATTTTTTTTTATTTACTCTTCAATACTTTCTTATACTTATCTCTCTTTTTACTATGGTACTCTTTTTATTTTAGACCCTCTGGTCATTTAATTATTATATTTTTTATTATAACGAGGTAGTACATACATTTCTTTTTACCATTTATAAGTCGACTTCTATAACATTTCTATCATCATTCATTTTTATATTAAGTATCCAGATTTAAGTACTTTATAGACTCCAACTGTTTTCAAGGAGGAAAGCTCGTTCGCTGCCATGATCAAACTGAAGGAACTGGACCTTAGTACCTCTCTGTATTGAGTACCATATTTATAATATATCATTATCAATCTATTCACATCATGAAACACGTATCTAAATGAATAATTTGGTCTGAAAGAACTCTGTTGCTTGCCGGGTGATCAGTCCGGTGGTACCTAAGCTAGAGCCTTAAGTACCAAACGATTCCCCACTCTATACTTGAACTAACAAATATCCAAACCTTCTTTTAATTTTCATTTCATTATCAAAATCTAACAACTTAACAACTTATTATCAAATTCCTATCAATTATTCCCTATCTTTGAAATTAGAAAGTACCTAATGACACTCTATTAAAGGTGACACAAGAATTTAATACAATTCCAATTCATCAAATCTAAAAACAACATATCATATTATTATTTCAATCTCTGGATACCTATAATATTCAAAGTACAAACACATTTCCTAATACAGAACATAATTTTAAACAAAGAATAATATCATCACGACTGATTTTGACACCCAAGAATGCAGATCATGCATAAACGGAATATGAGCGCGTCACACCTGCCCATCGTGGAAATGAAATATTACACAATGTTTTACTAAGAAGCTCAACTTACAGAAACAATTAAATTACTGATTGTCAACATTTTTAACAATTTACCAAACCTATTAGAACCATAGTTATAATTACGCAACTTATCTAATTTAGCGTAAGAAAAAAAAATGTACCTAATCTGATTTCCTTATAAAATTTTAAACAAAAATAACTTTTTTTTTAAATAAATATAACAAGCAAAGTTGCGATAAAAAAATTGTATTTAATAAATGCTAGGCATCCAATATTTACTCGTAGCTATGAAATTTGAGCTGTAGAGGAGCTCGGATACCGCGCTCGGAACCATTTTTTTTAAAATACCTATCCAGATTTTATATAATTAACTGCAAAATGTATTTCAAGTTATTGTCAACAGGCATATTCTAATAACTAAGTAAACATAATTATAATTGAAAATTATTTACTACATACTTAACGTTAAACACAATTAAAATGTCCGTCCATTAAATTTCTATAAAAGTTCAACTCAATCACATCTCACTCGAAACACTTTTAATCATCACATCACTTCCATATAAAACTGAGCGGCCCTCCTGCCACTCGGAGAAAGATGGACGTGCTGACCCATCTCCATCTCGCTGCACGCAGGCTGCAGAGGCCACATCGCCAAATGGCCTTAGCAGCCTGCCATCGAGAAAATCTCCCAGGCATCCAGGTTTCCTCATGATATTTTCCGTCACGGTTTAAGCGCATTATAATTGAATATTAATACGCACATGACTTCAAAAAGTCAGAGGTGCGTGCCTTGGATATCACTGGACTATCACTGCTGATTCCTTGATGTTGAAGAAAACTCGGGCTTAACTTAGACGTTATTTAAATTGCTTTCACTATAAAAAATGTAGCTCCACATTCCCGGTCTAAATGACAAAATACTCAACAGTAAGATCGGTTAAAAAAATAACAGTTTCCGGGAAATATATCGGTAAAACGCTTTGAAATAATCGAACATTTGCCGCTTTTTCCTTATTTCCCAAAAGAGGAAAACAGGTGTACCCAGCATTTCATTACCATTATTTCTTTGTAGGATATCCACATGGTTTTAGCCGTGAAATTCATACATACATTACTGTGCGCCGCAGGGCCAACATTTTTGCTGACTGTACCCCACGTGAAACGAATGCAGATCACACAATACAATGTGTTCAGATTGGGGTACTTTTTAATAGATTTTTGGGGGAATATTTAGGATTTAGGACAGGGTGAAATGGCAGACTAGGGGAGGCCTACGTCCAGCAGTGGACTGCTATAGGCTGATGATGATGATGATTTAGGATTTATGTCCTGGGCTCCTTTTGCGGGTCGAGCAAAGTGTTATTGGGCTTTTCTATAAAATTTTCAGTAGCAGTTTTTGAGAAATACAGCATCATTATTTTTTCCCAACTTTTTTTGAGGTTGACTTTCAGTTTGAACACTTACTACTGCTGAAAATCAGTATTTGACATGAAGTGACTTTAAATCAATTTCTGGGAAATAGCAATATCCAAAGTCTAAACAGGTTGATTTTTTGCGCTTCTGACTACTTCTACTTACGATTGTGACAGGTGTTCATATGACTACCAAGACTGACGAGGTGTATACCGATAGTTCGGCGGCATTTTTAGGTCCTATGTAATAGGGGGCGAGCCTATTGCCTTTAACCCGGCACAAATCCAAACTTCACTGTTACACAGAATTTCATAGTTAAAGCCGATAACGCTTTGTCCGACGTAGAAATCAAACTGATGACATCTATCGCAGCAGTCGCCTTTAGGTTTACTACACCAATGATACAGTTGAAAAAAAAGTAAAAGGTCTTCCATTATGAACAATCGTAACCGGAAGCGTAGTTTGATAACATTTCCGTTCGCCAAATTACGAGTCACGTGGTCTGAATGACAGTTGAGTTTCGACGCCCTCTGGTGAAAAGTTCGCGCACTTGACATCGAAGCGACTTTATAAGTACGTGCTGTGTCGATATCTAAACGCATAAAATAGTGACTTGACTGACTGATTTATAATCGCACAAAGTATAGAAAGATGAAATTTGAAAAATATGTTAAGTTTTTAACGTAATCATCAGCTTAGAAAGTCTTTTTGTAAATTATAACTTTAAGGTTGGGGGAACATGTTATAAAAATCTTTGTTCTTGAAAATTTGATAAGAAAGATGAATCAAGTTCACCATTATTATCATAATCAGCCAATAGAAGTCCACTGCTGAACAAAGGCCTCCCCCAAAGGTGTCTACAAGGACCGGTTATATGCCGCATGCATCCAACGACTCCCAGCGACCTTTACCAGGTCGTCCGTTCATATTGTTGGAGGTCGTCCCACACTGCGGTTTCCAGTAACAATCAAGTTATAATATAAAAATAATGACGTATTTCAGGATTTTTAAATCTTATGAGGGGCGAAACTGGGTTTGAAAATGTATTTGGGAATATCCCTTTTTCAAATAGCACCTTCAAAAATGTTATACACCTACCCTAAATTATGTTATTTATCATAACATAATTTAGGGTCGCAAATGAAACTGCGGGAAACATCCCATTTTTATGTTAAAAAATTGAATTCAATTCCATGCAGTAGTTTTGGCGTGATGCGCGTACAAACATACAGACAGACAGACAAAAATTCTAAAAATTGATTGTTTGGCATCTGTTGCTCTGATAATACTAATAATACTAATAATAAGACCCCCCATATTAGTTTTTCTTTAATATCTATAATGTACAGACATCGGCCTGTTACAATTTACAACTATGGGTATAGTTATGCGTTTACAAGCGTTTATGTAACGTTAGATATGGAGTCTAATTGCACGGTTGCAAAAAGTTGATCCTATGGAGAAGAATCCGGCTAGAAACTCCATCGACACTCTTTTTATCTCAGAGTATCTTTAACTTTCCTCATCCAGTTACTTTTAATCCTAATTAACTTAAATTCTTTACTAAACGGTAATTGCAATCTCTATTCATCTTTGACACGCTAAATTAAGGTCGAAATTTACGTTCCATTAAAAATCGCATTATAAAACATTACCTACACAAAATCAAGCGAGAATGATTTTGTAGAAAAAGAAATCGCTTTAAGTAAATTGACTGAAAAATAACAATAGATAGATCATGATAAGAGAAAAGCAGAAGTTTCATTATTCTCGGAACAGTCGCTAACTTTTGTTCTTGATCATCCTTTTTGAATTAAACTTCAAAACATGATCAATATATCAGTATATTGATCATGCATGTATTCCTCGAAGAGTTAGGCAGAGGTGTACTAATGTACACCCACAGTTAACCGGTATATTTAGCTCCTATGTAATACAGGGCGAGCCTTTTGACTGGGTACAAATGCAAACTCCGAGTTGCTACTGAGGATATAATAGAAAAACCTAATAATACTTTGCTCCACCTTGAAATTGAACTGCGGCTAGCCTAAAATTTGCTCTAAGGTGTTTATAAGAATCGTTATTAATTCTTAAACTATATTTTTGTGTTTTTTTTTTGCATTTTCCATGCTAAGATTATAAAGTTATTTTAGTAAAGGAAAAATTCAACCGCGGGCAGGCTCCGAACCTAGTTAGATACACCAGACGCTCTGACCGCTAAGCCACAGCGAGTCCCACACCCTTGATCGAAATTTGCTTTCACATTCTGAATTTACGTCATAAGGTGACGTTGGCGACCTCTATTGAAAAGCAAGTTACCTTGCTCGTCAACCGATATGACTTACTTTACAGTTAGTTCGATATCGTACGATGCCACCTTACCTTTTAAGTATCTTTTTGTGTTTTTTTTTGCATTTTCCATGCGGTTCGAATCCTGCCCGCGATTGAATTTTTCCTTTACTAAAATAACTCTTAAACTATAGATTACATTATTGTTTAGAACTAATATTCTGAAAGACACTTTGTCTTAGTTGTGGTAAACGACGAATGGACAAAAAAAATGTGAATTTAGTCAGTACGACGCCAATTTTTCGAACCTAGATGTTTCAACCAGAACTTTTCCAAACCATAAAAATAATTGCGTAAAGTAATACTTCTGTATCGATTTTGTAATATTGCGTTTGTTTTTTTTTTATGCATTGTCTACAAACCGGACCATTTACCTATTGAAAGGAGCTGTGAAAAATTTGTCTTTTCATGAATACCTTTCAGCTCGTTTTTGTTACATTATTATAAACTGGCAACAATGAGCTATAGATATATTTTTTATTTAAATTAATCAGTGGGAGTGCTTTTTAAAATATTTTAAACTGTTCACAGATGGTATACTTAATACATTTTTTTACAAAATATTTTTAAATATGTTCTATCTTTAACACGAGATGAGGTGTATGTTCTTCTGAGGCATCTTCTACTGACGCTGCCACTGACCTTTGCCATATAAATTCCTAATGATAATCGTTTTTCATTAATTCTCCTCAAAAAAAAACATCAAAACCAGTAGCGCGTCCTGTTCGGGCGTCAATTACTCCGAGACACACTAATTATTATCATTTATCAGAATCATTGATAGATAATCATCGGAAATATTTACCAATGCGTGTGAAAAAGAATTTGACAAAAATATTTCTAAGAAATTGATATCTATAGCCATAGTATTATGCTTGTGTTACTAATGGGTTCACGTCGGTAGTGCAATGGGTGGGTTTCGAACCGGCAACCACTTGATCGCAAGTCCGATGCCCTAGCCATTAGGCTACCGCCGCTTATTAAGTATTAAATTAGTCTATTGCCACCACATTATTAAATATTCTGCCGGCTAATGAAGCTAGTGGTATTACTGGGCAAGACTTTTCAAGTGGACAACGCGACATTAATGCATCTAGTATTGTTCGCATGCATAGGCTACGTTTATCGCTTACTATTAGGGGAACCGTATGCCTATCAGACATCTTATTCATCATATCAGCCAAAAAAGATCCACTGCTAAATAAAGCCTGCCCCGAAGGCTTCCATAAAGACTATTATAAAGACTGGTTATATGCCACCTTCATCAAATGACACTCAGCGACCTTTACCAGGTCGTCCGTCCATCTCTTTGGAGATCCCACACTGCGTGTTTTAGTGCGTGGTCTCCAGTCGAGAACCTTTCTGCCCCAGCAGCCATCAGTTACATACATACGAGGCTCGTATAACATGTCCGTTATCTTAGTAGTACTTAAAAAAGCGTCTATTAAGCGATAATGGCTAGCCTGAACATGAGCGAATACGGTCTTGAGCTCAAATCTTAGATTAACTAAAATATTATGAAGCAGCTTAACGTCTTGATCTGTCCACTTAATAGCAATAGGCTCACCTCCTATTACCCATGACATGGAAACATACCAACGAACCACGGGAGTACATTATTAAAACTCTGCCTAGCCCAGCGAGGAATACAGCTGTCATAGTATGTTGATTGTAACATCTTCCTACATTAGATAAGATCGATAATCACGGTTGAGGTATTAACATAACTCCGAGTGACTATGATCAAGATGGACACATTAGATAATGAGAGTTGATGAGTTCCTTAACGTGTATCGAGGAAATGGCCATCATTGATTGGAGTCGCTTTGGTTTTTCGCTTGAGAAGACACTTTCGTATTTGTAAATATGTGATTACTAAATTAATTAAATATGAAGTGTCACGTGGTAGCAAGGTCGCAAGCTTTATAAGTATACTAGAGTTCCCGCGCGCAGCTTCGCCTGCGTGTGCTTACTTAGGTAAATTTCTCTGTACTTACACCATGTAGGTTTCATATCATAAAATGTATTAAGTCTAATTTGGAAGAAAACAATTGTCAAAATGACAACAGCGAATGACAGCTGTACATATCTTGACGATGACAGGACGATATCATCGTTTATTAAATATCCTTAGATGTGTGTATGTCAAACGTGACTAGTATGTGCGACTTCCACCCCCCTTTTCACTATCTTAGGCAATGACATTATATAGTTAAATAGAGGTAGACACGTTATCATCCTTCAAATGTGAATATTGTTTCGTGGGCAAATAGTGTCACTTATGCGATTGACCGACCTAAGGCGCAGAAGTGTGTTTGACAGCGCTATTGAGAGCAATAATTTTAATTTTATTTGTATGTGCCGTCTTGTGCTGAGATACTACATAAATTATTATACTAAAGTAAGAAAAGAGCAAGGCGTATCTTATCACAAGTAAGTTAATAAATTCTTAGCTCCCGTACAACTTATTTAATTTTTTTCGTTGCAAATAAAATTTAAAATCAAAGAAAGAGTCAGCGCATGCCCTATTAGTATGAGAGAAAGGGACCCAATACTTTTCATGTTACGCGTCACTATATACAGACATACTGGACATATCAAGTCTGTCATTTAAGACAACTGCTTAGTGCTATTTCTTTTCATTTTAAGCTGCCTGTATCGATGCGCGCGCTCATTAGAAAAGCCTAAAATGTTTAGGATTATAGGTATGGACATGTAGCGCGACTCAATTTTAAATGACATTTTCTATGAACATGGCGTATCTAATAATATTATATCATTGATCTTAGGGGTCAAATTTCCAAAAATCCTTTCTTAGTGCTCGTCTACAGTGCAAAAGGAACCAGCAAACAAACTTTGACAGTTTCATGTGGCCGACGCAAATGTTCCGCTGATCTGGTATCATCGTGCGTTCGGGTGCGTGCGGGTTGTTGAGCTCCCTAGATTATGGTCGAGCTACATAATGACTGATGCATGCGTGCCGTCAAATGGGACTGGTCTACTCAGAGCCACTATGGATCTTTCCTCAAAAGGCTATTTTAGACAATGCCTTTCATTGTAACTAACACATTTATTAAGTAATGTCTGGACTATAAAAGGGGCTATGATTCTCCGAGTTTGTTTCGGTGTTTCTTGTCAGAAATCATCATAAATGAAATGCCGGTGTCATCTAGTTCAAAATACAAAATATATTGCCTTGTAAAAGTGTCCAGTCGTACAATATCAACTGGTCTTTATGTTTTTGTATTTAATATGGTTATCAAGTTTTTTCTTAAAAATGGCTTATGTTTAACTAGCCACCAGATCTAGTAAAATGTTATGGCAAAAAATCACTTTATATTACCAAAAATAATAAATGATCACCAAAATAAGTTGTAACCTAACCTAAACCTAATTTTTGGTGACCAATTATCCATTTTGGTCAGCATTTTGGTGATCAATTTACTAAATTTGGTGGTCATTATATTTATCCCCATTAAAAATATCGATGTTATTAGCTGAAAAAAATCCTTCATTTAATTTATTCCGCTCTCTCACTGCTCTGTGAGAAATATTTATTTATTTAACATTAATTTATTTTCATCTATAGGAGGCTATGGGATTCGTGACATTCTCTACGACCATGACAGGTTATGGTCCAGCAATTGTAAGACTTCATAAATTTTCCTCAATCCGTTTTGTTTTTAAGCTATTGCATAGCTTCTATCGCGGGCCTTGAGCGTGGGGACCGAATCCAGAAATTCCGTAACGAAAAAACCTAACACGCTTGTCTCTTTAGTTCAGCAATCCGCCTTTAGGTGGCATTGGTTGTATTACATAAGTTGATAAAAACCAATGTCACCTAAAGGCGGGTTGCTGAACTAAAGAGAAACACGCTTGTCTCTTTAGTTCAGCAACCCGCCTTTAGGTGGCATTGGTTGTATTACATAAGTTGATAAAAAACGCTATGCAATAGCTTTACCGTGGCAGTCCCCGAGTGCCACACGTATATTTTTAACCCCGAACTTATGGTTTAAGGCAATCAGGCTAGCCTTTTGAAGATTATCAGCTTTTTTCTAGTTCATGTATGGGATGTGAGTAACTTCCTAGACTTAACATTTCTTATCTTTGTTTAGACTTAATATAACACAACATAACGTAATTAATTTCTACTGTACTGATGAGCCGAAATCAAAGTGTGAACCTGCATAATAAAACTATCTCTGGCTTCATACAAGTCTCGAGCTTTAGTGATGCGGCCGCTGAAAAACTCATTGTATCACATACCTATTATGAAATAAATTTACTCCTATTTCTTATTCCATAGGTCTGATCGATTTGAAATTAATAATAATAATAAATAGTTTATTTGCTCTTAATTTTACAATTTTCTCTTAATCTTAATATAAGTTAGTTGAAATCAATGAATAGGTACATTTTTTAAGAGATAACATTGACGACTGTACTAGTATAAACTGTGTCACAGTCGTCAGCGTCTTTAGGCACAATATAACAATTTTGTAAAATACATGAAGTATAATATTAAAGAAAAATGTTCACGATATCTACCACAAGCGCGTGTGATTATGTGAGTGTGAGTGTGAGTGTGTGGGTGTTGTGAGTGTGTGTTTTTTTATATAATGTATCCTATTACTTTATTTATATTGCAAGAAAATGTTAATCATGAATTGATGCTGCGGGTTTTTTAAAATTTAATATTATATTATTAGATCAAAACCATTAACCAGCTAACTGTCACTTCAGGTTGAAATTGATACAAACAAGACAGATATTAGTTGAACCAAAACAAAACCTAATTCAGACTGCTACGCTATAAATCGTTAGAAATCAACCCTTGTTTATTTCCATGCAAATTTATCCTTTGTTATCTGTTCCAACAATGATTCATCACATCACAAAAAATATTTAATCTTCCTTCAACAATTATAGAGTCGAATTTAGCTTGAAAAGTGTACCTTATCCTCTATACACGATATGCGGATTGCTCTCAGTCGGTTATTTAAGCAAAAATGGTTCTTATTGCATAATAGATTCAGTTGTTATTTTCTGTTGCGATAAAACACCATGGCTTAATTTTCACCTGTAAAAATATTGAGGTACAGTTTATGGCCGTGATTTCGTACTCTGTGAGAATTAAAAAAGATAGCGTCGTTTTAAATTGTAGGGTATTTTATGGTGAACTGAGATAGATGAGTTTGTTTTTCATACAATTATACTTTTCGATAAGCAGCACCAACACTGATAAATCGATTTGCTACGTTAAGCAGTGCTTCCTGCGGTCAGTCTATGGATGGGTGCTCATTATTAGCATATCGAGACCCCTCCGTGTATTAAAGAACACGTTTAGTCATTGGTCCCAGTTGATAGAAGAGCATCTAAGTATGTCATCATCTATATATGTATCAGTCATTAATCAGAAGCGCTAAAAGCTTAGGTCTTAAGATTAGGATGGTACTGATGAATACCTTATTAGCCTAATAGTCTTAAGTACGACTGCCACCCTAGGGGTACTGAGTTCGATTCCCAGGTCGAGCAAAGTGTTATTATGGCAATTCCCATTAATAATAATAGACTCAACCCTTATTACATGGGACCTAAACATACCCGCAAACGGTGGGTATACATTAGTACACCTCTGCTTAATAAATGGTACAGCAAAAGCCCAATTTTTGGACCCTTTTTGAGCTTTCCACCATGCGAGGCTACCTACTATTTCAATTGTATCTGGATGGTCTGAATCCAATGGTTCTAAATCACATAAAAATTGAAAGATTTTGAAGTTAAGCTGTCAAAAACCAAAAATTCTAGTGTTTTACTCCGTGTGGGGACGGGTTAGAATACTATTCCTCACTGCTTTTCAGATAGGCAGCCCGTAAGAGGCGAGAAAATATCTGACTAGCTCGGTGGTAGGACCTCTTGGGGTTTGACTGGCTGGCGGCCACCCTTACCCTTAGTCTATCGTAAAGCACCTTAGTGTGTGTTGCCAGTTCCCCTCGATTGCAGCGGCTCTGGCATTCTGTAGTCCGTAGGGGCCCTTAAGAGTCGGCAACGCATCAGCAACTCCTCTGGTGTTGCAGGTGTCCATGGACGACGATGACTGCTTATCACCAGGTGGGTCGTCAGATCGTTAGCCGACTTAATCAATAAAAAAAAGTCATTGAATTACGCTTTTCACGCAATAAAATCGTACTCTTGGGGTCCAGGTCAATAACATTAACAAAGAAAGGCAAAGGATTCTCTCGGTATTCCAAGACTGACACGCAGTTGACACCTGTCAACTGTAATAACATGAAACAACGCAACTCAAATTTATTAGGTGTCAAATATTTGCTGGTGTGACTGACATTCCATTAATTACCTCCATTTGCTTTGCAAAGTTTAAAGACAGAGCTCGTCGACTTTCATTGCTGTGTATGGCATGCGGATATAATGATCAATTTTGGAGTAAAAGTCGCAACTGCTCCTGGGCAGGTAATTAAGTATCTAATAATTATACTGAACACCATATAGAGGGCTCTCATGTGCAAAAGTCGAAAAATACACTACGGCAAACTCCAAGGTAAGGACCACCAGCCAATCAGACCCCAAGAGATCCTACCATCTACTGGCAGTAAGAATTTGTATGTTAACCCATCCCGCGACACTGCGATCTACGGTAGAGCGCGCTTGCCTAGAAGAAACCGATTTACTTGTGATTTAATTTAATTATATATATTGGGGAAGATCCACTCGGGAATCGTATTCCACATTTCAGTGGTACGCATGATAAAAGTAAACTTAAAGCGTTTCGTTCGGATTTTCCGAATATCCACCAAGAAGCGATGTCACTTTTTCGTGCTTTTGGTCGTCCGATAGTAGAAAGGGTAAGGGGAATAATATTTTAGAGAACTGATGCACACTCTCCGAAATGTTTCCACAAGACTAGTACTCTAAATACATAAAGATTGTTACCTCAAAGTCCAGTACTATTTATGCTAACGTGGCCCATTTCTGTACTGACGCAATCATAATGAGATTCGGGAAAGGCATGTCTTTACAATAATTTAAGGGTAGGTTCATCTCTCTTAATTGTCAAAACCCAATCAGCTATATAAAAATTAAACGTCAATCTATAGGGTGGGTTTTAATTAAAGGCGGACATCTTTTTGATGTTGGAGAAAAAACTCGGAAATCCCCCTGTCAATTAAGGGAAAATGTTATGTTAATCTCTATAAAGCTTAATGAGAACATGTCTATATATCGATGCCCCCAAGCAATAAGTCGGTAACCGTAAAATCAAAATTTTACAGGAGAAATATTTTACTGTTTTTCTTAAATATCTTTCCAACTAGTCGGAGTATTGCGGTCATTGATATATCAAATGAAAGCTATTTTTTTGTGAAATGTAATTGTCATATCAACATGGAATTATGTAGGCGCTAAACCTAGCAATCTAAGAAAATATATATTACAAGAAATGTGATAATTAAATTATTTTACTAATGGTACTTACGGGATTATTGCAGTAAATTTGACAAAATTGTTAAAAAGTAATAATATATTACGGACTTCTCTAACGTTATTTTTTGTAGTAGAGATGATGCGTAACGTATTAATACGATGTTATTGTGGTAATTTTTAATAGATATACTAACAGTATTGTTATATAACATTGTTTTTCCAGGATAACTCATAATAAGATTTTTATGCAACCATCTGATACCATTAAAATTTTCGGATTGTTTAAAATGCAATAGGTCAGGGTTTATTAGAATAAAATACAGATGATCAGTATATTAATAATGTTTAATAATGAAAAATTAAATTATAAGGCTTCAAAAATATTTGAGTATCAAAAATATTAATTATATCAAGATAACAATTGAAACAATTATAGGTAACTTGAATTAGAAAACATGTCATTTATTAGAAAACAAGTCAGCTTCATAAAATATTAACTATATAGCAAGTATAATAATTAAACAGAATAAAAAATGACATTACAAAATCACGTTAGGTTTTAGCAACATTTAGATAATAACAATCCCAGTGAAACCCATTAATTGAACACCGAAGTCTCAGTCTTCATCCGTATCACTGATGTTTTCATTCGTGGCTTCAGTATACGTCAACGACTCAAAAAAGGGATGGTAACATCTCGGAATTGCTCCACTTTTACATAAACTAAGTAGGTCTGTATGTAAAGCTTTACTAATCGGAAGGGGTTGGTGGTATGCATGTTTCAACTCTACATTATCTAGACCTCCAGATACATCTAGAGTACGTTTTCGTCCCCTTCTTCTACCACTCAAGGTAGAAGAATGTGGATTATTTATATCCAGCTCCGAATATGTATCTTCAAAATTGTATTTAAAAAAAGTTTATTTTCTTCCAAATTTGATACATTAACCTCCATTACATTAGCCCAGTGGATTACATTTCCGCCTATATCACGCCACCAACACTGTATATTTGATCAGGAGTATATAAAACTTTATTTTTTAGATTTTTCTCTATACATGCATGCATGGAGTCTCCCTCATTTCGGCTATGTCCAGTTTCAAAAAACCTGTGCGTGATGGAAATGCCGAGTAATTTGGGAGCATAAACGTAAAGGGCAAAAATGTATCGATTTTTATTTTGGCCATAACAGCCGTCTGAGAATAATAAAAATTTGTATTGTAATAATGACTTTTTCATGTTCAGTTTTTAAAAAAAGTAACAAAGCGCTTCCTATTACAGTGCTGCCTCTTTTTGCTATTTGGTAGTGCCAAACATAACAGTACAGTAGAGCATCAAAGACAGTGAAATTGTAGACAGGATATTTTCGTTTGTAATGAAACGTACCCACATCAGACTGGGGTATATTTAAAACTTTTTGCAGATCAAAAATGGCTATTGTTGTATTGTCTTGGTCAGCTGTATCTATTCCTTCTTTTTTTAATAATCTAATCATTTCTTTTTTCTGTAAATGGCATCTATGTTTTTCTTCTAGAGTAGCTTTTACTGTAGAATCAGCCTGCTCATAAACAGAGCATGAAGGACATTGGTCTGTTTTTGGTTTAAAAAATGAGTAGTTATATTGTGAATTAAAAACGGTTTCATATTGGCGCTTTGTTGCCATTACAACATCGGTGTAATCTTGTTGTGCAAACCACATAATATAAAAGCGATATAGAATATACATTTTTGATATATTCAAATATTCTGAGAGATATTCTCTTTTAGAACTCTTCCTCGTATAGTGGGATTCCACTTTAGGAAATAGTTCAATGTGTGCTTTAATAGTAGCCTCTGTGACAGTATTCATTTTATTTGGTCGGTTGTCATGCATCCCCCTTTTATATTTTAAGCCTTCATCTGATTTTGTATTTTTTTCAATTGCTGTGTATACCATTTGTTCACCGATTTGGTGGGTGGCATATGTCTATTACTGAGAAATGCATCTTGCAAACTATCGGGCGGCAAAATAAAAACAGATAACGGAACTAAATGTGTTACAATTTTGAATAAATGATACGTATTGAAATGTTACGCATAATTATTAGCCAATTATTTACTTTAAAAACATTGTTAGTGTTTATTACGGAGTAAGAATATTTTAAATAATTCGACAAGAAATCTGTGTAAGGGTTTACCAAAAACTCTATGAAGTTTATTTACGCCAATAATCCGGTAACCGCGACTTACCAAAATAAAATATGAAAGAAACTTTTGTATTGATGTGTAACAATACTTTTACCGTCATAATTTTGTTTGCATATTTCCCTACAATAAAAGTGTATGTCATTATAACTTCGTTAATATCACTTGGAAAAATCTGAAAAAAAAATTGGAGATGTCTCCCAACCCATAGATGCCGAATTTGACATAACAGCATTAAGTCCATAATAGCACATTACCGACTTATTGCTTGGGGGCGTCGATATATTTTTCCGGGTCATTGACCTTTTAAGGTAGCGATTAGTATTGTAGGTAAAAATAAGATAAACATAAATATAGTAATAAACTACTATATTCCTCTATATAGTAGTGTAATATATAAATATATAAAAATGAGGTTTTAAAATTTTATCGTAAGAAAAATGCTGTCTAGGCAAGATTTTCTCAGGTCAAACTTTACTTTCTCCAAATTCTTTAGCTTTGAAAATATTTAGTACCTAGTTGTGCGTTTATCATCATCAATATCATATCAGCCTACTGCCGTCCAATGCTGAACGTAGGCCTCAATACTCAATTCGTTTATTGCACTCCACAATATTAACAGGAGTCTCAACCATCCCGGTCTTGGGCAGCTCGCATCCATCCGCTGCCAACAACGTTCTTCAAATCGTCAGTTCATCGCATCACAGGGCGTCACACACTACGCTTGCCCAAATGCGGTCTCCACTCTAACACTTGTCTACTCCAAGGGTCGTCTCTCCGTCTGCAGACATGGCTGGCCTAATTCCACTTCAGCGTGCTTATTCTTCGCGCAATGTCGGTGACTTTAGTTCTTTGGCGAATGACTTCGTTGCGAACTCTATCCACCAAAGAAACTCCAAGCATTGCTCTCTCCATGCGTTAATGTGAAAATAATAAGATAACATAACCTATCATCACGCTTGTATTCCTCGAAGGGTCTGGCATATAATAGGGAGACAAGTCAAAACTCCGAGCTACTTCTATCTCATAAGAGGCGAGAAAATATCTCACTTGCTGATTGGTAGGACCTCTTGGGATTTGACTAGCTGGCGACTACCGTTGCGTCGGACTCTGTCCTAAAGCACCTTGTTGTGTGTTTCAACTTTTGCATGTAAGAGCCAGTTCCCCCTCGGTTGCTACGGCTCTGGCAGTCTGCAGTCCTCTTAAAGATGGGCAACGCATCAGAAACTCCTCTGGTGTTGCAGGTGTCCATGGGTGAAGATGTCTACTTACCACCAGGTGGCTTGTTCGCCCGTTTGCCGACTTAACCAATAAAAAAGATACTACCTAAGTATAATGTAAATAGCTATTAAAACATAAATGTCCAAACATTACCTTCACGGCATTAAAAACTTTTCCGGGATAATTTTTTTAAACACACTTGTATATATTTTTAAAGCATAATGAAAACGTTAAAGGGACCATGAGACGGTCTAATTAAGAGGAATTTGTTACGTTGACAGACTTTCAACCCTTCAGTGGTCCGGCGCGGAGAATTAATTCGTTCGGTCTGTATGACCGGTGTGGGTTGACATGGCTATATATGAAAGGGTACAGAAGGGCCATAGAAAGCAACTTGATTAAAAGGATTAGGTTCTCTCTTAGTTGAAGGAACATGTAGTTTACTATATAACAGTTTCAAAATATCAAAAAGAATTCTTACCATCACTCCTGTAACCCGAAGGGTTAGGCTGAGGCGTACTAATGTACACCCACAGTTCGTCGGTATGTTTAGATCCCTTGTAATAGGGAGCGAGCCTATTGCCATTAATCTCAAAAACAAAAAGCTCAATAACACTTTGCTCGACCTAGGAATCGAACTCAGGACCTCTAGCGTAGCAGTAATGCTCAGGAACCCTAGGGTAATGAGCCAGTCAATTATTCATTTTTTATTTAAGTTTAAAATACCTACCTACATTTTTATTGAGATTGAGTTTCTCTAAAGAATGAAATCCCTTATGATATTCAAATCAAGCAATTAGAGTTATCATTATTTATCAGTAATCAAGGATTTATAGAATAACCCCCTTATTCATAAAAATATAAACCATTTTATAAACTTGTCACTTATTATTACATATCGAAACAAGACAGAACATAATAAATATTTATGAAAAGTTTATAAGACGTTATTAGATTATTATATTTTTATGAATAAGGGGGTAAATCTTCTGTATGTATCTGTCATATGAAACGACTCTGCAATTACAGAGTAGGCTGCAAATTGAGAGAATTTTTTAATGTTTCAACTGTGTTGAACGCTTTGAAATGTACTTTTAATGCAATTTTATAATTAGTATCTGGTTTTTGGAGAAAGATGCTACTTTGTACAATAAATAATGAGGGGTCACTTACCGTATTTTGTTTTATAACGACAGGCTCAAAACTGACATGTACAGTCGACAAAAGAGATAGGTATACACTATAAATGCAGCGCCCTTCAATTGAGTCTTAACATAGATTGCATTATAAATAGATACCCATAGGGTAGGATTTGGTATATAGACAGCTAACAGCATTGAATTTTGACACAATATTATATACTAGCTTCTGCTGGCGACTTAATCTGCATGGACTTCAGAATTGGGGCCGACCTGAAAGCCCATGTGTTACTCCAGACTATATCCATCTCTGTGCCAAATTTCATCCAGACCCGTTCAGCCGTTCTGGCCTGAAAGAGTAACAAACATCCATACATTCATACATCCATCGATACGCACAAACCTTTATGTTTATAATATTAGTAAGGATACCTACATAGAGTCACGCCTTTTTCCTATAAGGGTAGGCAGAAACAAAAGAACGCCACTTGCTACGATTACTTCATACAATGTTATTTTGGGATTCTTTATTACACAATCTTAGTCAAAACATGATGATGTCGTTTTAACCTGTGTACTTAACACTTTTGTCGACTGTACTTTACGCTTTATTAACTGTTGCGACTTAATTTACAAAAATATTGAATACAAAAATTTAAACATAACATACCAACAAGCGTTTATTTTTCGAAGGGTTATGCAGAGGTGTGCGAATGTACACCCACAATTCGCCAGTATTTTCGATGCTATTTAGGGTGATCTATTGCCATTGTCCAGGCACAAATCCAAACTCCAATCCGCTACTGAAAATTTCATAGAAATACCCAATAACACTTTGCTTGACCTGGAAATTGAACCTATATATATATAAACACAATTAGTACAAATCGAAGTAGTTAATTCTAAAGATTAAGTAAGATATGAAGTACACTTTATCTAGTACGTACCTAACGAATTACGAAATATTGATCATTGGGTAGGTAATTTAGTTTTAACTACAACAACGAAAAGCATAAAGAGATGCATTACCCACCGATTTGTATGTCTACTTATTTCTTTTGCTGTCTGTACTTTTATATATCTAGACGTCATCATTGAATGCGGTCAAAATAAACGCGAAATAAAATTAGATGAATTGATCGAACCGTACCACTTCCCGTACAAGAAAAGGATAGCATTAGTCTTCATTTTGTTGTTAATATAGAGCATTTATTTTCATTTGCAAGCAATATTTTGTTTAAAGGAAAAGTGTTCATACTGCTTATTATAAATAACTGTCTTATTAGCCTAGTGGCCCCGAGCGCGACTGCTACTGTTGCCAAATTAGTCTAGTTAAAATTATATCATGTAACTGTTTTTTTTTTTTCAATCAAATAAAATGAAATAGTGGCTCTAAGCGCAAGTGCTACGCTATAGGTCCTGAGCTCGATTCCCAGTTTGTGATTCCCAGTGTTGTTGGGTTATTCTATGAAATTCTCAGAAGCAGCTCGTAGTTTTGATTTGTGTCCGGATAATGGATTGCCATTAACCGGGCACAAATCCAAACTCCGAGGCTTGCCCCCTTTTACATTACCTTTCGTAGAATACAGGCGTGATTCGCGTATTCAGTTGCAATTTATCAATATCAAGGATTATTTAACACTATTTGTGGTTCTAAAACAACATAGATAGCTTGTTTTAGTTATAGTTGAAGATAGGTTTACCAACCGACTCTGACACTAGTCAAGTAAGTTAGTAACTATGCTAACTTACCTACATACACTGCCTTAAAGTTTGTCTGACGACTAGTTAGCTCATGTAATTATCTAGTAGTAGCTCTACAACTTATCAGATGTAATGAATGGTTTGAGAGCCTTTTTTTTAACGTTGCCCCACACTAGGATTTCCTCTTGTATCGTGAGTGCGTTTACAAACACAAATTCTCACATACACAAACGCCCAGACCCGGAACAACTACCTGCAGATCATACAAATATTTGCTCCGTGTGGGGATCGAACCCACAACACGTGACGCAGAAGCCGATCGCTCAGCCGCTACGCCAAACGTGTCGTCATATGTCGTCTTTGACATCTAGTGGGTTATCTTCCCCCATCATCTTAAAATACAGTAGACGATCTACCTGGTGGCAAGTAGTCATCACCTATAACGCCAAAGGAAATGATGATGTGTCGCCAAACCTTAAGAGTCGCTACAGACTGTAGAATGCTAGAGTCGCAGCAACAGAGTAGGTACTTGTTCTTATGCGCAAAAATCGGAACACTCACCAAGGTATTTTACAATCTCTACGACTCCATCGTATGGTTGTTGTTAGACCTCACGAGATCCTCCTACCAAGTCAAATATTTTGCCGCCTCTTACGAGATACCTATCGAATGAAATCATGAAATTTTATTTTAATCACCACATGGGAAAAATTTACATTACATGAGAACTGAACGTACCGGCGAACTGTGTAGGTACAGTGGCGACCAAAAGTCCATTGACAATCTCACAACGCAATAGCTTGACGTTTAGTTTGACTTACGACCTTCTATTCATTGTCGATAACAAGTGACACGCACTGTATCGAGCTCGCTCGTACTGTTCAATACAATGTAATCCTTAGCGTGCTTATGGACTTTTGAGCGTTTACTGTACATTAGAACGCAGATATATGTCTCTGTAACCGTTTATCTCATTGTGCTAAAAACCCCTCTCCTCTCTTTGCAATTAAGTAACAAAAGCTAAGTAATTATGCAAGGAACGAAACAATCTACTAGGTGAACGTCATGATGCAGATTCGATAGAAGTGTCAACGATGAGACGTGGTTTACGTATTTAATCGAGCGTACTTGGGGAATGACATTAACTTTATTTAAGTTGATTTCATGGGTAGAGTTTGAGGAAGGCCTCCAGTAGTGGGATAATAAGATCTGTGCATTATGATGAAGTTTTATCCATGATATTCGTTACTGGTATTTCCAAACTAATTTATCATGGTCCTTTGACAAAGCAAGGCAGATAATTTTATTTTGTTTTATAGAAGAAAGAAAAGAGTGAGTTTTCTAATCAATCACATCATATTGATGATAATGGTTAATATAGAGTGCTACATTACGATAATCGTGTTTCACGGTGTTTCAATTTAAGGGGTAAGTTCGTGTATATAATTATTTATTTTGTTGTGAGCATGTGTGTAGTGTGTGCCTATTGTAATAATGTTATACATTCATAATATATAGAGTTTAACACTTAAAATCACGTGACCCATAAACCAAACATTTAAGTGTGTGATCAACTAGAAGGCCAAACTTTAACCCGCGCAAACTGTGACCTTCTTCGAAACTGCTCAGGTATATTTATTGTAACAAAACTCACACCACTTCCAGTATAGTATAACTTTAGTTCTCTTGCACCGCTATTTTGCTAGTGACATCGGCGGGTGGGGGTTAATTCCATTAAAAGATTAACAAACCGCAGGAGCGTTCAGATCGCCCGCTCAGGCCATGTAAATGAGGAGGAGTGTAAAGGAGAACCATACAACATAGTATATTACCGCTACATGATTTGCGCATTGGAAAACACGGTGTGGGAAGACGACCTGGTGAAGATCGCTGGGAGTCGTTGGATGGAGGCAGCATATAATCAGTCATTGTGGAAGTCTCTGGGAAGGACTTTGTTCATACTGATGTACGCCAGCAGCTTCCGAGGGTATTTTAGGTCCCTTGCCATATAAGTTGAGCTTATCTATTGTCATTAACCGAGCACAAATTCAAACTCTGAGCTGTTATTACGAATCACACCTTATTAATACTTTGTTCGAATTGAAAATTAAACTGTGGACATAGAGGCGTAATAGTACACTCAAACAAAAAGGAAAGGTAGCACTCAGTTATGCGTATTGTTCTAGGTCACTACTGTCCTCACGAATGCTCTTTGTTACTAGCACTCATTCAGCGTACGTGTTAATGCTCCCCGCGCGTAAACGCCATTGTGTTTCGCTGATTAAATTCAGACCCGCGATATCCCAGCGCTACATTTCAGACTGATACCCAAAACCACAGAACTTTCAGCGCTTTGACCAACACTGTAGCGCATTGAAGCGCTTAAAGCGATGTTCTGTAATGTTCGAGGATTAAGCAACCGAATGTTGGATGTGATGGTTAACGAGTGGCTTTACATAAACTCTGCTTACACTTTCTTTGTGGCTTTGGTTAGAAGACACGTATTTATTATTTAAAAAGGTAAATTGCATACAAATAAAGCATAATAACATACCATCACGCCTATATTCCCCGAAGGGTTAGGCAGAGGCGTACTTAATGTACTGTACACCCACAGTTCGCCTGGTATGTTTAGGTCCCATGTAATAGGGGGCGAGCCTATAGCCATTAACCGGGCACAAATCCAGACTCCGAGCTGCTACTGAGAATTTCATAGAAAACTCAATAACACTTTGCTCGACCTGGGGATCGAACCCAGGACTTCTAGCGTAGCAGTCGCGCTTGGGACCACTAGACTAATGAGGCAGTCAGACCAATAAAGCATAATATTGAAATATTAATATTTACCTACAAACAAAATTGTGTTCTGGTAGCAAATAAATCGTTCTAGTTTTATTTGTCAAGAGAAAAATCAAATCAAATCGAAATAAATGTTTTTATTTGAATATGTTTCCAATAAAACATAAATATCATACCATCACTCCTGTATAATGCAGAAACGTTCTAAAGTACACTCACGGTTCGCTGACACGTTTAGGTCTCATGTATTTATCGTCAAGTGACAAGTCTACTGTCCACCAGGCACAAATCTTAAACTCCGAGTTAAGCTACTGAGAAATCCAATATCACTTTGCTCGACCTGGATATCGAATCTCCTCTAGTGAAGCAGTACCACTAGACTAATGAGGCAGTTACAATAATATCTAGAAACAAAATACTGAATATTCCTGGAAAAAATATTTAATAACTACACAAAAAACACATATATTACTTCGGTAACGCAAAGAAATTATTTTCTCATGTTGACAAGAATCCCGACGAAAATTCAACAGTAAGGTACCTTTCTTTGTGATATTCGTACAATATTTTCTGTATTTCGTAAAATATAATACGGGCGGAGGGAATTTCCATAAAAATGATATCGTCTGGCCACAATATGTTATCGTGGTATTTGGTTCGTGAACATAATAAAATGGTCACGTAATTATGTGCGTTGCCGGAAATTTTCTAGGGGTCCGTATAGAATAAAGAAATTATTGGCACTTTGGCAGAAATAAAATCGTATCTAAATAAAAAAGATAGAAATTAGAATTTACTTCTGCAGAGAATTTTCTAAATTCGCCTTTTTGATAAGAACAGTTGACAAACGAGTTAGGTATGCAGCGAACGACAGCTACCACGTCTTAGCATAAAATGCATTATAAATAATTACTAGCGGCCCGCCCGCGGTTTCACCCGCGTTGCCCCATTCCTGAGCCGTAGCGTAATCTTCAATAGCTTAAAACCTTCCTCTTGAATCACTTTATCTATTAAAAAAACCGCTTCAAAATCCGTTGCGTAGTTTTAAAGATTTAAGCATACATAGGGACGGACAGACAGCGACAGCGACTTTGCTTTATACTATGCAGTGATAGTGATACATTCGCCAAAGGATTTGATATGTAGGCAGCTAGCATTTATAATGTATTCTGACAGCTTCGAGCATTTCATGTGACCTACACACAAATGTCTTGCTGATCTGGTATAAATGTGATCGTTGAGCTCCCTAAATAATGGTTGAGCTACTACTGTCTGGACTTTAAAAAATACCATGATTCTCTAAGTTAAAACGGTAAAAGTGTCTTTAAAGATCTATACACAAATAATGACATTTAAATATTAATTGTACATATATTTATATATATTAATAACACCTGCGTTTAGACAATTATGCGGTGATATATTATTACATAATCTTGGTAAAATACAGATGTCGTTACCTGTATACTTAACTGTTTTGCCGACTGTACTTACTGAAAATAATTGCTGGTAAAGAGGACACTGGGGATGAGACTATAATGGAACATCGTCGATGAATTTGACAGAAAATTAATCATGAATTTTATAAGATTTAATCGTTTTTTTGGGTACCTATGTTTAATACAAAGGAATCTAGACTTTTAAGTAAAAGAACATAAAAATAATATTAACATCACTACACTGAAACTTATAGGTATTCTTGAAATTGCTTCAAAAAGACGCTAAATAATGAAATTGTGGATATTTTGACTTTTTATAAATATCAAACATCGAAAATTTATGAGAGCATTCACTGAAATCGACAGAACCCTAAAAAACCAACACAATATTAACACATCCCACCCAATGGATGTTCGAATCAATAGATAAGCGATCGCCAACCATTTGTCGTTGCTAATAATACCCCGCTCTTCTGCCAGACGTTGATAAATGATGTGCCGAAGGTTGGCGGCCTGTCAACAAGTCCGTCTTGCAATATTTTTTTAACAGAGACGGGGTGGAGTTGATTATATATTTTTTTTCTTTTTTTTTATGGGATAGGAGGGCAAACGAGCAGACGGATCACCTGATGGTAAGCGATTACCGCCGCCCATGGACATCCGCAACACCAGAGGAGTCACGAGTGTGTTGCCGACCTTTTAAAAGGGGATTGGGCCTCCGGTAACCTCACTCACTAGGCGAAACACAACGTAAGCGTTGTTTGACGCCGGTTTTCTGTGAGGCCGTGGTATCACTCCGGTCGAGCCGGCCCATTCGTACCGAAGCATGACTCTCCCACGTAAAAAACTTTGTTTTCTTTTTTCTTTGATGCAAACTTTTGTTATTCGTGGAATATAAATTATACCAGTATTACTTGTAGGTACTTAGTGGCTTGCTGTTAAAGCTATACTTATAATAAATCTGTAGAGAGGTCAATTCCGTACATGAAATATATTTCCAAAATAACTATCAGCGGGTGATTAGTGATCGATACTGACTCCAAAAATGCAATGAGTAAAATTTTTGTCTGTCTGTCTGTATGTTCGTTATAGAAACAAAAACCACTCGACGGATTTCAACGAAACTTGGTACAATTGTTCTTCATACTCCTGGGCAGGTTATAGTATACTTTTTTATCACGCTACGATCAATAGGAGCGGAGCAGTGAAGGGAAATGTTGGGAAAATTAGTGATTCATGAGAAAGGTTTCAAGCTATAAAACATCACGCTACAACCCTTAGGAACGGGGCAACGCAGGTGAAACCGCGGGCGAAGAACTAGGGAACAAAGTAACTATTCCACGCGGACGAAGTCGCTGGCAAAAGCTAGTAAAGTAATAAAGTACTTTTTTGGAACCGTGTTAGTTTATTGTTGTGGTCTAGCTATTATTGCCTGAGGAAACTCTTCCTCAGCAACATAACAACGATATGGAGCCTTAGACACTAGTGTCTCTAGTAAATCTTTGTTTGACGATTTTAGTTCTATGTGGTCACTGGCGGATTTTCTACACATCAAATATATTATATCAAAGACGCTAAGTATGTATCGCCCACTCAGCTCCTAATTTTGTCTTCGTTTCCCTCATGTCAAAAGTATGGCTGCAGACGAGATAATGCGACGACAAAATTTTTTCAGGCGCGCATGTCAGCCCTCGTGGTTAGGGTATGGACTATTCGTCTCAAGAGGGGCCTCTGGTCTCGGGGCCTCTAAACCTGGAGTACTTGGTTTGATTTCCAAATCCTATAAAATTAAATGCCTATTACCTCGGAGAACACATTCGAGATGAATACTTAAATAAACAAAAAAAAAATTTTTTAATTTGGAAAGAGCCTAACGTAAAAAAAACCGGCCAAGTGCGAGTCGGACTCGCGCACGAAGGGTTCTATAACATTATCTATAAAAAACGGCAAAAAAAAACATGTCTGTTGTATAGGAGCCCCTTAAATAATTATTTTATTCTGTTTTTTAGTATTTTTTGTTATAGCCGCAACAGAAACACATCATCTGTGAAAATTTTAACTGTCTAACTATCACAGTTCATGAGATACAGCGTGGTGACAGACGGACAGACAGACGGACGGACAGCGGAGTCTTAATATTAGGGTCCCGTTTTACCTTTTGGGTACGAAACCCTAAAAAAACAGAGCTTGTCTATTTTACAGACTTACGTAATTGCTAATTTGAAATACCCCTCCAGACAAATATTTTCTTGCGATAACATTTCTCAAGTTAAAAGAACATTACCTCCATTACCAAGACATCAGACAAATAGATGTTTGTTCATGAAAGTATTTCCGAGGTTTCCTTTCTCTTCAGAAATTTGTTCTTCTGTTTTATTACGATATTTATGTTGAAATTAAAATAATTATTATTATTAAGACACAGAAAACGGCGATTGCTTAGTGATATGACCATTGTTCAAGTTCAAGTTCAAATGTTTTTAATTCAGATAAGCTTTTACAAGCGTTTATGAAACGTTAATGAGTCTAGTTGCACGGTTCCAAAAAAGTCGATCCTATGGAGAAGAATCCGGAAAAAAACTCCATGGACACTCTTTTAAAATAACTTGTATTACAATCTTCTAGTAGGTACAATAGTGCAATAACAGGATGTGTTGACATTGATTTAAGTGCAAGTTGGACAGAAATCGATAATAGAAAAAGAATTGGAAAATTAGACTACCAAGTCGTAGGTTGGAGTTCCAATCAAAGGCACGCACCTCTGATTTTTTGTAACTATGTGCGTATTTACAATTATCACTCGCCTTAACGGCGCAGAAAAACATCGCATCGCGACGAAACCTGCATGTCTTACAGTTTTTCTTGACCCGCATTAGGCCACTCGCAATTGGAGCTGCTCGACTGGGGAAGTACCTCCACCTTGCAGAAAATCGTAGCCAAAAACGGAGCTATGTTAGCTTCGAGCTATGTTGTGCTCCTAACGGTGAGCAAGGTCGCTAGAGCTCCGCGACGAAGCGTTGTGTTGGTAGTGTGGGGGACCGGTGATGTTTTGTTACCGCCGCTGTCATGCATGGCAGCATATCTCCTATGCTGCCAGCTCAACTATTCCTCCTTAAATGGTCGGCAACTCGCAAGTGATACTCCTGGTGTCGCAAGCGTCCATAGGTTACAGTAACCGCTTACCAACAGCCTGGCCGTATTTTTTGCCACCTTAGTCGTATAAAAAAAGTATAGATAAAAACCCTCTTACTCCGAGAAGAGATCATGTTGATGATAATGATAACCTCAAAATGAAAAAAGAATCTCTTATAGGATCACTTCAGTCATTAGACAGAAAGAAACTATTTTATTCACTGGACTACCTCAATAGTCTAGTGGTCTCAAGCATGACTTCTACGCTAGAGGTCCTGGGTTCAATCCCCGAGCAAAGTGTTATTAGGTTTTTCTGTGAAATTCTCAGTAGCAGCTCGGAGTCTGGATTTGTGCCCGGTTAATGGCAGTATTACATGTAACCTAAACAAACTGTGCATGTACATTAGTACGCCTATGCCTAACCATTCGGGGAATACAGGCGTGATGATATGGTAAACTATTTTTTTTACATAAAACGAAAAAATAATTTTATAAATTATGTAGATTGTAAATTGAATTATAGGAAAGATTACGCAGAAAGTTGGGAACTTTCCGCGCAGGGTACATAATATTTTCAGTATAATTTGTGTTCCTATTTGAATCCAGTGAAATTATTGGGCAAAATTAAAGTTAAAAGACAACGACGCTAGAGAAGCTGGCATCTACAGGCTACGGTTGCCGTTAACCATCAGGCGGACCCGTATCCTTATTTGTCATATTATTACACTAAAAACACCAAAGGAATTCAATAATACGAGCAAACCATCACCATCTTTTTTTTGTTTCTCGCAAGTTTTCCTTTGAGGAAAATCAGTTCATTATGCTCCATAATCGCATTATTTTCCCTATGGTGTCATGTTGCCTTTAGTATGGAGTTCCGTATTGCAGAGAACTTGAGCTGACATAGTATAATATTTATTCCTCGAAGGAGTGTTGTCCACCAAATTCACCAGTGAGGTAAATGACGTATGTGTATGGTGATAAAGGGATTTTATTTATCCATATAACATAACATACCATCACGCCTGTATTCCCCGAAGGGTTAGGCAGAGGCGTACTAATGTACACCCACAGTTCGCCAGTATGTTTAGGTTCCATGTAATAGGGGGCGAGATTATTGCCATTAACCGGGAACAAATCCAGAGTCCGAGCTGCTACTGAGAATTTCATAGAAAAACCCAATAACACTTTGCTCGACCTGAGAATCGAACCCAGGACCTCTAGCGTAGCAGTCGTGCTTGGGACCACTAGACTAATGAGGCAGTCTAGATAGGCGGAGGCATCTATCCATATATTTAAAACAAAGTCGGGTTTGTTAAAACACTTGTAACTGGAGAACTGCTGAACCGATTTTCATGGTTTTTGATTTGTTGGATTTTTCTCCACCCCGAATAGCAGAATAAGTATTCCAAAACATCGAAAAAATTCAGAAAAAGAAAATTATTTTCTCACACATTTTGTATCAGGAACAGATGCAGAACCGGTAGGTGGAACTGCAATTGGGTTCTACGATGTTTTTATATACAGGGCTAAACATGGGAAAGGGAGTGAATAATTGAGATGACGGCTGATAAGGATGAATGGCAGAAAAGGACATTCAGCGAGGACCATAAATGAATTTGAACAAGGGCAGGAAGATCATGATACAGGACAAGACAACATGTGCCAGGCTTACTAATATACATACCTACATATATAAAACAAAGTCGGGTTAGTTACACCATTTTAAACTCAAGATCGGCTGGACGGATTTTAATGATCTTTGATTTTGAAATAAAACTATTTTTACGGATTTTATCGCGTTGTATTATTATTATTTAATTCCCGACGTTTCGGACGTTTCTTTACAGCATCCAGTCCATCCAGTCTGCCCGTGACCATGGATTCGCGTAATTGTCAGAGATCTTTGATTTGCTGGATTTGTCGGTTCTTCTCTATAAAACGTACGATTTGGCATAGTGAAATAGCTTTTGACATTTCAAAAGTGCCTATTTCAATGATCTGATTGAAATTAAGCATATCACTGTTGTTGCTGGCGTCTATAGGCTGCAGTTGCCGCTTACCATCAGGTAGCCTGTACGTTTGTTTTCCATCTTATTACATTTTTTTTCTATACTTGTAGTATAAAACGATATTACTTGCCAAATTTCATAGTTAGAAAACACCCTATAAATTATTATTCCCTTGAGTGTGTTGAAATATATATATATATATATATATATTTTTTATAAAAACGTTGCCCCACACTAGGAATTTCTCCTGTATCGTGGGTGCATTTCACAAACACAAATTATAACTTACACAAACACCCAGACCCGGAACAACTACCTGTAGATCATACAAATATTTCTTCCGTGTGGGGATCGAACCCACAACACGTAACATAGAAGCCGATCGCTCAGCCGCTACGCCAAACGTGCCGTCAAGATATGTTTATATCTTGACGGCAATATGTTTAGAAGTTTGATTTTTTCACAGCTTCAAGGGACTGTAGACCTGATTATATGGTTTTAATTTCAATTTGATACCTCCACGCGTTCCCATGATAAAGGTTCTTGACAGACAGACGGACGGACGGACAGACAACAAAGTGAGGGTTCCGTTTTTTCCTTTTGAGGTACGAATCCCTAAAAAGGTACTTTTGAAAAGTCAAAACTAGTTGCACGGTTCCAAAAAGTGGGTCTTAAAGAAACTCCACAGTTAGGTATTAAAAAAAACAGATTACATTATTATTTTTTACAACTTTGTTTTAAATATTTTCTGACAATTATGCAATTTGACTGACCTCTCACCGAGGAGTAAGTCTATAGTCCACCACGCTAGCCTACTGTTGTGGTTGACCAACATAAATCCAATTTTGCAAAAAGTTTTGAGTCCAATCCAACACAGCTGACTTCGATCGATACTTATTACCTTATCTACTCATGACCATGAACCTTGCTAACACTAGCAGACAAACTAATTATTTAACACACTCTCCCTTCGACAAACCACCCCTACGAATATGTTTATTTGTTGAAATATTGCCAGAGGGTGCCATGGAGTGGATTGGTTACGTATATAGAAATTGATGGTTATAGGTGTTGCAAATAGCATCAATGTATACATAGAGAGACAACAAAGATTATTTTTATTTATCACAACAGACTTCACAATACTCACATTGATAGAATAAAATTATATATAACATAACGTACCATCACGCCTGTATTCCCCGAAGGGTTAAGGAAGGTGAACCTATTGCCATTCACCGGGCACAAATCCAGACTCCAAGCTGCTGCTGAGAATTTTATAGGAAAACCCAATAACACTTTGTTCGACTTGGGGATCGAACCCAGGACCTCTAGTATATATTATAAAACAAAGTCTCCTCGCCGCCCGCATCTAATGGATAATCTCAAAAACTACCGAACGGATTTTATATAGTTTTCACCAATGGACGATGTGATTCTCGAGGAAGGTTATAATGCTGTTTAACATTACGCTCCAATCCTAAGAAACGGGCCAAAGCGAGTGAAATCGCGGGGAACAGCTAGTTAAATAATAAAACAAAAAGATTAATTACAAACACAGAACTTTTATCTATAGATACCTATAGTAAAATTGAAATAGGCCGATGTTTGTACATTAAAAATAATAAAGAAAAACTAATATGGGGAGTCTTTATTAGAGCAACAGAAGCCAAAACAAAAATTTTTAGAATTTTTATCTGTCTGTCTGTATGTTTGAACGCGCATCATGGAATTTAATGCAGTTTTCACAGATATATTCCTAGAGTATGTTAATCTTTTTGGGACGTGAGTGAAACTGCGGGTAACAGCTAGTTCTTACATACAATTTAATGAATCATCAATTTTTTATTATTTTCCGGATTGCTATAAGACAAACAACGTTTACGAGGGTCGCAGACGCAGTAAAATAATAATATTATCATCGTTTCAATATCCTATCCCCTATTCCGTTTAAGAATATTAGGTACTTCTAAGTGAATGGACCAACCATCCATTTTGTATGGCTCTCACATTCATTACAATTCATAAAATATTGTCATGATCTCTCGGTTGTTATAATTAGAGGGAAGCAAATAATGTACATAAAATTTATTATTTTGCACCGTGGAACACAAAAAAAATTTATTTTTTAGATTTTTAGTTTTTAACTACATTTTACGTGTTTGTTTGGGTTTTTTTCTTTACAGAAAGTTGATAAACTTCAAAGATTGACCATAGAAATACAGTACATTTTTATGTTTTTCAAAGAATGTTATTGACAAGTGATAGCAATATTTCCCTGTTTCTCTAGACGTTAAAGAAAAATCATGTTGAGGCCTATCTTTTTATATTTTAGTAATTTCTACCAAATGTCAGAAAACAGAAAAATAAATACCTAAAGGCGTGATGGTATATTTTTTATGTGTCTACAATACAGAAATATAATATAAAAAAAATATATAAATAGTATAGTAGCCACGCAGCTGCAATAACTTAACCCTCAACCAACATCTTTTGACATAATTATATTTCAATAATAAATCATTTTTTATTTTACAATTATTTATTTATTTAGCACTATTTAATGTTTTATGTACTTATGTAATTTTTTTTTTAGTATACTTTTACGTGAGTATTATGGTAAAAATAATTACTAGAGTATTTGTCGTTCGAGCGTATGGCACCCGTGGGTTGCAGCTGAAAATCAGCGTCAGGTGGTAGTCCCTATCACTGCTGACATTATGCTGAGCTGTGGCCCTTTTGGCACAATGACTAGGTAGTTATATTGTTAGTTTTATAAAATTTATGTTATTTTAAGTGACCTTCTCGTTTTTGTGCCAATAAATACATTTTCTTTCTTTCTTTCTTTCATAATATAATTATCATTTGATATTAAACATTTTTAATATACAAGTCATTCAATGGCTCAAGTAACTGGTACCAAATTAGTTCCATGAATAAAGAAAACACATTCGCATTTCTTCAGCATTATATTATGAACATACCGTCAACATCGTTTCTATCTCGACGCCAATTATTTTAGGATCGACGCGCCGCCGAGACAGTGGCAATATGGTGGATTATGAGTTTGGTCGTCAATATTACTCGTCTACTGTATTCAGAAAGAAACCAATGAAATATTGAACACATTTTATTTTGTTACAAAAAAAAATCCAAAAAAGGCGTGTACATTGTTATAAGTATTAACTGCCTCGTTAGTTTGGCGGTTCCAAGCACGACTACACTAGAAGTCCTGGGTCCGAGCTGGGGCGAGACATTTTGAGACGAAAAGTATTGCAGCATCTCTATATCAAAATTCATAATAATTGTTTTAGCGGTTTTGGCGTGAAAACGTAACAAACAGACGAAGCTACTTTTGCATTTATAAAATCAAAGTTAATCATCTGTCATTTTATAAAGAATTATCATTTTTTTTTATGGATTAAGTTGGCAAACTAGCTGACGAGCCAACTGGTGGTTAGTAATCATCTTCGCCCATGGACACCTGCAACACCAGAGGGGTTGCCGATACGTTGCCGATCCTTAAGAGCCCCTACGAACTGCAGACTGCCAGAGCCGCAGCAACCGAGGGGTAACTGGCTCTTACTCGCAAACGTCTAAATACACACCAAGGTGCTTTACGACAAACTCTGACGTAAGTAAGGATCGGCCAGCCAGTCAGAGCCCAAGAGGTCCTACCACTGAGCACGTCAGATATCACCCTTGTTACGAGATGCTTATCGGAAACACAGGAACAGTATTTTAACGCGTCCCCACACTGGGAAAATTATCATAATTAAGTATTAAACACAACTTAATTAATTATACACATCACAAAACAACTCCAAACCACAGTATTTAAAAACAATCACATAATTAATCTATCAATAATTAAAATTTACCCATTATTAATCATTGAAAAATAATTATCGGTTGGTCGTGCAATTATATTTGGTATCCTATTATCGGAACGATTAATAAATTGGTAATGTATATTGCACGGAAAGGGTTGGGGACACGCCTTCCGGCGGCGGCGCGCGGCGTAGGGTTGGAATAATGGGCTGAGATTAGTTTTTCTTTTGGGGTAAAATAATATTATTAAACTGGAAATGGTTCATTGCGTTGTAATAATACCTTATGACTTGTTTCTTTGTTAAGGTTGAAGCTGTATGTACTATTAAAATCTAGAATCGTCATCTTTTGCTAGGTATTATTTGTATTAAATATGAGTACCTAAGAGTAGTTCGATGACTTTTTCATTTGATTTTAATCATAAGTACTTACAAATTAAAGATCATTGTTCTTCGTGCTTCGGGACGAATCGGCCGGCTCGACCGGAGTGATACCACGGCCTCACAGAAAACCGGCGTTAAACAACGCTTACGTTTTATTTCGCCGAGTGAATGAGGTTACCGGAGGCCCAATCCCCTTTTAAAAGGTCGGCAACGCACTTGTATCTCCTATGGTGTTGCGGGTGTCCATGGGCGATGGTCATCGCTAGCCATCAGGTGATCCGTCTGCTAGTTTGCCCCCCTATCCCATAAAAAAATAGCACTAAAATGGCGGATATTTCTGAGGCTTGTATTGTTGTAATAACGTGCTAAAAGTACTGTTCGGAAGTCTAATGAAACGAATTTCACTTCTGAATAATATGTGTTTCATATTTGAACTAGCATTATCCATTAGAAAATAAGTCAATATGACCTCTGTATGGGACAAGTAGATAATTTATAGAATACAGGTAAGCTATATTCAACAAAGAATAAAGCTTACAATATCGTGCTAAAGATGCCAAATAATATCACTTCCAGCGTGTTTTAAATCTTTGGTATATTTAATAATTCCCTTTGTTAGAAGCTAGCGATCGTTTGTGTGTTACTCCCTAATTGGAGTCGTATAGACAGTGTTCTTGTCTCAGTCTTTACTTATGGGTTATCATTTCCTGATATTATATAAAAGAGAACCTGGGAATAGTAAAATGGTACCCTATTTGTCTAGGAGATCTAGAGGTTTTAAGGTTGATTTTTTTTTATATCAGAGGGGGCAAACGAACGTGAAGGTAATCTGATGGTAAGTGACTACCGTCGCATCTACCCATGGACATCAGCAACATTGTAGCTGTCACCAATGTGTTGCCGGCCTTATGCTGTTTTCTTGCAAGCTCCCATGTGGTACTGAACCGGGAATACTGCCGCAGGGAGGTTATTCCATAGCTTACGTGGTGGATTGCCAACCATCGCCAAGCAAAATATTATCAGTCTTTTGATCTTCTATTGAATGCAAAAATAAATTTAACCGATACCGCATTCTCGTATGTCTTTTATAACTTCTAATATTTTTTAAAAATGAATTATGATGCTTCTAATATTTATTTATGGCACTCCAAAAAGTTCACAGATCGACAAACATAGTAAAGTAAACTTGTCACTTACACACACAGCTTTTACATACCTATTTGTGTTACAATGGTAATAACACTCATAATAAGATTGGACAATATTATTAAAAAACAGTAATCATAAATACCTAAAATTTTTACACAGAATTAAGTTAAAATATGTAAAATAAAAATATAATTATTTTTATTTCATTATATAATAATTATTAAGAAATTATATTTATTTTATATTATTAAATAAATGATGGTATAAAAATATAATATGAAGATAAAACCTTAATGCTAAATTGTAATCAGCCAATCAGCTTCAATAAATTATTGACTCATGACACGATGTGTTCGGTATGAGTCCAAAATACCACCGCGTGTTTTCGCACGATGAAAAGAGCCAGTACTGCCTACCTACATAGTATTTTGATACCTGACAGGTGTTTGTCACAGATTTATTTAAGTCACAGTCACTGTAATATTTAGTAGCCTAGTTTGACCCAAGTCTATTTATTATAACACTAGGAGTGTTACAAACTACCTACATCAAGGCGAGACACAAAACCAAATCCACGCTTACAACTGAAAATGTCCCCAAAATATAAAACTCTCTTAAAATTAATTATTCAGAATGAGTTTTCAGCTGTCGCAACGGATGTAATTAGCTCGGCTGGACAGACAAACTTTTTCCGCCTTTTTTAGAGTTCTGTCAGAATCAAAAATGGTCCTCAAATTCTTTTAAAACAGACGCCCGCCGTTACTTCAAGCTTTTTACTCTTTTAGTAAAAAAATGCAGATAGAAAGAAAGAAAGAAAGAAGAAGAAAGAGAGAAGATAGGTAATTGTAATACAGGTAAACTAGTAGTCTAGTTTGCTTGCTTGACCTCTGAATCGAACCCAGGAAGTCTACTTCCTGGGTTGGATTCAGAAGTCAAGCAAAGTGTTATTGGGTTTTTCTATAAAATTCTCAGTAGCAGTTAGAAGTTTGTAATTTGTGTACTGGTTTGTGTGCTAGTTAGTGGCAATATGCTCGACCCGACTCCGAGCTGCTAATGAGAATTTCATAGAAAAACCCAATAACACTTTGCTCGACCTGGAGATCGAACCCAGGACCTCTAGTATAGCAGTCACACTTGGGACCACTAGACTAATGAGGCAGTCGACAGACGGCAGAGATATTACATATATAAATCACATTGTCATAAAATAAAACACAAACATTTTACATACGGAACCGTATTCCACGGAGTCAAGTCAGATTCATTTGCTTTAATTTTCGCGAGGCTTTTTCAGTCCCTAAAGGCTGTTAGCCCGAGCTGGACTTTTGGACAAATTGAATAGAATATTTAATCTGATGGGTCGAGATTAACTTAGCAATGTGCTCCATCTGTTTTAAGAGAAAGAATGTAGGTGTTAAAAAGATATATTATTGGCTTTCTGGACATAAATAATAATGTATACTTTGTTTTTTTTTTTTTTTCAAATTACATAACTTGATTGCCTCATCAGTCTAGGAGTCCTAAGGCGAACTTATACGCTAGGGGTCATGTGTTTGATTCTGAGGTCGTGAAAAGTGTTATCTTGTATTTGTTTTCCTCTTTCTATGATTGAAGCGGCGGTAGCTTAATGGCTAGGGCGTCGGACTAGCGATCATGTGGTTGCCGGCTCGAAACCCGCCCATTCCACTACTGACGTGAGCCTACTCGTAACACAAGCATTTAGCTTAGCACGAGAGGTTAACAAGAATACTAGTAATGTGCGACCCACATTACTAATAAGCTTTTAAAAAAAGATCTATGTTTTGGTTTTGCGTCTGAGACCCAAAGCTCAACTGTGAGGCACTGCACTATCCTTCACTTTGTTTCTTTTGTTTTATTATATTTCATTTATATGTACTTATACTATGCTTCGGCACGAATGGGCCGGCTCGACCGGAGTGATACCACGGCCTCACAGAAAACCGGCGGCAACGCTTACTTATTTAAAGACTACACGGTTTACTCACGCGCATTCTCGGGATCGCCCGACTAGTTTCAGACTCAATAGGAGTCCTTAATCATGAGCTGACGCGGCGGCGGTGGTGTCGCCGCGTTTAAATAATTATGAATACGCCTCACGAAAGTTATTACGAGTATACAAACAAAGCTTACGTAGCTTTTCGCCGAGTGAGTGGGGTTACCGGACGCCCAATCCCCTTTTAAAAGGCCGACAACGCAGTTGTGACTCCTTTGGTGCTGCAGGTGTCCATGGGCAGCAGTAATCGCTTACCATCAGTCGATCCGTCTGCTCGTTTGCCCCCCTATCCCATAAAAAAGTACATGTTTCAATTTTGTGCAGCTGAATAAATGTTTCTTTCGTATTCAAGGATTATTTCTTATTTTACTGTAATCATGACTTCAATTTAAGACCTCTATTCCCTTGAAGTGGAGAAGAGTAGCACAGTGCAAAGATAGGGAAATATAGAGAAGAGAAATTCACGTCTTCGTTCCGTTGTGCAGAACATCATACCTCGTCCCTCTTAATTCATTTTTATAATTTAATTTCTTAAAACCGAAGTACTTAAAGCTTAAAAGGCGTTTAAGCATTGCACAAGACAATTCGTTTCCGCAAATCCTTTCCTAAATCTGTTTAATTTTTTGAATAGGCTTTCCTTGTTAATGTTTAAGACGAAGAGACAATGATATCTTTTGATAAGGCTAATACGAAAAATAATTGAGGTGGCTTTGAGGTAATGTAAACAGGATTATAAAATGGAGTGGCACTAATATAAGACAAAGCTCTTAATAAAATATAATACACACAATCCATTACGCCTATAATCCCTGAAGGGTTAGGCAGAGGCATACCAATGTACACGCACAGTTCACCGGTATGTTTAGGTCCCATGTATTAGGGGGCGAGCCTCGATTTATTCATAAAAGCTCTAAAGTACCCGAGTTGGACGTGTTCTTTGGTTCTTGCCCCAAATATAAAAAGATACTGCGTAGTCATCTCAGTTAAATTATTTTCTTTTGATTTCTTTTATATATTTTACCATGTTTTTAGATTAAGTAACAATATATGATGTTGCAACTTTGAGTGCTGTGTATACCTATAATTGGCATACGCATTAGATCCTGTACCTCTGTTCTTTATTATGTTAAATGTGTGATGTATATGCTGTTGGTGTACCTAATAAAATAAATAAATGATTCATTCGCGGTTAATGGCAATGCCATTAACCGGGCACAAATCCCAAACTCCGAGCTGATACCAAGAATTTTATAGCTCGATATAACCCGAATATATAACCCGATAACAATTTGCTTGGCTTAGGAATCTAACCCAAGAACTCAAGCATAGCAGTCGCTCTTAGGACCACTGGGCTTATAATCGGTAATAGAATAGAATATTCTTTATTGCACACCAAAAAATAATTAAATGTACAATTGTATAAATCATAGAATAGAATGAGTACAATGGGCGATCTTATCCCTAACAGCGATATCTTACAGACAAACTTTGGACGAACCCATAATTTGAGAATATTTTCTTAAATTATGAGTTTTAAACACAGTTTAACAATATTTTACAAAAAAATATAATACAATACTTAAAATATCATTAAATATACTGGTTTCTGACACTTACGCGAATATTAGACATTGAAATAAAACTACTTTTTACGGATTTTATCGCGTTCTATTGATATTATTTGATTCCCGACGTTTCGGATCCTTTACAGACACACAAGACCGAAGGATACGGTGAGCTCGTTCTGCGTGAATCGGATCACCAATAATTAACAAAAATGTAAGGTAGCTGTTAGTAATTGTAACATTAAGACGTCCAACAACTTAGTCTACCCGTGACCAAATAATATCAATACAACGCGATAAAATCCGTAAAAAGTAGTTTTATTTCAATATCATTAAATAGTTCATTTAAATATATTTTCTTGTACGATTTGAGAGTCTGTCTCTGGAGGCAAATTTTTTTTAAAGAATACGATTTGTGAATAAGTCTACGAAGGTTTTTACAAAATGATTTGTTATAAAAATGATAAAAAGGCCCGCAGGTCCAGCTCCATCGTAAACGTACACAAGAATTAAAAAAGATTCACGATTGCACCTGTACACAGGCCATGCCAAATGTGACCACGAGTTCAATAGGCGCAAGTGAAAGCAATTGTTTAATCGGTACGATTCCGATATACTCCGCATCCTCCCTTAAGTAACCAATAAGCAATTCCAGAAATGCGAATAAAAAAAATTGTTCTCGGTTAACGTTACATGGGACTTAAATATACCGGAGAACTGTAGGTTATACACCTCTGCCTAGTCTTTTGGGGAATACAGGCGTGATTGTATGAAGGAATATTATATTATGTTATTCCTTAAATACTAAAGCACTACTTTAGAAAATGTCTTGTCTTCTCTTCAATGTCAAGAATATTCATACAAAATGTTCGAAGCATCGTCTTTCTTTTTCTGTCCAATAATGTCATCGTCAAGGTCAAAGCCACCTCTGAGTTCAGCTACTTACCGTTGACATTTCTGATTAACGTTCGGTTCATGTTCAAAGACCGTTGCATCCGGACATTTGTGTTTTGTTTTATAATAAAATCAGGGTTCCTTGAGAATAATAGTAACACATTGTAGCAAAATGATAATTAATATTTATTTTTGTAAATAGATCTTACATGCACAGTTTTATAAATCAATGTATTATATATTTTTAAATAGATGGCATTTCCTAACTGACGACCTCTGAGAAGAAACGCCGAAACAAACTCAGAGAATCATGGTCTCTCTTTTAATCTCTTTTAAAGTCCTGACATAGTACTTGTAGCAAATATGTGAGTTACAATGCAAGAAAATGTCTGAAATCGTCCTTTAAATAAAGCCACAGTGGTTTAGACTAGACTGGTCTCATCTGATAGATATTACCTGAGTACCTAAATCTTTATATATATAATTCTTCTGTGAGTGTGTATGTGACTGAACTTCTCTCAAACGACTGGACCGATTTTGATGAAATTTTTTGTGTGTGTTCAAGGGGATCTGGGAATGGTTTAGATCAAACGACTGGACCGATTTTGATGAAATTCAAGGGGATCTGGGAATGGTTTTGTCCGCTGTCCGCTGTATTTCGCTTTATACGTAGCGAAGCACGTACCGGGCCGCTAGTAGTTTTATAATTTTGGATTATGTGTATTTTTTCACATAATTTATTTATTTTTTAAGGATGACCTTGAGGTCTCGGATGCTGAGAAAATTTTAATAATCTTGACTTCTCGGTCCAAATTGTTTACCTTCGGATATTTAAGGTAAATGTACAATTTGGACACATCCTGTTACCGCAATATTGTGCCCTTGAAGAATGTAAACATCTTATTTTAAAAGAGAATCCATACAGTTTTTTGATGGATTGTTCTCCATAAAATTAACTTTTTGAAACCGTGCAACTAAGTAGATAAACTTTTTATAAATGCTTGTAAAAGCTCTTTTGAAATATAAACATTTGAACTTGAACAAAATAATAATATGATTTATCGTTTAGATAAATAATTTGACTGCCTCATTAGTCTAGTGGTCCCAAGCGCGACTGCTACACCAGAGGTCCTGGGTTCGATTCCCAGGTCGAGCAAAGTGTTATTGGGTTTTTCTATGAAATTCTCAGTAGCAGCTCGGAGTCTGGATTTGTGCCCGGTTAATGGCAATCGGCTCGCCCCCTATTACACGGGACCTAAACATACCGTCGAACTTCGGGTGTACTTACATTAGTACCCCTCTGCCTAACCCTTCGGAGAATACAGGCGTGATGGTATGTTATGTTATGTTATAAATAATTTAATTACGGGTATGAATTACCGTATTTTTAACGGTTTTAATTTTTAAATTCAATACTGTCTTTAATGTTAACCTAATTAACAAATAAATTAAAGAGCGTGAAGTTCATAATTAGTAAATTATCACCTAAAGTGAAAACAAACGCGCTGCTTTTGAGAGCCTGTCCGAGGAAGTCGGTACTTATATCATACCTATTTTACTGTAAACAATATTTTGAGTTCCGGTTTGCCAGTGAAATGATGAAATAACGAAGTAACGAAGGCTATAGGCAATATGCGTATGATTGTAGAACCAGCATGGACTTACACAAAACAAATAAGGAAGGAGAAATAGAAGATCTTTGCTTACCAGTGGGATATAAATTAGGCTAATAAAAAAAAAAGAAAAAAAGAGCTTTGTTTATTATCTTTATTTTTTTACTAGCTTTGCCAGCGATTTCGTCCGCGTGGAATAGTTACTTTGTTCCCTAGTTCTTCGCCCGCGGTTTCACCTGCGTTGCCCCGTTCCTAAGGGTTGTAGCGTGATGTTTTATAGCTTGAAACCTTTCTCATGAATCACTCATTTTCCCAACATTTCCCTTCACTGCGCTGCTCCTATTGATCGTAGCGTGATGAAAAGTATACTATAACCTGCCCAGGAGTATGAAGAACAATTGTACCAAGTTTCGTTGAAATCCGTCGAGTGGTTTTTGTTTCTATAACGAACATACAGACAGACAGACAGACAGACAGACAGACAGCCAGACAGACAGACAAAAATTTTTGGCGTCAGTATCGATCACTAATCACCCGCTGATAGTTATTTTGGAAATATATTTCATGTACAGAATTGACCTCTCTACAGATTATTTATAAGTATAGATTAGGTACCTACGTAAAGCGATTGACTAAAATTATTTAAAAGTGATGCATATAGTTACCCTATGCGTTTGCATAAAAATATCTACATTTAAATAATATTCAATTTGCTCTGTCATGTCATGTCGCAAATCATAATCTGGACATTATTATCTCAAGAAGGCCGTCAAATTATAGAAATTGTAACTTAAATATCAATGACATAAAGGTCACACATGACTTCTTGATTTAGAATTATTATAGCTACTATAATTGACAGTTTTCCACATATTTTAATAAAGCCCAACTCACACGGAACCCAACACTAAAACATTGAGTGACATCCTTAGAAGTTTTTGAATTTAGAATAGACAATTGTCAACAGCGTGCCAAGCGGAGCGTGTAGTATACAAAAATGTAGACAAAAAATAGAAAAAATAAATAAAAAGCGACTAGAGACGCAGAGATAATTCTCTTATTATAGTTAAGCTTTCTTAGTTAGCACGTTGATAATTAAACATTATAGTAAATTCAAGAATGTTAGATTCTTGGTTTATTTGACAGTTTTGATTTAGAGAATTTAATTTTGTAACTGAATACAGACACAATATATGTCATAAAATATGGTAGATTTATGAAATAGAACGAATAGAATACTTAAAAATAAAAATAAATTAATAAATAGTATACTTAAATTAATAATTAAAAATAAATTACCTACATTAGAAGACGAATAAATTTTTCAGCTAAATTCTTCTTATTTATTATGAAAATTATTATTTAGGTATATTTTTTTATCTTAACCTTTGCATATTCTGCCAACCATCACAAGCGTGCCGAGAAAGGGAGACAGGGCTATACGAGAGTCGTTAGTAAGACAAGGAAATCAATATTTCTATGGAAAGCTCAAGATCACAGCGCATTAAGCGTTAAGTGTAACAAATTCGCGGCTATTTATTTTTGAGATCGATTAAGTATCCATTGACTGTAACACTTCATTTATAATTATTTAAAACATTTAAATATACCGATTTTTATAGAAATGGACCTAACAATGATGCAAATATACACACTTTTTAACATACCATCACGCCTGTGTTCCCCGGAGGGTTAGACAGAGGTGTACTAATGTACACTCACAGTTCACCGGGATGTTTTTAGTATTGCCATTAACTACGAGCTGCTACTGAGAATTTCATAGAAAAACCGATAACACTGTTCGACCTGGGGATCGAACTCAGGACGTCTAGGGTAGCAGTCGCGCTAGGGACTACTAGACTAATAAGGCAATCTTAACTAAATATTTATAGTATAAATGAAAAAATGACACTAGGATTATCCTCTGGATTGCACCTATCTGCATGCATTTTAAATTATAAAAATGTTCTCATCTCTTATCACTACATAGTATAAAACAAAGTCACTTCCCGCTGTCTGTTCGTCCCTATGTATGCTTAGATCTTTAAAACTACGCAACGGATTTTGATTGCGGTTAGCGAACCCGCGACCCATAGTGCATAAGCAAATCACTTAACATCGTGGACTTTCTGCCTGTATTAGCCGAAAGCAGAGGTGTACTAATGTACACCATTCGTCCCGTCATAATAATGATTTAATTATTACCACTACGATAAACTCAAAGTGTCACATCAGTAGCTACTGTTCAAATTCATCCATTCGGAATTTGGCTGCATTCAACTGATTCATACCTACTGATGATTCAGAATTAATAAATTATGAACGAATAAATTAAAATTGGTCACTTTTCCATAATTATCCATAAGATTTTACGTACATAATGCATTAAACATTGTTACTGTCTAAAAGCCTGTGTCAAAAACCTCAGTTTTAATAGTTATTGATATTTTTAACGATGGTTGAGCCTTTGCTTATTTTAAAAATGTATCAGTTAAACTTACTTTGGAAAAACAAAGCTTTTATAATAATTATGATTCATTTTCTAAAAACTTTTATCCACCTGTAAAAGCGAAGCGATGTTGAAAATATAAACAAAACACGCGCGATGTCCGTGCGTGTCTATATAGCAAGTTTTATTCTTTTACAAACTGTGTGGAGTGTGTTCCAGTGAGTCGGAACAGGATGCCGAGTAGTCCGCAGTGAGTCGGGACTGTGTTGCGGTGAGAGCCCCAGTGAGTCGGGGTGTTAAGGAGGAGGAGTCACAAGTGCGTTGCCGGCCTTTTAAAAAGGGATTGGGCCGCCGGTAACTTCACTCACTCGGCGAAACACAACGTAAGCGTTGTTTGAAGCCGGCTTTCTGTAAGGCCTGTAAGGGTATCACTCCGGTCGAGCCAACCCATTCGTGCCGAAGAACAGCTCTCCCACGTAATAAAAGCCAACTATAGTTATCCGAACAACTTAAATCTCACCCACAAATACTGGCAATAAAAATCCGTTAAGCTTAATTAAAACTAACGTTGTCCTGTTCTGAAAGGCAGTCGGTGTGCCAACAGCAAGCGCGTGCCAAGCCGTCGTCGCCGCAATGTCTAACACTCAATTAATTATTGCTTACTCTACAGAATATAAGCTCAAAAATTTACTCACTGTTTATTTATTAAATCTGGAGATTAAAAGTGTGGAGCCAATTAAGAGGATAATGAAGAAAGAGAAATTAAATTTATATAAAACCACACTGTGTAAAATAAATGTAAAAGATTTTATAGATATTATATAATTATTTTAGTAAAAGAAAAATTTGGTCTTTATTCGAAGGGACATAGGTAGGTTGATCAAATTTTTCTTTCATTAAAATGTATATCTTTATACGAGTAGCTGTTCACAAAAGGCTATAAAAATTAATAATTTTATAAAATGAATTTTAAATTTTATCTCCTGGTAGCTAAATTATTGTTGATTTTTAACACACATGTTTAGTTCATATATATGTTAGTCAAACAAAATAATTAATTGGGACCAGGGAAAAAGGATGTTACGTATGTTAAAACACATGAAATAAAAAAGAACTCACGGGGCCGAAGTGTACCTATCGCTTCGCTTCGCTTACTTGAGTGTGCAACTATCCTATCTCTTCATAGCATTCCACCGCCAATTAGTCACCTAAAAGTATTTTGAAACCGTAGTGTGAGTTGTGACATAATTACAAATAGTTCTAAGTAGAGGAGACTCGAAATAGTTTGAGGTTTTTAAATTGAGGACATATTTGATGTGTTACTCATGATATGACTGGTTATTATTGTCTTGACTGACATTGATGGTCTCTTGACCAAGCAAGATACTCTTAGAACTGTGACCTGGATAGACAGATCAGGTCAAAGCTGTGTCTTATACTTCGAAAGACTGTGCCCCTGTTTCTTTGGGTGAGATAAAAAAATATAAGACTATTTTCAACCGACTTCAAAAAGAAGTAGGTTCTCAATTCGACTGAAATTTTTTGTTCGTATGTTACTTTGATTTATGTAGATTACTACTGCGATTATTCTGTCAATTATGAACCGATTATGATGACCTTTTTTTGATCGGTATGGTGGCAAACAACCATACGGCCGCCTGATGGTAAGCGGTTACCATAGCCTATGGATGCTGTCAACACCAGGGGTATCACTTGCGCGTTGCCGACCCTGTAAATTAAAGAGGAATAGTTGGGCTGGCAGCATAGGAGACATACAGACGACAGCGGTAACAAAACACCACCGGTCCCCCCCCCACTGCCAGCACAACGCTTCCCTATACGCACACATCGTGTGTATGAGATGATACATATACAAACAGACTGACAGCCAGACAAAAAACTTCTGTTGCTCTAAGAAAGACCCCCCATATTAATTTTTCTTCAATATCTATAATATACAGACATCGGCCTGTTACAATTTTATTTTAAAAGCTTTTATAAGATTCCTCGTTTCAAAACTAACCCACAACTACTTAAGAACTTCTAAGAACTTGTCAACAAAAACATAATAGAAATCCTTTCCTTATTGAAAGCACTATAACCGCACTATAATCCCATAGCAAACTGTCAACTTACATACAAGTTTATACAAAAACACTACCGTAAAGAAGTGTCCATACAATTTTTCTTTTATTATGTAATTTTGAAAGACTGCTTCATTAATCCTAGTGATCCTAAGCATGGCTACTACACTATAGGACCTGGATTCGATTGAAATGTTATTGGATTTTTCTATACAATTCTGAATCGCAGCTCCAAGTTTGGACTGTGCCAGGTTAATGTAAATTCAAACCCCGAGCTGCTCTCTAACTGTTTTTTTGACCTGGGAATCGAACGCAGGTCAATGAGGCACCTAATAATATCATTTACATCCATATAAATAAAAATGTTTTTATGTTTGTCCTTTCTGTATTCCTAAACCATTGATCAGATTATGATGAATTTTTGACAAATTCTTTGTAGATGATTACAAATTGTTTGTTGATAATCATCTGCGTAAAGGTTTCTGTCAAAAAAGAGGTACCTGTGTATCGCACGGGTACAACTAGTCACTACTTATTATAAAACAAAATCTCTCGCAACGTTTGTCTCTCCTTCGTGATAAGCTCAAAAACTCCTGAACGGATTTTCATGCGGTTTTTCACCAACATACAGAGATGATTCATGAGGAAGGTAAAATTTGTGAAGGTTTTATGTAAATTGGTTGAAATGTAACGATAATTGTTGAAAATGTCGGAAAAATGCTCTATTGCCTGTGCGAAGCCGGTAAAATACTACATTCATTGTCCTAGTGTGTACTAGGCATAACTGACCCAAAATTCGGGTAAGTGCCAAGTTTCGCACAAAAGTGCGAGAAGTAAATAATATTAAAGAGTTTGTCCCTTATATCGCTTCGTATTCCTTGTTTAGTTTTTTGTTTTGAGTGTCACACAACTAAATTCGTCCGCTAAGGGAAAAGTATTTTTTATTCTATTTTTTATTTTAATGCTGCCTTATTCAATAGTCTAGTTATTCCAAGCGCGACTGCTTCGCTAGAGGTCTTGGGCTCGATACCCGGTCGAGCAAAAGTGTTATGAGTTTGGGATTTGTGCTCGGTTAATGGCAATAAGCTCGCCCCCTATTACATGGGACCTAAACATACCGGCGAACTGTGGGCGGTACATTAGTACGCCTCTGCCTAACCCTTCGGGGAATACAGGCGTGATGGTATGTTTTATGTTTATGTATGTATGTTATTATAATGGTGATGTTTCAATATCCTATAGTTGGATTTTTCCCAACTATGTTGGTGTCGGCTTACGGTCCAGCTAGATGGAGTTGAGCCTATATTTAACACTAAGGATTTTAAAATAAAAATATCACCGCAATTAGACATTGTCGAACATAGCTCGCAATACCAGGCAGTTCAAATTTTTAACATGTTGCCTCTAGAGTTAAAAAGTATAATTTACACAGGTCAGTTTAAACAAAAATTCAAGGCTTTCCTATTGAAGAAATGTCTTTATTCAATAGAAGAATTTTAATTATTTAAATTAATTGGATCGGGGTATAATTATGATTATTTTGTATTTTGTACAAGTAATTGGATAATTAATTTTGTTTATGACTGCCTCATTAGTCTAGTGGTCCTAAGCGCGACTGCTACACTAGAGGTCCTGGGTTCCATTCCCAGGTCGAGCGAAGTGTCATTGGGTTTTTCTATGAAATTCTCAGTAGCAGCTCGGAGTCTGGATTTGGATGCGGCGGACTGTGGGTGTACATTAAGTACGCCTTTACCTAACCCTTCGGGGAATACTGGCGTGATGGTATGTTATGTTATTTTTGTAATTTTGTTTTGTGTATTTATTTTGTATTATTGCAATTTCATCTATTTTTATTATGTTCTTATTGCTTCTTTTTAGTATTCAAACACAATGTAATCTATTACTGAATAAAATTTGATTGATTGATTGACTAAGGGTCTGCCATCAGACCAACGCTACCCAATTTCTGAGCAATAGGTACCTGAGGATAGACTGGTTGTTAGGTTTCTGACTACCAGTCACGATTGTCATAGGTCCGACTATTTCCGACCGATTTGGCTATAGTCCACCACGCTAGCCTAGTGCGATCTTTTCCTTCACCGCTTAAGCGCGTGATAATTAACTATTTAATACGCACATGGCTTCGAAAAGTCAGAGGTGCGTGCCTTGGGTTCGAACTCAAGACCTTTGACTGTGAAAGTCTTATCTTTTAATTCAAATAAACCAATAATACAGGTACTTTTGAATTGTCAAAACTAGGTACACGGTTTCAAATAGTGGGTCTTATGGAGAAGAACCGGCAAGAAATTTCATAGATACTCTTTTAAATAAAAATTATCTAAATAGTTCAACGGTTATACTATCTACTAGGCTATCACTGCTTACGGATTTTATCGCGTTGTATTAATTCTCGACGCTTCCGATCCTTTACAGCATCCGCGGCTACAGGTAGACTCGACCATTGAGATATTATGTCCTTATACAAGAATGTTTTCCCATCCATAGACTGACCGCATCAGGCGCAGCTTGCAGATCGGTTGATCGAAAGGTGTCCGTCTGTTTGTACGCGGATCACGCAAAAAACTACTACATGGAACTGAATGCAGTTTTCATCGATGTATTGCTACATAAAATGTGATGCCTGTTTTATCTCAATACGCAACCTAAAAACCCGTCTTATATTACGTTAATCTTTTTGTGCCGTGAGTGAAACCGCGGGCAACAGCTTGTAAGTAAATAAAAACACACCGCGTGGCCGTTAATCACCATTTTATCACCGTGATATCACCATGTCGTCTTTGTATCACCGCCCGATGTTTACGGCGTGTATTGAATGTTAATTCGTCACCATCGCTAAGATATTTATTATCATTGTGTATGCGTTGAATTAAAATACTTTTTTGAATTAAGGAGGGTGTTGACTGGGCGAAAGTGTGAGAAAGTGTTTTTAGTTAAAAAAGTTTTTTTTTTAACCTATAAGCTCCCACTGCTGGGCAAAGGTCTCCCCCATCTCTTTCCACCGATCTCTGTCGAGGGCAATCTCAGGCCAGTCCATCTTTGGAGGGAATCGAACCCACGAGACGTGGCTCAACGGTAGTGGCAAGGCACCAAACGTGAAGCCAATTAATTTACCGGAGGCCCAATCTCATTTTAAAAGGCCGGCAACGCACTTGTGACTCCTATGGTGCTCCGGGTGTCCATGGGCGGCGGTAATCGCTTACCATCAGGCAATCCGTCTGCTAGTTTGCCCCCTATCCCGTAAAAAAGAAGACAATCATTTGTAAAAAAGTTAATTTAAAAAAATAATTAAGAACCCTACTGCCAAAAAATATAGAAACCAAATGACCAGTATCATTCAGTCGGAGGCATCATTTTAAATTTAACTTACCGTCTCCGGCAGCCGGGTTTTTTATTAACTTTTTTATTTTACACTTTTTATTTTTGGATATGACCCAGTGTCACTTTATCAATTCTGACGAATCTAACGACGCCTCTCAAACTAAAATCCATCAAGCCGTTTAGGCTACAGAGCGTGACAATGAAATATACATATGTACATACACTCAAAAATATAACCCTCCTTCTGACGCAGTCGGGTAAAAAGACAACTCGTACTTAGGAACAAGCCAAGGCCTTTGTCGAAGAGGACTTCACAAACATACAATTAATGAACACAAAGTAACCCCAGGCGCGATATAAATATTGGTTGGTGGATCACACAAATATTATGTCTTTGGTGGGAATTGAACCCACGAGACGTGGCTCAACGGTAGTGGCAAGGCACCAAACGTGAAGCCAATTTACCGGAGGCCCAATCTCATTTTAAAAGGCCGGCAACGCACTTGTGACTCCTATGGTGTTGCGGGTGTCCATGGGTGGCGGTAATCGCTTACCATCAGGCCATCAGTGTGCTATTTTGCCCTCTATCCCGTAAAAAAAGAAGACAATCATTTGTTACTTCAATTCGTAGACATGAAGTGTCTAAAAAGGTTCATTATCTGACTCAAAAGATAGTTCTTTGAAAATTTTATGACTTCTTAAATCTGATTACATTAAGTTATTCAAGTGTACACGTCTCTGATAATTTGGATACTTACAAAAGAAAGATGAAAGTCTTTGTGAATTTAATTTTTATACAATTTGGAGCTGATATAATTCTTATCTTAAGAGTAGTTTCTAAAAATCCTCTTGCCATCAAACTTTTTAATAATCACCTTCTTTGTTAGATTTTGTTTTTATTGATGAGGTCGGCAAACGAGCAGACGAGTCACCTGATGGTATGTAGTCGCCGCCGCCCATGGACACCTGCAAGACCAGAAGAGTTGCTGATGCGTTGCCGAGCTTTAAGAGCCCCTATGGACTGCAGGCTGACAGAGCAGCTGCAACCAAAAGGGAACTGGCTCTTATGCGCAAAAGTCGGAACACACACCGAGGTGCTATAGGACAGACTCGTCGACGTAAGAGTGGTCGCCAGCCAGACCCCGAGAGGTCCTACCACCGAGCAAGTCGGATATTTTCTCGGATGGTTCGTTATGATAATTTTTTATATCATAACCAACAATCACGCCTATATTCCAAGAAGGTTAGGCAGAGCTACACTGCAGTTCGTCGATATGTTTTAGGTGTCGTGTAAATAAAGGCGAGCTGGAGTTTGTTTGCCACTGAGAATTTCTCAACTCAAAAACTCAATGACACTACGCCCAATCTGGGCACCAAATAATGACATAGGTCGTTATTAGATGCTATTGCGACACATATCGACGTGTGATGTATCGTCGTATGACTGGTTCTTGAACTCCCTATAATTATGGATACATTACATCATGATTGATGCATGCGTGCCATCGGCTGGGACTGGTCTACTCAAAGCCGCTGGCTGGCTCTTTCTTCAAAAGACCTCTTTAGACAATGCCCTGCACTGGATCACTCACATGTTTTGATACTATTATGTCTGGACTCGACTCGGCAAACGTAGCGTAGGACGCCCTCTGGCAAGATGGAGTGTTGATTTGCAAAAGGTTGCTGGCGGAAGTTGGATGTGACAAGCCGAGAACATGGCGCACATTGGAGGAGTCCAGCAGTGGACTAGTATAGGCTGATGATGATGATGTCTGGACTTTAAAATGAGACCATAATTCTCTGAGTTTGTTTTGGCGTTTCTTGTCAGGGTCGTCAGCTAAGAATTTACTAAGTAAAATATTCACTTGTAAAAGTGTTTTAACCTGCGATGTAAAAAGAGGGGTGTTACAAGCTTAACATGTGTACCTATGTGTCTGTCTGTTGCTTTGTAGCGGTCAAATGAAAGAACCGGTGATTCAGTTGTTTTTGTTGGAAAGGTGACTTGATCGAGAGTGTTCTTAGCTATGATTGAAGAAAATCTGGCGATCCGTTTGAAAATTATAATCTCTTTTCTGGTTCACCAAGGGATGTGAGCAACTTCCACAGGTTTTATCGATTTGAAGCTTGGCATCCTGTTACATCAATCACATTGCAAGATTATAGTATCCATGCCTTGACGCCGATGCCGTCGGACTAGCGATCATGTGGTTGTCGGTTCGAGCCCCACCCATTGCAGTACCGACGTAAACCCACTCGTAACACAAGCATTTAGTTTAGCATGAGGATTTAACAAGAATACTAAGTAATGTGCGACCCACATTGCTAGTAAGCTTTTTTAGAAAGAGGCTGCGTGTTATTTTAATTTTTAATGTAATGTTTTAAAAAGATATATTGTCATTTTTACGAGTGTAAACACTTCTCAAGAATAGTGTGACAAACACCGTCATGCGTTGTTTACCTAATCACGACCAGTCCTTAATGTTCTCCCGTGAACTGCATCTGATTAACTTTAATTAAATATATCTTTTATAGTGGCCTTAATTGAATGAGAAGTTTACTTATTGATTGTAAAACATTTATTCAAATGTTTATAGCCGAGTGCTTGGTTTTGGTCTTTTGAGACGAATTTTGATTAGGCAGAGGTATACCAATGTACTAACAGAGCTTTCCGTTATGTTTTGGTTCATATGATAGAGGGGTACTTGGTATTGGTCTTATGAGACGTGGAATTAAACCATACCATCACGCTCGTATTCCCTGAGGAGTTAGGGAGAGGTATACCAATGTACTAAAAGATTTCCCGTATGTTTAGGTCTCAGGCAATGGAAAGAGCCTATTGCAATTAGCCGGGCACAAATCCAAGCTTCAAATTGCTACTGAGAATTTAATAGAAAACGCAATAACACTTTGCTCGAAATCTCTCTCTTTGCTCCTGGAAATCGAACACAGGGTCATCAGCAGTTGCACTTACCACCACACGACTAAAAAGGAAATGTCTAAATACCAGCAAAAATAATTTAAATTCCAGTAGAATATGATCGGGCAATCTAGAATAATTGTTATTGTATGGGTATTTTAATTATCTTATTCATTAGAGACGTTTTTAAGTCCCGCAGTTTGTAATGGTCACCGATCAACAAAGTGACCGCAGCAATTATAGTTTAGTGTAGATCAAATTGATCCAGGATCTCTAGCGTAGCGACTGCTACGATCGGTTCTGGGTTCTATTCCCAGGTATACCAAAATGTTATTGGGTTTTACTGTGAAATTCTCAGTAGCAGCTCGGAGTTTAGAATTTATGCCCGATTAATGGCAATAGGCTCGCCCCCTACATGGGACCTAAACATACCGGTGAACTGTGGGTGTACATTAGTCCGTCTCTGCCTAATCCTTTGGGGAATACAGGCGTGATGGTATGTATGTATCAAATTGAACTGTGCAGATTGTTAGTCATAAAATCTAAAAGACCAAGATCTTTTGTTACACGCGGAACCAGTCTATAAATGAAATATTTTATTAGGCCATTATGAATTTATTACGTTAATATTTTTACGATGAGTTCATTGTATATCGGTTTATAAGCCGACTTTTATGTCTCGGAGTGAAATATTACCTGTACGGAAATGAAGGATAAAAAATATAATATTCATAATTTATTTTTTACGTACCATATCACGGGTATCCCAATGGGTTAGGCCAAGGTGTCAGAGATATATCCACAATCCACAATCTGCGCTGTATTTTCTGACCTGTTGACATTGTAATTATACATGTATCAAGTTTTTAACCGACTCCAAAAAAAGGGAGAGGTTCTCAATTCGTCGGTCTGTTTTTTTGAGTTCCGCGATTACTCAAAGATGCCTAGACCGATTTAGAAAATTCTACTTTTATTTGAAAGAGGTGGTTCCATATAAATGTAGTCAATATCAGATCACAAAATTAAGAACAAAATGTCAATAACACGTACCGGCCGAGTAAATAACAACGTTGTCAATGTACGTAAAATTCTACTCGCTGTTGAAATAAAATAATGTAAAACGAAACATAAAAAATAATTATTTGTGTAAAACAGTTTCGGAAGTCGGTGGCGGAAACAGAAACTTCCCATGTTTGGGAAGGTGGTTTTACTTTTGTTGTAAGTTATTTTATTATACCCCTGTTATGCTGGGATCGCATTCATCGCGAAGAGATCGTATGAGAAAACTTCCTTTTTGCCCTAACTTGCTAATATTTATTTATTCACTTCAATTAAAACGATACAGACCAATTAACGATACAGAATTTTTAGCGAGAGAGCCATGCTTTGGCACGAATGGGCCGGCTCGACCGCAGTGATACCACGGCCTCACAGAAAACCGGCGTCAACAACGCTTACGTTGTGTTTCGCCGAGTGAGTGAGGTTACCGGAGGCCCAATCCCCTTTTAAAAGGACGCACTTGTGACTCCTCTGCTGTTGCGGGTGTCCATAGGCATCGGTAATCGCTTACCATCAGTCGATCCGTCCGCTCATTTGCCTCCCTATCCTATAATAAAATGAAAAACGTATGGTTCGAAAGGCAATAGCTAGGTTAGTGGCTAATAGCCTGAAATTACTTCAGGAAAATCCGAAGTAAATTGAAGTTTAAAAAGTCAGTCAGAAATAGGCTAGCTATAATAAATAAACTGTATAGGTACTTCACTGCACCTCTACTTAACCTTTCGTGGAAAACAGGCTTGGTGATATGTTATGCTTATGTCAGAAAGACTAAATAAGGATTTCCCATAATTCCACAGAAACATTAATAGCATCCTGTCTTACACGTGGAGATAGTCAGACAGAAACTGATCAATAAGGCCAGTTCCCATGGCAACAGGTATTCTTGTAATGTACGAGAATAATAATATAACATGATGGTACCAACTATTACTTACGTGTATACAGGATGATGTGTCAAAACTAAAGAGAGACAAATAAAATAGACATAAAAAAGTTGACAATAAATAGAGCTGAACAAAAAAAAAAAACAAAATCAAAAACGATTCAAAAATACGGAAGTTATTGCATTTTATTTTTATGCTAGACAGAGAACGGACTATCGAGAATCGTGACGTCACAATACACTGCGCCGTACAAATCATATACTAACACTAGTTTTGCGGGACAGGGACAAAGCATCCCGTTTCAAGCTTATTATTTTAGAACTTTATTTGTTAGTTGATTTCAGTTACTTTTTTCAGTGTACGAATAAAGTTTACTACAATATCCAATAAGATGTTGTTGTAAATCAATATTAGTATCAATAGTGATAAGGAACTTAATTAAAAATATATGCTAGCATTAACTAAAACTTATATACGAATAATATTTCATAACATTTTTCAATAGAACTGTTTGGAAATGTCAGGAAGAATGTGTACTACATTACAATTATGTCGAAAAAAAATATATTATAAAAAAACATACACACACTGTATAATCTTCCAAACAGATTCATTCGGCGTCTGAGACACACCTGTCGGTCCCGACCAATAGGAATCATGGACGCTACATAAATATTACACCAGATTTGTCTGATACTTGTATGACGTAGTATCGGAGTGGGTCAAACCGTTTTCGGTTCAAAACCGGATATAAATTTAATTCGGTGTTTATGTATGCGCAAGAAGTGTTGAAATTATAATTTTTAAGTAACTTTACTAGTTATTTTTAACTATAATCGGCATTAACGTATGCTAAACACTTTTAGATATAATAAACTAGCGACCCACCTGCGGTTGGCCCCATCTTAAGAGTCGTAGCGTGACGGTAAATAGCGTAAAATCTTTCCCATAAATCCGCTATCTCCATAGTGAAAATCGCATGATAATCCGTTTAGTAGTTTTTGAGTTACTCGCGAACCGACAGACAACCGCAGCGAGGGTTATATGTAAGGATTCTAGTGGTTTCAGCAGCTTAGTTGATAAACCGATGTATCCCAAGGGACGCAGGTTCGAATCCTGCCTGTGATTATTTTTTCTTTCACTAAGATTTTTAACTTTAAAAATATTTGGTTTATTTTAGTGTTGATATTATCTTGAACCTAAGCATACTGGCAAACTATGTGTGTACATGAGTATACCTCTGCCTAACCCTTCGGGGAATACAGGCGTGATTGTATGTTATGTTAACTGCTTAAAATCGACTCACACGCTCAAACTCACGGCGCTCATCAGAAATTCATTTGAAAATAAAAGCGACTGAGAGGCAGGGTTAAATAAGACGATGTACAAAGAAAACGGAAGATTTTCCTTTGAAACAATAATGCACAAAGCTAAAGGCAACGCACGGATGAGGACGTCGGGGGAACATGCACTTGGATGCGGTATTTTTTTCTAGCGTAGTTTGTTCCTCTGCTGGGCAAAAGCCTCCCTTCTAAAAGGTAATACAGAGGACTTTATCTATAATTACATGAAATCGGAAAAAAATTAACGGCGATCTTCGCTGTTACAGCACATAAATGGATTGGACACATAACATGAAAACTGAGTCCATTTTATACTATTTATCATTTTACTCGACAGTAACAACCTTCCAACGAAAGTACCTACCACTTACGTTTGTCCAAAACGGATTGTTATTTTTTTATAATTATGGAAAATACACTAGTACCAGAATTATTTTCGCCAATTATAACATTATTTCTTTAATTAAAATTAAAAAAGGAAGAAATTATATTTTTTTTTTTCAGAAAAATTGAAAGAAAAAGCAATCACACTAAAACATAATCCTGCATGTGCGATTTTGTTGCTCTTATACGTATTTTCCACTGTTGTTGTTGTCCACTTATTAATTCCACTATTAGCCACTCAAGCCACTAGCGAAAAATTTATTAAAATATTAATAGCATATCCATTGAGGCACGTAGCTCCATGGCCTTTAGAGACATTTGCAAAGCGACAGTCCCGGAAAAGTGAACGAGTTCTTTGTGACCCTGGATCACCTTAGACGTGCTGTGTAACGAACTGAGATAAAACCTACTGCTTATTTATAATATTTTTATGTTCTATTTTCAAACTCACTGGTATCAGCATCGCAAGCGTCGCTACTGAGTTTAGTTCAAAGGTTGATCAAAAAGTTGTCAAAATGAAATTCTCAATAGCTCAAATCCAAACTAAGGACAATTTGGATTTAAACTCATAGGTAATTGGCTCGTCCTTAAAATAAAGGAGGAAAAAAATGTGGTTTAACATCAATATTCTTCTTCCTAAGTATTCTAGAAATACAAGCATTATGGTAGATATTCAATTCAATTTTTTTTTAACTTCTAGTAACTATGACCCATTTGTTAGTAAAAAAAAATCTTATCCCATGCTAGTAATTTAGATAATTTTATTTACGTTATAAACAAATTCCTGTATAACGTACACAGCGGCAGTAATATCCGACGCTTCACCGCGGCTGCACCATTCCATGGGAACTAGCGGAGCAGCGATTCACATACGGACAGTCCAGCCTGCTCGAAATCATCGACAGGATACTGTTGTTGCTGCCCCAAACGCACCAGGGACGCACAGCGCTTACGCATTGTGGCATAGAAACATGGCATAAGATTTGTTTTATTTTGAAAATAAATAAAAAGCGTATAATACAGAAATCAATAATAATAAAAATACAGATTTTTTTACCATAGGAGAGCCATGCTTCGGCACGAATGGGCCGGTTCGACCGGAGTGACACCACGGCTTCACAGAAAACTAGCGTAAACAACGCTTAGGTACGTTGTGTTTCGCTGAGTGAGTGAGGATACCGGAGGCTCAAACCCTTTTAAAAAGCCGGCAACACATTTGTGACTCCTCTTTTGGTGCGCGTGTCCATGGGCGGTGGTAATCGCTTACAGGCATTCCGACTGCCCGTTTGCCCCTCCCTCCGCCTATCCCTTAAAAAAATATCAATGCCACAAGAGAAAGAAATCCAATAGTGGGATGAATCTGTGTAAATGATGACGACATATTTAGAAAATTAACAATACCCTAAATTATATTACCTTTATTTATATAAACTTCACCTTGCTTATTAACTTGCAGTCTGTATATACGAGTATATGTTAACAATTCTCTATGCATGTAGTTACGGCAGTCTTCAGAGTATTATGGTACAAGTTTATAAGAGCAGCGATTGTATTGTCATATCAATTAGTTCTGTATTTATACACTGCATTTTTCGGCGCTTGGTCTGCAATCGAGCACGGTTTTGAACCAAAAAACGTAGCGTAGGACGGCCTCAAATTTGCTGTCACTGAGAGTAGTTGGATGCAAACAGCGTTATTATTGTTTATTTATTTATATCCTAACAGGTTTACACTCAATGCAATAATGTTATCATACTTATCTAAAATAGCATGGTTTTATTCACATAAATCAATCGGTCTTTATGTTAGTCTATGCTGAAGGTCTTTATTCAATAGTGGACCTCCTTTGACTGATATGATGATGTATCTATAGAGTGTATGGACATGGCATATGGCTAAAACAATTAAACCGGGGATTCATTGCATAATTCTAAGTCCAAAAATGTTTGCTTTTTTTACTAACGACTAACAATTATTTATAAAGAGGACTGTTATTATAATAAAAAACTACATATATGGTGGATTTCGGCAAACGAGCCGTCAGTTGGTAAGTGATTTAGACCTTTTCCAAGCTTGTTCAGAATTGTAAAGGTTTCAGTATAAAGCAGAATAGAGGACAAAGAAAAGCATTATAATTCGTATGGAGGAACCATACGAATTGTAGTCTCGTTGAAGTTTTCAATCAAATTGTATATCGATACTGTGTCATTGCAAGGATTAGCAAGTAAGTGGCAGTGGGCGGGGCACATAGCTCGTAGAACTGCTAGCCGTCGGGGCAAAATGATTTGAGTGGTGACCACGCAGGGAAATGCAGTGTGGGAGGACCTCCAACGAGATCGAGGTCTTTGGGCGAGGTCTTTGTTACGCAGTGGAAGTCTTCGGCTGATATGAATGTGACCCTTACTGCATCAGATTTATCATCGCCATTCCTTCTCACTTGTACCACAGATACCGTAGTAACAGAACTATTGCAAGTCTACCCGTTAACTGCCCACATGGGTTTCTCAGCGCTAGAAATTTGAATTTTATCACACAGACATGTGCCAAGTGTACGAGACAGGGTTATGGCTCGCCGTTGAACTCATTATTTTTTGAGCCACTCTGCTTATTATGTTTGAGTTGTGTTAAGTTATACAATGTTAGTATTAGAGAGAGTACTAATTTGAAACTATGTACTACTCGTAAGTAGTTACTTGTTTTCAGAGTCATGAACTTTTATAGTAAAGTTAAAGTTGTAATATATCTCAACAATGTAATGTGTAGCTGCAAATTATGATATCTTAAGGGTCCGGCGGAGCTTGAATTGCCCACAAAAACGTAATACCGAAATAAATCGTAATCCAGACAATATTCTATCAAATTATGTTATATTTCAGATTTAGATACCGTCAATCTAGGTTTCTACGATACTATTTCGTCTACTACTATTTCACTGGAAATAAAAGACCGAAAAATAGTTCCAAGCTTGGTAAAGTTATCAAAAATTGCATTCGCTTACATTTATTTCTAGTGAAGTATTTTGGACGAAATGGTAGAGTAGGAACCTAGATTAACGGAATCGAAATCCGAATAATCAAAGAATTTGATTAAATTGTGTTTGAATTAAAATTTATTTCGGTATTACGTTCTTAAGAGAAATTCGGTCCGCCGGACTCTTAAGAAGTTCTACTTATGATATTTGTCAGCATTTAGAGCAAAAAGAGTTTTTTTTATAATTAAAGCATAACATTGGTATGCATGTGTTGTGCCGCCAAAATAGGGAGTGGTCAGTTTTAAATAGGTTGTAATATGTATGCTGTTTATTTATTGTCAGAAACATATTAACATACGCGGTACCTACGTGGTAGTGATGTACCTTGGGTGTTCTGGCTGGATCAATTTTTAGTATAGAAACTGCAAAAGCGTATAAATTAACTAAAACTACAGAAGAAACTTTATCATTCAAAATTCAAAACATTTTTAGATGCTACTAAAATTATTATGTCGCAGGATTTACATGGTAATACAAAATTTCTGGATATACAGTGTCAAGAAAGTGAAGTAATAAGTAAATGGAGTCTTTAGTGCGCCTAACAATAAAATTATATTAATCTCGGAGAGTAGGTCCAAACTTGTCGGTCGTCTCGATAAGTCAACAGCACATCAAATTTACACAAAATGTCAAATTTCCCCAATGGATAACATACAAAAACATACTATATTATTGGGAACATACAAAAAATGCATACAAACGAACATAGAACTTCCTCCTTTTTTGAATTTGATGTTGGTTAAAAAATGAACCCCACGCAAGCCACGAACTTTATTTCATCATAACTACTCCATTCGCTTCCCACTCCGTGTCCTCAAGCGTATTTGCATCTACATCTCTCGGGACGTGCGCTAGTCTCCGTCTTACCATTTTTGAATTAAAAGAAAATGTAATGTAAAGTGTCACAGGCACTCTTGATCCAGGATTATATTTTATTCTAGAGTACAGTTTTTGAATAAGAAATTTCTCTGATGAAGGATTAAAGGTGTAGGAGGTATCTTACTTAGTTCTTTTGTTTTTATTAAAATTAATACTTTTGAACAGACTACATAACACATACCATCACGCCTGTATTCCCCGAAGGATTAGGCAGAGGCGTACTTCATGTACACCCACAGTTCGCCGGTATGTTTAGGTCCCATGTTATAGAGGGCGAGCCTATAGCCATTAACCGGGCACAAATCCAGACTCCGAGCTGCTACTGAGAATTTCATAGAAAAACCCAATAACACTGCTCGACTTGGGGATCGAACCCAGGACCTCTAGTGTAGCAGTCGCGCTTGCGACCACTAGACTAATGAGGCAGTCCTTTGACAGACAACGAGTACCTAATATAAGGAAATTTTAGGTGTGTGCCATGTTCCTAAACTGATAGTAGATATGTTTGTTTATATGGCCAAGTAAATGGCTTCAAAACTTCTTGTAGTAGGTACATATTATGATATTTTTTTAAATTCAATAAGATTTAATTAATTTTATCACTTCATATTTTTTGCAGTTCATGTTTATTTCATGCATAAATGTGTGTCGTCATTGTTTACTTTGCTGGGTTAATTTTGTGATTTAATTACTTAATATTAATTGATTCATATAAGACGCTGATTGCTAATTTAGGAGATTGCTTTCATGTTCAAGTTAAAATATTTTTATTTCAAATAAGCTTTTACAAGCGTTTATGAAACGTTATGATTCTAGTTGCACGGTTCCAAAAGGTTGATCCTACGGAGAAGAATCCGGCAAGAAACTCCATGACATTCCACATTTATGTTAGTTTCACTAGATCACTAGTTTCTGCTGAGACTAGATTGGAACTATTATAATTGTAACCTAACAAAATTAGCAGAATTAGTATGTTTTGCATGATTAAAGGTACTAGCAGAGTTTTGCTGCGGTTTTGTATCAATATTTTCTTTAGTTTTACCGTCGCCATTGGGTAAAAATACTTAACGTAATCATTTTTTTTTTTGGGATAGGAGGGCAAACGAGCAGACGGATCGCCTGATGGTAAGCGATTACCGCCGCCCATGGACACCCACAACACCAGAGGAGTCACAAGTGCGTTGCCGACCTTTTAAAAGGGGATTGGGCCTCCGGTAACCTCACTCACTCGGCGAAACACAACGTAAGCGTTGTTTGACGCCGGTTTTCTGTGAGGCCGTGGTATCACTCCGGTCGAGCCGGCCCATTCGTACCGCAGCATGGCTCTCCCAGGTAAAAAAAAATCTTACTCTGTCACAAACTTTAAGACTTGAATATTTAACTCAATCCAACCTGTCGTCAACGGATCAATTATTAACACGCGAAAGAAATAACTACTTGAATCTTTTTTACAATCTTTACATCTTTTATCTACGTCGGTGTCCGATGATTTCTCCAGGGATCCAGGAGCTACCATCCATTTGACCGCGATTTGTGTTAAATTCTTAATAAACGGTGTAAAAAAGTTTCTGTATCTTTTTCTTGTCTATTTTTAACTAGCTTCTCTCGACTCGGGGATAAATTATTTGATTTGCTCAATAATTAAGGTGCAGCCAGTTTTTTACGGCGGTTGGACAGTGTAAAAAGACGATCTGCATTTTGCATAATTGGTGAGACGATAGAGGAAATTGAGCCAAATAGAATCGATGATTGTGCGGTCATTTATTTTGTTACAGTGTTTTAAAGTGCAACAAAATATTTGAAGCGGTGGCATAGAGGCTATTACCAAAAAGATTTAATATTTCATATTAAATTTAAAGCAGTGATGTGAACAAAGGTCTTGAGTTCGAATTCAATATTAAAAAAATAATGCACTCGCTTAAACGGTGAAGGAAAATATGAGGAAACCTGCATCCTGCAATGCCTGCTGTATGAGGTAGCCTGCGGCTGCCAACCCGCATTAGGACAACATTGCGGACCTAATCGCAGAGGAGATCCATGCCCAGGAGTGGATTAGGTACAGTAAATAGGTTGATGATGATTATTTTTATTATTCCTGTCGGTGCACAGTCAACAGCACATCAAGTTATCACAAACTCTCAAATATCCCTAATGGATAATTAACTTTATTACTTGGAGATTAAATTGAAAATCTATTGAAGAAATTTAACAGTTTTCGATACCATGATTTACTGTTGTACATTATTGCAGCTTTACCTAACCCTTCTGGAAATACAGGGGTGTATGTTATATCGTATATGACGTCGATGAAATGGCTGTGGCTTGCTTGAAATCCCATCCACGGATCAAGTCGGTCAAAACCCGCAAATTCTGGTTAAACAAGATCTTCTAATTAGGGGTTAATGTCAGTTTAATTTAAAATCGCACCTCGGCTAATCCTTCATTCCTTTTGGTTTTTTAATTAACACCATGAATACAAAGAGGCTTCAATTCAGGTCACAGCAATTAACGTATTTGGTTTTATTTCGGGCCTGTGCCAAATTTTGAAAAAAAAAAACAACTTGAATTCCCGCCAACAGTCTCCAGTGTTAGATTAACTGATGTTATGTGTAGCCTGACTGATTTATAAAGATGTCGAAACGATGTTGTATAAGCGCAGGAGAGGACACTGAAGAATGACAGATGGACATCAAAATGTTTTATTTCAATTAGCCTACTTTTGAGATAGGAAGTCAAACGATTAGACGGATCACCTGATGGTAAGCGATTACCGCCGCCCATGGACACCCGCAATACCAGAGGAGTCACAAGAGCGTTGCCGACCTTTTAAAAGGGGATTGGGCCTCCGGTAACCTCACTCACTCGGCGAAACACAACGTAAGCGTTATTTAACGCCGGTTTTCTGTGAGGCCGAGTTGGTCGAGCTGGCCCATTCGTGCCGAAGCATGACTCTCCCACGTAAAAAGTATATTGTGTGCACTTTTTTCACTACTATAATATTTACTTTGGAAAACTCAAAACTACAATATTAAGCTTTACAACTTTATTTTATATCAATCAAATCAGCCTATTGCCGTCCACTGCTGAACGTAGGCCTCCCCCATATTTTGTATTTTATATAGTTGCTGAGAATTATGCAGTTTGAAGTGTAAGATTGATTGATTATATAAAAACAAATATTGCCACAAAAAGTAAAAGCTGACCAGCCCCGACAGACAGCACCCGTTCTCGAGCAAAACGTGTGTATCGGCGTGGTTCAACTCAACCATATTGTAGGGAAGAAATTTATAAAATAATCCAATGTGATCTGAGACATTTTCTCTACGGCGCAGTAGTCATGGATGATGATCTAACCACCCTCACTCTGAATGGAGACCCGTGCCCAGCAGTGGAACAGTATATAGATTTACAACACAACTCTTACGTTGTGTTTCGCCGAGTGAGTGAGGTTACCGGAGGGCCAATCCTCTTTTAAAAGGTCGGCAACGCATTCGTGACTCCTCTAGTGTTGTGGGTGTCCATGGGCGGCGGTAATCGCTTACCATCAGGTGATACATCTGCTCGTTAGCCCTCCTATCCCATAAAAAAAAATATGATGAATGAATGAATCACAGATGACCACCGTCGACGCCAAGGACGACCCAGAAAATAGTGACAAGTAAAAAGTAATCTCACCCTAAGGTTGGAGTGGTTGGACTATCACAACGTGAACTTCACGATTGAGAGCGTATTGCCAATAATCGGACACGCTTAATGGCAATAGGCTCACCCCAACTAAATCAAACACCATACAACTCTTATTATTATATCAAAAAAGATAAAGAGACAAATTTCACAATCATCTGTATTATTGTCAAGAGTGAAGTTCTCCGGAAGTGTTGCACATACCATCAAATAATATTTGTAGATAAAACCGTGTACCGGGTACACACCGGTGCGTACCGCTACCGAACGTAATTACGTTACGTTATTACCTATTTGATGCGGTCGCCGTGCGGTTTTTTTAGTTTATTGTACGGAAGAGGGAAAATGTAGGTAGATGATTTATTTTGGGCCTTATTTGACAAAGCAAAATTTATGAATATAACAAAAACAAGTTAAGTCACTTTTCAAATAATAAGGTACTTTCTTAAAAGATGGGATAATGAAAGTTGAGATAATGTATATCATCCATGCAGGCTGTGCTTCTGCATTATATATATATATATATATATATATATACCAATAGGCTATATATATATATACCAATAGGCTCGCCTCCTATTACGTGGGTCCTAAAAATACCGACGAACTGGGGGTATATTATTACCTACACCTCTGCCGAACCCTTCGGGAAATACAATCGTACGTGATGACAATTAATAAAAAACGTATGAAAAAAAGAATAGCAATACTAGATTCATCAAGCTTTCTACATGACGAGCCATTCTATGTAGTTTTTTATATGACGAAGATATTTTTGTTTTAACAGCATTCATGGGAAAATTGTATACAATTTGCTCTGGGATTATATAAAAATATATATTTTTAATGAAACGTTACACTAGAATTTTTTCCTGTATCGTGGGTGCGTTTACAAACGCAAATTCTCACATACACAATCACCCAGACCCGGAACAACTACCTGCAGGTCGTACAAATATTTGCTCCGTGTGGAGATCGAAACCATTACACGAGACGCAGAAGCCGATCACTTAGCCGCTACGCCTAACATGCCTTCATTCCTTTTTTTAGTTTAGACTCAGTGGCACTAACGTTGCAATACATTACTTTACCCAAACAAAATGAACAGACATTAATGAAAATGAACACTTCGAAACTTTCGCCCAACCGTGCACCGGCCACCACAACAGAGTTATTACCGCCGAGATATCCACAATTGAATTAAGATAGTGTCATTAGTGTGTGGCAGAACCGAACTAAAATATCTTTGCCACAAAAAAAAAACAGTTGTGAGAAGTGTGGATTTAGAAAAATTCTTTATATAAATCATTGGCGCTCTGAATTAAGCAATTTCGTGTTTGGATTTTGACGTAATTGTACACGTGATATTTACGAAATAATATCTCAGATAATTACCAATCTAACTTTATTTCGGAGTAAGCTTTAGGCTTTATTTCGTAAACATGTTCAACAATGTTTTGTATAAAACATAATAATACATAACATAACATACCATCACGCCTGTATTCCCGAAGGGTTAGGCAGAGGCGTACTAATTTACACCCACAATTCGCCAGTATATTTAGTTCTTATGTAATGGAGGGCGAGCCTATTGCCATTAATCGGGCACAATTCCAGACTCCGAGCTGCTACTCAGAATTTCATAGAAAAACCCAATAACACTTTGCTCGACCTGGGGATCGAACCCAGGACCTCTAGCGTAGCAGTCATGCTTGGGACCACTAGACTAATGAGGCAGTCAGGTATTATGATATTGTAACTTTATGCATTACTATGATATACAATAATAATATGTTAAGATTATTCTATCTATATATGATTATATCCTATTCGATCCGTGAAAGTATTATTAGGTTTCGAAATCTAATTCCCTTTGTTTAATATCAGATTACAAGTAAAAAATCTAAGCTTTTTTAAACCACCTTAACTCCTTAAACTCCAAAATTCAATTTACTATGGAGGCAGAGGCCAATAACTCTTTAGCTTTCTTGGATGTTTTGGTTATTCGTAATCCCAATAACACCTTGAGACACACAGTGTATCGAAAGAAAACCCATACAGACAAATACTTAAATGGTGAATCACACCACCACCCAACACAGTTATCTACCGTCGGTAAAGCATTGTTTCAGAGAGCGCGTGGGATCTGTGATGAGCAACATCTGGCTGCAGAGCTTCAACATGTCAAGCAAGTACTGCATGACAACAAGCTCCGAATACCGCGCCCTCGTCACAGAAACCGCGTGAAACGTCGGTCACAGTCGAACGCCTACCTGCTATATTACCAATCTAAGCTTTTGTTATGTCTATCTGGGACAAACCGTCCAGTTAGGTAGGTCCAACTTCGAGAAAGATGTCATTAATCGAATTCGACTCGGCTGGGCAGTATTCGGGGAACGTCGCAACGTCTTTTCGTCAACAATATTTTTAGCTTAAGATCTGAGTCTTTAATCATTGAATAACTTATGGCACAGACATGAGGTCGTTCACTATGCCTTAATTGCCAAAATTACACGATTAATTTAAATCCCCCTTCAAAGTTGCCAATTACCCTCTTTCCAGAACAGCTTAAAATATTCAGATTTCAAAAACAATTTCGATAAAAGCAAACAAACTATCCGGGATCGAGTTAGTAAGCGGAAAATAGTCGATTATCCCCTCCGAGTTTGGGGCTTTGAACAAAATCAATTATACACTGACGTTTGGGGGTTAAAGGGATACACGGTATCGAGACCATATCGAATGTCTGTCGAATCGAGTGAATTTTAAAGGGTTTGTTTGTCGAACGTAATCGGATTTGATTTTGGAATACAAGAATGGCAATGAATTGTTAAATATTATGCATTTTTTATAACTAGAACCGGCCTGGTAATTAAAAAATGTTCAGAAATTATTTCCTAACTATTTGTAAATATAGTAGGAGGCCTTTGGTCAGAACTGGAAAAGAAGTAGGCTAGAAAGAAAAACCCAAATATCGTAATTACGTAAATAGGTAGGTTTATTTTAGTGATGATTTCATATTTTTTTATGGGATAAGGGCACAAACGATCAGACGGATCGCCTGATGGTAAGCGATTACCACCACTCACGAACACCCGCAACACCAGAGGAGTCACAAGTGCGTTGCCCGCCTTTTAAAAGAGGATTGGGCCTGCGGTAACCTCACTCACTCGGCGAAATACAACGTAGGTAAGCGTTGTTTAACGCTGGTTTTCTGTGAGGCCGTCGTATCATTCCGGTCGAGCCGGCTTATTCGTGCCGAAGCATGGCTCTCCCACGTTAAAAAAAAATTATAATAATGTTAGATTGTTCACTTCAGTTGATTGATAAGAGTTAATTTACCACCATAAAAAATAAAGCAATAAGATTAGCTTGGAGCTAAATTTTGACCATTTTAAATTAGCAGTATTGGCTTTCAGTTAATTAAACCATTTTAAAGAATCTACAAATGCTTATGTTTAGGCTTTATAGATTTTTTTTAATTATTCAGTAAGCGTGAGAGGTATTTAGATTTTATATTAATATAGAAGACTTTCACTTGTAGATATTTTTATAATGTATCTCAAATAACATAACACGAGAGATTGCAAACTCTATTTTCATATTTGTTCTGCTCTGTAACATTCAAACTGAGTTTGTAAATAATACAGGATTTAACATCGATACTGCCCATTGCAGTTACTTTAATTGTTTTATAGAGTAACTGAATTTATTTCTGTTAGGAGTAAAAGCTTTCATGCAAATTTTTTGTGACGCTAAATATGTTAATAATTGCCATTGAAATAATACTGACTAATACGGACTGCCTCATTAGTCTAGTGGTCCCAAGCGCGACTGCTACGCTAGAGGTCCTGGGTTCGATCCCCAGATCGAGCAAAGTAGTATTGGGGTTTTCTATGAAATTCTCAGTAGCGGCTCGGAGTCTGGATTTGTGCCCGGTTAATGGCAATAGGTTCGCCCCCTATTACATGGGACCTAAACATACCGGCGAACTGTGGGTGTACATTAGTAAGCCTCTGCCTAAGCCTACGGAATACAGGCGTGACGGTATGTTATTGAAATAATACTACAGCATCCATGGTGTAAAGAATACGAAACGTCGGGAATTAAATAATGATAAATAAATAAATAGTGATAAAATCCGTAAAAAGTAGTTTTATTTCAATGTCTAATATTCGTGTTAGTGTCAGAAACCAATAATTCACATATTATGACAGAAATATAGGGGAGTTTTTAACTCCTGAAGTCTGTTATCAATTAAAATAAAATTCAAATGAATTATAATATAAATGAATCACTTTATTTCATTATAAAAGAGACCGTACAAGTTTTAAAATTATGATTCATATTTTCATATTCTAACGTTTTGCGTATGGCGTGCAAATATTACAAAGTACACATTGGAAAGTCAAAAGAGAAATGATTTTTTTAAAGCTTACTAGCAATGTGGGTCGCTCATTACTCGCCCTCGTGCTAAGCTAAATGCTTGTGTTAGGAGTGGGTTCATATCAGTAGTGTAATGGGTGGGTTTCGAACCGGCAACCACATGAACGCAAATCCGACTCCCTCGCACAAAAAAAAAATTCATACATGGATACCATCACGCTTGTATTCCCCGAAGGGTTAGGCAGAGTCGTACTAATGCACCCACAGTTCGCCAGTATGTTTTGGTCCCATATAATAGGGGGCGAGCCTGTTTTCATTAACCGGGCACAATTCCCAAACTCCTAAATCGCCTCCGAATTTCGTAGAAAACCGCAATAATACCTACATTGCTCAACCTGGGAATCCGACCCAGGACCTCTATCGTAGCAATCGCGGGACCACTAAGCTATAGAGGCAGTTTTCTTTTCGTACTTCTCAGAGGTCGGACTTATAAAAGTGTCTCTATTTAGGGAAATAAATAAAATATATTGTTTCATTTCATATCATTAACCTCTATGGGATAACTCCTTAGAACAATCAAAAGTATTATTATAAGCGATTATAATAATACAATCGAGCTGAACTCATCAAGTCGGTCGATGTATCGTTTAATTGAGTCTTACTACACCCGCGGGGAGTGTTAAGGGGAATGCTATTTGCACCCGGAAACCACAGTGTAAGTTCGAATGGATACATGAAGCTATGTGTACCATAATATTAGTTCGTAGTAATATATCCGTGTTAGGAAGAGGACAATTGACAATATTTTAAAATTATTAAGCCAACAAAACAAAACAGTTACTTTATTTACTTACCTCTGAGAAGGAACACTAAAACAAAGTATTATGGTCTCTAAGTCCAGACAGGTTAATGGTAATGGGCTCTCCCCCTATTCCTTGAGTCCCAAACATATTGACAAACGGTGGGTTTAGGTATGTGTACACATCTGCCTATCCCGTTGGAAAATACAGGCGTGATGACATTTTGTTTTTATTTCTCACAACACAAACTCTATATGTATATATTTGGTAAGGACATTTTAAAATGAAAAAAGAAAATGTACCAATTTAAAAACTATTTCCACCAGCTGTGTAAAAAACAATCACTTTACAGAGCAGAAAAAAACACAAACTTACAACTAGTTTAACCGCAGCACTATCGAATACCATTCGAGAATCGAATACCTCCGATACTCGATAACCCTTGAAACGATGCAAGACACACTCGGCCAAAATAACTTGACCTTCTAATCTTATCTAAATTCCTCTCAGGACTCAATTTAAGAAAACGTTTGCGAGGCAGGGGAGTCTAATTTATGTTGGTGGTGTGATAAAGCAAAAACAGTTCATTTGGCACCTGAATTTTGGCTAGCTCTTTTTATATTGTGCTCAGTTTTCCGTGGCATTCAGTGTAATAGATTCTTTTTTAGTTCGAATAGTGAATTGAATATCAGATTGCTATGGTTTTTAGTCGATATTGTAAGTTCATGTTTAAGCATTCATTTGGGCTTTTTTATATTCAAGATTCGTTACAGTTCGTTTTTCGTTTCATTTGTTCATTAAATTCTTATATCCAAGAGGGCTTACGACCGAGTGAGATATTTTCTCGCCTTTTATGAAGTGCCATTTTTTTTTATTGATTATGTCGGCAAATGAGCAGACGAGCCACATCATGGCTCATGATGTGCTCATGGACACCTGCAACACTATAGTAGATGCTGATGCGTTGCCGAGCTTTAAGAGTCCCTTCGTACTGCAGACTGCCAGAGCCGCAGCAACCGAAGGGGAATTAGCTCTCACGAGCAAATATCGAAACACACACCAAAGTGCTTTAGGACAGTCTCCGACGTGAGAGTAATCGCCAGCCAGTGAGACCCCAAGAGGTCTTACCACCGAGTGAGATATTTTCTCGCCCCTTACGAGATGCCAATTTGAATGACAGTGAGGAATTATATTCTATTGTATTGTACATACTTTACATTAGTTTTTGGTATGCAATAAAGAATATTCTATTATATTCTACCCACACGGGGTAAAACTTATTTCCTCCTTCTGTTATATACATATTAGCTTGTATTCGCTCTTTAAATTATTTCAATTCCAGTGCATATGTCACGACCCGCTACAGTTTCTTCCATGTTTTATCAAGCGCCGGACGCCTCCGTGCAGAATTTGTAACATGCAATATAACCATATCCTTCGAGTTGAAAGCTTTCCACTCTATGAAATTGAACTAGAGTAACACAGAATAATTTGGAATAATTATTTGAAGCCGAGAATTGAACCCGAAACGACCAAAGACATGCCATAAATTCCGCTTCTCGATCCATTTGAATAAGTAAGAGGGGTAAAGCTGTTTCTATTGTAAAGCCTCATAAACCCAAGAAAGGCAATATTGAGCAATATTATTAAATATTTGGGCAATGATTGAATTCAACAATATTTTTTATTGCAAATGTTTACACATATTGACAACAATGATTCGTTAGTGTTTATTACCTCAATATTATTGAATGCCTATTTTCATTAACTAACATTAACTGGGCACAAATCCAAATCAAACACCGCCAACTACACTTTCAGGACCTCTAGCATAGCACACGTACTTATAACCACTACACAAATGTGGCAGTCGGTTTCGATAATATTGCTCAATTTATTAATAATACACAATAATGTTGCTTGTATAGTTGGTAGTTGCTTGTTACTAAATCGTTGAAACTTTATCCCTATAAAGCAATGGTTTCAAAACGATTCCATGACACTACCGAAAGAACGCAGGTTTAAATTTTAGGTCAAACCATGATTCTCTTGACAGTTCAGTGTGTCAAGAAAAATATCTCAGGCTTCCTCCGGATCTTTCACTAAGATTTTTTTTAATAAGCCTGTAGGTTTTTTTTATGGGATAGGAGGGCAAACGAGCAGACGGATCGCCTGATGGTAAGCGATTACCGCCGCCAGTGGACACCCGCAACACCAGAGGAGTCACAAGTGCGTTGCCCGCCTTTTAAAAGGGGATTGGGCCTCCAGTAACCTCACTCACTCGGTGAAACACAACGTAAGCGTTGTTTAAAGCCGGTTTTCTGTGAGTGTTTAACCTCAATAGTTGAGGTTAATACTGGGGATTGACTTCTTCAATAAAAAACCAGGATCCTCTTTGAATGACTTGGATGGACACTCCAAGCCTGTTTTATTAGGTTATCCATAGATTACGTTAAGTTAGATTTAGTAGGATAAGACAGGTTAGGTTAGGTGATTTACATATTGCATGTCTAACTACTTATACTACGGGCGGAGAAACTTAACACCGCGATTCACGATGTGACGTAAAATGCACCCTGCCATCTAGTTACATCAAAAGTACGTTAAAATATATCCGTGTCAAAATATGATAGCAATATTTACCAATAGATGGCTTCAACATACCGCCCACCAAGGACATAATGCGATATGTCCTTAATTACATATAACATTTTGATAATACATTTTGTTTACTACACATCCAACTGTACTAAGTATTGCTAACTTATATAACCATTGTTAACATGAACTCAAATTAAACACAAAAATTATAAAACTTAAATCTATGAACATGAATAATAAACAAAAGCGTGGCTACTCACACAAGATAGACCGAACTCGGCTGAAATATAACCACTTTATCAAGTAGCCAAATCATTAAACCAATGGGTACCGCCCACCCTGACGGTATACATCCTTAAATTAAACTAAAATATAAAGTAATCTGTATGTGTACTTTTGAGAAACAAAACAATATTGAACAACCACCTTGGTTTACCCATGTATAAGCAAAGTGACATGATATAATCCCATATACAGCATTGACTACACGTGCATACACCACCAGAAACATGTAAGCCAATCTGCTTGTCACCATACTTGTGATTTTAGTATCAAAAACCCTTTTTAACTTTCTACCAGTAAGTAAACCAATTTGTTTATTTCGTACTTAATATTATTTCGCTAAGTATTCTTAACCATTATACAGATCTCAGTTTGTTTTTATATTCTAACCACTATAGCATTCCTTAACTATAATATATTTTCTTACAGATTCCTAAATGAGGCTGTCCTGCAGAAAATACTGGAAGGCGTCGCTGCTTCTGTTCAAAGTCAGTACCATATTCTAGTTTCTTATATTTAGTTTTAAACTCTTTATTTTGGCCTAGCTTCTGATACCTGAAATCGCTTTGTTGCCTTTGTGGTTGCTATATATTTATAATTTGAATTGATACTTCTATTTACTTTCAGGTTTTCACCACCACTGACGTTGACATGTAGTGCAGCAATAGTACTACAAGCTACTGATTCTACCGTCCCCGATAAAATCCATCCTAAGGAGGTGTACTGCGCCATAGTTCGACCATCAGACGATTTTATGAATCCATTTTGTAAAACTTTTGTGCATATTTCTGCTCCTAATAAAATATCTACTCTATTTGGTTTATTATAATTTGGATCAGCCAACTGCATATTGCTTACCCAATCCAAATGTACCGTTTCTCTAGATGGTAATAATGAAGTTATAGAGTCAAGAACATAAGCATTTACAACTACTTCAACCGACGGATCGAATCTAGACTGAATTTTTATATCAACAACAGAATTTATTGGTAAATTGTTATCTACACCAACTCCAGATAACATTCCTTTGAACGATTCCTTTTTAAGACCTAAACTTTGAACAGTGCTTTCAGTCACAAAGGACGCCTGCGAGCCCTGATCCAACAACGCTCGTAATGTGTACCCAGCTCCAATCCAAGGCCAATAATACATTATTAGTGGCAATACCCTTCGAAAAACAAGAGATGACTTCCTTCTGATTTCCTCCCTTAACAGTTTGTGTTGACTCTTTCGTCGGAGAACTCATATTCCTCGACAAACCTAAATCCTTTCTCTCTCCAAAAGACTCATGTTCACCTTTAGGGTGCAACAACGAGTGATGCCTACGTCTACATATACGACAAGATGCTGTGCATTTACAGAACCTAGCAGAATGATTGAGGCCTAAACAGTTAAAACATAAGTTGTTATCCTGAACAAACTTACGACGAATATCTACATCTTTAGTTACAAATTGTTTACAGTTCCCTATTTTGTGATCCTCTTTACAAAACTGACACAGCAAAGTTGAAACATGAAATACTTTGGTTTCATTAACAATTTGACCCTTATTTGGCTTAGTCTCTAAAAACTCAAACGCTCTATACCGACACGTCAAGAACTCCTTGAATTGTTCAAAAGAAGGCAGTTTATCTGAATCAGTATTGCTAGTAACCCTTAACTCCCATTCCTTTCTGGTATTTGCATCTAGTTTCAAGCTAAGTATGTATATAATTAAAATATCCCAAGAGGTTATATTGATACCCAGGTTAGTCAGAGCATTCAAACAATCAGTACTTGTATCTATCAACTGTTTTAAAGCACTTGCTGACTCACTAATAATATTTCCTTGACCTAATAATCTTTTAAGAATACAATGTGAAAGATATTTTTTATTATTATAGCGTGTCTCAAGAAGAGCCCAACACCTATCGTAGTTTGATTCACATATCGGAATGTGTCTCAAAAGCTGTTCTGCTTCACCACTTAAGTACCCTTTCAAATAATGCAACTTTTGAACTTTTTCTACATTCGTATTTCTATGAATTGCAGACAGGAATAAATCACGAAAGGTTGGCCATTCGGTATATTTACCAGAGAATGTTGGAATAGTAATCTTAGGCAATTTAATAGACGTATGCTTGCCGCCTGAACCGCTATGACTTGCTTCTGAAGAAGCACCACTACCGCTAAGATTATCTGAAACAGTTCTAAGTTCAACCTTGAAATAAAGATATAATTCTTCAGTAGTATAAAACAATTCATTGATGGTATAAGGCGAAGATTCTAATTCTTTAGCATCAACATCTCGAACAATCTGAGTATGAGTCGACCGAAATTGTTCCCACAACTCTTCAGCAGCCTCTAAGCGAGAATCTACATACTGTTTAGTCAGTCTTTCTTTCGGTGTTTTCATGTAGTCGATTTTAGCTCTGGACAATCGAGCGTAAATATCATTTTGAATATTAACCAAGGATTGTAAAGAAATTCTGAAGAAATATAAAATCTGAGTATAAAATACAATAAGAAAATAATGACAATCTTGATGACACCTAAATTGTCAAAAGAAATGCCAAATAAGTTAATGAAAATATTAAAAATATTCTAAGTGTTTTGAACTTCTATATTTTACAAAAATCGGGCATAGGTTCCCCGTCGGAACACAAATTGCCCTTAATCTAGCTATGTCTAAAACTACTACCAATTATACTAAGTTTACAAGCTCTTGAAAATAAGAACCAAATTCGAATGTACAAAGAGAAATTTACAAGTTAAAATGTTCTAGGAAATAGAGCTCACTTTCCCTAAACCAGTTATGAAATAACAGTACTCACGATTTTCGCCACTATCACTCACTTCCTTACGACCTATTGTCGTCTGCAGCAACGCTGCTGATTTGGTTTGTATTCCTTCCTCCGCACCTTCCGTGACCCGAGTGTTGCTATCTCTTCCTCTTCATACAACACCTCAACCACGGCAGTGCACGGGGTTGATGCTCAGCTCTGTTGACCCACTTCAGAGCAAGCACCTGATCCTGTTCCAGCCCTTGCTGCTACATCCAGCTCCTATATCCAGCTCCGAAGGACCATGTTTAACCTCAATAGTTGAGGTTAATACTGGGGATTGACTTCTTCAATAAAAAACCAGGATCCTCTTTGAATGACTTGGATGGACACTCCAAGCCTGTTTTATTAGGTTATCCATAGATTACGTTAAGTTAGATTTAGTAGGATAAGACAGGTTAGGTTAGGTGATTTACATATTGCATGTCTAACTACTTATACTACGGGCGGAGAAACTTAACACCGCGATTCACGATGTGACGTAAAATGCACCCTGCCATCTAGTTACATCAAAAGTACGTTAAAATATATCCGTGTCAAAATATGATAGCAATATTTACCAATAGATGGCTTCAACAGTGAGCACAAGGATTTGCCTGAGTAAAAGCCTTCATCATTTTTGCCAAGTTTTATATGGGAGATATGAATGATTTTATTAATACTATGTATATTACCTACATCAGATTACATACTCCTAGGCTCATCAGGCTCTCAGTTGTACAACTACCCGCACTATTTCAACTTCAAGCAGTGAAAGGGTTACATTTCATATTTGTTCGCTCCGGCTCCAAACATTATGTTTATTCAACCCTCCCTTTGCGCTATGATGTTGGAAACAGAATGGAGCTATCTATAATTTTGTTGATCAATTTATTTAAACAGTAGTTAACTGTTTTTTTATCGTGCGCAAAATCCTCATTGGTCGTTCGTTGATTTGATCAACACGAGGAAGAGGTGAATGGGGGGCATTTTGGCGGCGGTAATCAGTATCTTAAATAAGTGATTTTGACTTTGTATCAACAAAAACCCGCGCCCTTTTGTCGCTGCCATGGCTATTTTGTTTTGCCACCATTAAGTCAGCAAACAAGCACACGGCCCGCCTGATAGTAAGCGGTTACCGTAGCCTATGGACGCTTGCAACACCAGGGGCATCACTCGCGCGTTGCCGAACCTGTAAATTAAGCAGGAATAGTTGGACTGGCAGCATAGAAGACAATAGCGTGATGCTTATCTGCCAACAACGATTCCTGACGGAGCTGTGGCAACCTTGCTCACCGATAGGAACACAACATAGCACGACGCTATGTTGTGCTGTTAACGCTATATTTGGCTACGGTTATCTGCAAGGTGGAGGTACTTCTCCAGTCCAGCAGCTCCAATTGTGAGAGGAATTCATTGATTCCACTATGCCCTATCTCTCTTAAAATTTTATTCATAGGTATTTAATTCTAAAAAATTTAGTTGCATTATTTTTTTTGTGGCTTGTAAATGATGCTTGGTATTCACCAACCTTTTTGAATGAAAATAAAAACCTTTTGCTATTCATAATTTTATGAATATGCCACCTACATTCAATTCTCACTTCCGAGTCCGACGACCTTTTCGATCTGAAATATTAACGTTGGACCCGTATGAAGAACGGCGAGCGGAGCCGCCGGCGCAGTATAGCTACCGCTCGCGGTCTAATTAATTAATCATCGACTGTAATTCATGGGAGGCGAGTGGTTTTCCTGCTGTTTCATAATTCCATGATTGGGTTTCTAGTTCATTCTTAACGATTTTTGAAGGAAATGATGATATTGTGTTCATAAGGTCGTATTTCCTAAATTTGTATGAATATACATTGTGTTTATATTATTTTTTAAGTATTGAATAGGCTTACGTAACTTATTAATCATGTTAACATACCATCACGCCTGTATTCCCCGAAGGGTTAGGCAGAGGCGTAATTATAGTACATATACCCCCACAGTTCCCATGTAATAAGGGGCGAGCCTATAGCTATTAACCGAGCACAAATCCAGACTCCGAGCTGCTATCTAGAATTTCATAGGAAAACCCAACAACACTTTGCTCGACCTGGGGATCGAACCCAGGACTTTTGGGTTCTGGTGACTTGATCGAGAGTGGTCTTAGCTGTGATTTAAGAAAATCTGGCCAGCCGTTTGAAGATTATCAGCTCTCTTCTTCATGAAGGGATGTGAGCAACTTCCACAGGTCTGATCGATTTGAAATTTGGTATCCTCTTACTTCAATGGTAAACATGTCTTGATGCTGTGGGGTTTTATTTAAATTTAATGTTATTTTTAAAAAAAGATACTTTTCGCCTAAGGGAACAATATTGTAGGGATTCTCATAAACTTTTTTTTCTCTGTAACCATTGACGTCATCACAGTTCAAGTATACTTATAACAAATAAAGAAAATAAAACTTAAGAAGGCTTATTCAAACATTATACATAACAACAAGTTGTAAAAACAAGAACAAAAAGTGTTTCAAAGGAAACCTTATCAGGAATTCTGTGTAACAAACGAAAATGGTACGAAATATTTAATCAACTGCTAAAAATCTAATAACGAACACAATTGCGACAATATGTGCCAGTGTGAAAGTTCTAATAGAGTAGATCAACATTTAAAAAAGCGGTGGTACTTACTTAGTGATATGAGCAAGACTGCTAAGTCATAATGTCATCATCTACGAGCTATTATTACTGTCAGCAGTGGTCCAGTAAATAGGTTCATGGTGGTAAGAAGCAAGAAATAAAAGAAAATGGAAGATTTATTGACTCAGTCACGAACATAAGTAGTAGCATAATATTTACTTTTAAGATGTTTAAAGATAACAATAATCTACAAAATTTTATTATTTTTGATGTCCTCAAAGTAAGAAAAGTATGTAAGGCAAATGTTTGCGGTCATTTCTAACTAAATTATGACATCTTTTAGTCCTTGAGATGAAATCTCGTTGCAAAGCAAACGAAAATGGACTCAGAAGAAGAAGAGTACGATAGTATTAATTTCTAACAGCTTTATACAATCATATAGACGAAACTTTCCACCTGGACAGACCTTTGCAAGGGATATTCAAAGGTAAAACAAACTTAATCTACTATCTTCCACTCCACTACCCACAAATCCTTAGAAATAGGAAAAAAATACAGCACGCACAAGTGTATTTCCACCATGTGTTACGTTACGCCATGACAGATCGCGTGATAGCCCTTTGATGTGTTAATATCGTCTATATCCCTTTAGAAACAATCCAGGGATTTTTCGGGTTAACAGGGTTGTCAACTTAGGGAGTTCCATTTTTTTGTTCTTGATATGTTTACGCTTGACCGCCAGTTCGCCTGATGTTAAGCGACACTGCGATCTATGATGAAGCGCTCGCCTAAAAGAAACCGATTCACTCGTGATTTTTTGTGTTTTTGTCCTTTTGAGTGCTACGGTCGGCTATAACCGACAAATGAAAATGTGTCAACACGTCACGGATGGATATATTTTTATCTACATTAAAAATGATTCAATTATGATTGTTAATATCAATCAATCAAAGTTTTTTTTACTATTTCGACAAACTACACAGATATTTACTTTCCAAAACTAACGAATAGATAATGCCGATAGCAGATTTACCTTTTGAGCGCTACGGTCGGTTATAACCGACAAATTAAAATGTGCCCAGACAACGGTCGGAAGGAGCCGAACAAAAAACAATATTTCATAAGTAACCTCATTTGTCGGTTATACCTGACCGTGACTCTCAAAAGGTTAATCTACTTTTAGCATTACTTGTTAATTACAAGCACGGCTAGTAAGTTGGGGGTCTTGAACTTGATTCCCAGGTTGACCAGTGCTGTTGCGTTTTTCTACGTTTAATACCTCGTAGCTCAACTTTTACAAGGGTAAAAAAGCGTAGCGGCGGGCGTACTGCGGGTGTCCATGTATACATATCTTTATTAATTCATCCGTGATGGTTTGTTATGTTCCTTTTTTATAATCATAAAAGATGTCTCCAACTTTATCAAAGTTCTTGTTAACATTTTAAGGCACTGACAACCCTAAGTGGCCCTTATATTTGTTGTCGGATATAATAATGTCTAGGGGTGTATACGGGCTTTCGTTTGTCTATTGATTTCTGTACATACATACTTTTTATTATTTAGTACATATATACTTTTTATTTGCGTTCATATGACCCAGAGAAAATTAACCATAAAATATACAATATGTCAAGAAAACCCTGAAGGTCGGTGAAGACCGCCCCGTGAAGGTATTATTAGGTATCGAGATCCAATTCTATTTTTATAATCGTTTTCACATTACAAGTAAAAAAAATATATATATACCATCACGTGTGTATACCACGAAGGGTTAGGCAGAGGCGTACTAATGTACAACCCATGTAATAAATAGGGGGCGAGCTTATTGCCATTGACCGGGCACGAATCCAGACTCCGAGCTGCTACTGAGAATTTCATAGAAAAACCTGGACCTGGGGATCGAACCCAGGACCTCTAGCGTAGCAGTCGCGCTTGGGACCTACTAGACTAATAAGGCAGTCCAGGAAGTGAAAAAAATTGCCTAAATAAAAATAAATAAAAATATGGAAACTTATATGAGAATATGTATACTAGCAATGATATCGTTACTGGGTGCTAAACATACTAAGGTGGTATAACGGCGACATAACGGGTTCTTGAAAGCAGACGATGGTGCTACCTCATTTTAAAAATTTTGCTAGATTCTGGGATATTTTTTTTATGTGATAAACAGTTTTCTGTATCCAAATTAGTTGAAACGAAATATTTATCATCACTGTACCATACTTAATTCAAATTGTAATATGTGGAAACTTAGTGGATTGTACATTAACTACCTAAGCTTGTAATATTAATATTATGTAACCTTCATTGTACAATTGTTTGTTTTCCCAAATAAAATAAAATAGGAGGGCAAACGACCAGACGGATCGCCTGATGGGAAGCAATTACCGCCGTCCATGGACAACACCAGAGGAGTCACAAGTGCGTTGCCGACCTTTTAAAAGAGGATTGGGCCTCCGGTAACCTCACTCTCTCGGTGATACACCACGTAAGTGTTGTTGAACGCCGGTTTTCTGTGAGGCCGTGGTATCACCCCGGTCGAGCCGGCCCATTCGTGCCGAAGCATGGCTCTCCCGCGTAAAAAATATTTTATTTAGTGATGTGTTTGATATACCTATATGCCCCTTACGGAACGAACAGGTTTTTTTAACATAGTATTTATTTATTTATTAACCAACTTATATAGACAGTGATACAATATAATTATGTATGTAGGGGATCGATTTGCAATAAAAATTTCGCCTTTATCTTCTTATAACTTCTTTTATTATATTAAAACAACTTTATCATATTTCACCTTTCACACCATAAAATCGTCATTTTTTGTATATCTCTTTCTCAGACTGCCTCACGAGTCTAGTGATCCGAGCGCAACTGCTACGCTAGAGGTCCTGGGTTCGATCCCCAGGTCGAGCAACGTGTTATTGGGTTTTTCTATGAAATTCTCAGTAGCAGCTCGGAGTCTGGATTCGTGCCCGGTTAATGGCAATAGGCTCGCCCCCTATTACATGGGACCTAAACATACCGGCGAACTGAGGGTGTACATTAGTACGCCTCTGCCTAACCCTTCGGGGAATACAGGCGTCATGGTATGTATCTCTTTCTCTTTCACACCTGCACCTATCATCTTCACTCATTCATCTTGCGTTCCATTTCACTTATCTTAGATTCTTTAATTATTATTTTTTTCTATATGTATATCCGTGGTTAAAATAAATTTTGTTCGCCTTGGAAATTGGAATTGCTACTCTTAGCATGGAATGCATCACTCAGCCTCTGCGTTTCCAAAACCATTCCATTAAAAGATTTGCTTATTTATATAAAAAATATTTCGTAAGTAAAGATATTATGTCCTCAAAAGTATAACAAGTTAAATTATACTGTTAGACTTACAAAGTACTTACAATATTGTAAGTAAGAAGTTTCCAGAAAGTTGTCAAAGCTGTTTAGATGAAAATGATATGTTGATATATTTTTTCATATTAATATGATTAAATTATGATTGATGACATTAATATTTGGAGCGCTTCAAGGAAGCTTTGTAGTCAAACTTAAATCTTCAAAGTCAAAATGTTTTATATTATCAATGAAATGAAATAAATTAATTTATTTGACTGCCTCATTAGTCTAGTGGTTCCAAGCGCGAGTGCTAAGTTAGAGGTCCTGGGTTCGATCCCTAGGTCGAGCAAAGTGTTACTGGGTTTTTCTATGAAATTCTCAGTAGCAGCTCGGAGGCTGGATTTGTGCCCGGTTAATGGCAATAGGCTCGCCCCCTATTACATGGGACCTAAACATCCCGGCGAACTGTGGGTGTACATTAGTACGCCTCTGCTTAACCCTTCGGGGAATACAGGTGTGATGGTATGTATGTAGTTTATTTGCTTATATATGGGTAGATATAGTTGATATAAAAGTAATTTAAATAGTTAGGCACATTTACCATATTATACGGCATGCAAATACAATATGTAATGTATTAGTCTATTTGATTTGATCGATCAATTAAACCTTTATTAGTTGCTGCTCCAAATAATGGACTTTATCGATAAAAGCCGGCAATAAACTCCATAGGATTTAATCTTATAATACTAATAATGTGTAGATTTACTCTTCCAACCAACGACACAAATCATTTCCGAAAAAAACATGACTTAAGAAAATCTGCGTCAGCTGGTAGCTGACGTCACTCTCTCCGCCCACTCTACCATGATATGCCATATGATCACCACCATAGCGTGTCTGAAACACTATAGAAATAAGAAAAGTATGATAAGTCACAATTTTAATAATATTGCTTTTTACGGATTTTGTCTTCTTAATTCCGACTTCCGCATCCTTTACAGCATCCATAGTCACGGTTTCTTGATGATGGATGCCTAATCTTCGCCCCAGTATCAAAAATCAATTAGCATTCAAGTCTCTCAAGTGAGGCCACAGTTCCAACCAATATTGAACCAATATTGGATGTCACTGCAATTTTGGATGAGCCAACTAAAATATCAATCCCAACATTTGGATCCAACGTAACACTTCAATTATCCATTGGAGACGTCACTCCGGATCCACACAATGTGCTCCAGCCATCGATAACGAGCCAACTCGAATCAGTTAACTTACCGATCACTTAAAGCCACTTTAGAGTTCTGCACTAGTTGTATAATAGGAAATGTTCGATCCCTACAATTTGGATTTCAATTTGATATTATCGATTCGTTGCTTGTTAAGAGTTTGTCAAGATTTTGTATACATACAACTTCTTGTTACTTAACTTTGTGGCAATTGTATGTTGACTTTGTAAATGTCTTACATAATGGTAATATGATTTATATGTATTAGGTAGGTATTCTGTATTGTTATTTATTTACTTGTGCTGGTATATTCTTTCAAATACCTATTGAATACATAAAAAATATTGTCAATGATTTTTTCACGCATTTTGGCACTGTTAGGTACAGTCTTCTCTGTATTTCTTTTGTTTTAATATATATTAAAGTATATGTAATTATTTAAAGACTACACGGTTTACTCACGCGCATTCTCGGGATCGCCCGACTAGTTTCAGACTCAATAGGAGTCCTTAATCATGAGCTGACGCGGCGGCGGTGTCAGTTCGACTCGCGACACCACCGCCGCCGAATGCGCGTGAGTAAACCGTGTAGTCTTTAAATAACACTGATAAACAGTAAATTTGTTAAACGAAATCAAGTCATATTTTCAAACACTACTACCTACCCGCATAAAAACCCCATACTTAGTTTTGTTCAATCACCTTCAGTTTTCATAAAATATCGACTTACTCGATTACGCGAATTTTGCTTACCGACGTGTATTTCGCTATTATACCAGGTCAACGAAATGTTCTTCACACTCCTTTAATAAATCCTGAAGATGTATTGCTACCTCCATTGCATATCAAACTCGGACTAATGAAAAATTTTGTCAAAGCTATGGATAAAAATGGAGATGGTTTTTGTTACTTGAAACAAAAATTCCCAAAAATCAGTGATGCCAAAATAAAAGAAGGAATATTTGTAGGGCCACAAATAAGAGACCTACTGGCTGATGAAGAGTTTGAACAAAAACTTAATCCGATCGAAAAATCCGCATGGACATGTTTTCGAAATATTGTTCGTAATTTTCTTGGAAACCACAGGGCCGAAAACTATGAGGAGTTAGTCAATAACCTGTTAGCGGCTAACAAGGACATGGGATGCAATATGTCACTCAAGATTAACTTTTTACACTCGCATTTGGTTTTTTTTTCCTCAAAATTTTGGAGCCGTCAGCGACGAACACGGTGAGGGGTTCCATCAGGACATATCCAACATGGAAAAAAGGTACCAAGGCAAGTGGAGTCCGAACATGTGACTACTGCTGGACACTCAAAAGGGATGTACCTGACGCTAAATATTCCCGAAAATCCTCAATAAACGTAAATATAAGTTATTTTTTCATCATTTGAAACATTTTTTTTACCGTTTTTACTTAAAAACGATTAATTGCTGTTGCAAAAAAACTGAGGGTGATCGAAATTTTCTAAAAATGCAGATTAGTTACATAATAGTTGTAGATACAAAATAACCCATTCAATTACATTTAACTTTTATTAAGGTCATTTTTGCCTATCAGTGTAATTATGAATACGCCTCACGAAAGTTATTATACAAAAACTATATGTAGTTAAATGTCTCATTTGCAGCTGAATAAATGTTTCTTTCTTTTTCCTTTCTGGTGCTTGCAATAAAACATCAACACGTCTGTATTCTCCAAAGGGATAGGCAGGGGTGTACTGCTGTCTACCCACAGTTTGCTTGTGTGTTTTACGTCCCATTATAATACGGGGATAGCCTATTGCCATTAACCAGACATAAATCTAAAATTCGAGTCGCTACTGAGAATTTTATTGAAACCCCAATAACACATTGCTTGACTCAGAAATTACACCCAGAGCCTGTCGATATTGAGGCACTTTGCATTCCAGAACATATCTTTTTGTGTTTTTTTTTGCATTTTCCATGCTAAGATTATTAAGTTATTTTTTAGTAAAGGAAAAAAATCAATCGCGGGCAGGATTCGAACCTGCGTCTTCTGGTTTGATATACCAGACGCTCTGACCTCTAAGCCACCGGGAACCCTACCCGCATGATTGAAATTTTGCCTTCACATTCTGAATTTACGTCATAAGGTGACGTTGGTGACATCTATGAGAAGCAAGTTACCTTACTTCTCAACCGACACGACTTACTTTACAGTTAGTTCAGTGTCGTACGATGCCATCGATGTTGCCTTCACATTCTTAATTTACGTCATAAGGTGACGTTGGTGCTTAGAGGTCAGAGCGTCTGGTATATCAAACCAGAAGACGCAGGTTCGAATCCTGCCCGCGATTGAATTTTTTCCTTTACTAAAAAATAATTCCAGAACATTTTAAAATCACAATCTTATTTGCTGATTTTTGAGTATAATACAATTTGTCTTTACCCTCCCCGTAAACAATCGTCTTCTACGATTAAGAATTAGCATCAGCAGTCAAAATACGACTCAACTCATCATTAGCCCATTGCCTTACAAGCCCACACTCATTTGCCAGTTATACCTGCTTCAAATTCCCGCAATACCATCCCAGTACCCCATTTGACTCGTCGTAATGAGCAGGCAGATACCGAGCGTCAATCCCTACATTCCCTCACAAAGGAAGTCGGTAACCTTTTTTAAAACCTGTTAAAAATGACCTTTGGTTGACTGGCTGCTGTGAAACTGCCCTTAACCAAGACCCTTTCTTATCCAACTTGGATTTTTCCATTCGATTTACCGGACTAAGAATTGGGGACCCATCTTTAAGGTCATTGAATGGAAAGCAAGAAAATTCAATTTATACAAAGCCACGATGCTTTCAGCGAATTTACATATTAAAATAAGAATTGTTTTTGGCATAATGTAGGGGGCTGAAATATTTGTTTATTTAATCCGATTTTAACGTCTTCAGCTTGCTGGGATTCTAATTAGTTGATCTGTGGTATTCAAGAGGTAAGATTACCATTCAAATCAAAGGATCAAGTATAATCTAGAATAACAGTTACAAGTACACTTGGGTTGTATTTCGAAATCGATGAAGAAGGAAAGAAAGAAAGAAAGAAAATATTTATTTAGCACAGCATAGGACATACATATAACATACAATCAGATATATACAAAAAAAATATGTAAGTATAGATCTGTGCATGTCTCACAGCTGGACCAAAAGGGTCCCAAATCAGCTTAATGGCAAGCAAGAGGTTCTACCTACTTGACGCTGGTTTTCATCTGGGACCCGTGTAAATGCTCCACAGATGCCAATAGTGGTTGAAGCACTTATTTATACATATGTGTGTGTAGTGTGTATATGTATTAAGCTGCAAAACAGTGAATTATTTTATATAATTAATAATAGAAATAAAAAATAGTTATTAACAATAAAATATAAATACCTAATATAACTAAATATAACGCGACCTTTAAATACAACTCATCCTTACCAATGATCTTAAAATTATTTATATTATGAATGACAAATTTACATTCACGGCCCCATGAAGGAGAGTTGTAGAATTATTGTATACTAGCTTTTGCCAGCGACTTCGTCCGCGTGGAATAGTTACTTTGTTCCCTAGTTCTTCGCCCGCGGTTTCACCTGCGTTGCCCCGTTCCTAAGGGTTGTAGCGTGATGTTTTATAGCTTGAAACCTTTCTCATGAATCACTAATTTTCCCAACATTTCCCTTTACTGCTCTGCTCCTATTGATCGTAGCGTGATGAAAAGTATACTATAACCTGCCCAGGAGTATGAAAAACAATTGTACCAAGTTTCGTAGAAATCCGTCGAGTGGTTTTTGTTTCTATAACGAACATACAGACAGACAGACGGACAAAAATTTTACTGATTGCATTTTTGGCGTCAGTATCGACCACTAATCACCCGCTGATAGTTATTTTGGAAATATATTTCATGTACAGAATTGACCTCTCTACAGATTTATTATAAGTATAGATAGTAAATATATCGTTCATCTGAATGAACAGGTTACCTCAAAATTTACGAATTAAGAATACAAAATTAGAAAATACAGTTCTACTAAAAACCATGCGATTTATCAAATTAACGCGGTTGCCTATCGATATGACGTCAAATTAGTGGTGTAGTGTCTTCGTTACAATTAATAAAAATGGAATGAAATCTCCTGAATAACATTGAATTTAAAATTAAAAACACCCGCACATCGACACATGATTACCATGTTTTTGCAATATCATTGAAGTAACAGGGCACCAAATTTCAAATCGATCAGCGGATGTTGCTTACATCCCTTCATGAACATGAAAAGAACAAATATTTTTCAAACAGCTGGCCAGATAAATTATATAAAAGAATATATAAATTATATATGTAAATTTTAAAATCATAGCTAAGCACTATCGATCAAGTCACCTTTCATACAAAAAAAAAACTGAATTAAAATCGGTCCATTCGTTTAATCGCTACGATGCAACAGACAGACACACAGATACACACATTATACTTCTAACTAAAACTCGGTATAAAGACAATTGGGGTCAAAAATGTCTCGCATTCATGGTTGTTGACCTTACATACCATCACGCGTGTATTCCCCGAAGGGTTAGGCAGAGGCGTACTAATATACACTCACAGTTCGCCGATATGTTTTAGGTCCTATTTAATACGGGGCGAGCCTATTCCCATTAACCAGGCACAAATCCGAACAGCTACTGAGAATTTCGAATGAGAATTTCATCGAAACCAGGACCTCTAGCGTAGTAGTTGCGTTCAGGACCACTAGGTTATTAAGGCAGTTATTGTTCCTACTGATTTACATATTTTTGCCCAAAAATACTTGTGTGATTTTAACAGCTGCGCTTAGGATTTATTTATTTATTTATTTACACAAGGCACATCAACAATATAAACACAAACATTGGTTAGTAGCAAAATACAGAGACAAAGACTAGTGTTTATATCAATTATAGATATGCACAACATTTAGGATAACATTTCACAGTAGTTATATATTATAATTATATTAAAAAAGCTGTTGTTAATGTTAAATAATAATAACGTTAAAAATGAACTAAAATTGTATTATAATTTGTAAAAATAAGTAAGAATTAGTAGAAATTAATTAATATTAGTTTCGAATTTATCATGCTTCTTCTTTATAATCTTTAACCTAAAACGCGATAGGATGATTAGACCATGGCAGATAGACAGTCAAAGGCAAGATAACCAAAATTTAACACAAGTACATGAGTTATCCGAGTCGTTTCACGTCCCATAACCGTAAACCGGCTTGATAGTATTCCCTACCATTTTATGACGTCATCGTTGTCCCTTCCGGTTGTTCCGACCGGTAACATATGGTGTTTATTTAAACACGAGATTTTTCGGGTTTGAACAGGTTAACATTTTTCACTCGAAAATAAGAGCAATGAATTTGCAAAAATTGTTTCAAAAGTACTAACTCGAATATAATAAAAATAACTGTGTAACTGTAATAAAAATATAAAAATACTAGCTGTACCCCGCGGATTCACCCGCTAAAAAATTACGGACTTTCATACAAACTTTCAACTCCCTTTTCAACACCTTAGGGGTAGAAGCGACTGGCGATCATGTGGTTGCCGGTTCGAAACCCACCCATTACACTAACGACGTGAATCCACTCGTAACACAAGCATTTAGCTTAGCACGACGGGTTAAGAATAGTAGTAATGTGCGACCCACATTACTAGTAAGCTTTTTTTTTAAGTTGCGGAATATCCTTTCTTATCGGATGCCTACGCCATACAAAGAACACACCCTCCAAGTTTCAAGTCTCTACGATCAACGGTTTAGGCTGTGCCTTGATCCGTCAGTCAGTCATTTCTGTCAGGACCAAGCATTTTATATGTATAGATGAGGGATCTTTATCTTTATAAGAGCCAAAACAATTAGGTAGCTTTATATTTTTTGTCTGTTTATCTGTATGTTTGTATGCACACCACGCAAAAACTACTAGATAAATTGGATGCAGTTTTCACAGTTATATCGCTGGAGGTCTTAAAATATACTGCATATTTTCATCTGGATAGGTACAACTTCTAGAAGCCGAAAGCCTAGGTATTTTCTAAAAAAACTGCAGATTTTTAAAATCAACACAAACATAGAAGACAAACAACAAAACTGAAAAAGCTGATATTTATTAGATACTAAATAAATATATCTGAAATCAGAAATGTAAGAACAAATCAAATATTGACTTTTGATAGACAAATAGAGAGAAAATGGTTCAGTAGAGAAACTTTTAATGACAATTTTAATCTGTATGTTAAGAACGTTTACGTGGGAGAGCCATGCTTCGGCACGAATTGGCCGGCTCGACCGGAGTCATACCACGGCCTCACAGAAAACCGGCGTCAAACAACGCTTACGTTGTGTTTCGGCGAGTTATTGAGGTTACCGGAGGCCCAATCCCCTTTTAAATGGTCGGAAACGCACTTGTGACTCCTCTGGTGTTGCGTGTGTCCATGGGCGGCGATAATCGCTTACCATCAGGCGATCCGTCTGCTCGTTTGCCCTCCGATCCCATAAAAAAAGAAGTTCTACTTGTGATATTTGTCAGCAGTTAGTGCAAAAAGATCTAGTAATACTCGTAGTAAGATAGCCGTAAGTAATTTTAACATTAAAACGCCCAACACCTCATTCTACACGTGACCATGGATGCTGTAAAGGATCCGAAACGTCGGGAACTAAATAATATTAATACAACACGACAAAATCCGTAAAAAGTAGTTGTATTTCCAGATCTAGGGAATTGAAAAGTGTAGGTAGTTCAAAAATCAAATGATCGAAATTCCACATCAACGATATGATTGTTAGCTGCCTCATTAAGTAAGTCTGGTCGTTCTAAGAGCGAGTGCAATGTTACAGGTCCAGGGTTAAATTCCCAGGTCAAGCACTGTTATTGGGCTTTTCTATTAAAGTCTCAGTAGCAGCTCGGAGTTCAAATTTGCGCCCGGTTAATGGCAATAGTCTCGCTACCTATTGGGACCTAAACATACTGGCGAACTGTCAGTACACCTCTGCCTAACCCTTTGGGGAATACAGGTGTGATGGATATTATTGGTAAAAAATTACCTTGAGAATTTTGGAATATAGATTTGCTTAATATTTGATAAGTAGAAGTTTAATAATAATAAAATTTTGACGACACGTTTGGCGTAGCGGCTGAGCGATCGGCTTCTGCGGCACGTATTGTGGGTTCGATCCCCACACGAAGCAAATATTTGTATGATCAACAGGTAGTTCCGGGTCTGGGGGTTTGTGTATGTGAGAATTTGTGTTTGTAAACGCACCCACGATAGAATAGTGTGATACAATGTTTTTATAAAAAAGAAATGAAAGAATATACTTACACATTATTTCATCGATGATCAGTTTTCTATCATAAAAACTAGTGATATTGATAACAGAGAAAATTGCCATTGCAAAAATGTTATTAATAAAAGTTGTAACTATTATCGACACAAGTTACTTCGTTTGAGCTCCTGAAAAAAAAAACAATAGTAGTATGTATACATAAATATTAATCAGAGGTCAGCAGTTTCTAAATGCTACCATTTATAAAAAAAACTAAAAAAAGATCAACTTACAGAAATAAATAATAATTGATGACAGCAAAACAGAAAGGAGAAAAAGTTAGATTGGATGTTTATTTTATTATACTCCTGAGCTTTCGAAACTAGATTTGTAATTTTCTTCACGAAGGAAATAAACGAGGTTGTATTATTGACCATTATAATTAAGGAACTGAGGAGAAGTAGAAGGAAAGGCTTGTAGCTAAGAAATAATTCATCAATCGGCAAGGTTAATCTGAGCTTGCTGCAGTACGTGTATGGATGGGTGAGCATTAGCACACAAAAAAATGTTGCCCCACACTAGGATTTTGTCCAGTATCGTAGGCACAGTTATCGCTCAAAAGTCCATTAGCACGCTAAAGATTACATTGCTATAAACAGTACGAGCGAGCTTGATACAGCCCGTGCGTGTCACTTGATAACGAGAACGAATAGAAGGTCGCAAGTCAAACTAAACGTCAAGCTATTGCGTTGTTAGATTGCCTATGGACTTTTGTTCGCCACTGTACATATGAACACTTATAACAATGGCTGATGGTACTCAGAAGCCGGAAAGCATTAGGTATAACTCTTATGGATATCTTTATTGCTTCGAAATTATGTTGCGAAGGTCTGATGGCAGTCGCTTTGTGTGAGATACTGATATCCAGCTGCATCTAAAACTGGAATCTGGCCCCAATATAGTTGAGAAATGGAGCTGTAAATGAATTAAGGATGCAGTAAAATTAATTAATCTTATGAATTATAGATTTATTTTTAAGTATTTTAGGTTCTGCCATATTTAAAAATCTTATAATTATATTTTCTAGCTTCTGCCCGTGACTTCATCTTTGTGGACTTCAGAATAGGATCCGACCTAGATAAATAGCAGCCTATGTGCTATTCCAGACGATAATCTATCTCTGTACCAAATATCGAGATCCGCCAACTTCCATACATCCTTACAAACTTTCAAGTTATATCTAATATTCGACACGATTGGCGTAGCGGTTGAGCGATCGGCTTCTACGCCACGTGTTGTGGGTTCGATCCCCACACGGAGCAAATATTTGTATGATCTACAGGTAGTTGTTCCGGGTCTGGGCGTTTGTGTATGTGAGAATTTGTGTTTGTAAACGCACCCACGATACAGGAGAAAATCCTAGTGTGGGGCAACGTTATTAAACAAAAAAATAAATAATTGTATGTTCTAATAATCTAATATTAAGGGTATTACATTGCCCAATGATCTTGATGATTTAGTCTTTGTGCAGGTATTTGTTAGTCACAGGCATTGCGGGGGTGCTTCACGCGGGGTGCTAGTGAGGTTTCGGGTATTTCTTTATTATTTCAAAATGTTCAAAGAAATAAGAAAATAAAAACAATACAAATTGTTAATTACGTCATTACATTTTTTTTTGGTATAAAATTCATGACTAATAGACTAAGCCGTTAAAGAGAAGAAATACAAATTAGGTTAAAAAAGGCCTACTTACTTCAATTATTATCCAAAATTGGGGAAAATTTATAAAAAATTTAAACAATACAGTTTGTGATGACCATAAGTATAATATATATTTTTTATGTGGCAAACGCACATATTTAAGGATTCCACTACAAAATTAAATAATTTTGTAGTGGAATCCTTAAATATGTGCGTTTGCCACATAGCTAGGGTGCTTTTTTGGATTTGAGCGATGTAATACCCTTAAAATGTCTAAGGGATCAAATAATGACTTTTATAAGCAAATTTTAGATGTTTTGATACCTACCTTGGGTTATATTATAGTAATTTTTGTAGGGTAATATATAATTTTAAAAATTACAGCGTATGTTACTCGCTGATAATGTAGCTTTCTATTAGTGAAAGAATTTTTAAAGTAGGTTTAGATATCAAAGGGTTACAAACAAACAAAAAGTTAGGATGTTGGTAATCTATGGGCAGAGGTTATATACTATTTTCAAGGAAAAACATTTTGTTTTGAATTATGTCTGAAACTTTGTAACGTTCCGAGAGATTCAAATGTTTAATTCGGCATTATTATTTCAGGTATCTGATTAAAACATCAAAGATTCAAGTTCCATTTTGTTTCCAAGTTAAATTACTGAAACTGACTGAGAGATGAACGCGAAATGGGGTTACTTAAGGTCGCGAACAAAAAAATTAAATCAAGCTGAATTTTGTAAAGATCGCAAGTCGTACAAATTTGCTTAGAGGGATCTTGTGACTTCAAAGCTGAAGGTATGTGTAACTAAGATTTTTCGGCACAAATCTGATTTACTTTCAGAACTTTCTTTTTGTATTTTTAGGTAAAAAAATTGAGGTTTAACGTTCATGTACATTTGTTTTATCTTTTCCTTTAACGTACATACACGAGCTGCCCAAGATCGGGAAGGCTTACGTTCAGCCGTGGACGGTAATAAGCTCATATGATGATGATGGTGAAACGTATATATGTTACCGTAAAAGCCCAAACTACTGTAAATCCTAAGATTTATCTGCTCTGAATAGTAAAAATCCAAAATGTTCCGAAATTCGCGAATAATGGCCGCCACAGTGGAAGGGATGGGAATTTAATTGAAAAAAATCATTATTAACACTTAACGCTCGACCTGGAAATCGAACTCAGGACCTCTGGTGTAGCAGTCGCACGTAGGACCAATAGACTAATGAAACAGATGAAATTGCCTTATTTTTATTTAAAAATAAAATGGAAACCAAACATAAAAATATAGATACATTAATTTTATTAAAATCATTTTGAAAGTAGAACATCGCCATTGTAGTAGTACAAGTAGAAGATAGCCGAAGATCGGGCTCTGTGGTGTTCACTAGTAGAGGCTTACGTCCAGCAGTGGACGAATTAGGCTGATAAAGGTGATGTGGCAGACCCTTATACACATTCTCGTAGATATGTTTCATGTTGGAATTCATCGGAAGCTCAAATAAAAACACATTTTCCACTTCCACAAGATACGAAAATAGAAAATAATATGTTCCATAAACCGACAGGTATAATTTGTAATCTTAAACATAAAAAAGCTAAGCTTGATTGACATAACACCTTAATGTATTTGTCTAGCTTCCATTTAAAAAAACAACATTCAAAATGTAAATACAAAACTTTTTTAATAACCGTTCTCATTTTGCCAGCCGTCATTTTTTGTCACTCAAGAATTGCATTCGAAATTTGAAAAAGAGCGGCGGTAATTTGAAATTCGAATTCGTTCTGTGTCAGTCGACGTTTGGCTTCGCTACAGTTAGCACGTTTTAATGAAGTGCATTTAGCAGATGGCGTAAAAGTAACGAATTTAAATTACTTTGTCCCCCTTCTTCATTAAGAGTTTTTGTCTCTGGGACTCTTATTTCAACTGTTTCCTTTTCCCTTATCTTTGAGATAAAGACGTTTCATTATCCTTCGACCTTTTTTTTATTTTTATTGCCGACGCCTTTCATAGTGGTAATTAAAGAACAGATATTGTGTTGCTTCGCAGACTCTGAGTTTATCCGGAGTTTACCTTTTTACGTTATCATTGACTTTTAACGTTTGAGAAAATGTTTTTTCAAGTAAGAAGTCTGAAGTACCTGGAATCGGATTAATACAGATTCTTATTCCGTAGTAAAGAGGTTTCTCTAAGAAATTTATATCCCTTGAAGAAGTTTGATCACTAAACGATTTTGCTAGAAATACTAGTCAAACTCTTGTTAATTTTGGCCTTAAAAATACGTCCACTGATGTTATTTGAGAACAGACTTAATTATTAAGGTAGTAAGTATATTTACTGGCAGTTTTCTTCTAAGTTGAACGCATTTGTAATCAAATTTACTCTGTGTTTTAAATCAAAGATTCGACATTCTATTAAATAAGACATCTTCAATCTGAATGGTTTTCAACCAGTATTTTCCAAAGTAGGCTAATGAACTAATTCAACGAATTATTACAATGTTATATCTACTATTTCAAGCTCTGCTATACCAATACTGGTAAATAGCTACCATGAAACTTCAAACCATGATTCCTTTGGAGACGACGCGGTTGAGTCAACACTACTTTATATTCCGTACTCCAAAAGCCCAACTTTTGAACACATTTCAAACAAAAGTATTTTCACGAATGATTTTCTATTCAGACACACCAGACAATATCAATAAAATTCCGTTCAATCCCGTAAAATTTAAATAGAGTTTTAGGAACTGCAGTAAAAAGTTTTTCTGAACCAATTACTGATTTTGCCTTTAGTCAAAAAAGTATGTTGCTCTTGTAGGGTTTAAATGTAATGCTAACTGACAAAGTAAAGTTAAAAATCTTACAAAGGAAACTGTACTAAAAAATATTATATTTAATAAACAGCAGACTTTACGTGCAAATTATTGAAATAAGGTATCACGATTACATTATTCATATCAAACATTTAATTCTAACGAAAAGTTCTCTAGGGGAACTTTTGTCAAAAATATCACGTAGCATCTTTATGATCAGACACATTTGCGCATAAAAAGAACTTTACGATCTCAACACGGTACATCGGGAGATAAAAGTCGAAACAAACCACAATATCTATGCCTGATGGCTTTTTTTGTTATCTAATATTTTAGCTGATATATCTACGGCAATAATCTTTACTGGTATGCCGCAAATTTCTCATAAGGTAACCGGTTAGGAAGGGTTATTTTCATTTTGAGTTTCAATATTTAGAATACTACCGCTGATATACGGCGCAGTGACGTTATTGCTGACTTTGTGTCTCATAATGAAAAAGTTCAAGTTCAAATAGTGAGAGATGGATCAGAAATGAGGAGATCCGTATCCGAGAAGAGTCAAAGTTGATGACATAACAGAAAAGATAAGCAAGCTTAAGTGCAGGACAGCCCATTGCTCGTAGAACTGGTGCTTGATGGTACAAAATGGTTTTCGAACGGAGACCACGCACTGGAAACGCGGCGTAGGATGTCTTTACAAGATGGATAGACAACTTGGTAAATAGGTAGGTCGCTGGGTATTTATAACATTGTTTTCGCAATTGATGGAATTTCTATGCCTTAATTAGAAAATGTAACACCAATTTCCACTACTAAAACGAACAAAGGCAAAACTGGTCAGCTAATCTGAATAAAGTTATGTTACAGGTCAGGGTTTGGGATACCGCTGATAAGATCCTGGACTAGCAAAAGTAAGTGACTTTTGTATTTGTTGTAAAAGGGTGTTTCAGTTCTCATAAACCTCATAGGGCATTTTGAACTCTTCAAATACATCCTAGGTGTTGAATTCTGAGATCACCTAATCTTCGACACTCACTCCGTGATCCAACTCCTGAATAATACTACCTCAATGCATAATTTCAACCGAACCCTTTTGCACGAAATAACAACAGTACAGAACTAAAAAAATACAAAACTTAAATCGTCTAGAGCGAAGAAAAAAGGTCTAGCCAGACCCCATATAAATTCATGTCCCAAAAGGTACCTATTTTAGAAAAACGAAAACGACAAAGGCTAAACAATCTGGAGACCTTAATATTATGCAAAATGCCACCGTGAGGATATTGAGGGAACTGTCTAAGGTAGTTTGGGAAACAATGGATGAGAGTGGCTCCTTTCAAATGGCTTGATAGGTGGGTTAAGGAGGTCGTATGTAGGCTTCTTTTGACTTCCCCAACATTTTGAAGTGAAAGAGAATCGTGAAAACGGTCTGTTTCCGATAATGGATAAAAGTATGTCAACTACGTTAGGTTTCTATCGGTTCTCTGAGTGTAAATGTTTCAACCCAACTGTTTATCCGACAAAAAATTACACTTTACAAACGATATACAATTATCGACTCAAATGGAATAGTCACGATTTTTTTTGTCAGATTGATCCGAATTGAGCGGTTGAAGGGTTAAAACTGTTTTTTTTTAGTGTCTAGGCACACATTCTCGAGTTACCAATGAGAATTCCATAGAAAACCTATAACACGATGCACGATGGGGTATTGCATTAAGAATCAGAATTATCAGGCTATATTCTATCACGCTAGCCACCATATAGGGTTCTCAACGATGTTTTCCTTCACCGTTTAAAATTGTTATATATAAATGATTCAAAAAAAATCAGAGGTAATTGCCATGGATTCGAACTCGATACTTTTGACTTGGCAGTCTATTGGTCATATCACAAGCTCAGATCTACCGTCGTGGGCATGATGGCCACAACCCTAATTGAGGTCAATATAAATAACACCCCTTAACAGCTTTTAAATCTGATAAACTTTGAAACAATAAAAGTTTCATTAAAATCGCTTTAGTAGTTTAGAGTCTAGATGTGATATAGTGATGTGCAAACAAACACACATTTACCATTGTAATTTTCGTGACCTAACAGACTATTTCACATGTGTATTAATTTACCAGTCTTCGCCCTGCGGCTTTGCTCGCATTGACCTATACACTTTATAAGATCTAGGACAGTTAAGGTCATATATATTTTGTAACCGTCTTCTTTATGGGAATGCGATATATCCAACTCGAACTCCAACTTCGGGTGGCCGTCCGTGACCGCAACCATTTTTGCGGACCTGTCAGATCACTACGCTAACACTACTATGCTGTCACTAGACTAATGAGGCACTGGAAAAATATGACAAATACTAAGAAATAAAAGTAGAACTCACTTTGCAAATGAAATTAATATGTCGATAATACACACTTCATTAAACAGCGTAAACAATGTCACAATTGTTCGAATCGATAGCTATCGAGTTACTAAAACAAACTAAGTCGATTAAGATAAGGGCGCAATTAGTTTTATTGGAAAAATAATCGATTAGGTATTTTTGTCTTGAAGGAATTTCGACCTTAAAATTTGATTTAATAAGTGGCGATATTGAGGAAATGTTTTGGCTGAGTGGCCATGTGTACTTAATTTTTAACTTTTTCTATGGCAGATCCAGTAGCAATGAGCATCAGGAATTTCCAATATTATACTACCTCATGTGAATCTAAAATATTAATAGTGAAAGAAAAATAACTCTTAAGAAAAAGTAAAACCACCTTTAAAAACATTAAAAAATAATGTTATGTACAGGTTTGACTTTTTCTTAATAGTTATTTTATTTCAAAATTTTAAGTAGCGAGTAGAACTTTAAGTATACCTAGACGACGTTATCATTTAGTCTGTCATTACGTGTTATTGTCATTTTATTTTAAACTAGCTTTTGCCAGCGACTTCGTCCGCGTGGAATAGTTACTTTGTTCCCTAGTTCTTCGCCCGCGGTTTCACCTGCGTTGCCCCGTTCCTAAGGGTTGTAGCGTGATGTTTTATACCTTGAAACCTTTCTCATGAATCACTCATTTTCCCAACATTTCCCTTCACTGCTCTGCTCCTATTAATCGTAGCGTGATAAAAAGTATACTATAACCTGCCCAGGAGTATGAAGAACAATTGTACCAAGTTTCGTTGAAATCCGTCGAGTGGTTTTTGTTTCTATAACGAACATACAGACAGACAGACAGACAAAAATTTTACTGATTGCATTTTTGGCGTCAGTATCGATCACTAATCACCCGCTGATAGTTATTTTGGAAATATATTTCATGTATAGAATTGACCTCTCTACAGATTTATTATAAGTATCTATAGATTTTGTGATCAGATCTTGACCAAATTTTTATCGGACCACGTCTAAACCTACCGATCAAAAAACAATCATATAAATCGGTTCATAATTGATGGAATAATCGCGTAACAAACATACAAAAAAACATACAGACGAATTTAGAACATCCTCCTTTTTGAAGTCGGTTAAAGTCGGCGCTATGCACACCTGTGAGCCTACTACGAAAATCGGACTTCGAAACACAAAAATCAATCGATTTTACTATTAAATACTTTCATTGTCAAACGAATCAAATAACATGCGGGTCAAACTATTTACTCTACACTGTAAACTCCAAGCTGCTACTGAAAACGACACGTTTTTGACGACACGTTTGGCGTAGCGGCTGAGCGATCGGCTTCTGCGCCATGTGTTGTGGGTTCGATCCCCACACGGAGCAAATATTTGTACGATCTACAGGTAGTTGTTCCGGGTCTGGGTGTTTGTGTATGTGAGAATTTGTGTTTGTAAACGCACCCACGACACAGGAGAAAATCCTAGTGTGGGGCAACGTTTTTAAAAAAAAAAAAAAAAAACCACGATAAAATTGTGCTCGAACTGGAAATCGAACCCATGTCCTAGCGTAGTACTCACGCTTACGGCCACTAAACTAATGAGGCATTTAGTTTAAATAGTAATACCTGACACCATTTTAATGTAACAAGTTTGTACAAGAGCTGCGACATTTAAATTTTAATATAACTTCAGCGAGTGCTTCAGTAAATGCATTTAACGTTACCGAAACTAGGTTAAAAATAACTTCACCTTTGACCGCTCGGTAAATCGTGGCTTTTTATGTTTCAACCGAGATTTTAATGTGGAGTATTAAAGCATTTTAACCGGTTACTCTATTTGTTAACTTGTATGAAAATATGGAGTTTTAAGTAAGTACCTGTGTAAGTTTTTCCACTCACAATTGGAGCTGCTCGACTGAGGAAGTACCTCCACCTTGCAGAAAATCTTAGCCATATAGCTCCATGCTATAATGTATTCCTAACGGCGAGGTCGCCAGAGCTCCGCGAGGAAGCGTTGTTTGTGGGGGACCGGTGGTGTTCTGTTACCGCAGCTGTCATGTATGGCAGAATGTCTCCAATGCTGCCAGCCCGACTATTCCTCTTTAATTTACAGGGTCGGCAATGCGCGAGTGATACCTTTGGTGTTGCAAGTGACTGACTGGTCTGACTGGCTGGCTACCACCCTTACAACGGAATTCGTCGTAAAGCACCTTGGTGTGTTTTGTCTTTTGCACGTAACAGTCTTCATTTCTCTCTTAACTCACATTGGTTTTAGTTTTTGGCTTGAAAAATTCATACAAGTTAGGTAAAACCAAAATTTATACAAGTTAGGTAATCCAAAACAATGAACTCCTTCCTGCAACGAATTCAACAAGAAACCTACTAAGTACTTACACCACTGTAGCTTGATACCATTAGGAATGACGAAAGAACAACGTAGCTATGTTTACGTATACAAAAATGTATGACGTGCGTGTACTATAACCTTTATATCCCACATCTGTCCTAATCCTTTTGAGCTGAGGCCATAAAATAAGCTTTTCTGAGCATAGCGAATATGACCAACAAATTATTTTATGTATGATGACCAACTTTAGGAATGGGAGTGCTAATATGAAGCGTATTTCCACTTTAAGTTTAAATCTTCTACTAAAAATGATTCTCGTTAGCTTACATTGTATAAATACTATACCTACAAACTGGAAACCGGTAATGTTAATTGACAGAATGTATCATGATGGTATCATGTTTGTGGTACTCACAGGAGATGCTCTTAAAGACTTTCAAAGGACGTGTGAATAAAAAAAAACAGTATCAGTGAAAGAATTAATTCCATTTCGAAATGGACATCCTGAATATGGGGACAGAATGAAGTTATCTGTTGCTTCTCTTATGGTATTGGCATGAGCTAAATAATTATAAGTTGTTAACGAATCCACAATACAAAAGAATGTTCTAGAACTGTGCACAGAATATTCTACTTTCGATAAAATAACAGATAATGATAACAATACAGCTCAGTCATTTGTTTAAGATTTATCCTGTAGTTGGTCGCACTGACTGCAGTAAATCAGGGTGTCATCATACACTTATGGAGACACTTCCAAAGACATTATAAAGTTATTCAGATTTAAAACAATCCTAGGGGACCAAGTCTGCTATTTTATTCAGAATTGTTGATACTTGACAGTTTCATCTACGAAATCTGACCGCTCTTATGTCATTTACCGTTACAACATTCTGATACAATGAGGTATTGCACCTATTTTTGAAAAGTGCCTCAATTCTACTGGTTCCTCAGTGCTAATCTTAATTTGAAAAAACCGCTGGATGCAGTGGACGCTGTATTGCTCTGTGGTTATGACGTCAGTTGGCTGTGTAAACATAATTGTTCATAATTTAAAAGTGTTACTATTCTATTTACGAAAATAATAAAAGTATAAAGCCTATATGCGCTGATAAGTTGACAGTTGTCACTTTTTAGTTTAGTTTACACAGCCGTATGACGTAATAACATGTTAGCAGTAGCAGTAGTAATTTCATGGTAGTTATTAAAAAATAGCTTTAAAGAAACTGAAAACTTTGAATTGAATTTTAAGATTTATTTTGTTATTCTGACTACTACTACGAATGCTTTTTGCCTAGGCTATCTTAATAATATGTTTTTTGATTTTTTCTGATATAGAGTAAAATACCCTATTGAAATAATTGGAACCCCACAAAGCATTGTTATAGAAACAAGCGCTTGTCTGCAATTGCTGTTTTTGGGGCCTCACACAAGCAGGGGCGATAAAGATTTTACGTCGACGTCCATCTACAATATGAATTTTCTCATAATATTTACAAAGTGTGTTCGTGTGTCTGTTATACTTACTTAGTGCGGGAGACATGCTTACGTGGGAGAGCCATGCTTCGACCGGAGTGATATCACGGCCTCACAGAAAACCGGCGTCAAACAACGCTTACGTTGTGTTTCGCCGAGTCAGGTTACCGGAGGCCCAATCCCCTTTTAAAAGGTCGGCAATGCATTTATGACTCCTCTGATGTTGCGGTTTTCCATGGGCGGCAGTAATCGCTTATCATTAGGTGATCCGTCTACTCGTTTGGCTCTCTATCCCATAAAAAAAATACTGCAACTTCCTTACCAACATTTTTTTTCTAAATACGGTGCGGCAACTGTTTATGTAACGCAATTTTTATTATGTGGGATTATGATTTATCAATGGGCATTTTCCGGCTCCTAAATGGAAATAAAGCTCCAATTAATTTCCTCTGGCTAATGTAGTTTCATGTGGCTCTAGGACTGTGAAGTTCATCTAGGGTCATTGCTAATAAGCAATAATGTGCTTACATTCGGTTTGTAGCCAATGAAATTACTGGGTATATGAGACTGAACAACGGAGGTCGCAGGATGATAAAGCTCTAGTGATGCTACTGGTGCTGCTGGCGGTGGTGACCATATCCGGTACCCGTCTGCTTGTCTGTGATCCTATACTTATAAAAAATAGTACGGCGGCGGAAGAAGTTGAAAAATAACATAGAAAAAGGTTATGATTTTCTAGTAAGTAGGTATATTATTTGTTTCCAAACTCCTGGACTACCGCTAAAACTGTCAAATTTCTTCAATCGATTTTCAATTTAATCTCCGAATAATAGAGTTTATTATTCATTGGGGAAATTTGACAGTTGGTGGCAACTTGATTGACTGTACAAATGCCATGTGTGTAATGTTAGCATTAAAAACAAATCTCGTATCTTAATTCTCAAGGTCAAGGTAAATGTTACGAATCACATGACCGTAAATAGGGCACAGGAAGGCAAGGGTTTTTAGTCTGTAGGAGTCTAGTCATCCCAAGTATGACGGCTATGCTAGAGGTCCTGGGTTCGATCCCCCGGGTCGAGCATTGTTATTGGGTTTTTCTATGAAATTCTCAGTAGCAGCTCGGAGTCCGGATTTGTGCCTGATTAATGGCAATAGGCTCGCTCCCAATTATATGGGACCTAAACACCCGGTGAACTGTGGATATATATTAGTACACTTCTGCCTAAACCTTCTGGGAATACAGGCATGATGGTGTGTGTGTGTGGAGTTCGACATTCCTTGCTACTTCCCCGGATAGCACATGATCCATAAAGATTTTCTATATTTTTAAAAAGAGGTGTACCTCAATTATACTCACACTAAACCTTCGGGAAATACAAGCGAAATATATGTATGCTATTCTTATAAACATTCCTTTTTTACAGAAAAAGAAATACAGAAAGATTTTTCGAACTAACGAGGATTGAAAAGCATTCGCTCGAAAACTTCGGGTTTCGGCAAAAAAATAACGAAATAAATCGTCTCGTCATAGGAAATGCCGAGTGAGATCACTCAAAGTATTCCCCCTGTATTCACAAAGAGTTTTCCACTTTGACATCGGCAAACTAAATTAGATTCTCTTGGGTTTAAAAGAAAGCACATGTTACATAGGCCAAAGTTTCGTTTTATTTAAAAAAGTAGTTTGTACAATTTCACTAATTTACAAGTTGCAACTTCTTTATAACTCGATCTTTACGCTTTTCTATCTACTTTTTTTTCATCACTTCATGAAAACATAACTCATCTTTCCTCTATCGGCTAAATTAGTTCACAAAGTCAAAAGCCTTACATTTTTATAATTAAGTAGTACATTTTTCTTAACAATTTCACTCACATAGTTATATAGCGATTAATATTTACAAAAACACTTTAATCTATGTATCACAGAAAAAATAATTATTTATCTAGCATAATAATAGTTTTTATTACAAGAGGAATAATCGACATAAACCACCCTACACACAGACGTTTTTGCGTGTTCCGAAAGTTAAAATCGCGAGTGTGTAAGCAGCTTTACATTTAGCTAGTGAAATATACTCGATACTTTTTGTATTTTTACAATAGAAAATAATTTTCTATTTGTTTCTTTTCAATATAAAACGTATGATATTATCTTTATCACTGTAAAACTATTTTTTTAATGAAAATTTAATCAACAGAACCATTTAGCAAAATTTTTAACGAGGGAATAATTTTTTTATCTGGAAAAATACAAAAAGTATGGATAAAAATGTAACACTACAAGACGGATGAGATGATTTCTAAGGCGATTATTTATTTCAATAAATATTGTGAAGTTAAATCTAGGCCATTTTGTTATTGAAGCAATTTCATTGACTCAAAATATTTAGGTCATTTTGTATTTTTTTTGTTAAATCAGTAAAGTATATTTTTGAAATTATTATATTTATCTTTCCTTTTTTCGATTATACCACCAAGTAAATTATAAATCAAGAATATAATAATATGTAAAATAAATCGGAGATCGAATCATGTTCATTTTTCATTAAATATTTTTTAAACGATCATTATAATTTGAAAAGATAAATATAAAATGTGAATAAAAAAAATAGGCGTGTGGTGTAGGTTAGTCTAATCAGTCTTGAATTGAAATTTTTAAATGAAATGTTAACCCTTCCTATAGATTATTGAGCATATTGTGATAAGCCGTAAATATTTTATAACTATTTATTTAATTTTTATAAATTGATTTATTTTCTATTTTATAATTCTCTACTGGACATACCATGGCCAAAAGTATCAATTTTATAATAAAATAAAATATTTTTTATGTTTACCTATTTCAAAATATGCCCAGTAATTAAAAAAAAAAACAAAATTAACTTCGTACTGTAGATAATAATGGATGAAGTGCGTTTTGAGTTTTATTCAAATATTATGTGGATATGTTTGAGATATCGTGAAAATGGCACATTTTAGAGAAATTAAAGCTTATTAAATATGTATAAATGTGAAATAGACAGGTCTAATTGACAAATACCATGACAAACATATTTTTTCTTATTTCTGATATGTTATTTTCTAGAAAATATACTTTAACAGAAAATGTAGGATAATATTACGTGTTTTACATTTAGACAATATTTTTATTCTATTTATAAAATAAATAAATAAAAAAACATTAAACGATGGGTAAAATATATGCATTAAGTAGTAAAATACTATATATATATATCTATAATAATTATTGTAATAAGATACTAAATAATTTAATTCTGTCGAAATTAACTTCATTTTATCTTTTAAGAAATTAAAATACGCAAGCACCATAAAGTGGGGCTATAAAATCACCAAAATATAAATTTAGAATTAATTTTTTTAATTGATTATTTATAAATTATTTAGGATTGTGTTTATAAATACTATTTTAATGTTGTGATTGTTAATATATAATTGATATGTGTTCTTAAAATATTGTGTTAAAAATTATTAATTTATTTATTTGTTTAAAAATTATAAAATGAATAAATATTGAAAAGCTCCACTTTATGGTAACATTTTATAATGTCAATAATTATGATGCTCTAAAACATTACAGCATAGTTTATTTTTATTTCAAAAGTTTCTCTACGTTCTTTCGTGAGTTAGATGATACAACGTAACTGTAATACAAATAATAACAAATCAATATTTCAAATATGTAAAACATTATAATTATAAAATTATGCTTATTTATTTGAAACTTTTCAACATAATTTGATGAATGTAGAGGTTAATTTAAATTTCTTTGATGAAAGTCCATCATTACGATCGAATATATTTAATTAAATATTTTATAATATACACAATTTTTAATACAATTAGCAATAAGACCAGTCTCAGTCGGGTTATACGAAATTGACGAAAATTTCAATTTTTTTAACAACTTTCAAAGAATTGACTAAAACTTTTTAATGGTTATAGTGACACCGTTTCGTTGAACCTTTGTTTGAGTACAACTTGTAAGCTTTAAGTATATAAAAAGTGAAGAAAAAAGTAGGACTTGAGCCTCATTGGAACAATACAAGAGCTTTGCAAGAGCAAAAATTAAAAAAGAACAGAAAAAAAATATGTTGAAATGTCCCAATATTTTATGATTACCTATGTTTTGTTTCCACTGTATCAAAATTATTGTGATTATTTATGAGGCAGTAACAAATCGGTGCCAACTCAGCATTTTTTTTTTTGGTTACTTAAAATACCCATAAGGTAACACGCAATAAGTATAAGTAATAAGTTCACTTAAAACGATGAAAGGTCAAAGCAATCAATATACATAGATCTAACACAGTTGTGACAAGAACATTTTTGTGGTAATCTATTATTTAACGATCTATAACCTAAATTTTGAACACTAAACGCTAGCTATACGACTTCAAGGACAGTAGAGGCTTACAGTTTTAGTTCCATAATTTTTTTGACCAGTCAGTTTTATTTTTAGTATACATTATATTAATTACATAAAATTTTTGACTAAAAACTATTTCATTTACAAAAGTTGAAATTGATTACATTCCTTTCATGACCGTAGAAATTATCTGAGGAAAACACGACTTAATTAAATAAAAAAAACTATATTACACACGGTAAATTCATCAAAAGTCTTGATAGAAAAATGTTTAATCTAAAGTTATACATGTGTCGCTAACGGAGTTTGGTGACCATTACCTGTAAAAAAGAGTAACATTGATGATTTGCATAGTTTCATATTAGACACATTAAAAAAAAACATTATAATATTTTTTTCTTAATTTGTTTAAATGGGACTTGAACATACTGGCAAACTGTAGGTTTACACCAATATTACACCTGTGCCTACACCTTTGGGGAATACAAGCATGATGGTATGTTTTTTGTCTTCATAATATTGAATCTTTATAAAGGAAAATGAAGGAAACATCCTGAGGAAACTTGCATGCCTGAAAGATTTTTTTCGACGGCGTGTGAAATTCGCCAAACTGCATTTTAGGCTAGCGTAGTAGACTATAGCCTAACCCATATCACTCTGAGAGGAGACGAGCCTAGCAGTGGCATAGTGAATGAGTTGGTGACGATGATGAATTGGAACTGATCAGGTACTCTTGTACCTGATCAGTCACCATCGTTTAAGTACAATAGCCACCAATCTTTCTTTGTTTTCCTTTATATCTCAGCGTTTGACTAACGATGTGTATCTGTAATGTGTTCGAAACCATTCGTCAAAATGCGAATAGATGCTTCCATACTGACAAACTATCGAAGTTATTACTTAGCGACTAGCAACTCTTACAATATTATAGTCTATCCTATAAATTCTGATCAGATAAAATCTGCAATGAAAACATCAGAAGTAAAACAAAAATAATAGACACAAGGAATAGAATTAGATTACTCAAACTGTACTGTACTGTAACTGTACGGTACTGGGCAGGACATTATTTGTAGGATGAATGGACAAAACGTTTAACAGAATAGGTACGAAGGGCATGAAAAGGAAGAAAGGGAGACCAATCAAAAGATGGAGAGACATCTTCAGCCACAGATTTGGATCGCATTGGATGCAAAAGGCAGGAGAAAGATATACATGGTTTTTTTTTAAACGTTGCCCCCCACTAGTATTTTCTCCTATATCGTGGGTGAGTTTACAAACACAAATTCTCACAGAAACGCCCAGACCCGGAACAACTACCTGTAGATTATACAAATATTTGCTCCGTGTGGGGATCGAACCCACAACACGTGGCGCAGAAGCCTATCGCTCAACCGCTACGCTAATCGTGTCGTCAAAAATATATAGGATAGGTTTAGGAGAGGCGACTACTACAACCTAGAAATAATACATATTATATAAATTTGTAATTTTTAAGTATATAAACACTTTAGTTTCGTAACTATAATTTGTGTGGTTGTAGTAAATAAAGGCTATTTTTATTTTATTTTATTTATAAATTGTGAAATATTTTCTATCCGAATAAAATGTTTCACAATTTATATCATCCTTGATCTAAAATACATGTAACAGTCGCGTGGTCTTCATACTATGCATGATTTAGTTGTTCGTTTTCAACATAGTGTGAATTATTTACTCGGCTGACGTTGCATGATATATACCGTGTTCGATTTCCGGCGCTCCCGAATTGTAATAGTGGAATAGCGAAGACCTTTCAATAATTGAAGTGGTCCATATATATAAAATGAAATAGGTATGAGGTGAATTATGATTAGGAATAATGACTGGTAACTATTTTGAATGAACTGCTTTATGTAAAGTGCAGCTAAAATTAATGATCACGTTAATTATCACGCGCTTAAACGGTGAAGGAAAACATCGTGAGGAAACCTGCATACCAACCCACACTAGGCCAGCGTAGTGGACTATAGCCTGATCCCTCTCATTCTGAGAGGAGACCCGTGCCCAGCAGTGGGACAGTATAATGGGTTGATTATGTTATGTAGATGCAATATTCCAAGCACATCTGGGGAAGACCTGGTGACCTGAAATACAGGCCCAAGGCCGAGCTAAGGTACCAGTCTCCCACAGGATGAACTCAAATTGTCGTAATTGTTTTAGCTTTTATAAATTGTTTTGAGAAAATAAATTATATTATTATTATTCCTTTCATTTATTAATTTAATTTATTTGTATACATTTTTAAATATTTTTATAAAAATAAGAAAGAAAGATTTAAAAATATCAAATTATATTAATAATATATTATTACATTATGTAGATATCATTTCTTACCTTTCTTGGTAACAGTCGCATTACCAATAATCCTATTTGATGGCGCTAAGATGTAGTGTGCACTTGGTGACTGTGGTGTTCCCGAAGACGTTGCTACACCAATCTGAGATCAAGAAAATTATCTTTATATACCTATATAATTTACCAACACGTGTATTTGTTACTGAATTCCTCCTGAACTACTGGAATGATTTTGATAAGAAAATTGTATGTTTGAGTGGATCCTGGATGGTTTAGTTTCATGATTTGAGCCAATAGGTGGCGCTGAATTGTATTAATACCTATACAATTATATATTTAAATCGAACAAAGTTGCGGCCGGTTAGCAAAAGTGTACCACAATTTTTGTTTTCTTATTTGTTTTATGGAATAGGAGGGCAAACGAGCAGACGGATCGCCTGATGGTAAGCGATTACCGCCGCCCATGGACACCCGTAATGTAACACCAGGGGAGTCACGAGTGCGTTGCCGACCTTTTAAAAGGGGATTGGGCCTCCGGTAACCTCACTCACTCGGCGAAACACAACGTAAGCGTTGTTTAACGCCGGTTTTCTGTGAGGCCGTGGTATCACTCCGGTCGAGCCGGCCCATTCGTGCCAAAGCATGGCTCTCCCACGTAAAGAAATCTTATCAACAATTTAATTTCTACTGTAGCTTTTTTATTACTTTACAGCTTTTTAAAACATTGTTATTTTTAAGAACTTTGAATTCAGTTTTTATTTGTTCTTTTACTTACAATTTTATAGCTTAAAAAGTGTTTAATATTATAATTGTATGTAAAAAATTGGATGAGTAACAATTCAATTTGGGACCATGGCTCCTAAACTAGGAATATTCTCCTAGTTTATAAACTCCTAAATTAGGAGGCGGTGTGTTTGCATTACGTTAAGATCGAGTGAACTTATGTCATCTTAGTGCATCAATATGAATGTTTCAATGCTTATAGAATGATATAAAAAAGTACGACAATAACATTTCCTTAGTCAAATATATGGCGGGAACCTGTCCATCATATTTTATGAATGAAATCGCGTTTTATTTTAGCTAAACCATTTAGGCCTCCCGAACACGCAGCCAGTCGTAAATAATTATGACGAATATGTGGAGCCTGCGAAAAAGGTGGCCAGGAATTTGCTCAATATTTCGGTTGTCGGAGCCAGGCTACCTAGTTCGCAAGCAGCCTAAGCCTTTCGTTTGCTCATTATTTTAATAAAAACAAAAAATACAACAACAATATTGCCTGTTTTACATATTTTCATAAAAAAGGAAAATTAAGTTATCTATGGTACAGTGGTGACTAAAAGTCCATAGGCAATCTCACAACGCAATAGCTTGACGTTTAGTTTGACTTACGACCTTCTATTCACTGTCGGTAACAAGTGTCGCGCACTGGCTGTATCGAGCTCGCTCGTACTGTTCATAGCAATGTAATTCTTAGCGTGCTTATGGACTTTTGAGCGCTTACTGTACATTTTAATGATATTTTAAATATACCATAAAATTGTCCTATATTGCAAAAGTGTTCCACTATACAGGGTTGTTTTTCAATGACTAATAATAAAATGAAATCATGGCTGTATATGTTGTAATTAGTATCTGCTTTTACTTCACAATTAATATAATAATTATGTAGATTTATAATGATAACGATAAATTATATTTATTATTACAAATAGATCTATAAAGATACTTTTACTAGTCAAAATTTTTAGATGACCCTGGATGAGGACGACATTTTTTCTTAAACCATTATTATAAATATATAGTATACTAGCGGCCCAGTACGTGCTTCGCTACGTATAAAGTGAAATGATTAAAAAAATTAATTGGAACATCAAATTCATCATTTGTTACAAAAAATGTGATAAATGAAGAACCGATTTTGTACAAATTTCACATAAACCATCTACTAAATAGTCCGAACAAAGCCTAAACATTCGGTTTGGATAGGTGAGCCCGTTCTTGAGTTATAAAATTACAACGAAAAGTGGCATTGATTTTTATATATATTGATGATGATGATTACTAACATTAACAGTATAATATACATTATTAACATTATAAATATAGCATTCATTTCCCAACATAATACGAGTAGGCTAGTTGCCTGATATTTTTAATGGTCATAAAAAAGTAAGTGTAAGTAAGTGACTATAAATTAGAGCTGCATAACAAAAAAAAACGGTTCAAAAATAAGAAAGTTATAAGCATTTTAATTGTATGCTAGACAGTTTAACGTCTTAACGTGACGTCAAACCGTGTGCAATACAAATACAAATTCTATACTGACATTCGATTCGCGGACGCGGAAGGGACAGAGCCCACTCAATTACCACCAAAAACTTTAAAAGCTTATATATTAGAACTTTATGACTCGATTTAAATTATTTTTTCATACTAGGAATTATTAAGCTATTGCATAGCTTCTATCGCGGGCCTTGAGCGTGGGGACCGAATCCAGAAATTCCGTAACGAAAAAAACCTAACACGCTTGTCTCTTTAGTTCAGCAACCCGCCTTTAGGTGGCATTGGTTGTATTACATAAGTTGATAAAAAACGCTATGCAATAGCTTTACCGCGGCAGTCCCCGAGTGCCACACGTCTTTTTTTTAATAACATTTTGCAATAGGACACTTATTTTTAATAAATCAAAGACCCGTTATATTCCCTATTATTGATAAATACTTACCGCCGGTTGGGTGCTGTCAGTAGACATAGTTGATGTGGTGATGGGACTGGTTGCACACTGTGGTGATGCCAGACTGGTGGGGGATGTGATTGAGTGGGATGAGTTACCTGTTTGAAAATGATTTTTTAGAGTTACGGGTTGTTTAATGAATAGCTGTTTCAATATTTATAAAGCAATCACACTAAAACGACTGAATGAAATTTGGCACACAGATGCTTAGGTTCAGAAACTGCCTCAGTAGCCTTGTGATCCTGAACGCGACTGCTACGTTAGAAGTCCTGGGTTCGATTCCTGAGTCGAGAGAAATTCTCAGTAGGAACTTAGGGTTTTGAGATTTGTGCCCCATTTAATGGCAATACGTTCGCTCGTTACATGGGACCTAAATATACCTGCAAACTGTGGGTGTACATTAGTACGCCTCTGGCTGGTGCTATGGTTACCTAGTTTATAACTTGGATTCACAAGTACGATACTTTTTATTCAAATATAATCCTAATTCTGAAATCTACACAGACAGAGCCGTAGGCAGATTCTATATAACATGATTAGTATTACTCGTATATAATTAACAGTAAGTCTTACTGTATGATTCATATTGAATAAATTAATATATTTTAATTCTTTTTTTAATACAGAATAATTTGATCAATTTAAATTTTTAAGCCCATATTGCAAACCTTTTACATAATTAACTCCCTCCGCTTAAGTCAAGAGATAATTTAATAAACATTGAAATAAAGCTACTTTTTACAGATTTTATTAATATTATTTGATTTCCGACGTTTCGGAATCTTTACAGCATCATGGTCACGGGTAGACTGAGGTGTTGGACATCTTAATGTTAAAATTACTAACTACCTTATATTTTTTGTTAGGTCATTATTGGCGATCCGATTCATGCAGAAAGAGCTCACCGTGTCCTTTGGTCCTGCAGTTTTGGGCTTGGATTTAGATTTAATAGACTCTATATTGGGGTTCCAAGCAAAGAGTAAGACCACGCCATGTTCTCTATTGAAATTTGAATTTCAATTCATTTCAGTTTTAAATTTCAATAGCATCACGAATCATCCTGGGCAGGAATCGGTTTTCTTTTGCGAGGTCTTGTAGTTTATCAAATGTGGTTTAATGCTGGGCTTTGTCAAGAGTGTGTTCACAAACTGCAGACTTTCTGGAATGGCGGTTAATAAACATCATGATTACTCACCGGAAGGTAGCACGACTGAACTTCTAACCGAAGAATAAGGCGGTGGTGCGGGGGTTGATGCAGGTTTGGCAGTGTTAACAGTGTTAGCAAAACCTAACCCTCCGCCCGTCCTTAAGTGCGGGTTGCCGTAGGTCGCAGCATAGCGCACGTCAACGCCATGGATTATACCTCCGTTTGGTACCCGGTTGACTGGAAAGAAAAAGAGAGTTAATATCTTACAATAAGAATAATATTTGTAATGTGGAATTATTTTTGTAGAGATTCTCAGACAAGACTAACTGCCTCGTCTAGTAGTCCTAAGCAACTGCTACGCTAGAGTTCCTCGGTTCGATTCCCAGGTCAAGCAAAGTGTTATTAAGTTTTTCTATGAAATTCTCAGTAGCAGCTCGAAGTCTGGAGTTGTGCCCGGTTAATGGCAATAGGCTCGCCCCCTATTAAATGGGACATAAACATACCGGCGAACTGTGGGTGTACATTAGTACGCTTCTGCCTAACCCTTCGGGGAATACAGGCGTGATGGTATGTAATGTTAATTCTTTGGGTTATAAATACAAACAACAATTTTACCGACATTTTCTCAAAAATCCTATATACAATTTATGGTAATACGATTTGCGAGTCCAATCTTTGCACCATTGAATTTCCAAATTGCATTATTAAAACAAATACATATTCCCATTTCCCTATTCCGAATACCACCTTCGATTTCCTAAACGAAATTCTTTTATAACGAAACATTGAAGCTAAATTTTATTGAATACGGTATGAAGGAAATATTTCACAAAAGATTTTTCTTTTTAAAAGCCTTTAGAGTATTTATTACTTTAGAACGATGCATGGAGTATGTAAAAGAATAGTTGGCTTTGAAATAGCTATGCTGTAGTTTACGTCTTCATCTCAAAGGAAAACGTGTTAACGGGCTATTTCGAACATGTTTAAAGGGTGTTCTTATTTATAGAAATGTAGAGGAACTTCTATACAGGGATAATATATTTTTTTCTTTACAATCTATTACAACTTTTATTTTATTATAGAGTTGGCATGGTCACACTTTAATACATTTCACATCTTTGATATTATCTAATGATATCAGGCTGATTTAATTGGCGTTGGTGTACATTCTATTGCAGCTCCTAGTTTTCCTAGTTCTCCTATAAAAAACTATGTTGTTTACTTAACTGTTAGAATAATATTTTCAAAAATCCCATTCAATATTTTCTTCAACGGGACAAATTAGTCCTGGTATACATTCCTATTACAACTCCTATTTGTCCTATTATATACAAAAACTGAAAAAGCGCAAGACCTCGAACAGGTCGATTAGAATATCGAGACATAATTATAATAACGAAACCCGAAAGTAATTTTGAGACATGTAAGCATTTTTTTTTTCAAGAAATTAGTTATATCAGGTAAACATAAAACTTGTGGCCGTACCACAATCGTACTCGCAACGACTATAATATCGATGCGCACACGCATACAATAGCAATTTGTGCAAATAGGTTTCAGTTTTCCATACCTCGACCCACTGATGGATCAGGGGGCAATATTTCAAGAAATAAAAAAAATTGAAATATTAAAAGTGATTAAAAATCACTGTAATCGATTCAGTAGTCGATTTTGAACAAACTACTTTTAGGTCTTGCGTTCATTCTGTTACAGGTTGTATACAGGTTGTTTGGTAGAACGTTGAACATACGAAAATGGTGGTTAGTTGGGGTCATCTGCTACCCACTTGGTCCAAATTATTTGACCTTGGCCGCACCGTTGTTTTTTTACTTTTTTTAATTTCACAGAAAATTATCAGTTTTTTTTCCTTTAAATTCGAATATCTTTACTTGTGACGGGTAAAACAGGCAGGATGTTGTTTTGTATTAATGTCTAATTGTAGCAGACTCTCATAAAATTATTGTTTGGTACAGATTTTAATGGGAAAAAAAGTTATGAGTCTTTAAAGGTACAAAACAACATCCTGCCTGTTTTACCCATCACAAGTAAAGATATTCGAATTTAAATTGATAAAAAACTGATAATTTTCTGTGAAATTAAAAAAAGTAAAAAAAAAACGGTGCGGCCAAGGTCAAATAATTTGGGCCAAGTGGGTAGCAGATGACCCCAACTAACCACCATTTTCGTATGTTCAACGTTCTACCAAACACCCTGTATACAGCTCATAGTTACTATTTGCATAAAAAAATCGAAAACTTCTCTAAACTTACCATCAGGTGTAGGAAGTCCCAGGTTGTTGAGCGCATTGCTGCTATCTTGTCTCTTCTGCTTACGCTGAAGCGAGTTGTTCTGTGATCCACTGCCAGTATTGAACTGAACTGTTGAAGGCGTGTCTACACTGCGCGGTAGACTACCATTAACTGACCTGTTTATATTCAAGCATAAGATGAAAACAAGTTACTGGAGATATGGTTGCACTAAGGACCAAAAAATTGTAGAAAAAAAATTCGACATGAATATGTGATCATCGATCTCCTTCTTGGAGCATGGAATAATCATCAGAGAGGATTTTTTAAGGTTAGGTGTTAGTCTCAGAAGATTAATATTTTCCGGGTAAAGATCTTTAGTACCCTTCTCAATTAATGATATTGTTTTTACATCACCGGAGGCCCAATCCCCTTTTCGCAGACGGATCGCCATAAGGCGACCCATCTGCTCGTTTGTCCCCTATCCAATAAAAAAATCGAGCGAAAGTTTAAATGTATCAAAAGACCAGCATTTACATTATGATTTACATTATGATTTTTTTATGATCAAATAAATAACTTACCTATTAGGAGTCAGTTTATCGCTACTCATTGTTGGAGACTGGACCCTTAAAGACCCTGGAGTATAGTCGTGCCCATAATGCACATAAGTCTGGTAACCATTACTGAAGCCGTTTACCTAAAAATAATAGTTGAAATTGATGAAAATTAAATTATGACAATATCCTACAATATTATCACTTTAAAACACACAGGTGGAGCCACAGCAGATGAAATCGAAAAGATGCTAATTTTTGGAAGTCTATCAAAGATTAAAATTAAACTTTAATTTTAATCAATGATAAGAAGAAACGAAGGAAATAAGAAACAATTTCGTAATATTAAGTACTTTTGTACTTTAACACAGTAAAGAGCATAAACCTTATATTTACTTAGGCTCTACTCTTTTTCTCCCTTTCATTTACCTACTTACAGACCGTGATATCTAGTTTATCTTAATAATATTGTATTTTCTAAATCTTAATAACCAAACAAAGATAAACATTTCCTATTATAGAAACGCTAATAGAAAAATTCCAGTGCATTTTATTTCCAAGAGCTAAAAAGATGTGGAATAGAATATTGATAGAAGCATTACAAATTCCATTACCTTATAACAATCAGCGTACGCGGGATCCGTGTAGTCATTACTATATCTATACGGTTGATATATGTTCGTCTGGTTTATAGATGATAGGGGAACTGTACCGGCGAGCGGTATCCCACTACCAAGTTTAGCGTTCGAACATAATGTACTGTCCGATCCCGTATTTGAGTAGTCCTGGAAAAAGGTGTATTGATATTATATAAGGACTTAATTACGTCTTCATCTTTGCTGCATCTTTGTCCTGTTTAGGAAGTAAGTTATACTAATAATAGATTATAATTCGTCTGATTTTCATTGTGGTAATTTATTGTTTACAAGCAAATTGATTTTTAGAATATTTTTTATGTTATTAAGGTTTAATCAATTAAACCCAATAAAATATCTATCATCATCAAGGTTTCTTTTATCAACTCCGATCTCATATTTTTCAATTACATCAAATTCATGTAAAAAAAAAGTAACTTCATACTTACAATCTCACAGCTTCCATTCGCTTGCCTCAATTCGAGCTTCAAATCACTTATGTTAGAATTCCTATCATTCTCTTTATACAATTCTTCGGCTGTCACTGTCACATCTGGTTTCTCAGCTACCTGCGTCTGTTTATTTTTTCTTTGCTTTCTTTGACATAGTATCACTAGCATTATCACTGCCGCTACCATTATCGTGCCAGATGTCACTCCAAATAGAATCAGAAGTAATGGAAAAGTTTCTAAAACAAAAAAGTATGGGTTGGTTAAGGAAAAATATGTTGAGTATCTGAACTAAATTAATTATAGAAGTGACTAAAATTTTACTATGAAATATTATGTAAGTTTCATTTTTGCTATCGGAGTCTAAAAAATTGTAGTCTAACCTTCGATCAAAATTGATCATAGTAAAAGAGCCTAAAACCAATCAAGTGAGAATATTTTGGGGAACAACACGACAGAATTTTGTAAATAGACCGAAGATGGATGGGCTATAGTAATGTGAGGGTTATAAAGTCAAAATGGCGATACATTTACGATAATGCACGGCTGTTGAAACTGTAATAGCGGTTCTGTCAGCCGGGAGAATAATAGTGATGTCCTTTCGACGGGTGGGGTGGGAGCTTTTAACGAATGTTCGAATCATGTGAAGATATTTCAACATACTCTTATTAATATTTTCCAGATATATATTTTTGCAATCCAATGTCGATAAACTCCATATTATACAAGAAAACTAAATATTAAAATTATTTGGAAAAAAAAATCTGTCTCAATGTCACCAAAGCGGAATGCATTTTTCTTGTTGTTGTATATCTTATCTATATCTGAGACTAATCTACAAATAAGTTTCTTGTTATCTCAAGTTTAAAAAACAAAAGTATACACTTAAATGTGTTTATTATCATTATTATCTTCAATTCAGTAAAATAATAGTAAAATTAAATCTATTTTGTGTAATTGATAACATTGAGATAGAAATTATTTCATTATGAGATAGAAATCCAGATAACATATAGATGTTTTAGGCTGTTCTATCTATCGATACTATCAAGATTATTTTACGAGAAAAACTATGAAATTAATTTTGAAAACAAATTGGATTGTTTCAAGTTGTGATTAAAGACCATAAAATAAGATAATATCATCCTCATTTTTTCAATTTCCTAGCAACGAACAGTCGTAAACTCGAAACTCGTAAAGCAGCTGTCGTAAAATAGTTAATAAAAAACAATGAGTATAATGACGACCCTCATCATCTTTTAAGATCAAATACAAATAAGATTTCTTTCTCATCATTACCAGTGTTTATAGTATTAGAAAGATACTCATAGATTAGCAATGAGATCTCTTTCTTAAATCCTAACTAAGATTTATTTGTTTGAAATTGCGAGTAGGGATAGAAGAGTTAGAAGCTGCCAAACTCAGCTAACGTACCACAGACAAATAGAGGACTTTCGCAAAAAAGACTAGTGTAAAACCAATGGTCTTCTACAAGGAGGTTAATGAACGTAGATGAAGCGAAAGTGGCGTGCCAGTATCGTCGCAAGTAGAAATCTTTTAATGTCTCCTACTGGGGTCTAAATAAAGTATGTACAGATAACAAAGGACTTGGGTATACCGTAGCTAACGATATCTATATTTTGACAAAGTTAATGTGAGTAATATTGTATTACGCAACATGATTGTGTCAAAATGCAGATCTTGTTAGTTTCCAACATAGCAATCCGAATAAATTAGTAATAATGTAATCTATAACAAGATGCAAACGTCGTTCACTGTCTGTATATCTTTTCTCGACTGTAAGTATAGTTGAAATAAGGCAATAAAACGCTGAGACAAGACGCTACTTAAAAATGATAATGAAATCTGAAAAGCGCTCACACTAATCGATGAGATTATACAAAGCTTTGAATAATGGACTCTCATAACAGTTCTGACAAGATAAAAGATTTTCATAGTTTATCTACATAATTAATCATGACGTACATAGCTTACTTGCTACTTTAGAAAATTAAGAAAGAATTGATGGAAAGTGATGTCAAAAATATCGTCAAAATTAAATAAAAAAATGTCGTTCAAACTCTATGAATAATTCAGAGACTTAAAAATAAAAAATAAAAATCTTAAGCGTAAAATTATTTTTTCTTAATTTAACATAAGTATATACTTAGAAACGTTTCTGAATCTAAACCGGTCAAATCTAAAATATGGATCAATGTCAATGTAAATTGTTTATTATTTTCTTTATGAGGCAAAACACATTCTTGTTTTTTAATAGCAAATCCTTACTTTCTTACTAATATTTTAAACGTGAAAGTTTGCGAGTATGTATGTTTGTTACTCTTTCACGCCAGAACGGCTGAACGGATCTGGATAAAATTTGGCACAGAGATAGATTATAGTCTGGAATAACACATAGGCTTTTTATCCAGGTCGGACCCAATTATGACGTCCTTGTAGACAAAGTCGCGGGAAGAAGCTAGTTTAATATAATTCAACACTTACTGTTCGGTCTTAAGACAATTTCCATGGTATCACTGCCATAATCATTGGAGACATTGCATTTGTAGACACCGAAGTGTTTTGATTGGCTCTCTCGGATGATTAGTGTCGAGTTCACTACACCTCCTGTTTGCAATTCCTCAAGGAATGCATAGTCCTGGTAAAAGAACGATGATCAATTGACGATATCTTGATTTAGAAGGTTCACAATATTATATACATATATACAGTCAACAATCTCACAACGCTTACTCACAGTAGCTTTAGACGTTTAGTTTGACTTACGATCTTCTATTGATTGTCGTTATCAAGTCACACATACTGGCTGTATCGAGCTCGCTCGTACTGTTCATAGCAATGTAACCCTTAGCGTGCTTATGGACTTTTGAGCGTTTACTGTACATAAGAATGAATGTAGGCCAATAGAAAAAATATTATTGTTAAGAGTTTTTGGAGGGCCTTCAACATTTAAAATATTACAAATGGTTTTTCTTTACAAACTGCATGTTTATAAACATCGTCGGTATTCTATGGTTTGTTTGTTAGTAAAATCGAGTGATTGATATCTTTCATCATTAATGCAATTATATAGGTACTAATGACATGGAATTTTCATAACGCTATTGAACTTACATGCATCATTACTGTGAAGATTTTCAGTGGTCAAATAGGTACTCCAATTATTTAGCTATGAACTTACTCACGTAGAATTTGTAATGTATTATTTGGAACTGTTACTGTCATTATACAATAGACCGTAAAACTATTCTTCTTAAACCAAATAATTATTGATTAATTAGTTTAAGAATATAATATTGAAGTGTAAATTGTGTGCATAACGATCATTTATGCGTTTTCCATTTTAATAATGTCTTTATTCAATACCTGGTCGTGTATGGCATCAATTTCTTTTCCATCAAACGTCCACACAATATTATCAATCCTTGGCACTGCAAATGCCGCACATTCTACATTAACTGTGTCTCCTTGAGATCCGAATTGAGTCTGGTTTGAAATTATCTTTGGTGGACCTGAAAATAAGATTTATTTTAGATACTATAGTTTTCTTTAATATTAAATTCTTCTGTAGCTTTGTTTGCCAACATTTTATTTCATTTGTATGAAATAAAGAGTGGTAGGGCATAGTGGGGAAGTACCTCCACCTTGCAGAAAATCGTAGCCAAATAACATAGCTCCATTCTATGTTGTATTCCTAACGGTGAGCAAGTTAAGTATAAAAAAAAATATCTGACGACTAACTTCTTTTTCCTGTAGTCTAGGAAGCTTGTCATAAAACGTCATAGTAATTCGTAAATAAGCCTATTGGGTATCATTTTTAACTCCTGACGAAAGAGAGGGGTGTTATAAGTTTGTGTATCTGAGTGTCTGTCTGTTACTATGAATCTGCTAGCCGTTTGAAGATCATCACCTCTTTTCTTGATAAAGAGATATATACAACTTCCACAAGTCTGATCGATTCAAAATTTGAAATCCTGCCACTTGTCAAAATTCTGCAGATGAATGAAAGAAGAATCCGTCAGAAGAACTCCTCAATGGTGTACGGCACATGAGCGGTCCCCCGACACAAGATTAAAATTCTACTATTTTACTTATATTAAACGTAAAGGGTCAATATTTTGATAATTTTTCTTTTTAAAGATTTTACTGTTGGAGGTTTCTAAAAGTAGCAAATGTTGTTTTTTGCCTACTTGACTCAAAACTGGTTTGATTATGTGTCTGTATTTTTTTTTTCCAAAAACATCACTCCGATTATTATTTAACCTCCTTACTTGGAAACGCTGATTAGCAGTTGATAAGTTGTTCTCTTTCTATCACAAGAAAATCTAAATTCAATCGAAGAAGACAAAACACTAACTAGATATCGGTTAGATGCCCCGATTGTAATTACTATAGATTAGCGGATGAAACTCTCGTTCTTTATTAATCTATCGAAAGATTCTCCAACTATCACTAAGTCGATCGTGTCTCATGTCTCTGTGCGATTGCATGGAAAGGCAAAATATGATCAAACTTTTTGAGGGATAGATGTCCTGTTTCTCGGCGGGGCATCTATCCTAATGTAATTTACATGGATTAGGCAACTATCGCATAGGTGGGATAGATGTACCAATATATAGAGGTCCGCAAAAATCGCTAATACTCTGGAAATATTCAAGAGAATGTTTATTACTTTTCATAAATTTGTAGATAAAAAACCAAAGTAACGGTCAGTTTTACAAATAAAGTATTTTGCTTTTTGTACTGAGAGATATAGAGTGATTTTAAAAAGTGCGGCATCTACGCGATTAATAATTGTTAGTAAGAATTATAGCAGTATTAGTAGTAATGCCATTAATTGCAAATTGAAATCATATAACGCCTTAATATACTTTATCGAAGCATGTGGTCATAATGTTCAGTTTTAATGACCAGTTGGTACTTAAACGCTTTTAGTACCTAACTTAGTTCAGACGAGATATAGAGGACCTAACTTAGCCTCCACTATTTTTATAGATAACGCCTGTATTCCGCGAAGGGTTAGGCAGAGGCGTACTAATGTACTCCCACAGTTCGCCGGGATGTTTAGTCCCGTGTTTTTGCTATTAACCGGGCACAAATTCCAAACTCCAAGCTGCTACTGAGAATTTCATAGAAAAACTCAATAACACTTTGCTCAACCTTGGAATCAAACCCAGGACCTCTAGTGTAGCAGAACTGATAGCGTAAAGTGCTCTCACTCTCATGGAAAAGTTTCCATGTACAAAAATTGATCGATTAGGTACTTATTTACGAAATGACCTTGGTAAGGACAGCTTAACCTTGTATTATTTGGCCACCATTCAGTAATTGACAAACCCAATATCACTCCGTGTCTGTTTAAATTGTACTAGATTCTCTATTTACCTAAACTATCAAACAGTACATAACTTAATTATGCATAGTTTCAATTGAATAAGAGAAGTGAGCGTTTCAGGGTTAATACGAATCAACCCTTCGTTGCTAACCTAGTTAGGCCGGCCCAATTCGACTTGTGAATAAAATTACAAATTATTCCAGGTAAGGCCCGCGTTGTATGACCGAAAATTTCTGTGCTCTTTTGTTCGCTCCGTATTGTAGTTTCGTGAATTGTAGGGTAGTTGTATTGGATTCAGACGTATTATTAAGAGCACTTTATTTTGAACTACCGTCATTAGACTAATGGACGCTATTTATTTACGTATTATGAAACGACTATAAAACTATCTTTTTTTTTTTTTGTGTTTTTTTTTTTTTTTTGCATTTTCCATGCTAAGATTATATAGTTATTTTAGTACGTAAGTTCGTACGATATTGAACTAACTGTAAAGTAACTCATATCGGTTGAGAAACAAGGTAACTTGTTTCTCAATAGATGTCGCCAACGTCACCTTATGACGTAAACTCAGAATGTGAAGGCAAATTTCAATCAGGCGGGTGGGGTTCGCGGTGGCTTAGCGGTCAGAGCGTCTGGTGTATCAAACCAGAAGACGCAGGTTCGAATCCTGCCCGCGATTGAATTTTTCCTTTACTAAAATAACGACTTTATAAGTTTTAGGATGAGTTACGGTGTTTAAAACGGGATGATAATTGGATCGATGTTGGTGAGGTTATGGTTGGTAGATACCTAAGTTGGTTGGTTTGGTGTGTGTGAGGTTAAGTTATGGTGTTCGTGGATGAGGGGCCGGACTTGGACGACAGCCAGTTCGGCTTTCGGCGTGGGCGCTCCACAGTAGACGCCATACTACGAGTTAGAGTCCTGGCGGAGGAAGCGGTGTCCCGGGGCGGGGTCGCGTTGGCGGTGTCTTTGGACATCACCAACGCCTTCAACACCCTGCCCTGGAGTTGTATCAGGGAGGCTCTGCGATACCACAGGGTACCTCCCTACCTCCGCCGCGTGGTTGGGGCCTATTTGACGGATAGGTGTGTCACCTGCGGGGGACGCGACGGCACGATACAGCGCGCCATGTCGTGCGGTGTTCCACAGGGCTCGGTGTTGGGCCCACTCCTGTGGAACATCGGGTACGACTGGGTGCTGAGAGGCGAGCTCGCACCGGGGGTGGACCTGACGTGTTACGCGGACGACACGCTGGTCACCGCCTGGGGGAGCTCGCACAGGGAAGCAGCGTTGCTGGCTACGGGTGCGGTCTCACAGGTGGTGAGCCGCATACGGCGCCTCGGCCTGGAGGTGGCCCTCAACAAGTCGGAGGCCATCGCTTTTCATGGCCCCCGACGGGCGCCGCCGCCGGGATTACACATTGAGGTGGGGGGGGCCCGGATTGCTGTCGAGTCCACCATGAAGTACCTAGGATTGGTGCTCGACAGCCGGTGGGACTTCGGGCCCCACTTCCTGCGGCTGGCGCCGAAGTTGATGGGCGCGGCGGGCGCGCTGTCAACGCTGCTTCCCAATTTGGGAGGCCCGAGCACCGCCTGTAGGCGGTTGTACGTGGGGGTCGTGCGGTCCATGGCCCTGTATGGGGCCCCGGTGTGGGCGGCCGACCTGACGGCCCGCAGCATCGCTGTGCTGCGAAAACCGCAGAGGGCGATGGCCGTCAGAGTCGTCCGCGGCTACCGCACGATCTCCCACGAGGCGGCTTGCGTACTGGCCGGATCCCCGCCCTGGGACTTGGAGGCGAAAGCGCTCGCGTCACTGTATCGGTGGTGCGAGGAGGAGTGGACGCGAGGGGCTAGACCGGTGCACCGAGAGATAGTCCAGCACCGGTCAGAGCTCCACCGAGTCCTAGTGGCGGAATGGCGGGACAGGCTCTCTCGCCCTACCGCCGGCCTCGCTACCGTCGAGGCGGTCCGGCCAGTGCTCGAGCGCTGGCTCGGGAGGAGGCACGGCTCCCTGACGTTTCGGGCGACGCAGGTGCTCTCGGGGCATGGCTGCTTCGGGAAGTACCTGTGTCGCATAGGCAGGGAGCCGGACGCCCGGTGCCATCACTGCGCCCATCGAGAGGACACGGCGCTGCACACGCTAGTGGAGTGTGCCGCATGGGAGGAGCCGCGCCGTGTCCTCGCAGTTGCGGTGGGAGACGACCTGTCGCTGCCGGCCGTCGTTCGCTCAATGGTCAGCAGCGCGGCGTCTTGGGACGCGGTGATCGCCTTCTGCGAAACTGTCGTCTCGCAGAAGGAGGCTGCGGAGCGGGAGAGGGAGAGTGCTAGCACTGACCCGACCCGCTCCCGGCGCACCGGGAGACGTCGGCGGAGGGCAGATAACGCCCTCCTCCAGCCTCCCTAAATGGGTCCGGGGGTGGCGGGCGCGGGGACGCCCGCCACACCCCCCCTTCTAGGACCCGAGGCGGTGGCGCGTAGTGTTCCACGCGCGCCCCTCAATGGCGATGGGGGGGAGTCCAACGCCTCACTCCCCCCCTACATATGTACAGATGGGGCCCGCAGGGGCGGGCCGGCACCAGTCGGGGGCCGCGGACGAATTGTCTGTTTCCCGTAGCCCCCGACGCCGCAGGTGCAGGAGGGAACACCGTGTGGTTTTTAGTCGGTAGGTCACCCACTCTGGGTGGAGTCCGACACGCCCCGTCGCCTCCCCGGGCGGCGGATGTCCATGAGGATTTTCCACACGAAACCAAAAACGGCAACATTTTTTGCAATTTTGTATTACAATTAGTAGAAGCCCAAGTGTTCCTTTAAATTAAGATCTCTCAAGATCGCTCTTGTTGGTACAGAAATTGTCTCGATTCCATGCCTTCTTTAGGGTTACTTGATATTCAATTCCAATTTAAATATTATCGTTAAAAACAACGACATGACGGCATTCAGCTTCAAAAAAAAAAACTTATTTTTTAATAGCCTACGTTTCCCTGTGTTGCACTAAACAAAAATAAATTTTTTTTAGACTTTTAATAATGCATGCCTCGCAAATAAAACTTCATACAAAACCATTCTAAAATATATATTAGAAGGTAAGCGTTGAATAGAAATTACTAACAAATGATATATATTTCTGTAAATAGATCTTTTAAAGACACACAAGTGAATAATTTTTTTTTTAACTATTTAGGTAGGTGGTCTTTCGTCCGTCCTCATTCGACCGTCATTTCCTCACAGACGCCGTCTCAAGAAACACCGAATTAACTTAGAGAATCATGGTCTCTTTAAAGTCCAGAAATAGTAGTAGCAAATATGTGAAAGGTGATGTCTGTCTATTTATTTATTTATTTGATGTATTTCCTCTTACAATAGACGTTATTTTCTAACCGAGCTCTTCCGTAACATTGAGTTAGACAATTTACAACTATGTTTGTAATGATAGACAAAGAGTAAAGCCAGCGTTGTGGAAACGACGAACGAGGAAGAACTTCTTATTCACCTTTTCTGAGGTAGCTACATTCACATCCACCCCATTTACGTTGCAGATTCCCCTACCATGGGTACGTGATGTCGAAACAAAGTTGTTACGAGTATTATCTGTAAAAACACTTACGTGTGACAGTTGAATAAACATTTTTTGCAAATTAAATTTTTTTTATACGTAACATTTCGAATCTTTGGCAACATTCATTTAATAATAACGTTATATACCGAAATATGTCATCTACCAATATAATACTTATATGTAATGTTAGCATTGCATAGTTTGCTTTAATAATGTTTTCCTATAAATTTTGATTTTAGTACCAAATGGAGTCCGTCACCACTTCATAGAAGTACCACTCAAATACTCTCTACCAAATTTTAGTATCAATCTAGTAGTTAACATAAAATTATAATATCAAAATTGAGTAGGTAATTTCAGTGAATTATTCCATGAAAATTTACTGTTAATAATTTAACAAGGTTTGTAATGGTATTCAATAATATATTGAATACTAAGATAGTCTTTTAGTAGATAATGAAGCTAGGTACAATTTAATATTCTATTTAGAATTCTAACTAAAGTACTAAACGTGGGTGTTTATAGTTAGTTATTGAGTAATTGAAGGAACAGTTATTGTGTAAGTGGCAAAGAAGCTTTAGAATTTCTTAAATAATTATATAACATACCATCACGCCTGTATTCCCCGAAAGGTTAGGCAGAGGCGTACTAATGTACACCCACAGTTCGCCGGTATGTTTGGGTCCCATGTAATAGGGGGCGAGCGTATTGCCATTAACCGGGCACAAATCCAGACTCCGAGCTGCTACTGAGAATTTCATAGAAAAACCCAATAACACTTTGCTCGACCTGGGGATTTAACCCAGGACCTCTAGCGTAGCAGTCACACTTGGGACCACTAAACTAATGAGACAGTTATTTTTAGTAAAGGAAAAATTCAATCGCGGGCAGGATTCGAACCTGCGTCTTCTGGTTTGATACACCAGACGCTCTGACCGTTAAGCCACTGCGAACCCCACCCGCCTGATTGAAATTTGCCTTCACATTCTGAGTTTACGTCATAAGGTGACGTTGGCGACATCTATTGAGAATTAAGAATCCTGCCCGCGATTGAATTTTTCCTTTACTAAAAATAACTTTATAATCTTAGCATGGAAAATGCAAAAAAAAAATCACAAAAAGATAGTTAAAAGGTAATGTGGCATCGTACGATATCGAACTAACTGTAAAGTAAGTCATGTCGGTTGAGAAACAAGGTAACTTGCTTCTCAATAGTTCGGCGGTTAGTAATAATCGCCAACGTCACCTTATGACGTAAACTCAGAATGTGAAGGCAAATTTCAATCAGGCGGGTGGGGTTCGCGGTGGCTTAGCGGTCAGAGCGTCTGGTGTATCAAACCAGAAGACGCAGGTTCTAATCCTGCCCGCGATTGAATTTTTCCTTTACTAAAAATAACTTTATAATCTTAGCATGGAAAATGTAAAAAAAAATCACAAAAAGATAATGAGGCAGTCATAAATAATTATAGCTTGTGATCAAAATTAAATTTTGTGTGATTCACACTGAATTACTCATGTTGAAAGCATTCTATGTTCTTTTTTCATATTTAGGGGTATAGTATCGTAGCTCCTAAAATGGCAAATCGATTTCAATTGAGTTCTTTTAGTGGAAATCGATTCAGCTAGATTTTCTGTAAATTTGAAAACATTGCGTTAGACTAAAAGTGTTGGTAAAGGGCTTGGATGTGGGTTTTTTTTTTTATAAAAGCTTAGATACTAGCAGTGTGGACCGCATATTACTAGTATTCTTGTTAACCCCTTGTGCTAAGCTAAATACTTGTGTTATGAGTGGGTTCACGTCGGGAGTGCAATGGGTGTGTTTCGAACCCGCAGCCACATGATCACATTCACATGAATAATATAAATAATAAATATAATAAATAATAGGGCTACCGCCGCTTCCCAATCAACCTACCTACAGGGGGTAGGTTGATTGGGAAAGACCCCCGTTTTGATTAACAAAGACACGACCCGTTATTATGACTTATTATTTCATATGAATGGAAATCTAAATCTCGATCCTGTTAGAATTTCCCATCAAGTAAGACAAACAAATCCATGACAAAAATAAATTTAGTTATGTCATCATAACTACATGGTATAAAACAAAATCGCTTCCCGCTGTCTGTCTGTCCCTATGTATGCTTAGATCTTTAAAACTACGCAACAGATTTTGATTTGTTTTTTTTAATAGATAGAATGATTCAAAAAACCTTCCTGTTTTAAGCTATTTAACATTACGTTGCGACTCTTAGGATTGGGACAACGCGCAGTTATAACATAAATAATGTATGTACCTACAAATAATTAAATTATTCTCAAAACTACTATCACGGAAAAAAGTCATTAATTAAATCAATTGGCCTATTCCAATTACTTAGTACCTACAAGAATCTTTAAGTATATCAAAAGTCTTTGATCGTAAATTATACCTTTCTTTAATAAAATAATTAATTAGAATGAGTGAACATAGTAGGGACTTTCATTACAAGCGTGTGAGCTATTCAGCGTAGCAGCGTAGGGGTGGAATTAATTTATTTTTTATGAAAGAAAATGGGAGCTGTCTACCAAGAAACGACCTTTCTATAGAAAGAGCCAACTAAATGGTAGCATTTGTCAGAAAATTAAGTACGCTTAACTTGTTTTATTGGAAATTCTTCTGTTTTTGAAACCAAGTTCATATGATACGAAGAATTTATATAGGTCAGGGTATCCAATAATTGGTTTCGTATAATTTCATTCCAATTCCCTTAGTTTCTCCATTACTGAGTATGCCATTGAATTTCTTGCAAATCAATTCGTGTTACGCAGTACCTACAACGAAATGGATATTCCTCGTACCTACCTACTTATTAGTAGTATTTACAGTACAGTACGAGTAAATGCTGTTTATTTATGTACATAATTTTTTTTGCGAATCGGTCGATCAAACACAGTCTATAAGCAATCGCAGGAATTCAAATAAATTTGATTCCATCGAAACCTGACTATCAGAAAATATGTAACGCAGCAGATATACCGAATATCTGCCGTCTATCATCAGGAGTCAAAAGTTCGGAATGTATTGTAACTCATCTACCTATCTATTGCATATCAGTATTGCCCAATCCTTGGATTCAGAATTCAATGGCTGTCTTCGTCAAATATTTTTTCTAGTCATCTAAAAGTTTTTAGCTATGTGTCTCACAAAATTTCGTACTATGGTAAAAATAATCGTATATTAAAATTCATAAATCCATTTAGACTAATACTTTTACAAGAACTCTGAAATTGTTAGAAATAAGACTATTAATGCATGACGGACGTCGACTTGATACAACCTTTGTCAAGAAACTGGTGTCACCTGAATCTTACACGAATATAAAAAAATTCCAGCACTATCTAATGAAAAGTGTCTTTAAGAGATCTATTTACGGAAATTTTATTTTGATATACAATTTCCTAATTAAGACCTTGAAATAAATAGTTACCTTTAATAAAAACTGAAGCTTCAGCCTCTATCTCATTGTATCCATCGACGATAGCTTTACACAGGTAGCGACCAGAAGTGTGTGTGTCCAAAGTAAGGGTTAGGTTTGCTGTTCTGCCGACCCGCTGTGAACAAAATTAATTGGTTAATACTTTCAGCAATGCAAAAAATTATAAAGAAATCTAAAATATTGCCAATTCTTCAATTTGAATAAGAAAGAGAAAAGTCTCACTTGAGAGCACCAGGACAGGCAAACATTGCATTTCTTGGCGTCTATAAACAGGGGATCACAGTCAATAATAGACGAAACTAATAAGATGGTGATGACGATGAATATGAATCACCCAAAAAATAAAAAGAAAGAAAGAAAATCTTCTATACTTATAATAAATCTGTAGAGAGGTCAATTCTGTACATGAAATATATTTCCAAAATAACTATCAGCGGGTGATTATTGATCGATACTGACGGCAAAAATGCAATCAGTAAAATTTTTGTCTGTCTGTCTGTCTGTCTGTATGTTCGTTATAGAAACAAAAACCACTTGACGGATTTCAACGAAACTTGGTACAATTGTTCTTCATACTCCTGGGCAGGTTATAGTATACTTTTCATCACGCTACGATCAATAGGAGCAGAGCAGTGAAGGGAAATGTTGGGAAAATGAGTGATTCATGAGAAAGGTTTCAAGCTATAAAACATCACGCTATGTCGGCGCCGATATAACAGCACCGACGGTATTCGGGGGGAGTACGAGGAACGCGGGGGGTCCATCCTTTCCAACGGTCGACAGCACTCACCGTGCCGGTGTTAGGCACTTGCCGATAGCTCGTGAACCGATCGCCACCAAATCATTGTATTTCTTTTATAATTTTAATATACAATCTGTCTATCGTGTGAGTCGCCTATTTTATTTATGTGCCCATACTGCACACGCTACAACCCTTAGGAACGGGGCAACGCAGGTGAAACCGCGGGCGAAGAACTAGTTAATAATAAAACGTTAAAGTAAATATTAAAATTTAGGTAGATATAATCCACAAATATTTCATTGGGACTGTTATCTAGGCCATGATAACATGCCTGCAATATGAACCTAATACAAAACAATATATGGAAGATATAAAAACACATTTAAATTCAAAACCAGACAAAAAGACGTAACAAACAGAGCTATCTCGTACCTTGTAGAACTATTCTCTTCAAGATGATAAGTTTGTTATAAAGCCACCGTCTTGACGCCCACGATCTACGTTATATATTGAAAGTAATGAGGTCAGCCAAGAAATATAGCTGGATGTTTTGAACAAATTCTTTTTATAAGTAACAATAGATACATTTCCTGAGATCTGTAGTTTAATATAATAATATTAGACATAAGAATATACGAAAAAATGTAACCTATTTTAACATAAAATAAATTTATGAAATAATAATTCGTAATCTTACGTCTAAAACAAATTCTGATATTCACACACACACAAAGTAAATACCGCAAATGAAATAACTTTAGTTAGAAGCAAACAATTAGAACTGAATATTGATAATGGCACAATTCTATAGTATCAATATTGAAGATATTTTTAGAACATATTATTATAACGTTGAAACAAAACGATTCACGTTTAAATAGCAAACATAAATAAATATAACGGACCTTCAAAAAGTTAGTAGAACACTTGAATAATTGTTCGATTTGATATTGCTTGAAGCAAAACTCTTTTTTAGAAACTAAAATACGTAATTAGCAACGCTATGCTTATTTATACCTTGGAGCACTATAGTAACTAGTTTCTTAGCCTATTCTTGTGATTAAAAAGATGACTGATGATAGATGTCATAATAATTGAAGAAAACAAAACAGATGGTAGAAATATCTACAAACGAAATGAACACTATAAAATAAGCGGAAATCGACACTGTAAAAAATGTAAATCAAGACTATATCAATCGAGGGAAGGCGAAAGGTAAATTATGTCAAACCCGTCATCTGATGATGGAAGTTTAAAAGCAAAGATATTTAAAAGGGTATAGAACGGATACTGGGGCCATTTTCATACAACAATATTGATTCTGATTTGATTTTTCTTTTTCAGGCTGACATGACAGAGACAGAGCAATTTATTTCCAATTGGAAACGTAACTGATTACGACTATGTTCGTGTCGTTCCATCGTTTGCTAGTAATATTTAAATATTTTTGGCTTTAAGCACACATTTCTGGACACATCGCTAGCCACTTAATTTTTAGTTACTCTTATCCATGTGCATTATTATTAACCCATAAACTGTTCCACTGCTGATTACGGGTTATGTGCTTCGGAATAAGTGGGGTTAGGTTAAAGTACACTATATTGTTATAGCTATGGCTTCACAAACCATCGGGTAATACGCTTAGGTTTCCTCACAATGATTTCTTTCATGGTTTAAACCAATGGTAACAAATTATTCCTTAAATTAAAATTAAGATCTATAAATTGGCAGTTCCTAGTCTAGGCTATCACCCTTTTTTCGATATCAACTTTTGTGGTGGTTTGCTATAGAATCAAAATTTCCCTTTGACCCTAACTATTTATAACCGTATCAAATTGAGCCAAAATAACTCATTTTCAATATTTGACCAGCTAACTGTAAAAGTTTAGTACGAAATTTGTCCACAAAAGCACGTTGGCCATTGATTTCACACGAACTTTTGTATGTGTTACATAATTATTCATGACGAATACACTTGTACGGTGTTCATTGCGTCGATTATATTTGGCTATTTGTTTCGCTTCTAATTGGGAATTCTTTTGTTGGATCGGCGTTTTTCGGTTTTATTTTTTGTAATATTATTTTTTGTATACTTTGGTTGGCGCATTGAAGCGTGTTTACTTAATTTAATATTTTTGTTAGGAAAAAAATAGTATCATTCCTATGTCTCAAAAAGTTTCACCGAATATATAAAAATTGCATCGAAGCGGTGAACACTACTTGATGCCATATTTTTTTATAAAGTTAGTAATGAAATTCTTAGGAATTGTTGAGCAATACTTTAGAATGGAAACCATTAGAGGTACATACATATATAGAAAGCCGACCACGAACAAGACAACAGAATATTGAGACAATGAGTTGGAAGAAAAGCCGAAAATAGATCTGTCTACAACTAGACATCGAGCAGGGCCGGTTCTTGGTCGTGAGGTTAAGACCTTAGACAGTGATCATGATTGGACTAAAAATAAAGCAAACATTATAAACGTGTATTGGTTAAGAAATCTAGTCTTATAACATTTTAGGTTTAAAACTATCTGAACTCAAGATTAACTCCCCCCTAGTCTCTATTGAAAGATGAGTGGGCAATCAAGGAGGCATTGATTTTGAATGATTTACTAGACGCCGTACTGTGTTATAGTGTAGTTGCTCCTGGTGTCTCCTCGGTTTTAAGGTTTGGGCTGAACGTAAAATTCATACAAATACAATAGCTAGTGAGGACCAACAATACGTAAAAAAAAATGCTCAACTCATTCTATTCCTATCCATGACTCAATTACTTACTATCATCTGGTCTTCTTCGTGGTGCAGCCATCTTATCTCTGGTGAAGGATAGCCGTCGACATCACAACTTAAAGTAACTGTGGTGCCCACTTCTGCTTCAACATCTTTCGGTAAACTTCTGAATGTGGGAGCATCTAGAAAAGATAAACTGATTAGAAAAAATATTCATACCAATAACGGAATCAGCTGTCATACGAGCACCTATGTCAATCGTTAGCAGTAACCTAAGAACCAGTTTATTCTTAGGATATGGGTATTGCCTAAGAAATTGGGATAGGGAGGTCTGATAGCAGTTACTTCTTTGGAAATGGTGATATTTATCTACACTTGGTTAAAATGGAAACCAACCCTAATAAAGTTGAAAAGGAGGAATGTTGAGATGTCGAGAAAAGAACCGACTGGAACTTGCAATGATTTTTGTAACATTAAGATGTCCAATTTAATAGCAATAGTACCTTATTTACCTACAGCAAATTGTAAACTCTTAGATAACATTCATACAAGACTATAAGTACTTAGAATTACACCTATCAGTGAGAGACAAGGTTTAAAAGGCTACTTACAGAAGAAGAAGAAGCAAAGGAGCTACTTTATTAGTTCAATTCTATCTTTACTATTCTCAATAATTTCGATTAATAGGCAAGACAAGGATGTAATTACAAAATAATAAATAATACCTATTTCAAAATATATGTAATTCAACTTACATGTAATTTCAAGCGTTTCTATTTCTTCGCTGTTCCCAACGTCATTGTAGACGACACACTTTATCGTCGCATCGTGATATTTTCTTGTTATGTTGTATATTTTCTGTTGAATAGCATGGAATATTTTAAAATTACTTTTTAACTTTATCTATAAATTTAAAGTAGGTATTACGACTATTTCTTAAATGTTATGTATTTTAGAAATGTTACATTTCCATATAATATTATTTTTTAAACAATTGGTTGTCCACCTTAAGGTTTTCATGATGGGTTTACAAACACAAATTTTCCCATACTCAAACACCTAAAGAAATCTACATAAATTATTTAATTAGACTTTTAGAATATTTTTTTCAGAGATCAAAATTGAATAGTAGCGATAACAATACTAACATTAAGTTATTTTTTAGTAAAGGAAAAAATTCAATCGCGGGCAGGATTCGAACCTGCGTCTTCTGGTTTGCTTCTTGTTTGTAACTTGCCTCTCATAGATGTTACCAACGTCACCTTATGACGTAAATTCAGAATGTGAAGGCAAAATTTCAATCATGCGGGTAGGGTTCGCGGTGGCTTAGAGGTCAGAGCGTCTGGTATATCAAACCAGAAGACGCAGGTTCGAATCCTGCCCGCGATTGAATTTTTTCCTTTACTAAAAAATAAATAATCTTAGCGTGGAAAATGCAAAAATATCACAAAAAAAAGATAATACTAACATTGTTTCTCTTGAACGATTATTTCGTCCTTTAATAGCTTGAAGGACAATAGTTCCCATTTATCTTATGCCATTTGAGTCACTTAAAGTTAAGTAAGTACGTATATTATCTATAGCAGCGATATTCGAGTCAATTTTTAAAATGAAATCTTAAAGTATTTATTTTTTCATTCTTACACAGATAAATTCTGTGTTTTCAATGTGAATTTTACGTACCAATTCAGTAGTGTTCCCTTCGATGAGTTTTTCGTTCAAGTACCACTTGTAGGTCAGATTGGATGGGTTCGCATCGGCTTTGCAGGCTGTTGAAAATATAGAACCATAATTATTACTTCCAAGGCCAATTGACTTTTAAGCTATTGAATAAATATTGCAAATCATATTTTGGATTGAAGAAATTGGAGACCTCTGTGTTAAATTTATTAAAGTACTCAGGGCCACACACCAAGCTATACAGTTTGCCGTTTGTATTGACCGTATTTCGTAGCGATAGCAGTGATTTTTTAGTGTAGCCGTCGAGCATGGCTTGTCATCCGGTGTACACGTGGACAAGCTATTTAAAAAAATGACTTACTTCAAGCGTGCTTGAAGTAGATGATGAACTATAAAAAAAGTGATTAATTTTGTAACTCTTACCTATAACGACATCTTCTCCTTCAGGAATTTTGCCATTAACGCCGGATCTGATGTACATTTTCACTTTCGGAGCGTATTTTACCTGATGACAATTTTTTTTTCTCATTAAAATATCAACGCTAAGGAACCTTATTTAACTCTGTTTTTTTTTATATTGCTGGGTTATTATTCATTGAAATACGTAAGTATGACTAATTTATTGATAATACCTAATTCTTAATAGAAAAGTCTTCGATGAATTGATATTTGGTTAAATAGAGTGATACCACTTTCTCACAGAAAACCGGCGTTAAACGACGCTTACGTTGTATTTCGCCGAGTGAATGTGGTTACCGGAAGCCCAATCCCCTTGTAAAAGGTCGGCACCGCATTTGTGACTCCTATGGTGTTGCGGGTGTTCATGGGCGGCGGTAATCGCTTACCATCAGGCGATCCGACTGCTCGTTTGCCCTCCTATCCCATAAAAAATAGAAGCGAAAATCATTAAAGGCATATAAATTTTGTATCATCTTCCATGGCATGAATCCATTCCTTGAATCCATCCATTCCTTGAATCCATCTATTCCTTGAATTCCTACGTATCATATTATTCTCGTTATTCCAGAATGGAATAACGATAGTGTAGGATGTGAATCACCGTAGAACACCATAAAACAAAGCTTCCGTGGAATCAAATATAAACGCCCTAGGTATAGATGCAGGTAATGAATGACAGTCGCAAAGTCGTCCTTATTTACATTTCAAATTATTCTAATATGCAATTATAATAACAATAGAAATAATCACAGAATTTTTTATGGCTTATTCGTATAAATTCTCTCACTGAAACAATTCAAAACTAACAATGAAGAATTTATTAATAATGTTAGCTATTAGCAATGCTAAGACTTTCAAAACATTGAATTTCATGTCATTAAAAAGCTTTTAACGACAAAACTTTTGTTAAAGAATTTTATTTTAAAACAAATAATTTAAATGGTAAATGGGCTTTTGCAACTAAACAATATTTGCCGCAAAGAGAAATGCAAGATATTTAGGTAGGTACTAGCTTTTGCCAGCGACTTCGTCCGCGTGGAATAGTTACTTTGTTCCCTAGTTCTTCGCCCGCGATTTCACCTGCGTTGCCCCGTTCCTAAGGGTTGTAGCGTGATGTTTTATAGCCTGAAACCTTTCTCATGAATCACTCATTTTCCCAACATTTCCCTTCACTGCTCTGCTCCTATTGATCGTAGCGTGATGAAAAGTATACTATAACATGCCCAGGAGTATGAAGAACAATTGTACCAAGTTTCGTTGAAATCCGTCGAGTGGTTTTTGTTTCTATAACGAACATACAGACAGACAGACAGACAGACAAAAATTTTACTCATTGCATTTTTGGCGTCAGTATCGATCACTAATCACCCGCTGATAGTTATTTTGGAAATATATTTCATGTACAGAATTGACCTCTCTACAGATTTATTATAAGTATAGAAGATATCAATTATGAAAGAAATTGGATTAATTAATTACGTTTACGGTAGCTAATACAAAAGTATAATTAGTACCTAACTACCAACGTATTGTTGCATATATAAATTATGACATATTGTTAGTTTTATTAGATAAACTAAAAGATTTTACTGAGTCTGCAGTAAGTAATGAACGTGGTAGAAACCTGGGAAATCTGGTAACAGAATAGCGAGTATTTGCATAAAATTAGATAATCAAGTAGAAGAAACACAATAAGAATTACAGAAAGATTGACCCAAACTGATTGCTTTGGTATAAGCATAAACAAAAAAAACTTTTTAGAACTTAATACCTTAAGTCCAATAGTAACACTTAATGCAAATTAGAGTAATGTGATAACCAAATAAATGATACTCATTACTTGTAAGTTATATCAATCAACTGCAAGGAATGAAAAAATTTTACACAGCATCCAACTAATTCTTACTAAATGCCATCAAAGCCATGTGGCGCATCTGCCTCTACAGTAGCAAGTTGTTCCCGAAATTGTTGCAAGTATTTGTACGATCTAATAGTTTTCAAGAACCGGCGAGTTACTGACAAACGATATTCGATATCTATGCCCTTTACGAAGATACGTGAAATGAATGTAAGATTTATTCCAATATTTTCATACCCAAATAATATCAGCATACAAAGCCTACGCTAACGTTATATATAGCTGATCCGTGTAGACACATCATTAGTTTTATAGTTAATATATTATTGAAAGGAATGATGTTGATCATGAATGATGATGAGTAGACAGGCTTCCTTAGCAATCCACTAATTGGCCAAACTTTTACTTGCCATGGTATGAACTATTTTTGCGAAGCTCATTTTGACATGTTAAGAAGGGAAGAAAAAGTAGCAGACTTTCTTTTATAAAAATTTGTAATACAAAAGAATTTTTAGTATTCACTACTACCAGGTCTCATTTGATACAGAAAAGAAAAACAAACATTCATTAGTAAGACTATAAAGCAATAGTTATAAGATTACTTAAATAGTACCTAACTTACACTAGTTTTTTGCATTGAATCACTAGCTTGATAAAGTTTTAATCTAGCAAACCTCAAAAATGTAAAACATGATAAGAAAAACGTTCTATAAAAAGAGACAAGCGTGTTAGGTTTTTTTCGTTACGGAATTTCTGGATTCGGTCCCCACGCTCAAGGCCCGCGATATAAGCTATGCAATAGCTTAAAACAGTAGCCCTTTTTTGAACTGGGAACCTGTCGTAATAGAATACTTAATATTTTCTGTAAAACAAAACCAGGTGAACCTTATTGCCGCTTTTAGAACAAACTAGAGACAATAAAAATGATTCATTGCACCAAGAAAGAACTAAAAAGTGTACCTGCCTGTGTTATTAATGAGTGCTGAATTTTAAAAAAAAGTTAGAGCACAAATATTTATTCTGCATAATGCAAAGGACAGTTTTTTGTTATTTTTTAATGCCTGCAAATTATCTGTTGTTATTTTTCGTTTCTCTATTAGCATGCTTAAATTTTGTTTGCTGTTTTTCTTTTACTTGTATTATATTCCTGTCTTTATCATGCAATGGCTTTGTTATACCTATGCCATTATTAGACTTGTTTATTACATTAATAAGCATGAATTTCCCTTAAATCAATTTTTATTCCTACCCTACGTTGAAGAACTTAATAAACTTAAATATCCTCTTATAAAAAGATAACATTTTCTAAATTATTGACAGCCTACAATAGCCCCTGCTTCTAAAATTTAACGGAACCCATAAAGAACCCATAAATACGGCCAAGTTTCAATCCCAAAAAAAGGAAACACCATGAAAATTTATATTTGCTACCATTAAAAAAGAAAAACGGTCACAACAGTATTACGTGTACAAATGGCAAGTATCTTGGTATCATAGCAATATCATAGCACATCAGATCGTAAAAAGTAATTGGGTTGCCAGTAAAAAGGGGTTTTATTTTATGACCAACGAAAAAATATATGATAAACATACCGGCCTTTTCTCGTCATAACAACGGCTTGGATGTAGAGAGAATGGATGAGGTTGTTGACGTTGAATTAGGTTATTTGTGAGCGTAGATTTGGTGTTCTTCTTCTCCACATTTTTCAAAGTAGATATATTTTTTTAAGCTGTCTTTAGTTACATCATGCTGCCTTCTATGCAGTGCTTTTTTATTGAGAAAATAAACACCAACATAGATTCAACTTAGATCTAAATATGTACTACTGTGTCGTAGATATTTGTGAAGAGTCATTAATAAATTCCCCATGTTACATACTAGTTTCCATTTCCAACAGTGTAAGTTAAACATAACTTTTCTATTCACTATATTAGTCAAAACCAAAGCAAACAACCACATCCAGCCTTCAATATCCAAGTAAAACAATAAACGAAACCCTAATATTAAAGGGAGAAACATAATATTAATATTAATGCCACATCCAGTTTCTATGTATACGCGACCGGAATAGTAATTTCCTTCTGACTTGGGGACGACAATAATTTTTACATCGGTAACCTGAGTACTTACGTAATATTGATCAATGTATACGCGTGTTTATATTGTAGACATCAATATATATGGAACTTTATGGGATACTCAATGTACTTCCTCAAGTATTTGGGGTATCAAAATCATTGGGTTGTTATTTTAACATGACGGGACAAGCGACATTGTTAAAAAGTAACGTACTTAAATCACGTTAGTATAGATAGTGATTAAATTTCAAATGATGAATGTGATAAAAACTGAAAAAACTTTTTTAAGCATAATATAATTCCAAATGAATCGTTGCTGCATAGAAACCTGACTGATTTACTCTTATTCTTATGCTTCTTGGACGCAAATTACTAAATCATTTAGTTTTTGAAGTTACAGCTTAAAATTAAACATCATGTTAGATATTTTTCATTGGATATCGATACTTAGATTTATAAAAGACAGATCTTTTGCTTTTTGGAATCACTTTCTAAATATTTTGATGTTTAATAAACCAAATATTTACCGAAATCTGAAAAAAAATGTTTGCATCAAAAACCATCTTTATCACGTTGATCCTTACACTCATTCTCGATTGCCCCTCTAGAATCGATCTAACAATATTGACGAACACTTTCTGCGTTGATAGCAATATATTATAAGAGAAAACAAATACACGGCCTAAAAGTTTACTAGGGGTTGAAGATAGCAAATAGCTACAACTGGAATTTTATCTCAATATTTTATGAGAACCCATACTGAGGGGTTGGCGATTGCTTTGCAAGGAGCTAAGGAAAGTTTGGAGGGCGCTATTTATTGTAACGGAATACAATTTTATATAAATGTTATATTTGAAGTAATAAATATGGTTAAGTAACCAAAAATTGTGGCAGTGAAACAAAAAAATTGAACAAGATTTCAGAGCACATTATGACCTAAATAAAACAACTAATGATCTTTTGAAAACAAGTGGAGAGACCAAAATTACAAATAGAATTAGAAATGTATATCACAAGAGCAAGAATTCAAGAGACCAACAAAATATTATTAATTTCTTCTCAACTTTACTTCTATTAAAAGATGGAATACTAACGAGTATTGAAAAAATACATCACCAGGAACTTCAATCACAATTCACAAAGCAAGTATTCTTAGAAAAAATAAGAAATACAGAAAAAATGACTTTTTGTTTATTTGGAAAATTTCTTAGCTCTTTGTAAAAGAATCTCGGGGTTCTGGGGATGTGAAACAAGACTGGAATAAATAAAGAGATCACAGTACAATACTGAGCAGAGATCCGATGTAGATCCGCTACATATTTTCCTAATTAGGAAACGAAAGATTTCTCTTTCTTATGTTCAAAGTTAATAAAAAAATTGTAAACGAAGAATTAATAACATAACATACCATCACGCCTGTATTCCCCGAAGGGTTAGGCAGAGGCGTACTTAAATGTATATCCACAGTTCGCCTGGTATGTTTAGTTATAGGGGGCGAGCCTATAGCCATTAACCGGGCACAAATCCAGACTCCGAGCTGCTACTGAGAATTTCATAGAAAACTCAATAAGGAATGTTTGAAATGCTATATTAAACGTTATCTTTATATATAACACTCGCTGCTCGACCTGGGGATCGAACCCAGGACCTCTACCGTAGCAGTCGCGCTTGGGAACACTAAACTAATGAGGCAGTCAGAAGAATTAATATAGATTATAAATAAAGACTAGAAAAATTCTAGAAGCTGTAGAAGATAGTTATAATGGACTGGATACAGGATTCGCAAGACTAAATACTTCTGCACAAACTAGAGGCCAATACAAAAGCCTTACGTACTGGTAATCCTCTGGGACCCATACCTTGCAAACTGGACCATGGTAAAGTTAAACTAGCTAGAGATAAGTTTTGTCGCAGTTGTTTTGCTTCTCTTCTATATACGAAACATTAATGGAATGTTGTACCTACAATATTACGCATATTCTGATTTAACGTAGACATGATTAAGAGATTGACAATCTTTAATAATATTTTTTTTTGTATCGATTACAGTTCTATTTATTCATCAACATGAAAAGGTTCACTCCATCTATAACTTTAAGGCCTCTAATCTGAATCCCAACAGCACTCTTGTTAATTAATCAGCTACATCACTTCCATTCGCAGGTCAAACATTTGCAATGCAAATTGTATTCAGAGAACATCGTCCCCTAATTCCAGTGTCATAAATACATAAGCTGTAAAAATACGACACTGTTTCAGAAACAATTTTCATATTTCTAACTTCATTTTGTATTCTGCTAGTGTATCAATATTTACTGCGCTCGGCTTTGTCAGTGCTAAATCTCTCGGTGTTGCAAATGGCGACACGTATCACCCATCCGAGTCGGTGTCCAGTCTCTTTTGTCAATATTTTCGGGTCTCTTTTAGTTTCATTTCTTTTACTTTATTTTGTCTATGCGTAGAATAATATGGTTGCGCGTGTGTAGACATTGAATAACTTATTTCTCTTTTTTATCCCTTTGGAATAAATTAAAATATACATTTTGTTTAACTGATTTATAATCGTTTGAAAATGATTAATCATAATTTTTTAGTTAACATTTTTACAGCTATTTTTTTTCTGCTCTACTGGAAGATATATTATGTGATAAAACGCACATACAATTCTCACATCTACTGCCCTAAAGGTATCTAGTTTCGTATCTTATAAAGAGATTTCTTGCTAAAACCGAAGTAGATTCTTAGATTGTTTTACTCACCTCAATCTGTATGCTTGCGGCTCTGTAAGCTCTGTCTGCAGTATTCTGTGCTTGGCACGTGAAGGTCTGGTTATGATGTTCTTGTTTTGGAGTCATTTTTATAATTGACCTAGTAAAACAAAACAAAGAGGTAGTGATCTTAGATTAGATAAAGATGTAGAGGATATAGAATATAATAAGATTAATAATCTTTTTGTGGTTTTTTGAAATTTCCAAGCTAAGATTATAAAGTTATTTTAGTGAAGGAGATATGGGACTGCGGGCAGGATTCGAACCTGCATCTTCTAATTAGACACACCAGACGCTATCACCACGAGTCTCACCCGCCAGATCGAAATTTGCTTTAGCCTTTGACGTCAACTTAAAGACGTAAATTCTGAATTTGAAGGCAAATTTCGTCCTTCGTTCCTAAAATAAGATTAATAATGAATCATTATGTAGAATAACTATAAGAAATGATATACAAATACGCATGACCTTTGACACGACTATCTAAACAATTATGAAAGTCTGTAATAAAAAAATGTGTCAAGTAATTTACTTTTAGTACTAGATAGACACAGTAAAGTTCCAAAATGACTTACCTAGCTGTGAACCTTTGACCATCCGGCATCGGCTCGACGCTATATGTGACTCCTTGTGTTAAAACACCTGCGTTACTGTCTACCCAGGTTATCTAAAACAAAGGAAAATTACGGTCAAAATAAATTCAAGAAAATTAATCTTCAAGAACCGAGCACAAAAAAAAAATATATCTAGAAGAAAACTGTGTGTTGAATCTGAATTAAAATTTATGATACAATTATCTCCACGAAGAAACCCTAGGATAAAATATCTCAAACACGAAATTCCTTGACATGCAATCATTACGCGAAAAGATTAACTTCTCCGAAGCATATAACTTTAATCTTCCCTCCAAATCCCAATCTCATCAGAGATATTACTCTGGCCAATCCTAAGCCTTGATTATGAAATATTTGTGCAATCAAAACGCTGCAACCTCCAAGGGCCTACAATACAGACGCAACATCATTTTCAATTTAACTCCTAATTTTGCGAAGCTCCCTAGGGCGGCATACCTATTCACTCCACTTGAAGAGCTTAAATGGAATATTCTCTTGCTTAATACCGGGACAAACAAATTGACACAGCTAAATAAATTGGACAGACAGAGTCCCAGCGGATTTGTTTATGTAGAATGTGACAATTTTGGATTTTTGTTCCACGTGCCTTAATTTCTTGGTTACGTTTGGGATGAGAGTGAAATTATTCTCGGGAATTGTTTTGCGGTTTATTAAGCCTTTTACTTTTTACATCAGGAACTTATTTCAGACTTTATTAGGTAGGCAAAGGACAAAAACCATTAAGGTAGGTAATTTTTGGAATTGAGAATTTCGCAAAGTAGGACCCATTGGGACCATTACTCGGCTTAAGGTAGAAATCATAAAAAGAATTGGGTTGTATCCTGAATTTCCTTTGCGAATAACGAAAAATACTAAATTCTCCGCAATTAAAGCAATAATCATAGAAACTAAACTATAATTCGCTAACAGACTTTAGCATACAAGCACGATTCTATTCAATTATGAAACCGAATCCGCTATTAATTTCCGTCGAACCTAATACTACTTATGTAACGCTAGCTTCAATTTGCATTGCACTATTCGCATTTGTGGCTACATAATGCTACACATTTGTATCGATATCAATTTTGCTAATATCGATAATAGGAGTTAGTAAACATGCAAAGCCAATTGTATTTCGAATTCGAATTGAAAGAAAACTGATAGATATTGGTATAGGTTTGTGACAATCGTTTTTTTCCGATCTGTGTTTGAAAATATGAGATAGAAATATTGTTAAGAGTCCGACGGAGCGATTTTTTCTCACAAACGTAATACCGAAATAAATCGTAATGCAGACAATATTATGTTATCATTCGGATTTACATACTGTTAATCTAGGTTCCTACGATCCTATTTCGTCGTCAAAATACTTCACTGGAAATAATTGTAAGCGAATGCAATTTTTGATAACTTAAGTTTGTAACGATTTTCCGGTCTTTTAATTTCAGTGAAGTAGTAGCAGATGAAATAGGATCGTAGGAACCTAGATTAACAGTATCTAAATCCGAATGATAACATAATTTGATAGAATATTGTCTGGATTACGATTTATTTCAGTATTACGTTTTTGTGGACAATTCACGCTACGCCGGACCTTTAAGAGTCATCGATTTCTTGAACGTATACCATTTTTCTCCGCGGGTGTTATAAGAGGTGACTTAGAAAATAATTATATTAGAAGTAATCTAAGTATCATTAGAAGTATTTAAAAAAACAAGAACAATAGTCTCCTGGATACAATTATTTTACAACAATGGAATAAAGATGACCTTTATGTATCAAAACTAGATTTAACAACAGCTATTGATCAAATTCTGACATTTAAACATAACAAAGGACAAAACAGTCTTAATGACCCAAATTCCCTTTAAGCCACAACGTACGATAATGTAAATGATAGTGTGGCATTAAAAGACTGCTTCAAAGCTTTTTGAATCTTTGAACTTTCTGATGACGTCATAAAGTTTTTAAGATTATACTACTTTGTATATTGTAGTCCATATCAAGGCCTTCTAAAGAAATGTATCGGTACATTATTCAAGGCCATATACTTAAAATAGTTTTGTATTTTATTATATTTTCCTTCACAAATTTTGTTTTATTCCTTACATTTTGACGTTCGAGATCATACTTCATACTTCGTTCTTACTTCCAATACACGTTCGCCCCGTATTTTTCACTTGTTAGTAAATAGGTCAGTACTTCTTGCGATATCTAGACGTTGGCAATTTAACAGGTTGATATATTTAGGAGACTAGAAATATGATTTATTTTAGTCATAAATATCTTTGAAAAGGTTACTGGTATGAACAATGACTAATATAAGTAGTAGCAAGTAGCATTAGATAATAAAAATCAGTTCGCTTTACTTATTTGCAGACAGCCTTTGAATAATGAATTAAAAAGATCACTAATGAAATCTATCTAAAAATCAACAATAACCATAAATTAGGTAGGTACATTTCAGTAACTAAAAGATTCCATTACAATAATAATTTAAAAGCTTTTTGATAGAAAAAAATAGATGGCCGCTAAAGTACGTGAAATATTAAGAAAAATGAGAAAAATATGAATAGGTCGAGGTATTATGGCGGCAAGCCTGTAAAATTCCATTTAAGGAGCGACATTGATTAATTAACATTATCAGGGGCTCACAAATTTGGGTGACAACTGAAAAAATATTGCTGCAAAAACATTCGTAATGACATCAATTATTTTCTTTTCTTTACTAATCATTGATAATCTGGAACTATAACGGTATTAAAAGCAACGTTTGAAGTTTGAAAATTTTTCAATTTGCCTATATGATTTAGTTCCTAAACTAATCCTGATTATTATCATTGATAATAATTAGTTTTAACATGACTCAACTCTCATACTCAACAGCAAAAAGAAGAGCATCATTTATACAAAACACAACATCAAAATAAAACTTAGAAATTGTTTCATTTTTACCTCAGCTGGTGGTTTTCCACCAACAGACACACACTCCAATTTGATGTTCCTGTCTTCTATTGTAGAGAAGAAGTTGCCTTCAATGATGCGAGGTGGCTCCGGGGGCACCAACACGGTTAACCGTGCGTACCGAGATCGAATCGCTGGTTCACCTGTCAAATAATTTTAATTTAATACCTATGATTCTATTGATATAGTCATAGCTTTGGTGATACATATATATAATATTATGTATGGGATGTATGTATTTTCCAGGAAAAAAAAGTATCATAAAAATGTCCAAGTAACACTTTTCGTTAGATCGGTGCCATGTGTTAAATTGTTTCATCCTCATTATCATAAATGTCAGGCAAAATACATTCACGGTCTCGGCATAGATTTTCACAAGGGCCGATAAATGCTGCCAGCAAACTTTACCAGGTTGTCTGTCCATCTCGTCGGAGGCCCGATTGAACTGCATTTTTCGGTGCAGTGTATATTAGTTTTGTAGTCGAGATGTCATGAACAAACGGACATTATGTATATTTATATCTCGATATATAAGAGCGCGTAGCAATTGTGTTTCATGGTAGCTGTGAAGTCGTAAAGAGTTATAGGTTAGTAACTCTACGGATTTTTATGTAGGATATTGGCTCATTCCTGTAGATGATTTTTATGGATGATTTGAAAACATACCATAATTATATTCATACCTAACCTTATTGTAAGTATGTATTGTAAATGGTACCTTAGAACTAAAGACGTCTAATATTTTACTACAACCTTAACCTTATCTGTGTCAAAGCAATTTTTAACCGACTTCAAAAAAAGAGGAGGTTCTCAATTCGTTTGTATGTTTTAATGTTTGTTATCCACTGTTAGAACCTATAATCCATGTATCTGGTTTTTTTGGTAATGCTCAGAACTTTTTGCTTGCCATATGTAAGAAAATATGGAAGGATATTTAGTATTAACCATTGATTCAACACGAATACATAATTAACTTTCACATTCATTGGTTTTCGTATTTTCTGAAATATTAATATTAAGCACCTAACTGGCTGAAATATTAATCCGAGAAACAGCATTGTCTATTAACTGTGCTTTAGAATGAACAAAACTTCTTATAATTCATCAAAAATAGGTGGTTTCCAATTGCTAATTAAAAAAAGGAGTTTGCAAATATGTGGCCAGGAAACACCGGATCACAATTTTATACAAGGGGTTCCGGAGACAATGCTTCGTCTCGCCTTGAGATAGTTTCTTCGGAACTCTGACCAAAGTTTTCCAAGTTAAATAGTGCAAAGTTGTACAATTTAGCCGCAAGACTGTTGTCCATTGTACTTGTACAGATAAAAGTTACTGTAGTTAGTTTCATGTAAATCTTCTTCCTTTTTTTTGCAAAGTTTTGCGGCGATGGAATTAATTTGAGGTTCCGCTGAGACCGTTCCATAGGGAGGAAAATATACCGTATCGTTTCTCTATTGTTTTGTTTATATATCTTTTCCTTGATTCTCTTTGTTAACTGAAATTATTATATTGTATTATGTTCTGTTCAAGTAAAGTAAGTCTATAAGGTCAACAAGCATAATTAATAGGTGTTTGCGAAAGTTTCTTTCTTTATAATAGGTACTTAACATTTCTTTTAGTTTAGATCCGATCCGTTCTGTCATCAATATTTTTGCTTATGATATTGCCAAATTATAAGGTTTTACTAAATATTTTGGGCCACATGTTAATATTTAAATTATCACATCGTAATAGTAGCCAAGCGTTAAATAATGTTTAAGAAGACTATGTTGTTGTCGTGGCGAGTGTCACGAATCCCATGGTTATGACTAAAGGGCAAGGGAAGGCAAGGATGGTTTTTACATATCCTACCGCCTCCCCAGGTGGCAGGCGATCCATGAGGATATTCCGTATTATAAAGATGTTGAGAAGTTACTTACAAGTATTGGACTTAGCTGACATTACTCATCTTAGCCATCTTAGGTTTCCAAAACACATGGACGAATTTATTGCATAAAAAACGTAATTAAACGTAAGCACAAACAGAAACAAATGTACGCCTTAAGGCTTAACAGATAGCAACAGCATAAAACGTTCCAAGCATTGTTCGCGGTTTAATTTATTTTAATCTGAAACCAAGTTCTCTAAACACGGAGCTTATTATTGAGATACAGGATTTGTTACCAACGAGAACATTTCCTCTAAACACGAAATAATTTCAACAGCTCGCGTTTATTATGGCATCAAATTCTAGTTTCTATTAAATGAAAGGTAAATAGAAATGGAAACTCGTTATCTTTCTAATTAAATGGAATAGAGATCTAAATTCTTGAAGATTTATTAATTTTAATGGATGTATTTTGTTTTATTTCTTGATATTTCGTGTTCACTTCTAAAAAAAAACGTTATATAAGTAAACTGTTTATGACAAATCAGTACATTTTAATGATAACGAAGTTGAGTATTATTTAACAGTAAAAATTCTATCCAGTTCATTTTGGAAAACTAATGTAACCGTCTCTTAAACCTAATTAAAATTCTCAGTAAATAAATCCACAGAGATCATGGATAACAAATGTATAAGATTACTGAAGAAATACAGAATCTAAATCTTGAAACAAAAGCTGAATAGCCCATAAGAGCCGCCTAAGACGAGATAAGAATACTAACAGAGACATTTCAAAGGGAAAGAGAAATTTATCAAAGGTTATAAACCCTACAAAGGGTAATGTAAATTTATATTATAGAATATAGACCTTTTCGTTTGCATTTGAATAGAATCTCGCCACTTGAAGCTAAAAGGATCGAAGCACTCGAAGATTCTGAGGAAGCTTATTATAAATTCGTATTTATATCTTAAGATGATGCCAAGGAAATTAATTTAGGTGGCTTTAACGGTAGGGTTGAAGATTATAGTTGTATTGGAGATAATAAGACACTATGAGATGTTATCGTTGAGGAAATGAGCAATTAAAATTTGAACTGTTTCGATTAGTGAAAATGGATTATTTATCACTAAGGTAGCTATTTTATTAGGGTTGGGTAAATTATTTAGGCAATAAGGAAAATTTATTTTTGCTGTGGCTTACAGTATAACTTTATTAGGTATATTTGTAATAATTATATTTATAAGCAGTTAATTAAATTTGTGTATTGAGCTTAAAATTTTATGTAAAACTGCACTAACTAACGTGTTGAAATAATAATTTGAATCACTCTTAATTTTACTTAAAATATATAAGAATATTAATATTAAGTATATACTATTTGTACTTCTTCAGCACCAAATAACATTAAAAAATATTCTTAAAAAAGTATTTTTTTTATCAATTTCCGGAATGAAATGTTTCCCGCAAGAAATGCAAATCAGGCGTTATGAAAAATTACAAAACAAAAGTGGAAGCGAAATGAAAGGGTTGTGGATGAATTAAATACTAATTAAGGTTCACCACAAAACCGAAATTTGCATTAAATAATAGAAAATGTAAAAATAACCACCGGATGTAATCAATTTGGTTTTGAGAATAGTCATTTATATGTATTTTAAGACACCGCTATTCTTAAAATGGAAAAATGTCAGCATACCCACTGGCGAAAATATCCATAAAATCAGTACAACCTATTGGAAATACCAAACGATAAACGGTATTTCCGTATGTCTAGATTATCTCTTGGCTAAATATAAATAAGAACAAGTAATTTCTGCTTTTCAAAAGTTTCAGTAGTTAAAGATAAAACCCTAGAAATAAAAATGAAATAGAAAAATGAAAGCTGAAGAAAACTCTCCTTTCTGTTTTAAAATCACAAAAAACAGAACTAGTCAGAGATAATCTTTGGCTAAATGTAGATGAGACGCCAACGGCACTTCACAAACGTCAACAGCAAACAAAGCCAGATACGCTGAGTCTAATCTTGACTGGCACTGGTAAGCGGGCATGGAACTAATATGTCAATACGGTACAGGTAGTGACAGATTGGCCGTCGTTTCAAAGAACAATTGGACAGATTCTTGCCAGAATTCTGGTTGACTAGAATTTAAAAATAAAGAGCAATGGTGATAATTGACTTTTGTTTGTATTGACAATGTTTTTGAACGATAGATTTGTAATGATATGAGCTTAAAATAGAGGTGAAATTATACATCCAATGTCCAAACATGTAGTCCATGTATTGCAAAATATGATAGATGTATGAATTATTACAATACTTTAGTAGTTTCTTGCAAATAAATAATGTATAAATCTTTTCAAATTCTTTAAAAAATAACCTTCATTATTATAGTATCCCAATATTTACTTGTCTTGTTCCACGTAATTGATGTTACCCAGCTGAGAAAAAAAAACAATCAGACTTTTTCTTCACGGAGCGAACTTTCAAAATCCATCAACCCGGATTACAAACCTCTAAAAATATAGGTATTACATAAAATGGGGAGAAAAATCGAGAGACGAAGGCCTGAAAACAGGGTAAGAATAAAATACGAGTCAAGATTTTCAATTTATTAAAAGCAAACACAATTTCGCGGGCTCCAGCTCAAGTACGAAAACAATAGTTACTTGGCTCGAAAGAATTATCTTTGGTACAAATAATAAGCTGTCAGCGATTTATTATGTAAGATTTGGCAATTTTAATCCTTAATGCAGTAAGGTACCTAATCAATAATTGAAAATAAAATAAGCGTACCATTTCCAATCACCACAAATCATAATGAAAAATATTTCATTATGATTTGTGTGTGTGAATATAGATGTTATGTTATAAACAAAAAAAATCGATCCCATATTCAAGCAACATTCACCAATGGCTGTTTCGTTTATATAGGAACATTGTTATTATTTAAGTATTATTGACAAAAACTTGAAAAATAATATCTTTGTGAAATATACATATAAAAAGCAAGACTCTTAAGCCTTATAATTTAGAAATATAGCGATCCAGACAGATTGTGAGAATTAAATCGATAAAGATAATTCCATATCCAGCTTCGATAATAAGGTAATTTTTTTAATCTTACTGACAACTTATTATCAATTTTGAAAGTTTAAATAGCCCTTCTGCCGTATCTAGTTACAAATGATAGAACTCGATCTCATACTACAAAGCCGCGCTTGCAATCAAAATCGATAACTCCAATCCATAAGAAGATAAGTGTAACGTCTCATTTAATCGTAATAAATTCTTTCAAATGGTGATAAAGATAATATTATACCATGCCCCCATCAATTACACATGGTACGAGTACGTTACGTAGCGATGGGAAAACAAACTACGCCGTATAAGATTTTGGCATCAACTCTATTTAGATATTTAGCCTTCTAGATACATGCTAGCTGCTACCTTGAAAGTTAACAGAGATGCAAGGAAAAATTATGACAATGTTTTTTTTTACAAATGAAATGAATTGTTATTTACTATATACACCCTTACACACCCATACAAACACCCATACAATCTGGCCCAATAAATCTGCAAAATATTTTCACGTCGACCTGGCTTCTGGGTTACGCAAGTACCTTCTTCGTTATTTTGATGGGTACACAGATATTATTAAAATAACTTCTACGTTCATGTGGCCTAGTTCTTAGTGTGACAGTCAGCCTGGATTATACTCAAGAGTTTCCATTACAGAAGCAAATAATTTTGAACCTCTTACATTGCAAAATTGCCTATTTATCTGCAACTTTAAGTCAAGCACTAGACTCACTTATCCTCCCTCTCTTTTCCAATTACGGGTTTGGCAGTTTTGCAACCGGACCGGAGTACCGGAGTACTCGTATAATTCCAAGAAATTGATTTCATAGCTTTTCTTATTTCATTGAGGGTATCATTGTTTCTCATTTGTAGATAGTTTTTTAAAGCTGTATTTTGGTTTGGTAGTTATACCAACTTTGAATTATTACTTTTAATATTATGTTGCATTACTCGAATAAGAGAGAATTATTAGTTTACTGACTTCTGAGTAGAACAAAGTACAAAAAAGCTGCAGTTACTAATGCAGTACGTATTTGCCTAATCTTGATCACTTCAGCTACCTGGCCAATATTTATTTTATTTTATAGAAAAGTTAGGTTCTAGTCAATCACCATTACGTGTAATACTAAAACTTCATATTTATTTTAATCTTTTCCGCTCACCGCTTAAATCTTGTCCCGCAAATTCATTTTTTCCTTGCATGCGGCTCCTAACAAGCGTCTGTTTGTACTTTACCGTATCGTAATTTTGTGTATCGAGCATTGATTTATTATTTCAAATTACACAGAGTCGTGGGACAAGATAACTTCATCCAAAATTGGGGATATTGTCGGAAACTTCGATTTATTTTGGGCATCATTATCTGGTATAATGATTGTTGATTTTTCTTGTTTGTAAGTGTAATATTGGTAGCTTTAAGTGGTACTTCTTTAATCAATTTGCCATTATGAGAAGATGGTTTAGAGAAGAATTTAATGAGAGTTAAGTTAAATTTTATAAGTTCGTAATTTATTTACATTCTATGTATTTGTTCTGATTAATTGCCTGAACACCACATAATCAACCCATTATACTGTCCCACTGCTGGGCACGGGTCTCCTCTCAGAAAGATAGGGATAAGGCTATAGTTCACCACGCTGGCCTAGTGCGGGTTGGCAGACTTCACACGCCGTCGAGAAAATCTCTCAGGCATGCAGGTTTCCTCACGATGTTTTCCTTCACCGTTTAAGCGTGTGATAATTAACTATTTAATACGCACATGACTTCGAAAAGTCAGAGGTGCGTGCCTTGGGTTCGAACTCGAGACCTTTGACTTGGCAGTCCAACGGTCATACCACTAGGCTATCACTGCTGCTGATCACCACAATAATTATCAATTGTGATTAAAATACTGTTAAGCAAGAATGTAAGTAAATAATTTTTTTTTACCTTTTATCCCAGAACTGACTTGGCACTGGTATTTCGCGTCATCCTCTAATGTCACATCCCTGATGTCCAAGGAATAGTCACCTGTAGACAGAAAGTTTACATTAAAATAAATTCTATATCTAATTCAACCATACTGGTTATCGGGTAGACAGAATCGATACTAGCGTAACCAGCAGCTTAGTAAGCGATAGTTGCCAGCGTCTTTGGCACATTTTATGCATAAAAAACTCTCTAGTGATTACCTGAGGAACTAAAATCGCCTTGCAATAATTGGAGACGCTTGTGTTTTTTGGTGAAGTTATAACATGTAACTATGATTCTTTCCTATTTTTTTTTATAAAGCTTATCTTACATACGCGCCAGTTGACCTTCTTTAGGATCCCTTTAATAAGGTTGGTGTATATCCATACAAGGGCGCGCCCTTTGCGTGTTTTCACTAACATCCGCCATTTTATCTATCAAGTTATTACTTACAAAAAAATCAGTCTTATCGGCAACCCAAACATTACTTATTTATTATTTTAATATTTATATTTTTTAAATGTCTTTTAGAGGATAAAACGGTCGAATATTTAATTAAGGTGACCAAAAGGGTATTTATTATTTACAAATGAATAATTCGTTCTTCACGATAGACATGTATGAATAATTCTTGTAGTTAAAAATAACATATTAACAAACTATGCAAAAAGATATATTACTTTGAACATTATATTATTATACTAGCTTTTGCCAGCGATTTCGTCCGCGTGGAATAGTTACTTTGTTCCCTAGTTCTTCGCACGCGGTTTCACCTGCGTTGCCCCGTTCCTAAGGGTTGTAGCGTGATGTTTTATAGCTTGAAACCTTTCTCATGAATCACTCATTTTCCCAACATTTCCCTTCACTGCTCTGCTCCTATTGATCGTAGCGTGATGAAAAGTATACTATAACCTGCCCAGGAGTATGAAAAACAATTGTACCAAGTTTCGTTGAAATCAGTCGAGTGGTTTTTGTTTCTATAACGAACATACAGACAGACAGACAGACAGACAGACAGACAAAAATTTTACTGATTGCATTTTTGGCGTCAGTATCGATCACTAATCACCCGCTGATAGTTATTTTGGAAATATATTTCATGTACAGAATTGACCTCTCTACAGATTATGAGTATAGAAGATTACCTTTGAAGGAGCACAGCTATATTATGATAAACTACCTTCTCTAATAAAAAACCTAAGCTCATTTAATGTTTTTAAGTCTCAACTGTCTCAATATATAATTGAACATATTTCACCTTCCACTTGAGGCTATGAAACTATTAACGAGTATTCGACGACCATAAGGATTAATTTACTCTAATGTTTATTACACAACAGCCATTATAACCTAGTGGTATAACCGTTGGACTGCAAAGTCAAAGGTCTTGAGTTCGAACTCAAGGCAAGCACCTCTGAATTTTCGAAGTCATGTGCATATGAATAGTTAATTAACAAGCGCTTAAACGGTAAAGGAAAACATCGTGAGGAAACCTGCCTGCCTGAGAGATTTTCTCGATGGCGTGTGAAGTCTGCCAACCCGCACTAGGCCAGGGTGGTGGACTATAGCCTAATCCCTCTCATTCTGAGAGGAGACCCGTCCCCAGCAGTGGGACAGTATAATAGGTTGATTATGTAATGTTTATTAATATTTTCATGTAAGGAACATCGTTTGTCTTTTTTGAATATATACATATATATATTTTAACCCATACAATCTCACTTTGCCGGTAGGTTTTAGGCACAAACACCCAGACCTAGAACAATTATCTATAAGTGTGTCTTACAAATATTCGTTCTATGCGGGAACCAAACCCACAAGTCATGTCGCAAGAATCGATCAATACACAACAAAAAGTACTATTTTCTTAAAAATATATTCGTCTAACATTACATCCTTATAATAAGATGAGAAATAACAAGACACAACATTAACATGTGGAGGGTCAGTTTTATGTTAATCCAAGGAACCCTAATAAGTGTGAGTTATTACCGCTCCTCACAAGACATGTTTACGAAAGCAAAAAAGGTTCCCTTGAAGATAATATCCACATTAATTACATTAAGAGAGAGAATAAAGAAAATTCTGTATGTAAAGTAGGTTTATGAAAAACAGACGAACCATTAACTTGGTAGTGCTAACTTAGTAATTAGATTACGCTTTAATTAAAAATATGGATAAAACGACTTTGATGTTTATGTATTTTTTTTTTATCGTAGTAGCGGGATTTATTCTTAATTTTTTTAGGAGTAAAATATTACTTTATGATAAAATGTTAAGTTCTGGTAAATTATGAAATTCATTGGGCAACATTAATGTTTAAATTGTCGACAAACAAAGTATTTAGAATTCTTTCTACCATCGCTGCTCAAATAATATTTGTGCGCAGTTAATGGCAATAGGCTCGCCCCCTATCACATGTAACCTAAGCATACCGGCGGACTGTGGGTGAGCTCTGCATAACCTTTAAAGAATACGGGTGATGGTACCCATGTTAAATTAAGTGTAAAATTGTCTTCACGAGAAATGGTACGATTTAAAAAATCCGCACTGCTGGCAACAAAGATCAATTTTAAATTCTAGCACACTGCAGTATCTACCTAGCTAATAGAATAGATAGTCAACTTGAGCCAAATTCAATGTCAGCATTATAATATCTAAGTTCTGTCAGCTGCTTTAGAATCTGAGCCAGCGAAATGGCTGAATACAAATGGTTCTTCGATTAGCTTGAAAGCTTAATTCAGTAGGTATTGAATCGCTGAATGTTTAGCTTTCAGTATGGGTTGCAATTGACTATCCTTTAGAATATGGATTTAATTCTGTACTATTTAAGCCAAATTGAAAATCGTAACAAGTAACGTTCTGTTGTTACTGCCTAAACCAGGGATAGCGAACCTTTTTTGGTCTACGTACCACTGTTTCTATACAAATGCTTAATGACGTCACGACGTGCCGTCAAACAATCTCAAGCGTTGAACCTCAGAATATTGGCAGTCGTAGAACTAAACATTAACAACTTTCGTACGAATTCTACATCCAGGTAGGTATCTCAGCCGCGGTTTTTTTTTTCTTTTAACTTGATATAACAGACGAGTTTCGATTATCTGCCTAAATTCCTACATAAATCCCGTACACAAAATATTTTGTCTCGTGCCAACGATTGCACGCGTGTTGGTTCGCCATGACTGGCAGCTTAGGTAGGTAACTTATGTAGTCTTGTAAGTATTATTTATATATCTTGAATCCTAGTTATTATCAAGGTCATCATACAGTACCCAGGTGTACTATGAATCAGTAAAATTAGAATTAACCTTCAGTCTCACTTAAATGTTTTTCCCAGGGACTATCAGTATTGGGTTAACGAGTTGCAGCGCTGAAAGCCACAAACATTTGTGGCTACTAGCACTTTGTGGTGGCGTTAATGGCTTTTGTTCCCAACAGTCGATCTTAGCGACACTTTATAGCTTAAAAAGAATTGTAATTTTTTTATAATTTTTTTATGCAACTCATGCATAAATTACTATTTTAAGAAAGAACGACGGTAAAGTGGCTAGTAAGTAGTGGCTTCTAAATTTTACACAAGGTTATTTACAATTTTCTTTAAATCTGAAAGATAATCAACAATTCTGTTCATAAGTTACCCCTTTAAAAGTAATTACATCAAACAGCCAAACCTTTTTATGAAACATTTAACAGATTTGTGCAACGCACTTGTGACTCCTCTGGTGTTGCGGGTGTCCATGGGCGGCCGTAATCGCTTACCATCATTTTTATTTAAAAGAATATCTATGGAGTTTCTTGCCGGTTCTTCTCCATAAGACCCACTATTTAGAACCGTGCACCTAGTTTTGACAATTCAAAAGTACTTGTCTTATTGGTTTATTTGAAATAAAAGATTTGACTTTGACATTAGGCGATCCGTCTGCTCGTTTACCCTCCTATCCAATAAAAAAAAAACAGAAGTGATAGGCAATATATATAAGAAACACTAAATTACCTTCTTCGTCACTTCCAATCATCTTATATCGGTCGTAGCCACTCAGTTCTCGGTGAAGGCCGAGCCCAAAGTCGTCCTTCGTCCATTGTAGCTGGCCCGCTTTGTTCTCCACTCGGCAAGGTAACGTCACTCGAGATCCAACTACTGCTGTCTGCAGATAAAAGTTTAAAGGAAATTGTTAAAGAATTTCGAAAGTAAAACAGTTAACTGCACTAATGTTAAAAGAAAATATTGGAATGAGAAATTATGATATCATTTACGTACATCATAACCACTACCATTACTCTTAAATTTTTCACAGGTATGATGTCACATAATATTTAGAGAGTGTGCATCAGATCTCCATGATCTTATTCCCCCTAGCCCTTCCTACTATTGGACGACCACGAAAAAGCGTCATCGATTCATGGTGGACATTCCAAAAACCCGAACGAAACGCTTTAAGTCCACTTTTATCATGCGTACCGCTGAAATATGGAATGCACTTCCCGAGTGGGTCTTCCCTGATAGATAAATAATCTGGGTGTCTTGAAATCACGAGTGAATTGGTTTCTTATAGGCATGCGCGCTCCATCGTAGATCGCAGTATCGCTTAACATCCGGCGAACTGGCGGTCAAGCGCAAGCCTATCACGAAAAAAAATAATATTAAGTTACTACAAGAACTGATATAGTTCGTATTGCGTCATACTTTATTATAATCATGTCACATGTCCAGTGTGTAGTTCAATTGAATGTCTACTTGGAAATATCCTTGGAATATGTCTAGAAATTGTATTTTTAAACATCAAACAAACTTTTCTGTAAACAATTAAGCAAAACCTAAACGTGATAAATCTAACATGATTACGCACATGAATTCTAAGGCAAATATGCTTAACTTATTTGTGATAGATCCAACCAAATCAAAAGCAACCTCAAAGGCTCGCCTCTGGCCCTTTCTTGGAAACTAACCTAATAAATCTTCTATGTAGTGCAACAATTAAATAGATTGCTAACTCTAAGCAATGTTAGCCTAGATAGATAGGTTCTCGTAATTTTGGATTAAGGATTAGTCTTTAGGGATTTTTCTTCAAATTAAACTTTGGAGGTCCAGCGTTTCTCATCTTGTTTTGAAATAATCTAAGCTAGTTTCTTTGTGCGTCTGTTTTATTCGACTCTGGCAACAATTTTGTGTAATTATAAAATATTTTAGTGAATCTCTTAGATGTTTTGTAATAAAAATACTATTAAAATTGTACAATCATTGGAATAAAAGTAAGTAGAAAGTACATAAGTACATAAGTATAATTGTTCGTATTCTTTTTGACATAATTAGTAAAACATAAACATACCATCACGCCTGTATTCCCCGAAGGGTTAGGCAGAGGTTTACTTAATGTACACCCACAGTTCGCCCGTATGTTTAGGTCCCATGTTATAGGGGGCGAGAATATAGCCATTAACCGGGCACAAATCCAGACTCCGAGCTGCTAATGAGAATTTAATAGAAAAACCCAATAACACTTTGCTCGACCTGGGGATCGAACCCAGGACCTCTAGCGTAGCAGTCGCGCTTGGGACCACTAGACTAATGTGGCAGTTGGTTGTTTAGTAAAACAACCAACAATATTTTTAATATAAAATAGCAGTTGTCTGTCTCACGGAAAATAATAAATCTAACGAAAGTTCAATGTCCATATCAGCATGTTCAACTTACTGAGTATTTCCCAATTAATTTAAACCAATTGAGTAAATTCAGCTAAAGTATTTTAAGAAAACCACAGTCAATTTATCTGTTTCAAAGAAATTACACCTAGAAACGTTTGAAATTCTCTTCCTTTTTACTATCGTTGGGGAGAGACTAATGACATGTGTCCATTTCAGAGTGGTGACGGTAATTTTTGTCTCATTTCCTGTTTCCATTACATCCGTCGCTACCGGTGTGGTCTCAATCTTGGCTTTATCAGATATTTAAGACCAAGGATATTGAGCTATTAAGGTAAGAAGATAAGCCCTACGTCTAGCAGTAGATAAATATAATATCGATGATGATAATACAAACGATGGTTATGAACTGGTTTACTTTTTCTACGATTAAATTGTTAAGATTTAAATCGTGAATCGATTACTCGAATTGCTTCTAAATAAAACACTAACCATTATAAGTATGATTAGATAAAATCTATCTTTGATAAGACTTAGAAGAGGCTATGTATGGATTACAACAAACTTGGATGCTTAGTCGTATGGCGCTATGTATTTTAAATTCATAACGTTATGGAAAGCGATTTCTATCTTAATTAGTAATTATTCTGCACTGAATTAATTGCTGTCTAATACAACAGGGAAGTCAACGATAAAATATATATTTTTTAATAAGAGTTAGTTATGTTCATCTTTTGCTTTTCTGGAGTAAATCTAGTTGTGACTGCCTCATTAGTCTAGTGGTTCCAAGCGCGACTGCTACACTAGAGTTCCTGGGTTCGATCCCCAGGTCGAGCAAAGTGTTAATGGGTTTGTCTATGAAATTCTCAGTAGCAGCTCGGAGTCTGGATTTGTGCCCGGTTAATGGCTATAGGCTCGCCCCCTATAACATGGGACCTAAACATACCAGGCGAACTGTGGGTGTAAATTAAGTACGCCTCTGCCTAACCCTTCGGGGAATACAGGCGTGATGGTATGTTATGTTATTATCTAGTTGTGAATAAAGGAATATTTTTTTTATTACCTGGTCCTGTGGCTCCATGGCAAACTTCTGCTCCTGATAACCACCGCACATACCAAAAACACCAAATAACACTGTACACAACCCAATCACTACCACATTTTGAGTCCGGAGCAACAGAAACAATGGTGAAACTCCCCTACTAGTGAGTCTTAATCTATAACTAAGTTTTAACATCATTATAACCACAGCACTATACAGAATATTATTATCCGTCTGCCAACATAACAAGGATATCCGGGTTTTAATTTTAGGCATTCACATTTTAACGGAAGCTTAACTTCCCCTATGCAAACGGTCTATTTTTGAAACATGAAGTTTTGGAGTGAATGCCATCGTGTTATTTTTAGACGCTTTTTAGACTATGATTTATTATTTTTCAGGTTTTAAAAGCAGCCGATGTTGTGCCGTATCTGAAACAAACAGAAATAATAGGTTAAAAGAATTATTTAAAAAATATTGTGAGTAAAAATGCTTGTCATTTATACAGTCACTTTAGTTTTGACAGTGCATGACAATTTATATATTTATGTGGCGATGACTAGGGAAAATAGCTCGCGACTAAATTTTTTATAAAAGTTATAATACTTGACAATTCTAAATTTTAGGAACTATGCTCAAAGATAGCAATTTTGATTGATAACAGATAACATAAAGATAAAAATATTAAAACTTAAAATTAAAATTTGTGTAAATATTTGGGTATTTTATTTTTATTTTACCCACCTAATTCTTGCTTCACTGCAAATAGTTTCATTGTTCAAGTTTAAAATAATATTTCTGTTGAAAATATGAAATGCGATTTCATTTTGTTCTTGAAATTATTGAACGTCTTTTAAATTCTTGCACCATTGCACATTTCGACCTAGTTCTCGGAGCTATCAATTGATACAGCAAAAATAGCATGTACTTTTTTTAGAATCCTTTTCTGAACGAATGTTTGATATATCTCAATTGCTCTTCGTAGAATTGTTATTTTTTAATCGACTCTGTAAGACTTTTCTTGTGAAATTTTCTCTATTTTACAAAAATCGCATTCCAAAGATGCTACTAATTATGTTATTAAGTATTTTCTTTTATTTTGCGACTTTTGGCAAATCCAAAAGGTGTGAAAAAATACGTAGTTCCTTTAGTTAGTTCCTTTCTTCAGAAGAAAGCGTGAAAAGAAGGAAGAACTATGCCCTTCAGAGAACTGTCTAAGCTAAAGTGTTAATATATTATTCATTACTGTGTCAAATTTCATACTTAATTATTCCTAAATATATAATACAATCATAGTTACATACTTCAAAGATACTCTGTTATTTATTTAGCAGAAAATAACCATTTGTTAGTATTAGAAATACTTTTTTCAATCTTCAGTATTTTCTGTTACGAAGAGCAAATTTTTTTAGTACCTACATCTTCTCCTAACTACAATATTATTAATTTGTTTTAAAGAAACTTTGATAAGCTAATTCTTCAACAAAACACTTCACAACTTGTCTGCATACCATTTTATTCAAAAGAGAAGTCTAAAAATAATAAATTACTAAGAAAACAAACATGAAGTTTCCACGAACTTTCTAGACTAAAGCAAGAATTATTCTAGCCTTGGTCGCACTTCTGCAATCTAAGTATTTTTATTTTCTGGAAAACTGTTGTGATAAAACAAATTTCTCTTGAGTTTGCTGCAGGAAGAAATATTGAAAAAAAGAAGGTAAATGTGTTCAGTGTAAAGCAATATATTACTGCTTTTTTTTCTTGCTGATTTATCATTCATTGTAAATACATACACAGCTTTTAGACAACAGGTTTCATATAGCTTCAAGAATGTAATTAGGGCAAAGTTCTCCATTCAAAACTGCCAACCAACTGCCAACTGCACCTTCCCATTTCCACAAACAGTTGCCAACCCTAGCATATAGGATGAATTAGGTGGTAAAAAATTTATTTTAAACCACACAATAAACAATTTTAAAGAGTGCCCGTATCTGTCATAAAAAGGTTTAAATAAAAATAACCCTTCCGCATTCCGTATGAACAACCAAAATAAATTTAAATTTCGATTGTCATGCACTATTAATAACGCTCAAAGACATATCTTTTGAGGTTATTAAATTATAAATAAACTTCAAAACATTATGTAGACGTTATAATTAAATTGAACAGACATTGGGTTGCTTTTTTTTAAAAATAGATTAATGTGCAGAACTTTTCATTTACGTGTAAAGACAAATCTTGCGTTTGAATTACCAGTTGATACGGAATGTTTTTTTCACTAAAATTTCCAGTCATATACTAAACTAAATACCGTCTCAGCAAAAACGGGTTACGAAATAAAACTAGATCATTCCACTAGTCAAAGTCAAAGTCAAAGTCAAAATATTTTATTTCAATTAGACCACTAAATAGGTACTTTTGAAAAGTCAAAACTAGTTGCAGACTACATAATTGTCATAGCAACATTACACGAGAAACAGGTCCAGAGTTATTATATTCTAGACTAGAACTAATCTGTATTAGACCTAATAACTAGTCTAAGCTAGAAAAATGTATAATCTTCCCTATAGTAATTATATCACTTTGCTCCGATTCCCATAGTAAAAACGTCGGGATATATGAGAGTCATTAAAGCTGTTTAAATAATAATATGCAATTTAAAAATGAAAATAACTAAGAAATTCATTACATTAAGGGTCCGGCGGAGCTTGAAGAAAACGTAATACCGAAATAAATAGTAATCCAGACAATATTCTATCAAATTATGTTATTATTCGGATTTACATAACGTTAATGTAGGTTGCTACGATATTATTTCGTCTATTACTACTCCTGGAAATAAAAGACCGAAAAATCGTTCCAAACTTGGTAAAGTTATCAAAAATTGCATTCGCTTACATTTATTTCCAGTGAAGTATTTTGGATGAAATGGTAACGTAGGAACCTAGGTTAACGGTATCGGAATCCGAATAATAACAGAATTTGATTAAATTGTGTTTGAATTACGATTTATTTTAGTATTACGTTTTTAAGAAAAATTCGGTCCGCCGGACTCTTAGCGAATTTTTATTTGCATATTGACATCAGAACAATGACTTGAAATATTAGGAGCTATATAACTGCTATTTTATTATTTTTTTCCATTACCGTGAGAATTTTCCAAAATATCATCTTAGGGTCTTGGTGCTTACGATTGTTTTCGAGTTTTGTTAAACTAATTTCGTACCTCACCTAATTACCATCACGCTTGTATTCCCCGTAGGCTTAGTCAGAGGTATATAAATGTACGTCCACAGTTCACCGGTATGTTTACGAGTAGTTCTGAGCGCACAATCCAAACTCAGCTGAGAATTTCGTAGAAAAACCCAATAATATTGCTTTACTCAACTGGCTTATTAGTCTAGTGGCAATAAGCGCTACTGCTACGCTAGAGGTCCAGGTATTGATACCCAGGTCGAGCAGTGCTATTGGGTTATTCTATGAAATACTCAATAGTAGCTCGGAGTTTGGATCTATGCTCGATTAACGGATTAATAGACTCCTCCTCTATTACATAGGACCTAAACTTAAATATACTGACAAACTGTGGATGTAGATAAATTAATATAGGTACCTCTGCCTAACCCTTCGGGATTACAAGCTTGATGACATGATGACAATAATAAAATTATGAGCATCGGCCCCTTAATTTTTAACGATAAATAAAAAATAAAGTTGTAAGTATAATTAACTTCTGTTAACAGCTAAGCTTAAACTGTTACTTAACCATTTAAGCAGTATTACATGGAACAAGTTTTAAATGAATTAATTTTAAATCAGGTACTACACGACGTAGTAATGAAATCAACTAAAACATTTAATAAATGTAACAGGTTTGTTAGTTATAACTCCAAATGTGTTTTCAATAATCGTTAATGTATAACTATTAATTTTTGTATTGTAGAAACAGTAATTCAATTAATTTAAATGAAAATATTATTTAAAATTCATATTTTTACTAATTCGAATGAGTTGTTCCATTATGTGGAGAATTGTTTGATCCATTGTTTGATCCATAATGTGTTCTCATGGATCTTTTTGGAAACGATTTTATAGACAGATGAAAGTTGTATCGACGTGAAATCTGACATCGATGGTTTTATCTATTTAATCTGTGATTTATTAGAACTGTTAATGAGTTTTGCCTATCATAAAAAATGACAAACGGAAAGAAGTAGTTATTTTAGTGACGGAATAACTCGACGGCGGGCACGATTCGAACCTACGTCTCCTGGTTCGATACACCAGACTCTATGGCCAACTACGCCACCGCAAGTCCCACCCGCCATCGCCAGGTCGAAATCTGCCTTCACATTCTGAATTTACGTCTTTAAGGTGACGTCAGTATTGAGAAGCAAGTTACTTTGCTCCTCAATCGACATGACTTACTTTACAATTGGTTCGATGTCGTACAACGCCACCTTACCTATTAAGTAACTATCTTTTTGTGTTTTTTATGCCGAGACTGCCTCATTAGTCTAGTGGTCCCAAGCGACTGAGGAGGTGCGACTGAGGAGGTCTAGAGGTCCTGGGTTCGATCCCCAGGTCAAGCAAAGTGTTATTGGGTTTTTCTATGACATTCTCAGTAGCAGCTCGGGGTCTGGATTTGTGCCCGGTTAATGGCAATAGGCTCGCCCCCTATTACATGGGACTCAAACATACCGGCAAACTGTGGGTATACATTCGCACGACACATGTCAGAGTGACATTTCTATGATTGGGGTTTTGTTGGAAAAAACGATTATCGTACGATATCGAATATAAATCGATCATCGTTTAAATTACATTTTAAATAAAATTGGTTTCATTTTGACTTAAAACATAAATAAATCGAGAAGAATGAAGAGCTATGTTTAACAAGCTATAATAATTAATAATCATCGGTAAAGGAAGACATCGCGGGAAAACCTGTATGTCTAAGAGATTTTCTCCATCAGACGTGTGATGTCTGCCAACCCGCACTAGGCCAGCGTGGAGGACTACAGCCTTACGCCTTTCATTCTGAGAGGAAACCCGTGCCCAGCAGTGGGACAGTAAATGGGTTGATGATGATGATGATGAAGATTTACGTCAAACGTGAACAAATTAGATTGAATTAAGATCGAAAATTAATCCATTCTTTTTATCCAAATTTATTTCTGACGTATTTAAATTTTACTCATTTTCTGGTGTTAAAAGTATCTATAGTAGATTACTGCTTTTCTCCCTGGCAAGTTTGTTATTTTTGTTTGAGAAAAACGTTTCCCCACACTAAGATTTTCTCCTGTGTCGTGGGTGCGTTTACAAACACAAATTCTCACATACACAAACGCCCAGACTCGGAAGAACTACCCGTAGATAGTGTCTTTTGTGATCGCCAAAGTTCTCGTTCGATTCCGTTCCAATGCAATCCCTATCGAGCATCGATAGCTCAACTATCTCAATACATTTACATATCTACGAATCATAAGACTATAATCTTATTAGTTATCAAGGAAATTTTCTATCATACCTATAAAAACGACTGTTACTGATATCACTACCTAATTAGTAACTGAATCATCAGTATCTATTAAATAAGAAAGGTTATTTCAAGCATTATCGTGCCTATTTAACTTTATAGGCGATAAGCAAATTAAATTGGATTGTAAAGATACTGGATAGAGACTAATCTCTATCATATTAGGATAGCTTTGAGCCCCACGGGACCACGTGGTGTTGTTCATATAAAGTTTTAATGACTTTTAAGTATGTTATTAAAAAGTTTATTAGAATTGTGTTTATTTAAGACACAATAATTTGTATTTAATTAGGAACAATTTGAAATATAACACCATTTTTTGTGAATAAATTAATATGTTTTTATAGTTACTAAAATTGTATTTTTGTGATAAAAATTAAGTAGTGTTTAACGCTAATATTAAGGTTATTGATGTCGTGTACAGTAATTATATAAATGAGAAAAAGTTTTAACAAAACCAGCTGCTGATCAGCTGTGGCAACAAATTAAAAAAAAAGTAATAATATTGTTTCAATATAAAAATACTTATTTCTGATATACGATCCTCAGTTTATATATTGTAACCAAGAACCTCGTATTTTTTTTTTAAAAGATACCTTGCCCCACACTATGATTTTCTCCTGTATCGTGGGTGCGTTTATACACACAAATTCTCACATACACAAACGCCCAGACCAGGTACAACTACCTATAGATCATACAAATATTTGCTCCGTGTGGGGATCGAACCCACAACACGTGGTCCAGAAGCCGATTGCACAACCGCTACGCCAATCGTGTCGTCAAAAACCTTATATTATCCGTATAAGGTTCTTCATATTAACTTATACATAGAAATAAAAAATGTGTTTGTAAAAAAAATTCTTTAAAAAACACAAACGAAAACTTACGTAAATATAAACTTTATACACAATTTGTCACTATTTAAAAAAAATTAAATCACGAACTTAACCCCGCCACTGCAGACGGTTATTCACGGTATGACCATTCAACCCATGCCACGCGACTGTCCCGGCATTTGAGTTTTAGCTTACCGTGGGTATTTTTAACTTACCCCCTCGTAAGCTCAGTCTGGGTCGAAACTGAGTCATGGAGGGTGCCACAATCCACTGATCTCCGGTTGAGTAATTAATAAATTGTGTCTGTTGTTCTTGTGGTAAAAATAGGACTTAATGCATTAGGATATAAATAAGAAGAGATTGTGTACCGGTGTTTCTACAGTTGGTAGTGATTACAGAAAGAAATAGTGGATGGACAATATTTTATAAAATAATGGCTAAGTTAAATAACCACAGTCATATTAAGCATTGATAGCCTTGTGGCAATTGGACTGCCAAGTCAAAGGTCTCGACTTTGAGTCCAAGGCACGTACCACTTTTCGAAATCATATGCGTATTAATATTAATTATCACGCGATTAAACGGTGAAGGAAAACATCGTGAGGAAACGTGCATGCCTGAGTGATTTTCTCGATGGCGTGTGAAGTCAGCCACGCACTAGGCTAGCGTGGTGGACTACGAATAACATGATTCCTCTCATTTTGAGCTACCCGTGGCCACGAGTGAGACAGTATAATGGGTTGATTATGTTATGTAATATTAAACAAAATCAAATTCAGTTTGTAATAAGCTGGTAAAATAAGTTTCATTGTCTATTCATTTAATTGAGGCAGGTAGTATTAATATTTTCAATTATAACAGCATAAATGATTGAAGAAACTATTAGGCACCAAAACTTGGCCAAAAATGTCGTTAAGTATATTAATTAAAAAAAATATCATTAAGAAATTTAAGTACGCAAAATATTTTAAAGTAACATTTTCAATAAAATAACTAAAACTTAATTGCCATATCAACTTGTAGTAGTTCAAGTATCTTAAAACAGAATACTTTAATGGATTTAAAATCAATTTCAATTAAAATAGTTTCATTTAAATTGATGTTTAAACAACAAATTAAACGCATTTTCAAAATTTAAATCGGTGTGTTAAAGACTTTAAACGCGTGTTTACCAAAGTGAACAGAAAAATATATTATGACATTAACTGCAAATGGTTTAAGCGGCTGAAAGCTTCAGTTAATTTTAAGTTCAGCAAATTCAATGGGCACATTTAGTTAATTCATGAATGCCTAAATCTAAACTTTAAAAATAAAAATCTTTTTGAAAATTGAACCTTATAAACAGATACTGGGGAAGACGCCATTCCAGGTTCGAATTTAGAAATGGTTCTAAATTTAAATACTGCGTCGCCATTGGCTGTCCGGAAATGGAGTGCATTCTGTGTACCGATGGATACAAGTTTCGACATGATCAAATTTTTTTGGGGATTCGTTTGTTAAAAAAAAGAAACTCATAGCTTTTGTTTGATTGTTGTATTTCAAGATTTATTTTGTACGTGAGTCTCGGTTGTTTAGACATGAAGTAAAAACGAACAATGCCGGTGTAAATAGTAATAACAAAAAAAAACTATTTATGTGTAATTTACATTTACTTACACGAAATAGGCTGTTAAAAGTAGACAGTCACCATTTATCAAAGAAATGGAAAGAAAAACACATTTATAGAAATTGTAACGTTTCATTGGACAATATTCCATAAAATGCGTAACAGAAAAGTAATAAATATACATCGATTGATTCTACTGAACCGATGATGATAGAAAGAAAGAAATTTGGTTTAAGAGAGTTAGTTTTGCTTCAAGAGTATAGTGGAATTGGACCTGTCCGACTGGGGAAGTACCTTGCAAAAAATCGTAGCCCAATAAGATAGCTCCGTGCTATGTTGTGTTCCTAACGGTGAGCATGGTCGCCAGAGCTCCGTGAGGAAGCGTTGTGTTGGCAGTGGGAGGACTGGTAGTGATTTGTTACCGGCGCTGTCATGCATGGCAGCAGGTCTCCTATGCTGCCAGCTCAACTATTCCTCCTTAATTTACAGGGTCGGCAACGCGCGAGTGATACCGCTGGTGTTGCAAGCGTCCATAGGCTACAGTAACCGCTAATGCTTTTTTGCCACCTTAGTGTTATAATGGGCGTGTCGTGTGGGCAAATATCGCGACACAGGTAGGTACCTAACAAAGACAAAGAATAACAAAAATGATCAACCTAAAAATCCACAAGCTAAGCAATGTAGTAATAAGGCATGTGTCTCATGGCTGGACCAAATGGGTCTCCAGATCAGCAGCAATATGTGAAGCAAAGTTTAATGTTTGACGCTGGTTTTCATCTGGAGCCGTTGTGCTCAGGGAAATTGTGTGTAATGAATGAATGAGTAATTAAATGCATAGTGCATGTATGCAAGTGTGTGTGTGCGCGTATATTGAGAGTTCATTGAACCCTGAACCAAGTATATAACAAAAGATAACATCATGAAAACGATAGTAACATTCACTTTACTACCATCATTACATCAGCTGCCTCTTTAGTCTGGTGGTGCTAATCTAGAGATCTTGGGTTCCATTCCCAGCTAGAGCAAAGTGCTATTGGGTTTTTCTATGGAATCCGCAAGAGCACGTCGAAGTTTCAATAAAAGCAATAGGCTCCCCTCTATTACATAGCACACACATACCGGCGAACTGTGGATGTACAATAGTACACCTCTGCCTTCCAGGAATATAGGCGGAATGGTATGTTATGATCTACAGTTTTTTTCCGGGTCTAGGTATACTTTTTTAGTTGCCTTATTTAAATATTGTGTATATTAAAACATCATGAGGAATCCTGCATGCTTGAGAAATTTTCTTTTCGACATGTGAAGTCAGCCAACTCGAATTAATCTAGCGCAGTAGACTATAGCGTAATCCCTCTCATTCTGAGAGGAGACTGGTGCCCTGTAGTGGGACAGTTTATTGGGTTGTCTATTTATATATAGTCCTCCGCGATACAGGGCTTGTTCACAATGGCGGGTATAGAGAAAAAACCTAAAAAATGTTCCGTAACACAACATATCATATCATTCTTAATATCAATAACCATTGGCCGACCAAAAGTTAATATTAATTTACTTAACACTAAAATACTCGGCCTTTTTAACACACCAACACCCAAATACGCACCGACAGAACAAATATTTTCTATACACCATTAACAACAGTCATTACTGTCTGTCTGTACATCAAAGCAGCCTTCCAAACGTATCATTAGAAAAAAAAGATACTAATTACATAGTATCGGGTTAGACGCTATTGTTGTTAGAGCTATATGGATCATTGTTAAGCACCACCTTTGAGGTTATGAATATCATTTGATTATTATGTGCTGTAAATAGGGCTGGGTAAATAAATTATAAGGTAAGACATAAGTACTGGAATTGTAATTAACCTGCATTTGTGGGTTAAGAGTTGACAGCGTCATTGATTTTATTATTCTGTTTTTGATACCTATATAATATTTTACGTTTGACATATTTTTACGTGGGAGAGCCATGCTGCTCCCCATTCGTGCCGAAGTATGGCTCTCCCACGTAAAAAATAATGATGAATTTTGATAATAAAAAGAGGCCCAGCAGTGCAGTAGGAATTAAGCTAGGCTATTTAAGTTCACTCATATTGTGAGAATTTATAACATGAAAGTAATGTGTCATAATTTTCTGTGTAATTAGTGACTCACATTCATATGAGGAGCCATTCTCGGAAGTTATAATTAGCAGAAATGTGTTGACTTTTTAAAATGTCAAACACTCATATTTTATTTCTTTGAATAAGTGACGGATACTGTTAATGCGTGCTTTATGTATTTAAAGAGACTGTATGTTCTTCGAATGGATTAAAATACACCCACATTTTGTTGGGAACAAGGCGTGGTTCTCGTGAATGTCACGAATCCCATGGTGACTATAGGGCAATGGGAGGCCAATGCGGTTTTTAATCGGTATGTCGAATCATCATCATCGATGTCCCCTAGCCAGCCGCCGCCGAGTTGGCTCAAATGCTAAACGATCTTGGCAAGGCAAGCCTCGACGTCGGACTTAGGATGAACATGTCAAAGACCAAGTTGATGACGAATAATGCGCATCACAGAATAGCAATGGAGGGTTAGGAGATTGAGTACGTCGATGAGTATCTTTATCTGCGTCAAGTAGTCTCTTTCCAGGCAAGAATAAAGAAGTTGCAAGACGCACAGAAAATGCCTAGAAGAGTTATTGAATAAAAAATAAAATAAGTCTAGGTCTAGGTTTAGCTGAAACTAGGTAACTTTTGAAATATGTGGGGTAATTTTTACAAGGACCATACACAGATACCGAAGGAACCAGTCGCGTAATGACATATGTAAGCAATACATATTTTTTTATGGATTAAGTCGGCAATCGAGCTATCACGCCGCCTAGTGGTAAGTAGTCATGGTTGCCCATGGACACCTGCAAAACCAGAGGAGTTGCTGATACGCTGTTGACCCTTAAGAGCCCCTATGGACTACAGACTGCCAGTCTCAGCAACCAAGGGGGAACTTATCATTGTACAATGATGTATGTTTTTTTTTTATGCGATAGGATGGCAAACGTGCAGACGGATCGCCTGATGATAAGCGATTACCGCCGCCCATAGACACCCGCAACACCAGAGGAGTCACGAGTGCGTTGCCGACCTTTTAAAAAGGGATTGGGCCTCCGGTAACCTCACTCACTCGGCGAAACACAACGTAAGCGTTGTTTAACGCCAGATTTCTGTGAGGCCGTGGTATCAGGAGAGTCATGCTTCGGCCGGCAACGCACTCGTGACTCCTCTGATGTTACGGTTGTCTATGGGCGGCGGTAATCGCTTACTATCAGGCAATCCGTCTGCTGGTTAATGTAAAAAAAAAAAATCAGCTAAAAGTCGATAATAGCCTAGTGGTAAAACCGTTACACTGCCAAGTCAAAAGGTTTTGAGTTCAAATACAAGGCACGCACCTTTGACTTTTCCGAATCATGTGCATATTAATTGTTAATTATCACTCACATAAGCGGTGAATGATAAAATGTCTGTTGCTGCTGAATAAAGCTCGTCCCTTAGGACATCCACAATGACCAGTTACCTATACCAAATTATTTTGCAATGACTTTAGAATTATTGACTTTAACCGTTGCTTGTGTTATTGGATGATCATTTTTATAAAACTGATATAGCAGACTTGCGCTCTTGATTACAGAGCACCTTATGTATTGGCTATTATTCCAACGCGATCATTTGTAGAAAGTGAGAAAGGGTTGGCGCTAGTTAATATGTAGAGTGACATCCCTCTCTCTCCGTGACTCCAGACGTGCCTTCTTGGTCTATCGTCACATCACTATTTAAAAACAAAAGACTCTCGAAGACCTAACATTGCATTCCCATACAGTTGCAAGCGAAAACAATCCTTGTTATTTACCGATGTCTTGCTATCGAAAACTAATCATGTTATTTTACGATAATGTGCAAATAACACTGGACCATTATGGTTAAAAGACAAATGCCCCACTTATTTTTTCTCGTTCACTAAAAATAACAAAACTGGTTCCAATGATTCATTCACATAAACAACCAAAAAAGGGAAAATGTTTTTTTTTAATAAGTATGTCTTATTATATCAATTATTTCGGACCCAATTGGTTTCAATTATTTGTTTTCTGGGCTCTATGGACGCGGGTTTTGACCGAGCTATTAAAACTAAAAACTATTGTTAAAACAATCATCTTATTACCGTAACAATGTTTTTGAAGGGATAAACGTGATGCTGAGTAACACACGGTCAGAAAGTTTGTCGAACAAAGAAGCGTAAGTACCTGCTTGTTTAAGTTTATAACCGACTTCAAAAAAGAAGGAAGTTCTCAATTCGACTGTATTTTTTTAATGTTTGTTACCTCAGAACTTTCAACTGGGTGAACCAATTTTAATGATTCTTTTTTTATTTGAAAGCTGGTACTTCCCGTGTTATCCCATTTCGTCTAGTTTTGACAATGGCATCCGTTAGAAAACCATATAAGTCTTAAATTTGCATTAAGTATGTGCGCGACAAATGACGAATAATTCAATATTTGATTTCAATATAAAATTTTACTCGCTACTAAAAATGTTTAAATAAATTAACTTTTATAACAAAAAGTAAAACCGCCTTCAAAAACATAAAAATAATGTTAGGTGCACAACAGTTTCGGAAGTCGGTGGCGAAAACAAAAGTTCAAACCAAATCGAAAGCACCGACATCTGAAACTGTCGGTGCTTTCTTTACTTTCCTCTAGGCAAGCGCGCTCCATCGTAGATCGTAGTATCGCTTAACATCAGGCAAACTAGCGGTCAAGCGTAAGCCTATCACGAATAAAAAAAAAAGGCTTGGATAATGATGGCATAGAATGAAACATAGGTATACTATAATCTCACACAGTAATATTACATTTATATTAATTCTAGACTGTTGTCCGCGGTTTCACTCCCATTCCAACGGTTTTATGGCCTATGTTTCGAACATCTAATCTTTCTTAATACCGACATTCACCAAAATTGATTTAGGCGTGAGGATCTAAACAAATAGATAGACGGATAATATTAACTTAAGCATGATTTAATATAATTATATTCTGCCAACAAGTTTTTCAATCTACATAACCGTAATCTCCGTCACTTTTTTATCTCTCCAATCCTTCTGAGAACGGATGTCCAGAGCATCCGTTTAATCGTACAGTCCAAAAACAACTGACTGCCATAGGCATAAATATACAAACCAATATAAAATGTAGCGTTAAGAAGATAAGGGCGAAAATTGAGTGTACAATTTCCGTGATGATATCAGTATCTCAGCGGTGAACTGTGCATAAAGTGGGCAACTAATGACGTGGCTGGCCGAAAAGAAAAAAGAAACTGGCAACAGATACGTATTCGATTTTATTGGTTACTTATTTTTTTTTTTAAAAAAGGGTGCCGATTGAGACTGCGTGTAAATATTATATTTTTAGTTCATCCAGTGAGTGAGAGAACTGTATTTTTATTTAAGATCTTTATGATCTGATTACAAAGCTTAGTTTCCATTGGCTGACACTTGAAATAAATTGAGAGATTGAGAACTTAATATCAATACTAGATAAAAATTGTCTCTTTAGTCTAGTGACTACTAAGCGAGTGCGGTAAAGTTATCAAAAATTGCATTCGCTTACATTTATTTCCAGTGAAGTATTTTGGACGAAATGGTAGAGTAGGAACCTAGATAAACGGCATCGGAATCCGAATAATAACAGAATTTAATTAAATTATGTTTGAATTACAATTTATTTCGGTATTACGTTTGTAAGAGAAATTCTCTTACAAACGTAAACGAACTCTTAACGTGTGTATGACAAGATGTATAAACGTGAAAGAAGTATGCAAGAAAGAAAAAGAAAGTCTGTACTCTCTGCCTACCCCTGTGGAAAAACGGCGTATGTATATTGAGTCATTTCCAGACACTAAAGAATAGCGTAGTTAAACATGATTTGGTGAGACTTTAACCAGTGTTCGGTAATACAAAGAATGTCAATGTTATTATAGTTCATAAATAATTCAATTTCTAAATCTTTATTCATCATTCCTTGTATATTCTGGTGAACCAGCTTGATTATATCACCTTTTTTATGCACTATTGAAGAATAATGTGGTGTAAAAGTATTTCCTAAATTTTCATTTTTCTGCAGTAAGTCAATGCAAGAGGTTGTCTCTATTGTCTTCATATCCGTCGTAGCTCCGAGTCATATGTAATTAGCACAGCATTGCTAATGACGTCAACACCTGTTGCCTTTACCTGTCATAAGTCTCTGCTAGAAACAAAATAAATCCAGGTGAGAAGCAAATATGAAGCTTGCCATCGTGTGAATATGAATTCTCATATAATTTATCTTTTACTTCTGCTGATATTATAATATCAAGCCTGTGTTAGACAAAAAGGTAGGCAGATGTGTACTGTTGTATACTCGCAGTTTACTCCTCCTAAGATTACTGCCATTAACTGAAATTTATCCAGATACCATTCTAATTAACTCCGGTGGTTAAGTCGGCTAACGAGCTGACGAGTCACCTGGTGGTAACTTTTCATTGTCACCCATGGATGTTTTCTCGCCTCTTACGAGATGTCTATCTAAGGATTAGTATTCCAACCCCTGGCCACACGAGGAAAACACAAAATTATTGTACAATACCATAAAATTATTGTCTAAATGAACTAGCTAAATCAATCTATTACATAAAAAAGCTGCATTTAAATCATCCCTTTGCGAGCTATGGTGTTATTGACAAACCGACGGACGGAGCCTCAATGTTTTTTCAGTTGTCAGTTAAAAAGTATTATTTTTTACAGACCCTGACAAGAATCCCAGACAACAGCCTCACCAAAAAGATTAAAACAATGTAAAATCAATTAAACACAAAATCTCGAAAAGTCACCCTTCACTTCACGGCCCCTTTCTAATCGACTAAACAATCGATTTAGTCGATTAGTTCCACTCGATTCGACTATGCAATGTTTACTTTATTACTGAACATTCTACGTGTTGTAAGTCAAGAGGACGCAAGGGAAAATCTCATTAGATAGGGTCAAGTTTGACGTTCACTTAGTTTTAAAGGTAAACTTCTACAGAGCTCTGTATGTTTTGTTGGTTAAAAGTGAATTCAACGACAACGAAATGCCTATTTTATGTTCATAATACTAGCTGTTGCCTACGATTTCACTCTCATCTCAAACGACATTATGGGACAAAAGGTATCCTATATCCTTCTTCAAGGTATACTCGTAATCTATCTATATAGAAGCGGCGATAACCTAATGGCTAGGGCGTCGGACTTGCGATCATGTGGTTGCCGGTTCGAAACTACCATTGCACTACCGACGTGAACCCACTCGTAACACAAGCATTAAGCTTAGCACGAGGGGTTAACAAGGTTAGTAAGAAAAAAGCTTACTAGTAAAAATGCATCAAAATTCGCTAAGCGGTTTTGGCGTGATAATGTAACATACAGATAGAGTTATTTTCGGATTATGTTTCAAGATTCGCATGATGATGATGTTTCGCAAGATATTGTATGTACTAAGGTATTTCGTGATTCGTAGTTTGGACATTGAATACAGCATAGTTGGAAAAAGTCTAAAACGAAGACGTAAGAATTTTGCTGTTAGTAACTTTGTATTTTATCTCACAAAAAGAGGAAATTGGGGTGAAAAGTGAACGTAATATATTACAAACTGTAGGTACTTTCCTATAAGTTACTTTAAGGGTTGTTTCCTCGTTGTGTTTTATTCATAGCCCGGCTTGTTATGAATATATTTACGTCGCTTTACTTTAAAATTAAAGTTTCTTAATTTTTTACTCAAAGGAGAACAATTTTCATGTCGTAGATAAATGGAAATTAAAGGAGGAAGGTATTATAAACTTGAATGTCGAGTAAAGTAGAAAATACATACATAGATACATTTATGCCTTTCTCCCTCGGAGTACTTGCTATGATTCCTGCAGTATGAGTACATACTTCTCATAGTAGATACCTAAGTAAAAAAATTCAATATACACTATAGACTCAACTATCAAAATTGTTTATCATTATCAAAAGATCATATATCATCATCATATCATCTTTCTTCTATCTTTTTCGTTTCAATGATGATTTTTTTTTTCAATTTATTGCAATGATTGACTGTATGCTGCAGTCACCATACTACGAATGGATTGATCAACTTCATTGCTCTTTCATGTTTGACAAATAGACATAAATCTATGTGATAATAGTCTCGCATTCAAAGACTACTATTTCATTTAATTGGAGAGAGAAACTGGTTGTTTGGAACGCTTCACATAAATAATACATCAACGCCACCAGTAGTAAGAACTTGTTGACTGCCATAAATCAATATAGAATTTTAATTAAGAGAGTTGTACCTGTTTATTAGACTGCTTAAGTTATAATAGTTTCTGTAACAGGAATGGGTCAATGAGATACTTATTGAAGAGCTGACCACAACTATGGACAGAAATCATAGCATACATAATCAACCCATTATACTGTCCCACTGCTGGGCACGGGTGTCCTCTCGGAATGAGAGGGATTAGGCTATAGTCCACCACGCTGGCCTAGCGCGGGTTGGCAGACTTCACACACCGTTGAGAAAATCTCTCAGGCATGCAGGTTTCCTCACGTTGTTTTCCTTCACCGTTTAAGCGCGTGATAATTATCTAATAATACGCACATGACTTCGAAAAGTCAGAGGTGCGCGCCTTGGGTTCGAACTCGAGACCTTTGACTAGGCAATCCAACGGTCATACCACTAGGCTATCACTGTTTATTAGGTTCTTACTGGACAGAAATCAATGGAAGATAATTTATGAGATCTCCGTGAGGTGAGAAGTATATAAGATCTGAACAGTAATTCTGGTAATTAAATATGTAACTTCGATCTAGTCTATGATAGATAAATATGGTAAATGTCAAATGGTATTCTGCTAAACTAAAAACAACTTCAAAAGCGAACAAATTAGGTCGAAAATTGAAACAAATGTGACATTTGCGAGGTTAATGATACTGAAATTGGACTGCAAAATAAGAAATTGCAACCACTAAACCAACCTAATAGAAGTCGCTTTGTGTAAAATACAGCTACGTTTAGCTAGTCTGGAAGATGACCTCAAACATAGTTGTGTAAAGGTTAGAATGATATTGAATAGACCTACCAGTGTCATAAAAAAGCTAATATTTTTTTAATAACACCCCTAAAATCCATAGAAAAACATTAGTACATTTTTAATAGCAATCGAATCGTTCATCACATTAGCATATTGATTGGAACGGTCATGGTAGCGAGCACCGCTGTCACAGCACTGTATCATATCAATCGTGGTGTCAGGAGGACTTTTGAATGAAAAATATTTTTTTGGAGTTAGGTATGGTTTAGACTAGACATGGGATGGGTTCCCGGTTTGGATACCGGTATCCGACAGATTCGGTAGACTTTTCATTTTGTTGTGTGGGCACCAAGACTTCTTGGTAGATAAGTATTTACATTTGTATGTCAACAATACAATGCCGTTAGCAATTTACAAATTTTGAGTCGCCTTCGCCGCTTATTTTTTTGGATAACCAGGCTGACGAGCCTCCTTGTGGTAAGTTAATAACCCCTCAGTTCGTCGCCATACGAGTGGTTAATGGACACCTGCAACACCAGAGGAGTTGCTGTTGCGTTGCCGACCCATAACAGCCCTTAAGGACTCCAGAGTCGTAGCAACCGAAGAGAAACTGGCTTTTACGCTCAAAAGTCGAAACACACAACAAGGTGCTTTACGACAGAATCCGATGAAGGGTGCTCACCAGCCAATCAAACTCCAAGAGGTCCTGCCACCGAGCAATACAAATTATACCTTTTTACACCAAAGGTGAGCGTAGCGAAGAGAAATTTGAAATACCAAATGAAAATCAATTCTCGCCCATAGCATCCTCGCCTCCCTTCGCTAGTCTAAAACCAACTTTATAGTACCTAATCAATAATAAAAATATAGGTATAGTAGGAATAAATTATTTGATAGTCGTTCTCAAGTGAATAATGAAGTAACCATAATAAGTACTTGTAATAAATTACCAATTTGATAATCTCATTTATATTTAAGTAAAATTGTAAGTTAACAGTGAACACTCGTAGGTTTTCATTTTTTGGTAATTTATTTTATAACTAGCTGCTTCCCGCGGATTCACTCGCTTTCCAAGAGGATTTACCTTAACCCAGCTTCTTGATGGCGTATCAAGATCAAATATGCACCAGATTTTAAGTTATACATCCAGCCATACGATTGTGAAAACCAAATCCAATTTCATGCATTAGTTTTTGCGTGAAACATACATATAGACAGACAGACAGACCAAAATTAAAAAAAAATATATTTATATGGTTAGGTCGGCAAACGAACAGACGAGCCACCTGATGGTAAGTACCGCCCATGGGCACCTGCATCACCAGAGAAGTTGCTGATGCGTTGCCGAGCTTTAAGAGCCCCTGCTACGACGGCTCTTAGGACAGACTCCGACGTAAGGGTGGTCGCCAGCCAGTCAGATCCCGAGAGGTCCTACCACCGAGCAAGTCAGATATTTTCTCGGCTCTTACGAGATGCCTATGTGAATGGCAGTGAGGAACTTTATTCTAACCCGTTCCTTTTATTCAATACCTATCTATAAATATATTATATAATATTATATAATATATAATTTTATTATTATGTATACTAGACACGCCTTTTGCCCATACAAGTAGGCAGTTTAGTATGATGACACGTTTGGCGTAGCGGCCGAGCGATCGGGTTTTGCACCGCGTGTTGTGGGTTCGAACCCCACACGGAGGAAATATTTGTATGACCTACAGGTAATTGTTCCGGGTCTGGGTGTTTGTATATGTGATAATTTGTGTTTGTAAGCGTACCTACGATACAGGAGAAAAATCCTAGAGTGGGGCAACGTTTTTTAAAAAAGAGAAAATAAACTACAGAACGCTACTTGCTACCATACATGCATTACTTCTTTACTTCTCGTTTGTCTTAAAATACATTTAGAAAAAAAATTGCTTCATTAATCTAGTAGTCCGCAGCCCGACTGTTAAGTTAGAGGTCCTGGGTCCTAATCGCAGCTTGAGTAATTTTTTTTTAATTCTTATGTAATTAAAAATAAATTATATTATTTTATATTTTTATGAAAAAAGGATTTTATGAAATTCTCAGTAATAGCTCTAAGTTTGGATTTGTGCCCGGTTAATGGCAATATGCTCGCCCCAATTACATGGGACTTAAACATACCGAAGAACTATGCTGCCTAACCCTTCGGACATTGCAGGCGTGATGGTATGTTATGTTATTATTTTTGTTCCCACGATTTTATAGTTATAATAAATAGTAGTTTATTTCGTAGCCACTGGGCATACAATCTGATACGAATGTATCTGCTTTCCTTAACATCTCCGTTCACACGATTTTTAAAAGAAAAAGAATTACGTAAGAACATTTTAAAAATAAGACTAACAAACACGCACTTGAGAGTCATAAAATATCTGACTACTTATAACCCGAATGATATTATTTATGTACTACTGTTGTTCCCGGTTTCACTCGTATCCCCGAGGGTTTTTTGAGATTAAAGATAGCCTATGTCCTTTTCCATAGTCCCATCTATCGCATAACAAAAATTCAATAAAATTGATTTAGCGGTTTAGACGTGAAAACGCAACAAACAAACAGAGTAACTTTCCCATTTATATGGATTCAATTCAATAAAATTGTTCACCAACAATTGCTCACATTAAACTCTGTGCGCATTAGAACAGTTAAAACAGTTTTTTTTTATGGAATAGGGGAGCAAACGAGCAGACGGATCGCCTGATGGTAAGCGATTATCGCCGCCCATGGACACCAGCAACACCAGAGGAGTCACAAGTGCGTTGCCGAACTTTTAAAAGGGGGTTGGGCCTCCGGTAACCTCTCTCACTCGGCGAAACACAACGTAAGCGTTGTTTGACGCCGGTTTAAGTCACGTTCAACAAATACGTAAATATGTAGATATAATATACAATTTCGTCGCGCTTGGCTTAAAGCTTTCCCGTAACTCATTATTAAAAAATAACACCGCAACTTTTTGACAGCAAAATATTCAATTTCGATTTATTTCCAAAGTTATTCATCAATTCAGGAATCTATTGTTACTCAACATCGAACTTTGTGCTGCTGTGTTAAGGCTGTGAAAAGCTTTGTGGCACGGCAAATAAAGTTGGTAATTCCGGTGTCAGGAAATGTCAGGCGTATCAATTGACAGTTGGAAGTTCGTCTCGTGTTTTTTGGGCGTAAAAAATGATAGGAATGAATTAAATACGCTGTATGATATATTTGTTTTCGGAATTGCCAACTTTTAGCGAATAACTTTTTGACATAGGGTTGGCAAAAGTTTTAGGTTTGTCAGATTTAGCAACCTTATTTCTATATGAAAATTTCGCGATTTCTTTCTTGCGAAATGCCATCCATTCATCGTTTCTCAGATTCATAATCTATACTTACTTACAATATAATTATAACAAGTCGATGTCTGTACATTATAGATATTAAAGAAAAACTAATAATGTTCAATATTGCTCAATTCCATGCAGTAGTTTTTGCGTAGTAGACGGGGGTCTTTATTAGAGCATAAAGACCCCCCGTCTTTATTAGAGCAACAGAAGCCAAAATATCAATTTTTTGACTGTCTGTCTGTATGTTTGTACGCGCATCACGCAAAAACTACTGCATGGAATTGAATGCAGTTTTCACTAATGTATTGCTAGAGGTCTAACTTAAAATCTGGTGCATGTTTCAAATTGATACGCCGCCTAGAATCGGACCTATATGCTATGTTAATCTCTTTGGGACGTGAGTGAAACTGCGGGCAACAGCTAGTAATAATAATGTTAATGTAATTAATTCTTCAGGGATAAGTGAATGCGGTGTTTTAAGTGAATTGATGCAACTAAATAACTGGTTACTAATCTATAACGAACCATAATTTCCTTCATTACACACCAAATACACAGGATGAGCAGTTGATAAACGTAGTTTTCCATTCCCATCCCATAGAGAATTAAATTGCTCCCAATTAAAATTGCTCAATTAATTAAGAAAAAATATTTAAAACCAGTTGGCGATAATTAGAAGTGTACCATTAAATTGTTTAACACTTTCATCTGAAATGTTGTTGATCGGGGTACAAACCTTAGAGGACAGGTTTTTTCTTATTTTTTAGGGGTCCGTAAAAGCTCTTATGTTATGATATGCAGTGGTCGGCGTAGGTAGTGTTATTTCGCGGGATTCGTCGATCGTGCATAACGTGGACATACCTTCTCATCCCAAAATCGCGGGATTTTTTAAAGATGCACATTCGATCAAATGTTACCTATATATAATTTACAAACGCCGTCCACTGATGATAAATGATAACTATGTATGAATGTCCATAACCATACAATTCATATTTTGATAAAGTTAGCAACTGCCTTACTAGTTTAGTGGTCCCAAGCGATACTGCTACGCGCGAGGTCCAGTCCATTCCCAGGTCGAACAAAGTGTTATTGGGTTTTTCTATGAAATTCTCAGTAGCAGCTCGGAGTCTGGATTAATGCCCGGTTAATGGCAATAGGCTCGCCCCCTATGACATGGGACCACTACCTAACCACATGACATACTACCTAACCATTCGGGGATTACATACAGCAAGGACATTGTCCACCACACTAGCTTATGTATGCAGACTGGCAAACTTTACATGTGATACTGTCGAAATCATTTCTCAGATGAGAATTTTTTTTCCATGCAGATTTCCTTCGTCATTTAAACGAGTAAAAAAATACTGAATTTGAATTCAAGGGGCGTACCTTGGGCTTGAAGTCGAGACCTAGTCAATGGTCATATAAGTTATATCTAGATTAGCTTGTAGCGACATCTACCGCGCTACATAGAAAGTAGACGGACAAATCCTGAATCGCGCAAGTGAAGTTTGCAACGCTCTTTGTATTATACATATACAACCGCCCGACAACAACCGTCGGGCAATAACATCCGCCTGGTCGGAGGATCCTCCCTTTGGCGGGAAGGGCAACACACCCTCGCCCCTGCAAAACGTGTCATATAGGTAGATTCATGTATTATTTAAGCGATACATATTTTGAGGATATTTTAGTGCAGCTTCTAAGTGGTCATACGTAAGTAGGGCTGATTAAAAACTGCAAATTCCTTCTCTATAGATTACCGGGATACCAACGCGTCACAAACTTTCCAATCAAAAAGAAATTACTGTTTCTATAACGACAATATGACTAAGGAACCCAACACACATGTTTTGACCCTCGCTTGCCATATTATGTTTATGTCTTTATTTTTTTACAGGAAATACCAAATATTTACGAGGTAATTTTAATGAGATGAGTTTTAGCACTAACTTCCTTTTGCGTTATAATAAATAGTTATTTTGTTTATAATATTCTAGAAATAGATTATATTAGGGTAATATTCCTTACGTAATATTTCGTACATGTATTATGTTCCGAGACGAAAAAAGTTTTTTGTTTAGAACCATAGAGAATAGGAGAGGCCACTTGATACGACACGACAACTTCTTTAGAACTATACGAGAAGGTAAAATGAGGAAGGCCTCATTTTCCTTCAATTCTAGATTTTTTTGGAACAAGTGAAGGAAAGGGGTATCAAGAGGTAAAACGGAAAGCAGAAAATAGAGAACAGTGGCGATTGCTCCACCGACAAGAGCTTTTAATAAAAAAAAAACGATGTTCCGGGCTTAAGATTGTATGTGACAATTTGTTTTTAAGAGCACTTACCATAAAGATACCATCCATATCCAGCATATGGGGCAACGCAAAACGGGGCAATAAAAAAATCTTCTGTACAAATGGACGACCCACATTACTAGTAAACTTAAAAAAAATACACCCGACGATTACTTTCTTAGGTTGTATCCATGTCCTGTCCCATGTTTAATTTGGTGTTAAAATAAAGTATTCTATAAACTGAGAATTTTATTCTACTTGGCCTTGGAATCGAATCCAGGAACCCATTATAGAAGCAGACCGGTTAGCCACTACGTCAATCGTTCCATTGGAGTCCGGACAGATACACTCTAACATGGTTGCTACTACGAATTTCATTCTACTCAACCTAGGCATTGATCCAGATACACCCTAAAATGCTTAGAGAATTTCCGTCTCCTTTTTTGCAGAAGATAGAAAACCAGACATTATAACGCCTCGAATTTATATGTTTAAATCTAAACCTAGTTTACTCAGACATAAATAAACCTGACGTGTTTTAGTATAATTTAAATGAAGGCCACAAAAGTTTTGACATTAAAATCGCGTTAGCTGGAGCGAATTAAATACTCGTATTGGTATAAAGTTTTGTTAGAATTGTTAACGGTAAAATGAATTTTAGTAGGCCCTAATATTGTGACACTCACATAATGCCAATTCAGAAGAAGAGAGAGTACAAACATAATAGGACTTTAATATTCAAGAGTCGCTATAGCTGACTGCAAAAAATACATACTAAATCATTAATTTTTAGTTTTAGACTTAAAAGAAATCATGATTTTTTTACTTTCTTTCAACGTTTTATTTCAGAAATCGTCTGTATCCCTGCACCGTGCTTGCGCTTAATTAACACAAAGAAAGACTATTTACCTCATATTTGCCGGGATATTGTAGGTAATGGAAAATTATAACTACTAATTGATGACGTGAGAGAGAAAGATGGCGTTATTTAACCTGAATTGCGGCACCCCTCTCGCACAATTTAAAATGATCGCGTTAGATAAAATCGATTGGTGTATAGTTTGTCGTTTGTTTTATGATTTCATACATCTTATTGAAGGTCAGGACACAATTCTAAACTCGCTGCCTCTGAGAATTTGCTAACAGGAAAACTCATTAACGCTTTGCCCAAACTGAGAATTGACCTCACGCGTAGCAGCTGTTCACAAACATTGAGGATGCCTATTTAAAACTAGCTTCTGCTCCCGACTTTGTCTGCCTGGACTTCAGAATTTGGTCCGACTTGGATAAAAAGTAGCCAATGTATTATTTCAGCCTATAATCTACCTTTATGCCAAATTTTATCCAGGTCTTTTCAGCCGTTCTGGCATGAAAGAGAGTAACAAACATCCATACAAATCCTCACAAACTTTCACATTTATAATATTAGTAGGATACAGTCGTAATGGTGAATAATATCAGAAATACCAAAAAACACAAAATTTGTGTACCTAAACTCTATCGCGGATGCAATTAAAATGTAATAAAACTGAGAAAACACGATAAAATACCCACAGCCGCATAGGCTAATAAATTATCTAGCCTCTCGCTCCCGCTTAATAGCGTATGGTCCCTAGTGGCTACACTTGATGGGAAAATACCGAGGCAAATCTATTTTTTACCATTTGCAAGCAATATTATGAAATATTTTATATGAAATATCAAAACTTATATTATTTTTTACTTTGATGGAAGATGATTTTGAGGTCTAATTTCATGGGACTGATAGTATCTATTAAGAATTATCAAGTACTAATTGGAATTTTATAAATGACCTAACTCTATGTTGCAAGTACCTATTAGGTTTAGATTATTTTTTTACTAGTTTCTGCCCGCGACTTTGTCTGCATGACTTCAGGATTGGGTTCCACCTGGATAAAAAGTTGCCTATGTGTTATTCCAGGCTATAATCTAGCTGTGTACCAAATTATATCAGCATTCCGTTCAGCCGTTCTGAAAGAACGTCCGTGAAAGAGTAACAAACATCCATACATATATACCGACAAACCTTCACGTTTATAATATTAGTAAGGATAACAATTATACAATGTTGTGTGGGTAACAAGTTGAGATAGCAACGTTTGCTTTAAGTCGGTAGAAGTTTTTCCATTGGCAGGGCGAGTTAAGGATTTTTCACATCACCAAAAAAATTGTGACGACTATAATTATAATGTCTAAAAGATAAATGGCTAATATTAGCCTATCGCAATACCCATATGAATAACGCTTTTTATCCAAAAACTACAAAAGAAAGATACTTTATCCACGTCTGGCATTATAATTCCCAAATCGTTGATAAATTTGCTTTTCAACAAATTACCAATTATTATGATATTGTATGAAATTTACATACACGTGTACCTATTTGTTTAAGCTGGTATATTATGTTGTCTAATGTATCTTGGCCGGCGGCTAAATGTGAAACTAAATTAAAACGTACTGAATTTGGAATATCAGTTGTTATGTGACTTTGTGAGCCGCGCCTCGACGAAGTGCCAAGTAATGTTGGTCCTTTTGTACGAATATTTCCCTTGTCATTAATTAAAATTATTTTGCGTTGAAAACAGTTTTTACTAGGAGCGTTTTGCAGTACGAATCTTGTTTACTATAGTTAATTAACTTCTGTCGTCGTATGTATTAACAAGGAAAAAACAAATCATAATTTCACATTATTTTATATTTACTCTCTGAAAATGCAATTAATGTAGATTTTATTTATTAAAACCTTTATTAAAACTTGCTTCGTTCCGTGTACCTTGTTCATTTTACTTTGACAAATAGTATATTACTTTGTTGACTAATATGTTATGTATTTATTTCTCGAGCAGCACCTATTGATTAAAGCCCGGCTTACATGAACCCAACGAAATAATTTTGGCGTTAATATCTCGTGCCAAGACAATAGCTCAAGACAAAATGATCCGCGAAATCTTCAATATCAATTCAATAGCAATAGGCTTATTGGAATATTGCATCACCAAAAAAATACTGTTTTTGAATACTATTGAAGGAATTTTGTCATCCCAAAAATAACTCGAAACAAAATCTCTTCACAAACCATTACTTCTGTATACCTGTGTTTGTTATGGACCTATGTTGCTTTCAACTGTAATTTTATACAAACATAACTGTTGAAATTTACGTTTCCCTTTATTAGTCATACAGAAACCAATAAAATCTCCAATACATTTTAATTTTATACTTCCTTTGCATAACCGATAAATTGTTATTTTTGGGAAAAAAATCTGCAAGAATTCTACGAAACGCCAATCGTTGTAATCGATAAGTCGCCGTGGTATGCGCGAGTATTATTTATTTTTTTGTCATTTTATTCACACTTGACACCTGTTTGACTGGCTACGACTTATCTTGTTTTTATTAGAGTTCCGCACTAAAAAAACAGTTTCTTACAATTTCACCGATATTAGAGTATACAAATATTGTTATTGTAAGTATAGCAAAACATTTTGTTAATACGTTTGAAGTTTACCTATTTTTAGGAACAATATTTACCAACTATATTAATCGATTCAAAATAAAAAATGAAAACTTGAATGACATTTTTATTTTATAAGATTAAAGGCCCGGCGGAGTTTGAATTGCCCAGAAAAACGTAATACCGAAATAAATCGTAATCCAGACAATATTCTATCAAATTATGTTATTATTCGGATTTGGATACCGTTAATCTAGGTTCCTACAGTACTATTTTGTGTACTACTACTTCACTGGAAATAAAAGACCGGAAAATCGTTTCAAACTTGGTAAAGTTATCAAAAATTGTATTCGCTTACGTTTATTGTCAGTGAAGTATTTTGGACGAAATGGTAGAACCTATATTAAAGGTATCGGAATCCGAATAATAACTGAATTTGATTAAATTGTGTTTAGATAAGAAAAAAAATACGATTTATTTCGGTATTACGTTTGCAAGAGAAATTCGGTCCGCCAGACTTTGAAGGGTTTAAATAATTATAAATTTAGGTATTTCGTCAGCTATAAGACAGATAGGTGGAAAATTTGCATGAATAGTAACATGTTTTTCATTATCATCTACAGTGTAACACAACATTATAATTTTGAAAATGTTGTGCTGGATGCGCCCAACCGTATACGGAACCTCATAGTCTAATTTGAAATCAGCCTGGCATCTTTTTTCCATAAAGTGACGAATCAAAAACCTGTTTAGCAAATAAACCATTGTGTTGCGTGTCTTTAATTTCAGATTTTTGCACTTTCAAGTTGTCAGAGTAAAAAAAGAATCAAAAAGTACCGAGATCGATAGCCGTTGGTTTTTAATAATAAGGTACGCTTTTTAATTATTTTGTTCGAAGCTTACGACCAGACATAAAATTAAGAGGGTTTTCCATTTTTTTTTGGTTTTGTTATAATTTGTCTTTGAATAGTTTATTTTAAATGCTTAAACTCTAATAGTAGTTTCGTAGAGTGTACTCTTTAAATGACCATTAAAAGGTTAAAAAGAAGTGGATCAATTATTATTTCTATAACAAAACCAGGTGGGTAAGTATTCCTAAGCAAAATTATGTCATTTGTATTTACTTTGCTATATTATAGGCTAATCTACTATTTAACTTAAAATAACTTCATTATGATGGTTTACTGAAATACGAAAAACTTACCAATTAAGAAGTATCAACTATTGTTTTATCACTTTGAATAAAAAAAATAATTTATAATCTCGTATGGGTTCAAAACTAATGTGTTTAATTAGTAAGTATAATTATACAAAATCACTAAAAATTCTACATATCATAATGACTACTTTTATTTTATCTTAAATTACAAATAACATAGAAAGAAATCTCTTTCGAAACACGTTTTCGGAGTAAATCTCCGAAATAAAAGAGTAAACTTAATCCATATAAGTTATTACAAAGTGGGCCATAAACAATAAAAGTTACTTTATAAACTGCAGTAACTTTAAAGGTCTCTTAATTTAAACTTTATCTGTAAGACGATCGCTACAGCAGACCACACACGATGAGATTAAAAAATAGTACATTTTAGTTGAGTATCACTTACTGCAGTTAAATCAGGAGCTTTTCGCAGATTTTTTTATCGAAAATGAAAATGGTGCCTGCGTTGAGATAATTATAGTAGGTTAATATGAGTATACCTCAACGTTCTTTTGCTAGTACACAATTTCCGGTTCAATTAAAGTGGATTAATAATATTCATACTTAGTAATCACCATCACTTATTGTAATAGGTTAGCCTGCTGGGATGAGACACTAAAATCGTAAATCATTTTAGTATTACATACTCTACTCATATTCTCTTTATTACTTGAAAACCAACTTTTTTTATAAATTTGATGGTCCTTTATTATTTGTCTATTAATTTAAATTCTTAAGTAGGTATTTTGTACCCACATTTATGAATATCATACTGAACGTCGCGAGTTGCGAATGCAAAGCGTAAAAACATTTGTGTGGACAAAAGACGAAAACCAGTTGCAATAACAAGTAACGGTAAAAAGCATTGGTCCTTTTATACGCGAAAACCAATGTAGTTAACTGTTGATTTCATTGATAACTTGACGTATTTATTTATTCTTTGCCATCACTCGTGTCGAGATGCTAATGAGATGAGTATTTTAAAGAATACAACGAGCATTCGTTGTATTAACGGGGTTCAAACTGTACTTTTTATTTAGGATAGAAATTGAATTTGCTTTTAAGATATACTTAAAGTGGATGTTCACGGAATGGAGTATTGAGCTGTATAACTAAGTGTTTTAGAAGTTAAGATTCCTTAATTTACTGAAATGTAATAAATAAATAAATAATAATACTTACCCCATATTAATAAAAATATATAACGTCTTTTAGACTTCTTATAGCTATAATATACATATTTTATTTTTCCCTGGCATAGAATATCACGTGTCAAAATAAGACAAAACACATTATAACTAGGGAAATTTTGTAAGACGTTTTATATTTTTTATGAATAATGTGTAAGTTATGTTTTTTTTTTGTATAGGTAATTCATTCATTCTTTATTAAATATAATAAACATTTGAATTATATAATATTATGTGTCAGTCTTCACTCAAAACAATAGTGATTGAAGGTCTCAATAAGATAAGAAAGGACGACGTTTGCGGCAAGAATATATACACATAATTATAAGCTATACGATAATTTTAAATTACCCATATGAAAACTATAGCAACACTGCTTCAAATTTTTTTTATTATTATTTTACATTAATAATTTCCTCATACAGATTACACAGTATATAATGTTTTAGGGAAACAGATTGCCAGCTTTGGAGCGCAATGCGTTCTAAGCATAAACCGTACGCATAACTTCAAGCCCGCTTTATGGTCCTTCTGTACTGCTCCTAGTCGTAAGTTTTAACGCACTCGGAACAAAACTGGTAGCTAAATGACGGGTTGAGAAGTCGCAAACATTGCAGGCTATAAACTACGAGCGAATATTTCAATAGACACTCAACCTTATGGTGATGTCTTATAGTGCAGTTCTGATCGCAGGAATAGTGGCGTATGTGATGTTCATGAAATTGGATTCATGGGCGACGGCCACGCGAAAGCTTCTATACCCTAAAAGCCATTTTGGATTTTATTCCCTGCAAGTAAGTGCCAATTTGGGGTGAAAGGAAAATAGTGTATACAACATTTTAAGTTAGAATAATGTCGCCACGCGTAAAGTACTTGCGGGGACTCAACTGGTTTTTTGTTTTTATGTATTTTTCTTTTTTTCGCATTTTATATCTTTGGATGCGTTGCCTTGCCTTACGTTGAGAATTCAAATGTTTATGCCATTGTTCAAAAATAGCAATATTTTACATTCTTATTTTGAATACAAAATATGAAATGTGAATGTCATAATGTGAGGTGGTATTTTTTATTTTATGCTAGAATAAATATTTAATCTTGACACATCTTTGTTGTAGACATCTTTATTGTTATTCTACAAGACATATATAAGCAACACATTGAGAATGCAAAAAAAAACTCGTATCACGTAAATACGAATTATTATTTTTTGCATGTGTGTTAATTTTAACATAAAATAAATTAAGTATTTATTCGATATAAAAAAACCTACTTGGTTCACAAAGTAAAAATAAAGATTTTTTAAAAACATAATCTGTACAATAATGTCATTCAATTCAATCCATAATTAAAACTATAAGGCAATCTTATTATCCTCAGATAAAGTCTATGCAAGTGGATATGTAGCCACGTAGGTAGTAAGCAAAGCAACGAGGCGTCACAAGTATGTATCTAAACAAAATAAACGTAACTGCATCCGACCACTATACTGAACAATTGAGAAGGCTTATAGGCTGAATTTATAGGCAAAACTTCACATTCCTGGGTATCGTAGTCATAAAAACTGAAGCCACTTGACCCTGAAAATTGAAATTTTATTTAAAACTGTATTATTGATCAAACATTATTTGGTACTATGACTGCCTCATTAGTCTTGTGGTCCCAAGCGCGACTGCTACACTTGAGGTCCTGGGTTCGATCCCCAGGTCGAGCAAAGTGTTATTGGGTTTTTCTATAAAATTCTCAGTAGCAGCTTGGAGTCTGGATTTTTGCCCGGTAATTGGCAATAGGCTCGCAACCTATTACATGAGACATAAAAAACACACGCGCGAACAGTGGGTGTACATTAGTACACCGCTGCCTAACCGTTCGGGGAATAATAATCAGTCTTCGAATTATTTTTAATAACATTTTTAAATATGACCATTATTTTTAATAAATCAAAGACTAGTCAACTACCATATTGTCAGTATACTACGCTATCACCACTTCTAAGAATTCTATATAAGTCCCATATTATGATAAGCAGTTAAATCTATTATTGTATATATAAAGTTAGTTTGAAGATTATTTATAATATCCTGATATCTTGATATGATCCTGATGAAGTTATGGTTATAAATGTACCTAAGTGCTAAAAAAACCATTGAATAAGTTATGATCGCGTGTGAGAAATGCGCGGTGTTTGTTGCCTGATTCGATTATTTGATAGGTAGCTGCTCTTCCATGCTAGTAAGCCATGAAAGTCGATAAATATTAGGTAGAGCGCTGAAGGAACGTTCCGTACGTACGAAATATTTTTGATGGTATTAGCATAATTTATTCAATTCAGCCACCAATAATTTTCTAGCCAATTGATTTTGGCAATATTATTAGGGTTGTTTGATTAAGATAACCGAAAAAATAATGCATGAAATCCATGCGAAATATCTCATTGGGTTTCGAACTAACGATTTTCATTATCTGATTGTACTGACTTGTTCTCCGAGGCTCGTAAGAGTCTTAATGTATTTACCCATCCATACACTGACCGCATCAAACACATCTTAATCCTGCAGATCGATTAGTAAGCGTAGTTATTACTTATTAAATATTGTAAAAGATCTAACTTCCACAACAATAATCTAGTCGATTGGAAATCATTTCAGATCGGATTTGAAATCGTTACTTTAATAATATAAAATGTACTATAATAATATGTAATTAAATACAGTAATCAGGCCTGATTAATTCTTAAATATTTTTAAATTATTTCATCATAATCATCAACCCGTTTACTTTACCTCTGATGGGAACGAATCCCATCTGGTCATATTTCATAAAAAAATCCTTACAAATAAAGTAAGAAAAAATCACACACAAACTACACGTTACATAAAATATGCTATAAAAGCGGAAGATAAGTTAGCTATGCTTGCGTATCCAATGTAAAACATTAAATTAGTTCACGAAACTTATACAAAGTTAACCTTCTTTTTAAAGCCTGTTTGTTGTGTAGGCGCCGCTCGCGACAGGTGTATCGAGCGGATGTGTGACCGGTCGCAGCAGCCAGTTTGTGGCCGCCATCTCACTCCGCCAGTATCTCAGCAACCACTGGTATCGGTTTTCTAATTTGATTATAAATTTGTTTTGGTCCTTCGGTACGATTTGATGAATATACTTGTTTTAATTAAATTTGTAGATCAATATACATATTATAAATTGAAAAAAATATAGTTTTGAACTATTTAAGTACCTACCTCGTTTAATTTGGATAAACTGAATGCAAATAAATCATCTAATTTAACCTGATTAAATAATAACAGGTATTTTATATGTGTCGTAAATACGAACACTGAATTTTGGCACAGATCATCATAGAATCGAATCTACGGTTATTAAAAAAAAAAGTTGTATCGTTGCAGTAAAATTACCATACAAACATTTTAAAAGAAGCGACGGTAGCCTAATTTCTAGGGCGTCGGACTTGCGATCATGTGATTGTCGGTTCGAAACTCACCCATTTCACTACTGTCGTGAACCCACCCGTAACACTAGCATATCGCTTAGCACGAAGGGTTAACAAGAATACTAGTAATGTGCAACTCATATTGCTAGTAAGCTTTATTAAAATTAAAAAATAGGTATACTAATTTGTAAAATTAAATAGTCTTTCATAATTTTATTACTATCAACACCATGATCTATGCCTAAGGGACGTCAACTTCTGAACAAAGGACACAGATTTTCACAAAAACCGGCTATATGCCACCCAAATTTAACTGCGTATCATCGTCTATAGTTAAAGATAATTCACCAGTAAGCTGAGTATCATTTTAATACGCTATAAATAATCATTATTTATAATTCCTACAAATATTTTGTAAAACTTGTAAATATTCCTTCAATAATTATATCGATAAAATATAAATTATTTGCAGTTTCACATAAATATGTGCGTGTCACAAAAATGGTGTTAATATCCCTGTTATTTTAAAAGCCTGTAATTTTCTCAAAGCAATAATTTGAGCTTAATAATACCCTGGGCTCCCCTGAGTAACTGGTCTATATGAAAATGTTAAAAAAAACATGTTCTGATTTTTATAAAAGAAACGCTTTATTGTTCGCAAGAGCAACATCTGAGCATTCCTAGAGCATGCAGCCTTCTTTCTTTCGTATATACACTAGTGTATGCCGTTTGTGGTATATAATTAGTCAGTCTGCAATTTGATAGAGAAGCTGACTGCTCAGGGTATCATTGATGTATGATAATACATCAATGATTCATAATACAGCAGTGACGTAACGTCATGAAGTGATAACTTCATCACTCATGGAAGTCTCTTAAATGAACCCCATCCTTTAATATAACCATAATTCTGAATATACTGTTTTTAATCGTGGCACAATGCTAGGAGGATACCACGATATAGGGGGAAATTTTCCTATATCATGGTCATTGGTGCATTTACAAGCCCATTATCAGATCCGGAACAACTATTTGTAGGTCATATAAATATACATATGTGCCCGATCGCGACCTCAAGCACAGCAACCGATTGCTCGATCACTATACCAATCGAGGCGTCAAATTATGTACATATTATATTGTATAGTTTATATTAATAATCTTATCTGTCGCATGTCTAATGAGCTGTGGGTTAAACAAAGTACCGAGTGGGTTCCACGGAACGGCAGGCCTAGATAGAGATAGTGCAATGAGCTTGACTTATTCTCGAACGATAGCCCCAAAATAGCCTCGAGTATCGAGAAGCGGAAGCAGGGTAGAATGGAGACCTATGCCCAGTTATGGGCCGGCAATAGCTGAATAATAATAATCTTATTTAACATAAAATAAATGGTTTCTTATGTTAAATACAAATGTATTATGTCAGTAAAACAATTCTCCAAAATGATGTCCCAAATCTTACATTTCCGGCTTCCAAAACAGTTAAAACAACTTTAAATTTAAACCTAATAAATTGAAATTTTACTCGGTTTTCGACGTTATTGCTTTCTTCTAACAATACGTGGAGGCTTTCTATTCTTTTTTCGACCTCCAAAAAAGACCTCGTAAATAACGTTTTTATATTTTTTATGTTTATATATGTCGGAGAGAGAATGATTACGGACTGTCTGTTGACTAATCGAGACGCTAGCGCCACCTGCTGGCACTAAATGGTATAATAGGCGTGACAATTGGAAGGGGCAAACACTGCGACGGCGAAGTCGAGCTGCGGAGTCACACGACACATCTGGTGGTCGACTTGTGCGCACGTCGTGGAACCGTCACGCGTTCCTTTGTAATTCTACCTACATAGTTATTGTTAACGTTATAGTTTGAAAGTCACTTTAATAATCGTAACGGACGTGCTTGGGAGTTTCTTGTGGCTTCTTCTCCCAGTAGGAAATAGCACTAGTGAAGCCACGCTGGCGTTTTGGAGGTTTGCTGGGTTGTAATATTGACGTAAGAAAAGTACTACAAGAAGTCTGATTAAATGAGAGATTTAATGACTTCTAAATGTGTGTTTTAATGTTTGAACCAACATGACCCACTGTCGCCCACTAAAGTAATGATTGGCTATCACTTCTGATTACGAGACACGTAATAATAGTAACCCCCTCCCCGCATTTTTCCCCGATATCAGAAGTGGGATAAGTCGTTGGTTCAAGCATAAAGTAGCACAGACGAGCGTACAGTCGAACCATATGTGTGATCAATCCTTTATCAGGAAAACTTCGAGATCTGGTGAGTGTTGTCATTTTCACAACTATTCTAGTAATGAGTGCTCATTACCGACGTTTGGTTACTAAGTTAGTTCATGAAGTCGATATTTTAATGTAAAAGTGTAAATGCAGTGCAGATTTTATGGGAAGTTATTAATATGATTAATGAGTACTCATCGAAAGTAATGTTGTTACATTTTGTTGTTCAATTCTAAATGGAGATTACTGTTGCCATGGTCATTAAAATGTGGGTAGTCGCACATATCCCGTGATAACATTGAATGTTCACAGTTGGGTAATCCAGCTTTGCTAATGAGAAAGTATGCCCGATATTAAATTGTGTGCTAATTAATCCCGTTCAAAGATTTTATCATACCCTTCGATCGGTTAAGGAAGATGCCAGCAGGTCACGTACCAGTCGAACTTGATACTGATAATGATTTGGATGTAGTGGATAAGCAAGCTTAAATTGAGTTCGAGTAAAGGGTTCTAGCGGCCGTATTGTGTTTGACCGTACCAGTGGTTATTGTGTAGTCGTAACCCAGTAGAAATCAGTCTGTGGGTGTGCGATGCGCGTTTAGCTCTGGCGGAGGTCAGGGTCTGGAGAGACCGTAGTGTGTGTAGTCACTGGGTGATGCACATGGGCAATCCACTCGATGGTTTATGTGTACAAAGTTTTGATCCATGCTCTGGATGTGTGAGGGCAATACGATTGCCGGTCGGCTGGAGACCCATGGCGCTAGAGGTTTTACTCGAAGGTTTCTGTAAACTTTTACGATTTCTGCTATAAACTTAAAGTTGATTAGGACGACTGTGGTACATGGCCTTGGCTAGTGATAGTAAATTTCGCTTATTCTCAATTTCTCCATGTCTAATTAAGTAATGGTGATTGATGAAAAGTCCGTCAGTATTCTTGACCTTGGAATTTTTGGTGGTTAGTACGAAATTGCATACCGACTTTGGTGTTCAAACGTTTTCGATTCAATTCAATTCAATTTTTACCAAGTACGTTTTATTATTTCATCCGGTTCATATTGATTCTAAAAACAGTATCAAAGCAGTAAAAGATAGCGTAGCTGTATTTTACGCACCAACTCCTATTATCGCGGATCAAGGGTGATGTTTCGCGAGTAAGGAATTTAAAGATTTTTGTGATTCTAGTAACATTAACTTGCACTAGATTGAGCTATTGGAGGTAGTCGCGCAAACGGTCAGGTCGAAAGGGTATTGAGTACCATCAACGAGTATGTTAACAGCCGTAGAGACTAGTATGACCGCTCTTGGTAGGACGCATTAGAAGTTCAGTTGGCTATGAACTTTGTTAATAGGGTCTAAATCTGGCCCTCTCCAGTTGATTATAGGAAGGGTAGCACGACCGCTTAGTTTAGTGACCATACGCCACCAGGACTATCAGACGCCGGATAGAAATTGTAATAATGATTATGGGTATAGTTTTTCGTTTAACGTAATGATGATATTTAACAGTCGTTATTGTGGGGTAATCACAAAGATGTTTGTCATGCATCTGGCATCGAAATATAAAGTATTGCATACTGCCATAGATTCCATTTTAAGAAAACTTATTTCTGTTAAGAAGTTATGCCAGGTCAGGCATGACCGAACGTAAATGATGCTGCGTAGACATTTTGTTATTTCAGATAAATAAACGAGCCTGTATGCAAAGTGTGGACATGCTATCAAGTTGGTTATCGCCATAACGCGACGCGGCACAGAGTGAACAGCCAGCACCATCGCCGGACACATAGGAACAGAATGGTGAGCTGTATTGTTTTCCTTATAATTCTGGATCTGAATGCTCTCGTAGCAAACATGTTTTTAATGTTGTTACAATGATAAGTTGTAGTTTATCCTGGTATTGTCTGGTGACAATGACTAAGATTAACCTGTACAGTCTAGTCGTTGTTGTAACTGCGATTCTATGAGTCGTTCAGGGCACAAAGCTCTGCTAGATATATGATGTCTGGGTCTAAGACCACTTTTGGGTCACTGTGAGGAAGATCCCCGATCACCAAGTTCCTCGAGAATTAGATGTCATAGTTGATGATTGGTAGTGAGACCAAATCTGATTAAAGATGGCTTGTATGCTCAAACTTAAAACTTAAGACCGCACCTCATGACTAACATGTGGCGATGGGTCTAGAAGGAATCGTTGGTGCGATTTCTGTGTTGGTGCACAGAGCCCCTCATGTGTTGTAGCATATGTGGCGGCAGATACGTAAAGAATCGTTGGTGCGATTCTGGCTTGTGTTGGTGCACAGATTAAAAAAATAATAAAGTTTTAAGAGTTGAGTATGCATTGCTTATTTTTAGTTTTTTTTTTTTTAATTACTGTGTTGTAACTTGTTTATCGGACCTTTTCCAATAAGTGACGTTGTGCAGGAAGCACTGTGTACGAAGCCTTAATAACAGGGCCTCATGATGACGATAACAGTAACGACGTGCGTTTCTGTAACTAGTTAAGGATTATTTTGATGGAGGCTACGTGTGGAGGTGACCGGATAGAGGTTGCCTGTTGTGTTAGTAACCTGATGGGGGTTATGTGTTGAAGACCGGATGGAGGTCGTTTGGTATGATGCTTATGACCGGATGGAGGTTATAAGTGTGTTGAAGACCGGATGGAGGTCGTTTGGTATGATGCTTATGACCGGATGGAGGTTATAAGTGTGTTGAAGACCGGATGGAGGTCGTTTGGTATGATGCTTATGACCGGATGGAGGTTATAAGTGTGATGAAGACCCGATGAAGGTCAGAGTACGAGTTTTGTTTGTTGATTGAGATTTTGAGTCATTTCAGTGTTACTCTGAAAACCAAGTGTTATTTTATTAAGAGCTATAATCATGTAATCTGTGACTTTGTTCGTTAAAGTTAGTCTAAGATAAGCATAGTGAAATGTTTAACAGTAGTTTCTTTTGGAACTAGCTGGTGACGATGTGATGTGATGTTGAATGGTATATTGGTTCTTGAGCTACCATGATGTACCGAGCTGTAGTCTCCTGTTAAAGTTACCTTGCTTTAAAGTCAAGACGAGGTCAGGATTGGCCGAGTCGGACAAGTACTTTGTTGAGTTTTTGTTACAGATTAACACACGAGGACGTGTGTCTTGTCAGAATGGCCGTGTCGGAGAGAGAATGATTACGGACTGTCTGTTGACTAATCGAGACGCTAGCGCCACCTGCTGGCACTAAATGGTATAATAGGCGTGACAATTGGAAGGGGCAAACACTGCGACGGCGAAGTCGAGCTGCGGAGTCACACGACACATCTGGTGGTCGACTTGTGCGCACGTCGTGGAACCGTCACGCGTTCCTTTGTAATTCTACCTACATAGTTATTGTTAACGTTATAGTTTGAAAGTCACTTTAATAATCGTAACGGACGTGCTTGGGAGTTTCTTGTGGCTTCTTCTCCCAGTAGGAAATAGCACTAGTGAAGCCACGCTGGCGTTTTGGAGGTTTGCTGGGTTGTAATATTGACGTAAGAAAAGTACTACAAGAAGTCTGATTAAATGAGAGATTTAATGACTTCTAAATGTGTGTTTTAATGTTTGAACCAACATGACCCACTGTCGCCCACTAAAGTAATGATTGGCTATCACTTCTGATTACGAGACACGTAATAATAGTAACCCCCTCCCCGCATTTTTCCCCGATATATATATTTATATGGGTTGTATATTTCCTGAAATGGTTTGCAGTAAATCATTTATACGGGCAGTTAACGTCCAAGGTTTTCTTAAAACTATCTGAAGTGCTACCATAAAGAATGTAAGGTTTTCGGTACCCTTTGAGAAGCAGACATTAAGATTTTATATCTTAACGGATTGGGGATATTGAATTCAAAACTTCGCATATTATGATATTCAAATATTGATTTATCTAAATGTAAAAAAAATCCAATATGGTACCGTATCGTATGGTATCTACTCCTTTATGGCTTGTGGCCCTGTGATCTATAATAATTGATGTTCATAGTCAATCAGAAAGGACATAGAAACCTTCGGTCCGCAACGGATAAAAGGCCCAAAATTATAAAGTGAAACGAACCTAAATAAATCTCAACTTTACTCTTCACTTTTGCATCTGTCCGTATGTAATAAAATTAACATATTTCAACAATAAAATGTGACTGAATCATTCATGGACAGATTTGAGATGTCAACATTGAGATTTGTTGTTATTTCATTCATAAAAGATTTAACAAAATTGTTGATAAAAGGACCATCTTTTGAATGGAATATTTTTGATACAGGATGGGTCAATCAATTCAAATTAAATACATTTCATTCATAAAAGATGTAGCCTTTAGTAAAAAATATATTTTTAGTCCTGAGGTTGGAATTTGTACCCGGTTAATGGTATCGCTTATTATGATATTAACATTTCACAGGACCTAAAAACATAATTATATCTGCGACCTATGGCCTGTGGGTGCACAGTGGTATTTTCTTCTCTCTGTCGAAGTAAAGCTATCATTTAAGAAACAAGAATTATTGGCATTTCAAATTCAGACTATGTAAGAAGTTGCATTAACATCCACGTAGTTTAAAAATTATTTTCAAATTCAAAAGTACTTGCCTTGGATTCGAATTCAAGGCAACTAGGCACTATTTGGCACTGTATCGCTTTCAATACAGCCTAGAAAAAGGCGGATCGCACGTCCATATTTTGTAATTGACAGCGAAAAAACTTATTTACCCACTCGACTGATCGCATTCATTTGCAGAAAGTGTAAAATCTATTGTGTCCAAAGAATTTTTACGTGCAAAAAGTAATTATATAGGTACCTTTTATTATAAGTAGACCTCGTTACGTGGACTTCTATTTTTTTAGTAGAACCGTTACTTAAAAATATCGTGTGACAAAAACTTTGATAGACATTGCAAACTATGTTGATGACAAAAAGTAAAGTTTCTAAGTATGAAATAACTCCGTGTCGTTTTGGCGAATTGCTTGTTGTAGTGTGTTGAATTTTAATATATATAAAAAGTAGCTGTTGCCCGCGGTTTTACTCGTACCCTAAAAACAAGCTTATATCCTTCCTTAAGATGCATTTATTATTTATCTCCTTTAGAAATTTTATCGAAATCTGTACAATGGAGTGCGTGACAAAGTAACAATTATCAAACCGGCGGACCGAATTTCTCTTACGAACGTAATACCGAAATAAATCGTGATTCAAACGCAATTTAATCAAATTATGTTATTATTCGGATTCCGATACCGTTAATCTAGGTTCCTACGTTACCATTTTGTCCAAAATACTTCACTGAAAATAAATGTAAGCGAATGCAATTTTTGATAACTTTACCAAGTTTGGAACTATTTTTTGGTCTTTTATTTGCAGTAAAGTAGTATTACACGAAATAGTACCCTAGGAACCTAGATTAACGGTAGCCGAATCCGAATAATAACATAATTTGATAGAATATTGTCTGGATTACGATTTATTTCGGTATTACGTTTTTGTTGGAAATTCAAGCTCCTCTTATGTAAGTAAATTATTAATATGATGAGAATTATTTTATATAAAACATGTTGTTTTTTAAATAGTTATAGGAATATCCAGTATCTGCATTTTACAACATCGTTTCGCTTAGTCGTGGGCGAAATTGATATATTAGCAATAAATTATGATTGTCCATCTATCCATTTTAATGTTCATTTTATCTTTTTATAAACAATATATCACAAAATTTTAATAATACATACGTTAAGACAACAGTATTTTATTGGATGGAATTTTATCGTGAATTAGAAGATTTGGATAATCTTACTTTGTTGTGGACTAAAAATGCACAAACAATAATTTTATTAAATTGTGAGTTAAGAATGGAAGTTGTGAGTAATGTTCCGTGACATAAGGATTAATATGTCCTGTAGTTTTTGAAATTTTTACCCATATGTATAATTATAACGTTCCATAGCTGTTAGTCCGAAGTCCAAAAAGCTTGCCAACCAGTCTTTTTTATGGGATAGGAGGGCAAACACCATAGGAGTCACAAGTGCGTTGCCGACCTTTTAAAAAGGGATTGGGCGTCCGGTAACCTTACTCACTCGGCGAACACAACGTAAGCGTTGTATAACGCCGGTTTTCTGTGAGGCCGTTATATCACTCCGGTCGAGCCGGCCCTTTCGTGCCGAAGCATGGCTCTCCCACGTAAAAATGTCCATCCTTAAGATATCAGCAATTCTCAGAAATTGGATTACAGGGAAAGAAGAAGTAAGAAAAAAATATTTTCACAAAGAATGACGCACACAATAAAAAAAATAACAACGTTAACAGGGAAGTCATAGATATAGAAAATACTAGCTAATATGCAGCCAAATCTAATTACTAAAAGTCAGCTCCAAACGTTGACGGGAAAAGGTTAAAGATTCTAAGGGACCTAAATATAATAAATCGAACAATTAATTAATTAGATATAAGTAATCTGGGTGTCTTTAAATCACGAGTGAATCGGTTTCTTCCAGGCAAGCGCGCTCCATCGTAGATCGCAGTGTCGCTTAACATCAGGCGACCTGGCGGTCAAGCGTAGGCTTATCAAGAATTAAAACGAAACCAAGATATAATTAGATAGGTGTTATAAATCGCCGATATCAAACACCGCTTTTCCAAAACGTCAGCCGTTTGTGTACATACCCTTGACAACGCCTACCACTACATCAGATTTGATAAACAACAAATTCTCGCAAAAGAAAACCGATTCCTGTCCAGGATCGCGAGGCTATTGAAATTAAAAGACATGCAAATTTCAATAGAGAACACGGCTGAGATTCTATCAAATCCTAGCCCAAACTGCAAAACCGAAGGATACGGTACGAATCGGATCGCCAATAATTAACAAAATGCAACATTAAGACGTCTCAAAATTAGTTTACCCGTGATACTCACGGGTAAATGATCAGAAACATGGTGAACTAAATAATATCAATACAACGCAATAAATTCCGTAAAAGTGGTGTTATTTCAAACCTAGCTAAAAGTTACTCAAATTTGCAGTCAAAAAGTAATTACAAAAACACTCCGATTTTGTTAAAAAAATAATAATGACAAATCAGATTTATTTATTAGGCAAAGTAATAGCCTATATTATTTCACCGAACCAATTTGTGACCGAACAGTGCGGTTAGTATCAATCTAATTATTCCAACCTTATACGGTATTAACTGTTCAATAAATCCATAACAAGATTCGTAGAAAGTGGACAAGTAGGTGCTAGAAAGTATAGCAATTTCGCTTTATTGGACATAAATGTGGTTATAGTAAGTGCATTCAAAATTAGCCTACTTACTACAGGTTCTATAGGAAACCAATACAGGTATTTAGTTATACTTGTTACCTGATCTAAACGATCGAGCAGAAAATACGTGTGTACAAGTCTCCAAAAGAACTGGTATCCACAAAGTGTCAGGTAAAGTATCTAGAAATTGATAGATGGAAGCATAGTCATTTAGTAGGTAAAACTGCATTACGCATTTTTTAAAAAGACTCTTGCTAAGGACGTGTACCAAAAAAAAAAGCGAAAAAAGAATTTTGATCATCAGGTTGTATTAACAATAAGATTTATTCTCGAACAGTTTAAAAATCAGAAAACAAGAAGGAATCAGTTTTACACTATGATAAGTAATCGCACATCTACATAACATACCGTCACGTCTGTATTCCCCGAAGGGTTAGGCAGAGGTCTACCAATGTACACCCAAAGTTCGCCGGTATGTTTAGGTCCCATGTAATAGGGGACGAGCCTATTACCATTAACCAGGCACAAATCCAGACTCCGAGCTGCTACTGAGAATTTCATAGAAAGACCCAATAACATTTTGGTCGATCTGGGGATCGAACCCAGGACTTATAGCGTAGCAGTCGCGCTTGGGACCACTAGACCAATGAGGCAGTCTACATCAAAATATAATCCAGTGCGCGTTCAATTTACTCAAATTTTAATCTCGTCTCACCGATCCCAAATCGTGAATCAAACAAAAGAAGAAACAACGTTTTGCAAGACACAGACTTTTTCTCAGTATGACCCCAAAGTTATGGGGTAACGTGGGCGGACCAGACCATCGTGCGATGTCTAACGGACACATGAGTCTTGTAACCAAACGACATACGAATACCAAATGGTGTATTGTATGAAATTCTCAAATATTTTGTCGAATGATTGACTTTTTTTAAATACTACTGACATCACAAGGTCTGTCCTAAGGGTTGGCAACGCATCAGCAAACTGTTCTAAATTAAAATCAAAACCAGAATGTTTTATTTCAATTAAACCACTAAAATTGGTACTTTTGAAAAGTCAAAACTAGTTGCACGGTTCCAAAAGTGGGTCTTACGGAGAAGAGCCGGCAAGAAACTCCATAAATATTCTTTAAAAAAAAAACATGATTACAATCATGTCATTCAATCAATATTAAGCTTTACAACTTTGTTCCAAATTGTTGCTGAGAATTCTGTAGTTTGATGTATAAGATTTATTCATCATAAAAAAAAGGGATTGCCACAGCAAGTAAGAGCTGACTCTGGTGTTGCAGGTGTCCATGAGCGACGATGACTACTTACCACCAGGTGGCTCATCAGCTCTTTTGCCGACTTAGGCAGTACTAATTACTGTGACGTATAAAATTGCCATAAATCAACAATTTATTATTAACCTACAACCTGCAATGTGCATTTATGATAACATCTAATCATTTAGAACCAATCTCAAGATATGAACTTAAGGAAGCTATATAAATGACAGAGTCATAACTCAAAGTAAAACCGCCAAAAGAGGTGGGTAGATTGCCGATCGCCCACCAGCAATACAAGAATTTGTGTGGGTTGCAATGCAAGTCACATCTTCCTAAATGGAATAACCCAGAATATTGTACCCAACACTAATAGTAAAATATTTTGCATTACGGTAATGTCGAGGCAAACGAAGTATCTATAAGCTTATTCTATAAATGGGTAGGTAAATATTAGTTAAGACTGCCTCATTAGCTTAGTGATCCTGAGCGCGGCTGCTACGCTAGAGGTCCTGGGTTCAATTCCCGGTCGAGAAAAGTGTTTTACTGTAAAATTCCCAGTAGCAGCTTGGAGTTTGGAATTTGTGTCACGTTAATTGCAATAGGCTCGGCATACCGGCGAATTTTCGGTGTACATTAGTACGCCTCTGCCTAACCCTTCGTGGAATACAGGCGTGATGGTATGATGGTATAGGTAAAAATGGGTGAGTAATGGTAGCTGTGATAGTTATATAATTTGTTTTAAGTTTTTAGTAAAGATGTATCGTTGAATACTGGAAAAGTGATAATGACGATAATCTTAACCATTAATAAATTGAGTACATGAACCCAAATTTCGGCCAGCTAAAGAATTAATATCTTACTAATAGAAATACCAATACACTGTTCTTCTTGGGTAATGGATCTTTGCATACTTCATTCGCACAAACGCGAAAACTTAGACCAATTATGAACCTAGGTAGTGAAACAAATAAAAATACCTTTCTAACAAAAGCGAAATATCAATTTTCCGTGAGAACTTGCAAAACAAAGCAAATACGAAGCTCTGCAATTTGATTTACAACTTAAACTTACCATAAGAAAGTTCCAAATCGTTCGCTAATTAAATCCCGAATTCTTGCCTGGTGATTTACAACTTTACCTCTTTGAAATTATATACTAAACTTCTTTGATCAAAGCTTTTCTGCTAAAGTGGACTTACGTGACCGATAAGCTATGTCTCAGGTTCTATAAACGATATAAAGACTCATTTCTGATAAGGCTGTAGGCCCTATAAGCGCGTTAAATCGTTATGGTCTACATAACACAATAGATGGTAAAATGCCATAATACATTACGTCGATTATGTGTTGAAATGATTTATGATAAAAACGATTTATATTGCTTATAAAATCTTGTTTTAAAGTTGCAATATAATTAAGAAACATAGATAATGTTGTTGTTACGAAAATTATAATCACGATTGTATATTGAAAGGGTTTGGTAGAGGTGTCATACAACAACAGTTTGAAATGTATGTTTTAGGTCCCATGTAATTAATGGATAACGACTGCCTCATTAGTCTAGTGGTCCCAAGCGCCACTGCTACGCTAGAGGTCCTGGGTTCGATCCCCAGGTCGAGCAAAGTGTTATTGAGTTTTCTCAGTAGCAGCTCGGAGTCTGGATTTGTGCCCGGTTAATGGCTATAGGCTCGCCCCCTGGGACGAGGAACATGGGACCTAAACATACCAGGCGAACTGTGGGTGAACATTAAGTACCTACGCCTCTGCCTAAACCTTCGGGGAATACAGGCGTGATGGTAATTAATGGATAAGTATATCGCCGTTAACCATTTTTTGTGGTGCGAAAAATCCTAATGGATCATCTAAAAATGTACCGTCTAAAAACCGGAACGGAAGTCGTGGTGAAAATGGTGAAAAGTATAGAGTTTTGGTCATATTCACCACCACTTTCGTGACAGGATTGCCGTCAACTTACTACCGAGAATTTAATAGAAAAACTCAAATATATCGGTTTGAAAATAATTTTCCGCTTCTCATAAAATACATAGAACACCTATAAACAGTACATCCAGCAACAAACCGCAACCATAAGTTTAACTTTGCAAATCAAGCTACCTTTGTTCATGTTTTTTATGATAATCCATCAGTGCCTTGTTAAGTACCTGTAGTATCATACTCGACACATTTTTTATTTTTTAAATAAATCGCAATCAGTCAAAAACCATGCAAATTAAAGTAATTATCAATCGACGAAATCCTAACATTAAACCCACCTCAATCACAAAAAAAAACTACAAAAACAAAAATGCCCGAAATATAGCCTTCCAATTGTCCAAACTGACAAACTTTTCTTTTATGCAAAAGTTCCCAAATAACTACAAACTTAACACTCACACGAACGGGCGAACGGTTTTAACAAAGATCTAACAAAAAAAATCTGATACGGCAAACTGATCTTAATCGTTTAAAAGCAACCTACGAAGGGACCTGACAATTGCACGGTGGGGTAACCCGTGTAACTCACCCTGTTATCACTTTTTGAATTGAGGTTATCTCTGACGATTTATTGTCTGTTGGAAATAATTACTCTATTTTATTAATTGGCTCATTCTTATTATAATAATTAGTATTCAAACAATCAATGCTGTATGTATCTTTGCAATATAAAATGATTTGTGACCACGTAAAATGTCAAATCATAATATGAGAATTATAAGACTATACACTATCCTAAGCTGCAATAACAAAGAAAATTATACGCGTACATTATATCACAATATAACTCTAAGTTAAACTGCTACTCTATAATATATTTTTTTATCCTAACTTAATTTCGGATGAACACAACGACACAACTCATAAAAGTCACGTAAGTGATAACCAAATTGAATGATACCTGATAAACCTTAGTATCTCTCCTTCTATTAAAACTGGGAGCGAGTTTTTGTACCCCGGGATAATTGACCAACAGGTGTGTCCAAATGTTGTTTATTTTTATTCTAAGTCAGGTTTGAGAATTCCCGATCCGAACACAGCGTTCAATATCAGTTTCGGTTCAGGGATGTTTGTGGTTCGATAGGTATTTATTTTAAGAATCATAAGGGTAATTCTGATACTAACATAAAAATAGTTTAAAATATAATTACAGCTAGCTTCTGCCTGTGACTTCGTCTACGTGGACTTCGGAATTGAAACTACTTTTTGTCGATTTTATCGCGCTAGACCTATTACCACATAATGTATTATATTCCCAACGTTACGAAACGCGATACATCGAGATAAAATCCGTAAAAAGTGGTTTTATTTTAGTCCAAGATAATTTTCCAAAATCCAAGATGATTTTTTTTTGCATTTTCCATGCTAAGATTACAAGATTATTTTAGTGAAGAAAAAAGGTAGTTGTTTAAGTTCGGATCCCGGGATCTGCGAACAATAGACTTTCGATTTTGTTTACTTTACACAGTTTCGAAGGAGAAAAGACACAATGACACGGTAAAACCTGCACTTCTAAGGAAAGTCCACAGAGGTCTTGAAGATGTGTCTAGTGCAGTCAGCTATCTGTCAGCTGTCAGCTAATTTCTGGCCACCATAGTTTTTAGCTTTTCTTTCTTCTTTCTTCTTCTTTCTTTCATCGTCGCCAGAAATTTCAGAGTCATAAAAGATAGTTGCAGACTTTTTAAAGAAGTGGCAATTTTCTGACGAATCTCGCATTCTAAAGGCTAATTCTACTGAATTGTCCATAAATTCTGATTTTATTTAGATTTGAATTAGCTAATATTAAGCTGTAATCCAAATAAGAGTTTATTGAGCGCTAGAAACGAATATCTTTGGCATTGTTTACCTATGTATAGGAAACCCTATAGGTACTGGTCACCTGAGGAACAAAAATTGGCATAATTATAAAAAAAATCCAGAACTAGCGTGTATCACTCACTAAACTTCTAGTCAAGCTACAAGTGAACAAATTAGTGTAATAAACTGACAGAAGGGCGAATTTTACGATTTTCAATACCCTGAGATTAAAACAGCTGTTGGTTATCACATAAATTCATAAAACAGTAATCTTTGTCATCCTGTGTTCCTTGCTTCATATTTTCGGTTTAATAGCAAATCGTGACAGTTAGTATTTTAACCCAAATAATTGATGGGAGAATTTTGAAAGCCATTGAATTCTGAACAATATGGCCGCTTCATTGTTATGTACCTTCTAATATTCGCCTACAAAAAGCATCGCCCATAAATTAGCGAGCTAAAAGGCTATAATTTTTGGCTACGTGAAAAAGCTAGATTGGAATCAAGGAAAAAGTCACAATTTAGTTTTTTGTAGTGATTCTAAAAATGTTTTTGACAGTATATTTAAGTTATTTGGTGATACTGGATGTAAAATAGTAATATCAGATTACTCTCATCAAAGTAGTGTCTTTCTTTGTTATTGTACAGTCAAAAGTACCAAATTGCTTCCATCGATTTTCAATTCAATCTCCAAATATTAGAGTTTATTATCCATTGGGAAAATTTGACAGTTTGTCAGCTTGATGAGCTGTTGACTGTACTAAGAAAACAAACAAGCACACAGGCCATCTGATTTTAAGCAGCTACCACAGCCTGTAGGCCATTATTGCCAGTCATTGTCTTCTTAAGACCTTGTTAAGCCTCATTTACCCAGTAATATCACTAGCTACTTTACCCTTCAAACTGTAACAGAATAATGTTAGCACATTATAGCGTAGCGCCAGAATATTTGGCAATGCAACTGGTAACAACCCAGACGAATGTAATGGCAGAGTTTTACTACCTCAATTACATCAGTTGATCGAAATTATTTCCTGTTAGGACTCATTGGAATGTCTAGTAGAGTAGAATCTTTCTCCTCTTAATATTCTTCTCCTGTCGTATTAGCAAGAGCTAATTAAATAGATTCCTGTTATTAAAAAAAACAGAAAATATTGTGCATATATTTATTTATATTACTATATAAATCAATGATTATTGTGATTGTTATTCCATCAATGGACAACCAGATAAATGGCACTAAGCCACCGTTTTATGGTGGATGGACCTATGCTTATATGCTTCCTCTTATCTTACTTACTGCTAGGGAGTGGATCTTTTTGCCAGTTTTTGTGTATCTGGTTACGTACAAACTTAAAAACAGGAGTGAATAGGTTATATATAAGCAGGTGTGTTCAAAAGTTGAAAAAATAGAGGGAAGCTTTTGTCCAGAATTGGACAATACAGACAAAATAACAAAAAAGTTGACTGTTTCAACATCGCTCGACATTTTCCACCTGACGTCATCATTTGTGACACTGCCCTAAATTAGGTGCCAGGGTGAGGGGAGGGATAATCCACCCCCACACACTGTGTTAAGAAGCTACCCATATTCTGAAATTGAAGTAGTTTTAATAAGAATTTATAGCTGTTTCATGTTTTTGTTTTGGTGTTGTGTAAACCTCATAAAATTTAATAAAATTTGTGTTCTTATTTGTTCCCCGATAAACTTCGAAAATTGGAAAATCATTTGACCTATTTTAACATTAATGTTAATGTTAAAATCGGTCAGATGATTTGGGATAAAATATTTATATTTCTCCACTCTGGGGTGTATTATTTAAAGGCTTATGTTTAACTAACCACCAGTTCTAGTAAAATGTTATGGCAAAAAATCACTTTATATTGCCAAAAATAGTAAATGATCACCAAAATAAGTTTTAACCTAACCTAAACCTAATTTTTGGTGACCATTTATCCATTTTGGTAAGCATTTTGGTGATCAATTTACTAAATTTGGTGGTCATTATATTTATCCCCTTATTTAAAGAAATAGGTATATATATATTTATTCGTTGTGTTCTATATTAGACGTCATGAATGTCATGATGATGTCTTAGACTTTGGACAAGAAGGAATGACCTCATTACTGCGGTTCTATCAAGAACCTTATATTAGTATATATATAAGGTTCTTGGGTTCTATTTTTTATGGCATAGGAGGCAAACAAGGAGACGGATCGCCTGATGGTAAGCGTTTACTGCCGCCCATGGATACCCGCAACACCAGAGAAGTCACAAGTGCGTTGCCGGCCTTTTAAAAGGGATTGGGCCTCTGGTATCCTCACTCACTCGGCGAAACACAACGTAAGCGTTATGTTTCGGTGAATCTGCCTACCCGCATTAGGCCAGCGTAGTGGATTATGGCCTAATCCCTCTTATTTCTGAGAGGAGAGATTATGATTATGATGAACTGGGTTCTCAAGATTACAACGCGCGATTGTTATTATTGATGTTGCTGGCTTGTATAGGCTGATGTTGTCGTAGCCATATGCTAGTAGTTCGACACGTGTTAGGATAATAAGTCAATAACTGTAATTAAAATTAATACTTATTAACCCACTACCGTTTATAGGCTTTCTTTAATACCCACCTTCTCCGTCCCATGCTTTTCCATCCAATTTAGTTCTACAATCGAGACGAGTACACAAAAGATAATTACCCTACGCCAACACAATGTTTTGACACAATTCTGTTATGATTATGTTAATGAGTCCTGAACGTTATAATTTTATGTTGAACATCGCTAGAATATGTTGGTACAGTGTTCTTAATGTTTAATATAAATGGAACGTGGGCTTGGGCTTTTATGTACAAAACTTACAACAAGTTATTTACCAAACATAGGTAGTTTTTCTACGCGGTTTTACTATAATCAAATCAAATCAATTATTATAATAAAATTAATGTCGTCTGTATTAAGTTCCATAACGCTGAAAGAATGAAAGCTTAATACATAGATTATACCTGGATTTGCTTCGATTTATTCTGTAGGATCATCATTAGTCTTCAAATCAGTTATTAGTATACCTATTGCTTTAGATACAGCTCTTCTTATTATGACAAAAATAACAATACCTAATTTCCTTTTTTTGGATGTCGTAATTATTATTGTTTGAACACGTAAGGGTTATTGTACTTGTCATTATAACAAATAAAGGCTGTTTCTTTTTACTACAGTCCCCAGGTAACGCATACCCGCCGCTGAAAAAAGTAACCTACAAAAAATGGCACCACCATTTCCATGAAAACGCGCTCTTTTATGAGATTGTCGCAAAAAAAATACTACATCATCAACACGTTATTTCATTACAAAATAAACCAGTCACCCTCAAAGCACAAACACGCGAGATTCACGCGCAAAAACGACATTTTACCGAAAAATAATACTCCACTAACCTTCAGCTTCGTAATCACGAAACAAAACGTTCATTACTTAATCCTGTAATCTTTCACATTAAAAATCCAACATCTGAAAACGGCACAACACTAAATATCCACGAAAATAATCATCCACCACTAAATGTAAATCAATTGTTTTTCGCACTGGCACAAACAGAAAAACACGATCGTTTTTTTTTACTTTTTAGGAATATTTTTTCGAAAATGTTCGTTTTTCAAAATGCCGCGTAACCATGCGTGTTGATGCGAACGAGACACACTGACACCCGCGACGCTCAGCTAGTGACTGAGGGTGTATGTAAAGCTGCGCTCGCCCGGCCAGGCTTGGTGCCATAGAGTAGGTTATTGAGAAGACACGCCGAAGGCTTTTTGCCTAAGCCATGTGAAAGCTTAATGAGTTTAATGAACTTAAGGAATGTTATTTTGATAGCTTATTAGAAGTAGATCGGTTTTTGGGTCGTAAAATTTCATAGACATGAATAGGTAACAGTGATCAATGCTTAATTTATGTACATTTTAGTAAAGATATCGGCCATAATTAAATTATATCTAAAAGACGCATGGGAAAAAAAATTCTTCAAAAAGCAGAATAAACAAAGCAAAATCAATTGTAAAATCAAAATTTTACGGCTCTAAACCTTCAAAAGGCTGCGTATGTCGCTAAAATTGGAACACCCTTTGTTACAAAACAAATAATTTCAAAAGAGTTTCAATATTACATATTTATACACTATTTACACGCACCAAATGTACAAATATCATAGAAAATGTCAGCAAGAGAGTCAGTAAAACATTTAGACAATTCTATGCTTTCCTCACAGAGTCTCATTTGAAAGGCCACAGCTTTTCTACCTATACACGAATCTACAAATTTTCCCACTAACATGCTCTTTGACTCGACAACGACCTTAATCTGAAATCCCTTTTCAACTCCTCGTGCGTCTCATTATTGATCTCTTTCACTCCTCACTACCGGTGCAATAATACCGCCATCCCGCTCTTTCAAAGCACGGTTGTATACATTCGTCTCTGTCCCGCATCACTGCAGAGCCTCAAAAACGAGGTAGAACCACCGTACTATCAACGTGCGCGTTCCGAATGAGAAATTTTTCCTTTACACTGACCACAGCGTAAACTAATTCAGTTCGCTCATTTGATCTTACTGCCAATTTTTCTTTTGGGCTCTATGAAATTTATTACTCTACATCATTTCGTGTGGAAATGAGAAGTTAATATGAACAACTAGGAAACTTGTTAATTTCTTTGAATAAAAAATACTCGATGCAGATATAAGTCGGAAACGTTTTGTTTTTTTTCTTTTTTAGACTACAATCGGCTTGATATTCTGATGGAGGGGTCGAGTTCGAACGCTGAATAAAATATAGGAACAGTTGGTCAGACACAATATTTTCAATCGAATTGGTTTGTGTACGGAAACTATTATTGTTACGATCCGTTTCGCGGACTAGTCCCAAAAGAGAGATGGGTGCACCAAATTTACGTTTGTTTTTCTTTTTTATTGACATTTATCGTACGTTGTGCATCAACAAGTTTTTGTAGACTGTGGGTTTTAGCAGCTTCAATGGGAGCTTAAAGCTATTTTAAATAACCATTTTAAGAGAGGTGGGGCATAGTGGAATTGAACAATTCCACTCACAATTGGAGCTGTTCGACTGGGGAAGAAAATCGTAGCCAAATAACATAGCTCCGTGCTATGTTGTGTTCCTAACCGTGAGCAAGGTCGCCAGAGCTCCACGAGGAAGCGTTATGTTGGCAGTGTGGGGGACCGGTGGTGTTTTGTTACCGCCGCTGTCATGCATGGCAGAATGTCTTCTATGCTGCCAGCCCTACTATTCCTTCTAATTTACAGGGTCGGCAACGTGCGAGTGATACCCCTGGTGTTGCAACTACGGTAACCGATTACCATCAGGCGGGTGCTTGTTTGCCACCTTAGTGATTTAAAAAAAAACATTATAATTTAAAATACTTTGATCTAGCGTAGCAATATAACTCTGATTTTGAGTTATATTCGATGAAATAGATTGATTGTAGACAAATGTGTAAGACGAATAAATAGGCACATTTACACTTACACTGCTTGGCCGATTTTGATGAAATAAATATAGTATTCAGATTCATATTACAAACTATCATACTCGTAAAAGAAGAATTCAATAGGAATTGCTCAATGTGTTATATTTAGCTCCGATTTACTTCCTTTATACACGAGAAGGTAAATAATTAATAATCGAATTAAGAAGACTACCACATTAGCTTAGGGACAGGACTACTAGGTCTGGTCCTGAGCGCTACTGCTACGCTAGAGATCCTGGGTCCCCAGTTCGGGCAAAGGGTTATTATAAATTTTCAATAGCGGCTCGGAGTTTGTGATTTGTGCCTGGTTGTGGCAATGGGCTCGCCCCCTAAACATACCGGTGAAACGTGGGTGTACATTAGTATGCCTCTGTCTAACCTTTCGGGGAATACAGACGTGGTGGTATATTAATTAAGGAGTTTTTACATCTTCCCTTTTCTCTGTATTCTTGCACCAAAGAGGCTTAACAATGTTTTATGTTCTTTATTCTTTTATGTTCAGATTCTTTCATTTACCCCTCCATATTGTTTGGCTATTTCCTCCCCATCTGGTTTCAAGGAAAACAATTTTGGCGGAACCAATTTTTCACTCTTGTTTTGTTTATAATTCGAAATTATTTCGGAGTTAGAAAAATGTTATTGAGTTATAGCCCCTGTTGACTTTTTAGTAATTTAATTAAAATTTTTGTGAGTTTTGTAATCAAGATTTTTATTGTAGGGATCGGTTTTTTGTGAAAGGATCAAAATTAAAAGGGATCAAGTCATTTAGCATTGAAAAAGGATCCCAGTCTTTGGCGTAGCCATGTTTTGATTTAAGGCGGGGTATAAAAATAAATTAATATCTAGAATAAAAAATAAATAGTAAAGCTATACGCTAGAGGTCTTGGGTTCTATTGGTTCACCCTGAGAATAGCTTTTGGGGTAAAATGCCGCTAAAATGATAGCCTACTTCGTTGGCAAACTTCATATTATGCCTTTGAGAAAATTGAGGCATGCAGGTTTCCTCAAGATATTTTCCTTTAGCGTTAACTATTGACAATGATTACCAGCATCCATGTTAATAGCCACTTTTCCTTTCAATTGTTTCTTGACAAAATGGTTAGGCTATGGACAAATCTAGCGAAAAATTCGCATCAGGAAATTCATGAGGCCATTTCCGCTTTGACGATCACGCACCAAATGTAGCGGACTTTAGCGGAAATTACGCGAGTCTTCGATACAGTGTATCAGAACTGTGGCATTCGGAAATATGTGTAGCTTTCTAAGAAATTCAAGTCTGGAGAGTCTAGTAACTGTATGCTTATAAAGTTCTATGTGACACAGTTTATTCTTTTTTAAACTTTTGAAGTAATAGAATAGTGTTGGTCATTAATTATGCATTAAATAATAAAAAATCCAACCAATTAAAACCTTAATCAATAGCATTTAAATTAATTTAATTACAATTATTTAAAATTTGGTTCAATTAAACGAATTGGAATATTTTTTTATTACAATTTGTGTCTAGCCATTGAGCTAATATACACAGTTTACTTATCATGAGGGGTTCACCCAGTAGTGTTCGATCCAAATTGCTAGATTTGGAATCAAACACTACTTATTAACCAAATCTAAATTAATAAAGATTAACCAAATCTAAATCTACACTGCTAAGTGTTACTGGGTCTGATGGATTTAGATTTGGTTAATGATTAAGGGATCACCGCTTATTAACTATATAATACCTAAAAACGTATTGGAAGACTGTAGGTGTATATTACTGCGTTTTAAGCTTTCAGCTAACCACATTTTATTTGAGCAGTCTATGCCAACGGTCCCGGCTGCCACATGATCAATAGTTAAGATAGTAAATTGTTAGTGGTAATCAAAATTAAATCCGACACCCATTTTATTCTTAGGATATCAGTATACCCCAGAAATTGTATTCCCAAATACTGATAGCAGCCATTATGTGTAAAATAGTGATATTCAGTCCCATTTAGGTACTTAGACTAAAAATTCACGCCATAAACAAAAAAGGGATAGTGTCAAGAATAATTTGCCAAAAATAATACTTTCGCTTTGCTTTGGGCAGTAACCCGAAAAAAGATGGATCCTGATATTACAAAACAGACACCTGTTGCTTTAAAACTGTCTACCCAATAATCGAAAATAATCGTCAGGTAACTTCCCTTGTAAAACCATAGCTATTCATCAGGTGTGCAAAGCAAGTTCTGTTATAAAAACTGATGAACCTAGAGTTATCCTGTTTCAGCCACGCGACTTCTTCCTTCTCTTTCACTCATACATATGTTGTTATAGCTATCTCTTTCCACATTGCGTTCATCTCTGTACTTGTATGGGTACTCGATAGAATTCCAGTTTTTGTTGGAGTTAAAAATATACCAGCTTGGTCACGCCATGTCAGGTTTGTTTTTGCGAATCAATCGATTGATTGATTAAGTTTCGTTTAAGAATGCATTGTTGGTTCTTTTAATAATTTTGAAGATAGTGGTGTCAATGTAGAGGTAAAAAGTGAAGAAGAATTTTGGTACTTCGAGATAACATCGTACCATCACACCGGTAATTCCCCAAGACTCAGGCAGAGGTGTACTAATAATGTAATGTACATCCACAGTTCGCCGGTATGTTTAGATTCCACGTAATAGAAGGTGAGCCTATTGCCAATAACCGGGCACAAATCCACGCTCCGAGTTGCTACTGACAATTCATCGAAAAACCCAATAACACTGCTCGACCTGGGGATCGAAACTAGGATATCTAGCTTAGCAGTCGCGCTTGGGACTACTAGACATCTACAACTAAGTATAAGTCTAGTGGTACTTCAAGAATTTTCAAAATATAATTTCGGTTTTGTATCAGTGACACCTTCAGGTTTATCTTCGATCTAACTTCTTCGCGTTTATCGTTGTTTTTAATTTTATTTTATTACTAGCTGTTGCCTGCAGTTTCACTCACGTCCCAAAAAGATTAACATACTATAAGTACTATTTTAGACGGCGTATCAAGATGAAAATATGGAATGCACTTCTCGAGTGGGTTTTCCCTGATGGATATAATCTGGGTATCTTTAAATCACGAGTGAATCGGTTTCGTCTAGGCAAGCGCGCTCCATTGTAGATCGCAGTATTGCTTAACATCAGGCAAACTGGCGATCAAGCGTAAGCCTATCACGAATAAAAAAAAACATGCACCGGATTTTAAGTTAGACCTGTAGCAATAGATTGGTTTATACTGCATTCAAGACACGCAGTCGTTTTTGCGTGATGCACGTACAAACTGACAGACAGACATAAATTCTAAAAATTATTATTTTGGATTCTGTTGCTCTAATAAAGCTCCATATTAGTTTTTCTTTATTATCTATATTGTACAGATATCGGCCTGTTACAGTATTATAATAGGTATAAAGATTATCTCCGACAATTTAGTAGAATACCATTTGATGTTTACGAACTTAGACTAGATCTTATTAATATTTCCATAATTTCTGAACATCACTTTTTGTCAATAAAGTAAGTCTTGCGTACATTAAGACTGTCAAAAAATATGGAACTACATGCGCATGACCTCGATGACAGCAGAACCAGAATTGCACTTCCAGTTTCACTTTAAACGAAGTAAAATTTCTACCGTAACCACTGGTGGTAAAGGGTCAATTTTGTTTAGAGGGAAGCCGGAGACAAAAATGCTTAACTTGACTTGCTATACAATGATTCTGATTTCTGCCCCTGTTCCCATTTATATAGGATCGACGTAGTAGATCTTTTTCTTTTTTTCTCATCTCTATCAGACGGCACCTCATCATGTAGTTCAAGTTCAAATGTTTTTATTTCAAATAAGCTTTTACAAGCGTTCATTAAACTTGTGGCCCATTGTGAAGGATACGCAGAACAACATGGCCTGACATATAATTGTAAAAAGTCGGAAATCATGGTTTTCGAGGCTGGGGGTAAAAACACTAGTGCTATACCACCTGTTGCACTCAATGGGATACCATTAAAGAGAGTTTTTAGGTTTAAATATCTGGGCCACTTATTGACCACCAACCTCCAAGACGATGACGACATTGAACGGGAGCGGAGAGCGTTGTCGATTAGAGCGAACATGCTGGCCCGTAGGTTTGCACGTTGTTCCCTTCAGGTAAAGATCACACTCTTCCGAGCTTACTGTACTTCTTTCTACACGTGCAGCCTTTGGGCCAGATATACTCAAAAGTCGTACAGCGCTCTCCGCGTTCAATACAATAACGCATTTAGGATACTGGTGGGGCTGCCTCGCTTCTGTAGCGCATCGGGGATGTTTGCTGACACACACGTAGATTGCTTTTATGCGACCATGCGAAAGAGGTGTGCTTCTCTGGTGCGCAGGGTGTGGGCCAGCTCTAACAGTGTCCTGAGTATGATTGCTGGGCGTCTGGATTGCTCATACGTGAGTCATTGTTGTTCCGTCTCGCATGGGATGAAGCAGCGGTGATATCAATAAATTATTATATAAACTACACTATGAAATGTTACTAACATAGTTTTAAGTAATACTAACATTAATGAGTCATGGTTACTTGAATAAAGAATTTATTTATTATTATTTATTAAACGTTATTGAGTCTAATTGCACGGTTCTAAAAAGTTGATCCTATGGAGAAGAATCCGGCAAGAAACTCCATGGGCACTCTTTTAAATTAAGAGGTATTACATTCTTCTGGTACAATAGTGCAAACAGGATATGTGGACATTGAAGGTTATGTCCAAGTTGGCACGAAGTCGATATTATGAAAAAAAGGTAAAAGGAAAAAAGGTTCCCAGCATTAGAGAACTCGTCATTACCGAAAAAAAAAATTAAAATAAATAAACTATGTGGAAGACACACATCATCAAAGTTTAAAGCAAGGTTACTTAGACATGCCACAATCCTCTGAGTCCTCTCGTACTATATCGTCTTTCATACAATCCATCTATCTCTTCTTTAGTCTCCCTCTTTTATCCTTAACAGTTTATCTGGTAACACGTCCTTCCTCTCTGTTTTTTCTTCCGCTTTGGTTTTTGTTTCCGTTAGTTATCTACGAGTATAACCTTCGATATTGAAACCCACTGATTATTATCATAAGATAATTATGATTCATGTTACTGCCTTCTTTGCTGGCTTTTAGTTTCGATTTTCAAGTCAAGTAGTATTGGGATTTTTGTATTTATTTCTCAGTAGCAAGTCGCAGTTTGAATTTGTACTCGGTTATCCTTTTGACCGCTACAGTAACGTATAGAGGACAAACCAAAAAGTGGCCAGCACGCCATGCTTGGTACTGGGTGACAGATTTTTAAAGGATGGATTCGGAACTTGTTGTCGAAGGCACTCTTTTTTTGTGTTGACGTGGAGCTCAAAGGGTTAAGATTCGAATTCGAATTTCTTTTACAAACGTAATAGTGAAATAAATCGTAATTCAAACACAATTTAATCAAATTCTGTTATTATTCGGATTCCGATACCGTTAATCTAGGTTCCTACTAGGTTCCATTTTGTCCAAAATACTTCACTGGAAATAAATGTAAGCGAATGCAATTTTTGATAACTTTATCATGTTTGGAACGATTTTTCGGTTTTTATTTCCAGTGAAGTGGTAGCACACGAAATACTATCGTAGAAGTCTAGATTAACGGTATTCAAATCCGAATAATAACATAATTTGATAGAATATTGTCTGGATTACGATTTATTTCGGTATTACGTCTTTGTGGGCAATTCAAGCTCCGCCGGACCCTTAACATACCAGCAAACTGTGGAATTATTTTAGTACGCATCTACCTTAATCTTTTAAAAATACAGTCGTGATGGTATGTTATGTTTATATTATGTGAATGCAATTAATAACGCTGTGAAATTACTTATTAATAAAAATTATGAGATTTTCTTCTAGATATAAATTTCATAATGACATTTCTTGTTATAAAATATTACGTTTATGTTCAACGACACGGCAAAACTAATTGCCAGGATTATTGTTGTAATTAAAATATAATTGAGTTTGAAATAAAAAATATATTATATAGTCCCCTTGTTAGGTAATAATTATAGCTGCAGATAAGCTGAAACTAGTGAAGTTTTCCTTTGTAGATCGTGGGTTCAATTCCCAGGTCGAACAAAGTGTTATTGTGTGTAGTTTTCTTTTATCCTGTAGAAAAGATACATATTATTTTCTGGCTTCACATGTTTTATTTCACTGTTAAAGCGAGTGATAATCCTTACCTATTTATTATTATAAAACAAAGTCCCCCGCCGCATCTATCTTTTTTTTAAAGCTTACTTCAATGTGGGTCGCACATTACTAGTATTCCAGTTAACCCCTCGTGCTAAGCTAAATGCTTGTGTTACGAGTGGGTTCACGTCGGTAGTGCAATGGGTGGGGTTCGAACCGGCAACCACATGATTGCAAGTCGGACGCCGTAGCTATTAGGCTACCGCCGTGTCTGTCTGTGTTCGCGATAAAATCTAAAAACTACTGTACGGATTTTCATGTGGTTTTCACTAATGGATGGAGTGATTCATGCATCACGTTGTTAAAAGTATTATTGAGGTTTTTCTGAAATTCTCATTAGCAGTTAGGAGTTTGAATTTGTACCCGGTTTATGGAAATAGTCTCGCCCTTATTACATAAGATCTAAACATACCAGGGAACTGTGGGTATACATTAGTACACCTCTGCCTAAGCCTTCGGAGAATACAGGCGTGATGTAAGCCACTACAAATATATGAGGTCATTTCTGCCCCACATTTTGACAGTTTCGATGCTTGATGAACTTGAGTAATGTTAATTATATTTGTTTTCATATTAAAAAACCTTTGACATAAACATAAAATAATCTTCTCAGACATGTTAAATAGTACTTAGTGGTACCTTTACTTGACTATAAGAACATGAGAACTAAAGCTACACCCACACATTGACATACAGTAAACCGTTATTGGGTTGTGAGTAGTGTTCCAGACATTACTCACGTATTTATTTGTATGTTTGTTACACGATTATTGTTTAACCTCAATAGTTGAGGTTAGTACTCGGGATTGAGTTCTTCAATAAAAAACCAGGATCCTCTTAGAACGTCTTGGATGGATACTCCAAGCCTGATTTATTAGGTTATCCATAAGCATCGTTAGGTTAAGATAGATTAAATTAGGTGATTTACATATTGCATGTCTAACTACTTATACTGCGGGCGGAGAAACTTAACACCGCGATTCACGATGTGACGTAAAATGCACCCTGCCATCTAGTTAATAATCAAAAGTACATTAAAATATGTAAATGTCATCGGTGTCAAAATATGATACCAATATTTATCATTATGCTTCAACAATTATTCCGATTTCAAAAAAGGAACAGGTTGTCAATTCGACTGTAGGTAAGTTTTTCTTGTACGTTTGTTACGCGATTATTTCGTCAATTATTATGAATCGATTGTGATGATTCTTTTTTTGATCACATAAAAATTTGGTCAAGGTCTGATCACAAAATGACAATAACACGTAACGACCGAGTAAATGGTTTTTAGTCGGTACGAGTCTGTACCCTGCCGCCTCCCTGTGTGGCAGACGAGGATTTTCCGTACAAAAAAAGGTACGTCAAATTCTACTCGCTACTTAAAATGATAAAATAAAATACATTTAAGAAAAAATAAACCGCCTTCAAAAACATAAAAAATAATGTAAAGAGGCGGCGGTAGCCTAATGTCTAGGGCGTAAGACTTGCGATCGTGTGGTTGCCGGATCGAACCCCACCCATTGCATTACCGACGTGAACCCACTCGTAACACAAGCATTTAGCTTATCACGAGGGGTTAACAAGAATACTGGTAATGTGCGGCCCACATTGCTAGTAAGCATTTAAAAAAAAAAAGTTATGTGCGAAAAAGTTTCGGAAGTCGGTGGCGAAATCAAAAGATTTGACAAAATCAAAGGCACCGAATTCCGAAACTATTTCACACAATATTATTTTATATGTTTTTGAAGGCGATTTTATATGATTAAGCTCATTTTTGAGAATTTTCTGCTAAATATAGCACGGAAACAAATCAACACTGTTATGAACTGATACAAATTCAATGACAAATTGAATTACTGGAAACTTCAATAATAATTTAATTGCGTGACGTCAAAGCTCTTGCGAAGGAAAGGAAATCCAATTTTAAATTTAATCTTACACCATGGATAACCTATTTGTTCATATCTTAAAATAGATTATGACTTTTATCTAGGAATAGGGCGAGAAGTACATCAATAGCTTTAAAAATATCTAATACTAACTTTCGCCCGCAACTTCGTTCGCGTAAACTTCACAATAAAACATAGCCCATGTCAGTAGAGAGTCCTAATTAATCTCGTGGTTCCAAACGCCATGCCCCCGTTAAAGGACCTGAGTTAGATTCTCAGGTAAAGCTAAGTGTTATCGGGATTATTCTGTGAAATTCAGAGACCATCCCGATATTTTTTAGCAGACCAGAATATTGAATTGCCATTTTTGTTTATTAGTTGTCTATGTCCCAGGAATCCTTCAGTAAGTTTTCCTTCTTTTTCACAGAACAACGCTTACGTTGTGTTTCGCAGAGTGATTGAGGTTACTGGAGGCCCAATCCCCTTTTAAAAGGTCGGCAACGCACTTGTGACTTCTCTAGTGTTGCGGGTGTCCATGGACGGCGGTAATCGCTTACCATCAGGCGATCCGTCTGCTCGTTTGCCCTCCTATCCCATAAAAAAAAGAACACGATACACACTAGGATAGGAAATACAAATCGAAATATCTATGTGAGGTGTATTATATTTATCGTGGAACAGAATCTATTGAATGTTCTACGGCGCATATCTCGGTACAAATCGATTGTATCGTACACTTGAGGCCGAGATAATGACTTCATTAGTTTTTAATGCGTAATCAAGAATATTCTATCCTAACATAACATATCATCTCGCCTGTATTCCCCGAAGGGTTAGGCATGGACATACTAAATATGTACACCCACAGTGCACCGGTAAGTTTAGGTCCCATGCCATAGAGGGCGAGCCTAACCAAAGCCTAAAATGGTATTTTATGCCATTAACCGGGTATAAATATCAAACTCCGAGTTGCTACTGAGAATATCATACAAAAACCCAATAGTACCTACTTTGCTCGACCCGGGAATCGAAACCCAGGACCTTTAGTGTAGCAGTCACGCTTGGGACCACTGGACTAACGAAACAGTATTCTATCATATTCTATTCATATTGTTTATAGTTTAATTCTTTCTACTCTCTGAACCTTATAATTATTTGCTTACGCCTGCCAGCCTTGCTTCAGCATAATTATGTCAATCGGGAATTGCTTTAATACTTAAAGAATTTTCAAAATTGGATATGTAGTCCCAGAGATTAAGTTTCTACTACAAACAAATTTTCTGTAAAAGTAGATGCTAATATATGAGTATTAAAGTTTATTATTAATTCATTACATAAATGGATAGCTTTTCGTGGTGTCCGAGGCATGGAGGGGTTTCAATATATTAAGAAAAGGTATCCATCCACAGACGGACCACGACTAGCGCAGCTTAACCTTACAGATTGGTTGATCAGCGTCGTTATTAGTTAGCTACGAGCCCCTCTATTATTATCTTATTATGTGCAAATACGAGCCACATATTATCAATGCACCTGTGTGTGAAAATCTATTTGAATTTATCTTTACGTACCTAACGTAAAGATAAATTCAAATAGATTTTGCTTAAAGATTACTTTGAGTAGAATCTGTTTGAATGTCCTGCAGTGCATATCTGGCTACTCACCGATAATATCGGCTACAACGCCATTGTACACTTCAGGACAATAAAAGTGAACTCTTGTAATATTGTGTGAAGGTTAAATATTGTTTTTGTTTATGTTTGCACATAAGATCTTATTTTTAGCAACAAAAATTTATTAAAAAATTTCATTTAAGTTTTTTTAGTTGGATAAGTTTGTCTTCATAAAAGCTTTTTAATTAACACGCGAAACATGAACAAATAAGTACATTCATGAAGCTATATTTAGCTATATCTACATTAAACAATATATTTTTTAAATATTTAGGTTGTCTTGGTAGTAGTAGTCTTAAAAACGCACCTAGTTGAACCTAATAATGTAAATACAAACTCCACGCTATGTCATGAAGGTAACTGTGACAGTACGATACCGCTAGGAATTCTGCTCACATCGTAACTTTAATAAGGCCGTGAAGATAAACAGTGACCTCGTTGCAATTGTGATTGAAAGAAATCTCACGATCGCGAGTACTCTAGATGTTATCCCACTACCTTACATTTTGTTGGTAAAGTATGCTGACTGTTATTACCGAGTAATTTGCAAATGGTTATTAATAAAACATCATTCATTTTCTTAGTAAAAAATTAGGTTTTAAAATCATATATTGCTTTTTGATACATAAAATAATATATTTATTAATCATTGTATAAAACCTCATTTACATGGGAAAACATTGTAAATTTTCTGTATTTACATATTTTGACTCACTAATAAACGCAGAACATGTTCCTCCTTATTACACAAGATGCTTTTCTCGTACATATAGCAATTGTAACAATAGTTATTAATTTTAGTTTTATATATTTCATTATTGATACATTGTCTGATTGATAACAAGTTATCAGATATTCATCCTAATAATATTAGATAGTAATAAGTATAATAAGTAGATACGAATTGCACATTGTAAAATTTATCGTCCTCGTGACCCTGAGCGCATACACACACATGTTTTAAGGCACCAAACTGAATAATGACAAAGAAAAAATTGGTACTTAAGTAGCAAATAAATTTATTTTTATTGGACACACATGGGACATTTATTTTTATTTTTTTGGACACATTTATTTGGATAATGTGTCCAATTGGACACATTATCCAAATAAATTATATTAAATATAATGCTTTATATCCGATATTGTAGGCCAATAAAAGAAAACAAAAAGAAAAATCATGACAAAAAAATAGTAGTCCAATAATTTTGTCCTGCATTGTAAACAGGTTAGTTTAGTAACGCATTCGCAATGTCAAAGCAGACGTGCCAAATAACCCGGCCAGTAGGCGAGGCCTTTAAGAATTTATCCCTTCACTTAGAAAGGATTTTATATACGAGTATTGCAAAACGATTTTATGTATCGAGTTTAGTCCTTACCGTACCATACCATGACGCTGTAGGGTTAGGCAGAATTGTACTACTGTATACGTATAGTTCGTCGGCATTTTTAAGTACCTTAATAATAATGCCCCTTTTGACCGGACAACACTTTAGTTTCACAAACGAAGAAGCTTACAGTATTATAGTTTACGTCACGGCAAAAGGATTAGTCTAGAGTGCTCTGGATTATTGTATGTATTTACTATCTGTCTCCCACGGTTTTGCTCGCGACCCAAACTGATGTTATAATAAATATGTAATTAAGTAATACCATTTTCAAGTTTCTACATTTAAAAAACCGATACTCCAATACAAACTTTCACTCCCCGTTTTCCTTTCTTCGCTGTCCCATTTTCTTTCTAGATTTAAATTGAACATTGATAATATCAGTCAGTCTGTCAGGACAAACAATTTTATAAGTTTAGATTAATCAAATCGTCTTTTTATAAGCTTGTCGATAGCAAAGAATAAAATTTAAATACAGTAAGTATGGTCTCTCACTTGTCCGGTCCAAAATTCAGAAACAAGGACTGCGTTTGTTAACTTCTCCATCAGATCCTCACGTGAATACGTAGCGCATACTGGGCAAGATAAAAGATGGGTCATTCTCTGCGGAGAGATGCCGCACACACAGTGAAGATCTGAGGCGCACACACATTGCAAATCGCAATAGCACATTGCTAGACTTGGGAATCGGACCCAGGACCACTAAGCTAATGAGGTACTTATTCATCATATCATTCTGTTATTCATAATTATTATTGTGATTAATAAAAAAATGCTATTTAGCTATTAATATCGTCACTTATCTTTACAAGTATAAGGGTATTAGTCCCTTTGAGTACCTAACATTTTTAATTAGAAAAATAATAATAAAAATGCTGTCAACACGTTCATAATCCGCCATTTTATGAATTCACCTCGTGTACAAAATGGCCGTATTTGTGGCGAGTATCGTTCGCCTTAATGCCCACAATAAATGTCAAATCGCAATCGTTACTTGTAAAAATTATGGTGTACATTTGTCCTGGTACGTGTTTCGAGCAGTAATTAGGGGTATTTCGGTTAGTACAATATATATTTTCTTTTTGTTTTCCGGTGCAATGTAATTACTTTGGCTGTAAATTGCGCACCAAATTGCTGGCATGCAGTGTAAAAAAAATATGCAAAAAAAATATCACTTTCGTAAAGTAAAAAAAACTTTTGGTTGTATAAAAATATCCTATATTATATTGTATCTACTAATATTTTTAACTGCCGACGCCAAAAGAGGGGTGTTATAAGTTTAATGTGTGTATCTGTTGCATCGTAGCACTCAAACGAATGGACCGACTTTGATACATTTTTTTTTGTTCGAAAGGTGACTTGATTGAGAGTGTTCTTAGCTATGATTTTGGAAAATCTAGCTATCTGTTTGAAGATTATCAACTCTTTTCTGGTTCTTGAAGAGATGTGAGCAACTTCCACTGGTCTAATCGATTTGAAATTCGGTATCCTGTTTATTTATTTATTTATTTACACAAGGCACATCAACAATATAAACACAAACATTGGTTAGTAGCAAAATACAGAGACAAAGACTAGTGTTTATATCAATTATAGATATGCACAACATTTAGGATAACATTTCACAGTAGTTATATATTATAATTATATTGAATAAGCTGTTGTTAATGTTAAATAATAATGTTAAAAATGAACTAAAATTGTATTATAATTTGTAAAAATAAGTAAGAATTAGTAGAAATTAATTAATATTAGTATTAGCTTCGAATTTATCATGTTTCTTCTTTATAATCTTTAACCTAAAACGCGTGGGGTGGTCATAGAATATATCTAAATCATACAAAACGCACCAACTATTGTATGTTGACATTAGTCTGGTTAACGGAGTATTCAAACCTAGATTTGTTCTGCATCGGGGAATGTTGAATAGGGAATTACTTTTTCTCCGAGCGTTTATATTGGGAACATTTATACCAACGCGTTACTGTTACTTCAATTATAGCAAGAACATGGTAACCATATATCTTGATGTTGCGGGGGTTTTAAAATTTAATGTTATTATACAACCAAATATCATATGACATGAATTAGATACAGTAAACGCTCAAAAGTCCACATAAACATGCTAAGGATTACATTGCTATGAACAATACGAGCGAGCTCGATACAGCCAATGCGTGTCACTTGTTAACGACAATGAATAGAAGGTCGTAAGTCAAACTAAACGTCAAGCTATCGCGTTGTGAGATTGCCTATGGACTTTTCGTCGCCACCGTACAAGTTTACTGCAACCAAAAATAAACCCACTTACCATAATGTATAATTTAACCTAATACTATCCGATTTAATTTTAATAATAAATCCATGAAATCTATGCTATCTGGTTTACTACGAGTTTTTATCTCACTATAATATGATTATAAATTTCTATTAATATGTATACTTTTAAAAATAATATTATTTAGCAAGCGTTAATGACATATATATAATGAAAAAGAACGTGTTATAATTCACGACGTACGACACAAAATTCTTAGCAATTTAGTCTTAATATGTAAACCGGTCCACATTCATTAGTATATCATGTAGACGCTGTATACTTGTACGGTTAATTAGATTAATAATAAATGCAGAAAAATCTACCAACGTACGATGGTATAAATCGATATTAATATATAAAAAAATGTGGGAAGCGTAAAACAGTAGGGCTTGCTTAGTTCCGTACACATTTTTAATAAGAAAAAAATAAAGAAAATTCTTATAAACCAAAAATGCTATTGTAAATGGTTTTTGAACAGTTAGTGCCTGCCACATTTTAGCCTAGTGGTTCTGAGCGCGACTGCTACGCTAGAGATCCTGGGTTCGATGCAGGTGTAGCAAAGTGTTATTGGGTTTTTTATGCAATTCTCAGTAATAGTTACGAGTTTGGTATATGTGCCCGGTTAATAGGAATAAGCTCTCCCCCATGAAACCTAAACATACCAGCAAACTGTGAGTGTACATTAGTACACCTTTGCCTAACCCTTCGGGGAATACAGGCGTTATAGTATACTATGTTTTGAGCAGTTATTATTTACTCCCAATTTAAATATTGTATTAATCAATAGTAAAATATTGCAGTAGTGAAGTAACAATATTACAGAATAACTATTTTGATATCCATTTAAATAGATTAGGTACCACTCACAGAAAACCGGCGTCAAACAACGTTTACGTTATGTTTCGCCGTGTGAGAGAGGTTACCGGAGGCCCAATCCCCTTTTAAAAGGCTGGCAACGCACTTCTAACTCCTCTGGTGTTGCGGGTGACGGAAATCGCTTACCATCAGGCGATGCGTCTGCTCGTTTGTCCCCCTATCCCATAAAAAAAGACTCTCTATAAACGTTTCATAAACGCTTGTAAAAGCTTATTTGAAATGAAAACATTTGAACTTGAACTATTATAATAACTGGCTACTTATAAACAGAAATTTAAAAAATACAGAAATGTTTATTGCTTTGTTCGTAATTGTTATTTTATTATTGTTATTATAAAATTATTCTAGTTTGTAAAATATGTACTTTATAAGGAAGTATATACATAATTATATTGCAAATCGAAATAAAGTTTTATATATTTAACTATATGATGTCATTGTATGGGATCAATAAAATGTTAATGCTTCCAATACTTTCCGGCAAGATCATAATGTGACTTTTATTCTTATACTCTTAGTAAAATAGGGTACAATCCATCATGCTCGTAGGAGTTCTGTTGGCTTAAAGGAAAAAGAAGACAGAAAATATTATTATAAGCTTTCATAGTAATAGTTACAATATGTGGGATTTCATGGTGGGATAATCAGTAATTTGTGACAGGGTTTGTTATTTTTTATAGATGTATTTAGAACTACATATATAGTAATGATGTTAAACTTGTTTAAAGATTATAGCGAATAAAAATAGATAAAAAAGTCGTGCCAAATTTAAAAGACACACGAGAAATGTATGTTCACGGTACGCGCATTACTTCCGAACGACTGCACCAAATTGGATAATTGTTTTTTTTTTCTGGTCAGGACAAGGTTTGTAGACAATATATTTTTTTTTTAAATTGGAAAAGTCAGAACAATTAAAAGATAAAAAAACGTATAAAATTATTTATATCACTTGAAAGATAAAAATAGCAAGTCATTATTAAAAAGACAAAAAAAAACAATGACACTCACGGATCCCTAAATATTATAACGCTAGCTCGTCCGGTACAGAGTGAACGGAAATAATAAAACAACCACTCTACATACCGACACTTAGATAAGACTCTTATTATATATTATTATTATTATTATAATTGCTTTGATTCTAGCGTACCGTGTATCAAAATTAATAACATCTAGAGTTTGTGGAGAGTGGTATGATCAGAAGTAGCCGCCATCATAACAATATATTATTCTCTTATCAGTTGATTTATTTTATATGTTTTTGGAAAAAGAAAATAACTACTTCAACATACTATATCATCACGCATGTAATCCGCGAAGGGTTCGTCAGAGGTACATTGTTACATGCGTAGTTCGCTAGTGTTAGAAGGCGAGCCTACCAGGCGCAAATCCAAACTTTGATCTACTATTGAGAATTTAAACACAAATAAAATACAAAAATATTTATTTCATCTCAAACATAGTGATTAGACATAAATTGAGACAGCTCCAGTAAGTGACAAATAGTACTTGTGTTGGAGCTGTCTCGCTTCTTGCCTAACATTAAGTAACAATGATGAGAACAGTTTTAAACGTAGAACATTTAACAAAACAAAAATAACGTAATTTTTTTTGACTTATCGGCTCTTAATTTGTAAGATATGACTGTGTGTGTGTGTGTGTGTGTGTATGCGTGTGCGCATGTGTGTGCACTATGCGCGTGGTTGTGTCCTGTGTGTGTGTGTGTGTTTTGTTTCAATCAAACCAAAAAAAAACTGTGGAATGAATTTTCGCCTGCAGTATTTCCTGTCCATGGGTGGCGGTAATCGCTTACCATCAGGCGATCCGTCTGCTCGTTTGCCCTCTATTCCATAAAAAAACCCACTAAAACACTTTACCTAGAATGGGTGAGCTACCAACTAAAACCACACGGGTGTTTCGCCCCACCACTTTTTGTGGAGGTTACGGGAGCGAGGTTTCATTCCTCCGTAACCCCAACCAACAGTATGGGGCGGTGAATTTTATTTTGCGTATGGAAATCCTCATGGACTTCCGCCGCCCACTACTTAACTAACAGACAACGTATAGTTTAGAGCGATGAGTTAACTTTCTATATCACTCGATTAATTTCTCTACCGAAGATCGAAGTTTGTCTTTATATGAGCGTATAGACTTATAATCTACTAGACTGCCTCATTAATCTAGTAGTTCCGAGCGCGACCTGCGCGACAGCCACACTAAAGGTACTGGGTTTGATTCCTAGGTCAAGCAAAGCATTATTGGGTTTTTCTATGAAGTTCTTAACAGCACCTCGGAGTTCGGATTTGTACCCAGTCAATAGCAATAAGGTCGCTCCCTATTAGAAATAGAAATAGTTTTTTGCTAAGATAGTTTAAACTAGGTAATACAAAGTATAAATTAGTTACAATATAATTCATGTGCCTGAACTAGGTAATCCTGTTTCAGGCGAAAAGAGCTAATAAAGACTAAAATAATCACAAACTAAATACACATTAATAAAAATAAATTATAAATTAACCGAAGGATAAGTAATCATTAAATATATTAATTAACAAAAAATTAATTCCCTAATCAGGTAAAACATAACAAAATCAATAATTAATTTTACTTAAGCACGATTAGTAAATTCTCTTTATCTTCGTAGGATATACTTTTTAGGGCCTCCTGGAGTTTTTTTTTTTTACATGGGACCTAAACATACCAGCTAAGTACACCTCTGCCTAGCCCTTCAGGGAATACAAGCGTGATGGTATGTTCTGGAGCTTATATTAATCTGTAGTGAATAGGCATAGATCGGTACGCGAATTTGTAAAAGATACCGAAACTAGTTATTAGTAAAATTAGCAATTCTAGTTTTTGAAACTATTTATTTTAATATTTATGTATTGGTGATACCGAGAAACGAGTTTACTTTAGATAATGGAATGTTTCGCCGGTATTAAGAATAACTGTTATAAAATTAACAAATTTGTGAACTTTCCTTTATATATTATACGAGCTTAGGAATGACTGCGATTGAATATTTTTATTGTTCCTCACATACCATCACGCCTGTATTCCCCGAAGGGTAAGGCAGAGGCATACTAAAGTGCACCCACAGGTCGCCGGTATATTTAAATCCTATTTAATGGGGGGCGAGCCTATTGCCATTTACCGGGCACAATTCCACACTCCGAGCTGCTACTGAGAATTTTATAGAAAAATTCAATAACACTTTGCTCGACCTGGGGATCGAATCCAGGACGTCTAGCGTAGCAGTCGCGCTTAGGACCACTAGACTAATGAGGCAGTCAGTAGTTTTATTGTAATTTAAAAAAGCAGTGATAGCCTAGTGATTGAGCCCATTGGACTGCTAAGTCAAAGGTCTCTAGTTCGAATCCAAGGCACACACCTATGACTTTGGGAAGTCATGTGCGTATTAATAATCAATTATCACTCACCTAAACGGTAAAGGACAACATCGTGAGGTAGTCTTGTATAGATCCTGAACGAACGGCCTAAAAGACACGTTTCCGATCAGTGAACTAAAATACACGATTCCTAACCGAGATCGTTAATCTTTTTGTGATTTTTTTGCATTTTCCATGCTAAGATTATTAAGTTATTTTTTAGTAAAGGAAAAAATTCAATCGCGGGCAGGATTCGAACCTGCGTCTTCTGGTTTGATATACCAGACGCTCTGACCTCTAAGCCGCCGCGAACCCTACCCGCATGATTGAAATTTTGCCTTCACATTCTAGTAGGCAAAATTTCAATCATTCGGGTAGGGTTCGCGGTGGCTTAGAGGTCAGAGCGTCTGGTATATCAAACCAGAAGACGCAGGTTCGAATCCTGCCCGCGATTGAATTTTTTCCTTTACTAAAAAATATACTTAGTACTATTCGTACATTTCGTACGTAATGTTTCTGAACGACCGAGATCAAATAAAAGAGCTAATAGTACAGTATGTACCGAGTAAATTTATATTATGAAGGAAAATTAAATAATATTGACAGAGAGATTCATTTTATTCATAAAATGTGTATTTAATAAAAAAAAAAATTATCATCAAGCTCAACGAATCAGTTGGACATTAATCCCTAGTAACTATTCTTATGACTGTCGAACCATTGTAATGGGACCGAACGATGAACTATTAAGCAATTTGGTCAGATGTCCTATAAGAAATAAAAGAACTAATAGTACTAATAAGGTGAACTAGTTCACTGACCGAAATGTACTAGTTCAGAGCGATCTCGTTACTGACCGAATAGGCACAAGACTATCGTGAGGCAACCTGCAAGTCTGAGAGATTTTCTTGACGGCGTGTGAAGTCTGCCAACCCGCATTAGGCTAGCGTGGTGGACTATAGCCTAACTCCTCTCGTTCTGAGAGGAGATCCGTGCCCAGCAGTGGAACAATAAATGGGTTGATGATGAATACTATTAATCATATTAAGTACCTACTTTAATTAATTAACCCCGTGTGGGGACAGATTAGAATACCTCACTGCCTTTCAGATAGGCACCATGTAAAAGTCGTGAAAATATCTGACTTGCTCGGTGGTAGGACCTCTTGGAGTCCGACTGGCTCCGACCCTTACGTCGGAGTCTGTCGTAAAGCACCTTGGCGTGTGTTTTGACTTTTGCACGTAAGAGCCAGTTCCCTTCGGTTTTTGCGGCTCTGGCAGTCTGCAGTCCGTAGGGTCTCTTAAAGCTCAGCAACGCATCAGCAACTCCTCTTGTGTTGCGGATTTCCATGGGCGGAGGCGACTACTTGCCATCGGGCGGCTCGTCTGCTCGTTTGCCAGCCTGTATATATAATATTTCTCCTCATCGTTATAGACGACGGCGACCCAGATTATGGATATTGAATCAAGGATTTTACGTTTATCAGGCATGTACAATAAATGTATAAACAGTTTTAAATTCTGCGCGTCAAGGCTCTATGAATAATAATTATTATATAAAATAGACAAGTATTTTAATTACTTAAATCGATACAATATTTATAAATGGATCTCCAAGGCTATTTACCACGAATAACTTCGAAAAATAAGATTCGCTTTGATAAAAATGTTCGTCTCAAAAAAAAAATATATATTTTTTTTATATAGGATAAGAGGGCAAACTAGCAGACGGATCGGTAAGCGATTACCCATGGACACCCGCAACACCAGAGGAGTCACAAGTGCGTTGCCGACCTTTTAAAAGGGGATTGGGCCTTCGGTAACCTCACTCACTCGGCGAAACACAACGTAAGCGTTGTTTTGTTGTGGTTTTCTGTGAGGCTGTGGTATCAATTCGGTCGAGCCGGCCCATTCGTGCCGAAGCATGGCTCTCCCAAGTAGAAATTCTGTATAAAATTGCGACAAACATTCAAAAATATCCGTGTGATGTTACTTTTTCTAGTACCAAATATTATCGTTCACAAAATAGGTCGCCCAGTAGCAAACAGTTAGTAAAAACAATCAAACTCACCCGGTCTTTCGTCAACCAATCAGGGTTCGGCAATTTTTCCAAAAGAACATTCGCTCCAATAAAGCCAAAGGACTACGACGGGCCTTGAAGAATGAGTGTCGAAATGAAAATAAAGCTTTGCGCCAATTGTAACTGTGATTTCCACGACAACTCGCTATTGGGTGACATACGGAGAGAGAGAATGGAAAGGTCAGTGATGGGAAAAAAATACGATTTGATGTTGAGTTTTGTCGATTATTTTTTACTTTAGTTTTTATTTATATTGCAGAAAACCCTCATTGTCGTCGATGTATTATTTTTGTCAATGGTAAATTTTTGTCACTAGTTTTTTACCGGTATGGAAATCCCTCTTCTATTATTAGGTTATCCAATTTTGAGGTTAACCCACTATTTTTTAAATAGTACCGAACAAATACCAATCTTGTCTTACCTAGGCTGGGCTACGTGATCATATACGGAAAGATCCCGAGAGGATCCTCTTATTGATTTCATGCTTTTGCATGCACGTGAGAGGCAGTTCCCTTTCCTTCTTGCTGTGGTGCCAGCTGTTTCCAGTTCTCAGGAGCTTAATTGCCCGGTGCCATAACTCCTGATGACCATGGGTAGCGATGACTGCTCACCATCAGATGGCTCATCTACTCGTACAAAATATAATGATCATAATCAATATCCCAGCACAGAAAAAAACATCAAACAAATCAATATTGGTTGGCTACGACCGTATGTAGTTAGCACACGCACCGTTTACCGAATAAATGGGTTCATTAGGTGGAATTTAAGACAATCGTTCTTGGGTTACCTCCGCGAGTATAATCAGCGTAATTGGTAGCCAACGTACTGGATCTTTAACATCGTATATCATTGCTATTGTTCGAATTCATTTTTGTCATATCTTGATGTTTCTGGAACAGTCTGGATGTTTCTCGAACATTCTTAAATTTATGTTTTTTTATAAAGCTTACTAGCTATATCGCTCGCACATTGCTAGTATTCTTGTTAACTCCTCGTGCTAAGCTAAATGCTTTGTTACGAGTGGGTCAACGTCACGTCGGTAGTGCAATGCGTGGGATTCGAACCGGCAACCACATGATCGCAAGTCTGACGTCCTAGCCATTAGGCTACCGCCGCTTAAGTGCTTTTGAATTGATCTGCAGGGTTAGACGGTGCTATTAAATACAGACATTGCACGTCGTAGACATGAGCATGTGAGATTTATATCAATTGGAAAACGCAACCACGATACAAAAGAAAATCGGAATGCGAGCCAAGTTTAAAAAGAACTGTAAACTAAAATATCTGATAATTAACTAACTAAAAATACCGACTGATGAAAAAAAATAAAATCTATGTAACTAAATAACGTAATAACAAATAAGCAACATACTCGTATAATGCTAATCAGTTTAATTGTCTAATCCTCGAATTCAAACATTGAATTAATTTAATACAATCTCTATTAAAATCTATCTAACACCGCAGCATGAAATAATTTCTCCATCAAATATTAACAGAGACTATAGTGGCGACCACAAAAATTTGTGCAATGCACTCTGTTTTCGATACAGTGAACCGATAGAGTTGCTACTGGTCGATATGTATCGAGACGGAAAGAATATCGACATTCCTAGTTCGTATGATAGCAATGTAATGTAAGCGCCACACCTGCGGTTGTCGCTAGAGATGGGATGATGTTGTCGATAATAAAATATAGCATAAATTACTACATGTAAATTGAATGGGGAGATCTACATAATCAATCCATTACATTGTCCCACTGCTGGGCACGGGTCTCTTCGCAGAATGAGAGGGATTAGGCTATAGTCCACCACGCTAGCCTAATGCGGGTTGGCAGACTTCACACGCCATCGAGAAAATTTCTCAGTCTTGCAGGTTTCCTCACGATGTTTTCCTTCAACGTTTGAGCGCGTGATAATTACCTATTAATACGCACATTACTTCGAAAAGTCAGAGGTGCGTGCCTTGTATTCGAACTCGAGACCTTTGACTTGGCAGTCCTATGGTCATATCACTAGGCTATCACTGGTTAATGGGAAGATCTGTTTGAAGCATATTATTAATATTCAAACACACGTTCAATTAAACATAATTGGGCATAAAAACTATTAGATTAATAATTCCTTTGTAATATGTTGATAAATGTTGTCAATTATAAGGGATGCTAGTAGTCGTAAATTGTAAGTAGATAATATATATAGTTTTACTTTGCATGAGTTATATTTACATGCGTATTAAAGCATAGTCCTTTTCAATCATCTTCAGTAATTAGAGCTGTCCTTTGGTTTGGTTCCTATCTGTCAGCTCGGTACCTATATTACGTAACATTATTGATATAAAACTACTTTATAAGCATTCAATCGCATTGTATTGATGTTATTTCATTCCTGAATTCTTAACAGCATCTATGGCCACGGGTTACGGTCCATAATTATGCAAAAAAATTAACAAAAATGTAGTACTTACCTATTTTTAACATTAAGACGTCAAAAAATAAACTATCGATATTTTGATGTCATTGTCTATATATTTTATTGTCATTATCGATAGTATCGTGTTAAATTAGTTACAACACTAGACTCAATTACAGTAGGAGCGGCTAATCGCAAATGTGCATCGTTAGCTAACATTTGAATCCTATGATAATTATTATAGATTTGTATACTCGTATAATTGAATTAATCTTGCTTATATTGCGAGTTTCGAGTTCAAAACTCGCATTAAGCAATGTGGATATCAATGGCAAGTAGACTGTTATTGTTTGGTTGCAACCAAAGGCTATTTTTATTGTGATGTCGGAAGAATGAGGTAACATTGTCAAAGAATAATATTGTATTATCAATGCTCCCTGCCAAAAAGCTCATCAACCCATTAGCGAACTAATTAAACCAGAATCCATATATATATCACTAAATGAGCTGAGCCCAAATCACGTCCAATTTCTGCTAAGTTAATTTACACAATAGCAACATACTGAGCTAATTTACATAATATTTCATGACACGCAAATTGCTATCGCAGATTAAATAAATTAGGTGTATCTGTATCGTTAATTAGGCAGATAAATCCTGGCTGGTATGAAAATAAAGAATAAGTTATTCAATACTAGTTGGCTAGACAAAATTCTATAAATCACAAAAAAAATGGGAAAGAAAAATTCTACCTCAGACAAGATTTGCACCTGCGTCCTCCGTTTGGTACATCCAATACTTTAGTGAACTACGTTATCTTGCTATCTTAAACACGGATGTGTGTTAGTAATGACCTCTCATCCATATCTAGACCGCAGCAAGCGCAGCTTAATCCATTCATCATCATCATCAGCTTATATTCGTCTACTGTTGGACGTAGGCCTCTCCTAGTGAACGCCACAGAGTCTGATCTTCGGCTTTCCTCATCCAGTTACTGTCAACTGTAATTCCGCCCTCCGTTAGTAAGGCTATAAACGATAAATGGTATTTATTTCTGTATATAGATATTTTTTTAACACGATTAATTAAGTGCTGGCATTGCCTAATTGACGACCTTTAAGAAGAAACACCGAAACAAACTCAGAGAATCATGGTCTCTTTTAAAGTCCAGACATAGTACTTAGTAGCAAATATGTGAGTTACAACAATGTAAGACAATGTCTGGAATGGCCTTTTGAAGAGTCACAGCGGCTTTGAGTAGACCGGCCCATCTGACGGCACACATGCATCAGTCATTGTGTAGGTCGACCATAATCTAGGGAGCTCAACAACCCCGGGGGCCGCGGACGAATTGTCTGTTTCCCGTAGCCCCCGACGCCGCAGGTGCAGGAGGGAACACCGTGTGGTTTTTTAGTCAGTAGGTCACCCACTTTGGGTGGAGTCCGACACGCCCCGTCGTCTCTCCGGGTGGCGGAAGTCCATGAGGATTTTCCACACGAAACCAAAAAAAAAAGGGAGCTAAACAACCCGTGGAACACATTATGTGTGTTTGACTCTATAGATAATAATAAACGCTATAAGGTTATTTAGACACTTTTTCCAGTATCCCAAGTATTCTTAAATCTCTGACCTTCACGAGTTCGTATATAGACATCAGCAAACATCTTGAGCAAAGAAGAAAGAGATAGCGAGAACAATGATGTGTGACAGCATACTTCGCTACACTATTCGTCTCTTTCATTCGTCTTTCAAGTTAGGTATTTGCCGCTCACTATACTGATCGCGGGCCGGATAGTAATTTCCTAAACGATCTCCTTCCTATTGCGTGCAAACCCTTGCATTGTCACCCCATTACATGGCTTTGTTTACCATCGTATTTCTTTGACTATCTTGTGTAATTCCACGTAGACGTACACAGACGACACATAGCTAGTAGAACTGATGGCCGATAGGGAAAACAGGTTCTCGAGTGGAGACTACGCACCAGAAAACGCAGTGTGGGGCGTCCTTCAACGATACGGATGAACGAGATGGAAGGTCGCTAGGAGTCGTCGAGTGCAGTCGCCATACAACAGGTCCTTGTGGATGTCTTTGGGAGAGGCTTTTGTTCAGCAGTGGACTTCTTTTTGGCGGATATGATAATGATGATGATAATTATACCTTCTAACGGCCAAATATTCAAATGATACTCAATTTTAAGACGCTCGTTGTCTTATGTTGTCTATATCACATTAAGTCGAACTGTGACAGCATGAGACTCAAGGGCACCTTAAAATTGAGTAGTGTTTGAGTACCTATTTGGTCGTCAATTGATCAACTTACGAATACTAATTAAGGGCAAACTATTATTATAATCGTGAAAGTAACTCTGTGTGTCTGTTTGTTACCTTGTTACGCCTAAACCAATTTTGCTGAACCAATTTTGATGAAATTTAGTATAGATATAAATTGAACCATGAAGAAAGACATAGGCTACCTTTTGCGTCAAAAAGTCAAAAAGCCAGCAGCACTATAATTGAAAAGTATGTGATGGTATTAAAATAAATTCATAACCTTCAATTAATTTATTTTCATACATTTATTGCATCGTTTTTACTCCTTACCTACTCCAAATGTACGCGTAATACTTAGTCACGTTGTAAAACTTTGAGAAAACTCATTTATGTTGAACATGTGACACCAACCGTAAGTAATGCCTTACAAAGTAATATTTCGGGTTACGTTAACGTTTGCGTTTTAACCTTTGTTGTTGAACCACTGACCTTGATGTGCTTCAAGAAACGGGGGCTTACTACGAAAATTGAGCTACGAAGTTTTAGCTAACGAATTATATAGATATGAAATGGAATAGAATATAATTGAATTCCTAATATGGAATGCACTTCCCGAGTGGGTCTTCCCTGATAGATATAATCTGGGTGTCTTTAAATCACGAGTGAATCGGTTTCTCGTGATCGTGATCGCAGTGTCGCTTAACATCAGGCGAACTGGCGGTCAAGCGTAAGCATATCACGAATTTAAAAAAAATATGTTATCATATGTTTACGGATATCTTTAGGTCACTTAAAATTATGCGTCTAGCCTCTGAGCACAAATCCAAACTCTGAAGTGCTACTGAGATTTTCACAGAAAATCCGATAACACTGCTCGACCATGGAATCGAGCTCGGAACTATGCACTCAGCATCTATAAAACGAATGAAGTATTTGATCTCATAATAGATAACGACATTCTTTATTTGATGTCATTATCCGTCTCATTAGCCTAGTGGTCCTGAGCGCGACTGCTACGGTAGAGGTCCTGGGTTCGATTCCTAGGTCGAGCAAAGTTTTATTAACTGCCTCATTAGCCTAGTGGTCGCGAGCGCGACTGCTACGGTGGAGGTTCTGGGTTCGATTCTTAGGTCGAGCAAAGATTGGATTTTTCTATAAAATCTTCTGTAGGCTCTATGCTCGCCCCTATTTCATGGGACGTAAACATACCGGTGAACTCTGGGTGTACATTATTACGCCTCTGCCTAACCCTTTGGGGAGTACAGCCGTGATGATATGTTATGTTTAATATAAGATTTATTTAAAGACAAGAATTTTAATCACAATTTAATTAACTATAAAATCCAGTACGTAGAAATCTCATTCTATGGACAATAGTTACGATACTGCGTCTGACAACGATCCATCGCTTATGAGCCATAAATCATAATACCCATGTTTGGTTCGTTAATAATGATCTATTAAACAATAGGAGATCATTAAAACATCAATTAAGTGTTTCATAACATACATAACTCACTCGCTCGCAATTTAAAATTCTTAAGAGTCGCCGGACCGAATTTCTCTTACAAACGTAATACCGAAATAAATCGTAATTCAAAAACAATTTAATCAAACTCTGTTATTATTCGGATTCCGAAACCGTTAATCTAGGTTCCTACTCTACCATTTCGTGTAAAATACTTCACTGACCATTAATGTACCTAAGCGAATGCAATTTTTGATAACTTTACCAAGTTTGGAACGATTTTCCGGTCTTTTATTTCCAGTGAAATAGTAGAAGACGAAAAAGTACCGTAGGAACCTAGATTAACTATATCCAAATCCGAATAATAACATAATTTGATAGAATAAGGCAGACCATATTCTATCAAATTATGTTATTATTATTAACGTAATACACCGAAATAAATCGTAATCCAGAGATTACGATTTATTTCGAAATATTTCGATACACCGAAATAAATCGTAATCCAGAGATTACGATTTATTTCGGTGCAATTCAAGGAAGTGACGACTTGCGGAAGGCGGTTGACAATGACTGGATGAGCAAAGCCTAATATCAGGCTTTGTGGCAAACACTAGGAGAGACTTACGTCCAGTAGTGAACGAACATAGGCTGATGATGATCCATAGATCAATCTAGAATAAAATAAAAGTCTAGAATATCTATTATATTCTAAGCTTTTCTCAACTAACTAAAGTTAAACTAAGGTTAAACTTACCAGGTGCAACTAAATATCAGTGTTTGACATGATGCGATTGCCATCAGACCACTATTTCGCAAATTCCTTAGGTATTTGAAATTAGACATACATATGTAGGTAGTTAATATAAAGAAAGAAAGAAACTTTTTAATTTTGTACTTACTTAATGTTGCACATATAGGTAAGTAGTTACATTAGGTACTTAACAATTATAAGTGAATACAGCGACCCTGCGAATTTAATATACCTATTTATTGTATTACACCACTAAGGTGGCAAACAAGCATACGAACCGCCTGATGGTAAGCGGTTACCGTAGCATATGGACACTTGCAACACAATAACATAACATCACACATGTATACCCCGAAGGATTTCTTTATCTCACGATATTTTCTGTAGGATTAAATTTTTCTTGGTTTGTCAATTTTAACAGATTTTTCTTTATGAAGAAGTTTCTTTATTCTTTTTGAATCAATTTAACGATTCCATAACCGGACCAACTGCATAACAAACTCTCCGAGATATAAAATTTCTGAATCCGTTGACATCCATAGACTAACCGCAGTAAGCACACCTTAACTTTACACATTAATATTAATCGGCGTACTTATTAATTAGCCTTAAGTCACTCCGTGTACCATTTATAATGGCTTGAATCCGGTACCATACCTGTAGCGTACCAATTAAAACCCTTTAGAAAGCGTCCAATAACATTTAATATCATAGACAATAAAAAAGTTCCATTATCTTTGTTTCACAAAGGAGTATTTAACACAATTGATCTCAGGAGCAATAGTCATAGGAATTCAAGTAACAAAAGCTATTTTATATCATCAATCTCAAGTTTAATGAGACTGATCTGGCGATCACGAAAAAGGAAGTTGATTAGCAAGCCGATAAAAAACTATAAAAGATCGAAATAGCTCCGCAGCTATACATCTAGCGTTCGAAATGAGACCTTATTACCTTTTAATAAGAAAACAACCAGTAGTATATCTTATACAACCGATTCGTACCTGATTAACAAATGCAAGAATGTTCTCTTAATACAAAAGGTGTTCAAAATAATATCCTACCGTGTAATTAATCATTTAGATAATATTTAAATGGTCAATGTTAACTAAATGTTACTTACTGGTTTTTGAGACTTACGCGAACATTAGACAATGAAATTGAATGACTCGACCATGGATGCTGTAAAGGATCCGAAACGTCGGGAATTAAATAATATCAATATAACGCGGAAATTTCGTATAAAGTAATTTTAGTTTCTAACTTTTTCAAACTAAGCAATTTCAGGACTTTTTAGTATCTACATTTAAAGCTTTTTATCATCGTCACCCAGTAATAACAATATTGAAATTACTGTCAGTTAGATTTTTCTGGTGTCTATTTCAGTAAAATGTGTGGGTCAGACCCTCAGCCCAAGAACAATAGATTTGGCATTGTGTCTTTGTAATATGTTACTTGACGACTTACCCGTATCAGTTAGAGACAGTAAGTACAATCCGTGTCAAAATATCTGTGCGTGTCTGAAAATGGCCGGTCCGAAAGGACACGCAGGTAAAATCACATACTGAAATACGTAAGTATTTTTGTTCAAATAATGGAAATTTGTAAGCACAATAAAATTATCACGAATGCTAAAAAAATTACGATCCGAATATTTGTCTTTATATTGACTTTATTATATTACCATTTAATTTTAGAAGCACGAAAAAGAGAAATGATTTCATGGTGGACATTCCGAAAACCCGAACGAAACGCTTTAAGTCCACTTTTATCATGCGTACCGCTGAAATGTGGAATGCGCTTCCCGAGTGGGTCTTCTCTGATAGGTATAATCTGGGTGTCTTTAAATTTCAAGTGAATCGGTTTCTGCTAGGCAAGCGCTCTCCATCGTAGATCGCAGTAACGCTTAACATCAGGCGAACTGGCGGTCAAGTGTAAGCCTATCACAAATAAAAAACAATAGAACTACATAAATACTTGGGGACAACTTCAGATTCGCTTAGTTAAATTCGACCAAACTATATTTTATATCTATTTTTAGATCAATATGGTACTGGGCAAGCTTATTACCATTAACAGGGCACAGATTAACATAACATAATCAACCCATTATACAGTCCCACTGCTGGGCATGGGTCTTCTCTCAGAATGAGAGGGATTAGGCTATAATCCACCACGCTGGCCTAGTGTGGCTTGGCAGACTTTACACACCATCGAGAAAACCTCTCAGGCATGCAGGTTTCCTCACGATGTTTTCCTTCACCGTTTAAGCGTGTGATAATTAACTATTTAATACGCACATGACTTCGAAAAGTCAGAGGTGCCTTGGGTTCCAACTCGAGACCTTTGAATTGGCAGTCCAACGGTCACACCACTAGGCTATCACTGCTTCAGGGCACAGATTTGCTACTGTAAATAACCTAACAGAAAACACCATACTTATTTTTTTGGAATCTTGATATTCTGGTATTAATATTCTGTCCGTTACCCTCTGTCTGTGCTAATAACACTTGATGGCCGGGTAGTGCATTGTCTTAAGGTTTTTTGCCTTTGGCACTGTCCAGAGCTAACAATTGGGTATTGATATTTATCGTAAACGACAAATAATTGGAGCTTGTCAGTTGATATTTAATTGGCAACATATTTAATGTTTTCTTTTTGTTTAACATAGCATACCATTATGCCTGTATTCCCCGAAGGGTAAGGCAGAGGCGTACCAATGTACACCCACAGTTCGCCAGTAAGTTTAGGTGCCATGTAATAAAGGGCGAGGCCATTGCCATTAATCGCGTACAGATCCCAAACTCCAAGCTGCTATTGAGAATTTCATAGAAAATTCCAATAAAACTGCCGATCAGGGAATCGAACCCAGGCTTATGAAGCAGTTAGTTTCTTTTCGTTTTATTTGTAAATAATATGTTATGAGAAAAAAAAACTGTGTACCTTCTGGCTATTTTACGTTTATGTTTCTTAAAACCCTGCAATCGAATCTATAGAAAAGTATTTGACACTTTTTCACAAGAAATCAAGCAGAAATCATCATCATGTCTATCTCCAGTCTGTGTAACTGCAAAAATAAAGTATTTTTTTCATTAAATCAGTGTATTTTAATTAACATTTTACATCTTCTATTAATAAACGAATTTTGGGTCAAACGCGTGATCAGTAATGTCTATGTCCAGCATTAGACTATGGTGGGTTTATTGATTAACAAAACTAACGAAGCAGCTACAGTAATTAACGAAACATTTTAGTTAAAAATAGAAAACTCATAACAGACTAGTGTTTATTACTACATTATACGATTTATTTTAAAAATATCAATAGTCTCACCATTTTAATATATCAATAAGACAATTTAACGAAATTTCGACGAAGCTAATTATGACACTACTCTTGTGTTACTGGCTCGTGAAATCCTTGATCGCCATTATCGCTTTAAATAACCTATTTTAATAATACTCATTTATCACAAAGTAAATAGATCAAATTAAAAGCGTGCGAAAAAACTTTAAAATAAATATTCTAAACGTGATTAAAGTTTTATAAAAAGGGTTAAAGTGTGAAAAAAGTAAAAGACAATTTAGCCATTAGGTGTTTCTTCAAAATGACCAAATTGGCATGAAAGTCATTTATAATTTAGGATCTCATAAAAACTATAGCAGCTTCGCAGACATTTGAAATTGAAAATGGCGACCGTTAAGGTTGGCTGCACATGCATAAATTATAATATGAAACTGACAAGTGGTTACATTATGTTTTTTTTTTATAAAAAATTACGTTTAAGACTTATTATAATAATGCTTGCCTGACTGCATGACTGCCTCATTAGTCTAGTGGTCCCAAGTGCGACTGCTACACTAGAGGTCCTGGGTTCGATCCCCAGGTCGAGCAAAGTGTTATTGGGTTTTTCTATGAAATTCTCATTAGCAGCTCGGAGTCTGGATTTGTGCCCGGTTAATGGCTATAGGCTCGCCCCCTATAACATGGGACCTAAACATACCGGCGAACTGTGGGTGTACATTAAGTACACCTCTGCCTAACCCTTCGGGGAATACAGGCGTGATGGTATGTTATGTTATGTTATAATAATGCTTCTTTTTTAAAAACTAAGTTTGGCCTAAAATAGTAATTATAATAGAAACTCATGAGCATAAAAATGTCACACATAAGCGTGGCCTCGAGGAAAATACATACAATATTAAATTAAATAATAATTACTTAAGGCGGATCGTTTCGCTGTGCCCGCGAAATTCAAATTTCGAGTGGTTTTACGCAGTTTGTAGGTTTTAGTTCTCAGTTGTGAATGTTGTATAGTTGATGTCGCAATTACAACTATCATGAATCTAGAACTTGTTATAGACCTACAAACTGAAAACCCACTCGAAATTTGAATTTCGCGGGCACAGCGAAACGATCCGCCTTAATAAACAATTGTAAAAAATTGTACATTTCTTCAAAGATGACGAACGAGGAAGTCCTATGACGGGTTGGGCAGAACTGCAAACTCTTGCAAACCATCAAGCAATGAATAGCTGCATATATGGGACATGTACTAAGGCATCCCAGATACGAGCTCTTGCAACTCATCATGACGGGAAAAGTTGCTGACAAAAGGAGAGCGGGTCGTAGGAAAATGTCATGGCTGAGAAACACCCGAGAATGGACTAGTATCGGGAGTGCCGCAGAACTGTTTCGCCTCGCGAGAAACAAGGACAAATATGCAAAGCTGACTCCCAACCTTCACTAGTTGGAGAGGCACTACAAGAAGAAGACACTTCTTAAGCTCTGCCTCTCTCCTACTTAACTATTATATGCCCGATAGGGTCCATCTATATTAATTTGTACGTCGCGCGATTTTTTTTTATGGAATTGGGGGCAAACCAGTAGACGGATCGCCTGATGGTAAGCGATTACCGCCGCCCATGGACACCCGGAACACCAGAGTCACAAGTGCGTTGCCGGCCTTTTAAAAGGGAGTACGCTCTTGAAGGTTTAAAGGTCGTATTGGTTCGGAAATAAAGAATTAAGTACCTAATTCTGCTACTTTTATTGTACTTTGGATAAAAGGAACTGGAGGATGATCTCTGGCGATAGTAAAGACAGTGGTATTGCCCAGAAACTGGGTTGCGAAGGGATAACAATCGTTCTCTGTAAAATATTGATATTCAACTCTAAAATACCTAGTAGACAAACTAGGACTTAAGATCACTAGGCTGTTTCATTAGCTTAGTGGTCCCTACCGCGACTGCTACGCTAGAGATTTCGGGTTCGATTCCCAGGTCGAGCAAAGTGTTATTGGGTTTTCTGTGAAATTTTCACTAGAAGTTCGGAGTTCGGAATTTGTGCCCGGTTAATGACAACAAGCTCTCCCCTATTACATGGAACTTAAACATACCGGCGAACTGTGGGTGTACGACTCTGCCTAACCCTTCGGGGAATACAGGCGTGATACGAGGAGGAGGACGATAGAGAACACTAGGTTGTGGATTTATGAACCTATTCCTTCCACGATCTTGACAGAATTCGCAAAATTCATGATTATTCCTAGGCGTGCTCGAAATGGTAATAGTAATTCAGGCAATAATTCAAAAGACCACACACGTTCCAGCCCACGCGTTCCAAATCTAAATAATTACATCCATCACTCCTCTGGCATTCAAAAGCTCTATCAAAGTAATTAGATTCGGAGCAATGGACAAAATTTGTAGGCATTAGACCAATGCGTGAATGTAATGTTACATTTTAATTAAATGGTAGGAGAGATTTTATTGTTGGCCAGTTAGTAAATTACTGCAGTTTGGGGGGATCGAACTGTGGGGTTCAGCTGCTGTTATGGCTTTGATGGGCGGACATAGTTTTTTTTTTATTTCGATCATATAAACACATCATCGTACTGTCGGAGGCGTGAGTTCAGGTACGATGATGGGATCACTCCTCCGAAGGAAAAATCCGTTTTATATTTGGATTAGACTTGTTTATTCAGATACTGCTTAAAGAATCAATTCATTTCACAATTTTTTCACTGCATGTCACTTTCAAAACAGTTCTACTAAATTTTGAATTATTGGTTCTTATTCCTTTTATAAAATTCTCAACCAACCAGCTGGATGAGACGTCACCTCTTTGTGGCAACCTCTACAGTACCGTACTTATTGTCTTTAACCGGGTACAGAACCAAACTGCTACTGGGAATTTCATAGAAAAATTAAATAACAAAAAGGTCCTAAGACTTTTTTAGGATTTTTTTTTTTAAATTCCAGTCAGAGAATTGAACCTAGCATCTCCACTACAGTCTAGAACGGTCTAGAAAAATATAGTGAAACCCTAATTTGATATGATTGTTTTTGTGATATTTTTGCATTTTTCATGCTAAGGTTATAAAGTTATTTTAGTTGAGAAGAAAAGTAACATGCTTTTCAATAGAAATGTCGCCAACATCACCATGACATAAATTCAGATCATGAAGGCAAATTCAATCACACAATCAAGTCATAGCGTCTGGTGTATCCAATCAGAAGACGCAAGTTCGAATCCTGCCCGCGATTGATTTTTTCCTTCACTAAAATAACCCTAATTTGATAACATAAATTACCATTCCTATAATAACTTATAAGCTTACGATCAATAAATGGTAGCGGCAGTATCTGTAGCTTGATGGCTAGGGCGTCGGACTTGCGATTATGGGATTACCGGTTCGAAACCCACCCATTGCACTACCGACGTGAATCCACTCGTAACACAAGCATTTAGCTTAGCACGAGGGGTTACCTAACATACTAGTAGGTAATATGCGACCTACATTGCTAGTAAGCTTTTAAAAATGATAAATTTTTGAGTAAGCTGATGTATTGTAGCAGGCCTAACTATTCATTGACTTTTTATGCTGTAAGTAATTTTTGATACTCTCCTGCCATTAAACTGGATTTCTTCTTATATCTGATGCATTTGTAATAAATACATTTATGCATTTTTAATGGCATACATTTTAAACAGTAGGCGTGTGCATTACGAATGACGTATTAAAAAAAATATATTTTACGATGAGTTTTTAAATGAAATGAAGACCCAATGATTTATCTTTTGAAAAGCAACCCCGTGTGGGAACGGGTTAAAATAGAGTTCCTCACTACCATTCAGATAGACAGTTCGTGAGCCAAGAAAATATCTGACTTACTCGGTGGTAGTGTTACCTCTGGCTGGCGACCACCCGTACGTAAAGAACCTTGGTGTCTGTTTCGACTTTAGCGCCACTTTACCTATTATATGCTATTTATTTTATTGGTATAGCTTCGATATTGCTTCTTATTATATATATTATATGAACCTGACTAACTGACTGATTGACTGACTGACGTATCGCACAGCAGAAAAATACAGGAACTATATCCCTGAAAGTTTGCATGCTGGTTTCTTTTGTATTGTAGACGAGCTCTAGTAATGGATTTTTGGAAATTCAACCCGTAAGGTGGTGAAAAGGGGGGTGAAAGTTTGTATATAAGTACACACACTATCATGCGTTTGACACATACACACACATATACATTTTTAATAAACGATGACGTTGTTAAGACATTATGATTCCATAGTACAGCTGTCATTCGCTCTTGACATTTTGACAATTGATTTCTTCCTTAAAAATTAGATTTAGCACATTTTATGATATGAAACCTCCATGGTGTAGGTACAGTGGGCACAGTATACGAGTATTTTAGTAATGAAAATTACGTCAGCACGGAGGCGAAGCTGGGCACGGGAACTCTAGTCTTACATAATTATTTCAGTGTTGAGTTACACCTAATTGCTCGGAATCACCAATTACATGGTAGAAGCACTAGTCCATTAAGATTTGTTAAAACATCGCTTTTCTCTATTACGCGCTTGAGTAAGCTGTTGCTTCATTAACCACGACGAAATTCGCTTAAACTGTTCAAAGTTCAAAGGTGACACTGCCTCATTAGTGCTACACTAGAGGTTTGGTTCTCAGGTCGAGCAGTGTTATTGGGTTATTCTATGAAATTCTCAGTAGCAGATCGGAATTTGGATGTGTGCCCGGTTAATGGGCTCGCCCCATTTTTGGGACCTAAACAAACTGACTACATTAGCACGTTCTGCTTAACTCTTTGAAGAATCATTTAGGCTTTCAAGTATGTTTGGATTGTACAGTATGTCTTCCTTTGCCTGTTAAGGGGTGTTATGAGTTTATCGTTTGTCTCTGTCTGTGGCATCGTAGCTCCCAAACGAATGGATCAATTTTCATATTTTTTTGAAAGGTGACTTGAGCGTTAGTTTTCTTAGCTATTATTTAAGAAAATCTGGCCAGTCGTTTGAAGATTATCAACTCTTTTCTAGTTGATAAATGGATTTGGGCAACTTTCACATGTCTTAACGATTTGAAATTTGGTATCTCGTCACTTTAATCATATTGCAAGAACATGGTATTTATGACTTGATACTACGGTTTTTTTTTTAATTTAATGTATTGCAGCAGTGTTCTTACTAATTCTTTATCAATATAAAAGGCCAGACAGACTAAAATATTTATGTACCATTAGCGTCACATTTACTCAGTTTACATATTTTCTTTTAAATACAAAGAACTCCGTTTTTCAAACAACCGTCACGGTATTTAAACTTGAACGTGGAACGTTTAAAAAAAACACAAATTTCTTTTTGGAAAACTTTTCAAATAACTACGCTGTGTAAACGCCATTAGGATATTCCGGTGATGTTACAGGATCAACGTCTTTGAATACAGGGAGCTATTTAGGTCGGGGTACAAAATGGGGGCAATCATAGTAAACAATATTTTGTCTCTTGGGCTCCGTCAATATTTTGGAATACAGAAGTATTCCAGAATATTTTATATCAGAAGAATCTGATATAAAATTACAACCAAAATTTACTAGTCTGATAGAATAGAAACTTTTGTCCAAGAACAGACTAGAACATAACTAGTACCTAGCTTTATTTGATTTTAATGCAACCGCTATGCTAGAGGTCCGGGTTCAATTCCCAAATCGAGCAAAGTGTTATTGGGTTTTTTATGATAATATTATTAGTAACTGCTCAGAGTTCGAGAGCCTATTGCCCAGTTAATGGCAATAGGCTCCCCCGTTACATGGGATCTAAACATACCGGCGAACTGTGAGTATACATTAGTATGCCTCTGCGTAACGCTTCGGGGAATACAGGCGTGATGACATATAATATATTTTTTTAGTTTTATGGAACTGACAGACCGACAAATATTACCACTTTAAGCTGACTACTTAATCTAGTAAAGGCGTTAGGAACAATAAGAGGTCTGCCTATTTTGGAAATATATAACCAGATATCTAGGCGTGCGTACAAAAGTTATAAATTATATCTATGGTTATAAGTAACATCTAAAAAAACCTGGAAAATTCCCGTTACGAAAATATCAAAACTAATTTACCTACAAATGACTTTGCACTTGCAAAAGGTTTTGCCCCACTTGAATCAATGCGAGTGCCTCCCTGGCCTGAAATTTGAGGGCCTAAAAGAAAACTTAAATTGGACTTTTGTGAGGTTTTACTGGGACTTTGAGTTTCTTTAGGTAACTTCCTTTGAAATTAGATTTTCTCAATGTTGACCTTGTTAGTTTTAATGGTATAATTGTATGTTTATATTTTTAGGTCATTTTAAGGACATATCTTCTGTTGAGTGCCTAATTACCTTGTCGACGGCACATTTGGCGTAGCGGATGAGCGATCGGCTTCTACGCTACGTATTGTGGATTCGATCCCCGCACGGAACAAATACCTATTTGTATGATCTACAGGTACTTGTTCCGGGTCTGGGTGTTTGTGGGTGTGATAATTTGTGTTTATAAATGTTCCCACGAGCAAGCAGAAATTCCTGGGTGCCTTTAAATCATGAGTGAATCGATTTCTTCTAGGCAAGCGCGCTCTATCATAGATCGTAGTGTCACTTAACATCAGGTGAACTGGCGTCAAGCGTAAGCCTATCAAGAATAAAAAGAAAATCCTAGTGTGTTGGAATGTGAACAAAAGAGTCAATAGTCGTAAGCGTGACTGCAATACTACAGGTCCGGGATTTGATTCCCAGGTCGAGAAGAGAGAGTCACTGCTATTTTTAATAAATTCTCGGTAGCAGCTCGGAGTTAGGGATTTATGCTTAATTAATGGCAATAGGCCCGCTCCCTATATCAGGAGACCTAAACATACCAGCGAAATGTGGGTATACACTTCGGGGAATGAAGGCGTGATGATATTTTGTCGATTTGGCTACACAAAAGGTGTAGACAAAACTCTTGAGTTTTTTTTTATAGTATTGATTTTTCCTATTGCAAGCCACCGTAAAGAGGGTACATGATCGATACTTTTATAACATACCATCATACCATCACGCCTTTATTCCCCAAGGGTTAGGCAGAGGCGTACTAATGTACACCCACAGTTCGCCGGTATGTTTAGGTCCCATGTAATAGGGGGCGAGCCTATTGCCATTAATCGGGCACAAATCCAGACTCCGAGCTGCTACTGAGAATTTCACAGAAAAACTCAATAACACTGCTCGACCTGGGGATCGAACCCAGGACCTCTAGGGTAGCAGTCGCGCTTGGGACCACTAGACTAATGAGGCAGTCACTTTATATTAATTTTTAATACCTGTTAACATTGTGGAGTGCAATAAACGTATTGAGTATTGAGTACCGTCGTATGCCATACTTAGGTACCTTCCTTTGCTCTGGGACTTGTTACTGTGAAAAAATACAAATTAAAAATCCTCTGCAGCATCCAGTTATGGTTACCATTTTCTTTCTATATAATTGAAGTAACAGGATACAGAGCCGATAATTTTCAAACGGCTGGCCAGATTTTCCTACAGAATAGCTGGAAACACTCAAGATCAAATCACCATTCAAAGTCAAAAATCGGAATCAAAATCAGCCCATTCGTTTCGGAGCTACGATTTTATATATAACTAGCGGCCCGGTACGTGCTTCGCTACGTATAAAGCGAAATACAGCGGACAGCGGACAAAACCATTCCCAGATCCCCAATTTCATCAAAATCGGTCCAGTCGTTTGATCTAAACCATTCCCAGATCCCCTTGAACACACACAAAAAATTTCATCAAAATCGGTCCAGTCGTTTGAGAGAAGTTCAGTGACATACACACTCACAGAAGAATTATATATATAAAGATAAAGGACAAACGAGCTAACGCCTGATGGACAGTTGAACACCCGCAACACTATATGAGTCATGAGTGCGTTGCTGGCCTTTTAAAAGCGGATTGGGCCTCCAGTATCCTCACTCACTCGTAGAAACACAACGTAAGCGTTGTTTCACGCCAGTTTTCTGTGAACCCGTAGTATCACTCCGGTCGAGCCGGCCCATTCGTGCCGAAGAATGGCTCTGCCACAATAAAATTCAACAGACAGACACACAGATACACACGTTCAACTTATAACACCGATTTTTTCGCGTCGCAGGTTAAAAATTGGTCTATTAAATACATATCAGAAATAAAATCAAGAATTCGGTCACACTAAAGAAAGAATTTTAATATAATTGTATCAATTATGTTAATTCCTTATAAAAATTAAATCAAAGGCGGCAACAGCCGTGTTTTAAATAATAAATTAATACGCTTTTAAAAGCGTTTCATTGCTATAATAGTGCTTATTAAAATTTGTCGGTTTTAATTTTAATTAGTTTCGTGTTACATGGGTGTAAATTAATGAGTGATAATGTATTATTTATTAACATTGCTTATTGTGAAATTTGATGTATTCGCTTATTTTGATGATATTTTTTGTACTTAAGGGGTCAACACTGTAGTAGTAATTAGCTATTCTTTGACCCGGTAGGGGGTGCTGTTGTTGACGTCCTTTGGGAAGCGAGTGAAACTGTGAACAGCGGCTAGTATAATTATTAATTACTAGCTTCTGTCTGCGACTTTGTCTGCGTATACTTCAGAATTGGGTCTGACCTGGATAAAAAAGTAGCTTATGTGTTATTCCAGACTATAATCTATCTCGGTGCCAAATTTCAGCCAGATCCATTCAGCCGTTCTGGCGTGAAAGAGTAACAAGCATCCATATATCCATCCATACTCACAAACATTCACGTTTATAATATTAGTAAGGATAAGGATGAAACATTTGTTCGGGAATCCAATCCACGACGCGTAGCACAGAAGCCAATAGCTTCGCCACTATGCCAAACATGCCTTAAAGTTGATTTTAATATTTTTAGTCACATTTAGGTCACCGTATCTTAGAATTAACGTTAATGCTATGCAAATCGGTGACAAGTCCAAATATAATAATAGGTTTTTCGTAACTTACTTATTACGCTCCACTTAATTGTCGTATTCTTGCTAAAAAAAAATATATAAGAGAAGTTCCAATACGTACCGAAGCTGTAATTTTATGTAAATATAAGAAAATTGGAGTCATGACTTCATAAATGCTTGTAAAAGCTTATTTGAAATAAAAACATTTGAACTTGAAAATAGGGGCAAGACGATTTGCCAATGCAAACTTGGAGTTCCTACTGAGAATTCCAGCTTAGTGGTTGAAACGCTATGCTAGAGGTCCTTGGCTTTAATTCCTAGGTCGAACAAAGTTTTTTTAAATAATGAAGTTCTCAGTAGTACCTCAGAGTCTGGATTTGTGCCCAGTTGTTGGCATTGAGCTCACCCCCAGTTACATGGGACCTAAACATACTAGTGCACTGTGGTTGTTCATTAGTACGCCTCTGCCTAACCGTTCGGGGAATATTGGCATGATGATATGCTATGAAGGCAAATAATTTTACTTGAGGGTCTGGCGGTGGCTAAATTGCCCATATAATCGTAATACCAGAGTAAATCGTTATTCAATCACAATTTTTGAAGCGGCGGTAGCCTAATGGCTAGGGCGTCGGACTTGCGATCATGTGGTTGCCGGTTCGAAACCCACCCATTCCACTACCGCCGTGAACCCACTCGTAACACAAGCATTTTAGCTTAGTACGAGGGGTTAACAAGAATACTAGTAATGTGCGACCCACATTGCTAGTAAGCTTTAAAAAAAATCAAATTGTGTTATTATTCGGATCCGGATACAATTTCGTTTGTGTTATTTTTCGAATTCGGATTAAATTAGGTTCCTACCGAAGTGAAGTACTTATTTTTAGGTTATTTTCTATCACGAAAAAAACAGCTAAAAATAAGTACTTCACTTCGGTCGGAAGAACCGAACCGACCTTCACTAGCTTGACCGCCAGTTCGCCTGATGTTAAGCGACACTGCGATCTACGATGGAGCGCGCTTGCCTAAAAGAAACCGATTCACTAGTGATTTAAAGACACTCAGATTTTATCTATCGGGGAAGACCCACTCGGGAAGGGCATTCTTTATTTCATTTCGATTATACGACAAGGAAATGCTCTAACAACGGATCTCAGCTAACGGTGTCTGGGTAAGGTTTAATTGGACCAAATTGCGTTAACCTTCTAGTAATGTATGTAGGTACTGTTATCTAACGAGATAACCTAAAATCTTGGTACTTATACTCTTATTAAAATTGTGGTAACTGGTTTATCAACGATAAACTATATATTTGACAATCATTGATTGTAGCAGAATATGTCTTTAATAGGTCTTACTTATTAATTTTGTAATTAATAAACTGTGTATATGCTACTACCTTATTAGTTTGATAGCCATAAACGCTGAGGTCTTGGTTTCGATTCCGAGGTCAAGCATTTTATTATTGCATATTTCTATGAAATTCTCAGTAAGCTCAGACTGCTCGCAGTTTGGAGTTGTGCCCGGTTGGCCTCTTACATGTGATCTAAACATACCGGTGATCTACCTACATTATTAAACCTCTGCTTAACCCGTCGGGGAATACAGGCGTGATGGTATTTTATGATGAGTGATATGTTACCATAAAACCCAACAATGAGTAAATCGTCTGCGTTCTGCTTGTAAATCCTTGATTTATCAACATGCATTATTGGTATCTATATAAGATATTTTTTTAAATGACATGATTTTCTAGATTTTTACGATCACAGTTTAGCTAGGTTTGACTAAAGGCTATTTATTAGCAAAAGTTGGTTTTGGAAATAAAAAGTCGGTAAACCTACCTGCCCGCCATTTCAGATATTGCCCTGCATCGTGCCACTCACATATTTTGATACGTTTAAACTTTAAAAGAAATCATGACTCTCTGAGTTTGTATCGGCGTTTCATCTTGGAGGTCGTCATCTAGGTAACGCTGGCGCCACCTGTGAAAAAGTACCAAATTTTTTATAAATCTCAAAGTGTCTTAAAGATTTATTTACAAAATTAAATATCATATAATCAAGGAGAGAGCAAGGCAAACGATAACGATCAAGATCCAAGTCACACGTTCCAAAATAAAGCCCAGCTTATTATAAACCTCTAGTAGAAATTGATCCGGTAAAAGTCAAGGTTAGGCAACTAGTAATGAACATAATACGACGCAAACCCGACCCGTCCCTTTCATTTGTGCCGCCACTTACCTTGTTTTTTGCTCATACCTGACACACAGAACCTGTGGTTAAAGTTAACTGAGTATGGAGTAGGTTTATGTTATTTATTGCGATCCGCCTGCGGTTTCACTCGCGCTGTTCTGTTCCTAAGAGACGTAGCGTGATGTTATAATATCTCTTATAATCTTCCTCAATAAATAGACTATACAACACAAAAAGAATTTTTCAATTCAAACCAGTAGTTCCTGAGATTAACGCGTTCGTTCTGGTTTTTCTTAATCCCGTATTATCATCAATCCATTATTGTCACACTTTTGGGCACTAGTCTCCTATTAAACTGAATGGATACGGGCTATACCACCACGCTAGCCTAATGCTCACATGCCGTCGAGAAAATCTCTCAGGCGTGCAGGTCTTCCCACAAAGCTTTTCTTCACCGTTTATGCGCGTGATAATACGCACATGACTTTGAAAATGGTTGTGCCTTCGATTCGAACTTGAAACCTTTGATTTGCCATTCAATCTCATCAAACTTAATAATCACTACACTTTATCTCCATTTTCCACGATATATTTAATATATATTTTTTTAGTTATTTAATAGTAAAGGAAAAAATTCAATCGCGGGCAGGATTCGAACCTGCGTCTTCTGGTTTGATATACCAGACGCTTTGACCTCTAAGCCACCGCGAACCCTACCCGCATGATTGAAATTTTGCCTTCACATTCTGAATTTACGTCATAAGGTGACGTTTGACGTTTATTAAATAACTTAATAATCTTAGCATGGAAAATGCAAAAAAAAATCACAAAAAGATATATTTTTTTGCTTATATAATATTTGCCTGCACAGTTTATGTACCTCTAAGTATGTTGAATAAAATATTAATTCATAGAATTAATGTGTGTGTATAAATAAAGTTATTCGCAATCAAAGAATTCTAAGTAAAACACATATTGTGTGGGCACGGTATGACGTAATTGCAGACTGTACCAGTGAAGCTAATTCTTTTACATACCATCACGATTGTATTTCCCGGAGGGTGAGGTAGAGGTGTACCAATGTACACTCACAGGATTCCCCCTATTACATGAGACCTAAACATTAAAATTAACCAAGTTAGTTATTGAGTTTTTAACCGACTTCAAAAAGGTGGAAGTTCTCAATTCGACTTTTTTTTGTATGTTTGTTACGTAAGTATTCCGTCAATTACAAATCGATTGTGATGATTCTTTTTTTGATCGGTAGATCCTATTTCAGAGGTGATCCCATAAAAATTGGCCAAAAGTTTGAACAAAATGGCAATAACACGCAACCGGGTTGTATTCCATACAACATTAGCCCAGTTGAGAACGGAAGGCCGACCAAACCCGGGCGCAGTAGCTAGCAATCAGCGAGCAACGCCCAAACACAGACACTGTATGATTTATGTATTGAACATGTATTTCATATTCACTCTTCGGACAATCAGCATTCATGTGAATCGTATGTGATATACAGTAGAAAAAAAAAATGCTTTCACAAATAGAGCCACTTTTTATTTTTCTAGTTGGTGGAGTTTACGTCAAAGTCGCTTATAATTATTGTGGTTAATTTACCACAATAGGCGAGGTGACTTTAAATTTTTATACCCTATATATTTCTTTTATTTTTTTCGGAAAACCAACAGCAAATAATAGCTTACATAGACTAAATTAGGCAACATACAGCCAATAAGCCAAAGATCGGGGTCTGTGGCGTTCACTAGGAGAGGCCTACGTCCAGCAGTGGACTAATATAGGCTGATGATGATGACAGCCAATAATTATAGTAATTGTATACAATAAATGTTAAATGTGCTTAAGAGGATACCTCGAAAATTTACTACGTTTTCGATTCAGTATATTTCTTGCAGTTTACACACTATGAACATAATTTTGGAGTATATAATCTAGAATCGCTTAAAAGGATAACACGATAGCATGAAATTTTCTCAACAGAAAGAAATCGTAAATTAGGCTCTAATTATTTACTATTTTCAGTAGCACAGCGATATTTTTACGAATTAGAGTATACAATTATTATATTTACACAAGAATATATTTAAAATTGATTCAAAAATAAGAAAGTTATAATTATAATATTAATTTTAAGCTAGTGTACTGAGAGATGACGTCAAATCCTAGGTGCGTCATATAAAATTCTAATTCGAACTTCCCCTGATCATCCTTACCAAAAACTTTAAACGCTAATATTGTAGAACTTCATTATTAGGTTGAATTTTTTTTTTCAGTATATGAACTATATTTAGATTAACATTATTTATAATTAATTCACTATATTTTGTCTTGTCCCTATTAATAATTTTCTTTAGTAGGGTTTCTTTAGTAGGTTTATTGTAATAATTTTCTTTAATAGGGTTTTTTACGTGGGAGAGCCATGCTTCGGAACGAATGGGCCGGCTCGACCGGAGTGATACCACGGCCTCACAGAAAACCGGCGTTAAACAACGCTTACGTTGTGTTTCGCCGAGTCAGTAAGGTTACCGGAGGCCCAATCCTCTTTTAAAAGGTCGGCAACGCATTTGTGACTCCTCTGGTGTTGCGGGTGTCCATGGGCGGCGGTAATCGCTTACCATCAGGTGATCCGTCTGCTCGTTTGCCCTCCTATCCCATAAAAAAAAATTAACTAGGCTAGGGCGTCGGACTTGCGGTCATGTACTTGCCGGTTCGAAACCCACCCATTGCACTACCGGCGTGAACCCACTCGTAACACAAGCATTTTAGCTTAGGACGAGGGGTTGACAAGAATACTAGTAATGTGCGAACCACATTGCTAGTAAGCTGTAAAAAAAAATGTGTGTTAGGTAAGTACTTAGTTTTTTTTTATATCTTCAATGTAAGAGACACATATTTTTCATTATTTTATAATGGGACTATCGGGCCTTGCAGACGTTGTATATGTATGTGGGATGGGATTAAATTGTCAGTAGTCAAAGGTAAAAAAGTTAAGATGCTCTATGGTTTTAAAAAAATAAATGAGAGGAAAAAAAAGACGAACATGTTTATAGCAGTTTTAATTGAATATAGTAATAAATAAGAGTAATTTTGAAAATAAGAAAAGGTATTCATTTCTTTCACCATAAGTATGCTCTGGAAATGAAAACCTAGAACTCGTTTGCAGCGCCGCTTACCGGGCCCAATAGTAATCTAGACCATTCACTCAAACACACACAAAACTTTTAATTAAAATCGGCCCAGCCGTTTAGGAAGAGTTCAGTGACATTCACACATACAGAAGAATTATATACTTAATTATATAAATCTGTTGTACATGTCTGTAACAGATATAAACACTAGGCTTTAGCTTTATCAATATTTATGTTTATATTGCATTGAACAAATAAATACATAATTATACTCAATACAAGTATATATATATATATATTGTTGATTTAGACCAAAGTTCGCACTAGTGCAATCAGTGAAAGGTTGCTAGCCGCTTCCAAGCCCTTTAAGTGACCTCTTTGCTTCATTTATGCTAACTGCGTAGAACCTATGTTGTTGATATTTGAGATCTAGTAACTGCCTGCCTGCCACGCCTAGGATTCACAAAAGGTTACGCCGTATAGCCGTGTATTCTAAGTTTTAGGCCCATGTACAATTGATAAAAGAGATAGGTACTCGTTTTATCAATCCATACTCTTCAACTGCTGGGCACGGGTCCGCTCTTAGAATGAGAGAGAGACTATGGTCCACCAAACCGGCCTAATGCGGGTTGGCAGATTTCACACGCCGGTCGAGAAAATCTCTCAGGCTTGCAGATTTCTATAATTACGTTAGTTACCTTATGTTAGTAGTAACAGCAACCGATAACACGACGTTTAACCACATAATGGATATTTTTATGTCGACTGACCTTATTCTTGCATATGAATGCAATACTAGGGAGTATATCGTCAGGGTCCAAGATGGAGCAAGTAATTAAAGTAAATAACTAAATACGAAACACAATAAAATCGTTATTTAAGTGAAATAAAAATTTGACTGCGGGCAGAATTTGAACCTACGTCTTCTAGTTAGATACCCGTCAGAATGCGAAGTCAAATTTCTATCTGGCGGGTGGGGTTCGCGGTGGTTTAGTGATCATGGTGTCTGGTGTATCTAACCAGAAGGCGCAGGTTAGACTTCTGCCCGCAGTCGAATTTTACCTTCACTAGAATAACTTTATAATCTTAGCATGGAAAATGAAAAAGAAATACAAAAAGACAATAAAATCGTTTAAAACTAGACGGTAGTAGCTAATCAGGAGGATAATTAGATCTTTTTTATGCGATCATCCTCATCAATCGTCTGCTAGGTAACAGGGAGTGTCGGACCAAAAACTGCATTTGGCTTCCTGTACCTACCCTACTCACGGCCATGACTCCTAAATTTCACCGCGACCACCAAATATCACACCAGGTTTTAGTGGCTTTTCGAACGAACCTTTCCCACAGTGCAGAGAGAAAATTTCATATTCTTAGCTTTTCTCCACAGGCATATACTAATAACAACAAGTACAAGAATAATGCTCTTTCACATCTCAAAACAAAGTTCATACATTACTTTCACCGCAGTCAGAGATCATAAAACTCACTTCGCAGGTAATCCTAACCTGTCGAGAATAAATGACATGGCTTGATGTAAGACAGAGATAATTTAAGCTAAACATGTTTTGTTGTGTTATTTTGGAGACTTTATTGAAAATTATGACGTTTGAGAGTGTAGAAATTACTTGCGTGCTTTGAAAAAAAAAAGAGTATTTTTAACATAAATAAAGTCGTAAAGTATGTTTAAGTCCCATGTAATAGGGCAGATAGGAATTCCATAGGAAAACCCAATAACACTTTGCTCGACCTGGGAATCGAACCCAGGACCTCTAGCGTAGCAGTCGCGCTCTGACTGAATAGGAGGACCACTAGACAAACGAGGCAGTTACTGATTATTATTAAGTTAATTTAAAATATAAAAAATACTATGAACTTAACATTATGGGGAGGCATTAATTAATATTACTTTGTTAATTATGGTCGTATAGATTAAAAAAAAATGATTTATTTAGTTAATAAAACAGTTTTTTTTTAATATGCAATAGGAAACTCTCTTTCTAAAAAAAAGTTCGACGTAAAAACCACGAGATATTTGTAGGCAATGGCTTTGAAGCATTTTCGGATGCGTTATTTTTTTTCGAGAAATGGAAAAGTAAATATTCATTGTTGAATATTTGTTTCTTTCTTCTTCCAATTTCACGTAAAGAAATATTGCCCCCAAAAACACACCATATTAGAAGCACTTCATAAAATTATACAGATAATGGAGTTTCGCGCGACCTTACAGGGGGTCAATAAACAGCCCTCCTGAAATCTTTTTCAGAAAAAAAAAGAAACTTAGTAACATTCCGAATCCGTACGCGAACACATTCATCCCCCACCTCAAGTAGTATGACGATGATGAAGATTTTTAGAGGACAATTCAAGAAATAATTATAATATTATGATAAATAATGCCTACCTGCGCATTATGAAGGAAAGGAAAGCAGTATTATAATATATATAAATAATAATAACAATTCACGACATATTTGGCTTAGTAGCTGAGCAATTAGCGCCACAAAAATATTTGCATGACCTTCATTGAGTGGTTAAGGATCTGGAAATCAAAAATTGTGTATCCACGATACGGGAGATATCCTAGTGTGCGGCAAATTAGTTTTAAAAAATAATAATTGATAATGTTTATTAATTAACCTTCCTATCCTATCTATATATCTCTATCTACCTATCCTTGAACTCATTATGTTTGCAACTTTTTATTTTGTAGCTTTTGTATGTATGTATGTTGTTATTTTACTTATTTGTGTAATTTTGTTTATTTATTATATTATTGAGTATGTATTAAATGTATTATATGTGTATGTTGTTTTATAATTGGTTACGTGTTTACTTGTATAATATAGAGTATTTATCTTATTAGTACTATTATTTTCACACTTCTGTCTACATTTCTTGTTTAAACTCTCCTTTCGCAGGTCTGCTGGAAAAGATTTCTTAAGAGATAAACAGTACCTTTGTACGTAGTAGTACTAAGTTTTATGTTAATAATTTGTATTATTAGTGTGCATAAATAAATAAATTAATAAAGTCTAAAATTTTCTTAGTAATACTTGTAGGCTGCACTTCAAACACTGATATTATTGTTATAAATACCCACTTCTCTGTTTTGTAATGTACGTTTTAGCAATATTCTGCAGTTCTATCACATTGTCTCAGTCCGTTGCGCCAATATGGTGACTCTACTTGAAGGTTACCTCAGAAGCAAGTAAATAATTATTATTTAGTATTCGTATCACGTCGCTGCGGCTTTTGGGGGAGGCAGAGAGCCTCGTGTGAAGTTGAATAACGAATAACAATGATATTTTCTTATTCTGTAAGTTTTTTTTTCACTGTTTTTTGAGCTCCAACTTAACTTGTGTGAAGATAGGATTTTGTTGTTTTACTTAGAGTGTATCGGTTTTTTGGCGCTTTAATGAAAACTCTTTCAAACTTTGAGAGAAGGGAATATATTCTTCTTTTTTTATATAATATGTATTTATGTTTACCTAATCCCTGCTCACGAATAAATCGGATGGGTTAGTGTTAATGTACCTACATACAGTGTCATTTTTAACTTATTGGGGGCCTTAGGAACTTTACGATTATAGGGCCCCTATGACGATGATATTTCAGCAAAATAACAAAGGAGTGGGAACTGGGGGGCACCCTTGGATCGCGTGGCCTTGGGCATTTGCCCAAGGTGCCCAATTAAAAAGCTTACTAGCAATGTGGGTCGCACATTACTAGTGTTCTTGTTAACCTCTCGTGCTAAGCTAAATGCTTATGTTACGAGTGGGTTCACGTTGGTAGTGCAATGAGTGGGTTTCGAATCGGCAACCACATGATCGCAAGTCCCGGCGCCCTAGCCATTGGGCTACCACCGCTTTAAAAGAACTAAGTAAGTATACCTAATTATTCCAATTCTACTATTGGAAAGTCAATTCGTGTCTTGAGTTCGAACATAGGTGCACCTTTGATGAGCCTTCTGGGACAGAAAGCCTGGGTTCGTTCACAGATTGTGCTAAGTGTGTTATCCTATGAAATTCTCAGTAGGAGCTCTAAGTTTTGATTCGTGTCCGTCATTGTCAATATTGTACATGCATCTAACGAAATCTGTATTTTGTCAAAGATTTACCTATGTACCTAGATACCTATGTCACCTGTCAAAACGCAGGTGTTATAAATTGCCTAAATACTAAACTCTTTGACGGAAAATTATGTATAACGCAATCAATGACAAGAAGCAGATATCTTTCGCTACTTAAATACCTAGCACTTTTGTCAACTATACCTAGCAATTAATCTCTGAAACCAAAATCTTGAAGGTTAAACAAACTCTCTCATTAAAACAAAATATTTCTTTTGTTTTATTAAAAAATAAGTACAGTTCTACATTAATCAAGATCGTTACAGAAGGAAATGAAATATTTTGTTTTTATATCTAACCCTTCATAAAAACCCCTGAGGACTTTACGTTATTATTCTGGGCGCCATTTTTTTTCTTTCATCTTTGTGAATGTTACACTGTGTCAAAATTAAAATGGTCATCAAGATCCCGTGAATGTAGTTTGAATTACGTATCATGTTGATCATTTTTGGTATTTTTTTTATTTGTGATAGGCTTACGCTTGTCCGCCAGTTCGTCTGATGTTAAGCGATACTGCGATTTACGATGGAGCGCACTTGCCCAGAAGAAACCGATTCACTCGTGATTTAAAGACATTATGATACAGATTATATCTATCAGGGAAGACCCACTCGGGAAGCGCATTCCACATTTCAGCGGTCCGCATGATAAATCTGGACTTATAGCGTTTCGTTCGGGTTTTCGGAATATCCACCATAAATCGATGTCGCTTTTTCGTGCTTCAACTTTCCGGCGATGTTCCAGACTTTGGAGTTTAGCCCGGACAAGGGAGTCATTGCTAATGAGCTTCTTGGCACGTTTCTCGACGGATTCTAATGCCTCGAGCTGATACTTACATAGCTGATCCAACCCAAAGGTGCGAACAGTACTCCATGCACTACCGAACTTGTGCTTTATACAATGTGCCATGGTCAAAGTTGAGGTTGCTATTACTATTGTAATAGAATTTAATTTTCTATGACATCAATTTTACATATACCATCAAACCAATATTCCCCAAAAGGGTTAGGTAGAGGCGTACACCCACAGTTCAACGGTACTTTTAGTTTCCATGTAATAGAGGAACGAACCTTCCTTCGAAATTTGCCTTAACATTCCTCGATCTGGCGGGTGGGACTCGCGGTGAGACTCGCTTAGTCATAGCGTCTGGTGTATCTAACCTGAAGACGCAAATTCGAATCCTGCCCGTGGTCGATTTTTTCGTTCTCTAAAATAACTTTATAACCTTAGTATGATTATGATTTTTTTTCAACTCTCTTAAAATTAAAATCTCTTAAACTTAAAATGGGCCGGCTCGACCGGAGTGATACCACGGCCTCACAGAAAACCGGCGTTAAACAACGCTTACGTTGTGTTTCGCTGAGTGAGTGAGGTTACCGGAGGCCCAATCCTCTTTTAAAGGTCGGCAACGCACTTGTGAGTCCTCTTTTGGTGTTGCGGGTGTCCATGGGCGGCGGTAATCGCTTACCATCAGGTGATCCGACTGCTCGTTTGCCCTCCTATCCCATAAAAAAAAATTGGAGCTGCTCGACTGGGGAAGTACCTCCACCTTGCATAAAATCGTAGCCAAATAACTTAGCTCCGTGCTATGTTGGGTTCCTAACGGTGAGCAAGTTCGCCAGAGCTCCGCGAGGAAGCGTTGTGTTGGCATTGTGAGGCACCGGTGGTGTTCTGTTGCCATCGTTGTCATGCATGGCAGAATGTCTCCTATGCTGTCAGCCCAACTATTCCTCCTTAATTTACAGGGTCAGCCACGCGCGAGTGATACCCGTGGTGTTGCAAGCGTCCATAGGCTACGGTAACCGCTTGCCATCAGGCGAGCCGTAGGCTTGTTTGCTACCTTAGTGGTATAAAAAAAAAGTATGGAAAATCACAAAAGGATAAAAAACGTTGCAATTCCATTACGTAATATTGTCTCAATTCTCCTTACAAACCGTACCTGTTGAATCCAAGAGATCTTTCCTCGTAATATTTCAACTATGTTACTTCTATCCATTTTCAGCTGAAAGTCCGTCCGTCTAACAAACTAAATTAATTTTGTTAATTATATTTCAGCTTGTTTCAGAAACTGTGCCCTCCACAGAACACTGAAAATGTTACTTTGTTTTAATTGTTCCGGATAGATTGTTATAGTATTTTGTTGCTAACATTAGAGAAACAAACTGTTATTTTGTTTTTGACTAGAAAGCGTTTGATGTTCTAGACTTCCCTGAAAACATAACATACCTTTACGCTTGTATTCCCCGGAGGTTTGGGCAGAGGTATACTAATGTACACCCACAGTTTGCCAGTATGTTTAGGTCCCATGTAACAGGAGGAGAGCTACGGGTGGCCAAATGCCCCGTAATTTACGGGTTACCCAGTTTTTCGCGCTACAAATGTATGAACTGTAATTAGGAAAATTTAATACGGGGTAAACAAAGCTCTCGTATTTTTATAAATTCTGACATGGCGTGCGCGGCTACACACAAGCGTTCTGTCTGTGTCTATATAAATTTAAAAATTAAAAACCAAAAAAATATATATTTGTCTCAAAATGTAGATACTATTCGTATTTTTGATACCGGTTAAAAAAAAAGTGGCAGATGGCAACCCTCGAGCCTATTGCCACGAGCCGGACACAAATCGAAACTCCGAGCAGCTACAGCGGAGAATTTCATAGAAAAATCGAAGAACACTTTGGTCGACCTGGTAATCGAACCATGGATCTCTAGCGTAGCAGTCGTAGTCGTAGCTTTAGGCCACTAGCCTAATGAGATAGTTCAATAATATTTTAGTAATTAATACATATTTAATACTCCGGAAATCAGGGTTTGCTCGTGAGAATGGACGTTAAGCGCACGGAGATAATGCTTGTACACAATTACACGTGCTCCACTTAAACTGTGCATTAACGTTAATATATTTTAAGTGTTCCGTAAGTGATCACTGTCGGGTAAGTGCTTATTGATACGCGGGAGCGGGAGCGGTAATAATTCAATCACTACAGTTTTAAAAACATGCATCCATATTTATTTGTCATTCTCGTGATAAAGCTGTTATTTTTTTGTTATAAATTAAGAATGGTGTTCCATTAGGTTATTTACTTGAATTCAGTGATTCTTCTTAGTCCCTCCTTATACTTGTATCATCAGAGAAAACGAAAGCATGCAATTAAGAAAATCATGAGTTCGGAGAAATTCCAAACGATTCTTGAGTTATGTCGATCACGTACTTATATTTTTTTTTATTTTTTTTATTAATATTTTTTTAATATTCTTAATAAAAGGTTTTATAAACCAAAAAGATTATTAAAATTTATTCAACTTTTTTAAGAAAGAAAACTGTGAGCCGATTTATCAGTCACTAAGTTCACAGTCTTAATTCGTTACGCTCGTGTGTGAACAGAATTTATCATTAGCTTAAACTTAACCTCTATGTAATACCCAATAATGTCGGTGTAAGTGATAATTTTAACGGTTTTAATAATGACTAATTTGGAGTCATAAATAGTAGAGTCTGATGAGTATAGCATCGTCTAACATGTGAATAAATATTTGAAACTATAATCCCCGAAGTAATGTAGGTCCCATGTAAGAGATGGCGGATTTTTTTTCTTTTTAATCTCTAGTAGTTTGAATCGCACATTACTATTATTCTTGTTAACCCCTCATGCTAAGCTAATGCTTGTGTTACGAGTGGGTTAACGTCGGCAGTGCAATGGGTGGGATTCGAACCGGCAACCACATGATCGTAAGTCCGACGCCCTAGCCTAGTTACCGCCGCTTATTTCTGCCGCTATTGCCATTAACTGGGTACAAATCTAAACTCCGATAGAGAACCAAAGTTACAGAGATAGCGCATCAAATTAGCAAGCATGAAGTGGCAGTGGGCTGGCCATAGAAGAACCAACAATTGCTGGGGAAGACGTGTTCTCGAGTGATGACTGATACTGTATTTTTTTGCTACAATACTGGGTTTAAGAACCTAAATAAATACATTATTTACGAAAGACTGCTGGCAAGCCGGGGACAGGGTCAAATGGCGCACCATTATGTGGGGCGCATGTCCAGCAATGGACTGATATAGGCTGATGATAATAATGATCCAAACTCAATGTTGCTTTTGAGGATTTTATAGAGAAACCACGGGAATTGAACGCGGGACCTCTAGCTTGCTGCTACAATTTACAAATAAAAAAAATGCCAATGCCAAATACAGAAAAAAATAATATTTAAAAGGTAAGGCATTATCATTCGAAATTAAATTTCTACCTCATTAGTCTACTGGTCTTAAGTGCTATGCTAGACGTCCTGGGTTCGATCTTAAAGTCGAGCAGTGTTATTAGGTTTTTCTATTTTCAGTAGCAGCTCGGAGTCTGGATTTGTTCCCAAATAAGGGCAATAGGCTCACCTATTTTATAATATATTATTGATTAAGTCGGCAAACAAGCTTTCGAATAACCTGGTGGTACTCATCGTCACCCATGGACACCTGCAACATCAGAGGTATCGCTGATGCGTTGCCGACTCCTATGAGCCGCTACGGACTGCAGACATGGGACCTTTTTTTATACCACTAAGGTGGCAAACAAGCATACGGCCCGCCTGATGATAAGCGGTTACCGTAGCCTATGGATGCTTGTAATACCGGGGGTATCACTCGCGCGTTGCCGAACCTGTAAATTAAGGAGGAATAGTTGGTCTGGCAGTATAGGAGACATTCTGCCATGCATGACAGCGGCGGTAACAAAACACCAGGGGTCCCCCACACTGCCAACACAACGCTTCCTCGCGGAGCTCTGGCGAACTTGCTCACCGTTAGGAACACAACATAGCACGGAGCTACGTTATTTGGTTACGATTTTCTTCAAGGTGGATGTACTTCTCCAGTCGAGCAGCCAGCAGGTAGGGCATAGTGGAATTATTCGATTCCACTATGCCTCTCTTAAAATTAAATTAATTATAGTTAGATTATTAAACAGATTCTTAAGATTCTATAATAATACAGTTCTGCTGACCACAAAAACTTAAGCAAGCGTAAAGCTAAATATATACTAAAGTCTGGCTTTTCAGCATAAATGCCCAGTTTAGACGTGACACGAGGCTGGCATTTACCTTAAACAGAGGATAAGGCCGCCATCTAGCTGGCAATATTGCCAGCAATTGGCACAGTGCCAGCCGAGCGCTTGGCATATTTTTTCTTGTTGGAAATAAGTTTGTTTGAATAACATCCAGGTCTTTTTAGAATGCGGTAAGTAGAAGTATTTATCTGCATATTATACTTGTATTGGTGTTCAATTAGTAAATCGCTAACAGCCTCGCAAGCCTAATGGTTCTGATCGCGACTGCTACGCTAGAGGTCCTGGGTTCGATTCCCGAATGTTATTGAGTCAAACTGTTATTGAGGTTTTCCATGAAATTTTCAGTAGCAGCCAGCAACTGGCGGTTGATGGTCAGCAAACGAGTAGACCAGCCACCTGATGAGTAAGTAGGTAGTCATCGCCGCCCATATACAACCAGCCCATGGAGTCTTAACACTGTGACTGTGTGCACTGCAGAGTGTGTATTGGTGTGTCTGTGTATCCGTGTCTGTCTGTGGTCCGTTGGTGGGTGAATCGTTAGCCGTTTGAAAATCATTACCTCTTTTCTTGATGATGAAGAGATATAATCAACTTTCAAACAGGTCTGATCGTATGAAATTTGAAATCCTGTCACTTGTCCATGATATTACAAAATCCTGCAGCATACTCCAACTGTCAGAAGAACTCCTTAACGGTGTAAGGAATTTACGTTGTATTTGGGCTCAATCGATGCGTTTTGACGAGCACATGAGCGGACCCTCAACACAACGACGCTTGGATGAAAATATTAAACATAAAGGGACAATATTTAGATTTGATTTCCCTTTTAAAGATTTTTTTGTCGGGGATTTCTTTAATTTTTTAATTTAAATTTGTTTTATGCAACAAAACTTAAACGGCGGTGTTCCAAGTCCGTCGATGAAACGGAAAAAAATATTTACATACCATCACGCCTGTATTCCCCGAAGGGTTAGGCAGAGGCGTACTAATGTACACCCACAGTTCGCCGGTATGTTTAGGTCCCATGGAATAGGGGGCGAGCCTATTGCCATTAACCGGGCACAAATCCAGACTCCGATCTGCTACTGAGAATTTCATAGAAAAAACCCAATAACACTTTGCTCGACCTGGGGATCGAACCCAGGACCTCTTGTGTAGCAGTCGCGCTTGGGACCACAGACTAATGAGGCAGTCCAGAGAAAAAAATTATACACACCAATTATATTGTTATCTTATAATAGTATTTAAGGTTCATCTATTTTGGGTCCCAACACGATACCAGACGATTTGTATGTTAGACCGCAATTAATTATACAGCCCGCGGCGTGTGTTCAAAATTCTATTTTAATTATTGTTCTTTAAAACTTGACTTATATGTTAGACGTGAATGTGAAATTAGTTCTGAGTTTGATTTCGTGGAAAATATTAATTTAGGAACGAATATAATTCTCCATAGTCTCGTGATAAGCGCGAGTGCTACACTGTCGTGAATACCTGAATTTTTCTATGAAATTCTCAGTAACAGCTCGAAGTTTTGATTTTTGCCTGGTTAAGTGCAATAGGCCTGTACCTAATTACAGAAACTGGTAGGTACATTAAGGCACTTTTGCCTAACCCATCGGGAATACAGGCGGGTTAGTATACAGAGGTGTACAGACACCCACAATTATCTTGTGTTATATGTATTTGTTCCCATGTAGAGGGCGAGCTTATTTTCATTAGTCAGACACAGATCAAAATTCCAAGCTGCTAAGACTGTTCAACCTGGAATTTGAACATAGGATACTGTACAGCAGCCAGGTTTTTGTCCATTGAGGCAGTTACTATTTGATATTATTTTACAATATCTAAAAACACACATATTAGCATATTTTAAACACAGTTTAAAATATGCTAAGCTTCAATCAACATTGGGATTATCCAAACTAGCAATACGGATTAAAATTATTCAAATACGTACAAGGCTTACAACGCATTAAAATTTATTAAGGGCTCTCAAAAGTGTGTCATTAGTTTATTTTTAACCGACTCTTTGTTACGCGATTATTCCGTCAATTATGAACCGATTTTGATGACTCTTTTTTTGATCGGTAGGTCATACTTCAGAAATGGTCCCATAAAAGTTTAGTCAAGATCTGATCACAAAATTTTGAACAAAATGACAATAACACATAACGACCGACTAAATAATATAATGATAACGTCGTCTAGGTAAGTATTTATACGTAAAATTCTACTCGCTGCTAAAAATGTTGAAATAAAATAACTTTTGAATTAGACTGCTTCATTAGTCTAGTGGTCACAAGCGCGACTGCTACGCTAGGTCCTGGGTTCGATCCCCAGGTCGAGCACAGTGTTATTGGGTTTTTCTATGAAATTCTCAAAAGCAACTCGGAGTCTGGATTTGTGCCCGGTTAATGGCAATAGGCTCGCCCCCTATTACATGGGACCTAAACATACCGGCAAACTGTGGGTGTACATTAGTATGCCTCTGCCTAACCCTTCAGGGAATACAGGCGTGAGGCGTGAATGTTATGTTACTTTTAATAAAAAGTAAAACCGCCTTCAAAAATATAAAAAATAATGTTATGTGAGAAACAGTTTCGGAAGTCGATGGCGAAATCAAAAGATCCGATCAAATCAAAGGCACCGGAGGCACAAGGAGTTTGCTGCGCCGCTTCTTCTTCCCATCAAAAAATCTAGGAATCGGTGAAAGGTGGGCGTTTTGGGGGCTGTCTTCCATCTAAAAATGACGTTCAAAAAGTACTACCTAATCAATACATTTATTTCACTCCACAAGTTAAATAGATGTTACATTCATATTAAATAGAAAAATGTGTGGGCCTTTCAGGCACGGCAAATGTAGGAGAGAGGAGGAAGTTTATGTCCCTTTTTTTAACCTTGTATTGTGTTATATTATTTGCAATGTGTTTCAAATACCGACTCACTATTTAATGTCGTTTTTCTTTATTTTATTTGGATACTAACATTACTTAGATGATTATGGAATATTTTTATGAATTATTAAAAATATCAAAATGTATCTTTATGTTTTTATAATAAGAACTTATTTGTATTTGTGTTAATGTTATTATTCATATCAATTTGTATTTATTACGTTTTATACACATTTATCATTTAGATATTCGTTTATATGGTAGTAACATTTACTGAATAGCATTTGTTTTAATTTTTTTTTATAAATTCTTTATCTTCATTGTCTATTCGTGAGGGTAGTTTATTATATATTTTTATAGACATAACATGTGGAGTAGAAGAGTGCTTTTTAAGAACTAGTAGTCTATATTGAATAACACAGAAGACGCAGGTTCGAATCCTGCCCTCATTCGATTTTTTCCTGTCACCGAGAATTTCATAGAAAAACCTAACAACACTTTGGTCGACCTGAGAATAGAACTCATGACCGTATCAGTCGCGCTTAGGATTAACGAGACAGCAATGGGTAACTTTATATACGCATAATTTTACTCACAGCCACTTAACTTACACTCTACTAAAAACTGAGACGTGTAAATGAGTTTTTAAGTCGGTCGTACTAGAGTATAATCGTCGGCGTCGAACTAAAACTTATTGTAGTGTAAAATAAACGGGTCACTTCTCTAGAATTATGTCTGAACTTGACTTTTATCAATGACATCAATCTACAGTTAGATTGTTTTTTCTTTATGCTTTTTTAAGCGGATTAAATGACCACATTTTCTCAAATTCTCTATTAAGGAGAAGTCTCTGTATTGATTACAGCGATTTTTTGTAAGAATGACTTTGTTATGTAACTAGCTTCTACCCGCGACTTTGTCTGCGTGGACTTCAGGATTGGGTCCGACCTAGATAAAAAGTAGCCTATGTATTATTCCAGGCTGTAATCTATCTGTGTGCCAAATTTTATACAGATCCGTTCAGCCGTTCTGGCGTGAAAGAGTAACAAACATCCATACTCACAAACTTTCACGTTTATAATATTAGTAGCATATATGTACTAGCTATTACCCATGATTTCAGTCGAATCCCAAAGAACTTTTAAAGACAGACTCCTTAAAAACCTCCTTCCAAAATTTGGTTCATTGGTTTAATCGTGAAAAGGTAACAAACAAAGCTACTTTCACAATTACAATATTAATTGATATAAATTCCGATCAGTTTGGTGTAATTTATGAATGTTCTGTTAATTTGTGGATTGCTACATTTTAGCATAACTGGGTTCAAGTTGAAAAAAGAAAGAAAAATTGATATATTTTATGCCTGGCAATCAACGCATTATATTCCAGACAATAGTCGGTACCTCTCTACTGACATTAAAAACTTTATCCTTTTTGTCTAATAGTCACAAATGCGACTGTTGAGAGCTAAGCTCTGGGTTTGATTCCCAGATCGAGTATTCATTTATTAAATAGTACAACCACATCAAAAGTTTTTAATAAAATATAATTTAGTTTAACATAACCTAAGTTTAGGTACATACCTACTAAGTATTTCGTTGAAAAATACAAGGTAATGGTATGTAGAATACATATTTTTTTTTTATTGATTAGGTCGATAAACGAGCAGACGAGCCACCTGATAGTAAGTAGTCATCGCCGCCCATGGACACCAGCAACACCAGAGGAGCTGCTGATGCGTTGCCGAGCTTTAAGAGACTTACGGACTGCAGGCTGCCAGAGCCGCAGCAACCGAGGGGGAACTGGCTCTACGCGCAAAAGTCGAAACACACACCAAGGTGCTTTACGACAGACTCCAACGTAAGGGTAGTCGCCAGCCAGTCAAACCCCGAGCAATTTCGGAAAAGAATATTTTGTATAGATATTTCTTTTCCGAAGGTTACACGTTCCCCTTAAGCGTGTATGCTCTATATGTCAGTTGCTTTGGGCGCCACACTAGATCGATCAAGTGTCTAATACGCGTTAACGGACTGTGTGCTAAGATACCATCTACAAACATGCACACACGAATGTGAGGATGCGGTATTACGCTTTGTAGGGTCCTGTGTGGGAACGTGTACATTCAGATAGGCATCCCGTAAGAGGCGAGAAAATATCTGAATGGTTCGGTTGTAGGACCTCTTGGCGTGTCACTGGCTGGGGACCACCCTTGCGTCGCTGTCTGCCGCAAAGTTGAGTATTCTTTTGTTTCGACTTTTGCGTGTGAGCCAGTGTGCCCTCGTTTGCTGCAACTCTAGCAGTCTACAGTTTGTAGGGACTCTTAAGGTTAGGAAACTTATCATCAAAACCTATGGTACTACAGGGCGGCGATGACTACTTAGCATCACGTAATTAATCAACACAAAGCTGAGAAGCATGTACTGGCTGATTGGTAAAAGGTCTCAGTTAACCAACGAAGGCAAAATGGCAATATACAAAACCATATTGAAACCGGTTTGGACATATGGTATTGAACTCTGGGGAACTGCTAGTAACAGCAACATTGACATCCTGGAAAGATTTCAGACCAAAGCCATTAGATCCATGTTTAACATCCCCAAATGCATACATAATAAATACATACTGCAAGATCTGAAGCTCAAAACTGTGAAACAAGAAATCGCTGCCCGTAGTCTACACTATCAGGAAAAACTAACCAAACATGTCAACTCCCTGGCTGCTGAGTTAGCGGGATCTGGAAGTATTATATACTCAAGACTGAGGAGGAACAGTGTTCCAACTCTAATTAACCGATTTCCGATAGTATAAAGCGAGAGTGGTCAATGGACAATTTCTCACTGCTACAAATATCAAGTACAGAATAAATTCGAACAACGGAGCAGCTAAATGTCTAAAGACAGATTGTTGCGTTGAGCAGGATACAAAAAAAAAAAAAAAAACGTAATTAATCTGCTCGTTTACCGAATGAACCAATAAAAAATTAAATTAAATTTATTTAAAGGTTGATCTTCATTTAATTTAGACGACACGGTTTGCTTGATGCCTTCGTCTGGTCCTATACAGTATTACTATTTTCAATCATTAATATGCAGAGCAAGATCCTGATAATAAGGTTTGGTAAAATCCAGTTCCAAACTAAACGAAACATGGAATAACCATTGAGTGACAAAAATTGTTTTATGATAATCGAATTTTCCGCAGTCTGCTCAAACTGTGCTCATCCAATCGCGTCTTCTTACCTCGTTGTCCCACGGTCGGGTAGCCGACTCGTCCGACAAGTTTGACAAATTATTTTTATTTTCTGTTATACCCTCATTTGCGGTCATCGCGGGACATACGACACTTGAAACTTCGTTCCAAGTTTCGAGCCTTTTGACATTGAGCTCTCGTGTTTTTTTTTCGTAATAAATGTTCTATGAATGGTTTAATAGCTCGAAGTTATTTATATTACTTTATAATTCTAGCCTTACTATTGCTATTTGAACTTGCCGAATATTATTTGTTGATTTGACAGTTGATACAGTTAGTAGATTGTCTGGTTTTGATAGTACCCAAACTTTTCGAAACCATAATTCCATGTCTAAGATATTGACATTATTACTACGACAATTCGCCATAATATTTTTTTTGGATATGGTACGTGTTATATTATTTGATTCTTCATACTTCTACATTCTTTCACTTTAAAAAATACCACGATTCTGAGTTTGATTCCATGTTTTGTTTCATATTTATTTTTTCTTTTTTTACACGTCACGTTCGCCGTTAGTATCTAAGGTAGGTTTATGTAGGTATAATTTCCTGAAATAAAATGATTATTTATTTATTTAGATGTTCGAAAAAAATACTGGTATTTCTGTTATTCTAAGTAGGTATAAACTGGTTGTCAGGCTCTATGGACTTCTGACTACCACTAGCTCTGCTCTCTGAGGCACGGAATGGTCACCCATCCATAGATTGACAGCGGCAAGCTCAGCTTATCCCCACTGATAGATTGATCAGCGTAGCTCTTACTTAGCTATGAATTCTTCATACCCATATTATTGTTATAACAGGTCAACACAAAGCTTCTATAGCTCTTTCTTCAAAAGGCCTGTTCAGATATTGATCTAAATTGTATCACCCACATAATATCGATCTGATAGTATAACTACCTAAGTTCCTACTACTGTCTGGACTATATAAGACACGATGATTCCTTAAGTTTGTTACAGCGTTTTTCTCAGAGGCTAGGTTACTTAGGTTAGTTATGAAATACCTGCACCATATAGTAAAAAAAATGTAAAACATTGACTTCTACAATTGTCTATAAAATCTATTTACAGAAATAAATATCGTTTATATTTAATGCCTAAACAGTTATGGATAAAATTTAGCAAGGAAACATAATATTGCATTCTAAGGAAGGATGAATGATGGATTTGAGACAAAAGGTAACCACCTTTTGTCTCAAAAAATAAGTAGCCGTGGGCGAGAATTGGTTCTAAATATTTTAGTGAAGGAAAAATTCAATCGCGGGCAGGATTCAAACCTGCGTCTTCTGGTTAGATACACCAGACGCACTGATCGCTAAGCCACCGCGAGTCGCATCTGCTTGATCGAAATTTGCCTTCACATTCTGAATTTACGTCATACGGTGACGTTGTATCTAACCAGAAGACGCAGGTTCGAATCTTGCCCGCGATTGAATTTTTCCTTCACTAATATAACTTTAAAATCTTAGCATGGAAAATGCAAAAAAATCACATAAAGATAGTTCTAAATACTTAAAAAATCTGATTGTAGTACCGACATTGTACGCCAACTTATTTCCCAACAAAAAAGTGCCGTCGATTTCTTAACACCGTGAAGTTCTAAAGATACAAAGTATCGATAAACGTTGTACAAACAGTGATGCTATCGTTCGTCACGATGCGGCCATTAGTCACCACTGTGTAAACGAGTGATGGACGCAATACGCCCAAGATCTGTCCATCGATGTACTACCGAAGTATTGATTGGACGTCCATTAAGTTTGTTAAAATAAGTTGTATATTGACATGGGAATTTTATTATGACTCGTGCACATAAAGGATGGATTTGGAAATGGCGACAGCTGTATTCACCTCTCGCTCGCACACTATAGCACGCGAGCGACCATTCTTTATGTGCAAGAGTTATAGTGAACAAAATAACAGGTACAATTGAATGATGATATTGGCTACACGATTGAATGTAGGTACATATACCTAAGTATATTAAACTAAATTACGTAGGTTACCTGTACCATTCCTGATTTATAGGCAGGTTTTCTGGACGAATTCTTTTGATTTTTTTTCGCTTATTCTTGTCTCATTAGCGTTAGCCGAATAACTAATATTATACAATTATATTTTGTACCATGATGTATACGATTTGGAAACCATGCTTACATCGTCGTTTTAGAAAATTAATATATTTAAAAAATGAATCAAATATAAAAAGAATCTAGACTTTCATTTTCAGAAATTGGTTAAACTAATTGGTTAAGCAAAGTTCTACTTATTCACTCATTGAATACCTTAAAAACTTGAAAGCAAATCTTGACAGTCCATTTAAATTTCTGATGGAAGACATTTTGACAGAATTAGAAAAAATATATAACTAGGTACCTAACTTTAGAATATTATTATACGCGCGATACAGCTATAATACATATAATATTTAAATCAAACCAAGATTTGCAACTGTCAAAGACAAAATACGAGTCCTTTGTTCATGTTGTATATGTTACTGTAAAAGCCCGAACTACGGTAAATCCTAAGATTTACCAACTCTGACTGGTAAAAGTTTGAAATGTTCCACCATGGTTAGGTTAGGTTGTTAGGTTTTTTTTTAAACCATGGTGGAACATTTGCATGGCGTTGTAAGCTTTTTTTTTAAAAAAAACCTAACAACCTAACCTAACCATGGTGGAGCATTTCGAACTTTTACCAGTCAGAGTTGGTAAATCTTAGGATTTACCGTAGTTCGGGCTTTTACAGTAACATATATATCATTAATATCAGCATGTCAGTAGGCCTTACATTTGTATCGACTCACGCCCACCAGTAGCGAATGATATTTATTAAAACACAGCTTCCTTTTATTCTTATCTTGGAAACGATTATTCAAATGTGTACCTATGTATTTTTATCTTAAACTGTTGGTTGTGATTTATTATTGAAAAATAAATCAACCTTTTTTTGTATTGAGAATTTGCTATGAGTATCAACGATTGACGATATACAGGTGAATTTTTGAAGTGAGAGTGGATCGTCAAATCTATTTTTTTTTAAATTGGGACAAATGAGCACACGGATTGCATGATGGTAAGCGATTACCGCCTCCCGTGGACTACCGCAACACCATAGGAGTCACAAGTGCGTTGCCGACCTTTTAAAAGGGGATTGAGCCTCCGGTAACCTCACTCACTCGGCGAAACACAACGTAAGCGTTGTTTGACGCCGGTTTTCTGTGAGGCCGTGGTATCACTGGTCGAGCCGAGCCATTCGTGCCAAAGCATGGCTCTCCCACGTTAAAAAACTACATGGAACAGCAAAAAATACTCAAAGAAGAGTTGAGCCCGATTTTGTGATAAATTAGTGGTGCGGAAAATCCTCATGGATCATCCATCAAAACCTCGAAAGGACAGCCTTTCGAGGTTTTGATGGATGATCCATGAGGATTTTTCAAAGATGTCCAGCAAATGCTAGATCACAGGATCTAGCATTTGCTGGACATCTTTAAAGTATGCAACAATTACTCATAGAGGCCAGAGGTCTGTTAGCGCCCTCGGACGCTCAGTACATCTTCTACGAATCGAGTACGAGTAATACGAGTTGCTAATGCGTTGCCGACCCTTAAGAGCCCCTACGGACTACAGACTTCCAGAGCCGTAGCAACCGAGGGGAACTGTCTCTTAGGTGCAAAAGTCGAAACACACACCAAGGTGCTTTACGGGAGACTCCGACGTAAGGGTGGTCGCCGGCCAGTCAAATTCCAAGAGGTCCTACCACCGAGCTAGTCACATATTTTCACACTTCTTACGGGGTGCTTATCTGAAAGGCAGTGAGAAATAGTATTCTAATATTTCTAACCCGTCACCACACGGGGTAAAAGAGGTGGAAGTTTCATGTTTACCTTAAAAAAAATGGTTAACGATAATAAGGTAAAATACTCACAAAATAAAAAGAAGAATTGACTGTATTTCTAAAAAAAGGCAGATATTAAAATTAAGATGTGAAAATAAATACTTAACAATATTTATTAACCAAGAAACACGAGAGGTTATATAAAAAAGTATTTTTAAAACAGTATCAATTAATAGCTTCAAGAGAAGTAGAGCATAGTGGAATTCAATAATTCCACTCACAATTGGAGCTGCTCGACTGGGGAAGTACCTCCACCTTGCAGAAAATCGTAGCCAAATAACTTAGCTCTGAGCTATGTTGTGTTTCTAACGGTGAGCAAGATCGCCAGAGCTCCGCGAGGAAGCGTTGGCAGTGTGGGGGACCGGTGGTGTATTGTTACTGCCGCTGTCATGCATGGCAGAATGTCTCCTATGCTGCCAGCCCAACACGGCAACGCGCGAGTGATACCCCTGCTGTTGCAAGCGTCCATAGGCTACGGTAACCGCTTATCATCAGACGGGCCGTATGCTAGTTTGCCACCATAGTGGTAAAAAAAAACTATGGAGTTTCTTGCCGGCTGTTCTCCATAAGATCTACTATTTGGAACCGCGCATGTAGTTTTTGATATTTCAGAAGTACCTGTATATGGTCTAATTGGAATAAAAAAAATTGCGTTTAAGGTACCACAACAAAAAATATTGGTTCCTTTACATTCTTGGACGAAGGACGCCAGTCTATCCGTGAGAAAATCGCTTCATAAAAGTAGTTTTATATAGATATAAAGTAACTGGTTATGCACTTACTAATGAGCAATCTAAACTAAGTACCTACTTTAAGAAGGCTATAAGCCGCGAACACGCTAGTATTAAGAATTTTCACATACATTTTGAACAAAGGAAAAGTTGCTTCCATTACAGTAGAATTAACGTACCATCCATCACGCTTATATTCCCGTAGGGATAGGCAGAGATTTACTAATCTATACCCATAGTTTACTCCAACTGTCCCATGTAATAGGGGGCGGTCCAATTGCCATTGACTGGGCAGAAATCGAAACTCAGAACTGCTACTGAGAATTTATTATAAAAATCCAATAAAACATTGCTCAACCTGGGAATAGAACCCAGGACCATTACCGTAGCAGTCGAGCTTAGGACCACTAGACTAATGAGACAGTTATACATAAATAAATAGGTAATTCTAAATAGAAAAGACTGCCTCATTAGTCTAGTGGTCCTGAGATCGACTGCTACGCTAGAGGTCCTGGGTTCCAGCAAAGTGTTATTGGGTTTTTCTATGAAATTCTCAGTAGCAGCTCGGAGTCTGAATTTGTGCCCAGTTAATAGCAATAGGCTCGCCCCCTATTACATGTGACTGAAACATACCGGCGAACATTAGTACGCCTCTGCCTAACCCTTCGGGGAATACAGGCGTGATGGTATGTATGTATGTAAGAAAGACTCTCACAAATTACGTTCTTAGTCCATGGACGTAATTTAGGGGTTCAACATGGACTAGACCTCCTTTATTCCCTAGAATCGAGCGACATCTTCATATTAATAAATCTAGAAGTTTAATCCAGACAATAAACTAGGCAGGTAAGTTAATTAAATACATTGTTGTTTACGACGTAATTTGCTACAAGTTACAGCGACGCCATACTGTCGAGCGCTGCAAATAAAGTCTTTACCACTGGTATTTAAAGTTTTGTCAGTTTCACCATCCACATTTTGTGTGTTACACGGTGTTGTAACACGTTATAACTTTGTTCGTTATTATTCTAAAGCAAAAATAATAAAATTATCTATACACAATATTAAAAATCCCTGTTCGATATGAAAGGGGCATATAGGTATTCCAATCACATCACCAATAAAACAAAAAACATATTGAAGTTTAAAATCCACGAGTGTCGCGCTATAGTCGCAAATACCCCTAATTCTAGCAAATTTTGAAAATGTGATAAAGCTATCATGGGGCTTACTATGTTTGGTAGGTACCCAGAGACAGTATCGCTGGCACCATAAGTAATGCCATTTCAGTTTCCTCGTTTTGCATTTTTTTTGGGAAATATTGTAAAGTGAACTAACAACTAACAATACCGTCACGGGTTAGACAGGGTTATCTAAACACATTGTATTAGAAAATACCATCAGGCGGGCCTTATGCTTGTATGCCACCTTAGTGGTATAAAAATAAAAAAAAACTCTTACAATACGGGCAGCGAGAAAAAGTAAATGTCACTTAGATTATTTTTAAATTTTGGGTGTTACACTTCGGTGTGTGTGGCGGTGACTTTCGTTAGCAAACCGACGAATCGGAGTGTTAACTACAACTTTCTAGTTTTCGTTTTAGACTGCTACACTTTATTGGTTTTACTCACGATCAAAACTTCACGGAAATGATCGTGTCGGTCTTAATTAAATTAACTATGAAATTTTAACCATGTGTGATGTAGACTTCTTCTCGGTCGTATACTCTTGGCAGAGTAGTCCTCGTCATGGGGGCCGTTGCATGGCGTTTTTTGTTGTCTCCCGCCATCTTTCTCTAACCGAGGCATTCCGAACGTACAGATTTAGGGGTAACTCCGTTACCGCTTTCGCCAGGTCAGTCCACTGCAAACGGGAGCGTCCTCTGGATCTTGAGCCATCCATCCTACCCTGGACAACAAGGTCTCTCCATAGTGTTATATTCTTTACGCATAACGTTATCGAAGTAACGTAGTAAGTAGACGATGTAGTGTAAATTTAGGAGAGGACGAATTTGGACGCTTAACTGCGCCAAATTTTGTTATGTTTTTATAAAAGAGATAATAAAATATACTATCATGCCTGTAATTCCCAACGGGATAGGCAGAGGGGTACACAGTTCTTAATGTTTGGGTCCCCTGTTATAGAGGGCGAGTCTTTTACCATTAACCGTGCACAAATGCAAACTCCGAGCAGAGAAATTCGTAGAAAAGCCCAATAAAACTTTGCTCTATGTATCTGGAAATAGAACTCAGGACCTCTACTATAGCAGTTGCACTTAGGAATTAAAATTTCTTTTTGTTTTACCATGCAAACTTTTTTTCTTACACATTGCTACGCATTTATTTAATGCAAAAATATCACAAAATGATTGAGTTAAGATTTTAAAGTTATTTTAGTGAAGGAAAAATTAGATTGCAGGCAGGATTCAAACCTGAGTCTTCTGGTTAGATACACGCTATGGCCACTAAGACACCGCGAGTCCCACCCGCCAGATAGAAATTTGCCTTCACATTCTGAATTTATGTTTTTATGGTGACGTCAATGAAAATCTATAGAAAAACAAGTTACTTTGCTACTCAAAAAATAATATCGTCTGGTGTATCTAACCAGAAGACACAGGTTTGAGTCCTGCCCGCAGTAGAATTTTTCCTTCACTAAAATAACATTGCTACAACTTCAATCCAACCCTTTATGCCGCTGTTGTCACGATACACACATTATCGTGTCTATAATTGTAAAACAACGGGTTGCAACACGACACGTGTCAATTGAGTTATACATGAATAAAATCGTCACGTGCCAAGCTGAGGGCAATGTCAGGCAGCTTTTACTTTGAGAAAGTAGTCGCCATCTATACATATATAAACAGAACAAACCATCACACCTGTATTCCCCGAAGGGTGAGGCAGAAGCTACTTAATCTACACCCACAGTTCGCCGGTATGTTTAGGTTCCATGCAATAGGGGGTGAGCCTATTACCATTAGCCTGCCACAAACTCCAAGCTCTGAGCTGCTAGGTACTGAGAATTTCATAGAAAAACCCAATAGCACTTTGCTCAACCTGGGAATCAAACCCAGGACCTCGAGCGTAGCAGTCACGCTTAAGAGCACTAGGCTAATGAGGCAGTTGTAGCAATATGTAAGAAAAAAGTGTGCATGGTAAAAGAATTTTAATTCCAATTTAACTTTAATAATTTATTGTTCTTACTTGTATAACTGCTTCGATAGTCTAGTGGTCCTAAGCGCGATTGCTACGCTTGAGGTCCTGAGTTGAATTCCCACGTTAAGCAGTGTTAAAAAAAATTGTTGTTCTATTAAATTCTCAGTACCTAGCAGCTCAGAGTTTGGATTTGTACCCAGTTAATAGCAATAGAGCCGCCCCGTACTACATGGGATCTAAACACACTACGACGATCGAAACATACATAGGCGAATTGTGTGTGTATCTACATTTGTATACCTCTGCCTAACTCTTCGGATAGAACAGGTGTGATAATATTATGTTCTTACTTGTCTATATTTATATTATTACGCCAGTTATTTCTAAAAAGTTGGGCAACGGTAACCTTGTAACATTTACAAAGTGATAAGTAGGTACTAATGTTAACAATTAATACCTACACAGCGGTAGGATTTCGCTATCTATAGCGGTAGTGTTATCCGCATAAGCTTGAATAGTATGAATACCTACCGCATACCTCGTCGGCTTTCGGTACCCAAAGCGGCAGCGAAAATCGCGTGTATCTCACGTTATCGCGACCTTTATACAGTGACGGGTTTTATATAAATTGTTTTAATTATGATATTTTAATTAAAATTGATCATAAATTCTTCATCGGCGATTCATTTCTGATTTAATACTCAATACTCAATACTCAATTTGTTTATTGCATTTAAATGCCATTTTGCACACAAAGGCTATAAATATATTTTGTGAGCTGTTGTTAATTAGATTATATGATTTGTATTGATATTATATGATTGTGTTTATCACAATCAAATTGTTGCCCACGACATCTCTCGCGCTCCAAAATTATAAATATATTTTTGGCATGTGCTTCCTTTGTTTTTTTTTGTCTTTAAATCCCATATTAAGGGTTCGGCGGAGCTTGAATTCCCCACAAAAACGTAATACCGAAATAAATCTTAATCCAGACAATATTCTATTATATAATGTTATTATTCGGATTTGGATACTGTTAATCTAGGTTCCTACGGTACTATTTCGTCTACTACTTCACTGAAAATAAAAGACCCGAAAATCGTTGGAAACTTAACTGTTAAGTTATCAAAAATTGCATTCGCTTAGATTTATTGCCAGTAAAGCATGTATACCGAATAATATCAGAATTTCATTAAATTGTGTTTGACTTACGATTTATTTCAGTATTACGTTTATAAGAGAATTTCGGTCTGCCGGACTCTTAAGGATTTATTTTAAAGATTTTTTATTAATAAAAAAAACATACCATCACGCCTGTATTTCCCGAAGGGTTAAGGATTGGCGTATTTAATGTACACGCACAGTTTGCCGGTGTGTTTAGGTCTCATGTTATACGGGGCGAGCCTATAACCATTAACCGGGCACAAATCTAGACTCTGAGCTGCTAATGAGTATTTCATAGAAAAACCCAATAACACTTTGCTCGACCTGGGGATCGACCCCAGGACCTCTGGTGTAGCAGTCGCGCTTGGGAACACTAGACTAATGAGGCAGTCTTTTATTATTTATTTTAATGTACATTATTCGAGGCGAAACACAGGAGGGCTACCAGTGTGTTCAATGGAGATCTCGGGATCCCATTTCCACAATGTGCTGTGATGGCAGGTGTCAGACAAAATTCTCCACTTTTCCTTTCTGACATGGAGGATATCCATGAGGGATTTTGATTTGATTGAATAAGCTATGCTTTACCTGTAGTAATAGATATTTTCACAAATGTAAGCGGAATATTACATTATGTAAAGCCTCTACCGAATTACAACCGGCGAAAATTTCATCAGCATATAATCAAATACTAATTCGCTTCATTTGTTATAATAATGTAATTTAAAACGCGTTGAGACAGAACATATGAATTGAGTTATAGGCACGTGTTTTAAAACAAACTCGTGCCTAGCTTGGGGCTAAACATAAGAGTTGTGCGTAGTGCAAGCGATTTAAGATAAGATACAAATACCTTGCTAGCTTTTTGTATATGCTAGAATGATATATGGCACAAACAGCAACCATCGATGAATCAGAGATACTTATAACGCAACTATTAGACCTAATTATACAAATATCCTATCTAGACACGTAAAAAAGTGACAAGAAAATAACTAATTTGACACCTTGTTCAAAAGATATTATGGTCGAGATTATGGTCGAGCTATCCAATGGGTGATGCATGCGTGCCGTCAGATGGGACTGGTCTACTTAAAGCTGCAATGGCTCTTTCTTCTAAAGGCCATTTCAGACATTGTCTCACATTGGAAATCACATATTTACTACTAAATATTATGTCTCGACTTTAAAAGAGACCATGATTCTCTGATGAGTTTCTTTCAGTGTTTCTTCTCAGAGGTCGTCAGTTACGAAATGCCAGTGTCATCTAGTTTAAAAAAAATGACTTGTAAAAGTGTCCTTAAAAGATCTATTTACAGAAATATCAAATTCAAATTTAGAAAAAAATCAATTTGATTCATTATGAAAGGTTAGTTATTGATGACTGATGATAATCTATTTTCAAAACTGATCAAATCAGTTAACTTTCATAAAATTACTAATTACTCAACGTACAGAAATAAGAGAATGGCAGAAAATCCTCATGGTTCAGGTGTGTCCAGACTCGAACTGCACTTGCATTCCCTTTCTCTGTAATCCGGTTATGAGACCTAGGACCACATTCGTCATGATCACTTTACTATCTCATATCTATAGTAGAATAGAGTAATAATTATGGAGATCACTTTGCAAGTTTCTATTAAATTTATATTAAGAGTTTCTGTAAGTGAAATTATTTAGATATCATCCGCAGATCAATCTGAAAGAATTAAAGAAAAATATTGCGACACTTGTTACACATAATAAAAACTAGAAAATGATCTAACATTTTTAAAACCAAAAATAAGCTTAATCTTTTTGTTATTTTTTTGCATTTTTCATGCTAAGATTATAAAGTTATTTTAGTAAAGGAAAAATTCAATCGCGGGCAGGATTCGAACCTGCGTCTCCTGTATCCAATACACCAGATAAGGTGGCATCGTACGACATTGAACTAACTGTAAAGTAAGTCGTGTCGGTTGAGAAGCAAGGTAACTTGCCTTTCATAGATGTCGCCAACGTCACCTTATGATGTAAATTCAGAATGTTAAGGCAGAATTTGAATCAGGCGGGTAGGGTTCCCGGTAGCTTAGAGGTCCGAGCGTCTGGTGTATCCAACCAGGAGACGCAGGTTCGAATCCTGCCCGTGATTGAATTTTTCCTTTACTAAAATAACTTAATAAGCCTAATACAAAAACAGAAGAAAAACAAATATAAAGTTTTATAACTGCTAACAGTGTCTTGGGCTAATATTGTGTGTTCCAATAGTATGCTGCTACTGTAAGCTATCGCTTAGCTTTTCTGTACTCAGCAAGCTTTAAGCCTGACTTTTTTTAAAAGATGAGGTAGTCAAAATAATAACAGTGGGAAATAAAGACTTTCACCGTTTTGTAATAATTACTGCCGTGTTAAAATTACTTTCATCTGGTCCCAGTCTATGTTTATGCTTGATGGATTTAAATTTAACTATCGCTATTGTTTCGTTGTGGAATCTGTTTTACTTTAGGTTGTTAACTTAAGATCATCCATGCCTATGGCTATGAAATCGGTGGTAGGTACTGTAGGGATAAGTGAAAGGTGGAAAGGGAGGCAGCATTGCTGTATAGGCTGAGAATAAACAATAATTTGACGTGGTGTATTTGAAAAGTCGATTGGCGGTTTAAAAGAGAATTGGATAAAATTGTTGGATAAAATTGCATAAATTTGCTTGACGAATACTTTCGTTTTTATAGCCATTTTTGTATCCTACTGCTGGGAAAAGTATTATTAATCGTGCATTCTTTTTCGAATTCCTACAAATTTTCAGTAGGTGTTTTTTCAGAGAATTTTATAGAAATACAAAATAATTACTCAACCTAAGAATTGAACTCAGGATCTCACAATCAGCTCAAACTATTGGCTACAGTAGATACTTACTTAAATTGTAGTGGTAAAGCACTTACTATCTTTGAAAATGTTTAATATTAACATTCATAACATAAGATTCATCTAATCTTTTGAGTGCGCTATGATTTGTTTGAATACAAGTATCTATTTAATATACACCGTTACATTAAGTCGTTTTAATGCCGAAAGGACGGTATTATACTCATCACTAGGAATAACTTTTACTATGGAACCAACCCTGAAATCACGAAAAAAAACAGCTGTTCCATACATTTTGTGTACTCTGAACTCGTCAGAGTGTGACGTGGAGTGGAACAGCTGTTTTTTTTTTTGTGATTTCAGGGTTGGTTCCATAGTAAAAGTTGTTCCTAGTGATGAGTATAATACCGTCCTTTCGGCATTAAAACGACTTAAATGCAACGGTGTATACAGATTCCTAAAACTGTAACCTAAATTAGCATTACAAGTTCACAATTAATGTTATATGGCGCGCCTAATGGATTGATAACTCACTAATAAAAAGCGCTCATTAATGATCCAACCAATTTATTATCGCAAGTTTTGAAGTTCGACCCTAGGCGATAACAGTGGCGTCCTCAATTACACCGATGCGACTAACGCGAGGCGAGCACGCGATGCATTCCGTGTCGCTAACTGTATTACGTTCAGGGTTGGCACGCTATAAACATTCGAAATCATGAAAGGGTTATTGATTTTATGGCGAACGTAGATATCGTGATGAAACCTGTTAGAATAATGGGACTGCTGTCGTTTCTTGAACACTGAGTTTACAGTATATTTTAGCTATTGAATTGGATTTATTATTTCGCTCTCTCTCTCAAAGGGAGAGGAGACGCGTGTCAAGAATAGGGACATAAATTGTCTCAAATATAAAGGTTTATTTAAATATGCTGTGATTTATAAAATAATACCTTGTCGCAAGTTTAGTTTTAAATACAAATCACATTTCGTTATAACTATGTGAATTCGGAATTTGAGTCTAAAACTTCAAATTTTAATCATAGCAATTTCTTAAATATAAAGGTAGTTAATATTTCAATAACTAATTTATTATATACCATTCAAGAAACAAGACAAGACGAGAGCGATCGGCTTTTGCATTACAGATTATAGATTCGATCCCCGCACGAAACGAATAGGTATTTTATAAGGCTGTTAATTACTACTGGTCTGGGTATTTATTCGATATGATATCGAATTTGTGTTTGTAAAAGCACCCATGATATAAGAGAATATTTTTGAGAGGATCAAAAAAATATTTATAAGTGTCACCTGCCATCCCTGCCGGCGTGTAGTATAAAATGGCATTTACCCGACCCGTACACTTTTCGTTTCTCCCACGAAAGCAAGCAGAGCATGGAAGCTTTACAAGGCTTTTTTTAAACCACTTCGTAATTTGATTGTTTTGGATGCGGCATATGGAATGGAAATTGTGTACCGTTTTATTTAAGTAGATTCTATACTTTTGGTTTCTTATAATAATTTCTTATGTGGAAAAAAGCTACTATAAAAATATATATATTCATTTCTATCATTAAACTAAGATCGAAGAGTCCATTAAGTATATTAATTTTTGCAATTATTGTGAGTGCTCTTTGAGTATATTAATTTTTGTCAATTTCTTGGGTCTACTTACATAAATTAATATCTCAATTTTATCAATATAAAACAAAATTCTGCTTTCTCAAGAATTACTTAAAGTTATCAATGTCGAAACAGTCCGTGGTATCACCAGAAAGCCTGGTCAGGAAACCTGCTGCTCTGATTCTTGCCGCAGCATAGTGCCTACTTAGATATGGCCCTATCCTAACGTCGCATAAGATAACGAACAGGGATGAATGAAAATATAGATAGAAGGATATGAAAAAAAAAGAAAGAAAGAAAATGTGTTCATTGGTACAAATATAAAACATAGATAAGTACATTTAATTTAAACAATTGTGCCAAAAGTCCTACAGCATAATGCTGCGCCGACCCCCAATAAATTGGGACAAGGGCAAGACGATTATTATTATTATTTTGATGAATTAAAATTAATGAATTAACAATAACAGCTTCACGTTGTCATAAACAAAAGTTTTCATAAATATAGTCAAAATATTCTAATTGTACAGACTTAAAAAAGGAGGTTATTTTGTGTGTGTTGGGATTTTTTTTCGATTTTCGGATAAAATAGTTTGATTAATATTAAACTAACCACTGATTCTCACCACAAAATGATAAAAAGTTAATTAAATTATGATTATTATCGGATGAATGGAAGATAATTTTGACAGTATATTTCGAGTATTGTGAGAGCAGTGTATAAATGGTAGACATGTAATTGTCCAGTCGCCATTTTAGTTAAAGTAAAAATCAATAAAGATTTTGTATGCCTTATCCATATTCAAGATATTTCATCATAACTGATGGGTATTGACACAAGAAACAATGAAGAGTTTGAATACACATATGATCTACTCACTATTGACCTTGCATTGTTCTCGGTAATATTTATGGGTATTATCAACTGATTTGATTCACTTAGTACCGTTGAACAACTCCATGATGGTACAGAAAAAAAATGGTGGTAAGCAAACGTTTAAAATAATACTGCAGTTCTTTTTTAATGTAAAAAGATGGAAAAAATATCAGGCTTGATGATAAATGGACGGCCCATTCTATAAACGCCATCAACACAAATGTCGTTCACGCATTGTCATCTTGAGACCTTATATACTGAAACACAATAATGTTGCAAATTATGCAAATGCAAATTATTGCTTAGCAGCAATATCTGGCAATGCAGTCTACCATACTAGACGAATTCAGACGCAGAGCTATACCATCTCAAGTGACAATACAAATACAATCGAATGAAAAAGTGTTAATGTGCGAAATTTATGAAATAATATGTTAGATGAAAATTATGATATGAAATATTTCTGGCTCCAAATGTATCTTGCATAGAGTGAGTGGGATAAACATATTTACTATCATCATCGTATCAGCCAAAAGACGTCCACTGAACAAATGCCTCTCCCATAGACTTCCACAAGGACCTGTAGATATGTAGACGAAACGTAAAAGAGTCACTAAGATGGTAACAACCGTTGCCCTGACTGCACATGCGCCTCCACCATTTTTATCATAAATTTGGCTTCTGCGCAGTCAATTGCGCACAACTTCACAGAGGTACACTTACAATCGTTATATTCAAGGAATATCCAACTGAACATAAGCGGAACAAACCATATTGCTAGTAGCACCGTTGATTGAGTTTACTGTAAAGCTTGCTCCGTAAACAAAAATTGTACCAAGTACAACTAAATGTGAAATTACAACTTTCTTTCTTGTCTTAAATGTGGAGTACCTATTGTAACAAATGTACCTAAGTGTTATTGCTTAGAAAATGTGCATCGCTTAATGTAAGTAACAAGAATGATTAACCTAGAAAAATGAAGAATGGTTAATTTCAACTTTCGTAAATGTAAATCTTGTCCACGCATTGTTTAAATTAAGAAATTAGATTTGTATTTAGATTAAACAAGATAATAAAATTTTAACATAGGTATATATATACCGACTCTGACGACTTTTTCCCATAAGGGTAGGCAAGGCAAAAACTTGCCGCCACTTGCTACGATTCTTGCAAATTTCTTTTGCTTTTTGTACATTCATACATCTTGTGATAAATGTTAACAATTCAAAAAAAATTACTTTGATGGTTTAGATGTTTCATAAGGTTTTTGCCCGCAACTCAATTTTTTTTTGGGAATTCGTATGCGTATTCCAAATTTTTATATATACATATGAAATGTTTACTATGTCCTTATTCAGAATACAATCTAACTCTTTGATAAAAAAAATATTCAGCGGATTATGCGTGGAAACGTAATGACAAACAAATATAATTACTTTCACTTTGAATTTACAATATTAATGCTTATGAATTTAAAAAAGAAGAAAAGAAAAAAATATTTAATTTGTAAATGTTTTTGTTTTCAGTCCTATACCACCGACTAGGCAAGAGAAAGTAAGTGCGTTTTTTAATTGAGGAATAATTTAGTTTTTCGGATTTTCCGCGGAATAAATAACTTTTAACAAAGAGTAAAACCGCCTTCAAAAACATCAAAATAATGTTAAGTGCACAACAGTTTCGGAAGTCGGTGCATTGGATTTGGTTTGGTAACAAACATAAAAAAATACAGTCAAATTGAGAATCTCCACCTTTTTGAAATCGGTTGAAAAAACAGTTTTCACACCTGAAGAAAATGAAACAATGCCTCTTTACTACTCAAACAGTAAAAGCAGCAAGTTCCCATATACAGTATTTTCTCAAACCTTAAAATACCAAAAGTCTCAAACACCAAATACCACCACAGTGATATTAAAATCCCCAGTATCGAATATGAAACATTCTGCACAAGATACCAAGAATCCAATTCCTTGTTGGCTACCAATCTTTATGTGTTGCAATTTTGCTGGCGCGCGCAAAGTTAAATTAAAAAATGTCCATGGAAACCTATGTGTAGTGTTGTGTTTTGTTTACTCTTCGACATTTCTGTTATCCTGGTATAGTCATGTGAGTTATCTAGTACTGAATAGAATATGGGTGTCTTGATCAAACAGTTTTTTAAATAATATAAGATAAATAATAAATCTAATTAAACCGAACGTAAAAAAAAATATTCAGCGTGGCAATGCTGCCAGTCTTCTGGGCACCTTCCCGGACGACAGCGATGCGGAGGAATACTTTGACGCTTAGTCACGCGTCTGTCTTTTAGATGTATGTATATATAGCTTTTTTTAGTAGAATATTAAATATAATTAAACATACTAACATAAAGCTTTTTGCATGTTGAACACGAAGTTTTGATTCTATGGAATTGACAGTAGCATCTTGGAGTCTGGTTTCTTGCCCGATTAATGGCACCCCCCTATTACATGGGATCTAAAACATGGCGAAATGTGGGTATACTTATTTGTGTCTAACCTTTCGAGAAATACAGGTGTGATACCCATATTATTACAGTACCCACCTACAGTATTTTCATTAATATTACAATAATTATCACTCACACACTCACACACGCACACACGTACGCACACACGCACGCACACACACACAAACACACACACACACACACACACACACACACACACACACACACACACACACACACACACACACACACACTCGCACGTGGAGACACAAATAAATAAATGTTTACCTTTATAATAAACCATACATAACATATTAAACTGCTGCCGTTTTTTTGTTTACGTGGGGAAGTCTTCAAAAGGCTACCGGTATTCGGGGATTAGAATGGGGGGGGGAATATTTATTTACGAGTAAATACCTGCCCCGTTATTTACTACAATAAGTCCTGTCTCAAGTGCGACTGCTAAGCTAGATGGTCCGATTCTCAGGTCGAACAAAGTGTTATTGTGTTTTTCTATGAAATTCTCAGTAGCAGCTCGGAGTTTGAGATGAGATTTGTGCCCAGTTAATGGTAATAAGCTATCTACCCCGCTATAACACAAGCGAACTGTGGGTGTACAACAGTACACTCTGTCCAACCCTTTGGGGAATATGGGCGAGATGGTATTTTATGTATGAATATCATTTTATAAATGGGACAAATCGTAACTCTGAAATTTTAAATTTCCTCTCAAAATAAGTCTTATAACCCTTTCTCTAAACTCAACTTCTACGGTACAGCATAGAAAAAACACGTTTTGCAAAGAAGGAACACAGCTGAAAAGAGTGAAGCAATGACCGCAGTCACGTAGCGAGTTGGTGGAGCCCGCTCATTACCCGATATAATTAATTGGACTTCTGTAGAAAAGTTCCCAGTTTGGGGGTTTGGGAAATTCAGGGATAAAGATATAGAGACTCTGGATGCGACATCGTTTGTACTTACAAAAAGAACGTAGATTTCGAGACATAAAAAATCATAGACTTGTTTACATACATAACATACCATCACGCCTGTATTCCCCGAAAGGTTAGGCAGAGGCGTAACAATGTACACCCACAGTTCATCGATATGTTTAGGTCCCATGTAATAGGGAACGAACCTTTTGCCATTAACCGGGCACAAATCCAGACTCCGAGCTGCTACTGAGAATTTCATAGAAAAACCCATTAACACTTTGCTTGACCTGGGGATCGAACCCAGGACCTCTAGCGTAGCAGTCGCGCTTGGGACCACTAGACTAATGAGGCAGTCATTAGACTTGTTTAATTATAATAATATTATTATTTTACCCATACTTAAATAAATAATTGATGTTTTCAATTTTTTTATTCTATCAATGTGAGTACCTATTGTGGAGTTTGATGTGAGTGATAAAACTAAATAACCTTCAAAAAGATAACATAACTGAATCCGGATTGACATGGCATGTAAGAGTTGACCAGCCCCGATAGGCGGCTCCCGTTCACGAGTATGACGTAAACGTATTCTGAACACATGTGAACATTCAATTTCAAATAGGTGGGTATAATAGGTATAACGCACCCAAGAAGCTCACCAACAAAAAATAATTGCTTATCATAACAAAAGAACACATCCAGTGTTCCAATATCTTTGTATGAAGCTGTGTTAGTCTGTGACTGGAATCGATAAGGGAACTCCACGTAAAAGTTTTTGTCCAAATCGAGAAAGGTTAAATGATAAAATACTTCTCGGGTAAGAAATTTGTAATTAATGTTAGACCACGATTATTGGGAGGCAAGATAAATTGGTATAACATTATCGATAAAGTTGTGAGAGGTACTTTCATACTAATGGCCAATTCTGCTAATGTATAATTGTCAAAATATACGAGTATATAGTTTCAATATAGTCTCAGTGTCGTTACATATATGATATTCTCTCGAATTCACAAATAAACAGCTACCTGGAACGAATAGTAATGACTCCAAAGTTTACCAAACTTTGTGTTAAAATCGGGATACTTCATCATAAATGTTCCATTTTTAAATACCTAAGTCATCATCAACCCATTTAATGTCCCACTGCTGGGTACCTACGCATTTAATTTCAAAATATGAGGATTTAGGATTACCACGCTGGCCTTGTGCAGGTGGGCAGACTACTCACGATGGGTTGTTTTAGAATAGAATAGAATAGAATAGAATATCATTTATTTTCAAGAATACGGTGATATACAGGTGTTACATTGTTTCTTTACAGCATATTCTGCCAAGTGTGGCGTGGAAATATTTAAATGTTACAGGCAGTTATGAATGAGTTATTTAATTTACTACATCGTACCATGTCATAGTTAATAGTAATTAATAATGCAATAAAAATGTCAATAAATAATCAGCGCGAATTACATACATTTTACTTAAGAATAACATCATATTTTATCACTTAAATATTCATTAATATTATAATATACTTTTTCTTGCAGTAATTTACATAATGTCCTACGAAACTGCCTCAGTGGTAGATTTCTTATAATATTTGGAAGATGATTAAATAACTTTATAGACATACAATAGGAATTTCTTTTACATATCTCTAGTTTTGTCTGTGGTATTTTGAGCCTGGTTTTGTGTCTGGTCCGACTGTCCTCAAAATCTTCCAGTTTTTGAAATAGAAGAGGATTCTTTTTAACAAAAACACAAACCTCCAATATATATATACATGGCAACGTAAGGATACTATGTTTTTTAAAAAAAGGCTTACAACTATCTAGGTAATCGCATTTAAACATTGCTCTAATGCATTTCTTTTGAGCTACGAATAATCTATCTACATCTACAGAGTTGCCCCAGATAATGATGCCGTATCGAAGTAAGGACGATACATAGGCATGATAGGTAATAATTGCAGTCTTTACATTTACAATTTCTCTAATTCTCTTTAATACAAACACAAATCGATCGATCTTATTGAGATTTTTTTCAATATGTGCTTTCCAGTTACAAAACTTATCAACAGTTATACCTAAAAATACACAATCGTTAACATTACTCAGGGTCTGATTTTTGTATGATATTTCTATATTTGGTATGTTTGCTCTACATGTTTGAAATTGTATTATATTGGTTTTTTGAATATTAATTTTTAAGTTATTTTGTTCTAACCAATTTATAGATTTTTCAATGGCCACGTCAACTTCGGTTTTTAGGGATTTTATGTTATTACTTTTAATTATTAGTGTCGTATCATCAGCGAAGAGGATACATTCTTGATTAATTGCATCGGGAAGATCATTGATGTAAAGAAGGAATAGTAGCGGGGCAAGAATACTGCCTTGTGGTACGCCGTAATTATTTTGCAGAAATGAAGATTGGTAGCTTCTTTGTTGATTTTTTTCAATTCTTGTTATTTCAACGCATTGGACTCTATTTTCTAGATAGCTTTTTATCCAATGGTATGCAGTTCCACGTAATCCGTAGTTGTAGAGCTTTGACATTAGTGTCTCGTGACAGACAAAGTCAAAAGCTTTCGTCATATCTAGGAACACACATGCTATCATTGATTTGTCATTAATGTATTGTGTAATTTGTTTAAATAAAGCAAAACATGCTAAAGTAGTGGAACTTTGTTTTTTAAATCCGTATTGTTCGTTCTTTAAGATGTCACATGCTAATATAAATTTTTCAATTTTGTTGTACATTACTTTTTCGAATATTTTGGCTAAGATTGGGATTAATGTTATAGGTCTATAGTTGCTCATATCAGTTTTTGCTCCTTTTTTGTAAAGAGGCTTAACTATAGACTTTTTAAGGCGGGTTGGGAATTTGCCTTCTATTAATGACAGGTTAATAATATGTGTAAGTGGAGCCACCAGTATTGCGGCACACGTCTTTATTACTTTTGTATTTATATTGTCATATCCTGTAGAATTTGTATTATTTAAAGATTTAATTATATTATATATATCAATTTCATTTACTGGAGTCAGAAAAATACTTTTACTATTATTTGGGACAGGGTTCATTTGGTTAATATTATTCGTTTTGATATTGGTTAAGGAAATATAAAACTGATTGAATAGTTCACATATTTGTTTTGGGTCATCATACTCCATGTTGTTTACCTTTAAGGTATCTATCTCCGATTTGCTGATTGTGTTGTTGGCCGTGTCTTTGATTAGTTTCCAGGCCGCACTGCATACGTTTTTTGCGGAAGCAATATAGCGTTGGCTGTTTATTCGTTGTGAGGTAAGTATGCATTTTTTTAATGTTTTTGTGTATCGTTCATATACGTGTTTATTATATTTTTTATTAGATTTATGAAGATGATATTTGAGATATAGCACTCTTTTTTTTGTACAACTAAGTTTTAATCCCTTTGTTAACCATTTGTTTTTCATAGGTTTATTTGTGTATTTAATTTTCCTTATAGGAAAGCATAAATTGTAGAACAGAGTTATAGTATCGTGAAAGCTTTCAAAAGCTTCTTCTGTATTTTGGTGTTCAAAGACTTCTGAGAAAGATAGACATGATAAATATTTTTTATATTTACTTATGTTTTCTTCGCTTAGATCTCTGACACTTCTAAACCAAAAATTGGACATTTTTTTAAGTTTGTGACTATTTTCTAAATTAACTGTAACCGACTGCGCTGTTTCATGATCCGAGAGAGCAAGGTAGTGAAGATTTGTCTTCGAATGTTGTATATTGCTCACTATGAGGTCTAAGCAGGCATTTTTTCGTGTGGGTAAAGTTATATAGTTAGTGAGATTATTGTTAAGAAGTATTGATTTAAGTTCGGTTGATTGTTTATTTATTTTTAGCATGTCAATATTCCAGTCGCCACATAGTATTAACTTTTTATTTCCCCTTCTACATAGGTTATTGATTAAGGAATCTAGTTTGTTGAGGAATATGTTTGCGTTTGATGTAGGCGTTCTATAGATGCATATAACTATAAGATTAAATGCAATTATCTCAATGGCACAGCATTCGAAGTGTAGAGGCATTGCGGTTTCAATGTTAATTTCTTTATATTCTAACTTATTTTTTAATAAGATACATGTGCCACCTCTGCGCTGGTTAATTCGAGAGAATGAGGTTGTTAGTCTGTAATTGTCGATCTTAAAATTACGTTCTGCACCTCGTTTGAAGAAAGTTTCGCTTAAACAAATAATATCAATGTTACCTATATCTTTTTCTAGATCAGTAATAGCGCTTAGAAGTAATTCTTGTTTATTCAGTAATCCAGCAATATTTTGGTGAACCAAAGTTATAGTTTTATGATTACTTGGACAGACGAAAAAACTTCTCACCTGCGCTGCAATAAGATTTAATGTGCTTTTGATGTACAACATTAAAGTATGAAGTAATTTTCGTTTGTAAGGTTTTATTCAGAATGAGTGGTGTGTTATTTTGCTTAGGTTTTAAACATTTAGATTTCAGGAGATTGGTTTTAATTTTATTTAACATTTCACTTTTGTATCGCAAATAGTCAATTTCGATATTTAATTTATGACATAGGTTTTTAAGATATTGCCCATGATAAGTTGAACGGTATTTTAATATGTTATTATCATTAGAGTAATTATTGAACATTGGTATGTTTAGGTATTTACAGTTTTTATAGTTTTTTATTACTAATTCTATTTTATTATTCATAATACTTTCATTAAGGAAGGGATTATCTTGTACATTAGCGACAAACACTGACTGGTAGCGTAACTTATATAATATATTACATAATTCAGATATTAGCGTATAGGGGTACTTGTCATTTGATCCTATGGATATTACAATGACGTCATTTGGGGTAAGATTATTTATAAACTCTTCGTTGCAGCTATTTAAGATCTGTGAGCTGGTCGCATTCGGCTTGACTATAGACATAACTTCATAGTTGTCGTTCCATCTGCCGGATCTCGTTTTTATAAGGTTTGCGGCTAAGCCCTTGACTTGGTGGTCGCCAAATACAAATATTTTATGTTTTGTGATTGATCCAAAGTAATTCGTTTCGCTTTTTGGTTCTTTAGTTATATTGATATTTTTTTCCTTTGTACGTTTAGTGTCGCCATCTGACGTCTGCTGGTAGGATCCATTTTGTGTTTGTTCTGTAAATGATATTGCTTGGTTATTATGATCTTGGTTTTTTTGTGATTCTGTTTTTTTGGCCTCCGAGCATTCTTTCGGTGTTTCAGGTTCTAAGCTGTTAAAACTTTCAAGAAGGCGACATCTGTTACTAGTTCTGCGCTTTGTTGTTGTTTTCCGCAAAGATGATAACGGGCTTTGGCATAATCGTTTCAGTGTATTAATTTCCTTGGTCAGTTGGTTTATATGTTTTTTAAGATCACTATTTTCTAATATCATGTTATCGAGCTCATTTTGTGTACTTTCAAGATTAATTTTGAGGCCACCGATTTCAGTCTTCAACTCTGTTATGGCGTTGGGGTACGAAAACTTGTTTGACATATCCAAACTATTACCTAATAGATCCTCCGATCCACTCGTGTCAGAAAAATTGCTTCTATTTAGTGATTCGCAAGATCTGGTTCTGGAGATTTGGTGTCGCCTTAGTGTTACATTATTGTTTTCATTCATTTTTATAGAAAATGTTATTACGCCTGTTTTGATGTTTTGTCTACTTGTCACTAGATGGCGTGGACACAGTATCTGTCAGTCGATTATATATTATCTGTGGTCAAGCTTTATAACACTAGCGCCCTCTTGTAGTGGATAGATTTAGTAATCGATGTAATCGCTATTTTTGGTAACTCTAGATGGCGTTTAACATAGTTTATTCATAGGTGATGTTCAAAATGTCCCTAAAACTGCTTACCCAGAGCTGGAACGCGCCTGGATTTAGCGCCGTCTGGCGGTGGGAGGTGTTATTATATTTTAAAATATTTTTCGTAACGGTGGAATAACTATTAAGAAACCTTTTTTTACATATTTTGAGAAAAAATCAATGTGTTTTTGTAAACTGCAAATAGTACGAACACTTATTAGTAAACTGCTGTGGTCTTTGTAGGAATTCTGAATTGTCATAATCGGTAAAATCACTTCACTCACCGATCACTTATTTGTTCATTTTTGATCACTAGTTCATGTACGTTATGTCTGTAAACGATAGCACATAATAGTCACTTATTTATAATTCTATTTCAGCTCTTTGACGAGTATAAATTGCGTTTTTCTATTTTTATTAATTAAAATTACTTGGATCCGATCTGCTTATGGACGGCAGCGCCATCTGTCTTTTTATTGGTTAAGTCAGCAAACGAGCTGACGATAAGTAGTCATCGTCGACCATGGACATCTGCAACAACAGAGGAATTACTGATGCATTGCCATATAAGAGCCCCTACGGACTAAAGATTGCCGGAGCCGCAGCAATTGAGGGGGAACTGGCTTCTAAGCGCAAAAGTCGAAACACACACCAAGGTACTTTCCGACAGAATCCGACCAAGAGGCCAGACACCAAGTAAGTCAGATATTTTCTCGCTTCTTACGAGATTGCTATCTGAGTGGTAGTGAGAAACTGTATTCTAAAGTTTTTTTTTGCGCTGGAGGACGTCGTTTCGAATCCTACCTGAGGAAAAATCTGATGATGGGTACTATTGTTAAAAAATTACAACTTTTTAATGTCAATTTAAATTGTTTTTGTGTCAGTTACGTAACAAAGTTGTAGTTCTACGCGCCGACCCGAATATGCACTCCTACGCAAATCTCACAAGGTTCTGTCAGTTGTTTGTTTGTTACAAATGAATTTGTGTGGATAAGACTTTTGTTACTTTTGGGATAATTGGGACATTTTGTTATGTTAATTATGATTGTTACGTTTTTATACCTACCTGTTACACTATGAGGATACCAGGGGGATTCTATTTAGTGAGTGTTCTGTATTTGTGTGTTCTATTGTTCAGAGGTGTGTACAGGATGATGGTAAAAACACCTTACACTAGGATTTTCCCCTGTAGCGTGGGTGCGTTTATAAACTCAAATTCTCACATACACAAACATCCAGACCCGGAACAACTACCTGTAGATCATACAAATATTAACCCACAACACGTGGCGCAAAAGACGATCGCTCAACCGCTACGCCAAACATTATTTGGCTACGCCAACGTTGTCATTACATGTCGCAATTGTCTTTATTTACTTTAGAAAATACTTAAATAAAATTGTATAAGTTCTTGCTAAGCTTCGTTTCATCATCGGTAATGCGAATAACGTATCAACTTAACTCTAAGGATTAATAAGGCTGTAGTATCTAAAACCTACGCGTAAGCATTGCTACTCATTATTTTGAAAATCAGCAAGCACGATTGGCTTCGTATAGGCAGAAAAAGAAGACACTACTAGAGGAGGTCTCGTTACTAGGAGCTTAGGATTAGGAATAGTCGTTTCCTATACCGATAATTGAAATAGTTACTGAGAGACCCGTTTTGAGGAGTGGATATTCACTCTTTAGGTGTTAATTATGATAATAATGATGATGAACATGATTGCATCATAAATAATAAGCTCAAGAATGATTTGAAAGGCCATTGATATTATGAATACTATTTACTAGTTCACTACACTATGATATTTGTTAATAATGAAGGCATATCCACACAAATCCAACGCGAAATCTTATCGGCGACATTGCCATCGGCGCGGCGCCACATTCGTCGGCGTTTGCGCAACGACTCAGTTTCCAAATTTGAAATATTGAATGCGTTAAGTAGCAGTATAAACCCTTATATGGTAATAGAGGGGACTATTGTTTCATTTGGGTTACGTTGATAGAGTGAATGGCATATAGAAGAATTAAATAATTCATTATTTATATTTATTATGTCGACCTTTTTTGTTTTGGAGTTGACTAATCTTGTTAATTGATGGCATTTTTATATTTATGTTTGAATTCTATCAAGTCGTAATTTGTATATAAATTTTGTAATAGACATTCGGTATATATATTTTCATATAAGTAGCACATCTCGAGAAATAATCTGTTTTTTTTTATTGCAATTTTTTTGAAACTTTCATTAAAGCTATCTATTTGCTATTTTTGTGAACAAATTTTTTTTAAATATGGGTTAAACGGCAAAGGAAATAAACGTGAGGAAACCTGCATGCCTGAGAGAATTCTCAACGGCGTGTGAAGTCTGCTAACCCGCATTAGGCTAGTGTGGTGCACTATAGCCTAATCCCTCTCATTCTGAAAGAAGTGCCCAGCAGTGGGACAATGTAATGAGTTGTATGTCATTTTGGTTAAGACAATAAATGACACAACTATGCCTTAGCCCTGGGATTTACATGGTTTTGGGCATGCTTCTTTATTTTTCCCAATATTCTATTTTACATTTTTATTGTTGTACATGTATTTTATGTATACCTATAATAAAATTGTAACAGGCCGATGTCTGTACATTAAAGATATTAAAGAAAAATTCATATGGGGGGTCTTTATTAGAACAGTAGATGTCAAAGTATCATTTTTTCAAATTTCTGTCAGTATTTCTGTATGTTAGTACGCGCCTCACGCAAAAACTACTGCATAGAATTGAATGTAGTTGTCGCCCATGTATTGCTAGAGGTCTAACTTAAAATCTGGTGCATGTTTCATCTTGATACGCCGCCTAGAATCGGACTTACGATATGATTATTTTGGGACGTGAGTGAAACTGCGGACAACATTAACTAGTTTAGTATAGTAAATATCAATACCTATGTGAAGCTTGTTGTTGATTAGTTATAAGTAGCTCCTAGCTGTAGGCATTAGGTGCCTCGCCACCAAGTCCGGTTACGCTGTGAAGATTCCCTGAATCAACAGCCTACATCCAAATAGGAAAAAAAATTAAGCTTGTTCATTTTAGCGAGTAAAACTGTCCGTCAGTCATGTCACAATCACTGTTCTAAACATTGCACAAACTTTATTAAATGTTTTAAACAAATTACAAACATTTATCAACATCCTACGGAACCTTTTAGTACAAAGTTGTTATGTTACACCGAAATCAAAAGCAAAAGTGACTCACACAAATGCTATTTACGTATAAGAGCGTTGTTTAGAAATGGAGACCACCCACATAAATTCCTTATTTAGTACGGAATCCTAAATTGTGTACCTATTTCCCATTATAGTTTGAGAACGAATTGAAAATGGAAAGTTATTGTTAATAATCTGTAGAAGCTACGTGTAATCGAGAATTTACATTTTTACTATATTTTTGAGCCATTTGGGATTAAAAATTAGTGCTCGTCTCCTTTTCAGGGACATTTCCAGGAGACTAGTAGATACTTAGCGTGACCAGAGGACTGGCTTGTTTCTAGGGGAGCATAATTATAATCATTTCCATTCAACGTGGCAATTCTGTCAATCTTTTGGGCACATTGCTAGACGATTATACCTTTCTATGATTTATAAAATTGTACTTTAAATTAGTTTCTTTGGTGTGCAATAAAGAATATTCTATTCTATTCTATATGATGTTATTTTCTGATACCAAATATTTTCTGTCTTTAAAAAAACCGCGAGTCGGACTCGTCCACAGAGGGTTCCGTACAAATTTGTAGGTATATATTATAATTACAAATGTATAGTTTTCAGATTTTTCCCTATACGTGTAGTATAAGACGGCATTACTTGCCAAATTTCATAGTTCTAGGTCAACGGAAAATACCCTATCAATTATGAATCCCTTGAGAGTGTCAAAATATACGTTTTTTGCGGCAGTTCGATTTTTTCACAGCTTCAAGGGACTGTAGACCTGAGTACCTATATGGTTTTAATTTCAAACACGATACCTCCACGCGTTCCCGAGATAAAGGGTCTTTGGACGGAATTCTAAAAACCAACATTTAAATACAGCTTTATACATATTGAAATTGTTAACTTTTTCAACTAAAGCTTTAAAGTCGTAAATATTATGCTATTTTGTAAAAAAATATTATAGGCTTTGGAAAAAAGATAAAATTTTATAGAGCATGAGTTTACTACTGGTTTTTATTTTTTATATTTTATTGTCTCCAATCGTCTCTATCTTTTCATATGGTTTCCGTACATTGATTACCATTTTATCGGTAAATCATTATTGCCTCAATAGTCTAGTGGTCTTAAGCGCAACTGCGCTCAGAGGTCCTGGTTTCGATTCCGAGCAAAGTGTTTTTTTAGTAACAGCCTGGAGTTTGATTTTGTACCCTTTTATTGGTAGGTTCGCCCTCTATTACATGGGACCTATACATACTGGTGAACTGTAGGTATATATTAGTACACCTCTGCCTAATTCTTTGCGTCACCCAGATTATACTTATCGAGGAAGACCCACTCGGGAAGCGCATTCCACATTTTTTTGTTTGAACGGTGACTTGATCGAGAGCCATTTCATGATTATCATCAGCTCTTTTCTGAATCGTGAAGGGATGTAAAATAAATAAATAAAAAAATAGTCACCTCGTCACTACTGTTGCGCCACGGTTTCGATTCCCACCCGAAGCATATATTTGTGTGTCATAACTAGCGCGTTAATTGTCATTTACGTGGGAGAGCCATGCTTCGGCACGAATGGGCCGGCTCGACCGGAGTGATACCACCTCATAGAAAACCGGCGTTAAACAACGCTTACGTTGTGTTTCGCCGAGTGAGTGAGGTTACCGGAGGCCCAATCCTCTTTTAAAGGTCGGCAACGCACTTGTGACTCCTCTTTTGGTGTTGCGGGTGTCCATGGGCGGCGGTAATCGCTTTCCATCAGGTGATCCATCTGCTCGTTTGCCCTCCAATCCCATAAAAAAAAAATCTTGAGACCTCAGTTTTCTCATACACGAGCCTACGCGTGGCTATCGTTGAGTGGCCGAAATTCGACCTTAATTCATTAAAATTTTAAGTTGGAACGTTTTTATGAATATATTGTCAAAAACTATAACCTCTTTATTTGAGCTTAATCTTCAGTACATCTTTGGAAATTCAGCGTGTGTCAAACGGTTACACGCATGGTAGTGTGTTTAATGTTTTTTTTTTTATTATTATAATGTATTTTTAAACCATTATTATAAAAAAAACATTAGCAATCTGCACTCCTCCTCCATATAAACTTTAACTATGTATAATCTCACACTCCTCCATGCCTGCAATATGCTTAAAAAGGGGTACAAAGTTTTCTCTTCTCGTATTAATTTCCATAATATTTATATTTAATGAGAAATAAAATGAAAAATTAAAGGAAGACATAAATCTCTGATCTGAACTATCTTTGTTATTGGCGAAGTCCTTTAAAAAGGTCAGATGCGTAGCACCTACTCGTAAAGGCGCGTGTGTATGACTGTATGAATGTGTAAGAAGGAGAAAAGGTACTCAAGAATCGTAATAAGTGGCGGTCTGCAGCTCTTGCCTATCCCTGTGAGAAAAAGGCGAGCTTATCACGTCAACATTGTAACCCAATACACGCATATTTATCAGGTTAATTTTTCCAGTTAATTTTGTTACTCAAAGTAAAGCAATAAACTATGCAAGTTTATGTTTTTAATGATACGGAATTTTAACAAACTTGTTAATTCAATTGAAATATTAATTCGCCTTTAACATTGTTGTGGGAAACAGTTTACTTTTATAAAGATGGGTAACCAAGTATTTGCAAGAGAATATTCAAGTACGAATCACCATTCAAAAAATTCTTAAATGCATATTGCTCAATCATAACATACCATCACACCTGTATTTTCCGAAGGGTTACGCAGGAGTGTACTAATGTATAATTGTACACTCACAATTCGCTAGTATTTTAGATCCCAAGTAATTGGGGCGAGTCTATTGCCAATAACCGGACACAAATACCAAACTTCGAGCTGCTTCTGAGATTTGATAGAAATACTCGTATTTAGTGCCCATTGATAGAATTGCGACCTCTAGCATAGTACATATTCGCTCGACTACCTACGCCAATCGAGACATCAAAATCGTTATCAGCATAATCTAAGCACGACACTAATTAGTAACGCATAACACTTTCTAAGTAACATGCCTTAATTCCTTTGGTTTTGTAGTCGCCTTAACTTGTCAAAGAGAGACAGGAAGGGAGCCACGGACGGTACAGTGTCACTTCAAAGAGACACATTAGCATATTAAAATGGTGAGACACGTCGGAGCGAGGCTTGTCGGGTAGAAATAAAAGGACGTACTATGATTGTCAAACATAGCATGTAAACGAATAGAGATGGGTTGCTTCAGAAGCTCTGTTTTGATCACTTGATATAATGAAAGGACACTAATACCTTTGTTGTTTTTTTAATTGGTTAACAGTAGGTATCTTTTTTTAATGAACTATAAAATAACAAAACTTGGCGATGGATAACACCGTGGCGATCCCTTTTTTATGGATTAAGGTGGCAAATGAGCTGACGTGCCACCTGGAGGTAAGTAGTCATCATCGCCCATGGACACTTGAGGAGTTGCTGATGCATTGCCAAACCTTAAGAACCCCTACGGATTTCAGACTGCCTGAGACGTAGCAACTGAAGGGAATTAGCTCTTACGTAAGAGTTGTCGCCAGCCAGTCAGACCCCAAGAGGTCCTACCACCGAGCAAAGGAATGCCTAAGGGATTTTCTCGACGATGAAGTCCGCATTAGGATGATTCTGAGAAGACGATGTTGAACATGATGACAAAAAGGAACAAATAAGCATACACGTAACCTACCGGTCGGCCTGAATCTAAACGGCAACCGCAGCCTATAGACGCCAGCAACACCGGTGGTATCATTTGCTTGTATCTTGAGAACTCAGTTATTAATAACCCTATTTGTCCAGTGATTTCACTATATTACCTACCGGATTCCACTGGTATTGCTGGCATCTGGCTGTAGTTAGGTACCATAATATACTTACTTAATGTTACCATTTAGCACATTATTGCTTGCCAGAATATTTGTATAGTCACGTCCAAAACTCAATGTTAATTATTTTTAGGATTTCTGTTCGTGCTTTGTTTTTACAGTGATTTGTCATTATAACAGTTGGATGTCATTGAAACCGAGCAATTTTCAAAAAGATGTTTCTGCCAAATCTTATACAGGAATCTGTTGTTTATTTTGTCAAAGTTAAGGGTGGAAATCCCTTAAAAATCCAGCTTCGCGTGACCACATCGCGTTCCCGAGTGCCTATTGTGTTGACATTCCTTTTGAAATATCTTAGTTTTATTTCAGCGCTACTTTTTACACCGCTGCGTTTCTTTGCTAGAGGTTTATCAACAGGCGTTTAACTTTTCAATGGATAGCGAAATAATTAGTTTTGTTGAAAAATGCGACAAAGTTGTCCCGGTGACACGTCATGGCATGATTTTTATGGGTCTGTTAACACTGTTATCTGTCTAACTAATTGACATTGAATATCACGCTATTTTTCTAAGAGGCATTGTAGAGCTTTTTTGGACGGTGGCATTTGTTTGTAGGGATTAAGATATCTTTGTTTGGATTTGGCTCATAATATCTTTTAGTATCTCACTGTTGAGCACGTGTTTCTGAAAAAGAGGGCTGACCTACTGCGGGAAACGCCATCGGGATATCTCTCAAACAATCTTTCCCTACGATGTCTTAAGCGAGTCATAAAAAGTTAATTTAAAAATCAAAAAATCTGACTGCCAGTCGGAGATATTTTCTTAAATCGAACTCCAAAGACCCTAATGCCTCCGACTGCATGAGATTGGTCATCTTGTTTCTATCTTTTTTGGCAGTCAGTTTTTTTATTTTTTAAATTAACTTTTTTGTTTAGGACCCTTACATTAGAAAGCTAAGGTAAGTAGGTAAATCTTTTTGTCGTATTTAATTGAAATTTTCACGATATGTGTTTATTTAGTTTAGTTTTAAAATATTCATAAATTGTACATACATATATTAATTATTTTTACATACATAATCATAATCATTTACTCATAATCATTTACATATATAATTTATTATTATTAGGTACAATTATATTGACTGCCTCATTAGTTTAGTGGTCCCAAGCGCAACTACTGCACTAGAGGTCCTGGGTTCGATCACCAGGTCGAGCAAAATGTTATTGGGTTTTTCTATGAAATTCTCAGTAGCAGCTCGGAGTCTGGGTTTATGTCCGCTTTGCTATTGGCTCGCCCCCTATAACATGGGACCTAAACATACCGGCGAACTGTGGGTGTACATTAAGTACGCCGATCCCTAACCCTTCGGGGAATACAGGCGTGATGGTATGTTATGTATATACATATCTAAATAAATATTTGATATTGATAAATTGTAAGTGACATAAACATAATTTTCAACAATAACACTCATTGTTACGAAACCTGACACATTATCCGTGTCACTTACACGCGTAGGGTTAATATGTTGATTCAGATTGGTGGATATTACATGCACGTACTGGTACAATTATTAAAATGTAGTAAATTGCTCGGTGATAGGACCTCTTTGGGTCTGACTGGCTGGCAACCACAATTACGTCGGAGACTGTCGCAAAGCACCTCGGTGTGTGATTCGGCTTTTGTACGTAAGAGCCAGTTCCCCTCGGTTGATGTGACTCTGTCAGCAGTCGGTAGGCTTATAGCTTGACAACGCATCAACAACTCCTCTGGTATTCCAGGTGTCTATGGGCAGCGATAATTACTTACCATCAGGTGGCTTGGCTGATCGTAGCCGACATAATCAATAAAAGACCTTGATTAGCATGCCTCAGTGGGTTATAGCATCCCCTTGACGGCGGTGGAGTTGTTCAAGACAGATACTGCAAATCTGCGCCAGACTGAATGATTCCAGCCCCTACACGACGCATATTGCCCCCTCCGGCGTGCAAAATGTGCAATTGTATTCCTGGTTCGCCAAGGGAGCATAATATTTTGCCTAATTTTAAAATCTTCAATTCGTCATGGACATCGCTACCTGTTTACAAGAACAGCCCGAAAAATAGGCTTCAAAATTCCATGTTTCAATAAAATGATTGTCACCTTACCACTCTGTGTAGCCACGCGTTTGTCAACAATTCGGCAGTCAATCGATTGTCGTTTAATTAGACATGTGTATTAGGGTTGAGCTACACAATGACTGATGCATGCGTCCTGTCAATTAAGACAGGTATACTCAATAGCCTTATAAGTCTAGTATTCCTAAGTGCGTCTGTTACGCTACAAGATCTGGGTTCAATTCCCAGGTCAAGCAAAGTTATTTCGATTTTTTTCGCAATTCTCAAGCACATCTCAGTTTGGATTTATTTTTATTTTTATTTATTACTAGCGACCCGCCTGCAGTTTCAATCGCGTTACTCTACTCCTATTGGTCGAAGCGTAATGTTATATAGCCTATAGGCTATAACCGATATTTATCGAGGAAGGTTATAACCTTCCTCGATAAATGGACTATCGAACAAAAATAATTTTTCAATTCCAACTAGTAGTTCCTGAGATTAGTGCGTTCAAACAAATAAACTCTTCAGCTTTGTAATATTAGTATAGAGTATAGATTTTATATATAATTACCCCCATAATTGATTTTATATTTTATTAATCTATAAACTAAAAGTCTCAGATCCCTATACTTAAGGCCCAGATAATTATAAAGACCAGACGTTCCACCTAATACAGTAATAAGACTATCAGATTTAACAACATAATGTTCTTGCTAAGTCAGTTGTGTCGACAAGAGGAAGCGATTTGCAGTAGGAAGTTGACAGATGTCACGTTAGGAGTAGCGATGTGAGACTGTCTCACAATTGTTGAAAACAATTGCACCTTTTTTTCTTTGGCTTTTGTCTTCGCTTCCTTGATTTGTATGTGAATTTATGGGATTGTTTTAGGTAGGTACAGTTTATCATCAGCTCTATTATTTGGAGATTATATTGGAAATCGATTGAAGACAGTTTTGGATACCATGCTGTGAACATGTGCTGTTGAGTGTACCAAAATAATTATGTGATATCGAGATTTTTTTTTAAACAATTTAAAGTGACGTCAATAGAATCACATAATTTACATAAAACATATAGACTCCTAGAGCAATGATAGCCTAGTGATGTGACCATAGGACTGCCAAGTCAAGGGTCTCGAGTTCGATTCCAAGACACGCACCTCTGACTTTTCGAAATCATGTGCGTATTAATTGTTAATTATCACGCGCTTAAACGGTGAAGGAAAACATCGTGAGGAAACCTGTATGCCTGAGAGATTTTCACGACGGCGTGTGAAGTCTGCCAATCCGCATTAGGCCAGCGTGGTGGACTATAGCCTAATCCCTCTCATTCTAAGAGGAGACCCGTGCCCAGCAGTGGGACAGTGTAATGGGTTGATTATGTGTAGACTCCATGACGCATATGTTCTCCAAATGTTTTGCGCAGAGTGTGGGTAATGTATATTCACAGTTCGCTAGTACGAGTATGTTGACGTCCCATGTAATAAGGCCTATTGCGATTAACCGTATATAAATTCAAACTCCGAGCTGCTACTGAGAATTTCATAAAAATCCCAATAACAATCTGCTCGACCTGAGAATCGATCCCAAGAACTCTAGCATAGTAGTCGCGCTCCGGACCACTAGGCTAATGAAGCAGTTAGCTACCTGTAGGTCATACAAATATTTATTCCGTGTGGGGATTGAAATTGCGACTTGCAGCGCTGAAGCCGATCGCTCAGCTTCTGTGTCACATGTCATATTATGTGACATCAAACGGAGCCTTAAGGATCCGGCGGAGCCTGAATTGCCCATAAAAATGTAATACCAAAATAAATCATAATCTAAACAATATTTTAGTAAATTGTGTTATTATTGGGATTCGGATACCATTAATCTAGGTTACCTACCGAACACTTTCGTCTTTCCCTGGAAATAAACGACCGGAAAATCGTTCCAAACTTGGTAAGGTTATCAAGAATTGCATACTCTTACATTTATTTTCAGTGAAGTACTTTGGACGAAATGGTAAAGTAAGAACCTAGATTAACGGTATCGGAATCCGAATAATAACACAATTTGATTAAATTGTGTTTGAATTACGATTCATTTGTTTGTATAGGAAATTCGGTCCGTGGACTCTTAAATAAGCGTCCAACAATATTCTACATTCAAATCACAGAAAACCGAGTGAGTGAGTTTACCGGAGGCCCCCTTTTAAAAGGTCGGCAACGCACTTGTGACTCCTCTGGTGTTGCGGGTGTCCCTGGGCGGCGGTAATCGCTTACCATCAGGCGATCCGTCTACTCGTTTGCCCTCCTATCTCATAAAAAAAAATCACTGATGGAGCTCAAGTAGCTCAATTACCTTTTATATTGAAGCAACATCTAACCCCCAAACAGTCATAAAAACTTAACCCGTAGCCATAACATGAACGCGTCACCTTTACATAAACATCAGTAATGGCGCTTCAGGCGGCATTTCGCCAAATTTAAAAATAAAAACAGAAAAAAACTAATTAAACGCGACCGGGTCCTTTTGTGCGTTGAATTCGCGTATTTATTAGAGCGGACATCGTGACCATGCTGTAATTGCAGTGCAGGGTTGGCGGTACGTTTTGATCGAGTTTAGATCTTTTAAATGTATAGATTAAGTACCCCATGAGTCTAGTAGTCTTAAGCGCGCGGTGAGATTGCGGATCATGCGAGAGTGATTCCCGTGATCGACCACTATGTGGTGGTGCATTTCAACCGACTTCAAATAGGAGGTGGTTCTCAATTCGACTATTTAAAAAAACTGAGTGTACCAACTTTTATGATTCTTTTCTTATTTAAAAGCTGGTGCTCCCGTGTGGTCCCATATCAAGAGAATGCCATATAAGTCTTAAATTTGCATTAAGTATGTGCGCGACAAATGGACAAATAACTCAATGTCACGCCAAGCGTTTTTGATGATTCTTTTTTTGATCAATAGCTCATACTTCAGATGTGGTCCCATAAAAATTTGGTCAAGATCTGATCACAATATTTAGAACAAAATGACAATAACACGTAAATGATAAAATGATAACGTCGTCTAGGTATGTGTAAAATTTTACTCGCTACTAAAAATGTTAAAATAAAATAACTTTTAACAAAACGTAAAACCGCCTTCAAAAACATAAAAATAATGTTAGGTGCACAACAGTTTCGGAAGTCGGTGCCTTCGATTTGGTTTGAACTTTTGTTTTCGCCACCGACTTTCGGAAGTCGGTGGCGGTTTTACTTTTTAGTCGGTATGCTGGCCACCTGGCCGGAGAGCCCGACATAAAAATCCCGCATCCCCAAAGCGGAGCGGCGTGCATAAGACGCCCCATAATTTCCCCACCCGGAAAAAAGTGGTCTTAAGCGCTACTACTACTAGAGATCCTAGATTCGATGGGTAAGATAGATAAAGTATTCTTTATTGCACACCAAAAAACTAATGTAAAGTACAATTTCATAAGTCATAGAAAGGTACAATGGGCGGTCTTATCGCTAATAGCGATCTCTTACAGACAATCTTTGGATGGACTTGTGAGAGAAGGAAAGGCGAATATTGAGGTAGTCTGGCGTACTTCAAAAGAAACAGGATTCTTTATTTTAAACACATAACAATATTTTACAATAAAAAACAAAATTCCTAAATATATACATACTGCTAAATATATAAATACTACTAAACATATAGATAATTAAAATATAACATAACATAACATACCATCACGCCTGTATTCCCCGAAGGGTTAGGCAGAGGCGTACTTAATGTACACCCGCAGTTCGCCGGTATGTTTAAGTCCCATGTTATAGGGGGCGAGCCTATAGCCATTAACCGGGCACAAATCCAGACTCCGAACTGCTACTGAGAATTTCATAGAAAAACCCAATAACACTTTGCTCGACCTGGGGATCGAACCCAGAACCTCTAGTGTAGCAGTCGCACTTGGGACCACTAGACTAATGAGGCAGTAATTATAATATCTAAATATATTATTTATTCAATAATGTTGAACAAATCATCTACAGTGACAGATAATGTTGACTGAACAGAATACTGTAGAGAAGGGACACTTCTAGGGTAAGTAAGGTGAGTAACAGCTCGGAGTTCGTTAAATAGGTTCGCCCTATTACAAGGTCCATAAGCACACTTCGCGAAGTCTTTCGCTGTTTTAGACGCGATGGTATATTATCTGTTACGTTATTCTAGAAAATATCATAGGTAAGTAAGTACTAATGTATAAAATAATACAGAAAATATCTATCACATAAATAGCATTGTTAACATTTTACAGTCAATAATTACGTTGATACTACGGGCTGTTGCACGCGGATTCACTTGCGGCCCCTAAATGGTATTTGGTATGGTATAGGTACTATTTTCTGGGACAAATTGTAGCTCAAGATGCAATCTATTTCCTTGCCAAATTACATCAAAATCCGTTGGGTGTGAAAAGGTAACAAACAGAATGATTTTCACATAAATAATTCATACGTTCATTTACATACATTCATATTTTGGATATGGTTTACCTTTATGAAATACTTGTGATTTTAATAAGTAATATCTGTTTGTTTCCCAAATAAAGTTAGAACGTGTGACGTGCTAATTATGTGTTAAAAATAGATACTGCGAAAACGGACGGTTATAATTATCTACCTACCGTGTCGTCACATTTATATCTTACAAGAAGGAGTTGTGTATAAGGATAAATTTGATGAGTTACACGTGCAGCGACTTACACAGGGTAATAACGAACAATTTTAGCCAATTTCCGTGTGTGGTAATTGTTGGCACGAATACCTATTGAAAAATTAGTGTCATTAATATGATAACATTCAATATACGTGGGAGAGCCATGCTTCGGCACAAATGGGCCGGCTCGGCCGGAGTGATACCACGGCCTCACAGAAAACCGGCGTCAAACAACGCTTACGTTTTGTTTCGCCGAGTGAGTGAAGTTACCGGAGGCCCAATCCCCTTTTAAAAGGTCGGCAACGCACTTGTGACTCTGGTGTTGCGGGTGTCCATGGGCGGCGGTAATCGCTTACCATCAGGTGATCCGTCAGCTCGTTTGCCCTCCTATCACATAAAAAAAAATGTCTACTCCTCGTGGATAAGTAATTACTAAGTTGATCATTTCATCAGCAAGATTAACACTTGGCGCGGTCATTTTATGGATGGGTGACCGTTCACTTCGAAACTGATCGCCTATCGGTCGTGTCCGGTTGTTATACGAACCTTTAACAACCAATGGTAGACAGAAGCCGCAAAAAGCCTTTTAACGAATTTGTCTCTACAATTCGTAGGTATTGAAATTATGTTAATAATTGTAAAATAATTCCCGATATTCAGCCGTATTTGCTTAAACTGGAAGTCGAACCAAACATCTTTGGTAAGGATAACAATGTACCTACTTAAATACTTTTGAATAATTTTAGGTTTTTTGTTTTTTTTTTTTTCTACACAATCATAATACATTAATACCTAGTTACATTACCCAACACTAGAATTTTCGTGGTTGCGTTTTAGAAACACAAATTTGTACATAACACCCAAACCCGGCTCTACTACTTGTATGTCATAAAAATATTTAAACACCGGTACCAAAAATATATACATAAGTAACTTTTGAATTTCCGTTTACGACCCAAATACCTGAATCCCAAAAACAACATTAAAATAACACATGAAAGTTCGCGAAAAATATTAATTTAAAATAATCACCAACCTCCCTAATTACATTGAAACCCTAAAGTCATTACTGAATGTCATTCCGGATATCGCCAGCCCTGTACGGGGTCATTCTGACGCCAGCGTTAAAGGGTTAATTTAACGGTCACTGCTTTGCGACAGAGTCGAACCGTGTATTTCAGCGTATGTAGTGTTGTGCATGGCCGGGATGGAAATTAAAATTCCGGGATTTGCATGGTGAAGAAACTGTGAAAAAAAAAAGACGTGTGGCACTCGGGGACTGCCGCGGTAAAGCTATTGCATAGCGTTTTTTATCAACTTATGTAATACAACCAATGCCACCTAAAGGCGGGTTGCTGAACTAAAGAGACAAGCGTGTTAGGTTTTTTTCGTTACGGAATTTCTGGATTCGGTCCCCACGCTCAAGGCCCGCGATAGAAGCTATGCAATAGGGTCAAATAGGCTTAAAAGGTTTCGTATGTGGCCATAGCGTTAGTAAATGGGATAGGATTTTGAAAAAATATTGACAGGGCAACCTGCCCTGTTTTCTGTAGTAGTTTTTACATACATACATACATATTTCCACGCCTGTCTCTCGTTGGGGCAGGCAGAGACTATAGATTTCCACGATTTAGTTTTTATTTATTAAAATACCTACCTTACGCTTGACCGACAGTTCGCGCGATGTTAAGCGACAATACGATCTACAATGGAGCACGCTTACCTAGAAGAAACCGATTCACTCGTGATTTAAAAACACCCAGATTGTATCTATCGTAGAAGACCGGACTCGGGAAGTGCATTTCACATTTCAGCGGTACGCATGATAAAAATGGACTCAAAGCGTTTAGGTATGATTTTAGGTTTCATGAAATAAAGGCATGGACATTAAAAACTATTCATTAACGGGGCACATATTCAAGCTCCGACCGCAACTGAGAATTTCTTATTTGAAAAACTCAATAACACTTTCCTCGACTTGGCAATAAAGGCCTGGATCTGAAGCTCAGGTAAGTTAGTTAAATTAGATCCTATAAAATTTCTTAAAGAAGGTACGACGTCAAAACCATGAGAGCACCAGAACTTGTGTATGTGCTGTGTTCTATCCCCAACTCGAGCAAAGTGTTATTGGGTTTTTTTTAGGAAATTCTCAGTAGCAACTCGGAGTCTGGATTTGTGCCCGGTTAATGACAATAGTCCTAAACATACCGGCGAACTGTGGGTGTACATTAGTACGCCTCTGCCTACCCCTTCGGGGAATACAGGCGTGGTGGTATGCTAAGTTATGTTAAAAATTATCCGACAAATTTTATGCGAGATTTGACCGCACGAACTCCGTGAATATTCAATATAATGAACATCACTAATTGTACGTGTCATTTTGAACGTCAGGTGCGTAAATTCCCCGTAAATCATACCTTTACTTTTAAATAAATATTGCGCAATTGGATTTAACATTACAATAAATATATTGCGACTATTGGAATACAGAAAATTATATATCCGTAATCCGTATCTTGAAACTGTGGGTGTATTTGCCTGAAATAAAAGTTAATTATTATTTAACAGTTTGTCTACCACCACGCTAGCCTAATGCAGGCTGGCAGACTTCACAAGCCACCGAGAAAATCTCTCAGGCATGCAGCTTTCCTCACGACATCCCTTCACCGTTTAAGTTAGTGATAATTAATTATTATTAATACACACATGATTACGGAAGTCGGAAGTAGGCCTTTGTATACGAACTCGGGACCTAGGACTTGGCAGTCCAATGGTCATACCACTAGGCTATCACTACTTATCATGTAGGTATATAATATGCTGTCACATAATATGACCATGTTATGTTATTTCTAAGTTTTATTATATTGTCATAAATTGTCTTCGTCCTTTATTCGGGGTCCGTTAATTACCTGCTTATTAACCTACATAACATAACATATTCAACCCATTATACTGTCCCACTGCTGGGCACGGCTCTCCTCTTAGAATGAGAGGGATTAGGCTATAGTCCACCACGCTGGCCTAGTGCAGGTTGACAGACTTCACACAGGTATGCAGGTTTCCTCACGATGTTTTCCTTCACCATTTAAGCGCGTGATAATTAACTATTTAATACGCACATGACTTCGAAAAGCCAGAGGTGCGTAACTTGGGTTCGAACTCGAGACTTTAACTTGGCAGTTCAACGGTCATACCAATAGGCTATCACCTCAAAAGTCGAAGTACACTGTGCAAATAATTTTAATGTTTATTTGTGATATAACCACATAAAAATATTGTTAGCATTAAGTTATAATACCTGTTACAAAGGACTGAATAAATTTATTGAATTTAGATAAAGCTCATTTAGGTATACTTGCATTAAGAAGATTCCTCTATCACGATACAATTCTTAATTATTCCAATGTTCTCGTAGTTCGCATAATAAATATTCGTCGAAACCCATTTAGTATAATAACTCGTTCGCATAATAAATAAATCATGGTAACGCACGTAACGTCATTTTGTATGGAGCGTCATTACCGCGACTGTCATCTGTTCTGATCCCTTCCTGGGGACGTGACTATTTGTTTTATTATGTCTAACAGTGGGACCATAAAAGCAGCGTAAATCATATGGAGCGGTAGCGAGAGCGAGTTGTGCGAATTAAACTAAAATCACAATAACTATATTAGGACCCACATAATAACTTCTAATAGTGCTAAGAGCGTACGATATTATGCGTGTTTTTCCCCATAGTTTATTTATTTTTTAGAATAACAGTGAGTTCTCGAATGCTGACAACCTTCTTTTAATAACATCAACTTCGGTCCAACTTGGATATTAACCACAATGTCCACGCATTTTGATATCGCATTATTGTACCAGTGAAGAATGTACCACAACTTATTTTTAAAAGAGTATCCATGGAGTTTTTTACCGGATCTACCTACTAATTTTTGTTTTTTTTTTGTTTTTTTTTTATAGATTTATCATGACTATATTGATAAATATGAAGAAATAAAATGTCACCTGTTTAAAAAAAATATTAACTTCTTTCCTATTAATTACATTTTCTTATGTTACGAAGATCTTTTCTAACTATTCCCTTATCAAAATCGCTTATTTTAAAGCCAAACGTGAATATAAATTCTGTTCTAATGCAATAAAAGCGGTATATTTGTACGTGGTGAACGAACGATTTGAAGGTCCCTGGTTATAAGCGAATGCTTTACATACATATCTGTGCGGAACGAATGAACAGATTTATAAGCAAGCTGTAGGTATATTTATTTTGGGTTTTTCTCCTTGAATTTTTGTTTTGGGAACATGGTAGCCTACACTATACTTACATAAGGTCAAGAGCCCATTTTAATAAAAAAAGCCGGACATCTGGGAACCCTACACACATACATCACGGCTGTATTATCATAAAATACCGTCAAGCCTGTATTTCTCGAAGGGTTACACAGGAGCGTATTAGCTGTACGCTCCTGTCTAACCCTATACTAAACAACATATCCGTAGGTCGTTGGTATTTGAAGATCCTATGTACTACTAGGGCTACTAATAATTTAATGAAATAATCCAGTATACTGTGCTCGATCTAGAAATCGATACCAGGACCCCAAGCGTAACACTCGCGCTTAGGAATTTTCAACGATCAACACAATAAAAAACATTATGACATTATTGCTAACTAACTATAATGGCATTTATGCCGCACATACTTTCGACACGCGCAAATAAATCAAAACCTATAGGATCCTACCTGGCCTGTAATCATGAAATTGGTAAAGAAATGAGTTCTCACAGCAGTATAGGAATACAATCGAAAATGGTTAATTTCTAGTTGTATCACATATATATATATATTTATTTATTATAATAAATCAAAACCAATAGGATCCTACCTGGCCTGGAATCATTAAATTTGATAATAACTGAGTTCTCACAGCAGTTTAGGAATAAAATCGAAAATGGTTCTCTTCTAGTTGTATTATATAAAAATTAAAAAAAAAGATAAATTAAAAAGTTTGTGTAACATTCTGCATTTGTTGAAGCACAAATAGTATGCAAGAATCGTAGCAAGTGGCGGTCTACAATTTCTGCCTACCCCTGTGGGAGAAATAAAGCCTTTCTTTATATAGGTATGTATGTAAAAAGTTTATCCTTCAATTCAATTAAATTTTCATTAGAGCTTTCATAGTTTATAAACTCCACTAATTATATTATTCTCGAGGCTCCGTGGTGGATGAACTGTAGGTATAGGTTTGTACGAAACCATCAGTGCACGAGTCTCGCACTTGTCCGTTTTTAATAATGTCAAATCGCTCATAAATTCAATTTTATGGACTAGGTACAGCGATATTATGTTTATGATAGCTCAGTACGTTACGTAGGGGACATCAGATCTTTAATATAAAATGAAAAAGCTGATAACAAATATAAAATAACTATCCATATCCCGCGGTTAATCTCGTCCACTTTACCTCGTTCTTATGCATCGTAGTGTGATATTAAATAGCTTAAAACCTTCCTTATTTATCACTTCGTCCATTAGTGAAAACTGTATAAAAATTCGTTCAACAGTTTTTGAGTTTATTGCGTTCAGACAGACGGACAGACGCAACCGGGGAACTTTGTTTTATTTTGAAATATGTAAGGATATAATACGTATAAACCAAAAGGATGAAGATACAGGACAATGTTCCTAGTTATTATACAAAATGTCCTCAGTAGATCGGATGTTACGAAGAATAAATGAATAATTAAATTATTCAAAACACAAATCGGTCCCGGGATTTATTGAATAATACAATTATTCCGGAAATCTTAGCTAAAGCCGAATAAAATATCAACTGATACGAGGTGGGTATGGGTATTATACGCCTGTAGTCCTCGAAGGCTTAAGCAGAGGCGTACTAATGTACACCCAGTAGTTAGTTAGTTAGTACAGTTCGCCGGTATGTTTAAGTCCCATGTAATAGGGGCCGAGCCTATTGCCAGTAACGGGGCACAAATACCAAACTCCGACCTGCTACTGATAATTTCATAGAAAAACCGAATAATACATTGCTCGACCCGGGAATCGAACCCAGGACCTCTAGCGTAGTATTCGCTATTTAGGCCACTAGACTAACGGGGCAGTTATTTTCCTTATTTAGATTATTTTATTTATGTGTGTCTAACCAGAAGACGCAGGTTCGAATCCTGCCCGCAATTGAATTTTCCTTCACTAAAATTATTTTATTTTATTTATTTTTACAAAAAGTTATAAAAACATTTAACTATTAAAATATTTTATTAATTATTAATATTCATAACATTACCTACTCATATAAAATAAGGTTGTAAGCGTTACTGCTACGCTAATGGTCCTGAGTTCGATTCTCGGATTTTTCTATGGAATTCTCAGCTCAAAATTTGGATTTGTGCCGGATAAATGGCAATAAGCTCGCCCCCAGACATAGACATACCGGCAAACTGGTTGTACATTAGTACACCTCTTCCTAACCCTTAGGAGAACATAGGCACGATGGTATATAAATTCAAACAAAACGGGGTCGGTTGACAAACAACATCTGCTTGATCTGATCAGAATTACAAAATAAATCTGTTTTGCATTTGCAAATGGTAATTTTATCCAATTATGTACTTTGTTTTTACCGTGACTTCATCTATATAAAATTTACAATTTTAAATAAAAATATGTTAGTTAATGAGAAAACAACAAAATTATTATTATAATATTCAACAAATAATATACTAAGATTAAAGAAACCTATTAATAAACAAAATAATAAAATAATACATTTCACAAAAGACAAGTATTTTTGAGATGAAAAGTACTGCATATCCTCTGAATCAAGTCTTAAATAGGTACCTATATATAAGTTTATTCAATCTTTAGATGTAGAGGCCTCTCTACATATTAAAGAGCCTCATCTCTTTCTCACAGCCTAAAAATAATCGTTAACACATTATAATACGGCCCGTGTTAATTGTTATTTCACGCAGCCAACTAAAGATTGAATAAACTTACATGTACTTACTTATTTAAGACTTGCCTAAGATTTCAGATTTACCTAAAGGCCGCTCTACATATTAAAGAGCCTCATCTCTTTCTCACAACCTAAAAATGATCGCGTTAACACGTTATAATACGGCTCCTGACATTTAAAAAAAAACATTGGGATTTACTCCTTATCGTGGGTGTGTGTGATGAGTGATTTTTTACTATCACTTCAGGGAATCATTTTCAGGTATTACTTTAAAAAAATGATGAAAATGTTTTCAAATTCAAGTCTCCGATTTGCTCTATAGCACCCATAATAGCAGTATAGATAGGAACAAAACCAAAATCACTAAATACATCAATCCACTAAATTCTGCCCGTTCATTACGAAAATTCTCACGTATACGCTCCTACCCATCAAAAATCACTTACAAGTACTTACAGGCCAATAAAAACAAACGGTGGTACCTCCCAAACTGGCTCTTACTAGTTTGAACTGGAGAAATATCCGCCATTTTGCCGTATAACACCTCCCGTAACCGCCCGAAACCGGTGTGAACTGGTTTTTGCCAGATGTCGCATGATAAATAGCAATGCGGTTCTAGATGGCTTCGGGACTCCTCGGGCATTTGTTTCATATTGAGCGATAAACGAGTAGTGTTTCTGTCGGGATTTCGGTTTCTCTACATCTTTTAGGAAGCTAGAAAACCTTTTTGGAACTAACTTTGTGTACAACACAAGTACTTATATATACTTACATGATTTTCTGCAATAATCAAGAAAATATATGTAAAGAAAACTAAAGAAATGCGGTCGTATAGACTTAGTTTTCTTTACATATATAAAAAAATATCGCAGAAAAAATCTCTTCGTATATTAAGTCAACTCTCAGAAATCACATCGCTACACAGCGATTCCTAAAACTCCACACTTCTACGATATTACCTCAACCTATGTATATATAAATGCGCAGTTTCTATGAATTGGAAATGCGAACTGTTTTGTTTACCATGCCATTGAGACTGCAATTCGAGAAGCAAATTTTACAAGTGGATGATGCAGATGCAATAGGTTTATTTTGTTGAGCTATCATCATCCGTTTTCAGTAGGCTTTTTCAAGAGTCTTTGTCAGTCGCGTTATACTAATCATCACTCCACACAAGGTCCTACTTCTAACCTTTTCCCAGCTATTTGGTAATGGTAATAACAGTATTTTACACGAAGCTGTCATCAGACCTCCGCATTACCGATATTCGAAATTCGATAGACTGACTCTGAGTGCCACTCACGATTGTTACAGGTATTTGTAACCATGATCGATGACTTTACGTACTTTCCGATGCATGAAGGATTCTGACTGTTGTGAACTCCACCTTCATTTCCATTACGGAATTCAATATTATTGCGGGTATACCTCTAATTTTCAATGCAGATATTACAACCGAGATAGAGAGAGAGAGAGAGAGAGAGAGAGAGAGCTTCAATTTTTCACTTTATTTGACAATTATCGTAAATACCTCTTACTACGTAATATCAATTGACTATATATTTTTTTTATTATAGTGAACGACTCAACAGAACTCTCTAGTCTTAAACATTTGTGACATACGTCCAAAGAGTAATTTAAGTCAGCAATATATAAAGGAACACAACACATAATAAGTTCTCTCCACTTCCATTAAGAACTTAAACAATCTATTTTCTAGAAAATCATATTAACTCATTTACCCCATGTCACTGAGAGTTAACTAGTATTTAATAACTTGGCAACTTTGGCACAAAGTAGCTTGAGTTGATACCTAACTTATAACGCTTTGCCAACTATATGAACTTATGGCGCTTTGGACGTCTTTAGAGCACGCAATTTGCATCCTCCTTGACTGGTTACTTTGTCAGAAGGAAATATTAAGGTCTTGTGATGTTCTATATTCATCATAGCATTGAGGCTGTATTTTTCAAAGTGTTAAGCAGAGGTACATTAATCTACACACACAGCTACAGTTTGCTGGTATATTTAGATTCCATGTCGGAGAAGAACCAATCGCTATTAACCAGGTATAAACTGCCTTATTAGTCTAGTGGACTCAAGTGCGACTGGTACGCTAGAGGTCCTGGGTTCTATGCCCCGGTCGAGCAAAGTGAAGTGCATGCATTCTCGGGAGCAGTTCAGAGTTTGGGATTTGTGCCCAGCTCGCCCAGCTCGCCCCTAGTGGGACCTAAAATAACGACAAACTATGGGTGTACATTATTACGCCTGTGCCTAATCCTTCAGGGAATACAGGCGTGATGGTATCGTGCGTGTTAATACAAACTTCGAGTTTCCACTGAGTATTTCATAGAAAAACCCGAAAACACTTTTCTTAATCTGGGTATCAAACCCACGTTAGACTCGACCAATGGGGCATCAACTGCCAAGATTGTATAATATCAATTATTTAAATAACAGTATATTTTTTTCAGTTCAGGTAGTTTTCACCACAAATTACGTAAGGCAAAATAAATACCTAATCACTGAAAGGTTTTCTGAAAGACACCTTTCCACATCATCTCTCTCTAAAACTCAAGAAAAAATACAGCCTGCCTGACACTGAATTCTGTCAGCTAATTACACAAATAGCCCCAAATTCTCGTCCGTTCCAACGAATAAAATTCAACGGCGCACTTTCTTTCATAACCGTTGGAAACGAAAGCTTTCTTATTCAGAAACCCGACGTTAATGCGCTGTTATGGAGCCCAGAAACAAAAGAATAAAAATTAATCGATTTCGCGCAAAATGGGGGAAGTCTCCATTCAAATATGAATGTTACAGTTTTTCGCTTCGTTTTATTAAAAGCTGCTTAGCTTGGGGTTGTGGAAACATTGATTGTTCTTGTTATTACTCTGGGGTGATTTAATTGGTATGCCTATTTGGGTTCAAAAAGGTATAAGGATTGTTATTTTTTCGAAGATGTCAATTGGGTGATTGTTATGAAACACGTAGGTTTGAGGATTGGATGGAAATACAATGTATTCAGACAGTTTATATCGTGACCTTTAAATTTCTTTTTTTCCAAGTTCCAAGGATTAAATTAGATTCGGTCTTAGCAATGTGTGCTGTATATCAAACAGTACTTATCTTCTATCATGAAATCCTGAATCATTTTTTTATTGGTCATTTTAAATGGTACGTGTCTTTATGGCCTTTTTTCGGACATTTGTATCGAGACATGGAGTTGCTTTTGTAGAGCTTCTTGTTATACAAGGCACACTGCTGGAGGTATAAGATCTCGCGGTATATCGCCTAAGTAACCGAAATATAAACAACATCAAATTAAGAAAATGTATACTTTGATGAGGTCTAAAAATTTAACATACCATCACGCCTGTATTCCCCGAAGGGTAAGGCATAGGTGTACTAATGTATACCCACAGTTCGCCGGTATGTTTAGGTCCCATGTAATACCGATGCGAACCGATTGCCATTAACCGGGCACAAATCCAGACTCCGAGCTGCTACTGATAATTTCATAGAAAAACCCAATAACACTTTGCTCAACTTGGGGATCGAACCCAGGACCTCTGGCGTAGCAGTCTCTCTTGGGACCACTAGACAAATAAAGCAGTCTAAGATTGACTCAAAAGATGTTTGAGATTGAATTTTTTTTAAAAAGCTTACTAGCAATGTGAGTCACACATTACTAGAATTCTTGTTAACCCCTCGTGCTAAGCTAAATGCTTGTGTTACGAGTGGGTCCACATCGGTAGTGCAATAGGTGGGTTTCGAACCAGCAACCACATGATCGCAAGTCCAACGCCCTAGCCATTAGGTTACCACCGCTATTTTATTAGATTGAAGATATATATTTCTAAAAAGATAAACCTACCCAATTTTTGCCGCCGGCAATCACGCTCAAAAGACAGTTCCTCTCATTTCTTGCCAAATTATTTCCATTTTCACCAACGACATAGTTCTTGATCTCGACACGTTTTTGCTTCTAATAAATGCCTAGCATTCGTTCAAGTGGTGTGCGCGGGGCGTGTACCAACATCGTTCTCGGTGAAATATGGTCGACTTAAGTGGATTAATATACTTGTACTCAGTTCTCGCTAATTGTTATAGTGTAATTTTTATTTCAGCTTGTAATTTATTGCACGCGTTAAGGCTAGGTGGAAATGAACGATTGCGAAAGAAACCTATTTTTTGCTTCACTTAGCGAGGAAGGAAAATTGTTTTAGCTTAGCTCCTGATTTATGATTAGTTTGTGAGGTAGCAATTCATTCAAAGTTTTATCTATATATCAAAAAAGATTTAAATTGGATAAAAATTCAATTGTTAAAATGTTATAGCTAGGTACTATAACTGCTATATACTCGTATACTATACTGCTATAACTAGGTACGAATATTTTCAGTTCTATACTGTCTGTATGTTTTTAGGTCCTATGTCCTGTTGAGCCTATTACCATTTACCGGATTTTTTATAAATTTGCAATTGGGATTTGAGCCCGCTGTTGGTTAATGACAATAGGCTCGCTCCCCATTACATGGGATTTTAACATACCCATAGGTCCCACGTAATGGGGGCGAGCCTATTGCCATCAACCAGGCACAAATCCCAAACTCCGAGCTGCAATAATACTTGGCTCGACCTGGACGTCGAACCTGGGAACTCTGGCGTAGCAGTCGCGCTCTAGTGGTCCCTGAGGCAGTTCATTGAGACCACTGAGATCTCTGAAACATGATAGAACCTGCATTCGTTTCTCCAGTCATCATTATCATCATGATCATCATCAGCCTATAATGGAGTCAAGTGCTGGACGTAGGCCTCCCCTAATGTGCGCCATTTCACCATTTTCCTCAGGTTGTCGCATCCAGGTTTCACTAGCAACCTTTCGCAAAACATCACTCCATATTCTAACGGGAGACAAGATTTGCAATAATAATCAACCCACTACATTGTCCCACGGGTCTCCTCTCAGAATAAGATGGATTAGGCTGTAGTCGGTGGACTACAGCCTAATCCATCTTGGCCACGCTGGCCTAATGCGGGTTGGCAGACTTCACATGCCGTCGAGAAAATCTCTCAAGCATGCAGGTTTCCTCACGGTGTTTTCCTTCACCGTTTAAGCGCGTGATAATTAACTATTAATACGTACATGACTTCGAAAAGTCAGAGGTGCATGCCTTGGATTCGAATTCGTAACCATTGACTTGACAGTCCAATGGTCATATCACGAGGTTATCACATTTAAGATTTCAAGATTTGCAATATACTTACATTAACGTTACCAGACCAGAATCATGTTAATTAACTAAAATATCTTAAGATTTACCATTGATCCGGCTGTAACAGTAACAAATCTATTAATAGACAGTAGATTTAGAATGATTGAGGATTGTAAATTGGAGGCTTTCAATCGAATCGAGTGTTTTATCACTGTCAGACTGGAAACTCTTAAGGGATATTAATACTTTAGGTGTGAACGGCCTAGCAGACGTTGGCGAGATGATTTCGACCGCTTTTGTCAACGTGGTATAAAGAAACCCAGGATGGGAAATCCTGGACTGAGTTAGGAGAAGCTTTTGGGATAGAAAAGAAGATACGTACATAAAAAAGGTGCATCATGCTGTCAGTCTTCTGGACACATTGCTAGAAGACAGCGGTGCCGAGGAATTCTTTGATGCCTAGTGGCATCCTTTTAGATTTTTAGCTTTTTTTGTATTGCTTAAGTCGGCAAACCAGCTGATGAGCCACTTGGTGATAAGTAGTCATCGTCGCCCATGGACACCTACAACACCAGAGGAGTTGCTGATGCGTTGCCGACCCAAGAGCCCCTACGAACTATAGACTTCCAGCTAGAGCCGCTGCAACTGAGGAGAATTGGCTCTTATGTACAAAGTCGAAACGCACAGTTTCGACTTTTGTTCGCCAGTTGTTGTTAGCCAGTTCTCCTCAGTTGCAGCGGCTCTAGCTGGAAGTCTGTAGTCCGGGCCAAGGTGCTTTACGACAGACTCCGACGTAAGGGTAGTCGCCAGCCAGTGGTCCTAGCACCGAGCTAGTCAGATATTTTCACGCCTCTTACGGGATGCCTATCTGAAAGGCAGTGAGAAATAGTATTCTAAACCCTTCCCCACACGGAAGTTTTAGTTATCATTGGTGTCACCATTATTGACCTTTCCACTTTTAGGGAGAATAAGAGGAATTTTATGGCAATAATATGCTATGCTGACCTAGTGCGGGTTAAAAGACTCCACACGCTGTTGTTGTTGTTATCGGACGACCAGAAGCACAAAAAAGCTACATTGATTCATGGTGGACATTCCAAAAACCCGAACGAAACGCTTTAAGTCCATTCTTATCATGCGTACCGCTGAAATGTAGAATGCGCTTCCCGAGTGGGTCTTCCCCGATACATATAATAATCTGGGTGTCTTTAAATCACGAGTGAATCGGTTTGTTGTAGGCAAGCACGCTCTATCGTAGATCGCAGTGTCTTAACATCGGGCGAACTAGCAATCAAGCGTAAGCCTATCACGAATAAAAAAAAACAACACGCAGATTCATCACGATGTCTTCCTTCAGCGTTTTAAGCGAGTAAGTATACGCACATGTTTTCGAAAAACCTTGGATTTTAACTTGAGATCTTTTAGTTGGCAATCTGTGGTGATTTCAAAAGACTGCTTCATTTATAACTGAATATTTCGGATATTACTGATGGTAAAATTTAGAACAATAGATAACTAACCCATTTCACCCTAAAATTATACCAACTGTTATTATTATAGCAGTTAAATTTAATTGTTTAAGGGATCACTACTAACAGGAAATAGTATCCTGATTTTAGAGTCGGTAAATCGTAAGTTTGAAATGGGTTAGTTAGAGGCCTGAGAAATCTTCTTGTTAAAGAAATTTCTACATAAGAGACTTGTCAAATCTTCGCGTGACCAGACGGCTGGTTTATTCTTGGGACAAAGAATTAGCCTTGGCAATCAACGTGGCAATGCTGCCAGTTTTCTGGGGACATGACCGGATAACAGTAATGTGGAGGAGTACCTTGACCCCTAGGCGTGACAATTTATCTTTATATTTTGTGCATTTATGTATAGATAAAAGCAGCAGATGAAGCAGCTTCTTCCGAACCGTGGAAAACAGGCGTGCTGAAAGTTTCTTCTGGTACGGTAATTAAGTTATTCATCTTTTTTTTTCTGTTTATAAGAAGACATTTATGTCGTTTCATACAGAAATGGTAAAATACTTTGTATTGCAGATTAACTGGATAATTTCATATTGCCGCTATCTATCATGAATTCATTTGTAAATCAGCATGGCGCCTGAAAAGCTGAACAGAAATAAAACAATAATGCAAATCTACATTGATACCAAAAGGCCTACCCATGTTGAATCATCTGTCATAGCATCCACAATAGCCCTTCGAAATATAACAAAATAACACCATATTGCGGCAGAATTAGAGTCGAAAATGCTACGTCTAGTGATTTTTCCCTAAAAATCATTGCGAACGGTTCCGGTCGACGATTTAAGCGCAAGCGGCAGGAATTTCAGAAGTTTAGTTTTGAAATTATTATAAAATATTATTTTACAATGTTTCACGACCGTTCCTTTTTTAGTCTAGACAGCCTTTGTGTTGTAGCAGTAAGAAGTTACGTGTAGCTCGTAAATGAAACTCGGATTTGGAGTAGTAATAGAATACTCAATTTATTTATTTTGACAAAAATCACATATAGAATGCGTGCAAACCTCAACCCCAGAATGATTTTAATTCTGACCAATAGAAATGCAGCAAACTCAGGTGCACTGTGCGAGCAGAACGGCTATCCGTGTGAACGAGATGTTGTCACGTAAATAAGGCGCGCGAGCCGCAGTTGAGGACGATGTCCGCGCAGAGTAGGTCGATGTGTGGGCACTCACAGTGTTCATTATTTGTAAATTTGTTAATCCCCCTAGGATACATAGCTTCATAATTATTCTGTAGAGTGGGAATCGTCTCTAAAAATAAGAACGATAAAGAATACATTATATTTTATTTCCCTAAATAGGTCTTCTAAAGACACTCAAATCAATGTTTTACGTTTTGTTGATGGCACCGGTATTTCCTGACGATTTCTGAGAAGAAACACCGAAACAAACTCAGAGAATCATGATCTCTTTTCAATTCCAGACACACTAGAAGCAAATATGTGAATTTGAATACTATGCAAAGCAATATCTGGAATATATTGCTTTGCATAGTAGCAGAAAGAGCCATAGCGTCTTCCAGTAGACCAGTCCCAGCTGACGGTACGCATGCATCATTGTGTAGCTCGACCATAATCTAGGGAGCTTAACATCCCATCGCATGTCCCACTAAAAAAAATTTTAGCATTGTACTTCTGAATGACCTTTACAACAGCTTAACTGAACGACCGATTTAAATTTCAAATTGCCAGTTATCCAGATAGAGGTTAGCGATGAATGGAGGAGCATTAAGTCCTCTGCCTACTCGTGCTTGCCTATCACCGAATCTTATTACACAATGCTTTAATTAGTAGTCGCGTTTCTACCAATCGATACAAAGTGCTGAATTAGAAGCCTACATCTATAAATGACGTAACATATTAATACACCTTTATTCTCCGAATGATTTACACCTACTGTACGTCGGTATGTTGAGGTATTATATTCCCTGTCATAATGAGAGGAGAGCCGTACCTAGCAGCAACATGACGTTAGCTCTCTTTTTTTTTTCTCGCAGACGAGTTACCTCATGATGAGTTAGTCATGGACACCTGCAACACCAAAGGAGTTACTGATGCATTGCCGATACATATAACATCTACAGACAGCAGACTGCCAGCGTCGAGGCCAGATCGAGAAGGGAAATTTGGCCTCTAGTGCAAAAGTCGAAACAAACACCAAGATGCTTCACGACCACTGATCTTTATGTCTATACCTATAGAGTATTATAGAGGTCAGTGTTCACGACAAACTCCGACGTAAGAGTGTAATTATACAGCTTACTCTGTAACTTGGAAATAAATAATTCATTGCATTTTTTTTTAAGTGCTATAAAACCAAGAGTAACATTTACAAACTCCACGGCGGCTATTTAAAATGCAAACTGAGACATTTGTCATAATAAACACACCTTGTTAGAAAAATTAACGCTCCTAACGACTTTACTTCCTTAAAACAAAGATTCATAAAGAATAATTTTGAGTCAAGTAACCATCTTCGTGTCTGTAACTTTTTGCTTGAGGAAGATATTATCGCTTTATGAGCTGTTCTAAAGATTTGAGGATTAAAAGAAAAATATAGAGTGGCTTAGTCTACGGTACTTGTCCTTGAATATAAAAGTAAGTAATTTAAACTGACGGTGACCATTTACACAATTGGAGACACTCATTTAAAACTTTTGGAGTGGTCATGCAATATTTGACAAGCCCATAATTTTTCTGTAAATTTTTGTTTTGGGAAATGTGTCTCTGGCTTTGGATTTACGAGATTTATATGCTTTGAGAAAGGCAGAAGGAAAATACAATAGCTTCAGAGACCAATACTAGTCAGTACAGCTGACAATAAAAACAAGTGTAGGATTAACGCTATGATTACCAAGGTACTACATTGATTTTAACGTTTTCGTTTTATATTCTATGCATTATTACACTTTTTTCACTTTTGGTCTTTCACTCACAGAACTTTTGGTCACATTCAAGAGAATATCTGGATTAAAAGGCAATTGTAGAATCAAAACATATCCTAAAGTTAGAACACAAATCCAGTAGTTAATACTATTACTATTTCAAGCTTAACCTAACTCGAAGCTAGGATGCGTAATGTCGAAACCCATTTACCTCGCTCATGAAGTCAGCGTTAGCTTCTGTAGCACGGAATCCGTTTAGTGATGTTGACGCCAATCAACTAATTTATTTTGGCTTTAGATTTGATCACAAAATAATTATTAAATATCGATTCATTAAGAAACATCATGATTGAGGCCTACCGCTGGATATGTACAATTTTTAATCAAACAACTGTTTAGTTGTCTAACAAAAGTATATGAAAATCTGCATTAAAACTCTCCGAATATCGCCCCATTTCCATTTTGCCTTTCCTGTCCAAAGTCCTAGAACGCCTGATACATAATCAACTCAGCTCATTCCTTCGTAATAACAACCTCCTAAATCCTCTCCAATCCGGTTTTCGTCGTGGACATAGTACTGTAACTGCCCTCATCAACATTACGGATGACATTAGAATGGGTATGGAGAATGGGAATCTGACGGTGCTGTCCTTACTTGATTTTAGCAATGCATTTAACACCGTCGATTTCGATATCCTTCTAGGTATACTAAGCTCTCTTAACATATCTCCAACAGCGAATGATTGGTTTCGTAGTTACCTGTGCGGCCGCCGCCAACGTATTTGTATCGAAGGGTCTTATTCCTCTTGGTGCGATACTTCTGCCGGCGTACCACAGGGGGGCGTACTTTCTCCACTTCTTTTCGCAATTTTTATCAATTCAATTTCCAACCAACTTCTGTCATCCTACCACCTTTATGCAGATGATCTGCAAATATATTCTCAGGCACCATTAGAAGAACTACCGGAAGCAGTTAAAATGGTGAATACTGACTTGGCACGAATATCCGAATGGAGTGCAGCTTATGGATTAAAAGTGAATCCCATAAAGACGCAAGTTATTGTTATCGGTAGCCCTACGTGGACATCCAGGATAGACTTTTCTAGAGTTCCTCAGATTGTTTTTGACGGAACGACTATTCCATATAGTAATTCCGTCAAGAATTTGGGGATACTCATTGACAAAGGTCTCTCTTGGGGGCCACAACTGCAGGAATTAAGTCGCAAACTTTTTGCTGCGGGAGGGTTCTTGAGAAGACTACGCAATTTCCTGCCCACTGCCACCAAAATTGAGCTTGCCAGATCCCTTCTTCTTCCTATCCTTGACTATGCTGATGCCAGCTACCCTGATCTCACTGAAGCACAATTAGATAAACTTGAGCGACTTCAAAATTTTTGTATTAGATTTATATTTGGTTTACGCAAATATGATCACATCTCCGACTATCGCACCAAGCTCAAGTGGCTTCCAATTCGCCTTCGTCGGAATGCTCATATTTTATCACTACTTTACAGTATTCTGTTTAATCCTGCTGCCCCCTCCTACCTCAAAGAACGTTTTAAGTTCCTTAATGACACACACACCAGGTACTTGAGATCATCGGAAAATCTGAGGCTTGAAATGCCAATGCATTCCACAAAATTTTATGATAAATCTTTCACCGTTCAAGCTGTCAGGTTGTGGAATGCATTGCCTGTATCCATACGACGTGCCCAGTCATTAGTAAGTTTTAAAAAACTGGTACATGACCATTTCTTATCACTTTAATTTACTACCCCCTCCTTTTATTATAATCTATCAAGCCTTTCTCGGTACTTTCTTATCTGCTCTTCTATCAGTAAATTCCTTTTTGATAATGCTGCTTATGCTGCATGTCCACTGCTACTACTTTTCGCTACTTATTTATATAATTATATATGTACCTATATATATACCTATATATATACATATATATTATATGATTAGTTTGTATATATTATTGCATGTATGTCTAATTATGTAAGCATATCTAATCGTATTTATGTAGTTTATTTATTTTTAATCGTTATGATTTTTTCTGGTTGGTACACCATGGACTACCCTAAATCTCCCGTTTTTCATATCATTCCTGTCCATCCAAAGGTTGTCTGGTAGATATCGCTATTAGCGATAAGACCGCCATTGTACCCTTAGTTTTTAAAAAATTCTTTAATTTATTTTCTCATATGGTGTGCAATAAAGATTATTCTATTCTATTCTATTCTATTAAAACAATTAGTCATTCGAAAAAAAAATCTGCATCAATCGCTTTTTGATTAATCAATTTACCAACAGCTCAATATGCATAGAAAGAAAGAAAGATAGAAAATAAATTTATTCACATGGACAAGACGCACACAATATTATAAAATATTTACTATTTACATAATAATGGAGAGAGTAGGTATGCGTCGCATCCACGCAAAACGGCCATCGCTCAGCTGATTGCTGTGACTCGTGCGCGGAGCTGAGTCACAACGCTGATTTTCAGCGACAGCCGATGTCGACATTTTGACGTCGGGCGGTGCAGCTTCAGTGAATAATATATTTTGAATAAATAAATATTACTACATATTAATTGCATACGCTCGAAGAAACAGTCGATTCGTGACTATTTATTTTAAAGAAAGCGTAGTACCTATACATCTAGCGAAGTACTCGTGATGGACTATTTGTCGATATTTCTGCTGTCTGCCTCATTAGTCTAGTGGTCCCAAGTGCGACTGCTACACTAGAGGTCCTGAGTTCGATCCCCAGGTCGAGCAAAGTGTTATTGGGTTTTTCTATGAAATTCTCAGTAACAGTTCGGAGTCTGGATTTCTGCCCGGTTAATGGCTATAGGCTCGCCCCCTATAACATGGGACTTAAACATACCGGCGAACTGTGGGTGTACATTCAGCACGCCTATGCCTAACCCTTCGGGGAATACAGGCGTGATGGTATGATGGTATTTCTGATGATTTCTATGTCCGTATATCCTAATTCTAAGATCATTGGAATAATAATTTCAAACTTGACTCCAACCTGACGCGTTTTGTCAAAACCTACTTATTTACCTCACGGTTACTCATGAAGTCAACATGAGTTTGCGCTGCACAGAGTAACAATTAGCTAAACATATGCTAACGATTGCAATAGGCGACGTGAACTAGGATTTGGTGAATGTTAATGTTTCCTAGGTTAGAAAAAGATGTGGAGCTGTCAAAGTTTAACGACACGATTGGCGTAGTGGTTGAGCGATCGGCTTCTGCGCCACGTGTTGTGGGTTCGATCCCCACACGGTGCAAATATTTGTATGATGTACAGGTAGTAGTTCCGGGTCTGGGCGTTTGTGTATGTGAGAATTTGTGTTTGTAAACGCACCCACGACACAAGAGAAAATCCTAGTGTGGGGCAACGAAGTGCATTTAGGTTAATTTTACGTTTGTACTCATGACTGAACAGGGATATGCGTTTAGGGTGAGGGCCGTGAGGTGTTTTTTGTTTGTGTGTGCCATCAAATGTTGCTATTTATCTCCAAAACGGTTTGACAGTTTGAGACGCGGTTTTCTGTAGTGTTCGTAATTCATCAGCGAATGTTATTTATAATCCTTACGATTACACTAGTCATGGGTTTTTTCAAAAGTTTTAATTGTGAATTTATTAATGCATTAAATTGCTGTCCTTTTGTATTTTTCTTTTTGCATTTTCCACGTTTCGATTTTATAGTTATTTCAGTGAAGGAAAAATTCGAACGCGGGCAGGATTCGATTCAGCGTCTTCTGTTTGAGAAACCAGACGCTATGACCAACTAAGCCATCGCGAGTCTCACCCGCCAGTTCGATATTTGCCTTCACATTCTGAATTTACATCTTTAAGATGACGTCAGTGACATCTATTGAAAAGCAAGTTGAACTAAAGGTATGTCATGTCGGTTGAGAAGCAAAGTTCTCAACCGACAAGACTTACCTTTAGTTCGTCTGCTTTGTTCCAAAAATTTGATTCTATGAAGAAGAATCCGGCAAGAAACTCTATGGACACTCTTAAAATGAGAGATGTTACATTCTTTACTGGTACAATATTGTGACAGCACAATGTGTAGACATTGAAGGTTAATGTCCTAGTTGAACCAAAATCTAGATTATTAAAAGAATGAGTTTGTCATAAACATATAAATTCGATGACATACACGACAAAAACCCACCCAACGTTATTAAAAAAAAACCAATGAAACTCATCTAAAAAAGATCTACACCACACTATCCAAATAACATAACATACCATCACGCCTGTATTTCCCGAAGGGTTAGGCAGAGGCGTACTTAATGTACCCACAGTTCGCCGGAATGTTTAGGTCCCATGTTATAGGGGGCAAGCCTATAGCCATTAACCGGGCACAAATCCAGACTCCGAGCTGCTACTGAGAATTTCATAGAAAAACCCCTGGGGATCGAACCCAAGACCTCTAGAGTAGCAATCCCGCTTGGGACTACTAGACTAATGAGGCAGTCCAAATGAGTTTCCAAAAAAAAAATTGAAACATATGACTCCACAGTTTTCGCAGTTCCATCCATGTGAAGTCAACGAGATGAGTCCGAGTACATGCACTGTACTTCACCCATAATTCTGTAATTAAACGTCAACATTGTTCATGCACCACGACAGAATATGATTAAAGTTTACTTGACTTATAATCGTTAAGGGTCCGGCGGAGCGTGAATTGCCCACAAAAACGTAATACCGAAATAAATCGTAATCCAGACAATACTCTATCAAATTATGTTATTATTCGGTTTTAGATACTGTTAATCTAGGTTCCTACGATCCTATTTCGTGTGCTACTACTTCACTGAAAATAAAAGACCGGAATTTCGTCCCAAACTTGGTAAAGTTATCAAAAATTGCATTCGCTTACAATTATTTCCACTGAACTATTTTGGACGAAATATTAACGTAGGAACCTTAACGGTATCGGAATCGGTAAGGATTAACGGTATCGGAATACGAATAATAACAGAATTTGATCAAATTGTGTTTGAATTATGATTTATTTCGATATTACGTTTGTGAGAGCAATTCAGTATCTTAAATTTTTTTTTTATGCATTAAGTCGGCAAACGAGCTGACGAGCCACCTGGTGGTAAGTAGTCATCGTCGCCAATGGACACCTGCAACACCAGAGGAGTTAAGAGTTGCTGATGCGTTGCCGATCTTTAAGAGCCCCTACGGACTGCAGACTGCCAGAGCCATAGCATCTGAGGTGAACTGGCTCTTACGTGCAGAAGTCGAAACACACACCAAGGTGCTTTACGACAGACTCCGACATAAGGGTGGTCGCCAGCCTGTCAGAACCCAAGAGGTCCTTCCACCAAGCAAGTCAGATATTTCATCACGCCTCTTACGGGATGCCTGAAAGGCTATGAGAAACAGTATTCTAACCCGTCCCCACATGGGTGTCATTTTTTCACTTTACAAGGCTATCTTCTGAAGAACTCTCGTTAGTTTCGTGGTCCCAACCACGACTGCTACCGGCTACGTATTGCAACCTATATAACTATAAAAATAAAAATGAATCGCCGAAATGTATATACGTGCATAACTTCCGAACGACTGCACCATTGGATAATTATTATTTTAATTAGTATTCTTGTTAACTCCTCGTTCTAAGCTAAATGCTTGTGTTACAGGTAGGTTCACGTCACTGTTGGTAGTGCAATGGGTAGGTTTCGAACCGGCAACCACATGATCGCAAGTCCGACGCCCTACCCATTAGGCTACCGCCGGTTTTTAAATAAAAAAATAATATAAAACATCTCTAGGTAGTTAAAAAAAAAACAAAATACTACCTAGGTACAGATAAGAACTCTATAAAAAAAATAAGAAAAAATGGATTTGCCTTTTTATGCAAAAAATAACTTTAAATTCTTATTTGAAAAACGATCATCCTTCTATTAAACCACGACCATGAAAGAAATACTTTGCAGTATTATAATTTAAAGAAATAGAGAAAATGCACCACCCTATTGTATTTTGACCTTAACCAGAGCTAATTATCCTGTCTCGCTGTAGCGGACATATCTTTGAAATGCTTTGTAGAGCCGGAATAATAGTAAGAAGTTACTGCGAAAAACCTGATAATTAAGACATAATATGACAAGCTTGCGATAAGAAATAAATATTGAGTTATGGATCTAAACTTTACAGCTAGTCATTTTAATGTCGTAAATATCATTAAGCTTTACGCTTAGAACAGAAGAGTAACTTAACAGATCTATATAAATAAATAAAAAGAGAGGTAGGGCATAGTGGAATCTAATAATTCCACTCATAATTGGAGGTACTCGACTGGAGAAGTACCTCCACCTTGCAGAAAATCGTAGCCAAATAACATAGCTCCATGTACTTAACGGTGAGCAAGGTCACCAGAGCTCCGTGAGGAAGCGCTGTGTTGGCAGTTAGGATAAGCATCACGCATTGTCTCATAAGCTGCCATGCCAGCTATTTCTCCTTGATTTACAGGGTCGGCAACGCGCTTGTGATACCCCTGGTGTTGCAAGCGTCCATAGGCTATGGTAACCGCTTATCATCAGGCGGGCCGTATGCTTGTTTGCCACATTAGTGGTATATTAAAATATTAAGGCTAGGTCATAGAAAAATTTTTGAAATATCACAGTTTGCTACAATTGTCTGTTTTATGTTTTGTTTTTTATTGTATTTTTATCATAAAATCCATAAAAAAAGAATTCTACTCAATCTTTTGTTCCTTCTCTTCATCTTTTTAGTATCGCGCATAATAAGTCCTATTTACTGAATTGATGAAAATATCAAAATTATAAAAAAAATATTTATTTAATTTAGAGGGCCCATTTCATATAAAATACTATAATACAATACAATATAACTTAAAATAATAAAAATACCATACATTATAAATACACAATAAACAAAAACTTAAATACTATTATATGTGAGGCGTTTCATTTATAAGTAATAAAATCAGATTGATTTCCAGCTAACTTATTGTAGAAAGAAACCGCAAGTCAAAACAAAGCTAATAAATACAATTGCCATTCACCAAAATCTACATATATCCAAAGACGCAATAGCATCTGAATAAAAAAATGCACTTCATTGGCGATTCGACCGATTTGATTGGGCAGAGAACATCAATGGATGACATCACAGGTGCCCAGTGACACGGAACTTTCACGGTGGGTGGGCGATGTTCAAACGTTGACAACCGCACCTGTCAAGCTGTCACAACAAAAGAAATAAAAATATCCTTCTGTCATTGAAAATATTCGGCTCCCGGTAGTAAAGTATTCGGCCTTCGATTCATGTGTTTTTTGAATGTTGAAAATGGATGGTGGGCTCCGAAAATATTTTCTGGCGGTAGCTATGAAACCGCAAAAAGTTCAGTCTATTAACGCCTACTACAGTTCAATATTTCTCTTTTTTTTAACCCAGTTCATGAAAATATGCAGACCTATTTTTGCGATACGGAGAAATAAAGATTTTTGGAGAAAACCTGAAACTTAAATTAGCCTAAGTATTTTGTTTAACAATTAATAACAAGCACGTTACGTAGTCGTTCTTGGTTAATGTAGTACTACCCGTGACAATCCTTAGTGGTAGTCAGAAACCAAAAAAAAAACCGAGCCTAATATTACAATAATCCTTTGGTTAACAATGATGTCTAGTAATCGATATGTGGTTGATAGTCGCTTCGCTGAAAATATCCGGCACCAAAATTGTAACAAGCGCTCAAAAATGATAATAAGTTAGTAAGTAATGTTTGTGTCTAGCATTGAACCTAGAGCTCTATTATTAATGAAAAGGATACCTTAGCCTAGTAGTCCTGAGCGCGACTGCTACGCTAGAGATCCTGGGTTTATTCCTATGTTGAGCAAAGTGTTATTAGGTTTTTTCTATGAAATTCTCAGTAGCAGCTCGGAGTTTGGGATTTGTACCCGCCTATTGCCATGGGAGCTAAGCACCGGCGCACTGCTGGTGTACATTAGTACACCTCTGCCTAACCCTTCGGAGAATACAGACGAGATAGTATGATGAATTCATTTCTATTTCTATATAATATTTCAATACCTTTACACTATAAAGAAGAAGTCAATGATATATAAAACAATATAATAATGCATTTCCTTCTACACAATGAACGGTGTAAAAAATTGTGTTAAAAAATTCTATTGTGTTAAAAAAACTCGACTTTGTCGTCTGAACAATGCATGATGAGACAAAGGCCTTAGAGTGGCGCTTGAGAGCTCTTATTTGAAAGTCACTTTCCATCACATTGTGGTGCTGGGAAGGAAACCCCTCATAGGCATAATCGGGAGGGAAATTTTATGCAACATTTTTGTCAAAGAACAGAGCTTACAGTGTGCTTTGATTACCATGACACGTCTAGAAAATTAGGTAATATCTTATAATTTTATTTGTTTTAGAAGGGTTATTTACAACGAATTTGTTACGAGATATGATACGAATAAGTTTGATTCTAATAACAAAATGTTTTAATTTCATTTTAATAGGTAATAATCATTTGAAAAAGTGTAACGTAATATAATTTATGTGCTTAAAATACGTGTCATCAACTGACGCTAATTCCAAAAAATAATAGCCTTCAATTATAACTACATAAAATTAAAAATTTAAAGAAACCCTCGACACCGCCATTTTGCGGCCGCGGCCATCTTGGACCGATTTTCATCAATCGTAGCTAAGAACACTTTCGATTATTACACGTTTAAAAAAAAAACAATATCGGTACATCCGTTCGGGAGCTACGATGCCACAGACAGACACACACACGTCAAACTTATAACAACCCATTTTTGCGTCGGGGGTTAAAAATGAAGATTGCTATTATTAATATTATTTTTACTTATAAGATTTCCCTGGGCAAAGGTCTCTTTTTTAATTAATCAAAAATTTATTAACATCAAACCTTACGCCTGTATTACCTGAAGGACTAGGCAGAGATGTAGTAATAGTGAAATACACCCACAGTTAACCTATATATTTTAGGTTCCATTTACCATGTAGGTTGGAAACCTAACAAATGATAAAACAAACCACACTTACCTAAGACCTAAGAACCTAAGACCTCATGATCAGTAGCCGTGTTAGCAGGTAATATAGCAGTGAGCAGAGCCAGTTTAGCGAAAATACATGCAAAATTCAACTACCATAAGTTTACAACTAACCCCAATATTAAAACAAGCTAGTTCTTATCCGAACGATAAATTTCCATTACTTCCTGACTTATGAAACACTGAATATTCAACATTAATTGTAGCAAGATCCGTTACTTTGAAAACACTGCAATATACGTACTGATGAGTAATTAATTCAGTTAACTAAAGTACTAGTGAAACAATAAACATGCTTCCAGTTTATTTTTTCTTGTTCAAAAATCCCGTACTAAGATTTTCTCTCGTATCGTGGATAGGGTTTGGATAGGGTTACAGAACAAGATTTAAAATAGTGTTAAAAATTTGTATGAGTGTTTGTATTTGTATGAGTGAGGGGTTAATTCACTGACTTCCATAATACATATATGACATATATGTATAGTACAAACAGGCGACCAAATACTAAGTTAGGCAGCTTTGTTCAGTGCTAATTTGTCTGTGTTTTGAAAAAGATTGTGTAATAATGTATCACTTAATAATTCTGTGACAACACACATCTGTAGTTACCTGCTTACATACCCAATACCTTGACAGATAATTATTTATAATACAATCTATGTCTAAACGCAGATGGCGTTCGATGGGTTACTCTTTTGTCAACTGTACACACAGATACACATTTCCAGTTAAAGCTAACACCGCAACTTATAGAGTTTACATACAAAGACAGGTCAGCCAATACTGGCACGATAGTGTGTAGCCGTACGTACACACGTATACCTTTCAAGGATGTGGTGATGGTAAACTAAAAGTGGGTCCAAACTCCAGCCAGATCCATATAAAAAAACTTACCGTATTATATTTGAAACTCCACGACTGATCCAACTGGAAAGTAGATATTAGGCTTCATTACGATTCGACAGGTAGAGTCAAAAGTTAAAGCGGAATCGCTCTACTAACGCTGTAAGTATTTCAGGCACGTTTAGGATGGTATTATGCGAGATGTAGCGACGAACGAATGCTCTCCATAATATTTGCATGCAATGAGTTTAATTTCCGTAGATTCGTCAATTGAAATCCGGAATTAGGATGACGTGATATTTGATATATAAGACTTCTCCTTATCCCATAATACCATCGCGCCTGTATTCCACGAAGGATTAGTTAGAATTGTACTGATTTACACCGAGAGTTCACCTGTATGTTTAGGTTTCATGTAGTAGCGAGCAAGACTATTGCCAAAAACCTAATATCGAATCTAGGACCTATAGCATAGTAGTTGCGCTTACAGCCACTAGACTAATGAGGCAGCCTGAGAAACTTGGATTGTCTTCTGTAGCGTGGCTAAAATACTTAGACCTGGAACAACTATTCGTAGTATACCGTTATCAAAAACGACTGCTATGCAAATTATTTTTAACTAGCTTCTGCCCGCGTCTTTGTCTGAGTGGACTTCGGGGTTGGGTCCGACCTGGATAAATAGTAGACCTCATAGTAGCCTATGAGTTATTCCAGACTATAATCTGTCTCTGTGCCAAATTTCGTACAGATCCGTACAGCCGTTCTGGCGTGAAAGAGTAACAAACATCCTTACATCCATACATTCACGTTTATACTATTAGTAAGACTAGCGACTGCGTGAATTCGCCTGCGTAAATTTTCCGGTAAAAAAATAATTATCCAATTTGATGCAGTCGTTCGAAAGTTATGCGCATAACATACATTTCGGCGGATCATTTTTATTTATATATAATAATAGATTATTATTAAATATGTACTGTGTATCAATCGAGATTAATTAATGTAATTACAACCTTGCTGATACGTCAAGTGCTTGTAAGACCATAATTATGTGGTATTGTCTAGGCTTCAGTAGCCCAGTCATTTGGTTACATTATGTATTATATTATACAGTATGTATATTGTTAAAAACTAACTTTTTTATTGAGTGTACCAACCCAGGCGAATTCGACGACAGTTGTACCACCTCAAAAAATATTTTTTCTTTTTTTCTTTTGGCTCTTGCTAGCATGAAACATCCTCGTGAATTTTTCCCTCGATTGGCAAATTAGAGTGTATGCGACCCGTCTGGCTATCGCAACTGATTCCACCTCGTTCCACTTCGGCGCGGATCGGGATAGTTTTTCATTTGTTACAATCTAGGTCATTAGATTAAATAGGTACCTAGACTACTTAGAATTATTAGGATAGTCATTAATTAAAAAGGGAGGAAAATAGTTTGGATTTATAGAGTATAATTAACTACGTTGTACAATGCCTTAATTGTCCATTGCAGGAAAACCTCTTCGATTCATATAGATCAGACCGGTACCATGACATGTTAAATGCGATTGAAGGAGAGGGATGCCGCTCTATACATTAAATAGTTCCATCCCTTGCTCACGACCTAAACATATTAACACTTTGCGGTACAGCTGCAGAAATAGCTATTGATTTTTGTGTTGACGATTAAAGAATTATAACTTTTTGGTGTATCTTGCAGTGGCATGAAACGAGTTGTTGCGTTAGCTCTTTCCGACTCGATAAAATAGAATTAAAAAAAAATGGTACAGTCACGAGCACCAATAATGTACTCACATTCAGTGAAAGTCATAAGATATTTTCTTTTAGAGTACCTATCCATTAAAATTTCGAATTATACAAATCATAATATTATGTGTTAAAAAATTCTATCAGCTCAACATCTCATAATTTTAATAAATAATTTCTGAAAAAATCGTTGTTGAATTTCAGTAAATGTGTACGTACTTATTGGTGCTCTTGAGTGGACATACTCGTAGGTACAATGTTTTATTTTGACTTCTTCCATATTGATTATAGCACAGTAGACTACTGCCTAATAACGCAGATGCTTCAGTTAAATCATTAACACCGCAATCAAAACTAAACCCCAAAAAGAAATCACGCCCAAAATACTTAACCCGTAAACAGTGTGCGGTCTATATTACCTGAACGAATAATAAATTATTCACTTAATGAAGCGGCCATGACAGAAAGGAAATTGGATGCGTTACCGCCCTGAAATTAATCCATAAAGGGTTAAACATATTTTGAGAAAGCTGTTGTCTAAGTATGTTTTATTCTTTGGTATTTCCAATGTAGATTCTCGACAAGATCTCTGATAATTCAGAGATCCAGACGGGATCGATAAATTCTGGACAGTCTCGTTATTAATCGGAAAACTGGTTGACCTTTCGACCAAAGAGTAATTCTGCTAAATAAAAGAATATTGAATATTTGATCTACGAATATTGAAATAGGCAAAACATTCAAGAACCTTTTGGGTCTTGTGACCTCCATGATTAATGTTACACATAAATATCTCACTAAGATATAATTATAATTTGACGAAAACAATATAAATCGATGTTGAGAAAGGCAAAATTAAAAATATTCGAATCCTTTACCTTAAATGTTAGTAACACTACGCGGTAGCGTTATGAACATAGCAATTATGAGACAGAAACGATTTCCAATATAACTTTACAAAATTTACAGTTTTGTGTTCAACAAAATAATTATGTTTATACAAACAAAAGCATCGTTATTTTCATTTCATCACACAATTCAAGGGCTCAACAATAACATCGTTTCCCACAATAACTTCATACAAATCATGAATCCAGTAAACATATAAATTAACTGGATCCAGGATGGTCGACCCTTATCACTGTGATGTCAGTTCCACACTGTGCCAACAACTTTTTCAGATCACACCTGCGTGTGCCGTCGACATTATCGTTGTATGTACTTTTAATAAGTATGTAAATGGGAAAGGCGTTAATTATCGTTTTTGTGGAAACGCAGTGTCGAAAGGTAGATTATAAGATAATTGATTGTACGAAAGTATTGTGTAGTATCTTAATCTTGGCATTTATATGCTGGCCTAGTGCTGGTTGGCAGACGTCACAGCTCGTGGAAAAAATATCTCAGGCATGCAGGTTATCTCAGGGTATTATTATTTTTTATTCTTGATAGGCTTATGCATGACCAGTTCGCCTGATGTTAAGCAACACTGCGGTGTACGATGGAGCATGCTTGTCTAGAAGAAACCGATTCAATGGTGATTTAAAGACATCCATATTATTTATATCGGGGAAGACCCCCTTTGGGAAGCGCATTCCGGGTGTTTTTCTTTTTTCGAGATATAATTTAACTTTTGAATATGCACATTTATTTGCACATATGCACATTTATATGCACATTTTATTTATTTATATAGTTTATTTATTGAGTGAATTAGCAGAAATGCGTGTCTTGGATTCGAGCTGGATTTGGCAATCCAGTGTTCATTCTATGGTTGCTACTTTCTTTTAAAATTTAATTATTTATTATGACTGCCTCATTAGTCTAGTGATCCCAAGCGCGACTGCTACACGAGGTCCTGGGTTCGATCCCCAGGTCGAGCAGTGTTATTGGGTTTTTCTATGAAATTCTCAATAGCAGCTCGGAGTCTGGATTTGTGCCCGGTTAATAGCTATAGGTTCGCCCCCTGTAACATGGGACCTAAACATACCGGCGAACTGTGGGTGTACATTATGTACGCCTCTGCTTAACCCTTCGGGAAATACTGGCGTGTTGGTATGTTATGTTTATTTATTATTTTAGGTCCCATGTTCGTGCCACTGTAGAGCAAAGGCTTCCATTTCCATCATCCATTCTTTACAGTTAAGAGCTGTCTGGAACCAGTCCTTATAATATGAGTCAACTTTCCGGTCTGAGACAGAATCAAAGTCAAAATCATATTAATTTATTCATGATGGACGACTAGGCAATACTTTTTGAACGTCATTTTTACATTATATCCAGCCCCCAAAATGGCCGTCATTCACCGCCTCCTAGAGTTATTGCTAGCTCAACAAAATGCCCAGCAACAATTTCTGTCTTAAACTTACTGAAGCGTTATAAGTTACATAAAACATGATTTTGTTTTCCGTATCAGGTACTTAATTAAATTTTGAATTTAAATCATATTTTATATCCTATTTTTATTAATAGCTCATAACTCCGTTTCGGATCTAAAACAACTCTAAAATACAATTCATATGTGCATTTAGGTCAAATTATTTTGAAACCACAATTCAAATGAAAAACATTTTTGGCATTCTCGTAGCTAAAACAACATCGAAACTAAACGAACATTTATTTCGACCAATTAAATTTATTGTTACGTCCGGGCATTTGTAAAAAATGTACTAGATAATATTTTTTGTACAATTTATTGCCTTCAACCAAATATTGCCAAATATTGGAGCAGTATTCGAGTGACGAATGTCTCCATGGCTAAGTAATCGACTTCCAGGCCACTGGCCGCTAGTTTACTTCCCGCACGGAGAAAAAAAAACATATGACTAAGCAGTGATAGCCTAGTGATATGACTCTTGGACTTGCGATTTTTCGTAATCATGTGCGTATTGATAATTAGTTATCACTCGCTGAAACGGTGAAGGAAAACATCGTGAGGAAACCTGACATACCTGAGAGATTTACTCGACGGCGGCGTGTGAAATCTGTCAACGCGCAGTCAGCGTGGTGAACTTTAGCATAACCTCTCTCATTTTGACAGTCCCGTGCCCAGCTGTGGGACTCTACATGGGTCAATGATGCTGATACCTCTACTTAAGCTTTCGCGGAATACAGGCGTGATGGTATGATAACTTATGTTATATAACTAACCTACCTTCATAGCTCGAGCCGTATTGGTGTTTAAATCACGTTGGATTTATTCCCGTGTTAACTATAAACCATTAATAGTCGGTACTATTAAGGTAATGTTTTTGATCAATACTAGCTTTTGAACCCGAGTTTGCTTGGAGTTTATTCTATCTGGATTTTTGTCCGTGGGATGATTATGGATACAAAATTTGTTCTGTGAATGGTAGAAAGAAACGCGTGTTATAAAATTCATCAAATCCCATCACGCTTAGTGGAAGGATCCCATAATCCGGCTGAATAACTACCATCCTCATAATGTGTAATGTTTGTTGTTTGTAATAACATAACATACCATCACGCTTGTATTTCCAGAAGGGTTAGGCAGAGCTGTAACAATGAATACGCAGTTCGCCGGTAGGTCACTTGGTAATGATGAATGGTCACATGTAATGAGAGGCGAGCCTATTGCCATTAACTGGGCTCACATCCAAGCTGCTACTGAGCATTTTTAGAAAAATCTAATACGTAACACTTTACTCGATCTGGGAATCGAACCCAGTCGCGCTTAGGACCACAAGACTAATGAGGCAGTTTTCTATAAAAAATCTGTAAATAATCAATTTTAAATCCAAAACAAACAGACAAACAATTTTATAGCTATAGATAGCCACATTTCAGGCCCGCAAAGCCTTTTATCAATAAATTTGAACTGTAAACCCACTTAAGCCTTCCCAGCGGGAGTAGTGTGGCACTAATTTGTGGGCTAAAATTGTTCAGTAGATATTTAGTTAGCTTACAAATGATTTTATATATGAATACTAGGTACTGTACATCGTAATTCGTATTACTAGTTATTTTGAGAATGTTAATTAGTGTCACGCTAATTAACTAAACTAAAGCCTTCTATGTTGCAGGAGCTCGTGGTTAAATAAAAATTATGCTGATTAATCGATCGAAGCTACAGTTATATATTATTATTATTCCATTCAATTCATAATTTTACGGATTTGTATACATTTTTAAATATTTTTATAAAATAAGAAAAATATTTAAAAATATAAAAAAATAGTAGCCCACCGATATAGGGACCAAGCAACCGGTGGTCAGGGCTCCAAAGAGAAATCTCCTAATAATGCGGACCGTGTCCAGAAGTACTACTTTTTGTATCAAGCCCTTGATCCAGCCACTTAATGAGAGCCTCCTTAGGTGTCGGTCGAGGCTCTTGGCTATTAAACTATTGGCTGACACAACGATTGGTACTATGATCGCCGCATCCACATGTCGACAGCCTCGTGTGCTAAATCAAGAAACTTTATTTCTTCATCTTTTTCGGCTTTCAAGAGGTTCTCGTCATGCGGGACGGTGATGTCAACAATCATTGAACGACGCTCTAATCGATCTATCATCACAATATCAAGCTTATTGGCAACAATAGTCCTATCAATGATGATAGATCGGTCCCAATACAATATAACCATTTTTAAGAACTAGGTCGGGCACATACTTGTTGTACGGTACCTCCGATTCCACAAGATTGTATTTCAAGGCAAGTTGCTGCAAGGCAGGTTTTTTATGTGGGAGAGCCATGCTTAGGCACGAATGGGCCAGCTCGACCGGAGTGATACCACGGCCTCGCAGAAAACCGGCGTCAAACAACGCTTACGTTGTGTTTCGTCGAGTGACCAATCCCCTTTTTAAAGGCGGGCAATGCACTTGTGACTCCTACGGTGTTGCGGGTGTCCATGGGCGGCGGTAATAGCTTACCACCAGGCGATCCGTCTGCTCGTTTGTCCCCTTATTCCATAAAAAAAAACCATCACGCCTGTAATCCCCGAAGGGTTAGGCAGAGGTGTACTAACGTACACACACAGTTCGCCGGTATGTTTAGGTCCCATGTAATAGGGGGCGAGCCTATTGCCATTAACTGGGCACAAATCCAGACTCCGAGCTGCTACTGAGAATTTCATAGAAAAACCCAATAACACTTTGCTCGACCTGGGGATCGAACCCAGGACGTCTAGCGTAGCAGTCACGCTTGGGACCACTAGACTAATGAGGCAGTCATTAGTCTAATTCTATAATACGGTTTTTTTTATTATGTGAATTATACAATGTAGGGTAAAATATGAACTGGTCCTTTGAAGAAAGAGCAATGACAGCTGTGAGTTGACCTGTCCTAACTGACGATACACATACATACATCAGTCATCATGTAACTCAATGAATTTTTAATGTAATCAACCCTTCAATGTGATATTAGGTTGCATACATTATTTATCTGATGTAAATTACGTCTACCGAGGAAAAGGTGAAGGAGTTGCGGGATGGGAGGAACAGGACGTCGTCACTTCCCCTACTTCCTGTTACTTGCTTTGCATCGTGAGGAAATGGATTTTCCTTTAGTTTTTATTGGATGCTGCGATTTACACGAGTGTTAGACAAACTTTATATAACATAACATACCATCACGCCTGTATTCCCCGAAGGGTTAGGCAGAGGTGTACTTAATGTACACCCACAGTTCGCCGGTATGTTTAGGTCCCATTTTATAGGGGGCGAGCCTATAGCCATTAACCGGGCACAAATCCAGACTTCGAGCTGCTAATGAGAATTTCATAGTAAAACCCAATAACACTTTGCTCGACCTGGGGATCGAACCCAGGACCTCTAGTGTAGCAGTCTCACTTGGGACCACTAGACTAATGAGGCAGTCTTTATATATATATAAATTAAGAGCTTTTAAGATGTGTCTAGGTTAAAAGTTCTTATAAATTCATTATTTATCTAAAATTGATACTCATGGTTTTTGGAAATTAGATAATGCCATTATGGAGGAGTCATTGCCGCATTCTAGTAGTGTCTAGTGTGACTGCTGTGTGTGAAGACCGGAGTTTGGGTTCTTGAGCAAATGATTATTATTATTATTTATGAAACTACTCAGAAGTAGCGGCTTGTAGTTTGGATTTGTACCCGGTAAATTTCCGCAGACCGGCTCCCTCTTACATTGGACTCAAAAATCACCAACAAACTGTGGGTGTATATCAGTACACCTCTGCCTAACCCTTCGGAGAATACAGTTCTAATGATATTTATGTTGTTATGTTTAAAAAGAAAAACAACGGAACACTCTCAAAAATTCATGTCAGGCCAATGTTATACTTTCTACCCATGTTTAAACGAAATCAATACATATTTATTTCTGTCATTTAAAAGTAAAAATAAAATTCAAGCGGAGCCATAGTATAAAGCTAGTATAAAATATTATTACGATCCATAAAACCAGAGGTACACCATAATTTCAGATAACCCACACAAAACGGTAATAGTTTGCAAGTTTATCGATATAATCAATCGGGTTACTCGATTATTCGAACGCTACGTGTTTCGCATTCGGTTAACTTAATCGATAATTAAGGCGTGATTATGTGTAGATTTTACGTTAATTTGTGGCTGGAATGGAATTTAAATAATGTCAGCTGTCTAGAATTTGATGGTGGTGAAGTTATTATTTCACAAATTTATTGAATAATATTAATAAGATCGTACCTCATTAGTCTAGTGGTCCCAAGCGCGACTGCTATGTTAGAGGTCCTGGGTTCAATTCCCAGGTCAAGCAATGTATTATTGGGTTCTTGAGCTCAGAGCTTTGGATTTGTGCTCGGCTCGCCCGCTATGACATGGGACCTAAACATATGGGCGAACTGTGAGTCAGTTAGTGAGTATTAGTACGCTTCTGCCTGACCCTTTGGAGGATACAGGCATGATGGTATGTTTATGTTTTTATCAACAAAAACCCTATCGACCGAAGTGTCGACAACTTTAATAAACTTCTTTGTGTAAGCCCAATAAAAGCCGCATTGTTTCGATATTTTATTTTATCGCTGTCATACCTCCATTGTTGCTACTACGTATAGCGTTGTGGTGAAGTAGTGAAAATCAAATACATTAGTTTTCTGAAAAGTTTTATGGTTTGTGATTCAAACCTCGGGCTATAGCTAAGTAATTATAAATGGGAAAGTTATCTGCTTTATTTTTTCACGCCATAGCCCTTGGACAGATTTCGATAGAATTCATTAATTCCTTCAACATGTCCAAACCATCTCAGCGCATTTTTCTTTCTTTTTTTTTAAAAAAAAAGTTGCCCCACACTAGGATTTTCTCCTGTATCGTGGGTGCGTTTACAAACACAAATTCAAACATACACAAACGCCTAGACCCGGAACAACTATCTGTAGATCATTCAAATATTTGCTCCGTGTGGGGATCGAACCCACAACACGTGCCGCAGAAGCCAATCGCTCAGCCGCTACGCCAAACGTGTCGTCGTCGTTCTTTTCAATACGTGTAACTTATTTTCAATATTACTTATTTTTAATCAACTTATTTCCCGGAATTATAAATACGCTATATTAAATCTGTCCAAAACAGGACAAATCATTTCAACATTTTTTTTTGCATGAAATACTTTATGTATAAGAAATACCATTAAAAGAATGTAGTCAATGACACCTCATTTGCTAAAATCTGATGATTAGTCTTTAAGCTAGATTATAGATACATAGATTGTTAAACTCATTACCCTTCCTTTTTTCGTAGTTGGGTAAAAACATTATTATTATAACTTTTTATACTAAATCCAGTCCTGGGGGCTTACTCTTGAACTCAATTCCGATACATCGACATTGGAATTGTACCGTTTCGTCAAGTTTCGTACTCTTGAATCCGAGACTAGCGCCAAATTGTTTCAATATTGCGCGGTGATTGAGTGAACTAAATAGGATTGGGAAACGACCCAACCATTGACCAATTAGGGATGCCGATACAAGGTTAACGGATTTGTGCTCAAGAGTACGAAATCGCCCGACAGCCAAATTGACATTGGAATCGGATCACGTTTGGATTGGTATTGTATTGTTTTCAAGAGTAAGCCTGCTGGGCCGCAACGACTTGCAGCCATTTTTAGAACATTCAGTCGTAATTTATATCAACAAAAATTTAGTTTGGATCTTATTTTAGGACGCAGTTAGTGTAAAATTTTAAAAAAAACGAGTTATCGCAACCCATACCGCCCGGCATTACCTACGTTTATAAAAACCAAATTACCGAACATACTTATAGGGTAAAATTAAATTTTTCCTTACATTTACGCAAAGAGGGCATAAAAAAGCTAATATCAAGTCTTTCATCTCACTAATAGATGTCCCAGATATTAATTTCGCAAAAATATTGTTATAGCCAGTCTTAAAGAATACGAAAATAATTTTATTTTTTCTACAAATAAGTCCATATATATCTTAAACGGGTCATAAAATGCGATGCGGGGGATACTCCAATTTTATTCAATTTAATAGTTTAGTTATTTTATTTAGAAATAGTTGGTTCGTATATAATATATCTACTAGACATAAAAACATAAACGTGTAATAAAAAGTATATATATGTATACATAAATAAATGTTGATATTATCTACTTAAAACATCTACACTCTTTTCGCTGTAGCATGGTGCGGGTGACAGTTTCGGTAACATTTCGTTTCACTCTTGAAGGTTGCCGCAATTTACAAATTATGACTTAGTATTTTAGTTGTGTGTGTGCAAAAATATACATCCGATCACTAGACACTACCGCACCGTAGGTGCTAAAAAAAATTTAATCTTAATTTTTTTTCTTCCACATTGAGTACCAAGCACCAATACCTATTAGTGCTGTAACTGGAATAGCTTAGGTGCTCAAACCATAGATGCTCAAAAAATTCATGCCCAAAGAGGAATACTCCATTAAATTGAGTGATAATTATTTATGAATACGCACAAGCACATGATTGTGGAAAGTCAGAGGTGCACGACTTGAATTCGAACTCGAGACCAACAATCTAGCAGTCCATGGTCTATTTGGCGTAGCGGCTGAACGATCTGCTTCTACGCTACGTGTTATGGGTTCGATCCCTACACGGAAGAAATATTTCCAAGACCCTTTTTTTATGTGATAGCAAACGAGCAGACGGATGGCCTGATGGTAAGCGATTACCGCCACCCATGGACACCCGCATCACCAGAGGAGTCACGAGCGCGTTGCCGACCTTTTAAAAGGGAATTGGGCCTCCGGTAACCTCACTCACTCAGCGAAACACAACGTAAGCGTTGTTTAAAGCCGGTTTTCTGTGAAGACCTACACTTGCTCCGGGTTCGGGTGTTTGTGTACGTAAATGCATCCACGACACAGGAGATAATCGTGTAAGGCAACGTTTTAATAAAAAAATAAAAATACCACTGCTTTTTTATAGAAAATATTTACTTACACAAAGTTTTTTCATTTCATCCTCCCAGCTCTATGAATAATTTATTGTGTATGCTACAACTAACCTCAATTAAGCACTCAAAGGGTTAACTAACATAAGGGTATTGGGGTTAATAATGTGTATTGGTATTTAATGGCCCCGGACATTCGGCCTATTGTTCTGATATTAAACTAAATGTTTTAGGTAAGACCGATTAGGTGTATTAGGGGGTAAGTAGGTGTTTTTTTATAGTGTGTCTCTGGGATCTGTCTTTGTAACAAAACGAACCAAAGAATTATGGTTACTTTTAAAATCCAGACATACAGAGTATCTCAATCTAGAGCAAATGTCAGAAATTGCTATCTAAAATAGCTTAATTAATTTAGTTTTTTCGTGAATTAAAAAAAAAAAAAGAATAGTAAATGATACTCTTTTAATATTATAAATGTGAATGTTTGGATCTTTGTTACTCAATTACGCTATAATGGCTGAAAGGATTTGGATAGGCCTTATCCAGGTTGACCCAATTCTGGAGTCTATGTTTAGTATTTCATATTAATTTGTCATTTCATTTCATTCATTGTTGCTGTCTCACTCTCTCTCGCGCTCTCCTGTTACAGTCAATCTGCACACACTGCGTCTTACGTTTTAATAGTTTTATAATTAATGTAATCAGTCCTGTTACTTTGTGAAAAGGTACAATAAATGGTGCACTATCAGTGAAAGAATTTTATTGGAGAACACATCTTCAGGAAAATAACAATCTGCAACAGTCCAGTTACTACATAATTATTGATTCCAGAACGACTTATACTTAAGTCACTGTTTAGTTATATATACCATACACGAAAATATATCCAAACTACCCACATCCAATCCATGTAATAGTGCTATTAAGAATATGTCTCTCCCCGTCAGCACCACAATAACATGTTCCCAACTAACTCGACACTTTTGAACGTCACTCTAAAACTAATATCCAAGTTTATTACCTATTCCAGCGAACGGAACGTAAGGCCAGGCTGGCTGTTCACTATGATGCGAAAAATCAGAACAGTTCTTTTGTAACAGTGAAATATTGTATTATAACGGAACAGTTAGGTACTTGTTTCTTTTTAATAGTGAAGGGGTGTTTAAGTTACTCTTGAAAAATGTAAGCACGAGTTTTCAACTGCACTTTGTTACTAATTAACTATTATACGGACGAAAAGGGAAATAAAGTGTGAAAAAAAGATTTTAAAGTATCCGAAATAATGGTAATAAACCAGTAGTGAAGAAGCGGCGGTAGCTTAATGGCTAGGGCGTCGGACTAGCGATCATGTGGTTGCCGGTTCGAACCGTACCCATTGCACTACCGACGTAAACCCACTCGTAACACAAGCATTTAGCTTAGCACGAGGGGTTAACAAGAATACCAGTAATGTGCAACCCACATTGCTAATAAGCGAATCGAAAAACTGAGAAAAAAAAAAGTGAATCTAACCAAAAAAATATTAAAGTGGTTTAAAGATCTACTTTTTTATACCACTAAGGTGGTAAACAAGCATACGGCCCGCCCGATGGTAAGCGGTTACCGTAGCCTATGGACGCTTGCAATACCTACCAGGGATATCACTCGCGCGTTGCCGACCCTTTAAGGAGGAATAGTTGGGCTGGCAGCATAGGAGACATGTTGCCATACATGACAGCGGCCGTAACAAAACACCATCAGTCCCCCACATTGCCAACACAACGCTTCCTCGCGGAGCTCTGGCGACCTTGCTCACCGTTAGGTCACAACATAGCACGGAGCTATGTAATTTGGCTACGATTTTCTGCAAGGTGGAGGTACTTCCCCAATCGAGCAGCTCCAATTGTGAGTTGAATTATTCAATTCCACTATGCCCTCTCCTATATTACTATCTACTTTATTCTGTTTAGACAATGTATTATATATATAAAAATGTAATGTTAAACTCTCTAAATAAGTCAGTCGGGACTCCAATTTAAAAAAAAAGCAGTTAATTTTATTTATTGCCCTACATTGTGAGTTGTGAGTGTTGTGACTGACGTAGGTATTTAATATTACAATGCCTTGTCTTGTCTTATAAAAGTTAACATGATTCTCTGTATACCTCATGTGTATATACACATAATTATATGTGTGTATATGTTACTGTAAAAGCCCGAACTACGGTAAATCCTAAGATTTACCAACTCTGACTGGTAAAAGTTGGAAATGTTCCACCATGGTTAGGTTAGGTTGTTAGGTTTTTTTTTAAACCATGGTGGAACATTTGCATGGCGTTGTAAACTTTTTTTTAAAAAAGACCTCGACTGCCTCATTAGTCTAGTGGTCCCAAGCGCGACTGCTACGCTAGAGGTCCTGGGTTCGATCCCCAGGTCGAGCAAAGTGTTATTGGGTTTTTCTATGAAATTCTCAGTAGCAGCTCGGAGTCTGGATTTGTGCCCGGTTAATGGCAATAGGCTCGCCCCCTATTACATGGGACCTAAACATACCGGCGAACTGTGGGTGTACATTAGTACCCCTCTGCCTAACCCTTCGGGGAATACAGGCGTGATGGTATGTTATGTTATTATTATTATTACCTATATTAAATTTAATCATGACGACACGTTTGACGTAGCGGCTGAGCGATCACCTTCTGCGCTACGTGTTGTGGGTTCGATCCCCACACGGAGAAAATATTTGTATGATCTACAGGTAGTTGTGGTCTAGGCGTTTGTATATGTGAGAATTTGTGTTTGTAAAATACACCCACGAAATATATTCTAAAAAAAACGTATCTTTTCATATATATAATATTTTCTAATCGAAAATAATAGGACTATAGAAAATAATAATATAAAAAATAGGTACTTGAAAAAGATATTTTTATAATTTAATTAGAATCCACTAGAGATCTTGATTACGATTCCCTGGTCGTGCAGTGTTATTGGGTTTCTCTATGAAATTCTTAGTAGCTCTTTTGGATTTGTGCCAGGAATAGTGGCAATAGGCTCACCGTCTATTAAAAGGAACCTAAACATACCGGTGAACTTTAGGTGTATATTTAAATTAGTACACTTCTGCCGAACCCCTTCAAGAAATACAGGCATTATGGTGTGTTATCTTTTATTTATTATTTCCAGGTTATTCATAGGAATTTCTTGTCGTTATAATTTTGACAATACTGTAATACGTCAGACAAATGGGTCTTCCCCGATATATTATTTATTTATTTCTTTCGTTATTTAATACATGGAAAACTTACAGCTAATTTAACATAACAGTGATCATCCTAGTATCCAGACAGTCAATTACAAGTTTTCACTTCCAGATAACATAATAAAGAAAAGTGTGAACAGTCTCAGTAGAAAGATTTATAAAACATATCTATTGGTATATACTCGTACTCAAAGACAGAATGAAAAGAAGTAGAAAGCACAAAACAATACTATGGTTGTATTCTAGTATGCCTACAATTATCTATGGTTTTAATTACCAAAGAAGTTAAGGCTCAAGCTTTTCCTTGCCGACGACACTTTAGTGGCAAAAAAATCAAAATCCTGTTCCTTGCATAACATATTATACGTATAATCTGGTTGTCTTTAAATCAGGAGTGAATCGGCTTCTTCTAGGCAAGCGCGTTCCATTGTAGATCGCAGTGCCGCTTAACATCAGGAGAACTGGCAGTCAAACGTAGGCCTATCAAGAAAAAAGAATCGCTGCGACAAATCGCGCATCCACCGCCAGCTTAATGGAGTAAGTTGGTATCCGGAAGTAGGTCACCATATTGTGTTGTGATTGAAATTTAATGCCGTTGTTCCCAGTTTGTTTTCTACAAACTTTCTTTGGACTTGCTATGTAAGATTTACTTCGCACATACGGCTAACTCCGCAAGGTTAATAGTTTGAGCCGTTTATATGACCTTCCCCTTAACTTAACTTGTTTAAGAGCTAAGTTTCAGTAAAGGGAGCTGGTATTTTTGGGTTTTATGTTCTAGCTTTTAGGGCGACAAGGTAGTCTAATAAATTGAACATAGAAAGGATTATTTTTTTTCTTTTTGAAGGAAGGCTTACTTACAGATCTTGAATTGTGTTGTATTTCCCGAAGGGTTAGGCAAAGCTATACTTTACACCCACAGTTTGCTTGGTTGTTTAAATACTAATAATAAGTAACTGAGCACAAATCCAAACTCCGAGCTGCTACAGAGATCTTTATTGAAAAACTAAATAACACTTTTCTTAACCTAGGAATCGATCTCAAGACCTCTTCGTAGGGCAAAGGCTTAATTACAGATCTTGAGTTGTATCCTATTCCCCTATAGGGTTAAGCAAAGGTATTAGGTAAAGATACGTTAGATAAAGGTAAGCCCTAGCCCTTCCTACTATTGGACGACCAGCACAAAAAAAAATCCGTACTATAATGAATTATCAGCTTTTATAAACAATTTTTCCACAATATTTCAATTTTCTGTAAATATGTCATTGGTGTGCCTTATTAAATAAATAAAAATATATGACTGCCTCATGAGTCTAGTGGTCACAAACGCGACTGCTTTTGGGTTTGATAGCAGAAAAATTAAAACGAATAATTTTGTTCCAATAAAACCTGCTTTTAGAATACACTTAAGATGGGGGCCAATCAATATTTTCCTATAGAAAACATATAAAAGGGGATTGTAGGGAATCCGTAGGGCCTACTCATCAGTGGTAAAGCTACGGCAGCTCTCGCAAACAGAATCCCCGACAAAACAGCGATCTTTGACTTGTGTGGTGCAAATGTCAAAATACAGCGGTTTTTATGTGTGTCATTTTTGTGCTTTTAGAAAGAAAGAAAGAAAAATAATTGATTTCATCATCACGAGGACACATTCCTAACATAAGAAAAGACCTAAAATATAAATCAATACATAAAAAAGCGTAAAACAATTTATGAACTTCTAAATGTATTCAATAGTACTACGCGCAAAAACGTAGGTACCTACTTATATAAAACGCTGTGATAGCTCAGTGATATGGCTATATATATGGATTATTGACTCCGTGTGTAGCGTTACCCGCCCCCGCTCCCTTCTTACCGCGCAGGCGATACGCGAGTTGAACGGTCGGCCTATAGTAGCACGATGAATCGTATAACTGGCTTATCTCAAAACAGAAAATTTTTGGGAGACTGCGAAAAAGTTATTTATAATTATAATTTAGTGTCCTAGCCTAGTCATTGGAAATTATATACATTAACCCCCTTATTCATAAAAATATCGTCTTATAAACTTCATAAAGCTATAATACGTTTTGTCTTGTTTTGACACGTGATATTTTGTGACAGGGAAAAGAAGACAAAACATACATACAAACATATGAAGTCTGTACAACTAAAATAAATATATAGTTCTAAGATAAAACTATAAATGGATTTAATTAGGCGTGTGAAGTGGTTACTTTTCTTGGTTTTTTGAATTTTCACAATCGTGTCATCATTCGCAGGAAATCATCGGGAGGAAACTTGATGCCTGAGAGATTTTTCAAGCATGTCAAGTCTGTCAGGCTCGGTTAGACTAACGTAGTGAACAATAGACCCCCTCTCCTCCTCTCCCGCCGTGGGCTCTTATACCTTCAGCCGCAGTGTCGCCCATACAACACCGCAACCAACAGAGACCGTTCTAATGCTGGCTTCTTGGGCCATTCCCGTAGGAGCAGCCCCTCGTTGGGGCTCTACTTAGCTTCACTGTGGGGCGTACACACCACGGTTACTAAGCTCCCCCGCCACGACAAGGCGAGAACCCCTTACGGAGAATTCTATGGAAAGCCTATAAATGCGAAATCAGACCATACTGGGAATTTATAGCTTGATGTATAGCTGTATCCAAACCCCGTCTCACTTTTGAACTTGCACCACACCCCAAATCCTTCAAATTATTGGGGCTCTAAGTAGCAGCGGAGGACTCTTGCTACCCCATGACAAATCAAAACGTGACTTTGGGTGATTTGCTATAGACTGGTGTACTTCAGACGTACAGGACAATATTGAAGGTGAAGGATGTAATGCCTTTAATGAATGCTTAGAGTGTGACGTCATTATAACAAGCTTATTTTCTGGAATAATGTACGTAGGTACGTCTTAAAACAAGATTATTTTCTGGTATAGTGTACGTAGATAATATAGCGAAGATAACTGTCACATTGATCTAGTTCTCCCAAGTGTGGCTGCTGAGCATAAGGATTTGAGTTCGATTCCCGGGTCGAGCTAAATGTTATTAGGGTTTTCTATGTAATTATTCGTAGCAGCTCGGAATTTATATTTTGGCAATCGCACTTAGGACCAAGAGACTAATGGGCCAGTCAAAATAAAATATTATTGTGATAAATATTAAGCTTACCCTTCGGGGAATACAGGAGTAATTGCATTTAATATACCTTTATCTGTTTTTTTTTTGTATTGCTTGAGGCTTTGCTAACAAGCAACATAAAAAAACAGTTTGTCTTTTCAAAATCTCCCTCTAACATTTTTTATTTATTTTCTCAAATTTCATTTTTCAATTATCTCCGAGTAAAAAGTGAAGCAAGTTTTTCCTACGTATATCGTAACGAACATAAAACAAAGGACGAGCAATCACGAGTCACGACTAGTAAGAGGGTAGTATCGCCTAATTGGTCACGCGTTCCCTCTCGAACGGAGAGCTCTCACAGAGGGTAGGATTTCATATACTTACATGATTAGGGAGATATGTTTATAATATTTATTTCCTGTATTTTTCTTCTAAGAAAAAAAGCTTTAATATTTATTTTCAGTGAGATAAAACTGAGTTTTGCTGTCGGTTAATGGGAACAGGCTCGTATCATTCTTCAGCCTTAATTTTAATGCCCAGTTTGAATAGATTACGGTAATACCAACAGATTTGGCCCTTATCACATTTATCATTAGGCATCAATGTTATCATTGGTGGAATCAGGTTTGTATTTACATGGTACTTAACATCTTTTGAGTTTTGAAATCCATTAAATTTAAAACTAAAAAACCTTCGCAGCATCAAAATATGATTACCATGTTCTTGCAACATAATTGAAGTAACATGATACCAAATTTCAAATCGATTAGACCTGTGTAAGTTACTCACATTCCTTCATGAACCAGAAAATAGCTGATAATCTCCAAACGCCTGGCCGGATTTTCTAAGATCACCCTCGATTAAGTCACCTTTCAAACAAATTAGGAAAAAGTAAAACTGCCTTCAACAATATAAAAAATAATGATATGTGCGAAACTGTTTCGGAAGTTTAATTTGATCGGATCTCTTGATTTCGCCACCGACTTCCGAAACTGTTTCGCACATAACATTATTTTTTATGTTTTTGAAGGCCATTTTAATTTTTCTTAAAAGTTGTTTTATTTCAACATTTTTAGTATCGAGTAAAATTTATGTATACCTAGACGATGTTATCATTTTATCATTTACTCGGTCATTATGTGTTATTGTCATTTTGTGATCAGATCTTGACCAATTTTTTATGGGACCACGTCTGAAGTATGAATAAAGTATTAAAAAACTGAATCAAATTGTTCCTTACTGGCATTTATACCTAGATCATTATAATACTATTAATTTATACCTAGAAAAATTGTTTGACTGAATTGTCATTCGTATTTTATCATAGATACTTTCTAATCCTAGAGACAAAAAAAAACTATATCTTGTACGTAATTACTAAATTCTATGCTATAAGGCAATTATTATTTTTAAAAAGTAATAATAAATATACACCTTGACTTTTAAGTCCTTTTAATGCCGAAAGGACGGTATTATACTCATCATTAGGAATACTTTTTACAATGGAACCAACCCTGAAATCACGAAAAAAAACAACTGTTCCATACATTTGTGTACAGTGAGTGAACTCGACAAAATGTATGCAATAGCTGTTTTTCGTGATTTCAGGATTGGTTCCACAGTAAAAGGTATTCCTAATGATGAGTATAATACCGCCCTTTCGGCTCCAAAATGACTTAAATGTCACGTTGTATATAATATAAAAGTATAATTTCATTTAAAAAATATTATATTATCTGGACTAAATTGTTAAACCTAATACATAGTCTAAGAAAGATATACCTACTCATATTTCAAGGTACTCGTATCAACAAAATTGCTTTTATTGCTTCTACGGTTCAGGTGTATGAGTCGGACTGTACAGCACCCATCTTATTGGTTATAAATCTTGCCGCAGACCGTCTAGACTTAGCAATTTTGGTCAATATTGGACTTAAATGACTTAGGAGCCAGTAGGAAATTTGTAGCTATACCTTCCAGTAATATCGAGTGGATTGTTCTTGTAAGGGTAAAATATTATTAGTAGTCATGTTTATGAAATAAAAAACAAAAGGATATGTATTATTTTTTGCAAAATTATTAGTATTGTATTGTAAAATGCAAAAAAATCACAAAAAGATAGTTAAAAGGTAAGGTGGCATCGTACGATATCGAACTAACTGTAAAGTAAGTCATGTCGGTTGAGAAACAAGGTAACTTGCTTCTCAATAGATGTCGCCAACGTCACGTTATGACGTAAACTCAGAATGTGAAGGCAAATTTCAATCAGGCGGGTGGGGTTCGCGGTGGCTTCGCGGTCAGAGCGTCTGGTGTATCAAACCAGAAGACGCAGGTTCGAATCCTGCCCGCGATTGAATTTTTCCTTTACTAAAATTACTTTATAATCTTAGCACTGGAAAATGCAAAAAAAATCACAAAAAGACTATACAATTCAGTTCAATAACCTGCATAGCAAACATTAATACATAAGTTTGAGAGCACGCATACACGACCACCAAATCTGTAATATTTAAAAAATTAGGGTTTTTACAAACATTTTCAAATAAATGTTTTTACTATATATCGTGTTAATTTGACAATAATGTTTAATAGACACTTTGGGTTTGAATTTTAACCCTTTAAAGTCGGTTGTAATAAAGGTGTTTTAACTTGTAAGTTGATACAGTATCAGATATATAACATGCTACACCTCTCGGTGAGTACCCAACTTTAAAGCAAATGCAACACGATACACAGGAATCTCTCACTCTCTTCTCTCCACCTGCAATTTATCAAAACCTCCATTCGATCTAACCACATTTATAACAAGACTCTCAGTAACTTTCGGCGCTTTAGCTGGCGCCGATATTTGTAAAACATACGCCATAAGCTGTGTGACACCCGATCAAATAAAACACACACGCCCGGGATTACTGAACCCTTTCAGAGAGAGTTTTTTTCTGGGGTTCAAGTCAGCACCGGGAGCGGGTACATATTTTTTAAAGATATTTAGTGAAAGATAAAATTGACTTCAGGCAAGGTTCGAACCTGCGATCCTCCGGTTAAATACACGAAACGCTTTAGCCAACCATACTTCCAAGACCACTACTAACGCTGGTAAAACCACGTTCGTAAAAGATATATGATCTTTAAAAACATTTAAACGACGACACGATTAGCGTAGCGGTTGAGCGATCGGCTTCTGCGCCACGTGTTGTGGGTTCGATCCCCACACGGAGCAAATATTTGTATGATCTACAGGTATTTGTTCCGGGTCTGGGCGTTTGTGCATATGAGAATTTGTGTTTGTAAACGCACCCACGACACAGGAGAAAATCCTAGTGTGGGGCAACGTTTTTTAAAAAGAAAAAAAAAATAGTTTCTATGTAAATTTTTAAGAGGTAGTCTTCAAAAATGTTAAATAAAAAAAAAACATTTGCCACACATACTCCTTTTATATTAAGGTAGGCTTATTTATGCCTTTATGCATTTCAATGATTAAAATTATAAATTATGAAAAAATATAAAAGCCATATCTATACATTTGTGACTTTTCGACATTACTAAGCCAGATGTGCTCTTTTTACATAAAAAGAGCACAAAAAGAATAGGAAAAAGTTGCAAAGCTTTGCCCTTTGAGCTTATTGATTCGTCTATAATATTGTTTCTACAATTTTACAAGAAAATAGGCAGATAGACCTTTTAATTCTGGTTCCGAATATGTATATAACTCAATATAAACAAAAATATTAGTTGCGCCCTTCTTCGTTACGACGGCAGAATTAATCTACCTGGGAACTGATAAAAAGATCTCTAGCGTAGCAGTCGCGCTTATCACCACGAGAATTATATAGCAGTCATTAAAATATAGCAATATTTAATGTTTATAAATAATAGAACAATATTCTGCCTCATTAGTCTAGTGGTCCCAAGTGCGACTGCTACACTAGAGGTCCTGGGTTCGATCCCCAGGTCGAGCAAAGTGTTATTGGGTTTTTCTATGAAATTCTCAGTAACAGCTCGGAGTCTGGATTTGTGCCCGGTTAATGGCTATAGGCTCGCCCCCTATAACATGGGACTTAAACATACCGGCAAACCGTGGGTGTACATTCAGTACGCCTCTGCCTTACCCTTCGGGGAATACAGGCGTGATGGTATGTTATGTTATGTAGAACAATATTTAATAATTATAAAATATAGCAGTCCTAAAATTATCATAAGATTTTTTATGATACTACGATGATTTGATTATTAGGAGTATAAGGACCACTAGACAAAACTTTTTTTATAAAAAAAATCTAATCGCTTTAGTTCCTTAAAAAAAAATAACTCAACCGCTCTTAATTTAAAACGTTCTTCTTACAAATAGCTTCAATATTTTCAGTGTGAATGTTTGGTGACTGGTTAGGTCCATCAATTGGTGGCCAGCAGGCACTGGATATCCAAGATTGGAAGATTTGGATGGACTTAATGATCTGGATTGAAGTGTTTCAACTGAATGGATGGTCATTAATCACTACTGTAGTTTATAGGAAATAAAATGGATAAGTATGGGGATATTTTTATTTGGGTAACTTGAGAAGTACCTAAAATAATTGTTGAAATTAGAGATTCGATCAAATTTTCCTACAACGTTCGCATTTACACATTATCACGACTGCATTTCCCGAAGGGTAAGGCAGAGATGTATACATGTATAGTACGAACGTATGTGTCCTATGCTGCCAGTCCAACTATTTCTACTTACAGGTTCGGCAACGCGCAAGTGACAAGTGATATCCCTGGTGTTGCAAGCGTCCATAGGCTAAGGTAACCGCTTACCATCAGGCGGGCCGTATGCTTGTTTGCCACCTTAGTGGTATAAAAAAAACGTAGTAGATGTATGAATCTATTGCCATGAACTAGGCACAAATCCAAACTCCGAACCGCTAATGAGAATTTCATAGCAAAATCCAATAACACCTTGTTCGCTCTGGGAATCGAACCCAGGATCGTTCATAGATCGGTGGTTTTGTGAGTACACTGTTTTTCTAACTAAAATTATAATTATTCTGAGCTATAATTATTCTAGGTTCTGCCCGCTACTTTGTCTGCGTGGACTTCAGAATTGGGTCCGACCTGGATAAAAAGTAGCTATGTGTTATTCCAGAATATAATCTATCTCTGTGTCAAATTTCATCCAGATCGGTTCAGCCGTTCTGGCATGAAAAAGTCAAACAAACATCCTTACATCCATACTCACAAACTTTCACGTTTATATAATATTAGTAAGGATAGTGTAATTACAAACTTATAGTCATAAACAATATCATTTATTAATTATTAATTCATTTATTAATGAAAACTAAATAAAAAGTTTACTATATTATATTATTTTATTATTACGTACATAAGTTACTGCCACTTTTTATCTGGTCCAATTTTTTTCATCTACAAATATTTTATTCTCGGTCCTTCACAAGATTTGCGTGCGTCCATTTTTTGGTCTCCTTCATAACATATTAAAAGTAAAACATTTTCTGCAACTATAAATTTTCTCTGATGTTAGAAGGACGTAAAATATTCAGTCAGGCCTCCCTTGGCCTCCTTCGGCCAGAACTTGCGGTTTTTTATGGTCCCTCTGGCGCAACCCAGGGTTGGCGTCCAAAAACCTTATTAATCCTTTGTCCGCTCGTCTGTACGTTGTAAAATTTAATTTTTGGTATAAATTAATAGCTCGCGGTACGGTTGGGGATTTTGTAGGTGATTGTGCAGAATATTTTCTCACAGTAACTTTGTCAAAGGAAACTTTATAGATAAAATTATAATTCAAGAATTTATTTAAAAGCATATATTTACGAAGGTTATGATTAATTTAAAATTTCGCTATTAATTTTAAGATTATCTACTTCGCAGCGACACGTACCGCTAATGTTTTAACCAACTTCAAAAAGGAGGAGGTTCTCAATTTGGATGTTTATATTATGTTTTTTATGGATGTCCGAGAATAAGTCAGTCAGTTATAAACGGATTTGGCTAAATATTTTTTTAACGAAAGAGGATTATTCCCATCCATGGGGGGTGGGATGGGAATAATCCCATATAGGAATGGTCTCATTAAAATTTCATAAAGATCCGACTTTCAGCGACAGACAACGGAACTCTTCAATAACTAAAAGCAAATGACCCGCGATTGCGGCAATCATATATCTATGCATTATTTTCACTATTCCATAGCATATCATCAAGCCTGTACCTTTGAAGGGGTAAGCAGATGTATAGAGTAAAATTCTAGTCGTCACTCAAACTGTTGAAATAAAATAACTTATAACAAAAGGTATAACAAATAACTAAAACCGCCTCAAAACATAAAAAAAAGAATGTTACGTGCAATACAATTTCGGAAGTCGGTGCCAAAAACTCAAATAAAAATCGAATAAATCGAAGGAACCGACTTCCGAAACTGTTTTGCGCGTAACATTATTAAGCTATTGCATAGCTTCTATCGCGGGCCTTGAGCGTGGGGACCGAATCCAGAAATTCCGTAACGAAAAAAACCTAACACGCTTGTCTCTTTAGTTCAGCAACCCGCCTTTAGGTGGCATTGGTTGTATTACATAAGTTGATAAAAACCAATGCCACCTAAAGGCGGGTTGCTGAAATAAAGAGAAACACGCTTGTCTCTTTAGTTCAGCAACCCGCCTTTAGGTGGCATTGGTTGTATTACATAAGTTGATAAAAAACGCTATGCAATAGCTTTACCGCGGCAGTCCCCGAGTGCCACACGTCTTTTTTTTACGTTTTTGATGGCGGTTTTACTTTATTTTTTAAGTTATATTGTTATGCATGTGTGGCAAAAGATTATTATGTAGCTACCTACGTAAGAGAATAATAGTTTAAGGACTAAATTAAAGGTAACATAATTTTTTTTCTGTTCATAACAGTAGATGTCAATTGACTAAATTGTTCGCTTGAAAAAAGTACAATACTCCAAAAAAACCTTGAATAAGGAGTAATGTAGCTTATCTGCACCAATTTACTTATCCACCCAAAAACTCAAAGAAAGCAAGATAAATCTAAAGAAAATTGCCCCCATCCATCCCCTCTCGAGCAATGCGTCCCCAAGATATGCATTCATCCGAAATTACAATAACCGCATGGGGCCAAAAAGCCACTTGGATTTGGGTGTCCAAAATAAATAGGTATCAGGAGCTTGAGCTAGAAGAATGTAGTGTAATACGTCACGGGGACACTGTGCCGATTGGCTGCGCTCCGATAAAGAAATAGAGAGGGACTGGAGGTGTAAAACTATCGATATCGATAAACTTTTTCCAGCGGCGTATTTTTTAGAGAATGTAATTAAAATTACAATAACAATACAAATAGAATAGAAAATTATTGGTTTCTGCATTTTTTCGAGTGGGGAAATGCGCATGATCCTTTCAAATACCTTGCTAAGCACAGGCAGAACAGACACCGGCCTAAAATTGATGCATTGATGCATGATCTGAGATCCCACCGCGAATTTTCAATGTTAGACCCTCCCCGAGGGCTAAGTGCTATTGGCGACTGTCCACTCCGAGTCCGCCGCCCAAGGCCCCTTTGCGGCGGGACCCTTTGGCTCTGCCAGTGTCCACACCTCGGCCGCAGAAGGTAGGGAGAGCGGTACAATGCAATACCGACGCTCGAGAGGAGTGTCGGTATTGCGCCGTGTCCACAGTCCTACGGCTGCGACTTCGCCGAGACCGCAGAAGGTAGGAAGAGCGGCGCATCGTGATACCGGCACTCCTCTCCCGCACACGTAAGACCGCGGCCCGCCTTAGTTGCGGTGCCTCTCATACGATACCGCAACCTACAGTGGCCGCTCCAATGCATGCTTCCTTTTTTTTTTTGGTTTCGTGTGGAAAATCCTCATGGACATCCGCCGCCCGGGGGGGGCGACGGGGCGTGTCAGACTCCACCCAGAGTGGGTGGATGCACGGGGTAGTTCATGTTAGGGTAATGCATGCTTCCTGGGCCAAGCCCGCAGGAGCAGCCTCTCCCTGGTTCTACTTAGCTTCACCGTGGGTATCCAAGCCACGGCTACTAAGCCGTCGCGACAAAACGGTGGGGGGAACCCCTTGCTTGCTTGATTGGTTTCTGCCTACAAATTCTACAAAGCAAATTATTTTTAATCAAATAAATAAATAAAGATAAATTTTATCGATTCTGTCACAACTCTACTTCGAACAGAAGAACAGACTAATTTTATTGGCTGGATTTACGAATCCACGATAATATACAGATACTGCTATTTGACTAGCTTATTTTTTACATGGGATTTTACCATCCCATTCAATGAAAAGGGATTTTTGTTATCGATTGTACTCGCTTTTTGCTGATAATTAGTTTTTAATCGTATTTTCATTCATGTTCCATGGTATACAGGGATGATTTCATTTTACAGCTTAGATATTAAGGTAGGATCCTATAGAATTATGAAAACATTTCTTATTTTTGTATTTGGTCATAATTAAGAGATGTGAAAAAAACATATATGTATACAAAAGTAATGCTTCAAGAATAGTACAAGGACGAATGTTTTTTTCTAGGGAACGTGGACAATTTGTTATCTGATACTATTTAAATTTGTGCTGTAATATAATGTAAATACTGGATATAATAAATAATTAAATGCAAACTTAAGTTCTTTTATTTTCTTTTGTATAATGATAGTACTTGAGTGCAAGTCGCGTGGAATTATGAAAACAAATGAGGAGTCATTTATTTATTTCAACAAAATATGATCTCAACACAGCACATCGACAATTCAGCAAAACTTATTATCTAGTTATTTATTATTGTTTATTTAAGAAAACATAGCACGTAGATAAAATTTATACCAGTACGTGATGCAATTATGTAGATTAAAGTAGGGACGTGAGGGCCTCTCCATACTTTAATCGGATGAAACTTTAGTGTTTGACAACCCTATTGTTACAGTAATATTGGGCACAAAAGTGTTACAAACTTTTTAGGTAAGGTTTCTAGATCCCATTTGTGTCTTATTTAAAAAAAGAAATAGGTGTATTGCCTGTTTTGAATGAATGCATGAATGAATGTTATTAACATAAGAATATCTTCAACGATTGTTCTAAAATGTTGTTAAGAAAATTTTCTACTGACTGAGTTTTATGCTATTTTTTGAATGATTGCCGAATATTGAATCAATACTGCATACTAAAAATCGATGTGTGGGACACAGCAAGCATGATGGCATACATCAGTCCTGCGCCGCTGGCAGGTTGTCACTGAGAGCGCACGGCCCGCGCGGCCGTATTTATGGCACCTGGCAAGAAACCACTGCATCGAGGGACGTGCTCCTACGCCGACAGCCGTTGCCTACTAAAAATGATCGCGCGCGCCCAACTAGTTTTGTATACCGCACTCGACGCTGATTGGTTGATTTAGTATTAAGTGTGAGTATAAATAGTAGTAGTTTTCTGTTTATCTTATACTCCTGGCTGGAGGCATTCGGTGCCTCGCCACCAAGTCCGGTTACGCTGTAAAGATTCCCTGAATCAACAGCTATCACCATTCAAAAAAAAAAAAAAAAGTTTATCTTATAGATACTTTTTCACGTCTCAATCGCTTAACAGATTTCGATCAAAAGGAAGGAGATAGATTGCATCCCAAGGGAGAACATAGATTGTCTGAAAAGGTTTTCGAGATGCGAGTAAAATCGCGAGCAACAGCTACTGACATAATAAAACCTAAATCCAAGAATATTCTCACATGAAAAATGCATTAGGTAACATTATTATACATATATACTTATTATAATAAATAATTTAACATAGTAAATGTACAACTAATTTGCATGCTTTATGTGAGCAGAATATGGTATTGTTCCTTAACCACCAACTTTTACATCTGGTACTGGTGGTACCAGATGTATTCTAGGCAAATAAATATTTTCTTTCTTGCTTTCTTTCTTTTTTAACTGATATTTTTTGGAACGAAGTTCCTTATCGCGCGTTGTGAAAGGGGGCTAGACGGAAAAAATTCTTACGAAAAGTTGTCATGACACTTTTTTAGTACGCATTTTGTCTAATAGATGGCTCTGTACTGTTGACGTCATAATCTTAACGGCGGTGTTAAGATTCTCCGTCGTTCAATGACCCCCGCAGTACAAAATTTATATATTGAGTTAAAATGAACTAAAACTGTAAAAGAAGGTCAAGTTCCAATAAACCATTAGTTCAACGGTCGATTTGGTTTTACTTCTTGCGATTTGAGTTCATCTCCAAACAAAGCTGACTTAATGAGGTCTGAGGAACTTCGTTTCATCCGGGTGTCCCTTGACACCTCTCAAGTTTTTTATTATTATTTATGTATTACTTGCTAAGATATATTAAAATGCAACACTTCTGGATGAGCCCTCCCCTTTTTGTGCCACTAGTTTTTGACATTCCAGAAGTGCCTATTTGGTTCTGGTTTAGACTTTTTAAGTAGTAAAGTAGGTATACTCAATCATACAAGTACACAAAATTCCTAAAATTAATTTTCGTAATACTTTTGTCGACATCTGTACACATCTGAAGCAGTTGTGTCATTTGTAATTTCAGTAACATATCAAGTTCTGTCTCGAGTAGAAATACCAACGTATTAGCGTACCTCTTGAAGTTAACGATACACTCTTACCATAACATAGCACCTACAATCTACCATATAAATTCGCAAGATATTCGAAACTTATCATATTATTATCTATACTTATAATAAATCTGTAGAGAGGTCAATTCTGTACATGAAATATATTTCCAAAATAACTATCAGCGGGTGATTAGTGATCGATACTGACGCCAAAAATGCAATCAGTAAAATTTTTGTCTGTCTGTGTCTGTCTGTCTGTCTGTATGTTCGTTATAGAAACAAAAACCACTCGACGGATTTCAACGAAACTTGGTACAATTGTTCTTCATACTCCTGGGCAGGTTATAGTATACTTTTCATCAAGCTACAATCAATAGGAGCGGAGCACAATTAAAAAATGTTGCAAAAACGGGAAAATTATTTGATTATTTTGTTCTGGGAAGTGACATGGGTCGTTGATAAAGCGGGCGTAGCCGCTGGCGGAAGCTAGTCCCTAATAAATTATTAATATTAAGAATGCGATAGTAACTATGTTTATTATTTAATCGCTAAATCAACTTTTATGAATTTAGTTATAGAGATAGGTTGAAACTTTGAGAACTTAGGCTACTTTTTATTTAAAAAGCCCATTGAGATGGGAGTGAAACCGCGGGCATAAGCTAGTCCATAGGTCCTAATATATGGTGATGTGGTAGCTCATATTAATACGAAAGCAAGTTTGTTCGTCCGTTACCTTTTTACACCTAAACTGCTGAACAGATTTCAATAAAAATTGACAAGGAGATAAATTATATCCTAAGCTTTCTTTTATCTCGAATGGAACCAATGTAGTAATTTTTTGCCCAGTGCAGTGTTGTTGGGTTTTTCTATGAAATTCTCATTAGCAGCTCGGAGTTTGGATTTGTCCCTGGTTTAATAGCAATAGGCTTGCTCCCTATTACATGGAACTTAAACGTACTGGCGAATTGTAGGTGTCCAGCCTTAACCACTAGTACACCTCTGCTTAACCCTTCGGGGAACAGCCTTGATGGTATATATATTGTTGAAAAAAGGATTTATTCCCTTGACGTCGAGTCCCGCCACGTCGAGTCTCCTCGCGGGAAAAATCGAAGCGGCATTCTCAATCCGATACGTTCTTTTTAATATATTTCGAAATCGTGTCCATCTATCGGGCAATAATAAAAATCATCGTGGAAGAACCATGCTTCGGCACGAATGGGCCGGCTCGACCGGAGTGATACCACGGCCTCACAGAAAACCGGCGTTAAACAACGCTTACGTTGTGTTTCGCCGTGTGAGTGAGGTTACCGGAGGCCCAATCCCGTTTTAAAAGGTCGACAACGCACTTGTGACTTAGGAGTCACAAGTGCACACCCTGCACACACGCATGGACACCTACAACACCATAGGTGGTGTTGTGGGTATCCATGGGCGGCGGTAATCGGTTACCATCAGGCGATCCGTCCGCTCGATTGCCGTCCCATAAAATAAAAAAACACACTGTCGATAAGGCCCATCCCTACTATAAATTTCAAACTTGCTCCTTCGTAGCACAAAATTATTCGAGTATATTCTCAATGCTTAGTTAATTGACTCTCAAATCGGATTCGCAGACAATAATTTAGTCTATTTATTTGCAGCGCTCCAAAATGGCGGTCGGGGGTGCACCTGTTACATTTTCAACTACTGCATAATTTAATGCGGACTATACATAAAATGTAGATACTAGCTGTAACCCATGGTTTCACTCGCATCTCAAAGGACTTTTAGACAAAAGCCTGCATTCCCCAAAGGATTAGGCAGAGGTGTACTAATGTACACCCCCAGTTCGCCGGAATGTTTATACACTATTTCCTTCCTCACGATGCAATTTATCTCCTTGACTTTTTATAGAAAACTGCTGCGCAGTTACTCTATTCATGAAACTTACCCAAAAATACCATCACCCCCGAATTCCCCGAAGGATTAGGCGAAATCTAATAACACTTTGCTCGACCTGGGAATCAAACCCAGGAACTTTAGCGTAGCAATCGGGCATTTGGACCGCTAGACTAATAAGGCAGATTTATTTTTGAGTTAGGTAAAACATACTATCACGCCTGTATTCCCCAAAGGATTAGGCAGAGGTGTACTAATGTACACCCACAGTTCGCTGGTATGTGTAGGTCCCATGTAATAAGGGGTGAACCTATTGTCATTAACCTGGTACAAATTCCAAACTCTGAGCTGCTACTGAGAATTTCATAGAAAAACCCAATAACACTGCTCGACCTGGGGATCCAACCCAGGACCTAGTGTAGCGGTCGCGCTTGGGACCACTAGACAAATGAGGCAGTCCAGAAAAGGGTCATTTTGTTCAAGAACTCCTTTGAAATGTAAATGAACCGCGGACAACTGTTATATTAGCAAAAAAATAAAACACAATTTTTTACAAACATTTTTGATAAATATTACGATATCCCATTTAATAATTGATATTGTATGTCAAAAACAGTTATATTCATACTATACAATTCTGCTGAATATTTCATTGGCTAGACTTGGGCTCGTGTCCCCGGAGCGCAAAGGTCAACCGATGTCCTTATCCTATTTCTAAAGGTCATTTGTCAAACGTCGTAAGCACTGAGTTACGAATTAGTATTGAGTTTTGGTTATTTACTTTTAGTTATAAGCAATCATCAAAACATAGCATAACAAGCTATAAGATGCAAGCTATAAGATGCAAGCTATAAGAGCAGATGAGCCACCTGATGATAAGTAGTTATTACCGTGGATGGACCAGAGGAGTTGCTGATGCGTTGCCGAGCATTAACAGCCTCTACAGACTGCAAACTGCTAGAGCTGCAGCAACCGAGGTAATTGCCTCTTACGCGCACAAGTCGTAACACACACGAAGGTGCTTTACGAGTCTCCGACATAAGAGTGGTCGACAGTTAGTCAAATTCCGAGAGGTCCTACCACCGAGCAAGTCAGATATTTTCTCGCCTCTTCTTACGAGATGACTGTCTGGATGGAAATGAGAAAGTGAATTCTAACCCGTCCTCACACGGGAAATTTTATTTTGTCCTAGTCTTGCCCCATCAGTGTTGGGGTCGGCATTCTGTATTAGTAACCATATATGGCTTAATTTCTGGCTAATATAGATTATTCTTATTATTAACTGGTAGTCAGGCTTTTGGCTTTGGTGATCTGGTTGTTTGACTCTCATAGGCGTTCGTATGAAAACCGAGTCAGGTGGCTTAACGTTCTCTCCAAAGAAGAAGGAAGTGTGTCTATATTTTAAGAAAGGTCACAAATCTATTACTACTGTAAGCACAGCTTAACCCACCCGAGTCATTAGGTACTTAGCTAAGAGCGCACTTGTAACAGCTACCTTGAATATAAAACAATCTATACATACATAATTGATTGATCTATGATAATGTTATTTAATAAAATTAGTCATAATAATGTGTTTGTTTTAAATTAATAATGATAAATTTGTAGTAAAACAATATTATTTGAACATTTTGTACGCCGCAAAGGCTAAACATGACGATCTCAAAAACGATGTAACATCTTATGCCTATGTGTGTATACTCATGTTTTAACAAATAAAATTATCTTTATCTTTATCTTTTACCTTTATACAAATATAAACGGGAACTAGTCCGAAGTCAAATAACTGAGAATTTCCTAATAGAAAAACTTTGCTCGACAAGGAAATGAAATCCAGGACCCTACACTCAGTAGCCGTGCTTTCAAGCACTAGACCAATATAACATGAGACATTCATGAGATGAAAATCTTAAATATTATTCTAGATCAATGATACCCAAAGTGATCGAACCCTGGAGGTCGACGAAGACCTGCAAGGAGTCCATGTCATGTAAATGAGTAACTACGGTATAAAGAATTTACAAAAATTTAAAATCAAGCAAGCAAAACCGAGAAATATGTCAAGTGGTTGACAAGATAAAAAAGCTCGGGGACCTCTGTTCTAGATTATTTCTAGATCTTTGTAACTGTAACATAGTGATGATGAAGTGTCTCTACGTCCCTAGAGCTCAGCTAAAACCTAACTGAGTGATGTATGTTAATAAATTACCATACACGTATATATATTTCACTCATGTATCAGACGCTAAGGTAATTTTCATAATGTCTAGAACATTTTTTCAGACGTAAAACCTAAATAATATAAGACCTCGCCTGTATTTCCCGAAGGGTTCAGCAAAGACATAGCTACTTATGTATCTACATTCGTAGTTCAGCGTTATGTTTAGGTCCCATGTAATGGATTGATGAATGAATGGATCCACATTTCGATATGTCTTGGTCCCACCAAGACATATCGAAATGTGGATGATATGACCTATTGCCATTAACCAAGTACAAATCCCGATTTCCAAGCTGTTACTGAGAATTTAAGTGCCCAATGACCTTGAGGATTCAGTCTTTGTGCTAGTATTTGTTAGTCAGAGGCATTGCGGGGGTGCTTCACGCGGGATGCTAGTGAGGTTTCGGGTATTTCTTTATTATTTCAATAAATTCAAATAAATAAAAACAATACAAATTGTTAATTACGTCATTGCAATTTTTTTGGTATAAAATTCATGACTAACTATTAAGCCGTTAAAGAGAAAAAATACAAATTAGGTTAAAAAAGGCCTATTTACTTCAATTATTATCCAAAATTGGGGCAAATTTATAAAAATTGTAAACAATACAATTTGTTTGTGATGACCTTAAGTATAACATATATTTTTTAAATGGCATATACACATAAGGATTCCACTAGAAACTTCTTTAAAGCTAGGTTGTTTTTTGGATTTAAGCGATGTAATGCCCGTAATAGGAAAACCCAACAACACTGCTTCAATCCTGGGAAACCAACCACAAACCTCTAGAATAACAATCGCGCTTGGGACTAATAGACTAAAAAAGCAGTTCATCACCATCATCATCATCATCAGCCTATAGCAGTCCACTGCTGGACGTAGGCCTCCCCCAATGTGCGCCATTTCACCCTGTCCTCAGCTTGTCGCATCCAGATTCCTTCTGCTGCTTAACGAAGCAGTTTAATATATATATATATATTTTTTTTTATTTCAAATTATAGGTCTCTAACTGTAAAGTACGTCGTGTCGGTTGAGAAACAAGGTAACTTGATTTTCATAGATTTCTCCAACGTCACCTTATGACGTAAATTCAGAATGTGAAGCCAAAATTTCAATCAGACGGGTGGCTTAGAGTTCAGAGCGTCTGGTATATACAACCAAGAGATGCAGGATCGAATCCTGCACGCGATTGAATTTTTCCTTCACTAAAATAACTTTATAATCTTAGCATGGAAAATGCAAAAAAAAAACACAAAAAGACAATAAATTTTTATAAAAAAAGCAGATAATCTTTGGCATCTTTGGTAGTTTGTCTATTTGACACAGAATGTCAAACGATCCGGTATCACACTTGTGAAGTATATTGAAGCCAATTTTAAAATTATTTTTTGTTCTCCATTTATATTGTAAGCTTCCTTCTTTCAAACAAAAGCTAAAGTTGTGTAAATTAAACAACTCAATTTCAGTCCACTTCATAAGTCTGTTCAAAGTGGAAAAACTAACCTCAGATTTTTTATGAAAAAACTACTTCCCATGAAAATCTTAAAAATACTGATCAACTATTGAAATGGTGGAAAGACAAACAAGGTCTAGTGACAAGCTTGAAGATGGGCACAGATCTTCGAAATCTGCAGGACCCTATAAATTTTTTAACGTAGACCTGTTTAGTCAAATCAAATCAAATATCCTGCTAATGAGCATGTCAGTGGCCGTTTTTGGAATGACACTTGGATATGCAACATATATAAAGTCGAAATATAAATCGTTAGGGTATTATATTTCTGTGGATAAGGATGGGCAAGAGTTCTTCGAAAAGAAGAAATCCAATTGGGATTGATATCTTTGTGCGTTTACATAGTTTTGTAATAATATTTAAGTAAATAGGAAAAGTTGTTTTGATTTGAAAGCAATCCTTTTCATAATGGCTATAAGCGTGGCTGCTGATCATCCTGGGCTCGGTTCCTCGGATAAAATTTACAGTAGCAGGTCGCAGTTTGGATTTGTGCATGGGACCTAAGCATATGTTAGAGTAAACGTATCATAAACGTACGGTAGAGTGGTACACCTCTGCCTATCCCTTTAGAGAATACAGAAGTGATAGACTGTTATGTTTGATTCATCTTTTTTTCATCCATTGTTAATGAAAAAAATATAATTAAATAATAATTATTATTCTAATCCTAATAAAATATATAAATCCTAATTCTACGTAGTACGTGAATTAAAATGGTTTATTTGACTGGAAATTGGTTTATTTAAAGTCATATATTTCAATATATTAAGAATAATATATGTAAAGATACCAAATCTTTACATATATTATTCTTTTGTACGTGTGTTTGTCACATAACTCTTTCTAAACGACTGAACCGATTTGGATGAAATTTTGTGTGTTTATCTGAGTGGGTCCCTAGATGGTTTTGAAAATACAATTGGATCCGGCAGGCGGAATCGTGCAATCGTATTTTAGGATATTTTTCAGAGCACGGCAACGTCTGCAGCCCAGCCCTTTTACATTTCTGTAATGTAAAATGTAAGGTATACTCAGAGTTTGCAAGTGATGAGTTTTTACTGTTAAGGTACCTTGTAACAGGAAAAGAGCCATTAATCTGGTGAAAAACAAAACACAGGGTCACTTTTGAAGGTTTTTTTTTTATTTATTTAGCACGAAAAATCTTTATGTAAGGTATGTCGGATTCGTACTGACTACAAAAATCCTTACTAGACCCAAATAGGTACTCTCATGAACGCAAGATCCAAGTTTCAACAGCCAACCTTGAAACTAATCCAATAGTGAATTATCAGTTTTCTGGCACTTATTTTTGATGACGTGAATGAAAATTTTTATTAACCTAAATACATAAATAATTCAAAGCATAATTCAGCAAAACCGTTTCAGTGTTAATATTACCAACATCAATCTCTTGTTGATTCAGGTATTAGAAAAATCGAAGCACTTTTTTTCCGACTCGTTCAACATTTTCATCCTATTTACATCATCATTTTAAGTGATGACTTGAGCAAAAATTCTTTAGATATTAAGGTAACAAATTGTCCTTCACTCACACCGTAGTAGAACATCCCAGCCAATTTACAGAACATTGCCGATACTAATGCCGAATACAAATACATAAGAAAAATTACATAAGTACAGATAGACATAATCTGGGGTGTCTTTAAATCACGTGTTAATCGGTTTCTTCTAGGCAAGCGCGCCCCATCGTAAATCGCAGTATAGCTTAACACCAGGCGAACTGGCGGTCAACCGTAAAAAAAACGTTGATGTTTTGTTGCCACGTACCAAATCCTCTTGCGGATAATAACTGCCTCATTAGTCTGGTGGTTGTGTACGCGACTGCTACACAAAACTAGATCCTCTAGTTCTGTTTTGGATTCCCACGAGTTTATTGGGATTTTCTATTAAATTTTCAGTGACGGCTCGGAGTTTTAATTTGTGCCTGGACAGTAGGTGTGCCCCATATTACATGGGACCTAAACATACCGGCGAACTGTGGGTGTACATGAGTACACCCCTGCTTAACCCTTCGAGCATGACATCTATAATGCTATGCTAAATTATTTAAAATTTTTCAAAGATTGTAAACATAATTTTCAGTACACGCTATACATTTTTGCGATGGCAGTAGACATTCTTAAGATCGTAAAAAGTTCGCTAATCTTTAAATACTTGGAGCAATGCAACAGGCGAGTTGGGGAGGGTACTTACATTAACATTCTTTAACCCTTTAACCGTCTGACTCAATTTATCCGATAAAAAAATCTACGATTACAAACAATGGTTTTACACGAAAATATTTGTGAGAGACATCCGAATCAGCCGGATAAAGGGTTGATAAACTTTAGTAATACTCGTAGTTGAATGGCAAAATAATTTGACAGTGGATAACAATATCATAAACCCAAAACTACTGAACTATTTTTTTTTCTTCTCATCATATGTATAAAAACTTTGAATATAATAATGTTCCAAAATTAAATTCTGCTCGCTTCGGTGTAACATACACTTGTAAGGTATCTATTGACGTGGACGATGAAAAATCACCGCGCACTGCAAACGCTTTCATTAGCTTCGTATGAGAAACCCGGTAAAATATGATACCTCGATCTTAAAGGATAAGCCGACGTCCTAGGTGCGCTTTAGAAGCGATATATTGCTAAGCTATACAAAATCATATGGTAAAATAAAATCACGACTGTATTCCCCGAAGGTTTAGACCGAGGTGTACTAATGTACACCCACATTTCACCTGTACGTTTAGATTTCATGTAACAGAGGGTGAGCTGGGAACAACTCCAAGCTCAAAGCTGCTACTGATAAAACGTTGCCCCACACTAGGATTTTCTCCTGTGTCGTGGGTGCGTTTACAAACACAAATTCTCACATACACAAACGCCCAGACCCGGAACAACTACCTGTAGATCATACAAATATTTGCTCCGTGTGGGGATCGAACCCACAACACGTGACGCAGAAGCCGATCGCTCAGCCGCTACGCCAAACGTATCGTCGATTCAATTTCATAGAAAACCCAAGTTACACTTTGCTGAACCTAGAACCGCATCCAACGGAGAGCGATTCGAATCCTCGACTGCCAAGATATTTCAAACCGGCTAGATCCCTTGGCGCTGCGTAGAGATGTGGACTCGCTATGCGTCTTTATCGCCTATACTATGGGAAGTGCTCCGAGAATTTGTTCAGATTGAACCCTGCTGCCTCTGTCCGCCATCGTTCTACACGACAATAGTTCCATCCCCATCATCTTGATGGTTGGCAGTCTACAACTGTGCGTTTCTCTAGAAACCTTCTGCCTCGCACAACAAAACTGTGGAATGAACTTTTGCTTGCAGTGTTTCCGGACCAATACGACCTTCAAACTTTTAAGAAAAGAGCGAGCTCAAAGACCTTTAGGAAGAACGCACTTGTGACTCCTCCCTTGTGTTGCGGGTGTCTATGGGTGGCGGTAATCGCTTATTATCAGGCGATGTGTCTGCTCGTTTGCCCTGGAAAAAAATAGGAACTAAATCCAGGAATTCTTTAGCGTAGAAGTTGTGCTTACGATCACTGAACTAAAAATATTTTTATGGCATAAGTAATTAATCTGATATTATTAACATTCAGCATCATTACCTACATTATAATTTTTATTGAATAAATCTTACTCATCAAACTGCATAATTCTCAGCAATTATTTAAAACAAAGTTGTAAAGCTTAGTATTGTGATCATGATTTTTTTCAAAGGAGTATATCAAGGGGTTTCTTGCAGGCTCTTCTCTATATGACCCACTTTTTGGAATCGTGCAACTAGTTTTGACTTTTTAAAAGTTCTACCTATTTTAGTGGTGTAATTGAAATAAAACATTTTGACTTTTACTTTATGTTTGTTGATGAATAAAATATATATCTTTTAAATGAGTCTTCTTATGTTAATATTCACTCTAAGTAAACCCTATTTAATTATTTTTATTTATATATCTTTGTATCGCATGCCATCGCTTTATAGCGTTTGTGATCCACCTGAGACGTCACCTTAATGTTCAAGTGTGAGTATAAAAAAAAGTTATAATGGTGCCGCTGGTGCTACAACTGGTTGATATTACATGCTGATAATAAATCTGAAGCCTAATTGCCAAACTTCTAAGCCATTAGGGGCTCCATGTGACCTTAATTATGAAGTGAATAGATTTCACGTTGATTTGCCTTGTATAGGTATATAGGATGTTATGTAATTACAATCTAGGCAAGACTTCTGTAACTGATAAAAAAATACAGACTTCCTTTTCAAGCTTTCGTCACAGTTCGTCCTTGACCTTGACCTTATATCAGATTACAATTACAATGGACTTTGATGAAGGCTCGTGACGATACAAACTATACTGATCCACCAAATTACAAAGTTAAGCTGCGCTTGACAAGGTCTATTTGTGGATGGGTGACCATTATTAACACATCGATACTTGGAAATCCCTCCATACCTCGGAGAGCATGTAAATCCTGTTGCGGTTGTCAAAGGAACATAATGATTATTAAAGGCCTAAAACCCTGTCAACCAGTCTATGGATATTAGGTTGTGGAGGTCTGATGGCAGTCGCTTCGTGTAAAATACTGATCTTCAGTTGAATCTGGTTAGATTGGAAGCCGACCCCAATATAGATGGGAAAAGATTAAAAGGATAAAAATGACCTTGACCTTGGAACATAATTATTTTTCTATCTTTTAAAGTTTCGGAGATCCCCATACTGACCCTATTTAATTATATACTCTAAATATATTGTTAATTCAATAAAAACACACCATAAAAAAGCTGCGCGCACACACATACACACACTAACTACTTTCGCTAACAGATAACCTATAGATGTCATTATCCAAAGTACAGTTGATATAACTGATTATTGATTTAGATGAATTTACTTTAAAAAATACAAGTACTTTAAAAAAATCATCAACATTTGTTTAGCAGTTTAGGCGTACATGTAACAAACAAACAGACAGAATTACTTTTTGATTTATAATATCAGTAAGGATAAGATGTTATAGGTACACCTTAGTTTTTTAATCAATCCCATTATCGCCACCATGAGAACTACTCCCATTTGAGGAAACCACTCAAAACTACATTTAAACCAAACATCAAAGAATTGACAAAATGGTGAATGAAAACTTTTACGTTCAGCATCTTATTTCCCAAAGGTGCATACCTGTGCAAATATAAATGGAAATCGCAATACAGATACAGAATTACCTAGAAATTGTAGGAAATATAAAAAAATGTTTTAGAATCCAAACGAAGAAAAATGGTTTCAGACGTCACACTTCACACTGTTGATTTAGAATAAGAATTCAATGTAGTAATAAATTACTTCATCACTCACTTAGGCAGACCCAGGATATCTAATGCATTGTTACAATACTCTCTATAAAAAAAAAATCTGCGACAAAGTATTTTTTTACGTGGGAGAGCCATGCTTGGGCACGAATGGGCCGGCTCGACCGGAGTAATACCACGGCCTCACAGAAGACCGGCGTTAAACATCGCTTGCATTGTGTTTCGCCGAGTGAGTGAGGTTACCGGCGGCCCAATCCCCTTTTAAAAAGTCGACAACGCACTCGTGACTCCTCTGGTGTTGCGGGTGTCCATGGGCGGCGGTGATCGCTTACCATCAGGCGATCCGTCAGCTCGTTTGCCATCCTATCCCATAAAAAAAAATTGATTCCATATGAATCTGATAGTGCGTTTTCGCGTCAATCCTAGCCAAACAAAACTGTCTAAAATACTCGTATGATATGACATGACAGATACAGACAAACACACACACGCGAAAAGACTTAAAATAGCACGCACACACGCATCGTATATGCAAATGTTATGGTCTTTGTGCATAAATGCTCGCAAATACGAATATCGATATACCTCACACACGTAAGGACCTTACGTTACGACCTTGTTACTATCATTGTAAAAAAGAGGTTATGGTTTGTAGAAATCATTTTTCATCCTATCAAGTAACTAATTACAGACACAATATAACTTTGATTGTTCTCGTGGGCCGGGCCTTAACACAATTTGATGAATAAAATCCATTTTGGGCCTTTTATTTCCTGCCAACAGATGCAATTTTATTTTCACAATGATACCAGATTCGTATAATACTTTAATATTAGATAAATTATGTTATTCAGTAAAAAAACAGAACTTCCATAGACAATGACTGTAATAAATGTATAACCAAATTCTATAACCACCTCTTATGGTCACAGCACATGCCACTGAGCGTCGAGTTCTCGTTTCGATTCCCAGATCGAGCAAGAAGAGAGTATTGGGGTAAAAGGTAAAGTTTTCAGTAATAGCTTGAAGTACAGATTTTTTACCTGTTAATGGCAATTGGCTCGCCCCCTTTTATGTACATGGGAGCTTTAATCAAAGCGACTGATAGAGGGTGTACACCTCTGCCTAACGTCTCGGAAAATACAGGCCTGATGGAATGTCGTACTTTCTTTTTACTTCTATAACATCATTGCAGACACATAATGCAGACCTCAAGAACAATAGACACAAATATACTTCAAGAAATAAAATGCAAATAAATCGATACAAAATTGTACGGAACATATCTCTCGATAATCGAATATCCTCGCACTGCTGAATTATAGAGCCGAACGCGCGACTGCTAGTCGTAAATAACAAGTTACGCCGATTCGCTGAGACAACGATTGTTCTAATCGATTCCCCTTCTCGATTATTCGGATGTTTGTTTCCGAGTCTCGTTGTGTATATATCTGTTTATCGATGTAGGAACTTGTGTGAATGAATAGATTCTGTTTATAGTTTGTTGGTGTGTCAAACAGTGTGTCTTTGTGTGTAAAAGTAAGATTTACAGGATATGCTTAGTTTGTGGTTTACCAATAGATACTTTGACTAATTATAACTTACCTGTTAATAAAGTATTCGTATTTGTAGTAAAATTCTTATAGTAAGTTTTAATCGGCTTAGTCCAAAGGTTGTCTGAACTTCTTGCCGGTTCTTCTCCATAAGATCCACTTTTGAAATCGTCCAAATAGATTCTTTTGAATAGTCAAAACGAAACTAAAAGAAAAAAAGACGAGAGAAACGAAATTAAGTATGTGATTACAATATGGATCTACAGGAGGCGACTAAAGATATATAAGATCAAACCTGTTTTCCATTAGGGTAGGTAGATTTCTACTTGCTACGATCCTGGCACATCACTTTCACTTCATCTACGTTCATTATCCTCCTCATAAATGATTTTCGGTTTTTAAGGTATTGCATAGCTTCTATCGCGGGCCTTGAGCGTGGGGACCGAATCCAGAAATTCCGTAACGAAAAAAACCTAACACGCTTGTCTCTTTAGTTCAGCAACCCGCCTTTAGGTGGCATTGGTTGTATTACATAAGTTGATAAATAACTCTATGCAATAGCTTTACCGCGGCAGTCCCCGAGTGCCACAAGTCTTTTTTTTATACCACTAAGGTGGCAAACAAGCATACAGCCCGCCTGATGGTAAATGGTTATCGTAGCCTATAGACGCTTGCAACACCAGGGGTATCACTCGCGCGTTGCCGATCCTGTAAATTAAGTAGGAATAGTTGGGCTGGCAGCCTAGGAAACATGCATGATAGCGGCGGTAATAAAACACCATCGGTGCTAACATAACGCATCCTCGCGGAGCTCTGGCGACCTTGCTCATCCTTATGAACACAACATAGCACTGAGCTATGTTTTTTTGGCTACGATTTTCTGCGGTTTGGGGTGCTCCGAATCTTACCATTTTTGAGAACTTCCACAATTTGGTTGTGGTAGTTTTGCCAAGTTTGCCCTTCTTCTACCTCTTCCATCAACATTCACCAAGTTCATCCAGTTGATGAACTTCAACTTTATGCGCATCCCGAGTGGGATTTCCCCGATATATATAATGTGGGTGTCTGTAAATTACGAGTGAATCGGTTTCTTCTAGGCTAGCGCGCTCTATCGTAGATTGCAGTAATAACAAACAAACGGTCAAGCTTAAGCTTATCAAGAATTAAAAAAAAAACTTCAAAAGACCTTCATAGTACATCGTGATACTAAAAAGATAACATAAGACCAAACACTACATCGTAATACTACGGAATATTTAACTATGATACACGATACGCGATGTATCATGTACTCACACAATTCAAAGCATTATGTCTACGTATAACGGTCTTAAAAGGATTATTGATTTAGATGAACTAGATGTGCCTTCTCGCCTAATTCATTTCTAGCTATAATTTTATTGTTTAGGGTAAGTATAATATTTATAGTACACCATAAAAAAACCAAGAATAAAGATTTTTAAAAACTAAGGGTACCGCTTATAGCGGTATCTGGTAGATATCGCTAATAGCGGTACCCTTAGTTTAGCGGTACCCTTAGTTTAGCGATACCCTTGGGATTAGGAAATTTTATTAGATTGGGGAAAACCCACTCGGAAAGTGCATTCCACATTTTAGCGGTACGCATGATAAAAGTGGAATGTTCTGTAGTTTCTGGCATATATTTATTAGGTATTTCCAACATCACATCTAGCTTCCCAACATCTTTGACGCATGAATAACTATTATCCACACTTCACAAGAACAATCTTTATCGTTTTCGGATCATAGCAAATGGTATTCAGATTAGGGTGTCAAGTTCGGCTTCAAGCTAATATTGGTGTTTATGAAAAGCATTTTTTTTGCATATGAATGGTTATGGGATTTAATAATGGCGGGGCTGATGTAGTTTCCAGTTCCTGAATAAATTCTGGTTAGATTTTTGAGTCTACTATAATACTAATTAATTTTGATTCTGACTTTATCACAATTTTTTTAATGATTTTCTCTTGCATGTAATCTGGAAAAGATTCCATTAAGTATAAATAATAATTGTACAGTGGCGACCAAAAGTCCATAGGCAATCTCACAACGCAATAGCTTGACGTTTAGTTTGACTTACGACCCTCTCATACATTCACACATCCTCTCCACCCACACATTCCCTACCACTACACCTCTCTCATTCACACATTTTCGACACATAGTCACACCACACATTGACTTTTTCTTGCTGTTGACTTATTAATTTAAAATTGTAACTGATATATTAAAGTTGTATTAAATAAAATGAAAACCGAAAAATAATCTCCGACCCCTAAGATACAGGACTGTGTATCTAGTTTAGGGGATGGAAATCTGTCAAGACTTGATATACAACCTCCTGTTTTAAAATCTAATATGTTACTTTGTTATGTTTTCCTTTGTACAAATAAATTATTTATTATTATTATATATTATTATACCCTCTATTCATTGTCGTTAACAAGTGACACGCACGGGCTGTATCGAACTCGCTCGTACTGTTCACAGCAATGTAATAATTTTAAACTAATCTAATTAATATTTCTGCTTCTTTCTTTTGTGTGCAAATATACATTATCATATTGATTATATAGACTTGCATTTAATAACTATTATTATGTAAATAAGTACACTTAATGGGTAAAAAATTATCGTTCTTCTCATCGATAAAACTATCTGAAGATGCGTTATAAAAAAATCATATAACCAAGTAATTTGTACCCCGTCTTAAAAGTATTACATCTAATGTTGAGTCGATCGTAGGTCACAAACCAATCACAAGATTGAGTTTCTTTAGATTCCTTCTAAAAAATGAGAATCGTCAAATTGGTCGAAAAAATTGGTTCAAAGAATATTGAGTAAAATAATATATAAAAAAATAGAGACTTTTTTTTTAAAAGTCGTTTCGGAATCGATCTCTCTAAATCGTTATTCCATACGATACGTTTGAAGTCGTCAGCGAAAAAAATATATTTAGATTTAGCTGACATGAAATTTACTGTTCCGATATGAATGTAGGTCAAACATTTTTCTTTGTAATTATTTTCAGTGTGCAGTTTTCAGGAGTGTATTGAAAGTGAGCTGAAACTGAGCATGTTTTATGAAAAAATAGTTTCATATTATCTCTGCATATTTTTTAAAAAGAAATTTGAGATAAAAATCGAGTTTTGGTTAATGATTAAAGGCAGAAAACAAAAATGTGTTTGGGAGAAAAATCTCTTTACATAGAATACACTATGAGGAAACATACCTGGAAAATTTTATCGACAACAAGTGATCAGTTCTTCGAAACAGAAAAATACTTTACGTGGATTTTTTTACGTGCGAGAGCCATGCTCCAGCACGAATGGGCAGGCTCGACCGGAGTGATACCACGGCCTCACAGAAAATGGCGTTAAACAACGCTTACGTTGTGTTTCGCCGAGTGAGTGAGGTTACCGGTAGCCCAATCCCCTTTTAAAAGGACGGCAATGCACTTGTGATTCCTATGGTGTTGTAGGTGTCCATGGGCGGCGGTAATCACTTACCATCAGGCGATCCATCTGATCGTTTGCCCACCTTTCCCAAAAAAAAGCCACCTCCATAAATGGGGATTAAGAATGTCACTACAGTGCAATTTCGGAGCATGCTCACTTCGCTATTTTCCTGCCACCGCAAGCGGGCCGAAAAACTTGGATAAAGATATTTGATCCACGCAGGATGTTCGCCATACGAACTGATGGTGACTAGCCTATTGGTTCTGATGATTATAATAAAGGTCTGGTATGTAGTTCTCAACATCCAAAGTAAGAATGAAAGGGACCGATAATAGCGACGACCACGACTAATACCAGATGATTTTAAATTAGTTTTATGGTTGTGCAGCTTATGCACGATAGAAAATACCGCGTAAGTTCACGATAAATTACTCGGCACTTACATAATTTCATACAATATTTTTTTTAATCTGCCCCGCGCTAGGATTTTCTCCTGTATCGTAACAAACAGAAATTCTCACATACACAAACGCCCAGACCCGATCGAACCCACAACACGTTGAGGAGAAGCCGATCGCTCAGCCGCTACGCCAAACGTGTCGTCAATTCCGTATCATTTTTGGAATTCATTCGGGGGATAGCGTCCACTCAGTCTTTGTGAAATACGGCCTAAGAGTATTATTAAGATATTACCAATAGAATATATTGGCAAATATTTGTATGATCTACAGATGAAAATTTCTGTTTGTAAACGCATACAGGAGAAAATCCTACCGCGGGCAAAAAATTATGTAACTGCCTTGTAATTTAATGTGGACTTACTCGGAGTTGGTCAAATGCGGTATCTATATATTGATATTATTACATAAATACAATCAATTGCATGATGTGATGATAAACCATCTTTATAAGAATAATAGATGCCAAATATAAATGTAATATAGGTGCGCGTGTCAGAAAGGGGCTATATATGTATATTTTTTTATATATAAATATGTAAATGTCAGGATTAAGATATTATCAAGTTATAACTATGAGACCCAGTTATTGCTAAATCTGCTAATAAAATAATTATTGGAAATATTTGCTATGGATGATTATAAGGAATGAAACAAATGAATAAATTGATTTTAACGTGATATATTTCTCAATGGAAAGAGTCTAATATATTTCAATCTGATCATTAATGCTCGGTTCCAAATAGTGTACTATGGAGAAGAACCGGCAAGAAACTCCATAGCCAGATTCATTTGATATTTAAAGTACAGTCCAACATAAAACAACTTATAACAACTATCACATAATTTGTATCAAATAGGAACATGGAACACAGCATAGTAACAGTGGCATAATAACAGTATAGTAACAATCAGAATACTTAACTTTAATATCCAGCAGCCGATCCTTGACTAACTGTAACTAACTATAACTCCAACACAACTGACTACTAACTACTGACTCCAATACAACTAACCGATTTTGAGGAATACCTCCCTTTTTATACTTTATCCAAACAATGGCACCATATTAGCAATAAGGCGCCATATTCTACCAATCACAGATCGTCATACATTTTAGCCAAATATATATAAACATTAGCAATAATAATAAGATACAATTCAGTAGAACCATCTTAAAACATCATAGGATAACTAAGCAAGTTTGAAAACCAACAAATGTATTAACTTAAGCTTTAAGTCGATAAACATTACATCAATTGACTGTCTCATATAAATTATATTAACAAAATAAAACCCGAGGATCATTCTAAATAGTACCATAGATCATAACTTTCGTTCCGAAATCATGATCTATGTTAAAGAACAACTTTAAAGTAAAACAGTTCAGAAATATATAAAACAGGAACCGAGGGATATATACATATACTGACACGCGCATGATGCCATAAGTACTATACACGACATTGATTGATTAACACGTGTATTTATAATTATTGTGGTACATATTTTATCCTGATAAGGCGCCTAAAAGCACAGCTATAGTTAGTAAATCCGCAAATCGCGAGTGAAACCGCAGGAACCAGGTAATAAAAAGATATGACAAAGCCAAATGTCGTGATAAATGAAACACGTTTACATCAGTCATTTACAAACCAATTTTTGTACCCAAAAAACACAGGACGCGACTGTACATGTGAGTAAAAAATTTTCCAAAAATATTTTAAGCATTCTTGCTCACTACTTGGTGGTTTTGAACAAGAGTCACGTTTACTCCACACGTAACGTGTTTTGAATACGACTGTACTGGGAATGCTAGTGAAGTGTGTTGTAGTAGATTTTACTCATTTTCAGTTTGAAATAAGATTTCAATGTAGACAGACTGTACAAGCCAATTATATAATATATCTATTTAGATTTTTTAAAACTTATGTATAGTTTTATACACTATAAGGTCTAATAAGATTTCCACCACTTTGTGAGGAGGATAATGAAATACCACTTCAACTTGAAGGAGAATACGGGTCGTTAAAAAGAAGCGGAGGAGCACACATCGAAGAAAATCTAGCAGTTCATAGTGGCTGCAAGGTTTAAGGAGAGCTCTAAGTCAACGAATAGCGATTACAATAGAACGACTATGGTCGCAGTGATATTACCGCAAACAAACAATAAAAAAAGGTTTACTCCCTATCTGCCTATTTGTGGCCTGCCTCAGCTAGTCTTCCAGAAAAGCTTCTAGATCTTTGTGTAACATAATGAAATATCTTTACGTATAATGAGAGGGATAGACCATAGTCCACCACGCTGGTCTTATGCTGGTTGGCAGACTTCACATGCTGTCGAGAATATCTCTCAGGCATGCAGATTTCCTCACGATGTTTTCCTTCCCCATCATTCTGAGATGTTAATTTCAACATTATCTTTTTAGACTTTTGCGCATGAGAACCCTTCGGTTGCGTCTCTTGTAGTCTGCAGTCCGTACGGCGGAGCGAATTCTCCATATAAACGTAATACCAACATTAATCCTAATTCAAACAAATTTTAATCAAACTGTGTTATTATTCGGATTCAGATACATTTAGTCTAGGTTTCTACTTTACCATTTCGTTCAAAATACTTCACTGGAAATTAATGTAAGTGAATTTAATTATTGATAACTTTACCAAGTTTGAAACGAATTTCCGGTCGTTTATTTCCAGTGAAGTAGTAGTAGACGAATTGGTACGGTAGGAACCTAGATTAGCGGTATCCAAATCCGAATATTAACACAATTTGATAAAATTGTATTTAGATTACGATTTTATTTTGGTATCACGTTTTTGTGGGCAATTCAAGCTCCGCCGGACGCAACGCATCAGGAAGTCCTTGATATTGCAAGTGTCCATGGGTGGCAATGACTACTTGCCACCAGGTGGCATCGTCTGCTAGTTCGCCGACATAATCAATACTAAAAAATGCGGTTTCCTGCCGCTCAATGTATGTAAATTACAGAACTAGTGCTGTGAGGTCATACATACATTCCTATCGACCAAGCTGTGTACATTCACGTACAGTACACATCTATAGAATATTTTCAGTCCTCAACCTTATTGTTGGTAGTACAATAGTACTAGCATCGACCGCCTCACAATACGTATTGTTCACATTGTACTCGATAGACTAGATAATGTTACTTTATTCAATGCTTGTTCGAGGGAAAAATAATATAGTAGCGCTTTTGTTTGTGGGGATAATTTGGGTTAAGAAGATGGCAAGTGATGTCATATCACCCAAAAGAGTTCCAATGCTGAACAAAGGCCTTCCTCCTAGACTTCCACAAAGTCCGGTTATATGCCGCATGCATCTAACGACTCCTTTCCCTTTCCAGATCGTCTGTCCATCTCGTTGGAAGTCATCCCACACTGCATTTTCAGGTGCGTGGTCTCCTCTCGAGAACCTATTTACCCCAGCGCCCATGAGTTATGCACTCCGAACTGTGTAACCCACCCACTGCCACTTAAGCTTGCTAATCCTTAGAGTTATCTCGGCAACTTTGGTTCATCCACGGATCTCCCCATTTCTGATTTGGTCGCGTACATAAATGCCATTATTCATAGCATCTCTGCTTAATCTTTCAAAAATACAATCATGATGGTAAATCATCACAAAGTTAAATTAAAAAGACATCGATTAAGTTCTCCACGAACAACTAATTCCGTCGCAAAACTTAACTAAGTATAAGTTTTCCAGAATATATTTTAAACATTTAATTACCAGTTAAATTAAACGTAATTATCCTTTTAACATACCTTCGCTATCTCTTTGAAACTGCTTTAGCGTTTTGACTTTTCACAGAATTTAATTAAAGTGTTTGTAATAATTTGAAGCGGCCCTTTGTTTGTTACTATGTGGAATTATTATTTAGAGAAGGATCCTTGTTTGCTATGCGAACACCTATTACTTTGCCTAACAAATAGATGCCTAGGGAATGTTTGTAGCGATATTTGATTCGCTTGTGTTGAAGTTAGGCGGGCAAATTAGTTCTTAGTTCTCTAGTATGAGATGATGCTTTAATATTGGTAGAATATAACAGTGTCATGTTGTATAGTGGATATAAACTCTACGCAAAATAGGCAAAAACAGTATTTTTTTGTTCGTTTTTGGCTTTTTTTTACGGTGTGATTGCGTTTTGGGCATTGGGAGTGATTGCTTTTGCGTTATAGAGCACGGGTTTGCTTCCCACCCGGGACAAATATTCGTATACAATTGTTTCATGTCTGGGTGTGTTTCTTTGTGTCATAAGTTTGAAAACGTAACCACGACGTGTTCCAAAAAATTAAACAAGAATTCATAAATTGGAATCACAATACAGATTTGTCAATTTAATTTATAAATCATAATCATACCATCACGCCCAAAGGGTTAGGCAGAGGTGTACTAAGTTATATGTAGTTCTTGAGATTCCTGAAACGAACAAACTCTTCAGCTTTATAATATTAGTATAGATGGTACGAAACCCTACGTGCGCGAGTCCGATTCGTACTGGCCGGATTTTTTTTGATAAAGAAAGACGAAGGCACAAAAAAATCCTACCCAGGCACGCATACAGCCAACCACCAAAGTTTTATTACAATACGATGAATGGTTTAGCAATGCTTAGAGGACAAACATTCATTTTTATTTATAGAGATAGAATCCTCAAAATATGACAGTTAATCTTAACTCTTAGCTTACGAGAGCATCAATCCAATTTAACGATGAAACGCCTAGGTCATTAACGAGTGAAAGTGAAGCTAGTATTTGCAGTCTAACGTAATCTTGATTGGATCGCGCATAAGAGTACCTAGTAATACACAGCGGAGGTCCTCAGAGCTTACCGTTCGCTCGAGACTGCGTGGCTCATAGGGTTGTCAAAATAGTTAAGAGAATTTGTTTTGGTTAAAGCTTGATTAAGAAGGGTTGTACGTATCGTTAATGTGGTTTTTGGCAGTTTACATAACATACCAACACGCCATTATATCCCATAGGATTAAGCAGAGATGTACTAATGTACACCCACAATTCATCGGTATGTTTAGGTCCCATTTAATAAGGGTTAAGCCTATTGCCATTAACCGGGCACTAATTCCAAACTCCGAGTTGCTACTGAGAATTTCATAGAAAAACCCAATAACACTTTGCTCGAACTGGAAATCGAACCCAGGACCTCTAGAGTAGCAGTGGCGCTCAGGACAACTAAGCTAATGAGACAGTTCGGGTACTTTATTGAATTGTAATATGATAATATTTAAGTGGGTCTTCCGTGATAGATATAATCTGGGAGTCTTTAAATCACGAGTGAATCGGTTTCTTCTAGGCAAGCGCGCGCCATCGTAGATCGCAGTATCGCTTAACATCAGGCAAACTGGCGGTCAAGCGTAAGCCTATCACGAATAAAAAAATAAAAAAAAAGTTAATATGATGCACTACTTAGATACTTAATAATTTATACAGAAATCAAGGTATAAAAATGAAATTTCTTTACGTTGTTAAGATAAAAAGAATACTTAGTCAAATAAAAAAAAGAAATGCTACTTTATTTTTATAACCATGCGTAGAGTACATGGCTGAGTGATATAATTTTTTTTTTCAAAAGTACTCTTACAGTGTAGTTATGTGTCGTTCAGATTTTTACATTCTTATTTCTTCAACAGGGCTGCAACGTAATGAAGTTTTATAACATCGTCAACCCTACTTTAGAGTCTCACACGGGGCATTAATTTGCATTATACTCCACGCGGTGCACAACCCTATAAAACGTAGTAATGGACAAGCTTATGCGCTATAAAGTGTTATTTCGCATGAGCTCAGAATCAGCCGCGCCGTTCTGTTTGATGAGCCGATTAGATTTGAACGCAAGGGATTCCCGTCTTTATCGCTTCGTGCGGTTTAGGTGATTCGGGAATTGGAAAAATTTTCGTTTTATATTTTGGGATTTTCGTGAATATAAATGTATGTGTTATAGGAATGGCCAAGTAAAATGGTGTGGAATTTCATTATAAAATATAAATTTAAATATTGCAAATAGGAAATATGTTACACAGAAGAAACCGCTTATTTCTTGTTTGTTTTTAAAAAGAACGTTGCCCCACTATAGGATTTTTCTCCTATATCGCGGGTGCGTTTACAAAAACAAATCACATACACAAACGCCCAAAACCGGAACACCTACCTGTAGATCATACACATATTTGCTCCATGTGGGGATCGAACCCAGAACACGTGGCGCAGAAGCCAAAGGGAAGAATAATAAGCGGACGTCATACAAAGCATCGTACTCACCTTTTATCAAAAAGTAAAACCGCTGTCAAAAACATAAAAATAATGTTAGGTGCAGTCAGTCAGTAAACAGTTTCGGATGTTGGTGCCATCGATTTGGTTTGAACTTTTGAAACGGGCACAAATCGAATCTGAAAGCTGCTATTAAGAATTTCATAGTAAATCCCCAATATCACTTTGGTCGACCTGGAAATCTAACCCATGACCTTTAGCGTAACTTACGCTCCCTTTAGTTGACGCGAAATGAAAATAATGATAACTAGAAACAGGTAACCAGTGTTCCATACACGCGCAGAACGCCTCAGGTAGGTTTTCCGAGAGAAAAGTTTTACTTTAACGCGCTACTACTGACATGCTAACGTCATAAAGCGAAAAGCAGATATACAGACACTAGATGGCGCTGTTATTTTATTTTTATTCAGTATAGATGGCTTGGTACATTTTTTCACAACCACTCCACACCACCACATAATGATCACTCCTTTGAAATGTAAAGAAACACATCGGGAGGAAAATTGAATGAGATTCTATCACGCGTGTATTCCTCGAAGGGTTAGGCAGAAGTGGACCCACAATTTGGGTGTAAATTACACCCACAGTTCATGTTTAAGTCCCATGTATTATGGGACGAGTTAATTGCCATTAACCGGGCTGATAATGAAGATTTTAAGAAAATCCCAATAACACTAGTCGTCATGAGAATCGAACCAAGGACCGGTAGCGTGGCTCTAGACTAATGAGGCTGAAAAGTGAAGACCTGAAATATTATGGTTTAATTTCGGCTCGCTCAAAATGTGGCCAGACCATATCGCGCTTCCAGTATCTCTACATCACATTTTCACCCATTAATAGGGCTAAGTAAAATTTTGAGTCGGTGTGTGAAGTGGCGTTACATGTACCTATAATCCATTCTTTACGTTGCCAGAGCTTTATCCTGACATCCACTAGAGGGCGCGCTGTACTTTGTGCGTCAGTACTTTTATGTACACCATAAATAGGTGACATTTTTAAATTCTAGTATTTTTTTCTGCACTATGGTTGCATATACATACATAAAATCAAAGTCAAATATTATATTTCTCCTTCTTCTTCTTCTTCTTAGTCGGGCACTCTTGACAGAATGGTCGTGGCTGTCGTTGAACAGGGCTGCGTCCCGGTATCACCGCTGGCTTCAAAGGCTACTGCACGTCACGCGATGTTCGTCCACTTCTGGCGACTTTCAGCATTACGAACACACTGTACTGCGGTGGTTTGCGTAGCTTTTGTGATGAGGTCAATCCAGCGAGTTGGAGATCGACCACGAGGTCTCCTGCCTTCTATTATATTCTATTTTATTTTACCTATAGCCAAATATTTAGACAGTTCTCAATTTTACGATGATGGGGCGTGCCTTGCCATTAATCGGGCACAAATCCAAACTTCATGTGAGAAACTGGCTCGTGAGAAATTCATAGAAAAACCCAATAACACTTTGCTCAACCTGGGATCGAACTAAGGACGTCTAGCGTACCAATCACGCTTAGGACCAGGGTGAATATTTGAAAATTATTTAAAAAATCATTCTTGTCATCATAGTAGTTCTCTCTTTCATAGTTCATATTGTTTTTTTTCTTGTCTTATTTTTTTTATGGGATAGGAGGACAAACGAACAGACGGATCGCCTGATGGTAAGCGATTACCGCCGCCCATGGACACCCGCAACATCAGAGGTGTCACGAGAGCGTTACCGACCTTTTAAAAGAGGATTGGACCTCCGGTAACCTCACTCACTCGGCGAAACACAACGTAAGCGTTGTTTAACGCTGGTTATTGGCTTGAGTTTTAATTATGTGCATTCTTAACTTTGGGATGATTTTAATGACATTCAAATATTTTTCAAATATTCACCCACCACTTAAATAACGAGGCAAGGCCTGAAAAATAGGAATTAAACACCGGCTGAAAAATGAAACGCCAAATCCTATCATCGGTATTACTGATCAAAGTTATAAGTGAAAATTCTATAACAAATGACTGAAATAGATAAATACTGCAGGACCTTATAATTAATGAACTGGCAATCCTTTCTACATTGAGCTTAATGAAGCTGGAACTGTACACACAGTTGAATACCGTAGCAAGTATTTTTTTTTTAATAAAGGTGCCATCACGCTTATATTCCCCGAAGTTAAGTATAGCTTTGTTTGGGAACTAGTGTCAGGAGTCATACGCACAATGCTTGTTAACGTAACCTGTGTTTATAAATATATTTTTATTTATTTTATTAATTGGGGTTTATGTACTCACAATGTTAATAGCGTATCGGTTCGTAGTCACAAACATTAGCATATTTGGTTTAGCAATTATAGAACTGTGCGTTGATAGGTGAAATAACCAATTCGTTTCGAGAATAACATTGATATATTTGAGCACAATATTGATCTATTTCCGAGACAGTTTCATTTATGGAAAGAAAGAAACAAGAAATAATATAACATACCATCACGCCTGTATTTCCCAAAGGGTTATTTAGAGGCGTACTTAATGTACACTCACAGTTCGTCGGTATTTTTAGGTCCTATGTAATAGAGGGCGAGTCTATTGCCATTAACCGGGCACAAATTCCAAACTTCGAGCTGCTACTGAGAATTTTATATTAAAACCCAGTAACACTGCTCGACCTGGGAATCGACCACAGGACCTCTAGCGTAGCAGTCACAATTTAGGATCACTAGGCTAATAAGGAAGACTTTGGTTCCCAGTTTATATTGTACCGTTACTGCATCCAGCTATTATGGAAATTCGACAATTTATACAACCGTGTGTCCATAGAAATAAATCCAACCACTCCAACTGGATTGATTTACGTAGCCTTCTAATTATCTACGAAGAGATTGAAAGTAATTCAGTGAAACAACATCTTGGAGGATAAGCGATAAGTGGATATAATTTACAGATCGATTTGCTTATTGATTGATTATGAACTGTGGTGCGAATTTTTAATTGCGTGGAAATAATTGGATTTATAAAAGATAAACAAATTAAGGCATTTGTTTAACTTTGATATAAAAAAAAAAAACAAAAAAAAAAACATTTTTAAAAATGATATGAAAAGATGACGACATGTTTGGCGTAGCGGCTGAGCGATCGGCTTCTGCGTCACGTGTTGTGGGTTCGATCCCCACACGGAGCAAATATTTGTATGATTTACAGGTAGTTGTTCCGGGTCTGGGCGTTTGTGTATGTGAAAATTTGTGTTTGTAAACGCACCCACGATACAGGAGAAAATCCTAGTGTGGGGCAACGTTTTATTAAAAAAAAAAATCCATGTTAATTTCGAATAGATTTAAATGTGGTGGCTGAGCTATTTCTCACCTCTCTAGCTGAAAACTCTATACCTAAAACTTTATGTCTATAATTTCTATGAAATCCTTATTGGTAACTTAGATCTGTACCCGGCTTGCTTGCCCACCCTATTATTTTTTTATTCTGATTAGGCCAACGTTCGCCTGATGTTAAGCAACGCTGCAATCTACAATGGAGCGCGCTTGCCTACAAGAAATCGATTCACCTAAGATTTAAAGACACTCAGATTATATATATCGGGGAAAACCCACTCGAGAAGCGCATTCCACATGCACCACCTATTACATGCCAGCTATAAACTTATTTTCGCGGTGGCTTAGCGGTCAGAGCGTGGTGTATCTAACCAGAAGACGCAGGTTCGAATCCCGCCCGCGATTGAATTTTTCCTTCACTAAAATAATTTTATAATCTTAGCATGGAAAATGCAATAAAAAAACACAAAAAGATAGTTAAAAGTTAAGGTGGCATCGTACGATATCGAACTAACTGTAAAGGAAGTCATGTCGGTTGAGAAGCAAGGTAACTTGTTTTTCAATGGATGTCACCAACGTCACCTTATGATGTAAATTTCAGAATGTGAAGGCAAATTTCGATCAAGCGGGTGGGACTCGCGGTGGCTTAGCGGTCAGAGCGTCTGGTGTATCTAACCAGAAGACGCAGGTTCGAATCCTGCCCGCGATTGAATTTTTCCTTCACTAAAATAACTTTATAATCTTAGCATGGAAAATGCAAAAAAATCACAAAAAGATAACTTATTTGCTTTTATTATTTCAGTCACCAAGGATATGAAAGCCCCATCGGTACCTAAAAAGTCGTACATAAACACACTTCCACCAGACCACGGAATTTAGTGTGACAGTATTTCGTAAATCAATTTGTATTATTTCTTGACTGCCTCATTAGTCTGGTGGTCCCAAGCGCGACTGCTACGTTAGAGATCCTGGGTTCGATCCCCAGGTCGAGGAAAGTATTATTGGGTTTTTCTATGAAATTCTCAGTAGCAGGTCGGAGTCTGGATTTGTGCCCCGTTAATGGCTATAGGCTCGCCCTCTATAACATGGGACCTAAAAAATACCGGCGAACTGTGGGTGTACATTAAGTACGCCCCTGTCTAACCCTTCGGGCATGATGGTATGTTATTTCTTGTTTCTTTCTTTCCATAAATGAAACTGTCTCGGAAATAGATCAAAATTGTGCTCAAATGTATCAGTTATTCTCGAAACTGATTGGTTATTTAACCTATCAACGCGCTAAACCAAATATGCTAATATTTGTGACTACGAACCGATATGCTATTAACAGATGTGTAACACAGATGTGTACAATCACAATTGTGAACTTGACATGTAATGTTGTTGTTAATCATGTAGTGCGCGTCATCTAAGAACATTGAACATCTAAGAACATTGACATAAGGTTCAAATTTAAATGATTTACGTGTACTCGTAAAATAAAGCTTACCTTAAAATCGGAAGGTATTTATAAGAGCTAATGTAATCCAGTATCTAATTATTACTAAATGTACTGTCTATCTAGTTTCATGTTTGATTGCCTTCTTGGTCTGGTAGAGGTTCTGTGTTCGATTCTCTGGTCAAACAAAGGTGCTTATCTAAAACCCTCTTAATTTCCATAAACAAGAAAAAATATTTATTATACAGTCGAAAAGTACTCACTTATAAATACATTAAAAAAAGTTAAGCTTCCAAATGAAATATACACAACACTAATTTCGGTTTGTTTTGTACATAGGTACCTACAATATAACAATAGAAAATACCTTTTTTATTTCAACACAATTTAACGACAGGCACTTTTAATAAAACATCCAAAGAATAATTAAAATTTTCTAATTTGCATAGTTATCAAAGTAGGTTTGTGCCATTTCACATTACACTATCTAGGTCACCCCCTTTCTATTCATTCACCTAGGCCACTTCCATGGGACGCTTAATCAAAGTGACATAATAATCCATCACCTTTAGGGAGCCCTTAACTTCCCCTTTCAATTAATTATGCCGGCTTCCAATGATAAAATAGGTGCAATTTTTCAAAAGATATGACGATAAAAGCTTTTAAAAGAGGTATTCAATTTTTTTTTCCTATAGGATTCCGAGTCGGAGCAGTGGGCAATGAGGCAGAAGCGTTCCACTGTGTTCGAAATCAGTGATTTTAGGGAATCGCTCGTGTTTTTGTGCGTCGACATCAATTAAAATTCGATTTACTGTTGAATGGGACGTTTCCTGAATGTATCATTGGACTATTTTAGATGGGACTTTCAATTTGTTGTATTTGTGTTTGCTTACTGAGATTTTGGAAGCAGAATTTACAGCAATATTTACTTTACTTTAAACATTGAAAAGCTTGTCAAATTATTCCTAGACCTACAACTTCACAGTCCAATGTTCATATCACAGGATTATGTATAACTATCGAAAAAGTTTAATTGCGCGTCTTTTATACTTATATTCCAACCCAACTACATAAAACAAACAATTAAAATCCAATATATAATCTCTTTCAACCCTTTCACAGTCCTAAAATCCTTTGCAAAAATTAGAATAGTGGTTTCGAGGAACCTTCAATCTTCCTCGGATTTATCTACCGCACCTATCAATCGACAGGGTTGACAAATCCGACCCCACGTCGATCTTTTGTCGAGAACCTGTCGTTGATGTAAGACTTGCAAAGTGCAATTTTCCGAAGCTATTGATCAAATGGATTTTTCCTGTATTTTTTGTTCATTTACTAGTTCTGAGGGTGTGTTGAATTTAGAAGATGGAAATTTAGAGAATTTAAATTAAATGGTTTTACATTTTAAGTGGGTAGTTTCATTTATTTATTGATTGAATCAGCAAACGAGGACACGAGTCACCTGGTGGAAAGTAGTCATCGTCGCCCATGGACACCTACAACCCCAGAGGAGTTGCTGATGCGTTGCAATCACAAAAAGATAGTTAAAAGATAAGGTGGCATTGTACGATATCGAACTAACTGTAAACGTAAGTCATATCGGTTGACGAGCAAGGTAACTTGCTTTTCAATAGATGCCGCCAACGTCACCTTATGACGTAAATTCAGAATGTGAAGGCAAATTTCGATCAAGCGGGTGGGACTCGCGGTGGCTTAGCGATCAGAGCGGCTGGTGTATCTAACCAGAAGACGCAGGTTCGAATCCTGCCCGAGATTGAATTTTTCCTTCACTAAAAAACAATAAACTGCCTCATTAGTCTAGTAGTCCCGCAAAACGCAAGTGCTATGCTATAGGATCTAGGGTTCGTTTCCCGGGTTGAGCAGTGTTATTGGGCGTTTCTATAAAATTCTCATCAGCACCTCGGAGCTTGGGATTTGTGCATGGCTAATGGCAATACAACCCTATTGCCATTAACCAAGCACATGCTCCCTATTACATGGGACGTAAACATAACAGCGAACTGTCGGTGTTAGTATATTTGTACGCCTCTGCCTCACCCCTCGGGGAATACAGGCGTGATGGTATGGTATGTAAATACGAGTATGTAGTAAACTGGTCTCTTTCCATAATCATAGTAAATATTGTTTCAAATTTTGGTCAGCTTTTACTTGCGGTGGCAATCCCTAATTCCTTTTGTATATTGAATAAATCTTATACATCAAACTGCAGAATTCTCAGCAACTAGTTGGAACAAAGTTGTAAAACATAATATTGTAATCAAGTTTTTTTAAAAGAGTGTCTATGGAGTTTCTTGCCGGCTCTTCTCCATACGACCCACTTTTTGGAACCGTGCAAATAGTTTTGACTTTTCAAAAGTACCTATTTAGTGGTCTAATTGAAATAAAACATTTTGACTTTGACTTTGACTTTAAAGGTATTACAAACATTTCTGGACAAAAGAAAATTCAGATTCCCCGTCCTTACAAACATTTTTAAAGAATAAACAGACTAAGATACGTCCCACAATCAACCTTCGAGTTGCAGTCTACAGAGGAACTAAAGCCACTTGATCGGATATTACTACCAAACCCACGTAGAAACCATTCTGTATCAGTTAAAGTTATGCAGTTATAGCTTGGAAATGTTCCTATAAACCTTTTGAATCTTCAAGTGGGGGAGTTTTATGTTCACTATTTTGCTCTCTAATAACAGCATGCAGTTTGGCACTGCATTTATCAATCGTAATATACTTAGCGTTATTTATAAGTAGTTATACTTAAAAATTTTCATGGTCTCCACTAATGGAATTTGTCTAAGGTGGTAACACCGCATTGCCCAATGTTCTGCTGCTAAGCAATAATGTTTTTTTATGGATTAAGTCGGCATATGAGCTGATGAGCCATCTGGTGGTAAATAGTCATCGTCGCCCATTGACGCATGCAACACCAAAGGAGTTGCTGATGCGTTGAGCCCCTACGGACTGCAGACTGCCAAAGCCGTAGCAACTGACGGGAACTGGCTCTTACTTGCAAAAGTCGAAACACTCACCAAGGTGCTTTACGACAGACTCCAACGTAAGGATGGTCGCCAGCCAGTCAGACCCCAAGAGAGGACACCAGAGGACCTCTTGGGGTCCACTACAGGCTTAGAAACCCAGCAAAGATGATTAGGTACTAACTTTATAGTAAAGCAAACTCATAAATTGGGATAACAAGACATTACGCGTGTATTTTTTTAAGGTAATAACACACGCTAGAAGTAGATAGCGGGATAAAATACACTCCTAAGTATTTAAAATACGGGAGATCGATTGCAAAAAATCAGAAAATATGAATGATGGAAATACTATAAAAGAAGTGAACTATATGTCTAAATAGGACTGATACAACTCCATAAAAAATAAAGCTAAGTAGAAGAAAACAAACGAGATCTTTTTAAAAATGATATCGACGGGTAAAAGGCTATTTGACTTAAGCGCCATTTTTTGCGATATTGACTTATATACATATTTGGAATCAGCAAATTTTTCTGCGTATTTCAAGCCATATTTCACTCAAATTGGACGACTTTTTTGGCGGTTGAGTCAATGACGATTTTTGGTATCATTTCGTAATTCACGGAATGAAACGACACTGATTTCTCGATTTTTTTCAAATTATGTATTTAAGTCAGTTTTGTAGAAGCATAAATTTATCTGACTGTTTAATAAGTCTTTATGCCTTTTATGTATTTTCCATAACAGGTCGTTTCAATCTTTCTTACTCAGTCAATAACAAATTATATTGTTATTTAAAGCAATTTTCCTTGATTAATTTTTTTACTGGACGTAATTTAAATCATTTTACCTGGTTCCAAAATATACATCTGTGTAATTTAAATCGTTTTAATCCATTAAACAATGTCACTTGAGCCTTTTGTCTCACAACCGATATAGTTGTTGCATGGAGGTTAAAACATTTTACGTCAAAACAAAAACTACTCATCAGGCGTATAAGCCGTTTATCCATGTTTATCCGTTTATCCATCTCATACACTGTACTGTTAGTTAAATCATTTTACCTACTTAAATATTCACTATTTTATTAAATAAAGTAAGTATTATTTATTATTATTCTATTCATTTATTGATTTAACTTATTTATATACAATTTTAATTATTTTTATAAAAAAAAAACATTTAAAAATATAAAAACAGTAGCCCACCGGTGTCGGGAGCAGAAAAGAGAAACTTCCTAACTATGCGGATTGCGGGCCGTGCCCAGGAGTTCTGTATCAAGCCCATGATCCAGCCACCCAATAAGAGCCTCCTTAGGTGTTGGTCGAGGCTCTTGGCTATTAAACTATTGGCTGACATAACGATTGGTACAGTGATCACCGAATTCACCTCCCACATGTCGACAACCTCGTGTGCCAAATCAAGTTATATAATCTACTTTATTTATTTTTCGGCTTCCAAGAGGTTCTCGTCATGCAGGACTGTGATGTCAACAAATAGTCGGATACTCTCCCGGACGGTGCCATGCCCGACATATGTCAACCGTACCATCCTTCGCGATATATTTCCAGTAGTTATTCGTCATCATAACTTCATCCATAATTGCACAAACAAACCCTTCGGTTTCTCCAAATAGATCTCCGAATCGTAACCGGGAATCGGACGCTAAGAAGTATATACCAGGCTCATCGAGAGTACCCTGTAATAGCGCCCGTGTAGCTTTTTGCTTTGCCATATATTCCTACGATCGTTCGTACTAAATACTACAGGCTTGCGTCAGTTCTCTTTAGCCATGGAGAGAGGAGTAAGTCCATTATCCACTGCAACCACATCTCGATGCATCCCCATTTCAGTTTTTAAGAAATGCTCTCTAGGGGACTACAGACCTCGCGGTTGTGAAGGTTTTTGGGCATTTAAAAATCCCCGACCCCCTCATTTCCGCGGGATGTATAGATCGATCCTCATTACCGAGGAGTGTGGGTTGTACATTCGATATGCCGTTAGCAGTGTACGGACCTTCCCATCCAGGGCCTCAAGTTCAGTCTGAGTCCACTTGAGTATGCCGAATGAGTACATTAAGTCTGGCATGACCTAACCGTTGAAAGCACGCAGTTGTTGAGATTCTCTGTAAATCATACAATCATATTTTTTATCCTCGATGCCCTTTTCTTGCTTGTGGAAATCCCCCCAAGTGGATGACCTACCGACTAAAACCACACGGGTATTTCGCCTCACCACTTTTTGCTGGGGTTACGGGAGCGAGGTTTCATTCCTCCCTGACCCCAGCAGTATGCTCTATGACCTGGTGCAACCCCTTTAAGAATTCAATTATTATAACTACTTAAATAGTAAAAACCAATAGAGCTCTTATTAATGCAAAAAAAATACTATTTATAACTGGTATGTGTATTAATTTTTGTTAATTAAGTTGTCGAAATTATTGTTGGTTATTATTAGTTAAGAGTTTCTAAGACCTTTAATATTTTTTTTATACCACTAAGGTGGCAAACAAGCATACAGCCCGCCTGATGGTAAGCGGTTACCGTAGATAGCCTATGAGCGTTTGCAACACCAGGAGTATCACTCGCGCGTTGCTGGCCCTGTAAATTAAGGAGAAATAGTTGGGCCGGCAGCATAGGAGACATGCTGCCATGCATGACAGTGGCGGTAACAAAACACCACCGGTCCCCCCCACTGCCAACACAATGCTTCCTCGCGGAGCTCTGGCGACCTTGCTCACCGTTAGGAACACAACATAGTACGGAGCTATGTTATTTGGCTACGATTTTCCGCAAGGTACTTCCCTCAATTTGGCAGCTCCAATTGTGAGTGGAATTATTCGATTCCACTATGCCCTACCTCTCTTAAAAATCAATAAATAAGAAATAACTTTATTTCCTATCTAAAAAATCTACAATACAGTACCTAAGATTTAGTATAATTAACAAAATATAAAAAAGCTCAAAGACCACATTTTCCAAAGTCAATAATTTTCATAAACATAAGTCTATTTTTAAATTTAAAGGCTGTCTTGTGTGCCATTTTTACTTCTACTAATAAAGTTTTCCTTTGCTGTTGAAGTAATCTGCCTCATCAATACTTTATGTATTTTGAGTATAAATCTTTTTACTCCTTTTCATGAGAAGGTACTTTTTCGCTTAAGGTATTTCGACCTGAATCATTGATAACTATTGTGGCGTTTAAACCAATTTTCCCCCGTTAGATAATTTAATTTCCGTATTTTAAATTATTTTGCCTTGATCAGAAAATAGTGCAAAACGGCTTAAGTAACAACTATTTTATTAAATAATGGTTGGTTTTAAATAAATGTATAATTAAAAAATAGATTATATTTCATAGTTTTAATATTGATCTGGTGTGGTTCTGTTATATTAATACGTTTCACATTATGAATTTTTTTCCAAAAAAAAAAACTTTAAAACGCTCTCCTGTAAAATTACCAAAATGGCGCTTAAATCAAATAGCCTTTTAACCGTCGATATTAAGTAACAGTTTCACGTGCAAAGCATTCTGTATCGTGTGCAGTAAGCCTGTGTAACAGATGGTGGTGAGCTAAAATACATAAAAGATGGTCGAAAACTCTAGTACTGTTTACTTATATCTCTAGTAATACAGTTCCGTGCTAGTGAAAATGTAAATTAAAAAGTTTTGGATATCTTTTGTTTATACTTAGCATTTTTACTAGAGATAATTTATTTTTTTAAACGAATCTATAATGTTAACGGTTAAAAAAAAGAACATAACATACCATCACGTGTATCATCTATTCACTCAAGGGCTAGTCAGAGGCGTAGGTAAAAATGTATACTCACAGTTCGCCGGTATGTTTAGGTCCTATGTAATAGAAGGTCAGGCTATTGCCATTAACCGCGCACTGATCCAAACTCCAAGCTGCTACAGAAGAATCGTGCCAGCGAAGCAGTCGCGATAACGACCACTAGACTAATGAGGCAGTCAAATAGCATGAATATGTACAAAGTCAAAGTCAAAAGTCAAGACTAATAAGTAATACTACATTTTTCAAAGTCATATTGACATTATAGACAGCTCCTAAAAAACCCGCACTTCACCACATCCAACCTTGTGTTTTTACTGTAAGAAAAAACGGCACAACAAACTCCCCAGCAACACAAGCGAAAAAGAAAAAATAATTGTAATCTGTTGTTTTTTTAAATTATTAAAAAAAGTTTTAATATATTCTGCCTTCTACTTTCAACCCTTACAAATTATTCAACCAATTAAAATTCTGAAGTTGGTTTGAAGATCCACTGGTGACAATTTCATAATAAACCCTCTCTTAATCTACCCAGCTCATTAAAATTCTGAAAAAGTACAAATTCCTTTAACAAAAAAAAACTTTTTAAATGTAAAAAGTGTAACGATTCCCGTGGCGCGAACTTAACCCTTCTACGGCTGAGGGGAGTGGTCGCGCATGTCCATGGAGAACTCGCGTTGCCAGGACTCACTCGCATAATAAAAAAAAGCGTTGGTTGGGATATTTATCTTATTTACTTTTCACAATAGAGACGGAAAATAATATCTATATGTCTAGATAATTTATTATAGATAGATACTTATACAGCCATAAAAGTTTTAAATACCCAAAAAGATAAAAGTCATCATAAATTATCATATGTATCTACTGATGTATATTGTATAGCTACAATAGTCTGTTTCGCGCATAACGTTATTGTGTATGAAATGATTTTGGCCGTAGATAATGATTGATTAGCTCTGAAAATACATCCATAAAATTTTTGATCTGGCTGGCTACCTCCCTCATATGTAAGACCGAGTCCAAACGGTTTCACCGTGTTTCGTCGAGTCAGAATCATAATAAATAAAAATAATATATCCTTAATAATTGCGTGACATTAGATGAATATAAAAAAAATTACAATAATTGTGTTATGGTACAATAATACTAATTGCAAATATGTTTGAATTAAAAATTATTAAATAACACAGTTAATCCCCCTCTCTCCTGTGTTGCTGTGCCCTACAAGGACCACGATAATTAGTGATCATCGTGGTCTGTATGTACCATCTACCTATTTATACATTGTGGAATGCAATAAATGATTGATTTGAAAATTTGTATTTTTCGTATCATTTTTGTGATGAAATAAACGTTTTTGTCCTTTATCTATACTTATAATAAATCTGTAGAGAGAGTACAGAATTGCTGTACATGTAATATATTTCCAAAATAACTATCAGCGGGTGATTAGTAATCGATACTGACGCCAAAAATGCAATCAGTAAAATTTTTGTCTGCCTGTCTGTCTGTCTGTCTGTATGTTCGTTATAGAAACAAAAACCACTCGACGGATTTCAACGAAACTTGGTACAATTGTTCTTCATACTCCTGGGCAGGTTATAGTATACTTTTCATCACGCTACGATCAATAGGAGCAGAGCAGTGAAGGGAAATGTTGGGAAAATGAGTGATTCATGAGAAAGGTTTCAAGCTATAAAACATCACGCTACAACCCTTAGGAACGGAGCAACGCAGGTGAAACCGCGGGCGAAGAACTAGGGAACAAAGTAACTATTCCACGCGGACGAAGTAGCTGGCAAAAGCTAGTACATTTATAAAAAAAGACAAAAGTGTGTTAAGATTCTATTATAAACATAAATATTGTTACGAAAAACATACCACTTATTCTTCTTCTCAGCAAATGAAACCTTAGTAACAGTCAACAATTTTTCAACAATACACAAGAAATAAAACAAGGACAATAGTTAAGTATCACCAAATTTTCTGTGTGACAGGCTTCATAAATCTATATTCTCAGACAGATCGTAAAGCGAACGAATAATATCAACAATATTAACTTTTCCTTACACTTCGAAAAATCTTCTGTCTCAATCATTGAGGTTACCATATAGAGTATACCCTACAAAAGGCAAAACAGTTTATGTTTCATTCAGTTGTTGAGTAGGCACAACAACTCGTTTAGTTACAAACGCAGAGAAAACTGCAAGAAAACATAAAAATGATACATTAACAATATTGACTAACAGCCCTATTATTGTGCGGAAAAAAAAGTCGAAGCCATGAATTTCATAATTAATAAATTTACCTACTAAAACTTATTAAAAAATTTAGAAAAGTTAATGTTGCTATCATATTTTTTAGAAACAAAACTTTATTTGGAGTGGCTGCTCTAGTACGAAGCACTCAATACCTCTATGCTTTTTGACATGAAAATGTTATTAAATATCTGCGACTCACATTCCAAGTGATTTTCAACATAGAAAACGTATCTACTATCGTTTTTTTAAGACTATGGATTAAAAAAATACCTGACTGCTAGACTGCCTCATTAGCCTGTCCTGAGTTCGAGTCCCAGGTCGAGGTAAGCGTTATTGGGATTTTCTATGAAATTCTCAGTCAAGAATCGAACCCAGAACCGCAAGTGTAGCTTTCCCGCTTGAGACCAGAAGACTAATGATAAAGATGAGTGATTATGCATCTGACTTCGAAAAGTCAGAGATGCCTTGGATTCGAAGTCAAAACTCTAAGCTAATCACTAGCTACTCATACGATATCGATCAAACGGTTTAATGCTTATCTATTGATTTTATGATAACATACATACAAGTTGACAAACATACATACATACATAACGACAGATGTCGCCAACGTCACCTTATGACGTAAATTCAGAATGTGAAGGCAAATTTCGATCAAGCGGGTGGGACTCGCGGTGGCTTAGAGGTCAGAGCGTCTGGTGTATCTAACCAGAAGACCCGGATTCGAATCCTGCCCGCGATTGAATTTTTCCTTCACTAAAATAACTTTATAATCTTAGCATGGAAAATGCAAAAAAATCACAAAAAGATAGTTGAAAGAATATTTTTTTAAGTTGAAATAAGAACATAAATCTTATTTCTTGCCGAAATCAGTACAAAAATGGAAGCCAAGTAAACCAAGTACTTTAAAAAGAAAACTGAATTCTCTGTCAATAATAATGCAGAGTGGAATTTTTATTGGTCAATAAAAATCGACACCTCTTAATACATCTCAGTAATAACAATTTAAGTAATAGTATATTACAATCATGGTATCAATTCCAATCGCAAAGGAATCATAGGTAGAAGAATTTGGAAGTCCAAACATTTCCGATTCGGAATCGTAGATTTGTTAAAGATGTGACGATATACGATAATGACGTCACAAAAATTGGATGTGTTGGATATTATTATTATTATTATTATTCAGCCGTTGTCGTCCCACTGCAGGGCAAAGGCCTCCCTACCCTCTTTCCACTCCTCACGACTCAAGGCTATTTTGGGCCAATCCTTCCTAAAGAAGTCAAGTTGGATATAATGGCATGAAAAATGTGTAACAGGCTTTACTTTAAACATAGAATGGGATTGCAAAATTTAAAAAATGAAGTTGGTTTTTTGTTCGTTAAATACTGTATTAGCTATAAAAAATTGTAAAAACTTAATAACTTTTCATTGTTAATCTATACTTATAATAAATCTGTAGAGAGGTCAATTCTGTACATGAAATATATTTCCAAAATAACTATCAGCGGGTGATTAGTGATCGATACTGACGCCAAAAATGCAATCAGTAAAATTTTTGTCGGTCTGTATGTTCGTTATAGAAACAAAAACCACTCGACGGATTTCAACGAAGCTTGGTACAATTATTTTTCATACTCCTGGGCAGGTTATAGTATACTTTTCATCACGCTACGATCAATAGGAGCAGAGCAGTGAAGGGAAATGTTGGGAAAATGAGTGATTCATGAAAAAGGTTTCAAGCTATAAAACATCACGCTATAACCCTTAGGACCGGGCAACGCAGGCGAAACCGCGGGCGAAGAACCTGGGAACAAAGTAACTATTCCACGCGGACGAAGTCGCTGGCAAAAGCTAGTAACTAAATAAATTAAGAATGAAGAAAAAAGTAAAAAAGGAAAATATTGATACTAATAATTATGAAGCAAAGAAGGCCTCGTGTGAAGTACTGAATTCATAGAAGTTCCACTGACTGCTTTATACGAGACGATAGAAGAAGAAATAAAAAGCCTGCCATAATCGTCTGCATTTTTCATTACCACACGGTAAAAAGGTTACAGAATTCGAATAGTGTTTGAAAATGTGAAAACTCGCAAAACCATTCAGAGAGATTCACCAAAGAATGCATTCGCGTTCGTACTTCAAATAACTCAAAGAGTAGTGCTTATCAAAATAAAAAGAACAGTTCCCACGTCGCAGTGACAAAATAACCGGTCACCGTGTAACGTGCATAAATCACAATGCAACGTGTAGGAGCTGGGTGTCGACTATGAAAGCGATACATGAAATATCGAAGTAAAGATGATTGTGTCCGTAAAATGTGGTGATGCGGATGTAAAAAGAGATTTTTTTTCATGTGATAGGAGGGCAAACGAGCAGACGGATCGTCTGATGGTAAGCGATTACCGCCGCCCATGGACACCCGCAACACCAGAGGAGTCACGAGCGCGTTGCCGACCTTTTAAAAGGGAATTGGGCCTCCGGTAACCTCACTCACTCGGCGAAACACAACGTAAGCGTTGTTTAACGCCGGTTTTCTGTGAGGCCGTGGTATCACTCCGGTCGAGCCGGCCCATTCGTGCCGAAGCATGGCTCTCCCACGTAAGAAATTCGGTCCGCCGGACTCTTAACGTACACCCACAGTTCGCCAGTATGTCTATTATTGCCATTAACCGAACACAAATCCAAACTCTGAGCAGCTACTGAGAGTTATAAAGAAAAACCTAACAACACTTTGTGCGACCTGGGAAGCGAACCCACGATCTCTAGTATAGCAGTCGCGCTAAGGACCACTAGACTAATTAGGCAGTTGCATTTACATATAGATAAATTAACATTTTACATTCATTTTTAAGACTTCAAAAAAGGAGCGTGTTCTCAATCCTATCTATTGACATCCCTGTCGTTTGGTAATGAGTACCTAATCTGTACAATTCTGTAAAATTATATTAAGCACATAACATATACGATGGCTAAAAAAATTCTCAAAATGTAATCTCAATAAAATCAATTCTACTATTGTTACAACTCTCATAAACGACATATTATGTACTCACTTCTCAAAAAATATTCAACATACAATAAAAACAGACACGAAATTGCCTGTGTACGCCAAACATGACCCATAAAATCAGAACAGCACCATAAAAGCATACATCATTCATGAGCATAACGTTAATATGAAGGAACTAGCCCATAAAAACAGTATTACGGTGCAAAAACTGCCACTGTTACGGACTACACAAAATGGTCCCCTATTATGCCATAGAACAATGGGTAGGTGCTTTAGGAGGCTGAAGGACCCTTGAAAAAGGGGGAGTGCATGAAAAATCTGTTCGAACGGAGCGACGTTACACTCTTAATTTTTTTTTTCGCTTTTTTGATGTCTCGGCTTTTGGGGAGGCAAAAGATGGTGTAACAAGTATACTCCAATCTTTTGATTAACGTATGAAGTGGTCAAATTCGATGCTTTTTTATGATTTTTATTTCGTGTAATAGAAATTGGTCCTGTCGGAAGACCAGCGCGAGTGTTGAGCAATCGACTCCTTAGCCATTCGCTCAACCATATCGTAAGGATTCGCCAGCTCGATTCACACACGAAGCAGTTATCTATACTAATATTATAAAGAGGTAAAGTTTATAAGTTTGGATGTTCGGGGTAATCTCCGGTACTGCTGATCCGATTTTGAAAATTCTTTCACTGTTGGAAAGGTATATTATTCCTGAGTGCTATAGACTATTTTTTATTTTGGTAAATATATATATATTGGCTTGGGATGCCAATGCATTCCACAATTTTCCTCGATAAATCTTTTACAGTGCAGGCCGCACGGCTGTGGAATGCCTTACCTGTCTCAGTTAGGCATGCACAAACATTGCCTACTTTCAAAAAAATGGTCAAGTAGCATTATCTAACGCTGTAGTTGACTTGTTCTGCATTATTCAATCAGATAGTCTATATATTTTTACGAGTATATATGCAATATTTATTTATTTATATTGTAAATTTAGTTAGTTTTAGTTAATTTGTGTAACTAATAATTTGAGAAACCTGTTTCTTTTTAAGTACGCCAGACTACCTAAATATCACCTTTCCTTTTTCTCACGAGTCCATCCAAAGGTTGTCTGTAAGAGATCGCTTTTAGCGATAAGACCGCCCATTGTACCATTATGTGATTTCTAAAATTGTATTTTACATTAATTTTTGGTGTGCAATAAAGAATATTCTATTCGACTCCTAGGGACGGGGCAAGGTGGGTGAAACCGCGGGGGGTCGCTAGTTATACATATAACTGTTGTTCCCGGGTTTCGGTATATTACGTTTGTAAAGAAATTCATAATATAGCAGAAAATTCTACTATAGGTACAACAATATTAATCAAATAAACATGAAGATAGCAATAAAAAAAAATTGATATACTTAATTTACATAACATAACATACCATCACGCCTGTATTCCCCGAAGGGTTAGGCAGAGGCGTACTAATGTACACACACAGTTCGCCGGTATGTTTAGGTCCCATGTAATAGGGGCCGAGCCTAGTGCCATTAACCGGGCACAAATCCAGACTCCGAACTGCTACTGAGAATTTCATAGAAAATCCAATAACACTTTGCTCGACCTGGGGATCGAACCCAGGACCTCTAGCGTAGCAGTCCCGCTTGGGACCACTAGACTAATGAGGCAGTCTTACTTAATTTAATACTTAATTTAGTTTATTATATAGACGACAAATAAGTACAGGAAATATTTTCTGAACTTACACGTGTATTTTGTAAATTATCCGGATCTAGCTTCAGAACCGGAGCACACTGACCTTTTATGCAACACTTGCAAAGGTAACGGTAAAAGGTGAATTATATCGTAACCTTTTATAATAGAGTTCAATATGAAACTTAAGCAGATTTATTGCACAATAAGCCAATAAGTATCTATTAAAAAGTTCTTAAGTACAATGCAGTGAAGTGTCATCTAGGTAATAAGATGTCTAAAAATATGTAATACTAGGTGCTGCCCGCGACTTTGTCTGCAATTTCAACTGTTAATTCCATTAGAAGTTACATATTTAAGAATTGCAGTTGATTTTTTTTTTACTTTAATTCTGGCACTAAATCCTTACTAATATTATAAACGTGAAAGTTTGTGAGTATGGATGTATGGATGTTTGTTACTCTTTCACGCCAGAACGGCTGAATGGATTTGGATGAAATTTGGCACACAGATAGATTATAGCTTGCAATAACATATAGGCTACTTTTTATCTAGGTCGGACCCAATCCTGAAGTTCACACAGACAAAGTCGCAGGCAGAAGCTAGTAAATAATAATTACGGCAGAAACCACGATTAAAAATCAAAGAAAATACTGTTGGCAACCCAATGACCGGTAGCAGCCACCCCAGCGCCTCCTACCGGACGACCGTGATCACTGACCTAGCTACTGTCAGTACGAGAAGATAAAAAGACTGGACACCAACGGCTCGCTCTCTTTTTACTTCGGATTTCGTGTGAAATAGTTGCTCTGTTAGATTGTATTGAAATTAGATTAAATTATTGAAGTATATGTAAGTTATTTATAGGTTATCAGTTTATCAATTAATGAGGTATTTTACTATTAATACGTACATGACTTCGAAAAGTCAGAGGTGCGTGCCTTGGGTTCGAACTCGAGACCTTTGACTTGGCAGTCCAACGGTCATACCACTAGGCTATCACTGCTTAAACGGTGAAGGAAAACATCGTGAGGAAACCTGCATGCCTGAGAGATTTTCTCGATGGCGTGGGAAGTCTGCCAACCCACACTAGGCCAGTGTGGTGGACTATAGCCTAATCCCTCTCATTCTGAGAGGAGACCCGTGCCCAGCAGTGGGACAATATAATGGGTTGATTATGTTATGTTATGTAAGGTATTTTAGCTATTTGTTTCTACTCAACTCTCTGTGTTGCCTTCAGCCTAGTTAGTTTATAATACCTATGTGGATTTGATTAACACATTTGATATAAAGGTTTTTCTTTCATCAGTGTCAATTATTTCTTCCAACTACCTACTTACAATAAAAAAAAAACAAATATTTTGTCACAAATATGTATGAGAAGATTTTTTTTATTCGTGAGAGGCTTACGCTTGACCGACAGTTCGCCTGATGTTAAGCGATACTGCGATCTACGATGGAGCGCGCTTGCCTAGAAGAAACCGATTCACTCGTGATTTAAAGACACCCAGATTATATCTATCAGGAAAGACCCACTCTGGAAGTGCATTCCACATTGCAGCGGTACGAATGATAAAAGTCGACTTAAAGATGTATGAATGTGGAAGAAGCAAAAGAAGTATGCAAGAATCGTAGCAAGTGGCAGTCTATAGTTTCTGTCTACCCCTGTGGAAGAAAGGCGTGAGTATGTATGTATGTATGTATGTATATATTCTGTCATATACATTATTATATATATTATGTATACTTCAGAAAATTCTATAGTTTTGGGCTTGGATTTTGATTTTATGGAATCTATAATGGGGTTCCAAGCAGGTGGTAAGACCCAGCCATCTTCTCTATTGAAATTTGGATGTTTTTTAATTTCAATAGCCTCACGGATCATCCTGGGAAGGAATCGGAATTCTTTTGCGAGGACTTGTGGTTTACCCAGCACTACATCAGATTTGATAAACCACAAGTCCTCGCAAAAGAAAACCGATTCGTTCCCAGGATGATCCGTTATAGATTCTATAAAATCAAAATCCAAGCCCAAAACTGCAAGACCGAAGGATACGGTGAGCTCGTTCTGCGTGAATCGGATCGCCAATAATTAACAAAAATAAAAGGTAGCTGTTAGTAATTGTAACATTAAGACGTCCAACAACTTAGTCTACCCGTGACCATGGATGCTGTAAAGGATCCGAAACGTCGGGAATCAAATAATATCAGTACAACGCGATAAAATCCGTAAAAAGTAGTTTTATTTCAATGTCTAATATTCGCGTAAGTTTCAGAAACCAGTAAATGTCTATAGTTTTATATACCCATAGAAGTCTTAATAACATTTGTTTTTAAAAACCTTTGAATTTGTAAACGGGGCCCAGGGTCCTAAAAATCAACGCACCGTCTGTTCATCTAATTCATTAAATTTGAAGAACGAACAAAAATTTCACTTATTTCGTAATCGAATATCTAATTTCAAACAAAATAAATCAGCTTTACGCTGTGCTCCCCACTCGAGAAAAAGAATTACAAAAGAAAGTCCATACTTTCAATCTTTTGAAATTTCAACAATGTCCCTTGTTCCCATATTTCAAAAAAGGACTATGAAAGGGGGTGCCAATTGAACAAACAATTTTTCGTCTTATTAAGAAGGGGAATTTATCAATTTAGCCCCCCCCCCCCTCTCCTTGGTTTAAGGTAAGATTATGTAAATTGAGAGTAAAGCGATAAATTGAGTGTTTTTCCTCTTTGTCAATGGGATATTGTTTCCATAAAAGCGGGGCACGAGCTAAATTGATCAGTGGCATTTATCCATGGTGTTTGATTTTGGGTAAATTGGTTGATCGTGAGTAAATATTATTCTTTGGCGCTCACTTAATTGAATTTCAAGGTGTAAATTATGGTTTATTGCCAGACAAAAGATTATTTTTTTTATTTTCTTTTAGAGTACCTGTCCTACTCAAACCTAGCTGTTTCTCAGATGATCCGAGTGGGTCTTCCCCGATAGTTATAATCTGGTGTCTTTAAATCACAAGTGAATTGGTTTCTTCTAGGCAAGCACACTACATAGTCGATCGGAGTGTCGCTTAACATCAGGCGAACTGGCGGTCAAGCGTAAGCCTATAACGAATAAAAAAAAAATGCTGTTGAATGTAGGTATTTTACACGAAGACACTGCCTTTTTTTCCTCGGCGTTCGTCGGTATATTTGGGCTTATTATTATATATTTTATAATTAATATATTATTATATATATTTTTTAACTATTTTTTACCGTCTTCATTTTATTTTTGTTAACCCTAAATGCTAGTATTACAAGTGAGTTCACGTCGGTAGTGCAATGGATGGGTTTCGAACCGGCAATCACATGATCGCAAGTCCGACGCCCTAGCCATTAGGCTGCGGCCGCTTCAAAATTTGCAAATTGAAATTAAAATGCAATTGATTAGAAAATTAATTGGAAATTTGGAAATTAATTGATTACATACATACACTCACGCCTTTCTCCCACAGGGCTAGGCAGAAACTATAGACCGCCATTTGCTACAAATCTTGCTTTGGGATTTATAGCCAATAGCAAATCTACTACATCAATACTACAGCATGGGGTTCTTCAAAAAGGGTGTAAAAAGAAATTTAAAGGGTCGGCAACGCGCGAGTGATACCCCTGGTGATGCAAGCGTTCATAGGCTTTATTTATGCGTTTGGAAATCCTCATGGACTTCTGCCGCCCGGAGAAAGCGACGGGGCGTGTTGGACTCCACCCAGAGTGGGTGATCTACCGACTAAAACAACACAGGTGTTTCGCCTCACCACTTTTTGCTGGGGTTACGGGAGCGAGGTTTCATTCCTCTGCGAAAGCGTTCATACGCTACGGTAACCGCTTACCATCAGGAGGGCCGTATCCTCGTTTGCCACCTTAATGGTATAAAAAAAACCCAATATATTTGCTACGTCCGGGAATCGACTTTAGACCTTTTGCTCAGCAGTCGCCTTTAGGACCCCTAGACTAACGAGGTAGTTATTATATTTTACAGCGTTTGGCCATAACTACACATAATTTAACATAACCGTCCCCTTTATGGATTTGGTCAATAAATTTTATCGTGCAAATACATAGAAACCTCATGAATTATGCACTGTTGTTAAATATTAATGAGCATAATCATTATTCTGTCAGGTTGTATTGTTATGAACGAGGGCGATAAACTGTGTTAGAATTACTACATTAATTTAGCACTTATAGCATGTATAGCTGAATTACTACTTATTAGAACTAGGTATAAAACAGTTGACTACTTGGTTTGATTCCCAGGTCGAGCAAAGTGTCTTTTGGTTTTCTATGAAATACTCAGTAGCAGAGTCTGGATTTGTTCCCGATTAATGTCAATAAGTTCGCCGTCTTATATGGGACCTAAATATACTAGCGAACTGTGGCTGTACATTAGTACACCTCTGCCTATCCCGTCGGGGAATACAGGCGTGATGGTATGTTATACCATGAGGCACTGTACTATTATTTTCTGTTTTGTTCTCTGAGTATCGAAGTAAGATACGAAATAAATATCGTGTTTTAAAAACTCCCGAAGCATCAAGACATAGTTACCATGTTCTTGCAATATCATTGAAGTAACAGGATACCAAATTTCAAATCGATCAGACCTGTGGAAGTTGTTGACATCCCTTCACGAACTAGAGAAAGGAGCTGATAATCTTCAAACGGCTGGCCAGATTAGCTCAAAGCTAAGATTACTCTCGATCAAATTATGTTTCAAACAAAAAAAACTGAATCAAAATCGGCCCATTCGTTTGGGCGATACTATGCAACAAACAGACACACTTATACACACGTTAAACTTATAACACCCCTCTTTTTCGTCGGGGGTTAAAAACAGAGAATCTTACACAAAATATATTCGACCTTTATCCTTAATGACTTTATCTTAAAACATATTTTAATTTTCCACCATTACCAAAAGATAAACGGCTGAAAAACAAATTTTCGGAGCTTCTCCAAACCTTTTTAATAGCGTCTGTATTATAAATCGTTACGATAATTGGCTTTTTGGGTACAGACGGATAAATTGTATTGAATACGGCATTCTTTGGTGTATCTAATTGGTGTACGCTCTCCGTCTTATTTAAATGATACAAAATCTGATATCTATTGTATTTCTCGGTTTTATTATTATTTAATATTACTGCCTCATTAGTCTAGTGGTTGTAAGCGCAATTGCTACACTAGAAGTCCTAGGTTCGATTCTCAGGTCAAGCCATATCTTGGGATTTTCTATGAAATTCTCATTAACGATTCGGAGTTTGGATGTGTACCAGGCTCCCATGCGTGCCGTCAGATGAGACTGGTCTACTCAAAGCGCAGCACCGCCGTGTCCCATTGTCTAAAATGGCTCTGAAGAAAGCTTCAAAAAGCCATTTTAGACATTGGAACTCTACATTATCTTCCTTTGTAACTCACATTGCTACTAAGTCTAGTACTATGTTTAAAAGAGACCATGATTCTCTGAGTTTATTTCGGTGTTTCTTCTCAGAGGTCGTCAGTTAGAAAATGCCGGTTCCATTTAGTTAAAAAAAAACATCATTAACTTGTAAAAGTGTCCTTAAAAGATTTATTTACAGAAATAAATAACATTAATTAATCATTTAATTAAATTCTATTTATTATATATCCTTCAGAGAATACAGGCATTTTTTTAAATTATAATAATAATACTGGATTCTAGTTATAATAATAATGGTAAGTATTTTTTTTTATTCGTGATATGCTTACGCTTGGCCGCCAGTTCGCCTCCGCGATTTACGATGGACCGCACTTGCCTAGAAGAAACCGATTCACTCGTGATTTAAAGACACCCAGATTATATGTATCGGGGAACACCCACTCGAGAAGCGCATTCCACATTTCAGCGGTACGCAATATAAAAGCGTACTTAAAGCATTTCGATCGGATTTTTGGAATGTCCATCATGAATCAATGTCGCTTTTTCGTGCTTCGGATAGTAGAAAGGGCTCAATAGTTGGAATGCAAAGCTCTGGTGAGAGTCGATTCGTATAAAATATTGATATTCAGTCGAATCTGGTGACATTCTGGAAAAGTATGGTGATTAATAAGTGTTAGTACACCGGTTAAGTAACCTTTACCTTACATCCACATATTATTTATCCAATATAATACCTTCTGAAAGCCCTTTATGACATCAAATGAAATAAACGATTGAAACATTATCATTTCCCGAGACCTTTTTGAGATTTAAAGATCGCATAAAAGGGAAAAAAAACATTAATATTGGAATGAAATATTAATGATATTCCTTCTAAATCTCTTAAGCTCGTCTTCTCAAAAACATATGTTATAATGATTCAAATATTTTCCATTCCTGTTTCCGTTTTTATCATTTATTTTCTCCGAAGGAAAATTTCATTCGTTCTATTTTAAAGCTTTTTTGATGTTAAACTTTGGATGGGGACTGTACAAATTAGATTTTGGTACTTCGTCATTTATTTTTCTTATAAATTGGGTAGGCAATTGTATGCTTAGGGCTCTTGTATAATCCATAATATAACATACAATCACGCCTGTATTCCCCGAAGGGTAAGGCAGAGGCACTAATTTAAACCCATAGTTCACCGTTATGTTTAGTTCCGAATCTACCGTATGATTATGATTCTATGATTTCATAGAAAAACCTAATAACACTGCTCGAATCGAAGTCCTGTCCTGGGAATCGAACACGGGACCTCTATTGTAGGCCAGTCGCGCTTAGGACCACTAAACTAACAATGACACAATCTATTGTTTCTATGACTAGCTATTATTTTGTGGTTACAATTAAAGTGTCGTTTTATGGAAGAATTATCGGTCCATGGACCGATAACACACCGACACAATTTATTTTATTAGGTTTTTCATGAAAAACCTAATAAAATAAATTGTGTCGACTTGAAAACCCTGTTAAGTATACTTAAATTGGTATCAGCTAACCCTTAAGAAAATGTAAAATTAGATTTTTCGATTTTCGCCCACATAGAAAACACATTATTTTATTGAGGCGTCAGCGTCGCCTTAAAAAAATATAACCTCAAAAAATATTGGCATAACTTTCGAAGCAAATAATACTCTCATTATGATACACAATCATCTGGGTTTGATCTCCAATCCAAATAAAGCTGAATATCAAAGTAATTCCCAGATAATAAACGAAAGTATTTCTTAGAACACTCCCTTATAATATTGTGGGAAAGATTTGAAAAATAAGTAAGGCTTATGTAATATCCAATCATGAAAGTAAAAATAGGTAACATAACCTTTCTATATATATTACAGAGCGTAAAAATACAAGTTTGTAAATTGACTTCTGTAGTCGCAGATATAACCTCTATCAGGTAGGTACTCTAGGAGGTGTGAGCCCAGGTACGATCAGGGATCACTCCTTAGAAGAAATATCCGACTTAATATATCAGAATACTCGTATATTCAGAGTCAATTAACGAATGAATTCATTTCACATGTTTTTCTCTGCACGTCACTTATCAAAACATTAACTACGATATTATAAATTTGTATTGTTTATTCCTTTTATAAAATTTTCAACCAACCAGCTGAGTGAGACGTCACCTCTTTGCATCTCTATGCATTTTTTAATATTGATTATGTTGGCAAACGAGCAGACGAACCACCTGATGGTAAGTAGTCATCGCCGCCCGTGGACAACTGCAACACCAGAGGAGTTGCTAATGCATTGCCGAGCCTTAAACACCCCTACGGACTGCAGACTGCCAGAGTCGCAGCTATCGAGGGGGAACTTACGTGCAAAAGTCGAAACACACACCAAGGTGCTTTATGACATACGTCTGTGACGTAAGGTTGGTCGCCAGTCAGTCAGACTCCAAGAGGTCCACCGAGAATGTACGCCTGATGTATTTCTTGAAGGTCACCACATCTCTGCGTAACAGATATGCTGTTATTCTACTACTACAGTAAGTTGGTGTATTTCTTTAGGTACCATGTAAGGGGCAGAGCCTATTGCCATAACGGGGAATAAAATTCAAAATAATCTAATAGCACTGCTCGAGATATAAAGGTCAGCAGCTGTGTAAGTGACCCCTACACTAACTGTTGTATGTTACCCTTCTCTGCTTAACGTCCTGTCAAGATACAGCAGGGTCTCGATGTATTAAGAACTCACCCATCTATAAACAGACCGCACCAAGCACAGCTTAACCTTGCCGGTCGATCAGCGCGGCTTTTGCAATGAATTTATAGCATAATCATACACATGCACATAGCTGCAATATTTTTTTAATATTGCAATACAAATATTAATTTTCTCGGAAGAACGCTTAGTACGGTGAGCGACTCGACATCGTCCTAGTATTAAAAAAAAACTTGCAAATTGTAAGTTTACTTTACATTTCCTTGGAGCAAGTTTGTTATTAAAAAGAAATTGGAAATGTGATTTGGTTTTGAAATGGCTTTTCAATTTTCTGTATTTAATTGCTAGCTAATGTCAAAGTTCAAACTCAAACCTTGGCGTGTGTTGATTTTTATGTGAATACAATTCTATCTTGTAGTTTTAGGAGCCAGTTTATACATAGGTTATTGGAAGAAAGTGCTCCTACAAAGTATTATTGGGTTTTATATCAAATTCTCAATAACAGCTCGGAGTTTGGATTTGTGTCCGGTTAATGGCGGCGGTAGCGTAATGGTTAGGGCGTCTAATTTGCGATCATGTGGTTGCCGGTTCGAGACCCACCCATTGGACTACCGACGTGAACCCACTCTTAATACAAGCATTTAGCAGCTTAGCACAAGGGGTTATCAAGAATACTAGTAATGTGCGAGCCACATTGCCAGTATTTTTTTTTTAATGGCCATTATCTTGCTCCCTATTACATGGGACCTTAACATACCGACGAACTGAGGGTTACATTAGCACACCGCTGTATAACCTCTGACAAAAATAAAACTTATATGCAAAGATCCTGGATATAGGGTACATTTGGGAGTGACCAAAGGTCCCTGCCCTAATTTCACTACAAAAATGTGTCAACTAAACAAGACGGGAGTCGGGTCCATGTTTGCCCATAATTTGCCATTAAAACTGGCTAATTGAGGGGAATGTCGGCTGGAGGAAATTTCGTGGAGTGACTTTCCTTGTAACAGAGGTAATATTGTGGACTATTGCGTGTTTTGTGTCTGCTATATTATTTGGGTGTGGTACGAACTATAGGACCGTCTTATCATCCTGCCTAGAAATACATCAAGAAAAACCTCTTTCGATCGTAAATTTTAGCTAAGTATACTCAATTCATGGTGGACATTCCAAAAACCCGAACGAAACGCTTTAAGTCCACTTTTATCATGCATACCGCTGAAATGTGGAATGCACTGTATTTTCCCCGATAATTATAATCTGGGTGTCTTTAAATGACGAGTGATTGGTTTCTTATAGGCAAGCGCGTTCCATCGTAGATGATAGTATCGCTTAACATCAGGCGAACTGGCGGTCAAGCGTAAGCCTATTACATATATAAAAATAAGTCAAATTCACGTCACAATAGTAATAAATTAACACACAAGGCACATAACAGCGTTAAATTAATATCGATTGCAAATATATCAATGATTACTACCTCATTAGCCTAGTGGTCCTGAGCCACTACTACGCTAGGGATCCTGATTTATCTTCTCAGGTTGAACAAAGTGTTATTGGATTTCTCTGTGAAATTTTCTGTAGCACTCGGAGTTAGGAATTTGTACCGTGTTAATGGCAATAGGCTCGCCCCCTATTCCATGGGACCTAGTTATACCGGCGAACTGTACATGTAAATTAGTACGCCTCTGCCTAATCTTTAGGGGAATACAGGTGTGATGGTATGATTGCAAATAATAAGGTTCAAATGACGACAGTTATTTCTGTCTAACAAAAAGTCATCTGCTGGACTGATAATTGTCTGACAAACAGTCATCAGTCTAGCAGAGGATTGATATAACTGATGATAATGATGGAATTTATATCTATACGAATAGTCCTGACTTACTGACTCACTCACTGACAGATAACGCACAGATTTTAGAGTTTAAGTTGATGGGTAGTCTCATCACCAGATATCTTTTTTATGATTCTTTTTTTCAAATAGGTTATTAACGCTATCTTTTATAACTTGCACTACTTTGAATCATGTAAGCCTGTAAGTTCATCTTTAAATACCGTCTGAACTCAAAGTTTCAACGATAAAAAGTTAATTCAACTGTTTTACTGATTATCAGGAAGTTACTAACTTGTAGAATCCTAGGTTCTTTTGCAATTTTTTTTTATACTTTTGACGTCTTACTTCTTACAATCTCTGACTTGTGTTAGTTTGAAATGTCGCTAGTAAATCTTTTTACTTTTGATTGTAATTGCTTCGTGCTGTAATCTTGTACATTCAGACTTCATATACTGAAACATGTGCACTGCAAACGTGACTTAAGAAGAAACTTATAAGTGGTTCGTTTGGAAATAAGTAAAGCTGATTCTGTCTGTGTTGATTTGATTTCATCTATCTTAAAATGATTTATTTAACTTTTTACCAGGGTGGTGGCAAAATTGCGAGGGAGATTTTTATTGATGCTAAGTCTAAATGAGCTCATGAAACTCGTCCTAAAAAGAAAATTATTCAACCTTGAACGCCCAAAACCCATATTTATGCAAACCAAGATACGTATCCTATCTCAAAAATGAATCAGCTGCCTGAATCTAATTGAAACAGTGGACCCAATCTCTGGACCTAACTATAACTTTCATAGGAGGTAACGGGCATTACCGAGCATTTCCTGAGCCATTCAATTATTTTTTACGATCAGGTGGGACAAAATGGCCGTCAGATAAAACCGGGATACCCCACGTCCAAGTATAACAACCTTGAAGGTATTTCCACGGATCATATTTGAAAAGTTCAGTTATTTTTGCACGTTTGGCAGGTCTTAATTGAACCGCCGTGTAAATTGGACCGGGCCTAAATTGGACCTTTTAATGTCTGTTATATTTGTGTAAGGGTTCATCGTTTTGGGTATTTATTTTTTTCATTTTGTTTTACGTATTTCTAGTATCTAATTTCTGACAGTTTTGTTCAAATTTCAAGCGTTTTAGAAAAAATAACAGCATTTATTTTTACCTTTACTGACGACGAAATTAGGACAGACTATATTTTTGTTTTGGCTCTATTATCTGAGTCATTTAAGCGTGATTCCAGTTTATTCTCAGCTCTATCTACAGACCGTTTACATTGGGAACTGTTTTGTGGCCCTAAGTGCAGATGACAAAAGAAACTTACCTCTTTTAAAATCGGAATATCAGATCCTATAATAGATGAATTAGCTTTCCATGTCTTGTTATGACTCCCGAGTTTACAAGTTGTAACAAAATTGGCTTAAAATCCTTATTATTCTTAATATTGAACACGCAATAAAACTTCATGCTTATAGGAATTCTTGTAGGCTTGGAAGAATTCAGATTCAGCATAACTATCAGTAAGCCATTTTATGCTGTTATTTACCTTTCCAATTCACATTGACCTTCAAAGTCGTCACATCTTGTTATCGCACTAATAATTTATATTTTACTAGCGACCCGCCCGCAGTTTCGTTGCACCATTCCTAAGAGTCGTAGCGTAATGCTAAATAGCTTAAAACATTCCTCTTGAATCACTCTATCTATTAAAAAAACCGCTTTAAAATCCGTTGCGTAGTTTTAAAGATTTAAGCATACATAGGGACGGACTGACAGCGAGAGCGACTTTGTTTTATACTATGTAGTGATGTACAGAAGTGTACAAAAGTGGTCTTGATTCTGTAGTTATTTTCTACCAGACGAATTTTGGGTGGTGCAGAGACTCATGATGGAGGCATTAAAGGAGTAGGCGTAAGAAATATGAAGTTTGTGCCAGTGAAGAATTTATCAACTCTTATTTTAATAGGAGTCTTCATAAAGTTTCTTGCAGTATCCTTCACCATAGGATGAACTTTTTGGAACCGTGCTACTAGAGTTATACATACGTGGGAGAGTCATTCTTCGGCACGAATGGGCCGGCTCGACCGGAGTGATACCACGGCCTCACAGAAAACCGGCGTCAAACAATGCTTATGTTGTGTTTCGCCGAGTGAATGAGGTTACCGGAGGCCCAATCACATTTTAAAAACCGGCCAACGCACTTGTGACTCCTCTGGTGTTGCGAGTGTCCATGGGCGGCGGTAACCGCTTACCATCAGACGATCCTTCTGCTCGTTTGTCCCACTTTGCCATAAAAAAAACATACAAACATACATACATACACTCACTACACTTCCACATTCATACATCTTCTCATACATACACACCGGTTACGAGTATGTATGAGAACTAGAGTCATTCAAGCTTATTTGAAAAAAACAACATTGATTAACAACTTGATTTATCGAACAGGGAACCTGTAGAGCTGAACCCAATCGTTTTTTTTAAGCCATTGCACTGAATATGATATTGATGGTCAAATTATTGGTTACAAGTATCTATAGTACTCGTAATAACGTGAAATACATTCACGGTAGTATCGATCGCTACCAGCACCAAGTAATGCGTTTCCGCTCCGAATATTTGCGTTTGGTTTAAATACAATTAATATTTGTTGGAGCGATGCCTCTCTGCCTGTTTGGACGGAATGGGACGGTGTTATCAGGTAATGGGCAATCGCGTATCGATTGGAATTGTTAATAATAATGCGTATTTTGTTATGGGATAGTAGGGCAAACGAGCAGACGGATCGCCTAATAGTAAGCGATTACCGCCGCCCATGGACACCAGCACCACCAGAGGAGTCACGAGTGCATTGCCGACCTTTTAAAATGGGATTGGGCCTCCGGTAATTTCACTCACTCGGCGAAACACAACGTAAGCGTTGTTTAACGCCGGTTTTCTGTGAGGCCGTGGTATCACTCCGGTCGAGCCGGCCTATTCGTGCTGAAGCATGGCTCTCCCACGTACATGTTGGTTTCTGACACTTACGCGAATATTAGACATTGAAATAAAACTACTTTTTTACGGATTTTATCGCGTTGTGTTAATTTATTTCGGATCCTTAACAGCATCTGTAGCTATAGCCTACAACCTTCTCAATAAGTGGACTATCCAACACAAAAAGATTTTTTCAATTCCAACCAGTTGTTCCTGAGATTAGCGCTTGAATGCGCAAACAAACAAACTCTTGAGCTTTATATTATTAAGTACAGATTTGTTGCAATTTGACGGGTTAAATTACTCAATTGCTGCATCTGGCATAAGCCGGCCCTATCGTAGTGTGAAACGTTGTAATCAATGTCGTTTGTATTTACTAAAGCTGCACGCCGTTGCAGTTTGGAGCCGCCTCGTGATTCACAGGTATTGCGAATTCACTGAATTTTGCGGGACTCACCATCAATTTGTTGGTTATTTTTAATACCCTGGCATGAATTCGGTAAAATGGATTCGTACTTAATAAGCATTACCTGTTAATGCCCGAAAAAGTGGTTGAGTGATGATATGATGTTGGTAACGATATAAATATAGTCGTAATTTTACTCTTTTTCGTATAGGGGTAGACAGAAGCTTCGAACATCGCGTGTATTCTTATAAATTGAGTAAGTACTTATTGATTCATTCGAAAGTACCTATGAAATAGGTGTGAGTATGAATCGCTTACCATTGATATGTATGTGTCTGTCTGTTCTGTTCGTCTGAATAAATGTTTTTCTATTCTATTCTTCTATCTTCTATACTTATAATAAATCTGTAGAGAGGTCAATTCTGTACATGAAATATATTTCCAAAATAACTATCAGCGGGTGATTAGTGATCGATACTGACGCCAAAAATGCAATCAGTAAAATTTTTGTCTGTCTGTCGGTCTGTCTGTCTGTCTGTCTGTATGTTCGTTATAGAAACAAAAACCACTCGACGGATTTCAACGAAACTTGGTACAATTGTTCTTCATACTCCTGGGCAGGTTATAGTATACTTTTCATCACGCTACGATCAATAGGAGCAGAGCAGTGAAGGGAAATGTTGGGAAAATTAGTGATTCATGAGAAAGGTTTCAAGCTATAAAACATCACGCTACAACCCTTAGGAACGGGGCAACGCAGGTGAAACCGCGGGCGAAGAACTAGGGAACAAAGTAAGTATTCCACGCGGATGAAGTCGCTGGCAAAAGCTAGTTCTAAATATTTTTTTTCAATTCTAAATTAAAAAATCATACATATATAGGTACTCGCCTAAAAATATTAACGGATTATGAAATAAAATCGTTGTGGAATCATAAAAAAGAAGTAATTACTTCTTACTTACTTCTTCAATGTAACCTAAATAGTTAACTAAATTATAATAAACTAGCGACCCACCCGCGGTTTCACCCGCCTTGCCCCCATGTTGCCCCATTCCTAAGAGTCGTAAATCCTTTCTCTTGAATCACTCTATCTATTAAAAAAAACCGCTTCAAAATCCGTTGCGTAGTTTTAAAGATTTAAGCATACATAGGGACGGACAGACAGCGACAGCGACTTTGTTTTATACTATGTAAAGAAGATACATTATTAAATTAACTAAAATAAAACTAAATAAAAATATTATTTTATATTATATCTAGCCATAAAATACCATTACCCTTATATTCCCGAAGGGTTTGACAGAGATGTACCTTCTGATGTACGCGCACAGTTCCCAGGTATATTTGTAGGTCCGTGTTTTTTCAGACGGCACAAATACAAACTGCTACAGAAAATTTCGTAGAAAAGCCGAACACCACATTGCTCCACCTGGAAATTGAAACCAGGAACTCACACTCAGATGAAGAGCTAGCGACCATTAGACATGTCGAATCAGTAAAATATTTTGCTAAAAATTCAAATCCCTATTTATATTTAATTCTGAATTTCTTCTATCTAACATAATCTCGTCCCGTCGTAGTGTTAAAATCAATGTTGTGTTTATTACATCTGAACTGTACTGCAATTTGAGACGACCAAGAATCCCGGTATTGCACGGATTTCCTTTAGTTCCGGATTTCACAACACAGATATTTCCGAGATTCGCAACTATGTGGTTACCGAGATTTTCTAGTTTTAAGTATCTTAGACACGATATAAAGCTTCTTTACACTCAGCTGTAAATGATATTAATAACTATTAACAACGCACTAAGACAGATAAGATGACTGCCTCATTAGTCTAGTGGTCCCAAGTGCGACTGCTACACTAAAGGTCCTGGATTCGATCCCCAGGTTGAGTAAAGTGTTACTGGGTTTTTCTATGAAATTCTCAGTAGCAGCTCGGAGTCTGGATTTGTGCCCGGTTAATGGCAATAGGCTCCCCCCCTATTACATGGAACCTAAACATACCGGCGAACTGAGGGTGTACATTAATACGCCTCTGCCTAACCCTTCGGGGAATACAGGCGTGATGGTATGTTATGTTATGTTATTAAATTACAAATACAAAGCTTACAAAAAACACCTAGATTGGGTACAATACCTGTGGGTCACACAAATATTTGTTTGCGGGAGGGTCGAACCAGCACAAATACTTGAAATACTTGGTTCTGGTTTCGAGTTCCGATACCTATTATAGGTACCTACTTTTAATTTGTTGGATGTCGTTTCAATGGTCTGGCGCTCGTACTTCGAGGCTCAGATTCAATTATCGCGGCGAGTGATAGAAGTAAAGTGTGATTGGGATTTCTGTTAGCGAATTCTTAGTTTTAGCCCGAAATTGAATTTGTTTCCTATTAAGCTAAATAAAATGTATTTCTTGATTTCATCGTAATGCTTTGACAAAAAATTTTCATCTGAATATTCCTTACATTAAAATTGAAAGTAAAGATTACATTATTTACATTACATTACGCCTGTATTTCCCGAACGGTTAGGCAGAGGCGTACTAATGTACACTCACAGTTTGCTGGCATATTTCAGGACCCATGTAATAGGGGGCGAGCCTGTTGCCATTAACGGGACACAAATTCCAAATTTCAAGCTGCTACTGAGAACTTCATAAAACCCCAAGTAGACTTTGCTTGTCCTGGGAATCGAACCCAGGACATCTAGCGTAGCAGTCGCCCTTAGGATCACAAGGCTAACGAGGCAGCTTTTCACGCCTGCCTATTGGGGTAGGCAGAGACTATAGATTTCCACTTGCTACAATCCTAGCACACCACTTGCTTCATCTACGTTCATTGACTTCCTCATGCATGATCTTCAGTTAAAGGTAATAGAAATATGATGGTATACAGGGGAATACAGGCGTGATGGTATGTTTTGCGGTGAAATTCATCCCCTTTACCAGTGCCAAGATAAAGGATTCTTAGCTAGCTTATAAACGAATGATTTTTTCATCCAAATTGAATTGACAATGGGTCGCAGAGTCACGAGACTGGAAGAGACTCACAGTAACTTCTTCATCACAGCGAAATGAAATTTCAAAAGCGTCAATTATAACTTCAGTGTTGCCCTTTGTTTCTTTGAATGTCCACCGCTCAAGTCATTTGTACTTGTTTACAAAAGTTTTCTCATTTCATGTTTATCCAACCCTCCGAGAGGCTTAATCAAATGCCTTGAAAGCTTTATGAGCAAAACTTCGGGGACTTCCCCCAAATTAAAAGAATCGTTGACTTGAAAAATATTGCTTTTTTTTCATTGGTAGCACGTGGCGCATATAATGTGTTAAGATTTTTTAGTAGCAGAAAGGAAAGGGGCGTGTTTTTCTTTTGAAGTTGGAGACAGGAATTTACCTTAAGCCTTTAGATAATAATTCATCATTCTCGTCTAAATCTTAACCAAGGGTCCAGGTGAACAACAGCGTCAAGTACCTTAACGTACTTGAAAAAAGCTGACTCTGGATGCCTATTTGGTCGGGCTGGAAAATAATATGGTCCCACTACTCACTTGTACTGTGTTACCTGCTGTTATTGTAATTGTTTGTTTTCCTTTGCATTGGGCAAATAAACATATTTCTTTCTTTACCGTGCTTGGTTTTCTCTACGAATACGTAAAAGAAATGCCTCATACAATTTTTATTGTACAGTGGCGACCAAAAGTCCATAGGCCTTCTATGCATTGTCGTTAACAAGTGATACGCTCTGGCTGTATCGAGCTCGCTCGTACTGTTCATAGCAATGTAATCCTTAGCGTGCTTATGGACTTTTTAGTGTTTACTGTACATAAGTACAATTTTTATTGGACAGAAAGGTTCTCGAGTGGAGACCACGCACCGGAAATTGCAGCGTGAGACGACCCCCAGCGAGGTGGACTGACGACCTGGTAAAGGTCGCTGGGAGTCGTTGGATGCAGGTGGCATATAACCGGTCCTTGTGGAAGTCTTTGGGAGAGGCCTTTGTTCAGCAGTGGACTTCTATGGGCTGATATGATGATGATGATGACTTAAGAGTCCGGCGGACCGAATTTCTCTCACAAACGTAATACCGAAATAAATCGTAATTCAAACACAATTTAATCAAATTATGTTATTATTCGGATTCCGATACCGTTAATCTAGGTTTCTGCGCTACCATGTTGTACCAGATTGTTGTGTTGATAGAATATTGTCTGGACTACGATTTATTCTGGTATTACGTTTTTGTGGGTAAGTCAAGCTCCGCCGGACCCTTCAGTACATTAAAAAGTGCATTGATTTCGAAATTTGCGAAAATTATAATATAAATTTTTTTTTTGTGCAATTTAGTGCTGGATATAAGCCTCCCCCAATGTGCGTCATTTCACCCTGCTCTCGGCTTATCGCATCCAGCTACCGTCAGCAAGTTTTCGTCAATGATGCATTTATTTAAATATACATTTCCCCGCACTAGCACCCTAACCAGTAGCTACAAATACAAAATTGTATTTATTTTATTCCGTGTAGGAATCGAACCTGGAACGAAGCCGATTGCTTGACTACTACGCCATATTACCTACAAAATATAGCTTTTTAAAACATACAGTTTATTAATGAATCTAGTGCACTTAAACTGACTGTCTACGTCACTACTTAATTGTTTTTAGGGTTCCGTACCTCAAAAGGAAAAAACGGAGGATATAGGATCACTTTGTTTTCCGTCCGGTGTTCCGTTTGTCTGCAAAACCCTTTAACTCGGGAACGCCTGGAGGTATCGATTTGAAATTAAAACCATGTACTCAGGTCTACAGTCTCTTGAAGCTATGAAAAAATCAAACTTCTAAGTTAGTGTGCAAAAGTCGTATATTTCGACACTCTCGAGGGAATCAAAATTTATAGGGTATTTTTCGTTGACCTAGAACTATGTAATTTGTCCAGTAATACCGACTTATACTACAAGTATAGGAAAAGTCTGAAAACTATACATTTATAATTAATTATAATATTTACCTACAAATTTGTATGGAACCCTCGGTAGGCGAGTCCAACTCGCGCTAGTCCAGTTTTTTTAAATCTCATTAAAACGCGGCATCCCTCGTCTCAATCGTAGAGCGATAAAACCATCCAGAAGCAACTTGAAGTCTATTAATCGATATAAACTAAACTTTAATCGTAAATTAACGTACTGCACACTCGTAAATCCAATCGTAAAAACAAATCGAATCGGGGTTTGATGTTCTAAACCGTGATTGGTGGAATTCGTAACGATCTGCATTTTGGAAATTCGCATTTCGAATGTAATGTTCCATTTACAGTTTGAATTTAGTATACTTAATTATTTGCCGTGAACCTACATTTTTCAGTGGTGAGTACAAAAATATGTACAGTCAACAGCACATGAAGTTACCACAAACTGTCTCTCCAATGGTTAATAAACTCTATTATTTGGAGATTAAATTGAAAATCGATTGAAGAAATTTGTCAGTTTCGGGTACCCTTGTGATGTTGAACGTACTTTTAAAAGTATTATTAGTTTAATGACCGCCTCGTTAGCCTCACGGTCCCAAGCGCGACTGCTACACTAATGGTCCTGGTTTCGATTCCCAGGTCGAGACAAGTGTTATCCGGATTTTCTATAAAAATCTCAGTACCAGCTCGAAGTTTGGATTTGCGAATGGCAACATACTAGCGAACTGTAGGTGTACAATAGTACACCTCTGCTTATCCAACATTCATCATCATAATAATCATCATCATCATATCACATAGTTTCCTCACTGCTATTCAGATAGGCATTTCGTAAGAGCCGAGAAAATATCTAACTTTCTCGGTGGACCTCTTGGGCTCTGACTGGCTGGCAACCACCCTCATGTCAGAGTCTGTCGTAAAGCAACTTTGTGTGAGTTTCAATTTTTACACGTGAGAGTCAGTTCCTCCTCGGTTGTTGCGACTCTGGCAGTCTGCAGGCTGCAGAGACTCTTACAGATCGGCAACGCTTATGCAAACTTTAGTGTTGCAGGTGTCCATGGGCGGCGATGACTACTTACCATCAGGTGTCTTGTCTGCTCGTTTTGATACTGCTCGTCGACATAATCTATATAAATTATTGAATCTTATAGATAATTAAACATACTAATAGGAATGATAATGTAGGTTTAAATCTATTTTAAAACGACAAGCTAGCTTCGTGTCAATAAATTAAACTTTTTGTCCAATAGACATTATGTTAGATAAGTATTTTCTCCCACGTTACAAGATACAGTTAAGATAAAAACTGGATTAGATCCACGATACGCATTGTGTGTTAGTTCTTGTTAGTTTGATAGATTGGCAAATATATGGTAGATATGACAGTTAAAGGTGCGATGTTTCTTTTAACAATATCGACTTCGGTTCATCAACTTAAACCTTCAATGAAATATTGCATTGAGTGCAATATGCAATGTACCAGTGAACAACGCAAACTGGTTGCGAAACTGCGTAAAAAAATTAAGATGGCGTACATATGGGGAAGCCTGACCAACCAGTCCACCTTCGAATATCGGTATTGCCTAGAAATTGGAGCCTTCTTTTCTTTTTAATAAAAACATTGCCCCACACTAGGATTTTCTCCTGTATTTGTTTGTGTGTGTATGTGAGACAGAGAATTGGTACTTTTTTTATACAACTAAGGTGGCAAACAAATTCTCAACACCCAGACCCGGAACTACCTGTACGTCATACAAATATTTACTCCGTGTGGGAATTAAACCCACAACAAGTGGCGTAGAAGCCGACTGCTCAGCCACTACGCCTTACGTGTCTCCGATTTGATAGCAGTCAGTGTAAAATGCTGGTATTTAGCCTATCTGGTTAGACTGTAAACCGAGTCCAACATCGTTGAGAAAAGTCTAGAAATAAAGAATGTCGATTCATTGATTTAAAGACATAAATTTTATTGAAAGAAAATATCGATTTCATGCGGTATTTGAACCTGTGTCCCTCCAGTTAGACGGCGCAGAACACAGGTTCATCTCCTACCCCAGAAAGATTTTCTTTCACTAAAATTTTATATCTTCAAAGATGTTTAGCATACGTTAAATCAATGGTATCAAGCCATTGATTTATCTTAAGACATTTAAAATCCAAGATCAAAGTATCAATTCACTCACTAACTCCTTTAACAATCACAGCTACACAGGAAAATTAAATTACTCTTCAAACAGAGCAAAAGTGGGTGCAGGACTCCTTTTGTAACCCAATGCAGGACAATTCAAAGCCGGCACGGCATTGCTAATAGACAGAGGCGAGCGCTTGGCATCGCATGGCGTGATTGGATTACGGTTTGAGAATTCTCAGAATCAGATGTAGTTTATTTTAGTGTTTATAATATAGATAACAGAGCGTTCTACCTAATTGTCTTATTGATCAAGTGGTCGCAAGCGCTGCAGCTGACTCTAGAATCTTTGGTTCGATTCCCAAGTTAAGAAAGTTTTCTAAAAAATAGGTACTTAGTAGGTCAACCCCTATTAAATGGGGAAAAACATACCGGTGGAATGTGCATCGGTACACCTCTGTCCAACCCTGACCATTAGGCGAACAGATGGATCACCTGATGGTACGCCATTCCCGCCGCCAATGGACACCAGAGTAGTCACAAGTGCGTTGTCGGCCTTTTTAACGAGGATTGGGCCTCCGGTATCCTCACTCACTCGGCGAAACACAACGAAAGCGTTGTTTCACGCCGGTTTTCTGTGTGGCCGTGGTATCAATCAAAACATGGCTTCCACGGAAAGAACCTTTCATGGATATTGGTGTGATGGTATGTTTAAATAAATGTTTTCTCCCATCGCTGGGGAGTTGAGCGGTGCGGTGCTAAATATGACGTAAGGTTTCCACTCCATTGTACTATTCTATTGGTTAATGCGTACATAGCTCTGCTCCGTACAGCTCGTCTCCACTCCAATGAAGAGACAGCCTTACTCGGATTTACAATAGGCGAGTGCTCTTAACACACTAGATATTAGTCAGTACTATACAGTATAATAATATGCTACGCCAAGTATCTCTTCCCACGATAGCCCAAGGTCACGATCAGTGTTGCCTTTGATTGATATCTTCAATACAAATAAGGGTATTTTTTATGATATACATAAAATAAATTTCTTGATATGAATAACTGAGTACTATTTTTTATTACTATTTATTATTTCGTATTCTAAAAAGTAAAAAAAGTAAACTTTTTTTTATTAATAGAAGTGAAATAAATAGGTACATTTAACTCTGATTTTTTATTACCACATAGTGGCAACACATTAAATTGACAAGCGTCACGCTGACAGCTGGCCATTTTGTCGTCATCATGCTCCATAGATAATTACGTTGTATTAGGCTAATGATGTCACCTAGCTGTCACATCAAGAGAATATCTGGGGTAGCGTAATTATTATTATTCCATGGTAGTTACTAGATATGTAACAAAGACATAGCTGCATACTGATCGATCGAATCATCTTTATGCAAGTACTCTCAAAACAATAGTATTCACTTCCTACACGTAATCGGAAATTATGATTTAATCATTTGCGCTAGTGTTTTAGCCGTTTTTATATGCTTAAGATACCTTGCAAGGCTGTGAACTGAGAACGCTATCTTTAGCTATAGATTTCGTCTGCTCGGACGAGAATTGGGTTCAACCTGGATAAAAAAAAAAAAAAAATTTATTGATTATAACCAACTTGCCTTAACAGTTAAGAACCACACAAACAAGTTATTGGTCTGTACAAACAAAATCAAAAGAGAAACATACTGAATTAAAATTAGAAAAGAAATTAAAAATAATAACAAATAGTAATAGTAATAATAGAGATATTAATGTCAACAAGTTACAAGGAAATTATCAATTAACACTTAAAAATAAAACAATAATATTAATCAAAAATCAAAACTAAAAGTAAATAATTATTTAAAAATCACACAAAAAAAGTAGCTTATGTGTTATTCCAGACTATAATCTATCTCTGTGCTAAATTTCAGCCAGATCCCTTTATTTTTTTTCAGCTATTGCATAGCTTCTATCGCGGGCCTCGAGCGTGGGGACCGAATCCAGAAATTCCGTAACGAAAAAAACCTAACACGCTTGTCTCTTTAGTTCAGCAACCCGCCTTTAGGTGGCATTGGATGTATTACATAAGTTGATAAAAACCAATGCCACCTGAAGGCGGGTTGCTGAACTAAAGAGAAACACGCTTGTCTCTTTAGTTCAGCAACCCGCCTTTAGGTGGCATTGGTTGTATTACATAAGTTGATAAAAAACGCTATGCAATAGCTTTACCGCGGCAGTCCCCGAGTGCCACACGTCTTTTTTTTTTTTTCGTGATAGGCTTACGCTTGACCGCCAGTTTGCCTGATGTTAAGCGATACTGCGATCTACGATGGAGCGCGCTTGCCTAGAAGAAACCGATTCACTCGTGATTTAAAGACATTCCCTTCAGCCGTTTTGACGTGATCCATACATCCGTAGGTACATCTTCATGTTACTAGTAGTTGCAGTAGGTTAGGAGTAGGACAGTAGCAGGATAGTAGAATTCTGCCGGGATAAGCTCAGATACACACCAACACACATTAGCTCGCTAAAAGGTGTTCTGCACAGGATTTTTGTACTAGTATACCACCACGCCTTGTATTCCTCTAAGGATTAGTCTGAGGTGTACTTATTTATTCATTCTGATGTGACCAGTCCCATGTGAACGCTAATTTCGATCCTGCGGGTGGGACTCGGGGTGACTTAAAGGTGGTGTATTCAACCAGAAGACACAGTTTCGAATTTTTTCTTCACTCAAAATAACAGACTGCTAGAACAACGCGGTAATCAACCAGAAGACACAGTTTGGAACTTTTCCTTCACTCAAAATAACAGACTGCTAAATGAACAACGCAGTAATTCTATAAGGGTTGCTTTATTACTTTTCAGTTACGGAACCCGAAAAAAATAGATAAACCCGTTCATTTATTTATCTTTATATTGTTAGTGCAGGGACATTTATTCCCACCTGAATGTGCCAATTTAATTAATGTTCATGACCCAAATTGAGGCCGAAAATATAACTTAATGCCTATCATACGCAACGCTCATCAATTATTTAAGCTCAGGTGTTGCAAAACACGAGTAAATAATAAATAAGCTTAAAATATAATAATAATATAACATTACGCCTGTATTATTCAGTAGTAATAATAATTATTATTATTGGTGAGTAGAGGAACTGCAGCATATTTGTTTCCGGCATGTTGTTTAGGGTTCCGTACCTCAAAAGGTAAAAAAGGAACCCTTTTAAGATCACTCTTTTGTCCGTCTATCCGTGTGTCACCACCAATTTCTTCAGGAACGGTTGGACCTAGCAAGTTGAAATGTATACCAGACTAGCTGTTGCCCACAGTTTTACTCACGTCCCACAAAGATTAACATACTGTAAGTCCAATTCTAGGCGGCATATCAAGATGAAACATGCACTAGATTTTAAGACTTCTAGCAATACATCGTTGAAAACTGCATTCATTCCGTGCAGTATTTTTTGCGAGATGTGCATACAAACATACAGACAAACAGACAAAAATTCTAAAAATTGTTATTTTGGCTTATATTGCTCTAATAAAGTCCCCCGTATTAGTTTTTTATTCATATCTAGAACGTACAGACATCGGCCTGTTACAATTTTATTATAGGCATAGATACTGAGGTCTGTAGTCCCTATTAGGTGTATAAAAATCAAGGTTCTGAGTCAACACGATAAAAAGGCAAATCGCTTAACATCAGGCAAACTGGCGGTCAAGCGTAAGCCTATCACGAATAAAAAAAAAGATATTAGATTTTCGTGAAAAATTTTAAGTACCGAAATTTACTTTAATTTTCAACTTTTTTATTTTTCAGAATTTTCCCTTTACTTATGCTGTAAGACCTTGCTTTTAACCAAAATTGACAATTCTAGGTCAACCGCAAGTCAAAGCAACGTGAACTACCATATAAGTTTTGGGTTGACCTAGAATCACGAAATTTGGCAAAAAGCAAGGTCTTCAAGGTCAAGCAGCCAATTTTATTATGGCGGTATAATGGTTAGGTACGGAACCCTCGATGGGCGATTCGGACTCGCACTTGTCCGGTTTTTTTTAGTTATTTGGGAATAAGTAGAGAGTGGAACGGGAACGCCTAATAAGAATGTACCAGATTATTGGAAAGTTATTATCCCTTAATAATATCTACCTATAATGATTTAACTGCTAAGCAAAATTCAACCTTAATATCTCCTTCCACTGTGATCTCTGTTCGTATCTGAATAGAAATACTTACGCAATATAAATAATAAGTAGAAAAATAAGTAGAAATGTTCATTTGACGAAAATAGTCTATAATTATGTTCTGTATTTTGGTTTTTCCAGCCTGGAAAAACCTAGCGAAATTTACTACGTGTGCCTAATAAAACATCTTAAAATTTGCTTGATATTGAAAAGGGTAGTTCTCATTCATTCATCCATTTTTAATGTGCCTCAATTAATAAACAACTAACAAATCATTTTTTTTCCATCCATTCATTTTAATTTGACGAAAAGATAAAGGCAGTTGCCATATTGCTCTGTGATTATGACGTCAGTAGGCTGTATAAACCATAAAAGTACCTACAAATGCTGATCAGTTGACATTTGACACTTTTTAGTATAGTTTACACAGCTGTATGACGTAATAACCTGGCGGTGACTATTTCATGGTGTTTAAAAACATATAAAAAAAACGGTGAATTGAATTTTAAAATTTATTTTGTTATTTTATGAACTGAAACTAACATTTTACAACTGATGAATGAAGCTATCTCAATAATATATTTCTTTTTCTTAAATAGAGTAAAATACCTTATTAATTTAATTTTACAAGCGTGGCGACATGTTCGTGGCCGAGGAAAAAAATTCCAAAGAGAAACTAGAGAGTATTAAAAATTCAATCGAAAAAAAAAAACACCGTGTGTTGACGCTTTACCCACACACAGTACGTTTGTAATGAACCAATCGACCTACTTTGCCAAGTGGTGCACAGTGGTACTACTCAGTTTTTTAATTAAACATTGTCTCTTCGCAATCAAGACGGTATATCAAATAGTAATACTAGGCAGAGGGGGTAGAGCTGCGGTCACATTAAAAGCGGGACTGTTTTCGCATTAAATTGAAAAAAAGATTTTTTCTTTTTTTTATGTGATAGGAGGGCAAACGAGCAGACTGATCGCCTGATGGTAAGCAATTACCACCGCCCATGGACACCCGCAACACCATAGGAGTCACAAGTGCGTTGCCAACCTTTTAAAAGGGGGTTGGGCCTCCGGTAACCTCACTTACTTGGCGAAACACAACGTAAGCGTTTTCTGTGAGGCCGTGGTATCACTCTGGTCGAGCCGGCTCACTCGTGCCGAAGCATGGCTCTCCCACGAAAACGTTGTCAGATTATATAATTACATAATAAATTCATATCATAATGTAGATGAATTCATATCGTATGTGAAACTGTTGTCTTTGCAGATTCTAGTGTAATAATTACGTAGATAAAATATAATAGATAATATTTATTTACCCCCTCGTTTACACGAGGGGGTAAATAAATATTATCATCATGCACATGCACATATCTACATGCACACGAGGGGGTAACAAGAATACTAATAATAAGCGACCCACATTGCTAGTAAGCTTTAAAAAAAATCAAAGATATAATGTCAGATATAAGTACTCATATTAACCACATATTCCACTTTTTAATTCTTGTTTGTTGTACGCTAGCTATATGTTTCTAATTTTAACAATAACATACCATCACGCCTGTATACACCGGAGAGTTAGGCAGAGGTGTACTAATGTACATCCACAGTTCCCCGTTATATTTACGACTTACTTAATCCACACTTCCAGCTGCTACTGAAGATTAAATTGAGGAGCATTCTCGCTAAGAATCAGGAGACTATAAAGACAGGTTCAGTAATACCCTGACTATTACTATCTTATGTTAACACTATTACGATATACCTATATTAAATATTCTATCTAATCTCTTACAATTTAAAAAGCTATACAATATAATACAAAAATATCACATGTGAAGTCATTTTACGCTTCTCGGTACCTAGCGCTCCGCTCTCAATCGAACGTAGTCTCAACTCCGCAGTCCATTGTCACGGGTACAATAGTCTGATTAATGCCAAACAGCCACTGAGATTGGCTCTGTACAATGTCTCTGTTTACGCCGATGATGGCTTTAGTGATTTACGTGTATACCCGCCTAAAATATAAGGGCTTTTGTCTTATGGAAATCTTGTGGAGCTCGCTTTGTGTGTACTGAGCTTAAATTATGATTATAGCTGCGGATTTTTGAGATATGCGTAGCGGGGATTTTGGAATAAAAGGGTGATATAATTATACTAGGTAATTTAGCTGTAGGGAAGCTGAACATTTACCTACTTAATTTTACTGTGGCTACAAAGACTTTAAGTTAGTCTTTCAATAGTGCCTACATTAAGATTAGATTTAATTATACTATTGTTTCTCAGTCCTTACGTAGGAGAGCCATGCTTCGGCACGAATGGGCCGGCTCGACCGGAGTGATACCACGGCCTCACAGAAAACCGGCGTTAAACAACGTTTACGTTGTGTTTCGCCGAGTGAGTGAGGTTACCGGAGGCCCAATCCCCTTTTAAAAGGTCGGCAACGCACTTGTGACTCCTCTGGTGTTGCGGGTGTTCATGGGCGGTGGTAATCGCTTACCATCAGGCGATCCGTCTGCTCGTTTGCCTTCCTATCCCATAAAAAAATGAGTTTTATGATCGCGATCGACTAAATACTCAGTTAAGTAATAAAATATTGTTACATTGATATATATTAATGTGACTTTTGTCCTAACATATGTATGTATGTATGATGTACAAGAAGAACTGTCTTCTCGATCGCAAGTCTGGCTACAAAGCGTTACGTTCTGGATTCGATTTCTATGTCAAACAGTTTTATTGTGGGGTTTTTCTATAAAATTCTCAGTAGATATATTCCCGGTGGATGGCAGTATGCTTGCTATTCCACTACCTACCTACAGTACTGTCTAACCTTTATGGGAATACAGGCGGGGCACTTTAATATTATAGAAAATACTTAATAACACTTTCCTCGGGAATTCAACCCGGAAAATCACGTTCAGCAGTCGCTCTTGCTACCAATAGATACACGAGAAAATCTATTTTATTTCAAAATTAAAAAGAACAATAATTATATTTGACTGTGAAATAACTACAGTTAAGTTACATATTAACGTACCTATAGGTTTATATCTAGAATACATTAGACTATTGATCCTGAGCAAACAGCTGAGTCAAACAGAGTCTGTTTGTAGGAATCCATGTTTCTAGATGTCCTAGTTTAAGATAGAGGACTGTGCAAGCTGTTGTGTTCATAGTGAATAAACAGGAAAGGCCACTTTGATTTAATGTCTAAAATTAAAAATAGGAGACGCGGTAAGATAGAATATAATGGAAGAAGATAGTATAAGGAAAGGATATAACATACCATCACGCCTGTATTCCCCGAAGGGTTGGGCAGAGGCGTACTAATGTACACCCACAGTTCGCCGGTATGTTTAGGTCCCATGTAATAGGGGGCGAGCCTATTGCCATTAACCGGGCACAAATCCAGACTCCGAGCTGCTACTGAGAATTTCATAGAAAAACCCAATAACACTTTGCTCGACCTGGGAATCGAACCCAGGACCTCTAGCGTAGCAGTCGCGCTTGGGACCACTAGACTAATGAGGCAGTCAAGCAGGCAGGAAAGGATATAAAAAATATAAATACTTTTAAACTACTGGTTTCTAACACTTACGAGAATATTAGACATACCACCATCACGCTTGTATTCCCCGAAGCATTAGGCAGAGGTTTATTCATATTCATATATTTATTGCAATCTATAATGTATATATACAGGTGGTAAGAATAATAGACAGAAACAATTCTGGACCCTGTCGGGCACAGCAAAATTAATAAGTAGGAGAGAGGAGGAGGACTTTGATACTTAGCCATATTAATTAATTTATATTTAGATTTATTATTATATAGTAGTAAAACTATATTAATATCTGTAGTAAATTGTTATTTTTCTATTTATTTAGTCTTAATTTTTGAAGCGGCGGTAGCCTAATGGCTAGGGCGTCAGACTTACGATCATGTGGTTGCCGGTTCGAACCCCACCCATTGCACTACCGACGTGAACCCACTCTTAACACAAGCCTTTAGCTTAGCACGAGGGGTTAACAAGAATACTATTAATGTGCGACCCACATTGATAGTAAGCTTTAAAATATATATATATATTTATTTATTCTATTTAAAGATATTTTTATGTTTATATCATCCGTTTTATTTAAATTACTAGCGGTCCCGGCTTCTCACGGGTGGACTTTATTGAAGTTTTAGTAGGGTGCTCTGCTCCTATTGATCGTAGCGTGATGAAAAGTATACTATAACCTGCCCAGGAGTATGAACGAACGAATGTATAAACAATTGTACCAAGTTTCGTTGAAATCCGTCGAGTGGTTTTTGTTTCTATAACGAACATACAGACAGACAGACAAACAGACAGACAAAAATTTTACTGATTGCATTTTTGGCGTCAGTATCGATCACTAATCACCCGCTGATAGTTATTTTGGAAATATATTTCATGTACAGAATTGACCTCTCTACAGATTTATTATAAGTATAGATTAGTTCAGATTAATATTTCGATTATTATATATTTGCTTCAATATTTATGTTTATTGTTATTATTATATTTATTCTAATTATATTGTGTATAATTATATTAGATTGCTTAATTATTCATTTATTTTTATGATTAAGTTTATGAGTTAGATATTCGTTTATTGTATAGCTTTTTTTTTTTAATATACGTTGCCCCACACTAGGATTTTCTCCTGTATCGTGGGTGCGTTTACAAACACAAATTCTCACATACACAAACGCCCAGACCCGGAACAACTACCTGTAGATCATACAAATATTTGCTCCGTGTGGGGATCGAACCCACAACACGTGACGCAGAAGCCGATCGCTCAGCCGCTACGCCAAATGTGTCGTCAAATTATTAATTAGGAAACGTCTTAGTTTATTTATAAATATATTGTTTTTATGTTATTGTTTCAAATATTCCGGTAATTTATGATATATTTTTATTGACATTTCGTATGAACTAGAAGAGTTTAATTTAAGGCGGGAGGTAGGCAAATTAAGTCTGTTTTTATGGCGTAACGAATATTGTGTTTGTATGTCCTCTCGTTTAATAATTGACATCCACAGTTCTTCGGTATATTTAGATTCGTAGCAGCTCCAAGTTTTGATTTGTGCCCGTTTAACGGCAAAAACCTTGCGTATTACCAACATGTGACCTCAACATACCGGCGAACTGTGAATTACGTAAGTACCTACACATCTGCCTAACCCTTCGGGGAATACAGGCTTGATAGTTGGTTTATTTAAGTACCTTGTATTTTAAATATGAGCTCTGATCAAACATTTTACCCACTCAAACATTGTAAACAGCACCCCATTCTTGACCTATAAATATTAACGAACTTTCAAGCGCCATAAATCATACTTCCGAACATTTTTTGCCATACACCACTGCCAGCCACTACAAAGCACATCCGAATGACAGGAAGTGGTAGCAAACACAGCATTTCCGCATTCGGAATTGTGTTGTTAGCATCCGCTTCCGGGTGATAGTGTTGCGAATGTGGAAGTAAAACGGAACTGTTTATAACCTAAATCTATGTTTTAGTTCGTTTTGTATTTCAGTTAAATTATTTTATAATGTTAATTTTGCTTGTTAATTCTACAGAGGATGCACTACAGGGTAGTAAATTTTAGAAATTATTATAATTGTTACTGAATCGTGAAAATTATTTTCCAAAAAACTGCGCCAATTGATAAGCAATTATATAATCTTGCCCTGCATACTTCTTGAGTTGAAACCTGAATTTGGTAGCTCAGTTGGCACAGTGGTCGAGAATATAGCTGATAAGTTAGGGGTCGCAGGCTAGGTTCCTGGATGAAACAAATATTTGAAACTAGCTTTTGCCAGCGACTTCGTCCGCGTGGAATAGTTACTTTGTTCCCTAGTTCTTCGCCCGTGGTTTCACCTGCGTTGCCCCGTTCCTAAGGGTTGTAGCGTGATGATATACATTGATAGCTTGAAACCTTTCCCATGAATCACTCATTTTCCCAACATTTCCCTTCACTGCTCTGCTCCTATTGATCGTAGCGTGATAAAAAGTATACTATAATCTGTGGTTTGGGCTGTGCGTTGATAGATCACTATGTCAGTCAGTCAGTCACCTAACGTAAGAGTAGACAAATATAATCAGAAAGCTCCGAACTGCTAAGCTATCGGGAGTTACACGTGTTATTGTGAGTCAACCATAAAAGATAGACATTTGCTGTCGTGGAATATTTTTTATATAATTTTAAGGAGAACATTTCCGTCATACATGATTTCTGTGTAGCTTTAACCATTAAGGCTGCACACGCGACGGAAGCTTAAAAAATGGAGTAAGTTCTCCTGTTTTCCCAACATTTCCCTTCACTGCTCTGCTCCTATTGATCGTAGCGTGATGAAAAGTATACTATAACCTGCCCAGGAGTATGAAGAACAATTGTACCAAGTTTCGTTGAAATCCGTCGAGTGGTTTTTGTTTCTATAACGAACATACAGACAGACAGACAGACAGACAGACAAAAATTTTACTGATTGCATTTTTGGCGTCAGTATCGATCACTAATCACCCGCTGATAGTTATTTTGGAAATATATTTCATGTACAGAATTGACCTCTCTACAGATTTATTATAAGTATAGATAAGAAAGAAAATTTATTTATTTTTGCCCACAACAACGCACGACAATTGTTTAAGCCAAAGCCAAAGTATTAAAACAATAAAAAATAAAATAAAAAAAATTTAGGCATCTGACAACACTGCCACTATGTGCCAACTTAATAAAATAAAAGTAAATAAATACAATAATTTAAAAGTAAATAAATAATAACCCCTGGCTGTAGTCGTTTGGCAAAATCTCGGCAGGGAACTGATTCCACAGCCTGAGTGTGCATGGGAGGAAATTCCTCTGAATGAATGAACTCCACAATTTTAGTTTTAATAATAAATTTTCAAAAGAGTTTGGCAACGTCTCGTGTGCATTTACTGCTACTTTCCTTGTGAATAGTAAAAAATATATAAATGAATTTAAGTGCAAAGCGTTGCAAAATTCTGCGTAATCAATTAATAAGGCGAACACGATAGTTTAGTTTGCTCCGTCTCAGATAAAAAATAAATATTTTACTTAAGACGTAAATTCAGAATGTGAAGGCAAATTTCAATCAGGCGGGTGGGGTTCGCGGTGGCTTAGAGGTCAGAGCGTCTGGTGTATCCAACCAGAAGACGCAGGTTCAAATGCTTCCCGCGATTGAATTTTTCCTTCACTAAAATAACTTTATAACCTTAGATTGGAAAATGTTAAAAAAAATCACAAAAAGAAAATAAATATTTTTTTGAACAATTTAGATTATTGAAATTATATTTTAAAACTAGCTTTTGCCAGCGACTTCGTCCGCGTGGAATAGTTACTTTGTTCCCTAGTTCTTCGCCCGCGGTTTCACCTGCGTTGCCCTGTTCCTAAGGGTTGTAGCGTGATGTTTTATAGCTTGAAACCTTTCTCATGAATCACTCATTTTCCCAACATTTCCCTTCACTGCTCTGCTCCTATTGATCGTAGCGTGATGAAAAGTATACTATAACCTGCCCAGGAGTATGAAGAACAATTGTACCAAGTTTCGTTGAAATCCGTCGAGTGGTTTTTGTTTCTATAACGAACATACAGACAGACAGACAGACAGACAAAAATTTTACTGATTGCATTTTTGGCGTCAGTATCGATCACTAATCACCGGCTGATAGTTATTTTGGAAATATATTTCATGTACAGAATTGACCTCTCTACAGATTTATTATAAGTATAGATGATTATATAACTCTTTCCTGAACCTCCCACTTTGATTTATCGCATGTTTTCAAAGTCACCCTGTAATGTTTTTCTGATTATGTTGTTAAACAAAGCAATTTCTTTATAAAAATACGTTAACATTAGAAATATGATCGCAAAACTCTCTTTAAGCTGAATACATCATATTCTCAGTAGCGTTGTAAAAGGATGCATTCGTAAATAAATGGCACATAAAGTTATACAATGTTGATCCGATTACGAGCTTCCATTGTGTGTGAGTCGTAAACTTTTGATGTGCAAACTGCGTTATTTTGCGATATATTTTTGATGATAAACAAAGAAAAAAAACTTGAGAAGTAAGCATAAAAATCGTTTGCCTGAGCCTTGTCATGCTTGCCTCAAAATATAAATTCTAAAAAAACGCCCACGTGTTCAGTTTCCAGGTCAAGCGAGGTATTATTGGGTTTGTCTATGAAATTCTCATAAGGTAAGTATCTTGGAGTTTGGATTTGGCAATAAGCTGCCCCTCTGGTACATGGGACCTGAACCGAACTGTGTGGGTATACATTGGCACGCTTCTGCCTAACCTTTCGGGGTATACAGTCGTGATGGTAGGTTAGAGTTATAGATTAGAAACATTTTCAAAACTTTTTGACTAGTTCCTAGTGAGAGCAAACTTATATACAAATGAAAAGTTCTTCTTAATATTATATTCAATGGCAATCAAAGAAGATTGCCTCAAATTAAGCCAACTTGCCCAAAACAAAAGGCACATAGAGACACTAATCCTATTTTCATAACTGTTCTATTGCCTGAGGCACGTAGGTCTAGATTGAACGTAAACATCGACTAGATTGCTCCAGGGTAAGCACACGTATGGTTATATAAATTAGGTCATACTTGGTATTTCTCGTGAGTAGATCGGTTGGCAATATTTCCTATTTTATCGGTTACTAGACTTACCGAAACCGAAAACCTCACAGAAAACAACGCCATTTTCATTTGTGTCCGTGGTTTATTTCTGTCAAATTTGGCAATCCGTTCCCGATGCAAAATGTATGAGAAAATAAATTTTCTTCATAATGTTATTTTTCGTGATTTTTTTTGTTGTTTTTATAGTTATTCTGCTATTCTGGAAGGACAAATACAACAAACTAAATATCATAAAAATCAGTCCACCCGTTCTCGAGTTATAAGTGTTATAAACAACCCGACTTTGTTTTATATATATATAAATTTATGTCTATTAAGAAAAAGTTAAACCGTCTTCAAATACATAAAAATAATGTTATGTGCGAAACAGTTTCAGAAGTCGGTGCCTTTGATTTGATCGGATCTTTTGATTTCGCCACCGACCTCCGAAACTGTTTTGCACATAACATTATTTTTTAGGTTTTTGTAGGCGGTTTTCCGTTTTCATGAAAGTTAATTTATTTCAACGTTTTGTTTAGCGAGTAGAATTTGATGTACCTAGATCATTTAATGGGCCGTTACGCGTTATTGTCATTTTGTTCTATTTTTTTTGTTTGATTAGATCTTGACCAAATTTTTATGGGACCACCTCTGAAGTATGACCTACCAATCAAAATAAGAATCATTAAAATCGATTTATAATTGATCAAACCCAATAACACTTTGCTCGACCTGGCAATCGAGCCAAGGACCTCTAGCGTAGTAGTCCCCTTATACCACGTGTCACTAATTATACAAACATTTAAATGTCCGGCGGACGCTGAATTGTCCATACAAACGTAATACCAAAATAATTCGTAATTCAAACACAATTTAATCAAATTATGTTATTATTCTGATTCGGATACCGTTAATCTAGTCTAACCTTCCATTTCGTGTAGTACACGAAATGGAAGGGCAGGAACCTACTTCACTGGAAATAAAGGACCGAAAAATCGGTCGAAACTTAACAAAGTTATCAAAAATAACATCCACTTACAATTATTTCCAGTGAAGTATTTTTCACGAAATGGTAGGATAGGAATCTAGATTAATGGTATCCGAATCCGAATAATAACACAATTTGATTAAATTCTGCTAGAATTACGATTTATTTTGGTATAACGTTTGTACGGGCAAATCGGTTCGCCGGGCCCTTAACCTACATTACCAATTTTACTCTAAACAGTATTCGATATCTTACTCTTCATCACAAAAGGGCGAAGAGTACTTTAGGCAGGAAAGTGGAGAAGTGCCCATTCGTAGTCGCCTCCTTGACAGCTATTGTTTTCCACTCTCAGATGTTCCCTTTATAGATAAGAGCGTGTCACAGAGTTGAGATTGTCTTTGATAATATTTTATCAGGAAAGTATAAAGAATTTTATTTTTGTCAAACGCGAGGTTGTTTGTGGGCGTTTTAGAAGGATGAATAAATTATTTGCATGATCAAAGGTTACTGAAGTGCCGACACAACTTAATTTGTATTTTGATATAATTATAATGGATGTTTTCTCTTCGCAGATTGGTAATTCAGTTTGGTTTAAATGGGAGGTAACTACTTACACACATAACATACCATCACGCCTGTATTCCCCGAAGGGTTAGGCAGAGGCGTACTTAATATACACCCACACTTCGCCTGATATGTTTAGTTCCCATGTTATAGGGGGCGAGCCTATAGCCATTAACCGGGCTCAAATCCAGACTCCGAGCTGCTACTGAGAATTTCATGGAAACCCAATGACACTTTGCTCGACCTGGGGATCGAACCCAGGACCTCTAGCGTAGCAGTCGCGCTTGGGACCACTAGACTAATGAGGCAGTCACAACTACTTACACAAATAATTATTTCGCTTGTAAATAAATCACTTATTTAATTTGCGAGAGGCATGGGTCTACCAATTACTTATATTATTATGATACATGGACATACCATCACGCCTGTATTCCCCGAAGGGTTAGGCAGAGGCGTACTTAATGTACACCCACAGTTCGCCGGCATATTTAGGTCCCATGTTATAGGGGTCGAGCCTATAGCCATTCACCGGGCACAAATCCAGACTCCGAGCTGCTACTGAGTATGTCATAGAAAAACTCAATAACACTTTGCTCGACCTGGGGATCGAACCCAGGACCTCTAGTGTAGCAGTCGCGCTTGGGACCACTAGACCAATGAGGCAGAAAAAGCCTATTCAGCCATTGTATCAGTATAATGCTACAACATACAAAATTAATAAAAAAGAGGTCGCCTATAACACATCGTGGTCTGTAGTTTCACAATGCAGTCGACACGTTTGGCGTAGCGACTGAGCGATCGGCTTCTGCGCAACGTGTCGTGCATTCGATCCCCACAAGGTGCAGAATATTTGTATGATCTGCAGGTAGTTGTTCCGGGTCTGGGTGTTTGTGTTTGTGAGAATTTGTGTTTGTAAACGCACCCACGATACAAGAGAAAATCCTAGTGTGGGGCAACGTTTTAAAAAATAAAATGCAGTTCTTTATTAAAGACTAGCTTCTGCCAGCGACTTCGTCCGCGTGGAATAGTTACTTTGTTCCCTAGTTCTTCGCCCGCGGTTTCACCTGCGTTGCCCCATTCCTAAGGGTTGTAGCGTGATGTTTTATAGCTTGAAACCTTTCTCATGAATCACTCATTTTCCCAACATTTTCCTTCACTGCTCTGCTCCTATTGATCGTAGCGTGATGAAAAGTATACTAAAACCTGCCCAGGAGTATGAAGAACAATTGTACCAAGTTTCGTTGAAATCCGTCGAGTGGTTTTTGTTTCTATAACGAACATACAGACAGACAGACAAAAATTTTACTGATTGCATTTTTGGCGTCAGTATCGATCACTAATCACCCGCTGATAGTTATTTTGGAAATATATTTCATGTACAGAATTGACCTCTCTACAGATTTATTATAAGTATAGATAGATAAGTACGTAATGTCTGTTATTAAACGCAAGAGAAGTGATATCTTATCTTATCTCTCTTAGTTTACGTCCACTAATGGTACATTACATTATATAACATACTTACGACCATTTTTCATAGTGTTCATTAATTATATTATTCTTACTATTTCAAAAAATATAATAGCATCGGTAATAAAGCAGTGGAAGAAGAGTGAGGAGGTCCTTATCGGTTTAATTTTCATCATCGTTAGGGATAAAGAAAAAAATATAAAACAAATGTTGTTATTTAAAACTTTAATTATTCTTGTTTTTCATGGCGCAACCGACTCCAAATACATTTTATTAATATAACAGTACAAATAGTTCTAAATTAAATGTAAATTATAGTCTATTTCTGTAAAATAATATATCTTAAACCTTTGGACTACATTAATTAGTTTAAATTATAAAATAGTTATTGAAATGAAACTACTTATTTAGGAATTACCGCTTTAGAACCTGTACCTAATAGTAGTTTTATTTAAATATCAAGTTCAAGAATTCAGTATTTAATAAAAAAAAACATTCATAAAAAAGGTAAATATTTTTTTAATGTAAGTAGGTAAATACTGTGACTGAGATTATCAAAGATAAAAAATAGTTGATACTTAATAAAACACACAATTCTTTGAATACACTTAGCGTTAAACATTGTTAAAAAATCATTATACTAAGGAACTTAATATAAAATAATTGATGTTTTTTATTTTGCTCTAAGACATTATTACAAATTAATGATTAACAAAATAATTTCACAATAAGACAAAAATAATAATTACACTTATTATTTACATTAAAATCAAACACTAATCTAAAATTAATTTTCAGTCTCAGTCAGAAGGTTTTCTGAAGTTATTTACATAAACTAAGTACTAATTAAGGACATAATTATTATTAACAATAATATTTAGCAATCTATACCTACGTTTAAGAACATTAATTTATTCCTAATCTCTATTAGGATAATTACTAAAAAAGATTTCCCAGGGTTAAATTTATTGCTAGATAAATATAGCCCCGACAATTGACACAATTTTATTGAAACAAAATTAAGAAATATGCACAATAATTAAATTATATTTAGTAATTTTAATGATATTTATGCTTATTTCGAACACTTCGTAAATTATGAATATTTCTATTTTCTAAAGTGTAAAATTAAAATACTATTTAAAACTAACTTAAAACATTACAACTTAATTCAAACTTAAAAATGTGTACCACGTTGCTTAGTTTAGTTTTTCTTTGACATGAACACTTAAAGCTTTTTAATTTTTAGGCTCGTTTGTCAAACTTTTGACGTAATTAAAGCCGTGAGAAGTATAATAAAAGACATCTCTTTGGATTAAACTTTTTATTTTTGACCAACGATAATTAAAAAGACGTTATATTTTTAATTATTGCTTACCTTCATTAGTGCCTTGAAACTAGAATAATTTCAAGGCATATTTAATGAAAGTATCTTTGTAGTTAAAATAAGATAATAGTTATTATTACGAAAAAATTTACTTGAAATAATATAAAAAATCATTTTATCAGAGACGCTCTTAATTACTCTCCAAATAATTATACTAATTCAATAGCTTAATTATTTAAAATAATTTTTCCAAAGGACCAAATATCACCTAACAAATTACATTAAAATGATAATATGACTCAAAGGACCACAGTAAAATAAAAATATTATAAGCATTAGAATAAAATAAAATAAAAAATAATTGCATGTTAGATAACTGCAAACCAATGCCGCCAAGCATTCAAACGTGGGAATTTCTTTCAACATTATAATAATAACATTATCAGAATAATTTTAAAAATGATACTGGCACATAATAGGTATCTACACAATATAATACAAAAGAACTGAATAAAGAAGAACTCAATGATTTTTTAAATTTAAAATTTAAAGACTACCATCCATTTTCCAAAATGTACAATCTATTAAGGATTATTATTTATCATGTTGGCAGATTTTTTTACCTATAAATGCTACTGCAAGTAGGTATATAACTGAGATTATTTTGCTGAAGTACTTAAATCATATCAATCATACTAAGTGGAAAAGATATATCGATAATAGTAACATGCAACAGAAGGTGATCTTTTACAGTATATCTGACAATAAATTTTATTTATTTAGTATTCCAATATCACCAACTAACAAATAATAAACAAGTGTCTTCGACACAATACAGGAGAGAGGTTTCTTTATCTTTAGGCTTACTAGAAATATTCTATATGTAATTTAAAACTGATTACGTTTTAACCATTTCATGTATTTCACCTAACTACTTTAACTCATTTAATTCAAACATGCGTCCCGGCTGTCAGCTGGGTGCCATTACCTGAAATTGAAGGCAATATTAATAAAATGCATCAGTAATCAATTTGTTGAGGTTACCATATCGATCATTTATAATATCATTCTTCCTTCCAAATTAATGTGGAAACCCACAATATTAATGATCTTAATTTATGGCTTTTTATATTGTTGCTGGCACAGAGAAATGTAGAAAGTAAGGCTGTTATTATCATCACTTTTGGTCACGGGTATCCTCTCAGTATGAGAGGGGTTAAGCGATGGTCCAACACGCTGGCCTAGTGCGGGTTGACAGAATTCACACACCGAAAAAATCTCTCAGGCGTGCATTTTTCACAATATACCATCTCGCCTGTATTCTCCGAAGGGTTAGGCAGAGGCGTACTTAATGTACACCCACAGTTCACCGATATGTTTAGGTCCCATGTAATAAGGGGCGAGCCTATTGCCATTAACCGCGCCCAAATACCAAACTCCGAGCTGCTACTGATAATTTCATAATTTTATAGAAAAACCCAATAACACTTTGCTCGACCTGGGAATCGAACCCAGGACCTCTAGCGTAGTAGTCGCGCTTGGGACCACTAAACTAACGAGGCAGTCTCCTCACAATGTTATCCGCCACCGTTTAAGCAAAAGATATTTAATTATAAATACGCACATAATAGCGGAAACTCAGAAGTGCGTGCCTTAGATTTAAACTGGCTGACCTACGACTTGGAGGTCGTATTTCATGATCAAACTCAAAATCACAAACCTAACCTAAAACTAACCTGTGCTCTAGAAACAGGTACACGTCAAGAAAAAATCAGAAAAAAACATGTAAAGGGACCATTTCTGCCTCCTGGTATTTCCAAAACAAATACTTAGCCGTTGTTTTATTGTTGGCGGTGAAAGTACCTTTGGTAGTTATCTGATTGGTCTGCAAGTTTCCTTGACTGGACGGTGGGAGAATATACAAAGCTCCTGAAGACTGCGAACATGATTTAGGCACCTGTTTGGAAAATATAAGTTTTAATAACAGTAGGAACTAAATACAGAATAGCCACTCTCCGCTCTCCCTACGGTCGATACCTCACTGCCCCGCTGTACTTCATCGTAGCATTTGTGTTCTATTAAATTACATCACACATCATCACCCCTCTACTCTCCGAAGGGTTAAGCAGAGGTGTACTTATGTATAATTACAGTTCACCTCATATGGGCAGCAGACGTGCTTAGAAGCTATACGAATGAAGCTAAACAAGAAATTATAGAAATAATAATAATGTAAACTTGTGTCTCATTTATAAATAATGTACATATTACAGTAAGTTTACATACGAACGTCAAATCGCTCGGAGCATTTCTCTACAGTGTCGATGATGGCGTCAAGGTAAAATTTACATTAGTATTTTGTATTGACTAATTTCTGAGTTTGAGTGTGATAAAACTAAACTTCTTATAAAATACGTATATTATACAGCCAAGTTTGTTTTATCTTAAAGCTAACCCTTAACACTGTTAAAAAGTTGAGAAGACGTCATCATGATTAAGTTATTTATAATCGAGTCTTGAAGAAGTAAAATTCTATGGAAAAGGAACTTATGAAAAATTCCAAACATTTTAGTTTCATCCACCCTCTAAAAGTCTTAAAGACTATTATTTAATAATTTATCAACTTCTATTTTAAGCTATCTTGATACTACGTAATCATAACTAAAGCTATCTACCCCGACTTTAAGTAAATCTCAAAGGTCGTTAACAAACTAAAGACGATATTCATTTAGATATTATTTAGTGCTCAGTAACTATTCCTACTATACCCAAAGGCCTAATATAAAAGCTGCCTGCTCACTACCTAAATTAGAAACATGACCACTGCGAAAGTGATATTAATCTTGGAAATAGCTAGTAGTTATATTATTGATGAATTATACGGTCTAATAAAAAAGCAATCATAGTTATATTGCTTAATGATACATTTAAATAGTATTTAAACCATTCGATATTAAGAATGGTTTGTAAGTACAAATTGGTAGGTTTTATTTTGGTTTTGTTGATGGGACAGAAGGCGTTATCAAGGGCCTACCCTTGTTCGTTTTATTATTTTGATTAATTAAGTATCTATTCTCATTAGCTTTATCAATAGAAACTCCTTATTGATATTCTTGGAATCAAAAACAAAATCATCTTTAATAAGCAATCAATCTATTTTGATTCAACATAAACCATCACGCCTGTATTCCCCGAACGGTTAGGCAGAGATATACTAATGTACGCCCACAGTTCGCCGGTATGTTTAGGTCCCATGTAATAGGGGACGTGCCTGTTGCCATTAACCGAGCACAAATCCAGACTTCGAGCTGCTACTGAGAATTTCATAGAAAAACCCCATAACACTTTGCTCGACCGGCAGTATTCTGATTCAATAGGTTTCCAATAGTATTCATTTATTGAAACTTCCTCTTTACAAGCTTCATATCTATCTACCTTAGTGTGTACAATCAATTACAATCTTGTATCTAATTCAGGTATGACCCAAAATTTATATAATACATTATATCATGGTTACATTTCACCGCAAAACACCTGGCCTTTTTTCATATTATTAGATTTTCATATTATGACTTATGTTAATGATAGACTTACTTGAGGCTGTGCGCCACTGTTGGTTGAAGAAGATGATGCCAGTGGACTGGTAACGGGCCTTGAGGATGATGATGATGACGGTGACGTCACTGATGGTACTATTACAGAAATGGTTGGTTTTAATATTTATGTTCAGACACATTCATGAAACAAATCACATGATGATAAAGATTTTTAAGATTATAAAATGAAATTACAATGACATAGTAATAAAAAAACATGTCAGTTTAATATATGTAACAATAATAAAAAGCAGCTTTAATGATATTCGCGTTAGAATCAGAAATATATTTTATATATAATATCAAATATTCTTAAACTTGGACGAGTAAAGGTTGACCATGCGCACGAAAATTATCAAACATTACATGCTAAAATAGAAAAAAAATATATAACAATAAATTACCTGGAGGGTGATTGGCATTCCTAACAGAATAATATGGCGGCGGTGCTGGTTTGCCAACTGGATTTGTATTCATCTGTGGGATGTACGCTGTTGACAAATTGTGTGATCAGATTTTAAAAATTGATAGATACATAGGCAAAGCAGTGATAGCCTAGTGGTATGACCGTTGGACTGCCAAGTCAAAGATCTCGAGTTCGAACCTAAGGCACCCCTCTGACTTTTCGAAGTCATGTGCGTATTAAATAGTTAATTATTACGCGCTTAAACGGTGAAGGAAAACATCGTGAGGAAACCTGCATGCCTGAGAGATTTTCTCGATGGCGTGTGAAGTCTGCAAACCCGCAATAGGCCAGCGTGGTGGACTATAGCCTAATCCCTCTCATTCTGAGAGGAGACCCGTGCCCAGCAGTGGCAATAAATATAATTAATATGAGCTATTAAAAATATAATGAATAAATAGATTATAACTTGACTGCCTCATTAGTCTAGTCGTCCCAAGTGCAACAGCTACACTAGAGGTCCTGGGTTCGATCCCCAGGTCGAGCAAAGTGTTATTGGGTTTTTCTATTAAATTCTCATTAGCAGCTGCTAATGGAGTCTGGATTTGTGCCCGGTTAATGGCTATAGGCTCGCCCCCTATAACATGGGACCTAAACATACCGGCGAACTGTGGGTGTACATTAAGTACACCTCTGCCTAACCCTTCGGGGAATACAGGCGTGATGGTATGTTATGTTATTATAACTCTGATTATCAGCGTTCGATTTGTGCAAAAGTTCATGTTAAATAATAAATAAAATTCATAAATAAAATTCATGTCATAACATAGTCATATAGTCATGTAGTATGTAGTAAAGGAATATTAAAATTACCCATGTATATATTCATTCCCTCTAAATTGCTCCTAATTCAAAGCTTTCCAATGTATGAACACAAACATTTATGTCTGATTGTTAAATTCGTGTCAAGGATAACATAGAAACCTCATAATGTCATACTTCAATAAGACTCATAGTCAGTAGAACTCACGCAAGCGTTTGAAGTACCCTACCCTGGCCAGTTTGTAAACAAGGTAAGTACTCTACAACACTTCGAATCCTAGTCGCCAGTATATTATATAACTACCTACTCGCTATTACCGGCGGAAACACTTGCGTCTCAAAGGACCTTTTGAGACAAAAATTAGTTAATATGTACTTCATCAATATGAAATCTCGTTTAGGCGTCAAAAGGTAACAGACAAACACAGTTACTTTCACATTTATAATATATTAGAATGGTAGTAGATTTATAGACTCACCTACAGGAGCACTGCCTCTCAAATACGGGTTGCCGTAAGTAGCAGCATATCTTACGTCTTCTCCAGTTAGGACTACACCAGGACTTGACATTGGTATCACTGTCAAAGAAGGATATTGTTAATTTCGATTATCAAAACCAGTCATTATTCATAGGCTCGCCCCCTATTACATGGCACCTAAACATACCAACAAACTGTGGGTTTACATTAATATATCTCTGCCTAACCCTTTGGGCAATGCAGACGTGATAGTATTCTATGTGAAACAAGTCATTTTGGTAAAAATAAACTAATATGGAAAAGCAAAATAAAAGTTTTAGATCGAATTGTTACTATTCCATTGAAATAATGATTAGAAAATCTAAATCTCTCGTAAATTTACTAATGAACTTAGCAAGATGTTATCATTATCACCTTGTTCATCTCCTTCTTACAGAATAAAATGACTAAAACAATGGAACATTGTAAAAGGCCACGGCATAAAATATTTTCAACAACTACGTCACAATAAATTAGAGTTCCTTGCTATATTTTATTACGTATTATACAAATTTTCAATTCATTGTTATTTAAATTATAATCGATTACCTAAATCAGCTATAGATTGTTTTTAATATTTTTGAAAGTATTCTTCTTGAAGTTTACCTTAAAATATCAACTGTGATAATGATTGGATCTTTTCATTTTAATATAGATAAGAGGATGATGTTATTACTTTATCACTTTGACACTTTTTTTTACCATGCGGACCAAAGGACCAAATTTCAATTAAATGATATACAGGACTGCTTTTGACAATCATTTCTTATTTTAATCAAGGAGAGCCATGATATAAAATAATTATCATGCTTGACGTGAATCAAAATCTATATATTCACGTCCATAACATTAAGTCGCCTTGTTTGTAAAGTATTTTTAAACCAAAATGTTCAAAGTGTTGTGTCTCGGTATATTTTGGATTAATTTAGTTATCTGTAAGTACAAGTATCAGATTGGTCTTTAAAACAGTGTTATCGATTTAAAATAATTTATTCGGGATAAGTATTTAACAATCATTCTATTAATAAATAAAATGCTTTTTAATAATTAAGTATAATTTATCATTGATAGAGGATTTGAAGACCATTAAATGCTTTCTAATGTTTGTTAGACAACTGACACGTTTTATCTTCTTCATTTTCCTATTAAATAACAATAAAGTTACGTAATAATCTTTTACATTGCGTTGATCGCGTGCCACTTTTATTGCCAGATTAGAAAAAACAATTGGAGGAATCTGAATCCTTGATTCATTTCTTTGAAATGACAAATCTAATAGTTCCGGAAATATCATCTACTAGCTTCTCCCCGCGACTTCATCTTCGTGGAGTTCAGAATTCGGTCCGACCTGGATGAAAAGTAGCCTATGTGATATTTCAGACTAATTTATTTCTATGTATTTCATACAAATACGTTCAACCGTTTTGGCGTGATCCGAACTGTAGCATTTATAATTGTATGAAATGTGGAATGCGCTTCCCGAGTGGGTCTTCCTCGATAGATATAATCTGGGTGTCTCTAAATCACGAGTCAATTGGTTTCTTCTAGGCAAGACCGTTCCATCGTAGATCGCAGTGTCTCTTAACATCAGGCGAACTGGCGGTCAAGAATAAGCCTATCATGAACAAAAACAATGTAGTATAATTTACCTACTTATCTACCTAAATACTTAATGGGAGCGAAATAGAGAAATGGTTAATCACAAAATCTCAAATATCGACAGCGGAAATTTGGCTTGTAGATTGCTTATAAATAACAGACATAATTTATAATTGTTTGTAATAATTATAATTGTTTCGATTGGCCTTACAACTAGGTTTTTTTTTTTCATTATAGGTAAAGTGTGCGATGTTGGAAATGAAGACTGCACGACTAAGAGTGCAAATAACAGCTATGGTCCTTTTGTAAATGGGTTTGACAACATAGTTGAAGCTTCTGACCCATTACATCGAGATATTATTCAAGCTAACTTGCCAACCATCAAGTATCAGCTATCTAATGCATCAATGGTGGGAATGAAGGATTGTGTTGTAACGAGACTGAAGTAAGTCCTTTCCAATATTCACATAATTAGAAACTGTGCTTGCCTCGATCAATCTATAGATGGGTGACTATTCTTAACATATCGAGACCCCTCAAGCACGTTAAGTCCTGGTTGTTATACGAACACCTATGACAATAGTTAATGGTAGAAGCCCAAAAAGGCTGACAGCCAGTGTATCCTTAAGATATCGGCATTGCCCAGATATTAGGTTTCCGAAGTATTTAAGTTATATAAGATGGCTCTTGCTACGTGTACAATTTAGGCTGAGTTAGACTAAAAGCGGATGATGGACATTTACTTACTATTTTCTTAGAACATGCACAGGGAAAAAAAATATCCAGTGGTATTCTACTCACATTATTTTTCACAGATTTATTCACAGAAACAAATTGTTGTTTACCAAATATATTTGACATCTTTACAAAAACTGTTTTTGTTGTAGAATCGAACGAAAAGAATCAAGTTTCCAGTTTAATTTGGAGTGTCCTCGCATTGTTATAAATTCCGAGTATGAAGTGAAAGGAAACATGGCTGATTTGTTTGTCGAAGGGAAGGGCACGTGTACGATTTCCTGTGGTAAACATTATTCTATTATTATTTATTCAATTCGTAACTGTTCTACTGATAATTGGGACCCTCCGATTTATTAGTAAAGGTATTACGAATAAGGGATCATTATATAGTTATGGTTTATAGATTACCTATGAATAAATAACCTTGAGTCACGCCTTCGTAACTTACGTTGTTTCACTTTAGTGCACATTAAAAAATCTGATGGCTGTTGGACGCAATTTAACTCTTTTGCAAACAAAGTAGGTACACATTGAAAATTAAAAAAAAAAAACAAATCATTTAACTTTACATAGTACAGGAGAAAATAGAGAATTAAAAATCAAATATATAATATGTATTTGCAACAAGAATTACTCTACTCAAAATTATAACTAAAGTCTTTGTTTCAGATGATTATGTATTTATGTTCAATGGCATATTTGAGAAGGATAACGGTGAAGACGATAAACCTCACGTTCATATCAATAGTCATGATGTCAATGTTGAAGCCAAAGGACGGGTGAAATTTGAATTTAACAATCTTTTTGATGGCGATAAAGTGAAATGTGAGTTTACTAATCAGCCTGACAACGTAGACAAAGTGCTATGTCAAATATCTTGTCGAAAATTTATTGTGTTGAGCATTAACATATGTTAAACATTTCAAAGACAATATAAATTCTATTTTTGACTAATTTTTGACTGACACATATAAACGTATAGGCACACAGACACACACACTTAAACATACACACATGGACCTTTAACACTAAAGCTCATAAGTACAATTGCTTCATTTGCTCGACATCCGTATGTCGCAACCGGGATCCAGCAGAATACCAGCGCCTGGTGTTAAAGCCTGGCACATGCTGAGCTGGGTACCCATTTGCTGCAGCGAGACGCACAGATAGTAGGTAAAATGTGAAAAGGGTTTTTATTCTCGTATTGTGGCAAATAAACGTTTTTCATTTCATTTCATTTCATATTTAATTAGAAGCGTCACTTAATACGATTTGAACTTATTTTCAATTGAATTCGGTTTTATAAAATTCATAATTTTATGGTTTCAGCTGATGCAGTCCACAAATTTATTAATGAAAACTGGAAAACTATAGACAAGGTGATCCGGACACCAATAGTAAACAGTTTTATGGAGCTCTTCATAGATAACTTAAACTCTTTCTTGGAAGCTGTGCCAGTTGAAAATGTTTTATCAAGTGATTCAATTGACGTTATAAGCTCATTGGAAGATAATAAGCTAGTTATATATACTACTGGTAAAATTTAAGGAAGTATGAATAAATTCTAGGATATTGTTTTGTTTATAAATAAAGCATCAAAATGTAATATAACTATTTTAAATATGTAGTAGGTATATCAGAAATTTAGGTCAACTTGCGGACGTCTGATTTTTTTTTTATGGGATAGGGGGGTAAAGTAGCAGACGAATCGTCTGATGGTAAGCGATTACCGCCCCCCATGGACACCCGCAACACCAGAGGAGCGCGTTGCCAGCCTTTTAAAAGGGGATTGGGCCTCCGGTATCCTCACTCACTCGGTGAAACACAACGTAAGCGTTGTTTGACGCTGGTTTTCTGTGAGGCCGTGGCATCACTCCGGTTGAGTCGAAGCATAGCTCTCCCACGTAAAAAATAGTGAATTCATCAAAAATCTTTCATATTTCTTCTCAGATTCAAAGAATTTATTTTAGAAGCTTGATCAGTACTTCTCATTAAATGATATCAAAGTGCTTTAGATAATAGTCTGTAAACAAAGTAATAAAGAAAACATATAATTGTGTTCTGTATTAATTTGTTTAAAGATAGATCGGTGACCCTTTAAATTCTTAAAAAATATTTATCTATTGGGTCTGCTATTTGTTACTTGACAGATTAATAGCGGTTATTATTAGCGGTTACCTATTAATCTAATATCAATATTTATAAGGAAGTACGAGTCATAAGGCTATTCACGGCAACTTACCATCAGGGCCAACGATGCCTCCTAACCGTCCACAGCTCTGCTGACGATGCAAAGACCCGCAGTGACTAGGGTATGTTGATCCATCAGTGCTTCTCGACAGAGAACCTGACAGGGAGTCTGAGGGCACTGGTGGGGCGTAGTCCCGGGAATAGTCCACATAAGGGACATAGCCGTTGCTTTGGCCGTGGTGCTGGGGAAGAAAAAGGTTATTAAAGACGCTGTTTGATTTATGTAGCAATGCAGGGCTGTAAAAAATTTGGTCATTTCTAGTCTACTGATTACGATACAAGATTTAGATAGAACTGTTTATATCGTTTTCATTTTGTGGACGACCATGATTATCATCATCATCATTCACTAATTCTAGAGTGATAATCAGGGAGTGCAGCATAAAAAAGTACGCAATTAAATCCTGATTGTAGAGAAACTTATATGTAACAAGAATAATGATATAACATACATACTATCACGTCTGTGAGACGAGCCTGTTGGCATTCATCGGGAACAAATACCAAACTCCGAGCTGCTACTGAGAATTTCATAGAAAAACCCAATAACACTGCTCCACCTGGGGATCGAACTCAGGACCTCTACCGTAGCAGTCGCACCTGGGACCACTAGAATAATGAGGCAGTTAGTCTAAAACTAATTAAATTATGATATAAAAACTTAATTATAGGTTTATGTTATAAACTCTTAGTCTGAAGCTGCTTACAATCGACGTAATTCTCCGTCGACATAATTCTTTAAATAAAATTAAAATTCTTTACAATCCAAAACTTAGTACTTATGTCTAGACACTTCATCCATAATATAATGTTAAAGATTAGGTTAATTATATTTCTCAGGTACAGTCGACATAAGAATTAGCTGACGACATCTATGTTTGGACAAAGATCAAAATGTAGTGTAATAATCTGTAACGCAGTATAATATCGTTCGCTGCTTGTAAACCGAACTCTTTTATCAACTGTACCTACGTTAGATAAACAAAACTTCAGAAGACGCATAATACTCGACACGTAACAAGTCTCTCATATTATTATTTTCTCATAATTTAGCATTGTTATGCCTCGCCAACTGTAATTCTACCCACGTATAAAATGATATCTTCCCAAGAAATATTTTATACGGTTTTACTTGCGAAGTAGGTGGGTTTGGTCGAATGAAATTGCGAGAGCCGTTTGTTTGTGCGAGGGGATTAAACATTTAAAACGGAGGTCATGTTACAGGATCGTATGATGTTTTTTTTAAGAAAATGTATTCTAGGAAGATTGTTGCAAGTATCGAATGTTGTCTGTGTGTATTGGCAATTATGTAATTGTAAAACATTTTATCTGTGTGTTATTAAACGGGGTATAATTATTCACCGATAATACCTAAGTACATGTAGTATTATCAATAAGAAGGGGAATTCTGGTACTTTTAAAATTCAAAATATAATTTCGGTTCAGTTTCAATGTCATAAAATGTCACCTTCGAGTCAATTTTCGATCTCAGTTTTACCTAACGTGTTTGTGTTTGGCATTGTTTTATAGTTTAGTATAAACTTTACTACATTATTTGGAATGATCACATTTATCTTTTTATTTTTATTACGTACCAGTTTTAATTACTCTTCCAGATATTCGCATTTATGTTATTATCAATAGCTTCACACAATAAACGTCAGTTTCATGTTAAGGGCTTAATCAAATTATTATTAATAATATTAAAAGCCTTTAGTGTCCCAAAAATCCAGGGCAAAGGCCTACAAAGGCTTGTTCAAATTGTTAACAACAAAAAAAAAACACACGACCACGAAGACTAATACACAATTCCTGCACATACAAACGCTCCAAGCCTTAATATTTAATTTCTAATTCCACACATCCCGAGAACAATCCCGCAATAAATCTAACGTACCTTAAAATTCAAGTTACTGATGGGCTGGTTGAAATCCCCGCTGTATCTCTGATACTGTTTCATGAGCTCATTGTCATAGCCCGAGTCTGGGAGTGGTACTGGACCAGCTAGGGGAAGCCCAAGGTTTGAAGTAAGGTGCAAAGTTGGATGAAGATCTGTTTCTGAGCCCGCATTTGAGTTGTCCTGTGTTAATGAAATTTAAGTTTTTAATACAAACGACCTAAATTCTAACAAATACTTTAAGGTTAAAATGGAAAAGATGTTATGGCAAGTAGAATTTGATGCTGATATAATCGTACGTAAACAGAAAAAATCTCCTGTTAATGTTTTGTTGATTATATGCGAGACTCTAATGGTTGGATCAAACCAAATTTCATGTATCTGTATCCAACGACTTAAACTAGATTTCCAACTAGGTTTTTTATAAATAACTAACCATTTCGCAGCTTCCTTCAACCTGTCTCAGTTCCAGCTTAAGATCACTGATATTAGAACTCCTATCACAGTCCTTGAACTGATCTACACAAGTCTTCCCCAAATCTGTTATATCTGGTTTCTTTACATCTGTCTTCTTGGTCTTCTTCTGACACAGCATTATAATCAGCATAATTATTAAAACAAAAATCACAGCTGATGACCCTCCAGCTATTATGAAAACTAAAGGATACGTTTCTGAAAAACAAAGGAAATTCAAACCAAAACTTTAATTTTTGAAAAAAAAAAAGTTTTTATTTATTTTAGTAGTTAAAAGTTAGTTCATGTACCTACATTAAGTGTCAAAAACTTTGTTCTTTTATAAGTATCTTCAATTTAACCCCTTTAGGTAAATTTCTAACCTAAAGGTGTCATGTCATATTCAGAATAATAACATAACATAACATACCATCACGCCTGTATTCCCCGAAGGGTTAGGCAGAGGCGTACTTAATGTACACCCACAGTTCGCCTGGTATGTTTAGGTCCCATGTTATAGGGGGCGAGACTATAGCCATTAACCGGGCACAAATCCAGACTCCAAGCTGCTACTGAGAATTTCATAGAAAACTCAATAACACTTTGCTCGACCTGGGGATCGAACCCAGGACCTCTAGCGTAGCCGTCGCGCTTGGGACCACTAGACTAATGAGGCAGTCATTCAGTCAGTCAGTCACACTTACATTTCTGAGAATTTTACCTAAAGGTGTCATGTCATTCTCAGAATAATGACTAGTGTCATGATACTCACTCGCAGGAACCAAGTTTATTTCGATGCTATCCATGCCATAAACATTGACAACGGTACAGTTATAGTGGCCAAAATGTTTTGAATCACTTCGGCGCACAATCAGAGTCGACTTCGTCATCCGATCCGTAAGAGTTTCTTCCAAAAACGCATACTCCTGAAAGAATACTTCCAATGTAACGATACAAACTATTCCGAGGACAGGAAAACTTGGCTAACTAAAAGTTTTATACAAAAGTTCTGCAAAGATAAGAGCAGAAACATATTCATTCCGTATTTCTAGGTAAAACAGAATTTTTAAATTTCTGTTTGTTGAATACATTTAAGCGGTAAAACAAAAGAATTGTTTTATCTCGAGTGCTGTTCGTGTATTTTTTTGCCTTTTTTATTTCTCGTTTGAAAAATCTTGGCCTAAGTTTTCTTAGCGAGCCCCCCTGTTTAAATAAAGGGGAAATTTGCTGCTTCTTATTTCACTCCTATCATAAATTATGCAACTATGTTTTGTTTTTTTTTTTTAAAACGTTGCCCCACACTAGGATTTTCTCCTGTGTCGTGGGTGCGTTTACAAACACAAATTCGCACATACACAAACGCCCAGACCCGGAACAACTACCTGTAGATCATACAAATATTTGTTCCGTGTGGGGATCGAACCCATAACACGTTGCGTAAAAGCCGAATTCTCAGCCGCTACGCCAAACGTGTCGTCAATGTCAATGTTAAAGCAGCTTTTTATCGTTTGTGCTGTGCTGCAATAATGGCTATATAATTTTAATGTAATAATGTTTATGAAAGACACACAGCAAAACTAGCACATATTGTCAGAACATCATATTATTAGTTCGTACTAACAAAGCAACGAGTCTCATATTACCTAAGCTCCCATTGAAAACTTCTATGAAATTTTAATACTTTTCCTTTGTTTCACTTAGAATTATCTCCGGGATGACTCTAATTTCATTAACTTCAGTAAAACTTGACGCTTTAGACATCATAACGAGGCATTAATTAGAATAAAGTCTAAGTCTGTAATATCAATTGTATGTAATATAAATTTTTGTGTTTTTTTTTTGCATTTTCCATGCTAAGAAAAATTCAATTAGAATTTTTCCTTTAATAAAATAACAGTAACAATAAGTCAGCCGAGCGAGTGACATATCGCAGGTTCAACTCATCCGTTGCACTATAGACAAATCTACAGAAAGGAACAATAATTTGCTAGCTTGAGAAATAGTAAGTTTATTAGTACCTGCTATTAGACTGTTGTAGAAAATATCATAATTATAGCTTCACATGCAAGAATTTGTTAAAAAACATAAATCCATTTATAATATGTGGATTTGTTTGTGTTATTATAGTCGTCTTCAATATATGTCGGTAAACCGACAAATATTTCCATTATCATCAATTTGATAATATTATTATTAATGTTGTTAAAGAATTTAACAGTGACATTAGGGACATAAAGGTCATCATAGGTTTTTGTGAGATAAAATATCTCGAACATTTAAAGCAGTTGAGATTTTAAAAATAAAGAAAAAATAGGATTAAATTACCTGGTTATGAAAGGAATTGATCTCGCTTCCTCCAAAGGTCCACACAATGTAGTCAGGCTTAGGGACGGAAAAGGAAACGCATTCAATCCTCACACTGTCCCCTTCGATGCCATACTGTGTTTGATTTGATATTATCTTCGGCGGTCCTACAAAAATATTAGGAATAAAGTCCCCGTAATATTTTCTGTCATTTTTTCTTCATATTATCGAAATATTTTGAAGGGTCTACTCCACAAGGGGCTTATTTAAAATAAGCTACAAAAAGAATTCTTAGAAAAGGCGTATTCAGCAGAAGGTAATTTTAGTATACGTGTAGGTGTTCTAATAAAATCTTATAACCACAATTATACAAATTATTAATACCACACAAGACACAAGTCGAATAAATTGAAAATTTTTACGATTTTTTTATGAATTTTACTGTCGAGCAAATTACCGGCAACTTTACTCGAAGTTGTTGAAACGGCGTAAAAAGAAAAATAAGTAAACCTGTTAGCCATAAGTTTTCAAAACATTAAACAATTACCTAATACTTATCTTAATAAACCGAAATAACAGTAGTTACATTAGTCCTTAAGCTTTTCTGGATCGATAAACTGGCTACGACGTATAAGCTGATTCATAAACTTTCATAGAATAATCTGAATCAAATTACCTAAATAATAATATATTCAATAGTCTATACACCTACCTACAATATACTTGTATAACCATAAATAGTTGTGACCCACTTCCAAACTAACGTCTAAATAAGGACGACGAGCTTCCGAGAATTAGATCCATACCCAAATCTACATGAACATATTATAATTGATACAAAGTCAACAACAATTTAAATAAGGCCTTTACAGCACTATTCAATTTACATGAAACGAAAGTTGAACATGCAAAGAGCGACCCATAACTATATTTATGGGTAAGAACTTGGAACTTCCAAGTTAGGGACCGCTAAGTTGGCTAGTTCGCAAGATGTTCAAATTGAAATGACCTCGCCAACGAGGCAGCACTTGCTCAGTACAGGTCGAGTTGGAAGTTGGCAGAGTTTAGATCTTACATCTTAAAGCGTATGTATGTTTAAGAAGTTGTGCATACGTGTTTGTAGTTTTAAAGATGGAGAAAAAAAATTAAGTTATGTTAATGGTATCATAATTTTACTTATTTACGTAATTATTCTGATGATGATTATAATAAACGATATCATAAATACATTCTCTTACTTTGATCATTTTAAAAACTATATATCTCAATTTTTCACATCTGTGTCTATTGTCTAGGCCAATTCAGGTAATCAAAAACATTCAATTATAGTTTCGATACAGTCTGAATATAGTAAACGTCAAGTGATATTCTCATAAACTAAGAAACAACGTCAAAAGTGATGAATTTTTAATAATATCGAAAATATCACCCTAAAATAGACATAGTTATACATCGAATGACAAAGCGAAAAATACAAACTTTACAAAAGTATAAGCGAAAATATTAATTTTGAAAGCAATTTTGTTAAATAACCTTGTGAAAAATACCAAACAATTATAATTCCTACCTTTGATATAAACCATGGCAGGGACTTGAACGTCTTGTCTATTTTCAGTACTAGCTTTACACCAGTATTGTCCAGCTGAGTGTGGTGTCACAGTGACTGTCAAATTTGGTGACTTGCCGACCCTCTGTTTTAAAAAAGTAATGAACAATTTTATCTCTTTCCTTTAAAACATTCATTTGATCCGAGATTCTACTACCTATCATCTCATTTTAATGACATCAAAATAACTAAGAAAGGATAAGAAGAAAAGTAAAAAGAAAGAAAGGAAAAGATATTTTAATGTGTCATTTTATTTTATGACTTCAGCAGTTTATCCAGATTTGAAGCCATAATGACATCAAAATTACTTAGAAAGGATAAGAAGAAAAGGAAAAGGAAAGAGAGGAAAATATATTTTAAAGTGTCATTTTACTTTGTGACTGGTTTATCCAAATTTGAAGCCCTTGTTGGCATACCACTTCCACCTTCTCTGATTTTGGATACATCAGTTCGGTGGTACAAGGAAGGAATTAAAAGATATGGTGAATGATTATGAATGGACTGTGTGAGAGATAATATGACTGTAAAGGAAGTTACCGATGAGATTTCAGCTAATGATATTTAAGGAAGAATAAGACACTACACCGACCCCGAGTTATTAGAATGACGTCAGTAAGATGATGATTGATATATTATGTCTTAGTGGACAAATCACATATATACACTCACGCCTTTTTTTTCAGAAACTATAGACTGCCACTTGCTACGATTCTTACATACTACTTTTGCTTTTTCCACATTCATACATCTTCTCATACATACACGCCGCTTGCGAGTGCTACGCACTTTACCTTTTTGAAGGATTTCGCCAAATTATAATACTTACAATAAATCTCTCATGTTCATATCGCAGCCACTGTATCTTCGGTGGGGGATGACCATCGACGATGCAAGACAGTGTAACCAACGAACCCGTTTCACCTTCGATGGCTTGAGGTGTTACTTTAATTGACGGACCATCTGAAACAAGATTAGATTTATAATGTGGTACTGGACTTATTCTCTGAATAACGGTAACACACAGACCGTATTTTCTGTTACATTTATGCGCGACAATAAACAATTTCAGCAAGATTTCTAGGAAAATATAATTGTAATGTTGAGAATTTTCTAATAGAAAATTCAAATAATACTTTATCTGATCAATTTTGTGTTCAATTATTGATGTTATTCATGAATTATGACGTAAGTACCTACTAGGTTACTTTATGTATAGTCAGAATCAAATTATATATCGGGACGAACAGATTGCTCGTAGGTAATCTACAATAAATAAATTGAACTTTATACCAGTGGGATACAATTCACGTCAGAATGACAGCTACTGTATACTGTATTCATTCAGAAATATCCCTCGTATCATTGCGATATTAATTTTCTTGATTGTTTACGTCATTTTGGACACTGCATGACCCGATATATTTCATGCTGATGGTACATTTGCGAAAAACGTTACAACCTTTTTCGAAGCAGAAGACGGGTTACCTCAAAGTATAATGTTCGTATAAAGACACCCATTTTAACCCCGGGAACGCTACCAACACATTGAATGCAAAGTAAATAACCTCCTTTATTATAAAATAATATACCTGGCAGCTAATTAAAATGTTACCTAGGTAAAAATAAACAGCGCCATATTTTAACTCGATTTTCATCATATTTTCTGCTGTTGCTAAGTTGTATATGACAGCAAAGGGTGGAATTTTTAATTTGCTAGAAATATCAGAATAACTTCGTAAGTAATTGGCGTTAGCTATATTAAATCTTTTATAAGATCTTAGAACTTTTAGATCTGTACTACATATTTCATATCGAAGTTAACGGTAAACACACAATCACGACTGTATTCCCCGAAGGATTAGGCAGAGGCGTCCTAATAAACACTCACAGTTTGCCGCTATGTATAGGTTTTTGACCGTGCACAAATCCAAACTCCGAGTGCTTACTGAGAATTTCATAGAAAACCCAAGAACACATTGTACAAGGCATTGAAAATAATGATCTATATTTTGGATAATAACCACTTCATAATCCAGAATGCTTTGTTTGAAACTACATACATACCATCACGCCTGTATTCCCCGAAGGATTAGGCAGAGGAGCACTAATGTACACCCACAGTTCGCCCGTATGTTTAGGTCCCATATAATAGGGGCTGAGCCTATTGCCATTAACCGGGCACAAACCCAGACTCCAAGCTGCTACTGAGAATTTCATATAAAACCCAATAACACTTTGCTCGACCTGGGGATCGAACCCAGGACCTCTAGCGTAGCAGTCGCGCTTGGGACCACTAGACTAATAAGGCAGTTTGTTTGAAACTATACCCAATTAAAACAATGAGCAATCTTATTTTAATATTATAAACGTGAAAGTTTATGATGATGTATGTATGGATGTTTGTTACTATTTGGATTTAAATAAAATTTGGCACAGAGATAGATTATAGTCTGAAATAACACAGGCTACTTTTTATCCAGTTCGGACCCAATTCTGAAGTCCACGCAGAAAAAGTCGCAGGAAGAAGCTAGTTCAACTATTCTGTTACAACTTAGCCCTCCATTCTTATATACTCCATGTTTTTATAGCAACACTGCAGCTTATGAAAAGTTAAACTCTTATTAGCCGCGCCTGAGAGGGGAGTAAAAATATCTTGCACAACATTATTCTTAGCACATAAGGGGATTCCCTATTGAAGGAAGTCTCATAACATTGCTTTGAGCATGTTTTGCTTTTCTATGAAGCAGTACTCGAGGATATATTATTTCATGCTACGTAATTTTTAATCAGTAAACCTTTAAAGAAAAATGAAGAAACTAAGTGGTGAATTAGCGGTTAGTTTAAAGTTCTCTCTCTCTCTCAAAATTCTAGTAACTTTGTACAAGAATTGTAAGGAAGGTCTTGAAGTATCTCTGAACAATTGATCCCTAGGATTCGATGTATTTTGGAAAAAGTTATTTTGTGAATACTATGTATACTCCTGGATCCTGGGTTCGATTCCCAGGTCGAGCAGTGTGATTGGGTTTTTCGATGAAATTCTCATTAGCTATGATAGGACAATATTGTAGAGGAGTACGATACTTCTGCGCCGATTTTTTTTATTCTTCATAGGCTTACGCTTGACCGCCAATTTGCCTGATGTTAAGCGACACTGGGACAGTTAATGGCAATAGGCTCACCCCCTATTTTATGGGACCTAAAACATATCAGCGAACTGTGGATTACTTAAATGCAACTCTGCCTAATCTTTCGGGGAATATAGACGTGATGGTATGTATATACGTAATCTGTTTATAATTTTTTTGCAAAATAATAAGTAGAAGTAATTGGCCAAATCTTTCCTTTTCATTATTAAAAATCTTTGTACATCCGCAATTTAAACGTCATAACTAGAGCTAAGACTGAACAATACAATCGTAATAATGCAAATTAAATAATAGACCAATCATTTCACAATACGCACTTCATTCGTCAAGAATTACCCTAAAGACTCATAATTGTTGGCGAATTACTATAATTCTGTATTGTGTTAAGGGCTCTCCAAACTTGAATAATACCATTTTCCTCGACCCATTTAGAATTTGGAGGACCGTATGGCTTTTGAAAAGCTCTAGATTTGATTTTGTTAATTGCTTTTGTTTGAGAAATTGACCGTTACCTTGAACAGTGGTGAAAGATACTACTGAGATTTATGCGAATATTAGAGTTACAGTTTTTTTTAAAGCTTACTTGTAATGTGCGTCGCATTTCTAGTACCTATTCTTGTTAACCTCGTGCTAAGTTAAATGCTTGTGTTACGAGTGGGTTCACGTCGGTAGTGTAATGGGTGAGTTTCGAACCGGCAACCACATGATCGCCAGTCTGACGCCCTAGCCATTAGGCTACCGCAGCTTACATTATCGGGGTCATTACATGGTCGGTGGAAAGGGTCTGAATCATCGGGATTTGATAATGTAAATTTAGCGCGATAAAATCAGTGAAGAAGTTTTGTTTCAATACAGTAATGCAAGAATCGTCATCGTCTTATAACTTTTTTATAGCTTTAGCTCTTTCATATGTAATAATTCTTAGTGACATTTTGTTTTAGCACATTGTTCGCCAGTAGGTAGACCGGCTCTTATACCATTATCTGAGCATAAAACAAACTCCAAGCATTCCATAGAATTTCGTGTTGAAAACAACCAATTATCACTTTACTCGACTTGAGAACTGAACCCAGAACGCAATTACGACCACTACACGTATGAGGAAGTCCGGAATAATTGTGGTAAATGCTTTGCCAACAAATTTGTTATTTTTATACTTGTATGGATCTGACCCAAAACAATGTGTATATTCCAAATCCAATTTGGAGCAAAACAAACGAATGATTAATACGTGATTGGATAACAAAAGGAATGATAAAAAAATCATATTTCATTCCATATCCCTCAGGTACCACCGCGAAATAAAAAAGTAGAGCCTATGGCATTCAGACAGCTTCCTGTATGCCAAATTTCATTGTCATCCAACCTTTCATGTGAAAAATGGGTTAACAATAAGCCTGACCCATATTTTTCAATATTGATGTGTATTTTGATTTTTTATGGATTAAGTCGGCAAACCAGACGACACATTTGGCGTAGCGGCTGAGCGATCGGCTTCTACGCCACGTGTTGTGGGTTCGATCCCCACACGGAGCAAATATTTGTATGATTTACAGTTAGTTGTTCCGGGTTTGGGTGTTTGTGTATGTGTGAATTTGTGTCTGTAAACGCACCCACGGTACAGGAGAAAATCCTAGTGGGGCAATGTTTTTTTTTTAAAAAAACGAGCCGACGAGCCGCTTGGTGGTGTCATCGTCACCCATGGACATCTGCAACACCACAGGAGTTGCTGATGCGTTGCCCACCCTTAAGAGCTCATACGGACTGCAGACTGCCAGAGCCGCAGCAACCGAAGGGAACTGGCTATTAAATGCAAAAGTCGAAACACACACCAAGGTACTTTACGACAGACTCCGAGGTAAGAGCAGTCGCCAGTCAGTTAGACCCCAAGAGGTCCTACCATCGAGCAAGTCAGATATTTTCAAGCCTCTTACAGGATGCCTATCTGAAAGGCAGTGAGGAACGATATTCTAACTCGTCCCCACACGGGGTAAAATACTTTCTTGCTTGGTGAAATACAGTTTTGATGAATTCTTAACCCTCAAAAGGAAGAGAAGATGACAAAGAAAAACTATGGTTTTAACTTCTTTTCTTCCATGAATAAATTGCTGAACACTCAAGGTTAAACAGTACTAACCGGTGTCATGTTGAATGTGTCATGTAGAGACAAAATGTAAAAACCTGATTGTGTGTCTACTACTGATATTCTCAACGGTGAGAGTACCGCTGTTAGAGAAAACAATAATTGACGGCTAAGGAAATGGGTATGATGCTATTATAGATTCTTAGCATATGGAAATACGCAGTCCGCCTAGGGATAATATTTAACTAGGCCTGCACAAGACTAAGAAATTATCAAATATTCTTTCACATAGGTAAATATATGGCTAACTTCATAATTAATGCTAAACAAAGGCCTCGCCCCTAAGACTGACTCCCAAAAGGACCAGCTATATGTCACCTGCATCCATCATGCCTATTTTATCCTGTATTATTCTTTATGACATTATTATTCCATGAAATTCTCAATAGCAGCTTGGAATCTGGATTTTGTGCTCGGTTACTGGCAGTAGGCTCGCTCCCTATTACATGGAACCTAAAACATACCGGTGAACTGTGAGTGTATATTAGTAAACCTCTGCCTATCCCTTCGGGAGAATATTAAAATGATACATGTATCATGGTATTATTTTTTATGCTGTATTTCGAGATTATTCTACAGATAGGGATTCGCTGTGTATTCAACCTAACCTTTCTTAAAAACTGCGAGCTCCTCGGCCCGCAGCCTAAGTTAGAATATAATAATTCTCAAGTTGGCACTTACATGCCACTTCCAGTGTTTTGGTGTCAGCACTTTTGCCGACCGGATTGTGAACCTCACACTTGATGGTCGCCTCGTTGAACCGACGAGATATGTTCGATAGTATCTGTAACAAAAGAGTTAAATTGAGGGTAAAATTTATAATGTTATGGTTGAAAAAGGAATTTCCTTTTACGGTGTTTTTTTTTTCTTAGTAATTTTGTGTTTTTTATAAAATGTAGGGGTTTTTTTACATATTTCCTCTTAAAGGACAAGGCAATTGCTTTAATCATAGTTTGCTTTTTTTACCACTTACATAATAGTATGTTTCTCTAAGCGTTGCTTCAGATTATCTCTTGTAGTTTCGTGGATCAATATACAATCACAAATGGGGTCGGCGGAGCTTGAATTGCTCACAAAAAATATTTTCTAATTCGTTTTTTATTTCCAGTGAAGTAGGCAATAGTAGACGAAATAGCACCGTAGGAACCTAGATTAACGGTATCCAAATCCGAATAACAACATAATTTGATAGAATATTATTATCTGGATTGCGATTTATTTCGGTATTACGTTTTTGTGGACAAATCAAGCTCCGCCGGACCCTTAAATACGCAAACACGTAGTACGATTTATTAAACCTAGAATACGAAATAATTTTACACTGTCAATGTCCATTTTCAGTAGAAGTTCATAACACAAAGCATCAATAGATGCTGTTGTTAAATCCGATTTCGAAAAAGTAAATCATTTCTTTAAAATTATAATAATAACTTCAGTGTTACGTGTCCAAACTAATAAAAATCTGGGCAAGCGTGGTGCTACTATAGCCTAACTCGTGTCCAGCAGTGGGAGAGTGAATCGGTTGATAATGATAATAATACATCCTAGTAGTGTAACATATTAATATACCATCACGCCTGAATTCCCCGAAGGGTTAGGCAGAGGTGTATCGCCCACGGTTCAACCATAACAATATATTTAATGCAAATAAGAGGATTGACTGCCTCTTTAGTGTATTTCTCGAAGGGTTAGGCGGAAGTGTACTTAATGTACCACAGTTTGCCGGTATATTTAAGTCCCATGTAATAGAGGGTGAGTCTATTGCCCCATTAACCGGACACAAATCCAGACTCCGAGCTGCTACTGAGAATTTCATAGAAAAACCCAATAACTCTGCTCGACCTGGGGATCGAACCCAGGACCTCTAGCGTAGCAGTCGCGCTTGGGACCACTAGACTAATGAAGCAGTAGTTCTTATAACATGCAGAATAAAATAAACAAAGAACATACCCGTAACACGCCATTGTTAACGGAAATAAGAAACTTTCCCCATCTAGAGTTTAAAATTACACTAACAAGGGCATAAGATAAGGTAGACCAAAATAAAATATCTAGCTTACTAGTTAAAACCAGACTCGATGCAAGACTTTCAGAATACGATACCAATTACCTTACAGCACTGAATATTTTAAAGCTCAAAAGAGCATTATTTTAATAAGCCAGATATTTTTGACGATGCTCATCGGGACAAAACATTGAACTATATTCTTAAAATGTTTCATTATAAAGCCATACAGGACGTTTAGACTAGAAACACAGTTTTTTTTTAATCTTTATTTATGTAGCTTGGTCTACAAGACTACGTCGCTCTGTAAAAAGATACAGCTTGGCTTAAACATCAGACCGGTTGCAATATAGTGTACAAATCGACAAAAGAATCGATACAAATTATATGGATACTGGTTTCTGACACTTACGCGAATATTAGACATTGAAATAAAACTACTTTTTACGGATTTTCATTTCGGATCCTTTGCCAGTTGTGATTACCTATAATTGAATTGACATTAAGAATAATTTTAGGCTTACTATTTATTATTTGTGTACACTTTTAATGTTAATTCGTTGGTAATCCTTAAGAAAATAAATAAATAAATAAACCGCTCAATTTGACAAAAAAAGTATGTTAAACATTGGGTTCCAGGGAGCTTAAAAAAACTGCTGTCTAATTTTCAAATCGAAAAAAGAATTGAATCAACATGGATGTGTAAAAATTACAAATCAAGCTATCATAAATAGCTCGATTTGACAAAAACCTATGCCATCGACTAATCGATCTTATGAACCGACGATCGAATTGAAACAAAATGTATGTACCTAAAATATTGTGTGGATTCACTCATCAATTTGAATGTTAGATTCCAGTTCAATCTACAGACCCAGAAAATTTAATAAGCCTAACATTTTAGAAGACTCTCCTTGAGATGAAACATCTGATCTAAAATGCATATTGCAGGTATATGGTGTGCCAAGAACAAATTTGAAAATTCTCTCTTATATTTTCCGAGTACGCCTGATATGGGCATGCAAATAAGGTTGGTAAAATTTAATATAGTGTACGGAATTAATGGGGGGAGCGACACTTGAGATGATATAAGCTACACGGCCGTCGTTTTGTTTTGGATTTTTAATGAAGGCTCCAAAAATTGGAATATGTTACTTATGGTTCGTGTACGTATTTCAAGATTTCCATTTAGATTTGTGTTTGAGTTGGATTTTGTTTCTTTGAACTCCCCTGCAGAGTTCGTTTGGGTTGTTATCACTGCACTACCAATTATTTTGCCGCTAAGCAAGATTGTGCTAACATGATTCAGTTTTCATTTCTTAAAAAAAAAAAATTTACTAGCAATGTGGATCGCATATTACTAATATTCTTGTTAACTATTCTTCTAAGTCTTGCTAAGCTAAATGCTTGTGTTACGAGTGGGTTCACGTCGGTAGTGCGGTGGGGTTCGAACCGGCGGCCACATGATGGCAAGTCCGTGGCCCTAGCCATTAGGCTACCGCCGTTAATTTTAAGGATAATATAGCCAATGAAATTACAGGTCAAATAACAGGCCGCACTGGTTGTTTGTCAACTTAAAAGTTGAGACTTCAAAATGAGTATAGTTAAAATTTTATTATTAATTAGTAATCGAATCGTAGATTAAAAGTACAAATTGACAAAATTACTGTAGCTACAAACGGATGTTATATTGACATAAGTAGGTTCCTAGGCTAACGTATAAATACCCCATTTGCCTGATTAAAAACGCCATTGAAATCGATTATCGCTAAATGACTAGCGTGAATTCTCGAATGGATAGTCTTTGAAGGAATTCGAACTCAACCCTGTTGAAATAGAACGGCGACCTAGATACATTTAATTCTAAAAACGTACAGGTTAAGTTTATTATTGGGGATATTAAAGAAATATCTCACGCAGTAAACGTTTTTGTACTGATTCTTAACCCATTCAATGCTGAGGCCGCCCATCGGCGTCTGAAATATCCCGTGGCCATCGTGGAGTACGTGCGCCAGAAGATTAAGTACACGCCGAGGGTCCAGTTACATGAGTCGCGCTGGAACGTCAACTTTGAGGCGTTCATGGCGCGAGTACTGAATTGCTTTCTGCCCCTCGTCATGGAAATGGACTTTTGGCCGCAGGACGTGGTGTTCCGTCGCTTCCGTGGACAAGTGCCACAACGACATAAGTGCAAAGTGAATTGCTACTAACATAGTCTTAAGCCCTATCGACTAACACTATTTTGTATATATTTTATATATTATGTTGACTTGTAAGGTATACCTATGAGCCATAGATGCCTGAGAATAAATGATAAATAGTAATAATATCTTTATTCAAATGCTGAGGCCGCCCATCGGTGCCTCGATTTCAAACTTAAATATCTAGACCAAAAGACAATAAAAAATGATTGTAAATGATGTGCGGCATGGGGTAAAGTGCTTACTTTTCTAGGGTGGCATGGCGGTAATGTACTGAATTCCTATTCACTGCCACCCCAATACACTTTGCCCACACCCACAATAACACTTTGAAGACGTTTTTTAAGTCCTCTTGAATCATTTTTCACCGTGCGAACCAGCGGGGAATCTCAGACTCGTACCAACTAAAATCCACTACAATCTTCCCTTGTCCTAAAGTCATGGGCAAATTCACCACGACCATGACCATCGCATACTTTGGAAACTTTAGCTTAGACTTGCTCTGACTGACAATAAACCATTTTTCAATAAAATCATCATCATCATCATCATCATCATGGTGGCCTTTTAATTATCCAATCTTGGATGTAGGCCTCTTCCCTCTTCTTTCACTCCTGGCGATCTTGTGCCCGACTCATCCAGTCTCGACCTCCGTATCCGTTTCAATGAAATAAACCATTTTAATTCGCGTACTACACAGCTGACGGTAAAAATATATATTGATTAGATTTTATTTATTTATTTAGTTTAGGACATCCATATTATTACATTTTTTCTTTCTATTTATAAAAATCTTATTATTATAATGTTAAATGCACAACTTTTAAATGTATCACATCAATTACGTATTTTGTTCTCACACTCACCAATTCATTTGTGATGTCACCGGCGATATGTTCGTTGTTGACATACCATCGGTATGTCAGATTGTTTGGGTTGGCACTGGCTTGGCAACCTATAGATAAAAAATCAGTTTTACCAAACATTTTAACATAAGGAAGAATACACAATGAAGCCAGAAGTTAGATGATCTACATATTTTAAAAATCCTAGAAAAGTGGTTACTTTTCACCACCCAAGCCTTGCTATGGTTACCGCTTATTACCAGAATCTAGTACCATCTGATGGCAGTTTGTTACCTTAACAGCAATGACATTATATAGTTACATAGAGGTAGACACGTTATCATCCTTCAAATGCGAATATTGTTTCGTGGGTAACGTGTAATTTGTAGTGTCACTTATGCGGTTGACCGATCTAAGGCGCAGAAGTGTGTTTGACAGCGCTATTGACAGCAATAAATTTTAATTTTATTTATATGTGCCGTCTTGTGCTGCGATACTACATAAATTATTATACTAAAGTAAGAAAAGAGCATGTAGTATCTTATCACAAGTAAAATAATAAATTCTTAGCTTCCGTACAATTTATTTCATTTTTTTCGTTGTAAATAAAATTTAAAATGAAAGAAAGAGTCAGGCCATGCCTTATTAGTATGAGAGAAAGGGACCCAATACTTTTCATGTCACACGTCACTATATACGGACATACTGGACATATCAAGTCTGTCATTTAAGACAACTGCTTAGTGCTATTTCTTTTCATCTTCGGCTGCCTGTATCTATGCGCCGACCTAAGGTGCAGAAGTGTGTTTGACAGCGCTATTGACAGCAATAAATTTTAATTTTATTTATATGTGCTGTCTTGTGCTGCGATACTACATAAATTATTATACTAAAGTAAGAAAAGAGCATGTAGTATCTTATCACAAGTAAAATAATAAATTCTTAGCTTCCGTACAATTTATTTCATTTTTTTCGTTGTAAATAAAATTTAAAATGAAAGAAAGAGTCAGGCCATGCCTTATTAGTATGAGAGAAAGGGACCCAATACTTTTCATGTCACACGTCACTATATACGGACATACTGGACATATCAAGTCTGTCATTTAAGACAACTGCTTAGTGCTATTTCTTTTCATCTTCGGCTGCCTGTATCTATGCGCGCGCTCATTAGGAAAGCCTAAAATGTTTAGGATTATAGGTATGGACATGTAGCGCGACTCAATTTTAAATGACATTTACTATGAACATGGCGTATTATATCATTGCTTAACAGCATAAAAAAATTGTAACAGAACTTACCGATAACAACTGTGTCTCCTTCTTGAAAAGTTCCTTTCAATATCCCAGACTTCACGAACATGCGAACTTTTGGCGCGTATTGTACCTGTAACAAAAAGGAATAATTTTATCTTACTTTGATTTAAGGACTGAGCGATACATAGGTACCTTTTCAAAATATATTCCGATTGTGTTCACAGTGTATTAACATCACAAATGTTGTCTGTCTATATAATTTGATATTTTTCACGACCAATTAGAAATTTACTAAGATCTGATTGCGGACGTTCTCAAAAAATACGATAAGAGTACCAACGGTCAAGAGTACCACGGATATAAATTAACGCAGTTGAAGCAGAAATGGAGCCAGGATCGTAGCAAGTGAAATATCTATAGTATTTAATAATTTAGTAGTAGTTTCTAATGTCTAAATATTCTCTTCTTACCCTAATTCTATTTAGGGTAAGAAGAGACAGAAGAGAGAGAAGGCTTGAAAATAAGAATGTAATTTTAATTTTATTTGCACTTAATAGATAAACAAGAAATGAAGAAGGAATACTGTCATATTGCGATTGAAGTCATAGAAATAACATCTACGACAGAATTTTAGAAACCAAAAACAATTCTCCAAGAATTGCACAATACAGCTAGAAATCAACCAATAATTTTTCACTCGGAACTTTAAAAAAGACAGTTTAAAAGAAACGTAGAACACAAACCATTTCTCGTTGTGTCCGAATCAGATACTGTTTTCCCAGTGCGACGCAGCAAAACATACGGAGTAACAAAGGAGCAAGAAAAATAAACACAATTGAAGCATCTAGCAGTGGAAACTTCGATAGCTGCGTCTGTCGTACTCTTTTTCTCAAAGATTGCGTAAAAAAGTGAAGCGATATATGTATTATTAGGTTCTCTATTTTATCATCATCATATCAGCTAAAAGGGGTCAACAAAAGCCTACCCTATTGACTTCCACAAGGACCGGTTATCCGCCGCCTGCATCCCATCCCAGCGACCTTTATCAGGTCTTCTGTCCATCTTGTTGAAGGTCGTTTTCTATTTATGAGAGCCAAATTCAAAGCTTTTTAATTTCCCAATAGTGAGCACCGGACTCTTATTCATAAATCTCAGTAATGTCAGTGGCAGTGGGGGTACGTAGCCCGTAGACTGATTTGTTCAGCAGTGGTACTCTTTTGGCTGTTGATGACTTGTTATTTTCTGAGCTCAACATTTCAAAAATCTTTAAATGAGTACGCTGATACTTCTGCGCTATTTTCTGATTAAATTGAAAATGCATCTTTAGGTAAGAATCATATATTTATTTTTTATTTTGTAGTACAAAATTGGTAAATTATATCCTATGAACATCTTGAGCATACTGAAGTACCTAGAATGTTTGCTTGGCGAACTTTTTTCATTTCTAGGATCTACAGATTTTCTCTATTTCGCCGAGGGGTAAGCTGTTGTCACTTATCTATTGCGGCCGATTGTTCTTATCTATTGAGTTCTTTTTGCGGAATAAACAGAGGTCTTAGTGGCATTTGTATTGAGTGCATCGATATGACTTTACTTATTTAGATTGGGTGGAAATTAACTATCATTATTTATTTTTACGATATGTTGCTTACAAGATTACATTTAGATGTTGTGTAACAAGCAGGAAAATAAGTCATTTGATTTTTTATTATTATATCATTTACACCTTTAGATTGAATTTGACCATTATTTCTTCTCCCGTGATTAATTTTTTAAATGAGCCACAATATGCAACTCGTCTTAATGAATTATGACGCCTAAATTGATAAGAAAAAAGCCTGACGCCACACTAACCAGCGGAGTTCAGAAGCATAGAATAACATAAATACTTTTAACATCTCTAACAAGATTATGAAGTTTATTTCCATCTTCATTATCCATCATTATCTATGGTTCCCAAAGACCCGCTGTAATTTATTTTTAAATGGCTTGGATGGGTCCGTATAGTAGGTACTAGAGCCGTTAACCTACTCTAGCAGGATAGCCTTACTAATATTTTACAGGCGATTGTTTAAGACTGGGTTTTACGGGACATTTTAAAGGCGTATAGAGTATTGGAAGCCTGCCAAGTTCATATGTTAGGTGCCATATATAATGTGGAGAAAAACGGTAGAGGGAAGTAAATTGAAAAGATGGTTCCAATATTAAATGAAATTGGATCATTGGACTTGTATTAGGTACTATTGTAGGTTATCTGAAGCAGAAATTATTTTCTTTGAGGATCCGGCGGTTAAGCGTCCGCCGATACAAACGTAATAACAAAATAAATCGTAATTCAAACACAATTCGATCAAATTCTGTTACTATTCAGATTCAGATATCGTGAATCTAGGTTCCTACACTACCATTTTGTATACTACTACTTCACTGGAAAATAAATGGTCGGAATAACGGTCGGAACTTCGTAAAGTTATCAAAAATTACATTTATTTATAATTATTTCCAGTGAAATTTGCACGAAATAGTAAGATAGAAACCTAGATTATTGGTATCCGAATCCAACAAATAAGATATTTTGTTTAAATTATGTTTGAATTAGAATTTATTTTGGTATTACGTTTGTACAGGCTGTGGAAAAAAAAATCGGTCTACCCGCGCCATACCCTGAAGAGATGAAACCTAAATGAGACTGGTACCGACACGTAGATTTCTTTTTTTACCGCGTTATACCAATGTGGTTCGCACATTACTAGTATTCTTGATACCCCCCGTGCTAAGCTAAATGCTTGTGTTAGGTACGAGTGGGTTCACGTCAGTAGTGCGAACCGGCAACCACATTATCGCAAGTCCTACGCCCTAGCCATTAAGCTACCGCCGCTACAACAACAAAAGACAAATCTAAATCCAACAGTATACAACAGTATACCAGTTAGTATAACAGTTCTGGTTTTAGAATAAAGGTACACTACATTACTACTAAAAACTAAGTTTTAAACGACCGAATTTGTTTTCGACTTGATCTCACTGTTTATAAGATTATTTGGAAATAAACGGCTTAAACGACATTATCGGTTATTTCAGTAACTAAGATATTAATTATTGCTAACGTTATATATAATAATATTATAAAGATTTGAATTGAATGACTGCCTCATTAGTCTAGTGGTCCCAAGTGCAACTGCTACACTAGAGGTCCTGGGTTGGATCCCCAGGTCGAGCAAAGTGTTATTGGGTTTTTCTATGAAATTCTCATTAGCAGCTCGGAGTCTGGATTTGTGGCCGGTTAATGGCTAGGCTCGCCCCCTATAACATGGGACCTAAACATACCGGCGAACTGTGGGTGTACATTAAGTACACCTCTGCCTAACCCTTCGGGGAATACAGGCGTGATGGTATGTTATAAATATTATAAAGAGGAAAAAGATTTGTATGTAAGTATGTTTGTAACAAATTCTTTTGCCCTATAAAGCTACATTATCACTGAGTAACATAGGCTATATAACATCACGCTACGCCTCTTAGGAACGGAGCAAACTTGTAAACGTTGAGTTATTTTTGTAATGTGGAACCTCTTATAAAACTAATGTATTAATACTTGTAAAATTAAACTCAATTCACTGACCCCATATCAAAATAGTGTACATTATTTTGCAATATGATTTTAATCCAGTTACAATAATATTGTTCATACTAAAATTGTTTGTAATAACAAAACAATGCTAAAAGACAAATATTTGTACTGTCAACAAAGCATGTGAAACTACATTGTTTGTTTTGAAAGCAACGAGAACAGATTACACTGTAATCTAATCCAGTCAGTAGACAGTTTCTAAAATCATGTTCATAACTGGTCTAGTGTTCGTCAGTACATACATAGTGTAGACAATACTTGATAATTCAATTATACTTAAATCGATACTTATTATCTTTTGTATTTGATAGCTTTATAAGCACTATGTTTATTATTAGGAAAGAGCACTATTCTCTGAGTTACAGATCTTCATTTATCTAGTTGAGACACAGATGTCTTATCAATTTATTAGATAAAGTTTGCTGATGATCATGTTACCTTGATGTTAAATGTATTTAATGATGAAATAAATAAATATACTCACATTGATATATTAAAAAAATTTAAACATCAACTATCTTTTAAAAGAGTATCTATGGAGTTTCTTGTCGGCTCTTCTCCATAACCTACTATTTGGAACCGTGCATGTAGTTTTGACATTTCAAAAGTACCTGTATGTGGTCTAATTGAAATAAATAAAAATAAGTTTAAGTTTGATTTAGAAACCAGTATTCATTGTATAAATAAGTAGAAGGAAGTGACGATGAAGATGACGGTGATGATAAATTATGTAAAAAATTATATACTGGGTTAACCGCGAGCAAATTGCGATAAAGGCAGGAAAAAATATAGGTACGTATACTAGCCGTTATACGACGTGGAGGCTCAGACAGAGATGGCGGGATGGACTCGACTCCTATTTGTATAACTGGGCCGAAAAAGCTCGAAACTGTGAGGAGTGGAAGGAGGGTGGGGAGGCCTTTGCCCTGCAGTGAGACAAACCGGGCTGATAATAATAATAAGCCGTGGTGAATGTCATAAATCCCATGGCCGTAACTATGAAGAAAGAAAGAAGCAAGGCCTGTTTTAAGTCGGGTCGACTCCGAATTCCTTGCTGCCTCCCAAGTGGCAGACGATCTATGAGGACTTTCTACTCAACAAAAAAGTTTCCATCAACCTAACCATCCATCTCCGTTTCCATCAATCTAACAGCAAAGAAGCAATTATTATAATAAGCCCGGTTTGTCCCACTGCAGGGCAAAGGCCCAAAGAAGCAATGAAATGATGAAATGAAATGATATTTATTTCTGTAAATAAATCTCTCAAAGGTACTTTTACTTTTTTAAGTACTAGATGGTGTCGGCATTTCCTAGCTGACAACCTCTGAGAAGCAACACCGAAACAAACCCAGAAAATCATGGTCTCTTTTGAAGTCCAGACATAATAGTATTAGAATATGTGAGTGGTACAATGCAGGGCGTCTGAAATGGCCTTTTGAAGAAAGATCCATAGCGGCTTTGAGTAGACCAGTCCCATCCGACAGCACGCATGCATCGTGTAGCTCGACCATATTATAGGGAACTCAACAAACCGTCACATGACCATGCCAGATTGGCATTGATCGACATTTGCGTAGGCCACATAAAAAAAAATCTCGCATCCTCCAGGCAATTAATCGTTAAAAGACGTAGTATATCTGGCCTACATCTTATTCACATTTACATAAAATCCTTTTAACATTAATTTAATTGCATTATATATAGAATTAAAGTGTAAAATTTGCCAATAAATAGGTAAATTCATTTAGTATGATTTTCCTCTATTTAGTTTCACCGTGGATCCACCACTTAATTGACTTCCACATAATCTGGCTAGTAAAGCAGGCTATAATCGTAAACCCCTTAATCCTTTACAAATACTTTATTTTGTAACCAATGAACCTTTAAGTCTAGACGAAGCCGTACATTGCAGGGAATTAAAGTCACAAAGCCTCCCTGAAGTGACAATAAACTATTTGAAAGTCTTTACAGTCGAGGTAAAGAATTTCATGTTTTACTATTTTTATAGTGCCAGTATAATGTATAATAATAATAATATAGAAATAATAGAAGAAATTGGAGGATAGAAGGAATTTAAAAATAAGTTACAACTTAAATGGATCTTGACTGCCTCATTAGTCTAGTGGTCCCAAGCGCGACTACTAGGTCGAGCAATGTGTTATTGGGTTTTTCTATGAAATTCTTAGTAGCAGCTCGGAGACTGGATTTATTCCCGGTTAATGGCAATAGGCTCGCCCCCTATTACATGGGACTTAAAACTTACCGTACTTTAAACTGTGGGTGTACATTAGTACACCTCTACCTAAACCTTTGCGGAATACAGGCGTGATGGTATGTTATTATGTAAAATAGATCTTGTCTTTATCCTGTTCGTTACTTGGATTGGGTGCTTCAAATAAATAAGTCGAAACTCCTTTGAAATTAAAATATCCATTGTACATGGAGATCAACCAAATGATTGGATGGTTTATTTTGCCAGTAATGTAATCGAGCTCAATCATTAAAACAAATTATATTTCGAGAGACAAGTTAAGAGGTAGATAGACCAAAAAGTATAGAGGATAATGTTCTGTAAACTTTAAGGGTCCGGCGGAGCGTGAATTGCCCACAAAAACGTAATACCGAAATAAATCGTAATCCAAACAATATTTTATCAAATTATGTTATCATTCGGATTTAGATACTGTTAATCTAGGTTCCTACGATCCTATTTCGTTTGCTGCTACTTCACTGAAATTAAAAGACCGGAAAATCGTTCCAAACTTGGTAAAGTTATCAAAATTGCATTCGCTTACAATTATTTCCAGTGAAGTATTTTGGACGAAATAGGATCGTAGGAACCTAGATTAACAGTATCTAAATCCGAATGATAACATAATTTGATAGAATATTGTCTGGATTATTATTTATTTCGGTATTACGTTTGTGAGAAAAAATCGGTCCGCCGGACTCTTAAGGTTAAATAAGGAGCAAACACGGATCCTACACTATTATATCTATCTATCTATCTACACAAAGTATAATGATGACTGTGTGATAAAGTAATGTACTAATGTTCACCCATAGTTTAGGTCCCATATAATAAGGGGCGAGCCTATTGACATTAACCGGGCACAAATCCAGACTTCGAGCTGCTACTGAGAATTTCATAGAAAAACCCAATAACACTTTGATCGACCTGGGGATCGAACCCAGGACCTCTAGCGTAGCAGTCGCGCTTGGGACCACTAGACTAATGAGGCAGTCATGATATATTATTTAATATGTAAATATGAGAAAGTAATTTCAATTATCAATAAAACATCTAAAAGTTATTTTACCTATCGTAGGCAATGTTGCGACTTAAAAGATGATGTAATTACATGAATTCAAAAAGGTCAGATGCGTAGTACCCACAATCGGCGCAAGTGGATAAAGCAAAAGAGGAATGCAAGAATCGTAGCAAGTGGCGTTCTGTAGTTTCTGCCTACCCCTATGGGAAAAGGGTGCGAGTGTATGTATGTATAAAGGCTAGTTGCTTACGCAAACAAACCAATAACAAAGAAAAGTTTCCAACAAAAAATGACATTCCTGCCAAAACCAGCAACAAATTCAATGGATTTGTCCCATTAAAACATGGTGAAACGCCTTGGAACCGCAAAGAAAAAATCATTCGCTTCATGATACACAAGATCTGCTGACACTGTAACAGCGCGTCGTCACGAAATTAGAGCCTTACACAGCCCTCCTTATTTTCACTTTTCCAGTATAAAACCATGTCCAAAAATATTGGATCTACCCCACGTAATACAACGCCAACAAATGAGGTACGCTTGATAGCTCAAATGAAACTGGTCATGTTGGTAAGCCGAATCGGCGAATTTTCTAAAGGGAAGATGTACAAAAATTGCGGCACGGATTTTTTTACCAACTGTCTGTTTCCTTATTTCGTTTCTCCTTTCTTTATATCCGTTTATTGGAAGCTTGGCTTAAGAAGTAATTTATGTGTGTACAAACTCAAATTAAGGTTGTTTTACTTGCTTTCCTTGGATATTTTTGCTACAAAACAAAGATTTAATCGAAGTTTGAACAATCCTCTTCTGTAAACTTTATCCACGGTTATATAAAGGTTAAGAATTCAAAGAATAAGAAAGTTTGCATTTTATATTTATCTTGTTTGATAATTATGTTACATACACAAATATTTTCCTCAATTCAAGTGCAGAGCCAAAACATGTGTTATAAAAATAATTTGGTTAAACAAAATTATACAAATCAATATTAGTATTATTTAATATTCCAGAAAATTCAAGACTACATCTACATGACCCAAGATTAAAAATCTCCCCAACATCAAGAATTTTCTTAACCAATTTATTATCTTATGGTAATTCGAGAAAACATCTCGGAGGCACAACGTATAACGCAAAAAGATGAGAACAAACGTGCCTTTTTTCCTTCCACATACATTTTAATACAAAATTATACGAACAAGATAGGGGCCCAAAGGAAGTTCAACCATAAAGTCTTAAACAAAATGTGGGCTTAATCGTCGCATCAAATTATCTCATTTTTGAGGAAGCTGAAACGTTCAGTTATGGATATAAAGAGCTCATTAGCATAAACTCTAGCTTTGACGATGTATTTGTAAGTTATTGTCACGTTCACTTGGTGTGAGTGAGTCAACTCAGTGTGCTGTAATTCTATTGCAGTTTACTTAGCTGACTGAATTCTAAATAAGCTGCTTTGCTTGTATTCAACTTTGCTAGTATGTACAATAGCAATATTATAAATTATACCAATGAACTTTATAAAATTCTATAAGTTTTTATGAACAATATTATTTAACAATACTATTTGGATCAGGATTTAGATTATTATATTATATGAAAAGTAGCTAAATTAGCTACAAAATCTTATTTCGTACTTGACTTCATAATAAAGGTTTTTACGTTATTGGTCTATGAGATTATTGTTTCTCGAAATATTTTAAATGACTTAGAGAATGAAATTCTTGGCTAAAAGATTTTTTCAATGTTTGATTTTACTGGCAGTAAAAATGTCCTTGTGGCACAACAAGGGTAAAATTTTGTTTAGCAGGGTTATTTCCTAGAAATAGTAGTACCATTATCCAGTTTTTTGTCATCTACGGTAGCGAAGCAATACCACAACACACATCAGAAACATTTAGGTGCCGTGATAATAAATGAGCTGTTAGATTGGCTGCCCGTAAATCATGCCTAAGTGGGTTCGGAACAAGATGTTGGAAGTAAAAGAATAATTTATCAGGAAACGGAATGAAAACGTTTGTTTTACCGGTTATGCGGATTTGAGGGAACTGGGATTTTTCTTTTAACAATTTTTTCCGTGTGGGGATGGGTTAGGTGCTTATGTAACTAGCTCGGCGGTAGGACCTCTTGTGATCTGACTAGCAAGGGCAGGAAGATGATGGTCGTGGGTGCGTTTACAAGCATAATTCTCACAGACACAAACGCCCAGACCCGTAACAATATACAACAACCCAGAATATTTTACTACGTCTGGGGATCAAACCAACAACACGTGGCGCAGAAGCTGATTGCTCAGCCGCTACGCTAACCGTGTCCTCGGTCGTCGTGCAATGTTTTTACCACCTGCACTGCTCATAATCCTGAATCGTCAGTTAGGTCTTATATAACCAGCAACTTTACCGGCAAATCGATTTGCAATAACATTTTATACATTACTGCCCATAGGCAGAATTCAGCAGCACAATGATACCTCCTACCTATACGAGTACTTATCTACATCTATGTAAAGTATGCATTCATATGATAAACATGAATTTAGGAGAATCAATTAATTGAATTACAAATAAATCCTTTGATTATAAACATTTTGTAAGTATACATACACTTAATTGACACAAATGTAACGGATCTCCACCACCTCCACCACCTCGTAACACGAATTCAGAATGTAATGCTGCTGGTATCAATTAGCTAATTAAGTTTATAATTGAATTGGTACTCACTGAAGAGAGTTTAGATTTTGTGTGAATGAATATTTAGGTAGAATTTGCCTTATCGTGAAATTTTGATCGAATTAGAGTAAATGTAAGGTGCGTCTTTTGCAAAATTCGTACCTTATAGAATTTGACTCTTATCTAAAAATAATTTTATACTCAAGACTTTGTATTTTATTAGCTATTACATACATATCGTTAATTAGAAAAAATAAATAGTTGGATATATCTAGTAGACAGATATGTATAGACAGTAGCGGTAAGCGGCGGTAGGGCGTCGAACTGACGATCATGTGGTTGCCGGTTCGAAACCCATCCATTATACTATCGACGTGAACCCACTCGTAACACAAGAATTTAGTCTAACACGAGGGGTTAAGCTTAACAAGAATGCTAGTGATGTGCGACCCACAAAAATAGTAAGCTTTAAAAAAAATATAATACAAAGTATTTTTTTTATTGTACAACAAAAGGCAAATCGAAAATACAAATAAAAAATGTTACATGAGTAGGTACAATTCTCGGCCTTATCGCGAAGTGCACTTTCCCATGCTAATAATAATGCACAGATGCTAATACACAGATTTAATTTAAATAATTATAATGATACACCTGTCAGGATCTCGCATTGTTTCATTCAAATCTTGGAGCCTCTTTCCTGATAATGAACTAACCTGCAACTTGATAGTAACAGCTCTGTACGCTCGGTCAGCGGTGTTCTGTGCCTGGCATGTAAGGGTCTGATTGTGGTGATGTCTTCTTGGACGCAGCCGGAGAACAGACCTGTCAGGAAAAATGTCACAATTAAGATTTTCTTAACTCATCTGAATATTTGAAATAATGTAAATCTACTATGACTGCCTCATTAGTCTAGTGGTCCCAAGCGCGACTGCTACGCTAGAGGTCCTGGGTTCGATCCCCAGGTCGAGCAAAGTGTTATTGGGTTTTTCTATGAAATTCTCAGTAGCAGCTCGGAGTCTGGATTTGTGGCCGGTTAATGGCAATAGGCTCGCCCCCTATTACATGGGACCTAAATATACCGGCGAACTGTGGGTGTACATTAGTACGCCTCTGCCCAACCCTTCGGGGAATACAGGCGTGATGGTATGTTATGTTATGTAAATCTAATATTTTCCAAATTTTCTAGCTCGATAATTCTACTTCAATGGACGCTGGTAGACTTTTGTATTTATCATCTTAAACAGCAGCCTATACTTGTTCACTGCTAGACTTAGGCTTCCCCTTTCTTCTTTGTTATTCTATGGGGTTATCAGCAGAAATTACATATGTATATAATGGTAAATCAATCAAGTTACCTGGCAATAAATCTCCGGCCATCGGGCATTGGTACCACAGTGTAATTGACTCCGTGTGTCAGCACTCCGCCATCATTATCCACCCATGTTATCTGAAAGAGATATAATGATAGTATTATTCAAATTAAGATCTAACCCTTATCGTGTATAAAGCGGGACCAATATCTTCTTCTATACTTATAATAAATCTGTAGAGAGGTCAATTCTGTACATGAAATATATTTCCAAAATAACTATCAGCGGGTGATTAGTGATCGATACTGACGCCAAAAATGCAATCAGTAAAATTTTTGTCTGTCTGTCTGTCTTTCTGTCTGTATGTTCGTAATAGAAACAAAAACCACTCGACGGATTTCAACGAAACTTCGTACAATTGTTCTTCATACTCCTGGGCAGGTTATAGTATACTTTTCATCACGCTACGATCAATAGGAGCAGAGCAGTGAAGGGAAATGTTGGGAAAATAAGTGATTCATGAGAAAGGTTTCAAGCTATAAAACATGACGCTACAACCCTTAGGAACGGGGCAACGCAGGTGAAACCGCGGGCGAAGAACTAGGGAACAAAGTAAATATTCCACGCGGACGAAGTCGCTGGCAAAAGCTAGTTAAGAATAAAATTTTACATACAATTTTCTAAATACTTTCGCAATTAGAAAATATCCTGCAATTCTTTGGGCACAAATCAAAACACCGAGATGTTACTGTGAATTTCAAAGAAATAAAAACTTGTAAAAACATTTTGCGTAATCTGTGAAACGAGGCCAACACCTGTACCATACGCTTACGTCCCCTAGACTATTGTGGCAGTTTAGTTTATTATTTCTAGCTATACCATCTGAGACTAGCATGGTAAAGTATTATAGACTTATTCCCTCTTAGCCTAAGAGTATTCAAATCCAATTCATCAGTAGAATATTAAATTGGCTACTATAAAACAGGCGCGAAACAACGCGCCGTGGGAGAGCCATACCGTGGCACGATAGGCCCCCTCTACCTGAGTGATACTACGGCCTCCCAGAAAACCAGTGTGACATAATGCTTACATTGTGTTTCACCGAGTGAGTGACGATACCGGAAGCTCAATTTCCTTTTAAAAGACCGGCAACGCACTTGTAACTCCTCTTGTGTTCCAGGTGTCCATGGGCAGCGATAATCGCTTACCGTCAGGCGATCCGTCTGCTCGTTTGCTCCCTATCCCATAAAGAAAGATCCTTACCTCAGCAGCTGGTTTTCCCCCAACAGAAATGCACTCCAAATTAACTTCTCTATCTTCGACTGCTTGAAGTACTGGTCCTTTTAATATCTTCGGAGGATCCGGAGGCACTAGTACGAGGAGGCGAGCGGATCTCGATCGGATTGCTGGTTCACCTGTTGGCAATTATAATAATTCATTTATAAATGTTAAAGAGATATATACGAAGTTAATACGGTCATGCAAGCAGTGATAGCCTAGTGGTATGAACGTTGAATTGCCTAGTCAAAAGTCTCGAGTTCCAACCCAAAGCACGCACCTCTGACTTTTTGAAAGTCATGTGCGTAGTTAATTATCACGCACTTAAAAGGTGAAGGAAAACATCGTGAGGAAACCTGCATTCCTGAGAGATTTTCTCGATGGTGTGTGAAGTCTGCCAACCCGCACTAGGCCAGCGTGTTGGACTATAGCCTAATCCTCTCATTCTGAGAGGAGACCCGTGCCCAGCAGTGGGACAGTATAATGAGTTGATTATGTAATACGGTCATGAATAATCCTAGAGTGCCACGCTAGAGGTCCTGGACTGGATTACCAGGTCGACCAAATGTTATTAGTTTTTCTTTGAAATTATCAGTATCAGCTCATACATAGTTTGGATTGGTGCCCGATTAAGGTCATAAATATATACTTGCAAACTGTACATCAATATACAAACAAATATACAATGAAATATACTTTCGTTGTGCCATTTATCTAAAATTATTTGTAGACAAACTCAAACACCTTTACTGCAAATTGTGAACACAATTTCAAATCAAAATCTACCATTGCCAAAGCATAAAACCAACTGAATTACCATAGTTTGTATTATTTTATTGTTGTTCTATTTCAAATGAACTATTTGGCTCCCGTGTGGATGGAGTTTGTTGAATATTTCCCAAATTGCAAAGTAGTGTAGTAGTGAGTTTGTAACTTGGAAAAGCTTCCAGCATAAGAATTAACAGCTTCATTGAGCTATCCTAATAGACGGCACTTAGGATGGGTAGACTTAAAGATTTTTTTTCAAAACGCCATCCCAGAAATTGTCCTGTCTTGTGATAATAGGCTCGTTGTCGTGAATAAAGTCAAGAAATAAAACCAAAATTAGTTAAAAAGAACAAATTTATAAGTATTTTAATTTTATGTTAGTGCATGTTGTGACGTCAAACCCGGGATGCAAATTCTATAAGTTGACATTCGTTTTACGGGAAAGTGACAGAGCAAACCCCCACAAAAACATGAAAGCAGACCTCTGGCAGAGCGCCATTGCTATGCCAGAGGTCCTGGGTTCGATCCCCATGTCGAGCAGTAATATTGAGTTTTTCTATGAAATTCAGTTGCAGCTCGGAGTCTGGATTTGTGCCCGGTAAATGGCAATATGCTCGCCCTCTATTACATGGGACCTAAACATACCGGCGAACTGTAGATGTTCGTTTGTACACCTCGGCTTAGCCCTTCGGTGAACACAGGTGTGGTGGTATATATGTGATACTTATGCTGTCCGGACTTTCCACCATAACATAATCAACCCATTATACTGTCCCACTGCTGGGCACGGGTCTCCTCTCAGAATGAGAGGGATTAGGCTATAGTCCACCACGCTGGCCTAGTGCGGGTTAGCAGACTTCACACGCTATCGAGAAAATCTCTCAGGCATGCAGGTTTCCTCACGATGTTTTCCTTCACCGTTTATGCGCGTGATAATTAACTATTTAATATGCACATGACTTCGAAAAGTCAGAGGTGCGTGCATTAGGTTCGAACTCGAGACCTTTGACTTGACAGTCCAAGGGTCATACCACTAGGCTATGTATCACTACCTTCAACCATGATTCTCTAAATTTGTTTGGGCGTTCAGACAGACATAGTTACTTATGGCGTAACGGTAAGTGCCTATAGAAAACTGAAAAATGAAATATGTAAACTACTACTAACAATTTCATATTCACAGTAAAACAAAATAAATTTTAGCCCTTAATTTTACATGACAACAAATTGCCACGAACTAACTTTATTTAACATCTAAGCGAAATGCTAAAAGCTCGTCTGTTGTTATAAAGCTAAAATAATTGTTATTTAAACGCGTTAGACAAGTAAGTTGTGGAGTTAGGTGACAAAAGGACGAGATAACTTTGTATTAAGTATTAATAAACTAGTTTTGTCCCACGATTTCACCCGCCTTGTCTGACTTTTTAAAAGGGATTAAAAACGCAACGTGATTTTTTTTCTTTAAAGAAACTTTGCCCCACACTAGGATTTTCTTCTGTATCGTAGGTGCGTTTACAAACACAAATTCTCACATACACAAACGCCCAGACCCGGAACAACGAACCCACAGCTCGGGACGCAGAAGCTCGCTCGCTCAACCGCTACGCCAATCGTGTCGTCCAAAAATATTAAATATTCTTTAATACTCCTCAAAAATTGAGCTATATACTCTTTGGCAAATATATAAAGACTAGAGTTCCCGTGCGCAGCTTCGCCTGCGTACTTAGATAATTTTCGTTTCTAAAATATACTGTGCCCACTGTACCTACACCATGGAGGTTTCATATCATAAAATGTATTAGGTCTAATTCATAATGAAGAAAACAATTCGGGTTCGGTAGTTAGGTACCAGATTTTAAATATAATCAAACATATGTCGCTAGACCAGTGGTCAATGTACAAAAGCAAAGTTTTCGGTCGGAAAACAACCGTAGCGTGTAAGTTGACAGGTAGCTGGTCTGCAGTCGAGTCTCGTGTTGTGGGCAGCATGATAAGTAGCCAGTACATTAAGGCTCAGTGCCCACTGGCGGAACGGTACGGCAAACGACTTTTAGGGGACGAATTATCTATACATAATATATAATAAAATTACAATTAACATTATAAATAATAAAGAAAAACTAATATAAGGGGTCTATATTAGAGCAACAGAAGCCAAAACAACTTTTAGATTTTTTGTCTGTCTGTCTATATGTCTGTCAGAGCATCACGCAAAAACTACTGCATGGAATTAAATGTAGTTTTCACCGATGTATTACTAGAAGTCTAATTTGAAATCTGGTGTATGTTTCATCTCGATAAACGGCCTAGAACCCGACATATAGTATGTTAATCATTTCGGGATGTGAATGATACCGCGGGCAACAGCGGTTAAGCTGCTCTTACCGCGGTCGGTCTATGGATTGTGGTCTCGATTGTGGAGGTCTGATGGCAGTCGATTTTTGTAAAATACTATGATATTCAGCCGTATTTTATTAGACTGGAAACCAACCCCAACATAGTTGGGAAAAGTTAAGAACTTATTTTTATAAATTTTATATATACTTATTTGTATAAATTGTCTTTAAAATTTCAATTATCACTACATATTATTATAAAACAAAGACCACCGCCGCGTCTGTCTGACTGATCACGATATACACAAAAGCGACTGAACGGATTTTTATGCTGTTTTCACCAATAGACAGAGTGATTCATGAGAAAGGCTTATTTAAGTGTATAAGTGGTTAAAGTTTTGTATAAATTGGTTGAAATATGATAATAATTTTTGAAAATATCGGATAAAGTCATGGCGCCTGAAAGCTTTCATCGGAAGCGCTGCCTAATCCCTTTGAGATACCCATGCGAAGCCGGGTCGAGTCACTAGTATTGTCATAATATTAAGTTATATTATACATAACTCGTCACTTAAACTCACTTAATCCCGTGCTGTCCCGCTCGTGGGCACCAGGCCTAATGCCTTTCCTTTTCCTTTTATTTTTCTAGCGAGTTATGTATTTCATGGTTGAAAATTATAAGTACTACTGCCTGCAATTACAGGTTACGTTCAGTAATTCAAATAAAAAGGGTAATTTTAAAATCATAGCCTTTAAAAATCTTGTGACTAAGTAATTTGTATATTTGACACAAAAATTTAATATTATTAGCGTAGCTTAGTTGAGTTGAAGAAAATGTTATTGTAAACAATGAATTATTAACTATATTATCCATCGCACAGCGAGCTGAGCTAGAGTTTCTAGGTTCAATTTTCGTGTTGACAAATTGTTATTATTGATTTTTCTATAATATCTATTTTCAGAAGCAACTAAGAATTTGGATTAAAACCCGCTTCGCCCCCATCACATCGGACCTAAAAACATCACCAAATCTGCATACTTACACTGATTTCATCAGCATAATCCTGACTATAGAGGCACTGCCACTTATATGAATCATTATGTAATTGAACAGAGTTGGGAAAATCAGCGATTCGACACAAATATCCATAGAAAACGAGTAAATAAACCTTACGTCTCTAGCCGAATGTTTGCTAAATGATTTAGGTAATTAACAAATGCAGAAACCTCGTACGCAAATTGAAGTATCTTGAATCATCAAGCAAGTGCAATGCACACAAGAGGTACCTTTTTAACGACAAAAGGGATAGGCAAACACAATAGTTGTATCAGTCCCGTGAAATTGTCCAACTTTACATCGTTTAACTCACCGACGCCTGTTTAAATTCGGCTTTGATGGGTGCTGGCACAATACATAAGCGGATGGCGTCTTTAAAATAAATTATTAAATTACCCAGACCCAAAACAGCTATATATAGACAATATAAAATAAATCCGTACGGATATCGAACCCGACCCTGGCACAAAAGCCGTTCAATCGCTACGCTAACCATGCCAACAAAAGTCTTTCTGCTCATAGTACAGAGGTCAACATAATAAAATGAAATGAAATGAAATGAAATGAAATTATTTATTCTGCAAGTGGATCTTTAGAGATACTTTTACAGGTTTGGGTTTTTTTGTTTTAGCTAGATGGCTTCGGCATTTCCTAACTGACGACCTCTGAGAAGAAACACCGAAACAAACTCAGAGAATCATGGTCTCTTTTAAAGTCCAGACATGGAAGAACACTTATATGTGAGTGGTACGATGTAGGGTAATGTCTGAAATGGCCTTTTGAGGAAAGAACCATAGCAGCTTTGAGTAGACCAGTCCCAACTGACGGCACGCATGCATCAGTCATCGTGTAGCTCAACCATAATGCCTAAGGCCAAAGGATGGAAATGATGCAGAGAGAGAAAATATTCAATACAAATAACTGCTCTTTTATTAACTGCATTTTGCTTATTATTATATGAAATATTTGTTAATTTTATAATTTTTTTTGTATTGGATAGCAAGCTAAATCAAATATAAACACAAAAAAACTTGAGAGGTGTCAAGGGACACCCGGATGGAACGAAGTTCCTTTTGATTAATTAGTGTAGGAATTGTAATAAATTAATTCATTGTATAATAGTATTATTTATTATTTACAAAAAACCTGTATACACTCAACAAAAATTATCATCGCGACACCACACTGTTCAATGCGAAATAGAAATGAAAATATCTGGCTTGCTTTCTATAAGAGAGAGAGAGACAGACAGAGAAACATGCGCACGCCGCAAAGTTACAAAAAGTGTCGTGACAACTTTTCGTAAGAATTTTTTCCGTCTAGCCCCCTTTCACAACGCGCGATAAGGAACTTCGTTCCAAAACTACAAGTATAGTATAGTGATCCCATATGTTGGGTTTGATTTCCAGGTTGCGAAATTCCCGAAAAAATAATTTACACAAATATGTGAATTGCTGATCGAAGATGCAAAGTGAATTATCTTGAAACACGAAACCGAATTACTAAAAAGCTCGGCTCGGCAGTTTATGATTAGGGATAAGGTATATCATATTCATATTATCAGACTGCCTCATTAGTCTAGTGGTCCCAAGCGCGACTGCTACGCTAGAGGTCCTGGGTTCGATCCCCAGGTCGAGCAAAGTGTTATTGGGTTTTTCTATGAAATTCTCAGTAGCAGCTCGGAGTCTGGATTTGTGCCCGGTTAATGGCAATAGGCTCGCCCCCTATTACATGGGACCTAAACATACCGGCGAACTGTGGGTGTAAATTAGTACGCCTCTGCCTAACCCTTCGGGGAATACAGGCATGATGGTATGTTATTATGATGGTATGGTATATCATATCTACTCATTTTTGACAAAGTTACCTTTAAACGTTTTAATACTGACTTGTCTTCATCGCATTAAATATGAAATAACGCCCTCTACTGCCTCTAACTTGTACCATACTCTAACCTCGAACAAAGCCGTCGCGGTTGAACAATTTGCGGGTGTGTTTGCCTTTGACCGTGCAAAAGTGGCTTTTTCTTTGCTATCCCGTGTTTGACGAACGTCTAGTTGGACACAATTAACTTGTACCACTGTGAAGTTACTGTACTGTGGTATTGTCCTACTGTTTTGTGTGGAACTGCTGTGGTTTTTGCGCAGTATATGAATAATTTGTTTCACGTGGCCTAAGTGTAGGGTTTGTGTAGGGGCGGTGTATTGTTTTGCGTTTTTGAGTGGATACAATGTGTTTTGTGAGACGATTTTTGACTTTAACTGGAAGATTTTGATTCAAGGACTTGTAGAACAAAAAGATTATTATTATGATGTTAAGTGTAATGGGTAGTTTTACCAAATTCTAAATAAACCCAGATTTTAAATGTACCTATTTCTAATGTAATATTAAAAATATATTTAAAACCTAGTTTTATATGAATTTTTTTTTGATATCATCATGTTCGTTTTGGCCTTATCGTAATATACTGCGGGCAGCTGTACCTATATGTTATTCTTCCATTGTTAAAACAAAGAGTTTACATTTGATGTATTGGATAAGTACGCTTCTCTTCACGCTAGAGTAGTCCTATCTAAAAACCAGCACTGTAGTATCAATTTCTAAGTAGAAATCTAGGAATCACCGCCATTATTGGGCAAAAATTGAAATTCGGTCGAAACTGAGGAACAAGCCTACTCTAACTAAAATTCGCTTTTGTAAAAACTAGTTTCGCTTGGCCACTGACTAAGGTATAGGCTCAGGAGTCTAGAGGCTCTCCATACTTGCTGGCCAACAAAGCATAATAGCTCTTTTACCTAATACAACAAGATAGAAATTCCAAAACACACTCAGTCGACCGAAACTTCCACCAAGTCCAATCGTCGTGCAAAGTTTGAAGACAAAAATTGATTCAGCATTTAATATTTTAATGTTAGAGACGCGACACCAGGCAAGATTAAAGTTTCAAATAAAGTTAGCAAGTTGAAGAAACTTCTTATCTAGGTAATTTTACAAAAGTGAGGTAAAAACATCCGCTGGGGGAGGAAATGTAGACTTTTTAACAAGGATGTAATTTTCAAATGGAGTGGTGTGTACGGAGAAATTCAACTGATATTTATTTTTATAAATCTTTATCCTACTAAAAACATAAATGTAAATAAAAGCCAAAGAATGATTTTTACAAAAAACTCTTGCAAGATTAGTACACACTCACACATACTCGGATGTCAGCTTCGGTAACTAAAGAAGTGAGATTGTAGCGACATCTATCGGACTACATACGAAACTGGATGAAGATTCAAAGATTTATTGCTTACTAAGTGTACATATGGTGTGACATTACATTTTAGTGAACTTATAACTAAATAAATAATAAATAACTGAATCGCGCAAGTAACATTTACAACGCAAGTTGCATATACATAGGCAGACGACTGACTTCAATTTCGGGTTATGGTCAGCCAGAAAAAACACTCGCCTGGTCGGAGGGTTCTCCCTTTGGATGCAACTCATCTCGTCCCTCCACAAGATTCCGCACAACCCATGACCAATGTGTCGCTCCTCTACTTTCCTTGCGCAGGAGAGCCATGTTTCGGCACGAATGGGCCGGCTCGACCGGAGTGATACCACGGCTTCACAGGAAACCGGCGTTAAACAACGCTTACGTTGTGTTTCGCCGAGTGCGTGAGGTTACCGGAGGCCCAATCCCCTTTTAAAAGGTCGGGAACGCATTTGTAACTTCTATGGTGTTGCGGGTCTCCATGAGCGGCGGTAATCGCTTACCATCAGGCGATCTGTCTGCTCGTTTGCCCTCCTATCCCATAAAAAATAATTTAACTGACACACACTGGCAGGGATTGAAGCCGTAACTCTTAATTCAATATACCAGTAAACTACTTTTGATAAAGACTATGTAAGTCTAACAATGTGACATAACATCTGGAATGGACTTTTGCACATAACGCCAGTAGCTTTAGGTTGACATGAATCGATTGACGGCACGCATAAATCTATATATCTACTAATATAATAAAGCTGAAGAGTTTGTTTGTTTGTTTGACCACGCTAATTTCTGGAACGGCCAGTCGGATTTGAAAAAATATTTTTGTATATAGGTTATACATACGTACTATCTCGTTATGACTCTTAAAAGCAAAGCAAGTGAGTGAAACCGCGGGGCACAGCTAGTCATTTTATAATCATAGAACATGGACACACCTACTTATATTCCTTACAAATGAGTAGTTAATGAGGTTTGTATGTCTCAAACATTCGTTTGAGTCACATCCAGCAACATCATCTCCACTGCATTCTGAATAATTCAAAATGATAACGAACAAACCCCGACGGTGTTCGAAGCATGGGACACGGTGATTCTTACCCCGCACCCCATCCTCCCCATAAACCACCCTACACCGTCTTGTCATTTCGGCAACAGTCATACGACTTCATAGGAATATTGCATGGGATTTTTTATGGTTTCTTTGCCCCTCCGAAATGGGGAGATGACTAATAGAATGATGAGTTTCGAATGGAAATTCAAAATGAGTTTGTGATCTTATGGGGTTACGTTTTTTAGGGAAATGTGGACGATTTTTCTTGTCGAGAATTACCCAATAAAGGTCCCTTTGATAAGGAAAAGGAGTTTGAATTATATTCAATAATAATATTTATTATTATCCGTGATAGCCTAAAGACTATATATTTTATGTAGGTAATACCTAACTTTATACAAAAATCGTGTCAAAATGATTGCAAAAAATAAGTGAAAGAGCCTAATTAAGCGATACTGCAGCCGAATCAATGATTTTTAGAATTATTGTTTGTCTATATATCCGCTTATAACTCTAGATCTACTTGACGGGTTTCTATAAATTTTGGTGTTACACCAATATTATAAGATAATGAATTCATCAAGATTATAAGCCTAGTTAACATTATTTTAGGGTACTTAAGCATCTAGATTATATTCGAATTTCATCTGTTTTATGCCGTATATCCTACAATTCAAAAGTTTTTAGATGACTTTAGATAATTATATATCTTTATTGTATACTAGCGGGCCCGGCAAACGTTGTCTTGCCCTGTATCATCATCTTCCTACCCTTGTCCCAATTTATTTGTTGTCGGCGCAGCATGTCCTTTTCTTCCATTCATCTCTATCAGCCATCACTTCAATAATTCACTCCCTTTCCGTCTTGGCCCGTATATAAAAAAATCGTAGAACTCGATTGCGGTGCTTCCATCCAGGGACCCATTTGAACATACACAAAACGATCAATCAAAATCACACCAACAGGTTATGAGGTGTTCGGACAATGCACAGAACGCCATCTACTGGCCTTACCAAAACAGAAAACCTCAGAGAAAACAACGCCATGTTCATTTGTGTCTGGGTTTTATTTCTGTCAAATCTGTCAACTTACCTTCATAATATTTTTTATTTCGATGTTTTAATAGTTATTCTGCTATTCAGGGAGGAGACAAATCCAATAAACCAAAGATCATACAAATCGGTCTCGACTTTGTTTTATATAATAAAAATAAAGTTAAAAAATATAATTATAATAACTCGTTATTTATTCTAGATTCGCTTCAATAAACTCAATTACAATCAAAGTAAAGTATAAATATTAGAAACATAGATTATTATAGTACTTTTAATTCAAATCAAAGAATGTTTCCAAGAATAAAATATAAATAAAGAATAAAGTATAAAAACTAATCTAAAAACAAAGTTCTATGAATAAACTATCAAAATTAATGTTATTTTGTGACACTTGAACTTCAAAGTGAAGGGCAGACGGCTCATTTTTCTATTTCACAAGAGAAACTTGTAACTTAGTTTAAATAGCAACTTAGTACAAATTAAGATAAGTACCTTTGTTACTTGATATTCATAAGCTAAGTAATGCTCTTCAATAAATCACGTTTTTATTTCAAAACCTTTGAGTATATTATTATAGATTCATTTGTTATCTTTGTATCTAGCTGAAAGTTTTCCATTAAGGATCCGGCGAAGCTTGAATTGCTCACAAAAATGTAATACCGAAATAAATCGTAATCCAGACAATATTCTATCAAATTATGTTATTATTCGGATTTGTATACTGTTAATCTAGGTTTCCACGATACTATTTCGTCAGCTACTACTTCACTGGAAATAAAAGACCGAAAAATCGTTCAAAACTTGGTAAAGTTATAAAAAATTGCATTCGCCTACTTTTATTTCAAGTGAAGTATATTGGACGAAATGGTAATGTACGAACCTAGATTAACGGTATTGGAATCCGAATAATAACAGAATTTGATTAAATTGTGTTTGAATTACGATTTATTTCTGAATTACGTTTATATGAGAAATTCGGTCCGCCGGACTCTTAAAAATAAGATTTATTAATGTCAACCGTTGTCGTCCCGCAGCAGAGCCAAGGCCTCCCTACCGTATTTTCACTCCTCACGACTCAAGGCTATTTTGGGCCACTCTTTCCAAAAGAAGTCAAGCTCATCCCGCCATCTTCGTCGAGGTCTGCCGCGTTTTCGTCTGCCATTTTGTGGGACCCACTCGGTAGTTTGTTTAGCCCACAACTCGTTTGATATACGTCAGACGGGCCCAGTTCCATTTAAAAAAATAAAATAACACCATCACGCCTGTATTCCCCGAAAGGTTTGGCAGAGGCGTACTAATGTACACCCACTGTTCGCCGGTATGTTTAGGTCCCATGTAATAGGGGCCGTATTTCCATTAACCCGGCACAAATTCCAAACTCCGAGCTGCTACTGAGAATTTTATAGAAAAACCCAATAACACTTTGCTCGACCTGGGCGATCGAACCCAGGACCTCTATTATCTTTACATAGTATAAAACAAAGTCGCTGTCGCTGTCTGTCCGTCCCTATGTATGCTTAAATCTTTAAAACTACGCAACGGAGTATGAAGCGGTTTTTTTAATAGATAGAGTGATTCAAGAGGAAGGTTATAAGCTATTTAACATTACGCTACGACTCTTAGGAATGGGGCAACGCGGGTGAAAACGCGGGCGGGCCGCTAGTTTACAAATAAAAACCATTTTAAGTCACTGATCACAAGTCTTCATGCGGTGTAAATACGTCACTTACAGGTGTGCACACCATTCTTAACAATATTTTACGGCTCGCACCCTATAACATGGGACCTCAACATACCGGCGAACTGTGAGTGTACAATAAGTACGCCTCTGCCTAACCCTTCGGGGAATACAGGCGTGATACTATGCTAAATAATTATTTATCAGAATATACTTAATAGAGTTTGTATTACAACTTGCTTATTGAAATGTGCTTACATAATAAGTAAATGGCGATCCATAATATAATCGACCACTTTTTATAGTGACATCTACGTTTACTTATTGCTTACATACATAATATTAGTGCTGTATATGGTCATGGTAATATTACAATTTTAAATTAAAAATAAATCGTGTGCGATAAGTTATATTTTTTTACTAACGACAACGAGATAAGATTTTTTGTTTTTGTCTTACCTTACAGTATATTTGTTCATTTTTAGTAATGATTACAATGCATACCATCATAACATAACACACTATCACGCCTTTATTAGGCTTGTTCCGTATTAAATGGGACCTAAATATACAGTCAAACTGTGGGTGTGCATTAGTAGGTACCTACATCTGCCTATTCCTTCAGGTTTATAGGCGGTATGTTGCATTATTTAATCATTTTAAAGTTATAGATAGGTAGGTACTATCCGCGTTAGTTCCGACGGAATATAATAAAAACACACCATGTATCACACATTTCACTAAGAGTCCGGCGGACCGAATTTCTCATATAAACGTAATTCAGAAATAAATCGTAATTCAAACACAATTTAATCAAATTCTGTTATTATTCGGATTCCAATACCGTTAATCTAGGTTCGTACATTACCATTTCGTCCAATATACTTCACTTGAAATAAAAGTAGGCGAATGCAATTTTTTATAACTTTACCAAGTTTTGAACGATTTTTCGGTCTTTTATTTCCAGTGAAGTAGTAGCTGACGAAATAGTATCGTGGAAACCTAGATTAACAGTATACAAATCCGAATAGTAACATAATTTAATAGAATATTGTCTGGATTACGATTTATTTCGGTATAACGTTTTTGTGGGCAATTCACGCCTCACGTCATGGACCCCTAAGATAATAACAAAATCATTTTTTTTAAAAAGCTTACTATCAATGTAGGTCGCACATTATTAGTATTCTTGTTAACCCCTCGTGCTAAGCTAAATGATTGTGTTACGAGTGGGTTCACGTCAGAAGTGGTATGGGTGGATTTCGAACCGGCAACCACATTATTGCAAATCCAACGCCCAAGTCATTAGACTACCGCCGCTTCGACGGTATTAAATTGACCATGAAAAACACAGAAATCCAAATATAAATCCAGTATCTACACATGTACCTCCATTGCATCACACATAACTTTTATAATCAATAGAAGTTTTATACGTATCTAGAAAAACCAATCATCACTCCTAATACCCATTGGACGTTCAATATTCTCCACAGTCTCGATATTGCTCACCAGCAATAACTCAACAGCATCACACGTATTGTATAATCCTATCATAAACACCGAGCCACATTCTTCAATCAACAACGTCTATCTCGCCCAATACGGCAAGCGGCTAAATAAAGAGAATTGCCATTTATGGCGGAGAAGACGTTGCGAAGGTGTGGATATGGCATTGAGCATTTTTTATGAGATAGGGGGGCAAACGAGCATATAGATCGCCTGATGGTAAGCGATTATCGCCGCACATGGACACCCGCAACACCAGAGGAGCGCGTTGGCAGCCTTTTAAAAGGGGATTGGGCCTCCGGTATCCTCACTCACTCGGTGAAACACAACGTAAGCGTTGTTTGACGCTGGTTTTTTGTGAGGCCGTGGTATCACTCCGGTTGAGTCGAAGCATAGCTCTCCCACGTAAAAAATAGTAAATTTATCAAAAATCTTTCATATTTCTTCACAGATTCAAAGAATTTATTTTAGAACCTTGATCAGTACTTCTCAGTAAAGGAGAATGCACTCCGCATTGCCGGCTTTTTAAAAGGGGATTGGACGGTAACCTCACTCACGCCGGCGAAACACAACGTAAGCGTTGCTTCACGCTGGTTTTCTGTGAGGCCGTGGTATCACTCCGGTCGAGCCGGCCCATTCGTGCCCAAGCATGGCTCTCCCACGTAAAAGAGCTTCCTGTATTATGGTCAAGCTAATGACTGATGCATGGATACCTTCAGCTGAGACTGGTCTACTGAAAGTTGCTATAGCTCTTTCTCCAAATGCCCATTTCAGACTTCGCCTTGCACTATGATTCACATATTTGCTATTAATTTGTCTAAATGCCGGTCCCTATAACAAATCCGTTGATAGATTTGCTTACTAGAGATAGGATTTTGACATAAGGTCCATACAAGTAATGTAAAAATCCTACCTCTGGTAAACAAATCTATCAATGGATTTGTTATAGGGACCGTAAGAGGAAATGATTCTCTGACTTTGTTTTGGCGTTTCTTAGAGGTTGTCAGTTAGGAAATGCCTACGATCACAAAACTAATTACAAGGTTCAACGAAATTAAAAATATCGCTAATCAACGGAACATTTTATTCCAATTGATGGAATTCATAAATTAAAATTAGTTACGGACATTTATTTAAATGTTGAAATTATTTAAATGTTTAAATACCATAACAGGTATAATATTATTTTGTAATCATTAAACATATGTTACTAAGCACAGAAGTGTAAAAATATATGTTACTATAATAAAATTGTTAATTATATATCTTTAATTGTTATAATCTAAAGACATTACGGACATTCGAATAAAATTAGGCCACAGTAACCTAATGACATCATAATTTGGAAAATGTACAAAACGTACCTTTTTAAAAAAAAATATCATTCCTCCACATTAAAATTTTCTCCTGTATCGTGTGTGCATTTACAAAGATAAATTCTCATATCGCACAAACGCCCAAACCCGGAACAACTACCCGTAGATCATACAAATATTTACTCCGTGTGGGGATCGAGCCCACAATAAGTGGCACAGAAGCGGATCGCTCAGCCGCTACGCCAAACGTGTCGTAAACCTCTCTTAACCTCTTGGGGTTTATTATTATTATTATTATTCAGCCGTTGTCGTCCCACTGCAGGGCAATCAAAGGGCCTCCCTACCCTCTTTCCACTCCTCACGACTCAAGGCTATTTTGGGCCAATCCTTCCTAAAGAAGTCAAGCTCATCCCGCCATCTCCGTCTAGGTCTGCCGCGTTGTCGTCTACCGTTATGTTGGACCCACTCGGTAGTTTGTCTAGCCCACAACTCGTTTGACATGCGGCAGACGTGGCCAGCCCAGTTCCATTTTAAGCTGGCAGCTTTTTGGCCAATGTCGGCGATCTGGGTTTTGGAGCGCAGTACGCTATTTTTGATGCGGTCTGTTAATTTGGGGTTTATGTGTAATGATATTTATTTTGGTCCTTTGAGAATTGTTATAATAATGAGCCTAACAAGATCTACCCACGCTGGTAACATAACACCGACTTTTACACGTAGGAGTAATATGTATATTAACACTTCTAAGGTAATTAAAACTATAATAATGTATAAGTACTCGATAGGTAAATATTAGATAAAAAAGTATCATTATATTTTCTCTTGTAATATTATGGGTACATTTACAAACAAAGACTGCCTCATTAGTCTAGTGGTCCCAAGCGCGACTGCTACGCTAGAGGTCCTGGGTTCGATCCCCAGGTCGAGCAAAGTGTTATTGGGTTTTTCTATGAAATTCTCAGTAGCAGCTCGGAGTCTGGATTTGTGCCCGGTTAATGGCAATAGGCTCGCCCCCTATTACATGGGACCTAAACATACCGGCGAACTGTGGGTGTACATAAGTACGCCTCTGCCTAACCCTTCGGGGAATACAGGTGTGATGGTATGTTATGTTATTTCATTTACAAACACAAATTTTCACATACATAATTACCCACCTAGACCTAAAACAACGGCCTGTAGGCCATACTAATTTTTTTTAATATGATGTGGGAACCCTACCCACAGTTTTAGCTCAGCCATTATATACTATACTAGCTATGACTTAATTTTATAATAATCTTTTCTAACCTTATATTACATTTTCTTGATTTTAATAATTATCTTTAGAAGCTCCAGTAATAGTTCCAGTAATTTAATAAAAGTTAATTGAGCGGTATCTCATATAATAAGCACAAATTTTCGTAGTTACCCAAGAAAATTTCATTCCTAAAAGACCGCTGACAGAAGGACCAAAAAATATTTTCATAAAATAATACCACATCTATTTTGGTGAACATCCCAACCTCCCTCGGGGCGGTATCCATCCGTTGTCATGCTACAAAGCCGCCTGGCGGTTGACTCAAAGGAATAACCCCCACTATCCGGATATAAGCTCTGTATATTCTATCGTGTGGTGCTAAATTGTACCTAGTGTTACGTTTTTATTGTACGTAATAATCGTTATGAGGTTTGTTTTGCTTTGAGAATTGAGTTCTGTTGAGATTGGGATGGAAATTTAAGAAACTACGACAGCTTCTCTTATTCTCATCGATATAAGAGGCAACCACTTAATTTTATGAAGCACATAATATGTATACACATTAATGTGTAGTGTAAAATGACCGGATTTATTAATAAACAAGGTGTAAGCTTGGTTTAGTTATTCTTTGTGTTGTCAAACTCTAATTATCACAGAATAGAAAGAAAGAATTTTCTGCCTACCCCTGTGGGAGAAAGGCGTGAGTGTATGTATGTATGTATGTATGTAGAAAGAAAGAATGCGTTGATTAACTACAGCCTGTCTACACTATTTAGATTAATAAGACAATAGATATTTATTACGACTACTTATTATTCTATCAACAAGCATAACATAACATACCATAACCCCTGTATTCCCTGCAAGATTAGGCAGAAGCGTACTAATGTACACCCACAGATCGCCAGTATTTTTAAATCCCATGTAATATGGGACGAGCAAAGTGTTATTAAACACGCACAAATCCCAACCTCTGAACTACTACTGAGAATATCATAGATAATGTATTTATTGTGCGAAACAGTTTCGGAAGTCGGTGGCGAAATCAAAAGATCCGATCAAATGGAAGGCACCGACTTCCGAAACTGTTTCGCACATAACATTATTTTTTTATTCTTTAGAGAGGATTCTTTAGAGGTGATCGAATCTTTAGAGAGGATTTTTTTTATGGGACCACCTCTGAAGAATGACCTACCGATCAAATAAAGAATCATCAAAATCGGTTCATAATTGACGGAGTAATCGCGTGACACACATACAAAAAAATACATACCGTCGAATTGAGAACCTCCTCCTTTTTGAAGTCGGTTGAAAAACCCAAATAACACTGCTCGACCAAGACCTCTCGAGTAGCAGTCGTGGTCAGGACCACTAGCCAAACGAGGCAAAACTATCAATAAAATAATACTGATGGCTTCTATCTGAGTAGATAAGCTTTACAAGAGATAGCTCATGATGTCTATGTTTGGTTGACAGACTACTCAGTCATTTAATTTGTACCTATCATTTAACCCACCATTGGTGATGTATGTCTTTGAGACCAGGTGGTCCGAAAAAGTTGAATAACTTTTTCGCCCGCCTTCAATTTATGTTGCGATTTCAAGAGGTTGTTGCCTTACATATATGTACAATCCTCCCATGTACAACAGTCCTTAGTTGTCTTTTTATCCATGATTGGCTTATGTTTGACCGCCAGTTCGCCTGATGTTAAGCGATACTGCGATCTACGATAGAGCGCGCTTGCCTAGAAGAGATCGATTCACTCGTGATAATAGTTTTGAGGTAAACCAGTCAAATTGACGTCACAAGTTGCGGGTTATATGTTTATAATATCATTTTCTAATCCATATTCAAACAAAAAAAAATTCTCTTTCAGCCTACTCTCAAAGCAATTATACAAGACAAATTCTGTAAACCAAATAATTTGTTGAAACCAACTTGGATTATAATTAAAACTTTGTGAAGTACCTTCTCATGGTTAGTTCGTTTTACAGCCCAATCACACAGAAATAGACTGAACGTGGACTTTGATGGCTGCCATAAAGCATTTGGAAGTACTAGCACCCTTATTTAGACTTAGAGTAATAAACCATGACTAAGTAATTAACGTATCTGAAGTACTTTGCTCAGCTTTATCTCACGAGATACAAAGTGATCGTCGTAGTATTTAGTCGAAGTCGTAGGTATTTAAGTTCAGGAATAAAACACTATAGTTAATTCCAAAGTACAGCACCTTAAAAAACTCGTAGCTAGGGAATAACTAAGCTGTTCTATGAACTAAAAGAGGTTTAAAAAAATAGAGGAACGTCATAAAGTGTTTTTTTTTATGGGATAGGGGGACTAACTAGCACACGGATCGCCTGATGGTAAGCGATTACCGCCGCCCATGGACACCCGCAACACCAGAGGAGTCACGAGCGCGTTGCCAACCTTTTAAAAGGGAATTGGGCCTCCGGTAACCTCACTCACTCGGCGAAACACAACGTAAGCGTTGTTTGACGCCGGTTTTCTGTGAGGCCGTGGTATCACTCGAGCCGGCCCATTCGTGCCGAAGCATGGCTCTTCCACGTATAAAAACGTTTGATGCTTACCTCTTGGTCCGGAGCTGACTTGGCACTGGTATAGAGCATCATCATCCAACGTCACTTCTCTGATATCCAATGAGTAATCACCTGTGAACAGCAAAGAATATTATTATGATTAGACTCGTATTGCCTTTTTAATTATTAGTTATAATAGTTATTACATAAATCCTTATATTTGAGGAAAATAATTTAAAGAACTGCCTCATTAGTCTAGTGGTCCCAAACGCGACTGCTACCCTAGAGGTCCTGGGTTCGATCCCCAGGTCGAGCAAAGTGTTATTGAGTTTTTCTATGAAATTCTCAGTAGCAGCTCGGAGTCTGAATTTGTGCCCCGTTAATGGCAACAGGCTCGCCCCCTATTACATGGGACCTAAACATACCAGGCGAACGCCTGACGCTGAACGCCTCTTCCTAACCCTTCGGGGAGTACAAGCGTCATGGTATATTATGTAATTTAAAAGAAAGTCCACCTCGTAATTTTAGAAATAGGGTAGTTAATCCTTACTAATATTATAAACGTGAAAGTTTGTGAGTATGGATGCATGGATGTTTGTTACTCTTTCACGCCAGAACGGCTGAATGGATCTAAATCAGATAGGTTATAGCCTGGAATAACATATAGGCTACTTTTTATCCAGGTCGGACCCAATCCTGAAGTCCACGCAGACAAAGTCGCGGGCAGAAGCTAGTATATTATAAATAAACAGACATAATTGAAATATATAGTATTTAAATCGATTAATAAAGCTCTAAGATGATCTGTCCCTTTCCCGTAAAACGAATATCAGTATAGAATCTGTAAGGCGCACGCACGGTTTGACGTCACAACGTGTTATAATACGATCTCTGTCTAGCATTAGGTCTGCTTATAACTTCCTTATTTTTGAACTGAATAATGGTCAACTTTTTTATGAATCCTTATAAAGCATTAAAGAACTGAGGTACAGAAACATCGAAATTATTTTGTACTACCTTCACCGTCAATAATCGTATCTACACTACACTAGTTCTAGCTTCAGATTATTTGTAAGCTTCAAAGCTTTGAATATCTTCAATAAAGCGCGTTGCACATTCTCGACTAGTCTCGCTGAGAATGTCGAGTACATGAAAATGCTCGTCTTTCTGTAAAGTTTACTTCTTTGAGCCCGAATCAAAGGTTCATTGCGAAGTTTCACGCCTGAAAATCCCTTTTTGAATAACTATCGCGTGACAAAGATTGTGAAGAATTTAATGCAAAAAGATCCCTATGTCGAGCAAAGTATTATTGGGTTTTTCGCAAGCACCTCGGAGTCTGGATTTGTACCCGGTTAATGGCAATAGACTCGCCCCCTATTACCTGAACCTAAAAATACCGGCAAACTGTGGGTCTACATTAATACGCCTCTGCCAAACCCTTCGGCAATACAGGCGTAATGATATGTTATGAAAATAAATAATTATTAATTACCTTCTTCATCGCTTCCGATCATCTTGTATCGTTCGTAGCCAGTAAGATGGCGGTGTGTTCCAAGACCGAAATCATCTTTCGTCCACTGTAACTGTCCTGCCTTGTTTTCTACACGACAGGGGAGTGTCACCCTGGATCCCACTACAGCACTCTGGACAAAAAAAAGTTTATTGAAAAAAAATAAGGTATTATTAAATTTAGTTTTAATAATATTAGTTTTGTCAGCCGATGCAAAAAGAGAGGTGTTATAAGTTTAACGTGTGTCTGTCTGTGTATCTGTGCATAACTCCCAAACGAATGGACCGTTTTTGTTTTTTTTGTTTGAATGGCGACTTGATTACGATTTAAGAAAATCTGGGCAGCCGTTTGATGATTATCAACTCTTTTCTAGTGCATGAAAGGGATGTGCATGTGGCCTGTGCAACTTCCACAGGCCTGATCGATTTTATGTGTGTTATCGTGTTACTACAATGATATTACAAGAACATGATAACTAAAAGTTGATATTACGGGGGATTTTAAAATTTAAATTTATGATTATTACTATTACTAAATTTAAAAAACATCTCAACAGGAATGCATATTACATTTTTTTTTATAGGATAGGAGGGCAAACTAGCAGACGGATCGCCTGATGGTAAGTGATTACCGCCGCCCATGGACACCCGCAACACCAGAGGAGTCACGAGTGCGTTGCCGACCTTTTAAAAGGGGATTGGGCCTCCGATAACCTCACTCAGCGAAACACAACGTAAGCGTTGTTTAACGCTGGTTTCTTTAAGGCCGTGGTATCACTCCGGTCGAGCCGGCCCATTCGTGCCGAAGCATGGCTCTCCCACGGTAAAAAAAATATTCGCAAATGATACCTATAACAAATATTACGTCTTTCATAGAAGGTCTTTATTTGTGAAAATTGAACCCCCGTTTCAATTCAAATAATCCTTTAATCTTTCTTTACATCGTCCTAGAAAGTAATAACATAACCTATTTTTATTTCTGAACGAACATCTAATATTATATTTTTATCCTTACTTCATAATAAATTATCTGGGAACATTTTGTAAGAAAAAATCACACATTTCCCATTTTAACGTTTTCAAATATGTTCACTCCTATTTCAGGGGCTACGCAACGAATTCTATTTGGGGGGACATATTGGTACGAATTCCATATAGGACTTAGACAAAGAAAAATTCGTAATATATTTCTTCACATTTCCTAACATTAATTTAGGTCCCGTTCCGTAAATCAAATAATCCCCGTGGAATCCATACAGCAACAACGTTAGCCAATATTATTCTTTTCGTAAGCAAGTACTCAGTTGACATAGAAAAAGGCTTGTATTGAATATCTGGTGATATTAAAAATTCCTACCCTCCGTCCCCTTGGGACAAAACGGATGTTTTCATAGATGACAAACCTTTTCGAATTAATTCTGTTCCTATTTTCTGGTCCAGTTAGTTTGTTGATCCTAAGCTTTGTGAGAGAATTCCATTGTACATGTTTTTCTATTTGATATGTATTGTTGATTTACATTTTTGTATTAGATGTCTTGTTTAATTCATAGCTTCTTGTAGTATTAGAGCACTATTTGAAATAGGAGCGTGTACTCTATATAGAAATACATAAATGTATATAAATAATCTAGAGAAACTTATTTTTATGTATTAGCAGTTCATGTAAAAGTGATTTTGCCCACACACAACTATTTAAATCAAGTTTTACATCAATAGTCGTAACACAAGCTGTGTTAACGGCTTTACTTTTCTTGTTAGACAAGAATTCTTGATTATAATTGTCTGACAACCTAATTATTGTCTATTTTTTTATATTTTGGATATTACCAGATTTTGAAAATACGAATACTTAGTTATAGTTATGTTATGTTATTATTAATGATAAAAATATTAATTACTAAATATTAATTAGTTATTTCACGCATGGGAGAGCCATGCTTCGGCACGAATAGGCCGGCTCGACCGCAGTGATACCACGGCCTCACAGAAAACCGGCGTTAAACAACGCTTACGTTGTGTTTCGCCGAGTGAGTGAGGTTACGGGAGGCCCAATCCCCTTTTAAAGGTCGGCAACGCACTTGTGACTCCTCTTTTGGTGTTGCGGGTGTCCATGGGCGGCGGCAATCGCTTACCATCAGGTGATCCGTCGGCTCGTTTGCCCTCCTATCACATAAAAAAAAATCAATATTTTGCATCTACGTTTTCTATAATAATTACAGGTACGATGCATATTTTCAAAGGCACTACTATAAAATTAAATAATAATTTAAAAATAATTAATAAACGCCAAATTTTTTCGTAATAATTGTTAAGAAATTCAATCTAACTTTGTAGCGACTTAAAAATAATTATTTCCGTGGATATGACCAATCCGCTTTTTCAATAAACAAAGAGAAAGGTATTTTTTATTTAACCAAAAATTAGTGGTTGTTAAACGTATAAACACGATCTCTTGCATTTGAAATACCCAATATTCAAATAAATTCTGCATTTCGAAACAATAAAACCGCTGTTTCCATCTATTCACCACACTGAACTAAAATAGACATGAACATAGATTCGTAAAACAAAGCCGATTAAAACAACAGCTACTAAAATACGATAGAATTACCAATGAAGCCACTATTAATACATTTGTCCTTAATGAAATCACTTAGTTCCACGACGAATTTTGTTTGCACGATAATTTTCATTTGTTGAACAGAAATGCTCTGTAATGAGGGCTAAATTAATTTGTACGTTTATTGGTGAAAATTCGTCTGTTATTACCCAAAAATAATTTGTTATTCAATCAACAATCGTTTAAACAATATTTAGCGTATGTTTTGAATATCGGTCGAGCGAATTTTGTATGATTTAATTGGGGTCTGACTGTATTGGGATTTAAGTGTAAATATTTATGTGAATGTAAAATAACAGTGTGCAGTAAATTGAAGATAGGATTTACACAAAATACGAGAATTTATCTCTCGTATTTTATGTTAATCATGTTTTCGTGTGCCGTCTGAGTCATTGTAATATTAATACAACGTAGTTGGAGATAGAAATAACATTGAGATGTTTATTGTTCAGATACAATATTTTACGACTTCAATAGTGCCATATATTCAAGTTCTTGTCGAATAACCTTGAAGTAAAAAAGTTATACTAGTAAATCATAAAGGCAAAATATGAACAACGCGTAGTATATTTTTGTTTCTGAAGAAAAACATAGGCTACCTTGTGTCTCAAAAATTAGTTTACAGTCCTTTTGGGACGCGATCACGTGAGTGAGATCTCAGACTACAGCTAGTATCTTGAAATAAAGCCACTTTACGGATTCTATCCCGTTATATTCAATGAGTCTATAATGAGTCCGAAACAAATGGATTTGATAATGTGAATATAACACGATAGAATAGAAAAAAAGAAGAACCAAGGATATACAGAGACAGATATAAAATAACAAAAATAATATTTTACACTAGCAACACTGTTCCAATGTCACACAACGCTGTGACACTGACAGTGACAACAGAATGCACTTGTTAACGTGCGTAAAACAATCACAACATAAGTTATTAAGACTAATATAAAAATTATTAAAATAAAGAATTTAATGTGATCCGAATCAGAATCCATAAAGTGGTCGTATTTCAGTATGTCCAATATTTACCCAAGTCTCAGAACTTAGATTTTGCTTCAATCAATACAGAATGCATAATTAAAATGTTATTACTCACCTGATCCTGTGGTTCAATTGCGAATCTCTGTTCCTTATACGCACTCACACAATTCAACAACACCAAAAACATTATACATTGCTTCACTACAACTGATCCTTTTAACGGTATCCTCAACAAAAGGAATAATATATTGGCACTTCTACTCGTTAAACGCGATCTATGTTTCACACTAGTAGTTGTCTCACTAAAACTACTTTTAGGCTCATTATTGGTACTCATATTGACGTTTAGATTATTTTTTACATTAGTAAATTCTTTGTTATCTACAGTTCTGATATCATAGTTAAGACTGAAAAAGTTTTGTTTATAATTGATTGCTTGTTTTGTTCTTCTAGATTCATTCGTTCCCATTTTGGTTTAGTTATTAATTTGATTGCAGCTATATGTTAATTGTTCTCGATTTGTTACATTTTGATCCATACTGCCTGAATCCGATTTATTTATCCGCATCTGTAACAAAAATAAATCAAAATTAAACTTTTGCGGTGAGTAAATATTAAATCCCAAAAATTACATTATTATCATAATTATCTTTTCGGAAATCCTCTGTAAAATGGAGACTATTGCTACATAATTTCTGATTCCTAAAACAACCTGAACTTCAGCTCTTTACCAACACATTTCTGGTATTCAGCTTAGATTAACTCGGTGCTATTTGACAAAATTCGGTTGCATTTCAACCACTACTAAAAGAGATGCAATCAAACTGGGCCCAAACATTTCCATTTAAATTCCCTCTGCGCACCAAAAAAATTGCACAAACAAAAATAAATGAAAAACCAATTCCTGTTTTAATAACCTCGTCACCATATCAACGAAAGCTGACAGCGTTAACGTTCACAGAAAATAAGGATCATAAATTCTAGATACTAAAACACGATATAAAATATGTTCATAATGGAAAGAAAATTAGTTTCCGCATAGCAAAACTTTGGTCCATAAACATAAATAACTATAAGTTAGTGGTACGCTTTCAAAATTCTATTCAGTACACGACAGCATAAACATGTCTTAACCATACTGTATTATAGAAGGGGATGTTATGAATAAATCATTCTGGAGCGTTGCAAAAGACGGCAATTTCTACTGCACCGGTTTATAGTCCTTGGAAGGAAGGGGAATATCTATAGGCTTCACCATTTGTCAAGGAAGTCGATTGCGACTCGACAGCTTCTCGATCGTAAATAACATTTTGATCTCGTGAAAGCAATGTAAAGATATATATTTCTAAAATAATCAGATGTGAAAAACTAATTCCTCTGATCTACATTTGTAATAGGCTAGGCGATTTAATGATTAGTAGAAACATTCATTTCTAGTCTGATTTTGTATCTTAACATTGAGAATTTTGGCACTGTCTACCTACTTATATCAAATTGCATTGTTACTATCTTTTGGAAATTACTTATTGCTTCAGTACTTCGGTATATTGTATCAATTTAACTCTTAGAATTTGTTATTTTCTTCGATAAAAGTCTGCATCACCTTTATTCCAGAAACCAATGTAAAATTATCTTATCTAGCGAATTTTTTGTAAGAATAATTGGAACTAAAAAATCGTTTCCTTATTATTTTTTCTATTTCTAACACTAGAATAAAAAAGTATATTAATGCTTTTAATATTGCAATTGGAAAAGTCGACTAAGAGCTTGGCATTGAGCCATATTAATCCACTTTGATTTGGTTCCAATTGCTTTTTTGCTTCTTTCTCTAAATGTATTGAAAATCGGTGATAAAAATTAGGTTTATTATAAATTATTTTTTTGATTATCACTAGGTACTATAGTGATAATCACAAAAATTAGTTATATAACTTTTATTTTCATTTCAGATGGAAAACTGATTCAATTGCATATTTTTTTTTATGGAATAGTAGGGCACATGAGCAGACGGATCGCCTGATGGTAAGCGATTACCACCGCTCATGGACGCCCGTAACACCATAGGAGTCACAAGTGCGTTGCCGACCTTTTAAAAGGGGATTAGGACTCCGGTAACCTCACTCACTCGGCGAAATATAACGTAAGCGCCGGTTTTCTGTGAGGCCGTGGTATCACTCCGGTCGAGCCGGCCTATTCGTGCTGAAGCAGCCATGCTTGCTCCCACGTAAAAAATAAAAATATTAAAACTATTTAATAAATTGAACCACCATTTGATTGGATTGTAATATAAAATTATATTTGTATTGTTTGTCTCATCAGTGAATATCGTATACGTCTCACAGTTATTTTCGACTAATCATACTTAAATGAGCATGTAGTAAGGCCTTTAAAGAGTAACGTTTGTTTGACAGAATTACATCTTCTATCTCTTTCTACTTTAAGCCAATCTAAACTGTGTATGAAAGCGACAAAATCATGTCTCTTTTTTGGAACTGTCTACAAGCTATTCTGAAATAGGTTCTTATTTACAACTATCGAGAGTTTTCTATAACAAACTGTATTTTTAACTATCTTTTTGTGTTTTTTTTGCATTTTCCATGCTAAGATTATTAAGTTATTTTTTCCTTTACTAAAAAACTGTATTTTTGTTAGATATAACTCAATTTTGTTTTTGTATGAATTGTAACATAATATCACGCCTGTATTCTCCGTAGGGTTAGGTAGAGTTGTACTAATATACACCCACAATTCGCCAGTATGTTCAGGTCCATTGTAGTAGGTGGCGAGCCTATTGCCAATAACCGAGTATAAATCTAAACTCCAAGCTACTGAGAATTTGAGGCATTGAAATAATGAGGCAGTGAAAAATATTACAAATTCATTAATATGATAAAGAGTACATCCTGATGACCCGACCTATCCTAAACCAACACTTCAGAAAATAAAGAAGTGATGTTCCGGTATGTAATATTTTTTGAACTCGTTACACAAAAACAGTCGAACATAGAACCTCCTCCTATTTTATGAATTTGAAGTCGGTTTAAAATGCATTTGATATTATCTAGATAAGAATGTTATGCACAAAGTCAGCGGATAGCTCCATAACAGCTGAATAAGAAATTATTCATTCCGGTGTCATTACAAATGTTATTCACATTTCTACAACTCTAATATAATGGAAATGCGTTCCTTGCGAAGTATGTGCGGTGTAACTCGGAATGATAGATTGAGGAACAGTATGATAAGACAACATTGCGACTGAAAGATGATGTAGTGACACGTATTGAAAGAATATGCTGAAATGGTGATGAACATTTTTTTATGGGACAGGAGGGTAAACGAGCAGACGGATCGCCTGATGGTAAGCGATTACCATCGCCCATGGACACCCGCAGCACCAGAGGTGTCACAAGTGCGTAGTCGACCTTTTAAAAGGGGATTGGGCCTCCGGTAACCTCACTCACTCGGCGAAACACAACGTAAGCGTTGTTTAACGCCGGTCGGAACATGTTGAAAGAATGAATGAAAGACGATTAACGAAAGGAATTAAGTAAATAAGTGTTCAAGAACCATAGCAAGTGGGAGTCTATAATTTCTGCCTACTCCTGTGGGAGAAAGGCGTGAGAGTATGTAAAAATAAGTATATATAATGGAACTTTCTAGAATAAAACAACATTTACAATATTATCTTCCATTGAAACTCCTGCCACTGTGTATCTAATAAACGATACGTCATGAAAGTGGTGAATACATTTTAATTAATTTTCCGCGTGACTAATTAAGTCCCTAGGCTGTCAATTTTTAATTACGCTATATTTGTTTGATATACATTATGACAGTTTGTAGTTTTTTTTTTCACATGCATTAAAGGATGAGGTTTTATATTTCTGTTGTCTGTAAATTATTATTGTATATTCGCACAATTCTTTGTCGTTTAGGAACCAAGTATGACTATTTCTTTTTGTTTGATCTAGGCATACGGTAGCGTAAGTTCATAGATTGTAGTCGCAACATGTTCTTCAAGTATTGGTTGATTTTTTACCGTTGATTTTGTAGGGATACCACCAACAGCTATAAGTAAATTCTTCTTCTAAAAACTGGCAATTCCTACTTTTAAAAATCATGTTCGTTATGAAATCATAATTTGTCACCAGCTTAGGGTATAATCATCATACCATCACGCCTGTATTCCCCGAAGGCCTAAGCAGAGGCGTCTATTGTACACCTACAGTTCGCCTGGTATGTTTAAGTCCCACGTAATAGGGGCGAGCCTATTGTTATTAACCGGGCAGAAATCCAGACTCCAAGCTGCTACTGAGAATTTCATAGAAAAACTCAATAACACTTTGCTCGACCTGGGGATGAAGCCCAGGATCTCTAGCGTAGCAGTCGCGCTTAGGACCACTAGACTAATGAGGCTTAGGGTATAAAGCTCAAGTAATCTCAGTACGCTTTGAATGTATTAAAACGATTCTGTTAAGGTTGGTGTAAAATCCGATAGAGACAGTGTTTCATCTGCAGTTTCATTAGCTGCAAATGATAGCGATAAAAATGGGAATAGAAAAGGGGTAATTAGCGAAGCCTACAGAAACTAGTAAAATATTGGAACTGTTAGACTCAAAACTGTGAATACTTTAATGAGATAGACAATGAACGAATTAAAATGAATTGAGCAGTCTTCTTATCCTTGATCATATTCTAAATTTTGAATCTTTGTGATATGGCTGATTATTTTATGATAACCTAATTTAACCTAATTTTTACTGGATGGAATAGCTAGATACCTACATAGATACTATCTCCTTTTAGGGTATGCAGAGATAATAGGATTCAACTTACTTCAGCCATAATGCACTGGTCTTTTACTTCATCTATGTTGGTCATTACTTTCTAAACAAATTCAGTATGATATTTAAAGCTATGCTCAGTAACGACACTTGCAATTTTTGGATCAATAAGGGAGCAGAGATTTTTAAATTGAAAACCATTAGTAGATTTTTTTATATAAGAACAAGAAAATGGGAGACTACTCTAGTCACCCATTACATAACATACCATTACGCCTGTATTCTCCGAAGGGTTAGGCGGAGGTGTACTAATATACAGCCATAGCCATTCTTCACTAGTATGTTTAGGTCCCATTTAGTAAAGGGGCGAGCCTTTTGCCATTAACCGGGCACAAATCTTTAACTTCGAGCTGCAACTGAGTATTTCATAAAATAACCCAATAACATTTTGCTGACCTGGAAATCGAACCCAGAAACTCTAGCGTAGCAGTCGCGCTTGGATCCACTACCTAGACTAATGAGGCAGTTCCTAGTCTATCATCACACACAAAAGAACACACAACAATATTTAACCCAAGAACTTCTAAAACAGAATTTCCAGAATGCAAAGTTCTTGACGAAAATCATTAAGCCAGTGAAATTCATACAGGTAGACGATTATCAATTGGCAACTACTTTGACGAAAGAGAATTACGAAGTCTGCTTGGCTGTTAAAAGCTGGAGCCTTCACTATTTCGATGAGACAGCACATCTCTCAAACTAAGAGATCCATTCAGAAAGATAATTCGCGCAAAATACAAAGCAGTACTGTATTAAGTTTTGCATAGTGTTAGATACGGGAATGAAGTTGAGCTGGCAAAGTTGAATTTCAATGTTCTTTAAAGTTCCTTTGATGTAAAGTATGACGTAAGTAGAAGTTATGATTTTAATCTTACTACCATGATGTCACCTGAAGATGTAGAATGTGGAAGAGATTCGACATCACAGGCAGCTTAGTTGGCTAAAGCGTCCGACGATGTAGTTAATAGGAACGAAGCAGGAGATCGGTCGGTCGGTTTTATCATTATTTATGGTGAATTCAACTACCATAAATATATCACTGAGCAATCTATAAAATGTAATTTAGAATCCATACTTACTAATCTCTACAAGGCTTAATTAATCACAGACTTAGCCAAACGGTTAGACATTAGCCTCGTCTGTATTACTTGGAGTAACAATCAAAATTCGTGAATTCAGCTTTTAATATTGAGAAGTTTTCGAAATATCGTCCTACACTAGGTATGTGGTGTAGATAAGTTTCTAAATATGTATAATAAACACATAAAAACGTCTATTAATTGATAATTATTTTAAAGGGCACATCAGTATTTAATGTTATAGTTGAAACCAGTAACGATAGCTGCTAGCGCCTCTGGTATGTTTTTGTGTTTGTTAATTTCTGTGTGTATCGTTCTGATATCGATGAGTATATATGTATTAAGTTATTTTAGTGAAGGAAAAATTCAATCGCGGGCAGGATTCGAACCTGCGTCTTCTGGTTAGATACACCAGGCGCTCTAAGCCACCGCGAGTCCCACCCGCTTGATTTTTTTTTTTTTTTTTTTTTTATTTATTTATGGTCAGCCAACAATTGCTTACGCTAATACATATATAGTTAATTGGATTTATATTTATACATTTATGAGCGCAGCAATTACTTATAGGCTAACACAGCATGCACATTAACAACGGTTATTAAATGTATTATCAATATTACATAATCTATTTGAAATAATAATCATAAGAGCAATAATTTGGATAAAACAAAATGAAGATGACAAAATTCTATAGGTACTACTACAAAGTGCAAAGAACATAAAATGTAAATCATAAAATTTTTAACATCGTCAAAATTTGATTGAAATTTAATTAATTTACAATTAGAATTAATAACGGATTCCTAAAATGAAATAAATTATATAAAAATAAAATAATAAATTATAGATAAATCAAAACACAGTTAATATTTAATATTTAGGTATTAAGAATCAGTACATTATTTATTTATACCAACATCAAATCTAATAAAATAAGATAAAATAAAATAAAAAATTTACAGTTATTTAATTTGAGAGAAGTGACTGATAATAGATTTATAAAATTGTGTGTAATTGTCGTGGTGTATATCAATTAAGTCACTACAACTGTTAAGGATTTGGCATAATCTGGGGATAGGTGAATGTGCGCCAAGGACTGTTCTACGCAGTGGCGGGCATAGTGGTGTAATTTTGTTACGAGGATACCTGGATGGTGCGCGGAACTTCAGCAGACTAAGTAAACTAGGGCAGTCTATTTTATTTCTAAGCAACTTAAACATGAACTGTGCATCTATGACGTCCCTTCGTGTACTCAAAGAGTGTATTTTAAAATATTGCAGTCGAGAGCTGTATGAGGGTAGCTGTTTTGTCTTCCCTTTAGAGAAAGCCAAATGCCACAAAAAACGCTTTTGAACCCGTTCTAAGGTAAGTGCATGTGAGGCGTAGTGTGGTCTCCATACTACACTGCAATATTCTATGATACTTCGTACGAGACTATTATAGATCATTATTTTCGTTTTACATTTTCTGAAGCCTTTTACATTTCGAATTATAAACCCCAACATTTTTGATGCTTTCTTGGTTATGTGTTGAATATGGGGTATGAACGTGACTTTTTTATCAAACAACACACCCAAGTCCCTCATTACTTCAACCTCTTGCAGTTTGTCATTGCCTATGAAGTACTCCGCTCTTATAATTTCATTCTTTCTAGTAAATTTTAAATGGCGACACTTTTTGGTATTTAATTCCATTTTATTACATTTACACCATTGAACAAGACGATTCAAATCCTCTTGTATGAGCTCTGTATCACTTGGTGTTTCTATCCGTTTAGCAAACTTTAAATCGTCTGCGTATAAAAAGCATTCCGAGAATCGAAAGCAGTGAGGAAGGTCATTAATGAATAAATTAAATAGTACTGGGGCAAGGTGTGAACCCTGTGGGGCTCCTGAAGTAATGGAATAATTCGTCGATTGAAAACCGTTTACAACAACATAAAATTCACGCTCGGACAAATATGATTTAAGCCATTTCAGCAATTGCCCGGTGATACCGTATGCTCCTAATTTTTTAATTATTATAGAGTGGGAAATTCTATCGAAGGCCTTGCTGAAGTCGGTATATATTACATCGTACTGCGTATTTGAGTCCAGAGCTTGTATCAGGGACTCTGTGAACCCTATTAGATTAGTGGAGGTGGATCGGGATGAAACGAAACCGTGCTGCTGTTCGCTCAAGTAAGGTCGTAAGTGGCATTGGATGTGAGTACAGATTATTGACTCGAGGACCTTAGCGAAGGTGGAGAGGATTGAAATAGGCCTGTAATTGGAGATCATTTCCTTCTTTTCGGATTTATGTACTGGAACCACCTTTGCTTTCCTCCACTGTAGTGGGAAAGTTCCCGTAGCTAGCGACATACAGTAAATTCTCAGTAGTGGTGTTGTCAGCTCTGTTGCACAAGTGGAAATAAACAAAGGAGGTATTCCATCCGGTCCTGGTCCTTTTTTTATATTTATAGATTTAAGCTTATTAAGTAAGAAACCCGAATCAATGCACGGAATTGTGAGACATTGACTATTGTTTTCCAAAAACTGCAGTTTAGGATCAAGCTTGAAATCTGTATCGCAGTCAGATGTGTAGACTGAGGAGAAGTACTTTGCAAATAAATCACAAATAGTTGGGCCATGAGATGTAGAAATTTGTCCGTCAGTCATAGTCAATGGGTATGAGCTTGTTCCACCGCGCTTGGTCTTTATGAAATTCCAAAAAAGTTTAGGATTATTTTTCATCTCTGCCTCTAAATTATTCATGTAAGTATTGTATAGGGTCTTAGCAGAATCTTGACATCTTTTACTAACCAACTTTAATTCTATTTCATCCAGTGGGTTTGCATATTTTTTAAAACGTATTCTCAACTTGTTTTTTTCTTTCAGAGATCTTATAATAGATTTATCAAACCATGGGGGATAGCGACCAACCATAGGCTTACATTTTGGTACAAATTTGTCTATAGCAATGTTCAGAACTTTATAAAATACCTCTAACATGTCGTCTACATTGTTTTTTTCGTTAAATATTTGATCCCAATCTTGTTCAGTTAAGTATTTTCTAATCTCTCCGTAATTTGCTTTATAAAAATTTGGCCTCGTAATTATTTTATTGTAAGGGAGATGAAATGATTTCAACAGCGACAAGGTAATATCAAGAGGAGGATGTAATTTGTCGATAATGGTTAGGGCACAGCTTGATTGGGTCACTGAGCATGATGACATTGGAAACAAGACTAGGTCTAGTATACGCCCCGAACAATTTTTTACTTTATTATGCTGAGCAAGTTTACTAATATGCATAAATTCTAACAACCTATTACATGTTTTAGACAAGAGATTATTATCTGCTTTTTCTTCCCAGTCTATGTTCCCTAAGTTGAAATCCCCAATTATACATGTAGGGATGTCAGATGTCTCAAAAACTTCATTACATTTATTTATAAAGTGTTCAATATCTGATGGACATACTGGGGGTGGAAGATATACCGCACAGAGAGCCATTTGACGTGATGCATTATTTGTTGAGATATCGATAGTGACCCAAAGATCTTCACATTTACTTTGCCAGTTATCCATAATCTTTGAGTTAAATTTCTTCGAAACCGCTATCAGTACACCACCACCATTTTTATTTGCTCGAAAACCTGTCGTCTCGCGATCCCTACGGTAGACCATATATCGATCGTCAAATAACTCACTACTAAGTATATTGCAATTTAACCAAGTTTCCGTTAATACTACAACGTCACAATTTATACAACAAAGGTTACGATAAAAACTATTGGTCTTAGTCCGCAAGCCTCTACAATTTTGGTAATATATTTTTAAATTGTTGAATTTTTAAAAAAATGTGATATACTTAAACATGCAATACAAATGACAAAAATTATTTAATTTTACCCAGACAATGCATGTTCTTGATTAATATGTATTCTGCGCCGGTTTCCTTCCTTACAAATATCTTGCCGTTTCTGACCCACACATACTTGTAGTTCATTTCCTTAGCCTTTATCCTTGTCGCTGCATGAAGAGCTTTGTTGGATGGTGAAAGATGTTCTGCTACATATATAGGAGTACTTTTTGGTCCAGAATATCCTAGGTGTATAGAGTTTAACTTTTCTTTTGGGTTGTCTTGGTTATATTTAATAGTTGATGCCAAAAGTAGATCTCGTAGCTTTGGTGAAGCTAACTGAACAATTATGGAACGGGGACGAGAGCTGGTCTGGTTGATTTTAGCGATTCGAGTACAGTGCATTATATCCCTATCTTTTATATCGCAGTTCACTACTTGACCGAGTTTGGTGATGATGTTGTATAAGTTCTCATTTTTGTTTTCAGGGACACATTGTAGCTCCAAGTTGTTAGAACGTGACTGTTGCTCCAAATTGTTAATACGAATGTGCATTTCACCTATTGTACTCTTAAGTTCCGTATTTTCTACTTCTAATTTATGAATAATTTCGTTCGCGGAAGTCTGTGCTTTTTTCATGTCTTCAAAACTATCGTTTATGAAACTCATTGACTTTACTATTTCTTTTACTTCTTCTCTTATAGGTTCTAGTTCCTTATTTATAGCACTAACAATGCTTTTATTAAATTGCAATAACATTTCACTGAATTCTGTTTTAATTATATCTTGGATAATGTATCGAATTTCCTCTTTATTAGGCAAGGGTGATGGTGGTGATGGAGATGGAGCGCCCGTGGCGGGTCTTTTACTGCCTCTATTCATCGACACATTACGTATAGGTGTAGTATCGTTTCTAAAAATTCTTGGTGCGCTACTCAAGCAGCTAGGACATTTCCAGGTTTTAGATGCTTGCTTATTCGGAGATTCCCTTAACGAAAGACAGGCATAATGGTATGACTTACCGCAAGTAGCGCATTTTATACATTTATTATCTATTTCAGTGTCATTCACATTATTGCAACATCCCCATTGTTCAGTTATATCATCCATTGTCAGTTAGGAGTGATTTGATAAAATTCCAAAAAAAAAAAAAAATTTATATATTATTAATCCTCCCTGAGGCAGATTCAAGTCCAAAGTGACGACTCGTCTGTGTTTGTTTATTATATGTCGCGCACGTAGCTACACGTCACTAAACGCGGGTGCACGCTAATCTATCTCGTACGCGCACCGCTTAACCGTGCGATTGCCGTGCACTGCGTTTAAAATTACTTGTCATGCACTCACCGGTTATTCTGACGTTATTCGGAAGTTTTGATTATTTACACAGTAAATATGCACTTTTCAATAGTAATCTTGATATATTTCATTAGTTCAAAGTTTTGTTATCACTTTATAGTAGTATTATATGAGAATATTGTAATTTATACAGAGATAAATGTAAATTATGCACAGAGTGAAATCACACACAGTTTAACCGTTCAGTCACCGGTCAATGATGTCTTGATCGAAATTTCCCTTCACATTCTGAATTTACGTCATAAGGTGACGTTGGCGACATCTATTGAAAAGCAAGTTACCTTGCTTCTCAACCAACACGACTTACTTTACAGTTAGTTCGATGTCGTACGTGCCACCTTACCTTTTAACTATATTTTTGTGTTTTTTTTTGCATTTTGCATGGTGTTGGATGGGTCGAATCCTGCCCGCGATTGAATTTTTGCTTCACAAAAATATATATATATGTATTGTTTGTTATTTGTATAACACGTCTATATTTCACTAAAGTCTATCGGATGATATTGTATTGTTTGTGACTTGTGCACACAAAATAAATCATAATTCTTTCGTGTCCGTCAATGCATCTGTCTGTATGTCAGCGTCCCGACTTAGCAAGCTCTTGCCTCATATAATCCGACAGACTATCCGCGCTCCGTCCGCAGATTCTTTGAATAGTTTTAGCTAATTTAAGCTCCAGTGTAGGAAGTGCTCAATTAAATTATACGGGTGCCGCAATTTGCATGGGTTATATCCATGAATAAAATATTATGAATATTCATAAATTTAGTTAGTAGTTGAAATAAGTTTTTGTTCGAATCCATATATCTTGGGTGTTTATGAATACTCGTGTACTGTTAATTTGTTAGTTTCTTGTAGTTTATTGCAAGGGTTTGATAGAAATCTCATGTTATTTGGTTAGGGTTGCTCGATTTATATTCATTAATCTATCTTCTTCTTCTATATATATAAAAGAAGAACCTAACTGGCTGACTGACCTACTGACTGACTGGCGTATCAACGCACAGCCGAAACTACAGAAGCTAGATCCCTGAAAGTTTGCATGCTGGTTCCTTTTGCACTGTAGACGAACAATAAGAACGGATTTTTGGTAATTCAACCCCTAAAGTGGTGAAAAGGGGGGTGAAAGTTTGTATGAAAGTCCGCACACACTACCATGTGTTTGACATACACACACACACACACATACATTTTAATAAAAACGATGAAATTGTCAAGATATTGTTACGAGCTGGGGTTCGGGATGAATTTAATTAACACCAATTTCACCGAAACAACAAATATTTTAATTAACTTGACAAACACACAACAGAAATTACTGAGAGAGTCACTACAGTAACACTTATCGCACTATAATGTCGCACTTGTAATCACTTAACTTCGCTTCGATATTCACTTCACCGTGTTCAGAACTAAACTGCTCCGGCCGGCCCTCACGACCTGTATTTATATGAGTCACGAAGATTCTAGAATCGAACATTCTCGATAGGTCCACAAAATACGAGTAGGTAAGTACCTAAGTACCTACTTATAAACAATAGACGATAAAGCGATCGTCTATTGTTTACGGTCATTCACCTTGAACCCGGCTTTTCTTCGAATGTTCTACGTGCTTCTACGACTTATCTAGAATCTTCGTGACCCATCTCCGTACTAATAGCCACTTGGCGTAACACTACCCCCTCCTAAGACATGCTCGTCCCGAGCATCATTAGATCCGTAATAACGTGCCAAACGATCCACATGAACGATCTTCGGAGCACCTCTTGGCCCTTTTTGTATCCGGTAGGTGACGTCGTTGATCTTAGTCACGACTCGGTAGGGGCCGTCCCATTTTGCTTGTAACTTGGGTGACTTTCCTTTGCTGCGAACCGGGTTATGTAGCCATACTAGTGAGCCCTCATCGAAGACTTTATTGTTGATCTTGCGGTCATAACGGGTCTTCATTCTCTCAGAAGTTTGTTGGCCCGACTGCCTGACATGCTCATATATGTCATTCATTCTGGTACGCAAGTCGTTCGCATAATCAGTCACACAGCAGGGGGTGTCTGGAGGGATGCCGGTGATGAGATCTGCAGGCAACCGTAATTCTCTTCCAAAGTTCGCGAAGGCTGGTGTCACCGTCGTACTTTCGTGAACTGCACTTCGATATGACAAAAGGAATGGCTGGATATGCTTATCCCAATCTCTCTGCCTACTTCCTACAACTTTTGCTAGATATCTTTCTAAGGTCTGATTAAACCGTTCGACCATTCCATCAGACTGTGGGTGGTAAGAGGTGGTTCTGGTTTTGTGGGCACCCATTATTCGACATGTTTCCTGGAATATTTGAGATTCGAAGTTCCTTCCTTGATCGCTATGAATCTCTAAGGGTACTCCAAAACGACAGAAGACTTCATGAACCAACTTATCTGCGACCGTCGTAGCTTCTTGGTTAGGAATGGCGAACACTTCCGGCCATTTTGTGAAGTAATCCATCACAACCATAAAGTACTTGTTTCCACTTTCACTCTCCGGGAATGGTCCTGCAACGTCAAGAGCTATTCGTTCCCAGGGCGCACCAATGTTGTAGACTTTCAATGCACCTCTACTGCGCGTGTGAGGCCCTTTTACAGATGCACAACTAGTGCATTTCCGACACCAGTCTTCAACATCGTCCCGACAGTGGATCCAGTAGAATCGCTCTCGAATCTTCAATAAAGTCCTTTTAACTCCTAGATGACCTCCCGAACATCCGTCATGGTAAAGCTGAAGGACATCTGGCACCTTAGCTTTAGGGACTACCATCTGTAGATGACACTTATCTCCCTTAGCATTTTCCCATTTACGGCACAAGACACCATCCTGTAACAACAGACTGTCCCACTGTGCCCAATAGCTTTTTGTGACTGTGCTCAATGCCGCAACGTCACTCCATATCGGTTTAGGGGCACCAGCTTTCATCCACTCGACGATCGGTTTAACATCCGAGTCAGTTTCCTGAGCCTGCTGTAAGATTTGTTTCCATTCGTCACTAAGATCAGTTTTCAACACTCTCACGGGCGCTGCTTCTTTAGCCTCTTGCCTGGAACAGTGCTTGCATATTTCCGAACAAGGTCTTCGTGACAACGCATCTGCGTTACCGTGAGATCTCCCACTACGATGTTCAATTACGAAGTCGAATTCTTGGAGAAGCTCGATCCATCTTGCTACTTGTCCTTCCGGGTTCTTAAACTGCAATAGCCACCGCAGTGCAGCATGATCCGTTCGCAAGTGAAATTTTCGTCCCAATAAATACTTGCTGAAATGCTGCAATGTTTTAACTATAGCGAGCAGTTCTCTCCTCGTGACGCAATAGTTTCTTTCTGGTTTTGACAGCGATTTACTAAAGTAGGCTATCACGACCTCTTGATCACCTTTTCGCTGTGACAAAACACCACCAATTCCAGTATTACTTGCGTCTGTGTCTACGATGAATTCATTTTCAGTATCAGGGTAGCCCAAAATAGGTGTATTGCACAGACGTTTCTTTAATTCTTGAAAAGCTCCTTCACAGTATGCGTCCCAGCAGAACTGTCTCTTTTCCTCAGTCAGTTTGTGTAGAGGCTTCGCAATGTCCGAGAAATTCTTCACAAATCGTCGATAGTAAGAGCACAAGCCCAAAAATGCTCTGACTTGGGTCTTATCTTTCGGAACCGGCCACTCCTTGACAGCAACTATCTTCTCAGGATCCGTTTCAACACCCTTTTCAGACACTACGTGTCCCAGAAAACTTACTTGACGTTTGAAAAATGAACACTTTTTCGGACTTAACTTTAGATTGGCTCCTCGGATTTTTGATAGCACTCGTTCGAGATTTTGAAGGTGGTCATCAAAAGTGCGGCCCACAATGATAATGTCATCCAAGTAGACCAAGCAGGCGTCTCCAATAAGGCCAGTGAGCACTAGTTCCATAAGTCTTTCAAACGTAGCAGGAGCATTGCACAGTCCAAACGGCATGACTTTAAATTGCCACAGCCCCTTTCCCGTAGAGAAAGCAGTCTTCTCTTTGTCCTTAGGGTCTATTTCCACTTGCCAGTAACCACTTTTTAAGTCCAGGGTTGTAAACCACTTCATTCCCGTCAGAGTATCCAGCGTGTCATCGATCCTTGGCAATGGGTAACTGTCCTTTTTCGTAACGTCGTTCAATCGTCGATAGTCCACGCAAAAGCGCATACTGCCATCTTTCTTTTTCACCAACACCACCGGAGAACACCATGGGCTAGATGAAGGCTCTATTACACCGTCTTTCACCATTCCGTTAATCATGGTCTCCACTTCTTTCTCTCGGGCAACTGGCATTCTTCTAGGTCGCTGACGAATTGGTGACTCGTTGCCAGTATTAATTTTGTGCTGCACCAGGCCTGTCTTTCCTATATCGGCATCATTTGAAGAGAAAATGTCAGCGTACTGGAGCAACATCTTCTTAGCCTTGTTCGCTTCTTCATCAGAAAGATGATTTCGACAGCCTTCGAAGAGAGCGCTCACGTTAAACTTTGGATTTTGAACGTTATTACCAGTACACTGATCACTGCAATGTCGCAACCAGGCTATTTCTTCACAAGTACCCATCAATGTGCCCTTCTTGATCACTTGCTCCTTATCGCTTGCATTGAGTATGCGTACTGCTGATACATTGGTAGCCTTCACCAACGTGCGTGCCATCTTCCATGGCAAGTCATTCTCCAACCTCTCTAGGAGAACACATCGATTTTTCTGCCCAGCATTCTGCGGTAGAGCTACTGGAACGAGTGTTTCCGACTTAGGAGGAAGAACTATTTTCTTCAGGCAGAACACTTTCCCTGATATTGCCCCTTCCATAAAGATCTCTTCAGAACCGCACTTCAATACTCCTTGGTTAACGTCGATCTCACAACAATGTTTCCGCATAAAATCCAATCCCAGGATGCAGTCATCTACTATGTCGGCAACGATGACATTATGCCGATATATTCTGTTACCAAGTTTCAACTCCACCTCCTTCTCGCCTTGGACGGATATGTGCTGGCCAGTAGCTGTTACTAATTGTATGCACTCGCGGTCACTGATGCAGTCCCCAAGAACCCGACGTGCCAGCTGAGAGTTCACGACCGTGCGAGAAGCTCCAGTATCTAGTGTAAGCTTACAGGGTTTTCTATTTACTTCGCCTTTGATGATCAGGCTGTTCCCGTCATGGGCTTGCGAGATCGAAATCCTTGGGGCTCCTTCCATACCAGCCAGCACCCGCCCCGCAGTCCTGGCTTTTACTCGTTTCCCTGCTGCTCCTCGGTGGTGGCATTCACCACCCTTACTGTATCATCTTGTGTCTTTTGTCGCCACGTGGTTCCTTTTGGGCAATTAGCTCGGAGGTGACCCTTTTCTCCACAAATGTAGCATCTAGGCGATGCTGAGCCATCCCTTCGACTTCCGCTGCGCTTTGGACATCCTGCCTGAAAATGGCCCTTTTCCCCGCAGAGGTGGCATATTGGCAACACGACTTCTCGGATGCGATGAGTCCGATGGTCCTGTCTAACTGCCTCTACTTCTAAGGCATGGGCTAAGGCGTCTTTCAATGTCTTGTGGTGGCCAAGCCTCACAGCAGCTCTGACTTCAAGGTCACGAACTCCGTCGACGAACGCTTGGACCAGATTACCATCGATGAGCGCAGGTGTAGACTGGTATGCTTTTCGAACCAGCTTTTCAACTTCCACGGCCCACTGCTGTAGGGTCTCGGCACTACGCTGTACCCGATCCTTTAGCTGAGCACGAAACACGTATTCCAGATGGGCGTCACCGTATCTTGAGTCCAACGCCTCAATCAACTGGTCGTAGGTCATGTCCTTGCCGAGGGCCTCCAGTACTGTCAAGGCCTGGTCGCGGAGGCATAAGGTGAGTGCTGTCTTTGCCTGACCGTTGTCCCATCCGTTCGACTCCATAAAGGCTTCAAATTGCATTTTGTATGCCGACCATGAGGAGGTTCCGTCAAATGGCGGCACTTTAAATCCACGTAGGGAGGTCGTTATGGGTGCAACATTCACGGAAGTCGCAAGTACGTTTCGTGCCTTTAGATCACCTAACGCCTTTGTCACGTCAGCAATCTGTTCCTCAGTTTTACAAATCCGGGTCTCGTGCTGTTCCACCTGCTCCTTCATAACACCGAGCTGTTTGCCAAGAGTCCCATGAAGGTCTTTTATGAGGAGCATCTGTTCCTCTTGACGTCTGGTATGCTCCTCTTCCCGACGGCGAGCCTGCTCTTCCTGACGGTGAACCTGCTCTTCCTGACGGCGTGCCTGCTCCTGCATCATTGCCATCAAGGCCGCCAGGTCTACCGTTGGTGCTGGAGAAGTTCCAGATGGACCAGCAACTGGGTCTATAGATGGTTGCTGATGACCCACAGGTAGTGCCGGAGAATCTCCAGATCGTCTCTGATCCATCTCTTGCTGCCGCTGACTTCTAGTACGGATACCTTCCGTGTCTTCCTTCGGTAAAACCGGCATAATTTATCCCACTTCTGACACCAAATGTTACGAGCTGGGGTTCGGGATGAATTTAATTAACACCAATTTCACCGAAACAACAAATATTTTAATTAACTTGACAAACACACAACAGAAATTACTGAGAGAGTCACTACAGTAACACTTATCGCACTATAATGTCGCACTTGTAATCACTTAACTTCGCTTCGATATTCACTTCACCGTGTTCAGAACTAAACTGCTCCGGCCGGCCCTCACGACCTGTATTTATATGAGTCACGAAGATTCTAGAATCGAACATTCTCGATAGGTCCACAAAATACGAGTAGGTAAGTACCTAAGTACCTACTTATAAACAATAGACGATAAAGTGATCGTCTATTGTTTACGGTCATTCACCTTGAACCCGGCTTTTCTTCGAATGTTCTACGTGCTTCTACGACTTATCTAGAATCTTCGTGACCCATCTCCGTACTAATAGCCACTTGGCGTAACAATATTATATAAGATTCCATAATACAGCTGTCATTCACTGTTGACATATTGACAATTGTTTTCTTACAAAATTAGACTTATAAATTTTATGATATGTAACCTCCATGGTGTATGTTCAGCAGGCACAGCATATTTTAGAAACAAAAATTACCAAGAACGCAGGCGAAGCTGTGTATGGGAACTACAGTAGAGTACGGGAATTAGAGTACATTATACCAGTGATGTGATTATGATAATGTTAAAACAAATACTGAACGTAACATCATGCCTGTATTTCCCAAAGAATTAGGCAGAAGTGTAGTATCTTAATGTACGATTAACAGCACATTAGATATCCGAAACTGTAAAATTTCTTCAATCAATTTTCATTCGAATCTCCAAATAATACAGTTTATTATCCATTGGGAAAAATTTACAGTTTGTGGTAACTTTATGTGTGATTTTACTTACAAACACAGTTCGTTTTATATATTAACAGATTAACATTTATAACGATATCTACTCATCCACTATCAACTTTATTATATCAATAAAAAACAATAAACAATAAAATAAGTTTAGACCAGTTTTTTTCTCAATCCAAACATTTATTGTATCAACAAAGAAAGGAATGGGAAAAAAACATTTTATTGTCAGCGTTGTATCGTATTTCCGGAACACATAATTATCTTTTTACTTCGTCGTAGAAAGGTCAAGATCCCTTTTGACAATATAATAGCTAATCTAGATACTTATAGCAATGACCTTCCCAAGAGTTCACTTGTAAATAATTTATATTGACGTCGCCACTCATTAGGGACTTTTCAGGCGTAAGTATGATAAATTTTATAAATGGAGGTATTACGCCTGTTCCTTGCAAATTTTTGAGAGGATTAGCCTGTCAAAAGACAATCACTAACCGACAAGATTTAAAACCAATTGTTATCGTCTCGAGTGAAACGGTTCTTTGTTTATTTGATACTAGCTTTTGCCAGCGACTTCGTCTGCGTGGAATAGTTACTTTGTTCCCTAGTTCTTCGCCCGCGGTTTCACCTGCGTTGCCCCGTTCCTAAGGGTTGTAGCGTGATGTTTTATAGCTTGAAACCTTTCTCATGAATCACTCATTTTCCCATCATTTCCCTTCACTGCTCTGCTCCTATTGATCGTAGCGTGATGAAAAGTATACTATAACCTGCCCAGACAGACTGACAGACACACAGACGACAGACAAAAATTTTACTGATTGCATTTTTGGCGTCAGTATCGATCACTAACCCGCTGATAGTTATTTTGGAAATGTATTTCATGTACAGAATAAAATTGACCACTCTACAGATTTATTATAAGTATAGATTATGTAGGCCAAAATTCACTCACTATCATCACTATCTTATGTTAAGTGACGATGCGGTCTACGTTTGGAACAGAGAATGCTTTTGCGATTTTTGTGCCATTATGTATGTCACCCTGATTAGTCTAGTGGTCCCAAGCGAGACTGCTACACTAGAGGTCCTGGGTTCGATCCCCAGGTCGAGCAAAGTGTTATTGGGTTTTTCTATGAAATTCTCAGTAGCAGCTCGGAGCCTGGATTTGTGCCCGGTTAATGGCTATAGGCTCGCCCCCTATAACGTGGGTGCGTTTACAAACACAAATTCTCACAAAAACAAACACCCAGACCCGGAACAACTACCTGCAGATCATACAAATATTTGCTCCGTGTGGGGATCGAACCCACAACACGTTGCGCAGAAGCCGATCGCTCAACCGCTACGCCAAACGTGTCGTCAAATTGTGAATAAGCATTCAAAATTACAATAGCACGCGTACAATTTCGATAGTTTATATTTTAACTAGCTTTTTGCCCGCGACTTCGTCCGCGTGGAATAGTTACTTTGTTCCATATGAACTTTCATCCCCTATTTCACCCCTACATAGGTCGAAATTTATTAATAATTTTGCCCGCGGCTTCGCTCGTGTTAAAATGTATTATTATTAATATGTTGTTCGTTAATTCAAGATAGTTCAAACTAATATATTTACATCCTCCGTCATCCCTTATTTTATCCCCATGGGGGTTGAATTTATCAAAATCCTATTTAAGCGGACGTCTTCATCAAAGTAGCTCCAATCTTTAATTTCATTTCAATCAGTCAAAAATCTAAGAAGATTTATACAAACTGTCATCCGCTATTTTATCCCCTTAAGGGTGGAATTTATCAAAATCCTTTCTTAGCGGATGCCTACGTCATAACATCTACCTGCATGCCAAATTTCAGTCCGATCCCTCCAGTGGTTTGGGCTGTGCGTTGATAGATCACTATGTCAGTCAGTCAGTCACCTTTGAGTTTTATATATATTTAGATAGTGGCCGTCAGATACTATAACCAAAATACATTAATGTAACTATATAGCTATAGGCTAATCAGTGCTCAGTATCACAACTTCACTTAGTACCCATATTATTGACAGTTAAATTGTGAACCTTTCTCTGATTGGTCAGTCTTTTGTTAAGTACAGTACCCCCAAAATAACATCGCGCGTCTGAAGTTATCCGCAAGTGATCTTACCGTGGTAATTTTAATATAAAAATTCGGTCTAAAGACAGTAATTGGGATTGTAATTGTATCGTATATTTTTTTATTGGTCAGGCAAACGAGTCACCTGATGGTAAGTAATCATCGCCGCCAATGGACTACACCACCAGAGGAGTTGCTGATGCGTTGCCGAGCTTTAAGAACCCTAACGGACTGCAGACTGCCAGAGCCGCAGCAACCGAGGGGAACTGGCTCTTACGGGCAATAGTCGAAACACACACGAAGGTATTTTATGACAGACTCCGACGTAAGGGTGGTCGCTGTCAGTCAGACCCCGAGAGATCCTACCACCGAGCAAGTCAGATATTTTCTCGGCCATTACGAGATGCTTATCTGAATGGCAGTGAGGAACTGTATTCTAACCCGTCCACGGGAAAAGATATTTACTATTTTCCAGAGTCATCTTTAAAATTAAAACTAAACTATAAACAGAGACATCCCTCGGAGTATATATATTCAACTCGATTCTAAATTTTGAATATTCCTCTTGCATGAAATTTCATCCTGCAAGTAAGGAAGTAGGTTATTCTAGAGTTCAGTCGCAGTAATCTATCTCTATTCATGTTTCACTCCGCATCACGTTCCTTGGAGAGTAAAAATATATTCTATATGTGACACTGTCCTTATATGTACCCTATATAGCTATGTAGTCAGATTTTTTGTGAATATATCGTTCTGCTAACTTTATACCCGTGATTATTTCGTGTTTCCCAAAATAAGTGCTCGACTGCCTCATTAGTGTTCTTAAGAGTACCAAATTTCTCTTACAATCGTAATATCGAAATAAATCGTAATTCAAACACAATTTAATCAAATTCTGTTCTTATTCGGGTTCCGACACCGTTAATCTAGGTTCCTACGTTGCCATTTCATCCAAAATACTTCACTGTAAATGCCTAAATGCAAGCAAATGCAATGCAAAGTTTGGAACGATTTTCCGGACTTTTATTTCCAGTGAAGTAGTAGTAGACGGAATAGTATCGTAGGAACCTAGATTAACGGTATCCAAATTCGAATAATAACATAATTTGATATAATATTGTCTGGATTACAATTTATTTCGGCGTTAAGTTTTTGTGGGCAATTCAACCTCCGCCGACTGCTACGCTAGAAATTCTGGGGTCGATTACCGGTCAAGCAAATTTTTATTGTATTTTCTATGAAATTTTCAGTACCAGCTCGGATTTTACATTACTGTCTGTCTCCTGATTTCTCGTCGAACTAAAAGTAGTTTTGTAGTCAATTGTACCTAAAAATGTAACTAGATTGTTATTTTTATTCCTAAAATAAAAATCTCAAGCTTCAACAAATACTTAAGACTACATCTACCTGTAATAGTTCTAGGCTATTTCTGGACCAGTTAACTTGATATCGTCTTTCTAACGTTCCAATTTATGCATTAATTTCCTTTAAGACTGGACTTACTCGTTCTAGACTTAATGACTAGGTTTGCTGCTCGTCTAATTGTGAAGTGAATAGGCAGGTAAGATAGGTGGAAAGAAGGATATTGGATAGACATAAAATGTGTGTATCCCATTTCCTGCCCACATTGCGTAAGAAAAATCTTAAGACAGATTTTTTTATCAGAAGACAGTTTTTTTAAGACATTTTTCTTTGTTCATACATAGTTACTTCACAGCTTATACCACTCACAATCTCTAAAACACTCCTGACATATCAATAATACGGTACTTTAAGACATTGTGGATCTTTAACGGCTTAATAATACGTAGGTATTACAAAACCGAGTGATTTGTAGGTTTTACTAGTTATATGATCTACATGTGCCCGCCTGCAATTTATATGTATATTTGTACCCAAATCCCTAACTTGTGATGTTCTGGGGTGGTTCCCCTGGTATAAAATAGTTATGTTGTATTTCTTTCGCCTTCTTCAATATTATATTTTATGCATTTTCATCATAACATTTTCCTTACCAGTTAAAGCTGAATACTCAAATGCTGACATGTAGGTACAGTGTTTGTTTTACAAATAATAACATAACATAATCAACCCATTATACTGTCCCACTGCTGGGCACGAGTCGCCTCCCAGATTGATCTACGAAAAATCTATCAAAAAGAGGGAAAAAAAGAGAAAAAGGATTTCACAGATCCGCAGGACGACTACGCAAAATGATTGACTAGTCCTTAAATGGTCACGTTATCGACTCAAAGAGACTGAGACGAAGTAGACTTCGCTTAGGTACTACTAATTAATATTACACTTAGTCTCGGTTCATTTCCTACGAATTCTACACAGTAATCAATACTGTATTTACTACAGATAAATATTTTTACGACGGGATATCATTGTCGTATAGAATCACTTACAAGGAAAAAAACCATTAAAATAAATCCATAAATAACCCTTACAAGTTCAGTTTGCGTCTGTCAACGAGGGCTTTTTATTTCTTTTAACTCCTCGGCTGTTGCTATAAACCTGTCTACAGACGAACGGTGTTAATCGGTGCGATGATGTTATAGATTTTAAAGATTGATATTATTAGGTAGGGTTTTCCTATGCGGAATTCTTAAAACATAATTATTCCCATGTCGAAATAATTGATTACCAATTGTTTATTGTCTATTGTCATGCATTTTTAATAGTTTTATCCTGTTTTCAACCGACTTCAACAAAAAGGAGGACGTTCTCAATTTGACTGTTCTTTTTTATGTATGTTTGTTACCTCAGAACTTTCGACGAGGTAAACCAATTTTGATGTTTTTTTTTTATTTGAAAGCTGGTGCTACCCGTTTGTTCAATTTAGTCCAGTTCTGACAATGGCATCCATGAGAAAACCATAAGTCTTAAATTTGCATTAAATATGTGCACGACAAATGGACGAATAACTCGATATCACGCCAAGCGATTTTGGTGATTCTTTTCTGATCGATATACTTCAGACGCTCATACTTCAGAGGTAGTCCTATAAAAATTTGGTCAAGATCTGATTACAAAATTTAGAACAAAATGACACACGTAAATGAAAATTGTTAACGTCGTCTAGGTAACTACGCGTAAAATTTTACTCGCTACTAAAAATGTTGAAAGGCCTTCGATTTGGTTTGAACTTTTGTTTTCACCACCGACTTTCGAAACTGTTGTGCACCTAACATTATTTTTATGTTTTTGAAAGCGGTTTTAATTTTTGTTAAAAGTTATTTTATAAGCTTACAGAAAATAATAGTGACAACCAATTAATCTATACTTATAATAAATCTGTAGAGAGGTCAATTCTGTACATGAAATATATTTCCAAAATAACTATCAGCGGGTGATTAGTGATCGACACTGATGCCAAAAATGCAATCAGTAAAATTTTTGTCTGTCTGTCTGTCTGTATGTTCGTTATAAAAACAAAAACCACTCGACGGATTTCAACGAAACTTGGTACAATTGTTCTTCATACTTCTGGGCAGGTTATAGTATACTTTTCATCACGCTACGATCAATAGGAGCAGAGCAGTGAAGGGAAATGTTGGGAAAATGAGTGATTCATGAGAAAGTTTTCAAGCTATAAAACATCACGCTACAACCCTTAGGAACGGGGCAACGCAGGTGAAACCGCGGGCGAAGAACTAGGGAACAAAGTAACTATTCCACGCGGTCGAAGTCGCTGGCAAAAGCTAGTAACAAATAAGCTGTAATAAAAATATTTTTACTATGTTATCCTTTAAAAACTTATGCAGTGTGCACCCAATAACAAAAACGAGTAGGCGAGGCGTAAATGAATATTAAATTAAAATCCTTTCATAATACCGTCACCAATTATTACAAATAAAATTATTTAAAATTTGCTGCGGAATTATAACGCAGACCGCAAACCGCAGCGGTTATTCTATGTGAATATGAAAAGGTATTTATTAAAAGATTATTAATAATACACCCTCTATATTTGGCTCGTAACCCTCCGGTATTCAATGACCCTTAAGCCTCTATTATTAGAGCTGAAGTAAGCCTAATTGCTTCGTATACAATTTGATTTGTAGAAATCTGGTAATAGAAATAAAATTATACTATTTCTTGGAAAGTTGCTTGCCCTTGCAATTTATTTTTTGAAGGACAGAAGTGGATTGGAACAGTGGATTGGAATTAAAAACTGCCTGAGCTGATGGGAAGTGAATGCTACCGGCTCTAGACAATGATACAAATACCTACTACCAATTCCCATTGATGAATATTTCAGGACGATTTCAAGCAAAAGATAACAATACCTTAATTCATCAAAATTGGTTCAGTTATTGAGGCGTAAAAACGTATCAAACAGATTTCGTATTAAAATTGATATTATTTTGGAAGTTTAGGTTTTATTGATCCATTTAATGTATTGAGAGAGGCAGGGCATACAGGAATTGAATAATTCTAATCACAATTGGAGCTGCTCGACTGGGGAAGGGAACGCGCGAGTGATACCCCTGGTGTTGCAAGCGTCCATAGGCTACGGAAACCTTAACATCAGGCGGGCCGCATGGTTGTTTGCCACCTTAGTGGTATAAAAAAAATTGAAATATACACAAGGAAACCACAAAGCCATAGATCAAGATAATTTGGTATAATAATAAATATGTATCATTTTCTCTAGTACGTGTTTGATGGGTTTAGTCAATGAAAATTCACATTTTATTTCTTGCTCATACTTCGAATCTTGTGAAAATTCCATCAAAATTAAGCTCAAGTAAACTGCATTAAGTTCGATGCAAATTACTTTTTTATTTTTAGGAACCCATAATTCTTGTCCATTCCTTTTTTATTCGCATGCAGGATTAAAGAAAACTGATCTTATTATCCTGCAGATTAAGTTGAAATTAGGTTGTATCAAAATTCAGGCTAAAGAACAATGAAATTTGAACTTTATGGGTTTTATATTGAAAATTAATATCGTTTGAACGGCTAAAGGGCCTATTCCGTTCCGTTGTGAGAGTTGGCTGCTATCCAAGCTATTCATTCGTGTGCAATAATTATATCAGTGGCAGAATTAGTGATTATCTCTAGAAATTATTTTGCGCGGTCAAAACCAATTGTAGCTAGTAGGTATGTTATGACCTTATGAAGTAAGTAAATCTAGTGAATAGCTGGGTTAAGCTTATCATCGTATACTGAGTTCATGTTTTGAATAACATTGTAAGATAGATTTAACAGTGCATCTTGCTTTGCTACTTTATTCTAGATTATTTAATGTGGAAGCCTATGATGGTATAAAACCTTTGGAGTGTTTATCGTCTGCAGCCTCTAAGAATAATTATGTTGGGCTAAAAGACATTAGATGAGTCATAATAATTATGATTGGCAATAGAAAATTGCAACAAGCTACTATAGGCTCTAATACATTGATACCAGAGGAAGAACAAAGCAAACCTGGTTAGCAATGCTCGTTTCAATATTTATTAGTGGTGTCTTCCTTGAAGTTACTTAGTTATACAAATTTTTACCCATTATGAGGATGAGAAGAAGGTTGGTCCTTTGGTATCCTTAAGTATCGAAGGACCAGTTTTCAGTATCATCTATCTCCATTTCTCACTTAAAGATAAATTTTAAACAGACAACCCTACTCAATATAATATAGCCTAACATCGCAAAAATAGTCGAAACAAAAAAGTGCGAAAGACACACATGTCAGGGCTCTTTTAGACAATTGGCACAGATGATGACAAATTCCATTTTCCTCCTCCAATGTAAAGACAATACTGTCGCTATTAAGACACTGTATTGAGTTACTGTTTCTTTTCTTGAAACCTTTATTTGTATGTTAGAAGGGTGCATTTTTTTGTAGTGTTTTGAGTTATTTATTTTCGCAATAAGAAGTAATTGTTATTTTAGATTTGTATGTGCATAATACCTAAAAATTTAAAGAAAATTAATTTGAAAAAAAACATGCTGCGCAAGGGCAGGAACATGATGATGAATACTTCTAAAATTTCGGCTTTAAGCGTCAGTAGAAATAAGGATATTTATTAATAAAATACATTGTGATTGGATTTCCAAGAATTTCAATTATGATGACATCTCTTGCGATGATTTAATGTGCAACAAATTTTATATAGCAAATAACACAGAAACCGAGTGAAAAAATACTATAGAATTTTACAAGAAATATAGAGCAAAAGTAGTGTACCAGGATCGTATCAAGTGGAAATCTAAAGTCTCTGCCTACCTCAATGAGAAACAGGCGTGAAAATAGGTAATATGTATGTTAATACATATTACCTATTTTCACGCCTATTTCTCATGAAAGAGAAAATGCTCTCTCAATTGTTTAGTAGGACATAACTGTCCTACTAAACAATTGAGAGAGCATTTTCTCTCTACTTTGCTAAATTAAATAAACACTATTTATTTAAATATTAAAAAAGTACTTTTTAAGTTATGGTAGTACGTTATACGCACTGCAATGCACCAAAAAGGAGTTATGGATTGTGCCTGAACTTGTGCCCAGCAATGGAACAGATTTCTGAGAAGTTCTGAGAGGAATCTCAAAATACAACAGCATAGATCCATCATCTAACAGTGAAATGATTTCCTGACTGTTTTTCAACATCAATCACTCCAATTATCGTGTTACTGTCAGAATTTATTAACATTTACTAGTGCAATCCCCACAGTGAACACGAAGTAGTTCAAATAGTATGTTAAACTCGATGGCCCCACAGAATAAACGTGCAAGAGCTCTTACACAAATATTTTTTTATTGCATTTTTCGTTTCTTTGACCTATGCAGCACCTTCTCAATTTTTTGTATTAATTTTTGACTAAAATATACGCCTATTATATCATTTGATTCCTTTATTCTAGGGAGAAATCATGCATTTATATCACAAGAATAAAAGTATATGCTATTGTTAAACGCTTTTTAGGTCCCTGAGTTCACACGAATAAACGTGTTAAAACAAGCAAACGTTTGAGAGGACTTGTGCACTTCTTCGAGTTTGTATAATAGCAGCTTACACGTTTATTCGTGTAATGACGCACTCAATTTTTATTCCTAACTAGCTTTTGCCAGCGACTTCGTCCGCGTGGAATAGTTACTTTGTTCCCTAGTTCTTCGCCTGCGGTTTCACCTGCGTTGCCCCGTTCCTAAGGGTTGTAGCGTGATGTTTTATAGCTTGAAACCTTTCTCATGAATCACTCATTTTCCCAACATTTCCCTTCACTGCTCTGCTCCTATTGATCGTAGCGTGATGAAAAGTATACTATAACCTGCCCAGGAGTATGAAGAACAATTGTACCAAGTTTCGTTGAAATCCGTCGAGTGGTTTTTGTTTCTATAACGAACATACAGACAGACAGACAGACAGACAAAAATTTTACTGATTGCATTTTTGGCGTCAGTATCGATCACTAATCACCCGCTGATAGTTATTTTGGAAATATATTTCATGTACAGAATTGACCTCTCTACAGATTTATTATAAGTATAGATAAGTATAGAAGATTAAAGTATTGCATTGCCTCCTACGGTATTTAATCGGATTGTTTATAGCATTAAGTGTTCAAATACTAGTGTTTTGGTCTTAACAGTTAAAGTTTATGCATAGTAACAGCAATTAAACAAATCTATCAATGATCCGTTCAATGCAATATTGTACGTAACATTAGAAAGGGGCGCGGGGGGTGCAATGCGAGTAGCATTAGACAACAATTCCGGAAGCGAAGGTCAGTCTTGTTGTGTGATTCTACGCGCATAATTATAATCAACTCATAAACATGGTATAATTTTGAATTTAAGGTAAATATACCTATATGTGATGGCAATAGGCTCGCCCCCTATTACATGGGACCTAAAACATACCGGCGAACTGTGGGTGTACCTTAGTACACCTCTGCCGAACCCTTCGGGGAATACAGGCGTGATGGTATGTGCCTATATGTCTCCTAAGTGTTGTAAGTGTACCTACAAAAAGCGTGTGATTATTATTATTAGGTACTTATGCTTATGCTTCGTTAGTCTAGTGGTCCCAAGCGCGACTGTTACGTTAGAGGTCCTGGGTTCGATCCCCAGGTCCTTGCATACGCTGATCTGCTGCCCATACCTCTCCCTTTACATAAGGATTTGATAAGTTTGTGTGATTCAGGAGCCATACCAGACCATTACCAAACTTTTTATAGATTTTAGTTCCTTTGGACAATTCGATCTCTGTCACCAATGATAGTGACGGAGATTAGAAGATTAAGTATTTCAGATTACGATATGATTAGTTTTTTTTTTGGTATCAGTTCAAGCTAATAGGTAGCTATTTCCTAATCATGAAAGAGATTTAAGTTGTTTACGTTGTGATTATTATTTAGTTTTTATGCAAGTTGATAGTTACTTTATTATATTCTTATTTTATTAAACCTTTTTCTTTTATTTCAACCTTTCACTTAATTGATGAAGTTTACACTATTACACCATGCAATAACAAAAGTATATTACATAAATGAGAATCGATCTTATGAACATTGATATAAATGCATTTTATCTTTACAATAATCAAACAATACAGTAAGTTACTGTAAACAAACGTGCTTATGCTTGTAACTAGGTATTAAAGAAACTTGATTACTGTCGAATAATAGTGTAATATAATATTATTAGTTTTGTTTGTTGACACTTTACACGAATAACCGTGTAATGAAAGTTTACTGTTATCTAGTCATAGAAATTAACAAGAATAAAAAAATAAAATGGTTTTTCATAAATTGACGGAAAACCGTTTAAATTAAAAATAAATAAAAAATCTAATGTAATAAGATATTTTTTTATCTTTAATTTGATATAATTTGTTTAACCCTATATACTTCCAAACAACAGTTATTCAAGTTTAATCGTTTTTATTTTTTCCTGAAAAGTTGTGGTTTTTGACTTACACGTTTATTCTGTGGGGCCATCGAACTGATCGTTGTAGTAACAAGTCTAAAGCAGTAAACTGCTCCATAACAATCGTGAGACTTATTGGTGTGGGTTGAGTGATAAGAGATTGGTTAGAAGCAAGCCAACTAGCGGATACATACATACACTCACGCCTTGCTCCTATAGAGGTAGGCAGAAACAAAAGATTAGAAAGAAAAGCCACTTGTTACGATTCTTGCAGTGGATACTCCGCCATTATCTTAAATCTGGTGGATGTCATTAAATTTGGATGCGAAACCTTTTAAAAAATATAAGAATGTGAGATTTTTAATCACTAAAAACCATCATAAGCACATTCAGAAATGTCTATGTACCTCGAAGATGAGCGCAATGATGATGGAATCCATATTTATTAGTCTTGGGATATTCGTAGTTATAAAATGGAAACTCCCATTCGTAAAAAAGTTAGTTTTATAAAGGCAGGAACGATATTATCATCCAAGCTATAACAATACAAAATCAGGGAGCAAATATAGCTCAGCTCAATAAGTAAGTAGGTACTATCGGTAGACGAGACGTGATCTCAGTATTACGATATTGTTGTTACAGACAGTTGGAAGCTACGTAAACCTCTTGATAATACAAGGACCATGCTTGAAGAACTGTATGATATGTATATATACGGTAACAATCTTATTATGGTTCCAGCTATAGGAAGTAGCGAGAGAAGAACGATAGCGACTTCTGATACAATGATAATGATAAACTATGAACAAAAAATAAGATATTTTATTATTTGGAAGACCTTAAACTATATTTTAGACGACATAGATCCAATAATAACTGGTCCTTGTGGAAAGCTTGGGGAAGGTCTTTGTTCAGCAATGGATGTCTTTGGCCTGATATTATGATGAGAACTATTAATAGGTCTTCAAGTAAATGGAAGTAATAAAAAATTGGTTAATTTTTTTATGAATTGCATGCTATTGGAGAAGCTAGGTCCAGCTATGGGATGCTATATAAAGAATCAGTTTGGATAGGTGAGATAAAAAAGCACTGAAAAATATCGAGGGCCAACAAGGCATAAAATAAAGGTAGATACTTCTTGCGGAAATAGCAATCAAGAATAAATATAAAGGAAAGGATAATAAATTCTAAAATACTTAGTTTCTAATTGGAATACTAATTGAATTTTGAATTTTCTTGTAATCTTCAATGCTCGTTCAGCCATCATTAGCAAATATTTGTTTTCTCAACGTCGTTTAAGAAATTGTAATCTAAAAGATACGTATTATAAGGCTTCATTTTGTTTAGATGCCTCTCCTTTTAACAAAGGTTGTGAATTCAATTCACTATAAATATATTCATTAACATATTATAATTACTGTGTTTCTTATGTACAGCTTCTCGATGACACAGATCCCATTAAAAAGTGAACGAGCCTGGAATACAAACTTCGAACTACTAAGTTTCATACAAAAATCCAATAACACTGGTCAACTTAGTAGTCAAACTTAGGACCACACGTTCGGTAGCGGTGCTTAGGACCACTAGACTCGATAAATTCAATAAAATAAAACGTTCGTGCACTGGGAAATCATTTTTACAATTTTATTCTACTCCCTAAGGTTCTTAACCAATTTCTACTACCAACGGAGTTTCATATCAACATTAAATCTTTTACAAATTTTGTTGCCATACCAAGTTCAATTTCAACGCTCATAAAAGGACCATAACTTGGACCACGTTCCGCGTCGGAGGTCGCATTCCAGTATGCCAGGTGCAAGAAGCATTCACACACGATTTATGCTCCTCTATTCAGACCAAAATGGAAGCTCCGGTGGGAACAGCGATTTTATTAATAGCATAAGGATCCAAGTATTTGATTACTACGATAACTTTTGGTAGCCTTTTGGGTAATCGAGTTTGTTTAAAGGAAGCCGATGGTATCGATAAAGAACCGATCCGGAGATAAAATGAATGTTTCAATTTCTTGGAAGTGGTAACGAATTTAACAGATAATAAAATTATTAGTTATGCTTGGGTTGTTTGTTTTGGAAATTTTAGGTTTAAGAGAAGTATTATAGAATGGTTTATATCAAAACTTCTCTCTTGCTCTTCTTTTTTCTCTCTTCCCAAATGTCAATTCCACATGGTGGTTAATCCTTCATATTTGACTTCTCCACTATGATCTATTCCATTTATGTTAAAATCACACCATTTATTTTAAAAGAGTGTCCATGGAGTTTCTTGCCGGATTCTTCTCCATAGGGTCAACATTTTGGAACCGTGCAACTAGAATCATAACGTTTCATAAACGCTTGTAAAAGCTTAATTGAAATAAAAACATTTGAACTTGAACTTGAACATCAGTCTACTGGGTTTTATATCTCCAGGATATTTAAATTTCTCCAAACAAAACAAAATCCTTTCAAATTATGTTTTAACATTAACTAGAAGTTTTAGCCTAGATTTGAGGTATTTAAGATTGGAGGAGCATTTCCAAAGTCATTGTAATAATTGCTTACGAGTGATGTTTTCAGCGTCTACCTCATCAGTCATCATCATCCATAGCCCAACTTCCCCTACTGCTGAGCATAAGTCTTCCTCAATACCCTATGTCTATCTTAACTTTACTTTAGAATTTACTATAAATAGGTATTTGAAATGTCGTTATGTTGTATTCTGGCAAACTTCCTTTTTGAAGAACTTTTTGGCGCGTGAAGTGAATTGCAACCATTCTCTCTCTGCCGTGCTTATGCCACAATATGGAATTGAAATACAGGAACTTTGTAGACTCAATTATTCAGCCTATAAAGCGATAACAGTGCTGCAGTGTGAGCTGAACTTTAAACATAAAACAAGAAGTTATAGCCTATTAGCTCACAGTATTACAAAAGCACATAAATCATTATACTAAATAACGTGTTCGACCAAGTTGTTTGTTTTGCATCCTGTGCAGGAATAATACTAATAATTCACAAAATATACTGCAAAATATAGGCTCCCCTCTTTAAATCCCACTTAGGATTACATCTACCCCGTTGAGACTGCTGTGGGTTTGCAAACTTTTTGGTGCAAATAGCCTTGTGGGAGGTTGGTATAGAATAGAAAACTCCCTCTTGGAACCTACACTGGGAAGAAATAAGTGTTGTCAACAAAACCAAGTGAGCGTAGTTGTTGAATCTAATGATCCGTCTGACTAGCTACTAAAGTCTATTTAGAAAGAGAACATAAACATATCTAAATAATATAACTAATAATAATACACGTTTGGCACAACGATTGAGTGATGGGCTTTTGGGCCACGTGTTATGGGTTCGATTCCCACACGGGGCAAATATTTTTAATATTTGTATGATCTACAGGTAGTTGTTCCGGGACTGGGCGTTTGTATAAGTGAGAATTTGTGTTTGTAAAACGCACCCACGATACAGGAGAAAATCCAAGTGTGGGGCAACGTTTTTTTAAAGAAAAAAAACCTCAAAAAATCACAAATTAATTAATTGTTATAATTATAAATTAGCAAAAGTATCAAAATGATTCAATCACGCTATAGTGTTGCATGCTAAACAAAAAAGGTAATTAAGCACACCTGAGTCCTCAAATCCCACAACAGTTTTCTTTCTGTCGGACTGTATGTAGAACCGGCGCAAAAAAGTTTTCATACCTGAAGGTTTCATCTCGTATAGTCCTTTTCACCTTCCTCTCAAAAAGTTACTACAGTTTTAATAATTAAAAAGACTAGAAAAAACAAAAGACTACGCCTACACGAAACGAAATAATTGGAAATTTTCTTTGTAAATAAAAATAGTTCAAAACCTGAAACCCAATAGTTTTTTAATTAGACCCCCAATTTATATCTATATATACCCATATATATATAAAAATCAATGGCTGTCCGTTAGCACACAAAAGTTGAAAATGGATCGACTAAAACTTTAGCGGATTTTTGTACAAAGGCCGGGCGAGCCACCTTTATTTACTCAGTTTTTTTATGTAACCTATATGATCCATCTGCTGGGCAAAGGTTCCCCCTTATCCTTCAATGATCTCTGCCAACTCAATAAAAAATTCTCTTAATCATAATAATAGTTGAGGAAATCGTGTATGCGCTTACCCAAATCACATTTTATAAAATCACTAGCTTTTGCCAGCGACTTCGTCCGCGTGGAATAGTTACTTTGTTCCCTAGTTCTTCGCCCGCGGTTTCACCTGCGTTGCCCCGTTCCTAAGGGTTGTAGCGTGATGTTTTATAGCTTGAAACCTTTCTCATGAATCACTCATTTTCCCAACATTTCCCTTCACTGCTCTGCTCCTATTGATCGTAGCGTGATGAAAAGTATACTATAACCTGCCCAGGAGTATGGAGAACAATTGTACCAAGTTTCATTGAAATCCGTCGAGTGGTTTTTGTTTCTATAACGAACATACAGACAGACAGACAAAAATTTTACTGATTGCATTTTTGGCGTCAGTATCGATCACTAATCACCCGCTGATAGTTATTTTGGAAATATATTTCATGTACAGAATTGACCTCTCTACAGATTTATTATAAGTATAGATTATACTCTAAACTATTCAAAAGCATGTATGTATGTAATATTTTAACTAAGAAAGAGAGGGAAAAATAAACAGGTAGTAACCGATTGGCGCGGCGCGGCAGGTGCTGTGCACGGATGTGTACCGCTTCTCCTACACTTGATGCGAATGTTGCAGTCAAAATGAGACCTTTGGTATATCTTAGATATTACTAGTTTACAAGATTAGTAAATTACTACACTTGTACCATTGTACCATACTATTAAATTAATTAATATACTTATAACATACCATCATGCCTGTATTCCCCGTAGGGATAGGCGGATGTACACCCACAGTTCACCATCCCGTTTAGGTCCCATGCAGTAGGAAGCGTCCATATTGCCATTAACCAGGCACAAGTCCAAACTCCAAGCTGCTAGAAAGAATTTCATAGAAATCCCCAATAACAATTTTCTCAATCGAAACGAGGACCTCTAATGTACGCTACGCTACATATTAATTAATAATTTGCCACTTTTATGTACTATGGAATTGCATCATCATTGTGTAATAATGGATTGTTGGTTAGCTGTGTTCCAGATATTATAACCGCAACTAATGCATATGACCTGAATCGATGCTGCCTATTTGCGAAAACGGCAGTGGCCCCGACATGATGAAAAAGGCAGACCTTTAGGTAATATTATGTTAGTGCTTATTTTAGTTCACACTTGTAAAATTACAAAAATGATTTTAATAAAAATATAAATTAAGGTCATTAAACAATCATTTTTATTGTATGTATTTTCAGTTAACTTCAAAAATTGCGTGGTAAAATTAAACTAAATAATTGTAAATTAAAATTGTTTTAATAACATTGATCATACAAAGACAACAACAAGATTAAGAAATATGGCAAGATTCCACGAAAAAAATCACTAGAAAATTTCTTAAACCACCAACTTTACCGCTTGCTGCAACACACCCATCTTGTCCCCTTATACATGGTGTGGAAAATCAATTCAATACGCCGTAAAAGTAGTGTTCGCACGAATAACACTGCTGGAAATGTGGGAACAATTTATTTTGTATTCTTGCTCATCTTACAATTTCGGCTCCAATTCGCTGATTTGGATTTTTTGGTGACTTGTTATTAATTTCTGTAGTGTTATTTGAGTAGCAAAACCCATGATAATCTTCATATCTAGCAACATGTCATTTGATTTATCGCCGAATGAAATATAGATATCCGAAACTATAGTAACGTCTGGGCCCTGAGGGCTATACTTAAATAATAGATAATGTCTACTCAAGCGGCTATCGTCAATTTTATCAGCAATCGGTATATGTCTGAACAATTTATAAAAATCTAGACTTATTTAATGAAATCTCTGAAATTCATTAAAAAAATAGACAACACTACACTATAGATGCTAAAAATAAAAATAAAGTGACAAAAATACCTCAATAGAGCTAAATGTCGTTCTAAAAAATAAACAACCTGTATGTTTCTAGCGCCGCAATCTATCGATAATTGATAAGGTCGTCTCTCTCGCACTCTAGTTTATTGACCTCAAGAAAAAAATCCCCACACGCAACCGTCCAACATAACCTGACCTTCTACTTCCCATAAAAACTGCCCCACAAGAGTTCTTCATGTACAAGTTGCTCTTAGAAGTTAACCGATATAACTTGAGCTCCAACTAGCTACATTACAGTGAGTTATAGAGGTCATATATTTTCAGCGGATGGTAGGACCACTTTTTATTTGGTTGCATCTTGTGGTATAATGTTTGTTACGTGGATAGAAATAGCTTAGAAAATGTCTTTTTGCTACGTGACCATTTAAGGAATAGTGGTATATCTAGAATGTTATTGGACTATTATTTCCTTATTGAATAAGTTGCCTAGCTTTATAAAGCTATTTATTAGGTTTTATAAACTTTTATTTGAGTATATTTTATGTAGAAAGTGATTTCAATGAAGCCGCTTTAAAATCGGGCGATTTACATTATCATAAATATTTTTTTTATGGGATACGGGGACAAACGAGTTGACGGATCGCCTGATGGTAAGCGATTACCGCCGCCCATGGACACATGCAACACCAGAGGAGTCCCAAGTGCGTTGCCCGCCTTTTAAAAGGGGGCTGGACCTCCGGTAACCTCACTCACTCGGCGAAACACAACGTAAGCGTTGTTTGACGCCGGTTAGTCGAGTAGTTTATAGGATTAGTGATATAGGATTATAATAATAAAATAATTATAATGGCAATAGACTCATCTTTATAACATAATAAAAGACAATACATAATGGCATACTCAGGGCATACATTACCCTACCTCTGCCTAACCCTTTGGTGATTGATAATATGTCTGTTTGTATGTTAAACATTATTTCTAATGAAGGGCTAGACAGGTCGCAATGTTCGAATCAATAAACGGATATATGACATTTATGAAAGCCCAATTTGTAAAACTTATGGCTAGTCTCCACGTACGAATTCAATGTTTTCGAGTTCATTTCGAGCAAATCCTAACGTAGCCCAGCTTTAATTTTTATCATTGAACAACAACGCTGTTTGATGTAACTTGCTCATCGAACTTGTCTTTATGTGAAGACCCACCATTATGTCATCTCCATTTTGTTTTTTATTCATTACAGGCTCTGACAATCTGCGACGGCAAACGGGACATGTATATATATCTTGGGAGGATGAAACTATCATTCGTGTACTGTTAGCTAGCTGCTTTTTACAGGCACGGAAGCTAGCGGTGGTTGCGATAGCCAGTTATATGAACTGCATCGACATTTATGACGTCACGTCAATAACTATACAATAAAGAAATAACCTGCTCAGGCCAAACCCTTAAATTAAGCTACCTTTTGTTAATTTATGATACTATTGAAATAAAACTATAGATTTTATGGCGTTAGATTGATATTATTACATCCCGACGTTTCGAATCTAATTAGGTACTTGGTTTACTTTATGTATTTATTATACTCAATACTATGGAATGCATTAAAATATTGAGTACCGAGCTGTCATTTGGGAGCCCATCTTTCATCATCATAATAAGCGTAATACAAAGGTATTTATTAAAAATCTAATTTGCTCAAATTACTAAGCGAACAAAAAGCTAGCAAATTCAAATAAACCCACAAAATTAATAACAATAAATACAATGCGCATTGCAGTGTACAGTTAAAGTTAACGTGTTTCCATCAGTTCAGTTTACTACCTACTTGAACTGCGATAACCACCTGATTTACTTACTGAGCGTACGCTCAGTATTCATTGCGCTATAGTGTTATTATTAAGAGTAAGCAGAGTTTCAAGAACTATTAAGACATGTACGTACGCGTAGATATCATAACCAGCTTGGAGTTTGGATTTGTGCCCGGTTAATGGCAATAGGCTCGCCCCCTATTACCTACATGGGATATAAACATACGACAGTATTGTGGCTGTACATTAATAGGTACACCTCTGCCTCACTCGTCGGGGAATACAGGCGTGATTGTATATGTAACAGTGGCATTTCTTTTAAAGAAAGCTTACTAGCAATGTGGGATGCACAGTACGGCTGGTAACCCCTTGTTAACCCCTAGTGCTAAGCTGAATGCTTATGTTACGAATGGGTTCACGTTGGTAGTGCAAGGGGTGGGTTACACACCGGCACCAACATGATCGCAAGTCCGATGCCCTAGCCATTAAGCTACAGCCGCTCCTAACTTACATGATCGTTACACATAAACTTGAAAATACTGTATATTATGTACTTTGTGTCGTGAGAATTTATCCCCATTCTACATGGGAAACACACCGATATAAAAACCCGTGCCGTTTCCTGTAACAACTCCGTATCGAAAGCATAATATTTGCGTGAACGAATCGACGAATCTCAACGGGTTTTGACAATTAAGAAAGAAATTGAAAACAAACATTCGTAATAATACAGTTACATAGATTTGAAGTGGTGGAACTCTCCTGATAAAGTACAGTGATAGCCTAGTTATATGACCATAGGACTGCCAAGTCAACTATCATTCACTAAAATAACTTTATAATCTTAGCTTGGAAAATGCAAAAAAAAATACAAAACGATAAATGTTATTGTTCTTAAATCTGGGTTGATCGGACGTCGGACTACAGTGCACGCTAGGTAAACCCTCTAACCACTAAGCTTTAACTAATTATCAGCAGTGAAATGCTATTCTGATAGGGTGTTGCTGTGACCAATTAGTCGCAGATAATATTTTTTTTTTGGTTCACAGCCAAATTGGCGCGTCTAAAGTACTCAGACTAATTAAAACAGTATGGACTATGAATGCGTGAAGTTCACTAATTGGTTTGAGTTTACTTGGTGGCTGTGAAATTAGTATTGGGATATAGGTATTTTTTGGTCACAGAATGAATAATAAATTATGTTTAAATAATAATAATCAACCCATTATACTGTCCCACTGTTGGGCATGGGTGTCCTCTGAGAATGAGAGGGATAAGACTATAGTCTATCTACCTCGCTAGCCTAATATTATTCAGGTTGGCAGGTTTCCTGATGTCTTACTTCACCGTTTTGGTGTGTGATAATTAACTGTTAATACGCACATGACTTCAAAAGTCAAAGGTAAGTTCCTTGGTTTCTTGGACCTTTAAATGGGTGGTCCATGGTCATATCTCTAGAATATTAATGTTTAAATCTTATATGGTATAAATCATGTTATTCTTAAATTTTCATAGTATAACAAAAACTCAAGCAACACACAATAAATGAAAAAAAGCTAAAACGTTGCAACAGAAAATCTTAATATCTACATACCATACCATCAACACTCTATTCCTTGAATGATTAGGCAGGGATTTGGTACTGTTGTATACCATCAGTTTGGGTTTAGGTTTAGATCCCATATAATAGGGGGCGAGTCTATTGCCATTAACGGGGCATAAATCCAGACTTCGAGCTGCTACTGAGAATTTCATAGAAAATCCCAATAATACTTCTCTACCTGGAAATCCAACTTAGCATCCTTAGCATAACAATCGCGCTTAGCTCCACTGGACTGCTGTAGGTATATCTGTATATTGTATAATTTATACTTAAATCTCAGTAACTAGACGTAAGTTTATAGCAAGATTTGCTCATCATAGTTATTTGTAATTATCCAGCTTAGTATTAATATCTATTTATTTTCTTTTTGACTGTTTGTGCCAAAATAAAAATAAATAGACTAACAAGGCAGTATCAATTAACTGTCAATATTTAACTGAACACAACAAATACATATCTGACACAAAAGTAATTTAAATAAGTGTACCGCTCCACCGTACAATCGTATGACATGACACTAATAAAGCACTTATTTTAAATGCCTGTCCTTAAGTAACTAAAATACTACCATTTAAAGTGAAAAAAATACAAAAAAATGAACTTACTCGGTAGGTATACTTTTTCATTTATTTCTGACTTTGAAACTGGAATATTGGTCGTAATTTGAGTCAAGCAACCAATAATATCGTAGGGAACTTATACATTTGAGGTATTCAATGTATTTTTGTAATGGGATACGACGGCAAACGAGCAGACGGAAAATGTTTAATAAAACTGCCTTGTTAGTCTAGTGGTCCCAAGCGTGACTACGCTGGAGGTCTTGTTCCCAGTTCGAACAAAGTGTTATTGAGTTTTTCTATGAAATTCTCAATAGCAGCGCAAAATTTCAATAAGCGCTGTTAATGGCAATAGATTCGCCCCCTACAACATGGGACCTAAAGGTACCAGCGCACTGAGGGTTTAGGTTATTCTTTTTTACATTAGATTATTTTTTACATTACATTAGTTCACCTCGAGCGAGCCTATTGCTATACTGGATACAAATCCAAACTCTGAGCTACAATTGAAAAAATCCTAACAAAAAAATCCAATATCATTAATCCAGTTGAAATTAAATTAATATAGATATCGTTCGGCCAGCTCATAAACTGGATCGATTTGCCAACTTATCGATCGATAAAATCGAACCAGTCTACAAGCTCCTCTTGAGCGGGTATAATTAGTTGGTGTTGGTCGGCCAACACAGTATACAGGTTCGAACTCATTACATATAATTATCATTCTTACTAACATTTAGCAATATTACTTAAATGTCATGGAAGATATAAATCATTATGATTATGGCTATGGTTATATTCGACATACATATTTGGCAGTTGAAAAAAATAATATCATAACATACCATCACGCCTGTACTCCCTGAACGATTAGGCAGAGATGTACCTACTAACTGTACACCCACATTTTGCCGGTATATTTTGGTCCCACGTAATAGGGGGTAGCATATTACCATTAACCACGCACAAATCCAAACTCAAAATTGTTGAATAGTTACTGAAATTTCATCGAAAAACCCAATAACACTTTGCTGGTCCTGGGAGTCGATCACAGGACCAAGTTTCACGGTTAGGACCACTAGATTAATGTTTAGTTTAGTTTAATGAGGATAAATAACCACGCGGATCATTAGATCTCACCATCTATCTATGCTAAGGTTTTGCATCCTCTCACGAGTTAAATCATGTACTCGGAAAGCCATTGACTGGTCCCAGGAAGTTATATCTTAATCATCTGTTCATCTAATCTTTGCTTTGTACTCAATAAACAGAGATTAAATAAAATTGCTACATTTATTTATGCAGTTTATGCAACAATTTATGACTTCCCCACACAGGATAGCGGCGGTAGCCTAATGGCTAGGGCGTCGGACTTGCAATCATGTGGTTGCCGGTTCAAAATCCGCCCATTGCACTACCGACGTGAACCCACTAGTACCAGAAGCATTTAGCTTAGCACGAGGGGTTAACAAGAATACTAGTAATGTGCGACCCACATTGTTAGTACTCGTGTATTAAATAAGTAAATATTGCTTAAATATTTTGACTGTCTTATTAGTCTAGTGGTCCCAAGCGCGACTGCTACGCTAGAGGTCTGGGGTTCGAGGTCGAGCAAAGTGTTATTGGGTTTTTCTATGAAATTCTCAGTGATATCTTGGAGTCTGGATTTGTGCCCGGTTAATGGCAATAGGCTCGCCGTCTATTACATGGGATCTAAACATACCGGCGAACTGTAGGTGTATATTAGTACGCCTCTGCCTAACCCTTCGGGGAATACAGGCGTGATGGTATTTTATTGTAATTTTTTTTTGAACTTGTTGATTGCTACACATTAGGAAATTATTACTAGGTACTTTAGTTATTATTGATTATTGTAACCCTCTAGTGTCCCTGTACAAGGCAAAGACCTCCTCAGTTTTCTGCCACCTTTGTCTATTGCTGTGACTATCTACTGTTCAGCTAAAGGGTGAATGTAATTTACTTATAACTATTTTTAAGATAAAAAAATACCGAAATCGAGTTAGTATTTCGATTCAGAACAAACTAGAACAACTATTCATTTGCTCACTTAAATGTCCTGCTGATGGTGGCGTTGTGTGTCGGGTTGTTTTATTCCCTACAATATGGTTGAGTCGAACCACGCCGATACGCACGTCATGCTCGTGAACGGGTGCTGTCTGTCGGGGCTGGTCAGCTCTTACTTGCTGTGGCAATCCCTAATTCCTTTTGTATATTGAATAAATCTTATACATCAAACTGCAGAATTCTCAGCAACTAGTTGGAACAAAGTTGTAAAACATAATATTGTAATCAAGATTTTCTATTTTTTTAAAAGAGTGTCTATGGAGTTTCTTGGCGGCTCTTCTCCATACTACCCACTTTTTGGAACCGTGCAAATAGTTTTGACTTTTCAAAAGTACCTATTTAGTGGTCTAATTGAAATAAAACATTTTGACTTTGACTTTGACTTTGAATTCTGAACTAACTTTCAGGATGAGCGTTAATTATGTTACTCGATGTACGGTCAAAATTTCTTCAATCGATTTTCGATATTGAATCTCCAAATAATAGAGTTTATTATCCGTTGGGGAATTTTCACATTTTGTGCTAACTTAATATGTTGTTGACTGTATATTACTCTCGTTCTTTACTTGCTTTTAACAAAGTGAATAATTTTCCAGTGCATTTTAAGTAAACATACCCAAGTTAGTAACTCAATAATCGTAACCGCGGTAAAAGCAAACCGTCTTTCAGAGAACTGGTTAACTACAGTTAGTTATTAACCACACGAGTGCTGCGGTTTAAGGAACGAACGCGAAAGGGTTAGCTGTCAACTTGGATTATAGAAATAAAGTGGACAAGGTTACAATTTTAATTCCCAAAGCTTATAATTAAAGCGCTTAAGAAATAGAGGTGTCCGGAATAACCATCAACCAAATTAAAAAAACTGGTTATTGGTTTTGTGGTCGCAAGTTTGTGCGCATAAGTTATTGAACACCGCGACCACGCAGAAGTGTTACTAGGTTTTTCGATTATACGCATTTTAAAAAGTTGCCCCACAGAAGAATTTTCTCTTGTATCTTGTATCGTGTTTACAAACACAAATTATCACACACACTAACACCCAGACCCCGAACAACTGTAAGTCAAACAATTATTTCTTTTGTGCGGGGATCGAACTTACAATACGTAACGTAGAAGCCGAAAGCTCAGCCACTGCACCAATCGTACCGTCAAATAATTAAATTATGATGTGAGTAACGTATATGTCTGTCTGTTTTATCGTAACTCCCAAACGAACGGACCGATTTTGATTCCGTTTTTTTAGTTTAAAAAGTGACTTGATCAAGAGTTTGAAGATTATCAGCCCTTTTTTAGTTCATGAAGAAATGTAAGCAACTTCCATAGGTCTGATCGATTTGGAACTTGATATACTTACTGGTTTCAATGATTTCAATGATATTGCAAGAACATGATAACCATGACTAGATGCATTTCAACATTTCTTTCATCTCTAGAAGGATAATTCAGATTTTCTGACATTAACATACCATCACGCCTGTATTCCCCGAAGGGTTAAGCAGAGGTGTAATGATACACACACAGTTCGCCGATAATGTTTAGGCGAGGCGAGGAGGCGAGCTTATATGCATTAACCGGGCAAAAATCCAGACTCCGAACTGCTACTGAGAAAATCTTAAAATAACACTCGACCTAGGAATTGAACCTAGGGCCTCTAGCGTAGCAGTCGCACTTGGGACTACAGACCAACGAAGCAGTCCATTTGATTTTTTTAACGGTCAAAATAATTATATCAGAGTAATTTCAAATTATTTTAAATGTCGAATGGTCTCTTAAATTACTAATCAATATTTGACGTCATCAATTCAATATAATTATAACATAAAATATGACATTGAAATCAAATCCGAATTATAATTAAGTATTTGGAACAATTTTTATTACCAGTTCACTGTTGATCCCATTAAACCCGTCTTACTTGATTTAATGAATTAATCCTTGTCATAGAAATCACCATAATTTATTATAGGTAGTTATTTTTACTGACCCAGTTGTCTAGTGGTCGTAATCGCGACTGCTACGCTAGAGGTCCTGGGTTCGATTTCCTTGTAGAGCAGTGTTATCAATGGTGTTTTCTAGAAGCACCTCGGAGTTTGGAATTTGTGTCCGGACAATGGCAATATACTCGCACCCTATTATGTGGGACCTAAACATACTCGCAAACTGTCGGTGTACATTTGTACCCTTCAGGATATGTATAATTTTTATTTCTTTTTGAAAGTCATTTTCACCACACAGCTTAAAAGCGCTAAGACGCATAAATTTCTAGATAGTAACAGTAAAAAGCTATTACTTTAGACTAAGATATAATCCAGGAAACATTTGTTACAATCAGACCAACGACTGCACTGCATGGGGTAAAATACGCCGCTTTGCCTGGGTAAAAATAGAAAACTAGTATGGAAACTAGCTAAGTCCTAAGTACACTCACCATGCTTATGCAGTTTACAGTTAGCACATCTATACTTATAATAAATCTGTAGAGAGGTCAATTCTGTACATGAAATATATTTCCAAAATAACTATCAGCGGGTGATTAGTGATCGATACTGACGCCAAAAATGCAATCAGTAAAATTTTTGTCTGTCTGTCTGTCTGTCTGTCTGTCTGTATGTTCGTTATAGAAACAAAAACCACTCGACGGATTTCAACGAAACTTGGTACAATTGTTCTTCATACTCCTGGGCAGGTTATAGTATACTTTTCATCACGCTACGATCAATAGGAGCAGAGCAGTAAAGGGAAATTTTGGGAAAATGAGTGATTCATGAGAAAGGTTTCAAGCTATAAAACATCACGCTACAACCCTTAGGAACGGGGCAACGCAGGTGAAACCGCGGGCGAAGAACTAGGGAACAAAGTAACTATTCCACGCGGACGAAGTCGCTGGCAAAAGCTATTACTAAATATATTTGTGACGTCATTGTTAGTGTAGTGGTTTTTTTTAAATCTTGATAGGCTTAAGCTTGACCTCGCTTGATGTTAAGCGACACTGCGATCTACGATGAAGCGTGAACCGATCCACTCGTGATTTAGATACACCAGATTATATGTATCGGGGTTTCATTTCAGCGGCACGCATGATAAAAGTGGAATTAAAGCGTTTCGTTCGGGTTATTGGAATTTACTTATTGCTACCTATAGGTACGAAAAAAATCCTAATCATCATATTAGCTAAAAAAGGTCCATTGCTGAAGGCAGGCCTACCACGGGAGACTTCCACAAGGTATGCCACCTTATTATATTTTGTTAACGCCATCATTTTCAGGCTGTAAGAAAGAGATGAGGCTATTTAATATGTAAAGCGGCATCTCTTTCTCACAACCTACCGTTATAATACGGCCCCAGGTCGTCTATCTATCTCGTTAGAGGTGGGACCATACTAGTATACTACGTCTTTCGGTACGTGGTCTACACTCGAGAACCTCTAGCGTAAATTGATCGTCATTAATTGATTTTTAAGATTGCGATCTGTTTGAGACCTAATGATTGATTAAAATATTAGAATAATTCTAATTATTTTAGCTTTCATAAAAAATGTATTTTAATCCGTTTAAAAGCTACCAGATAGACAGGAACTTCAGAAACGTAGTGTCTACTCTTCTATGTATCTGTTTCGGGACGTTTTATTTATATAAAGTGACATACCATCTGTCTATCAATACATTCTGTAATTAGTTGAGAATCTGTCTGAGACTAAGCAATCTAGGCATCCTAGGCTCTTGCCACCATCCGCTGGCTTCTATGTATCTATCACCTGTTCCAATACAGAGAGATTATTCAGAAGGCCAACTGTTAACATACAGGGCCCCTATCCCTATTTTAATTTAACAGATCGGTCGTTTAATGATAATAAATACCGAAAAAATATAATTTAAAACACTAAACTGTGTACCAAATAATGAATCTAATGAACACGCTGGACGTCTACCGGTATGTTCTTACTCGTGGGCCAGCCTATTTCCATTTACCGGGCACAACTCCAAGATGACCTTTAAATTTTATCGCAATATCCTAAAAACACTGATTTAACCAGGATTCAAACCCAGTATTTTATTATCAGGAGGCACTTGAAGCCATTAAAAAATAAAGCAGTTAATATTGATCTAAAATCTATGAACAAAACGTACTACCTATAAATTGTTGTTACATTTTAACATGACGTCACATATAATCGTCATCAACATCATTATTTCTATTATCATCCACGGCATCATCATCATATTTCACCACACACACACTCCTTCACACCCCAAGCTCATAAACCCCTTCAAACCTTCACACACTTTAATTAAAGTTACTAAATGAAACTAATAAATAGTAATGCCACTCAAATGTATTTTTTGTAGAACATTAATGGCTGACCACTATCTCATGCATGAGATACAGGTTTCCATCTAGTTCAGGAGATAGCGTCTAAACATAGTGGTTTCAATTGTAACCACCACAAAACAAATTGTAATGTGTTACTGTAGTTGTTATACCTGTGTTATGAAATAAACAATTTATTTTATTATATTTTACATAATCATTCTCATCATCTTGATCATTATTGTCACCATCGTAATAATCAATGTGATCATCATACTCACAGCCTATATGCAACATTCTGTTTCTACAAATCAAACGAAGTTGAATTTCTGAGTTTGTTTATGATGTGTCTCTACTATGGCTTACTCTTAATGGATACGAATGAACAGTGTGGGAAAGGTAATGGTGTTTGATGGTCTAATGGCGACTCTTTAAATTGCTCGGCAATTTATTTCGTTCCTCTGTACCTAGGAACGTAATTGTGTTTACTCGCATCCTGGGATCAGACTTTTTATAAAAATATATTTTTTCATTGTACTAAGATGACAAACAAGCTTACGGGTCGTCTGATGATAAAACGCAACATCAGCCATTATCACTCCCGTTGTCATCTCGAGATTTCAGTAGTTAAAGCTCATTGAACCAGGAATTTCACAGATTATTGCTTTGCGCCAGGATATTGCCGAGAACCAACTCAAACAAACTCAGCAAAAGAGTTCCATCACCTCAAAATATGAGTACCTATAGTTTTATTTTAATCCCTGTAATACTATATTAATATGGTATTAGTTACAATGTAGTTAACATTGTACATAATATTATGTAAAATGTATTTTTATCTATATTCTATACCTATAATAAAATTGTAACAGGCCGATGTCTGTACATTATAGATAAATATGGGGAGTCTTTATTACAGCAACAGAAGTCAAAATATCATTTTTTAGAATTTTCGTCTGTCTGTCTGTATGTTTGTACGCGCATCACGCAAAAACCACTACATGGAATTGAATGCAGTTTCACCCATGTATTGCTAGAGGTCTAAATTAAAATCTGGTTCATGTTTCATCTTGATACGCCGCCTAGAATCGGACTTAGACTATGTTAATCTTTTTGGGACGGAAACTGCGGGCAACAGCTAGTTAATAATAAATTTTAAATTGACAGATGAAGTACGTCTATTCGTTCAGTAATTGAGTTTTTCTTTGAAATTTTCAGTGGAAGGTCCGGGGTTGGGTTTGTGTCCGGTAAATGGCAATAAGCACGCCTCCTTTAACATGGGAGCTAAACATACCAGCGAATTGAAGGTGAAAATTAGTAAGACTTGAAATCTTTGCTAATATTATAAAGGTAACTCTGTCTGTTAGTTACGTTTTCACTAACCATTATTGATGCATTTTAGTATAGATATTGATTTGATTTTGGAGAAGGACATAGGCTATCGTGTGTCTCGAAAAGTCCTTTGGAATGTGAGTAAAACAGCGGGCAACAGCTGGTCTTTTATACAATTTTACGTTGAACGTGGATTAAAACGTGTGTTTAAGTCCTTACCAGTGACTGTAAAGAGAGGTAGGGCATAGTAGAATTAAATAAAACCACTCTCAATTGGAGCTGCTCGACTGGCGAAGTACCTCCACCTTGCAGAAAATCGTAGCCAAATAACATAGCTCCGTGCTATGTTGTGTTCCTAACGGTGAGCAAGGTCGCCAGAGCTCCGCGAAGAAGCGTTGTGTTAGCAGTGTGGGTAACCGGTGGTGTTTTGTTACCGCCGCTGTCAGGCATGGCAGAATGTCTCCTATGCTGCCAGCCCAACTATTCCTCCTTAATTTACAGGGTCGCCAACGCGCGAGTGATACCCCTGTTATTGCAAGCATCCATAGGCTACGGTAACCGCTTATCATAAGGCGGGTCGTATGCTTGCTTGCCACCTTAGTGGTATAAAAAAAAGTCTGTGAAAATATTGACATCATCATCATCTTTACACAGTCATTCTCAAAAACATAATAGTCTTCAAACAGTAATAATAGTTTTCATAGTCTCTTTAAAGTCCTTAAACGGTATAAGACAAATTCAATAAAATAAATAAGTCCAGTCAAGTAATTTATGTTTGCAAATAAATTTTCTCAAAGACTAAATAAACTCACTAAAAGTTTAGCGGCATTAGCTAAGTTTAAACTAGTATTTTAAATGAAAGAGGCGCTTTGTAATCACTCATTCAAATAGTTTATCTTTTTAAGTGAGAAAGTTATATATTTTTAGTATAATTAAACAATTATCTAAATAATAGGAGAGAATAATATAAGGATAAGTGGGCTTAGTGGTAAGAATAGACTCTACTAGATAAATCTGCGATTCACTACATCAACGAATTGTTGGTTGTGCAAATTATGTTGGTACCACTTTCGTACTGGTCATAGATTAAGGAAAAATAGATCAAATTATGTACTAAGAACCTTAAACTTCTATAGTTTTCCTTAATCTGTGGGTCTGGTAAATGGCTATGCCTGTTATGTTGCCAGCTCCCATTTTTCTTTTTTTTTACGCAACCTTTTGCTAGTTTTAAGTTTATTTATTTTAAAGAAAATATTGTACAATTGCATTCTGATTTGTTGTACGTCATACGGACGAAAATAAAAACTTTTTCTTTCTTTCTTTCTTTCACTAAGGTTCGATCAGATATTAAATATAACGTGGGTGAGAATACTGTCCCTGACTGCCTTTCAGATAGGCATCCCGTAAGAGGCGTGAAAATAATCTGACTTGCTCGGTGGTAGGACCTCTGGGGGTCTGACCAGCAGGCTTTTACCCTTACGTCGGAGACTGTCGTACAGCACCTTTGTGTGTGTTTCAATTTTTGTATGTAATAGCCAGTTCCCCTCGGTTGCTGCAGCTCTAGCAGTCTACAGTCCGTAAGGGCTCCTAAGGGTCGGCGACGCATCAGAAACTCCTCTGGGGTTGCAGGTGTCCATGTGCGACGATGGCTACTTACCACCAGGTGGCTCGTCAGTTCGTTTGGCGACTTAATCCATAAAAAGGAAATTAACCTGAGTTATCTATATCTATAAGAATCAAAGCCCTGACTCACTCACTAACAGACAACGTCCAGGCTAAACCGCTCGTCTTGAAAGACTTGAAATATTGAGGGTGTATTTGTCTTGATGGATATAAGTGTCAATATTTATATTACCCATATACCTACAAAGACATACACCGACCTTATCGGTGAAATCCTTCAAGAAGATCAGGTGCGTAGTACTCGCAAACGGCGCGTGTGTATGACAAGATAACGTATGAATGCAGATTAAGCAATAGAGGTATGCAAGAATCGTAGCAAGTGGTGTTCTGTAGATTCTGCCTACCCCTATTGGAAAAAGAAGTGATGTATGTAAATATCAAGCAACATAATATTACTGGGGTTATTTAATAAGTAGTAATAAAATAAGGAAATAGTATATTAGTTATTCATAAACACACACTCGGAAAAAATATATTAAGGGTTACATTGCCCAATGACCTTGAGGATTTAGTCTTTATGCTAGTAGTGAGGTTTCGGGTATTTTTTTATTATTTCAAAATATTCAAAGAAATAAGAAAATAAAAACAATACAAATTGTTAATTACGTCATTACATTTTTTTTGGTATAAAAACTTTATAGCAAAAATACTTGACTAACTATTAAGCTATTAAAATTATGTTAAAAAGGCCTATTTACTTCAAAATTGGGGCAAATTTATAAAAATTTTAAACAATAAAATTTGTTGGTGATGACGTTAAGTATAACATATATTTTTTATATGGCAAACGCACATAAGGATTCCACTAGAAATTTCTTTAAAGCTAGAGAACGATGTAATGCCCTTAAAAAAGCTGGTGCCATAAAGGTTCCAGAAGCCAATAGAGATAAAGCACGAATTTATATCTCAAACAAAACAATATCAAATTTAGACGTGTCAGCAACATGCCAGGTGTTTGTAACTAAACACTTAACTCGTTTTAAATTACTTGCAAAGATAACTATATAAGCCACAGCAAAGGTAAGTTGAAAAGTTTCACTTGACTCAACGTGAAATAAATTATTGTGAATTTGGCTAATTTTATAACAATTTGAGATATTTACTATTCTTATCGCTGCGGTCTTTCATCATATCAGCCAATGAAGTCCACTGTTGAACAAAGGTCTCCCCCAAAGACTTAGGTCCACAGGGACCGGTTATATGTCGCATGCATCCAACGACTCCCAGCGACCTTTACCAGGTCGTCCGTCCATCTTGTTGGAGGTCGTCCTACACTGCTCTATCGCTAGGGTCTTTACTACTAACCAATTAATAGACACTACATACACTCACACACAAATATTTGTCTCGAGTGGAAATGGAATCTACGACTACGATACTACCTACACCTAACATGTATTCCAACTCGCTCCTGCAATCTAAACTAAATTTATAAAGTGAAAGTAACTCTGTTTGTTTGGTAGGTACGAGATATATTGAACTTTGAGATAGATTGTCTTTTGTCTTGCCGGAGACCGCAACGGCGGTGTACCAATGCTGAGGTCGCGAATACATGAAACCTTGCTGCCGTAATCCCAGCAAAAAGTGGCTAGGCGAAACACCTGCGTGGTTTTACTCGGTAGGTCACCATCGTAGATTGCAGTGTCGCTTAACATCAGGCGAACTGGCGGTCAAACTTAGGCCAAGAATAAAAAAAAAACTCTGGGTGGACTCCGACACGAATTTTCACCTTTCCCGGGCGACGGAAGTCAATGAGGGTTTCCATATGTAAAATAAGGCTGCCTTAACTTAACAGCTAATAAAAAATAAATAACTTCAAACCTGCTACTTTAAAGGGTATTAATTTGCTTTGTGTGAGTTTCTTACGAGGGGAATTTCAAGTTGCACTTCTCTATTTTCCTATAATGTGATATAAACTGATAACCGTTGAACGTGTGCGGTAATCTTGTTATGAATTAACACTTAACTGCAGTTAAACGTTCGTTACTGTCAGTTTAAACAAGGGTTTATAATAAAATTAAATGTCTTAGAGATAAAGCTTTCGTATAATGGTGCGATATAAGTTTAGTTTATTGACTTTGAAGGACGTTTAACATCTCATAAACGGACGATTTAGATACCATGGCTATCCCTATCTATAGCGATAAATGAACATGGGTCAATCCGCCTTTAGAACAAATCATCATCATTTCCGTTTACTGTCCCACCGATGAAATGAAATTATTTATTCTGCAAGTAGATCTTTAGAGATACTTTTACATGTCAATGGTTTCGGGTTTTTTTAGCTAGATGGCTTCGGCATTTCCTAACTGACGACCTCTGAGAAGAAACACCAAAACAAACTCAGAGAATCTTCTGGTCTCTTTTAAAGTCCAGAGATGGGTATAGGTCGTAATTAAAATTTCTCCGTTGCAACAATGTCAAGTATTTTGAGTTAGTACAACTCTACTGCTAAGTTTTCCTAGTTCATTACTGGTATAGTATCGCCAAAAAGTCCAATGTGGTCACATTATTATTGTTTCTGTTTAAAGGGTTACTTATAGCCAGTAAAATATTGAATATCGAACTAAGGTTTCAAGATGACAACGCGCTATTGATACTACTGGATAGCTCTCATCTATGTTTGCAGCTTACAATCAAATGGCTCATGTGCTTTTATAATAATTATTATTATTCCTTTATTTGCAAGAATAATGGTACATTGAGGTCTTACAGTAAATTAATTATAAGTAGTCACACATTTTCTAACGACAATCAGTGTGAAAATATTATTTGTTTGCTTGTTTATCATCTTATTAACTGTCATTATCAAAAAATGATTTTCTGAATAAATTATTCATTAATATGTTTTCCTTTATCGTTACATAACATAACATACCATCACGCCTGTATTCCCCGAAGGGTTAGGCAGAGGCTTACTTAATGTACACCCACAGTTCGCCTGGTATGTTTAGGACCCATGTATAGGGGGCGAGCCTATAGCCATTAACCGGGCACAAAGCCAGACTCCGAGCTGCTACTGAGAATTTCATAGAAAACACAATAACACTTTGCTCGATCTGGGGATCGAACCCAGGACCTCTAGCGTAGCAGTCGCGCTTGGGACCACTAGACTAGTGAGGCAGTCAATGTATCGTTACAATAAAAAAACATTGGAATCCAAACGTTAAAATTTCAACATATCAAAATGTAGTGGCGCAAGTAGTGGGTGGTTTAACGAGTCAAAACTCGCCGCGTCCACGTTAAAAGATTGGTAATTTACGACCGCTTCGCCGGGGGCAAGCAGACATGAAAACTTGCATACGTGCCCCCCGACGATAATAGCCTGAACACTCAACTTTCATGAGTTTCAAGAACTTTGTTTTTGTTGAGTTACCCGCGTGTTTATATGGATTTATGGGTACAAAGTAAGTGCCTAAAAAGTTGGTTAAATCTTTATTTTACGCTCATTTTGAGATATGTCTATTTAAGTAATCATGATTTTTTTTCTTATACAAAGCCATTAAGGGACCTGCTTAAGCTCGGTTTCAGGGGTACCTATAATAGGCAGCACGTAACCTAAACACACTGGAATAATCCTTCTTTTTACGGATTTTATCGCGTTATATTGATATTATTTAATTCCAGACGTTTCGGATTCTTTACAGAATCTATCATCATCCTCCTAATTAATGCAAAATGGTGTCGGGTTTCTTTTATGGGATAGGACGGCAAACGAGCAGGCGGATCGCCTGATGGTAAGCGATTACCGCCGCCCATGGACACCCGCAACATCATAGGAGTCACAAGTGCGTTGCCGACCTTTTAAAAGGGGATTGGGCCTCCGGTAATCTTACTCACTGGGCTAAACACAACGTAAGCGTTGTTTAACGCCGGTTTTCTGTGAGGCCGTGGTATCACTCCGGTCGAGCCGGCCCATTCGTGCCGAAGCATGGCTCTCCCACGTAAAACATAAGGATTTTCGGTGTTCAAAGTAGGTAACATGCCTTGAGCCTTACAAAATGAATCTTATTTGTGGAAGGTACCCATTGTTTGTGGTAAATGATGATTTTCACCCGCATTTGGTAAAACTGGAAGTTGTGTCCATAAATAGGTAGTTGTTATCGATTATATTATCCATCCACCATCTTTAACTATCTTCAAAAAAGATAAGGTTCTCAATACGTCAGTCTATTGATTTTAAAGAAAAACCTAAAAATGGTCAAAGTATACTGATTTCGGACACTTACGCGAATATTAGACATTGAAATAAATCTACTTTTTATGATTTTTGTCGCGCTGTATTGATATTAATTGATTCCGTCATACCTACCTCCATCATACTAAATGATTTCATACAAAACCCTTCGATATTTTTTTAAATGCATATAAAATAACTATTCAGGCCGTGTCTAGGCATGGGTAAATAGCCGGATGGTTTGGATTATTAGCGATTATAATCAATTTGTGTCCATTAATAGCCATCCAATGGATGATAACCCTGCTATTAACGTATTGTAGGAAAAATAAGAGTTTGTATTATTTTATTGTAATTTACGCAATACTATCACGAAAAATCGCGGTATTACTCTATTATTATTATTATTACACTTCATTCAGCGAGCTGAGCTACCCGCTAAAACAAATTTCAACGGTTAAGATTATTTGAAATTTTGTAGATAGTGTCATAATGTGCAAGTTAAAATGGCGCAGGAGTGAAGACGGGGGTGCGCGGGCGCGCGGGCGGGGCACAGCGTAAGATCATACAAGTGGCCGCAGTAACTGCGCAGGCGTTGACCGACAAGCATTGTATCGTGTGTCGTACTTGTGCGTATAATCTTATAATGGTTAGACCAAGGAACGATCTCGTGTGGAATAATTATGAGCGTTTAGCAGATAAATCTGTGAAATGTAAATATTGCGATATGATATACAAACAAGCTAATTTAAAAAGAATGTCTCAACATTTAACTAAATGCTTTAGGTGTCCAGTTGATATAAAAAATAATTTATCGCAGGGTACCATAAATTGTATCCCGATAACAAACCGAGAACAAGAACATAATTCAAGCCTAACAAGAACTTTAAGTGAAAATCAGCAGACATCTACAACACTAATCACTGATTATACATGTGATATGGACATGAGCATGACGACTGAAAAAAAATCAACATTAAACATGAAATTTGCAAAGGCTGTATTTGTGACTCGCTGTCCTTTATCTTTACATGACCATCCTCTTTGGCAGAGTTTTTTCAGTGAGTTAAACCCATCGTATAGAATACCGGCAAGAAAAACTCTTTCAACGACTCTTCTTGATAACTGTTACACTGAAACTAAGCAGTCTATAACAGAGAAGGTCAATCTTAGCCAGTATTTGCACTTACAATGCGATGGGTGGAGTAATATTCGTCACGAAGGAATTATAAATTTTATTTTATCAACACCGGAACCTGTTTTTGTGGAATCGTTACCTACTGAACAGTCACGTCATACAGCTGAATATATTTCTGATCAAATCATTAGAATCATGAAACAATTTGATGATAAAAAATTCATTGTTCTAATTGGAGACAATGCTAAGAACATGCAGAAAGCTTTTCAGCTAGTTAAATTGCAATATCCACACATCACCAGACTGGGCTGCTGCGCTCATATCCTGAATTTACTTTGCCATGATTTCATTAAAATTGATATAATAGAAAAAGTTATAAGCATGGTCGTGAACTCGATCAAAAACCATCAAGTTTTGAGTTGGTTACTTCAAGACATAGTTAAAAAGAAAGGTTCCGGAGAAACACTTAAACTGGCTGTAAAAACCCGATGGAGTAGTCATTTGACCTTGTTAAAAAGTTTATTGAACACAAAAATAGCATTGAAAACACTAGCTATAGACGAGAAAGCCACACAACTTCCATCAGATGTTAAAAGCAATTTGCTAGAAGAATCGTTTTGGGACCTTTTGAAGCAAATTTCATGTATCTTAGAGCCTATTGCAGATGCTATAAAAAAATTAGAAGGTGATAAGCCTAAAATACACAAAGTATTTCTTATATTCAAAAATTTAAGATCACAAATCGACTTTGTTCTGCCAGAAGTTACAGTTCTTAGCAACGATGATAAAGAAAACATTATGAAATTTATTGATAATCGGACTGCAATGGCTATTGAACCAATACACTTGGCTGCTTATTTACTCAACCCTGCTTCACATGGAATAGAGTTAAATTCAGAAGAAGATATAAAGGCAATGCAATATATTTATGAACTGGGCCAACACTTCAAAATCAGCATCATGAAAGATTTATCTGATTATAAAGCAAAAGATTGCTTTTGGAAGAATCGCTTTATTTGGTCTCAAGTCGAAGAAACCGAAGCCCTTAACTGGTGGAAAGGGATTTGCAGCTCTACTAAGCTACATAAAATTGCAGTTGCTATTCTATCAGCACCTTGCACCTCAGCAGCCACTGAAAGGACTTTTAGTACTCAAGGTGATATACACACTAATAAACGAAATAAACTGACTACTGAAAGAGCAGGAAAAATAACTTATATATCACACAACTGGAATTTGGAAAACAGACTGACAGCTAATAGTAGTAGCAGTAATATGGAAAGTGATTTTAACATGGATTGCTATTCGGAACCCTGCTCTCCAACACCAGAAAGAGATGAAATATCCTGTGACACTGAACCTTCGCAAATACATACACCAGAAATGGATCCATTAGAGCTTGATTCATTAGATGTGCCAAACCTACAAGATTTTGAAGAATCCAGTGTTTGATAGGTTTGAAATTGATTCGAAGAATAAAAAAAACAAATATATAAAAAAGTAAAAAAAATGCAATCGTGACAGATTAATAATTATAAAAAAACAACTAAAAACACAAAAAAAATCTAATTAATAAAAATCACTGTAAATATGTAGCTGATTGAAAATTTTTAAATGGGCCAGATTAGTTTTATATTATTTATATTACACATAAATTTACTCACAACGAAAGAGAAAAGTTAATCTAATCTGACAGTCCTAAGCCTGAAAACCATGAAGGAAAATTTTCAATCACTAAATAGCATTAACAGCAGGGTTATCATCCATATTGGCTATTAATAGCTATTAAGCTTGATTTTAATCGATTAATATTCAAGTGCTATTAACTGATTATTAGCATTGCCCATCACTAGCCGTGTCCTTTCTAATTTGTATTCAAAACAATGCGTCTAAATCGTTTTATAAACAAACAGACATCTTTAAATTGAATAAAATTAGAATTAGGGAAGAGAACATTGAATGTTAATTTTTGGAACAGGCAACGCCATCTCTCGGTGTTTTTTTATATCGAATTCATAATTAACTTTTTACGTAAAGTAAATTTAAAAAACTTCTGTCGCATCAAGACATTATTAGATATGTTGTTAAAATATCATTAAAGCCAAAATACCTGTGGAAGAAGAACATAATTAAATCATTTTTATTATAACTAAAATTATAAAATATGGGTTCTGGCCCTCTGGGATAATTATCGTCAGTCAGAATTTATCAAAAGACCAAAAAAAATTTTATTATTTGAGGTTAAGTTAACTTACCTACTTATTTTATTTATTTATTTATTTATTACAGACATGTTTGTATTAAAAAGTACTGCTAAATACAAAACTTAACTATTTTTACAAATAACATTTTCGTAAGTAGTTTCCAAATGATTCCAAATGACATTGATAGAATAAAAAATATGTATACATCCATTATTTATTTAAAAGAGTATCTATGGAGTTTCTTGCCGGCTCTTCTCCATAAGACCTACTATTTGGAACCGGGCATTTAGTTTTGACATTTCAAAAGTACCTGTATATGGTCTAATTGAAATAAAAAATTTGAGTTTGAGTTTGAGTTTGAATGTTTTTGAAACTCATACCTACTTGGTACATAATGTTTTTTTTACTGCATTTAACCACTTTTGTCGTTTATCACATAAGATAGATAGATAGATAGATAGATAACTATGTAAAATGAGAACTATTCGTGGGGAAGTAATAGAATTTTACACTATTTTACTTATTTTACTTTGTTTTTGAATTTTTCGAACATCCAGAAATGTATTGTCACTTACATAATTAACCCATTATACTGTCCCACTGCTGGGCACGGGCAGTGATACACACACTGAGCAGTGATAGCCTAGTAGTATGACCGTTGGACTGCCAAATCAAAGGTCTCGAGTTCGAACCCAAGGCACGCAACTCTAACGTTTTGAAGTCATGTGCGTATTAAATAGTTAATTATCACGCGCTTAAACGGTGAAGGACAACATTGTGAGGAAACCTGCATGCCTGAGAGATTTTCTCGATGGCGTGTGATGTCTGCCAACCCGCACTAGGCCAGCGTGGTGGACTATAGCTTTCCCTCTCATTCTGAGAGGAGACCCGTGCCCACCAGTATTGTCACTTAGTTAAATGTTATTTTTCACTTCTATAAATGTGATTAATTTATACTTAACGTGAAGTATCAATGTCAAGTATTGTTTGCGTTAAAGATTCGGATTTACGCCACCAGATGGCAAAGCCTTCGTCGTGCACGTTCCCTATAGTCAAACATTACCTTTCCTCCGTAACAACAAAAGATATAATCCAAAAATATCTAAACAGTTCATTCAAAACTCGGAAGCCATATCACCATAAAAAGCAGTAGGTAAAACAAGGATGTTTTGTTCCAAACGTGTATTTATACTAAACCCATGGGTTTCGAAGAAATCAGGCCAGCCATCATACAGACAACATAATGACTTCTGTTATAGAAAAAAAGCCGCAGGTAATCATCGGAAGAGATTCGATTCCTGGGGTTTGAATATTTTACGCGTCGTTTTTTTCTAGTTCCACTCGATTGGACTACTGGTTTTTGTTTACTGTGTTTAAAAAAATCTGGCTATAAAATATAGTGGCAGGAAATTATAGGTTTGGAGTTTATTACAAAAGAATATTGAAATTAGTTTCTTTCTACGGAAGAAAAACACTACATTTTGGCTCTTTCTATAATAGGAATATAGACCATTGTAAAACACATTATCTGACAATACTACTACTGTCTGGACTTTATAAGAGACCATGCTTCTTTAAGTTTGTTTAAGTATTTCTTCTCAGATGTTAACTACGTAACTCTAAATTCAGCCCTGGCAATACTAGTATTATATTATCTGTGGCCCTGACAAAAGTGCGGCCCTATGTGGGGATGGATCGCGCGCGCAGGCAGGCAGTGTGACAGTGTGACAAAGACTAAGCAAGCAGTGGCGAAATAATTAAATAAATACAGTATTCAACAGAATTAATCAGTTAGGAAAAGTTGAAAATGTAACACACTGACACACAATAACAGTTTGTTTAAAATATTTATACTTTATGTATAACAATGTGTATAATGGCGATCTTACTGCCTTAGGGCATTAATATAAAACTGTAAATATCTATTTACAGAAATAAATATATTTTTTACAATCGGTTTTTGCAAATTTGGGGGTTGAAAGCCGAGGGTATCTAGCTAGTAGAAAAATCTATATTAATATTATCCATACATACACTCACGCCCTTTTCCCATAGGGGTACGCAGAATCTACAGAACGCCACTTGCTACTATTCTTGCATACCTCTATTGTTTCATCCTCATTCATAAATCTTGATATTTAGTCTATGACAAATTTTATACCTAATTGATACGAAAATAATTATATCTATGCATTACGCTTTCAAGCCTAAACCACTGAACCAATTATGATAAATTTTGATATAGCGATAGATTGGACTTTGAAGAAGGACATAGGCTACCTTATATCCCAAAAAATATAGTAAATAGTTATTTAGCTAGTAAAAATAAAAGTTAAATTGAACTTCTTTTTATCAAGTTTCGAAAAGGGTTAAGTCTAAACGTGTTATTGAGTAGGTATGCTAATAGAGTCCCGTTTATTTAATTGTCTTTCGACGGTGATCTAATAATTAAAGGACTAGGGACAACCGCAGGACTGAGCTGACAGACATATTATTACGCTGTTCGTCGCAACCTGTAATTACTAAGACTTTAATACGATTAACTTGTCCTTTGATTTTAAATTCTAGTGAATCTTAAAGTCGCAATGTAGCAATACGAATCCATATATAGCTATATTATACCTCAATGCAAAAGTAGAGTTAATATCGCATTGAGGTATAATAAAAAAGAAATATTACTTAATTTGAGCAGACTGCATCCTGAGGGAGGACTCTTATATGCTACTTACTCTTATATGTACCTTTTTTCTTAATAAATCCTTTGGTATGCGAGCAAAACCGCGGGCCACTATAGATATACCATAACGTCTGTATTAGGCAAATGCGCACATCCAGAATTGATACAAATTTGCCATTCGGTATGCAATTTCATTGTGGTAAATGAAAAAATCCTCGAACATACGACAAGACACTATATAAAAAAAGTTACAGACGAAACTCATTAATCAAGCCATGTAAACGAAGACACCAATAAAGCAGTCACCCATGTTATTTGTTTAAAAACAACTGATACATTACACATTTAAAACTCGGAACTGGAATCGTAACAATCGATATTACGGTACCATTAAAATTCCCAGTATTGTCCCTTTGAACGTGACTACACGAGTCAATCAATAGCATCCATCGACCGGGTACAAGAAGCAACTGGCATAAGTTCCCGGTATTGTCCACACATGGTGATGTAAAAATAACTAATCTAATTATATCGACAGGCATGAGGGGCGGCTGTTACAGGGTTAGAAATACGGGATGAGCTTTTGAGCTTTTTGGAATTCAGTTGGATGGCAAATGAGTACGTATACATACATATATGTTATGCCTATGGAATGGGATCAGGCTATGCTACGCCATAGGCTATGGTGATTACGTCATTCGAACTAAAGTACCTACGGCGAAACTTGTCAATTGCGGTTAAGGAATGGTGAAGAGGCCTTTTAGAGAAAGAGCCATTAAAATTTGCATTAAATATTATTTTACTGTTGTGATGGAGAGGGAGTCACTGACGCCACAACCATTCTATACACGAATAGTGCTCATTTAGAAGTCGGTTCGGCTAACATATTTACAAAAATCCCAATATCATAATTATTAATTTTGAATTCACGTGTCAATGACTCTCTCTGTCTTTTTACATTATTTAAGCAAGTGTTGGATATCCTCAAATGTACCACATACCTCACAAATTCTCAGAGTTAGAAAATGTTGGTGTCATCTAGTTAAAAGGATGTAAAACATTGAATTGTAAAAGTGTCAAATGTAAAAGATTGAAGTATTTAAACAAATAAATATAATTTATCATAAATAAGGGGACTAATATCCAATTTTGCTTAAGAGTCCCGTTACGCGGTCAACTTTCCAAAATTTTTTAAGTTATACTATATGGGAAAGCATTTCATGACAATCAATTATATCCAACTTCATTAAATACACTAATTAAATTATCCCCTTTATAGCAATCCAGAGAATTAATACCTAGAAGTCCAAGCCAGACCACAAGCTTTATATTTAAATCCATTGCTTATTACACACCTAATATGGAACATTTTTTCCAAACCATTACTAGTTTTAATTACACAAACTTGTCTCATTCTTTTACCATATAAATCGCCATGACACTCAAAAAAGCACCATGCACCTGCACACAATAAAATAAGAAACAAAATAATCAGTCCCTGGATCCCTTAAGATGCCGCCATCTTTTTTTTTTCGAATATATTTTTTATCTGTAGAACGGGTTTCGTCTGGGAACGAAGCACAGACAACAGGTGTTACGCTACTGAACGATTTCGTTCTTTTTTGAATTTATTTGTTAAGGGAAAGTTGATTTAAGGCGTCGTGTGACGAAATGTTGCCATGTGTGACAAATTATGTATATCTCTGGTTTTATGGATGTTTTTTTAGTTAAGGGGATGGATGACACTGCAAATGTGGGAGATCCATGTCATTTAGTATTAGTGATGTGAAATTGATATTCTAACGAGGTTTTATAATAAATGTGCTGTGAAATGAAAGGGTTTTGTGCGCCTCTGCTAGATATTTAAGTAATAAACGAATTTGAATCGTGTACATAATTGTCTACGAGATTGACTCATGACGGAACGGAGAAGGTGTATGCGTTTTGGGTTTTATGTTTGTGTGTACAAAAATAATCAACCAATTAAACTGTCCGGTACGGGTCTCTTCTCAGAATTAGAGGGATTAGGCTATAGTCCACCACGCTAGCCTAAAGCTAGCATAGCCTTAAAAAAAATGTTACAAACTCAGGAAATTCTATTGTTCCGGTTTGATGTCAGTTTGAATACTTACTGTCTGCCGACTCCAAAATAGTTGGCAAAAGGTTAGGAGTCATTAACACTTGTCATACGAAGATTTTATTCATGACAAGTCATATCATAACACTAATTATAACTACGTTACGTTAAGCTCCATACCGAATACCACACTTGTCTAAGCTTGAAAGACAAAAATAAATGATATTTTATGCATTGTCGAGCTTAGAAATGTTTAAACATTACCTTCCAATTTTTTTATTATTTTTAAAAGTTGCCCCATACTTACTAGGGCTTTCTCCTGTATCGTAATTGCGTTTACAAACACAAATTCTCACTAACACAAACACCCGGACCCGGAACAACTACCTGTAGATCATAACATAGATCATAACCCACAACACATGGCGCAGAAGCCGATCGCTCAATCGCTACGCGAAACGTGTCGTTAATAGAATGGTAATCGAACCCACAACTACGTCAAATACTAACCTACCTACTTTTTTATGGGATTGGAGGTCGAGCAGATGGATCGCCTGATGGTAAGCGATTACCGCCGCCCATGGACACCCGCAACACCAGAGGAGTCCCCATTGCATTGCCGACCTTTTAAAAGGGAATTGGGCCTCCGGTAACCCCACCTAATCGAAACACAACGTAAGCGTTGTTTAACGCCGGTTTTCTGTGAGGCTGTGGTATCTCCTCTCCGGTGGAGCCGGCCCATTTGTGCCGAAGCATGGCTCTCCCACGTAAAACATACCTTTATTTCAGTTTCTCTAGTCAAGCGCTATTTTGTTTAAAATAAACTAATAACTAATGAGGGAATTCAATCACTCAATTCAACCACGTGATAATTACCTAATTAAATAAGCGATGCAGAAATATTCAATGCTATATATTTTTTATAGATTTTGTGCTGTTGATTTGATGTGATCACACCATGAAAAGATGGAAACAAGAATGGAAATTTTATGGAATTGACAATAACAAACAATATCATACATTTTCATAATAACATGTTCACGTAGCTAGCTAGCGTAACACCTAAACTAGAATTATTAATTAAACTAAAAAATATTTTTTGGAAAATCCCACGCCGAATGTACTTAATCATATTCACTAAGATAATATAATCTGGGTGTCTTTATAGCACGAGTGAATCGGTTTCTTCTTCTTCTAGGCAAGCGCGCTCCATCATGGATCGCAGTGTCGCTTAACGGTCAAGTGTATGCCTGTCTATACCTATAATAAATCTATACCTAGGTATAATAAAATTGTAATACGAGAAAAACTAATATAGGAGGTTTTTATTTTAACTACAGAAGCCAAAATATCAATTTTAGAATTTTTGTCTGTCTATCTTTCCGTCTATCAGTATGTTTGTACGCGCATCACGCAAAAACTACTGCATGGAATTGAATGCAGTTTTCACTGATGTATTGCTAGAGGTGTAACTTAAAATCTGATGCATTTCATCTTGATACACCGCCTAGAATCGGACTTATATTATGTTCATCTTTTTGGGACGTGAGTGAAACTGTGGGCAACAGCAGCTAGTCAAGAATAAAAATACATCTACAAGAAAATCCGTCGGGGCTGCCATTCCCATCTCTGTTCTGAATTAGGTTATTAAAAATGCTATGTGACTTGTAGAACTAAATGCAGCCCCCGACGAGAACTTAATATAGACACGACCTTTACTATTTGTAGGTCGTTTGCAGCATGGTATCACTGACCTAGTGACGTTATTAAAATGGATGTGTGACCAATTAGACAGCTGTATTTAATTGAATACAATGTCTGGCAAAGTTGGGTTCATTGATGGAACATTGACACCACGTTTTAAAAGCTCACTACGGGTTGTGGGTTCAATCCCCGCAAGGAACAAATGCTTGTATGACCTATAGGTAGTTATAATATATTATTTTGTATGTATCCCTAATAAACGCTCCCACGGTCACAGTAAGAAAAAATCGTAGGAGGCAACCGCGTTTTTTTAAAAAAAAAACCAATTTGGTCAATATTTTTGTAAGGGGTTTGTAAATAATAACGAACTTATAAAATAACTACCTTTTAAAAAAATAATAGATGTCATTATCGGGAATACTGTTCACAAAATGATTCTGCGATGCTACACTTAGCGACATCTCTTATCTGTTTTGCGAACTAAACTAGATGAAAAATGAATGAAATTAGTTTAATGACGATTGCTAAGATTGCTAAGATTGCTTACCTACATTTACATTTTTGAAGTCAAATGTAAAATCTAGAATAAAATACCATTCAGTCTTTAATAAGCCTTGAATCCAAACGCGGATTCTTAGTCTTTTCAATTAATTAAAAGATATCCATTTTAATTAAAAAGTATGTGAGACATCGGTTTTTTTAAGAAAAGAAAAGGCCGCGAGCCTCGAGATAATTCGGGAGACATTCGCCAAAAGATAATTATAATTCATTAAAAACCGCATCAATAGTTTAATAATCCTAAGGTTAATCCTTACGCTAGAGCTCCTCGGTTCAATTCGTAAATCCTAAGCTTACTTAGAGCCTTTTATATTATAAAAGGTAAATTATCATAGCGTCACCTTGGATTATTATCTATAATGAATGACTAATGTAGGTAATTTTCCTAATATTTTTCGGTTTAAGTGACTAAAAAGCTCTAGTTACACGTTACCTAAAGTATTTTCAAAATAAACTGTATGATAAATTAGTTTAACTTATCAAACAATTTAAAGATACTTAAATATTAAGCTGACAACCCTCGAAAAATATTCAAATAGGTATATAACGATATACTTAGTGCTCGAATAAAACACGCACTTACCATTAATATTGTACCATGAAATCCAATCTCACTAATGTTCGCACATATTTAATAATACAGCACAAACAAATAAATTGAAACAACAGTATTTCAAACTAATTCACAAGTATTGTTTGCATAATTCAATATGGCTGCGATGTTTTTTTTATTGTATTCCTTATTTGGAAACACGAAATGTCAAACGCGACGTTCGATTTTCGAAAGTTTAAGAAACCGTTCCGACGTCCGCAAGGCGCGAAGCCTAGCAGGGCACTGGATGAAAATGTTTTCCCGCCCTTATACCACAGAGTAACTATTAGAACAACAGAAGCGACAATTTTTAGGGTATTTTTTAATGGCTTAATGACGCGTAGTGTTTAAATGTTTTGGAAAAAGCTATGGCGGCTAATGATGCTTATATCAGACATTAATTTGGTGTTTAGATTTAAAACCAAATGAGGGGTGTAATTTAGAATTACGATGACATTAGAAAATGAACATGTAGCCATATAGCTTTAGAGTAGCATATAAGCCAGAATAGGTATCTGAAGAATATTGCCACATCATTGCTTTATAGAGGCTGTATTTTACGTAAAAATAAAACATTATGAGCACTTAACTTATATAATGTTCTTGGATTTTATGAGTCTGTATAGCACTAAGGTATTTTCAATTCAATTCAAAACATAAGTTGATATTATAAACATTGTAGGCTGCGGTACTTGGGTTTATAAAAACAATAAAATTATAGTTCATACTAGCTTCTGCCCGCGACTTTGTCTGCGTGGACTTCAGGATTGGGTCCGACCTAAATACAGTAAAAGTAGCCGAGATAAAAAGTAGCCTATGTATATATATTTATACATATGTATATTCCAGTCTTTAATTTATTTGAGTGCTAAATTTTATCCAGATCCGTTCACCCGTTCTGGCGTGAAATAGTAACAAACATCCATACATCCATTATCACAAACTTTAACGTTTATAATATTAGTAAGGATTACCAACTTTTACTGTGAATGAATTATAAATAAGCTTTAGGCACCACTTATGTACCATAATAAAAAAGTTATAAGAGTTTCTAAAAAAATATTATCTTTAAAAAAACCAACAAATCAGAATAGCGTAGCTATCCGAGCATACGATCACAATTAAAATATTTGCCTACACTTGTAAGATTACTCTGTGACATGTGCATACATGCTGTCCCTTTTACTCATCTAAGCAAAATATATTTGTATCTCTGTCTCTTTCCTCTGCAGGACTATTTATATTGGGTAGCGTTAGTAAACATAGTAAATTATAATTAAACTTGTTTATGGAATGGCGTGTCTGCGACTATTTAGGCTGGATATTATTATTTAAAAGTCAAACTGCTTGCTAATGAGCCTCGGCGAAAATATTTCTATAACGGTAGGAATTATATTTTAATATGAAAATAAGAACCGAGAAGTTTACGTATTAGTTTATGGCAATATAAAATTTGATTGCATTTTCGTTTTCTGTATACATTAATAGATTTTCAAGAAAATTCAGATTATTTCGTTTCTAAAATTGATTGCCTCGTTGGTCTAGTGGTCCCAAGCGCGACTGCTAGGCTAGAGGTCTTGGGTTCGATTCCCAGGTCGAGCAAATACAGGCGTGAAATACAGGCGTGATGGTATGTTATGTTATGTTATTAGATGCTTATGTTATTACAAAATTGCAAGCGCTGTTACTGACACCAAAATGGTATTCATTTTAAACCGTTCTAAAGTGTTGCCATCCTACAAACAATGTTTTTATTATGAATTTAGTGTTGTAAGCGAAAACAGATTATAAATTTAAAATTAATGTTTTGAACTTCCTTAATTATGTGGAAAATTCTACAAAACAATACTTTGAATTTCATTACCGTTTCACGTAGCGTTGAAAAAAGGAGGAAAACACCATTTTCCTTTAACTTATAAGGAACTTTTTGGAAAAAACTTCATACTTTCGTGATTAGTAAGTAGGTTAACGAATTCCCGGGATTTAATTAAAATTTCTGAAATAACATGTTTACTTAACTGACATTCAAATGAGAAAATTGATATGTTGAAGTTTAAGGTTACAGAGTACGTTATTTCAGGGTATTTTAGCTTGTTTCTAAACGAACAATTAATCATATATCTATGTTAAATATCTCATAAAAGACCGACAACCTCCATGATGGCATTCACTACGGGTAAAGACTATCCTTTTTCGTGGAACACGGCTGGACACGCGTACCGCTTGCCGGTGACCTGTGGTGTAGGTACAATTGGTATGCACACCTCTGCCTTACCCTTCGGGAAATACAGGCGTGATAATATGTTATGATGGTATAATATAACATCATGCCTGTATTCCCCGAATGGTTAGGCAGAGGCGTTCTAATGTACCCACAGTCTGTAAATATTTTAGCAAGCATTTTGAAATTCTTGTTCTAAATTTCGTACTTAATTTTGAGCATAAAAGATAATAAAATCCTATTAGGTAATTAATTTGACATAACAAACCATTACGCCCGTATTCCCCGAAGGGTTAGGCAGAGGCATTTTAATGTACACCCACAGTTCGCCGGTATGTTTAGGTCCCATGTAATAGCGGGCGAGCCTACTGTCATTTACCGGGCACAAATCCAGAATCCGACCTGCTACTGAGAATTTCATAGAAAAATCCAATAACACTTTGCTCGACCTGGGGATCGAACCCAAGACCTCTAGCGTAGCAGTCGCGCTAAGGTAAGACCACTACACTAAAGAGGCAGTGATATATACTTTAATGAATATATAATGAAGCGGCGGTAGCCTAATGGCTAGGGCGTCGGACTGGCGTTCATGTGGTTACCGGGTCGAAACCCACCCATTACACTACTGCCGTGAACCCACTCGTAACACAAGCATTTAGCTTAGCACGAGGGGTTAACAAGAATACTAGTAATGTGCGACCCACAATACTAGTAAGCTTTTTTAGAAAAAAACAATTAAAAAGAAACACAATTCTGGGTTTTTTTTTTAAAAAAAACATTGCCCCACACTAGGATTTTCTCCTGTATCTTGGGTGCATTTACAAACACAAATTCTCACATGCACAAACTCCCAGACCCGCAACAACTATTGCTCCGTGTGGGGATCGAACCCACAACACGTGGCGCAGAAGCCGATCGCTCAACCGCTACGCCAATCGTGTCGTCAATTAATTGTTTGAATAATATACTAAATTAAATAATATAATAATAACAATCATAAACAATGTTATTTTCTGCCTTGATTAAATACAAACTTTGTTAGCAAAAGTTGTGATTTCGTTGCGATGTTAAGGTATTTGACCTATATCTGTTAGGAACCATTTCATAATTATAATTTGCTGTCCAAAAGTTTCAATTAACTTTTGGCAGCGGACATGAATGTTGTTGGTCTTGTATTTGAGTAAAGTAATTAACAAAGAAAAAATCAAAATCAAAATTGTAACACAGGTTAACCATATGTAATGGGGATAAATATAATGACCACCAAATTTAGTAAATTGATCACCAAAATGCTTACCAATGGATAAATGGTCACCAAAAATTAGGTTTAGGTTAGATTAGAATTTATTTTGGTGATCATTTACTATTTTTGGCAATATAAAGTGATTTTTTGGAGTAACATTTTACTAGAGTTAGTTAATAAGCCATTTGTAATTTTGTAATGACTTAGGTGACCAGCGATGTTGAGTTTACAATAAGTAACATTGTATTAACTTTTTGTGATTTTTTTTCATTTTCCATGCTAAGAGATGTCACCAACGTCAGCTTATGACGTAAATTCAGAACGTGAACGCAAATTTTGATCTAGCGGGTGGGACTCGCGGTGGCTCAGAGGTCAGAGCGTCTGGTGTATCTAACCAGAAGACGCAGGTTCAAATCCTGCCCGCGATTTAATTTTTCATTCACTAAAATAACATAACATTGTATTAATTAAGCTTTATTTAATAGAGATTGTAAACTTGTTCGTGGTTCCAATAAAAAAAGAATTATTTGCTTTTCACATAGTTAAATAATTATGTTACATATCACTGCCTCAGATTGATAGAAGTCCGAGATTCGATTCTCATCCGTCCCCTGGGTCGAGCATTGTGTCTTTCTGTATTTGTAGCATAAGCAAAAGGTAGCCTATGTCGTTCTTCAAGGTTTAGTCTATGTTTATACCAAAATTCGTGACGATTGGGTCAGCAGTTTAGACATGGAAATGTAACAAACGAACATAGAGACAGAATTACTTTCGTATTTATAATTTTAACTAGTATGGATTATAATCCAAACCCATTGCCATTTTTTCTAGAATACAATTTAAACTTATTTTTCTTACAAATGTTATTTACAAGGGATAACAGAAGTTTCTTTTAAGCTGAGGTCTTCTGAAGCCATATTTGACATGAAAATTATACTTTTTAAAAGCTTGTCCATTGCCATCAAAATAAATGAAAAAGTCCTCAGATTTTTACATCAATTTTAACTCACGATGTCGCTAGCAATAAATCTATTGGTTTAGGTCTGCAGGTACTTATGCATGTTGTGAACAGATTCTATAGCAAATGAAGTGATAAATATGAATCTAATTTTTTTTTGCAACTCGTTTACCCACACCAATAAGGACGTGACCCCTTTCAAGCTGCGTAGGAGAGATAAAACGTCTGTTATTGAATTAATATTGATTTAGATTGACGTACATACATATAGTGATGAGACCGTAACAGAATAATCATGCACTATCGCACCACTTTTTTTGTTTAATTTCTGCTGAGTCCATCCTAAGGTTGCCTGGAAGAGATCGCTGCTCGCGATAGGGCCGCCCATTTTATATTTTAAAACACGATTTATGTCCGATCTGTATCAATGTTTTTGGTGTAATCTGTATAGCTGCACCTACAACATCTACTAGCTCTCTCTTACAACCTAAATCTTACCACGTTGACACATTGTCGTACACCCCCGAGACACGGAATTGTCTCTGTTTTATATTATGTATCATTATAGCTCAGCATGGCAATAAGACATGATGCTTTAACGCTGGTTGAATGGTTTAGTGATAGAATATTGACAGGTTGAAGGACTACCGTAGCAAATCTCGAGCCATGTGATTTGGCCGTAAGATGGGCCATGACCTTGACAAAAGGGCAAAGGAAGGTACGGTTTTTAATAAGCAGAGTCCGATATATATTTTGCCAGCAGATTTATGAGGATTTCGGTACTATGCAAAAGTGTATTTTTTATTGTGACGAAAGATAGACTCCAGCATTACTAAGTTCGAAAATTAACACTCCATTATTAACTTACTCTGAAAATCAATTCATTTATTGAATTTGACGACACGTTTGGCGTAGCGGCTGAGCAATCGGCTTCTGCGTCACGTGTTGTGGGTTCGATCCCCACACGGAGCAAAAATATTTGTATGATTTACAGGTAGTTGTTCCGGGTCTGGGCGTTTGTGTATGTGAGAATTTGTGTTTGTAAACGCACTCGTGAGTGCGATACAGGAGAAAATCCTAGAGTGGGGCAACGTTTTTTTAAAAAGAAAAATAAAATTATCGCTAAGAAAACATATCTTTACATTTTGCACGTCTTGTCAGACCTTGTAAAAGCAAAGAACGTCAGCTACATAAATCTCATTAATTTATTATGCCACATAAAACTGACGCTTCAAATAGTCAAAGGAATGCGATAGTGGAGTCCTAACCAATAAAACTAAGAAGGTAGCCCGTCGAGCATGACGCTGGTATCGCTGACTGGCAGGGGCTGGTGATAAAAACTTGATCCTTCACAGTTACGCAAGGTCAACCGCAGAGTGCAGTATACGTGAAATTTGCAGACAAATATTTGTTTATATACTCGTAATAATACGTGCCCTGTCTTGGAGAAATGGGACTGAGTTTCAATAAAAAATCTTACTTGAAGTCACTTAGCATGACATCACAACTTTACTTGATGATATAGTTTAAAACACAGTATAAACAAAAGAAAGGCTGTTGGTAGTATTTCTGCTCTCTCAGAATATAAATTACCTATTTTACAAATTATGATTCGTATAATCTATTAAAAACTTGCGCACTGTTTATGGATTTTTATGGAAAGCAAGAAATATATTGCTAACTGATAATACAAACAAAGATAACTTATATTACACTAGGCATAGCAAAACATGCGGTCCCTTTTTTACATAGTTATTGTCTTAATATTAATTGTTGCAAAACAATGCAATTTTCGCAAAAATATTTATGGGTAGAATCAAGAACGTATTCAAAATCAGAAAACAATTTGGTACATACGTACGTACCTGTCAAAATTACATCCACGTCTAAAATCTTTACATATACTACGGATGCACCTGTATCGAATCGAGAAAAGCTTGATCAGCGGCGGGCAATCGAGCGAGACAGCGATACTCAGATTGAGTGTTAGAAAGAGACCGTGACAGAGTCATTGTTGCTGCGAAGATGAGCTTTTATTAGACAGGTCTGCAAAAAATCGATGATTTGATGCATTAACGTTGCGGTTTCGACGGGTAAATTTTTTAGAGATGTGAATGATCTGGACGTTTACTAGGGGTGGTGCTGGTGATTATGATGTGACTATATATTTGTTTGTTTACTAATTATATACGTTTTTAAATTAATCTATGCTATTATGTTTCAATTATACTGTAGCATCTACCCATGCCTGTCTCTGCATCACCCTAAGGTCGACTGGTAAATAATGCCTTAGGCATTAAGACCGCATCTGTACATTCAGTGTGCATAAAGAATTAAATATATTCTTTGTATTCATACCGATTCATTTAAAAGATATGGTTAAGAGACTTACAGTATTACGCTTTTATGGTCTCTGTTTTTTTTTAATATAACATACCAACATAGGACTACTAGACTGCCTCATTAGTCTAGTGGTCCCTAGCGCGACTTCTACGCTAGAGGTCCTGGATTCGATCCCCAGGTCGAGCAAAGTGTTATTGGGTTTTTCTATAAAATTCTCAGTAGCAGCTCGGAGACTAGATTTGTGCCCGATTAATGGCAATAAGCTCGCCTTCTTACATGGGACCTAAACATACCGGCGTACTGTGGGTGTACATAAGTACACCTCTGCCTAACACTTCCCCGAAGGTTAGGTAGTGGTGTGCTAATGTGCACCTGTACTTCAGAATTGGGTCTGACCTGGATAAAAAGTAGCCTATGTGTTATTCCAGACTATAATCTATCTCTATGCCAAATTTCATCCAGATCCGTTCAGCCGTTCTGGCGTGAAAGAGTAACAAACATCCATACATTCATACTCACAAACTTTCACGTTTATAATATTAGTAAGGATGGGACCGATACCGGCGAGCTGTGGATGTAAATTGGTACCTACACATCTGCCTAACCTTTCGCGGAATACAGGCGTGATGGTGTGTGTAATATGTAAAGAGGCCTCGTTATCCAGAATATTAAATATTTCTTTTTTTTATGTGATAGGAGGGCAAACGAGCAGACGGATCGCCTGATGGTAAGCGATTACCGCCGCTCATAGACACCCGCAGCACCATAGGAGTCACAAGTGCGTTGCCGACCTTTTAAAAGAGATTGGGCCTCCGGTAACCTCAATCACTCGGCGAAACACAACGTAAGTGTTGTTTAACGCCGGTTTTCTGTGAGGCCGTGGTATCACTCCGGTCGAGCCGCGAGAATCTAAGATTGTCTAAATGAAAATACCTACCATGAAAGTCTTACCTTAAAGATTTATAAGGCTGAATATTTTAAAGCCTACGCTACAAAATTAACTGTACATGATACAATGTATTATTATGTTACTTTCAAAGGATTATAGAAACGGTTTAAATATAGGAGCTCCCCTACATTTGAAGGAAAGCCGCTATGAATTAAAAAGGGGTTGGCACGGGGGTCGAGCGTTGAAGTTAACACATAAATCGGATGTTTTGGAAAATGTCTGTGAAGGGAATCATTTTTTATGAATGTACAGACAGCGTCAAATCGTTCGTGACAACCAAAGTCTTTTCTTTTTTTTTCTTTTTAAAAAAAACGTTGCCCCACACTAGGATTTTCTCCTGTATCGTAGGTGCGTTTACAAACACAAATTCTCACATGCACAAACGCCCAGACCCGAAACAACTACCTGTAAATCATACAAATATTTGCTCCGTATGAGGATCGAACCCACAACACGTGGCGCAGAAGCCGATCGCTCAACCGCTACGTCAATCGTGTCGTCAAAGTGGCCAAAAAGTTTGCAACATGATCTTATTCCAACCGTAACAAAGACGTGTTGCGAAATATTTGGCTACTTTGGTTGTCACGAACTATTTGACGCTGACTGTACATACATGGTTTAATTCCCAAAGATACCTTGTGACGCGGGAATTTGGTCGTGACACATCTTTTCTTAATCGACTGTACTAGAAGCAGGGTTATATTTTTCGAGTGTATGTATGTATATTTCTTTGTCACGCTTTGTAGCCTACACAGCTTGATGGATTTTAGCTTGAGAGGCGTCGACAGATTCGTTTTAATTGTGAGTGACTGAATATATCAAAATTATGAAAATGAAATGTTAATTAAAAATTTAAAATGAAAATGCCGATTTTTGGGGTGTCTTATTTCTTTTCTCAAAACCTATCGAGTAGGTTATCAAAAGAAACCTGCGTCTTCTGGTTGGATACACCAAACGCTCTATATATATTGCCAACATCACCGTATGACGTAAATTCAGAATGTGAAGGAAAATTGTCAATCAGTGAATGGTATATTCAACTAGAAGACGCAGGTTGGAATCCTGCCCGCGACTGAATTTTTCGTTCACTAAAATAACTTATATCATGTTTAAATGTAATTTGAAATAAAATCTGGTACAGTAGAACTTTTTCTAGTTTTTTCAAACTATCTGCGACATTCGGCAATGCGTCACCCCGGCAAAATGTCACTTGTAGGCAGACGGTCAACCTTTAGTTATGTATAACCACAGACCTAGTGGACTCGCTAACCCCTGCTTGCCACTAGGTTAACACTTTTGCTGACGGTTAAGCAGTTTAATTTATTTTATGTGATAGGTAACTCTTCATCCCCCTATATAATTTAATGTAACTGTTAGGGACTTAGGTCTGAAATAAATATTTATTATTATTATATAGGTACTGTCTCATGGCTGGACACGACTCTCCGGAGAGGGATTATGTTTTTATACACCACGCTGGCCTAATGCGGGTTGGCAGACTTCATGTGTGCGATTGAGAAAATCTCTCAAACATACAGGTTTCCTCACGATATTTTTCTTCACCGTTCAATCGAGTAATAATTAATACGTAGGTACATATCATCACCCTTGTATTCCCCGAAATACACCCACCGTTTGCTCCCGGGCCGGGACCGGGCACCAATTCCAAAAGCAGAGAATTTCATAGAAAAACCCAATAACACTGCTCGACCTGAGAATCAAATCCAGGATCTAAGTATAGCGCAGTCAATAGTGCTTTGGACCACTAATTTGAACTTGAAATCTGACTTGGCAGTTCAATAGTAAGTCACAACACTTGGCTAACACTACTATTTTACGTGGGAGAGCCATGCTTCGGCACGAATGGGCCGGCTCGACCGGAGTGATACCACGGCCTCACAGAAAACCGGCTTTAAACAGCGCTTACGTTATGTTTCGCCGAGTCAGTGAGGTTACCGGAGGCCCAATCCCCTTTTAAAAGGTCGGCAACGCACTTGTGACTCCTATGGTGTTGCGGGTGTCCATGGGCGGCGGTAATCGCTTACCATCAGGCGATCCGTCTGCTCGTTTGCCCTCCTATCCCATAAAAAAAAAAATATAAGTGACAATTAAGATTTAGTGCTTTGATATACCAAATAACACGACAAAATATTACTCTACATCATTGTAAATAGGGTGGGATGTTCTCGGAAGCTTGCTAAATTAAAATCACCTTTGAGACTCGTCGCTCCACGCAAAAGCTTCCACTTTTAACTTTATTATTGGAAAAAGATATATTCTAATCAACACCTACATATACGAAGGAAAACCAGTATATTTTGCATGTAGGCGGCAGGTAGTTTTTTAATGAAATCAAACTACTTTTTGCGGATTTTATCATGTTTCTGGTCCTTTACAGCATCTATGGTCACGGTTATAATAAGGTTCTGGTTGTCTTAATCTTAAAATTACTAATAGCTACATTAGTGATAGGTCTCGAGTTCGAACCCAAGGCACGCACCTCTGACTTTTCGAAGTCATGTGCGTATTAAATAGTTAATTATCACGCGCTTAAACGGTGAAGGAAAACATCGTGAGGAAACCTGCATGATTTTCCTACCTGAGAGATTTTCTCGATGGCGTGTAAAGTCTGCCAACCCGCACTAGCCCAGCGCGGTGGACTATAAATAATAAGTCTTCATTTGTGTGTGTGTTATGCGTTTTTTAAATGAAAACTTCTTTAATCGCGTTGAGCACTTTTTGGGTGAACAAAAATCATGGAACTCGCGTCATCGTCACCGCACGCTTCCCACTTATCGACGATACAATTCTCAAGTTACTTAGTTTTCACTTCTATCGGCAGTCCCCAAAGACTGCCCCGCATGTTTTTTTTACTTGCGAGGGAAACTTAACAATGATTGTCCTAGACGGAGGTCATGACTCCACCCACCCCCTCTAAGTCGGCCCTTGCTTTCGGTTAAGTTAGATATTAATTTAACCTAATAAACGCAATTGACTGCCTCATTAGCCTAGTGGCCCTGAGCGCGACTACTACGCTGGGTTCGATTCCCAGGTCGAGCAAAGGGTTATTGAGTTTTTCTATGAAATTCTCAATAGCAGCTCAGAGTTCGGGATTTGTGCCCGCTTAATGGCAACAGGCTCGCCTCCTATTACATGGGACCTAAACATACCGGCGACAAACAACAATTTACCACTGCAAAAGCACTTGCACACAACTTCAGACGATAGTAGAATAGAAAATAAATATTTTAGCCCGCTAAAGAAACGGTGACCACCGTTTCATTCTGAGTCAAAACTAATTTTTCCTCTCTTACATTTCTCGTAATGTTCACGATGTTGTTTATGCAAGTGATAATTATTTGTAATATCTAAATGCTGTAGAAACATTACCCTACTTAAGAAACTTTTCCTTTTTTTTATGTGATAGGAACAAGTGAATCGAGCAGACGGAGCACCTGATGGTAAGCGACTGCCGCCGCCCATGGACACCCGCAACACCAGAGGAGTCACGGATTGGGCCTCCGATAACCTCACTCACTCGGGAAACACAACGTAAGTGTTGTTTAACGCCGGTTTTCTGTGAGGCCGTGGTATCACTCCGGTTGAGCCGGCCCATTCGTGCCGAAGCATGGCTCTCCCACGTGAATAACTTTTTAAAACCGACCGTCACAGGGAACCAATGCAACCAATTTTACAGATATATCAAAACAAAATTAAACTACAAAAGGCCTGAATAAACTAAATAGTAACATTTAACAAATGTAACTAATTAAATTCACAGTAACATCTGTTAGCGGGCAAAAGTTTTTTGGGACGGTCTAGTTATAACTCAATTATGAAACGTTTCAATGTAGTTTGTTGGAATTTTAGTCCTTATTGTGATCATCATCATGTTTCGGTTTAATCCGGCTTAACGCTTGTTTAAAGCCCTCGTTAATAAGATGTTTTTACTGTCTATACTTAAGTAAGTATGCGTGGAAAGGGAAGTATTTAGCCGGCAATGGAAACTTGCAGGCTTATTAATAAATAAAATAATAATTACTGCCTCATTAGTAGGAAATTTTAATAGATCATTTTTATTACCTGAATTGGGCTTTTGGATGGATGATTGCTTATTGTAGAATAACATTCAAATAAAAAATTGAAAGAAACCCCTGACACAAAAATCATTAAAAACATAAATATCAGTATTTCCGGACCAATACGACCTTCAAACCTTCAAGAAAAGAGCGTACTCCTTTTTAAAAGGCCAGCAACGCACTTGTGACTCCTCTGGTGTTGCGGGTGTCCATGGGCGGCGGTAATCGCTTACCATCAGGCGATGCGTCTGCTCGTTTGCCCCCTATTCCATAAAAAAAAAATCTAAATACTGGTTTCTGACACTTACGCGAATATTAGACATTGAAATAAAACTACTTTTTACGGATTTTATACGCGTTGTACTGGTCTACCCGTGACCATGGATGCTGTAAAGGATCCGAAACGTCGGGAATCAAATAATATCAATACAATGCGATAAAATCCGTTAAAAGTAGTTTTATTTCAATATCTAAATATTTATTTATTTATTTAGGGATAAAAAACAGTTGTACGTTACAGTTTACATAACAGAGCTTAAAATAAGGATAGATAAACGTATAACCCACACTATTATCCACGGATAAAAATCAAAGTGATATTAGTAATGAGGAAAGGACGGGCGGTCGAACATCCATTGCTAGTACCTAAATTAGAAATAATAGAATTAAGTTACTGTAGTCTATCGCCAATAAGAAGTGTTAAAATCATTTTTTTAAATTTAGTTTGGGAAGAAATATTGTCCCTTTACGTTTAATAAAATTAAAATACCTCATTAGTATAGTGGTTCCAAGGGTGACTGCTATACTAAAGGTCCTAGGTTCGATCCCCAGGTCGAGCAAAGTGTTATTGGGTTTTTCTATGAAATTCTCATTAGCAGCTCGGAGTCTGGGTTTGTGCCCGGTTAATAGCTATAGGCTCGCCCCTATAACATGGGACCTAAACATATCGGCAAACTGTGGGTATACATAAAGTGCACCTCTACCTAACCCTTCGGGGAATACAGGCGTGATGGTATGTTAAAAGTAGAATAATTTAACCCAAACGTCGTTGTGTCGGGGGACCGCTCATATGCTCGTCAAAATGCATCGTTTGAGCCCAAATACAACTTAGATACCGTACACCGTTGAGAAATTCTTCTGACTGGGTAGGGTATGCTGCAGAATTTTGTAATATCATTGACAAGTGATAGGATTTCAAATATCGAATCCATCATACTTGTGGAAGTTTTTAGGAGAAAAATACAAATGTTATGGTAATACAGACGTTCACCTAATAATGAAAATAAACTGTTAACTATCAATCTTCTATCAATCATGCGGGTAGGGTTCGCGGTGGCTTAGAGGTCAGAGCGTCTGGTGTATCCAACCAGGAGACGCAGGTTCGAAACCTGCCGGCGATTGAATTTTTTTCCTTTACTAAAAAATAACTTAATAAACTGTTATCTAAACAATACTCGAAACGTTAAAAAAAATAGTATACTCGACACAAAAATGTCGTAATAGCCATACAATAAGTAGTGCTTAGACGATTCACCTTTAATAAGATAATTTGTTTCCGTTAAATATATAATATATACTTAAGTTTTATAGTTTTCGCATAGTAATTAGTGATTTTATTTTTGTACGCCATTATTGGTAAGACATAGTGCTCTTTATAATATTGTGTACACCTTTTTAATATGTACCTATGTTCTACAAATAAAAATATTTGTATTTGTATTTCTTATAATAATATGTCTTTATCAAGAAAAGAGGTGATAATCTTCAAACGGTTGAGCAGATTATTTTGAAACATACTCGTAGCTAAGAACATTCCCGATGAACACACTTTTCAAAAAAATTGAGCAGTCGCTACAATGCAACAGACAGATACACAGACACACGTACAGATACATACTACAAACTTATAAGACCCCTCTTTTTCGTCGAGGTTAATAAATATACAAAATTAAACAAAAATGTACTTATATTAGAAGCATTTATATTCTATACCGATCTTTTTCGCGAGGTTCTCCAAATAGGTACGTAGTAATTGCAACCGGCGTATAATATATGACAAGAGGTATGAATGAGGATGAAGCCGAAGAAGTATCTATGCAAGAATTGTAGCAAGTGGCAGTCTCTACTTTCTGCCTACCCCTGTGGGAAAAAGATTTTGTTTTAAAAACACATTCATAATTCTTCATATTATAATACAGATAATATTTTATGTCCCTGCGGGGTCGCAAAGAGGTCAAAGTAGCAAATCAACTGAAAACACTTCGTAACTTTTTTCACTCCTTTGTTCAACAACTGTAACAGTTTGATAAAACAGACCTTATGAATTATAGAACTGGCTAATATACGTACTTTATTTTTCTAAATCGGCCCAATTTTATACATTTCTTATGATGCAATCTGTGAAGATTACAAATACTAAAATAGAAAAGATAAATTCAAAGTCAAAGTCAAATGTTTTATTTCGATTAAACCATTATTACAGGTAACATAACATAACAAACCCATTATATTGTCCCAATGCTGGGTACGGGTCTCCTCTCACTTTTGAAATATCAAAAACTAGTTGCACAGTTAAATTAATTATATAAATCTTCCTTTTTTAAGAAAAATAACATAAGTTATCCTCTTAAAATATTTTTAATTGTGAGACGTTTTCCATTAGAATGAGAGGGATTAGGTTAGTGCAGATTGGTAGACATTAAACAACATCTGAAAAATCTCTTATACATGTAAGTTCGTTTATGATATTTTCATTAAGCAAATTATAAATTCATTACAATTGTTTGTTTTAAAGCCAGCGCCCGCATTAGGGAACAAGCTCTGCATTGCCAAGAACTTTTAAAACATACAATGGACGCTCATAAAGTACACCCAGACTCAAAACAAAACTGAGAAACACACAAAAATCTCGGCTAGGAATCGAAACTAGGACACTTTGGCGTAATGGTAGTAGCAAGGTGACCTTAATCACTACACCTAAAGTGAATCTTAAAAAATCAGAGGTACTTTAGATTTGTAGTCAAAACCTACGCTTCTGTTCATAATAACAAGATTCATCAGCATCATCTTCATCAACCTATTCCATATCCTACCGCTGAGAACGGGTCTCCTATCCTCTGAGATTAACCTACAGTTCATCATGGTTACCATCCAGTACGGGTACACTTCACATGCCGTCAAGAAAATCTTTCAGGCATAATGCACAAAGCCAGGTTTCTACTATGTTTTCCTTTACTGTTTATGTAAGTAATAAATCAATTATTCATTCGCACATTATAATTGCGAACAGCCAGAACTGTCTGCCTTGAATTTAAACTCGAGAGTAACGACTAGATTATTGGTGAAAACGTGATTATCTCTGCCTTACTAATTGCATTATTAAACAATCTGCCACATCTAAACTGTTCCTAAGTCTACAAAAACGCGGGACTCAAATCACAGCCGGTCCCGGCGTGAGTTATGATAGTTTTTGCGATGGCCACGCGACGTTTATGAGGTGTAAAGGGCGACCTAATGCTAAAATATTCAGACCCCGGATCCCTCTGACGTAGTCAATGGTAGCTTTTTGCTGTCCCATAACCGAATATGATTCTTTTGTTCGCATAAAGCTAAGCTTTAGAGCTCAAGTGTTATTTCTGAATGGTTTTATTTTTGCGTGTCCTTTTGGGATGACGAATGTGGTCTGTGGTTTTTGGTATGTGCACATACTCGTAGAAGTCTCTTGTATTCCCTAAAAGGCATAGATATTTGCTCCAAATGAGCACTTTTTTATCATCGTCAACAACAACCTATTCAGGCATTTAGTTTCCCACTGATGGGCACGGGTCTACCTTCAGAAGAAAATAGGTTAGGTTATTAATCCCTTAAGAGACTTGACATGCTATCGAGGAAACTTGCATGTTTGATATATTTTCCCGACGGCATGTGAAGTCTGCTAACCCGCTTTAAGGTTTTGACCGTCACTGTCATGTATATACGACAAACTAAAATGTGCCCAGCATGCAGCGGTCGCGACTGGGTGACAGATTTCTATGGGAAATTCGGAGCTTGGCGCCGAGGGCACACTTTTTCTGTTTTGATGTGACGGTTAAAGGAGCAGGGCAGCGTAGTGGACTCCTTTGAGGGATTCCTCAAGCATACCAGTTCCCTCACATTGTCTTCCTTCACTGTTATACTTACGTGAGTGATAAATTCAAGACGTATGAATAAATTGGTAGTCCAGGGTTTAGGCTATCGCAGCTTGCCTCAACAATTCTATTACCACAGAATTAACTAAAAGGACAAAATTGGAGTACCTCCCCATCAGGTTGTTCCACACGCTACATTAACTAATACAAAATGCATGACTCCGCGTTCTGAATGCCCGATTCAATTGGTATCGATTAGAACACTCCTGTAAGCGATGAGATTGGTTAAAATAGTTCTGGGCTCGGCCTTGAAATAAGACGTAGAAAAAGCGTTGATTTTTTATCTGTTTTCTTCATTATTAGTAGTAGATAGTCAGAAGTACGAGCAGGAATACGATATCGGTATTGCCCAGAAATCTGATTTATAGAATGGATACTGATATTGCATCTGGTTAGACTGGATGCCGATGCCATAGTTAGCAAAAGGCTAGGAGGAGGAGTAGATATTCTGGAAAAAGATTCAGAAGAAGAAAGCACCTATGTACTTATTTACAAGAAGACGATATATACTTCTTTATAAGAAGAATCTACTTCATTAGCATCCCCTAAATAACGATTGAGCTACAGTCTAGCTGACTGACGTCACGCATACTTCAGTCATAGTGTAGCTACCTACTATATGATGACTGACGTAACTATGCGTGCCGTCAGTTAGGACAGGAGTTAGGACAACTCAAAACTACTGTTTAAAGGGCCACTTTATTGTAAACCCCACGTATCTAATAATACTGCTACTGCCTGGCCTTTAAACGAGTGAGTTTTTTTCGGTTTTTCTTCTCATAGGTCATCAGTTAGGCAATGCTGGCGCCATCTAGTTAATAAAAAGTAAAACATTCACTTGTAAAAGTGTTTTTAAAAGATCTATTTACAAAATAAAATAAATATTATTTATCCTCCTGGGCCATTTCCCAACTATATTGGGGATTGGTTCTAGTAGTCTAATATATATACATATATATATAGTACTAATCTAGTCAGATTCAGTCCAGTTCCTTCTCCTCATACGCTTGAAAGGATTAGATAAGGGTATTCTGATGTTACCATCCATACGTCATCGGACGTCGAAAAGGCGCGTACCAATGTATGAGCAGATGTACGAATGTGGAAGAAGCAAAAGAAGTATGCAAGAAACGTTTCAAGTAAGGTCTATAGTTTCTGACAACCACTGTGCTGCCCGAGTAGGTCTTCCCCGAAAAATATAATAAGGGTGTCTTTAAATCCCGAGTGAATCGGTTTCTTCTAGGCAAGCGGGCTCCATCGTAGATCACAGTATCGCTTGACATCAGGCAAACCTGGCGGTGAAGCGTCAGCCTATCAAGAATAAAAAAGTGATTGTACCCATGTATGTATATAGGGTCATCGAACACTTTTTTAATCCCCTTTAATAGGCGGCAAATGTCGAGGTAAATATACAAACTTCAGTACCTAACGCACAAATATGATCCAATTTATTCAAAGCGCTGAAATACATAGTAATTGGATGTACCTAATTTATTCGGTGCTCCAACCATAGCGGTAACGGTTCGGTAGTCAAAGCAAACGGACGGGTGTTATACCAGGCTAGCTAACACTATTTGTAAACTAGTACAAAATATAGGGCTTGCGTGTTTATCGTTGCGCTGTTTTTCAATTGTGTAGTAGATATGTGCATGTATGGTGTAGGCACATGGTTTTTGAATTAATTTATAATAGGCTACACAGCCTGCTATAAGGGTACATAGCCTGTTATAAGGCTTCATAGCCTGCTATAAGGCTACATAGCCTGCTATAAGGCTACATAGCCTGCTATAAGGCTACATAGCATGCTATAAGGCTACATAGCATGCTATAAGGCTACATAGCCTACTATAACGCTACATAGCATGCTATAAGGCTTCATAGCCTGCTATAAGGCTACATAGCCTGCTATAAGGCTACATAGCATGCTATAAGGCTACATAGCATGCTATAAGGCTACATAGCCTACTATAACGCTACATAGCATGCTATAAGGCTACATAGCCTGCTATAAGGCTACATAGCCTGCTATAAGGCTACATAGCCTGCTGTAAGGCTACATAGCATGCTATAAGGCTACATAGCATGCTATAAGGCTACATAGCATGCTGTAAGGCTACATAGCCTGCTATAAGGCTACATAGCCTGCTATAAGGCTACATAGCATGCTGTAAGGCTACATAGCCTGCTATAAGGCTACATAGCATGCTGTAAGGCTACATAGCCTGCTATAAGGCTACATAGCCTGCTATAAGGCTACATAGCCTGCTATAAGGCTACATAGCCTGCTATAAGGCTACATAGCCTGCTATAAGGCTAGAGGTCATCATCATCAGCCTATATTCGTCCACAGCTGGACGTAGGCCTCTCCTAGTGAACACCACAGAGCCCGATCTTCGGCTTTCCTCATCCAGTCACTGCCAGCTGCCTTCTGCAATTCGTCACTCCACCTGGCCGGCCCTACACTACGTTTGCCTAGACGCGGTCTCCACTCGAGAACTCGTTTTCTACCTAAAGGTAAGGGGTTCGATTCCCAGGTCGAGCAGTGTTATTGGGTTTTTCTATGAAATTCTCAATAGCAGCTCGGATTTTGGACTTGTGCCCGCTTAATGGCAATAGGCTCGCCCTCTATTACATGGGACCCAAACATATCTACTGTCGAACTGTGGGTGTAACTGGTACGCTTCTGCCTAACATTTCCGGGAATACAGTCGTGATGGTATGTTATGTTTATAATAGGCTCGCATTACTTGTACTTTGATCTGCTGCATTATTTTACATTATTTTTAACGCCTATAACATAATACCATCACGCCTGTATTCCCCGAAGGGTTTGGCAGAGGTTTTAATGTACACACACATTACTTACCGGTAGGTTTAGGCCCCATACAGTATGAGGCGACCCTATTATAATAGCGTACACTATTTAGACGTGATTTAAGTGGCACAACTTGCTGTTTTATTTAGATTTTAGACCGATTGAGCATTCATTGACGTTCTTTGCATGTTATTGTATTTTTTTGCATATTATAAATGCAAAATTGAGTATGATTGCTACGCTTTTAAAAATCCTAAACCACTAAATTGATTTAAAAAATTCTTTCACCAATAGAAAGCTACATAATAAACGTAGTAGGTATCTATGACAAACAATAAAATAAAATTTGAAATAAAAAAAACCCAGAGTGAAGAACCCATGGCCACCATGTTCTTTCAATGTCATTGAAATAACAGGATACCAAATTTCAAATCGATCAGACCTGTGGAAGTTGCTCACATCCCTTCATCAATTAGAAAAGGGCTGATAATCTTCAAACAGCTACATAGCCAAGAACACTATCGATCTAGGAGTTGCTGATGCATTGCCGAACTCCTACGGACTGCAGACTAGCTGTTTAGATATTTATTAGTTCAAAATATTGTTGCCATATATAAAATTACGAATCTGTCCAAAAACATACAATTATTTTTTTGTCTCTATAAACACTCAATACTCAATTAATTACATTGTTTGAGAAGCAATTCGTCACCTCGTTTTTTTTAATTACCTTTATCGAAACACTAGCAGAATCACAGCAACCAAGGAGTTTTAAAAATATTTTATCAGGCAGGTATCCAATAATAATTATGTAGATAATATATGTATTATTCAGCAGTTTTAACAGGTGTTCGAATAGCTGACAATTACTATTAAGGATGTCTAAATGCACTTGTAGTTAGTCTGGGTGGCCTACACCGATAATTCAGTTCGCCTTAAATTGCACACATGTGTTCGATATCTTCAACTCTTCCCCTGGAGACTGATAGTCGCTAACGAATCTGTAAAATATTTTTGACCGACTTCAATAAAAGAGGAGATCCCCACTTTTTTAACATAACATACTACATACACGCCTGTATTTCCCAAAGGGTTAGGCAGAGGCGTAGGTACTAATGTACATCCACAGTTCGCCGGTATGTTTTGGTCCGATATAATAGGGGATGAGCCTATTGCCATTAAATCCTAAACTCCGAGTTGCTACTGAGAATTTCATAGAAAAGCCCAGTAACACTTTGCTCAACGTGGGATGATTTCCGGGTCGAGCCCAGGACCTCTAGCGTAGCAGTCGCGTTCGGGGCCACTAGGCTAATGAGGCATTTTTGAATTAGGATAAATGTTATAATAATTAACCAAATACTATGTTAAAAATGGCCTTTCTATGCTGCAAACCATTCAACACTATAGAATCCAGTTTCGCGGAATTAATTAATGTCGAATCGCCAATATTCTAACAGCATGAATACGAGCTTTATTGAAATTCCTACAATTGCCCTAATATTTTGATTGCCACAAAATCAAATTATATTTGACAATAGCAACGAAATATTCATCATAACTGAAACCGCTGTAATAAAGGCAGCATCACACGGCGCGGATGCGTTCATTAATTCATTTGTTTTCATAATTCAATAATTAATTATTTCGCGAGTGTAGGGCTGCCACTGTTAAATAAATGAATAAATGAATAAATACGTGGGAGAGCCATGCTTCGGCACGAATGGGCCGGCTCGACCGGAGTGATACCTCGGCCTCACAGAAAACCGGCGTTAAACAACGCTTACGTTGTGTTTCGCCGAGTGAGTGAGGTTACCGGAGGCCCAATTCCCTTTTAAAAGGTCGGCAATGCACTTGTGACTCCTCTGGTGTTGCGGGTGTCCATGGGCGGCGGTAATCGCTTACGATCAGGCGATCCGTCTGCTAGTTTGCCCTCATATCCCATAAAAAAAATTATCAATCATTTGTTGTGTAGTAAGGAAAATCACTGTTCTATGAAATTTGACTAGGTCTATATAGCTTTTCACAGAATCATATTAAAATAGGGACTGATTGTTCAGTTCAGTTGAATTAATACCTAGTAATACATGACGCTCACGCTACGATTCCTTGTATTGTGCTCTTAGGGCTAAAATACGGGCTATGTTTAGTAATGCCTTTTTCTCTTTTTACTCTGCTTTTGAAACTAGTTTACGGATGTTATCATTGAGGGTTAGAAGAGGGAAGCTGGCAATAAATAAGAGATCAAGACGACATCAACGACACAACATCTCAGTCTGCCCGTGACCATGGACGCTGTAAGAAGTCCGAAACCTCGGGATTTTGTTAATGTAGATAGAACGCGATAAAATCCGTAAACTGACTGTATTTTAACATACCATCACGCCTGTATTCCCCGAAGGGTTAGGCAGAGGCGTACTAATGTACACCCACAGTTCGCCGGTATGTTTAGGTCCCATGTAATAGGGGGCGAGCCTATTGCCATTAACCGGGCACAAATCCAGACTCCAAGCTACTAATGAGAATTTCATAGAAAAACTCAATAATACTGCTCGATCTGGGGATCGAACCCAGGACCTTTAGCGTTAGCGCTTAGGACCACTAGACTAATTAGACAGTCAAGGTTTTATTTTAATATGTCTTATATTCGCGTAAGTCTCAGAAATCAGTATTTTGATTTTGACTTTGACTTTTGACATTTTGTCAGTTGTGGTGAATCTAATCACTTCAGGATCCAATGGCCCTACTAACTATAGGTTATTTCATTTTATAACATGAAAATGGCGAAATTGCGAAGGATATACACAGCCACCGTTAAATCCCACTTCCTCATGCCGACGCTACTGTCCCAAGTAATTCAGTGGAACTAATCCAACCTAAATACCCATTCAAAATATCATAATACAGCACATCACAAAATCTATTACTCCCAAAAATAACACCCAACCCTAAGGAGCCCCATTCCTGGTTCGTTGAATTCCGCCCGCGAATTTCACTGAATTAAAATTACGTACGAAAAGCGATTATATCATTAAAGTTGGCGCGAATGAGTGACAGTTCATTTACGGCTTTGTTCGGTGCGCTGCGGTGAAAATAATTTGATTTTAGCCTTGTTATGTATGCTAGTGATGCTTAAGGAAGTTTTTGTATACGGGAATTAATAGAGATGCCACGTGTGAAGCTGAATCAACTCGCTCGTGGAAAGTATTGCTATGAAAAGAGGCGTGTTCTGTACAGTCAATAGCACAAGTTACAACAAATTGACAAATGTCCCCAATGGATGATAAACTCTATTATTTGGAGATTAAATAGATAATCGATTGCAGAAATTGGACAGTTTTGTTCATAATTGACCGTACCATCCCTGACCCTCATGCCCTTGCCCTTGCTATCACGAATCCTCGTCACTTATGTCACGGCCATTTGTCACGGGTTTGACATTGACATTGGGGTGACATTCACGCCCGTGACGGGCTGTGGTTCAGTGTTTGTCTCGATACATACCTTAAATCCATTGCCACAGCACAATCTATCTTAAATTACATCTAATGTTATTTTTTTTATGGGATAGGGTGGCAAACGAGCAGACGGATGGTAAGCTATTACCGCTGCCCATGGACACCCGGATCACAAGCGTTGCCGGCCATTTAAAAGGGGATTGGGCCTCCAAATTGGGCGAAACACAACGTAAGCGTTTTTTCACTTCGGTTTTCTGTGAGGCCGTGACACACACACCACTCGAGCCGGCCTATTCGTGCCGAAACATGGCTCTCCCACGTAAAAAAAATATATCTTTTTTTTATGGAATAGGAGGGCAAACGAGCGGATGGATCGCCTGATGGTAAGCGATTACCACCGCCCATGGACACGCGCAAACCATAATAGTCACAAGTGCGTTGCCGACCTTTAAAAAGGGGATTGGGCCTCCGGTAAGCTCACTCACTCGGCGAAACACAACGTAAACGTTGTTTAACGCCGGTTTTCTGTGAGCCCGTGGTATCACTCCGGTTTAGCCGGCCCATTCGTGCCGAAGCATGGCTCTCCCACGTTAAATCGTTATATTTCAAATTTTAGTTTATGTTTACTCCTTGTTTAACCTCCAACACAAAAAAGTATTTAATCTGTGTGTCTGTCTGGGCACTATTAGCTCCCAAACAAATGGACCGATTTTGATCTTAAGAGTGTTCTTAGCTATGATTTAAGAAAATGTGGCCAGCTGTTTGACGATTATTAGCTCTTTTCGAGGGAATGTGAGCAACTTCAACAGGTCTGATTGATTTGAAATTTGGTATCCTGTTACTTCAATGATATTGCAAGAACATGGTCACCGTGACTTGATACTACGGAAGTTTTTTTTTATTTTATTTTAAATTTAATGTTACTGAACTTGTATCTGTGGTGTATTACAGTAAATAATATAATTTAGTTGTAGTATTTTTCATAACCCATTCGAGGAAAAGCGAAAGAGGTAAACTTATTAGAAAAACATTTAGATACCCCACCTTAATTTCCAGTAGCGAAACTAAATTTCAACCAATCAGCCTTCAATCTTTACACACTAACCAATCAGAAAACTTCACAGCGTGTAGAAGATACAGTAAATTAAAAAAGTTCCACACACTCGCCCAGAGCGATGGGTCGTAAATAATATATGAGTACTCTGGTTGTTAATACTCAGACATAATGTAATCGATCAATTATTTGGAGCAATTAGGGCAGTGTTAAATGGCAGGGTCGAATTTAGTTTGCAATGTATTTAGTTCAAATAGATATTGGTAGTTGTAAATTTGGATCACATGAGTTGAAAACAAAAATAATACACATACTTATTTACAAAACTTTATAATTTCATCATAAACCCATTTCGGTTCTATCTATAATATCTAGGCACTGGTATCTTCTCGGAATGAGAAGATTTTTACGTGGGAGAGCCATGCTTCGGCACGAATGGGCCGGCTCGATCGGAGTGATACCACGGCCTCGTAGAAAACCGGCGTTAAACAACGCTTACGTTGTGTTTCGCCGAGTGAGTGGTTCGAATTAGTTAAAAAATTAAAAATATTGATAATTGATAGGATAAAACAATCAATAAATTTTAAAAACGATAAAACAGTGACTTTTTTACGGAAACTGTCGTCACAGTACACGCGGCTAAGATGGCGGCGGCGTTTAAATCTCCTGAATCTGTTGCAGTTTTGAATATTTATTTTTATGATTAAATGTTAATATTTTTGTCAAAGAAATATTTTGTACATAACATACCATCACTACATTTCGCCGGTATGTTTAGTTCCCATGTAATAGGGGGGCGAGCCTATTGCCATTAACCGGGCACAAATCCAGACTCAGAGCTGCTACTGAGCTGCTACTAAAAAACCCAATAACACTTTGCTCGACCTGGGGATCGAACCCAGGACCTCTAGAGTAGCAGTCGCGCTTGGGACCACTCGACTAATGTAGCAGTCAATATGGGGCAGTCAATATTTTTTACAGTACTGTAATAATGTAAACTAAAAGAAGACTAGATTCCCCATTAGGTATTTCCGTCTGAGAACGGATTACAATGCACTTCCTCACTGCTATTCAGACAGAAAAATATTGGTTGAAATCAATTAAAATTAAAATCAATTGTATGTATCTCAATACTCAATACATTTATTGCACTCCACAAGATAAATAGATGTTACAATAATTTATAGAAACATGTGTGGGCTTTGTCTAATAATTTCTTATTTCTTTATGGAGAGACCCTGTAGGTTCTTAAATTGTTATTTTTTCTAGCTATTACTATCCACTGCTATGCAAAGGCGTCCCCCAATTCCTTCCAGATACTCTTCAGTACTATACTAGTATTCTTTATAGATACGTAATTTTCTATTGTGCTATCGGCTATAAATGACGCTTCTTCTAGCATCACAATTGTAAATATTGCATGCCTATACCTACTGGGCCAAATGACGAACCTTTTATTTGACTTATAAGATAACAGCTTGTATGTAACTCATTTGAAGCACATAAATATCTATTAAATTCTATAGTTACACCACCGTTGCGGTAAGTGACCAAGACATTCATGTTTCTTGGTCATACTAAAAACACAATAATGTTTTCTTTATTAACATAATTTAAATTCGTCCCTGTGCGTGGATTCAAAGAGTTACAAATACATACCTATTAATATCGATTGTACAAACTATGCCACAATAACCCGCAGTGAAGTCAAACAAATTGACGTCACAAATTAATTGATGAATACCCCAATTAAATCGTAATTATCCGTATTGAAATTGGACTTGATTATTAACCGGAAAAGGAGTAAAATATACAATGACTTGTATGTTAATGGTATGATTTATATCTGTTATTTTTTTCATGTAGAGCAGTGGTTACCAACGCCAAGATCTAAAAATCTTTACATAAACTATTATATAAAAGATGTGTCCAGTGTCAGAGGTCAGAAACCAGTAGTTTTCTGACACTTACGTGAATATTAGACATTGAAATAAAACTACTTTTTACGGATTTTATCGCATTGTATTGATATTATTTGATTCCCGACGTTTCGGATCAATCCCAAAACTGCAAGACCGAGGGTTACGGTGAGCTCATTCCGCGTGAATCGGATCACCGATAATTAACAAAAATGCCCTGGGCCTAAGCTGGGCTCACTATACGTGCTCCAGCTGCACCTAGTGAAAATCCAATTCTGTCAAGTCTATCAATCTAAGTGTAATGGGTTCAATTCCCACGCGGAACTAATATGTGTATGGCCTATAATAAAGTACCGGGTCACTTAAAAGAGAAAGTTGTGCTATGATTTAAAAAATAATAAGACATACCATTACGCCTTTAATTCCAGAAGGGGTTGGCAGAGCTGTAATATTTTTTTTACAAAAACATTGTACCACCCAAGGATTTTCTCCTGTAGGTATCGTGGGTGTGTTTGCAAAAACAAATGCTCAAATACACAAACGCCCAGCCCCCGAACATGATCGAACATAGGGATCAAACCCATTATTAGTCGCATAGAAAACGATTCGTATTGGAAATGAACCCGTAAACTCAGGACGCGGTCTCTCCGCACTGCGCCCTTAGGATGTCATTAAAACGGAGTGTTCTCTAAAAGGTCAGACCAGCTGTAAATTGCGGATTTAACACAACGACTAAGCATAAATAATGAGTGGTTAGCGCATAGTTAAGTTAACGTTTATTTGATTGGAGCTTCCGTTTACACAATCGACCATGATGGCCGTTTTAAATGCAGGAACAAAGTGCTAAATGCCCACTTTTCATGTATCAATAACACCGTGCTCAACCTTGGAATCCAAGCCAATACCTCTAGCTTAGCAGTCGCACTTAAGACCATCAGACGAATGAGGCAGTTATGTTCTCTATTATTAATATATATATATTATTATTATATCTATTTTTTATGTATTTAAGTGTTATTTTTTTATATCTTTTGCAAACGAGCAGTAGCAATGGCCATTTTATTGTCTTTAATTGTATCAAACGGCGAACTAACCATTCCAACACTCTCCCTCCCCCCTTCAAAGTACGAGTCTCATATCCTACTCGAGGCGTCGCGAACTAACCTATCACTAAACAAATTCTAAGGATTACAACTATGGCTTGCTCCCGGGAATTCTCGATTCCGCATTTCCCGAATATTTCCGGTACTGGTGAGATATAGTCTATTCCAAGATTCTACATTCTTGGTATTTAGTTAGAACGCACCTTACGGAGCTACTACTGTGCTCAAAAATCTCAATGTATATAATAATAATTACTTAATGTCTTATGTTTATCTAAACCACCAGATATAATAAAATGTAACGGCAAAAAATCACTTTTTATTGCCAAAAATAGTAAATGATCACCAAAATAAAGTTCTAACCTAACGTAAACCCAATATTTGGTGACCATTTATCCATTTTGGTGATCAATTTACTAAATTTGGTTGTCATTATATTTATTCCCTTACTTAATTATAGACAGAGTTATACCTTAATTGTATAGGTAATGGTCTAAGAACTTAACATTTCCTAATATGTTGAGTTCGTACGCCGAAGACCGGACCGGTATTGCAAGCTCTAATTACAACCCTAACATAGCCTGTAGATATTGTATGCAGGTTTTATTACTCCAAGATATACGGGTCTAACCATAAACGGCTTTCTGGATGGTCTGTCACGGACATAAAACTCGGACTTTACCGTTTTTGGGTGAGTCATAAACTTAAAGCGAAGAGCAAGACTTCAGAGTGCAATTTTGCTGTTAAGTTTTTGGCAGGCGCTTTGAAATATTCGCCTGCGTTCATGTATTACCTTTTCAAATAGCTGCTTAGGTAGTTGAATTCAATTTTAAACTAATTACTAGTTTTACCTGGCATATGTTGCTAGCAGTGCTCATCACAAACCTTTGCAAACGTGCACACATCAACTCATCAAAGTTTAATCAGATGAATGGTACAGAAATGCCTAAAGGACAAATCCAACCTAAATAAACAAACATTTTATTTTTTAATTAAGATGTCACTTTTCGCTAAATCTTTAGTAAGGAAGGTTGGACTATCATTTCAAATAGATCTAAAAACATCTAGATATTCAAAAATATAACTAAATTAAGCGCCTGGGGCAATCTATCTTAATATTTAACCTAACATAATATCAAGTCTATATTCCCCGAAGGTTTAGGCTGAGACGTAGTAATGTCCACCGGTATGTTTCAGTCGACATGGGACCTTATGGTGCGAGCTTATTGCCATTAACCGGGCTCAAGTCCAAACTCCGAGCTGCTACTGAGAATTTCAGAAAAACTCAATAACACTTTGCTCGATCAGGGATTCGAACCCAGGACCTCTAGCGTAGCAGTCACGCTCAGGACCACTAGGCTAAGAGGCAGTTCAATCTCAGTATTACCGGTACAAAAAAAATAGTACTTCACTACATTGTATAAAACAAAGTCGCTGTCGCTGTCTGTCCGTCCCTATGTCTTATTATTAAAAAATAAATAAAAAAATATGTAAATTTGCATACCAATTAAGGTAGAATGTACAAGGGACCTTAAAACTTTGTAACACCTAATAATTTGTACCTACACTCTTTGCAAATAAATAAATCTATTCTATTCTATTCTATTCTATTCTATTCTATGTATGCTTAAATCTTTAAAACTACGCAACGGATTTTGAAGCGGTTTTTTTTTAATAGATAGAGTGATTCAAGAGGAAGGTTTTAAGCTATTTAACATTACGCTACGGCTTTTAGGAATGGGGTAACGCGGGTGGAACCGCGGGCGGGTCACTAGTACCTAATAAAAAAACTACGTAAAACGCTTAACATCAGCTAATTGAGGCCCTACATAAGAAATACATTTATAGAGGTTATCCATAAAAACGCAATAATTTCATTTAAATTCTGAGCTTTTCATTTTCAGGATAGTCCGGAGGGACTAATGTAATTAAGTACAATGAACTAGCACTACTAGTGGTGACCACCAAGAGAATATCGATATCGATAAAATTATCATTAAGATAGTATATATGGCCCAGAAATTTGATTGTAGATGTCTGATGGCAGTCGTTTCATTTAAAGCACTGATAATAAGCCGCATTTGTTTAGACGGAACCAACTTAAATATAATTAAGAAATGACTAAAAGATATTCGCGTTGTATTGATGTTATTTAGAATGCTGACCCAAGAAAACTTAAGACATTTTTAATTTACATCATAAGGTGACGTTGACGACATCTATTGAAAAGCAAGTTACTTTGCTTCTCAACCGACATGACTTACTTTACAGATAGGTCGATTTCGTACGATGCCACCTTACCTTTTAACTATCATTGTTTGATTTTTTTTTGCATTTTCCATGCTAAGATTATTTTTTAGTGAAAGAAAAATTCAATCGAGGGCAGGATTCGCACCTGCATCTTCTGTTTAGATATACCAGACACTCTAACCTCTAAGACAGTAATAATAGTTCATCTCATTACAGTTGAAGCTGTGATCACAAATATTAGCAGAAGTTTGGAGATACTTAACGACGACGACGGTTGAGCGATGGGCTTCTGCGCCACGTGTTGTGGGTTCGATCCCTACACGGAGAAAATATTTTTAAGACCAACAGGTCGTTTTTCCGGGTCTAAGCGTTTGTGTATGTGAGAATTTGTATTTGTAAATGCACCCACGATACAGGAAAAAAATTAACAAAATATTTTTGAGTTTAACTACCTTATCCTTTAGATAGCTCCGTCATTTCAAATGAAACATTTCACACTTATAATCCAAGAAAAAGGAACGAAATAAAACTAATTACAAATGCAATATATGTAGCACAGAAAATTAAAAGTTACTTATCGAGAAAAATAACTGTTGCCACTATAAAGTATCGATAGCCAATAATGCTACATCACTAAGTCCATTGTACCTCCAACCTCGTGGAAGGCGTTCCCTTTATAACTTATAACAAAGTCAGTAAATTTTTAACACATGAACTTTTCATTATGCCGATACACTATTAGGAGTAAATGTTCCAGCAGGATTAATAACTATTTTCACTAGAGTTAAAGTACTTTAGAACTGATTTCCAAAAAAAAGTATATTGATAACCTTGTCCCTGCAGGTTATCGACTTATACTATACCTATATATGTAGGTAATTACATAGCATACTGTGGGTGTACATTAGTACACCTCTGCCTAACGCTTCGGGGAATACAGGTGTGATGCATAGGCGAAGGACCACTAGCGCGTTATCGCCTTGAGATCTCAGTTGTTAAATCTCTTAAACCTAGTAATTTCACTGGTTACCTTTTAAAACGGAACAGAATAATGTTAGCAAATTATTGCTTAGCGGCAGGATATTAGATAATGTGGTGATACCACCTCAGAGGAACTCGGCAGTACAATTCTACCATTATCTTTGACCTCACTAAGATCTCACTTACTCCTTGGCTATTGGTCCTGAGTGCTACGCTAGAGTACTGCTACGCTTGTGTTATTGGGTTTATCTATGAAATAGGCATTTAATGTTTTGGTGAGGATTGAGAGGGGATGCTTTGTCCCTTTTCCCCAAACGCGTGTTAGTATAGGATTTGTTTGGCGCATTGGTTTGTGACGTCACAAACCAGTATAGGTACGTTCTCTGTCTAGCATAAAATTAAAATGCTTATAACTTCCTTATTTTTGAACCGATTTTGTTTTTGTTGATGGATTATATTTATAGTCAAAATTTGCGTGAGGCTATAAAAATCATCAGTCATGTAGCCTATTCTCAGTAGCAGCATTCTCATTATTTTATCATGCGTACCGCTGAAATTTGGAATGCGCGAATTTTCGAGTGGGTCTTTCCCGATAGATATAATCTGAGTATCTTTAAATCACGACTGAATCGGGTTCTTCTAGGCAAGCGCGCTCCATCGTAGATCGCAGTGTCGCTTAACATTAAACGAAAAGGAGGTCAAGAGGAGGCCTATCAAGAAAAAATATGGGATTTTAGGATCTAATCCCGGTTAATGGCAATAGGCCGCTTATTAAATGTGACCAAAACATACTAGCAAACATTAGATGTACATTAGTACACGTCTGCCTAACCCTTCGGGATATACATGTTTTATGGTATGTACTATCAGCCGACTCCATATCTAGCCATATTGAAAATAAAGTCCCGTGCACACGATCCAAAGCTGTTCACTGCCCTTTTTTCTTTAACCAATAGGTAGTATTAAAACAGAAAAGAATAAATGACCAATAGTAATTAAAAAAAAACCAAGGATGAGAAAGCCTTTTATGTAGCATATTTATGTAGTGTTTTACTTTAACCAAGCGCTAGTGTGCTAGTGTAGTGCCAGCCGAGTGCTGTAAGCAAGTATAACCCTTAAGGCGCTGACAACAGCTAATGAAATTCGATGTTTCGGTATTTTAGCCACGCCCACTATTGCTCCGATTACCTAGCGCTCTTTTTTAAAAGGGTGGTGATACAGCGAACTACCAAATAAGAAACAAAGTGACGCGGTCAATAATGAACATTGAGTCAATAGATGGCGCTGTTTTATTTATTGCTCTGTACGAAGAACTAGTAACAAATTAGACAGGACGATTAAAAAATCAAGTACCCATGTATAGGTAATTATTTTATGAAACTTTATTTACAATTAATTAAAAACAATATACCTATAAAGCGTAAGGAAAATAAAAACCCAAACTACCTACTTATATTAGCCAAATTTTCATTAGTTTTACATGCACTTTTTATTTGCTTTTTTATATAAAAATATATTGGTCTAGCTCAGGTGGTCCCCAGCATGTGGAATGTGGAGTCGAAAATATTTATACAATTATTATTATTTATTTTTTTATTTTAAAGTAATACACTACTCACGTTTGTGTTTTATGTACCACTACCGATAAACTATATATATTAACTAATAAAACATAGTAGCTGTTGCGACAAGACTGCTTTATTAGTTTATTTTTTATATAACTGGTCAAAGTGAACCACAGAGAATACCAAAGATTAAAAACACAGACCTAGACATTCAAATATATGTTGCCATATACATAATTATACAGGTTGAAGATATTAGTAACTGAACATTTATTTTGATAATATTCTCCACTTATAAAAATAATGTAAGTGTAGTAAGAACAAAAGAAAACAAAGATATCTTCATAATAACATTCAACATAACAGGCAAACAACCTTAACCAAGTTTCATATAAGTATTAAAAATATTAACACAATTCTTTAATACCCAATTGCTTAATAAATTGGTTGTGCTTGTTACTACTTAATCCCTTTGTTAAAAGGTCTGCTGGCATTTCAGAAGTTGACAGATATACAATTTTCACAATATTGTTAGCAACAGCCTCTCTAACAAAATGATGACGAATATCAATATGTTTTGTTCTCCTATGGAACAAAGGATTCTCTGTCAGTTTCTGAGCACCCTGATTATCATTGTACAGAGTAATTGTATAATTACAGTCAACAATTTCTGACAATAAGTTCTTCAAATAGATGGCTTCCTTACAGGCCTCTGATATTGCCATGTACTCACTTTCTGTGCTTGATAATGCAACTGTTTGCTGTTTTTTACATTCATATGATATTACAGCACCTGACAATTTGAAACAGAAACCTGTATAAGATTTTCTATCAATATTATTAGAGTCCCAGTCAGCATCTACAAAACCTTCCAAGTGATTATTATCATTGCTATACATTAGTCCATACGACTTAGTTTTCTTTAAGTATTTTAATATTATTTTTGCATGTTTCCAATGGACTTCTGTAAAACAATTATTGAATTGGCTCAAATAATTGACACTAAAACTGATATCTGGTCGTGTTAAGATAGACAGATACATTAGGCTTCCTATCAACTGCTGATAAGGGTACCTTTTATTAACTTCTTTAGACTTTTCTAATTTTAAATTATTATCAACTGGAGTATCCAATCCATTACAATCTAGCATGTTAAATTTCATTAAAATCTTATTAACAAATTGCTCCTGATCTAATGATATACTGCCATCTTTATACATCCTAATCCTCATACCCAAATAATTCTTCACCTCCCCCAAATCTTTAATCTTGAAATTTGACATTAAATCTTTCTTTAATTTATGTGTCATAGTGCTACTATTGGAAAATATGAAAAAATCATCAAAAAACACAGTTATAAAAATCTGCTCCTTATTTTTCTTTTTACTATACAAGCATGGTTCTAGTTTTGACTTTATATAATCTAATGATATTAAGCAATCATTTACTCGTTGATTCCAAGCTCTGGCAGACTGTCTTAATCCATATATAGCACGTTTCAATTTAAGAACAGTGTTACTTTTACATTCTAAGTTGGGTGGAACTTGCATATATAAATTTTCATTGAGTATGCCATTCAAGAATGCAGTAGTTACATCGAGATAGGTAACTTTAAAATTCAATTTTACACTTAAAGCGAATAACAGTCTTAAAGTTGAGTATCTAAGAACAGGTGACCATGTATCTCTATAGTCTACGCCTTCTTTCTGGGTGAAGCCGTTTGCAACTAAACGAGCTCTAAATCTCACTTTGTTATCACTTTCAAATTTCCTTTTAAACACCCACTTGCACCGGACCACTCTGTCCGCTTTTTCACTGTCCACCAATTCCCAAGCCTGGTTTTCTTCAAAAGCTTTGAGCTCCTGTTCCATTGCCTGTTTCCACATTTCTTTATCTGACCCCTTCATTGCCTCTTCGTAGGTTATTTCATCATTCCAAGACTCCTGCTTGTCAGCAGTACAGAGGTTTGAAATTCCATATCTCTCTACTATTTTTCTTGTGCGTTTGCTTGGTAGATCAGGGACTTCTTCTGCCCTTAAATCACCATCTTCCCCACATAAGGTATGGTATGAGTCATCTGATGTTGTGCTTGAACTAGAGATCTCATGGACATAGGTAGGATCATTTAAATCCAAAATGGTCCTTTCCTCTTCTGTTTCTTCCTCCACTGATTGTGAATCGTGTTCATCAGTAATTTCCTGCACTACTATCTGAGTATTATCTGGGATGTTTTCCTTTTCCATAATAGTCACATCCCTGCTCGTAGTGACTTGCCTTGTTTCCAAGTGGTATAATCTGTACCCTTTTATGTTATCTGGGTAACCAACTAAATGTACTTTACAGCTTTCTTGACCCATTTTAGTCTTTTACTTTTAGGCACATGCACCATCACAGGACTACCAAAAACTCTGATATGACTCAGGTCAGGTTTTCTTCCAGTCCATTTCTCAAATGGTGTAATATCACCTAGACCTGAGGCCAGCGACCTATTCTTTAGGTAAACTGCTGTGTTCATTGCCTCTGCCCAAAAATGTTTTTCTAATTTAGCCTCAAAAAGTAAGCATTTAGCACGTTCAACTATTGTTCTGTTGAAGCGTTCACAGAGGCCATTCTGCTCCGGCATGTATGGGTTGGTTTTCTGGTGAACAATACCTTCTGTTTTCAAATAATTTTCCACCCCCTGGGAGCAAAATTCTCCTCCATTATCTGTTCGCAGTACTTTGATTTTATTTCCAGTTTGGTTCTCTACCAACATTTTATAATCCTTGAAGTACTGTAATGCTTGATTCTTTTCTTTTAAAAAATATACAAATGACATACGACTGGCATCATCAACAAAAAGAAGAAAATATTTTGCCTGGCCAATAGATTTAGTCTCCATAGGCCCACATAGATCTGAGTGAACCACCTCTAACAGGGTTTCACTTCTATGACTGGCTGATGTAAAAGGTAAACGAGATTGCTTGCCTTCACAACACACTTCACAGTTTGATTTCTGGATGTTGGCCTTATCTTTGTAGTTTACACCCTCCACTGCACCATTCTTCATTTTCTCTAAGTCACTACTGTTGATGTGCCCGAGTCTCCTATGCCATAGTCTTGCTTCTGTGTAGACTGCCGAAGCTGCTAACACCTTTGATTTCATTGTGATTAATTTATACACTCCATTTTGTAATCTTGCTACCCCAATTAGTTTATTCTGATTATTACGGATATTGCAACAGTTCCTCTCAAATGAAACTCTATTTCCATTTGCTATTAACTGGCTAACAGATAGGAGGTTAGTTGTGAGATTTGGAATATACAACACATTTTTTACACAAATGTTAAACTGGTCGCTATTTACACATGTAGTTATTTGTGTATCACCGGCACACATAACTGGCATAGACGCTTTGTTTGCCACAACTATTTCTATTTCTAATTGTTCACAAGCTTAAGAATTAATAATAAGCATTTAATATTAAACAAAGTAGTTAAATATGCTAGTATATAAAAGTAAAATGTGGTTTTATATTATTAAAAAATATTTTAGTTACGTTTTATTTCGAAAGGAAAAATGGCCCTATAAAAGAACCTTTTTTATGATTTGTTTACCTTTAGTTAAGTACCTAACCAAATGTTAGTTAAATTTAAATAGTTAAATTTTTAGGGGTCACTATACTATCACTTTCTGATGTAACTGCAACTGGAACATTTTGTAATCTGAAAAAAAAATACATTCAGATTTGGAAGATCTTTTTTCAGCACTAAATGTACCTCTCAGGTCTAATAAAAAATATAACAAAGCCTGCACGGTGATTTATATATAAGGTCAACTAAAATAGGTAGGTAGCAAAACTCCGCAGACATGATGGGTATCGATATCTAAATACACCAAATTAATAATTTTGATTTTTTGGGGGTCCGTTACCGCTGGTGGTGTTGTTACTTGAATATTTGCTGAGAAAATTGTGTTATATTTTTTGTTTTATCTGGTTTAGTTATCGATATTCATTACGTCTGTGAAGTTTACACAAAGAAAACAGAATTTCAAAAAGACACGCACGTGGTTGTCTTTTTGATCATGTAGACCCATCACGACTGCAGAGTTTCGCTAGCTAATTTATTTTGACCCTTTACAATGGGCAAGAAACAATAGACAAAGTTACGAGTATTTTCCTATAGGTCCAGTTCTAAGAGAGTCATAGGTCTATGGAAATTTGATAGTTTATCACTGGATTTATTTGTAACTTTTTTTCTAAAAGTAAAGGGGATCCTTTTTGTCGCTATCCCCGCTAAATAATAAATTATTATACGTATAATAATATGATTGTAACATCACAATCTTACTGGTGAATTACTATTATTACTGTTAGTAGTACTTATACTTACTATATTATTATTAGTAAGTGTATTTATTGTATATAAGATGTCTAAACTGTTAAAGTATTATAGGTAAGTTGCCACACTATCGCATTAGGTTTAAGACCTGTAAAGATAGGTATAATGGTAAATAATAAATAAATAAAAAATCCGAGGCTACACCTGTTTCTAAACTGTTCGCCAAACGTTTCTTTTTACTGTAGAAAAAATTAAATAATTCTAGGAAATTATTAAAATTAATAATTATTATTCTAAAAACTTAAAATAAAATAATAAAAGATCAAAAACCTAAATTACACTAGTCGCCAGCAGATTACGAACTCGAAACTTCTTACTCCGAATCCTTTGCATTTACCACTAGACCAATCGAACACTGCCGACGTAGCCGAATTTGCGCTATCAGTTGTAGAAAATAACGTAAGTTTCATTTTAGTTATTTAGTTAGAATTTAATTTCTGTTCGTGTATCTGTTTTGTCACATTCTATATCCATGAGATGTTTTTGTTTGTTAGTATAAAAGCGCTTTTTGTCTGGCCTCCGGCATTTTTGTTTGTTTCTCATTTTTCACGGCAACTATTTTCACTACTTAGAACTTTATTTATATTTACAAATTAGAACTCTAAATGATTATAATTACAGCTTAGAACTATATTTATTGTACAACTATATCCTTTTAATTAAATTGGGAAGAGAATAAAATATGTAGGTAGGTATGTTTATGTTTGAAATTGTCATACAGCAAAATACGTAATTGCGGATAGCGCGCGGAGTAAAGCGACATACGTCCGTCTAGCAGGGCGCCTATGCGCTCACTGTCGGATTGCATAGAGAAGAAAGAGAAGTGGGATGATGCAAGGCTCGCAACTTATTACAAAACCATAAAACAATTAATTACTTTAAAATTTGTTAAGTATTCCAAAATATAAAACAACTAAGTTCTGTATTTAAATGTGATATGTTATTGTACTTAATTTTACCAATGTGCATCGATTAGTAATACAGATTTTTTTGTTGGAAGGTCGTTTTAAGAGGCTAGTTTACCATTTTTTTGTATCGAGAAAACTTTTCAAAAACATGTTTTGAAAACAACTATGTTTTCCGGAATATGTTCAAGATTAACATATATTTTTTTCGCTATCACAAACTGTATGGGTTTGGCTAAAAAATTGTTTGAGATATGCCTATTTGGGTGTTGTCAGCGCCTTAAGGTGGCTAGATATAAAGTGGGCTGATAGGACCTATACTAATCATGAAACAGAAGCGCACAGTAACGGTGCCTTACCCTACATAGCTATATTATATACTCAAGTACATACATAGTCCGATCCACTCGGAAACTAACATAAATCTAACTTAACCTGCGTTAACTTACGTCGGGCGTAAGTTTTGCCAACTTAATTCTAACTTTAACTCGGGTACGTAAGTATAATGAAATTTTAGTGTGCACGAACCGTGGCCTTGCTGTATAAATAAATGCTGAATAAAATATTATGTGATGGATACTTACTTTTAAAATATATAGACACATTTCTCTCATTAGCCTAGTGGTCCTCAGCGCGACTGCTAGAGGTCCTGGATGAGCTTCCCAGGTCGAGGAAAGTGTTATTAGATTTTTTCTGTGAAGCCGGTAGCTTAATAGCTAGGGCGCCGGACTAGCGATCATGTGGTTGCCGGTTCGAACCCCACCCATTGTGTGAAGTGAAGTGTAGTGTTAAGCATTTAGCTTAGGACGAGGGGTTAACAAGCATACTAGTAATGTGCAACCCACATTGCTAGTAAGCTTTTTTAAAAAACAAAAATAAATTCTCAGTAGTAGCTCGGAGTTTGGAATTTGTGCCTGGTTAATGGTAATAAGCTTGCCCCCTAAACATACCAGTGAACTGTGGGTGTATACATTAGTACGCCTCTGCCTAACCCTTCAGGGAATACAGGCGTGATAGTATGTTATATTATAGACACATTTCTATAAGACAACTTTTTTTTTTTTTAATAAAACGTTGCGTGGGTGCGTTTACAAACACAAATTCTCACATGCACAAACGCCCAGACCCAGAACAACTACCTGCAGACCATACAAATATTTGCACCGTGTGGGGATCGAACCCACAACACGTGGCGCAGAAGCCGATCGCTCAACCGCTGCGCCAATCGTGTCGTCGATTGGCGCAGCTAACTAAAGAGTCTAGTAATCGCAGGCATGCTTATGGAACGTAACATCCTAGTTTCAATTTCTAAATCAAGCAGTATTAGTGGTATGAAATGTTCAGTAGCAACTCTGATTTCTGTCCAGATAACTAAATTTTCATTTGCTTGGAACTTGGATTTATGTCCTATTAATGGAAATAAGCTAATAATCAGAAGAAATACCATCCATAACCAAGGTGGAAGATATAATAAAAAAAGTAAGACTGTTGAAATGGAGATGGACAGGTCATATGACAAGAGAGAGCAGAACAAAATGGACTAAGATCATAACGGAGCGGCAACCGCGCGATGGCAAAAAGAAAAGAGGCAGGCAGGCAAAAAGATGGATAGATGATTTAAGGACAGTCGGAGAAACTACCTGGTCAAGAAAAGCTAAAGACAGAAAAGAGTGGAAGCAGCTGGAAGAGGCCTATGTGTCACAGGACACGCTGATCACTAAACCGGAGAAACAGATGTGCTAGTTTATAAGTTAGATCAATTATGATTTATGTTTAGTTTCAGTAATAAAGGCTTAATAAAATGGAAATAAGCTAACCTAGAGTCCTACCATAGGACTGCCAAATCAAAGGTCTCGAGTTCATAAAATCCAAGGCACGCACCTCTGACTTTTTGAAGTCATGTGCGTAAGTAATTACTTAAAATTATTAAACTTACTTAAAATTTGAATGAATTCTGGTCGAATTTCGGCCACTGGACAATAACTAGTAAGGAATAATGTCAACTCTATTAAGGTGCTTAAGCTTCGGTAAATAACTAAAACAGTACAGCGAAATTGACGAAATTCCTCACAGCACAGCTAAACAGCTTGAAGTTCTACGATGGCACGTTATAGCTCACTCAAGCTGTTACGTGTGTCTGGCACGTCAATCATGTTTCTGCTAAGCTAGAAACTGTTTCTAGCTTAAAGCTTAAACTAGATGCTAAGATCTGTTTAGTGTTTTCATTTGTCTGAGTACCTGTATCGTCTGCATAATAAATAGGTACCTATATAAAATAAGTAAGTAAGTAGTATAAAATAAGTTTTTTTTCTATCGATACGATAATGACGTTTACGATAATTGATTATACCTAAAAAAACATGCAACTGAATTAAAATAGTAAATAATAAAAAAATCGAACATAACATACCATCACGCCCGTATTCCCCGAAGGGTTAGATAGAGGTGTACCAATATACGCCAACGATTAACCAGTATATTCAGGAACAGCGCACAAATCCCATGCTACGAGCTACTACTGAGAATTTCATAGAGAAACCCAATAACATTTTGATCCACCTGGGAATCCAACCCAGAACCAAGTTTAAAAAAAAAATTTTTCATAATTTTTTTTTCAGAATATAATAAAAAAATAACAGACAAAACCAATTTTGCTAATACTCTATCATAATAAGAATCTAATCTACAAAAAGGAAGATCAAATCTTATTACAAACATTTACCAGAATAACCATTGTAGGTACAAGTTGCGATTTCAAGTCAATAACTTAAAATCCAAGCTTTTCGCTAAAAAAACAAAGTTAGTGATAATTTGCCTAATACAATTTGCGGCAAAACTTCGCCTTAACTGTGGGATAAGTCGCGCGACTGAGCATTAATTTGTCTTTACTCAAACAACTAACATTTCATCGCGCAAATAAAGCAGGTAATGTTTTACTTCTATTTGTTAATAGAAGTCCGTAGACTGCCTCATTAGTCTAGTGGTTCCAAGCGCGACTGCTACACTAGAGGTCCTGGGTTCGATCCCCAGATCGAGCAAAGTGTTATTGAGTTTTTCTATGAAATTCTCAGTAGCAGCTCGAAGTCTGGATTTGTGCCCGGTGAATGGCTATAGGCTCGCCCCCTATAACATGGGACCTAAACATACCGGCGAACTGTGGGTGTACATTAAGTACCTACGCCTCTGCCTAACCCTTCGGGGAATACAGGCGTGATGGTATGATGAAGTCCGTAGAATAACTATACTACAACTATATTAAGCTGAACTGAGTTTGTTTGTTTGAACGTAGTGCGTTCATCTCAGGAACTACTGGTTGAAATCGAAAAATTCTTCTCTTTGTGTTGGATAGTCCAATTTATCGAGGAAGGTTATAACCTATATAACATCACGATATGCCCCTTAGGAACGGAGCAACGCGGGTGAAAGTCTTACGCATAGTTACGAATACTACGCACGGTTACAGATCCATGCATGGTTAGAATATCACGCACGATTGCGAGTTTTACGCATGGTTGCGAGTACGTACGCATAGCTGCAGGTACTACGCACCGACTGACGTTATATGTAATTATTATTATATAATAGCACTTATCATATACGAGTATATACACACATTTCAAGCTAAAACGTAACTAAACATGGCTTATGATCATACTAAATATCTCTCTAACCATGCTATTTCAAGCATTTCCAAGTTGAGCACGTTTCAAGCATAATCTATACAGAAATTATTACTGACCAAATTCGTACTGCCACGTTCACTAAAGATACGGTAAGACTGAAATTCAATTTCAAAGGCTTTAGACGCCGTTCCCTTTCAGACGATGTTCCGTACATCTTCTATTTATTTAAGAATCAATAAATTTAGAGAACTTGTGTCTTGACAGTTGGTTTGAGTCTTTGGCTGTTAATACATATCTTCATGCCTGTATCCCTCTACGGGTTAGGCAGAAGTTTACTAATGTACACCAACAGTTCGCTGGTGTGTTAAGGTCCCATGTAACAAGCGAGCCTATTGCCATTAACTGAGATCAAATCCAAACTCCGAGGTGCTACTGACAGTTTTATAGAAAAAACCCAATGACACGTTTCTCGACCTGAGAATCGAACCCAGGACCTCTAGTGAATTAAACTAAATTATTTATTATTTTTATTTTATTCAGTTTATTGTTTTTTTAAATGAACTATAATTAATTGAAAATGTTTGTGTTATTTGATTGTTACGCTTTTTTTGTATAGTACCTAATTTGTACGCCATAATTGGAAAAACATGTACGCTCTATTTATTACATAGTATAAAACAAAGTCGCTGTCGCTATCTGTCCGTCTCTATGTATGCTTAAATCTCTAAAACTACGCAACGGATTTTGAAGCGGTTTTTTTTAATAGATAGAGTGATTTAAGAGGAAGGTTTTAAGCTATTTAACATTACGCTACGACTCTTAGGAATGGGGCAACGCGGGTGAATCTGCGGGCGGGTCGCTAGTTTATTATAATTTGAACACTGACTGACTACTCAGTATGTAAACGCATGTTTTTGACAAAGAAATCATCTTTATCTTCTCTTTATCTTCTAGCCTAGCCGTCGTACTTACGGCCACAAGACTAATAAGCAATTTTGAAATTAGTGAGGGAGTTATAAAAACTCTACAAAACACGCGAAGTATTTTGTTCTAGTCTAAACTGAGTTTTTCTAGATTAGATCAATTTTTCCTTCCTTAGGTACCATAAACTACCGAGATAGCCTACCTTTTTTATTCAAAATAAGTCAGGATAGGCCAAAGACCCGACAAATTGTAACATCTACATTACACGGGCTACGCCGATACCGAACATCCAACAAAACTTGAAAAGCGAAACGTTCGCCGTCTACTGAATTCTTTATGACGGCTGTAAATCTAGGTAAATCGTAAATTTTGCAAGCACCCGCGACCCGACGAAAAGGGCTTAGACCCTTTCTGCGCAGAAATGGATATTAACGTGCCGAGGTGCAACTATTGGAAGTCGGTCGAAGATAAAAGTGATTTCGATAGTGAAGTAAATTCGATTTTGGAAATACGCAATGATTAATAATCGCTACCGTTAGGTATTCAATTTCTCAAATTTATTTCAATAGATGAGTAGATGCAAAACCCGCTTGTGGAAATAACTTACTAATAGTATCTTACATTTAAGCAACAAATGTAAGATACAATGTTAATTTGTATTTATACTTCTATGCACAAAAGTTGTATATACAGCGGACTTAATTCTGTACCAGTCAACCTTTAGATTTGGGAGAAAAATAAAAATAGGTACAAACCAAATCTTAAATATAAAAAAAATATTATCTTCTGTTAATTTGGTTACCCTTTAGCTACCTTTTTAATAAATAATCAGGCACTTAGGTAATTATGAAAAATTTATTTTATTGTAATTGACGACACGTTTGGCGTAGCGGTTGAGCGATCGGCTTCTGCGTCACGTGTTGTGGGTTCGATCCCCACACGAAGCAAATATTTGTATGATCTACAGGTAGTTGTTCCGGATCTGGGCGTTTGTGTATGTGAGAATTTGTATTTGTAAACGCACCCACGACACAGGAGAAAATCCTAGTGTGGGGCAACGTTTTTTTAAAGAAAAAAAAAATTTTTACCTTTTTTATTTACAGTAAGATGACACACGAAGCCCATTGATAGTAAGCGGTAACGGCAGCCAAAGGATGCGTGTTACCATTTGTGCATTGCTATTTTGGAGCACAAATCTCAGTAATATTGTTTAGGGGCATAATAAACAATACAGAGCTGTCATAACATATTGTCCAGGATAGTTCAATATCGCGTAACTAAAACTTTGCTCTGGGGCCTATTCTTCAATAATTTTAATGTTATTTAATTCAAAGCTAGGCCCTATAGGCAAGTGTTAGTTAAGCGATTTTAAGCTATCACCGACGATATCTCGAAAGCATCTCACTCATAACTCGCTAAAATTTCCAGTACCAATAGTATCGCGATTTTGAGCACGCCAAAGGAACGACGAGGTGGGATGTGGTTTTCGCCCATTTAAAATTCCAATCCTGGACCTTTGATTAGATACCTGTCTGGATTCCGTACCAATTGCGACATTATATTTATTTGCATAACCTTTGGGCTTCAAATTAGGTCGACGATGGATTACCTGACGCGTAAATGGGTTTATAAATACAGGGTGACATTGATTTCATTTAAAAAATGTAGAATCTTCTCCATCCTGGGTAAAATCCTGCAAAAGACAGGAGGTAGGAAAAAAAATGGGAGTTTTTCTAGCAACCCCCGGGTTATTATATAATCAAGTATCAACCTATTATATTGGCCCACTACTGGATACCACGCTAGGGGTCTTGGGTTCGATTCCCAGGCCGAGCAAAGTGTTATTGAGTTTTTCTATGAAATTCTCAGTAGCAGCTCTGAGATTGAAATTTGTGCCCGGGGTCGCCCCCTATTACCTACATGGGACCTAAACATACCGGCGAACTGTGGGTGTAAATTTGTAGGCCTATGCCTAACCGTTCGGGGAATACAGGCGTGATGGTATGAATTTCTTTTTACAAAATGTTGTTGGCTTTTTTTGTAATGTTACTGTAAAAGCCCGAACTACGGTAAATTCTAAGATTTACCAAATCAGACTGGTAAAGCTCCGAAATATTCCACCATGGGTAAGGTTGGGTTATCTTTTTTTAAAGACTATTAAACTCATTACCCTTTCTTTTTCGTAGTCGGGTGAAAAAAAAAGCTAACAACGCCATGCAATTGTTCCACGATGGTTAAGTTAGGTGGTCAGGATTTTTGCTAACATTTCTGACTTTTACCAATCAGAGTCATCTTATTCTTACATCTTAGGATTTGCCGTAGTTCGGGCTTTTACAGTAACTTATACACGGTATATTTTAAAACGTAACGAGGCACCATTAAAAGAAACACCATTACATTTCCTCAGCTGCATAATTTCGAATAATGCTGGCATTTTAAGTATAAAATTTTCATTTTGTGTAATAGCTCCCCTCGGATAGGCTTCACAGAATTGTAAAACTAAGCCCGCAGTCGGCTCAGACTGCTCTGAATGGAAGCTTTTACATTTACTGCTGCGGCATGTAATGATCCATTTCTTTTAATTGACACTTATGGCTTGCAAGAAACTGTAAAAATAATGGTGCGACATTTTTTTTACACACAATAACATACAGTAAAGCTGAGATTTACTAATATATTCCCACATTTCGCTTGTATGTTTAGGTACCATGTAATAGGGGGCGAGCCTATTGCCAGTAATTAAAAAAAATACCATCATCATAACATAGATACTATCACGCCTGTATTCTCCGTAGGGTTAAGCACAGATATACTAAAATACAACCCACAGTTCGCCGGTATGTTTAGGTACCATGTAATAGAGGTCTAATGCTATTTAACCGGCCATAAATGCAATCTCCGAGCTGCTAATGAGAGTTTCATTGAAACACCGAATAACACTTTGCTAACCTGAGAACCGAACCTCGGACCTCTAGCGTAGCAGTCGCGCTTAGGAACACTAGACTATTGCGGTTGTTTCAATCTAAATAAAATCTGGGTGTTTTAAAATCACGAGTGAATTGGTTTCTTCTAGGCAAGCGCGCTCCATCTTAGATCACAGTGTCGCTCAACATCAGGCAAACTGGCGGTCAAGCGTAAGCCTATCAAGAATAAAAAAAAATCACCCGTATTTCAGTCTCTGCCTCCACAGCCACGGTTGAAAGGATACCTATATAGACCTAGCATATGCCTACAGGAATCAATAAAATTCAACCGAGAATTTTGCGCCGGCAGCCGTGTTCCATGTAAAAAAAAATGCACAGGCAAAAATTGTGTTTGTTTGGATTTAAAAAAGAATTTTGTAGAGATATCCTGTCTCATTGGTCTAGTGGTCGCAAGTGCGTGTATTGGGGTGCCGTAGATTCGATTCTCAGGTTTGTTTTATGAAATTTTCAGTAACTGATAGTGTAGTCTCGCCATATATTACATGGGACATACTTGTAGACACATAAGTTTTAATAATCTATACTTATAATAAATCTGTAGAGAGGTCAATTCTGTACATGAAATATATTTCCAAAATAACTATCAGCGGGTGATTAGTGATCGATACTGACGCCAAAAATGCAATCAGTAAAATTTTTGTCTGTCTGTCTGTCTGTCTGTCTGTATGTTCGTTATAGAAACAAAAACCACTCGACGGATTTCAACGAAACTTGGTACAATTGTTCTTCATACTCCTGGGCAGGTTATAGTATACTTTTCATCACGCTACGATCAATAGGAGCAGAGCAGTGAAGGGAAATGTTGGGAAAACAGGAGAACTTACTCCATTTTTTAAGCTTCCGTCGCGTGTGCAGCCTTCATGGTTAAAGCTACACAGAAATCATGTATGACGGAAATGTTCTCCTTAAAATTATATAAAAAATATTCCACGACAGCAAATGTCTATCTTTTATGGTTGACTCACAATAACACGTGTAACTCCCGATAGCTTAGCAGTTCGGAGCTTTCTGATTATATTTGTCTACTCTTACGTTAGGTGACTGACTGACTGACATAGTGATCTATCAACGCACAGCCCAAACCACAGATTATAGTATACTTTTCATCACGCTACGATCAATAGGAGCAGAGCAGTGAAGGGAAATGTTGGGAAAATGAGTGATTCATGAGAATGGTTTCAAGCTATAAAACATAACGCGGGCGAAGAACTAGGGAACAAAGTAACTATTCCACGCGGACGAAGTCGCTAGCAAAAGCTAGTTATTAATATTATAGGATAATGACATAAAGATTGCTAAACTATACTTAGGTCTTGAGTTCGAACCTAAGGCAGTCTGACTTTTTTAAATATGCGGAAACGAATTATCACTCGCTTAAACAGTAAGAGACTTTCTCGACGGCATGTGAAGTCTGCCAATCACAAGGAGACCAGTGCTCAGAATTGATTTGAGAGTATTTTACTGTAATTAGTACCACTATGTATATTTTATATAGGAGCATCTATGGAGTTCCACGCCGGCTCTTCTCATAAGCCCCGCTTTTGGCACCGTTTCGACGCATCCGCGCCACACCGATCCTAACGCTAAGGTCCTTCAAAAATAGAAAATCGTAGCAAGTGGCAGTCATTTTTGCCTTCCCATGTGGAAAAATAGCGTGAATGTATGTATGTATAATAAGTTCTTAAGACTCGCTAAGAAGTTCTGCTAAAAACAGCAGAACACATAACTTTTTTAAGTGACAATGTCGGAAATGCTTTTAAGCTTCGTTCTGGCCAGATGGCAACTTTGTAGTGCTGGATAGTGGACACTCCTCGTAATACTTTGAAAAGTATAAGTACAAGCACTTTAGAATACTTGCTACATTCATCATAATTTCATATAAATTAATAACATAAAAATTTGTAAAAAAATTGTACATTTTTTACGAAAGCAAATAAAAAAAACTTGAGAAGTGTCAAGGGACACCCGATGGAACAAAGTTAAAAATTAAATAAAAAAAAAATTAATTATATTTTTTTTTTGAATTATTACAATTCCTTCACTAATTAATCGAAAGGAACTACTATCTTATTAGAGAGAGAGAAAGACAGAGAAACATGCGCACGCCGCACAGCTTACAATAGCTTACTATAGCAAAAAGTGTCGTGACAACTTTTCGTAAGAATTTTTTCCGTCTAGCCCCCTTTCACAACGCGCGATAAGGAACTTCGTTCCAATAATTTTTGGAAGGTAGTGATGTACTAAGAATACTACGAGTATATATTTGGGCTTTTATTTCTATTCAGTAACTTGACGGTTCAAAGAAAAATAATGATACAATACTACGAATAATAATTATAATTAATGATTAATACATACCGTCACGCCTGTATTACCCGAAGGGTCAGGCAGAAATGTACTTATTGTACACCCACAGTTCGCCTGGTATGTTTAGGTCCCATGTTATAGGGGGCGAGCCTATAGCCATTTACCAGGCACAAATCCAGACTCCAAGCTGCTACTGAGAATTTCAAAGAAAACTCAATAACACTTTGCTCGACCTGGGGATCGAACCCAGGACCTCTAGCGTAGCAGTCACGCTTGGGACCACTAGACTAATGAGGCAGTAATTAATGATTAATATATTTAATTATTATTTATTATTCTTTGAATTTATTACCTACCTATATAACTTTAAAAGTAATATCTTTATAAGTAAGTTAAGTACTTTAGATGTCCGATTTCCAATTTAATAGTAGATATTGACTGAGCTGTCAAATCGAATTTCCGACTCGTTTAAAAAACGCCTGCCTCATTAGTCTAGTGGTCTCAAGTGCGACTGCTACACTAGAGGTCCTGGGTTCGATCCCCAGGTCGAGCAAAGTGTTATTGGGTTTTTCTATGAAATTCTCAGTAGCAGTTCGGAGTCTGGATTTGTGCCCGGTTAATGGCTATAGGCTCGCCCCCTATAACATGGGACTTAAACATACCGGCGAACTGTGGGTGTACATTAAGTACGCCTCTGCCTAACCCTTCGGGGAATACAGGCGTGATGGTATGTTTAAAAAATAAACGGATGGCTTCAGGTTAGTAAAATTCATCTAATTATACGAGTGTACTTCAATTAATAGCTATGTTCGTCCATTCCTACTTTTACCCACCTGCGATATGCGAGCGGAGCTCAATGTTGACTGGTTCATTCCGCATAGAACCAGATTATTGACTTGATTTGCAAACTAAATATAAAATTTAAAATGATTTCCTTCATTTCTCTTGAAATATTTATGGATTTAGAATTTTCAGTAAATATTGAAAAATAACGACCTCATTAGCCTAGTGGTCCCGAGCGCGACTGCTACGCTAGAGGTCCTAGGTTCGATTCCCGGGTCGATCAAAGTTTTGTTGGGGTTTTCTATGAAATTCTCAGTAGCAGCTCTGTGTTTTAATATGTACCCTGTTAATGGCAATATATTCTAACACTTTGCTTGACCTGGGAATTGAACCATGAAGCAATCGCGCTTGGGACCACCAAAGAGGCAGTCAATATTGAATCCAAATTACGATAAAATTGAAACAAAGTAATAAACTATTATATCTAAAGTTATTTCTGAAAATACCTTATCTATAGCATTCTTGATAATAAGGAAAAATATTAAATAAGTTGATTTTCCCGGAATAGAAAAGCAATTTTCTTACTCCCACGTATTTTCAAATATATTATTGCTAATAATGGAACGAACGGAATGGTTATATTTCTGTAATTATAGAAAGAGGGCAGTGATTTCCTGGTGATTTTAATTATGTCTCGAGTTCAAACGCAAGGTATGAGTAACTCTGCTTTTTGAAAACATTTGTATTATTTATACTTATTTTATAGGCACAAATCCAAAGTCCGAGCTATTATCACCTACTACTAAGAATTTCATAGAAAAACTCAATTACACTGTTGGACCTGGAAATCATTTGGATTTGTGCCCGGTTAATGGCAATAGGCTCGCCCCCTATTACATGGGACTTAAACATACCGGTGAAATGTGAGAGACTAATGAGGACTGTCTCATTAGTCTAGTGGTCCCAAGCGCGATTGCTACATTAGAGGTCCTGGCTTCGACCAGGTCGAGCAAAGTGTTATTGGGTTTTTCTATAAAATTCTCAGTAGCAGCTCGGAGTCTGGATTTGTGCCCGGTTAATGGCTATAGGCTCGCTCCCTATAACATGGGACTTAAACATACTGGCGAACTGTGGGTGTACATTAAGTACGCCTCTGCCTAACCCTTCGGGGAATACAGGCGTGATGGTATGTTATTATGTTATGAAATGTGAGATACATTAGCCCACCTTTGTCTAACCCTTCAGGGAATACAGGCGAGATGTTATGTTAAAAATCCCAAACCTAATAAGTCAGTGTTGCCAGTATCTATGACAAAAAAGACGTCAGTAAAATACCCTTGGACCTAAGCGGAAGATTCTTTTTATTTACTGTTGGTGCTATGTTTGTTTTATTACGATTCTGTTTGCGATGGCCGAGCCGGCCAGTATCTATGGCACGGTAGTCGACTGTGTTGCCAGATCTAAGACGGATACCGGGAATCTACGTTTATCGGGAAGAGTTATTGAGTCAATATTGTCTTGTCTTTGAATTTTGTTTGTAGTGTAGAAGAAGACTTCTATCTATACTTATAATAAATCTGTAGAGAGGTCAATTCTGTACATGAAATATATTTCTAAAATAACTATCAGCGGGTGATTAGTGATCGATACTGACGCCAAAAATGCAATCAGTAAAATTTTTGTCTGTCTGTCTGTCTGTCTGTATGTTCGTTATAGAAACAAAAACCACTCGTCAGATTTCACCGAAACTTGGTACAATTGTTCTTCATACTCCTGGGCAGGTTATAGTATACTTTTCATCACGCTACGATCAATAGGAGCGGAGCACAATTAAAAAATGTTGCAAAAACGGGAAAATTATTTGATTATTTTGTTCTGGGAAGTGACATGGGTCGTTGATAAAGCGGGCGTAGCCGCTGGCGGAAGCTAGTATTGAATACGGTTGAGCCGAGTTTTGCATGAACTCAAACACTAGTAACCTAGTAATCACAGAGTAATCCGTTAGCTACTCGTAACATAACATAATACAACATTACCATTAATTTATTTTAGTGAAGGAAAAATTTGAGATGCTATGACCAACCACCCACCAGTCCAACCATGCTAAGCATGGAAAATGCAAAAAAATCCAAAAGATAGATAATAGGTAGGTAGTATCGTACGACATTCAGTATAAGTCACTTACATCACCTTAAAGACGTACTCGTAAATTCAGAATGTGAAGTCAAATTTCGACCTGACAGGTGTGACTCGCGGTGGCTTAGTTCGTCATAGCGTCTGGTGTATTGAACCAAATGATGCAGGTTCGAATCTTGCCCACAGTCGAATTTTGTTTTCAATTGTAATGTTGTGTTATAGACGTACTCGTAAATTCAGAATGTGAAGGCAAATTTCGACCTGACAGGAGGGACTCGCGGTGGCTTACTTGGTCATAGCGCCTGGTGTATTGAACCAAAAGATGCAGGTTCGATTTCTGCCCACAGTCGAATTTTGTTTTCAATTGTAATTATGTGTTATGTTATGTTTAAGAGTAGCTAACGGGTTACTCTGACACAGTCGATTTTTTCCTTCATTAAAATAACTTTATAATCTTAAATGCAAAAAATACGTTAGATGATAATTTCAATTAATGTGTTAAGACCAAAGATTTCCACAAGGACCGGTTATATGCCGTCTGCATCCAACGACTCCAAGATATAAATATTGGTCGACAGCGTCGGCAAGGGCAACTCTATGTCGATCTGAAACTGCCCACCATCAAGCAGTTTATGAAACGCACCTCCAAGCCTTACTTCGATCGATCCCCCCATCATCCCAACCCCCTAGTGGTCAGTAGCACCGACTAACCCTCCCAAATCAGTAGAGTCCGCCGTCCGCGGCACGCTTTGACTTACCCCGACGACCTATCACCCTTCTGCAACAGTCCAACCGAGAGACTAGCACTCTCAAAATACACATAAGGAGACGCCGTCCGATATACCCTCCTTGCCGGCGAGGCCCGTCGCGAAGACCCTGTAACGATAACACTCCCTGTCCCTTGCTCGAGCCGGCCCGCGCCGGGCCAGTAGCTTTTATCGCCCCTAAATGATTTAACCCAGATGCAGCCGTCCCTAGCTGTCCCCCCAGCAACGCCCTAAGCCGAGGTTCGAGTCCCGTTAGGGGACGCCCTTAGCTGCTGTTACTTAGTTATAAGTTGCTTCTGGCTGATGGCATTCGGTGCATCGCCACCAAGTCCGGTTACGCTGTAAAGATTCCCTGAATCAACAGCAATTGTCATTCCAAAAAAAAATTCGCCAAGGGCAGTTCAGTTTTGGACACATCGAAGTGAAGATCAAAATAAAGTTAAAGTGATTATTAGTGCGACGTTCAGTGTGACAAGTGCTAGTGTAGTGACTGTTCATGTGATTTTTATTGCGTGTTTGTGTGGTTAATTAAAGTGAGTGTTATTTCGGTGAAATTAGTGGTTTTTAATTTATCCCGAACCCCAGCTCGTAACAATATTAACTAAAACAAATGTTCATAGTTTGAACAAGTACTTCAAAGACAGCTTACGTTAATGGTGAAGTGAAATGCGTAGTTTATAATTAATTTGCTTATCATAAAACACAAGTTGTGTTAGAGAATCAAGGAAGGATTACCGCTACTGCTTCGCATTTGTTATCAGTGACGTACACGATTTCATTCCCACTACATGATTAATTATGACGTCAACTATCAGAATGTGTGATTACAGAATAAAGCGTTTCAGATATTTAATTTCGTCAAAATTGACACCAAATGACTTCAGAATTGCTGATTGTGTTAAAAAATCCTGGTACTTATAGCGACCATTTTAATACAATTTAAAAAAAAAAATCTTGATACCATCACTCCTTTATTCCCATAGCTCGGCAGATGTGTACATCCACGTTTTTAAAGAACAATTGGACGCAAGAATAATCATCATTTGAGAGATATTTCATACATACATACATATACTCACGCCTTTCTCCCACAGGGGTAGGCAGAAACTATAGACTGCCACTTGCTACGATTCTTGCATACTTCTTTTGCTTCTTCCACATTCATACATCTTCTCATACATACACGCCGGTTGCGAGTGCTACGCACCTGACCTTTATGAAGGATTTCACCAATAAGATCGGCGTATGTCCTTCTAGGGCGACCTCTACCGGCGCTGCCGCTGACATTCGCCTTATAAATTCCTTTCGTTAATCGTCTTTCGTTCATTCTTTCAACATGTCCAAATCATCTCAGCATATTCTTTTCAACACATGTCACTACATCATCTTTCAGCCCGCAACGTTGCCTTATCACACTGTTCCTCAATCTATTCTATTATAATATTTCAATCAAAAACGATTTTGAAACACTTATTTTTCACAAAGATAAATCGCATGTATCTCGGTTATATTTCGACAACTTGTATTAATAGAATACTTATATAATTAATTACCATGGTAGACTGCCTCATTAGTCTAGTGGTCTCAGGCCTGACTGCTACGCTAGAGGTCTTGGGTTCGACCCTCAAATCAAACAAAGTTTTAATGGGTTTTTCTATGAAATTCTCAGTAGCAGCTCGGAGTCTGGATTTGTGCCCGGATAATGGCAATACGCTCGCCCCCTATTACATGGAACCTAAAACATACCGGCGAACTGTGGGTGTACATTAGTTCACCTCTGCTTAACCCTTCGGGAAATAAAGGCGTGATAGTATATATTCCTTTCACCCATTAAAAATTCTATTTTCGGAAAAATTCTATTTTTAGAAAAAAGTATTTTATACCGATTCTAAAAATAAATAGTAGAAATCAACTCGAAGGCTGGCAGCCCTGCACATACAAAGAGGTGTATCGCTAGTGCAGCGTACGTGTTTTTCCCTGTTTGTACCGTAGTTCGTTAGTTAGGAACATGTACTACTGTACGAGTACATAAGTAACACGTACGCGAAGTAACATATTTTTATTCTGAGTTACTGTTGATTGAATCGCAGAGTTTTATGACTGATAAGATTCTATAACTTTCTCATTAGTATATTGGTCGCGACCGCGTCTGCTAAGTTCTTAGTTCGATTTTTTATCCTCCATTTACTATTACTTATTACTGTTTTCTTTTTAAAATTACTGCATTTTAGACCATACAATTATTTTTAAATGGTAAAATAGATGTAATCTATTTCTAAAGTTAATACTAAGTACGTACGTAAGACGGTACTTATTACAAGCTTACATCGAAATAATACAATCGCGTTATATACATATTATAGCGTTATTTTTTATATTGTAATAAATAGAGCTGTAATAATAATTATTATTATATTTACTATACATATATAGAAAATAGAATTATATAGAAGATAGAATACAGATCCTCACTGCCATTCAGATAGGCATCTCGTAAGAGAGAGAGAAAATATCTGACTTGCTCGGTGGTAGGACCTCTCGGGTTTGACTGGCTGGCGACCACCCTTACGTTGGAGTCTGTCGTAAAGCACCTTGGTGTGTTTCGTCTTTTGCGCGTAAGAGCCAGTTCTCTCTCGATTGCTGCGGCTCTGGCAGTCTGCAGTCTGTAGGGTCATTTAAAGCTCGGCAAAGCATAAGCAACTCCTCTGGTGCTGCAGGTATCCTGTGGCGGCGATGACTACTTACCATCCGGTGGCTCATATGCTCGTTTGCCGACCTAATAAAAAAAAAATATATTATATCAGACAAGGTCCATAATATTGTTCGTAGTGACTTCCTTACATTCTATGTTAGTATGTATGTATTAGGTAATTATTCAATTATTTCAAAGACCTCGAACGACCATAACTCAACGAAAGCCTTCATATAAGTCGAGCAGTTTCATTGGTGTTTTCTAAAAAGTCCTCAGATTTCTCAATAGACTCGCCTTTTTATAAAGAACACGAGAACGATACAGACAGACGGATAATATTATTATGGAAACCAGAATCCCAAACCAGTGCTGCAGCCCGCAACTTGTGAAAAAGCGCAAATGAACAACTGGAAATCTATTAGCACTCGGCGAAGACTCATCTGCTGTTGACAATTAAAACATATGTTGTTGTGTGAGCTATGGAGTCGTCCGCATAATAAATTGTTTCGCCGCCAGCACACAAAGTTCTGATCCCTTATTAAGGTTGCAGCTCTAGTGAAAGCGAGATGAGAAATGTTGTAGGCAGAAAAAAAAATCCTACTAATTTTAACCCATCATTGTCTTTCTATGTTCTGTGTCTTCAGTTTTATCTGGCAAGGCACACTATACATACATATACGTAATTACTCCTAAACATGCAAACCACACACAAACACACACTTTTGCCATATTACACATACGGTTTCTCTAGTCTCTCACATTAAAAACGCACTATGTACTAGCGATGATTACATTAAATTTAAAATGTAGCATCAAATCATGGTTATTATATTCTTGCAATATCATTGAAGTACAGGATACCAAGTTTCAAATCAATCAGACCTGTAGAAGTTCCTCACATTATAAACTAGACAAGAGCTGATAATCTTCAAACGGCTGGCGAGATTTTCTTAAACCATAGCTAACAACACTCTCAATGAAGTCAGCTTTCAAACTAAAAACGGAATCAAAATCGGTCCATTCGTTTGGGAGCTACGATGCAACAGACAGACACAGATACATACGTTAAACTTATAAAACATCTCTGTTTGCATCGGATATTAAAAATACAATGTAACAATACCTCTGCGATGAGAAAAATATGAATCCATAACATCATAATATCTTAGAAATACTATTAAAACTTTCTCACCTAAATTGACTATATTGCTATCACTGGCACCCTACCTCATTATCCCGCACAGTTTGTCAACAATAATTACAGTTAGTAATTACACAAATACGACAACTATGGCAACCCGAAGAGTTATGTCGTTACCAGATGTTTCAATTAGCGTCTTTTGCACTACTTTGACGACAAATTTTCTTAGTTTTTGACCCAATGTAACCCAACCCAACCAATCACTGAGGATCTTTATTACCTAACTTTGATACAGTTCTTAATTCGTGTGTTCCTTTGGGGTATTGCTTGGCGGTAAACCCTTCAAACTCAAACTCAAACTCAATTTTTTTTATTTCAATTAGACCATATACAGGTACTTTTGAAATGTCAAAACTACATGCACGGTTCCAAATAGTAGGTCTTATGGAGAAGAGCCGGCAAGAAACTCCATAGATACTCTTTTAAATAAATAATTGATGTTTACATATTTTTTATTCTATCAATGTGAGTATTGTGGAGTTTGATGTGAGTGATAAAAGTAGGTTACCCTCCAAAAGATAACATAACTGAATCCGGATTGACATGGCATGTAAGAGTTGACCAGTCCCGACAGACAGCACCCGTTCACGAGCATGACGTGTGTATCAGCGTTGTTCGACTCAACCAAGTTGTAGGGAATAAAACAACCCGACACACAACGCCACCATCAGCAGGACATTTAAGTGAGCATGACAGCCTCTAACTGCCAGAAAATCGAAAGACTTATCATAGGTTTTGTGATCGTAACATCAGTCTACACAATACTCACACTTCACAAATTTTTGTTACCATATACATAAGGACAAAAAAAAAATACATGTCCAGAAATAGTAAATGCACCTTGCACGTTTGATGGTAGGATCCATTTAACTGACACACCCTCACTATGTAAGATAGGTGCCAAACAACTTCCCTGTGTACAAAATTCAAAGCATGAAAGAGTATATGCTTGAATTATGTGCCCCATCTTAGACCCTGTTTTTGCTTTCCATCCGGCAAAACAAGGGTGAAATACAGGCAACAATAAAAAAACAGTGGTAAGTACTTTTTTTCCCGGTTTTTATTACACATTTTTCGTTTAACAGGTTTTACTACCATCACGCCTGTATTCCCCACAGAGAGAGAGAGCTGTACAAATTTACACCCACCGTGCGCTGATAAGTGTAGATCCTATGTAAAATAGGAGACGAGTATATTACCATTATTATTTAGAGGTCTATCTAAATATACAAAAGATCAAATGAATCTCGAGCCATCTTCTGATAGTCAAAAGATTCTTCGAATCTCTGTGGTCTGTGAAGAAACTAGAATGCAAGCTGGTTACCAATGACCCTGACAGTTACTAACGTATATTGTACTCTACTACTGTAGAAATATATTATAATTTGATCTGCCACACAGTTCAGTTAAGACTACGGCATAACTTTATCAGGGTTGGCAGTATTGTTGAATACAAAGCAATGGCGAAGAAAATTAAAGCTTAACCAGAGAAAACAAACAACCCAACAATATTTTACCCAACCTGGAAAGCGAATGCACAACCTCATTTTCTCCTTTTGAACATACATATATATAGTATCTACATACACTCACGCCCTTTCTCCATAGGGGTAAGCAGAATCTACAGAAAGACCACTTGCTACGATTCTTGCACGCCTCTTTTGCTTCATCCACAATCATACATCACACATACAGGCCCGCCAGTAGCCAGTACTATGCACCTAACCTTTTTGAAGGATCTCACCGATAAAGTTGGCGATGCGTCATAAATCTGTTTTATTTCCTTAGTCGTCTTTCATATTTCAATAATTGCCAACCCTAACCCAATCAAGAATCTTGCAAACACTAGCTGAAATTCCTAGTGCAGTGAATTATGACACTTATCTCCTTAGACATAAACAAAGACGTATGGAAATTGTTCCTCCTCTCAGAGGTGAGAGGGAAATTGGATTAGTAACCTCAACGTTAGCACATGGGTTACAGTGGCGAGATTTTAATTGTTTTAGAGTCGGGTGAGTTGGTTGGTTACCTACTCTATTCAATCAGTATTAATAAATTTGAACGTGAGTGTTCTGATTAATTTGAGAACCAAAAAAATACCGATTTGTCTTAATATGAAGCTTTTATGATGTAAACTATGTTAAAAACTCCTGTTCGATCTGAAATATAAGCGATGCCAATCACATTATATAGGTAAACACATATTATAGTAGTTTAAAATGCACGACTGTCGTGCCCAAATTTTTGAAACGTGGGAGAGCCATGCCTCGGCACGAATGTGCCGGCTCGACCTGAGTGATACCACGGTCTCACAGAAAACCGGCGTCAAACAATGTGTTTCGCGCGAGTGAGTGAGGTTACCAGAGGCCCAATCCCCTTTTAAAAGGCGGGCAACGCGTGACTCCTCTGGTGTGGCGAGTGTCCATGGGCGGCGGTAATCGCTTACCATCAGGTGATCCGTCTGCTAGTTTGTCCCCCTATCCCATAAAAAAAATACTACTTCAACTTCTTCAACATTTTTAAAATGTAAAAACACCGTCATCATAAATTTTTAATATCATACATACACTCACGTCTTTTTCTTTTTTTAGGAGTAGGCAGAAACGATTAAAACTGAAATGTATTCTAGAGGTTGTTACCCAATGGCTATAAAAATTGTCAATACATTACCAGCTGACATAAAAAATCCACATATATCAAGATGAATATTTTCAAAAAAATATTGCTAAAATGGCTTTGAGTTTTTATAGCATAAAGGATTATTATGACACATAATTGTATAAAAGTTAATTTTGACATACATACAAATAATTATGAGTTTCCTCTTAGAAGTTAAAGTAATTCGAAATTTGATGTAATTTTTCTTATTATAACTACTTAACGAGGAATTTATTATTGGACATTGCAACAATTATATTATATTGACTAATTTTATTGAACTGCTTAATCTGTAGATATTCTGTAATTATTTTCTATTACAATTTTTGCATGCCAGCTCCTGGCTACTTCAACATTAAGAAAGACCATTTTGTACCATGTTTCAATGCAAATAAATATTCATTCATTCATATATATATTTGTACCTCTTTTGCTTCATCTACATTCATATACATATCTTGTTATATACACGCGCCAGTTGCGACTACGACGCACCTGACCTTTTTGCAGGATCTCACTGTGTAATGATGTGGCCCGGGTGTCAAATGAAACACGTGTGGATGCTTTGATTATTAGTATAATAGTCCGTCTCTTACAAGCTAAGTTAAACAATATATAGGGTGGAGGCGCGTCACACACTACACCTCCCCCGTTTTTTAGAAAAAAAATTTGTTAGTAATATATATTTTTTTATACTTATATAATTTTAGTAAACTTTTGCTTTCGGTATTACAGTTATTTTGTAAACACCTAAGTAATTGCTACAATGATTGCTGTAATATTGAAAACAATAAACCACTTCTATTTTATTCTAGTACATGTTAACAGATACACTGGACGAAACCTAATCAGTAAATTTTTTAAACGTAATCAAATTCAAAATAATAAAAATACATTTACAGATAGATAGTTACTTGCATTCGTAAACAAAATATCAATATATTCGTATTTCTGGTAACTGTGTGTAAACTGTAAAAGTATACTTCCATAAAAATATCAATTAATTACGTAAGACAAAATCTAGTTTCTACTGAAAATATTTCTTTTACATAAGTAATTAGAAACTTATCGACTATCAAGAAGTTAATACCTACATAATTATAATCTATGCTTTAAGCACTGTTGACAATAATATTTTTTTTTTTTAATAATAATACATTGATTGTCAAAAATTTAATTATTTAATGAGGACTGTACTTGATAATCTTTTTTTTTATATTCCTCGTTTCATTAATCATTCAATTAACATTTACTTATTTATTCATATTTATAAAAATAATAATCAATCAATATTTATTACACTTTGTAAACAACTTTTGTTATTCGATTATTAAAAATCATCTCTTTTTTTTTCCTTCATAGAACATTCATTATTTTTTCCCATTTTTCTTTTGTTTAACACTGCTTTCATAACCTCGCTTATCAACTTTATTTTATTATATGGAAAACACTTCATTCTCATTCATTTCATTTTGGACCGGCCGGTCATTTTATATTAATATAATATTATTATTAATTATAATGAGGTAAATTTCATTTATTAAGTCGACTTTTTATCATATTTATCTTTCTTTTTATAATTATAAGGACCCAGATTTAAGACATTATAGACTCCAACAATTTTCACGGAGGAAAGCTCGTTCACTACCATGATCAAACCGAAGGAACTGGACCTTAGTACCTCTCAACTGTGTACCATATTTATTATACCTACATATCCATATATATATATATATATCTATATCAATCCAATCACAATAATCTTGCAACACACATTCATATGAATAATTTGGTATAAAAGTTCTCCGTCATTTTTCGGGTGATCAGTCCGATGGTACCTATGCTAGAGCCTTATGTACCAAACGATTCCCTACTGTTATAAAATCTATTAACAAACCAAACCATCTTATTCTTATTTTCATTCATCAAAATCCAACAACCAAGAAAACTTAAACAAGCCTATTCTTTTCTTACAACTTTTAGATACGAAAGTACCTAATGACACTCTTTAGTAAAGTGACAAAAGATTTTAATACAATTCATATTTCATCATATCTAAAACATTACATTATTTTATTATACCGATTATCAAATCATTCCCATAGAAAGAACATAATTTTAAACAAAGAATATCATGCGATACTGATTTTGACACCTAAGAATGCAGAGCATGCATAAACGTAATATGAGCCGGTACACCTGGCTGTCGTGAGAACAATATATTACGTAACATTCTACTAATATCTTTAGATTACTGATATAATTAACAAATTTAATTACATATTGTCATGATATAACAAAGAAGTAAGTATGTAAATATGGATGCGTATTAAAACTAAATCAAAATTTATTATAAAACTACTTAATTTATAGAAAAAAAAAAATAGATGATCTGATTCTATAAAAACTCAAAACAAATTATAAACACCGATATAATTTCAAAAATTGTTTAGGCATAGTTGTGAGCGAAATTTAGTATTTGAAATATTACTTAGCCATTACTTAAACATGAAATTTGAGCTGTAAAAGAGCTCTGATACAAGAATCTAGTAATTTTTTTTTTTTATAAACAAAAACAGAGTTTATGCATGAACTTCGAATATAAATCAGGTAATATCAGGTAGTAGGTAATCACTTGAGTACTCACCTAAATATTTTTGTCAACAGGCCTACTCTACATCTAAAAATACAGTTACATTAAAAAATATTACCTACATACTTAACTTTAAGCACTTATGAAATAAAAATGTCCGCGGCATTACATTTTAAAGGATATCTCAGTTCATTTAAAATGGTTCACCACACTTAACACACGAAATCATCACTTTCACTTTGGCTCAAGCTAAGCGGCTGATGTGGTGTCACCTGAACTTAAGTTGGATCACCAGCAGCTTGCCTGCTCACAGGCCGCAGGAGGACGCAGCAACCATATCGCCAATTGCCGTGGCACCTGGGCTTGCCGCTGAACACCATAGTTTCGCCCTTGCCTTCTTCATTTGTGAAATTAATTTAGTCCAAAATTGTTTGTTATGTTCTCAAAATTGAATTGTCTTATTTTCATATAATCGAATCACCAAAAAAATTACTTTTGTACTGGTGTATCTGCGCAGCGCTGCCCGTAAGGCAGCCCTGGCAGGGTCGCCATGTAATGATGTGGCCCGGGTGTCAAATGAAACACGTGTGGATGCTTTGATTATTAGTATAATAGTCCGTCTCTTACAAGCTAAGTTAAACAATATATAGGGTGGAGGCGCGTCACACACTACAACTGATAAGGTCCGTATATGTCCTTCTAGGGCGTACATTCGCATTATAAATCTGTTTGGTTAATCGCCTTTCATCCATTCTCTCGACATGCCCAGACCATCTCAACATATTTTTCTCAATATTCGTGTCACTACATCATCTTTTAAGCCGCAACGTTGCCATATTACACTGTATCTATTTATCAATCTGAGTTACACCGCACATACTTCGCAAGGAACAAAATTAATTATCACAGGGTCAAAATATACACAAAAAAGGCTTAAAATCAGATTATTTTTTTCTATAGGTATCATAAGTAATGTCTCCGATAAGGTTCAAGCAATGTTTCACATCAGAAAACACAGATTCAGGGTTGCTATCGAATCTTATCGTAGTTAATATAGGTACCTACAAAGAAGCAAGATAGAAATCCACCAATAGATAAGCACCCATAAAAACAAAAGCCTATAATAAATTGAAGGGGTTTTGCGTGGGTATAGCTATCAATAATTCCATGGCATTTCCTTAAAGATTTCCTGTCGTTTTTATTTATTTCTGTAGACTAACCAGGGGTTTAGTAAAATGACTGCGAGTTAGATGGTGAACCGTTACGACGCGTGTTATAGATTCGATTCCCACTCAAGGCAAATATTTGTATGTGCCATGGATGTTTCGAGTTCGGATATAGTTTGTGTGAGTTCATTTTATGTTTTTTGTAGGTTAGGCAGAGGTGTACTAAAGTACAGAAACAGTTTACCGGTAAGTTAATGTCTCATTGTAATAGAGCACACATCCAAATTCTGAGCTGCTATAAGGAATTTCACTTTGCTCGGCCTTATGGTCAGTAAGCTTATCAAAACCTTATCCCAGTTTAGCATTTGTTTTAGACAAGGTGTCCAAAAAAATTCTTTAATCTTCGTCAAAAATATAATAAAAAAAAATCTTACATAAACAATGTAATAACTAATATATTCTTATCCAGTTAACATTTGATTAAAACCATTAAGTGTAACAACGTTGAGTTAAACAAAGCAGTTACTGATTCTATCGAGATGGTGCTGGCAGAATATACTGCACTGCAATTCTTGATTTTAATATTTGCAATCGTAAGATTTTTTTAAATTCAATTTTCTTTCTGACTTTTCTTTACTGTAACATAGCTATTTTATACCATCATCAGCCTGTATTCCTCAAAGGGTAAGGCAGAGACCTATTGAAACTAATGAGCCAAACTCAATGATGCCACTGATAATTTCATAGAAAATCCATTAACTACATTATAAGAGTAAAAGATTAAATGTTACTCGACCTGGGAAACAAGCCCAGGACCTCAAGCGTAATACTAGATTAATGCGGCAGTTAATTACAAGCTACATATTATTATAGTTAACCTACACTAACTAAAAAATAACTTTTGACAAAAAGTAAAACCGCCTCAACTCAAAATTTTGAGTGGCGAGTAGAATTATGACCACGATGGCATCCTTACTAATATTATAAACGTGACAGTTTGTGAATATGGATGTATGAATGTTTGTTACTCTTTCACGCCACAACGGCTGAACGCTTATCCAGGTCGGACCTAATTCTGAAGTAATATATAACATATATAACATATAATTATTCGGTCGTCAGAACGTTTTAATGTTATTTTTTAACCGACTTCATATTAAAAATTTTAACTAAACTTCTAAATTGCATTTCCCCTTCAAAGCGTAGATACCTACAAGCTTGATACTATGTTATGGAATGGTGAAAATAATGCATAGATATAATATATGATTGCCGCAATCGCGAGTCATTTGCTGTCAAGAGTTTCATTGTCCGCCTCCGAAAGTCATTATCAGATCTTTATGAAATTTAAATGGAACCATTTCAAAATAATCCTCTTTCGAACAAAAAAATAATTATCGAAATTCGTTTATAACTGACGGATTTATGCTCGAACATACATAAAAAAAAATATAAACATTCGAATTGAGAAACTCCTCCTTTTTACCCGCCCTATATGGGACCTAAAAACATACCGTCTGATCATGGGTGTGCAGCGATACACCTCAGTCAAACCTTTGAGGATACAAGTGTCATTGTATGTTATCTATTTCAGAATGGTTTACATTCTTCTCCGGGACATCAACGATCCTCATTAGGCGTTCTGTCTGAGTTAATAGGACAGGGTTCAAGAAGCCCACTGATTGTGGTAGTAGACACTGTCCCACATGCGAGAATTTTAGATGAAGAGGTGGACCGAGGTCACCAGAAATCCAGCTATTCTAACTACAAGCACTATTCTGATAAAAAATCTCAATGGAAATCCTATGATAACGATATTAGGGACAATAATTATGAGCAAACTTTGTCTGATATATTGAGGGTGAGTTTTTTTATTTTTAATAACCCCCGACGAAAAAGAGAGGTATTATAAGTTTGTAGTGTGTATCTGTGTCTGTCTGTTGCATCGTAACACCTGTACGGGTGAACCGATTTTGATCAATTTTTTTTTGCTTGAAAGGTGTGTCGAGTCGAGATTGTTCTTAGCTACGTTTCAATTAAATCTGCTTAGCCGTTTGAAGATCATCACCTCTTTTCTTAATGAAGAGATTTATACAACTTCCACAGGTCCGATCGATTCGAAATTTGAAATCCTGTCACTTGTCAATGATATTACAAAATCCTGCAGCATACCCAACACGTCAGAAGAACTCCTCAACGGTGTACGGCATCTACGTTGTGTTTGGGCTCAAACGTTGCGTTTTGACGAGCACATCGACACAATAATGTATCGTTCGATTCATTCGCCGATTTGAATGTTAAAATTACAGGTTTTCTAAGTCCCGGGTAGACCTACTCCGAGTATACCACTAACACATTTAACGATATTACAGGCTAGCCAATTGCTGCTGGAAAATCAAAGGGGACAAAACCTTCGAGACAGAAATGTTGACAGGCAGGGTCCGTATTCAGCAGAAAAATGTACGGCAGAATCCGCTGATCGAAGCTGCTCCGGAGAGAAAAAATGTTAGAATTAAAGCTAAGATCTACTTAGATTTCTACAGTCCTGAATTCTCTGTACCTCTTAGGATCTTGTTCAAATAAAATGCAGTGATTAGTAAAGGATGTTTTATTTTGAAAGATTGTTGTTATTGTAATATGATAGCAAACATTTCATTTAGGTATTCATAAACAATTTGCAAATATACAAAATAATCACGTAATTAACACAGATAGTATGAGTTTTTTTTTATTATTCTTGATAGGCTTTGTTTTCGCCTATTGTTAAGCGACAATGCGATCTAAGATGGAGCGCGCTAGAAGAAACCGATTCACTCCTGTCTTTTTTTTCTTTTTCTTTATGCGATAGGAGGGCAAGAGCAGACGGATCACCTGATGGTAAGCGATTACCGACGCCCATGGACACCCGCAACACCATACCATAGGAGTCACAAGTGCGTTGCCGACCTTCTAAAAGGGGATTGGGCCTCCGGTAACCTCACTCACTCGACGAAACACAATGTAAGCGTTGTTTGACGCCGGTTTTCTGTGAGGCCGTGGTATCACTCCGGTCGTGCCGGCCCATTCGTGCCGAAGCATGGCTCTTTGGTAGAGCCATGCTTCGGCAATTTAAAGACACCCAGATTATATCTATCTTGGAAGACTCCACTCGGGAAGCGCTTTCCATATTTCGGCAGTACGCATCATGAGCTGCCTGATGGTAAAAGGTAACCGCAGGCCTATAGATACCAGCAACACCGGTAGTATTACTAGCGCGTCATCATCTTGAGACCTCAGTTAAGTCTCATATAAATCGTAATCCAGACAATATTCTATCAAATGTTGTTATAATTCGGATTTGGATACCGTTAATCTAGGTTCCTACCATACTATTTCGTCTACTACTACTTCAATGGATATAAAAGACCGGAAAATCGTTCCAAACTTTGTAAAGTTATCAAAAATTGTATTCGCTTTACCTAGTAATTTCTTTAAAATAAAATATTTTCTGGAGTAAGCCTGACTGCTGCTGAAGAGGTTACTGGAGTTTTGTTTGGAGCAGCTCGGAGTTTGGGATTTGTGTTTTTCATAGAAAAACCCAATAACATTTTATTTTTCGACCTGGAAATCAAACCCTCTAGCGTTGTCGCGCTATGACCACGAGACTAATAAAGCAGTTTATCTGCCAGTTTATATGTATTAAAATGAAAAGTTCATTAAAATCTACAGCTGATCATAAACAAAACCTCACATACACCTTAACGAGATGGTGCTCAAAGAACGTGCTGTTTCACAGATTTTTCTCACAATACTTGGGATAGTAAGTTTTTTTTAAATGTTGCTTAATATTTTACTGCCTCATTATTCTAGTGGTCCTAAGCGCGACTGCTACGCTAGAGGTCCTGGGTTCGATCCCCAGATCGAGCAAAGTGTTATTGGATTTTTCTATGAAATTCTCAGTATTAGCTCGGAGTTTGGATTTGTGCCCGGTTAAAGGCAATAAACTCGCCCCCTATTACATGGGACCTAAACATACCGGCGAACTGTGGGTGTTCATTAGTACGCCTCTGCCTAACCTTTCGAATACAGGCGTGATGGTATGTTAATAATTTTTCATAAGCCCCAAGCTAGATTTACTGATGACCTGACAACGGTTCCTGGAGCAGCCTTAAAAGTAAATGACATCAAAAACGTCTTTTAACTTTTTGATGCTATTTAAGAGAGGCAGAGAGGATGTGGTGTTTTGTAGACCAAGTTACAGGTATTACTAGTCTTTTCTGCCTTGTTATAGAAACTGAAAAAACATTTCTCTGACATTTTCAGAATGGCATCCACTCAACTTCAAAATTCAGAGACAAAACATTCGGAATATTATCTGATTTTATTGGAGAAGATTCAAGAAGTCCATTGTTTGTGGTGATAAGATCTGCCCAAGATGCTCAAGCTTTAGATGACGAGAAGATGGAATCATTCAGTCAAAATGACTCCGCAACACCTCCAGAAATAGCAAATCGCAACCATATTTCTGCCAAAATCGAGTCTACAAATGCGATTTATAATGCTCTGATAGGAAACAACAATAATGATTATAATAATATATTAAGGGTAAGTTTCCTTTCAATTTCTACCAAGAAGATCAATAAAACATACCATCACGCCTGTGTTCCCCGAAGGGTTAGGTACAGTTATCACAGTAATGGGGAGCGAGCCTATTGCCACTAGCCGGGCACAAATCCCAAAATCCGAGCTGCTACTGTAATTGAACTGAATTTAATAGAACATCCAAATAACACTTTGCTCGACCTGGGAATGGAAACCAGGACCTGTAGCGTAAAGTTCGCACTCAGGATCACTAGGCCTATGAGGCAGTTAAAAATATACAGATCGGTAAAATGATACCAAATTTAACGAAATTCATCACTAAATTGATAAGTACTCGAATGAAAATTCATGTTCCATTCGATTGTGAAATCGAATCGATTTGTATCTTTCCTTGATATCATCTATGGTTTTCCATTAATTTCCAGACTAACGATGAACAGGACCAATTAGAACGGGAAGAAATGATATTGAATGCACTACAAATTCGGTGTGAAGCTATTTTAGAATGCGAGGAAGTATGTTTCAATAAAAAATCTAAGAACAGATGTTCTGAAGATGAGTATGACTATAAATGCTCCAAAGAAGACCATAGTCATAAATGCTCAGAATCTTATGAAAAATGTCCTAATTCCTCTGGCAAACGTTCCGAATCCTTTTCCGAATTCAAATCCTTCTCAAAATCACACTGTAAGCAGATTTGTGAAGCGATCTACGATGACCTCATAAATTGCCCATCTGTCGACCCAGACAAGCACAACAATCGACATAGAAAGTAGAAACTGGATAAATTAATTAAATCTATCTTTGGTTATTTTATTTGCACTGGTTATATCCCAAGACTTGATGTCTTACCTAGTTAGCTCGTTTACCTTATCTACAGTTAGCAGGAATGTGGGTAAGGAAGAGGTCATATTCAATGTTAAACAAGTTGCTTCATATTTTCCTGCCACGGCTACTTCTGTTGCCCACTCTTGTCGATATAGCAGTAATTTTGCATAGTACGTAAAAACCTGGCAGTCAATTGGGCGGACGCATATATTAAGTTATTCAATAAACAAATACGAAACGAGAATGGAAATGCTGCTGTTGGCGCTGTCATTGGATTAGGGAAGGTTTGGACTAGGATATGGATGATCAATAGCTGATGGTAAACAAGATACTTTTGTAGGAAGCAAATTGATGTGATAGTAACAATATCAACAACAATATAATTGTATTGAAAATAAAGCTAAATTCGTTTTTATCCAGTTTATTAATTAAAAGCAACAGCAATCATAAACAAAACTTCTCACTCAAGTTATCAACATGGTGCTCAGAGAACGCGTTGTTTCACCGTTTTTTCTTATAATAGTAACAATCGTAAGTATTTTGTATTTAATAGTATTTATATTTCTAATGAAAAAGCAGTTATAGACAACTTCCTATATGCTAAACTTAATCAAATTAAGTTAGTAACTAACACTTCGATTCTCTTCGCCCAGCCAGCTACATCCTCATGCTGATGCTGAAGAATCCAGATAAAATAATAAAAAAAATGCGCCAAAACTTATAGTCGCAGATTCATCAATGCCCTAGCATTTGCTTCCTATAAGTATAGCAACTTACTTGAAAAAACCCTACGAATAAAAAAATGCTTAAGATTTTAATAATGGACTAGTTAATGAATATTAGAGTTAATTAAGGACTAATATATTCGGAACGGGAACGGAATATTCGGTCACCGACCTAATGTCTGATTTGAATGCTGTAGCACTAACAGACGATACCAATGAAATTGAAACGATGAATAAAGCATCCTTAAAATACATCCCCAGGATATTAGCTACCTTGGATTTTGTTTGATGGCCTATGGTAGATGGCGACGTTTGAGATTTATCAGTTCTAGTTTCGTCTCGTTTTTATTTATCTATTCTCTTCCTTCTCATAGGAGAATATAAACAAGTTAGTTAATAAAAAAATTGACTTGTAAGTTGTTACATTTTCAGAATGGTATGCATTCAACCTCAAGATCTCGGGACAATTCTTTAGGAATATTATCTGATTTCATTAGTAAAGATTCAAGAAGCCCCTTGGTTGTGGTGATAAGGTCTGCGCAAGATGCTGCAGCTTTAGATAACGAAATTACGAAATCATCCAATCAAGATTACTCAGCAACAATATTAGAATCGTCATCCGATGACAATCATATTTCTGCCAAACTTGAGTCTGTAAATGCTATTTATGATACAATGATAAGAAATCAGAATGATGATAATAAAATGTTGAGGGTAAGTGTTTCTATTTTTAGATAAATTCTTATTTAATTATGAAGACCGTTAATAAACGTAAAACAAGCTCAATTGACAACATTTCAAAATTATTAACCTACTAAAAAAAATACCGTTTCTTTGTTTTCCCATCCTGAGATCCAAAACATTTTTATTTATTTTTTATATTTCTTAATTTCGGAGAAACTAGGAATTTCGGCGGAAACTGCGAAAATTGAAATTTTGTCGAAATAATAGTAAATTAAGAATGAAATAGACCATTATGTAAGGTTATGAATAATTATGAGAGATGCTAAACTAACATAAGACAATTTCTTGAAGGGTCAGAAAAATGACGTCATGTTAACTCATTTTACCGTACAAATGACGTCACTTAGCACTTACGTCTGTTTAGAATAGAAAGAACTGTCGAAAAAAAAATGAAAATTATAGAATATCGGGATCATAAAAAATACAGGTATAGTATCCTATTTTTCGACCTAGTTTCAAATAAAGTTATAATGTATTGGTGTTCAAAAAATTAAATGTTGTCAATTATTAATTTTTTTTATAAGTAGATACGTATAAAACAGTTCTTACGTAGAAAAAGCTGATAAAAACTGCATGGGAACTTTTTTAAAATTATGGGAAAGTCTTGTTATAGAAACTCCTGTGACTGAGTTTGAAACACTTCACACAAGATTCACGTAAAGAATGTGGCTTTCTTTTTTGCTGCTAATACACACGTCTCCATTCCTATTTAAGGGAGTAATTCATGAAGCGTATAATATTAGCACTACAATATGGTAGCGTATTCATTCCCATTGGGAGACTATGAACTTTGTTTTCTTATAAAATTTCATTAGCTTAACTATGTTTCTAAAAATATTTGCAGACCAAAACTGTGGTGAATAAATTAGAACAGGAACAAATGATATTGCATGCACTACGTTCCCGGTGTCAAGCTAAAATAGAATGTACGTTATTATGTACCGAAGAAAAGCCTAAAAAAGATGAATGTTCTGAATCTTCTGTAACATGTTCGGAATCTCTCGAAAAATGTACTGAGGAGGACTCGTGTGATGAAAAGAAAAAAGAGCCAGAAAAATACTGTCCAAAGAGTTGTAAAGCAATATTTGACCATCTTCTAAATTGTCCACCGCCCGGCAATGATAGGAAAAAAGACCGATACAAAAATCGATCAACACGAGCTTACGGACCACCTACCGGAAGGACATTACCACCAAATTGGAAACATTGAATAAAAATTAAAAAAATGTTTTGTGTTTTATTATTTTACAAATTATGTATTTCAATGAAAGCTTAATTTTATCAATGAGATTACATAAGTATGAAATATATAAATTACCAAGATTAACCATAGTTTAGATAAGAACACATAGATAGTGTAAATAACGTTGCTTATAATTCTGAGTCAATTTTTTAAAATTAAACTATACATTAATTTCTTAGTTGTAGACATTCAGAATAAAGCCAGTATTACGCAGGCATCACCATTTTTATTCAATTATACAAGTATACATATATGTAACTAGCAATGAAAATTTATATTCGATCTGTTTAAAGGAGCATATTGAAGACTTAAAAATAATAATAACTGTGCATTAATTATAATCCGATATAAAGAAATTAAAATTGGTGAGGTGTAAAGCATTTGCAAACAATACTGTTCACATAAGTTGTCAACGTAATGCAGTCAAAACGCGCTGCTTTGCGGTGTCTCATTTTATTATTATCATTTGTAAGAATTATTTATTTATTCTGAAAATTAACCTCATCCTATACTAGACCAATGTAGTACTGTACTTATTCTACAAGTTTGGTATCTACGTAAACTGTAGATACTGTAGTTTCAATCGGTAGTTGATCTTACTGCTTTATGAATGAAATATTTTTTCATCATCATCCTCCTGCCCTTATCCCAAGTTACTTGGGGTCGGCGTAGTATATATATTTTTCTACCATATATCTCTCTACCAGCCTTCATCTCATCATTCACTTCCTCTGTAGCCATATCATCTTTCACACAGTCCGTCCATCTGTTCTTTGGTTTCCCCTTATTCTTATATCCATACTTAAACATACATGGTGTGATTAAAATAAGACATTTGACTACCTACATAACACTTTTTGAATTAATATTATTTGTGCTCTAATTTACACCTTGAACTGAAAAAAATGCATTATTTGTGACCGCATGTGTAATGCGTATTTCATGATCATCAACCGAACCAAGTTCCAAAATAACTGTCCTATAATTTGCAGAATGGCTTGGACTCGATATCAGTTCTTCAAAAAAAATCTTTGGATGGCCTGTCTGATTTTCTTAAGAAAGATCCAAGAACTCTTTTGATTGTAGTAGGAGATTCTGCTGAGTACGATACAGATTCAGATTATGAGCAGAGAAGAGAAGAAGACTTTCAGGACTATGATGCTCATTTTGAACATAGAGATGCATCTAATGTTTTGTCGAGGGATTATCAATCCATTTTTTATGACATTTTGAGGGTAAAATTTTGCTTTTATTTGCTCAATATGACTAACGTAGAGGCGACGGTATTTTTTCAAATCGAGGATAATTTTTGAAAAGTTTCATGATCTCGTCCGACGCCTTTAAATATGTCTCATTTTCTATATATTTCTTACGTTGTAGACTGGCAAAGTAATAGCAAATAATCGAGAAGACAGAATAGTTGAAGAAACACTAATAGAGCACGCACTTCGTTCGCGATGTCAAGCTAAAGTGAAATGCGAGATAAAATGCAGCATATCTGAGGAAAGAAAGCCAAAAAAAGAGAGGTACTGTCAAAAGAGTTGTAAAGCTGTATATGATTATCTCCTTAAGTGTCCTCCACCGGGTAACGAAAAAAAGAAAAGGGAAGAGAAGAAAAGAGGTTGCCGACCAGCCACAGGAAAGACTTGTCCACCGTCTTGGTGAATTAGAAAGAAAGAAATTAATTGGAAGAAATTAAATGAATAAAATTTTTCACATATTTGAGTTATTATTGAAATACTGATAGGTTGGAGTATCTAGTAAAATCTAAACATCCTAAGCATCTAAGCATCCATTTGGGGCAAGCATGCCAACAAACCATCCTGGTAACCTTGTTTTATTTGTTCATTTTTCATTTTATCTGTGTGCTGTACGGACCTTGTCTCAAAATGTTTTGAAGCGGCGGTAGCCTAATTGGCTAGGGCGTCGGACTAGCGATCATGTGGTTGCCGTGCCGCTACCGACGTGAACCCACTCGTAACACAAGCATTTATCTCAGCACGAGGGGTTAACAAGAATACTAATAATGTGTGACACACAAAATGGTTTTATTTCAATAGATGCTATTGAAAAGGGCTCAAGGCTATATAAAAAGTGCGAATCAAGAGACACTATTGCTGAACTATAGAGATCTGCAAGGTTAAGTAGTACTTGCAACGGCAATCTATGAATTGGTGACTATTGAAGTCATAAATACCCTTCCGACCATTTTAAGCTGTTGGACCGGTTATCAAACAAACACCTATGTAATAGTGATTGTCCGAAAAGCTTGACAGTCAGTTTATCCCTAAGTGAAGTTTATTTATTTATTCTCTAGGTATGTACAGAAAGTGTGGAGGTTAATGAACGTAGATGAAATGAAAGTGGTATGCCAGGATCGTAGCAAGTGGAAATCTATAGTCTCTGCACATCCCAATGGGAGACAGGCGTGAAAATACATATGTATGTGTACAAATAGGTAATTTCTACCAGACGACATTTGGGTGGTGCAAAGACGATTTTCTTTATACCACTATGGTGTTAAACAAGCATACGGCCCGCCTTATGGTAAGCGATTACCGTAGCCTATCGACGCCAAGGGTATCACTCCAGCGTTACCGACCCTGTAAATTAAGGGGGAATAGTTGGGCTGGCAGCATAGGAGACAATAGCGTGATGCTTATCCTATCTGCCAACACAATGCTTCCTCGCGGAGCTCTGGCGTTAGGAACGTAACATAACACCGAGCTATGTTATTAGGCTACGATTTTCTGCAAGTTGGAGGTACTTCCCCAGTGTAGCAGCTCCAATTGTGAGTGGAACTATTCAATTTTACCATACCCTACCTCTCTTAAAGTGATCATGGTAGATGCACTAAAGGAATAGTATGAGGCGAAGACTTGCCCAAACTATAAACATATAAACTTACATAATATTTATACTTTTATCGGTGCTCCCTTACAAGGTTAACATCCAACCTATAGGTACGAAGCGTTTTGCTGGCAGTTAGAGGCTGTCATGCTCACTTAAATGTCCTGCTGATGGTGGCGTTGTATATCAGGTTGTTTATTCCCTACAACTTGGTCGAGTCGAGCAACGCTGATACACACGTCATACTCGTGAATGGTTGCTGTCTGTCGGGACTGGTCAACTCTTACATGCCATGTCAATCCGGATTCAGTTATGTTATCTTTTGGAGGGTAACCTACTTTTATCACTCACATCAAACTCCACAATACTCACAGTGATAGAATAAAAAATATATAAACATTAATTATTTATTTAAAAGAGTATCTATGGAGTTTCTTGCCGGCTCTTCTCCATAAGACCTACTATTTGGAAACGTGCATGTAGTTTTGACATTTCAAAAGTACCTGTATATGGTCTAATTGAAATAAAAAAATTGAGTTTGAGTTTGCTAATACTTTTATTACGCATTTTCTTTTACCGTGGGAGGGCCATGCTTCGGCACGAATGGGCCGGCTCATTAGGAGTGATACCACGGCCTCAGAACAACCGGGCGTGAAACAAAGCTCACGTTGTGTTTCGCCGAGTGAGTGAGCATAGAAGGCACAATCCCCTTTTAAAAGGCTGGCAACGCACTTGTGACTCCTGTTGCGGGTGTCCGTGGGCGGCGGTAATCGTTTACCATCAGGCGATTCATCTGGTCGTTTGCCAGGGGTAAATCCTATAAAAAAACGCTTACGGCCACGGTGTGGAATCCATTATATATACAATACATATACGCCAACAATAGGTATACAAAATCTGGTCTTCAAAACTCGAGTGAATAGGTTTTTAATGGCAACAGGCAAAGTAGAGGGCTTGCATTTGACCACTAATTACGCTCATGGTGAATAAACGAAGCCTTATGCATTTCTGGTACAGTTATCATTAACATAGGTACCTATTCAAGAAGGGAAGTAACAGGATACCAAATTTTAAATCCATCAGACTTGTGGAAGTTGCTCACATCCCTTCATGAATTGGAAAAGAGCTGATAATCTTCAAACAGATTCAACAGACAAACACACAGAAAACATACATTAAACTTATAACGCCGTCGGGTTTAATAATAATTGCTGCCAAGATAATGGGGGAGCTCACCGACTTCCACAAGAAACAGTTATAGGTCGCCTGCATCCAACGACTCCTAGCGATGTAATCTACACAAAAATAAAGATTCCAGTCAATCGTGTTTTGACACATAATTGACTCGATACAAAAAATCCCACCCGAAATACTGATTTAATGTAGCCAAAACACTTGAGTAGACCGAATTTAGGATTATGACCGGACCTGACAAAACTGATTCCGTTATAACCACGGGAAAACTGACCACAACCTCCATAAATGGATATTAAGAGAGCCACCACAGTGCGATTGCGGGACACCTGACCAAGCCCTTTACCATGTGGTAAATGAATGTCCACTTCGCTGTTTTCCCGTCACAGGTCCCGGTCGAATGTCGGAAGTCCACAAATATACACCAGCCGCCGTAAGCTGGCTAAAAAACTGGGATATAGAGATTTGATCCACGCAGGGTGAATGAGGGCATTACGCAATAATGAGGACTACGGATTGGGTTTATGACGCAGTAATGAGGACTACGGATTGGGTTTATGACGCAATAATGAGGACTACGGATAGGGTTTATGCCGCAGTATTTCGTGCATGAATAAAAAGTGCCTCGATATATTATTATAGGTGGGTGAATATTCGATCATTATTTAACAGATCATTCGTCTCATCATTGTAGTTCACTCTTTCATAGTTCAGATTGTCTTTATTTTTGTCTTATTGCTTGACGACAGTGGTGTAGTTTATATTTGCATTATCGTAAATTGTAGTTTTAAACATCTGTATTCTTACCTTTAGGATGAAGTTAATAACGCTCTAATGTTTTTCAAATATTCACCCAAGTACACATCGTATAGATGGGTTTCTGCCCAGGCATTTTCGGCCAAAGTATATCATACACTAATATTATAAAGAGAAGAGATTTGTATTTTGGTATGTAACGAATAAACTTAAAAACTACAGGACCGTTTTCAACAATTCTTTTACCGTTAGAAAGCTACATTATCACTGAGTAACATAGGCTATATTTATAACTACAAAAAAATTAGGAATCCCGATTAAACCTTAATAATGTCCACCAGTAAGTCATAAAAATATCAGACAGGCCGCTAGTAAGTACTAAAACTATATCAATCCTGATCTATTTGGGACTCATTTCACTCTATGTAACGTATTTGGTTTTAGTACCAAAATTTCACTTTCAAGACCGAATTAAAACCGCATACATATACCATGATATTCTATATATCGTCGAAACTGTAGTTTTCAGAGGCATTCTTGGTTGGATGCCGGAGTAATATGTTACCTGGAATGTCTTTGCGAGGTGCCTTTAAAATGTTTTATCGATTTTCCACATGTAACTCGATGACGTTATAGTGCTTTGTAAATTTTAGAATTGTGTAGACATATCTTATACCTAGCTGTATTATATAAAACATAACTTCATATCACGCCTATATTCTCCGATGGGTTTGCCATAAATGTACTAATGTATGCCCCATGTAATAGGGGGTGCTACTATTGTCATTAACTGGGCACAATTCCAAACTCCGAGCCACTCTAAAAATATCACAACGAATATAATTTACTTGACCTGGGAATTGAACCTCTAGCGTAGCAGTCGCGCTTACTAATGAGGCAGTAAGCGAGTCTCTCATCCGTATCTAATAATCAATTATTATATCCAACGCCATTGTCAAGAATAATGTTTTTTATGGGATAGGGGGACAAACGAGCAGACGGATCGCCTGATGGTAAACGATTACCGCCGCCCATGGTCACACGCAACACCATAGGATTCACAAGTGCGTTGCTCGCATTTTAAAAGGGGTTTGGGCCTTCGGTGACCTCATTCACTCGGCGAAACACAACGTAAACGTTGTTTGACGCCGGTTTTCTGTGAGGCCGTGGTATCACTCCGGTCGAGCCGGCCCATTCGTGCCGAAGCTTGGCTCTCCCACGGAAAAACGATAATTAAGTGGAATTTCTTCTCATAGAAAACGACCTATTTGCAACCGTGCACTCAAACTTGAGATTTCATAAGTCCACCGTAATACAGTAAGAACTAGTACGGGGAACAGGGTTATTATAAGTGTAATAGCAGCTGAATTATATCAATATTTTACACGAAGTGACTACCATGAGACCTCCGCAGCCCAATTACTGGGCAATACTTATATGCGAAGACTGGTTGTCAGGCTTTTTGGGCTTCTAACGACGACTAATGATTGTCATAAATATTCTGCCTCATTAGTCTAGTGGTCCCAAGCGCGACCGCTACGATAGAGGTCCTGGGTTCGATCCCTAGGTCGATCAAAGTATTATTGGGTTTTTCTATGAAATTCTCAGTAGCAGCTCTGGATTTGTGCCCGGTTAATGGCTATAGGCTCGCCCCCTATAACATAGGACTTAAACATACCGGTGAACTGTGGATGTACATTAGTACGCCTCTGCCTAACCTTTCGTTGAATGCAGGCGTGATGGTATGTTATGTTATAAATATTCGTATGACAACTGGGACCGATGGCTTTACGTGCTCTCCGAGGTATGGAGAGGTCTCGATGAGTTAAGAATGGTCCCCACGGAGTGAGCGTGGCATAGCATAGCAGTAGCATAGTTGATCAGCGTAGTTATTGCTTAGAGACAGAGATTCAACACGTGATTCAAAACCATGACAATTCTAATAATGAACTTGAATTTAATGTTGCTGTTATAAAATTCCACAAAGCAATTAATTAACACGAAAAATTAATAATCGAACAGGAAGTTAGAATCAAAACAAATAACAAACCTAATCTGACAACGAAATTTAATTGGAAATATATGTGGCGTTAAGTTTACTTAATTAAACTAGGGCGATCTTTGGCATATTTAGAAGGTAGACGTCAAGGAATCGAAATGGCGCCTACTGGACGGGACTTCGGTTTCCTTTTGAATGTAGTATTCTTGCTCCTGGTTACTGTAAGTAAAATTTTAAATACTATATCATTATCTTTTTGTGATTTTTTTGCATTTTCCATGCTAAGATTATTAAGTTATTTTTTAGTAAAGGAAAAAATTCAATCGCGGGCAAGATTCGAACCTGCGTCTTCTGGTTTGATATACCAGACGCTGAGACCTAGAGGTCAGGTTCAATCATGCGGGTAGGGTTCGCGGTGGCTTCTAAGCCACCTTTGCCTTCACATTCTGAATTTACGTCATAAGGTGACGTTATTTCAGACTATATCATTATTTCATTCATCATCATCCTTTTTAACCGACCTTAAAAAGAAGGAGGTTCTCAATTCGACTGTACTATGTGTTTTTGTATGTTTGTTACGCGATTATTCCGTCAATTATGAATCGATTTTGATGATTCTTTTTTTGATCGGTAGGTCATATTTCTGAGATGGTCCTTAAAAATTTGGTCAAGATCTGATCACAAAATTTAGAACAAAATGACAATAACACGTAACGACCGAGTAAATAATAACATAGTATAAAAAAAATATTTTTAATTAAAAAAATTCTGCTCGCTATTCAAATGATTGAAATAAAATGACTGACGACACGATTGGCGTAGCGGTTGAGCGACCGGCTTCTGCGCCACGTGTTGTGGGTTCGATCCCCACACGGAGCAAATATTTGTATGATCTACAGGTAGTTGTTCCGGGTCTGGGCGTTTGTGTATGTGAGAATTTGTGTTTGTAAACGCACCCACGATACAGGAGAAAATCCTAGTGTGGGACAACGTTTAAAAAAAAATATATATCATTAAAGAAAAAGTAAAAACGCCTTTAGAAACTTAAAAAATAATGTTATGTACGAAACAATTTCGAAAGTCGGTGGCGAAAAAAAACGATCCGATCAATTCAAAGGTACCGACTTCATTGTTTTTACTTTTTCTTAAAAGTAATTTTTATTTCGGAAAATCTTCTTGAATTGTCTGCTATCTGGAAAGGTAACAGGGAATGTCGGATTTTCGTGGCAAATGGCGGAAATCCTATGGCTGTAAGTATAGGACAAGAGAAGGCCAGTGTGGTTTATACATACCCAGGTGACAGATAATCGGTGAGAATTTTCTGTTCATCATAAAAAGGTACCTATAACAAATTCGTACCGACAAAAAACCGCGCTTGAATTACCTTACTATGGCTATAGGATTCGTGACATCCACCGTGACCACGAAGCAACCCAAACGATACGCTTTAAGTCCACTTTTATCATGCGTACCGCCGAAATGTGGAATACGCTTCCCGAGTGGGTCTTCCCTGATAATATAATCTGAGTGTCTTTAAATCACGAGTGAATCGGACTTCTATGCAAGCGCGCTCCATCGTAGATCGCAGTATCGCTTAACATCAGGCTAAGTAACGGTCAAGCGTAAGCCTATCATGAATAAAAAAAAAGTGAAGGGCTTCATACCAGCCCTGCTATTGAGGTTGGCCTCCTGTTTCATCAGAAGTGGTTGAATATCAGCGACTGTAATCAGATCTCCACAATATGTGGTAATCACCTCAATCACTCTGTGCACTTTAAGTAGATATCCTAGAGTTTTTAACGCTATCAGGCTTCGATTTTCGTAAGCAATAAATATTTGCATGACGTACCTAGTTTTTCGGGTTGAGTATATATTTAAAGATTCGTCTTTGTATTGGTGGAAATTTTAATGTTTTTTATTTGCAATCAAACATTATTCTACACGTTACAAAATTAAAATACTACGGTACTCTTTTATATTTTCTTTCCAACCAATGAAAACTAACAAATAGATTTCAGAATCACTATTCCAGATTTAAATAATGTTGCAATTGTTTATTTAGTATTTTGGTGTCGCATAAATGGGTCTTTAAAAAAATACCGCGTGTATATGCACATTAAACCAAAATGAAATAAATCGTTACTAACAAAAACATTGCTCGATGCTAGAATTTTTTCTATTTATTTTGTCTTTTTGAAAAATTTGAGAGTGAAATCTAACTTTCAAATTTGTCTAACCTTTCTAAATGTCAATATTACAACAAAAAATGTCTTTTTCAGAATATCCAGCCATCTTTTACCGGGGAATACTCAGGACTTCTATCAAACCTGTACAAGAAGGCTTCTGATCAAAACCGACCCCTAGTTCTGGTTCTGGATAATAATGGAAACCGTAACTTAAATAACAAGGAATCGGGATCACGCTCATCCAATTACAAATCCAATAACTATAAATCTGATAATTACCGATCTGATAGTTACAAATCCGACTATCCATCAAATAACTACAATTCCGATAACTATCGATCCGACTATCCGTCTAATAACTACAAATCCGATTACCAATCTAACTACAGAAATGACCTGGGAAGTTATGACAATGATCGAAAAGATGATGCTTATCCATTTATGTATCTTTATCAAATGGCTGAACAGGTAAATGTACATATGTTTTGAAAATCAAAAGCAAATTTTCAATGGAATATTTATACTTAGATGATAATATGGTTATCAAAGCTTATTTAGAGTCACAGACACAGGCAATTTGAATACAGACTTTATTGAGCTACTAGCTTTTTCCAGCGACTTCGTCCGCGTGGAATAGTTACTTTGTTCCCTAGTTCTTCGCCCGCGGTTTCACCTGCGTTACCCCGTTCCTAAGGGTTGTAGCGTGATGTTTTATAGCTTGAAACCTCTCTCATGAATCACTCATTTTCCCAACATTTCCCTTCACTGCTCTTCTCCTATTGATCGTAGCGTGATAAAAAGTATACTATAACCTGCCCAGGAGTATGAAGAACAATTGTACCAAGTTTCGTTGAAATCCGTCGAGTGGTTTTTGTTTCTATAACGAACATACAGACAGACAGACAAAAATGTTACTGATTGCATTTTTGGCGTCAGTATCGATCACTAATCACACTGATAGTTATTATTTTGGAAATATATTTCATGTACAGAATTGACCTCTCTACAGATTTATTATAAGTATAGAAGAAGATAGATTATGTCCTTGGCAATTAAACGTAGAATAAATTTTTCACTATTGTGTGATATATTTTTTAATGGAACCATTATTATTATCTATGACTATTTCATTCTATGGATAAATACTGTAATGTGTTGTAAGTTTAAACCTATTTGATTACTGTCACTGTACATAATCTTAATTTGATTCGTATATTTCTATGAAAGTACTTAATCTGTACCTATTTTTCCTGTCGCTTAAAACTTTATTTACTTAAATGATTTTATACATAAATAAATTGATTTTTTGCAGGCAAACAAAAAGTCCCAAGCTAGAAAACAATCAAAATCGAACCGCTATAGCTCATACAATAAACAAAATGCAAGAGAAGATAGAAATGATAGGGCGAGAGGTTACAATGACCGAAAATCAGACAGAGGAGATAATGACTATATGGGTAATGGGAATAATAGAGGAAACAACAATTATAACGGCGACAGAAATGACAATAGAGGTGATAATGACAATAGAGGAAATTACAGAGGCGATAGTGATAATAGGGGCAGCTATAGAGGAGATAATGATAATAGGGGCAGCTATAGAGGCGATAACGATTACAGAGTAAGCAATAGAGGAGATAATGATAATAGAGGTAGCTACAGAGGCGATAATGAAAACAGAGGAAGCTATAGAGCTGACAATGAAAACAGGGCCAGCTATAGAGGAAATAGTAACTCTAGGGGAAACAATAGAGGTGATAATGACGATAGAGGAAACTATAGAGGTGATAGTGACAATAAGGGCAGTTACAGAGGTGATAATGATAACAGAGGAAGCTACAGAGCATACAGCAGTAACAGAGGACATAACAGAGGAAGCTATAGGGGCAGCTACAGGGGTGACAGTAGCAACAGGGGGGACAAAAGAGGTAGCTACAGAGGTTACAATGACAATAGAGGAAACAACAGAGGTGTCAATGACAACAAAGGTAGTTACAGAGCTGACAATGACAACAGAGGAAACAATAGAGGTGACAACGACAACAGAGGTAGCTACAGAGCTGACAATGATAACAGAGGAAATAATAGAGGTGACAACGACTACAGAGTTAGCAATAGAGGTGACAATGACAACAGAGGTAGCTACAGAGCTGATAATGACAACAGAGGAAACAATAGAGGTGACAACGACTACAGAGTTAGCAATAGAGGTGACAGTGACAACAGAGGTAGCTACAGAGCTGACAAAGACAACAGAGGAAATAATAGAGGTGACAACGACTACAGAGTTAGCAATAGAGGTGACAATGACAACAGAGGTAGCTACAGAGCTGATAATGACAACAGAGGAAACAATAGAGGTGACAACGACTACAGAGTTAGCAATAGAGGTGACAGTGACAACAGAGGTAGCTACAGAGCTGACAATGACAACAGAGGAAATAATAGAGGTGACAACGACTACAGAGTTAGCAATAGAGGTGACAATGACAACAGAGGTAGCTACAGAGCTGATAATGACAACAGAGGAAACAATAGAGGTGACAACGACTACAGAGTTAGCAATAGAGGTGACAGTGACAACAGAGGTAGTTACAGAGCTGACAATGACAACAGAGGAAATAATCGAGGTGATAACGACTACAGAGTTAGCAATAGAGGTGACAATGATAACAGAGGTAGCTACAGAGCTGACAATGACAACAGAGGAAACAATAGAGGTGACAACGACTACAGAGTTAGCAATAGAGGTGACAATGATAACAGAGGAAACAATAGAGGTGACAACGACTACAGAGCTAGCAATAGAGGTGACAATGACAACAGAGGTAGCTACAGAGCTGACAATGACAACAGAGGAAACAATAGAGGTGACAACGACTACAGAGTTAGCAATAGAGGTGACAATGACAATAGAGGTAGCTACAGAGCTGATAATGACAATAGAGGTGACAACGACTACAGAGGTAGCAATAGAGGTGACAATGACAACAGAGGTAGCTATAGAGCTGAAAATGACAACAGAGGAAATAATAGAGGTGACAACGACTACAGAGTTAGCAATAGAGGTGACAATGACAACAGAGGTAGCTACAGAGCTGACAATGACAATAGAGGTGACAACGACTACAGAGTTAGCAATAGAGGTGACAACGACTACAGAGTTAGCAATAGAGGTGACAATGACAACAGAGGTAGCTACAGAGCTGACAATGACAACAGAGGAAACAATAGAGGTGACAATGACAACAGAGGCAGCTACAGAGCAGACAATGATAACAGAGGAAACAATAGAGGTGATAATGACAACCGAGGCAGCTACAGAGCCGATAACGACAACAGAGGTAGCTATAGAGGAGACAATGACAATAGAGGAAACTATAGAGGCGATAATGACAATAGGGGAAACTATAGAGGAGATAATGACAACAGAGGAAGTTATAGAGGCGATAATGACTACAGAGTTAGCAACAGAGGAGACAATGACAACAGAGGCAGCTACAGAGCCGACAACGACAACAGAGGAGACAATGACAACAGAGGAAGTTATAGAGGCGATGGCGATAATAGGGGCAGCTATAGGGGTGATAATGATAACAGGGCTAGCTACAGAGGACATAGCGACAATAGAGGTAGCTATAGAGGTGATAGTGACAATAAAGGTAGTTATAGGGGCTACAATGACTATAGAGGAGACAACAGGATCGATAGTGATTATAGGGGTTATAAGGACCGAGAAGATTACAGAGTAGAAAGAGGAGACAGACAAAAGGAAAGACTAGAAGTAGTCTTAAAATCACCCTTAATCAAAACCCTCTTGAATATTTCAAATGATTTAAGACAAGGCAAAGTAGACTCTTGCGAAGACCCAAAACAAGCAGAGGCAGAGAAAAAACCTGCAGAGGAAGAAGACGCGTGCGACGTTTCCAGTGACTCTTGTGGTATAGACGGAGATGATACAAATCCCAGCACACGAGGTGAGCTCCATGTAGACGAACCTGCAGGTCGCAATGGACGTATGTGGTAAATAAAGTATTTTGGATGGGTATTCGAACTTGGTATTTTTGTTTTATCCTTAAACTAGCTTTTCGCACATTTCCTAAGGGTTGTTGTTGTCATGTTTAATAGCTTGAAATCTTCCTCATAAAATAATCACTCTGTCTATTGGTGCAGACCGTAATGACAATCTGTTCAGTAGTTTTTGAGTTACTTGCGAACAGACATAGAAACGGTAAACACAAGGAAGATCTTACCATGTATTGATGCACCCAAAAAAAGCACAAAACATGTTAGTCTTACAACTAAACCAAATAATTTTAAGTGCTGCGGTACTGCACAAATTATTATACTAAAGTAAGAAAAGAGCATGAAGTATCTTATCACAAGTAAAATATAAAATTATTAGCTTCCGTACAATTTCTTTTATTTTCTTCGTTGCAAATAAAATTTAAAATAAAAGAAAGAGTCAGCGCATGCCTTATTAGTATGAGAGAAACCCAATACTTTTCATGTCACACGTCACTACATACGGACAAACTGGACTTATTAAATGTGTCATATAGACAACTGCTTAGTGATATTTCTTTTCATTTTAGGCTGCCCGCATCTATGCGCGCGCTCATTAGGAAAGCGTAAAATGTTTAGTTTAATAGGTATGGTCATGTAGCGCGACTCAATTTTAAATGAAATTTACTATGAACATGGCGTATCTAATATTATAATATCATTGCCTACATAGCAATTAAACTTTATTATATTCAATCATTGATACATAGTAATATAACAACCGGTTTCTATAACAAATTAGTCAGATTTGCTTACTTGCGATAATATTTTAACATTAAGATCCATACAAATAATGTCAAAATCCTACCTCTAGTTAGCCTGATTTGATATAGGAACTGGCCGCATTTGAACTAATATAAGGTCTAAGATAGTAAGTAATATAGAGGTCAGTGGTAAGAAGTTTTATATAATTTTAAAACCATAAATTAGTTCTTGTAGAACAAGAACTAATTTATGGAAATCGACGAATCTTCATTGTTATAAGTTACTCCAAGCTTATAAAACAAAAACATTATCTTTTCATTTTTTTGCATTAAGCAACACATAATGCAAAATCCTCCTTGGGGGAGGCCTACGTTCAGCAGTGGACGGCAATAGGCTGATTTGATTGATTGATTGATTCATGCAACATATTCTAAATATTTCCAAAGATATAAATTTGAATGGAAGAAATTTCGGCAATGTACAGTCAGAGTCAAATAGTTCGTGATAACCAAACTGGCCAAAAAGGTTGCAACACGACCTTATTCCAAGTGTAACAAAGACGTGTTGCGAACTATTTTGGCGACTTTGGTTGACACGAACTATTTGACGCTGACTGTACAAAGTGAGCCTTGACCGTTGCGAGACATAGTAAATATGCTTTTGCAATAGATGGCGCTAACGTCACCTTAAATGATAAATGATCTTTATTTCTGTAAATAGATCTTTTAAGGAAACTTTTACAAGTCAATTCTTTTTTAACTAGATGACACCGGCATTACCTAACTGACGACCTCTGAGAAGAAACACTCTTTTAAAGTCCAGACATAAATAGATAGTAGCAAATATGTGAGTTCCAATGTAAGGCGATGTCTGAAATGGCCTTTAGAAGAAAGAGCCATTGCGGCTTTAAGTAGACCAGTCCCATCTGACGGCACGCATGCATCAGTCATTGGATAGCTCGACCATCTAGGGACCTAAACAACCCGTCGCACGATGATACTAAACTTAAAGACGTACATGAAACAAGTTTAAGGGAAATTCGACATCGCAGGCAGTGGTCTCGGTAGTTTAGTTGGCTAAAGCGCCCGGTGTATCTATCCGGAAGGACGCAGGTTCGAACCATGCCCGAGACAGAATTTTTCTTCTATTAAAATTTATAAACATACCATACCATCACGCCCGTATACCCCGAAGGGTTAGGCAGAGGTGTACTTAATGTACACCCACAGTTTGCCGGTATGTTTAGATCCCATGTTATAGAGGGCGAGCCTATAGCCATTAACCGGGCACAAATCCAGACTCCGAGCTGCTACTGAGAATTTCATAGAAAAACCCAAATTTGGTCGACCTGGGAATCGAACCCAGGACATCTAGTGTAGCAGTCGCGCTTGGGACAAATGAGGCAGTCTGAGATGAGATAATGATATTAAAATTTATATTTTAATAATATTTATAATGCCTACATACATACCTTCACGCCTGTATTCCCCTAAGGGTTAAGAAGAGGCGTACTCATGTAAAGCCACAGTTTGCCGGAATATTTAGGTCCCATTTAATACGGAGGCTATTACCATTAACCGAGCGCAAATTCACAGAATTTCACAGAAATACCCATTATCAGTTTGCTAGACCTGGGAATCGAACCCAAGACCTCTAACGTAGCAGTCGCACTCAGGACTAATATGATAATAATAAAAATTATGTGGGCTGTATAATAATGGAGGCTCTCGTTAGAAAGCTGGTTTAAGGGCCTGATACAGAAAGCGGTACTCCTGGATACGGTACGTATTGTCAGCAGGTTCCTTTCTTTGGGGCCCTGATCACCGGTAGCTTGGACCCTGCTCCCGGTGCCGGTGGACTACTGTTTTTTTTTATATTTTTAAATGTTTTTATTGTTATTTATAAAAATATTTGAAAATGTATTTAAATATGTAAATACATGAATAAAAATAATAGGCTAACGAGGCTCTTATTAAAATGTATACCTTTAAAAACATTTGTTTTTGTTTCATTCAATTTTTCCTCCAATCACTTACCTCTATTGTAGAGCCTCCGTGGAGATCAATGCGTCGAATAGACAAAGGATAATGTCAAAACTGACAGATGGAGGTAAAATTATGTTCTGCAGACTGCATCAAAACTGAAGGAATTAGTATCAGTGTCTAATATCTTCAAAAGTATAGTTCTCGTCCAAAATTATGATCAAAATGTAGCTTAGACCAGTACAGTCATATAGATTCTAAACGCTATAGTCTCCCACATACAAAGGAAAAGGTAAAGTACTTTCATGTATAATTTACGAAGTAAAACTGTGTGAATTGGTCACACAACATACAGCCAGATATTCTGCCGCTCAATATAATGACGTGATAAAATTATTATATCCCGGTTTGGTGGGTAATGTAGCCAGCGAAATTTCTTGGTAAATGAGGCTCAATTATTGGGGAAATAAGAAGACGAAGCGTGAGTTATATCACTGTTGTGTGGCCAATTACCACCAGGTACCAGGGACTTTTAAATTATTGTATTTTCTTAGATGGAGCCAAAAAACAAAGAACAAAGTACATCTCAAGCATCGGAAAATAGATCAATGGAATCTTCTGTAAGTACCTGCAAAGAATTTCGTAACTAACGTAAAAGTTCCTTCTAGAATTATACATAAAAGTAAAAAGTGCCAAATAGTTTACTCTTAAAAGTAATCACTCAAAAAGGAATCAATTTGTTCATGAAGTTACTGCTATGTCTATTGCATTATATCTTTAGTTAAATAGCATTTTGTAAATCATCATCAATTATCAATATTATATAATTTCTTCAGATGTCCATCGCATCTACCGATGTGGGATCCTTAATTATAGATACAATTAATATTCCTCGGGTTCCCAACCCTTCACTAAACAACAATGTTTCGGAGAACACCATTGCCTCGGGGAACACCAATTCATCGGCTGAAAGCGGTCCTTCAAGAAACATCAGTGCTACGACTAGAACCGGCCCTTTAGGAAACATTAATATTTTGGAAGAATATATTCCTTTAACTAACTTCAATACTTTGGCAAGCATCGGCCTTTCAACAAATACCAATACTTTGACAGAACCTTGTCTTTTATCAAATATAGCCTCTTTAGGAAACGTCAACCCTTCAACAAATATCAGTCAAACCACCCCTGCTCATCATTTGGTTCATTCAGGTCCTTTAACTAAGACGACCAGCACATGATATTATCTGCTAATTATGTGATTATTAAATGTGATTTAATAATCACAATAATACGAGACACGGACTCAATACTACACTCAACGTGGCTTATATTCCCAGCACAAACTGATCTCTAGGTTGCTGGAAAGTTTAGGCCGCTGTAAAGTCAAACTAAATCCTCTATCCGCTTATAACTCGGTCACAAATTATTTAGTGTGGTATTAAAACAAACCTGGCCTCGATATTATTATTCCGCATGATCGATACATTTGCAAAAATAATTATCTCCAAACCAAACTGCGTCAATATTTTTTTTTAATGGGATACGGGGACAAACGAGCAGACGGATCGCCTGATGGTAAGCTATTACCGCCGCCCATGGACACCCGCAACACCAGAGGAGTCACAAGTGAGTGCCCGCCTTTGAAAGGGGATTGGGCCCCAGGTAACTTCACTCACTCAGCGAAACACACCGTAAGCGTTGTTTGACGCCAGTTTTCTGTTAGGCTGTGGTGTCACTCCGGTCGAGCCGGCCATTCGTGCCGTGCCGTTCATTGTAAGACTTTGGATCAGCTCACTGAGAGACAGTCATGCTCACGGAGTTAATGTGGTATCACAAAAATCTAAAAAAATCAGAACACTGGATAATATTATCCTTCTTGACAATGTATATTGTAGAGGAGACCTTGAGACATTTTGAACAGTTAACCATACTGAAAATAAGAACAATATCTGCATCGATGTCTATGTAACGTTATACATTATTAATTTCAGAGAAGTACCACCCCTAGCGTGTTTACTTTAGACAAAGAAGTAACTCGTTATAGAAATAGGAGGGAGCGTAATTCTGCGTACCAGTACTACCCAGGTGCTGAGATGCTAGATTATGACTACATGGCGGAAAGGACAGATATTCATAATACTAAGTAAATCATACTATTCTTAGTAGTATCTATCATCAATTCATCATCATTCTGGTTTCCGGCATTTATTACGCAAATAGTTATTAGAGTCAAGAGTTATTATTGAAATAAAACTATTTTTTGCAGATTTTATCACTTATGCAAATAGTTATTAGACACTTAAATAATATTTCATTTTAAAAACCCCCACAGCATCAAGACGTTCTTGCAATATCATTGAGGTAACAGGATACGAAATTTCAAATTGATCAGACTTGTGGAAAGATCTCACATCCCTTCATCAACTAGAAATGACCTGATAATCTCAAACACTTGCTAGCTACGTCTACCCGTGACCATGGATGCTTTAAAGCAGTGGTTCTTGTATTTTAAGTTGCCACGGAACGCTTTAAGAATTTCAAAAATTGTATGGACCCCTGTCGCGTCATTATGCTCATGTTCAGTTCCCTTTTTTGGTGATCGGAAAATCTTCAGATCTTCCGCCACATATCCTGCCACCTCCCCATGACTTGTAAGAAAACCGACTAAAAACATACAGTTTTTGTACATTATACCTCAGGGCAATCCTTTAGTGGAAAAATAAAATTCTTATGTAAAATAAATCTTTGTTTAAGCCTAATTGAATCGACCGCTTATCTGATCAAGGGCAGCTTTGGCGCAGGAGTGTTAAGCATGCATGAGGCTTATATGAACGGGGGTCTCTGGACGTCGCTAGCCATTACTATTCTCATTGGACTCCTCTTAACTTATGCTACGCTTGTAAGTATTTTTGAAGTTTAAATAATAAGTTTAAGGCCTGTTCAGATATTTCCCAATATCATATCACTCACATACCTATCTTATGTTATAATACTATTAATACTACTGTCCGGACTTTAAAAGATGATTGATTGATGATGATGATGATGAGACCATGATTCTCTGAGTTTTCTTCTGCATTTCTTCCCAGAGGTCGTCAATTAGCAAATGCTGCCGCCATCTAATTAAAAAAAGTAAAGCGTTTATTTGTAAAACTGTCTTTAAAAGATCTATTTAAATAAATATCATTTTATTAGTTTATTAGTTTAACGCAACCGAGCATGTTTCTCTTGTATTGTTTCCAAAAAAAATTACTTTCATTCTGTGTGCCTTTCTTTCTATGGTGGCGAGTGTCAGCCATATTAACACCTTCCTTCCTTGGTTACTCCCGGAAGCTTCAGTCAACAAAACTACCAAAATTCCTGCCTGTAATGTCGAATTTATCTTCCACATTGTCCATCATGACGTCGTTTATTACATTTCGGCTTTATTTTTCCTTCGCAGATGTTGGTAAAATCAGCCCAACAAATGTATGTCAGGTTAAGGACAACAAAGCTATCATATCCTGATCTCGCTGAGGCAGCTGCTGCAACGTCATCATGGACTAGCATGAGGAAATGCAGTAAAGCTTTTAGGTAAGCAACTTCCTGTCTAAGTAAATGTCGTGAATTCCATGGCAAAAGAAGGCAAGTGTGGTTTTGTAGGTATAACTCCTAAATACTCTGCCACTTGTCCAAATGGCAGAAGATCTATGGGGAATTGAGGATTCATGTGCTTTTAGCGCTTTTAACCGGTTTTAGGAATAGGTGATTTATGTACTTTACCTACTGATTATTTTTCTTCATTCGTTTGTATTGTAATGCCATTCTTCTTTTTTCTTTTTTTAATAATTTCCACAATACAATAAATTACGAGTATAGCTCACCAGTACGTGCTCAAAAACAAAATTGAAACGAATTTTGAAATGTCTAGTAATTGTCGTAGCTATATTTTAAGGATTAGATATGTGACTATATGTCATCCTTGTTCTTTTTAACCGACTTCAAATCCAAAAAGATAGCCTAGTGATAACCTAGTGCCAGACCGCACTGATAGTCTATAGCCTGATAGTGGTATGACCGTTGGAATGTCAAGTCAAAGGTCTCGAGTTCAAACCCAAGGCACGCACCTCTGACTTTTCGAAGTCATGTGCGTATTAAATAGTTAATTATCACGCGCTTAAACGGTGAAGGAAAACATCGTGAGGAAACCTGCATGCCTCAGAGATTTTCTCGATGGCATGTGAAGTCTGCCAACCTGCACTAGGCCAATGTGGTGGACAGACCCGGGCCCAACAGTAGGACAGTATAATGGGTTGATTATGTATGTCCAAAAAGGAGGAGGTTCTATATTCAGCTGTATGTTTTTTTTTGTGTACCATAACCATAGTGAATTATGTAATTCTCTTCGGATGCAGCGACTCCTGTAATGGCGGTCAAACTTCACTTCAGGTAAGTGGTTTGTTTGTGAGTCACAAATGCGTTGCCGACCTTTTAAAAGAGGATTGGCCCTCCGGTAACCTCACTCACTCGGCGAAAAACAACATAAGCCTTGTTTGACGACGGTTTTCTGTGAGCCTGTGGTATCACTCCGGTCGTACCGGCCCAATAGTGACGAAGCATGTCTCTCCCACGTAAAAAATGATGATGATTTTCCGTTATTTGGCCTTAAATACAAGTAGAAAGTTTGAGAATATTATTCTAAAACCATTGTTATATAAAAATATAATGAAGACACAAAACGTTGATTTGCACACGAAGCAAATATTCAGGGTCTGGGCGTTTGTGTATGTAAGAATTTGTGTTTGTAAACGCACCCACGATACAGGAGAAAATCCTAATGTGGGGCAACGTTTGTTTTTTTTTTTAAAAAAAGAAATACTTGTATGATCTAGTAGTTGTTCCGGGCCTGGGCGTTTGTGTGAATTTATGTTTGTAAACGAACCCACGATACAGGAGATAATCCTATTTGGGGCAACGTTTTTATAGAAGAGAAGAGAAGGGATATTGATAATGGTTATCTGTGTTTCATTCTTTTCAGATATACGGTCGACATGTGTTTATTTATCCTCATGAGTGGAACATGCTGTATATACCAAATCATAATTGCTCATACGCTGAGACAGGTACCTACGTACTCGTTATTTTAATCCATCTGTCATTTTGTATATATTTTTTGCATTTTAAAATTATTCCATGTTAAAATTATTTAATCAAAAGAAAAAATCTGTTTCACATCACATTTATATTATAATAATCGAATGACAAAGTGCCGCGATTATATTTTTTTATATACCACTAAGGTGGAAAACAAGCAAACGGAAAGAAAGGAAAACAGCCCACCGGATGGTAAGCGGTTACCGTAGCATAAGGACGCCTGCAAAACTAGGGGTATCCCTCACGCGAAGTCGACCTTTTAAATTAAGGAGGAATAGTTGGACTGACAGCATAGGAGACAATAGCGTGATGCTTATTCTATCTGGCAACACAACGCTTCCTCGCGGAGCTCTGGCGACCTTGCTCAAAAATAAAAATTAAAAAGTCGAAAAATAAGGATCAGCCTAATAGATTTAGATGGTCCCTGTAACATTATATTTTCTACACAGGCTGTAGAAGGGTTGCCCGGACCAACAACAGGAATTATCAACATAAGATTATACATCCTTATGAGCACCCCTGGCTTGCTTATATTGTGTGTGATCAGGAGCCTTAAGTTACTGGCCCCGTTTGCTATGCTAGCTGACATTTTTGTTGGTGAGATGATTTTGTAATTACTCCCATTAATCACCAACCATTACTTTTGTTATCGGGTTGAATTTGTTATAAGTTATATGTATTTATTTCTATGTGCTCTTTCATAGACATTTTAGTGAGTATTATTTAGATTTTTATCACGACCTTCAAGAAGAAATGCCGAAACAAACTTAAGAATGGTCTTTTGATGCTGCCCGCTATTTCACTAAATTCCCAAAAGAATAAATATTTTTAAGACATAATAGGTAGCCTATGTCCTTTCTCAGGATGCAATGTAATTCCTTGCTACATTTTATCGAAATCTGTTCAACGGTTTAGGCGTGATAGGGAAACAAGAAGACAGACAGATAGATCTATCTGTGATACAAGAGTTACTTTCTCAAAATCAATATGGATTTTAGTATCAAATTTTAACACTATTATATCGATATTTCATATGGCCTTTTGAGGAAAGAGCCAAGTTGTATGAAGAGTGTTTGACATCCTTAATTTACTTTATTATAAACGTGAAAGTTTGTGAGTATGAATTTATGGATGTTTGTTACTCTTTCACGCTAGAAACGCTGAACGGATCTGGATTAAATTTGGCACAGAGATAGATTATAGTCTGGAGTAACACATAAGCTACTTTTTATCCAGGTCGGACCCAATTCTGAAGTCCACGCAGATAAAGTCGCGGGCAGAAGCTAGTACCTAATATTATTGTGCCATTGGAAAGAACTTTGACCAACCCCGTTCATATCAACAGTAAAAACTATCTGCCATCATAAAAACATATGTGTATTTTCAGCCATGTGTGTTCTTACGTCACTGTACTATAGTATACGAACCATAGAGATGAGTGTCGTCGAGCGACCAGCATGGAAAGACATTCACGGATTTGTTAGATTCTGCGGCATATGCATGTATTGTACCTCTGGAATCTGTGTAGCGTTACCAATTGAGAATAACATGAGAAAACCACGGTCCTTCCCTACAGTTATGAAGAGTGGTAAGAAGAATCCCATCTGCAGATGCTTGCCATTTCAAATAAAAGCTTTTCATAAACATACACTAGACAAACAAATATTCATAAATGTCTTTAAATTTTATTTAACGTTTATTTATACTAATATTATAAAGCTGAAGAGTTTGTTTGTTTGTTTGAACGCGCTAATCTCAGGAAGTACTGGTTCGAATTAAAACATATATTTTTGTGTTGAATAGTCCATTTATCGAGGAAGGTTATAGGCTATATATAACATTACACTACGCCTCTTAGGAACGGAGCAGCGCGGGTAAAACCGCAGGCGGGTCGCTAGTTCATAATAAAATACATGCATTTAAAACTTACACTACGCATTGTCAAACTTTGCAACAGTTTGTTGGCGATAGTGGCGCCTTTTTTACACTACACAATAAAGGTAACATATCTTTAGTTTCTAGTACTAAATAGATATTATTATACTTATAATAGCCACTATATCTCACACTTATTTAATTCCATTTCTAGTTATATTAAACTTTATTATTCATAGTCATAAAAATATATTTTTTTGTCTCTTCTTTAATCTCTTAGAAAGTCTATTTTATTATATAATAGCGGAGTTAAGTATTGCCTAGTTCTTTTACCATATTATTATCTTACAAGTAATATTACATATTTAACCTTCTCAGTCTGAACGATACGATATTGATGAGTTATAGTTTCCTTGTATTTATTTATTTTATATTATTCTAGTGATGCACAGGTAGTATTTTAGATATATTAAATAACTAGCGACCCGCCCGCGGTTTCACCCGCGTTGCCCCATTCCTAAGAGCCGTAGCGTAATGTTAAATAGATTAAAACCTTCCTCTTGAATCACTCTATCTATTAAAAATACCATCTCTGTCTATTATAAACCGCTTCAAAATCCGTCGCGTAGTTTTAAAGATTTAAGCATACATAGGGACGGACAGACAGCGACAGCGACTTTGTTTTATACTATGTAGTGATAGCTCATAATTAGGCCTACATTTTAGTTTTACTTTTTTGAACGTTGGTTTCTATAGCATTGTTTTTTAACAACACGCAACTTGTTAAAGTATCGATTTGCACGAAGAGATATTGTAAAAAGTTCGTCTAAGGCAAGTTACGTCATTAATTATCTGGGACCATTATTTCCCATTTAAAAAATGAAAATGCGTGGCGGGTTTACCTTAATTAATTAATGACATTAGCGTATTATAATTGCACTGTGTGATAGAATTAACTATATTTCTGTTACAGCTATGGTCATAGTGATTCTTTTGACCTGCATGACTGGTTTTTTCGGTTATTGGGGCTGGGGCGAAACGTGCAAGAGTCCCATCACAGTTCACATGCCTACTACTACGTAAGATTTTTCAGAAGTCTAGAATTTTTCATAAGTACTAAAATTAGTGATGGTATCTAAAGCGCGGGAAGTAGATTCAATAGGGGTGGGAAGCAACTACCTCTTACTCGATCTTTGACGTTTTTAAGTTTTGCCAAAGCTCCTAGCGTTCATTTCAAAATTGAATTATAATTAACGAACACAGTGTAGGTATTTTTTTTATGGAATAGGAGGGCAAACAAGCAGACGGATCACCTGATGGTAAGCGATTACCGCCGCCCATGGACACCCGCAACACCAGAGGAGTCACAAATGCGTTGCCAACCTTATAAAAGAGGATTGGGCCTCCGGTAACCTCATTCACTCGGCGAAACACAACGTAAGCGTTGTTTAACGCCGTTTTTCTGTGAGGCCGTGGTATTACTCCAGTCGAGCCGGCCCATTCGTGCCGAAGCATGGCTCTCTCACGTAAAAATACCACGTATTTATTTATTTACTGGTTCAACAACTAAGACAAAATAGTATTTTGCTCCAGCCATTTCGGAGATTAACCAGAACAAACAGTAAAGATTTTTTAACGATTAATCTAAATCCGGCAGCAGAATTGCTCTAGCACGTCAGAATTTGGAAATCTTTTTGGCAATATTTGAAGTATTTATTATAACTTGAGAAAAAAAACTCATAGCGAAGCAAACTAAAATGGATTTGAAAGGAGAAGAGTAGTATACAGGATGCTTCAGTTAGAAATGACCATCAAAAATATGCTGTCCTCAAAAAATTACTTCAAAGATCGTCAAAAACAGTGTTTTTAGTGCTTTGAGATTGGTATATCTCCAAATTGTGACATTCTAGCAATTCTGTTGCTGGATTTAGATATTCATCAAAAAATTTACAAAAAATGATGTGTCACACCCATGTCTATAAATATTGTAGACTTTATATTTTAGTGTTTATGAACATTTAATTTACAAAGTTAATTTAGTGAAGGAAAAATTTGACCGCGGGCATCATTCATCAGAGACACCAGACGTAAATTCAGAATGTGAAGGCAAATTTCGACCTGGCGAGTGGCACTCGCGGTGGCTTAATTTGTCATTACGTCTGGTGTATCTAACCAGAAGACGCAGGTACGAATCCCGCCCGCGCACGATTTTTTCCTTCACTAAAATATAATCTTAGCAAAAAAGTTACAAAATGTTTTATAATTTACAGGTTCACAACAGTTCTCCAATTTCTTTTGGTGATGATGCTGTGCACGACGTTTGCCGTTCAGTTTTGGGTACCGTTCCGAATAGTGTGGTACTATATCATGAGGTTAGAGATTTTATTTATGTAAAAGGTTTGACGCTTTACATGGTATAAAGACAAATTCTGTGTCGTGCTCATGTCACCCTTACTGAAGCAGTAAGAGTGACACGACACGCTTGTCTAAGATTTCGTTCCCGAATGGCGAGTCACACGAGATTCTTTCCATAAATAGCTACGACGACATTGCCTCTTTGATATAATAAGACATAATAACATTATTATTATTTTAACAGGAACTATGTACAGTCAACAGCTCATCAAGTTACCACAAACTGTCAAATTTCTGTAATGGATAATCAACTCTATTATTTTGAGATTGTATTGAAAATCGATTGAAGAATTTTTTTGTATTCGTGATAGGCTTACGCTTTACCGCCATTTCACCTGTTGTTAAGTGAGACTGCGATCTTCGATGGAGCGCGCTTGGGAAGTGCATTCCATATTTCAGCGGTACGCATGATAAAAGTGGACTTAAAGCGTTTCGTTCGGGCTTTTGAATCGGAATTCGGAATCGATGACGTTTTTTTGTGATTCTGATCGTCCGATAGTAGAAAGGGCTAGGGGGAATAAGATCATGGAGATCTAATGCACACTCCGAAATGTATCCGATAAAAAACCGATAAGCTATCAACTTTGCGGCGATGTTCCAGACTTTGGTGTTTAGCCCGGACAAGGGAGTCGTTGCCAATGAGCTTCTTGGCGCGTTTCTCGACGGACTCCAAGTCTCGAGCTGGTACTTAGCCGATCCATCCCAAAGGTGCGAACAGTACTTCATGCACGACCGAACTTGTGCTTGATACAATGTGAGCAATTGTTCCGGCGTGAAGTAATGCCGCACCTTCGAGACATAATTTGACAGTTTTAAATACCTTGATGTGCTGTTAACCGTACCTACGTAGTGTGTAGTGTTGTTCGTTTTCTGATGAAACTGTAGGCGTGCCTCGATATGTTAGCCGCCACGACTGGCGTTGGCGATGGCGTACAAATGACAGCATATTTTAAGGGTCCGGCGGAAGTTGGATTGCCCACAAAAATGTAATACCGAAATAAATGGTAATCCAGACAATATTCTATCAAATTATGTTATTTTCGGATTTTGATACCGTTAATCTAGGTTCCTACGGTACTATTTCATCTACTACTACTTCATTGGCTTTAATATTTCAAAACTATTTTTTGTCATTTCCCTAATTTCTATTAATTATTTGTTTTACAGAAGCAGAACAGCAGCGTGGGAAAGGATGTATCGCCTTCTCATGGCTATAGTTGTGACGGGGGTAACTCTGGCATTCCCTGACCTGATACCAGTCATGATATTTGTGAGTTTATTTATTCGCTCGCTGGCGCCTAACAATTGGTAGCGACAAGCGCGCTGGTAACCCGCCGTTGGCTTTTTATATTAACGTTATCAAATATAGACTGCGTCATTAGTCTAGTGGTCCCAAGCGTGACTGCTACGCTAGAGGTCTTGGTCTTGGTCTTGGTCATTCGGTCCCCAGGTCGAGCAAAGTGTTACTGGGTTTTTCTGTGAAATTCTCAGTAGCAGCTCTGGATTTGTGCACGGTTAATGGAAATAGGCTCACTCCCTATCACATGGGACCTAAACATACCGGCGAACTCTGCCTAACCCTTCGGGGAATACAGGCGTCATGGTATGTTAAAATGTAGTATTCGGCATACGATTTTATTGTCAAATTTAAATGACAAGTTAATCGCTGGGTTGGAGCGGTACCGTTATGGTGTCTGTATAATGTGCCATGACCTTTAGGCGTGATGGTAAGTTTTATATGTATTATTAGAGATAAGTAAACCCAGTAGTGTAGGTATACCTACTGATACCAAATATTTAAAAAAATGTTACTATTTTCAGCTCGGTCAATTCTTTATGGGCTTCATAGGAATCATATTTCCAGCAGTTATTGAAGTTTTAGTTAACTATGAAATTGACCATGAGAATAGAATCTGGTAGGTTTATTGTTCCATATATTTCGTTGTTTTGATTAAACTATTGCAAGTCCTTCTAATTCTTCCTTGGCATTACAATCGTTGACAAAAGATTATTTAGATAGATAGATAGATAGACTTTTTGAAGAAGATTCTTCTTCCAAAACTCTATCTATCATTTATTGAAATAAAAATACTTTTTATGGATTTTATCGTGTTACATTGTTATTATTTTGTCAAGAAAGATGCTATAGGTACCAAAGGATACGGTGAGCTCATTCTGCATGAATCGGATCGCTAATAAATTAACAAAACTGTAAGATAGCTGTTAGTCATTTTAACATGATGACCTCCAACACTATGGTGTAAAACGTCTTAGTGGGTTAAAGGTCTACCCGTAACCATGGATGCTGCAAAGGATCCGAAAAGTCGGGAAATAAATAATATCAATACGCGATAAAATGCGAAACAAGAGTTTTATTTCAATGTGTAATATTAGCGTTAGTGTCTTAAATCAGTAAGAAGATTATTTACTTTAGATTTGTTTTTATTCTTGATAGGCTTACGCTTGACCGCCAGTTCGCCTGATGTTAAGCGACACTGCGATCTACGATGGAGCGCGCTTAGAAGAAACCGATGCACTCGTAATTTAAAGACACCCAGATTATATCTATCGGGGAAGTAGACATTTCAGCGGTACGCATGAAAAGTTAACTTAAAGCGTTTCGTTCGGGTTTTTGGTATGTCCACAATGAAACGATGACGCTTTTACGTGCTTTTCGTTATAGGCAAGTATCTAATCAAAATATCTTTTCATTTGCAGGTGGAGATTGTGTAAGAACTTTACAATGATCGTCCTCGGGCTATTTCTCAGCGCTAGTGCTTTTTACTCAATAACATAATGATATACATACTTATTCGGTTAGATTTTACAGCAACAAGCTTATATTATGTATGACACGGCAGCCGCAATTAGAACTGAAGTCACTGAATATCGTTATTTTAAACAATGAAGCAATTGGATTCATAGTTTCTATATTAATGTTCCACTGATCTGGTATCGTCATGCGACGGGTTGTTTACCTCCCTAGTCGAGCTATCCAATGACTGATGCACGCGTACCGTCAGATGGGACTGGTCTACTTAAAGCCGCAATGGCTCTTTCTTCTAAAGGCTATTTCAGACATTGCCTTACATTGGAACTCACATATTTGCTACTAAGTATTATGTCTGGACTTTAAAAGAGACCGTGTTTCTCTGAGTTTGTTTCGATGTTTCTTCTCAGAGGTCGTCAGTTAGGAAATGCCGGTGTCATCTAGTTAAAAAAACATTGACTTGTAAAAGTGTTCATTTTTTTTATGGAATAGGGGGACAAACGAGCAGACGGATCGCCTGATGGTAAGCGATTACCGCCGCCCATGGACACCCGCATCACCAGAGGAGTCACAAGTGCGTTGCTCGCCTTTTAAAAGGGGATTGGGCCTACCTCTCTAACCTCACTCACTCGACGAAATACAACATAACCGTTATTTGACGCAGGTTTTCTGTGAGGTTCATAAAAGATCTATTTACGGAAATAAATATTATTATCATTTATTCAATTTTAAACACAACTTTTCATCCACACAACACACCCATATTCAAACCACACATCGCTAAAACTATAATTTTATAGTAACCACTATTACTCATCCTTACTAATATTATAAACGTGAAAGTTTGTGAGTATGGATGTCTGGATGTATGGATGGAAATTTGGCACAGAGATAGATTATAGTTTGGAATAACACAGGCTACTTTTTATCCAGGTCGGACCCAATTCTCAAGTCCAGGCAGACAAAGTCGCGGGCAGCAGCTAGTATTATATTATTATCTGCTACTATTAACTTTCGCCAGGAATACTAAAAAGCAATGTACTTATTGAATATAAAACCTAGAACTAAGTAGGTAGGAAGACACTGTTTCCTGAGATACAGGTTTTTTACCTAGTTCAGGAGACAGAGCTCTTTTCTATTGAGACATTTGATTGTTAATAAAATATTTGATTATTATTAGTCTTTTCGACTGCCTCATTAGTCTAGTGGTCCCAAGCGCGACTGCTACGCTAGAGGTCCTGGGTTCGATCCCCAGGTCGAGCAAAGTGTTATTGGGTTTTTCTATGAAATTCTCAGTAGCAGCTCGGAGTCTGGATTTGTGCCCGGTTAATGGCAATAGGCTCGCCCCCTATTACATGGGACCTCAACACCGGCGAACTGTGGGTGTACATTAGTACGCCTCTGTCTAACCCTTCGGGGAATACAGGCGTGATGGTATGTTATTAGTCTTTTATACTATGTACATACGTGATTGCTTTACTAAATGTAGTGATAGTTTTAAAATAGCCAGATTTTTTTCGCGCGATGTGCTTTTGTTCTTAAATCTTTTTAGTAAATTTGATTTTGTTGCTCCAAGAAGCAGATAAAATGTATCCTTTCAGCTTATGAGCTGTTTTTATAAAATAGCAATAACAATGCCAAATATTATTTAACATGGTATTCTGTGTTAAAATTTAGTAAAATATTCTATAAAAACCTTTTTACATATTTTTTAAGTCACGTTTGTAAAAATTTATTGTAGTGATGTGGTCGTGATCGATAATTGCATTATATTTTTGGTTTAGTCCATGTTGAATCCCCACAATCTCTACCCCCGGCCATGTTAAACCTCTAAATGTCGTCCACGTTCAACCCCAGGGGAGGAACGTGGATTTCAATACATTGGTAATTTTTCTTTGTCCATATTTTAACCCCAAATGTTAGGTATCTAATAATAAAAAAAATAAGTAATACTGAGACTAAAAGTATATTAATTTTCTTTAGAATTAATCTTTTAAATCTGTTTAAAGGACATGATTTTTTGGTAAACAATGATGATGAAGGCGATTTACTTTACGATTTACACCGTATAGTTACCAGCACATAAGTTGGCCACAGATTTAGTAGTGGCCGCCTAAGAGTAATAGGCGTCCTCCGCGCTTTGAAGTCACAAAATAAAAATGAAATAAATCACTACTTGTAGACGGAATATCAGCCATTATGATAAGAAATAACAAATAACAACTGTTAATAAAGTAATGCACTTGACAACAACTGGACAACCCCTAATGGGATAGAATTCACTCATTTGTATTACAAAATAATAGTTGAAATATAGGACAAATAGAAGGTATACAGACATAAAATTAAGGATAATAGCAATAAATTCAGGGTAGATGAGAAAATCTTTTGTGTTTTACTGCCCATTGAGGGTTGAACGTGGATTAAAAACATGCATAAAGTATGTCCATGTACATCCCTGGGGGGTTGCACGTGGACATCATTTAGGGGTTCAACATGGCCGGGGGTAGAGATTGTGGGGGTTCAACAAGGACTAAACCATGGACTTTTTTTGTTACATTTTAATGTTTCTCACATTTTGTATAATTAAAAAGAATTATACTTGCTTGAATGGTTCTTTCTTTAATTACCCAACTACGAAAAAAGGAAAGGTAATGAGTTTAACAGTCTTTCTATAATGCTTCGAGGTTAACTGTCAATGGATGGTCCATTATAATTTTAATGTTTCCTACACTTTGTATATTTAAAAAGAATTATACTTGCTTGAATGGTTCTTCCTTTATTTTATAATGCTCTAAAGTTAACTGTCAATGGATGGTCCATTATAATTTTAATGTTTCCTACACTTTGTATATTTAAAAAGAATTATACTTGCTTGAATGGTTCTTCCTTTATTTTATAATGCTCTAAAGTTAACTGTCAATGGATGGTCCATTATAATTTTAATGTTTCCTACACTTTGTATATTTAAAAAGAATTATACTTGCTTGAATGGTTCTTCCTTTATTTTATAATGCTCTAAAGTTAACTGTCAATGGATGGTCCATTATAATTATGTATAAGACGGTGTTTCTTTGATCTTTAAAGCTTAGTCAATGGTGGCATTTGAATTTGATATTTTATCTGTAAATACTGAAGTATTTTGCAATTTTTAAAAAATGGGAGCTGTGGGACCGTCGGTAGGTATGATGGATTTATTATGTACTTAAGTAGGTATGTATATTAATGGGTTTATTATGTACATAAGTAGATAATGTATAAAAAATATATAAAAATATAATGATTACCTATATAAGTAGTTAGATACTTATATCTTGTGTTTTATTTAATCTAATATATGTATATTCCATTTACAAGTGACGGTGAAATAACTATAGTTATTGTCACTACATTTTAGAGTTTAATTTATAAATGGTAAATAGATTACATTCTTTCTTCATTACTTTGTATTTATTGTGAAATAACGGAGCTTATTGGACGTCTCTAACGAAATAACGATAGCGATTAACGTTTTGTCTAAAGTTATAATATACTAGCGACCCGCCTGCGGTTTCACCCGCATTGCTCTGCTCCCATTGGTCGTAGCGGCATGTTATATTGCCTATAACCTTCCTCGATAAATGGACTATCCAACACAAAAAGTAATATTTTATGTCCAACTAGTAGTTCCTGAGATTAGCGCGTTCAAACAAACAAACAAACAAGGTACCTCTCGATGGTTTTCTCCAAATAGTAAGAGATCTGGGATTCGTGGTTACAATTATGTGAAAATTATATAATAGATGCAACTGAACGACTGTTGGGAAATTCTGGTTTCGGAGATCAAGTTGAGTTTGGCTTGGTATCTCCCTTTGGGTCGCTAAGTTACCGGGCTCATTTAATGTTCTTCACTTTACTAAGAATTATACGTAGCCTTCACAATTTAACAATAACCCCAAATTCACTAAACTGAAACGTTGACTAAACTATTAAAGTTAGTACAAACGCGTGTAGTTAGTTGGGGCGAGTCGTTCCGTTACGACTTTGTATTGTAACCATATGAGCGTTTGTGCCGATTAATCTAAAACCCTAGGTAGGTTAGCCATGTTCAAAATGAGGAATCTGACAATTATATGAATTTTACAATATTAATTTTAGATGAGGATTGAAGTCACGATTGTCAATCGCCCAGTAAGGGCGATTGGCTTCCACGCTGCGGGTTTGGTTACCACACCGAACAGATGTTTATACTTGGTCTATAGGTGTGTACACCTACAGGTGTACCTGTAGGCGAATGTGAAAAATTGTATAAAGTATCTTGGGAAACTCCTCATTGGTATGACTAACTGGATAAAGCAGCTTATTAATAGGCCACATAATTGCACAAAGAAATTGCTCGAAAATTATCCAGGTTACAAGCCCTTCGTAAATTGTAATGTTTGACACCTACCAACTAAAACCGCCGTTTTTGGGACGGAGCTACGAGATCTCCAATTGAACGCACCGATGGTTTTGTGCTTTGCCTCTAGCACATCTCAAATGGCCAGCATATCTTTTCAGAGGTCGTCAACTAAGAAATGCCAGCGCCATCTCGTATTAAAAACTTAAAATCTTTACTGTCTTTAAATCCATTTCCAGAAAATAATATTATTTATGTATCTAACGAACAATACTGACGTCCGGGAGCATATAGGTATGAGTCTTAATTCAAGAGTAACTTTTACAAATAATGTACTTTTTATGGAAAACCGTCTAACGATTATCTGAAGAAACATGAATCGGATACAGATCCGTAACAATCTTCATGAATGGCCACCCTAATCTTAACCCTAGGAGCTATTAACCAGTAATGATAATTGCTTTTCCACATTCCACAGATTTTGTGGTCATGTCCGCTCTGTATGTAAAGCGGGGTTGCCATTGTAAAAAAACTTTTCTGTATAAAATATCCCAACCTTGAACCCATTTTGCGGTAGTTCTCGCAAGTTTAGATCATGCAAATCGTACGGTACACGGCACATTATGGTATACAAAACTCAAATTTATTTCAACGTTTTTTAATTTATTCTCCGAATAATAGTTTATTATCCATTGGGAAAATTTGACAGTTTGTGGTAACTTGATGTGCTGTTGACTGTACCAATACTATACCTACCGATACAGAATTGAAATTTCCGTCAGTGATTTCAAAATAAAAGCCAAAATGCTATATAGAAAGAAAGAAAACATATTTATTACACACGCAGCAATACATATAGTTATCTTTTTGTGACTTTTTTGCATTTTCCATGCTAAGATTATTAAGTTATTTTTTAATAAAGGAAAAAATTCAATCGCGGGCAGGATTCGAACCTGCGTCTTCTGGTTTGATATACCAGACGCTCTGACCTCTAAGCCACCGCGAACCCTACCCGCATGATTGAAATTTTGCCTTCACATTCTGAATTTACGTCATAAGGTGACGTTGGTGACATCTCTGAGAGGCAAGTTACATTACTTACTCTCTACCAGTCAAACCTTTGAGTTTGGCAGTAATTTGACGACACGATTGGCGTAGCGGTTGAGCGATCGGCTTCTGCGCCATGTGTTGTGGGTTCGATCCCCACACGGAGCAAATATTTGTATAATCTACAGGTAGTTGTTCCGGATCTGGGCGTTTGTGTATGTGAGAATGTGTGGTTGTAAACGCACCCACAATACAGGAGAAAACCCTAGTGTGGGGCAAAGTTTTTTTAAAAAAAAAAAGATTATAACAGGTATGTCTCAGGTTATTCTCAACCCAATATATCCTCGTCTGATAATACGTCCTCCGATATTATTTTACGTAGGTACAGATTGTTATAATATAATATATATTCACTGGAATGTTGTAGCCGACACGGGCTCGTCAAATGATTACACTTTATTGGGACAATCGGCGAGCGACGAGGGAATATCAATGCAAATTCTATTGGTGTGCGTGTAGGTTCACCAAATATTTGCGTTTCAACGGACATGGCCTGCGTTTGATGCCATATTTATTCAATGCTGTCAATAGTATATTATAATAATTAGATTGACATCCTGCTACACACTTTGGTCAAAATTGGTTCTTGGTAAATGATGAATTTACACAATATATTACAAATATAATTGCTACTTCAAATCCTGCTACCCTACTGTACAAAATGTGTGTGTGAATCGCGTTAGTGCGTTTTTCACAGTTCGAACGTTCAAAGTGGTATTAGTAAGGTACTTGTCCCACCGCCGACGATGAAAGAAAAGTGAGTAAAGCTAAAAACTAGAAACGAGTTGGTGAGCAGCGGGAAGCGAGTGTGTATTTCCGATAATTTTGTCGCTAAGCTATAAAGAGTGCGAGTGCGACGGGCGATACACGTGTTCCCAACGAGAAAAGACCGACGTGAAAATTTGTTCCAAGTAACTATGGATGAGTTTTTTATTGAATGTATCCGACAATATCCCTGTCTTTGGGACACAAAAGTGAATTCATATAAACAATCATAACTCTCGGTGTGAATTCTGACTGCCTAGCGAGCATTATTGAGCAAGTATCGCTGAGCGAGTATTATCTTTGATAGCTCGAGCGAGTTCTCACCGGCAGTGTACGATACAGTCAGCAATAAACTATTAATATATGCAGCTCTTTTGTTTCCACAGAATGTTTAACTATTGAACGTTGCTTGAGCGAGAAAATAGCCGATAGTTAGTCACTTCCTCGCCGGCGGTGGGACAACTACCTAATACATTAAAAGTGAAAACATAACCCTCCTTCTAGCACAGTTAGATAAAATATATACTGTGCGACATAGTTAATTATCAAACAATCAATCTATAAAATATGTATACGACATCTTCTGTGTTTTAGTCGTAAGGCAAACATGCCCAGGACAATGATGCCAACCCACAAAATGTGGTGTAGATAGGTCACATGTGTGATAGATTAGCTTCATCATCATCATTAGCAACCTATTTACTCTCACACTGCTGGGTACGAGTCTCGAACCCTCCCTTTTTAGTTAAGTTATGACCCACCAAGCTATCATAGTCTGGATTGGAATACTTCACATGCCATGCAGATTTCCCTTATCATTCCACTTGGCTATCATCGTTTAATGTTTTGTTTGAGTCATAAATCTGCTTATTAAATTAAAAGAAGGTTAGATTACTTGGATAGCAGTTCTTAATAACGATTAATTGACCCCACTTTGCTTTGGTGAATGAGTACAAAAAATTCCGATGTTTGTTCTGGAAAGCTGGTGACACTACACGCCAGTATAGCACTAATATAAAGTAATGGACATATTGTGCCTACACGCTGCACTGTTGCCGTGTGATACTGACTTCGTATCGACCTCCCTAAAACTCCCCAGGGGGTAGTAAAGGCGGAGGGATTATGGTGGGATGATAGGCAAACATCTATAGGTACTAATATTAAAAAGAGGAAAGATTTGTATGTAAGTATGTTTGTAACGAATTGGCTCAAAAAGTATTGGACCGATTTCAAAAATTCTTTTGCCGTTAAAAATCTACATTATCACTGAGTAACATAGGCTATATAACATCACGCTACGCCTCTTAGGAACGGAGCAGCGCGGGTGAAACCATGAGCGGGTCGCTAGTTTCTAATACAAGGTGTATCAATACAAAAAGCTATACACGCAAGGATGATATAGTACTTACTTATAATGAGCAAAAGTTGTTCAGAAACTTTATTTATCAACCTTCATTTATTTACACCTGTTAAAACGAATAATTTTTTTTTTTGTACCATAAGGCAAACGGTTCGCCTGATGGTGAACCGGAACCGCAGCATAGGCTGGCGCATTGATGGCGAAAAATAAATAAATTAAAATTGGAAATTGGCAGGCTAAGCGAATACCTATGGGAAAATGTGATGCCAGCGGCATCGTGCAACGAAATAATATAAATTATTTCTGAAAATATTGCTCCTACTGTCTCCCAGAAGCAAATTGAAAGCCACTTACCTCGATCGACTCACAGGCCAGCAAATAAACTCCTGCGTATACTGTACTCTCCTTAGAATCAGCTGTCTTCGAAGGTCACACACTACACTGCACTAGAGCTATGTGACACTTGTAAGTACATCCTAGAAAGGGACTATCGTATTTGAAATTTCAACTATAATGTCATAAAATTAAGCTATATTATACTTAAGTACAAATCTTTACCTAGAAATCGCTCTCGGTGTCGTGCTGCCCGTGGGGCCGAGCTTAAGTCAACAAACACTATATTCTGTAAAAGTTGTTTTAGTTGTATTCCTGTTTTTGTCATTTTAAAATCATTAAAGAATAGAAAAAAGCATGTTATTATTGTCAATATGTATCTTGTTTAAATATTAAAGTTATGGAACATAGTTTCAGTTTAACGATAGTCAACATGAGACGAAATATAAGACAACTTGTATATCCAGCTCAATACTTAAGGTTCGTCGAAAGCGAGTTCAATTGATTTATCAAAGTAGGTACCCACAATTTAACAACAGAAATGTAACATAATTGATTACTTTTTCATGGTATGACTGTACGCTGCAATCAAATCGTTGTCCTTTGTTTTTCTGGCAGTATCCATCAATTTATCTGGGCTACAACTTACAAAACAGTACCTATTATTTAATTAATATAGGTACCTAGTAATTAAATAATAGTATTCGCCTTTCCTTTTCTCACAAGTCCATCCAAAGGTTGTCTGTATGAGATCGCTATTAGCGATAAGACCGCCCATTGTACCTTTCTATGACTTATGAAACTGTACTTTATATTAGTTTTTTGGTGTGCAATAAAGAATACTCTATCTATCTACCTAGTATTTGAATTCAATTCACAGATTTGTTTGATTTTGGATCTATTCTTGACTATAATTTGATCAAAATAACTGCGCCGATCTGAAGATAGCTGTTCCGAACAGCCGCAATGGTCAAATAACTTAAATAGTCCTGAGCGCGACTGCTATGCTAGAGGTCCTGGGTTCGATTCCCAGGTCGAACTAAGTGTTATTGGGTTTTTCTATGCAATTCTCAGTAGCAGCTCAAAGTTTTAAATACGTGTAGCTGAAATAATAAAATTATGTAGCTCATGCCGACACAATTTACGACGAAGAAAGGTGTCCCTAATTATTTTAACCGTTAGCTTTTAAAATTCAGTGCTACGACAAATCAGCCAACAAGCACACGATTGGCGTCGCGGTTGAGTAATCGGCTTCTGCGCCACGTGTTGTGGGTTCGAACCCCACACGGAGCAAATATTTGTATGATCTACAGGTAGTTGTTTCGGGTCTGGGCGTTTGTGTATGTGAGAATTTGTGTTTGTAAATGCACCCACGATACAGGAGAAAATCCTAGTGTGGGGCAACGTTTTTATAAAAAAAAGCGATAGAAATAAATAACAGTCAAGGTAAATATTTCTACGTAGGTACTTACATTTGGTTGTAAAACACACGGTTATTAAAATTTCACAGACTTCTCGTACACGAGGTAAATAAATCTTGTTCTGATAACGAGTACCTATGTAAATTTTGTTAGGATGATAAAGTGATATTACTTTATAATGATCTACACAGTATACTCATAAAAGATTATGATTTCTCATTACATTGTCGTGCATAATTAATTACTCGATTCGATAAATTTTTATGGTTTATTAAATTAAAATAAAAAACCGAACTAGTGCGAGTCAGAATCGCTCACCGAGGGTTCCGTACCGTAATTTGTAGATATATTATATTATAATTAATAAAAAATATCTAACTATACAAATGTATAGTTAGATATTTCCGTATACTTGTAGTATTACTTGCCAAATGTCATTGTTCTAGGTTAACGGAAAATACCCTATAAATTTTGATTCCCTTGAGAGTCTTTTGCGGCATAAACGGCTGAATCTTTTTTTACGATAACTTAGAAGTTTAATTTTTCACATCTTCAAGGGACTGTAGACCTGAGTATATGGTAATTTCAACTCGATACCTCCATGCGTTCCCGAGATAAAGGGTCTTGATAGTCAGACGGACGGACTGACAACAAAGTGATCCTATAAGGGTTCCGTTTTTCCTTTTTAGGTACGGAACCCTAAGAATAAAAAATATTTACCGTACTTACTCGTCAAGTAACAAATTACATAATTTATTATTATTTAACCTTAATTATCAGGCTACTTAGGCCCATAGATATATATGGCTTTACCTTACAGACTAACATATATATTATAATACTAGCTTTTGCCAGCGACTTCGTCCGCGTGGAATAGTTACTTTGTTCCCTAGTTCTTCGCCCGCGGTTTCATCTGCGTTGCCCCGTTCCTAAGGGTTGTAGCGTGATGTTTTATAGCTCAACCTTTCTCATGAATCACTCATTTTCCCAAAATTTCCCTTCACTGCTCTGCTCCTATTGATCGTAGCGTGATGAAAAGTATACTATAACCTGCCCAGGAGTATGAAGAACAATTGTACCAAGTTTCGTTGAAATCCGTCGAGTGGTTTTTGTTTCTATAACGAACATACAGACAGACAGACAAAAATTTTACTGATTGCATTTTTGGCGTCAGTATCGATCACTAATCACCCGCTGATAGTTATTTTGGAAATACATATATTTCATGTACAGAATTGACCTCTCTACAGATTTATTATAAGTATATAGATTATAAATTGCGTTAGTATAATAAAAACTTCAACTATGTTAGTAAACACTTCACTTAGGGCTTGTACACAAAACACGGATGCGACGTCGCATCGTAAAAATCTACGAGGTCGATCATTAAATTTCGAGGTAGATTTTTACGATGCGACATCGCATCGCTGTTTTGTGTACAAGCCCTTAGCACTAGTCATTAAGCGTTCCGGTGGCACGTCCGTGGAAATGACGGAACACCACATCCTGCGGCCAAAAGTCTTCTTCAAATTACACATTGCCAACAACACAATATTTGGATTGACAGAGAACTGCTAAATTTGAATTGCGAACAACAATTATACTAGACAAATGCATTTTTGCTTAAATCATGATAAAAAACCTTCATGTTGACACAGCTGGCGCAGTAGGGAATTCACTGACCTCTTATACTCTATAGGTACAGAGAAGTGAATACTCAGATATTAGAATTAGTTCCGATTTGCACAATTTGAACGCGATTCATGATTTTTATCCTCAAATGTACACTCAGTACTGTGTCACTTTCTCCGTTTGGTGTACAATCTACTATTTTATGCTGCCTATTGATCTAATAGACACAAGTGAAGCTGCCGACCGTGACTTCAATTCCCAGGTGTAGCAACTTGTTATTATTTTTTAATTGGGTCTGGTAATTAGTAACACAACTATGTATTAAAAAAAATATGTCTAAAAATATATGTAATGCAATATTAATCATTTTGCTTAATTGTGATAATTTTAATTAATTATACACAGCTGTTAAAACAACTATGTCGACTTTTACGTTTGTGTGTTCTTTATTCTTATAGTACATACGTTGTTCCTTTCTTATTTCATTTTGCTCAAAAAATTAGATTACAAAAATCCTCATGCAATGCCACTTCTCTAAAATCGGGTTCGTACAAGTAAACCTATGGAAAAATCCTGCATATTTGAGACATTTATTCGACGACATATCCTGTCTGCCAGCTGGTACTATATGGAACTCTGAAAGGATTCTCAATCGCCAAAATAGGTGCCAATGAAAACCAAAATTATTAGTTAGTATTACTAAATGTAAAGAATGAAAATGTCATAGAAAAAAAAGCAATGTAACTTATTGTTTGGAAGTTTCTTGATTTGTGTTACAAAAATTAAATTAAACATCCATCAGTTCAATGATTTTTTAACATAATATTGTTGCTAATTACAAATCGAGCGTTACAAATCAATTGCGATAATGTAGGTACTGGAATTCTTAAGATTTATTTTTTTTCAATTTAAAATATTCAGAGCTAAAGGTGTCTCTATGCGTAGATACAAATGTACATACCAAATGTTTTTATAAATTCTTTTAAATTTACTACAACATAAGAATTCATTTTTAAATCATCATCAGCCTATATCAGTCCACTGCTGGACGTAGTCCTCCCCCAATGTACTCCATTTCACTCTGCCCTCAGATTGTTGCATCCAGTTCCCACCAGCAATATTTCGCAAATAATCACTCCATCTTGCCGGTGAGCGTCCTACACTACATAAATTACATCCTAATTTGTAAAATATTTACAAACAACTCTTTAACACGATATAAAATTAAGAATCGAAGATAATTTCTTCTTCTTATTTTAATATTTAGCCAATTATTTTCACCTTCACATAATTAAATCTTAAATTCGTTTGAGTACAATTTTTTTCACTATAGTGTACAGCAGAAGGCCGCGCTGACTCGTCCGCGAAGAACATTTAATTGACACAAGATCAAACTACTGAAAGATATGGTTGTGTGCTGTGTTTAAATATTGTGGCAAAAATATGGAATTGAATTCAAATTACGTGAGTGTTTTTTTTTACTAAATTATAAAAAACGAAGCTTCTTCTTTCATTTTTGTTTAGATTTGGTTGGATTTGTGCCCGGTTAATAGGCTCGCCCCCTATTACATGGGACCTAAACATACTGACGACTGTGACTATTTATACCTCTCTGCTTACTACGTTTTGGTACCTGTCAATGTAATAACACAGAAGCTAAAAACTTACATCATATCGTACTTAATATACTTGATATTGATTTAGATCTTAACACTTTCCTAAAGATAATATGTAGTTTGTGTCTACGTCCAACTAATATCAATTACAGTATCAATTGATACAAAGAACTGCTTGTTTTAGGTAAATAAGGTCACAGCATGACTAGCTATAAAACCAAGGCTTTGTTATATCAATATAATCTATACTACACCACGATGGCTTACATAAAATAATATTTAATTAAAAGTAAAACCGCCTTCAAAATCATAAAAAAATAATGATAAGTGCAAAACAGTTTCGGAAGTCGGTGCCTTCGATTTGGTTGGATCTTTTGCTTTCACCACCGAATTCCGAAACCATTTTGTACATATTTTTTTTATGTTTTTGAAGGCAGTTTTACTTTTTGTTAGAAATTATTAGTTTTTTTTTAACGTTGTCCCGAACTAGAATTTTCTCCTGTATCGTGGGTGCGTTTACAAACACAAATTCTCACATACACAAACGCCCAGACCCGGAACAACTACCTGTAGATCATACAAATATTTTCTCCGTGTGGGGATCGAACCCACAACACGTGACGCAAAAGCCGATCGCTCAGCCGCTACGCCAAACATGTCGTCGAATTTATTATATTATCAGTTATTATTATTATTATATTATTAGTTATTATATTAACAGTTATTTTATTTCAAAATTTTGAGTGGCAAGTAAAATTTACGTACCTAGACGGTGTCTACAGTTGTTCGGTTGGTACGTGTTATTGTCATTTTGTTCTAAATTTCACCTCTTTCATTTTAACTCTTTCATTTAAAAAATATTTTTTGATATCGGTCCACAACTGACAAAAATATCGGTGAACATTCATAAAAAATATACATTCACACGAAAATAGAACCTCCTCTTCTTTTGAAGTTGGTTAAAAAATACTATCACGCTTATATCTCCCGAAGGGTTCTTAGGCTTCTAAAACGAACTTGTTAGTTGTGGTAAAGTGACAATGGTGAATCAATCCCCACCGTAGGCAGGTCACCCTTCCACTGCCTACGGTCTCCGTTGGTGGGGATTGATCCCTGCTTGGTGCTTGATCACTGAGATAAGTCAATGTCAAAGTCAAAATCACTCTTATTCAAGATACGACTACTAGGTAGTAGGTACTTGTAGGCATTTTTAGGGTACCGTGCCTCAAAAGGAAAAACCGGAACCCTTAGTTCGTTTCACTTTGTTGTCCGTCCGTCCGTCTGTCTATCTTTATTTCGGGAACCCGTGAAGGTATCTAGTTGAAATTAAAACCATATACTCAAGTCTACGGTCCCTTGAAGCTGTGAAAAAATCAAACTTCTAAGTTAACGTAAAAAAAAGATACGGCCGTTTATGCCGCAAAAAACGTATATTTCGACACTCTCAAGGGAATCAAAATTAATTAAAGTACGTAATGAAATTTGTACGGAACCCTCGGTGGGCGAGTCCGACTCGCACTTGTCCGGTTTTTTTACATTATAGACAGCCCCCAAAACGCCAGCCCTTCACCGCTTCCTAGTGTTTTCGCTAGGAAGAAGATGTGGCGAAACAATCTCCTACACAACACTTTTCTATCTGTTAAGTTACTAAGGCGTTAAAAGTAACTTAAAATAGAATTTTAATTCTTGTATGGGTTACATAATTAATAAAAAAAAATTCACCGCTACATGTCAGCCAGCGCACACGTCACATATTATGGCATCGTAGTTAATACTTGAGCATTATATCTATATACCTATATAAAAGAAAACCTGACTGACTGGCTAACGTATCAACGCACAGCCGAGACTACAGGAGCTAGATCTCTGAAAGTTTGCATGGTGGTTCCTTTTGCACTGTAGACGAGCACTAAGAAAGGATTTTTGCAAAATCAACCCCTAAGGTGGTAAAAAGGGGGGTGAAAGTTTGTATGAATGTCTGCACACTACCATGCGTTTGACATACACACACACACACACATCCCTATTTACTCGAATCGAATTTAGAACGTCACAACTTTACTCGGTGGACGGGGTGGACCGCAATAGTTATCACTGACAGACATTTCACCTGAAATAAATGAATTCATTATCTTCAGTCTTGCTATTACAATTTAACGGAGCTACAAGACGTGGGAGAGCCATGCTTCGGCACGAATGGGCCGGCTCGACCGGAGTGATACCACGGCCTCACAGAAAACCGGCGTCAAACAAGGCTTACGTTGTGTTTCGCCGAGTGAGTGAGGTTACCGATGCCCAATCCCCTTTTAAAAGGCAGGCAACGCACTTGTGACTCCTCTGGTGTTGCGGGTGTCCATGGGCGGCGGTAAGAGCTTACCATCGACGAACCGTCTACTCGTTTGTCACCCTATCCTATAAAAAAACAATAGTAAATACCTATTCTATTTGTTTAATTTAATATACCATCACGCCTGTAATCCCTTTTAAAGAAAGAGCTGTCGCAGCTTCATGTTGACCTGTCTTAACTGACGGCACGCGTCCATCAGTGTCCATCGTGTAGCTCAACCATTATTTAATAAGATATTTACGTTTATCTATACGAATAATATAAATATAATATACAACCTGCAACAGAATAAACGCAAAACCACTGTAATCGATTCAGTAGTCGATTCTGAACAATCTACTTATTCAAAATCGACCACCGAATCGATTACAGTGGTTTTTAATATGTGTTGTTTCCAAAAAAAAATTTGTAATTCCTGAAATATGGCCCCCTGAATCATCAGTGGGTCGAGGTATGGAAAACTGAAACCTATTTGCACAAATTGTTATTGTGTGCGTGTGCGCATCAATATTATAGTCGTTGCGAGTACGATTGTGGTACGGTCACAAGTTTTATGTTTAGCTGATATAACTAATTACTTAAAACAAAAATGCTTACATGTCTCAAAATGACTTTCGGGTTTTGTTATTATAATTATGACTCGATATTCTAATCGACCTGTTCGAGGTCTTGCGCATCGCTTGTCTTATTCTTATTCAGTTAATCGTTGTATATAATATTAAAAAGTAAGAGTTTGTTTGGTTGAACGCGAAGCTCAGGAACTACTGGTTTGAATTGAGAAATTCTTTTTGAGTTAAAGAGTACATTAATTGAGGAAGGTATATAACATAACGCTAAGCCTCTTAGGAGTCACGCTTGTAATCCTCGAAGGGTTAGACAGAGGTATACTAATCTACACCCACAATTTGCCGGTATGTTTAAATCTCATGTACGAGTCATAAGAGGCGAGTTTATTAGCAATAGACCGAGCACAAATCAAAACTCCGAGCTGTTACTGAAAATTTTATAGAAAAACCCAATAACACTTTGCTCGACCTGGGGATCGACCCCAAGCAAGACTAACGATCTCCAAATTAAAAATAACTTAGGATTGACATACTATGGGGATTATAAGTTATAACAGATGACCAAGCATTGTAAAAATATACATTTTCGTCGCGCATTCTTGCACTTAGTTTGCTCTTCAAGCACGGTTGATCGTCCAGAGGCCCTCTTAAATTCTAACTCCTCACATTTGGAGTTCTTTTAAATATTCATAAATAAGAATATTTTAATTATAGGTAGGTAGATATAAAACATAATAACACCTAACCTACAATGTAACTTGGCATCAAAAATGTAAAGCATGTGTTGATGCCACGTACAAAAAATTACTATCATCGTTAATGTTTCCAGGTAAACAACAGTAGTGTGGAAGACCCGGACCCAGCCAGCAAGCCACCACCACACCCGCCTCCAGACAGCACGCCGAAGTATGTGCTGCATCCAGAGAAAGAAAGCTATGACTTCGTGGCACACAGACGCGTTGCTAAACCCACTAAGTATGTATTACCCCTTATAGCAAGAAGTTAGAATATAAATCCTCACTGCACATTCTGATCGGTATCTCGTAAGAGGTAAGAAAATATCTGACTTGTTCGCGACATTTACATTGGAGTCGTTCGTAAAGGACCTTGGTGTGTTTTTCGACTTTTTGGCCTGACAGCCCGTTCCTCTTCTCGGTTGTGGCTCCAGCAGTCTGCAGTCCAGGGACTCTTTTTTCTCTGGTGTTACAGGTCTCGATGACTACCTACCATCAGGTGGCTCGTCTGCCCGTTTACTTTGTCTCGTGCTCCTGCTTTTCGTGTTTGCGTTTATCTCAGTACCAAATTTATTATTATTATTTTGAAGATTATAAATATAATATTTTAATCACTACTGCCACTAACAATAACACTGTTACTTGTCCGGCTGTGCTGTGCCACAATAAACGTTTGGTAACTCAATTTGTTTTTACTGTTAATATTGGGTCACCAAGATACAGGCTGTGCCTAGTTTGGGGCCCACGGTTATTTCCAATTAGTAGTTTCAATAATCAGTAATTATAATATACATCTTTATATACATACAATTCTGCGTCACGTGTTGTGGGTTCGATCCCCACACGAAGCAAATATTTGTATGATCTACAGGTAGTTGTTTCGGGTCTGGGCGTTTGTGTATGTGAGAATTTGTGTTTGTAAACGCACCCACGACACAGGAGAAAATCCTAGTGTGGGGCAACGTTTTTTTAAAAAAAAAAAAAAAATATACAGTCATAACATACCATCACGCCTGTATTCCCCGAAGGGTTAGACAGAGGTGTACTTAATGTACACCCACAGTTCGCCGGTATGTTTAGGTCCCATGTTATAGGGGGCGAGCACATATACATATATACATACATAATTATATATACATACATATAAATGGCCTTGAAGGGCAATTTATCCAGTGAAATTACTGAGTACCTATAGGTACTTAAAAGACGTAACAATTAGGGTCTCAAGATAACAACGATTTCACTCATGTTGCTGGCGTCTATAGGCTGCGGTTGCCGCTTACCATCAGATGGCCAAAAGTTACAAGTTAGATGAATTAAGTCAGTCCACCTTTTTTGAAGAATATTAATAAAGTGATGATACCAACTTACGTCTATTTAATAGTCTATTAATATATCACATGCCGTTTAGGATCAATAATGGACGTATAATATTACCATCAATTTGTTTCTTGCCATCTATCTATAAGCAATTCTACATCAAATGATTCAACCTTCACGATGAATTCGTTACTCTAAACATTAAAACTGTTCGCGACATTGTTCTTTCACCCGATGACAGGTTAAATACTTATCTAATCATTTATAGTAATTTATTCTTAAGGACAAACCCATTTAGATACACAACAATAATGCTATCACATTTAAAGAAATCTAACAGTTGCAATTGCTAATTGCTATGACTAATTAACCGTGGGAGAGCCATGCTTCGGCACGAATGGGCCGGCTCGACCGGAGTGATACCACGGCCTCACAGAAAACCGGCGTTAAACAACGCTTACGTTGTGTTTCGCCGAGTGAATGAGGTTACCGGAGGCCCAATCCCCTTTTAAAATGTCGGCAACGCACTTGTGACTCCTATGGTGTTGCGGGTGTCCATGGGCGGCGGTAATCGCTTACTATCAGCGATCCGTCTGCTCGTTTACCCTCCTATTCCATAAAAAAAGACTAATAAAAATGCCATGATGTACTACTGTAAGCAAAATGAAGAAAGTGTGTTAAACGTAGTGTGTATGTCAAGATCCCGTCAGATTTTTCTTATTCGTTCGTTCATTAGATCGACCATGGCAAAATAAGAATTGCTTACCACGTATTCTATTCCCGTGACAGCTAAGCACGTCATTGGCTCCCACTGACGACATCATTTGTTAAGATACCACTTTATGTAAATGAATCATCCGAGCAAGATGCATTTTTTCATTTACTTACTTTTTTATTAGGGGAATTTTTAATTAGAAACATACTGTTTACTGTTTTAACCAAATAAACGAATAACTCGAGATAAAAATAGTTGGGCTAGTAAGCAATTTATTTTATATTCATGATGAATTAAAAATTTCCTTATTGGTATTGAAAGTGTCGATCAACGACAACACTGATCATGGAATTGCAATTTGATAGCCAAGAGAGACATGGGAATGCCATATTAAAGGTTACGAGTTCGAATCCAATGAATATTTTGACTTACGAGTGACACGAAATCATCGTGAGTGGCCTGAATATGGGGCAAAATCCTATACTCCCAAAGCATTTACCACGGCTGTAACTGGTATACCTACAGTTGACCAATACGTTTTAGATTCCATGTAATAGGGGGCGAACCTATTGCCATTAACCGAACACAAACCCATCAATCAGCATTGGGCGCAAATGCTGATTGACTGAGTACTTACTTGAGTAATGAGGCCATATTTTTTTAATGTCTAAGTCAGCAAACGAGCTGACGATCTACCTGGTGGCAAGTAGTCATTGTCACCCATAGACACCCGCAACACCACAGGAGTTGCTGATGCGTTGCCCCTCTTTAAGAGCCCCTACGGACTGCAGACTGCCAGAGCCGTAGCAACTGAGGGGAACTGGCTCTTACGCGCAAAAGACCAAACACACAACAAGGTACTTTACGACAGACACCGACCTAAGGGTGGTCGCCAGCCAGTCAGACCCCTATCTGAGTGGCAATGAGGAACAGTATTCTGACCGTCCCCGCACGGGGTATTTTTATCTCGAATTGAAATAATTATGGTTCACTTGCTTAGCAGATGGTAGAAGCTAAAAATAATGAAAATAAACTTTGATTTCAGTGCTCTAGAGTCAACGGGACACTTAATAAAGGGATGCCTAGGGGGCGGGATCCTAGGCATCCACGAGGCCTACATGAAGTGTGGGCTTTGGACATCCCTAGTAGTTACTATTATCTTCGGTTTCTATATCGCTTATTGTGTACATGTAAGTTGATTTCATTATTATCTACGCTATCTTTTTGTGATTTTTTTGCATTTTCCATGCTAAGTTATTTTAGTGTAAATTCAGAACGAGAGGGCAAATTTCGATCCAGCGGGGTGGGACTGTTGGGTAGTGGCTTAGAGGTCATAGCGTCTGGTGTATCTAACCAGAAGACGCAGGTTCGAATCCTGCCCGCGGCCGAATTTTTCCTTCACTCAAATAACTATGTTAAAGAAACCTTGTCCGATCCGAAGGGGCTTATAGGTATCCCAATCAAATTACCAAATAAAATAAGAAACATTAAATTCAATATTAATTATCACTCGCTTAAACGGTGAAGGAATGCATCGTATGAAAAACTGCATTTTGAGACATTTCGTCGACGGCATTAATGCAGGTTGGCAGACTTCACATGTCTGCCAACCTGCATTAGACCATCGTGGTGAACTATGGCCTAATACCATGCATTCTGACCCATACCCATCATTGGGATAATATATAATGGGTTAATTATGATGACGAAATGTGTCTTACTGTCTATATATGTATGTGCATCTCACAAAAACTACTTCATGAAATTGAATGCGGTTCACAGTTGTATTGCTGGAGGTCTAACTTAAAATCTGGTGCATCTTGAAACGCCATCTACAAGCCGTCATAAGAAGTGGTATCATGTCTAATCTGACAATTATTTTTCCAGATATTAGTTAGTTCAGCACAGAAATTATATAAGAGGTTGCACCTACCACAAATGTCTTACCCGGACGTGGCGGAAGCGGCGTTAGAAGTAGGACCATTCCCCAGCCTGAGAAAGTACAGCAAATGGTTCAGGTACTTATTCGGCTTAGACATTTATTTCTTAAAAAAAGACAATTTACTATATTATTTAAATAATAATATTTATAATTATTATGTTAAAATAAAAAAAAAAACTATTAACTATCGTTTGCGCTTTTTTTTTGCATTTTCCATACTAGATTATAAAGTTATTTTAGCGAAGGAAACATTCAATCGCGGGCAGGATTCAAGCCTGCGTCTTCTGGTTAGATACACCAGACGCTCTGACCTCTAAGCCACCGCGAGTGGCTTAGAGGTCATAGAGGTCGTAAAGGCTTGCATATTTTCAGGTACGCAGTAGACTTAATAATCTGCATAGACCTGTTTGGCGCTTGCTGCGTCTATCAGATTATAATAGCGAAGACCATTCAGCAGTTGGTGGAGACAGACGAGGGGACCGAAAACCAGGCCCACTTGAGGCTATATATCCTGTCACTGCTAGTGCCTGTACTGCTGCTATGTATGATCACGACCTTGAAGTATTTGGCACCATTCACTCTAATTGCTGACGTCTTTATTGGTGAGAATAAACATTCAGAACTCTATAAACTTATCTTTGTATTTTTTTATTGATTATGTCGTTATACGAGCATACTGTATACTGAAGGTAAGTCGAATACCCCAACAGGTCCTACCACCAAGCAAGTCAGATATTTTCTCGCCAGTTACGAGATGATTATCTCAATGGCGCTCGGTGATAGGACCTCTTGGAGTCTGACTGGCTGGCGACCGCCCTTACATCGGAGTCTGTCGTAAAATAACTTGGTGTGTGTTTCGAATTTTGCACGTAAGAGCCAGTTACCTTCGGTTGCTGCGGCTGTGGCAGTGTGCAGTCCGTAGGGGCTATCAAGGGTCGGCAACGGTATCAGTATTTCATACAAAACGACTGCCATCGTCATGCCAATTTGTGAGCAGTAATGATATCCTGCATATTAGACTGCACCACCCTATATGTTCAAATATGACTTTGGCTTAGATTTTATTCGAAATCTACACACTTGATGAATGCATGAACTTTAATACTTTCATTATGAGTACCGCCAATTAGTGGACTCATTGCCGGTCTATGTATTTCCAAATAATTACAATTAAGTTTCTAAAACTCTGACTGAATACGATTTTAATAAAAAGGAAAAAAATGTATACCTAATTTGACTACCATATTTTTAGCAGTTACTTTTTCACGAATAGACTTCGAAATTCAGAATGCAGACCTTATATAGACAAAATGTTTAATATTGTTTTAGTAACCTGTGTAATAGCCACAATCGTCTACAGCCAGAGGACAGCTCCAGAAATTTCTAAGATGCCAGGTTGGAAGGGCGTGATTGGGTTCTTTGAATTCTGCGGCATTGTGGTGTTCAGTATGGAAGGAATTGGTGTATCATTGCCCATTGAGAACAATATGAAAAACCCGAAACAGTTCCCCGTGATACTATGTGCAGGTAAGTCTACACTTTAGTCTGTTGACCATGAGCCCAAGTACTGTTTAAATAATCAGAATGTTTATACCACAACCAAATTGTGCACGTTCTCAAAAAAAGGTTAGGTTAAGAGCACCCTAAACCAACGATCATGCATGAGGAGATTATTAACGTAGATGAAGTGAAAGTGTTGTGCCAGGATCGTAACAACTGGAAATCTATAGTCTCTGCCTACCGCAATGTTAGACAGGTGTGGAAATATGTATCAAGAATGGTCGACCAATGGCACTAAATGACATAAGAGCTGTTTTTGTGGAGAAAACTGTCACAAAAATCAACAGTTCCGTAGTAAAACAATAGTAGACTTGGGACCCAGAGGTGCTAAAATGGCAACATTTGATGAATCTTACTGACGTGTGTCAGATACACAATTCTACTTCCATGACTCTCATTCTACAAGATATAAAATAATAGGCTCTGTTCAGATACCAAAATATTGCTAATGTTCTAGAACTTGCGAAGATATTACTTTTTACTCAATTTTTAACATAACATAACATACCATCACGCCTGTATTCCCCGAAAGGTTAGGCAGAGGCGTACTAATGTACACCCACAGTTCGCCGGTATGTTTAGGTCCCATGTAATAGGGGGCGAGCCAATTGCCATTAACCGGGCACAAATCCAGACTCCGAGCTGCTACTGAGAATTTCATAGAAAAACCCAATAACACTTTGCTCGACCTGGGGATCGAACCCAGGACCTCTAGCGTAGCAGTCGCGCTTGGGACCACTAGACTAATGAGGCAGTCAATTTCTAAACTTAATAATTTAGTTCTTGGGATGTTAGTGAGTCAATTAGTAAGTCAACATAATTTTTGATTGTGGATTCTGATGGTCACTGGGATTGTTACTTTCTGTAGAAGCGATACAATTATGAAAACTTCTAGTCATAGCTAAACAAGCTTGTTAACGAACGCTTAAGAGCAAATGAACAAACTCCAAACTAATTTGGGAGGGATTTCTGGATATTGCGTTCTGGTATGGTTTAACGTCGATTCACAGATTCCGCACCGATTTCTGAAAGCAAAAACTTTGAATGTCTTTATATATTAGAAAAATATATAAGTATATTAGTTGTTAGGACTGCGTCAAGACTGCATGATTCGTCTAGTGAACGCGAGCTAATTCACTAGACCTGTTGATCCAGATCTTAGGTGTACCTTATGGTATAGCGGGCTATTCTTCGCAACTCTACGATAAAGCGCATAGGTATTTTGCGTGCCATGAGTCCTGGGTGTAATTCAGGTTGGGTAGTGTTATTGAGTTTTTTATGAGAGTTTCAATAGTAGCTCCAAATTTGGATTTCTCCCTGGCTAACGGCGATAGGCTCGCTCCCAGTGTGCCTGTTACATGGGACTGGAAACATACCAAACTGTACAGCACTTCACTTCTGGTTTCTCTCACTATCGGGGCTACTAATGAAGCCAGGTACTTGAACTGCATGATCCATCTTCAACCTTGTTTGTGCTTATAACCAGATAAGACCAGTCAAACGTCGGGTCAAACACATTATAGTCAGCTGTAAATAAGGCATTTAAGTTTCTCAGTTTTCGGCATCTTATTGATAACTAGACGCCCAAACGAGCCGAAGAGAGCAGGATACCTACCTTTTCTGGTATACATAACATAATCAACCCATTATACTGTCCCACTGCTGGGCACGGGTCTCCTCTCAGAGAGAGAGAGGGATTAGACTATAGTCCAACACGCTGGCCTAGTGCGGGTTGGCAGACTTCACACTCCATCGAGAAAATCTCTCAGTCATGCAGGTTTCCTCACGATGTTTTCCTTCACCGTATAAGCGCGTGATAATTAACTATTAATACGCACATGACTTCGAAAAGTCAGAGGTGCGTGCGTGGGTTCGATCTCGAGACCTTTGATTTGGCAATCCAACGGTTATACCACTAGGCTATCACTGCTATTCTTGTTTTCTGGTATTGTAGAACCCTTTCTAATCTTCTATAACTCTTTCTCTTACCAGGTATGACAGTAGTGGTCTCGTTCCTGATTCTGGTTGGATTCTTCGGATATTGGGGCTTTGGGGAAAATTCAATATCTCCAGTTACATTAAATTTTCCGCAAGAAACGTAAGTACTGAGCTACCTTCTTTTGTATCGGAGACTACTTTTTTTATTAAGATGACAACATGGGCTGCCTAATAATTGGCAACCGCAGCCTATAGCCGCCAGCATTACCAGCTTTAGCTAAGTAATAACTAGCTGATCAACTGATCTGCAAGGTCCACTCGCTGCGGTCAGTCTGTGGATGGGTCGGAGGGCAAGTAAAGTCGCCCGTCCCGATTGTCATTTATTACAATTAGGTTATTTCAAATTGGTAGTCCACCAATTGTCATAATATGTGGCTTCTGACTACAGAAGCCTGACAACCAGTCTACCCTCCGGATATCGGTAGTGCCCGTTGCCTAGTGTGGGCAACGTTGTTTTTTAAAAAAAGAACATGTTAACATGTGAACATACGTGGTTTTATAAACGCAAATTCTCATACAAAAACGCCCAGACCTGGAACAATTGCCTGTAGTCTACGAATATTTGCTCAGTATGCTCCGATCGCTCAGCCGCTACTCCAAACGTGTCGTCAATAATGTGTAATGTGTGTAATGAAAATATTTTTCTCATTTTCAGTTTCCCAACGATCTTGAAAGTGTTAATGGCAATCATGATCTTCGTAACCTTCGCCTTAAACTTCTGGGCCCCATTCAATCTGGTCTGGCACTACATGTCCAAGATACACGACCCTAAGAAGTACTGGCTATGGGAGAGAGTGTACAGAGCATCCTTTATAATTGTGATCACTTCTATAGCCATCGCCTTCCCAAACATAGGGAATTTAATGGGACTGGTAAGTTTTCCGTTATTACGAGTAGAATTAGGGTTGCCAACTTTTTATCCGCTGATTATTACAGTAGGCTGTCTCATTAGTCTAGCGGATATATAAAATAAATAAACCCTTTATTACTATTATTATTATTATTATTGCTACACAAGACGTCCTGGGTTCGATTCCCAGGTCGAGCAGTGTTATTGGGTTTTCTATGGAATTCTCAGTAGCAGCTCGGAGTCTGGATTTGTGTCCGGTTAGTGGCAATATGCTCACCCCCTGTTGTTACATGGGACCTCAAAACATACCAGCGAACTGTAGGTGTACATTAGTACACCGCTGCGTAACACTATCGGGAATACAGGCGTGATGGTATGATTATATGTAACACTTTTGAGAATAAACTTAAAAAATTTAGTACCTACGCAAATCAATATTCATTGTACAGTCAACAAGTAGCACTATGTGAAGCCGTCAATCCGTGAAGAATATGAATCTTAAAAAAGAGTATCTTTATGTGTATTTTTTGCATGTTCCATGCTAAGATTATAAAGTTATTTTAAAGTTAAAATACAATCGTGGGCAGGATTCGTACCTGCATCTTCTGGCTATAGAAAACCAGACGCTCTGTTCTCTAAGTCACCGCGAGTCCCCCTTTGGCAGTAGGCTCTGCCCTTATTACATGACATGTAAACATACCGGTGAACTATGCCACCGCGAGTGGCTGGTGTATCTAACCAGAAGACGCAGGATTTTATTTATGCACTAAGTATTATTTTATTGCAGCTCGGAGCATTCTGTTTGTCGAACATGGGCTTTATATTCCCGGCTATCATTGAGCTCTTGGTGGTCTGGGAATCACCAGGCCTGGGAAGGTTCAAATGGCGTCTGTGGAAGAATATCATCGTTCTGAAAGTTGGTGTATTGTTATTTGTCGCTGGTACTTATTCTAATGCTAAGGGATTAATAGCAACCTTGTAAATAAATTAATATAAATACTTTTTACACTGTTTCCTCTTGTTTTTTTACTGTTCCTGTTGTTTTATTTGCTTTCATTTTTTTTAACAGACTTCAAATAAAGGAGGTTGTCAATTCAACACATATTTGTATGTAGGTAATACGAGTATCTTCTGAAATCTGAATTTCACCGTTTTTATCGAACTATGAAAGGAAGGTTAATGAGTTTAACACTCTATGTATGTAAGTATTGTTCAATCCAAACTCAAAAAGTACATATCAGATTGTAACAAAGAGATGTCTATTGATTCGTCTTTACAGTAAGATGGTAATAGATAGGCTATACATTTGAAAAAATAAATTTAAAAAAGGGAACCAAAAAATATTAAATTTCCCGAATTTAATGAATGAGGTGTCTTTGGATTCATCACAATCCAAAAGTAGTATATGATATACAGATTTTTTTTATTCGTGATAGGCTTACGCTTGACCGCCAGTTCGCCTGATGCACTGAACTCTAGATAATTATAGAGGTCAGTGACCTGATGTTAAGCGATACTGCGATCTACGATAGAGTGCGTTTGTCTAGAAGAAATCGATTCTTCTTTTCCTTTTCAGGTACAGAACCCTAAAAACAAAGGATTTCCTTGTAAACCATGTTCAAGAGTGAAAAGCGTGAAAATTAATCAGCATTAAAAAAATAAGTCAGTGTAAATAGCGTTCAGATTGTTTACGGCTGTCGTAAAAATACATTCTTCGCAAATCGATTTCATAGATCGTGAATAATCAATGCGTTCACTGTACTTACATTTAGTTCAGAAAGTATTATCAATCTGTTAGTACATAAATATGTTACGATGACTAAAAAGATTGCAATTTTATTTGGTTTATTAATTATATTATGTGTTAATAGTGCAAAGGTAATTGAACAACTGTATACTCTGATAACATCTTTATTTCATTCGTATATGACTATGTACAAATCTGTATGTGAAAACTCATTGAAAACTGGCCCATTAGCCTAGGCGTGCGACTGCTACGCGAGAGGTCGATTCCCAAGTCGAGCAAAGTGTTATTGGGTTTTGCTGTAAAATTCTTAGTGGCAGCTTTGTTTTCTTAGTAGCAGTTTGGAATTTGTGCCCGGTTAGTGGTAATAGGTTGGTAATTAATTTATTCGTTTGTAAGTTAACTACGTACTGATGGAAAAAAACCCTGTCCGATCCGAAAGAGGCATATACCTAGGTATCCCAATCACATCACCAAATAAAATAAGAAACATTAAATATTTATTAAAGTAAACATATTAATGAACTATCTTTTTGTGTTTTTTGGCATTTTCCATGCTAAGATTATAAAGTTATTTTAGTAAAGGAAAAATTCAATCACGGGCAGGATTCGAACCTGCGTCTTCTGGTTAGATACACCAGACGCTCTGACCGACGCAGGTTCGGATCCTGCCCGCGATAAAATTTTTCCTTTACTAAAATAACCATATTAATGAAGTTCAAAATTCAAGGTCGTCGTGCACAAATTGCCACAATTACCGCAAAATTCAGCAATTTTTGTATGTTTTTTAAGTTATAAAACCATCACAGCTTATTATGTTTGGCACCCAGTGAAGGTGTCGCTGCCACCGTAAGTATTGCCATTTCAATTTCCTCGTTTTATAATTTTTTTTTTTCAGGGTTTTTTTTTGTAAATTGAAAATGATTATATAAATAGAACAGGATCTCTATACCTAGCAATACCTTCACGGGTCGGACAGTGTTTTCTTAACAATTTGTTTATGTATTTAATGAATAAAATTTAACCCTCTCTTCCCCAATATAACTCCAATATGATCGCAGTATCGCTTAATCTCAGTCGAACCGGCGGTCTATCAAGAATTAAAAACAAAATTATTGTAGTTATTTTGGTAACATAACATACCATCACGCCTGTATTCCCCGAAGGGTTAGGCAGAGGCGTACTTAATGTACACCCACAGTTCGCCGGTATGTTTAGGTCCCATGTTAGAGGGGGCGAGCCTATAGCCATTCACCGGGCACAAATCCAGACTCCGAGCTGCTACTGAGTATTTCATAGAAAAACTCAATAACACTTTGCTCGACCTGGGGATCGAACCCAGGACCTCTAGTGTAGCAGTCGCGCTTGGGACCACTAGACCAATGAGGCAGTCGCTGTATTTTGGTAACAGTGAAGTACTTTCCAGCAAAATTATGTAAAAATATTTTTTATCCGTGTTGATTTAAATTATAGGCTACTGAGAAATCAGAAGAAACAGAATACAGAGCTGAAATCATCAAAAGCGATGAAGATGACAACACATCTGTATCAATGCAATTGGTGCACATAGATTTAATTAACGACAATGGAGATACAATCGTTAAACATGATGATTCACATAATGAAGATCATTATAGTGAAGAGCATAAGGATATAAACTCAACAGACGGTAGCACTAAATCCGAAAACTTATTCGAAAATTCTTCCGATTCTGATGAGATTATATTTAAGCCTGATGGTAATATTGAAGAATTAATAATACCTAGCGATACAATCAGAGAAAATAATGCTAAAATAGAAGTTATTATTGAACATATTACTAAAGCATACGATCAAAATGAAAATAATCAAAAAAATATTATGGTTGTAAGCGAAGAAGATAATAGCAATTGGAGAAGCGCCGAAAATTCCCATTCGGGAGTTAGAGAAGGTTCAGATGAAGAAATAAATGGTAAAATTAGTCCTGAAGAGGATGAAACAGAATATAGCCTCGAAGATTTCAGAGATAAAAAACTCGGTTTGAATATTATGGACAGAGTAGAATCAAGACATCCTGAAAGACGGGAACATACTGCAAAACGACCGTACCGTGTAAGAAATTACGGGCCACCTGATGATCACAGTATCCAGGGTAATAAAGATTTTGATTTTTTTTTCTGACATGTTTAATTATTTCAGGCTAAAACATACATACCATCATGCTTACATTCCCCCAAGGGTTAGGCAGAGATGTACTATTGTAACACCCACAGGTGAACCTTTTGCCATCAACCGGGCGTAAATCCAGACTCTGATAATAAAACCCTATAACACCTTGCTCGACTTTGGAATGTAATCCTGGACTAGACTAATAAGGCAGGCTTAAACAGGCTAATGTAATATGGGAATAATTAGGTATAGTGCAGGGTTTACTTTAAATGCAAATTTTATTTTGATTTGTGATTACTTAAACAACAAAACATTTTTTTTATTTTTCCTGAATCGTGAAAACATAAAATGGACAGACAAGTGGATAAGTAATAACTAAATAACATAACATAACATACCATCACGCCTGTATTCCCCGAAGGGTTAGGCAGAGGCGTATTTAATGTACACCCACAGTTCGCCGGTATGTTTAGGTCCCATGTGATAGGGGGCGAGCCTATTGCCATTAACCGGGCACAAATCCAGACTCCGAGCTGCTACTGAGAATTTCATAGAAAAACCCAATAACACTTTGCTCGACCTGGGGATCGAACCCAGGACCTCTAGTGTAGCAGTCGCGCTTAGGACCACTAGACTAATGAGGCTTAACTAAATCTTAAGTTTTTAACCATCACCATGGATCATGAAAATGTTGTATCGTTACTCACTTATTGTGCACTCTTCTGATAATAACCTGACAAGTGCGTCTCGAGCATCCCAATCATATTTCTTTTCACTACATACGAGTAGTATAAAACAAAGTCGCTTCCCGCTGTCTGTCCGTCCCTATGTATGCTTAGATCTTTAAAACTACGCAACGGATTTTTTATGGTTTTTTTTAATAGATAGAATGATTCAATAGGAAGGTTTTAAGCTATTTAACATTACGCTACGACACTTAGAAATGGGGCAACAATGGGGTGAATCCGCGGGCAGGCCGATAGTAAACTATAGACTCGTCATGTCATTGGCCCATCCCATTACATTGTTTAAGTTAGTTAGCTACGAGAATTACTCGTTGTAAAGCCTACTTAGCTTGCTAGCAATTCTTTTCTTTTCTTTACATTTTTTAAATAAAAAAAATCTTACTACCAATGTGGGTTGCACATTACTAATATTCTTGTTAACCCCTCGTGCTAAGCTAAATGTTAGTGTTAGAAGTGGGTTCACGGCGGTAGTGCAATGGGTGGGTTTCGAACCGGCAACCACATGATCGCAAGTCCGACGCCCTAGCCATTAGGCTACCGCTGCTTCAAGCAATGTGGATCGTACATTACTAGTATTCTTGATAACCCGTCGTGCTAAATTAAATATGCTTGTGTTACGAGTGGGTTCACGTCGGTAGCGCAATGGGTGTGTTTGAACCGGAAACCACTTGACCGCAAGTCCGACGAAGCCATTAGGCTACCGCCACTTCAAATTCAAGGTTTTTTTTAACTTCGTTATGTGTATCCTATCGTGAATACTTTTCACATATCAGTTTCTTAAAGTGAGGAGGACAGGTGACACAAATTACCACGTTCATGCTTTAATTATTCGTAAACAGATTACTGCTTGGACAAAAATATAACGTGTACAAGTTATTAGTATGTTATGATCTCTCAGTATGTTATGGCTCTGTGTACATAAAAGATAGTACTATTATATTTAACAAATAGCCAATTAAATTATCTTGTTGGTACTAGTAAGTAGATTCTGAGCTAGCCGTGGGCAGACGGATAGCCGGTTGAACTTGTCGAAACTATATGGATTACTTGTTCTTTAACCACGGAACCTAAAAAACTGCGTAGGTGCTGGTATCCCAATCCATTGAAGCTGTAGTTCATCTTTATCTATCAGTCGTCTAACCTTCACGTAACTACGCGCTTTTTTTTAACTCGGTTCGTCCTCCTGCTGGGCAAAGGGAGGCCTTTGATGATTAATTATTATTATTATTATCTTTTTCAGACTCTGGTCCTTTGAGAAGTCTCAGCGAAATAATGGTCCCTCGCCTACGTCCGACATTAACTAGAAATGGACTCATGTATCCTCCGACATTGTTTTCGATTCAGCAAACAGGGTCACCACTCCTAGATCGACTGTCAGGACACAACTGGCTTCAAAGAATCCAAGTGAATCCTGAGAGAGAATTCTTTACTAAGCCACGGCATCACCGTGTTGTCAGTTTACCCCAATATGAAGATTCTAAAATGATAGATGATTACAATGATTATGGAGGTAATGCTTATTCCTATGCACCTGGTATAAAGGTAACTACGGCTGCACCCCCTAGACAAATTGTAGCGCCTAACAAGTTTGATATTTTCAAAAAACTCGCGGAGGCATCTAATCATCCTAAGTCAGCACAAAGAACCATTAATGACAATATGTTTCCTGGTAATTATTACCCTCAACGGCAATATTCTGAGAGCTTTGGACCCTTTGATTTTCGCAGATTTCGTCGAAACGCATGGGATGATGAGCATTTTCAAGATATTTAAAATTACATAATAAAAATACTTATTATTGAAATCTCATCTCACTTATTATTCTAGATTATGTCGTAAAAACAGCGCAAAAAACACGATTTTTTTTATAAAAAAAAATCTTAATTTACAAATCATTCGATTTTGATCGTTTGATAGTTTGATGCAAAATTACGAAACTAGCACAAGATTATTTAGAATGGGAATTATAAAATATTGTTCAAGTTTTCCCAAGATGAAAATAAAAGTGACTGCCTCATTAGTCTAGTGGTTCTGAGCGCGACTGTTACGCTAGAGGTCCTGGGTTCGATTCAAGTCGAGCAAAATGTTATTGGCTTTTTCAGTGAAATTCTCAGCAGCAGCTTGGAGTCTGGATTTGTGCCCGGTTAATGGCAATAGGCTCGCCCCCTATTACTTGGGACCTAAACATACCGGCGAACTGTGGCTGTACCTTAGTACGCCTCTGCCTAACCCTTCGGGGAATACAAGCGTGATGGTATGTGTTTATATATATATATTTAATGCTATGTGTTAGTAAACCTAGTTTTGCGTACATCGCGCGCGCCTTTGTGTGTGTTCGTGTGTTAAGGTGATTCTATATACGCAATCGGAAATGTGGTTTTTCTGGCTGCGTCACTATTACTAATTCCAATTATGATTGAAAATGAGGAATTAGTGGTTTATTAGATCCGTGATTTAATAAAAGTTTCAAGGGTAACCTAGTGGCCCAGGCAGAAAGGACTTTTCCTGACTGTGTTGACTGAATCCTACGATAAAAAAGCTATGTTGAGATTTGCCGAGTTAATCTACTAATTAACATAGCAAAATAAAACCATAAAAATAATAATATTTAAATTTAATACTAAAATAAATAAATTTATCGTCAATAAACAATTTATTTATTATTATAAAAAATAAAAAGGATTCGCGATGTGGAAATTATAAATACAAATATGTTTAAATATTTTGATAAAAAATCATTACCAAGCCTCTCCATGAATCTCTGTGTTGAATCTCAAGTTGATGGTTTGATATTGATATTATAGAATACTTTACCCAGTTCCATAATATTCACAAGGCTGCCGCAGATGAAGATAAAAACCCCGATTACAATGAGAACCATGGATCTCCAAAGTCGCCATTTCATATGACCAAGACCTGGCCTTTCCCAAATAACGAGAAGATAGATGAGATTGGGCCAAATAAACGCCATGTTTGAAAGGCAGAAAGTCCCAAGCTGAAAATTAAACATTAAATTAAGTTTGGGTGGGATTTAAGACCATCAAACCAATAGTGGGTCCATTGGTTTGATGGTCTTAAATAAGCATGCCCCTCTGTCATGGTAATGGATTAAAAAATCTAACACGTTTATTTTACCACGATTTTTCAGTCAGAATCGTTTTCGTTCGATACGATCTCAATATATGGTCCGTGCAAAATTGTGATAATTATTTTGGTTTCTTATAAAGACCCCTCATAATATTTTTTCTTAAATAAGTATCTACAGATATCGGTCAGTTACTCTTTTAGTATATTATTATGTTAATCTTATAGTTACTCTTTTAGTATATTCGTTCACTTTCAACATCATCATGTTGAAAGTGAACGAAACCAATGTTGTAGATATACAAATATCGTAGCGATTGGAGTTCTTTCGTCACTGTCTACCCTACGGGAATGAGGCGTGAGTATATATAGGTAAATGTTAAAATTATTACTAACAAATGCCATTATAGCATCAATGTCAGGGAATAGAATAGCAGTGATGCCAATAGCTGTTACAAATAATGCACGATATATCAACTCCCACTGAACTTCCTTCTCTTTAGGGTGCCGCTTCTTGAGGTAGTAAAAGCAAAGGTTGAAAGGCACCCAGAAGTTCAACCCATGAGTTACGTAGATCATCATCGCTATAAGGCCTTTAAGGACCTTAGGCCAACTGAAACAAAAACCTTTGTTTTACTTTCATAACAGTATTAAGAGGTACGGAAGAGACAGGTGTAATGAGGTTGAAATAATAAATAGTTGTCCGGTAAGTATATTTAAAAACAATAATTTAAGAAGTGTCTAGTTTAGGGGATTCTTTGACAGACTTCAACTGTAATAAAGACTTCGCCTCTTAAAAGTATAAACCACTGATCTCTATATTTCTCTATGCCATTAAACTGGATCAAGAACCTTATAATATCTATGGATTTTGCGCGTAAGAACATTTGTCTAAAGAGACCTCTATTTGCCATCCAATAAAAGTTGCTGGTTTAGGCGGGAAAATGTAAAGTCCACTTTGTCGGTTTATTATTTTCCAAAACTTGTGTTTCCCCGAAGTTTAATGAGTAATTATAGTGGATAGTTTATCATTAAGTGTTCGTGAACGTCTGCGAGTGTAGGAAAATGATATAAAATTGAAAATCGTGACTTTTGTGTTCACTCCTAAACTCCATCGAAGTGTTAGTGAAGTTTCCACTGTTTTTTTCACTGGGGATCAAGTGACTTATACTACAAAAAAAACATGACTTAAAGGACTAAGTTACCAGGTCAAAAAATTCCTTAAAAAAAGTTGCTAGTGTAAAGTAAAATATTGCAAATTTTTATTATAAATTTTGAATCAGTACTTTATTTATAAAATGTTTTGGTCCCTAAACACAGTCATCTAAGTTGTAGTGGTATTCAAATAGACATAAATAGGTATTTTCTGATTTTATTTATAGATATATTCTTTCTGTTTAAGTATATTGTGATGTTTAATGACCCTTAGCTATTTTTTGAGAATATTAAAAATACTGGTAACATTTTTGCCGTCCTGTCAAACAAAATTTACTTTTTTGTAACTATCACAAGAGAAAAAACAAGTTTTAATATTAACAGAAGTTGTTGCTAGGCAACAAACTTGAAAAAAAATCTTTAAGGCTAGCTTTGTGCTACCTTCATGGAAGAACTCAATACTCAATATTTTATTGCATTCCATAATGTTTTACAGAGGTGGAATATAATTAACTGAGATCATTATGGATCATTAGGAGAGAGAAAGAGGGTTTAGCATCATTCGGCAACTTGATTGCCTATAAAGTATATATATTTACAAATATTTATTGTATTGATAATGTTAGTATCTCATTTTATTTATAAAAGAACAAAAGAAGTTATCAACATTGTCCGAACTCTAAGAGGTCGAAAATCAACGTACCATAATATAACGTTGACAGTCGCCTGTCCAGTGTACATATAGAGTATTATAAAGCTCAGTGGTAAAAACCTAAACTATAAGTTATATTAGTGAAGGAAAAATTCAATCGCGGGCAGGATTCGAACCAGCGTCTTCTGGTTAGATATACCAGACGCTCTGACCGCTATGCCACTACGAGTCCCACCCGTTTGATCGAAATTTGCCTTCACATTCTGAATTGACATCATAAGGTGACGTTTTTTTTAATAAACATAACATACCATCACGCCTGTATTCCCCGAAGGGTTAGGCAGAGGCGCACTTAATGTACACCCACAGTTCGCCGGTATGTTTAGGTCCCATGTTATAGGGGTCGAGCCTATAGCCATTCACCGGGCACAACTCCAGACTCCGAGCTGCTACTGAGAATTTCATAGAAAAACCCAATAACACTTTGCTCGACCTGGGGATCGAACCCAGGACCTCTAATGTAGCAGTCGCGCTTGGGACCACTAGACTAATGAGGCAGTTTTTTTTAATAATTGTTTTAATATGTTAATTTTCTATTATATATTTTCAAATTCAGAAATAAGAATCAATAACGATCCAAAAAAGTTAAAATAATAATCCTCAATTGCGGAAATTCTCTAAAACGTACTTAATCCCTAGACACTTTTGATGTAGGTAAATAGCACTAAATTGATAGGGAAATATGTACCCACTCACAATTCCATGGGGAAGTTTAACGTGATTGGTGTCACGGATTTGTCCAAAAACGCCGTATAGCCAAATAAGGACACTGATAATGTGCATGAGATTGTTATTGTCATTCCTGAAATAATTAAAAAAAAAAACATAATTTGATAAGGCGAACCAAGCTTTTGGATACGCCTTGATCTTAACATTATTATGCTGTTTGTATCGAATATAACAAGCACTGGACGAATAGATAATGTGTACGGTGTCCAAGACCCTAGACATACATACATACATAATCAACCCATTATACTGTCCCACTGCTGGGCACGGGTATCCTCTCAGAATGAGAGGGATTAGGCTATAGTCGACCATGCTGGCCTAGTGCGGGTTGGCAGACTTCACACGCCATCGAGAAAATCTCTCAGGCATGCAGGTTTCCTCACGATGTTTTCCTTCACCGTTTAAGCGCGTGATAATTAACTATTTAATTCGCACATGACTTCGAAAAGTCAGAGGTGCGTGTATACTAACACTTTGAGTTTATGCGTGTTTATGCGCCTGGGATCTCCAAGGCCCCCAGACATTACTGGGGAATTAATAAAATAATAATAATAGAATAATTAAAATAGTTTGCAATTGCGAAACTTGCATCCCGATAGAATGAAGAAAGTACAAGCCATAAACACGAATTCAGCGCAAAGTTCTACCTCAATAATATATCTAGTCTAATATTAAATACCAATGTAAGTGTCACAAAATATGTAGTTAAGTAATTTAATTACCAGTGATCAATGCAATCACGAACTTATGCGGATGTCTCATGTTGTTTTCGACGGGTAGGACTACTCCAGCGCAGGACATGCTAAACACTGACATCCCAATGAACTCGAAAGCCCCATATGCACCCGTAACTTTTTGCATATTTTCGAAGGTAGGATTATACTGGAATGCATAGTAGACAGCCAAAGCGATGCAGAAAACTGCCGAAAAAAAGACATGATAATATTGTAGAGTAGGAGATTCCTACACTACTATCTGATATGATGACTATAAATAAAATATAATTGAGTGTTATGAATGTATCCACAGCGTATCATACCTATAGAAAACGGCATCAGAGACCTTAGTATCTCCGCATTATCCGCCTATCATCCTTAAGGATTCCGTTCAAAAAATATTATTTGTATTGAGAAGTTTATGACTATGCCTTTCATTGTCGGCGATAATATTTTGCCGGTGCCGACACGCTCCGAGCATGGCATGCGACGGTACAGCGATGACAGAACGGTTTTGTGGACATAGTCTCACATATATTATGACCCAGTTGTTGATATCCCGACATAACAAAAAATATTTTCTAAAAATGATGAGATATTGCACATTTTTCTTTCCAAGTGTCTGTTGTGCAACCGCTTTTGATTAAGATGATTCAAGGTGATTTTCGTATTCGGGTTACATGGATAGGTATGACAACCTCGTATTTACGTAACCAGAGAAGTATTTTGATGATAAAATTCTTCACAATACTGCTCTTTAGGTACTGGTAGAGGTGCTGATGATGTGTTAATACTATGTGTCTCCTCTATCTCCCAATACTTTGATAGATCAGATAAATCATTTGGTAAGATTAAAAAAAAATCTTACTAGCAATGTGCGACCCACAAGCATTTAGCTTAGACCGAGGGGTTCCTCGATCTAAGCTAATTGCTTGTGTTACGAGTGAGTTCACGTCGGTAGTGCAATGGGTGGGTTCGAACCGGCAACCACACGATCGCAAGTCCGACGCTCTAAGCATTAGGGTACCACCGCTGCACGTCGATATCACAAATGTGTGAAAATTGCCAGATAGGATCCACCCGAGTGCAATCTGCTGCACACTCTGAGCCTGCGCTGGCCTCTTTGATAAGATCTTCCAGAATAATTTGCGAATAGAAAATCCAAGAGAATATCAATAGACATTGATACATTGTATTCTGGATCTGCTAATTGCAGATATTGGAGATAAGACCATGATTGTTTCCGGAATGGCATGCTAGGCAGGCAGTTAGCAACCTTTGATAAAACCAGTGCTTCTGTAGTAAAATGATAGTCACCGTAGATACAATTCGAGTCGATTAATACGCGTCCCTTACTCTGCCTAACACTCGAACCTATACCAGAGACTGATGCATTGTAACGTTGCCGCTGTAATCCTAGCCGTTGCACTGCGTTTTCAGAGATTAATGATATTTGAGACCCCTGGTCTAGGAGAGCCTTATGAGTCATGTAGCTCCCATCAGAGCACCTCACATTGGCAGATAACCTGGTCAAAAACAACTCTTTATCATCCTCTGCGACATGATTAACATTTGATTGTGTGATGACTTTAATGCTGAAGCCGCAACTGCCGATGATGAGGATGAAGTTGGTTGTTTTTTTTTACGTGATAGGAGGGCAAACGAGCAGACGGATCGCCTGATGGAAGCGATTACCGCCGCCCATGAACACCCGCAACACCAGAGGAGTCACGAGTGCGTTGCCGACCTTTTAAAAGGGGATTGGGTCTTTCTTTTCATTAAGTTTGTTTCTGTTACAAGGTACAGAAATTGGAAGCCATTTCAATTAGACTACTTTTGAGATAGGACGGCAAACGATCAGACGGATCGCCTGATGGTAAGCGATTACCGCCGCCCATGGACACCCGCAATTCATCACAAGTGCGTTGCCGACCTTTTAGATGGGAATTGGGCCTCCGGTAACCTCACTCAATCGGCGAAACACAACGTAAGCGTTGTTTAACGCCGGTTTTCTGTGAGGCCGTGGTAGCACGCCGAAGCATGGCTTTCCAACGTAAAGGGAATCAATGCACTTCCACAATACATTGCAAATATTGTGGTGGAGATTGTGATGACGATACACATACTTCATGGAGTATAGTATGATGATCCCCTTGACAAGATTTGCAACGTCTTGTGGAATTGCATTGACTCCCATCGTGACTGAATAGGCAATTTTGACAAATATTTGATTTATTCACTGTCTTAAATTGTACATCTGGCACCATGTTCATTTACTTCTTGCACTAAAATAAATTGCGAGTCTTCAAGCATGAACATGGCCATCAGCGACTATATTTGTACCATCCGTCACGTACACACACATTTTGGCGTCTTATTGTATTTAAAATCATGTACTGCATAACTGAGATTGAAGACTGCTTCGTCGTCTTAAATTTAACTCTACTGCCTCCTACTGCATAAGATTGGTCGCCTTGTTTCCATCGTTTTTATCGGTCGTGTTCATTGATTTTTTTTAAATTAATTCACCAAAGTATTCATAAATTTAGTGTCCCACCACTAGGCACAGGTTTATGCAGGAGAGGATCTGGCATACTAGAGCCAGAAAAAATGGAGAAATTTCTAATAATTTATGAGACATTTTAGGAATAAATTTAAATCTTACACATTATGTTGATTACGAAAAATGATAAAGTTACAAAATGAACACTAATTAGGAAGTGACTATAACTATTATATTACTTACGGATAACAATGTTTGCTACTATCGAGAAGGGTGCCAACCATTTCAGATATCTGATTAAACATATGAGAATGATCAATGGAATCATTGCCAACAAGTATATTCTCAAGTTCGGATATCCTTAAAAAAAAAATGCCAAGAAATTGTTATAATAAGAGTAGGTAGATCATACATGTAGGTACGGTCAACGGCACATTTTCGATTTAATTGCACACACGATTTTTAATTTAATCACCAAATAATAGAGTTTATTATCCATTGAGGAAAATTATCAGCTTGTGGTAACTTGATATGCTGTTAACTGTACCTACTCGTAACAAGTACTAAACATAACATTTAAAATTACTATAAAATTATTTTCTTATCTAATCAGAGTCAATAAGCTTATGGGTCCAGCGGAGCTTGAATTGCCCACAAAAACGTAATACTGAAATAAATCGTAATCCAGACAATATTCTATCAAATTATGTTATTATTCGGATTTAGATAGCGTTTATCTAGATTCCTACGGTACTATTTAGTCCACTTCTATTTCACTGGAAATAAAAGACCGGAAAATCGTTCCAAACTTGGTAAAGTTATCAAAAATTGCATTCGCTTACATTTATTTCCATTGAAGTATTTTGGACGAAACACTAAGAGTAGAAACCTAAATTAACAGTATCGGAATCCGAATAATAACCGAATTTGATTAAAAAGTTTAATCAATAGTCTTATAGTTAGAACATTAATCATTTCAGCCAGGTTAATAGGGAATATGCGTCTTTTTTTAAAGTATTTTTAATCAGTTGTTTACATTATTAAAGCACCGTAAAAAATATTATTAATTTAATTTATGTAATAATATAATGATAAAAATAAATAAATATTCTAAATTCAATCAGATTCCGGAGATTGAATAGCCGCCATCTTGGGCGCGTGTTAGGTGACACCATTTTCCGTAAAAACAGTGACTGTTTTATCGTTTTTAAAATTTATTGATCGTTTTCTCAAATCAATACCTAATTATCAATATTTTTAAGTTTTCTGACTAATTCGAACATGGGAGAGGACTGAAATAAATTAAATACCTCGTTACCTAAACGTTTACGGAGACGTCACAACGTGTACTTTGACATAAGTTCCGTTTTGATCTGTTAAATTTGCCGCGCACTTTTTCTACTTTTTTAATTTAATTTAATTAAAATCTTGCTAAAAAGGCGATTACTTAAAAAAATATGGCATGGACATAATTAAAAAGCAACAAAGATTATAATTAAAAATATTTGTTTCTCATGCATATTCCCTATTACTCGTATAGGAACTGCATCGCTCGTTGATATTTTATTCATTGGTATATTTAATTACCTGGATAGGACCCCTCAATTTGAGTCGCATGTGTATCTTCAACAACTTGTTTTATTGATTTCGCAATAATAATCTGATAAGCACAACACGAGCCGAAGAGATCCAGACTTATTATGGCGTCTATGGCGTACCTGTTCGCATAACAAAAAAATATATTAACTGACTAGCTTTTGCCAGCGACTTCGTCCGCGTGGAATAGTTACTTTGTTCCCTAGTTCTTCGCCCGCGGTTTCACCTGCGTTGCCCCGTTCCTAAGGGTTGTAGCGTGATGTTTTATAGCTTGAAACCTTTCTCATGAATCACTCATTTTCCCAACATTTCCCTTCACTGCTCTGCTCCTATTGATCGTAGCGTGATGAAAAGTATACTATAACCTGCCCAGGAGTATGAAGAACAATTGTACCAAGTTTCGTAGAAATCCGTTGAGTGGTTTTTGTTTCTATAACGAACATACAGACAGACAGACAGACAAAAATTTTACTGATTGCATTTTTGGCGTCAGTATCGATCACTAATCACCCGCTGATAGTTATTTTGGAAATATATGTCATGTACAGAATTGACCTCTCTACAGATTTATTATAAGTATAGAATAGAAGAAGATTTCTAACATTTCTTCATTTTAGGGATGTTTATAAAATTATGCATTTCTTACATTGGGTTTGAAAACTTAAATAATCAATTATTATATACTAGCTTTTGCCAGCGACTTCGTCCGCGTGGAATAGTTACTTTGTTCCCTAGTTCTTCGCCCGTGGTTTCACCTGCGTTGCCCCGTTCCTAAGGGTTGTAGCGTGATGATATATACACTGATAGTTTGAAACCTTTCCCATGAATCACTCATTTTCCCAACATTTCCCTTCACTGCTCTGCTCCTACTGATCGTAGCGTGATGAAAAGTATAACCTGTGGTTTGGGCTGTGCGTTGATAGATCACTATGTCAGTCAGTCAGTCACCTAACGTAAGAGTAGACAAATATAATCAGAAAGCTCCGAACTGCTAAGCTATCGGGAGTTACACGTGTTATTGTGAGTCAACCATAAAAGATAGACATTTGCTGTCGTGGAATATTTTTTATATAATTTTATGGAGAACATTTCCGTCATACATGATTTCTGTGTAGCTTTAACCATTAAGGCTACACACGCGACGGAAGCTTAAAAAATGGAGTAAGTTCTCCTGTTTTCCCAACATTTCCCTTCACTGCTCTGCTCCTATTGATCGGAGCGTGATGAAAAGTATACTATAACCTGCCCAGGAGTATGAAGAACAATTGTACCAAGTTTCGTTGAAATCCGTCGAGTGGTTTTTGTTTCTATAACGAACATACAGACAGACAGACAGACAGACAGACAGACAGACAGACGGACATACAGACAGACAGACAGACAAAAATTTTACTGATTGCATTTTTGGCGTCAGTATCGATCACTAATCACCCGCTGATAGTTATTTTGGAAATATATTTCATGTACAGAATTGACCTCTCTACAGATTTATTATAAGTATAGATATAGAAGAAGATTAAAACCTATTTCAGTATTTCTGAGGTATCCTTTTACGCCACATTCTGTAATTATATTTTTATATTATATTTTGGCCGATGAGGGTCGCAGATAATAAAAGTTAATATGACGATGTCCAATGCGTGGATATTTACGACGATGACTAATGCGAATGAGGTTATAAATACAGGTCGGCGCGCGAACTCTGCCCTTTCGCCGAGCGCCGTTGTCGAATGAAGCTGCGTGACCACTTCTGCTCTGCTGCTGTCCATGTTCGTCGATGCCGCTGTGTTGTGTTGTGCATGTGCCGTGCTGTGCTTGCTTCATCGCTATCCAAACGCTCTTATCGGAGCGGACTGACGCGTGCGGCGGCGTGGAGTGATATCGATGTGGCGCCGCGTCGATGTTGCGTCGGGTCGCTGCCGGGGAAGCGTGTTTGTCGAAACGGCATCCTGTCTCTGTGGCAGTCGTCAAACCATGCGTCTTTTTCAAGACCGTTTACTTCACTATCTCTTGAGTAGCTTGTCATAACGTGGTGAAGGTAATGTGGTGGTATGGTAAAGGTTGTATTTACTATGCAAATATCTTAATTTCTTAATACTCGGAATTAGGAACACAAAATATCACGTTATTTTGTTAAATTTAACGCTATTCCGATGTACAGTAAATCGTAGAGCTAAGCTGCTAAGTATAAATAAAAATACCATTGTTGCGATCGTTCTTTTGTTTAAGAATAAGCCGTCCGCTAATTATAGATTTTATTAAATCTAAATCCAAGCTTAAAACTGAAACACTAAAAGATATTGTGAGCTGATTCAGCGTAAATCGGATTGCTAATACCTACAAAAATTAGGTTAGCAATTATACAATCTGCAGTCCAACATCTCAGTATCCCCGGGGACACTGTAAAGAATCCGAAACGTTGGTATTATGATCCTATGTAACACTCAATTTTTGTTACAATAACGCCAATATGTATAATATAGGTAAGTGCCAAAAATTTAAATAATTTAAATTGGGCTTGTGTAGTACATGTACTCAGTACTATTACGAATTAATTCCCGACACTGACTAGTAAGAACTATTATTTTTCCTTTTTAGTAGGTACATCATTCATTTAGTAATTCGTCATTCGCGAAGTATTGTTAGTCTGTAGTAGTTCTAGTTCTGTACGCACTACGAATTGTCGCTCGCTAGCACAATAAACACGGAACGCGACTGTACGAGCGGGAATGAGATTATGGATCTCATTCTTAGATTCATAAAGCTATTTTGAACTTTATGTTCGTGACCGTAGGGTCATCACTATTCCTTCAGTGTGCTACATTACTAAATGTATTAATAGTACTAGAAGACCGAACTAGTACATTTGAATGATTGTACTAGTACGGAACGCTCCGTTCAATGTCCGAGCAAGAACAAGCCTATTTTAAATTCCTTACCTAAAAGGTTTCGCCCACCTTTGGACCTTCCGATTTTGAAACATCATAGCAGAAGCTTCGCCTACGTCTGCATACGACATAACAGGTATTCTCGAGCGTTTATATAGAATTTGTGCTGCACTTACAAGTAACTGAAATCAATCATATAATATATTTATTTCATTGGGTATTTACATGTTTAAGAGTCCGGCGGAGCTTGAATTGCCCACAAACACGTAAAAACAAAATAAATCGTAATCCAGACAATATTATATTAAATTATGTTATTATTCGGATTTGGATATCGTTAATCTAGGTTGAACGTAGGCCTCACCCAAGGAGCGCCAACCATCTCGGTCTTGGACAGTTTGCATCCATCCGCTGCCAGCCACCTTCTTCAAATCGTTGGTCCATCGCGTCGCAGGGCGTCCTACACTACGCTTGCCCAAACGCGGTCTCCACTTGAGGGAGGCCTACGTTCAGCAGTGGACGACAATAGGCGATTTGATTGATTGAATCTAGGTTCCTACGGCACTATTTCATCTACTGCTACTTCACTGGAAATAAAAGACTGGAAAATCGTTTCAAACTTGGTAATGTTATCAAAAATTGCATTCGCTTACATTTATTTTAGACGAAATAGTAGTGTATCTACCGCGCTACATACAAACTGGACAAGTCCTGAATCGCGCAAGTGAAGTTTGCATCGCAACCTGCATATATACAACCGCCCGACATCTACCGTTGGGCCGTGGCCCGCCAGGCAAGACACCCGCCTGGTCGGAGGATCCTCCCTTTGGTGTGAGGGGCAACATACCTCGCCCCTCCACAGTAGAATAGGAACCTCGATTAACGGTCTCCGTATATCACACTTTGATTGTATTATGTTTGAATTACGATTTATTTTGCTATTACATTTGTATAAGCAATTTAGTCTCAGCCGGACCCGTATAGTTAGTTTAGGAAGGATTTGACCTTTATTCCACGGGATTGGGAAATAGATCAACGCAAACAAGTAATACCGCTGACCACCGCTAGTATCTACTTACGTGTAAACAGTAACCTATGTATATGCCAAAAATGATGTTTAGTGGCAAGGCCAGGGCAACGCCGCATTTCATGTAGGCAACATGACCGCTCAAAATACCTCCTCCAAGCGATCCTTTCACTAAATGGGCAATGGAACCGATTAAACTGAAACCAAAGCAATGTGACATGTAACACTGATTATAAGATAATTAATTCTCATCACATCAAACTCGAAAACACTCACATTAATGAAAGAAAAATATTTAGAAGAGTAAGTATCTATGGAATTTCTTGCCGGCTTTTCTCCACAAGAACTTACTATTCCGAACCATGCAAATAGCTTTTGACATTTCAAAAGTAATAGTAATAGTAGTAATATAATATAAAGACAGGTACAGGCATACTTTTGAATAAGTGAGTCATTTGAAAAGTACTATGGTCTATTTTTGGGGACCTGTAATACAGGTTTTATTTACGTACCACAGGCATCAGGGATCCACCACCAAAATTTTATTCAGTTGATAGCATTATTTTATGTGTACTTGGATTATGGTGAGAAAATAAAGGACTTATTATTCTTAGACCTTAGACAGGTACCTACTTTTGAAATGACAGTAATTCAAACACATATATTTTATTTCATACTAGATAATTGAAATAAAATATTTAAGTTCTAATTTCAATTAGAGTCCAATTGAAATAAAATATTTGTTTCATGGCATTCATTACCAATGCGATAATATGATTTCAGGCTTGGTAAGTTATAACATAACACAACATACCATCACGCCTGTATTCCCCGAAGGGGTTAGGCAGAGGCGTACACCCACAGTTCGCCGGTATGTTTAGGTCCCATGTAATAGGGGGCGAGCTTATTGCCATTAACCGAGCACAAATCCAGACTCCGAGCTACAGAGAATTTCACAGAAAAACTCAATAACACTGCTCGACCTGGGGATCGAACCCAGGACCTTTAGCGTCATCATTTGACAAACGTTAGCTTTCTAGTGTTAAAACTGATTCAGTTATTCAATTCAACACACCTTGTAAATTTGCAGTTGACTCTATTCTTTAGGAAGTCATAAGCATCCTCTTCAGCCTGTGTTTTTGCTATCACTCTGAAGTCCCTGCTGTGCTTTGGCTCCACAGACACCATAATTAAAACGCTATTTTTTAAAAGAAAACAATATTGGATCAGTAAATTTGAAAGGCGGTAACCTAATGGCTAGGGCGTCAGACTTGCGATCATGTGGTTGCCGGTTCGAAACCCACCCTTTGCACTACCGACGAGTGTCAGGTACACTCGTCGGTAGTGCAAAGGGTGGTGGCAATACGAGTGGGTACTCGTACAAGCATTTAGCTTAGCACGAGGGGATACTAGTGCGTTACTAGCAAGGTGCGACCCACATTGCTAGTAAGGTTTAAAAAAAAATGCACCGCTGTTGATCGGGTCCTCCAGCTTATTAGACTTCTACATCAAACTAGACATAGCTACAGTAGAATAATATATACTCAAAACAATATAAAATAACGTACCATTTGAAAAAAACTAAGTAAAATTCATAAAGAAATAATCTTTTCCAAAAACGTATTCTCGTGTTCTTTTGTCAAGAGATTTTTTATAACTTTTTCATCTATCAAAAAAGCAGCATCTTTTAGCAGTTTTTAGCAAAGAGGTCTATTCAATCTAACAGAGTACCTAACCTCCATTATAGATTTATTATACTTTGGTAAGTGACTTTTGTCCTCTCTCGTTGCTAAGGCTCTGGCGGTCTGCAATCTGGGACTCTGCAACGCATCAAAATATGTTGCATGTTGATAATGTTAATGTGCGGCGATGACTAGGTACTTACCATAAGGTGGCTTGTCTACTCTACTTGTTTACTGATTTAACCAATACAAAAACGAATGGTGCATTTGCCCAACTAAATGTAATTTACCTAGTTAGGTACTACCTAGCTCAACTGTCGTCAAAAAACTCACCATCTTTGTTAAAAGCGGGTTTCTATTTGGTTGCGAGACGTGAAGTAACGAAAGGACTGACAGCTGATGAAATCCTTGCTGAAAGCTGCTGGCTTGAAACATACTTAGTTCAATAAAATAAAAAAAACGAATACCCGACTACGAAAAAAATCGCCACCTAATTATAGTTTGCACAGGACCTACATCATAGTAACGGCATCACGGCCACCACGGCTATAAACGAGATACCACTGTTCGTGTTCATAGAATTTTTTTCTTGTTTTATACATTTCAGTTTATTTTTTTCGTAGTCGGGTAGTTTTTGAAGTTTTCTTTGTTATTTGACAGTTTTTGGTGGTTCATGCTAACTTTATTTCACTATTACCAAGATCCACACACTATTGCATTTCGGTTCAGTCCATGTTGAACCCCCACAATCTTGACCCCGGCCATGTTGAACCCCTAAATTATTGAAGGGTTATCTACGTGCAACCCCAAAAATTTTGTGAGAAGATGGATAAGAGGTAAAAGGTATCGTAATTTTTCTTATATATACATATATAGTTGTAGTCTTTTGTTTTGTGTATACCTACTTATTTTATTATTGTAATTTTAAACGCTGCAACGTTTTGGTGTAACTGTAAAGTTGTATGTGTATACTTGTAAATAAACTAAATAAAATAATAAACCCCTCGGGGATGAACGTGGACAATCCTGAACTGGTGAACGTTTTTTTTGCATGTTTTTAATCCACGTTCAACCCTCAATGGACAGTAAAACACAAAAGGTTTTCTCATGTACCCTGAATTTATTGCTATTATCCTCTCTGCCGGAACGCCTCAGTTGCGCCGCTACGAGTTGCTGTAACTGTAACTATGCGCCCCACTGTGGCTCCTCCCATTGGTCATAATTCCAAAAAATGCATAGTCAAAATGTGACTCATTGTTTATGTATTTAATTACTACGATAAACAATATTTGGATTCCCAGAATTCTATTGTTTGTTTGACGTGTTTCTGAAATGGAATACCAAGATGTGTTTGCTTTATATTAATTGACTAGCTTTTGCCAGCGACTTCGTCCGCGTGGAATAGTTACTTTGTTCCCTAGTTCTTCGCCCGCGGTTTCACCTGCGTTGCCCCGTTCCTAAGGGTTGTAGCGTGATGTTTTATAGCTTGTAACCTTTCTCATGAATCACTCATTTTCCCAACATTTCCCTTCACTGCTCTGCTCCTATTGATCGTAGCGTGATGAAAAGTATACTATAACCTGCCCAGGAGTATGAAGAACAATTGTACCAAGTTTCGTTGAAATCCGTTGAGTGGTTTTTGTTTCTATGACGAACATACAGACAGACAGACAGACAGACAAAAATTTTACTGATTGCATTTTTGGCGTCAGTATTGATCACTAATCACCCGCTGATAGTTATTTTGGAAATATATTTCATGTACAGAATTGACCTCTCTACAGATTTATTATAAGTATAGATTAAATATTTGGTTTTTTTTTCCATTATTGAAGTGCTACGCCGCTGTATATTTTTCTGCGATATTGAACTTCATGTAGACTTTTGGAAAGTTGTACGCTCAAAATAAAGGTCTATAAATATACTTTCTAAAACAGATATATTTGTCTGCCCATAGGCGCCCATTTGTGATTTAAAGAGGTGCTACAGCGTCAGTCCTCTTCGCGTAGCAGGGGCTACGAAACAACTGAGTAATTAATTTGTTTTTTATTCAGGTACTTTGACAAAATTCACGTTTTCAAGGATGCATTTCTAGTAGTCTCAGAAGTAGTGTACGTGGTAATGTGCGTGAAAAATACCAACGCATATTTCTAGCGTTTCGAGATGCTATTAGTACCTAATGAATTTTTTGATTTAGGCCCATTACAGAAACGTGTATTTATGTTGTGTGAACTGGACGAATTTTATTATGGAAATCTGTAAATAGAACCAAAACAACATTATTGAAGTATGTGGCCTAATGTAATTGAATGTTTAGAGATAAAAATAAGTGTCAAGCACATCTACTACAGATCGCGTCCTCGAGCGGCCTATTAAAGATTTTCAAATCTTAGCAAACGATCTAAACTTAAGTGTCTTACAGAATTATCGGTCAGCTGTGGATATATTACTCAATAAGTCTGATACATCTAATTCTAGTTTATGTGCAAATATTAGTCCAGACGTGTTTCTATCATTTCCTGCTTCCGTCCACCAAATAGGAGGTTCATGGTTCCGAGATTATTAAAAATGCAATATTATCGATTGGGGAACATTACGAAGAGGCAGCCGGAACTTACAATAAAAACATAAAGGCATATCGACGAGGTCATACTCGCGAAAAATCTCGCGGGAGTTATCAAACGCCGATTTAATTCGTAGACTCATGCTTAGTTCGAACATTTATTTACGAGTCCGGCGGAGTTTGAATTGCCCCCAAAAACGTAATCCCGAAATAAATCCTAATCCAGACAATATTCTATCAAGTTATGTTATTATTCGGATTTAGATACCTACCGTAAATCTAGGTTCCTACGGTACTATTTCGTCTATTACTACTTCACTGGAAATAAAAGACAAAGAAAGAAAAATTATTGTTCCAAACATGGTAAAGTTAACGAAAATTGCATTCGCTTACATTTATTTCCAGTGAAGTAGGTATTTTGGATAAAATGGTAACATAAGAATCTAGGAGCCGTCCATTAAACACGTGATGTTTTTTTGGCATTTTTTATTACGTGATTTTTATGGACCTGTCGACCCTTTCGAGCCTCACGTGATTAATGGACAGCCCCCTAGATTAACGGTATCGGAATCCGTATATTAACAGCATTTGATTAAATTGTGTTTGAATTACAATTTATTTCATTTTTATTTAAATTCGGTCCGCCGGACTCTTAACAAGTCTTCGGAAACATCCCCAAAAGAAAAAGAGCTTATCAAGTGAGGTGCTAGACCTATTACTAGACTATATACAGGTGGAGCTTAATAAACTGTAATTTAGTATGAATAATTATGTCTATGATTTCGATATTAATTATTTTGTAACTTGTTTTTAGTCCTAAGATAGTATATTCTGTTGATTAAAGATAGTTTATTATTATCTTTTTGTGTTTTTTTTGCATTTTCGATGCTAAGATTATAAAGTTATTTTAGTAAAGGAAAAATTCAATCGCGGGTAGGATTCAAACCTACGTCTCCTGGTTGAATACACCAAACGTAATGACCTTTAGGCCACTGCGAACCCCACCCGCCTGATTGAATTTACGTCAGCCTATGACGTAAATTCAGAATGTGAAGGCAAATTTTCAATCAGGCGGGTGGGACAAAGGGACAAAAAAAGGATTTTTTTGTCAATATCTGGTAACCCCTTTTACTGTCAAAGTGACAAGTGTCAAGTTACTGAACTGACAAATAAATGTCGTTTTTATTTTTAAGCTAAAGTAGTAGTCCTTGAGTGCTTTATTATCATACATATTTATCTTAAATTAAAATACATTAAATTCAGTATGACAATATTTTCTAATTATTATAGGTAGTACCTAGTCCTACCACTAAACATTTTATAAATAGGTAAATTAACCCTTTTAAATCTCTGAATTCCTGGTACCATTTTAAAAGATGGGTAAGAGGTACAAGTGTGATTATTGCAACAAGACTATGGTAGCAGCACCATCAATTGTGAGAACTCACAATAATGGAATAATCCACCAGAAGATAGTTCACGAACACTACCAGCAATTTAAAGGTACCTATTATGCAAAGTACAGTCATCATTGGTTACCACCAAAACTGGCAAATTTCTTCATTAGATTTTCAATTTAATCCAATTATTAGAATTGATTACCCATTAGGGAAATTAAAAATTTTTGGTAACTTTTTTTATATACCACCAAGGTGGCAAACCAGCATACGGCCCGCCTGATGGTAAGCGGTTACCGTAGCCTATGGACGCTTGCAACACCAGGGGTATCACTCGCGCGTTGCCGACCCTGTAAATTAAGGAGGAATAGTTGGACTGGCAGAATAGGAGACATTCTGCCATGCATGACAGTGCTTATGTGCTGTCAACTGTACAATAGGAGCAGTGATAGATAGCCTGGTGATATGACTAGATGGATTTATGCCAGGGCATTTATTTCTTTGCCCAAAATGCCTGGGCAGAATCCCATCTATAGATTTGATTGGACCACCAAATCAAAAGTTTAGAGTTTGATTTCAAGGCATGACTTTTAAAGTCATGTGCATATAATAAATTATCACTCTCCTAAAAGGGTGAAGGAAAGCATTGTGGAGAAACCTACTTGCCTGAGAAATTTTCTTGATGGGGTGTATCTGCCAAACCATACATACATTTCGGCAATTATTTTTTTTTAATAAAGAAATAATTTATTTCATCTTTTACAAATATTTACATAATGTTCCATAAAGAAAAATCCTTACATAAATCCAAATAATGGTATATAAAAATCTATTTTTTTATATATATATGTGATAGGCTACGCTAATCCTAAATCTCAGGATATAATGGATAGGCACAATACATTGTTTAGTCAGCTTGACCTAAAATACCTATAAAAAGCCTGCCTAGTCCAGGTTAAACTTCTGTTTCAGGCTGTCGCAATACATGTATTTTGCCCCATTAAAAAAAAAATAACAATGTATTAATAAAAAAGATAATAAAAGTACAATAAAACAAGTAATTTAGTATACAAGTAATTTTAATTTATTTTATAATTGCTAACAATTTCTCTGTGTCTGTGTAACTAATTCACTAGGAGAGGCCTACGTCCAGCACTGGACGAAAAAAGGCTGAAGATGATGATGATGATGGTGATTACTTACCTATTGGTGATGACCAAGCTTACCTTCTGTACATTCACTGACATACATTTAATGTTTTTAGATCCTGAAACTATATTGGCAGAGGAAAGTAAAAAGAAACCATGTTCCCGATTTGCAAATGGAGGATGCCAATATGGGGCTATATGTCGCTTTTCTCATTACAGTAGAGAAGAACTAAGAGAGCTTGAGAAGTATGGTAAAGGAACTTTTAATACATACCTACATATCATCACATCTGTATTCCCCGAAGGATTAGACATAGGCATACTAATGAATACCAAAAGTTCATTGGTATGTTTAAATCCCATATAATTGGGGGTGAGCTTATTGCCATCAACCAAGCACAAGTTCCAACCTCTGAGCTGCTACGGAGAATTTCACAGAATAACCCAATAACACTTGGCTCGACTTGGACCCCTAGCGTAGCAGTCACACTCAGGACCACTATGCTAATGAACAATTAATCTTACTAATATTATAAACGTGAAAGTTTGTAAATATGAGTGTATAGATGTATGGATGTTTGTTACTCTTTCACGCCAGAACGGCTGAATGGATCTGGATGAAATTTGGTACAGAGATAGATTATAGTCTGGAATAGCACATAGGTTACTTTTTATCCAGTTCGGATCCAATTCTGAAGTTCACGCGGACGAAGTTTCGGGCAGAAGCTAGTAATAATAAATATAATTTAATTATATTACTTAATATTACACTAAGAAAATGCTTAAGAAGGTGCTTTTACATACACAAACACCCAGACCCGTAATTTCAACCCGTAGGTCTTAAATATTTGATTGGGACTGAACAGCTCAGCTGTTATGAAATGCACATGCTAAAATGTGACATGAACTTGTTTAACATTGATATTGAATAAACTCCGCACATCATTATTATTATTGTTAACTCCTCGCTAAATTTGTTACGAGTGGGTTTCCTACTGCAATGGGTAGGTTTCGAACCGGCAACCACATGATCGCAAGTCCGACGGTCTAGCCATTAGGCTACCGCCGCTTCGTTATATTTAATAGGGTATATATATGTATAGACATCAAATTAAATTTTTTGACCAATATGATCCACATATTTTTTTTATTTTTGGGAGATTTCTGGAATCAGATCTTTTTTTTTAGCATGAGCTTAACAATAATTATTGTTTTTAAATGACACAAAAAAGATGACTAACAAGTATTCTCTCATTTATTTCAGTTGCAACAAAAAATTTACCAAACGATATCATATTTCCTTCATTCCAAGAGCTCTTTGATAGACTTTTGGATGAAAAATCTAATAAACCTGAAGACCTGAAAGATGGAAATACTATCATGTATGACAGTAATGGAGTCACACATGTTTTCCCCTGGACTTATAATACAATATTGGACGGTTATGGAGATAATTTACCCCCAAGTGTAAAGAGATTGAAAATGGAAGATTTCACTGAAGCTAGAATTGAGTCATGGGGTTGGTCATATTAATGGTATGGTGTCTTAATTCTATTATTTGTAATCTTAATTTATCACAAAACTATGCTCTATTGTATATGTAATGCCTTGTATTATAGAGTTACATTTTGTTATTTAATAGTTAAGGAAAAAATTCAATCGCGGGCAGGATTCGAACCTGCGTCTTCTGGTTTGATATACCAGACGCTCTGACCTCTAAGCCACCGCGAACCCTACCCGCATGATTGAAATTTTGCCTTCACATTCTGAATTTACGTCATAAGGTGACGTTTGGTGACATCTATGAGAGGCAAGTTACCTTACCTCTCAACCGACACGACTTACTTTACAGTCAGTTCAGTTAAAAATAACTTAATAATCTTAGCATGGAAAAATGCAAAAAAATCACAAAAAGATAGTTACATTTTGTCTTAAAAACAACTTAGGCACCCAAAATTAATTGAGTGAATGATAAATAATGATAATATTATAGTAATGTGTTTATATTCCCTGATAGATTTGAGAGGTGTAATAATGTACACCCACAGTTCGCCAGTATGTTTAGGTCATATGTATTTAGGAGCGAGCCTATTGCCAATTAAACTTGTACTAATCCAAACTCCGAGCTGCTGCCGAGAATTCGATTGAAAATCACAATAACACTGCTCGACCAGGACCTGCATAGCAGTTGCGCTTAGTCCCACTAGATTAATGAGGCAGTTTTATGGAACATTACAATGATCTAAATTAAAATTAAAAAAGCTAATAGAGATTTAATTATTGGTACAATTTTGTAGCAGATTATTGAAATATCTCATTTATAGTACCTAATCCCAAAGTCAAATCATAAACATTAATAAGTTTTTTGTCGGCTCATAGAAGACTCACTCATCATCAAATGTACAGTAAACACTCAAAAGTCCTTATGCACGCTAAGGATTACATTGCTATTAACAGTACGAGCGAGCACGATACAGCCAGTGTGTGTCACTTGTGACGTAAAGACAATGAATAGAAGGTCGTAAGTCAAACTCAACGTCAAGCTATTGCGTTGTTAGATTGCAGGACTTTTGATTGCCACTGTACCTGCAATAATGGTCTAATTTGACTTTGTTTTTCAAAATCACTGTTGAGATTGTTTGACCAACTCCAACAATCACAGTGATTTAAAATATTTACTGATTAAGATACTTATTTAAATACCCTGAAAGAAATGAGAGTAGGTTTAGTTGTCTTTCCTAAGTCATTGGATTTGTAGCATCCACTTCTCATAATTTTCTTCGCTGTATTGGTTTCCTACTGGTAATTACAGGTTTAGGCCTCTGCACTAGTAAATTCTTCACATTCATTGTAATTGATGGGTAGTTTATATATCTAAATTCTGGCGACACTTCATACCGCAAAGGTTCAATCTGGAACAGTAAAGGTTAGCTCACACATATTATCTTGATCAATTTAGAATAATTTGTATGAAACCTTGCACAACAAGTACATCACGCTTATAAATCCCACAATGACAACGCCTCGCCTTTAGATAAGCTAACTAGATAATATCTAGCTTGTAGCTTCTAGCTAGCTATAACTGTATGCAGTCATTAAATTGATACAAAAAGGGTAAGCGCGCACTACGTCAAAAAATCGTTGCGAAAAAATATCGCACGTTTGTGAAAAATAGAAATACACTATATACTGCGAAAATAAGTCGTTTAGTTCGGCGTTTATTCGACTACGAAAATTATTCGTTGCGATTTACAGAAATAAAATCGCAACGAATTATTTTCTTAGTGCGCGCTTACCAGTAACAGACTTGGGGATCGACTATTATTTGCATGTCATTTTGGGGTCATGTCTACAGCACTCATTGTTGTTTTGTAATTTAATCACAAAACACATGCAAATAAAATATGTTCCCGATATAAGTTCCCGTTAAATTACTCTGCAAATTCAGTTATATTTTTAATTTATTCGCGGAGTAGCGGTTACTTCGTCTTGGTGAAATGCGGCCTTAGACTTCAATAATCATTATCTACCTGTTTCATGCACCTGAACAAAAGTAAACAGAACAAAATATTCAAACATATCATAGTAAGTCCTTGTTACTTTAAAACAGAAAATCGTGTTTGCCACACCATATCTCGGCAATTAAACCAACTGACATTTATTGTATTCAATCAATTCGCTTAGATTTATTGACGTTATTTCAGTGAATTTCCGATTGTAAATCTTTATGGTATTACGTATATCGTATTATTATATAATTAAACCACGCTATTAGAAACTTATAATATGAGATAGCCACATACGTTTCTCATGTCAGGCACAAGTCTCAGTAGCTGCTCGGAGTTTGGATTTCTTCCCGGTTAATTGCAATAGGATTCCTATTACGACTAAACGTAAACATATCGCCGAATTGTGGGTGTACAATAGTACACCTTTCTCCCTTACCCTTCGGGGAATTCAGGAGTGAATTGTGATGGTATATGTAGGTATATGAATGCTCGATTTGTCTTAAAAGCTTTATATTATGTTAGTTTGTTTATTTGTTCGACGTTTCGAATATTAAATTGCAATTTATGTACCGCTCCACACTCAACAAAATGTATCGTTGTTTTAATAAGCAATTATAATTGTGAGTAAATGAAGACGCTGTTTTAATTAATGTTGACTGCTGAAACGATGCATGAAATAGCATTTAAAGCAAATCATCAGAATGTGTACCATGATATTAACAGTTACTCTATTCCACGTACTATCGATTGCTACTGTAAGTTAAAAAAACTTATTGCTATCAAAGCTTTTTTGGGTGAAAAAGACCTCCGTTGATCTCTAGTATGTCTGACTCGTACCGAATAATAAGGTTGTTTCTTAGTACTTAAGCAATAGTGTTTTAATGACAATTATTCTGAAAAATATATACAAACAATAGACTGCTCATTAGTCTAGTGGTCCCAAGCGTGACTGCTACGCTAGAGGTCCTGGGTTCGATCCCCAGGTCGAGCAAAGTGTAATTGGGTTTTTCTATGAAATTCTCAGTATCAGCTCGGAGTCTGATGTGATTTGTGCCCCATTAATGGCAATAGGCTCGCCCCCTATTACATGGGACCTAAACATACCGGCTAACTGTGGGTGTACATTAGTACGCCTCTGCCTAACCTTTCGGGGAATACAGGTGTGATGGTATGTTATGTTATATATACAAACAAATTAATTTATATAAGTTAATTATTATCAGCATGCAAGATTATATACTTACGAAAACCAAAGACTTTAAAAATAATTTATTATAATTGTATTTGTTGTAAAAATTGTAGATCACCGTTCAATACAAAAGAATTCCTGTAGCTGGAAACGACACGGATATTTTTGACGTAATAAAACTTTTACAAGACATAGCCGACAGGAGCGTTACGCCTACTGACGATGAACCCGCCATTGATGAAAATGATTCAGATACTGCCACTGATGATGATCCGGAAGTTGATGCAGATTACGAGAATTGGGAAGGTGTTAATGATGAATACTCAAAAAAGCCGAAAATGGAAAATATTCTACGATGGTTACCTAAACGACATCGTGTGACGAAGATCAACCCACAGAAAATCGAAGCTGAACGCGCCAAACTAAACAAATTAAAGGCTAGAGCTCTGAACGCGAAAAGGTCCAAATACGTCATTAATTCAATGAAAACAAATTACTGGGCAACATTGTATCTATGGGGTGAAATGACAAGGATTCTGAAGGAAAGACAAATCTTGGATGATATGAGGCAAATGATACGGGCTGTTGAAAAAGAAGGTAATGAACACTTGAAAGAACTGCTACTAAATTGCTACAGGAGGACTAAAAAGAGTATAGTCAATGGTGTTCTATGGGAAAACAAAAAGACAAATAATTTGATCATTGACCATTTGAGACATCCGGATCACGAAGGAATTATAACATAATTATTATACTAAGTTTAGTTACAATTCTTATATTATAAAAAAAATACAATATAGTTACTATTATGTATAGTATCAATGTAGATATGCTAATGAATAAGTGCTGTCGAACTATGTGTGCTGTAACCCAAAAAAAATCTTAAATGGTTGGAAACTTGGGACATCTTAGGCGAATGAATGAAAGACGGCTTTTTTTATTATTTCCTTTATAAGGCGACTATCAGTTAAACTGGAGAGGACGCCCTACAAAGACATAACCGACCTTATTGATCACGACTCACAAAACATCCTGGAAGTAATTTGTTCAGAATCGGCTACTGAATCGATTTCAGTCATTTTTGTGCGTTCGTATTGAAAGCTTAGTTTTGTATCTGTTTTCGTTAAGACTTTAAATTCATTGAAATAAGTCATATTTTTATTTATTTTGTATAGAACGACACAATTTCTATATAACTGCATTTAAAAAGTTTTAGTGCCTTGACTTACGTTTCGTTATCGTTTGATTCGACTGTAAATTACTTAGTGTTATTGTTTTCAGGATAAAAAATTACCAAGGTATATTCAACATTACCGAAATCGATTCAGTAGCAGATTCTGAACAAACTACTTTCAGGTTATGCGTGAAATTATGTTACACTGTGTGTATGTTGAAGTTGGATTGTATAATACGCTATTTTACATAACCGCTAGGTGCTAGCTGTTTTACAAAACAGCTCTAAGTTATTATATATATGTTATTATTTATTTGTTATTGTCAAAACTAGTTTTGACTGGGTAAAATCGGGATGAAAGAAATTTATATATTGGTTAGGTTAGAACTGCGACCACACGACGCCAGAACAGAATTGTAGCCATATGCAAACTTACAATAAAGAAATTAGGGTTATTTTGACGCGCATTTCCCGTTGTTGTGGCGCTGTATGGCGATACAGCGCCACGAGCGTAAAATTTTAGAACTAAAATTGTACAATCCGACGTTTCATTTCACGCTGTTTTATAAAATTGCTAATAGTTAATCCATTGTATTGATGAATGCAAAACGTATTAAAGATCAGCAATTATGAAAAACTGCTAAACGTCTTGCAGCTGTTTTACATAACAGACCTGTTTGGTAAAACAGCGAATTACACAACCCAACTGCGACATATGCATATATTATGCTTACAACAATATATCATTCAGCCTCAAGCCTGTAGGTACTAGTTGAACATCATGCTCGTCAGTGAAGCGCCACTGATAGTGAGTTTTATCGCCACTATCGAATTTTAGAGCAAATTAATTTGGGCTTTCAAAATACCTAAGTACTACAATTTTCTTTTCGAACCCATAGCAGGAGCTTAGATTTTATACTCATGTGTCGAAATTGGTTTGTTTTTAAACTCTGCATCCAAACAGGAGTGACCTTCTTTAAAAATGACCGACTGATAGACAACGGACAGTTTAAACACCGGTGCATCTAGAAGTAGGTGAGCGCTAAAAGGGTATTTTGGTATATTACTGGAATAGGAAAACTAATAACTTTGTGTTCTCTTTGTTAGATTAAAAAAACGGATCTGAAACGAGTGCGTGGGTATCTACTGATAAATCGTTATTGTATTTTAAATTAATCTTGCTGATGTCATTATAGATATGTACGCAAATGCTTATAAAGTCTACAACACTAATTATTCAATTTTCTTTTTCCATTAAAATGCATGCATATTTTCTATTGAGAATGATATAAATCACATGCACTATGAAATCGTTACTTTTTAAAATTGTAAGTTTTCTTTCAATTTTTATACCATTTTAGCATTGCGTTTCTTCATCACAGCGAATCTTCACATAACCTTCTGATGAATACAAGAATTATATATTTAAATAATAATTTATAATCACAATATCAACAAATACGGTAGCTAAAACTATAATCAATTTGGTAAAGTTTCCTTCATATGTAATACATAACGAATCAGGAATTCTAACAAATTCTATTCCATTTCATATGATTGCGATATTTTAATGCCTTGTGGTACCTACAGTAAAGTGTTTTAAAGTGTCTTTTATACTATAATGTAAATACAGTACAGTACGCGCGACATAAATTGGCCGGACTGAACTTAGCTGTTTGTCAGTTTTTGGTTGCGCAGTACACAATTTTTAACGTAAACAATCCACTGCGCATTAAAACGGCGAACTTCACTCCAGCCAACTTATGCCGCGCGTACTGTAAAGTTTTGCAGTTTCAGGTAATAACTGTGCTATCTTTGCACGTGGATTTCGGGTTTGGGTTAACAAATTTAGAAGAAGCTATAAGTGCAGAAGATAGAGAACAAGACGATTCAATACAAAATTTTGCAAACAACACTATAATGATTGTTATACCTCAGGCAGACTCCGAAGATAGCAGTAGCTCTTACGAGAACGCTGAAAAAGAAGTGATTATAGAGTTTCCAAATGAAGGTAATATATGTTCCCAAGAAAAAAACATTCTGAGAAGCAATTCAACTGTCTCTGAAGCCCCTTCAACGAAAAGCTGCCTCCAGCAGCTAACTACAACCGCCCCGGTTACAGTACTCCCTGAAACGAAGCAAAGAGCACACGACCGAAGAATAAAAGAAGTAAGTGAACACATGGCAGAACATTTCATGTCAACACTGTACTTCTACAATGAAGTAAAAAGAATTCAGAAATATCACGTGGTTATGGATGAATTGAGGATCATGGCCGTGGAATTAGAACATCCAAATAAACGTTGGATGAAAAAAGAGATGCGAAAATGTTTCGGGATACATACACGGCCTGTAGCTCAGCCTTTTTGGAATAAAAAGACAAATAATCTTGTTATTAATATAGTTAAAAATTCTATTAATGAGGGTGTCCCTATTTGAACTGCATTTGTTAAATAAAGTATTTTACTCAAACAATGCATGTCAATCTAACCTTTATGTCGGACACTTTGACATGTACTTCCTCATTAGCGGAAGCGGAGCGGCTAGGGTACACTTAGACCAACTAAAGCTTGATCAAGTACTTTATGCTCTGCAAAAACTTAAGCCAAAAAAGTCAACGGGACCCGATGGCATACCGCCCTACATTTTCAAAGACTGCCGACTAGTAATTTGTAGGCCGCTTCTCTACATCTTTAATCAGTGCCTGGCGGAGGCCGTATTTCCAGAAAGGTGGAAAACAACTAAGGTCGTTCCGGTGGCCAAAGGAAAGTCAGCATCAAACGTGGACCAATACAGGCCGGTATCCGTGCTTTCGACGCCATCTAAAGTACTAGAGGCTGCAGTACACAAGAGCATTCTCTCGCAGGTTAATGTAAAGCTTTCAAATGAGCAACACGGGTTTAGACCGGGCAGAAGCACCACGAGTAACCTAATGAACTACATGAGCTATATTGTGCCGGAAGTGGATGCTGGAGGACAGGCAGATGTAGCTTTCTTTGACTATAAAAAAGCTTTCGACCTTGTGGATAATGACATACTGCTCACAAAAATGGCAGGGGTAGGGTTCACTCCGCATTTACTAACCTTTTTTGCTAGTTACATGCGGGACAGACAGCAGTATGTAGAATATGCGGGGTGTAGGTCAGAAACATATTTCACTAGGTCCGGAGTAAGTCAAGGCAGCAACCTCGGTCCGTTGGAATACATATTAATGATTAATGACCTTCCGACGGTTGTCATGGCTGCTAATTGCACTCTATTTGTAGACGATTTGAAACTTTATCTTGCTGTTATGAATAGAGACGATTGCCAGAAGTTACAACAAGATATAGATAGGGTGGTAACCTGGAGCGAACATAATAGTTTGCAATTTAACATCACGAAGTGCATGACTATGACTTTCAGCCGGGCGCACTCCCCAGTTACGTACCAGTACCAAATTAACGGGGTACCAATAGCGAAAGTGCCAGAAGTCAGAGATCTAGGTGTTAACTTCTCCTCAAAACTCGAATTCCGGGATTACGTAACCAAAATCTGTAAAAAAGCCTACAGAAATTTGGGATTCGTGCTGCGGGTAGCTAGGAACTTTACAAATATCAAGGCGATTATTGCATTGTATAACTCTTTAGTGAGGAGTCAATTAGAGTTTAACGCAGTCATCTGGTCTCCACATGAAACTAAATATAGTATCATGTTGGAGAGAGTACAGATTAAATTTATTAGGTATATAAACAAGAAATTTTACGGAGTATACCCATTTTACCCAAATAAGTATCCTACCTTATTCATCTTAGGTATGGTAGGATACAATGAGTTAAAAGTTAGAAGGAGTTTAGCGCTAGTCTCGTATATCTTTAAGGTGATGAGGGGAAAGATTCACAATCCAGACGTATTGCGACAAGTGTGCATGTGTGTTCCGGACAGATATGTGTGGCACACTCGCGCACTCCGTATTCTCAACAATATAGCAGAAGACATAGACCTATTTTGTTGTACTCTGGGTGGGTTCAAAGTGAGAGCTCTCGTTGAGATATGTTACGGTCCTGCTGTTACATAGTCATTGTATTGGCAATTAGTAAGTACTTAGATTGAAAGTTGTTAGTTTTTTAATTGGTTTAGCTTTAAAATAATAGTTGACTACATTATCGCATTAGGTGGTAAACCTGTAAAGATAATTGTAAGGTGGAAATAAATAAATAAATTAGCAAACTCATTAGTCTAGTGGTGAACCGTAACTGGACTAGAGGTCCTGAGTTGAATTCCCAGGTCGAGCAGTGTTATTGAGTATTTCTTCTTATAAAATTCTCTGCAATAAGCTCATCCTGTATATACGTATCGGTTTGCCGATATGTTTATACGTATCCTGTATATACATATCGGCAAACTATGAGTATACTTAAGTACCTACCTACCTAGTGTATGTAGTGTTGAGTTTACTCGTTAGGGGTAGGTTTGACACCACTGATTCTATAAGTTACGATGTCTCTGGTGGCAATGTCCAATCGGATATCCGATTTATAGGTTGGCCGGATATCCAGTATCCGGGAAACAGTTATCCGTTTCATCTCTAAAAAAGATTAAAAATAATAATTGTGTGAGGTCGTACCATACCACAAGTTATTGCGATTGAGAGGGAGGGATGCTGCTCTATCTACCTACACATTTCTCTTTCTTAGTACCTAAAAATTTATGGCTTATGTTTGTCCCTTGGCGACTACTCCCTATAAATTCTATCTACCATGAACTATTAGGTACATAGTATGGGATCGATAAATAATTTTATGCTTGTTTTTTATTTATAATATAAAGCAATCTTGGAGATATTTTCTTCATGCGTGACACCACCTTGTAAAACTCGGAGCCGGGTTTTATTTTTGCTTTTATTGAACCCTGAAAAGACAATTCAGAAATGAGTCGTGATCGTGACTCGTGCCCCCTTCAGAAAAACCTAGGTACCTACTTACTACCTACCTTCAAAAATTAAATAACTTTTATCAAAAAGTAAAACCGCCATCAAAAATATAGAAATAAGTTGGGTTATTTTATTTCAACATTTTTAGTAGCGAGTAAAATTTTACGACGCATACCTAGACGACGTTATCATTTTATCATTTACGTGTTGTTAAAAGTTATTTTATTTCGACATTTTTAGTAGCGAGTAATATTTTACGCACAGGTACCTAGAGGACGTTATCATTTTATCATTTACGTGTTATTGTCATTTTGTTCTAAACTTTGTGACCAGATCTTGACCAAATTTTTATGGGACCACCTCTGAAGTATGAGCTATCGATCAAAAAAAGAATCATCAAAATCGGTTGGCGAGATATTGAGTTCTTCGTTCATTTGTCGCGCACATACTTAATGAAAATTTAAGACATATGGTTTTCTCATGGATGCCATTGTCAGAACTGGACCAAATTTAAATGGGACCGCACGGGAAGCACCAGCTTTCAAATAAAAAAGGATCATCAATATCGGTTCACCCAGTCAAAAGAGGAGATTGATAAAAAATAACACATCTCACCAGAACTTTTTTCTGTGTAGCTGACCGTAAAGTGCCTTTAAGATTAACTTCTTCCTTCCATACTGAATTCCAGTAATCCTAAAAAATATTTAGAATTACATTTCTGTCGGTGAAATTCTTACTGCAATGTAGACTTAAAAAAAAATCCGCGCTAATTCTATTTATTGTTACTACTTTTTCACGAATTGAATCTACATACATGCACCCAGATTCAGCCTCTGTATTTTCTGCGAGAACGAGACCCTAGATTCTGCTCATCATGACAAAGCATAGTAACTACCTACCTACTGTATTATTTTATTAGACACGTCTTGAGGATTTAAAGATAAGACAGTAGAAGTCAGTTTATTTTTAAATACGTACCCCCGATCTTAATATTTTTTTTCTCTCAGTGGCATTTCCCAAGTCCGTTTGGTTATCAGGTCCCAACAATGCTGATTCTTTTGCCACCAACATTACAAGCTCGGGCGGAGCCTATAAAATTAAGTAGGTATTTTGCTTTTAGCTTTTCTAAGAACAGAATCTTGTTGATCTTTCAGAAAGTAACTAGGTACCTAGGTATGATCCAAAGCAAGTCCAATAAAATTACGTAGGTATTCGGCAAACAAAAACGTTCTCAGTAAGATCAATACTTCATTGAAAAAATGGCAAAATAGCTTTACCTTCTCAGGCGTCAATTCATTGTCTTCGGGTTCTTCTGGTACGCTTTTCACAACCTGGGAAAAAGAAGATAACGGATTTTTACTTTGGTTAATATATATATTTTCAATATCACGCTACAACTCTTAGGAACGGGGCGACGCGGGTGAAACCGCGGGCGGGTCGCTAGTAATTTATAATGTTTAAATTTATCCTGAGTCCTGGATCTCCCTGATAGATATCTCCACCGTTTCTTCACTGCAACTTAGGTAGATACTTTATTTAAGCTTAAATTGCCCACAAAAACGTAATACCGAAATAAATCGTAATCCAGACAATAGGTATTCTATCAAATTATGTTAGATATTCGGATTTGGATAACTCCAATCTAGGTTCCTACCGTACTACACTCCCGGACTCCTAAATTGAGCCACCTAGCATAATGAGTTAGTATCGTCCATAACTTTAAAAAAATATATGAATGACCAATAGTTTTATGCAGTTTTGTAGCTGGCATATTGTCGCCCGTCATTTGTTCTAAATTTAAATTTGTAATCTCGAAAAACAAATGAAGAGCTGCAGCTGTTGTTCATTTTTTAGGAAACCTGAACAATACAGAAACTGTAAATTAGAGCTTTGATTTTTTCGTAACTACGAATTGAAAAAGTTCCTCAATTGTTTTTGTTAATGTTTAAACCGTTTCTGGGTTGAAATTATGGATACTTCGCCTGAAGTAGCTGCTCAAGCTGTGGCTCTTCTTCAGTCTGGTTTAAGCCAGAGAAATGTGAGTACACAACTCCACATAAGCCGATCCGCTGTTCAAAGGGTGTAGCACAGGTTCCTAGAGACTGGGGATATGTTCGTCGTTTACGTGGACCACGATTTCCGATAACAACAGAATGACAGGATCGATTTATGGTTACGACCAGTTTGAGAAATCGTCACTTAACTACGGTCCAGATCCAGGAACAGCTTCGAGACTTTCATAGAGTAGCTGTTAGTGCTCGTACTCTAAGGAGAAGATTTTCAGAACGTGGACTAAGACCGCATTAACCAGCCAATGGGCCCAAATTAGAGCGTGCTCACCGAATGTCGCGCCTTCAGTTTGCGCGCAAACATTCACGCTGCACGCAAAGGCATTGACCAGGTGCTCGTTAGTAACGAGACAAAGGTCATGCTTCATGGTAACGATCGAAGGAGGAAGGTCTACCGAAGGCCCGAGAACGTTTTGTGCAGTGTTGCATAGAAGGGAAAGTAAGTTAAGGTGGTGGGTCGTGGACCGTCTGGGGAGGCATTTCCACCGCAGGCAAAACTGCACTTGAGTTTGTGTCTGGGCCTCGGATGCCATAACTAGCTGCTGACCGTTATATACGCCAATGTTTAGAGGCTCATTTAATGCCGTATGCCGAGTTTGTAGGCTGTAACATTTTTATGCGTGACAATGCCAGACCCCACACGCCAGGAATCGTCAAAAACTATCTCCAAGACGTTGGTATCACCGTAATGGAATGGCCATCAAGCAGTCCCGACATTAGCCCAATTGAACACCTATGAGACGAGTTAAAGCGATGCGTTCGAGCTCGTCATCCAGCCCCACAAAAATTACAGGAACTGAAAACTGCTATCAAAGAAGACTGGGAGAATATCCCTCAATATGTGATTTTAACACTGATTAATTCGATGCCAAATCGCATGAATGCGGTCATTAATGCTTTAGGAACAAATACAAGTTATTGAATAAACAGATTTTTTTGACTAAAATATTTTTTCTTTAAAACTCCAACAAATATCTTAGTTTGTTAAAAGGCAAATTCAACACTTAGGTCAAGTGCATTTAAAAAAATGAGTTCAAACTCAGAACAACAACAGTAGTTAGGTACATGAGCCTAATGTTGAATATGCCAGCTTCAAAACTGCATAAAAACTTTTTGATAATTAATATATTTATTTAAAGTTATGGACAATACAAACTTATTATGCTAGGTGGCTCGATTTAGGTGTCCGGGAGTTTAGTAGTATTTCTTCGACTACTACTTCACTGGATATAAAAGATTGGAAAATCGTTCTAAACTTGGTAATTTTATTTATCAAAATTTGCATTCGCTTACCTACATTTATTTCGCGTGAAGTATTTGGAACAAAATGGTAACGTATGAACCTAGATTAACGGTATCGGAATCCAAATAATAACGCAATTTGATTAAATTGTGTTTGAATTACGATTTCTTCGGTATTACGTTTGTAAGAAAAATTCGGTCCGCTGGCAAGTACAGAATCTGTTATGCTGATATTGACTTCTTTTTCTCTGGCAAGGTAAGCAGTAGGTAAGGTATCTAAAACGATTTCTGCAATGACAGATTCCGCCGATGTAAGTAGCTATTTAGCGTTCGATCTTAAAATTACTAAAGGCACCGGGCAACCCTACCTACTCAGTGAACTGTTATTTCTGTTTACTTACAAGTAAAAAAATAACAAATAGCCCCAAACTTACCGCAGTATACTTATATTGCGGAACAAATCTTCGACCCAAATCATTATAAAGGTAATCCTGACGCACATGTGGATTTTGACCTATGAGGTCAGCCGTGTCGCCTGCTGCCATCTCACTTGCGAAGCGTTGCCATGTTTCCTGAATATGTACGTTAAGAATGTTAAGAGAGACACTCACAATTGGAGCTGTCCGACTGGGGAAGTATCTCCACTTTGCAAAAAATCATAGCCACATAACATAGCTCCGTGCTATGTATTCGTGTATTCCTAACGGTGAGGAAGGTCGCCAGAGCTCCGCGAGGGAGCGTTGTTGGCAGTTGGAGTTGGGGGGGACTGGTGGTGTTTTGTTACCGCCGCTGTCATGTATGGCACCATGTCCTATGCTGCCAGCCCAACTATTTTACCCCTGTTGCAAGCGTTCATAGGCTACGGTAACCGCTTATCATCAAGCGGGTCGTATGCTTGTTTATCGCCTTAGTGGTACTTACATAACAGTTATAAAAACTTTACGTGGGAGAGCCATGCTTCGGGACGAATGGCCGGCTCGACCGGAGTGATACCACGGCCTCATAGAAAACCGGCGTTAAACAACGCTTACGTTGTGTTTCTGATGGTATTCGCTTACCATCAGGCGATCTGTCTGCTCGTTTGCCCTCCTATCCCATAAAAAAAACTTACCTACATAATAATTATAACTAGTCAACGATTCACAAGTCTGGATATGTTGGTTGCTATAGTTCAAGAGTTCGCGTTGAAAAATATTTAGACCCAAATCAAAACATCCTAAGTACACACACTGTAGGTTACCTTTATTAATTTCTTTTTCTTATTAATCTCCTTTGAATCGGTTATAAGTGATACAATTCCATCATCGTTTTCTGAGCCCTCCGATTCCGAATTGGTCGTTTCTTGACTCGCGCCCTTTTCTTCACTTTCCCCGTGGAATTCACCCTCACTTGCATTTAGTTCAAGCGACTCCTTTCCCGGATTATTAATCCTCTCTTCAACATTTATTCTTCCATCAGACGTTTCTCCAGAGTGGGATCCATAGTTTTCCATATGACCTTGCTAAAAGAAACAAAATGCTTTTTTTTTGTTTTTCGTTTTCCTAGGTACTTTTAGGATTGTTAGGGTAGGATACATGAAAATAGTACCTATATTAATTCACAACTGTGCTGCAGAAGTGCTGACTAAACTTTGCTCTTGACTTAATATTTACCAGCTTCAATTGCCCAAATAGTTGGTAGGTAGTAGGTACCTACTACAGTTTTAGCTAATTAAACCCAAAAAATCTTATTTGAATTTAAGATGCCTCGTCGAACGATTACTACAATGAGACTAATGCGAATTAATAATTAATAGGTAGGTAGGTATTTATTCTCACCCCAACTATAAACAGACATAAAAAACTTAGTGTAGAAATTATCGAACACATGACGACATGTAAGTAACAATGGAAAGGAATAGCTTAAAAGTCAAGACTGCAATAAAATTTTAATGCAAATTTTTAATTGTAAAACATTTGATGTCGATTTTTATGTTGTTCCTACCTACTAGATAACTAAACTACAATGATAATTATGAACTTTATTATAATGTAAGCTGCATTTTGTATAGATAGGTAGGTACATTATAGTTTGTGTTAGGCTTGCTTAAATGGAAAACAAACTTGTCTACCGTTTATTAAGGTTAAAGACAAAACTTATATTAAACAGGCCTTGTTTGCTGTGCATTGTAGTAAATTAACAATAAATATATTACCTAACTACCAGTAGGTACCTAACATAAATAACTAACTAAAATAATAAGTTAATTTAAAACTAAATTAATATACCTAACTAAAAAAGGTCATCAAAGAACCGCATCGCTATCAGCCGGAAAGGTACCCAGAAGGCTGGCTGCATTGCCACGTCACGTTGCATTGGATGGATGGCAATGCTGATTCTCTGACAAAAGTAGGTACCTATAAGCCAGCCATTAGGTCACGAGAAGCATCATGCAAGCGTTTGGCAATACCCTTAAAAAAGAAAATGCACTCGGACCCCATGGCAATAGAGTTTCAACCCCAAACGGTTCAAAAATATACAGCCTGCCCGCCGAGCTAGGAAGATGGGATGGCGCAAGTGTCGACGGCAAGCATTGAGTACAATATGACTTAGGCCTGTGTAACTCTTTACAGAACCGACTCACTGATCCGAATCACTGAAGTGATCCAAAAGATTGGTTCACTCGAAACGTTTCAAACGTATCATTTGGATCTGAAACATTACTTTGCTGAGCGCTCATTTCGCGCGACGCGTCGCTCGCGAGGCGACTGAGCCGCGAGCGAGAGAGACAAAATTAAGACACTGAGTAACCTAACTATTGACTCGCGTCTCGCGACTGGCGTGTAAGCGGGAAAAATAATTACAATTCATACAAGTCAGAAAGATATAACAAATGAGAAGTGTATCACTCAATTCGTACGGATTTTCGCTGTCGGTATTCATGCACGTAAAAATGACCACTAACGCGCTTACTTATCAAATACTATACGGTCGTTTTTTGCATGTAATGTTTGCATTAACAAGTTCTCATTTACGTTGATGCGGCACTTGTCATAATAATTTGTTTATGTTCGTTCGCGCCTGTTTACGAAAACTTATTCGAGTTCTGTTTAAGATTTCTTTGCGTAGTGATTATTATAACTTACTTTCTTCCTTTTCATCATAAAGTTTTGTGTAAATGGACACTGGCACTGACTCAGTAATAAACGCCCGCAACGCAACTCTATGTATGTATTCGAAACATTCTGTATCATATTTTGAGTCGATGATCCAAATGAGCCAAATGAAACATATCAGTGTTTCGGAACATTTCAGTGATCCAGATGCAAATGTTCCAATCGCAAAAATGATACACTTTGCCCACCTCTAATATGACTGTCAAAAATTCAGACATATGTCAGATGATGATAATATGATATACAATAAAAAAGACGTGGAACCAAAATAAAATAAACTTTCTGGGAAAACTGGAACGTATTGTGTCGGTATTGCCATTTACTACAAAATAAAACATTGTTAGAAGTTGTTGGATAACTGGAAATATTGTTTTGCTGAAATAATACTTGGCGTCGTGACCCAACTGATATTATTTGCGAGTGTAAAAGCTAAAGTCTAGTACCTACTGTAGTATATTTTCTACAAAATCTGAAAATAATAACCTAAAGTAACATATTAAACTGTTTTTAAAAATAGTAGGTTTTTACAATTTGGGGATGGCAACCGGAATTTTTAATTTGACATTCGAGTAGTCAGCTGAACAATGCATTTTATTTATTTATAAAAAAAATAACTTTAATTCCGTGCGTTATTGTATATTCGGGTCTCAATTATGCAAATGTAAGATTACGTTTTCATATCTTTATTGCGGTGGTGCCGTGTATGGTTAGGTACATAAGTACCTTTGTTATTTTTATCGTATAAAATTTGTTGAAGAATGTTTGGGAGGCCAAGATGCAGAGAGTGGACTCCTCTCGCCTCACAGCAGTTACGATTACGGAGTTTGATACAGGTAAAAAAAGGAAAGGCGCTTTTGAGGAGGTTTTACTAAGTTTTTTTAGGAAGGTTTACCAACAAACACCTACGCAAGCACAAGTAGGACTGCGAGATAAAATTTACTGTCATCATCGATAATATTCTACCTTTTATTCGTCGAGACAGCATAAAAATACCATATTTTATTATTATAAATTTGATTAGTTGTCCTGGTTTTTTACGTACACAACATAAAAATTGGTTTCCTTAGATGAATCATGTGAATTGGCTAGGGTTAAATAGCAGTTATCAAAAGCAGGGCTGCCTGTCTAGATAGTTGTGATGTTTTTAAGTAGCTTTTTTTTTCTGGTAAGAACTTGCAGAAAGTATGTAGTGTGACTTTATGTTTGTTATTTAGATTTTCCGGTATTAGTTTTTAATTATTGATACAAATATTTTTCTGATGTCATCGACTAATTTAGTTATGATAACAAATTGTTCCATTTATTTGTGTCAAGTAAGACTGCACTCAGGTACACTTATTTCGGTTTAAAGATCTTTATTTCTCAGTTTCTTCTAGGCAAGCATACACTATCGTAGATTTCAGTATCACTTAACATCAGGCAAACTGGTTGTCAATTATAAACATCAAAGTTTGTGATTATGGATGTATGGATGTTTGTTACACTTTTACACCAGAACAGCTGAATGGATCTGGATGAAATATGGCATAGAGACTGATTATAGTCTGGAATAACACATAGGCTATTTTTATCCAGGTCAGACCCAATTCTGAACTCCACGCAGACAAAGTCACAGGCAGAAGTTAGTCATGAATAAAAAAAAATTAAACTCAGTGTAGTTTGCTTATGTTTCGTAATTGGCGTTATTGTATATATGTATACTGATTTCGATATTTTTTGCACAAAAACACTTATTTAATGATTTTACCTGTGGGGCCCTTCTAGAGGGTTAACTTTAAATGCACACAGTTAAACTGTGCTGAAGTCTTATTAAAACTAAACCTTTTGAGTTTGAGACATGCTACTTAAATAGGTACGTAGTTGATAAGATAATCCTTTCATAATATTATTTAATTTGCTAAAAAACTTCTTTGCTTTCTGTTTTAAATTAATAATACTAAAAAACTTCATTGACATTGATAATTTTTTAATATCAAGGTCAGAATGATATTAAGTAACAGGTAACATTATACAATATACTTAATCTTTTATTTATAACTTTAGATAAGAAATAAATGCCAATGCATATCAAGGTTTCAATAATTTTTATGTACAGTCAGCGCCAAAAGTCGCTGAACACGATGCAATCTTCAAAACGTTTTTACATCATTACTAACCAAAAAATTCTGACCTGAGAAGTTAGTACCAGTTTTCTTATATGCAGAAAACTGGTACTAACTTCTCAGGTCAGAATGTTTTGAAGATTGCATCGTGTTCAGCGACTTTTGGCGCTGATTGTACTAGTAAGTATTATATTACATGATAATATGTTAGCTACTATTCTTAAATTTTAACTAATCTGTGGAGTTATTATACGCTAGCAACCTGCTCGCAGTTTCACCCGCGCTGCTCCGTTCCTAAATGGCGTAGCATGGTATTATATAGCCTATAATCTTCCTTGATAATGGACTATCCTAGACAAAAAGAATTTTCAAAATTGGTTCAGTAGATCCAAGGATTACCCCCTAAACCATCACTTCTCAGCCTTTTGGCTAAGATCAAAGTGCAGTACCTCCAAAACCTCACAAACTTTACCTCTTTATAATATTAGTATCTATAGATAAAATAATGTAACAGTTGCAATAATTTACAAAGAAGGCATCCCTTTTGTATTCATTGTAATTTTCTTATGGACCCCCATAGGATAAAATAACATAACATGGTGTAACATAACATAACTTACCATCACGCCTGTATCCAAGGGTTAGGCAGAGATGTACTAATGTAATCCCACAATTTATCACCAGTTTAGGTACCACATAATAGTGGGAGAACCATTGCCATAACTAGGGACGCAAATACAGACAATTATATGACTTGCATGTTATGCAGATGCATAATAGTATTTCGATGACGATTATTACTAATAGACTCGTAGTTTTAGGTCTTATATTGTAGTGTAGTTCAATTATTAGTTGTAAAAATGTAACCACTATGGGTGTATTTGCCTGAAATAAAATGACTTATTTATTATTATTATTATTATTTAAATACAATTCCACCGCTAGTGCAATGAAATACAAGAGTTCAAAAAGCAAACTGCAAGCTTCCATGTTCCATTGTAAAATCATGATCAAACTTTTTTTATTTCCAGATTGTGGGTTACAATATAAGGCCTCCTGAATGGTGTTCTTCTCCATGCAGTTTTTATCTGACGCTACATCATACCACCATGTCGGCACCTTTCTACACCAGCGAGAGGATATGTTCTCCTCATCCAAAATGGAAAGAAATTGACTCAGGTATAAACTCTTCTTCAGAGTTGTCACCATTTCATATATTATCATGGTGTAGCGAAGCACACCAGGGGCTTATAACGTGTTAACGCCATCATTTTTAGGTTGTAAGAAAGAGATGAGGCTATTTAATATGTAGAGCGGCATATTTTTCTCACAACCTAAAAATGATGGCGTTAACACGTTATAATACGGCTCCTGCTTCTTATTTTCGCACAGTATGACATTTTTCATGAATAAAATTTGATAATTTGATTCATGAATAAAGTTCATTGATTGGAGGACAAAGAACATAATAACTACACAGCACACCAATGTCGCTCCAGAATAGCAAGTGTAACGTAAAATGGAAATTCACTGTAAAAGAAAAGTAGCACGCTTAAAAATTTCACAGCTAAAAATCAATTAAAATTAATTAAAAGTAGCAGTCATTTGCGTACCGAATACTGACACGATGAAAAACAGGGATGAAAGAAAACTATGGTGTTTAGAATTGCCGGTGACAAATACCTACATAACAATCAGTCAGTTAACATTAAGTTATGTTATTATTGTGGTATCACCACTTAGGTACGTGACCATTATTATTTTGTTCGAACGGTACACCAACCTTTTTCCAGCATCATGTAGTTCAAAAGTACAAATGCAAATAAAGTTGGAATAAATGCGATACAGTACAAGTTATTTTAGTAAAGGAAAAATTCAATCGCGGGCAGGATTGGAACCCGCGTCTTCTGGTTGGATACACCAGACGCTCTGACCTCTAAGCCACCGTGAACCCTACCCGCCTGATTGAAATTTTGCCTTCACACTCTGAATTTACGTCATAAGGTGACGTTGGCGACATCTATGAAAGGCAAGTTACCTTGCTTCTCAACCGACACGACTTACTTTACAGTTAGTTCAATGTCGTACGATGCCACCATACCTTTTAATGATCTTTTTGCGTTTTTTTTGCATTTTACAGTACAAGTCTCAATAATTAAAACACAGGAATTCTATTTTTTAAATAATAATTTCAATACCTAGCAATCAAAGTGTGATGACCACCAGTCAAAGCCAGCGAGAGACAAATCACGCCACCCTACTCTGCTAACAAACCATCATGCGTCCGGCCTTATAACCCATAAAACCGATATTTGACTCGTCACACCGTTTTGTATCCCAATAAATTGCTGGCTAGATTACGGGTCAGACCGAAGAAGAAGGTGTATTAATGTACTCACAGTTCGCCGGTATGTTTAGGTCCTATGAAATAGGGGGCGAGCCGATTGCCATTAACATTACTACAAGGTACTACTGGGAATTCTAAAGAAAAACCTAATAACACTACACGACCATTTTTATTTATTATAATAAAATCATTAGGTGCACACAAAAGAAAAGACTATAACTATATAAAAAAAAACAATAATTACATTTTACCTCTTATCCATCTCCTCAAAAATGTTAAACTTTCTTGATACACATCCATCTATCCCATTGCGAACAAGTCACACTCCGGTGATGATGTCAGAAGAGCATTAAATAAAGAAAGTGCCCGAACTAGTGGAGAACCTAGTATTTCTAGTTTAGCAGATTAATTTGACGACACGTTTGGCGTAGCGGCTGAGCTATCGGCTTCTGCGTCACGTGTAGTGGGTTCGATCCCCACACGGAGCAAATATTTGTATGATCTACAGGTAGTTGTTCCGGGTCTGGGCATTTGTGTATGTGAGAATTTGTGTTAGATTAAAGAGACAGTTAATAAGGAAAAATGGAGAGTCTAGTTCAAAGTAGAACCAATGGTCCCATTATTGATGATTCATTGTATTTACCTATTACGTCTAACCGTATGTATGTCAATCCTTATCGTGCAATATGCCTGATTATTGTACAGTTTAGTTTAAATTATTCGAATTTGGCACAATGACGTTACTGCGTAAAAATGCGTTTAATTTCTATGGTTTATGCGTTTAGTCATAGGAGAAAATATGACAGATGAAAATCATCATACGTAAGTATGATATATCATCGTACTTACATAACATAACATACCATAGGGTTAGGCAGAGGCGCACAAATGTACACCCACAATTCGCCGGTATGATTAGGTCTCGTGTAATAGGGGGCGAGCCTATTGTCATTATTCAGTATTATTCACGAATCTCGAACTACGAGCTGCTACTGAGAATTTAATAGAAAAACCCAATTCTTAACACTTTGATTGACCTAAGAGTCGAACCCAGGACATCTACCGTGGCAGCCGCGCTTGGGACCACTAGACTAAATTTTGTTTCCATTTTCCTTTATTGGGGCATAAAAAAGTTCCATATTTCACATTAGGTATTATAACATTAATTTATAAAACAAAACTAAACATGTAACCCACACTAATGCCCGCGGCATAATCTGTAAATTAAGACAATTAAGTACCATTATTTTTTTTATTAAAATAAAAATTTATAAAGGTATCTAGTGTATTTATGCGTGTTATCTTCTCACAACAGACATGAGTCATGTATGACCTTTATTACAGAATCGACGCAACGCATGTCGTCAACAAATGTCGTCATACGGATATGGTGTCATATACTACATCCGAACTATGAAAACTCTAAGTTACCCCAAGACACTGTCATACAAACATGGGGTGTTTATTTCAGTGGTCTGAGATATATTGGAGCTAATCTCGCTTCAAATTTCACTTCAGACTGCTTTAAAAGCAACACCCTAGTATTTCAAATGCATGGAGGATACTTCTGCTCATACAAGAGTCTGAAGCTAGATGTCATACCTCCAGAATACGATATAGAACATAGTTCTGTGTCCTCAGACTCCTCAGAAAGGACCAATCTATCTAAAATTACTTTAGAAGCGAAACATATATTGAATCATAAGTTAGGAAAGGAATCGAGGTCCATTTCTCCCAGTAAATATTCTAGAAAGTCTGATAAAGAGTACTCTAAAAGCCACAGTCCTGTAGAAAGAGGTTTCCAGCAGAATTTCCCGACGTTGAGAACTTCTGCTAGCCTCAATATTAGTCAGAGTCAAAGAGAACATCATAGGCGAAGAGAAGAAGGACTGGAATATGGCAAGGGCGATCCGAATACCGCAAACCATATTTACGAACACTCACCGGAAAATTTAGATGTAAAGGAATTCACTTCTAGCGTAAACTGTGATAACTCGTATAGAAACATGTCGAAAGAAGATTTATCTTGTAACATAGACCTTAGTGAAACAGCCGAGAATTATGACTTGAGAAGCGAGTCTGACGGAGTTCCGAAATACCGATACATGGCTCTCAACTTTTTGAAGTCCGAAATTAGGCCTAGTTACAACGCAACGAAATTGCAGAAGCTACATTTGCTGCAATATTCTATAAAGAAGAGGCAAGAGGCCGTCCAAGATATAAAGGAGAGGATATACAAAAAGTCTGCATTAGCTAATGACGAGTGGCCATCGCAAGATGACACATGTGACGTCAGACTGAAGTTCAAGAGTAGATCTCAAAGGAACTTGTTTTCTCCTGATGATAGTTTAAGTAAGGACAAATCTTCGTCACAAAGTGATCTGAGTGTTAAAAATGGGAGGATAAAGGAGGACAGACCGGTCGTCTCCAATGGGCCAAGGTTGACCCTGAAATTGAATGATCTCTTATCTTTTAAGGTTAGTAAAATACTTCATCATTGGTGCTGATTATTAGCTATTATCGTGCTGCATACCATCATCACGCTTATATTCTCCGAAGGGTAAGGCAGAGGTGTAGCGTTGTACATCCATAGTTCTTAGTATGTTTAGATCTTCATGTAATACGGGTCGAGCCTATTACCATTAACCGGGCATAAATCCAAAACCCCGAGTAATAATTTTATAGAAAAACTCAATGACACTGCTCGAAACCCAAGACCTCTAGCATAGCATTCACATTTAGGACCACTAGACTAACGAGGCAGCTTAATATAACTAATGATTTCTTTATTTTTCAGTCAAAACCCTCGCCGTTTCAGAGGGCAGAGCATGTAAGACTCACAAAACAACTCGAAATCCTAAGATTCAAGCGCATCATACTATCAGACGAAAGAGACAGCAAGCTGACGAACATAAGGAAACTGAAAGAGAGGTATGCTAAGCTGTTTGAAGAGAACCAGGATGTCGGTGAGTGTAAGGATGATTTTTTTATTCAGGTGTTTTGGGTAATTAAGGCAATCAACAATCATCCGCTAGTATTCGTCTGCAGAACATTGGAAATCACAACACTTTCACGTTTACGTATGCATATGGCCAATAGGCTAGTTGACTGTTATTTTTAATGGTCTCATAAAAAAATTGACCATAAACAGTGCCGAACAATAAAAACAAAATCAAAATCGGTTCAAAAATGAGGAAGTTCTAAGCAGTTATTTTAGTGAAAGAAAAATTCAATCGCGGGCAGGATTTGAACCTGCGTCTTCTGGTTAGATACACCAGACGCTCTGACCGCTAAACCACCGCGAGTCCCACCCGCTTGATCGAAATTTGCCTTCTTTGGGCAAATTTCATTTGGAAAATGCAAAAAAATCATAAAAAGAAAGTTATAAGCATTTTAATTTTATGTTAGACTCGCTATAGCACGTTGTGACGTCATACCGTGCATGCGCCATACAAATTCTATAATGACATTCGTTTTGCGGGAAGCCCTTATAAGCTTATAGCAATAAGGAATAAGCATCCCCACTCAATCCCCACCATAAAACTTTAAAAGATCAGTAATAAAAAGCTCATGTTTAAAATGCCGTTAAATCTCGTGGTGTGTCAGTCAGCCAGCACGAGATTTAATGATTGTTGTGATGTAGTGTTTAAGTAGTATTTCGGCAAAAATCGCTTAATTTTTAACCCCGACGAAAAAGAGGCATGTTATACGTTTGTATTGTGTATCTGTGTATCTGTGTACCTGTGTGTCTATCTGTTGCACCAGATCTGATCAGTTTGTTTGTTTGAAAGGTTACTGATCGAGTCTGTTTTTAGCTATGATTTAAGAAAATCTCGCTAGCCGTTTAAAGATTATCAGCTCTTTCCTGGTTCATGAAGGGATGTGCGCGTCTTCCACAGTATCCTGTTACTTCAATGATATTGCAAGATCATGGTAACCATGTCTTGATGCTGCGGGTTTTATTAATAACAATGCTAGTATAGGAAGTATCCTATACTAACATTAATAGCGGGAGATAGCTAGTAAGCTATCTATGCGTTGCAATGTCTCTTTTTTACCCGAATGCGCCAGAAGGACGGTTATGATTCTATGTTATTTACAACTCACCAAAGTTTCACCGCAATAGGATTAATGGTTTAGCAATGCATAGAGGACAAACATATAAACTTTCATTTTTATTTATATTATATATAGTGAAGTCTGATGGCTCAGTGAGCTGTAATTTATGTAAACCTAGCCTTAGTCTCGCTTTGACATCATTTTTAACAGACTTCAAAAAGGAGGAGGTTCTCAATTCGACTGTTTGTTTTTTTTTTTTGTATAAAAAAAAATTATTAATTACTTTTTCAAAAACTTTTACAGAGTACACATATGTATATAGTCAACGGAAAAATCTTATAAATCGTTTTAATAAAGGCTAAACAAACATTGTGTATAATATCTAAAACAGTAAAATTAATGGTGCATGGGAAATTGACTTAACTTAATGTATAACATGCGACCTGCCTGAACTAGGTTTATTCAAACCTGTGCTTCAGGCTATCACTTTACTACTATTAAATAATTAGGACACTAAATAATTTAAGTATAACTTATATGAGAATACATTGCCCTCTACAACTACGAGAGAAAGCAAACCTTAAACAGAAATATACAAACTATAGACTATATAACTAATATTAGAAATACAAAAATTTACTTAAATAAAATAGAGTAATATCATTTTAGAACTTCAATGAGGTTTTTCGTTGTCCGTGTAATTTAGTTTTGAAAGATAATTATATAGATCGGACTAACTTACCTAGTGACGTCCGATCCTCAATTATACATTGGTTATCTCGTCCTCTTTATGTACCATGTAGTTTGCACCTTTGCACAATACGCCATCACAATTTTTAAAGATTAAATAAAAATATTGTTTCATCTGTGGTCCGTTCGACGTTCTCGGTGCTCTCTGCTGTCAACGTCAATGTCAACGTCATTCTTTCAAAGCATAAGACCAGGACTTCTCGAAGGCTGAAACAGGCGTCGTATAGTCCTAGCCACAAAGCGACAGCACAACTTTCCACAAGGGAATCATTATTATTCTAACGAAAATAATGTGATGAAATCGCTTGAATATATGGGTTGGGTTGGGCTGTAAAGAGGACGAGATAACCAATGTATAATTGAGGATCGGACGTCACTAGGTAAGTTAGTCCGATCTATATAATTATACCCTAGTTATCTCGTCCTCTTTATGTACCATGTAGATGTTCAAAGAAGAAAGTTGTGTTCATAATCGACACTAATTAATCGTTAGACAATCTAGAACTTATTCAGTTAATTTTAGTTAATTTGGTTATTAATCTAGAATCAGTCTAGTTAGAACCAGCTAGAAAAAAGGTAATATCACACATGGTAACTATTAATTAACTTATTATAGTAACAGGAAGTTATTATTCCAGTTAACTGTTAATTTTTTATTATTATTATTATCCGCAATCCAAATCAACATCGTGAATGAATAATATTTATATGTACCTGTATTACCAGGAACACCCGGTCTATATATATAAATATAAATTTTGTAATTCTATAGAATTACAACATTTATATTCTGTATAGGTACAGGGAATATAGCTTGATCACCAGCGTATAGGTATTAAAATGAATAACTATTGGTCTCGACCGCCAATTTTATGTCTAAGTTGCAGTAAGTTGTTCCGGTGATGTGGATATTGATACTTAAAGGATTTACTTAGTAGTATCTATTATTCCTAGTTTAGATTTGTTCAAACTAGTTAGGTACCTAATAATAATTACAATGAATGAAGGAAGGGTTCCCGTAATGTTATACATAATTATTATAACCTTGCCTTATAAGTAGGTACTTCCAGTAACATCTAAATAAGACGTGAGAGTTATTGTAGGACAAATATAAATATTTCCTTAAAACAGTAGTTATTATAGTCATAAAAAATAAAATAATATCAATTTCTGTTGACAACAAAGCAACTGGTGCCAAAGGCAGGCTTTAATTATTTCTGGAGTTACCATACCACGTTAACTCTATTAATAGGTATCTTCCTGAATGTCTATACAAGTGAGAGATTGAGGATTTCGAATTTTGGGTCAGGTAGAACCCTGTCTGCAGTTATAGGAGCATAAGCAAGTCCTAACGTTCTACGTAAAAGGTCGTAGATCTAAGCTATAGGCTTCATTGGGGACTACGTTAGGAAACCCGTAGAAATGTCAACTAGGTATTTTGTATATGCAATTTCTTAAATATTCTATCTTCAAAACACTGTCACTCTGCCGCTGATTAACCAATACGGGCAATAAAATTAAAAACATGGCTTTCCTAGTGATTTTCAGTGAACTGACTGATAAACCCTCAAGTTGAGTCATTTGGATTGAGCCAAGAATCCATATTTTGGCTCCGAGATAAGTGTTTCCTCAAATATAGATTAGCAGTGTATAAAAGAAGTAATATTGCTTCTATGTTTTCCTTCTAAGAAAACTAGGGCTATTCTATTGAAGAAAATTAGCTTTCCGCTAATAGGTTCATTCTTATAGCAATGGATATCATGGGTTACTAAGGGACTACTACAATGCCTATCCTCCCCTGTCCTTTTTATTTTCTGTAGGTAACATTTTCCATCAGTGTGAGAGAAAATCATAAAATAAAATAACATATTATGAAGGCATCGGGTATGTGTCTGAATCGGCTAGCCATTTCCTAAAAGATCAGTTTGGTGCTTGCTAGGATAAGCAAGACTTATCTTGTAGGTTATAATCTCTTGACTTCCACTCACTTAAGAGGTTTAGGTTGCAGTTCTGCCATGAGATTTCCTTTTAAACTAATGCATTATACTCATGTATTTATTTTGTTGCTCCATTGTCACCTTTCAAGCCAAGTCTTTTAGGTAGCAAGGGTGAGTGCCTCTTATTGGTTGTAGGTTAGGTGGAACAGTTTTCTACTTTAAATGGAATCTCACAGTATTCCAGATGCAAGTGTTTTGAATACCTATTTACTATAAAAGCTGCTTGGTAGCAGCTCCAGGTAGCCATTTTGTAAAGAATCAGAAAATTTCTGAAATAATGTTAAAGTGCTTATTGTTATTGTGATTAATTTCAATATATATATGAACCACAAATCGAATTTAGCTCTGGTCCCTTAGTTATGGGTAGTATTTACATAGCTTTGATGTGTAGCTAACCATGCTTTATACTTCTATGTAGTAAGTCACCAAACAGCTGAGCAAGCTATTATTTTACATTACATCTCCTTTTTACTTGACAGTCTGAAGTCATAATAAAATAAAAACTATATTTTTCTGTGGAAGTGAGATGGAAGGTAAATAGAATTTAACATAAATCCTATATACTGGTCTGTCTAGGTTCTGAGACACTTTTGTCCATATACTTATGTGTATTTTCTGCAAGTAAAGTTAACACATTTCACGAACACATCAAAAAACACATTATGAAACACAAATGCATAACTTATGAATCTGTGGGGCAAGGAATAAATATAATTTAAATTTATCACTGGGAAAAACCTTATTGTTCTCAGGTAAGAGATTACCTGAGGTCAATAAACTAATTGCTAATAAACGCTAGCAAAATACCTAATTGGCTTCATAATATTCCTGATAGGTACACACATACCTAGAATGTACTTTCATATGCCATTATATACTTAGTTATCATTATTTTAAGATTTAAATCTTAATTATTACATGTGTATAATCCATAAATAGTATGTACTTTAAGTCTATGACAGCCTTATAACATTTGGGAGGCATGAGGTCCTTCAATTTGAAATATGTGCCATGTGTGTACTTGGCCTTAAGTTTCTGAGATATGACACATATAAACATGTGTCATCTGTTTTTGTATGAAAAAGAATACTGGAAAGAATCATTGTCCACATGGTGCATAGGATCCCATTTGTAAAATTTTACCCGAGTAAGTATGTATATATTTCTGGTGAAACCAGAACATGATCAAAATTTTTTTTTTTTTTTTGTTATCTTACTTTCAGTCACATAATATATAAATTGTAGGATTATTGTTTATACATTCCCACTTAATACACACATCAAGTCATATACATATAGGTAGGTATATAGGGATTCTATAGGTATATACATCTTTCAACAAGATGTATATACCATCTAGCATCTAGCATCATCTAGTGATGTTGTTGATAATGTCTCTGTGGAGCATTTGTCATGGTATGATAGTGTTGCCCACTATAATTATTGGCTTTTCAGATTGTTTTTGACATTCAGATGATCACTTTGTGCCGCTTGTCTACAACTAGTACTCTAGTACAATAGTAGATATTGTTAAGGTTTCAGACAATTTATTCAAATCTATGTTACAACTTATACAGATGAGTATCTGTCTAGCTGTTGTACCATGTACCTAGTAGGTATGTGTCACACACTTGCCAAGCAGTGTCATTTAGTATCTCATATTCTGCTGAGTAAATACCATTATTCTAATTATGATTCTGTATGTGTCCTATCCCAGAAATAACAGCAGTCAGTGTAGTGTTTTTCTCTACTTTTTGGATTTAAACCTCTACAAAGTTCATAATTTCTTTCTCGGGTACCGTACCCTCTTTGTTATTAAAAGGCAGTATTATATTAAGGTTTTCTTGATGTAGTTGAATCACTTGGTTCAAAGTGTTACCCTATATTAGGATGAAAAACATTATGAACTGACATGTATTCACATGTAAAGTAGCTATATAAATCAAAACATAGCACAACTGCTATTAATTGTATCAATAACAATTAAAAGTTATCCGGAGAGGACAAAAGATGCTTTTTGGATTACAATATTTTATTGTACATGTGATGATTGGTTACTCCGATCTTTAACATGTGTAAGCATGATGGAACTTACAAACAGGGATATCCATCTAGTTGATCTCCCCCCCGCTCTCTTGACTTTGTCTTATCCGCTTCATTTCTGTCTTCATTATAAACATGGTATAATGACCACGGCTAACCTCTCGTGATAGCTCTAGGTACACCAAGTATGATTGTTTAATATTGTCACTACCACCGGCTGACCTCTTGTGAAAGCTCCGGGTAGGTATACCAAGTATGGTTGTTTCATACTGTCACTAACGGCTGACCTCTTGTGAAAGCTCTGGTTAGTTACACCAGATATGATTGCTTGATGTTGCTGTACCGGTTAACCTACTGTGAAAACTAGGTACACCAAGTATGAACACCTAATATTGCGCTCAATCATGGTACGTACTGATATCATAGCTGCCTGTGACTAACTTTTCGTGTGAAGTCATGAGGTACACAAGTAAAATCGGTACATTTTTGTTTCTATATTGTTGATTCTTTGTGAAAATTAAGTCGATGTCGACTACTTTACTAGTATCAACATTCTTTTTAGGAATTGCCAGTGTTCGGACTATTCAGGGTTTAAAATACCCTCATGGCTAACTCCTCAACGTTAGAATGTATCGTGATAATCGGTTATTTCGATCTTAAACGTATTTAGGCAAGATACATCTCTTTTAACAATGATAAATGAACTTACCGCCGTTATGACTTCATCCTATGTTTATTTCGTCTTGTTAGCTCTATGTGATTGTTTTCCATGGGAAGTTCGCGTTTCCTTTTTTCCATAGTATGTTTCTATGAAAATTATGATACTAAAACCGTTATTTAATAGGATTTTGGTTATAAGTGAATAATTTACGTGAATAGCGCAGTGCACAAAAAAGTACAATGACGTTGACATTGACGTTGACAGCAGAGAGCACCGAGAACGTCGAACGGACCACAGATGAAACAATATTTTTATTTAATCTTTAAAAATTGTGATGGCGTATTGTGCAAAGGTGCAAACTACATGGTACATAAAGAGGACGAGATAACTAGGGTATAATCAAATAATAAAGAATTACACTTTTTATTATTTACACTATATATATTGACCGATTTGTTGAGCTTGTTATACAAAAAAAATGAAAAAATGTTTGTCACGCGATTATTCTGTCAATTATAAATCCATTTTGATCATTCTTTTTTTTGATCGGTAAGTCGTACTTCAGAAGTGGTCCCATAAAAATTTGGTCAAGATCTGATCAAAATTTAGAAAAAAATGACAATATGTGGTGAAATCAAAAGATCCGAACTCAAAGGCACCGACTTCCGAAACTGTTTCGCACATAACATTATTTTTTATGTTTTTGAAAGCGGTTTTACTTTTCTTAAAAGTTATTTTATTTCAACATTTTTAGTAGCGTGTAGTATACCTAGACATCGTTATCATTTATTCGGTCGTAACGTGTTTTTGTCATATTGTTCTAAATTTTGTGATCAGTTCTTGACGATATTTTTATGGGACCACCCCTAGGAATTCAGGATATCTATCCTGCTGTCGTTGCACTAGTATTATTTTTTTTCAGGTACAGAATTGATGCAAAGTTACCACTCCCTGTCGCGTAGCAACGACAGCGTCAAAGAAACCCGTCAGTCTTGCGCGGCGATACGAGAGCTAGCGGCGGCATCGCACCACGCGCTGTGCGCCCAACGAACCGAATTACTCAAACAACTACATAATATATTTTATATTGAACAGGTAAGACATTTCGTCTAGCTATTTAAGGTTCGAATATGTTGGTATCCATTTTCAGTCTAACCAGATGAGGTTTTCTTCAAGTCCCAATATTAAATCCGTTGATAGATTTGTCACCTAAAGACTTGGGGGGTAAGAATAGATACTCTCCCCCCCCCTCGGGCCGAACCAGATTTGTTTCCTAGAGGTCATCATTCATCATCATATTATTACATTAAGCGAATTGGCAGTCAAGGGGAGGCCTATCAAGAATAATAATAAAAAATTGTCATTACTTCTATGGACTGAAAAACTGCCTCATTAGTCTAGCGGTCCCTAGCGTGACTGCAATTCAGAAGTCCTGGGTTCGATTCCCAAGTCGAGCAAAATGTTATTGGGTCTTTCTATGAAATTCTCAGTAGCAGCTTAGAGTTTAGATTTGTGCGCGATTGATGGCAATTGGCTTGACCCCTATTACATGGGTCCTTAACATACCGGCGAATTGTGGGTGTGCATTAGTATGCTTCTGTAAATTTATAAATAAGTTAAATAATTATTTAACTTGTAAATTATGTAAATTAATAATTAAGTTAAATAGTTATTTAACATATTTTTATTTTATTTTTTTTAAATGCCCTGAAAACCGACAGAAAGACGCAATAACTTGGAGTATATGTGGCGTGGGGCTCCCAGTGTGCGGGGACGAGAGCCCCCGCGGCAGCAGTCCGCTGGGCGAGGCGGTGGCGGCCGGCTACGCGGCGCAGGCCTGCTGCCTGGCCGCGGCCCTGCTGCACCAGCCGCTGCGCTACAAGATCACCCTGCTGGGCTCCGCCACCAAGATCCTCGATGTTACACCAGATTTGCCCGACCCCAAGTGAGTGCAATTTTCGTTTTAATTCTTGTAAGGTCTAATATTGACCTCTAATTCGCACAGTGTGATCTACGATGAAGCGTGGTTGTCTAGAAACCGATTCACTCGTTATTTAAAGACGCTCCAATCTTTTTTCTACCTGTCTGTTTTAAGGATTAATTCTTGTACATACTATCTATACATAACATATAACCCCTGTATTCCCTGAAGACTTAGGCAGAGGTGTACTAATGTAAATGTATACCCACAATTCTCCGGTATCCATGTCTTAGGGGTAATCCAATTACCATTAAACAGGCACAAAGCAAAACTCTGACCTTCTACTTTTTTTTATTGATTATGTCGGCAAATGAGCAGACGAGCAACCTGATGGTAAATAGTCATCGTCGCCTATGGACACCTGCAACACCAGAGGAGTTGTTGATGCGTTTCCGAGCATGAGTCCATACGGACTGCAGACTGCTAGAGCCGTTGCAACCGATGGAAACCGGCTCTTACGCGCAAAAGTCGGAACACACACCAAGGTGCTTTACGACAGACTCCGACGTAAGGTTGGTCGTCAGCCAGTCAAGGTTGGACCCCAAGAGGTCCTACCACCATTTTATAGAAACTAGCGTAGCAGTAGCACTTAGGACCACTAGATTAATGAGGCAGTCTGCATTAATAATTACCTCTTTAGGCAATCGGGACCTAAACGGACCTACCAACTATGGGTGTACATTAGTACACCTCTGCCTAATCCTCCGGGGAATACAAGCATGATGATCTAAAATACTTAAAGGTAATTTATTAAAATAACTTCAATATATTTCAGCATCCCTCTGTTTCCCCGAGGCGGCGATACCACGTTGTTCCGCTACGCGTTGTTCTTACTGAACAAATGTATCGGCCAACTGGTTGTCGGACGCGGCTTACCACTGTCCGACATACGACCGACACTCGCAAACCTGCAAAGGCTGCTTACGGCGCCCGCTAACATGTAAGTACAGAGGAGCTAAAATCTCCACTTTGGACGAATCATAATATCGTCGACCGTAGGTTCTTTTACATACTGGAGTGTTGTCAAACTAGAATGAATCTTATCCCTAGGTCGGACACGACAAAGTTGTACGGCACGTACAGATGGCTGGTGGAGAGTCAGTGTCCACGTACTCAGTCGCTTCGGAGCCTCGTCGCTTCCGAGAGGGGCAAGTACAGACAATTCAACAGGTTTAAGGTAAATAAAAAAAATTATTTCAGATAAAAATGTATCCATATTGATTTCCAGCATAGCATAAATTATAATGAAATAAAGCAATTTATTTAGTTAATAATAATAAAAAAAAAAACAAGAAACTAGCAAGAAACAAGAAAATAAAATTATTATTAATAAAATTAATAGACTGCCTCATTAGTCTAGTGGTCCCAAGCGCGACTGCTACGCTAGAGGCCCTGGGTTCGATCCCCAGGTCGAGCAAAGTGTTATTTGGGTTTTCAGAGCTCGGAGTCTGGTTTTGTGCCCGGTTAATGGCAATAGGCTCGCCCCCTATTACATTGGACCTAAACGTACTGGCGAACTGTGGGTGTACATTAGTACGCCTCTGCCTATCCTTTCGGGGAATACAGGCGTGATGGTATGTTATGTACTAATAAAATTAAGAATTTTAGTGAAGGAACGATTGTATGTAGGTCCTATGTAATAGGGGGATATGCTCTTAAAATAGACCTATTATAGAAAAAACTATTTGTACTCAGGATGCCGTTGATGGCCAGTCACCACAATCCGCAATGAATCGAAGACACCGGCAGTCACGAAGTGTCGGCAGCTACCAGGATGATCAGGTATGCTCATCATAATAAGACTAGTTGATTGATATTTTTTAATGGTCTCATAAAAAAGTTGAACTCAAACAGAGCCGAACAACAACAAAAATCGGTTCAAAAGTTATAAGCATTATAATTTTTTGCTAGATAGAGAGAGTACTATCTTCTCATACATACGCGCAGGTTGCAAGTACTATTTATGTATCTGACCTTTTTGAAGTATCTCGCCAATGATATCTGCGTATATCCTTTTAGGGTGACCTCTTCTAACGATTCCTATACAAATATACATGTTTAATTGCGAAAATTTATGAGGTTTTATTTAATGAATAAATCATATTATCTAATCTATCTAGTCGTCATTTTTCTAAATTATGTGCATTCAATTGAAGCTCAAATGTTTCAGGCATTTGAGAATTAGTTGAATGAATTTTAAATTTTGGAATTTTCTTTTTTTTTTCGAGTCATTGTAATTGTAGTCATTTTTTTTTTTATTTTGGTAGATTAGACTAGATTGTAGTACTTTAGACAAAATTAGAAATTGCATTTAGTTAGTAGTCATTGTAATTTAAGTGAGGCTTATTGACAATCATGTACCATCGTGCTCACACGCCTTGTTTCAGCAATAAATATTTCCAAAAAATGCTACCATTGTTTCTCAATCTTTTATTATCCCACTAAATAGCCAAATGGTAAAGTAAAAAATTATACGATACTACAATTCCTATTATAATTAATTTCACCTTCATCACATTTTTACATCGGCTAATTAAGAGGTGACCAGGGGCCGCCATTATTTTTAGGTTGTGAAAAAGAGATGCCGCTCTACATATTAAATAGCCACATCTCTTTCTTACAACCTAAAAATGATGGCGTTAACATGTCATAATACAGCTCCAGTTCGCGTTTCAGTATAAGTATTATCCAAAAATAATAAAATATATATTTCATATGCAGATCTAACAACAGTTTACCCGCCGACATCAGAATCGAACCTAATAAAAAAATATTTAAAAGAATATCTTTTTGTGATTTTTTTTGCATTTTCCATGCTAAGATTATTAAGTTATTTAATAGTAAAGTATTCCTTTACTATTAACTTAAATTATAATAATTAACACAAAAAGATAGTTAAAAGGTAAGGTGGCATCGTACGACACTGAACTAACTGTAAAGTAAGTCGTGTCGGTTGAGAGGTAAGGTAACTTGCCTATCATAGATGTCACCAAACGTCACCTTATGACGTAAATTCAGAATGTGAAGGCAAAATTTCAATCATGCGGGTAGGGTTCGCGGTGGCTTAGAGGTCAGAGCGTCTGGTATATCAAACCAGAAGACGCAGGTTCGAATCCTGCCCGCGATTGAATTTTTTCCTTTACTATTAAATAACTTATTTAAAAGAATGTTAAGAACATACCTTATACCCTACCATAAAACAATAATTGTGCATTCCATTTACATAAGAACAAGTAACCTACATGTTAGTAAGATTATACTTGATCCCACAGTCAAACTGTTTGTACAGTTTTGTGGGGCTTATTACTACATAAGACCTACTATGTACTTCATAAAAAAAAAATTGAATACATTGTCTCAATAATACTGAACGCGATCCCTCTAAGGGTTGCGCCGGCAGGTTGGGAAACAATGATCAATGGTTTCAAATTATCTGTCCTAATAAATGCAATAGTAATTATCCCGGTAGCATAGCTTCATAATATTCAGCTTAATAATAAAGACATTACATCCCCAGGAGCTGCCAACTCTAGAAGATTCCACCACTTCATTAATGGGCAGCGAACCAAACATATACAACATGAAACTCACTCAACACGAGAACTCCGAAGCGCAGAAAAATCTCCAGTACCCTGACTCAGAAATACTCAGACACGCCGAAAACGAACAAAATCAGACAAAAGTAGTATTCACTTTAGGCGAAGACTCAACTATCGATATCGGCCAGAAACTAGTCAGAATATCGACAAACAATCAAGATGAACACATAACAACACTATCAGATGACAACGTCAAAAAAATATGCTCGGAAATTACTGATTTCTGCTCATCGGACGAAATTCACGAAGGATTGGATATTGCTAAGCATTTGGATTTAGCTAAGGGCGTTGAAGAAATGAATATAGCGGAGTATTTAGAGAAGAAAGTTAGTGCGGATTGTGATGAATCGAGTGGATGTGGTGGGGTGTGTAATGAAGTTGTCGATGTTATTGTGATACCTAGTGCTGAAGCGATTCTCGATACAGGTCAAGACGTCACTCAAATTCCTGATGAGGTACAATAGTTGTTCCTCTAGGGCCATTTGTCGAAATTAAGAATAATTTGTTTGTCAAAGAATATAATGTTTTTATATCCCTTGATTGTAATGATTTTAGAGAATAAATTCATTCAGATTTTCAAAAAAGATTATACAAATTGTTACATTGGTTTTAGATTTTAATTTCATTCGGCGAGAAATAAATTGAGAAGGTAATTAATTTAGACAAGTTTTGGGGCATAGGCAATTTTATAACATACCATTACGCCTCTATTCCTCGAAGGGTTTGGCAGAGGTGTACTAATGTACCATCACCCAACTCTATATCTGGCTATTTTGAAAACAAAATCCCGTCCTCATGATGACCATAGCTGTTTTAAGCAAAACCTAGATCTTTATTCAATTACAAAAGCAAGGAGCTCAGCAAATATTCTGCAATGCTATTGGTTGATGAGCGTAGGGAAGAGCTAGTATAGCAGCCAAATGCTGTAAGCAGGAATAGCCCTTATGGTGACCAGGTATAGAGTTGGGTGATAAAACACCCACAGTTCGCCGGTACGCTTAGATCAGAACAGTGATCAAGGCTCTTGCCATTAACTGGGAACAGGTCCAAATTACAATCTGCTACTAAGAATTTCATAGATTGTAGATTTGTGAAGTCCCCTGCGATACAGTGCATTAATACGGAAGCCTTCCTTTTAACCTTTTGACTTCTACAGTCATGTCTAGACGACAAACCAAAATGTGCCCAGCACGCCACGGTCGCGACTGGTATGAACTTTAAGGATGAATTCAGAGCTTGGCGCCGACGGCACGCTTTTTCATTTTTGACGTGGCGGTCAAAGGGTTAAATAAAATAAGAAAATACGTTTAAAAACTTTTTTTAAGTCCTCAATAAATCCTTTTCTTCAAGGAAATCCGTGCCTAAAACTAGAAGGACAATAAATATAATTACAACTTAAAATAATTTCTTAATTTTGACAAATGGCTGTCTTGTAATTAAGTAAGTTTTGTATGTGATTGTTCTAATAGAAATTATTTATCGGAAAACTCGTAAAATTAATGTTACCCCCATAATATTTTTAGTAAGACCGATATGATAATGTAAAGTAATAGATTATTCGAGTGATTTTGTGCATTAACGTTTTTATGAGAATTTATTTACCATGCATATGTAGCGACATCTACCGTGCTATATAGTAACTAGACAAACAAGTCCTGAATCGCGCAAGTGAAGTTTGCAACGCAACGCGGATATATACAACCGCCCGACATCAACTGTCGGGTCATGGCCCGCCAGGCAAAACACCCGCCTGGTCGGAGGATCCTCCCTTTGGTGTGAGGGGCAACACACCTCGCCCCTCCACACATATCTTAGCGGTATATATATATAGTATTTCACAGAAGCATCATTGGAAGAGAATATTAGGAAGTGCTTAATTTTTTTAAAGTATAAAATATTTTTTTATGTAACGAATCTGCGTTGTTTGGTTCGCTACACGTAATCCTTTAACCTAAGCTACTGAGGTCTCTGTCCGTTATGGCGAATTTCTCTTAGATACTATATGTCTTACGGTGTTCATAAAAATTATGATTTTAGACATTAATGCACAAAACCTACATTGATAACTTCATCTCGTCTTGTCTTGTCCCGTCTTATAATCCTAGTTTTCAAAATCTTCTAGGTCGTAAATACTATCCCTCTGTGATTTATGCTAGATTTAGCCACATAATCTTAATATACAAAACAAAATTAGATCCAACGTTTTTCTGATATTTAGACATTAAAATGAAACTACTTTTTACTGATTATAATATTTATAGGTATTGATATTGTGAAATCCCGATGTTTCGAGTCTTTTACAGCATCCAGTTTAATCATACCCGTGCATTAAATCTTCGATTATATCTGTAAAAAGTAGTTTTATTTCAATATCTCTTCTGTAGAATATTATCCATACTAAAAATTGTCGATGTCGATATCCAATAATCGAGTTGAAAATCGAAGTCGATCAATTTCCTCTGGTTGAAAATCGAACAAATGAGAAAAACTAGATCGATAATCACGTCTCGATATCGTTGCTCTCATTGTTACAATTCGATGTATCGTATGATGTCGGACTGATTACTTATCTATATCGGGCTTGTGAATCGAACAATCGAATTCTACATTTTGAATCATCTTAGCATTAGGCCTCCCCATTGCACATTAATAAGTAGGTACTTATTTATAGAAGAGAATCATAGTCCAGGCAAATTTATCTTTTAAAAAAGCTACCTATTTCGTACTACGTACTTCATTAATTAAATCTCAAACTAGGTCCGTTTCAGAAAATAATCTTTAGTCTTTTATTTTTATAGGAAGACTAACACGATATAACAATTAACGTAAACTTAAAAAAATTGTATCAGAGAGCCAAGTTTAACTAAATTTTTGTCTTTCACAGAGGCTCAAATAATCTTGAAAAACTATAAAAATAAAATGTGCATTCACGTTAAATAGAGAGGCGTGCAATTTTACTTTAGACTATCTGTATTTCTATTGAATAAAAGCTAAGATACAAAATTTTGTGTTCATTGTCGATGAATCGAGAAATAAAAGATACAGTATCGGTTCTGTGACGTCAGAGATAGTAATATTCGAGTGAGACGGGTTGTATGCGTGAATATTGCCGTTAATAAAATAATATTATAAATAGCGATCGGTTTTATATCGCTACTTTATCCTAAGACCTTTACAGGATGCTGAGCATTCCCTTTCCATGGTTTTGGTCAGCCATCTCTTGATTTGGCTTCATAAAAACTCCAGTGATGTAACTGAAAGTGTCTAATTAAAATCGAATCAAGTATCCTGCGACTTAGTTCCAGCGCTCAAATTATAACAAACGTTGAACCTGTTCAATGTTGGCATCGAAAGAAAAGTAAGGACGTCCTTTATGTAATAGATGTAAATCGAAGATTGATTCCGCTCTTAATTAGACTTATGAGGCGGATAACTATACATTAGAATGGGTTAATACATTATCAAAGGTCACTTAACGAGATCAATAAACTTATAACTGCCTTATTAGCCTAGTGGTCTTAAGCGCAGATGTTCGATTCCCAGGTCGACCAGCGTTATTGGGACTTTCTATGAAATTCTAAATAACAGCTTGGATTTTGGGATTTGTGCCCAGTTAATGACAATCCCTTTTACATGGGACCTAAATATACCGATGAACTGTGGGAGTACATTAGTATACCTTGCCTAACCCTTCAGGGAATACAGGCGTGATAAACTTTTACCCCTTTTTGCACCTCCATGTTAGACCACTGAAGTGAAGCATGAATTATAATGAATAATTGGTTGGTATATCGTTACTAAACAACGCTACTGTAAAAATGTATGTAAAAATTGTAAATATGTATCGGATATTCTACTTGTATGTACTGCGTTTTTCATAATCGGCCGTTGTTATAATTAAATATTTATTTCAATTGTCTTTTCTTGTTTTATTTTATCTCTGTAAGCCACTTGTCATCTTTTTTTTATGGGATATGGGAGCAAGCGAGCTTCATCTGATGGTAAGTGATTAGGTACCACCGCCCATAGACATTCGCAACACCACAGGAGACACAAATGCGTTGCAGGCTTTTTAAAAGGGAATTGGGCCTCCGGTAACCTCACTCACTCGACGAAACGCAACGTAAGCGTTGTTTGATGACGGTTTTCTGTGAGGCCGTGGTATCACTCCGTTCGAGCCGGCCCATTCGTGCCGAAGCATGGCTCTCCCACGTAAAATTACAGTCTAACATTCGACGAACGAATTATTATTTTTATTTAAGAGATCGACTCTTGTCAGTGGAGCAACCGCCACGGTGCTCTGTCTTCTGCTTTCCGTTTGCATCTTGATACGACTCGATCCCCACCCTTTCCTTCATTTGTTCCACAAAATTTCGTCTATGTCTTCCTTGTTTTCCTTAAATTTTTCCTTCTAATAGAGCTCCAAAGAAATCGTCGTGTCGTTTCAAGTGGCCAAACATCTTTCCTCTCCTATTCTCTATGGTTCTTATCAAATCGATAGACAAGACAATAATTATATGCTTTTAAATCAATCGTTCACATATTATATAATTTCCATTTTTTAAATTATTTATGTGACCTTACTTGCGCAGCCGTTCCGATCAGCTCATTTTAGACAAGTAAAGATACTTTACCGGAACTGTTATTAACTGTGGTCCTATTCTATTCGCAAAATTCGCGGCAAAATCATTTACGCCAAATATCAAATTATGTTACATACCATCACGCCTGTATTCCCCGAAGAGTTAGGCAGAGGCATACTTATGTAGACCCACAGTGCGCCGGTATGTTTAGGTCCCATGTAATAGGGGGCGAGCCTATTACCATTAACCGGGCACAAATCCAGACTCCGAGCTGCTACTGAGAATTTCATAGAAATACCCAAAATACTTTACTCGACCTGGGCATCGAACCCAGGACCTCTACGACATCTCCCCCCCAAAGGGGTTCTCGCCTTGTCGCGCCGCCTTTTGTGCCTTGGCCACCATCCACAGTTACTAAGCCCCCCCGGCTTAGTGGCCCACGTGGAAGCTAAGTAGAACCCCAGGGAAGGGCTGCTCCTGCGGGCTTTGCCCAGGAAGCCTGCATTGGAGCGACACTGCGGCTGAAGGTTTAGGGGCCGCGGCGAGAGAGGAGTGCCGGTATTACGGTATGTTCCCCGGTGTCGGCGGGTTCGCAGCCGTAGAACTGCGGACACGGTGGGGCCGCAGGGGGGGAGGAGTGTTGGTATTACGATGCGCTCTCCCTACCCTCTGCGGCCAATGTGTGGACGGCGGCGCGGAGGGTGGCAGTGGTGATGGTTTTAGTCGGTATGCTGGCCACCTGGCCGGAGATCTCGACACAACCGTCCCGCATCCCCGAAGCGGGGCGGCGTGCATAAGTCGCATTTCCCCACCCGAAAAAACAAGGATCTCTACGACATCTAACTTAACAATGTTGGTTGTAGTAGCGTTAAAAGTAAATGTTGACAACTTTGACTTTTGACTACACGTTCGGCGTAGCGGCTCAGCCATTGGCTTCTGCGAAGCGGGTTGTGGGTACGATCCCCAAAAAAAATTGTATAACCTGCAGGTAGTTGTTCCGCGTCTGGGCGTTTGTGTATGTGGGAATTTGTGTTTGTTAAGCACCAACGGTACAGGAGAAAATTCAAGTGATGGGCAACGTTTTTTTTTAAAAAAAAACAACTTTCCCTCATGGCATTACAGTAGGTATAAGAAGAAGCTAAAACCATAATTTATCTCGGCATTTGACCAAAAATGGCATTTACAAGTTAAAATTGGTTATTTTATTGCGGATGTGGAAAGTAATATCTAGTTGTGACCTCTTTACAAAAGTAGCGTAGGCACAAACGGAGTTTTAGTGGATGTAAACCCCACATAACCACACCGTTTCCCCTACGGGTTGGTATGCGTCCGGGCATTTTCTCCGCCCCTCCAAAAAATAGTTGCCACATGACGTCGACTTCCGACAAGGCAATTAATCTTAGAAATAGACACCAAGGTGTCATTTCTGAATGAATATTATTTCTACACTAAGTAAAAGTCTTTGTAATTTCTTAAGTAATAAACTCCCGGGTTCGATCAAGTGTTTCTCAGTCAAAATAAAGACAACTGCCTGAAATCTGTAGAGCTCCGGCTAGGTATGCAACTACCTCACATTAAATTGTATAACACGGGAATGAGGGCTCTTACTATACTGGCTTGTATTAGCCCAGCAAAAATATAAATAGCGCGGCACCGGCACGCATGCGCGTTCCCGATCTGTTCTAAATTCAAATAGTCCGGCGCTCGAGCAGCCCGGACGTTTGGAAATCGGATTTTAAATCCAAATTTCGAAATTCCAATCCCGACTCCGACTGGAAAGGCCACGTGAATGGTACATTTGTTATAAGGAACGTGTGATTTCTCGAAAATTAGAATATTTAGTGTTGTGAACGGTGAAAAATGTGTGAACAGTGCGTGCAGCGTTGATTCCAGCAAAAAGGATTTATTTATGCGTTTTAGCGCATGTGGTAAGTATTTTTTTTCAATTTTATTGTTTTTATCATAAACATTCCAGACCAACTTTGAGTTTCGAATTTCATCACAGACTATGCAATAATATAAAATCTAGATTTAAAGCTCGTTACATAACTATAAATAATTCGTTGCCCAGGCAATTAATTTTATTCGGCAATTTGGCATGAGCACCGGTTTTACAATACGCGCTAATCTGTAGGTCATGTAATTAATCCTAACTTTTAAACTATCGCGTTGCATATTAATATAGAAAACGAAACGACTACTAATGATAAACCGGGCATTTCGGTAGGTGCAAACAGCCAAAATATCTGGGCGTGTCTGAAATTAAGCGCAAGTAATACTACTTAAATTAGTGTTTTTTGTGCAGAAATATAGAAATAAGAAAGTACGGCTGATAATCCGAATGCGAAACATTTACGGTCCCAACTGTCTTTACACTTAGTTTTTAGGGTTCCGTACCCGAAGGGTCCAAACAGAACCCTATTGCTGTCACTCACGTGTGCGACAGAACCCTATTGCTGTCACTCACGTGTGCGGCAGAACCCTATTGCTGTCACTCACGTGTGCGTCTAGCCGTCGTCTGTCACACGGGCTTGCAGCCAAGAGGTTGGAGCTATATTCTTCAAATTTTCAAATTAATAGCATCTCGTTGACCCAAAGCCATTCAAATCGTAAAAAATCATTTTTTACATACCTACCCTACAAATTGTACGGAACCCTCGACTTGACCGATTTTATTTAATAAAATTAGCCGAGGACAGGGTGAAATGGCGTACATTGGGGAGGCCTACGTCCAGCAGTGGAGTAGGTAGTAGAGAGTAATATAGGCTGATGATGATGATGAATACAGTCACTTGTGGACAATACAGCCAAGCACAGTTATTTCAACTCAACTGTACGTAAAAAATCCTTCTGTCAGTGTCATAACTGTCATATTATGTCATGTCAGCCTGACAAACAAGTAATCAAATCAATTAGGGATAAATGTTATTACGAAAATATTCCGTTCTTTAACCCTTTTAAATCTTCTACGAGATAAAGATATGTTAGGTGTAATTGTCTATTTATTCTGTTGATTGAGTAACATACAAGATAGAAGATACAATACTTCTGCGCCACACATATTTTTTGCTTTTAAATCCGTGATTGCCAGTATCAAATATTTGTCATTTTATAAAATATATTTCTGAAACGTTGACTCCGAAATGCGACTGACCTCTATAATACTTACTATATACTCTACAACGTAGTATATAGAGTAATGTAAAGAACAATGCGATTTATGCTGAAATATTCATCACATACTAGCTGTTATCCCGATTTCACTTGGGTCCTAAAAGGATTTATTTACTATACTTTAACCTGATGTTGTATGAATGTGGAAGAAGCAAAAAAAGTATGTAAGAATCGTAGCAAGTGGCGGTCTATAGTTTCTGCCTACTCCTGTGGGAGAAAGGCGTGAGTGTATGTATATATGTATGTATGTAGATACTATAACTCGCGTATCAAGATGAAACGTGGGACGTTTTTCACGTGGGAGAGCCATGCTTCGGCACGAATGGGCCGGCTCGACCGGAGTGATACCACGGCCTCACAGAAAACCGGCGTTAAACAACACTTACGTTATGTTTCGCCGAGTGAGTGAGGTTACCGGAGGCCCAATCCTCTTTTAAAAAGTCGGCAACGCACTTGTGACGCCTCTGGTGTTGCGGGTGTCCATGGGCGGCGGTAATCGCTTACCATCAGGTGATCCGTCTGCTCGTTTGCCCTCCTATCACATAACAAAAAAACAGGTACCAAATTTTAAGTTACACGTACAGTAATCAATATTGTGCTGGATTTTTGTGTGATGCGCAAACTGCTTGGTGGTAGGACTTTTTGGGGTCTTAATTCGAAATTCCATCCCAAAATTGATTGCCGTAGGTGTAACAAAATTTAGTGCCTGTATCATCTTGATACGCACCTTGGTGTTTGTTTCGACTTTTACACGTACAAGCCAATTCCCCCTCGGTCGCTGCGGCTCTGGCAGTCTGTAGGGGCTCTTATGGGTCGGCAATGCATCAGCAACTCTCTTGTGTTGCAGGTGGACGACGATGATTACTTACCACCCTAGGTGGCTCGTCAGCTCGTTATTCGACTTATCCAATATTAAAAAAAAAGACGTGTGGCACTCGGGGACTGCCGCGGTAAAGCTATTGCATAGCGTTTTTTAACAACTTATGTAATACAACCAATGCCACCTAAAGGCGGGTTGCTGAACTAAAGAGACAAGCGTGTTTCTTTTTAGTTCAGCAACCCGCCTTTAGGTGGCATTGGTTTTTATCAACTTATGTAATACAACCAATGCCACCTAAAGGCGGGTTGCTGAACTAAAGAGACAAGCGTGTTAGGTTTTTTTCGTTACGGAATTTCTGGATTCGGTCCCCACGCTCAAGGCCCGCGATAGAAGCTATGCAATAGCTTAAAAAAAAACATAGACAAATGGACACGAATAACGGTGCCTGAAAAAAATTATGTTCGCTCCTAATTACATGGAACCTAAAACGTAGGTACCGACGATCTGTATGTAACACAGTTATCTAGATAAATGAACTCATTTTGTCTACCGATCCTAAGCTTCCTTAATTATTATTTACGATGTCTATAAGAAAGAAAGAAGTAGGTACCTATATAGGTACTTTTTGTCACAAAAGCGAGTACCTATCTTCAATATATTTCCTTTCTCCTTATCTTTTAATCCCGTAACGTCATTGAATTGTCTTAAATCTTGTGTCCCTGACCCGTTTCACCCGATTGTGTCAAAAGTGGGTTATGTTACTTAGTTTATACATGGCTGCCAAGTTGCATAAAACTGGGTATTGAGTTGTTTTAGATTTTGTTGGAACGTTTGGTGACTTCTGATAAATGAAGATTGTTATTGTTTACACAGAGATTAATTAATACCTATATACAGGGTGCCGATTTTGTCGCCTGGACCCGTTAAGCTGGTGATTCATAGTTATATACTTACTTTACTATACTTAGATACTTAATTTTGTATTCTAATCTATACATACAAAATGCTTAAGTCTTGAATGACTGACTGACGGATCAACGCAACCTAAACAGCTGATCGTAGAGACTTGGAGGGTGTGTTCTTTGTATGACGTAGGCATCCGATAAAAAAGGATTTGTGGAAATTCAACTCCTAAGGTGGTGAAAAGGGGATGAAAGTTTATATGAAAGTCTGTAATTTTTTACAGCTAGTTTAAGGATATGTTGGTAACTTAGCGGTCTATTTTTTTATGTGATAGGAGGGCAAACGAGCAGATAGATCGCTTGATGTTAAGCGATTACCGCCGCCCATGGACACCCGCAACGCCATAGGAGTCACAAGTGCATTGCCGACCTTTTAAAAGGGGATTGGGCCTCCGGTACCCTCACTTACTCGGTGCAACACAACTTAAGCGTTGTTTAACGCCAGTTTTCTGTGAGGCCGTGGTATCACTCAGGTCGAGCCGGCCCATTCGTTTTATTGCTTCGGCACGAATGGCCAGAACATGAGCCATGAATGAACGAGAGGCATGGCTCTGTCTGTCACTGTTTCATCAACTTGTCTTGATGACACTAACACCCTTAGGATTAGTGTTCATCTTAAACATTAGTTATATTCAAATTTCAATCAATTCATTTTACCTGATCAACTGCTTAAAATTTTAATTGTTTCATTCCAAACACTGATTTTAAAGCAAGTATGTGTCTCAAGGCTCGAGCAAATGGTTCACCAGATCAGCATAAAGATACCTAAAGGTGTTTTGATCATAAATTTAAAACCGGGTCGAATCTAATGCAAATAAATGGCTCGGAACACATTCACACGTTGCGCGCAAAATGGTTTAAAGCCTGCAACTGTGCAACGAGTAGAAAGGGTTGCTAGATATGCATTTACAAACTCCCTAAAATCATAGTCTGATTATATTATCCGTACCTTATTTTGTTTTTACGTATTGAACTCTAACAAACATCCGGAGAAGCTAATTCTACCTCATCCTTGGCATCATTAAAAAAATCTCCAACAGCAACGATTCTAATAAGCCGCTTGCATCCATTGACTTTCAGCTCATACGTCTAGTAAAGGTATAGCTTCTCTCCAATTCTGTGTACCTTTAAATATTTGAATAAAATAAAGTTAATAATAAGTTAAAATAAAGTTATTAATAAAGATTCATAAAATTAAGATATAATTTTCCTTGTGTCGAACCGAGTTAGAATAAAATTCCTCACTGCTATCCAGATAGGTAAGAAGCGAGAAAATATCTGACTTTTTCGGTGGAAAAACTTCTTGGAGTTTGACTATCTGTTGACCACCCTTATGTTGGAGTCTGTCGTAAAACACATAGGTGTGTTTTGACTTTTGCGCGTGAGTGCCAGTTCCAGTCTCGGTTAAACATAAACAATAAAACTATGCTTCATTTATAAGTACAGGGTGTCCGGTGGCGGATTTATGTTTTTAAAAGCTAATGAAACAAAAACTTACATGCTTATGGCTTTATTAATTAACTCAATAAATGCAGGGATATGTGGATTTTACTTTTTAAAAATCAAGTCCTGTCTAAAGCATCCAAATGCTGTCCATTTAGTCGCACACATTATTGAAACCGATACACCGAATTACGTGCCACGCGCTGCAACTGGCTCGGTTGGATTTGCTTAATTTCATTGCGGATATTTTCCTTCAACTGGACAACGGACCGAGGTTTATTGGCATAAACTTTGCTTTTAAGAGGCTAAGGCTATCTTAAAAGCAAAGTTTATGCCAATAACCGTCGGTTTCAACAATGTGTGCGTCTAGAAGGACAGCATTTGGATGAAATCATTTTTAAAAAGTAAAATCCGCATTATCCCTGCATTTATTGAGTTAATTAATAAAGCCATAAGCATGTAGCCACACTTCCGTATCACAAACTATACTCAATACTTTCTTTACACTCAATCATATTTACATACCTCACTCATGCCATACATACACACATATTTCACAGCACACACACGAACACACACACACACTCACACGCGCGCGCGCGCACGCTCGCACACGCACTCAAACACATATACCTCTTAATTAATATTCTCAATAACAGGTTAATTTAATTTTAGATGTAATTTTGTTTTTCTTTTTTTTTTCTAATCTTTGTCTATAACATCTCTATTTCATTATTTCTTGCTTTGGTATGAAAGAGCGGAGTCTCCTAACACAGGCATTATTTGCTTAAAGGGAGGCTCCAATCACGAATGTTTGTAAAACCATTTCTTCAAGAAATAAATTATTTTGTATTTGTATTTGTATGTAAGTTTTTGTTTCATTAGCTTTTAAAATCATAAATCCGCCACCGGACACCCTGTACATTAACTTAATGATGTGGGTGAGGACAAAGATGAAGAAAATACTTACACATTGCAAATCACTTGGCTACAAAGAAGTAATGTAAAATGTAGCTGAAATAAATGAATAAAACTGCGGACATTAGATTCTCAAGGAAAAAGTTGTTACTATTGGATCAATGGAAGCTGTAAATATCGTCTTAAAGTTTATTTTTATTACTGAGTTGGCACTGAAACATTTTTAACGTTAGATGCTAGTACTTATCATTGATTTAGTCAATTTTAATATTTACTGTATTTTTGATGCAAAACAAAACGCGCCCGATAACATTACTGAATCGAATTACATTATTGTAGCGAATCCGGCATCAATTACCTACATATTAAAAAAAACATCAACGAATTAACTGTCCCAATAACAGAACAGACAGTAGAACTAACAGGTACTGTCTGTTCTTGGTATGAGAAGGATTAGGCTAATAGACCATCACCCTGGAAGACTTCAGACGCCATCGAGAAAATCTCCCAGTTATTCAGGTTTCGTCACGATGTTTTTCTTGACAGTTTAAACGAACGATATTTAAATATTCTAATAGCCATTGGATTCAAATTCGAGACCCACGACTTAGCAGTCACTAGGCTAACACTTTGCATTTATAACTTTTTTTTAAAAAAAAACAACGTTGCCCCACTAGGATTATCTCCTGTATCGTGGGTGCGTTTACAAACACAAATTCTCACATACACAAACGCCCAGACCCGGAATAACTACCTGTAGATCATACAAATATTTGCTCCGTGTGGGGATCGAACCCCCAACACGTGGTGCAGAAGCCGATCGCTCAACCGCTACGCCAATCGTGTTGTCTAATACATAAAAAATCACCTTATTACAAATGTAATCGTCATAATTCTCTCCCTTCCATGTTTCGTGGTAATTTTGGAGCTCTGGCAACACCGGTTACAGTGAAAGCTTTATAGCTTTGCAGATTTCAGTTTTCTGCGGCATTCGGCCGCGGTACGACGCGTGTTTACGGGTTTTTTCGTACAAAGTGCTAACAATAAACAAAATTTAAGTTCTTCGCAGGTTTGTGCTGTGCTGTTACGTTCAAAGAGTTTTTAAAGTGTGTGTGTTGTGTATGTAGTAGCGTGATAGTAATGTTGCAAAGGTTTGTATACTTATGTTTATGTTATGTTGTTAGTTTTTGAATTAAAGCGGCGGTAATTGTTGTTTTACGTGTTTTAGGTCACAACAAGGCTTGGTTCTGGTGTCATGAAGTTTTCCTTTGTTTTAATTGGGATGATAGTTTTTATATCTTTCCAAAATAGGCCGTAGTTTTAATATTCGACCTTATGTATTCTGCGTTAAAATTATAGTCGCAACAGAAGCGCTAAACTGCATATAATTTAATAATTCTGCATGAGACAAAGAACTTGACGAACTTATTTGCATAAACAAAGTAGCACTGCTATCATTATATTGTACTCTATTTTTCAGCTTAGAAAGTCGAAAATTCTTTGGCGTTTCGTTTAGATCGTAAAGTATGCATTATTCTGTATTTATCCCTGAAAATTTGTAGGTTTAAGCGTTTCATGCCTCGCAGATTACCGAAAATTAACTTCTTTATTGGTCTATAATTTTGTAGCGTTCTGTGAATTGTATTTAAACAGAAATAGACACTTTATCTCTAATGTAGCAGTGATAGCCTAGTGGTATGACCGTTAGACTGCCAAGTCAAAGGTCTCGAGTTCGAACCCAAGGTACGCAACTCAGACTTCTCGAAATTAGTACTATTAAATAGTTAATTATCGCGCACTTAAACGGTGAAGGAAAACATCGTGACGAAACCTGCATGCCTGAGAGATTTTCTCGATGGCGTGTGAAGTCTGCCAACCCGCACTAGGCCAGCGTGGTGGACTATAGCCTAATCCCTCTCATTCTGAGAGGAGACCCGTGCTCAGCAGTGGGACAGTATAATGGGTTGATTATGTATGTATGTTATGTAGACACTTCATCGAGAATTTAAAAACTTAATATTTGTATTTATTATAATAAAGTACTCTGAAAAAGGCGCCGGTGCACCAGTAACAGAAAAGTTAAAAGGGAATCGTTTGTCTTAGTATAGGCACGTGATAAGAAGGGATAAAATTTATGTGACCAGGAGTGATGGATGTGAATGTAGGGGTGGAGGGAGATCAAAAAAAGATGGATGGAATGTGTTAAGGCTGATATGATTGGAGTGAATAATGAAGTTCCAGCTGACAGGGATGAATCAAATAAGTCATAATACAGTGACCCCAAATATATTGGAAAATAGCCCGCTATACCATACCATACTCCCCTTGAGTATGGTATGGTATAGCGGGCTATTTTCCGCAACTCCACGACAAAGCGCGTATTTTGCGAGCGTGTGGGGATTTGTTATTCGAGCCACCCCAACTCCTCAAGAAAGACTAGCAGGCGATTAATGTCACTAACGATCTCTCGGAGAGTATTCGGTTTACCGAGGCACCTACTTTGGTAAAATGGTCAATCTTGATGATTCAAACGTATCATAAAATGTCAGTGTAAGCTGACCTTTAAGTGTGTGAAAACTACTGAAAATGTATGGACCTTTCTATAGTCCGTCGAATTATATTGTAATTCACAAAAAGTAGCGATTTTGACCTCACAGGGCAGGAGGATGATTATTAAAAATATAAAAACCCTTATCACACGTCGCGCCCCTGTATTGCAAAGAAATTACGATACCAATGCTTTCCATAACCACATGAGCAAGATAACATTTGTACGTTACGTGCGTTGGAAGGCAAGTGATCGTGGTCTTTTGAATTAAGTATATTAGGTATTATCCTGCACGTCAAGCTACATGAGTCGCACATTATAATACTTAACAAAATTGTAAACAGCCACAATGTCATAATTTTTATATAAAAGAGTATCTATGGAGTTTCGTGCCGGTTCTTCTCCATAAGACCCACTATTTGGAACCGTGCCCCTAGTTTTGACAATTCAAAAGTACCTGTTGTTAATGGTTTATTTGACATAACAACAGATTTGACTTTAACTTTTGTACACGTACGTGCAAATGTGTGCGTGAACTGGTAGTGTTGCAAACGTGTACATTTGTGCCTGCTATCTTATCTTTAACTTCACGTTTATTTGCCCATTAATTCTTCTTTTAGAGACCACAAATACTATAACGTACTTCGGGGAACAATAGCATATCTAAAATTTATGAAAGATTGAGAGTGGCCCTTTGTAGGTAGAATGATGGAATTGACGACTTGGAATTGTAGGTAGTACAATCGACATAAGCGTTATGAGTCCGGCGGACCGAATTTCTCGTGCAAACGTAATACCGATCGTAATTAAAATACAATTTAATCAAATTCTGTTATTATTCGGATTCCGATATCGTTAATCTAGGTTCCTACGCTACCACTTCGTCCAAAATACTTCACTGGAAATAAATGTAAGCGAATGCAGGCTTAGATAATTTTACCAAGTCTGGAAAGATTTTCCGGTCTGATAATTCCAGTGAAGTAGTAGCAGACGAAATAGTACTGTAGGAACCTTGATTAACGGTATCCAAATCCGAATAATAACACAATTTGATAGAATAATTGTCTGACGATTTATTTCGGTATTATGTTTCTGTGGGTATTTAAAGGTCCGCCGGACCCGACATCTACGTCTTGACATACATAGATTGCAAATTATCTGCCAAATTGTAAAAAATCCGTCTAAGCCGGTTTGGTGTGTAGGTACTAGTACCGGATTCAAGGGGAGCTAAGCCCCCGCCCTGGGCCCCTGACAAATCTTAAATTAAGCTTGTTATTATCCTAGTTTTTTAGTATTAGCCCTGAATCCGTCCAGAAGGTAGATAATAACACCTACGTTTTGAAAAATATTTTGAAAATCTTTGTCAAAACACAGATGTCGTTACCTGCTTGTATGCATATCTTTGATGTTATTTATAATGTTACTAGCGACCCGCCCGCGGTTTTACCCGCGTTGCCCCATTCCTAAGAGTCGTAGCGTAATGCTAATCCACTTACAACCTTCCTCTTGAATCATTCTATCTATTAAAAAAAACCGCATCAAAATCCGTTGCATAGTTTTAAAGATCTAAGCATACATAGGGACGGACAGACAGGGGGAAGCGACTTTGTTTTATACTATGTAGTGATATTATTTATTCTGTGGTCGTGCTTCAAAGGTGTGTTTCCCCCTTAAATTAACTTGTTGAATATTATATTGCGTGGTGCAATGGCCTTTTCAGCCTACACTTATAACTTATAAAGGGCTATTTTCTCTACACCGGCTATTTCATTCGGTCCACTACGTTTACGTGAGAGTTCCACTGATGTATTATCGTTTTATATCGACATGGAATTATTTTTAAAACGGTTACATTGATGGCAAAGTGAATGTTGATGGTTTGAGACTTGACTTAAGGAGAGGTTCTTTTTTTTATACCACTAAGGTGGCAAACAGCCATACGGCCCGCATGATGGTAAGCGGTTACCGTAGCCTATGGACGCTTGCAGCACCACGGGTATCACTCGCGCGTTGCTGACCTTGTAAATTAAGGAGGAATAGTTGGGCCGGCAGCATAGGAGACATGCTGCCATACATGATAGCGGCGGTAACAAAACACCACCGGTCCCCCACACTGCCAACACAACGCTTCCTCGCGGAGCTCTGGCGACCTTGCCGTTAGGAATACAAACATAGCACGGAGCTATGTTATTTGGCTACGATTTTCTACAAGTTGGAAGTACTTCCCTAGTCGAGCAATTGTGAATGGAATTATTCGATTCCACTATGCAGGCAGGACATCTATTAAAGGTGTATTTACTAATGTACAACCACAGATGGCCGGTAGTTCACGACGCCGCGACCATGCAAAAAGTTTCGCGTCATTACATATTGAGTGCAAATCCTTTAATTTTCGTTTTTTCAATTTTTATATAAAAATGAAAATTATACCTTCAGTGAAAGTTCCCTTGATTTCTTTTTCCAACTGGGACCTACGCTTAGATAATGTAGCATATTCCTAAACAGGAGGTTACTATAATGTTATAGGGAAAACGTCATTTTCCCTAAAACAATATAGGTAGTATTAACTAGATATTAATATTCATACCATCAACATTGTCTAATTAGCCTGTAGCCACATAATTAGACGGCATCGCAAGAATATAATGTATATTCATAACACTAGCTTTAATAGGTCAGCCCAATATTATATTCCTTTTGCTGGACTGTTAGAGGATAGCCTTTTGTCCTTGGGTTTTTCGAGCTGTCGGGATTTTTTATTATTTAAAAACCCCTTATAGTTTTTATACATACCCAGTCATTCTCACGAGGTATATATTTTTTTTCAAACAGAACAGTTTACATTTTTTCGCTAAGTTTTTAAAAAACAAATTCGTAACAGTAATAGATATACATATTTTAGCCAGTCGAGACACGGACTATTTATAACAGACTCGGAAGTAGGTCAACTTTCGTTCGACGTAAAATGGTTTGCCCTGTCTTGTCTCTAGTAATTTATTGCTTGTTTTGATGGTAGCTATCTATATTGGCGGATAAGTTATTGATTGGTCGCTGAGACAGTGGCGACACGGTTCAACAAATTAATTAATAGGTAGAACTTTCTTTGCATTCTATCAATATTAATAAGCATTTTGTTTTGGCTTCTTCATAGAAACCCATGAACACATACATCATTATCTATATATAGTCGAAGTCGGAGTCGAAGGAGTCGGATTTGTTCCAACACTTATAACTCGAGAACGGCTGGACCGATGAGTATGATCTTTGATTTGTTGGATTTGTCTCCTCCCAGAATAGCAGAATAACTATTAAAACATCGAAAAAATACACGAAAAGAACATTATGAAGAAAATTTTTTTTTCGGGTATCGGCAACCGTTTGACAGAAATAAAACACGGTCACAGATGAACATGGCGATGTTTTCTGTGAGGTTTTCTGTTTCGGTCAGGCCATTAGATGGCATTCTGTGCATTGTCCGAACTCCTCATAAGTTGCTGGTGTGATTTTGATTAATTTTAATGTATGTTTAAATGGGTCCCTTTAAAGTTTCGATTTACAATTTGATTTTAATAAAATAAATTTTATTATTAAAAAAGGTTAAATGTAGAGTTCTTATAAAACATACCATCACGTCTAAATTCCCGGAAAATGTTCTAACGAATATTTATACTTTATTGCCATTAACTTTAGAGCCTATTGCCAATAACTGGGCACAAATCCAAACTCCGAGCTTCTGGGAATCTTATAGAATTAAAACTGCTCGACTTAAGAATCTCTCGTTCTACTCGTTTATAGATCGATGGGACTCCCCTCTGCTGCGTCACTGGGTAAGGATCCATACGAGCTGAGGATTATAAGACATTTACCCCTAATTACTAACATTAGTTATTAAGTTATTTTGTTTATACTAACACTATGGACTCAAGTCTGAATTAAAGAATTTGAATTTGAATTAAGAATCGTATCCAGGACTAGCGTAGCTGTCGCGCTTAGGACCATGAGACTAAAGAGGCAGATATTCTCCTATCATGTCTAAATATTGTGATTCAAGATTTAAAAAATAAAATCATTCAGGTAAGAAGGTTGGCATAAATTTATATTCAAATAAACTGATACTCAAATCTCGAGGGGCGCCGAAAATATTGAAACCCGTGTTTGACGATATGTCGTATCTGGAATTGATCAATTTTCTATCTGAGTGGTTGTAGTTTGGTTTGAATTTCCTGTTATTTTTATATGTTTTGTGTTCAATATTCGGTTTCCAAATTATTGTGTGTATTTCGCGTCATCACTACGCGAGATAACTGGAGCCTGGTGACATTCTTTCAGTAGAGTAAATACTAATCTAACCCGACATTATATCTTAAGTTGATGAAACGTCTTCAGATTTGCAAAATACTAGCTGTTGCCCGCGGTTTCACTCCTATCCCAAAGGACTTTTTGTGACAAAAGGTGTGCCTATGTCTTTCTCTTAGGTCCAATTTATTTCTCTACCGAATTTCATAAAATTTTCGTCAGCGGTTTAGGTTTTGAAATGCAATAAACAGACAAATAGACAGAGTTACTATCGAATTTATAAAGTATAGATTAGTATGGATATGGATTAATCCATGATATGATATAACAATATATATACATACTAGCGGCCCGGTACGTGCTTCGCTACGTATAAAGCGAAATACAGCGGACAGCGGACAAAATTGTGAATCTAAACCATTCCCAGATTCCCTTGAACACACACAAAAAATTTCATCAAAATCGGTCCAGTCGTTTGAGAGAAGTTCAGTGACATACACACTCACAGAAGAATTATATATATAAAGATATGTACAGAATACCAATTAACTTCGCTTCTCTTACAATCTTACAGGCCAGTACTTCTTACCTACTCGTAGTATGTATCTCTGTTAAAAGTTATGTTATAAATTTAAATTGTCCTTGTGACCTTCCATAATTAGTAGAGCTCATTCATGGAGTACTAGTGCAGATTTTGCCACAAAGAACCTAAGTATAACCAAAAACTTCCTTATTCGGGATTGTGGGTAGAATGTAGTGGCGGGAATAGCCGGAATTGTTTCAGTTTTACGGCCCCGGTAGGTACGGGGATGCTAAATAAATGTCGGTTCCGAGAGAACTTTGTTTAGTTACAGACTATGTTTGTGAATGTGAGCAATTTTCAGAAGAATTTCTTTACCCGGCAAGGTACTTTCGATGCATAACCTATGAATTGAGACAACTAAATATAAATTGAATATTATTTTCTCTCTCTCTCTCTCTCCGTCCCTCTCTCTCTCATTTATCGCATTATTATTCAGCTATATTGAGGTTTGGTTTCCAAGCTAATCATATGTGGCTGAATATTTGTAGTTTAGACAAAATATTGCCATCAAATCTACATACATACACTCACGCCTTTTTCTCAAAACACCAGAACGCCACTTGCTAGGATTCTTGCCTCTCAGATCTACTCAAGCTAGTTTCTGGGTAATATTATCCTGTAATCTGATAATCAGGCTTTTCGGGCTTCTGATTATCACTAAGGGTTTTCGTAAATATTCGTATGACAACAGATGTTCTTTAAGGCACGTAGTCGATATGCCAAGAGTGGTCCATAGACTGACCGCGTCAAGCATACCTTACCCTGCGCACCTTAAATGACAATTCTGGCTCTGGAAGAAAGGACCACAGACATTTTAAAGCATGAGAGATATCCGCTCAGTCTTTTTGCCGCTAAAGTACTTGAAACCATCCTAATTTTATTCTATTCTCGAATATTTTACGAAATATGTAATAATAATAGTTATAGCTACTTTACTCACGTAGCCTTACCCTTACCCACGACACTATAATTCCCCAATAACCCCAAGCGTGATACAACAAATTTATATTCTTACGTCAGCAACACACTACTTTTAATATTTCATCCTTCGCAACACTCGTTGTGTCTTTTTTTATTTTAGGGGAAGCCCCGTTGCTTAATATTTTGATTTAGTTTTCTTTTTTGAAAGGTAATTTGATCGAGAGTGTTCTTAGTTATAATTCAAGAAAGTCGTTTGAGCCGTTAGCAACTTCCATGGGTCTGATCGATTCTGTAACTTCAATGATATTGCAAGAACGTGGTAAAGTTGACCTGATACTGTGGGGTTTTTTAAATATTAAATTTTACTTGAAATAATGTAAGCAAATATTTTATTGCTTACATTATTATATATTAGATATTATATTACGTTTATATTAGATATTCCACAACCCAACCTTCAACAGTAATTAATTAACAGCTTGCTAAAGCAAAAAAATTTACCCTTATTAAATATTTTCGATATACCCAAATTACCCCCAACTTTTGTGTAACCCATGCAAAGCTCCCGCCACAAATACGTACCAATATCGACATTCATGGGCCCTCTTTATAATCGTGAGCGAAAGAATTCCGTTCTTGTTTTCCTTTTTATTAAATTCTTTGTTTTCGGCGTCTTAGACGAGAGATTGAACCATCGATTTTTATTAAAAACTTAGTCCTCAATACCATTATTATATATACTAGCTGTACCTACCCCGCGGTTAAACCACCCGCAAAAAAATTACAGACTTTCATAAACACTTTCACCCCCCTTTTCACCACCTTAGGGGTTGAATTTCCAAAAATCCTACGTCGCCTACGTCATACAAAGAACACACCCACCAAGTTTCAGGTCTCGACGACCAGCGGTTTAGGCTGTACGTTGATCCGTCAGTCAGTCATTCAGGACTTAGCATTTTATATGTATAGATTGTTATTTCGATCTAGTAATACATATCTATATAGGTAATGTCATTGACCCAGATTTTCATGTCTGTAACGCGCTCCCTAGCCATAAGTTAGCATAATTAAATAAATTTTGTTTCGCTACCCCAAGCATTCCTCCTACTTTAAACCCTAAAAAGTAAAGTAAAGCAGTAAACCAATAATTATGACAGGATATAAAACTGACTTTATAGTGTCCTTGGTGTTTATTATTTAAGTTATAAAAAAAGAAGTCCATTTTGCAGTTGGATGCTAGGTCAAGGTGAAAAAAGTAAAACGAGTTATGACTTGCATAGTAAAGGATATGTACTTGTTCAAAATTTTCTTCTAACAATATTTTTAAGTGGCATTAATTTTATTAATTAAAAATGCTGTACCTTAAGTTAATATCAAAATAACACGCGGTGTAATACGCTTTATTTCAAGACTAGCGACCCGCCTGCGATTTCACCCGCGCTGCTCCGTTCCTAAGAGGCGTAGCGTGATGTTATATAGCCTATAACCTTCCTCGATAAATGGACTATCCAATACAAAAATATTTTGTCAATTCGAACTAGTAGTTCCTGAGGTTAGCGATTATAATATAGATAACAAAATTCTGAAAATATTTAATAAAAAACTTGATCAAAGTTAAAATTTCCATGAAACATCTCTCAAATAATGTTTTTTTATATCACAAATAAATATAGAATAAAGAAAGAAAACGTATTTATTCAGGTGAATTATACAAATATGTTTAATTCGAATTAAATGAGTTTCGTATTTCACGAGCACATCAACATACAGGCTTCGAAAATTAAAATGAATACATGAAAATATTGAATTGAATTTTACGAAAAGCTGCCGAAAATAATTCGAAATTCGACAAACGCAAGATATTTCCAAAGCGGTCGTTAGTGGGGTAAACAGACAATATTATGTAAAATATAGTTTATCGACTATCGATACGCCTCGGTTTCGTTACGACGTCGTAAAACTGAACTATTTTTAGTGGGACATCCTTATCTATTTGGTTTCCTGACGTCAGTTTATCGATTTTCTTTATTCTGCTAATTAATTATTGTTTATTATTTTTACTGCGGAAATCTGACGGGACTTATTTGGAACTTTCGTATCCATATTGAAGTATATTGAATTATAATTGGTTAAATGGGGACAGATGGTGCGGGATTCGAGAATGTTTCATGATCTTAAAACTACTTGACAATATTTAATACTGCATAGTATTTTTTTTTTGTTTTAATAAACGTTGCCCTACACTAGGATTTTCTCCTGTATCGTGGGTGCATTTACAAACACAAATTCTCACATACACAAACGCCCAGACCCGGAACAACTACCTGTAGATCATACAAATATTTGCTCCGTGTGGGGATCGAACACACAACACGTGGCGCAGAAGCCGATCGCTCAACCGCTACGCCAATCGTGTCGTCGAAATCGAATCGTATAAAACAAAGTCATCTATCTATTTGAGCGCTTCATAATCATGTCAGCCAAAAGAGATCCATTGCTAAACAAAGGCCTCCCCCATTAACTTCCACAAGGACCGGTTATATCCATGCATCCAATGACCTTTTCCAAGTTGTCTATCCATCTCGTTAGAGGTCGTCCCACGCTAGGTTTTCCGGTGCGTGATCTCCGCTCGAGAACATTTTTGTCTCAACAGCCATCAGGTCTAAGAGCTTTAGTTCTTTTAAAGTACGCAACGATTTTGATACGGTTTTCACTAATATTTACAAACTAGCTTTTGCCAGTGACTTCGTCCGCGTGGAATAGTTACTTTGTTCCCTAGTTCTTCGCCCGCGGTTTCACCTGCGTTGCCCCGTTCCTAAGGGTTGTAGCGTGATGTTTTATAGCTTGAAACCTTTCTCATGAATCACTCATTTTCCCAACATTTCCTTTCACTGCTCTTCTCCTATTGATCGTAGCGTGATGAAAAGTATACTATAACCTGCCCAGGAGTATGAAGAACAATTGCACCAAGTTTCGTTGAAATCCGTCGAGTGGTTTTTGTTTCTATAACGTACATACAGACAGACAGACAGACAAAAATTTTACTGATTGCATTTTTGGCGTCAGTATCGATCACTAATCACCCGCTGATAGTTATTTTGGAAATATATTTCATATACAGAATTGACCTCTCTACAGATTTATTATAAGTATAGATTTTAATCTTTAATCTTATTCGAATACAACTCACATTTTTAAGAATTCGTCCTAAATATTTGGCACTGACACAGATCAACAGTTTAGCAGTAAGCGAAAGAGGTATGCCACAATTGTAACAAGAGGAAATCTATAGTCTCTGCCTAACCTTATGAGAGACAGGCGTGATAATATGTATGTAGGCAGTCATAAATCATGTTGCCTTGTTCCGTTAATCACAACTTGTATTCTGCAATACCGGATGATCCCTCGGGAACCCTCTGTACCGCAGTGACGTATTAGGCTCTGTAGAGGTAGTTATGTGGTTTCGGGTTGAGCAGAACTGAAGGTAGAGTGTTTTAGAGAATACTCTACAATACTCACACCTGCGGTTTTACTCGCATCCTAAAGAACTTTTTGATACAAAAGATGGCCTTAGTCCTTCCTCAATGCAATCTAAATAAAATAAAATTGTTAAATTTTATCGAAATCTGACCAGCGATACAGTTACTTTCGCATTCTTAATATTAATATGGATGAAACGATTGTCGTTCGTCGTCGACAATCGCAATCGGATAGGAAATTGTTTTCCCTACCTCAACACAGTCGGGTATAAAATGTAGGTATGACACCACAAACCACTCCAACCCGGAACACTTAACACTGGTAATACCGACTACCAGTGTCACTGCAAGCCGCTAAGAGGCTTTATTTGTAACTCTCAGCTTAGTGACGGAATCTCGGAACTAGTCGACTGACATTTTCTCCGATAAGTGACTTTAACGATAAGTATTTTCGCCAAAGTCAAATTGTTTTTTTTATGGGATAGGAGGGCAAACGAGCAGACGGATCACCTGATGGTAAGCGATTACCGCCGCCCATGTACACCCGCAACACCATAGGAGTCACAAGTGCGTTGCCGACCTTTTAAAAGGGGATTAGGCCTCCGGTAACCTCACTCACTCGGCGAAACACAACGTAAGCGTTGTTTAACGCCGATTTTCTGTGAGACCGTGGTATTTCTCCGGTCGAGCTGGCCCATTTATTTGGATTAGACTATTAATAAAAGTAATTTTGATTTGTAAAAAATTAGATGCACGATTCTAAATAGTGGGTGTTATGGAGAATTTAAGAATCGTAAATAATAATAACAGAGTGCTTGCTGCCTCTGCCTCTTGTGGTCCCAAGCGCGATATTATAATAACTCTTAATAATACTTAATTTAGATAGACATGTTACATCTTTGATTTTATTGAATTACAATAAGTATTTATTATTGTTTCCCTAAATTTGCGTGCGCCACCTATTGGCAAAACATAGTGAGGCATATTTGTTCTATCATCTGTATACACCTATGTTTGACAAAATAAATGATTGATTGATTGAAAAAAAAAATATATCGTGGACGTTATGCTAGAGTAACAATAAAGATAACTTAAAAATAAAAATATTTTACTCATATCTGAATCCTATGGCTGTTCCCTATTACCTTTACCCATATAAACATTTTTAGTTGTCTATAGATGCGTGTTTTCGAACAAACTTCTAAATGTGTAAGTAAATACTTTATGCTCCCGTATCTCCCTATCTTCCCACTATTTTCCAGGCTGTGAGCATTGTGTATACGTAAAAGATAAACCGACCGTTTGTATTGTGGGCTAGAAAGTAGCTGGGCCTCGTAAATCTTGTAGGAGAGTACACTAGGTAATTAAATATTAAGTAAATACAATGTGGTTTGTCTTAGGCACTGCTTTTATTGCAAAACTGAATTCCAAATTGCGGCAAAGATAAACCTATTTTTACAAATACATAACATACCTAATCAACCCATTATATTGTCCCACTGCTGGGCACGGGTCTCTTCTCCGAATGAGAGGGATTAGGCTATAGTCCACCACGCTAGCCTAGTGCGGGTTGACAGACTTCACACGCCATCGAGAAAATCTCTCAGGCATGCAGGTATCCTCACGATCTTTTCCTTCACAGTTTAAGCGCGTGATAATTAACTATTTAATAGGCACATGACTTCGAAAAATCAGAGGTGCGTGCCTTGTTCGAACTCGAGACCTTTGCCTTAGCAGTCCAATGGTCATACCACTAGGCTATCACTGCTTTACAAATGCATTTTTTAAATAATTTGGATGTCGCATAACATCACGCCTACATTCCCCGAAGAGTTAAATAAAGGTGTAGGTACTGATGTTCACCAATGTAATATATTTTTTTAAACATTGAGAATAGACATTAGGATTTTCTCCTGTATCGTGGGTACGTTCACAAACACAAATTCTCACCTCCACAAACGCCCAGACCCGCAAAAACTACCTGTATGTAGATCATACAAATATTTGTTCCGTGTGGGGATTGAACGGACAACACGTGGTGCAGAAGCCAGTCGCTCAGCCGTTACGCCAAACTTACTTTTTTCTAATTGGGTACCAAACTCAGGACCTCACGCATAACAATCACCCTTGTGACCACTAGATCTATGAGATTAACTAATAAATAAATCCTCATTTAAGGGTCCGGCGGAGCTGGAATACCACACAAAAACGTAATACCGAAATACATCGTAATCCAGACAATATTCTATCAATTTATGTTATAATTCGGATTTGGATACCGTTAATCTAGGTTCCTACAGTACTATTTCGTCTATTACTACTTCACTGGAAATAAAAGACCGGAAAATCGTTCCAAACTTGGCAAAGTTATCAAAAATTGCATTCGTTACAGTTATTTCCAGTGAAGTATTTTGGACGAAATGGTAGAGTACGAACCTAGATTAACGGTATCGGAATTCGAATAATAACATAATTTGATTAAATTGTGTTTGAATTACGATTTATTTCGGTTTTACGTTTGTAAGAGAAATTCGGTCGGCCGGACTATTAATCAAGTAATCTCACCCTCCATAAACAAAATATAATATTACCCCAAATTTATTGAAGTTTGGATTAGCTGAATGATTTATGGTATACTTTGGGAGCTTGAATGAAATATTACACTAGCATTCATTTTGTTGCTCCGTCGCGTTGATTATTTAGTTATAAGATCCTTTTAAAAATAATATATAGTATAAATTAACTCTTCACTATCACTACATAGTATAAAACAAAGTCGCTGTCGCTGTCTGTCCATCCCTATGTATGCTTAAATCTTTAAAACTACGCAACGGATTTTGAAGCGGTTTTTTTTAAATAGATAGAGTGATTCAAGAGGAAGGTTTTAAGCTATTTAACATTACGCTACGACTTTTAGGAATGAGGTAAAGCGGGTGCAACTGTGGGCGGGTCGCTAGTTATAATATAAAGTATAGATTAAATTGCCTTGTCCACACTGTTGAAATTAACTTAAAAATAAAATGTGTTGGCAGATTTTCACGACCGCACTGTAAATCTGTCGACTGAACCTGAAACGCAAAGCCCGCACATTTTTCTGTTAGTCTGACCGTTCATTTCGTTTTACCCTCTTTTGGCAAAACCATGCCATATACTAAATTGTAATGTTGGAACCGTATTAAAGACAATTTATTTTGAGGTCTACTGCCTCATAGGCCTAGTGGTCCTGAGCGCGATCGCTACGCGGGTATCGGGTCCTGGGTTCGATTTCCAAGTCGAGCAAATAGTGTTATTGGGTTTCTTTGAAATTCTCAGTAGCAGCTCGGAGTTTGGGCTCTGTGCCCGGTTAATGGCGACAGGCTCGCCCCCTATTACATACATGGGACGAATATCCTAATACTTGCGAATTGTGGGTATACGCCTCTGCTTAACCCTTCGGGGAATACAGGCGTGATGGTATGTTATTTTGAGGTCAAGAGGTGGTGTGGTGATTACCTCTTCTCGACTTGTGTGCTCCACAGATACTCGTATTTGTTTCAACTCCGGTTGTGTTCTGTTCTGTTTATTTTATGATTCTGAAGCCTCCAGCGACACAGGGTTATTCCCTGGTGCCGGAGATGTCTTTAAAAAAGGAGCATATATTCTTCCTCAGAATACAATCTATCTCCTTGCCTTATATCCAAAGATACTTAAATATTACTAGGAATAGACGGGACTTTACAAAATAAAATCTAACCAAGATTGTAACCTATTACTTTTTTACCCGACTACGAAAAAAGGAAGGGTTTTGAGTTTAACAGTATATGTATGTATGTATCGTATGGATGTTCGATCCTAGCTCAAAAACTACTCATCAGATTTTAGCAAATGATGTGTCGATTGATTCGTCTTGGTAGTAAGATCATTCTAAATGGATATAAATTGCCCTGTCTAAGTCGCTCTGTCTATAACATAGGTCAGTCTGTCACACAGAGAAAAGAAATCGAATCAGTATCAAAGTGTTTGCAAGAAAATATTCCCAATGTGCACTCTGTAATCTTTTAAATGTCTTTGCCTTTATCGAAATCTGATTAGCGAATTAGGCGTGGAAGGTAACAAACAAACACACAGAGTTACTTTTGACTTTAAATTATAGTAGCTTCTGTTTGTCTGCATGGATTTCAGAATTGGGTCAGACCTGGATAAAAAGCCTATGTGTTATTTCAGACTATAATCTATCTCTGTGCACAATTTTATCCAGATCCGTTCAGCCGTTCTGGCGTGAAAGAGTAACAAACATTCATACATCCACAGATCCATACATCCATACTCACAAACTTTCACGTTTATAATATTAGTATGGAAGTATGGATGATAACTTAATATTTTAATACATTGGTATGTAGATTATTATCGTACAATGATTGACGTTTGCGTGTAAAGGGGCGTTGATTGTGTTGATATTGCTTGACGCTATCAGAATGTTCAATTTGATTTTATACAAATCTTTTAGATTTAGTCAGCAAGAGGTGTTTATTAATCTATCGAAATTTGATTTATATCGCAACTAACTGTTGCCATCAAGGTCTGGACGGAATTGCTAGGAATGGTCCACTCCAAAGCTTTGATTAAAGCCTATAATAAAAGGCAGGGCTTATTAGTATAAGCCCTGTTTGTGTTAGTACACAGGAAGGAACAATTGCGCATTGTGACGAGAGCCTTAACCAGACGTTGTTGCTTACTAACTACTACATGTGCTTGACATGTTCAACAGGAGGTTGAGCGATACGCAAACCTCTCGACGGTGTGAGGAGGCTGATGAATCGCCACTACACTAAATAATAAATAAAGGACCTCACACCTAAGAAAAAACTAGTAGCTGCAGGATTCAGCGGTGAACTTTAACTCAACCAGTGGCGATCACAATAGACTGCGGTCGCAGTGATACTATAGCCGCAACCAAATAATAAAAAAAGAACTGTTGCCCGGAGTTTCATTCATATCCCATTCATGAGTCACATCTATTGGTTAACAAAGCTTAAATAACAGAGGCTGTATCATGACGTAGTATTGCGATTGAGAGGGATGCTGCTTTACATATTCAATAGTGCCATCCCTTTCTTGTAACTGTTTTCTGTTGTAGTACGGCCGCAGTTCGATTATTTACGAGATTTTCCGAAAATCCCCGTATTTTTCCGGGATCGTAAATATTCTGGTGGTCACGTTCCTATATTTGTAACATGTTCCATGCAATTCCTTTAGGCCGTTATACCCCAATCGGAATTCGTGATTAATAGAGGATTCCGGTAGTTTTTCAGGGTAACCAGATAGATTTTTTATATTGTATAAGCTTGCGTTTGACAACTTGTTCTGTGTAATATAAAGAGACATTGCAGTCGTCGTAATTTAATTGTATATACATACCATCACGCCTGTATTCCCCGAAGGGTTAGGCAGAGGTGTACTTATTTATGTACACGCACAGTTTGCATGTTTAGGTTCCAAGTAATAGGGGGCGAACCTATGGCATCTCCTTAGTTATAATTATGCTTTAAAGTAATCAATAATCAAGTAAACATTAACCGGGCACAGATCCCAAACTTCGAGCTGCTACTGAGAATTTCATCGAAAAACCCAGTAACACACTGCTCGGCCCGGGGATCAAACCCAGGACCTCCAGCGTAGCAGTCGCGCGGTGGCTGCGTCATCATCATCATATCAGCCAACGGAAGTCCACTGCTGAACAAAGGCCTCCCCCAAAGACCTCCACAGCGATCGGTCACATGACTGCGTGTTTAAACTTTATATAAAAAAAATAACTTTATATGTAGGGTTGGCATATATAATATTGTGAAGCTCATACCATCACGAAATAAATCGCACATGTAGGTATGCGACATTTTATTTCCATTTATGAATCTTTCCTAATATAACTCGGGCGTTACCCTCCGCATAAAAACATATTTTTCCTGTTACCGCCATTCCTTTCCGAATATTTTCTTATCTCGTTGGTAACAGAATATTTTTCACCGTATCCAGTTACTGTTGTTGGTGAAAGAAATGAATTATTTATTGCGAAACCCGAGCTTTTGGTAAATATACATTTTATTGTTGTCAAGTTAACATTAAATAAGGTAAATGCGTTTGACCCTGATTGTGCCTCATGAAAAGCACAAAAAGGCTTGGCAATAGAAGTTTGGGGGTTGAAATCCTCCTCCTAAAACAGCTACAAGTTTAAAATAGTAAGTTGTGGTGTCTGGTCCGTAACCTTTTTTTATTCATGATAGGCTTACGCTTGCCCGCCAGTTCGCCTGATGTTATGCGACACTGCGATCTACGATGGAGCGCGCTTGCCTAGAAGAAACCGATTCACTCGTGATTTGAACAGACCCAGATTGTATCTATCAGGAAAGACCCACTCAGGAAGCGCATTCCACATTTCAACGGTACGCATGATAAAAGTGGACTTAAAGCGTTTCGTTCGGGTTTTTGGAATGTCCACCATGAATCGCTTCTTCAAACTTCTGGTCGTCCGATAGTAGAAAGGGCAAGGGGGAATAAGATTGTGGAGATCTGATGCACATCTCCGAAATGTATCCGATAAACTAGCAACTTTGCGGCGATGTTCTAGACTTTGGAGTTTAGCCCGAACAATGGAGTCCTTACCAATGAGCTTCTTGGCACGTTTCTCGACAGATTCCAACGCCTCGAGCTGGTACTTAGCCGATCCATCCCAAAGGTATGAGCAGTGCCTACTCCATGCAAGATCGAACTTTTGCTTGATACAATGTGAACAATTGTTCTGGCGTGAAGTAACGACGCACCTTCGAGAGGATTTTTCTAGCTACTGGGTGTAGCTAGAAAAATCGTGTCTTTGGAAAAGTTGATAGTTACAATGAGTACCATCACGTGTGCACTAATTACTAGTCACTCTATATACGATATATTAAGAAAATCCTGTCAGACCCGTGAAGTTACCCCCTACAACCTCACAAACTCTATCTCTTTACAACTTATAGATTTACATTTGTTTTTCAATAGATGTCGCCAACGTCACCTTATGAAGTAAATTTAGAATGTGAAGGCAAATTTCGATCTAGCGGGTACGACTCGCGGTGGCTTAGAGGTCAGAGCGTCTGGTGTATCTAACCAGAATACGCAGGTTCGAATCCTGCCCGCGATTGAACTTTTCCTTCACTAAAATAACTAGTATAGATTTATTTAATAATACTGGTGAACAGGCATCTTCTGGGTGTGTTCGCTTCACCGTTGACCTCATCTTTGCCCCGGAGGCAATATTGACGTCAAAGCCCATTTTTAATTAAGAATAAAAATCCGTTTACACTTTACAAGTAAAAAAAACGAGGAAACTGGAATGGCAATACTTACAGTGACAGCGACAACGTTTCTGGGTAGTGAACATACGCGGATGCTTTTATCATATTGTAAACATTTGCTAGTTTTTTTTTATGGGATAGGAGGGCAAACTACCAGACGGATCGCCTGATGCTAAGCGATTACCGCCACCCATGGACACCCGCTACACCATAGGAGTCACGAGTGCGTTGCCGACCTTTCAAAACGGGATTGGGCCTCCGGTAACTTCACTCACTCGGCGAAACACAAAGTAAGCGTTGTTTAACGCCGGTGTTCTGTGAGGCCGTGGTATCACTCTGGTCGAGCCGGCCCATAACTTAAAACACCAGCAAATAAAAATGTCCAGAAGGTCTTTGACCTTTAATTGATATGTGTTGTCTAGACAAGCACATGACCTAATGTTAAAATCAATAAACATGACTTGAGAAAATCGAACAGAATCGTTAACATGCCCAGGGTGGAAGCTGACAGGGTGGTGTCCCGTGACATAATTATGTCATTACATTATATCGTCTTTAGCCATACTGACATCACGAGATGCAGGACGGCAAAATTCACAGGGAAACAGGGCTAATTCTGTGGAATGCTAGCAATAGCTATTTTTTGTAATACGTGAGCCCTGTCCCAATTATAAAGTTGATTAAATAGAAATAAAAAAGTATGTACCTATGTCAGAAAACATTTTATCACGCCTGTATTACCCAAACGGTTAGTCAGAGGTGTACTCTTACCTACTCGTACATCAGTATATTTTGACCTCATGTAAGGCGAGCCTATTGCCATTAACCGGAAATAAATCCCAAACTGACTTCGACCTGGAAATCGAACCTAAAACTTCTAGCGTAGCAGTCGCGTTTACGACCACTCACTATACTAATTAGGCAGTTAAAGTTTTTTTTTCGTGATAGCCTTAATAGAATAGATAAATAGAAAAAGTGACTACTTTTCTATTGGGTTTATTTCTATTCTCCCAAATCTCTTAATCACTTCAATCATCTAACGTATCGGCAGACTCTGCGATCCCTGGCGACTATATTATAATCCTTTGAATAAATTCTATAAACCGCAAGAAATCAATTACTTCTAGGCAAGCGCGCTCTATCGTAGATCGCAGTGTCGCTTAACATTAGGCGAACAGGCGGTCAAACGTGAGCCTATCAAGAATAAAAATAACATAACATACCCTCACGCCTGTATTCCCCGAAGGGATAGGCAGAGGTATACTGATGCACACCCACAGTTCGCCGGTATGTTTAGGTCCCACGTAATAAGAGGCGAGCCTATTGCCATCAACCGGGCACAAATCCAGACTCCGAGCTGCTACTGAGAATTTCATAGAAAAGCCCAATAATACTTTGCTCGACCTGGGGATCGAACCCAGGGCCTCTAGCGTAGCAGTCACGCTTTGGATCACTAGAGTAATGAGGTAGAAGAATAAAAATAAGTTGTCCCAAATTTCATTTAAACCTTTTCTATCAAATTAATTAAAAAGTTGCCGTAAGTTATTTAATAGTAAAGGAAAAAATTCAATCGGGGGCAGGATTCGAACCTGCGTCTTCTGGTTTGATATACCAGACGCTCTGACCTCTAAGCCACCGCGAACCCTACCCGCATGATTGAAATTTTGCCTTCACATTCTGAATTTACGTCATAAGGACATGCAATGCATTAGCATGGAAAATGCAAAAAAATCACAAAAAGAAAGTTGCCGTAATATAATAATAATAAATAAATCTTTATTAACGTAAGAAGGTTTAACAATAATTTGATAGAACCCTGGCTCCTGTGCTAGTATGAACTGTGTTACAGGAGCCAAGATATGTAACACACAGGCCAATATGTAACACTCTGTAAAAGAAAACAGCAAGTTTGTAACACAGTTGTAACGCAACAACGCGCCAGAAATAATTCAAAAGGAGCATAGTTTTATTATGGGGGTGTAGGTGAAAATGGCAAAACCTTGGCATTTTCGCGGGGAATTGCGAAATGCCGGAAGTACATGCAGGCAACACCTTAATTTATGGCGGTTACGTACGTGTTTTGGGGAAATATTAGGTCATATTATAATTGTGTATTCTTGTGTTTGAATGCTGTTTTTAACTGCCTTTTGTTAATGTTGCCTTGCCTTTATATAGCCTCTTTCACGAGTCTCCTCTCAGAATGAGAGGGATTAGGCTATAGTCCACCACCCTGGCCTAGTGCGGGTTGGCAGACTTCACACGCCATCGAGAAAATCTCTCAGGCATGCAGGTTTCCTCACGATGTTTTCCTTCACCGCTTAAGCGCGTGATAATTACACATGACTTCGAAAAGTGAGAGGTGCGTGCCTTGGGTTTGAACTCGAGACCTTTGACTTGGCAGTCCAACGATCATACCACTAGGCTAACACTACACGTACGTCATACAAATATTATTGTTCGATGAGGATATCGAACCCACAAATCGTGGCTCAGATGCCGTCCTTCCAGCCACTACGCCAAAGTAACGTCATACGAAATATTGCATATAACCTTTAATATTAATTAATTAAAATATTAAATTATTTTTAATCTACACGTGACTAATTGGTTGCAATCTCCTCCGTACAGATTCAATTGCTACAGATGTAGCTCCGTAGCACGTCGCTACGAAGCTACATTGCTACGAATGCTACGTAGGCTCTACGAACGCTACGAAGATCTAAGCTTCGTAGCACCATTAAAAAATGGTGACTTTAGAATCATGAAGGTGCTAAAAACTTTACTTAAAAAGTTTCTTAATAACATGACATACCATCATACTTGTATTTCCCGAAGGGTTAGGCAGAGGTGTACTAATGTACACCCACAGTTCGCCGGTATGTTTAGGTCCCATGTAATAGGGGGCGAGCCTATAGTTATTAACCGCGCACAAATCCAGACTCCGAGCTGCTACTGAGAATTTGATAGAAAAACCCAATAATACTTTGCTCGACCTGGGGATCGAACCCGGGTCTTATAGCGTAGCAGTTGCGCTTGGGACCACTAGACTAATGAGGTAGTCTTATTTAATGTTAGTATTTATGTTTAAGTAGTTTTAACCACCTCATTGGGTTGTAAGTGTGGCTACTGAGCGGTCTTGGGTTCGAATTTCGAGCAAGTGTTATCGGTAAAAATAGGTCTGATGGTAATGCTATAAAATCTATATCTATCCCTATAATAAAATTGTAACAGGCCGATGTCTGTAAGTATCTATATTATAGATATTTAAGAAAAACGAATATAGGGAGGTCTTTATTAGAGCAACAGAAGCCAAAATAACAATTTTTAGAATTTTTGTCTATCTGTCTGTCCGTCTTACGACGTAAACTTAGAATGTGAAGGCAAAATTTCTCCTTTATTAAAATAACTTTACAACCTTAGCATGGAAAATGCAAAAAAATCACAAAAAGATAATTTAATTTTACTTAAAAATATTACATGGGAAACCAAAACAAGGTACTTACTGCAAAAACTAAATGAGGGAAAAGGGAGATTATGTACTTAAGCGTTGTATGAACAGTGGCATTATATCAACATAAATAATGTATGTAGTTAAGTGGTGTGACCGCATAAGTTGCTTATAAAAAAGTAAGCATATGCCTGTCAGCTTATGACCGATATAGATGGAGTGCTGTACGTTATAAAAGTGGGCCGGCAAATGAGCGACCGGCTTCTACATTACTTGTTGTGGGCTCGATCCCCGCAAGGAGCAAATATTTCTATGATCTACAGGTAGTCGTTTCGGGTCTGGGTGTTTGTGTATGTGAGAATTTTTTTTTATGGGATAGGGCGGCAAACGTCCAAGCGGATCGCCTGATGGTAAGTGATTACCGCCGCCCATGGACATCCGGAACACCAGAGGAATCACAAGTGCGTTGCCGACGTTTTAAAAGGGGATTGGGCCTCAGGTAATCTCACTCACTCGGCGAAACACAACGTAAGCGTTGTTTAAGCGCCGGTTTTCTGTGAGGCCGTGGTATCACTCCGGTCGAGCCGGCCCATTCGTGCCGAAGCATGGCTCTCCCACGTAAAAAAATGTGTTTCTAAACGCACCCACGATACAGGAGAAAATCCTAGTGCGGCAACGTATCTTTTTAAAAATAAAAAACTTAAATAGGTACTTGTTACTCATTCACGTCAGAACGGCTGAACGGATCTGGTTGAAATTTGGTACAGAAATAGATTATATTCTGGAATAGCACATAGGCTTTTTATTAAGGTCGGATCCAATTTTGAAGTCTACGCAGACGTACTCGCGGGCAGAAGCTAGTAATTAATAAAAATCGTCAAGTAATTTTAATGAACGAAAAAATCGTCAAATAATTTTCTTCTGACATAACATACCATCACGCCTGTATTCCCCGAAGGGTTAGGCAGAGGCGTACTAATGTACACCCACAGTTCGCCGGTATGTTAAGGTCCCATGTAAGAGGGGGCGAGCCTATTGCCATTAACCGGGCACAAATCCAGACTCCGAGCTGCTACTGAGAATTTCATAGAAAAGCCCAATAACACTTTGACCTCGACCTGGGGATCGAACCCAGGACCTCTAGCGTAGCAGTCGCGCTTGGGACCACTACACTAATGAGGCAGTCATTAGGCAGTAATTTTCTTCTATTTATATTAATATCGTGGTTTTTTATTTTTTTCAAGTGTTTGAGTAATCTAATATTTGTAAGTCTTAGTTACGTATAGTTTTATCGGGTCTAGGTATGCGCTTGTGGGAATTGTGTTTATAGATATACTAGCTTATTGCCCGCGACTTCGTCCGCGTGGAATAGTTACTTTGTTCCATATGAACTTTCATCCCCTAGTTTATCCCCTTGGGGGTAGAATTTATCAAAATCCTGTCTTAACGGATGCCTACGTCATAACATCTACCTGCATGCCAAATTTCAGCCCGATCCCTCCAGTGGTTTGGGCTGTGCGTTGATAGATCACTATGTCAGTCAGTCAGTCACCTTTGAGTTTTATGTATATTTAGATGTATGATCCAGTAGAAAATCGTAATACGGTTGAAAAATCGTACCGCGGTTGAAACACCTGTTGACCGTAGTACATTTGAAAAATTGTATTGCAGTTAAAACATGTTGCTCTCGGGAAGTGATTTTTAAGAAATACAGCCTCACCGCAGGTGAATCCATAAAGCAAATCGAAACAATACAATAGCATCCTCCAAGATCCTCTTTATCCACTTATAGTTCAAAAGTTCAGAGAACTTTCTCACATTTGATGTAAATACTTCGTTTGTGGAATCGATTGAGAGGGACTAAGGATCTTTTTTGTTCCTCTTTGGCATTGTGTCCGTATTTCTTTTGTTAACGGGTGCCCGAACTAGCACTGATGAACATACTTTTCTTTGTAACAGAATAAAGTTCTAGATAGCGTTCTAGATATTATCTTTGTTTATGTGCAAAGCTTTGCTTTAGTCTTATTTAGCCGGTTATTTCACTGGCTACAATGGTGTTCTGACTGGAACAAAATAACGTTAGCAGTCTTTAGGTTAGCGGCAGAATATTTGTAGCAGCAGAGTTCTAACATAACATACCATCACGCCTGTATTCTCCGAAGGCTTAGGTAGAAGTGTAGTAATGTACACCTACAATACGTCGATATGTTTCATCATCATCATATCAGCCTATTGCCGTCCACTGCTGAACGTAGGCCTCCCCCAAGGAGCGCCTACCATCCCGGTCTTGAGCAGCTCGCATCCAACCGCTGCCAGCCACCTTCTTCAAATCGTCGGTCCATCGCGTCGCAGGGCGTCCCACACTACCAGCGTTTACAAGGGGTGAACTGCACAGTAGGTGCACATCAGTACACCTTTCAATTTGACTTCTAGACCAATGATGCAGTTTGCTCCAATTAGAAAATTCCATATATTCACGTTTCCACTTCGAAATTATTGGAAATGGACCCATTTGACATTGAATGATTATTTACATAATTCTGAACCAAGCACATCTTTCTTACTTGGTCCGAAGAGAGAATGTTATTTGATACTTATATAAAAATTCCGTCTTCGGGCTAAAGTTGTCCCAAGTCTTTGTCTAGCATTTCTTTGTTTTCACAAACTTATGGCGCGCTCATTAGCGACGGTTGAACAGTATCCGTCATTAACGCTGGGAATATTTAATTTTCAAGAGACATTGTCACTGATAAGACTCTGTTGTTAACTAAGAGAAGCCTACTTCCAATAAAACATGAATATAGGTTGATGAAATGGAAGAAGAGAGGTTTTGTGAAGAAGAGGGATTGTGGAATCGAATAATTCCACTCTCAATTGGAGCTGCTCGACTGGGGAAGTACCTCCACCTTGCAGAAAATCGTAGCCAAATAACATAGCTCCGTGCTATGTTGTGTTCCTAACGGTAACCAAGGTCGCCAGAACTCCGCGAGGATGCGTTGTGTTGGCAGTTTTGTTTTGATTTGTTACCACCGCTGTCATGTCTGGTCATTACAGAGTCTTCAACTGTCTTTATAAATGACTTTCCAAGAATCGTTATTTTACCTAAACTGAGGTCATCCTAAACTACTCTTACCTAGACGCGGTTTCCAAAAAAAGTTAAAAAAAAATCCTAGGCCCAGTGGCTGGCCGATCAGGTTTTGCATGGCAGGTCGCGGACTTGATTCCCGGGCGAAACAATTTGTTGCTCCAAGTCCGGGTATTTGTGAGAATTGATTTTGTAAATATGTATACATAGTAAATAGTACATGCCTATGCATACATAATTAAAGACAAAGTCCTGGTGAACATAAAAGTTGTTAAAAAAATGAAACGTTATTTTTAGTATAGAAAAAATTCAGTCGCGGGCAGGATTCGAACCTGCGTCTCCTGGTTGGATACACCAGACGCTTAGAGGTCATAGCATCTGGTGTATCAAACCAGAAGACGTAGGTTCGAATCCTGCCCGCGATTGAATTTTTCCTTTACTAAAAATAACTTTATAATCTTAGCATGGAAAATGCAAAAAAAAATGAAACGTGTTTAAGTCACTTATATTTTCTACATTTTACTATTTTTTAGAGCAAAAAACTAGAACAAATCCTTGTTTCCAATTCACACGATCGCGGGCGCTTTACTCGTGCAAAGGTTGAATATATTTTGATGATGATAAATGTGTGGCTGGGGAACTGATACCTACCTACACACCATATAGGTACAATATTTGAACCTCGGTATTGAATACATGTTACTGTAAAAGCGAAAATGTACTCAGTAAACTGGAAAGAATCCAAACCGTAACACACTTGTAGAATGTATGTGAAATAGAGTGAATGTCATGTAATCAATCAACATACATACATACATACACTCACGCCTTTCTCCCACAGGGTTAGGCAGAAACTATGTCCATGTTCATGTATTCCATTTATAAGGCGAATGTCAGCGGCAGCGCCGGTAGAGGTCGCCCTAGAAGGACATACGCCGATCTTATTGGCGAATTCCTTCAAAAAGGGTCAGGTATGTATGAGAAGATGTATGAATGTAGAAGAAGCAAAAGAAGTATGCAAGAGTCGTAGCAAGTGGCAGTCTATAGTCTATAGTAATCAATCAAATCATTGTCATTTATCTTTCCTTTAAATTTCCGATTGAGTTACCATAAACTGTATTAAAGATTGGGAAGGAACTGACTCCTGATACACAGGAATAACCTATCTTGGGAACTAGGGACTTATTTTAATCTGTAAATTAGCTTTGGATGTCAATAAATCTGAATTTGAAATTTGAATTGTGTCTGCTAGGGTTGACAGATGGTTCATATGTAAGTTTAGATCTATGCACCATCTGACTAGATACCAGTCTAGTGGTTTTAAGCGCGACTGCTTCACTAGAGATCTTGTGTTCGATTCGAGTCGAGCAAAGTGTTATTGCGTTTCTATAAGATTTTTAGTAGCCGCTCAGAGTTTGGATTTGTGCCTGGTTAATGGAAATAGGCTCGCACGGGTCCTAAACATAATGGTAAGTACATTAGTACACCTCTGCCGACTCCTTTAGGGAAAACATGCGTGAAATGTTATGATTACGTAACATACGTTTTATTTACAAAGCTATATGAATTTCTCTAACGAGGCGCTGTCTTGACTGAGACAATTCCTCTTAAAAAATCAAAATTACAACGCAAATTTTCTTCTTCTTACATAAAACGTTGCCCGTGTAACGTTGTTACACTAGGATTTTCTCCTGTATCGTGGGTGCGTTTACAAATACAAATTCTCACATACACAAACACACAGACCCGGAACAACTAGGTTATACAAATATTTGCTCTGTGTGGGGATCGAACCCACAACACGTGGCGCATGACTCAACCGCTACGCCAATCGTGTCGCCATAAATAAAATACAACAATAAAAAAATCATCACGCAAAAATGTTCTTACTTCGTATTGGGCATTCATTATCAGAAATACCATTGTATTATTGAATCCTGGCATTCACTGTAACATGAACACAATAATATCGAATTTCTATTGAGCATGACAATGCGGTTTGCCGCTAAGTGCGAACAAAGACAGTACCTACCTACTCGTATTTATTCCAATACTTTCAAACACAGGTGTTGTGTGTACCAAATAGAACTTGGGAATTTTCTTGGTTATACTATTACGAGCTGGGGTTCGGGAAAAATTAAATACCGCTTATTTCACCGAAATAATTAGTCACTTTATTCAATACACAAACACACAGAAATCACACGAACAGTCACTATACTAACACTTGTCACACTTAACACTGATAATCACTTGGTACTTCACTTCGATCTTCACTTCGCTGAATCCAGAATCTTCGTGGCTCATATAAATAATGGTCGACAGCGTCGGCAAGCGCAGTTCAGTTTTGGACACATCGAAGTGAAGATCGAAGTGAAGTACCAAATGATTATCGTCGCACTGATAATCAGCCGCATTCTAGCGTATTCCTCTTGTTTGTTTTCTACCTGCTTCATCGACTAATCCAGAATCTCCGTGACCCATCTCCGTCGTCCTAGTTACTCGGCGTAACAATACTATAATTATGTATGTAGGTACATTATTATGACTTGCTCCAATTTCTAATTTATTTACGCACCAACAGAAAAAGTGGTGTGATACAAGTTGTATATACATACATACATACACTCACGCCTTGCTCCCACAGGGGTAGGCAGATATTATAGTCACAAAGTAATAGTGTATAAAAAGTTGTACACGTCACAAAAACTAGTTTGTTGGTATAACAATACTTAACAATACTTACGGTATAACAATATTTCTTCAGAGCAAGACAATTTTAATGATTTCTACCGTGAGAGGTCATTAGATCGCGGAGAATCTTAACACCGCGATCTACAAATACGACGTCACGGCACGGCGACATCTCTTATCAAAAATATACAACAAATTCATATTCAGAAGCCTAAACATAAGTTATTATACTTTGTCTGTGTGTTTGTCTAGGGGCATTATAGATCTTTAACTGATTTACAAATTTTCATATGGTTTTACTTTTATTATACCTACTTAGTTGATTTGATCGTCTAATAAATTTTGATGTGGATATCGATTCAGTCATTTCAATTTCTAGGTCTCGAAGCTCCCGAAGTTTGTTTATCATTTATTTTAAGTACATAAATATACTATCACGCCTGTATTCTCTGAAAGATTAGGCAGAAGTGTACTAATATACACCCAAAGTTCGCCATTACGTGTAAGTCCCATGTAATATGGGGCGAGCCTATATACAAATTAGTACTGAAACAACAAAGTTGCTACTGAGAAATTCACAGAAAAATTCAATAACACTTTGCTCGACCTAGGAATCAAACCCAGTACTTCAAACGTAACAGTCGACGTCTTAGGACCTAGGCTAATGAAGCCATTTCATACATATTTTCTTACATAAACTGCTTAAAATATACCCAGAGTTAAACCGCCATTCCAAAATCGGTACATAAATAATATTTTAAGCCCAAACTTTCTAACATTTAATCCTACGTATAAAATATTGTGACAGCTGAAAAGTGGGCAAAATATTAAGCAGCTTTTGGGATTCTAACTTTGGTAAATGTTTAATATATTCCTCAAACTAAGTGATGTTAAAATATTAATAAAACGAACTGCCTCATTAACCTAGTGTCCTGGGTATGATTCCCAAGTCGAGCATAGTATTATTTGGTTTTTCTATGCAATTCTCAGTAGCAGCTCGGAGTTTGGAATTTATGCCCGGTTAATGGCAATAGGCTCGCTCCCTATTACATGGGACCTAAACATACCGGTGAATTATGGATGTAAAAGTAACTACGCTTCTGCCTAATCCTTCGGGGAATACAGGCGTGATGGTATGTTATGAAAAGACTAGTTGTAGAGACAGTTCAATGGAACAATTATTACTTCACCTTCCATCATTATCATCAGCCTATATCAGCAGACTGCTTGATGTAGGTCTCCCATTTTTTTTTATTCTTGACAGGCTTACGCTTGACCACTAGTTCGTTCCTGATGTCTACGATGGAACGCACTGGCCTAGAAGAAACCGATTCACTCGTGATTTAAAAACACCCAGATTTTACCCAGTTTAGTTTATATCAATGTTTTCCTTCACGTTTTAAACGAGTGAATGTGGGAGAAGCAAACGATGTACTTATGCAAGAATCGTAGCAATTGACGGACTAGTTTCTGCCTACCCCTGTGGGACAAAGGCGTGAATGTATGTATGTTTAATGAGTGATAATTATTAATAAGCACATGATTTCAAAAAATCAAAGATCTTGTCTGTCTAAGTCTTGACTCGAACTCGAGATCTTTAACTTAGAAGAAGAAGAAAAAGAAATACATTTGTTCACAACATAACAATACAGAAGAACACAAGAAAAGAGAAAAATACGAAATAAACTTAAACTATGAATATGCTGATTCGTGAGAGCAAAAAAATTTACCTAGCTTAGCATATGCTATTTCATTACATTATATGACCCGGCGCTGATATTCTGCTAGCAGCTTAACAGCCCAGGTCATATATTATTCGTATTTTAAAATTCCGGTTGCATCTTCTAGAAAAACAAACAACGCATAATAGAACAATACAGTTATTTTAGTAAAGGAAAAATTCAATCGCGGGCAGGATTCGAACCTGCGTCTCCTGGTTAGATACACCAGACGCTCTGACCAGCTTAATCTAAGCCACCGCGAACCCCACCCGCCTGATTGAAATTTGCCTTCACATTCTGAGTTTACGTCATAAGGTGACGTTGGCGACATCTATTGAATCTATTGGTAATCTTAGCGGTCAGAGCGTCTGGTGTATCTAATCAGGAGACGCAGGTTCGAATCCTGCCCGCGATTGAATTTTTCCTTTACTAAAATAACTTTATAATCTTAGCATGGAAAATGCAAAAAAAATCACAAAAAGATAGAACAATACAGTTCACAATTGTATGGCAGAGCTAACAAAATTCTCGTGTTCTCGACTCTAATATATGACGTTTACGTTCACCGTTGCATACATGTTACGGACTACTGAATTTTACATGACACTACATTGTGACCTTTTGCGAGAATTTCTTCATACCTACTTGTTTATGATTTATCTTCTTCCTGCAGTATTTTTTCAAGAATTGATCAGTGAAACGTGTATTTGCCTCATTAGTCGCTAGAGTGGTCGCTACGCTAGTGGTCGTAGGTTCATTCACAGGTCGAGGAAACACTTTCCTCCTATTAGATGTTTCTATGAAATTCTGAGGTTTGATAACAGTAATAAGCTCGCCCCATATTTGATGGAACCTAAACAAATCGTAGGCGTACATAAGTAGGTACGCCTCTGCCTAACCTTTCGAAGAATACAGGCATGATAGTATGTTAATTCTCAATATCTGCTCGGAATTTGGATTTGTGCTTGGCTTGCCCTTATTACATGGGGACTTAAACATACCGGTAAACTATTGATGTACATTAGTACACCTCTGCCTAACCCTTCCGGGAATACAGGCATGATAGTATGTTAGGAAACATGTATTTTTAACCTATTTAAACCTACCTTTGCTTAGCAGCCCAACGGTAATACCACTATCACAAAATTATCATATCTATGAGTTTTACGTGAATAATTCAATTACGCAAATGCATTGTAAATTACAATGTATAATTGAAACGGTATTACATAGCAATGCATTACACGGGTTGGCATTGAACTGCTTATAAATAGTGCTGTGTACACAAGGTCGGATATTATTGTAGTGTTCAAGGGTTAGGGCCGCACAGGGCATCGCCTCGCCTTCGCGACCATGAGACACGATTTTGGCAGACTGTTGACATGTTTCGAGGTTGTCGGTCATGACCCGATATGATGTCATTCAAAATTTCAAATGACAATATCTTGTCGACATTCCAGTTTGAAACGGCGAAGCTACATATTTTGACTAAGGTGTAGAGTTTGTGAAATTAGGGCGTTTAAAGTTAGAAGCTTGTCTCTACGTGTGAACTGATAACATTTTGACAGTATAAGCCGTATTATGGTCTCGTCTTGGCAACATTTTTACATGATTTTTTTTTGTGGGATTATATTTTACGAAGAACAGTTACAGCGTCGTGGCAAGTTTTACGCTCTCTCCATACAGTTAGGAGCCCTCTGGGTTTCGCTGGCCAGTGACAGAACTGGCAGCCCAATATTAATTGAACATAATTTTTAACCCCTTTTAACGCTGCTACGCTAGGGGTTCTAGGTTCGATCCCAGGTCGAGCAAAGTGTTGAATTTTTCGGTTTTTCTATGAAATTCTCAGTAGCAGCTCGGCGTTTGGATTTTTGTCCGGTTAATAGCAATAGGCTCGCCCCCTGTTACATGGGACCTAAAAACATACCGGCGAACTGTGTACATTAGTACACCTCTGCCTGACCATTCGGTGAATACAGGCGTGATGGTATGTAGCTGTACCAAAAATTCTCAATTTAGGCAACTTCTAGCTACTATAACGTTTTTGTCCAATAAATTATACTAGGTACTTATTCGTACTTGCCTATATATAAGATTAGCACAAAGCAATAGCATAGAGCACAAGAGAACTTTTTACCCGATAGCACTATCTCAAAACATTAAATTAAAAAATCCCGGCAGCATCAAGACATGCTTATCATGTGTCCTTCAATATCATTGAAGTAACAGGATATCAAGTTTCGAGTCGATCAGAACTATGGATGTTGTTTATATCGCTTCATCAAGAAAAGAGGTGATGATCTTCAAGTGTCTGAGCAGATTTCTTTGAAATATAGCTGAGAACATTCTCGATGGACACACGTTTCTAACAAAATTAATCAAAATCGGTTCACCCGATCAGGCGCTACGATGCAACAGATAGACAACACACATACAAAAGTTTAGATCTCTAGTGTATATAGTAAGACCTGGTGAAAATGCTCATCATTACATAGTATAAAACAAAGTCACTGTCGCTGTCTGTCCGTCCCTATGTATGCTTAAATCTTTAAAACTACGCAACGGATTTTGAAGCGGTTTTTTTTAATAGATCGAGTGATTCAAGAGGAAGGTTTTAAGCTAGTCTTAGGAATGGGGTAACGCGGGTAAAACCGCAGGCGGGTCGCTAGTATTACATATTATTATGCAAATTTTAATTGCTTATGGTACCGCAAGTAATTAGCCACCGCTGTTACATCCGTTTAAGGGTATTACATTGCCCAATGACCTTGCGGATTTAGTCTTTGTGCTAGTATTTATTAGACACAGGCATTCCGGGGGTGCTTCACGCAGGGTGCTAGTGAGGTTTCGGGTATTTATTTCAAAATATTCAAAGAAATAAGAAAATAAAATCATTACAAACTGTTAATTACGTCATCACAATTTTTTTGTATAAAATCATGACTAACTATGAAGCCGTTAAAGAGAAAAAATACAAATTAGGTTAAAAAAGGCCTATTTACTTCAATTATTATCCAAAATTGGGGCAAATTTATAAAAAAATTAAACAATTCCTTATGGCTAACGCACATAAGGATTCCATTAGAAACTTCTTTAAAGCTAGGGTGTTTTTTTGGATTTGAGCGATGTACCTGGCAAGGAAGTAGTTTAAATTTAAATATACCATTATCACGCCAGTATTCCTCAAAGGGTTTGACAGAGTTGTATTGTGGCACACCCAATTTGTTAGCTCAAAAATCTAAAATGCTGTACATAATACGTTGTTGATTCATTGCCTCATTAGTCTAATGGTCCCTGGCGGGTCTGCTACCTACTACCAGAGGTCCTTGGTTCGATTCCCAGGTCGAAATGTTATTCGACCACTCTTTTACACAAGTTCTAAGTAGACAAACTTCACAAGCGATGCGATAAAACCCTGAGCCCGTTAGTGATGTGACCACATAGGTATAATTATTTGAGTGCTCTCTACTCGGGGTAGGTACAACAGGTTGAGGTAGCGGCATTCATGATAGTGACTCGACACTAATGCTTTCTCGATATAAAAGATGGCGGCTGTGACGAGTAATTTATTATTAGAAGGGGAAAAGGGTTTGATAATAAATGTAAAATCATGTTTTTCGTACCTAAATATAGCAGGTAGATTCCAGGTGGTTAGGTTATTAGACGCTAAATTAGTTTTGAAAATGAATTTACTGTTGTTTAAAATGAAAATGGACTATTGATTATTAAAAATGTCGATACAATAGAAGAAAATTACCAAAACAGGTCTAACTATATCGACAAAACTAATAAAACGTGTATCCCCGCACTTCTCATGTCGTTGATTTACGACGGGACCCGGAATATGTCATGTACGTCTCTAATATTAATGTGATTCCCCCTAATTTTCGTTATTGTGAACAATATTTTAACGTCACAAGGGTTACTTGAAAGCCCTCATTAATAAAGTTGATACTGCATTAAATAATACCAATGTCGTTTTTAGAGAACTTTTACCATATTTAGCAAAGCAAAGGAGAAATGGTTAATTACAAATCTCCGAATGTTTAGGCAGAGTGCCAGTGCCACGCAATAGTGTTTTAGGTCCCATTTTTAAAATGATGGTTATTGCCATCAAGGTGAATAAATCCAAACGCCGAGTTGCTACTGGAAATTTCATTGAAAAACCCCAAACACTGCTGGGGTTGATCGAATCTAGGACTTAACGTTCAGTAGCTGCTCTTGCGTCCAATAGACTAGGCAGTCTTCCTATTTATACTTAATTGCTAATTTTAATCTCTGTTTGTCCACAGTTATGCATTTCGAGTGTTATGGCAACGCTACACTAACGCGCTGACAGTTGATTGAGAAACCAAGATGGCGGAAGCTGAGGGAGGAGCGAGCGAGCAAGATGATGTTTCATTCTTGCGTACGGTAAGTTTCTAAACTTTTATAGTTAACGTAACATCCGAGCAGATCCATTGAAACGTTCGGACTCCGATGCCTACCACAACTTGCATAAAAAAAACTACTTATAGGAAATGACGCTCCTACACGCGCAGATATGTGTGTAATCTGCGTTATATTTCTTTAGCAGACAGCAAATGCTACTACCAAGTACGGGGCAGTATTTTATGTAACGTTAGGAGGGGTGGAGAGTGGTCTTTTTACCCCCTACAACCTCACAAACTTTACCTCTTTATAATATTAGTATAGATGGCTTGCTCGTGACCTCAATCATGCCTCGGGGCAAAGATGAGGTCGATCATCATCCAATCCATTATACATATTATATTGTCCCACTGGTGGGTCTCCTCTCAAAATGGGGGAAATTTGGCTATAGTCCACCACGTTGGCCTAGGGTGGATTGGCCGGCTTCACACGCCGTCGAGAAAATTTCTCAGGTGAGCAGGTTTTCTCACGATGTTTTCCTTTACCGTTCAAGCGCATGATGATTAACTATTGATATGCACATGACTTTGATTCGAGCGCGAGAACTTTGGCTAATAATGATAACTCCTACTGGCGGTGTAATGTCACTACGGCTCCTGCTTTATTTGCATTATTATTGGTTACTAGCTTCTGCCCGCGACTTTGTCTGCGTGGACTTCAAAATTGGGTCCGACCTGGATAAAAAGCCTATGTGTTATTCCAGACTATAACCTATCTCTGTGTCAAATTTTATCCAGATCCGTTCAGCCGTTCTGGCGTGAAAGAGTAACAAACATCCATACATCCATACTCATTGACTTTCACGTTTATAATATTAGTAAGGATTTAGTGCCAGAATTAAAGTAAAAAAAATTCAACGGCAACTCATAAATATGTCACTTCTAATGGAATTACATAATCAACCCATTATATTGTCCCACTGCTGGGCACGGGTCTCTTCTCAGAATGAGAGGGATTACGCTATAGTCCACCACGCTGGCCTAGTGCGGGTTGGCAGACTTCACACGCCATCGAGAAAATCTCTCAGGCATGCAGGTTTCCTCACGATGTTTTCCTTCACCGTTTAAGCGCGTGATAATTAACTATTAATACGTACATGACTTCGAAAAGTCAGAGGTGCGTGCCTTGGGTTCGAACTCGAGACCTTTGACTTGGCAGTCCAACGGTCATACCACTAGGCTATCACTGCTTCTTGGAATTAACAGTTAAAATTGTCGCCGTATTAACGAAAGAGCGGGCTTAATGACTTCCACGCCAAATGCTTTGCAAGTTTTACTTAATAATGAAATCTTGAGAAATTTTATTAAGAGTCATTACGTTTTACGTGGGAGAGCCATGCTTCGGCACGAATGGGCCGGCTCGACCGGAGTGATACCACGACCTCACAGAAAACCGGCGTTAAACAACGTTTACGTTGTGTGTGAGTGAAGTTACTGGAGACCCAATCCCCTTTTAAAAGGTCGGCAACGCACTTGTGACTCCTCTGGTGTTGCGGGTGTCCATGGGCGTCGGTAATCGCTTACGATCCGGCGATCCGTCTGCTCGTTTGCCCTCTTATCCCACAAAAAAAAATATTCATAATTTCTAGTATATGTATTAGTAAACCTCATTGTATATTGTATTATTTCATTGTATTATTTGATTGTCACCAAACCAACCAGCAACCCAATTTCTCGCCGTCCCCATTCATATACACTATGTTAAAAAAAACCTGTTGGATCCGAAACTGGTTTGCCCTCCTATCCCATAAAAAAATATAGCGTGAAAATATGGCGTATAGGTATCCCAATCACATCACCAAATAAAATAAGAAACATTAAATATTCATCATGAATGTAAACATATTAATGAAGTTTAAAATTCAGGGTTGTCTTGCCCAAATTGCCGTAATTACCCGAAAATCTAGCAAATTGTTAAAATTTAATAAAACCACCATAAGCCAGATACCAGGTACCCAGAGACGGTGTCGCTGCCTCCGTAAGTATTGCCTATCAGTCTCCTCAGTTTTTCGTGGATATTTTTTCCTGTAAAGTGAAAATTATTTTATAAATAGAACCGCATCTCGATACCTGGCAATACCTTAACACGTCGGACAGGGTTTTCTTAACACATTGTATTTCCCTTTTCTTTATTCGTGATAGGCATACGCTTGACCACGAGTTCGCCTGATGTTATGCGATACTGCGATCTACGATAGAGCGCGCTTGCTTAGAAGAAACCGATTCACTCGTGATTTTAAGATATTAATTTTTCTAATGAAGTAAAAATAATGCGGCGTCTCTATATTACGTTACCTCAGTAATAAGCTATCACAGTTGTAATTAAGGACACTAGCGCCATAGTAACGCCCCTGATTATAATTAAAGGCCTCTGACCAGTCATGGCCGAATTATACCGTGTCTACGTAATTTATGACCCCGGTCAAATTAACTAGTTATCTGTATTGTAGTGTATTGTGTTAGTATGTAATTAATTTAGATTGTGTTATTATCTCAAACGATCAGCACTCTTTTTTTATGGTGCAGAGAAACCTGATAGATCCTACTCATCATCTATCAGGATATTACACCTAGACTAGTAGTTATAATCTGGGTGTCTTTAAATTTCGAGTAAATCGGCTTCTTCTAGGCAAGCGCGCTCCATCTTAGATCGCAGTGTAGCTTAACATCAGGCGACCTGGCGGTCAAGCGTAAGCGTGTCAAATATAAAACAAAAACATACCATCACGCCTGTATTCCCCGAAGGGTTAGGCAGAGGCGTACTTATGCACACCCACAGTTCGCCGGTATGTTTAGGTCCCATGTAATAGGGGGCGAGCCTGCTACTGAGAATTTCATAGAAAAACCCAATAACACCAGGACTTCTAGCGTAGCGGTCGCGCTTGGGACCACTAGACTAATGAGGCAGTCAAATATATAAAAAAAAAAACAATATTATGTCGGACTCGTGCCGAAAAAAAAACTGAACCACACATTCCTTCGTTTTCCCTACGGTCACGGCAGTGGGAATCGAGATGGTCTAGGAATCGCTGGACTCGTTCAAAGGATAAATCTTAATATATATAAAACTCAAAGGTGACTGACTGACTGACTGACATACTGATCTATCAACGCATAGCTCCAGTGGTTTGGCCACTGGAGGGATCGGGCTGAAATTTGGCATGCAGGTAGATGTTATGATGTAGGCATCCGCTAAGACAGGATTTTGATAAATTCTACCCCCAAGGGGATAAAATAGGGGATGAAAGTTCATATGGAACAAAGTAACTATTCCATGCGGACGAAGTCGCGGGCAAAAAGCTAGTTAGTATATAAAAGCGCTTCCTCAAAATTGAAGCCACGGTTTCAAACAATAAATTTAACATTTATTGAGATGATAGAAAACTGCACTGTTTAGTTCGTTTGGGTTTATACTGCCAGATATGCTACTGCTTTACAATAATGTGTTCCAGGTTCGAGGGTAGTCAGTATGTTTTTTTTAAAAAAGCTTACTAGCAATGTGAGTCGCACATTCTAGGCTAAAATGTTTTTTTTTTAAAAAGCTTACTAGCAATGTGAGTCGCACATTACTAGTATTCTTGTTAACCCCTCGTGCTAAGCTAAAATGCTTGTGTTACGAGTGGGTTCACGTCGGTAGTGCAATGGCTAGGTTACGAACCGGTAACCACATGATCGCCAGTCCGACGCCCTATTCTTTAAGCTACCGCCGCTTCTATTAAATTACTGGGAAAATGAGACTCAACATCAGGAGATCTTCAGAAGACAACGAGCGAGAGTAATACTATTGGTATTACTGGCGTCTATAGGCTGCCGTCGCGCTTACCATCAGGCGGCCCGTATGCTTGTTGGTCATCTTATTGCAATAAAAAAGATTATTCATCGTTCCGTTGACATGGTCCTACGTCTATTTATATATCAATCGTAATGTAACGAGTGATTCAGTCCGGGGACTTGGCAAGCCGCTAGACAAAGTCTACGGTCAAAAGTACTGCTATTTTTAGAGATGAAAGCGGACATCTGCCGGAAATCTGAGTACTGGCCTTTATTGTAAAGAGCATAAGGCAATCGATGCTAAACCCTTTGGACCACTCCACAAAAGTCTGTGTGCGAGTTCTGCCTAACTTCAATCAGATTGACAATCCGTTCAAAAAAATGGACCAAGTTATTGTAATGATTATTAAGTATACTAAACATCAACAGCATCCATCGTCCTAGACTGTGTATGCCGTAATATGTTGGGGTTTGAGTCTAAATAAATTTAATCAGTATTTTACCATTAGGCCCTCGTAACCCAATTTATGACTAATTCTGATATCATACGGATAAGCTGTTTTTGAGAATAGAATCAATTTGTGCTTAGGAGCCGACTCATGCCAGATGGACAATATAAACAAGGTCTATGTAGGGCCACATAAATCAAGTACATGCTCTCTCACTCTCTCATATATCTACAGAAGATTGAACACAAACTTATAAAGCGTTCAAAAATACTTTGCTCGACCTGAAAATCGAACCCCATCTCACACTCAGTAGGCACGCCTATGACAAAAAAAGCTAATATAATAATCGTTCATTCACAAATCAACATACCAGTAATTCCCATAGATTATAAATAGTTGAAGTATTTATAGCGTTCTGGCAACACTGTGGTTGTTAGCGAATAAACTCACAACCAAATGGTCGTAAATACACCTCAAATAGGCGGCAATTTCATTAGACTACCACTTACGCCACACATGTTTTTAGGGTTCCGTACCCAAAGAATAAAACAGCACCCTATTACTAAGACTCTGCTGTCCGTCCGTCTTTGTGTCTGTTCGTCTGTCACCAGGCACAGTTGAAATTTTCACAGATGATATATTTCTGTTGCCTCTATAACAACAAATACTAAAAAAACAGAATAAAAAATAAACATTTAAGGGGGCTCCCATACAACAGACATGATTTTTTGCCGTTTTTATATATCATAGTATGGAACCATTCATGCGCGAGTCCGACTCGCCCTTGGCCGTTTTTTTGGGATTTAAATATAGTAGACTGCCTCATTAGTCTAGGGGTCCCAAGCGCGACTGCTACACTAGAGGTCCTGGGATCGCTCTCCAGGTAGAGCAAAGTGTTATTGGGTTTTTCTATGAAATTCTCAGTAGCAGTTCGGAGTCTGGATTTGTGCCCGGTTAAGGGTTATAGGCCTCTCCCCCTATTACATGAGACTTAAACATACCGGCAACTGTTCGGAGAATACAGGCGTGATGGTATGTTATGTTATCTTAAATATAGTCTTACTACTAGGCATGGAACATGTCGCAGATAGCATGTGGAAAATCACATGAAATCATTTTCCATACGTCACATCTGCGAAGTTTTTTCACAGACCATGCTCAAAAATAAAATTGCATTTTAACGAAATCGCACTCAGTTCACGATTTTATTGTAAATAGCAAAACAGCAAATGTGGCAATAAATGATTTAGAATGAAAATTCATTGTGGACGAAAGAAGCAGGGTGCCAAATTTTGCATGTGAAATCGCTGCAAAAAATAATCATACTTTCATTAAATGAAAAGTAGCAACCATACCTTCTTACCACAACATTTTAATAAGACCATAAAAATATATATTGCTGTTGGATTTGGATTCTATGAAGCTTTGCCTTTTACTTCTTTGAGCAGAACCAACTTACTGAGGAGAGCATTAACAAGGCATTAACAATTTTTTTTAAAGACTATTTATGGAGTGTCTTTCACCAAAAAACTTTGGCAAACATCACTCCATGTTGCCAGAAGACGTCCCACACTAAACTGAAATGGCCACTTATGATTCATATTATAAAATCCCTAAGGAATTCTCCGGGTTCTAAACATGATTAATTTTGATTTTTTTTATACCACTAAGGTGTCAAACAAGCATACGGCCCGCCTGATGGTAAGCGGTTACCGTAGCCTATGGACGCTTGCAACACCAGGGGTATCACTCGCGCACTGCCGACCCTGTAAATCAAGGAGGAATAGTTGGGCTGGCAGCATAGGAGACAATACATGATGCTTATCCTATCTGCCAACACAACGCTTCCTCGTGGAGCTCTGGCGACCTTGCTCACCGTTAGGAACACAACATAGAACGGAGCTGTGTTATTTGGCTGCGATTTTCTGCAAGGTGGAGGTACTTCCCCGGTCGAGCAGCTCCAATTATGAGTGGAATTATTCAATTCCACTATGCCCTACCTCTCTTAATTGAATTTCTGAATATAGCCATTTTGGTCCCCAAACCATATCGCAAATCCTCTCAATTAATTTTTAATTCAGTTATGTAAGTTTCAGTTTTATTAAAGGTGATGTAGATAAATAGAATCGATTGATCTTGGAAGCTGCACTGGACGGTAAACAAACATACAGAATTGTTAGTCATTAATATTCTATGGTTGCTGGTCAATGTCCAACAAATATTTATGGCTTCGGGTTCGGATTAATTTTAGTGGCCATTGAAATTACTTTGTGATACGTATTCTCTTTGCTATTTGCGTGGTCCCTTCGAAAGTCTTGGCTTCTTGACTAGCTATGCAATTTATTCTGTTAGTTATATAGATAAATATCATTTTAATATGATTTTGTAGATAAAGATGATTCATACAGAGATATTGATGATATTATCATAATTATGTGCTGTGGAGAGACGCTGTGCGTTGCCCTTACAAGTTTCAAACAAAGCAGGTGTTTCTGTGTGTTTCCTTCTGTATATCTTCTTCTATCTATATATATAAAAATGAATCCCTATTTCCCTTGGTCACGGCATCACGCGTCAGCGGATGGACCAATTTTTTTTTTATGGACTATGAGGGCAAACTAGCAGACGGATCGCCTGATGGCAAGCGATTACCGCCGCCCATGGACACCCGCAACTCCATAGGAGTCACAAGTGCGTTTCCGACCTTTTAAAAGGGGATTGGAGCGGTAGCCGGTAACCTCACTCACTCGGCGAAACACAACGTAAGCATTGTTTAACGCCGGTTTTCTATGAGGCCGTGGTATCACTCCGGTCGAGCCGGCCCATTCGTGCCGAAGCATGGCTCTCCCACGTAAAATTTCTCAAATTCTTCTTTTTTTATTTGTTATTGTCAGGAGAAGGTTCATAAGAAAGGAAAAATTAAGAAAATAGTTTAAGGGTAGCTAAATGATAAGGCAGAAACCTAGATTAACGGTATCCGAATCCGAATAATAACACCATTTGAATTACGATTTGTTTTGGTATTACGTATAAATGGGTAATTCGGTCCGCCGGACACTCAAAGTAAAATTATAACCTGAAAGTATAATATATAATTAGGTACTTATTGTCATGGGTTCAAAGCTTGACACATGAATTTCTAGCTACGAGGTTGGTGAGGTGACATAAAAAACATAAAAATTGAGTCCGCAAAGTTGTATGATGAATTACACCATTTTATTATCAGAATGGTTTTGCTGACTTACCAGCTTAATGTTTTACGAGGAAACTTATAAAGAGATATAATTTTATTCTACATCATTTCTAGGCAGAAATATCTTTGTAATCGTGACTGTTTTTAGAAGCAAGAGAATCTGACAAATGATAGTCGTTAGTGAGAGAATGAGGGATTTAAAACACTTTTTGTGTGACGTTTCGTTAAGTTAGCATATAATGGCGATCTTCCATCTTCAGTTAAGAAGTCTAGTAGGGGGCGAGCCTATTGCTATTGACCAGGTACAAATCCCAAACTCCGAGCTGCTACTGAGAATTTCATAGAAAAACCCAATGGTTTTTTATGTCCATTCGAATTAAAACGATCTAAAGGTGCCATTAGTCGGTTAAAAAATTTCAAACGATTAAAATGTGGTCTAAATGAAAACGCCATTCTGTGTGAAAGGAACCGGTAATTGGTCGCCGGGCCACCCCGCAGCAGGGTTGCCAGAGTTTTATAATTTATTTACATACCATCACGCATAACAGCAGGGTTTTAAGCAGAGGTGTACTGAGGTGCAGGTATGCTTAAGGTAATTAAGGAAAAGTTGTAATAGAGGACGATCCTATTGCCATTATCCGAGCACAGATCCAAACTCCTGCTCCTAATAGACATACAGACATGAAGTTTGGCTGACGAAATATAAATAATAATAGTGATTTCTGAGACTTAGGTACGCGAATATTCGATATTCATACATACGTACATACCATCATGCCTTTATTCCCCGAAAGGCTAGGCAGAGGTGTACAAATGTACACCCACAGTTCGCCTAGTATATTTAGGTCCCATGTAATAGAGGGCGGGCCTATTGCCATTAACCGGGCACAAATCCAGACTCCGAGCTGCTACTATGAAATTCATAGAAAAACTCAGTAACACTTTGCTCGACCTGGGGATCGAACCCAGGACCTCTAGCGTAGGAGTCGTGCTTGGGACTACTAGACTATTGGAGTAGATCTATTTGCAGTTATTTGTCACAATACCAACTCCAGTTTACGCTTAATTTTTGAAGCATATCTAGTCTGAAGGGATTTCGTTCGGGAAATTGCCTCGATCCACTGCCCCTGGGAGGTTCGGGATATAAATTGTGCGGTCAGTTTCAATATTAATGTCCTGATCTGTCCGGGATAATGGAATATCAGGTTAATTTCAAGGCAAGGGCGAACATTAATGCGGTTATTGCGGTTTTTGGAGATATTTAGGGGACCATTAAAAAGGTACCTGACATACCATCACGCCATGTATTCCCCGAAGGGTTAGGCAGAGGCGTACTTAATGTACACCCACAGTTCGCCGGTAGGTACCAAGTTATAGGGGGCGCTAGCGCCTAGCACTTGTTTTCACAACACTAGTTACCACTCACCCCTTATTACATGGGTCCTAAACATACCGGAAAACTATGGGTGTACATATGTACACCTCTGCCTAACCTTTCGGGGAATACAGGCATGATAATGTGATCTTTTAAAGATACTCTTACAAGGCTCTTTTTTAAACTTATATAATGAATTTAGGTACAAGTAAATTTTTTATAGTTTCGTGAGCTCTATTACATATATTATTACTATTCTATCTCTACAAGGTATATTATTAGATACTACTACTCAACTACATTCTCAGATAATTTTAATTAGAATTAATTGACAGAAATTAGGTTGAAGTATCTGCCAAGTGCTAGAGTGGAAGTCTTCCCAAGAAGATTGATTCAAGTCTCTCTCAATTGGTCCAGTTTTTTTTCCAAGAAGTCGGGTCTAGTCTCGCTAGGTCCTAGTGGTTGGATCGAAGTGTCTCCCAGGAGTCCAGTCACATTCTCCCATGTAATCTCCTTCCTAAGTAAAGAAAAGTAACTTGTTATAACAATTGTAAAACGTTGCTGTATCCTTCATAATAATAATATGCTTTTAACTTTCTAGAACATTCTGCGTCCAACATTTTAAAAACAAAGTTAAAATATTGGTATGACGTAACCGCATTGTAAAAATCCTGATACAGGCGAGCTTAAAATTCTACATAAATGAAATTTTAATGTTCTTTTTTGTAGGTTACGATAACAATGCGGGCGTTTAGGTGCATTTAAGTGAGGTATCGAATAATTCCACTCACAATTGGAGCTGCCAGACTGGGGAAGTACCTACACCTTGCAGAAAACGTAGGCAAATAACATAGCTCCGTGCTATGTTGTGTTCCTAACGGTGAGCAAGGTTGCCAGAGCTCCGCGGGGAAGCTTTGTGTTGGCAGATAGGATACACATCACGCATTGTGTCCTATGCTGGCAGCCCAACTATTCCTCGTTGATTTAAAAGTAAAACTAATATGGGAGTCTTTATTACAGCAACAGAAGCCAAAACAACAAGGTTTAGTATTTTTGCCTGTCTGTATGTTTGTACGCGCATCACGCAAAAACTACTGCATGAAATTGAATGCAATATTCACTGATGTATTGCTAAAGGTCTAACTTAAAATCTGGTGTATGTTTCATCTTGATACGCCGCCTAGAATCGGAATTATAGTATGTTCATCTTTTCGGTGAGTCCCATGTAATAGAGGGCGAGCCTATTGCCATTAACCAGTCACAAATCCAGACTCCGAGCTGCTACTGAGAATTTCATAGAAAAACCCAATAACACTGCTCGACCTGGGGATCGAACCCAGGACCTCTAGCGCAAAAACCACTAGACTAATGAGGCAGTCCAGACAATAAATGCGGTCATATTTTTTTTTAATCAATCGTTGCCCCACACGAAGGTTTTCTCCTGTAATGTTGGTGCGCTTACAAACACAAATTCTCACATACACAAACGCCCAGTCCCGGAACAACTACATGTAGATCATACAAATATTTGTTCCGTGTGGGGATCGAACCCACAACACCTGGCGCAGAAGCCGTTCGTTAGCCGCTACGCCAATCGTGTCGTCAAATGTTTCGCATTCGTGATTATTGTTCTTTGGTTTTGGTAAATTTCATGGTAGATTGGTTGGTATTAAGTTTTTATATGCACATGATTCTAAAAACTGCGTGCCTTAGTTTTGAACTCGAGACCTTTGTCACTGGGTCACTTTGGGCTATCACTGCTGCTATATGATATCATAGCATACGCTCTTAAATTCATCGTCACAAAACTGATACGTGACTATACTTTATGCTTAGATACTTCCATAAAGCCAATGTATGCATGTAAAGCAAATGATAACGACTAATATTAAAAATATCATGACGTGTTAATAACGTTACTATAATTTATACGTGGGAGAGCCATGCTTCGGCACGAATGGGCCGGCTCGACCGAAGTGATACCACGGCCTCACAGAAAACCGGCGTTAAACAACGCTTACGTTGTGTTTCGTTGAGTGAGTGAGGTTACCGGAGGCCCAATCCCCTTTTAAAAGGTCGGCAACGCACTTGTGACTCCTATGGTGTTGCGGGTGTCCATGGGCGGCGGTAATCGCTTACCATCAGGCGATACGTCTGCTCGTTTGTCCCCCTATCCCATAAAAAAAAGACACGACACTATAACTTTGACAGTAAATTCAAATCATCAATTCGAATTTTATGTAATCAACCCACAATTTCGAATCGAGTTACATCGTTTTGTAGCTAATTGTGGACCAATTTACTACCGTTTGGCAACATTATCAATTCAATAAATGCTGTACCGGAATCTGTGCTTTTTCGAGGCAATGAGTGGGTGCAAATAGTTTTAACTTTTTCAAGCTGCCTCGTCAGTCTAGTGGTCCCAAGCGCGACTGCTACGCTAGAGATCCTAGGTTGGATCCCCAGTTCGAGCAAAGTGTTATTGGGTTTTTCTATGAAATTCTCAGTAGCAGCTCGGAGTCTGGATTAGTACCCGGTTAATGGCAATCGTCACGCCCCCTATATACATGGGACCTAAACATACCGGCGAACTGTGGGTGTACATTTAGTACGCCTCTGCCTAACCCTACGGGGAATACAGGCGTGATGGTATGTTTATGTATAAAACTCAGACAAAGAAAACTTTATCGCCAGATATCTTTATTGGAGGAATAAATTCCTATTTGTGACAGCTTTTCTACACAAAATCTGTCAGGCATCAAATTTATTTCTCAGTTAAAATTTATCTGGTGATGGAATAATCGGACCTAATTGAAAATGAAACAATTTGACTTCATCTTGGATTTGGAAAAGGAGTCATAAAATATACGGCAAAAATTTACTGAAATTACAAATGAGAATGAAAAAATACTAAAACGCGCCAGCCCTTACCGACAGAAGAAAATGATTGTTGCAAATGGAATGAGAGAGGCGCGATCCAGGCCGCCATTGTGTGGAATTAACGCCCAAATTGAAAGGAAAACGGCACTACCTATTGATGTTGCTAATTTGACCATTGTGTGATTAGTGGAAATTAAGCTTTGTTTATCTGTCCTACTAGGAGAGTTGTGTGAAGTTACACAGACTCCAGTCTGAGTGTCTGTGTGAACTTTATCCGTAAAGTTCGCAAAGATTGGTTTATCATGATTATAGTAAACACTAGCGACCCGCCCGTGGTTTCAGCCACGTTGCCCTGTTCCTAAGAGTCCTAGCGTGATATTGAAAATATATCCGAACTAGCCCAAAAAATACCAAAAAATCTGCCAAATGAATTTATTAACACTATGACTTATTTAAATGAAGACCCCGAATGTACAATAACGCGTTTTGAACCTTGCACTGTTAAAGAAGTAAAAAATATAATAAACAGCTTAGACAAATCATGTAGTACAGGTATCGACGGCATCAATACTAAAACACTTATATGCATAAGTGACCTTATAGTAAAAAATTTAACAGATTGTATAAATAGATGTTTGGCTACAGGAACTTTTCCCGACAGTTTAAAAATAGCAAAAATAACACCAATACACAAATCTGGACCAAAAACCGACCCGGGCAATTATCGCCCAATTTCAGTTTTGCCCGTAATTTCAAAGGTGTTTGAAAGTGTCATGTATGGACGCTTGAAGACACATCTAGATAGCTTAAATTTCCTTTCTGCGCAACAATACGGTTTCCGTAAAAAATCTGGAACGCTATCAGCTGTTATTGATATAATAACTAAAATAAATACAGAAATTGATAACAAAAGCTTTTGCTTGGGTATTTTCATCGACCTTCAGAAAGCCTTCGATACCGTGAGTCATCCCTTGCTACTTGCAAAGCTAAAAAATCTAGGGTTGTCCGGATCAGCTTACGACATATTTCAGTCATACCTAGAAAATCGAAAGCAAATTGTAAAAATAGGCAAACCAGGTTACACAAGCAATCCTCAACATATAACTTGCGGTATTCCCCAGGGATCTGTGGTGGGACCATTACTATTCCTAATTTACGTTAATAACATAACCAATATTAATCTAACTGGACAGATTACACTATATGCTGATGATACATGTCTTTTTTACTTCGGAAAGAACCTAACAGAATTAGTCGAACAAGCACAACAGGATCTGCTCCAATACAGCATTTGGTGTCAATGTAATTTACTAACAGTAAACGCAAAAAACACTTCTTACATGATTTTCACTCCAAAAAACAAAACAATACCAAATAATATAGTACTGCGTATCAACAACGAACTACTACACAGATCGCACCAGGAAAAGTATCTTGGCTTAATTTTGGACGATAAACTGACATGGCGACCCCACATAGAACACGTGAGAAATAAAATTACACAACTCACTGGGGCACTACACAGAATGTCTTCTTGTATACCACCTAAAACAAGACACATGCTGTATAATGCGCTCATAAAATCTAATCTAACCTATTTAATAGAAATCTGGGGCTGTGCCGCCAAAACTAATATCATGCCATTACAGCGCGCACAAAATAAAGTTATTAAAGTGCTATTTCGATATCCTAAACTAACACATACTTCTACACTATACAAAAACACAAAAATATTTAACCTCGAGCAAATTTACACAGAAAACATATGCATGTTAATAAAAAAAATGCTAGCTGGGCACATTCATACGCAGACTTCTCTTACCAAACGCAAATACACACACCACCTAAGAAATACACACAAACTGACACTCAGTATGCCAAGAACCGAGTATGGTAAAAGAAATATCTTATACGACGGGGTCAAGAGGTACAATAAACTACCAAATGAAGTGAAAATGTGCGAAAGTATGTTTCTATTCAGAAAAAAATTAAAACAATATATATCTGAAATAAAATATACAAATAAACACTAAAACAAAACCGAAATTACAACTAAAACCAAAATATAACACGAACACAATACCTGCTTATAAACTTACATCTACTTTATACATAAGAAAATTGTTTCACTAATAGTTTAGATAAAATCAAACAAACTTTACTGTTATTGGCTGCCATCCCTTTTCTGAGTCATTAGCTTCCTAAATGTATATATACCTACGGTCGAACTATTGTTATTCTCTTTTATATTTAAATAAGTATACTACTATGCTCACAAGTGAACTGTAATGTTCTTGAGTAAATAAAGTTCTTTAAACCTATATATTTACCAAAAAAAAAGTAGATAGAGTCTTCTTTATTGTACACAAAAAGGACAGGTCAGAAAACAAAGAATATACATCTTTAAAAGTTCAATTGGCGGTCTTATCGCTAAAAGCAATTTCTTTCAGACAACCATTAGTATTTAACAGTGATAGAATTTCTAAAATGGGATCAGCAGTACCGGAGATTATCCCGAAAATCCAAACTCGCAAACTTTACCTCTTTGTAATATTATACATAGTATAGATTTACCATAAAATATTCAATAACTCCTTGGCACGATTCGCACTGTGCCAAGTTTTCGTTTAGATGATCAATAATTCAAGATTGCAGTTGGTTTAGCAAGTATCACTGTTTTATTCGACTATTTAGTATGTTATAAATCCTTTAAAAAGTCTTTCAAATTAGTCTCAACACTTTGACTTCCGACTTAACTCCGTAGAAAGTTATTACAGTTATTCAAAATAGTACATTTGAACCACTTTTGTCGATTCCTATACCTACCTACATTTACGAATTACAAGATCACGTTCCACTCATCACATTACATCTCATCTCAAAGATTAGGAATTGGCTATGAAAGTATATGTTTACGACGAAATAAAAATATGAATGTCGGAAATACATCAAATAGGTACGAAGACATAAATACTATATCTCTACTGCACCGGGACGATCGAAGTCAGGCTATATCTATTTCGTAAGCAAGTCAAGTTTGTTGCTTTGTACAAGAAAACGAATTTTGACCTAATTGAGACCTAAATAGATCGATTTTTCGCCCCCATAAATCCACCCACTGTAAACTAATTTATCGAATAAGGGTTTGTAGTAATGCATATAAACCGAATAAATAAGGGAGATTTTTTTTTAACGTTCTCCCAAATTAGGATTTTCTCCTGTATCGTGGGTGCGTTTACAAACACAAATTCTCACATGCACAAACGCCCAGACCCGGAACAACTACCTGTAGATCATACAAATATTTGCTCCGTGTGGGGATCGAACCCACAACACGTGGCGCAGAAGCCGATCGCTCAACCGCTACGCCAATCGTGTCGTCAAATTAACACATCGAGACATCTCCATGCCTCGGAGAGCTCGTAAAATCGTCGGTAAAACCGTTGTCATACGAACACTATGACAAACGTTAGTGGTAGCTTGAAAAGTCTGACAAACTGATCATCATCATCATTGCGTATGGCATTCATCCTGCGTAGATCAAATTCCCCCAAATTTTTTAGTCACCTTACGGCGGCAGGTGTACATTTGTGGAATTCCGATATTCCACCGGGAAAACAGCGAAGTGGGTATTTGTTTATTACTTGGGAAGTGTCTGGTCAGGTGCCCCGCAATCGCACTGTGATGACTCTCTTAATCCTCAATTATGGAGGTGGTGGTCAGTTTTCCCGTAGTTGAAACGAAAACAGTTCAGTCGAGTCGAGTGGAGTCACACAGTGGTATCCTTAGGACATCAGTAAGACTGAGTTTCGTGGTCTATTGGCAGTCTGTATTCGTACAATACCTAAGATTGCCGCTTTCTTTTCTTTTATCCTTCTTAATCACATTTTCTTCTATTCACAGGAAGACATGGTGTGCTTGTCATGCACAGCGACAGGTGAGCGCGTGTGTCTGGCTGCCGAGGGTTTCGGTAACCGACACTGCTTCTTGGAGAACATCGCCGACAAGAACATACCACCAGACCTCTCGCAGTGCGTGTTTGTCATTGAACAGGTCAGTTTTATCATTAGTTCCACTAATTATAATTACCAATAACCTTCATCTTTAGACGAAGAAGGAGAAGAACCATTATTATTGATCATATTTATCTTAAATTATCATTTCTGTTGAGAATTATCTTAAGAGGTCGTGTGGGGACGGGTTACAATACAATTCCATTCTTTTCACTGTCCATCCATTTGATAGGCATCTCGTAAGAGGAAGAAAATATCTGACTTGCTCGGTGGAATTGACTAGATGGCGACTACCCTCACGATAGTCTTTCGTATAGCACCTTTGTGTGTGTGTGTTCGTTCTTTCCCTCTCGGTTGCTGCAGCTCCTCGTCTACATTTTAAGGAGGCTCATAAGGAACGTATCACAGCTCCTCGGGATGCAATAGGTTGCCGGTGTCCATAGGCGGTGACGACCATTTAGCATTGTGACTCGCAGTCGCTTGCTCGTTTGGATAAATAATAAAGAATCTCGGTTTGAAGACATTAAAGAACTTGTTAACGAAAACTTACTGCCAGACCTATGGCAATGCGTGTTCTTTGAAATTATACATAATATACCATCACGCCTGTATTCCCCGAAGGGTTAGGCAGAGGCGTACTAATGTACACCCGCAGTTCGCCGGTATGTTTAGGTTCCATGTAATAGACGGCGAGCCTATTGCCATTAACGGGGCACAAATCCAGACACCGAGCTGCTATTGAGAATTTTATATAAAAACTCAATAACACTGCTTGACCTGGGGATCGAACCCAGGACCTCTAGCATAGCAGTCGCGCTTGGGACCACTAGACTAATGAAGCAGTCAGGCATTAAAAATGATAATCGAAATATTTTAATTAACTTTTCAGGCTCTATCCGTGAGAGCTTTGCAAGAATTGGTGACAGCTGCTGGCTCAGAAACTGTAAGTATTACATAAAAAACATCTTTTTTTGTAACTATATCAAGTATTTCATATATGTACCTACCTGTAAGATTAACATTTGAAAACCTTTCCGAAGTATAATATTTTGCCACCCTATGAATAATTTTCAATTATATTTTCACTAAACTACACTTTAAATGTTTTAATGACGATTAGTTTCACTATTAACTTCTCTCGTTCATAATTATTATAGAAAAACGTTACCTATTTTTGTGCATTGTTATTTTAAGAAACAGTTTTATAAATTTTCTTCGTTTTGTAGGTATAGTCAGCGTAATAAATCGGGAGAAAAAGGCGGTTCATAATTCCCTATAATATTAAAGCAGTTAAACGTTATGTGAATGGAATAAAAGTCCTTGTAACATTGAGATATAGGTATTTAAATTTTATTCGTTGTTCAGATTATTTTACACAAAACAGTTTATAAATACGACCAGGTATTATGACGCTGACTGTACCAGCAGCCATTTTTATTATTTCTATTAGAACAAGGAAATGGTGAAACTAATACTTGATATCCTTTAAAGATTTCAAAAGGCAAATCTTTTGTATGATTTTGTACACTCCATTTTTATAATATTGTGTTTAACATAATAAAATATTGAACATTGATTTGTCCTCTTGTGAATAATGTCGTTTTACGTATTGCGAACCTGTTTTAAATTTTCCAGGGAAAAGAAAACTTAGTGAGTATATCCGCCCATTGGTAAAATCTGCATGCTGTATCATTGACATTTTTGGCTAATTGGTAAAAAATTTGGCTACTTTTGAATTTTCAAAAATTTTCTGACGTAATTGTTGCCTAACATGTTTATTAATTTGTGGTTTAACTTTCAAAATTCATTATGTGATCGCTTATGAATCGTACTAATTTATTAGGTTTTTTAAATATTACCATCATTAATTAATAATTACAGCATTAGTAATTCAATTTTTTTATTTAAATTAATTTGAATATCAATTTAAATTTTATGCAATTTAAACTGAATTGTTTGCAAAATTATATTCAATTTTTATTCTCTACTTCCCAGTTCTCTTAGAAAATATCGAAAATCGTATTTAGTTACCTACTTCGAAAGTCTGAAACACAGAATATTTGAGGAATAAGTTTTATGTTAAATTGTGAAAAAGTCTGTAAGTAATAAAAGTTAATGGATCTTGGACAGTTTAATAATAAAGTATAAGGTAATTTCAACTTTAACCTTAACTCCTAAAGTTCACTTTTTCATAAGATGGTACTTATAGTTAGTCGTGTTTATATATTGGAGTGTTCCTTTATTTCTTTCTCTAATCCTACGCATGTGTATTTTAATAGAATAGAAGTAGTATATATTTTTGACTTCCCCTATTAACAAAGTAATTATCGTGAGTAGTAAGTATTTTATTTTTATCTGTATAAGTAGTATTAACTTATTAAGTACGTTTTATGGAACAAAATATATATTTAAATAGAAAAAAGACAGATTGACATTTAATAAACTTGTAAAAAATACTCAACTTTGTTTAATTGATCTCTAGTTGGTTAGGTACAGTGTTACAATAATAGTCAAAATAAAAATAAAAACCCGAAATCGTACGACACTGAACTAACTGTAAAGTAAGTCGTGTCGGTTGAGAAGTAAGGTAACTTGCCTCTCATAGATGTTACCAACGTCACCTTATGACGTAAATTCAGAATGTGAAGGCAAAATTTCAATCATGCGGGTAGGGTTCGCGGTGGCTTAGAGGTCAGAGCGTCTGGTATATCAAACCAGAAGACGCAGGTTCGAATCCTGCCCGCGATTGAATTTTTTCCTTTACTAAAAAATAACTTAAAAACCCGAAATTCTAAAATAATTACTTCCACGTTCAGAAACATGCATTAGTTTATAATAAATAAATAAAAATTGCTTATTGACACAACAAATACATAGTACAATTTTATTATAGAGCCATAGAATTATATGGAAGCCAAGGAGTGCACTCATGACAATTTAAATTTTTATATAAATAAATAATAATAATAAAAAAAAAATTACTGTGTGAAAACGATACAGATAGGTAGACTTCTGATCAATTAAAAAGGTTGCTTATAAAGAGTTACTGTTGGATAATATGAACTTTAATGTTGGAATCAGGATCAGGGTCAAAAGGCTGGGTTAATTCCATTAGTAGAACCAACTACGTAGTCACCTAATTAAACGCTAGGTGTGAAATGATATCAACCTCGTTAGCATACTAAAGTCACAATTAAAATTATTAGCATTCTCGGCCTCGTTACTTTATTCATGCCAAATTTAACGTCACTCAACAAAAATGATTTGACAGTGACATTATGTGTCAAATTGTACGATCATTATTTTTAATTTCATTCATTAAATCGAACAAGGTCCAATAGACTTATTGATTTAAACATAGTGTATATCAATTTTTTTTTTGCATCTTTCTTAAAATATACCTGCGGTACATATTGGAACATGATTTGAAAATAGTTTCCTACATTATGGTACTCAAACATTAGCTTCCTAGAAATATTTTATCTACCTACTAAAAAGCTAGAACTATTATTTTTAATTCATAAACTTACACATATTTCCTAATTTACGTCAATCTTTCATTTAATATTTTAAAAAGTTTAATATTTATATTCCTGTCACTTTAAATATTCATTATGTAGTTAAAACATTGAAGAGATTTATCCTACTTTAATTTTCTTTATTGCAGGGTAAAGGCACGGGTTCTGGGCATCGTACTCTATTGTACGGCAATGCTATCCTTCTGCGGCATCTCAACAGTGACATGGTATGATACATTACCTTAAAGTTATCTGGAATACATCGAGATAACGTAGGCCTACCAAGAATAATAAAAATAAACTAAACAAAAAGAGTTCGACTGCACGTTTGCCTTGCCACTAACGTTACGCGGCGTGTCAAGGGTTCGGGTCTCAAGTTAAGTATTTGTGTGTTTCACGGATATTTATTTTGAGTCGGGAGAAACTGTTTTTTTCCCATTGCGGAGTTTCATGAAAAAAAAAAAATAACTTAATTTTCCTCTTCGTGGATCTTCTATTCCAGAAATGGCCTCTGTCTCTTAATTAACCTTTTATGAATAGTATTGGAACTGATTTGAAACACCGTTTAAATTAAAAGGGCTTTCCGGTTTACATGTTAGCATGAATTCGTACCATAACAGGTTACAGCAATCGTTTTTTTGCGATTGAAAAATTTACACGTGGAGAGCCATGCTTCGGCACGAATGGGCCGGCTCGACCGGAGTGATACCACGGCCTCACAGAAAACCGGCGTTAAACAACGCTTACGTTGTGTTTCGCCGAGTGAGTGAGGTTACCGGAGGCCCAATCCTCTTTTAAAGGGCGGCAACGCACTTGTGACTCCTCTTTTGGTGTTGCGGGTGTCCATGGGCGACGGTAATCGCTTACCATCAGGTGATCCGTCTGCTCGTTTGCCCTCCTATTCCATAAAAAAGAGGGATGTCACTCTACACATTAAATAGCGCCATCCCTTTCTTACAATAAAGAAATTTGCGTTAGCACGTTATGGTAGGTATAGCTTTCTGTCTGCAAAAGCTACTAATTTACTGAAAAGTTACTATTTACTCATGACCTGACATTTTTAGGTCCTCCATGGCTTAGGTATATATAATAAAATGTAATTTACCCATCATATTGCTAAAATAAGCTTTACTTACTCACTTTCTTAATACTCGTTACCATAACTGCGGAACTAGTTTAGCGTCGCCATTATAACATATATTATACATAACATAATCAACCCATTATATTGTCCCACTGCTGGGCACGGGTCTCCTCTCAGAATGAGAGAGATTAGGCTATAGCCCACCACACTGGCCTAGTGCGGGTTGGCAGACTTCACACGCCATCGAGAAAATCTCCCAGGCATGCAGGTTTCCTCACGATGTTTTCCTTCACCGTTCAAGCGCGTGATAATTAACTAGTAATACGTACATGACTAATGACTTCGAAAAGTCAGAGATGCGTGCCTTGGTTTCGAACTCGAGACCTTTGACTTGGTAGTCTAACGGTCATACCACTAGGCTATCACTGCTTTCGCCAATTATATTCCTTCCAATTATATGATTTTGTTCAGTACCTGGCCTGCCTGTCGACCTCGTCATCTCAAGACAAGCTGGCCTTCGACGTGGGTCTGCAGGAGCACTCGCAGGGAGAAGCCTGCTGGTGGACACTGCACCCTGCCAGCAAGCAAAGGTAACATGTTCTTCCTTGTCTTAACTTGTTTACAAGTTCATGAGGTCTATTTGCTAGTTACCCCCCTACCTCCTATTAAGCGGGACCTACATAATTATACCAGCGAACTATGGGTCTACATTTGTACACCTTTGCCTATACCTTCGGGGAATAAAGGCGTGATGGTATGCTATGCTAACTCTAAGATAATAATAATTATGCAAATTAATTTCTGAGACTTATTTCAATATTTATTCAATTCAGGTCTGAAGGTGAGAAGGTGAGAGTCGGTGATGACTTGATTCTTGTCTCCGTGGCCACTGAGAGATACTTGGTAAGTATACTTCATACTATATAAGTTAAAACTGCCGCTGTAAGAGCGTTTTCATACAAGCATTTTTACACGCGACGATAGCGAAAACTATATACGCTAATCGCTGGATGCAAATCACTTATACAGGTTGTCCATTAAAATGGGAAACCTGTTTAAAGGACTTAATACTGATGTTCTAACACAAAACTATGGATAGCTTTTTTTGGAAAAAGTCTATCCATTTATTACCGTTTAAAGTTATAGATGTATTCACTTTATACTACTTAGTCCCGTTTTTATGGACACTTATATAGCTTCAAACTAGCCGATAATATCCAGAAAAAAAAGCAAGCAAGCATTCTTAGTAAGAACAACAACTTTTTAAGTAATACAAGACATTATTGTATTATATAAGGTTTTTATATTTCTAAGATTTTAATAACATATTTAGCACTTATCTAACCTCAGGGCAAGGTCGTATTGTCGTCCTCGCAGTCCACGCCACGCGTCATCACAAAGGGATTGAGGTTTATTTTATCGGTGAGGCCTAATAGCCTGAATGTAGTTGTGTATATGTTACATCTTGTGACCATATCTATGTCATCGAGCATTATTTATTGAAATTCTAGATCGTATCATTTCAGTTTGTGAGATTATCATTTTATGGATTACTTTTCGATTTATTACCGCATGCGTTTTGAGCAAATTTTTGGAGCCCTTCTCTCGAAAACAAATTCACCAAAAATAAAGCATAAAAACTTCTCAATAAATGGCAGCCTGACTAATGAAACACCAACGTTTTCATGGCATCTCTCTCTTTCACATAACACAGCACAGTGTGCGAGAGAGATAGTAAAAGTTCGGCAATCGTTATAAATCCATACTTCATTGAGAAGGGTTAAAATAAAACACCTTTTTTTCTAGTATGGAAAATAATAATTATGTTATTTTTAGTCTTTCTTGCATGAGTATTCCGGTAGGCACAAGAATCCATGGATCAAAGCGTTAAAAAAGCAAATGCTCGAAAGTATCAGTAAACGTAAATTGATCGAATATTAATCCATAAAAATCTTACATTACTCGTAAATCATTATAGCACATGCAACTTATGCTTAATGTGCGTTATTTTTCAAGCCCGTTGTGGCTTTAAATGTTATTGTTACATTACATTGGTGCTCTAATTATTATTAAACCAGAATATATGTTACTAGTTTCTGCCGGCGACTTTGTCTGCGTAGACTTCAGGATTGGGTCTGACTAGGATAAAAAGTAGCCTATGTGTGATTCCAGGCTGTAATCAATCTGTGTGCCAAATTTTATCCAGATCCGTGCCGCCGTTCTGGCGTGAAAGAGTAACAAACATCCATACATCCATACTCACAAACTTTCACGTTTATATTATTAGTAAGGATACACAGAATATAATGATTACTGTTATACTGGTTTATTATGTGAGTTTTATACATTGTTGTTGTATGTATGTATATCAAATAGAAATTCATTATTAATAAGTCAAAATACTTTTAAATGTTAATAACAGGGATCACACAATCGCACAATATTTTGTATCCATTTCTGTAAGCACACTAAATAATTGAGCACGCCTTGTTTATACAACAGTTAAAAACAGTTTTAATAATTACAATGTTTTGTCGCTTAGGCTGCGTTTCAACCATTAGGAGATTTTTTCCTCAGCCACCAGTTAGCATTTTCGCACATCTCTGGTGGAATTGCAGTGTTATTGCGATTATTTTAAGGTTGTTAAGATATTTAATATGAAAAGTGGTTATTTAATATGAAAAGTGGTTATTTAATATGAAAAGGGGTTATTTAATATGAAGAGTGGTTATTTAATATGAAGTTGTTATGTAATATGAAGAGTGGTTATTTAATATGAAGAGTAGTTATTTAATATGAACAGTGGTTATTTAATACGAAGAGTTGTTATTTAATATGAAGAGTGGTTATTTAATATGATCAGTGGTTATTTAATATGAAGAGTTGTTATTTAATATGAAGAGTGGTTATTTAATATGAACAGTGGATATTTAATATGATCAGTGGTTATTTAATATGAACAATGGATATTTAATATGAAAAGTTGTTATTTAATATGACAAGTGGTTATTTAATATGAAGAGTGGTTATTTAATATGAAGAGTGGATATCTAATATGAAGAGTCGTTATTTAATATGAAGAGTGGATATCTAATATGAAGAGTGGTTATTCAATAAGAAGAGTTGTTATTTTACATGAAAAGTGGCATCCGTCTCTCTCAATCACAAAAAGATCGCAATGACACCTTTGAGGAGGCTCACTTATTCAGTTTGCACTTTACGTAATTTTATGTAATGCGAACACATATCGTATAAACATTATTCGTAAAAGTATTCATTTTGTAAACGTGAATTTATGTTGTTTGTGTCCGAGTCGAAATATCATTTTGCCTAGAATGTAAGCCTCCAAAAATAGTACAGTCACACTGTTATAAATTATACTCTATTTCTAATATATTAGAAAAACTATTGTGAATTCGAAAAAGAGATTTTCCAAGCAATATAATATATTGAACATCTCCAGATGTATCTCTGATTAGAACCTTATATGATTTTATCTAATTAAAACATTAAAAAAAGTGTAATCATACAATAATGTCCAAATATAAATATGTATGATAAACAGGTTAATCTTGTATCCAAATTCAATAAAAATGTATAATTACAATTTAGCAAATCGCCACCGTAAATTACTACAACTGATAACACCTACGTACCGCACGTGGTCAAAAGTAGAATTCAAAAATCAATGTGAAATTCAAATATCTATTTCCATCGTTAATCCTATTTCTATCTTCCAGCACACGACGAAAGAAAACGAAGTATCGATAGTGAACGCGTCGTTCCACGTGACGCACTGGTCGGTGCAACCGTATGGGACCGGTATATCGCGCATGAAGTACGTTGGCTATGTGTTCGGAGGTGACGTCCTGCGATTCTTCCACGGCGGCGACGAGTGCCTCACCATACCCAGTACTTGGACCAAGGATGGGGGGCAAAAGTAAGTAAATAGAATATTTTTTTTATGTGGGAGAGTCATGCTTCGGCACGAATGGGCCGGCACGACCGGAGTGATCATCACCACGGCCTCACAGAAAACTGGCGTCAAACAACGCTTACGTTGTGTTTCGCCGAGTGAGTGAGGTTACCGGAGGCACAATCCCCTTTTAGAAGGTCGGCAACGCACTTGTGACTCCTATGGTGTTGCGGGTGTCTATGGGCGGCGGTAATCGTTTACCATCAGGCGATCCGTCTGTTCGTTTGCCCTCCTATTCCATAAAAAAAATACTTTGGATTTATTATTGTCGTGACGCAAAAAAAATACGAGTAAATCATATACATAATTATATTCATAATCTTCGCGATCTCGATCATAATACCTCGTTCAGGATTTACTAAGGCCCTAAAACCGAGTATCTTTGAAGCTATTAGCAGTTTGGTTGAATAAAAATAACAACATAAACCTTCTCCTTAAACCCTCTAGTTTTGAGTGCAAAAACACGTCTACGTTTTCAAAACTAGAGCGTTTTTTAACGTTAACCCCACACTCGGATTTTCCCAGTTACAAATTGCCGCAATTACCCCAAAATCTAGATTTTTTTAAAAATGTGATCGAAAGCATCATCAACCTTAGTATGTTTGGCATCCAGGATTTGTGTCGCTTTTTTTTCTTATAAACTCAAAATGAATAAAAAATAGAACCAGATTTTTATACCTAACAATACCTTAACGGGTCAGACAGTTTTCTTAACTCATTGTATATGTATATCCTTGTACAGTATCGTGGTCTACGAAGGCGGTTCCGTGATGTCTCAAGCCCGCTCGCTGTGGCGGCTGGAGCTGGCGCGCACCAAGTGGGCAGGAGGATTCATAAACTGGTACCACCCAATGAGGATCAGACACATCACCACCGGCAGATATCTGGGGGTGAACGACCAGAATGAACTGTATTTAGTTAGCAGGTATGTAGCTATCTCAATATGCTTTTCCCTTGCCAAATATTTGGCAACAATCAGCGAAAATTATAATTTATCACATATAACATGAGGCTAAATGAAAATGTACCTATAAACTCAACTCAAGTGGCTTCCAATACGTTTTCGCCGGAACTTACACGTAGTGTCCCTTCTCTACAGTATTCTGTTCAGTCCCATAGCTCCCCCTTATATCAAAGAACGTTTTCAGTTCCTTCATGACACACATACTAGATATCTAAGATCATCGGAGGATTTGAGGCTTGAGTTGCCAGTGCACTCTACAAATTTCCTCGACAAATCTTTTACAGTGCAAGCTGCACGGCTGTGGAATGCCTTGCCTGTCTTAGTTAGGCGTGCACAAACATTGCCTACGTTTAAAAAAATGGTCAAGGAGCATTATCTGTCGCTGTAGATTATTTGTTCTCCATTATTGAATTAATATATTTATATATATTATAATTATGTATATGTTTAGTAGTATTTATATATTTAGCAGTATGTATATATTTTATTTATTTAGTTTTTTCTTGTAATATATTGATAATACGTGTTTAAAAATTAAGAATCCTGTTTCTTTCTAACTACGCCAGACTACCTTAGTATTCGCCTTACCTTTTCTCACAAGTCCATCCAAAGGTTGTCTGTAAGAGATCGCTATTAGCGATAAGACCGCCCATTGTACCTTTCTATAACTTACAAAATTGTACTTTACATTATTTTTTTGGTGTGCAATAAAGAATACTCTATCTATCTATCTATCTATCTATCTATAAAAAAAACTCAACCAAAATTAATCTGAGACAGTGAATCTGCATGTATAGCTAGACCAGCGAAGTTTAAGTCCTTATTTTATTGTAATAAAGTTGAAATTAGGATACGAAGTATTAATGCCAATAATTACTTGCGTTTTACTTTCAACTCTATCGGAATGATATAAGATTGTTTTTAATAAGCATAGATAAATTATCCATCGCTCAATATTCTTGTATGTCTTTAGAGAGGAAGCCACAACAGCATCCTGCGCGTTCTGCCTGCGCCAAGAGAAGGATGACCAGAAGCAAGTGCTGGAAGACAAAGACCTGGAGGTGATAGGAGCTCCCATCATTAAGTACGGTGACTCTACCGTAATAGTGCAGCACTCCGAGACAGGATTGTGGCTGTCTTATAAGGTATGATATGAGTATAAAATATTTATATTATGGTACATACATATCATCACGCTAGTGTTTCCTGGAAGGTTAGGCAGTGGTGTAAGTTTGTACACCGACAGTTCCCCAGTATATTTTAGGCAGGCACAAATCCAAACTCCTAGCTGTTACTGAAAATTACATAGAAAAATCCAATAACACTGCTTGACCTGGGCATCGAACCCAGGACCTCTAGTGTCGTAGTCGCGCTAATACCATTAGTCTAAAGAGGCAGTTATTAATAATTTCTTATAAAAATCCAATAACACTGCCCTTGGAATCGAACCCATAACCCCTAGCATAGCAGACGTGCTTAGGACCACTAGTCTACAAAGAAAGTCATTTATGGTGTGTGTATAGTTCACCGATTTACCTGGTAATAAAGGAATCGATCTCGGAACCTCTCTCTCAGCAGCGGCACATATGACTTAACCGAATAAGACCATTACAAAGCCATTTATTAATCAAATATATATGTATTATAACGTAGGAGAGCCATGCCTCGGGATGAATGGGCCGGCTCGACCGGAGTGATACCACGGCCTCACAGAAAACCGGCGTTAAACAACGCTTACGTTGTGTTTTACGCGAGTGAGTGAGGTTACCGCAGGGCCAATCCGCTTTTAAAAGGCGGGTAACACACTGGTGACTCCTCTGATGTTGCGGGTGTCCATGGGCGGCGGTAATCGCTTACCATCAGGCGATCCCTCGTTTGTCCCCCTATCCCATAAAAAAAAATCTTTCCAAAGGTAGTACAACCTTCTTGTTTAAATTCTTCTTTCCAGTCATACGAGACGAAGAAGAAAGGTGTAGGTAAGGTAGAAGAGAAGCAGGCGATCCTACACGAAGAAGGCAAGATGGACGACGGACTAGACTTCTCAAGGTCTCAGGAAGAAGAGTCCAGGACTGCTCGAGTTATTAGGAAGTGTTCCTCGTTGTTCACCAAGTTTATCAAGTGAGTAGATAACATTATAATGACATTACAGTTGGTCTTAAGAGTCCGGCGGACCGAATCTCTCTTACAAATTTAATACCGAAATAAATCGTAATTAAAACACAATTTAATCAAATTCTGTTATTATTCGGATTCGGATACCGTTAATCTAGGTTCCTTTCTACCATTTCGTCCTAAATTTTTCACTGGAAATAAATGCAAGCTTATGCAATTTTTGATAACTTTGCCAAGTTTTGGGCGATTTTCCGGTCTTTTATTTCCAATGAAGTAGTAGTAGACGAAATAGCATCGTATGAACATAGATTAACTGTATCGAAATCCGACTAATAACATAATTTGATAGAATATTGTCTGGATTACGATTTATTTCGCTATTACGTTTTTGTGGGCAATTCAAAATCCGCCGGATCACCGGACCCGGCGGAAATATCTAAGTAACAGAACATACCATCAAGCCTGTATTCCCCGAAGGGTTAGGTATAGACGTACACCCATAGTTCGTCAGTATGTTTAGGTCCTATGTAATAGGGGGCTATCCTATTCAATTCCCGGGTCGAAGAAAATGTTATTGGGTCTTTGAAATTCTCAGTAATAACTAGGAGTTTGAACTTATACCCTTAATGGTAATAGGCTCGCCACCACCACCTGAGGCTAGAGATGGGTTTATTTTTTTTCCATAACTCAAAACCAAACAGAAAGCCATCTATAACTTGATATGCTGAGGCACTTATTTTTTTGCTCGAAAATATACGTCGGCGTAAAATCATCTATACATGAGACCTAAACATGCAGGCGAACTGTCGTTATACATTAGTATACCTCTGCCTAACCCTTCGGGGCATACAAGCGTAATGGTATCTTTATGTATTAATACCATCAGATCTCCATGATCTTATTCCCCCTAGCCCTTTCTACTATCGGACGACCAGACGCACTAAAAAGCGACATCGATTCATGGTGCACATTCCAAAAACCCGAACGAAACGCTTTAAGTCCACTTTTATCAACGGTACGCACGTTGAAATGTGGAATGCGCTTCCCGAGTGAGTCTTCCCCGATAGATATAGTATAGGTGTCCTTAGTATCAGGTTCCATCTAGGCGCGCTCCATCGTAGATCGCAGTATCGTTTAACAGCAGGCGAACTGGCGGTCAAGCGCTTACGCTTGACCGCCAGTTTAAAAGCCTTCGGTTTTTTTTATTCCTAATCCTAAAAAAAACCTAGTTAAACATTATGTACGATTTAAATAATCCTCCCGCAGTGGCCTTGAAACGCTGCAAGAGAACCGTCGACACTCTATGTTCTTCGCGTCGGTGAACCTCGGCGAGATGGTGATGTGTCTTGAAGACCTCATCAACTACTTCGCACAGCCTGATGAGGATATGGGTATGTAGACTATGATAGTTTAAAAAATATTTCTTTTTTTCGTGTCTATGGCTCTCGAAATCATGAAGATTGTTTTTATGTCTTGCAAGACTGAAATGGATCGTCTTACGATTCATGTTCTCTCCTCTTAAATTGATCTTACCTTTTTAAAACAAGATTTTCTTCTGACTTTTCGGTCCACCACGCTAGCCTAATGCCAACCCGTATTAAACTAACGTGGTGGACTATAGCCTCATCCCTCTTATTTTGAGAGGAGACCCGTGCCCAGCAGTGGGACAATGTAATGGGTTGATTAGTTATGTTATGTACTCTCTGTTACCGTAGCCTATGGACGCTTGCAACACCAGGGGTATGACTCGCGCGTTGCCGACCCTGTAAGGAGGAATAGTTGGTCTGGCTGTTTCTTATTATGATTCGCCGACATAGGAGTCCAAATCTTGTTTGGTGCCAGTCTTACATACATGTGAGGCTATCAGCCAGGCGGATGACTAAATCCTACCCCTAAAAGTGCTGGGTTTTATTAACAACATGCTTTTCTACTCAATTTGCGAATCCAAAAACATAATCATACCTAAACTATTTCCTCAGAACACGAAGAGAAACAAAACAAGTTCCGCGCCCTCCGCAACCGTCAGGACCTGTTCCAAGAGGAAGGCATCCTCAACCTGATCCTGGAGGCCATCGACAAGATCAACGTGATCACTTCCCAGGGCTTCCTGGCTGGCTTCCTAGCCGGTGACGAGTCCGGACAGAGCTGGGAGATGATTTCTGGATACTTATATCAGTTACTTGGTATGTATCATGAGTCTGTATTTTTTATAGATTAACTATAGACACCGGGAAATTCAGTGTCGTCAGTCGTCCTACGACCTGGGAAAGGTCACTGGGAGTCTTTGTGGAAGAATATGGGGGAGGAACTTGATCAGAAATGGACCTCTTTTGGCTACATGATGCATGGCATATGATGATGAAATATCTGTAATTTTTATGAGGGCATAGTACCAAGAGAAACATAGTTGAATTACACAACCCTTCATACCATCATGCCTGTATTTCCCGAAGGGTTAGGCAGAGGCGTATTAATGTTCACCCACAGTTCGCCAGTATGTTAAGGTCCTATGCAATAGGGAGTGAGCCTATTGCCATTAACCGGGCATACTCCCAAACTCCAAACTGCTTCTGAAAATTTCATAGAGAAACTGAAAAATACTTGGCTCCACCTCGTGAATTGAGCCCAGAACATCTAGTGAAGCAGTCGCTCTTGGACCACTAGATTAATGAGGCAGTTACTCAAACTTTCATTGACGATAATTACTTTTTTACATTTATGAAAAGACTTATCTATTGTTGTGTCTGACTATCGACTTTGGGAATACTTGTCACTTATAGCTTGAAGATTAGATAGCTTTGCTTTAGTAAAAAGTTATCTTTTCAATTTGAATTTCTTGAATTATTCTATGAAATTCTAAGTATCGTGAGGGCGATAGGCTACCGGCGAACTGTGTGTGTACATACATTAGTGTATCTCTACCTAACCCTTAAGAGAATACAGGCGTTATGCTATAGATACTAGAAAAATTTAGCTATATATTAGAAATATCAGTCAGAAAAATTTGCTTCTCTAAAAATATTATCTCCCGAACCATAACCCTTTTACCTTAATATAACCATAATATTTTCCCTCCCAGCGGCGATAATCAAGGGCAACCATACAAACTGCGCCCAGTTCGCGAACTCGAACCGTCTGAACTGGCTGTTCTCCCGGCTGGGGTCGCAGGCGTCGGGCGAGGGCACCGGCATGCTGGACGTACTGCACTGTGTGCTCATCGACTCGCCCGAAGCCCTCAACATGATGCGCGTGAGTAGAATGTGTAGCGACATCTATCGTACATAAGTGTTATGATATGAATCGAACTGACATAATCTATGTACCTATGTAGGTAGCACAGCTGTCCAACTACAGTCTGGTCAAAGTTTTTCTGAGACACACACAATTATATAACGATACTGTAACTAGTTATTTTAGTGAAGGAAAAATTCAATCGCGTGCAAGATTCGAACTTGCGTCTTCTGAGGGCTTAGACAAGTGGCATGAACGCTAATGGAATAGAATAGAATAGAATTCTCAATGTATGAGAATGACACTAGCTTACGATACGTAATTTGAGCCAACGAATAGAATTAAAAATTGGTAGCCAAATGTCCATTTAGTCTATTCGTTTAAACGAAACGCTAGGGAAGTACATTATTCTCATTAGAAATCCTAGCCAAGTGGCACTTTTGACAAACGAATTCGCTTGCTAGCGTTCGACACCTAGCGAACGCCAGCACCTTGTAGATAACGCTACAAAATGGCGGATCGTTGATCAGCTGAACGTGAAATTGTGTGATTGTTTTTGTTTAATTACGTATTTAGTTTTATTTTTCGTCAAAATGCATAAACTTAGACTATTTTGGGCTGGGCTTAATGAAGAAGTGTGGTTGAAAGGACGCCAAAGAAACATTTATCGTCAGTGTTTGGAGGAAATTAGTGTAATGCCCGATTATTTGTTTATCGAAAGATTTAGACTGGACAAAACAACATTTAGGAAGCTTTGTCGGGATTTCCGTGTTCATACATTATTGCGAGGAACTAAAGAAATTCCCTTGGAAATAAAGGTAAATAAATAAATCATTACTACTTATAGGTAAGGTCATGTAATGTTATGTACAATAAGGTGCATAGTAACGTGCTTATTTACATGTTTGTAATTTTTTCTAGGTCCTTTGTACTCTGAGCTTCTTGGCTACAGGGTCAAAGACAAAAAACAAAACAAATCATGTAATATATAATCTTATTAAAGAAAACTAATAAAACAAACTAATTATCAAAATACTATTCAAATTTTAGCGCACTTTACAATGATATTTTAGAAAGAAACCATAGAGTACGTCCGACTTTTAGCGTATGATGGAATAGACTGAGCGTTCGACAAGTCCTTGTACGCTTGTCTACCAAATTGTTATCGATATCGCTAAGGCGTTAGCGTTCTTCGACATAGAATAGATACGGAGCGTTTGCCACTTGTCTAAGCCTGCTGGTTGGATACACCAGATGCTCTGATTTCTAAGCCACCGCGAACACCACCCGCCTGATTGAAATTTGCATTCACATTCTGAATTTACGTCATAAGGTGACGATGGCGACATCTATTGAACAGCAAGTTACTTTGCTTCTCAACCGACACGACTTACTTTACTGTTAGTTCAATGTCGTACGATGCCACCTTACCTTTTAACTATATTTTTTGACGTTATTGAAAAGCAAGTTACTTTGCTTCTCGACGTCAACTTATGACGTAAATTCAGAATGTGAAGGCAAATTTCAATCAGGCGGGTGGGGTTCGTGGTGGCACAGAAGTCAGAGTGGTATTCAACCAGAAGACGCAGGTTCGAATCTTGACCGCGATTGAATTTTCCCTTCACTAAAGTAACTTTATAACCTTAGCATGGAAAATGCAAAAAAAAAACAAAAAAAAAACATAATAAAACATACTGTAACTATTTGTAATGTGACAAAATTAATATGAAAAATACTTTGAGTGGACCACAGGTTTGTTTTACTTCGCTCCAACAAGTCATTCGAATATTGGACCCTTTCAAATTATTGCGTTTGTTACTGCGTTTTGTTTTGTTATTGCGTTTTGTTATTGCGTTTGTTTACAATTTATAATGTACTCCGGCAGATTAAACCTCATTCGATCCCAAAATCTCGGGTAAAGAGAGGTAAAGAGATCGATGTTTTTTATACCACTAAGGTGGTAAACTAGCATACGGCCCACCTACGCTTACCGTAGCCTATGGACGCTTGCAACACCAAGGGTATCACTCGCGCGTTGCCGACATTCTAAATTAAGGAGGGATAGTTGAGCTGGCAGTATAGGAGACATGCTGCCATGTTTGACAGCGGCGGTAACAAAACGCCACCGCTCTCCCCCCCCCCCACTGCCAATACAAAGCTTCTTCGCGGAGCTCTGGCGATCTTGCTCACCGTTAGGAACACAACATAGTATGGAGCTATGTCATTTGGCTAAGATTTTCTGCAAGGTGGAGGTACTTCCCTAGTCGAGCAGCTTCAATTGTGAGTGGAATTATTAGGTTCCACTATGCCCTACCTCTCTTAATGTATAGATAATCGTATATTCTTTTAATTATTATGAATCATCAAAAGTGGATATTTTAGCACTCCTTTAGGACTGATGCACCGCTGAACCCTTCGGAGATACAGGCATGAATTTGTGTATTCATTTTCTCCCAACAGGACGAACACATCAAAGTGATAATCTCACTTCTGGAGAAACACGGTCGCGATCCCAAAGTACTGGATGTGCTGTGTTCCCTTTGTGTCGGTAACGGCGTAGCAGTTCGCTCCTCACAGAACAACATCTGTGACTATCTACTGCCCGGCAAGAACTTGCTGCTGCAGACTGCACTCGTTGACCACGTGTCTAGGTGAGTTTCAACCTTATAGTCATGACGGTAGAATTATTTGTAGCTTACCCTTGCGTTACGCTATCATATTTAGGTTATAAGAGAGGGATGGCGCTAGTTAAATTGTAGAGAGGCATCTCTCTCAGACTTGTCTGTATAATAATAAAACTTGATATCATTTCCAATAGCTGGACCAAAGTCCTAATTATAGACCGCTATTTTGCGTAAATAAAAGCCCGTTTTGAGTTAAGCCTGTATACCATTAAGCGTGCGATATACTTAATTATATTTAAATTGAACATAATTGGTTTTTGTGGGTTCTGTACCTCAAAAGGAAAAAACGGAACCCTTAGAGGATCATTTTGTCCGTCCGTCCGTCCGTCCGTCTGTCTGTCAAGACTCTTTATCTCAGGAACGCGTGGAGGTATCAGTTGAAATTAAAACTATATACTCAGGTCTACAGTTCCTTGGAGCTGCGAAAAAATCAAACTTCTAAGTTCCAGTAAAAAGAAGATGCAGCCGTTTATGCCACAAAAAACGTATATTTCGACACTCTCAAGGGAATCAAAATTTATAGGGTATTTTCCGTTGACCTAGAACTATGAAATTTAGCAAGTAATACCGTCTTATACTACAAGTATAGGGGAAAATCCGAAAACTATACATTTATAATTAATTATAATATGTAACTACAAATTTGTACGAAACCCTCGGTGGGCGATTTCGACTCGCACTTGTCCCATTTTTCTATTTACGAACATTGGTTCAAGGACCTTTTGTATCTTACAGCGTCCGTCCAAACATCTTCGTGGGCCGCGTGGAAGGTTCTGCAGTGTATCGCAAATGGTACTTCGAGGTCACCATGGACCACATCGAGAAGACCACGCACATGATGCCACATCTGCGCATCGGATGGGCCAACACTACTGGGTGAGGCAATAAGATAACATTATATCCCATCATGCCTTTTATGGGATAGAGGGCAAACGACCAGACGCCTGATGTTAAGCGATTACCGCAGCCCATGGACACCCGCAACACCAAAGGAGTCACAGGTGCGTTGCCGGCCTTTAAAAGGGGATTGGGCCTCTGGTAACCTCCCTCGCTTGGCAAAACACAACGTAAGCGTTGTTTAAGGCCGGTTTTCTGGAAGGCCGTGGTATCACACCAGTCGAGCCGGCCCATTCGTGCCGAAGCATGGCTCTCCCACGGTCTTATTTTATTTGGCGATATGAATGGGATACCTATGTGCCCCTTTTGGATCGAACAGGATTTTTTACATAGTGTATTTGTTTTCAGTTACGTGCCATACCCTGGTGGTGGTGAGAAGTGGGGTGGCAATGGTGTGGGCGATGACCTATATTCATACGGGTTCGACGGCGCCTTCCTCTGGTCTGGGGGCCGGAAGACCCCCGTCAACAGGACCCATGCTGAAGAGCCCTATATCAGGAAAGGTATGACTTTTGAATTAAAAAAAAACGACAAATGAAACTGTTTCGGCCACATTAGCCAGATATTCTGATAGTAGGCTAATTGAGTTTAGTGAAAAATATGATAATAATTATTACAAGTATATTGAAAAAATAATATAAATCGGCAAATAAAGTTCAAGTATAAGCTTTAAAGTTTTTGATGGGGAAAATATCATATCTATTCCTCTTTCATTCATCCAGGTGACGTCATCGGCTGCGCGCTAGACCTAACGGTGCCCATAGTAAACTTCATGTTTAACGGAGTGAGGGTGACGGGGTCCTTTACCAACTTTAACCTCGAGGGCATGTTTTTTCCAGTCATCAGCTGTTCCAGCAAGCTAAGGTATTTCAATATTTGTTTTTTTTTACATTAAACATTAACATACTATCACGCATGTATTCCCCGAAGAGATAGCAGCGGTGTTCGCCGGTATGTTAAGGTCCTATGTAATAGGGGTCAAGTTTATTGCCATTAACCGGGAAATTTCATAGACAAACCCAATAACACTGCTCGATTTGGGAAACGAACCTAAAACCGCTAGCGTAGCAGTCGTGCTTAGGACTACTAGACTATTTATATAGCTAGCTTATGCCTGCGACTTTGTCTGCGTGGACTTCAGGATTGGGTCCGACCTGGATAAAAACTTTCTGGCTATAATTTATTTGTGTGCGAAATTTTATCCAGACCCGTTCAGCCGTTCTGGCGTCAAAGAGTAAGAAACATCTATACATCCATACTCACGAACTTTCACCGTTATAATATTAGTAAGGATTGATAATTGGGATCCTTTAATGTTGAGTATGTATGTGCTTCTAAGCCAATAGGGGAAAACTATTCCATAAATCTTGAAACTAATTTCTGGTCCTTCGGCCCGCAGTTGTCGATTCCTTCTGGGCGGAGAACACGGTCGCCTCCGGTACGCAGCGCCTGAGGGCTACTCTCCATTAGTTGAGTCGCTCTTACCGCAGCAGATCTTGAGCTTAGAGCCGTGCTTCTACTTCGGTAATCTGTCCAAGAGAGCGCTAGCTGGACCGCCGCTGGTACAAGATGACACGGCGTTTGTACCTACGCCGGTCGATACTTTACAAGTGAGATTTGACAATAAGTTAAAATATTGTGTTACTTTAACCTATATTTATGTACAATGAAGAACTGTAGACCTTATATTCTTTGTAATAGGAGTTACAAATGATTCTATTGAGTCATTAAAACTTCGATTTTAGTATAGAACTCATTTAATTAATTACATAACTTTTTCGATAATATAAGGAAACTGAATTAATAAATGAATATAACTTAATAATATCTAAGAATTTGTCATATATGTATGTCTACGTATGATATTCTCGTAAATATCAGAAACAAGTAGGTATATTATTTTTTACTTTTCAGATAACATTACCATCCTACGTAGAACAGATCAGAGATAAGTTAGCTGAAAATATTCACGAGATGTGGGCTATGAATAAGGTAAGAACTAATAAGTTTTAATCGTATACGGCTGATAGAGATGTATGGATAGAAAGTCATACAACGCCGGACCTCAAGTAAATTGGGATAAGGTCAGAAGGATGATAGATCTAAAAGATTTATAGCATTAAGGACGTGTTACGCATTAAAACTATATAAATTGTTATACAAATTCAGACTGAATTAAGAGTCCGGCGGACCGAATTTCTGTTACAAACGTAATACCGAACATACCATACCATCACGCCTGTATTCCCCGAAGGGTTAGGCAGAGGCGTACTAACGTACACCCACAGTTCGCCGGTATGTTTAGGTCCCATGTAATAGGGGGCGAGCCTATAGCCATTAACCGGGCACAAATCAAGACTCCGAGCTGCTACTGAAAATTTCATAGAAAGACCTAATAACACTTTGCTCGACCTGGGGATCGAACCCAGGATCTCTAGCGTAGCAGTCGGGCTTGGGACCACTAGACTAATGAGGCAGTCAACGTAATACCGAAATAAAACATAATTCAAACACAATTTAATAAAATTTTGTCATTATTCGGACTCCGATACCGTATATCTAGGTACCTACGATTTCGTCCAAAATACTTCACTGGAAATAAATGTAAGCGAATGCAATTTTTGATAACTTTACCAAGTTTACGACACGTTTGGCGTAGTGGCTGAGCGATCGGCTTCTGCGCAACGTGTTGTGGGTTCGATCCCCACACGGAGCAAATATTTGTATGATCTGCAGGTAGTTGTTCCGGGTCTGGGTGTTTGTGTTTGTGAGAATTTGTGTTTGTAAACGCACCCACGATACAGGAGAAAATCCTAGTGTGGGGCAACGTTTTTTTTAAAAAAAAAAAAAAAGTTTGGAACAATTTTCCAATCTTTTATTTCCAGTTAAGTAGTACCTAGCAGACTAAATAGTACCGTAGGGACCTAGATTAACGGTATCTTAATCCGGATAATAACATAATTTGATAGAATATTGTCTGGATTACGATTTATTTCGGTATTACGTTTTTGTGGGCAATTCCAGGTCCGCCGGTCCCTTAAACTCTAGATAACATATTTTAACTTTAATTTTCATACGATTCTTGTCAGATCGAAGCGGGGTGGATGTATGGCGACCAGCGTGAGGATCTTCACAAGATCCACCCGTGCCTCGTGCCCTTCGAGCGTCTGCCGCCCGCCGAGAAGCGATACGACATACAGCTTGCTGTGCAAACACTCAAGTAATCTTTTAAAACTACTAACTGTTGCCTGCGGTTTCACTCGCATCGCAAAAGGATTTACGTACTATAACTTGGCTTTTAGGTTGTGTATCAAGATGAAACATACACCAGATTTTATGTTAGACTTCTGTAAAAACTGTTTTCTGCACTAGTTTTTGCATGACGCGCGTTGAAATATACAGTCAGACAGTAAAATCCTAAAGATTTCATTTAATTGTTTTGGCTTCTATATTGCTCCTGTGAAGTATTAAAATAATTACTTAGATTCATTTTTCTCAAATAGATTTCATTACAATATACTAAATTGTTCGTCGTACGTTAGATATTGATTGATAATTTAGGAGATTACCATTCGACATTTATGATAAACTGGCTTCTGCCCGCGTGTCTGCGTGGATTCCAGACTATAATCTATCTTCGTGCCAAATTTTATCCAGATCCGTTCAGCCGTTTTGCCGTGAAAGAGTAACAAACATCTATACATCCATACTCGCAAACTTCCACATTTATAATATTAGTAGGATTGAGGCGAGATTTAAATTATATTTTGACCAGTTTTCATTATCAGAATTGGCCTTCAGGTCCATCTACATGAACTTAATAATGTGAAATGATAATTTTGCAGGACCATCCTGGCTCTGGGTTACTATATCAGCCTGGACAAGCCGCCGGCGCGCATACGCAACGTCCGTTTGCCTAACGAACCGTTTATGCAGGTACATACAAGAAGTTGACCACTAAATTCTGAACCAGCTTGCGTCACATGATCATCACTGTAGATAAGAGATCAACGAGAGTTGGCACAAATGACATTTTAAACAAACCATAATGCCTGTATTCCCCGAAAGGTTAGGCACTCGCAGTTTGCCGCTATGTTTAGGTCCTATGTAATAGGGGGCGAGCCTATTGATCACACGCGAACTGAAACGATGAAGGTGCGTGGTAACGGACTGCCTCCTCCCCACTACAGCCACCCTACTACTCGTCACTCGCAACAGCAATCCACTGGTGCAAGCACACCGCCAACGTACACCGCGACCTCTTAATTTTGTTAGCGAAGAATTTCTCATTAAACCTTATATATAGTCCACTAAGTCTTCCTCTTATTTCTCCGCCGAGCTGAGAATCCAACATTTATTGCCATTAACCGGGCACAAATCCAAACTTCGAGCTGCTAATAAGAATTTCGTAGAAAACCCTAGTGACTTTGCTTGATCAGTGAATAGAACTCGGAACCTCTACCGTAGCAGTCACGGTTGCGAACTACGAGAAAATAATGATGAATTCAGCAACGCCCATGATTTGATGACGCCAATTTTACGGACTTTGGCATTTGCCAACACGCAGCGTTTGAGACAAAAGATTTTGCATTGCGTCTATAATACGGGACTTGATGGCTTATTATTACATATATACACATGCATATAAATAATAATTATTTTGCAACAAATACTTTATTAATCCTAAACTTTATACGGCAGTCAAACGGCTACAAGCCAGCACCTTTGGACCTGAGTGCTGTCACCCTGACACCCAAGATGGACGAGCTAGTGGACCAGCTAGCAGAGAACACGCACAACCTCTGGGCCAGGGAGAGGATACAGCAGGGATGGACATACGGACTTAATGAGGTAAGCTAGCGAACAAGGCCTTAAATGGCTACAGATCTGAGTGGCTAAAATGTGTAATTTTGATTAATCACAAAATTAAACTGGCTACACAACGGGACATAATCTTCTAGAATAGGCTTTTCTCGCTTTGCATAGGCTTTTAGTACAATGAGAGGTCTGCTTATACTAGCCATCTTAGCCCCCCAAAAGTAGTAAAAATGGACCGTTCATGTATCTAAATAAAAATATGTGTGTGTATAGTTTCTAGTAATGTAGAGATTCTTTTACATTGTAGCATGTATTTATCGTCGGTGATGAGGTAAAATCTTATAAATGTATTATCGATATTATAAGAAAGTGTCGATCAACATTTTTGAGGACATTCTTTTTTCTTCCTCTAGAGATTCATAAACACCGCAAGCATTATAACAGTAATGTCCCATACAACAATTGATACAAGACAGTATTTTTGTTTTCTCATATAAAATTTTAGTTTAGGCACTTATAAGGTTTCTACTCATTGCCGACATTCTATATTTTGTTGATATAATTATTTTTATCATGCTTTTTTTGCAATATATAATTTTATAATGTAACCGTTCATCTCCAACGGCATATCTCTACGCCTCTACTCTGCCAGCGCTGTCTGCTGTGACTCTCACACTTAGTATGTGATCATCTATTAGGTGTGAGGGTCACAGCAAGACGTCACTGGTATATCTGACAATCAAGCTACTTCGTCGAGAGAATCAGTTACTAGCAGTCTAGAGAAACAGTCAAAACATGTTGGAAGTTCACACGTAACTACGCAAACGCATAGATAGAAATTTAGGTATTAATGATAGCAGCCCATTATAGTCCTACTAGCTATTACCCGTGGTTCACTCATATCCCAAAGAACTTTTTAGGACAAAAGCTAGCCTATGTCCAAGGTTTAATCTATCTCTATATCAAAATTCATCAAAATCAGATAAGTGGTTTAGGCGTGAAAACATAACAAACAGATTACGATTTATTTCGGTATTACGTTTTTGTGGGCAATTCAAGCTAAGCCGGACCCTTAACTGTTTGTTTTTGAATAACTTCTGTTAAAGTGATTGTCGGAGAGGGCGTCGTTTTATAAGAAATTTAATAGATGCAGACACATTAAATAATGTATTGCTTTTTATAAAAATAATTCGTTTATGCTGTTTGGGCTTTAAGCACAAGATGACATACACCATTTTATATGTCGGGAGAGTATGAATTTGCTAGATGATACAATTGGTATTACTCAGTTTCACAATAACCACAATCATTCTGATCTTTTTTGTCTAAACAGTTCATAAAATGCTAAAAGCTAGTCCTTCAGGCAATTGACCAATATATTCTGGGGAACTATGATAGGACCAGCCGATTCTACTCATATCCAACCTCATAACCCCAGGATAACACCAGTTATATCTGCTGTGACTCTCACACTTAGTATGGTGTCGTTCTATTAGGTGTGAGGGTCACAGCAAGATATAACTGAGTTACTCTACACGGAAGAAAGAAGAGCCACGTCTTCATGTATCTATTTATGTGTATTTTGTTTTATGCTTTTTATTGTGTAAATATTTGCTGCCTCGAAATGTAATTTTTTCTATAAAAAGTATGTATTTAATATTTTGTTTTATATTATTTCTGTTTGATTCACTACCTTATTTTGTGTATATAATTTGTTTCTTTTAGTAGTTTTTTGCATAATATTATTACATAAATATACCTTCACGCCTGTATTCACAGAGTACACCCACAGTTCGCCGGTATTGTAAAATAGGGGGCTAGCCTATTGGCACTATTGCAGAGCAATTGAAAATCATATTGGTTCTGATAGCTTTTAGGACTGTTCCTTGTATCCGATGAGAATCGGATCTCATTTCGTCCCTATTTTATTCATACTTTTACATTCATATTTCTGTCTGTACGTTTTTTTAATAATTGTAAAATTGTAGGACCCTGAAATGCATCGGTCCCCACACTTGGTGCCCTACCCGAAAGTAGACGATGCTATCAAGAAAGCTAACCGAGACACTGCCTCAGAAACTGTCAGGACGTTGCTAGTATATGGGTACAATTTGGACCCACCTACTGGAGAACAACATGAGGGTAAGTAGTCTATAAGCAATAAGTTTCATGACGAAATTAGGAAAATAAAACAGCTACAAATTTTTGGTGTTTGTTTTAAAATTAGATGAAACAAGAATAGTGTCAACTTACAAGACGATAGATTTTTAAGAGCACCATTATTAGGTTTTCGATCTAATAACAACAATTGTAACAATTGGGGTGACAAGACCCATCAAGACGATATTGACACTGATTTAAAAATCCACAGCCCTATTGTTGGAAGCATCTAAACAGAAGCAGGCTGACTTCAGAACATACCGCGCTGAGAAGAACTACGCCGTCAACTCCGGCAAATGGTATTTTGAGTTCGAGATCCTCACTGCTGGGCCGATGAGGGTAGGTGATACTATATTTTTTATGACTATATATATATATATATATATAAATTTTCAAACAGTGATTATTGTACAATATTGTTTTGTTTTAGGTCGGCTGGGCTCACGCTGATATGGCACCGGGCATGATGCTGGGACAAGATGAGAATTCTTGGGCCTTCGACGGGTACAATGTAAGTTTGATCTAATTATATAAAAAGATCTGTGTTCACTTCATGATTTAGGAATATAGTAATAAAAAAGTACTACACTTACTTTTACATCGAGTAACAATTTACAAACAAATAAATCTTACAAGATGACATTAAAACACAGATTAAAAATGTAATTATCGCAGTCTCTAAAAGTACACGGCGGAGCGTCTGATACTTTCGGGCAGCAGCTCAAAGTTGGCGATATTGTTGGCTGCTTCCTCGACGTCACAGACCAGACCATTAGTGAGTTACCACAGATAGGGACAAAAAGGTGCTACTTTGAATTTTGGTCCTTAGATACGAATAATTACAGTGAAGTCACAAGTAATACAAAAAATGATCATGCCAATCTTAGCTTAATTAATGAAGATGGAAAGGACGCTGAATTTATTAAAATCTTGTGGGTATAAGTCACAACATAAGAGTATCCAAAAAAGTTAGCATAACAAACATAATCAGTTGAGTATTTTATTGAGAAACAAAACATTCGTCAATTTAAAAAAAAGCAAAGAAAATAGGTTCTTAAAACAACATTCGTAAATTGCATCAAAGTAGCACCTTTTCTACCAGGTCTTTTCCTTCTGTAACTATGTGGTTAACTCGTGGTAACTTTCCTCTCCACCCTATCCTCTGTTGATTGTTATGTTTACCCCGTTCTCTGAAACCTTTAATGTATGTTGTTTAAATGTTAAGGTTTTTGTATAAATCGTACTGTTCAGTCAAATCTTCGAATGTTTGATATGTGGTAGCTTGTTCTCTAAATTCTTTTACTTGAATTATATTGGCAATTTCTATTTAGATGCAGTCTGTGATTCGGTAATAAGGTATTTTCAAAATGAGATTGGTCCACGCATTGATCCTTGAGGCATACCTTTTGTTAAAAGAATGATTATAATATTTATGCTTGACTGCTATTACACATGTAAAATGGCCTTACTGAAATCACATTTTGTATTTTTCTCAAAATTTGTGTTATTTAGGTACTTTCCTATACTTCAAATGGTGTTTAGAAAGCAAAAGGTGTAAAAGCAACCTATACTATTCGCAATAAGGTAAATATCTATTTTTTCCCGACTTTCAAGGAGGAAAAAGTGTACAGCGGTAACACAGAGTCTTTCGGCAAGCAATGGGCTGTTGGTGACGTAGTGGGAGTGTTCCTAGATCTCATTGATAAGACGATAAGTAAATATCAGAGTGAATACTGGCTTTTATAGTGGCAGGAACATTTGTGTGTGCAGAAACTTTACAATTTTTGACTTCCTTTTAGTGACTGCTATAATTATCTTATTCATCTTTATTTATAGTTCTTTGCTTGTTACCTAGGTCTATATGAATCTTATTATTTTCTTTATTTTTATTAGTATGGCGCTTTTAATTAGAACATTTTACTTCAGTTTTTGCTTCGCATAAATATTATTAAGTTAATTTGCTTTATTGTTGCTTTTTTATAGTAAATTATCTTTGGTATTTTATCTTATTTTTAAACTAAAATTTTAGTTGCATCGATGTCTATAGCTAAGAATATTGTGCCTGTTTCCAAATCGTGTTTGTCTATACCTTCAAACCTATGTAAATATGTGTGACTATATTTTAAAATGTTCCTGCCACTATAATAAATGCCAATACAATTACTTTGAATGCTTCAACGCTAAACGCTTCTACGATTTCGACATTAGTTTCCACCGCATAGCTTTGCTTGCTATTTTTGATAGAGTCGCACTCTTGGAAAATTGATACATTGATAACGATTGAATTGATTGATCGCACCCTTTACTGAGATCATTGTTATTTATTTCACATTTGATTTGTTTGCCGATTACCGATTACTAGCATTTCATTTATTTGAATCAGACGTTTTTTTGTTTATTTTGCACTGTTTAACTTACACCACACTTATGGAAAAAGTATGTATTCATAGTAAGTCATTATTCAGCTTGTTTTAAAATGATAGTACCTACTATCGTCGTAAGCAAGCACTGATCAAAATGTCTTATGTGGAATATTCACTAATTAAAAGTAAATTTTACATTTACAATTAAAATGCGACCTCTATCTAGTTTTTGGGCTAAAAATAGTCTCTTGGTAAAGGGAGTGAATCTAAATTATCATACTGCATTATTATAACCCCTAGTAACAGTCGGGTAAAAGTAGAATTATTAAATAGCATAAATGGTAGAAAATATGTAACATTTACATACAAAGTACATATCTTAACTATGTGAATAACATTCCCCAGAAAACCTTTATTGTAACTAATATACCTACAAACCTTGATTTAGGATGAAAGACAAACGTAAATATAAAAACATCGTACCAAACAATACCCTCTTATGATTATTCTTTACAATTTCAAAGATGTATTAATTATTGCACAAATTAAAATCTGAATTTCATATTTGTTTGTTTTTCATCTTCAATTAATTTTTACAGTCTTTGAGTGCAATTTACTAAATTTCCTAAATATTACCACAACTACCCTCGCACTTTGCTGTTAATAGCAATAAATAATTAATGTTTTATTCTAAATATTTAACTTATACTGACTTTAGGTGTTTAAAAAATATTTTGACAATTGTTCTCACAAATTAGTAGCAAATATTTGTTTTAATTCGATAAAATACTCCAGAGTGATCCACAGGTGTTAGGTGTTATGTCTGACTATCGTACAAACCACTAATTGGTTGTAAAAGAAATCATATTCTAAATAATTATTGCAGTCCAAGTAAATATATTTCCTATATATTGGTCTTTTGGCCCGCAGATAATTAAGAATTACTTTCAATCGTATGTATTGCTAATCAGGTTTCTCACTGAACGGTGAGCTGTTAATGGATGCTCTCGGTGGAGAGACGACATTTGCTGAGGTTCAGGGCGACAATTTTGTACCGGCATGCACTTTGGGAGTCGGGCAAAAAGCTAGGTGAGTGGTCCGTTCATAATCAATCAGATTAATATAGTAAGAGGATGACAGATATGAATAATAATACTGTTACAAAAAATTCTGTGTAATCTGCAATTTTAGTCTTATCTCCACGTAATTTTAGTATATTTTTTTTAAGTAAAGACTTTTAAAAGGCAAAATATTTTAAAACAGGCTAACTTACGGTCAGGACGTGAACACACTGAAGTACTTCACAACATGTGGTCTGCAGGAGGGCTATGAGCCATTCTGTGTGTAAGTATTATATAGCTATAATTATACATTAACTGTAGGGGTATACATTATTCAAACTTAAGATAGATGTTATTTTGTTTTAGCAGCTAGTATTTCTTTTGTATTAAGTTCACTTACATAATCAACTCATTATACTGTCCCACTGCTAGGCACGGGTGTCCTCTCAGAATGAGAGGGATTAGGCTATAGGCCACTACGCTACCCTAGTGCGGGTTGACAGACTTCACACGCCATCGAGAAAATCTCTCAGGCATGCAGGATTCCTCACGATCTTTTCCTTCACCATTTAAGCGCGTGATAATTAACTATTTAATACGCAAATGACTTCGAAAAGTCAGAGATGCGTGCCTTGGGTTCGAACTCGAAAACTTTGACTTGACAGTCCTACGGTCATACCACTAGGCTATCATTGCTACGTATTATGTTTATATAATGTTATATTGTGTTCCAACTCCCACTCCGGATCAGCCCAATCAGTGGTTGATCACCAACAGGGCTGATCCTATATAGGCTGGCCTAATGCGAGCTGGCTGAATTTAAAAAAACCTTAATTTTATAAATAAACTTCTACGTTATCATTGTATAAACGAAAGATGACGATCAGTGATGTAATTTTACAGCAACATGAAGAGAGATGTCACGCACTGGTACACCAAAGACCAGCCTATCTTCGAAAACACAGATGAGATGATTGACACCAGGATTGACGTTACTAGGATACCAGCTGGATCAGGTAACATCTTCGTCTTCACTAAAGATAATTATAGTTAAGCGTCTCGAATGAGCCGCTGATTTAGGTACTATACAGATGTGACGCGTCTCTGAGCTATGTCACTGCAATTTTAAATAGTGAGGGATCAATAAAGAAAACGGGAGCTCCTTACTTGCTTGTAAAATTGGTGGTAGAACTCGGTTACAAGATTTCTGTATCCAAATATTCTTCTACCTTGGCAGGAGTGCTCCGATTTTAACGGAAATTACTGCACAAATATGTTATCTCACGGTGACTACGATCATATGCCAACCATGCCACAAAAGCACCTTCTTAGTCGACTGTTTATTTAGTTAATACTCATTATTATTATAGATAAATAGAGGTATTGCAACACATGTTGACAGAAATGTTCGCTGGGATATTTACAAGAGATTCACCAAAGTTTCGGATGAACGCATAGAAGACAAACATACAAAAAACATTCATATATATTTATATAGTTAGGTTAACAGTATGAACCTTTCCTCAGATACACCACCGTGCCTGAAGATATCTCACAATACATTCGAGACCATGGAAAAGGCTAACTGGGAGTTCTTGCGACTATCACTACCCGTCATTTGTCACGCGGAGTTTATTGAGTAAGTCTTTATATATCTTCTAGCGTCTGGTATATCAAACCAGAAGACGCAGTTTCGAATCCTGCCCGCGATTGAATTTTTTCCTTTACTAAAAAACAACCTAATAATCTTAGCATGGAAAATGCAAAAAAATCACAAAAAGATAGTTAAAAGGTAAGGTGGCATCGTACGACACTGAACTAACCGTAAAGTAAGTCGTGTAGGTTGAGAAGTAAGGTAACTTGCCTCTCATAGATGTCACCAACGTCACCTTATGACGTAAATTCAGAATGTGAAGGCAAAATCCCAATCATGCGGGTAGGGTTCGCGGTGGCTTAGAGGTCAGAGCGTCTGGTATATCAAACCAGAAGACGCAGGTTTAGAATCCTGCCCGCGATTGAATTTTTTCCTTTACTAAAAAATAAGTCTTCATATTATACTGAACTTGCATAAAACTTAAAGCTCGTTGAAGTATTCGTAAGTTATTGAAAGATATTGTTATTTTGAGGATGCCAAAATAAACATATTTTGGGTGAAGTGTGATGAAGAGGCTTTGAGCCCTACTCCTTCAAAACTGAATATCGCAATTTAATACTTATTTTTTACCGTCACATATTAACCTACACTAAATAAAGGCCTCTATAAAATATTTCGGTTAGCGATGATTTTTATAACAAACCACCTTAGTGACAATATTTACATCATCTGCATTTTAGTGAGTCAGAAAAAGCGAGGCGCTGGATAGAGATAAAGGAACGACAACAGATTTTGATGAAGGAGGCAGTGGAAGCCCAGATGCCCGCCCACATCGACCAGATCATGAGGAGTGGCTTTACCATGAACGATATCAAAGGTGCGGGGTAGTTATATTGGCGGTTGACCAGTTTTCGACCTTCTGTCCTTACGAATAAGGATTGAAAGTGGTCAACCTTAAATATTGTCGGTAGTATGTAAGATTGTCACTAAAATAAAAAAAACGCATCCTTTTCTACCTTGCTGAACTTCTTATTGAGACTAAGATTTTGTTTACCCCTATAAATTCAACCATGTTTTTGATTTTGTCCAAATGGATTCAATAAGCCTGATTTTTTGTCTTAATTTCTATTATTTTTTGTATGACGAGCAGAAAACGAACTGTTCATATTAAAATAAAAATTTCTACGAGTATAATTAACATCTCGCTGGTTGAATCATAAAGTAAATAAACAGTTAAAATGTGCTCCGCCATTGTTGTAAAGATTAGTTTTTTTGGTCCTTTTGTATTTTTTTATGTTTTGCATTTGTATCCTTTCCGGAAGGTGTATGCAATATCTGGAAAAATATGCCGTATAAGTTTGGTGATAATTACCAACACAAACTATACTAAAAGCACTAAAAAAAGCATGAAAAATATAAATTATCTGTAGGTATAAACATTTGTTACTGTGACTGTTACCACATTTTAGTGTAAGATTCAATTTTATCTTGTGTTATTCAAACAAAAAATAGACAGTTCTAAAGCAGAATCTACTGAATGCCATAAAAAATCAAAAACAAAAAAATACACATTCTTCGAGGCACCATTTCTTATTGCATACACCTTTTAACCGTATAACTTGCTTTTTACCTTTGTTTTCCCCAATCACCCTATAGGTTTGCACTACGAAGATGGTCAGGAAGAGGTGCCCAGCTCCAAAGTCAAGCGTCAGCCCTCGCGGCCACCACGTAAGGGCTCCATGACCAGAGGTGTCACTATACAGAATTACAATAACTTGCATCCAGGTTATTTATTACTTGGCTTCTATTAATGTTGTGCTGGAAACTGGCTTGGTGTTTTAGATAATGGCACAGAGTGGAAGCTTATAGCAGTGTTGTTTCATCATTTCAGAATTATGGAGTTTATAATATTTTTCATTGCCAAAAGCAAGCAACACTAACCATCGTATTTAGCCGTAAACATGATTGAAACAATAAATTTATGATCACAACACTTCATACTTCTCACTATACTGTTCTGGTTATTTAGCAGGGTTTGAAACGGCTTAAACTGTATTCTATAACAATCGTAAAAATAATTGCTTTTCCTTCTGTTTACTCTTGATTCTGATGATTGATTGATTCTACCGTTTGTATTTTCCTTCTATTGCCATGACAGTAAAATCTCATACGGGTGCGCCGAAGGATCAGTTAGCTATGACCATATGGTCACCCATGAATAATTTTAATGCACCACATCTGGATTCTTTGGAGGAACTGCATTTTTACAGCATACTGCAATATCGTTGGACAGCTTCTATTAATCCTCGTATTCCGTATTACAATTCTGCCTGTCTTGTACTGCTGACTCGACAACTCGTGTTATTCCCAAAATTTTGGTCCTTCCATCCGTATTGCTTTATTCGCACCTAAACTGGAATTTATTTGAACAGGTCAAGTCAATGGCATGCATCGATCTACTAGTGAGGCAGAGATGGCGAAATATGATCTGGGAGCACAAAACTTGGCGCCTGATGACAAAAAGGACAAAAGAGGCCGTTCGCCTTTCAAGTAAGTTGAACCTTTGAGCCTAGTTTGAAAAGAAATAAAATTTCGAAGAAAAGGTTTTAAGCATACATGGATGGGATAAGAAACGAAGGAGAGCAAAGAAAATATTTGTGAAGAGATGACTGCTGATATAGACGTATAGGGAACAAAACGCACTGCGTCTGATGATGATGATGATGACTAAGTTCTAGATATAACTAACCATTTATTGTGTCTCTCTACTAGGTTCTTTAGAAGCAAACGCGGTGAGAGCGGCGACCGTGCCAAGACGCGCAAGTCTAAAACCCCAGACCCTTTCAGTGACACTGAAGTATCACCTGAACGTGGACCCAGAAGACCAAACCCTCAGATCAAGGTGTCACAGGTATGTTCAACTTTACATTAAAGATATAAGGTCCGTTTTCTATTGTACCTCTATTGGAAGATGTTGCTATTTCAAAATTTGGAACTTATAACAGTTGTTGTGCACTATGGATGTAAAAAATTAATTAATTTGGCTAATTCAATTCTAACTGATGTTTCAGCTTCAAAATTTTAACCAAATTTATAGACAGGATCCTATGTAAAATATAAGAAGCAACTAATTTTTCCTCTTAAGTCAATGGGCACGCCATAATATACTTATACCTTGTATAAAAGGATCTATTTTATTTAAAAAATATTTTAATTTGTTAATTTTCACGGTCTGTTCTTATTTTATCATAATGTTTGCCTCATGATATCCCCTTGAATATATAACTACTGCATAATATCCTCAGCATTGACTAAGTCGAAGGACATTCATTTGTACAAAAGGAATCAGATCAATATTTTTGGTCCTTTCGCATTATTTTCAGTTTGTTTAATTGTGTTATATTTTCATTACAATTTTGTTGATTTGTCATGATGTTTGTGTCACAAGGCCAATCAAAGATATAACGGCATGCACGCGCGACCTAGCAGGTCCAATTTGTATGGAAGCCAAGTTGGTCTGAACGTAAGTCCTGTCATAAACCCTGTTTTGAACTAACAAAGCATCACTCATCGTTTTTCACACTCATAATTACCATTTCTAAAGTCACCGTGATAATCAGTCTTTATATAGTAAAGACGAACCTTACGTCCAATTAGTTTTTATATTATACCTATTTACAGGAGTAATGAACAGAATAGTGTCTAATCTTTGTGATTAATATTATGTCAATGGTAATTAATTCTAATGACAATACCTATTTGCAATCGATATCTTTAAACTTTTCTGTGAATTATACTCTTATACCATATAACGTATAAGTACTGTTCCTGAGTTAAGTAGGTAATACTGGCAGTATTTTGGTTCCTATTGTCGTATTGTTGTCTCCACCCTGCATATTATCTTTATAATTCAAAAATATCCGTATTTTATATAGTATAGAATATATAGAATAGAAAATCCCAACAAGAACTATCTATACTTATAATAAATCTGTAGAGAGGTCAATTCTGTACATGAAATATATTTCCAAAATAACTATCAGCGGGTGATTAGTGATCAATACTGACGCCAAAAATGCAATCAGTAAAATTATAGAAACAAAAACCACTCGACGGATTTCAACGAAACTTGGTTCAATTGTTCTTCATACTCCTGAGCAGGTTATAGTATACTTTTCATCACGCTACGATCAATAGGAGCGGAGCACAATTAAAAAATGTTGCAATAACGTGAAAATTATTTGATTATTTTGTTCTGGGAAGTGACATGGGTCGTTGATAAAGCGGGAGCAGCCGCTGGCGGAAGCTAGTGTAGAATACTTGCTTCGTTCATAATAAAATCCATCTTGTTTCAAGAGAAAGATCATGCTCAGTTCCTCAGACGTAAAAATAACAAATCAATCTGCTCCATAAACTTTTGTATCTATGCAACTAATTTCATTCTATCCTTATTTTTCCTCCATCACTTCTCATCGATCACCACCACCTCGACGACTGACTCCTCACAGTCCAACGCTCAGATGGCGACGCCGACACAAGATCGGAAGCAGATGACGACCAGCACCTTGGCTCAGTCGGCTACGGAGACCGTTGGCAACGAGATCTTTGATGCGGAGTGTTTGAAGCTGATCAATGAATACTTCTATGGAGTACGGTTGGTGTATTTTATTTAAATGTTTATATTTACTTCTTAGTTTTGGCAAAAATCCGTGTATAATATGCGACTTTCAGAAATGCCTTGTAGAGCCTTGAGTGAATTTTACACTAATACATTCAATTATGAAAGATAAACGACTGCGAGCAGGAGTCGGTCCTTCGTTCTCTGATTGATTGTATCCGAACGCGTTATCCAACAAAGCTGCTGTGAAATTCGCTAAGCATGAGAATATTTTAAATAATGAAAACCGGAATAATTAAGGTTTTGTCATAAAAACGACAAAAGCTTTATCTGAATCACTTAATATTCTTTCTCCAGAATATTCCCCGGTCAGGATCCAACACACGTGTACATTGGCTGGGTGACGACGCAATACCATTCGCATTCTAAGGACTTCAACCAGAGCAAGGTCACCAAGTCATCGGTCATTATCACCGATGATTACGACAGGGTTATTGAGAAGTGAGTATTTATTTTTGGAACCATTTTGCTTCTTATTATACCTACTTATGTGACATTTTATCGGACTACTCAACTGTTATTACATCTGATACAGGGATATGTTTCTCAGGGCTAAGTCTCCGACCGAACTGAAACTCTTAACTTGCATTTCTTTCGTTGCTAAGTTAAAATCTTACGCTTCAATCTTACCCCTTCTCCTGGGTACGGAATGCCCAAGGCAAGGTCTATGTGCTGTTCATTTGATTTATCTAAGAACGCACTAAAAACAAATCCTACTGTGGGATGAAATAGATCAAAGGAAAGCTGTTTTCACTATTTTCCAAGCTTCAAGTTTTATTAACTTAACTACAATGGCACAAAAAATTTACAAGTATTGTCTCACGTAAATCTACTTAATCCAACTCTTAACAATATAATAAAAAAAGCATATCTTTAATCGCTGGATCATCTGGAATCTAGAAACGTGAATTTTTTTCACAGTTCTAGAAATAACTTACATAGTCTAAGACTGGATTTTCGGGTACCTAATTCCAGCAAAATTGGGGACAAAAACCATCGCAGACAATAAATCAGTATACAGTAACTTAGTAAAATCAACAAGATTCCTAGTTTCTCTCTTAGTTTTAAAAAAATACTTTCAGCGTAAACCGCCAATCCTGCTACATGGTTCGCGCAGACGAGCTATACAACGAGGTGATGGCCGAGGCCACGGCTAAGGGAGCCTCGCAGGGCATGTTCATTGGCTGCTCGGTAGACACCTCCACTGGCACCGTAGCCTTCACTTGCGAAGGGAAGGATACTAGTATTAAGTTTAAGGTATGCAACGCCAATATCAATAACTGTTGGAATGAGTATTGAATAAAATTCTAGACTAACCTTTTAAAGGTCTCTCCATATAATTATATCGACGCAAAAACCAACTCTGAGAATCATGGTGTCTTTTGATCCAGATATAGTAGCACACTTTTATATGAGCGACACAATGTAGGGCAATCTCTGAATTGGTCTTTCGAGGAAAAAATCATAGTGACTTTCAGTAGACCAGTCCCAACTGGACTGCCTCATTAGTCTAGTGGTTCCAAGCGCGACTGCTACGCTAGAGGTCCTGGGTTCGATCCCCAGGTCGAGCAAAGTGTTATTGAGTTTTTCTATTAAATTCTCGGTAGCAGCTCGGAGTATGGATTTGTGTCCGGTTAATGGCAATAGGCTCTCCCTTTCGCGCCCTTCGCCCTTTACATGGAACCTAAACATACCGGTGAACTGTGGGTGTACATTAGTACGCCTCTGCCTGACCCTTCTCGGAATGCAGGCGTGATGGTATGTTATGTTATTGTACTTATCCCTAAGTAATGTCTACGAAAATTTAGCTTCAAATATCATTAAGAAATGATAACCGACCTCTTTATACTCAGATGGAGCCAGAGACCAAGCTGTTCCCTGCGATCTTCGTTGAAGCCACCTCCAAAGAGATCCTGCAGATTGAGCTGGGACGTTCCACGACCAGTCTGCCACTATCCGCTGCAGTGCTGCCTACAAGTGACAAGCACGTCATACCGCAGTTCCCACCTAGGCTGAAAGTGCAGTGCTTGAAACCACATCAGTGGGCCAGAGTGAGTATTTTTTCATTCACTAATGAAGGTCATATTTCCATATAATATAATTTACTAGCACTAATTACACCTACTTATTGACTTATGAAGGAATGTTCTAACTGACTGGGACCTGTGTTCTGAGTGAGTAAGCTTACATTTCAAATGATGACATCACAAAGCCATTGACGACACGTTTGCGCCACGTGTTGTGGTTTCAATCCCCACACGAAGCAAATATTTGTACGATCTACAGGTTTTGAGTCTGGGCATTTGTGTATGTGAGAATTTGTGTTTTTAAACGCACCCACGATATAGGAAAAAATCCTAGGATGAGGTAACGTATTTAAAAAAAGTCTACATTTAGGTATCAATTTACATTTTGTTGAATTAGCTTCGCTAATCTATTTATTATCGCAGCTAAAAATTGGTCCTTAGAACTACCAACATATAAGTACTGAGCATACACTTGAAATTAATGTTGTTTTTTTGTCTAAAAACAGCCAACTTCAAACAAGAAGTAGGTTTTAAATTCCTCCATAAGCCAAAGTTGTTTTATTTAATTTAGATCTTAAATATTTTTTTTCACTACTCTTTTTTATCTGATGGAGTATACTTCCAAGATAAAAATTCTACTCTTATAAATTCATGCCGACCCGAAGAAACGGCCCAAAATACTTAAAATCAATTTCCTTTTTCTTAATAGTGAATTATCCTATGCTAGGTACCAAATCAATCTCTTCAAGTCCACGCCCTCAAGCTTTCGGATATCCGTGGTTGGTCCATGCTGTGCGAAGATGCCGTATCCATGCTGGCTTTACATATACCTGGTAAGTTTTTAATGTTAAGACTCCGGCGGAATTGCCCACAAAAACGTAATACTAAAATAAATCGTAATCCAGACAATATTCTATTAAATTATGTTATTATTCGCATTTGGATACCGTACTATTTCGTCTAAAACTACTTTACTGGCAATAAAAACCGGAAAATCGTTCCAAACCTGATAAATTTATCAAAAATTGCATTCCCATACATGTATTTCCAGTGAAGTATTTTGACGAAATGGTACCTAGAGTAACGGTATCGGAATCCGAATATTAACAACATTTGATTAAATTGTGTTTGAATTAAGATTTTTTTCGGTATTACGTTTGTAAGAGAAATTCGGTCTCATATTAGTCGCAAATTGTTTACCTATTGATACGATAAGAAGATTTATTTGATAATCACCATGCATATTGTCTTCTACAGAGGAAGACCGCTGCATAGACATTCTAGAGCTGATAGAAATGGACAAACTGTTGAGCTTCCACTCACACACACTCACGTTGTATGCTGCGCTGTGTTACCAGAGTAATTATAGGTACGTTATTAGGAATAATTATAGAAATATTTGTATAATATTTCTATAATTATTCCTATTTAATTATATAATTATTCCTATAATATTTGTTGTATAAATTATATAGGTACCTATATACATCCATGATAATTATATATATATTTGTTTAGTACCCTGTAAATTGCTGTAACCTGGGTTCGATTCCCAGGTCGAAGAAAGCGTTTGGGTTTGATTGGGTTTTCCCATAAAATTTTCTCACGGTTAATGGCAATAACTATTATTATTATTAAAAGCCTGCAGAGTAAAGGCCTCCCACTCTTCTTCCACTTCTCTCTGTCTGTTGAGTTCTGATCATCCCGCCATCTCCATGTGGGCCTGCCGCGCCATCTACTACATAGGACCTAAGCATACCGGCGAAATGTGGGTTCTCTATTCGAATTAGTATCTCTGTTAGGCAGAGGTTTTCAATACGAGTCCTACATACCCTTTTAATGTGAATAAAGACTTATTATTATTATACCATGCCGCTCTGAGGAGGCATTCTCTGATCCATGAGGATTTTCCTTGCTATTTGTAGTGTAGTAGCACCTTACCTTTTATGTATGTAGTATCATTCTTAATGTAAGTTTAGTCAGTAACATAAAGTCAATCAAACCATCAAGACGTCTACATTATTTGACGCCTCAACGCCCCACATTGCATGGCGACCCTGCCAGGAAAGAAGCCAAAGGTAGTCTCCCTCCGGGGAATACCTACAGGGGCCGTATTATAACGTGTTAGAGCCATCATTTTTAAGTTGTAAGAAAGAGATGAGGCTATTTAATATGTAGAGCGGCATCTCTTTCTCACAACCTAAAAATGATGGCGTTAACAGGTTATAATACGGCCCCAGGTGTGATTTTATAATGTTTATGATGACGTGGCAGGGCTGCGCACGCGCTGTGCCAGCACGTGGACCAGAAGCAGCTGCTGTACGCGATCCAGTCGCAGTACATGTCGGGCCCGCTGCGCCAGGGCTTCTACGACCTCCTCATCGCGCTGCACCTCGAGTCACACGCTACTACCATGTACGCATACAATTTATTTTATTAATTTTTATACCCTCATAAAAAAGTTTACCAAAATAGGAATTTATGTATAAGCATTTTAATTTTATGCCATACGAGAACGTACAATAGAGAATTGTGACGTCACAACTCACTGCGCAATACAAATCCTATACCAGTGATGGCGAACCAATGACACGCGTGCCATTGGTTCGCCATGGCACACAAAGTATTTTGGGCACAGGACTTAGGTAGGAATTTAGGTAAGTAATCGAAACTCCTCTGTTAGTATCAAGTTAATAGACAGAGAAAAGAGATTTTGACTGAGATACCTACATTAATAATGTAGAATGTTAATGTTTAGTTCTATGACTGTCATTATTCTGAGGTTCTACGCTTGAGACCGTCCGACAGCACGTCATGACGTCATTAAACATTTGTATAGATAAAGTGGCAGACCAAAAAAGGTTCGCCATCCCTGTCCTATACCAACACTCGTTTTGCGGGAACGGGACCATGCATTCCTTCTTTATTAGCCGATTTACATTATTTTATCAGAATACGAATTGTATTTAATCATATATTTCACTAGGTCTGTTATTTAAAAAAAAACATATACCAGTCAACTAACTTATTTTGATTAAAATGCAGTCAGTTAAATATCATTAATTCGTCGTTATTTCGTCGAATGCTATAGTAGATGGAGTATTTACTTCACAGGGAGGCGTGTAAGAACGAGTTCGTGATACCTCTGGGGCCTGAGCTGAAGTCTTTATATGAAGAGCCGGACATGGGACACAGTCTGCGCTCTCTGCAGACGGAGAGCGTACGACCACAGATGAAGATGACGGATATCGCGTAAGTTTACTTGTCCAAATGGGTATTTAAATGTCTTTTTTTATATTTTTAATCAATAGTTTACATTGCCGTAGCTTTTTTTTATAAATAATGATAATTTTTAATAATAATACAATTAAATATTCAAAACTGCAATCGGATTCGGTCGATTAAACGCCGCCATCTTGGCGCCTGTTCTGTGACATCCGTTTGAGAAGACAGTTACGGTTAAATCGTTTTTAAAAGTTATCAATCGTAAAACGATTAGTAAAATTTATTACTAATTAGATTTATCAAATCAATTAACTGTGTATAAGTTTTCTAACTAATTAAAACATGGGAGGAGGCTGAAATCAATTTTATACCCAGTAATTACAAACCTAACCTAAAAGTTTACGGTGACGTCACAAACTGGCATTGTGCCGTAAGTTCCGTTTTGTTCCGTCGTCTTGTCTATTTTTTTTTAATACAGGTATTTAAAAATGTTAACCAAATGATATGTTTGTGATGATCAGTGAAAGTATAACGGAAATCAGCAACCTGTACTCGCCGTACTTCCCGCTGGAGGTGCTGCGCGAGTTCGTGATGCAGGCGCTGGCTGAGGCCGTCGAGACCAACCAGGTGCACAACCGGGACCCCGTCGGCGGCAGCAACGAGAACCTCTTCCTGTGAGTCTACAAGCTTTATGAGTTATCGACAACAATGTAATACACCTGTAGCGACATCTACCTAAACTAGACGAACTAGTCCTGAACCGCGCAAGTGAATTTTTCAACGCATATATACAACCGCCCGATATCAACCGCTGGGCCGTGGCCCGTCAGGCGAAACACACACCTAGTCAGAGGATCCTCCCTTTGGTTGGAGGGGCAACACACCTCCCCCCTCCCCTCCACACACCCATGGGCATAGAAAGAAAAAAATAAAAATTATTTATTTGGTACGAAATCTGACACCAAAGCAATGTAGAAATATTCACTAATATTCTAACCCGGAATACTGTTCCTCACTGCCTTTCAGATAGGCATCTCGTAAGAGCCGAGTAAATATCTGACTTGCTCGGTGGCAGGACCTCTCGGGGTCTGACTGGCTGGCGACCACCCTTACATCGGAGTGCGAATTAAGCACCTTGGTGTGTGTTTCGACTTTTGCGCGTAAGAGCCAGTTCCCCTCTGTTGCTGCGGCTCTGGCAGTCTGCAGTCCGTAAATGCTCTTAAGGGTCGGCATCAGCAACTGGAGTTGCGGGTGTCCATGGACGACGATGACTCCTTACCATCCAGGTGGCTCGTCAGCTCGTTTGCCGACTTAATCCATAAATAAGAAGCGTCAGTGCCTACATAATATACAAGTGTGTGCCCAACCGTACCAAAAAAGTGTCCAGCTCCGGCATGTGCCAGAATATGCAATTCTACCGCTGATATTCCCCTGGATGTTAAGCAAACCACACAGCTAGGGGGAGGTGTCATGGGTGGGCAATGCCCACTCTAGGAACCTCTTTGCCCATCCTAGTAAAATTGAAAACTTTCATAGTTCTGCTAAACAGCTGCTCAAGGAAAAATCCTTAGATACATAAATGAGCTATACCTACATAGACAGGGATATTACTAGAATTATATCGAGTTCAATCTAATATAATTCTCAAAATTTTCAAAATACGTTTTCTACGTTAGACGTCCATGGACCGATTCCCAGGTCAAGCAAAGTGTTATTGAGTTTTTCTATGAAATTCTCAATTGCAGTTTGGATTATGCACGGGAATTAGCAATAGGGTCGCCCCTATACCATGGGACCTAAACATACCGGCGGGTGGACTGTCGGTGTACAATAGTACACCTCTGCCTAATCTTATCCTCCTTAAGTTTATCTTTTTGTGATATTTTTTGCATTTTCCATGCTATGATTGGTAAGTTATTTTTTAGTAAAGGAAAAATTTCAATCGCGGGCAGGATTCGAACCTGCGTCTTCTGGTTTGATATACCAGACGCTCTGACCTCTAAGCCACCGCGAACCCTACCCGCATGATTGAAATTTTGCCTTCACATTCTTAATTTTACGTCATAAGGTGACGTTGGTGACATCTATAAGAGGCAAGTTACCTTACTTCTCAACCGACACGACTTACTTTACAGTTAGGTCAGTGTCGTACGATGCCACCTTACCTTTAAACTATCTTTTTGTGATATTTTTTGCATTTTCCATGCTAAGATTGTATCTGGTATATCAAACCAGAAGACGCAGGTTCGAATCCTGCCCGCGATTGAATTTTTTCCTTTACTAAAAAATAACTCCTTAAGTTTATTTATATATTTGGACTAAAATTATATTTATTCAAATAATTTGTAGGCCATTAATAAAGCTGGTGGACCGGCTCCTGCTAGTGGGTATGATGCGAGACGAAGACGTAGAGAAACTGCTCATCATGACCAACCCTGAAACCTGGGACCCCTCCTTCGATAAAGGTACCTACACAACAAAATTAGTCTAACAAATTAATTTATTATGTAGATTAAGTAAACAAGTTACAAATCATAGAATTTCAATACAAGCCCACATAGTACTTTTTAAGCAACTTGAGAAAAGACCAAATTTAAACAACTTACATCTATCTATACTTATAATAAATCTGTAGAGAGGTCAATTCTGTACATGAAATATATTTCCAAAATAACTATCAGCGGGTGATTAGTGATCGATACTGACGCCAAAAATGCAATCAGTAAAATTTTTGCCTGTCTGTCTGTATGTTCGTTATAGAAACAAAAACCACTCGACGGATTTCAACGAAACTTGGTACAATTGTTCTTCATACTCCGGGGCAGGTTATAGTATACTTTTCATCACGCTAAGATCAATAGGAGCAGTGAAGGGAAATGTTGGGAGGGAAAATGAGTGATTCATGAGAAAGGTTTCAAGCTATAAAACATCACGCTACAACCCTTAGGAACGGGGCAACGCAGGTGAAACCGCGGGCGAAGAATTAGGGAACAAAGTAACTATTCCACGCGGACGAAGTCGCTGGCAAAAGCTAGTATAAAGTAAAGTTAATGTTTGTTAATTTTTAAAATATTCAAGAGGGATCTTTTGCCGTCAAAACTGAATTTATCAACAACAATATAATCTTAGGTTCTATACCCAAGTTGAGCAGTTTCACAGACATTTGCGGAGACTCTGATTTTATTTATGAGACCCAAAAACATACTACCGTAACTTGTACATTACTACTTACACCAATCCATCCTTGCTAATATTATAAACGTGAATGTTTGTGAGTATGAATATATGGATGTTTGGATGTTTGTTACTCTTTCACGCCAGAACGGCTGAACGGATCTGGATGAAATTTGGCACAGATGTAGATTATAGTCTGGAATAACATATAGGCTACTTTTATCCAGGTCGGACCCAATTCGCAAGTCCACGCAGACAAAGTCGCGGGCAGAAGCTAGTTGGTAATATAAACGTGATGTAACTATGTTTTTAGAGGGCAAAGACGAGCATCGCAAAGGTCTCCTGCATATGAAGATGGCGGAAGGCGCCAAGCTACAGATGTGCTACCTACTACAGCATCTCAACGACATCCAGCTGAGGCACCGAGTTGAATCCATCATCGCATTCGCCCATGACTTCGTTGGAGATCTGCAAACTGATCAGCTTAGGTAACTAACTTATTTCTTTTACATAACGCTGCATCTGACGCCATCGCGTACTAAAAATCTAAAAAGCAACTTTTTAGATTTTTACTTGTCCTTTACAAGATCTATTAGACATCAATACTATATTATTTTAAGTATCATTGTACAATGTTGGCGCCACCAAAGTAGGTATGTCCGTGAAAACCTTGAACCTTGATTAGTGTATTTAAAATAACTATTAGAAATAAATATACTTACTGTATTGAAATATAACTATTTTTTACGGATTTTATCGCGTTGTATTAATATTATTTAATTCCCGACGTTTCAGATCCTTTACAGCATCCATGGTCACGGGCAGACTAAGTTGTTGATCGTCTTAATGTTGAAATTACTAACAGCTACATTACATTTTTGTTATTTATTAGCAATCCGATTCACGCAGAACGAGCTCACCGTATCCTTCGGTCTTGCAGTCTTGCGGTCTTGCCCGTGACCATGGATGCTATAAAGGATCCGAAACGTCGGGAATTCAATAATATTAATACAACGCGATAAAATCCGTAAAAAATAGTTTTATTTCAATGTCTAATATTCGCGTAAGTGTCAGAAGCCAGTATACTTACTGTATTATATATAATAATAGGGTTTACCCTAACGATTTCATATTTTTGAAAACTATGTGGGTATGTGGATATTATATAATAGTTTGATGATAGCAAACGACGTTACTTATTATGTAATATAAAATTCACAGTCACAGGTCGGTATTTGGATTTAGGAACCCACATAAAATCACAATCATAAAATCTACAAACATAATTATAAAGTCGGCGTATCTTCAGGAGTACACTTCTGCCTTACCCTAACGTAATAGCATATTATAATGACGTCATTTTCCAGACGTTACACAGAGATCAAGCAGTCGGACTTGCCGAGCGCCGTCGCCGCCAAAAAGACCAGGGAATTCCGCTGTCCGCCCAGAGAACAGATGAACGCTATACTCAGTAAGTTTGGTCATAAGTTTGTGGACCAAAGATCGCAATAAAATAGACTTTAATATTTACCTTAACTTCGGGTACGTAAAACCGTCGGTGCCGTTTGTCATACGAACATCTATTACAATCGTTTGTGGTAGACAGAAGTTCTTAAAAACCTGACAAGCACAAGCATAGCAACAGTCTATACTCCGAATATCGGTGATGCTCAAATATTAGGTTCGGAGGTCTAATGGCAGTCGCTTCGTGCAAAATTCAGCCGCATTTGGTTAGACTGGCCCCCAACATAGGGAAAAGACTAAGAGGACGATGATTTACATGAACCTTTAGGAATTAAGTAACCTATAGTGGATAATACCTCCCTCTCCCGGAATAACTATTATCCCGGTATTTGGAATTCATTAATTATTTATCGGACTTTGTAAACATTGGAAATTATTAATAAATTGAATATATTACATAAAGATAAAATAATCGGGATACCCAATGTAATCTCTTAAACATTTTTGTATATAATAACTTGTCAAGTATCAAAATCACAGACAATAGAAAATAAATAGTTCTCAGTTCCCGGGGCCATTATTTGGTTTACTGAATTATTACAAAATTAATTTATTCCCAGGTTTCAAGCACCTAGAGGACGAGGACAAGGAGAACTGTCCGTGCGGCGAGGAATTGATCGCGCGCATGAACGAGTTCCACGAGAGCCTCATGGCGCATGTCTCCCTACATGCATTACAGGAGCCGGACGGCACGGTACACTATAATGCCTTTTTATACATCTTAGATAATATTTTTTTAAAATAAGCACAAAATTGAGTACACTTACAGCCAGTCCCGATATCAAAACAGTCAGTATTTTTGCCATGTACAGTAATGTCAAAATTCTATCTCTAGTAAGCAAATCTATCGACAGATTTGTTATTGCGAATGACCGTTAGTGTCACTTTTCATATCTTAACTCCATGTGGGGAAGGGTTAGAATACTATTCCTCACTGCCTTTCAGATAGGCATCCCGTAAGACGCGTGAAAATATCTGACTTGCTCAGTGTTAGGACCTCTTGGGGTCTGACTGGCTGACGACCACCCTTACGTCGGAGTCTGTCGTAAAGCACCTTGGTGTGTGTTTCGACTTTGAGTGTAAGAGCCAGTTCGCCTCAGTTGCTGCGGCTCTGGCAGTCTGCAGCAATTCTGGTGTTGCAAGTTTCCATGGACAACGATGACTACTTACCACCAGGTGGCTCGTCAGCTCGTTTACAGACTTAGTCCATTAAAAAATCTGAAGATAGCTTTTTTTATTGTTATAATATGACAAACAAGCATACGGGCTACCTGATGATAAGCAGGAACCGTCGCCTACACATACTTGCAACCCCAGTAGTTTCACTAGCGCGTTATCCTCTTGAGACTTCAGTTGTTAAGTCTCATATTCCCAGTAATTTCATTGGCTACCCTTCAAAACGGAAGACAATAATGTAAACACAAGATTGCTTAGCATCAGAACATTTATCAATGTGGTGGGATCAAAAACATGAACCAAACTATTTACGACTGCAATTCTAATTGATGTTTCTGAATGCTACACAATGTCAAGTAAGCCTACGTAACCATAGTATAATAATACAGCTAAATGCTTGGTACAGGAGAATGCTGAACCCGAGGCGAAGCCAGGCGCATTCGGCAAGCTATATAACATCATCAACACTGTGAAAGAATTGGAAGAAGAAGCAAAGGTAATGACACAAATTAGGCCAAATCACTTGCTGTATTTAGAGTAAAATAATAAAAAAAATACTAGCTTCTGCCCGCGACTTTGTCTGCGTGGACATCAGGATTGGGTCCGACCTGGATAAAAAGTAGCCTTATTTATTAAGTACCGTATTTATTAAGTTATTCCAGGCTGTAATTTATCTGTGTGACAAATTTTATACAGATCCGTTCACCCGTTTTGGCGTGAAAGAGTAGCAAACATCCATACATCCAGTAAAGATGATAATGTATAATATACTCGTAACTGCTCGATCGCTTGATGTTATATTAAGCTCATTATTCTACGTCCTGGGTTCGATTCCCAGATCGAGCAAAGTGTTATTGAGTCCTATGACATTCTCAGTAGCAACTCGGAGTTTGGATTTCTGCCCGGTTTATGGCACTAGGATTGCCCCCTATTACATGGGACCTTAAACATGCGAACTGTGCCTAACCCTTCGGGGAATACAAGAATGAAATGATAGAATGATGGATTGGTGTCATATTTTACGCTATTTGACTATGCGTAGCTTCACTTCAATAATATTCAATATCACTGTTTATTGTGGAAGAATGTGTGGTCAAAACACCTTGGGTAGTTGATCTAACGATCTGTTTTTTTTTTCCTAATATTCTAAAAACAAAAAAAAACATAAACATGGATATATCTTCTAAAAGCAATCTACTAACATTACATTGTAATTTTGTTAGGCTATTGATGAACCCCCAAAGAAGACTCCTGAGGAGAAATTCCGCAAAGTCCTAATCCAGACCATCGTGAACTGGGCCGAGGAGTCTCAGATAGAAACGCCCAAACTCGTCAGAGAAATGTTCAGGTATTTAACAATAATAAATTAATCAATTCGTACCTTTTTTAACCGACTTCAATAAAAACAACGCTTACATTGTGTTTCGCCGAGTGAGTGAGGTTACCGGAAGCCCAATCCCCTTTTAAAAGGCGGACAACGCACTTGTGACTCCTCTGCTGTTGCGGGTGTCCGTGAGCGGTGGTAATCGCTTACCATCAGGTGATCCGTATGCTCTTATGCTGTCGACTAAACGAACGGATTAATGGTGGTTCCCAATTACAAATCAGTCAGTAGATTTGCTTACTAGAGACAGGATTTGACATAAGGTCCATAGAAATAATGTCAAAATCTTATCTATAGTAAGCAAATCTATCGATGAAATTGTTATTGGGACAGGCCGCTAGTCGATATTTGACATAAACTCTATAATATTTGACAGACTCTGCTTTTGATAGGTTCTAGTTTTCTATTATGTATTTCTATACATAAGTTTAACAAATGAATAACTGACAGACATACCACAAAATGTTTGAAGTCGGTTTCCTTTTTCTTAAAAGTGATTAATTTGTCAGTAACTGGAAATTTTACCTAATTTAAAAGTTGAGAGAAGTAGATCAAGGAAAAGGAGGCCATTTCCACAATAGAGACTCAGGAAAAGCAATTATCGTTTATATTCACTGCAACTTAAAAGTCCTTGATACTCACCTTTGTCTCTGAATCTAAAGATTCATGAATTAACTACCAACCTCGTGCCGTTTCCCTCGTACACAGTACAGTCCAGTACTATGCGAGAGAGAGAAGGCATGAGATCGGGAGTTGCTGCATTAAAACTTTCTTTATTGGTGCATAATACTAATATATCCTAATTTCTACAGCCTCTTGGTTCGTCAATACGATGCTGTAGGTGAGCTGATCCGAGCGCTCGAGAAGACATATGTCATCAACGCTAAGACCAAGCTAGATGTAGCAGAGATGTGGGTGGGACTTAGCCAGATCCGCGCTCTGCTGCCCGTGCAGATGAGTCAAGAGGAAGAAGAACTTATGAGGAAGAGACTCTGGTAAGTCTTAACAAGATACCAGTTTTTTATTTATTTGAGGCAAAAATAAGGAAGAGAATAACGAGGTGACGGCTGATAGGGATGAATGGAAGAAAGGGACAAGCTTTGCTGACCCCAAATAAATTGGAACAGCAATTGGTCAGTAAAATGATTTGGGACAAAAAGGACACATTGTAATAAAAAGAAAAAATAATGGTCTTAGTTTTAGAAACGTTGAATCCACACTAGTTGTCCTCAATTATGATAGTGGACGTGGAAAAAGAGAAAAGATGACGAACGTGCATGACGTCAATTTAGTGTCAATGTTATTCATTAATTAACGAATAAGAAGATATAAATGATTTATACCAGCCCATAAGTAGGGCTAGATACGTTGGCTGTGCAGATACATCTGGAGAAAGAGATACACATTGAGGAAGTGGCTTTAGAAATCACATGATCACGCTAAGGCCGAGAAAACATTTTGCTTAACTTAACCTCAGGCGCCCATATGGCCTTAGATTTGAATGTTTTTTTTTTCTCTTAATTACAGGAAACTTGTCAACAACCACACATTCTTCCAGCACCCAGATTTAATAAGGTAATAATATCATACTTTATTACACACAGCATTCTTTCCAATCTTGTGCAAGTCTGATGAACTGCTTTTTATAACTTGCCTTGGCAGTTCTAGAAATTATAACATTAAAAAATATAATTTCACTTTCAAGAAAAAAAACTATTTTCCTCTAACTCTTCAGGGTACTTCGTGTTCACGAGAACGTGATGGCTGTGATGATGAACACTTTGGGTCGTCGTGCGCAGGCGCAGTCAGACGCGCAACCAGCGTCACCACCAGTCGCGGAGGACAAGGAGAAAGTAAGCAGTTTACAAGAAATTCGTCTTTATTGATTTTTTTATTTTGTTAGTTCTGTCTGAATGGGATAAAGTCAAAAACTACCAAATGGATTATCATATTGTGGTTTTCACCAATGGACGAAGTGGTTCATGAAAAAAGTTAGATAGGAAAGAAAAGGTATCCTACCTTTATATCATAATCACCACGCTATATGCTACGACCATTAAGGATCCGGCGGAGCTTGAATTGCCCACAAAAACGTAATACCGAAATAAATCGTAATCCAGACAATATTCTGTCAAATCATATTATTATTCAGATTTGGATACCGATAATCTAGGTTCCTGCGACACTATTTCGTCTACTACTGCTTCACTGGACATAAAAGATTGGAAAATCGTTCAAAACTTAGTAATTTTATAAAAAATTGCATTCGCTTACACTTATTTCCAGTGGAGTATTTTGGACAAAATAGTAGCGTAGGGACCTAGATTACCGATATCGGAATCCGAATAATAACACAATTTGAGTAAATTGTATTTCAATTACGATTTATTTCGGTATTACGTTTGTAAGACAAATTCGGTCCGCCGGCCTCTTAAGGATGGGGCAATGCGCGTAAATCGCGAGGTACAGCTGATAGAATTATCATAATTTGATGCTCTCTCGAGACGTAGATCGTTCATGGGGACATAATCTGACGACGGACGTATCAGAGAATTAAGAAAATAATAAATAATATTTTCTTTGTTCGATATTGAGGAAGACTGAATGAAATCCACTAAAATAAACTCTATTGTCCTGATCATTATGATTAATTTCCCAGGACACATCCCACGAGATGGTAGTAGCGTGCTGTCGTTTCCTCTGCTACTTCTGTCGAACCGGTCGACAGAACCAGAAAGCCATGTTCGACCACTTCGACTTCCTGCTGGAGAACTCCAACATCCTGCTGTCCAGACCGTCGCTGAGAGGATCCACTCCCCTGGACGTAGCCTACTCCAGTCTTATGGAGAACACGGAGCTGGCGTTGGCTTTAAGGTGAATGTCAGAAGATAAGAAGTTGAGACGTTAAAATATTACTTCGTACTGGATGCTAAGTAGGAAAAAAACTGTAGTATCCTATACATACATATATCATTGATCCGATTATAGAATATATCCAAAGGTACGGTAGTTAGTAACTAAAAAAGCGGCATTGCAATATTCATGTCCGGCCCAGCTACACAGTAATAGATTTTAAGTACAACATTTTAACCACTATTTACCATTTTAAACAGTATTTTCCCTGAATAATACATTTTAACAGCCTTTTATTCATATGGTTATGTCCCTTATTCTTCATTACAGCAATAAATACATCCCGAAATTCGAAGGTTTTATCAGATAGGTCGCAGTCCCGTCAACTTTGGGACCTGCTTAATACAGTATGCTTTAGTAAAGAAAGAAAAAAAGATTAATTATTGACACAATCATAAACAATGCACATAATAACATTAAAAAATTGTGTCATTCAAAAATAGCTCCTTTTCAAGCATCAATGCAAAAGTAAAATATTTTCTTACTCCTCTAGAGAGCACTACCTGGAGAAGATAGCTGTGTACCTGTCTCGCTGTGGTCTGCAGAGTAACTCTGAGCTCGTAGAGAAAGGGTACCCAGACCTCGGATGGGATCCAGTAGAAGGAGAACGTTATCTTGACTTCCTACGCTTCTGCGTTTGGGTAAGTGACATTACACAGCAAGATTTTTTTATCACGTTCCAAATTTTAATTGAAAATACTAAAATGCCTGTTTTTTTAGTGTCACTCAGTACTATAATATTGAGATAATAGCATCACAAGTTGTCCCAAAAGAGTTAATGTTTGTTAACCATTATGTGTTGTATGTTAATTAACCGTTTGTTGTTCGCCACTAAGGCTACCCCTTCCGCCCCACTGTCCTGCGCCAGCCTCTCATTTATTTACGTGTTACTAGGTAACCATGCAAAATTGAAATGGCGGATAGAACATTTTATTATGAAATTTTTACCTATTTTTTTTTAAATGTAGTCTTGAAAGATATGTAATTACTAGAAAGAAATTGGAACGTGATAAAAATTCTTCCCTGTATACTGTGTGATTTAATTGACTGTGTAGTAGCTAAGCGTGAGGTTCTGTATATACTTGTGAGCCCATGATACAGGGCTTATTCCCTAGTGCGTGAGGTCTCTAAAAAGAAAGATTTGGCAATAGGCTCCTCCCCACTGATCTCTATATTTATCTATGCTATAGAGTATAGTAATATAGAGGTCAATCCTCCCCTATTACATGAGACATAGACATACCGATAAACTGTGGGTATACATTAGTAGACCTTTGCCCAACTCTTCAGTAAATTCAGGCGTGGTTGTATGTGTTATGTTATTATGTTTAAGGGTCCGGCGGAGCTTGAATCGCTCACAAAAACGTAATATCAAAATAAATCGTATAATAAATTGGACTACCGTACCAATTCGTCTGTTACTACTCTACTGAAAATAAACGGCCGGAAATTCGTTCCAAACGTTGGTAAAGTTATCAAGAATTAAATTTGCTTACATTTATTCCCAGTGAAGTATTTTGGACGAAATGGTAAAGTAGGAACCTAGAGTAAAGGTATCTGAATCCGAATAATGTCACAGTTTAATTAAATTGTATTTAAACTACGATTAATTTTGATATTGCGTCTGTATGAAAAAATCCGGGCCGCCTCTCTTAGGTGGTCCATCGTATCCTTTATTTATAAAATCAATCTGGATACTTTAACACAGGTAAACGGCGAAAGCGTCGAAGAAAACGCCAACCTGGTGATCCGCCTGCTTATCCGTCGTCCGGAGTGCCTGGGGCCCGCCCTCAGGGGAGAGGGCGAGGGTCTGCTGAAGGCCATCGTAGACGCCAACAAGATGAGCGAGAGGATCGCGGACAGGCGCAAGCTCAGAGAGATGGAGCAGGAGGGAGATATTAACGTGAGTAGTGAATTAAAGACTTTTGAAGTGATTTTTGTCACTTTGGCGTAACAGCTGAGCGATTGGCTTCTACGCTAAGTGTTGTGGATTCGATCCCCATACGGAACAAAAACCATAAAGATTGGTCTGGGTGTTTGTGTGTGAGATAATATGAGTTTGTAAACGCACCTGACGATACAGGAAAAAACCTTAGAGTGGAGCAACGTATAAAGGGCGGCTCGTAATTGTATAGTGCTAAACGTTCAACATCATCCCATTCACTGCCCCACTGCTGGGCACGGATCTCCTCTCAGAATGTGAGGGCGGTTAGGCTATAGTCCAATAGCCTTATTAAGGTTGGCGAATTTTACACACCCTCAGAAAATATCTCAGGCAGAATTTTACATTATGTCCTTAGTTACCATCCCTATTTTAATACAAAAATAATAAAAAACAATAGGGCATTACACCCATTATCTCTCTTATTATTATATTTTTATTTAAAACTTACATTTTCAAATTTCGCACTTATTTGACGAAAACACTGGGTGCAGTGGACGCCATATAGCTCTGTGGTCATGACGTCAGTTGGCTGTGTGAACAAAAAAGTACAAAGGCTGATCAGTTGACAGTTGACACTTTTTAGTTTAGTTTACACAGCCGTATGACGTAATAACATGGCGGCTACTATTCATGGTGTTTAAAAACAGATTAAAAAAATAAAAACATTGAATTGAATTTTTAAAATTTATTTTGTTATATTGTAAATTAAAACTGACATTTTCCAACTGCTTTTTACCTAAACTATCTCGATAATATATTTTTAGATTTTTTTGTTGTATACAGTAAAATAATGATAACATACTTTTTGGCATTTATTTGCGCAATTTCTAGAGAAATGTAATTCTTGCAATATATTTTGAAGGACTCTTTATGGACTCAAGGACTGTTTATTACAGTTCAGTCACCCGCTGCCGGAGTCCGATGAGGATGAAGACTACATCGACACTGGCGCCGCCATCCTCAACTTCTACTGCACACTGGTGGACCTGCTCGGCAGGTGCGCTCCAGATGCCGGCGTTATTGCACTGGTAAGTTAGTTGCAGTGTTTTTAACGAGAAGATATAATGAGTAAAAGCTTATATATAAACTTACGACATACTCCATTTAACAAATACATTAGGCAAATAACATTAAATTATTGAAATGATGATTTTTGAGAAATAAATGGCAACTGAATTACATTCCTTTATATTAATCGTGAAATAACGGAGCTAACCTAATTATATAACCTTAATTGTTATAATAAATGGAGTACTAAGTAATTAGGTCTATATATATACTAAAATACTGTTACTGTTTTGCGTATGAATTTTTTAAACACCTGTTTTCCATTTTATAATTTCCGTGTTCCTTTATGGATCGATATACATAATCGAAACTGTCAGCCATCAAACAAGTGATCATAGCAGGCAATTCGAACATATTAGGATGTTAGAAGCTTGAAAGTAGTGATGGGTAATTCTTGAGAACATTATCACATAGAGAACTTAGATGATTTTATAATAAACAAATTAGTAAATACTATTTCACGTAGGTTTTCAAAGACTGTACTGTAAACATTAGGACCTACCTAAACGTGAAATATTATTTACTAATTATGAAAGTGACGATAATTTTCCCGAAATTTATCCGAGAACTTCTCGAGAATGTTTCTGCTGAACAGAATTTACTGAGAAATATGTTCCAGGCTGTAGAAGCATATTTCTGTTATACTTCACGTCAATAGCGCACCATGATATCCAAAACTCAAATTTCTTCAATCGATTATCAATTTAATCTCCAAATAATAGTGTTTATTATCCATCGGAGAAAGTTGACAGTTTGTAGTAATGTGCTGTTGCCTATTCTCGCCCCCGGAGAATGCTCTCAAGTCTCGATCTCGACTTATCACTACTTGGAAGTCCTCACAAGCCAATCAAGCTTACTTAATTACATTAACTCTATTCTCAGGGCAAGAACGAATCTCTCCGAGCGCGTGCCATCCTTCGCTCCCTGGTGCCACTGGAAGATCTACAGGGCGTGCTCAGTTTGAGATTCACTCTCAATAACCCAGCCGCTGGAGAGGAGAGACCCAAGTCAGGTCAGTGTTTTAATGGCAAATAAATTGGAACAAGGGCAGGAAGATCATGGTGATGCTATCACATAGTAAGCTATTATCCGCAACTCCACGACGTATGGATGACCAGATTTATTACATCTTTATTCATTTTATTTATATTACATAGCGCGTATTTTGCCTGAGACATGTTTTGGGGCAGTTTCGGCGGAGAACATCATATCCCGGAGAGGTGTACTAATGTACACTATGTGTGTGGATTTGATGTATGCCCCCAAACATATTGCTATTAACCGGGCACAAATCCAACCTCTGAGCTGTTACTGAAAATTTAATAGGAAAACCCAATAATATACTGCTCGACCTGTGAATCAAACCCACAACCTCTAGCGTATCAGCCGCGCTTACGACTACTAGACTAAAAAGGAAGTTTTCATTTCATATATCCCCTTTTTGCAGATGAGTTTTGGAGTAATTTTGGTGAATAATAATTTAATAATCTCCACAGACATGCCATCTGGTCTCATCCCGGGACACAAGCAGAGCGTGGGGCTGTTCCTAGAGCGGGTGTACGGCATTGAAACACAGGAGCTGTTCTACAAACTGCTAGAAGAGGCCTTCCTGCCCGACCTTAGAGCTGCCACCATGTTAGACAGGGTCTGTTATAAATTATCCCATATATACATGTTAAAAAAGCTCCGTCCGATCCGAAAGAGGCATATAAGTATCCCAATCACATCATCAAATAAAATAAGAAACATTAAATATTCATGAAAGTAAATATATTAATGAAGTTCAAAATTCAGGATTGTCGGAAATTGCCGCACTAGGTTAGTTGACTGATATTTTTTATGTAAAAAAAAAGTTGACTATAAACAGATCAACAGAAACAAAATCACTTCAATTTGACTGCCTCATTAGTCTAGTGGTCCCAAGCGCGACTGCTACGCTAGAGGTCCTGGGTTCGATCCCCAGGTCGAGCAAAGTGTTATTGGGTTTTTCTATGAAATTCTCAGTAGCAGCTCGGAGTCTGGATTTGTGCCCGGTTAATGGCAATAGGCTCGCCCCCTATTACATGGGACCTAAACATACCGGCGAACTGTGGGTGTGCATAAGTACGCCTCTGCCTAACCCTTCGGGGAATACAGGCGTGATGACAAAATCGGTTCAAAAATAAGGAAGTTATAAGCATTTTAATTTTATGCTAGACAGAGAGCTTACTACAGCACATTGTGACGTCAAACCTTGCATGCACCATACAAATTCTATACTGACATTCGTCGACTATTATTTTTAATAAATCAAAGACCAATCAGTTAATACCCCAAAATCTAGCATTTTTTTTAATGTGATATATCTATCATAGGCCTTAGTGTGTTTGGCACTCAGGGACGGTGTTGCTGACACTGCGTGTATTGCCATTTCAATTTCCTGGATTTATTATTAGGGCGAGTACGTCAACAGATGGGAAGGAGAAAAAATGAAAATAGCTGGATTGACTCAAGTCAATGTCTAATCCATAAATTATTATTTCTTTAACCAAGTTTCGTGCCATAGAGGTGTCTTATAGAAATAAGACACATCTACGGCACGAAACTGTGCTTATTTTTAATTGAATTTTTCATTTATTTCCCCTCAGAACGATGGCTGCGAGTCGGACATGGCTCTTTCAATGAACCGCTACATCGGAAACTTCATTCTGCCTTTGTTGATCAAACACGCGTACTTCTACAACGAGGCAGAGAACTACGCCAGTCTGTTGGACGCTACTCTACACACTGTGTATAGGTATAAATAAGATATACGTAGCATAGTATTGTTGTTATAAACAAGGCGCTCTTCCACCTCTGTTGCTCAAACACTCCTACTTCTAGAACGAGGCAGAGAACTACGCCAGTCTTTTAGATGCTACACTACACACTGTTTATAGGTATAAATAAGATATTGCATAGTAAGTACTGTATTTACAAAACTCAAACTCAAACTCAAACTCAAATTTTTTATATCAATTAGACCATATACAGGTACTTTTGAAATGTCAAAACTACATGCACGGTTCTAAATAGTAGGTCTTATGGAGAAGAGCCGGCAAGAAACTCCATAGATACTCTTTTAAATAAATAATTGATGTTTACATATTTTTTATTCTATCAATGTGAGTATTGTGGAGTTTGATGTGAGTGATAAAAGTAGGTTACCCTCCAAAAGATAACATAACTGAATCCGGATTGACATGGCATGTAAGAGTTGACCAGTCCCGACAGACAGCACCCGTTCACGAGCATGACGTGTGTATCAGCGTTGTTCGACTCAACCAAGTTGTAGGGAATAAAACAACCCGACACACAACGCCACCATCAGCAGGACATTTAAGTGAGTATGACAGCCTCTAACTGCCAGAAAAAACAAGGCACTCTTCTGCTTTTCTTGATCAAACACGCGTACTTCTACAACGAGGCAGAGAACTACGCCAGTCTTTAAGATGCTACACTACACACTGTTTATAGGTATAAATAAGATATATCTATAGAGATATAGCATAGTACTGTATTTACAAACAAGGCATTCTTTTGCCTTTATTAATGAACCACGCGTACTTCTACAACGAGGCAGAGAACTAAGCCAGTCTGTTGGACGCTACTCTATACACTGTGTATAGTATTGTAGTTATACCTAAACAAGGCACTCTTCCGCCTCTGTTGATCAAATACATGTACTTCTAGAACGAGGCAGAATCAGAACTGTTTACAGATATGAATAAGATATACATAGCATACTAATCTTACTATCCATCATATTTTCTTTCCAGGTTATCAAAGAACCGCATGTTAACCAAGGGTCAGCGTGAAGCAGTATCTGACTTCCTGGTGGCGCTCACGTCTGCGATGCAACCTTCAATGTTACTGAAACTGCTCAGAAAACTCACTGTGGACGTGTCCAAATTGTCTGAATATACCACAGTCGCACTTAGGGTAAGTACCTTTCAAGATAGAACTCCAAGATTATTTTAACGTGTAAAGTATACTGATTACTGATATTTACGCAAATATTGGACATAACATACCATCAAGCCTGTATTCCCCGAAGGGTTAGGCAGAGGCGTACTTAATGGTCTTAATGTACACCCACAGTTTGCCGGTATGTTATAGGTCCCATGATATAGGGGGCGAGCCTATAGCCAGCACTTTATTAACCGGGCACAAATCCAGACTCCGAGCTGCTACTAAGAATTTCGTAGAAAAACCCAATAACACTTTGCTCGACCTGGGGATCGAACCCAGGAACTCTAGTGTAGCAGTCGCGCTTAGGACCACTAGAATAATGAGACAGTTAAAATAATAATAACTACTTCCTCATTACATATTTTAATTTTTTTAGTTTTTTTAGTTCAGCCTCAGTCCAGGATTTTTTATCTTTGGCTTCCTTATACCACGTAAAAAGCGGTCATCTCGGTTTACTATTATTAATTAAATGAACTACTTATTAATTAAATTGTCGTTGTATTTCCAGTTGCTGACGCTGCACTACGAACGCTGTGCCAAGTACTACGGCAGCACGGGCGCCGGACAGGGCGTGTACGGCGCCTCCTCCGACGAGGAGAAGAGACTCACCATGATGCTGTTCTCCAACATCTTCGACTCGCTTAGCAAGATGGACTACGAGCCCGAACTGTTTGGGAAGGCGCTGCCTTGTCTCATCGCTATAGGTCAGTTGTTTATACAATTCGATCACAATTAAAGACACAATTAGCAGACCCTTTAAGAAACGTTCAACATTAGAAATTGAATTTGTGTCACAGTCAAAACTAATTTTAACTAAGTGTATCGATTAAGTGGTAGGTAAATTCTGACTGTAAATTAAAGTGAGAAATTATGTAACCCTGCCATTAGAGGTTCGTTTTATTTTTATATCACTGTTAATAGGTCGAAAAATTAATAATTTTCAACTTTCAAAGTATTTCAATTTTATTTTTATTTTTTAAGCTATTGCATAGCTTCTATCGCGGGCCTTGAGCGTGGGGACCGAATCCAGAAATTCCGTAACGAAAAAAACCTAACACGCTTGTCTCTTTAGTTCAGCAACCCGCCTTTAGGTGGCATTGGTTGTATTACATAAGTTGATAAAAAACGCTATGCAAAAGCTTTACCGCGGCAGTCCCCGAGTGCCACACGTCTTTTTTATTTTTTAACTTCGTTCCATCCGGGTGTCCCTTGACACCTCTCAAGTATTTTTTTAAATAAAGTTGAAAATAATTTAATAACCTAAGGTGGGTTAACTTATTTTCATTTTAAACTATAAAAATACTAGTCATTCGCATACAGGCTATAGTGATTAACTTTATTTATTTTCGACTTTATTTAACCGTGTATAATGTAACGATTTCTTTAGCAGAGAAAACCACGCACTTTCTTCAAGAGATCTTTTGGAGATCTAAAAAATACGGTTGTTTTCAGGTTGCGCATTGCCACCCGACTACTCGCTATCCAAAAACTATGACGACGAATTCTATGGCAAAGAACAAACTACTACAGGTAAGTCGCGTAAACTTTGAAGTAACTACCGTCTCATAACATACCATCACGCCTCTATTTCCCAAAGGGTTAGGCAGAGGTGTATGAATGTAGATTTAGTATAAAGAAGCGGTGGTAGCTTAATGGCTATAGCGTCGGACTTGCGATCATGTAGTTGCCGGATCAAAACCCACTCATTACACTACCGAACCGAACGTGAATCCACTCATAACACAAGCCTCTCAGCTTAGGTTAACAATAATAGTAGTAATGTGGGACACAAATTGCTAGTAAGCTTTTTAAAAAAATTAAATGTACACCCACAGTTCGCCGATATGTTTAGGTCCCATTTAATAGGGGGCGAGCCTATTGACATTAATCAGGCACAAATACCAAACTCCGAGCTGCTACTGAGAATTTCATGGCAAAACCAATAAGACTGCTGGACCTGGGAATCGAACCCAGGATCTCTAGCGTAGCAGTCGCACTCAGGACCACTAGACTAATGAGGCAGTACACGAGGTAATGTAATAGTTACGCTAGATTTTTACAAATAATCCAATTTTACTTTCTCTCTTTGCAGGTGGTTCCGATAACCCACAATACGATCCTCAGCCGATCAACACATCATCAGTAGCCCTCAACAACGACCTGAACACGATAGTCCAGAAGTTCTCAGAACATTACCACGACGCATGGGCTTCTAGAAAGATTGAGAACGGCTGGGTGTATGGAGAGTCTTGGTCTGATGGCCAGAAGGCGCATCCTAGACTGAAGCCTTACAATATGCTCAACGACTACGTAAGTACACTATAATGGAAGGTTCTAGATATATTGAGAACTTCCCATACGTTCTGTGTCTATATGAAGATACCAGGCCTAACAAACGGACTATTAACGATAAGGAATGATTACGTAAAAACTTTGTAGTGGAATGTTCTAGAAAAGTCGAGAACGAATGGTATCGCGGCGAATCTTTACCTAACCTTCAGAGTATTTTTTTTAAATATACGTTTCCCCACACTAGGATTTTCTCCTGTATCGTGGGTGCATTTACAAACACAAATTCGCACATACTCAAACACCCAGACCCGGAACAGTTGCTTGTAAATCATACAAATATTTACTCCGTGTGGGGATCGAAACCACAACACGTGGCGCAGAAGTCGATCGCTCAGCCGCTACGCCAAACGTGTCGTCAAATATCGTCGTATTCATCCTAGACTAGTCTTATACATGGTGAACGATTATTAGTTATTTGTAGGTGAATGTTCTAGAAAGATTGCGAACATCTGGCTGTACCGAGAGTATTTTGTAATATTATTATAGTATATATTTTAGGTTAGAAAAATAAAAGTTATAAAACTGCGGGCAGTCTCCTATTGATTTTTCAATTGCAATTATTTGCAGAAATAAATATCGTTATTAAATGATACATTTTAATATACTTTTCAGGAAAAAGAGCGTTATAAAGAGCCCGTTCGCGAGTCGCTAAAAGCTCTCCTGGCCATCGGCTGGTCGGTGGAACACTCCGAGGTGGATATACCCAGCACCAACCGCAGCTCCATGAGGAGACAGTCTAAATCTGGAGGCGTAAGTTGTATATATAAACTGCATATCATCAATAAAACTTATATCTAGTTGGTATTACACAATAATAATTCATGTCGTGATAAAAAATATGTCAATTAACAGATTTAGATTACGAGATTCCATGACTACCAAGGGTGCGCACCATACACATTTAAAATTCAAAGAAGAGATTGGTTCCCGTTGAAAATCTCTTAACAAATTTTAGCAAACGTTACCAGGACAATTTTGCGATTTTGTTCGATCTTTTGAGAATAGTCATGGAAAATAATTTTCTGACTGCCCAGAATTCCAATGAATTCAACAAATTCGCGAAACTTTGTTGTGAGCCAACTTCACGAAAGTTTCATCGTAATCGAATAAATGGTATAGAGGTCTAATATTCTTAGATATTTATCTTACAATTAACTCGACTTGTTAGATAATGTTTAAATCAAATCTTGCAACACAATTTTAACTCTTTTTCTGGTGTTCAATTGATCTGAAATAATATATATACATACTCGTAGATACATATTTCGATTTCTCTTTAGTTTAAAAGATAATGTAACATACAGTATCTTTTTTCCCCCCTATTGTTTTATATCTGCATATTTTTTGCGCATGCTAGCCGCAGGAAGGAAGAGTCAAGGAACCTACGGTAAATGCTTATTGACAGTGGAAAAGTAAAAACTATTTAACGCCACTTTGATAACTTTACAGGACAGAGGTTTAGTTTTTTTGCCAAAAACGTATTTAATTTGGAGCACCAACAAGTATATAAGTACATGCTGTCAAAAAAGCTTAAAATCTCTCTCCTGTAAAGTTGTCCATTGTCTATATAATTATATTCCGATATAGAATAGTTGTCTGAAACTAAACTGCCAAACTCCTGATATCTCTTTCCCCCAAAATTAGTTATATGCATGAGAGAGAAAGAGATAGAACGACTTCGGCAGTTCCTAGCTACCACTATATAATTACTTAGATATTGTTTATAAGCACCAAAATATTGATGTCTGTTCGCACTTATTTATTGGCATGATAAGTGTTCTTCCCTTTACTTTTAAACTAAAGCGACGTAAAAAGAATGAGCCTTGTTCCAAAAAATAATTACTTTCTAAAAATTCCTAAATAAACTTTAATTATCGAAAGCTCTCAATAACTTGAAATATAATCCAAGCCTGTATCATTGATTAAAATGTCTTTATTGTAAATTAAATGTACATTTACAAACTTTGTAGAAATTAAGTATCAATTAAACGAATATGATTAGAATTGAGGGAAAGTTCATTAATCTTAATATTTAATAACGTTCCTTACTTATATGGAAAACCGCCTATATACGAAATTATCACTGTTGCATCACCGTATGAATGAACCGCTCGTTCACTGAACGAATAAATGAATGATGACCTTGTACACATCACTTTGCTTTTTTATCACCAACCTGACTTGTGTGTTGTTTTCATATCCCCGCAACGCACAGCGCCCTCCCGATATTGTGGTGAGTTTTAGTACTAATTTTTGATGACATAGATTGCTTAGAATATCTAGATATAGTGTAGTGTAGATATAGTTTAGCGTAGTCTTTAGATTATAGAATATTTTAACCTGATACATATACAACGTGACATATAAGTCGTTTTGGAGCCGAAAGGACCGTATTATACTCGTCATTAAAAATACATTTTACTATAGAACCAACCTTAAAATCAGGAAAAAAACAGCTCTTCCATATATTTTGTCGAGTTCAGTGTACACAAATGTATGGAACAGTTTTTTTTTTTCATTATTTCAGGGTAGGTTCCATAGTAAAAGGTATTCCTAATGATGAGTATAATACCGTCCTTTCGGCTCCAAAACGACTTAAATGTCACGGTGTATTTTAAAATGGGACAGAAACCTTTTGGGATTACTACAATGTCAGTGATATTATAAAATAAGACAAGAATACTTATTATATTTCAGCCTCATTAATTAATACGTTAATAGTCGATTACGTTTTGGAATAGAGTCCATATTCTTTTTAAAAATTCCTGCTTTTCAGTCCTACGCTTTTTTTGTTATTTGTATATAAAGTACATTATACATACCGTATTAACACTTGTTGATTAAAACCAGTGTTGGGCATTATACAATTAAAATTACAATCAATGAAATTTTTAATTCAATTTCTTTAATTAGCAATTTTAATTTAATTGTGTTGCGCTTTAATTAATTGCAATTAAATAATAGGGAATATGCACAAGATTTAAATATGAGTCAAATATTAATTTATTTATAATGTCCATGCCATACTTTTTTTACTTAATCGCCTTTTCAAAACGATTTTAATTATTTAAAAGTAGAAAAAAGTGCGCGATCAAAACGGAACTGACGTCAAAATTCACGTTGTGACGCTTTTGTGACGTCGCCGTAAACATTTCTGTTTGTCATTACGAGGAATAACATTGATTTCAGTCCTCTCCTATATTCGAATTAGTTAGAAATCTTAAAATATTGAAAATTGATTGGATAAAACGATCAATAAATTTGAAAAACGATAAAACAGTGACTGTTTTTACAGAAACGAGAAACGTCACATGACACGCGCCCAAGATGGCGGCGGCGATTTAAATCTCCGAAATCTGATTGCAGTTTTGAATATTTATTTTTATGGTTAAATATTAATATTTTTGTCAAAGAAATATTTTTTATGGTGCTTTAATAATGTAAATAATTGATTGAAAATATATAAAAAGACATGCATATTCCCTATTGATTAAAATTTGAATTGCTTAGTACCCAACACTAGTTTAAACTATAGAGCTTATATTGAATACGTACGTAAATCTAAATAAGGTAAGTTTAAGATATTGTGTAAAAGAAAAGCACTCAAATATAGTAATAACACTTTTTGGACACGGGTTTCTATTGTCTTTTATTTATGACAAAATCAAAAATATTTCTCACGATTTCTCATCAGGTTAGTAAAACTGTTGTCAGTTGCCAGGAGACGCAGGTTCGAATCCTGCCAGCGATTGAATTTTTCCTTTAATAAAATAACTTTATAACCTTAGCATGGAAAATGCCAAAAAACACAAAAAGATATTTTAGGCATAATTATTATGTGGTATAATTTTGCATGCCGTAATTGGTTTACCATGGTGACTCAAAATCTAGGATTTTTTATACAATATATAAAAAATTGCATAAGATTACCTTTGAAAGGTTAAAAACAAAAAGTCAATATTACTCCGGTACAGTACATCATGGTATCCAAAACTGTCAAATTTCTTCAATCGATTTGCAATTGAATATCCAAATAATAGCGTTTATTATCCATTGGGGAAAGACAGTATATGGTAACTTGAGGTGCTGTTGACTGTACCTTCTTCCGAAACTTTTTTTAAATGTAAGTAATTCAAAGGCAAAGTCAAAATGTTTTATTTCAATTAAACCACTAAGTAGGTACTTTTGAAAAGTCAAAACCAGCACGTAAATTATTACTCTACCGCCACTAACTAAGTTCACCCATTCCCCCAGCAGACTGACTCGGCAACCCCGTTCAATTACAATCCGCATCCGGTTGACATGACCAACTTGACTCTCTCGAGAGAGATGCAAAACATGGCGGAGAGGCTTGCTGAGAATGCACACGACATCTGGGCCAAGAAGAAGAAGGAAGAATTAGTTACTAATGGAGGTATGTCCCTAAAGAGCAGAGGTGTCCTAATGTATCTATCTACACCCTTAGTTGGCCAGGATATTTTAAGTCCCATGTAATAGGGGACCGAACCCAGTGCCATAATCGACGACACGATTGGCGTAGCGGTTGAGCGATAGGCTCCTGCACCACGTGTTGTGGGTTCGATCCCCACACGGAGCAAATATTTGTATGATCTGCAGGTAGTTGTTCCGGGTGTTTGTGTTTGTGAGAATTTGTGTTTGTAAACGCACCCACGATACAGGAGAAAATGCTAGTGTGGGGCAACGTTTTCTAAAAAAAAATCTACACCGTTAGTTGGTTGGGATATTTTAGGTCCCATGTAATAGGGGACCGAACCCAGTGCCATATTCGGGCGCAACTCCAGACTACAATGGAGAATTTTATAAATAAACCCAAAACCCTACGAATCAAATCCAGGACCTCATGTTCAAGCTTTTTGTTGGTAAATAGTTTAATAAAAATTATTAATTAATTATAAAAAATGGCGCCCTATTAAAAAGTCACGATACAGGAATAAAATACTAGTGGGGCAAATTTTTAAAATAAAAAAAAATCATAGCCTCCCTATTTTTTTGCCAATATACGAGCATCTTTGTTTTACAATAGTTGTTGTTTGCAGTTTCACTGGCATCCCAATACACTTTATGGGTCAAAGGGTAGCCTATGTCCTGCTTCAAGATCCAATCTATCTCTTTACCGATACTCATAAAAATTGGTACATCGGTTTAGGCGTAAAAAGGTAACAAACAGAATTACTCTCGCATTTATTATATTAACTTTATTCTGCCTTTAGGTGGCATCCACCCTCAGCTGGTTCCCTACGATCTTCTCACAGACAAAGAGAAGAAGAAAGACAGGGAACGTTCACAAGAGTTCCTGAAATACCTCCAGTACCAGGGTTATAAGCTTCACAGACCCAGCAAAGTGCCTGCTAGTGATACAGAACAGACCACTACGGGAGTAGCAATAGAGTTGAGATTCGCGTACTCGCTGCTAGAGAAACTCATCCAGTATATTGACCGAGCCACGATTAATATGAAGCTGTTGAAACCTTCTACCACTTTCAGTAGGAGAACTAGTTTTAAGACCAGTACGAGGGATATTAAGTTCTTTTCAAAGGTGAGTCTTATTACGTTAAATTATGTTCGAATTTACAGTGTGATCTGTTTTTTCTAAAGTAATAGGAATATCTCTAATTCCTGTTTTGACTTGTATCTACGTTGTCTATGATAAAATAATACGTAACTTGAAAGGGTAGGAGAATGGAAAGAAAGAGGAAGAATAATAAGGGGTAATGTACAAACATTACCCAAAAATACCCATTAAAAAATATCTATCCATGCAACATTGGCAATATTGCATGGTAAGATATTTTTTGTTATTTCTTTTTTATTTGTTAAGTTTGTACAACATTACTCCTTATTATTATTGATTTTGAAAGGTTTTCTTTCATTCAGATTTAATAAAAAATAGATAGACCGTTTAAATAACTGTGCATGCATCTACTATAATATTGTCTATTAATTTACAAGCAACACAAATCGGAGCTAAAATACTTCAAGAAGGTACATAAATGTAATAATGCGTGACCACACCATGTATCCATGTATACGCATCAAAATCATGCTGTATTTGTTTTTGCACTTATATTTTTACACTTACGTTCAAAATATATCTTACAATGAAAACCGCTGAACCTATCGGTTGCCGTATACATTTTAAATTATACTAAATTCTATGATATCAAAAAGTATGGTATTTGATACCAGAAATTCGGGAATGTTAACGGTTGATCAGTTTTCAACTTAATTTACTAACTATGACGACATGTTTGCGTAGCGACTGAGCGATCGGCTTCTGCGTCACGTGTTGGGGGTTCGATCCCCACACGGAGCAAATATTTGTATGATCTACAGGTAGTTGTTCCGGGTCTGGGCGTTTGTGTATGTGAGAATTTGTGTTTGTAAACGCCACCACGATACAGGAGAAAATCCTAGTGTGGGGCAACGTTTTATTTAAAAGAAAAAAAAAAAAGGTTGAAATATGGTTGACCGCTAACGCAGTTAATTCTACGTTGTCTCAAATTTGATTGGCTCTGGTATTGTAGTTGGGTGTTTTAAAACAAACGAATCTTGCATGCATAAACAACTAGATAAGATACAAGTATACCATAAAAAAAACGGACCAAATGTCAATCGCGTCAGTTTTTTTATTGGTTAAGTCGACAAACGAGCTGACGATCAACCTGGTGGTAAGTAGTCATCGTCATCTACAACATCAGAAGTGTTGCTGATTCGTTGACTTCATACTGCCAGAGCCGCAGCAACCGAGGGGGAACTGGCCCTTAAGCGCAAAAGTCGAAACACACCAAGGTGCTTTACGACAAAATCCGACGTAATGATGGTTCGCCAGTCAACCCCCAAGAGCAAGTCACATTTTTCACGCCTCTTACGTGATGCCTATCTGAGTAGCAGTGAGGAACAGTATTCTGACCCGTCCCCACACGGGGACAATTTCATAGTAGGGTCACAGGTAGGGTCATAATTAAAGTCCCATTTTTATGCAATTTGTGGCTATCGACTCAGGACTGCAATGGGTTTTATTGGTATTTGATTTCCATTTCTATTTTGATTTCCATTGGATCTAAATAAAGTCCTGTAGGGACCATATTGCTAAAGCAGCTGTTTACTACTAGAGGAAACATTTATTAGATGCAAATCATAAACAACTTTGTGTTGTAAGTCATTAGACCTATTATAGAGCATGTTGACGTCGTTGTACCTTTAGCAAATAGTCAAACATATTATATTTGCCACCTATAAATCATTCAGTATTATTCTTAACAAATAATATTTTGAAGCAGTGTCTTCAATATGCAAAACAAATTGTCACATAGGAGATTTTAAATTTGCAACGACGAAATAGGCATTACTCCATCTAATACTAAAAATTACCTTTTCCAAGAATTATTTACAGAAAAATATGGTAAAACAAAATATAACCTAATTAGAATTTTATCTTATTCACCTTTAAACAGATATTTCACCCCAAATTGTCACATTCACAAACGATCACAATAATTTTACCACTTCAAATATACCAAAGCGCTTGTCACACTATCCCACCATCACCAGTCAATATAAAACGATACTAAACACGAGTTCAATAAGGTATAATTTCCTGCAGGTGGTATTGCCTCTGATGGAGAAGTATTTCTCCACTCACCGTAACTACTTCATAGCCGTGGCCACTGCTACCAACAACGTGGGAGCGGCGAGTTTGAAAGAGAAGGAGATGGTAGCTGCCTTGTTCTGTAAGCTGGCTAGTTTGTTAAGATCCAGGTAAGATATATACTTTTAAATGTAGAATAACGTAAAATGTCTACCTTGTGCCTCGTGGCTAAAGTAATAACATACAATACCATTACGCCTGTATTCTCCGAAGTTGGACTCACTGCTCTGACCTAATTTACTTTGGTCCTCAGGCTCGCAGCATTTGGTCCTGATGTCCGCATAACAGTGCGCTGCTTACAAGTGCTGGTGAAGGGCATCGACGCCAAGTCCTTAGTGAAGAACTGCCCCGAGTTCATCAGGACATCCATGCTCACCTTCTTCAATAACGTGGCTGATGATGTGGGCCATACTATTCTGAACTTACAGGACGTATGTATTTTTAATATTATTTTAAACAGTTAAACTTTTTACGTATAAATTTCTCAATTTCTGAATCTCCATTACTAAATATTCTGCTGGTAAGCAATAATAAACATAAAATACCATCACGCCTATATTCCCGGCTAGGTTACACCCACAGTTCCCCCGTATTTTTAGGTCCCATGTGACTGATGGCGAGCTTATTGTTATTAACCGGGCACAAATCCCAAACTCCGAGTTGCTTCTGAGGATTCCATAGAAAAACCCAGTAAGCGTAGCAATCGCGTTTAGGACCACTAGGCTAATAAGGCAGTTAATTATTTATTTATTTATTTACACAAGGCACATCAACAATATAAACACAAACATTGGTTAGTAGCAAAATACAGAGACAAAGACTAGTGTTTATATCAATTATAAATATGCACAACATTTAGTTGTAAGCAATAAGCAATAATTGTTGTAATAATAAGCAATTAAAAAAAAATGGTAACATTATTATATTCCGGTCTGAAAGATAATGTAGCCAATTAAATTGACCCCTAACAACTGAGCTCTCAAGGTGACTACGCGTTATTAATACCACTGGATTGTCCAAACAATTTCTAAGATATCGTTTTAGTAAATACAAATTTCAAATTTCAGGCAGTATTCAAACGTGCGTCCTCGGGTATTTGATTATAATCTAAATATTTTTCTAAATAGGGTAAATACGCTCATCTCCGCGGCACCCACCTGAAGACGTCAACATCACTGGGCTACATCAATGGAGTGCTGCTGCCGATACTGACGGCTAAGTTCGATCATCTGGCCAACTGCGAGTATGGCGCTGATCTGTTGTGTAAGTACTTACCTTGCTTTCGTTAACCCTTTAACTGTCCCACTTGGGCACCGGTCTTGACTCAGAATGAATAAACTATACAGTCTAAAGACTACAATAAATACTAAAAATAATGTAGTATTATATATAATACTAGTCTCCAGTCTCTGGACTAGGTCTCTATAGTCTCTAGATTAGTCTTTATTAAATTCTCTATTGTAGTCTAGTCTAGTATTTTAGTGTAGTCCTTATTGTAGTATTGAGTCTCTAGACTATTGTCTCCAGTCTCTAGTCTCTGGACTATGGTCTCTATAGTCTCTAGACTAGAGACCATTGGAGGTTTTCTCGCGATGATTTAAGCGAGTAATAAATTAATCAATAATACATATTATTAGTAAATATCTAATGATACATATAACTAAGCTAACCTAACTCTATACAGAGTAGGTAAGTATTGGACTGAAAAACAAAGAGGAATAAAAGCAAATATTCGCCTTTATTCTGTTTACTCTGGAGAAAGAAATGTATTGAGATCATTTTCGTTTGGAGAAAACTACCAATTGATAGGTTTGTACAACTACCATAGAATAAAAACTTACTCAATCCAACTACAACGATAAAAGGACTTACATCAATTCGAACAACATGCTATTTTTATTATTAAAACTAAGAACGCATAAGATAACTTTTAGGTTGACATACTAATAAGAACTGTCATCGGATTCTGAGTCACTGTCACTGTCACTGTCACTGTCGCTGTCATCGCTGTCGCTTCGCTTAGAGCCCGTCGCATATGCTATTTTGCACTGTACACCACAGTTCCTCCTGAAGTTTCTCTTCAATGATTTCCCGCATTCAAATTTCGCACACGTAGCGTTTTGGGCGTAATTACAAGCTGCTTGGCATTTGTCTCGGGATACCTTCTGACACGCTTTCTCATACCTCTCTCTTAGGATGTTGAGCTCATGGTCTATCTTTTGCACGGCGTTATTTGATGTTGGATCATTTTGCACCGCAATTGGCTGGAAAATGTTATATGTACATTTATATGTCACCAGAAAATTATATTCTATATTAATATTATAGAAGAATATAATAAATAGAGTATTATAATCTCTCATTCCGGATTAATTATCTGATTCCGAAAATAAACTTATAGATAGCAACCATTATGCCCGAGTGTATGTTTTATTGAATTAAAACCGACACCTAATGGGGCCATTGTCTGATCGGGCGGCGGGCTCCCTAAGTCAGCCCCCCGCAGGTCACAGCTCAGAATGACCGGAAGTCTGGTTGCGCCTTCCGACGTACCTACCTACCTACCTACCTACCTAGCACCTACTACGGACCCTGCAGTCTTCAATAGAGTAGGGAATTTAAATATGAACTTACCAAGCCTGACTCTGCCCTTGGTTGGCATGCCACAGATAGATATCCTGCTCTCGTCAGGTCTGTCTGGATACCTTCAGCTGAAACCAGAAATTAAAGTTTTAAAATTAATGTTTTATATTATTTACTGGCACACACAAAGGGCACGTACCTAAATAATTAATATGCTGATCTGCATGGTTAGGCTTTGTCTGCCGGGATCAATCTGTGGGTGGCCAATTTTAACACAACGAGAGTCCGACAGATATTAGGTTGCTCAGTTCTGATAGACGTCGCTTCATGTAAAAATATGCAGTTGTAGCTTTTATTGGTTAAATTGCATCATCATCATATCACCCAATAGAAGTCCACTGCTGAACAAAGGCTTCCCCCAAAGACTTCCACAGGGACCGGTTATATGCCGCCATTTTCCAACGACTCCCAGCTACTTTTACCAGGTCGTCCCACACTGCGCTTTCCGGTACGAGGTCTCCACTCGAGAACCTTTCTGCCCCAGCGGCCGTCAGTTCTACGAGCTATGTGTGTTAAATTGCATAGACACACAATATTTGGCCAGTGCTAACGTTTTTGTCTGCTGCGCCGCGGTTTGATCCTTGCAAGGAACAAATATTTGGATAATAGCTAGGTACTAATGCATGTGAAATTTGTAAATGTATCTAGAATAAAATGCAAATTTCTAATGTGGACTAAAGTTTGTGCCCTTAAGAGAGGCCCATGTTCGAGATACAAGACGTATGATTATGTAAAAAGAAAATCTCACTCTTCAACATTCGCCGAAATGCATTGGGTGAATCTTCAAATTCTTTATCACATCTCTTCTTATAGATACTTTTGTAGCATGATTTCAGCTGACTTTTGCATTTAATTGCACGACAGGATATTTTGATCACATTTTTGCATGCCTTTAAAAAAAGATATTTATCTCTAAATAAATTATATGTCCGGTTCTGAACATAGGCCTCCCATTAGAGGTAGTTTGGGAGGAAGTCGCCATATTTGGAGTCTAGAATATAAACACAAGAAAATCTTATTGACTTCTAATACAAATAGGTAGATGACTGTTTTCCATGTTTCGGGTCTCTACGATCAGCGGTTTAGGCTGTGCGTTGATCCGTCAGTCAGTAACTCAGGATAAAGCGTTTTATATTTATAGATTTGTATGGCGTAAATAAAGCTTGACGGGTAACGTCATCTCTCGGTATTATAATCCATATTTCTTTAACCAAATTTTTCATAAAAATAAACAGTCATCTAGCCTTTCATGATTTAATGGCGATATATCCTAGCTCCAAATGGATTTAAAATCTCTCACGGTTATCTTTACCACGTGTTTCTGTATTCCTCTGGCAGTGGTTGTTTTTATTTCTTTCAGTAGAGTTGAAATTTATTATACACCCAGTCCTTGAACTCCTATCAAATAATTCTCTAATGTCGCTTGTGCACTTAAAAGCTCGGCAAGAAGTTTTGAGCACTTGTTTGCATGCCTTCAAAATAAAATGATTAGGATAGAATTGCTTTTAAAATTATGCTAAGGGGCGTTTTATTCTATACAACAATCATCAAACCTTTGCTGGATACACGTCTCTTTTCAAAATGTGAGGGTTTAGTCTATAGTCCACAATGCTGGCCTATAATAGCTAGCATATTGATGTTTATTGAGTATTCCAAAGATTTACAAGATTAGAAACTGCTGCTATACAAAATGGTTAAGTAAATCGGTAATACATAACTCATGCTTCTAAACGAATATTTTTGATGATTGATCATGCTATAGCAATCCGTTTACTTCCATTTTTAGGGTTCCGTACCTCGAAAGGAAAAACGGAACCCTCATAGGATCACATTGATGTCCGTCCGTCTGTCTAGACCCTTTATCTCGGGAACGCGTGGTATGGAGTTGAAATTAAAACCATTATATTTAGGTCTACAGTCCCTTGAAGTTGTGAAAAATCCAACTACTATCTAATACTAAGTTAACGTAAAAAAGATACGACTGTTTATGCCGCAAAAATAGGTATATTACGACACTCTCAATGGAATCAAAATTTATAGGGTATTTTCCGTTGACCTAGAACTTTGGCATGTAATAGGTACCGTCTTATACTACAAGTATAGGGAAAAATCTGAAACTATACATTTGTAATTAATTATAATATGTACCTACAAATTTGTACGGAACCCTCAGTGGGGGATTCGCACTTGTCCAGATTTTTTTCTTTTTGGAATGTATTGTGGTTGATTGAATTTATATTTCGCATGAAAACGCACGATTTGAAGTTAGTAGAACTTCGGATAAACTTTGAAAAATATCAAAGGATGATTGAAATGATTGATTGGATGAAAGGATGATGATTAATTTACACATTTCTCCCTTGAAATGATTTCATTTAAAGGGAGAAATGTGTAATCTATGTCCTCCTACAAGGCCAATCTTTCTCAAAATTGATTCAAAGGTTTAGGCGTGAAAACTTAAAGATTTTTTTATACTGAGATCTGGAGTTATTAAAAATTCATGTTTGTTTAAGGTGAAGAAACTTTCGCATTTAAAATATTAGTATGGATAATATTTCATGAACATCAGTTAGTTTCTCAGTCGAATTCTTACCTTGTAACATTTTCTGACGACGAGCTTCAAGCACGCGTCACCATAAGCCTGCCTTAATACGCTAGTCTTAAAGAGATCTTTAGTTAAAGCTTCATCATCATCTGTCATTTCTGAGGACGTCTCCACATCTGGTTTCTGAAAATAAAAATTAGATATATATATTGTAGGGACACTGCTGACGCATACAATTATGATTGTATTAGCTTAGTTACATTGCGCTGCACGGCAGTCGTCTCCCCGCATCCAAGCAGTTAGTAGTTTTTAGTTTATATGTAGATATTATTATTTGTTTGCATGCATTATCGACCCATTAGATTGTCCCACTGCTGAGCACGGGTCTCCTCTCAGAATGATTGAAGATTAGGCTATAGTCCACCACGCTAGCCTAATGCGGGTTGGCAGACTTCACATGTCGTCAAGAATATCTCTCAGGCATGCAGGTGCGCGTGATAATTAAATATGAATACGCACATGACTTCGAAAAGTCAGAGGCCTTAGATTCGAGACCTTTGTCTTGGCAGTCCTATGGTCATATCACTAGGTTATCACTGCTTAAATTATGTATTTGGTACCTACCATATCAACTTATAACCCTACAATGAATTTGTTGCTAATTTTGAAAATTTATTTTCCATGAGATGTTTTATTGGTAATGGAGCACTCACGTGTTGTGCTAAAAATAATGCAACATTACCTACGTCATCATCATTAATTATTGATGATGACATTATTCAATAGAATTTGAACGGAACTGTAGCAGCCGAGAGCAATTTTTTAAGATGTTTGAAGTATCTAAGCAAATAAAGTATTGGACTGTTTCATATTAGCTGCTCTCAACTCGGAGGCAGATAAACAGGATTATCAAATGTTTAAACAACTGTTCTTAAGTCAAAACCTAATTACATTTGGTGGTGTCTTTGTATTTTTTGTTACAATAGGACTAGCATATCTATACATATAATATGCTTTGTCCTGAATGACTGACTGACGGATTAGCGCACAGCCTAAACCGCTGATCGTAGAGACCTGAAACTTGGAGGGTGTGTTCTTTGTATGACCTAGGCATCCGATAAGAAAGGTTTTTTGGAAATTCAACTCCTAAGGTGGTGAAAAGGGGGGTGAAAGTTTGTATGAAAGTCCGTAATTTTATAGCGGGTGAAACCGCGGGGTACATCTTGTCATTATAAAAGTCCTATACATCATTGCGTATGGCTTTCATCCTTCGTGAATCAAGTGCTTTGCCGACATTTTAAAAGGGGATTGGGCCTCCGGTATCCTCACTCACTCGGCGAAACACAACGTAAGCGTTGTTTGACGTCGGTTTTCTGTGAGGCCGTGGTATCACTCCGGTCGAGCCGACCCATTTGTGCCGAAGCATGGCTCTCCCACGTAAAAATCTTAATCATCAATATTACCCATATCACTAAACATATAATGAATTATAGCTCCTTTGACACAAGTAACTTGCTGCTACTTCTACTTCCTCAGCTTGCTAGCTTTGTTGGTCGAAGATAAATGACTACTAAGAAATGTACTCACATTTACATCACTTGCAACAAATAATTTAGTAGTTTTATTAGAATGATTATGACTTCTTAAATTAACTGGCGCTTTAGTTTCAGCTTCTTTATTTTTTCCTTTATCAACGGATTCTTTAGGTTTATTAGTAACAGTTTCCCCTAAAAGTGCATCACTTTTAGGTATTACCTCTATTTGCAATAATCTCTTTGAGGTTGACTTAGAAGTGTTTTTAACATCTGGTGAAGGTTTATGAGTTTTGACAACACCATAGCTGACATTTTTATGTCCCATTTCTTTCACGCTATACCTCATTTTCAATTTCTCAGTAACTTGCTCCAAAGCTATCTCTGGCATTATTCTGGGTTTTCTGGATTTCCCTTTCACCTTTTTATGAGTGTCAACGAATATGATTTCTGGTTCTGATTTTACAACACTTACGGTTGTACTTGTTGTAGTCAATGTTGAGGGTGATCTTGATTCTATAGTTTCTTCTGTACTAGATGTGTCATCCGAAGATTCCGAATGATCATTCCCCGGAGTATTTTTTTCTATTTGTTTTCCGGCTAAAGTTAACGTTTCAACTTTAGGCGGTGCTAGTTTTTTTTCATTAATCGGTTTTTCATTAATCGGTTTAGGTGTCGTTTCATTACTTTTATCAGCATCTTCGTTTTCATAAAGAAACATTTGTGTTGCATGTAAGTAACTAGCTGCGGATCTTGACGAGGGCGAGTTTTGATAGGAACTTCTCTCTTGATCCCTGTTAGACTTTTTTTTAGTTTTAAAGAAACGGTTGGTATCAGTTTCGCTTGAGTATTCAGAGTTATCCAAGTTTTCCTGGGACTTGTATATTTTCTGCAATTGTTCATAGTTATTGATCAGCTCTTGTAGAACGTTGTTAACTCGAGATATATTTTTGATGACATCAGCGAATATTGCTTCTGACTTTTCTGCTTCTGTTTGTACGGTTTTCTCTTTTGTCTCAGTTTCTGGTACCTATATTCAAACAATTATTTTTTATTTACATTAATCATAATTTTATTTATTTAAATTATCAGGAACACACATTAAAGTTTTACTACCAAAGTAACATTTATACTTCTTGGCTTGGATGATACGAGTATAACCGATAATTTGGTTGTTTAATTTTATACAAAATGCCTTACTGGTCTAGTAATCCCAAGCGCGACTGCTACGCTAGAAATCTGGTTTCGATCCCCAGGTCGAGCAAAGTGTTATTGGGTTTTTCTATGAAATTCTTAGTAGCAGTTTGGAGTCTGGATTTGTGCCCGGTTAGTGGCAATAGGCTCGCCCCCTATTACAGCCTAAACATACCGGCATACTTACTGTGGGTGAACATTGGTACACTCTTGCCAAACCCTTTCGGGAATACAGGCGTGATGGTATGATAATTTTATACATGAAATAAGAAATATATAAATTCATCGATCTTCCTGTGTATTTATGAAAAACTAAGTTACCTCTATTACTTAAATATATATATTCATTCCGTGTTAAGTTAATAATTGTGAGTTATTAAAAATGTAAGTAAGTAGTTATATAATTACCAATACTGCCAAGAAACACGCACAATAAAAAGTGTAAAACAACATTTAAATTATTATAAGAACGAGTTTTTGTACGATAAAACAAATCGGCTTACACGCCGTCATGTGCTGTTTTATAGCTATTTCACAATATTCATTATATTTTATGCATTATTTATCGAAAGCCATCGATCCTCCGGCAATTCCATATTTTGACGTACCCAAGACTTGAACTGAATTATGTTGTTTCTTTTTATTTGACAATTACGAACTCACGATATAAAATACAATAATAATACATAGGCGTTCGATACAAGCAAAGCATATTGCTTGTATGTTTGTTGTCATATACGTTATTCTTTTAATCTGCCCTGTCTTTCCTCATCTTTTCACGAGTGAAATAGGTACGATACATTTTCCTATATCATGATTGCCTTTTCAAACACAAAGATCGCGAAAGACCAACTATATGTTGGTCATAAAATATAACTTTCAACTTTTAACGGTCTAATGGCTTCGATATTTTTTTAATGTGGCATACGCAAATGTTACGCCGATCTGGTATCGTGTGACAGATTGTTGAGCTCCCTATAATATGGTTGAGCACACAATGACTGATGCATGCATGCCGTCGGATGGGACTGGTCTTCTTAAAGCCGCTATGGATCTTTCTTCAAAAGGCCATTTTAGATACTGCCCTGCATTGTATCACTCACATATTCTGATACTATTATGTCTGGACTTCAAAGAGACCATGATTCTCTGAGTTTGGTTCGGTGTTTCTTCTCAGAGTTCGTCAGCTAAGAAATGCCGACACCATCTAGAACTTTAAAAAATTTACATGTAAAGGTATTTTTAAAAGGTCTATTTACAGAAATAAATATCATTTTTTATCATTTAATATCGCCCAACCATCGAGCTGAAGGTCTTATGTGATTCGACGACATGATTGGCGTAGTGGTTGAGCGATCGGCTTCTGCGCCACGTGTTGTGGGTTCGATCCCCACACGGAGCAAATATTTGTATGATCTACAGGTAGTTGTTCCGGTTCGGGGCGTTTGTGTATGTGAGAATTTGTGTTTGTAAACGCACCCACGATACAGGAGAAAATCCTAATGTGGGGCAACGTTTAAAAAAAAATAGAGACGGAGCATCCTTTCTCAACCCTCACCAAAAACTTTAAACGCTTATCTCGGATACATTATGTGTAGATTTAAATTATTTTTCAGTATACAAATTGTACTTAGTTATATTTTTAACTAAGCCTATTAATTCGAATAAATCAAACGACAGGCAACGACCCTATTAACCTAATATGAATTTTTGTCAACAGTGGATGAGATCCAGGTGGCGTCGTACAAGATGTTGGGTTCTCTGTACGCGCTGGGCACAGACGCGTCGCTTACACACGACAGAAAGTACCTCAAGACTGAGATCGAGCGGCATAAGCCTGCATTGGTAATATTTTGATTATTTATCAAGTTTTCCCCGTGAGTGGGCGGGGGGGCGGGTTAGAATAGTTCTTCGTTGCTACGGTCTGACTGGCTGGCGACCACCTTTATGTCGCGGTCTGTCGTAAAGCACCTTGGTATGTTTCGACATTTGCGCTTAAGAGCCACTTCCCCCTCGGTTGCTGCGGCTCTGGCAGTCTGCAGACCGTACGGGCTCTTAAAGCTCGGCAACGCATCAGCAACTCCTCTGGTGTTGCAGGTGTCCATGGGCGGCAATGACTACATACCATAAGGTGGCTCGTCTGCTCGTTTGCCGACCTAATCAATAAAAAGTAGTATTTTTTTTAAACGACTCCCCGAGTAACAGTTTGGTTATAAAGTGCGTCAAGGCACACTTTTACACCCAGTCTTGAAACGTATCCGTGGAACACACATATATTTGCTGAAACGTGATTCTCACAGCTATATTAATAAGTTATCGCTACCCAAGCAAGCAAGAAAAGCAAACCTCTGTCTGGTGCTTAATAGGTACTGAATGGAAAAGTATATTATGCAATAAACAATTTTATATTGATGTATCATCCGCTTATTTTTTCAATGTAACCTATTTGTCTAGGGTTCGTGTCTTGGCGCATTCAGTTCCACGTTCCCCGTGGCGTTCTTGGAGCCTCACCTGAACAAACACAACCAGTTCTCCTTGCTGAACAGGATCGCTGATCACTCGTTAGAAGCTCAAGGTAAGCCAAATTAAAATATTAATATTTTTGTTTTATACACAAAACCTAAGATTCAATAATATTTTGGTTTTATAAAATTATACCTACAAAATACAATACTAATCCCCAACAGCCAGATTCAAATAAAGTTGGTATTAATTGTCTCTAGTCCACAATTTCTGGTCCAAAACTTGGACCGCAAAATGTTTTCCATTCCAATTTCCGGATACGGCAATATCCTATTTGAAATAATGAATTATTGAAATAGAGAAGAAGTTCCGCAATCCTAAAATCTTGGCAAGTATTCAAAAAGTCTATAATACTTCTTCAGATAATATCTTAACTAAATAAACTTTATCCTCACAGATATAATGCAGAAAATGGAGCTATGCATGCCGACGCTAGAGACGATTCTGGGAGAGGTGGACCAGTTCGTGGAGTCAGACAAGACCTACAACGAGGCGCCTCACATCATAGACGTGGTGTTGCCACTGCTGTGCTCCTACCTGCCGTTCTGGTGGGCGCAGGGTCCTGACAACGTCACGCCAACGGGAGGGTGAGTAAAACACTACAATCTAAAATAGTAGAAAAATATTGAACAGCAGTAGAAGATACACCGACCTTATTGGTGAGATCCTTCAAAAGGTCGAGTGCGTAGTACTCATAAGATATATGAATGTGGATGAAGCAATAGAGGTATGCAGAATCGTAGCAAGTGAAACTATAAAATACTTGCAGAAACCACGTCACCATGGTGACAGCAGAACATATGAACCAACTACTCAAGAACGTGCTAAAGCTCATCAAGAAGAACATTGGCAACGAGAACGCGCCGTGGATGACCCGCATCGCGACCTACACGCAGCAGATCATCATCAACAGCTCCGAGGAACTGCTCCGGGATTCGTTCTTGCCTCTCGCAGAGAGGGTGAGGAAGAGGACCGACAATATGTTCCATAAGGAGGAGAGCTTGAGAGGTTTTATCAAGGTAATTTCTTCACAACTTTCAACCTAAAATAAGGTATTTATTACAGTTTGGCCGAATCAACTATGCGTGTCTCAGAAGTTGCAAGTGCTTTTTTAATGGTTTTTTTTTTTATTTCAAAACTTTGTGGAAGGATAATGTTTGTCGAAAATGTTTCGCATTCTTGTATACCTATCGTCCTTACTATTTTTAACACGTTACACCTTTTTATTTTAACCGTACTGTATCTGTATATTTTGTTTCGTTTGTATAAAAAAATAGTTCGGAATTATATACGAGTATTTTAATGTGTGTGTTATTTAAAACACATGTTTGTTCGAGTTCAAAATATTTGACAGTGTTTACTTTTTAAAAAACTATAGAAAAATATAGAGACTTAACAATTTTGTTTATGCTTTGCGGCGCCATCTAGTCGCCCCCACGCGTACCAAGGTACCAAAAGCCTGCCGCCAGATGGCGCTTAACAATATCTTTAGCTAACAGAAATATCAATCTAATTCAACAGGATAGGTCACTCCGATAAAGTACAAAGTGAGAAATGCCTTTTTCATAAATTACATAGTTTGTTTTGTCGTATCTTCTCAGGGACCGTCAATTAAAAATGCCGGCTCCTTCTGGTACCTACTAAACATTTAAAACATAAGAGATAAGATAAACCTTTACAAGATCTATAATTGAAATAAAACTACTTTTTACGGATTTTATCGCGTTGTATTGATATTATTTGATTCCCGACGTTTCGGATCCTTTACAGCATCCATGGTCACGGGTAGACTAAGTTGTTGGACGTCTTAATGTTACAATTACTAACAGCTACCTTACATTTTTGTTAATTATTGGCGATCCGATTCACGTAGAACGAGCTCACCGTATCCTTCGGTCTTGCAGTACGATAAAATCCGTAAAAAGTAGTTTTATTTTCAAAACTCAAAACTTAATTTTTTTATTTCAATTAGACCATATACAGGTACTTTTGAAATGTCAAAACTACATGCACGGTTCCAAATAGTAGGTCTTATGGAGAAGAGCCGGCAAGAAACTCCATAGATACTCTTTTAAATAATTAATTGATGTTTACATATTTTTTATTCTATCAATGTGAGTATTGTGGAGTTTGATGTGAGTGATAAAAGTAGGTTACCCTCCAAAAGATAACATAACTGAATCCGGATTGACATGGCATGTAAGAGTTGACCAGTCCCGACAGACAGCACCCGTTCACGAGCATGACGTGTGTATCAGCGTTGTTCGACTCAACAAAGTTGTAGGGAATAAAATTTCAATGTCTAATATTCGCGTAAGTGTCAGAACCCAGTAAGATCTATAATTTTTTGGAAATATGTCATGTATTTATAATTAGGGTACCGTACCTCAAAAAGAAAAATGAAACCCTTATAGGATCACTTTGTTGTCCTCCGTCTGTCTGTCTGTTTGTCAAGACCCTTTATCTCGGGAACGCGTGAAGGTTATCGAGTTGAAATTAAAACCATATAGTCCGGTCTACATTCTCTTGAAACTTCTAAGTTAACGTAAAAAAACGATACGGCCGTTTATCCCGCGAAAAACGTATATTTCGACACTCTTAAGGGAATCAAAATTTATAGGGTATTTTCGACCTAGAACTATGAAATTTGGCAAGTAATACCGTCTTATTCTACAAGTGTAGGGAAAAGTCAGAAAACTATACATTTGTAATTAATTATAATATGTACCTACAAATTTGTACGGAACCCTCTGTGGGCGAGTCCGACTCGCGCTTGCTTTTGATGTAATCTTAATTTGTTTTCCTCCAGTCATCCACCGACGACACTTCTCAAGTGGAATCCCAGATCCAAGAAGACTGGCAGCTGCTGGTTCGCGACATATACTCCTTCTACCCGCTGCTCATCAAATACGTGGACTTACAGAGGAACCACTGGCTCAGAAATAATGTGCCAGGTATGAATGAACTTTAGCCTTGTCAATGCTGACGGATATGTTTTGGCTAGTGAGAACTTGTATTGCGCTTTAACTTCAGTTGTTCCGTGACAGGCATTCGCAAAAGGAAATTGGAGTCAATTAAATATTTCATTAGATACCTTCGGACTTTCAATTATTATCCTGCACACGGTCACCCCCAGAAGCCTCAAGCGCAGTCAAAACGGCATTTCGGGAGAACACAAGGGCGATGCACATGGATGAGTAGTTGAGCCTCACAAGACTTGCTCACTCCAAGAAATTCATAAGTTCCTCATCGAGATGGCAAAATGTCATTTGGAACTCCAGCAGGCGGCAGGACACTTCGGGACTAACTCTCCTACAAAAGATGGGTTTGACAAAGACATCAGCCTGCAGTGTCTGCAAAAGGGAAATTGAGAGCATGGAACACCTTCTGTGTACACAATAAATATTTATAATCTTACCCCATATTCATAAAAATATAAATCGTCTCGTAATTATTGTTTTAATGTTTGATATTCGCAGAGGCGGAAGAGCTGTACAATCACGTGGCGGAGATATTCAACATCTGGTCCAAGAGCCAGTACTTCCTGAAGGAGGAGCAGAACTTCATATCTGCCAATGAGATCGATAACATGGTAAGCTAAATAAAAACAATAAGTACTACAATTATCGTTATAGAAAACTTCAAAAATGTCAGGTGCGTAGTACTCGCAACCGGCGCGTATGTACGAGAAGATGTATGAATGTGGGATAAGCAATTTTTTTTGGTTTGGAGGGCAAACTAGCAGACGGATCGCCTAATGGTACGCGATTACCGCCGCCCTTGGACACCCGCAACACCAGAGGAGTCACGAGTGCGTTGCCGACCTTTTAAAAGGGGATTGGGCCTCCGGTAACCTCACTCACTCGGTGAAACACAACGTAAGCGTTGTTTAACGCCGGTTTTCTGTGAGAATTAAAGATGTATGCAAGAATCGTAGCAAGTGGCGGTCTATAGTTTCTGCCTTCCCCTGTGGGAGAAAGGCGTGAATGTACGTATGTATCGTCATGGAAAGTCGCGAAAACCGGCCACTGGTTGTCCCCCCTCAACTATCGATACCACACCAGCACCGATACCTTAAGGATAGACTGTCATAAGTGTTTGTATAATAACTGGGTCTCGATGTGTTTAAGAATGACCATGACCATGATTCTCTGAGTTTGTTTCGGTGTTTCTTCTCAGAGGTCGTCAGTTAGGAAATGCCGAAGCCATCTAGCTAAAAAAAACCCAAACCATTGACATGTAAATGTATCTCTAAAGATCTACTTGCAGAATAAATAATTTCATTTCATTTCAATGACCCATCTAGAGACTGACCGCGGCATGCACAGCTTAACCTCTCAAATCGATTGATCAGCATAGTTAATACTTAGCTACGACCATCACTAATCCATCTATTTTTTTTTTTCTTTTTAAAAAGGTTACCAGCAATGAGATGAAATTCTTCATTCTACATGACGGATGTTCTTATTCTTCCTCATTTTTATCAGGTGCTGATCATGCCCACAGCGACGAGAAGAGTGACAGCAGTCGTAGATGGTACTCCTCAGGCTGGTGGAAAGGTATGAATGAAATTTATTAATAAGGTTTCATTAATTTTCACATAATAATTTGATGAATGATTTTTCATATGGAAACAAATTTAAAACATAATTATACTAAAAATAACTTGATTTTAAAACACAAATCACACCTTAAAACACATTTTTTACACTTTTTACCATTAAGGGACTTTCGCTACTTATACAAAAGTATTACAATGTACCTAATACATGTTTTCTAACAAATTATACAGGGCTATTTCTAAAAGTTGTTACTTTTGGAAATATATTAACATTTTTTCATCTTCAAATACCAACTCTTTTAAATAATAATAAACAAAACTTTGACTGCCTCATTAGTCTAGTGGTCCCAAGCGCGACTGCTACGCTAGAGGTCCTGGGTTCGATCCCCAGGTCGAGCAGTGTTATTGAGTTTTCTATGAAATTCTCAGTAGCAGCTCTAGTCGGAATCTGGATTTGTGCCCGGTTAATGGCTATAGGCTCGCCCCCTATAACATGGGACCTAAACATACCAGGTGAACTGGGGGTGTACATTAAGTACGCCTCTGCCTAACCCTTCGGGGAATACAGGCGTGATGGCATGTTATGTTAAAACTTTACATATGTTTCATAAAAGTAACTTGTTTAACTAATACACGATAACTTATCTCCAGATAAAGATACTTGTAAGTATTCAAAACTCATACAGCAGTATGAGGAACACGATAACATATTATACAGGGGTTATACACCTTTACAATTACTTCTATAACCACTGTTAATTTTATAAACGCAGCACTCAGAGATGTCGATTATAGAATGAATTCTAACGATTGCACAAGTATGACCAGTAGGTACTATCAGCCAACTCCATATCTAGCCATTTTGAAAACAAAATCCTGTGCATAAGGTGGTGTTGGCTTTTAGGAATTAAATAATATAAATATGACAGGATAAAATCCATAAAAAGTAGTTTTATTTCAATATCTTTTTTGTTTATATGATTAAAGATACGATTTCGACATCATAAAAAGGACGATGATATTGGTTGATAACCGTAGGTAAGCATTGGAATAGCAGCCGAGGCTGCAAGCAAATATAGCCCTTACGGTGGCTAGATATGGCGTTGGCCGACAGTACATATATGTCACGATACGTGGCTAATATGTATAAACAATATTTAAGAGAGGTAGGGCATAGTGGAATCTAATAATTCCACTCATAATTGGAGCGACTCGACTGGGGAAGTATCTCCACCTTGCAGAAAATCGTAGCCAAATAACATAGCTCCGTGCTATGTTGTGTACCGAACGGTGAGCAAGGTCGCCAGAGCTCCGCAAGGAAGCGTTTTGTTGGCAGATAGGGTATCACGGATTGTCCTATGCTGCCAGCCCAGCTATTCCTCATTTAGTTACAGGGTCGGCAACGCGCGAGTGATATCCCTGGTGTTGCAAGCGTTCATACGGTAACCGCTTACCATCAGGCGGCCGTATGCTTGTTTGCCACCTTAGTGGTATAAAAAAAACTATCTATTCAATACATATCTGTGTTCCCGTAAGGGTTAGATATAGGTCATTCAAGTCATTCAGGTCTACAACCTACAGTTCGTTGGTACATTTTTAGGTTTTATGTAATAGGGAGCGAGCATATTGTCATTATCTGGCCACCAAACTCCGAGCTACACAGAGAATTTTGTGCTGTCTTATTAGGTGTAAATCCCGGGACACTGACAATCACCTATTCGTCCCCGCACCACGTGCCCCAGGAGTAGGGCCCATCCTCACGTTCTGGAGACCTGGGTCTCCAAGAATGTAAGAGCAGAACGTAAGAGTATGACATGGAGATCTTCAAACGGCGCGTACAGGGCTCTTAAGGGCCGGCAACGCATCAGCAGCTCCTATAGTGAATCAGATGTCCATGGGCGACGATAACTACTTACCATCAGGTGGCTCGTCTGCTCGTTTGCCGACGTCTTAATATAAAAAAAAAACACAACTGCGCAATTACGATCTCCTGACATTAGCGATGGCGTACTTTGAGATTCCTATGAGAGTTTGCGGTATATATGTAGGAATCGCCATAATAATAATAACCTGTAATTCAAAACGGTCAACAGCACAGCATGGTATCCAAAACGTGTGTATGTCAAATTTCTTCAATCGATTTTCGATTTAATCTCAAAATAATAGAGTTTATTATCCATTGGGGAAATTTGAGTTTGAACTCAAACTCAAACTCAAACTCAAATTTTTTATTTCAATTAGACCATATACAGGTACTTTTGAAATGTCAAAACTACAAGCACGGTTCCAAATAGTAGGTCTTATGGAGAAGAGCCGGCAAGAAACTCCATAGATACTCTTTTAAATAAATAATTGATGTTTACATATTTTTTATTCTATCAATGTGAGTATTGTGGAGTTTGATGTGAGTGATAAAAGTAGGTTACCCTCCAAAAGATAACATAACTGAATTGACATGGCATGTAAGAGTTGACCAGTCCCGACAGACAGCACCCGTTCACGAGCATGACGTGTGTATCAGCGTTGTTCGACTCAACCAAGTTGTAGGGAATAAAACAACCCGACACACAACGCCACCATCAGCAGGACATTTAAGTGAGCATGACAGCCTCTAACTGCCAGAAAATCGAAAGACTTTGATCTGGTTTTGTGATCGTAACATCAGTCTACACAATACTCACACTTCACAAATTTTTGTTACCATATACATAAGGACAAAAAAAAAAGTCCAGAAATAGTAAATAATAAATAATAAATAAAACATGTCACTTGGAAAAATAAAACATGTCCAAAGGAAATTAATATGTCAAAAATTGAGGTGTCATCCATGAATGAAAGAGCCCGGTTCATTTGAGCGGCTTAATCCCAAGCATTTTTGTCGTCTATATAATCTCTGACTGTATAGAATGCTTTTTTACACAGTTTTTGCTTGACCACAGTCTTGAATTTATTTAAACTTAGATTTTGAATATGACTTGGGATTTTGTTGTAGAAACGTACACCTTGGCACCTAAAGGAGTTACTAATTTTTTGGAGCCTAGTCAATGGTAATATCAGTTTATTTTTGTTTCTGGTATTGACACTGTGAATATCGGTTTTTTTACAAAAACTATTAATGTTTTTTTTGACATAAATAATATTTTCAAATATATACTGCGATGCTAGCGTCATTATATTAATTTCTTTAAATTTTTCTCTCAGTGAATGTCTGCTACTGAGGTTATAAATTGCTCGAATAGCTCTTTTCTGCAACACAAATACAGTTTGAATGTCAGCAGCATTTCCCCACAACAAAATACCGTAAGACATAACACTATGAAAATAACTAAAGTATACAAGTCTTGCTGTGTCAACATCAGTCAACTGGCGTATTTTGAAAACTGCGTAAGCTGCAGAGCTGAGTCTTTTCGATAATTTATTTATATGTGGGCCCCACTGTAGCTTTGAGTCTAATGTAATACCCAGAAATGATGTGGTGTCCACTAGATCCAACTCTTCCCCGTTTATCAGTACACTGGTTTGCACCTGCCTAACGTTAGGTGTTAAAAATCTGATGCATTTAGTTTTTTTCTCATTAAGAAGTAAGTTATTAACACTAAACCAGTGCACTACTTTAGAAAGAGCGTTATTTACATCGTCTGTAATTGGCTGTTGCCGTTTGAGCTTAAATAAAAGTGATGTATCATCTGCAAATAACACTATTTCATGGCCATCTTTTACAAGGTAAGGTAAATCATTAATATATACTAAAAAAAGGAACGGGCCAAGAATTGAGCCCTGCGGAACTCCCATAGCTACCACAGACCCCGGAGATCTCTTTCCGTTAACGTCCACCCTTTGGATCCTGTTATCCAAGTAAGAAATAAGAAGATCCAAAGCAATGTTCCTAACTCCATAGTGGTGCAATTTCCTGATCAACGTTTCATGAAAAACGCAATCAAATGCCTTTGACAAGTCACAGAAGACGCCTAAGGCATCACGTGAATCCTCCCAGGCATCGAATATATGTTCAAGAAGCTCAACACCTGCATCGGTTGTCGAGCGGCCTTTAGTGAATCCGAACTGTTTCCTACTCAACAAATGATTCCTGTTGAAATGACTTAGCAATTGGTCTAATATTAATTTCTCAAATATTTTACTAAAGGTGGGTAGCACGGAAATTGGTCTAAAGTTCGTGGGATCTGAAGTGCTACCTGATTTAAATAATGGAATTATTTTACTACTTTTCATAAGATCAGGAAATACACCACAGTCAATACATTGATTAAATATTACAGCTAATTCGGAGGCTACTATATTAATAACTGATTTTGTAACCTCTACTGAATTTCCCCATAGGTCAGCGGTTTTTTTTACATTAAGTGTATTAAAGGTTTTAACAATGTCTCTGGCATTTACATAATGAAAAGTGAAATCATTCTCACAAGAGATTACATTTTGTTTTAATAATGACTCTGCGACAGTGGGTGAAGAATTTAAAGACTTAGTGGTAGAGACTGGAATGTCTGTAAAGAATTTTTCAAAAACTGAGGCAACTTCTTCATCTTTTTTAATTATAGTATTTTCAAAGTTAAGGCTATAGTCGCTATCTCGATTTGCAACTCTTCCAGTCTCATTGTTAATAATATTCCAGGTCATTTGAATTTTATTATAACTAGTCTTAATCTTAGAACTCAAATAATTAATCTTGGCTACTTTACAGATTTTCTTAAATAATTTTGAATAATTTTTGACATATAGATTAAATTCTTCACTTTTGTTATAATTTTTTTCTGCATATAACTCATATAGTCTTTTCCTACTTCTATGTATACCAATAGTGGCCCATTCACTGAAAGTTGCCGTACCTTTAACCGAGATCTTCTTGGGGATAAACGTTGCACTGAATTCCGTACAATATAAAGAAAAAAAAGAATTATACATTTGATTTGGATCTTCACTGAAATTTAAATAATACATTTTACTAATAAGTTTATTTTTAAAAACCTCCAAGCGACCTGCAGTTTTAGGTAACACAATAATATCTTTCTTTGTCAAATGTTTAGTCTGCTTGAGAAATGTCATTAATTGTCCACAGTGATCAGAGTCAAGTAAATTAATAATTTCTTTTTTATCTGGGACAATGTTTGTAAATATATTATCAATACATGTGGCCGTTGTCGCAGTGATTCTAGTAGGCTCCAAAAAAAGATTATCAAGATTATAGGATTGAAATAAATTTTTAACTTTTAGACACACTGCGGTATCCTCCAAAAGGTTAATATTAAAGTCACCACATACAATTATGTTTTTACTTAACTTGCATAATTTTTGCAACACATCATCCATGACTCTCTCAAAACAATCATATAATGATGATGGTGGCCTGTACACGCTCAATACAACAAGACGCTCCAATTCCACACAGGCTATTTCAATTGTCCGTTCAACAGAGAGGCCCACTATGTCTTTACGTTCTTTAAATTTAAATTGTTTATTAATTACAATTAGTGAGCCGCCATGTATTGCGTGTTCTCTGCTATATGCACTACCAACCTGGTGATTACTGAAGTTAAACATGAACTGGTGGCTTTTGAGCCAATGTTCAGTAATGCATAGAAAGTCAATATTGTTGCAGTTCATAAATAACTCAATTTCTAGGTCTTTGTTTGACATGCCTTGAATATTTTGATGAACCAGATTGATAGTGTTTTGGACCTTACAAACATTACTACAAATAGGTTTAATTTTCATAGTATTTAAGCAAGAGGTTGCCTCTATTGTCTCATCATTTAATTTAAATTACTTGTAATGTCAATAGAAATGTCAGAAAGTTGCTCAATAGAAGCAACATCTAAAAAACTATCAGCCAAATTTTTGGCTGAAATATCAATAAAATATGATAGCGATGCAGCTACTTGTCTTTTATTATGAGATGTAAGATAGTAAATATCTTTTGTGAAAAATAAATTTTTGCTAACATAATTGTTAATGTCAATAACACTAAATTGATTATTATAAAAAGTAAAAGTATGTAATATCAAGTTTAGTTTATATCTAGTGTTATTTTCTTCCTCGGGCAAACTGTCGCTATAAGGTAATGTGAAAATAATAATGTTTTTTATATTCATGTTACATAATCTATCATAGTAGTAAAGTAGGCTTTTTCGGTTTGCAGTACCTCTATTTGAAATCATTATAATTAAAGTTGTGTCCGGGCTAAAATTTAAACTGACAATTTTTTTCATGACATCAAGGTAATTAAGACCAGGCATGCAATAATTTGTGACAGACTTTCCTGTGCAAGTAGTTGATAACAATCTACCCATTTGTGGTAACTTGATGTGCTGGCGACTGTAAATAAATATGCAAAATAATTACTTCTTTGAAAAACACACAAAGGCTAGTTTACCACGATTTATATTTAAGAAAATAGTTATTTAATGATAAACTTCTTGATTGTGTTTTAACTCTAAAATTTTACACAGACTGTTATCTTTCCTTATGTCTTTCCTGATTCAAATTTGTGTAAGAAACTTCTCAAACTATTTATTTATCAATACTTTCATTTCTACATAAACAATTACTTCATAATTATTTAGTTTATAATTCAATTTTAATTGATTTAGTTTTCACAATTTAAATTCTGAACTTCTCCCTAGCTTTTATTTTTATTTAATTCAATTTCTTGTCATTACAGAACACCATTAAAGAACAATATTGCATAATTGATTCAAAATAGATTACGTGCAGATTTTAATATTTTTAGACTATTTATACTGTTACTTTTTAAGTTAAGCAAACTCATGTTAATAATTTCTATTTTATTAATTCATCATGCGTGATAAATAATTTTACTCTAAGCCCTTGCTACATATACAGCGAATTAAAAGCGAGCCTTAGCTTTACTACTTCGCCTTGCATTTTAACTATAGTATTAAAACCAATTTTACTAAACTATAATGTAAATCACTTTTATGTCTTTCGAGATCTTCAAATAAAAACGAAAGAATTTTTCGCCTTCGCTGTTTACGTAGCAATTGCAAAGTTAAGTTCTGTTATCCACCAAAAGTATAACTCAATAAGACATTCTTCTCACGAATCATTAACAGAAAAAGAAGAAGCATCGCGACAAGAAGCGCGACAAAGACAAGGAAGTCCAGGCCTCCCTGATGGTAGCCTGTCTGAAGAGGCTACTACCTGTTGGCCTGAACCTATTTGCAGGCAGAGAACAAGAATTAGTACAGCATTGTAAAGACAGGTTCCTGAAGGTAGGGACCCTCAAGGTGATTACAACTTCCATTCATACCTTCTATATTTAAGGTTTTTTTTAATATATTGGATTCAAAATTAATACATATAAAGTAGAGCTCGTAATCTTGAATGGTAGGTATTGATATTGTGAATCTGATAAATCTATCTGTATAGAGGCCATCTGCCGATTTCAGAGATTTCTTCCAGTATCGAGTAATGGCTAATGTAGATTTTATTTTACATCACTCAAATGCTAGTAGCTTATAAAGTATAAAATAGCACCATTCTGGAATATGGGCCTAAATGAATCACCATAGTATGGTGGATAAGTTTTTTTTATTAAAATTTCCACCATTTTGACAACTTTATGGGAGAGATTTTTTTAAGTGTATTTTGGCAATAATTTACATATTTTATAGATAGCATACACTAATGTATTTATTTCGGGTTTTCAATGAAATACTCTTCATAGAAAATTATTTATGACTTTTTTTCTTCTCCTAAAGTTGCCAAAGTGATGTTTTAGCAAATTCAATGGGAAATATAAGCGATTTAATGTTGCTTTATCGTATTCACCTTGTAATGATGTCATGGTATAATAAATGGATCATACCTTATTACTCAAACCATTTCAAATATTATTTTCTAATTAAATTAGGTTTGGTCAAAGATTTTGCATTTTATTAAAAAAGGGGTGATTTCCGTCTGTCAGATACAGATATAGATGGACCAACGATCTTATAATACCGACTCAGAGATTTATATACGAACTATGTAAATGATATTTTTGTATGTATATTAAATTTTACTATTCCACGACAACTAAGTCACTTCGACACTTCCAAGTTCATAATATGAAGGGTCGCATGTTTCTAATCACAAACGCTTTTAATCGCAACAATGTTTCCCATTATCAAAATATTTCCAATTACAAAAATTGAATAAAACCGCTACCACATTACCCTCACAGAAAATGTCTGAACAAGACGTGGCGGAATTTGCCAAAACCCAGCTCACTCTTCCGGATAAAATAGACCCGGCCGACGAGATGTCGTGGCAACATTACCTGTACAGCAAGCTAGGGTCAAAGAGCAAGAGTCAGGTCACCGTGGAGACTGCGGAGAATAAGGCCAAGATCATAGACGATACAGTGGAGAGGATCGTCGCTATGAGCAAAGTATTGTTTGGATTGCATATGGTAAGTCAAAGGAAAAAAATGAGCAATGCGATATCTGATTCATGCGTGCCGTCAGTTAAGAGGTCAAGTCAAAACTGCTAAGTTTCTTTCTTCAGTCTGCTAAAATGGCCTGACTAGCCTAATGATTGTCAAATTCGTCGACAGAGCAAGTCCTGGGTTTGATTTTAAGGTGACATCAAATCTAATTCTTTATTTGTACTTTTGAGAGCTAAATTACAAAATATTATGTCAACTTAATAACGATGATCGAGCGAAGTGTTATTTGGGGTTTTCTATGAAATTCTCAGTAGCAACTCGGAGTTTGGATTTTGTTGAATGGCTATAGACTTGACCCATCTTACATTGCACTTAAAATATACACTCCAAGGGTGTTCATCTGCACGCCTCTACTTAACCATTCGAAGAACAGATGCAATAGGCTATTTGACTGATTATTTTTATAGTCTTATGCAAATTTCTACCATAAATAGAACCCATTAATGAGAACAAAATTAAAATCGGTTCAAAAATAAGGAAGTTATAAGCATTTTAATTTTACGCCAGACAGAGAACGGACTATACTTGCTTATGACGTCACAAACTAATGCGCCATACAAATCCTATACTTACAGTCATTTGGGGGAAAGGGACAAAGCATCCCCTCTCAATCCCCACCAAAAACTTTAAATGCTTATATCTTTGTACTTTACTAACCAATTTAAATTATTTTTTCAAAATACAATTTGTATTTAATTTCATTTTTCAATCAGCTTAGTATTTTTAATTATTCAAACATTAGTCAAATACCCTATTGTATGTTATGTTAATTTACCTATTTTTATATACGTATATTTTATTATTTTTATGTTATTCCGTAATAGATCGACCACCCCCAACAAATGAGTAAAAACGTGTACCGCTCGGTGGTGTCGATACAGCGCAAGCGCGCCGTCATCGCGTGTTTCCGACAAACTTCGCTACACTCGCTCCCGAGGTCCATATTATACTGAACCTAGTGTGACGTGTTTGGATGTTCACTAACATTAAATAATTTCGCAATAAAGCATCATAACTTAGGCCCCCTTATTGCAAAAGATAGTTAAAAACTCAGGTCAAAATGCAGTCTAGTGCAGCTTTTCGTAATATGACATTAGAAATTGATGGATATATTTTAGAATGGGTTTAGCTTATACTTACATTAAATCTCAAAAAAGAAAAAAAAAGAAAGAGGTCCCTCGTCTCCGTTGTACAACCCCAACAGATAGAGATCAGGAAACAATGGTCACTTAATGCTCGATCGTAATATTTAAGACAAGAAGTCTTCCTATAACGTTTAATATCAAATTTCGGATCGGTGAAAAGGAGGATCGTTTTTGGGAAAACTTTGCTTTGACCCATTCACCAAACTGTTATAAAATTGTTTTCAAAGTGTCAAGGGTCTAAAAAATTCAGTCTTCAAACATAGTTTTTAACTGATAATAAACTAGCATGTTTTAGAATTGTTTTATGTTTACTTTTACCTTATTACTTGAGTGTCATATAATCTTATAGCCATAACTCCTATTTCTCGTTTGAATGCATTTATAACAGAGTGTTGTACGTAAATATAATTGCGCATGCTGCCTTTGGATTAACTAGGCAACTAAACCTCGCCAACGGTCGGATGTGTGGAAGAGAGTACTATGTGCCGCCAGAAAGAGAGCCGCAATGGCCTGCTTGCGATCCTTACATCTCTACAAGATGAGTCGGTAGGTGCAATGCTGCTCAGAAGATGCGTACACCGATGCAGGAGAATTCCTCCCTGAGTTTTGCTTGCTTGCGTTTTAGACTGCCCTTCGTATTCTGTGGAGAACACAATAAAAGGTCTTCAATACTTCAGACATATTTCGGTCAGTTTCACTTACCATCGGATGTATCGCTTGCTCGTTTGGTCGAATAAAACCGCTGTGATCTTCTAGCAATAATCATTTTGCAGATAATTAACCAGAGGCACCAGGTTATTCTGTAAGTGTGGTAAAGTAAAAAAAGGAATAATATATTTGCCTATAGATATATATCTATTAATTTTAATCAACAGAACCCAATGAATGCTTCTTTTGTTTTTATATAGCCTACTTTGGGTCCCACTGCTGGGCAAAGGCCTCCCCTAACTCAGTCCAGGATTTTGAATGCTACTATTTTGTGAAAAAAATGGAATCTATATTAAAACTTGCATCTTACAGACATCGAGCGTGTAACATATTCGCTCGGACGTACTACGAGCTGTGGTTGGAAGAAGAGAACATTGGACAGGAAGTCATGATAGAAGATTTGACGGTGAGTTGACTATACTGATTAGAAGAAATAAGACCGGTATTACCCAACTCCGAAAAGATTTTATCCAGAATAAATACTTTCCAAAGTTACTTCTTTAATATATTAATTTTGTCGGTATATATCGCTATTATAAATATAAAATCAACTTTTTCTGTTTATTAATTTATAAATAATAATAATAAAATAAATAATAATAAATTTATAAAAATCTTTTCTTTAAAAAACTTTTCCGATGAAGTAAAAAAAAAAAACAAGAAATTCATGTCACATCACAATTTTACATAAAATAAACAGTTTGGGGAACTAAGGATTTGTAACACGATGTATGTACTTATAATATTGTATAATATACCGCGTTCTCCTCTACAAACAGTACCGTACCCTATATTGTATACGTACTCTGATAAAATAAGGTGAAATTTCCAGCAATCTTTCGAAGACGCGGAGCTGAAGAAGAGTGATGTAGTAGAAGAGGGAGAGAAGCCTGATCCTCTCACACAGCTGGTCACTACATTCTGTCGAGGTGCCATGACCGAGCGATCTGGAGCTTTACAGGTAGGCTCATATATTTATCGAATGTAGCACCTATTACGGCATGAAGACCTCTTCTCAATGCTGCCATCAGGGATGTGCAAATAATATGAATATATATAAAAATCTATATTTTCTTTAAAAAATGTCGATTGTATATCGTCGATATTTTTATGCACGATATGTTGATATTTTTTTGGAGTATCAAATTCATATCAAAATACGATATTTTATTTACGCAGCTCTGGAATTGATGTTAATAGATGACCTTTTTTATTCCCCACGTGTACCTTGCGCACGTTTTTGGAAAAGTGTCGATATATCGAACTATCAATATTTTTCACTGGATAGTTATCGATACTATTTTAAATATCGATACGATACATATCGATTTTTTTTTTATTAATTGCCGATCCCTAGCTATCATTGTTACCGATTTTGTGCATCCTCACTGCAGTCTGCATGATAGTAAGCAGCTAGCGTAGTCCACAGAAGATAGCAATTTCAGGGGTATTCACTTGCTCTTTGATGATCCTGAGAAATTAATAATTGTATAGTCCTATTTATTATTTATGTACTCTTCTTAAGAAGTGTTCAACTTCTCAAATATAACCTTTGCAGGAGGATCCTCTGTACATGTCGTACGCCCACATCATAGCTAAGTCTTGCGGCGAGGAAGAAGAAGAAGGTGGTGGGGAAGAAGAGGAAGGCGGTGGAGAAGCCGAGGCCGAAGACGAAGGCCGAGCCAGTATACACGTGAGTAAATAAATTTCGATTTTATCAAGTTAAAAAGATGGTATTTTTTATACCACTAAGGTGGCAAACAAGCATACGGCCCTCCTGATGGTAAACGATGACCGTATCCTATAGACGCTTGCAACAACAACGGTATCACTCACCGACCCTGTAAATTAAGGTGGAATAGTTGGGCTGGCAGCATAGGAGACATTCTGGCATGCATGACAGCGGCGGTAACAAAACACCAACCGGTCCCTCACACTGCCAACACAACGCTTCCTCGCGGAGCTCTGGCGACCTTGCCCACCGTTAGGAATACAATATAGCACGGAGCTATGTTATTTGGCTACGATTTTCTGCAAGGTAGAGGTACTTCCCCAGTCGAGCAGCTCCAATTGTAAGTGGAATTATTAGATTCCACTAAGCCCTACCTCTTGGTAGATATTGTTTCGAATGAATTTGTGATGTCCTATGTAATTGTCTGTAAAAAATATATTTTATGTTGCACGCAGAAAACTGTGGACATGTTTATGGTATGTATTTCTAATAAAAAACGAATAAGTGATATTTTAATAAGTATGATCCGACGTTCAAATGTTTCACACGATACAAATATTTGTATGGCGTATAGTTTTTCCGGGTCTGAGGACTCTGTATGGAGAAATGAATGTAATGGAGTGTAATACGTGAGATATTCCTGTATGGTGGATGCATTTACAGTATCCTTATGTGGGTATTTTGTTTAAAACAATCTATTTTCATATCTAGGAACAAGAAATGGAGAAACAAAAGCTTCTCTTCCACCAAGCTCGGCTAGCAGACAGGGGGGTAGCAGAGATGGTGCTTCTTCACATATCTGCGTCCAAGGGCCTACCTAGCGATATGGTGATGAAGACATTGCAGCTCGGCATCTCTATACTGCGAGGAGGCAACATTGATATTCAGATGGTAAGTAAATATTGCTTCATTATTACCAGAAACTGCCGGAACGTACAAAATATATGTATATCCGTGGATATGGATACAGATGTGGATAATTAGGGTCAAGATCTGCAGATACGAATACGGCTTTTTTAAATTCTGAAAATCATAATCAGATTAATGAAATTTAAATGTGACCATTTCTAAATAATCCTCTTACGAACAAAAAAAAGATCATCCATATCCGTTTATAACTGGTGGAGTTATGCTCGAAAATAGAATTGAGTTTTTTTAAGTCGGTTAAAAAGTGAATTGCCGAATGTATGTAAGAACATCGCGTCGCATTCGTGCTTGGAACCACTAGCTAGACTAATGAGGTAGTCAAAGAAATTAGTATTTTATCATAATCACTACATTGCGGTAATTCCCAGGGCATGCTGAACCACCTCAAGGACAAGAAAGACGTCGGCTTCTTCACGTCAATAGCTGGGCTCATGAACTCCTGCTCAGTATTGGACCTGGATGCGTTCGAGAGGAACACCAAGGCTGAAGGTTTGTCACAGGATTTCTTGTTATATACGAGTAAGCTAGTTGACTGGTGTTGAATTCACTCAAAATAAGAGGTTTAGTGAAAAATATATATATTTGTACACTGAAAAAAATATTTAAATTGACTCATAAAGTTCAGAGATATAAGCTTTTAAAGTTTTTGGCGGGGATTGGGGGGGGGATGCTCTGTATCTTTTTCGCAAAACCATTGTTAGTATAGAATTCGAATGACGCACCACAGATAATATACTAATACTAGTAGACTAATACTAGTAGACGCATGGAACATTTGACGGCACATGTTTTATAGTGCGATCTCTGTCTAGCATAAAATTATAATGTTCATAACTAACTATATTTTTAAACCGATTTTAATAGGAGAACGGAACTTACGGATCGTGACGTCACCATCCATTTTAGGTTATCAAATAGGCTATTTGACTGATTATTTTTTATAGTCTTATGCAAATGTTTACTATAAAATAGAACCCATCAACGAAAACAAAATTAAAATCGCCTCAAAAATAAGGAAGTTACAAGCATTCTAATTTTATGCTAGACAGAGAACGCACTGTACTTGTTTATGACGTCACAAACCAATGCGCCATACAAATCCTATACTAACACTCATTTCGGGGAAAGGGCCAAACATCCCCTCTCAATCACCACCAAAAAATTTAAATACTTATATCTTTGAACTTTATTACGCAATTTAAATTATTTTTTCAGAATACGATTTGTATTTAATTTCATTTTTCAATCAGCTTGGTATTTTTAATTATTCAAACATTACTCAAGTACCCTATTATATTCTATCTCCTCCCTTGTTCTAATTGATTATATAAAACATATTACTTTTGTTATTAAGTTTAACATGTTTTGACTTAATTTTTTAATGTGTTTTGTAGTGAATTGTAAAATGTTTCTAGAACTGATGTATCGTGGCCTACTTTTTTAAACTGCATAATCTTCATTTCCCCAGGTCTGGGTGTGGGCTTGGAGGGTGCGGCCGGAGAGAAGAACATGCATGACGCGGAGTTCACCTGCGCACTCTTCAGATTCATACAACTCACATGTGAAGGACACAATTTAGGTGAGAAAAAATAATTACGAAATTCGCTAGTTTTTCTAAAATTGTGCTTAGCTTAGATCTAATGATCTGCCTGGCTAGCTACCACCCTCTAAAAACTATTATCGGAGCGATCGAAGGTCTTCAAATGTTCCAAATATACAGTGTGTTAAAAAATACCACCCGTTTTCCTTGCGGAGATGAGACGCACTATTTGTGTTGTATTTTAATGTACTCGTAATTTTGTTTTTCTTTTTTATTCTTTTATCTTCATCTTTTTATTTTTAAGTCTCATTTTATTCTTTATTCTTTTTTTCTTCGCAAGAAATAAATTGATTTTCTTTCATTTCTTTCTTTTCTTTTTTTTCTTTCTTTTCTTTCTTTTCTTTCTTTTCTTTCTTTTCTTTCTTTTCTTTCTTTTCTTTCTTTTCTTTCTTTTCTTTCTTTTCTTTCTTTTCTTTCTTTTCTTTCTTTTCTTTCTTTTCTTTCTTTTCTTTCTTTTCTTTTCTTTCTTTTCTTTCTTTTCTTTCTTTTCTTTCTTTTCTTTCTTTTCTTTCTTTTCTTTCTTTTCTTTCTTTTCTTTCTTTTCTTTCTTTTCTTTCTTTACTTTCTTTTCTTTCTTTTCTTTCTTTTCTTTCTTTTCTTTCTTTTCTTTCTTTTCTTTCTTTTCTTTCTTTTCTTTCTTTTCTTTCTTTTCTTTCTTTTCGTTCTTTTCTTTCTTTCTTCAGGCGTGATGATATGGTTTTATATTATGAAAGTGACCATTTAATCAAGTTACTAGGTAATCTTTATATCGATAATTATTATTACTACCTGGCTTTATACAGACTGGCAGAATTACCTGAGAACACAAGCCGGTAACACGACGACTGTGAACGTGGTCATCTGCACTGTGGACTATCTGCTGCGGTTGCAGGAGTCCATCATGGACTTCTACTGGCATTACTCTAGCAAGGTGACTATTTTATAAATACCTATTTGTGAAATACGTATTAATAAGTCATCCCTATTTTGTGAATAATAATATTTTTTGACTTATGTGAAATGCTTAAATGATAGCTTAACTGCAGAGCATGAATTACTGGGCTTGATTGGATTTTCTATAATAAATTAAAAAAAGACATATTTCTTAGAAAATTTCTTTCTTGTTGAAAAATACCAGCAAGCATCAACAGAAATGCAAAAAAAAATAGGGAGAAATCACATCTGTCAGCAGGTAGGCAGTAGTTAAGAAATGTAATAGGTAGGTAACTATTGTATGCTATTTGTTACTATTTTATACCTACTCTTACCTCATCATCAGCCTATAGCAGCCCACTGCTGGACGTAGGTCTCCCCCAATGTGCGCCATTTCACCCTGTCCTTGACTTGTGGCATTCAGCTTCCGCCAGCAACCTTTCGCAAATCATCACTCCATCTTGCCGTAGGCCGTAGGGTCATGCGCTACGTTTGCCGAATCGAGGTCTCCATTTACTGCCATTGTCATTGACTCTATTACTGTAACCTAAATAAGTCATACTCTGCTCACAAACTAGAGTGGCAATAGAAAGCAGTTCTCCTACATCTTTCATTTTTTTTTTTTTTTTATTTATGGTCAGCCAACAATTGCTTACGCTAATACATATATAGTTAATTGGATTTATATTTATACATTTATGAGCGCAGCAATTACTTATAGGCTAACACAGCATGCACATTAACAACGGTTATTAAATGAATTATCAATATTACATAATCTATTTGAAATAATAATCATAAGAGCAATAATTTGGATCGTTAAGTCTCTTTTGCCCTTTGATGAAAAATGCTTACTAGTATTACAAACGTGAAAGTTTGTGAGTATGGATGGATGTATGGAGGTTTGTTACTCTTTCACGCCAGAACAGCTTAACGGATCTGGATGAACTTTGGCACAAAGATAGATTATAGTCTGGATTAACACATAGGCTACTTTTTATCCAGGTCGGATCCAATCCTGAAATCCACGCAGACAAAGTCGCGGGCAGAAGCTAGTATGCTATAATATTAAACAATTTTCCTCAGGAACTTATCGACCCAGCTGGTAAGGCGAACTTCTTCAAGGCGATAGGCGTCGCCTCACAGGTGTTCAACACACTCACTGAGGTCATTCAGGGACCTTGTACTCAGAATCAGCAAGCTCTGGCACACTCCAGGTACTGTAAAATAAGTGTATTTTTCTCTTCTTTTTATGTGCTGCCGTGCTGCATCTTTTTATGTTGTATGACAGAAAATTAGTTTTGCCTAAAATCATTTTTTTTTACTATAGAACTCTGTACACTGACAGGTGGTCCTAACCGCGACTGGTACGCTAGAGTCGAGCAAAAGTGTTATTTGCTTTTTCAATCAAGTTCTCAGTAGCAGCTCGGAGTTAGGGATTTCTACCCAGTTAATGGCAATAGGCTGGCCGCCTATTACGTGGGAAAGCTGCTGGGCAATCTGTGTGTGTGGATGTCCATTAGTACGCCTCTGCCTAACCCTTCGGGGAATACAGGCGTGATGGTATATTCAAAGATAAAATGAAAAATCCGTAAAAAGTTTTATTTCAGAGTATACTCGACCTTATAATATTGTATTTTCTCTGAGATTGTTTGTAAATTTTTCAAGAATAATAATATCTTAAAACGTAACTATTATAACTCTTCCCCAGATTGTGGGACGCGGTGGGTGGTTTCTTGTTCTTGTTCTCGCACATGCAAGACAAGCTGTCCAAGCACTCCTCACAAGTAGACCTGCTGAAAGAACTGCTGAACTTGCAGAAGGACATGATCACAATGATGCTGTCCATGCTTGAAGGAAATGTTGTCAACGGTGAGATATTTATTCACACTTTTATCTGCTGTTGTCTAAATGTGAATCATTTGTATGGGTCGTAAAGGGTAGCAAGATATTTTTATTACTTTAATCAATAGACGGACACGAACAAAATTGTAATCTTTTACTTATTTCTCACACGGAAATAAAGTGCTCTGTCTAAGTCTTTCTATCTCTGTCATAATATATCTGTCTTATAAAAAGAGAAAACAAATCAAATCGGCATCAAAGTTTTTGTATGAAAATGTTCCTGATATCCGATCTAAGTATAACCTTTTTAGAATCTCTTTGTATACGAAATAACTTTTTTATAAAGGAATCCATGTCTTAATATATTGAAATCAGTATTTTGTTGACCGTGCAATAAATTAGTTGAGTTGGTTATTTCAAACTCCTACAGATTGAAAAATCCAACCCGTACATACGAAAATATCTTAAACTATACAGTTTGTGACTGCCTTATTAGTCTAGTGGTACCAAGCGCGACTGCTACGCTAGAAGTCTTGGGTTCGATCCCCAGGGCGAGCGAAGTGTTATTGGGTTTCTCTATGAAATTCTCAGTAGCAGCTCGGAGTCTGGATTTGTGCCCGGTTAATGGCAATAGGCTCGCCCCCTATTACATGGGACCTAAACATACCGGCGAACTGTGGGTGTACATTAGTACGCCTCTGCCTAACCCTTCGGGGAATACAGGCGTGATGGCATGTTATGTTATGTTATACAGTTTGCTCTTTGGACCGTCGTATTCTGTCGCAATAGTACATTTTTGCAGTAGTCGATTTTTGTAATGCAACTGCAACTTTAGCTTGATGCATTGCCATATGCATGCCTGGAATTAACAGAGCCATGTAAAACCATTTCGTCTATAACGCAACATTTTCTTTGTCAAACTTTAGACGTCGAGTAAAAATGTCAGTTCTATAAAAAGAATATTTTTCTCCCATCAGGTACGATCGGCAAACAGATGGTGGATACGTTGGTAGAGTCTGCCTCCAACGTGGAGCTTATCTTGAAGTATTTCGACATGTTCCTGAAACTGAAGGACCTTACATCCAGTGCTAGCTTCCAGGAGATCGACGCCAACAATGATGGCTGGGTGCTGCCCAAAGACTTCAAGGAGAAGATGGAACAGCAGAAGAGTTATACACCGTGAGTACCAAGTTTATAATCCATCAATATTTGAGATCAGAGAAACATTAAGTGAGATTAGAGTGCATCTCATTACAGGATACAGTCAACTAGAATTCATTTGAATTCACTAAATCCTTACTAATATTATGAACGCGAAAGTTTGTATGTATGGATGTTTGTTACTCTTTCACGACAGAACGGCTGAACGGATCTGTATAAAATTGCACATAGATAGATTATAAACTGGAATAACACATAAGCTACTTTTTATCCAGGTCGGACCCAATCCTGAAGTCTACACTGACGAAGTCGTGGGCAGAAGCTAGTGGTTTAATAATTCTGAGTATTGTTAAAATAATTATCAACCAGCCTGTTAAACTTGTTTATGCTCTTAGACAGATGCCTGATAATTTATTTTGGCCTTATTAAAAAGGTGACCATAACCTGAGCCAATCAACAAAAACCAATTTTGTTTATGGATTAAGTCGGCAAACGAGCTGACGAGCCACCTGGTGGTAAATAGTCATCGTCGCCCATGGACAACTGCAACACCAGAGGAGTTGATGCTGCGTTGCCGAGCTGTAAGAGCCCCTATGGACTGCAGTCTGCCAGAGCCGCAGCAACTGAGGGGAACTGGCTCTTACGTGCAAAAGTCGAAACACACACCAAGGTGCTTTACAACAGACTCCGACGTAAAGGTTGTCGCCAGCCAGTCAGACCCGAAGAGGTCCTACCACCGAACAAATCAGATATTTTCACGCCTCGGGATGCCTATCTGAAAGGCAGTGAGGAACAGTATTCTAACCCGGGAATTCAAATCGATCCAAAAATAAATAAGCAGGTATAAGCTTTTTAACACTATGCTAGACAAGGACCGAGCTGTAGGTACATGACGTGATGTCTATTGTTCCGTACGCCATACAAAATGTATACTAACACTCATTTTGCGGGAAAGGCACAGAGCATCCTCACTCAATGCCCACCAAAAACTTTAACGGTTATATCTTAGAACTTCTACTTTCCGTTATTAAAAGTCTGTGAAATGTATTGACAGTGAAGAGATCGAGTTCCTGCTGGCATGCTGCGAGACGAATCACGACGGGAAGCTGGACTACGTGGGCTTCTGCGACCGCTTCCACGAGCCCGCCAAGGAGATCGGTTTCAACCTCGCCGTGCTGCTCACCAACCTTTCCGAACATATGCCTAATGAACCTAGGTGAGAATTCCTAACTGCTGCTATTATTTATTCAGGGCCGGAAAAGAAATCGCTTAACATCAGGCGAACTGGCGGTCAATCGTAAGTTTATCACGAATTAAAAAATGAATATAACTAGGGACTCAATTCTCGACTTCTACGATATTGGCATGATATTATTCTCATCTCTTTATAAGTATAGCATAAGTTGTTATAAATTTAAAAAAAAAGCTTACTAGCAATGTGGGTCGCACATTACTAGTATTCTTGTTAAGTCCTCGTGCTAAGCTAAATGCTTGTGTTACGAGTGGGTTCACGTCGGTAGTGCTAATGGGTGGATTTCGAACTGACAACCACATGATCGCAAGTCTGACGCCCTAGTTTAGCCTGATGACCTCTTTCTAAATAAGTGGGGTTGGCTTCCAGTCTAACCAGGTAAACATATTTTTTGGTCAATACCGAGGATAGTTTGGTTTTCAGGCTTCTGAATAACGATTGTCATAGGCTCGTATGACAACGGGGTCTTAAGGATTTTTGATTGACGTGTCTTTAGAGGCACAGGTGATTCTCCATACGCTAAGAATAGTTACCCATCCATAGACTGATCGCATTAAAGTTGCGGATCGAGCCCATATTTTACTCTTGAATATCTTATGAAATTACAAATTCATTTTCTCCTTAGATTGGCCCGATTCCTGGAGACAGCTGGTTCAGTCCTGAACTACTTCGAGCCATTCCTAGGCCGCATCGAAATCATGGGCGGCTCAAAGCGTATCGAGCGAGTCTACTTCGAGATCAAAGAGTCCAATATTGAGCAGTGGGAGAAACCACAGATTAAGGTGCGTAAAAGTCACGAGTAAAAAATAACGTATTTTAATCAATTGAAAAACTATTTTGTCAACTTTCTGTACAAGTAATATAGATACCGTTGGGATTTAATAATATTGCGATACAATCTTTAAAAAATAATTATATTTTATTGTCTAATATTCTAAAGTGCTTGTATAATATTATGCAGTAGCTATTACAAAATAAAATCTATTACAGAATGTAATAATATTGTTTTTTTTAATGAGTGTCTATGGAAATTCTGCCGTTTCGTCTCCGTAAGATCTACTTGATGCAACTCCTTTTTACTTTTCAAAAGTACCTACATATTTTGATTATCTAATTGTAATAAAATATTTCATATTTTCTTTGAAAATCTACCTCCACCTTCTCTTCCAGGAATCGAAGCGCGCGTTCTTCTACAGCATCGTAACAGAGGGAGGTGATAAGGAAAAGCTAGAAGCCTTCGTGAACTTCTGTGAGGACGCTATCTTTGAGATGACGCATGCGTCTGGACTGATGGCGGCCTCCGAGGAGTCTGCCGGAGGACCCAAGAATAGAGAGGCCAGCTACATGTATATGGGTGACGATGATGATGAAAGGTACGTGGTATTATTTATATTAGTACGTGGTTGATCACTTTTGTCCTTATCGTCTTTACTAATAAGGTCGAAAGTTCATCAGCAACATTGTTCAAAGTACAGCGTGACGAGAAATCTGTAGCAAGTTATAGGGCGATACTCGCTAGGTAATGTGGAAAATATTTTGTATGGAAACCAAGTGCTTCAAGTAACCGCTAGAGATTTACTTGACGCAAAATATTTGACAATTATGAGACGTACTGTTATGACAATAAGGTAGAAAATATTATACTACTATTACTAATAATATACCATCACGCCTTTCTTCCCCGAAGGGTTAGGCAGAGGCGTACTAATGTACACCCACAGTTCGCCGGTATGTTTAGGTCCCACGTAATAGGGGGCGAGCCTATTGCCATTAATCGGGCACAAATCCAGACTCCGAGCTGCTACTGAGAATTTCATAGAAAAACTCAATAACACTTTGCTCGACCTGGGGATCGAACCCAGGACCTCTAGGGTAGCAGTTGCGCTTGGGACCACTAGACTAATAAGGCAGTCGGGCAATACTATTACAAATAAATATTTTATTACTGTCCCACTGCCTACAGCGGGACAGTATTAAAATATTTAAAATTCTTCTTCTATTTCTTCTTTCTTTCTGCGTCTTCATTATTGTTTTTTTTATCAGGTATAAATACTTTGTAAACGGATTTTTTCTAGACCTTCTTTGATATTGACCTTAATTTATCATCAATTTCAGAGCCGGCAAAGATCCATTCCGTCGAGGCCTTCAGTCAGTGAAAGATGGCATCTCCACAGCATTTTCGTCCTTATCTCCTTCCAACATAAAGGCGAAAATCGCGGACCTCCAACAAATGCCGCCCGCCGAACTCGCAGTGGGCTTCTTCAAAATGTTCTTCTATCTATTCTATTACTTAGGCTATGGGGTGCTCGTCGTGGTCAGGTGAGTTTGGATTTGATCTGTGTTCTGTTTGATATAAGGTCGATAATCGAACGTCATGATTGATTGTTACGTTTGTGTTACACGCTACGTTTGGTGCACAGTCATTGGTAAATGCTTCACTATTTCCAGATGTGATTTTCAGGCATTTTATTAGTCTGTGACGTCATTATGTATTTAGCCGATTTTATTCGTTAGATGGTGTTTCTGTGGTTGTGGTACCGTCAGAACACACTATTAGTATGTTTCCACCTTCAGTAATGAAAATACCTATAGTCTGGGTGCACGGTAGTGCAACGCCAAGTTCTTTTATTTTAAAAATGATGACCAGATATTTTATTTTTATTTACATAAAATATTTTAAGATAAAAAAATGATTAGAGGTAAAAAAAAATTTTTAACCATTCTGAGAAGGCCACGATCCATCGACAAAAATTATGTTTTATTAAAAATAATGAAATCTTAATCAGTTTTAACGTCACATATTGATACAATAGCCTCTACTTATAAATACACTTCGTGTAATCTTTCATCCACATTATGCTATTTCTTCCACATTTTGTTTATCACATTTCTCTATTCAATATGATTGTGCATGAGTTTAGATAATAAATAGTTGTGTGACTAGATTAGGACCCAAAAAAATACTTATATACTTAACTGCACATAATAATCACCTAGTGTCTTGTAGCAAGAGCTTGAAGCACTATTTCGTCAAATTTTTAAACTTATCCTACACTGGACACACATGTATCTACGGTAACAGCAGAATTCTATCGAATCATATTAAAATCTTTATTTGTGAACATGATATTCGTGCATTTTTAATAATGTATTGGTGTTATTAGGTACCATTTAACTTGGCAATATAAAACATGTCAATTTTACTAATTCAATCAACCTTGTCAAGGAATATTAATTTCAATAATTACAATTAGAAAATAAATAACTTACTATAATTCTAGTTGTTTTCAACCGAAAACCATCAATTCTATCGTAGATTTAGACTTTGTTACTATCGGTTTAACGACCCTTAATTACTAAAAACAAATGTGTGACCAGTATTGACCATATTTAGTGAAGTTTAATAATTTACTTTAACATTTTAAAAAATACACTTCTGTATACCTTTTGTAAATAATTCTCAATGTTGTCGTAGAAACTGTACATAGAAATAGCACTCCTTTCGCTTGGTACTTTTTCTACACCTCCGAAGATCTACGCACGCACGGCAGTGCACCCGCCAAGTTTGTAAATTAATCACACATCATTTGTTCAGGTACATATTTGGAGTCCTCTTGGGTTTGATGCGAGGTCCTCAGTTGGATGAACCTCCTCCAGAACCTACGGAAGAGGAGAAAATCGGTCAGTTGAGGCACAGGTTGCTTGCGACACAAAGTAAGAGAAAGACACAGGTATACACGGGTGCCGCTTCGCACATGTCGCGTTTGGTCACTGGGAAAATCTTAATTATTTCAATTTAGAAAAAAAACTGCATGAAAAATATATCATAATAAATTTTATAGATATGTATTTAAAGGACTTACTACTATGTAATATACCTTTAGAACCCCTAAATATTAGATACTAGCAGTACTCCGCGGTTTCACCCACTAAAAATGACTTTAATAAAATCTTTCACCCTCTTAGGGGTAGAATTTCGGAAAATCCTTTCTTATCGGATGCCTACATCATATAAAGAACATACCCTCCAAGTTTCAGGTCTCTGCGATCAGCCAGACATTCAGGACAAAGCTTTTTATATTTATAGATTTCTCCATCTTCCATCACGCCTGTATTCCCCGAAGGGTTAACCAGGGGGGCAATAATGTACCTACACTCACATTCGCCGCTGTTGAAGTCCCTTATAATAGGGGGCGAGCTTATAAGGAATACTACTTTCGAAGCTCATAATTGAGCATTGTTTAAGGCGAAGAGTAACAGTTTCCTGGAGTTGGATTTCCTAAAAAATGCATGCAGGCAAAATAAAAGCTAGGTAATTCAAAATGGAAGACCCATGATAGCAATAATTTAAAGATTACTTCAACAGTTATTGATTTAAATACATCTTCGTCTAACAGTGACCAAACGCATCAACAACAAGAAATACTTAATCGCCAAACGCAGGTTTAACAATATATGTAACACCTAATGATTTCAAAATTATGTATTAATTATATTGGCCTTAATTGTATTAATTATAACATATATGGTGTAACAAATCTGCTTTTGGGTAACAAAAGGTAAGCTAACACTGTGGTACCAAACTGAGGATATGCGCAGGTTAGGCAGAAAAGGAAATGAGAAAATATTTTCCAATTTTAAAGAAAAATCGTCTTTATCTATTTACACTAGAGCTGAGACTGGTAAAAAAGATCCCTGCTAGAAGGGATAATTACTTCAGTTTTATTTTCAACTCTATCTGAATGTTATAAATGTGACTTTTACTGTCCGGAACCTAACCTAAGCCTAAGCCTAACCTCCGCTGTCCTTTAGGTGCAATTTGTGCAGAAAAATGTCGGTTCTGTCTTTTTAAATGTCTTTGTTATTGCATGGTGGGAAATTGTATTTTGGTAACTATTTTTTTTGTATTGTGTCTATGTCAAGAAAGAAAAGAGGTTTTTCGACTAAAATACACTGTTTTCCTATATGTCGGAGCTATGAGATTCTATCCAGGCAGCAGCAATGCAACTGTGAAAACCGCATACAAATTTGCGCAGTAGTTTCGGGCGTAATGCGCATATAAACATCACCTTTTACGTGGGAGAGTCATGCTTCGGCACGAATGGGCCGGCTCGACCGCCGGAGTGATACCACGATCTCACAGAAAACCGGCGTTAAACAACGCTTACGTTGTGTTTCGCCGAGTGCGTGGGGTTACCGGAGGCCCAATCCCCTTTTAAAAGGTCGGCAACGCACATGTGACTCTTATGGTGTTGCGGATGTCCATGGGCGGCGGTAATCGCCTACCATCAGGCGATCCGTCTGCTCGTTTGCCGTCCTATCCCATAAAAAAACCTCATAATATAGTGATATTATTAAACCCGTCCATATGGAGTGCCATATGGACGGGTTTAAATACAAAAAAATACATATGAAAATTCGTTGTAAACACAATTAGGATCGTAAATGTTTCGCATTTGTGATTGTTACTAATATCGATATTTTTACACAAAAGCATGTAATTCTGTGATATTACCTGGGCGGCCTTTCGGAACGGCTGCCTACAAACGCTCACAGTTATTGTGATTGTATTGTAGAACATAGAAAGGACGTACGCCGATCTTATTGGCGAGATCCTTCAAAGCGGTCAGATGCGTAATAGGTAGTCGCAACTGACGCGTGTTTATGAGAAGATGTATGAAAGTGGAGGAAGCAAACGAAGTAGGCAAGAATCGTAGCAAGTGGCGGTCTATAGTTTCTGCCTACGCCTGTGGTAGAAAGGCGTGAGTGTAAGTATGTAGAACATTTAATGATGAATACTTATACTGTGACAGGTTCTCGACATCTACCGGCATTACCTCCGGCCGATGATACGGGACAGATGCAGGTGTCGGCCTTCGGACTGGACATCACCAAAGAGGACAATGGACAGTACGTATATTAGCTTTCTTGTAGGTACAGTCGAGTCATCATGGTGTTCATGGTATACTTCAATCGATTTTCAATTTAATTTCCAAACAATAGAGTTTATTATCCACAATGCGACAATAGCTCGACTCGGAGCAATAAATGAGAATAGTGGAAATGTGTATATGTAAATTGATTAATATAAAATAACTGCCTTGTTAGTCTAGTGGTCCCAACCGCGACTCTTGCGCTAGAGGTCTGGGGTTCGATTGCCAAGTCGAGCTAACTTTTATTGGATTATTCTATTAAATTCTCAGTAGCAGCTCGAAGTTTGGGATTTGTGTCCAGTTAATAGCAATGTGCTCGCTCTCTATTACATGGAATGTAAACATATTAAGCGAACTGTGGGTTTACATTAGTATGCCTCTGCCTAACCCCTCGGGGAATACAGGTGTGATGGTGTGTTATGATATAAAATAACTAACTTTTTTGAGGTGGTAGAACTGTGCTGTTGAACTCATCTGTGGTGATACCACCTCATTGCCACTCTGCCGCTAAGCAATAGTGTGCTGACCTTGTGCTCCGGTTTGAAGGGTAATGTAGCCAGTGATATTATTGGGCGTAAGAGACTTAACAACTGAGGTGTCAAGATGACAACGCACTAGTGGTGGTTGCTAGTGTCTATAGGCTACGGTAGCTGCTGGCCATCAGGCGGCCCTGGCAGGCTATAAATTCTCCAAAGAGTTAGGCAGAGTTGTACAAATACACTGTTACAGCTCGCTATTAGGTAATGTATATTATAAGGTTCCGTAATATAGGAACAGTGTCGAAAGCTACATATTGACCCCTCGCCACTGATAGGTATTTTCATTATCCGAAATAAATCGAAACACCGCAAAAACAAAACAAATCTATCTGCCTGACCTAGGAATTGCACCCAGGACTGCAACAGCCGCGTATACAGGTACTAAACGAATCCATTGTATTTCTAAATTGTTAAAAACCATCGAAATTCTCAGGATTCAGGTAAAGCCGCATGAATCGCCGAGCACATCCACGCCATCTTCCGGCGAAGAGGCGGAGGTGTCACCTGATGAGGGAGTAGACCACCCTGAGGAGCAGAGACCGCCCTCACTCATTGACTTGCTTGGGTAAGAGATTCATACCTTATAAACTTTAAAGGAAATTGGCTACTTCATTTTTTTTATAGAATCATGAAATTTTTTATTATAGATAGAGCCCATCAATAAAAACATTAATTGGTAGGTACAACAATTTTATACAAGACAGGGAACGTACTCAGAATAGGGAATATATTATGCATGTCTTTTTTTATATTTTTAGTCAATAGTTTACATTATTAAAGCACCGTAAAAAATATTTCTTTGACAAAAATATTAATATTTAATCATAAAAATAAATAATCAAAACTTCAATCAGATACGGCAGATTTAAACGCCGCCATATTGGCCGCGTGTACTGTGACGTCAGTGTCCGCAAAAACAGTCACTGTTTTAACGTTTTCAAAATTTATTGATCATTTTATACAATCAAATATCTATATTTTTAAATTTACTAAGTAATTCGAACATGGGTGAAGACTGAAATCAATTTTATACCTAGTAATTACAAACCTAAATGTTTACGTTGACGTCATAAGAATCAAAGACAAACGATGACAAAGTTTTCGTCACAACGAAGACTTTGTCGTAAGTTCCGTTTTGATCTGTTAAATTTGCCGAGCACTTTTTCTATTTTTAAATAATTAAAATCTTGCTGGAAAAGTAATTATGTAAAAAAATTATGGCATGGGCATTACTCTTTAGCAAGAAAGATTACAAACATTTTCAGAATACGGATAACTAACCCTTTTCGTTTTAATAAATCAAACACCAGCCGAATACCCAATTGTCTTATAAGCGTAAAGATAGAATATAATATTAAAAATGTTTGTTTGTATAATCAATTTTAAATTTTTCACATTATAAATTATACATATTACAACTTTTTCAATTCTTTTTTGCTAGATTTATTTTAGAAAAGGATTTAGGGGGTTGAGTTAGAAATTTTATTTAGCGTCTAATTTTATAAAGACTTCAAAACCTAGATTGGATTGCTTTTTTAAAATTTCCCTTTATATTTTTTTCCATTTGATTACAGAGGTGAACAGGCTAAAAAGCAAGCACAAGAAAGGATGGAAGCGCAAGCAGCTCAACAAGCTGCCATGTCAGCCATTGAGGCGGAAAGCAAAAAGGTACAATTTTCCTTCAAGATGGTAAAATAAAATAATCTATAAAACTGTTATCTGTCTTCTTCGATCTTTGGATTTTGACATAAAGTCCATACAAATAATGTCAACAACCTATATCTAGTAAGTATGTAAATCTATCAACAGATTTGTTAATGGGATTGGCCGTTAGTAGCTAGCTAGCTGAGCGAACGTCACGAATTTCTTTAGGACAATATTTTTCTCATATATAAAAACACTGGGTGTTTGTGTTTTTTTTAATGGGATAGGAGGGCAAACGAGCAGACGGATCGCTTGATGGTAAGCGATTACCGCCGCCCATGGACACCCGCAACACCATAGAAGTCACAAGTGCGTTGCCAACCTTTTAAAAGGGGACTGGGCCTCCGGTAACCTCACTCACTCGGCGAAACACAACGTAAGCGTTGTTTAACGCCGGTTTTCTCTGAAGCCGTGGTATCACTCCGGTCGAGCCGGCCCATTCGTGCCGAAGCATGGCTCTCCCACGTAATAAAAATAATTTATTTTTTCTAACCACGGTACAGAAGAAAATCCTTCCGTGGGACAAAGATTTTTTTTAATACTTTTCTATACTCAAAAAAATACTTTGTTTTAATAGATATATGTATTTAAAATGACGAAATATGTGTGTAATTTTATTCTAGAATAATACTTATCGTGGTCTTCTTCTGAGCCATGTGTACAATTAAATTATTATGGTCATCTGTTTTATTTTGCAAACTGCATCTCTCATCTCACTTTGCTATTGCCTGCCGTACCTACCTTTCTTACGCTCTTGGTTATTATTATTTGTATGCTAATCTTATTTATATGGAAAAATTAAATTGAAAAATCAATCTAAAAGGCTTAAAATTTGTTCAAGTGTGTTTAATTTGTACACGAATTATCTTGACGAATCGTCTTAAATTACAAAGGTGAATTCTATTTATTTTTCTGTTACAATAAAATTTAAAATCGAGAAAAATAACAATATATCTCAAAAGCTTTTCCTTATTATTATTCAAACGCAGTATCGAACCTAACTACTTATTTGCAAATTCAGTTTATCGATAAGTTTGGGGAGACCCTATAAAAGTCATTCATCATGTTTGCCATTTAATGCAGCTAGGACCATCGAAAGCGTTTATGAAGCCAAAAAAGGTAATTCATCCATTATTGCATATTACATTTATTCACACTTTAATTATAGCATCTAATATTGATGTAGATCTAAATCCATCTTAGGCTAGTCTGATACCCAGAATTATTAAATAGGCAATTTACCCAGTACCTCAACAATATCATAGTAGATATTTTACAATTTAACGACCGCTGGCAGTCAGATTGTTAATTGGTGAAGAACAAAGCAGAAGAAGCGCTCTAATTGTATTATTTTATGTGTAGGTAGTATATGTAGGTTATAAACATAAGGTACACTACTTCCTCTCTCCTACATTTCTGTTCCGGACGAGGTCCATAATAATCTGTATTGTGGAATGCATTAAATATTGAGTATTGAGTACATGGTTGAATACCTAATTCAACCACGTACTCACGTGAATTTATTCCCGCAAACATAATAATAATTATTATTATTAAAAGCCCGTAGTATCCCACAGCAGAGCAAAGGCCTCCCCACTCTCATTCTACTTCTCTCTGTCTATTGCTCTCAAGGAGCAGTCTTTTTGAAAAGAGTCCAGCTCATCCCGCCATCTCCGTCTGGGCCTGCCGCGTTGGCGTTTGCCATTAAGTGGAACCCATTGGGATGTCAGTTTGGCCCATTGTTCGTCTGACATACGGCGGTTGTCCAGCCCAGTTCCAGTTCAACGTGGCAGCTTTCCGAGTGACGTCTGTTATTTTCGTCTTTGAACGAATGGTTGTATTACTAACCCGGTCAATAAGTTTTATACCCAGAATACTCCGTTCCATTGCTCTCTGACAGACCTCGAGACTTCTGTCAAAGACCATGTTTGAGAACCTTATGTGAGAATAGGAAGAATGCATACGTCCAAGTCTCCGCTTCAAGGATAGACCTTTCCGCAAACATATACAGACACATAAAAAAACTATTTCATACGAATATCTGTCTCTTTCTCCTTCAAACAGAATTTCAGTGCATGTAATCGTCATACAGGCAATACAACTTCTTCCAATACATCATAAAACAGTGCTAAAATAATATAACCTCTCTGCAGGCAGTACAAGGGCCGGCCCCATCAGCACTGTCCCAGGTGGATCTATCTCAATACACCCGACGCGCGGTGTCATTCCTGGCGCGAAACTTCTACAACCTGAAGTACGTCGCCCTCGTGCTTGCCTTCTGCATCAACTTCGTGCTGCTCTTCTATAAGGTAAGACAGAAATATGGGTCAGGGTTTCTAAGAGTCCAATCCAGTCCTATCTGACAGCACGCATGTGCATTGTCAGCTTGATCAGTATCTAGGGAGCTCAACAACCCGTTGTACGATGATACCTGATCAGTCGGAACATCCTCATAGGCCAAAACTCTCGATGCCGTCAGACGGAGAGATCAACTTATACTCAAAATGTATAACGTGATATGTAGCCATAGGTACGAACGTCATCTCGCCCTATCTGAAATATGATGATGGGTTGATCCCGATGGTTTTAATAATTATAATGTGGTATCAGGTATCTACGTTGGACGCTGAAGGTGGTGAGGGTTCCGGTCTGGGTGACATCATCCGCGGCTCTGGATCCGGCTCCGGATCTGGCAGTGGAGATGGTAAGTGATCAGTAGATATCAAGGGGATCAGTGATAATTGTGATACATGGACTGCAAAGTTAAGGTCCGAATCTAAGGAACAGACGGACTTTTAGAAATGATGTGGGTATTATGTCTAAGTAATTTTCTTCTGAAGTCTGTTCAGGGTCTTTTTGACTACAGACTAACTATATTTTCAAAATCGGAAGATTATGAGAATTGATCTGCTCCTCGAGTTGATATTATTAATTATGCTATGTGATTGGTAGGTGGTAGCGGGGAATCTGATAAAGATGATGACCCGTTAGAAGTAGTGCATATAGACGAGGATTTCTTCTACATGGAACACGTGATCAAAGCGGCTGCCTTGCTACACTCCATAGTGTCGCTCGCTATCCTCATTGGATACTACCATCTCAAGGTGAGTGTTGCCATAGTAACACGCTTATTGTCTGATCACAACCAAATTAATACAAAATCCAAAAAACATTTGTTAGAATAAAAAACTCAATTTACAAGAATCTGTGAACGGTTACAACTGCATTAGGTTATAATCACTGTGTCGCAGTCATTAACGCCCATTTTCAAAAAGGGGTTTGAAGATTTTTGTATGGAGCGTGGCCTCCTTCCCGGGCGCCATTTTGAAAAAATAACCATACTTTTTTCCAAAATTGCGCCCGCGGCCACTCATGAAAACTTTAAAAATCAATTGCAGACATCAATACCAAAGTGTTTTTTTTATTATTATTTTACGATTATATCCATTTTAGTCACGTAGAGAGACATCGACCAATAAATTTTGTAAATATGACAGGTACCACTCGCCATCTTCAAGCGTGAGAAGGAGATTGCTCGTAAACTGGAGTTCGATGGCCTGTACATTGCGGAGCAGCCCGAGGACGATGACCTCAAGAGCCACTGGGACAAACTCGTCATATCCGCCAAGTTAGTCCAATTTCGGTCGGACGACCAGGAGCACGAAAATGCGACATCGATTGATGGTGGACATTCCAAAACCCCGAACGAAAAGCTTTAAGTCCACTTTTATCATGCGTACCGCTGAAATATGGTATGCACTTCCCGAGTGGGTGTTCCCTGACAGATATAATCTGGATATCTTTAAATCAAGAGTGAATCGATTTCTTTTAGGCAAGCGCGCTCCATCGTAGATCGCAGTTTCGCTTAACATCAGGCGAATTGGCGGTCATGCTTGAGCCTATTACACAAAAAAATATATAGGTATTAACATAACATAATACCAGTGGTAGCCTAGCAATATTACCATTGGACTGCCAAGTGGACGGCCTCTGACTTTTCGAAGTCATAACTCTTCATAAACTATTATTATTTATTATAGATCGTTCCCGGTCAACTATTGGGACAAGTTCGTGAAGAAGAAAGTGCGTGCCAAATACTCGGAAACGTACGACTTCGACTCAATATCCAACATGCTTGGCATGGAGAAGACTTCCTTCTCCGCCCAGGAGGAAGAAGGCAGCAAGGGTCTTATCCATTAGTAAGTACAGAAGAGAGAAAATACCTAAGTACATTTTCAGGCATCACAATAACAGTACCAATACAAACGGTACCAATTTTAATAGAATAATTCAGCAAATCGCGTGGGCCCAAGAACAATTTGCTCCATTTTTTAAGCATTTTGGCGATTTTGCATTGTGTCTGTAATTTGTTACTTGATTGTTACTTGACGAATATAATTTTTCAAACTTCAAAAGGTAACTGGTAACTTTCCTTTGCAGTTAGATTTGCGTAGAATTATTATATTAATCGTAATAAAAATTATAACTTATATAATTTAATATAATATTTAAATAATTATAACTGTCATTAACGAAATTATCATTTTATTGTAACAACTAGCCTTTTGCCCGCGACTTGGAACGTTTTTTACGTCCGCGTGGAATAGTTACTTTGTTCCATATGAACTTTCATCCCCTATTTTATCCCCTTGGGGGTAGAATTTATCAAAATCCTTTCTTAGCGGACGCCTACGTCATAACATCTACCTGCATGCCAAATTTCAGCCCGATCCCTCCAGTGGTTTTGGGCTGTGGGCTGTGCGTTGATAGATCACTATGTCAGTCAGTCAGTCAGTCACCTTTGGGTTTTATATATATAGAGATATGACATCATCACGCCTGTATTGTTCGAAGGGTCAGGAAAAGTGTACTGTGATGAACACTCGCAGTTCGCTGATATATTGATATAAAGTCTCATATGCCTAGTAACTTCACTGGCTACATTGCCCTTCAAACCTTATCAAGTACCACCCCAGACGAACTTAGCTGCAGATAATTTTATTTCAATTAAATCAATTGATATGACAGGTACTTTTAAATTATCAAAAATTAGGTGCACATTCAGGGCTGTCTCCCATTGGAGTAGGTAGATTTCTACTTGCTACAATCCTGACACACCTCTTTCGCTTCATCTAGATTCATTATCCTCCTCATACATAATCTTCGGTTTAGGGTGCTCCCAACCTGATCGTTTTTGAGAAGGCCTGCAGCATTTCTATAATGTTTATATTTTTTTCCATGTATCAGCATAATCAACATCGACTGGCGTTATCAAGTGTGGAAGGCAGGTGTGACGATCACAGACAACTCGTTCCTGTATTCACTCTGGTACTTCTCTTTCTCCGTGATGGGCAATTTCAACAACTTCTTCTTCGCCGCCCATCTGCTCGACGTGGCTGTCGGCTTCAAGACCCTCAGGACTATCCTGCAGTCTGTCACTCATAACGGGAAGCAGGTAATGTGGCAAACGTACATATTATCCCGGTCGTATTGCAATACAATAGGGTATTTTACTTTCAAAATATAGCAAAACGCAGTCGGAAAGTGTTAGTTTTAGTTCATAATATAACAAAATAAATTTTAAAATTCAATTCAAAGTGTAGCGACATGTACCGTGCTACATAGAAACTAGACGGACGCAAACTTGCAAACTTCACTTCCCGCAAGTGAAGTTTGCAACGCAACTTGGATATATACAACCGCCCGACATCAACGGGCCGTTGTCCGCCAGGCAAAACAACCGCCTGGTCGGAGGTTCCTCCCTTTGGTGTGAGGGGCAACACTCCTCGCGTCTCCACACAAGTTTTAAGTTTTTTTTATCTGTTTTTAAACACCATGAATTAGTAGCCGCCATGTTATTACGTCTTACGGCTGTGTAAGCTAAACTAAAAAGTGTCAACTGTCATCTGATCAGCCTTTGTACTTTTATTGTTTACACAGCCAACTGACGTCATAACCACAGAGCAATATGGCGTCCACTGCGTACAGCGTTTTCGTCAAATTAAACGCGAAATTTGAAAATGTAAATCTATACTTATAATAAATCTGTAGAGAGGTCAATTCTGTACATGAAATATATTTCCAAAATAACTATCAGCGGGTGATTAGTGATCGATACTGACGCCAAAAATGCAATCAGTAAAATTGTTGTCTGTCTGTCTGTCTGTCTGTCTGTATGTTCGTTATAGAAACAAAAACCACTCGAAGGATTTCAACGAAACTTGGTACAATTGTTCTTCATACTCCTGGGCAGGTTATAGTATACTTTTCATCACGCTACGATCAATAGGAGCAGAGCAGTGAAGGGAAATGTTGAGAAAATGAGTGATTCATGAGAAAGGTTTCAAGCTATAAAACATCACGCTACAACCCTTAGGAACGGGGCAACGTAGGTGAAACCGCGGGCGAAGAACTAGGGAACAAAGTAACTATTCCACGCGGACGAAGTCGCTGGCAAAAGCTAGTTTTAAATAAAAATGTTAGATGGAATAAAAATGTTATGTTTTTTTAGTGGTTTATTAGCACTTTAGAATCTAATTAAGGCACTTTTCAATAATGGGTGTAATACCCTATTATATTCTGCAGCTGGTACTGACGGTGATGCTGCTAACGATCATCGTGTACATCTACACGGTGATCGCGTTCAACTTTTTCCGCAAGTTCTACGTGCAAGAGGAGGACGATGAAGTCAACAGGAACTGCCACGACATGCTCACGGTGAGACGGATTAAACTTTACATACTGAATACTTAATTGTGCTATGGCCATCGTTACCTAGGGAATTCAAGTTTACACATTTTCATACTGATTACTTAGACAGGGAGGGGGTTGAAACTGTCCACCCGAAATGCCTTAACCAACCTATCTGACCCTTTTTTCCGACCTGAGATTATTTTAAATCTTTTCCTTTTTCAGTGCTCAAACGAAAATTCCGATTATTAAGCTTAAATCTCTATAACAGTCATACATATCTATAATATTATTTTAAGCTAATATATTGTTATGAGTGTGATAAAGACCTACAAATTGCGCCAAATTGAAACTCGTTGTTTCCCGCAGTTTCACTCGTAACTTGTATCCCAAAAGACTGACACAAAAGTGTCCTAAGTCCTTCTCCATGATCTAATCTATCTCTATACCAAAATTCATTAAAATTGGTCAGCGGTTTAGGCTTGAAAGCGTAACAAATAGACATTACGTGGTTACGTAGTTACGTAGTTTTTTTACGTGGGAGAGCCACGTAGAGAGCCGTGCTTCGGCACGAATGGGCCGGCTCGACCGGAGTGATACCACGGCCTCACAGAAAACCGGGGTCAAACAACGCTTACGTTGTGTTTCGCCGAGTGAGTGAGGTTACCGGATGCCCAATTCCACTTTAAAAGGTCGGCAAGGCACTTGTGACTCCTATGATGTTGCGGGTGTTCATGGGCGGCGATAATCGCTTACCATCAGGCGATCCGTCTGCTCGTTTGCCCTCTTATTCCATAAAAAAAAATAAAGTTACTTTCGCATTCAGTCCGGATGACACAACACGCGTGTCAAGGATTGCTTTCACGTATGACGGGTGTCACGAGATGAGTTACGAGCCAATATTAGCTTCGTACAAACTTCGTTAAATCGTCTTTTTGAAATATTTAAACAGTAAAACTATTGTTATTTTTGACTAAATATAAGTAATGTTCGTTATCTGATGACACGCCTACAGGCATTCGACACTACTGTCATGCCACGAAATGCCGCCGACAATTTTTTTTTTAAATGGCTGAATCAAATAATTTAAATAAATGTATTTCTCCGTTGCAGTGCTTCGTATTCAACCTGTACAAGGGAGTCCGCGCGGGCGGCGGTATCGGTGACGAGCTGGAGCCGCCCGACGGCGACGACTCCGAGGTCTACCGCATCATCTTCGACATCACCTTCTTCTTCTTCATCATCATTATCCTGCTCGCTATCCTGCAGGGTAAGTGTCCTCCTGTCATGATCGCGACGAATCCCAGGCCATGACTTTAAGTCAAGGGGCCCTTGCCTTAAGAGGGCAAATTAGGAATCTATACTAATATTATAAAGCTGAAGAGTTTGTTTGTTTGAACGCGATAATCTCAGGAACTACTAGAAGAAATTGAAAAAATATTTTTGCTTTGGATAGTCCTTTTATCGAGGAAGGTTATAGGCTACATAACATCACGCTACGCCTCAAAGAAACGGAGCAGCGCTGGTGAAACCGCAGGCGGGTCGCTAGTCAAAGAATAAACATACCACCACGCCTGTATTCCACGAAGGGTTAGGAAGAGGCGTACTAATGTACACCCACAGTTCGCCGGTATGTTTAGGTCCCATGTAATAGCGGGCGAGCCTATTGCCATTAACCGGGCACAAATCCAAAACTCCGAGCTCCTACTGAGAATTGCATAGAAAAAACCAATAACACTGCTCGACTTTAATTGAATCCAGGACCTCTAGCGTAGCAGTAGCGCTCAGGGGGCTTACTCTTGAACTCAATTCCGACAAATCGACATTGGAATTGTGCCGTTTCGTCAAGTTTCGTACTCTTGAATCCGAGACTAGCGCCAAATTGTTTCTATATTGCGCGGTGATTGAGTGAACTAAATACAATTGGGAAACGACACAACCATTGGCCAATCTGGATGCAGATACAAGGCCAACGGATTTGTGCTCAAGAGTACGAAATCGCCCGACAGCCAAATTGACATTGGAATCGGATCACGTTTGGATTGGTATTGTATTATTTTCAAGAGTAAGCCTGCAGAGCCGGAATGAATCAGCGAGCAACGGCTAAGGTAATATATCAATGTTTCAGGTTTGATCATCGACGCATTCGGAGAGCTCCGTGACCAGCTGGAGTCAGTGAAGGAGGACATGGAGTCCAACTGCTTCATATGCGGCATCAATAAAGACTATTTTGATAAAGTACGTAGTTACTACATACCTTTATGTTATTATACCTTCAAAAGGCAACTGGTCTTCTGGGGATCCTTACCCACAAAAACCAAAATTAAAGTGGTTTTTATCTTAGAATATTACATACACACACTCACGCCTTTCTCCCATAGGGTTAGACAGAAACTACAGACCGCCATTACGATTTTTTATACCTCTTTTGCTCCTTTCATATTCATGCATCTTGTCATACACACATTTTGAATACCACACACCTGGCCTTTTTGAAATTTTATAAGGCGAATTTAACTATTTTTTTAGGAATACTAATTTTCACTACGCCAGTAATGTGTATATAATATAACATATAAAACAAAATTGGGTTAGTCACACCTTTTATAGTTTAAGAACGGCTTGACCGATTTTTATGATCTTTGATTTGTCTATCCCGAATAGAATAACTATTAAAACATCGAAAAATTCGCAAAAAAGAAAATTATGAAGCGTACTGGTTCCTGACACTTACGCGAATATTAGACATTGAAATTAAACTACTTTTTACAGATTTTATCGCGTGGTATTGATATTATTTGATTCCCGACGTTTCGGATCCTTTACAGCATACATTGTCACGAGTAGACTAATGTTATAATTACTAACAGCTATCTTACATTTTTGTTAATTACACATACCCGTGACCATAGATGCTGTAAAGGATCCGAAACGTTGAGAATCAAATAATATCAATACAACGCGATAAAATCCTTAAAAAGTAGTTTTATTTCAATTATGAAGCGGACAAAAATTTACAATGCGTTGGTTATATATGGCATACTGTTTCGGTAAGGCCAGTAGATGGCGTTGTGTGCATTGTCCTAAGCGACTGGACTGATTTGATTATATTTAAACGAGTCCCTGGATGGTAAATTCACTATTTGAGCCGGTAGATAGCATCCGGATTTTCAGAGCAGGACATGTGCCGGGCCCACGAGTTTTTAATACATCAGACACCAATCAACATTCACCATTTTTCCTAGTCGAGTGTATTGTTATTATTATTAGGCACACTTATTTCTTATTATTTCCTTTACTAAAAAAAAAAAATAACTTAATAATCTTAGCATGGAAAATGCAAAAAAAAAACAAAAAGATAGTTAAAAGGTAAGGTGGCATCGTACGACACTGAACTAACTGTAAAGTAAGTCGTGTCGGTTGAGAAGTAAGGTACCTTGCCTCTCATAGATGTTACCAACGTCACCTTATGACGTAAATTCAGTATGTGAAGGCAAAATTTCAATCATGCGGGTAGGGTTCGCGGTGGCTTAGAGGTCAGAGCGTCTGGTATATCAAACCAGAAGACGCAGGTTCGAATCCTGCCCGTGATTGAATTTTTTCCTTTACTAAAAAATAACAGGCACACTTATTTCAACATTATGTTATTACAGGTGCCGCATGGGTTCGACACTCACGTACAACGGGAGCATAATTTAGCGAACTACATGTTTTTCCTCATGCATCTCATCAATAAACCCGACACGGAGTATACAGGTACGTTGAAATGTTATCGAAGTATGTCAATACATTGGCAGATAAAAATAATGGAATGTTGCCATACTCTTAAAAACCTTAAACAGTATGGGGCAACACTGGGAATTATGTATCGATATTTTTTTTTATTTTAAATATTATAATGTTAGCGATTACAATGTGAACTCCAACAGCGAATTCGTACCACTTTTATGAATTTGGTTAATTTGCGAGTAATCAAGTCGCTTACATTTTTTAATCAAATATTAAAGATAAATTTTAGGGAAAGAAACAATCTATCTCAGGTAGGATTCGAACCTGCGTCGCTCCGGTTAAGTACATTTGACGATTTAGCCACTAAAATACCGAGACCACTATCTATTATGTCGAACTAGTCTTGCACGTTTCACGTGTCGTCTGAAAACCTACCTGAGATGCCTGAGATCGATATATTCTTTTAGGATTCATCACTACATAGTTTATAACAAAGTCGCTGTCGCCGTCTGTCCGTCCCTATGTATGCTTAAATCTTTAAAACTACGCAACGAATTTTGAAGCGGTTCTTTTAATAGAGTGATTCAAGAGGAATGTTTTAAGCAATTTAACATTACGCTACGGCTCTTAGGAATGTGGCAACGCGGGTGAAACCGCGGGCGGGCCACTAGTGCCAAATAAAATAAAAAATAACTAATCAATTCTTTTTCTCAGGTCAAGAAACCTATGTATGGAACATGTACACACAACGATGTTGGGACTTCTTCCCTGTCGGAGACTGCTTCAGGAAACAATACGAAGATCTGATGGGAGAATAGATCACAACACGCTGTATTAAGAATGAGGGGTTTCTAGGAGCCTATTGTTAAGCTGATATTTGCGCCACGAAATATTTTTGTCGTCACTTTATTGGGTCAGAGGCAATAGGTTTAAACGAGATATTGTTACGACAAAATTATGTCAGCGCTTGTTAGGTTGTCCTAAATATTTTTTGAGACATAAGACCATACCTAGCATAGATAATAATGATGTTATCTTCAACTGCTTGCTTCAATATAGCAATTTGAATTTATTGCTCAAACAATTTAGGATCTTCAGACCCCATTTAGAGGTTATAGTAAAGATTCTTAATTTTTTTCGTATCATTTTGTAAATAATTATCAAACAATTAAATTTTCCTTCTACTGTATTTTCTTGCTTTTAAACTGCCGAAAAACTTATTTTTTAAGTGTGACCTGGTTGTAAAACAAAAAAAAAGCATGAATCTTTACTAAAATCAGTCTACGTTAATATAAAAGTATCAAATAGCTTCATCATAATGTTCAAATTCTCGAAATTTCTATAATAAATTATAGTAAAGAAAGAGATACCATTTCTATTTCTTAAGTAAGAGTAACTTATGGTGGCCTTTCCATGCAAACTTTTCTATTTTTAACTATTTCGATATAGTTTATGTAAGATAAATAAATTTGTTAAATAAAACTATTTAATTTTATGCTCTGTGACGTTTTATTTTTGCTTAATTTTAAGTTCAGTCTTAACAAAGCGAATAGTACTTATAAACTATATTATGTAACATGTTTGCAATGTTGTTTAAAAAAATCTTTACATATTGGACATTATTATTTAGCAGCTTAGAGCTGGACATAGCTCCAGTCAAAAAAAAATTGCTCGATGTGAATACATATTAAAAATATATTGACAAACGTACTTCATTTCTCAATTACAATAATATTTAATATCATTTGGAGAGCGATACACACCGCGACTGAAGCTAAGCTGTGAATACTGCATCTCCATTTGTCGTTACATGAATCTTTACAAACGCTTTTAAAAACCAGGGGGCTTACTCTTGAACTCAATTCCGATACATCGACATTGGAATTGTGCCGTTTCGTCAAGTTTCGTACTCTTGAATCCGAGACTAGCGCCAAATTGTTTCTATATTGCGCGGTGATTGAGTGAACTAAATACGATTGGGAAACGACCCAATCATTGGCCAATCAGGGATGCCGATACAAGGTTAACGGATTTGTGCTCAAGAGCACGATATCGCCCGACAGCCAAATTGACATTGGAATCGGATCACGTTTGAATTGGTATTGTATTGTTTTCAAGAGTAAGCCTGCTGTTTTTATTTTATGACGGTAAAATACTTTAGAAATTTGGTATTGTTTTTTAGTGCACACATTTATCTGTACACAAGAAGATCTAATAGCCGCATTCACACATCGTTTATAAATGTTGAATGAAACAAATATAAAACTATATTTTATTTAGTTACTCTTTGCCATCGACACGCTAAGTACTGTCAACAGCACATCATGGTATCCAAAACTGTCAAATTTCTTCAATCAATTTTCAATTTACCTTCCAAACAATAGAGTTTATTATCCATTGGGGAAATTTGAGTTTGTGATAACCAATGATGATGACCTCTCAATGTACATTGAGAGGTCAGCTTAGAGGGAACGTGCACGACGAAGGCTCTGCCATCTGGTGGCGTAAATCCGAATCTTTTACGCAAACAATACTTGACATTGATACTTCACGATATAAATTAATCACATTTAAAGAAGTGAAAAATAACATTTAGCTAAGTCAAAATACATTTCTGGATGCTCGAAACTTCAAAGACAAAGAAAAATAAGTAAAATGGTGTAAAATTCTATTTTTAAAAACCTCACAAATAGTACTCAATTTCCATAGTTATATGATAAAAGACAAAAGTGGATAAATGCAGTAAAAAAAATATTATGTATCTAATTATGAGTTTCAAAAATATTTGGAAACGACTTACTAATAATGTTATTTGTAAAACTAGCTAAGTTATGTATGGAGTAGTACTTTTCACTACAAACAAATCTGTAAGTAAACATAACATCCAATAATTTTCTTTGGCCTTTCGACTTATTCTGGCCGCGCTGACGATAGTTATTAATCGACCAGAACTCACATTTTATAATTGAAAATTATTTGACAATGACGACTGACGATGGGCAACACAGTGAGAGATCTGAAAAGTTTCCTTTTTTAACCACACTGTGGTTCTCGTGTCGATTATGCTGCCACCAGGTCGTGAACATTCCCTATACTCGAAATAAACATAATGTGTAGTCGTGTGCCTCACTTTATTTTTGTTGATTGCAATTTGCAACAACTTGTAATTTCGGTCATGTATTTAAGATTTATATACACTCAACAAAATACAGCCAAACTGAGATTGATTCTTATCTTTTTGGTGTGTAGAGTTATATTTAACTTACCGAAGGTTGTTTATGAGCTAAATACAGCGTAAATATACTAGTTAGTGCGCTAACTAAGAATATAACGTCGAACCATCTGTGGTAGAAGTTGAACTGTAGGTCACCCAGCACTTGGGTAATAATGATGCGGTACTCGGAAGGCATGTTCATCCTCATGAGGAGCACGGAAGAGCAGAAGTACATGCCCATGATTTGGGCGAGGATCAAAACTATGATGTTTGAGGATTTCGAAGACGAGATTTTGTAGAAGAACTGAAACAATTAAGAATGTATGAGGCTTATACATACATACACTCACCCTGTTCTCCCACAGGAGTAGGCAGAAACTATAGACTGCCACTTGCTACGATTCTTGCATACTTCTTTTGCTTCTTCCACATTCATACATCTTCTCATATATACACGCCGGTTGCGAGTACTACACACCTGACCTTTTTGAAGGATTCGCCAATATGATAGATAGATAGATAGATATATGATATAGATAGATATATGACAATATGATCTAATATGAGAATATAGGACTTATCTTCATATACTATCACGCCTGTATTCCCCTAAGGGTTGGCAGTTCAATTGAGCTGTGCTGATGTACACGAACAATTCACATGTAATAGAGGACCCAGTTTCTTTAATACATTGCCCCACACTAGGATTTTCTCCTGTATCATGGGTGTTTAGAAACAGAAATTCTCACATACACAAACGCCCAGACCCGGAACAACTACCTGTAGATTATACAAATATTTTTCTCCGTGTGGGGACCGAACCCAAAACACGTGGCGCAGAAGCCGATCGCTCAGCCGCTACGCCAAACGTGTAGCCAAATGGGAATTTATTGATAATAACAACCCAATAAAATTTTTCCTCGATCTGGGAATAGAACCCAGGACCTCAAGCTTGGCAGCCGCGCTCGTAACCACTAGACCAATGGGGTAGTATGAGGCTTATTAAAACTCCCCGAACACCACATCGCTTTATTTCAGCGTGTTAAGACCAGATTTCGTCAATGTTCCACCCGAGCCAGTGTTCCACTATCTTCATCCTTTCCTTACCTTGGTGAGCGTGAGCAGCAGTCCTCGGATGCTGGTGAGCACGATGCAGCCCACCAGTATGAAGGATACGTGCTGCGACCAGAAGGCGACGTCGATGTTCCAGCCGAGCCAGTGCACCACTATCTCTAGGCCGCGGGTCACAGGATCCTTCTTGCCGACGCGATCGAATACTATGTTAATTGTTGACTGTAAAAGAAGATAAGAAACATTTTAGGTAGAAAAGATACTGGGAAATTTTGGAGTCATTTTGGGCACCCCCTATGAATTTTGAGCCCACCCCTATAAATCTCAGGCGCATCCCTATGAATTTTTTGTCCACCTATATATATTTTGAGCTCATCCCTATAAATGTTGACCCATCCAATTGCACCCATCTGTATCTCTGTAAATTTTAGGCCCACCTCATAAATTTAGGGCCTATACCCGTATATTTTGGGCACATACATAAGTACTTTTAGTATTTTCTTTCAAATTTAAAATTGACATAAAGTAATATCACAAAACACACTACTGTGTTGCAGGAGACAGTGTCCTCCCGAATTACCTGACTGACCTTTAAAGAATTCCATGACTCCTGACGCAGGAGTCATGGAATTTTTAAATGTATATGTTATTTTACATCCATAAAGAATTTTATTTTATTTTATAAATTCTGGGCCCACCCCTATAAACTTCTGTTCACCCATTTAAATAAATCTACACATCTATGAATCATCATATCAGTCAAAGAATATCGACTGCTGAACAATGGCCTCTTTCATGGTTTCATATAAGGTAGTATTTAAGTCGTAACTAGAGTTCGGGACTATACATCCTTACTAATAATAAAAACGTGAAATTTTGTGAATATGGATGTGCGGATGTATGGATGTTTGTTACTCTTTCACGCTAAAACGGCTGAACAGGTCTGGATAAAATTTGCCACACACTTTTTATCCAGGTCGGACCCAATCCTGAAATCCACACATACAAAGGTTCGGGCAGAAGCTAGTATTTGTATAATATGATACAAAAATACAATATCTGGACATTCTTTTTAGAGGTTGTCAGTGAGAAAAATAAATATAGTCATTTATTAATCAGCGAACTAGAATATAGACCACGAAATTAAATTATTGTGATCGTTTTTCATACAATGCTCATAAAATATCTGCGAAAAATTCATACTTATTGAATAAATAAAAAAACTCCTCCTGACTGCCTCATTAGTCTAGAGGTCCCAAGCGCGACTGCAACGCTAGAGGTCCTGGGTTCGATCCCCAGGTCGAGCAAAGTGTTATTGGGTTTTTCTATGAAATTCTCAGTAGCAGCTCGGAGTCTGGAGTTGTGCCCGGTTAATGGCAATAGGCTCGCCCCCTATTACATGAGACCTAAACATATCGGCGAACTGTGGTTGTACATTAGTACGCCTCTGGCTATCCCTTCGGGGAATATAGCGTGATGGTATGTTATGTAAAAAAACTCCATAAAATACTTTAAGCAAACTAACTCACTATGAATATCTTCCAAACACAGTACAGCGAGAAGAAGTAACCGAGGAAGTTGAAATACTTCCCCTGGAAGGTGGTGGACCACTCGATTTTCTCGCGCATGGTCCTCGCGTCGTGAGCCTCCAGGAACAGCTGGCGACTCAACTCTTCTAGACCGGAGATCTCTTGGCGGAGTTGAGTTATATCTACAAAATGATAGAAAGAAATAAAGTAAAATATTTTTTTTTATAGGATAGGAGCAGACGGATACGAGCAGACGGATCGCCTGATGGTAAGCGATTACCGCCGCTCATGGCAACCCGCAACACCATAGGAGTCACAAGTGCGTTACCTTTTAAAAGAGGATTGGGCGTCCGGTAACCTCACTCACTCAGCGAAACACAACGTAAGCGTTGTTTAACGCCGGTTTTCTGTGTGACCGTGGTGTGTATCACTCCGGTCGAGCCAGCCCATTCGTGCCGAAGCATGCCTCTCCCACGTAAAGTCAAATGCTGTGGAAATGCGTTCCTTGCGAAGTATATGCGGTGTAACTCGGAATGATTGATTGAGGAACAGTATATTAAGACAACATTGCGGACTGAAAGATGATGTAGTGACACGTATTGAAAAGAATTTGCTGAGATGGTTTAGACGCGACTGCTACGCTAGAGATCCTGGGTTCGATTCCAGGTCGAGCAATATGTTATTTTTCTATAAAATTATCAGTAGCAGTAGAGTTTGGATTTGTGCTCATTTATGGCAATAGGCTCACTCCCTATTACATGGGATGTTAACATACCAGCAAACTGTGGGTGTACACCTCTGCCTAACCGTTCGGGAAATACAGTCGTGAGTTGAATCTTTAAGTTAATTAACAAATTTCAGTTATTTTTTAGTTCGTGGTAGGCTTACGCTTGACCGCCAGTTCGCCTGATGTTAAGCGATACTGCGATCTACGATGGAGCGCGCTTGCCTAGAAGAAACCGATTCACTCGTGATTTAAAGACACCCAGATTATATCTATCGGGGAAGACCCACTCGGGAAGCGCATTCCACATTTTAGCGGTACGCATGATAAAAGTGAACTTAAAGCGTTTCGTTCGGGTTTTTGGAATCTCAACCATGAATCGATGTCGCTTTTTCGTGCTTCTGCTCGTCCGATAGTAGAAAGGGCTAGGGGGAATAAGATCGTGGAGATCTGATGCACATACATTTTGAGTAAATAAAACTCCACTTACTCTCAGTCCCATGTCCCAGTGGATTAGCAATGCTTCCAACACTAGACAGAATATTGGTCCAGAATCCACCTCTATTTTTAACATTTGATTGGTCCAACATGTATTGCTGTCTCGCTCCCACACTGTTCGCTTCCGCTAGGGCTATCCTTTTCTTTTTTACTAAAATCATATCCATAGTCTGTAGGAGTTTCTTTTCAATTGATAGCACATCTGATTGTGTTACTGGCCTGAAATAGATTTGCTTTTAAAGACTGCCTTTTTGGTCTAGTGGTTGTAATTGCAGCTGGTGAGCGTAAGGTCCTGGGGGCTTACTCTTGAACTCAATTCCGATACATCGACATTAGAATTGTGCCGTTTCGTCAAGTTTCGTAGTCTTGAATCCGAGACTAGCGCCAAATTGTTTCAATATTGCGCGGTGATTGAGTGAACTAAATAGGATTGAGAAACGACCCAACCATTAGCCAATCAGGGATGCCGATACAAGGTTAACAGATTTGTGCTCAAGAGTACGAAATCGCCCGACAGCCAAATTGACATTGGAATCGGATCACGTTTCGATTGGTATTGTATTGTTTTCCAGAGTAAGCCTGCTGGGTTCGATTACCAAATCAAGCAGTGTTATTAAAATTCTCAGCAGCAGCTCGGAGTTCTACTTGTGTCCGTTTAATGACAATAAGCTCGCCCCCTTATTATATGGGGATTTTTTTATTCGTGTAGGCTTACGCTTGACCGCCAGTTCGCCTGATGTTAAGCAACACTCCGATCTACGATGGAGAAAGTCCTAAAGGAAGGAGAAAACCAGAGATAGAGTGAATATTGAGAACGTCCATTAGCGAACAGTCCTCACTCATAAACATTTAGGGATTTATGTTAATATGAATCTTTTAATTTCTTTAAGACATAAAAATACTTTAGCCCCAAATTTGCCGACCCTAAAATCTGCCGCTCTAGAGTCCAGCCTACTCGGCCTACTGGTAAATCCGCCACTGCATGAACATTTACATAACATAATCAACCCATTATACTGTCCCACTGGTGGACACGGGTCTCCTCTCAGAATGAGAGGGATTAGGCTATAGTCCATGAGTATTTACCGCGATACTAAAAAGACAAGCAATCCTGAGCTTTTATAAAACATCAAATATAGAGAATAAACTAGATGTTACCTTATAAATATCGCCATAGATGTGTATGGATAATTGACGGCACCGAATCCTGATAATAGAGCCATCACAGTGACGCCGATAACTCCGATACGAGATACACCTTGCTCTATTGAAAATATACCCTGAAAGAAATACATATTAACTTTTTGTCGGTAAAGACTGTACATACGTTTTTCAGTTTGTTATAGATCTTTACATGTTATAAAAAAAAAGTCTCCTGCCACCTCCGTCTGTCTTTTCGCGATATACTCAAAAACGACTTAACAAATTTTTATGTGGTTTTCACTAATAGATGGAGTGATTTCTGAGGAACGTTTTAAGTTATTTATCATCACGTTATGACTCTTAGGAACGGAGCAACGTGACTGAAACCGCGGGCGATTCGGAAGTATTTAGTAAATTAGTTTACTTAGTATAAAATAACCAACTGATAGCTCAATATTTTCTGTCCCTTTTCATCATAAAGTGTGATTTAAGTAAACTTAGTACAATTTGTTGCAGAATCAGCACCAATATATGGTAAATAATATTATTTAAAAAAATAATTCTACTGAATGTTACTTTACATACCTGTTTTGGACTTAATATAGGGAATGGGTCTCCAATTTTCCAGAAGAAATATAAGTATATAAACCACACAAACATCGTCAATGGCCTTATCATGTTTTGTGAAACTGGAAAAAAAAACCTATTTTTTTAAAACTTATGCAGAGCTACACTACACATCAAGATATACAGTATAAGTGGACCTTTCATTGTAACAGGAAAACACATCAAAGTCCCAACAGCGTAAATATTTGAACATTATTTAACAAATCATTCTTCTCATCATACTAGTTCTCTCTTTCATAGTTCAGATTGTTTTTTTTCTTCTTATTGCTTGACGACAGGGGTGCAGTTTAAGATTTCATTATCATAATAATTCTAGTGTTAATTATCTGCTTTCTTAACTTTGGGATGATGATAATGATGTTCAATTTTTTTTCAAATATTTACTCAACATTTAAAAAATACCTAAATATGATATTTCTTTGCAAAGAGAGAAACAAATCCATCGTAAAAAAAAGGTTTACCGTAAAAACTAATTACTTTGATGTAAATTTGTGGCAACATTATTATTATTATTAACACTACTGCCAGCATCCAGTCTAGCAGGCTACTATATTAAGAAATAATGCTTGTCTCTTTGGTATGTCATATTCTGTCTGATAATGGAGTATTCTGTGGAGACAGAGATGTCACTGCTAATCTTTTTTTTAAAGAATATGCTCCACACTAGGGTTTCTCACATACACAAACACCCAGACCCGGAACAACTACCTGGAGATCTCACAAATATTTGCTCCGTGGGGATCGAACCTACAACACGTGGCGCAGAAGCCGATCGCGCAGCCGCTACGCCAAACGTGTCGTCAAACGTGTCTTTAATTTATAGTTATTTAGCTGTGTATGTTATTTTTTTACTGGCATCTTTTACATGCACACAAACTCACCAAAATTTCATCTAATCATATGATTACGATGAGAGTATATATAGTTCATATAAACAATAAGAGAATACATAAAAGACAAACAGATATTATTTTTTATATCATACTTACCAAACCTAATATTGCTGATACAGAAGTAAGCAATGTAGAATGGTATGAGAGCTATGACCATGAATAGCAATGAATAGAGACCCATATTCCAGTGGAAGTATCGGGAGCTGGAACAAAGACATGGAAACAACGTTCTTGTGAATGTATCTATGCATCTGTAATTACCAAATATGTAGATAGTATACTATACATGACAAAACATCATAAGCCTTCCTCCTGTCTCCTACATTGCAGTGCCTGACAGGGTCCACAATCGATACTTTTATATTTATTTTTTAACACCTGTTAACATTGTGGAGTGCAATAAACGAATTAAGTATTGAGCATTTTTCTTTTTAATATTTTGTTTGTTATTTTATGTGTTACGCAAGGAATCAAATGTTTTTCTTTCTCTCTTCTACTCAGTTTTTGCTCTATGGCATGGCTTTTGTGTTGGAGTGGGATGAATTAGGTTTAGGCATATCATTTACTGTCTACATATTATAAATGCACCCTCTCATTCAGGGAGGAGAGAGACCTGACTAGGATATTAGTGATAGAATTATGTATGATATAATTAACAAGTAAAATGTATGGTAGAGAGAAATGCCTAATAATGGCAGGCCAATACCCCACTCCCCAAAATATGCCCATGAACCATCTCCATACATCACTGTTAAAATGTTTTTTTTTAATTTAATAGTTCACACCAGAGAAATATTTTATTGAAAAGAGTAATTTAATCAGGGTAAGTTACAACCAATTTCCATTATAATTAATTTTAATAAATTAGTAAAGCATATTCTATTGTATCTGTAATTTTGTTACTTGATGTAAAATGAAACAATATTTACCTTGAGTCCAAATAGTCAATGATCTCAAATATGATCAGCTCAAACATGGTACAACTTAGTGCAAATGTGACAGAGAATATCAGCTGTACCAACAAGTGGTGGACCTCATAATCGCGAAACAGCTGCTTCACGAAAAATATCCAGCCTCCAACGAAGAAAACTATCTGAAAATGTTATTTCCTTTTTATTTATTAAAGTCAACCAACAATTGTTACACTCATACATGGTTATGGATACAAGCTGGTAGTCTGAGTTAAGTGTACAAAATCAAGCAGTAAACACAGCAAGCAATTATTTTGTTATAACATAATAAATTAAAAAGATCAACAGAGTAACTTTTGTAGCTGTTGTCGTAAAATACTGACAGAAAAGTCATCATCAATTCCATTGCAATAAAGACCAGAAAAAAAAGCAATTGTTTTTTAACTTGCAAGGCTGACCATGATACATATGATATGTACGATATGATATGGATGTTTTAACAGTACAATAGGATTATAATTGGCAAATGGGTCAATGTGAAAACAGATGGAGACTGTTAAGTCTAGTGAATAGTAGCCTTATTATATCTTTTTAAAAATTATGAAATGATCATCATTCTCTTACTATAAGTTATATATAACGTTTCTAATGATTTATTAACATCGTATATACACTCCAAATGCAGAGTATGCGTGGTATTATTTTTATCATTTATTAGTACTAAATATTTCACTTTATCGTCATACATTTGATCATTTTGAATACATAACCTTCAACATTGTTTACATAAACTTACTTGTGATATTAATATCATCAATGTATCCTCTAGGAACGTCATTTTGTACGTGTTGAACACTGTTAATCACTTATATTCAGTAAAATTCGGTAGGTTTACAACATTTTCCAATTTAGAGAAAAAATTGAAAAACAGACAACAGAACAAACTTTACATTAATTGACAAGAATGACAGCCGACTGAGTACCGGGCCCGGCAGCCTTTGACATAAGATTTTTGTCAAAACTTAAATATTGATAGACGAAAAAAATCTATTCTAGTTTTAGTCGATTTTCTTTTATTCTCATTTTCGACTTTACCACTTTCCTCAACAAACAACATTACTGTTTTGGCAAGGTCTGCTATACATCCATCCAGAATGTTATACCTAACAGCCATTGCCTGCCATCCTTAATACATAGTAAAATGGACATAAAGTGTATATAGCCAGCCAGATATCTATTCGGCTGTATTGTACAGCGACTCCCCTAGCCACTTTCTACATAAAAAAACTGGACAAGCGCGAGTCGGACTCGCCCTCTGAGAGTTCCGTACTTTGTACATATTATAAACAATTAAAAATGTAGGTGTGTGTTGATAACGTCATGCCAGCCGAGTGAAATCCGGAAGTTACGATAAAATTATTGATCTGTGCTCTAATCCAAAAACAGACAGCTTATCGTTATCACTGAAATTCGCGAGTCTTGTGGAATCGTTATAACTTCTAACTAGGATACGACTCACAGATACAACCATATAGACAGTGTTTACAAATCGTTGCGGGGAATCTTCACACCGCGATTCAGAAAATGTAAACTGCACCAGGCCATCTAGCGCTGAAGTGTGGTAGCTTTTTAATAACCGACAGAAGAAGGTTGTTGTTAAAATATACGTTTTTTGCGGCATAAACAGCCGTATCTTATTTTTGCATTAACGTAGAGCTTTAATTTTTTCACAGCTTCAGGTGACTGTAGCCTTGAATATACTATGGTTTTAATTTCAACTCAATACCTCCACGTGTTCCCGAGATAAAAGGGTCTAAATCTAAACAGAGAGACTTACCGAAAACAGTGATGTTTTCAGATACTACTATTACTTGTCAAATTTCATAGTTCTAGGTCAACGGGAAATTTCTCTTATTTTGATTCCCTTGAGTGTCGAAATACGATTTTTGCGGCATAAACGGCCGTATCTTTTTTTATAAATACTATATATAAAAATTTAATACATATGAGGTATATATATAAATAAATACATCAAAACTTGACGAAGACACATTTAAAATGAGAAGTTCAAAGACTTGTGATAGAATTCCCTAACTTTAAGTTTAAATGAGAATTTACTCGTCGCTTTCTTGATGTCAAGTCGTAGCACATTCCAGAGTTTGATAGCTGAAAAGAAACAGCGAAAGAATCTATACTAATATTATTATGAGGAAAGATTTGTATGTAAGTGTGTTTGTAATGAATTGGCTCAAAAAGTAATGGACCAATTTCAAAAATTCTTTTGCCGTTAGCTACAAGCTACATTATCACTGAGTAACATAGGCTATATAACATCACGCTACGCCTCTTAGGAACGGAGCAGCGCGGTTGAAACGGCGAACGGGTCGCTAGTTAGATATAAAACCTGTTCGGTGAGGACAGAATTTATTTCTAACTAGCTTTTGCCAGCGACTTCGTCCGCGTGGAATAGTTACTTTGTTCCATATGAACTTTCATCCTCTATTTCACCCCTACATTGTAGGTCGAAATTTATCAAAATCCTTTCTTAGGGGATGCCTACATCATAGTAGCTATATGCATGCCCAATTTCAGCCCGATCCCTCCAGTGGTTTGGGCTGTGCGTTGATAGATCACTATGTCAGTCAGTCAGTCACCTAACGTAAGAGTAGACAAATATAATCAGAAAGCTCCGAACTGCTAAGCTATAGGGAGTTACGTGTTATTGTGATTCAACCATAAAAGATAGACATTTGCTGTCTCGGAATATTTTTTATATAATTTTAAGGAGAACATTTCCGTCATACATGATTTCTGTGTAGCTTTAACCAGTAAGGCTGCACACGCGACGGAAGTTTAAAAAAATGGAGTAAGTTCTCCTGTTTTCCCAAGATTTCCCTTCACTGCTCTGCTCCTATTGATCGTAGCGTGATGAAAAGTATACTATAACCTGCCCAGGAGTATGAAGAACAATTGTACCAAGTTTCGTTGAAATCCGTCGAGTGGTTGTCAGACAGACAGACAGATTTATTATAAGTATAGATTAATAGTAATCTTCTATACTTATAATAAATCTGTAGAGGTCTGTCTGTATGTTCGTTACAGAAACAAAAACCACTCGACGGATTTCAACGAAACTTGGTACAATTTTATTGTTCTTCATACTCCTGGGCAGGTTATAGTATACTTTTCATCACGCTACGATCAATAGGAGCAGAGCAGTGAAGGGAAATGTTGGGAAAATGAGTGATTCATGAGAAAGGTTTCAAGCTATAAAACATCACGCTACAACCCTTAGGCTCGGGGCAACGCAGGTGAAACCGCGGGCGAAGAACTAGGGAACAAAGTAACTATTCCACGCGGACGAAGTCGCTGGCAAAAGCTAGTTAATAATAATAGGCTGAGGTTAGGCCCGATTACTAGTAATAGGCTTGCCTAATACATGGAACTTTAGCATACCGGCAAACTGTGGGTGGTATGTACATTGGTACACCACTGCCCAGTCCTTTGGGGTATACAGGACAGGCGTGATGGTATGCTTGTATACTTAATTATTTTTTAAACAATCTAAATAAAAAAGGTAAACAACGACACCAAAATCAATGATAAATATAATGTATTTATGAAGTAATCACCATTTTACTACTTATAAATTAAAAAAAGATCAATTTAAAATAATAGGTACCTACCTCTGTGCAACATTAGTATAAAAACATTGCGGATCGGCCTGAAGTTACATATCTAACCATTAAATTTTCTGTTATATGTATAATTAATTATTAAGTGCCCAGTGCCAGCAGTGGGACAGTATAATGGGTTGATTATGTATAATTAATTAGCTAATCTCATCAAAGCGCAGGGCATTATAAGCAAATAAAAATCATCCTTAAATAAATCACATAGAGTTCAAAAAAAAAGTAACACAGGTTGGCGAAAAACAAGAATAACGATGTACCGCCGTATTTCTATTAACTGCTACTTTTGTATGGGTTGTGTGCACCGCGGCACCCTGGGACGCTGTAGAAAGTGAAGTCTCTTTAACTTTCTCCTCATTCATTTTTGTGGTGCCTATCTACCTATTTAGTAACATTGTAGCTATATATTTCGACCAGCTAGATTGGTTAGGATACCGAGACAAAATATTAAAAATGCGTGTGCGCCGCAGACTGAAAAAGATTGGGAGCCCGTGGCATACTCGACCGATTTTTGTTAGGTACCCATTTATTTAAGTTTTGCTCTTGAAGACAACTCCTTTGTACTAAAATAGAAGTTCTTTTATTTACAATCATGTAATTTTATATGGTAAGTTCATTATAATTCTAATAATCAAACATATCACAATACAATATAAGCACAAAAATGAACATATTCATGGCATTCAGTATCTCTTAGTAGTCTGTTAATGAGTTAATAAAGATTTGTCTTGAGGTTTGATTTTTCCGCAATTTTCAACTGTTACTACTATAACAATTTCTGTAACTTTTACCAACATATTTCTTTAGTTTTCAGCATTTTTATTATGATTTATTCAGATAGTGTTTCGTGGCATCATATAACAATATAGACAAGGGGATGTCGATTGTACTTATATTTACATCCGTAAATATATTTATTTATTTATTTTAAATATATATGCACAGCATTACAGTAAGGAACACAATGTTGTACAGTTCAAAAGTAACAATAAAATTAGTAATACAACGTGTAACTGAATAAGCGAAAGACCTAGAACAGGTCGATTAGAATCTCTAGATAAAATTATAAAAACGAAACCTGAAAGTCATTTTGAGACATATAAGCATATTTTTTTCAAGAAATTTGTTATACCTATCAGCTAAACATAAATATTGTGGCCGTACCATAATCGTACTCGCAACGACTACGAAATCGATAAGCACACGTACACAATAACTATTTGTGCAAATAGGTTTCAGTTTTCCATAACTCGAACCACTGTAGGATCAGGGGGCCATATATCAGGTCTTAAATATTTTTTTTTAAATTACTTCACACATTTTAAAAGTCACTGTAATCGATTCAGTAGTCGATTCTGAACAAACTACTTTCAGGTCTTGCATTTATTCTATTACATGTTGTGTAAACTAGTCTTCTCTTTGGTGCTCATGCATGCCTGCTGGTGATTAAAATTACCACTCTTTATAGTAATTAATGTTAAGAATATTCATTGGAGTGAACCAAGTTAGTATTTAAATATGGGTACAACTTAAATCCTATCTTATAATTCCATAGAGTAGCTAAAGATAGTAGTTAAATAAGTTAAATACAATAATGGATAAATGGGTTATTGACTCTACCTAATAACAATTAACACTAAACACCTAATATCTTTATATAGTCGTCTGTATCATCTGATATTTCTAAATATACTTTCCCATCCTCGGAAGACTGGTGCTCATCTTGATTCCCATAAACTTGATGCACAAGCTGGTTTAAATCAACTTCACTTGAGTCAATTATTTTATCGTAGCATTGTATATCATCTACATCAACTTTAGACACCTGCCACAGATCTTTTGGCTTAGTTTCAGATATTTCTATTTTCGTAAGACTTTTGTCTTGATTTTCACTATTTCTTTTAGACATTTTAAGTGTTATAATGTTTTTGTCTTCTGATTTACTTTCATTATGATTTCTTTTATGCTTTAATAGGAATGTTTTTGAATTGAATTTGCTATGGCATATATCACATTCTAGTGTTGCACCCTCATGGTGACGTTTAACATGATCAGATCTTCGGGAAGCAGATAAGAAACGGCTCTCACAATGGGGACATTTGTATGGTTTCTCACCAGTATGTGTTCTTGTATGATATAAGAGAGACTCTTTGGAGACAAATTTTCCTCCACATGTAGAACAAATAAAGTTCTTCTCTTTGGTGTGTTTTACGATGTGAGCTTTTAATCGACTTTGTGCCCAGAATTTTTTGCCACACCATTCACAGACATGAGCCTTATAGTTTCCATGTTCATACTGAATGTGTACTCTCAAGGACACTTTCTGTGTATACCTTTTGTTACAGTAGTCACAAGTAAACTTTGCTTCAGAAGGATGAGCTCTTGTTTCCTTTCCACAAACATTCAGTTCTATATGCTTTTTGAATGTAGCCTTGTTTTTATACACTCGGCCACAGTCATGACAAACTAAACTCAAATGATGACCCAATTCATGCATTTTTAATGTATGCCTGTTATAGAACGTTTTTCCACACTCACTGCAGACAACAGTACAGTGACTCTCACTGTTATGGGCATCTAAAAATGCTGCAGATCCATATTTCCTTGGGCATTCCGGACATTTGAAGACCTTAGGAGCATGCATTCGAATAAAATGGTTCCTTAAATTCCAAATTGTTGGATATATTTTGAAGCACTCTTTACATTTAAATAGGCTAGGGTTGTTTATGTCAAACAACATATCTTTGGTTGGAATGTTAATAATATTTTTTGTTTTTCTCTTTTTGACTTTGCCATTTGAACAATCTTCTTCTTCCTTGATTTTTTTGACACATACATCTTCAATTTTTATTTTTTTATTATCTAATGTGTGGAATCGTCGTAAAGCTGCACGTGGAGTATAATTAGTCTTCTTTATAATATCGTAATACTGTTTGCTTGTGAAATCTTCAAGATTTAGGGACACAAACAAGGATTTACTGTCATACAATTCTGTTGTTGTGTATTCAAAGTTGTCTGCTATGCCATTGAAAACATTTGTAAGGTATTCTGCATTTTTTTGGCTTGTATGTATGAATTTGTAGCAACTAATAGCTGACTGACTGCACTGATCACATAGAGCATTAAATGTACATAAGTAGCTATACATCTGGAAAATTAAAAAAATATCTTTTCAATAAAAAAATTATATATTCAAAGAAAGTTTTCAGTACAGCATACCTTGACATTTATATTACAAAGTTAAATATCACTATTAAACTTAATTATATTATGTGGGAAACCAATAATGTATAATTTGTAAGTTAAGCATTTAAAATTTAATAGAATAAGAAGATAAATTAAGAAAAATAGACTACATACACATTTGAATAATATTAATTTTCATTGTCTCTATGTCTGGTTAGGAAAAAAAACAAGCAATGTTATGCTGTGTTTTGTCACCTTCATCTAAATACTCATTTGTTTCCCTATTTTATAATGTATAGGGCCGTCTTAGATGTGTCATGACTTGGGCATAAGCAAGTTTCTGAAATAAAAACAAGTTACTGATACCTACAAGCCTGGGGTTACTACTGCCCGGAAAGGACACATTATCTATGTTTATAATATTAAATCCTTCAAAAAGGTCAGGTGCGTAGTATTCGCAACCGGCGCGTATGTATGAGAATATGTACGAATGTGTGTTGAAGAAACAAAAGAAGTACATAATAATATGCAAGAATCGTAGCAAGTGGCGGTCAATAGTTTCTGTTCAACTACCCCTGTCGGAGAAAGGGGAGTGTATGTATGTGTAAGATTTGTAAAAGTACAAAATAATTACCTCCTCATTATATATTAAGTTCAGAACTTCTGCAATGGTTGTATCATATTCATTAATACCATCTAAATTCATCACAACTTCGTCATCTAGCCGAATTGGTTCTTCTTGTAGGGAATTCAAACATAAACAACAAAAGTCTTCTTTCCTATTTATAATACTACTTAACGCATTATTTATTGACGTCATCTTGCAATAACAGCATGTATTGTGACTTGTGTAAATTTTAAAATGAAAACCAAATGATCAAATCAACAAACAATGACAATGCGCCACAAGCCCCAATACCCTTATACGAAACATATGACCAACCAAAACGATTACGAAATGTCATAAACTCATAATGTCAAATTGTCAATTTGTCATGTCATAATGTCATTGTCATAGTGGTCAGTCCCGTCATCTGTCTTCTAGATGAGGTCCCGTCTTCTGTCATTCCACCCACGCAAAGAGTAGGTATAGAATAAATAGGAGCACCCACGGAATTTAATTTATTTTTTTAAACTAAACGTATGTATCTTACATTGTTGTATTTAAATGTATGTATGTATTTAATTAGTAAATTGTATTTTAAACTAGGATCCTTGATCCTTGGATCTCTCTTAGTACTCAAGTACTAGTCACCAGAGTTACAAAATTACACCAAGTGGTGTGCCATACAAAATACAATACCCCTGAGGTAACACCGCGCGTCTGAAGTTATCCGCAAGTGGTATTGCTGTGGTAATAAAAGGAGATCATTCAAGTCTCGAATATTTTGTACCCAAAAATGATAGTGCCGGAAAGAAAAAAATACTGTTTTCTTGTAGAATACAATATCCTGATAATGTTTATCTAAAGCGAATGTCCACAATAAATCGCTGCTATTTGAGTTTGAAAATCAAAAGAATCGTGTTTATTTTCCTACAAAGTTTGGAGCATTACATTAATGTTTAAAGAGAACGTTTAAAGAAAACAAACAACTCCAACAACCCTTTTAGTGATTTTTTTTGAGGTGCATAAAATCCTCATGACTAATTTTCCAGTAAGGGAGGATAGGAGGGACATGGTTTGTCGGAGGTGTACCGATACAAAAAATCCTATAATGTTTGGATCATTACATTAACCTTTAAAAAAACTCTTATCTACAACAACCCTTTTAGTATTTTTTTTTGAGGTGCACCTATGAGGATTGCGGCGATATATGGTATGTTGGACTCGTACCGACTAAAAAATACTGTTTTTTTATACAAGAAAATAGAATATAAAAAATGAATTTACGACATTACAGTAACATTTAAAAATATGAAGTTACAATAATACAATAATATTACCATCATTACATTAGATTACACAAATAGACCATAAATACAAGTACAGTACGCGCGACATAAGTTGGCCGGACTGAAGTTAGCTGTTTGGTTGCGCAGTACATAATTTTTAACGTAAACAATCCACTGCGCATTAAAACGGCGAACCTTTGAAATGTCAAAAGTTATTTGCACGGTTCCAATTAGTAGTTCTTATTCGAGAAGAGCCGGCAAGAAACTATAGATACTATTTTATATATGTAATAATTGATGTTTACAATGTTTTTCTTCTACATATTAATGTGAGTATTGCGGAGTTTGATCTAAGTGATGAGAAAAATTTATCTTCCAGAAAGATAACATAGGTAACTGAATCCGAATTGCCATGGCATGTCAGAGCTGACCGACCAGTCCCGACAGACGGCGTGATGCTTCGCATACACTAAGAGTCAAAGAGAATAAAATTAGAATATAATTTATCGGAAACACGGAGGTCTCCTCAATTAGCTGGCTCCATATTGAGTAAAACAAAGACGTCAGTGTTGATCTCTGCATCAAATTGAAGACGAGGTTCTTAATACATATTATGATCGGCCAGCGAATAAAATTTAATGATGTTGGAAACTGAAAACTACTTCATGGAAATCATGAACTCAACTACCCACAGGAGGAATGACGCCAATGACGGTTGACGAAGCTCAGCCGGTATAGTGTCAAGTTGTCAACGTCAGTTTCAGTTGACGTCAAGCGCTAAGTAGGTTATCCGCGTCGATATTTTCGTAAATTTTATTCAATCTGAAATACCTACGATAAAATAATATAAATTTAGATTTGATTTAGAAAAGCATGTAAATCGTGTCCTGTGTCCTGGAAACAGTGAATAAAAAACTTCGTAACAATCCAAGTAAGTCATTAAATTTAAGATTATCAAATGTACTATCTTTAAAATTTACGTAAAAAAATTAAAAGCATTAAGAATTTAATTACAAAACCGAATCAAAACTCAAGACTCGAAATATTTCAAAAAGTGGTTAAAGTCTTATTTCACGGTTCATTTCTCACTTAAAATTGTAGACTAGACGTAGGTAAGAAGTATTGATTTCGTGTCAGTGTAATTTTTTGCGACCGGTATGTTAAAATTGTGCAATGATATGGCGGCTACTTGCAAGTATTTATCACACCACAGTTATTTATAGTGTAGATCCTTAACATCAGAGAGGGGTCATCAGCTCTTTAGAGCTTAACTAAAATGGTAATATCAGACAAATCTGAACTTAATGCCAGCCAGATAAAGGATATAATAAAAAATTTGATACTATGTGTGAAAAATACAAAATGTAAATACAACTACATAAACTAATAAAATATCATGTTTCAAGTAATTGACACCTTATAGGCATGTTAAGTGTTCATTGCAAATTATCATGCCTGTATTCCCCGAAGGGTTAGGCAGAAGTATACTAATTTACACCCACAGTTCACTGTTATGTTTAAGTTCCATATAATAGGGGGCAAGCCTATTGCCATTAACCGGGCACAAATCCCAAACTCTCTCTTTAGTGCTAAGTAACTAACTCTTTAGTATTTCCCTGCTAAATCCTTCATATGTGATAGTATGTATTTAAATACCCAGAAAGTCACGTGTACAGCTATAAACATAATTATACATATACTTACAGTTGGTAAACCATAATGATCTTACCCTATGCTAATGTTTTCCTGCCAACAGAAATAACACTTAAAATCATCATCATCAATTGTAAAAATACATAAATAAAAATATTATGTATACCTAGATAGTGGTCAAACAAGCATTAAAATTTTTAATATAAAAAAGCTTACAAAAAATTCCATTAAGAATATCTTGTAATTATCATTATCAATCAAGTAATTTTTCCAAATTCAATGATAAACTTGACTGATAACTATTTTGTATTTACATTATTTATACATACCTACTTTTCTTTTATCAATTTTTTTTATCATTACAGCCAGAGCCAAATAAATTGTATATTAACTTTTTTAAACTATAATATGTAAAGTTATTTTAGTGAAGGAAAAATTCAATCATGGGCAGGATTCGAACCTGCGTCTTCGAACTTTGAACAACATTGTCCTAGATATTGTTATAGTTACATAACAACACCATTTGTGGCTATATTCACACAGTTATTTTCTGCATATGTTAGTTAGTCTGACAAGGGAATAATTACCAAGAATTTAACTATCAGACTGCCTCATTGGTCTAGTGGTCCCAAGCGCGACTGCTCCGCCAGAGGTCCTGGATTCAATCCCCAGGTCGAGCAGTGTTAAGTATATAAGTATTGGGTTATGCATAAGTGTTATTGGGTTTTTCTATTAAATTCTCAGTAGCAGCTTGGAGTCTGGATTTGTGCCAGGTTAATGGCAAAAGGCTATTATAACATGGGACCTAAAACATACTCTACGAACTGTGGGTGTACATTAGTAGGCCTCTGCCTAACCCTTCGGGGAATACAGGCGTGCTGGTATGTTACCTATCACACACATACCTTTGACCTCAATGTACTTTGTCCAGTGTCATATGGCCTAGAATATGGTATTTGTCATCCAATTTAAGATAAGAACTAATCAAGGAACGTGGAGACGAGACTCGTCTAACATGTTTAATTACGTAATTGCTCTATAAATAAATTAATCATATTAATGACTTGATAGATAATTGATTTAGTGATTAATAACTTGTTAGCGCCCTTCTAACGAAGGTACTACATCCTTTATTTCTCGAAATTAGAAGGCTGAAGTTGCTTTCCTTAGAAAAAACTCTATTTTTGTGATTAAAAAAAAAACTGGGGTGGTACTACAAGTCTAGCGCACCCTAAGTAGTCACCCTTGCTATCACACTGCTGAAAGCTTGGCGCATGCATTTTGTAAAAATGCCCACAGGATTATCAGACTGAATACTGAAGTGGGCCTTCGTGCCTTCAAACATGGTGCTGAATTTTTCTATTAAAAAAAAATCAATATAGCAGTTTGTATTTGTTGTTGGTTAATGGCATAAGGCTTGCGCCTTTGTAATGTAGGCACAGGATTATACTTATGTGAAGATACTTAATATTATAGCAAACCTCTGTCCAACTCTTCGAGGAATACAAGCGTGATGGTATGGTAGGTACTCAACAAAAAACAAAGCAATTATAAATACTATAAAAACAAAGCTCTTAAGATTAAAAGTTCAAGGACAATGTTTACTCCAATTTCAGTTTATTCGTCATGCTACTAGGTATTAAACCGTTTCTTAATCATAGCTATCTTATTTTTTAACTAACTTTTGCCCGGGACTTTGTCTTCATGAACTTCAGAATTGGGTCCGACCTGGATAAAATGTTGCACAGTATAATATTTATATTGTGGTTCAGCCGTTCTGGTGTGAAAGAATAACAAACATCCATACATCCATACTCACAAACTTTCACGTTTATAATATTAGTAAGGATTAAGAATAAAAAAATCCCTTCACGAATCAGAAAAGAGCTGATAATCTTGAAACGGCTGGCCAGATTTTCTTAAATCACAGCTAAGAACACTCTCGATCAAGTCACCTTTCAAACAAAAAAAACTGAATCAATATTGGTCCATTCGTTTGGGCGCTGCGATGCAACAGACAGACACAGATTCGTTAAATTTATAACACCACTCTTTTTGTGGCGAAGGGTAAAAAACGAGAACGAGTTGAAATCGCGCACTCAGTTTTATAAATTAGGTACCGTACAGAGTTATTCCCAATCCCGTAGGAATTTGCCAAAGTCAATGTTTATAGGTTTTAAATACGCAGGTCCTAATTATTACTACTACTATTTTCAAAATCAAAGCTAAGTGCAATAAACTTGACAATAATATCCATGTATGAGCTGGTAGCTATTTACATCTTATCTGACTAATAATCTGTGAATTTCCACGAGAAAATCTTCAGAGATACATACCTACCCTTTTTATCTTTTAGGTCAAGGACTTAAGGGATGAGTCTTGGGTTAACTTTAGGGTTCTGTTGCATGATCCATGACTATTTTCCGTACCACTAAAAAAGTAGAGCCTACTAAGTAGAGGCTACCTATTTTTTTAAACGACATAGGCAGCCCTCAAAACGCCCGCCCTGCGTATCCTAGGATCAACGTCTAATGATTAATAGACATTCCTAAAGTTTTTTTTTTATTTGGGGTATTTGGTTCATACAGGCTATAGCTATGACTCAATTAATCGGTAAAGTTTACCAAATTACATACCTACATTTTGAGCAACAATAGTGCTAAAAGTAGCGTTCCACTCGTCTTTTAAACTAGACATTGGTTTCACTGTACAGATCCATCAAAATGATTGCTCATTGACCGATATACAGGGCTTCGGCTACAATGTAACTCTTTGAGAACTAAGAAAGTAATTTTGGAATTGAGGTCAAGAAAGAGCATAAAGGACTAGGTATCTACCTACAAGCGAAAATATCGAATAATATAGAAAATAATAGTACCTACTTAAGTACTTGCGAAACTAAACAGAATATTCTAGGTAGGTACTAGGACTACATTGGTGTTTCTGATTTAAACCCTATAATTTTATTTTGAATTTGAAAAGTTCCGAAATGTCTCCAATAATTTCATAATTTGGTCCTTTGATTCGAAATTAAAAATATTTCGTATCGAAGGACCAAATTATGAAAGCTCATTATTCGCCGTTTCGCCACTTAGGTATTTCTTGTTTGGTTACGTCAGGTTTTATTAAACCACAGGCAACACTATCAAACAGAGGAACAGTAACTGCGACTGTCATTGACCTTAGTTTGATAGTATTGACGTAGTAACACATTAAACAGACACACCCCCGGTAATTTTATTATACCTAGTAGTTTTAGCAGTCAAGGTGACATTGACCATGACGCCTGTTTTTGTATCGTTACGGCTGCTGTGAGTCGCGTGAGGCGACTGATTATGGAACCAAATTCATATGTTGTACAAAAACAATGTTTTGTTGTCTGGGACTGTATCTACATCATTACGAATAATTCATAAAATATGGTTTTCTAAACAATCCTGGAAGCTGTTGTGTATTATGTTAAGTACATCAAACTGACCACAACAGTATGCGTGCCTATCTATTTCATACCACCATTTCTCATCTTCCTACGACATTAATGATCTGGTTTCAGAAGCAGACAGCTAGGCACATGACATGAATGAAAGCAAAATATCTTTTGCGTGACTAAATCGGAACACTAGAAGTAATTAAACATATCTTGTGACACTATATTGTACAGCGCAATTGTATTTTAAAAATAAAATTGACGTAGGCGGAGTGCACATCAAGGGCACGATGAATAGTTTTAAGCTGTCTGTACAATATTCTTTATTCTGCGTGTGACAATGCGATTATGGTAAGCAATGATGTAATGAATGTATAAAATATGCTCTAATAACTCCTAAGCTCTTCAGGATAATTTTAAAGAGTCTGAAATTCATTCATAGAAGATCAACAATGGATCTATTTAGGTATAGAAAAAGCCTTATTCTGTTAATTTCTTGGCAGCCAAAGTATGAGAGCCTATAAAAAATAAACATTCTGGATGAATTTCGCGATTAGTGAATTCGAGGTGTTATTTTTATTGCTCGGTATTCTGCTGTTACGCAAAACAAGCGAAAATAATTTGCTGTATCAAATGAAAACCGTTTAAAAAAATCGCACATGACTTCAGAGGCAGAAAAAAAATCGTGTGTAACACCATGACGCTAGTAGACTGGCATGACAAACTATTTATAGATTACTAGACAAGATTTTTGTCATTGTTTCAGCTCCAGTTATCTAACAAATTATAACATTTACTCGTAGTACTGTTGATGCTATCCTACAAGATTTTTATTTCAATGGGTTATAAAGGGGTGACAAGAACGAATGATCCAGATTAGTTGGATCAATGCCATAGTGTTAGCGTACTTTCATTCAGTGCTACCTGTAATTTATCATCAGTACAACTATGGTAATAGTGACGGACGAATATCCCAAAGTATCTGCGTTACTTTATTTATGAGGCAATTAACATTTTTTGGCTTGTGTATTCATCCCTAATGTTCTATTTTAATCCTGATCAACGGTATATACCCTGCTATTGGTCAGTTTGGTCACCTGTTTGCAATGAATCGTGTATTTATTCCAATTATAGTGGTCATTGTGGTTTTAGTAATTGTGAAAATGAGTGATGTGAAACATATTTGGGATAAGCGTAAAACAAATTTCCGTAAGTCTTTTTTAAAGAATAATTGTAGTTCATTTGTAAAAGCGACAGTAAATTATATCATCGGTTATGCGTTCACATTCTATTGATTATGCCAATATTGATCGATAAATAAGCCTTAAGTAAGCAAAATTCTGTTCACATTCTATTGATTATGCCAATATTGATCGATAAATAAGCCTTAAGTAAGCAAAATTCTGGCGCGATAAAACTGCGAAATTGCTACCTATCGCCAATAATTATGTACTACTTCACGAGTATGTTCGCGTAATTATCATTTTGTACCTAAATTGTACGTCATAGTACGGCGAGTGAAACACGTAACGTGGGTGTGTAAATCGCCGCGCCTCCTCAGTACAACTGCTGGTTTGCAAGGGAGTAAGCGCGTTTGAGTGTTCCAAAATTGAAATTTCCCGCTAAAATATTTAAAGTGATAAAGTGCATTAATTAATTTAAGGAGTATATCTTGTGTTGTGATTTTTTTAAATAACATGGATGAAGGTATGTTATTTATTTTTATTATATTTAAATAATACAAAAATCAAGTTAAACACTTTTTATATTTAATAACTTGGACGATATTTCGCGGAACTAGACCAAGGTAATCAACTGTTCACGTTGTTTAACGATTTTAATACCTACTAAGTACCTATCTTTTACTTTTTGAAAAGTTACATCTATACAGTTAAAAAAAAATGAAAGCATTGTTTTCTAAAAAACTATTTAACGGTTGAGGTAACTAAAAATGTGAAAAATAATATACTTCGTGTTTACGATAATTATTTGTAGTGAAATGATAAATAAAATTCGTGTCACATACATTTCTGTGGCTTTAAACAAAGAAACAATGTTTAATGATGTTATTATTTTGAGCTGTTAGGTATATTATGGATTTATTTATATACTTATATCTCTTTTGGCTGATATTATGTTGATGATAATACTTTTTTAAAGTTAATTCATATAAGGCGTCGACTTCAAATATTTTTTGATTTTTTTTTCGTCGGATATTCGTAAACCTGAAGTACAAAAGTCTTATTCTAAAAAGATTTTGATTCATTCAATTACGACTGTCATATCTCATTGGGCTAGTTCGTTATCAGCAAATTGTGATTGTTTTGTATATCTACTTACCACACCCATACTTAGGGGGATCCCGTTCGCGGAATTACAGGAAGATTAATTATTATGAAGCTAAATGCGCCATACGTATAGAGTATTTTGTTTTCCAAATATTTACAAGATAAATTACCTAAATGCGTAGAAAACCGTATTGAAAATATTTTTCTCGTATAGAAATGAAGAAATTTGTTCTAATGAGGTATTTCACTTGAGAAATTATGTTAAATGCTTCTGAACTACTTTTGCATAGGGTGATCTAAATTTTCTCCCAAGAAAGTACCATATTATCTAAGAAAAAGTTTAAGAATTTTGATAGTACAGGTTTAAACCTTCGCAGTATCTTTTGGTCCTTACAGTCGCCAATGCAACATTTTATGATATGTAATTATTATAATATTATAATTCAATCTCTAGATTTGTGTTATGATCTTTTTAATTATTTTATTATATATTAATAAAACACTGTATACCGGATCTTCGACTTAATTTACGTTTATTGTTGGTATTATAATCTTAATTATTGTAATGTGAAGATTAATTATTGCGGTTCGTCTTAATCTTTACAACGCTGACTAGAGTTGAGATAAGTTTTAATACCTAATATACTTTATGTGCCTGATAAGTGATAAGCTTGTAACTCGTAACTATTTGTTGACTTTGTTATTTTAACTTAATAATTCATTACTTACATTGCTGTGCTGGGCATAGGTTCCGTAAAATACTACCTACGAGTATATAATTTACATCCTCCTGGATTTAAGCTATAGGTATGTTCTAATACTAACTTACAGTGGGTTAGCAGGTTTTACACACATTCAGAATTATGTTAAGTCCATTTAGATAGTTTAGGTTTCCTTATGATGTTTCTTTCAGCGTTAATGCTTTTCCTGATCCGCTCAGGAATCGGAAAGTAAAGTGACGAAAACTTTTCCCGCTCCTTTCACGTGTAACGATTACAAGTTTTCCTTTTTACTGCAACATTGTTTATGCCACAAACCATAAAACTAGTCATCATATATGACCTTGACTGTGTGTTAATTTCCTCATATTTTACAAAGTAGAGTTAACGGTTTAAGGACTGTGTAGATAATATTGAAGTTTTTCAGAGGCCTTGAGCTATCTCTTGTGTCACGATTAGTATACATTACCACTCAGCATAGAAGTGATTTCCTGAAGTCATAGAAAGTGTAGTGTATGTAGAAATCCTAACGGAACCAAGGACTTAGATCTAGGAGTATTTTACCGACTCATAGGAACCAAAACAGACGATGGCCGTCTTCAGAGTGTGAGGAGTACAATTTCCCAAGTTATAAAAAAATTACCTAGAGACAGGTAATTTTTTTAAGTCAATCAGTATTGATACTCCGAAAATCAGTTAATGCGGGTTTCACTTGATTCCGCAACGAAAAAATGTCTGTTTACCTCACAGGTTTACATATTCCATCAACAAAAAAGACAAGCGCAATTTCCGTTATAAGGAAATAGCATCACTAACATAAAAATCAGTGATTTCTTTATGATTGAATATTGAATCAATGTATATCTGGCTGATCAACAATGTTTATTCCATAAAGGATCAAATAAGTCAAAATAAACTCAAAATAACAAAATAATATCTGGATTCTATCTATCTGTTATAATTTATTATACATATTTAATAGGTTTTTTACAGTATTTATTCATATTCGTTTTTCTGCCAAAATATAGAATAGTATACAATAGAAAATGTATTGTTGTATGATTAATGCATTAACAAAATGAGTAATGAGGATGGATATATTATGTATGAAGCTAATTGTTTTTCTGATGAAATAAATCGTTGTATGTTCACGATTTGTGAGTAAGAAAGAAATACTTAAGCAAAGATGAAACACGTTTTTGTTAAAATTAAAAAAATGCTCTTTGATTTAAACTCTTATACGACATGATTCACTCGCATGTCATTGTCCCAATGTGTTTTAAGCGAAGTTGGCATTTTTGGCGTCAAACCCTACAATAAATAAATCGAAGGAAATAAGTTATTTTGGGGATTGTCTGTGATCCAACAACATGTCATTACAAAATATCTTAGTGAAATAATCTATTACATGTGATTCCAATTTGTTTCTGTCACTATAGTATGCACATTATATTTCATACCTTTCATCGTTCTCGTCGTCTTATTATTAACAGTCCCGTATCAAAGTGATCCTACTTCAATGATCTAGCCAAATAAATAATGTCTAAAACGTGCATCTAAGTACTTATATGAAATTAACGTTTCTGAAAAAGTTCCTTACTGCCTTTCAGATAGGCATCTCGTAAGAGGCGTGAAAATATCTATCTTGCTCGGTGATAGGACCCTTACGTTGCTTAGTCTGTCGTAAAGCACCTTGGTGTGTGTTTCGACTTTTGCACGTAAGAGCCAGTTCCCCTCGGTTGCTGCGGCTCTGGTAGTCTGCCGTCCTTAGGGGCTCTTAAAAAAAGTATATAAAAATATCTAAAAATTCTCATTAACTAAATTTATATCGTTTTTTTTCAATAAATGGGTAGGGCAAATATGGATAGGGCTGCCTGTGGTTTTCCCTTACCTACTGTTACTCAGTTCTTTTACCAACGTTAAATACTGTACGCAAAGGTATGAGGCATTGTAACTGTTTTCTCATATAGGTTTACGTATTACAAGCATTGCTAGCGAAATACCTACAGTAATTGCCTTGTAACACAAAACATAAAAAAATATAACATTATCCATGACCCCTGACTGTAGTTGTGTTGATCAACAGAATGAAAAAAAAAACAAATAAACAACCAAAGTCCATTATTGTTTTCCTCAATACTCAATTCGTTTATTCGTAATGAATGACCTCATATTAATTTTTATGCTGACATATTGACTTCAAAATCTTTGACAAAGAAAAGAAGCTTAAGCGGCGGTAGCCTTATGGCTAGGGCTTCGCACTTGCGGTCATGTAGTTGCCGGTTCTAAACCCATCCATTGCACTACCGACGTGAACCCACTCGTAATACAAGCATTTAGCTTAGCACGAAGGGTTAACAGGAATAACCAAAAAAATCAATATAAGTAAGTAGTCGAAAATTTAGTTTCAACAGTGTGTTTAGTCGGTTTTCTTTCAGCTCGGACGAAATAACTGTACGTGTCTGCCGTTCTGAACAGTCGCGCAGGTAAAATTTATGTGATATTTTTTTGCAAAAATATTGAAATACGCAAGGACAATAATCGCTAACGCTGTTGCTTTGTTGAAACCGGTAGTTAGTTGTCAGCCTCCAGTATCTATTTATTTTAAAAAACCTTTAAAGAAGTGAATCCGTAAGTAAGTAAAAAGGTAAGCAGGTCAACGGTATTCACATGAAGTTTATTTGTAATCCAAAATCGGATCGGAGGACCAGTTTATGTTTAAACAATGTTTTAATTTTTTTATATCGACGCGTGTAGATATTATATAGCTATAGTATATGTATAGCTAAAGAAATGCAATATGAAACATTGAATTGTTAGGTAATTGCCGGTTTTTAGCAAGGAAAGATAAAAAAAATAGGATTTTATTAAAACTTTTTGTGGGAGTAATTACTTTAAAGGGATACAGTATACAGTATTATCACTTTTATAGACCATTTAGGGTCTGAACTGAATGCAGCAAAAAATATACACTGATTTCTAAATATTTAAAAATAAGCTGCTCAGAAATTTTGAGTTGCAGCTTGAAGTTTGGATTCGAGTCCAGAAAATAGCGTAGTGGAATCGCCCCCTTACATAGGATCAACATAGCAGCGCCCTGTAGGTGTACATTAGTATACCTCTACCTAACTCTTTGGGAAATATAGACTCGATGAGCTCAGCTATTTCCAATTTTAATTTGAGATATGTATTTGCTTGAATGATTTCTACATCCCACATATGACGTCTGTTTGTTGTCATATTTGGAACTGTGTCTCTATTTCTTGCGGTATTCAGTTCAGACCGCCTACCAAGTGATTGTTTCTAGATTGAATAAAAAATCGTATATCTCTCAAAGCAGAACGAGGCACACAAAACCGCCTTGTGGCTGAAGTAGGTCTCTGTCGTTCTTATGAAAGATAATTGGGACAAACGTCGTTGACATCTGCACTATTTTCGACATTAATTAAGTCGCTACGTATCTTACAAACAAAATATTATTTTTCGTGATTACACCAACTTTATAGAGATAATAAATTATCTTGGGTCAATTGTGTAAATATTTGATGGAAGGAGGATGCTGGTATTCCCCTTAGCTTTGAGATTTACTCCGACGCGTTATCAATTGAAGATTTTCCTTAACCACTTCTCAAGGCTGATGCAACTATACAATTACGTGCAGGAAAAGCGATATAAAGTGCAGTACAGAACAATCTAGCCATTTAGGGGCACTTAGTTTTAATAGTTGGCAATACTTCCTGTAAGTATAACTAGTTATTTAATAGCGATTAACTAACTGAAGTAAGTCCCTTAGGACCATTTTTTTAAATTAACGGGTTTATAGGAAAAATGGAAAAATTATATACACATTAGGAAATGTTGGAGTACTAAAATGCGCGTTAGTATTTTTTTTTTAATCGTTGCCTCACACTAGGATTTGCACCTGTATCGTGGGTGCGTTTACAAACACAAATCCTCACATACACGTCTGTGTAGGATTTGCTTTTAAAGCAGGAGTGATCTACAGGTAGGAGGTAGTTGTTCCGGGTCTGGGTAAACACCCAGACCCGGAACAACTACTTGTAAATCATACAAATATTTGTTTCGTGTTGGGATCGAACCTACAACATGTTGCGCACAAGTCGATTGCTCAGCCAAACGTGTCGTCATTATTAGATGACAAACAACCGTACGGGTCGCTTGATGGTAAGCGGCAACCGAAGCCAGCAACACCAGTAATATTATTGACGTTGTCATCTTAGCCGCATCTCAGCTCAGCCGCTACTCCAAACGTGTCGTCTAAAGTGCACGTTTGCCTAATCGATTGATCGTCAAGCAGCTGTAAATTATACCCTATGTTTTATGACATAATTGTTTTAATCTTTGAGCTGTCATGATTATAGCTCAATTAGGCCCAGATAGAAGCACCGACTGACTGGAGCCAAATGTTATCAAAATGTCATTAATCTGTTTAGATAGCATTTCAGAGTGTGTTTGTCATACGTACTTCGACCGAGACCAATTAATGATTAGGACATCAATATTTTCATCGGACTTATCGCTTGACATTATAAGAAAAAGGTGAAAAAAGATAACATGCCCATCACGCCTGTATTTTTCGAAGGGTTAGGCAGAGTTGTATTAATGTACATCCACAGTTTGCCGGTATGTTTAGGTCCCATGTAATAGACGGCCTATTGCCATTATTCGGGCACAAATCTGAACTCCGAGCTATAATGAAAAATTTCATAGAAAATCTCAATAGCACTGTTCTCGATCCGAGAATGGAACTCAAGACCTCTAGCGTAGCAGTTGCACTTAGGTACTCACCTATTCCAAAACGTAATCAGCATAATTCTTATTTTGAGGAAAAACCGAGAATAGTCTCTGTATAGGATTTACCTAATACAAAACAAAAGTAACTCTTTCTAGCTTCTACAACACGCGTTAAATAACGTTATTCAATCCGAGTAAGTAGCGTGTACCTAATCAAAATAAGTAAGTAAGGCTTCTCCCCTTTAAACAAATTGCTCCATTTCAATCATGGTGATATTGTAATACGTTTTATTACCAAATTATTACAATATTCTCTACTTTCTATTAATTTTATATACAGTCGTAGAGCCTATTACTATTAACCGAGCACAAATCCAAACTCCAAGCAGCTATTGAGAATTTCATAGAAAAACGCAATAACACTGCTCTACTTGGCGGTCAAACCCAGGTCCTCTAGTATAGCAGTTTCGCTTACGACCACTTATCTAGTGGACGTAAGTTGCTTAGGCTTTAGAACCATTTTTCCTTTTAACCGAAAAGTGGTCCTAAGAGTCTTACTTCATAAAGTTCAGTTAATTCCTATTCAATATAGAATGACCTTTTGACCACCAGAGTAATGAGGTTATACGCAATAAAATACATACAATAAACGTTTTTATAATTTTGTACAGAGGAAAACAATCTCTAAAGATCTATTTGTGTCCCGGGTATCCGCTTTGAGTATGAACGATAAAGAATCAAGGCATTAGAGTTCAAAGTTACGGGTAAAAACCGAAGTATATTGATCGACTGTTAAATGTCATTCACATGTATAAAATACTAGATGTTGTCCGCGGTTCCACTAGCTTCCCACAGGACTTTGAGAAAAAAGTAACCTATGTCCTTCTCGGGGTTAAGCAGATAAAGCATCTATAGTTCACCTGTATGTTGGTTCCTTGTAATAGGTGACGAGCCTATTGCTAAAAGTAATAATCTACTCAATTTTGTCTCAATTGGGTCTTCCCTGATAGATATAATCTGGGTGTCTTTAAATCACTAGTGAATCGGTTTCTTCTGGGCAAGCGCGCTCCATCGTAGATCACAGTATCGCTTAACATCAGACGAACTGGCGGTCAAACGTAAGCCTATCACGAATAAAAAAAAATATATATAAATTGGCTCATATAACCTCGAGCACTAAAATGATATACCGTTGTTAAATTCCATACAACAAGTCTGATTATTGTATAGGTATCAGGAAACTTTCTTTACATTTAAGTAAGATTAATTTTCATCATCCTGTTAGGGGACCACGATTATTCGATTATTCACTTACAGAATGATGCAACGCACAATATAATTTGCAATACTTACTTTAACGTTTATAAACTTTATGACACTACACAGTTTGTTCCGACGATACTGTAATTAATGTGAAGATTACTTATTTTAATTGGTATATTAGGGTGCTAACTCATAATATATGAAGGAATGGTGATAATTCAAACTTATCTACTGGAAATAGTACCTATAAATAAATGCTATGTATCTGAGTTTGTGGAAAATTATATATTATATTAACAAAACACGCTTTTTGAGAATTAATAATTGATGATAAAAATGTATTATTAGAGCTTGTGGTAGCAAACTGTTCGATTAAGACAAATCTGCACATATCGCGTTTAGTCCGTGAATTGGTTGCCAAACTTATCATTCTAAGATAACACTACAGTTGTTGCATATAATGATATTTCCTTTATATTGTTATATTGTAAAATAGATTTTTTTTACACCACTAAGGTAGCAAACAAGCATACGGCCCGCCTGATGGTAAGCGGTATCACTCGCGCGTTGCCGACCTTGTAAATTAAAGTGGAAAAGTTGGGCTGGTAGCGTAGGAGACGTTCTGCCATTCATGACAGCTACTGACAAATATTCGTTACTGGTAGCGAGAATCCTAGAACTGAGGGTGGTGTTCTATCTCTTCAACATCATTGTAGCGTACTGCCTTACTTCACTGTTGCACTGCGATATTTAATTATTAACAGTAACATGACGCACGGATTTGGTTTATTAGCTTAGTTAATCGTTATTACTGTGGAGGATCTCGAAATATAAAATTGTTCCATTCGTCGTTCTGGGTTACTTTCCCCATGTACACATACCAATTAATCAATATATTTCATCATCACAGCTTGCGATTCCAATGCGGGATGTAAGTCACTTAAATTTTTCCATTCGCTTCGGCTCTCTACCGTCACATCCAGGATAGATCTCAAGATAAGATCACCCAATGAGTTTTAAAGATCAGATCCGACCTGTTCAGACCGTACTATGCGTGGATGTATCCAGCTTCCATGCTTAGTTCGGAGTCTGTCGTAAAGCACCTTGGTGTGTGTTTCGACTTGCGTGTAAGAACCAGTTCCTCCTCTGTTGCTGCGGCTCTGGCAGTCTGCAGTCCGTAGGGGCTCTTTGAGGGTCGGCGACGCATCAGCAACTCCTCTTTTGTTGCAGGTGCACTTACCACCAGGTGGCTCGTCAGTTTGTTTGCCGATTCAATCTGTAAAAAAGTGGATAGAAATATGATTATAATTAGATCAGTGTGATATGACAATATAGCGTATTTACAACCTAACCAGGTTCCTGGCGTTTGTTCTTTGTTTGTGATAGGCAAACGCTTGACCGCCAGCTCGCCTGATGTTAAGCTATACTGCGATCTTCTTTAACTGTTCTTTATGACAGAACAATTAAAGAAGTGCCAACATAATTGTTGATACGTTTCAATGAAGATTGTTATGATTCTCTAGTAATGACAGATTTGCTGATAATGTTGGCAAGTGATCTCTTTGGTTCGATTAACCTTAATAACTTAAAGATTGATAAGCTATGCTGTGTTATCTGTAGCTAGGGCGTGACTATAAATAACTAAGCGTGAATGATGAAATAGCTATCCGCATCATATACGTACTCGTATATAGGTTTTGCTACTTGCTGGGTGGAATAATTATGTCCACTTTCTGAGTTAAATTTTATTCCATTATATCGTGACGAGTATATTCGTATACTTTCTATTTATATTTTGTGCGTCAAGACACGTCACTGTCCTCTCTTTATTCGTTTTACCACTATATACGATAAAACACAACGTAACGGTTAGTGATTTTCTTTAAATAAGTGGTGACTTGACGTTTGTTTTATGTCAAAATGTTTATTGTATTTTTTTTATTATTTTATATAAGAACGTTGCCCCACATTAGGATTTTCTCCTGTATCGTAAGTGCGTTTACAAACACAAATAAAAAATCTCTCATACACAAACGCTCAGACCCGGAATAACTACCTGTAGATCATACAAATATGATCCGTGTGGGGATCGAACCCACAACATGTTGCGCAGAAGCCGATTGCTCAGCCAAACGTGTCGTCATTATTAGATGACAAACAACCATACCGCTACCGCTTGATGGTAAGTGGCAACCGAAGCCGGCAACACCAGTAATATTACTAACGCGTTGTCATCTGGAGACCTCAGTTGTTAAGTCTCAAATGCCCAGTAATTTAGCACATTATTAGCATTAGTTAGCCCATTATTGCTTAGCGACAAAATATTTGGCAATGCGGCGATAACACCCCAGACGAAATACAGTACCAGAGTCCAACCATTTTTAACAGTCAATGTTCCGTCAAGTAAACGTAATACGAATTGAATCGTATCTCTCAAAACTATTTGTATAACATTATCCATTTTTTTATTTCTTTTTAAATTTGCTAGCAATTTGTTAGCAAAGTCTTGTTAACCCCTCGTGCTAAGTTAAATGCTTGTGTTACGAGTGGGTTTACGTCGGTAGTGCAATGGGTGGGTTTCGAACCGGCACCCACATGATCGTAAGTTCGACGTCCTAGCCATTAGGCTACCGCCACTTCATATATTAATTATTGTGTTTCTTTTTCTCAGGCAGCGCGATGCCTGTTAGAGACGGCGCTAAGCGGCCGCTTGTCGGAGTCATAGATGACGGCACCAAGACTGTCAGATTTGTGGTAAGTGACATTATACACTCTGTTTATTTTCCATCCAATACAGATGCTGTAACTAATAAGGGTCTAACCAGGAGTGAAATAAAATAAAACCAATAAAACAGGGAAGATAAGCTAAAATCTAAATGATTGATTAAAAATTCGCAGAAATGTACTACCTGCATAAATTGCTTGTATTATAATGTATGTTACTATGAATACCTCGTTAGTGTAGAGGTCCCAAGCGCGACTGCTACGTTAGAGATCCTGGGTTCGATCCCCAGGTCGAGCGTTATTGAGTTTTGCTACGAAATTCTCAGTAGCAGCTGGGAGTCTGGATTTGTGCCCGGTTAATGTCAATAGGCTCGCTCCCTATTACATAGGACCTAAATATACCGGTGAACTGTGGGTGTACATTAGTACACCCCTGCGTAACCCTTCGGGGATTACAGGCGAGATGGTATGTTATGTTATGTGTTATGAATATGTCATCTAAATATATATAAAACTCAAAGGTGACTGACTGACTGACTGACTGACTTAGTGATCTATCAACGCACAGCGCAAACCACTGGAGGGATCGGGCTGAAATTTGGCATGCAGGTAGATGTTATGACGTAGGCATCCGCTAAGAATGGATTTTGATAAATTCTACCTCCAAGGGGATAATATAGGGGATGAAAGTTCATATGGAACAAAGTAACTATTCCACGCGGACGAAGTCGCGGGCAAAAAGCTAGTCTAGCTATATGTCATTGCATTTGCGATCGAGCATAATTTAGCACCAGCAGTAAGTATGTTTTTTAAAGAATTGACCTAATTAATATTCCACATAATTATTGTATAGGTACTACATAATAATAACAACGTAGATCCAGAAAACCATGCACAAAATACAATACCAGAATCCATTGGTCCATTAGTGATAATTCGCCTATCCCTTCAGGGAATATTCGTATGAAACATATTGTAATTATCGAAAATACCTGATCTACGATACGAAGATTTGGGATACCGGATCTACTGTATGTAGATCCGGTATCCCAAATCTTCGGGAGCTACAATATGTTTCTATAGCAGAATCCTGGTCAAAGTACACGTTAAATGTAAGCAATTTAATTAGTTAATCAGCGCAGTCCAATGTTATGTCGCAATACGTATTTATTAGATATACATTGGTAGGGTTAAATTAAATTATTTACGAGGTCAGTGGTAGATAGAGGGCGTGGTGCTTACGTCTCACAAATGATAACATTTTTAATCATGGAACTTTAACCTTCCATCGTTTTGGCTGTTGACACCAGGAATGTTTAATAATAAAATAATTAAGTATGAACTCTACGAGTTATTTTGCCTACAGTTACTTATGATAATTCGTAAATGTTTTGAGTTGTAGTTCTGCACTGAACCAGTTTCGATTTACGAAATTAATGGATGAAAATCTTCCATATTAAAAATTTTTGTTTTATTATAAATCAAAAGGTAATTAAACTCCATTGGACATTGGTAGACTCTTTCCTAATAACACTACTGATACAGAACAATAATTATAACTATAAGAGTCCCTTTCAGTCCCAATATTGGAAATGAATCTGTTTCTACAATGGGTTCAGGTACCGCACTAAAAAGCCGAGTTTTTATATATATACATATATAATTTACAGTCTAATGTATCAAGCTAAAATGATGGCATTGCCTTCAAAGACAAAGAAGACATTAAGGTTAGTGTCCTTCACGCCCTAGGCAACAATCGCAGCATAAATACCTACAATAATAAATGATATGACATGGAAAACCACAAGGCTCAAAATATGATTAATTAAACAATACGATGATATTTAAACAAAGGACTGTATCTATGATGACCGTTTATTCAACCATTCCTTAAAATTTTCTTTACTGTTCCAGATATATGAAGCTGAGCGTTCAGATGAGCTGGTTTCCTATCAAATGGATAAAACTGAAATCCAGCCTCATGAAGGCTGGTCTGAACAAGATCCTCTAGAAATAATGCATCACATCAGGCTTTGTGCCGAAAATGCCATCGATCAATTAGTGGAACTAGGTAAGGCTTTTCATCAAATGTAAATGTTATGTTTTCTTAGAGGTGATGCTTAAGTTTGGGCCAATAAAGGAGTATTGGGTTTTTATACAGGTATGATATTGGACATTTTAACCAATTTGCTTGTTCATTAAACAGCTTAAAAATCATTTACTTCCTTGAAGATTTCTGTATATGTGGATGATATTATGAGCATTTAGCAGTTTGGTCGGTCCTGCGACTTCACCATTCTGCATTTTTGAAAATTTATAAGACCTTATTATTTATATCCATATCGATACCTGACCAATAAGAAGAAAAACCGTATCTAAAGTAAAACATTTGTTAGTCATTTTTGAATATTAGGTACGGGATACGGATGTTATAGGTACCTACTAATCTTTATTTTACGATCTGATAAACTGTTCTCATAACAGAGAACAAAGTAATATTGCAAAATTGAACATATCATATTGCCATCATATATCGATATCTAAATTGTTGTCAATCGATTACACGTCATAGCGACTAGTTCCCATATATCTCTTATCTCCTAATATGAGTCCGCTGTTTTAGTGTCATTAATATATTATGTATATTGTAATATTAACTGTATCATTTGAAAGGATTAAACTTAACTTACAAATATCGATAGGGCCGCCATTTCGATAAGTACAATTCATATACATACACTCACGCCTTTCTCCCACAGTGGTAGGCAGAAACTATAGACCGCCACTTGCTACGATTCTTGCTTACTTCGTTGCTTATTCCACATTCATACATCTTCTCATACTGCGCTTCTGAACTTTTTGAAGGACTTCGCCAATAAGATCGGCGTATTTCAACCGTCTTTTATCAGAGTGATCTACTTGATGATACTTATTGTAACAGTCTCATCGAATACATTAAAGTTCAGTGAACTCATGAATTAATGTTTTCATTATAACTTGTTGATTAACAATGCATTGTTTATAAGGGGATTGCAGGTCAGTGCAATGTAGATTTAAGTATATACTTCAATAATATGTATAATAGTACCATGACTGTTGAACTGCCAAGTCAAAGGTTTCTAGTTCGAATCCAAGGCATGCACCACGAGCTTATACGCTGAAAAGAACCATGCGAGGAAGCATGATGATTTTCTCGGCGGCATGTGAAGTCTGCCAAACCGCACTTGACTAACGTGGTGGACTATAGCCTAATCCCTCTCGTTCTAAGAGGAGACTCGTGACTGGCAGTAAAACACGAATCTATCTATCATTCTGAATAACTGATTTTATACTGACGTAGGCGTATCTTTACAAAGAACATCAAAACCACAGTTTCGAATTTTGCATGAATATAATATTACTGGACGCGACATGATGATGATAATATTACTTTTAAGACCTTTATAATTCTGTTGTTCCGATCTTTATACACACGACAACAAGTCAAGCTTCACACGAGTCAAGTTTTACAAGAATCAACGCTATTGTGATGAAATACGGGTCATCCAAAGGGCAAACTGTATAGCTTGATGTGTCGCCATTTATACAGGTGGTTTATGCAACTGTTTACTTGTTGTTTCAGGCTATTCCAAAGAAGATATAGTGGCGTTGGGAGTCACAAATCAGAGGGAAACTACAATAGCTTGGGACAAATATACGGGCGAGCCCTTGCATGCAGCCATAGGTAATTATTTGTTTATATTATTTGAATGTTCAAAGCTAATGTAGCATATTTTTTTATTCGCACATGTAGTTTAAAAACAATATTTGGACAAACGGAATGTCTAAAGAAAAACATATTTTTTTTTTCTGGGGTCGTCCATTAATCACGTGAGGCGATTTTGGCGAATTTTCGACGTCCCTCTTCTCTTGTGAGATGTCGTGAAATTTGGCTCCGTCCGTGGAAAGGGTGATTCTACTTGTCGTACTATTGAGCAACCAATTAAGAGTTGTCTTTTTTCCATTTGTCAGTTATGGGTTTAATAAAAAAAGTTGGTTAGTATACGGAGTAGAATCACACTTTCAACGTGTGCTAGGGACTGAAATCGGCACCCTGTATAGATTCATCGTGAAGTAGGTCCTAGATGCGACCAACTAACCTTTTTTTTTCTGACATTCCAGCATGGAACGACATCCGCACAGACAGCACAGTGGACGCGATCCTAGCCAAGATTCCGGATCGCAACAAGAACTACTTCAAGAACATATGCGGTCTACCCATATCTCCGTACTTCAGTGCTCTGAAGATGCGCTGGTTGAAGGACAACGTGAAGGCAGTGCGGAGGGCCAGCAGGGACAAGAGACTGCTCTTCGGAACTGTGGATACTTGGATTGTTTGGGTAAGTTCATCATAAACTAGTAAATATTGTTCGCGATTTCGTTAAGAAGCTATTTGAATTTTAGACAAAGCTAGTTATTTACAAGCAATGTGATTCTTTAAAGTGGATGGCAGGGAATGCAATCTCGACTCGAGATTAGAAATGGCAATCTTGAGAGATACCCGGCATTTTTAAAATCTCTAGTAGTTTTAAAAAAATACATTGTTAAATTCGGATGAGTAAAAAGCGATAAAACTATATTATATATATATATTTAACCCAATGTCTGGGCAATACCGATATCCTGAGGATAGAAAATAATTATTGTCATAGATTTATTTTAGTGAAGGAAGAATTCAATCGCGGGCAAGATTCGTACCTGCGTCTTCTGGTTAGATACACCAGATGCTCTGACCTCTAAGCCACCGCGAGTCTAACCCGCCTGAATTTTTTCCTTCACTAAAATAACTCAATAATCTTAGCATGGAAAATGCACAGAATCACAAAAAGATATTGTCATAGATGTTCGTATGAAAACCGGGATCGACAGCTGCCTCTCTGAGGTGGTCTCGATGTGTTAGGAATGGTCACCCATCCATAGACTAAGTGCAGCTTAAACTTGCATTTCGGTTGATCAGCATAGTTATTGCGTAGCCACGAGCCCCTGTTTCCGTATGTAATTAATATACAGATGAATTAATAGCTTCCTCCTGTTCCGATGACATCAGACTTTTCTGCCCTGTCAGTAAAAGAAAATTAGATAGTAAATCTGTTGACTTCATATTCGGAATTCAGTCCTGATATTTTGCTGCACGACGGCAAATTAGCCTTATACCATCGCAAGTTGAATCATATTATGTACAATTTTATGAGTAACTTCGTTGATGTTCCAGAATTTGACTGGCGGCCCTCACGGCGGCTTGCACATCACTGACGTCACAAACGCTTCTAGAACATTACTGATGAATCTGGAAACTTTGAATTGGGACCCTATGTTATGCAGGTAAAGTTCAATTTGTTATGTAGGCGTACATCACGAAAATAAATGTTATTACTTAAATGACCTTTTATGGCTCCTGGAAATATGACTACGCAATTTTGACTTAATTTAGCGATTGGAGTCTGTATAGGCGATTATTACTAAAACTAATCGAATTAATCGATTGTTAATTTTAATCGATAACAATCGATGCTATCAATTGTTATTATAATAACCATGGTGATGAAGTACTAAATCGACAATCGAATGCGCAATAGCACAATATTCGATTCAGTCGATTGTTGTTTGCAACAATCGCCCATCGCTAGTCTGTATTACTAATCATAAGTTCGATGTCCAAACTGAACAAATTAAAAGAAAGTAATGCAGATATAGTTGATGCTAAAAATATAAAGAGATAGGGAGGGGTGTCATTTCTCCGACCATTTATCCAGAAAAATGTCTGTATGTTTATTTAAAAGAATTCCATTGCACTAGTCTTTTCTAAAGCGATACTAAATTGTAGCTAAGTGAAAAGCAATTCCAAACACCCCTACAGAACAGTATTCGGACGGGTCAGAATACTGTTCCTCACTGGCACTCAGATAAGCATCTCGTAACAGGCGAGACAATATCTGACCTACTCGATGGTAGGGGACCTCTTGAGGTTTGACTAGCTGGCGAGCACCCTTACGTCGAAGTCTGTAGTAAAGCACCATGGTGTGTAACCTTTGCGCGTAAGAGCTAGTTCCCCTCGGTTGCTGTGGCTCTGGCAGTCTGCAGTCCGTAGGGGCTCTTAAGGGTCGGCAACGCATCAGCAGCTCTGATGTTGCAGGTGTCCATGGGCGACAATGACTACGTACCACTAGGTGGCTCGTCAGCTCGTTTGCCGACTTAAATAAGTAAAAAAAACAACAACAAATCTGCCAACCATGGTTTTTTTTCGACATTATTTTTTTTTCTTCACAGGTTATTCGGCATACACAGAGACTCGCTGCCTTCTATACACAGCAGTTCAGAAATATACGGCACCGTCAAAGATGGCTCTATACTGGACGGGATCAGAATATCAGGGGTATGTCGTACAGTGTTTTAGCAGTCTCATTAATAAGAGTTCGATTCCCAGATGAAGTAAATCGTTATTGGGTTTTTATATAGAATTCCTAATAGCAGCTTGGAGTTTGTACTTGACTGGTGTTTGATTTATTGAAAATAACAGGTTGAGTGAAAAATTAAATTAAATACAATTCGTATTCTAAAAAAAAATATTTAAATCGGCTAAAAAAGTTACGTAAAGTAATTATAAAGTAAAGATATATGTATTTAAAGTTTTTAGTGGATATTGAGAGGGGATGCTTTGTCCCTTTCCCATAAAAAAAGTGTTGGTATAGGATTTGTATGGCGCAGTGAGTTAATTCTCTGTCTAGCATAAAATGAAAATTCTTATAACTTCCTGATTTAAATGTTGTATTTGTTGATTGCTCTATTTATTTTAAACATTTTCATGTGGTCATAAAAAGAAAACAGTCAAGTAGCCAATTGCGTGGGTCTTAAACATACAGAAATATGGAATGTATAGCAGTACATCTCTGCCTACCTCCGGGAAAACAGGCGTGTTGTTTTTTTATGCGTTACTGTACTACTATTAAAGCGATATTATAAAAACGGCCAGTCAGACCACAAAAGGTCCTACCACCAAGCAAATCAGATATTTTCTCGCCTCTTACGAGATGTCTATCTAAATGGCAGTGAGGAATTCTATTTTAACCCGTCCCTTCACAGTATCTATAAATATAATTATGTATATACTGTGCCCACACGGAACATGTATAAGTACACCTGGTTCTAGATGGATGCAAACAGCCCAAGCTAGAGAAAACTGGGGTTCCTTGGAGGAGGCTTGCGGAGGGGTTCTTGCAAATTCATGATATGTTTGTACTAAAATTAGGATTAAGTTAATCCTCGATCACTTTGTTTATTTTTTTAAATTTTATTTACTGTCCTGTTGCTGGGCAAACGCTTCCTCAGTCTTGACAGTTACTCTTTTCCTGTGCCCCCTCGAACTAGCCCTCGTGGTACGCATCCAAATCACCTCGCCCCCCTCTTTCTGTCGTAATCTTATGTTATAAACGTGACAGGATGTATGGATGTATGTATGTTTGATACTCAATGCCGTCATAACGGCTGAACGGATCTGGATGAAATTTGGGATAAAAATATATTATAGTCTGGAGTAGCTGTCTTCGATTCTCAACGGATCACTGCGGGCGCATCACCGCGATGACGACATCACGGCGCAAGCGAGCGAGGATGCGGGGACCGGGGGAGAGCGGACAACGCGACACTAGCGACGCGCATCGGGTTTTCTTAAAAAACTATATAAACTTTGCGCACACGCAACGACACAACGGGCACTGACGTGACTTGCATTTTGTATTAACTTCAAAGTTAGAAATTAAAGGAATTTGAGTATCAATCCACGCAGCATCTCTTCATTGAAGTAAACCTGACCCATCAACCACGCATACACACCAACATAATTGGACCTTCGAGCCGAACATCCGAACCGAAGCACAAGAGAGCGCGAGTACCTTCTGGTGTTCTGGAGAAGCAACGCAGCAACGGTCAGGTCAATCGATCCTTTTATTCCTTTCGAATTCCCTAAGTTTCAATTTGTGCTAAATACCAATCGTGAATTCGTGATTGTTCTAGTGTGATAAAGTGCATTGAAAAACCGTAAGTAGCTACCTACATACTTGACTTCTTTCTCTTGCAAACTTACATTATGGCAAAAAAGTGTGACGATATTATTAGTGATCTAGTCAAAAAACGCGGGGCGATTAAACGTAAAGTCACTTTGTTTTCAAAATACGTGCAATTGCTTATTTGTTCCGACTCCGAGATAACAAGCGCACAAAAGGCGGAGTTAGAGGACCGTTTCGATGCCTACAAACTATTATTTGAACATTATTCAAAGATTCAAGATGAATTAGAATTATTTTTGCCCGAGACTCAGTTAGACGAAGAGTTACTGGATAGGGAAGAATTCGAGAACCGATATTATTCTATTGTAGGGAAGTGTAAATGCATATTGAAACCAAATAGTGGTATTCAGAGCGCGCCGAGTCAAATTCGTGTTCCCAACGGTATGAAATTACCCACAATTACTTTGCCCAAATTCGACGGTACATATGATCAATGGCTCGAATTTCGGGATACCTACTTATCCATGATACACAGTAGCGAAAGTTTAGATAATATACAAAAGTTTCATTACTTGCGGTCGGTACTCACAGGCGATGCATTACAGGTAGTCAAAGCGCTAGAATTTACTTCAGATAATTATTTAGTGGCGTGGAGTCTATTAGAAAATAGATTTAATAATGACCGTTTGTTACAACAAAATCACGTAAATGCTATTCTGTTAGCGCAACCGTTAATTAAGGATTCAGCTGTGTCTATTCGAAAGCTAATCGATTTAATTCTGAGAAATATGCGGGCTTTAAAAACACTAGAGGAACCCACCGAACACTGGGACACTCTAATTATCTTTATAATTGTTCCAAAGCTAGATTCCTCATCGGAGCGCGAATGGGAACGTTACAAAGGCACGCTCCCGAAAGACAGAAAATTAAAGCTATCTGATATGATGACGTTCCTTCAGGATCGTGCTGATTTCTTAGAAGCGGTGGTTAAGCCTAACAAAAAACAAACGGTAGACACTCACAACAGTCACAACAGTCACAACATTCACATAAAGAAACAGTCAGTCACAAAGTCACACAGTCACATTATTACACACAAAGATAACAAAAGAAAAACATTCAATAATAGTTCACAACGTTTTAAATGCGATCAGTGCGGTTCCAACCACCCGTTATATGCCTGTGAAGATTTCCTTAGCTTATCCCTTCAAGATAAATTAAACTTTATCGAAGAGAAAAAGCTATGTTGTAATTGTTTACGAACAGGCCACGCATTGAACGAGTGTTGGTATGGGCCGTGCAGGCATTGCAACAAAAAACATAACACCTTAATTCACAACGATGCTGTCGTAGACGCTCGTACATCATCAGCTGTTGCTCAAATCACGCAAATAGTGCCTCAGTCTGAACGTGATACGAATACTACACACACACATGCACCGCTAACTACTTCCCACAAATCTCACACATTGAACAAGGATGATAATAATATTAATGCGCATTGTTTTCAAAATCCCGTATTATTATCAACCGCATTAGTGGAAATAGCGGACACACATAATAAATATCACACAACGCGGGCTCTCCTGGATAACGGGAGCCAACACTGTTTTATATCGGAATCGTTATGTAATCAGCTTAATCTTCCATTGATACAGTCCACAGTTCAAGTTATAGGGGTAGGTAACACTATCTCCAATTCCACGCAATATTGTCACATTCAATTGCGGTCTAAAACTAGCTCGTATAACACAAGTTTTAATTGTTTAGTTTTGCCGCGCATAACCGCACAATTACCATCATTAGAAGGTAACTATAACATAAATATACCGCACAATATTCACCTCGCCGATCCTGAGTTCTTTATGTCTAACGAAATTAATTTATTGTTAGGGGCAGATAGGTTCTGGGATTTGCTTAGTGAAGGTCTGATACGGTTACCGAATGGTCCCTATTTACAAAACACGCAATTAGGTTGGGTCATATCGGGAACCGTCCATAAAAAGGTATCACGCATTAACCTAACTCATTGTAATTTCACGCAAACATTAGATTCAGAACTCAAACGATTTTGGGAACTGGAAGAAATACCGACATCACACAATAATTTGACTGCAGCTGAAAGTGCATGCGAAAATTTATTCAAAGACACGACGTTACGCGACGTTAACGGCCGTTTTTCTGTGCGCATACCGTTAAGTCAATCAGCTGATGTTTTGCACGATACATTTACTATGGCAAAAAACAGGTTTCTTGCACTCGAACGCAAACTGATAAGGAGCGCGCCTAGCTATAGAAAAATGTACAATGATTTTATGAGTGAATATTTAAGTCTGGGTCACATGAGTCGCATTTCAGAATATTCTTCACCATGTTATTTTTTGCCACATCATGGTGTTTACAAGGAACATAGTTCCACTACAAAACTTAGGGTCGTTTTCGATGCGAGTGCTAAATCCACCTCAGGAAAATCACTGAACGACATACAACACATCGGGCCTACATTACAAAATGATTTGTTTTCAATATTACTTCGGTTTCGGCAATTTAAATATGTCGCTAGTGCTGACGTAGAGAAAATGTATCGGCAAATATTAATTCAGCCTGACCAGAGGGATTTGCAACTAATACTGTGGCGAGAAAATCCGTCCGACCCGCTGGGTGTATACCAACTTAACACCGTTACTTACGGGACGGCGTCTGCTCCTTACCTCAGTATTAGGTGTTTAAAACAACTCGCCTTAGAATGTGAAGATGATGTCATCGCGCAAGTAATTAATGATGATTTTTACGTTGACGACCTAATAACGGGACATCAGGATCAAAAGCGGTTATTAGAAATATGCAACGGTGTTTCTAAGGTATTGGAATCAGGGTGTTTTTCTCTCAGAAAATGGATATTTAACTCATCAGTTTCTAAGTCCGAGTTACCGTCTGTATCCAAGGAACTATCGTTCGATGAGAACTGCCATACCAAAACTTTGGGTATGGGATGGTTTTACGCATCTGATGAATTGCATTTTACTACTAGATGTGATCACGACGTAACACGCGCTACTAAACGTCATATTCTATCGGTTGTCGCACAGATTTATGACCCTTTAGGTTTACTTACGCCAACTATAATCATTGCTAAAATTATTTTACAAAGGATGTGGCTTGCTAAAATAGGCTGGGATGACGTGGTCCCTAAACCTATACTAGTAGATTGGCAAAATTTCATTGGTAAATTACATTGTTTACAAGACATACGAATTCCACGCTACGTAATTGGAGACAATACACACGTAACCGAGTTACACATTTTCTGCGATGCGTCGCAGGACGCATATGGGGCGTGCGCTTATGTACGTAGTTATACGGATGTACAGGTAACAGTCCATTTATTGTGTGCGAAAAGTAAAGTTGCACCCGTCAAACCGGTTACTATACCGCGCTTAGAATTATGCGGCGCGGTAGTAGCTGCTAAATTATTTACAAAAATTACTCAAGCATTAAGATTAACTTTTAATAATATTTATTTTTGGTCAGACTCCACGATAGTTCTAGGATGGCTTAAGATGTCACCCAATTTATTAAAAACATTTGTGCAAAATCGTGTTGTACAAATAAATGAACGCACGGGTGACAAACCGTGGCTCCATGTCGCAGGTAAGCAAAATCCTGCTGACCTCTTATCGCGCGGCGTACATTTAGATGCACTCAAAACATGTGAGATGTGGTGGCGAGGCCCGCCTTTCTTACACGTTCCTAACACGCAGTGGGAACATGATTTTGGTTCTAGCAGTGTCAGTCACGACGAATTACCTGAATTAAAATCACTTAAAACTTCATTACTCGTTCAAGTAAATTCAGTTAATGACATATTCGAGCGATATTCATGTTTTAATCGTCTTCGACGCGTAGTGGCGTATATTATGCGTTTCATTAATAATAGTCGCATAAAAATAAAAACACAGCGCCTCACAGATTGTCTTTCCGTAGAGGAATTAAATATTTCGCTTAGAGTTTTAACTCGCATTGCACAACATCAATCTTTCCCTGACATCTGCAGTCAATTAGACTGCAAAGGTCAGTTTAAATGTCCACGTAGTATTTCTAGTCTAAACATATTTTTTGATGATCACAAGTTGATCAGAGTAGGAGGCAGAATAGAATACTCTGACTCGTTCTCATACGATAAAAAACATCCGTTGTTGTTGTGTGGTAAACATAGGTTCACTCGCCTAATATTTGAGCACCAACACAAAGTATTATTACACGCAGGGGCTCAGTTATTATTGGCCACTATTCGAAATACCTGGTGGCCTCTTAGAGGGCGTAACTTGGCTAAGCAAGTAGTGCATGCCTGTATGAGATGCAAGCGCACGAGGCCTAAACCCTTAACAATTCAAATGGGTAATCTGCCTAGTGAACGATTGGAACCAGGGTATCCATTTATTCGCAGTGGTGTGGATTATGCTGGGCCATTGTTCATGTTGAACCGTGCCGGAAGAGGGGCAAAGCTAACAAAATGTTACATTTGTCTCTTCGTCTGCTTTGCTACTCGCGCAATACATTTAGAGTTAGTAACAAGTCTAACTAGTGAAGCATACCTAATGGCATTGAAACGGTTCATCTCTCGGCGCGGCAAACCATTGCAGATTTATTCTGACAATGGTAAAACATTTGTAGGAGCACAGAAAGAATTTTCAAAATTTTTAACTTCATCCAAATCAGATATAATAAATTTCTCGACTGACAATTTCATAGATTTTAAATTTATTCCGCCTTATTCGCCTCACTTTGGAGGGTTGTGGGAGGCGGGAGTCAAGGCTTGTAAATTGCATTTATATCGTGTTATGGGTAACGCACATTTAACGTACGAAGAGTTGAGTACTGTATTGGCACAAATTGAGGCTGTTCTCAACTCCCGACCAATGTCCCAAATGTCCACTGATCCAAATGACCTACTTCCTCTGACTCCTGCTCACTTCCTGATTGGCCGGCCGCTTACTGCACCTGCCAGTCTGGACCTCACCGCGAAGGCTACACAATGCTTACCACGCTACGACCGCATTGAGCAACTGCGGCAACACTTTTGGCGTCGCTGGTCAACCGAATACATCTCCGAGCTCCAAAAGAGGACGAAGTGGCAGTACGACCAGGATGCGCTAGTTCCTGGCGCTCTCGTCGTGGTCAAGGACGACAATTTACCCCCGATGAGATGGCGCCTCGGACGGGTACTGGAGACGTTCGCCGGCAAAGATGGCATATCACGCGTGGCCACCATCAGAACAGAGGCGGGTGTCATACGAAGATCTTACCCAAAGATATGCCCGCTGCTGCACCCCGACGAAAACCAAAATCCATTGGAACCTGGTGCTTCCAAGGCCGGGGGCATGTCTTCGATTCTCAACGGATCACTGCGGGCGCATCACCGCGATGACGACATCACGGCGCAAGCGAGCGAGGATGCGGGGACCGGGGGAGAGCGGACAACGCGACACTAGCGACGCGCATCGGGTTTTCTTAAAAAACTATATAAACTTTGCGCACACGCAACGACACAACGGGCACTGACGTGACTTGCATTTTGTATTAACTTCAAAGTTAGAAATTAAAGGAATTTGAGTATCAATCCACGCAGCATCTCTTCATTGAAGTAAACCTGACCCATCAACCACGCATACACACCAACAGTAGCTTATAGGCTTTTTATCCAGGTCGGATCCAATTCTGAAGACTATGCAGACAAAGTCGCAGACAGGAGGTAGTGATTATAATTTTTCTCTCAACAGATACTAGGCAACCAGCAGTCAGCGCTGGTCGGTCAGAACTGTCTGCAGGCTGGCCAGGCCAAGAACACTTATCGCAGCGGCTGCTTCTTACTGTACAATACTGGTACCAGACGGGTACAGTCCACGCATGGCCTCATCACCACAGTCGCATACAAACTGGGACCTGATACACCAGCGGTTTACGCGCTTGAAGGTAAACTATTTATTTAATTGCATAATTGTTATGTGGGAAAGCCATGCTTCGGCACGAATGGGCCGGCTTGACCGGAGTGACACCACGGCCTCACAACAAACCGGCGTTAAACATCGCTTACGTTGTGTTTCGCGGAGTGAGTGAGGTTACCGGAGGCCCAATCCCCTTTTAAAAGGTCGGCAACGCACTATGGTGTTACGGGTGTCCATGGGCGGCGGTAATCGCTTACCATCAGGCGATCCGTCTGCTCGTTTGCCCTCCTATTCTATAAAAAGAAAAAATAAGGCAAATGAACAATATAAACACATACATTGGTTAGTAGCAAAAAACCGGACAAGTGCGAGTCGGCCTCGCCCACCTAGGGTTCCGTACAAAATTGTTGGTACATATTATAATTAAATACAAATGTATAGTTTTCATATTTTTCCCTATACTTGTAGTATAAGATAGTATTACTTGGCAAATTTCATAGTTCTAGGTCAACGGGAAATACCCTATAAGTTTTGGTTCCTTTGAGTGTCGAAATATACGTTTTTTGCGGCATAAACGGCCGTATCTTTCTTTTAGATTAATCTAGAAGTTTGATTTTTTCACAGTTTCAAGGGACTGTGACAGACCTGAGTATATGGTTTTAATTTTAACTTGATACCTTCATGCGTTTCCGAGATAAAAGGTCTTGACAGACAGACGAAGACGAGACAAAATGATCCTACAAGGGTTCCTTTTTTTTTCTTTTAAGGTACGGAACCCTAAAACAGATAAAAGCTAGTGCTAACATGAATTACAGCTTGGGCTGCCTAATTTGATTTTGGCGGGCTGAGGTAAACTTACGAGTACTGATCAGTTGACAGTTGACACTTTTTAGTTTAGGTTATACAGCCGTATGACGTAATATTATGACGGCTACTATTTCATGGTGTTAAAAAAAGTAATAAAAAAACTGAATTCTGAATTGAATTTTAAAATTTATTTCTTTATCTTATGAACTAAAACTAACACACTAATATATTTTTAGATTTTTTCTTATATAGAGTGAAATACCTTATTTTAAGATAAAAACTAGGTTCAAAGATAGTTGTGTTCCTAAATGCTTCGCATTCTTCATTATTTTTACTTTAGTAATATGTATTTGTGACACCTCACTTTTTAAGGTCCAATTGAAAATACAGTTTCATTCTTAGGTAACCTAAAGTAAACAAAATAGTATTAGTAATCGGTTTCTTCTAGGCAAGCGCGCTCCATCGTAGATCGCAGTATCGCTTAACATCAGGCGAACTGGCGGTCAAGCGTTAGCCTATCACAAAAAAAAAGAATGAGCTCTTTCTTATGAGAATTTAATCGTTATTAGCGAGACAATGGGATTGTGCAATAATATTGTTTTTTTTTTTCCAAAATCGTCAACATTGAATGATGCAATTTTTGTGTTCATCAAAATCGGGCCCCGGACTCATAAGTCTTATAACATACCATCACGCCAACGCGGAAAGTGACTCCTTTGAGTATTTTTAGCTATTCCATATACTTGTATAGTTATTTTAATGATGAAAAAGTATATTTGATCCTGACTGTACTAATTCCTTCTTCATTTCCCAGGCTCCATAGCAGTAGCGGGTGGTGCGATGAAGTTCCTTCGGGACAATCTGCGGCTGATCAAGGATGTGTCCCAAGAGACGGAACATATCGCCGGCCAGGTTTTCTCTACAGGAGATGTGTACTTCGTGCCAGCCTTCAGTGGACTTTATGCGCCGTACTGGAGGAAAGATGCGAGAGGGTATGTCAAGACATTACTCTTCCTTTTTTCGTAATCGGGTATAAACAAATCGGGTTGTGGATTCGATCCCCACACAGACCAAATATTTGTATGATCTACAGGTACGGGGTCTGGGCGTGTATATCAGAATTTGTGTTTGTAAACGCACTCACGATACAGGCGAAAATCCTGGTAAAAGTTGGGCAAGGTTTTTTTCTTCTCCTAAACATCAAAGAAATCGAGCCTACCTTTTAACCTAGTTAGAAAGAAATAAAAATTTATTCAGCAAACATAAAGACGAGTACAGTGGCGACCGAAAGTCCATAGGCAATCTCACAACGCAATAGCTTGACGTTTAGTTTGACTTACGACATACTTATTTTCATTCGTATAAAAATGAATAGCCGTAAAAGAGACAGAGATAAACTATGTGCCACTGCAAACCGAACCAGGTTCATTCGATTTGTTTGACATGTTCGTTTAAACGGTGTACGATTTTTTGCAGTAGCAAAGACCCTTGTATGTACAATGGCGACCAAAAGTCCATAGGCAATCTCAAAACGCAATAGCTTGACATTTAGTTTGACTTACGACCTTCTATTTCATGCATCATCATTTTCGTTACCAAGTGACACGCATTGCGGTACTGGTTGTATCGAGCTCGCTCGTACTGTTCATAGCAATGTAATCCTTAGTGTGCCACTATTTATTCGTTTAGCAATACTGCAAAAATTTGCAGGATAATGCTGTGTGAACCCAGCCTTAAATTGAATATAGTTTAATTTACGGTTGTTGAGGAAGTAGTTATGAGGTGGAGGGAGAGGATGCGGATGAAAAAGATAGAATCTGTGATTTCAAATTGAAAATTAAAGTAAAAGATTGATTGCGAATGGGGCCTTTGAGGAAGAGGAAGAGGAAAATTTTATGCCTTATTTTGAAGATGTGAAATCATGAGAAGGAACTACCGCATTATGAGGATAAGGAAGAGGAATCCTCGGCAACCGTAGATTAATTTGATATTGTATTTTTTTAACGTATACTCTCACGCTGATGGCCAACGATGGACATTTCCCTGTGTTGTGGTTTTCTTCGGCCAGTCTCCATCATAATCATACGTTTATTCAACATTATTTTTGTTCCAGAATCATCTGCGGTCTGACTGCATTTACAACTAAAAATCACATCATAAGAGCGGGCTTGGAAGCTGTATGTTTTCAGACCAGGTAAATATAAAACTTGTGTACAATTCTTAAGCTAGTGATCCGGGTCTACCCCTAAATATACAGTGTGAAATTGAATAAACGCGACAAATTAAAATATATGATTCTATGTGTAGCAAAGTAAACTTAGAACACGTCATTAAGCAAAATAATTATTCGTTTATGGTGTTTTTAACTCATACTTTTCGCGCAATAGAAAAAATATGTAAATGATAGTAAGTGCAAAGCATAGTTTTTTTTTATTTGTAGACTTAAACTTGACCGCCAGTTCGCCTGATGTTAAGCGACACTACGATTTACGATGGAGCGTGCTTGCCTAGAAGAAACCGATTCACACGTGATTTAAAAACACTCGGAAGACCCACTCGGGAAGCAAATTTCCATATTTCAGGGGTAGGCATGATAAAAGTGGACATAAAGCGTTTCGTATAATGAATTGACAGAGCTTGCCGCGCGAATATATAGACAATTGCTTGAAATTATTGATGTGTGTTTTTTAGTTAAATATCGATAATTAATTCATGGCTACCTGAAGACAATAGCTTAGTTGGATCATTGAAATTCCATTTTCCCCAATCAAAACAATCCAGGATGGTTTCCCTCACTACAAAAAAGGATAACCTGAGGAGTGGGAATTTGAAGTAAGTAATAAGATTAAATATGTATTTGTGTTAAGGGACATATTAGAAGCAATGAATAAAGACTGCGGCATGCCTTTGGCGAAGCTTCACGTAGATGGCAGGATGTCTTCCAACGATCTATTGATGCAGCTACAGGCTGACCTGATCGGAATACCAGTGTGTGAGTATTACAATTTATATAAACTCATTCTGATCATACAAATATTAGGTATAGGAATGAAAGAAAGAAAAACGAGGTATTTCTTTCTGTTTGTTTTCTTTTGGGCAAACGAGCAGACGGATCGACTGACGGTAAGCGATTACCGCCGCCCATGTACACCCGCAACACCAGAGAAGTCACAAGTGCGTTGCCCGCCTTTTAAAAGGGGATTGGGCCTCCGGTAACCTCACTCACTCGGCGAAACACAACGTAAGCGTTGTTTGACGCTGGTTTTCTGTGAGGCGGTGGTATCACTCCGGTCGAGCCGGCCCATTCGTGCCGAAGCATGGCACTTACAATATAAACCATTACATTGAAATAAAACTATTACATGGGATAATGGGACTTAAACATACTGGTTGGTTAATTGTGGTACACATTAGCACTCCTCTGCCTAGCCCTTCAGGGAATACAGGCGTGATGGTATGATGAAATAAAACCTTTTTTTTTCGTGTTTTTGGGTTTTCGGATTTTTCGTGTTATATTGGTATTATTAAAACAAATCTGCCTCATTAGCCTAGTGTTCCTGAGCGCGACAGTTACACTAGAGGTCCTAGATTCGATCCCCAGGTTGAGCAAAGTGTTATTGATTCTCAGCAGCAGCTCGGAGTCTGGATTTGTACCCGGTTAATATCAATAGGCTCGTTTCGTCATAATATGTCTTAGTACGTGTTTTGTTCCATAATATAGTTGTTAGTTGTTGTCTTCTTGCATTTTTTTTTAATCTTAGTGGTGCAGTGTCTGAGAGATTATTCCTTCGGTGAATACAGGCATAATGGTGTGTTATGTTTGTTGAGCAGTACGAGCGCAATCGTGGGACATGTCAGCGCTGGGCGTGGCCGTGGTGGCGGGAGCCGCCGCCGCCGTGTGGAGCGCCGACAAGTGGCGCACCCACGCCACGCTCACAGATACATTCCTGCCCACCACCACTGACGATGGTATGTATTCCCTTTTTTTTATATGTCATAGGCTTACGCTTGACCGCCAGTTCGCCTGATGTTAAACGATACTGCGATCTACGATAGAGCGCGCTTGCCTAGAAGAATCCGATTCACTCGTGATTTAAAGACACCCAGATTATTACTATGTCATATTATTATACTTCGTCTTCTTCTGTTATCTTATAATGTACTCATATCACTCACCTCAAACTCCATAATACTCACATTGATAGAATTAAAATTCTTAGTAGCAGCTCGGAGTTTGGGATTTGTGCCTGGTTAATGACAATGGGGTCGCCCCTCCATGGGACCTTATTACACCGGCAAACATAACGTGTACGTTAGTGTACTTCTGCCTAACCTTTCGGGCAATACAGGGTGAACAGAAGAAAAACACTGTAAACATTAATTAAATTATATATTTATGAGTATTTATGGAGTTTCTTGCCGGCTCTTCTCTATAAGACCTACTATTTGGAACCATACATGTAGTTTTGACATTTCAAAAGTAGATTTTCAAAGGCAGGTAAAACAATTGAGTTTGATTTTATACAAGTGACTTTGAAAACATGCGACAAATCGAAATGAGAGGTTCAGTAATCGTTACTCTGAATTGTACAAAAATATATCTTATTTGTCATTTTTAACGATGCAAACTAAGGCTTAATGTCTTCGCCCATTCAATCCACTAGCAGATAGTTATTATGTGAAGTTTGGAACGCTTTGCACTTACGATCATTTGCTTATTTTTTTTCTATTCATGAATAAAGTAGCAGTAGAACCGTAGGAATTATTTCCTTAATCACGTGCTCTAATTGTTTTTTTTACACCGAATTATCTATTTTAATATGTCGCGTCTAACCAATTTCATCCTGTGTATAAAACAAAGTCGAGTTAGTTCCACCATTTATGACTCTAGAACGGCTGGACCGCTTTTTATGATCTTCGATTTGTTGGATTTGTCTACGCCCCGAATAGCAGAATGGGGAAAATCATGTCGAGTTACCAAGTAAAACTGTGGACAACAGCTAGTTATCCTATAATAGTGCCCGGATAGTGGCAAATGTAGCAATAGGCTCGCCCCCTATTATTTGGGACCTAAACATACTGGCGAACTGGTGAACATTAGCACACATATTAATGCTCGCTATTATGCTCTCATGGAGACTTTCCATGCACCCCAATATACTTGATTTCTTCTACACTGTTAGTATTATACTGTGTAGAACTTTCAATAATAATTAGAACTATTACAAACTTAACAACGTCATAGGTATTATACATATAAGGAAATAAAATAAATGTTTTTGGTGTTTAGCTAAAACAAAACTAATTTAGAAAGGTTCTGTCTTTAATTTGTTGTTTGTCTTTGTTAGTTATAATGAAACTGTTGTTACAGATCGCGACTCAAGATATACAAAATGGAAAATGGCCGTTCAACGATCTCTTGGCTGGGCGACATCAAAAAAATCGTTCAACATGACAGGTCAGGCTAGACGAAAGAGTAGCAACGCATTACAACAAAGCTTAGACATACATACACCTCCAGGCAGTCGTAAGAACTCTCTCTACGACAGCCATAACTTCCTAGACGTAAAAGTAGACAAAAACATAGACGAAGGCGTCAATTCTTACGTAGAAGAGCTACTACAGTACTCAGCTCGTAAATTTTCTTTATTCGTACCAGTCAAAACGCTTAAAACTGAACAAACTATCTTAGATGATGCGGACTACTTTATGAGTAAAAAGGAATGTGATTATGGTATGTGCGAGTGTTGCCCGCCCGAGAAAAAGTTGCAAACTAATTGGGAATCGATTGAGGAGATCATCGAGAATGATCCGGAGATTATTTTCGATTGCGATGACAACCCTATCATGGTTGAGCCGGTCAAAATTAATGAGCCTCTATTCTTTAGTTCTACTTTGAGCATGGGTGCCGCTAGCCTGGGTAAAAAAATTAATTTCAAAAAGTTGCCAGCGCTTTTTAAGTCTATTTATAGTAAAATTTCTCAGAACCCCTTGACGTGATTTTTTTTGCAAGTTTTGAGTAGTGATGTACTTGTTTTATAAATTTTGAAGTTGTTATTGTGGCTTAGCCTGGACTGCAGATTGCCATAGTAAGGTTCCTAGCAGAGTTTTTTTAGGAAATTGTTATTAGGCGACATTTTGTTGGCCAATTCGCGTACACATATTTCTGTCTTAAATACCAAATATTATGATTAAAATTTATACATAACTATCCTAGTTAGGTGAAAAATAATTGCTCCAAAATATCGAATGGCGTCATAAAGACGAAATACAACGAATAAATAGATTTTATTATTAATATAATTGTTATTTAGTGTTATCAGTCTTAGTTTGTTCCTACAATTGTTATTATTGCTGCTTGTCGTATAGCTTACTAAATACAATTAGCTCGCAATTAAAATATCTTCTTGTGTTTAGGTTTTGCTTAATAATCATTTCTATGGCATATGTCATAAGACACAGTTTTAATAAGTGTCTATTATCATAATTATTGAGTCAGTGTTAAGTTATCAAATACTAAAAATCCATCCATATCCAATTATATAAAATACTAGCTTCTGTCCGCGTCTTTGTCTGCGTGCACTTCAGAATTGGGTCCGACCTGGATAAAAAAGTAGCCTGTGTTGTTCCAGACTATAATCTATCTCTGTGCCAAATTTCATCTAGATCCGTTCAGCCGTTCTGGCGTGAAAGCGTAACAAACATCCATACTTACAAACTTTCACGTTTATATTAGTAAGGATTATAAGAACAAGAAAAAAATGACTTTAATAGTATGAAAACTAAGTCGATTATAGAATGACAAGATACACTGAAAAGATCTTGAAACTATTTGAGTTGAAATATGTGGTGTTGCTGGCCCCCACCAACGCGACCCACGTGGAAGTCCCCACGTAGTATAGTTGGCAACATTAGTGAAATAAAACAGATTACTATAGTTTCTGGAAGATGTTAATTTTACACTAATTGTATTTAGCAGGTGTTTTTGCAAGCCCTTAAAATGTGATATTTTGAAAATTATGTTTGAAATTCAAATACTTTTAGGCGTAAAATAATGTACTTAAAAATACAAGTACTAAATCATTAGTTAAAACATATATTCGATACTCCACGAAACCAAATCTTGTGTATTTCTGAAAAAAAAAGAAGTATTATTAAAGACATTTTAATATTTTATCATCTATATCTCAATTAGTAAATTAATTTTGTAGAAAGCGCAAATGATACAGTTCGTTCAGGATGAAAACTGCGATTATGATACTTATATCGTTATTTTTAAGAACGATTTTATGTTTGATAAAAATAAGTAATAGATTTTTAAGACGTTTTATTAAGACACACTTGATTTGTGGACGTAATTGCTTTACGTAAGATGTGGCAGTAGATTTACTGATTAGAATATTTGATGAACTTCTATATACTAGAGGTTTGAAATACGTGCATAGGTACTCGGACTTAATACTTGATAGTATTCTGAAAAAGTACTAGCAGTCTAGTATACTTGTTCCTCTATGAAATAATTAAATAAAAATGTAAAACCTCTGTTGTTAAAGCTACCTTCTTGAATAAATGTGCTTTAAAAAGTTAGTCTCCTTATTTCGCTAGAATATTGTGTCGTCTTTATTGTGATTGTTTTACTAACCTTAAAATAAGACTGGTATTAACTTGAATATTGAATAAAAATGTTTATTTATCCTTTTTGGGTCTTTATTTTTTTTCGGCTACTCCTTGCATGCGAACTCTTTGCATGAAACCTTAAGTTTTTAATTTGTACGCATGAATAAATGCAGTTTCATGTTTTTTTTTAAATTATAATCAGAGTTGGTAGATTTGTAACAATAAGCATGTGTCATACATAAGTTTAAAGCAATCTTCATTTAACAGTCATTACATAGTACATATTATGGCTACTTAATTTGTCGTTACTTCATTATATAAGTATTTTACCTTTATATAACGTACCATATCACCAGTCACCGACTGACATCACATCAGATTTACGCCGGATAATTTACACACGAAATAACATTCTTCAGTATTCTGTATTTTCTATCCCTATGAGTATTATAGAACTGGCACGTGTAGGCTTGCCAAGCAAGTATCAGACTGCCAATAAAACAATATATCTACTCGTAACAGGGCTTAAATACCCTAATAAAAAGATAAGTCACTTGAGATAAGTCGATAATAGATTAAGAACTTACAAATAGAGATGTTTTCGTATTTCCATCGAATACATCAAATAATGAAAATGTATGCAATAACTAGCGACCCGCCCGCGGTTTCACCCGTGCTGCCCCATTCCTAAGAGCCGTAGCGTAATGTTAAATAGCTTAAAACCTTCCTCTTGTATCATTCTCTCTATTAAAAAAAACCGCATCGAAATCCGTTGCGTAGTTTTAAAGATATAAGCATACATAGGGACAGACAGTCAGCGGGCAGCGACTTTGTTTTATAATATGTAGTGATACAAAAAAAATGTTTAGTTACTATGATTTTATTATTGTTTTATATTGTCACTGAATAATACTGTTGTTAGGTTTTAGTTTTTATTGGTTTTTATATAAAGTCATTATATCAATAAAGTAATAATAGTAAATACTTATAGTGAAGTGTTTATGTAAGGGCTTGTAGGGACACTGCTGACGCCTTAGATTTTGATTGTATTAACTTGTGACTTAGCGCGGCGCGGCAGTCGTCTCCCCGCACCCAAGCAGTTAGGTCGCTCATAGTCAATAAGTATAAATATGTATTTCAACTGGTCCAAGTAAAGTATATATATATCACGTGCCGACGTACATTCATTTACCAACCATCAACCCCACAGGCTTATGCTATATTATATTGTTGATTTAAAACTTCTATCAATATATCAGACAAACCAGTGAGCTCACTCGTCTTGGATCTCGATGGATAAGATTTTTAATTCATAGTATTTTAATGATTTTACATTTTACAATTGTGCATTTTACTAGTGAAGTGCTACAAACTGCGTGTGCGGCCCGATTATGCGGAATTTTGTGATTTCAAACGATAAGTATTTTCAATTATTTATCTTTTGTTTTTTTTTTTCTTACTTTTTATCGTATTCATTTATAGTATTTAATTTATTTCAGTAGTTAGTAGTAATCTTACTATTTTTAAGTTTAGAGATCACAAAATTTCGCATCTCTTGTAGCACTCTTTTTTTTACTAGATTTACAAATTTTAGGCTACAGGCCGCTCAGGTCATTTCCCGGTATACGCCGAGTCTAATTGAGATTGTCCCAATCTGTTAACGCCAATCTTTATTGATGCGAAAAGTGATCTTATGCTAATGAAACCTTTTGTTTTTTTTTTACAGATGAGAGATACAAGCTACTGGCTTCGATTCCGGCAACATTATATCTAATAGGCAGCTTTACCATGCTAGTCGTTTCAAATATGCTCAAAGATAGGTGATAAGCGAAAATAGACTTTAATTTTAGATTATAAGTATTTATTTTATAGTGTAGAAAAATACCTTTTAGCGCTTTTTATGTACCTATGTATAAATGTTAAATCCTGTTACATATCTGATAATAACCATTTTTAAGACATAACACACTATGAGCGCTGACTATTTATTTTGAAACGTTTAATTATATATCTTTAATATATATCTTATGGAATCTTGGGACAAATGTAAAAATAATAATACAGCTTGTCACAGTATCGAGTGCGGATGGGCCATCTATCAAAATGAGACATCAGGCTTTAGTGACATGCACGTAATAATAATAATTCAGCTCATTATTGTCTCAGTGTGGGGCACGAGCGTTCTCTCAAATTGAGAGCTAAGGCTTTAGAGACATAAATGTAATAATTCAGCTTATTACTGTCTTAGTGTGGGACACGGGCCTTCTCTCAAACTGAGAGTTCAGGCTTTAGTGACGTAAATGTAGTAATAATAATTCAGCTCGTTACTGTTTCAGTGTCGGGTACGGGCTTCCTCTCAAATTGAGAGCTAAAGCTCTAGTGACACAAATGTAATATTAATAATATTTCAGCTCGTTACTGTTTCAGTGTCGAGGACAGACCTCTCAAATTGAGAGCTTAGGCCTTAGTGACATGAAAGTAATAATGATAGAGGTCACTGTGTCTGTATCAATCGAGGACCCAGTCATCTCTCAGGATGAGAGGGACTCTGTAGTAAAACATTCATTTTAATTGTAAGTCTCTTCGTGTTCATATTATCTTGTATTTGTTGTTATTGATTTCTTTTATAACTGTGTACAGCGAAAGAAATAACGAGTTTACTTATCAGAATTTTCGAGATTTTATTCCTTTTGATTTTCATGTAATGGGAATTTATATTCGATTGCATTTTTTAAACTAAATATCGAGTGAATCCAAATAAACTACGGTGGTTTGCGATTTAAAAGTTTAAATTTTGTTTGAGTTTGCTCAGATCGACCCTTAATATCACATATTATTAGAGGTCCACAAACTTTCCCCGGCGGATTTATAGGACGAAATCTAACGAAAAATAAAAAATACCTTTTGGGACTGTTTGGTCTTTGCTGGTACCACTCGATATTAATTAAGCCGTGTTGTGAGTGCAGTTAATGCTATTTTAAATAATTGATTTTATTTTGAAAATGTTTAAGACTTAATCGATTAGTCAAATTATATTTAAATTGGTGTCTATGATAAAATTGCATTTATTATGTCTATATGTGAATTTGTTAATAATATTTTATCGTGCATGTTCAAATAAATCTGAATGTAGGTATGATAAAAAATTAAAGTACATATGTCTACAATTTTTAATTAAGTAATATCATATCAGTTGTATATATTTTGATCAAATTTTGTGTTTAAATGATAAAGACTTTGGTTTCATTTGGGCCAAAATAAAAACTTTTTTCTTCAACATCCCACCACAAAGCGTGTCTTCCACGTTAAATAAAAATGATTCCGGGCGAATATTTGAAAAACAGTCGGCATTCGAACGTCATTAAGTTAATCCCAAAGTTAAGAATGTAGATGAAAAACTAAATTTAAAATTGTCACTTCTGTCGTCAAACAATATGACAAGAATAAAAGCAATCCGAACTATGAAAGAGAGAACTACTATGATGAGAAGAATGATTTGTTAAATATTCCAATATTCGCCCATCAATAGCTTTCTTGGCTGACTGTACGAACTATCATACTTTTTGCTGTAGTATTTAGTAATTGTGACCTGAATAAGAGTATAGATGTAGTTATAAGTCGATTGTAGTGAAAAAATATTTATTTCTTATCTTTAATTAATAGTGACATATTTATTAATCATTCCTACATTACTTCTTTGCCAGGTTAAAGTGTTTTATCTAGAAAACATAAATGACTAAGTTACTACGTTGCGGTTTAGGGGGGGTCAATCACTATGACGTATTAGGGGCCGTTCAAGTATAACGTAAGCACTATAGGGGGGCGGGGGTGTCTTTGCTTTGCTTATTTTTGATGACAGGGGCGGGGATCTGGCTGGTGATTACGTCAGCAGTAGTTATTTACTTTTTTACACATATGGCAACCCACAAATTGTCTATGATTGAAAACGCATTTTCGGGGATTCCCACAAATACTGTATAACAACAATGTTTACGTAAGCATTTGGGAGTAAGAGCTTTGCTTACTTTTGCTGGCAAGGGGGGTGGGGGAGTAAAAAATTGCATTGAACGGCAACTAACGTGCCTCTTACACGCCGGCAGCCAACGGTTGAAATGTATGCTCTACAGACTAATTTTTTATTGTATTTTTTGTTTACTAGAAATTACACTTTTTCTGTCATTGATGTGCCCTTGTGTGCCATTTTGGAGTTTGCAGAGTGGATATTTTGTTGAACAACAAATGTAATAAACCAACTTCAAATATAAACTCGTTTTCTATGTGTTGAGAATATGATGTCTACTTATGTAACTCTTTTGATTTTATCAAAAGATTTTTTTTTATTTCTAATCTCTATTTCGTTGTCTAAATTCAATAGTGGCACAAGTCAACATATTATGAACCAGTAAGTTGGTTGGATTAATGCAAAAAAAAATTAGAACAAGATTCTATTCCTAACTTAAAATATTTTTTATGTTTACATTTTGACTTATGCCACTATTGAATTAAGTTAATAATTTAATTTACTAATTCTGACACTTAACGTGGATACTTATTAGACATTGAAAATATAGCTAATTTTACGGATTTTATATTATTACCAATTTTATTGTTCAAAAACTGTCTAAAGAAGCATTTTAATTGATTTAATTTTTATCGATATTGGCAATATACCACAACTGTAAGCGTTAGTTTAATCGTTAATCTTTTAACCCAGTGAGACTGTTTGAACCCTATATCCATTCAATACTAATATTGTGTAAGCATTCCTTGGACATTTTAATTAAGATTTATGAAGGTTATTTATTTCATTTGGGAAATGGTGTTTTACATTTTTTTTATAGGGAATATTTATGAAGAACCTTTTTTCGACATCAACCGTTTAATATTTTTAAGAAAATAAAATATCTTTACTTTTCATAGCTACTACCTATATCAAACTAAAACTTAATTTAAATGGTAATTTATTTCCACCCAGAACTATTTTATCTTTGTATTGTTCGCGCTTCCGAAAGTTAGAAATATACTGGTTTCTGACAGATAGAAATATGTTACCTACAGTATTTCTTTATAGCTTCTTCCAAATGACACTACGAAGATAAAGTCATTAACAAAATGATATAATTCCTTACTATAAAAGGCTGCTATTGTTTTGTGTTACCTTTAAATTTATTACCGTTACATTTGTACTAGTTTGAGACACGTTTTTTGAAAACTTAAATGATAAAACAATATTAATAGCTTGAACAAATACCACGTTGAAAGATTTTTATTCGTCAGAAATATTTTTAGTTTATTTTCTGTAATTTTGATAGTTTAGATTTTGTAAAAAATTGAATGAAAATAAAATTATGATTGTAATAATTATTATAATTGGATATTCTTGTATTTTTATAATTTTGTAAGTATGATTTGTGATTGTTTTGAAGAATTTTGATGATTTTTAACTGATTTGGGATAATAATTATGATATGAACAAATAAATCAATCAATTTATAAAATACTCGCTGGGGTACCCGGTTTCGCTCAGGGAGTTGATATTAGATTAGGACAAACTTTAAAGTAAAAGGCTTCGAATGATCCACAATTTTCCAGAACATTCCACAACATCTATAGTATTCTAAAACGTTCCACAAAATCTGGGATTTTTCCAAACATATCACAACATTGAATGAATGAATGTTCCGGGATGATCTGGAATGTTGTGGAATGCTCTGGAACACTCTTAAATGTCCTAGTAGGTACTTTCTAGAGGGCGAAACTTCGATAATAATTTGATTTGATAAATATATACTTAAGAATGATTTTATTCTATTTATGCTAAATAATAAATAAAAAGTCTATGTATTTTATCAAATTAATTAAGGGCTGCTAATAAAATAACAATATATTCAGATTTTAATACACACAACAGCGATGCAGCTCTATATATACCTAGTCTTAAATTACTTTTGTCTTGAAGTGAGGCCCAGTATGTAATGGATAACAAAAAATATTATAGTCAGAAGTCGCCCTTAAATTTCTTCGTTCAAACTACAAGTTTTAATGACCTCGTTAGTGTCGATAAATCTTTTCTCTATATACTTAGATAATTTAAACAAGGTTGATGTTGTAAATGATTGTATCTGTATTATTGTTATGGTGTAATAAATATTGCATTTGTTGGGTTGTTTATGTGTTTTTTGTAACTTATTTTTTTTTTCATAACATAGCATTCCATCACGCCTGTATTCCCCGAAGGGTTCGCCGGTATGTTTAGGTCCCATGTTATAGGGGGCGAGCCTATAGCCATTAAACGGGCACAAATCCAAACTCCGAGCTGCTACTGAGAATTTCATAGAAAAACTCGACGTGCTCTTGCGGATTCTATCGAAAAACCCAATAACACTTTGCTCGACCTGGGGATCGAACCCAGGACCTCTAGTGTAGCAGTCTCACTTGGGACCACTAGACTAATGAGGCACATTATTATTTTTTAATTCAAATTAAAATTTATTTATTTCGAGTACGTCAGAAGACCCATACAAAAGATTCATTAAAAGGCTTGCTTATTGCCTGCATACATAACTAAGTAGTTTTCAAATAGTTTTTTGTATAATTCAACTCGGAAACCGACTTCAAGAATTTGGGTGGTGGAGAAACAATGGACAAACCATTTCGAAAAGTATAAAGTCGGAATTGGAGAAGACATTTATTACGTGGGAGAGCCGTGCTTCGGCGCGAATGGGCCGGCTCGATCGGAGTAATACCACGGCCTCACAAAAATCCGGCGTTAAACAACGCTTACGTTGTGTTTCGCCGAGTGAGTGAGGTTACCGGAGGCCCAATCCTCTTTAAAAGGTCGGCAACGCACTCGTGACTCCTCTGGTGTTGCGGGTGTCCATGGGCGGCGGTAATCGCAAAAAAAGACATCATCGTAACATGCACGCAAAAACAATTTCGAAATGAGAACCTTTACCTATTTTGAACGACCTACAATCACGCCTATTCCCGGAAAGGTTAGGCAGTGGTGTACTAATGTACACCCAGAGTTCGCCGGTATGTTTAGGTCCCATATAATAGGGGGCGAGTCTATTGCCATCAAACGGGCACAAATCTAGACTAAGCTGCTGCTGAGAATTACATAGAAGAACTCAATAACACTGCTCGATCTGGGAATCGAACCCAGGACTTCTAGCGTGACAGCCGCGCTTAGGACAACTAGAATAATGAGACAGAACTTGCTACTGTTTAGCCGAGCTGTAATCCAATTACACAGTGCGAGTTGCTATCTTGCTTGTTCTTACCGTTGCTAGATAAGTGTCAAAACCTGTCGCTGCTAAACACTACAGATAGCGTGGCATGGTAATTAAATATTGTTAAACTAGTACCTAATAATTGTAGTGTGTAGTCGCCAAATAATAAAAGATAGATGAAGAATCTAAATAAACTGGCGGTCAAGCGTAAGCCTATCACGAATAAAAAAAAACTATTAGGTACATAGGGACTTTAAGTCCCTATTTAATTTATTATCAATAAGTTTAGTACTTAATCTAAATTGCGAATTGAGATTGAACTTGAAGTTCCCGCTTTTCACTATATCATTTTCTCAGTTGGTACCTCTAAAACATTTCGTTCAGAATTTTCTCAAGCATTAAGTGCAATCAGATTATTATGGACAACTCGTAGTACACATGATAATACTAAATTAATAAAACTAAATCACTTAGATATAATTACATAAATAAAATTACATTTCCAACACGGATACATTATTTTAAATATAGTTTACCAAAATATTTTTGGTATGAATTGAATTATACACGTTTTTGAACGATAGGAACTGTCACACCAACATCTTAAGTTAAATGTCAAAATCACGAGTTATCAGTTGATAGATAAAATTGTAAACACGGTAAGTTATATTGAGAATATTTCAATTTAGATGTAAAGAAGTGAAACATTAAAGTACCGCACAATTTGACGATTGCTTAATGTATAATTTTCAGTTATATACGGCTGATATGTGAGCAAAGGTAGCAAATAAACATTATTTCTTTTGTGACCGCTCCTCGACCAATTTCTAACAAATAATGGACATAAACAGCTTGCCCCTTGAGACTTTTATGGAAATACTAATAAGAACAGATGGATTTACTCTTGGAAAGTGCCGCAGAGTATGCAAACAGTGGAAGGAAACTATAGATGACATAGACTACTTGTGGGAGAAAATATGCTACAAGGAGTTTCAATATTCATCCTTGATAGCCAAACAAAGATCTGGCAATGATTGCAGATGGTACCACCTCTATAAAAACCTCTCAAAGTGGACTAAAGTAACATCTTTTGAAAAAAAAATTCGGGAATTCTATAAATTCTCCTTACATGACAAAAATCATGCTTTAGACATTGACTATGGAGTTCTACCCTTGAGAGACACCAGGGGCATAGTCTTATACGACACAAGTACCTTAAAATATATACCAGTAGCTGTACCAGAAAAGAATTGCCTAAAAATTGCCAACAATGATCATGCAACAGTTTTATTGTTAAAATCTGGTATACTTTTGCAAAGAACGGTGGATGATTTAACTTTCATGACTGAAGCATTTTTCAAAGCAGACAATTTCGTGTTACATGGCAAGGAACTATATTTCTTTAATAACAGAGATGTGTATATATGTGAGTTATCTATGAAAAATCTTGAATCAAAATTAATGCTTCATTGTGATTATGATATCAAAGAAATTCAATACTATAAAGGTAAATTCTACATATTTACTGATTGTGGGAAAATAGTTACTATTGGTAACGACAGAACTGTGTCTGTACAATCAATAAACTGCCCACCAGAATGGATAAAACAGATTAAACACATATGTGCAATAAATGATAGAAACTTTGTCTGTTATTCTAGAAATCTATTCAAAATTGAAACTGACAAATATCAGCATTTGTATTTAGAATTTCCACCAATCACAGCACTGTTTTTCTATGGAGATTTTGTTTTGATTGGCACAAGAGCCAGTGAGATCTTGCTATATAGATTATCGAGTCAAAAAAGAGCCACAAAGCCTATATTTGAGACATTAGCAGAGTTGCCAGATGGGAAATATGCAGTACACTTGGATGTGTGTGAAAGAAAGTCTGGACCAGTTATTGTAGTGGCAACATTTTATGAGATCATACTTTTGGAAATTGATTTCTTTCCTCATGTAAGTATTTTGGATTAGCCAGGTCTGCCTGCATGCAAATTTTTTTTTTGTTGCAATATTTTTCTTGACAGGTTAAAATATCATATACATAACGAAATTAATTGTGATGATTAGTGATTTACCCATAAAATTGTAAGTTTGTTATTGAGTTTTCCATTAGGAAATTCTTAGTAGCAGATTGGAAATCGAATTTGTGCCTGATATAATGTCTGTGGTATCTGCCTAGTCTCCCTCTGGAGGGACATGGGACTCAAAATTTTGCGGCAAACTACACTGAAAATATGTACACTTCTGCCTCTCTCTTCGGCGATAAAAAGCGTTATGGTATATTTAAAGTAATTAATGTTATTTTCAGGAAAAAGACGCTAAAACAAGTTTCCCGAACAACAAATTGTTTATGTATAAGCGACTTTTACGACTTCGAGATAGACTTCGTCTGGGCGTGCCCTCGATCAAATCTATAGCATAAGACTAAAACCTTTTTAAATAAAATGTTATCATTATTTATTAAAAATACTATGTAAGTGATTAATTTATTGCTTTATCTAATGAATTTTATTAAACGTTGATATTACTATCATAATAATACATATTATTTCTCTTATATTATTAAATATTACCTACCCACATTTTTTATTGTTAGAATTTGTAACAATAAAAAAATGACATCTTGTAACTACAAGATGATAAAAGGCAATCGGGATACCTGATGCTAAGCGGGAACCGCAGCCATAGACGAAGCGGGAACAACTGCCTGTAGATCATACAAATATTTGTTCCGTGTGGGGATCGAGCCCACAATATGTTACGCAGAAGCCGATTGCTCAGCCAAACGCGTCCTCGTTATTAGATGACAAACAACCATAGGGGCCGCTTGATGATAAGCGGCAACCGAAGCCTGCAACACCAGTAGTATACTACTAATAGTACACTAAGCGCGTGGTCATCTTGAGACCTCAGTTGTTAAGTCTCATGCCCAGTAATTTCACTGGCTATGTTAGCATATTTATTGCTTAGCAGCGGGATATTTGGCAATGGTGGTATCACCCCAGACGGACTGCAGCGACGTAAGTAGTCCTATCACCTTGAAAATCTTTACTTCTTTTTGCATATCGCTTCCCGGCAAAAAAAGTGTCATAACGCAAAAACAGCTCTAATAGGTGTTATGACACTTTTTTTGCCGGAAAGCGATATTCTATTATAAATAAAATAATGACGTGCTATTAACTGGATCGTCGCAGGACTACTCACTAGGACTCGGAATCAGTCTCCCTACGAAGGCTTCGGAAGGAATTTCTACTACATTTTCATTATTATTAGGTATTTGCTTCCGGCTATAGCAGAGGTTCTCAAACTTATTTCGTTTACCGTCCACTGAGAGTCAATTATTTTAAGCGCCCCCCATTTTTTAAAAAATTACCACATCTAAAGCCCTTCACTTTTCTTTGAGACCTTTACCGCCATCCTGTAGGCCCTCAGTGGCCACAAGGGGGTTTGAGAAACACTACTTTTCCGTTTCAGAAACCTACTTTGAGAAACACTGGACTATTGTGATCGCTACTGATTGAGTTAGAGTTCACCGCTGAATCCTGCAGCTACTAAGTATGAACTGCAGGATTTTCTTAGGGATGAGCTCCTTTATTTCACTCGGGCTTAAGGTGTGTTTCGTTAATGACTACGCTTGCGTTATAGCGATCCGCAATGCCCATGAAGAAACTTTTTACTTACCCAGACATACTCCAGCAGCGGCAGCCTTTTTTTTCAGTGTAGTGCTCAACATTGGCACAGACTAGTCTGGTGCCTACTTCAGAATTCTGAGATATCATTTTTTAAACCAGAACCTCTGAAAATCTTCGAAAAAAAGGTCCTACGCTATCTACATTTTACTTCTAAATTTAGAAGTCGGGTATCACCCCTTTTCACCACAAAGTAGGTACACGTAGTTCAGTAAATCAACTCGGTGGCTTTATACTGGCTTGTCGGACAACTACACATTAGTCCGCAGTCGCTGCGGCGTTGTCACCATGCCAGAACACCGCTGCAGCGACAATCTGTGTTTTAATCTACTCATACTCAAGCGAACTATTGTTCTAAACCACTGAGGTAGTATGTACAGTGGTCATAATGGTACTAGTACTAGTTATTGTATGCTCAAAACTCAGCCTTCGCCGAGCGCCCCTGCTCGTTTTTACTTTATTTTTTTTGTATCGTCTATTTGCGCCCTCTAGGATTCTGTACCCTCTATACCCTCTGTACTCTGATTACTACTTACCGAAGTCAGTAAGTACTCACATACCTACCTACGTACTTTATAAACTTTTTAGAAAATTTAAAAACTACTAGGGAAACGGCTCTATTTATATAATTATATACATAATTAACCCATAATGTCAAAAAAATTACTTATGGTGCATTATAAGCCACAAAGCCATTTTGCCCGCGTAGGTCAAAATCGCTAATCTAATGTCAAATTAGTTTCATAATACCTCAATGTTTAAAACATGTATCTATAGATATGCGCAGGGATTTGGAGACGGAATTTCGTGGACAGTCCTGCTTGTATTATGAAAGGAAATTTAGATGCTGCTGTGATTGCCTCAGGTTAGATTTGATCTTATTCAACAACTCTAGGTAAATAGTTATTCTGTGACCGTATTCCTGTTTCCATGGATTATTTTTTTACCAAAAAATATTATTTTTTAGTCGTTTATTTTTTAAAAAATATTATTTTTTCAGTGGTCCTTATTGTGGCTAAAAGTAGCTACGTAAGGGATCCCAGGACCCTCTTAATACTTTTAGCCACAATAGCGATTCCCATGTCCAGCAATGTGTTATTGGATTTCTCTATGAAATTCTCAGTAGCAGCTCTGAGTTTGGATCTGTGCCCGGTTAATGGCAATAGGCATACCCGCTATTACATGGAACCTAAACATACCGGCGAACTGTGGGTGTACATTAGTACTCCTCTGCCTAACCCTTCGGGGAATTTAGGCGTGATAGTATGTTAAGCAGTTTTATTTATAAAGATTCTACACACAATTCATAAAACTTTATGATTTATTTAAAAAAATCCGGTGACATTACAATTTTTGTTAACAACTTGTACTATTTTACATAAAATAAGTATTAATATTTATAGACTTCCAACCAAGCCAATATAACAATACACTGGTGGTTAAGTTAATTAGACGGAATAATAGACCATTTATTAGACTGTGTGACATGATATTTCGTTATTAAAACGCCACCGTCTCGTGTGGGCGTGTTAGGTCGGCCGACACTGTAATTTTGATCTAATAATATCACTTTCGGAGATTAGGTAGCTTACGGACTTCTAAGATATTTAATATTTTTTTATTTTTAGGATATTTCCTTGTAAGTTACATAGTTTCAAATATTTATTTCTCAAACAGAATAACGTATACCGTCACGCCTGTATTCCCTGAAGAGTAAGATAGAGACGAACTAATGTACAGCAACAGTTCTCCGGTATGTTTAGGTTCTGTGGAATAGAGGCGAGCTTCTTGCCATTATCCGAGTTACTTATACAAATCCGAACTCTGAGCGGCTACTGAGAATGTCAGGGATAATACAATAACTTCTTGATTTGGAAATCGAACTCAGAATCATCTTACGATTAGCCAGATATAATCTTACCCATATCGGTGCGAACACCGCTTTTACATGCATACATAGGTACATATTGACTGCCTCATTAGTCTAGTGGTCCCAAGCGCGACTGCTAAGCTAGAGGTCCTGGGTTCGATCCCCAGGTCGAGCAAAGTGTTATTGGGTTTTCTATGACATTCTCAGTAGCAGCTCGAAGTCTGGATTTGTGCCCGGTTAATGGCAATAGGCTCGCCCCCTATTACATGGGACCTAAACATACCGGCGAACTGTGGGTGTACATTAGTACGCCTCTGCCTAATCCTTCGGGGAATACAGGCGTAATAGTATGTTACATAGGTACATATGCTTACGCCTTTCTCCCACAGGGGTAGGCAGAAACTATAGACCGCCTCTTGCTATGATTCTTGCATACCTGCATTTTGAAGGACTTCGCCAATAAGAGTGGCGTAGGTATGTCCTTCTAGGGCGACCTCTTCTGACGCTGCCGCTGACATTCGCCTTATAAATTCCTTTCGATAATCATATTTCATTCATTCTTTCAACATGTCCAAACCATCTCAGGATATTCTTTTCAATACGTGTCACTACATTATCTTTCAGTCCGCAATGTTGTCTTATCACTTTATCATACTGTTCCTCAATCTATCATTCCGAGTTACACCGCACAAACTTAGTTCGCAAGGAACGCATTTCTACAGTATGTATTCCACTTTCATGTCTCTCCTGCCACACCCAACATTCACACCGCATAACATATCCTTTCATTATACCTGGACTGATATTACAGATTATTTAATCTAATATGTGTGTGAGTATCAGTTCTCCACGATCTGATTCCCCCTAGCCCTTTCTACTTTCGCACGACCAGAAGCACAGCGACATCGATTCATGCGATTCATGGTGGACATCCCAAAAACTCGAACGAAACGCTTTATGTCCACTTTTATCATGCGTAGGTAATGCTGAAATGTGGAATGCGCTTCCCGAGTGGGTCTTCCCCTAATCTGGTGGTGGTGTTTTTAAATCACGAGTGAATCGGTTTCTTCTAAGCAAGCACGCTCCATCGTAGATCACAGTGTCGCATAACATCAGGGGGACTGGCGGTCAAGCGTAAGCTTATCAAGAATTAGAAAAAAATAGTTTGTCACTTAATATCGACATGTTACCTAACATTGACATTCATCTCACGTAGTTACACGGGAAAGTCACCTACAAACTGTCGAAAGGACTACTGAGCTTTCAAATCTAATTAACAAATCCTAATAATGTCATAACACATATCATCATGTCTGTATTCCTTGAAAGGTTAGACAGAGGTGTACTAATTTACACCCACAATTCGCCGGTATGTTTAGGTCGCATGTAATAGGGGCCCGGGCACAAATCCAAACTCCGAGCTACTGAGAATTTGCTAACAAGAAAACCGATACTGTTTATTCATTACGCTAATAAATCCTATGAAGCAGTAACACTTTATTACACATATAATAATGTAGATCTTATTAATTGACATGTTAGCCCTAAATTCGTCTGTAGGCAATTTAGTCCTAGTAATTTAGCTATTCGTCGAAGCTCCCAAGGTTCTTAGCAAATAACTATCTAAAATGTATACTTGCGAATTCAATATCTCACAGTTGTTCATAACACATCTGTCTTCAGTACTCTAGACTAGTTTGAAACTACTTAGTATTCATGGAGTCATTACACGGATACATCCTATTACGTCCTAGAAGTCCCTCCCGGCGTGTGGAGACTGATTCTTATTCTTTCTACATATTGAAATATCAAGATCTTTCTACATTTATAGAAATACTTCGGACTCTTCTTATATCGTTTCGGTCATGATAATTAACTCCTGCATCCAATTTTTTAGATTGACATACTAGCTGTTTTCCGCAGTTTCACTCACGTCCCAAAAAGATTAACATTATACCTATTACTATAGATTAACACTATACATATTATTCAATTCCAGTGCAGTCGTTTTTGCGTTATGCGCGTACAAACATAAAAATTCACACACAGCTAAAAATTCTAGAAATTGTTATTTTGGCTTCTGTTGCTCTAATAAAAACCCCCATATTAGTTTTTCTTTAATATCTTTAATGTATAGACATCGGCCTCTTACAATTTTATTATAGATAGTTATAGAAGAATAGATTAAGGTTGATCTATTGCTTCGTCCATCTTTGTTTAGGGTTGGCATATAACATACCAATTATAATATAATTATTTCCTTTCATACGCACATTGGAAGAGTATTATGTAAACTGATGTTACGATCACAAAACCTATGATAAGTCTTTCGATTTTCTGGCAGTTAGACGCTGTCATGCTCACTTAAATGTCCTGCTGATGGTGGCGTTGTGTGTCGGGTTGTTTTATTCCCTACAACTTGGTTGAGTCGAACGACGCTGATACACACGTCATGCTCGTGAACGGGTGCTGTCTGTCGGGACTGGTCAACTCTTACATACCATGTCAATCCGGATTCAGTTATGTTATCTTTTGGAGGGTAACCTACTTTTGTCACTGACATCAAACTCCACAATACTCACATTGATAGAATAAAAAATATGTAAAAATCAATTATTTATTTAAAAGAGTATCTATGGAGTTTCTTGCCGGCTCTTCTCCATAAGACCTACTATTTGGAACCGTGCATGTAGTTTTGACATTTCAAAAGTACCTGTATATGGTCTAATTGAAATAAAAAAATTGAGTTTGAGTTTATGATGACCATAATCTTACAACAATTATAAATGTGAAAGTTTGGATGGATGATGGATGTCTGATACTCAATTACGCCGAACGGATTTGGATGAAAGGTACAGAGATAGATTAGGTATAGTCTGGAAAAGCAGACAGGCTACTTTTAATCCAGGTTGAATCCAATTCTTAAGAGTGAGAGAGAGAGAGAGAGAGAGAGGACCGACCGAATTTTTCTTACAAACGTAATACGGAATCGTAACTCAAACACAATTCAAATCAAATTATGTTATTATTCGGGTTCCGATACCGTTAATCTAGGTTCCTACTCTGCCATTTCGTCCAAAATACTTCACTGGAAATAAATGTAAGCGAATGAAATTTTTCATAACTTTACCAAGTTTGGAACGACTTTCCGGTCTTTTATTTCCAGTGAAGTAGTAGTAGACGAAATAGTATCGTAGGAACCTAGATTAACAGTATCCAAATCCGAATAATAACATAATTTGATGGAATATTGTCTGGATTACGATTTATTTCGGTATTACGTTTTTGTGAACAATTCAAGCTCCGCCGGACCCTTAAGTCCACAGACGTAGTCGCGGGCAGAAGCTAGTACGGTATACTAGACGATGACCTACAACTAAAGATAATACAGTTATACCTCAACCCTAACTTGTAAGTTTTGGGGAGGACTGAAAAGCAAAAGTTTGCCGTCATAATCAATTTGTTCTTGGGGCTTTGAATTTCGTTTTCAATATTTTCGTCATAAATTGTAGTTTGATTAAGTTTTACTTTTGAGACTTATTAAAAAAATCTGTCTTATATTTTTATGTTTAAATGTTGCCAAAGTTTGGGGATAAAGGAGGCTGAAATGGCCACTAGTCATTGGTTGAATCACAATATTATTCATGAACTTTACAGGAAGCGGTTTTCACAGTTGCATTGCTAGAAGTCTAATTTCAAATTTGGTGCAAGCTTCATCTTGATACTCCACCTAGAGGTTGAGTTTACTACCTACGTAATTTTTTCTGGGACGCGAGTAAAACCGCGGGCAACAACCAGTCAAAATCAAAATCATTTTTCAAGTACTTTTTGAATGCCATTTTTATATTATAGATGGCTAACAAAGAAAAACTAAAATCATCTTTTCACGCCACGCTTCGACTATAGAATATTGTTTACAACTCCAACGCCAGACTTGTGAGGTGTTTTAGATTCGATTCTCAGGACAAGCAATGTTTTGTGTATGAAATGTGAGTCAAAATCAGAATCATTCATTCGACATAGTAAGTAGTAGATACGAGTAGGTACTTGATCGTCTATTGTTTACGTTCGAGCGCTTTCTTTCGGATGTTCTACGTGCTTCTACGACTTATCTAGAATCTTTGTGACCCATCTCCGTACTTCTGATAATTACTCGGCGTAACAGTAGTTTTTCTAGATGTAATTTTTAAATTTTAGATAGTTTCATAGCCTTTTTATTGAGAGTCTGGATTTGAGTCCTGTTAATGGCAATAAGCACAATTACGTACTCGGAAAATAAAACATAATGGCGATCTGTACAATACAATAAATCTCTGCCTAACTCTTCTGGGCAGACAAGCGTTGTATGTTATGTAGATTTTTTCAAAGGAAGATCCCTTGAGTAATTCACAAATATTGAAAGTCTCGCGACGGCAAAACGGTCACAGTTCATAAAGTCTAAAGTTACGTCTGTCTAGACGTTTTATGATTATGCCGTTTTCCACTCAACCCGCTACATAAGATTGGATTACGTTGAAAGTATTACTATTTTGCTCGTTACCTACGTACAATGGACAGTTAATACTAGTACCATTTTAGTCTTATTAAAAAACAGTTTGCATTGCAGCCACAGTGCGTTTCTTCAATTCATAACCCGCTCTTAAATAGTTTCTTTATACTTATACATACCATCACCCCTGTTTTCTCTATAGGTTTAGGCAGAACTGTACATCAGTACAGTTCTGCCTAAAAAAAAGCAGTGATAGCCTAGTGGTATGACCGTTGGACTGTCAAAGGTCTCGAGTTCGAACCCAAGGCACGCACCTCTGACTTTTTGAAGTCATGTACGCATTAAATAGTTAATTATCAGGCGCATAAACGGTGAAGGAAAACATCGTGAGGAAACCGGTATGCCTGAGAGGTTTTCTCGATGGCGTGTGAAATCTGCCAACCCGCACTAGGCCAGCGTGGTGGACTATAGCCTAATCCCTCTCATTCTGAGAGGAGACCCGTGCCCGGCAGTGGGACAGTATAATGGGTTGATTATGTAGGTACTGATGTACAGCCATAGGTAGAAGGAAAGTTTTAAGTACCATGTAAAAGCGAGCCTATTGCCATTAGCCGGACACAAATCCAAACGTCGCGCTGATAATAGGATTTTATTTATAGAAAAACCTAATAACACTCTAGCAGTGTGGGAATGGGAATCGGAACTAGGACTTCATGGTTGGCAGCCGGGTTTTTGACTAATAATCGAATGAGGCTCTATTTTTATTTAAATAAGTATTATTTATTGTGTTACCATGATTTTGGCTACCTTCGAACCTGTCTTATAATTAACTGGTTTGGTTACAGCAAGGTTTTTAGATTCTAAATAAAAAAAAGCTCAACATTTTTCTTTTGTTCTGCAATCATTTAGAAATAAACGCCTCAAGTTAAACCTTTGACACAGCAAAGGAATGGAGTCGTTTCGAACGAATCGGCACATAGCAGCAACCAGCGAATTGTAATCTCCGTTATTCAAAGAATTTTCGCATTCAAATCAATCCAGAAAACCGAGACGAACGACAAAGGTAGGTATTTTTTTATTTCCTTCCAAATTTAGTCAAGGAGTTAGTGGACGAAATAGTGTGCCACATAAAAATACCTACATTTCCACTCGATTTTGCTTGTTTTTTTTTTAATCCATATTTTCGTGTCTGCTTAACGCATTCCAAAAGTCTAGGCGACGTCCATTTTGCAATAATGGCACAGATAGGTAGGGTAAATTTTAAATGTTTAGGCCTTTTGCCCTTAGGGTTAGGCTAGAAACAACAGAATGCCTACAATTTTTATTTAAGTACTTCTTTTGCTGCACGAAGCAAAAATAAAACGAGAAAATTGTCATACACCTGAGGCTACTGTTTTACTCCTTATTTATCCTTTTGAGCACTACAGTCATGTATAGACGACAAACCACGATGTGCCCAGCACGCCACGGTCATGACTGAGTGACAGATTTCTATAGGAAATTCGGAAGCTTGGCGCGGTATACGCATTGCACGCTTATTCTGTTTTGCCATGGCGCTCAAAGTGTTAAAGGTGTGCCCAAAAAGTCGATGGCACACAATGGTAAAGATTTAAAAAAGTGCCACGCTCCCGGACTACGCTCCGTATTGTCTTTGCGTTCAAATATCAAAGGCTTACCCACCTTTGTGATGTCACCTGATTTCAACCCTGGTATCGGTTCCTTTTACATATGACCTGGAATCATAGTAACCTGAGTGTCGTCAACCTGTTTTTAATACTTTTGGAGATGCCTTTGGGTTAACGCGTGAAGGAGCGTTTGAATTTCAAAAGGTTATTCGTAATTATTAAAAAAAACTTACTTGCAATGTGGGTCGCAATTTACTAGTATTCTTGTTAAGCCCTCGTGCTAAGCTAAATGCTTTTGTTACGAGTGGGTTTACGTCGGTAGTGCAATAGGTCGTTACCGAACCGGCAATTTTTTTTTTATATTAAAGAGTTTATTCCCAAGTTGGTGAAAATCTGATACCATTTGGGACAAAATGACAATAACACAAATGACGACACGTTTGGCGTAGCGGCTGAGCGATCCGCTTTTGCTCCACGTGTTGTGGGGATCGACCCTACACGCAGCAAATTATACTATGATCTACAGGTAGTTGTTCCGGGTCAACGCACTCACGATACAGGATAAAATCCTAGTGGGGCAACGTTCCTTTGAAAAAAAAAGAACACGTACCGACCGAATAAATGAGGATATCGTCTAGGTACCTACGCAAAATTCTACTTGCCACTCAAAATGTTGAATTAGTTATAATAACTTTTAAAACTGCCTTCAAAAATAATGTTAGGCGCATAACACAAGGTGTTTCGGAAATCGGTGGCGAAAACAAAAGATCAAAGGCACTGACATTCGCTGTCTTGCACCTATTATTTTTTTATATTTTGAAGATGGTTTTTTGTGGACTTTTTTTTAAAAGTTATTTTATTAAGCAAAGGTTCTCAGTTGTGAATATTCCATCCATAATCCATGAGGATATTCCGCACTAAAAAGGGGTCATAAACTCGACTGCTGAGCGTACCCTGCGTTTGATTCCCAGGTCGAGCAGTGTGATTGGGTTATGAAATTTTCAAAAGCAAAGTTTGGATTTGTTCCTATTACAAGGTAATAAACTGTGTTTCAGTAGGGAGCATAATCCTTACTTAGGATACATACACTCACGCCTTTCTCCTATAGGGGGTAGGCAGAAACTATAGACCGCCACTTGCTACGATTCTTGCATACTTCTTTTGCTTCTACATTCATAACTTCTTCTCATACATCGGCGCCGGTGGCGAGTACTACGCACCTGTATATCCAAGAAATATTTAGACATATTTCTCGCCGAACCAAATTTAAATCACAACACTTCTTAATCAACCCAGATAGGCTCAATAATTCCGAAACCCTTTAAAACAAGGGCCGGATCAATTAATCCTTCTCATAAATAGTGAATTGGATAAAATTAACAATGCAAATAACAGGCGTTCAGATGTGGAATACAAACACTGTACAGGGTGTGTAATTTAATTAGAATTTATCTTGAACAATCTTGATCTGATTGTGAAATGGAAATGCTTTACAGAGATACTTCGAGTGCCTATTTATTTTTTGAAAATGTATATTTTGGAAATCTATATACTATTATATTTTGATATCACTACATAGTATAAAACAAAGTCACTGTCGCTGTCTATCCGTCCCTATGTATGCTTAAATCTTTAAAACTGCGCAACGGATTTTGAAGCAGTTTTTTTTAATAGATAGAGTGATTCACGAGGAAGGTTTTGAGCTATTTAACATTACGCTACGGCTCTTAGGAATGGGGCAATGCGGGTGAAACCGCGGGCGGGTCGCTAGTATTATTATAATTATAAAGCTGAAGAGTTAGTTTGTTTGGTTGAAAGCGCTAATCTCAGAAACTACTGGTTCGAATAGAAAAAATATTTTTGTGTTGGATAGTCCATTTATCGAGGAAGGTTATATGCTATATAAGATCACGCTGCGCTTCTTAGGAACTGAGTAACGTGGCTGAAACTGTGGTCGGGTCGCTAGTTTATATTATAAAGCTGAAGAGTTTGTGTGTTTGGTTGAACGCGCTAATCTCAGAAACTACTGGTTAGAATTGAAAAATTATTTTTGTGTTAGATAGTCCGTGTATCGGAGAAGGTTATAGGCTATATAACATCACGCTGCGCTTCTTAGAATTGGAGTAACGCGGCTGAAACCGTGGTTGGGTCGCTAGTTTATATTGTAAAGCTGAATTCGGCTATTTTTGTTCACTGCAGTTTTAAAGAAAAACAGCCTTAGTAGTCCAGTGGTCGTAAGCTTCTACTACGCTTGAGGTCCTGGGTTCGATTCCCAAGTCGAGCAAAATGTAATTAGGTTTTTCTATGAAATTCTTAGCTCGGAGCTCCTATTACTACTTACTACTACTTACCTATTACTTAGCCTAGATACGCCGGTGAAATCTGGATGTAGTACATTAATATAGCTCTGCCTAACTCCTCAGGGACTATAGGCGTGATGGTCTACCTATATGCTATGCTCAAAATAACTAACCCAAGGCAGCCGATGAGTGGGAAAAAGCAAATCGGTGAAATAAAGATTCTGAATATTCAAATTCATTCCTTTGTATGATTTTATATCTTACGGAATTCCGAGGATTATATTCTTTTCACGATTCGTTAAGCCGTTTGAAAGGATTGCCATTCTGTTTTAGATGTTAGACTGGGTGTCACAATTCTGACATTCCGACCGATTTTATTACGGACTAGCTGTTTACCGAAGTTTCACTCACGTCCCAAAAAGATTATCATACTATAGGTCCGATTTTAGACGGTATATCAAGATGAAACATGCACCAGATTTTAAGTTAGACCTCTAGCAATATATCGGTGAAGTTCAATTCCATGCAGTCGTTTTTGCGTGATGCGCGTACCAACATACAAACAGACATGCAAAAAATCTAAAAATTGTTATTTTGGCTACTGTTGCTCTAATAAAGACCCCCATATTATTGGAACGAAGTTCCTTATCGCGCGTTGTGAAAGGAGGCTAGACGGAAAAAATTCTTACGAAAAGTTGTCACGACACGAAATCACGACACGTAAGTGTCGTGACACTTTTTGCTATAGTCACTTTTTGCTATAGTAAGCTATTGTATAATAAGATAATAATAAGGTAATAAGATAGTAGTAGTCGATTTAATATGCCATATGCTAGCATACGTTTATATTATGATTATGATTATGATTATATGTATAAATACTCGCTCCGTGCTGATTTTGAACTTGCATCCTATGGCACTGAGCTAATCGAGCCTTCAACTATTTATAAATTTAAACTTCGTTCCATCCGGGTGTCCCTTGACACCTCTCAAGTTTTTTTTTCTTTAATATTTATCTTTAATGTATACATATCGGCCTATTACAATTTTATTATAGGTATAGATTCTGATGAAATTCTTATATTAATATTAATATACAGGTTGACTGGTGAGTCACTCAGTAACACACTGGTAAGACACTAACTATTGAAGGAGAGTAGGTACTCGGTATTCGATCCTGGTTATAATTATGTAATAAAATTACCTACTTAATTTTTGACCAAACGTGCCGGTAAATAAATGAAGTGTGGACGCTTCTTCATCAAAGGTAGCCTGCTACTGTTAGCACGTGGCGTAAACAATAGCTCGGTACCTATCTGTGTTGATAGAGAAACACGTGCGTCTGCGCTATAATGATGTAATTAATTTTATAACTTTAGGTTAAGTTTATTTGGTAGATAGTCAATTTATTTATTTTACGCAAAAACTACTGCATGGAATTGAATGCAGTTTTCACCGATGTATTGCTAGAAGTCCAACTTAAAATCTGGAGTATGTTTCATCTTGATACACCGCCTAAAATCGGACTTAAAGTATTTTAATCTTTTTGGGACGTGAGTGAAACTGCAGACAACAACTAGTGTCTAAGTCTCAGAAATCAGATGTCATATCAGAATGTATAAATTGAATAAACGATATAAAATTACACCACAATTTTGTATGTAATAATGCCAATCATGTAAAATGCCATGGAGACGATCACTTATCGGGATCACATTAATTCACCCGAGATCACTCCAACATAATCGCCGAGGACACTAAATCATGTATATTTTTGCATCAAGATATGCTGTGACGTCACTCTGACTGACAAGGGTTGATACTTGAGGGTTATTGACGCAACCCTCACAATCGCTGTCGACTTATCAGATATTTGTGATACGGGTTTCGGTAATCGATTTGCCGCTAAAAATCGAGTGTTGAGGTTGAACGGTGTTTTGTCTTTGGAATTTTGGGTCTACAATATGTTGCGAGTTGGCAGTCGTTTCTGTAAAATTGAGTTGTCCATGACAGATAAAATTTGGATGGCAGAAATATTTTGCTTTGATAAGCCCATTCGCGCGATGGCTCCCAGTGACGTCACAATTTCACGATCAGTGTTGCCGTTGATTAACAGTTTCGATACTATTAAGGAAATTGTTAATTCATCATCACTACATAGTATAAAATATAGTCGCTGTCGCTGTCTGTCCGTCCCTATGTATGCTTAAATCTTTAAGACTACGCAACGGATTTTGAAGCGGTTATAGATAGAGTGATTCAAGAGGAAGGTTTATATGTATAATACATGCATAATATTGTAGAGAAACACTGATAAATTTAGAGGTTTCTAATGTGATGTTGTAAATAAACACTTTTTTTTGCGCTTTCATTGCAATCGCTGGCTGAACCCCACGAGATAAATCAAAATAATGTACTACAGTATTGTACACCTTAAAAAGGTCAACGAAAAAGTCCGCGATGGTATATGTCTAGCTCTTAAGGATAACCCACAATAACCATTTTTTATCCTTTACATTTTACGGGAAAAAATTGCTTATTTACGAAGTGATTTTAAGCAATACAGCATTAATCGTAAAAACATTGTCCATTTAATATAGATCAATATGGCCCTTTACAGCATGTAATTTAAATGAATATTTCCGAAGATATTACAGATTTAAAATGCAGGGACATAACGGTGCGGCGGTACCGGTGTGTCCCGGCCGGTGGCGTTGTAATCGTTTTTATAAGGACATTCTGTAGTAGGTAGGCATATTTAGTATCAGCATTGCACCCATGCGAAGACGGGGCGGGTCGCTAGTTATGAATAAAAAATAAATTTCATAGCCCAACTATTTCTGTCATACATACATAATCAACCCATTATACTGTCCCACTGCTGGGCACGGGTCTCCTCTAAGAATGAGAGGGATTAGGCTATAGTCCACCACGCTGGCCTAGTGCGGGTTGGCAGACTTCACACGCCATCGAGAAAATCTCTCAGGCATGCAGGTTTCCTCACGATGTTTTCCTTCACCGTTTAAGCGCGTGATAATTAACTATTTAATACGCACATGACTTCGAAAAGTCAGAGGTGCGTGCCTTGGGTTCGAACTCGAGAGCTTTGACTTGGCAGTCCAACGGTCATACCACTAGGCTGTTACTGCTTAGTTAGAAAATAATTTGTATAAAATAAGATCTAATTGAAAAATCCTCTAATAAAGAAGCAACTTAGTGAAGAAATGCATTTATACAAGCTAATTTATTTAAACATAGTGGTATCATAATAATATCAAACGTTGGGAGCAATGACATGTCTAGCTGTCTCGGGAAGAAAATAGATACCCGTTTGTTATCTACAAGATGTATTGACTTTAAAATATAAGTATTCGCCTCCATAAATTTCAGAATATCTGGTGAGGGTCAGGTCTGGGTTCGAGATCAAACTAAATTTTATTTGGATTTTCTATAACATTCTTATTAACAGTTCAGAGTTTAATTATATTTAATAAAAAAAAAAAATAGAGGCTTTATAGTACTATGGCTTGTCTCTTATTACCCTGCCCTTTATTCATAAATTAATACCGGTAAACTGTGTGTGCACTCTACACCTCTGCCTAACTCTTCGGAAATACCTTGAGGCGTGATGGTATGTTTTATGTTTAGTTTAGTCAGTAGTTTTCGCGCGGGACCTCTTAAACCGCATACATTTATCTTGTCCTCAATTTGACGATATAAACTGTATTCCCAAAATTATGCAGGTACAAAATTGTGGTACGGGAATCACTCAGGTTGGGGATTAAGTTGAAGCTCGACGGTGATTGGCCCTGACGTCATACCCGGGTTAAGCCGGCTCGTCATCTCATGACATCCGGATTTACGTGAAAAAGCTGGTTAAAATTTTACTGACTTTTTTTTAATTTGCGAAAGAAATGGGTATTTTTTTGTTATTGTGGTAGGTAGCTTGAAAGGGGTTGTGTATTTTTTTTATTGTAATACGATGACAATCAACATACGAACTCGGTAAAATAACTAAGGTTTGCATGATGTAATAGTAAAGTCGAGTAGCGAGTGATCCCATCAAAAACATAAATGTGAAAATGGGAGCCAAGTTCCATATTAAGAATAGGCGTGGTTGTCGACTTCGCCAACATAATTAAGATCTAAATAGGTAAGTTCTGTCGATAACCCTGCTCAAAATTTGACTTGTCTAGTTTTTACCAACAAATCAAATCTTTAGAAGAGTAAAATATGTTTACCTTGCAATATAAAAACTATAAAAATGAGTTGTTTAACCAAATACAAGATGAATAAGATATGTGAAAACTTAAATTTCCCAAATTTCATGTGTAGGTTAAATAGCTTTAATATAGCTTTGTGAAGGGGTCAAAAATAGCTCGAAATAATTAATGTTGCATCGCTGCATCGACTGCTGCATCGCCAGTTTCTTTTTCTTTGAACTTGGCTGGACACGCTACCTTGTGTCTAGATTGGCTTATACGGTCACAACCGATTGTATTATCTACATAAGGTCTAGGCGCGTCTATGCATGAAACAACGATGCACTAGATACTAGATTTATATGTGAAATATCCGCATTAATTTTCATAATCACCTGCTACCTACTTATCATATCATCACTGTGAAACTTTACAGCGTAAAATACCAAAACACACAGTAATAATAAACACATTAAATAGTAGCTTATATTACCTGCAAACTTTCGTTTTAGCGCAAAATTAGAAAAATCATAGCTATTTGAAGGAGTTTCTCATGCGACGTAGCGAAAAAGCTAATGTTAGCATATACATACAATCGGATAGTATGTAATGCCTGTCCGTGTCTTTACAGACAGTTTTTTAGTCTTTAGGTACTTAATAGTCTTCATAAATATTTCCATCATAAACACGGTAGTTGCAAGATTTCCGATTGTCACCGACAGTTTTACGTGCTATTCGAGGCACGGAGAGGTTTCAATGTGCTCAGAATGTTTACTGACCCGGCCAGCGTAGCTGAACCATAAAAAACGATAGATCAGCGTTTCATTGCTTATACTGGGTAATATAATGCAATAAAACAATACTTAACGTAGTAAATTCAGAACATCAAAAATATTTGTAGCTGTCATCAAAATCTATTTGAAATTATTTGATATTTTATGGGTTATAAAAATTATCGTATCTATTTATTAAAAATCAATGTATGTAAGATTATCTGTTCTTTGTTGTGTTCGTAATTAAATAAATAAAGAGTTTATTAATTATAAAGTGCGTTCAATACATTTACATTTTATATTATCTTACAATTTAATTGAGCATAATTTCATATATATATGCCTGTACTAGGTTGGTCCAGTGTTTCAAGCTAGGAAGTCATTATCAGGTTAAGGTTTGATTAAAATTAAAATAAAAAGTTTTTTTTTTGAAAATCCTCTAGAATTGTCGAAAATTTGGATGCGATAATATTTACGCATATGAACACAGGTACAACTGCGCACAGGTCGCTTGCTTTCAATAAAAGTCATAATTGAGTCAAATTATAACGAGACAAGTGACTGATAAAGTTCCCACAACAATTTCACCGAAACATTGACACGTTTCAAAAATGTCCAGATCGTTTTTTAAGGTTTACAAGCACACGTCAAGAGTGTCGAAATGACGTGAGAGGCCGGGGCGCGAGCCTAGTGTTGTATAAACATAAATACAGGAAGAAATACATTAGCTGCACGTCAAGTGTGCTGAATAGTTCATGCACACCACTCCCGTAGTCTGGCCGGGTTTAGAAAGTGGTTCAAGGCATAGGCGGAAGCGGAGGCGATTATAAAATCTGTTCATAACCAGAGATTACGTAGGTAGATTATAAAACTAGGTAAGTAAACTGATATCAATGAAAAAAACGATTGGAATATTTGTTACTTATACAATAATATTGTTACGAGCTGGGGTTCGGGATAAATAATTTCACCGAAACAAAAAATAATTTAATTAACTTGACAAACACACAACAGAAATTACAGAGAAACTCACTACACTATCACTTGTCGCACTATAATGTCACACTTGTAATCGCTTAACTTCGTTTCGATATTCACTTCACCGTGTCCAGAACTATATATTATTACTATCTTATTGGTCCTTTGAGCCAATATATTAGAATCTCTACTAAAAACCTTATTAGTCATGTGGTCCTAAGTTCGGCTGCTATAATAGTGGTCTTGGGTTCGATTCTCAGGTCGAGCGGTGTTATTGGGTTTTCTATTAAATTCTTAGTAGCAGTTTGGTATTTGAATTTGTGCCCGGTTAATGACAAAGCCATTAAAAGCGGCGGTAGCCTAATGGCCAGGGTGTCAGACTTGCGATTATGTGGTTGTTGGTTCGAACCCCGCCCATTGCACTACAGACATGAGCCCACTTGAAACACAAGCATTTAGATTAGCACGAGGGGTTAACAAGAATACTAGTCATGTGCGATCCACATTGCTAGTGAGATTTAAAAAAATGGCAGGGCTCTTCCGTATTATATAGGACCTTAACATACTGACGTACATTAGTACACCTCTGTCTAATCCTTCGGGATATTCGAAGCAGCGGTAGCCTAATGGCTAGGGCGTCGGACTGGCGATCATATGTTTGCCGGTTCTTAACCCACCCATTGCACTAGCGACGTGAATCCACTCGTAACACAAGCATTTAGCTTAGCCCGAGGGGTTAACAATAATATATAAAAAAAAAATCAGTAGTGATGGTATGTATCTATGTGTATCAATGTAGCGTTAATGCCAAATACATTAGAAAGAGCTTGTAAGTAAATAACTAAATACCTTGTTTAAAAATAAAAGAAATGCTTATTTCTTGTAAACACATAACAATTCAACAAGTACTTACTTATGCATTAAAAAAATAATTACTGTTTAGCGTGCCCTCTGATTATTATATTATGCGATAAAGTTAATAAATTTACACGTAATAAACGAATAAAATTTGATTAGCAATTTTAACAACCACCTTGATTACATCTTTATCGAATACTTCTGACTTTCTAATTTATTATAGCACCAGCGACCCGCCCGCGGTTTCACCCGCGTTGCCCCATTCCTAAGTGTCGTAGCGTAATGTTAAATAGCTTAAAACCTTTCTCTTGAATCACTCTATCTATAAAAAAAAACCGCTTCAAAATCCGTTGCGTAGTTTTAAAGATTTAAGCATACATAGGGACGGACATACAGCGACAGCGACTTTGTTATATACTATGTTGTGATAGTGAAGTGACAAGGTTTTTGTTTAAAACTGGGTAAGAGTATTTTTTTTTTAGATTTTTTCTAGAAAAATAAGATATTTAAACACACCAAAAAATACTACTAACCTGCCACAATAAACCGAGAAAACGGGAAGCGAGTGAATCCGTGGGTAAAAACTAGTTAATTATAAGAACCGAATTCGATATTAGTATGTTACTACAGTTAACTGGTATAATACAACCTTTTGTTTAATTACTGGCTCATTAGTACGCTAGAGGTCCTGGGTTCGATTTACTGTTGTAAAAACAAGCCCTGAGGCCGAGCCTCGAGTCTTCAAGGCTCGAGCCTTGTATCTGAGTGCTCGAGGCTCGACCTCAGGGCTCGTATTTACAACACTAATTCGATCCCCAGGTCGAGCAGTGTTATTGGGTTTTTCTATGAAATTCTCAGTTCGGAGTCTGGATTTGTGCCCGGTTAATCGCAATAGGCTCGTCCCCATGGGACCATACCATTTACATAGGACCTAAACATACCGGCGAACTGTGGGTGTACATTAGTACGCCTCTGCTAAACCCTTCGGGGAATACAGGCATGGTGGTAAGTTAAGTTGTTTAATTTAGTCTCACTGCTCATAACTTGGGCCACACTTGTAGCCCTGTGTAAAGACAGGCGTCGCGACTCCGGGCTACACAGGTACCACTACTCACTACTCACAAACACTGACGCGTTTCAAGTGTGTTTTCACGTGTTTTTCTACTCGTTCCGCGGTTTTTTTGTGAGCTTTTCCATTTGTCGACGTCATTGTAACACCAACACGCAGGGATATGTTTAATTTTTACGTTTTTGTTTATTTTTCTAGTGCATTCTGAAACTAGATTTGTAAATACACTGATTGCGGATTGGGATTTGCGGGATTTACTTTGTCTCCTTTTTCCATTTTAAATTTCAATTGCGATTTTAGCGATTTGAGCTTATAACGGGAATCATTGATTAATCGAATTATCGTGACGGTTAAATAATGATACTAGTAATACTTAATAACTGCCTCATTAGTTTAGTGGTCATTAGCACGACAGTTACGCTAGACGTCCTGGGTTCGATTTCCGGGTCGAGGAAAGTGTTATTAGGTTTTTCAATGAAGTTCTCTGCTCGTAGTTTGCATTTGTGCCCTGCTATTACATGGGACTCAAACATAATAGCGAACTGTCAGTATATATTACTACGGCTCTGCTTAAATCTTCGACGAATACCTTGTGAAACTGTCAGTCTCACCTCTGACGTTGACATTTTCATTCTGAATTGAAGTCCAGATCCAGCGATGATAAAAAAATTATTTTGAATACTTTTTTTAATAAATCAGGTTAAAGTATTTTAGGGTGAAATAAAGTATATTACTATTTTTAACAGTATAGTTATTATCCTATTCATGACGATTTCCACATTAAGAAAAATAAAGGCCACAAGTTTATTGGTCTTTAGAACGCTTCAGATTCAACCCAAATTATTTTAACAAATTGTCAAAATAAGAATTCATATTTTCGATACAATTTCCGATAAATTCTAGTCATGTGATGTCTGTCCGTATGTCCGTAACATTGTCACCTCACGGCGCGTACAATTAAGATGGCGGCGACGCTGCACACCTCGTTATAGCCCCAAGAGTACGCTGACATGACAGTTGCAGTGTGGGTAACTTATTTGAGCCTTATGTGTAATGCTGAGTTTTGGCTAGGCGAAAAATAATTCATACTTTTTGGCTTTGTAATGTTAGGGACTTGGTTTAATACTTATGAGATTTGATATTTTTTAAAGTGAAATCGTTATCAGCTTGTTGTTGTAATTGTACCTAATGTTAGTTTACTGGTCCGAATCGGAAGGGTCGATTCGATTATCAGGTTGAATTATTAGGTTTTTCTATGAAATTCTCAGTAGCAGCTCGGAGTCAATAGGCTCGCCCCCTATTAAATCGCACCTTAGCATTCCGGCGAACTGTGAATGTGCATTAAGTAGACCTCTGTCTAACTCTTTGGAGACAAGCATGCAGACAACATGGGATGTTATTATTTCAGAAAGAATATGGTAGTTTTGAGTTATTTTATTTGTTTGAGATTCTTCTTTCTTTCTCAGTCTTTATTTCACCCAATGCTGAGTGTAGGCCTCCTCCATTGCACGCCATTCCTCTCGGTGTTTCGCCTTTCTCATCCATTTATTTCCCGCAATTTTTACTATATCGTCAGCCCATCTAGCCGGCTGACGACCGACACTTCTTCGCCCGGTCCTTGGTCTCCACTCTAACACTTTCCTGCCTCACCTGCCATCGGTTCTTCGGCTAATGTGTCCCGCCCATCTCCATTTGCGTGGTGCAACAGCTAGGGATTGTGTGAGATTATTGTTTTGTTAATGACTGTTTGTTTATTTCCTAAATAAATAAAATAAAAATATTAAGCAGACGTAGCCAGCGGGTTAAGCTAGTTATAGAGCTCCAACAGAAGTGTAGTAGCTTTGTGAGAAACAATGTTCGGTGTACTCCTAAGTAAGGAGGTATAAACTAGTACACGCAGATAGGTCTCTCACAGTAAACTATATGTACGTTTGTAACCAAGATATAAGTAAATTAACTGAGACTTAGATTCTGGTTTACTGACACTTACTACTTACTAAAACTACTTTTACGGATTTTATCGCGTTGTGTTGCTATTGTTTAATTCCCGACGGTTCGAATCCTTTACAGCATCGATGGTCACGGGTAGACTAAGTTGTTGGATATCAATGTTGCAATTACTAACAGCTACCTTACATTTTTGTTAATTATTAGCAATCAGATTCACGCAAAACAAGCTCAAAGCTGTAAAGGATCCGAAACGTCGGGAATTAAATAATATAAATACGACGCGATAAAATCCGTAAAAAGTAGTTTTATTTCATTAAAACTTAGATTTTCAAGTCTAGGCTATGGCTAAGTACCTTATAAGGATTGTCTCATTAGTCTAGTGGTTCTACGACTGCTACGTTTTTCCATGGAATTATCAGTAGTAGCTAGGAGTTTGGATTTGTGCCCGGTGGTTGGCAATAGGCTCGCCCCCTATAACATAGGAATAAACAACCGGTGTACTATGGGTAGATATTAGTACAACTCTGTCTATCCTTTCGGGGAATACAGGCGTGATGATTTGTTATAGTAACATTATATTACAGAAAACATGCTTAATGGTTATTGAATGCAAATGGAGCGAAAGTGGTAGGTAATCCAGGATCGTAGCAAGGGGAATTCTAGAGTTTCTGGCTACCTCACTGGTAGATAAGCGTGAAAATATGTATGTATGTAGGTTTGTAGAAAACAAGACATGAGATAGTGGAGTTGAATAATTCCACTCACAATTGGAGCTGCTCGACTGGGGAAGTACCTCCACCTTGCAGAAAATCGTAGCCAAATAACATAGCTCCGTGCTATGTTGTGTTCCTAACGGTCAGCAAGGTCGCCAGAGCTCCACGAGGAAGCGTGGTGTTGGCAGTGTGGAGGACCGGTGGTGTTTTGTTACCGCCGCTGTCATGCATGGCAGAATGTCTCGCATGCTGTCAGCCCAACTATTCCTCCTTAATTTACAGGGTCGGCAAAGCGCGAGTGATACCCCTGATGTTGCAAGCGTCCATAGGCTAATGTAACCGCTTACCATCAGGCGGGCTGTATGCATGTTTGCCACCTTAGTGGTATAAAAAAAAAACATGAGTAGAAAATTAGCTTATCTACAAAACGCTAAACTCTATTCAAAAATCAAGTTACAAATCTGCCAAATGACACGATAACACTAGTTATTAGGTAAATTAGTATTAACCTTTTCTAGTCTCTCTAGGTCTAGGCTAGACGCCCTCCATATCTATATTTGCGTAGGCAGGCAACGCTTTGTCAGTCCTCACTCTGCTTCTCAAAACCGTCACATTGTGTATTCGTGAGAACAATGCTGTCTCTACGCCTGCACGGATGTGTAGGCAACGACTTTGTTTTCTTTTTCTAATGTTTGCGAAGTGTCCTTTCTGGGTATGCTTAGTTAGTCTGAGCTTTCTGTTTTAAGAAAAGTCTGACAGCAATTAGAATTCTGCCCATCTATACCTACCTATAATAAAATTGTAACAGGCCGAAGTCTGTACATGATAGATATAAAAGAAAAACTAATATGGGGGATGTTTATTAGAGCAACAGAAGCCAAAATAAAAATTATTAGAATTTTTGTATGTCTGTCTGTCTGTATGTTTGTACGCGCATAACGTAAAAACTATTGCATGGAATTGAATGCAGTTTTCACCGATGTATTGCTAGAGGTCTAACTTAAAATCTGGTGCATGTTTCTTCTTGATACGCCGCCTAGAATCGGACTTACAGTATGTTAATCATTTTGGGACGTGAGTGAAACTGCGGGCAATAGCAAATAGTGGTAGAATTTTAGGTCATGAATGTCATGATCAGTGTTGCTGTTGATTGACATCTTCAATACAAACTGGTTTCTGAATAATATCAATACAACGCGATAAAATCCGTAAAAAGTAGTTTTATTTCAATATCTTCAATACAAAATTCAGATTTTCAATTCACATGAAGAATATAAAATAAACTGCTTACTAGCCCTAGTTACTACTTTTGTCTCGTGTTCTTCGTCAATTTAGTTAAAAAGTAAACTAGATACCTATGTAAAATTAATTTTTTTTTTATGGGATAGGAGTGCAATCGAGCGGACGGATCACCTGATGGTAAGCGATTACCGCCGCCCATGGACACTCGCAACACCAAAAGAGGAGTCACAAGTGCGTTGCCGACCTTTAAAAGAGGATTGGGCCTCCGGTAACCTAACGTCGGCGAAACACAACGTAAGCGTTGGTTAACGTGGGTTTTCTGTGAGGCCGTGGTATCACTCCGGTCGAGCCGGCCCATTCGTGCCGAAGCATGGCTCTCCCACGTGTAAAAAAAAGCAAAGCGATTCCTTTATTTCTGTTTTTCGCAATTTTGGATATCCATCCATCAATCGAATCACGATTGATGGAATTTAGTGCTTACAGGGAATAATCCAGGCAAAATCTTTACTGTACTTTAGGTACTAATCTTTTTAGTACTTTCAATTTAGTCCTCAAAAGACTAGTTCCATTGTCTCAAAAAGTAAAACTAAAGTACGTACCTTATTCCCATTTCGAGAGCGAACGAATGAATGAACAATTCTTACAAAACAACCCATTACTAATTCAGTTGGGGTGAAATTAAAAGGGCGGGTGGGGAGCGAGGTGGGGAAGGAACCACCTTGCTGAACATTGAAGAGAAAATAGGTAGATATTGCCAGCCGAAATTGTAAGGTTTCCCGGAAAAAGGGATGGATAACAAAAAATAGATAAACGAAACTAGAAGTTGTATGCTACCTGCGTGAACTACATACCTAGTTATCTCCACTTAATTTCGCACGTAGGAACTATTTGCCTACGTATGGTTTGCAAGATTTCATGATTAGTCAGCGAGTGACTGATTGGTACTTCGCTTTTAGATAAATAGATTAAAAGGAGCTATAAATATTAACTAGGTACAAACTTTTACCAAAAACACATTTTTTTTTATTCAGTCGTAATCGTCTGCAATGTCGTGATCAGTGTTGCCGTTGATTGACAAAACAATATAATATTGTTTTTGATTCAGGGCAAAGGCCTCTCTACCCTCCTTCCAGTCATCTCGGTTTAAAGTTATCTGCGGCCAAATAAATAAAAATAAATTTAAAAAAACATTAAAGAATTTAAAGTTTTTTATACATCAATTTGCTTTCTAGACAGCAGTGAATAGGGCATTTGATGAAGACTCAATAGGCCAATTAATAGTAATAGTTTTACAATATTCAGTGTCCTGAAATCTACTTCTACCGATTTTAATTTAGGTACCTTATTGGTAGAATTTTTACAAGTCTGGCAATACAGGCACAGTGATACAATCGTAACAGCCTATTTGTTGTATTTGAATTCGGTATGTATTCGCGTGTAATGTTGGTTAAACATGTTCTCTAATCAAGGGGAGTAAAATGTATGGGAATAGGTCGGTCACAATGTTGTAAGGAGTTGCGTAGACACACAAGAAATTGGAGATGTGTAACGAATGTTATCTAAAATAAATTAGGTATAAAACCGTTTAATCTTCATAGCTTTGTTGTAGATTAATTTATATAATATATTTTAATTAATTTAATTTATATAATTTATATAATATATTTTAATTTATATAATTTATTATATTTTAATTCTTTTAATTTATATAATATATTTTAATTATTTTAATTTATATTATGTTTATTTGTAGGTAATTGTTATACGAGGAACCTTCAGTATTGAAGCAGTTACTACTATGTGTTCGTTTCCTCAAAATTCGATATTTAAGCAAGAAATAATGAATATCTAATCATTCCAGGTAATTATATACTAGACTGCCTCATTAGTCTAGTGGTCCCAAGCGCGACTGCTACACTAGAGGTCCTGGGCTCGATCCCCAGGTCGAGCAAAGTGTTATTGGGTTTTTCTATGAAATTCTCAGTAGCAGCTCGGAGTCTGGATTTGTGCCCGGTGAATGGCTATAGGCTCGCCCCCTATAACATGGGACCTAAACAAACCGGCGAACTGTGGGTGTACATTAAGTACGCCTCTGACTAACCCTTCGGGGACTACAGGCGTGATGGGATGTTATGTTATTCCAGGTAATTAAACCAGGTAGTAATTTATTTTGTTTTTCCTGTTATTACTATATAGGTACCTACAAGCTTGATTAAAATGTTCCATGAGAAATTTTCATCCATTGACGACAGCTAACATGCGAGAGACTCGTTTATTAAAAACTATATTTACCTTGCTATTACGCTAGAGGCGACTGCTATGCGATAGGTCCTGGGTTTGATTCCCAGGAGGAGCAAAACGTTATAAGGTTTTCTGTGATTTTTTCTGTAGCAGCTCGGAGTTAGGAGTTGTGCCCGGTTCATCGCAATAGATTCGCCACAATTGCCCTATTACATGGGATCTAATACCGGCGAATTATGGGTGTACAGTCAACAAACAATAGTAATATTCTTCAATCGATTTTCAATGTAATCTCCAAGTTATAGAGTTTATTATCCATCGGGGAAAGACAGTTTGTTATAACTTGATGTGCTGTTTACTGTACATTGGTACACCCTTATGCGACCAACCTTGAAATAGTGAAAAAAAAGATGAGTGAGTCATGAATGAATAAGTCAAGGGAAAAAGCTGTTTTTTAGGATAAGTTTTTGGCTCAAATGCACAGTAAACCTACACACAGACAACAAATATTCTATTCTTACATAATACGAGTATTTGTTTCATGTGAAACTCCTTTCGACAACTTGCAGTCTACTGCAATTATTAGCACGATTCTTTTTACTCTGTTGCGAACCGTAATAAGGCCAAAATTTTAAAAACTTTCGTAGCCCACATCAATCAAAATAACAAAGCTTTTTCGCGTGAACAAATATCGCGATTTTGCAGCACAATAAAATTTAATGGTCTCTTTTGCGTCGGTACCGTCAGCACACCCGCAACGCTTGCTATTGCATTGTTGAACCTATTGTACACACGGACAAGAAATATAGCGAACATTCTAGAATTTTATCTGATCAGTGGCGTATTCTGAATAGTGGTGTGCTCTGATTAGTGGCGTGCTCTGATCAGTCTCGTATTTTGATCAGTGGCGTACCGTAATTAGAGACGTACTCTGATCAATGGCGTACTGTGATCAGTGGCGTACTCTAATCAGTGGCGTACTGTGAACAGTAGCGTACTCTGACAAGTGGCGTGCAGTCGTTTTTTGAAATAATACACGAGGAGCTATTATTAACATTAGTCTAGTAGTCTTAAGTGGGACTGCTACGCTACAGGTCATGGTTTTCCAGGTCCAGCAAAGTGTTATTGGGTTTGGGAAACCTTCAAATCCGATCGGCCTTTGGGGATAAGACAGGAGAGTGTGGAATTTTCACCCACTAAAATCACCTCGTTAGCCTCCATCGGCACATGGAAGGGTTCACTGTATCCTCTTAAAATACTACTTCAGAATCAATTCACCTAAGAAAACATAAGTATCCCTACGGATGGAATAATAACCTAGTGTATGCTGCTGTCTAGTTCACAAAGCTGTGTGTCAGATTTGTACGCAGTGTGATCTTCATGCTCGGTTGCCAAGCAACTATTAGATTACTGTCGCAAGATGTCGCTACTCCATAAGAGTATCTACTTCAGATGGAACCTCGCTTTAACTCCAAAGTTATTCACCAACCTTTATATTCACAAGCCCTTAAAATAAATCTTACCCCTCTAAAGTAAAGAATTCAGTCTGTATTATCGAAGGCTGAACTGTACAGTGTGTTTTGGCGAGCGTATTCCCATTAACTGGACATAAATCTAATTTCTCGCCCACCGTTTTCGACCTGGTATTCGAGCCGAAGAGCATTCGCTATTTTTAATTCCACAATACTTAATATAAACCTTTCTCTCTAAAATAAAGACATTCAGATCAGTTTCAAACCAATTAAAACGTATACCATCACGCCTGTACTTTCCAAATATGCTTCACAAATTTGGAATCCAAATTATAATGTGTATATAGATCGCCTTGAAGGTATTCAAAAGAAATTTCTAAGGTACATTCAGTTTCGCTCTAATACATACTTGCCTAATTACAAAAGTCGATGTAGTAAATTTCATGTTCTTCCGTTATATGAAAGAAGAAAAATTTCAGATCTCTCTTTCTTATTTAATATTATGAATGGATCTATTGATGTCCCTGAACTGGTAAGCAAGATCGGGCTCCGTGTCCCATCCGCATTTCTACGTAGATCACATCTCTTACATATACCCGTGGTCAGGACTACCTATAGACAGAATTCATACCTCGTTAGAGTATGTCGTTTATTTAACACGGAGTGTCGGGAAGTCGAGCTTGACTTATTTACAACTAGCACTTCTCTGTTGAAAAAGATATTTTGTAAAAACTTCTTTGATGCATAGTCCCTTTTACCTATCGCATATATATTATATCCGTATCATATATTATTATTATAACTACTATCCTTTGATTATTAAACCTCGATCTCTAAATTCTGTTTACAAGCAAATCAATTCTTAATGCATGTTAATTTAGTAAATAGGTGAAAACTTGTAATTGGCCATCTTCTGCTTTATTTAACTGTTTACTTGACTGTACTAGCTGTAAGTTTTCCTAAAATAATAAAATAAAATAAAATAAATAAAGTGTTGGGTAGAGGTGAAGTATACATCCATAGTTTAAGCCCTGTGTAAAAGACGGCAAGCTTATACCGGGCACAAAACCAAACTCAAAAGTAACTTTTGTAAGGTATGTATCTATGGGCCTAAGTAGCCTGATAATAAATGATTTATTATTATTCCATTTATTTATTATTTTAACTTATTTGTATATATTTTTAAATCTATATATATAAAAGAAAGTTGTGTTAGTTACACTATTTATAACTCAAGAACGGCTGAACTGATTTGGCTGAAAATTGGTAGGGAGGTAGCTTAAAACCAGGAGAAGGACATAGGATATTTTTTATCACGTTCCCGAGGGATAATTTAATTTTACATTTTTCCCCATGTAGCGGCATTACAAGTACAGCGCCATCTACTCGATTAAGGAAGAACTAAGTCGCGAGTCCTACATCGCGCAAACAGATTTCTCCGCGACTTAAGACCAAATAGTAAAATCCGACAAGAACTGTCGGGCAGTAGCCCACCGGACAAAACACCCGTCCGGTCGGAGGATCCTCCCTTTTCTACGGTGCATGGAGCGCTTTACTCTCTGTGCTTCATACTCCTAAACCCCCTAAACCCATATAAACTGTTATTTTGATAGTTGTCATAGTTGCCACATAGTATGATGGTTGTCATTGTTTGAAATCGTGCCTATAAAAAAGAGTATTTAAAGTGTTTAAACTATTTTGCTGGAATGCAGAAAAAAAATTATTGATTTCAATCGTCTATTTGCGCACCAAATAGACGATTGACATCAATAATTTTTAAACCTAGAAGAATGGATTCAGACTGGAGTCAGTAGTCAAGAACATGATAGCTATTTCATAGAAAAAACTGTATTGAGTATTTTTCAAACGACTCAAGATAGCCTTTCAAAGACATTTGATGACATTTTGTGTTGCTAGACTTTTTTAGATCTGAATTTTTTTTAATAGGTATGGCGCAACCGGTGCAAACCGAAAAAAATAGGCACCTTATTTGTTGACATTCGAGTCTGTAATAGAATAACTGCATGAACCATAACATGGAAAATAGACTTGCAGTCAGAACGATACAGAGTAGAAAATCAAAATATTCAGCCGTTTTTCAAATCGTTACGACAGGTGATACGAAGTACACCGGGTCATCTAGTATTTTTATAAAAATAAGAAAAACATTTAAAAATATAAAAAATAGTAGCCCATCGGCATCGGGACCAGGATCCAAGCTACACCGGTAGCTTGAAGCCTGTTCCCGATGCCGTCTTATAATCTTAGCAAGGAAAATGCAAAAATAATCACAAAATCACGCCGTTTGACTTGGTTATCGAAACTAGGATATTTCGCTAGGCAGGATAGGATATTCGTCTTTATTATAAAGTATTTTTAGAAATAATTGAGTTCAGTATCGAAGGGATTTGAAAGGCCCGGAAATTGCTCAATGGAATTTTCGATATAATTGATTTGATCGAAGTTCCCAAAGGTATTCTGGGAATCGTTCGTAGAATTAAATAACGTTACTGATAACAGTATTATTGTTAAAAATAATATTTGAGTAATAACTTTTACTGAAGAGAAAAATCATTCGGAGCTGTTGTTTTTGGGAATTATTCTACCAAAAATCAATCGAAAAGCAGCACTCAAATTCTAACTCCGGAATAATTTTATAACAAAAAAAATCCAAATCAAGATCTCACATTCAACATCACTTGCAAACTTTACACCATTGGGGTACTATTCACTCGTACTACTAATTTATTTAATATTTAAAAATGGAATGCGAAAACAATTAATATCAAAAGATGGCTGCGAAAAACCACACTTCATTTAATTTACTGTTGTAAAACTGTGAGCTGACTTTTGCTTTGACCACACAAGCACCACAAGGCTGTTAATGAAATGAACGAACAACTTAGGAGCTCTTTAGTAGTGATTCTAGTTCACTCTTCAAAGAAAAAGTTAGGTCGTTAGTGCAGAGGAAGTTTCTCGAACTATTTGTATAAGGTCGCCTTGGCTAAATAAAAACACTTTTAGACATTGAGGTATATGTGTTGTGGTGCTAAATTAATAGTTGTATAATCTGGTATGGTCTTTCTATTAATGTCAGCATGAAGTACCTGTGAAATATTACAATATGCTTATGTACTTAAGTTAAAATAATAGCAAGGTTGACTGCCTACTGTACGCCGGGTGACAATTTCGTAAAACTGAAAATAAATTATGAAAAAAAAAGTAATGTTACAAAAATATTATTTGCATGATGGCCTTTGTTTCTTTTTTAATATATGTTTTAGTAGGTACACTCTCGAAGTACCTATGTAATACAACAATTCATATTTTTAACATTTACAATCTGGATTTTTATCACAAAGACATAAAACTTGGTTTCTTGGAAGAATTTAGTATCTTATAGCTTCTCGTGGACAGTTTTGCCACTATCTAGTTGTGGTTCTTACCTACTTACGCGTGGTTCAAAAAGCGTTTCGATGATGTCAACTCTAGTATAATAACTCAATGGTTTTTGATAGGTACTAACGCTAAGTTGTGCAGGAAAATTAAAATCAAATTATGGGGAAAATTGTTCGTAAAGGGAAGGAAATTTTGGTTTGAGTGTTAAAGTTATGGTGTAAGGTAGAATTAAATCCCAAGTTGGTCATTTTTCCATAGATGATTATATATGTTGCCCTACTTTTGTTAATGTAAAAAAGAAAAACATAGAATTTCGACATAAGGTCCATATAAGTAATGTTAAAATCCTATCTCTAGTAAGCAGATCTATCGACGGATTTGTTATTGGAACTGCTTATTAGTTAGCTAAAGCGTCCGGTGTACTTAACCGGAGGGATGCAGGTTCAAATCCTGAGGTAAGATTTTTCTTCCACTATTTTTTTAGTTTATTGCTAACTGCCTCACCAGTCTACTAGTCGCAAGAGCGGCTGCTAAGCTAGAAGTCCTGTGTTCGATTTCCATGTCGAGCAAAGTGTGTATTGGTTTTTTTATGAAATTCTTAGTAGCAGCTGTTTGGATTTGTGCCTGGTTAAAGACAATAGGCTCACCCCCTACTATATGGAACTTAAAACATACCGGTAATTCGTGTTTTTATTACAGGTGTACCTTGGCCTGAATGTATGTTATTAAATGATTTCATTACTTATAATTATGAACGAATTAATTAATTTTGAAGGGATTAATTTCACAACAAGCGTGGGAAAGTCAATTTCAACATTAATTTAAATCCATATTAATTCCTGTTATTCCTATTTCAAAGGGCGCCTTTTCATTGAATATCAACGGAATTTCTAATTTAAGTTATTATAAAATAATATTCATATGGAATGAGGTTTGAATTTAGGCGGGAATATGTAAAGTGCGGTTTGTCGGTTTTATATTATTTTTGGTTAGTTAACCATTAAGTGTTCGTGGACGTGTGCGAGTGTAGGCAAATGATATACAGTGTGTCCGGAAATTGACTAGCGATATTCTAAATACTTAAATATAAACTATTTTAAAGTACAATTACACTCTAGGCTTGGGTCCAATACACTTCCCCGCTATGTGGCAGCCATTTTGTTGAAATATGCTCTATGCGAGTACAAAAAATATGATATATCCCAAAGTTTTAGTCATACTGAGATAAAAATAGGCTTATTCGAAAGGCAATAATATTGTCTACCATCTGCATTACAAAGCAATGTGTTTACAATTCCATAACTTCTGAAAAAAAATGTGAAAGTCGAAAAAAAAAGAATAATTATGCAATTCAACCAATAATTGTTAATTACTACAAAAACATACCCGACAGCTTTTTTATTTTTTTTACTAGATCGACAGATTTTGAGCTAAGCTACAATACAACATAAACAATTCACAACTGTAAGTCTAATACTTTAAGAGTTATTGTTGAAGATATGGAATTGTGAACACATTGCTTTGTAATGCAGATGGTAGACAATGTTATTGCCTTTCGAATAAGCCTATTTTTATCTCAGTATGACTAAAACTTTGGGATATATCACATTTTTTGTACTCGCATAGAGCATATTTCAACAAAATGGCTGCCACATAGCGGGGAAGTGTATTCGACCCAAGCCTAGAGTGTAATTGTACTTTAAAATAGTTTAAATTTAAGTATTTAGAATATCGCTAGTCCATGTCCGGACACACTGTATAATTGAAAATCGTGAGTTTTGTGTTCACTCCTAAACTCCATCGAAGCCTTAGTGAAGTTTCCACTGTTTTACTGGGGATTATTCTGTACTAGCTTTTGCCAGCAACTTTCTCTGCGTGGACTTCTGGACTGAGTCCGACCTAGATAAAAAGTAGCCTATATGTTATTCCAGGCTATAATCTATCTGTGTGCCAAATTTTATCCAGATCCGTTCAGCCGTTCTGGCGTGAAAGAGTAGCAAACATCGATACATCCATACTAACAAACTTTCACGTTTATAATATTATAAATTAGTAAGGATACTTGACACTGGCAAACACAAAAAGTGTGGCGCCATATAATTTAATCCCACGACGGGAACTAATTATTACTTGTTTACTCCGTAAACTTGACACTGGCAAATACACAAAAAGAGAGGCGTCATATCCCATGATGGGATTAAAATACATTATTACGCCGAGTAACTATTAGAAGGACGGAGATGGGTCACGAAGATTCTAGATAAGTCATAGAAGCACGTAGAAAATTTGAAAGAAAGCGCTCGAACGCGGCACTCCTGTCATAATAATAATTCACGCCCGAGTTCAAGGTCAATGATCGTAAACAATAGACGATCAAGTACTTACTCGTATTTTGTGGACCAATCGAGATTTTTCGATTCTAGAATCTTCGTGACTCATATAAATACTGGTCGTGAGGGTCGGCTAGTGCAGTTTAGTTCTGGACACGGTAAAGTGAATATCAAAACGAAGTTAAGCGATTACAAGTGTGACATTATAGTGCGACAAGTGATAGTGTAGTGAGTTTCTCTGTAATTTCTGTTGTGTGTTTGTCAAGTTAATTAAAGTATTTGTTGTTTCGGTGAAATTGGTGTTAATTAAATTTATCCCGAACCCCAGCTCGTAACAATATATATATACGGACTGAGTTTGTAGGGTACTAATAAGAATGAATGTTATGAAGTATATAATAGAGTGGACTTTGCTACGTAGGTCGTCAAATCTCCAAAAATTCTGTCGCTAAGTAATGTAGTGTTTTTATTTGGAAGCAATGTAGCCAGCAATATTACTGTCCAAATTATAATAAGCGACATAACAAAGAATTCGGGAAATGTTCTTTTATTCATCCAAATAAATTTACTTTTAAAATTCATTAGGCTTGACAATTCATTTTTGTATTTTGTAGATTTATGTAAATAGATTATTTAATAGTAAAAAAATACTTTTAAAGCTTTAAGGTCAAATGCCTTATTGTTACAGTCTCGTTACGTGATTACATAAATAAAAAAAATTAAGATAATGCCATAGTGGCTACGGCGTAGCTGACGCTTCGCTACGGCTACGCATTCGTAGCAAGCGCTACGAGTAATTGAATATAATATTACTAGATTCTCCCCGCGGCTTTGTCTGCGTGGACTTCATGTCGTGGATTGGGACAGACCTGGATAAAAAGTAGTCTATATATATATTTATTCCAGACTATAATCTATCTCTGTGCCAAATTTCATCCAGATCCGTTTAGCCGTTCTGGCGTGAAAGTGTAACAAATATCCATACATCCATACTCACAAACTTTCACATTTATAATATTATAATAATATTATAAATGTGAAATATGTGAAATATATAAGGATTTACAAGGATTCCTAAGAGTCGTAGCGTAATGTTAAACAGATTAAAACCTTCCTCTTGAATCATTCTATCTATTAAAAAAAACCGCATCAAAATCCGTTGCGTAGTTTTAAAGATCTAAGCATACATAGGGACGGACAGACAGCGGGACGCGACTTTGTTTTATACTATGTGGTGATATCAAGATTTGTGCTCGGTTAATGACAATAGGCCTTCCCCTGTTAAATGGAACCTAAACATATCGCGGAACTGTGGGTGTATATTAGTACGCCTCTGCCTAACCCTTCGGGGAATACAGACGTGATGGTATGTATGTTACGATAACATCACATCGAACTACAGGTGCGTCACGGACACGGCTTATACATATACAAACACACACACATACACCGTAATTACAGATAACAAAAGAGGTCTGTAACAAAAAGTTTATTAAAAAGCAATCGCCGGCTCACCTTGACACAGTTCCCGATTGCCTACGCCCCTGCTGACCCCTCTTTTAATATTACAGAATGGTCCGCTGAATGAATATTGAGGATTCTTGTTTATTTCCAATTTTGCCTCTTTAGCATAAAGGTCCTGAGCGCGTCTGTTACCAAAGAGGTCCTAGGTTTAATTCCCATGTTGAGCGAAGTATTATTGGTTTTTCTTCTTGTAGTGCCTCTCCAACTGGTGAAGGTTGGCGGTCAGCTTTGCATATTTGTCCTTGTTTCTCGCGAGGCATAACAGTTCTACGGCACTCGCGATACCAGTCCATTCTCGGTTCTTTCTTAGCCATGACATTTTCCTACGACCCGCTCTCCTTTTGTCAGCAACTTTTCCCATAATTATGAGTTACAAGAGTTGTATCTGGGATGCCTTAATACATGTCCCAAATATGCAACTATTCTTTGCTTGATGGTTTGCAAAAGTTTGTGGTTCTGCCCAACCCGTTGTAGGGCGGATGTTTTTACGTGGGAGAGCCATGCTTCGGCACGAGTGGGCCGGCTCGACCGGAGTGGCCACGGCCTCACAGAAAACCGGCGTTAAACAACGCTTACGTTGTGTTTCGCCGAGTGAGTGAGGTTACCGGAGGCCCAATCCCCTTTTAAAAGGTCGGCACCACTCTTCTGGTGTTGTGGGTGTCCATGGGCGGCGGTAATCGCTTACCATCAGGCGATCCGTCTGCGCGTTTGCCCTCCTATCCCATAAAAAAAAAACTTCCTCGTTCGTCAACTGAGTCGATACAGAATATTTATTTGTAATTAGTTAAAATATGATTAATAGCATTGTAACAAAGAGGGTGACTTAATAGCTTCTGTCTTGATGGAAAGTAGCGATAAGCATGGACAGTAATTGGATGGGTCGTGGTTAGTGATTAATTAATTGTTGTAAAGTTTTAGTTGATTATGAACAGCACGTAATATTGATTACGAAGTAGGTACCTTTCTACTATATTTTATACTAGCGACCCGACCCGGCTTCGCACGGGTGGACATAATTGAAGTTTCAGTAGGGATCCCTATTTTTTTCTAGTAAAAAATATAGCCTATCTTATTTAGGGATAATGTAGCATTCTAATGGTGAAATATTTTTTGAAATCGGTCCAGTAGTTTGTGGGTCCAATACGAACAAACAAACAAATCTTTCCTCTTTATTATATTGGTTTAGACATACTCGTAAGTACGTATGGTTGACTGAATTCTATAGAGACACAAGTTGGAATTCATCATCATTATATCGGCCAATAGAAGTCCACTGCCGAACAAAGGCCTCCCCCAAAGACTTTCACAGGGACCGGTTATATGCCGCCTGCATTCAATGACTCCCAGCGACCTTCACCAGGTCGTCCGTCCATCTTGTTGGTGGAATATTTATTTGTATACAAACAGGAACGAGAATCGATTGGGTACTAACTCAAAATGAGACTGCCTCATAGCCTAGTGGTCCCAAGCGCGACTGCTACGCTAGAGGTCCTGGGTTCCATCCCCAGGTCGAGCAAAGTGTTATTGGGTTTTTCTATGAAATTCTCAGTAGCAGCTCGGAGTCTGGATTTGTGCCCAGTTAATGGCAATAGGCTCGCCCCCTATAACATGGGACCTAAACATACCGGCGAACTGTGGGTGTACATTAAGTACGCCTCTGCCTAACCCTTCGGAAAATATAGGCGTGATGGTATGTTAATATAATGTAATTAAATCACAAAATTGAACCGCCGAAAGATCACCGAATGTTTAGACATACGAAGTTGATTAGATTGGAATTGTATTATGAACATTATTACCTACGACGGAACGGAAAAGATGTAAGCGTTTAGGGTAAGAAGCTGTTTATGTTTTTAACTGACTTCAAAAAAAGGAGGAGATTCTAATTTCGTCTGTATGTTTTATATGTATGTTCACAGATATTTTCGTCAGTTCTAGACCGATGAATTTTTTTTTTATATGAAAGATTATACTTCCACGATCCCATTTAAATTTGGTGAAGATCTGATCACAAAATGACACGAACACGTACCGATCGAATAAATGAAGATATCGTCTAGGTACAAAAAATTCTACTCGACACTCACAATTTTGAAATAAAATAACTTAAAAAAAGTAAAACAGGCTTTAAAAATAATGTTATATGAGCAAAGCGTTCGCAAAAACAAAAGATATTGAAAAGAAACTGTTTTGCACATAACGTTTTTTTTAATATTTTCGCAGGCGGTTTTAGCTTTTGTTAAAAGTGATTTTATAAGTACCAGAATCACCCTTCTGACATCAAGTCTAGAATCTAAAGAAGCTTTTAGCTTTATCATAGACAACTCTGTACTAAATAATAAAATGAATTCTATCAAAAATCAGTTTTTTTAAAAGTCTTTTGAAAGACGAAAGATATTTCTTTACAAACAAATTGCGTAGAAAAATATGATTTTTTAAAAACATCTGTCGAACGAAACTTTATAAATTAAGTTCTTAGATTGAATAAAATTAAAATCATTTTTGCTTGAATGACTTTTGTCTAGAGAGTCTCACATTGTTTTGAAATTCGTCAAGATGAATTTGTATCTTCAAATCAGAGTTAATTATCGAACAAGCGAAATAAAAAAAGTTAGTTATGTAAGAACAAGTTTGTACCGACTCAGTTCCAATATAAATTAAATTTCTCGTTCATTACGATTATTTACCTAGATGTTATTGAGATGCATTGCTGCACGATAAGCAAAATCATTGTATTGTAATCTAAAATCTTTATTGCTAAAGAATGATATCCATGCCATACTTTTTTAAATAATCGCATTTCCAGCAAGATTTTAATTATTTAAAAGTAGAAAAAGTGCGCGGCAAATTTAACAGATCAAAACGGAACTTACGTCAAAGTCTACGTTGTGACGCTCTCATGACGTCACCGTTCGTAATTACTAGGTATAACATTGGTTTCAGTCCTCTCCCATGTTCGAATTAGTTAGTAAACTAATTGATTGGATAAAACGATCAATAAATTTTAGACACGATAAAACAGTGACTGTTTTTCGGAGACTGATGTCACAGTACACGTGGTTAATATGGCGGCGTTTACTTCTCCCGTATCTGATTGCAGTTTTGAATAATTTATTTTTATGATGAAATATTTAACATAACAACATAACATACCATCACGCCTGTATTCCCCGAAGGGTTAGGCAGAGGCGTACTTAATGTGGTGTACATTAAGTACGCCTCTGCCTAACCCTTCGGAGGAGTCTGATGAAATATTTATAATATAATATAATATTTGACTGCCTCATTAGTCTACTGGTCCTAAGCGCAACTGCTACGCTACAGGTCCTGGGTTCAATCCCCAGGTCAAGCAAAGTGTTATTGGGTTTTTCTATGAAATTCTCAGCAGCAGCTTGGAGTCTGGATTTGTGCCCGGTTAATGGTAATAGGCTCGCCCACTATGACATGGGAACTAAACATACCGGCAACATTTCTTTTAATTCATGATGAATATAAAATGAAGTGCTTACTAACCCAACTGATTTACTCTCGTGTTCTTCGTCTTTTTAGGTAAAAAAGTAAACTGTTTAAAATTAACATAACATAACATACCATCACGCCTGTATTCCCCGAAGGGTTAGGCAGAGGCGTACTAATGTACACCCACAGTTCGCCGGTATGTTTAGGTGCCATGTAATAGGGGGCGAGCCTATTGCCATTAACCGGGCACAAATCCAGACTCCGAGCTGCTACTGAGAATTTCATAGAAAAACCCAATAACACTTTGCTCGACCTGGGGATCGAACCCAGGACCTCTAGAGTAGCAGTCGCGCTTGGGACCACTAGACTAGTGAGGCAGTGTTTAAAATTACTAATTGTAAATTCCACTAATGAAGAAGCAAGAAAATGAAAAAATGCATCTTGATCGGCTATTTTATTATTTACCTACTAGGTATGCATTTTTTGGGTGGTATCATAAGTAATTTAACTTTAAGACGTCCAACCCCTCAGTCTACCCGTGACCATGGATGCTGTAAAGGATCCGAAACGTCGGGAATCAAATAATATCAATACAACGCGATAAAATCCGTAAAAGTAGTTTGATTTCAATGTTTAATATTCGCGTATGTGTCAGAAACCAGTATGAAAGTATTAAGTCGAAATTGCGTTGTAAACAATATCGTTAGACAGTGTTTTCTAGCATAGTAAAGTAATAGTCTGCAAAAAGTACATTATTGCTAAATCCTTCGCTCTGCTCTGATGATAGAGTCTGCAAAAAGTACATTATTGCTAAATCCTTCGCTCTGCTCTGATGATAGAGTCTGCAAAAAGTACATTATTGCTAAATCCTTCGCTCTGCTCTGATGATAGATTCTGCAAAAAGTACATTATTGCTAAATCCTTCGCTCTGCTCTGATGATAGAGTCTGCAAAAAGTACATTATTGCTTAATCCTTCGCTCTGCTCTGATGGTAGTCGTTTTGATTAAAACGCTGATATTCAGCCACATCTGGTAAGATTGAAAGCCGACCCCAACATAGTTGGCAAAAAGCTAACTTATCGTAATCACTACAAAAAAGAAATTTAATATCAAAGATACATACCATCACGCCTGTATTCCCACAGGTTTAGGCAGAGCTGTACTAATATGAACCCACAGTTCACAGATAAGTTTAGGTTCCAAAAGTCCAAACTACTATAGATTTTCTTATAGAAAAATCCAATAACACTTTGCTCGACCTGAGAATCGAACTGAGGACCAGCGTAACAGTCGCGGTAATGACCACTAGACTATTAAAAGATGAAACAAACAAATCCATTGACATCACCTTTCCAGTAACGGGAACAATCCATTCAATCTATCAACGCGTCAATCTCAACAATTCACATTTCGTTCGTTCCATTCGTTCGCCGCAAACCAGCACCACTCGAGAACACCATAAAAGAAAGGTTGAGTAAGTAAATTGCAATAAAAGTCAAACAGATGTTTTTAGGGGGTGGCATAATAAAAAAGGGGGATGTAAAGGCAATATATCTTGGGGAATAGATTCAGCTCCTAATCAGGGTGTCTCGGCCCAGCCGCGTACCCTTTTCAACCCGCACACGATACGCAGCGGCGACTCTTATCTAATACCGTCTGGAGACGAGATGTACGAATGTGATGGAGTAAGTTTTTGCTATTTAAGTGTCTGTCGGACCCTGAATTGCCCACAAAAACGTAACACCAAAATAAATCGTAATCCAAACAATATTTTATAAAATTCATCATTCAATCTCACATACACAAACGCCCAGACACGGAACAACTACCTGTAATTCAATAATTGCTCCGTGTGGGGATCGAACCCACAACACGTGGCTCAGTCAATCGCTCAGCCGCTACACAGGCGTAATTCTTGTAGTTATTTTAATTAAATTTAATTTACTAACCTTTAACAAGTTAATCCAAATTAATAATACGGTAAAACAGTAAATAATAATTATCGGCACACGAGCGCTAATAGGGTTCACAAATAACGGGTTAATTGAACGAATGATTGAACGAAAATTAATTAAATTTATTAGCATAATGTGGTACATATTATACTTATGGGTAAATGGATGACTTAATTATAGTTTTGTTTATAACATACCACATAACATAACATATCATGACGCCATTATTCCCCGAAGGGTTAGGCAGAGGTGTACTATTTTTATTTTTAATCCGTGATAGGCTTACGCTTGACCGCCAGTTCGCCTGGTGTTAAGCGATACTGCGATCTACGATGGATGGATGGCGCGCTTGCCTAGAAGAAACCGATGCACTCGTGATTTGAAGACACCCAGATTATAACTATCGGGGAAGACCCACTCGGGAAGCGCATTCCACATTTCAGCGGTACGCATGCACACGCAATGTACACCCACAGTTCACCGGTATGTTTAGGTCTCATGTAATAGGGGGCGAGCCTATTGCCATTAATCAGACACAAATCCAGACTCCGAGCTGCTACTGAGAATTTCATAGAAGTTTTGTTTATATTTGTATAAAATTCATTTTACGCTAATTTGTATTTTCATGAAATAGATATTTTATTAACTGCTTCATTTGTCTAGTGGTTCTAAGTCATCACTGCTACGTTCGAGGTCTTGGGTTTGATTACCAGGTCGAGCAAAGTGTTATTGGGTTTTTAAATGAAAAACTCATTGCCAACTTGGAGTTTGGATTAGTACCCGGTTGCCATAGGCTCGCCCCCTATTACATGGGATACGGGCGAACTGTGGGGACATTGGTATACCGGCAGTATCTACCTATACATTAGCCTGTCTAACCCTTCGGGGAATACAAGCGTGATGACACGTACATATATATAAAAAAAAATTAACTAGCTATGTGGGTCGCACATTACTAGTATTCTTGTTAAGCCCTCGTGCTAAGCTAAATGCTTGTGTTACGAGTGGGTTCACGTTGGTAGTGCAATGGGTGAGCTTCGCACCGGCAACCACATGATCGCAAGTCCGACGCCCTAGCCATTAGGCTACCGGCGCTTACGAATTTAATATTGTATTACACAATATAGTTAGCTAAACTGTCTTATTGCTCTAGCGGTTGCAAGCACGGATGCTGACCATGAGGTCCTGGGTTTTATTCTTAGTTCAAGCTAAGTTTTATGGAATCATTTTATGAAAGTCTCAGTGACATCTTGGTGTTTGAATTCGTACCCAAATATGAAGCAGTATGTTATGTTTTGAAGTCGGAGAAATCTACTCTATTTAGTCACGAGATTCGTAGCTCTGTGTCGCACTTGTGTACGTCGCATTTTATTTGACACGTTTTCTTTTCTTCGGGAATAAGAGGGAATCCTACCATTGTAGGGAACCCTTACTACCTAAGAAGGGTTTCTGTCGTACTTTAATGAATTAATACCTATATAAATACAGTGGCGTAGCGTGTATTTCTGCCATTCGGGTAAACCTACAATTTGACGGACACTTTCTCAAAATCTGATCAGTAGTTTTTGAGCTACGATCGAACAACTATACAAGACTGTAACCATGCATACATAGACTGTTAAACTCATTACGCTTCCTTTCCTTAGTCGGGTATAAAGGTTAGGATCTCGATTGAGCTCGTCACCATAGAAGCTAGTTCTAAATAAGTATTAAGTTCCATTATTGACGTTGCTCCGAGACTCAGCGTGGACCTGGTAAATCGGATGAAATAAAGAAAATAAAATTCCCTGTTCCGCATAATCGCTTTTTAATGAAGATTTAGTGTGTTGGCGAATTTGTTTTGGATGAGAGAAGTAACATAGATAGTGTCGGTAGATTGTCAAGTTAACATACCATCACGCCTGTATTCCCCGAAGGGTTAGGCAGAGGCGTACTAATGTACACCCTCAGCTTGCCGGTATGTTTAGGTCCCATGTAATGGGGGGCGAGCCTATTGCCATTAACCAGTCTCAAATCCAGACTCCGAGCTGCTACTGAGAATTTCATAAAAAAACCCAATAACACTTTGCTCGACCTGGGGATCGAATCCAGGACCTCTAGCGTAGCTGTCGCGTTCGGGACCACTAAACTAATGAGGCAGACCATTGTCAAGTTATTCGGTTAAATCGGGGAAACTACTATATTTTAAGGGCATCAAACTCAAAGCAATAATATTAATTTCAAATTTCAATTAAATTTTCTATTAGGCATTCCTTAAAAATAAGAGTTTATTAATAAAGCCTAAAAGTAGCAAAAAATATTCTTTTAAGAAATAACATAACATAATCAACCCATTATATTGTCCCACTGCTGGGCACGGGTCTCCTCTCAGAATGAGAGGGATTAGGCTATAGTCCACCACGCTGGCCTAGTGCGGGTTGGCAGACTTCACATACCATCGAGAAAATCTCTCAGGCATGCAGGATTCCTCACGATGTTTTCCTTCACCGTTTAAGCGCGTGATAATTAACTATTTAATACGCACATGACTTCGAAAAGTCAAAGGTGCGTGCTTTGGGTTCGAACTCGAGACCTTTGACTTGGCAGTCCAACGGTCTTACCACTAGGCTATCACTGCTTTTAAGAAATAGAGAACTTATTTTGGAACCTACTATATTTTATTCGGTAATCATTTTAGAACTACTATTTTTGACCGACATAGAGTTCGCCACGCTACTTACTCCATACAGCTGTCTGTAGAAACTGCCTCATTAGTCAAGTAGTCCTAAGCGCGACTGATACGCTAGAGATTCGATTCCCAGGTCGAGCAATGTGTTTTTCTATGAAATTCTCAATAATTCAGTGTTTGGATTTGAGCCCGGTTAATGGCAATAGGGTCGCCCCCTACATAATCTACCCATTATTCTGACCTACAGCTGGGCAAGGTTCTCCTCTCAAAATGAGAGTAGCAATAGTGCACCACGCTAGGCTAATGGGGGTCGGCAGATTTCACATGCCGTCGAGAAAATCCCTCAGGCATGCAGGTTTTCTCACGATGTTTTCCTTCACCATTTAAGCGCGTGATAAAAAAATTTCGACTTTAAAAAATCAGAGGTGCTTGCCTTGTATTCGAACTCGAGACCTTTGACTTGGCAGTCCAATGGTCATGTCACAAGGCTATCACTAGTTTTACAGAAAATCTAAATCACAAGACCAAAGCACACGGTGAGCTCATTCTGCATAAATCGGATCGCTAATAATTAACAAAAATGTAAGGTGTTTGTTAATAATTTTAACATTAAGACTTCCTACACATCAGTCTGACCATGGATGCTGTAAAAGATTCGAAATGTTGAGAATTAAATAATAGTATTTTTTTTTATTCGTGATAGGCTCACGCTTGACTGCCAGTTCTTTTTTTTTATTCTCGATAAACTTACGCTTGACCGCCAGTTCGCCTGATAGTCCAGATTATATCTATCGGGGAAGACCCACTCGGGAAGCGCATTCGGGATTAAGATCGTAGAGACCTGATGCACACTCTCCGAAATGTATCCGATAAAAAACCGATAAGCTAACGTAGTAGCGATGTTCCAGACTTTGGAGTTTAGCCTGGACAAGGGAGTCGTTATCATAGCAGTGATAGCCTAGTGGTATGACCGATGGATTGCCAAGTCAAAGATCTCGAGTTCGGACCCAAGGCACGCACCTCTGACTTTTCGAAGTCATGTGCGTATTAAATAGTTAATTATCACGCGCTTAAACGGTGAAGGAAAAAATCGTGAGGAAACCTGCATGCCTGAGAGATTTTCTCGATGGTATGTGAAGTCTGCCAACCCGCACTAGGCCAGCGTGGTGGACTATAGCCTAATCCCTCTCATTCTGAGAGGAGACCCGTGCCCAGCAGTGGGACAGTATAATGGGTTGATTATGTAAGGGAGTCGCTGCCAAGGAGCTTTTTGGTGTGTTTCTCGCGAATATAAAACGAAGAAGGTCGTAAGAAGTAGTTTTATTTCATCAATGTTTAATATCAAATATAAGTACCTATTTTAGTAAAGAAAAAAATTCAATCGCGGGCAGGTTCGAACCTGCGTCTTCTGGTTTGATACACCAGACGCTCTGACCGCTAAGCCACCGCGAACCCCACCCGCCTGATTGATATTTGCCTTCACATTCTGAGTTTACGTCATAAGGTGTATCCTTCGAATCCCGTGATTGAATTTTTCCTTTACTAAAATAACTTTATAAACTTAGCATGGAAAATGCAAAAAAATCAGTACCTATTTAAGGTTTACGTTTGACCATTGAAAAACAAACAGAAAAAACGCAAAGTGATAACCTACCATACTAAACAACAATAAAACCAAACGACACTTGATGTTCAGAAACTTAATACAACTTTCCACATTACAGAAACCATTCAGATAGGTAGGTACTTAAAGTAAATTCGATTTTTTCTCCACAGTTTTGTGGGCCTTTCAAAGTTTTACCCAACTTAAAGCCAGAGGAAGTTTTTAACGTATTGAATTATAAAAGCCGTGAGTCTTCGAATTTATTAATAATTAAATTTATTAATTTCACGGGAAATTGTAGGGTAGTTTTATGTTAAGGTTTCCGTAACGGCTTTTTCGGAATTTGAATTATAAAATCCTTAAAAGTCGGAATGGAAAATTATTTCTATATTTTTTTTTTTCTGTCAGTAATTTTCTTCATTGTGGCTTCTATCACCTTCACGAAAATACATACATAGACTCACGCCGTTCTCCCACAGGGGTAGGCCGAAACTATAGACTGCCAATTGTTACGATTCTTGTACCTATACGATTTTCGCTTCTCCCACATTTATACATTTTCTCGAAAATCTTATGCATTAACTCCCATAAAAATTAATTAGCCTCTTAGTTGTTCTGAGCGCGACTGCTACGCAGGTCTGGTACAGGTCCTGGGTTCAATTTCCAGGTTGTGCAAAATGTTATTGGGTTTTTCTATGAAATTCTCAATAGCAGCTCGGAGTTTGGGATATTTGCCCAATTAATGGCAATAGGCTCGTTAGGAGCGAACAGTGGGTGTACATTAGTACGCCCCCGTCTAACCTTTCGGAGAATACAGGCGTGATGCTATGTTATGTTTTATAAATGGACATTCATCTAACATAAGAACGTTTAATCTACTTAGCTAAGTTTGAGTGTGAATTTCAACATTTCTCACTCAAAGGCGAAATGTTGAGAATTTTTATTAGTCCAACTGTTTTCGGGAACTGTCGCCAGATGGCGCATGGCGGTGCAAACAATTAAACGGAAAGTTGGCAGTTGAAGGATTTATTTTGAAAGCTTTTATGGGAGACTAGCTTTAGGGTCAGTGATCCGTAGTGAAATTTGAAATTACGTTCAAGCAAAAGACGAAACAATTTCCCAATTATGTGGACTAAACTCCATTTTCAAATTTCATTTTTAACTGCCTTGTTAGTGGTCCGGAGCGCGACTGCTACTCTAGAGGTTCTGGGTTCGAGTACCAGTTCTGACAAAGTGTTAGGTATTTGGTCAGTAGCAGCTCGGAGTTTGGAATTTGTGCCCGGTTAACGGCAATAGGCTCGCCCCCTATTACATGGGACCTAAACATACTTGCGAACGGTGAGTATATTAGTACACCTCTGCCTAACCCTTCGGGGAATACAGACGTGATGGTATGTTATTTCCCAGTAGGTAAACACAGCTATCATGTTTGACTACCCCGTGAAACTTTGTTGGGCGAGCACAGGTATTACATCATAATGCCAGATTGGATGACGTCATAAAACACATGTATGTGTTACCGTTGTTCCAAATGCTGACGTATTCAGAAAAATATTTCGGTGACAGAATTACTTATGAGGTGGTTTGGGTTAGAGATATTGTAACTTATAATTATGGTCATTGTCTTAAAATACTGAGCAGTAATTAGGTTGTGTATTAAATAACATACCATACCATCAAGCTTGTATCCTCGAAGGTTTATGCAGAGGTGTAGGTGATTAACCTAAACATCTACTGATTAATAGGAAGCGACCTTACTATCATTAACCGGGTACAAATCCCATCAATTTTAAGAGAGGTAGGGATTCCACTATGCCCATAGTGGAATCTAATAATTCCACTTATAATTGGAGCTGCCCGACTGGGGAAGAACCTCCACATTGCAGAAAATCGTAGCCAAATAACATAGCTCCGTGCTATGTTGTGTTCCTAACGGTGAGCAAGGTTGCCAGAGCTCCGCGAGGAAGCGCTGTTTTGGCAGAAAGGGTAAGCATCACGCATTGTTTCCTATGCTGTCAGCCCAACTATTTTTCCTTGATTTTTCAGGGTCGGCAACGCGTGAGTGATACCCCTGGTAACCGCTTACCATCCGCCGCATGGTTGTTTGCCACCTTAGTGGTATAAAAAAAATCTCAGAGCTACTTCTGAGAATTGCTTGACTTAGGAATCAAAACCAGTACCTACTTCGTACTACAACTTAAAAAAAAACATTGTCCCACACTAGGATTTTCTCCTGTATCGTCAGTACATTTACAAACACAAATTCTCACATACACAAACGCCCAGACCCGGAACAACTACCTGTAGATCATACAAATATTTGCTCCGTGTGGGGATCGAGTCGAGTCCACAACACGTACCGCAGAAGCTGATCGCTCAGCCGCTATGCCAAACGTGTCGTGTAGTGCTTTGGACCACTAGATCAATGAGAGAGTTACTCAAATACCTAATTGATTTCCAAAAGAATTACGTAAGGATTATTGACCGTTAAAGTTTCACTGGAGTTTAGCACTGGTATAACTTTACTATTTTTGGAAGGCAAGATACTATTCGTAACAATGGTATTACGTAGCCAGGAAAGGCGAGTACAATCACGAGTGAATCGGTTTCTTCTAGGCAAGCGCGCTCCATCGTAGATCGCAGTATCGCTTAACATCAGGCAAACTGGCGGTCAAGCGTAAGCCTATAACGAATAAAAAAAAACTCGGCGCAAAGATGGGGTCATAAATATTTTTTTTTTATTGTTTAAGTCGGCAAATGAGCTGACGAGCCGGCTGGTGGTAAGGAGTCATCGCCGCCCATGGTCACCTGCAACACCAGAAGAGTTACTGATGTGTTGCTGCTCATAAGAGCCCCTATGGCAGACTGCCAGAGCCGCAGCTTACAAACTAGCCTTACTAATTTCGATATTTCTTACTGGTCTCTCACACTTACGCGATATTTCTGCAAAAACACTTGCACGTGTGTCAAATCATATTATGGACTTTTGTCACTTAAAGTTATTTTGATTAAACTACACGATTTTTTCATTATCCGATAGAGGAGTAGAAAGTCGAACCTACCACCTTTTAGAATTGCAAATAAATGTTACATGGAGTAAGATAACCATGCTATAGACCCTATCACACAATTAAATACATTATTGATGAACTACCGAAGCCAAATGTTTTAGACGAGTCTATAAATATTGGATCCTTTTATTTGTCAAACAATACGTTCGTTTGCTTTTCAAAACAAACAATAACAGGAGAATGATGTAGATTCTAGAAAATAAATATACAATGTGAAAATGTAAGTCTCATAAAACTCAATTAAATAAATATTGTTTAACAATAGTTACATGTTTGAATAAGATATTCTGATTCTATTGACAACGAAAAAACATGTTTACTTACTTTTAATTTTTTTTTATTCGTGATATGGCTTACGCTTGATCGCCAGTTCGCCTGATGTTAAGCGACACTGCGATCTACGATGGAGCGTGCTTGCCTAGAAGAAACCGATTCACTCGTGATTCAGATACTTTTAGTCAGATGTTTTAGTTTTTTCAGTAAAAGATTTGATGAGTTATATACGAGTAGCTTAATAGTTATTAGCTATAGCGCACTATCAGTCAACATGTCCTTTCTCTTGGATCGTCGCTCGCCGAATGACTGACTGTGGCTCGATCTGCGAAGTGCGAAGCGCACTCGTACTCTGACTTGCACCACACCCCACCATTCGACATTATAATTTTTCGTATTTATGTAGTTTAATATTTTATTTATTTATAGTTATTTTAAAATAATTTAAGTACAGTACATTAGTTTATTTTATTATATTATATTTATTCATGTTCTCTGTGGCCGTGTGTCACTGCTAGGGTGCCAACTGAAAACCAGCGCTGGGTATTAAATATGCCCAGCATAATGCTGAGCTGGCAACCCATTAGAGGCAAGCATGCCGACAGCATTTCATGTTGATCGTGTTTTATTTGCTCATTTTATATGTGTGTGTTGTACGGGAACTTGTCTCAATAAATTTATTTTTCTTTCTTTCTTCTTTCTTTCTAGTCTAGGCTCCTACTCTACCATTTCGCCCAAAATAATTCACTGGAAATAAATGTAAGCGAATTTAATTCCTTATAACTTTAACAAGTTTGGAGCTATCTTCAGGCCGCTTATTTCCAGTGAAGTAGTAGTAGACGAATTGGTACGGTAGGAACCTAGATTAGCGGTATCCGAATCTGAATAATAACACATTTTGTTAAAATATTGTTTGGATCACGATTTATTTTGGTATTATGTTTTTGTGGACAATTTAGACTCCGCCGGTCCCTTAATTTCGATTCTTTTAGAATTCCGATTCGATTACAAATATTGCACGACTGTTCAAAGCTGTACTTAAAATCTAATATGGACCACACACAGTATTTTACAAATACATACTTAATTAGTAATTAAATCGAGTCAACAAAGTAAACAACATATCGATTTTGCAAGTAACGCATGTTTTTAATTAGATATGTAACATAGATAATGCTAATTATAATACTCTGTGGTGAGTTTACTGATTTTTCAATTCGCCTATCATGGTCAGTCACTTAGATGTCTTGACGGGGACAGTGCCCGACAGAAGTGTTAACACAAATAAATATTACATCTATACTAATATTAGAAAGCTGAAGACTTTGTTTCTTTGAACGCGCTAATCTCAGGAACTATAGGTTGGCATTGAAAAATTCTTATTGTGTTGGATAGTCCATTTATCGAGTAAGGTTATAGGCTACGCCTCTTAGGAACAGAGCAGTGCGGGTGAAACCGCTGGCGGATCGCTAGTATTATTGCTTCACGGGTCTAGTAATTTGATTTCTTAATTTCTGGGTTCAATTTCAAGGTCGAGCAGTGTAATTGGAGTTTTCTTCTGGGTGTCTTTAAAATCACGAGTGAATCGGTTCTTCTAGGCAAGCGCATGTCTAGTGTAGTGTAGTAGTGTGAAGCGTAATCTATCAAAAATAAAAAATAATAATGCCAGCAGAAGTTAGGATTTGTGCCCGTTTAATGGCAATAGGCTCGCCCTTAGTTAGATGGGAACTAACACCATACCGGGAACAGTGGGTGTACACTTACGTGGGAGAGCCATGCTTCGGCACGAATGGGCCGGTTCGACCGGAATGATACCACGGTCCCACAGAAAACCGGCGTCAAACAACGCTTACGTTGTGTTTCGCCGAGTGAGTGAGGTTACCGGAGGCCCAATCCCCTTTTAAAAGGTCGGCAACACTCTTGTGACTCCTATGGTATTGCGGGTGTCCATGGACGGCGGTAATCGCTTACCATCAGGCGATCTGCGAGGCTTGCCCTCCTATCCTATAAAAAAACACACTTTTGCCTAACCTTTTGCAGATTACAGGATTATTAAACATGATAAAGTTTGGTAATTTACTTATTTTAACCCCCTCCTACACGATAATTAATAGATACTATGAATAGATGTAGAGTGTTTAAGCAAGAATAATAATTAAGCTAAATTATTTTTAATCTTCATTGTAATTTAATCTTAAAATTATTTAAATTTTAATCCATTACCTATGCAGTGAAAATGCAATCTCATCAGACGCATTAATATTTAAATGGAATATCAATGTAGTTATGAGTTTTGTCGGCAATAGTACAAAACTAAGTGCACTCGTGTCACTCAATTTGAATAAGCGTGATGGAGAAGTAGAGAGTTATACGCGGACAGCGATTTTATAAAGGTGTACAAGGTTATTTTTTAATGACTGTCAAAATGGCTACTATTCTGTTAAAGAATATTTGGGCGATAAAATGTATACATTATTATGTAATGTAATCAATAATGTTTTGAAATGGGATATGTAATTCATGAGTATTAAATGTATGAGACGTTGATTATGTTGAAATAGATTCTTTATTTATTTTCCATTTTGTATGTAGGTAATTCCGACCATTTAATTTAATTTAACATATAATTTTTAAGCCGATATTTGTATGCCTCTCATGGTGAAATATAGTGAAACAATAATATTTATTATTTCGAACAAGTTTGTACTTATCATCTATGTTTAACAAATAAATTATTTTGATTTTGATTTTGAAATTTACAGAGACTGTTCAGAATCGATAATATTTTCGATCTACGAAATAAAAGATTTTTTTCACATGATTTTATTCCTGTCCCCCTCTTAATTACAGAAGCGTAGATATAGTTACTACTACATAATTCAGTTCAATAACCTATAGTAAACATTAATACATAAGTTTGACAGGACACGCACGCGACAAATCGATCAATTCAATTTTTTGAAATGAATGTTTTTACAATATATTGTGTTAATTTTACAATAATGTTTAAAATAAACTTTGGCTGCCATTCTTTGAAATTTAACCCTGTAAACTATCATAATTTAATATACCATCACGCCTGTATTCCCCAAAAGGTTAGGCTGAGGTATACGCACAGTTCGCCGGTATTTTTAGGTCCCATGGAATAGAAGGCGTGTCTATAGACATTAACCGGGCACAAATTCAAATTCCAAACTGCTACTGAGAATTTCATAGAAAAACACAATAACACTTTGCTCAACTCGGGAATCGAACCCAGGACCTCTAGCGTAGCAGTCACGTTTGAGACCTCTAGACTAAGGAGACAGTTAGAGACGTACAATTCAGGTACATGTTATAGTTAAAAATAATTATTTTGCGAGACGAAGTTAGTTGCTCCGATAATTTCTATTCCCTCTAATTTGTTTAAATACTATTATTTATTTGTCTATCCGGGATAAATGACGTACCATCATTATATGTACACATATGATTAAACGCTATTCGCTCCTCACTCAGACTAGCTTGATGTCAATTAAACTACCCTCCTATAACTGATACGGAGCATTTTATCAGACAATCTTAAATACGTCAAGAAACTAACAATTACTGCGTCTGGTTTGACTGCCACATCTTATTTGCTAGCGGCAGCTCGCAGCTTTACTTGGTATGTCCAAATTATTTTTTGGGAAACTGTTCTGAATTCTGGCATTCTGGAAGAAGAAAAAGGTAAATACAACGGTAAGGTAAGGTTAAGAGCACCCTAAACCGACGATCAGGTGGAGTGTCGACTTGCTAAAGGCTGCTGGCAGTGACTGGACGAGGCAAGCTGAAGATTTGGATTGAGATTAATTAATCTCCTCATACATGATCATCGGTTTCATCATCATCATAATTATATTCGTCCACTGTTGCATGTAGGCCTCTCCTAGTGAACGCCACAGAGGCGCGGCAAGTAGAAATCTGTAGTCTCTGCTTACCCCAATAGGAGACAGGTGTGAAGGTATGTACGTAGTTATTTCGACCGTAGTAACTTCGACCGTAGTAATTTCGACCGTAGTAATTTCGACCGTAGTAATTTCGACCGTAGTAATTTCGACCATAGTAATTTCGACCGTAGTAATTTCGACCATAGTAACTTCGACCATAGTAATTTCGACCATAGTCATTTCGACCATAGTAATTTCGACCGTAGTAATTTCGACCGTAGTAATTTCGACCGTAGTAATTTCGACCATAGTAATTTCGACCGTAGTAATTTCGACCATAGTAATTTCGACCATAGTAACTTCGACCGTAGTAATTTCAACCATAGTCATTTCGACCATAGTAATTTCGACCGTAGTAATTTCGACCGTAGTAATTTCGACCGTAGTAATTTCGACCATAGTAACTTCGACCATAGTCATTTCGACCATAGTCATTTCGACCATAGTAATTTCAACCATAGTCATTTCGACCATAGTAACTTCGACCGTAGTAATTTCGACCATAGTAATTTCGACCATAGTAATTTCGACCGTAGTAATTTCGACCATAGTAATTTCGACCGTAGTAATTTCGACCGTAGTAATTTCGACCGTAGTAATTTCGACCATAGTAATTTCGACCGTAGTAATTTCGACCGTAGTAATTTCGACCGTAGTAATTTCGACCATAGTAATTTCGACCGTAGTAATTTCGACCGTAGTAATTTCGACCATAGTAATTTCGACCGTAGTAATTTCGACCATAGTAATTTCGACCGTAGTAATTTCGACTGTGGATAGATGGATAACTACATGACGATAAAGTAATTGTAATAAAACTATTTTTTATGGATTGCGTTATAATTATATTATATCAATTCCTGACGTTACGGATCCTTTATAGCATTCATAGTCATTTGTAGACTGAGGTGTCGGATGTCTTAATATTAAAAAAAAACGATTTATAAAATGTAAGGCGTGGCCCGGCGGCGCGTATGAAGATGTATGAATGTAAGAGAAACAAAAGATGTATGCAAGACTCGTAGCAAGTGGTGGTCTATAATTTCTGCTTTCCTTTGTAGGACAAAGGCGTGATTGTATGTATGTAAAATGTAAAGTAGCTATTGGTAATGTTAACATTAAGATTTTTTTTTTACTTTCTTTTTGTGATTTTTTTGCATTTTCCAGGAATGCTTGCTTTTCAATAGATGTCGCCAACGTCACCTTATGACGTAAATTCGGAATGTGAAATCAAATTTCGATCAAGCGGGTGGGACTCGCGGTGGCTTAGTGGTCAGAGCGTCTGGTGTATATAACCAGAAGACGCAGGTTCGAATCCTGCCCGCGATTGAATTTTTCCTTCACAATAACTTCTTTTTACTTTGTTTATTTTCACAAACAATGCTGTAACTATAACACCCTCGTTATATATTTCTACTATGGATATGTGAATGAATGCGAGCATAACAAAATTAGTACAACCCTGACTTAATGGAACGGGGTAGGAGCAATAAGGCACATGTGCGGAATATTAATTCTAGTATTAGTGCAGTATTAACTGAGATATAAGCGTTTCTATTATAAGAGGAAATGGAAGAAAAATACGGATTGTTCTAGATAATTTTTATTCTTTCATTATATCGGTTGACTTGGAAAATAATGAAATAAAATATTTGAACAAACTATTATACCAATTTGTGTGTTATTCAGAGGCTAAAAAAGCCTGTCAAGCATTTATTAATGGTTAAGGGTATTACATTGTCCAATGACCTTGAGGATTTAGTCTGTGCTAGTATTTGTTAGTCACAGGCATTACGGGGGTGCTAGTGAGGTTTCGGGTATTTCTTTATTATTTCAAAACATTCAAAGAAATAAGAAAATAAAAACAATACAAATTGTTAATTACGTCATTAAAATTTTTTTGTTATAAAATTCATGACTAACTATTAAGCCATTAAAGAGAAAAAATACAAATTAGGTTAAAAAAGGCCTATTTACTTCATTTATTCAATATTAATCCAAACGTCTCTGCCTCTCTAGCCTAGTGGAGATGTCAGCAAACGAGCCACCTGATGGCACAGGTAAGTAGTCATCCCCGCCCATGGACACCTGCAACACCAGAGCAGTTGCAGGTATCCACAATGCCTGGGTGACTGCAGACTGCTCGAACCCCAAAAAACGAGAAGGACCTGGCTCTCACGCGCAAATGTCGAAATTTACACCGGGTACTTTACGACAGTAAACTCCTCCGACGTGACGATCTTACGCACTTGTGACTCCTCTGGTGTTGCGGGTGTCCATGGGCGGCGGATCGCTTACCATCAGGCGATCCGTCTGCTCGTTTGTCCCGTAAAAAAAAATCAGAAGTCAGTCAAAACCCAAGAGTGTCTACCACCGAGCAAGTCAGATATTTCCTTACGAGATGCCTATCTGACTAGCAATGAGGAAATGTATTCTAAGCCATCTCCCTTTGGAGATGTTCTAAGCCATCTCCAAAGGATTTCGATAAAATCGGTAAAAGATAATTTGATTTCAACGTCTAATATTTGTGAATCACACATCAGTAACTACAATAATAAAAAAAAGTGGTCGCTGTCTATGCGTTTGTGTAATATCGTATTGGTCATAGATCTTTGGCACGGTTCCCGGTACAGTCGCGATTTATGTGCACTGAATATTTATATTCTGCGGTGAAATATATTTAAGTTTTGAAATGGTTTTGTATTTGTTTGATCATAGTTTTGTATTTATGACAGTTGTGATTGGAAATGCGACTATATAAAATTTTTATGCAGTTATCTATGTAGATTTAGTTTGGTTTTCCCCTCTGAGTATGAATTAAATAATAATAATAACAATTCATAACTATATTTTAAATTTGGAACAAAGTAAAAACCTCAAAGTTTCGGATCTCCTGCAGTAACAAAGGAGTATCCAAAGAGTTTTTACTGGCTCTTCTTCATACCCGCGTCTTCTGGTTAGATACACCAGACGCTCTGACCGCTAAGCCACCGCGAACCCCACCCGCCTGATTGATTAATTTCAATCGCGGGTTCGAATCCCGCCCGCGATTGAATTTTTCCTTTACTAAAATAACTTTATAATCTTAGCATGGAAAATGCAAAAAAAATCACAAAAAGATAATTTATATGTAGGTAGGATAACCAGTATGATGGTTTGATTGAAATAAAACATTTTGTCTTTGATTTTGAAGACTTGATAGCCGTTGGACCTGATATGATTCTGGTCTTAGTCATAATTCTTTATCGATATCTGCGTACATTGATTGCCTGCTAATATGACCGAGGATGTGTCTTTATCCTATCCTGTTGTCTGACACATTGACTCCCTACTAGGTGTGTGACTCCCGACACACACTGAAGTGGATTTAGAGAGTAAGAATCCCACACTCTCCGGTCTTATCTCATAAGATCGGTCGCCTTTGAAAGTTTTTCCTCATTAAGGCGGATCGTTCCGCCCGCCCGCCAAATTCAAATTTCAAGTGGTTTTTCCCAGTTTGTAGGTCTATCATAACTTCTACAGTCATGGCAATGGTAATTGCGACATTAACTATACAACATTCACAACTGAGAACTAAAACCTTTACTTACAAATCCTTAATGCCAAAAACTGTGTAATTGGTCAAAATTGTCATTTTACGCAACGGTTATGATTTTTAAGCAACGGTAAACCGTTGCTTAAAAATCAATCAAGTTAAACATTGTGAATTTTGTATAGTTAATGTCGCAATTATTGCCATGAATCTAGAACTTATTATAGCCTATACCTACAAACTGCGAAAAACTACTTGAAATTTGAATTTGGCGGGCTCATGTGAACGATCCGCCTTAAACAAAAAATAAGATTATGAATTTTGACACCATTAACAAATAAAACCTGTGTGATATTACCATGTGTGCGCGACTGTACCTATCACATCTCACGGAAGTGGTCGACGTGATTCGGGGTGACAAGTGTGAAAGGTTTGAATCACAGATAACTGGTGCAAGTGCCTCGCTGTGTATGCGAATTGCGAGCATCATTTTTTATCTATGATATTTTTGCAACACTGTGGTTTTTGCGAGTTTTGGAAGGTTCTGGATTGTTTTTGAAGTTTAGATGATAGGAAAGGTAAACATATTACGATATATCTACTGATACCCTATTACCAGGTCGGGATTAAGCCATGTACAGTCAACAGCACATTGATATCCATAACTGTCAAATTTCTTTTCTTTTTATGCGATGCGTCTGCTCGTAGCTGCAGACGCATCGCCTGATGGTAAGCGATTACCGCCGCCCATGAACACCATAGGAGTCACGAGTGCGTTGCCGACCTTTTAAAAGGGGATTGGGCCTCCGAAAATTCAATCGATTTCCAATTTAATCTCCATATAATAGAGTTTATTATCTATTGGGGAAATTTGACAGTTTGTGGCAACTTAATGTACTGTGCAGTACGATTGAAATTGTCAGAAGTTGTCTGCAAGTGGTTAAGCAGTGGCAGAAAAATAATAAAATTTTATCATGCGTACCGCTGAAATGTGGAATGCGCTTCCCGAGTGGGTCTTCCCCGTTATACACCTTGACATTTAAGTCGTTTGGAGCCGAAAGGACGATATTACACTCATCATTAGGAATACCTTTTACTATGGAATCTACCCTGAAATCACGAAAAAAAAACAGCTCTTCCATACATTTTGTCGAGTTCAGTGTACACAGATGTATGGAACAGCTTTTTTTTCGTGATTTCAGGGTTGATTCCATCCGATCCGTCTGCCCGTTTGCCATCCCATAAAAAAAGCTCACTTCAGACACCCACATTAATTTTGACTGTACGTAATCACAATCATAGATTTTTTTTTCTTTCTTTTAGAAAAACGTTGCCCCACACTAGGATTTTCTCCTGTATTGTGGGTGCGTTTACAAACACAAATTCTCACATACACAAACGCCCAAACTCGGAACATCTACCTGTAGATCATACAAATATTTGCTCCGTGTAGGGATCGAACCCATAACACGTTGCGCAGAAGCCGATCACTCAGCCGCTACGCCAAACGTGTCGTCAAAATATATAAATAGATAGATAGAGTATTCTTTATTGTACACCAAAAGGACATGTCAGAAAATAAAGAATAATATACATCTTGAAAAAAGTACAATTGGCGTTCTTATCACTAAAAGCAATTTCTTTCAGACAACCATTGGATGGACAAAAATCGAGGCAAACCAGATAACGTGTCATATTAACACGCGTAGGTGCCAACTTTGTCAACCCATTATACTATCCCACTGCTGGGCACGGGTCTCCTCTAAGAATAAGAGGGATTAGGCTATAGTCCACCACGCTGGCTTAGTGCGGGTTGGCAGACTTCACACGCCATCAAGAAAATCTCTCAGGCAGTTCCTCACGATGTTTTCCTTCACCGTTTAAGCGTGTGATCATTAATTATTTAATACGCACATGACTTCGAAAAGTCATAGGTGCCTTGGGTTCGAACTCGAGACCTTTGACTTGGCAGTCCAACGGTCATACCACTAGGCTATCACTGCTTCTTTAGCTTACCCACCAACTTAAAACGAATTTAAACGTTTGAATGATTCCAGTCCCCAAGGTACCACATAGGCAAGGCAATTACATAAATACAAAACATATTACATACTAGATTCTCACATTCCAATTTCTGGACTTCAAAGGCAAAATCAAACTTTATGATACCACCCACCTACAAATATATTCACGAAAGTAAATAAACTATAGAAATGTCCTTTCGATCTGAACTAGTTTTATCTAATCTAACATCAGTATTGAATCCCATGGCTATAAATAATTATTAGCAATTTAGAGTTGGAATGCTTCGGGGTATTAGGCTGCGTGCAGACAGAGCCTTGAGTTTGTAGACTTTATTAACTCCGAGTAAGTTCCCTGGCTATATGGCAGTTAATTCCAAATTCTGTTCCATTTTTTTACTTATTTCCATTTTTCGTTCCATTTTTTACTGCCTCATTAGTCTAATGGTCCCAAGCGCGACTGCTACACTAGAGGTCCTGGGTTCGATCCCCAGGTCGAGCAAAGTGGCACCGCACCGGGCACAAATCCAGATTTCGAGCTGGTATTAAGAATTTCATAGAAAAACCCAATAACTGGCAATCGAACGCAGGACCTCTAGCGTAGCAGTTGCGCTTACAACCACAAGAGAAATGAGGCAATATCTCTCAGTAATAGAATCTTTAAGCAAGCAGAAATATCAAGTTGGTAGTGTATAATCTATACATATACTCGTAAAATGCTTTGTCCTGAATGACTGACTGACGGATCAACGTACAGCCTAAACCGCTGATCGTAGAGACCTGAAACTTGGAGGCTGTGTTCTTTGTATGACGTAGGCATCCGATAAGAAAGGATTTTCCGAAATTCTACCCCTACTGACTGCCTCATTAGTCTAGTGGTCCCAAGCGCGACTGCTACACTAGAGGTCCTGGGTTCTATCCCCAGGTCGAGCAAAGTATTATTGGGTTTTTCTATAAAATTCTCAGTAGCAGCTCGGAGTCTGGATTTGTGCCCGGTTAATGGCTATAGGGTCGCCCCCTATAACAAGGGACCTAAACATACCAGCGAACTCTGGGTGTACATTAAGTACGCCTCAGCCTAAACCTTCGGGGAATACAGGCGTGATGGTATGTTGGTGGTGAAAAGGGGGATGAAAGTTTGTATGAAAGTCATTTTTAGCGGGTGAAACCGCGGTGTACAGCTAGTTATATATAATATTATATACATGTCTGTCACTGTGTAAGTTGGCGAGTAGTCGTGATGTTTGAAGAGGGTTCAGCGATGCGTGCGTCAGCATAATGAGATATATTACTGTATTATATTAGACAGGTTTTTGAACTCCAGCCAAAGCTCGTACCTACGTGTTTATGTACATAAATATACATCCATTTAAGTTAAAATATTTAATATCCACATCATTTCTTAATTAGCATCAGAAATTTCATTGAGTAAATCATAGTAAATCAACATTTTTTTTAAACAAAGCTCTAAAAAGAAGAAAATGGTATAACTTAAAAACGGCTATCATTATTGAATGCAATATATTAATGCTATAAATTATAGAACATTTCATATCTCTGCTATTGACCGGTGAAGAGTTCCTTTATCTACCTACCATAAAAATGCATTTTAATTGGAACTGAATCAACATGTAAAAATTCAACTTCGTAGGAAGTGATTCTAATTCAGCTGGCAAGATTTCATCTAAACATACAAACATTGCGAGCTGATTAAACATAACATAACATAATCAACACATTATACTGTCCCACTGCTGGGCACGGGTCTCCTCTCAAAATGTGAGGGATTAGGCTATAGTCCACCACGCTGGCCTAGTGCGGGTTGGCAGACTTCACACGCCATCGAGAAAATCTCTCAGGCATGCAGGTTTCGGCACGATGTTTTCCTTCACCGTTTAAGCGCGTGATAATTAACTATTTAATACGCACACGACTTTGAAAAGTCAGAGGTGCGTGCCTTGGGTTCGAACTCGAGAAATTTGACTTGGCAGTCCAACGGTCATACCACTAGGCTATCACTGCTACTGCTATTAAAAGCTTGTAAAAATGACGCTATAATCCCAAATATTAAGGCAGAGGTGTACTTACGTACACCCACTGCTCACCGGTGTGTTTATGTACCATGATGGGGCGAGTCTATTGTCATTAATCGGGCATAACTTGAAATACCTGCTAATAATAACCAAATAACACTGCTCGACCTGCGAATCGAACTCAGGACCTCACGCTTAGCAGTCTTGCTCGCGTCTAGTAGGTACATCAAAGAGATTGTAAACATTGACTACAAAAACAAGTATCGTCTATCAAACCCTTTATAATTTCCAATCCGTGATAAAATGTGTATAATCGTAGGGTTGTCGCACATTTGTTAACTCAATTACTTGTCCGAGTACATAACACTTACAATAATTTAATTAAAATACATTTACATGGACGTTGACCAATTGTTAGATAAAATAGCAGTGAGCGGGTTTAAAGGACACAGCCCACTACATCGTACCATACTATGAGAGTAATAAGTATCAAGATCGTGACTGGTTTTAAAATTTTATTTAATTATAGTTTGTTTTTTATGAAAAAAATACAGATATAAACAATTTTTTGTATTTTAGAGTTATAACTATAATTAAACTCTTGTGTTATTTAAAACAAAATCTATTGACCATAATAAAAATGTGCTTAATCTATCAAAAAATTAAGTTAGTTTTTTTTTAATTTCTACAGAATTACTGATTAAAACATATGAGGAATTCCAATTACAACCGAATGTATAAAAGGTATCAATCCAATCCAAGTAGCAGTCATATCCATCCATAATACAAAACAAAGCCCCCCCGCCGCGTTTTTCTATCTGTTTGAACGCGATAATCTCAAAAACTACTCAACGGATTTTCATATGGTTTTCATCATTAGGTGGCGCGATTAATGAAGAAGGTTTTAAGCTATTTAACATTACACTACGATTCCTAGGAACGGTCCTACAGCTAGTAATCTAAACTTACATAAATTAAATTGTAACTGGTCGATGTCTGACATAAGACATATTTAAGAAAAAATAGAATGAGGGGTCTGTATATTAGCAATAGAAGCCAAGATAATTATCTTTATTTAGTATTTTTGTTTGAATGGTTTGATAGGATTTAGTGGACAGACTCATTTAGTGATAATTGTATAGTTCTAGAGTAAAAGCGGCCTTGTAAATTAGTGTAATGTATCTTGTTTTCTTTTGTTTTATTTTTCCAAGTGACGTTTTATTTATTATTTATTATTTACTATTTCAGGACATTTTTTTTTGTTGTGTTAACAATAATTTGTAAAGTGTGAGTATTGTGTAGACTGATGTTACAATCACAAAACCTATGATAAGTCTTTCGATTTTCTGGCAGTTAGAGGCTGTCATGCTCACTTAAATGTCCTGCTGATGGTGGCGTTGTGTGTCGGGTTGTTTTATTCCCTACAACTTGGTTGAGTCGAACAACGCTGATACACACGTCATGCTCGTGAACGGGTGCTGTCTGTCGGGACTGGTCAACTCTTACATGCCATGTCAATCCGGATTCAGTTATGTTATCTTTTGGAGGGTAACCTACTTTTGTCACTCACATCAAACTCCACAATACTCACATTGATAGAATAAAAAATATGTAAACATCAATTATTTATTTAAAAGAGTATCTATGGAGTTTCTTGCCGGCTCTTCTCCATAAGACCTACTATTTGGAACCGTGCATGTAGTTTTGACATTTCAAAAGTACCTGTATATGGTCTAATTGAAATAAAAAATTTGAGTTTGAGTTTGAGTTTAGTTTAATAATATGCTCGATTAAAATCTAAGATGTCGCCGCAAATTGACAATTAAACACTATCTGTATTCATATAAATACAACCCAACTCACTCATTGGGTCACTCATCCCAAGCCATTACCACAGAAAGCGTGTCTTCTTGCAGATAGCCTAGTCAGCTTCGAGCTAAATTAATGCTCTTACAAATAAAAAGCAAATGTAAAACACAAATATATAATATTTCATAACAGCAGTAACAAACACAACGCTACGGTACGGAACCATTTAAAAAGCATAAAAAACAGTACAATCCCTAATTAACCCTCAAAAGTGCGCTGGTATTGTAGACCAGAGACATGAATTTGCAATTTTGAGGTCCGGCCGTCTTTAAAAAAGAATATCGGAAGCGGCGTAAGGGTTAGGCTCGTAGCGATCCAGAATGCACATTTAGGTAAAAAGTACCTATGCTCAAAATTATAAAGCCTTATTTCAATTATGGAAAATATTTTAGCAGGTAAATGTGTAGGTTGAAAAGATTATAACATAACATAACATACCATCACGACTGTATTCCCCGAAAGGTTAGGCAGCTGCGTACTTAATGTTCACCCACAGTTCGCCGGTATGTTTAGGTCCCATGTTATAGGGGGCGAGCCTATAGCCATTAACCGGGCACAAATCCAGACTCCGAGCTGCTACTGAGAATTTCATAGAAAAACCCAATAACACTTTGCTCGAGCTGGGGATCGAACCCAGGACCTCTAGTGTAGCAGTCACTCCCAAGCGTGACTGCTACACTAGAGGTCCTGGGGTCCACTAAACTAATGAGGCAGTCTAAAAAGATTATTATTAACAAAAACATTGAAAATAAAATAAACTATTTTTATTAATAGGTAAACATTTTCAAAATTAATTAATTGATATTTCGGCTTACCTAAAACCTTTATTCAACCGCCAAGACTAACTAAGTAGCTAAGTAACTAAGGTTTCATGGTATTAACCAATAACCATATATTATCATAGAGGAAAACATTGTGGAGAAACTTGCATGCCTGAGAGAATATTCTCAACGGCGCGGCGTGTGAAGTCAGTCTACCCGCAATAGGCCAACATACCTAGTAGATACAGCCATACCGCTCATATTTTGAAAAGAGATCCGTACCCAGCAGTGATATGGTGAATAAGTTGATGGTGATAAAGATATATTTTTAAACCAAGAATTTTATGAAGCTGGAATATCCGAAACAAAAATCTATCCGAAACCGTCACTGAATCCGATACTACGTTTCGAAAATTTTCGGATAGGGGCAGAGTAGATACTCGTATATTGTGTTTCTCTCTAACAATTTCTAAATAATTAAATATTTGTAACCGAAAATATACCAAAATGTTTCGGATATTTCCGAAATAATGTTAAATCCGAAATGTCATATCCATAACTTCGCTGTTTTAAATGATCACTCTCTTAAGCCTTACCCCAACATATTTTTATCTTGAAAAGTATTAAAAAAAATATGCGAGCAGTACCAGTACGAACTTAAGTTTTGTTTAGATTGTTTGAGGTTTTACAACTGTAGTCGTGTTTTACAGCATATATTTGCAATTAAGACCCATTAACCTTAAAATATTATGGGATTGTTGGACCAAGTAATTCATTGTTTTGTTAAGAGCAATTGAAATATCACACACACATTGGCACATTGGCCTAAGGAGGCCAATGTGCCAATGGGCAGTCGCGCTAGAGATAGTGGGTTCGATTCCTAGATCGAGCAAAGCCTTAATGGGTCTTTCTATGAAATTCTCAGTAGCAGCTTGGAGTTTGGGATTTGTGCCCGGTTAATGGCAAAAGGCTCCCATATTACATGAGACCTAACATACCGGCGAACTGTGGGTGTAAATTAGCCCTCTGCCTAACCCTTCGGGGGATACTGGTGTGGTATATGACGTTATATTAGTCCGACTGGCTAATTCGTCCGCCTATGCACATACCTATGTCGTATGTGGAAGGACCATTTGATGTCACAGGCAGTGATCTCTGCAGCAGGCTGTGCTTCCTCCACCGTAGACCTCATCCTAGCCCCGGAGGTAAGATTGAAGTCGAGAGCCCATTTTTACTACCAAGTTAAATCAAGATGGCTACGTGCTAGTGATAGGTACTAATGATGTTGGTGGCGTCTGTAAGTTGCAGATTATCTTATAACAATAAAAAATATGTTCTATTCTGGACGCACCAGTCACCGATGGAGAACGCTTAGATACCTAAACAGTAAAAAGTGAGAAACTTAGCAAGAAAAGATAATGAAATAAAATACGCGAAAAATAGTTTTATTTCAATATCTAATATACGCGTAAGTATCAGAAACCAGTATAACAAAAGATATTTCCAGAAAATAAATATTTTATGTAAGGAAACGGCGACGTTATTACAATGTAGAATTGTAAGCTACTTAACCGCTTTGAGCGCGAACCTAATGTGTTGTTCCAATCTTGTTGACTCAAGAGAGGCTGTGGGAAAATACCCTTTGTGGGAAAATGTTATGCCCATGGGGGATGGCTAGGAATACAACATTTCCTTCCTTCTCAGATGTCGTCAGATGGGAAATGCCGGCGCCATCTAGTTAAAAATTTAAACATTAGCTTTAAAAAATCTATTAAATACGTAATTATTTACGTAAATAAAAGTATTTTCTTTCCTTTTTAAATAAATATTATTGTCATTTATCATTTATTTATCCTCTGATCACGTATACACCCATAGTTCCCTAGTATGTTTAGGTCCTATGTAATAGGGGGCGAGCCTATTGCCATTAATCGGGTACAAATTCAAACTACGAGCTGCTACTGAGAATTGTGTAAAAAACCTAATAACGCTGCTCTACCTGGGAATCGAACCCAGGACCTCTAGAGTAGCAGTCGTGCTTAGGACCACTAGGCTAATAGGCTATTGAGGCATTTAAACTGGGAAAGAACGTGATCTGCCTAGCTAAAGATCGAGCCTAAAAAGACCGACCCTAAAAAGATCAACAACATCACTTAACGTGGGAATCGAACTTAGGACCTTACACTCACCAGAGCTATGAACAATGAGGATGATAACAATAGAGGAAAAAAAACCCACAAAGGAAATTATTCTGTTAACGCTTTTACGAAGCCAGTGATATTCATATTTAAAAGAGACAAGCCTTGAAATAGCTACGTAGGTATTTTCATTTAAACAAAACCAACAGTTTTCATTACATTCTCATAACAAAGCATGCACAATGAATTGTGTACATGAGATTTTCCAGAATTAATGATATACCTAAGGATAGCGTATGAGCTTAATTAATCTCCCGACTGAGAGGTAAAGTGGAGCCAAGTTCGTTATCAAACATAAAAAATACAAAGAATCAGAATCAGAATATTTATTTGCAAAAATACTGTGACAAAAAATAAGATACAAGTATTTTGACCAGAATGTCGAAACATGAAAAATCATTAATTTAGACGTCATAAATGAGAACATGATATGAAGTCAAAAATATTAATGTTTTAAAATGAAAATAAATTATTAAATTAATTATCATTACAGTTAAATAGTAGTTAAATTGAATGTTACATGTCACTCACTGTTCTGTAACTCACTCACTCACTGTAATAGAACAAAGAGCGATTTATTGTATAATTTAATTTAATGTACGAAGAGAATAGAAAACACATTTTTACGTGGGAGAGAGTACTGACAGAAAACCGGCGTGAAACAACGCTTACGTTGTGTTTCGCCGAGTAAGTGAGGTTACCGGAGGCCCAATCCTCTTTTAAAAGGTCGGAAACGCACTTGTGATTCCTATGGTGTTGCGGGTGTCCATGAGTGGCGGTAATCGCTTACCATCAGGCGATCCGTCTGCTCGTTTGCCCTCCTATCGCATAATAAAAAAAACACATGAAAGTAGTTTAGTAATTTATTAGAAAAATCACAAAGGTTCACTAATAAGTTGATGTAGGTAGGTATTTTGCGTTTCAATATAAAAAAAAATTTCTCGGGTCTGGGAGTTTGTTCGTATGAGATTCAATACGATACAAGATATAATTCTAGTACACTACACACACATACACAAACAGCCAGACCCAGAACCATTACCTATATGTTATACAAATATTTGTTAAGTGTGGGGATCGAACCCACAACACGTGGTGCAGAAGCCAATCGCTCAGACCCTACGTTTAACGTGGCGTCAATTGTTCCGGGTCTAAATGTTTGTTCACGAGAGATTAAATACGATACAGGACATAATCCTAGTGTGGACAAATGTTTTTTTAAAGATAAACTACTTTTAGAATTATAATTCGTGCATGAATAACACAAAATCGTTTAGAGATGATTGCCTGTGGACCACTTTACTAAGTCTGCAACACACGTGTACCTTACATAAATCAGAGATAAAATCCGCTCATTGGACCTCGCATTGTGGCGCGAACTTGGCGCGGAGCACTATCGTACATCGCCACTAAATCCCCCTGTATCAGCGAGTACAAACGAGAACAAAATATTGCCACTATCTTTTCGCACAGGTGTAACCGGATTTTTCATTTTTTCTCGAAAAATCGCGAGGTTTCTTTCGTATTTTACACTAGCGAACGTCCGTGAATTTTGCGGTAAGCCATTATGATTTTTATCCGACTTCGAAAAAAGAGAAGAATTCTGCGTAATTATTTATGTATGTGTGTGATATTTTTAATTTAATCGGTAAAACCGTTACCGAATAACCATTTTTTTTTGTTTTCGTGTCGGGTCCGGTAGACTCGCTCTTTTAATTGGTAACTAAATCGGACCCCTGTTTAAATAAAAGGATAACTTTTTTTCTCAGACTACCTCATTAGTTTAGTGGTCCCAATCGCGACTGCTACGGTAGAGGTCCTATTTTCGATCCCCAGGTCGAGTAAAGTGTTATTGGGGTTTTATATGAAACTCTCGAACCCAGGACCTCTAGCGTAGCAGTCGCGTTTGAGACCACTAGGCTAATAAGGTGGTCTGCTTAAAAGATCTATTTACAGAAATAAATATCATTTATCATTTAATAAACAAAACTCTGGTAAACTGATATATTTATAACTATTGGATTTAACAGTTAGTGAACGAAATAGTAACTAAACTGTATTTATGTGTTGAAAACCTTTTAGCTAAATTATTTGTGATTCTTCCTATTACCCGACCGATGACACAGTAACTAAGGATGCCTAGTGATTTAGGAGGTGCTGGTTCAATTTCCTTACAAAGCCAAAATTTTGCGATTTTTTATTGTAAACGCAGTCGCGATAAAGTTAAGAGAGAGACAGCAGTATTTCAGAATCCTGATTCTTTTTAAGTAGTACTCTGCTACCTAAGTATCACCTTTGCTTTTCCTCACAAGTCCATCCAAAGGTTGTATGTAGCAGATCGCTGTTAGCGACAAGACCGCTCATTGTACCATTCTGTGATATATAAAATTGTACTTTACATTAGTTAGTTTAGGTAGTTTTTTGTGTGCAATAAAGAATCCTACAATCACGTCTATATTTTTCTAAGGATTAAGCAGAGATGTACTACCTAAAATGTGCTCCCACAGTTCGCCCGTATGTTTAGGTCCCATGTAAAATAGATAAATGATAATGCTAAATAATAAATAACGTTTATATTTGTAAATCTAAACATGTGGTAGCGTGTCCAGACAAGTTAAACAAAATTACACGAACCATTTCGAGCTACTTTTGACCTCTTCATAACTCGAAAACTATTTGACATACATACATGAAATTTGGCACATTTATTAAAGCCTCTTAGCTTGTTTAGAATCAAAATATAAGATAAATTGTAAATGAAAACTAGTCAGGTCAAATCATTAGCAGGATTATCTACCAAACTTGACACACATTTAGATCTCCATTCTTTTGTTGGAAAGTCGACAACCACGCCTGTTTTTAATATTGAACTTGGCCCCCATTTTCACATTTATGTTTTTGATGGAATAGTTCTTTTAAGGACACTTTTACAAGTAATTGTTTAGTTAATATTTTTTTTTCTAGATGTCACCAACATTTCATAACTGACGACCTTTGAGAAGAAATGCCGAAACAAACTCAGAAAGGGGGCATAACTATTGCCACTTACCTAGGCACAAATCAAAACTACAAGCAACTACATATAATTTAAAAGAAAAAGCTAATACCTTCACACTTTGCTCGACTTGGGGACTAAACCCAAGACCTCTATCGTAGCAGTCGCGCTTATGACGATATGACTAATGAGACAACAAAAATATCTAAATCTCTCTCTCTCTCTCTTTCTAATTAATAAGAGAACTCTATTCATGACAATATAACACAAAATCTTCCTACCAACAAGAGGGGGAACTCACAATTACTCTCAGCTGTTACTTAGTTATAACAAAGAAATGCATTTCCTTAACGTAACGTAATTTATGACGTAAATCAGAGATTCGTGTACAATCGGTAGCCTAGGCTAGGGCGTCGGACTTGCGATCATATGGTTGCCGGTTCGAAGCCCACCCATCGCACTACCGACGTGAATCCACTCGTAACACAAGCATTTAGCTTAGCACGAGGGGTTAACAAGAATAGGTACTAGAAATGTGGCTAGCAAGCTTTAAAAAAAAGAATGGACGTACCACCACGCTTGTATTCCCTGAGGGGTTAGACAGACTAATGTATACTGCCGGTATATAACATAAACATACCATCACGCCTGTATTCCCCGAAGGGTTAGGCAGAGGCGTACTTAATGTACACCCACAGTTCGCCGGTATGTTTAGGTCCCACGTTATATAGGGGGCAAGCCTATAGCCATTCACCGGGCACAAATCCAGACTCCGAGCTGCTACTGAGAATTTCATAAAAAAACCCAATAACACTTTGCTCGGTCTGGGGATCGAACCCAGGACCTCTAGTGTAGTAGTCGCGCTTGGGACCACTAGACTAATGAGGCAGTCCATAATACTTATATCTAATGATAATAATATAATATTTAATAAGGCAGTCCTTAATATTAAATTTCACAATTAAAAATGTCCCGTAGCTTCAAGTTATGGTTACCATGTTCTTGTAATATAATTGAAGTAACAGGATATCAACCTTTATATCGATCAGGACCTGTGGAAGGTACTCACATCCCTTCATCAACTAGAGAAGAGCTGATAAATCTTCAAATACGACACGTTTGGCGTAGCGGCTGAGCGATCAGCTTCTGCGTCACGTGTTGTGGGTTCGATCCCCACACGGAGCATATATTTGTATGATCTACAGGTAGTTGCTCCGGGTCTGGGCGTTTGTGTATGTGAGAATTTGTGTTTGTAAACGCACCCACGATACAGGAGAAAATCCTAGTGTGGGGCAATGTTTAAAAAAATAAAATAAAAAAAAGCATCTATTATTTTTTCTTTTAAAATGTGGCTTTCAGGGCAAAATTTCGGGCTCAATATTAATTTATTCAAATATACATAATAACATTACAACTGAAGTCAATACGTTATATTGTTACATACGGGTAAAGTGAAAATAAAATACACAAGACAACAAAAATTCCGGAAGAATGTTGAGTTCTTTGTGGAAAAGTACCATAAGTTGTAAATAAGATATAATTGTTGTAGTTGTATGTAGTCGCAGGCATTTGGCATTTTTCCGTAGGGGCAAAATGTCCTTATGTTTTAGTTTCTTAAGTACTGTGGCATAATTTACCTATAGTATAGTAATAAAACAGAATTGTTATCCTTTTGAATTATATTGCATGCAGTGTTTGCTTATAATTAGTTGTGCATATAAAATAAAACTATATATGTATGTTAAATTTCCAAGATTCATGTAACAACTGTTAGCTAACCTAAATATATAAATATATAAAAATAATAATATGAATCTGGCTTTTCTATTTTTGGGCCTCGCAACCCTATCCTCAGCGCTATTCATATCGTACAAGTTCTTCAAATAACATAGGTTCCACATTTCCTAGCCGACCCAGATCTCAATATTTCAATACTGAAATTGAAGTTTTTGCTATTAGCATTTTATTGGAGAAGCTTGCGGCCATCTTTGTTTTTACTGTCTCAACGTTTTCAATTGGTCGATACGATTCTTCATTGATTTGAAATAGGAACGTTACTCTTTTGTTTTTAACCGACACACGAAGGTAATGAGTTTAACAGTCTATGCCCGTATGTATGTGTATGGATGTTTGAATCCAGATAAAACTGGGTTGAAACCAGATGACTGCCTTATTAGTCTAGTGGTCCCAAGCGCGACTGCTACGCTAGAGGTCCTGGGTTCGATCTCCAGGTCGAGCAGTGTTATTGAGTTTTTCTATGAAATTCTCAGTAGCAGCTCGGAGTCTGGATGTGTGCCCGTTTAATAGCAATAGGCTCGCCCCCTATTACATAGGACCTAAACATACCGGTGAACTGTGGGTGTACATTAGTACGCCTCTGCCTTACCCTTCGGGAAATATAGGCGTGATGGTATGTTTATAAAAATCTGCTCATCAGATTTTGATTCGATTGATTAGTCTTTACAGTAAGATGGTAGGTAATAGGCTCATCTTCTATTACATGAAACGAAAAACGTGTTGGCGAACTGTGAGTGTACATTAGTGCAACTCTGCCTCACCCTTAGGGGAATGCAGGCGTGATGGTATGTTTTTGTTAAATATATATATACTTTATAATGTTACGTGTTGAAAAATCATCAATTAAAGATAAGTAATGAACTGCTCTTGAATACGGCTTTTCGAACAGTTTTCTCGATCAATGTATCTAAATTAAAAAAGAAATCTTCCTGAGTAGGCGTAAGTGATTAAAAGATACAATAAATAAAAAGTCAATAAAGTCCAGTGTTATACGTGAGCGAGCGATGCTATAGCGATACTTAGATATATTATAGGTTCGTTTTTCTTCCAAAAGTCCGTTTTTTTTTTTATGGGATAGGAGGGCAAACGAGCAGACGGATCCCCTTATGGTGAACGATTCCCGCCGCCCATGGACACCCGCAACACCATAGGAGTCACAAGTGCGTTGCCGACCTTTTAAAAGGGGATTGGGCCTCCGGTAACCTCAATCATTCGACGAAACACAACGTAAGCGTTGTTTGACACCGGTTTTCTGTGAGGCCGTGGTATCACTCCGGTCGAGCCGGCCATGCCTTGCGCCACATGCGGATTTTCTTCTGTGCCTGGTCTATTTTCTCAGACAAATAAATACACAGAGACTCAGAATAACACCGTTTTTCCCCCGAAGGGTAAAAAACGGATATTTAGGTTCCAGCGTAGCTAGACCCACTTGAGATTACCCCCTGGATTTTCGCATGTGACAACAACAAAATACTACCCTACACACTCCCCCTCCACCGCGTGCGCCCCGCCAGCGCGCGCGCGCCGTCGTGTTGCGCTGGGCGAGTAGCTTTGCTCTTCAGTACTCTCTCAAGCCGGCAAGGCCTGAAATGGTGGGTCTAGCTACGCTGGAACCTAAATATCCGTTTTTTACCCTTCGGGGGAAAAACGGTGTTATTTAGGTGTCCGAGCTACGCTAGACCCACTTGAGATGTGTTTATTTTCTGCCGGCGCTACATGACGTGCTGTGATTAGATTATTGTTTTAATAATTTATTAATGTGCTAATGCAGGGTGCTTGTAGGGTGAAAAAATAGAAAAGAATGAAATGTAAAGAAATATGTATTTTAGATTTTATAAAGACCTTTATAATCAACAAGTGAGATCAAAGAAAACAACATAATTCTTTAAGTTTAACTTAACAAAGCGATAGCTTTTATACTCTTGGTAAGGAGCATGACAAAGCTCTATCCCACAATTAAATGATAATAACGTCTTATATCTATTGATTTACTTAAGTTTAATCAGGTACATTATTAATAATCATATTTTTAAGTGCGTTTAAATCACGCAGGTGAAAATAAATCAGTAAGGTTCACACAACTTGTATCACTGATTTGGTTGCTTACTTCCTTAAAGTAATATTTAAGAAATGTATTTTTACTTCTCCAGTTACCTCTTTGCAATATCTCATCTATATTTTTATCTCTGTTAGCCCACATGTCGGAATTTACAGCGGCTCTAAAACTGCCAGGAGAGTCATGAATGTTAGCCTCTCGGAAAAGGGTCCTGATCCATCCACCGATGACTGTTCTTGAAGCCGCACTCACTTTTCCTCTGGTTGTAATGAATAGGCTATTCAGGTTTTGTTTAGCTCTCCTTCGTTCTTGTGATATATTGACGAGTCTTTTGATCCATAACACAGGGTTTAGTTTTTCTGGACCATCGTTTGCCAAGCGCCAGCCGGATTGTCGGTGTGTTGCCGAATCAGTTTTTGATCCGAATTTGGGCCATAATACCACATGATCTTCATTGTTCTCGAAAAATTCTGGGCCTATGTCCAGTAAGGTAAGGTCGTGTACCCTTCTTCCTGTACATAATAATAGAAGCGCCGCAACATGTCGCGAGATTTGAAATATACTATGAACATTAATGCTATAATGTTTTAGATATTCAATTAATTTGCTAACTTCCCAAGTGGAAGGTTTTCGAGGTGGAGGTTTTGTCGTAACTATAGCTTTCATTACTTGCTTTACTAATGGGTGGCCGGCAAGTGACTCTGATTTTTCTGGGTTCGCAAATGTGACCACGACAGACTTGTGTACGGCGATTGTGCTAGGTGCTAGTTTAACTTCACTATGTAAGTAGCAGATGAATTTTGATAAGTCGCTAGGTTCAGGGTTATTAACCTGACACTTTCCTCTAGACCATAAGCGCCATCTTTCCCAGGCAGTTTTATATGTTTTCAAAGTTGATTTGCGCCATGCAGATTCTAGGAGTGTTATGTTTTCTTCCTGCCAATTTTGTAGTAAACTGGTCCAGCCTGAATCCTCCATACCTGCAAAGAAAGCCTTTCCACTGCTGGTGGCGGTTTCCCTGTTTTCAGATCTATAAGATGTTGTCGCAGATTGTGGATCGTGAAAGGTGGACTTAGTGCCCGCTGCTTTAATTCTGCTTTCCAAAAGGTCTTCTGCCAGTTCGGAACCACAAATAGGTATATCCCCGTGCTCTTTTCTAGGTGTCGTAAGACTCGAGGTATCAGTGACGGTGGGGGAAAGAGCCAGCCGAGGTTGTAATGCCATCTTTTGCTGAAAGCGTTTACAAATGCACATGCTTGGTCCCGCGCGTCTTCGCTTACATATCGCTTTACAACAGCAGAACGAGAGCTCGCAAAGAGATCTATCCATGGTGTACCCCATTTCTTGAATATAGTTCTTGTTTTGTGTTTCGACAGTGTCCACTCTGGTGCTTCGTGAAATCTCGAAAGGCTGTCGGCTAATAGGTTGTATCTTCCTGGTAAGTAGCGCACTGTAAGGTGTATCTGATATTGATTGGCTGTCTCCAGTATATCTGTTGTTAACTGGAGTAGTTTCAGCGACTTTGTCCCTCCTTCTTTGGTGATGTATGCTGCAACGGTTCTGTTGTCCGTTTGGGCCAAGATTGTTCGACCGCTGTAATTGTGTCCTACTTTTTGAAGGACCATTTTTAGAGTCCACAGTTCTTTTCGGTTGCTGTGCCACGATTGTTGGTCCATAGTCCAGGTGCCGCTTAAGCTCATGTTGTTTACGGTGGCTCCCCATCCTTGATCTGAGGCATCGGTTGTAACAAATACCGTGGGATCTCGGTGGTGGATCGGTGACGTTTGTTCTATGTGATCTAACCACCACTGAAACTCGTTCACGACACATTGTGGAAGATTGATTTTCTTGTTTCTGTCGTCCTCTGGGAGTAAATTTGCGTGCCTTTGGATTAGCCTGCAATGAAGTCTTCCTAGAGGAACAACGAAAGACGCAAAATTTATGCTTCCTAGGATTATTTTGGCTTTGTACCACGTCCACCAATTTTTCTTTAGTGTGTCTTTTAATAGAGTGATAATTTTTTGTGTTCTGAGCTTTGGGAGGCATTTGAGATTTTGTTCTGTCTTCCATATAACTCCTAAGTATTCTATTACTTTTGTTGGTGACGTGATCGACTTTTTTACGTTGACACACCATCCCAAGTTTGTAAGACATTTCAGTACCCAGTGAGTTTGTTGCGATAGGACATGCCGGTTTGTGTGAATTATTAAGAAGTCGTCGAGATATACGATAATTCGAATGCCTTCCTTCCTGAAATAATTAGCCAACCAATTAGAGATATTTGCAAACGTACATGGTGCAGTAGCTAGACCAAAAGGTAAACAAGTCATTTCGTATATATTATTTTTGTAAGCAAAGGCCAGAAATCTGCGGTGTGTTTTGGTAATTGGGACGTGAAAATAGGCTTGTGACAGGTCTAATTTTGTCATAAAGTCTGATGTATTTAAGCAAGATGGTATTTTAAAATGGTTAAGCAGGCGAAACTTTGGTGGTCGAAGAAAATGATTCAAGTTTCTTAAATCAAAAATCGGGCGGTTGGAACCGTCGGATTTCTGACGCAAGAATAGAGGGGATAAGAAGCCTGAAGAGCTATAACACTTTCGAACAGCGCCGGATTCAAGCATTTTTGATATTTCTTGGGACATACTTTTAGAAGGTTTTGTCCGGTAGCGTTGGCATGTCTCTTTGCTGAATCTATATGATGGTGGGATACTAATAAAAGGTATCCTATAGCCGGACAGAATCGATATAATATTCTTTGGTGTCCCTAATGTTTTCCAAACGTGAAGTTTTTTACTGACCTGTCCTGCACGAAATTTAGAACTTTTTGTTTCTATTGTGCTTGGTGGGTACGCGTTTCTGTTGAAATCGTGGCCTTTCCGGTTTTCGGTTAACAGAGTTTTTGAAATTATGGTTTTGTCGTGGCCTCTCCCTTGTTTCTGACGTCGTTGCAGGAAATGCTCGTTTATCTCGAAAAGTTGTGCGGTTTGCTGACGTCGAGGCGGGTACGGTTTTTCGAAATTTTCCAGGAAAAAGTTTTGCGATGCCTCCTTGTTCTTTAACTAATTCAGAAAGTTGAGGTTCGGCGAATAAATGATTTTCTGAAGGAGGAATCGCGTGCAGTAGTTCGTTGAGAATTTTATTCTGCGGTTTATAAATATTCCTTCTGTGTTGAATCACCTCAGAACGTTTACCACAAGTGTATTGTAAGAGAGAATCCGAGCTTTTTCTAAAGGTCGAGTCGGGATCTAAGAATTTTTTACTTATGTATGATTTTACGGCAGCAGGCGCGTCTTGATATAAATTTTGAAATGTTCGACGTTGTTGTAACAGGCCATGCGTTATTGCGCCAAGACATAGATCCATTTTTTCAAGTTCTGAAACCAGCTGCCACTGTGGAGTTACTGTAGCAAGATTACTGTTTACTTTTAGTGCTGTGAAAGCTGGGGATGCTTGAAACAATTTCTGTACTTCGGCGTAGCGTATATTTTGCCAACTTTCTGAATTGAATCTTTGGCAATCGATTCCTTGTTTCACAAATATTTCGTCGGCTTTTGCAATTTTACCCTCGGTTTCTTTTGTTCCTGGAGTAAAATCTCGTAATGGTTCCTCGATAATATTCTGCTCCGTATCAGCGGTCTGCAGTGGTTCGACGAGTGGTGGAGCTTTCCAGTTATCTTCCTGCAATGGTTCCTCGTGAATACTGAAATTGGAATGCACATTTGGAGATAGTGTGCTCTGGTATGAATCCAGTGAATGCGTTCGATTTTCTCTGTTGAGCATTAGTCTGACATTTTCGTTTGTAGACTGTGCTAATGAGCAAAGCTTTTCTAAAATAAAGTTTTGCTGTGTCATGAAGTCGTTCATTCTTGGTTCTTTTGAGGTTGCAGGCGGATCTGGGCTATGATTTCTTTTAGAAGCTCGAGAGCTGCCCGAGATAGACACGGACTCCGTGCGGTGGGTGACTTCCGTTTTCAATATTTCGGAAGCCTCATGTCGTGAAATGAGCTCGGCCTTAATCATATTAATAGTTTCGGGAAACTGGTTATAAGCTTGGACAGGATGTATTTTTGCCATGATTGATAGAGGGGCATAAATTAGTGCACGACCCAATGGCCACGTTAATAATACCCGCTTTATCTTTTTATAACGGCGCTCGCTGAGAGTGCATTCTGAGCTGTAAGCCTTTGCAAGTCTCACAGTTGGGATCGCGAAACGCAGCCGGCATTCTGTATCGGATGAGATTACCTCTCCGAAAAGGTCTTCGTATGTGGGTGTATTGATTACCCAGGTCCGCCAAGTGTCTGGGTACGCCTCATCCAATATATTTATTATATTTTTAAAGAAATTCTCTTCTTTTGCCGGGGGTCTCCACTCGGTGAGGGTTCCAAGGGTGGTTTGCTCCATCTGGAAGCATTGCAGAGTATTAGTTCTCATGGTTTGCTGGTGTGATGCACGCAGCTGTCATTTTGATAGTCTGCCCGACGGGCGACATTTAAATAATTTCGCAGCCGACATGTCAGCTATTCATTGGTTCACGAGCAGGCGACGTCGTCTGTGAGCTTAGCCGACAGTCGGCTACGCAAGAAAAATGCAACAAGTACGATAAACTAAGGGCTGTCCTTAGTTATGTACGAGTTCGAACATTAAACAGGGCTTTCCTGTGTGTAAGGTGTTAATTACGGTAGTTTGACTTACCTTTGTTTGAATGAAACAGATTAGAAGCACTACTGTTTCAACGCAGGTGTTCACTTCGAAAATCCAAGACGTACTGAAGAGCAAAGCTACTCGCCCAGCGCAACACGACGGCGCGCGCGCGCTGGCGGGGCGCACGCGGTGGAGGGGGAGTGTGTAGGGTAGTATTTTGTTGTTGTCACATGCGAAAATCCAGGGGGTAATCTCAAGTGGGTCTAGCGTAGCTCGGACACCTAAATAACGAATTGTCCTGTCCATAATTTGTAGGGCCTACAAATTATAAAAAAGGTACGAATTTTTGTAATATTATTATTTAATTGTTTTCAACTTATTTAAATAATTAGTACGAGTAATACAGGGTAATATAGGGTACTTTTATAATGTTTTGTGTATGACCTATATAAACAGCGCGCGGTTGACCGCTCAGTTTAGTTATTAAATGATTCTTGTGCGAACGGTTTGTTTTACTGAATATCACAATGGCGACGAGGATGGCGAAGTTTGGCGAATTTGATATGAAGACTGGGAGCTGGCAGTCATACTGCGACCGGCTCGAAATGTATTTCATAGTCAACGAAGTGAAGGAAGATCTTAGATTACCTACGTTAATAGCATTCATGGGTGAAACGGCGTATGAATTACTAGTAAATTTGTGCAGTCCTCGGAAACCGGCCGCTATGACCTTTACTGAGGTCGTGAAGGTCATGAGAGAACATTTGCAGCCGAGTCCATCTATTCTCGCGGAACGGTTTAAATTTAGACAAAGAAGACAACAATCTGGAGAATGCATTTCGGATTACGTGGCGGAACTGAAGAAAATAACTCGGTATTGTGAATTCGGATCAAGTTTAGACGACAACCTAAGAGACCAATTTGTATGTGGGATTCGGAGTGATATGATTAGACAAAGATTGTTCGCGGAAGGGAACATAAAGTTCGTGAAGGCTGTCTCGGTGGCCACTGCACTGGAGGCGGCGGAGCGGGATGCGGCCGCTGTAGACGGGCGCGGTGACGTCAGCGGGGCGGCGGCGGCTGGTACGACCGCCAGCGCGAAGGTGCTCGAAGGTTCTGGAACAGGCATGGAGTCGCGGCGGATTTCAGCAGCGTTTGAACAAACGGATAGTGTTCATCGCATGCAAGTAGGAGGATGCGCGGCATGCGGGGATTATCGACACACAAAAATTGACTGTAAATTCTCGAAGTATCAGTGTAGCAGGTGTAGAAAATTTGGGCATTTACGTCGGATGTGTCAGGAGAACGGTGGGACAACCGTAAATCGGGGCCGTAGTCATTTCAACGGCGGCATTAGTGGAGTGACACGTGGCGATGGCGGCGCGGGTGCCGTTGGTGGGCTGCGCGCTGGCAGCCGAGGCAACGGACGTTTTGCGAAAATGCGGTCGGGCACCACGGCCGGGACTGCGGCAGCGATGCATGTATTTGAGGCGCATGAGGAAGGAGACGCGGACTTGGACATTTTACAGGAGGAAGAACCAATTTATCAAATGTCACTAAGTCAATATAGACCGGTAAGCATGAAAATTTCAGTAAATAATGTAATGCTGTCCATGGAAATAGACACGGGTTCACCGTTATCTTGTATATCTAAAAATACTTACCTAGAACATTTTTCTAACATACCGTTACTACCGTGTAATTTATCGGTAAAATTTTATAATGGTAGCAAAGTTCAGCCAGCAGGCTATCTAGAAGTGACTGTAACATATAAAAGTAGCAAAAAGAAATTAGATTTGTATGTTTTCAATAACGGAAGTACTACACTTTTAGGGAGACAATGGCTTTCAGAATTAAATATTACTGTACCCCCTATAGAAATAAATAATGCTCGTTTAGACATGGACATAAATAGTCAGCAAAGAAATAACATCTTATGTGATATTTATTCTAGATATAATAAGTTGTTCGATGGCGGACTGGGGTGTTTCACTGGTGGTCGAGCTACTCTGCATTTACGAGAGGGAGCAGTGCCGGTGTTCTGTCGCGCGCGCCCGCTGCCGTACGCGCTGCGCTCGCGCGTCGACGCCGAGCTCGACGCCATGCTGCGGGCCGGTGTCATCGAGCCTGTGGACACCTCCGACTGGGCCACACCTCTGGTAATTGTACACAAGCCGGATGGTGCTTTACGCTTATGTGCTGACTATAAGGTTACATTAAATCGAATGTTACGAGTAGATAAGTATCCTGTGCCTAAAATAGATGATTTATTTACTAAGTTATGTGATAGTAGGTATTTTACTAAGCTTGATCTATCTCAAGCATATAATCAAATATTGCTAGATGATTCTAAGGAATTAACAGTTATTAATACTCATAAAGGTCTTTTTAGATACAATAGATTAGTTTATGGTCTCGCGTCCAGTCCGGGAATTTTTCAGAGAATAATGACTCAGTTGTTTGATAAAATACATAATGTTACCATATTTTTAGATGACATTTTAATAACGGGAAATTCGTTTGAGGTTCATTTAGAGACAATTAACAAAGTTCTTAAAATATTACAAGAAAACGGCTTAAAAAGAAAAAAAGAAAAATGTGATTTTTTATGTAAGGAAGTCAAATATTTAGGATTTATCATTAGCAGAGACGGTGTACGGGTAGACCCGGATAAGATTAAACCAATTATTAAACTTACTGTTCCCACTAATGTATCGGAATTAAAATCGTTTTTAGGAATGGTTAACTTTTATGGTAAATTTATAAAAAAATTAAGTTTTTATTTATCACCTTTATACGACTTATTAAAAAAAGGTAAACATTGGATTTGGAATAATATACACACTCGTGCATTTACTCAAATAAAGAAATTATTAATTAGTTCCGAGATTTTGTCACATTATGATGAGGCACGGCCTGTAGTAGTTACGTGCGATGCGAGCTCGCGCGGGGTCGGCGCAGTCTTGGCGCAGCGAGCACCCGACGGCCGAGAGTACCCGATAGCGTACGCGTCTAGGACGCTCACATCTGCCGAATATCATTATAGTCAAATACATAAAGAAGCGTTAGCTATAGTATTTGCAGTGAAGAAATTTCACCAGTATCTATATGGTAGACCGTTTGTTTTGAAAACTGATCATAAAACTTTGGTTAGTATATTTGGATCTGAGCTAGGAATTCCAAGCATGACTGCGAGTAGATTACAGCGATGGGCCTTAATATTGTCAGCTTATGATTTTACTATTGAATATGTGAATACAAACTCAAACACAGCTGACGCTTTGTCTCGTTTAGTGGAAAGTTATAAGACCGTTAGTGAATCCGGAATGGAGGAAATTCCGGAACAAACATACTTACATTTTGCCTCGGACGCCTTGTTACTTACACATAAAGATATTAGAGAGCAGACAAAGAGAGATCCAATCCTAACACGTTTAAGCTATGTTAGGGATGGCTGGCCAAGGGAAGTAGACATAAAGGAACTGAGGCCATATTTTAACAGACGTAGTGAAATTTATTCCGAATTAGGTTGTCTTATGTGGGGTCACAGATTAATAGTGCCAAAGTCTTGCCAAGATAAGGTGTTAAAGGAACTACATGATACTCATATGGGGATAATAAAGACAAAATCTATAGCTAGAAGTTATGTGTGGTGGCCAGGGATTGATGAATTGTTGGAAAACCTATGTCGAAACTGCACAGTCTGTGCAGAAATGGCCGAGGAGCCAGTCCACCACACACCGCAGCCGTGGACTTGGCCGTCTCGTCCATGGACTAGGTTACACGTAGATTTTTTAGGGCCTATACATGGACACAAGTACTTAATAATGGTTGACGCGACTTCCAAATGGATAGAAGCGTGTGCAGTCACATCAACTGCGGCAAAAGCAATCGTAGGAAAAGTTAGGGAAATTTGGTCACGGTTCGGAATACCGAAGCAATTAGTATCTGACAATGGACCCCCCTTTAGTAGTGAGGAATTTAATTCATTTCTAAAATACAATGGAGTAGAACACATATATTCTGCTCCGTATCACCCGGCTTCTAATGGATTAGCAGAGAATGCGGTTAAACAATGTAAAAGGGTAATAAAAAAAGCTATTATTCAAAATATGGATGTAGAACTGGCACTTCAGCGATTTTTACTAGTATATAGGACCACCGAACATAGTACCACAAAAGAAACGCCTTCACAAATATTGCAAGGTAGGACGTTAAGAACGCGGATAGACCGTTTGAAACCAGCGCGGGAACAGCAAGTGGCTGACGCGCAGCACCGGCAGCAGCGTGGCGCAGGTGGCACGCAGCGCGCGCTACAAGCGGGAGATGACGTTTGGTGCCGGGTGTACCAAGGACTAAAAAGGTGGGTAAGTGGTACGGTGATCGAGCGCTTAGGTACTACAGATTATCAAATAAAATTAGTGGATGGCACAGTGATACATAGGCATATTGATCAGTTAAAACTTAGAATTAAGTGGGATGATCGATCACCCACAGATTGCGGAATAGTCAGCACAAAAGCGGCGTCACACTATTCTAACCGGCAATTACGTAATGTTATGGTGTGCCCTACCGTACCGGGTACGGAAATACCAACAGAGGTGTACCCAGAGGTTGGTGAGGGAGCCTCGGTGCGCACTGTACGCAGTGGGGGCGAGGCGAGCGCAGAACAGTTGACGGCACCGGGCTTGTCTGAACGGTTCGATAATCAAAATAATGAAGTAGCCTCGACCGCTGGTGTAACGCGGCCGATTAGAATTAGAAAACCACCTGAAAGATATCAGCCATAATAATTATTATATAAAATTTATTTAACAATATAGATTGGTAGATAATAGTGAAGTCATCAAGAAATTGGATAACTCGTGTTTATAATGTATAACTACAATGTACTGTTAATTGTCGGCTAAGACATTGTTTACAAATAAGTTAGTAAATAAGGGTGGAGGTGTAATATAGGGTACTTTTATAATGTTTTGTGTATGACCTATATAAACAGCGCGCGGTTGACCGCTCAGTTTAGTTATTAAATGATTCTTGTGCGAACGGTTTGTTTTACTGAATATCACAATTTCGTAATAATAATAATAATACCGACACCTAAGGAGGCTCTCATTAGGTGGTTGGATCAAGGGTTTGATACAGAAAGTAGTACTTCTGGACACGGCCCGCATTGTTAGGAGGTTTCTCTCTCTGGGACCCTGACCACCGGTAGCTTGGACCCTGCTCCCGATGCCGATGGGCTACTATTTTTTATATTTTTAAATGTTTTTCTTATTTTTATAAAAATATTTAAAAATATATACAAATAAGTTAAAATAATAAATAAATGGAATAATAATAATAAACATTTATTTCAGAATAAATTCCATATTTGTTAGTAACAGTATGAACTTATAAACTAGTGTTAGTAACATTATTTATTATACAAGCGTGAGGCTCACCGACCCTGGGAATGTCTACTTGACTGCATGCAGTCGTATCCACCGCCCCAAGATCGGAGAGTCCATATTTAACTTCGTTTTATTTCTTAACTAGCTTCTGCCCGCGACTTTGTCTGCGTGGACTTCAGGATTGGGTCCGACCTGGATAAAAAGTAGCCTATGTGTTATTCCAGACTATAATCTATCTGTGTGCCAATTTTCATCCAAATCCCTTCAACCGTTCTAGCGTGAAAGAGTAACAAACATCCGTGCATGCTGTGGTCTCCAATAATTGTTAAAAAAAAAAACATTTTGTTTTAACACCCATGTATGATAATTTTATTTTAAATTAGATCGAAAAATAGGATACCCATATTTCTTATTTTCCCGATATTCTTATATACCTTTGGTACTCGTATATATCATAACTATTCATAACCTTACATTAGCTATTTCGTTGTTTATTTACTATTATTTCTCTTGTTGACTGTACGTCCTTACATGCATAATATTCCTCCTATAAATTGCAGGACTAGACTGTATAATTTCATTTTTTAATAGCACAACTGTAGTTTTGATTAAAAGTAGGTAATAAGAAACTATGTAAATCAGTAGCACAGTATAGCATGAATATAGCGTTCCTCTGGTGGGACATAAAAAACGGTAACAATTGTAACATTTTAATTTCCGAAGTGACAAAGTAGCAAAGGTAGGGCGTAAGAAAACAGGCAATCTTGTAGAAAGGGTATGGCCTGAGTCATACACAACAAGCGATTGGTGGACATTAAAATGATAACATACCATCACGCTTGTATTCCCCGAAGGGTTAGGCAGAGGTGTACTTAATGTACACCCACAGTTCGCTGGTATGTTTAGGTCCCATGTTATAGGAGGCGAGCTTATAGCCATTAACCGGGCACAAATCCAGACTCCGAGCTGCTAATGAGAATTTCATAGAAAAACCCAATAACACTTTGCTCGACCTGGGGATCGAACCCAGGACCTCTAGTGTAGCAGTCTCACTTAGGACCACTATACTAATGAGGCATAAAATAATAGTTAATAATTATTATTGTTACTTATTAAACGAGGCATTGCCTAATGTGGAGACAACTTTTTAAGGGTCCGATTTTCCCGCACAAACGTGATAGCAAAATAATTCGTAAATGAAATAGAATTTAATCAAATTGTGTTATTGTTCGGATACCATTCATCTACCATTAATGAACCTCGGTAGAAGTCACTCTACAAGGACATTTATCTTATTGGTAAAATCCTTTAAAAAGGTCAGGTGCGTAGCACTCACTACGGGCGTGTATGTATGAGAAGATGACTGTATGAATGTGGAACAAGCAAAAGAAGTATGCAAGAATCGTAACAAGTTGCAGTCTATAGTTATTGCCAATCCCTGTGGGACAAAGGCATGAGTGTGTATGTATGTACCATTAATCTAGTTAAAGTTCCTATCCTATAAATTCGTACATAATACTTCTGTAGAAATAATTGCACGTGAATGTTATCTTTGATAACTTTACAAAGTTTCGTCCGGTTTTCCGGTCATTTATATCCAGTAGACGAAATGGTAGGGTAGCAACCTAGATTACAGGTATCCGAATTATAACATTGTTTGATTAAATTGTGTTTGAATTGCGATTTATTTTGCTATTACGTTTGTTCATATTCGACGATAATTCAGCGTCATTAACCGATACGCCAATAATGTAGTCTGTTTGCTAGTATATTTGAAGTCCCATGTTAAGACAAAAAAAACAAGCAAGCCTATTGCCATTGAGGGGTACAAATTCCAACTCCAAAATTGGTAATATAAATTATAATGAAAAATCTTATAAGACTTTTCATTTTTTTATGGGATAGGGGGACAAACGAGCAGACGGATCGCCTGATGGTAAGTGATTACCGCCGCCCATGGACAACAGCAACACCAGAGAAGTCACAAGTGCGTTGCCCGCCTTATAAAAGGGGATTGGGCCGGTAACCTCACTCACTCGGCGAAACAAAACGTAAGCGTTATTTGACGCCGGTTTTCTGTGCGATTCGTGCCGAAGCATGGCTCTCCCACGATAAAAAACTGCCTGGAAATCGAAACCACGATCTCATGCTTCACAGACGCACTTGTGGACCACTACACCAATAAGGCAGTTTGAGGCAAAACACACAATGTAGGTACGTTTACCCGCTATCCGCTTATGACTTGAGATGCGGATTTTAAAAAAAATTGCTAATTAAAAGTTTAAGCAGTTGTTCGGATAAAAATGAATGAATAGCGATTTCAGAATTTTGCTGAAACATTGAATATAAAATTTATCTGTCTTCAGTATTCGTTGAAGCATTTAAAACCCTGTTTCTGTCAGATAATACTCACGGGCTCGATTTCCCGATGGAGCAGATATTTAATCATGTATCGTGACTGCGTTCACAAACTTTTTGCTGAGTGATCGGCTTCTGCACCACGGGTTGTGGGTTTGATTTCCTCACGGAAAAAATGATTTGTGTGACCGGTAGTTGTTCCGGGTCTGGGCATGAAGGTTTGTGTTTGTAAAAGCACCCATGATACAGGAGAAAATCCTAGTGAGGCTACGTTTTTTTTTTAAATGCACATACTTGTAGGCCATAGCATATTTTTTCCTTCCGGGAGTTGAACCCGATACTTATCGTAGCAGTCGATCGCTCAACCACTGCGCCAGTCGTGAAGTTAATTAGCGAACAGTTCACAAGACTAAGCAACAACACAGAACTCGCTCTCTCTTAGTGCAATTTGTAGCAATTTTGTTGGTATTGTTACTGTAAGCTCAGAAGTTGGTAGGGTCACAGTAATAGCGAGTAGCGATTTCTACTCGTGGTTATAGAAAGGTGGATGCAAAATCACTGAAGTTTTAAGCGAGTGCGGTATTACAAACAAAACAAATCTACTCTACAAAAACAAATCTAATCTAATCTACTAATATTATAAACGTGAAAGTTTGTGACTATGTGTGGATGTTTGTTACTCTTTCACGCCAAAACGGTTCAACGGATCTGGATAAAATTTGGCACTGGGATAGATTATAGTCTGGAATAGCACATAGGCTACTTTTTATCCAGGTCGGACCAAATTCTGAAGTCCACGCAGACAAAGTCTCGGGCAGAAGCTAGTACGGTATATTTTTGTATTCACGCCTGTCCTTGGCGCGACTGTCACGCTAGAGGGTAATGCTCCTGGGTTCGATTCTCAGGTCAAGCAGAGTGTTATTGAGTTGTTCTACGAAATTCTCGGTATGTTTTTGGCGCGTAATCTACATCCGCTTTCAGTGGGACCATATCTCACTTTACAATTTGATAGACAAAGGCAATTCGCGGCTGCAGCTTAATGTTTAGTAAACACGATGTCTTTATTTTATTTGTTACAACTTATACAGGGTGACTTTGAAAATATGTGATAAATCAAAATGGGAGGTTCAGTAGCCATTACTTATTCATTTTAAAATGTTTTTTTTTTTATCTTAGATGGTGCAAACTATTGTCTACAGTTAGGCATGAATTATCGGTATTTAACTAAAAGACACAAATAAATAATTTCAAGCAATTATCAAAATATTTGCTTAGCGCTCCCTATCAGGTAGTTACTACGTGAAGTATTAAAGCTTTGCATTTACATATATAATATATAATTTACCTATTTTTTTCTATTCACGAGAAAAGTACCTAGCAGTATAGGCGTACGGGACCTTCCCAAACTCTCCTAATAATACTAAAAACGTTTATTTTCCTTAATGATGGGTTCCAAATTCTTTGATAAACATAGAATCATATATTTTAATATGCCGCGTCTATTCAATTTCACCCTGTAGTATTCCTTTGAATTCGTCATTCGAAAAATTCTTTGTGCAATGTTTACAATTATTTTCTTTTTAAAATAAAAAGCGTTGCCCCACACTAGGTTTTCTCCTGTATCGTGGGTGCGTTTACAAACACAAATTCTCACATACACAAACGCCCAGACCCGGAGTAACTACCTGTAGATCATACAAATATGTGCTCCGTGTGGGGATCGAACCCACAACACGTGGCGCAGAAGCCGACCGCTCAACCGCTACGTCAATCGTATCGTCAAATAGAATAGAATTGAATATCTTTTTTTATGAGATAGGGGGGCAAACGATCAGACGGATCGCCTGATTGTAAGCGATTACAACCGCCCATGGACACCCGCAACACCAGAGGAGTCACAAGTGCGTCAGTCGGCCTTTTAAAAGGGGATTTGGACTCCGATATCCTCACTCACTTGTCGAAACACACCGTAAGCGTTGTTTCACGCCGGTCTTCTGTGAGGCCATGGTATCCGGTCAAGCCAGCCCATTCGTGCCGAAGCATGGCTCTTCCACGTAAACATTATATTATCTCATTTCCACTGGGAAATTGGAAGGAAAACGACGACGAGGTCCCAGTCTCAATCGTTCAACTGACCAAGGGAGTTTGCGCCAGGGTGCCAGGGAATCACCGATAGAGGGCAGCATGACATGGAGTATTACATTTGGATTAAGTTATGTTTGTAGGATATAAAAGATGCTACATAAAATTCTTATTACTATTATTCTCCTATAATAGAGCATCTTGTGATCGACCTATAAGTGGCTACTATTTAATTGATGCACAAAATATTTTACAATCACAATAAAACACCTTAGAACTAAAGATTTTGACCTAGATTGTAACATAATACTATGCTTGACTTTTCACAACACTATACTTGAATTGATATGACATACCATCATGAATTTCATAGAACAACCCAATAGCACTTTGCTCGACCTGCGAATCGAACTCAGAGCCTCTAGCGTAGCAGTCGCGCTCAGGACTACTAGGCTAGCGAGGCAGTCATATCGGTTAGCTATTACCGATTTTATGAAATAACTAGCTATCCCCCGGCATGCGATGCAATGTCTCTTTTTTTGTTGCTTTTTCATCATAAACCTTCTCAGGCAAGACTACAACAACTCACCATAGTTTCATTGCAATAGGATAAGTGGTTTAGCAATGCATAGAGGACAAACAAACATACATTCATTGTTATTTATATAAGTAGATAAATACTTTGTTTAAGCACGAAGTTTCCAATTACCGTAGCTACTAATATTTAATGATGTGACGCGGCCATCACAAATATTCGAGTGATTTGCTCTGTAAACTGATTCCTACCGGTGATTTAGTGTTGTGTGAATTATTTATGTTTAGACTGATATTGTACCCTGTTTAATACTTTCGGCGCTTTGTGTTTCATTGTTGACATCGGAACATAGTTGAGTAAACTAACTATACTCTCTCCATTCGTTTAACAGTTGACAGTTCGACACAGTTCGAAATTAGTGACACACGTTACCGATTAGATTTGAAATATTAATCGATTTTATTTGGGAAGAACTTTCAATCGATTTAATGCATCGACAGATTTGCCCAACGCTGGTTTTCAACCAGACCCTTAATGACGCACGGACGAAAACCAGTTCCTTGATAAAACTGAACAAATATAGTACCTAGTATGATAATAAAATACCTACCTGGTACCTGGTGTATGTAGGTTTATAGTTATACATAACATAACATACCATCACCCCTGTATTTTCTGAAGGGTTAGGCAGAAGTTCCCACAGTTCGCCGGTGCATTTAGGTCCTATGCAATAGGGGGCGAGCCTTTTACCATTTAACGGGCACAAATTCCGAGCGGCTACTCTGTGCGCTCCTCTTTGCGGTGGACTGACCAAGTGAAAGCTCTAACGCAGTCACCCATAAATCTGTGCGTTCGGAATGCCTCGGTTAGAGAGAGATGGCGGGAGACAATAAGAGTCTAATAGATAGATAGAATAAGATCGTGCAACGATTCCTATAACCACGACTACTCTGCCAGGAGTATACGACTGCGACGGAGTATACGACTACGACGTAACACTTTGGGTTTTTCTCGACCTGGGAATCGAACCCAGTGCCTCCAGCGGAGCAGTCACGCTCAAGACCACTAGGCTAATGAGGCAGTTTATATATAATTTTTAAATAAATGCAAATATTTAACTTGGCCGCCAAATAAACTTTTCCTAATTGCCCCAAACGGGATAAGGAGAAGAAGCAATTTTATTATAATTACAACATAAAGATACAGAGATACCACTGAAAACAATTTCCAATGTCACTGGAGCCTCTTCCAGCTAGGGTTACCCCACGTCACATGACAGAGGCACGTGATGGCTTTTAGGCGAACTACACCTTTACTCGGTAGACACAGACCTACTGATTCTGTTCTACAAGAACAGAATAAAATCCGGGTTCATCATCACCAGAGATCGGTATAGGTAGAGCTATTTTTGGTACTTGTGGTATGATGTAATAAGATGGACATGCCCTACGTCCCGGAATTAATTGCTAATAGAAAATTGTAATACGTTAGAAACAGACGATACATACATGTCGTTAGGCAAAGAGTGTCCCGCATTCCCGCTATTGTTCTCTTTTGTTTCCATAAGCTGTGTTTTGCATCTTGCAAGGACGGCAACAACGCGCGTGTGCGCACTGAACTTTTGCAACTTCGGACATCCGATGTTGTTGATGTAAGTTTGGCAACTTGGCGTGTGCAATGGTTTACTTAAAACAAACTATTACATTTTTCTGTTTCCTACATTCATTTTAAAATCCCGGGGTTGTAGTCGAAATCCCGGGGTAAACGTAATAAATCGTAATTCAAACACAATTTAAGCAAATTGAGGTATTATTTGGATTCCGATACCGATAATCTAGGTTCCTACTCTACCATTTCATCCAAAATACGTCACTGGAAATAAATGTAAGCGAATGCAATTTTTGATAACTTTACCAAGTTTGGAACGATTTTCCGGTCTTTTATTTCCAGTGAAGTAGTACTAGACGAAATAGTAACGGAGGAACCTAGATTAACGGTATCCAAATCCGAATAATAACATAATTTGATAGAATATTGTCTGGATTACGAGTTATTTCGGTATTACGTTTTTATGGGCAATTCAAGCTCCGCCGGAACCTTAAGCCAACCAAATAAAATTGTTATATTACTCTTGCTAAACTTGGCCACACTTCGCTATGGCGATGTATGTTTTTATTTCAACTTCTCATCCCGCCTTTTCTCCCATAATGAGAAGTTGAGAATATACCTTTGGGGATATAGGCGTAATTATATCATCCACAGCTTGGTGTATATTATATATTATTTTGTCATAAATAACACGCCGTAACACAAAGTATCCATGCCATTAATAAAAAAACGAGTTATTGTATGTTTAGTCGGAATTTTTCAGTTTTATAAATTGGTAACCCTATCTAACTTCACACCACATAATAAAAAATCACAGAAGGGACGCTCCTAATTCGACTTATACCGATCGATGGTTCCATCTGCGGACAACGTTTAATGGTTGTAAAAATGAACGGGAAAATCGAAACCAAAGCCAGTTAGGTAAGGTATTAATAACCGATTTTTCTCGATTATAACCGACTTCAAAAGTGGGGTGAACAGGCATCTTCTGGGTGTACTCGATCCACCGTCGACCTCATTTTTGCTCCGGAGGCAAGATTGAGGTCAAGAGCACCACCACTTAAACTTATTTTTTATACAAATATTATATATTTATTTTTTATAACATAACATACCATCACGCCTGATTCCCCGAAGGGCTAGACAGAGGCGTACTAATGTACACACACAGTTCGCCGGTGTATTTAGGTCCCATGTTGTAATAGGAGGCGAGCCTATTTCCATTAACCGGGCATAAATCCAGAATACGAGCTGTTGCTGAGAATTTCATAGAAAAACCCAATAACACTTCTCGACCTGGGAATCGAACAGGACCTTTAGGGTAGCAGTCGCACTTCGGACCACTAGACTAGTGAGGCAATCATGTCATTTTTTATATAGATACAAAGGAAAATATTTGATTTACTCGATGGTAAGACATCTCGGGGTCTGACTGGCTGGCGCCCTTACGTCAGAGTCTGTCAACGTAAAGTGGAGCTTCTGTATATTATCTGTCGTATGGTTACAATAAATAAGTATTGTTATCATTATTTCCAGCTCTAAAACCACCCATTCATTGGCTTATCTCGTTCTAACAAAATCTTATGCCGACTATTAACATTTAATGTTCGTGAATGCCCGAATAAAGCCATTTTAAGTGGGATACGGTAAATATAAAAAGACTGAGTTGGTTTTAGATCTCACAGCTGGGCAATGGCTAATTTTTTATGTAGTCGAAAAATCCTCATGGAATGCCTGCCGCCAAGGGCGGCAGTAGATTATTTTTGTTTTCATAATTTTTATTGGTTAAGTCATCAAAGGAGCTGATGAGCCACCTAGTGGTAAGGAGGAGGAGTTGCTGATGCGTTGCCGACTTATAAGAGACCCATCGGACTGCAGACTGCCTGAGTCGCAGCAATCGACGGGGAACTGGCTCTTATGCACAAAAGTCGAAACACACACCTAGGTGCTATACGACAGAATCCGACGTAGTAATATTAGGTTTTTCTACGGCCTAGGCTAGTAGTTCCCAAAGTTAACTGAATCGTGGGTTTTCATTCAAAACTTCCATATTCGGGACTCACCTATATTGCTGTCATGACGAAAAAGGGACTTACCGTAAATATGAATGAAGGACTGTTTTATTTCATTTCAAGGGGATTTCATATCAAAGAACCCACTCTTTGTATATTGCACTCATAGTTTGACAAATGCTGGTTTAGACTCTTACTGTTCAAAACATTATCCCGTCATTCAATGGTTTAAGTTAAGCATGTTTCTAGTGATTTGATTCACTACTGTCAACTGTCAATCGTTTAAGATGTCAAAGTTAACCGATTCCAGTAACTAATTTAAAGCGTCTTCATGGTATCAAACGTTTTATTAAGGTGACATTACACAGTTTAAAATTGCGCAAATTTACAACGCATTTATTTATTTACTTTTATTAAAACGGTACAAACCAATTACAATAATTAAAGGCAAGATTACAATATAATAAAAAAAATGAAACACTATCATAAATCTCGCTCACAAAAATGCAAACACTCCGACAATATATCCTGCCATCTATCCGCAAACAAGTCGCACTGCGGGATCGGGACCGAAAATAACATAAAAATAAATTCGCATACAGATGTGAGTGATTAAAAATGGTTGCTTGGTGGAGGTTATTATTAGCTCTTATACCAACTTCTGGCCTATGTTTCCCCACACTAGGATTCTCCTGTATCGGCTTTTTTTATTGATTATATTGGCAAACGAGTAGACGAGCCACCTGATTGTAAGTAGTCATCACCGCCCAGGGACACCTGCAACACCAGAGAAGTTAGTGATGCGTTGCCGAGCTTTAAGAGCTCCTACGGACTGCAGACTGCCAGAGAACTGGCTCTCTGGCGCAAAAGTCGAAACACACACCAAGGTGCTTCACGATAGTCTCCGATGTGAGGGTGTTCGATAACCAATCAGGCCCCAAGAGGCAAATCAGATATCTTCTCGGCTTTTACGAGAATGCCTATTTGAATAACAGTGAGGAACAATGTTTTTTCAATTAGACCATTAAAAAAGGTTCTTTTGAAATGTCTAAACTAGTTATACTGTATTCTAACCCGTTCCCACACGGGAATAGGGTTGTGTTGACAGACATAAATTGTCACTTATACTTAATAAACACACAGGCCTGTAACTTCTCTCTGTGAGCCATACAAATATTTGTTTCCTCTGGGGACTGAGCCGATTGTTGGATTATAGTCTGGTGATATGTATGATGACTTACCTTAAACTAACTACTGTTTAAAGATATCAAAATCCTAAACATATCAAAATGCATTGTATAATCTATACTAATATAATAAAGCCTCGGTTGCTGCCTCATTAGTGTAGTGGTCCCAAGCGCAACTGCTAAGTTAGTTAGTACGGTCGAGCAAAGTGATACTGGGTTTTTCTATGAAATTCTCAGTAGCAGCTCGGAGTCTGGATTTGTGCACGGTTAATTGCAATAGGCTCGCCCCCTATTACATGGGACCTAAACATACCGGCGAACTATTGGTGTACATTAGTACACCTCTGCCTACCTCTTCGGAGAATACAGGCTTGATGGTATGTTATGTTATGTAATATAATAAAGATAAAGAGTTTGTTCACCCTAATCTCTAGAACCACTAGTCGGAACTGAAGAAATATTTTTCTAATTGACTGGCCAATTTTTGAGGATATAGCACTCTACGACCCTTAGGTGCGAGGCTAATCGGGTACAACCGCGAAGCACAGCTAGGATGGACAAAAAAATACCGTGTAACATAACATTAAGGCAAACTGATCGCAAATTTACACGGAATTACTAATTGGCAAATACTATACTATACGAGAGTTATGTCATGTGCATCTATATCAGGTGTATCAGTGTATTGGGTTTAAAAAGTCAAAAAGTAAGCCTCGACAAACTTAAGTCGGGTAACTATGTCATGAAGGTGTGAGAACACTATGAGATATTAAATAGATGACAAAAATTGTTGGGATTGAACTTTTGTAATGATTTTATAATGACTATATTTAGTTCTGATATTAAATTGAGTATTAATATTCTATTCATTTATTAATTTTACTTATTTGTATACATTTTTATAAAAATAAGAAAACCATTTAAAAATATAGTAGCCCACCGGTATCGGGAAAAGAGTCCAAGCTACCGGTGGTCAGGGCCCCAGAGAGAGAAACCTCTTAGCAATGCGGGCCGTGCCCAGAAGTATCTATTATTATTTTTATCGCTGATATTTTGTGATATTTGCAAGGGGATAGATTGCATCTAGCGGATGGACATAGATAGGGTTGCCACCTCTAAAATCTGGTAACTAGAACAAGAAGCGAGCTTATAATCGGACATAACACGGGGCACGAGGCGGCCTGGTGCGCGTGTTGCATAGCCACCTGGCAGCAAGACATGACTTGAAAACGGTTTCCTCTCTAAACCCCGGACCCTCCCCAGTCCCCAGACGGTCTCTTAACTAGGATAAATCCGGGGAAACCCGGACGGATGGCAACCCTAGACACAGACTACTATAATCCTATTAATATTAAAAATGTTTGTTATTCAATCACGTCAGAACGGCTAAACGGATCTGGATGAAATTTGGTACATAGGCTACTTTACTTTACCGGGCAGAATAAATAAATATAATTAGGTACAAGTTATTACAATTATACAGGAGTCCATAAAGGTGTACATTAATACATCTCTGCGGAACCTTTTGAGTAATACGGGTGTGATAATATGTCATATTTTGTGTCCTAAATATTATTCACTTCGTAATTACCGGCTCCGAGACGATTATAACTGAATGTATGGAAGCAAGTTAAGCTAATGTCGCCTGTGTTAAACCTAGCGGAGACTTACAACTTGCTGTCTAAGCTGATTTGCTTTACACCCTGTATATGCATGAGTACTACTCCATCCCTGTATATACATGGTTATTACGAAAGGGGTCTATATTTGTATAGTACCTATAATGTTTAAGAAAAATTGATTTACGAGTGATATTCTAGTTATCTATTTGAAACATTTATGACCAGCATAAAATTTTCTAATTTAGTTTGTCAACGGTTTTTACAATAAATCTTATAAATAAATGGAAGAATAAAAAGTAATATATGTATAACTAATTACCGGCAAGCATGAGTTGAGTAATACACACATATGTATATATATTTTACATAAGTAATAACAGTAAACAATCATAACTGAAGTAAATCTGTCATAATCTCTATATATAAAACTCAAAGGTGACTGACTGACATAGTGATCTATCAACGCACAGCCCAAACCACTGGAGGGATCGGGCTAAAATTTGGCATGCAGGTAGATGTTATAACGTAGGCATCCGCTAAGAAAGGATTTTGATAAATTCCTCCCCTAAGGGGATAAAATATGGGATGAAAGTTTGTATGAAACTTTGTGAATTTTAAACCGATCGGGCTGAGACTTTGCATGCATATAGCTACTATGACGTAGGCATCCCCTAAGAAAGGATTTTGATAAATTCCTCCCCTAAGAGGATAAAATAGAGGATGAAAGTTTATATGAAACTTTGTCAATTTTAAACCGATCGGGCTGAGACTTTGCATGCATATAGCTACTATGACGTAGGCATCCCCTAAGAAAGGATTTTGATAAATTCCTCCCCTAAGAGGATAAAATAGAGGATGAAAGTTTATATGAAACTTTGTCAATTTTAAACCGATCGGGCTGAGACTTTGCATGCATATAGCTACTATGACGTAGGCATCCCCTAAGAAAGGATTTTGATAAATTCCTCCCCTAAGAGGATAAAATAGAGGATGAAAGTTTATATGAAACTTTGTCAATTTTAAACCGATCGGGCTGAGACTTTGCATGTATATAGCTACTATGACGTAGGCATCACCTAAGAAAGGATTTTGATAAATTCCTCCCCTAAGAGGATAAAATAGGGGATGAAAATTTATATGAAACTTTGTCAATTTTAAACCGATCGGGCTGAGACTTTGCATGTATATAGCTACTATGACGTAGGCATCCCCTAAGAAAGGATTTTGATAAATTCCATCCCTAAGGGGATAAAATAGGGGATGAAAGTTCATATGGAACAAAGTAACTATTCCACGCGGACGAAATCGCGGGCAAAAAGCTAGTAATTATTATAATAGTGTGATCAAATTTTTATTTTCTTCCTCTTCGAGGCATATAGACATGAAGTTAGATATAGGCATATCTAAAGTTAGCCGAAAACTACATAGAAACGTTTATCATGCGACGTAGAACGTTCCCTAACAGAAAAGGGAAGAAAATATAATTTCCATAATATATCCCTACGTCAAAGTACGAATAAGTTTGACGGGGCAAAAACCAGAGCGCGTGGCGGTTGAAAGTTTTGTAAGACAAGTTACGTTTAGACCTCGATCATAAACACAGGGGAAGCGGGTTACAACAAGAGAATATAATGCATAATATATTTTCATGCCTTTTTTAATTTGGTATAGGCAGAGACTATACAGGGTTATTTTTTAATGACCGGCCAAATTTACAGCGGATGTTCAGAATCGATAATATTTTCTATCTATGAAATAAAAAAGTTAAAATTAAAACAAAATCACATTATTTTATTCCTGTCCACCTCTAAATTTACAGAACGCGTTGATATAGTTACTACTACACAATTCACATACATACATACATACATACACTCACGCCTTTCTCCCACAGGGGTAGACAGAAACTATAGACTGCCACTTGCTACGATTCTTGCATACTTCTTTTGCTTCTTCCACATTCATACATCTTCTCATACATACACGCCGGTTGCGAGTGCTACGCACCTGACCTTTTTGAAGGATTTCGCCAATAAGATCGGCGTATGTCATATCGCAATATTTATGAATTTAGATTTTTTGATACATTGTGTTAATTTGACAATAATGTTTAAAATGCACTTTGGGTTTGGCCTTAATATCTTAATGTTAAATTTGGTCGGTTTTTGCAATTTAACCCTGTAGATTTCCAGTTGCTACAATCCCAGAACACGATGTTAGCTTCAACTACGTTAATTAATCGTCGGGGATGATTTTCAACTGGCCTTTTTTGAAGAGGCCATCAATATTATTGTGGTATATTCGCCACGTATAAAGGACGGACAGTTTCGCAATTATATGTTTTAATTATCACGCGCTTGAACAGTGAAGGAAAACATCGTGAAGAAAACTGTATGCCTGAGAGATTTTTCTTGATGTGGAGTCTGCCAACTCGCAGTTGGCTAGCGCGGTAGACTATTGCCTAATCCCTTTCATTCTGAGAGGAGACCCGTGCCCTGCTCAGAACTGTACATTGGTAATAGAGGGCCCACTTGCCATTATCTGAGTACGAATCCAACCTGCAAGGAGAATTTCACAAAAATCTCAATACTTGACTCGACCTGGGAATCAAACCTAAATTCTCAAGCTGTCATCATAATCATCGGCTGATGATGTATATCCACTCCACATATATGTATGTATGTATGTCCACTGCTGGAAGTAGGTCTCCCACAATGTGCGCCATTTCGCCCTGTCCTCGGCTTATCGCATCCAGCTTCCACCAGCAACCTTCCCAAGCTGTGATTATGAGGAAATATCAGGAAAATTAGACCTTATGATTTCTTTCTTATTTATACTTACTCGAAGCTCAGTAAATAAACAAAATATACGCGTAAATAAACTTAACAAACTAGGAAACTTAGATATGCGTTCGTCAATCAAGACATTCGCTCCGCTGCACTCAAGAATCTACCTTCCAAAACTATTAACAGCCCCCGAGCGATTTTCAACTCTACGCCACAAGTTATAGGAGTTTCTTTTACTAGGACCCTCTGGTGTATCATTGCGTATTTTATTTTTTGCTCCACTGTCTTATGGATGGCTCATAGGGTTTGTACATATGGTGAGACAGCTTTATCAAGCATGTTTCAAGAGGAAAGTTGGTATACTGCCTGAAAATTTGGCTTATTAATTATTAAATTAATTTTATTCTTAGCTGAGCGATTGGCTTCTACGCTACGTGTTTTGGGTTCGATCCCCGCACGTAACGAATATTTGTATGATCTATAGGTAGTTGTTCCGAGTCTGGGTGTTTGTGTGTGTGATATATACCTATTTTTTTATTGTAAACGCTCCCACGATACAGTAGAAATTCCTAGTGTGGGGAAAAGTTTAAAAAAACTTCAATATACAAACATCAACTTGTTTAATTATGTTATCTTAGTAGAATTTTTATAGTACGGAAATTCCTCATGGATTGTCTGCCATTCCGGGGAAGCGGCAGGATGTCGGACTCTTACCGAATAAAAACAGTACTTAAATTTCCTGCCCAATGGTCATGGCCATGGGATTCGTGACATCAATATGGCCATGACAGGCTGCGGTCCAGTGTCCGGACCTCTTCAAAGGGAGAGGCTCAGCCTCGCATCCTACTCGCTTGCGCGGATATGCCCAGCACGCGCGGATGTAACTGTACTTATACCTAGATAGTACATATTCTAAGTCTTAAGAGTCCGGCGGACCGAATTTCTCTCACAAAAGTAATACCGAAATAAATCGTAATCCAAACAATATTCTATCAAATTATGTTATCATTCGGATTTAGATACTGTTAATCTAGGTTCCTACAATCCTATTTCGTCCAAAATACTTCACTGGAAGTAATTGTAAGCGAATGCAATTTTTGATAACTTTACCAAGTTTGGAAAGATTTTCCGGTCTTTTAATTTCAGTGAAGTAGCAGCCAACGAAATTGGATCGTAGGAACCTAGATTAACAGTATCTAAATCTGAATGATAACATATTTTGATAGAATATTGTCTGGATTACGATTTATTTCGGTATTACGTTTTTGTGGGCAATTCACGCTCCGCCGGACCCTTAACATAATTAGGAAATGCCTAGGCAAAACGGTGTTGTAATTTTGCCATACGACCTAAAAGTCAGTGTGTGTAAGTAAAACTCTCAACAAAGTTTCCTTTGTAACAAAAACCGATACAAGTTGTATGAAGTTTCACTTCGAATTCACCTCGTAGTTGGATATTTTTTTGCGCTGGCAATATTGACGGTCTATGGAATTCCGATACTTTTGTTAAGTGTTCAACTAACTTAACTCTTATAGGAAATAAAACTACTTTTAATGGATTAAATCGCTTTATATTGATAATTGGTAATTCTCAATGTTTCGCAGCCTTTAGAAAGAAAGAAAGAAAGAAAGAAAGAAACAATTTATTCAGCGAATAGCAAAGACAAGTACATAAATAACTATAAAAGAACATAATATTAAACTTACAACATAATATCACTATGCCCTTACAATTACGCCGAAAAGGATCTGGTTCAGCATATGCCAGATAAATTTGCCCGACGCTGGTTTTCAACCAGACCCTTAATGACGCACGGACGAAAACCAGTTCCATATACCCAGTATAATAATAATATACGGCAACTTAGTGGTACAATATATAAATAACACTTTACAGCATCCATGGTCACGGGTTGATCTTATAGGTTTACATTTTACTTATTGCATTCGGTGGAAATAGATTGCTATGTTATCTAGGTCTATTTGAGGGCAAAGATAGCCATGTTCTTTTCCAGAGTCTAATCTATCCCTGTACCAAAATTCATCAAAATTGGTTCACCAATTGAGGAGTGAAAACGTAACAAACAAACAGAAAGACAGAATTACTTTCGCATTTATAATATTAGAATGGACATGTGGTCTGAACACAGAAAGAAAATTAGTTCATATAAATCACAATAGATGACGCTACCGGTGTACTCGGCTTTTCACATCCAGCAAATCATCACTCCATCTTGTCGGAGGGCATCCTACACGACGTTTGCCTCAAGAAGACGTCTACCACAGTGGTTGTCGGTTCTTCTACAGATATGGCCAGATATGCATGAATGTGGATCTAGCAAAAGAAGTATCGTAGCAAGTATACTATTACGTTTGTAGGTATATGGCTCAACATTTTATTTATATAAAAATGCTCATAGACGAACGTAGTTATAATAAGGGTCTTAATTCCAAGGCACGTCTACTCAAGCTCTTACAAAGTTGGAAGCAACGGATCCACCTTCAAACTTTGTCAAGTGCGTTGTAGACAATCCTTCTTAGAAACTGTTGTGAGATGTCGACTAAAATGTAGACAGGGTTAAAATGTAATTGAATTTCAATTTGGTATTTATTTTAAGTGGGGCACATGGCTATTCAAGGTAAATATATGGTTAATATAAGACAAATAGGAATGATATAGGTAACTAGATATCCCGTGCGCAGTTTCGCTTTACTTAGATAATTTTCGTTCCTAAATAAACTGAGCTAAGTGTACCTACACCGGTTACACCATGGAGGTTTCATATCATAAAATGTATTAGGTCTAATTTATAAGGAAGAAAACAATTGTCAAAATGTCAACAGCGAATGACAGCTGTAGGTACATATCTCAACGATGTCATTGTTTATTATATAAGTTTAAGTGTGTGTGCGTATGTCAAACGCATGGTATTGTATGCGGATTTTCATACAAACCTTCAACCCCTTCTCACCACTTAATTTTCCAAAAATCCTTTCTTAGTGCTCGTCTACAGTGCAAAAGGAACCAGTATGCAAACTTTCAGGGATCTAGATCCTGTAGTATCGATTGTGCGTTGATACGTTAGTGAGTCAGTAGGTCAGTCAGTCAGTTAGGTTCTTCTAAACAGAAAGCTACCCGCTTCTTAAATTGTGGCTTAACTTATTAACAAAAATTTATTAAAATTCTAATCGGTATATATACCTAATATAATGATTGGTCCGTCTCTCACAGTAAGCTATACCCAGCATCAGCTTTCAACATACCTAAATGGTATCCTGGTCATACTCAAATATTTTTTGTCTTTTTCCAGTGATATTTGTAAGAAAGTGATATCTATAAGAGTGCGATAAAATTTAAATTTATCATTATTGCATCAATGTCTCTTTTATAATCAACCTTGGTACTTCATCCGATTTCTTCCACCCAGGTAAAACCATAACTTGAACAAAACAAAATACTTTAAGCTTAATTAAATACTTTCAATCTCAAACAATTAACGAATATGACATCGATAAACTCAGGAAATAAAAAAAGTATTCCTTTCATTACAATACAAAGGACGTACATACTTAATCCCATTTAATTTGTATCAAGATATGCAATGGGAACCAAAAATATAGCTTATAATATTGTCATAAATAACAGGCTGGCTTTCCGGTTGTCACTTAAAATTAAATTCCGCATAAATTACTCGAAGATATGAGCAAGGAGATCAGAAATCGAAGACCGCATCTGTCAATTACTGTGCCCGCTTTTAAAGTTTAAAAAAAGTAAAAAGCAATATGGCGGCGCGGCCGTCCCGCCAAAACAAAATGGACGAGTGTGGTAGCGTTCGAACGTCAATAAGCGAAGATATTTTTGTTATTTTTAGGTCCAGCTATTCATGTTTGGCTGTCGCATAAACTGTGCGAAAGTTTGGAATCTGTATTAAAACATGTGTCATAGTAGTCGTTTTGTTTTTAGTCTGACTAAAAATAAGTGTATTAATTAATTAATTTTGGTTGACACACGTAGTCTTTTTAAACGGGCTCATCATCATCATATCAGTCAGAGGTACCGTACACTGCTGAATAAAGGCCTCCCCCATAGTCTATGATTGGATGCCGCCTGCATCCAATGACTTCCAGCGACCTATACCTATCAGGTCGTCTGTCCATCTCGTTGGAGGTCATTCCACACAGCGTTTCCAAACGCTTACAAGAACGCCAATCAAGAACCTTTCTGTATAAGGCCTGTAGTGAAATAATTAAATTCTACATATTTTTAATTTTCTATTTTTTCCTCGATAAAATAGCATAATCAATCTGTTTCTTTCTATCCCATATTATATTTTGTTGTATTTTTGAATGGAAAGTATTATTGAAATATCATCAATAATTATTTTAATGTTAACTTGATATTGATAAACCTAGACGGTATACTGTTTTAGCGCAATCATTTTTCATTACTAGCGCCTGAATGAATCTTAGAAAAACATAATAGATATTAGATATCTTTAGTCTCGTCGTCCCGCGTTAATAACTTAAAAGAAAAAATAGTAACGAGTGCAGTGTGGCATACTAATGGCTTACTGACTGGCTGTCTGTTACTTTAAAATAATAATGACCTATTTACTACTTATTAGGTAGGTACCTACTTTTGCCATTACTACGCTAAATTATTTTCATTTTTTGAAGAGCCAGTGTCTACTAATTATTATTGGAAGATAATGACTTTGTTTAGCTACGAAAATGGTTGTATAATTATCTTATTTTAAGCGTTTTTAGAAGAGTATTCTTAATTGAGTTTTTCTGGCTTAAGGGTCCGGCTGAGCTTGAGTTGCCCACAAAAACGTAATACCAAAATAAATCGTAATCCAAACAATATTTCATCAAATTGTGTTATTATTCGGATTCGGATACCGTTAATCTAGGTTCCTACCGTACCATTTCGTCTACTACTACTTCACTGTGGAAATAAACAACCCGAAAATAGTTCCAAACTAGGCAAAGTTATCAAAAATTACATTCGCTTATATTTCCAGTTAAGTATTTTATATGAAATGGTAGTTTAGGAACCTAGATTAACATTATCTGAATCCGAATAATAACACAATTTGATTAAATTTGATTAAATTGTGTTAGAATTACGATTTATTTTGTTATTACGTTTGTATGGGAAATTCGGTCCGACGGACTCTTAACTGTATTTTCTTGTGCCTAATTTTTAACCAAATTCAGCTTTTGTGGTTGCAGCCTTTTATATATCGAAAGTCGAAATGATTGTACCTATGTAAGTAGTTATTGGTTGGTCAAATTATCTTCTGACTAAAATAAATCGATTAGCAGCAATAGAAATAGCAGCAGAAAGTATTTTTGATTCTAGATTATATAAAATTGTACTGTTGTGATATTTATATTTAGCAAATAATCATTAGTTTTGTACCCGGGGGCGTAATATCACCTGTAGTAATTTGAAATTAGGTATTTGAATAAATGTCTAGACAGATTTATTAGATAGGATTGGAGAAATTGCTACTTCGATTATTCTGAAATATGTTTATGGATATAACGCTTCACAAAAAATGTCATTAGCACGTATTAAGAAATATTTTTGTATGCAAATATCATAGGTATTACTGTAAGATATTCTGCATTTAATTGATTAAGCAAAATCAACCGTGCCATAACTTGTCCTCTATTATATTATGATTCAGTGCTTTGTAGAATTTTTTGCATAATTTTGACTTACAACAATTTCTTTATTTTCATTGAATCTTCCATACCAATATTTTATAATTGCGAAAGTAACGTATACAGATTTGCTTTAACAATTATAATAATCTGTCTGTCTGTGATGTTTTCACGCCTAAACCATTAAACAAATTTCGATGTTTGGCAAGGAAATAGATGTTATCCTCAGGAAGGAAATAGGCTATGCCTTCTGCCTAAAACAGTCCTTTTGGATAAGAGCGAAACCGAGGGCAACATTTAGTATTAATACAATTGAAATTTTCAGCCTAGTGGTCCTGAGCGTGACTGCAACGCTAGATGTCCTGGGTTCGATTCTCCAGTTAAGCAAAATGTTATGGGGTCCATGAATGAAATTCTCAGTAGCAGCTCAGTGTTGGGAGCTTAACTTGGAAGCAATAGGCTCGCCTCTATTACATCGGATCTAAACATACCTGCGAACTGTGGGTGTACGCCTCTGCCTAACCCTTCGGGAAATACAGGCATACTTCGCATAAACTAGATATAAATCAAAATGTCCGATTTCGCACAGCATCCGCTGCAGTAAGATCTGATGAGCCTACGAGAGATAATAAGACGCCCATATCTTTAGATGCGATCTTATATTAAAATCGGTGACCGTGGGTTGAATGCAAATTACATAAATATCTTTGTTATTGTAAAAAATCGTCATATGTATGTCTGTTTGTTGAAATCTAAATAAGACGTAAGAGTATAAGGATCATTCCATTTAAATAATATGTTATGTGTATATCTTTAGAAGTCTCTAAAGACATACACTGAAATACTGAAATCATTAAAGGCATAATATTATTTGATCCTCTAAAATCTTAATTACATATCATAACATACATAACATAATCAACCCATTATATTGTGGATACCTGTGCCCACTGCTGGGCACGGGTCTCCTCTCAGAATGAGAGGGATAAGGCTATAGTCCACCGCGCTGGTCTAGTATTATTATTATTAAATCCCCTCTGGGACAAGCATTACCTCATCATGAGACTAACGTCAAACTAGAGGGTAGATTAGAATCGCTTTTTACAAACCTTAGATAATAAAACAAAAAATATGTCATAAGATCTAATGAAAAGCGTATAAACCGCAGGGCAGCTTGTGGCGAGCTGATGGTGATTGGCGACATTGCGGTCCTTATTACTCCAGAGAGTCGGTCAGGGCCTCGTCTCTAGTTTGCCCGTGTTGGGTAGCTAGAGTGGAAACCCATGAGCGCCCGCAGGACTCTCAACTCTGTCTTGCCTTAATTGGCCGGCCAGAGGTGGGCCGCCAGAGCTATATGCTCGGGGGTGGAAGTGTCTAATGGCATAATAGTGGGGAAACCCAATCCGGGTCTTTTCGAGACTCGCGACGGTGAAACCGGGGCCGCACCTCTCTACACCCTTAGCCGCTCACACCGCTGTTGCCACCTTCTGCCTGTACTGGCAGCTGTTTGGGACCCAGCTAGTGAGGTGGCAAGTCACCGTCTGCCATCCCTATGGATGTTTATTCGAGGTTCAAGGCAGACGCCGTTTTATTCAGGCAATAGAAGTTATTTATTATTATTATGGGATAGGTGGGCAAACGAGCAGACGGATCGCTCGACGGTAAGCGATTACCGCCGCCCATGGACACCGGCAACACCAAGGAGTCACAAGTGCGTTGCCGGCCTTTTAAAAGGGGATTGGGCCTCCGGTAACCTCACTCACTCGGCGAAACACAGCATAAGCGTTGTTTGACGCCGGTTTTCTGTGAGGCCGTGGTATCACTCCGGTCGAGCCGGCCCATTGTGCCGAAGCATGGCTCTCCCACGGTATGAGTACGTATTTTTCTCACGGTATTTTTATGTTTAATCGTTATACATGCATTTAAGCGTTATATTATATTAAGTTTAAATATAATAATGATATTTAAATAATAATTATGTAATAATGTTTACATATAATGATACAGAGAAAAATCTAGTAACGTATTTATTATAATTAAAAAAAAAGTAATAAAAATAACTACTACGATTTCCACGTAAACCTAATGTTACATTGAAATGTGGAAAATTGAGAACAATGCGAGTAGCACCGCGCTGCACAGCTAGTCTGGTATAATATGTATATAACAGACATAAATAAATGTCAAGAACAAGAAAAAAGTCCGTGCTTTCCTTATTTTAATTACAAACTTCCAGCGCAGACTTAGTTGTAAAAACACTAGTGATTGCATTCAAGCAACTAAACAACCATCTTTAGAATGGCTGCGAATTCACATTTTAATTTTAATTAATTGGACGCGAGCGGAGTCTGGAGAAAATATAGTCTTGTTATATTTAATGTAGCATTCTATGAAAATAACGACAGGTCTTTGACTTTTTTAGAACTTTCTTGATGGAATTGTTTTGTTTTTGTGTTTGGAGATTGGTTTTATGAATTATGTTTATATGTAATTTGTTTTGAATGGTTAACTGTTTTATTGGTTTAGTGTGCGGTACCGTGGCTGCTGACCATAAGGTCTCAGATTTGATTCCCAAGCTGCCAACCTATTCGCAAATTTAAGAAATTGTACCTAAGGATTCTGTCTGACTAGCTATCTACGTATCTGTGGCGATGTAACTCCTAAACGGATCAACCGAACACAATGCATGAACGTGATTATTAATAATTTCATGCGTTGATAGAACCGGCGATCCGTAGCTCAGTATCCGCTTGCCCAACTATTGCTCCAATTGAATTGTCAAAATAGAAATTCATTATTTAGTTTCTCATTTTATTACCCATTAAATAAACACGAAACCTCAATTATCACCAACTAATTAATAAATTGTAACTATTTGCTATCATAAACAGACCCCTATTTGCAAAGCACATCGTTGAAATATTCAATTACCTACATTATTTGCAATTTAGAATGCAAATAGAACAATCTGTACACCGCTGGCCATATAAAAAACACAAAACTTTTTGTTACCTTTCATGCAAATTGTTTGCACACTGCGGGGTTCTGTTTTTTTGGCCGTATTTGTAATATATACAGTGAGCGGCCATATTAATTCGACAGGAGATCGTTTTCTTATTAGAGAGGATGGTTTTATGTGAGAATGTGGAATAAATTAGGTTTTGTAACCGACTTTAAAAAAGATGAGGTTCGCAATTCATTTGTATATTGTGTTCGCGTACAACTTTATAGGTTTCGAACCGATTTTCATGATTCTTTTTTGTTTGATAGAGTGCACTTGGGTGAAGGACTTAATGGGTTAAAATTTTCAAATATTTACATAAGATTTATGAATGAGAATTGAGCACAAAACATAGCTTTATTCACATTGAGCGCAAAACTTTGGTTCTTCTCAACTTCAGGATTCTTCCTGATATTATTGTATTTTCGACACACATCAAAATTACTTTGTTTTGTTATAATCTCTAAGTTAAATTAAACAAGTATTAATACCTTTCTTGAAAGTTTTGATCTTGTAGGGACACTGCTGACGCATTTTATTTACATTGTGTAGCTAAGTGATATTGCGCGGCGCTTGAGTCGTCTCCCCGCACCCAGGCAGTTAGGTCGTTTGTAAATGGTACATTTAAAAAGTCAAAACTAGTTGCACGGTTCCAAAAAGTGGGCCGTATGGAGAATCATAGTCATATGGAGTGGGGTGTAACCCTATAATGTAATTTGAAAGATTCGAAATTGATATTTTGACAGGACGTTTGGCGTAGTGGTCGAGTGATCGGCGTCTGCGATACTGGCTGTGGGTTTGAATATTTGTATGACCTACAGGTAGTTGTTGTTGCGGATTTAGGTGTTTGTGTGTGCGAGAATTTGTGTTTGTAAACGAAGAAAAAAATGGAGAGTTTATTAAAAAAATGCTGATCTTGCTGTTAATTTAATTCGTAGTTATTTGACATATTTTGTAATTCGAATTAAGAAGAACCTGAGTGACTGACTGACGTATCAACGCACAGCCGAAAATACAGGAGCTAGGTCCCTGAAAGCTTGCATGCTGGTTCCTTTTGCTCTGTAGACGAGCACTACGAAAGGATTTTTGAAAAGTCAATCCCTAAGTTGATGTAAAGGGGGTTAGGTTGGTGAAAGTTTGTATGAAAGAATACACACCACCATGCGTTTGACACACACACACATACACACATATACATATTTAATAAACGATGACATCGTCAGTGATTCCATAGTACAGCTGTCATTCGCTGTTGACATTTTGACATTTGTTTTCTTCCTTAAAAAATAGGCTTAAGGGTCCAGCTGAGCTTGAATTGTCGACAAAAATGTAATACCGAAATAAATCGTAATCCAGATAATATTCTATCAAATTGTGTTATTATTCGGATTTGGAAACCGTTAATCTAGGTTCCTACAGTACTATTTCGTCTACTACTAACAAAAATAACTACAGGCTAGATGAGAATAAAATTAAAATTTGGTATAAGAACAACTTAATATCAGAAACCAATGACACATCTTTTCTAGGCCTCACAATTGATAAGCATCTCAATTGGAAACAACAAATCGAGAAAGTTTGTAAGAAACTGAATAGTTTTGCGTATGCCCTTAGTAGGTTACGTCGTATAAGTTCCGAAACAACGGCAGTAAAGGCCTATCACGCTTACGTAGCATCAGTTCTGCGTTATGGTCTGCTTGTCTGGGGTAATTCAACAGATATTAAGAGAGCCTTTGTAGCCCAGAAAAGGTGCATAAGAGCTATAGTGGGTATTCGTCCATATGAAACGTGCAAACCATTCTTTAATAAACTAAAAATACTTACGCTTCCTAGTTTATATATTTATGAAACATGTATTTTTGTTAGACAACACCAGCACCTTTTTACAACTGCAAAGGAGATCTACCCACGTTCGGTTAGAAATAGTAAGCGCTTAGTATTGTCACATATGCCAAACACGGCCCTGTATCAAAACAGCTGTCTCACAATGACTGTAAAATTGTATAATAAAATTCCAATAGACATCAGAGAATCCCTATCAATACAAATATTTAAGTCAAAACTGTTTAATTTTTTAATTATGAACGGGTTTTATAATGTAAAGGAATATTTAAATTATCAAAAGTGACGCAGTCTATCACTTTCAAATGACTATAAATCGCTGACTATTCTTGAATCTTGACACATTTTAAAGATTATTATATGGTTAATATACTATGACCACTGTTTTCGCTTGTCGACATTTGCATGCCAGTTCGGCGAAACATGTTTGTACCTAACTTAATATATGACCATCTGTATTACCGTGTTTCACGTGAATAAATGAATTTGAATTTGAATTTGAATTTGAATACTACTTCACTGGAAAGAAAAGACCGGAAAAACGTTCCAAACTTGGTAAAGTTATCAAAAACTGCATTCGCTTACATTTATTTGCAGAGTAGTATTTTGGACGAAATGGTAGAGTAGAAACCAAGATTAACGGTATCGGAATCCGAATAATAACAGAATTTGATTAAATTGTGTTTGAATTACGATTTATTTAGGTATTACGTTTGTAAGAGAAATTCGGTCCGCCGGACTCTTAACACATTTTATGATATGAAACCTTTATGGTGTAGGTACAGTAAGCACAGGATATTTTAGAAATGAAAATTGTCGAAGCACGGAGGCGAAGCCGCGCACGTGAACTCTACTATTATATTGTATATTACCTACCTTAGGTATTAGTCTCATGGTCGTTGGAGCTGCTACGCTAGAAGTCCTGGGTACGATTACCAGGTCGAGCACTGTTATTGGATTTTTCTATGAAATTCTCAGTAGCAGCTCGGAGTTTGGATTTGTGACCTGTTAATAGCTATACGCGCGTTCCCTATATGAAACCTAAACATACCGGTGAACTAAAGTTCTACCTACATTAGTCTCCCTCTGCCTAAGCCTTCGGAGAATACAAGCGTGATGGTATGTTGAGTTATGTTGCATTTAGTTTAAACTTTTAAATAATGTAAAGCTTTGAAAATACTTTTTCTAGTTGAGGCTTTTTTAATCCAAGCCTAATTAGTTAAGAGAGTAATTTTCGTTATTTTCTGCAGCGTGTTTAATTTAAAAGTTTAATCTAGAAATATTGTTATAATGTGTAGAGCTTGGGTATAAATAACTAGATGTATATAAGAGTGATTTTTAGATCAAAGACTTATAAAGGCTAACATAAAAAAAAAATGCCTGCTCAGCCAAAAAGGACCGAGTGGGGACGGGTTAGAATACTTTTTCTCAATGCCATTCAGATAAGCATCTCGTTAGAGCCGAAATATCTGACTTGCTCTGTGGTAGGAGATCTTGGGGTTTGACTGGTTGGCGACCGGTTTACGTCACCTTGGTGCGTGTGTCGACTTTTGCGCTTTAGAGGTGGTTCCCCCTCGGTTGCTGCGGCTCTGGCAGTCTGCAGACCGTAGGGGCTCTTAAGGCTTGGCAACGTATGGCTACTTATGGGCGACGATGACTATTTACCACCAGAGGCCGTATTATGACGTGTTAACGCCAACATTTTTAGGTTGTAAGAAAGAGATGAGGCTATTTAATATGTAGAACGGCATCTCTTTCTTTCAACGTAAAAATGATGGCTTTAACACGTTATAATACGGGCCCTGGTGGATCGTCAACACGTTTGTCGACTAAAATTATAAAAAAAGCGCCAAGAGGTCATTTATTTTTAAACGTGGAGTAACGTTTGATCGTCCTTTGGTAAGATAGGTTGGCGATAGGTATTGCACAATATACGGATTGAATCTGCAAGGGTAACATGCGTGCCACGACATAATTTGACGTCGCAGATCTTGTACTGAGGCAATGGCTCGGGTAGAGATAATGCAATGGAAAAATTATGTCGTGGCACGCATGTTAACCTTCCTGGACTGGACTACATAACAGCTAAAGAGACATAAAGAGCCAAGTGGTAGGATTTCTGAAAAGCGCACTGTGGATGTTTGAACGGAATAATGATGTGTAATGTACCTATTATTTTATAGCTTTTATGCTAAACATACCTGAAGTTAGAAAAATCAAAAATAACTCATTAGTTATTCTTGATTTTTGATCGTAAGTGCGACTACTACGCTAAAGGTCTTGGGTTCGTAGTAAGTATTATTAGTTATCTTTTTGTGATTTTTTTGCATTTTCCATGCTAAGATTATTAAGTTATTTTTTAGTAAAGGAAAAAATTCAATCGCGGGCAGGATTCGAACCTGCGTCTTCTGGTTTGATATACCAGACGCTCTGACCTCTAAGCCACCGCGAACCCTACCCGCATGATTGAAATTTTGCCTTCACATTCTGAATTTACGTCATAAGGTGACGTTGGTGACATCTATGAGAGGCAAGTTACCTTACTTCTCAACCGACACGACTTACTTTACAGTTAGTTCAGTGTCGTACGATGCCACCTTACCTATTAACTATCTTTTTGTGATTTTTTTGCATTTTCCATGCTAAGATTATTAATTTTTTTTTTTAGTAAAGGAAAAAATCAATCATGCGGGTAGGGTTCGCGGTGGCTTAGAGGTCAGAGCATCTGGTATATCAAACCAGAAGACGCAGGTTCGAATCCAGCCCGCGATTGAATTTTTTCCTTTACTAAAAAATAAGTATTATTAGGTTTATCTATTAAATTCTCAGCAGTTCAGAGTTTGGATTTGAGCCCGGTTAATGGCAATAAGTTCTCCTTACAGAATCAAACATACGGCGATCGGTGGGTGTACATTAGCACCTCTGCCTGACCTTAGATAATATAGGTGACATGGTGTGTAAGTGTAAAAAATATAGAAAATTAAATTGAATTGTACTGTGGCCATTTTATCGTGGTTTTATGAAAAAAAATATTACAGCACATTGAAACCATATTTGTGACTACATAATTGTGACAAGCAACGAATATCCTGAAGGCTTATAGCTTTAACAATACATTATTAACTAAACATGATTTCGCAAGGGCTCTACCATTTTTCTTTTACGAAAATTTCCAGTGTGTGTTACGCCTTTCACAGAATTTTCGATTATTCAATATAAAGCGGTATATTCTGAAATGTTTTTCCGCAGCTTACCCTCGCAAAATCGATCAGTTTCACGGTAATACATCAACTCATCCGACCGAATACCGGTATGCAAACTTGGAGCCCACAGAACTACCGAACACCGCCCATAAATCTCGCATTATTACTAAAATGCATGTTTTAAATCTTTTTTTTGCAACTGGCAACTTTATAACTCAATTTCGATGTTACTTGTGCAAGTTTTTGAAGCCAAAACGACGAAATTTATGGAAGCATTTAAAAAAGGGTAGTCATTTTTTAATTCTTTATTTGGTGTTCGGTCATTCTTTTCGACTTATTTGAATGTGGAATTAAGAAATAAAATGCGTTTTATAGGTTGCCAGTGACGATAATTAAAAAATATATATATTTTTTATTTTTCTCAGTTGTCCGTTTTAATGTGTTACTGATTTTAATTTGAGATAAAAGCCTTATTTGGTTATCTAGTTTGCTCATTTAAAAAAATAAATAATATTGAATTATCATGTGCGATGTTTTAAATTTAAAGCTACTTATAAGTAAATGTACTGCTGAGCTGTACTAGTGAAAACCCAAAGATTTAAACGTCTGACAGGTCCACTATAACCTTTCGTATACTTACGGATACTAAACCAGATTGAAAATAACATAGGTATCTTCTTAGCAAAGATAATTAATAAGAACTGCCTTAATCTACGTATTTCTAATAAAAAATCCAATTTAAAAAAGCCTATACATATTACAAATCAAATCTTACAATTGGGTCAAAGAGACTTCTATATTAGAAAAACACCTCGCATTTTAGCTGAAAAGATCAAACAATCCCAAAGATTTGTAACAAGCAAGCCGCTTGCGTTACAAAAAGTTTATTATAGAGAAACAAGCTGACACGTCAAATCGATTTATCGTTTTTCTTTTACTAGTAGAATTACATATATGAAAACTTCATAGCCTTTGTACGGCCACGAAGGCTGGTAACATTAATTTATACATGCTAGATAATGTAAAAGAATAATATGGATCCTTCAATTTTTTTTTTTTTTAAACGTTGCCCCACACTAGGATTTTCTCCTGTATCGTGGGTGCGTTTACAAATACAAACACCCAGACCCGGAACAACTACCTGCAGATCATACAAATATTTGCTCCGTGTGGGGATCGAACCCACAACACGTTCCGCAGAAGCCGATCGCTCAGCCGCTACGCCAAACGTGTCGTCAATTGTGAGAAGAAACATTTAAATATTAAGAGTTATCGATAAAATATCGCTATTCTAGTGTGAAAAAGAAAGAAATAAAATCGGGATCTTAGTTTCCATGAAATATTCTCCATGCCGGCACTATAATGTAAATTTTTTTTAAAGAAAAGGTTACCAGCTATGTGAGTCGCACATTACTAGTATTCTTGTTATCACCTCATGCTAAGCTAAATGCCTTGTTACCTTGTTACGAGTGTGTTCACGTTGGTAGTGGGTGGGTTTCGAACCGGCAACCACATCGCAAGTCAAACGCCCTAGCCATTAGGCTACCGCCACTTCACAAAAAAAGTCTTCAGAATCATCTTATCAAATCATCTTTTAAAATCTCTTTGATGAGAAACTAGCAAATTTTTCAGAGTACAATTGGATCTCGGTGCTCTATAACGGTAGATTTCCTATTCTGTAGTTTGTTTGTACTGATTACAAGTGTATCCGTTTTTGTAATCATATTGAAATCAATGTTTGCGCAACGATATAATTATTAAGTCGCAGATTAATCGCCGACCCGTTTCCATACCCCATTTGGCAACAAAAACTATATCAAAATCATTACAGTACGATTTAGATTGCGTGGAAACACCGTAAAATCGGAATATAACGACTGACTCGTAATAAAGTAATATCGCGGCCATTTTGCATCCTAAACGTCAACTTTCCCGCCATAGCGTTAATTTATTTTTAATTGTCTATGGCATGAAGCCGTTCCGAGAAATGAGGTCGTATTTCTATTCTTATTTTTTTATTACCAAGACTTATTGTCGACCTAATTGTGATTTTATTGTGGTTGTAATGGATATTGATTTAAAAATTGACCAAATTTCCTTGTTTGACTGTATTTTTTTGGTTGGTAGAGAAAATATTTTCTATTTTTGCTCACTCACTATATACCTGCGGAGATTCCGCAGGTATAAAGGTATTTTTTTTTATTCAGCCGTAGTCGTCCCACTGCAGGGCAAAGGCCTGCCTCCCCTCCTTCCACTCATCTCGGTTCAAAGCTTTCTGCGGCCAATCCCTCCAATAAAGATCTATCTCGCCGCGCCATCTCCTCCTGGGCCTGCCGCGACGTCGTCTAACGTTATGTGGGTTCCACTCAGTGGTGAGTTTTGCCCACAACTTGTCCGACATGCGGCAGATGTGACCAGCCCAACTCCATTTCAAGCTTGCGGCTTTTTCACCAACATCGGCGATCTGAGTTCAAACAAAATATTTTATACAGGTAATAAAAGTCTAAAATTTGTATTTAGTTCCGCAAACACTTTTGCACACATTTTTCAACATTTATCATCCATCATACCATCACGCCTGTATTCCCATAAGCAAAAGACAGCGTACGCCGTACAGCTGTACATCCATAGCTCGCCGGTATGTCGTACTTCCATTAATAAACGAGGCTTTGATAAAAAAATAAATTACGTTATTTCTTCCCGATACCTTTTAACGTGGACACTGCCGGAAAACTTTACTCGGATTTTTTATTTAATTTCACCCAGTTTCATCGAATTAAACACTTAAAAAGACACGATACGACGTTATTTTTAAATAAAATACAGTTTGTTTTAAAGTCGCTTTTGTCACCAGCCGATCGTTAAAACTGACATTAATTTAACGTCTTCATTAATAATGAGACGTAACTCGTAAAATAGTCATAAATACGAATTTAGTTCAGACACAATATAATGCTACGTGAAAGGTATCTTGACGTGGTAGAACTATGCGGTGGTGGTATTTTCTATTATTCTTGATAGGTTTACGCTTAGCCGCCAGTTCGCCTGATGTTACACTGCGATCTACGATGGAGCGCGCTTGCCTAGAAGAAACCGATTCACTCGTAATTTAAAGACACCCAGATTATATCTATCGGGGAAGGCCTAATCGGGTCACATATATCACATAGCCAAATATTCTGTCACCAAACATGTACTATCATTATCGTGATCCGGTTTGAAAGGCAATGTATCCAGTAAAATTACTGTGGCATATGAGATTCAACAACTGAGGTCTCAATATAACAACGCGCTCGTGATACTACTGGTGTTGCTGGCGTCTTTAGGCTACGGTTGCCGCTTACCATCAGGCGGCCGTTTGTTTGACAACCGACCGCTTACCGCGCTCTCCAAGGTACGGAGTGGTCGCAACCCATCTATACAGGGTTATTTTTCAATGACCGGCCAAATTTACAGATGCCGTTCTTAATCTATACTAATATTATAATGAGAAAAGATTTGTAAGTATGTTTGTAACGAATTGGCTCAAAAAGTACTGGACCGATTTCAAAAATTCTTTTGCCGTTAGAAAGCTACATTATCACTGAGTAACATAGGCTATATAACATCACGCTACGCCTCTTAGGAACGGAGCAGCGCGGGTAAAACCGCGAGCGGTTCGCTAGTCGATAATAATTTCGATCTACGTAATAAATAAAACAGTTAAAATTAAACTTTTTTATTTCACCGTGATTTTATTCCTGTCCGCTTCTAAATTCAGAACGCGAGGATATAGTTAAAAGATAGTAAATATTACCTACACAATTTAGTTCAATAACCTACAGTAACCTATAAAAAAGAGTAAATATCTATATATATATAAAACTCAAAGGTGACTGACTGACATAGTGATCTATCAACGCACAACCCAAACCACAGGAGGGATCGGGCTGAAATTTGGCATGCAGGTAGATGTTATGACGTAGACATCCGCTAAGAAAGGATTTTGATAAATTCTACCCCCAAGGGGATAAAATAGGGGATGAAAGTTCATATGGAACAAAGTAACTATTCCACGCGGATGAAGTCGCGGGCAATAAGCTAGTTAATACATAAGTGTGACATCGCACGCAATAGATCAGAAATCCGCATGTTTTTAAATTTCTTTTTTTAAACTCTCGTGCTAAGCTAAATGCTTGTGTTAGGAGTTGATTGTCGTCGGTAGTGTAATTGGTGGGTTTCACATGATCGCCAGTTTGACGATGCCCGATGATGAGGCCCTAGCCATTAGGCTACCGCCCGCTTCAAAATATTATTCATTTAAGAATTTTGATTTTTTCATAGTGATCTATCAACGCACAACCCAAACCACAGGAGGGATCGGGCTGAAATTTGGCATGCAGGTAGATGTTATGACGTAGACATCCGCTAAGAAAGGATTTTGATAAATTCTACCCCCAAGGGGATAAAATAGGGGATGAAAGTTCATATGGAACAAAGTAACTATTCCACGCGGACGAAGTGGCGGGCAAAAAGCTAGTTAATACATAAGTGTGATATCGCACGCATTAGATCAGAAATCCGCATTTTTTAAAATTTATTTTTTTAAACTCTCGTGCTAAGCTAAATGCTTGTGTTAGGAGTGGATTGTCGTCGGTAGTGTAATTGGTGGGTTTCACATGATCGCCAGTCCGACGCCCTAGCCATTAGGCTACCGCCCGCTTCAAAATATTATTCATTTATGAATTTTGATTTTTTTCAAATATTTTCAAATGAATATTTTTACAATATATTGTCTTAATTTGACAAAAAATTTTAATATGCACGTTGGGTTTGACCTTAATGTCTTAATTAAAAAATTGGCCGTTCTTTGAAATTTCACCCTGTATAATGACTGCTGCAAGCAGCTTAACCTTCAAGGTCGAGCAGCGGGGTCGTTACTTAACCACATAACCCTTCGATATCATTAATCCATTAACAATGATTCTCAAGTTATGCACTTCAAATAGTGTAAATAGACTTAGTAATTAGTCGATTGCCAATAATACTAAGTAATACTATTAAGCAATTATATAATGCTCCAAGTCTCTAATGTAATATGTATAAGTAGGTACCTACCTACGAAACTTGCAAAACTCAGTTGTATGTGCCAAACTTATATCGAAAACCGCACAGCGGTTTCAAAAGTTTACGTCACACAAACAACGCAACAATTTAATCAAATTAGCTCAGAATTATGTGCGACACAGTTTCGGCGTTATAACTTTGAGAACTTCTAAAAGATTTTTTTAATTATTTTATGAACACATTGTTGCAGAGATTATTTCTTTACGAAATATATTAAAATATTCAATGTTTTTGAAACTTTGCCCTACTCTTATAAATTTTATATTGTCCATGTGCGTAACAATCGTAAACAATCTAATCTAGATGGATACTAGATTAGATTGTTTTCGATTATTTTATCAGAACGACCGAGAAAAGAGTCATTTACATAATTTACATTGTTAAAATTTCGGAGAGTGTGCATCAGATCTCCACGATCCTATCCCCCCAGCCCTTTCTACTATCGGACGACCAGAAGCACGAAAAAGCGACATCGATTCATGGTGGACATTCCGAAAACCCGAATGAAACGCTTTAAGTCCATTTTTATCATGCGTACCACTGAAATGTGGAATGCACTTCCCGAGTGGGTCTTCCCCGATAGATATAATCTAGGTGTCTTTAAATCACATGTGAATCGGTTTCTTCTAGGCAAGCGCGCTCCATCGTAGATCGCTGTGTCGCTTAACATTAGGCGGACTGGCGGGCAAGCGTAAGCCTATCACGACTAAGAAACTTAATCTTTTTCTATACATAGTATTTACATATTATGTGAATCTGTGCAGGTGTACTTGCACGCCCCTGTCAGCTGGAAAGGAAATACATAGAAAAAATTGCATTATTTTTATTTATCTTATTGTTTGAATAAAAATACATAAAGGCTCTTGGTCTAGGTTGCTAATTTATCTACTTACATAATATTTTTTATATTTATGTATATTTTTCTATATTTTATATTAGTCAATAGTATAATGTGTGATTGTTCTAAATATGCCTGTATTTTACCAGGCAAAATTCATCCAAACATCAAAGTGTTAGTGGGTTTATCAAAGTGTTATTGGGTTTTTCTGTGAAATTCTCAGTAGCAGCTCGGAGTTTAAAATTTGTGCCCGGTTTATAGCAAAGGGTTTGCCCTCTATGGATGGAACCTAAACATACCGGTGAACTGTAAATGTCCATAAGTACACGTCTGCCTAAGTCTTCGGAGAATAAATTAGGTAAATTATGTTAAATTAAGACTGTTATAAAAATTAACTTAATTATAGACAATGTTTAATTATTATGAACGCTGAATTTATTTTTTGTAGTATACGAAACTATAATTATTATAAAACAAAGGCTTTGTTAATTACTCAGTCACAATGGTCGAACGGAGTCTTTCAAAGTCTAAAATAAATTAATTGTAGATCATTATTTTGATGCGTTTTAAAACAATAGTTATTAGAAACTTTCTAGAAAGGGTTGTATAGCTGCCCTATTGGTCTAGTAGTCGTAAGCACCGCTGGTGCTGGGTTCGACTTATTGATCAGACAAAGTGTTATTGGGTTTTACCAAAAATAAATTCTCAGTAGTATCTCGTAGTTTGGATTTAAGCTCGTCCTCTTTTTTATGTGTAATTCCATTATGTTCACCCCAAGGGCAGAGACCAGAGTGCACTGCTTGCTTGCAGGTGTCTGCGCTAGAAGTTCTGGGTTCGATTCCCAGGTCGAGCAAAGTGTTATTGAGTTTTTCTATGAAATTCTCTCAGTAGCAGCTCGGAGTTTGGATTTGTGCCCAGGACCTCTAGCGTAGCAGTCGCGCTTGGGACCACTAAACGAATGAGGCAGTCTTATAAACTGCTTATAACTATAATATTGCGTTTTTTCTTCTTTCCCCTGTCACAGAAATGTCAAAACAAGATAAAACATTATGGCTAATAAAGATTATATTATAGATTTTATATAATTTTATTTTATTTTATGTTCTTTTTTGTAATTAAATTATGAATTGTAAAAATGTAACCACTATGGGTGTATTTGCCTGAAATAAAATACATTATCAATATTAATTATTATAATTATATTTTTATAAACAAGAGGGATAGTTTTTGACCGCCTCATTAGTCCTATGCTCTTAAAAGTCCGGCGGACCGAATTACCCTTACAAGCGGAACATTACTTATGGATAACAGAATTTGATTAAATAGTGAATTACGATTTATTTCGGTATTACGTTTGTAAGAGAAATTCGGTCCGCCGGACTCATATCTATCGGGGAAGACTCACTCGGGAAGCGCATTCCACACTTCAGCGTTACGCATGATATAAGTGGACTTAAAGCGTTTCGTTTGGGTTATTTAAAGGTTATGTTAGGGGTAAATATTTGAACATTATTTAACAAATCATTCTTCTTATCGTAGTAGTTCTCTCAACTTGCGCTTGACGCCAGTCGTGTGTTTAAGTTTTCATTATCATAATTGTAGTTTTAAACATAAATAAGCATTCTTAAAAAGCAGTGATTGCCTAATGGTATGACCGTTGGACTGCCAAGTCAAAGGTCTCGAGTTAAAACCCAAGGCACGCACCTCTGACTTTTCGAAGTCATGTGCGTATTAAAAAGTTAATTATCACGCGCTTAAACGGTAAAGGAAAACATCGTGAGGAAACCTGCATGCCTGAGAGATTTTCTCGATGGCGTGTGAAGTCTGCCAACCCGCACTAGGCCAGCGTGGTGGACTATAGCCTTGCCCCTCTCATTCTGAGAGGAGACCCGTGCCCAGCAGTGGAACAGTGTAATGGGTTGATTATTTTAAGCATTCTTAACTTTGGGATGAAGTTAATGACGTTCAAATATTTTTCAAATATTCACCCTAGGCGTGATTATAGTTTGTGTATTGAAATAAAACTCACGGTCACGGGTCAGTCTACCCGTGACCATGGATGCTGTAAAGGATCCGAAACGTCGGGAATCAAATAATATCAATACACCGCGATAAAATCCGTAAAAAGTAGTTTTTCAATGTCTAATATTCGCGTAAGTGTCAGAAACCAGTATATAGTTTGTATATTTATAATGTTTATCTCTGATTTTGTCAGCCATCTTCACGTTAAAGAAAGGCCTAAAATCTTCATCTAACCCTGAGCTCAGGCAATGAGATATAACCTTCTCTAATTCGAGTGGCCACTGCTCCACAATGAGATCGTATAATCATCTCATATATTATTATATCTGCAACGTTGTGTAAGAAAATTTTAGAAGTACCATTCTGAATCATACCATCACGCCTGTATTCCCTGAAGGGTTAGGCAGAGGTGTACTAATGTAGGTTCCTACACCTATATTTCGGTATGTTTAGGTCCCATGTAGTAGTTGGCGAGCCTATTGCCATTAATCGGGCACAAATCTAAATTCGGAGCTGCTACTAATAATTTCATAGAAAAACCCAATAACATTTTGCTCGACCTGGGAATCAAATCCCGCAGTCGCGCTTGAGACCACTAGACTCATTAGTCTAATATACAAGTATAATTCTGTAGTAGTCTGTAATCATTTCATCTTTTCTTTTTTTAACCGACTTCAAAAAAGAAGGAGGTTCTATGTTCATCTGTAGGTTTTTTTTAAGTACATATGTTCACCAATATTTTTGCCAGTTGGGAATCGATTTCAAAAGTTCTTTTTTTATATAAAAGAGTATTATATTCCCAAGGTGGTCCCATACAAATTTGGTGAATATCTGATGACAACATTTATAATAAAACGACAATAACACGTACCGATAGAAGAAACGATGATTTCGTCTAGTTACGCAAATTCCTACTGGTCATTTAAAATGTTGAAATAAAATAACTTTTAACAAAAAGTAAAATTTTTGTTAAAAGTTCCTTCGCCTTTCGCCTACAAAATCATAAAAAATATTGTTAGGTGCACAACAGTGTCGGAAGTCGGTGGCGAAAACAAAAGTTCAAACCAAATCAAAGGCACCAACATCCGAAACTGTTGTGAACCTAGAATTATATTTATTTTTGAAGGCCGATTTACTTTTTGTTAAAAGTTATTTTATTCTATACATAGTAGCTACTGAGAACTTACTTATAATAATTTCGACTCAGATCAAACATTGACATTACAAGACAGATTAAAATATCGATTGATTTAATTTATTTTATACGTAGTAACAATTGTGCTGTAGTAACTTTTACTAACCATCACCGATAATCTGTTGCGAAGTCTTTTTTTTATATATTTCGGGACTTCTTTCTCCCAATTGTGTGATGTCAGGCCACACTTTACGAAACAGCCATACATCTTACTAATTGACGTTATCTCAGCGCACAGGACGGCTGCGTTTTTCTTTATTTTTTCCTCCGCATACTTGCGTCGCGGTGCAAATAAAAACTTCGGGCTTTTTGCCGCCTGCCCGCATTTGAAATTCAAATGTTTGAATTTATGTTTAGTGTGTATGATTGGGATGTTTGTTGTTTAATCAAGTTTTTGTAGCAAAAATATGGATAACAATGTGGAAGTTCTGGATTGTAGGTATAGGTATTTATCTTTATTTACGAAGAGTAAAGTTTCCATGCATAGCTTCACCTGTGTGAACACATCATTTGTTTTATTAATAACACTAATACTCGTCAATAATAAAACAGTTCCCAAACAGAAGAGAAAATCCTACTTAACTATGTAGTGTTTCTATTTAAACAATAATAAAGATAGTTTCTCATATGCGAATGTAAATGTAGCATTTAAATAACAGGACTTCTATTTTGTAACTAAGAAAATCACTTATTTGCAAAGCATATTAAATTTAAAAAAGCGTTTAATAACTAATTTTTCTCATTGTAATTTATATTTTTTACATGGAATAATCACAATCATAAAAATGATAAAATAATTAGATAGTTAAATGTGAATATGTAGGAACAAACTTTGTCTCCTGAAAGCGGCTTCATTAAGTCAATCTGCAATTAGCGAAACGAAAACTAATTCTGACAAACAGAACACACTAGTCAAATCAACAGAAATCAAACATTTCATTACAGTACACAAAAGTGGTCAAGTTGAAATTAATCATATTTCTCCGACTTTACTGCCGCATAACACATGGCACGTGTTTTATTATATTTCTCGGCGGACGTCCGATATAAAAATACGAGGTAACGTTTGTATTGACTCGTGTTATCCCGCCGATTTCTATGTTTTGAACAAAATGGCGGGTTTGGGTGCGGTTTTTAGTTCGTACGTGTCTGATATGCCTCAGAACGATCCAGTATTTTTTTTGTTTTGAGTAAAAGATGCTTTAAAAATATTATAAACCACCCTAACTACACTATATTATGAATTGCCTTGAAAATACAGTTACGTTATTAATAGATACAGAACGCCAAAACACATTTCATTTCCTATACCCTTCTATCTAGTCTAGATCGTGAAATTGCAACATTTCACTTGGAGCACTGTGGAATTACTCAGCAATATCTAATTACATGCGAGTGAAACCACAGCCAAAGCTAATGGCATACGGAATCAAGTCACGAGGGTTTCGTAAGTTACAAATTCACTTATGAGCATTCGATTGAGTTTGCAACGACTCATCGATTTCCACAACAAAATGTTACAAGTTCGAAGGATTTATTTTCCTAAGGGCCACCACCAACGAGATTGACGGATGACATGGCGAAGGTCGCTGGGAGACGTAGGATGCAGGCGGCATATAACCAGTCCTCGTGGAAGTCTTTGGAGGAGGCTTTGTTCAGCAGTGGACGTCTTTTGGCTGATAAAATGATGATGATAAACCACAAACTGACGACAATTGAAGGCAAGGGCAATCTTGACAGACGGCAAAACAGCGAAATGATATTGTATATATCCAAGTATATATTATGAGAGTGTTGAGTCCCCAGTGAGTCGGGCTGATGCTGCGTAGTCCTCAGTGAGTCGAGGTGGTGCAGTGTTGAGTATTGGCTGGCTGCTGCGTTGATCAGGAGAGAGTGCCTCTGCTTGTTGACCGGCCAAGGTGCAGTGTGCTATGCCAAGTTGCTTGATGTCGGCTGAGGGTGCTGACCAGGCATGCGCGTTCACTGCAGGCGTGTGGTCAGGATGCCCGTTGGAGCCGGGAGAGTGCTGGCTGGCTATGTGACTGTGAGGGAAGGAAGGCGACGGCGATAATGAAGCTGCTGGTCTTCGAAGGCTGCGCTGATGTTCTTTTTGGGGCCCCCAGTGTGGATACAATGGGATCTCGCCGGAGCCTCCACTGTGGAGGGGCGAGGTGTATTGCCCCTCACACCAAAGGGAGGATCCTCCGACCAGGCGGGTGTTTAGCTTGGCGGGCCACGGCCTAACGGTCGATGTCGGGCTATTGTATATATCCAAGTAGATATATATTCAGGACTTGTCCGTCTAGTTTATATGTAGCACGGTAGATGTCGCTACAATCCTATAAGGGTTCCTTTTGTGTTGCTACGGAACCCTAAAAATTAATACGACTTTCTTTCCCAAACAAGTGTGATATCCCAACTATTTAATTTGTATTGAAATTTTTTGTATTTTTCGTGAAAATTTTCTTGTTTTTAGAGCAATTAAATAATAACTTGTTTTAAAAAATGATTTTTTACTATTAATTATTTATACTAGGACAAGCTATGATTTCATAACGTCGTCTCTACTCTATACAGGTGATATATAATAGAAGTGACAAATTATTATTATTTACGTGGGAGAGCCATGCTTCGGCACGAATGGGCCGGCTCGAACGGAGTGATACCACAGCCTCACAGAAAACCGACGTTAAACAACGCTTACGTTGTGTTCGCCGAGTGAGTGAGGTTACCGGAGGCCCAATCCCCTTCTAAAAGGTCGGCAACGCACTTGTAACTCCTCTGGTGTTGCGGGTGTCCATGGGCGGCTGTAATGAGCAGGCGATCCGTCAGCTCGTTTGCCCTCCTATTCCATAAAAAAAAACTCATAACCGGAGTGTATGTATGAGACCCCTGTGGGAGAAAGGCGTGAGTGTATGTATGTAAGTATCTGCAGAATGGAATGACCGAGCGTGCCGCTCGATATTTTGATACACGCTTACTTAAAATTATTTATTTGTATCCAATTCATGTTTACCTGACGACAATAGCTTAGTTTGCACCATCTATGATAAAAATAAGATTATTTTTTGGACAGTGTAGAATTTAGATCATTGAAATTACATTTCATTCAGAATAAGAAATGATTACTGACCCTCCAATTTCGATTTGTCGCACTTTAAAGTCATCCTGTATTTATTTTTGATTGGCGGTCGCTGGTGAAATTACAAGCAAATAAGACATTTTTTTCTCAGAGAACCCTCCAATTCATCTTTATAACTGCTACGGTGCCAAGGCTCTTGTCTCTTCGACCACGTGTATACATATATCTAATATATAAGCACGGATTCCTCCATAAGGAAAGCAAAATAATACGTCATGTGTATAAATAAGGATAATATCTAGCCTTATATAAACTTGCCTTATAATTGACTGCCTCATTAGTCTAGTGGTCCCAAGCGCGACTGCTACGCTAGAGGTCCTGGGTTCGATCCCCAGGTCGAGCAAAGTGTTATTGGGTTTTTCTATGAAATTCTCAGTAGCAGTTCGGAGGATTTGTGCCAGGTTAATGGCAATAGGCTCGCCCCCTATTACATGGGACCTAAACATACCGGCGAACTGTGGGTGTACATTAGTACGCCTCTGCTTAACCCTTCGGGGAATACAGGCGTGATGGTATGTTTATTAATATAAGTTGTGTTATATGAGATGATTCGTGGTCGAAGCGTCCTCCACACAAGAGATATCTTGACCCGCGACCACTACGAAGTGTAATATTTACGTATTATATTCTTGCTACTGCCAAGCGTGACGACGTAGGTTTGATTCGCACATCAAGTAGTATTCTTAGGATTTTTGGTCACCTCTCAAAAGGATTTACTCACAATAACTCAGCCTCTAACTGGCTTAGCAAAATGAAACATGCACCAGATTTTAGACCTTCAGCAGTACAACTGTGAAAACTGCAACCAATTTCTTGCCGCATTTTTGCGTGATGCGCGTAACAAACATACAGACAGACATACAAAGTCCGCATCCCCGACGCGGTGAGTTTGTTTGTTCTGGCTAATCTCAGACACCACTGAACGGATTTTGTTTTCAACTTTAGAAAGAGAAATTATCTAAGAAAGTTATAGACTATAATTAATAAATATACACGTGCGAGGCGGGACGCTACTTTAAAAATTAATTGTAATTGTCAGTCCGTCCATCATTGCTTCTATGTTGCTGACGTCACACATTGAAACAAAAATAAGTTTGCTGACGTCCCTGGACGCAGGTTCCAATCCCGCCTAAGACCGAATATCTCTGAAATGTCGTACCTGAAATGTGAAATGCGCTTCTTCGATAGATATGAAACCAGATTATTTTAAATCACGAGTATCGGTTTCTTCTTGGAAAGCGCGCTCCTTCGTAAATCGCTGTGTCGCTTAAGGGTCCGGCGGAGCGTGAATTACTCATAAAAACGTAATACCGAAATAAATCGTAATCCAGACAATATTCTATCAAATTATGTCATCATTCGGATTTAGATACTGTTAATCTAGGTTCCTACGATCCTATTTCGTCTGCTACTACTTCAATGAAATTAAAAGACCGGAAAATCGTTCCAAACTTGATAAAGTTATCAAAAATTGCAATCGCTTACAATTATTTCCAGTGAAATATTTTGGACGAAATAGAATCGTAGGAACCTAGACTAATAGTATCTTAATCCGAATGATAACATAATTTGATAGAATATTGTCTGGATTACGATTTATTTCGGAATTACGTTTTTGTGAGTAATTCACGCTCCGCCAAATCGGTCCGCCGGACTCTTAACATCAGGCGAACTGGCGGTCAAATGGTCAAGCGTAAGCCTATCAAGAATAAAAAATAATAATATCTGTATCCATCAAACATATCTATATCGTGGTAGTGGTCTCACATCCAGTCTGAAGGGGGATGTCGCATAACGGCTTTACATATAACCCCTCAACATCGAGAGGGTGGGCAGACAGGCCATACCTACTAATTTTGTGTCGGAACAGTCGAGATGTTTGCGAGTAGGGTCTGAGAGCTGCTACAAGATACAAGTGGCCTTGGAGATTTGGATTTGAATGTGGGGTTGCTGTGTGAATGTGAATTTTGCCTTTAAGTATCACATTGAGCCAAATAAGCGTGTTTGGCTCGAAGATTTGCAATGGTTACATGGTCAATTATATTTATTTATCTTTTTGTGTTTTTTTTTTGCATTTTCCATGCTAAGATTATGAAGTTTTAGTAAAGGAAAAATTCAATCGCGGGCAGGATTCGACCCTGCGTCTCCTGGTTGGATACACCAGACGCTCTAAGCCACCGCGAACCGTACCCTTGAAATTTTGCCTTCACATTCTGAATTTACGTCATAAGGTGACGTTGGCGACATCTATGAAAAAAAATACAAACCAGGAGACGCAGGTTCGAATCCTGCCCGCGATTGAATTTTTGCTTTACTAAAATAACTATATTTATTTATGTTTATTCAGCGATTTAATGCGCTGCTGCATCATGGTGAGTGGGTACCTAATTGTGTGCACAGTGTGCTTAAATAGTTCACTTAATAATGTACAAGTAAACCCTTGTTATTCTTTTCTTTTTAGTTTTTGTCACATATTTTTTGCTGCTTATGTAAGTACAGTGGCGACCAAAAGTCCATAGGCAATATCACAACGCAATAGCTTGACGTTTAGTTTGACTTACGACCTTCTATTCACGGGCTGTATCGAGCTCGCTCGTACTGTTAATAGCAATGTAATAATTAGCGTGCTTATGGACTTTTGAGTGTTTACTGTAAACGTATGTGTTGTTGTTTTTATAGTACATAAATGTTTCTTTCTTTCTTCTTCTTTCTTTGTAAATATTTCCTTTAATGACTCTTTTACGAGTCAATTTAATTTTTACAAAAGATTAACATACTATAAGTTGGATTCTAGGCGGCGTATCAAGATGAAACATGCACCAGATTTTAAGTCCTCTAGCAATAGGCACATCGGTGAAAACTGCTTTCAGTTCCATGTAGTAGTTTTTGGGTGATGTGCGTACAAACATCCAGACAGACAAAAATTCAAAAAAATATTATTTTGGCTTCTGTTGCTCTAATAAAGACCCACTATATTAGTTTTTCTTTAATATCTATAATATATAGACATAAGCATGGTACAATTTTATTATAGGTACGTATTAGATTAACGTGTTAATTACTTGAATGCATGTAAATGCTTATTATTTAGAAAAAAAAAACCATTTAAGGGATGCCGCGAATAAAAATATAAAACAAATTTAAAAATCATATCCATGTCACACTTGCCAGTTTTTTATTCACAAAACTGGCGACGACAAACCATCGTCATTTCCGCTCTCTTACTCATGTGTAGATGTATACTTCCGCTTGCGTGCCGGATGCTCTATGAAAGCAACCCTAGCCGACTTCCGGTAGGCTTTTAGTTATAAACGCGGCAAAATATACATGCATTCATTTTATCATGTTTTTTTTATGTTAGTAGACAAAAGATATTTAAGCTTGATGCGACCCTATTATCATTATTATTTTAGGGTTGGTTAATAAACGTATTACCATTTCCTGTATTCTAGGGGACATGGTAAAAACGGTGGTATAAACTGCTGAGCGATCGGCGTCTGCGCCACGTGTTGTGGGTTCAATCCCCACATGGAACAAATATTTGTATGATCTACAGTTACTCGTTTGTGTGTACCCACGATACAGGAGAGAGTCCTTGTGTGGGGCAACGTTTTAAAAAAAAACTTATTATAAACTAGCGGGCCCGGCAAACGTTGTCCTGCCCTCTATCGTCACCTTCCTGCCCTTGTTCCAATTTATTTGTGGTCGGCGCAGCATGTCCTTTTCTTCCATTTATTCCTATCAGCCGTCACCTCAATCATTACAGGGGGTAAATGATTGAGGTGACGGCTTCCCAAGTCTAGCCCTGTATATAAAAAAAAATCGTAGAACCCGATTGCGGTACTACCTACCGGCTCAAATTGTGAATCTAAACCATCCAGTGACCCATAAACATACACAACAAAAATATTAAAAATCACACCAGTACTTATTTTTTTTTTTAGTAAAGGAAAACATTCAATCGCGGGCAGGATTCGAACCTGCGTCTTCTGGTTTGATATACTTTACTAAAAAAAATAACTTAATAATCATAGCATGGAAAATGCAAAAAAATCACAAAAAGATAGTTAAAAGGTAAGGTGTCATCGTATGACACTGAACTAACTGTAAAGTAAGTCGTGTCGGTTGAGAAGTAAGGTAACTTGCCTCTCATAGATGTTACCAACGTCACCTTATGACGTAAATTCAGAATGTGAAGGCAAAATCTCAATCATGCGGGTAGGGTTCGCGGTGGCTTAGAGGTCAGAGCGTCTGGTATATCAAACCAGAAGACGCAGGTTCGAATCCTGCCCGCGATTGAATTTTTTCCTTTACTAAAAAAATAACTTAATAATCTTAGCATGGAAAATGCAAAAAAGTCACAAAAAGACTATGAGGTGTTCGGACAATGCACATAACGCCATCTACTAGCTTTACCTAAATCATGTTCACGCCATGTTAATTTGTGTCCATATTTTATTTCAAATCTGTCAATCCGTTCCCGATACAAAATGTATGAGAAAATATATTTTCTTCATAAAGTAAAAAGTAGTTTTATTTCAAAATCTACGTGCCTGCTTATACTCGTACAACACACTAGTTACGCCAGGAAAAAAAATAGACAACCCAACGTTTGTATATTGTGGTGTTGGTATTAAATTCATTCGTTAAACACACGAAGGTAATTTTTTAGTAAAGGAAAAAATTCAATCGCGGGCAGTATTCGAACCTGCGTCTTCTGGTTTGATATACCAGACGCTCTGACCTCTAAGCCACCGCTAACCCTACCCGCATGATTGAAATTTTGCCTTCACATTCTGAATTTACGTCATAAACGGTGACGTTGGTGACATCTATGAGAGGCAAGTTACCTTACTTCTCAACCGACACGACTTACTTTACAGTTAGTTCAGTGTCGTACGATGCCACCTTCCCTTTTACCTATCTTTTTGTGATTTTTTGAAAATCACAAAAAGATACACGAAGGTAATGTTTAATAAAAAGTTTATTTTAATGAATTTTGGGCAGGAATTTTTTAGCCAACCCATTCGCGATATTTTTTTTAACATACTAAATTTGATTGTCATTGTTAATCGTATAGTAAAGTAGTAAAGTGAGCGACCATCACTATAAGTGAGCGACCATGTCTCTGTACGCCCTAGGTCATAATAACTGATAACACACTGGTTAAAGACAATAGTTTTACGAACTGGAACACAATAACATTAGCGCTGTTTAACGGCAGAATTTCTGATAAAGCCCAGTAAAACATAGTACCCACCCAAATATGTTGAGGTGAGTTTTACCACCCAAATATCTTCTAGCGCTTTTTTTGGATAATTTTCTGCCCCTTACACGTATACCTTTAGAATTTTAAGGCTGTTAACATTAGAATCTGGCTTCATTCCAAGTCATACACCAGTAATACCGCGTTTAAAATTCACAATGTGGTCACGTCTGCGAATCTAAACTAGAAAACGATTGGGTTGGTTTCCTTAGAAGCATTTGAAAGGCTATTTCGTTGATAATATTTTGTGGAACAGTGTTTAGGGTCACAGAAGAATTTAATTACCTGCTACATTTCTATTGGTTATATATCATCACATCTGTTTTCTTTCCAAAGGGTTAGGCAGAAGTGTACAATCACAGTTCATCAGTGTGTTAGGTCCTATGCAATGAGTGAGTCTATTGTCCTTAATCGGGCACAGAAGAAAATTCCGAGCTGCTACTGAGAATTTCATAGAAAACCCCAATAACGCCTTGGTGGAACCCAGGACCTCTAGCGCAGCAGTCGCACTTAAGACCACTAGACTAAATGAGACAATTTACCAGTTGTTACCTGATTATCTAGATATTCTAGATCACTTAGAATTTTCTCAAAATCTTTTTTTTACAGGTGTCTACACCTTATTAGCAACCTACACGCCAAATTTTAAGTTTTGACACTTTTCAATTTTGATTAATTAATCAGTGCGTAGTATTTTGATTTTAAAACCAAACTCCGAGCTGCTATTGAGAATTTCTTACATAGGACCCAAACATACAGGCGTAATAACATAAACGTAACAACATAAACGTAACAATATAAACGTAACAACATAAACGTACATAGTTACATAGTACACCTCTGCTTACCCTTCAGGAAGTATAGGCGTGATAATATTTATATGTGTATACTAATGAGCGTTTCGATTTAGCAAAGCGAATATATGGATAAAGGAAAACTATATCTCTTATTTACATCGGTATTACTTGGCGCTTTGCTCAGTAGTAAAGGAGATCTATAAAGATAACATAACATCGACACTTATCGGATCTGGGTATCGGTACGAGAATCGATAGTAGCTTAGTACCGAATTATGCGAGAAACATCGGCATTCGGGTAGTGTTGTGATGTGAAAAGATTAAACAGGTTAAAGATAGTTTCGTTTACTCGATGTTATACTTTTTCTCGATATTTTTGTAAAGAATACTCAATACTTTATTGCAAGCCATAATGTGTACAGATGCTTAATATTAAGAATCAATTATGGACCCTGTCGGGCACAGCAAAGTATTATACAGTTTAGTAGGTGAGAGGAGAGTTTTTTTTTAATAAAATTGTTAGGTTATAGGATATTTAATTATGTAATTATATTTATACTAGCTTCTGCCTGCAACTTTGTCTGCGTAGACTTTATTCCAGACTATAATATATATCTGTGCCAAATTTCAAAGATGGACGACCTGTACCAGGTCGTCCATCTTTCTCATTGGAGGTCGTCCTACACTACGTTTTTAGGTACGCGGTTTCCACTTGAGAACCTTTTGTTTCTCTACGGATCTCCTTATTTCTGATTCGGTCGCGTAAAGTAATGCCTAGCATAGCTCTCTCCAATGTGAAATTATCATTGAAATTCCTTTATTGAGCTTCCTAAATAATGGTTGAGCTACACAATGACTGATGTATGCATGCCGTCAGTTATGACAGGTCAACTTAAACCTGTTATGGTTATTCTATCTAATAATTCTACTACCATATCAAATCTCGCAGTGAACTATTAATGAAATTATATAAATGTAAATTGCCTGTCCTAAAAATATTTTTTAAAAGGTCGGCAACGCACTTGTGAGTCCTCTGGTGTTGCGGGTGTCCATGGGTGGCGGTAATCGCTTACCATCAGGCGATCCGTCTGCTAGTTTGCCCTCCTATCCTATAAAAAAAAATTATAACATCTAATCAACTGATTCTAATCAAAGTTATGGTTTGTTTTTTTATTGATTCGGTGTCTACGGTAAAGGCCCCTTAAGTTTTCCCTATCCCCTGGATAAAATTCGGTAAAGTCCCCTACGACTTTACCGAATTTTAGACTAGACTGCCTCATTAGTCTAGAGGTCCCAAGCGCGACTGCTACGCTAGAGGTACTGGGTTCGATCCCCAGGTCGAGCAAAGTGTTATTGAGTTTTTCTATGAAATTCTCAGTAGCAGCTCGGAGTCTGGATTTGTGCCCGGTTACTGGCAATAGGCTCGCCTCCTATTACATGGGACCTAAACATACCGGCGAACTGTGGGTGTATATTAGTACGCCTCTGCCTAACCCTCCGGGGAATACAGGCGTGATGGCATGTTATGTTAAGTCCCCTATGGTAAACCAAGGAGACTTTACCGAATTTTATGCAGAGATCTCTATGCAATCCTTTTTCAATAAAATAACTACAATAATAATGTCATGGAAATAATATTTTACATTTTATTTGTACAAAAATCTACTGTGTAAGATATTCCGTAGCCTGATTAAATAAAATCAATCAAACTACGTCATAAGAATGTTATCTGCGGTGGGTCGATGACGTCTTACTGCCGAATTATGCGGATTGACGAAGTGAGCTTACGAGTAGGGATGAGAATAATTTCCAGTGGAATCAATCAATCTTTTTATGAAAATAATTTTCGCATTTTCGGTAATATTTATTTTTACTGGTTTCTGACACTTACGCGAATATTAGACATTGAAATAAAATTACTTTTTACGGATTTTATCGCGTTTACAACGCGATAAAATCCGTAAAAAGTGATGTTATTTGATTGCCGACGTTTCGGATCCTTTACAGCATCCATGGTCACGGGTAGACTAATGTTACAATTACTAATAGCTACCTTAATTTTTTTTTAATTATTGGCGATCCGATTCATACAGAACGAGCTCACCGTATCCTTCGGTCTTGCAGTTTTGGGGTTGGATTTTGATTTTATGGAATCTATAATGGGGTTCCAAGCAGGTGGTAAGACCCAGCCATCTTCTCTATTGAAATTTGGATGTTTTTTAATTTCAATAGCCTCGCGGATCATCCTGGGAAGGAATCGGTTTCCTTTTGCGAGGACTTGTGGTTTATCAAATATTATGTAGTGTTGGGCCTTGTCTAGAGTATGTTCACAAACTGCTGACTTCTTGAAACGGTGGTGTTTGACATCGGCGATGTGTTCTTTTACGCGGGAATCAAATAATATCAATACAACGTGATAAAATCCGTAAAAAGTAGTTCTATTTCAATATTTATTTTTACTTATAGCATAACATACCATCACGCCTGTATTCCCCGAAGGGTTAGGCAGAGGCGTACTTAATGTACACCCACAGTTCAACTGGTATGTTTAGGTCCCATGTTATAAGGGGCGTGCCTATAGCCATTAACCGGTCACAAATCTAGACTGCGAGCTGCTACTGAGTATTTCACAGAAAACTCAATAACACTTTGCTCGACCTGGGGATCGAACCCAAGGCCTCTAGCGTAGCAGTCGCGCTTGGGACCACTAGACTAATGAGGCAGTCGGCAATTATTTTTACTCCCATATATTATATTAATTGAAACTAGATTAATATTCAATCATTTTCGACTTTGAAGTTCTTCCCATTCTAAACAGACATAAGTGCCAAATGACGTCATATAATTATGGTATGTGGTTGAATGGTGATATGCCTTTGCCTTTTCCGGCCCGTTCAAAAAATTATCATGTCATTTTGAAATCAAAATAATGGCAAATTTACTATTACTATTTCTTTCTATCTCGTGACTTGATATTACTAGATTTGTAAAGAACAACGATATTTCTTTGATATTTACGACACGCTCATAGCAATTATTTCCAACCATAAATTACTCTAGGTAATCTAACCCGACTGGTATCGATATATTTTTCTCGAATTACTCGCTAACGTGACTTCAAATCCTATAAATTGCCACAGACTAACTACGAACCAACCTCATCAAATTTTTCCCACTGGATGTTTGTTCGAAGGCTATACTCTTTATTCTATACTGTGGTATCTAATAAAACAAGGGTTACCAAAACTCATATCTCTTGTCAATACCAAAGCAATATTATTCGTGTTTTACAACGGATATAAATTAAACGTTCGATCATGGATATCGTTTTATTTTGGGCCAATTTCTGTTGACCTCTAGCGTAACGAGTATTTGCTTATAAATTGCGGGAAATTCAGAGGTTAAGGTGCACTGGTTATTGTTCTACATCGTCCAATATAATTTGAGCTCCCGTGTTTAATAATGTTGAGAAAATTGGGGATATTTTAAAATGGTTACGTTTATCTAATGAGAGTTTTCTTACGGTTTGGGAAAACGTTCCGTATACGGAGTTACGGTGGCCTATCACGAGATAATAACCTTTTATAGTAGATTTTAAGTGCATTTCCCAGATTAAGGGAAGATTTTGATATTTTACCATCCTTTAAAATATTTTAATGTTGCAATATGGATCAGATTTGATTTCCGGTTATAAAAGAGGATTGATTAAGGGAAGAATTTATTTGAAAAAAAAAAAACTGAAGTTATGGTTATTATGACTTTTTATGGCTTTTGCTTTATTAGATTGCCTCATGCCTCACAAACGCAACTGTTAACCGTAATTTTCTAGATTCGATTCCTAGGTCGAGAAACATTTTATTCGATTTTTCTATAAAGTTCTCGGAGTTTGGAATTGTGCCTGGTTAAAGGCAATAGGCTCTATGACGTTCACTCGGAAAGGCCTACGTGCAGTAAGTGGACGAATATAAGATGATGACGATGATAGGCAATAGGCTCGACTTATATGCGACTTATATACCACCTAATTGTAGGAGTACATACATCACTAACTTAACTTTTTTTTATGGGATAGGAGGGCAAACGAGCAGTCGGATCGCGTGATGGTAAGCGATTACCGCCGCCCATGGACACCCGCAACACCATAGGAGTCACGAGTGCGTTACCGACCTTTAAAAGGGTGATTGGGCCTCCGGTAACCTCACTCACTCGGCGAAACACAACGTAAGCGTTGTTTAACGCCGATTTTCTGTGAGGCCATGGTATCACTCCGGTCGAGCCGGCCCATTCATGCCGAAGCATGGCTCTCCCAAGTCAAATAGTAATTTGTCAAACTGCACAATTCTCTGCAACTATTTAAAACAAAGTTGTAAAGCTTAATATTCTAATCATGTTTTTTTTAAAAATGAGTATCTATGGAGTTTCTTGCCGGCTCTTCTCCTTAAGACCCACTTTTTTGGAACCGTGCAACTAGTTTCGACTTTTCAAAAGTACCTATTTTAGTGGTCTTATTGTAATAAAACATTTTGACATTGTCTTTGACATAACCTGTCTCCACTGGGGTAATTAATGCATAAACCGAATTTTGACAAATACCCGTCTATTTTCCACAATGCTGATTGTCTGTTAGCATCTCAAGTAGGAAAAAAAAACTTAAAATTAAACGTCAAATATCGCCCAAGCTATTCGGATGAAGAGGATGTTGAATTATTCATCATCTGAATTTATTCTCGAACATTCGTATAAATGGTATAAAAACTCATTGCATTGTGGCGTGTCGTCGAGTCAGGCGTAAGCATTTACATAATGTTTCCCCAACACTAATAATGAAAAGTGTCTTTGTATGTCTGGTATGAATTCGGAAGGCGCAAATAGATGTCAGCACTTACGCTTGACCCATTTTTATATAGTTATATAAACATACCATCACGCCTGTATTCCCCGAAGGGTATGTATTACCCGCAGTTCGCCGGTATGTTTAGGTCTCACGTAATAGGGGGCGAGCCTATTGCCATTAATCGGGCACAAATCCCAAACTCCTTGACTCCTTCCTACAATAATGAAAACTCTCTAAGTACTTGTTTTATCATTATATGTTCAAATAAAGGTATTATTATAATTAATTTCATAGACTGCCTCATTACTCTAGTGGTCCCAAGCGCGACTGCTACGCTAGAGGTCCTGGGTTCAATCCCCAGGTCGAGCAAAGTGTTATTGAGTTTTCTATGAAATTATCAGTAGCAGCTCGGAGTCTGGATTTGTGCCCGGGTAATGGTTATAGGCTCGCCCCCTATAACATGGGACCTAAACATATCAGGCGAACTGTGGGTGTACATTAAGTACGCCTCTGCCTAACCCTTCGGGGAATACAGGCGTGATGGTATGTTATGTTAATTTCATAGAAAAATCCAATAGTCGACTTGACTTGTGAATCGAACCCAGAACCTCTAGCGTAGCACTAGCGCATAGGACACTACGAGGCAGTCAAAAGAAAAGAAAATTAGTTTTATATAATCTATAATATACTATACTTAATTAAACTATAAAGCTGAAGAGTTTGTTTGTTTGTTTGAACGCGCTAATCTCAGGAACTACTGGTTCGAATTGAAAAAGTATTTTTGTGTTGGATAGTCCATTTATCGAGAAAGGTATATAAGGCTATATAACAACACGCTACGCCTCTTAGGTGAAACCGCAGGTGTGTCTCTAGTTATATTTATAAAATGATAAGACTGATACACACTTCATGCCCGTGAACGGGTGCTGTCTGTCGGGGCTGGTCGGTTTTTACTTGCTATGGCAATGTTTTGTCATTTATTGGGTCACATCAAACTGCATAATGCAAACTACACAGAACAGAATTGTTAATGTTATTGAAGAATAATGATGTAAATATGTTTTTTTTTTTAGTTGTCTGGGACTCCTTGATGGTTCCTCTTCACATGACCCACTTTTGGGACTTGACATTGTGTATCCGAAATGTAATGTGACAATGTTATTTTGAGTGTTGACATCTTAATTGTTATGACATTTTGATTGTTATCACATTTTCATTGTTATGACATTTTAATTGTTGACATCTTAATTGTTGACATTTTAATTACTCTTTTATTATTGAATTGAATTTTGACATCCATGAATTTGTTACTATTTTGCCGCGATTTCATAAAAAAAAAAATATAATTTGTAAATGTGAGTACCATGTAGGCTTTTGATACATGATAATTAAACAAGCTTATTATAGTCTGGAGGCTTTGGGAACTTCATTAGACCTACACGAATGTCCTGCTGATCTGGTATGGTCGTGCGACAGGTCGTTGAGCTCCCTAAATTATGGTTGAGCTACACGATGACTGATGCATGCGTGCCGTCAGTTGGGACTGGTCTACTCAAAGCTGCAATGGTTCTTTCCTCAAAAGGCCATTTCAGACATTACCCTACATCGTACCACTCACATATAAGTGTTCTTCCATGTCTGGACTTTAAAAGAGACCATGATTCTCTGAGTTTGTTTCGGTGTTTCTTCTCAGAGGTCGTCAGTTAGGAAATGCCGAAGCCATCTAGCTAAAAAAAAAAACCGCAAACCATTGACATGTAAAAGTATCTCTAAAGATCTACTTGCAGAATAAATAATTTCATTTCATTTCATTTCATTTCATTTCATTTCATTTCATTTCATTTCATTTCATTTCATTTCATTTCATTTCATTTCATTTCATTTCATTTCATTTCATTTCATTTCATTTCATTTCATTTCTTTTCATTTCATTTCATAAGCATACCGCTTGCTGGTAAGCGGCAACCGCAGCCTATAGACGCCAGCAACACCAGGGGTGTCACTTGCACGTTATCATCAGATACTTACCTGAAGGGTAATTGATACATTCACAGTTTGCCGATTTTTTTTAGTTACAATGTAATAGGGGAGAGAGGCCTTAACCGAGCATTGCTGGTGCTACTGATAATTTTATCGAAACCAACGATTTAAATTTGCTCGCCGACGATGGGAAAGTCTCTGTGCTAAGAGTGATCACCAGTGATCAGAAAAAAGTGAGCTAAATTACCTAAAATTCCAAGAACAGAGACAGAAAGTGGAGACTTCATTACGACAACATTTTTTCTGGGATGAAAACTGTCCTGAGTTTCGGGACATCATTCAAGTAGGTACCTACATAAAAAATAATGTTATTAATAAAGAAAACAACTGAATTCCTTTCCTGGTTTTGTTTCCCAAAATTGACACAAAACCGGTACCCAAACCAGTAACAAAGATAGGAAACGAATTTGAAATTGTTTTCTATATTATTAATAACATTAATATTAAATGTACTTTAGTGATGTCCCGAATACCGGGACAATTCTCCCGAAAAAAAAAGTTGTCGTAAGGAAGTCTCCATTTTTGTCTCTGTTCTTTGAAGAAGGTTAGCTATATAGCTCTCATAGTATGACCACGAAAATTACAGCTTAACTCTGCAAATCGTATTATCGTTGTAGTTACTGCTTAGCAATGAGCCTCATATTCATATTTTCTTCATATATAATGTATGTTTGATGAAGATATTTTAACAGCTTCCGACGCGTCTCCCCTAAGAATATTAATGATGGTAAAAGGGCCACCATAATTGATGGTGGTAGCGTACAGAGTATGATTATTAAAAAAGTTTCACTCAGGTATTTTGTTTCTGAAATGATTTACGAGTTTTGTTGAACACTCATTTCCTGTTTTAAGTGAAAAGATTATATGTGTGGTGCCTTTCTTTCGTATTTAATTTTTTTTCTTTGCCAATATAGTCTTGCATCATCGTAACTAATATAGGCTATAAGCTTTGAGCTAAAAGAAAGCCATAATAAAATACTTACGTATTAAGATTGTTTAAAAAAAACAACAGTAAGTAAATAATCCGATCTTTACAATATGTGACTAAATTCACTTGCACTTTTTTAACTTACCTGCATAAAATACCTAAAATAATAGAATGTAAGATTTTCATCCGTCACAGCATAATTTTTCGACAACTATTATTATTATAATAGCATTTGTGATTGCTTGATCATGGTCTCGGTCTCGATCTCGGTCTCGAATTCGGTCTCGGTCTCGAATTCGGTGTCGGTCTCGGAATCGGTACTGGTCTTGGCTTTAGTTTTGGTGTCGGTCTTGGTCTTGGTCTCGGTCTTGGGACCCGAAATTGGTCTTGGTCTCGGTCTTGATCTCGATTTCGGACATGGTCTCGGACTTGCTCTGGGTCTTGGTCTTGGTCTCGGACTCGGTCTCGGTAACGGTCTTGGTCTCGGGCTCCGAATTTTTATTCTCGAAATTGGTCTCTGCCAATGTCAAAAAACAAATCTCGTTGATCTTAGAAAATATTTAGATAAGCACACCCACAGCAAATTACGTGTATTTGACCCAAATAGTGTTATCAGTCCAGTTTTGTCTCCGACATCTCAAGTAATAAGACCGCGGTACGCTCGCAAATTGACACGCTTTCTCTCAAATACATAATTTTCATTTATTTTTGTACCACAAAGGCTGATGAATGTTGATGTAATCTATCTCGGAATAAGAAATATTTCATTTACGTAAATAAACTAGCTGGTTCTTGCGACTTTGTTTGTAGGAAATTTGAAACACCGTTTTTGGAAATATAGCGTGGCTTTTGAAATAAAACAATGAAATGTGTGGAGACTTTTCCTTCAGAAATAGCACCGTTTTTTTTTTCAAATAAATCATTAAAACCATTTAGTAAGAGTATTTTTTTTAAATATCTACTTGTAAAAATTAAATATAATTTAGGTGTAACGGTTATAAATGTTCGGAAAGGAAAAATTGATTTCAGGCAGGGCTTTGGCAAACAACTGCGCAGGCAGGCTATTGCATGAGAACTAAAACATACCAGCAAACTATGAATGTAGGTACATCAGTACATGTCTGCCTGACTCTTCGTGTGAGTGTTGGTTACGTGAAAAATATTAATAGATAGGTATATTGGTATCTCTTTTTACTTCGGACTGTTTACTATTTTGACAAAAATAATTATAATTTTATAATTTTTAAAGTTTATAATTTTATTACAAAACAAAGTGACTTCCGCATTTAAAAGTTGGATAGTACAGATGTAAAAAATAATTAAGTTCATACTTTTTTTATTGTTTATGTACGCAAACGAACAGACAAGTGTGATGGTAAGAATTCATCGCCCATGGACGACTGCATTACCAGAGGAATTGCTGCTGCGTTGCCGACCCTTAGCCCCAACGGACTGCAGACTGCCAGTGCCGCAGCAACCGAGGGAACTGGCTCTCACGTGCAAAATTCGAAACACAGCCCAATGTGCTTTACAACAGACTCCTGTGGTGTGGTCGCCAGCCAGTCAAACCCGAAGAAGTCCTACCACCGAGCAAGTCAGATTTCTCGAATTTTACGAGATGCCGAACGACGAATTTTTGGACCCAAGTGTGGTTTTTGCTCCAAGTTCTACTTGTCTGCTGTTTCTGATGTTGTTGTGTCATGTCTCGACGACACGTTTGGCGTAGCGGCTGAGCGATCGGCTTCTGCGTCACGTGTTGTGGGTTCGATCCCCACACGGAGCAAATATTTGTATGATCTACAGGTAGTTGTTCCGGGTCTGGGCGTTTGTGTATGTGAGAATTTGTGTTTGTAAACGCACCCACGATACAGGAGAAAATCACAGTGTGGGCAACGTTTTTAAAAAAAAAAAAATGTCTGTGTGTATTGTTGTGTTCAGCGATAAGTGTCACAGTAGATACGGATCAATTATCTCAAAGTTATATACATATATGATGACGTAGTTACGTCAAACCGCCTAACGAGTCTCTAGGGATGTAGATCGAAGCTTGACTTTACACTATTGACCGTAACGACTCTCGGCACAGGGCCAGCCGAGTTAATGTCCGAAATTATCATAAATATCTATTTATTTTTATGTTTGACTAGCTGTATCCCGCGGTTTCATCCGCTAAAAATGACGGACTTTCATACAAACTTTCGCCCCCCTTTTCACCCCCTTAGGGATAGAATTTCGGAGAATCCATTCTTATCGGATGCCTACGTCATACAAAGAACACACCCTCCAAGATTCAGGTCTCTACGATAAGCGGTTTAGGCTGTGCGTTGATCCGTCAGTCAGATATTCAAGATAAAGCATTTTATATGTATAGATATAATTTCTAACTGGCATTCAAATAGGCATCTTGTAAGTGGCGAGACAATATTTGACTTACTCTGTGGCAGGACCTGTTGGAGTTTGAATGGCAGGTCCACCCTTACGTCGGAGTCTATCGTAAAGCAGCTTGGTGTGTTTCGACTTTTGCTCGTAAGAACCCGTTCCCACTTTCGGTTGCTGCAGCTCTGGCAGTCTGCAGTCCGTAGGGGCTCTTAAGGCTCGACAACTCATCAGCTACTCCTTTGGAGTTGCAAGTGTCCACGGTTGGCGATTACTACTTACCATCAGGTGGCTCGTCTGCTTGATATCATTCACGAACACATGACTATTCACTTTGTATAGGCTTTTTGTACACTTAGAACTCAGCTTATAGGTAGGCACTAAGCTATCACCATAACCGTGATAGCCTAGTGGTATGACCGTTGGACTGCCAAGTCAAAGGTCTCGAGTTCGAACCCAAGGCACGCACCTCTGACTTTTCCAACTCATGCGCGTATTAAATAGTTAATTATCACGCGCTTAAACGGTGTAGGAAAACATCGTGAGGAAACCTGCATGCCTGAGAGATTTTCTCGCCGATTTTCTTTCTAGCGTGGTGGACTAGTGTAATCCCTCTCATTATGAGCGGAGACCCGAGCCCAGCAGTGGTACAGTATAATGGGTTGATTATGTTATAGGTACTGAATATATAAGGCCTCTTGTTGCGCCCATGGTAGAACAAGATTTTGCTTACGCCCCGGGTATTCTCTTCCAGCGATAGAACTCAGCGACATCACGAAATTCACAATCAGTGTTGCCGTTGCTCAATACCAATAAGGAAATTTTTAATTCATCATGAATATAAAATAAATTGCTTACTATTTTAGCCTCGTATTCTTCGTCTATTTAGTTATAAAAATAGACAGTATAAAGTTCTACTAATAAAGAAGCGGTCAAGCGTAAGCCTATCACGAATAAAAAAAAAAAATTCGACCATAACCTATTAATTATAAAGCTTACCAACATAGGAGTGCGCGGGGACTTGCTCAGGTGGTTTTCCTCTTATATTGAGAACCGATCACAGGCTACAGTGCTCAGCAACTACATGTCTAGCTGGGTTATTGTTCCCAGCGGTGTTCCGCAAGGCTCTTTGCTCGGTCCGTTACTCTTTATAGTGTACGTAAATGACATAGACTTATGCCTTAAATCTTCCAAATTATTATGCTTTGCAGATGATATGAAAATCTACACTACTATATCATCACATGTAGACGTATTAGCTTTTCAAACTGACCTATTCCAACTAGAAAATTACTGTAAAGATAATAAACTCGATCTCAATCCGACTAAATGTTCAATAATAACATATACCCGGAAACACTCAATCATTGATGCAAATTACACACTGGGAGACCAAACATTGTCTAGATCAATCTGTGTCCGAGATCTTGGTGTGGTTCACGACTCTAAATTATTGTTTGACGCACAGAGCGAAGCAGTCATTAAAAAAGCTTCTAAAGCCTTGGGTTTTGTCATGAGAATGTCAAAGTGTTTTACTGAAGCGAAGACACTCAAAATTTTATACTGTACGTATGTCCGCAATCATCTTGAGTATGCATCGCAAGTGTGGAGCCCTTGCTATATTAAATACGTTGATCGTATTGAGATGATCCAGAAGCGCTTTATTAAATATCTTTGCTATCATCAAAAGATACCATATCACTCCGACAACTATCCTGACCTATGTAAAAAATTCCATATTCTGCCTTTAAAAAATCGTCGCGAGATCGCTGACTGTGTTTTTTTAATGAAGACGATGACTAATGAAATTGATTGCTCTCATTTATTATCAAAATTTTCCCTAAATGTCCCACAAAAATTCACAAGGTTCAATCCACCAATAAGTGTACCATTGGCCTCTACTAACTACAGACAAAATTCGTATATCGTGAGAGCGAGCCGCAGTTTCAATAAGTTATGCAAGGAACACGATTTTGATGTTTTTACCACTAAAGTGTCGTCGGCAAGGAAAAGCTTGAGCCTTAACTTCTTTGGTAAATAAAACCATAGTTAATTGTAGTCATACTAGAATACGACCGTAGTATTGCTTTGTGATTTCTCTTTCTTTTCATTGTCTTTGGGTATAGACCAATTAATATGTTTTATAAATCTTTCTACTGAGACTGTTCACACTTTTCTTTCTTTATTATGTTGTCTGGAAGTGAAAACTTGTAATTGGCTGTCTGGATACTAGAATGACCACTGTTATGTTAAATTAGCTGTAAGTTTTCCATGTATTAAATAAATAAATAAATAAATAAATAAAAGTGAATAAAAATGCATCCTGCTCGGCTAATTTATTTACACATAGTGATATCTTATCAAACGATGACGTCGATGGGTGGCTATCACAGGAAAAGAATACCTACTGACTGTCCTTTCACCATGGTTTAGCTGTGTGTCATGCTGTGATTCATCAATAGAGGTGATTTTAGCACGACACTTTTAATAATAAATGTTAATTATCTTTTTGTGATTTTTTGCATTTTCCATGCTAAGATTATTAAGTTATTTTTTTTAGTAAAGGAAAAAATTCAATCGCGGGCAGGATTCGAACCTGCGTCTTCTGGTTTGATATACCAGACGCTCTGACCTCTAAGCCACCGCGAACTCTATCCGCATGATTGAAATTTTGCCTTCACATTCTGAATTTACGTCATAAGGTGACGTTGGTGACATCTATGAGAGGCAAGTTACCTTACTTGCCCGCGATTGAATTTTTTCCTTTACTAAAAAAAATAACTTAATAAATGTTAATATCAACTTATGATACAACAACATCGTCTCACGTAAAATTTTACCATCGACATAGGGTTTCTTTTTTAGGAATCCGTACCGTAAAAAGAAAAACGTTCGAAAACTTAAGAATCGTTAAAAAACGAACACTTTTTCTTTTGATGGCAGACGGACGTCTGCTTCAGAGATTTTTACTCGAAAAATATGTATAGACAAAAAAAATTGTTGTTATTTATAAAACAAGTTTCATTTTTGTGGTTTCTCTCGCGTCCGTTCGTATTAAGGACTTTAACAAAAGTGAGCATATAATAATAATAATATGATCTTTATTTCAGACACGTAGTCCATAGAATTGGTACATAGTAAATGTTAGTACAAGTTGTTAGTATTACACACGATAATAAATATTAAAAAAACTTGAGAGGTGTCAAGGGACACCCGGATGGAACGAAGTTCCTCAGACCTCATTAAGTCAGCTTTGTTTGGGGATGAACTCAAATCGCAAGAAGTAAAACCAAATCGACCGTTGAACTACTGGTTTATTGGAACTTGACCTTCTTTTACAGTTTTAGTTCATTTTGACTCAATATATAAATTTTGGACTGCGGGGGTCATTGAACGGTGGAGAATCTTAACACCGCCGTTCAGATTATGACGTCAACAGTACAGTGCCATCTATTAGACAAAATGCGTACTAAAAAAAGTGTCGTGACAACTTTTCGTAAGAATTTTTTCCGTCTAGCCCCCTGTCACAACGCGCGATAAGGAACTACGTTCCAATAAAAAGGTGTTCATAGTTTGTTAGTAAAAAAAACATGACAATTTATATCCTTGGTCAAGATCTAATCTATGTCCATACCAAAATTTATCAAAATCATAATTTATAATCATAGTCATCGGCTACTTTCGCATTTATAATATGAGTATGTATGTCGTGCATAATTTTCTAAAGCTTCCTCTAAGTATTCTTTTCCCTCTTTATTTTTTTATATATGTGGTGCAGTCCAATAAATCCTGTAAATGACTAATCTGATCATTCAGCTTTTAATGGGATTCTTAGATATTCATTCTAAATAACGGAAATAAGTATGCAGTTTTTGGAAATTAAATAATAGTCGACTGCTCACTCTTATATATTCTCGGAACCCCAATTGTACGAGACCGACTCGCTCTTGGCCGGTATTTTTCTTATCAAGTTTCGTCAATAATGTTTCTTTTTATTTCTTTTTCAAGTGCGTCTTGCAAGCGTCGGCAACAATAGCGTTCGACACCCTTCGATATTCGAATCGCATTCAATCGAAATTAATACGCATTTAGGGAAACAATTCCCATATAAAAAGCCACATAAAACCGCGGGCACATTTAGTGTAAGCGATACGGACGTATATAGCTATATACTTACATTTTATCGTACTTGTTTCTTTTTGTGATACATATAATAAATGTTTGTAGGTTTATGGAATACGCTGCTGCTACAGGGTTACTGCTGTTCACACAGAATAAAATGGTGAAGGAAACCTACATGCCTGATAGATTTTCTTGACAATGTGTGACTTCTGCCAACTCGAATGCCAACGTGGTAAACTATACCTTAACCCCTCTATGCTATGGTTATCACTTCACGTCGGAGGTTCAAATCTGCCATGTTAAGTTTATCGGAATGATCCTTCAAAGTCACAAGAATTGACAGATTTGTCTGTAATTATAAATCATTGTATGCTTTTTAATTGTTAAAAATGGGGGAGGTTCTCAATTCGACGCGTATATTTTTTATATATACAACGCGTATATTACAAGCTGCTGTCCAACTGGGGCGCAAATCTTGTATTTCAATTATATCATAATGGTTGGTTAGTTTTCCCGTGGTCGGGACGAAATCGGTTCAGTCGGGTCCAAGATTTACGGTCCGAGTCGAAACCGGGCAGTCTCTTAGTGCGGTCCGATACGAGATTCGCATACACGTGCCGCCGCAAGTTGGCTAAAAAACTTGGATATTCGAATATGATACATGCAGGAAGAATGCCATACGCAATGACGATGATGATCATAAAGGTTGTCCAAAGGATCTAAATGGCATAATCACTAATAGATTTTGAAAGTAAAACTGTCAGAAAACAACAATTTAGGAATCACTGAATGACGATTTTCATACAAATAGTATAATAGTATAATTTACCCTATGACCTTCCTTAGGATACAATCTATGACCTAGGAATTTTTCATTGAAACCTGTTCTTTTTTGTTATGGGATAGGAGGGCAAACGAGCAGACGGATCTCCTGATGGTAAGCGATTACTGCCGCCCATGGACACCCACAACACCAGAGGAGTCACAAGTGCGTTGCCGACCTTTTAAAAGGGGATTGGGCCTCCGGTAACCTCACTCACTCGGCGAAACACAACGTAAGCGTTGTTTGACGCCAGTTTTCTGTGAAGCCGTGGTATCACTCCGGTCGAGCCGGCCCATTCGTGCCGAAGCATGGCTCTCCCACGTAAAAAGTTCAGTGTTTTCGGCATAAAAAGGTAATAAACAACCAGAGTTACATTATGATATTAGTATCTATTTATTTTTTAACACAATGAAATAACAGACGGGAGAACAAGCTGCTTGTTTGAACCAATATTCAAAAAACCCTGTGTGAAACCGGGCATTATTTTTGATGTTTCATAAGCATTTCTCCCGCCAATCGAGATGCCAAAATTTATTTGTAGACTTGACTTATAAACTCAAACAAAGTGACGGGAAACCACTAGTACCTATATATTGTATCGTTTAAACAGGAGCCCAGAATTGCTTTATTTTACCTCTTGACCGACCTTTTTACGGTTTTGTATGTATATTGGCCGGATTTCATGTTCGGCCATAATATTCGTTTACGCCTCTTTATTTTTATCGTTTGCTAAAAAATATTTTTTAAAGGCAATACTTCAGGTCATCATATCGTACCCCTAGTGGAATATAGGCATAAGTGATTTTACTTTGAATCATCGATTTTATCATATTTAAGAAGTACGTTTAAAGATACATTTGCTGAATTTTTTTCATATTTTTCTTACTAAATTTCACGAATTTTAATACAAGAAATTAATATGTATCTTTAAACGTACTTCTTAAATATGATAAAATTGACGATTCAAAGTAAAATCACTTATGCCTATATTCCACTAGGGGTACGATATGTTTAGTTTTTAATTTAGAATGTTTTATCCCGTGTGGGGACGGGTTAGAATAACCTCCTCACTGCCTTTCATCGGCATCCCGTAAGAGGCGTGAAAATATCTGACTTGCTCGGTGGTAGGACCTCTTGGGGGCTGACTGGCTGGCGACCACCCTTACGTCGGAGTCTGTCGTGAAGCACCTTGGTGTGTGTTTCGACTTTTGCACGTAAGAGCCAGTTCTCCTCGGTTGCTGCGGCTCTGGCAGTCTGCAGTTCGTAGGGTGTTGCAGGTGTCCATGAGCGACGATGACTACTTACCACCAGGTAGCTCGTCAGCTCGTTTGCCGACTTAATCCATTAAAATAGAATACTGTTTTCTTGTAGCGTATTTATACATAACTCCGCCTGACTTTTAAACCATTGGCTATAAAAAAAAATTCGTTTAAACCTTGTCCTCATAATTAGGAGCATAACAAATAAAACAACCAAGTCGATCGAGCTGTTCTCTACTAGTGTTGATCTTACATACATGCCGTATTTGATTGGCAAAATAAGAGGAGTTATTCCCTTCGCCACCGGCGCGTATGTATGAGAAGATGTATGAATGTGGAATAAGCTAAAGAAGTATGCAAGAATCGTAGCAATTGGCGGTCTATCGTTTCTGTATACTCCGGTGGGAAACTGCGGTAACCACTTACCATCAGGCCGGCCGTATGCTTGTTTGCCACCTTTGTGGTATAAAAAAAATAAAAAAAACGTTCAAGTCTTGCGCTTATTCTGTTACAGGTTGTATAGCACGCTACCTAACCCTTTGGGAAAAGCAGGCGTGATGATGATAGATGGTATGCGTCTATAAAAACCGTTTTTTAATTAATTGACAACATTAATTTGACGACACGGTTGGCGTAGCGGTTGAGCGATCGGCTTCTGCGCCACGTGTTGTGAGTTCGATCCCCACACGGAGCAAATATTTGTATGATCTACAGGTAGTTGTTCCGGGTCTGGGCGTTTTGTGTATGTGAGAATTTGTGTTTGTAAACGCACCCACGATACAGGAGAAAATCCTAGTGTGGGGCAACACCAAAACCAAAACCAAACCGACCAAATTAAGAGACCGCTAAAGTTTCTATTCCAATCAATGACGTGTATAGCAACACAAATAATTATCCTTGGTTAATTGCAATGCCTGTACCGCTAATGACCTGCCTTCGAGTATGAATAATAATAGAAGAGCGCTGGTCGCTAGTTTTAGAAGCGACTTCACTTCCTGATTTGACTGTCTCATTAGCCTAGTGGTCCCAAGCGTGACTGCTACGCAGGAGGTCCTGGGGTCGAGCAAAGTGTCATTGGGTTTTTCTATGAAATTCTCAGTAGCAACTCGGAGTCTTGGATTTGTGCCCGGTTAGTGGCAATAGGCTCGCCCCCCATTTACATGGGACCTAAAACATACCGGCGAACTGTGGGTGTACATTATTATTACACCTCTGCCTAACCCTTCGCAGAATACAGGCGTTATGGTGTCTAAGTATATATAGAACCGATTTCAAGCACTTTGTAATGTAACTTCAAAACCGATGTTAAGAACCCGGCCCATATACATTTTGTCGGCGTCTAAATTCGGCTTTCTGGGCCCAACTGGGACGTATACTCTACTTAAACCAGATATTCAGATCGCGTACGGCTCTCTGATTGGTGAAGATCGGTGAAGGTCTCGGATCACACCAATCAGCATTCAGAATGCGGTTGATGCGTAAAATCGAGATGGAGAAAAGTTAAATATAAGCTCTCAGATAAAAAAAGAAACATTGTTTTAGGATCGGTAAGATAAAAACGTAGCCTAACACTGTTCTTCTCTCCTGTACTGTGAGTGTATTTACAAACACAAATTTTCAAATACACAAACGCCCAGACCCCGAACAACTATCTGTAGATCATACAAATATTTTCTCCGGGTGAGAATCGAACCCGCAACACGTGGCGCAGAAGCCGATTGCTCAGCTGCAATGCCAAGCGTGTCGTTAAATATGGAATTGAGACCTACTTCTATATCTGAGTCGATTAAAAAGCATTATTTTGAGATGTCGCTTAGAATAGACACGTATTCTATTCTTCTGTCCTAAATAGTCCTCACTTCCTATGTTTTCTGGTTGCTCAGTGAGCTCTATAGCTTTATTCATACCCTGACAATCTCTTACAAACTTTCAATCTATACTTATAATAAATCTGTAGAGAGGTCAATTCTGTACATGAAATATATTTCCAAAATAACTATCAGCGGGTGATTAGTGATCGATACTGACGCCAAAAATGCAATCAGTAAAATTTTTGTCTGTCTGTCTGTATGTTCGTTATAGAAACAAAAACCACTCGACGGATTTCAACGAAACTTGGTACAATTGTTTTTCATACTCCTGGGCAGGTTATAGTATACTTTTTATCACGCTACGAGCAATAGGAGCAGAGCAGTGAAGGGAAATGTTGGGAAAATGAGTGATTCATGAGAAAGGTTTCAAGCTATAAAACATCACGCTACAACCCTTAGGAACGGGGCAACGCAGGTGAAACCGCAGGCGAAGAACTAGGGAACAAAGTAACTATTCCACGCGGACGAAGTTGCTGGCAATAGCTAGTTAGTAAATATTACGAAATTAGTTACTTACCAAGTTATACCTACATTTATTTTAATATTTATGTAATTGTAATGGAATTGAATGTTATGAAACATTTCTATGTATTTTACATTGACGTGTATTGAGTGGGCATTTAATTATTTAAGCCAGTGTTTCCCAAGGTTCATTGGACAACGACCCAAAACCATTCAAATTCAGGACTACACTATAAGATAATATATATATTCGCTCAGATTATGGTATAAGAGTTGTTAGTAGGTACTTATTAACTATCTTTTTGTGCTTTTTTTTGCATTTTCCATTATAAATTTATTTTTGTGAAGGAAAAATTCAATCGCGGGCAGGATTCGAACCTGCGTCTTCTGGTTAGATACACCAGACGCTCTGACCGCTAAGCCACCTTTGCAAGATTAGTAAATTTGTAGGAAAGAATATTCGTTCGTGACACACCAATGGAAAGCGAATATTGGATGACGTTGCGACCCATAGTTTGAGAAATACTGATGTAAGCATATATTTTAGTGAAGTTAAATAAATAAATTACTACTTATTGTAATTTTATAGTAATACAATTTCATGATAAATATTTTCGGGTAATTCAATAAACTGATACGAAATTCATTAATACTTACATGATAAACGCGATATTTATGAATTCATTCGTTTTATCGTGATAAAATGGCTTTGTAATTGATTAATGTGTTTCGCGGCTACAATATTATAGACAGACAGACTAAAAAATATTATTTGAAAGATAAGATAAAGATAACCAAGTTTATCGGTATCATTAATTCAGGTGAACATCTAAATTATCTTTAATGGTGTATACCATATTTTAACAAAAGCTTTCTACTTACCATGTAAAAAAAATCTAAGTGAAGGAAAACGTGAGGAAACCTGCACGCCTGAGATTTTGTCAACGGCGTGTACAGTCTGCCAACACGCAGTAGGCTAGCGTGGTGGACTATAGCCTAACCCCACTCATTCTAGAGGTAACCCATACCGAAGAGTGGGTCTGATGAATGATGGACATTCCAAAAACCCAAACGAAACACTTTAAGTCCACTTTTATCATGCATACCGCTGAAATGTGGAATGCACTTCCCAAGTGGGTCTTCCCCGATAGATGTAATCTGGGTGTCTTTAAATCACGAGCGAATCGGTTTCTCACTCCATCGTAGATTGCATTGTCGCTAAATATCAGGATCAGGTGAACTGGCGATCAAGCGTATGCCTATCTAGAATAAAAGAAAAATAAGAGATGAAGAAGTGCAGTCGGACTCGCCCACAGAGGGTTTTTATGATTCAATTACAAATGTATAGTTTTTGGATTTTTCCCTATACTTGTAGTATAAGAAACAAATTTAATTTTAAGGAAAACCATGTCCATAGGCGGCGGTAATCGCTTACCATCAGGCGATCCGTCTGCTCGTAAAAAAAATGTTTTTTTTTTTTATAAAATTCTCAGTAGCAGTTTAGATTCGTGTCTGATTATGGCACTAAGATCTAAAAATACCAGCGCACTGTGGGTATATACCTCTGCTTACCCTTCAGGAATAATCAATATTGTTAGAAATTTCCTCGTCAAACAATTTCTAAACAAAATTCAACACTCAACTAGTTCATACAACTTTTTAATTACACATCTAAACAAGCTCGACCACACGCGTTGAATCGATTAATTTCAGTCGATTAATCAACCGAGGCGATTATCGATTAATCGGGTCGTTTTCATAACGATACACCTTAATTAGATTGTATTTATGGAGTCATGGATATTAGAAATTCTATTTTTAAACATACTTACTTCTTTACCAATCAACGCTGTGAATTCTTCACACGTAATTTTTTTTCTTTCTTTTGAATAGCATGTGTAATGAGAGGGATTGAGAAAATACTATGAAGGTATTTCTAAGCAGTGTCTATTGATTCTGATGTTCATTTCTTTTTATTAATTATGAATCTTTGGTTCTTAACGGTCGCTTTTTGTAAAAGCTTCTGTAGTAATTACGTTTATTAATAAAATAAGATTTGATCAAGACCACACACGATGACCTATCATTTTTACCATCTTTTTTTGTGCGGCAGTAGCCTAATAGATAGGCCGTCGAGTCTGCGATTATGTGGTTGCTGGTTCGAAACCCACCCATTGCACTACCGACGTGAGCCTACTCGTAGCACAAGCATTTAGCTTAGCACGAGGGGTTAACAAGAATACTAGTAATGTGCGACCCACATTACTAGTAAGCTTTAAAAAATAATGGAAAATTATTATTCGTGTGACGGTCAAGTTTTGCTGATATTAAGCGATACTACGATCTACGATAGAGCGCGCTTGCCTAGAAGAATCCGATTCACTCGTGATTTAAAGACACCCAGATTATAATTATTTACCGGGTAAGACCTATCCAGACCTATCGAGAAGCGCATTCCTCATTTCAGCGGTAGGCATGATAAAAATGAACTTAAACGGCCTTATTCCAAAACACAGACTATCTTTAGTACTGGCTTTAGTTCTAGGATTAATATAAAGGAAAATAAAACTCTATTATAAAATACAGTTTAACACCAAAGCATGGACTATCTCTGGTACCAAAGTTAAACCACTGAGACCCCTAGTTTAAGTATGGACTAACTTTGACATTACTTTATTTTTGAGGTTAGCTTAGTTAGTATCTTGTGTATTTCTAAGTAAAAATTTTTGTAAATGGATATTAACATTATAGATATGATGGATTTAGAAGATTTAGATATGTTAGAGACGTTTCGGCGATCTGTAAGACGTCGTAATCGTATAAATCCTTTTGATTTCAGTGACGATTTTCGGTATAAATACAGATTTACAAAGCGATTCGGATTTTCACCCCTTTTTTTCTTTTGTTGTTCCATTTTATTTGTCACTATTATTTATACTGAATTACTGACAATGTACAATGGTGAATAATTATCAAGAACTTAGTTATTGTTATAGGACGCAACAACAATAATGACGTTTCAAATAATGCGCGCGAATGAAATTTTAATTTCGTTCCGTTTCACTCAGAGTTGTTGCAAAATATAACAACTTGATTATAAAAAGGTCATCAACAATATAAACTGTGCTTGCTCAGTAAATTGCAATATAAACAAAAAACTATTTATGATATATATTTGTATTAATAAATAATTATTAAAGTATTTCAAATGTTAAGATACTATCAATATTTAGAAAAACGGAACGTTGCTTGGAATGAAGCCTGAATGAACGAATGAAAGATTGTAATTTTTTACATATTATCTGTGGATTTTATTTAGTTCATAGGACGAACTACGGTTTAACTGATCCTCGGATAGTCTGGGTTTTGTATAAGCACTCATATTGGTCCTGGTATTAACATTAGTACCGTAACAATCCAAGATCAGTAAGTCCGGGTTTAAGCTAAGACTTACGCATTTTTTTGTAATAAGACGGAATGCGTTTCGTTCGGTTTTTTGGAATGTCCATCATTCATTATCAATCCTTTTACTGTCCCACTGATGGGACTGTACGGATCTCCTCTCAGAGTGAGAAGAGAGAGTGATTAGGCTATAGTGCATCACGCTGGCTTAATGCGGGTTGGCAGACTTCACACGCCGTTGACAAAATCTCTCAGGCGTGCAGGTTTCCTCACGATGTTTTCCTTCACTTAGTTTTTTTTACATGAAAAGTAGAAAGCTGTTGTTAAAATATTATCTTGCGTCCTCTAATGTATACCATTAAAGATAATTTAGATGTTCACCTGAATTAATGATACCGATAAACTTGGTAACAACTGGTTATCGATAATACCGGTTGTCTGTACAACTTCATTGGGAACTTTTTTTATGTAGCTATAAGTAATGCTTATTATGTAATAGAGTAGCCAAGTAATGGGCTGTACGTTAGCAAGGCTGATGGGCGTGAGAGCTGGAGTTTGATTCCCAAGTTGGGTAAGATAGAAAATTTATAGTAACAGTTTCAAGATAAGATAAAATAATAAAACAACATAACATAACATAACATAACATTCCATCACGCCTGTATTCCCCGAAGGGTTAGGTAGAGGTGTACTTAATGTACACCCACAGTTCGCCGGTATGTTTAGGTCCCATGATACAGGGGGCGACCCTATAGCCATTAACCGGGCACAAATCCAGACTCCGAGCTGCTCATGAGAATTTCATAGAAAATCCCAATAACAGTTTGCTCGACCTGGGGATCGAACCCAGGACCTCTGGCGTAGCAGTCGCACTTGGGACCACTAGACTAATGATTATATAATACTTCATACGTACGTACATATTTTCACGCCTGTCTCCCATAGTGGTAGGCAGAGACTAAAGACTACGACTCTGACATAACAATTTCGCTTCATCTACATTCATTAACCTCCTCATATATGATCTTCGGTTTAGGGTTCTCTTAAACGGACCTTTTTTAAGAACGTCCGCAATTTGGTTGCGGTACATCCGCCGAGGTCAACCCCTTTCAATTCTCTTTTTGAGATAACATGTATGCTTATGTCCTCCTACAAGGTCCAATCTACATCTATACCAATTTTCATTAAAATTGGTTCAGCTATTTAGGAGTGAAAACGTTACAAGCAGACAGAGTTACTTTCGCATTTATAATATTGGTATGATCAGAAAAAAAATCTGTTTACAATTGGTGAAGATATTAATATAACATAGGTACCTACACAAAAAATATACCTCAATTTTTAAATCGGTCATAAAATAATATCGTAACATAACATACCATCACGCCTGTATTCCCGAAGGCTTAGGCAGAGGTGTACTTAATGTACACCCACAGTTCGCAGGTATGTTTAGATCCCATGTTATAGGGGGCGAGCCTATAGCCATTAACCGGGCACAAATCCAGACTCCGAGCGGCTAATGAGAATTTCATAGAAAACTCCAATAACACTTTGCTCGACCTGGGGATCGAACCCAGGACCTCTAGTGTAGCAGTCTCACTTGGGACCACTAGACTAATGAGGCAGTCACTAGACTAATGAGTAAAATAATATCATTCCATTACATATGAATCATTTATCGTATTTGTCGCAATGACTACTTGCTTAGAAAGCCAATTGCCATATTTGTTATTTATAATTAGCACCCGATAATTTATTGTGCTTGTACACCTATTACGTACAATAGGAAAACAGAAATGGTGACTAATATACCACTAATACTGTGAAATACCAGAAACAATGGTTTAGGAGTCCGTCGGACCGAACTTTTCTTAAACGTAATAAATCTTAAACATACCATCACGCCTGTATTCTCCGGAGGGTTACGCAGAGGCGCGTTACACCTACAGTTCGCCGGTATGTTTACGTCCTATGTATTAGGGAGCGAGCCTATTGCCATTAACCGGGCACAAATCCAGACTCCGAGTTGCTACTGAGAATTTCATAGAAAACCCCAATAACACTTTGCTCGACCTGGGGATCGAACCCAGGACCTCTAGCGTAGCAGTCGCGCTTGGGACCACTAGACTAATGAGGTAGTCCTAATTCAAATACAATTTAATCAAATTGGTTATTATTCGGATTCCGATACCGTTAATCTAGATTCTAGATACTCTACCATTTCGTCCAAAATACTTCACTGGAAATAAATGTAAGCAAATGCAATTTTTGATAACTTTACCAAGTTTGGAACGATTTTCCGGTCTTTTATTTCCAGTGAAGTATCTAGTTGTAGACGAAATAGTACGGTAGGAACCTAGATTAACGGTATCCAAATCTGAATAATATCATAATTTGATAAAATATTTAACAAAACCGTTCTTCGCACCATAGTAGTTCTCTCTTTCATAGTTCAGATTGTATTATATTTATTCTTCTCTTATTCTTTGACGGCAGTGGTGTAGTTTAAGTTTTCACTATCATAACTGTAATTTTAAACATGTGCATTCTTAACTTTGGGATGAAGTTAACGATGTTCTAATGTTTTTCAAATCATCATCTCATCACCCATGAGCAAATCAAGCTCCGCCAGATCCCTAAGTTTACCGATTGAGGGGTCCCTCCATCAGTTCCTCGAGCTGCTGAGTTCGCTAGAAAGTAGAGAGAGCTAACTAATAATGTGCTAACATTATCTTTTTGTGATTTTTTGGCATTTTCCATGCTAAGATTATTAAGTTATTTTTTAGTAAAGGAAAAAAATCAATCGCGGGCAGGATTCGAACCTGCGTCTTCTGGTTTGATATACCAGACGCTCTGACCTCTAAGCCACCGCGAACCCTACCCGCATGATTGAAATTTTGCCTTCACATTCTGAATTTACGTCATAAGGTGACGTTGGGGACATCTATGAGAGGCAAGTTACCTTACTTCTCAACCGACACGACTTACTTTACAGTTAGTTCAGTGTCGTACGATGCCACCTTACCTTTTAACTATCTTTTTGTGATTTTTTGGCATTTTCCATGCTAAGATTATTAAGTTATTTTTTAGTAAAGGAATTTACTAAGTCGTGTCGGTTGAGAAGTAAGGTAACTTGCCTCTCATAGATGTCCCCAACGTCACCTTATGACGTAAATTCAGAATGTGAAGGCAAAATTTCAATCATGCGGGTAGGGTTCGCGGTGGCTTAGAGGTCAGAGCGTCTGGTATATCAAACCAGAAGACGCAGGTTCGAATCCTGCCCGCGATTGAATTTTTTCCTTTACTAAAAAATAACATGTGCTAACATTATTCTGTTCCGCTTTTAAGGGTTATGTAGTTAGTGAAATCACTGTGCAAATCATCATCATGATCATCAGCTTATATTCGTCTACTGCTGGACGTAGGCCTCTCCTAGTGAACGCCATAAAGCCCGATCTTCGGCTTTCCTCATCCAGTCGCTGCCAGCTGCCTTCCTCCCTTCTCTGCATATGAGACTTCACGCGCGAGTTATACCACTGGTGTTGCTGGCATGTTTATTTATTATTATTAGATCTTTATTATCAGGCTACTTAGGCCCATGGATACATACCTTACAGACTAACATATATATTATAATATTATAAATTGTACTAGTATAATAAAAAGAGGTTGCCGCTTATCATCAGCGGCCCGTATGCGTGTTTGTCACATTTCTTCAATAAAAAATAATTAAATCTTATAAACGATAAAATAATAACAGAAGTACAGTCTACAAAAGAGTTAAGTTTACAGGTAACGATAGGCTCCTCTTTTCCATGGGGCAAGTGCCCAGGGCCCCGCGATCCAAAGGAGCCCCCTAATTGCCACTGCTTTTGTTTTTGGGCCCCATCATCCTAAAGTGCCCAAGGCCTCCAATAGGTTAGAGAGGGCCCTGTAACGAATGACGTCTGCGTCTTGAAATAAAGTGTGTTAATAAGAATTATGCGCTAAAGGCCTTGACATCAACATCACGTCAGCAAAAAGAGGTCCACTGTTAAACAAAGGCCGAAATAAATCGTAATCCAGACAATATTCTATCAAATTGTGTTATTATTCAGATTTGGATGCCGTTAATCTAGGTTCCTACGTTACCATTTCCTCTGCTACTTCACTGAAAAGAAAATCGTTCCAAACTTTATAATTTTATCATAAATTGCATTCGCTTACATTTATTTCCAGTGAAGTATTTTGGACAAAATGGCAACGTAGGAACCTAGATTACCGGTATCGGAATCCAAATAATAACACAATTTGATTAAATTGTGTTTGAATTACGATTTATTTCGGTCTTATGTTTGTAAGAAAAAATCGGTCCGCCGGAGTCTTAAACAAGTCCCCTTAAATGCATTAACATAATTTTCACTCCCAATTTGAACCAGAAAATAATTCATAACGACTTAGATTTGTAGTGAAACCAATTTGAATAGAACAAAGAAATTCTTTATACATTTTGATTAGTGACTGGGAATTCATGCTTCTGTTAGGCAATTCCAATAGCTTAGTCGGTATTGTTTGCGAACAAAAGGACTCAATTATAAGTTGCCTATAAGGCGAAATAATTGTGACTGACTTTCCAAAAGCCTAATAAGTTTAAATAGGCGATGTATTATGCTGTTTGAAACTATCGTGCATATTATTTTACAGGGAAGTGATTGTTGGTAGTGGAATTGTTTTGAATTTTGTTTTTGGTGAATTAGTTAACATTTTTAACAGATCATAAAAGGTAACTTTTTGTGATTTTTTTGCATTTTCCATGCTAAGATTATTAAGTTATTTAATAGTAAAGGAAAAAATTCAATCGCGGGCAGGATTCAAACCTGCGTCTTCTGGTTTGATATACCAGACGCTCTGACCTCTAAGGCAAAATTTCAATCATGCGGGTAGGGTTCGCGGTGGCTTAGAGGTCAGAGCGTCTGGTATATCAAACCAGAAGACGCAGGTTCGAATCCTGCCCGCGATTGAATTTTTTCCTTTACTATTAAATAAGATCATAAAAGGTATTAAGATAAGGAATAAGGCTCTAGACAGACAGACTGAATTTCAGCTGCACTTCGGCTGCAAATTTGCAGTTAATACGACTGCAGTAAAACTACAAGCCAACCGTATGCAGTTGGTCCAACTGCATTTGAACTGCATTACTACTCAGATTACTTTTTCCCATGTTATATTTTATTTCTTAATATGACTGTAATTCTTCTTCTAGCCATTCGAAATATTTGTAAAATCATTTCACTTGTGATTTGCCGACTGCCTCATTAGTCTAGTGGTCCCAAGCGCGACTGCTACACTAGAGGTCCTGGGTTCGATCCCCAGGTCGAGCAAAGTGTTATTGGGTTTTTCTATGAAATTCTCAGTAGCAGCTCGGAGTCTGGATTTGTGCCCGGTTAATGGCAATAGGCTCGCCCCCTATTACATGGGACCTAAACATACCGGCGAACTGTGGGTGTACATTAGTACGCCTCTGCCTAACCCTTCGGGGAATACAGGCGTGATGGTATGTTATGTTTATGTTTCACTTGTGATTTTTGGTACTAAAGCGTAAAAATCATTTTTGTGTTTCTAATGTTATATTATATCATTTCACGATTTCAATTCACGTACACTCTATCAAATTTCTTCGAATACTTACATAGGTACCTTGAAATACCTCAGTTCAAATTAAGTTCTATAGCAGTCCTGATGCTGTTGTTCCAACATCATTTGAATTGCACATCGACACTGCAGTAGTTAGAACTGCACGTCAACTGCACACCGGCTACAACCAGGCGGCACGGTTAGCTTACAGTTTGATTGCAGTTGTACTAACTGCATTCAAACTGCAAATTTGCAGTCGGACTGCAGTTGAAATTCAGTCCGTCTATCTAGAGCTTAAGAAAGACACCCGGAGGAAAAAGCCCTATGAGATGGTCTGCCCAAGTAAAAAAGAACTGGACACCAAGATCTTTCACGAACTGTGGGTGTACACTACACCTCTGCCTAACTCTTCGGAGAATACAGGCGCAATGGCATGTTATTTTAATTAATCAAGGCCGCGGACTTTTGGATTGTCTCTAATTTATTGACGAGTTAAGTTTATATTTTCAAGCAGTTTTTTTCAAAATTTTAAACTAAACGCCACAGTAATGTAACACCCTGTTTCAGTACTCTCGACAAAGTGCAAATTGTCCCTATCCGACAATATTAATGATCTCGAACATTCCACTACGAAAAGCACATTAACTCTCACCTCAATACATCTTGACTCTTAAACGAGGTCAGGTTGGATTGGGAAAACAATGAGAGAGAACCATGAGTAAAACAGGAAAAATATCGCACATTAAGAAGAAAACCGTCACTATACAAAAAAAACTTTTAAGAAAACGTAAAACAGCCTTCAAAAACATTAAAAATAATGTTATGTGCGAAACAGTTTCGGAAGTCGGCTTTGAATTGATCGGATCTTTTGATTTCGCCACCGACTTCCGAAATTGTTTCGCACATAACATTATTTTTAATTTTGAAGGCGGTTTTACTTATTCTTAAAATTTATAACATAACATAACATACCATCACGCCTGTATTCCCCGAAAGGTTAGGCAGAGGCGTACTAATGTACACCCACAGTTCGCCGGTAAGTTTAGGTCCCATGTTATAGGGGGCGAGCCTATTGCCGGACCTAAATATACCGGCGAACTGTGGGTGTACATTAGTACGCCTCTGCCTAACCTTTCGGGGAATACAGGCGTGATTGTATGTTATGTTTATGTTAATGTTATATTATATATTATGTATATATTATATACCTATATATGTATTGTATTTGTAAGCCTAATTTATTTATTCATTGCTCAAAATCTCTCTCGCATAATTTACTTGCACGCACGCCCTTAAAATGACAAAACTGGGCCCTTCCAATCATCACCATTATAAAGCCGTTTCATTTCCGTACGACACGTTTCAAGTAAAAAAGATAATTGCACCGATGTCCCGCGGGGACTCATTCAGTCAAACATTCACTCGACCATTCATTCGTTCGTTCATTCACAGCGGGCAGGTATTTTAACAAGCAAAAAGTTCTGCCACGCGACCGGAGCTCGACAGAATTGAATTAGTCTTCCATCCATGAGGATGGTTTGAAAATGTTTTCTTAATCGCTTTAGAAATAATAATGTTCCGCTGTATTTTATTAAATTGTTCTTGTTTATGAAAGAATGGAAGGGGCCCACCACATGTTCAAATTGCGGTCATCCTCATAAACGGCCAGATTAAGTGCACCCTAAACCTACGATCATGCATGAGGAGGTTATGAACATAGTAACTTTTAGGTGTACCTAATTAAAGGACTCCGACTTCAATAACAATTTGAAGAATGCATCCCTTACTCATATAATAAATGCGAAAGTAGCTCTGTCTGTTTGTTATGTTTTCATGCCTAAACCGCTTAACCAATTCCGATGAATTTTGGTGTGTAGATACAGAATGAACCTAAGATAGGTTCATAGGTAACTTTTCTGTCTAAAAATCCTCGGACGCGGACAACATTATACAACATACAGCTAGTGTTTCATGTTCACAAAATACGAAAATTTTCAATGTAATGAAACGTATTCACGAAACGTGCTAATATTTATGTCTGGATTATTTTAGCAACTTGCTCTTGAACTAATATAGTAGTACCTATCGAATGCATTCCTTTTGTGGTGCGAACCTTACAGGGTATATATTTTTTATATAGGATAGGAGGGCAAACGAGTAGACGGATCGCCTAATGGTAAGCGATTACCGCCGCCCATGGACACCCGTAACACCAGAGGAGGAATGCGTTGCCGACCTTTTAAAAGGGTTTAAAAGGGGATTGGGCCTCCGGTAACCTCACTCACTCGGCGAAACACAACGCAAGCGTTGTTTGACGCAGGTTTTCTGTGAGTCCGTGGTATCACTCCTGTCGAGCCGGCCCATTCGTGCCGAAGCATGGCTCTCCCTAAAAAATGTTGGACTCGTACTCACTAAAATCCGTACTTATTTTCCCCTGACCTACAGTCACGGGCATGGGATTTTATCCACTCAATGCCTGCACGACTACAATGAATCGAATGTCCTCGTAACGTCTCTTATCTGTTATTCGAAGTACGAACCATTTAGTATCCTTTGTGAGACACAATGTAGACACCATTATAGTACATAATGCAATGTCTTAAGTAGCTGGCATGTTGATGGTAATCTGGTCACATTATGTGGTGATAAAAGCAGTGATAGCCTAGTGATATGACCATTTGCCAGTCAAAAGTTCTGTCAAAGCATTTCGAAATCATTCTTTGTTCGTATCACTAAGCAGCCCGCCTTATGGTGAGCGGTTACTGTAACCTATGGACGCTTGCTACACCAGGGGTATCACTCGCGCGTTGCCGACCCTGTAAATTAAGAAGGAATAGTTGGGCTGGCAGCATAGGAGACAATGCATGATGCTTATCCTATCTGCCAACACAACGCTTCATCGCGGAGCTTTGGCGACCTTGCTTACCGTTAGGAACACAACATAGCATGGTAGGTCCATGCTATGTTGTGTTCCTATATGGGTACGATTTTCTGCAAGGTGGAGGTACTTCCCCAGTCGGGCAGCTCTAATTATGAGTACATAGTCCATTTGCGTATTGATATAATTATAATTAAATCGTAAAGTAAAACATCTTAAGGAAACCTGCATGCCAGTCTGTGAGCCGGTGAGTTCGTTGGCAAGAGTGAGGTCTGCCAACCCGCAAGTTCGAACCCTACCTGAGATCGAATTTTTCTTCCACTTAAATTTATAACATAACACACCATCACGCCTGTATCCCCGAAGGGTTAGTCAGAGGCGTAGTAATGTACACTCACAGTCCACTGTACATACATATATGTACACACTCACATGTATGTTTAGGTGGTATAATAGTGAACCTATTAATATTAACTGGGCACAAATCTACATAAACTCCGATCTGCTACTGAGAATTTCATAGAAAAACCCAATAATATTTTGCTCGACTTGGCACTTGAACCGAGAACCGCTAGCGTAGCAGTGGCGCTCTGAACCTCTTGGCTTATGAGGCAGTTTACTAAAATGTATATCTTTCATATCTCTGTATTTATATCTTCATCTGTTTATTTGTCCAAAACTGAGCGGCTACTTAAAAACTACACGGTACACAGAAAATACGGAATAGATACTCTTGGGATAATACTGGCATTATGGTATGTAATACGATTTGGCCATAAGTTTTAGGAATAAACCGTATCCAGCAAGAATAAAAGGCATACTTTCAAATATGTTACGCTAAATAAATCCGAATATCTGTATTCTTATAACAGACCGGCTTTTGTTTCATTTCCTGAGGAATCCCACACAGAAATCTACAGTGGTAGATACCTGTCTCAGCGCTTTCTAGTCGACATATTTGCGTGCCAGCGACAGACATTCAAATTCCGTTGCAAATTGTTTCATTTCGCTGAAAATTTGAAGAGATCTCGGTGGATACAATTGTTTTAGCCGTTTGATAAAAAAAGATCGCAATATAGTGAGTGCTTTCGGCCCAAAGTGGTCCAACGGAAAAAAATCTAAATAATATCTACCCTGTATTGTCCCACAGGACAAAGGTTTTCCTCTCCCTTTTCGACACGTCACTGTTGAGGGTCAGTTCTCTAGGAGCCAAAATAGTCCCTCCATCTTCTCCATGAGTTTAATTTCGCTGAGCGATCAGCTTCTACGCCACGTGTTGAGGGAGTTGAAAAAAAAAATGTGTTCGTAAAAGCACCCACGGTACAGGAGAAAATCCGAATGTTTTCCAACGTTTCTCTTTAAAAAAATAATGGCTCCTTTGGTTAAACGAAAGTAATAAATGCCAAAGCCAAATCCGACAGCAGGGAAGACTTAAACCTGCATCATTTGGCTGGGCACACTTCTCTGGGAATTTCTCTTCCACATAGATTTCAATAGGTGTTGCTATCACCTTAAGACGAACAATTTGGAAAAAGGAATTTTCTTACATCAAGATCATAGCCGCCTCTGACAGGTAGGTAATAGTTATAAACAATTTCTTTGTTTAAACATGCAACAAAATAAAATTATGATCATAAAACCAGCTGTTCCCCGCGGTTTAACTTTTTGTTTATTGTAAAAAGATGTCAAATAAGCATCCGAACCGCGGTGGTACGCGGTAACCGCAGCCTATAGATGCCAGCAACACCAAGTGCAGTCTTCACAAATCACACACAAAGTAATCTCTCAGTGTATTATTTTCTACCATTTACGATTCTAGTTTCTCAAACAAGTCAATAGTTCTAATGTTTGTTTGCTCCGTATCTTCTTAAATTTTGCAATACAAACTTTAAGGACGGCAGCCTATCCAATCATAACTTTGATAATAGAAGACAAATGATGTGTTCATCCCCCTAGGATGAAGGGATCTTGCATCCCATCTGAACCCACTTCGAAGGCCTCAACTGAACCTCGGGGAAGATGCAGAAGGTCAACTCTTTGTGATTAATTTTTATTAGATTACCAACAGTCGTGAAGAAACCTGCATGCCTGAGAGACTTTCTCGACGACATGTGAAGTCTGCCAACCCGCATTAGGCCAGCGTGGTTGGCTATAATCTTATCCCACTCTCAGAAGACACCCGTGCCCAGTACTGTATGCTTTTTGTTTTTGCAATTATCTTGTGAGAGATGCAAAATAAAAGTATTTTCTTTCATGGTTTCTTTTCTCCTGTATCGTGGGTCTGTTTAAAAATACAAATTCGCACATACACAAACGCCCAGAGCTGGAACAACTACCTGTAGAAAAACATTTGCTCCGTGTGGGGATCGAACCCAGAACACGTTAGGCCGAAGCCCATCGCTCAGCCGCTACGCCAAACGTGTCATCAAAATAACGGGACAGTGTATGAGTTTATTATTCTCCATATAACTACGACTGCCTCATTAGTCTAGTGGTCCCAAGCGCGACTGATACACTAGAGGTCCTGGGTTCGATCCCCAGGTCGAACAAAGTGTTATTGGGTTTTTCTATGAAATTCTCAGTAGCAGCTCGGAGTCTGGAGTTGTGCCCGGTGAATGGCTATAGGCTCGCCACCAGGGGACACTAAACATACCGGCGAACTGTGGGTGTATATTAAGTACGCCTCTGCCTAACCCTTCGGGGAATACAGGCGTGATGGTATGTATATGTATAACTGTTTTTTGTCAAATATTTATTTTGATCCTTCTGACTTCACATCTGAAGTGGTAACCCCCTTGAGTGTCGGTATCTTTCCGTCGATGTTTGGTTCAAAGCTTGATTATGATAAATGATCTTTATGCTCGTCCTTTGGATGATAAAAAGGGTCTTTTAGACTTCTTCGAACGCCGACAACCTTTATATTTAGATTACAGACGGTTGCAGAAAAAATGGCAGTGATGTAAAATTAATATTAACAAGTCATTTATTTCAATTTTATCATCTAAATCTTGATCTCATAGATTCCTTAAGAGTCCGGCGGATCGAATTTCTGTTACAAACGTAATACGGAAATAAATCGTAATTTAAATACAATTGAGTCAAATGCTGTTATTATTTGGATTCCGATACCGTTAATCTACGTTCCTACGTGACCATTTCGTCCAAAATACTTCACTGGAAATAAATGTAAGCGAATGCAATTTTTGATAACTTTAACAAGTTCGGAACGATTTTCCGGTCTTTTATTTCCAGTGAAGTAGTAGTAGACGAAATTGTACTGTAGGAACTTACATTAACCGTATCCAAATCAGAATAATAACATACTTTGATAGAACATTGTCTGGATTACGATTTATTTCGGTATTACGTTTTTGTGGGTAATTCAAGCTCCGGCGAACCCTTGAATGACTATAATAAATAGTACACAAAATCTGGCGAAGCGGCAGAGTATGTCGGACACTTAAAATTCCACCAAAATAACAACGCGCTTGTGAAGCTAGGCGTTGCAGCACAGCTCAAATAACTTAATTAAGTGTTCTTATGCTAAAATATCGGAATCAGTAAACACAATATTGACGAATTCGAAACAATTATGACTCCAACTGTCATCGAGTTTTTATATCAAAACTAGCGACCCGCCTGCGGTTTCACCCGCGTTGCTCTACTCCTATTGGTCGTACCGTGATGTTATATAGAATATGAAACACTAAAAGATTTTTTCAATTCCAACCGAATTCCTGACATTAGCGCGTACAAAACATACTATTTTGTGTATTATTGTGGTACCTAAATTTAGATTAACCAAAACAAATAAATCATTTCTAGGAAATTGTGTGCGTTTCTACAATAAACTCCCTAAATGTGTTACCAATCTTACTGGCAAGAGATTTAAAAAGTACGTCAAATCAGTTCTTGTTAAGAAAGCCTAATAAAAAATCAAGGACTACGTTGACGATAAAGATGTGTGGTGTTTAAATACGGATGCACTTGCGGCCTCCCTGGCAACCTGAGGCTTTTCCAACTTAGTATCTATAGTGAATATATGGACATAGTTTTCACAGATTCTGTATTCACTACATTTCGAGATGTCTTCATATGGTTAGTATTGTTTACCTCAACTGAAACTGTAAATGTGTGTACATTGTGGCATGTCTGAGTGGACTCTAATTTATCCTGCTTTGATGATGTGTTATCCTGCTTTGATGATGTGTGTACTTTACCACATAGTTCACTTATATTCTATTATTGACATCGAGTTCTCAAACACTGAGAACCTTCTACCTAACTTTGACATCCAATGTTCACACATCCTCATATCGCAATATTGTACCAGTGAAGATTGTAACACCATTTATTTTAAAAGAGTGTCCATGGAGTTTCTTGCCGGATTCTTCTCCATAGAATCAACCTTTTGGAACCGTGCAACTAGAATCATAACGTTTCATAAACGCTTGTTAAAGCTTATTTGAAATAAAAACATTTGAACTTGAACTTGAACTAACAAACAAACTCTTCAGCTTTATAATATTTAGTATAGATTCACCAAGGCAAAAAAAAATGCGGATAACTTCCGACGCGCGTTCTTATTTTGGGAGTACTGTACCGACTAAAAACTTCTAAACGTTCTTGCATTCCCTTGCCATAAAGGCACGCTCATGGGATTGACCATAACCATGACACACATCTCATGAACTACAAGTTATAATCTGGGTGTCTTTAAATCGCGAGTCAATCGGTTTCTTCTAGACAAGCGCGCTCCATCGTAGATCGCAGTATCGCCTAACATCAGGCAAACTGGCGATCAAGCGTAAGGTTATAAAAAGTATAAATTATTATTTCTGAAATTAAATAATATCAATATCATCATCCCCCAATATGCGCCATTTCGTCCATTTTTCAACCGACTTCAAAATGGAGGAGGTTTTCAATTCGACTCTCGGAAGTCGCTAGCGAAATCAAAAGATCCTATCTGTTTGAATCCGAAACTGTTTCGCACATAACATTATTTTTTATGTTTTTGAAGCCGGTTTTATTGTGTGTGTAATATTAATATAACGGGTAGTTTTGTTTCAATGCCTAATATTTGCGTAACTGTCCGATCAGAAGCCAATATATGTATGTACCTACCACGTTTCTCTTTCTCTGGCTCTCGTATCGAAAGCAAGTCACTAAGGCTCGCTTATTAATTCACTATCTTCGAAGTTATCCCATAATATTGGCCTCAATTACATTATGTACACTCACGATAAAATAAAATACCACACATATTACTGAACGCTAACAAATATTCAGAAAATTGCACGAATTTTTTGCACGCTACTGTATCAACATCGTTAAGGACCACACACATAGTTAGGAAACTTGGACTTACTTCTTACATAACTTTAATAGATCCTGTGCTTTATTAACTTCAAGATAGAGTTCAAAATCCTTCGTGTAAGATCGTGTAAATTAGTATTCTTTCCTCTAAGTTGTATGAATAATTCCCCGATCTCAGATATACAGGGCTTTGTGGACCAAATGTGACGGAAGTAATACGACTGTCCCACGGGTGGGACACTCTTTACGTGTAATGGATTAGTAATGAGGATATTATAGTTGAAAGAGAGTTGCGACAAAAAACAGGCACTATACAATCAATGGTGGGTGAATATTCGAACATTATTTAACAAATCAGTCTTTTCATTATAGAAACAAGAAAGAAAGGAAGAAAGAAAGAAAAAGTTTTTATTTTCGCCCGTATGACACACAACAAATCAAAATGCGACTGTACAATCATATGTAACATAAAAGTAGCAAAAGGTTGCGTAAAAAAAGAAAAACGAAAAATGGGAGCTGGCAACACAACAGGCATGGCCATCTACCAGAGCCACAGATTAAGGAAACTATAGAAGTTTATGGTTCTTGGTGCATAATTTGATCGATTTTTCCTTAATCTATGACCAGTACGAAAGTGGTAACAAAATTATTTTGCACAACCAGCAATTCGTTAATGTTACTGTCTATATAGTTATAATAGTTCTCTTTCATAGTTCAGATTGTTTTTAATCTTGACGGGAGTAGTTTAAGTTTTTATTATCATAATTGTAGATTTAAACATCTGCATTCTTAACTTTGGGGTGTAGTTAATGACGAATTCACTCTGGCACGAACTGTGAGAGAATCTGGAGAGACATTTGGTGTCTCGCCACAATGTTTCCTTGAAGGAACAACTAAAATCCGTCAATAAAGGCGCTGGAATCGTGAACCGTTACCGTCGAGAGACGTGTTGTGAACAGTCGCGGCTTTATCCAATGTATAAACATACTGTCACGCCTGTATTTCCCGAAGGGTTAGGCAGAGGCGTACTAATGTACACCTACTGTTCGCGGTATATTTAGGTCCCATGTAATAGAAGACGAGCCTATTGCCGAATGCAAACTCCGAGCTGCTACTGTGAATTTCATAGAAAAACCTAACAAACTACTTGACTAATGAGGCAGGATGATACTTTAATAAAATATTAATATCTCCTAGACTTCCTCATTACTCTAGTGGTCCCAAGCGCGACTGCTACACTAGAGGTCCTGGGTTGATCCCCAGGTCGAGCAAAGTGTTATTGGGTTTTTCTATGAAATTCTCAGTAGCACCTCGGAGTCTGGATTTGTGCCTGGTTGAACCTACCGGCGAACTGTGGGTGTACATTAAGTACGCCTCTGCCTAACCCTTCGCGGAATACAGGCGTGATGGTATGTAATATCTCATAATTACTATATTAATTGAATGTTTCATTATATATCTAACTACTTAAAAAATAATGATTGCCCAATTAATTACGTGAGATGAATGAAATAAATAAATTAATTACAACCCTATTTATTTTTAAATCAAAACTGCACCTGTGCTTTTTTCTCCCAACAAATTGATCCGAGTTAACGAAGATACAGATTCGAAAGTAAATTATTGTAAAATCGCATCGTTGTAAAAACTGTACGTCGTTAGGGCGGCAGCTTTTGCAAATGTAATTTATTGTATTTGTTATACTGGATTGATTGTTTTTTTACATTAAAGGAGTTTGCTCACTACACTGTATCAAACCATGACCATATTAGGAACGTATTAAGCAGGGAAACGGGCACGACACGAACTACTATGCTAGAACGTAATAACAGCGTATACAAAACTGTGTTAGAGACCGTAGCATCCGCGTATCATCCGCCTGTTATATCCATACTAGTTTCTGCCCGCGACTTAGTCTGCGTCGACATCAGGATTGGGTCCAACCTGGATAAAAAGTAACCTATGTGTTATTCCAGGCTATAATCTATCTGTGTGCCAAATGTCATCCAGTTTTTTTTATGGGATAGGAGGGCAAACGAGCCGACGGATCGCCTGATGGTAAGCGATTACCGCTGCCCATGGACACCCGCAACACCAGAGGAGTCACAAGTGCGTTGGTCGCCTTTTAAAAGGGGATTGGGCTTCCGGTAACCTCACTCACTCGGCGAAACACAACGTAAGCGTTGTTTAACGCCGGTTTTCTGTGAGCGTGGTATCCTCCGGGCGAGCCGGCCCATTCGTGCCGAAGCATGGCTCTCCCAGATCCGTTTAGCCGTTCTGGCGTGAGAGAGTAACAAACATTCATACATCCATACATCCATCCATAATCCCAAACTTACACGTGTATAATATTAGTAAGGATGGTTCCCGTTCAAGAAATATTATTTGTAATGAGAAGTGTGAGACTTATGTATACGCTACTTATACACGGAGTGTCAACGATCGTCGGCGAGAATATTTTGCTGGTGCCGATACGCTCCGTGCATGACACGTGACGGTGACGGAACGGTCTAGGGGGCATCGTCTCATACTTCTCAATATAAACATAATAATCTTTATTTATACAAAAGAAACACACAGATTGTAGTACATGTACATGTTACAGTTTTCACAAAGTGGGTAGTGTAATGATTTTATAAAATAATGACAAGACATTTATATAGGTTTCCTTATCACGAGCGACAGATGGCGCTTGTAGTTGAACTGTTCGTTATTAAACGCCCTTTTTATTACAAATTAGTCAAATATAAGTAGGTGTTATATTATCAATTTGTCTGTGTAATCAATTTATAACTATTGCTAAATTTAAAGTTAATCTAATGTATTTAAATTAATCAATTGATCATGCGTACTGTGTACTTCGCTCTGATTGGTCTAACCCAGCTGAGTGTTCGCCTACGTCTAAGAGTGGGGAACATTCGGCTGGTAATAGATCAATCTGTACTGAGACATTCTATTCCGAGGCGTTGAGCAGTAGACATAATATCTTATAAGCCAGTGCTGTTGTTGTATAATTGTTAATAATTATTGAGCGATTAAGTGATAAGTGATTGTTGATAATTACATACTGTTGGATGAATAAATACTTGTAATACTAAGTCTTAAGTGTATGATTCGTCACATTTCAGAAGTGGGATATGCCTACAAGAAAATCCACAGATACAGTAATGTTGAGTGACGTATGTCTAGAGGTTATGTGTGCCTACAATAGAAAGCCAAGTGTGCTTGAGTTACTAGAGGCTATGTATGCCTATTGAGCCATGTGTGCTTAGATTGTTAGAGGTTATGTCAGTGTGCCTACAATAGGAAGCCAAGTGTGCTCGAGTTACTAGAGGCTATGTATGCCTATTGAGCCATGTGTGCTTAGATTGTTAGAGGTTATGTGTGCCTACAATAGGAAGCCAAGTGTGCTTGAGTTACTAGAGGCTATGTATGCCTATTGAGCCATGTGTTCTTAGATTGTTAGAGGTTATGTGTGACTACAATAGGAAGCCAAGTGTGCTTGAGTTACTAGAGGCTATGCATGCCTATTGAGGCATGTGTGCTTAGATTGTTAGAAGCTATGTATGCCTATTGAGCCACGTGTGCTTAGATTGTTAGAGGTTAATTATTTTTATTTTATTTATTTAATTTTTATGAGGTACATATTAGGTCTTACGAAGTAATATAAGCCCCACAAAACTGTACAAACAGTTTGACTGTGGGATCAATTTTAGTCTTAATAACGTGTAGGTAGGTACATAATTAGTAATGGAGTGCACAATTAATGTTTTATGGTAGGGTATCTATAAGTTATTTTATTTTTTTTATTTACACGCAGTTTTATAAATCTTATTTGGATATTCTCAAGTTTATCTATATAGGTTTTTAAATGTGAGGCCGTAGCAATCAAGAGCATAATCCAAAATAGATTCCACTAAAGAAGTATAAAGTAGTTTTAGTATACCAGTAGGAATAGGAGTTATGTGTACCTACAATAGGAAGCCAAGTGTGCTCTAGCTACTAGAGGCTATGTACGCCTATTAAGCCAAGTGTGCTTAAAGATAGTAAGCCAAGTGTGCTTAAAGTTATTTTGGCCAAGTGAGTCAAAAGTTTTGGGCCAAGTGTGCCCAATAGGAACGGAACTATCCTCAGACGCGTAAGTAAAGCATGATTTATACTAAGAGAACAATTAAAAGAATTATTATGCGACTAAGTGCGTTGCAGATAGTTGTGTATATACCCTCTATTAATTTTATAAATTGGAAATGGGAAACATTTATTGGAAGACGTATATTTTTGATTGATCTTTTCATGCATAACTTCGAATTTATGGAGCTATTAATTTTAACCAGTTCGAGTAGATATTTTAGTAATATAAAATGAATTTAATAATAATAAAAAAAAAGGAGTTTTTAACTTGTTAGTGTCAAATTGCAACAATACTTATACATTTTTATGTTTTGAGGCCATGGAATCTGATGATACCAATGAATGATGATGAAACCAATGAATGCATACTCCAGACGAAGAGCCGCCAGTTTAGTCGTACAACCATTTACCAAATGTTATACCGAAGTTCAATCCCTCCAGTAAATCTCAGAGTATTGAAGGTTGTTTATGAAAGGTAAGTGTGTAATATATGAATGGGACGAGAAGCAGACCATACATTTTGCCCGACAAAAACTTGTCGGGCTAGCAAAAAAAAAAGGAAAGGTAAAGAAATATTGGTACGTACAAATTCAAATTCAAATCTTTATTGTTTTCATATATAATTAGGATGTTACGAGTTACAATAATGTGTGTCAAAATGAAAAGGTACAACATGAAGTAATGAAAGTTTACGTTAATATTTTTATGATAAATTGATGCTGATATACAAGCTGATATGATATTAGTGATAAAAAGGCTGTAGGTTGTGCAACTCACGGCATTTATGATAAATCCATTAGAAATGGAGCTCAAGCTTTAAATTGTAATGAACCGGAAAGACTCGCTACATATTCTCAGTTCTCAGCATACCTAGTTAGAACCTATTTCTACAAATAGAAAGCGTCATGAACTCATGATCATACCTCGCCTTCGACTTCAAATGATACCTCCAATTATTTGTTTTAATTGTCGTCGTAAAGAACACTCTTACACCAGATGTCCCAAGTCCCTTGACAAGCGTCTAAAGTGTGACAGGGCGCTAGAACGAAAATTGCAAACCGACACCGTTAATTCCATGAATAGACCCAAAGTCAAGCGATGAAATAGAACGTAAAGTCCTTACAACTTCTACACACAGTAACAGTAATAACAAGTTTTACAAACTGGTAAATAATCGAGTTTTCGTTGGGATTGATAGATTATTAAGATTGGGTATAGTAGGACCCACTATTTGGAACCGTGCGCCTAGTTTTGGCAATTCAAAAGTACCTGTATTATTGGTTTATTTGAAATGGATGATTTGACTTTTGACTTATGTAATGCGTGAATATGATGCAAACAGCCTTGACCCCGTGAAAACTGTGTCGAGATTACCTATAGTCAAAGGTTTTGGTAGTGACACCCGTATATAGTACGTTCTTAGGATTGATGAAATCGAATCGAATGTAGAAGTACCTACTTATGGTTAATTATGGGTTTATGCAGACTGCGTTACTCATTGGATAAAATTTTAAAGTCCTGAGCTTCGCAGCAAACCAATGATTTGGGCCCCTTAAAGCTTACCTTATCGGATTTCATTCAATTAGCCAGAAACAAATCGGAATTAGTTGAAGTTTCGGATTTAGGTTCTTCTTATCCTGGGAATGTTTATATAGAAGGTTATAATAGTAATAAACTTGGCAAAGAATATAACTTACCTCAAGGCACATATCGTCTAAGCATGGGTAAATGTCACCTTATTATCAAATTTAGCTAATCAAACCCTGAATTTTCCCAAAGAATTTTACCCAAGATTCGTTGCATTGCGATGCTCTAATTGCAAAAGCAATGCCTTTTGTAAGAAAAAAAGAATTATATGCCCTAACAAAATCACGAGAGATATTACTGACTTGGCTCCTTTGATAAAGTCTGAAATCAAAGTCGGTCCCTCAAGTTGGCAAATGGATAAGCCTTACCTACGCATTATCGCAGTCGTATCGTGAATTTTTTCATTTAACTTGAGCGAGATAGGTTGTAATAACTCTATTAAAATGAAGATAGACTTGCTTAATGATAGACCTGTCACACATAGACCCTATCGCTTATCGCACTTCGAGAGAGGACAGGTACGAGAATTTATTGATGACTTGTTGCGAAATGATATAATACAAGAATCCGATTCCGATTGTGCTAGTTCTATAGTATCATTTGGGTAGAAGATCAATTTCAAGCATTAAAATAAAAGTTTGAGTAATAGACCAACACTAGCCTTATACAATCCTAAACTTGATACGGAGTTGCACACAGATGTTAGTTCCTTAGGTGTGGGAGAAAGTACAGTGGCAGTCTAGCCTTCGGGTACTTAAGCCGGTTGCTTATTTTAGTAGGCAGACGACACCTGAAAGGCGTCATTTACAATCTTATGAAATTTGAAGTTTTGTGTTTATCTGTTGGGATTAGAATTTAAAATTGTAATAGACCATAATACGCTCCGAACCATACTAACCAAACGAGTATAGACCCGGTATTCGTATGACACATGTCGATGCATTAAGCCGAAATAACATTCTCTGCCTTCTGACATTAAAGACGAGTCTTCTGTTAAAGTATCGAGACTGACAATTGGATATTAACACTACAAATGTAGATCCAGACATTTCGCGTATACTTAAAAATTCTTAAGCCTGAATCTGACGAAGAATCTAAAGATATTAGGAAAAATTATGTTATTAAAAATCATAGAGTATAAAGAATTGACGATGAAATACGCCTAGTTGTCCCTCGTAGTGCTCGCTGGAAAATATGCCGTTATAATCATGATGATATAGGACATTTAGGCATTTCTAAAACGACTGAGAGAATTCAATCTGTCTTTTGGTTTCCAAGGCTGCGGCGATAAAATTCGGTGCATTCGGTGCATTCGGTACGCTTATAATAAAGATGATGCATCCAGACAAAAGACTGAATAATTGTATCCTATAGAAAAAGTTAGCGTCCCATTCCATACAATTCACCTAAACCATCTTGGTTCGTTTGTAAAGAGTAAAAACGGCAATGCCTAAATTATTACAATAGTTGATTGCTTTACAAAATATATATATGTGAAAGCGGTAAAAGACACGAAAACAAAAAAAAAAAAAATGACTTTGGCTTACCATCTCCAATAATACCTGATCACGAGCTTTTGCGACAGTCATAGCACTAAACATGTCCCTATCGCTGTAGTTTGTCGCAGGGCAAAAAGTCAAACTGAAAGATATAACCAAACCATCTTAAACGCATTAGCAAAACATAATGACGGAAATGACGAACGCAATTGGGAAATGTGTCTTGGCAAAATCCAATGGGGTGTAAATAATTCAGTTAATTCTTCTACCAAAAAGACTGCCATAGGGGCTTTATTTGGCACCACAATAAAAATACCTCGAGAACTAAAAGATATCCTAAATGACGATGTATTTAAAAACAGACTAAATAAACACCTATTACAATAATGTTATTACATGTACACGCTAAAAGAATTCTTTGAAGATAAAAATAAAAGATAATTAAATTATAATTAATAACAATAAAATCTTTGTGCAATAAAAACAATTACCAAAATAATAACAATACCTTAAATTTCTGTAAATTGACTACCTAAATGGTTATTTAATTTTAAGTAAAAGTTTATAATTTTATTTTCTAATATTGTAATTTGTTAAATTATAATTATGTAATTAACTTGTTAGTACCCATGTATTCTATGCTGTGCCCCAACGGGGTTTCATGTTGATACTTACCAAACTAGAGATCTATGTATATTTACACATGAAGCAATAAAGAACTTTGACTTTGACATTCAGAGATAGTTAGAGTAATAAGTTCGATGTTGGAGCTGACATTATACAAAACATGTTACAAAGCGTAAGAGACGAGGTCGTACTAATACTAAAGTCGCGAAAAACACTATTATGATGCCGGTAGCACCCCTAGAACCTATAAACAAGGTTATTTGACTAAGGTTACCAGAACTGACTATAATAATAAAGGCAATAAAACTTTTTAAATTCATAGATCTGATAAAACCACAGAAGTTTTGGGCAATGACAGATATAAAATCACTGAAATTCCGGTTTTAGCAAACGTAGAGATTCATTTAAGAGTGTCGTTTCCGCTGATCGTGTTAGACCTTATAAAATATAAATAAATATAATAAAAATGTAAATATAAATATAAATTCGCCTGACCATAAAGATTCATCAGATCGTAATAGTAGCCCATCTTCTGAAAGCAATAATGATAACGACAAACTATTTCATAGAAAGGAGTCGGACATCAATGAATAGCCGAATGTAATGATTTTGCATTTTTGATTCGTGTTTGTTCAAACAGTTTAAGCATGTAATATTTCTGTATGTATGACTTATGTTATTGAATTACGATAACGTGCGTCAGGAGATCGCACGTTGTCGGATGGCCGAATGTAATGATTTTATAAAATAATGACAAGACATTTATATAGGTTTCCTTATCACGAGCGACAGATGGCGCTTGTAGTTGAACTGTTCGTTATTAAACGCCCTTTTTATTACAAATTAGTCAAATATAAGTAGGTGTTATATTATCAATTTGTCTGTGTAATCAATTTATAACTATTGCTAAATTTAAAGTTAATCTAATGTATTTAAATTAATCAATTGATCATGCGTACTGTGTACTTCGCTCTGATTGGTCTAACCCAGCTGAGTGTTCGCCTACGTCTAAGAGTGGGGAACATTCGGCTGGTAATAGATCAATCTGTACTGAGACATTCTATTCCGAGGCGTTGAGCAGTAGACATAATATCTTATAAGCCAGTGCTGTTGTTGTATAATTGTTAATAATTATTGAGCGATTAAGTGATAAGTGATTGTTGATAATTACATACTGTTGGATGAATAAATACTTGTAATACTAAGTCTTAAGTGTATGATTCGTCACAGTAGTATTAAATCTCTGGCAATCATGTGGGTGACGTGCTGTTCTCCTTGCTAGGCTATGAAATAGCCTGTATTAAGGAGTAACAGTGCCTATCCAATTGTTTTAATTTTTAATACAGTTTTAATTAATCAAGTTAACATTTTAAAATTTTAAATAGATATTAGTGCGTGATCGCATTAATACAAAGAGATCGCTTTTAGCGATAAGACCGCCCATTCTACCTACCATTAGGTAACTTGTACTTGGAAGCATGTACTTAGTGTTAGTTTTTAGTTTGCAATAAAGAATATTCTATCCACGTCTTTGTCTGACACGTTCCTAGTACGGTCATGGTATAGTACAGTGTATTGGGCAGAGTCCTTTAAGTCCAATTTTAAAATTGTTTACATCTTATAAATCTGATAAATAATAAGTACTTAATTACAGACACAATGCAAAATATTTGATTGTCTTACGAGTATACACCGATGGTCCTTTTAAGTGTTACTGAATTAAATTACAAATAATCGATTTACTAATGTCCTGACTATATCATCACGCCTACATCCTGAAGGGTTAGACTGAAATGTACTAATGTATGCATAAAGTTCAACGGTATTTCTCATGTGGGGAAGCCTTAGGATACTGTTCCTCACTGCCATTCAGGATAGGCATCGCGTAAGCCGAGAAAATATCTGACTTGCTCGGTGGTTGGACCTCTTGTGGTCTAACTAGCTGGCGATCACCGTTGTCGGACTGTCGTAAAGCACCTTGGTGTGTGTTCCGACTTTTGCGCGTAAGAGCTAGTTCCCTCTCGGTTGCTGCGGCTCTGGCAGTCTGCAGTAGGGGCTTTTAAAGCTCAGGAACTCACCAATAACTCCTCTGGTGTTGCAATTGTCCAAGGGCGGCGATGACTACTTACCTTACACGTCTAACGTGGGAGAGCCATGCTTCGGCACGAATGGGCCGGCTCGACCGGCGTGAACTCACAGAAAACCGGCGTCAAACAACGCTTACGTTGTGTTTCAATCCCCTTTTAAAAGGCGGGCAACGCACTTGTGACTCCTCTGGTGTTGCGGGTGTCCATGGGCGGCGGTAATCGCTTACCATCAAGCGATCCGTCTGCTCGTTTGGCCCCCTATCCCATAAAAAAACCATCAGATGGCTCGTCTGCTCGTTTCAGACATAATCAATGAAAAATGTAAGGGTGTCATAAAAAAAATTACGTAACCCAATTCACGGCATTAGTCAATCTAAAATACAGTTTTTTTTTTCTATTCAAATAAATTCTAGAACGCGACCCGCGAATACATACGTCAGTGGTGACTTACCTCTGGTTACACAGAGTGTTTAAAAAAGATTTTTACTGACTTGTAAAAAAAATCTGCCTCTTTGATCTAGTGGTCCTAAGCGCGACGTTAAAGTCTTGGGTTGGATCCCCAGGTCCAGCAAAGTGTTATTGGGTTTTTCTATGAAATTCTCAGAAGCAGTTCGGAGTCTGGGTTTGTGCTCGCTTAATGGCAGGTTCGCCCCCTTATTACATGGGACCTAAACCGTTGAACCGTGTGTTTACATAGTTAACATTCTGCTTAACCTTGAGAATATACGCCAATCTACACACAACTTATTCTTTGTTTGAGTGGAATAGAATTATTGATTCAAAATACTTATATAATTTCTTCCTGCTGCTAGTCGTAGACCTCTCCTGGTGCACGCCACAGAACCAAATATAAGTAATGAAAAGAAATGGTGGACATTCCGAAAACTCGAGCGAAACGCTTTATGTCCACTTTTATCATGCGTACCGCTGAAATGTTGAATGCGCTTCCCGAGTGGGTCTTCTCCGATGGATATAATCTGAGTGTCTTCAAATCACGAGTGAACCGGTTTCTTCAGGCGAACTGGCGGTCAAGCGTAAGCCTACCAAAAATGAAAAAAAATGTTATTTCTAGCCCATTTCGTCCCACTGCTGGGCAAAGGCCTCCCTTCCCTCCTTCGAAACCGCTCTGTCTCTGCTTTTAGCCACCCAATCTCTATCGTAAGAGTCCAGTTCAGCGCCACCTCCGTCTGGGCTGACCACGCTGTCGCTTCGCTCCGTGTGGGATCCAATTTTTGGTGGCTTTTGCCCACAGTTCTTTCGGCATGCGGCAGACTTGTTCCGCCCAGTCTCATTTAAGCTTTAGGCTTTGCGGGTGACATCAGATATTTGAGTTTTGAGCACAGTATTGTATTCCGTATACAGTGAGTTTTACTCCCAGATTACTGACAAAACCCAAAACAAATTGAAGACGGAAAAGAGAATTATTGGTTTCTGACACTTACGCGAATATTAGACATTGAAATAAAACTACTTTTTACGGATTTTATCGCGTTGTAGGTATTGATATTACCTATTTGATTCCCGACGTTTCCGATCCTTTACAGCATCCATGGTCAGTCTACCCGTGACCATGGATGCTGTAAAGGATCCGAAACGACGCGATAAAATCCGTAAAAAGTAGTTTTATTTCAAGAGAATTATTATTACATTTTTTCACAGGTTTACGCGTCTCAGCATAAAAAAACATAGGAAAAGAATTACAACTCCCTGTATATTCCCAACCTTTTAAATAGCTGCCATGTACATCAAAGTTGATTTACCTCCGCTCGTATATTACTAGAGGTGTAGAAGTCATTCAGGTCGAGATTTACTTTGCTCCCTTTGAGCGGCCTAACACCCATTTTATATTAGTTTTTTCCGTACCCATTGACCGAGTTTTCTTTTATATATTTCCATATCTGAATACGTAAAAGGTTCGAATCTATATTGGGAGTAAAGTAACGCTTATTAAGTTTAGTGGGTAGGTAGAACTTTTTGGCCTAAAATAAATAATACAAAATTCCAGAAAAAGCAAATTTTCCAATTTACTGGGGAGTTTTCGCATTTTTATTTCTCTTAAATTCTTATCTTTCATTATCCTCTAACGTCTGACTAGATAAAACTGCTTATGTGCCATTTCAGACTATACTCCATCTCTGTGCCTTTCGTCTAGATCTTCTGATCTGATTTCAGCCGTTCTGTTTGATTGTAATCGCGGGCTTTAATGAATTATTTTTCTTCTCACCGCACAAGGGACCAAGACAGTGTTGTGTCGCGCATTTCTTTTTCCTAGTCCATTTCTTCCAACTGCTCGGTGCGGTTTTAGCGACTTAATGCGTCTGTTGTACGAGTCCAGTCCACACTGTCGTTTTGCTCCGTGTGGGATCCAATTTGTGATGGTTTTTGCCCACAGTTCGTTTGGCATGCAGAAAAACTATACAAAATATTATTAATAGCCTAATGGTAGCCTAAGTAGCCTAATGGCTAGTGTTGGATTTGCGATCATATGGTTGCCGGTTCGAAACTTACCTATTGCACTACCGACGTCAACCCACTCATAACACAAGCATTTAACTTAGCACGAGGATTAACAAGAATACTAGTAATGTGCGGCCCACATTGCTAGTAAGCTTTTTTTGATAAAAAGAACACATATCCGTGAACTGCATAAATATTTGTTTCGGGTGAGAATCGAACCCGCGACATTCGTCTCAGGCGGTAGTTGGCGAGGCCAGTACACCAATGTGCAATAAAATTCAGACAACAAGACCAACTGCACCTTTTTTTTGTCTAGAAACAAAGATGGGAAATCTTCGTTTCCTGAATAAGTTAAGATGCACTAAACAGATGATACTTAAACGTCAAGAAATTAATATTCGAATAAATCTTTAACTACCAATATGGTCGCATTTTAAATTGGGCCCAGTTTCTTTATTAATACCTTAATTACAGACGTAAGGCAGATGTTGTGATGTGATCAACTGATACCATTAACGCTTTAGTTTAAGTAAGCCGACGACACGGAACGAGAAAAGGATTGACTTAGAATTGTTTAGCTGGATAAGTAACAAGCATATTTTCTGAGAAATTATTAGAGGTACCTACTGACTTTTTTTTGTATAAAAACTAAAATTTACTTCCGACCTATTTAAAGAAGAACAGAATTTTATCGTGGGAGAGCCATGCTTCGGCACGAATGGGCCGGCTCGACCGGAGTGATACCACGGCCTCTCAGAAAACCGGCGTAAAGCAACGCTTACGTTGTGTTTCGCCGAGTGAGTGAGGTTACCAGAGGCCCAATCCTCTTTTAAAGGTCGACAATGCACTTGTGACTCCTCTTTTGGTGTTACGGGTGTCCATGGGCGGCGGTAATCGCTTACCATCAGGTGATCCGTCTGCTCGTTTGCCCTCCGATCACATGAAAAAAAAAAATACAGCTAAACTTGCTTACAGAAAAGCGGAAAATATGATAAAAAATCTTAAAAAGAGTTTACGATACAAAAAATATGTCGTCGCTTTAACCGCTGCGGGGTAAATACGAACAACGAGAAAAATATATAGGTATATCAGGTTTATTGGGGCTCAGCTGTTTACATGGATGTATATAAACATCGTAGAGCGAACCCGTGTCGCGGAAATGCGGGAAAATGATAAAGGGTTCGTTGTCTATGACGCTTATATTCAAATATTTTTGGCACTGCTGTTGTGCCGTTGAATATTGGTTTTGACGTTATTATTCCTAATATCTATAGACTTCATTCCCAATTTTCTTAAATCCTGCTTTTAATTGGTATTTAAAATGATGTTTAGATCTTCACACGTTTCTCCATTCTACTTGTTATTGGCTGAATTGTCGTCATCGACAAACATGCCATAAAAAACGATTGTTTTTCAATATTATGTTCTTTGTTTCCTTTTATTTGATTACTGTTTTCGATTTCTCTGTTTCTTGACGACAAAAAAAATTGGTTAACGGATTTATGATACATTCTATGTTTCATGAAATGCTTTCGATATGACATTTATGGTGCATACTGATTTTGGTGAACACCTACTGAGCAACTGAAAATTACTTCGATCTTCATACCTCTGTTCGCAGCAACAGAGAGAAAAGTGGAAAATAATGGAGTGAGGCCTTTGGAGAGAGACAATACAGGCTAATAAAAAAAAAATCACATCATCAAATAACTCTCTAAATTAGGTGACTACTGTTTAGGCTTAAGAGACCGGCAGACCGAATTTCTCTTACAAACGTAATACCGAAATAAATCGTAATTCAAACACAATTTAATCAAATTGTGTTATTATTCGGATTCCGATACCGTTAGTCTAGGTTCTGCCATTTCGTCCAAAATACTTCACTGGAAATAAATGTAAGCGAATGCAATTTTTGATAACTTTACCAAGTTTGAAACGATTTTCCAGCTTTTCATTTCCAGTGAAGTAGTAGTAGACGAAATAGTATCGCAGGAACCTACATTAATGGTATTCAAATCCGACTAATAACATAATTTGATAGAATATTGTCTGGATGACGATTTATTTCGGTATTACATTTTTGTGGGCAATTCAAGCTCCGCCGGACCCATAAGGAATAAAAACCCATTTTTTTCATCAGGCATCACCATTCCACTGCAGGACAAAGGCGTCCTTCGACTCTTCTCGGCTTAGAGCCTTCTGCGGTCAGATTTCCCCATAAAGGTATTACTCGTCATCATTCCAACCTTTTTGATTCCAAGTTGTGTGTACTTTGCACGACCGGTCAAACAGGTCGCTGGCGCCTGTTCATTGACGAGAAAATGGGTGGTATCATAATCTCAAAGAAATCAGTAATGAACGCCTTTGAACCATTCAAAAATAAACCGTATATCTTTCAATTAAGTTTGAAAATTGAAGAACACAATCAGGCGCTTACGACGAAGCTCAGAAGTAGGGTTGCAACAACGCAAAATGTCAAGAATTTTGTTCTTAAAAAACAACCATTCAATGTTCGCTCTTTTTTTTTAATATCTCAGTGTTAATAAGGTAGCGTTTTGCTTAAATCTTTTTGCTGGTGCTTACGACTTTTTCATTAACAGGTGGGTGGTACCGTTTTAACAAAGATTGAATTAAAGACGATTGGACTTCTGTATGATAATAATCGTTGCTTCTGTTCGATTTTTAAACGTATAATTACCGGTATCGTGTGAAAGAGATCGTGTGCGCATTTATATTCAAGGGAATGAAGTTATGCGTACGAGTTTTAAGTTTTAAATGTTTTATTTTTAAAGAACATTGATTGACTTGAGTTGCATTATTATATATACCATCACGCCTGTTTTCCCCGAAGGGTTAGGCAGAGGTGTAATAATGTGCATTGTACGTCCACAGTTCGCCGGTATATTTAGGTCCCATGTAATATGGGGCGTGCCTATTGCCATTAACCGGGCACAAGTCCAAACTCCGAGCTGGTATTGAGAATTCAATTTTGCGAGAATCGAATCAATACAACTTACAATAATTGTCCCAAGCGGAACTGCTACGCTGGAGGCCCTGGTTTCGATCCCCAGGTCGAACAGTGTTATTGGGTTTATCTATGAAATTCTTAGTAGGTAGCATTTCGGATTTTGGATTTGTGCCCGGTTAATGGAAAAAGGCTCGCCCCCTATTAAATAGGACCTAAACATACCGGCGAACTGTGGGTGCACATCAGTACACCTCTGCCTAACCCTTCTGGGAATACAGGCATCATGGTATGATACTGACTACAAATATATTTCGCGAATTCCCTCACAAATAATTATAATAAAAGCAAATCTGTGTATTTCGTGACTGCCTTTCATTTGGTGTATGTCATTAATTTTAACTAGTTTTCATGTTTTGGGGCGGTCTGTATATTTAACTGAGGTTACTTGACAATGGTTTTATGATAACCGTTTCTAAAGTCGATTAAATCTGGGTGATATTTAGATGTCTCGGCTGCCTCATTAATCTAGTGTTCCCAAGCGCGACTGCTACGCTAGAGGTCCTAGGTTCGATCCCCAGGTCGAACAGTGTTATTAGGTTTTTCTATGAAATTCTCAGTAGCAGCTCGGAGTCTAGATTTGTGCCCGGTTAATGGCTATAGGCTCGCCCCCTATAACATGGGACGTAAACATACCAGCGAACTGTGGGTGTACATTAAGTAGGCCTCTGCCTAACCCTTCGGGGTATACAGGCGTGATGGTATGTTATGTTATGTTTATGTTTAGATGAATAGCTTATGTTTCAGTTAAAGAAAAGAAAAAAAAGTGTACTGATGTCTGAGATACAGATATTTTATCTAATTCAGACACAGATGCCGTGTACTGTGAGACCGAATTGCTCGCAAAAACGTACCTAATACCAAAAAAAATGTAATTCAAATAGAACTGAATTTAACTGTAGTATTATTCGGATTCAGATACCATTAATCTAGGTTTGTATCCTACTATTTCGTGTAAAATACTTCACTTACAATCTCGTATAAGTGAATGTCCTTTTTGATAACTTTACGAAGTTTGGACCAATTTTTCGTTTATTTCGCGTGAAGTGGCAGTAGATGAAATGGTAGGGTAGGAACCTAGATTAACGGTATCCGACTCCGAATAATAACACAATTTGATCAAATTGTGTTTGAATTACGTTAGCATGGGCAATTCGGTCCGCGCGCTGGACCCTTTAAGAAGTGTCAATTCAAATGTATTGTTGCTACTTACCTGCTATACGTCATTGTTTGTTTGTATCAATAAAATATTTATTTATATTTATATAAAGAACTCGAGGTCGAACCCAAGGCACGCACCTCTGACTTTTCGAAGTCATGTGCGTATTAAATAGTTAATTATCACGCGCTTAAACGGTGAAGGAAAACATCGTGAGGAAACCTGCATGCCTGAGAGATTTTCGCGATGGCGTGTGAAGTCTGCCAACCCGCACTAGGCCAGCGTGGTGGACTATAGCCTAATCCCTCTCATTCTAAGAGGAGACCCGTGCCCAACAGTGGGACAGTATAATGGGTTGATTATGTATATAAAGAACTGTCTTATTAGTCTAGTGGTAAGCGCGACTGCTACATTAGAGGTCCTGGGTTCGATTCGCAGGCCGAACAAATTGTTTTTAAAGTTTTTTCTATGAAATTCTCAGTATTAGCAGCTGGGAATTTGGATTTATGCCTGGTTAGTGGCATTTGGCTCGCACCCTATTACATTGGACTTGTACATACCAACAATTTTTTATTTAATTTAAGTACACTTCTGCCTAGCCATTCGGCGAATACAGGCATGATGGTATGACAAATATTATTAAAAGATAAAAAGCTCAATTCACCCGTCGACTGAGGAAACTTGGGAGTAGCAAAAGATGCCCGCATAAAAACCGCGATAAGATAAGAGGAGATTACAAGTGCAAATTTATGACGCACACCAGCGCAAATGTATCGGTTAGTAGCTATAGGCAAGATGTTCTGCTAATTATGCAGATCCACTGTTCAATAGCCTGGTCTTAATCAGTATTACAGCGGTTGAATTACGAAGATAAAATTGCAAGCACAAAAAAACTATAAGGGCATATTACACACGGGAATATTGAACACCAATGAGAATAAAATATTTGACGGATCATTATTTTTTTAGTCTCACGACAAATTAAACCTTAAAATGCTGATCAACAAAAACAAAATTAATATCTCTAAGTACTTTTTATTTTATGCTATTCATTAATTTTTTTATACCAAGGTGGTAAACGTGCATACGGCCCGCCTGATGGTAAGCGGTTATCGTAGCCTATGGATGCTTGCAACACCAGGGGTATCACTCGCGTATATCACTCAGTACTAGTTGGGCTGGCAGTATAGGAGACATGCTGCCATGCATGACAGTGGTGGTAACAAAACTCCACCGGTCCCCCACACTGCCAACACAACGCTTCCTTGCGGAGCTCTGGCGACCTTGCTCACCGTTAGGAACACAACATAGCACGGAGCTATGTTATTTGGCTACGATTTTCTGCAAGTTGGAGGTACTTCCCCAGTCGAGCAGCTCCAATTGTGAGTGGAATTATTCAATTCCACTATGCCCTACTTCTTTTAAAATTATGTATTTTATACAGAGTCAAAGTCACATATTTTATTTCAATTAGACCAATTACAGTTACTTTTAAATTGTCAAAATTAGAGAGCGCACTATAGACACATGTGACGTCAAAATATATTCACAACAGTTGTTTTGCGGAATAGTGGCAGAGCATCCCCTCTAATCCCCACCAAATACTTTAAATGCGTATATCTTAGAACTTCACGAGTCGATTTAAATTATTTTCTTCAGTTTTTGTTTCGATTATATTTTTCATCAACCCTGTTAATTTGTAAAAAAAACACTACCTATATATGTTCGCTACTAACGATGTCGTGGTTCGATTCCCACCAAATACAATAGTGTGTGTGTTCCAAAGATATTGACTTTACTTTTGGGTGTAGTAACTGTCCATTAATTCTGAAGTCCTTCATACTATTACACCTCTGCCTAACCCTTCAGGGGACGCAGACGTGATGATGTTATGTTAAAATAATATGCTGCATAATATTTTCTTTTACTGACAATATAGATCAACTCATAAATTACTGAGTTATTTTAGTGAAGGAAAAATTCAATCGCGAACCTGCTTCTTCTGGTTAGATCCACCAGACCTCACCTTATGACGTAAATTCAGAATGTGAAGGCAAATTTCGATCAAGCGGGTGGGACTCGCGGTGGCATAGCGTATCTAACCAGAAGACGCAGGTTCAAATCCTGCCCGCGATTGAATTTTTCCTTCACTAAAATAACTTTATAATCTTAGCATGGAAAATGCAAAAAAGTCACAAAAAGATTATAAAGTACATGCAAAAATAGCATTAAGTAATTTAAAAAAGTCACACAAGTCTACTGCGGTAGATAAATACTTTAAAGGGGTAGATAACATCTCGATACAGCTGTAAAATTTTATGATTACCGCTTGCAGTGTGCACTGGGCCTTAAATAGCTACGATGCCTTAAGGTATCAAACCTTTGCAGGGATTTTGTTCCACTTTTTATATCATGATATACGACTAATCGAGAACCGATTATCGATTTCAGCAACATAATTGTAATAATATCGATTTTAAAAGTTATAGGGCTGTCATTTTTAAAATCTTATCGCAATCTATCATATTTTTTAATCTCAATCGGTGTCGGGCATAGATTTATTCTGCTGCGTTTAAAATTTATTGGTTTATTATCAACGATTTGTTATTTCAATGGTGGATACCTACTTATATGTAACAGTTTTATCAAACATGCGATTAATCATTGTGAGGTGAGATTTCTAACGATTGATGTTAGGCATTTACTGACTTGCGACAAATGTGATTAAATCTGGATCACGTGGAATTAAAAATTGATGAAATTTTGCGTAATTTTATCTTAAAAAATTCCATGAATGATTTTTAGTGAATCTACATAATTGCAATTAGATAACATACCATTACGCCTGTATTCCCCGAAGGGTTATGCAGAGGCGTACTAATGTACACCCACAGGTCGCCGGAATTTTTACGTCCCATGTAATAGGGGGCGAGCCTATTGCCATTAACTGTGGGCACAAATCCAGACTCCGAGCTGCTACTGAGAATTTCATAGAAAACCCCAATAACACTTTGCTCGAACTGGGGATCGAACCCAGGACCTCTAGCGTAGCAGTCGCGCTTGGGACCACTAGACTAATGAGGCAGTTGAAATTAGATGATATATTTTATTAGTTTAGTGTTCAATAACGCAGCTGCAGAACTGAGAATGAGGGTGCCAAAGTTCTGGATTTGATTCTCGAGTCAGACAAAGAATTAACGATTTTCTAAGTAGCAACTAAGTGATTTCAATTTGTATCCGGTTTAAGGAAATATCCCTCCGCCCCCTCCGAATACATTTTTTTTTTTTTATGAGATAGGGAGACCAACGAGCAGACGGATCACCTGATGGTAAGCGATTACCGCCGCCCATGGACACCCGTAACACCAAAGGAGTCACGAGTGCGTTGCCGACCTTTTAAAAGGGGTTAAAAGGGGATTGGGCCTCCGGTAACCTCACTCACTCGACGAAACACAACGTAAGCGTTGTTTGACGCCGGTTTTCTGTGAGGCCGTGTTATTACTCCGGTCGAGCCGGCCCATTCGTGCCGAAGCGTGGCTCTCCCATGTTGTATTCTAAAAAAACATACAAGACTGTCGTAATTAAGAGTATAACAGCCATCAGGGAATACAGTTGCGATGGTTATATTTACATACATACCATCATCACGCCTGTATTCCCCGAAGGGTTAGGCAGAGGCGTACTTAATGTACACCCACAGTTCGCCTGGTATGTTTAGGTCCCATGTTATAGGGGGCGAGCCTATAGCCATTCACCGGGCACAACTCCAGACTCCAAGCTGCTACTGAGAATTTCAAATTCAAATTCAAATTCAAATTCAAAATTCTTTATTGTGGATCATAGGTACATAATACAGATGTTATTCAAAGTTTTGCGTTCGGCTATGTCCCGCCCTTTGGGCATACAATTATTACAATTATGTCAACATTTAACAATATAAATATATTCATTATTAAATAGTCAGATTATGTTAGTAAGATAATTTAAAGAAAAATATTAATCCATTTAAATTAGGTACATGTATAGTCAGTTATTAAAATTTTACGGACAATATAAATTAATGTCTTGGTGGAACATTGAACGCATCATGACTGGGGTAAATTGTATTGCAACAGTGATTTGTCTGATAAGAATTGCTTTACAGAGTAGTAGCGCTTATTCACTAATAAGTCATGAAGCCTCTTTTTAAATGTTTTAATTTCTAGAATAGTTCTAATAGGCCCCGGGACATTATTAAATTTACGCGAAGCTGCGCAAAAGATACTTTCATGCATTAAATGCGTCTTGCTAGCAACCATATGCAATTTATCCTGATGCCGTATACGCGAACGATATTTGAATAGATGGATATTATTTTTAACAAATACAGCGGCTTCATATATGTATAAACTTGGGAACGTTAATAAATTCATCTTTTCAAAGAATGGTTTGCTGGATTCAGTTTGAGATACATTGAACATAGCCCTAATGCATCGTTTTTGAGCAATAAACGCACGTTCCTTGTCTGTACTGTTGCCCCAGAATACCACACCGTATCTAAGAGTTGAGCTAACGTAACCGTGGTATGCTGTTAATAAAGTTGTTTGGTTTGCTATTTTTCCTAGTTTACGGAGGGCATATGAAAACTGACTTAACCTTTTACACACCTGGTCAACATGTAATTTCCAATTAATTTTGTTGTCAATTAGTCCTAAAAATTTTGTTGTTTCAGTTTCTTTAATGCCGTTATCTAGGTAATGGATTTTTAACGGAGCCGTTCGTCGAGATCGTAGTTGAAAATTCATTATTTTAGTTTTATCAAAGTTAATCATTAAATTATTCATTTTAAGCCACTCTATAATTAGTACTAAGGATTGATTAATGTCAGATTCTAAATTAATTGTATTTTCATTAGTGAATAGTATAGTGCTATCATCAGCAAAAAATGTAATGTCATGACTTATTACCGATGGCATGTCGTTTATATAGGCAAGGAAAAATAAAGGTCCTAAGATACTTCCTTGTGGAACACCAAATTTAACAGTTCCAGATTCAGAAGTATAAACTTCTTCAGTTTTTGTTTTTGGATTCAGCCTTTTTACCTCAGTGAACTGTTGTCTGTTAGAGAGATATGATTTCACGAGGTTGTACACATTACCTCTAACACCATAGGCATACATTTTTTGTAACAGAATTTCATGGTCGACGCGGTCAAAAGCCTTCGACATATCCATATATAAGGCTACAGCCGGCAATCCTTTATCCAAATTTGTCACAACTTTTTGTAAAAAATTATATATTGCTACATTTATTGATTTATTTTTCCTAAAACCATTTCAATCATTTCATAGAAAAACCCAATAACACTTTGCTCGACCTGGGGATCGAACCCAGGACCTCTAGTGTAGCAGTCGCGCTTGGGACCACTAGACTAATGAGGTTATATTTAAGTAAACAAAAGTTAAATGTTCTCTCAACTTTCTGCCATGTCAAAAACTCATTAAAAATTGAGAACGCCAGTATTATTAATTCAACAAACAATTTCAATGTCATTTGTTCACCTGTCCGGTTGCGTGAGAATTGCTACAATTCAAAATATGAACATTTTTCATGCAAAAGTCACAGATTCAACGTTTGTAGTAGTAAAAATACTGTCACGCCTGTAGTCCCGAAAGATCAGGCAGAGACGTACTAACCCTACACCCACAGTTCGCCGGTTTTGATAATAAATAATAGGGTGCGAGCATATTGCCCCATTAAGCGGGAACAACTCCGAAACTCCGATTTGCTACTGAGAGCTTCATAGAAATAGATACCCAATAACAGTGCTCGATCTAGGACTCAAACCAAGGACCTCTAGCGTAGCAGTCGCCCTTAGGCCACTAGACTAACGAGCCGGTTATTTGTAGTAATAACTTTTTTGTTTTCATTTATGACGAATTCCTTTCACCAACAAGCAAAATCTCGATACAAGAAAAAGATACTATTTTATACTCGTAAACAATTAGACAATTATACTTCTTGTTGGCACTGACATGGTAGAAGCAAATAAAGACAACCAAGAAACGAAACGGTTAAGGCAACCTACACGAAATGGACTACAAAAGTTCTCTATTAAAATACTTCGGCCACGATGTAGAAGTAACTAGGTACATATACATACGAATGGGCCGGCTCGACCGGAGTGATACCACGGCCTTACAGAAAACCGGCGTCAAACAACGCTTACGTTGTGTTTCGCCGAGTGAGTGAGTTTACCGGAGGCCACATTCCCTTTTAAAAGGCGGGCAACGCACTTGTGATTCCTCTGGTGTTGCGGGTGTTTATGGGCGGCGGTAATCGCTTACCATCAGGCGATCCGTCTGCTCGTTTATCCCCCAATTCCATAAAAAAAATATTGTTACAGAAGATTCGATTTATTGCTTTGGCAATCAATTTAACAGTATAGCGCGCACTGGCTGAGCGATTAGCTTTCGTACTAATGGTCACGGGTTCGATAAAATAAATGAATGACAGATATTTATTTCTATAAATAGATACCTTTACAAGTCACTGTTTTTCATATTTCCTCTGAGAAGAAACGTCAAACCAAACTCATAGGATCCTATCTTTTTGTGATTTCCATGCTAAGATCATCATCAAGAGGATCCTGGTCATGGGAGTGTCACAGTGCAGGACAATGTCTGGCCTTTTAAATAAAGAGCCACAGCAGCTTTGAGTATCCTTGAGTAAGTTTACGTGGATAACATAATCATTTCTTCTCGAAGCACGTCACTTAGCTGACACCTTTATGATAGTGGTTAGCTACACCAAACATAACAACAATATAATTGCACATTGGCTTGGTGGTAGAACCTTTTGTGGTCTGGCTGGCGACCACCCTTACGTCGGAGTCTGTTGTAAAGCACCTTGGTGTGTTTCAACTTTTGCGCGTAAGAGCCAGTTCCCCTCGCTCGCAGCGGCTCTGGCAGTCTGCAGTCCGTAGCTCTTAAGGGTCGTCAACGCATCAGCAACTCCTCGTGGTGGCTCGTCAGCTCGTTTGCCGACTTAATTCCATAAAAACAATAATGTCGCCAGCGTGTAACAAGCCTAAAGCCCTCAGGGTTGTCGGTAATGGCAGTTTAATAAAGTCCGTTTTAAGACATTCAATTAATATAACTACCTGGAGGTGCGTATAAATTATCATCATGTACTTTTAGGTCGCAATTATTATCGTATTTTTTATATTTCTGTTTTTTTTTTGCTTTTATTACGAGTTTATGACATTATTTATAGTCTGTAATAAATTTTAGTAGCAGTAAACGGGTTAGTTGTTGCAATAATAAAATGTGGGGCAGGGAAGGGTTTGTACTTACTCTTATCATGACTATGTCCACGACGGGTTAGGCAGAGGCGTACTGATGTACACTCATAGTTCACCCATACGTTTCGGTACCATGTAAGGCGACGTCTTTGTAGAGTATATTACGAGTATCTATACATATAAAATACTTTGTCCTGAATGACTGACTGACAGACCAACGCACAGCCTAAACCGCTGATCGTAGAGACCTGAAACTTGAAGGGTGTGTTCTTTGTATGACGTAGGCAAAGGTTTTTCACCCCTAATGGAGGGAAAACGGGGGAAAAGTTTATACATACGAAAGTCCAGCATTTTTAGCGGATGAAACCGCAGGGTACAGCCAGTTAAGTATAATTAAAAAGAAATGAAGGAAGTGACCGATATAACCCTCCACCTCTTTTGAATTTTTTTTAAAGCTTACTAGTAATGTGGGTCGCACATTACTCAGTATTCTACACTCATTATTTTTGTTAACCCCTCGTGAAGGTGAAGCTAAATACTTGTGTTACGAGTGGGTTCACGTCGGTAGTGCAATGGAAAGGTTTCCAACCGGCAACCACATGATCGCAAGTCTGACGCCCTAGCAATATGCTACCGCCGCTTGCCATGGCAATCCGGATTCAGTTACCTATGTTATCTTTTTGGAAGATAGTTTATTCTCATCACCTACACAACACAATACTCGCATTAATAGAAGAAAAACATTTTAAACAACAATTACCTATCTCAATGAGTATCTATGGAGTTTCTTGCCCGCTCTTCTCCATAAGACCTACTTTGGAACCGTGCAAATAGCATTGCAAAAGTACTTGTTTATGGTCTAATTGAAATAAAATATTTGAGTTTGAGTTTGATTTTAAGATGTTGAAATCACTTCAAGCGGCTCCGCCCTGTATTCAAGTTATTTATTTTTTACCCGACTACGAAAAAAGGAAGGGTAATGAGTTTAACAGTCCATGTATGTATGTATCGTATGGATGTTCGATCCCAGCTCATTCACAAAAGTAGTGATCCCATACTTATCGATCTGTCAGTTCCATAAGGTTTTTGTGTTTCGTTCCCAACGCTATTAATGTTAATGGAATCACGTGTGCATTTTATATAACTTCCACATTAAATTCAGAATAACAACACATTTAATTTTAGCCACAAACTGTACACGCACCATTGAGATAATATGCAATACTTATGTCAAAATACGTATCCCCGGAGGGTTAGGACAGAAGATTACTAATGTACAACCATCTGAGATTGCTATCATTTTTTAGGTCATGGTATAGGGTATATATATATATATATATTCTATTGCCGTTAACTCTGCAACATCCAAACTCTGAACTGCTATTTAGAATTTCATAGAAACACACAATAATAATACTTTCCTGGGAATCTAGCAAAGGATCTCAGGTTCAGCAGTCGGGCTTACGATTGGTAAAACAATGAGAAAGTTGTAGCCTCTATACATTTAACTAATGATCTTTATACAATTTAGAAGCCATTTTGGGAAATTCTTACAGAATTAGGAAAGCATAACGCCATCAATAACACCGGTAATTTTTTTCAACTACACATATTTTATTTAATGGTGCAGCAAACTCTAGTACGATAGTACTTAATGCATCAATAGCATGCACTAATATATTAATTTATACTGTTTGCCCGTTTTGTCCAAGTTTCATACAACATTGAAATGGCAGTTTTGATAGTTTATTATGCATTAATGTGGCGCATCATTTAATTAGAAATAACATAGAATTTTGTGTATGTAAACGCTCAGTTCCTACGTATAATTTTGGTTCAAATTTCATCGCTTCAAATGAATACACCACTATTTTGTGAACGTGATTTTGCTCTTTTGTTTGAGAATTTAAAATGATTAAAAGGTATTTTTGCTTTGAGGAATGGAATTATTAGAAAATTACTAAAAATATTCTTGTTTTATGGAAAGGAGTTTATAGTACGCAATGCAATTTTTATTTTACATACATACACTCACGTCTTATTCCCACAGGGGAAGACGGAAACTATAGACAATTTTTTTTTATGGGATAGGAGTGGAAAACGAGCAGACGGATTGCCTGATGGTAAGCGATTACTGCCGCCCATGGAGACTTGCAACACCAGAGGACTGCGTTGCCGACCTTTTAAAAGGGGGTTGAGCCTCCGGTAACCCCACTCACTCGGCGAAACACAACGTAAGCGTTGTTTACCGCCGGTTTTCTGTGAGGCCGTGGTATCACTCCGGTCGAGCCGGCCCATTCGTGCCAAAGCATGGCTCTCCCACGTATTATTATTTATTATTTTATTTTTATGTAAGTAATGACAATCATGCCCCAGATAGTGGAGGCTTTCGCAGCCGATAGAACATGTAAACTATCACTGTTGTTTACCTTGAGAAGTAATTTCATAGTTACTTTACTTTGAATAATTGAGGGGCTTGTGGCGAAATAGTAACTAAACTGATTAACAAGGTTATGCTGCTGTCGCTGCGGTCAGTCTGTGGATGGGTGACTTAACATATCGAGACCCCGTCGTGCCTCGGAGATCACGTAAAGAAGTCTGTCTCGGTTGTCTTACAAATATCTATGACAATTGTTAGTGGTAGACAGATTCACATAAATTTATGTTTGCCTGGTATAATTTGGTTGCTTCATCCAAAATGAAAGGCATGATGCCAAAATAAATAAATAAAATAGTTTATTTTGACTCAAAAATGGATGTACAATCAAACACTTACAAACATCATTTAAATGCACGGAGAAAGAATATAATAGTTTTAAAGAGAAAAATGCATTTTATTACTCAAAATCATCTCAATATTTTGAGAACTGAACGAAATTTCACTTTTGATAATATTAAAGCAATCAATTTTCAAATAAATTTAAATTTTCGTCAAGCCTCTGAAAGTTCAAAATTCAAAATTGAATTAATGGCAATAAAGAGATCGATGTTAAAACATAATTTTATTTCGAAAAATCATTTATCTGTGTTCAAGAGTAATATATTTTTTTAAATATGAAAAAAAAAACTGATATCAAAACTTTCCAAGTAATTTCATTTCGACCAAAATGTTAGGATGTTGTCCAATTAGAGAAGACGAAGACTCCTAACTTCGGTATTTCATATCGAGTTCATTACTAATTTAATTTGTACTAGAAAGGATAGAGGGCGTTGCTTTATACCGATTTTTTTTTTTTAAAACGTTGCCCCACACTACGATTTTCTCCTGTATCGTGGGTGCGTTTACAAACACAAATTCTCACATACACAAACGCCCAGACCCGGAACAACTATCTGTAGATCATACAAATATTTGCTCCGTGTGGGGATTGAACCCACAACACGTGACGCAGAAGCCGATCGCTCAGCCGCTACGCCAAACGTGTCGTCAATACTTAATTCAATAGTTTTTTTGTTTTAATAAAGAACGTTCGGACGTCGAACCTATGACCTGTAGAGCACAGGTGTTGGCTGAGTATCTGTCAACCAACTGTATATATATATATACTAACACTTGACCGCGACATTGTCTGCGTGGACTTCAGAATGAAATCCGACCTGGATAAGAAATAGTCTATGTGCTATTCCAGAATATAATCCATATCAGTACTTAATTTCATCCAGATCCGTTCAGCCGTTCTGATATGGTTGAGTAACAAAGATCCATACATCCTCACACACTTTCACGTTTATAATATTAGTTAGTAGAATAGAATATATGTATAAATATTTATTTAAAGTAGGTTCATAACACAATTTAACATCACGCCTGTATTCCCCGAAGGCTTAGGCAGAGGCGCAAAGGTACACCTACAGTCCGCCGGTATGTTTAGATACCATGTAATAGGGAGCTATTACCATTATCCGGGCACAAATCCCGACTCCGATCTGCTACTAAAGATTTCATAAAAAAAACGCAATAACACTGCTCGACCTAGAGGTCAAACCCAAGACCTCTAGAGTAGCAGTGACGCTTAGAATCACAAGACTAATTTAATGGCAATAGGCATTAGGTGCAATAGGCAATAGGCTCGCGCCTATTACATGGAACCTACACAAACCGGCGAACTTTGGGTATACATTAGTACGCCTCTGCCTAACCCTTCGGAGAATATAGACGTGAGGGTATGTTTTTACCACAGAACAAAGAATATTTAATATTCCGTATTTAATGTTCCGTGTTTATTACACGAAGCGACTGCCATCTGTAGCCTTAGCACGAACAACTTGCGAAAAAGTATTCGTATCGTCACGATAAAAGCGCTGGTCCAAATCTCATACAAATTGGTCTCCATGACGATGCTAAGGCTACTGTTCAGTAGCCTTAGCACGAACAACTTGCGAAAAAGTATTTGTATCGTCATGGAGACCAATTTGTATGAGATATGGACCAGCGCCTCTATCGTGACGATACGAATACTTTTTCGCAAGTTGTTCGTGCTAAGGCTACTGATCTCCGCAACGCAATTTCTGGGAAATACCAAGATCCTGAGGACAGACCGGTTGTCAGACTTTTTGGGCTTCTGACAACCACCAACGAGCGTCATAGATCTCCTTATGACAACCGGGACCGATGGCGTAACGTGCTCTCCGAGGCACGGAGAGGTTACGATGTGTTAAAAAAGATTACTCATCCACACATTAACCGCAGTAAGATCGGTTGTCTCAGCTTAGTAATTATCTAACTAACTACCCTCGTTATTATCTTTTAATTCCCAATTTGTATTTAAATTCATACGAGTAGAAGGCTATAATACAGATCAGTAAGATTATATGTTCTCATTGAAATGGACCATTAAGGCCATATCTTTGGCTATAAACTGTAAATTCTATCAGGAATTAGGATTTGGGCCAAATGCGATGCTTCACGAGTACTATTCTGTTTAGTAATAGCTAGGATTGTGAGGTTTATAGAGCTATAGGATACATTAAAAGAGTAATACTGTACAAATTTCGTTTCAAAGCAATCGGTGAATTTCGGGGATTTTCGGTCTTCCCCGATTGATACAATCCGATATTTAAGTCACGAGTGGATCGATTTCTTCAAAGGTCGGCAACGCGCAGGTGATACCTCTGGTGTTGCAAGCGTCCATAGGCTACGGTAACTGCTTATCATCAGGCGGGCCGTATGCTTGTTTGCCACCTTAGTGGTATAAAATGAACCTGTACAGTCGAAATATTTGTGCGCTTCCGGCTAATTGCCGCTGCGAACAACCGCGCAGCTAAAATCACTCAAATAAGTGTTTATGTGCAGGGCAAACTGCCTCGTTAGCTTAGTGATCCCAAACTGGACGGCTACCTTAGAGGTTCTGGGTTCGATTTCCAGGTTTAGCAAAGTGTTATTGGAGTTTTCTATGAAATTCTCAGTAGTAGCTCGGAGTTTGGGATTTGTGCCCGGTTAATAGCAATAGGGTTGCCCCTTACATGAGACCCAAATATACCGTCGAGTTGTGGTTGTACATACATACACTTCTGACTAACCCGTCGGTGAATATCGGTGAAATTGTATTTACTTCCCTATCGCTATGCTTTTAGTACAAAACCACCCCACTCCTTATATATAACAAAACACATTGCCTCTAATCTTTCAATATATTGTTTCATGCAACTGTGGTGGATCCAGGATTTCGCTTTGGGAGGGGAAATAAGGGGAATACTATGGAAATTATTAATTATTTAAGATTTGTCAGAGGTGGACCCAGATGCTTTTGGAGGAGGTGAACTCAGCCGCTCAGCCTTCTCCCTGGATCTGCTGTTTGTTCAGTTGGAACCATCCAATCTCCCCGGAATACGTTCTAATATTGTGGTTCCGTGTATAAGTATAAAACAAAAGCAAAGAAATAATGATGATAATAAAAGACCATTTATTAATTACGACGGTAAATGAGCAGACAAGTCACCTGATGATAAATAGTCATTGCCGATCATGGACAACTGCAACAGTAATGGAACTGTTGATGCGTTGCCGAGCCTTAACAGCCCCTACGGACTACAGACTACCAGAGTCGCAGCAACCGAGAAGAGGTTACATTTTGACTTTTCAAGAACAACACAGTTGGTTATATAAGAATATTTCATGGGTAGTTCTCTAAAAGGTATGTCTTATGGAGAAGAACCGACTAGAAACTGCTTGGAATCCAATTCAATTTTCAGTGAAAGCTGCCTGTTATGGTATTGGTGAATGTCACAAATTCCATGGCATCCTAGGAGGCAAAGGAAGGCAAGTAAGGTGTTTAGTCGGTACGGGTCCAACATATCATACCATCACTCCAGGTGGCAGACGATTCATTAGGACTTTCCAATCTATATATAATAACATTAAATTTAAAATACCTCCGCAGCATCAAGACAAGGTTACCATGTTCTTGCAATATCATTGAAGTAACGGGATACCAAATTTCAAGTCGAGAAAATCTGTGGAAATTTCTCACATCCCTTCATGAACCTGAAAAAAGCTGATAATCTTCAACCGGCTGGCCAGATTTTCTTAAATCATAGCTAAGAACACTATTGATCAAGTTACCTTTCAAACAAAAAAAAACTGAATCAAAATCGGGGGTTAATAAAATATCTCTTTGATGATAATTTCGTGTAGGTACACAATATTATCAAATGTTTATTAATGACATTTATACATGTGTTTTATGAGTACTTATGTAACACTATTGTCAGTTTCGTCGTAAACTTTATTTATGACTCCAGGACTACAATTGTAAGGGTTGTATTTTCAAATTAATTGTGACATATAAACAAAGGTTCAGTTTTATTACTACAATAGATAAGGAAAGTAGAATAATTGCTGATAAAGTGAGACGTTCGTAATGAAATTGGTTTTAATTATATATATATATATCTATGGTAATTTGTTTTTAAAACTAGATCATAGTAAGACACCAAGTCGAGTCCAGCGGACCGAATTTCTCTTACAAACGTAATACCGAACATAACATAACATACCATCACGCCTGCATTCCCCGAAGGGTTAGGCAGAGGCGTACTTAATGTACACCCACAGTTCGCCGGTATGTTTAGGTCCCATGTTATAGGGGTCCTATAGCCATTAACCGGGCACAAATCCAGACTCCGAGCTGCTACTGAGAATTTCATAGAAAAACCCAATAACACTTTGCTCGACCTGGGAATCGAACCCAGGACCTCTAGTGTAGCAGTCGCGCTTGATACCACTAGACTAATGAGACAGTAGTACCGAAATAAATCATAATTCAAACACAATTTAATCAAATTCTGCTATTATTCGGATTCCAATACCATTAATCTAGATTCCTATTGTACCATATACTTGGAAATAAATGTATGCGAATGCAATTTTTGATAACTTTAGAAAGTTTGCAACGATTTTCGGTCTGACGGTAGTAGTAGATTTTCCATCGTAGATCGCAGTATCGCTTAACACCAGTCGAACTGGCGGTCAAGCGTAGGCCTATGAAGAATAAAAAAAATACTTGAGAGGTGTCAAGGGACACCCGGATGGAACGAAGTTTAAATTTATAAATAGTTGAAGACTCGATTAGCGCAGTGCCATAGGATGCAAGTTCAAAATCAGCACGGAGCGAGTATTTATACATATAATCATAATCATAATCATAATCATAACCATAACCATAACCATAACCATAACCATAACCATAACCATAACCATAACCATAACCATAATCATAATCATAACCATAATCATAATCATAATCATAACTATAATCATAATCATAACTATAATCATAATCATAATCATAATCATAATATAAACGTATTGGCAAATTAATCGAAAGGAACTACTATCTTATTAGAGAGAGAGAGACAGACAGAGAAACATACAGAAAAAGTGAGTGACAGAAAAAGTGTCGTGACAACTTTTCGTAAGATTTTTTTCCGTCTAGCCCCCTTTCACAACGCGCGATAAGGAACTTCGTTCCAAAAAAAAAACAATTTAATTAAACAATGTTTTTCGCCATTCAGTTAAACTTACAAGTAAGTATGTTGAGTAGGTAAATAAGATGTTGACTTCAACCGCTGCTACCTTAGTCCTTTTTCAAGATGTACAGCCACGAATGGAATGGCGGAATTAAATATATTTGAGTCTCAACCCGTGACGTATTCAATCCTAATTCAATCTTTTTGATTCCTGCCTTTTTTATTCGTACGAGAAAAGATTCTGTATTTAAAGTCCTATAGTAGACAGATACTTTTAGGGATATTCAATAGACCTTCAGTTTTTTGAAGTCATCTATATTCAGGATATTCGGTACCATATCATCACGCCTGTATACGAAAGGTTAGGCAGAGATGTAGATACTATTGTACACCTATAGTTTGCCGGTATGTTTAGATCCCATGTAATAGGGCAAACCTATTGCCATTAACCGGGCTCAAATTCCAAACTCTGAGCTACTACTGAGAATTTCATACCCAATAACACTTTGCTCGAACTGGAAATCGAACCCAGCACCTGTATCGTAACAGTTTTTAATTTTTTTCACGTGGCTTCGGCACGAATGGGCCGGCTCGACCGGAGTGATACCACGGCCTCACAGAAAACCGGCGTTAAACAACACTTACGTTGTGTTTCGCCGAGTGAGTGAGGTTACCGGAGGCCCAATCCTCTTTTAAAAGGTCTCCTCTGGTGTTGCGGGTGTCCATGGGCGGCGGTAATCGCTTACCATCAGGTGATCCGTCTGCTCGTTTGCCCTCCTATCACATAAAAAAAAAGTCGCGCTCAGAAACACTAAGCTAACGAGGCAGTTACTTATTGTTATAAATATTCGGTCTCATATTAATATTTTTTCAAATTTGTCGATTAATTTTGTTTTCACAGATTTACTCCTTTTCAGAGATTTTGCAAAGCTGAAAAACAAGGCTTCTAGGTAACATTCAACAAGGCTTCTAGGTAACATCCCAAGTGCGACTGTTACAATAGAGGTCTTAGGTTCAATTCCAAGATCGAGCAGTATTATTGCTTTTTTCTATTAAATTCTCAGTAGCGGCTCTGAGTTTGGATTTGTGCCCGATTAATGGTTATAGTTAAAGGCTCGCCCCCATACCGGTGAACTGTAAGTGTACATATTACACCTCTGATGGACCCTTCAGGGAATACAAGCGTGATGTTACAATATTTTTTGTGTTTAAGTTATTGCTTCAATAGATAAAATAAATTGTGATCATAGCAATGAAAAACAAAGAGCTTATTATTTTACAGACGCCAATGGCACATTCTTTTTCTTTTTTAAAAAGTATTGTTGTTAACCCCTCGTGCTAAACTAAATGCTTGTGTTACGAGTGGGTTCACGTCTGTATTACAATGGGTGGGGTTCGAACCGGCAATCACATGATCGCAAGTCCGACACCCTAGCCATTAGGCTTGTTAATTGTAATAAATTTTGAAGCGGCGGTAGCCAAATGGCTAGAGCGTAGGACTTGCGATCATGTGATTGCCGGTTCGAACCCCACCCATTGCACTACCGACGTGAACCCACTCGTAACACAAGCATTTAGCTTAGCACGAGGGGTTAACAAGAATACTAGTAATGTGCGACCCACATTGCTAGTAAACTTAAAAAAAAAATATAATAAATCTATTTATTCCGAACCATTATAAAGAACGTGGCGTAGCGTATTACAAATCTGTCTTCGCTTCTAAGCTTAACCCCTCAGATGGGTAAAGATTCCTTTGAAATTACTATCCATAATAAATTAACCACTAAAATCAGTTTGAAAAGCGAATCTATTAAATAATTCTCGGCGTTATTAATAGGCTAGGTCGGGAGGTCAGTAAGGTTAGTAAGTCGAACGATTTATTTAGAACGTGGAGGGTTGACTGTGTTAGCGAAAACTAAATTTGTTTTATTTTTAACTTTAGGTTACGTTTAAAAAAACTTTACATAATATACCATCACGCCTGTATTCCCCGAAGGGTTAGGCAGAGGCGTACTAATGTACACCCACAGTTCGCCGGTATGTTTAGCTCCCATGTAATAGGGGGCGAGCCTATTGCCATTAACCGGGCACAAATCCAGACTCCGAGCTGCTGCTGAGAATTTCATAGAAAAACCCAATAACACTTTGCTCGACCTGGGGATCGAACCCAGGACCTCTAGCGTTGCAGTCGCGCTTGGGACCACTAGACTAATGAGGCAGTCTAAAAAAACTTTATTCTCATTAAAATCATAATTATGTCACTTACTTGAGAACAAGTAAGGAGATTCTACTTTTGGTTACTCTTCTTTTAAATAGAGTGTACATTATAGCCGGTAATTCCACTTAATCTTAGAATAATCTGGGCCCTCTAGTAATTACACAATATAGATATTTATTGGTGTAATGAATTGAAATATATCGCGTTATATTCTGATATCATCTCGATATTTCGGACTCTTTGCAGCATTCAAGGTCACGGTCAGACTCACGATATTATTTTTTCAACCGACTTCAAAAAGGAGGAGGGTTTCAATTCGAATTTTTTTTTATGTGTGTTATTACTCCGTCAATTATGAACCGATTTTGATGATTCCTTTTTTGATCGGTAGATCATACTTCAAAGGTGGTCCCATAAAGATCATGATCAAGATCTGATTACAACATTTAGAACAAAATCGATTTTTTTTTCCACATAACATTATTTTTTATGTATTTGTAGGCGGTTTTACTTTCTGTTATAAGAGAACACAAGCAAACCCACGGTATAAACTAATAATTAATAGATTTGTTATAAATTTCGTATTTCACTAAGCAACACTAACGACTTCCGCGAATTTAATGCTAACCATTTATTTACTTTGACATGTAAATCTGCGAATTAGACGAGCAAACTATATTAATTTTGAAATAGTTGAGATTGTGAATCTTTTATACAAATTGACTTGAGAATAATAAATGGCTGAATTAAGGGTATTTCATTGCCCAATGACCTTGAGGATTTAGTCTTTGTGCTAGTATTTGTTAGTCACAGGCATTGCGGGGGTGCTTCACGCGGGGTGCTAGTGATGTTTCGGGTATTTCTTTATAAAATATTTCAAAATATTCACAGACATAAGAAAATAAAAACAATACAAATTGTTAATTACGTCATTACATTTTTTTTGGTATAACATTCATGAATAACTATTAAGCCGTTAAAGAGAAAAAATACAAATTAGGTTAAAAAAGGCATATTTACTTTAATTATTATCCAAAATTGAGGCAAATTTATAAAAAATTTAAACTATACAATTTGTTTGTGATGACCTTAAGTATAACATATATTTTTTATATGGCAAACGCACAGAAGGATTCCACTAGAAACTTCTTTAAAGCTAGGGTGTTTTTTGGATTTGAGCGATATAATGCCCTTAACTAGATTATACAACAACTGAGAATGATCCTAAATTCATAGATAAATATAAATAATCTAAAATTTATGTAACACAAAATGAACTGTATTACATCCGTAACTTAGATTTGTAATACAGAAAACAATCTTAACGCCTTATTTTTATTGACGACACGTTTCGCGTAGCGGCTAAGCGATCGGCTTCTGCGCCACGTGTTGTGGGTTCGATCCCCACACGGAGCGAATATTTGTGCATTTGCATGTGCATTGCAGCGGTAGGTAAAAGTGGACTTAAACTTTTACATAAATTCTAATATTGTATCAAATTATTATTTTATAGAGACCAATCACGTGTGATGTTTTTTTTATGGGATGGCAGGGCAAACTAGCAGACGGATCGCCTGATGGTAAGCGATTACCGCCGCCCATGGACAACCGCGCACCATAGGAGTCACAAGTGCGTTGCCCACCTTTTAAAAGAGGATTGGGCCTCCGGTAACCTCACTCACTCGGCGAAACACAACGTAAGCGTTGTTTAACGTGGGTTTTCGATGAGGCCGTGGTATCACTCCGGTCGATCCGGCCCATTCGTGCCGAAGCATGGCTCTCCCACGTAAAAAGTATGAAAGAAAACCATGTCTCCTTTTTTCTGCGAGCTATGTACATTATTATTTTAATTAACATTAAATGCCTCATCAGTCTAATCGCTACTACTACGCTAGAGGGCCTGGGTTCGATTCCCAGGTTGAGCAGTGTTACTGGGTATTTCTAAGAAATTATCAGTGGCAGCTTGGAGTTTGGATTTGTGCCCGGTTAATGGCAATAGGCTCGCATGGGACCCAAACATACAGGCGAACCGTGGCTGTAGGTACATTAGTATGCCTCTGCCTAACCCTTCGGGGAATACAGGCGTGATGGTATGTACGTATCAATAACTATATTTACATAAAAAATCCTAATAACCAACTAAATAAAAACGTCAAAAAGTCCAATAAATATTCAGCACCTTCCCTCCAATTTGAGATAGAGACCTAAATCCTATCAGATTCTAGGTCATCCAATAAAGTAACACAGACACACAACGGTAAAAAAAAATAGTCACGTAACAGTCCCATCACGCCCTTTGGGTTCCGTCGCAAAAAAATTAGTAGCCATGACTCATGTCTCAAAAGTAGTGAAAAATGAATATTTATTTTAGTGAAGGAAGTCTAACGTTTTCTGGTTAGGTTAGGAATATATATCTGAATAGGTTAGGAATCGGCTAACACCGCTCAAAAAAGCCTTTATGTCTACGTAATAAGGGTGTTACTAATACCATTCGCATCGGCTCGGCTCGGACGACGCGACGCGAAGCCGGCCGACGCGCGACGGCGAAACGAGCCGTTTGTCGATTAATTAGCTGATCGCATCCGTCGAGTAGTGTGGTGATACGCACTCGGCTTAAGCCGATTCCGATAAATGTGGGAAGACCCTTACCTGACAGTTAGTATAATGTCGTAGATGCCACCTTACCTTTTAACTATATTTTTTTGCATTTTCCATGCTAAGATTATAAAGTTAAAAGACGCAATGACCATAAGCCATCGCGAGTCCCACCCGCCAAGTCTCAGTTGGTCATAGCGTCTGGTGTATCTAAGCAGAAGACGCAGGTTTGAATCCTGCCCGTAGTCGAATTTTTCCTTCACTTAAATAATTTTAAAATCTTAGCATGGAAAAAAAATACAAAAAGATAAATTTTTTTTTGTTTGTATCCTGCTCAACGCAACAATCTGATCTTCTTCTTCTTCAATCTTTAGACATTTACCTGCTCCGTTGTTCGAATTTATTCTGTACTTGATATTTGTAGCAGGGAGAAATTGTCCATTGACCACTCTCGCTTTATACTATTGGAAATCGGTTTATTAGAGTTGGAACACTGTTCCTCCTCAGTCTTGGGTATATAATACTTCCAGATCCCGCTAACTCAGCAGCCAGGGAGTTGACATGTTTGGTTAGTTTTTCCTGATAGTGTAGACTACGGGCAGCGATTTCTTGTTTCACAGTTTTGAGCTTCAGATCTTGCAGTATGTATTTATTATGTATGCATTTGGGGATGTTAAACATGGATCTAATGGTAATCTAAAAGATAAATTAATATTTATTTCTTTTGAGGACATTTTTACATGTTAATGTTTTATGCTTTTAATTAGATGTTATTGGCATTTTCTAGCACCGAAACAAAGATAGAAGATCATGACTAGCACATCATATCAGCCTATTGTCATCCACTGCTGAACGTAGGCCTCGCCCAAAGAGGGCTTACCATCCCGGTTTTGGGCAGCTCGCATCCATCGGCTGCCAGCCACCTTCTTCAAATCGTCGAGCCATCGTATCGCGACGATATAGATAGAAGATCATGGTCTCTTTTAAAGTCCAGACATGTAAGACAAGTAAGACATGTCCATGACAATGTAAGGCAATGTCTGAACTGACTCTAAACATTTAACGTAATAGTGTCTAGACTTTAGAGATACCTGATGGCCCTCTTTTAAATTCCAGACATTATCAGACAAGGATTCTTTTATATTATTAAGGCTTTTCTTCACTGAGATTCCTTGATAAAAATGCTGGCTGAAATAAAGGTCATCCTTTATTTTAGCGAGGTGAAAAAGTAAAAGGAAAAAAATAACAAAAACATTACGCTATTAAAGTTTGCTTAACTATCTATAGAAATTATAGGATAAGCATTGATATTTGAACCAAAGGCTAGCCTATACTTTGGTCAGAGAATTACAAATGCAGCCAGCCTTTTGAGTACCTTTCTCAGTGATAAGACGTTTTTTAATGACCTGTTCTAATTTTTCTGTCTAGTATCAATTTAGTTAGTTTATAATGTTTTAGTTCCATAGTTAGGTTAATTCTTTTAATATTTACTTAGATAGATGTAATAATAAGCATAGAAATTCAAAAAAATTATGAACATTTCAAAAATCTCATTCGACTAGTGCTAGTGCCTAGTTAGTTTAGTAGTACCAGGTATGATTGCTACGCTAGAGGTCCTTGGTTCCATTCTCAGGTCGAGCAGGGTTATTGGATTTTTCTAAAATTTTCAGTACCAGAACGGAGTTTGGATTTGTACCCGGTTAAGGCAATATAAGCTTGCTCCTTATCACATAAGATGATGAGACCTAACATACCGGACTAGGTGTACACTATATAGTATCTACGCCTCTGCGTAACCCTTTGAGGATTACAGGCGTGATGGTACTTTGAGAGTCTTTAAATAAAGGGATTTAGAGGGTTTTTACTTCGACTACGGATCCCTAAAAACTGGTAAATATTCAGCTCATACAGTACAGGGACGTGTTGATATGTGTTCCAGATATATGTAGGTGATCTAAGGTTTGATTCAGAATGCGATAGCATTTTCTAGAAAATCTGGTTTGTCATTATTTTTTCTATCAGAATTCTTGTTAAATAATTCTGTGTACCTTGGAATGAAATGAAAGGGATTTTTTTTCTGAAATTTGAATAATTCACAAATCTCGTTGCGTAGTAATAAATCGGTCTGCAAAATTAAGGTGCGCTTACCGCGGTTAATATTTGGATGGGTGACCATTTTTAGCACACCAAGACGTCCATACTTCAGACAGTACATTTATCAGCCGGTCCCGGTTGTCATACGATTATCTATGACAATGGCTAGTGGTATTCTGAAGCCCGAAAAGAGTGGCATATAGTTTATCTGAGAATATTGGTATTGCCCAGAAATTCAGTTGCGAAAGTCTGATGGGCGTCGCTTCGTACATTTCTCTGATTTTAATCTGGTTGGACTAGAGCTGACTCCAAGATTCTCCCAAAACCCCGAGATGATTTATATCATAACGTTACATATACCAACACGCATTTTTTTATTCACATCTAGCTGCTAGTTTCGTTGACCAGGGGCCATATTATGACGTGTGAACGCCATCATTTTTAGGTTGTAAGAAAGAGATGAGGCTATTTAATATGTAGAGTGGCATCTCTTTCTGACAACGTGAAAATAATGGCGTTAACACGTTATAATACGGCCCCAGAGTCTGGGTATGCCTGCACGCCTACATTCTCCGAAGCGATAGGCAGATGTGTACTTATGTTCACCAACAGTTCATGTAATAGAGGAAGAGCCTATTGTTATCCAAAATTCGAGTTGCTGTTGAGAATATCATCAAAACACTGCTCGATCTGGGAAACGAACCCAAGACTCCTAGTATAGTAGCGCTTGCTACGACTATACTAATAAGGCAAGATGATTTATAATGATCTACAATCTTTCATTTCTTTTTGCATCATAAAAATAAGACGTACTTTTATAATGAAGCGTAGAAACTTGTAAATATTTAGGTCAACACTATGTAGGGATCGGTTTACAGAGTATGAAGAATGGCTATAGAGCGCCAGTAAAATCTTATACAGTATTTTAAAATATGGAACGGAAGTCCGATAGTGGTGCCAGTGATAGAAAAGTTGAAAGGGAAACGCACGTGACTAAAAGACTGATGAATATGAATGTGGAGGGACGGAGGGGTGGAAGATCTAGATTCTAGATCAAAAAAAAGAAGAATGGATTCTGTTTAGGGTTTTAGATTTCTCGAATATTTTTTTGCTCAGGACTCGAGAATTCTCTACCCATATTTCCCGGCAGTTTCCGGGAATTCGAGAAAAACTACAGTCTTTTAAATAATCTTTTACAATTGAAAGAAAACTATTTATACGGATTTTATCGTGATATATTGATATTATTTAGTTCCCAGTACCACTTTTCGAAAATTATCCGAACTCATATTTACTACATTACATATTTTTATAAGATTTTTCGTGTTCTTTAGAAATATTTCTCAACCCATTTTTTATCGTCTCGAGTACGGCCAAATTTCCCGGGAATTCTCGACCCGAACAATATTCTTTAAATCTATTCTTTGATCATTGTTCCTACAGTTTTATTAATACTCAGAGACAGTGGTTCGCACTACAAGTCATATCTTAGATCTTAGAATGTGTCAAGCTTTCCTCTGAGAGCTAAATAAGTTTCTCTCTTAATCAAGTTGATAGAGTTTTCTGAGTAAATAAAAAAAAACGATATATACAATTTAAAGGAATCCTAAGTAGATACGCAAATTGCACTTAGAGATGAGATTTTGTTAGAGACAACTTTAGTAACACTTCGCTCGAACTGGGGATTCGAGCCCGGTACCCCTTGGTCAGCAGCCGCTTTGGCGATGAGGCAGTTAATACGTAGGCTGAAAAAATGTAATAAACAACAATGTTAATCAAGACATACAAAAACCGACATTTTATAAACAGTAATAAGGTTCAGTTTCATCCAATCCAACTCGTCAAGTCTAATACGTTGTAATTGACATAACACCCGTCGAATCTGCGAAATAAAACAATAAAGAACGCAGCAGGCATTACGCAAAGTATCCGTCTAAAGCCCACAATACAGTGCTGTCAGCGGGGATCTGTCACTTTGAGCCGAAAATAAGGGTGAGTGTACAAGGATTGAAAGACTTTCATTAAAATAAATGTTATAAGGAACGAAAAACAAATATCAGTTTTATATTGAATTTAGCTTTTACTTAGCAGTTTTTACATTGAGTCTCGTTATTAATAGATATTAAAAGAAAAAAAGTTCCTTTGTCGTTATATATATTTTTATGTATGTTCGTACATAAGCTTATTGTTTATGAACCAAACGATTCCGACAAATAATTTTTTGTTCAGTAGAATAGTTCAGTAAATTTGGAAAGGGATATACATATTTCCTCTACAAATTCTAGAAAAATAAATTTAAAAAAATAGTCTTCAAACAACGTGTAAATGTGATTTATTTTCAGAATCAATCGATGGAGAGACACCAAGAAAATTATAATGATATCTGATAAACGTGGAATAGTCGACATTAGTGCATAAATAACACACACATATCTACAGAAAAGACTACACTACTAGACTAGACTGCCTCATTAGTGTAGTGGTCCCATGCGCGACTGCTACACTAGAGGTCTTGGGTTCGATCCCCAGGTCGAGCAAAGTGTTATTGGGTTTTTCTATAAAATTATCAGTAGCAGCTCGGAGTCTGGATTTGTGCCCGGTTAATGGCAATAGGCTCGGCCCCTATTACATGGGACCGAAATATACCGGCGAACTGTGGGTTTTCGGGGAATACAGGTGTAATGGTATATTATCTACAGATAATTATGCCGAAACATACGTAAAAATTAACCTACTAGAGTAGATGAATTCAGAACTCTTTTTTAAAAGTTGCTAAAGCTTTTTACTATTCTTTTTTACTTTGACATCTACGGTAAAACGATTTTATATTTAAAAAGATATCACTTTTTGCAATTTCTTTCGAATACGTTTTCTGTCCTTCTCTTTATCTAATCCGCTTAAGAGAGTCATTCTATTAAAATCCACGATTTGCTTTTAAACAAGGCTAAACCTCTCCGCAAGTGAGAACAAAGCTTTAACAATGGTAAATCCTGAATATCTTCATGAATTAATCTGGATTTTACAGAGAAACCACTTGACTCAATGTTATTCACAAGTAACTCGGGAAATATTCTACACGCTATAATATAGCGTATTGTCACGGTATGAAGTACTAAAATGAAGAATGCAAGACAGATGAAAATAATTTTCGCCTCAATTAATGCGGTAAATGAAATATTTTATTTGAGATTTCATTATCTCATTGGTCTAGATAACATAAGTGAAGGGGATCGATTCCAAGGTAGGGCAAAGTAATCGATTTTGTCTCATTAGAAAAATCTCAGTAATCATACATTATAAATAATTCTTTGTGTTGCAATTGCCTCATTACGCTAATGGACGTAAGTGCGACTGCTACGCTAGAAGTCCTGGATTTGCTTTCCAGGTTAGTGAAGGTATTATTGTTTTTATGAAACTCTCAGTAATAGCTCGGAGATTCAAGGAGAGTAATCGGGACTCGATTCTCGTAATAATTATGGAATAAAATTAGGTACGGTAGATACTTAACTTTTGACCAAATTTCCCTATAAATAAATGATTGTAGATGCTTCTTCATCAAAGGTAGCCTGCTACCCCGTTAGCACGTGGCGAGGTCTTGGCGTAAACATTAGCTTGGCAACTAATATGTCTTGATCGATGTCTTCCCCGATAGTTATAATCTTGGTATCTTTAAACCACGAGTAAATCGGTTCGGTCCAGGAAAGCGCGCTCCATCGTAGATTGCAGTCTCGCTTAACATCAGGCGAACTGGCGGTCAAGCGTAAGCCTATCACGGATAAAATAAAGCTTAGTAAATCAATATTTATTTTTAATGTTATTTTTTTCTTCATAAAAGTGTTTCACGTGTTTCACCAGTCATCCTGTATATTAAAATTCTTGACCTATGACTTGGCAGTCTAGATTTTCTTGGCTGTCACTGTCTCCTTAACTATATTATGTATTCCAAACATCTAGATACCTAATAACAACTTACGCAAACACCATTTATTAATCTCTTATCAATTTGAATCTGAATATGTTTATCAGAATAATATCTAACTTTACATTTAAATCAATCGATTTTGAACTTTACACATTCAGTAATAAAGTCACATATTTATGCATATAGGGTTATTTACTTTAGCTACCTAGGATACCCACGTAATGTTAAAGTTGCGATCATTCGTGGGAAATTAATTTAGATTTCAACTGTCACCGATGTATTTTCAACTTTATATGTGTATATTAACGTTTCATTTTCATTGTTAATATTATTGAAAGTTGCGTAGGAGTCAATAGGAGTAGAAATAGTAGATAAAATAATTTATGGCATACATGTTTAGTTTTGATATTTAAGTAAATGAGTTTGCTGTAATAGAACTGTAATGTGTGTTGTTTAGGATGGGAATATCGTAAGCCGATAACTGTTGGATTACAAAACAAACTGGGTATCTTCACGATACAATCATACCATCACGCATGTATTTCCCGAAGGGTTAAGCAGAGGTGTACTAATGTATAGCCACAGTTCACCGGTATGTTTTAGGTCGCATGTAATAGGCTCCGAGGATCGGAGGTTGCTTCGAGCTCCTACTGAGAATGTCATAGAAAAACCTAATAACACTGCTCGACCTGGGAATCGAACCCAGGACATTTGGCGTAGCAGTCGCGCTTGAGACCACTAGATTAATTAGGCAGTCATGTTCACGATAGTTAAATGATCAGTATGAACTTCTTTGTATTTTTTTATTCATCATATACTTACGCTTGATCACCAGTTCGCCTGATGTTAAGCGATACCGCGATCTACGATGGAGCGCGCTTGATTAGAAGAAATCAAATCACTCCTGATTTAAAGACACCCAGATTATATCTATCGGGGAAGATCCACTCGGGAAGCACATTCCACATTTCAGTAGTAGAAGCTCTGAGTTTAGATTTATGCTCCATTAATTGGTATTAGGCTCGCTCTAAATACCTAAACATACCGGCGAACTGATTGTACATTACCTGCCAAACCCTTCAGGGAAAATAGGGGTACTGGAATACTTCTTTTCTACCAAGCCTGTTACCTCACTGCTTAGGATCTTTATAAGTTGTCAGCAACAGCGATGAACCTTTCTTTGTGCCTGCAACTTCGACGACTTTCATCTTAACTTTCGAACAAAGCTTTGAAGGTTCGAAGTTTCGACACTTTTAAGGAATTAATTTACACAACTCCAAAACTGCTTTTCGTTCAAGTATAGTTTCAGTCTTGCATCATATTTTGTGACTGCTCAATAGTCTAGAGAACCCAAGCGCAGCTGCTACGCTTGATGACCTGGGTTCGATCCCCAAGTCGAGCAGTGTTATTGGGTTTTTCTATGAAATTCTCAATAGCAGTTCGAAGTTTGTATTTCTGCCCAGTTAGGGGCAATAGACTCGCTCCTTATTTTAAGGGTCCTAAAATCATATCGGTGAACTGTGGGTGTACATTAGTATATCTCTGCCTGACCCCTCGGGAAATACAGGCGTGATGTCCTTTGCCGACATAATCAATACTAAAAAAAGAAAGGAAAAAGAACGACTTATTTCGTATCCAGTAAACCGAAACTTTATTGTACAATCCTAAATACTACGCAATATATAGGTAAATAAGTCTCACAGGTGAACGTTAATAGCCCATTAGATACCTTTTCAGTAAAGAATTGGTACTCGATAGTATCGCGCCTAGTTTCAGCGAACGATACCTGAAGCGGTTTCAGGAGAGATTGAACAATAAGTTAGTGAAACAATGTGCCACTGTACAGCTGAGATGCAGAAGTCCAAGTCTGCTACGTTTACGAATAAAGAATATAGTAATGTGTTACATTTGATTTGATTGATTTAAGCCACATCCGCAACTATTCGGGTTGGCTCCCATTTAGAGGCGATGCGTGGTAGTTGACAAAGCTGGCTAAAGTCAAGGTGCATAATTATGGTGGACGAAGGCATATCTGAGTATCAATCGAAAGAGGTAAAAATTGATATTACAATTGTAAAAAGAAATAGGTTTTCTTAAAATCCTTTTACTATCAATAGAGCAACAAAATGTTTACCGTTTTTTACCGCGAAAATAGCGAAGTAGGGGCAAGTTTAGCCCCTCAAAAAAAATTCCTAAAAAAAAGGTGACGTAGGTAAATGATGACTTGAGCTACTGTCAAATATCTGTACAATGACAAGGCTTTTCGGAAATGAAGTTTTTATGGAAATGACTGTGTATATAGACTACACAATATATTTTAAGCTGAAAAGAAATTGTTCATGTAACGTAAATATGACGGTACTCACTTTTTATTTACAGCATACATTATAATAATATTGTCTTTGAATAAAATAACTCTCATCTCTTACCTTAGTAATCTCTTAGCACCAGCTAAGATATTACTAAGGTGCTGAAGAACATAAAAAACATAACATACCACCACGCCGGTACTCCCCGAAGGGTTCGGTAGAGGCGTATTAATGTACACCCACAGTTCGCCAGGTATATTTAGGTCCCATGTAATAGGGGGCGAGCCTATTGCCATTAACCGGGCACATATCCAGACTCAGAACTGAGAATTTCATAGAAAAACTCAATAACACTTTGCTCGACCTGGGGATCGAACCCAGGACCTCTAGCGTAGCAGTTGCGCTTGGAACCACTAGACTAATGAGGCAGTCAGTGCTGAAGAACTACTTTTTATATTGGATTTCATGATTATTATTATTATCAACAAAGACCTCCCTTTCCTTCTTCCACTCTTCCCGGTTGAGAGCTATCAGCATTTACAAGAACATGTATGATGAGATTGATGTACATGTAGATGGAAGTGATAGTTAAGTAAGCTAAGTTTTTATTTTTATTACTAGCTTTTTGCCAGCGACTTCGTCCACGTGGAATAGTTACTTTGTTCCATATGAACTTTCATCCTCTATTTCACCCCTACATAGGTCGAAATTTATTAAAATCCTTTCTTAGGGGATGCCTACATCATAGTAGCTATATGCATGCAAAGTCTCAGCTCGATCGGTTTAAAATTGACAAAGTTTCATACAAACTTTCATCCCCTATTTTATCCCCTTGTAGGTAGAATCTATCAAAATCCTTTCTTAGCGGATGCCTACGTCATAACATCTACCTGCATGCCAAATTTCAGCCCGATCCCTCCAGTGGTTTGGGCTGTGCGTTGATAGATCACTATGTCAGTCAGTCAGTCACCTAACGTAAGAGGAGACAAATATAATCAGAAAGCTCCGAACTGCTAAGCTATAGGGAGTTACACGTGTTATTGTGAGTCAACCATAAAAGATAGACATTTGCTGTCGTGGAATATTTTTTATATAATTTTAAGGAGAACATTTCCGTCATACATGATTTCTGTGTAGCTTTAACCATTAAGGCTGCACACGCGACGGAAGCTTAAAAAATGGAGTAAGTTCTCCTGTTTTCCCAAGATTTCCCTTCACTGCTCTGCTCCTATTGATCGTAGCGTGATGAAAAGTATACTATAACCTGCCCAGGAGTATGAAGAACAATTGTACCAAGTTTCGTTGAAATCCGTCGAGTAGTTTTTGTTTCTATAACGAACATACAGACAGACAGACAGACAGACAGACAGACAAAAATTTTACTGATTGCATTTTTGGCGTCAGTATCGATCACTAATCACCCGCTGATAGTTATTTTGGAAATATATTTCATGTACAGAATTGACCTCTCTACAGATTTATTATAAGTATAGAATAGATTATCTTCCTAGCGTTTTATTTAATGTATTTCATATTTCGCAGTTAATCTGTGAACAGCGTTGTGGTCTACAATATTGTTCTAATAATAGGTGTATTTTTTTTTCTATATTGTATTTTGTAGCTGTTTGTTGTTTCTTTTGAATATTTTGTGTATAAATATGCTTGATGGTCCAATTATAGAGAACTCACACAAATTATTATTTGACTCCAAAATAAAACATCAGAAGGTTAGGTAAAACTTGTTGTCTATATTGTCCGGTATATTAATAACGTTACAAACACTACACACGAAAGCTGGGAGACGACTGGAGGCGGGGAGCGACCGCTTTGCTATCAGCGTTTGCTAACTTGCATTTTCAATTACGATTGTGTCACTACAAATAAAAAAATTAAGAAGAAATACAAAAAAAATACATTTTGTCAATCCCTCTCAATTTGATAGCACAGTAATATTAACAAACTTGTTATTTACTTATAGTAAAAGTCACTCATTAGTCTAGTGGTCCCAAGCGCGACTTCTACGTTAGAGGTCCTGGGTTCGATCCCCAGGTCGAGTAAAGTGTTATTGCATTTTTCTATGAAATTCTCAGTAGCAGCTCGGAGTCTGGATTTGTGCCCGGTTAATGGCAATAGGTTCACCCCCTATTACATGGGACCTAAACATACCGGCGAACTGTGGGTGTACATTAGTACGCCTCTGCCTAACCCTTCGGGGAATACAGGCGGGATGGTATGTAAAAGTTAATATTGTTCTCTGAACGTATTTATGTTAAAATTCTAGGTCGTTATCATACATTTATCATGTTTGTACGAGTGAGTATTAATGTATTTTTCAGCGCAATGCCGATTCATTTCAGTCATTACTAATGAGTGTTACTTATGGTTATTGCCTTTGTCTTTATAATACATGGTATAGTATGGTATGGTATGGTATAGCGGGCTGGTTTCCGCAACTCTACGACAAAGCGCGTATTTTGCGTGCGGGTGGAAAAGCCACCCCAACTCCTCAATAAAGGCCAGCAAGCGAGTAATGTCGCTGGCGATCTCGGAGAGTACTCAGTTTACCGAGGTACTTTGCCCTGTATGCGGCGACCCCAAGACAATGGAGGAGCACGTGGGCCGCTGTCTCTTTGTCCCCCAGGCAGGCTCTGCACAGGGGCCTGTCTGTGACACCTATAACAAAGAGATGTATATTGAAATGACCATGGCCGGTGACAGCTGCGGTGACTAGTTGGTAACGCGTTTTTATAATGCGTGAAGCGGCGGTAGCTTAATGGCTAGGGCTTCAGACTTGCGATCATGTGGTTGCCGGTTCGAACCCTCCCCCCCCCCATTGTACTACCGACGTGCACCCACATGTAACACAAGCATTTAGCACGAGGGGTTAACAAGAATACTAGTAATGTGCGATCCACATTGCTAGTAATATTGAATAAAATATATATACCATAACGCCTGTATTCTCCGAAGGAGTAGGCAGAAGTGTACTAATTACATCCACAGTTCTATATATTTAGGTCCCATGTAATAAAGCGCGAGCCCCGGACACATATTCAAACTCCGAGCTACAACTGCATACATATTTTCACATCTGTCTCCCATTGGGGTAGGCAGAGACTATAGATTTCCACTTGCTACGATCCTGGCACACCCCTTTCGCTTCATCCAGGTTCATTAATCTCCTCATGCATGATCGTCGGTTTAGGGTGCTCTTAACCTGACTTTTGTGAGAAAGACCACAATTCGTCCACCTTTGCATTTGCAGAGATTGGCTTCTTTCAATTTTTCCATTCGTACCCTCCTTACATATACGGGAATCGAACCCAGGACCTCTAGCGTAGGATGCTTGGAGACCACTACACTAATGAGGCAATTGTCTTTATAAATTAAGAATATTTTATTTCTGACTGCCTCATTAGTCTAGTGGTCCCAAGTGAGCTACACTAGAGGTCCTGGGTTCGATCCCCAGGTCGAGCAAAGTGTTATTGGGTTTTTCTATGAAATTCTCATTAGCAGCTCGGAGTCTGGAATTGTGCCCAGTTAATGGCTATAGGCTCGTCCCTTATAACATGGGACCTAAACATACGGGCGAACTGTGGGTGTACGTTAAGTACACCTCTGCCTAACCCTTCGGGGAATACAGGCGTGATGGTATGTTATGTTTATTTCTGTAAATATTTTTACTTATGTATATTTAATACAGTTTGTCTGTTGTCGTTGTTTGCAAAATCCCGCAATCACGCTACGAAATATATTATTTCTCGTAAAATTTTCTCGTTTCGAGCCACGGTTGTTTTATATGCCTATTTATTTATAACAAACGAGAAACTGTACTCGTATAATTTACACTGAGGACTCATTTATTTACATATAATAATGAATCCGTTGTGCATTGTTAACTTATACATGATGTTATTAAAAAATGCCTCATTAGACTAGTGGTCCCAAGCATGACTGTTACGCTAGAGGTCCTGGGTTCGATCTCCAGGTCGAGCAAAGTTTTATTGGGTTTTTCTATGAAAGTCTCAGTAGTAGTTCGGAGTCTGGATTTGTGCCCGGTTAGTGGCAATAAGCTCGCCCCTATTACATGGGACCTAAAACATACCGGCGAACTGTGAGTATACAATTAGTACGCCTCTGCCTAACCCTTCGTGGAATACAGGCGTGATTTTATGTTTGTATGTTATTAAAAATCATTTATTCACCAACCCGTTATATATATATTTTTTTTTAAACGTTGCCCCACACTAGGATTTTCTCCTGTATCGTGGGTGGGTTTACAAACACAAATCTCACATACACAAACGCCCAGACCCGGAACAACTACTTGTAGATCATACAAATTTTTGCTCCATGTGGGAATCGAACCCACAACACGTAGCGCAGAAGCCAATCGCTCACTCACTACGCCACACGTGTCGTCTTGACTGCTGGGCATTGGTCTTCTCTCAGAATGAGAGGGATTAGGGGTATAGTCCACCACTCTGGCCTAGTGCGGGTTGGCAGACGTCACACGCCGTCGAGAAAATCTCTCAGGCACGCATGTTTCCTCAGAATGTTGTCCTTTATCGTTTAAGCACGTGATAATTAACTATTAATACGCACATACTTCGAGAAATCCCAGTGCCCGGTTAATGGCAATAGGCTCGCTCCCCACTACATAGGACCTAAAATACCGGCGAACTGTGTGAGTACATTAGCAAGTACACCTCTGCCTAACACTTCGGAGAATTCAAGCGTGATGGTAGGTACATTTCTAAATGACAATCACAAAAATATTTGTTTCAAAAATCAGCACAAAATATAAGCTAAAGATAGCTAGACCATTTCTTTTTCTAGATATACTAGGTAACAGAAACTTCCATATTTTATTCCCAAATGTCCATTTAAAAATGTAAATTCAAATTATTTGAATCGCGTACTCCCTATAAATAAAGGAGTCGGTACATTTAATAGAAAAATAAAGCGACCACAGCACCCCCTAGGGAGAGGTCATAAATTGATGTAAAACAAGAGAAAGACGTATTTTACGAACCTTATAAACATAGAGAAAACGATTATTTTGCTTTGTTTTTTTAAGTTATTAAGAGATTGTATACCAAAATTATGATTATTACTGTATACTTGTTTAAGTACAGACGGACACATAGCTCGTAGAACTGGGGTCTATAGCTAATATCGATTTAGAGCAGAGATTCCCAACCTTTTTTTTATCTCACCGATCACTTTGTGTTTTTCGGCTTTGAGTGGACCCTGGGGTCTTGCAAATTCATCAAAATAAAATGTATCTTTTGACAACTGGTATAGTGCTATTGTAAGATTTAAAAATTCTAACTGTAATGAAGTGTAGTGTGAAAAACTTAAAAAACACACGTTACACTTGTCATACATGTATAAATACGGATTAAGTACTTATTCCATTTATGGAAAGATAAAATAAAAATCACGACCTGCTTAAATGAGATCCGCTATCATGGACTCCCATGTACATCTTATGGACCCCGTGCAGGTCGTCGTCGACCACTTTGGGTATCATGGATTTAGGGGAATATAGCTGAATGTAGCCATTTTAGACTATAGCATCCCACGCAAGCCTAATACAGGTTGATAGACTTCACACGCAGACCGGAAAGATCTCCAGCATGCAGGTTTCCTCAAGATGTTTTCCTTCACTGTTGACCGCCACGTAAAAATAGACAAAGCATGCTCTCAGCGTCAAGCTTTCGATTTTCCTATAGAAATCTGTCACCCGTTCATGCCCGTGGCGTACGGGGCACATTTTGGTTGGTCGTCTTTACATGACTGTGGCGCTCAAAAGGTTATAAATAATTATTAGATACCTTATACCACTAAAGTGGCAAACAAGCATACGGCCCGCCTAATAGTAAGCGGTTACCGTAGCCTATGGATGGGGTATCACTCGCGCGCTGCCAACTCTGTGACTTAAGGAGAAATAGTTCGGCTGCATAGGAGAAATGCTGCCATATATGACAGCGGCTGTAACAAAACACTACCGGTCCCCCACGCTACCAACACAACGCTTCCTCGCGGAGTTTTGGCAACCTTGCTCACCGTTAGGAACACAATATAGCACGGAGCTATGTTATTTGGCTATGATTTTCTGCAAGGTGGAGGTTTCTCAGTCGATCAGCTCCAATTGTGAGTGCCATTTTTAAAAGTTAGGTAATTATATCACTAGGTATTTAATGCTTGCATAATACCGTTAAAATATTTCTTTTATCATCCAACATGATCGAGTCACTAAAACCACAGACAGAGCGTCTTGAAAAGAGGGGTCCCGGCAGTGGAAAAAATGCGATAGCACAGAGATCCAACAAAACTAACATTTGGAAAATATTTTATCAATTATAACTATTATGAAACATGTGCTTCCCTATGTACACAACACACGTACTTTATATACAAATACGAATAAAACATCAATAGTATCAAAAATACCTAGTTTACACTAACCGGTTAAAATAAAACCATAACAACAGTTAACCCCAGTTAACTGTCTAATTTATAACTATACTACAAAGGGTTACGATTGATATACGCGTAGTTAATCTTGGTTTAACCACGGAACGCGGTCGGCGCACGCGCAAGATTTTAACGTAAATATTTATCATACGCTATAATAGGAGATTTCAGATTATGGTATGGTTATGTTGTTAAGGGAGTTCGTTGTCTTTTGTACACATTACATTTACGAAGTAATGTTCATATTAATTCGTAATGTATTTACAAATTCATCCCGGAAGAATTACTTAGAGATTAATATAGTACTTACATTTATTATATTTATAAGGACTGCCTCATTAGTCTAGTGGTCCCAAGCGCGACTGCTACGCTAGAGGTCCTGGGTTCCCCAGGTCGAGCAAAGTGTTCTTGGGTTTTTCTATGAAATTCTCAGTAGCAGCTCGTAATCTGGATTTGTGCCCGATGAATGGCTATAGGCTCGCCCCCTATAACATGGGACCTAAACATACCAGGCGAACTGTGGGTGTACATTAAGTACGCCTCTGCCTAACCCTTCGGGGAATACAATCGTGAAGGTATGTTATGTTTAATATTAAAATAAGGCTTCACATATTCCACTGAAAAACATAATTAAATATTAAATCGGTGTTTTCCCATTAGCTCAGGAATTGTTCAAAATGTCAATCTATTTTTATCAGGCTGGTCGGCCATAATGGTTGGTTTAAAGTAATTAAAATATGAAATAAATTGTAACCGTAGCCGGCCGACATGCTATTAAAATTCTCCATAACTTACTGTGGTAGCATTGTAGAAACAGTTCATTAAACATGAACGTTTTTATATAAAATACTAACTAAATAATTAATTGCATCATTAGCCCAGCGGTCCTGAGTGCGACTGCTATGCTAGAGGCCCTGCGTTCTGTTCCTGGATCGAACAAAATGTTATTGAGTTTTTCTATGAAATTCTCAGTAGCAGCTAGCTCGCAGCGAGTTGGGAGTTGTGGTCAATAATGTCAATAAGCTCGCCCCCTATTACATGGGACCTAGTCATACCAGCGAACTGTGGGTCTACATTAGTATACCAATGCCTAACCCTTCAGGGAATACAGGCGTGATGGTATAATTATGCTAAAAATGAAAATTAGCACTAGTTGGTAAACTAATTCTAGAAAATTCTAGAAAATTTTAATAAGTAGGTAATCTATATACTCGTAAAATACCCATGAGACCAAGGAATTAGCTGTCCGACTCATTTTGAAATAACACAAAGCATTTGCTAGTTAGTGTTAGTTAAGTCAAGATAATTAACTGACTCAGTTGACCGCAAGCACTGGAGTAACCTCACTGCATTGTGGGACATTTAACTATTTTTTATATACGTCTAATAAAACCTCTACAGACACCTAATATTGTGTGTTGTCATAGAACAGCTATGACAAATGTTAGTGGCAGAAACGTTATAGTAGAAACCAAAAAACCCTGACAACATGTTTTTTTTATTCCTGATAGTTTACGCTTGACCGCCAGTTCGTCTGATGTTAAGCGACACTGCGATCTATGATGGAGCGCGCTTTCTTGAAGAAACCGATTCACTCGCGATTTTAAGTCACCCAGATTATATCTATCGGGAAAGACCCATTCGGGAAGCGCATTCCACATTTCAGCGGTACGCATGATAAAAATGGACTTACAACTTCCGTTCGGGTTTTTGGAATGTCCACTTGTCTAATGTTTATCCTTTATGCATGTATAATGACAATATGTATGATGGCAGCCATATGTGGTTAGACTGGAATCCCGAAGGACTTTTCTAGTTAAAAAGTTGCATATATCCTTCTCTAAGTTCCAATCCATCTTATCAAAATTGGTTCAGCTGTTTTGTGAAAACATAACAAACAGACAGACATGTTAGTGAACTAAGCACATTATTTTGCAGCAGATCAAAAATTAATGTGAGGTCCTTTCGCATACACTTGAGTTCTGTGTGTATTCTTAGAAATAGATTTTTCAAACATGACACCCTGATTGTTTGCAGATAGTAAACGTAAAATTACACAAGTGAAATCACTGGGAATAAAAATGGCATTCCTAAATCAAAAGTATCAATCATTTCCATGCTTACACTATCTTTCTCAAACAAATCTTCCTAATTTCCAACAATTTACTTCAACTTAAGACGACAAACTAGCTTCAGGGACCACAAACTGTCACCTATAAGGCCACCACATCGCACAGCACTATTTAAGGACAATAAAGGGTCCGCAATTTATAATCAGAGCTCTGAACAATCCACGAGGAAACGCCGTGGTCACTGTAGCTCACGCCCGTTTAGTGTTGGGCATCGTTCTTGAGAAGTTATCGATATTTTTTTCGTAATTTATTCTAATTAACAAACAGCCTATAACAAAAATGAATATTTTATTCGACCTTTTCCACTTACTAATAATTAGGTTAATTTTATAGATTTGTTTTTGATATCATCATCTATCCTTTCATTAAGTATAGTCTATTCGTTTTTGCACCAAGCAACAAGAAATTTTCTAGAATACTGGTTTCTGACACTTACGCGAATATTAGACATTGAAATAAAACTACTTTTTACGGATTTTATCGCGTTGTATTGATATTATTTGATTCCCGATGTTTCGGATCCTTTACAGCATCCATGGTCACGGGTAGACTAAGTTGTTGGACGTCTTAATTACAATTACTGACAGCTACCTTACATTTTTGTTAATTATTGGCGATCCGATTCACGCAGAATGAGCTCACCGTATCCTTCGGTCTTGCAGTTTTGGGCTTGGATTTTGATTTTATGGAATCTTTGGATGTTTTTTAATTTCAATAGCCTCACGGATCATCCTGGGAAGGAATGGGCTTTCTTTTGCGAGGACTTGTGGTTTATCAAATCTGATGTAGTGCTGGGCCTTGTCTAGAGCATGTTCACAAACTGCTGACTTCTAGAAACGGCGGTGTTTGACATCAGCGATGAGTTCTTTTACGCGGGTCCCTATGCTTATGTAAAGGATCCGAAACGTCGGGAATCAAATAATATCAATACAATGCGATAAAATCCGTAAAAGGTAGTTTTATTTCAATTTTCTAGATATCAAACGGTAATAATTATTTTTTAAAAAAGCTCTTGCTTTAAAAAAAAAAAATCCTTAGAAATATATTAGTGATCTTAAGTGTTTCTTCAATTTGGATTGCAGTATTAATGTTTTGTCAATGCAGCTCCCTCAATTCATATAAATTATTACCGGTCCTAATATAATTCCAATACATCTCAAAAGTAAAATTAAACATCAACGAATATTCACATTCGCGTTCACACAATAATGGTGGTGTTGATTTAAATTTATTGTTATTTAAAAACGTGAGCAATAAAATCCGCACACGTTTTATTTATCGACACAAGCGTGTCCCAACCCTTGCTCGTCTCACTCGGAAGCGGCAAGCTCAATGGGGTTCATGCATCGTAAGTCAAAATCAATGGGATAATAACGTCTGTATCTTCACGGCATTCTAACGAATAGAGTATCGTCAGATAATAGGGTACTGTTGTATTGAAGGCGGTCCTAATTGCTCGTCAATCGATGGCAAACGCGGCTACTTGTTAGGCTACGATTCCCAGATCGATTATTGATGTTAGTTATTTTTTATTATATTTGGTATGAATATATACATTTTAGTGGAAGACAAATTTGATTATGCATTAGTAGCAACAACTTGGAGTTAAGACTTAGGCTCGCCCGCTATCACATGGGATCGTAAACCAGAGAAATGTAATCTCATCAGACCTCTACCTAACCCTTCGGGGAATACAGGCGTGATGGTATTACAATACACTGTTATTCGTCTCTCCAATATAGATAATACACGTAACATATATGTAAATATACGTGTATAGCTTTTGTATTAATGTATGACACTAGATATTATTAGAGCGTGTCCATTGCTGAGCACCGGCGCGTGACGCATTGAGCCACGACCACCAAGGATGTGACCTTTCAACATGAGAACATGGGTTTTGTAACAGCTGAACAGAAGGGTAATTCTGGTGTTAAAAAAATCAATATATCATTCGAATGTAATGTTAAAGTCGTCACAGAATTCGGTGATGTTTCAGGGTTTATATTTTTGATACTTTAAGCAGTTTTTTTATAAAAAGCTTATTAGTAATGTGGATCGCACATTATTAGTAGTCTTGTTAATCCCTCGTGGTAAGCTAAATGCTTGTGTTCACGTTGTGTTCACGTCGGTAGTGCAATGGATGCATTATCGCAAGTCCGATGCCCTAGCCATTAGGCTACCGCCTCTTCTAGTTAAGGGTCCGGCGGAGCTGGAATTGCTCACAAAAACGTAATACCGAAATTAATAGTAATCCAGACAATATATTTTATTATTTGGATTTGGATACCATTATTCTAGTTTCCTACGGTACTATTTCGCTTACTACTACTTCACTGAAAATAAAAGACCCGAAAATCGTTCCAATCTTGGTACCTAATGTTATCAAAAATTGCTAAAATTCGCATACATTTATTTCGAGTAGGTATTTTGGACGAAATGATAGATTAGTAACCTAATGATAACAGAATTTGATGAAATTGTGTTTGAATTACGATTTATTTCGGTATTACGTTTGTAAGAGAAATTCGGTCCACCGGACTCTTCACACGCCTCGTCCCTATTACATGGGACCTAAACATACCGGCTAACTGTAGATCTGCATTATTACACCTCTGCTTAACCCTTCATGGCTTATAGGCGTGATGGTATGTTATGATAAAAAATAATGGTGCAGTATCAGTATTCGTGCCTAGTTGCTCGTCGGCCGCGTCATTCCGTCGCCATATGAGCTATGACCTAGCGGATCAGCCGGATTACTATTATTTACACGGCCTGGTAAACATTAACAAAGCTGCGAGGCTCTATCTGTATGTATGTAATACATAGGACGACTGGTAATTATTATTGACCGCCAGTACGCTTGATGTTAAGCGATACTGGGATCTATGATGGAGCGCGCTTGCCTAGAAGAAACCGATTCACTCGTAATTTAAAGACTATATCAAAGGTTATATCAATCGGGGAAGATTTAATCGGGAAGCGCATTTCCACATTTCAGCGGTAGTGAACTTAAAGCATTTCGTTCGGGTTTCTGGAATGCTCACCGCTAAAAAGGCGAAGGAGGAATTAGATCGGACCCAATTAACAGTTTCCTCGACCTGGGAATTCAACCCAGGACCCCTCTAGCGTAGCAGTCGCGCTTATGCAAACTAATGACCTATGTCAAAAGTTCTTAGTAATTCTTTATTCTATGCTTCTACAATAAAATATTCTAATGAGATTCCTGCTTTTAAGAAGACGAAACTTTCAAATATACCCTTTTCTGTATGAATATGGAACAATGGACCTTATTACGTAAGCGAAAAGTTAAATCATAGTTCAAACTGTTGATTGAAGAGATTTAGTAGTGGGGAGGGAGGTGGAAGTGCCATTTATCCATCGTAGAAACCATGTACTCCCTAAACCTTAGTTCTAAAGGGTAGTTTGGAGTTTGGGACACTCATTATGTACGAAGACTATCATAAAATATTGTTTTTGTTGGCAATCGAGTTGACGAGCCACCTGGTAGGTAATCATCGTCGCACGTGAACACCTGCAACACCAGAGGAGTTTCTGATGCGTTGCCGACACATAAGAGCCCCTACGAAATGCAGACTGCCAGAGCCGCAGCAACCGACGGGGAACTGGCTTTTACGCACAAAAATCAAAACTTACACCAAATTGCTGCCAGTCAGACCCCAAGAGGTCCGAACAGACTACTGAGCAAGTCAGATATTTTCTCGCCAATTACGAGATGTCTATCTGAGTGACAGTGACAGTATTCTGAACCGTCCTCACACAGGGCGAAATATAGCCAACAGACGTCGACGACACGTTTGGCGTAGCGGCTGAGCGATCGGCTTCTGCGTTACGTGTTGTGGGTTCGATCCCCACACGGAGCAAATATTTGTATGATCTACAGGTAGTTGTTCCGGGTCTGGGCGTTTGTGTATGTGAGAATTTGTGTTTGTAAACGCACCCACGATACAGGAGAAAATCCTAGTGTGGGGCAACGTTTTAAAAAATAAAATAAAAAAATAAAATAAAAAAAAGTTATATTACGTTTTCCGATGCGTCGATCGTCTGCACTCGAGAACCTTGCTGCTGCGTGCTAGGAGTTAAAAGGCTTGCTGCTATAATATAACATAACATAATCAACCCATTATACTGTCGAACTGCTGGGCACGAGTCTCCTCTCAGAATGAAAGGGATCAGGCTATAGTCCACCACGCCGGCCTAGTGCGGGTTGGCAGATTTCACACACCATCGAGAAAATCTCTCAGGCATGCAGGTTTCCTCACGATGTTATCCTTCACCCTTTAAGCGCGTGATGATTGACTATTAATACTGCTAACAAAACTATTAACACATGACTTAGAAAAGTCAGAGGTGCGTGCCTTGGGTTCGAACTCGAGACCTTTGACTTGGCAGTCTAACGATCATACCACTAGACTATCACTGCTTCTTGCTATAATATACCAGTATTAATTAGGTAACCTCAAAGTGTATACAGCATTTATGAAAAATACTGGGATACATATCCCAAACACATTCCCACGTGGTAAACGAATGTCCACGTCGCTGTTTTGTCGGCGGAATGTAATATACTTCTGCCGTTCTAAGCTGGCTAAAAAAATTGGATTTGATACACTCAGGATCAGTGCCACACGCAATGACGATGATGAAAAATACCTACCAGGGCATCGTAATATTTTATGAAAAAAGGAAAAAGATCACTGAATTAATATATATAATTTTGTCGTTAGCTTAGCTAGGTATTTTTTCAACTCACTAAAGCATTAAACACTTTGAAACTATGTATGTACTTATATATTAGAACAGGTGCACTATAATCTAATAATAAATAAATAAATAAATAAATAAATCTCATTAAAAATGTATGAATTGGAAGCATGAAATGTAGTTGGTCTATGCAGGTTCGAGGCGAGTTCAAACTGCGTTGAATAAGGACTTAAAGTTGTAAAGTAGGGTGGAATACTTAGTTGTTGGAATTTGTAGACGAGCGACGTACTAGGTAATACAAACTTGGAACTTAATATATCCGGGAAGCGTTAGGTAGAAGTGTTTTGGATATAAAAGAAACAAAAACGAAAATGACAGCAAAGAGGTTCGAAAATGGATAAGTGAAACTTACTAAAATTATAATTAAAATTTACTTTTTTACATAACTTTGTTTAGTAGTGCATTTGCCGTTAGATCGAATTTCTATGATAATATTAGTCAGAAACATGAAAAGCCAGTTTAGTTTAGTTCAGTATGACAGTATTTCCCAGTTGACTGTATATAAACATCATAACACATAACATACGGGGTTAAGCAGAGGCGTACTAATGTACCTACACCCACAGTTCGAGGCGGGCGCGCCTATTGCCATTAACCGGGCACAAATCCAGACTCTGAGCTGCTACTGAGAAATTCATAGAAAAACCCAATAACACTTTGCTCGACTTTAGCGTAACGGTCGAGCTTGAGACCACTAGACTAATAAACACTAGAAGAAAGGTAAATTAAACTATTTGCTAATTGTATTGTATTCTATCATATACAAAGTATATAAGAGAACTAGTTTACACACTTACCATCAAACCTAACTACCTTACTATAAAAGTAGTCTTAAAATAGGCCACAAAAGCAATCATAATTATGTACTTGAATTGGTGCGCTCACCCGAGAAATGACGTCAGCTCGATTAGTGTTTAGCTCAGGAAAATCTAGGCTCTAGCCAAAAGTTTTACTGCACTATATAATCCTCCCTTTTTACCCACTAAATTTTGTTCGCGGGAGTTAATTTACTAAAAGGGAATACCCGAACGCTTTCGCTGGCGAAACGATAATGCCAAAGCTTTAAGTAAAAGAATACGAGATTCAGAGAATAACAATAGTGCTCCAGTTTGGTCGGTTTTATGCCGAACAAAGAATATATTCTCGTACATAATTATATCATCACGCCTCAGTATACCTCCGAGGGTTAGCAAACATGTACTAGTGTAGGTTCTCAGTGTCCGGCTGATTGCGAGAAAGGAAGCATATGAGAGATGATATCCAATATCCTACGGCACAGTGATATCCTATTCATATGACCATTAGTCTACGTTTCAAGGTCAAATCCAAGGCACCTTTGACGTTTTAAAGTCATATCCATTAGTTAAAATTATCACGCGCTTTAACGGTGAAAGAAAACATAGTTAGGAAACCTGCCTGAAAGTTTTAATCGCCGGCGTGTGATGTCTGCCAACCCACACAAGACTAGCGTGGTGGACTATAAACTTAATCTCACTTATTCTGAGAAGAGATTAGTTTCAATATACCTAATACATATTCCTGAACTAGGTAATCCTATGTGGAAAGAGCTAATAAAGACTAAAATAATCACAAACTAAATACACACTAATAAAAATAAATTAACCGAAAGATGAGTAATCATTAAATAGATATATTAGTTAACAAAAATAGATTCTCTAATCAGGTGAAACATAACAAAAAATAATACTCCAAATCATTTTGCTTTAGCACAATTAGTAACTTCTCTGTATCTTCGTAGGAAATACTTTGGAGGGCCTCCTGGATATTTTTTTTACAATTACATAAGTTTACTTTGGATGATATCAGTATAAAGAAGAAGAATTACAGATTCTCAGAGCGTTGCAATGTTAGGTGTCATAAAAAATGGAGCGAGCCATTGAACCTGGCACACTTCCAAACTTTGTGTGCTGAAGCTGAGGCTGGATGATTTCCTTCGAATACCAAAGATTTTGAAACTCATCTCTAAGGTCCAGCTGGGTATGTATAGACTGGTCTAGGGAATGTTCTAGAGAGTCTAGAATCAATGGAGTGTTGGACCTAAGATTCCTGGGTACAAGGCGCTAGATCTTGATATCGGAAAAAACACTCAGTAAAATCGTAGCAACATAACATAGCTCCGTGCTATGTTGTGTTCCTAACAGTGAGTAAGGTCGCAACTCCACGAGCAACTCCACGAGGAAGCGTTGAGTTGGCAGTGTAGGGGACCGGTGGTGTTTTGTTACTGCCGCTTTCATGCATGGCAGCATGTCTCCTATGCTGCCAGCTCAACTATTCCTCCTTAAAGGGTCGGCAACGCGCGAGTGATACCCCTGGTGTTGCAAGCGTCCATAGGCTACGGTAACCGTTTACCATTAGGCGAGCCATATGCTTGTTTGCCACCTTAGTGGTATCAAAAAAAAATAGGCTAATGAGTAGTTTCAATAGAGAATGAATGTAGTATAAATAGCTAGCTAGCATCACTTTCCACGATCTTCTATGGAAAACTTTAAGGCAAAGGAATTAGAAGGAACATATTACTTCGCAAAGACACACTGTGGAGTTTCAATTCCAGTTTAATCGATAACTCGATGTGTGTTTTAGTTTCGATTTCTCGATTGAATCTAAGTTGTAACTGCTCGGAGATGGAAGTTTCGGAGCTTACTTGTGTTGCGAGTGTTGTAACTAGGGTTGTTATAGGCACTTGTCATGTTTGACAGGCATTTAAGGCAAGCGGCTAGCATTGATCTAAAACAGTTCTTTTTAATTCCTAAGCAATCGGATAAAATAATTGATAAATGATGATATTTTATTTCTGTAAATAGAAAAAAGAATCCTTTAAGAATACTTTTACAAGGCAATTTTAAATTTCTTTATAATTAGATGGCGCTGGCATTTCCTAACTGACGACCTCGAAACCAACTCAGAGAATTGATAATAATCAGATTAATATCTCTTGCAAAGACGTATGCATTATAATGGTTAAAATAAAGTCAAATCCTATCTCAGATGATGCTTGAAGCTTTCGTTTGTTCTTGTTTTTTTTTCGGCTACAGATAAAATCAATACAAAATATAGTTTTCAGAGATATCACAACAAATAGGTACGTCTGAAAAAGGTTGTTTTCTTTTTTGTGATCAGATATAATTTCTATTCCTAGGTACTTACATAAGATTAGGTAAGTGGGTACAAGATGTTGTCGCCCTTGTTATTGGCACTATACCAGCTTCTATATGCCCAAGGACACCAAGAACTTTATCTACAGTCTGACTTTGGGATATGTTGAGAGCGAAGTGTCTTTATAACTTATATGTTAATTAGGGAGTGCCTAAAACGCCTTAGTCAGGGTGACCTTAGATAAAGCCGGCGTCACACTAACGATACACTACCGATATAGTTCCACTTTTAAATGTATTCAGTAATTTGAAAGTTGAAGGGTTACCAGTTTTTGACAAAAAAAGATAGTGAGGTGGTGTAAGAATGAACGAAATTGAATTAAATTACTTTTTTAGGTGCGTTGAGCACTTTTTGGTTGAACAAAAATCATGGAACTCGCGTCATCGTCACCGAACGCTTTCCATGAGCTATATGTATACTGTGTATATATGTTTACTTTTTGGGTGAACAAAAAGCGTGAAACTCGCGTCACCGTCACCGCACGCTTCCCACTTATCGACGATACAATTCTCAAGTTACTTAATTTTCACTTCTATCGGCAGTCCCCAAAGACTGCCCCGGATGTTTTTTATTTCAAATTTAATATTTTGTCTAAAAACAGGATTCACACCATTAAACATTGTAGAAGGCAGGCACGCGACAGGCTCAACATAACCTTGCAAACCTGTTTATCAGCGTAGTTTTTACTTTGCCCCTCTCCATATCATCTTAGGAAACCCTAAGATATTCATTCATTCATAGATACATAAATATGTCGGTTCATGCATAAAAATATTATAATATGCATTTTAAAGACAGTATTACTGACGTCTTCTACAATGCACATACAGGGTGTAAGATTGAATTCTACTTAAATTGCAAAGCGTATGGAAATATTTAGAAAACCTCAGACATTTTTTTTTTATAATTCTCGTAGAACTTGAATTGATATACCTTCACCATCCTTGTACATAACTAGAGTTCCCATGCACAACTTTACCTGCCTACTTAGGTAATTTTCGTTTCTAAAATATCCTGTGCCCACTGTATCTACACCAGGTTTCATATCATAAATTTATAAGCAATATGTGGAAACTGTTTTGGATCATGAATTATTATTATTGTTAAATACTTCATGTTATATTGTAATCTGTTAGTTTCACAAATAAAAAAAAATTGAAAAATAAAATATGTTAAGTCGAATTTATGGAAGAAAACAATTGTCAAAATGTTATCAGCGTATGACAGCTTGACGTACATAATCTGGACGATGTCATCGTTTATTAAATATTTAAGTGTGTGTGTGTGTGTATGTCAAACGCATGGTGGTGTGTGCGGACTTTCATACAAACTTTCACGCCCCTTTTCACCACCTTAGGGGTTGAATTTCCAAAAATCCTTTCTTAGTGCTCGTCTACAGTTCAAAAGGAACCTGCATGCAAACTTTTAGGGACTAGCTCCTGTAGTTTCGGCTGCGTGTTGATGCGTCAGTCAGGTTTCAAAAAAAATTTTTCATGGCAGGACTATGTTTGCCGGTCACGCTAGTATTATTAATAAATATCATGGGAGAGCTATGCTTCGGCACGAATGGGCCGGCTCGACCGAAGTGATACCACGGCCTCACAGAAAACCGGCGTAAAACAATGCTTACGTTGTGTTTCGCCGAGTGAGTGAGGTTACCGGAGACCCAATCCTCTTTTAAAGGTCGGCAACGCACTTGTGACTCCTCTTTTGGTGTTGCCATGGTGGGTGTCCATGGGCGGCGGTAATCGCTTACCATCAGGTGATCCGTCTGCTCGTTTGCCCTCCTATCCCATAAAAAAAAGACAAAGTATTGTTTATTACGTTATTGCTTTATAATTTTTAAGTTTTGATATTCAGCCTGATTTGGTAAACCCTCGCTGGGTTAACCAAATGAACCCAACAAGAGAATCATGGTGGGGTTGGCTGAGAAGGAGAGGGCATCCTCAGAGTTGTACTTATGTCCACTCATAGACTACGAGTGTACAGCAGGCTTATGTACTCTTGAAAACAATACAATACGAATCCAAACGTGATCCGATTCCAATGTCAATTTGGCTGTCGGGCGATTTCGTACTCTTGAACACAGATTCGTTAACCTTGTATCGGCATCCTTATTGGCCAATGGTTGGGTCGTTTCCCAATCCTATTTAGTTCACTCAATCACCGCGCAATATTGAAACAATTTGGCGCTAGTCTCGGATTCAAGAGTACGAAACTTGATGAAACGGCACAATTCCAATGTCGATGTATCGGAATTGAGTTCAAGAGTAAGCCCCCAGTAGTGTACTTCTGTAATAGGTGGCAAGTATACTGCCATCAACAACATAGAAAAACCCAATAACACTTCGTCGTCGTAGGAATTGAACCCAAGGCTTCTAGCGTAGCAGTCGCGATTAGTACCACTGCACTAACGAAACAGAATTTAAAATTGTCTATGCTATTATTTAAACTTAACTATCTTCCTCGCTTTATATAATAATTCCTTTACACAAGGAAGAATTTGTTCTAACTTAATTTGGCCACAGTAATTCACGAATTCCTTCCTCATATATATAAAGTAATCCCCCTGTAGATAGCAATATCTATTCTTTATTATATATATTCTCACAGAAATCTGATGTCTGTAATATTTTACGGTAATATATATTGCTTTTACTACAGCTGACCATAGATTGAATATAATTTTGCTATTCAGCTTGGAATGTAATTTGTAGAGGCTTTTGCACACGTTTTAGCTTTTGAAGATAACATACCATCATCATGCCTGTATTCCTCGAAGGGTTATGCAGAGGTGTACTAATGTACACCCACAGTTCGCCGGTATGTTTAGGTCCCATTTAATAGGGAGCGAGCCTATTGTCGTTATCCGGGCACATATCCCAAACTCCGAGCTGCTACTGAGAATTTCATAGAAAATCTCAATTACACTTCAAAACAAAGATGACTCGATTTTGATTCTTGATTCCCAAAGATGAATGAATGTCTACAGTGGAGCGAGCACATCCAGAAAATGCCTGTTCACCCTACTTTTGAATAGATTCGGGTTATACATACTCGGAAATCCAGACGCAGGAAGGGTGTTACACTCCTTGGCTCTGCGCATAATAAAAGATAATTTATTTCAGTTTTTTTATGGGATAGGAGGGCAAACGAGCAGACGGATCGCCTGATGGTAAGCGATTAACGCCGCCCATGGACACCCGCAACACCATAGGAGTCACAAGTGCGTTGTCGACCTTTTAAAAGGGGATTGGACCTCCGGTAACCGCACTCACTCGTCGAAACACAACGTAAGCGTTGTTTAACGCCGGTTTTCTGTGACGCCGTGGTATCACTCCGGTCGAGCCGGCCCATTCGTGCTGAATTTCAAATTCAGTGTCTATTTCTGGCATATATACTCGTGAGTATTGTGTATATTTTATATATTGGCGTTGTTTTTGAGACATAAGTTGGCTGGCTATCCTTTTAAATTATCTTCAGAAAAATAGAGGTTCCCAATTCATCTCAATATTTTTCGGTCAAGTTTCCTTAAATCTTAAAACCTTTTCAGCCTATTGGAATCACATAAATCCTTTTTTATTTAAAAAGGGAATGGATCAGGTTGGGTCCATTTAAATTTCATTACAAAGGTACCTAGTGTTTCATTCAGCTTCTTCAATAATTCTATTTCTTAGTTTGTAGATGAATTTATCTTCTAAGAAAGAAAAAAATAATTATTGTCCTAAGAAAAAAAAAACATTTAAAAATCGATTAGTTTTGACATAATTGAGTAATAAACATTGGCACTACAAAAAAAATACTTACGTACAGACGAACGTTGAACCTTCTCCTTTTTTGAATTTGAAATCTGTAAACACCGTCAAATTCAACTGTCATACGATTGACAATAAACAAAATGGCGACTTACAAAGTGGCTTTAGTTCCAAATACGACCACCCAAGCTAGTTATACTTTCTGTTTACCATTACGCCTGTATTCCCCGAGGGGTTAGTCACAGGTGTACGTACACCCACAGTTCACCTACAGTCCGTTCATCTGTTTAGATCTCATGCAATAGAGGTCGAGATAATTCCTAGTAACCTGGCACAATTCAAAACTTCGAGCTACTACTGAGAATTCTGTCCTGACCACTAGTTTAATGAGGGAGCTGATCGATTTCGTAATACAATGAGTAGTTAGTAACGCATTCAAGGATTAATATAATACCATTCCAGCTATTACGGCTTATGCATTCTTGATGGGTTAAAGCCACTTACGAGAATTTCTTCTAGTGGAGGGTTAAGCTTTTCAATAGATTCTCGTGACCTGATTAAACATTATTAATGAACTAAATGATCACAATTCAATCACAAATGTTTTATTATAAACTAGCTTTTGCCAGCGATTTCGTCCGCGTGGAATAGTTACTTTGTTCCCTAGTTCTTCGCCCGCGGTTTCACCTGCGTTGCCCCGTTCCTAAGGGTGTAGCGTGATGTTTTATAGCTTGAAACCTTTCTCATGAATCACTCATTTTCCCAACATTTCCCTTCACTGCTCTGCTCCTATTGATCGTAGCGTGATGAAAAGTATAATATAACCTGTGGTTTGGGCTGTGCGTTGATAGATCACTATGTCAGTCAGTCAGTCACCTAACGTAAGAGTAGACAAATATAATCAGAAAGATCAGAACTCCTAAGCTATCGGGAGTTACACATGTTATTGTGAGTCAACCATAAAAGATAGACATTTGCTGTCGTGGAATATTTTTTATATAATTTTAAGGAGAACATTTCCGTCATACATGATTTCTGTGTAGCTTTAACCATTAATGCTGCACACGCGACGGAAGCTTAAAAAATGGAGTAAGTTCTCCTGTTTTCCCAACATTTCCCTTCACTGCTCTGCTCCTATTGATCGTAGCGTGATGAAAAGTATACTATAACCTGCCCAGGAGTATGAAGAACAATTGTACCAAGTTTTGTTGAAATCCGTCGAGTGGTTTTTGTTTCTATAACGAACATACAGACAGACAGACAGACAGACAGACAAAAATTTTACTGATTGCATTTTTGGCGTCAGTATCGATCACTTATCACCCGCTGATAGTTATTTTGGAAATATATTTCATGTACAGAATTGACCTCTCTACAGATTTATTATAAGTATAGATGGACGCAAGTGCGGCGGTCATGACTGCGATTCCCAGTTATAGAGTTATTGGGTTTTTAACCGACATCAAAAAAGGAAAAGATTCTCAATTCGACCTGACTTGAATAGAATAGACATTATTTGCAATGATCGGCGGTAGCCAAATGGCTAGGGCATCGGACTTGCGATCATGTGGTTACCGATGCGAAACCCACCCATTGCACTACCGACGTGAACCAAGAACCCACTCGTAAGACAAGCATTTAGCTACGCACGAGGGCTTAACAAGAAAACAATATATTTTTTTAAAAGTTTACTAGTAATGTGGGTCGGGTCGGTGGGTAATATTGTGATCACAGGTAGCACAAAGCACCATAGAAAGGTCTTAATTCTAGAATACGGAACTTTCTGATATACTTCGTGACAATCCTTACTAATATTATAAAGGTTGAAAATTTGTGAGTATGGATGGATGTATGGATGTTTGTTACTCTTTCACGCCAGAACGGCGGAACGGATTTGAAGAGAAATTCGGCACACAGATAGATTATAGCCTGGAATTACACATAGGCTACTTTTTATCCAGATCGTACCCAATTCTGAAGTCCACGCAGACAAATCGAGGGCAGAAGCTAGTATTAAATAATAAAATGACATGATATGTTTTGTGTTGATTCAAGTTTTGCATGTCAGAGCGAGTTTCCTCGGTTGCTGCTCGGCTCTGGCAATCTGCAGTTCGTAGGGGCTCTTAAGGCTCGGTAACGCATCAGCAACTCCTCTCGTGTCCACGGGCGGTGATGACTGCTTACCATCAGGTGGCTCGTCTGCTCATTTGCCGCCATAATCAATTTAGAAACGTTCGTATGACGTCAATCCCGTTTGCGACACATTTAGTCATCGTTTTAGCTAGCTTAGCTAATGTAAGGCTCTATTATCACCATTGTACACAAGGACCGTGTGGCCTAATGGATAAGGCGTCGGACTTCGGATCCGAAGACTGCAGGTTCGAGTCCTGTCACGGTCGATAACACTTTTTGGTTCTTTTTTTGTCGTTTTTGACTATGAATTCTTTGCTAAAAAGTTTACGTAATTCAAAAAAAGTGTTTTTATAATTTCGGACACTTACAGTTTTTGCTTTGAGATTTATAAAAGTTAGTCACTAACTAGTAGTTACTGACATAGTTACTAACTTTTTTGTAAGTATTCCTCGAAGTGTACCCTAATGTACACCCATAGTTCACCGGTAAGTTTAGGTCCCAGATAATAGAACCTGTTGCCATTAACTAACCACAAATAATAACTCTGCGTTGCTACTGAAAATTTCATGGAAATACCCAAATACACTTCGCTCGATTTGGGAATCGACGCCAAGACCTCTAGCGTAGCAGTCTCACTTGGAGCAACTACTAGACCAATGAGGCAAACAATCAATTTAAATGGGAAAGACCCATTCTTGTAAAACCAAAGTTCCTTATAAAAATAAAGAGAAAAAAAAAAACTATATAAACACAGAAATAATACTCGTACAATGACTGCCTCATTAGTCTAGTTCTTGGTTCGACCCCCAGGTCGAGCAAAGTATTATTGACTTTTTTTCTATGAAATTCTCAGTAGTAGCTCGGAGTCTGGATTTGTGCCCGGTTAATGGCAATAGGCTCGCCCCCTATTACATGGGACCGAAACATACCGGTGGTTTTCGGGGAATACAGGTGTAATGGTATATTATCTACAGATAATTATGTTATGTTATTATTATTTCTTTTATTAAATAAATTTACATATATGTAATTTTTATAAAAATAACAATAAAAACACTTAAAAATATAAAAAAATTGTAGTCCACCGGTAGCTTAGTCCATCGGTATCGGGAACAGAGTCCAAGCTACCGGTGGTCAGGGCCCCAAAGAAAGGAACCTCCTAACAATACGCGCCGTATCCAGGAGTACCGCTTTCTATCCTGCCTATTGTTAGACACCTCCATAGATTAATATTATTATCTACATTACACAAATACTTAATTTGAGAACCTCTATGTTAAGTTTAAGTAGGAACTTAGGTACTAGCTCTATTTTCCATAACAATTGTAAGAAAAATATAAACAATATTTTAAGTAAAAGCCAAGTAAAATAAAGCTTGACAAGAGACTAATGTAGATGCCTTTTATAAATAAGAAGAGCTTTCATATCATCGCGCCGAGTCCGGTCATCCGTCTGACAGCTTTAACAGCGGGTTATTTTTATTTTTACGAAATAATAGATAAATAATAATAGTAATAGAATAGATTGTATTTTTAAAACAAAACAGGTTAAACTGTTGTTTTAAAACGGTTATTGTTCTTTACTGTACAATAGTTATGACCATCATCTCCAAAAAGGGTGTGAAAAGATTTTGAAAGGGTCGGCAACGCGCGAGTCGTACCGCTGGTGTTGCAAGCGTCCATGGGCTACGTTAACCGCTTACCATCAGGCGGCTGGCTTGTTTGCCAGCTTATTGGTATAAAAAACAACATCTAGCTAGGATCAATGTCTTCATCTACTCCCAGAAGTGACACTCACATATTCTTCTACTTAAAATATCTTCTTTATATACCTAAAACAAAGTCAGTTTTGTTACACTATTTATAATTCAAGCATGCGATGCTTCCCGACTGGGTCTTTCCCGGTAGATATAAATATGAGTGTTTTTAAACCACGACTGAATCAGTTTCTTCTAGGCAAACGCACTTCATCGTAGATCGCAGTATCGCTTAACATCAGACGAACTGGCGGTCAAGCGTAAGCCTATTATACTAACAAAAAGAACGGCTGGACCAATTTTTATTATGTTTAATTTGTTGGATTTGAATTGTCCCGAATAGCAGACTAATTTAATACATGTATTAAATTAGAGATTTTTATGATCTTTGATTTCTTAGATTATTTTTTGGAATTAAGTCGGTAAACGAGCTGACAAGCCACCTGGTGGTAAGTAGTCATCGTCGCCCATGGACACCTGCTGGGGAGTTGCTGATAAGAGCCCCTACGGACTGCAGACTGCCAGAGCCGCTGCAACCGAGGGGAACCGGCTCTTACGCACAGAAGTGGAAACTCACAACAAGGTGCTTTACGACAGACTCCGACGTAAGGAGGTCCTACCACCGAGCAAGTCAGATATTTTCACTAACTTTTATCGCCTCTTACGGGATGTTTATCTGAAAGGCAGAACAGTATTCTAACCCGTTCCCACACGGGTAAAATTTAATTTTCAAGTTTAAAATGTTTTTATTTCAAATAATAATTTTAATTAATTGCCCCGAATAGCAGAATAACTACTAAAACAGCGGAAAAATTAACGAAAGTAAATTATGGGACTGCGGGCTACAGTAGGTACCTACATAAATACCTAGAACTAAAAACACTTAGTTAAACTAGTTATTAGTAAAACCCTTTTCATAAGAGACTGATACTCTGACGAATCCATCCATCTAGCTAAAAAAAAACCCAAACCATGACATGTAAAAGTATCTTTTTGTGATTTTTTTTCATTTTCCATGCTAAGATTATTAAGTTATTTAATAGTAAAGGAAAAAATTCAATCGCGGGCAGGATTCGAACCTGCGTCTTCTGGTTTGATATACCAGACGCTCTGACCTCTAAGCCACCGCGAACCCTACCCGCATGATTGAAATTTTGCCTTCACATTCTGAATTTACGTCATAAGGTGACGTTGGTGACATCTATGAGAGGCAAGTTATATCTCGTCTTCTGGTATATCAAACCAGAAGACGCAGGTTCGAATCCTGCCCGCGATTGAATTTTTTCCTTTACTATTAAATAATGTAAAAGTATCTCTAAAGATCTACTTGCAGAATAAATAATTTCATTTCATTTTATTTCATTTCTGAGTTTGATTCTTCACGGAGGTCAAGAAATGCCGATGCCAACCGATACTCAAAATTCAAAACATTGCCTAGTGTATTTAAAATATATAAATATCATTTATCAAAGAGTTGTTGTGGGTTTTTAAATTAAGGATATTAACATAACATAACATACCATCACGCCTGTATTCCCCGAAGGGTTAGGCAGAGGTGTACTTAATGTACACCCACAGTTCGCCGGTATGTTTAGGTCCCATGTTATAGGTGGCGAGCCTATAGCCATTAACCGGGCACAAATCCAGACTCCGAGCTGCTAATGAGAATTTCATAGAAAAACTCAATAACACTTTCCTCGACCTGGGGATCGAACCCAGGACCTCTAGTGTAGCAGTCGCACTTGGGACCACTAGACTAATGAGGCAGTCAAGGATATTAAAAGTTTATATTTTCTTTATTAATTTCAATAATTTTATTGTATTCGTGCAGTTTCTTTTACTAGCATATTATTACTTTCTGCAACAATTTCAATTGAGTACCTATCTGATTTTTAAGAAAACTTTTTCGTCAATGCAGTCACAGTGACAATTTGTCTGTGCCTTTCTGTGACAGTACGGTCTGACAGCAACTGTCAAATGTCAATATTTGTCTGTAAACAAAATTGGCAAGGGTCACTAGTTTTAGGAAATTGTAGTTATTTATTTGTTGTAAAATGGAACTTAATACCCATAATACCAGTTCCATTACGAAATTCAATATAAAAGGACAAATTTTGTACGTAAAAGTTTTTTGGAAACTGAATCCTGATGATTTGTTTCACATCAAGATATTCAACGGCGATGTTATGTGGTCGGGAAGATTCTCCAATGAATTTGCTAAGAAATACAGAGAACGCTTTAATGAAACTGAAGAGCAATATTACAAAACCGTCAAGAAGTGTCTTAGGGGATCTGAGAGAGGTGAATTTGCATACGATTTCAACATCAATTCAGAGAACAGTAACTCTGCTATTTTTACTTGGAAAAAGAGGTACGAGGACTCAAATCATGGCCTCGCGATCCTTGTCTATGGATCAGTACCCGTTCACCTCGATACAAGTGGAGAATCAAGAGATCTATTACTAGAATTCCTATTGGAAGAAAATAGAGAATTAAAAACCACAATAGGCAGCTTAACGGGGAAGAACGAAATAATAATTACAGACCTGAAAAAATGCAAAACTGAGTTGGAAAAGTTTGTGGATATCAAAACCTCTTTGGAGACTAGCCTGTATGGAAAGTTTTTGCAGTTACTGAATGCTAAAAAAAGAAGGATTCAATTGTTGGAGGAAGGGTTACATAAGTTTGCTAGCTCAAAGGAGTTTTGTGGAGAGCATTGAAGAACAAGAGAAGAAGACGAAGAGAAGATGAGTGGTGTGCAAGTAGTACAGGGTGACCAAAGGATATGTGAAATCTGTCCTTTTTTTCCACATGAACTCTGTATAATAATTATCAATATTGTTTTAGTAATCACAGGAAAAAAATATGTAAATTTTACATTCATATCAGACCTTTGACTTTAAAAAAAGTGAAACCATATACCTATAAACATTTATTTTATTTCGAGAATATTAGCTGTACCATGAGTACGCATTTGATAAAGTCAGATGTGCGTTGGATATGACCTTAGACTTGGTAGTCCAATAGACAATCACTAGGATATCATTGCATTTAATAACACTTTACTCGACCTGGAAATCGAACGCAGGACCTCTAGCGTAACAGTTACTTTTAGTACCACTAGGCTAACGAGACAGTTTTATTACTTTTTTACGTGAGAGAGCCATGCTTCGGCACGAATGGGCCGGCTCGACCAGAGTAATACCCGGGCCTCACAGAAAACCGTCGTCAAACAACTCTTACGTTGTGTTTCGCCGAGGGGATGAGGTTACCAGAGGCCCAAACCCTATTAAAAGGCCGACAACGCGCTTGTGACTCCTCTGATGTTGCGGGAGTCCATGGGCGGCGGTAATCGCTGACTATCAGGCGATCCGTCAGCTCGTTTGCCAGAGAGTTGTGATATTATTATTTTTTTAAGAACAGACATGTTCTTTTTTAACCGATGAACTTTGAGGAGAATTGCCTGAACTACCTGGAGAATTAGTCCAGACGTGTTTGTTTTTCAAGGGCACATCAAGAGCTCCATGAGCTCATCCCGCCTTCCCCTTCTACCATCACAGCTCCAGACGCACCACATGATATCTCTACCTGGTTGATATTCTACATATTCGCACACATCTCTATAAATTATATTTTATAATGCACACAGCCAAGGAGTAGAACTCCATCGACCTCATCTTTGCCCAGGACGCAAGTTGAAATCCAGAGCAACCCCATTTTTAATAAAAAAAAGGTTCCTTCACGATGTTCTCCTTTACTGTTTATATGTGCACATGCATTTGAGCGCGATAAGATTAACTGTTAATACGCACATGACTTCGAAAAGTCAGTGGTGACCTTGGATTCGAACTCGAGGCCTTTGACTTGGCAGTCCAATGGTAATATCACTAGGCTATCATTGCATATTATATATGCATATCATATCTCTAGGCTTTCGCACGACTTGGAAATCGAATGCAGGAACTCTAGCATAGAAGTCACCCTTGGTGCCACTAGGTTAACGAGACAGTTTTATCAATAACTAGTGACCCGCCCGCGGTTTCACCCGCGTTGCCCCATTCCTTAGAGTTGTAGCGTAATGTTAAATAGCTTAAAACCATCCTCTTGAATCACTCTATTTAATTAAAAAACCGCTTCAAAATCATTGCGTAGTTTTAAAGATTTAAGACATACATAGGGACGGACAGACAGCGACAGCGACTTTGTTTCATACTATGTAGTGATAGGTACTAAATTCATTTACACATTATAGAAAATATACTATCTCCATCATCATCCTCCGAGCCTTTTCTCAACTATGGTGACGTCCTAACCAGATGCAGCTGAATTCCAGTATTTTACACGAAGCGACTGCCATCAGACCTCCGAAACCCAATTGCTGGGCAATACCTATATCCGGATGGGTAGACCGGTTTTCAGGCTTTTTGGGCTTCTGACTACCAATAACAATTGTCGTAGATGTTCGTGACAACCGTGACCGATGGCTTTACGTGCTCTCCGAGGTGGGGTCTCGGTATGTTAAGAATGGTCACCCATCCACAGACCGCAACGAGCGCAGCTAAACCTTGCAGATCAGTTGATCAGCAGTTTCTATATCACAGCTTAGTTAGAGCCCCTCAAAAAAATGTATGTAAAGCATACTACCTCCATCAATTAAATAAATAATTACATAAGCTCTGTAACAATAATAAAATGTAACAGACATGTTTGTGATATAAAAAAATCATGTTTATTTGTATGCGAACTGTTTACAGCTCGGCTGTTTCGGAGATCATTTTGATATACGGATTTGTATTGATGCTTCGTTAGTAACATAAATGTACCATCACGCCTGTATTCCCCGAAGGGTTGACAAGGTAAATGTACGCCCATAGACAGCCAGTATGTTTACGTAACATAAAATACATACATAATCAACCCATTATACTGTCCCACTGCTGGGCACGGGTCTCCTCTCAGAATGAGAGGGATTAGGTAGGATTATAGTCCACCACGCTGGTCTAGAGCGGGTTGGCAGACTTCACACGCCATCGAGAAAATTTCTCAGGCATGCAGGTTTCCTCACGATGTTTTCCTTCACCGTTTAAGCGCGTGATAATTAACTTTTTAATACGCACATGACTTCGAAAAGTCAGAGGTGTGCCTTAGGTTCGAACTCGAGACCTTTGACTTGGCAGTCCAACGGTCATACCACTAGGCTATCACTGCTTTATATATGCATATCAAGTATGTTTAGGTCCTTTGTAATAGGGGGCGAACCTATTCCTTGAAGACCAGTTTTTAATTTATCCGATTAATAATTTCAATGGAAGATATGGCCCATACGTTGTCATGCACGTCATGACATCAAGACCTAATGGCTGCTACAGAAAATGCCGCGCCCGTAGCGGAACGCTGCGCCAATTAGTATATTTCTTTTTTCAATTATTCTTTTCTTTTGCTCTGCTCTTTCCATTTGCTGTCGATGAGGTATTCCTCGAAACGCACCTAATCAAGCGCACCTAAAATATTCTCCAAAACGCACCCATTAGCAAATCAAATCGGCAATATTTTAAACATTTTCAAATGAATGTTTTTATAATATATGTGTTAATTTGACAATAATATTTAAAATGAACTCCGGGTTTGATCTTGAAGGCTTAATTTTAAAATTTGGCCGTTCTTTGAAATTTTTCCCTGTATATTTGACCGGACACGAATCACGACTGTAAAAAGCCGGACATGTCTGGCCAAAGCCGCACACCTGTCAACCCTACGAGTAGATACGGTCGCAGGTCATTCAATGCAGTCTGTAATTGAAAATTGATTGAAAGGTTTTAAGAACGGCGCCACCTAGTCAGTGCCGACTTTAATTATTAATTTATGGTCGCCAGTATTTATGTATGTTGTTAGGTTTATTGCAGTAAGCTTTTTTGACCTGGTGACCGTAATAGGAACTAACGTGAAGGTCGCCATTTAGATTTAAATGTCATCATCAAACTATTTACTGTCCCATTGCTGGGTAGGCTGGTCTATGGTTTTAAAAAACTGGTACATGACCATTTCTTATCACTTTAATTTACTACCCCCTCCTTTTATTATAATATATCAAGCCTTTCTCTGTACTTTCTTATCTGCTCTTCTATCAGTAAATTCCTTTTTGATAATGCTGCTTATGCTGCATGCCCGCTGCTACTACTTTTCGCTACTTTATAATTATATATATACCTATATATATACATATATATTATATGATTAGTTTGTATATATTATTGCATGTAAGTCTAATTATGTAAGCATATCTAATGGTATTTATGAAGTTTATTTACATTTAATCGTTATGATTTTTTCTGGTTGGTACACCATGGACTACCCTAAATCTCCCGTTTTTTTCATATCATTCCTGTCTATCCAAAGGTTGTCTGGTAGATATCGCTATTAACGATAAGACCGCCATTGTACCCTTAGTTTAAAAAAAAACTTTAATTTATTTTCTCATATGGTGTGCAATAAAGATTATTCTATTCTATTCTATGGATATAGGCCAGATGACTGATTTTTTTAAAAGTTGACCATATACAGAGCCATATCAAAATCCGTTCAGAAATAAGGAAGTTATAACCATTTTAATGTTATGCTAGACAGAGAGCACACTATGGCACGTTGTGACGTCAAACCCTGCATGCGCCTTACAGATTCTATATTGACATTTGTTTTGCGGGAGAGGGGCAGAGCATCCTCACTCAATCCCCACCAAAAAGTTTAAAAGCATATAAGTATAGTATATCTTTATGACACTATTTACAATTTAACAAAATTATGTTTGCATTACGAATTATTTTGGTATTACGTTTTTGTGGGCAATTTAAGCTCCGCCGAACCCTTAAGTCTAGGAATTATCACTACATAGTATAAAACAAAGTCGCTGTCGGTGTCTGTCCGTCCCTATGTATGCTTAAATCTTTTAAACTACGCAACGGATTTTGAAGCGGTTTTTTTAATAGATAGAGTGATTCAAGAGGTAGGTTTTAAGCTACTTAACATTACGCTACGACTCTTAGGAATGGGGCAAAGCGGGTGAAACCGCGGATGGGTCGCTAGTTTTTAATAAATCAAACACCAGTTAAATATCCAATAGGGTAGTTGACTAGTCTTTGATTCATTAAAAATAACAGCCTTAGTGAAGAATGTATAAATACAACTCGTATTCTGAAAAACAATTTTAATCTGATAATAAAGAACCAGGTTTTTAAAATTTTGGTGAGGATTGAGAGGGGATACTTTGTCCCTTTCCCGCAAAATCAATGTTAATATAATTATGTCGCAGTGATTTGCGACGTCACAATTCTATATAATAAGAAACAGTTTACTTGGGAGAGCCATGCTTCGGCAGTGACCGGGGTGTTACCACGGCCTCACAGAAAACCACCGTTAAACAACGCTTACGTTGTGTTTCGCCGAGTGAGTGAGGTTACCGGAGGCCCAATTCCCTTTTAAAAGGTTGACGGGTGTCCATGGGCGGCGGTAATCGCTTACCATCATGCGATCCGTCTGCTCGTTTGCCCTCCTATCACATTAAAGAAAACCTACCTTTACATAACTAACCTTTATAACAACTTATATACGCTAAATAAGCATACGGCCCGGCTGACGGTAAGCGATAACCTTAGTCTATAGACTCCAATACCCCAGGGTCATTACCTAATCGTGCGTTGTCATCTTGAGACAACATTACATCAGTTGTCAGGTCACATTCCTTTATACTACTAAGGTGGCAAACAAGCATACGGCCCGCCTGATGGTAAGCGGTTACTGTAGCCTATAGACGCTTGCAACACCAAGGGTATCACTCGCGCGTTGCCGATCCTGTAAATTAAGAAGGAATAGTTGGGCTGGCAGTATAGGAGATATGCTGCCATGCATGACAGCGGCGGCAACAAAACACCACCGGTCCCCCACACTGCCGACACAACGCTATTTCGCGGAGCTCTAGCGACCTTGCTCACCGCTAGGAAAACAACATAGCATAGAGCTGTTATTTGGCTATGCTATTTTGTGCAAGGTGGAGGTACTTCCCCAGTAGAGCAGCTCCAATTGTGAGTGGAATTATTAGATTCCACTATGCGCTACCTCTCTTAAGTCATATTCCCAATAATTCCCATAAACAAAGTCAATTCCCCTCAACTTCAAAGTCAAAACCCTCAACTTCGGCTCCTATATAGAGTCCAAAGCTCAAATAGCTGCCAGAAAGCTGGGTATCCTCTCAAAGGTACGGCGTTACTTCACGCCGGAACAATTGCTCGCATTGTATAAAGCACAAGTTCGCTCGTGCGTGGAGTACTGTTCGCACCTTTGGGATGGATCGGCTAAGTACCAGCTCGAGGCGTTGGAGTCCGTCGAGAAACGTGCCAAGAAGCTCATTGGCAACGATTCCCTTGTCCAGGCTAAACTCCAAAGTCTTGAACATCGCCGCAAAGTTGCTAGCTTATCGGTTTTTTATCGGATACATTTCGGAGAGTGTGCATCAGATCTCCACGATCTTATCCCCCCTATCCCTTTCCACTATTGTACGACCAGAAGCACGAAAAAGCGTCATCGATTCTCGGTGGACATTCCAAAAGCCCGAACGAAACGCTTTAAGTCCACTTTTATAATTTTATAATGCGTACTGCTGAAATATGGAATGCACTTCCCGAGTGGGTCTTCCCTGATAGATATAATCTGGGTGTCTTTAAATCACGAGTGAATCGGTTTCTTCTAGGCAAGCGCGCTCCATCGTAGATCGCGGTATCGCTTAACATCAGGCAAACTGGCGGTAAAGCGTAAGCCTATCACGAATAAAAAAAAAAACCTCCGCTTCTGTTCCAACTGAACCATGAAATTATAGAAACGCGGACTTTTTCATAAATGTGAAAAAAGCCTAAACAAATTTAAATTGGATCAAAATAAATAAACGGTACCTTTACTTAATTAAAATAATATGTTAAAAAACAAAAATTAGGAAGGGAAAGTCAGAATATAGCAGGGTACTTCCATAAAACTAAAACAAAGAAGCCAGGAATACCCCTCATAATTTCTATCGAGATTATGGTATACTTTGATTTACCATCTTTCTGAGATAATACCATAAAAATCTTAGGGGATTTTCTAAGTGGGCGAAGTCTTAAGAGTCCGGCGGACCGAATTTCTCCTACAAATACCGAAATAAATCGTAATTCAAACACAATTTAATCAATTTCTGTTATTATTTGGATTCCGATACCGTTAATCTAGGTTCCTACTTTACCATTTCGTCCAAAATACTTAACATACCATCACGCCTGTATTCCCCGAAGGGTTAGGCAGAGGTGTACTTAACGTACACCCACAGTTCGCCGGTATGTTTAGGTCCCATGTTATAGGGGGCGAGCCTATAGTCATTAACCGGGCACAAATCTAGACTCCGAGCTGCTAATGAGAATTTAATAGAAAAACCCAATTACACTGCTCGACCTGGGGATCGAACCCAGGACCTCTAGTGTAGCAGTCTCACTTGGGACCACTAGACTAATGAGGCAGTCCAAAATACTTCACTGGAAGTAAATGTAAGCGAATGCAATTTCTGATAACGATTTTCCGTTCTTTTATTTCCAATGCAGTTGTAATAGACGAAATAGTACCGTCGGAACCTAAATTAACGGTATCCAAGTCCGAATAATGACATAATTTGATAGAGTATTGTCTGGATTACGATTTATTTCGGTATTACGTTTTTATGGATAATTCATGTTCCGCCGGGCGCTTAACGGTAGAGGTATTATTTTGAGCTTAAACTCGAATAGATTAGGAACACATAATTATCTACCTGATATTATAATTATAATCTTATGTAACTGCCCCGTTAGTATAGTGATCCTAAGCGCGACTGCTACTTTAGAGATCCTGATTTCGATTTGGACATCGAAATCAGGATTAGACTGGAGGTCGGCTAATGTTATCGGATTTTACTCTTGAAATTTGCGGGAAACTGTGGGTGTATATTAGTATGCCTCTGCCTAACCCTTCGGGGAATACAGGCGTGATGGATGATGATATGAAATTCGCAGTACCTACCTCCCTCAATTACATAAACAAACGGGAAAAATTTAGGTATATATTAGTATACCTCTGCCTAACCCTTCGGAGAATACAGGCGTTATGATTATGCTATGTATCTAAGTTACTCACAGAAACATCTTGTAGTTAAGTACGTTGTTACATGTTTACATTGAAATACGCTTAGGTTACCTACATAAAAATACCCGGGGGGATCTAAGGTCGTTGGTGCTCTGAGTGGTGGGTCTAGCCGTCCAATAGTGACCTCGGTAATGACGGCTGCACGTAGTGGTAATTGAAGCCACGTGCTACCATGTGCGCCGCACTGAGAATACCCAAGGAAGCACAAAAACCTTCACTGAGACCTACCCTTGTGGGTAGGGTGGCCGTCTCCGACATCTCCGGCATCCAAGAGCGAGAACCCGGATACGAATAGGACGTGATGCTGGCCCAGCGGCAACTTAAAAACTTTCAAAACTGGACTACATACGAAAGCTCGCCCAAACACTCCTCGCATGCCCTCTAAACTAGGAGAAATAGAGGGAAATCCCGGGACGGATGGCAACCCTACCCTAGGATGGTCTCTTTTGAGCCATATTTCTTATGTAGGGTACTTAAGAAATATAGCTCAAATGAGATTTCGGAAGATTAAGTAAGCCCCTAAAGTCTATTTTTTTTATGGGATAGAAGGGCAAACGAGCAGATGGATAGCCTGATGGTAAGCGATTACCGCCGCCTATGGACACCCACAGCACCAGAGGAGTCACGAGTGCGTTGCAAAAGGGGGATTGGGCCTCCGGTAACCTCACTCACTTGGCGAAACACAACGTAAGCATTGTTTAACGCTGGTTTTCTGTGAGGCCGTAGTATCACTCCGGTCGAACCGGCCCATTCGTGCCGAAGCATGGCTCTCCCACGTAAAAGACGTCCCCTCTATTTTAAAGATAATCACCGGGGGATTTTAGTTGTGTAAAAATCCCACACACCCCAGCTTGATTCCCACTACGGCGAAAACCTTAAAGGTCTCTTCTGGCAACAAAAAACAAAAAGGCTACATACCTACCTAAAACAATAAGGCGTTTTAATTTGGATTTTTTACAACTACTTTTAGATGACATAAATAGAGTTGACCTTAAGTCGATAAAATTACGATTGCAATGACTATAAATTAATTGTAACTACTAGCGACCCGTGTGCCATGATCGCTTACGTAAATTTTTACATCTAGATCCACCGTTTACTGAATAAAGCTATTTTTATCTATTTTTGTTTATAAACGGATTTACTATCGACCGTCAACCAACCGCTATAATAATTTATTTGCTCTAATTAGGATTAGGATTAAGTTTTTTAATCGACACAGGTATTTTGTTTGGCGTTTTAAAAAACCATCTATTTATCTAATAGCTTATCAAAGTGTCTAAAGGTAACTAAATGAAATTAAGTAAATAATGTTTAAGTAAGAGTATGAAAATCTCTCATCTCGACAAAACTACTGGACCGAATTTGACGCAATCGATTTACCGTCGCACGTACAGGGTGATAAAGAAAGAAAACATTGTATTTTAGTACGTTTCCATACATTTTAAGGATCTGGTTTGCAAGTTTTTAAATAAGAGTGACGTTACGTCAAACGTTAAAATGTGATTAAGCACTAAGCATTTATTTCAATAAGTTGACAATAATGCCAAGTTTTTTTTTTAAGTGTAAAACGTAGGGATCAATATATCAGTTAGGCTCTTTAAGCTAAAGTCCTACCAAAGGATTGTTTAAGAGTTAACACGTAGTAGGTAATAAAAACATACCGATAAGCCCCTACTTCCTCTTTTATAAAAATAACACAGAATCAACTAAAATTTACAAAATGGCACACAAATTCATTCATAAAAATGTTAACAGCTTGCATAAATCAAGTAACCAACAGTTGGTCACTCCCTAATTAAAAATTCGAATTTGGAATATCGATAAACGCCGCTCTATTTTTTTTTGTACGGGCTACACGATTTCGCTGCGGCGCACGTCAGTCGAGCCTCTTCGCTCGCGGTGGTCGGGTGTCAGAGGATACTGTGCGCGGGTTCTCACTGAATTACGTCGCTCGTAAAATTGACGCTAAACAGATGGATTTCAGTGTTGCGTTAAACATTGTGTAAAGTTTTAGCTCACAAATGGAGCATTTTTATTGAGTTTGGTGTGTGATTAAAATGTTTTATTGTGACGGGATTATGTGAATTGAGATTTATTGTGGTGTGTTTAGTGTTTGACTTGGCCGTGTTTAAGAATTCTGGGAATTTGTGTCCGTGTGATATAACAGGTTAGTTGGTTTGATTGCTACATTTAAGTCATAGGGCTAGGCATGTAAATGATCTAAACCTGCCTGTCAAACTCGTCATAACGGCCTACGGTCAAGAAATAGCCTATCAGAGGTATTGGCCGATAAGAGACGGGAACCTGGTTCGGAGCTCTGTTATTTTATTTATTTAGATAAGTTCGTAAGACACGGTTTAAAAAATACAGTTTTTAAAATCTGCACTGTTATAGTTCTTGTGTTCGAATTTCAAAAATTTGAAAATACTTAAATCCGTTCGGAAATTTTACAAAATTGTGGCTAGCGATCGTTTGAAAATTATTTTGTTCCGACTTTAAATTTAGATTTAAAGACTTCTATTACTTAACTCAACAGTTAAATCCTTTGTAGGTAAGCCATAAAACAATAATTTGCCTACTGCATAAATATTGATCCAATAATTTATACCTACCCAGTCTACCTATCTACTTAACTACAAAACCTAGGCAGGTAGGTAGGACTTACTTCGCTTTTATTTCACTAGCTCTAGCTTATTAGGAACCTACCTACATAAATACCTAATAGGTGTCTAACTAAATAGGTAAGTAACTCTGTACCTATACTTCGATTTTCAATTGTATTATTAGGTAACTTGACAGATCAAAGAAAAATGATAGGTACCTACCATACTACAACTTAGTGTTGGGGTAGTGACCGATTTTGTGTAAAGAACGAATGATAAAAATGGTTTAATTTAAATAAAATTTTAAAAATTCATAATATGTAAGATGTGGAACATAAGAATAATAATTATTCTACTAGGTACTTAATTTCTTTTTTTATTAACTTCTAATAGAAATAAACTAAGAACAAAATACATGTAATTTTACTTTCATCATTTTATTTCCTCTGACAAACTTGTAGGTAAGGTAGGCATAATATTTAACAGTGCAGGTACTTACCTATATTGTTTTTTAAGCTAAGTTACCTAGGTAGGTATATTAAGTTTAAAATAAAAGTTTGAATATAAGTAAGTAGGTAGGTACATTATTTAAGTTCATTCTATTTCGTTCATTCTTTCACCACCTCACTATCTTTTTTTTTTAAAAAAACGTTGCCCCACACTAGGATTTTCTCCTGTGTCGTGGGTGCGTTTACAAACAAAAATGCTCACATGCACAAACGCCCAGACCCGGAACAAATACCTGTAGATCATACAAATATTTGCTCCGTGTGGGGATCGAACCCACAACACGTGGCGCAGTAGCCGATCGCTCAACCGCTACGCCAATCGTGTCGTCAAAAACTGGTAATCCTTCTAATGTCTAGTTACTGAATAAAAATAAAACGCGAAGTGTACCTACCTACCTACTTTCATAATATTACAGGACATACGTAAGCTACCCCTTATTTAAAAAAAAAAACAGGAAAGAGCTAAGTACCTACCTAGAAATAGTTACCCACCTACCTACCAAAAACTACATTTTCACGAATTTTATTATAGTTTTGATATTTTGAAAATGTAGGTAAATTTCGAGAAATAAAATCTTTAGCCAGAATGTCGAAATTGATTCACAATCAGAGAAGACATTGCTTAGATAAAATGCATAAAAAAAGGAAAGTAAGAAACTAATAATAAGTAATTAGTTGTAGTAATAGTAACTAATAATTAAATGTAGTACATAGGCACGTAGGGAGGTAAATAATTATTTACTTAAGTAGATAAGTACGATCGTATCTATCTATCTAATCTCGTATCTATCTATCTAACGTATCTATTTTTGAGACAGAAATTAGTATCGAAAATATCTACCTACGTAGGTACCTATTAACATCATAGGTGCCTATTAACATAACATACCATCACGCCTGTATTCCCCAAAAGGTTAGGCAGAGGCGTAGATACTTTCTATACACCCACAGTTCGCCGGAATGTTTAGGTCCCATATCCTACCTACCGAATAATTGCCATTAACCGGGCACAAATTAAAAACTCCGAGCTGCTACTCAGAATTTCATAGAATACTCCAACACTGCTCGAACTGGGAATCGAAACCAGGACCTCTAGCGTAGCAGTCGCGCTTAGATGAAAATTAAATTGCCATGATAAAAATTAAATGCCGTGCAGACATTTTATCAATTCATTTGACTCGCATAAAAGTTGCATTTCATTATTATTTTATTCAAATGTACTTAATGTGCCTACCTCTCAAATGCTTAAACACCTAATCTACTCGTAGAATCTAAGGAGTTTAACAAGATATCTTTCGTGAAATCTCTGCCATTTTTATGCTAAACCACAATATATAGTGCACTGAATTAAAATAGGTACATACCGCCCACAAATTGATGTGAAGACTTTTTCTTGCATAATTGTATCTCATTACTTAGTATTTTTTTGTATAAAATCGCCCTTAAAACTTTCAATGTTGCCAACTGTACTATCCTACTAATATTATAAACGTGAAAGTTTGTCAGGAATTATGGATGCTGGGGTGTTTGTTACTCTTTCACGCCAGAACGGCTGAACGGATCTGGATAAAAAAAATATAATTATATAATAATTAATAAACTAAAAACTAAATAAAACAAAAAACGTATATTATCAACACTCTCAAGGGAATTAAAATTTATAGGGTATTTTCCGTTGAACCGACTTTATTCTACAAGTACTTATAGGGAAAAATCTGAAAACTATACATTTATAATGAATTATCATAGGTAAGTACCTACCTACAAATTTATACGGAACCCTCGGTGAGCGACTCCGACTCGCGCTTGTCGGGTGTTTTTTTCTTTATCTCAATTCCACAATTCTCGCTACGAATATTTTATCAAACTAGGTATCGATAGGACTATCCATAATTTCTCTTCAAATTTATAGAGACCTCCCATAGGGCACTTATTGATCTGTATTAGGGGATTATCAAAAGAATCCGCTTTTGTTGGAACGACTTATTATCAACCTTGCTCTTTTATCCCGAATCTTTCTATTTTAAGATCTTAGAAATGGAGACTCGGATATAATATTTTGAAAGCTAAGCTTTTTTCATTATCTTCGTATTAATTTTCCCACTGCTGGACGTGAGTCTCGTCACAGAATGAGACGGGTTAAGATATACTTGAAGGATTTATGGTTAGGAAATTTAGGATCTGGATGTATGAACAATTTATCAGGTTCAATTAAGGTTACCGATATTAACTAAATATTATATAATAATTAATTATTATCTTCGGATTATCCGACTGTTTCGGATAGTTTTAGTTATGGATATTTGAAAAGAAAGAAAGAAAGAAAAGAAAAAAGTAGTAGTTGATATTAATAACATAGGGACAAGATGTATCTGACCCTTTGCTTGCCACAAAACAGAAAAAGCCTGCCCTCAGCGCCAAGCTTACCAATTTCGTATAAAAATTTGCCACTTCGACTTTTAATTATATTCAGTAACTTGACAGTTGAAGGGTTATTTTTTAGTAAAGGAAAAAATTCAATCGCGGGCAGGATTCGAACCTGCGTCTTCTGGTTTGATATACCAGACGCCTTGCCTTTCTCCGCCTCGCCTTTGCCTTCACATTCTGAATTTACGTCATAAGGTGTCTAAATTTCAATCATGCGGGTAGGGTTCGCGGTGGCTTAGAGGTCAGAGCGTCTGGTATATCAAACCAGAAGACGCAGGTTCGAATCCTGCCCGCGATTGAATTTTTTCCTTTACTAAAAAATAACTTAATAATCTTAGCATGGAAAATGCAAAAAAAATCACAAAAAGATAGTTGAAGGGTTACCAATTTTAGACCAAAAAAAAGATAGTGAGATGGTTAAAGAATGAATGAAATTGAATGAACATACCTAAGTACTTAATATAGGTACTTATATGCAAACTTTTATTTTAAATTAAATAACTTGTCACACACGATATACTTACAAATAAAATGACAAAAGTAAAAAAAAAGTAAAATTACTTGATTTTTATTCTTAGTTCATTTCTATTACTTAAGTAGAATAAAATAAAAAAATAAATCACTTTTAATAATTAAGTATTATTACGAATACTTAAGTAATTAAAAAAGTCTTACATGTATACGAATTTTTCAAGTTTTATTTAATTTGAACCATTTTTATCATTCGTTCTTTACGCAAAATCGTTCACTACCCCATCACTATTAAAGAGTTGTATTATGGTATCATTATATGTTTGAACTGACAAGTTACTGAATACAATTACTTAAAAGTTGAAGTATAATCGTAACCGTGATGTGCTGGGCACTGATTTTGGGTTGTCGTCTACAAGACGCGTTCAAAAGGTTACTTAAAAAGAAATAACTGTCTGCTTTCATTCGTCTAAGGCAGATCAATAGCCACCTCATTTCTCAGTTTTAGTCGAGTCTAGACGTGTTGAGTAGCATCCATTATATGGGCTGATACTAGAACAGAAACCTATAAGTAGGTCTGTACCTATAATGTCGTACGTGACAGGATATTTTTAACCCCTGACGAACACTTACGTCAGGGGTTAAAAATATACATAAGTAAATTTAACATACCTATAATTTAGTTAGCAAAAAGGAATTTTTGTTTGACAGAATCAAAGTTAAATTAGTCATTACTCCATATTTACTATCCCACTGCTGGGCACGGGTATCATTCTCAGGTTAGTCTACCATGCCAGCCCAATGCTGGTCGGCAGGCTTCAAACGCCGTCGAGAAAATTTCTCAGGCATGTAGATGGATTTCGAAAAGAAAGTGGTGTGTGCCTCGGATCTGAACTCGAGACCTTTGACTTGGCAGTGTAATGGTCATATCACTAGGCTATCACTGCTGTTATATTATTAAGGTTCCGCCGGACCGAATTCCCCATGGAAACGTAATACCATAATAAATTGTAAGTAGTTTAAAGTAGCGGTAGCCTAATGGCTAGGGCATCGCACTTGCGATCATGTGGTTGCCGGTTCGAACTCCACCCATTGCACTACCGACGTGAACCCACTTTACAAGCACAAGCACAAGCATTTAGCTTAGCACGAGGCATCAACAAGAATACTAGTAATGTGCGACCCACATTGCTAGTACTTTAAAAAAAATCAAGCACAATTTAATCAAATTGTGTTATTATTCGGATTTTGATACCGTTAATCTAGGTTCCTACTCCACCATTTCGTGTAAGCGAATGCAATTTCTGATAACTTTACTTTTCGTTTATTTCCAGGGAAGTAGTAATAGACGAAATAGTATGTTAGGAACCTAAATTTAACGGTATCCAAATAATAACAAAACTTGATAAAATATTCTTTAGATTACGATTTATTTTGATATTACGTTTTTGTGGGCAATTCAGGTTCCACCGTACCCTTAAGTTTGAAAGACAGGAGGAGGTCATCACGAACAAAATTGTTGTTTTTTTCTTTTATTATTTGTTGGCTATAGAATCACTGCAACCGCTGTCGGTCTATTGTGATCGCCACTGGTTAAGTTAGAGTTCACCGCTGAATTATACAGCTACTATGAACTTAACTTCCTTATGGGTAAGCTCCTTGATTCGTATTTCATCCCTTGGGCTTAAGGTGTGATCCGCATTTCCCTAAAAGGTGAAGTGGCGTTTCTCAGCCTCACAACATCGGATTCAGGTCAGGTCATCAGGTTCGCGTATCGCTAAACCTCAGGTAGAAGATGTATTTCTCGGTGGTAGGACCTCTTGGCTCTGACTGGCTGGCGACCACCCTTACGTCAGAGTCTATCGTAAATCGCCTTGGTGTGTGTTTCGACATTTGCACGTAAGAGCCAATTCCCGTCGGTTGCTGCGGCTCTGGCAGTCTGCAGTATCACGTTGGACACCTGCAACACTAGAGGAGTTGTTGATGCAATTCCTCTGGTGTTGCAGGTGTCCATGGGCGGCGATGGCTACTTGCCTACTTGCCATCAAGTGGCTCGTCAGCTCGTTTGCCGACTTAATCCATAAAAAATGTGCTTCTTCAAGCAGCAGTGTCCTGTTACGGCGTCCTGTGTTGTTATCTTTATGGTACTTGTTTCCCATAGGAAACGAAATCACTCTGTCTATTGGCTTTTATGTCAGCTTGACAAAGGGAGAAATTAAATCAAATCGGGATCAAAGCTTTTGTACGAAAATTTTCGTGATGTCCGCTCTACATATAATCCTTTTAAATCTCTTTTAGGAGTATGTACTGTAATGGTTCCATTTGAATTTTATTTGTCTCTGGCTATCTGAAGGTACATAAGTATTGTATGTTTTCATGGTTTGCAGTGCATTTTTAGGCGTATTATATTTTTTTATTCGTGATAGGCTTACGCTTGACCGCTAGATGGAGCGCGCTTGCCTAGAAGAAACCAATTCACTCGTGATTTAAAGACACCCAGATTATATCTATCAGGGAAGACCTACTCGGGAAGTGCATTCCATATTTCAGCAGTACGCATTGTAAAAGTGAACTTAAAGCGTTTCGTTCGGGCTTTTGGAAAGTCCACCGTGAATCGATGACGCTTTTTCGTGCTTCTGATCGTACGATAGTGGAAAGGGCTAGGGGGGATAAGATCGTGGAGATCTGATGCACACTCTCCGAAATTATTACTATTTAACTATAATATTATAAACCTTCCTTTAGTAATATCGACTTCGGTCCAACTTGGACATTAATCTTCAATGTCCACACATCCTGTCATTGCAATATTGTACCAGTGAAGAATGTAACTCAATTTATTTTAAATGAGTGTCAATGGAGTTTCTTGCCTGATTCTTCTCCATAGAATCAACCTTTTTGGAACCGACGACACGATTGGCGTAGCGGTTGAGCGATCGGCTTCTGCGCCACGTGTTGTGGGTTCGATCCCCACACGGAGCAAATATTTGTATGATCTACAGGTATTTGTTCCGGGTCTGGGCGTTTGTGCATGTGAGAATTTGTGTTTGTAAACGCACCCACGACACAGGAGAAAATCCTAGTGTGGGGCAACGTTTATTAAAAAAAAAAAAAAAACCTTTTTGGAACCGTGCAACTAAAATCTTAACGTGTCACAAACCCTTGTAAAAGCTTACTTATTTGAAACAAAAATATTTGAACTAACTATTGCCCGGGCATGGCTTCATTCGCATCCCAAAGGACCGATCTATCTCTATTATACTAAAATTCAACAAAATTGGTTCAGTGTCAGAATAAACAGACATAGTTATGTTCATTTTAACTAGCTGTTGTTCGCGGTTTCACTCGTACCCAAAAAACTTTTTGAGACAAATGGTGGCTCATGTATATATATACCTACCTACTTCAGTGCTTTAGAAGTGAAAACGTAACAAACTGACATACCGACAGAGTTTATTATCTGTATTTATTTAAACTGGTTTGTGACATTGACGCGAATACTTATTAGATATTATTATTTAAAATAAAACTACTTTCTACGGATGTTATTAACGGAAATGTCGGAAATTTAATTGTATCAATGTAACGCAATAAAAACTGTAGAAGGGTATTTCTCTACTAATTGGAAAATTCTAACAGTCCCCTGTCAAATTCATCTTTGAATGAACATTAAAAAAACATTCCTCCGACATACATTAGCTTTTACCCGCGACTTCTTTATTAAATTTCACCCTGTATTTCTTGTTTTTTTTTTAGTGAAAAGCTTTGACATAAAAAACAGTCAGTTTTTTTTAATTTGTATAGAAAAAATAAAATAAAAAAGCTAGAGGCTTTGCAATTGACAGTTAAGTAAGTACTTTATAATCTATATATATATATATATATTTAAGGGATAGGAGGGCAAACGAGCAGACGGGTTACCTGATGGTAAGCGATTACCGCCGCCCATGGACACCCGCAACACCAGAGGCGTCACAAATGCGTTGCCGACCTTTTAAAAGAGGATTGGGCCTCCGGTAACCTCACTCACTCGGCGAAACACAACGTAAGCGTTGTTTAACGGATTTGTGTGAGGCCGTGGTATCACTCCGGTCGAGCCGGCCCATTCGTACCGAAGCATGGCTCTCCCACGTAAAAATTAGTGTAAATCAGAGGTTCTCAAACTTATTTCGTTTACCGCCTAGTTTGACTCTGGCTCCAGCAGCGTCCACAAGAGGCCCTTATCATCCCCTCAGAAAGACTGGTTCAAATTATGTATACAGTAGCTAGTCCTATTTTTTTTTCTCACATTAACCTCGATTGAAAACAAACTAATTATCTGTAGTATTTTCCCTATTATTACTGTTCTACATTGGATTGACATTTGGAAATACAGGAAATAATGTCTAAAACTTCCAAAAGTTATAATTATAGGATATTTCGTGCCCACCCACTCATTTAAAGCAAAGTTTTATTTGAGTTTTTCATTTGTTTCTTTCCCTATTTATAAATACATACTTAAGTAATATTATGCTCTGTACCATAAATTTCTACTACCTACCTATTCTTTCTTCCGTCCCTGATCCCGTTACTTGGGTTCCGGTACCTATAACTCATGAAAAATTATACCTAATTGGCTTACTGTTGTTTACTTATTCAATTTATTTCATTATTTGTAGCAACATTTCATTACTTATAACAACCTTTTGTGTGAGGGATCAATAATATCCTTTATCACGTTCGATATTAACATACCATCACGCCTATATTCCCCGAAGGGTTAGGCAGAGGTGTACTTAATGTACACCCACAGTTCGCCGGTATGTTTAGGTCCCATGTTATAGGGGGCGAGCCTATAGCCATTAACCGGGCACAAATCCAGACTCCGAGCTGTTAATGAGAATTTCATAGAAAAACCCAATAACACACTTTGCACGACCTGGGGATCGAACCAAGGACCTCTAGTGTAGCAGTCGCACTTGGGACCACTAGACTAATGAGGCAGTCATTAGTCTAGTGTCAGACGTTCGATATTATACTTATCTATTTATGCCTAGATTTCGTTTAGTCTCTGTCCATACAATGGACGTACCTTCTTACTTACTTTCTGATTCGACGGGTAAATATAGGTAAGTATATTTAGCTTGTCACGCAAAATCAGTTCGGCAAAAAGGTTCGGGGTTGGTACCCAATAGTGGTGGGCGAGTTATTGGTCCGGATCAACGGGTTAGCAGGCTTCACTGGATTAGGTGAGTGCCACATTTTTACTGAGCAAACAGTCTAGGTACTGACTTCAGACTTAAGTACTTGAGAGCTATTTTTTTAAATGATTCCAAAAAGGACAATTTCTCATGTTTTTTTTATTTATTCGTTGTGTTATTGGATAAAGTCATTAGACCGGCAAACTTTAATAGGTTTCCTCTTCGCAAAAAAAGTAGGTTTAGATTCTGAAGAGTTATCTCGAGTTGCCAACAGTTTTAGATAACATAGTGATCATTTATGGATTCCGTTTCTTTTGAGGTACCGACTGAACCAAATATTATATTATTTAAAATAACATTATTGGCTCAAATATATATTTTTATAGATTTTTGTTCATCTTTACATAGTATAAAACAAAGTCGCTGTCGCCGGCTGTCCGTCCCTATGTATGCTTAAATCTTTAAAACTACGGATTTTTTAAAGCTACGGATTAAAGCGGTTTTTTTAATAGATAGAGTGATGCAAGAGAAAGGTTTTAAGCTATTTAATATTACGCTACGACTCTTAGGAATGGGGCAACGCGGGTGAAACCGCGGGCGGGTCGGTAGTAAATAATAAAAAAAATCAAGAACAAAAAATGAGGTTTTATTGTATAAAATAAAAAATTAAATCCCACCTAAACCATTTATTAAATTCATTCACCCGAACAAAAATCCGAAGTAAAATTCTCCAGGTGATTCAGTACTTAATAGGTCAGTTTATATATTTTCATGCATTCGTTATGTCGATATATTTTGCCAACTAATGTTTACACTGCACCACACATTTGCGGTTGTTCGGGAATCCTAATAGCAATCGGTACTGCACTTGATTTGTCCAATTAGATTCATCAGTTTGAAACAGAAATAGGAATTAACAGCTTAGCCGCAAGGACCATCATAACCAGAGTCATGCATAAAATCACGTTTCAATGTAATTGCATTGTAGCGACATAGCTTTCAGTCTGCTGAATATTCATACTTGTCCAATTTTGTTAATAAATCATCATCATCATCTTAGGGTTCCGTACCGCAAAAGGAAAGAACGGAACCCTTTTAGGATCACTTTGTTGTCCAACCGTCTGTCTGTCAAAGATACTTTATCTTAGGAACGCGAGAAGGTATCGAGTTGAAATAAAAGCCATATACTCAGGTCACAGTCCCTTGAAGCTGTGAAAAAATCAAACTTCTAAGTAAGTTAACGTAAAATACGGCAGTTTATGCCGCAGAAAACGTATATTTCGACACTCTCAAGAGATTTATAGGGTATTTTCCGTTGACCTAGAACTATTAAATTTGTTGATAATACTGTCTTATAAGTACTACAAGTATAGGGAAAAATCTGAAAACTGTACATTTGTAATTAATTTTAATATGTACTTACAAATTTGTACGGAACCCTCGGTGGGCAAGTCCGACTCGCACTTGGCCGGTTTTTAAACATTATTGGCACCAATTTCGTTCCATGGGAAATTCAAACCCTTTATAACTCAATGCGCCGACGCAAAATATTGTTCAGCGACTGCATCAATAAAGATCCTGATGAAAAATTCACGTAGGTATATACCTATTCAACGATGTCCAATCCGACATGATGTAATAACGGGTTCATTCATTCATTCGTTCCTTTTATTTGCTCGGCCGCTCTTTCGGTACATTCACTCTTTGAGCGGGCTACGAAATTTTGAATTTTGAATTCAGAAGCTAGAGTGGTTTCATGTGTTCTGTGTAGCGTGATAAAAGTTTATATATGTTTTCTGTGCTAGCAATGTATATCCGTTTTTGAATGTTAATAGAAAAAAAGAATCGATGTCGTATTAAAAATCCAAAATTACAATTAAATAAAACTGTCATTTTTTGTTTACGGGTTTTTAAAATAAAAATTAAGTAGGATTTTTATTTACCTACTAGCTGACCTGGCAGACTTCGTACTGCCTCAATCGATAAATAAAAAGTAATTCCGAGCATTTTCATATTTATTCACCTTTTAAACCTTCTCTGGACTTCCACAAATAATTCAAGACCAAAATTAGCCAAATCGGTCCAGCCATTCTCGAGTTTTAGCGAGACTAACGAACAGCAATTAATTTTTATATAATACTAGTGGACCCAGCAGACGTTGTCCTGCCCTGAAAATAACCCAAAACTCGATTGCAGCGCCACCTACCGGGTCCAATTGTGAATCTAAACCATTCCCAGATCCCCTTGAACACACACAAAAAAATTCATCAAAATCGGTCCAGTCGTTTGAGAGAAGTTCAGTCACATACACACTCACAGAAGAATTATATATATAAAGATAGATAAGTATTTACATTAAGTATTAGCATTATAATTTGAAGAAACTAAATATTTTATTACGTGTTCATATTCTAGTTTTTATTTTAAGTAATGAGTTTTACAGTTTACTCCAAAATATATTACGTCGATGATACACAGTTTAACCTAATCATATCAAACAGAAATGCAAAAAAAAAACCATTCACTCAAAAAACAAAGGACAACAATAATACCCTTTCTAGAAATGAATTTTAATATTTAAAAGTAACGACCGCAATTTAATTCCCATTAAAAGTGGCTTCCGGTTATGGGGTCTAACAAATCAACCCTCTTATCCAAAAAAGTCCGCCCCTTTGAAACAAAAGGTGACGACAAGACCCCGCGCTCTACAAAAACATTCAACCCGAAGAGGTCATTTTTCATCCCACGACCTTTTGCGTCACTGTGCAGGTTAAGTACAGAAGTCAAACAGAGTTATATAAATATATATAACACGTAAGTAAAATTACTTACCTACATTTTTAAATTTATCCAAATAACTTTTGAAATGTTAACCTTTGTTAGAACAAATTTTAAACATTTTGTTTTCAATTAGATTTTTTTAGGCAATAGGCTCGCCCCCTATTACATGGGACCTAAACATACCGGCGAACTGTGGGTGTACATTAGTACGCCTCTGCCTATCCCTTCGGGGAATACAGGCGTGATGGTATGTTATGGTATGTTAGATTTTTTTATTGTCATTAAGTTTGAAAGACAAATAGAAGACCAATGGTTATAATATCAATGGATATCATGAACACTTTAACACGCTGATGCTAGTTTTGCTGCAGACTGTGATAGGTTGAAGTAACATAGGTTGTAAACCAGTATTCCTCCCACGGGGCTGGCTTAAATGCATAAATGCAAGGAATACTGCGCTATTTTACAGTGTTCAGTGTGTATCTCACTTGGTTGGCGATGGCTCTCTAGATTTATTTTATCTGAGTTAGTCTGTACAAATATTTGTACCGCTGCGGGTATCGACCATCGAGTATCGAGCTCTCGACTCCATTGTAAGCTGACGCGAGCTCTTGACATTTAGGTCGTTTGAAATCTTGATCGAGTTGAAATAAAATTTGTTGGAACAATGGACTAAAAATGTTTGTCAATGTAAGTGTTACATCTATTGTAACACTTTTGTTTAAACATGGGATAGATATTGAGATGTGCTTTAGATTTTTTTTCGAATAGCGTTATCTATTGTAGAACCAGGATTGTGAATTTTATTCATTTTGCCGCAGCCCGTATTCCCCGAAGAGATGTATTAAAGTTCAAATTCTTTTATTAGCATAAATGTGGTTATAGGCATTAGGTTTTAGTCCAGCACACTTGCTATATGATTTTTATAACAAGCAAGTTTTACATAGGGAGACAAAAAGAATACAGTTACACAATAGTAGACAATATGTACCAACAACAGCTTTACATATACAACAGCTTATAAATATAAGATATACATTATAAATCCACAGTTCGTTGCTATTGTTACGAGCTGGGGTTCGGGATAAATTTAATTAACACCAATTTCACCGAAACAACAAATATTTTAATTAACTTGACAAACACACAACAGAAATTACTGAGAGAGTCACTACAGTATCACTTATCGCACTATAATGTCGCACTTGTAATCACTTAACTTCACTTCGATATTCACTTCACCGTGTTCAGAACTAAACTGCCCCGGCCGACCCTCACGACCAGTATTTATATGAGTCACGAAGATTCTAGAATCGAACATTCTCGATAGGTCCACAAAATACGAGTAGGTAAGTACCTAAGTACCTACTTATAAACAATAGACGATAAAGCGATCGTCTATTGTTTACGGTCATTCACCTTGAACCCGGCTTTTCTTCGAATGTTCTACGTGCTTCTACGACTTATCTAGAATCTTCGTGACCCATCTCCGTACTAATAGCCACTTGGCGTAACAGTATGTTAAGTCACATGTGAGGCGATAGGTTCCTATTGCCATTAACCGGGCACAAATCCAAACTCCGAGTTGCTACTGAGAATTTCATAGAAAAACCCAATAACACTGCTGGACCTAGAAATCGAACGCAGGACCTATAGCGTAGCAGACGAGCTTGGAACCACTAGACTAATAAGGTAGTACAGTTATAAATAAGTATTGTGAAAATTTTATTTCATTCTCCAAATTCCGAACACGAATGGAACTTGATTTTCTGTTACACACTGTACTGTGTACATCTGTTCCTGTATGATAAAAACCCTGCGATTGTTTGTTGAACGCGAATATTATCCACAGATTGACTTTATGGCGACCGTTTTTGGGACACGTATGACAAGGTCAGCGAAAATCCCTTTTTCTAAATGAACCATTTTTTTATGGAATCTACCGACTGAGTTGATTATTTTGTCTTGTAACGATACTATACCATCATACGGCAAATGTACAGATAGACACACACAGTTTACGTTCAATATTTTTGTTTAATGTCCCAGTGTACCTACTGAAGCCCATTAACACTTCGACCTGGGAATCGAAGCCAGGGTCTCACACTCAGCGGCATGTGATCACCAATATGATAGCTTAATAACATCGGTACATACCATTACGCATCTGTTCCCCGAAGGGCTTATCAGAGGTGTATTGATGTACACCAACAGTTTACAAATATGTTTTATGTAAAAGATAACCCATAAATAGTTCAAATCCGATTTCTGAGGTGCTGCGGAAAATTTCCTATAAAATCTTAATTTGTAATCCTATACGACCTGGAAATATAAATCAGGACCTCAGACTACTAAGGTAGCTTAATATAATGTAAATATTATGTAACACATGTATACATACATTTTAAAGTTGTTTTTTTTATTCGTGATAGGCTTACGCTTGACCGCCAGTTCGCCTGATGTTAAGCGACACTGCGATCTACGATGGAGCGCGCTTGCCTAGTAGAAACCGATTCACTCGTAATTTAAAGACACGCAGGTTATATCCCTCGGGACGCGTATTCCACATTTCAGCAGTACGCATGATGGAGGTGGATATGTCTTCCCTACTGACACATTTTTTTTTATGGGATAGGAGGGCAAACGAGCTGACGGATCGCCTGATGGTAAGCGATTACCGCCGCCCATGGACACCCGCAACACCAGAGGAGTGACGAGTGCGTTGCCGACCTTTTAAAAGGGGATTGGGCCTCCGGTAACCTCACTCACTCGGCGAAACACAACGCAACACAACTCGGCAAACAAACAAATTAAAACAGCAACACATTACAATTATCATATTGACGCTGAAATTTAATTTAAACCATTAAGTAAATTTACCTTTCAGAAACATTTTTATTAACCTTTTGACCGCCACGTCAAAACAGAAAAACCGTGCCCTCGGCGCCAAGCTTCCGAATTTTCTATAGAAATGTGTCGTCCAGTCGCGTCGGTGGCGTGCTGGGCATATTTTGGTTTGTCGTCTATACACGACTGTGGCGGTCAAAAGGTTAAGTAACAAAGAAGTTCCACTTTGACCCAGTTAAAGGGAGGTTAAATAAAAACTTTTTGCTAAACCCGGGCTGGGGATTTCACGACGAAATGTGTCAATTTTGATTTAAGAAATCATAGCTTTGACTCTGTTGTAATATTCCTCATTAATCCCAGGGGACCATGTAATTCAGTTTGGCGAAAAGAATTAGGAATTTGGGTGTTGTCATTATTCTCTGCTATTAGTCTTTCGATATATTTTCCTCTTGACAATATTTGTGCATAATTTTATAAATAAAATTGAGAGCTCGATGTCATTTTGACGTATATCTGGAAGTTCGGAGTTTATTTTATTATTAATGAACTAAGTTTGTTTAATAAATGAAATTTGATCTCTCTCCTATAATTAAAAAGCATGAGGCTAAATATTAATTTTGAGAAGGTACTATAATGCATCTTACATAGCATGTAAAATGCATTCTTGTTGGAGTCTTCAATCCGTGGGAGAGCCATGCTTCACGAATGGGCTGGCTAAACCGGAGTGATAGAACGGCCTCACAGAAAACCGGCGTTAAACAACGCTTACGTTGTGTTTCGCCGAGTTAGTGAGGATACCGGATGTCCAATTTTAAAAGGCCGACAACGCACTTGTATCGCCTCTGGTGTTGCGGGTGTCCATGGACGGCGGTAATCGCTTACCCTCGGGCGATTCGTATGCTCGTTTGCCCCCTATCCCAAAAAAAGTTCCTAAATACTAACCCTCTGACAGCTACGTCAAAATAGAAAAATTGTGCCCTGGGCGCCAAGGTCCGAATTCATCCTTAAAAAATCGTCACCTGTGACCGTGGCGTGCTGGACACATTTTGGTTTGTCGTCTATACATGACTGGAGGCAGTCAAAGGGTTAAAATAAGATAAATTCTGACATAATTTTGAATTTGAAATTAAAACGAATACGATAAAATCATAATGAAAACTATTTCGCTGCAGGGCTCGAGCAAATTGTTTTTCTATGAAATTCTCAGTAACAGAGCTCGGTTTTGGGATTTGTACCCGCATAATGAAAAATGGACCTAAACATAATAATATAATACCGGCGAACCGTGCGTGTAAATTATACGTCTGCTTAACGCTTTGGGGAATACAGGCGTGATGGTATAAAACTCGAACTCAAACTCAATTTTTTTGTTTCAATTACTTAGACCTTATACAGGTACTTTTGAAATGTTAAAATTACATGCACGGTTCCAAATACTAAATCCTATGGAGAAGAGCCGGCAGGAAACTCCATAGATACTCTTTTAAATATATAGACCGTAATTGATGTTTACATTTTTTTATTCTATCAGTGTGAGTATTGTGGGGTTTGATGTGTGATAAAAGAAAGTTGTATATTCATAACACTAACTTTATTTAAAAAGATAAGTATATTCAAGGATTTTTGTCCTGAGTCGTTATAGAACGTACACTGAGCTAACCTTAGCGTGCCGACCACAAAGATTTCTCCTACATTGGAGATGCGTAAACACATCTCGTATGCACAAACACGCAAAACCAAGAATAACTGTTCCACCTATCTGTTAGGTTATTCAAATATTTGTTCCGTGCGGAAACCGAAGCGTCAGTGCAAAGCTAGCACTATGCGAAAATTATTATGAGAAAGAACGCCGCCATCTTTAAACTTAAGAGTCCGGCGGACTGAATTTACCTTACAAACATAATACCGAAATAAATCTTAATTTAAACACAATTTAATCATGATTTTTTTGCATTTTCCATGCTAAGATTATTAAGTTATTTTTTAGTAAAGGAAAAAATTCAATCGAGAGGTCAGAGCGTCTGGTATATCAAACCAGAAGACGCAGGTTCGAATCCTGCCCGTGATTGAATTTTTTCCTTTACTAAAAAATAACAATTTCATCATATTCTGTTATTATTTGGATTCCGATACCGTTGATCTAGGTACCTACTCTACTATATTCAAGAAAGTAATAATAATATTAATGAAACTTCATTAATATTATTATTACTTTTACCACAAAATTACCACAAATTTTCCCCAAAATCTTGCAAATTTTAAAATGTGTAAACACCATCATCAGCATAGTATATTCGGCACCCAGTGACGAAAATAAACTTTTATTAAACAATAGAAATAAGATTAGTCAACTGAGGAAAGTGAAATGGCAAAACAGTGACATGCTACGACATATAAGCTTTTTCAATTTATAAATAATTTTTTTTTTAAAACATTGCACCACGCTAGGATTTTCTCGTGTATCGTGGGTGCGTTTACAAACACAAATTCTACATACCACAAACGCCCAGACCCAGAATAACTACCTGGAGATCATGCAAATATTTGCTCCGTGTGGGGATCGAACCCACAACACGTGGCGCAGAAGCCGATCGCTCTGCCGCTACGCGAAACGTGTCGTAAAAAAATTCATGGTGTTTTTTTTACTTGTAATCTGAAAATGATTAGTTATCTTCATACCTAAAGATACGTTCTCAGATCGGAATATTTTGTGACTGCCTTATTAACCTTGTGTTCATGAGCGCGACTGCTACGCCAGATGTCCTGGGTTCGATTCCCGAGTCGAGCAAAGTTATTGAGTTTTTCTATGAAATCCTCAGTAGGATTCGGTTCGGGATGTGCCCATGGCATGTGGCCTTACCCATGGAAATGATTTGCCTCTATTACATGGGATCTGATTAGACGAATTATGGGTGTACATTTGTACGTCTCTGCCTAACCCTTCGGGGAATACAGGCATGATGGTATGATAAATACCGCTTCTTATACAAAAGTAGACCGACGCGACGTAATAGAAAAATCGTGTTTTTCAAGTATCAGTTATGCATTTCATAGGGAATTTTGGTCATAAAAAGAATAATTGAACCCGTGTTGGTGCTAATTACTTAAAACATAAAAAAAACATACCATCACGCCTGTATTCCCCGAAAGGTTAGGCAGAGGCGTACTAATGTACACCCACAGTTCGCCAGTATGTTTAGGTCCCATGTAATAGGGGGCGAGCCTATTGCCATTAACCGGGCACAAATCCAGACTCCGAGCTGCTACTGAGAATTTCATAGAAAACCCAATAACACTTTGCTCGACCTGGGGATCGAACCCACGACCTCTAGCGTAGCAGTCGCGCTTGGGACCACTAGACTAATGAGGTTGAATTAATACAATGTTTTACTTAAAACATTGAATTAATTCAACCTCATTTCATTTTCCTTCATTGAGGTTGAATTAATATTTATTTATTTATTTAATACTTTATGCACGAAATAGTACAGAGGCGGACTTAATGCTATAAGCATTCTCTACCAGTCGACCATAGGGTGATACAGAGAAAAATGTGGCAGATGCAATAACCGGGTGTGTTGATAGAAGATTAATACATAAACTATAATATACTTATATAATTATACTACCTGAAATATACACCTACATAAAAACTAAGTAAATACATTTATATACAATACATAATATATTAGTAAACATAAATATATGTTAATATTAATACAATGTTTTACTTAAAACATTGTATTAATTCAATCTGTAGTATGACGGGTTGAATTATCCTTTTGTTGGGTATGCATCCTGTATTTTTAATTAGCACCTACTTTGTTTTCTACACTGCAAGTTTTGTTATCCTACCTACGTATTAAACTTTGATAACCCTGTTTGTAGGAACTTCGCCAGTAAAATCTATTACACGCTTAAGTTTAAGTTCCTACGCTGTTAAACGTTTAACTATTAATGTTAATTCGGTTTTACTTGCAAATGTCTATTAGTTTTAATGGACTGCGACATTATGTAGTCTGATATCGCTTTGATGGCGGTAGGGATCAACTTCGTATTCAAAATAGGTTTTAAACATTTCTTGGATTTTGTCAGAAGCGACTTAGGGCGCCTGCGTGTCCGTGGGTGATGAAACCACAATGCTTTGAAGGATTTTGATATCTTATCTTTATTTGTATGGCCTATATTGCTGGCCCGCGCACAATTGTATATCGTGGTATTTATTTTAATTATTATAATTCCTGTCACATAAAATAAAACCGTAATCCCCTGGAAGGCACAAGGAGGTGTCGGGCAAAGGGGCAATGTACCACCCACAGTTCACATTAGATCTTAGTGAATAGGAGACGAGCAATTAAGTGAGCACAAATCCAAACTCCGAGCTGCTATTAAGAATTTCATAGAAAAATCCAATAACTGCTCGATCTAGGAATCGAATCCAAGACCTCTAACGTAGCACGCGCTTAGGAACCACTAGAATAATGAGGCAAGTATCTCGAGTCACTGGCTTTACGTCTCTTGAAACACACAAAAAATAAAACTACAACTATATTAAGTATTTACCAACCGTTTCAACTCCGGACGTGAATATCAGAAAGAAAACAAACAAACATGTCATGTAACAATTATTTATACAGGCCAATATTGTCAAAACATGTCGTATCTGTCTATTAATGGGACAGACAGGGCTGTCGGACTCTTGCCTGACATTTGTCGGAAGTATTGGAAAGGTTGCCATGTGATTTTGTTTAATTGGACAGGTAAGATATGTAGACTCGTTGCCTGTTGCTATAACATATATTTCCACAAATAAAAAATCTTGCATACTTAATACAAAAAAAAGATTAAAGAGTAGCTTCTGCCCGAGATTTCGTCTGCGTGAATTTCAGAATTGGGTTCGACCTGGATAAATAGCCTACGTCCTACACACACGCCTTTTCCCCATAGGTGTAGGTAGAAGTAACAGAACGTCACTTGCTACGATTCTTCCATACCTCTTATGCTCTATCCACATTCATACATCTTCTCATACATACGCGCCGGTTGCAAGTACTACGCAACTTCCCTTTTTGCAGGATCTCACCGGTCAGGTCGGTGTATGTTTTTCTAGGGTTTTGTTTTATAAATCCTTTTCCTTAATCGTCTTTCATCAATTCTCTCGACATGCTCAAACCATCTGATGGTATGGGCATGGTTTTGGCCTACGTCCTGTCCAGACTATATACATCTCTGACGACTCCTAAAAGGTTTACTTGCATATTTAAAATTAAAAGGTACCAGGGCCACACAATGAAGCGATCGCCTGTAATTGTCTTGGTGAATGTCACGTTAGGATTCGTGATAGTATGTACGGCTTTTAGTCTGTATGATTCTGACATAACCTGACGCTTCCCCAGGTGGCAGACGATCCATGAGGATTTCCCGTACTTAAAAAAAAAGGACACAAAGAAGAATTTAAGGATTTTGTTGTGTATGCGATGCGTAGCACCAATTTAGATAAAAACAAACAAGTAAAACCTACCTTATTCGCGTGTTGAAAACGCTTAAAATAATTCGCTTAAACAGGAGAATGCAAATTAAGTAGCATCTCATTATATGGAGTGCTTGCTACCGGTTCAACGATAAGTATAATTTTGAAAATAACGGTGGCTTTAACATGGTGAAATTTCAGGTCAAACAAGGGTCTAACTTTGATTTTGACTGATTGGGTGTAGGAATTGTACAAGAGAGAGAGATAGTTAGTAGAAGTTAGGTTTAGTGCTAATTATTTTATTTATTTTTTCAAAGGAAGACCAGCATAATTTTGCCAATTATTGTAAACGTAAAAGATAAGTATCAGAAAGCCAATAATAGATCTTCACAGATAAGTAATTACTTACTTAAGACATTTTATATTATTTTAGGTCAATAAATAATAAACTAAGTTAGAGTTAAATTAGTTTTTAATATGGATCTTAATTGCATGTTTCTGTCACCTGGTTTGCAGACAATTTTTGCTTTTGTTTTCTCTAAGATCCACTTACTACATCTGGATGAAATACTAAATTATTTTCTTTCTTCCTTGTTTAAAAAGAGATGGGGGACACACACGGGATGCTAGGCAACAGTCGCATTTAAAATTACACTTTCGGATGAAAGTTCAATAAATAAACTTTCACTGGGTCTAGTGTTGTGCTCGGCTATTTTTAATCGACTCCAACAAAGGCATATGAAACGGTTACACTAGTGTTTTATAGCATGACTCTCTGGAACAAGTTTTTATATGAGTATCTCTTATGTGTGGATATAATTTTGTGTAGTTTGTTTTTAACGCTGAATTCGAAAAAACTCAAAACATTCGAAACTTTCGAAAATCGAAGTTATGTTTTGGGGTTCCACAAGGGAGTAGAATGGGTCCAATTTATTCATGTGATGTTATGTATATATACAAATAAAATATTATTGATGATGTTGAGTTTTTTTAATGCATACATTATATCAAACTATTTGTGCTAAGAATATAGGTAAGCACAAAGCTTAAAATAGATTCCAGCTTCGCTTGAATAAAACATGAATTATCCGTACGGTACAGCTACCACAAGCTACGTCAACATTTTCTTCTAGATTACTGTTTTTGGACAAACCAGTTATTTTTTTATCTCAACGTAAACGTTTAACAGAAGATTTCACAGAAAAATGAAGCGTAATTTGCGTAAATTACTAAAAGGCATGCAGCTTTAGCGTCAGCGTTATTATAAATCTCAAAATAGGCCAAAATATAATCTCATTTTAAGTACTAAATACTTTTTCCAAGCTGAAGTATGTCAAGTATTTTTTTTTATATATATATTTTTTTGCGTATAGATTCTTAACTTTCTGCAGTCTTTATTTTTCAAACGTTATTGAAAATTTTATCAGTTACACCCACCCCACCCAGGTGGTAAATATTTGTCGTGTCTGTTAAATACAAAACTATAAATAATATGTTTTTGTATGCGGAAATGTGTAAAGTCCTAGTACCTATTTATTTTTTGGTTATGAGCACCTTTTCGCAAAGAAAAATAATATTATGTGAATATTTAACACCGTATGTCAATGTTTGTTCCCAAGACATACTAACAGGTTTGTTATCAAAACATCTGCCTACGTTTCCTGTCCTTATCTGGATATCCTTAACATAACCCGTCAAGCGAATCTGCTCCTTAATCCCTAATTCTAACGACTTTAATCGCATGATAGGTTAAAGCTGTGTTTATGTTAACACGCGTATACGGGTAAACATTTTGATTCGCTTTCTTAAATAAAGGGAGATTGTTAAGATAATTGTTTATATCGTATTACCAGCTTTAAGACGTTCAAAATTGGTAAGGAAAATTTCCTATAATCACCACGCTTCGCAAACAAACGAATTGGATTACAATGATGGAGTGTGATTAAATCTGTCTCAATTTCCTCGTTGCTACTGATTTAGTTATTAACAACATGGCAATTGACATCCGTATTTCTATCATACCCATAACAATCTCAATATTGAGAAATATCTATAATTTTTTTACTCTTATTTTTTTTTCTTATCATGGCAATAAATGGAAAGTTATGACATGAAAGGTTATAAAAAATTGAATAGAAATTGTTGACTTACATAAATGCTTCTATAATTTTAAGTATTCTTTCAGTCTCTCTCTCACATACACACAGTAAACACAGTAAAACTGTTTAGCGCCAGTGTTATAAGTAAGGGTGGTAGTTCACCAGGCTGATTATTACCTAGGTTCCACTACCAAGCCTGCTGGGTTCTGTTGACTTTTTGACACACACATTTCTTCTGGAGGAAGTTTTGGTATTCTTAGCCTTATAAAAGAATATTGTGTCCGAACACTAATGATTCCTACAAATAACAATCTGCAACAATTAAATGACATTAAATCTCCTAAATAAAAATACTTAATTCGCAGTATATTACTGCGTATTCAAATCAACAATAAATAAAAAATACTATATTCAATTACACATAATAATAATAAATAATTAAACGATAAATCTATTTGTGATAATTAAAATACATAAATTAACTAATTAATTTACAATAAAACATATTGAAACTCTCCCTCTCTCCTACTTTACTTAATTTTACTATGCTGTGCCCGACAGGGTCCATAATTGATCCCTAGATATAAGTTTACCACCTGTGTATACATTATGGAACGCAATAAATTTGATTTGATTTGATTTCTGTGAAACAAGCTAACAGACAAGGAAAGGAGCCGCCTGATGGTAAACGGCAACCGCACTCTATAGACTTCTGTAACACCAGTAGTATCACTAGCGCGTTGTCATCTTGAGACCACAGTCTAAGTTTCACCCAGTCATTTTACTGGCTACACTGTCCCTTAAATGCACAATACTGCAACGGAATCCTACCGTCTATGACCATGATTCAATTTTGATCCATCAATCGTCTCATTCATACAACAGGTCCATCAAAATGGTTCAATAATCAATAGGCATACAATAATAGGTCAAAGTCAACCATTGTGGACGGAAGCCATAAAACCCATTGAAATGGGATCGGACAAAAAATCTGCAAGGTGGGTCTGGCCTACCTGTTCAATACCATTGTTGGTTGGATGAATGGATTCCAGAAATGATTGAAATTGTTCCAAATCGTATACATTACTCTCTATTGTTATTTTTATCTTTGAATATTTCGTATTGTTGTTTGAACGCGTAAATTTTACAACAGCGTTTATTAGATTGATCCATATTTTTGCCTTTAGTTTTGTGTGTACATTTGTGCTTGAGATATTGTAGTTTTATAGTTATTGTAGATAGGGACATCCAATTTGCTATTAACAGAGCATAAATCCAAGCCCTGAGCTTCAACTTGCAAAACAACATTGAACACTGCTCTTCCTGAGTGAGAGTGAGAATCGAATCCAAGACCGCACGCATCTCAGCAAATAAGGCAGTTCAAAACCATTTCGCCGCGTCTTTATGTAGGTATACAGTATGTTGTTTTATCTTTAGCTTTATCCGCTCCGCTCGTGTTATGCAAACATCCCTTTATGCTAGTTCTAGCTGCGCGAACTAAGACGTCGAGTAGCAATAAACCATTAAACTACTACACTTTAAACTTTATTGCTATGACGTTAAAGTTTACATTCGCTTTTACGACTTCTATCTGTATTAGTTCATTCATTGTACATCATAGCTGAGATTCAGAAGGATAATTATCTATCTATTACTAGATATACACCGGTTTCACCCGCTTTGCTCAGTTTCTGAGGTTCATAGAGTGATGTCAAATAACCTAATAAACTTTCTCAAGAATCATTCCATCTACTGTTGAAAACCATATTATAAAAATCAGTTCGGTAGTTTTTGAGATTTGACAGACGCGACGGGAGGATTTTCTATAATAAGTATATAATTGTACAATATTATTAAGCGTGGCCCATTAACACAGTTTCAAACTAATTTTTATGCATATTCATATGAGTTCATAGAAAAATAAACATAAATTCCGCGAATAGAAGATATGATTTTCTATTTAGTGTAAGAAAATTAATATAAATTACTACTTTGGAAGTTTTTGTTGGCACAATTGACAACCAGGACTGATGACTTAACGTACACTCCGAGGTACGGAGGAATTTCGATGGGTTAATGGTCACCCATCAATAAACTGACCGCTGCAAGCTCAGCCTTGTAAACCTTGATCAGTGTTATTACTTAGCTATAAGGTCCTTCTGTCAATATCTGTGATATCTAATACATACCTACATACAATAAAGCTCAAATAGTTAACTATTCAGTGCAAGTGTTGGGTCTTATCGATAAATTTTGTCGATAACAAGATTGCAAGAATTCCATTTTATATTACAGTGTCACTGCCAAGTAAAATGAAAAATATATTTGCCATGATATGGAATTCAGGTTATCAGAATGGATTTCAAATATCATTTATTTGTGATTGCTTTTGCGGCTCAGCTGTCTGTATTGATGGCGAATGGTTTAATGAGAGTTTTCTAATTTCATATTTGGTATTGTAGATTTTTTTATACCACTAAAGTGGCAACCAAGCATACGGCCCGCCTGATGGTAAGCGTTTGCCGTAGCCTATGGACGCTTGCAACATCAGGGGTATCACTCGCGCGTTACCGATCAACCCATTATATAGTCTCACTGCTGGGCACGAGTCTCCTCTCAAATGAGAGGGATTATTAGGCTATAGTCCACCACGCTGGGTTAGTGCGGATTGGCAGACTTCACACGCTGTCGAGAAAATCTCTCAGGTATAAGATGATTTCCTTCATCGTTTAAGCGTGTGATAAATAACTATTAATACGCACATAACTGAAAAGTCAGAGGTACGTGCCTTGGGTTCGAACTTGAGACCTTTGACTAGGTAGTCCAACGGTCATACATACCATCACGCCTGTATTCCCCGAAGGGTTAGGCAGAGGCGTACTAATTTACACCCACAGTTCGCCGGTATGTTTAGGTCCCATGTAATAGGTGGCGAGCCTATTGCCATTAATCCAACGGTCATATCACTAGATTATCACTGCTTGCAATTTTAAAATGTTGTCTTAATCATTGCATTTTACAATTTAAATATAAGTATAATATTAATAAAAATACTATTATTATGTACCATAAAACTTGTTCTAATATTTGACTTAATTTTTTCTGCAAATTAATTAAGTACCTAATATAAATTCAACCATTTCAACAGAGTAAAATACCGTACGCAACCAGTTCAGGTAATTAAAAATGAGATGACAGGTTTTATGTTCATTTGAAACATTATTTAGAATCTTAGATTATACAGTGTGTCCGGACATGGACTAGCGATATTCTAAATACTTAAATATAAACTATTTTAAAGTACAATTACACTCTAGGCTTGGGTCCAATACACTTCAACGCTATGTGGCAGCCATTTTGTTGAAACATGCTCTATGCGAGTACAAAAAATATGATATATCCCAAAGTTTTAGTCATACTGAGATAAAAATAGGCTTATTCGAAAGGCAATAATATTGTCTACCATCTGCATTATAAAGCAATGTGTTTACAATTCCATAACTTTGGCATATATATCATATTTTTTGTACTCGCATAGAGCATATTTCAACAAAATAGCTGCCACATAGCGTTGAAGTGTATTGGACCCAAGCCTAGAGTGTAATTATATTTTAAAATAGTTTATATTTAAGTATTTAGAATATCGCTAGTCCATGTCCGGACACACTGTATACTAGCTTCTGATATTTACTACACGAAATAAAACTACTTTTTATGGATTTTATTGCGTTGTATTGATATTATTTAATTCCCGACGTTTTGGATACTTCACGGCATCTATAATCAATGGTAGACAACACCTCAGGTCTATCTGAAACAAAGGATCCGGAACGTCGGGGATTAAAAAAATAGCAATACGAGATAATCCGAAAAAAATAGTTTTATTTCAATTATTTAGTTAAGTACCAGAGTTAACTGTGATAAGAAAAACCTATGACCGGCTCCACATGTTGTCCTCAACGGCAGGTTCGTGCACCGGCAGCTTACGTGTGGATCAGTAAATTGCAATGGCGCCAACACCCATCTAGCTGGCTGACTCATTTTGATTGGTTCAGTTGTCTTTTCTAGAATTTTGATTGGTCTACGTCACAGCCTTGCAAGAGCGGAGGAACTATAAGATAGAGAAAGGTACCTATTGGCCGCGCTCTTTCTAGAGAGTGGTCAATTTCATACGGTTATTGCTCAGTAGGGATCGAAAATTTCGCAGACAGTATGTAAAAAATCATATGAAAAAAATTTTTTTAAGACCATCCTGCGACTTTTTCACATAGCTTGCTCGAAATCGCATTTTCTTCATGATTTCATTCTAAGTACCTAGCCAAATAGCAAATAATAAAATATAAATGATTTTGAATGAGAATTCGTTGCGGACGAAAAGTAGCAGGCTGCGAAATATCACAAATATCGCATGTGAAATCGCTGTGACGAATAACCATAATTTCATCAAATGAAAGGTAGCTCAATAATTTCCGTGCGTAATTCTCAAGCCATTCTTTATGTCTACGGTGTTTTAACCCTTCATCGCCGTTGCGTAAAAAAGGTTAGAAGAGGTCTTCCTGTCTTGTCACGACGGACCTGTTTCGCACGCTCTGTATAAGGAATGGAAATCAAGTGATATATTCTATCTTTTTATTTGAAGTCGGGAGATAATGAAGTAATTTCTAGTTATTATTTTAACAGGTTTGAAGCGGCGGTAGCCTAATGGCTAGGCCGTCGGACTTGCGATCATGTGGTTGCCGGTTCGAACCCCACCTCACTACCGACGTGAACACACTCGTAACACAAGCATTTAGCTTAGCACGAGGGGTTAACAAGAATACTAGTAATGTGCGAGCCACATAGCTAGTAAGCTTTTTTTTTTTTAATAAAAAAGGTTTACTTACAAGTTTTATAACTGCCTCATTAGTGTAGTTGTCGTAAGTGCGATCTGCTGCGCTAGAGGTCGTGATTAGATTGCCAGGTCGAACAAAGTGTTATGTGCCCGGATTTAAGAGTCAATTACTTATGAGACAACTAAATACTGCTTTGTAAGACCTTATCTTTATATATATAATTCTTCTGTGAGTGTGTATGTGACTGAACTTCTCTCAAACGACTGGACCGATTTTGATGAAATTTTTTGTGTGTATTCAAGGGGATCTGGGAATGGTTTAGATCAAACGACTGGACCGATTTTGATGAAATTGGGGATCTGGGAATGGTTTTGTCCGCTGTCCGCTGTATTTCGCTTTATACGTAGCGAAGCACGTACCGGGCCGCTAGTTATTTATAAATATTTTAGGGGCCCTTAGTGACAATGTGTCCAGTTAAAATGTGTAATAATATTATTCATGGTTGCTTACAATAAGTTGAAACCAATGTTGGTAATTTAATGTCAAACAAATAAAATCGTATCTCTTAAATCCCGGGAAAAAAAACGTCATGATTATTATTCTGAGATTTCGGAGGTATTATCCACTCCATGCTACTTACTAAGAGTTTAGGTAAATATATTCTATCTAATATTCAGATCAGTGCTAATAATAAACACGTATCGTCGGCATATCAAGGTAAATACAACGTTATGACAAAATGAAACCACAGCCTTATACCTACATTATACAAATCTAACAAACCAGTTTGAAATAGGATATTATGGCACTTAATTAAAAAAGAAAAAATAATAATTATGACTTCCCATACAAGTTGGTCAGCGTAATAATTTAATTTGAATTGGAAGTTGTTTATTTTTAGGGTTCCGTGCCTCAGAAGGAAAATCGGGACCCTTATAGGATCACTTTGTTAACCGTCCGTCCGTCTGTCTGTAAAGACCCTTTATTTCGGGAAAGCGTGGCGGTATTGAGTTGAAATTAAAACCATATACTCAGGTCTAGAGTCCCTTGGAGCTGTGAAAAACATAAAAAATACGGCCATTTATGCCATAAAAAACGTATATTTCGACACTCTTAAGAGAATCAAAATTTATAGGGTATTTACTGGTGACCAAGAACTATGAAATTTGGCAAGTAATGCCGTCATATACTACAAGTATTTAGAAAAATCTGAAAACTATACATTTGTAATTGTTTATAGTAAGTATGTGCCTACAAATTTGTACGGAACCCTCGGTAGGCTAGTCCGACTCGCACTTGTTCTGTTTTTTTTTTTAAATATTAATTTATTGAATTATAATATATGTAAGTATATTTATGTCGCAGCCAACTACCTGAATTACCCATTCAATGAACAGCCTAGTCTTTTAACCGACGTAAAAAAAGGAGGTGGTTTTCAATGTATGTTTGTTACCACAGAACTCTGTCATTTTATAAATCGGTATTCGGTAATAAAACATGTAGATTCATTCAGATCATGTAAGAGTTTCCTCTCAGAATGAGAGGGATTAGTCTATAGTCCACCACGCTAGCCTAATGCGGGTTGGCAGACTTCACACGCCGTTGAGAATATCTCTCAGGCATGCAGGTTTCCTCACGATATTTTCCTTCACCGTTTAAGCGCTTGATAATTAACTATTAATACGCACATAACTTCTAAAAGTCAGAGGTGCGTGCCTTGGATTCGAACTCGAGACCTTTGACTTGGCAGTCCTATGGTCATATCACTAGGCTATCACTTAGTCACCTCACCTTATACAATAATAATTATTTTTTAAAAAGCTTAGGTACTAGCAGTATTCTTGTTAACCCCTCGTGCTAAGCTAAAATGCTTGTGTTACGAGTGGGTTCACGTCGGCAGTGCAATGGATGTGTTTTGAACCGGCAACCACATGATCGCAAGTCCTACGGTTTAGCCATTTGGCTACATATAGAACAAAATAATCTTTATTGTGCACCCTAAAAGAAATGAGATAACAATGAAGAAAGAAAAATAATGATTAAAATTACATAAATGTAATAAGATATTAATTTATACTTAGACCTACACATAATAATATATATTTGAACTAATAATATATAATGTAAATAATGAATAATGATTAAATCTCTACGTATATAAAATCTATAATAATAATAATAATCTACCCATTATACTGTCCCACTGCTGGGCACGGGTCTCCTCTCAGAATAAGAGGGATTAGGCTATAGTCCACCACGCTGGCTTAGTGCGGGTTGGCAGACTTCACACGCCATCGAGAAAATCTCTCAGGCGTGCAGGTTTCCTCACGAGGTTTTCCTTCACCGTTTAAAGCGTGATAATTAACTATTTAATACGCACATGACTTCGAAAAGTCGGCCTTGGGTTCGAACTCGAGACCATTGACTTGGCAGCCAAGCCAACGGTCATACCACTAGGCTATCACTGATATATATATATAGGTATATAATCTATACCTATAATAAAAAAGTAACAGGCCGATGTCTGTACATTATGGATAATTAAAGAAAAACTAATGGGAGTCTTAATTAGAGCAACAGAAGCCAAAGTAACGATTTTTAGATTTTTTGTCTGTCTGTATGTCTTCAATGTTGTTACGTGCATCACGTAAAAACGACTGCAAGGAATTAAATGCAGTTTTCACCGTTAAATTGCTAGAGGTCTCACTTAAAATCTGTTGCATGTTTCATCTTGATACGCCGCCTAGAATCGGACTTATAGTATGTTAATCTTTTTGGGACATGAGTGAAACTACGTGAAATATATGCAATATTACATGACTAGCGAAAGTAGCCGGAAATACAAGATTATATAGATAGGTTAACAGAAAAGACAGTAACATATTTAATGAGTCAATGCTTAGACTTATCCAAAATCCATCTATGTAATTTCAAAACGGCGTTTAGTTCCTGCCTACATCCTGCAGCCAAATAGCGTGATGTACAATTTCATGTTCCGGGCAGCAAACTCAAACACCACTAATTATAAAGAAAACGTGTGTTTGTTTGTATATCCCTGTTCTCGGAAATTGTTGGGTTAGAAATGTTATTCTAAGTTCGCCGCGTCACGCGACGTCGGTGTGTGGTTTTGTCGCAATTTGTTTTGATTAATTAGATTTTGTTCAAAGGTAGATTATGTTTTCTCGTTAATTTACGGTGGAAATGTCAATTAGGAAAGCTTGTTTTGCTGTGTCACCTTGCTTAATTGAATGACGTCACGCGTATGCTGTGCGGGGAGGATGTCATTCGCTTTTGATTTATAATCAAATGATTATTTCTGCGTAATTAGATTTGTATCAGTGTGACCGCTATGCTAGAAAACACTGCTCGACCTGGGAATCGAATCCAGGTCCCCCCTGGATTCGATTCCCAGGTCGAGCAGTGTTTTGTATGAAGATCTCAGTAGTAGCTCGAAGTTTGGATAGTTCCCTTTTCCTTTGGTCTGCCTAAACTTTCCGGGATTAGGCGTAATACTATGTTTTGTTAGTAAATTAACATAACATACATTCACGACTTTTCCTCACAGGGGTAGACAGAAACTACAGAATGCCACTTAGTACGATTCTTGCATACTGCTTTTGCTTTGTTTGAGAGTACAATTAGATCGGTGTATGTCCTTCTAGGGTGAAATCTACCAATGCTGCCTTTGAAATTGAAGCGGCGGTAGCCTAATGGCTAGGGCGACGGATTTGCGATCATGTGGTTGCGGGTTCGAACCCCACCCATTGCACTACCGACGTGAACCCACATTAACGTAACGCAAGCATTAAGCTTAGCACGAGGGGTTAACAAGAATACTAGTAATGTGCGACCCACATTGCTAGTAAGCTTTTTAATAAAAAAAAAGAAATTCGCTTTATAAATTAAGTACCTATGTAGATTGTTAGTAAGTAAAAGCTGGGCGTTTGTGTATGTGAGAATTTGTGTTTGTAAACGCACCCACGATACAGGAGAAAATCGTAGTGTTCAGTTCAATTTTTTTTTATGGGATAGGAGGTCAAACGAACAGACGGATCACCTGATGGTAAGCGATTACCGCCGCCCATGGACACCCGCAACACCAGAGGAGTCACAAATGCGTTACCGACCTTTTAAAAGAGGATTGGGCCACCGGTAACCTCACTCACTCGGCGAAACACAACGTAAGCGTTGTTTAACGCCGATTTTCTGTGAGGCCGTGGTATCACTCCGGTCGAGCCGGCCCATTCGTGCCGAAGCATGGCTCTCCCACGTAAAAAAATAAAATTAAAAAAAAAACGGTGTTTGGTTCGATAAGTTAGGCTCGACAACATGGGACCTAACCATACCGGCTAACTAACTGTGGGTGTAAATTAAGAACGCCTCTGCCTAACCCTTCGGGGAATACAGGCGTGATGGTATGTTATGTTATCATGAATAATTTTTTATAGCAACTATTCTACCACATATCATTTACGTTTCCTCCGACGGCACTATAATCCCTTTCTAGCGTCTCGGAGCAAGACAGGCAGGCTACTTGGCACACATTCCGCGTACATGACGTCATTTACCCCGTTGGCTACAAAAGATACTCTATTACGACGTGCATGTATAAAGTTGAGTAATGTTTGCTTTGTGACGTTCGTACTGAGTTGAGCTATAGTGTTAAATTGTGTGTTTTAACTTTGAAGAAGGTTACATACAATACTTACGTATTATTGTTTTATTGATATCTACATCTATACTACTCGTAATAAAGAGGTAAAGTTTGTGAGGTTGTAGGGGGTAAACTCTGGATATACTGTACCGATTTTGAAAATTCTTTTTGTGTTGGATAGTCCATTTATCGAGGAATGTTATAGGGCCTATAACCTAATTTAAACCTAATTCCTTCCTAAGGAACCGAGCAGCGCGGGTGAAACCGCGAGCGGATCGCTAGTAATATATAAACTTACGCCTTTTTCCGGCAGGGGTAGACAAAAATTACAGAACGCCAATGTCTTACGAGATTTTACTTTTCTTAAAAAAATTAACTAGCGTTCGAAAATGCGATTGCGGTCCTTGGTTGGATTCCCAGGTCCAGCAAAGTGTTATTGGGTTTTTTCGTATGCTGTGCGGGGAGGATGTCATTCGCTTTTGATTTATAATCAAATGATTATTTCTGCGTAATTAGATTTGTATCAGTGTGACCGCTATGCTAGAAAACACTGCTCGACCTGGGAATCGAATCCAGGTCCCCCCTGGATTCGATTCCCAGGTCGAGCAGTGTTTTGTATGAAGATCTCAGTAGTAGCTCGAAGTTTGGATAGTTCCCTTTTCCTTTGGTCTGCCTAAACTTTCCGGGATTAGGCGTAATACTATGTTTTGTTAGTAAATTAACATAACATACATTCACGACTTTTCCTCACAGGGGTAGACAGAAACTACAGAATGCCACTTAGTACGATTCTTGCATACTGCTTTTGCTTTGTTTGAGAGTACAATTAGATCGGTGTATGTCCTTCTAGGGTGAAATCTACCAATGCTGCCTTTGAAATTGAAGCGGCGGTAGCCTAATGGCTAGGGCGACGGATTTGCGATCATGTGGTTGCGGGTTCGAACCCCACCCATTGCACTACCGACGTGAACCCACATTAACGTAACGCAAGCATTAAGCTTAGCACGAGGGGTTAACAAGAATACTAGTAATGTGCGACCCACATTGCTAGTAAGCTTTTTAATAAAAAAAAAGAAATTCGCTTTATAAATTAAGTACCTATGTAGATTGTTAGTAAGTAAAAGCTGGGCGTTTGTGTATGTGAGAATTTGTGTTTGTAAACGCACCCACGATACAGGAGAAAATCGTAGTGTTCAGTTCAATTTTTTTTTATGGGATAGGAGGTCAAACGAACAGACGGATCACCTGATGGTAAGCGATTACCGCCGCCCATGGACACCCGCAACACCAGAGGAGTCACAAATGCGTTACCGACCTTTTAAAAGAGGATTGGGCCACCGGTAACCTCACTCACTCGGCGAAACACAACGTAAGCGTTGTTTAACGCCGATTTTCTGTGAGGCCGTGGTATCACTCCGGTCGAGCCGGCCCATTCGTGCCGAAGCATGGCTCTCCCACGTAAAAAAATAAAATTAAAAAAAAAACGGTGTTTGGTTCGATAAGTTAGGCTCGACAACATGGGACCTAACCATACCGGCTAACTAACTGTGGGTGTAAATTAAGAACGCCTCTGCCTAACCCTTCGGGGAATACAGGCGTGATGGTATGTTATGTTATCATGAATAATTTTTTATAGCAACTATTCTACCACATATCATTTACGTTTCCTCCGACGGCACTATAATCCCTTTCTAGCGTCTCGGAGCAAGACAGGCAGGCTACTTGGCACACATTCCGCGTACATGACGTCATTTACCCCGTTGGCTACAAAAGATACTCTATTACGACGTGCATGTATAAAGTTGAGTAATGTTTGCTTTGTGACGTTCGTACTGAGTTGAGCTATAGTGTTAAATTGTGTGTTTTAACTTTGAAGAAGGTTACATACAATACTTACGTATTATTGTTTTATTGATATCTACATCTATACTACTCGTAATAAAGAGGTAAAGTTTGTGAGGTTGTAGGGGGTAAACTCTGGATATACTGTACCGATTTTGAAAATTCTTTTTGTGTTGGATAGTCCATTTATCGAGGAATGTTATAGGGCCTATAACCTAATTTAAACCTAATTCCTTCCTAAGGAACCGAGCAGCGCGGGTGAAACCGCGAGCGGATCGCTAGTAATATATAAACTTACGCCTTTTTCCGGCAGGGGTAGACAAAAATTACAGAACGCCAATGTCTTACGAGATTTTACTTTTCTTAAAAAAATTAACTAGCGTTCGAAAATGCGATTGCGGTCCTTGGTTGGATTCCCAGGTCCAGCAAAGTGTTATTGGGTTTTTTCTATGAGATTCTCAACAGTTTGAAGTTTGGATTTGGACTTGACCTACCTAAACTTATCGTTGAACTGTGTATATACAGCAGTATATCTCTGCCTAAACCTTCGGAGAATACAAGCGTGATGATGGCATGTTTTTTATAATAAATATAAAATTGAATAACATTACTGCGGCATGGAAATTTTAAAGAAAATTTTCTTTTTATAAAGTTAAAAAATATCTTGAATCCAGATAAAATTTTCAACTCCAAGAAAGTCACTCAAAGATAAACGATCTTAGGTTTTTGAAGTTTATTCATCAAGCAAAGTGAGTTAAGTACTATCTAGACTGGAAATCAGAAGAAAAAATGACCTAGAACTAAAAGTCTGGTGTTGTTAGGAGATAAATTATTTTTACTTGATCGCGTTATAAAAAGATAGTGTTATATTGAAATAAACTAGTTTTTGTGCATTCTATTGCCTCATTAGTCTAATGGTCCCAAGCGCGATTGCTACGCTAGAGGTCCAATTCGATTCCCAGGCCAAGCAAAGTGTAATTGGGTTTTTCTATGAAATTGTCAGCAGCAGCTACGACACGTGTGGCGCAGTGGCTGAGCGATCAGCTTCGTCGCTACGTGTTGTGTCTTCGATCCCCACACGGAACAAAAATTTTTATGATGTACAAGTAGGTGTTCCGGGTCTGGGCGTTTATGTATGTGAGAATTTGTGTTCGTAAACGCACCCACGATACAGGAGAAAATGCTAGTGTTGCATCGTTTTATTAAAAAAAAAAGTAAGTTAGGCTCGACAACATGGGACCTAAACATACCGGCGAAATGTGGTACGGTGTACAATTAGTACGCTTCTGCCTTACTCTTCGGGGAATATAGGCGTGATGGTATGTATGTATTGATATTATTTAATTCTGCTAGTAATTTTAACATTAAGACGTCCAACATCTCAGACAAACGATTATGTATTTTTTCCTGTGTGTGTGTGTGTGTGTGGACGGGTTTGAATACTGTTCCTCACTGCCTTTAAGACAGGCATACCGTAAGAGGTGTGAAAATACCTGGTTTGCTCGGTGGTAGGACCTCTTCGGGTCTGACTGGCTGGCGACCACCCATATGTCGGAGTCAAACACCGTAAAACACCTTGGTGTGTGTTTCGCCGTAAAAGCCAGTTCCCCTCGGTTGCTTCAGTCCGTAGGGGCTCTTAAGGGTCGGCAACGCATCAGCAACTCTTCTGGTGTTGCAGGTGTCCATGGGTGACGATGACTACTTGCCACCAAGTGGCTCGTCAACTCGTTTGCCGACTTAACCCATAAAAAATAAAAAGAAACGTCGGGAATTAAATAATATCAATACAACGCGATAAAATCCGTATAAAGTATCTTTTTGTGATTTTTTTTGCATTTTCCATGCTAAGATTATTAAGTTATTTAATAGTAAAGGAAAAAATTCAATCGCGGGCAGGATTCGAACCTGCGTCTTCTGGTTTGATATACCAGACGCTCTGACCTCTAAGCCACCGCGAACCCTACCCGCATGATTGAAATTTTGCCTTCACATTCTGAATTTACGTCATAAGGTGACGTTTGGTGATATCTATGAGAGGCAAGTTACCTTACCTTTCAACCGACACGACTTACTTTACAGTCAGTTCAGTGTCGTACGATGCCACCCTACCTTTTAACTATCTTTTTGTGATTTTTTTGCATTTTCCATGCTAAGATTATTAAGTTATTTAATAGTAAAGGAAAAAATTCAATCGCGGGCAGGATTCGAACCTGCGTCTTCTGGTTTGATATACCAGACGCTCTGACCTCTAAGCCACCGCGAACCCTACCCGCATGATTGAAATTTTGCCTTCACATTCTGAATTTACGTCATAAGGTGACGTTTGGTGATATCTATGAGAGGCAAGTTACCTTACCTTTCACATGCGGGTAGGGTTCGCGGTGGCTTAGAGGTCAGAGCGTCTGGTATATCAAACCAGAAGACGCAGGTTCGAATCCTGCCCGCGATTGATTTTTTTCCTTTCCGTATAAAGTAGTTTTATTTCAATGTCTAATATTCGCGTAAGTGTCAGAAATCAGTAGATAGTGTGATGTTTATCACGCATATTTTTGCATGGTTAATATTAGAGAAAGTTTGACTGGATTAATTGATTTACATTAACATCTAACATAATTATTTAACTGCCTTATTATTCTAATGATTCAAATCGCGACTGCTACGATCCTTGGTTCGATTCGCAGTGATATTGAGTTTTTCTATGTAGCAGCCCGGGGTTTGGATTTGTGCCTGGCTAATGGCGGCAGGCTTGCCCATTATTAGGTATATGATACCTAAACTTACCGAATGATGGATATACATTATTACTCTTCTGCCTAATCCTTCAGAAATGCTGGCGTAATGGTACAGTGCCGCCGAAATACTATCAAGCGTAATGGTACAGAACAGCTACATATATCAAATAACTTAATTATAAGGACAATAATCACGTATGCGAAACAATTTCTACGCCGAGTTTTTATAAATATGTTTTGTTTTAAAAATAGCTTACTAGTAATGTGGGTAGCACTAAGACGGACAAGTCTTGAATCGCGTAAGTGAAGTTTGCAACTTGGATATATACAACCGCCCGACATCAGCCGTCGGGCCGAGGCCCGCCAGGCATAACACCCGCCTGGTTGGAGTGAGGAGCCCCTCCACACTAGTATTCTTGTTAACCCCTCGTGCTAAGCTAACTGTTTGTGTTACGAGTAGGTTCACGTCGGTGGTGTAATGGGTGGGTTTCGAACCGGCAACCACATGATCGCCAGTCGAACGCCCTAGCCATTAGCTACTAAAATTCTATTCGCTTCTAAAATTTAAATTATATTAAAAATTTACCATGGCAAAATCACTTGCGGATAACTTCAGATACCTCAGTTATTTTGGGGGTATTGTATGTTATGTTGCTGTTATGGTAGCAACAAGATCTCGATACCGATTTTTCCGATTATGTTCCAAACAGGGTCGTACAATCCGTAATATGACAGGACTGTTGGTATTTTTGTGTTGGATAGTCCATTTATCGAAGAAGGTTATAGGCTTTATACCATCACGCTACGCCTCTTAGGAACGGAACAGCGCTGGTGAAACCGCGAGCGAGTTGCTAGACTTGCTAGTATAATATAATTTTGCTATAATGTGCCTAGACAGCAATTTTCCATTTAGTAGAGAAATACCCAAATAAGTCATTTATTCAAGCATAGGCTATGTAATTATAACTTTGTGAATTACCGTAATCAATTAGTGATATTAAATGAAGTGGTAATTAAGTAAGCAGAAGAATTTATTGGACTTTTAACTTAGAATCAATTAGAGAAGAGATACCATCATTATCACGCCTACTCACATTTCGCCGGTATGTTTAGGTCCCATGTAATAGGCAAGCCTATTCCCATTAACCGGGCATAAATATCAAACTCCGAGCTGCTACTGAGAATTTCATAAGAAAACCCAATAACACTTTGCTCGATGTGGGAATCAAACCCAGGATCTCTAGTGTAGCAGACGCTAGGGACCGCTAGACTAATCAGGCAGTTGATCTCTCGCCTATATCTCTTGAACGGTTAGGTAGAGGTGTACGTACTGATAAAACTGCCTCATTAGTCTAGTGGTCCTAAGCATGACTGCTACGCTAGAGGTCTTGTGTTCAATTTCCAGATCTAGCAAAAAGTTATGGGAGTTTCTATGAAATTCTCAGTAGCAGCTCGAGGTTTGGATTTGTGCCCGGTTAATGGTAACAGGCTTGCCCCCTATTACATGGGTCTTAAACATACTAAGTACCGAACTATTGGCGTACAGTAGTACACCTCTGCTTAAACCTTCGGGGAATACAGGCGTGATGCTATGTGATTACAGAGGAAGTTGCCTTTTTATTTTCCCTGGACACCTGAGTAATTTCTTTATCGAAATTTACCCTACTTTCTACTCCAAAGAAAAGAATAATGCTGACTCAATTTAGTGACGCTCAGAAAAACAGTACATTGACTAAATCGATATCCACAGATACCGTAACTATTTTATCGACACTTCAATTTACAACTCTAGTTACCTACAACACTACGGTTACCCCAGATGCGATAGATAACAGCAATTTTTACTGTTATATCACTTACGAAAGTTTTACTAGTTGCAACAATGCCAAGGAATTGTAGGGTAGTCGTAAAAAATAACGTCGGAGATTGAATGCTATCGTAAAACATGTTTGAAGGAGATCGTTGACCGAATGACGTCAATAGGACTGGGTTTTAGTGCTGAAATAGTATGGAGTTGAAGGGCTTCGTAAGGAATCTTCTCAACTTATCTTTTTATTTATATAATAAAAAAGATAACGTATGGAAATTCTGTCGTGCTGAATATCATATCTACCTAATATTAGATGTAAGAAAAATTATGCACTGACACACATCCATATTAATACTATATATTTGATGCAAGAAAAATGATGCACAGACACACATCCATATCTAAATATATATGAAGCTCAAAGGTGACTGACTGACATGTGATCTATCAACGCACAGCCCAAACCACTGGAGGGATCGGGCTGAAATTTTGATTTTTTGCAGATAGATGTTATGACGTAGGCATCCGCTAAGAAAGGATTTTGATAAATTCTACCCCCAAGGGGATGCAATAGGGGATGAAAGTTTGTATGAAACTTTGTCAATTTTAAACCGATCGGGCTGAGACTTTGCATGCTACGATGACGTAGGTATCCCCTAATAAAGGATTTTGATAAATTTCGACCTATGTAGGGGTGAAATAGGGGATGAAAGTTCATATGGAACAAAGTAACTATTCCACGCGGACGAAGTCGCGGGCAAAAGCTAGTTAATACTATAAGTGGGAAAATAACTCTGTCTGTTTCGTTTTTATATCTAAACCGCTGAACCAATTTTGATGAATTTTGGCATAGACATAGGTTGGACCTTGAAGACCGACATAGGATACTTTTTCTGTCAAAACTCTTTTGGGACACGGGAGAAATCGCCGGCAAAAGCTACACTATATAAAACTACACAATGACTACTACGTGCCATCCGTTGGGAGTTGAGACTGGTCTTCACAAAGTTGCTATGGTTCCTTCATCTAAAGGCAATTTCAGTCTTTGCCCTACTTTGTGATATTTACAAGTTTTGTCTTCTATGTCTGAACTTGAAAAGAAACCATGAATTTTCGAGTTTCTTATAGGTCGTAAATTAGGGAAATTCAATTCTGAATACATACCCTCACTACCATTGAGATAAAATGTCTGACTTGCTTGATGGTAGAAGCTTTTGGGGTTTGACTGCCTGGTGACTGCCCTTACGTCAGAGTCTGTCACAAAGCACCTTGGTGTGTGTTTAGATTAATACTCGATCATGGCCGAGTGTCGCCCAAATATAAAGCCTGTTTGTAAACGTACCTACGACACAAGAGCAAACCATAATCTAGGAAAATGTTTTTATAAAAATATAGAAAGAAAAAGCATGCTTATATAAAATTCTCTATTATACGGTACCGTAGCGAACATCTGCATGAAGTCAATTTAGAATACTTTCAGCTGCAAGAGGAATGCATAATATTGTACCCAGTAAATATTTAATATCGAACCGCTTTTCCTAGGGTAGCATTTTGACACTTTTAATATAAGTCTTGTAAGTGTTTTAGCTAAAAAAACGTGTGGCACTCGGGTACTGCCGCGGTAAAGCTATTGCATAGCGTTTTTTATCAACTTATGTAATACAACCAATGCCACCTAAGGGCGGGTTGCTGAACTAAAGAGACAAGCGTGTTTCTCTTTAGTTCAGCAACCCGCCTTTAGGTGGCATTGGTTTTTATCAACTTATGTAATACAACTAATGCCACCTAAAGGCGGGTTGCTGAACTAAAGAGACAAGCGTGTTAGGTTTTTTTCGATACGGAATTTCTGGATTCGGTCCCCACGCTCAAGGCCCGCGATAGAAGCTATGCAATAGCTTAAAATTTTTTTTTAGACTTCAAAAAAGACACTGCCTCGTTAGTTTAGTTGTCATCAGCCTGCAGGGCCTGCAAATGGGAAATTGAGAGCATGGAACACCTTCTGTGTACATGCGATGTAATGGCTAGAAAACGAATGCGCCTCTTGGGGCAGGGTTATCCAAGACCAGAGGACTACAGAATCATTCCCCCAGGTCTCATTATAAAGCTCATGGAAGAGCTGTTTGAAGATCTGGGTGAGGATGTGGAATAGGTAACTAGGGGAAGCACAAAATAATTGATTCGAAGTGCACTGAGGCCTTCCTGCCTAGGTCCCATATAAGTTATGATAAGATAGTTTAGTTGTTCTAAGCGCGACTGCTACGCTACCTCCTGGGTCCGAGTCCCAAGCTGAGAAAAGTGTTATTGGTATTTTCCAGAAAATACTTCGAGAAATTTGAATTTGTACCTTGTTAATGGCAATACGCTAGCCCCGTATTACATGGAACCTAAACTGACCGGCGAACTGCGCGTGTATATTAGTAAATCTCTGCCTAACCTCTTTGGGAATACAGGATGATGGTATGTTATGTTTAAAAAATGAGAAGATGCTCAATTCAATTGTATGTTTATTTGTGTACCTACTAGTTTTTGCTCGCGGTTCCACTCGCATCCCAAAGAACTTTTTAAGACAATTCCAATTTGTCTCTGTACTGTGTAAAAATTCATCAAAATTGGTTTAGCGGGTTAAGTGTGAAAAGGTAATAGACAGAAAAGAGTTACTTTCGCATTCTAATATTAATAACATACCATCACGCCTTTATTCCCCGAAGGGTTAGGCAGAGGCCTACATACACAGTTCGCCGGTATGTTTAGGTCTCATGTTATAGGGGGCGAGCCTATAGCTATTCACCGGGCACAAATCCAGACTCCAAACTGCTACTGAGAATTTCATAGAAAAACTCAATAACACTTTGCTCGACCTGGGAATCAAACCCAGGACCAGTAATAGCTGGCAGAAGCAGTAGCGCTTGCGACCACTAGACTAAAGAGGCAGTCTCTAATATTAATATGAATGTATAATATTAAATAGAAGATGGATGCATGTATGGGAACAAGCAAAAGAAATATGCAGGTCTGTACTTTCTGCTTACCCCTGTGGGAGAATGGTGTGATTGTATGTAGTAGTATCTAGTATCTTGGGCGATTTTGAATCAATTTAGATCTACCAATTCAACTTATATCACCGTGGTAGAGTTCCGTACGAGAGACGAGTGTGGCCCAACCCTAACATTGTAGAGTAGAACGTGTCAAGTCATTAGTCTCAGTCGGGCCACCCGACTGTACTGTCCAATCAATTTGTCACTTTGTATCAATTTAGATTAGAATCAATTTAGATCTACCAATTCAACTTATATCACCGTGGTAGAGTTCCGTACGAGAGACGAGTGTGGCCCAACCCTAACATTGTAGAGTAGAACGTGTCAAGTCATTAGTCTCAGTCGGGCCACCCGACTGTACTGTCCAATCAATTTGTCACTTTGTATGTACGTCGCAAAAATAATAATTATTATTTCAGAAAACTGATGGGACTGCCTCATTAGTCTAGTGGTCCCAAGCGTGACTACTACGCTAGAGGTCCTGGGTTCGATCCCCAGGTCAAGCAAAGTGTTATTGGGTTTTTCTATGAAATTCTCAGTAGCAGCTCGGAGTCTGGATTTGTGCCCGGTTAATGGCAATAGCCTTATTACATGTCACCTAAACATACCGGCGAACTTTGGGTGTACATTAGTACGCCTCTGCCTACTCCTTCGGGGAATACAGGCGTGATGGTATGTTATGTCATGTGTTATGATGGGGTTGCCATGGCGGGGTAGTGCGTCGGAGATGTTTGCAGCGGCGCGTGTAGATTGCTTCTATAATACTACAATGTGCAAACGTGCAGCATCACTTGTCATATCTTATTATTATTTTTTTATTCGTCATAGGCTTACGCTTGACCGCTTGTTTGCTTGATGTAAGCCGTACTGCGATCTACGATGGAGTGCGCTTGCCTGGAAGAAACCGATTCACTCGTGATTTAAAGACACCCAGATTATATCTATCTATCTACACGTTTCGGCCAGCCTCAACAGGGTTCTGAATAGGTGACAGGTCGGATTGTCCCTAATAGTTCACTGCTGTCAGTTATATGCAGTAGTTCAGTTACATGTAGAACAGTTTATTAACTAATTGATTAAGTAAATTTTTAAAACATAGGCAACCCTAAGAGTCCTTCTTCTCGAAATAAAGATTTTCTATTCTATTACGTTGTTATCCGGATTTGGATACCGTTAATCTAGGTTCCTACTATACCATTTTGTCTACTACTACTTCACTGGAAATAAACGACCGGAAATACGTTCCAAAACTTGGTAAAGTTATCAAGAATTAAATTCGCTTACATTTATTTTCATTGAAGTATTTTGAACGAAATGGAAGCGGTAACGGTATCTGAAGCCGAATAATAACACAATTTGATTACTTAAATTGCGTTCGAATTACAATTAATTTCGGTATTACGTTTGTATGGAAAATTCGATCAGCCGGACTCTTAAACCACTGGAAAATATTTAGCAATGCAGTGGACCAGACGAACTGAATAGCAGAATTCCACCAACTCCATTATTAGTTACACCGCAATAGTGAATTCGTGTAGTGATTTCATGTTGCTACTCACCAAATCCAAAGACCTAGGGGTACTTATGTATAATTAACTAAGGGGATAAATATAATGACCACCAAATTTAGTAAATTGATCACCAAAATGGATAAATGGCCACCAAATATTAGCTTTAGTTTAGGTTAGAACTTATTTTGGTGATCATTTACTATATAGTGATTTTTTGCCATAACATTTTACTAGATCTGGTGGTTAGTTAAACATAAGCCATTAACTATCTCACTAGCCTATTGGCTGCCACATTAGCCTAGTGGTCCTGAACGCGACTGCTCGCTACAGGTCTTGGGTCCCCAGGTCAAGTAAAGTGTTATTTCGTATTTCTCTGTAATTCACAGTAGCAGCTCGGAGTATGCATTTGTGCCCAGTTGCAATAGGCTTGCCTCCTTTACATGGGACCTAAACATATCGGCGAACCCTTGATAGAATAAATAATGGTAAGTTTATGTAGGATGAAGCAATACAGAACTTTGACTTTGAACTTTTAATTTTGACTGTGACTTTGACTAGTGTAGGCAAGTGTGATCCAACCCTAACAAAGCGGTGGAGGACGTGTCAAGCTATTAGTCTCAGTCGGGACAAGCTACTGTACTATGCAGCTATGGCCGAGCAATTTGTCTCTTCTTATGCGCTAACGCAATTTACCTACAGCTGTGTATTTGTGGCTCTATTGATTTTGTTAAGAGATATGGTAGGTAAATACTATTAAATATAGGGGTTATATAGCTCTTCTGCATTTTAGATTAAATAAGCTTAATGGTTTCTGACGCTTACGCGAATATTAGACTTTGAAATAAAAGTACTTTTTACGGATTTTATCGCGTTGTATTGATATTATTTGAATCCCGACGTTTCGGATCCTTTACAGCATCCATGGTCACGGGTAGACTAAGTTGTTGGACGTCTTAATGTTGCAATTATTAACAGCTGCGTGAATCGGATCGCCAATAATTAACAAAAATGTAAGATAGCTAAAATCCGTAAAAAGTAGTTTTATTTCAATTAAATACGCTGTTGATATATAAAACTACTTTATTAGTATTGATATTATTTAATTCCCGAAGTTCCGGATCATTGACAGCATCCATGGTCACTGGTAGACAGAGGAGTTAGACGTCTTGATGTTAAAATTACTAACAACCACCTTGCATTATTAGCTATCCGATTCATGCAGAATGAACTCACCGTGGCCTTTTGTTCTTGGATTTCGATGTAATAGAATCTATGAAGTTTTTTAAGGAGGTGGCTTGGACGCTGATACTGAATCAATAAAAAATTATACCAAAAAGTATATTTTATTGTAAACCAGCTGTTTCCCAATATATAGATACAATACATGAAAATATTTAAGAATCAGTAATCAAATAATTTATCTATAGGTCTGAATCGAGACTTTTAGATTGAATTAATCCATACACTATTTTTGTCATTCGAATTTGTTTACCATCAAATGACATTAAATCAAATTAAGTCGTAATGACTTCGAACCTATTATGAGATGTTTTTGAAGCCAGACATAACATTTTAATCAACTGCAAATGTACCAAATTACTCGATAATTGAATTTCTACAATGCCACTAAATTAGCTTCAATTTGGGCGCGTCTTTTGGCGCAAGGGATGAGTTGAGAACAAATTTTGTAATACCTAATTAAACTTTTTTACTTTAAATTTTATACGTAGCTCATTATTTCATGTACAATCTCAAAAATTTGGTTTTAAGAGGCGAACCGAATTTCCCATACAAACGTAATACCAAAATAAATCGTAATTCAAAAACAATTTAATCAAATTGTGTTATTATTCGGATTCTGGTACCGTTAATCTAAGTTCATAGGTACTCTATCATTTCGTCCAAAATACTTCACTGAAAATAAATATAAGCAAATGCAACTTTTGACAACTTTACTAAGTTTGGAACAATTTTTCGGTCGTTTATTTCCGGTGAAGTAGTAGTAGACAAAATCGTACTGTAGGAACTTAGATTAACGGTATCCGAATCCGAATAATATCAATTTGATAAAAGATTGTTTGGCTTATAATTTATTTCGGTATTACGATTTTTGTTAGAAATTCAAGCTCCGCCGGACCCTTATGTTTATTGTGTTTGAGTCGTGGCGAATTTAATAAAGAATCCTTGAAATTAAGTAATCATTAAAATATTTCATTTGCTATCCGTTTTCCGTGAAAAGAATGCGCACTTGTTTAGTGAAAAAATGATTTTATACAGTTTTACATTACCTAAATATGTGACACTTAAATATTTATTTGTTTACTATAAAATTATAATTACAATGTAGGTATGTTTATTTATATGTGAATGTATGTACAAATTTCCCATATCAGTTTGTAATGTTATATTATTTGATTGCAAAAAATCATGTTTATCGATAAAAAAACATACTTGTCACTTACCTCGCTAGCGATAAGTTCAGATTTGATTATGAAGTACGGTTGAAGTATTAAAAAAAGTCAACATGGCGTGCCATGCTTCTGGTTTCTGACACTTACGCGAATATTAGACATTGAAATAAAACTACTTTTTACGGATTTTATCGCGTTGTGCTGATATTATTTGATTCCTTTACAACCATTTATTTACCATCCATGGTCATGGAAACGTCGGGAACCAAATAATATCAATACAACGCGATAAAATCCGTAAAAAGTAGTTTTATTTCAATTGAAACTTGTACTTGTCTCCAATACAATAAAGTGCATTAAATGCAACAGGTCTTGAAGACTGAACTAATTACCTACTGTAACTTTTAAAACTTCTTTTGTTAACATTAAATGGAAACGACAAAAGCTTCTTTATAAAAGTTTCTTTCTTATATTCTGCCCAACCTGTTGCTTTATGAGAGATAATATAATTTCGAGAGTCAAAGTCAAATATTTTATTTAATTAGACTAATAATATAGGTACTTTTGAGTTGCCAAAAGCTAGGTTCCAAATAGTGGGTCTTATGGAGAAGAACTGGCAAGAAACTCCATAGATATTCCTTTAAATAAAAATTATAACATTCTATTTGTGATTTTTTTGCATTTTCCATGTTACGATTATAAAGTTATTTTCGTTCGCGGTGGCTTAGCAGTCAGAGCGTCCGGTATATCAAAACCAGAAGACGCAGGTTCGAATCCTGCCCGCGATTGAATTTTCCTTTACTAAAATTATAACATTGTTGTTTTGTGTACAATTTTATTCATAGAATGTGAGAATTATATATATAACTTGATTTGCAGAATATTGCCCCCCAAAAAAAGTAATTGTCATAGCATGTAAGAACTGACCATTCTCGATAGACGGAACCCGTTTAGATGTACTTACTTACAACCTTAAAGCACATCTCCGTAAGTTCCTTCTTAAAATTTTCCACATCCTTGATACTGGAGGTTCTTTTCCCAGTCTATCCAGACGTGCGCACTTCGTTTTTTAGATAGGTCCATTTGCTTAGTGATCGAGTGATGATTTGCACTGGGGATCTGGAGTTCGTTCCCCGCACGGAACAAAAATTTGTATACCCTATAGTTATTCTGGGTCATGTTTGAGCATGGTGAATCAGTTACTGAGCCAATCGGGCTGTCAATTAATAAAAAAAAAACATATGAATATATTGCTTTCTGCCCCTCGTCATGGAAGAGGACTTTTGGCCGCAGGACGTGGTGTTCCGTCGCTTCCGCGGACAAGTGCCACAGGACAGCACAAAGACATAAGTGCAAAGTGAAGTGCTACTAACATAGTCTTAAGCCCTATCGACTAACACTATTTTGTATATATTTTATATATGTTAGCTTGTAAGGTATATATCTATGGGCCCTAGATGCCTGAAAATAAATGATAAATAAATAAATATCCATTAACTGAAAATGTTCGATAAATGGTTTTTGATACGGTACGATGTAATAGAAATATGTTACTAAAGATTGACATACCGATAAAAGTCTAATTAAATATTCCCGAATCCAGATCAAAAAAATAACGCCCAACAGCCCTGCCAGCCCTAACTCGCCCCCTATTAAGTGGGACCTAAATACATCGGCGAGCTGCGGGTGTAGGTACATTAGTACGCCTCGCCTAACCCTTTGGGGAATACAAGCGTGGTGGTATTTTCAACCCTGGTCAATATATTCATAACATTTTATGCCACGAGCAAGTACTCACCTATGTACACAATCATTTAAATTCTCACGTCTTATTACTTTGCAACTCCTTCCACGATCATTATCCTTCCATTTTTCCCATAACATTACATCGCAAAACCCATGGCGTCCACTTGCCATTACGTGGACCCACACCGTAAAAAAGGGTTCCCAGTTAACTTACCTGTAACTTTGACACGCGGGCATGTAAATGGGATAAGGGAAAGGTGGGCAAAGTTGTAACCTAGTGGAAATTAAATATATTGTATTGAAACTATTTGAGGGTAGAATTGAAGATTTTGTTGGTTTTCAAATCAAATTTGGTTTTTTTTTTGTCGTTTACACAGACACAGAGTAATAACTTAAGTATATATCTATACTAATATCTGAAGAATATTAGAAAAGAAAAGAATATCTGAAGAAGCTGTTCATTACGTTTTCACGCTAAACTGCTGAACTTATTTTGACGCATTTGGGTGTAGAGACAAATTGGACCTTGCTGAAGGACATATGCTCCTTATATTTGAAAAAGGCCTTTGGGATGATACAATTGTATTTTTTTTATTTTGTACAATACCTTTTTTACTTTGCAATTCAGATGTATTCAATTTTTTTTAGGTCTGTAATTCAACAACTTAATCATTAACTTTTTTTGATTTCAGGTAACATTATGGCGGCAATGTAGCGCTAATATCAAGGTACTCATTTACTTTTAGATTAATTAAAAAATTAAGATTAATTACAAATTAAATTAATTAAACTTCTTTAAAAAGAAGCGGCGGTAGCCTAATGGCTAGGGCGTCGGACTTGCGATCATGTGGTTGCCGGTTCGAAACCCACCCATTGCACTACCGACGTGAACCCACTCGTAACACAAGCATTTAGCTTAGCACGAGGGGTTAACAAGAATACTAGTAATGTGCGACCCACATTGCTAGTAAGCTTTTACACAAAAAAAATCTAAAAACAAATTATACTTATCCACATCATCATCATAATCTTTTCCCGACTGTGTTGGTCTCGACTGCCAATCCAACCTGATGCGTCTGTATATAACATAGTCAACCCATTATACAGTTCCACTGCTGTGCACGGGTCTCCTCTCAGAATTAAACCATAGTCTATAGTCCACCACGCTAGACTTATGCGGGTTAGCAGAACGCCATCAAGAAAATATCTCAGGACTGCAGGTTTTCTTACGATGTTTTCCTTCACAGTTTAAACGCGTGATAATTAACTAATAATGCGCATAGCATAACATAACATCAGAGGTGCGTGCCTTGGATTCGAACTCGAGAACTTTGACTTCGCAGGCCAATGGTAACTTATCACTAGGCTATCACTGCTTGAATACTTTACTCCAAGCGACTGCTCAGACCTCCACAGCCCAATTTTCGGGTAATACCGATACAATCTGGTTGTCAGGCTTTCGGGATTCTGACCACTGACGATTGTCAAAGATATTCGTATGAAGGCCAGTGGCTTGTACTGCATTATTAGCTTGTACTTGTAGTATATGTACTCTTCGAGTAACGGAGAGTTATCGATGATTGAAAATACTTGACCACGATTCCCTCATATTCATACTGATACAATGTTCAACCCAATCTATTCATCGATTGGCTTTTGTTTACAATTGAGGCACTCTATTAGGTCTCCTGTTTACGTACTGAATTCTTACCCGTCAACGTTTAGGAACGAGTTAGAATAAAATTCTCCACGCCATTTAGATAGGCATCTCGAAAAATATCTAACTTGCTCGGTGCTGACCTTTTGGGGTCTGCAGCTCAAGCAGTCTATAATCAGCAGGGGTTCTTAAGGCTCGGGAATGCATCAGGGACTCCTCCGGTGGTGTCCATGAGCGGCGATGACTACTTACCGTCAGTTGGCTGGTCTGCTCGTTTGCCAACTTAACGAATTAAAAGAGGCTAGGTCATTTTTTCTGTAACCGCTACCTCCTATGCCTTGCACTAAACAGTAATGTAGCTAAGAACGGGAAATTTATTTTCATTGGCCGACACCAAGACTCCCGAATCAATATTGATATTGTTATCATACTCCATGGTGTATACGGACTCATGTTTTAAAGAGTTGGAAGGGGCCGACCTCGCCGAATGTACTTACCATAAGCAAATTGCAGCCGTTCTCCAAAAAGGTCAGGTTAAAAGCATTTTAAACCAACGATCATGCATAAGGAGGTTAGTGAATGTAGATAAAGAGAAAGTGGTGTACCAGGATCGTAGCAAATGGAAATCTAGTCTCTGTCTACTCCAATGGGAGACAGACGTGTATACGCTAAAACCCTCTGCCTCATTAGTCTAGTGGTCTTAAGCGCGACTACTATGCTAGAGGTCCTGGGTTTAATCCCCAGGTAGAGCAGTGTTATTGGGTTTTTCTATGAAATTCGCAGTAACAGCTCGGAGTCTGGATTTGTGCCGGGTTAATGGCAATAGGCTCGTCCCCTATTACATGGGACCTAAACATACCGGCGAACTGTGGGTGTACATTATTACGCCTCTGCCTAACCCTTCAGGCAATACAGGCGTGATGGTATGTTATTTTAAAACCCGATGCAAAATTATAATCCATTTTTTATTGTAATGATAAATATTATCATGAATTACAAATTATTATCAATAACATCGTGAGGAAACCTGCATGCTTGAGAGATTTTCTCAAGCATGTGAACACTGCCAACCCGCACTAGGCCAGCCTGGTGTACTATTATATAGTGGATTGATAATGAACACTGCTGTATCAAAATATTACAATAATTAAATAAAAAACAATCATATAAAATTTTTTCTTGAACTTTTTGTATCTCGCCCTCTCTCATACGTTGAATCTCATTTGACAAAAACAAAATTGATTTCAACCTGCGACCATCAAACGCATGTAGGATTATATTGACATTCCTCTGTATGCCTCCGTTTGAAGAGGGTTTGAATAGGTGTTTAATTGAAAGGGTTTTGTAATTAATTTTGCGAGGTGAGGCAAAATTGGTTGAAAGGACAGCTATCTTTTGAAAAGCATTTTTAGTCTCGTTTTTGACATTTAATAAGTCAGTATGATTGTACAGTTACGACGTAATAACTAGTTAGCCGTTCAAAGCGCCTACTTAGGCATAATAAATATTATATAAAGATTTTGTGCAATATAGAAATTAGTGAGGAGAAATTATGGAGACGAAAATGTATTTTCCGTGAACTGGTTTTATTTCAATGAAATGCAGCTCGGAGTTTGGGATTTGTGCCCGGTAAATGGCAATTGGCTCAGTTACATGAGACGTAAACATACCGGCGAACTGTGGGTGGAAATTAGTACGCCTGTGCCCTTCAAAGAATATAGGCGTGATGGTATGTTATGTTTGTGTTATGTCTAAAGTTTTTGTGCCAAAAATCAGCGTATTTAGCAGTATGCAGCATTTTGTGCTGATAGGTCAATAACTATTGATGTGGGGTTTTTGAACATAAATACCAATATTCCAACGAAATTCTTATCTCTGCTATCAATTTACGAGGGTATTACGTCACTGCTTATTAGGATTTACCTGTCGTTGTCTTGTCTATGATCTGATGCCGTGATAATCTGCCATTGAGCGTAGCATGCCACTACGTCATTTGCCGGCATGACGGATAGTCTTAATAAGTTACCAACGGTAATGTTCCATAAAGTCATTTACATGGGAATGCTTTGGGGAAGAATCGTTTAAAAAAATTATCGAAGCGAGCCAAGCGATGGTTGTGAGTTTTCATGCAGTTAATTTAAATCGTTCTCCTAGCCTCTTCCCAACTATGTTATATAGATATGGATAGGCTATTTTGACGACACGTTTGGCGTAGCGATTAGCTTCTGCGTCACGTGTTGTGGGTTCGATCTCCACACGGAGTAAATATTTGTATCATCTACAGGTAGTTGTCAGGGTCTGGGCGTTTGTGTATGTGAGAATGCAAAAATACAAATCTTTCCTCTTTATAATATTAGTATACGATAGATATAGATATGAAGTTGGTCAAATGTAAAAAATTATATGTAACTCAGACAATACCGCCTCTTTAATTTTTTTTTTATATATGAAAAGCATCCCAACAATGAGATCATTATGATTTCTAAGAGAATTAAATTAAACAGGTAAGTATATACTCTCACAAATAAGTAAAGCTGTATTTTTGTTTTATCGAATGTTACTTTTGCGTGAGCACCCCTCATTTGAAAGCTTACTACGAATACTAGATGGATGGCGTTATGCAACATGTAGAATTTTATCGGGACTTTAGGAAAATATTCTATGATCGAACATGTATTACATGCCTATAAAAACGTTTAGCATTGAGGTATTATAAATATTTAGGTCGCAGTGATATAGAAGATAACAAAGAAATATTTTGGCATGGTAATGGGCTCGTGGTTAAGTTATACGCTCATCAATTTTTTTTTATATAAAGCTTACTAGCAATGTAGGTTGCACATTACTAGTATTCTTGATAACCCCTCGTGCTAAGCTAAATGCTTGTGTTACGAGTGGGTTCACGTCAGTAGTGCAATGGGTGGGTTTCGAACCGGTAATCACATGATAGCAAGTCCGAAGCCCTAGGCATTAGGCTACCGCCGCTTCTAATTGATCTGTAAGGTGAAACTGCGTTTGCTGCAGTCGGTCTAGAAATAGGTGACCATTCTTAACAATGATGACTAGAGACTCGGTGATGGAGTGGCTAAGTAATAACTACACTCATCAATCGACTTGTAAGGTCAAACTGCGCTTGCCGTGGTCACTATGTGGATAAGTGATTCTTTATAAATCAAAACGCCTCCAGCAGGGCAGTCTAGTTGCTTAAAGCCGTCAGTCCCTGTTGTCATATAAAAACCTATAACGATGGTTAGTAGAAAGCCCAAAAAGTAGTATATCTTTAAAATATCCGTATTGCCCAAAAATTGGGTTGAGTGAGTTTGATGGCAGTCGTTTCTTGTAAAATACTGAGCAGATATTCATCCGCATCTGGTAATGCTGGAAACCGATCCCAACACACATAGTTAGGAAAAGTCTATTAGGAGGTTTGAGGTATGACTGCCACAATTGAGGCAGTTGTAATACTTTAGCATTATTACAGTAAATAAAATGATAAAAAAGTAACAAAAATATGATATTTTTCCTTCCAAAGTTTATAAAGAAAAATATAAGTAATACTCATGAAAATTCTTAGCAATATCCTCAACAAACGGACCAGGCATTTGGCAAAGTTATTTCAGCTATATTTCAAGCATTCATTGCTTAAGGAAACACATTTTTAAAACAATAAGCTCATAAATAACTATATATTTGTTTTGACATTGTTCCAGAAAACTCGAGAAATTCAATTAGGAAACACAATTTGGTATAACGTTATTTACAATGTCTAAAACAAAATATGGTGAGCATCTTATTCTGTATTGTATTAAATTAAAGCAATTTGCTACTTTTATTAGGACGACCGTTACTGAGATGGACAGAAAACCTGGTAAAGGTCGTTAGAATTCTTTGGATAGAATTTTGAGCTCCCTAAGTAATGGTTGAGCTACAATATGACTGCCTTCAGTCAGGACAGGTCAACTCAAAGCTGGTATGGCACTTACTTCTAAAGGCTTGTTTAGTTATTGCCTTACATTGTAAAACTCATATATTTAACGTGGATGAGCCATGCTTCGGTACGAATGATGGCTCGACCGGAGTGATACCATGGCCTCACAGAAAACCATCGTCAAATAACGCTTACGTTGTGTTTCGACGAGTGAGTGAGGTTACCGGAGGCCCAATCCCCTTTTACAAGGCGGGCAACGCACTTGTGACTACTCTGGTGCTGCAGGTGTCCATGGGCGGCGGTAATCGCTTACCATCAGGCGATTTGTCTGCTCGTTTGTCCCCCTATCCCATAAAAAAATACGGAACATAATATGGAACATGTTCTCTTTTAGCTTCGGTATTCAGTTCGGTTCACTTAAAAAATACCGGCGACATCTAATAAAAAATGCAATACGTTGACTTGTAAAAGTGTACATATCTAAAAGATCTAATTACAGAAATAAATGTCCTTAACTACCACGCCCCTCCCTCTAACACCATTACACCGTTCTCTACCTTCAAGTGTAACTTCTCAACATTATGTACTAATCGAGCAGCGTAGTCAATACTTAACCACGAGCCCCTTTTGTGTTACGTAAGGACACAATAATATATTCACTATAATGTATCTCAAGACTTATTTACATTAAAATGAAGTTATAATAAATAATTATTAAATCCTAGAAATAATAACAGTAACTTTAAACGTGTCTCACTCTTAAATAAACACGCTTCGCTTTTGAATTTATTGACTGCGTCACTCTTACATGACACAGGCATCTTGTAACTCGCGTGCTTCAAAGCGGCCGGGCCGCCTAATCAATGAATACATTACATTTTTATACTAATACTTTACCAATGAATACAAAAAATAGTTCTATTGAATTTGTGAACATGCATTCTTAATGTTGTTTGGAAGTCATACGTTTAGTTAATTTTCTTTTCAATTCGAATAAATTGTAAGTAAATCGCCGTCTGTGACCTACATACGTTTTATGTCGTGACGGATAGAATTATTGAATAAGTATGAATGGTCTAATATAGCCTTTTTCCCAAATATGTTCGGGGCCTTTCGTTTCATCAGATGCGGCTGAAATGATTCCATCAGACAATTACTGGGCAATAGGGATATCCTAAATATAAACTGACAAATCGACGGCTTTACGTCGTGTCCGAGGCATGAAGGAATCCCAAAATGGTCTCCCATCTACATAATGACCGCGGTAGGCACAGGTTAACTTCTCAGATCGGTAAATCAGCGTAATTATTACATAGGTACGACTCTCCGTCATCGAAAATATATTTATAGCCTTATTGCCACTACTTGTGGTGAAGATGAATGGATAGCAAAATTAATGGATCTAGAAAAAAATTGTGACTTAGTAGTCTACACACGGGTTGTACTAATGTACGTCCACAGTTCGCCGGTATATTTAGGTTCCATGTAATAGGGGGTAGTAATCAGCGCACAGATTTCAAACTCCGAGCATTTACTGAGAATTTCACAGAAAATCCCAATAGTACTTTGCTTAACCTGGGTATCGAACCCAGGACCTCTAGCATAGCAGTCGTGTTCATTACAACTAGAGTAATAAGGCAGTTTCCATAGACTAATATATTATGCCTATTCCTGCATATTTAAGAGCTAAAATGCCACTAGCTTCACTCCCGGTATAGTCCTCTCATTGTACGGAAGCTTATATCGTGCGAGGTCATTTGATACCGGAACAGCATAGTACTAGTGTAGCCGTGTGTCCGCAAATTATTTTATAATTCACCAAAAGTAGTCATATTCGCCCCCTGGATATCTGAAAAGCTATCCAGGGGGTGAATATGGGCTAATAGTCACTATTAGCCCATATTCACACTATTTTGAATCTGAATCAATCAGTTTGAAATGCAATCAATATTTGATAAGTAGGTATTCAAGTTAGTCAATCTATAGTTTATTGTAATTTTCAAGGATTCTTGTGCCTAGGCAATCTGTTAGCGAGTTGTCTTAATACCTGATTTACACCTGTTAATATAAGCATGTTGCTAGAACCGAAGGGCGATAATTAATCAAGCAAGTACTTTGAGTATTACTGTTATCTTTTAACATAAAACAGGTATAATTTATAGTGACCTAGATGAGGTCTGGAGGAACTGCAAGATTTTAGAATATATGTACATAAATTCGTACCTTCACTCTGTCGTAAGACGCTTCTTCGTGTAAAATACAAGACACTGATAGCACATTTTTAGTATCCTAAATTTTCACCATTGATTATTATACGTTTTCTTACAAAAATACTCTATTAAATTACAAAAATACCGAATATTGTCACAGTAGGTTAAGGCTTCTTTGCAGTGTCCATAATCTATTCTAACTTGAGACGTGTTGGTAAAAATGGTTTGATGATTATTTGAATTTGAGTAAAAAGTTTTTTCTATTTCATTTTATAACAGTATTAAACCCAAGCACGCTTCTTAAAGAGAGATAAAAAGTAAAAACACCTTCAAAAACATAAAAATAATGGTAGGTGCACAACAATTTCGGATGTCGGTGCCTTCGGTTTGGTTTGAACTTTTGTTTCGAAGGCGGTTTTACTCTTTGATAAAAGTTATTTTATTTCAACCATTTTAGTGGCATAGAATTTTGCGTACCTAGGCGATATCATATTTTGTTATCAGATATTCACACAAATGTGTATGGGACCACCTTGAGAGTATACACTTTTATATTATAAAAAAAAGAATTTTTGAAATCAGTCTTCAATTGGCGACAATATCGGTGAACATACATAAAAAAAAGAAAAGAAAAAAAAGAAAAAAATACATACAGACGAACACAGAACCTCCTTCTTTTTGGAAGTCGGTTAAAAAAACACAAAGTACCTACAAAGAAAATATTCCTTAACGACATACTAACAATTTTGATATGGTAAAACTAAACATATATCAAGTATCAATCTTTAATGGCTAGGAAATACCGTAGCCCTCTGAACGATCAGGCAGAGCCATGACGTCGACAATCGAGGCCTACAACGACCGCCTGATCAACTTTAATACCTGCTCTATTTACCACTGGTAAGCCTACAAGTTGAGGTTATCAGGTCATTTAGCCGTTTGATCGGATTTCGATTTCCGCAAACAACGCACTGGTAAATACGTTTCCATCATTTAAGCCGTATTTGCTTAAGCTGTCATAGCATCAAGCGTTATTTTAGACTAGATTCCGCATAGATAATGCTAAAATTAGTCTGTAAAGCTAGCAGAGTCAAACCGACAGAATTGTTTTCCCAGAATTTCGGAATTCCCTAATTTTTTAGTGTTAATTTAGTGCCAAATACTAAAATTTGACGCAAGGTCACCTAAAAATGAGAACACTGCTAGTAAATTATCTGAAAAAATATTTATTTTTTCAATAATTCTTTTTATGTGACCTTCCAAAGCGTCAAATTTTAGTTTTTCGCACTAAATTATGAGCTAAAAAATTAAAGTAAAGTTTAGTTTGTAGATTCTAAATTGCATTTACTATGGTATTGTTGGCAAGTGGCAACACGCGATACGTCAATGTCAGTGTCAGTGTCATTCTGTCTTCAGCGTTAATCTGACATTTGTAAATCCCAAATGACAATACATTTGTAACTCCATTTCGCCCTACTCAGTAATAGAATAACTGTGCAACGGCATTGCCCACCTGTACCTAAACCAAAGACATTTATTTTACTTTGCCCGCGACTTTGTTTGCGTAGACTTCGGAATTGGGTCCGACCTGCATAAAAAGCCTAGCCTATGTGTTATTCAAGACTATAATCTATCTCGGTGCTAAATATCATCTAGATCCGTACAGCCGTTCTGGCGTGAAAGAGTAACAAACATCCATCCTTACTAATATTATAAACGTGAAAGTTTGTGAGTATCTTTGCTACTCTTTCACGCCAGATCTGGATGAAATTTAGCATACAGATAGATTATAGCCTGGAATAACACATAGGCTACTTTTTATCCAGGTCGGACTCAATCCTAAAGTCCATCCAAACATCCATACTCACAAACATTCACGTGTATAATATTAGTAAGGATAAACGATAGACGTAATCGTAATTCACTGCTTATTTCCCATTGTAAACCAATTGCTCTGTCCGAGTGTCATATTATGTTAACCTGACACAGAAATCAAATTAAATCCAGATTAAAGTTTTTGAATAAAAAGATCCCAATGTTCGCTCTACATATATCCCTTATTATAATATCTTTGACCTATCTAATTTCGCTGAAAGGCAGGCCTTCAAAGATAGGCCTCCGATTTTCTAAGGAAAAACAGTTCATACATTGGTGTTTTTTAATCTTGTACTCAATTCGTCTATATGTTAGGTACAGATAAATTGAGTACACAACAACAGGCCTTAATAATTATTTAATTATTTTATATTAGTAATAACTAGAATTTGCTTTGCTGCTAATAATGAATGTCACTTCATTTTGTGCTCAGACTCTTAAAAGAGCTAAGAAGTAATGCATTCTGTTTAATTTTATTCTATTTTATTTTAGAAAGGAGTACTTAATGGCTAGTTTCAGATCTCGATTTTAGATATAAAAAGTCATAATCTCTCAAGTCTCGAGTTCAAAACTCACGCACTTCTGACTATACGGACTCTTGTGTATTAATATTTCATTATCATTTGCTAAAACGGTGAAGGAAAACATCGTGTGGATGAACAACAAAATCTCTATGAAGTCTGCCAACCGTTGTAGGCTAGCGTTGTGGATTATAGCCCAACCTCTCACTCTGAGAGGAGACCCGTGCCCAGCAGTGGGATGGTACATGGGTTGACGATGACTAGGACCATGATGGCTTTATCAGAAAAATATTTTTTCGAATCTCTTTTCCGAATCTAATTCAATCCTTTTCTTTCTCATTTTTTATTCAGAAACGAATTTAATATTCACTTTTATTTCTTCTATATACACGCCCTTATCGTGATATTAAAAATGTCTGTGCATCATTTTTATGCTCAGCACGCATAAAAATTGCCGTAAAAATAGCTTAGAATACAAACGTGGTGGCGAGCGTTTATGAGATATTCGTCTTTTTCTTTAATTTAATTTTTCTTAGATACGTTTCAGGTTGATAAACTGGGTAACTGGTGATTATTGTAAACGTGGAGCGATATCCGCACGTTGCTCTAATTTAGTAACACACATTTAAATTGATATACATATAGATACAATTAAATAAAGGAATCGCGGCTTTGGAAAATCTGTTAGTTAAAATAATTACTATCAAGTATTTAAGTAATTACTAATCACCAATATAATATTATAAATTATTGATCACGGGTACCTACTTAGATAAACTGTACTGTTTTCTAAAAATGTTGAAAATTTCATAGAAAATTCTAATAACACTTGGCTCGACCTGGGAATCGGACCCAAGACATCTTTATAATAACTAATGAAGCAGATAGATAACAGTCTAATTTGCCGATACTTAAACGTTATTATTAAAAAAAAAACTTACTAGCAGTTACTAGTATTCTTGTTAACCCCTCGTGCTAAGCTAAATGCTTGTGTTACGAGTGGGTTCACGTCAGTACACGACGCCCTAGCCATGTAGCTACCGTCGCTTCTAGTAAACTGTATCGGGTTTACTCTAAAGCTAACCCATATAAAAGGCAAATAACTTCAAACTTTAAACTCAAAGTAGACTTTCACTACTAATGACAAACTTTTTCTCTCATTCCCGACTTATAATTTGAACTGGAAAATGACCGGCAACACTTGAGGTTTTCTTTTAAAAGTTCAACGTTAAAAGAAACGGGTTGAGATTAAAACGTCTCGCAGTTAGGTTGTACTTACTATGGGGTGGATTATACTACTTCATGATAGCCTAATGATATGATTGTTGGTTCGAGTTCGAATCGAAGTCACACATTTGACTTTTCGATAATTTTGATATTATTTGCCACTAAGTAGTTTTCTGTCTATTTTAAATTTTTTACCGAATTCAAAAGGAGGAGTTTCTCAATTCGGCTGTGTTTTTTTTATGTTTGTTACGTAATTTATTCCGTCAATTATGAACCGATTATGATGATTCTTTTTTTGATCGGTAGGTCATACCTACTTCAGAGATGGTCCCATAAAAATCTGGTCAAGATCTGATCAAAAAATTTAGAACAAAATTACAATACCGAGTAAATGATAAAATGATAACGTCGTCTAACATACATATATTCACGCCTTTCTCCCACAGGGTAGGCAGAAACTATAGACCGCCACTTGCTACGATTCTTGCATACTTCTGTTCATAACCAACAGTGCGACAATATATGGGTTAATGATGAAAATTATTTCAATATGGGCTCGTGGTTAACTAAGTTGATGCCATTTATTAATCTGTGCTTGCTGCGGTCAATTCTTGGATGGGTGACCATTCCAAGATCCATCCATGCGTTGATCACAGACTCGAAGTCCAAAAGGCTTTACTTGCTCGTGTCCGGAGGGGTCACGTTATGTTATAACGTTATAAGTGATGTTCTGGATATCTGTATCCGTATCCGCGGATAGCCGAGGGAGAAGAAAAATCCGTATCCGTTACTTTTTGGTGGATCTTGGACAGATCTTTTACATTATTAAAACACGTCAATAATAACTTACAAACGTAACCTCTGCTGCCTCGTGTCACACTAAATAATACAAAACTGTAATCAAAGCAAAAAAAACCCGCGCAGTGCAAGCCGAAACATAGCGTAACCAACCAACCGTACTTATCCAAAAAATAATATATCCGTGGATACGGATCATTGGTGTCTAGATCCGCAAGTACGGATACACTTGCGGATCTAGACACCAATGATCCGTATCCACGGATATATTATTTTTTTAACGATCTGGCACATCGCTAGTTATGAATCATCACCTATCCACTGACCTTAGGAGACGCAGCTTTACCTTGCAGATGGCTTGATCAGCGTTGTTATTAGCCAAGAGCCCCTAAGTAATGAGATTCAAACCCACGATATTCAGTTCAGTCAACGCCCCACAAACCATTGAACTATTGTCGCTTAATTAAACAAATTAAACTTACACAAAGCGTCAAAAGGCTATTGAAAGGGATTTGTTAATACCTCACAACAAAGGTTTTAAACCCTTTGTGAGATTTAACTAGAAAAACTGCCGTTAAATTGACTCTGAACTTCATATGTTAGACCTATTATTTTGTTCGGTTTTATATTTAACTAGAGCCTACTCCTGTGGTTTTATTCGCTTCATAAAAGACTATTTGAGACAATAGTAATTTAACCTGTGTTTTGGGATGAAATCTATTTCCTTGCCAAATCACGCGAATGAAATCAAACGAATCCAGTGGTTTAGGACTGGAAACTTAAAAAAACGGAGTTACTTTCGAGTTATAATGTTACTTCGGATGGACTATGGATATATCAGAAAGTAGAAAACGATACTTTTTATTCTTGCATGGCCCTGTTTCAACCGCAGCAATCGTTGAGTGTGATAAATGATGATACAAGATCTCTGAAAAATATTTTAGTTATTTTTTATTCTTGATAAGCCTCACCGCCAGTTCGCCTGATGATAAGCGACACTGCGATCTACGACGCGCTTGCCTAGAAGAAACCGATACACTCGTGAATTAAAGGCACCCAGATTATATCTATCGGGGAAGACCCACTCGGGAAGCGCATTCCACATTTCAGCGTTACGCATGATAAAACTGGACTTAAAGAGTTTCGTTCGGGTTTTTACCGTTACCGTAAATTCTTACAAAAACAAAAATAAGTCGAGAGTAATCACAAAAATATCCCACAGACTACATCTAAAGCTACTAAAGAATAACTGAATAATGTCAGTACGTATCTCCAGAAACCAATTCATGCCGCCTAAGTTAATGTGCCCTGCGATTTATTGGTCGGTTTCAATAAAGAGCTCCATATAAAAAGGTAATAAAAGCTTCAGGGGTTTATCTCCAATGAATTTCAGGAGATAACGGTCCGCAGCCTAAGATAAGATGGCTTGCAAATGGGTATATTTATTAGAATTATACTTTTGGATACCTAGAATGGAGTGTTGATGTTTTAAAAGAGCCTTATTGGTTTTGTATTCGCAAGCGTGGCCTTGGAGTTTAAGGTCTCGATTTCGATGTTGAGGCCTTGCAAAGTGTTACTGGGTTTTTCTGTAAAATCCTCATTAGCAACTTAGGGTAAGGATTTGTACTCGGTCTTGCAACCTAATTGTTTAGATAGCTCAACGACTTGTCGCACGATGATACCAGATCAGCAAGGCATTTGCGTGGGTCACATTCTCACTGCAGTCACTATACACCGTGAATTTGATTTTTTTGTTATTTCGGGGTCTCCTAGCACAGGTATTTCATATACCTACTTAAAAGGAGGCCCTTGCGTAAGATTTATTGTAAAAGTTTTAATGTGACAATGAAATAAAAAAGTTTTTTTTTTTTTTCTCTAGCAAAACGAAGGTAGTAATGAATACGAACAACTTTAACCCTAAAATATGAAAAAAAAAAATCAGTTGTTCCATACATTTCGATCGTGTAGATATTACACTTTAGTATGGTACAACTATTTTTTTTCATATTTCAGGGTCGGTCCCATAATAAAAGTCACTCGTATTCATTACTACGTTCGGTTAGCTACAGGATAATAACCATTTAAATTTCACGGTGTATACTGATAAGACTGATAATGATGAAGCTGTATATGGACTGATATAGGCTGATGATGAGGCTTATATGGACTTATATAGACTGATGATGAGGCTTATATGGACTTATATAGGCTGAGATGTAATATCATCATCATTATTATCAGCCTGTATAAGTCCATATTAAGGTCCTCAGTTAAGAAATGCTGGCGCCATCTAGTACCTATTAAAAATGTCAAATAACAATATACCATCACACCGTTATTCCCCGAAGGGATAGACAGGGGTGTACTAATTTACACCCACTGTTCGCCGATATGTTTTAGGTGCCATTTAATAGGGGCGATCGTATTGCCAATAACCGGACACAAATCAAAACTCAGAGCTGCTACTGAAAAGTTTGTAGAAAAGTCCAATACAATTTTGGTTGAAATGAGAATCGAACCCAGCACTTCGCTTAGCAGCTGGCCTGGCGATCAAAGAGGGAGGCAGTATTAATTAATAGCTTCATTAATTGTATAGGTCAACACAGCGATGAATCGCTGTGTTGTTTGTGAAATTACTAATATTATAAACGTGAAAGTTTGTGAGTATGGATGTATGGATGTTTGTTGCTCTTTCACACCAGAACGGCTGAACGGATCTGGATAAAATTTGGCACTCATATTATAGCCTGGAATAACACATAGGCTACTTTTTATCCAGGTCGGACCCAATCCTGATGTCGACGCAGACAAAGTCGCAGGCAGAAGCTAGTATTTCAATAAAGTTCAAAATCCATAAAATTAATTGCACCTATAAGAGCATACTCCTTAAAGAAAGTGTTAGCGTTTCAATTAACACTAATAACAACCAACACTCAATAAAAACAATTAGGACAACTGTACATTTCTACTAATTAATACACGATAAAAACCTCTTTGCTTAACTGATTTTGAACCTTGTTTTGATAGCGTAAAAGTTGATTTCTGGTTGGTACGGAAGCAAATTACAGCGTTCGCACTTAAACTAAGAACTCCTATTGTGTTCTAGTGTTTACTTTAATAGTGAAACGTCTGTTGTAATTGCAGTTTTGTTTATTTGTTTATCAAATCATCTTACAGCTGGTTTGTTCAACAGCTCGTCAGAGAAGTAAAACTTACTTTTTGAAACCAGCTTGTTTATTGTTGAGACGTTGCTGTTTAGTATTATTTAACTTTACTTTGGATTTTGCTACCAGATATGGAGTTAACATGCACATCTGTTTTCTTACAATATAGTGTAATATTTTTACCCCGTGTGGGGATGGGTAAAATACTGTTCCTTACTGCCTTTCAGAAAGGCATCCCGTACCAGGTGTAAAAATATCTGACTGGCTGGCTGGCTATCATCCTTATGTCAGAGTCGGCTAGAGGCGCTAGTGTAGAGACATTTCGGAAATGTCAAATTACATTGTTTGTGGTTCGGTTACGCGGGTTTATTACTAATTACAATAATTTAGTGAACATTTTGCAACATCTAACATTAATTATGGCAAATATGAGTTACAGGTCAATTAATGTTAGTGTTTTGTGACAGTTTTGTCTTTCGGAAACTTATGTCCTCCTTTTTTTCTGAACAGAACGGGACTACATATTTATATTTTTACAGTACGATTTAATAGTATTAAATATGATTTAATGTCTTAATTTTTTTTCACGCGTGTAATAACAATCTTTAAAAGCTATACTTACCTACAGGACCTTACTTGCTAGTGCCGACATCTTGTGAGTTTAATAGAACCGCCTGCAAAAACATAAAAAATAATGTTATGTGCGAAACAGTTTCGGAAGTCGGTGCCGTTGATTTGATCAGATCTTTTGATTTCGCCACCGCCTTCCGAAACTGTTTCGCACATAATATTATTTTTTACGTTTTTGAAGGCGGTTTTACTTTTTCTTGAAAGTTATTTTATTTCAACATTTTTAGTAGCGAGACGACGACGTCATCATTTTATCATTTGTTATTGTCATTTTGTTCTAAATTTTGTGATCAGATCTTGGCCAAATTTTTATGGGACCACCTCTGAAGTATGGCCTACTGATCACAAAAAATAATCATCAAAATTGGTCCATCATTGACGGAATAATCGCGTAACAAACATACAAAACAAAAAAAACATACAGTTGATTTGAGAACCTCCTCCTTTGAAGTCGGTTGAAAATGATAGCCCTCATTGTCTAACATTATAAATAAAATAGATAAGTACCTACCTAATTAAAAGCCCAGAAAATTTATGAACCATCTCGCCAAACCGGTACAAAAAGTCGTCAGAAGTAAATTAACTTCGTCGAAAGGAGACGGAAAAAGATTAATTGTGTTAAGAGCGACTCCTTCAGAAATCAATATGTATTTTTCTTCTTAACTCGGGGAAGTTTTAGCAAAATATTCAGCATACTTAACTAAATGAACTGTCGGTACGAGGCTTGCATTATTACAAGCTTCTTGTTCCGCAACTTTTCTAAGAATAAATTCAATTATGCTGAAACTTTTCCTTCTGAAGGTCTTAAGGATGCAAGGGTATTTGGAAAAGTATTTTAGAAACCGTTACAATCAATAATCAAGTGTCTTGATTGTGAATTTGTGGACATGTGGGATATGGTTACGGTTGGTTTTAACGTTGCCCAACTCTTGAATTTTCTCTTGTATCGTGGGTGCGTTTATACAAACGCTCAAACCTGTCTCGAAACAATCACCTGTCTCTCTTCTGTCGGTCTTTCAAATATTTGCTTCGTACGGGGATCGAACCCACAGCACGTGGCGCAGAGGCCGATCGCTCAGCCAATACGCCAAACGTGTCGTCCATAAAATTAATTATAACATAACATACCATCACGCCTGTATTCCACGAAGGGTCAGGCAGAGGTGTAATAATGTAGGTACACCCACAGTTTGCCGATAAATTTAGGTCCCATGTACCTAAAAGGGGGCGAGCCAATTGCCATTAACCGGATACAAATCCAAACTCCAAGATGCTACTGAAAATTTCATAGAAAAACCCTATAACACTTTATAAAGTTATTTTAGTGAAGGAAAAATTCAATCGCGGGCAGGATATAACACTTTGCTCGACCTGGGAATCGAACCCAGGACCTCTAGCGTCGCAGTCGCGCTTTAGGGACCACTAGATGACTAGATTAACGAGGAGGTCAGTTATTCTGTGGTATAAGGAAATATATTACATTCCAATACGTTTTGCGGTTTGAGAATTCTCATTGCAATATCAGTTACTGTGACATTCTTTGACATCATATTTTTACTGTCATAATAAACTTCCATAGCCCTGCAATTTTATCTTAACATCCCGGGGAATCGTGTCTGTTCATTAGAACACCTCTGCTTAACTTTCAAAGCGAAACGCGAATAAATATGCGTAAGGCGCTGGGAACCTTATGACATACTGGATGATATAAGGACAGCTACTGCCCTCATCTTTGTCTGCGTGGACTTTAGGATTGGGTCCGACCTGGATAAAAAGGACGTCACACGTCCAACACACCCCATAATAACATAACAGCATAATCAACCCATTATATGGTCCCACTGCTGGGCACGGGACTCCCCTCAAATGAGAGGGATTAAGCTATAGTCCACCGCGCTAGCCTAGTGCGGGTTGGCAGACTTCACACGCCGTCGAGAAAACCTCTCAGGCATGCAGGCGTGATAATTAACTATTAATACGCACATGACTTCGATAAGTCAGGGTTCCAACTCAGACCTTTGACTAGGCAGGTCCAACGGCCATACCACTGGGCTATAACTAGACAACACACGTTTACATTTAATTACGACTGTATTTAATAAGCCCTATTTTTTAATTTTAATTTGTTAATGTAATTACCTACATGTTTACTCACTCCCGGGATACGGTGTCCAAACTTTTCTCGAATCCCATTGCGTTCCCCCGTCATCCCCCCATCACACAGTATTAAATAACATGGTATTGACGAAACTTTTTCAATTTATTTGACGTCGAGCACTTAACTTTTAATTACTTCTTCCACTTGTTAAATGACCAAGAATGGCGGAAAAAAGCGCTGATGTGGACACCAGGAAAAGGTGACAGCGTATCCAAATTGATGGTCCCGACTGAAGTGAATTAATTGAATTGAACGGGAGAATAACTTTAGGGGCGGAAACACGTTTTTTTATAATTTTACAATGAGGAAATTTAGCAAAGATTCGATCCAAAATGGACATTTTTGAGGAGCAGCGAACTGTTCCTTCCATTAAATTAATGGGTTTAATTTTTAATTAAAGTTCTGTAGCGAGTGAATTAGATAGAATTTCTCGGAAAGTGGAATTCGAACAATCTGGCAACTACCGTGCAGGGAAGGTACCAGGTTGCCTTAAAGGACTTTTGAGAGTAATTTTCGATAAATGGACAATTTATAAATTGGTATGCCTTTGATATAGTTACTGACTTCGCAGTTCTTGAATTTGAATTTTCCAGTTCAGTTATTAATTTCCATCGGGGATCAGTTACGTATAATATTGAGTTACTAATTAAACTGTTACTAATTAACATAATTTACTCTCAGTTGGTTATCACATTGTAATTAATCAGAATATTCGCCAGGATAATAGGCCAATTCTTAGTAATTAAAAACAAATATTGTTTTCAACCGACTTCAAAAAGGGGGAGTTTCTCAATTCGACAATATTTTTTTTTTGTAAGTTATGCGTTTATTCCATCGATTATAAACCGATTTTGATGTTTTTTTTTATTGGTAGGTCATTATACTGCCTTATTAGTCTAGTGCTCCCAAGCACGACTGCTACGCTAGAGGTTCTGGTTTCGATCCCCAGGTCGAGCAAAATGTTATTGGGTGTTTCTATGAAATTCTCAGTAGTGCTCGGAGTCTGGATTCTTGCTCTGTTAATGGCAATAGCCTTGCCCCCTATTACATGGAACCTAAACATACCGGCGAACTGTGGGTGTACATTAGTACGCCTCTGCCTAATCCTTCGGGGAATACAGGCGTGATGGTATGTTATGTTATTGTTATAGCTCACATAGCATAGAATCGACACTATCGGCAGAAATGATTAAATTACTGCATTTAATTAATCACAATTTGAAAACAATACGAAATAATAAAACATCTTTTGATTTACAAATTAATCAAAACTCTGACGTCACTTACACTGCTGACCTACAAACAAACGAAAGATTTTAAATTCCTACACTCACTTGCAAATAGCATGGTAATATTATGCTAGACAGTGTACGGTAGGAAACACGGCTCATGCGTACATATGCATGCAATTTCCTGATTTATATCCGGCACCATCTACATAGCCTTACGAGCTAGCGGTAAAGAAAGGGTTAGCTTTTTATGTGAAATTGCATTCGGTTTTCGTTTGCAACTAATTAAAATTCTATGTGCTAATAATCTATACTTATAATAAATCTGTAGAGAGGTCAATTCTGTACATGAAATATATTTCCAAAATAACTATCAGCGGGTGATTAGTGATCGATACTGACGCCAAAAATGCAATCAGTAAAATTTTTGTCTGTCTGTCTGTCTGTCTGTCTGTCTGTCTGTCTGTCTGTCTGTCTGTCTGTCTGTCTGTCTGTCTGTCTGTCTGTCTGTCTGTATGTTCGTTATAGAAACAAGAACCACTCGACGGATTTCAACGAAACTTGGTACAGTTGTTCTTCATACTCCTGGGCAGGTTATAGTATACTTTTCATCACGCTACGATCAATAGGAGCAGAGCAGTGAAGGGAAATCTTGGAAAAACGGGAGAACTTACTCCATTTTTTAAGCTTCCGTCGCGTGTGCAGCCTTAATGGTTAAAGCTACACAGAAATCACGTATGACGGAAATGTTCTCCTTAAAATTATATAAAAAATATTCCACGACAGCAAATGTCTATCTTTTATGGTTGAATCACAATAACACGTGTAACTCCCGATAGCTTAGCAGTTCGGAGCTTTCTGATTATATTTGTCTACTCAGGTGACTGACTGACTGACATAGTGATCTATCAACGCACAGCCCAAACCACTGGAGGGATCGGGCTGAAATTTGGCATGCATATAGCTACTATGATGTAGGCATCCCCTAAGAAAGGATTTTGATAAATTTCGACCTACAATGTAGGGGTGAAATAGAGGATGAAAGTTCATAAGGAACAAAGTAACTATTCCACGCGGACGAAGTCGCTGGCAAAAGCTAGTATGAAATAAAATCCTATGTAATAGTAATAATAATTAAATGATATTTTATATTTTTATGATGAATGAATTATATATGATTTTACGTGGGAGAGCCATGCTTCGGCACGAATGGGCCGGCTCGACCGGAGTGATACCACGGCCTCACAGAAAACCGGCGTTAAACAACGCTTACGTTGTGTTTCGCCGAGTGAGTGAGGTTACCGGAGGCCCAAACCCCTTTTAAAAGGTCGGCAACGCACTTGTGACTCCTATGGTGTTGCGGGTGTCCATGGGCGGCGGTAATCGCTTACCATCAAGCGATCAGTCTGCTCGTTTGCCCTCCTATCCCATAAAAAAAATGAAAATAATAATAGTTCCTAGTTTCCTGTTAACAAATTTAAATTTAGATCTAATTTTATTTACTTTTATACATTATGTCTGGGCCTTATATGTCTATGGGGTGTAGGCACTAGGCTATTAAGGCTACCTATATGGTTGAAGTTTGAAAGTAGTAGCTGTGTATGACTACTTAATAAATTACATAATATATTCATACTATCACGCCTGGTTTTGCCGAACGGTTAGGCAGAGATGTACTTAATGTACACCCACGGTTCACTGGTATGTTTAAGTCTCAGGTAATAGGGGGTGAGCCTATTAAACCGGCACAAATCCAAACTCAGAGCTGCTAAGAAGAATTTCATAGAAAAACCAGAGGTTGCGTATTTATCGTACCTTCACATGTTGGGATGACTGGATTTGACCCCGCAGTAGCTGGTCTGGTCAGGTTGTAGTGGATATGTTTCCAATTCCCATATCCGCATAAAAACGGGCGCTCTCTAGTGAGGCACATAATAAACTCTCTTGATATCCAGCACTGTGAGTGAGCGGACGGTTGATTGTGAATTTGGTCCAGCAGTTTCTCCTTCCATCTTTACCACAAAGATTGTTTGTACATATCTATACCCAAAACGTGCAGTGAGATTCTAGTGTACTGTGTGGACATCATATCTCGAGGATTCCAACTGAACTGGTGCCCTATGGATGATGTTCTAGTAGCGCGCCTCATACACGTGACCGGCCTCTCAAGAGGAAGTGGAACATCATGGAGGAAGAATCCCAGTAAGTTCCAGGCCCTAGGTAACATAAATCGTTTGATCCCTCGAGCCGGATCCTCGGGTTGTGTTGCCATTTCGCCCTATATAAGTATATACATTTTTAAAAATAGGTACGAGTAATTGCGGTACGCAACACCCGGCATAGAAACACAGAACCTTAACTTCGTCAGATGCTGCTGACTTCTCTTAAAATGGTTATCGTGGAAGAGAAATTCAACAGCACTGGCAGTGTCTCGATTGCTAAGTTAGTTATTTGGTTATGGGAGCCAGTGTCCTAACCGGTAGTCGCAGATTACAATCCTGTCTGAGGTCTAAAATTATCTCAAGCAAATGCTTAGCAATGCATATCGCGTAACACAAATAATAATAACGACCACTTCTTTGTAACTTTAACAGCATCGGAAGTAACTTTTCCGTTAAGTTAAGTTACGCCATAAAGTATACTGAACATATCGAGTTCTACCTTGACTTCGATTTTATTTGGAATCTTTCGATGTCAGACTTCGACTTATTATCCTACATCATCGCGATCTCGATCGTTTGGTATTCGCCGTGTCTGAGTATTCGTGAACATTCTCAACCCGACGCAACAATTTATCGTACGATATTAAAAACCTGTTGATCGCGGTAGGATTAAAATCTAGATACAGTAATTATATTTGTAAGGAGCGAACAATATCTAGGGATACATCAATACAAATATTGTCAAGGATCCCAAACGATTGTCGTTGTAATAAAAACTTGGGAAATAGTTTTTATTTGTATTATTTTACTAGCTTCTGCCCACGACTTCGTCTGCGTGGAGTTCAGAATTGGATCTGACCTGGAAAAAAAAGCCTATATGCTATTCCAGACATAATCTATCTCTGCACCAAATCTCATCCAGATCCGATCAACGTCATACATCCATACATTCTCACAAACTTTCACGTCTATAATATTGGTAGCAATTTTACCTCAAAAACGTTCCTTTCATCGTCAAGACTGAAGGACGATATTTTGCTTTGGTATCGTGGGCTTATAACCCACGATACCATATTGCTTATAATTAACCTTACCATAAATTCCTCGCTAATCGTCTAAATCTAATAATCATCATGGTTCTTTTGTCCTATAAGCAACCGAGGAGTTAGTTTTAGTGGTTGGTTTATGAAAGGTTACCGACAAGTTGTTAACACGTTTGGCGTAGCGGCTGAGCGATCGGTTTCTGCGCCACGTGTTGTGGGTTCGATCCCCACACGGAGTAAATATTTGTATGATCTTCAGGTAGTTGTTCCGGGTCTGGATGTTTGCGTATGTAAGAATTTGTGTTTGTAAACGCACTTACGATACAAGAGAAAATCCTAGTATGGGGCGGGCAACTGCTGAATCCAGCATCTGGCGCTGGATTCAAGCAAACCGGAATAAAGATGTGGTTAACCGAAACATGCGCTGGATCCCGCTGTATTGCTAGATGAGGGATCCCTATGTGTGACGCTGTAATCGGAGTGTATTTGTAAAAAATAACAGAAAAAGAAAATATGCTTTGTAATCTTCTGCCAGACATTCCTAATCATCTCTTACACGATGTACCTTCATTGTATCAGCTCGTAATATTTTTTATGGTACGTAATAATTGAGCCACTGTTTTGAGCAATAAACGCTCGATCTCTTTATAGGGTCTCATTAAGGTCCACCACAAAAAAGCGGTTGTATATGATAGTTATGGTTTAGTTCGTTATTTTTTATGGCTCAGTTTGTTTATAACGTCGACTGTGGTTAAGAAACTAAGGAAAGTATGGGGTTATGTACACCTAGCGCTGTGGCTATTGGACGGCGAACTCAAGGTCGTCAAGGAAATTCAATGCACCCACCCACCCTTGCGTATTAATAGTTAATTTTCACGCGATTAAATGGTGAAGGAAAGCATCCTGAGGAAACCTGCATGCATGAGAGATTTTCTCGACGGCGCGGTGTGTGAAGTCTGTCAACTCGCATTAAGCTAGCGTGGTGGACTGTAGCCTAATCTCATTCTGAGAGGAGACCAGTACCTAGCAGTGGGACGGTATTATGGGTTGATGATTATGGTCATAGGAATAATAAGACCTATTCCATGGCATATTTACTATCTACTTCTGCTGCCAAGTAATTCGCAAAAAATGTAAAGTAGCTGTTAGTAATTTTAACATTAAGACATTCAACACCTCAGTCTACCCGTGACCATAGATGCTGTAAAGGATCCGAAACGTCGAGAATCAAATAATATTAATATAACGCGATAAAATCCGTAAAAAGTAGTTTGTGTAAAAGTAGAATTTTATCAAATCTGATGAAGGCCCAGCACTACATCAGATTTGATAAACCACAAGTCCTCGCAAAAGAAAACCGATTCCTTCCCAGGATGATCCGCGAGGCCATTGAAATTAAAAAAACATCCAAATTTCAATAAAGAAGATGGCTGGGTCTTACCACCTGCTTGGAACCCCATTATCAATCCATAAAATCGAAATCCAAGCCCAAAACCGCAAGACCGAAGGATACGGTGAGCTCGTTCTGCGTGAATCGGATCGCCAATAATTAACAAAAATGTAAGGTAGCTGTTAGTAATTGTAACATTATGTTGTCTAACAACTTAGTCTACCCGTGACCATGGATGCTGTAAAGGATCCGAAACGTCGGGAATCAAACAATATTACTTAATATAACGCGATAAAATCCGTAAAAAGTAGTTTTATTTCAAAAAAGAGGAAACTCAAATAGTAAGCACTTACCATCAGAGGACCGACTTGCTCGTTTGCCCTCCTATTCTATAAAAAAAAAAATACTAACAGTGGCAGCGACACCGTCCCCGGGTGCCAAACATACAAAGGTCGATTTTTTAAAATTTGCTAGATTTTGAGGTAGGTAATTGCTGCATTTGGGCATGACAATCGTGAATTTTAAACTTCCATTAATATGTTTACTTTCATGAATATTTAATGTTTCTTATTATAATTGGTGATGTGATCGGGGTACCTATATGCCCCATTCGGATCGGACAGGGTGTTTTTAACACATTGTGTAAATGGCCTATTACGGGCCACGGACAATTAATTCAAATTCAAATCTTTATTGCTTTCATATGTAATAAGGATGTTATAATAATTTGTGGTATCAATATGAAACCCTGCAAGGTCGCTGCAAAATTATTATTTTAATGGAATTTGGTACGATACAATAACAATATTATCATTTATATTTAATTAGGTATTAATACAGTTATCACAATAAATATGATATACTTTCTGCTAAGCTGACTTTTATCCTTGCAAATCATAATAATCAACTCCCTTTCAATGCATGCTTCTGAATGCTCTAAGTAGTCAGAAATAAAAAAGTTTTTTTCCTGTTTCTCCCTTAGTGATAAATGATTACTTCATTTAAGCGGTATTTTGGACTATTGCCAAATACCCACTTTATACACAGCTCGTAAATGCTTGTAATGCGTTCAATGAACAAAACCAGGAAGTAGCATTTTTATGGATGTGCAGGGGTTCCCAAAGTGTTCGCGGCGCGCTGGTGTTCCGTAGAAAGTGAAGAAGGGCGCCGTGAAACGATTCTGTTTACCATTCTGCTCATTCAATTTTATGCATATCTACCTAATTAGTATCAATACACCTATCTATTTCGACCAGCTAAATAGGTCAGGGCACCGAGACAATACAGTAAACATGTATGCGCGGTCTGAAAAAGATTGGGAACCACTGGATTAGTGTATTTTTTGTATGTGTATTAGTTATAAGGTTACCTGACAATGAAGAAATTAAAAACGTAATTGTAAGCTGGACAACACTGTTCCAGGCCACTAGATCAACAACGACGCAGTCGCGACACGGTAAGACAGAGCACGATCTTTATTACCAAGTATTTGTTAACTATTGGTGATCCAATTCATGCAGAACGAGTTCACCGTGTCTTTTGGGTCAGTTTTGAGCTTGAATTAAGATTTAATAGAATCTATAATGGGATTCCAAGCAGATGGTAAGACCCAGCCATCTTCTCTATTGAAATTGGGGTGTTTTTTAATTTCTGTAGCCTCACGAATCATCCTAGGCACGAATCGGTTGAACGAAACCGAAAATCAATACCTAACGATACCTTCGCGGGTCAGACAGAGATCTTATTAATTATTTTGATTCCTTATATTTTCCATGATCTGTAACAGTGTGAGAATTTTACTCTTACATCTTTCGTTAATCGTCTTTCATTCAATCTCTTGACATACCCCAAACCATCTTAAGATATTCTTCTGAATTCGTGTCACTACATCATCTTTTAAGCCGCAACGTTGACTTTTCACAATATTTCTCAATCTATCATACAGAGTTACAGCTCAAATTGCATGCGTTTTAGTGTACAGTAAAAAGCCTACACTTCATCTGATTCCAGAATCGCGAAGAGTCGCCCTCTTCGCGATATAAATAATAACGCCATAAGAATGACTCTCATTTATAAAAGTGCGTAAGACGCTCCCCTTTGTGGGGCCTCGCCGTCGTAAGTAATGGTGGTCGTAGTCTAAACCCCATGGCAATATTTTGGCCTCATTTGACATTTACAACTGGGTCGGATTATTAGCTGATGCATTAGGTATGTTTTTTTCATTTACGAATATGCTTATGAGAATATTTCTACGGTAAAGTTAACTTTTTAGGATAAGAAAATACTTCAATCATTTTTTAAATCCGGTCACAGTTAATTGGCGATATACGACTTGACAATCTAACGGTTAACTATGTATAATGTAAGAAGATTCATTATATACCTACATACATTTTTTTGAATTAAATAATTATGTATTGGCTGAGCGATCGGTTTCTACGCTACCTGTCGTGGGTTCGATCGCCGCACGGAATAAATATTTGTATAATTTACAGTTTATAATTTAGTTGTTCCGGTGTTTGTGAAAATTTGTGTTTGTAATCGAACCCACGATGCAGGAGAAATTCCTAGTGTTTTTAAATGTTTTAAAACGTTTTTAAAATACATATATTCTGATGTTATTCGGCGCTTATTATTATAATATATCTATTATTAATAATATCTACAACCTTCTCATTTTCTCTTCCACAGGTCAGTACTCTCTCTACCATCAGCTTTCGCCAGAAATATTCAAACATCAAGAGACATTTCCTGACGAAACTATTCCAGCAATTCCCACGTGAGTATCAAAATCGATATCAGGTTCATTTAGAAGCTGTGACCTTTAAAGTTAATTACTGTGGCCTCTAATTTCGCGGTTGGCAGCGCCTAATCAACTAGCTACTTTTTTATTTTTTGCTTTATCAGTTGATAGTTTTTTTTAATACCACTAAGGTGGCATACAAGCATACGGCCCCCCTGATAATACCTATGGACAATATCAGGGGTATCACTCGCGCGTAGCCGACGCTGTTAATTAGGAAGGAATAGTTGGGGTGACAGCATAGGAAACAATAGCGTGAAATGCTTTTATCCTATCTGCCAACACAACGCTTCCTCGCGGAGCTCTGGCGACCTTGCTCACCGTTAGGAACACAACATAGCACGGAGCTATGTTATTTGGCTACGATTTTCTGCAAGGTGGAGGTACTTCCCCAGTCGGGCAGATAGATAGATAGAATAAATATTCTTTATTGCATACCAAAAACTAACGCTAAGTACATGATTCCAAGTACAAGTTGCTTAATGGTAGGTGCAATGGGCGGCCTTATCGCTAAAAGCGATCTCTTACAGACAACCTTTGGATGGACTCGAGAGAAAAAATGGGGATAAATATAATGACAACCAAATTTAGTAAATTGATCACCAAAATGGATAAATGGTCACCAAAAACTAGGTTTAGGTTAGGTTAGAACTTATTTTGGTGATCATTTACTATTTTTGGCAATATAAAGTGATTTTTTGCCGTAACATTTTGCTAGATCTGGTGGTTAGTTAAACATGAACCAACCATGAAAAAATGAACCAATAACAAGGCAGTCTGGCGTACATAAAGAAACGAGATATTGAGTATCAAACATAATTACATATACATTACATTATATCGGGTGTACAAGAAAAAGGGACATATATTGAAATGGGTGAAAGTATACCGTACTAGGATGCTATCAAAAAAAATAATTTGAAAAAAAATTATCCGTTTTAGAGTTACAGCCGTTTGAAGTTTTCAGTATTATCACCATAATTTCGCATTAAAGCAGCTGGAACCTGTAAAGTAACAGATTTTAAATGTTACGTATTTTTTTATTTCGTCATTCATCCAGCGGTTACTGAACTCAACTACAACAATAGGACAGCTCCAATTGTGAGTGGAATTATTCCATTCCACCATGCCTTACTTCCTTAAAGTGACAATAAAGGTATTAAATGGCTTTTTGGTTAGTTACGGACAGTAAGTTTTTGTTTTTATAACATGACTAACTAAAATACAAGCTGCTTGATGAAACGATAATCTCAGCCCAGCCAGTTACACCAGTGGTATCATTCGTGCGTTAAAAAAACAACAAGCCATCCTCCCTGAAAGGCAAGGCAGAGGCGTTTAGAAGCGGCGAGCCTAATGCCGTTAAGCAGGCACAAATCCCAAAATCCAAGCTGCTACTGAGAATTTCATAAAAAAAACCCCAATAACGCTGCTGGACCTGAGAATCGAACCCAGGAGCTCTAGCGTTCTTTATTGTACACCAAAAATCAAGGTATTGTAGCCAGGAATCGGGGTATGATCGAGCGCTGGACCAGAGATAATAAATAACCAACAAACTTTTTTAATTAGCTGTGTCGGGGAGGGGTTCCCCCCCCTACCAGAAATACAAATAAAATTATATCTATCATATTAAATGTACCTACATTAAGCGGCCCTATATATCTTGAAATCTTCGTTAAAATATTATCACATTTATCACAAACTAGCGACCCGACCGCGGCTTCACGTGCGTTGCTCCACTCCTATTGGTCGTAGCGTGATGTTATAGGTATAGCCCTATAACCTTCCTCGATAAATGGACTATCCAACACAAAAACCAGTACAACCAGTAGTTCCTGAGATTAGCGCGTTCAAACAAACAAAATCTTCAGCTTTATAATATTAGTATAGATAGAATCTTAGTTAAAATATTATCACATTTATCACAAATAGAAACTTAAATAATTTAACCGTTTAATATCTTAGCATAATCCACATTTTTGCAGCCCCTTGATAGGGTTCCGGCATGCTTTAATAAGCTACGCTACCTAGGCGAATAAACCACAATAAAGAATTTTCTAGAAGTCCCATCTGAACACTTCATAGAAACTTGCCGATACCGATGTCTACGTAGCGACATCTATCTCGCTACATAAGAACTTCGAAGTGAATCCTGCATCGCGCAAGCAACATTTGCAACTCAATTTAAATATATTGTATAGACGCCCAACAGCAACCGTCGGACCGATGCTCACTAGGCAAAACAACCGCTTGGTCGGAGTTTCCTCCCTTGGGATGAAGGAGCAACACTCTTTAATGCTCCACACTGGTGAGTTCGACGAGATCCCAGTGTCTCTATACCTACCACAAATATATAATCAAAATAGTAAGAAGAAGAAAACCATTGCAGTCGATATACCTTCATAACATCACCCCTGTATTCCCCGTAAGGTTAGGCAGAGGCGTACTAATGTACACCCACAGTACACCGGTATGTTTAGGTACTATATGATAGGAGGCGAGCCTCACAAATTCCAAACTCCGAGCTACTACTGAGAATTTCATAGACAAAACCCAATAACACTTTGCTCGACCTGGGAATCGAACCCAGGACCTCTAGCGTAGCAGTCCCGCTCAGGACCACTAGGCTAACAAAACAGTAAATATTTTTATGAGAGATTTTTTTAATTTTACACTTCGTTGCTGTATTTTAACAGCAGCTATAGCAAATATTATTTTTAACGAGGTGCATAGTTCAGTCTTCTGCCTCCATGAAAGCCAAAGAAACTGAAAAAGTCTGGTTACAAGGTGGCCCTTCTGCGCCAACCTTTTCATATAATGGTTTAACGGCCTACAAGGCATGAAGCTCCGTAGTAATTGGCTTAATAATATTCCAGTTACGTGAAGATCTGGGTAATAAATTCTCATAGAATCATCTTGGAAAGTGCCTATTACGAGCTTGCTTTGTGCTCTGTGGTCTACTGCCTCCATTTTGAGCTCCTACAGTGTATTTATACTGCGTTTAGGCTTGGAATGTAAATGGTAAGGTTGTTTGATACTTGAGTTGTGTTATGAACTTTAAATGATCAACTGTAATGGAGTTAACTCAAATGCATTTATTGGAAGACTCAAGGATGACTTTTGCATGAAACTAATGTTGTGTCGTTGATACGGGTTTGACATGGAACGCTTTCCGCTTATTGACTATTGTGATTGTAAATGCACATATTGGCTGAGTGATCGACTTTTACTTCACTGGTTTTGGATTCGATCCGATACTTAACAAATATTTGTATCTGTAACGTTTTTAGTCGGGTCCTTCAAATGGGCCCTGTGCGAGTGCCCATAAGATCATCTGGCGTGCGCTTGTTGCAAAGTGACACTTGATTGACAGTTTGTGGTTAGAAAAAAAAAGATAATGGGCAATTATGTGGACTCCCCCCTCCCTCAAGAATAATTTCCCTGAGTGCCCGAAGCATAAAGTAACTCGTGAGTTGATATCAGGTCTGAGTTTGTAGTCATCTCTTTCTCTATGAACATGCAAGTCCCATATCGTTATACATCGCAGAAAAAGTCCAAAGAATAAATATGTTGCCTATATACATAAATATTCAATATATATTATATTCCTATATAAATATTCAAAAGTTACTGGGTCATCATTTATGTAAATATGTCACAAGAGATCCGATTCAAAAGAGAGGTTTCGGATCAAACTATCAAAGGCCATTGATACGACGCCACGACTTTGTTAGGACTTTATAAAGCTATCAGTTAAGTTCTAGTTCTCGTCTAAAATGTTCTAGAAATTTGTAGTAACTTCTTGAATTTATAACGAATTTATTTATTCGAATTAAATAAGATACCAACACGCCTATATGCCCCGTAGGGTTAGGCAGAGTTATGTACACCCACAGATCGCCGTTATGTTTAGGCTTCATTTAATATGGGGTGAGCCTATTGCCATTAACCAATCCAAACTGCTACTAAGAATTTCATAGAAAACCCGGTAGGTACTTTACTCTACCTCAGAATCGAACTCAGGACCTCTAGCGTAGCAGTCGCGCTCAGGCTCACTAGGCTAATAAGGCAGTTGGCCCCACCAAGCCGTATTTAACACATTTTTCTAATGCATGGCCTATATTCCCAGGCCGCGGCCTATAAAGACATTTGACAAATGTCCGTACATTAGCGTAAAGTATTACTTTAACCTCAAAACATACATCATAACCAATGTGTGTTCTAAAACAACAATTTTAGAATCCTCTGTTGTTTTGGCTTCCAAACTATGGATTAAAGTGACATTTTCCCAGTTATAAATAACTGATTTAGTTGGGCGTATAGTTTGGGCTTTTAGATTTATGTCAGAGGTTAATATTATATGTAACTCGGTGTTGATACGGTTTACTGTGTCATTTTAATGAAATATACTCTTAGAAATAGGTTAAGTTGTGTTTCAGATATTGATAAAACAATGAGTAGGTACATATACCTAAGTAACTAGCATTACAGAAGTTTACCTGAGTCATATTTATGAGGAAAGAGTACCTATATTATATTCCTATGCGAAAAGTTATGGAAATTCATCAAGAATGAGCTTGACTGTCGAGGTTTTCCCAAAACAAAAGACTACAGCATGTGGTTATATATTTTTTTATTTTTTTTATTATGATCTCCAACAAAGAATACACCTTACGTGCTCTAAAAGTGTTTACAATAATAGGTATTCCTTGTGTTTCCTCAATTACAGGAGACCACATCATGCAGTAATATAAAACAAACAGACAGAAAGAAGAAGAATTAAATGCACTTTGGATGTAAAATTAAAATTAAATTGAATCTAGAAGCTTCATAAAAATATATTTATACAGCTAGAAAGCTATGAAAGGATTGAATGGTTCCTCAAGAAAGGAGTGAAAAGGTTTTTACACGGTCGGCAACGCGCGAGCGTCAACTCTGGTGTTGCAGACGTCCATAGGCTACGGTAACTGCTTCAGGCGGGCCGTCTCGACCTCTGCCTTCTTTACTACTTCAGTGGTATAAAAAAAACAACAAAATATTTGGTGCACAAATATTGTTATTATGCAAAATGCAATATGCAAATAACATTGTTGGTTTGCCTAGTTGGCTAAATATCCGGATTTTAAACAGCAGCTCCTTCTAACTTTGCCCCAAAATTACTGGGCAATATCGATATCCAATGGCGTTCATATGACAACCGGGATCGAGGGTGTTCTCCGAAGCATGGAGTGGTTTTAAAAATATTCATCCTATTCCTGACAAGTGCAGTAGCAGATCGATAGATTAATATATCTATAACTTAGCAATGAATTCCTCAAAATTGTAAAAAAACGTAAACATGTCTACGAACCTAACAGACCAATTTGAACCAGTTCTAAACACCAGCCCCATATTTAAACCCCTGGACCCGGCAAGTTTAATTCTAAGTCAAAGTTTCCTGTTTCTAGTTGCAAATTGCCAGGAGTAACCATCTATTTCACTGATTGGCCAGCACAGAATGTATATGAAATTACAAAGGTGCCTACATCGGAACTACTGACTAGATGGTCTGAGGAAGTTAGAGGAATTATATTACACATCTACCACAGGGGTAAAGAACATTTTGTCAATAGTATTTGAATTATTTTTTTTGAATATATAGAAAATAACATACAATCCCTGTATTCCCCGAAGGGTTAGGCAGAGGCGTTATTTTTCAATTTTTAGTTAAGAATCTTTAACATTTCTCTTTCCAAATCACTTTGAACATGCAAGTTGTATTTTTGAAAGCCATTTGTAGGTAGATAATAAATCTTTGTTTTGAGAAAAAAAATCAAGACAATATTGCGCCAAATATCGGTCATTTTCATTTTCTGAAACCCAGTATTACTCTAACAATTGAGACGAATCTAACGACACTACTGTACCTAAAATCCATCAAGCCATTTAGGCTGAGAGTGTGACATAGAAATATAAACATACTGACTCGAAAAACATTCCCTCATTCTGACCCACCCTCATACTGACGCAGTCGGGTAAAAATTGGGGGCCTACGTTCTTATTTGACTAAAGTCCGTTTATTACTATTTAAGTACAAATATTATATACCTACCCTTAATGTATTAACTATCTAAAGGGAGATTCCTATATTACGTATGTATGTAGCTTGTAGCGGGATGAATTAATATATTCAAAACCGCATTTCCAAATATTCTCCCATTATGCAACCACGTGCTTACGCTATTATGTTCCGGTTCGAAGATTAAGTGTAGCTAGTAAAATTTCAACGCTATAGCTGTGTTGCTAGCGTTTATATTACAGTTGCCGCTTACCATCACGCGACTTGTATGTTTGTTTGTCATCTTATTACAATAAAAAAACCCGCAGCATCAAGACATGGTTACCATGTTCTTGCAATATCATTGAAGTAACAGGATACTAAATTTCAAATCAATCAGACCTGTGATAATTGTTCACATTCCGTCATGAACCAGAAAAGAGCTTGATAATCTTAAACGGTTGGCCAGATTTTCTTAAATCATAACTAAGGATACTGTCGATCAAAATACCAAATCATATACTGTCGATCAAGTTACCTTTTAGACAAGTAAAGACAGTAAAAATCGGTCCATTCCTTTGTGCGTTACGATGCAAAAGACAGACACAGATACACACGTTAAAAATACTATGAGAGTAATAGACATAATATTTAAATTACTCACATTATTTAAAAAAATCGTTGCTCCACAATAGGATTTTTTCCACACAAACACAAATTCTCACACACACCAACGCCCCGAACAACAACCAGGGGCCGTATCATAACGTATTAACGACATCATTTTTACGTTGTGTGAAAGAGATGCCGCTCTACATATTAAATAGCCTCATCTCTTTCTTACAACCTAAAAGTGATGGCGTTAACACGTTATAATATGGCCATAGTAGGTCATACAAATATTAGCTCCGTGTGGGAATCGAACCCACAACACGTGGCGCAGAAGCTGATCGCTTAAACGCTTCAGTAAACGTATCATCATAAGTCTAGTTGTCCTAACCGTGACTACTACGCTATAGATCCTGGGTTTGATTACTAGGCCGAGTATAATGTCATTGGAATTTTTTATGAAATTCCCTGGATCAGCTCGGAGTTTGGATTTGTACCCGGTTAACCGCAATACGCTCGCCTTAACCTAAACATATCAGTGAACATTATTGTCCCTCTGCCTTACCTCTTGAGGAATACAGGCATGGTGTTATGTTATTTTTCACTTCTTGAGACGTATTTCAAGATAAGGTTTATTAATTGTAACATAAGATACAGAAATATATTAAGACTTGGAAAGTTTTGAGACGCAAATTAGATCGACCTTAGATGGTTAAAAGTTAAAACCAAGAGGTCAGTTTGATGCCCCTGAGATAATCAAGAACAATTTAGTTTATTAAACTTTAAATAACATTTTGGACAGATCAAAGCGTCGCTCAAAGGACTATAAGACGTATTTTTGTGTTCCATAAACACTAAAATTGACTGCCTCATTAGTCTATTGGTCCCAAGCGCGACTGCTATGCTGGAGGTCCTGGGTTCGATCCCCAGGTCGAGCAAAGTGTTATTGAGTTTTCTATGAAATTCTCAGTAGCAGCTCGAAGTCTGGATTTGTGCCCGGTTAATATAGGCTATAGGCTCGCCCCCTATAACATGGGACCTAAACATACCAGGCGAACTGTGGGTGTACATTAAGTACGCCTCTGCCTAACCCTTCGGGGAATACAGGCGTGATGGTATGTATGTATAAACACTAAAATAAAGGAATATCGTAATTCCAGGGGCCGTATTATGACGAGTTAACGCCATCATTTTTAATATGTAGAGCGGCATCTCTTTCTTACAACCTAAAAATTATGGTGTTAACACGTTATAATACCGCCCCAGGGCGCCTAATACAAAATCACAATAAAAAAAAATATCTCCCCACCCCAGACTCTATTAAATTCACCGATTCCCAGAATCGAACCTACTACCTTTATCGAAGCAGTAGTGCTTAAGACCACTAGACTAAAGTACCACTTTTTTATATAGGATTGGAGGGCAAACGAGCAGACGGATCGCCTGATGGTAAGCGATAACCGCCGCCCATGGACACCCATAAAAACAGAGGAGTCACGAGTGCGTTGCCGACCTTTTACAAGGGGTTGGGCCTCCCGTAACCTCACTCACTCGGCGAAACACAACGTAAGCGTTGTTTAACGCCGGTTTTCTGTGAGGCCGTGGTATCACTCCGGTCGAACCCGCCTATTCGGCCACTTTGTATAAATGTTGTATACATTTCTTTTTTTTTACCATTTAAACATACAATATATTGTTGAAATGGTAAAAAACTAAATGCGTTGCAATATTTATACGTTTATTCAATTGTATTGGAGAAACGGAGCAATTTAAACAAACCTGTATGTTTATCACCCCTGATCTAGCACATACCATAATGTTCCCATCTTTACGCGTAGCGTTTATGGAAATTGCAAACGAAACGTATTCAATAGTAATTGGGATGGTAAACCTTTGATACCTGACACACAAATATCAGGTATACAAGTTATCCAATAAATTTATAAAGCCTGAAATGGTTGAACAAATTGGAACTGCTGGATCGAATTTCCAGATTCCTTAGGTAATGCCAAGAAACTTGAAAATTAGCAGATAAGTTCTTTATAAGATATAGACATTGGGAATTTCCCATGAGACGCGAGCAACTCTAACGCAACGCGAACAGGGGGGGGGCTTACTCTTGAACTCAATTCCGATACATCGACATTGGAATTGTGTCGTTTCGTCAAGTTTCGTACTCTTGAATCCGAGACTAGCGCCAAATTGTTTCAATATTGCGCGGTGATTGAATGAACTAAAGAGGATTGGGAAACGACCCAACCATTGGCCAATCACGGATGCCGATACAAGGTTAACAGATTTGTGCTCAAGAGTACGAAATCGCCCGACAGCCAAATTGACATTGGAATCGGATCACGTTTGGATTGGTATTGTATTGTTTTCAAGAGTAAGCCTGCTGGCGGTCAAGCGTAAGCCTAAAAATAGTAGAAGAGAAATTCGGCAGCACAGGCAGCGGTCTCAGTTATCTAGGTGGCTTAGCGACTAAAGCGTCCTATGAACTCCTGTGTTCTTACAGGACGCAGGTTCTAATTGTGACGGATTGAATTTTTCTTTTACTAAAAATTATGTATTTGAATAATATCAGCTCTTAAAATGCAACCATTATAAAATTGATATGCTAAAATATAACATAATAGTTACGTTTTCAGTTATAGAATCGCATGCTGGTCATATTTCCCCGCATTTCATTGTTCATGCACGCTTTGTTCCATATTCGGCACAAAATAATGATGACGCGACTATGAATACGGATCCTGTCATTACGTTCGCACTATTGATACGATTTTGACAAATGAGCAGTTTATGGAAGCTTCCTAATGACGCTTGTATCGATGTGATGTTTAAAAATTTCAACAATTTCAGACTTAAATTTAATAGTAATATTTACAGTAAACGCTCAAAAGTCCATAAGCACGCTAAGGATTACATTGCTATGAACAGTACGAGCGAGCTCGATACAGCCAGTGCCGCAGTGCGTGTCACTTGTTAACGACAATGACGATGCATGAAAATAGAAGGTCGTAAGTCAAATTAAACGTCAAGCTATTGCGTTATGAGATTGCCTATGGACTTTTGGTCGCCATTGTACATACATGTATTTACCGAAAGGTTAGGAAGAGACGTACGGTATGATTAGGTTCGATATAATATGGGGCGAGCCTACTGCCATTAACCGGGCACAAGTCCAAACTCCGAGCTGATACTGAGAATTTTATAGAAAAACCCAATAATACATTGCTCGACTTAGGAATCGAACCCAGAAGTTCTAGCGTAGCAGTTGCGCTTGGGAGCACTAGACTAACAAGGCAGTAATTTCCAATTATATTTTAAATCTCTATGGTTGTAAATAAAAATTATTGGATTTTTAATTAAATTCTCAGTAGCAACTCGAAGTTTGGAATTTGCGCCTGTAATAGCAATAGGCTCGCCCCATATTACATGGGGCCTAAACACACTGGTGAACCGTGGGTGTACTTTAGTACGCCTCTGCCCGACCCTTCGGAGAATGCAGGCGTTATAGTATGTAATACGCGTATGTGATTTTGCTCTAAAAGCCTGTTTTTTAAAAGAAAAAAAGCATGCGTCCCCCCGTGAGTCGCTCGCGCGCTTTTGTTCGTCATTTTTTGGCGGTGTGGGGTTGACCAAAAGCTGGACAGGCCGGATTTGTATATATTTGGCCGGACATGACGGTAAAAATCTGGACACCTGGCAACCTAGGCCCAAAACAATTTAAATACTATAATTCTGCTCTAGCATTTGGGTGAATATTGGATCATTATTTAACAAATCATTCTTCTCATCATAGTAGTTCTCTCTTTTATAGTTCAGATTGTTTTATTCTTAAGAGTCCGTCGGACCGAATTCCTCTTACAAACGTAATACTAAAATAAATCGTAATTCAAACACAATTTAATCAAATTCTGTTATTATTCGAATTCCGATACCGTTAATCTAGGTTCCTACTCTACCATTTCGTCCAAAATACTTCACTGGAAATAAATGCAAGCGAATGCAATTTTTGATAACATTACCAAGTTTGGAACGATATTCCGGTCTTTTATTTCCAACTAGCTTTTGCCAGCGACTTCGTCCGCGTGGAATAGTTACTTTGTTCCCTAGTTCTTCGCCCGTGGTTTCACCTGCGTTGCCCCGTTCCTAAGGGTTGTAGCGTGATGTTTTATAGCTTGAAACCTTTCCCATGAATCAACCAACATTTTCCTTCACTGCTCTGCTCCTATTGATCGTAGCGTGATGAAAAGTATACCCTGTGTAAGTGTAAGTATAACCTGTGGTTTGGGCTGTGCGTTGATAGATCACTATGTCAGTCAGTCAGTCACCTAACGTAAGAGTAGACAAATATAATCAGAAAGCTCCGAACTGCTAAGCTATCGGGAGTTACACGTGTTATTGTGAGTCAACCATAAAAGATAGACATTTGCTGTCGTGGAATATTTTTTATATAATTTTAAGGAGAACATTTCCGTCATACATGATTTCTGTGTAGCTTTAACCAGTAAGGCTGCACACGCGACGGAAGCTTAAAAAATGTAGTAAGTTCTCCTGTTTTCCCAACATTTCCATTCACTGCTCTGCTCCTATTGATCGTAGCGTGATGAAAAGTATACTATAACCTGCCCAGGAGTATGAAGAACAATTGTACCAAGTTTCGTTGAAATCCGTCGAGTGGTTTTTGTTTCTATAACGAACATACAGACAGACAGACAGACAGACAGACAGACAGACAGACAGACAGACAGACAGACAGACACAAAAATTTTACTGATTGCATTTTTGGCGTCAGTATCGATCACTAATCACCCGCTGATAGTTATTTTGGAAATATATTTCATGTACAGAATTGACCTCTCTACAGATTTATTATAAGTATAGATAAAGTAATAGTAGGTGAAATAGTATCGTAGGAACCTAGATTAACGGTACCAAAACCCAAATAATAACATAATCTGATAGAATATTGTCTGGATTACGATTTATTTCGGTATTACGTTTTTATGGGCAATTCAAGCTCCGCCGGACCCTTAAGTTATTGCTTAACGGCAGTGGTGTAGTTTAAGTTTTCATTATCATAATTGTATTTAATCTGCATTCTTAACTTAGGGAAGTTAAGGACGTTTAAATATTCACCTTTAAACTACGTGTTTTCTTCTCAAGGTTAAACCTGTACCTGATTGATTTTAAGTTAAACCTCCAACAATACAACTGTAAAACCACATTCAATTTAGTGTAGTCGTTTTTGTGTGATGCTTATACAAACATACAGACAGACAAACAACAATTCTAAAGATAATTGTTTTGGGTTCTACTGCTATCATCAAGATATCATATTATTTTATCTTATTTAGCTCCAAGACTTCGGTCAGTTACAAATATAGGTATGATTAATAACCACTTTTTTTGATGTTGTTAAAAATAAAACACAGTTTCTCCCACATTCATTAAGAATCTCAATTGGTAGTGCAATATTAATTGCGATCTGCATGTAAGATAACAGAAAATTTATTGAAATTTATTGAGCTGAAAATTGAGTCTAGTTGTAATATTGAAACGTAATGGATGTAGCGAGGGTAGGCAGTATTATGAGCCTTGTCTCTTATCTTTATGGAGTAACATGTACGTTACGAAATACATTTTTTGTCGTGGTCCTAAGCGCAACAGCTTTATTCGAAGTTCTGGTTTCTATTCCCAGGTCGAGCAGTGTTATTGGGGTTTTCTTTGAAATTTTCTGCAGCAGTTCGGTGTTTGGATTTGTGCTGTGTTATTGGCAATAAGCTCGTCCATACCTATGGGACCTACACATATCGGTCAACGTGAGTTGGGGGCCGTGAATGTAAATTTGTCAATCATTATATAAGGTAAGGAGTAAGGATGAGTTGTTTAGAAAGGCCGCGTATTATTTAGCTTTATTAGGTATTTATATTTTATTGTTAATAATTATTTTTATTTTTATTTATAATTCACTGTTTTGCAGCTAAATACATTATACACACTACACACACATATGCATAAACAAGTACTTCAACCACCATTGGCATCTGTGGAGCATTTACACGGGTACCAGATGAAAACCAGCGTCAAGTAGGTAGAACCACCTGCTTGACATTAAGCTGATCTGGGCACCCTTTTAGTCCAGCTGTGAGACATACACACATCTATACTTACATATTTCTTTATTTTTTTTATATATCAGATTGTATGTTATATGTGTCTCCTATGCTGTGCTAAATAAATATTTCTTTCTTTCTTTCTTTCTTTCTTTCTTTCTTTCTTTCTTTCTTTCTAACTGTGGGTTATTCCCTGAGGAGTTAGGAGTGGGTGTACATTAGTACACCTACTCCTAACTCCTCAGGGAATACCTACAGGTGTAACGGTGGTATTGACTTGTAAAAGTGTTCTTCTTCTTATCGAATTAACAGCAAAGTGTCCTTAAAAGTTCTATATTTATAGAACTAAATATAATTTACATTTCCCCTTAAGAAAAGGCCGTTGTGCGTTACCCAGCAGTGGAACAATAATTGGATTACTTAATTATAACTATGTACCTACTTGATGGTAACGAGCTCTTAGGCTTGTCATAACACGAGTGAAGCCGAAGGCGACAGCTATCTTGTACAAATAAGACAAGACGAGTAACTAGCCTCCTTAGATCATGTAGGTGGTTAGCCATCTTTGGCTGTATGAATTAAACATATATTATTTATTAAGAAGCAGTGAAAATCTAGCGATGTGACTATTGGATTCCAAAGTCATAGATTATAAATAGTTTCTTACACTTACGCAAATATTAGATATTGAAATAAAATTACTTCTCGTGGATTTTTTAGCGTTATATTGATATTATTTAAGCTGGTGACCGCCAGTCATGTATAGACGACAATCAAAAATGTGCCTAGTATCCATCCGTCCATGGTTGCGGTTTGGTGACCGGTTTGAAAGGAAATTCGGAGCTTGCGCCGAGGGCACGCTTTTTCTGTTTTGACGTGATGGTCAACGGTTAGGCCGACGTATCGAGCCTTTACAGCAGGGGTCGGCAACCTTTTGAGTCGGAAGAGTCAAAATTTTCAGTTTTTAAAGAGCCACAAAGAAATTTCTTGCTAACAATAAATAATAGAACATACCATCACGCCTGTATTCCCCGAAGGGTTAGGCATAGGCGTACTTAATGCACACCCACTGTTCGCCGGTATGTTTAGGTCCCATGTTATAGGGGGCGAGCCTATAGCCAGTAAATAAATAAATAGTAGGTACTTGCATAAATAAAGGTTTTGATTAAAAAAACTAATCTATTTATTCATTCGTGGCTAAGAGATAGAAATGGTGCCTAATCCTCGTTCACAGATTCAGAACGATTTTTATATATATTTTTTTTATATTTGCGTATGGTAGGTCCATACGCAAGAGTCGCAGCTTGACACCCAAAGAGATGCATGTGGCTCGCGAGCCGCAGGTGAGCCGACCGAGCCGACCCCTGCTTTAGAACATCCATGGTCACAGGTAGACTAAGTTGTTGGCCGTCTTAATGTTAAAATTGCTACCTTGGATAGATGGATAGAATATGCTTTATTGTACACCATATTATTTTTACATAGTTTAAACATTACATATGCCTCTGATATTCGCAATGATTTGCGCATTAAGAATTAATTCTTAATTGATTAAATGGTGAAGGAAAACATCGTGAGGAAACCAGATCACCTAATGGATTTTCATGACGCCGTGTGAAGTCTGCCAACCCGCACTAGGCTAGCATGGTGGACGGACTAATTCCTATTATTTTGATAGCAGATTTGTGCCCGTAACCAGCAATGTTATAATAAATAGGTTTAGAAAAAAAAATAACAATACATAATTCAATTCAAACACTTTTTTAAAACATTCTAAAACGTAGCGTCTTTTCTCTCTCAACATATTTTTTTATTTGGGTTTTTAAATATGAATTGTTTCATATCTTGCCATAGGCATCGTTCTCCAAGAAAGCTGTCTGCCATGTGTCTGTAAATAACTTGAATTTACAGCTAACATTATATAACTTTATGTAAAATATATTCCCTAAAGAGTTGAAATAAAGGCTTCACAGTTTGAAATAATTTTACATTCAGGCATTAGCTTACTAATAATTATTAAAATATTTTTTGTATTTTATGGAACACAAAGCTTCTTCAAGTGCCGAGTTAAAATCCAAACTTCAAACACTTTATGACTGCCTCATTAGTGTAGTGGTCCCAAGTGCGACTGCCACGCTAGAGGGCCTGGGTTCGATCCCCAGGTCGAGCAAAGTGTTATTGGGTTTTTCTATGAAATTCTCAATAGTAGCTCGGAGTCTGGATTTGTGCCCGGTTAATGGCAATAGGCTCGCCCCCTATTACATGGGACCTAAACATACCGGCGAACTGTGGGTGTACATTACTACGCCTCTGTCTAACCCTTCGGGGAATACAGGCGTGATGGTATGTTTTTGAACATTTTATAAATTTTCAGGGGTTAAATTGATTTCATTCCATTTTATTTCGTAGTAGCTGTTGCCGGCAGTTTCACTCACGTCTCAATAAGATTAACATACTATAAGTCCGATTCTAGGCGGCGTATCAAGATGAAATATCCACCAAACTTCAAGTTAGACCTCTAGCATTACATCGATGAAAACTGCATTCAATTCCATGCAGTAGTTTTTACGTGATTACATACATATTAGGCCTCCCGGTGTTCTCACTCACTCGGCGAACCACAAGGTAAGCGTTGTTTCACCCTGGTTTTGATTTAGGTTACTATGGAGATCCCTTTGACACTTTATTTGACAAGGATCTCGATGAAATTTGTTACAGATATATAGATTATAGTCCGGAGTAGCACATTAGCTTTTTAACCAGGTTGGATCCAATTCTGGAGTCCACGCAGACGAAGGAGTAGGCAGAAACTCGTTTTAAAATAAAAACACCGTGTGTGTTCCCGTGCTCTATAGTCACCATGCCAGGCTAAGCTTTGAGTTGACCTGTGAAATACGAAAGCATGTATCAGTCATCGTGTTCTTCGGACTTCTGCTTACTCCTTTATACGTTAAGTCGTAATGTATAGCTGTAGTATTATGACCTGTATTAATAAAACTTATTTTGCTTTGTTCTGAGTGAAATAAGTAAATAATATAAATGTTGTAGTTCGTGAGAGCTTTACTATGTACCGTGTAAAAAAAGTAAATGCATTTTCTCGTCTGTATTAAAATTCACGAACATTCTGACAAACTTAAAACACGATTATAATTTGTTTTTAGATACTTGCTACGTATATAAAATCGCTTAAAGCTTGAGAAATTAAAATAAGTACCTACCGACGAAACCTAATCTGATATCAAAATAAAGCTTAACAAATCTCCTAGGCCTAATAAAGCTTTAAGTACTCAATCATAAATTTCATAGTTATCTTAAAATGCTACTTTGAGTTTAACCGCGATTTTTAATATTCATCTGCTTTTCTCAACCATGCCTAACGATAACGAGTAGTTAAGCAAATCTATAAAAAACATTTCTTAGAACAGATAACTTACACTCAAGATGCAAGATGGTCTTATTTGCTCTGGCACCATAATTCGCTCTCAAGCTGATTCTTAAGTAATTGGGCGCGAGAACACGAAAACTTCGGACTTGAATTATTTTAGTCAATTTTATTTTGTACGCTTGAGGTAACAACATTCGGAGCTTTCAAAAAAACATGACGTCTGTATTTCCCGGAGGTCTAAGCAGAGATGTAGGTACCAATGTACACCCATAGTTCGCTGGTATGTTTAGGTTCCATGTGATGTGTGAAGCAAGGCTATTTATTTTATATTATTAAAACATTTAACGTATCAATGTGTTATGTTTTGTTTTGTTTTGTTTTTTTAAAAACGTTGCCCCACACTAGGATTTTCTCCTGTATTGTGGGTGCGTTTACAAACACAAATTCTCACATACACAAACACCCAGACCCGGAACAACTACCTGTAGATCATACAAATATTTGCCCCGTGTGGGGATCGAACCCACAACACGTGGAGGAGAAGCCGATCGCTCAACCGCTACGTCAATCGTGTCGTCAATGGTAAATAATGGTTGGTAGACCTGCCATGTAAATATGTAGGTCTGTGTCGTCGTAGCTCTAAAACGTGAAGTTCGTGTCAATATAATGTCTAGATTTTACTTGCAAAAATAAATAAATATGTGTTTTGATTTGTGAATGGATCAAAATAAATAAATGAAAAAAAAAAGGTTTCCGAAAAAGATGATCATTTAAGTATACGAGATGATTATTATTAGCTTTGTTTGCAATGTTGACATGTTGAACAGTTCTAATTTTAAGTTCATAGAAATATCATAAGTAACTTTTCGCAAAATCTGTTCGATTTTGATTCAATTCGCAAAACATTGCTTAAGTCTACACTCTTTGTAATGCGATGAATGGACCTTGATACTTGAACTTGCAACTTGAATTTGAAAAGGAGTTGAGACTTGGCGATTAATCACAACATTGTTTCAGCGACCCGGTATTTATTAAATTTGTTTGAGATTAATGTACTTTTTTGACATTTCAGGCATTAAGAGCTTATCCTTTATCTCGCTTTCGAATACAAAGATTATTACTTAAGAAAAAATAATTGACTGTCTCGTCAGGCGTTGTAATTACGACTGCTGAGCTTGAGGTTCTGGCTTTGGTTACCAGTTCGACCAAAGTGTTTATTAGGTTTTATCAGTGGTGGATTTACACATTTTCTTTTCATTATCTATTTTCATATTAACCCCAGATGGTAAAATAAAGGACGGATGAAGAAGGAAAAAAAGGAAAGAAAAAAGAGGGTCCTAAATTGGCCGCCCCTAATATCGGCCGCCCTAGGCTCCAGCCTACTCAGCCTACTGGTAATTCTATGAATTTCCTATAAAGTTCTCAGTAACAGCTCGGATTTGTGCCCAGTTGATAGCAATAGGCCCGCTCCATATTAAATGAGACCGGCGAACTGTGGGTGTAAACCAGCACCCCTCTGCCTTAACCATTCGGGGAACGTAGGCGTGATGGTAAGTAGGTAAGACATTCAGGCTAAGTCGGTGCACTTTTTCAAAACATAAAACGTTTTTCTTTCTACCTTCAAATTGCTCGTAAATAATAAAATCCGTTACATGAATTTGAAATTTGAATTATGACTCGCGTTCGTATTTTTGTTTGACATTTACTGCCGTTCGGAATAAATTACGTTCAAACATGGAACGTTACATTTTTAAAACAGTAAAAGACTTAATTGAAGGAAACATTAAAAGAGGCTGTATTCATTTGCTTTTCCCGTTTTCCTTAATAAAACACGTTATATCATGTATTTGTTTACATTGAAAAATATGCCTAATTTCGTTATTTAATTATGTATGGCATTTTAATACATGTTTAAGAGAGTATTTTCGTAGGCATAAGTAAATATTGCCTTTGTTTGTTTACGAAAGTAATTCGATACGAATATTTACCAAGAACCGAATGAGCGGAAATTCGATTGAATGTCGTGTCGTGTGATGAAAAACATCAAGAACTAACTGTTGCCCGCGATTTCACTCGCATCCTAAAGAACTTTTCAAGACAAAATATAGCCTACGTCCTCCTACAAGGTCCAGTCTCTGTACTAAAATTAAACAAAATCGGTTCAGTGGTTTAGGAGTGAAAACGTAATAAACAAGAAACTAACAGATTGAGATAGGTACTTTCACATTTATAATATTATTATGGAATACATTCCCTTACATTTCTTTCCAGTATTTTAACGAAATAGCTTCGAAGGAACCTAGATTATGTTACTTATATGAATCCGAATAGTAACACAATTTAATTAAAGTATGTTTGAATTTTATTTCATTTTAATAAAGCTCTTTCTTCAAAAGCCCATTTCGTACATTGTCTTACAATGGAACTTACATATTTGCTATTAAGTACTATGTCTGGGGCCGTTTTATGACATGTTAACGCCATAATTTTTACGTTGTGAGAAAGAGATGCCGCTCTACATATTAAATAGCCTCATCTCTTTCTAACAACCTAAAAATGGTTTCGTTAACATGTCATAATACGGCCCCTGAACTTTAAAAGAGACCATGATTCTCTGAGTTTGTTTCGGTATTTCTTTCTTTTTTTTTCTTTTTTTTAGGAGCTTAGTCAAATCTGACAATGTCGCTCCATTGGACCATTTCATAGGTATAATTTGATACAATACAAAGTTTAATGGAAACAATATTATCATTGGGAGCGCCGTCTCATGCCAATTTCAACAATTTTGTACAATAATTTAGCCGTTCTAGACAGTGAATATGCTATCTTGGACACCCTTTTGGTGCGGTTGGGCACACACATACAATACACACCTATTTTCTCTGTGTTTCTTATATGTACACATTTCCTTATAATATAATTGTAGGTATCTTATGTTATATGTGTGAGTGATTCGCTCCAAATAAACATTTTTCTTTTTTTCTTTCTATCTAGTTAACAAAAATATTAAAACATTTAATTGTAAGTGTCCTTAAAATATCTATTAACAGAAATAAATTGCATTTTTCATTTATTACGTTTGTATGGGCGACTCCGACTCTGCCGGATCCTTAAGTCCACACATTTCGTGGTCTCCCTCAGACCTCTTGTTTGATTACAGTGATTAGTGACCGGACCAGAGGCTACTTTCCACACATTATTTTTGTTCTGCCCAAATTATCACTTGTTTATATGTATATTGTACGGACAGATGTATATAATATTATAACTATTATTTATTAATATATCGGGGTCTTTAGTCTCTAATTGCGATTAAGATCGTGAGAAATGGTAAGTACTGTTTGACGACACGATTGGCGTAGCGGTTGAGCGATCGGCTTCTGCGCCACGTGTTGTGGGTTCGATCCCCACACGGAGCAAATATTTGTATGATCTTACAGGTAGTTGTTCCGGGTCTGGGCGTTTGTGCATGTGAGAATTTGTGTTTGTAAACCCACCCACGATACAGGAGAAAATCCTAGTGTGGGGCAACGTTTAATTTAGAAAAAAAAAACTGTAGACACCGGTGCAAGGTGGTTGCAATATTATATAGTTGACCGGTATATTATAAATAAATAATAATTTGAGTTCGATATGACATGATTCCCAGAATTTGTAAACTCTCGATTGACGACAAAAAAAAACACAAATGCGTACAAATTTCCCATAATTTATTTCGGTATTTCATTACAATAATTTAGGTATTGCAAACAAGCGGCGGTAGCCTAATGGCTAAGGCGTCGGACTGCGATCATGTGGTTGCCGGTTCGAAACCCACCCATGGCAGTACTGATGTGAACCCACTCATAACACAAGCATTTAGCTTAGCACGAGGGGTTAACAAGAATACTAGTAATGTGCGACCAGCGCTAGCAAGGTTTTTTTTTACATTTGGTATTGAGTAATTATGTTGAAGAGTGTGATACTTAATCATAGTATACCATCACGCCTGTATTCCCCGAAGGGTTAGACAGAGGTGTAATAATATACAGCAACAGTCTCCACGTGTGTAATAATTTCTTTTTTTTATGGGATAGGACGGCAAACGAGCAGACGGATCGCCTGATGATAAGCGATTACCGCCGCCCATGGACACCCGCAACACCAGAGGAGTCACAAGTGCGTTGCCGACCTTTTAAACGGGAATTGGGCCTCCGGTAGCCTCACTCACACGGCGAAACACAACGTAAGCGTTGTTTAACGCTGGTTTTCTGTGAAGTCAGTTCTTCTCTTTATTAATTATTTATTATCATTAATTACAGTTTTTCGTTATGTTTAGGTCCCATATAAAACGAGGGCGAGCATATCCCAGTTTCGAAATGGAACCACTAGCAAATAAGTCTCTAAAAACGAGATGTGATTAAAATCAAGAAACGAAACTCCTTATTTTGCAAACGGTACATAACCTGCAATCTTGAAATCATCCCGTCCGTCTGCGTGTCAGATCGGTCAGGCTGACCACCACTTATTTACCGATCGACGATTTCGGGTATGCAATTATCTTCACCTTTTTGATTCAATTGTAATTAGGTACATGACAAGCTGTATCGCCTCTGTTTTCTGGTCGCCAGATACTGGTGAAGATTGTGTTTAATCTTCACTATCCGATGACGTATTGTACACCGCTACACACCATACAAATTACGTTACAAATTGGTCTGCAAATATCCCTGAGTAAAATTGCTTATAACTTAATTTATTGCGTTATATTGGATGTGAAGTAGATGTGCTATAGATTTAAAATATTACCAACTAGCTTCTTAATTATTTAAAGAGTACACGGTTTACTCACGCGCATTCTCGGGATCACCCGACTAGTTTCAGACTCAATAGGAGTCCTTAATCATGAGCTGACGGCTGGCGGCGGTGGTGTCGCGACACCACCGCCGCCGCGGTTGGGTCCGACCTGGATAAAAAGTAGCCCATGTGTTATTCCAGACTATAATCTATCTCATTTCATTTAATCCAGCACTAACACATTGGCTCTGAAGTCCATGCAGAAAATGTCGCAGTAAAAAGCTAGTATATACCTAATTTTATACAACCCAGAATTTTTTTAATCAAATTCAAATAAATAATCACCCATAAGTGAAGACAGAATAAAGCCGCCATTCCTAATTTAGATCGGCAATAATTCAAAAATCAAAATCATTTATTTGCCCGAATATGGTATTGTTTGATATTTTTGCTTGCAATTAAAAAATTCTAAATTTTTCGTGAGTGAGCCATGCTTCGGCACGAATAGGCCGGCTCGACCGGAGTGATACCACAGCCACACAGAAAACCGGCGTTAAATAACGCTTACGTTGTGTTTCACCGAGTGGGTGAGGTTACCGGAGGCCCAATCCCCTTTTAAAAGGTCGACAACGCACTTGTGACTCCTATGGTGTTGCGGGTGTCCATGGGCGGCGGTAATCGCTTACCATCCGGCGATCCGTCTACTCGTTTGCCGTCCTATCCCATCATAAAAAAAATATATATAATATTCAGCGTAAAAGCTAATCAATGTATAATTGCTGTTAAGAGATATGCCAAACCGAATTTATATAACAATTACACTAATTAACTAGAGGAAATGGCTGACATGTTCTGGAACGGGTAATTAATTCAATTTGTCAAGCTAGTGCGGGGTGTTTCATACAAAATGACATGTGAACGCCGCGGCGATTCGTTACGTCTGTACGTAAGTATGTGAATGTACAGAACATTCATGAGAGTGTGCATCTGATGTCCACGATCTTATTCCCCTTGTCCTTGCTACTATCGGACGACCAGAACACGAAAAGTGACATCGATTCATGGTGGACATTCCAAAAACCTGAACGAAACGTTAAGTTATTAAGTCCACTTTTATCATGCGTACCGTTGAAATATAGAGTACGTTATCTAAATAGGTTGTAGCGACATCTACCGCGCTACATACAAAACTATACGAACAAGTCCTGAATCGCGCAAGTGAAGTTTGCAACGCAACTTGGATATATACAACCGCCCGACATCAACCGTCGGGCCGTGGCCCGCCAGGCAAAACACCCGCCTGGTCGGAGGATCCTCCCTTTGGTGTGAGGGGCAACACACCTCGCTCCTCCACAAGGTCTTCCCCGATAGATATAATCTAGGTATCTTTAAATTACGAGTGATCGCAGTATCGCTCAACATCAACGAACTGGCGGCGCATTCCACACTTCAGCGACAAGATGAAAGTGGAGCTTTAACCCCACTTTCATCTTGTCGCTGAAGTTTCGTGCGTTTCGTTCGGGTTTTTAGAATGTCCACCATGAATTGACGTCGCTTTTTCGAGCTTCTGGTCGTCCGATAGTAGAAAGGGTAAGGGGGAATAATATCGTGGACAATTATGATCTACACTCTTCGAAATGTATCTAAAAAAACCGATAAGGTGGCAACTTAGCAGCGTACCTTTGCCCCGTAGAGTGGGGCAAACGCGCGCTACCTGGTCTATAGGATTACCTGCCACATTCTAGGCTCATTTTAGAGATGATATCTTACATTAAAGAACCAAAAATGACCCTAATGATACAGGGCTAATTGGTGAATGGAATTTCGGGGAAAACTTTGTAACACGTCGGGAACGCATTAAGCAGCCATTGTTGATTAAAACAATATCAGTCCTTAATTCACGAAACTTTCCGAGCTCATCAATTGAACATTCGAATTCCGAAACTGACGGCACCCGGAAATCGCGTGATTAATTAAATTTTCCGTGACGTCACGACTGTGACGTACGCAATTGGGTTTAAATACATGGGGCACGTTTGCGAAGGATGTTTTGATCTAATGTCGTTACGAGTTTGATGTTCAGTGAGAAAGCTCCAATGTGAGAAATTATCGGGTTTATGTGCGCTGTAACTTATTAGATTATGGAGTTTTCCTTAACTGTTGTGCTGCATAACTCGATTTAATAACAAGTTAAATACCCTCGACAATATTTTACAAGCTGATTATAATGAAACAGCTGAAGTGATGAGGCATCTCGTAAGTGGCCAGAAAATGGTGGTAGGACCTCTTGGGGTCTGAGTAGCTGGCAACCACCCTAACATTGGATTCTGTCATAAAGCACATCGCTGTGTTTTTTGACTTTTGCGCGTAAGAGCCAGTGACCTCGGTTGCTGCGGCTCTGGCAGTCTACAGTCCGTAGGAGCTCTTAAGGGTCAGCAACGCATCAGCAACTCCTCTGGTGTTGCAGGTGTCCATGGGCAACGATAACTACTTACCACCAGTTGGCTACTCAGGTTGTTTGCCGACTTAACCAAAAAAAAACAAGTCTTTTCTTGGACCGACACAGCGTCCCCATCCCCCAACCCCCAAGGTCATGCCCCAATTACCCCAAAATCCAGCAAATTTTTAAAACTTTATAAAACCATTATAAGCCTTGTTATGTATGCCTTATGGTGGCGACACCTTCTTTGGGTGCCAAACCCAAAGACGGTGTCGCCGCAACCGTAAGTATTGCCATTTCAGTTTAATCGTTTTATAAGTAATGTTTTTTTTTTCTTTCCTTTCATGGGTCGGACAGGGTTTTCTTAGCATAGTTACTTACTATAAAGTTATATATTAGATATATATAGTTATAGTTATATACTAGAGTTACTTATAGTTCACCACGTGCGATGTTTTCGACTCTCGGATTAAATAATTATATTTCATTTTAAAACGTTGCCCCACACTAGGATTTTCTCCTGTATCGTGGGTGCATTTATAAACACAAATTCTCACATACACAAACACCCAGACCCGGAACAACTCCCTGTAGATCATACAAATATTTTCTCCGTGTGGGGATCGTGGCGTGACAACACGTGGCGCAGAAGCCAATCACTCAACCGCTACGCCAATCGTGTCGTCATGTTCGTCTGTATGTAGGTTTTTTTACGTATGTTGATCGATATTTTCGACAACTGTGGACAGATTTCAAAAATTCTTGTTTTCTTTGAAAGAGTATAACCTCCGAGGTGGTCACATTTAGAATAAGACATCAATAACTCGTACCGTTGGGATAAACGATGACCGTCAATTTTACAAAAAAAAAACGAAATAAAAAATCTTTTAGCTAACATAAGTAGGTTTTTTTTTATTCGTGATAGGCTTACGCTTGACCGCCAGTTTGCCTGATGTTAAAGTAGATACCTTAGTATGTACGGTTTTTATCAAAAGATTTTTGTAGGATTTACTTTTTGTTAGAATTTTTGTTCATTTTTATTCCGATGATGATCATGACATTCTCATCCTTTGGTGGATGTAGGCACAGCAGCTCGACCTTCGGATCTTCTCATACAGTTAATAAGCTGCTAAGTCTCTCTTCGTCAATCCACGTAGCCGATGACAATAATAATAATAATAAAGCCTCATTTATTCCTCACTTACAATTATGTTACACAGGTTAAGAACAGGGAAATAAAAGTTTATTTATTTATTTGCTTAGAGGACCCCTCTTTGGGTAAAGGCCTCCTCCACTACTTTCCATTGTTTCCTGTTTTGTGCCGTTGTTATCCAGTTTTGTCCCGCTATTTTGCTAATTTCATCGGTCCATCTTTCCTGTGGCCGTCCTTGCCGTCTCTTTCCTTTTGGTCCCGTCCATTTTGTGATTCTATTAGCCCATTTTGTACCGTCGGAGCGGGCCACATGCCCCCCCCCCGATGCCGATGACAATACTTTCCACAAAATCTCGCGACACCAATATTATTGTCTGTCGTTGCCTTTAATGAGCTTTAACTAACACGAAAATTGTAATTTTTAACTGTATTCCATACAATATAAAGTCTTAAATAAGTCGTCACACCACTTTCAATTCCCGACCAATAATTGTAGGTACAGTCGGTCACATCAAGTTTTCATTTTATTTTATTTTCTGAGAACACAATTTAGCTCGGAGGCGTACTTTGTGCCTGACACTTCCTTGTCAGTTTGTACCTTTGAGCGTATAAGTAATATGACCATACGGAAGCCATTTTGAAGTAATAATGTTTATGTTGTTGTACGGTTAATGACTAGGCGGGTACAATTGAAAGGTAGGTACAACTGTTGCTTAAAAAAAGTTGAATAAGTATAGCTACGTATATGGTACAGAAATGTGGGTTATAATTTTAAAAAATTCGTAGGTAGGTACGTAAAAATAATTCGTGCTCAACTGAATTGGAGCAGTTTTTCTATGAAATTTTCAGTAGAAGCTCGCCAAACTTTGATTTAGAATAATATCAAAATTAAATAATTTTAACCAGAACCAAAATATTTAACCAGACAAGTTAAATATTTTGTGTTAAGGCTCCGGCGGAGCTTGAACTGCCCACAAAAACGTAACACCGAAATAAATCGTAATCCAGACAATATTCTATCAAATTATGTTATTATTCGAATTTGGATATCGTTAATCTAGGTTCCTAGGGAACTATTTCGTCTACTACTACTTTACTGGAAATAAAAGGCCGAAAAATCGTTCCAAACTTGTTAAAGTTATCAAAAATTGCATTCACATTTATTTCCAGTTAAGTATTTTGGACGAAATGGTAGAGTAGAAACCTAGATTAACGGTATCGGAATCCAAATAATAACAGAATTTGAATAAATTGTGTTTGAATTACGATTTGGTCCGGTATTACGTTTGTAAGAGAAATTCGGTCCGTCGGACTCTTAATGGCTATAAGCTCCCTCTTACTTTATGAGTCCTAAACATACCGGCAAACTGTGGGTGTACATTAGTACACCTCTGCATAACCCTTCGGGGAATACAGGCGTGATGCATGTACATGTGTGTGTGTTCCTGAGCCATAAGCACTCTCTCTGCATAGGTCTATAGGTACAGAGCTTAAAGAGATCGTGAAGAATATTATATACCTAATACCAACGCATCGTCCTGTTGAACCCCAAAGTAATGTATTCCATGCTGACGGTACCGGATTCGATCCATCGGAAAACAATATTCGCACGATTCAGGAATGCTCTACGAAACGGGATGTTTGAGACGCTTTGTGGGTTCTGTACAAAGAGCATGTGAACTGTATGTTAAGAGATAATGTTTTAGCAAGAATCTGTACTTACTTTATTTACTTCCTCAATCAATCTATCGAAAGCCACACTAGAGTAATGGTGCTGAAAACGTATCGAATAGAACAGAATATTATTTGCTGCACATCGAAGAAAACTAAGTAGGTACAAGAAGAAATATGAAATTGGGTTCTGACACACCCGAATATTAGACATTGAAAAACATCTTCTATACCCATATATATAAGAAGTATCTGACTGACCGACTTAATGACTGACTGACGTATCAGCGCACAGTCGAAACTACAGGAGCTAGATCCCTGAAAGTTTGCATGCTGGTTCCTTTTGCAATGTAGACGAGCACTAAGAAAGGATTTTTGGAAATTCAACCGATAAGGTGGTGAAAAGGGGAGTGAAAGTTTGTATAAAAGTAAACACACTTTCATGCGTTCGACACACACACACATATTTAATAAACTATGACATAGTTAAGATAGGTATATTATATATAGATATATTATTATTATTATAGATATATAAGATAGATATATTATTATACATAAGTAGCAGTGATAGCCTAGTGGTATGACCGTTGGACTGCCAAGTCAAAGGTCTCGAGTTCGAACCCAAGGCACGCACCTCTGACTTTTCGAAGTCATGTACGTATTAATAGTTAATTATCACGCGCTTAAACGGTGAAGGAAAACATCGTGAGGAAACCTGCATGCCTGAGAGATTTTCTCGATGGCGTGTGAAGTCTGCCAACCCGCACTAGGCCAGCGTGGTGGACTATAACCTAATCCCTCTCATTCTGAGAGGAGACCCGTGCCCAGCAGTGGGACAATATAATGGGTTGATTATGTTATGTTATGTTATAGTTAAGATAATATGGATTCCATAGTACAGCTGTCATTTGCTGTTGAAATTTTGACAATGGTTTTCATCCTTGACTTGACACATTTTATGATATGAAACCTCCATGGTGTAGGTACAGTGGGCACAGTATATTTTAGAAACGAAAATTACCTGAGTATGCTGGCGAAATTGCGCACAGGAACTCTAGTTTATATTATAAAGGATCTAAATCGGTACCCTGTATAAATAGTCAGAACTCTTAGAGAGCTGAACGCAAAAAGCGCAGATCTGTGCGAAAATATACCTAACAGAGATAAAAATAAAATCTTTTTCAGCTAAAAATGTAAGTATAAGAGGGTTGTTTTAATATTACCAATTTTTTATATTTTTCCCTGACGTATCTTTTTTTCTATTTCAGGTACGTCCAATAAGGCTGTTGAGTGGATCCCGTGTCCGCTATCCGGGATCCGAATAAAGGGTGAGCGCGTTAACCCTTCCGATTTGCCTCAAAAGCCTTATCTACGTAGCTATACAGCATTTGTTTGCTCAATATTTCGGTTCCGTGGCAAGCACAATTCTAACATTAATTGGCTAAATTTAATTATTCGTAAACATTATTATTTTCGTTATTCAAATGACATTTATTTATCAACATCATTGCCTGCCTCATTAGTCTAGTGGTCCCAAGCGCGACTACCACGCTAGAGGTCCTGGGTTCGATCCCCAGGTCGAGTAAAGTGTTATTGAGTTTTTCTATGAAATTCTCAGTAGCAGCTCGGAGTCTGTATTTGTGCCCGGTTAATGGCAATAGGCTCGCCCCCTATTACATGGGACCTAAACATGCCAGGCGAAATGTGGGTGTACATTAGTGCGCCTCTGCCTAACCCTTCGGGAAGTACAGGCGTGATGGTATGTTATGATGGTATATCATCTCTCTCTCATAAACATATTTCAATACTCAATATTCAACACGATGTAAAAATTGTTATGAATAAATAAAATAAAAAATAAAAAGATACTGTAACAGTGTCCATGTTAAAGTAAGTAGGAGTTAACTTTTTGACCCCCACGGTTATTTTATTTATTGCGGGCGGTTAGGCCCATAGAAGACAAATACAACAATTTAAGACATATATGAAGACACATACAAAGATTAATAACGCCTGCTAAATGGCCTTGTTTGCACATGCCTCCTGTAGGGGCTGTCCAGCCCGTCAGCAATCATAGCCTGGATTGCGTTGGTACTGGCCCATACTCTGCGCACCAGGGAGTTGCACGGCCTGCGCATTGTCGCGTGAAAACAGGCGCTATGTATAGATGACAAACCAAAATGTGCCCAACACGTCACGATCGCGACTGGGTGACGTTTCTAACGGAAATTCGGAGCTTCGCGCTGAGAGCATGCTTTTTCTATTTTGACGGGACGTGGCCTCAAACACACTAGGAGGCTGTGAAGTTGAAGGCTTTACCTTCAACTTCACAGCCTCCTAGTGTGTTTGCTGTGATTTTGTCTGTAATGCTCAATAAGCAAGTAACTAACACTTTTTCTTGATAACTTGACCACCAGTTCGCCTGAAGATATTACATATTAAAGATGCTTGCAGCGTTATGTGCATAAATTAAATTTGAAAAGAATTGCAATATGTCATTGCATTAAATGATTACCTAAATATCATTGAAAATTAGGTCTTATTATTATAGGTAGCGATTTTCCATCGTTTCGAGTTGATGACTCATAAGGATTTTCTTAATTCCATTTGGTCAGATCAGCCGCTAGTGCTTCACGGATGTCAGTCAGGAAGTTGTGTTAATGCATAGTCACACAAGCATAGTTACTATAATTAATTCTTCTTAAAACAATACATTCTTGATGATAAAATCTGCTTTGTGATTCCCGATAAGCAAACAACTACTGTTTAAAGAACAAAAAAACCTCAATTTCTCGTAATAAAGGAAATTTGTTCAGAAAAAAGTCCCTACATCAAGAAAAAATGCTTTCGAACCTTTGAAAACAATTGGAAAAGGGTTACGGAAAAGCTGATACATGCTAACTATATTAGTTTTTTTTGCATTTTCCATGCTAAGATTATGAAGTAATTTTAGTGAAGGAAAAATTCCATCGCGGGCAGGATTCGAACCTTGACCTTGATGAGTCGGTTGAGAAGAAAGGTAACTTGCTATCTTTTTGTGATTTTTTCGCTTTTTCCATGCAAATTGCGATTATAAAGTTATTTTAGTAAAGGAAAAATTCCATCGCCGGCAGGATTCGGACTTGTGTCCTGGTTGGATACACCAGACGCACTGACCTCTAAGCCACTGCGAACCCTACCCGCCTGATTGAAATTTTACCTTCACATTCTAAATTTACGTCATAAGGTGACGTTGGCGACTAAAAATAGAGATTTTTACTTATAAGATTTTTATTTATATTTATAAGTAAAAATCTCTAATTAATTGGAATAATCTCCTTGTTAAGAAATGTTAATTAATTAGTGGGTAGATATTCTGTTAACAAGATTTGGGTACATAATACAACTTTTGTAAACAAAATTACACCAGCAATATCAGTGAAGTTGATAATGCATAGGAGCCGCTACGGATTGCAGACTTCTAGACCCGCAGCAACCGACGCCAGCCAGTCAAATCCCAAGAGGTCCTACCACCGAACAAGTCAGATATTTTCTCGCCTCTTACGAGATGCCAGAAATGGCAGATAGGAATTGTATTCTAAAGAGTCTCCACACGGGGTATTGTTTAAAAAAAATGGAAGTAAGCTAGATACATTATTATACCTACTTTTTCCCTTCCCCTCATAGGATAAAACTTCAGATTCAACCCTCAGGTTTTCCAAATCGCAAATGATATATATTCCGGCGTCCAGTGTGACTTATAATTCCCAAACTCCTCGTTTTCGAACACTTTAGTCATATAGTATTCTTTACGAGTTCCTTCTAGAAGCGTGTGGTATAAAGTTATAAGAACAAGCGATTGATTCGATATTTTCATATTAATATGGTAAAATTGTAAGTGATCGATGTCTGTACGTAGGAAATTAATATGAATGGTGTTTAAGAGCAATGGAGCCCAAAAATGTTATTATTCGAGATTTTCTTTGTCTGTCTGTATGTTTGTAAGCGCATCACGTAAAAAACTACAGCACAAAGTAGTGTGCAGTTTTCACAATTCTATTGCTGGAGGAATTGATGGGCCGGCTCGACCGGAATGATACCTTTTTACGTGGGAGAGCCATGCTTCGGCACAAATGGGCCGGCTCGACCGAAATGATACCACGGCCTCACAGAAAATCGGCATTAAACAACGCTTACGTTGAGTTTCGCCGAGTGCGTGAGGTTACCGGAGGCCCAATCCCCTTTTAAAAGGTCGGCAACGCACTCGTGACTCCTCTGGTTTTGCGGGTGTCCATGGGCGGCGGTAATCGCTTACCATCAGGCGATCCGTCTGCTCGTTTGCCCTCCTATCCCATAAAAAAAAATTAACTTATTTGGTGCATGTTTCATAATGCCTTCTAGAAGCCAAGTTATAGTAATTAAATCAATTAACTAATATATGGTCGCGAGTTAAACCGCAGGCAATAGCTAGTATTGCAGCTGCCTGAGACCTGAGATCAAATTTTTTTTTCACTAACTTTTTTTATATCTTTATGTAGAGGCTATATTTACCAGTACCAATTAACTAACCTCTGAGTTAATTCAATGTTGAAAACAACTCAATTTCATAGTTAACGAGCATAACAGATGATGTTTAAATATAATCACAGAAAATTGCGTTTTGATACAAGATCCCATTAACTAATATATAGGATTAAGTTAGTATCTAATGAGATTTTGATGAAAACTTTTTTTGTATTGTTTTTTTTTTTATTTTTTAGACTGGACTAGCTGTGAGAGTGGTAAGATTAATGGTTGTAGCGTTTTTGTTAGTTTTTAATTTAGGTCGTCGTGTCTGATAAAATAAATGACACAGAAACACTATGAATTGGTTTGTGTTTGAGATTGGGAAGAAGATTCCATCAGATTTTTGATACATTCATTAGGTAGGTAATACATAGTAGTCTACTGGTTTCCGACATTATAATATACTAGCTTCTGCCCGCGATTTTGTCTGCTTGGACTTCAGAATTAAATCCGACCTGACCTATGCGCTATTCCAGACTATAATCTATCTCTGTACCAAATTTCATCCAGATCCATTCAGCGGTTCTGACGTGATTGAGTAACAAATATCAGGATCAGGATTCCAATGTATACCAAACATTATATAACATGCCATGTTATGTTTTTATACATATCAATAGACTACCGCATCAGTCTTGTGGGTCTAACCCCACTATATGTCCTGGGTTCTATTTAATTCCTAGGTCGATCAAAATGCTATTGAGTTGTTCCATAGAATTTTCAGTAGCAGGTCATACATAGTTTGGATTTGTGCCCGGGCTTGTTAGCTTTTACATAAGCCTCTACCTCTGCCTAACCCTTGGAAAAATACAGTCACGATGGTGTATGGTGCACGTAAACTCGCGATTATAACTACTTTGCAATGTTATTTCTAGATAATTCTCCATTATACCTAATTACTATCATTTAAATCCGCTACCGCTTATGGCTTACTCCAAAATATTTTGCAAGACCAACTTATTCGTAACAAGTACCTACTTTCCGAATTCAATTTCTACCTTTTATAATCTTTCACCGTCTGAGTATTTTTGTACGGATTCTGCTATTGTCATGAAATAAAAATATTTTAAGGAATGACTTCTTTTAGTATGTACCTAAGATTTTCGTGGAAAATTACCTCTGAATATAATTTACTTCTTCCTATTCTATGTTTCGATAGAACATCAATATAATTTTATCTCAGAGTTTGTTCACGGAGAACCGTAGTCTCTTTTAAAGTCCAGACTTCCAGTCACAATCAAGTCTTTTTTGCGGCAGTATCCAGCCTGTAAAAAAAGTTGTGGTTACGGTCACCAGAAAATCGGTCAAGTGCAAATCGGATATATTGTATTCCTATAAAGAAGATGTTCAAGTTAAGTTAACCGTCCAAGACCTTGTACAGTGTAGGTAAAACCAAGCGAGCAAAGCCACAGTGCGAACACCAGTAAATTAATAGACTTGTGAAATAATCTGTTAGCTCTCGAAAATTACAATAGGTGTGTTTGTTTGCATATCACAATATCACATCTAAACTCTTTTTTAAATAAGCTTACTAGTAATGTGGATCGCACATTGGGGTTCGCGGTGGCTTAGATGTCAGAGCGTCTGGTGTATCCAATACGCAGGTTGGAATCCCACCCGCGCTTGAATTGTTCCTTTACTAAAATAACTACCTTTTTTTTGTTGTACGGCTAACGCAGGAGGTTGCAGACAGACCTCCGGCCTCCATAAGCTGTGGCCTGCGGGCTGTTAACTTGGGCAGTCCGTCGTCTGACGCGTGTTCGGCACGCGTGCTCTGGGATGCGAGACGAAGCCTCGGCCTTTGAAGGGGTCCAGCGAACACTGAATCACAGCCTGCCATGTTCGTTGCGTAAGTCATGAATCCAATGGGCCTGACTATAGTGCAAAAAAGTCAAAATGTTTTATTTCAATTAGACCATTAAAAAGGTACTATTGAAAAGTCAAACTAGTTGCACGGTTCCAAAAAGTGGGTCTAATGGAGAAGAGCCGGATACTCTTTAAAAAAAAACATGAACAAAACAAAGAAAGGCATGTACGGTTTTTAAACCTTTTTTTTTTTAAAAAAAAAGCTTACTATGCAGCAATGTTAGTCTCACATTACTAATATTCTTGTTAACCCCTCGTGCTAAGCTAAATGCTTGTGTTACGAGTGGGTTCACGTCGGTAGTACAATGGGTGGGTTTCGCACCGGCAACCACATGTTCGCAAGTCCGAGGCCCTAGGCATTAGGCTACGGCTGCTTCTAAAGACACGTGTTTAGTTGAAATTTTTTTAATTTTGTTAATTTAACTTCCGAGTTAAACATACCAGTTACATTAATCCGTGCAGACATTTAATTGAAAAGGGTTGAATAAACAGTAGGTAAATGTTAAAATATTCACAAACAATGATGTTCCGCTGATAGAAATTCATTTATCCGTAAATGATTGATGTGGATCCCAATTCCTCTCGTTCGCGGAATCTGTCATACGACATTGGAACTGACAAACAAAGGTTGTTGACTTGATAAAAAACTGATGTTTTTGGGGTTCCGTATCATAAAATGAAAAAATGAACCTTTATAGGATTACACGGTGAATATTGGAACATTATTTAAAAGTCCGGCGGACCGAATTTTTCTTAATAACGTAATACCGAAATAAATCGGATCGGAAATATTATTCGGATTCCGATATCGTTAATCTAGGTTACTACTCTACCATTTCGTGCAAAATACTTCACTGGAAATAAATGCAAGAGAATGCATTTTTTTATGGAATAGGGGGCAAACGAGCAGACGGATCGCCTGATGGTAAGCGATTACCGCCGCCCATGGACACCCGCAACACCAGAGGAGTCACGAGTGCGTCGCCGGCCTTTTAAAAAGGAGTACGCTCTTTTCTTGAAGGTCAACTTTTGATAACTTTACCAAGTTTGAAACGATTTTCCGGTCTTTTATTTCCATTGAAGTAATAGTAGACGGAATAGTGTCGTAGGAACCTAGATTAACGGTATCCAAATCTGAATAATAACATAATTTGATATAATATTGTCTGGATTACGATTTATTTCGGTATTGCGTTTTTGTGGGCAATTCAAGCTCCCCCGGACCCTTAACAAATCATTCTTCTCATCATAGTAGTTCTCTCTTTCATAGTTCGGCCTGTTTTTACTCTTGTCTTATTGCTTGACGACAGGGGTATAGTTTCAGATTTCATTAACATAATTGTCATTTAAAACCTAAATGAATTCTTAACTTTGGGATGAAGTAAATGATGTTCAAATTTTTTTCAAATATTCACCTCACTGCGTCAGTATCGTAGTGGTGCTGAGCGCGACTGCTACCTACGCTAGAGGTCCTAGGTTCGATTGCAAAGTCCAGCAAAATGTTATTGGGTTGACCAATAAATCGCAGGGTACATTAACTGAGGTGACAAGAATTGGTTTCTGGAGATACGTACTTATATTATTCAGTTATTCTTTAATGGCTTAGGATTTCTTTTACGTACTTACTTTTGTTTTTTTGTTTTTGTTTCGGTAATTGTCTCATTAGCCTAGTGGTTCTGAGCGCGACTGCTACCCTAGAGGTCCTGAGTTCGATTCCCAGGTCGAGCAGTGTTATTGGGTATTTTTATGAAATTCTCAGTAGCTGGCAATAGGCTCCCCTATTACATGGAACCTAAACATACGCGCGAACTGTACATTCGTACGCCTCTGCCTAACCCTTCAGAGAATACAGGCGTGATGGTATCGTATCAATGTCTACAGATATACTTCTGTAGTTAAAGTTAATATTCACTTCACAGATGTAGTTCCTTTTCTTATCACGAATCCACTGCAGAGATAAGACGACTATTCTAGGCGGGTATCCAACGGATACACGATGAATATCCCGGAAGCGGAAGTACCCGCTCGCTGAGTTCCGGACATCCATCATCTGACTTAAACTCAGTTAGTCAAAAATGTTCAACAATAAGTGAAAATTGTTTCATAAGAAAATCTTTCTCAGTCTCCATCAAAAAAGAAAAAAGCTGTGATAGCCTAGTGGTATGACCGTTGGTCTTTTATTGAGCCAAAGTGACGTTTTTTGTTAAACCATAATTTTATTTTAAACTAGGAACCCGCCCGCTGTTTCACCCGCGTTGACCCATTCCTAAGAGTCGTAGCGTAATGTTAAATAGCTTAAAACCTTGATCTTAAATCACTCTATCTACTAAAAAAACCGCTTCAAAATCCGTTGCGTAAATTTAAAGATTAAGACATACATAGGGACGGACAGACAGCGACAGCGACTTTGTTTTATAGTATGTAAAGATAAGACAATAGCTGAATCCAGAAGAATTATGTAATCAATTAGACTTTCTTAGAAAACAGCTCAGCAATTTTCACATGGGAATTACATTATGATTCAGCAAAAGTGGCTCAGTAGATCTCTTTCTATTAACCCGTATTTGCTCATTCGCTAGCGATATCCTTGTCAAGCAAAAATCAACCTTAACATTACACAAACAGTAACAGTAAAGTGGACGGCAAGGCTTTGATGTCAAACGACATATCAAATACATTCCGCAAGCAATATAGTTTTCCAGCAATACACTATTTATACATAATATATTGTTAGAACAAAACAAACAGTAAACGTAATAGAAAAAGGGTTTTTTGATGAAAAGGCTTGGCCAGTCCTCAGTAGTGTTACACAACAGATTAATTCAGAAGTTCCACTATGTACAATTACTGACAGCAAGTTTGATGTAACGGTTAAGGTGGACACGTCACTACCAACTTTGAGCCATTTTTTTTATTGGTTAAGTCTGCAAATTAACTGACGAGCCACCTGGTGGTAAGTAGTCATCGTCGCCCATAAACACTCGCAGCACCAGAGGAGTAGCTGCGTTGGCGACACATAAGAGCCCCATAGACTGCAGACTGCTAGAGACGCAGCAACCGAAGGGAAACTGGCTCTTACGCGCAGTCACACACGGATGTGCTTTACGGCAGACTCCCACGTAAGGTTTGTCGCGAGCCAGTCAGACCCCAAGAGGTTCTATTACCAAGAAAGTTAGATATTTTCTCGCCTCTTACTAGATGCCTATCTGAGTGGCAGTGAGGAACAGAATTCTGACTCGTCCATCCGTCCGTCCGGCCACCACACGGTGTCATGTGTGGTAGATTCGATCCCCAATATTTGTAGATAATTATGTTTCACAGATATTATTTTCGAGTCTGGATTTACGTTGTGTCAGTTTATGTTTGTGAAATCCATTGCGCCCAAAACTGGTTCTTTACAATGGCAACTGTATTAGAAAATACGCTGAGCAATGGTCGTTTTGCGTACCTAACTATGATGCATAGTTTTTGAGCATGGATGCTGTAAAGGCTTTATTTAAATGTCGAATATTCGCTTAAGTTTCATTCATCTTTATAATTTGACACTTGAGTCTGGATAATTGTACTCCATACTTTATAGGTTATTTAATTGCGAAAGTTACGGTCTGTTTTCCTATTACCTTTTCCCTCGACTGTTGTTCGATAAAACTTTGCAAACAGATGCACTGATTTATTTCTTCGATGTGCCGTGAATTTGCCGTTAATTGAAAATCATGTTTGATTAGTTCTTTTTTGCTGATAAATGACAAATAGGAAAGTACCTGTACTTTACAAGATTATCATGCGTAATGTACTGGTAATTCTGTATTTATCTGCGCAGTGGTCACGTCAGCCGGCGGTAGACAAAGATATATTTTATTCATTATCTAATATTTCACTTATTTTTATGCCGGAATAAGACTGAAGGAAAGTACGCAGTATGTCAACTTGTAGAGAAAGGTCATTTTATTACAGGGCGCTGGCCTTTTTACTTTATTACATATATTACATGTTCTGAGGATTGAAGGACTTCTGTCCGTCTATCCGTTTATATACAATGTGTTGAGAGAGTTGAAAACCTTGTCCTACATAGGTATTGTTAGGTATCGAGTTCAGGTTCTATGTACACATATTATAACTATTTTCAAACTAATATTATAAACGTGAAAATTTGTGTGTGTGGATGTATAGATGTTTATTACTCTTTCACGAAAGAACGACTGAACGGATCTGGATGAAATTTGGCACAGAGATAGATTATATTCTGGAACAACACATAGGCTACTTTTTATCTAGGTCGGACCCAATTCTGAAGCCCACACAGACAAAGTCGGGGGCAGAAGCTAGTTTATACATATAATTATTTTCAACTAGCGACCCGACCGCGGTTTCACCCGTCTTGCCCCGTTTTTTTTTGCAATTTTACCATTTTTTTGAGATTTTTTCATGAGATTTGCGCTTAGCAACAAATTTTGCAATTCATTTTTATTATATAAGATTTACAAGAATTATTTATTATAAATCTAGGAAACTGAAATAGCAATACTTACGGTGGCAGCGACACCGTCCCTGGGTGCCAAATAAGGCCTATGATGATTTTATAACATTTCAAAAATAATGGGTAATTGTGGCAATTGTGCACGACAACCTTGAATTTTAAACTTTTGACGACACGATTGGCATAGCGGTTGAGCGATCGGCTTCTGTGCCACGTGTTGTGAGTTCGATCCCCACACGGAACAAATATTTGTATGATCTACAGGTAGTTGTTTCGGGTCTGGACGTTTTTGTATGTGAGAAATTGTGTTTGTAAACGCACCCACGATACAGGAGAAAATTCTAGTGTGGGGCAACGTTTTTTTTTAAAGATTAAGATAAAAAAAAACTTCATTAATATGTTTACTTTTACGAATATTCAATTTATTATCCCACTGCTGGTCAAAAGCCTCCCTCAATTCCTTCCAACGGTCGCGACTGTGCGCTGCTTCTTCCAATTCCTAAGGAAGACATCCAGTTCATCCTGCCGTTCCCGTTTGTTATTAAATATTTCTTATTTTATTTGGTGATGTGATTGGGATGCTTAAATTCCCCTTTCGGATCAAACAGGGTTTGTTTTTAACATAGTGTACATACGCCCTTTTATATTTATCCAATAAAAAAAAACACTATCGGATGAAATTACTGGTCAATTACTGCGCGAATTAAATGAAATGATTACTTGATTTTTTTTAATTTTTATTATTGATTAGGTCGGCAAACGAGCAGACGAGCCACCTGATAGTAAGTAGTCATCGCCGTCCATGGACACCTACAGCACCAAAGGAGTTGCTGATGCGTTGCCCCTATTAAGAGCCCCTACAGACTGCAGACTGCCAGAGCCGCAGCAACCGAAGGAACTGGCTCTTACGCGCAAAGTCGAAACATGACAGAATCCGATGTTAAGGTGGTCGCCAGCCAGCTAGACCCCAAGTGTTCCCCAGCTAGTTAAATATTTTCTTGGGTCTTACGAGATACCTATCTGAGTGGCAGTGACCAGTATGCTGACCCGTCCCCACACGAGGATAAGAAACTGGTTCAGAAAAATTTCGAGCAGACCAGAGCTGCTCAGCCATTCCTTTAAGAGCCCCTACGGACTGCAGACTGCTAGAGCCGCAGCAACCGAGGGGAACTGGCTCTTACGCGCAAAAGTCGAAACACAATTAAAGGTGGTCGCCAGCCAGCCAGACCCCAAGAGGTCCTACCACCGAGCAAGTCCGATATTTTTTCGGGTCTTACGAGATGCCTATCTGAATGGCGGTGAGGAACTGTATTCTAACCTGTCCCCACACGGGGATAAACATTTTGAATATTATATAAAAACAATAAATAATATTGAATAAAAGCATTTATTTTCATTACCATCGGGTTTCATTAACAATTTTGAAAAAGTAAATTGGTAACTTGGGGTACATTTTTTAACATTTATTTTCGAAAGACTTATCAAATTGTGAAAATTCAACATTGTTATTACAAAAAAACGCGATCTATTCGCAAAATGTGACCCACAGACAAATCGAAATTCAAGATGGCTGACACTTCGTAAAACAAACTTTTTCTAAGAAAGTGTGTAACTGGACCACTTGTCTGGTAAAATAGTGGAGATTCATCCAATATTAAAGGTCATTCGCTCACCAATTGGATTTTCGGTAAATAGCTTTTACCTCTTTTTTCTTCTCTTTCTTCTTTTATTTCTAGGAAACTTTTAAAAGCTTCCGAATGCCCGGTAGGGTGATGTGTAGGGTTTTTTAAGCGACTTCCCGCACTAGGGAACAAGCTGGATCTCGATGGAATTTATAAATGTAAAATTGAAGGGTACAGAGTATCTTCATCCCGAAAAAAAATTACTGGTTTTGCTGACGTCTATAGGCTGCAGTTGCCACGTACCATCAGGCAGCCCGTAGGCTTGTCTGTCATTTTATTGCAATAAAAAAGAGACTAGACTATTATTTTCTTCTCTTACTCTCTCTAAACTCTTCTCCTTTCTATAATCCACCGAAGAAATGTGTGCAAACCTAATAATAACACTTAACACCACAAAATACGACCACAAATCTTTTCCACCATACAATGAAAACGAGAAAGTTAAAACGAAATCCGAAAGCCACTCTCAAGGAACTGTGATACGCGATGACACTAATCCATGAAATGAAACCTTTTGCCACTAACCACAACAGTGATCCGAGAATTTATTTAGTGCTGCAAGCTATGGTGGGACTTCAAAATGGACTTATGTGAAATGAAATGAAATGAAAAAACGTTTATTTGCCACAATACAAGACGCATAAGTGAAAGATAAATGTGCGAAAGAGAATAAAAAGAAAAAGCCTAAAAATAAATGAGATAAAAACCCTTTTCACATTTTACCTACTTTCTGTGCGTCCCGCTGCAGCAAATGGGTACCCAGCTCAGCATGTGCCAGGCTTTAACACCAGGCGCTGGTATTCTGCTGGATCCCGGTTGTGACATACGGATGTCGAGCAAAGCAGATGTACCTATGAGCTTTAGTGTTAAAGGTGCATGTGTGTATGTTTAAGTGTGTGTGTGTGCGTCTATGTGTGCGTGTGTGTGTCTGTGTGTCTGTGTACGCAGATGTTTATTTTAGGCTATTTAATTACAATTATATTCAGCAATTAAACTTTAACATTCAACTTAATTAAATTCAGTTACGAAATTGAATTCCTAAATTCTGATTAAATTTACATTTATCTAAAATATGTGAATCTTTGTATGCATTGTTCTGATAACGTAAAGGAAAAATTCACTGATTTATAAATGTAGGTGTCTTATGATGGTTGGTCCAAGTTTCAAGAACTAGAGGAATTGTAAGAACTTAGTATTCTTCTCTTTGTTAGGGTTCCGTACCTCAAAAGGTAAAAAAAGGAACCCTTATAAGATCACTCTCTTGTCTTGTCTGTCCGTGTATCACCACTTATTTTCTCAGGAACGGGTGGACCTAGCAATTTGAAATTTATACCAGATACTGAAATCTATAGCCCCTATTAGGTGTATAAAAATCAAGGTCCTGAGTCAACACGATAAATAGATACGGACAAATTTAGATTTTCGCGCAAACTTGTAAGTACCAAAAATTTAATTAACTTAACTTAATTTTCAACTTTACCGGTATTTTTCTGTCTCTCTTTCAACAATACTGGATGTAGTATCTTTGCACGCATGCCATCATCTGTACCAATAACATAACATACCATCACGCCTGTATTCCCCGAAGGATTAGGTAGAAGCGTACTGATGTAAACCCACTTCTTTTTATTCGTGATAGGCTTACGCTTGACCGCCAGTTCGCCTGATGTTAAGCGATACTGCGATGTACGATTGAGTGCGCTTGCCTAGAAGAAACCGATTCATTTCGCTGGAAACTTCGAGCTGCTACTGAGAATTTCATAGAAAAACCCACTAAACACTGCTCAATCTGGGAATCTCTAGGGTAGCAGTGCGCTTAGGACCACTAGAATAATGAGTTCATTTCTAAGTACCTTATTATTGGTTAATAGATGGTTGCTTAGAACCTCTTTTTTTCTCTCTCGAGTCCATCCAAGGATTGTGCGATAAGATCAACCATTGTACCATTCTATAACTAATACTTGGAAGCATGTACTTACGTTAGTTTTTGGTATATAATAAAGAGTATTCTAAGTATCTTAGGAAATTATGTACCATAATCTCTACAATATCGGTATTGCGCAAAAAAACGTCTGTGAAAGTATGATAGCAGTTTCATCTCCTGTAAATTACTGATTTTCAGTCGCATTTATTATGTAAACTGTTAAAGAGATCTATAACAATTTACAGCCATCTCCCCACTACCATTTATAGCATATATAGTCTTTGAATGAACACGAACAGCAATTAAATTGAATCAAGTTTAACATCGAATATTAGGAACAGTTGCCTGAAGTGTAGCACATCAACTGTCTCTATCTAACGTATAACTAATATCCAGGGTAATGCTGTAAGATTAGAATTAATCCTAACTTGAACATGTTATGGGTACTCGCCTTTATTATGTATGTAACTACTAGTGAATACTACCGACACAGCTTGCTTTTTCGGATTGCGGTATTTTAAAATAATGAAAACAAAGAAAAAATCGATCTTATGTCCGATTCTTTAGCCAAATAAGCTGCTAAGTCTAGTTAATTTTATTGTATACGGCATTAATGCATCACCATCAATTGACATTTCAAAATTATTAAGCTATCAAAAGAAACATAGGTACCTACCGTTTATTTGTTTTCTTATCCTAAGTTCCAAAATATTTTTGTTTATTTCTTAATTTCGGAGAAAAAAATGTGTGATGACGTCACTTCTACGGCGGAAACTGAGAAAATTGAAATTTTGTCGAAATAATAGTAAAGCTCAACGAAATAGGTAATGTAAGATTATCAATAAATAGGATAGATGCCAATCTTTTACCCCGTGTGGGGCTGGGGTTAATACTATTCCTTATTGCTTTTAGGCATCTCGTAAGAGGCGTGAACATATCTGACTTGCTCGGTGATAGAATCTCTTGGGGTTTGACTGACCATCCTTACGTCGGAGTCCGTCGAAGCACCTTGGTGTGTGTTTCGAATTTTGCACGTAAGAGCCAGTTCCCCTCCGTTGCAGCGGCTCTGGCAGTCTGCAATACGTGGGGGCGGGGCTCTTAAGAATCGGCAACCCAACAACAACTCCTCTAATGTTGCAGGTGTCCATGGGTGACGATGACTACTTACCACCAGGTGGATCGTCAGCCGACTTAATCAATAAAAAGACAATTTTTTAAGGGTTAGAATAATGACACCATTTTACCGGTTAACCGTGCAAATGACGTCATTTGGCACTTACGCCTATTTAGAATAGAAAAAATTTCAAAGTCGAAAATAAATATGAAAATGATTGAATATCAGGAAAATAAAAAATACGGGTATCCTATTTTTCGATCTCGTTTCTGCATAAATAAGCCATATTTAACAATCCCTCTGGAAACAATTCATATTAAGAACGCTTATCAAAGTTATTTGTTAGTTAATTTTTATTATAATTCAACATAACCATTTTGGCCCTGCTGGTAAACACCTATACAAATCAGAGGCAGATTAATTAGTATTACAATATTTACTTTAAAAATAATTTTCCATACAACATTCCTTCAGTCAATATTTGTTCAGGAACTCAACGCTTCAATAAAAGCCGGTCGCACACGATTTCAGGAACAACGACAATTGCTGAAAACACGATGAAATAAAACAAAAATAAAAATTTGAACAAATATCCGGCGCAAAAAACTCCCGGAGCTCAATATTATTTTTTTCCGAATACTGCTTTTGACATAAAAACGCTGAGTAAATAAAAAAGGCCGAGACTTTAGTGCTGCCAAAATATCGAGTAGCATTTTGTGGGAATATGATCAGAAGGCTAATAGGGTATTTGACTAATGTTTGAATAATTAAAAATACCAAGCTGAGTGATAAATGAAATTAAATACAAATCGTATTCTGAAAAAAAAAAATTAAATCGGTTAATAAAGTTCAAAGATATAAGCAAAGGTAAAAGCATTTAAAATTTTTGTTGGGGATTGAGAGGGGATGCTTTGTCCCTTTCCCCCAAATGAGTGTTAGTATAGGATTTGTATGGCGCATTGGTTTGTGACGTCATAAACAAGTATAGTGCGTTCTCTGTCTAGCATAAAACTAAAATGCTTGTAACTTCCTTATTATTGAGCCGATTTTTATTTTGTTTTCGTTGATGGGTTCTATTTATGGTAAACATTTGCATAAGACGATAAAAAATAATCAGTTAAATAGCCTATTCATCCGCTAACCTTTTCCTAGACCCTAACTTTTTTTTTATTCATAATAGGCTTACGCTTGACCGCCAGTTGACATAGTTGGCTCTACATCCAGTTTAAAACCAATTGCAGCTGTATATCAATATTTTACACGAAGCGCCTCCATAGTACCTTTGCAACGAAATTTCTGGGCAATACCGATATCCGAAGGTAAGACTGGTTGTCAGACTTTTTAAGCTTCTGGCTACCGCTAGCGATTGTCATAGATGTTCGTATGAGGACCGGGACTGACGGCTTTACGTAAATTTACGTGCTGCGGAGTGGTCTACATTTGTTAAGAACGGTCACCCATCCACACACTGACTGCGGCGAGCACTGCTTAACCTTACTTATTTTATCCTTACTACGTGAAAGTATGTGAGTATGGATGATTGTTACTCTTTCACGTTAGAACACATAGGCTACTGTTTATCCAGGTCGGACCCAATCCTGAAGTCCACGCAGACAAACTCGCGGGCAGAAACTAATTTACTTATATTTGCCTTGTTTTGCCCTGCCGCTTCCCCAGGTGGCAGAGGTTCCATATTCTTTTCTTTCTTTAAAAAAAAAACGTTGCCCCACACTAGGATTTTATCCTGTATCGTGGGTGCGTTTACAAACACAAATTCTCACATACACAAACGCCCAGACCCGGAACAACAACCTGTAGATACATACATACCATCACGCCTGTAGTCCCCGAAGGGTTAGGCAGAGGCGTACTACTGTACACACCCACAGTTCGCCTGGTATGTTTAGGTCCCATGTAATAGGGGGCGAGCCTATTGCCATTAACCGGGCATAAATCCAGACTCCGAGCTGCTACTGAGAATTTCATAGAAAAACTCAATAACACTGCTCGATCTGGGGATCGAACCCAGGACCTCTAGCGTAGCAGTCGCGCTTGACTAATGAGGCAGTCTCCTACTACTCTTTGATGTGTGATTTAATTTGTATGATCTACTACGTGTAGATCATACAAATATTTGCTCCGTGTGGGGATCGAACCCACTACACGTTGCGCAGAAGCCGATCGCTCAGCCGCTACGCCAAACGCGTCGTTAAAACGACATAAATATTGGATTTCTACACCTAAAAAAAGTCTATTGGAATAAAACGACTACTTACATAATAATATTGATATAAATTAAATTTCGTTTCGGATCGTCGATCAAGGTGTCGGACGTCTTAATGTTAACATTACTAACAGCTACCTTACATCTGTTATTATTAGCGATCCGATTTACGCAGAATGAGCTGACCGTGTCCCTTGGTCTTGCAATTTTGAGCTTGGATTTAGATTTAATGGAATCTATTTTGATACATACAATGGAAATCCATGCTCTCATCATTCAGTCAAATAAATTTAAATGTGATGCATGTGCGTGCACTGATAGTTTGAGTATTTTAATTAAGTTAAATAAATGCTAATTAGTCGGTTTGTCCCGTATTGTTGTATTGCATAGTTTACGTAATTTCCTCTTGTTTGGAGCTGTTTAAAACAGCACAGATAGATTCATTTTACTGCGTACTGCATAATGATTTGTAAGCCCTAATTACAAATGGGATTGATTTAATTAGTGTTAAGATCATTAGTCTAGTGATCCCAAGTGCGCCTGCTACACTAGAGGCCCTGGGTTCGATTCCCAGGTCGAGCAAAGTGTTATTAGTTTTTTTTTATGGAAATTCTATGTAGCAGCTCGGAGTTTGGATTTGACTTAAACATACTGAGGGTGTACATTAGTACCTACACCTCTGCCTAGCCCTTCGGGGCATACAAGTATGGTTGTATGTTATATTTTTTTTAAAGTAACTCGGTAGCAGAAACTGGTTGTCAGACTTTTGACTACTACTAACGATATCATAGTATGAAAACCAGGTATCAACAGTGTTCACCCATCTATAGATTGACCGCGGCAAGCACAGCCTGTTTTCAACTTTTGATGAGTATGGTTATTATTTTACCATGAAATACAAAAAGACTGCCTCGTTAGTCTAGTGGTCCCAAGCGCGACTGCTACGCTAGAGGTCCTGGGTTCGATCCCCAGGTCGAGCAGTGTTATTGGGTTTTTCTATGAAATTCTCAGTAGCAGCTCGGAGTCTGGATTTGTGCCCGGTTAATGGCAATAGGCTCGCCCCCTATTACATGGGACCTAAACATACCGGCGAACTGTGGGTATACATTAGTACGCCTCTGCCTAACCTTTCGGGGAATACAGGCGTGATGGTATGTTATGTTATGTTACAAAAATAACTCTCCATATTCTTTATATTTTTTACAATAGTCTCGGTTTTAGAGAAAATGGCTCGATTTACATTTTTTCCTTTTCTTTCATTTTATTCGAAGATCTTTCAAAGTTATGAGTCTAGTTGCAGCTTCAAATGATATTGAGAGATATCCGGGCAGCTTGCATAGCTTAATTTCCGTTTCCAGCTTGCTATTTTAGCTCGTGAATGTTGATGAGATGAGCTTCGCAGAATTTGTGTAACGCTTTGGAAATTCTCATTACATTTTAACTGGTTCACGTATTTTTGTTAGTTTATAAAAATTACATTTGATATTTTAGAGGTCTAAATTGCCCGTGCCCTATTAAATGCAATAGGCTCGCTCCCTATATGGGACCTAAACATACCGTCAAACTGTGGGTGTACCTATGTACCTATTTACTACTTTTGTAGTACGTCTCTGCCTAACCCAACGGGGAATACGGGTGCGATGGTATGTTAAAAAACATTTAAATGTTCTACATATAACTCTGAATGACAGCTGTAATTATTAGGTACTTTTCTCTCGATTGTTTTCGCTATTGGCTAACGAAGACTTGACATAAACTCCAAGTAATGCCATATTTATTCTAATGAATTTACTGACGTAAGATGAAAACAAAAACAACATTGTCGTCAATCACTCTCGCATCATTTTGATTATCATTAGCCTAGAGGTCCTAGGTTCGATTCCCAGGTCAAAGTGTTATTGGGTTTTTCTATGAAATTCTCAGTAGCAGCTCGGTGTGTGGAATTTATGTCCGGTTAAAAATTTTCTATTTTAGCAGCTAAATGTCCTTGTTTGTGAAACTAAAACGAGTTTGACAAAAGTTAATAAGAAATAGATTGCGTCACTTTGAAAAAGTTTTAGATTTACGACTATTTTCAAAATGTGTACCTCGCAAAAGCCAAATATTTTTAAGGTTATTTTATTTTTAGCATTTCTATAGTACTTTGACATACCATCACGCCTTTTACCCGAAATAGTTAGGCAGAAGTATACTTACCTACTAATGTACATCCACAGTAATTCGCTTATGTAACAGAGCAATCCAAACTCTGAGCCAATAGATAGAATTTCGAAAGCTGGGGATTGATTCCGGGATCTCTCGCTCAGCAGTTCCGCGTGCGATCCCTAGACCAATGCGGTATCAACTTATCTGTCAGCTGTTACGATTAATAAGATCAGATTCATAGATAATGTAAATATTTATGAGTTTAGAAAGATTTATCCATCCCTAGATCAACCGCGTCACGTCGAGCTTAACCTCCCTGACCGTCTGATCAGCATTTATATGTATCCATAACAATACACGATTTATCATTGACCAACGCGTATACGATTCGGACATCAAAATATCCTGCTTCCGTCAATTTAATGTACCAACGTGTTCCGAATCATAAGCTGGAACATTTATTTGATTTCCAGTTCAAAGAATAAATATTTGTAGCAATAATTGGTAATAAATTTTGAACCTTATCGCTTTAATTTGGAGGTTGAAATTCATTCGAACGTAGTATATATTGACAGTCGATATTTCTCATTTATTTTCATTCTATTGTTCTTTTCGTTTTGTGCATGGCGTCGTTGGAGTATCACTTGTTTCCGCGACTGTACGCACGGATCGTGAAATGAACAATTTTGTTATTGTAAGATTGTAATAATTGCAGCTGCTTTTGTCTATGGTTGTACCGATAATAGTTTGTACTAAGCGCGAACTTTTTAAGATTTAAGGCGGATCGTTCACCTGAGCCCGCCAAATTCAATTTTCAAGTGGTTTTTCGCAGTTTGTAGGTCTATAATAAATTCTACATTCATGGCAACATTAATTACGACTGCAAAATTCACAATGTTTAATTAAAACCATTGCTTAAAAATCATTATTGTAGCTAAAATTAGTGTAAAATGTCAATTTTGACCAATTACACAGTTTTTGGCAAGTTTTTGGCTTGTTAAGGATTTATAAGTAAAGGTTTTAGTTCTCAGTTGTGAATGTTTTTTAGTTAATGTCGCGATGACTACTGCCATGAATCTAGAACTTGTTATAGACCTACAAACTGCGAAAATCACTTGAAATTTGTATATCGCGGGCTCAAGTGAACGATCTGCCTTAAATTGTTTATCGTCGTATTATCTATTAATTTTTTTTTGTATACTAGCTATTGCCAATGGTTTCACTCGCGTCCGAAAAGGATTTACTTAATATAACTTGGGTTATAGTCGGCATACCCAGACGAAACATGGATCTTCGGGCACAAATCATAGCTCCCAACTGGTACTGAGAGTGTCATAGAAAATACACTTTGCTTGACCTGAGAAATGAACCTGAAACTTCACACTGCAGCGACCAGACCAATGAGGTCTAATCTCATGGTGGAATATAGCCTTATCGTTGATTATTAAAAGCGGTCTTTATCGATTCCAAAACAAATATAACATACCATTACGATATGATACGAGACGATTCCCCGAAGGGTTAGGCAGAGGTGTATAAATAAATGTACACTCACAGTTTCTCGGTACATTTAGGTACCATCTAATAGTGGGCGAGCCTTTTGCCAAAAACCGGGCACAAATCCAAACATCGAGCTGCTACTGAGACTGCCATAGAAAACCCAATATGCTCGACCTGAGAATCAATCCTGTGACCTCACACTTTGCAGCCGCACTTGTGACCGCTGGACAAATAAGGTCAGTTAAGTTAAAGCTGTTTTCACCAATTCCATTTACAACAATCCTTACTAATATTATAAATATGAAAGTATGGATGTCTGGATGTTTGTAACTCTGATGCCAGAACGGCTAAAAAGATTTACATGAATTATTTATTAGTAAAGGAAAAAATTCAATCGCGGGCAGGATTCGAACCTGCGTCTTCTGGTTTGATATACCAGACGCTTTGACCTCTAAGCCACCGCGAACCCTACCCGCATGATTGAAATTTTGCCTTCACATTCTGAATTTACTTTACTGAATTTAATTTTTTTCCTTTACTAATAAATAACTTAATAATCTTAGCATGGAAAATGCAAAAAAAAAAATCACAAAAAGATAGATTTACATGAAATTTGGCACAGAGATAGACTATAGTCTGGAATAAAACATAGGCTCCTTTTTATCCAGGTTGGACCCAATCCTGAAGTCCACGCAGGCAAAGAAGCTAGTCTACACTAATATTATAAAGAGAAAAAATTTGTATTTTCGTATGTAACGAATAAACTTAAAAACTACTGGACCGATTTCAAAAATTCTTTTACCGTTAGAAAGCTAAGTTATCACTGCGTAACATAGGCTATATAACATCACGCTACGCCTCTTAGGAACGGAGCAGCGCAGGTAAAATAATAGATGAACCTCCAACAGTCCAAACTAATTAGCCAGACAGCCATTGAACCCAATCCCCTACACCTCTTCCCCCCTCATCATCATTCCCCTTGTGTCGTTTCATTCCTCCACTTCTCTTATTTTATAAAGCGGCCATTTTTTCTACGTCTCCTTGAATTAGGTGAGGATATTTACTAAACGAGCCATCTATTTGAAGATAAAACGGGAATTAACATTGTCCTTTATATTTGAATTGAAAATGAGGGTATTATTGAAAACGGATAATTAAATTCAATTCATTGTAGATGAGAAAATAATATAAGATTCACAGTATCAAGTAAGTATGTACTCAATTAGTAGATATTAAACATAAAACATAATTTATTTCTGGGCGAAAAAAATATTAATTACAGCGGCTTGCATGCTCTCCGTGAAATATCCGGGTCTCGGTGTACTTAAAATGATCTCCCATCTATAAAATTATCGTCGCAATACAGCAGAATCTTGCAGATCGATTGATCTACGTAGAACATTATAATATTATCATAACATATTTTAAATCGAATGGGTAATATTTTTTATTCTATCTGGCGTTAACGCATACCTGCTAAACATTGATAAAAATATATATTTTTGAAATAATTGTAGTGTAAAAAAAGTTACATAGGTTAAAAGACATAGTAAGACGTAGTCAATAGAGGTCACAGACGTCACCTTGAGCTGAAATTCGACCAGGCAGTGGTTTCGATAGCTCTGTGGCTAAAGGGTACCTAATCAACGAGACGTAACTTCGAATTCCGTCTGAAAATTTATATCTTTATTGGGTCAATCACTATGATGGTTTCCTCAACTCTGAAGGTAAATTCAATCATTCAAAAACCTGATATTTCAATAAGAATACTTCCATCACATGTTATTTCATCATCATCACATCAGCTAAAAGACGTTCACTGCGGACCAAAGGTCTCAAAAACTTCCACAAGGACCAGTTATATGCCATCGATTCAAATTATATTTCTATAGCATTCCAAAATTGATTTAATGGGTTAGAGCTTATACTACTTCAGCTGTCAGTCTTGGGCCTTGTTAGGCCAATATTGTTGAACTCGGCAAAAGCGGCATATTTCAATTCAATCAGGGTGTTTCCCGTTTCGACTTGCTTGATTTCCTTTACAGAGAAATTACATTTTAAATATATCTCCGACGAATACTAATGCTGTGATTTTCTGGCAAAATGTGGGGCGAAAATCTTTAGTATTTTTAAGCTGATTTGAAGAAATAAAATGATTTTGTTTGCGTTAAAGCTTTGCTGTTTTCATATTTGTTGCATTACATTCTTGTATTGTCTTGATTGACGGCCTTATTATCTTACCGCGACTGCTATCCTAAAGGTCCTGGGTTCGATTCCCAGGTCGAGCAATGGATTTGTGCCCGGTTAATGGCAAAAGACTCGCCCCCTTACATGGAACTTAAATATGACTAAATGTTGCGTACATTAATACACCCCTGCCCAACCCTTCAAGGAATATAGGCTGTTATGTTATATTTTCTAGCCTGAATAACAAAATTACAAGCACAAAGATAATGAAATTTTACGTAAAACATTAAGTAATTATTGAAAGTTGAAAAGATTTTTCGCTTAAAGCCTCTTAACTATGAAGAAACGATTTAACTATAACAGACACTTGACTATGAATTTATATTTCCTAATTAATTTTGATTACTGCTTTAACGTTAAGTTTCATGATTTAGTTAATCTCACTGGGTTTCTGACGTGAATCGGATTGGTAATAATAATTAACAAAAATGTTAGGTAGCTATTAATTGTAACGTCGATTCGAAAGGTTTGGGAATTAAATAATATCAATACAACGTGATAAAGTTCGTGTACATTTTTTTTATTTCAATTATTTTCAATAGTAAATAGAGAAAATATTACATCTAGGTTTTCTAAAAAAGCAAACACAATATTATCTATTTAACTTACCAAAATGGCAATTAAGCGATGCTTCCAGACATTGGTACCTATTCTTAAATTTTGCAAAACCTAGTTAACTAGGAACGGGTTCAAAATATGTTATCAACGTTTTTGATTTTTCATATAGGGTATTGCATGTTTGTAGAAAGAACTATTTCATTGACTGCGCTACAAAGGACTGTTGACTTTACATTTTTCGAAACCCTCTATAACATTATTATTAACATTTCGTTCTGTGTGTTATTTTAGATAGTGTTGATGAAAAGTTTTTCGATTGCAATATTTGAACCTGTATCTAAACATGTTTTTTTATTAAAAACATATTTTTATTATTCACACATTTAATCTCACATCTATTTTACCGCGTATGGAGACGGGTTAAAATACAGTTCCTCATTGCTATTCAAAATTAGGCATCTCGTAAAGAAGTAAGAAAATATCTAAATTGCTTGGTTGTTGAACGTCATTGGGTGTGACTGGCTGCCGCCCACCTTAACGTTGGAGACTGGCGTAAAGCATCTTGATGTGTTTCGACTTTTGCGCGTGAGTGCATGTTCCCCCTCGGTTCGAATACGGCCTGACTTGAGACAAACCTCTTCCTTAGCAACGAAATATGCACTTTACAAAAGTAAAGTGCAGAGACCAAAAATAAAAAAGGGTAAAAAAACTCCATCGTAACTACCAAACAGGCAAACTCTACTAATACTAAATTGTTGTTAAATGCTAAAATATAACTGAACAGGGCCTAAACAGTTAAGATACCTTCATCCACTTATGTTGTAGACACCGATAAAAACGCTAAGCCTAGTGCTAACACTGTTTCAGACTGCAAACCAACCTTAGAATTTCGGGCGGCCATGTTCCGAGCGGTCGACCTCATTTGAAATGTCAAGTTGGTTTAAAATACTCAAAGGTGTGTAGGCTTGTTAAGGAGACCCACCGTAAAGTTAGACTGAGGAAAAGGATAATTCTGTAAAATATGCTAATTTTGTCAACTGGACGTAATCAAAACTTTGCCTTATTAGTTTAGTGTTTGTAAGTGTGATTGCTACGCACTACTACTGTGTTCTGTAGAACGTCCATTCCCAGGTTAAGACAAACTGTTTTTTCATGAAATTCTCAATAGCTGCTTGGTGATTCGATTTGTGCCCGGTTAATGCCAATAAGCTCTCCCTCTATCACATGAGGCCTAAACATACCGGTGAACTGTAGGTGTACATAAGTATACCATCTAATCCTTTGGGGAATATAAGCGTGATGGTATATGATTAATTATCTCACGCTTAAACAGTAAAGAAAAATAACGTGAGGCATCGCATGCCTGAGAAGATAATTTATAGTAAAATAACATATGGCGTTTTTATCACCCCAAAATCCACTACCTAATTGCAGGTGGAAGGCGTATTGGGTCAAAACCTAATTCAACATCAATGGTAATAAAATGGTCCTTCTGTTCATATTTTGGTCCTACGATCATATACTCAACGAAGTCATAGAAAAGCGTACCTATTGAGCTTATAGTTGGTACCCTTAAAAGGTTAGGCAAACGAAAATGTCGACATTTTAATCCTAAATGCCTCCTTTGCAGACGAATTCATTAATCAAATTCTTTTGGTCTTATAATTTAAGGCATTTCGGGAAATCAATTGGTCTTTTTGTACAAAAGGGTAATTTTCTTGTACAAAGAGCAAATTTTCTTATACTTTTTATTGTATGTTGTAAAAAGATTTTGTTTTAAACAATTATCCTTTTAAGTCAAAGTGTAAATAAATGTCATCATTTGAAAATATATTTTTTACGTATGACTAATGACTATTTTTAATACTTAAGTACTTCAAAATTTTAGACGTGATTCTCTGGTTGCCAATAAAAATGAAAATATAAATTAATTGGCAATGTTTTTCAATTACATCATTTAATTAATTGTTTTTTGGGGTCAAAGATAACTTAATAAATGTCAATAATCTTAATATGTTTTTAAAATCCTAATATTTTTTCGATAACCTTAATATAAATATGTCTAATGAACCTAATTATTTATTTTACTTCCTCAAAAGCGTGACTGTTCCGCTAGAGATCTTGCGATTCCCAGGTCGGGCAAAGTGTTATTGGGTTTTTTATGAAACTTTCAGTAGCAACTCAGTTCGGTATTTGTGCCCGGTTAATAGTAATAGGCTCGCTCCCTATTATGTGCACCTAAATATACCACTCTGCATAACTTCGGGGAATATAAGCGTATTGGTATATACCCCGATATTTCCTTAAATAATTGACATAGACAAGCTTTTTAAAACGTATTTAAATTATTTGTAAGATAACGAATTGCATTTAGAGAACAGAAAACAACTCAAAGCTGTCTCCGGTCTATTGCATATATTAAATAGTACAGCACCTTTTCTTAGTTAATCATATTCGGCAACATCCAAGAATACACAGATTGCAATAAGATACTAATTGACGTTGACCGAAGGGTTTCGATGATAACTTTGACCCTAATTTTGGGCCTACCCTAGTCTCATTATGGATGCAAATTATAGTCATACCTACCTTTTCGCAAACCCTTACAAAAAGAAGAGCGGGTAAAACCCTTTAAGCCTTTACTACAAGAAAATTTATTCACAAGCCCACGGCATAATCTTTGAGTAAACGAGAGAATCTTCGCTGTCTCTAAAACCAGGAGATTAGGGCAAATTTTAAACAGTCCACGCGCCGAGAATATTGCCATTTCTATGTGCAATATAACGATACGCATGAAAGGAGCCAGATTATCTTCGTCTGGTCTAAAGGACGGGAGATGCGAGGCTGTGATTTCGAGAGAAATTGTATTTGGTGAAAATAACTTTATAAATAAAGACAGTCTTGAAAGTATGTCACTAAAATATCTAGGAGTTTTTAATTATTTAAATCGCAACCATTCTTCTATAAATTCAATTCAATGGACGCATGGAGTGAATTTTTTTCTATTTCGGTATAATATCTCAATTCCCCTAATACAAGTGTTCAGAAACATGTTATTGTGATTGAAAGAGAAGGATGGCACCCTACACTATTGGTGGCACCCTATACCATTAAATAACGCTATCACTTTCTAAAAATGATTGCGTCATCAATTGTGGTACAGCCTGTGAAACCTAAAAGTTCTCACACATACAGTTACACTAAACTCTATCATTTTTCCCTATGTGCACATAACATTTTATGATGCTTTACTTCACTCGACGAGTGCGCTTAAATATCTGAATACCCTCGCAATAAGTGTAGTTGTGAATGTATAGATTTTTGTGTCGGATATATATAATATCAGTTTTGTATTAATCAGTTGTTATGTGTATATGGAAATGAACACTTGTTTATCAGAGGGATAATAATTCTCTTAGAGTTGTGATTGGAATACTGATATCTTTGCTACCCAAATTCGCTGGCAGTCTAAGTCTTGTAAAGATCTTAGATAAGATGTATAAAACTATACCCAACAATCGAGAAATTTTACTAAATCGATTACGTGATAATCGATTGAATATGTAGCGACCCTAACCCACTCAGACACATGATTGTTTACGGAAATACGTTAGATATTACGGGGAAAGCTTTTGTTACGTCTAAGATGGGCCCTTTGACCGTTAGGGCGAACTGACTTTTAAGGAGGGTATTTATAGAAATGCCTCTGAATGAGATGAAAGGGAGAGATTTTACGCACTTTTATTCCGTATTTACAGTTCCTGACAATTGGTATGGGATGTGGGCGAATAATGTGTGATGACCTCTAAGGGTTTACAGCAAAAATCTTTGGTATACCATACCATCACGCCTGTATTTACGGAAGGCTATGCGAACAGTTTGCCATTATATTTAAAGTCCCATAAAGGAGGAGGTAAGTCTATTGTCATCAACCGAATACACATTGAAACTCCGAGCTGCTGCTGAGAACTTTCAATTGATAGATCAATGAAATCTTAGCGGTTGTATTAATTTTAGCAAGTATTTGTGTTATTCTTATTTGTTAATCCTTGTGTTGTGGACTTTAAGCTTTAGACTTCATTTCTGTCGCTTCATCATCTTCATTACATACATACATACACTCACGTCTTTCTTCCACAGGGGTAGGTAAACACTATAGACCGCCACTTGCTACGATTCTTGTATACTTCTTTTGCTTCTTCCACATTCATACATCATCTCATACATACGCGCGGGTTGCGAGTACTACGCACCTGACTTTCGGCGTATGTCCTTCTCGGGCGACCTCTTCCAACGTTGCCGCTGACATTCGCCTTATAAATTCCTTTCGTTAATCGTTCTTTTTCATTTTTAATAATTATTGTTAATTCTTCTTCATTGATATTCTTTTAATGGTCTTGTCTAATCAACTTTCAAATGAATTTTGAACTTGGAATCAAACCCATTAGTTTGACTGCCTCATTAGTCTATTGATTTCAAGTGCGACTGCTACACTAGAGGTCCTGGGTTCGATCCCCAGGTCAAGCAAAGTGTTATTGGGTTTTTCTATGACATTCTCATTAGCAGCTCGGAGTCTGGATTTGTGCCCGGTGAATGGCTATAGGCTCGCCCCCTATAACATGGGACCTAAACATACCGGCGAACTGTGGGTGTACATTAAGTACACCTCTGCCTAACCCTTCGGGGAATACAGGCGTGATGGTATGTTATGTTAAGTTATGTGGAATCAAACCCAAGGCCTCTAGTTATTATGCTTAGTACCACTAGTCTAATGAGGCACGTCACAAGGACATAAAATCGATTGGCTATTCGATTCGGCCGAGAACAAGAAAAAAAACTCACTAACTTAAGAAATAGAAGCCATTTTCAAGGATCTTTGTCTTGAAAAAGTTAGCTGTACGTCGGTAGATAACCAAAATTTCGGCATTATTTCAATCTCAAGTTTCAAAAGTTAACATCGAGGTTTCGCGAACGAAGTCTGAACTGTCGTAATGATTATTTAACTTTACTCAGAAACTAGAGGCATACGCTTAAACGATATACGTTAGCGTAAGTAAATTGAAAAGTAGATTCGAAGTGCTATAGAAGAATATAAGAAAGAAAGAAAGAAATACATTTATTTTGTTCTCACAACATAACAGTATAGAAGAACACAAAAAAAAAGTAAAATACGAAATAAAATTAAATGAATATTCTGATTTATTAGAACAAAACGGACCCTAACTCAGCATATGCTACTTCATTACATTATATGATGCAGCGCTGGTAATCTGCTAGGGCCTTAAACGATATCACGGATATCGGGGACCTGCCTTGGATCACAGAAAATATATTCACCACTCACTATCATTCAATGATCATATTAAAATAAAGAAAATAATAATATTTGGCTAAAAGGTCTTATAAACATGCCATAGAACATAAAAAAACTCTGTGATATATATATTTGACATTGACACTCAGAATTGACAAACACGGACGTACGCGCGCTGGGTTCTCACAAGTTCTCAATATCATGAATACCTATGAAGTTTACTACTTGTTTATTTTTCTTGTAATATGAAGCAGTGATAGCCTAGTGGTATGACCGTTGGGCTACCTAAAACACAATAATACTCTAAATCCTACCCCAGACCTTACGATCAGCAGTTGTGCAGGGTTTTCTCCTGTATCGCGAATACGTTTATAAACACACATTTTCAGGTATGCAAATGGCAAAAACTAAATTAAATTAAAGTTCCCTACAGACTTGCCTGCTTACACAGCATAAAAATAACATCGTTTGCCCAACACAAGGGGTATTTAAAACAACGTATTCGTGACTCACACCCTTATGGGAAAACCTTATGTTTAATTAATTTTTAATATTTCAGGTGACACAAAAATAACTCATTTTGTTTCTTTTTTTGGTACTGGGTTAATCTTCCCCATTCTTTGTTTAGGTATAAATTTGTACACCTCTGCCCAACCTAGGAAATACAGGCGTATAAGAAACAGATCCTTTAAAGTCAATGTTTTTCAAATCTAAATGGCTCCGGCATGTACTTTAAATAAATTCAAAGAAGATCATTGACATTATTGTAACTAGTGAAGGCCTTTCACTGTTAGAGTAATATGTAATATATCTACCAGCTCTCTTTCTTCAAAAACCTGCCTCGAACATCTTTCACACTCTTCGTGTGAAAAAAATGTCAAATGCAATCTCTTTTAGACATAATAGGAGAGACTTCAATCACCATCGGAGACACTAGATAAGGTCGCCTTCACATCACAGCTGACATCTTATACAAAGAACTGACACATTCTCATTGATCTTACACGCTTGAATTCTTTCAATCATTCATTTTTGAGACAGAATTACGTAGCGCCATCTGGTAGTTATGATTAAATTATTTCATTGCGACCAAAAAATAAAAAGTCTCGACTCAAAGGACCATTTTTATCGACAAAAATATTAGGCTTTTAACTTTTCTGTTATATTACATTCATAATAAAATAATTGGCCAATCTTTAAGATATATGAGAATCCTGGACTGATTAAGAAACTTATGCCCAGTAAAATAGTCTACATAAAAATATCATTCTTGCGTTTTAAATCTCGTCCTCTTAACCTTCGTTGAAGAACAAGTTACAAACTCTATTTCCCCGGGCTTATTTTTCTTCAAAATAAATTGCAAACAGGTCTCGGTCTGTCTTCGCGTACGTAAAGTAGATATGTACAGAAGGACCACATTATACACATTAATGTAACTCGTTTTAAGCATCTGTGTAATGTTTGATGAATGATATGCGCTTGGAATAATTCCCGAAAACCAGATTGCTCTTTTTAATATTCGTTGATCTAGTGATTATTTCTAGGTATATTTTATCGTCACAGTACCTTGAATCCTACTGCTAGGCTACTAGCCACTTTATATAGCAATAGCTTTTTTCCCGCGACTTCGTCCGCGTGGAATAGTTACTTTGTTCCATATGAGCTGTCATCTCCTAGTTCACCCCTTGCCCGTGGCTTCGTTCGCGTTAAGAAGTATTATTATTAATATTTGGTTCGTCTTAATTTATTCGTTAAATTAGGTACTGATAGTTCAAACTAATACATTTACATCCTCCATCATCACTTATTTTATCCCCATGGGGGTTGAATTTATCAAAATCTTTAAGCGGACGTCTTCATCATAGTGGCTCCAATCTTTAATTTCAGTTCAATCAGTCGAAAATCTAAGAAGATTTATACAATCTTTCATCCCCTATTTTATCCCCTTAGGGGTGGAATTTATCAAAATCTTTTCTTAGGGGATGCTTACGTCATAGTAGCTATATGCATGCAAAGTCTCAGCCCGATCGGTTTAAAATTGACAAAGTTTCATACAAACTTTCATCCCCTATTTTATCCCCTTGGGGGTAGAATTTATCAAAATCCTTTCTTAGCAGATGCCTACGTCATAACATCTACCTGCATGCCAAATTTCAGCCCGATCCCTCCAGTGGTTTGGGCTGTGCCTTGATAGATCACTATGTCAGTCAGTCACATTTAAGTTTTATATATATAGAGATTGAGCCCTGTCAAATGTCATCATTAAAATATATACTCATCTTATAGTAAATTTTATGATTACGTTCCTTTACGGCACGTTATGGCTCTTAAATCCATAGTCATAAAAATAATAATATGACAGTTTCGTGGTCGTGGTCCTTCTGTCTTTACTCACTCGTGCTTATACCAAGATTCTAAAACTCCCTTTACATTATAACAGCTGTTTTGCAAAGTTATAATTACGGTATCGTTTGCTTTTTCTAAGTCTGCAATGAGGGAGACTCTAAGATGAGACTTGAAAAGTGGTGTTTAAAGTTTAATCTACAGGTCACGGGTATATTTAGGTACCTTATATGACTTGAGGGCGAGCCTATTACCATTGACCGTGAACAAAGCCAAACTCACGGTTGTTGCTAAGAAAAGTAATTGTATGCAGCAAAGCACAAAAACATTGCTCGACCTGCTAATCGATCTCGGACCTCTAGCGTAGCAGTCGCATTTACGACCACTGGTCTGATGGAGCAGTTTATTATTAGGAATCTAATACTCTGATAAAATGAAAAATAAACGGTAAAAAAAAGTTTTACTATTTTTTGCATAAAAATAAAAGAGCTTTAATATTAACGATATTATTTTCTGAAAGAATATCTAACTTATAGTTATGACTTTGTTTGTGATGATATTTTTAATGATTTTGTTTTCAGGTTCTATATAAATGAAGGTATAAAAATCTGTCTTAAATAAGATTTTTTTATTGCATGTAACATTACAACAAACAATGTAGGGGCTTCCTGATGGTAAGCGGCAACAGCAGCCTATAGACGCCAGTAACACCAGTAGTATCGTATAGTATCTAGTAGTATTTGACGACACCATTGGCGTAGCGGTTGAGCGATCGGCTTCTGCGCCACGTGTTGTGGGTTCGATCCCCACACGGAGCAAATATTTGTATGATCTACAGATAGTTGTTCCGGGTCTGGGCATTTGTGCATGTGAGAATTTGTGTTTGTAAACGCACCCACGATACAGGAGAAAATCCTAGTGTGGGGCAACGTTTTTTTTTAAAAAAAAAAAACCAAAAAAAAAAAAGTATCACGAGCGCGTCGTCATCTTAAGACCTCAGTTGTTAAGTCTCATTTGCCCAGCTATTTCACTGACTACACAACTCTTTAAACAGGCACACAATTATGTTATCACTTTATTGCTTAGTGGCACAATATTTGACAATGATAATGCTGTCGAAAAATACCTAACATAGTTTTAAAATATTAACGCTGAAATGTACCAAAATAATATACATTTTGTTGTATGTAAACATAATTTTTTATCCTGAGAGTACATATTTTAAACAAAAATTGCTTTCGGAATTTAATTTAAAACAAAAAAGTTTCTGTGTAAACCGAATCGCCGACGGCCATTCCATTCCACACGTTCCGAATCAAATTCGAATTTTGATCGCGCAAAACAATTGCAGCCATTATGAAATCGAAATCGAACTTGATTGTCAATTCAAAAAATCGTTTTTATTACGTCAAAATCTGTTTTTCGTTGAACAAAAAACCAATTGGATACTGTGTGTTTTTCAAATATAATTAGGATTGTCTTAAACCACTCTTATTTTGGGGTGGTTTCGATGCGTGTGAAATCGCTTTTCGGTAACTGGGTCGAAAGGTCGTCGCCGTTGGGATTTGCGCATAGTGATAAGCGGCAGCGTAATTTTTTCGACATGTAGGTATATTTTTTTCATCTTATGGCAATCAAAAAAATTGGTACACCCACATAATTACTATTCATTATAAAATAAAGACAATATAATGGGTTCTGACACTTACGCGAATATTAGACTTTGAAATAAAACTACTTTTACGGATTTTATCGCGTTGTATTGAACCATCCCAAGACCGGGATGGTTGGCGCTCCTTGGGGGAGGCCTACGTTCGGCAGTAGACGGCAATAGGCTGATTTAATTGATTGATTGAAATTAATTTTAATTGCAATTATTTTCTAATCAATTGATTGAAATATTAATTGATTAATGTCCAACACTGACACTTATAACGTACTTTCTAGAATCTCTAGATTCTATCTGAATCAACATCTCCGTGGGTTTTTTTTTATTCGTGATAGGCCTACGCTTGACCGCCAGTTCGCCTGATGTTAAGCAAGACTGTGATCTACGATGGAGCGCGCCTGCCTAGAAGAAACCGATTCACTCGTGATTTATAGACACCCAGAATATATCTATCGAAAACTAACCTGCTTTCCTAATCAAAACGTTTATCCAGTAGATTGAACCTACCAAATTAACCACAAAGCCTGTAGATAAACCGTTCCAATACGCGGTTTCAATGCGAGACACGGCCTCGTTTGCAGTTCTGTGGTCTGACCAGATAGTTTGGTAAATTCTTAGAGTTCAGGCCTTTGTTTCTTAGAGAGTTTAAGCTAATATTACCTTACTATTGTGGTACAGACTAGATTATTGAAGTATTGATCGAAACTAATAAAGGTGAAAACTGGGGCATTTACTTCTAGGCTGTTTTCTTAAGAGTCCGGCGAACCGAATTACCCATACAAACGGAATACCAAAATAAATCGTAATACAAACAGAATTAATCAAATTGTGTTATTATTTGGATTCGGATACTATTAATGTAAATATCTAAATATATCGTACAGGCGTACAGTGGCGACCAACAGTCCTTAGGCAATCTCACAACGCAATAGCTTGACGTTTAGTTTGACTTGCGACCTTCTATTCGTTGTCGTTAAGAGTCCGGCGGACCGAATTTCTCTTACAAACGTAATACCGAAATAAATCGTAATTCAAACACAATTTAATCTAATTCTGTTATTATTCAGATTCCGCTACCGTTAATCTAGGTTGCTACTTATTCGTCCAAAATACTTCACTGGAAATAAATGTAAGTGAATGCAATTTTTGATAACTTTACCAAGTTTGGAAAGATTTTCCGGTCTTTTATCTCCAGTGAAGTAGTAGTAGACGAAATAGTATCGTAGGAACCTAGATTGACGGTATCCAAATCCGAATAATAACATAATTTGATAGAATATTCTTCTTTTTTAGTTTATTCGTTACATACAAACATACAAATCTTTCCTCTTTATAATATTACTGTAGAAGAACCATGCCCAATAGGGCACGGCTCTTCTACACTCATATTATTTGAGAGCAATAATGCATAATGAATTCGTGAGGTCAAGGTCACAGCAATGCCAGCCAAAACTATAAAAAAATCTTGGTAGGCCTATCTCATAGAAATCATTACTAAACCAGCATTAGCGTGATGTTTAGTTTTAAGATTCGTATCAGTTTTATCGGAGATCGAAGCACCTTTTTATGGTGTCTAAGAACGATGGCTTATTGGCACGACAGGACTAGATTGTTTTCGGTGACTTAGCACATGCATTGAGAAGCAATATTTTGAATTTAAATATGTAATACTATAATTCCTTGTAATTCTCGAGTGTTTAGACGAAGGTTTAGGTTTACCGATCACAAACGTTGTACAGTCGACAGCACATCAAGTTGCAAACTGTCAAATTTCAATAATGGATAATTAAAGAAATTTTAGTTTTTGATACCATGCTGTGCTGTTGGCTGTACACAGTTCGCATGTATGTATTTTCACACGACGAGCTTTTTTTATATCAGAGGGGGCAAACGAACATGCGTGTCACCTGATGGTACCTAAGTGACTACCGCCGCCTATGGACATCAGCGACATTGTAGCTGTCACCAATGCGTGCTTATTAACATTAACCGAGCACGTACAAAGTGATATCGAATAATCACCCATCCATAGACTGACCGCAGCAACCTCGGCTTAACTATGCAGATCGATTAATTGGTTAATTAATTACTTAATTACCTTACTCTTGTATTTAGAAGTAATGTGAAGAATAATTCAATTTTGATGTCAGTAAATTCGAAGAGTGCTTGCGAGGTTTTTGATTCTGCTACAGGAGAATATCCTAAATAAGTAGGGTAATGTTTTTTAAATAAAAGTAATTCCACTTACCAATAATAACAATTATTTAAAATTTCAAGTCGCTTCGTTTTTATCACGCACAATATCCACGTCCGCTCGTGTCGACAGCGCACGTGAAAATAAGCCCAATCCACCAGAATGACGTCACAGTGCCGAACGGCGATTATTGAAATTTTGTTGCCTACCCGCCAATAAAATGTTTTGTAATACGCTTTAATGCTGCCATAAAGTGATGTAAAATGGGTATCGTAACCCCTATTTTTATTGTTTTTTTAGGCTAAACGTTATTTTATCTATAAGTATCTACTTGTGTCTGTCTGGGTCAGATAAATAGAACCCTATTATTAATAACTGAAATTATAGTACCTAGTCGACGTGGGTATGATTTACCAATTTTAGTACCTACATTATTTGCCTGCCTGATTTTAGTACCTACATTATTTGCCTGCCTGACGGTTATCGTAGACTATAGACGCTTGAAAAACCAAGGGTAACACTCGCGCGTTGCCGACCCTGTAAATCATGGAGTAATGCTGCCAGCATAGGAGACAATGGCGTGATAGTTATCCTATCTGCCAACACAACAACACAACAGCGGATCTCTGACGATCTTGCTCACCGTTAGCAACACAAAATAGCACGGAGCTATGTTATTTGACTACGATTTTCTACAAGGTACTTCCACAGCTCCAATTGTGAGTGGAATTATTCAACTCCATTATGCCCTACCTCTCCGATGTTAGGATATGTATAAAATAATTGTATCGGTAGGTTCCACGTACCCATCAAGTGTGTGAAGCATTGCCAATCAAAAGTCATCCCATATTTTCTCGATAAAAATGTACCTTTACTTCATAACATGCAATAACACCTATATTCTCCGAAGGGTTGGGCAGAGGTGTACTAATGTACACCCGAAGGATATTGGAGAATATAGGATTGCATAGAAAAACAATAACATTTTGGAGCACGAGGAATTGAAACCAGGACCCAGCGTAGCAGTCGCATTTACGGCCAGTGCCAGAGCCAGTCGGACCCTACTGTACCCTTCTAACCCGTATACAGAGATAAAGCGTCCTCTACAGCTATAAGCTAGCTCGTTACAATCTTACTCACAGTTTCAGTATTCCCCATTCGCCCCTTTTGTGCCAAAGCTTGCCTCATTTGGCACACAATGCTTGTAAATAAAAGGAAAAGGGTTGCTAATCGCATTGAAATCGCACTTTATAGTGATGGATAGTTAAAAAGAGGATTGGGGATTAAAAAAGTAATCCTGCGTTTTCTATTTAAAGCATTTGAGACACTTTTTAAAGGGTTCGTCGATATATGGCTGTACTTTAAATATTTGATTTGATAAGTAACAACCTTTTTTTTTAAATAGGGTGAACAGGCATCTTCTGGATGTGCTCGCTCCACCATCGACCTCATCTTTGGAGGCAAAATTGAAGTCAAGAGCAAGCCCATTTTTATTTTAAAAAAAATTACGACGACCAATGATTTTGAAGTGGCGGTAGCCTAATGGTTAGGACGTCGAACTTGCAATCATGTGGTTACCGGTTCGAAACCCACCCATTGTACTACCGACGTGAACTCACTCGTAACACAAGCATTTAGCTTAAGAATACTAGTAATGTGGGACCCACATTGCTAGTAAGCTTTTTTTTTTAAATATATAAATAAGATCGATCTTATCGAAGCCAGTCTACGGATGGGTGATGATTTTTAGCACATAGAGACCTCTCCGTGCCTCGAAAAGCACGTTAAGCCGCACGAACATCAATCGGTATTGGTCAGAAATTGAGCTGCGATCATAATTATGGAAGTAGATATTAATATATCGCCGAAGGGTTAGGCAGACGTGTACAAACGTACACCTTCAGTTGAAATAACATATCATTACGTCCGTTTTCCCGGAAGGCTCAGATAGAGGTTTACAAATGTAAACCCATATGTTTAGGTCCCATGTATTAGGGGGCGAGCCAATGCAATTAACCAGGTACAAATCCAAATTCCGAGCTGCTACTTAGAATTTTATTAAAAAAATTGACTGCCTCATTAGTCTAGTGGTCCCAAGCGCGACTGCTTCGCTAGAGGTCCTAGGTTCGATCCCCAGGTTGAGTGTTATTGGGTTTTTCTATGAAATTCTCAGTAGCAGCTCGGAGTCTGGATTTGTGCCCAGTTAACGGCAATAGGCTCGCCCCTATTACATGGGACCTAAACATACCGGCGAACTGTGGGTGTACATTAGTACGCCTCTGCCTAACCTTTCGGGGAAAACAGGCGTGATGGTATGTTAAAAAAAACGTGCTGACGTCATTTATACGGTGGAAACTGAGAAAATTGAAATAGCATATAGCAAGATATAGTTGACTAAAGGACTATACCAGAATTAATTATGATTTTCTCATTTATCTTCAAACTATATTCACCCAGAGATATGGACGTCAGATGAATCGCCTGGAATATAATTCCAACTTCAAATTCCGTGTTTAACTGCGTCAAAGAGACAGAATAATTCTGTCCACACATAGCTTGCGAAAGTCAATTTAACTTAAAGTTTATGTTAGCATAACTTAGAGCTGTTTACTGGCGTAGTGGATAGTGAGTATGTGTCGCTCAGCATTTTATATGTCATGCGAATCGCACATTAATGAATATCTTAATATACACACCATCACGCCTGTATTCCCCAAAGAATTAAGCAGTGGTGTACTAATGCGACTATTTTTAAGATCTCATAAAAATCACACATAATTCACAGAGGTGAATAACGAAAACAAAATTAAAATTGGTTGAAAAATATGGAAGTTATGAGCATTTCAATTATATGCGATACACAGAGCGCACTTTTGCATGTTGTGACGTCACAACGTGCGTCATACTAATTATATACTCGTTTTGAGGGAACGAGACAAAGTACCCCCTCTCAATCCCCACTAAAAACATTAAATGCATATATCTTGGAACTTTATTAGCAGATTTCAATTTTTCAGAATACGAATTGTGTATTCTACATTAAGCCTATTAAATAAAAAAAAAACTTTATTAAATAGTATAAAACAAAGTCGCTGTCGCTGTCTGTCCGTCCCTATGTATGTATGCTGCGGATTTTGAAGCGGTTTTTTTTTAATAGGCATAGAGTGATTCAAAAGGAAGGTTTTAAGCTATGTAACATTATGCTACGACTCTTAGGAATGGGGCAATGCGGGCGAAACCGCGGGCGGGTCGCTAGTTGTTTTATATATTACTAGCTTTAAAGATTAAAGCATACATAGGGACGGACAGACAGCGACAGCGACTTTGTTTTATACTATGTAAAGATAAAGAAGTCGGGTTTGTTACAAAACTTATAACGCGAGAACGGCTGGACTGATTTTTATGATCTTTGTATTGTTGGATTTGTCTCCTCCCCGAATAGCAGAATAACTATTAAAACATCGAAAAAAAGACAAGGGCAGGAGGATAATACAGGGCAAGACAAAAATTGCCGGGCCCGCTAGTTAGTAATAAATCAACTACAGTCAATTTCCCAATTGAAATCAATAAGTTGGTACTAGATACACATAATTATTGACTCTCATTAAGTTACTAATTAAAGTCTTTCGGAGCCCCGGATTGTTTTTATATGGCTCTAGGGTATTTGCCGGCTTACTTTAATGGTAACTAAATACGTACCTATCAGAATTACATGCTAGGAATTAAGTTAATGTTTTTGCTTCTGTTAAACCCATTTCTATACAAGGCTCTTATGGAGTCCCTGTAGAAATGAGAAGAAGTAGTAGTGAACGTCATCATTATACCATTTCGCTTGTATCTATTCCCGAAGGGAAGCAGAGATATACTAAGGTATGTACACCCACAATTCGCCGATGTTTTTGGGTTCCGTGTAAAATGGTACGAACGTTTAGTCCAGGCTTTCTCAAAGTGATCGATAACGTCCCCGTTTCAGGAGTCTGTATCGATCTATTCTTTACGTAGTACCAAGGCACGTTAAAGGTAGACTATCGAAGCAAGCGTCAAGCGTCAATGAGGACGCCAGGGAGTGGCGGATTAATGTACTATGTAAATGTAGGGAACGATTTTTTTATGGGATAGCAGGGCAAACGAGCAGACGGATCGCCTGATGGTAAGCGATTACCGCCGCCCATGGACACCCGCAACACCAGAGGAGTCAAGAGTGTTGCCGACCTTTTAAAAGGGGATTGGGCATCCGGTAACCTCACTCACTTGGCGAAACACAACGTAAGCGTTGTTTGACGCTGGTTTTCTGTGAGGCTGTGGTATCACTCCGGTCGAGCCGGCCCATTCGTGCCGAAGCATGGCTCTCCCACGTATTTTCAAGCGCAGTGAGACATCACGTCAGTCTGGTGCACTGCTGACGCTTGCTTCGAAAGTCGAGACATTCGAGCATACTTTAATCTACTGTATTGTGACGTCATTGATACGGTACCACTGGCGCTTAATGACGCTTGCTTCGAAAGACCAACTTAAAAATAATATTTGCACATACATATCTTTTGTTTTAAAAACCAACATTACCATTGATATATTACACCGCTCTGCGGAGTAATCTACTACATTCACCGCAAATTATACAAAGTGCAACTAAGTCAGATTTAATGTCCATTACGACTTGGAGGTAGAAGTAAGTATTCCACGTATAATGAGATCATGGTTTTAAAGTTTTCTTCATTTACACATTGAGGTAGAAAGTACCGGCGTACTTGGGTAGCCGAGTTAATGATAATAGTGCGCTGGTAGTAAGTCGCTGGACTTAAGTTTATATTCTCTGAAATAATTTTAAAATACCTAGCAATATATTTTCTTGTCTTTATTTAATTAAAGATTATTTATGTTCCTAATCGCCTTCACCGTTTATGACCATAGGTAAAGTGTAGAGATAAAAGCCAAAAAATTTTTCCACAACTCTAACACCAATAACGTGCTTCGCAAAACATATTACCTCAATGATTTTATAGTACTTTGTAGTTGTTACTCGTTTAGTGACTCGTTTAGACACTCGCTTAGGGTTATGCTGATTGACCAAGTCACCTTATTTCTTTCAGTGAGTTGTTAAGATGCAAACATTACCATATCATATAATATAGGTACCTTTATCGCTTAATTCACCAGAATTTGTATAATCATAGCTAGGAACTATCCTGATTCAATTAGCTCTCAAACGAAAAACCGAAATTGAAAACTTTTGATCCATTTAAGAGATGTCGCTGACAGACGGATTTTCCTGTATCTTGTGTGCGTTTTATCGGAAATGACTTATCCTCTTGAAATAATGGTAACCCTACATCTGAATAAAGCTAGACTCTGTTTTCTCCGCGCAGTCATGTAATAAAAACTAAACTGCCAAGAGTAACGTCTTTAATCCAGCGGAACTTTATATTATAACAAGATTATGTCATAGTTTGTAACAAGACATAGTCTTGTTACGACTAGCGGGTTACTTACAAACTGTGTTAGATTAAAAGTAAACGATCCTTTGGTTTAATGATAGAAGAATGATGCTTGGTAGCGAGCATTTGGAGGGATCTTAAATCCAGCACAGCTTCATATGGCTATAAGATTCTGGGTTCGCAGGTCGAGTGGTGTTATTACTTTTTTCTATATAATTCTCACTAGTAGCTCGAAATTTGTATTAATATAACACAATAGACTCGCTCTCTATTACTTGGGACGAGATATGAGGTCAAGGTTATGGAGAAGCTAAGGTTCATAAGGTCAAGGTGACACAGCAAGCTATTAGCGCTATGTTATTTCTTGACACAACTGAATCAGAAATAAAGTTGCCAATGTATCAAATCAAATCATTTTTATTTGCATTATAGGTAACTACAAAATGTTGTTACAGAATGAGGTTAATAGGTATCTCTGTCTGTCTGTATCTTTATTTGAAAGGATTAGCAAGCTTAAGTGGCAGTGGGCGGGGCACGTAGCTCGAAGAACTGCTGAGGCAAAAAGTTCCTCAAGAGGAGACCACGAGACCGACGACCTAGTAGAGGTCGCTGGGAGCCAGTGGTTGGATAGAGGCGGCATGAAACCAATCCTTATGAAACTCTTGTGTTTCATCCCGTGGGGGGCCGGTTTAGAATACTATTCCTCACTGCCTTTCAGATAGGCATCCCGTAAGACACGTGAAAATATCTGACTTGCCCGGTGGTAGGACCTCTTGGGGTCTGACTGGCTGGCGACCACCCTTACATTGGAGTCTGTCGTTAAGCATTTTGGTATGTGTTTCGAATTTTGCACGTAAGAGCCAGTTCCGCTCGTTTGCGGCGGCTCTGGTAGTCTGTAGTCCGTAGGGGCTCTTAAGGGTCGGCAACGCATCAGCAACTCCTCTGGTGTGTTGTTGTGCCCATGAGCGACGATGACTAGTTACCACCAGGTCGTTTCGCTTGTCGTTTGCCGACATAATAAAAGAAAAACTATGGGGGAGGCCTTTGTTCAGCAGTAAACATCCTTAGCTGATATCTATTCTGATGATATTAAAAACATAATGTCGACAACTTTATACTAGTAAAACATACACTTGTACCTAATAGTTCGGGGAATACCGGCGTGATGGTACTTATATGTAACAGTTCTTATATTTTTTCCTTCTTACAAAGACACAGCATCATTTAATAAGATGAGTATGTCGAATTTAGAGATGGTCGCAATATATCATCATTGATGACGTCATTTGTCTAACTGACCCTCCGCTGTGGCACGCCGCGGGAATGCATAAGAGGATAGCGATTAAGTTATACGAGGTAGCGATTAAAGTACAATCGTTTTTAACACACATAAGGTGGTTTGGGCCTCTCTACATAAGAGGATGAGTGAACGGAGATTGACGAAACGAGTATGGTTTATGGTAAAGATGGTGAGAACGGATGGAAGAATTGGAAGGGGCTGACCTCGGCGAACGTACCACAACCAAATTGCGGACGTTCTCAAAAAAGGTCAGGTGAAAAGCACCCTTATCCGACGATCTTGTCTGAGGAGTTTGATGAACGTAGATGAAGCGAAAGTGGTGTGCCAGGATCGTAGCAAGTAGAAATCTAGAATCTCGGCCTACCCCAATGGGAGATAGGGGTGAAAATATCTATGTATGTGTATGCTTCCAAAGTGTCGCGTAGCCGATGAGTCAAATTGGTCCTGTCCACTGTAAAATAAATTTTCCTATCCAAATTTCTGAATATTAGGGTGGATTTAAAAAAAAAACAATACACCTAAAAAAACAGGCGAATCGCCGAGCCGTTCTCAAGTGATGAACTTTCATACATGCGGCAATTTAAAAAAAAAAACACGTTGCCCCACACTAGGATTTTCTCCTGTATTGTGGGTGCGTTTACGACACGTTTGGCGTAGCGGCTGAGCGATCGGCTTCTGCGTTATGTGTTCGATCCCCACACGGAGCAAATATTTCCGGATCTGGGTATTTGTGTATGAGAGAATTTGTGTTTGTAAAAGGACCCACAATCTGGAAAAAGTACCATTCCTTTACCTATAATGAAACTCGCTATAAGCGTGTCGCTTGTACCCTACATCGAGGTCACGTATCCGATATTTACTGTAAAGGATGGATAGAGTACGGCCCGCCTTTTATTTTCATAAGTAAATCACAACACGACTTTATTCCTCTGTTTCTTGTAAGGAGACAAAAGGAATAATTTCCGTAGAGTGCTTTGCGAGGTTTTCTTACTTTTTTCTTTGTGGGTAAAGAATTTATTTAAGACTAACGGACCCCCAAGGACTTTTTGAGCAAGGTAACCTATCTTTTTGTGATTTTTTTAGTGAAAGAAAAAAATAATCGCCGGCAGGATTCGAACCTGCGTCTTCCGGTTGGATACACCAGACGCTCTGGCCTCTAAGGCATCGCAAACCCCACCCGCCTAATTGAAATTTGCCTTTGTTAGCGATATCTATTAAAAAGCAAGTTACTTTGCTTCTCAACCGACACGACTTACTTTACAGTTAGTTCAATGTCGTACGATGCCACCTTACCTATTAATTATCGGGGGTTTTTCTTAATTCTAAATTTATATATTTTAAACAATTTCTTGTTATTTCATGACACTGATAGATGACTGATGTCATGAAATACCATTTTTATTTATGTCCTGAATTTTAAAGTTTAAATGAGATGGCTCGCGGTCCAGCAACTATAAAAAGCATTGTGCTATTCTAGACAGGTGTAGGGTGTATTATTCACCTTATTGCAACCATAGTACATCTTTACAGCCCCCACGGGAAATAAAGAAATATTATTCTACACAAATACAAAGCTAAAATGTTCTCCCTGTAATTTCCATTCATAATTTTGTTCACAACATCAAGAAATTTCTAAATTTGCAAAGATAAGCCCCTTCGCGGCCAAATTAAGTTGTTGTTAGGCAAATTCGTAAATACAGGGCGACTTTGAAAATATGCGACAAATCGAAATGAGACGTTCTTATTAATTTTAAAATGAAATAATTATAAAATAATTAATCATATTTATTTATTAATAATTATGATTATAATTTTGAAATAAATTAATATATTTTACCACAAAATAAAGTCGACTTGTGGACGTTCTCAAAAAAGGTCATGTTAAGAGCACCCTAAACCAACGATCATGCATGAGGAGATTAATGAACGTTGATGAAGCGAAAGTTGTGTGCCAGGATCGTAGCAAGTGGAAATCTAAAGTCTCTGCCTACCCCAATGGGATTTATAATGATAGTACGCTGGATGAATACTTATTAGGTACTAGCTTCTGCCCGCGATTTTGTCTGCGTGGACTTCCGAATTGGGTCCGACATGGATAAAAAGTAGCCTATGTGTTATTCCAGACTATAATCTATATTTGTGCCAAATTTCATCCAGATCCGTTCAGCCGTTCTGGCGTGTGAGAGTAACAAACATCCATACATCCATACTCACAAACTTTCACGTTTATAGTATTAATAAGGATATATTTAAAAACCCGCATAGCTTCCTCTGATCAATCGATCTAAAAGTTGCGGTTACCACAGTACCTAAGTCTATAAGATAGGTACCCATCTTTACAATTCTAGACCAGTTAGGTTTGGTTTAGCGATTTAAAGTGTTTATTAAGCATTTGACTTATTTTTCTTTGTCTTAGAAGTGTTCGAGCACCCAGAAGTGGCCTTTAGTAAATTCTTTTATCATAGGATAGGAGGGCAAACCAGCTGACGGATCGCCTGATGGTAAGCGATTACCGCCGCTTATTGACACCCGCAAGAGAAGTCAAAAGTGCGTTGCCGACCTTTTAAAAGGGGATTGGGCCTTCAGTAACCTCACTCACTCGGCGAAACACAACATAAGCGTTGTTTAACGCCGGTTTTCTATGAGGCCATGGTATCACTCCGGTCTAGCCGGCCCATTCGTGCCGTGCATGGCTCTCGCACGTAATAAAATATAATGTTATTTTTCACTTCTATAGATGTGAATAAATTTAAAATGTAAAGTTATTGTTTACGTAAAACATTCGGATTTACGTCACCAAGTGGCAGAGCCTTCGTCGTGCACGGTCCCTATTTTTGTAGGCACAGAATACATATTCTACCAACAGTTACCTTTTACTACCAAACCCCTTGGCCCAAGCTACCTTAAAATTCATAACGGTTATGTAAAACTCTTCAACTGAAGGGCACTGAAAATATCATTTTTTCAGCGAAGCCCCATTCTATACCTACCGAACAAAAGCTTGACCTGACTCCGACGGCTATGAAGCGGCCATAGATTTTTAAACATCAGCAATTTGAGGAAACCATTGAGTCGCGTTTCGTTTCTAGTTAGTTTGAATGAATAGAGCAAAAGTTGGTCTAGGCCTGTGTTTAGATTTTATATCTAGGGAAGTTTTAGGTAGCGTCCTAAAACTGATGACGCAAAAGTTTCCAAGCAACCACCGCGAGGGCAACATGCGATTTAAGCATTTTAAATTTAGCAATTTAGCATCCAAACTTAATTTTGTTCAATACATTTTCAATTTAAGCTTCGAACTATAGAGTTTATTATCCATTGGAGAGACAGTTTGAGGTAACTTAGTGTGCTGGTTGCCATCATACCATCACGCCTGTATTCCTAAAAGTATGATGCGTATGTGCGTTGCCGGCCTTTTAAAAGGGGATTGGGCCTCCTGTAATATCACTCACTCGGCGAGACACAACTTAACCGTTGCTTGACGCCGATTTTCTGTGAGGCCGTGGTATCACTCCGGTTGAGCAGGCCCATTCGTGCCGAAGCATGGCTCTCCCACGTAAAAATCCTCCTAAAGTATTTATGACACCCATAAGCACTAAGATGGCAGATTCACAGTTAAATTTACAATTTACATTGACTGACAACTAATATTCATGCATAGACACATTATTACACATCTTAAAACTTTATGGACAAAAATACCGTTTGAATTTCTATTTATTAGCATACTACCGCGCCTGTATTCCTCGAATGGTTAGGCAAAGGCGTACTAATGTACACCTACAGTTCGCCGGTATGTTTAGGTCCCATTTAATAGGGGGCGAGCCTATTGCGACAAATCCGGCCGGCCACAAATCTGATCTGATCACAAAATTTAGAACAAAATGACGACGTAATAATAACGTCGTCTAGGTATGCGTAAAATTTTACTCGCTACTAAAAATTTTGAAATAAAATAACTTTTAACAAAAACTAAAACCGCCTGCAAAAACATAAAGAAAAATCAAACCAAATCGAAGACACCGACTTCCGAAACTGTTGTGCACCTAACATTATTATTATGTTTTTGAAGGCAGTTTTACTTTTTAAGAGGAACCATTCTCAACAGCGGAATTATAATTACATGTTAACCTCAATGAAACGGCAATTCTCAACCAAGAGATTCACTATTCGTGCCGAATTCATTTCTCGCGTGCTAAATCGATATATTTCCCATCCCTAACCGAAATGAAATCGTGCCACACAATAGGACCAGATAACCTGTTGACATGTAGGCATGTATTGGTCTATTGTGGCTCTGACAGAGGTCTCGAAGTGTGCCTGACTGCATTTAACGGTTGGTTGAATAGAAATGAGGATTATGTAGTGCTGTTTTGAAGTTTTGTCCTGCATGACCGTTTGATATAAGTATTTATATTTTTTGAATTGCTAGTTGAAGTGCTATTTGCCAGATAAATTCAAATTTTATTTGAAACTGTCTCCCTTTATTTATTTATTTACATAATGCACATCAACAATATAAACACAAACATAGGTTAGTAGCAAAATACAGAGGCAAAGACTAGTGTTTATATCAATTATAGATATGCACAACATTTAGGATAACATTTCACAGTAGTTATATATTATAATTATATTAAATAAGCTGTTGTTAATGTTAAATAATAATAACGTTAAAAATGAACTAAAATGTGTTGCAATTAGTGTTGCCAACATTTTTACAAGAAATAAAGTATATTTAGGTCTGAGAAGGAAAATAATCAGTATTTTAGAAAAATGAACAGTGTTTTTACGCCACTATTGTGACTACGCTGTAGTGACGTAGTGTGTGCTTAGTGTTAGGCATTTTGATGCTGAAAACAGTATTTTGTACACTTTATTTTTATTCAACAGTAAAAAGTATAATGTAGTGCCTTTAACAGTATACTTACTTGGCAACCCTAGTTGCAATGCCTCTTTTTAACTATTTTTGTTTTTTTTCGTCATGAACGCGCACAGGCACGCACACAACTTACCAAAGTTTCATCGCAATAGGATGAATGGTTTAGCAATGCATAGCGGACAAACACACCAACATGTATTTTGGTAGAACAAAGATAGAAGTGTCGTGAAGTACATAGCTTCAATTACTTTTATATCACTTAAATATTTAAAGTAAAAAATTAAGTCCTAATATATAATGATAACTATTTACTTTATCAAATTAATAATACTACATTAATAAAATATTACGCTCATAAATTCACATCTTTCTTATTTTTTTAGGTATGGAACTCAGATTAATTACAAGCACGAATTTAGAAAATGTAAGTATACTTTAATTATTTAAGTCATCATTAAAAATTGAAATTTAGCTTTTAATAGAGAAAGGTTAAGTAATCCAATTAAAAATAATTATTAGTTAAAACATAATGACAAAGATTTTCTGTGTAATTTTCTTTTGTTTGAGTAGCAGCAATTCTCAGGTACGATTCTTAATTATTAAAACTGTATAGCCTCAGGAAGGTCTGTCTTCCCGAGCTACAATTATAATCCAGAACGATTCAGAATTTTGACGGCACGTTTGGCGTAGTGGCTGAGTCATCGGCTTCTGCGCAACGTGTTCGATCGATTTGGGTTCGATCCCCACACGGAGCACATGTTTGTATGATCTACAGGTAGTTGTTCCGGGTCTGGGTGTTTGTGAGAATTTGTGTTTGTAAACGCACCCACGATACAGGAAAAAATCCTAGTGGGGCAACGTTTTTTTTTAAAAAAAAAAAGAATTGACAACATTTCATTTTTTAACACCATTTTTTTTCTCCGAAATGATGACATAAAAATAAATAAAAAAGTTTCGGTACCTACTCAGAATAGGAAAACAAAGAAACAGTATTATTGTTGTGTGGGTGGCTTAATAATTTTGAAAAAAAAATTATGGGTTAGGGTCAAACTAGCAGACGGATCGCCTGATGGTAAGCGATTACCGCCGCCCATGGACACCCGCAACACTTGAGGAGTCACAAGTACATTGCCCGTCTTTTAAAAGGGGATTGGGCCTCCGGTAACCTTACTCACTCAGCGAAACACAACGTAAGCGTTGTTTGACGCCGGTTTTCTGTGAGGCCGTGGTATCATTCCGGTCGAGCCGGCCCATTCGTGCCAAATTCATGGCTCTCCCACGAATATTTCTAATTATTGTTCAATATTTTTTAATCGTCAGTAAACCATTTATCAATGAATCGCAAATAAATCTATCAGAAGATGCGTGGGATAATTTAACGGTGTGTGGAAGATGTGTGAATTCATATCAGTTTAATCCCGTATCTAAATGGGGCAAACAGTTTTAATCTTGAACATACCATCCCGCCTGTATTCCTTGAAGTGTTAGGCAGGTACAGTCAACAAAAGAGTTAGGTATGCAGGCAGCAACATTTATGTTTTGTCAAAGATTTTAAGAATATAAAAATATATCGCTTAATATGTGTCACAACGCAGGTATCATCAGGTGCCTTCATGTCAAACCCTTTAGCGCATAATTATTTATAATGCAATCTATTAAGTTATTTTTTAGTAAAGAAAAAAATTCAATCGCGACCAGGATTCGAGGATTCGAACCTGCGTCTTCTGGTTTGATATACCAGACGCTCTGACCTCTAAGCCACCGCGAACCCTACCCGCATGATTGAAATTTTGCCTTCACATTCTAAATTTACGTCATAAGGTGACGTTTGGTGACATCTATGAGAGGCAAGTTACTTTACCTCTCAACCGACACGACTTACTTTACAGTTAGTTCTTAAGGTAATGCAATCTATGTTATGAAATAAATATCTTTAGCTGGCTGCATACCTAACTCTTTTGTAGACTGTACTAAAGTACACCTACAGTTCGCCGGTATTTCGATCCCATCTAATAAGCGAGCCTAGTGCCATTAACCGGGCATAAATCCCAAAGGATATTTTATTGAGAAAAAAGAGTAAACAAAACTTCCCATAAAGAGTATTGAAATCAAATCCAATCCAATTTTTCAGGGAAAAATATAATCCGATCAGCTTTGCACCCTTCGAGGCTTCCCGTCTCTAGATTAATTACGAAAAATGGAAACGTTTAGTATCGTTTCCATTTTTCGTAAACGTTTTCTTTCAACAAGACCGAAATAAATCTCGGATCAAACTCGCTCAAGCTATCAATGCACTTTGTTTTTTATTACGATGTTATAAATCTGAATTTCCTTTATATTATTCCATTGTAATGGGCGCCGATATTGCGGGATTGGGACCACGATTTTTAAAAATATAAAGATTTACTAGAAGTGCCTCTTAACAGAAAAGATCCTCACGGGTCAGAATATTGTTCCTCACTGCCTCTCAGATAGATTTCTCGTAAGAGGCGAGAAAAATCGGACTTGCTCGGTGGTAGGACCTCTTGGAGTCTGACTGGCTGGCGATCACCTTTACGTCGGAGTCTGTAAAGCACCTCAGTTTGTGTTTCAACTTTTGTGCGTAAGAGCCAGTTCCCCATCGATCAATCAGGCCCTTAAGGGTCGGCACCGCGTCAGCAACTCCTCTAGTATTGCAGGTGTCCTTGGGCGACGATGATTACTTACCAACAGGTGGCTAGTCAGCTCGTTTGCCGACGTAACCAATAAAAAAAGGATAATTTAGATTTTATTAAAAAGCTCTTACAAAATAAAATAAATCAGAATACAAGTAGATATTTTGTTTTTTAAATTCAAGCACATTGTCTATGGCTCTCGATTATGCATAACGTGACAGCAAAAGAATTAATTTAAGCAGGTACTCTTCTTAAAAAATAAATAAGTATATAGTTGAAGTAGAGCCCACTTTAAAAAAACTGGACAAGTGCCGGTCGAACTCGCCCACCGAGGGTTCTGTACAAATTTGTAGGAACATATTATAATTCCTTAATTACAAATGTATATTAAAATAAAACTATTTTTTACGGATTTTATCGCGTTGTATTATTATTATTTAATTCCCGACGTTTCGGATCCTTTACAGCATCCATGGTCACGGGCAGACTAAGTTGTTGGACGTCTTAATGATATTTAACTAACAACGTGATAAAATCCGTAAAAAAATAGTTTTATTTAAATGTCTAATATTCGCGTAAGTGTCAGAAACCAGTATACAAATGTATAGTTTTCTGATTTTTTGAATTACAAATTTCATAGTTCTAGGTTCAACGGAAAATACTTTATAAAATTTTGATGTCCTTGAAAGTGTCGAAATATACGATTTTTGCGGCAGAAACGGCCATATCTTTTTTTACGGTAACTTAGAAGTTTAATTAGAAATTAGACCTGAGTATGTAGTTTTAATTTCTACTCGACACCTCCACGCGTTCCCGAGATAAAGGGTCTTGAAAGACAGACGGCCGAACGGACGGACAATAAAGGGATTCGTTTTCGTTTTTTCCTTTTGTGGTACGGAACCCTAAAAATGAGGTTAGTTTATCTTATTTATCTAATCATTTTTCTTTCTAATAATATTGTTGAAGGTGCTTTCCAAAAGCGGTTTCAGGCAATTCAATTCTTCACTTTCAGTTTGAAAAATGTAGCACTGTAAATAAAAACCTGCCTAATCTCGATGGAAAACCTATTTATACAGGTCCACTTGGGTGTATTTTTTATTAATATTTTCATAGAGCACTCATTTTTTCATCGTCAAAAGATGCTTTGAAAATATTTTTAGAAATCTCTCTTAGCGATAAGACTATTATGTTATTTGTAGAATAACTGTTTGCCTTTCGTTTCAATGTGAACAATTAATATTTTATGTGTATCTTCATCTTAGTAAAGATTTTTGAGGGTTTTAATGAGGATTATCGAAATGGGAAGCAGTGATAGCCTAATGACGACACGTTTGGCGTAGCGGCTGAGCGATCGGCTTCTGCGCAACGTGTTGTGGGTTCGATCCCCACATGGAGCAAATATTTGTATGATCTGCAGGTAGTTGTTCCGGGTCTGGGTGTTTGTGTTTGTGACAATTTGTGTTTGTAAACGCACCCACGATACAGGAGAAAATCCTAGTGTGGTGGGGCAATGTTTAAAAAAGTGGTATGACCGTTGAGTTGCCAAGTCAAAGGTCTCAAGTTCGAACCCAAGGCACGCACCTCTGACTTTTCGAAGTCATGTGCGTATTAAATAGTTAATTATCACGCGTTTAAACGGTGAAGGAAAACATCGTGAGGAAACCTGCATGCCTGAGAGATTTTCTCGACGGCGTGTGAAGTCTGCCAACCCGCACTAGGCCAGCGTGGTGGACTATAGCCTAATCCCTCTCATTCTGAGAGGAGACCCTTCCCCAGCAGTGGGACACTATAATGGGTTGATAATGTTATCGAATTTATTTTAACCTACCTACCGACGATTACGATGGATGTTATTTATGAGGATTTCTCACACATTCTAATGCTAAAATATTCCATAAAATCAGAAGTATATGGTGAAATTACATTAATAAATGTACTTTTTCTGTGACCAAATATATTTATAAAAAAAACTTTAGATATAATCCCCAATAGATATAATCTGGGTGTCTTTAAATCACGAGTGAATCGGTTTCTTCTAGGCAAGTGCGCTCCATCGTAGATTGCAGTGTCGCTTAACATCAGGCGAACTGTTGGTCAAGCATAAGCCTATCAAGAATTAAAAAATAGGAGAAATTCAAGGATGTTTATGTAGATAATCGTGTAGTGCAATTTACGTGCCTGTCGAGTAACATTTAAGATCATCGGCATAAGGTTTAAATTCTAATGACTCCCGCGGCCTCCTTGATACTCGTATATAAGTCACATCCAGTCATTAAACATCTTTGGAGATTTGGGAAGTACTTTGTCGCACCTGCCATCTTATATTGATCTGTGTTACACAATGTTAGGGGCACCAGTTTTTCTCTTGTTTTTTTTTTATTACATCGTATACAACTGTTTCTTGCTTATTTATTAAAGTAAAATTGTATACACTGTGTACATATTTTTCGGTAATCGCACATCAAACCATTTACTATCCTAATTCTGGGTACGCAAGGCTTCTAATAGAGTGGCCCTTACCGTTAATAGAGTTAATTATTAATTCCTTTTTTTTTAATTTTCGATCTTTGAAATGTCATATTTATCCGTATCCATTTTTAAATAGAAACATTTTTTTACGTGGGAGAGCCATGCTTCGGCACGAATGGGCTGGCTCGATCGGAGTGATACCACGGCCACACAGAAAACCGGCGTTAAATAACGCTTACGTTGTGTTTCACCGAGTGGGTGAGGTTACCGGAGGCCCAATCCCCTTTTAAATGGTCGGCAACGCACTTGTGACTCCTATGGTGTTGCGGGTGTCCATGGGCGGCGGTAATCGCTTACCATCAGGCGATCCGTCTGCTCGTTTACCCTCCTATCACATAAAAAAAAATATACTAGCCTTGCTTTGAAATTAGTTTGTTTTAATTAAAATGTAAGTTATTTACTCTATGAACCACCACAACTGCTGAATATGCTCATCCAGTAAACGGCAACGAGGTTGAAGATAAATAGTGACGTGGAACAAACTGCACGGGGTAGGGTTGTCAATATTTACAAAAGTACCTGATGTCAATACTGGGTGTTTACATAAGATGGTTTCGGGTGCGGCGGTTTTTGCACGTGTTTCTTTCTTTTCGTAGAAAGGGCATTGCTTTACTATAGAAAATAGATTAAGTACTCTTGATTTTAGAAGAAATTTGACTAAATCCCGAGAGCTAGAAGCTAACTTCAATCTTTATTTGCTAAAGAGGAAGTGGCTTATATTAGGCTATATGACTTGTTATTATTATTATACTCTAACTATAATTTTATTATAATAGTCGGACAAGTCAAGGTCGTGACCTTGACCGCACGGACGTTCGACTAATATCTGGCGCGCCGCTGTCAGTCACGACAGGTTGGGCCCTAAAATATATTTCTTGTTTTAGGATCTATAGCAATAACGTGAGTAACTTTCATTGAAGTAGTTTATTATGAAGGTACGTTTTGTGGACATAAAATTCATTTTATTAGAAGAAGAACAAATATGAAGAAGAAAACAAAGTACAGTCGAATTGAGAACCTCCTCCATTTTGAAGTCGGTTAATGATGTAGTTACATGTATCGAAAAGAATATGTTTAGATTGTTTGGCCATGTTGAGAGAATGAATGAAAGACGATTAACGAAAGGAATTTATAAGGCGAATGTCAGCGGCAGCGTTGTAAGAGGTCGCCCGAGAAGGACATATGACAATTTTATTGGCAAGTTAACAATGAAATAACACTTGTGACTCCTCTGGTATTGCGGATGTCCATGGGCGGCGGTAATCGCTTACCATAAGGCGACCCGTCTGCTTGTTTGCCCCTATCCCAAACAAAAGTGCCTTCGAAAAGGTCAGGTGAGTAATACTCGCAACTGCTCCGTATGTATGAATGTGGAAGGAGCTGAGGAAGTACGCAAGTGGCGGTCTGTAGTTACTGCCTACCCCTGTAGGAGAACGGCGTGAAAGTATGTTTGTATGAATGTACCTATGTAGAACGAATATTTACCTTTCGTTTCTCCATATATAATTTCTAGCGCGTGCCAACCCTAGCGCGTCGCATGTTTCATGTTGCTACAAGTGGTTACGTGACTACGATGGCAGTGCATGCATCTTGTCACGTTGAATCGCTGTTCAGGCGTTTAACTTGTACCCACCCTTTATACATTGTACATATGTATACAGGATGAAATTTAATAGACACGACAAATTAAATATGCCACCCACAACACCAGAGGAGTCACAAGTGCATTGCACGCCTTTTAAAAGGGGTTTGGGCCTCCGGTAACCTCTTACTCGGCGAAACACAAGTAAGCGTTGTTTGACGCCGGTTTTCTGTGAGCTTGTGGTATCACTCCGGTCGAGCCAGCCACAGAAGCATGGCTCTCCCACTCGAAAACTGAAACTTTTCTGATTCAGTTGTATCAAGAAATAACAAGGATAGCGCTCATTATAGCTTGCTGTGTCACCTTGACCTCTTATGAACCTTAGCTTCTCCATAACCTTGACTTCATATCTTGTCCCAAGTAATAGAGAGCGAGCCTATTGTGTTATATTAATACAAATTTCGAGCTACTAGTGAGTGAGTGACATAGAAAAGTGTAATAACACCACTCGACCTGCGAACCCAGAATCTTATAGCCATATGAAGCTGTGCTGGATTTAAGGTCCCTCCAAATGCTCGCTACCGAGCATCATTCTTCTATCATTAAAAGCGCTTACGAGTGAGTGACACTCGGCGAAACACAACGTAAGCGCTGTTTGACGCCGGTTTTCTGTAAGGCCGTGGTATCACTCCGGTCGAGCCGGCCTATTCGTGCTGAAGCATGGCTCTCCCACGTGAAACCGTCCGTCCGCAGTTGAAATTAAAACCATATACTCAGGTCTACAGTCCCTTGAAGTTGTGAAAAAATAAAATTTCTAAATTAACGCAAAAAAAGATACGGCCTTTTATGCAAAACGTAGATATATTTCGAAACACTCAAACGAATCAAAATTAATACAGTATTTTCCATTGACCTAGAACTATAGAAGTATAGGGAAAAATCTGAAAACTAAAATAAATGTATAATTTAATTAAGAAATATAAATTTGTACGGAACCCGCGGTTGTCGAGTCCGACTCGCACTTGTCCGGTTTTTTGAGGGACCCCATACTATAAGTCTTTATTAAATAGTTTATTAGGATATCGGTTTTATCTATTATTTGGGATAATGAAGTCCCTTTGAGACTAAGAGCATTAACATTTTTCTACCAATGTAACTACAAAACAGTAGCTACATAAAGTGCATCAATTCAACTGCACAGCATACGTCACACTTTATCACTGTTCATGTGAACCTGCTAGAACAGTTTGTTTCCTTATATTTACGAGGGAGTTTCAATTTAAAATGGAATAGGTTCTCAATGTAAAGTAAATGAAAACATCGTGAGGCAAACTTTGCTGTAACGAAACGTTATTTTCAACAGATAAAAATTAACTTTTATTTTTAATAGAACCGCCTTCAAAATCATAAAAAAACAATGTCATGTGGTTCATTTTGGTTAAAAGTTATTTTATTATTGTTCCAGTGGATACTATAGTAGGAAAGTGTTAGTGTATAATAGTCGGGAATAAATATCTTTTTTTATAAGGCACGAACCGCGTGTACTTCTAAAAAATCATTGTGAGTAGTCGATTTTTTCTGGTAAATGTTTTAAAAAAAATAGAGAATTTATCAATTAAATCGTTGCCAGTTAATCCCCGTCAGTGTTGCTAAGTGACGGCGACAGATACCGCCCGCCGCCTTCCTCACTCGCCATTTTTATCCAGTTCGTTACGGAAAAATCTATTTATTTGCTGCGGGTTTCCCGGTGGTCTTAATTATTTTCTTTTTTCAGCCAATCAACGTAGATTGGTTGGTAGTGCGAAATGCAACTTTTTTATTTGTTTCGAAGATTGAATTTTGTGTGTACGGCGTATATTTGAGGATCTGTTCTGATCTGTTTTAGAATTTTTAAGGGAATTTTGTTTTTAAGTTCAATTTTTTGCTGAGTTTCTTTTTAACTGAGTTCAAAAAGGAGGAGGTTCTCAATTCGACGGTTTTTCTTTTGTATTTCTTTTGGTAGTTCATATTTCAGAAGTGGTCCCATAAAAATTTGGTCAAGATCTAATCACAAGCTAAACTAAGGAAAACTGGCAACTTTGCTGCTAAGCTCATCTGATTCCATCTTAAAAGAATACTAAATGCTACGCGGGAGGTCCTGGGTTCGTTTCCCAGGTCTAGCAAAGTGTTGTCGACCTAAACATACCGGCGAACTGTGGACGTACTCAATACGCCTCTGTCTATCCCCTCGGGGAATACAGGCGTGATAGTCTGTTACTATTTTACATTGGCTTTGCTTTCGTTCTACGTCAAACCATACCATCCTTCAAGACATTTATAAAATGGTAAACTAACCGAGTTAAGTTATTCCTCGCATGCAGCAAATTGTAGTTAAGTTAAACTATGCTAAAATCAACAGAACACACTATACTCACAAGGCTTTGTTACTTTACGCCGATTCCTATCATTTTCTTATTATGTGTACGTCTACCATCACTGGGCACTCTGCCGTAGGCAGGAGAGGGTAATTAAGGGGATCAAAGCACTTTAGAAATGTCTCCTTTAACCAGCCCATTTGGAGGTCTGTGTAAAATAAAAAATCCAGCCACATCTGGTAAAATTGGTAACCGACCTTGACGTGACATGACATGACTATAGAGTAGATCGACAAATTTCAACGGAATTTATGTTGTAGAATCTCTTCGAAAGCATACACTATTAAACAATAAAAATATTGTGAGAATTGGTACATAAACAACGAAGTTATGCATAAAACATCAGTAACTAGCTTTTGCTGACTTTGGTTCGATCTAGATAAAAAGTAGCCTATGTGCTATTTCAGACTATAATCTATGGTTTTGCTAAATTTCATCCAAATCCGTTTAGCCGTTCTGGTTTAATAGAGTAACAAAAATAAAATAGACGATTTAAAAAGAAAAAAAAAAGAATTTTAAACTATGCCTTAATAGAATTACTATTGTCAAACTAGTTCCGAATAAATCTCAACACCTCGGCATTCCTACATTCTTCTACCCTGTAATTGTGGGGACGTCAACGTGACAGCCCTACAAAGCAAGGGTGGCGCTGAATCTTTAACTCGACCACGGTCTTTGATTTGAATTTCAAATAGGGCTGCGACCATTAATCGTTGCTACCGGGAACGGTCACTCGCGAATTAAGTGTTGGTGCACATTGTCGACTGCGGACTGCGTCTATTCAAGCGTTAAGCTTGACAAGAATTCATTTGGAATGGAGTGGAAACATCTGTGACTCTACAGTATGAAAGAAGTTTTCCTATTCCATTTTTTAATATTTTCTCTTTCTTGTCAGTAGGATTGTTCAAATGTTGCATTTTAATACTATGAGTACTATCGTAAGTATATTAACATAAAGTTTAAATTCAAATGATTCATTCGCACTCATAAAATGTAACAACTGTTTAAGCTTCACACGACATCACCACTCAGCTGTTCCATTTGAAAACAAAAATAAAACAAATTGTTTCATTGCAAAAATCGTGCTAATCTAGTCAAGTCAAAAATCTTGCCAACCTTGACTAGATAAGCACGATTTATTCAATGAAACGATTTCAAAAATCATCTCTTTCTGGGTTTTGAAATAAGACAGCCGCACGTTTCACCGTTTTTAGGTTTCATGTGGTAGGTGGCGAGCCTATTGGCATAATTTGGGCCCGTATCCAAACTCCGAAGTCCGATAGAAAACCACAAATAAGTCTCTACTTGGGAACCGAACTTAGTATTTACGCTCAGCAGCTATGAAAGTAGTGAAGCAATAATTTTATAAACATTTACTGTACTCTCATTTACGAAACCAACGCATATTTTAAAAGTCAACAATATTGTTAAAACTATACGAATAGTTACTTTTAGTTTAATCACAGGGGACAGTTAAAATTTCACGGAAAATTATGTTAACTTAGTATAATAAATTCACGCGAGTATATCATGAAAGTGGGACTGTGATAGCTTAGTGATATAGCTGTTGGACTGCCAAGTCAAAGGTCTCGAGTTCGAATCCCAGGCAAGTTGCTCTGACTTTTCAGAATCATGTGTGTATTCACGGTTGTTTATTTATTTAGGTTTACCATCTATTGTTACAGTGATACTTAACTATCATTTTACGGGAATAATGCTAAATGCACAATCTTTACAGACAAACACCACTTGCTATTTATGACATTACAATTTACTTTCTGAATAATTTCGAAAAAAAATTACCGAAGGAACGAATACTTAAACTCTTCTCTATATATATAAAACTCAAAGGTGACTGACTGACTGACATAGTGATCTATCAACGCACAGCCCAAACCACCGGAGGGATCGGGCTGAAATTTGGCATGCAGGTAGATGTTATGACGTAGGCATCCGCTAAGAAAGGATTTTGATAAATTCTACCCCCAAGGGGATAAAATAGGGGATGAAAGTTTGTATGAAACTTTGTCAATTTTAAACCGATCGGGCTGAGACTTTGCATGCATATAGCTACTATGAAGTAGGCATCCCCTAAGAATGGATTTTGATAAATTCCGTATAAATAGGGATAAAATAGGGGATGAAAGTTTGTATAAATCTTCTTAGATTTTCGACTGATTGAACTGAAATTAAAGATTGGAGCTACTATGATGAAGACGTCCGCTTAAATAGGATTTTGATAAATTCAACCCCCATGGGGATAAAATAAGGGATGACGGAGGATGTAAATGTATTAGTTTGAACTATCAGTAACTAATGGAACGAATAAATTAAGACGAACAAAATATTAATAATAATACTTCTTAACACGAGCGAAGCCGCGGGCAAAATAATTAATAAATTTCGACCTATGTAGGGGTGAAATAGGGGATGAAAGTTCATATGGAACAAAGTAACTATTCCACGCGGACGAAGTCGCGGGCAAAAAGCTAGTAACGTTATATAATTATCACTCTGTTGCGCCTCAGGGTCGCAATGAGGTTCCAACATACATACCATCACGCCTGTACTCCCCGAAGTGTTAGACAGAGGCGTACATAATGTACACCCACAGTTCGCCGGTATGTTTAGGTCCCATGTTATAGGGGGCGAGCCTATAGCCATTAACCGGGCACAAATCCAGACTCCGAGCTGCTAATGAGAATTTCATAGAAAAACCCAATAACACTTTTCTCGACCTGGGGATCGAACCTAGGACCTCTAGTTTAGCAGTCTCACTTGGGACCACTAGACTAATGAGGCAGTCATGAGGTTCCAACATAAAACTTGTTATATATCAGAGCTTTGTTTTTAAAATTTACAAAACTTGTAAAACAATCTAGGTAAAACAGTTAAGACTCGACCTGCCGAGCTGTTAGCAAAGGTTGGAATATCTAGACAAGTTTAATTTTGGATCCTCATTACGCGGTGAAGAAAAGTCGTGAGGAAACCTGCATGCCTGACAGATTTTCTTAACGGCGTGTAAAGTCTACCAATCCGCAATAGGCCAGCGTGGTGGACTATGGCCTAGACCCGTGCCCAGCAGTGAGACGGTATGGATATAGGTTGATGATAATATCACGGAAAAGTCAGCAGAACGACGACACGATTGGCGTAGCGGCTGAGCGATCGGCTTCTGCGTCACGTGTTGTGGGTTCGATCCCCACACGGAGCAAATATTTGTATGATCTACATGTAGTTGTTCCGGGTCTGGGCACCCACGATACAGGAGAAAATCCTAGTGTGGGGCAACATTTTTAGTTAAAAAAAAAACAATGATTTGTTGACTCTCTTTATTCAAAAGACCGAAAACGTACTACGCGAACAATGGTTTTAACGTCATTTAAAAAACTTTTAAAGTAATTATAAAGTTAATTTGTTCCGTAAAACTTAATAAGCTTCACAATAGTATATCAGAGGCAGCGCCGGTAGAGGTCGCCCAAGAAGGACATAAGCCGATCTGATTGGCGAAATCCTTCAAAAACGTCAGGTGGGTAGCACTCGCAACCGGCGTGTATGTATGAGAAGATGTATGAATGTGAAAGAAGCAAAAGAAGTATGCAAGAATCGTAGCAAGTGGCAGTCTATAGTTTCTGCCTACCCCTGTGGGAGAAAGGCGTGAGTGTATGTATGTAAGTATGTAGTATATTAAAACAGAATACCTCTGCCTAACCCTTCGGGGAATACAGGCGTGATGGTGTGTTTAAATTGCGACGAATAATCGTCGCTGCGCAGCCTACCTTATGCATAAAGCTTTGCTTACACAGTGTCAATTACTGCTACCAATTACGACGGCAAATAGAGTACTTGGATCAAAGCTTGTTTTCAAAATGGCGGATAGTAAAAGCGCTTAATTAAGACTAGGTTTATCTGATTAAATGACATTTGTTTTTCAGTTTTTCAGTGTTTCTGTTAGGCATGAAAGGTTTGTTAATTAAATGCTTGTAGGTTTATCTATGTACTACCGACCCGCCCGTGGTTTCACCCGCGTTGTTCCGTTCCTAAGAGGCATAGCGTGATGTTATATAGCCTATGGATTTTTCAATTCCAACCAATAGTTCCTGAGATTAACGCGTTCAAACAAACCAACTGCTCAGCTTTATAATATTAGTATAGGTTTATTAGTTGTCCTGTCATAAAAACTGCCAACTACCGGGTCTCTTTGAATCTAAACCAGGGCCTACTCTCAACCACGAACAAAAAATGACATCAAATTAAGCCCAGCCGTTTAGGAGGAGTTCAGTAATAAGAACACAAAAATTTCTACTGTTTTGACTAACGGAAACGCGCATTACAAAACCAAGTTTAACAATACGTTAGCCATTTAAAACCTAAACTGAGAGACTACATCATAATACCATAAAATTTCAAAATTCAACATTTTCAGACTAACATTTTTACATTTCAGCGCATGAAATTCAAAGCGTGTTAAACCTCAAGTGTTGTTAGGACGCCCCGTTACCCGCACGGAGCGATGTTAAGTATAAATGCGGAATTTTTCATATATTTTTGCCGGGTGCGAGAAAGTAAGACATGTCGATAGAATATGATAAGATTTATTTACGATTCGCTTGTTGCACGTGGTTTTATTCTTATCCTAAATTACTCTTTGAATAAAATGGTAGCTTAAATCTTATCTTAGTGTACAGTTTATTTATGTGGCATCCATAATACAAGTTCAATCTTAGCTTGGATGCCAGATGTTTAAGCCTGGTGATTATAATTGCAATACTTTGTAGCTTAATTTAAAATAGTCACTAAATAGTAACACATTTGTAATTATATATATTGTAAAAGTGGAAATAAATATTTTATTATACTGGTTTCTGACACTTACGCGAATATTAGACATTGAAATAAAACTACTTTTTACGGATTTTATCGCGTTGTATTGATATTATTTGATTCCCGACGTTTCGGACCCTTTACAGCATCCATGGTCACGGGTAGACTAAGTTGTTGGACGTCTTAATGTTACAATTACTAACAGCTACCTTACATTTTTGTTAATTATTGGCGATCCGATTCACGCAGAACGAGCTCACCGTATCCTTCGGTCTTGCAGTTTTGGACTTGGATTTTGATTTTATGGAATCTATAATGGGGTTCCAAGCAGGTGGTAAGACCCAGCCATCTTCTCTATTGAAATTTGGATGTTTTTTAATTCCAATAGCCTCACGGATCATCCTGGGAAGGAATCGGTTTTCTTTTGCGAGGACTTGTGGTTTATCAAATCTGATGTAGTGCTGGGCCTTGTCTAGAGTATGTTCACAAACTGCTGACTTCTTGAAACGGCGGTGTTTGACATCAGCGATGTGTTCTTTTACGCGGGTCCCTATACTTCTTTTAGTTTGGCCTGTGTAAGAGAGACCGCAATCACAATCTAGCTTGTATACACCTGCATCTTGCAGAGGTATGTGGCACTTGACAGGTGGTAGGAACTGACTAATCTTCTTCAGCGGCTTGAAGTATGTTTTGATTGAAGCTCGCTTCAAGATATAGCCAATCTTGTCTGTGACTCCTCTAACATATGGTAATATAGCAGGTAGGCGTTCGACTGTGGTACGTTTCACGCGGTTTCTGTGACGAGGGCGCGGTATTCGGAGCTTGTTGCCCTGATCCTGATGAAGATGCAGGTGTATACAAGCTAGATTGTGATTGCGGTCTCTCTTACATAGGCCAAACTAAAAGAAGTATAGGGACCCGCGTAAAAGAACACATCGCTGATGTCAAACACCGCCGTTTCAAGAAGTCAGCAGTTTGTGAACATACTCTAGACAAGGCCCAGCACTACATCAGATTTGATAAACCACAAGTCCTCGCAAAAGAAAACCGATTCCTTCCCAGGATGATCCGTGAGGCTATTGAAATTAAAAAACATCCAAATTTCAATAGAGAAGATGGCTGGGTCTTACCACCTGCTTGGAACCCCATTATAGATTCCATAAAATCAAAATCCAAGTCCAAAACTGCAAGACCGAAGGATACGGTGAGCTCGTTCTGCGTGAATCGGATCGCCAATAATTAACAAAAATGTAAGGTAGCTGTTAGTAATTGTAACATTAAGACGTCCAACAACTTAGTCTACCCGTGACCATGGATGCTGTAAAGGGTCCGAAACGTCGGGAATCAAATAATATCAATACAACGCGATAAAATCCGTAAAAAGTAGTTTTATTTCAATAAATATTTTATTTATTATTATATTATTATTATCTCCTTGCCACATCAAAATCCGTTCAGCCGTTTAGGTTTGAAATGTTACCTAACACACGAACAGGGGGCTTACTCTTGAACTCAATTCCGATACATCGTTTCGTCAAGTTTCGTACTCTTGAATCCTAGACTAGCGCCAAATTGTTTCAATATTGCGCGGTGATTGAGTGAACTAAATAGGATTGGGAAACGACCCAACCATTAGCCAATCAGGGATGCCGATACAAGGTTAACGGATTTGTGCTCAAAAGTACGAAATCGCCCGACAGCCAAATTGACATTGGAATCGGATCACGTTTGGATTGGTATTGTATTGTTTTCAAGAGTAAGCCTGCAGAGCCGTATTTATAATATTGATATGGAAGTAAGAATTTTATGATCTTCTATCGCTTCGGCAGCGTAGAAAAATATAAGTTTCTGAGAGCTGAATGGCTTAGCAGGCTTGAGTGGGAGTAGACGTGGCACATTGCTCATAGATCAACAGTAGAACTGATGGCCACTGAGGCATGTAGGTTCTCGAATGGAGATTGACTGGAAAACGCAGCGTAGCACTGCCTCCAACGAGATGGACAGTAGGAGTCGTAACCAAACAGACAGAGAAGTTACTGTTGCATTTATAATATTATTAGTTATGAATTATTGAATTTCATACGTTCGTACAAGGGGCCTTATTGCTAAAAGTGATATCTTCCAGGCAACCAAAGTCATTATATATATATATATATATTGTTTTATGTTGGTAAACGTCGGCATTATTTCAAAATAATTAAAAATCATTTGACTGCCTCATTAGTCTAGTGGTCCCGAGCGCGACTGCTACACTAGAGGTCCTAGGTTCGATCCCCAGGTCGAGCAAAGTGTTATTGCGTTTTTCTATGAAATCAGTAGCAGCTCAGAGTCTGGATTTGTGCCCGGTAAATGGCTATAGGCTCGCCCCCTATAACATGGTACCTAAACATTCCGGCGAACTGTGGGTGTACATTAAGTACACCTCTGCCTAACCCTTTGGGGAATACAGTCGTGATGGTATGTTATATGTGTAATTAAAAATCACTAGATCCTTTCACCACGCATGAGCATGTGTTGCAATATTTGTATTTTTTTTTAAATCATTGTGGGTCACACACTATTATTTTAATTAATAATAAATTCTAAATGCTTGTGTTACGAGTGAAAACGTCGGTAGTTCAATGAGTGGTTTTCGAACCGGCAACCGCATGATCTCAAGTCCAACGCCCTAGCCATTAGGTTTCCACCGCTTACTTTACGTATGATCTACAAATAGTGGTTCCGGATCTGGGCGTTGTGTATGTGAAAATTTGTGTTTGTAAACGCACCCACGATACGGGAAAAAATCCTAGTGTGGGACAGCGTTTTTAAAAAACATAAATCTTTTTTATACCGCTAATTCGACAAACAAGCATACGGCCCGCCCGATGGCAAGCGGTTACCGTAGCCTTTAGACGCTTGCAACACTAAGGGTATCACTCGCGCGTTGCGGACCCTGTAAATTCAGGAGGAATAATTGGGCTGGCAGCATACGAGACATGCTGCTATGCATGACAGCGGCGGTAACAAAACACCACCGGTCCCCCACACTGCCCACACAACGCTTCCTCACGGAGCTCTGGCGAGCTTTATCACCGTTAGGAACACAAAAAAGCACGGAGGTATGTTATTTGGTTAAGATTTTCTTCAAGGTGGAGGTACTTCCCCAGCCGAGCAGCTCCAATTGTAAATGGAATTATTCGGTTCCACTATGCCCAACCTCTCATGAAAACTAAACAAAACCTTTAAAATTTAAGTTAGCAGCTAAAGCAAAGATGCTCTACCTATATTTTTGCTTTAACGTAACATAAGAGTAGAAATCACAGCTTATTTCAAGCTAGAACCCCTACAGATTCAGCTCACGCAGGACTGAAAAATAGCCTGAAAGTTTATGTACAGCATGAAGAAATATTTTACAACTCTTTTATAAAAGTAACGAGTGTAAAGTTTTGGAGCTCCAGCGAGAATAGCTTGCGACATAACAATAAAGCACACAGTTGCTTGAAGATGTACGAAGGTAGTGCTTACCACTACCTAGGTTCATTTTTAAGAAAAGTTCAGAGAAAATTAGCACTTATTGCTTTTGAGTAACCGATAGTCATAAAGAAAAATATTTCGCTGCCTTATTAGTCTAGTAGTCCCAATTGCGACTGCTACGGAGGTCCTGGGTTCCTAGTACGGTCATGGTATGGGATGGTGTAGTAGGCAAACTCCTTAAGACCCATTACGCACTATTGACTGGTCGCTGGCGACACGGTTGATGGCAACCAAAATTATAGGCAGGTGACCGGCGACCAAGTTCGTAACTATAGATGGGTTTATGCCAGGGCATTTATTTTTTTCGCCCAAAATGCCTGGGCAGAAACCCATTTATATAGATGGATTTTTGCCAGAGCATTTATTTTTTTTGCCCAAAATTCCTGGGCGGAAACCCAACTATATTCGTAACACATAATTTAAACTATAGAAAACTACAGTCGCCGTCGAGCGAGTCGCCGACGTCCAGTCGACAGTGCACAATGGGTCTAAGGTATTGTTACGAGCTGGGGTTCGGGATAAATTAAATTAACACCAATTTCACCGAAACAACAAATACTTTAATTAACTTGACAAACACACAACAGAAATTACAGAAAAACTCACTGCACTATCATTTATCGCACTATAATGTCGCACTTGTAATCACTTAACTTCGCTTCGATCACTTCACCGTGTCCAGAACTAAACTGCGCTGGCCTCACATCACCCCTCACGATCAGTATTTATATGAGTCACGAAGATTCTAGAATCGAACAATCTCGATAGGTCCACAAAATACGAGTAGGTACTTGATCGTCTATTGTTTACGGTCATTGACCTTGAACTCGGGCGTGAACTATTATTATTTACACGAGTTTCGCGTTCGAGTGCTTTCTGTCGAATGTTCTACGTGCTTCTACGACTTATCTAGAATCTTCGTGACCCATCTCCGTCCTTCTAATAGTTACTCGGCGTAACAGTATCTTACTCCGTCATATACATAAAAACAATTACTTGATAAATGTACTTCAAAGAAACAAACCAAGCTTTCAAGGATAACCTTACTATAAAATATCTTGTTCAAGCCTACATAATCTTATTAAACTCCTAACAAATCTAGGCTGTTCCATCTTAGTAACTCCAAACTCGTGGGCACATAAATTATAACTTAATTACTTAATCTTCGGATTTAGACGGTCTGACGGATGTCGACTAGTAATTGCAATTAGCAATATTAATATAATTATTTATTGTCGCCCGGATTTTCATTAGCGCTCCGTAGGGACTTTATTTTTTGGTGAAATAAGGTATTTCGCCAAGATCCTTATCAAATTTTATTGAAATGTGGTTAGTAGTTAAGGTAACAGTTTTTACGTTGGAGAGCCATGCTTCGGCACGAATGGGCCGGCTCGACCGGAGTGATACCACGGCCTCATAGAAAAACCGGCGTCAAACAACGCTTACGTTGTGTTTCGCCGAGTGAGTGAGGTTACCGGAGGCCCAATCCCCTTTTAAAAGGTCGGCATCGCACTTATGACTCCTATGGTGTTGCGGGTGTCCATGTGCGGTGGTAATCGCTTACCATCAGGCGATCCGTCTGCTCGTTTGGCCTCCTATCCTATATATACAAATAAGTGTCACTTTCGCTTGATGACGAAGATGAATAGAATTGAAGCTTACTACTACCATTGCGCTGAATATAGGGGATTCGACTCCCACCCGAGATAAAAATCTGTTGGACCTACAGCATAAGTTTGTGTTTGACACGATAACAGATGATGTCTAGCAAAGTCATAATTATTCTTGTTATTGGGTTTTTCTATCAGATTTTCAGTTGCAGGTCAAAGTTCAGATTTCCCGTCATCCTAGAACATATTCGCCAATTGTCTGTGCACAGGGACACACCTCTGCCTAACTCTTTAAAGAATACAGGCATGCTGGTAGATTCCGAAATGTCACTGTACCTCAACAATATGCACGAACCGAACGACCCATATACTCGTAAATATTCCAGTCGCCCGAATTCTAGGTTAAAGAAAATCTCCCAATAAGTAATATAGATAGCGAATATTTTACTTGCTACGAGCTACGAGCTACGCGGCTACGGCTACGGTGCTACGCTTCACGGTCCGATTCCCAAGAAAATATCTGGGAAACCGACAAAATATATTGCGATTTTTTGCTACTTATATAAGAAAGTTTTGCTATTTTTGTAAGAAAATGTATTTAGTACTAGCTGCTGTTTCACTCGCGTCCGAAAAAGATTAACATACTATAAATCCCATTCCAAGCGGCGTATTAAGAGTCCGGCGGACCGAATTTCTCTTACAAACGTAATACCGAAATAAATCTTAATTCAAATAAAATTTAATAAAATTGTGTTATTATTCGGACTCCGATACCGTTAATCTAGGTTCCTACGCTGCCATTTCGTCAAAAATACTTCACTGGAAATAAATGTAAGCAAATGCAATTTTTTATCATTCTTTCTTTTTCTTTCTTTTCTTTTCTTTTTTAAAATTTTAACAAGTTTGGAAGGATTTTCTGGTCTTTTATTTCCAGTGAAGTAGTATTATATGAAAGAGTACCGTAGGAACCTATATTAACGGTATCCAAATCCGAATAATAACATAGTTTGATAGAATATTGTCTGGATTACGATTAATTTCGGTATTACGTTTTTATGAGCAATTCAAGCTCCGCCGCACTCTTAAGATGAAACATGCACCAGATTTTAAGTTAGACCTCTAGCAATACATCGGTGAAAATTGCATTCAATTTCCTGCAGTAGTATTTGCGTGATGCGCGTACAAATATACAGACGGAAAAAATTCGAAAATTTGTTATTTTGGCTTCTGTTGCTCTAATAAAGACTCGCCATATTAGTTTTAACCGACGTTCCTTAAAGCGTAATGCCTTAATCACAAAGCAACTTAAGTGGAACATTGTGGTCGAGATTTTTATTTTTCCGGACAATAATAAAAATCACTTTTTTATTTGGAATTTTATGATTGTGTTTTTAACAAAATATTATAACATTATCTTGTTGAAAATAACATTTAAATAACGGTAGCATTATTTTGCCTTGTACGCTTCAGGCAAAGCGCTGGAAATTATGGCTTAGGTTCATAGTTTTAGAGCTCGTTTGCACTATGGAGTGGATACATACCATCATGCTTGTATTCCTCGAAGGGATATAGACAGACAGACATGTAAAAATATACACCCAAGTTCGCCGCGGAGTATTTTTGGAGTAAACATTTTCGTGCTGTTACTAAAGAAATCATAAAACAATCAATAAGTATTACCTCGACCTGTGAATGGAACCCAAGACATCACGCTCAGCAGCCGCACTTTTAACAACTGGAACATCTATAAATAGTTGGGTTAAGTAACTCCGTCTGTCGTTTTCATGCGTAAACTGCAGAACCAATTTTGATGAATTTTGTTTTAGAGATAGGTTGGACCTTGGAAAAGAATGTGGACGACTATTCCAAAAAAATACTTTTAGTTTTTTTTTATTCATGATAGGCTTACGCTTGACCGCCAGTTCGCCTGATATTAAGCGACACTGCGATCTACGATGTAGCGCGTTTGCCTAGAAGAAACCGATTCACTCGTGATTTGAAGACACTCAGATTGTATCTATCAGGGAAGACCCACTCAGGAAGCGCATGAAACCACAGGCAACAGCTGGCAATGTACTCGTATAACCATAAAAATATACTTTACGTGCCCCCATCATGTCATTAATCTTCAAACTTCCCTTGAACCCCACAATATCAGACGATCGGTTACAACTTCGCCAATCAGTAGACCCCCATAATTTCATAGTGTCTGATAACCCACCATCATTAAAGCAATTTTAATGGGTTCCCAACTATCGTGGTCAGATAACTGGGATGTACAGTTAGAATATTATTTTAGTACCCTCCATTTGAATTTCGCAAAGTATTTAAAGCAGTGTAAAGGTTCGTCCATATTTATCGCAAGCTTTTGTTTATCTGATTCCAGATTATTTATTTTGGAAATTGTTCCCAATTCGACCGTATGTTTTTTGTTCGGTATAACTTATTTATTTATGAACCGATTTTAATGTTATTTTTTTGATGTTGAATGGGTTTAGTATTTTAGTATTCATCAAGGTTCCATTTAAATTTGAATAAATAATACGTACTGCCTCATTAGTCTAGTGGTCCCAAGCGCGACTGCTACTCTAGAGGTCCTGGGTTCGATCCCCAGGTCGAGCAAAGTGTTATTGGGTTTTTCTATGAAATTCTCAGTAGCAGCTCGGAGTCTGGATTTGTGCCCGGTTAATGGCAATAGGCTCGCCCCCTATTACATGGGACCTAAACATACCGGCGAACTGTGGGTGTACATTAGTACGCCTCTGCCTAACTCTTCGGGGAATACAGGCGTGATGGTATGTTATGTTAAATAATACGTCCATAAGGGTTGAAAAATATTTAAAAATTTTTGTTCACCTACTGAGTTTTCGCCTGTGAAGTTCTGTTGAAAAATGGGACATGTAAGTATTTCTGATGACAATATGATGCAGACCTAGAGTTTTAACTAACTCTCAAGCAGTTTTCTTAGACCTAAATTCTATTTCAAACAATGATTTTCGCGTCAAATTAATATTCTCTCTTCGTCTTACTCTTACTGACCATTCACAAGTGAGTGTTGTGTAGTTGTGCTAATAGTTTTTTGAGCCAAGCATTGGTTGGCGAGCAAGTTCAACACAAATTGGAACGCGCAAAGAAACTTCATGCTCGCTTGTAATGATCGGTTGAACATTACATTCAATGCTCGTTACTCGCGAATGTGCGTAATGTGAACGTACCTTTAAGAGAAAATGTATGGTCTAATTTCGTTCAAAGTTAGATTTTATGATCAAGGTGAATTAGTGTGTTCATTAATTAGTTTAGGGGAGATATTTTAGGTGAGTTTGGGAGAGAGATTGTTCGGTTCTTTTGATGTCATTATAGAACGGGGGTCGATTTTGATGTAGGTCGATTCATATATTTCATCGCTAATTTAATTAAGAATTAGGTAAAATGGTATCGGCTGGAATGCCATTAGCAATTTTTTTTGCAAAATATTGGATAACGAAAGAAAATCGATTTATTTTTTAATGACAACTGCCTCGTTAGACATTCTAGTTGTCCTAAGCGCAACTGCTATTTTAGAGGAATGGATTCGATTCTCAGGTCGTACATAGTGTTACCGGGTTTTTCAATGAAATTTTCGGTACCCTTTTAGATCTACATACCATCACGCCTATATTCCGTGAAGGGTTAGGCAGAGGTGTGCTAAATGTACATTTACAGTTCGTCGGTATGTTTTTAGGTGAATTATATTGCCATTAACCGGACACAAATCCAAACTCCAAGCTCTTACTGCTCAAACTTGAGAATCGAGCCCAGCGCTTAGGACCACTAATGAAGCAGTGTAAGGTAAGGAAAGGCAGTAAAGGTTAAAGGCCTACCTTTTTACCTATAAAAAAATCTCGGGACAATATCAACTCGTTCAAACAAATATGATCTTCCGAACTCATAAAATATACTGCTGACGTCAGAATTCATGTAACGTTAGAACAAGACGAAGGGCACGTCACGTGTCAACGATTGATGACGTCATTTATCCGTATCTAGGGTTTTGCAACGTTCTACGTTACAGAAATAGTTGTGTTAGGGTTGTCGGTAATGATGAAGGATTAAATATTTTATTTAATCTTAAGTTTCTACTTGTCATGACATTTTTTATTACCACCCATATCTGAGTCTATCATAGACTCCAGCGTTAAGGTACTCGCTAGCCAGTCAGATCCCAACAGGTCTTACTACCGAGCAAATCACATATTTTCTCGCCTCTTACGAGATGCCTATCTGACTGACAGTGAGGAATGTATTCGACCCCTTCAAGGGGTACCTAACTATATTTTGATGACACGTTTGGCGGAGCGGGTGAGCGACTAGCTTCTACGCTACGTGTTACAATCGCTATAAACGGTCAACGAAAATCTACCCGAGAAAACCATCATGACTGAAAGACTTTCGGAGCCTACCGTGTATGAGCTCGAAGCCCCTCCCCCCCCCCCCAATTAATTCCTGTCTCTGGTCCCGTATCAGGCCTTTTTTTATATTACTAAGGTAACAAACAAGCATACGGCCCGCCTGATGGTAAACGGTTAGCGTAGCCTATGGACGCTTGCAGGGGTACCACTCGCGCTTGCCGACCCTATAAATTAAGACAACACAAATGACAGCGGCGGTAACCAAATACCACCGGTCCCCCCCACTACCAACACAACGCTTCCTCGCAGAGCTCTGGCGACCTTGCTTACCGTTAGGAACACAACATATCTGCAAGGTGGAGGAACTTCCCCAGTCCAGCTCCAATTGTGAGTGGAATTATTCGATTCCACTATGCCCTACCTAGTAAATCGGTTGATTCAGTTTCCAAAGACAATACCATGAAGGACTATCGTTGGCATCGCGTCGTGACTGATGACGTCATTTGTCGGTACCCACCGTCCGTAATGTAGTTTGAGTTATTGCCGCCCAAATGCCTGAATATATAGACTCGCGAGAAAAAGGTTTTCTTGTGTATGTAATGGTAAAGAGAACGATATTTCTTTTCAGATAAAACAAATTGAGGGTTGATACGTGAATGTTTGCGTAAATTGTCTGTTTCGTGTTTGGTTTTGATAGTAGATAATACAGTATAACTCAATAACTTTCACATTGATCTTGTCGTGGCATCGATTTCCAAGTTTAAGTTCGAGTAAATTATTATTGTTTTTTTTTGCAGTGACATAATATAGTTATTATAAAACATTGGTTTTTCTAGAATGGATGAAACGACGATTAACGAAAGGAATATACATATAAGGCGAATGTCAGCAGCAGTGTCGGTAGAGGTCGCCCTAGGCGGACATACGCCGATCTTATTGGCGTGAATTTTTTTAACGTGGGAGAGCCATTATTCGCCTCGAATGGGCCGGCTCAACCGAAATGATACCACGGCCTCACAGAAAACCGGTGTCAAACAACGCTTATGTTGTGTTTCGCCGAGTGAGTGAGGTTACCGGAGGCCCAATCCCCTTTTAAAAGGCGGGCAACGCACTTGTGATTCCTCTGGTGTTGCGGGTGTCCATGGGCGGCGGTAATCGTTTACCATCAATCAGTTGATCCGTCTGCTCGTTTGTCCCTTTATCCCATAAAAAGAAGAGAAATCTCTCAAAAAGGTCGGGTGCGTAGCACTCGCACCCGGCGCGTATGTATGAGAAGATGTATGAATGTGTAAGAAGCAAAAGAAATGTGCAAGAATCGTGGCAAGTGGCGGTCTATAGTTTCTGACTATTCCTGTGGGAGAAAGGCGTGAGTGTATGTATGGTTTTTTCTATGAGATTCTCACTAACTCGGAGTTCGGATTTGTGCTCGGATGATGGCAATACGCTCGTCTTCTCGACAGATAAGCAAATGATGTGTATCATTACATGTATATATACATCTATACACCTCGTCCATGTATTGTTTTATTTAAATTAATTATGTATTTAAAGTAAAAATTGATATTTTATAAACATCAGTAGCAAAAATTAACTTTTTATCATCATCAACCCTGTCCCACTGTTGGGGGTCGATGACTGGCTGTCCACGCAATATCTGAGAAGGCAGGCTATTGGTCTTGCCCTAGTCTAGTGCAGGCTGGCAGACTTAACACGCCGCCGCCGCCCGTCAAGAAAATCTCTCAGCCATGCAGGATTTTTCACGTTTTATGTCACTACTTCATTTAGCGAAGCGTATTTAGCGGGCACAAGAAGATTTTGCACTACGAATTATACATATTTTCAATTTATAACTTGACGAGTTAAGCGAGTAATAATTGGAACATAAATTGAAATTGCCTGAGGTACCTATATATTATTTTTATTCTTACCTACGAAATAAAACCTATATTTTTGGCAATCTGTGGTCGTATCGGAACTATATTGATTTTATTTATTTCTTAAGTATATTTTTTTAAATTTTTAGCTCTTAACGTAATACTATTGTCTTAATTTTAATAAGTATACTTAAAATACACGAGTTTCATTTCACCTTTGAATAAAGTCATAAGGAGGCTGCTTGTCAAGTTCCAAGTTTGAAGTTTCTGATGAAAAGCAATATACGTCAAATTAATGCGTCATATTATTGTTATACACATGGCAAAGACATCGAACTCTTCAACCTACTTTATGACGTCATAACGAGTAGATGCACGAGAATTTACGACCAAAGTTTATTAAAACTTTAATGCCGCTTGAAAAGAAAAATGCCTGAAAATTAGTAAATTAACTTATTCTTTAAAAGTATTCTTGAAAAACTTTTCACATTGAGTTTTTATCTGTATTGTCGATTTTACTTACCTACATTTTCATGCATGCACTTATCTAAGCTCATGCAGATTGTGAGCATGAAAGTGTCATGCGTAAGTTCTTTGTGGATGTTGGTGTTTGTTTTTCATGCATAAAAGTAAAATATCACTTGACTTTGATAGTTTAAAAATGGAATTCAAGCTCAGCGGTCGCGCTTTTGACCATTCGACCAATGGAGTGAAAAAAACGAAAATAAAAAAGACGTGTGGCACTCGGGGACTGCCGCGGTAAAGCTATTGCATAGCGTTTTTTATCAACTTATGTAATACAACCAATGCCACCTAAAGGCGGGTTACTGAACTAAAGAGAAACACGCTTGTCTCTTTAGTTCAGTAACCCGCCTTTAGGTGGCATTGGTTTTTATCAACTTATGTAATACAACCAATGCCACCTAAAGGCGGGTTGCTGAACTAAAGAGACAAGCGTGTTAGGTTTTTTTCGTTACGGAATTTCTGGATTCGCAATGCAATAGCTTAAAATACCTATTAAGGAAAGAAAAAAGCCAGACTGCCAGTCTTTCCTGAATACTTTTTCTTATATATATTTATAGTAGAAACTAACTCTGATAATATTTTAATATATTTTCTTGTGGATTACAAACCTTGTCCTCACAATTAAAATCAAATCAAATATACTTTATTTGTGCATTCACAAAGGTATATATTGAGTAATTTATATATATTAAATTATTTAATTAATAATATCTTAATTGTAAAAAAAAAGTAAAATAATATTTAATAAAGATAACCCATTGTTGAGCTCCTTTGTGAGAGACTAGAGTTTGTACTAGGGAAACCCTGTGTGGCAGATCACCAGGCCCTCACCCAATTTCACGTAAGCTAAGCAATTACAAAAATTCATAAAGGTAACGTTTGCGAATTTAAACACGTGAGTGTGAGTAACAATAATTCTATAATTGTAGAATGAAGATGTGTGTGCGCGCGTTTTGTGTGTGTACGTTTGCATGCGTGTGTATGTGTGATACTGACATGAACATATTCATTATGTTTATTTATTTGCTATGTCACGAAAAAGCGTCATCGATTCACGGTGGACATTCCAAAAACCCGAACGAAACGCTTTAAGTTTACTTTTATAATGCGTACCGCTGATAATATGGAGTGCACTTCCCGAGAGCTTCCCTGATATATATAATCTGGGTGTCCTTAAATCACGAGTGAATCGGTTTCTTCTACGCAAGCGCGCTCCATAGTAGACCGCAGTATCGCTTAACATCAGGCAAACTGGCGGTCAAACGTAAGCCTATCACGAATAACAGAAAATGTCATAAACAACCAATATTTATTTTCAGTATATTCGTAGTTAACATAATTTAACCATTCGGATAAAACTTTCTTACAACGGGATTTGTTATTGCTAAATTAATGATTTTAAAATCATACGAAATTCCACGTTTTGTTCATTATTTCCTTCTCATGATCCTAAAATACACTTCGAGGTTGGAAAGTTCTACTCGAGAACAATCTAAAAAGTTGTACAAAGAAAACAAATTAACTTCAAGCTCACATATATACAAGAATTTCATTAAACAAACTTCAAAATTCACGATAACGCGCTTTGAAAAATTCAAACGGTGTTATTGTTTAGTCAAGTGGGCACAGTCAATTTGGAATTCTATTCGGTGAGTTTTTAAGTCGATTTCAATAATAAATTGTTTAAAGGTTTCTTGAGTTCGAATCAGCCGAGGGATAATTATGTGGAAGAGAATACCTGGAATTCAGTAATGGTTATTTATGGGTTTGCATATTTTTTTTTATGGAATAGGGGGCAAACGTGCAGACGGATCGCCTGATGGTAAGCGATTACCGCCGCCCATGGACACCCGCAACACCAGAGGAGTCACAAGTGCATTGCCGGCCTTATTAGGTATATGGTACATATACCTAAGTACCAAGTGGCAGTGGGTTGGCCATATCTGTAGAAGAACCTTCTTCTTTTCTTCTTTTGGTCTTAGAGTTTCTTCAAACCTAATTTAATTTACTTAGAGCTGATTTTTTGTACAATAGGACCAAGTACTTAGAGCAAACACTTAATTAAAAGAAAAAAGAGGTTTTCTTGAGATAACGTTCAGGAATGTGTGTGTGTAGGAGGGTTTTCGAAACAGAATCCCTTGGGATAATCAAGTGCGTACTTACGTAGTAACTGTTTTATTATGGTTTCTTTCAGAAAAAAAGCTAACAGTTACCTTATTATGATTATTTTGTTCTTTCTGAGCCGCTGCTCAGACAAATTATGTAAACTAGATAAGAAGAGATTGTCGACAGATTTATTCTAATAAAATACTGTCTACAATTTCGTCGAAATATAATAAAAATACAAGGGTAACTGTCAATTAGAAAGGATTTTATTTTAGAGATATGTTACATTTTTTGTTATTATCTGATACGTACGGACACCTAAGCACACCTAGTTACCACAAACTGTCAAATTTCCCCAATGGATATTAAACTCAATTGTTTGGTCATTAAATTGAAAATCGATTGAAGAAATTTGACTCTTTGTGGTAACTTGTGCTGTTGACTGTCCCTAAAGGTGACTCCGCTGCTAGGTTGTCTGGGGTGGTACCACGTAATACCAAATACTCTGCCGTTAAGGGTCCGGCGGGGCTATCAAAACTAAACCGTAGTAAATATTCCAGACAATATTCTATCAAATTATGTTATTATTCGAATTGGGATACCATTAATTCCTACGATACTATTTCGTCTACTACTACTTCACTGGAAATACAAGACCGAAAAATCGTTCCAAATTTGGAAAAGGTATCAAAAATTGCTTTCGTTTACATTTATTTCCAGTGAAGTATTTTCGAAATGGTGGAGTAGGAACCTAAATTAACGGTATCGGAATCCGATTAATAATAGAATTTGATTAAATTGTGTTTGAATTACGATTTTTCTCGGTATTACGTTTGTAAGGCTAATTCGGTCCGCCGGACTCTTAAACAATAATGTGCTAATATTATTGTGTTCCGGTTAAATAGCTAATTTTCTGGGCATATGAGACTTAACACTTTACGTCTCAAGATGACAACGCACGAGTTATATACCACTGGTGTTTCTGGAGTCTTAAGGCTGCGGTTACCGCTGACCATTAAGCGACCAAATAAATATAGAAAGAAAGAAAGAAAATCTATTTATTTACATGGACAAGACGCACACAATAGTCGTATTTAAACAAACTGTATCTATAGCTTCTGCCTATCATTGTGGGAGGATGGCGTGAGTTTATGTACCTATGTATGTATGTAGTACGTTAACTGTAATAAACGCAGCATACTGCAAAGATCACATTTTGTGGTCGCTAAATCAATAAAGAGATATAGGGCATTGTGGAATCGACTGGGGAAGTACCTCCTCCACCTTGCAGAAAATCGTAGCCAAATAATATAGCTCCGTGCTATGTTGTGTTCCTCACGATGAGCAATGTAGCCAGAACTCCGCGATTAAGCGTTGTGTGGGCAGTTCGGTGGTTTTTTGTTATTGCCGCTGTCATGCATGGCAGCATGTATCCTATGCTGTCAGCCCAACTACTCCTCCTCAATTTATAGGGTTGGCAACGCGCGAGTGATACCCCTGGTATTGCAAGCGTCTATAAGCTACGGTAACCGCTTACATCAGGCGGGCCGTTCGCAAGATCGTGAATCGCTTATTCTAAAATGTATCGTGTAGCTACAACCCAACATCTCACAAGATACATATAAATTGAATACCGATACGTTACTTGCTTTTCCTTTCAACCTAGTATCAAAACATTTGTGAACACTCATCTTAAAGAAAAACCAACTCTGTTTTTACCGACCTTACAGTACAAAATTGAATGTCGGAGAATGAATGACAGAATACACGGAGATAACGAATGATCTTTGTTAGGAAGCTTTTGTATATTCAATCTTGTTTATTAAGGCGTGAACAGAGGTGAGATCATTTATTATTGAAGGTTACACGCGAAAAAAATTGGAAAAGCCCTTGGAGTTTGTCATTATTATACAAAGGATGTCAGGGACACGGGGTAACATGGGGTCTGATCACTCGATTTGCCAGGTAAAGCTGCGTGGGAGTCAGGACTGTGTTGCAGCGAAAGCGTTGAATGACCCAGTGAGTAGGGCTGATGCTGCGTAGTCCTCAGTAAGTCGAGTCGGTGCAGTGTTGAGTAGTGGCTGGCTGCTGCGTCGACCAGAAGAGACTGCCTCTGCTTGTTGACCGGCCGAAGTGCAGTGTGCTGTACCAAGACATAGAACTGCTCCTACAAATATAAAAATATCAGTGGATTATTAGTATATACGCACACACATACACACACACACACACACACACACACACACACACACACACATATGCACACACACACACACACATGCGCACACACACACACACACACACACACATGCGCGCGCACACACACACACACACACACACACACACACACACACACACACACACGCACGCACGCACGCACACACACACTTTTAGAACGTACTTTTAAGTTTTTCTGTTTTTTGAATTTTATAATTCTTTAAATTCTTTAATTTCTTATTTTTATATAATATTTTCGTAAGTACACCACTTTGTACCACTTTGTTTTGTTATTGAAGAGCGGGGCCTCCTAGCACAGGTATATATTTTACTTAAAAGGAGGTCTCTATGTAACATTTACTGTAAAAGTTGTACAAGTTTCTGAAATAAACCTTTTTATTTTATTTATTATTTATTATTATTATTATAAGTTTATTTTTTATGGGATAGGAGGGCAAACGAGCAAACGGATCGCCTGATGGTAGGCGATTATCGCCGCCCATGGACACCCGCAACACCAGAGGAGTCACAAGTGCGATGCCGACCTTTTAAAAGGGGATTGGGCCTCCGGTAACCTCACTCACTCGGCGAAACACAACGTAGGCGTTGTTTGACGCCGGTTTTCTGTGAGGCCGTGGTATCACTCCGGTCGAGCTGCTATTGAGAATTTGATAGAAGAATCCTATAACACTTTTCTTGACCAGAGAATCGAACTCAGGACCTCGTAGCGTCGCAGTCTTACGATCAATACACTAATGAGGCAGTTTTTTTCTTGCCTAATATATTTTCTTGACTTTGAATATAAATAAATAGTCATCCCTTTAATATGACTTAAGGTTTAAATTCACCATCTCTACATCAGGTGTCAATTCACCACGATTGACACAAGAATACCCACTTCTCGCTGGCGTGACCTACTTAAACATTGTGAATATACCAAAAAAATATATACAGAAATTCCACTCCTACCATTACGCCTGTATTCCCTGAAAGGATATGCAGAGGTGTACATTATGTACATCCATAGTCCGCTGGTTTGTTAAGGATTATGCCTGGTAAATAGCTGTTATATAGAATACTAGAGTTCCCGTGAGCAGCTTCGCCTGCGTACATACATACATACATACATACACTCACGCCTTTCTCCCACAGGGGTAGGCCGAAACTATAGACTGCCACTTGTTACGATTCTTGCATACTTCTTTTGCTTCTTCCACATTCATACATCTTCTCATATATACACGCCGGTTACGAATGCTACGCACCTGACCACGCCTGAATACGCCTGCGTACTTAGGTAATTTTCGTTTCTATAATATACCGTGCCCACTGTACCTACACCATGGAGATTTCATATCATAAAATGTGTTAGGTCTAATTTATAAGGAAGAAAACAATTGTCAAAATGTCAACAGCGAATGACAGCTGTACATATCTTGACAATGTCATCGTTTATTAAATATGTATTTATGTGTGTGTATGTCAAACGCATGGTGGTGTGTGCGGACTTTTCTACAAACTTTTACCACCTTAGGGATTAAATTTCGAAAAATCCTTTCTTAGTGCTCGTCTACAGTGCAAAAGGAACCAGCATGCAAACTTTCAGAGGTTTCAAACTGTAGTTTCGGCTGTGCGTTGATACGTCAGTCAGTCAGTCAGTAGGTTAGTTAGTCAGGTTTTTCTTTTATAGATATTATATTGTACATTTCTGTATCATGTTGTAAACGAACCTTCTGTTTTTTCTTTACAATAATCTTACTTATAGAACGTTTCTTTTATGTTTTATACATGGTGTATTTTAAACTGAGCGCGCTTGAAAGAGGTGGAATAAAAAGAATCTATTTAAGTGTCTTTTTTATTGTTTCAGTCTAGAACTTAGATGGGAAAGTGTTCAAGGGATGGTACTTTTAACTATGCAGTTTATTTTTTATTTCTTTATTCTCTTTTTCCGATTTGAGTGGTTACTTTGCGCAAATTCCTTGTAGGAAAAATAACAATATGGGACCAATAGACTAATGACTGCCTCATTAGTCTATTGGTCCCAAGCGCGACTGCTATGCTGGAGGTCCTGGGTTCGATCCCCAGGTCGAGCAAAGTGTTATTGAGTTTTCTATGAAATTCTCAGTAGCAGCTCGAAGTCTGGATTTGTGCCCGGTTAATGGCTATAGACTCGCCCCCTATAACATGGGACCTAAACATACCAGGCGAACTGTGGGTGTACATTAAGTACGCCTCTGCCTAACCCTTCGGGGAATACAGGCGTGATGGTATGAAAAATAACATTGTTTAATGTAAAATATTTTTTTACATAATTCGGGATCCGGCAGGATAGTTAAAATAAAATAAAATAAATAAAATAGTATTTATTGACGCAATGTTATTACTTACGAAAACATCTAATATTTTGGACATTAACGCATGCAATCTCCACGATCTTATTTACCCCCTAGTCTATCTAAGTCCCTCCCCCTATCTACGAAGTTATTTCTATTCTAAACAGACGTAAGTGCTAAATGACGTCATTTGTACAGTAAAATGGGTTAAATGGTGACAAGACGTCATTTTTCTGACCCTTAAAAAAAGCCTCATGTCAGTTTGGCATCTATTATTCAATTATTCATAACCTTACATTAACTATTTCGTTATTGATTTACTATTATTTCGACAAAAAAAAAACAATTTTCAGTTCCTGCCGTATAAGTGACGTCATCACACGTTTTTTGATTTTTATTGTGTGAAATGTTTTGGAACTCAGGATAGGAAAACAAAAAAACGGTATTTTTGTTTTGTAACTTAATAATTTTATGAAATATTGTCAATTCTAGGCAAGAAAGAATTAAAAAAAAAAAAGAAACTTGGTAACACTAGGAGTTACACTGCAGCTAATGGTAACTAAATAAATCTATTCATTCATCGGGTTTATAAAACCCACAAAAAAAAAACACTTTCCGTACACCTAGTTCTGCCAAAGATTAAGTTTTTCCCAAGAAAATTAGATCTACCCTCAAATTGAATGAATATTTTAGAGCATAATATAAATCTTTTAAGGTTGTTTCGTGGGGGCCGTAAAGTTAAGTAAGGCTTTTAAAAGGTACTAAAAAAGATGGATGAAAAACTCCGGGGCATAGTGTTTTAGCATTTTTATGTGGGGTTGATTTTTTGACCGGGTTGTACTACTAGTATATAATATTTTTATTACGTAACCTGCTCCTTATTACATTGGGTCTAAATGTACCGGCGATCTCTGGGTGTACATTAGTACACCTCTGCTTAATCCTTAGGGAATACTTACAGGCGTAATGGTATGGTATGTGCTTGACCTGGGAATCGAAGGATCGCGTAACAGTCGCGCTTACAACCACTAGACTAAAATGGCAATTAAAAATTATTGATATATTATGATACCATTCCCCGAAGGGATCGGCAGAGTGTATTAACACCCACAGTTCGCTAGCCCCATGTAATAGGGTCGAGACTTTTGCCATTAACCGGGCACAAAATTACGAGGTGTTACTGAGAATTTCATAGAAAAACCCAATAACTCTGCTCGAACTGGGAATCGAATGATCTAGCAAAGCAGTCACGCTTACGAAGCTACTGAGGCATATTTATATTGATTCTGTCGGCAATCGAGCAAACGAGCCACCTGATGGTAAGTAGTCATCGCCGCCCATAGACATCTGCAACTACACAAATTTTTTCTCGGCTCTGACGAGATGCCTATCTGAATGGCAGTAAGGAACTGTATTCCAACCCGTCCCCACATGAGACAAGATTTAAATTATTGATCGATCACGAAAATAAAATGGCTAAATGGCTTCCCCCGTGTGGAGACGGGTTAGAATACTATTGCTAACTGCCTTTCAGATAGGCATCCCGTAAGAAGCGTGAAAATATCTGACTTGCTCGGTGGTAGGACCTCTAGGGATCAGATTGGCTGGCGACCACCCTTACGTCGGAGTCTGTCGTAAAGCAACTTGGTGGGTGTTTCGACTTTTGCACGTAACAGTCAGTTCTACTTGGTTGCTGCGGCTCTGGCAGTCTATAGTCCGTAGGGGCTCTTAAGGGTCGGCAACGCATTAGCAAATCCTTTAGTGTTGCAGGTGTCCATCGGCGACGATAACTACTTACAACCAAGTGGCACGTCAGCTCGTTTGCCGACTTAATCAATAATAAAAAAAATGTCTGTTTTTCCGCCATAATTGATAAACCAACAGTTTAACGCCCCTGCCAATATAACTACGCTATTATCACATCTCGATCTCAACCTAACGAGGGAGAACTTCAACCGATCGTTCAAACAAATTCTAATATTAATGACGTTTACACGATGATTGATGACGTCACGTTATACGAGTACGTAACTGTGATAACAAATGTTCGAAAATGACGAGCGATTGGTATCTCGTTAAATGTGGTTTATGTTCGATTTGGAGGTATTTTTTGACGGAAAATACCGGTATTTTGTCAAAGCTTTTACGGTTTTGTAACAATAATTAATAATTCAAACTAATTATCTATCATTTGTGAACCATCCTTGTTATGAAGGGGTTACTTTTACGTTTTTAGGATTCCGTAGTCAAGTAAATTTACATACGAGTATCATCACGCCTGTATTCTGCGAAGGGTAAGACAGAAGCTCACAGTTTGCCGGTATGTTTAGGTCCTATGTAAGTAATTGGAGGCGAGCCTATTGCCATTAACTGGGCACAATTTCCAAACTCGGAGCTGATACTGAGAATTTCATAGAAAAACCCAATAACACTGCTTGACCTGGGAATTGAACCCAGCACCTCTATCATAGCAGACGCGATCAAAACCACTAGAATAATAAATCGCATATTCATTATGATTAAAATAGTTCTTGTTAATATATTTTTGGAACGATACTAGTTTAAGTTTAGTTTGTCCTCTTGTCATGAAAAAAATATAATATTTACAGAGCATGCACGTGTACAGCGTCTGGGGAAATCACCAGGAATGCGAGTGGAGTAGGGTCACCAACTTGTAAATATACGTGCTAAGTGGTAGGGATAATAATTTTCATAAAATTTCGAGTACATGACAGAGTAATCTCATTTTAATTAAAAACTATAGTATACTAGCTTCTGCCCGCGACTTTGTCTGCGTGGACTTAGAATTGGATGCGACCTGGATAAAAAGTAGCCTATGTGTTATTCCAGACTATAATCTATTTCTTTCTCTCTTTCTTTTGGCGTGAAAGAGAAGCAAACATCCATACATACAAACTTTCGCGTTTATAATATTAATAAGGATGCCCCAGGTCGTCCTTACAACGTGGGAGAGCCATGCTTCGAGACGAATGGGCCGGCTCGACCGGAGTTATACCACGGCCTCACAGAAAACCGGCGTAAAACAACGCTTACATTGTTTCGCTGAGTGAGCGAGGTTACCGGAGGCCCATTCCCCTTTTAAAAGGCGGGCAACGCTCTTGTGAACTCCTCTGGTGTCGCGGAGGTGTTCTATCCTATAAAAAAAAGGTCGGTACTAGTTCTTTTAGATACTTGTGTATACATAGGTAGAGTAAGTTTGCCATCTCGAGCAGTGTTCTTTGGGTTTCTATGAAAGGTTTTTACAGGGTCGGCAACGCGCGAGCGACACCTTTGATGTTGCAAACGCCCATAGGCTACATTAACTGTATCTGGCGGACCGTTAGCGTATTTGCCACCTCAGTGGTACTAATAAAAAACAAATTCTCAGTAACAACTTGATGTTTGGATTTGTGTTCAGTTAATGACAATAGGCTCGTCCCCTATTACATGGGACATAAACATACGCGCGGCCTGTGTGCGTACATTAGTAAACCTCTGCCTAACGCCTCGAGAAATACAGGTGGACCAATGAAACAGTTTTATAAGGTGTTAAAAGCACGAAAAAGCGACATCGATTCATGGTGAACATTCAGAAAACCCGAATGAAACGCTTTAAGTTCACTTTTATCATGCGTATCACTGAAATGTGGAATGCGCTTCCCGAGTGGGTCTTCCCCTATAGATATAATCTGGGTGTCATTAAATCAGGAGTGAATCGGTTTCTTCTAGGCAAGCGCGTTCCATCGTAGATCGCAGTGTCGCTTAACATCAGGCGAACTGAATCAAATAAAACTATACAAATAGTTAAATTACGTAGTAAAGACGTTATAGTATTTAACAGTAACTCAAAGATTTCAAACGTGCATAGGAAGTTTCTTGCTTGCCCGAGTTCTACCAGTGCCAAAACAAAACGGTGCCAACTAGATAAATATCTTGCATGCTTAATGCTCTGATTTTTCCTGTAAAATACCACCCTGATAAATTTTGTTTACTCGTGAGTTGTGATTTAATGCTAAGGAGTTCGCGGCTAAGGAATAACTAGGGATGGTCAAAAAATATCGATAGGTATATCAAAATATCGATATATGTCGTCGATATTTAAAATCAAATTCGATATTTTTTACGCAACTATGTTACTAGATGATCTTTTTTTTAGTTCATGTACCTCGCGCAAGTTTTGATAAAAAAATGATAATATCGAATATATTTTTTATAGATAATAAATATTATTTAATATTATAATAGATATTTTTCGCTCGATAGTTATTGATACGATTTATTTTTCATTTGCCCATCCCTAGAAATAACTACGTTGATGAAATTATCTGGTGCTGCTATGGCCATCGTCATTATCATATCAGCCAAAAGACGTCCACTGTTGAACAAAGGTCTCCCCTAAAGACTTCCACAAGGACCGGTTACATGCCGTCTGCATCTAACGATTCGACTCCAAGAGAACTTTACTACGTTCTATTTTGAACTAAGTGTTTTTGTATTTTTAGCATTCTGTTTTGCTTATTTAGCTCTTGCTTTGGTTCAGTTGTCTCAAGCTCTACTATGTTCGAACTTCATTAATTGGTCTAGTTACTCTTATCGAAGTTGCTGAGCGTGAAATTCCGAGCTGAACTGAGAAAATCGATTTCATACCGCGCAAAGGTTTATCGGAGACATTTTGGATAACTGCCTCATTAGGCCTAGGCAGTAGGGGTTCGTTATTGAGTTATTCTATGAAATTCTCACTAACGGCTCGGAGTTTGGATTTGTGCTCGGTAAATGGGACTAGGCTCGCCCTCTATTACATGGGACCTAAACATACTAGCGATTTATGATTGCACGTTGGGACACTTCTGCCTAACCCTTCGGCGTGATGTTATGTTAAAGTTTTGGATATGGTAGTACTTGGTTTTTCCGGTTAAGGTTCTTTCCAGACGGGCGATGAATAGAATATCCCTGAAACCGAGGTGGAAGATAGCAAGCGACTTGTTTTTGTAATTGAGACATCCTTGAACAGATTTCCAAATGGGCTCAAATAAGACGTAGCAAAAGGTATGTATGACGCATTAATCTACCTTTAATTGGAAGCTTTTAAAAGAAAATACTTAACTCAACCCAAACTACCGCAACCTCCAAATAGCAACACAAAACTTCTCCTTAATGGAATAAACATTTCACTCTCGCTGTCCAAAACTTGAACAAATTAGGAGTTGGTTTTTAAGAAAAGGTAGTGGCGTTAATGAGTACATTAGCAATGAGGGGGCGTCATTAAAAAAGTTTGCGAATCACTGGACAAAACTTTCACGAAACAAACTTCTGAGTCTCAAAGTTAGGTGACCAAATTTTACGGTTCACACGCTTGAAATTTGTCTTACTAAGTAAAGGACTTTGCACAGTACATCGTACCATTTGCCTTAAGGGTCCGGTGGAGCTTGAATTGTCCCCAAATACGTAATACCGACATAAATCGTAATCCAGGCAATATTCTATCAAATTATGTTATTATTCTGATTTGGATACCGTTAATCTGGGTTCCTACGATACTATTTCGTCTACTACTACTTCACTGGATATAAACGACCGGAAAATCTTTCCAAACTTGGTAAAGTTATCAAGAATTGCATTTGCTTACATTTAGTCCCAGTGATATATTTTGGACGAAATGGTAGAGTAAGAACCTAGATTAACGGTATCGAAATCCGAATAATAACACAATTTGATTAAATTGTATTTTAATTACGATTTATTTTAGTCTTACGTTTGTATGGGAAATTCGGCCCTCCGGACTCTTAAGATGTGCAAATCATGTTTGACAGCAATCCTCCGAACTTTCAATCGCCCATTTTTAGAGTTCCGAACCAAACGGACAAATTCATGTCTGTTCCATTTTGCAAATTAGCTCTTTAATATTCTGATGCAACGGACTCTGTTCGGGCCCAGAGCTATAACTACGCTTATCAACCGATTTGCAAGATTAACGAGCTTGCCACGGTCAGTCTGTAGATGGGTGATCATGTCTAATACATTGAGACCCCTCCGTATCTCAGAGAGCACGTCAAGGCGTCGGTCTCGGTTGTCATACGAACATCTATAAAAATTATTAGTGGTAGAAGCCCAAAAAAGCCTGACAACAGTGTTGCTCAGAAATTGACAGTTCCAGTTGCCATACGAACAGATGGACTCATAGATCGTACAATGATGTTCACGGTGCGATACGGTGCGTTGGACGATATTCCTAATCTCACAAGTTTTTTAATGTCTTGTTCAGACGACGACACATTTGCGTTGTCTCATTGTCGGCGAGTTACTGCATTATTAAAAGTTTGCCCACGTGTTGCTAGAATCTCAGTACTTTTCTTCGTACGTGTATCGGTGTCTGTCTTAAGTTTAGCTTATTCTAATGTTTGTGGAGAGTTAAATTTTATTAAGATAATAATTATACTGCTGTTTGATGTTTTAAGTGAAGTATAAGATTAACAATTTGTGGTGAAATAAGTCTTGAATTTAGACGATTTTAAAGGCAGTTTTGTTTGTCTACTTAGCCTGTAATAGCTTTATTTAAAGTAGTTATAGTACCAGTTTTGTTAAACAAATCTGTAGTGGTAATTATACGCAATAGAGATGGTGATTTTATATGTGTTTACTCAATAAAAGTGGTGATTTTATTTAAGATTTGATATAATATTTGATATATTAGTACATAATCAACCCATTATACTGCCCCACTGCTGGGCACGGGTCTCCTCTCAGAATGAGAGGGATTAGGCTATAGTCCACCACGCTGGCCTAGTGCGGGTTGGCAGACTTCACACGCCATCGAGAAAATCTCAGGCATGCAGGTTTCCTCACGATGTTTTCCTTCACCGTTTAAGCGCGTGATAATTAGCTAATAATACGCACATGACTTTGAAAAGTTAGAGGTGCATACCTTGGGCTCGAACTCGAGACCTTTGACTTGGCAATCCAACGGTCATACCACTAGGCTATCGCTGCTTAGTAGATATAATACTTAGTATCCTTCTAAAATGCATATCTTTTTTTATAATTCTTGTTTTTACTGCAGTATAAGTCACATGCTTATCTACATACATTTTTTCTTACAAGATTCCCTTTATTGATCCCCATTTGCTACGATTTACCTCAATTGCTTCTTCGTGCCACGTTCTTCTTCATAACTCGCCATACATACACGCCGCTCAGGTCAGCGAAGGTCTGAGGTCACCTAACCTTTTTGAAGGACCTCACCTCCTACGATTGGCGTTTGTCTTTCTAGGACTTGTACAAACGCTTCCGCTGATATTCGTCTAATAAATTCCTTTTGTTTATTTCTTTCCCTCATTCTTTAATCACGGCCTAGGCTTGGCTAAAGATTTAGAGCGGTTTACCAATACCATATTAACTGATATCCCTCTCACCTAATATAATTGATTTAATGGAAGACAAATATTACATTTTATTGCATTAACAGCTATAGCAAGATAATATACGTAATAAATCAAGCTCGGCGAATCCTTAACATTACTTTTTTCCCTGTTACTACAACGAACACAGCCATAAAGTAAAAATACGTCACATCGCGCTATATCGCCGATACGTCACGCCGGAATACGTCATCCGTCATATCGAGACGTATGTCGCGTCGTCTGAACGAGCCCTTACAAATGGGCAAAATTGTTTGAGTGTTAGATAAGCACTTTGTTTTTGTAACAATAGTAAGTCACAGCGCAAATGAAACACAGTCTAACAAAACTCGTAAAACAATGCTGGGTATACTGTTTATGTATTCAGTTTTTGCTTTGTTTTGCCTTAGCATGTGTATATTATGGTTATGCGACGGTTAGCAGAACTAAAACCTTTTTGTTTTGGCAGGGTAGTTTTGGTATTTGCATATTTTTTTTGTTTGCTTGTTTCAGTTTTAAGGTCCCGTAGAAAAAGCAATTTTTTTTTGGAAATTGTGCGGTGTTACACCTTTGCCTATCGCTTAGTGGATTGGTGGACAGTCGTTGAAATCATTCGCCAATTACCCTAATAAACCTAATGTAATTATAGTTATATGGCAATACTTACAGCATTACTAATGGCAATACTTACGGTGGCAGTGACACCGTCCCTAGGTGGCAAACATACTAATGCCCGTGGTGGTTTTATCACATTTTAAACATTTGCTAGATTTTGAGGTAATTGCGCCAATTTGGGTACGACAATCGTGAATTTAAAACATAATTAATGTTATTATAGTGAAGGAAAAATTCAATCGCGGGCAAGATTCGAACATGCGTCTTCTGGTTGGATACACCAGACGCTCGGACCTCTAAGCCACCGCGAACCCCACCCGCTTGATTGTAATTTACCTTCACAGCTTAAGGCAGGTTCGAATCCTGCCCTCGACTGAATTTTTCCTTAACTAAAATAACTTTATAATCTTAGCATAGAAAATACAAAAAAATAACAAAAAAAGATACTTAATTAACGTGTTTACTTTCATTAATATTTTTTTTTTATTTGGTTATGTAATTGGGTTACTTAAATGCCTGATCGGACAGGGGTTTTTTTAACATAGTGTATAGTATCTTGGCCCAAAATATAATCGGAATAATATACCTAGTATATTTACCTGTAGATACAGACATTAAAAAGATACATCATTAGTAAACAATAAAAAAAAACACATAACTACACTCTTTGCGCTGTAGCATGGTGCGGGTGACAGTTTCTTACCATTTCGTTTCACTCTTGAAGGTTGCCGCGATTTACAAATTATGACTTATTATTTTAGCTGTACCACATTCGTAATATATTAAATCATTATTAACTGTAGTAAATTAAATTAAACCCAACCAGAATGCCATAAGAACGTCATACAGGCAACTGTCACCCGCACCATGCTACAGCGGAATACGTGTACATACCATCACGCCTGTATTCCCCGAAGGGTTAGGCAGAGGCGTACTATAATGTACACCCACAGTTCGCCGGTATGTTTAGGTCCCATGTTATAGGGAGCGAGCCTATACCCATTAACCGGGCACAAATCCAGACTCCAAGCTGCTACTGAGAATTTCATAGAAAACTCAATAACACTTTGCTCGACCTGGGGATCGAACCCAGGACCTCTAGCGTAGCAGTCGTGCTTGGGACCACTAAACTAATGAGGCAGGCAAAAAGTGTAACTAATCAAATACCTACTATAAAAAAAATAAAACAAATTGTCAGTACGCTCTGCCTTGTATGCCACATCTAGTATGTTATGACTTTTACTTTTGTATCCATGTTTCCTCCATTGGTGATATTTTTTTATGTACATAGCCAAAGTTATTTTTTTCTGTATGTTTGTTATTTTATTTTTTTTAAACGTTTCCCCACACTAGGATTTTCTCCTGTATCGTGGGTGCGTTTACAAACACAAATTCTCACAAACACAAACACCCAGACCCGGAACAACTACCTGCAGATCATACAAATATTTGCTCCGTGTGGGGATCGAACCCACAACACGTTGCGCAGAAGCCGATCGCTCAACCGCTACGCCAAACGTGTCGTCGAACAACATTTAAACATAATTGTAAATATTGTTTCTCAGTAAGTGAATTATTGTTAACTAGCGACCCGCCCGCGGTTTCACCCGCGTTGCCCCATTCCTAAGAGTCGTAGCGTAATGTTAATTAGCTTAAAACCTTCCTCTTGAATCACTCTATCTATTAAAATAACCGTTTCAAAATCCGTTGCGAAGTTTTAAAGATTTAAGCATACACCGACGGAGAGACAGCGACAGCGACTTTGTTTTATATAAAGATTCTTATGAGGAATTAAAGTTCTTAAACCATAGCTACGGAACCCTTGGTAAGAATCAAACTCGTACTTGACCAGTTATTTTTTAGTATTCCTGCAACGTTTTGCAGTTAGCGTATATTAATTAGTGCCGCGAGCTTGATTCTCATAAAATTATGTTGCTTATGTACTGAATTCTCGTATATATTATTATAAAACAACATAGTTAATGCGTAGAGGGAACGACTTTCACATATAACGCTCCGAACAGTCCTCGAGGCGATCTTGTACTAAGATATTATCTTTATGAAACTTGAATAATGTTCTAGAAAATGACTGCCTTGTTTGTCTAGTTTTCGCAAGCTTTGCTGAGCTTGAGGTTCTTAGTTCAATTCCCAGATAGAGCAAAGTTGTTATGGAAATATCTATGATATTCTCAGCTCGGAGTTTTGATTTGTACCTGGTTGATGACTCATCACTACATAGTATAAAACAAAGTTACTGTCGCTGTCTGTCCGTCCCTATGTATGCTGAAATCTTTAAAACTACGCAACGGATTTTGAAGCGTTTTTTTAATAGATAGAGTGATTCAAGAGGAATATTTTAAGCTATTTTAAATTACGCTACGGCTCTTAGGAATGGGGCAACGCGGGTGAAACCGCGGGCGGGCCGCTAGTCCTCTATACTAAAACATACCGGTGGACTGTGGGTCTACATTAGTACATCCAATCATGCTTATCCTTCCGGGGAATACTTACCTACCGGCAACAGTGTTTTTTTTTTAAAGCCAATTAAGAAGGACCAAGGCATGCACGTTATAAAATAGATTCTTGCTTGTACTATAATGCCCGATATTCAAAATTTATGACACTGCAAACCGCATTCTTACCATTAAACTCGTAATTCTACGCGTTTATGCAAGGAGAAGAATGTCCGTGGAATTTTCGTTCCAGTTTCCAACTAAAATTGTGGCTACATTTTGTAATGGCGGATAGCTAATATTGAAGCGCTTGTGGCAAAATAAAAAAAAAAAATTTTGTTCACTAAAAAGATATTTTAAAGACACTTTAACAGGTCAATGTTTTTATGCTGCCTCGGTCTAGTGGTCCCAAGCGCGACTGCTACACTAGAGGTTCTGGGTTCGATCCCCAGGTCAAGCAGTGTTATTGGGTTTTTCCATGAAAATCTCAGTAGCAGTTCGGAGTCTGGATTTGTGCTCGGTTAATGGCTATAGACTCGCCCCCTATAATATGGAACCTAAACATACCGGCGAACTGTGGGTGTACATTAAGTACGCTTATTCATAACCCTTCGGGGAATACAGGCGTGATGCTATGTTATGTATGTTTTTTTTTAATTGAAGGTACAGGAATTACTTAACTGACGACCTCCGGGAAGAAACACCGAAACAAACGCAGGGGATCATGGTATGGTGAGGATCATGATCTCTTTTATAGTTCAGACATACTAGTAGCAAATAACTTAATTACAAGGCTTCTGAAATGACCTTTTGAAGTAAAAATCATAGCGACTCTGAGTAAACCGGCTGACGATGTTTATTAGATCATCTCTGCCTAATCCTCCAGGAAATATAAGCGTAATGATCTTTCCTAGTAAATAAAGATTCAATAAGCGCTTTGGGAAAAAAGCCTTCTTCAAAATATTCTATTCAATACACAAGAAACTTGCTTATTCACAGTTTTCTTGGCAAAGCATCAAGAAAATAAATAGGACATTGATATTTACCATCCTATTACCCTTGAATACTCGAATTACACATATAAAGAATAAGGACCTCACATATATCTCATTACTAAAACAGGCCTACTTCGATAATCTATAATCAATGCAGGACCATTATAACCTGAACCTGTTTTCTTACAATATCACACACGCTATGGACTGGTTTTTCTTAACTGTTCTGCTGGTATTGTTTGTACTGTTTCTGCAATATGGACCCATTTTGGTCTCTGGTCAATCATAATTGGTATTCACAATATAGGAGGTGATAGCTACTAGTTCAGGCGCTTTTCTACAGAGCAGCAAATCTTCCTAGACCATCATGGGAAATGTCAAACTGGCACCTACTAAAAACAAAACTAAAACACGCAATAAAGGCAACCCTACATATTTACGCACACACTTGCGCGTGTACAAACATCACCTTGCCTATATCGTTGTAGTAGCATTCGTATCGGAGAGTGTCTATGTATGCGGTGGTTAGGGTTGTCCTGATAATCAATAATATGACTAACAGTACTTATCACGAATATTAGTCTCCAAGTATTACTCTAAGATGTGGAATAGTCTTCTTGCTTCAGTTTCCCATGGCGTTATAACATGGGGTTCCTCAAACAGCGCGTTCCACGGCTTTTATGGGTCGGCAACGCATCAGCAACTGCTCCTGTGTTGCAGGTGTCCATGGTTGGCAATAGACATTTACCATCAGGTGGTTCGTCTGCTGTTTTACTGACGTCACAATATACAATGTGTTTAAGTAAACCGTGCCCCACCCGTGAAAGTATTGTTAGGTATCGAGATCCGGTTTTATTTATATAATTTTCAATTTAAAAGAAAAACAATCCCCGTTTATTTTTTTATAAAACGAGGAAACTGAAATGGCAATAAATACGGTAGCAGTGACACCGTTCTTGGGTACCAAACATAATAAGGTCCATGATGATTTTATAACATTTTAAAAATTTGCTGGATTTTGAGGTAGGTACTTATTTTTTTTTTGTGGGATAATAGGGCAAACGAGCAGGCGTATCGCATGATGGTAAGCGATTACTGCCACCCATGGACACCTACAATACCACAGGAGCCAATAGTGCGTTGCCGACCTTTTAAAACTGGCCCTCACTCACTCGGCGAAACACAACGTTGTTTAACGCCGGTTTTCTGTTAGGCCGTGGTATCACTCCGGTCGAGCCGGCCCATTTCAATTATAAGTTTACTTTCATGAATATCTAATGTTTCTTATTTTGTTTGGTGAGGTGATTGGGATACCTATATGCCCCTTTCGGACAGGGTTTTTAGAGAGTGGCTAAAAAGCTTCCATTTTTTATAGAAAAATATCGTCTACAAAATGTTTATGGCGTCGAAACTGCCATTGGCATAGTACCAAATAGAGGTAGATTTGTGAGATATGTTTGTATCACCCTGCCAAATATTTTTATGGGGACCATTAGACCACCCATTGGGTAGACGAGTGCTTAAGCTCAGTATTTGATACCAAATTACTTGAAAAGCTATTACAATTTAGGGGAATTTAGCTAATGGGGCAGAGGAAGCAAGAAAATACTGGTTAAAACATACCATTACGCCTGTATTCCCCGAACGGTAAAGCAGAGCTGTACTAATGTAAACCACATTTCCTCCGTATGTTTAGGTCCCATGTACTCGTAAATAGTTGACGTGTCTATTAGTACGCCTCTGTCTAACCCTTTAGAGAAGACAAGTGTGATAGTATGTTATGTTAATCTTCTTCTTTTGGTCCACTGATATTAAGCGCGGTTATCAAGCGTTAGGTATTGGGATCGTGTCCCGAGTGGAGCAAAGCATTATTTAGATTTTATTAGGAAACAAGCTGTTTCCCGCAGTTTCACTCACGTCCCAAAAAGATTAACATACTATAAGTCCGATTCTAGGCGGCGTATCAAGATGAAACATGCACCAGATTTTATGGTAGACCTCTAGCAATACATCGGCGAAAACTGCATTCAATTCCATGCAGAAGGTAGTATTGCGTGATGCGCGTACAAAAATATAAGCAGACAGACGGACAAAAATTCTAAAAATTGTTATTTTGGCTTCTGTTGCTCTAATAAAGACCCCCATATTAGTTTTTCTTTAATATCTCTAATGTACAGACATCGGCCTGTTATAATTTTATTATAGATATAGATTCTCAGAGTGCTTTGTGAGTTTATAAATTCACTCCTACTTATTGGGTTCATGAAGCGAAGAGTGCGAATATATTTCCAATCTCCATGGAACATCGTAATTCATGCAATATGTCTGCCATGACAGATGGCGGTATCTATTTCTCCCATCTATAAACATGATACAGGATTTATTAATAACATGTGCTTCCTTAGTCGACATTTAGGAGCAAGTGATGAATTATGTTTCCAGTATACACTGGACAAATAGGTATTCAAAAATAGACTTAATTATTTGCGGAATTTGTCATAAATTGTATAATCATCATTCTAGTTTTTTCCATCTATGTTGGGGTCGGCAATAGGATCGCTCTCCAATACATAGGAGCTAAACACAGTGGCAAGTTATGAGAGTACATTTGTACACCTCTACCTGTGGGGTCGGCTTCCAGTCTACCTGCGACTGAATGTTCAATGGAAAGTATTGCTACTAAACTTTCAAATTCCAATTTCAGTACATTAACCATATCCTACGAATAGACGGGTTGTCAGGCTTTTTTGGGATTGTTACCTAATCAATACTTTTATACATAAAAATCCAAAAGTAACTCTGTCTGTTCGTTACGTTTCCACGCCTAAACCGCTGAATCAATTTTGACGAATTTTGGTACTGAGATAGATTGAATCTTGAAGAAGGATATAGGAGGCTGTTGTTAAAAAAATTCTTTGGAATGCAAGTGATTCCGCGGGAAACAAGCTATACTATCCATAGAAGATTTATCTAACGAATATAATCTTAAATACCTGATGTGAAGGATTTTTCCAGCTCGGCTGACCACAGAGCAATAACCAGCTCTATACTCATAAAACCTTACCAGAACTAAATCCCAAACACTTTTGGAATCCTTGGATCTTTGCCAAGAGTTCAACTCAAAATAGATTTTGCATAAACTTTTGTGAGAACCAGTGTATTTAGAGCTGACACAAAGTTTATACGTACTTCTCTGACTTGGATTGTCCGAAATTTCCCGCTGTTCTATACTAGCCAAATTCTGCAAGTATATCCACAACACTATGTTACTGTAAAAGAATAAAATAAGATCAATGCTAGATTTTACTAGAAAGTCTTGCGATTTACCGAAATGACGGAAAATTTTGACGAATGTGAAAAAAGATTTTTCAGCGTTGGAAAAAGTGGTCTGGAAACTTGGCTTTTACGGGATTAAAAAAAAGTTTATGAACTTTCAAACGAATACGGAACGGCTCTTTGTTGTAACTTTGTTGAGTTTAGGCTTTCGTAACCGAAATTATATAAAAAGTGGGTCGCCATATTGCGCTGAGGGTGGAACTCGACTGTTAAAAAAAAACAAAGTAAGGAAACGGAAATGAACAGACTGTTCATAATTATCTCTAACAAGCTGTTGCCCGCGGTTGCACTTGCATTAAAAAGGATTTTTCTAACATTAAATTTTAAAAGTCCCCATCAAGACTTGGTTACCATTTTTTGCAATATCATTGAAGTAACAGGATACCAAATTTCATATCGATCAGACCTGTTGAAATTGCTCACATCCTTCATGAACCAGACAAGAGCTTCTCTTCTTCAAACGGCTAGCCAGATTTTCTTAAAATATAGCTAAGAACACTCTCGATCAAGTAACCTTTCAAACAAAAAAAAACTGAATCAATATCGGTCCATTCGTTTGGACGCTACGATAACACAGACAGACACACAGATACACACATTAAACTTATAACATCCCTCTTGCTTTCACCGGTTTAAGCGTGAAAAGGTAACAGGCAGAGTTAATTATGTATTAGCAGCGCTTCGCGATTTCACCTGCCTTGCTCCCTTTCTAAGGGTTGTAGTGTGATGTTAAATAGCCTCTAACCTTCCTTAAGAATTACTCCGTCTATTGGTAGAAACCGTATGAAAATCCGTTCGTTAGTTTTTGAGTTCACGCATGCAGACAGACAGACGTAGCGAGGGGACTTTGTGTATAATATGTAGTTATATCTATTAAAGAAACATTTAGTCGGTTTTGTGGGCTCGGGAACAATTATTTGCTATTAATCTACAGGCAGACAGGTAGGGAACAAAACATTAGAGATGATATTATTCTAGTACTAGCTTTTGCCAGCGACTTCGTCCGCGTGGAATAGTTACTTTGTTCCCTAATTCTTCGCCCGCGGATTCACCTGCGTTGCCCCGTTCCTAAGGGTTGTAGCGTGATGTTTTATAGCTTGAAACCTTTCTCATGAATCACTCATTTTCCCAACATTTCCCTTCACTGCTCTGCTCCTATTGATCGTAGCGTGATGAAAAGTATACTATAACCTGTGGTTTGGGCTGTGCGTTGATAGATCACTATGTCAGTCAGTCAGTCACCTAACGTAAGAGTAGACAAATATAATCAGAAAGCTCCGAACTGCTAAGCTATCGGGAGTTACACGTGTTATTGTGAGTCAACCATAAAAGATAGACATTTGCTGTCGTGGCAAATTTTTTATATAATTTTAAGGAGAACATTTCCGTCATACATGATTTCTGTGTAGCTTTAACCATTAAGGCTGCACACGCGACGGAAGCTTAAAAAATGGAGTAAGTTCTCCTGTTTTCCCAACATTTCCCTTCACTGCTCTACTCCTATTGATCGTAGCGTGATGAAAAGTATACTATAACCTGCCCAGGAGTATGAAGAACAATTGTACCAAGTGGTTTTTGTTTCTATAACGAACATACAGACAGACAGACAGACAAAAATTTTACTGATTGCAGTTTTGGCGTCAGTATCGATCACTAATCACCCGCTGATAGTTATTTTGGAAATATATTTCATGTACAGGATTGACCTCTACAGATTTATTATAAGTATAGATTGGGGAAACAGTATTAAAACAAGAAAGAGCTTCCCAATTCTTTCTAGAATAATTTAGAATTTGCTATTTAAACATTTACAGTAACATAGTTCCTTACTTATATTATATTATCATATTATCTTGTTTCCATAGAACTTTAACTTGCTCAAATTATTACGGTTGTTGAACCCTGTCAGACACAGGCGTGCCTTTAGGCTTATTCGCAGGGTAAGCAGATGCCGAGGTAATGTTTATTTAAGGGATAATGTAGCTAACGCACATAGGATCTTAGGAGTTATGAAACAATACATAAATACACTCACGCCTTTCTCCCAGAGGGGTAGGCAGAAACTATAGACTGCCACTTGCTACGATTCTTGCATACTTCTTATGCTTCTTTCACATTCATACATCTTCTCATACATACACGCCGGTTGCGAGTGCTACGCACCTGACCTTTTTGAAGGATTTCGCCAATAAGATCGGCGTATGTCCTTCTAGGGCGACCTCTACCGGCGCTGCCGCGGAAAGAACTCATTAGTTCCGAGGTCCTAATTGATTTTACGACTCGCGGCGCAACGATATTGCGACGTGGCCACCCCCGAACTTCAACACCATTATCATATTCAACCCATATACTGTACTACAGATTCAGACTGCTCTCAGATTGATAGTGGTTATACTATCCTACTGTAGGTTGGCAGACTGCACACACCATTGACAAAATCTCTCGGGGATAGAAGTTTTCTTACGAATTCCTTTACTATTTAAGCGAGTGATGATTGAATTTTCTTACGCTCATGAATCCGAAAATTTAAAGGTCTTGGATTCGAGACGAGACAGTCCAGTGGTCATTATTAGTATGAATAATCCCCTTTATCACATTAAAGGGTGGATATTCGCGTTTAGGATATCGCTTTAGTTTGTTCGTTCTCGCTGTATTCCCCATTCATCCGATTACGATAAAACTTCGCTGAGTTTAGTGTTTGAGCCCGCAAAGGTTCCGCAGGTGGTTTTTTTAATTTTTGGCATAGTTTAGGAACGCCAAAAGCAAACAAATATATTCAAACTAATATTATAAATGCGAAAGGAGAACTGGAGGGACGGAGGTGTAGAGGGAGATCAAAAAATGGTGAATGGATTGTGTTAAGGCCGATATGATGGGAAAGGGAGTGAATGATGAGGTGACGGCTGACAGGGATGTATGGAACAAAAGGATATGCTGCGCCGACCACAAATAAATTGGGACAAGGGCAGGAAAAAGAAGAAGATTATAAATGCGAAAGTAATCCTGTTTTCTTGTTCGTGACGCCTGAAACACTGAACCAATTTTGATGAATTTTGGTATACCGATTGAACCTTGGAGAAGGTTTCGTCTTAAAAAAGCCATTTCCAACAGTTCGTCAATGCAATAGAGGGCGAGCCAGTTGCTATTAACCTGGCACTAATAAGGTCAGAGCTGCTACTGAGAATTGTATATAACAACCAAATAATACTGCTCGATCAAACCCAGGACCTCTAGCGTAGCAATAGCGCGTGGTACCACTAGACTAATGAGGCAGTTATAACCAAAAAACCGCTTAAAAAATCATTTCTCTGTATTATTCTGTGATCTGTCCCAATTTCCTTCTATTCAAATATAAGGAAAATAAAAACGTCACGGCAAAGATTATATTCAAGTCGGATTGTAACGAAATGGAATCATTCAATGCCAGCTTATAGGAACCAATCGTTCATGCCATCCATCATAGCGGTCTTGAGCTCAAATGGGCTATTTTGGAGGAAACCGCATACCAAGGTAACATCTTGCGGTTCATAACTCGATAGTGTTGAGCGATTGGGATTTGCGCCAATGTTGGCATAGATGCAAAATGTTTGTTGGTAGCAAATGTTGGATTAAGACGGACAAGACATGTGTACCGCTGAAATGTGGAATGCACTTCCCCGATAAATTTAATCTGGGTGTCTTTAAATCACGAGTGAAACGGTTTCTTCTAGGCAAGCGCGCTCCATCGTAGATCGCAGTGTCGCTTAACATCAGGCGAACTGGCGATCAATAATGTTGGTAGCAAATGTTAGGTTAAGACTTTTATTTCTTTTTAATATACCTAGAAACTTTTATCATGCGTATCGCTGAAATGTGGAATGCGCTTTCCGAGTAGGTTTTCCCCGATAGATAAAGTCTGGGTGTCTTGAAATCACGAGTGAATCGGTTTCTTCTAGGCAAGCGTGCTCCATCGTAGGTCGTAGTATTAACATCAGCCGAACTGGCGGTCAAGCGTAAGCCTATCACGAATAAAAAAAAGCCATAAAACTTACTTTCTCTGACTAGTCATCCAACGTTCATGCAAGCTATGAGACTTGCCAATTAAATATTTAAAAATTTCATTCCACATGATTCTGAAAAATCAGAGTGCCTTAGATTCGAACGACGAAGAAGTCTTGAACTTCTGCCTTGGCTATATGAACTGGTTTATATACAGATTAATTAATTTATGATAATTATTTGCTTTTATCAAGCAAACCGGAAAAACGCAACCTGGGTTCAATAATGACCGTACATGTGACGCAAAGTTGAAGTCACCTATCAATTTAAACTTATCTAAATCACTTAAGACAAAGTTACAGCTCATTACATAAAGCTTAACCCTTAAATAACACAATTTGGTACTCCAATTACCTTGAAAGGGTTATAAAAGTAGCATCACCCTGTTTCCCACATTCGCCAACTTTTGAAGGGTTAAAACTGTTTGGGAACTCCCGAGTTATGCGCGCAAAAAGTTGTAGAAATGTCATTTACATATTTCTGAGAATTTCTGGAACATTCTGTCTTTATCGTGGGGATCTTATATTTTGTCTGTCATCGCCATTTTGTTTGAAGATAAGGACTTGATGGGGTATTTTTTTACAACTGCCTGAAATGTGTTTATGAACAGAGATTAATGGTTTTTACGCACATGTTCTAAGTAATTATGATTAATTAATCATTAATTTATCACTCGCTCTAATGATGAAAGAAAACATGAGGAAACCTGCACGCATGAGAAATTTTCTCAACGGAGCGCGGTGTGTGATGTCTGCCAACCCGCTATAGGCTAGCGTGGTGGACTATTCCCTGACGACTCTCACTCTGACAGGAGATCCGTGCCCAGCGGGACAGTATATAATAATGTTGATAAGTAAAAACTTACGCATATTACAATTTCCCACCTAAACCGCTAAACAAATTTTGATTAATTTTGGTGTAGAGATATGTGCTTCTTTACTACCATTTTCAATAAATATCAACAACATCTGTCAGAATGAGAATCAATAAATGAATTAGTACATAGTGAATTTGCATACTGAGGCGTACACAAGACAGTACGAGTAGTAAATAGGATTTTGAAATAATGTCAAAATATGACGCATAACAATGGCCGTATTTTTTATTGCGTTGACTTAGAAGCTTGATTTTTTTACAGCTTCAAGGGACTGTGTACCTGCGATCCTAACAAAAGGAACTTGATAGACTGCCAGAATATTTTTTTGTGATATCGGATTTCTAATTTCGGTTTTTTTTAAACGTTGCCCCACACAAGGATTTTCTCCTGTATCGTGGGTGCGTTTACAAAGACAATTTCTCACATACACAAACGCTCAGACCCGGAACAACTATCTGTAGATCATACAAATATTTGCCCCGTGTGGGGATCGAACCCACAACACGTGGCGCAGAAGCCGATCGCTCAACCGCTACGCCAATCGTGTCGTCAAATTTATCTCCTATACTTGCGCTGTGATACTTTTCTTGCCAAATTTTATTTAAGATTATAGATATTTTTTATTGCATTGACTTAGAGCTTGTCTTTTTTACAACTTCAAGAGACTATAGACTTAATTATTTAGTATTAATTTCAACTGAATACTTCTACGCTTTCATAAGTCTTGACGACACGTTTGGCGTAGCGGCTGAACGATCGGCTTCTGCATCACGTGTTGTGGGTTCGATCCCACACGGAGCAAATATTTGTATGATCTACAGGTAGTTGTTCCGGGTCTGGGCGTTTGTGTATGTGAGAATTTGTATTTGTAAACGCACCCACGATACAGGAGAAAATCCTAGTGTGGGGCAACGTTAAAAAAAAAAAAGCGTCTGTTTTCCTTCTAGGTAGGCCGAGAAGTTGAAATAACAAATGAGCAATGTGACGCAGGCCCTTGCGATATGAACGGATTGGCACTTGTTTTAGAGTAAGGCTCGTTCCGTTTGTAAGCGATGTTTTTATTTATTAAGCACTAGCTTTTGCCAGCAACTTCGTCCGCGTGGAATAGTTACTTTGTTCCCTAGTTCTTCGCCCGCGGTTTCACCTGCGTTGCCCCGTTCCTAAGGGTTGTAGCGTGATGTTTTATAGCTTGAAACCTTTTTCATGAATCACTCATTTTCCCAACATTTCCCTTCACTGCTCTGCTCCTATTGATCGTAGCGTGATGAAAAGTATACTTTTAACCTGCCCAGGAGTATGAAGAACAATTGTACCAAGTTTCGTTGAAATCCGTCGAGTGGTTTTTGTTTCTATAACGAACTTACAGATAGACAGACAGACAAAAATTTTACTGATTGCATTTTTGGCGTCAGTATCGATCACTAATCACCAGCTGATAGTTATTTTGGAAATATATTTCATGTACAGAATTGACCTCTCTACAGATTTATTATAAGTATAGATATAGAAGAAGATAGAAGATATAGATAAGTATTGATATAATTGGCCAGTCCTCTATCAAGTTGTTATTGTGATGCTATTATCTATACTAATATTATAAAGCTGAAGAGTTTGGTTTTTTGTTTGAACGCGCTAATCTCAGGAACTACTGGTTGGAATTGAAAAATTATTTTTGTGTTGGATAGTCCATTTACCGAGGAAGGTTATAGGCTAGATAACATCACGATACGACCAATAGGAGCGGAGCAGCGTGGGTGAAACTGCGGGCGGGTCGCTCGTTAATTAATAATGTAAACTAGAAGAGACGAGATTCACTCGTATCTTCTAGTTTTATATATATTTACCTGTTCTTTTTTGCTAGTTCTGCATGCTTTGTCATTCGCGCTGAAATCTATTTATTAATTCGAACGTAAACATTTTATAAATGTGAACTTTAATGTTCTTTTGAGAATAAAGATTCTATAAACCGAATTGATAATGAAGAGTAGCTTAGCGCAGAGAGCAGTGTTAGTGGTTTTTTTCTATAAAATTCTCAATAGCACCTCGGAGTTTGGATTTGCGCCCTATTAATGGCAATAGACTCGCCCCTTATTACATGCACCTAAACATACCAACGAACTCTTGGTGTACATTAGTACGCCTCTGCCTAAACCTTCGTGGAATACAGGGACAATGAGACGTCATAATTTACTCCATTCAGCCCAAAATTGTTTTTAAACCCCGATATTAAGACAGTTTTCCTGAAAATAAAACTAATAATTTTCAATTTATAAATCCCAGGAGTATGCAGTTTGTGGCAAAATGCCAGGATATTGTTTACCATGACACCGTGTATTTCAATCCACTTTCGTCTAAACGAAAATAATTCTTATAAAGTTCTAGATAGCATTTTGTCTTAGGTCAATATCCTGTTGACGTTCGCTAGACCACTGAGCTGTCTATTTAATTAAGTGTATGTACAAATCTAGGTATGTATGCAGTCTGTAATTAATATTGACATTATTGATTTTATTTGACGACAAGTTTAGCATAGCGGCTGAGCGATCGGCTTCTGCGCAACGTATTGTGGGGTCGATCCACACACGGAGCAAATATTTGTATGATCTACAGGTAGTTGTTCCGGGTCTGGGCGTTTTGTGTATATGAGAATTTGTGTTGTAAACGCACCCACGATACAGGAGAAAATCCTAGTGTGGGGCAACGTTTTTTAAAAAAGATCTAAGAAAGATTGTCAAGCATTTTCTTTACTTTTTAACATAAAAAAAAACCATCACCCCAATTTTAGGTCACATGTTATAGAGGGCGAGCCTATTGCCACTAACCGCACAAATTCAAACTGCAAGCTGTTACTGAGAATTTCATAAAAAACAGATAACACTGCTTGACCTGGGAATCGAACCCAAAACCTCTAGTAGTAGTAATAGTCGCGCTTAGAGTCACTAGACTAATGAGGCAGTAAAATCACAGATTAGATCATTATTATGAACCCATTATATATAATATCCTAGTACTTGTCAGGAGTCTCCTTTCAGTATGAGAGGGATTAGGTTATAGTCCACCACGCTGGCCTAGTGCGGGTTGGCAGACTTCACCCGCCTATGAGTAAATCTCTCAGGCATGCAAGTTTCCTCACGATGTTTTCCTTCACCGTTTTTGGCGTGTGATAATTGGATTCAAACTTGGGGTCTTTGATTTAGCAGTCTCTGGACTGCTAATTACTTTCTGTACTTTCAGATTATAGTGTGGTTGAATTAAAATCTTCCACTTCGTATACATACCATCACGCTTGTATTCCCTGAAGGGTTAGGCAGAGGTGTACTTCGTATACGCCTTCTTATAATCGAAAACATAAAATATAAGGTTATCTGCGAAACAGTGTCGGAAGTCGGTGGCTTTGATCTGATCGAAACTGTTTCGCACATAACATTATTTTTTAGGTTTTCGAAGGCGGTAAATTTACTTTTACTTAAAAGATATTTTACGTATACCTAGACGCCGTTATTATTTACTTCGTCGTTTCGTGTTATTGTCAGTTTGTTCTAAAATTTATGCTCAGATCTTGGCAAAATTTTTGGAACCACCTCTGAAGTATGGCCTATCGGATTTCTTATTTATTGACGGAGTAAACGCATAACAAACATGCAGTCGAAATGAGAACCTACTCCTTTTTGAAATCGGTTAATTATTTACTCCTTGCAAACACGGAAAATAGAGCTGGTTTTCCATAAGGTTTTCCAAGTCATAACAAGAAACTTGGAAAGAGGGAAGGGAGGTCTGAGCGAGGGTGTCAAGCAGTTGGATGAAATGGACTCGAAATAAAAAAAAACTAACAATACACAATGTTTTTATGTTGAAATATCGTTCAATATTAACTAAGTTGCGCCTCTGGTAGAACAACCATTGTGGACTATGAGAGCTATTCATATTGGAATACCAAATATGAAAGTTTTTTGGTTCCTATGCATATTGTGATTCCATTTCATGTTATGGCGTTACTGTTATTCAAAATGAATGAATTTGCAACAGAAAAATCGTACTAACATTTTTATTAAACTGTTTTTTTTTTAAGTGCAGTAGCATAGCCTAGTGGTGTGACCGTTGGACTGCCAAGTCCCAAGGTGTCGAGTTAGAAGCCAAGGCACGCTCCTTTGACTTTTCGAAGTCATGTGCGTACTAAATAGTTAATTACGCTTAAAAGGTAAAGGAAAATATCGTGAGGATACCTGCATGCCTGAGAGATTTTCTTGACGGCGTGTAAAGTCTGCCAACCCGCAGTAGGCTAGCGTGGTGGACTATAGCCTAATCCGTAGGAGACCCGTGCCCAGCAGTGGGACAGTATAAAGGGCTGATCATTTTTTTTTTTAATTACGAACTATTTGGCCACGTTAGTTGTCACGAACTATTTGACGCTGACTGTACACCAAGTACACCTCAGTCTTACCCTTCGAGGAAAACAATGATTGTCCTAAAATTAGCGAGACAGCACTTTAACCGAGCTGGCAATTGAAGCTAAGCAGCCGCGCCTGTGACAGAATGATCAGTAAAATCGCTTGCAATGCGACCTCTTCCTTATCGCACATCTGTACTTCGCAGACTTATTTCATACCTCTGGCAAAATTGTGTTTTGAGTACAGCCTTCCAAGTTTGTTCGAGCCCTGATTATGCCAATTAATTTATTTCATAACTTTATAGGTTGTTAAGAAATTCAAGTCCCGTTTTTTTGGAATATTTTGTACTAGCTTCCGCCCGCGACTTTGTCTGCGTCGACATCAGGATTGGGTCCGACCTGGATAAAAAGTAGCCTATGCGTTATTCCAGGCTATAATCTATATCACCTTGTAAATTACTCTTCAAACACGTCAATATTAATTATTTTTCTTTTTAATTTCAGGTAATGCATTGGTTGAACTAATTTAAGTAAGCGGTAAGTAATAATTTTACGTCGCGTTGCATTTTAGTAAGTATCCCATTAAAACGCTGGAAACATCCTGAAATTTCGAAATATTTTCCTATCGCGTTTGAAAATCAAATCTATTTCAACTGTATGCTCAATATGTGGGCGGAATGATTTCTGTTGACAAATTAAGTTTTGTCAGCGTATCTCGAAAACCCGATGGATTGTACAAAAACTATTACAGTTTTGATTAATTTTAAAATTCATGAATTTTTAACCTCCGATGCAAAAAGAGGGTTTTTATAAATTAATCTGTGTATCTGTCTGTTAATATATTACTTAATTATTAATACGCACATAATTAGGAAAATTATTATTTCTTATTTTATTTTTTTATGGCATAGGGGGACAAACGAGCAGACGGATCGCCTGATGCTAAGCGATTACCGCCGCCAGACACCCGCAACACCAGAGGATTCACAAGTGCGTTGCCCACCTTTTAAAAGGGGCCTCCGGTAACCTCACTCACCCGACGAAACACAACGTAAGCGTTGTTTGACGCCGGTTTTCTGTGAGGCCGTGGTATCACTCCGGTCGAGCCGGCCCATTCGTGCCGAAGCATGGATCTCCCACGTCCAAATTTTATGAATGTGGAAGAAGCAATAGAAGTAGGTAAACATGAATCGCAGCAAGTGGCGGTCTGTAGTTTCTGCTTATCCCTGTATAAGAAAGGCGTGAAAGTGTGTATGTATTTAAAAAAGTCAGAGGTGCCTTGAATTTAATTCAAGGCACCTCTGACTTTTTGATTCCGATGATCCCCTATCATCGGCCCTATCATCGGCCAGTCCATGGTCATACATGGCATTTTTCTTTGATCATAAACCACACTAAATGTGACGTCACCTTTACAAACTCCCTGTATTTATAGTCTATAGTTGACCTAACAATAAGTCACCTCTGAATTCTGCAGACAAAGAGTGGAGATTTTCTTGAACCTTGGCCAAGATTTAACTCTTGTAAACCAGCTTTTAACTATTACCGTACAAGTAAAGGAATGGCTGGGCAACGAGCAACTATTACTTAGCACATAAGCATTTTCACATAACAGAACATGCTTAGTGGTAAGGTGAGTTTTGCTTGGCTCGCCAAATTCAAGTTTCGATTAATTTCGCAATTTGTAAGTCTGTAACAAATCCTAAGTTTCTGTCAAAAGTATCGCGATATTAACTATACAGTATTTACAACTGATAACCAAAACCTAAATTCTCAATTTTAGCAGTTGTGTGTAGCGAAAATTGACAATTATATTTGGCAATATCTAGCTAGCTATTATTTTAATTAGCATGCTATGCTCGGAGTCTCTGAAAGATAAAATCCGCAACGAAATTATCCGACAGAGAACCAAAGCTACCGACATAGCCCATCGAATTAGCAAGCTGAAGTGGCAGTGGGCTGGTCATATCCGTCGAAGAACGGACAATAGCTGAGGTAGATGAGTTCTCGAGTGGAGACCGTGACTTGGTAAAGGTAGTGTAGGACGCCCTACGGCAAGATGGAGTGATGATTTGCGAAAGGTTGCTGGCGGAAGCTGGGTGCGACAAGCCGAAGGAAGGGTGAAATGGCGCGGGGAGACCTACGTCCAGCAGTGGACTAGTATAGGCTGATGATGATGATAATGTTTCAATGTCATTACTTATATAATATTAAAATATGTAGTATGCTGGGACATTGGTTATTTGTGTGTACATCGATCGTACTATTGCGGAACCAGCGACGAGTCAACATTAAAAAACCTCAAAACAGCTAAATTTCCAAAACCTTTAGAAATCCAGCGTTCGCTGCAGCGCTGACCTACATTTTTCCATCTCGGAACATAAATCACGCAAGCCGCTGAATGGTGTAAAAAACAATATTTTGTTGGCGAAAATATATGGTTTCTCTACCGCGATAGTGGGTGATAGAATCCGATGAATGGGTTCGGTGTTTTTTCGCATAATGTATACGGGAATACACCTCTAAGATTTATGTGAAGATAAGGGACTATCTTTCATATCCATTTGGTTGCCCGGGAGAAATCGCTTAAAGGTATGGCGACACTGTACGTAGGTAGATTTGTTATATCAATTTGTTTTTTCTTGTGTCAAATAATAACACAAATAAACGTGGTATTATCTGTATTCCTCATACATACGTATTGAAGTTACATGTATACTAGAAGCGTAGGTGTATTAGCATACACCCACGGTTTGTGTATGGATAAGGCGTGACACAATTCCAAATTGTCACATTTTTTTCGTAAGTATATTCACTGCGAGAACCGGGAATCATACACCGAATCTAACACTAGACTATTTGTGATAATTATGCTCAGTATAGTCACCCAATCCGTAGGGTGACCGCGGCAAGCTCAATTTAACTTTTCACATCGATTGGCTATTGAATTTAGCATCGAGCCCAATTATAAATGCTTAATAAGTATATTTCGACTTTATCGCAACGACCTACGTTGTACTAAGTACATATAGAAATAAAAAATTGCACAAAAAAAAAACTTACATACAATATTTTTTTAAATTGTGAAATATTATTTTCGTAAAGGAAAAATTCAATCGCGGGTAGGATTCGATCCTCCGTCTCCTGGTTGGATACACCAGACGCTCTGATCTGAGCCACCGCGAACCCCACCCGCCTGATTGAAATTTACGGAATTTTCGTCATAAGGTGACGGTGAATTTTTCGTTTACTAAAATAACTATAATCTTAGCATGGAAAATGCAAAAAAAAATCACAAAAATATTGTGAAATATACTTGTGGAATATTACGAAAATATTGAAATAAAACTACTTTTTACGGATTTTATCGCGTTGTATTGATATTATTTGATTCCCGACGTTTCGGATCCTTTACAGCATCCATGGTCACGGGTAGACTAAGTTGTTGGACGTCTTAATGTTACAATTACTAACAGCTACCTTACATTTTTGTTAATTATTGGCGATCCGATTCACGCAGAACGAGCTCACCGTATCCTTCGGTCTTGCAGTTTTGGGCTTGGATTTTGATTTTATGGAATCTATAATAGGGTTCCAAGCAGATGGTAAGACCCAGCCGTCTTCTCTATTGAAATTTGGATGTTTTTTAATATCAATAGCCTCACGGATCATCCTGGGAAGGAATCGGTTTTCTTTTGCGAGGACTTGTGGTTTATCAAATCTGATGTATGCTATGATGGATGCTGTAAAGGATCCGAAACGTCGGGAATCAAATAATATCAATACAACGCGATAAAATCCGTAAAAAGTAGTTTTATTTCAATGTCTAATATTCGCGTAAGTGTCAGAAACCAGTATATTACGAAAATATTTATTACTAAAATAATTTAATACAAAAATAATTTATATATTTTTTTAATTTTTTGAATTTTTTTCGTTTTTTTTCTACATTTTGTACAATCCCATGCCAAAGATTTTGTGAATTTTCCTGTACTTTTTAGAAGCCGTATCTGACGTCGGTATAATTTGGGATAGCCTCAGGGGTCAATTGGGGCTTAATAAGATTTTTGGGCAATATTGCTTGGAGCTATAGGAAATGACTGTAGCTACTTGTAAAAACCTATACAATTTATTAGAAGCTTATAGCTTAGTAGTTTTAGTGGCTGACTGTTGAGTACGGTGGTATGGATTCGAATCCAGGGCAAATGTTATTTCTTAAATAAAGCCAACCGACGGTAGACTAAAAGCTATCCCCAACTATGTTGGGAAAAGGGTATGAGGATGATGGTAACCACCATCTGACAAAATAGCATTAACAAACAGGATTTAACGGTCTTAACACAACTCTCTGACTGTTATCAGCAAATTGGTTTTACGAGCTTTGTTTTTATGTATTTATTTTATTTAAGAAACAAATGCGGCATTTTTATGCAGCAGGTAGGTAGGTACCTAAATTGCGTTTCTTACACGACATAAGCTTCACGCTTTTCCCGCGGGCGTGGGCAAATTACGAGCTAGCCAGCCTTAAATATTCCAGACAAAAAGAAAACCCGATTTAGTTCCTATGAAACATAACTTCTATTAAAACATTTATTCAAGCCGCCGTTCGAATGTGTGAATTCATTGTCGGTGTAACGTCGACGAACGGTCGACGGAAACCGTCAGCAGTGTCTGCGAAACTCAGACTTCGCCGACATGTCGAACAAACGCGCTAATCCCGCTGCATTGTCAGCGAACGGGATTGTTTGCTTGTTTTGAAATCCTTCAATCTCTGTGATTTATTTTAGTTTGGGAGAATTATTGCAGTAGCCAGGAGTTTAGTGGGCGATGATTATCATCATCATAATCAAACAATTTACTGGCCCAATGCTGACCACAGGTCTCCTCTCAGAGTGAAATGGGTTTCGGCTATAGTCTACCACGTACCGTCACGTACGCCTAGTGTGAGTTGGTAGACTTCACTTCCCATCGACAAAATCTCTCACGCATGCAGGTATTTTCATGATGTCGCCTATATCGCGTACGTTAAAGGCGCTCAATGCGCTCCTGGAAGCCAGTAATGAAGAAGACGAAGGTAATGTTTTCTTTCACCGTTTAAGTGAGTGATCATTTTTAATAGATGATGAATTGGTTATGGTGATCTGGTCGGAAAAATCCACACAATGTTGCTCACTTTTCTGGTTAGATTACAGTTCATTATCATCACCAATATCATCGCCCTGTCCTCGGCCAAATTATCCAAATTTGTACACTCTTTCAAGATTATCAAGCTTGGTCCATATGAATTCGCTTGCACATTTACTTGCTACATATAAAGGAAATGTTGTGAGAAAATATGCGCACATGTGTACGTAATATCCACTAAATAAAAATACCCATTCAAAGTGCCATTTGAACGTGTGAATTGCGCGTCGGCGAAATGTGTCGGTTAATGGCCCTCGGACGCCGACAACGGTGTCGGCGAATTCTGAATGCCGACACGACGAACAAACTCGCCAATCCGGGTGCATTGTCATCGACCTTTGAAATGTTTGTACTTTTGCAGTAGGTACGTTTTGAGTTTTTTTTTAATATTTCATCTAAGCTGGAATGTTATCTTTATTTCGGATTTATAATCTTTATTTCGGAGTAATTGGATCCATAGTTCTACCTAACACTTCGGGGAAATCAGGCGTTATACACCGTCACATTTAAGTCGTTTTAATGCTGAAAGGACGGTATTATACTCATCACTAGGAATAACTTTTACTATAGAACCAACCCTGAAATCACAAAAAAAAACAGCTGTTCCATACACTCTGACAAGTTCAGAGTACACAAAATGTATGGGAACAGCTGTTTTTTCGTGATTTCAGGGTTGGTTCCACCGTCCTTTCGGCATTAAAACGACTTAAATGTGACGGTGTAGTATCTTATGTTATCAAGTTTACTACACAAAGACCAGCAATAATTTATATTTGAATTGTCTTGAATAAAACCTTTTTTACACTTCTGCAGTAAATTTAAAACAAATTCTACAAACAATGTAAATTATTCAAGTCTCGCACAGACTTTAAAAGTTTACAACATCGTAGGTAGCCAAAATATAACTGAGTTATGCTAAAAATGCTGCATTACAGTAGTAAAAAGAACCACTTTATAGAAATAACTGCCGACACAACACTTAAAAGAAATTGATCATACATACACTCACGACTTTTCCCACAGGGGTAAGCAGAAACTATAGACCTTACTGATACTTCCATACTTTTTTTGCTTCTTCCACATTCATACATCTTGTCATACAAACGTGCCGAGTACTACGCACTTAAACTTTTGACCTGTAAAAATAATTAAATAAGTGCATAAAAACACTAGATAAGTGTAATCATTTAAAAGGTTTCAGCGAGAATTTTAAAATATGAAACAGTAAAAAACATAAAACTCCGTACCTTTTTAAATATCTGTTAAGGCTGAAAACGAAAGCGAAGCCAGAAAATTTCTGAAAATCTGTTATAGATACTACCTATAATACCTACTAGATACCTATATGAATTGATTTTAAAGAGGGATTGATTCCTACGTTAGAGGTCTTGGGTTCAATTCCCAGATCTTACAGGATATTTCTATGAAATTCTACTACTTAATCCTTACATGTGAGTAATTTTTGTTATTTTAAAAAAAATATTCTTCGTTTTAAAAAAAAACGTTGTCCCACACTGGGATTTCCTCCTGTATCGTGTGGGTGTGTTTACAAACACAAATTCTTACATACACAAACGCCCAGACCCGGAACAACTGCCTGTAGATCATACAAATATTTGCACCGTGTGGGGATCGAACCCACAACATGTTTCGCAGAAGCCGATCGCTCAATCGCCAAACGTTTGGCGTAACTGCCATTGAATAAATACCTTTCTATTTCCTATAGAAGAAATACCTTTATGGCGGTTTAAATTTAGTGCCTACTTTCAACTAAAGTTGATCATTATAAAAAAGATTGGGAAATTTGGCTACATTTTTTTCAAAATTTGATAGGTTTTAAATATTTTTTTATCCTAATTTCAATACCTAGGTAATATTATAGTAGTATACAGAGATATATATATATATAGTATACACAGAGAGACACACACAGACACACACACACACACACACTCACTCACTCACTCACTCACTCACTCACTCACTCTACTCACTCACAAATCTACCACGTCAGTTTACTGCGTCTACTGCTGTACATTTTTAACTGAGCACTGTCACCCAAAATACAGACACTAGCTTAGTTCGGGAATCAGTTCCAGTATTACGTATTGTTAAAAAAAACCGCATAGAATTTGGAACAACATTCGTAACTTACATTACATTTTTATTTTATCTAATTTATATTAGCACTAGGCCAGCGTGGTGGACTTCCCTCCCTAAAGCCAATGGGACAATGTAATGAGTTCATTATGTTATTTTATTTTATTGCTTAGCTGCAGAATGGTGATGTGATGGTACCAACGTACACCTCAATTTTTTTAAACCATAAACGCTTAGATATCGTTATCAGTTCACAGGTGGATAACAAATTACCAACCCACGTATCCGGTGCAATCCCCTAATCGTCTTTACAACACCCCTGAGAAATCGGGCGTGACCTATATCCGGCTGTCCGGGAATTACTCAAGCAAATATATTTTTGATAGCCAAGTTTTTAGCGAATTTTTCCCGTCAATTACAGTTAGGTATATATTTTTGTAGATCCCATATAGAGGCAAGCATATTGCAATTGCAGCAACTGCCATTGAGAATTTCGTAAAAAATCTAAAAACGGTTTGCTCGAGTTAGGATTAGAATTCAGGACTGCGCGCGTGGACGCTTGTGACTAGTAGTTGCAGAGTAATAGTAGGATAATATTATGAGAATGGTATTATTTGACTAAAATTTCTCTGTGGGAGAAAGGCGTGAGTGTATGTATGTATGTATTAATAAAAAAGACATTACACTCATCCTTATTCCATGAAGAAGAATTAAACACTTGAGAATAAAAAATATCCTCAATTTCTTACGTCAAAACCACAGTGCTAAAGCATAAGGCACAAAAATGTTACCTATATAGAGAACAGTATGTTGTGTTCTCCAAATGTGTTTTAATTTAAATTCTCCGTTGCCGCGAATAAATCAACCACGACTAGTGATGGCATGTGTCGTCCCGGTTCCTGGAATCCCAAAACCTTTACGGGAATGTTACGAGCGAGCTGCTAGTTGGCATTTTCAATTTTGTTGAATGCTACCTGCCAATGACAGTTTCTCAGAAAATTGTAAGCAGTATTGGCTAAACGGTGATGGAAAATATCTTGGGAAAACTTACATTGCATACAAGATGTTAAATTATGTAACATTCTTATCCTGCCTATGTCCCGGCAATATGAATGAGTGAATCGGTTTCTTTTAGCCAAGCGCGCTCCATCGTAAGATCACAGTGTCGCTTAACTTCAGGTGAACTGGTGGTCTGGCGTTATTTAAGCCTATCAAAAATATTATAAAAAAATGTGTTTCCCCTAAATGTGTAAGTTAAATTCACCGAATAAGTTCAAGTTAGCCTCATGTCGTCTTAATTGAGTAATTATTTTGACTTATCAAATTTGCCTTTTACTACAGCCTCAATTACTTAGTTTATCCGAGCTAAAAATAATAATAGCCAAAATGACATAACACAAAATAACTATTCTTAAAGATTCAAAATTTTGTTATTTGTGTTATTAAATATATTTTATGGTGTCACCTAATTGATTGCTTTTTAATCCAACTAATGAATAAAAATGATTTATTTGAAACTGAAATGTTGAACCGCAACTTAAACATTTTTTAAACAAACTCAAAAGATATTCTTTAAAAACATGATTCTAAAAGCGAATATTTTCGACGTGAATTTCCGTAGCATGCAAGTTTCTAGGTAAATATGATTACACAACGGAAATCCCGGATCCCGTGTCCCGGGTTTTTCATCCCGATAAATTGCATACCTACACTACCGTTGGCAAGCGGAGGCGAAATATAACCTAAATCGGTTGTATTAAAATACAAGCAAAACATTTTTGTTAAATGACCTGAGTGACAAATAAAAATAATATGGTTAATGGACGAGCGCAGGCATATGTGGCTTGGTGCTTTTTCGAGGTCTGTATGCGATGCAGTAAAGTTGTAGCAATGTTTTTATAGTTAAAATTGCTTTTTTTTTGTTAAATGCTTGAGCTTGTCCTGAGCGCGACTGCTACGCTAGACGGTGCTATGATCGATTCCCAGGTTGAGCAAAGTGTTTGTAGTGACAGTGCTGAATTGGGTTTTTCTTTAAAATTTTCAGTAGTAGCTCGGAGTTTGGAGTTTGTGCACGGTTAATAGCAATAGGCTCACTCCCTAGTATATGGACCTAAACATACCACTGAACTGTGGGTGTACATTACTATGCCTCTGCCTACCCTTCGGGGAATACTGGCGTGACAGTATGTTATGTAAGTTATAGGTTTTTTGTTACGTCGTCTTACAGTCGCAACTATAGATGGGTTTCTGCCCAGGCATTTTGGGCGAAAAAAATAAATGCCCTGGCATAAACCCATCTATATAGATGGGTTTCGCCCAGGCATTTTGGGCGAAAAAAATAAATGCCCTGGCATAAACCCATCTCTAGTCGCAACCATAACTGGGTTCGTTCTGAGTTCTATTCCCGAGTCGAGTGTTATTAAATTATTTTATGAAATTTTCAGGAGAATTTTGTATGAATTTGTGGTTGATTTGTGTTCAAGCAGCTACTGAGAATTTTCCTGGGTTCAATTCCCAGGAATGAAAAGTAGGCAGTGGTGTACTAATGTACACCCACAGTTCGCCTTTAGATTTCTCGGGAGTTTGAGCACAAATCCTAACTCTGAGCGTTACTGAGATTTTCACAGAAAAACCCAATAGCACTTAGATCGACCGCAAAATCGAACCCAGGTGCACTAGCGTATCACTCGCACTTAGGACCACTAGACTTACTTTTCTTTCTATCTGTCGAATTTTAGTCGGAAAATTGTGAGAATTTTTTTCCCATCATTGTTAACACCGGGTACTGTGTAAAAGAGTTTAAAATGCCGCATTTGGCTATGGCCCAAAAGTAACAGTGTTAACTACCAATTGAAAGGTCGTTATGTCATTCCCGTTGGATTAATTGTGTTAAATTTTTCTTTTAGCACTTGGATACTTTATGAGTGCAATTTTTAAAATGTTTATGGAGTTGAAAGAGGATTTTTTTAAATTGATGGAAGCAAGGTAATACCCAGGACTTAAATGGGAAATAAAGGAATACATTTTCATCATGAATTAAAATTTCCCTTATTGGTATCGAAGCTTCCAATCAACGCTAATACTGATTGTGATACTCGTGACGTCGCCGCATGCCATCACAAGAATAAAATACCTGGATATAAGCAAAATTTTGTTCTACCATAGTGTCTAATAAATTATAAAAACAAATGAAGGGCGAGTCACCAAAAGAATTTATCATTCACACAAGAATCAGCAGTTCCATCCCCATCATCTTAATGGTTGGTAGTCCACAAGTGTACGGTTCTTTTTTTTGTGATAGGAGGGCAAACGAGCAGACGGATCACCTGATGGTAAGCGATTACCGCCGCCCATGGACACCCGCAACACCAGAGAAGTCACAAGTGCGTTGCCGACCTTTTAAAAAAGGATTGGGCCTCCGGTAACCTCACTCACTCGGCGAAACACAACGTAAGTGTTGTTTAACGCCGGTTTTCTGTGAGGCCGTGGTATCACTCCGGTCGAGCCGGCCCATCCGTGCTGAAGCATGGCTCTCCCTCGTGAAAAACGTTCTCTAGAAACATTTTGCCTCGCACAACAAAACTGTGGAATGAACTTTTGCCTGCTGTATTTCCGGACCAATACGACCTTCAAACCTTCAAGAAAAGATCTTACAAGGCCGACAACGCACTTGTGACTCCTCTGGTGTTGTGGGTGTCCATGGGCTGCGGCAGTCGCTTACCATCAGGCGATCCGTCTGCTCGATTGCCCCCTATCCCATAAAAAATAATCATAAGTCGGATATTGTTAGAAATACCCTCGTGCGGGACCTGAATTTTAAATAAGGAAAAAAATAATCATCTTGAAACAGAATTCGTCTCTCGTAGGAAAATAATGAATCCTGTTCAAATGTTGGATATTTTAAAACAGCTTTCTACGCAGTCCAGTCTTAAAAAAAAGTACGGCACCTGAAAATACTTGGAATCATAAATTAAGCCAACATCTGTAGTCTCTCATTCGCTTTTCAGCGAACATTTTTAAGGGTTGTTTTGTGGAACATAATTATGCGGAACCCGACCTACGTGATTATGGTGTACTTTCGGCGTTATAATCAGGACCCCAAAGGGACTAAAAGCCTGTTATAACACCAGAAGGTGAAAGGGTTGAAAACCCTTATTTATAAAGAAAAGTAATTTTTGAACTGAAAGTAAGATTTTGAAAGTAGGTTTAAGAAGATGGTTTGGCTTAATTTCATTACTTATTTATTTATTTGGCTGACCAACAATTGAGTACACTAAAACAATTATGGAATAAGATTCAATCAATCTAGTCTAGTGTAACAATCCCTTACAGGTGAGCACATCATGCATTATATACTATATTAATTAACTTAAAATTAAAATAAACTAAATTAAATTAAATTAAAGAAAATAAATTCAAAATAGTAATTACAATTAAACATAACAAAATCAAAAGTAACATTCAACAGCACATAATCAAAATAAATTAAATTAAACAGAATCATAATTACATGAAATTAAAGTATAATAATACTTACTCAGTTTTTGTTTGTTAAAGTAAACCATAATATGCCATCACGCGTGTTTTCTCCGAAGGCTTAGGCAGAGGTGTATTAATATACACCCACATTTCGCCGATATGTTAAGGTCCCATGTAATAGGGGGCGAGTCTATTGCCATTAACCGGGCACAAATCCCAAACTCCGAGTTGTTACAGAGAACGTCATAGACAACTCCAATCACACTGCTCTTCCTGGGAATCGAACTCAGAACCTCTAGCGTAGCAGTCGCCCTCAGGACCACTAGATTAATGAGGCAGATTTTGTCAAATGTTACTTAATTGGTGTATCGAGAAACAATATTTAATAAAAAAAAACTCATTAGGACTGGGTTCTATTCCCAGGTCGTGCAAGGTGTTATTGGGAATTTGGATAGGTGACCGTTTCACGGCAATAGGCTCGCCCCCTATTACATGTCACCTAAAACATCATCTATTCTATACCCATAATAAAATTATAACAGGCCGATGTCTGTATAATATAGATACTAAAGAAAAACTAATATGGGGGTCCTTTATTAAAGCAATAGAAGCCAAAATAACAGTTTTTAGATTTTTGTCTGTCTGTATGTTTGTACGCGCATCACGGCAAAACTACTGTATGGAATTGAATGCAGTTTTCACCGATGTATTGCTAGAGGTCCAACTTAAAGTTTCATTCATGTTTCATCTTGATACGCCGCACCGTCTAGGATCGGACTTATAGTAGGTATGTTAATCTTTTTGGGACGTGAGTGAAACTGCAGGCAAAAGCTAGTATCTACATAATATAAATATAATCTGTGGATATACAAATGAAATGAAATGAAACGAAATGAAATTATTTATTTTGCAAGTAGATCTTTAGAGATACTTTTACATGTCAATGGTTTGGGTTTATTTTTGCTAGATGGCTTCGGCATTTCCTAACTGACGACCTCTGAGAAGAAACACCGAAACAAACTCAGAGAATCATGGTCTCTTTTAAAGTCCAGACATGGAAGAACACTTATATGTGAGTGGTACGATGTAGGGTAATGTCTGAAATGGCCTTTTGAGGAAAGAACCATAGCAGCTTTGAGTAGACCAGTCCCAACTGACGGCACGCATGCACTAATAGCCTAACCCTTCAGGTGTGAAGATACCAATGTTAAATTAGATATTAATGCATCTACGAACTATCAGTCAACCAAACAGACGTGTCAGTCAAAACTGCGCTTAACAGCTTTCGCGACAGTTGACAACCTAACGCATAATGTTGATTGTTTTCTGAATAATAAATGTCATATTACTATGAATATAAATGTCATGTCATACTACATGTCAACAAACAAAGGATGGATTTTAATGGAATTAAAATCTTTATTCGAAGTGATGTTTTGTATTATCAATGAACTAACAAATAATATCAGGCAAAGTATATACCTATAACAAAAACCTATGCTTCATCATTCTAGCGGTCCTCCACGTGAGAGAGCCATACTTCGGCTTGAATGGGCCGGCTCGACAACACTTACGTTGTGTTTCGCCGAGTGAGTGAGGTTACCGGAGGCCCAATCCTCTTTTAAAAGGTCGGCAACGCAATTGTGACTCTTCTGGTGTTGCGGGTGTCCATGGGCGGCGGTAATCGCTTACCATCAGGGGATCCGTCTGCTCGTTTGCCCTCCTATCCCATAAAAAAAAATAAGTGCGAGTGCAACGCTAGAGGTCCTGGGTTCGATTCCTAAGTCGAGGAGAATGTTATTGGGTTTCCTTATGTAAACCTTATAGAAAACCCTTTATCTTGATAATCCACTCGATAGGTTGTGAGGAAAAAATATTTTTCAACATTAATATAATTATGGCACCAAAAATTGGTCATTTTAATTTCTGTAATTTTGTATGATATTTTGTATTGGTACTAGTGTCACTCTCACAATAGAGACGAATTTAACGATGCCTCTCAAGCTAAAATCCATGAAGCCATTTACGCTTCAGAGCGTGACAAAGAAATATACATACATACGTAAACTCGAATAACATAACCCTCCTTCTGTCGTAGTCGGGTAATAAAAAGGAAAAATAGTAATATTATATTCAGTTTTTTATACACACGGAAGTCACTACCGACAAATTTTAGCGACGATCGATAGGTTAGCAGTTACTAGGTTTATATTTAGCTACAGCATCTCAAACAGTTCACCATCAGTCATATTCAACGTCAAGCAAAACTGACAGAAAAGTTTGACCGTGTGTCACCACTATACTCCCAGGATATGGAAATAATGAGCTAATTTCATGGATGATTGCTTATGTATTACTCATTTGTCGACAAAATGTGGCCGGCAATTTACTCAGGTCATTTTTCTTCAGCAAAAAATCATAAGAAATAGGGTTACCCTGATGTTATTTTGTGGGTATTTAGGATAATTGGCTTATTTCGGTAGTTTGACGTCGATTTAGTCTAGGTTAGGACCTAGATTAGGTTGTATTTATATTACTTACAACATTTGGGGTCTGTGATAAATATATTACGTGATATTTTACCAAAACTTGCGTCATACTTGAATTTGTTTAGTTATTTTTAACCCAGTTTTTATAAGACGGGTTTAATAAGTTTAACGTGAATGTCTGTCTGTATCATCGCAGCGCCCAAACGAATGGACCGATTTTGATTCTTTCTTTTTGTTGTTTGAAAGATGACTTGATCGAGATTGTTCTTAGCTATGATTTAAGAAAATCTGGCCAGCCGTTTGAAGATTATCAGGTCTTTCCTAGTTCGTGAAGGGGTGTGAACTACTTCCACAGGTGTGATCGATTTGAAATTTGGTATCCGGTTACTTCAATGATTTTTTTTTTAAAACGTTGCCCCACACTAGGATTTTCTCCTGTATCGTGGGTGCGTTTACAAACACAAATTCTCACATAATACAAACGCCCCGACCCGGAACAACTACCTGTAGATCGTACAAATATTTGCTTCGTGTGGGGATCGAACCCTCAACACGTGGCGCAGAAGCCGATCGCTCAACCGCTACGCCAATCGTGTCGTCAATATTGCAAGAACGTGGTTAGCATGAGAAGTTAACCAAAATACTAATAATGCGCGACCCACATTGATAGTAAGCTGTTAAGCAATTTTTTTATGCTTTGTGTGCAGCGTCCGTGACTGTGTCGAAAAACTCTTTTACTTTCTTTCTTTTTTTCTTCTTTCTATTAAAACGTCTATCATTGGGTACTATAGCCTTTTTATTAGATTTTATCAGAGGACTAATGAAGCAATTACATATATCAAAATAATATTTTTCATGTTCATTTGTAACCAAGCGGTTGACGCCACATTACAGCGCTCTAAAATTTCCACATTCCTCAATTTAATACAGGAGTTAGCCTGAATTTGGCTCATTCAGCGAAATTACAGTATATATGAATATTTACGCACCGCAAAGAGAATATATCAACTCTAATCTGTAAACCAGGGTTTACTTGCACAATTTATAACACGCAGTTGATTTTAAATTAAAAAATATGCGAGTATATGTATATACCTAACTGCCTCGTTCGCCTAGTGGTCCTTACCGCGACTGCTACGCTAGAGGTCCTGGGTTGGATTCCCAGGTCGAGCAATGTGTTATTGTGTTTTTCTACGAAATTCTCAGTAGCAGCTCGGTGTTTAGGATTCGTGCCCGATAAATGGCAATGAGCTCACCCCCTATTACGTAGGACTTAAATATAACGGCTAATGACGGATGTATATTGGTACGCCTCTGCCTAACCCTTAGGTGAATACAAGCGTGACGGTAGGGCATGTATATACCGTACTACAAAAGAAATAAAACTGATTACTTCGCATAACCAAAATCAAAAATTATTTTTACTTTCTTATGAACTGTCCATCCACGTTCCAAATAAATCGTTCGTCCATATGTCAGCGTATGTTATTTGAATTTGACACTTCCACCCGTTCTTGAGAACAAAGGTCTTAACAAATGGACAGACAGAACCAAGTGATCCTATAAAGGTCCCTATTTTCTTTTCGAGGCACTGACTCATAAAAAACTGTTTGTACATAAGAAATTTCATCTCAAAACCCAAGTAATGAGAACAAAACGCCGACACCTTAAACTCAAATTAAGGTTTCTTCTCGAAGACGTGGCTTATACTTTATCCAGCGTTATCTTGTCCAATTAGCCCAGACGTGGGAGGTACATGTCGCTCAATAACTTTGCTTCAAATTATTTAACAAGGAAAATTTCTTGTGTTATAATTCTTGACAAGAAAATCGCAATTTTCGGAGGTTTACGATCGTACTAGCTTTCGTGTTTTGCTTTGCAGACGTAAAGACAGTTAAAATGACTTAAACGTGTGATGTAGGATGTTGATGACGGAAATACGCCAGATAGGTCTTCAATGAATCGTTCTTATTCGTGGTAAATTCGTTTATTTTAAATCGTATAACAAACGTGCAACATAATAAAAAATAAATACTTTACAAATTATTATACAATTTTAGTTCACTTTTAACGTTATTATTATTTAACATTAACAACAGCTTATTTAATATAATTATAATATATAACTACTGTGAAATGTTATCATAAATGTTGTGCATATCTATAATTGATATAAACACTAGTCTTTGCCTCTGTATTTTGCTACTAACCAATGTTTGTGTTTATATTGTTGATGTGCCTTGTGTAAATAAATAAATAAATAAATAAATAAATAATGAATGCTACCGCGTGTGAATTCGCAGCTAGAGGCGCTAATGTAGAGCGAGGTCTCCGACATGTCAAATTACACTGTTTGTGGGTGGGCTACGCGGGTTTATTACTAATTAGAATAATTTAGTAAACATTTTGCAATATCTGAGATTAATTATGGCAAATTTGAGTTACGGGTCAATGAATGATAGTGTTTTGTGACAGTTTTATTTTCGGAAACTTAAGTCCTCTTTTTCTTCCAAACGAAACGGGACTAAAATATCTCTGCGGCATGCTAGATATTTTTACGGGTCTCCTCTCTGATTGAGAGGGATTAGGCTATAGTCCACCACGCTGGTCTAATGCGGGTTGACACGTCATCGAGAAAATCTCTCAGGCATGCAGGTTTCCTCACGATGTTTTCCTTCACCGTTTAAAAGCGGGATAATTAACTATTTAATACGCACATGACTTCGAAAAGTCAGAGGTGCGTGCCTTGGGTTCGAACTCGAGACCTTTGACTTGGCAGTCCAACGATCATACCACTAGGCTATCACTACTTACTACCGGTTACATATTTTTACGGTACGATTTAAGGGTAATAAATATGATTTCATATATTAATTTGTTTTCACGCGCGTGATAACAATCTTTAAAATCGAATACTTCAGGACCTTACTTACCAGTGGCGACATCTAGTGAGCTTAAAAACGGTAGCCCCCATTGTAACAGGTCAGTATTCTAATTGAATATTGACAAGTGATGACTTACGACTTTTGACAACGCAATTGTCAACAGAAAAAAAACTCATAGACAACGATGCAGCCAGGCTGCGCCATATTCTCTGGTACGTAGTTGCATCGTTTAACCGAGCTGGCGCTGTTCCTGAATAGCGAGTGGTTGTTTCTTAAGGGTATTAGATTGCCTAATGACCTTGAGGATTTAGTCTTTGTGCTAGTATTTGTTAGTCACAGGCATTGCGGGGGTGCTTCACGCGGAGTGCTAGTGAGGTTTCAGGTATTTCTTTATTATTTCAAAATATTCAAAGAAATAAGAAAATTAAAACAATACAAATTGTTAATTGCGTCATTACAATTTTTTGGCATAAAATTCATGACTAACTATTAAGCCGTTAAAGAGAAAAAATACAAATTAGGTTAAAAAAGGCCTGTTTACTTCAATTATTTTCCAAAATTGGGGCAAATTTATAAAAAAATTAAACGATACAATTTGTTTGTGATGACCTTAAGTATAACATATATTTTTCATATGGCAAACGCACATAAGGATTCCACTAGAAACTTCTTTAAAGCTAGGGTGTTTTTTGGATTTGAGCGATGTAATGCCCTTAAATAAAAAATTGTTCCAAAGACAATTGGGGTCGTAAGATTTTATTTCCGAAACACTTATTCTAAATTCCAATATTTTTGCCATGCACGTAAACGCATTTGTGATTATTGTCAATGTTTTTTTTTATGGGATACAGTGGCAAACGATCAGGCGGATCTCCTGATAAGCGATTACCGCCGCCCATGGGCACCCGCAACACCAGAGGAGTCACAAGTGCGTCGCTGGCCTTTTAAAAGGGGATTGGGCCTCCGGTAACCTCACTCACTCGGCGAAACACAACGTAAGCGTCGTTTTACGCCAGTTTTCTGTGAGGCCGTGGTATCACTTCGGTCGAGCCGGCCCATTCTTGCTTAAGCATGGCTCTTCTACCTAAAAAAATATATCACCAAAACACATTAATAATAGGTGTTTTTAATTGCTCCGGTTGGAATGGCTAACTTCAGATGGGCACTGTTAACTTGATCGCATTGTATGTGTCTTTTTAAACTAAAAAAAAATTTGTTATGGTTTGATTCCGTGAAATTACGGGTCCCATCACTAACATCATAAACCTCTGTTAAAACAAATAAGTATATATAATACCATAATGTTTTACCCGAAAATACCACTGAATTATCACAAATCACCACTTCTATCTTACAATCCAACACTTTCAGATAAGACCTTATTTCACCCCCATTGATCCCTATTTCGGGGTTCAAAGAATCTGAGGAAAGGGGCACATGTCCCCAATAAAGATTATCTTAATTAGATTAAAAGGGACCATTTAATATGACCTCCATTTGATTAGAAATGCTTCGTTAACATAAGATTTTGGGGTGAACTCAGGGGTCAATATATACTGGTTTTTATTACATACCAATGTCTTTCATTGAGCCGATATTGTGTCCCGTTATTAAATGTAATGATGACTGAACATTATATTGCTATTCAGATGTGATCGCGAAGTGGTTATTATAGGTTGGGTTCAATGACCTTTATAAGTTACGAGTAATTGTATTCTATGTATACTATCAACTAGTGTAGAGGCTGGGTTTGTAGAAATATCTGGGCCTGTACTCCCCGAAGGGATAAGCAGAGGTGTACTAATTAGGTTGGCACTGAAAATCAGCGCTGCGCTGTGTTGCAAGCATTTTGTTACGCAGTGCATCATAAAGCTGACCCCTTTTCCTTGCGGAGATAAGACGCACTATTTATACTTGTATTAAATTGTGTAATTTATTTGTTTTTTTTTATTATTATTATTATTTTTAATGTGTTTTTTAAGTCTTGTTTTATTTCTGTATTTTTCTTCGCAAGGAATAAATATTTTTTCTTTCTTACTTTCTACTATTGCCAACCCACAGTATGGCGTATGTTTTTGAATTCTCGGGTCGTGGGGTCCGAGTGCACGTCTCCTTTTCAAGGAAATTTCGAGGAGACTGGTCGACACTTCGCGTGACCAGAGGGCTGGTTTATTTCTAGGACAACGTATAAGCATTGCCATTCAGTGTGGCAATGCTGCCAGTCTTCTGGGCACCCGGACGACAGCGATGCCGAGGAATACTTTGACGCTTAGTCACGCCTCTGTCTTTTAGATGTATATATAGCTTTTTTTTACGTTCGTTGTAATTAGGTTAAATAAGAAAATTATTATAAAGCTTTTGTTTATAGGTACGTAATCTCTTTGTAGAAGTTGTGGAAGGCTAGATTAGTCCTATAATTCTAGATTATATTATTTAAAGACTTAACTAAGTTTTGGGCTAAGCGTCTTTAGCCAGTATTGTTTTCCTTGGTTAAATTTAAGTCTTGAAAGATATTAATGTTAGGATTTAGGAGTTTAAGATAACACCGCTTAAGAATATACCTTGTTTAATATATATTGTTTTATCAGCGTTATCTTATAACGTATCGTATCGTAGTTTCGGTAAAATTGGTTTAGTTTTTTAGGTGTGACTAACAGACGGTCAGAGTTACTTTTGCATTTATGATGTTAGTATGGAATATGATTGTTCTATTTTACTTCCTCGTTAGTCTAGTGGGCCCAAGCCCGACTGCTATGCTAGATAACCTGGGTTCCATTCTCAGGTCGAGCAAAGTATTTTTGGCTTGTAGTATGGATTTTTGTCCGGTTAATAACAATAGGCTCGCCCCCCTATTAGGTGCATGGGACTTCAACATACCGACGAACGGTGGGTATACATTAAGTATACCTCTGGCTTATCCTTCGGGGTATACAGGCGTGATAGTATCTTATGTTATATTATTTTGACCTACTTAACTCTCTAGCGTAATAAGGTTTTTAGCATGTCATAGTGCGGTTAAGCATACATTATTATCGTGAAGATCATAGTGAGCGAGTCCGTCAGATATTCACGTGACCTTTAAATCCGATTAGTATAGGATCCTGGTCACTAGACAGGTGGAAAGCAGAAGGTAAAATCAAAACGGCACCTTTAAGAGTCCGGCGGACCGAATTTCTCTTACAAACGTAATACCGAAATAAATCGTAATTCAAACACAATATAATCAAATTCTGTTATTATTCGGATTCCTATACTTTTATATGTAGGTTTCTACTCTACCATTTCGGCCAAAATAATTCACTGGAAATAAATGTAAGCGAATGCAATTTTTGATAACTGTACTGTGTATATTTAGTGCATGGACGTCTTATGCATCCTGCATAGCTTTTTTATCACTATATGAACTATGTTATTATTATATAGATAATTATTTTATACAGTGTAAATTGAAACACCGAAGTATAAATACAACATATCTATCCACGTAAAAATATTGATATCCTACAAAATTAATAACCAACAAAAAATACTGAATTCGTTGATATGGGGGCGTGGTGAGAAAGAGATGTCACTCTACATATTAAATAGCCTCATCTCTTTCTTACAACCTAAAAATGGTGGCGTTAACAAGTCATAATACGGCCCCTGTATTGGATTAACAATACCACAGACAAACGAACAAACAAAGACTAGACTTTAAACTATATTATTTTAATGAAATATATAGGTACAAGGCGTTGTATAAGTTTAAGGAAGTTACCGAGTTGAGTGTAACATGTAATAACATAATTTGATAGAACATGGTCTGGATTACGATTTATTTCGGTATTACGTTTTTGTGGGCAATTCACTCTCCGCCGGACCCATAAGACATAAAGCTAACACCGCGCCTCCACGAAGAGTTAAATGACAAGCAATTGACAGCAATTTCATGAAATCATCATTTAGTGGAACTTCTGAATATTTATTTACTGTCATTTTCCAGGTGACATCAAAGGACCTTAAGTTGTCATTTAACACGTATTTGAATCTATTTCAGGTATGACCACATATGTGTTATTTGAAATATTTAAACTTCAATGCGGTTAGGGGTTCGATTGTGTGTGGGTTTTGATATCCTATAGAGCGAAATTATGGAATACTAGCTTCTGTCCGCGACTTTATCTGTATGGACTTCAGGATTGGGTCCGACCCGGAAAAAAAGTAGCCTATGTATTATTACAGGCTATAATCTATCTGTGTGCCAAATTTTATACAGATCCGTCCAGCTGTGCTGGCGTGAAAGAGTAACAAACATCCATACATCCATACTCACAAACTTTCACGTTTATAATATTGTAAGGATAGTTAATGTTTTTTTTGAGTTTTCTCGACTCATCTTAAGTGAATACTAATTTAGCCAGAGGCGTACTCATTAATACCTAAGTTCGTTTCGGTACGTTTTTTTGGTGTTATATAATTAATTTCGCATCTTAGAGGACATTTTAATAATAAAGGTAGCCTATGATGTCCTGCTTCAAAGTCCAATGTAACTTTGTCCCAGAATTCATCAAAATTGATTCAGCAGTTTAGGCGTGTAAACGTAACAAACGGACAGAAAAAGTTGCTTTCGCATTTATAGTATTAGCATGGATTTGCTGACCAGATTCACAAATTCAAACTTCTTCTCAATAGAATTAAATAGAAAAACAATGAATCTGCTCGACCTGGAAATTGAACCTTGGACAAAATCAGCAACCGCACTGAACACTTAAGAGGATGTTAAGTGAGATATATACATACATACATAATCAACTCATTATACTGTCCCAATAATGGGCACGGGTCTCCTCTCAGAATGAGAGGAATTAGGCTATAGTCCACCACGCTGGCCTAGTGCGGGTTGGCAGACTTCACACACCGTCGAGAAAATCTCTCAGGCATGCAGGTTTCCTCACGATGTTTTCCTTCACCGTTTAAGCGCGTGATAATTAACTATTTAATACGCACATGACTCCAAAAAGTCAGAGGTCTTGGGTTCAAACTCGAGACCTTTGATTTGGCAGTCCCAACGGTCATACCACTAGGCTATCACTGTTATAAAATGAAATATATAATATTTTTTTATTAACAGCATGAAAATAGTATGGTAAGTCACAATCTTATAAAAAAACATTCATTTTATAATTTATACACATGTAATATAAATATTTTTGATGTAAATTCACTAGAAATTATTCAAAATATATTTTAACTCTTAAATAGCTGTTTTCAAAATCTCAACCTGTAAAGTCTTCACGTCTTAGCCAAGAATCCAGCTCTCAACTTTGAGCCAACATTTTCGGCTCCGAAGAAACCAAAGCATAAAAGAATTTAAAGAAATAACTTCCTTTGGCGTCTCGCAGACGTCGCCGCGGCATGAGCGTAGTATAAATTCAGTGTAGTTGGTGGGATTTCATCGAAAATGTAGGTAAGCTTTTAGGAAAGTCCTGGCGGATTCTGTGAACAAACTCACCGAGTGTCGGGTGACCATACTGATAATCCGTTTTAAGATATTACTTACGTTGTGTCTGATTTTAACACTCAACTCGGAAACTTCCTTAAACTTATACAACGCCTTGTACCTATATATATATTTCATCTATATACTTATAATAAATCTGTAGAGAGGTCAATTCTGTACATGAAATATATTTCCAAAATAACTATCAGCGGGTGATTAGTGATCGATACTGACGCCAAAAATGCAATCAGTAAAATTTTTGTCTGTCTGTCTGTATGTTCGTTATAGAAACAAAAACCACTCGACGGATTTCAACGAAACTTGGTACAATTGTTCTTCATACTCCTGGGCAGATTATAGTATACTTTTCATCACGCTACGATCAGTAGGAGCAGAGCAGTGAAGGGAAATGTTGGGAAAATGAGTGATTCATGAGAAAGGTTTCAAGCTATAAAACATCACGCTACAACCCTTAGGAACGGGGCAACGCAGGTGAAACCGCGGGCGAAGAACTAGGGAACAAAGTAACTATTCCACGCGGACGAAGTCGCTGGCAAAAGCTAGTTTAAATAATATAGTTTAAAGTCTAGTCTTTGTTTGTTCGTTTGTCTGTGGTATTGTTAATCCAATACAGGGGCCGTATTATGACTTGTTAACGCTATCATTTTAGGTTGTAAGAAAGAGATGAGGCTATTTAATATGTAGAGTGACATCTCTTTCTCACCACGTAAAAACGATGGCGTTAACACGTTATAATACGCCCCCATATCAACAAATTCAGTATTTTTTGTTGGTTATTAGTTATCAAATTATGTAGGATATCAATATTTTTATGTGGATAGATATGTTGTATTTATACTTCGGTGTTTCAATTTACACTGTATAAAATAATTATCAATATAATAATAACATAGTTCATATAGTGATAAAAAAGCTATGCAGGATGCATAAAACGTCCATGCACTAAATATACACGTCAACATGAATAACTTCCTATTTTTATGAGCTTTAATGTTCAAAAACATTCATATTTAAATTTTAAGTACTTCATATTTTATCCTTTAACTGTATTTAAAAGTTCTAAAGCGTTTTGCTTGTAGCAAATAAACAGTTTTCCATTTCATCCGCGCATTTTCTCAACACGTGCTAACCCTACTTTCTCACGTAACTTACAATATATGTTTTCAGCCGTTGTCTGCAGTTACGAGCTCACTGCAACTATTTAGCAGTAAGTAGCAGCTAGTTGTTCTGATGTAAAGCGGACTCTCGAGTTTACTGCAACACGCCGCTCATTGCATTTCTTGACGGGTTTAATACTGTGTTTGGTTGTAAATCTGTGTTAATTACTACTATAATATTGTTAACTATGTAATTTAATGTTTTAACTGACTAAAGGAAATATGGCCGATCTTAAAGCTAAATCCCAGGGTTTAAAATACAGTTCCTCACTGGCATTCAGATAGGCATTTCGCGAGAAAATCTGACTTGCTTGGGATTTGACTAGCCTTCCTTACGTCGGAGTTTGTCGTAAAGTACCTTAGTGTGTGTTTCGACTTTTGCGCGCAAGAGCCATTTCCCCTCGATTGCAGCGGCTCTGGCAGTCTGCAGTCCGTAGGGGATCATAAGCCTTGGCAACATATCAGCAACTCGTCTGGTGTTGCAGGTGTCCATGGGCGGCGATGGCTACTTACCATCATCGTGGCTCGTCTGCTCGTTTGCCGACATACTCACTAACAAAAAAATTAGGCTCTCCCTCTATTAAATGACCTAAACATACCGGAAAACTGTGGGAGTATATTTGTACATCTTTGCCTAACTCTTCGGGGAATACAGGCGTGATGGTATCTCTTAATACCCTACATTTCATATATTGATTGTAGATTGGGATTATCCTGTTACCAATGCCTTATTTAAGGCCAAGATAAATGTTATCAGTAAGTATAAGTACCTACGCTTCGTAAGTTCTGAGTATGTACTTACGTTATGGACATAGAGTCGTCTTCTTTTATGATATTCGTTCCTTATTGGCTATGCGATAACTTGTACAGTGCGAGACAGAAAAATCGGCACATTAAATTATTTATTTAGGGTATTTATTAGTCTAAATACATTTAAATAACTATAAAATATTAGACTCTAAATACTTAAAAATAACACATAAACGTACCATCACGCCTTTATTGCCATATAAGCATAGGAATAGTAATGTACACCCACATTTAGATCCCATGTAATAGGGGGCTAGCCTATTGCCATTAGCCGGGCACAGATTCCAAACTCGGAGCTGCTACTGAGAATTTCATAGAAAAACCCAATAACGCTTTGCTTGACCTGGGAATCGAAACCAGGACCATGTAATGTAGTAGCAATTATTGTACGAGTCTAAATATAAAATAACATATAAATAAATAAACTTATTTTTCTTATAGCTTTTCTTTCTGTTACCAAGTCATTGTGTTAAATGGTCACTTTTAGATGGGTTAGTAATCTTGCTCGCCACTACACAACACAAGATCATACATAAACGTAACGTTCAGAGTTTCCCAGTTTTTCTGCTCCGACGTGTAAACTTTTCCAGTACCATCGAAGTTTGGCCTACTTCAGTTTTTGCTACCCTTAATGACCAACAAGACGAATCTCAAAGAAAAAACCCGCCAAGTTAGTTAAGGATTCCGGGGGGAAGCGGATTTCTGAGTAATGAATTGTTACATATGTGGGGGTTTGGATATAAGACTCGATTTTCCTCAAACCGCAACATTGAGTGGAACTTATTGAGTAAAATGGGGTATTTTGAGGACCTCAAGATGGTTGTTGAATCGGAAATACTTTTTGGGACAACTGAAGTTTGTAAATTAAGAACTTTTACGAAATATTTACCTTCATCTTGACTCATATTCTTACCATTTTCTTTATTTATTACTTTATCTACCATATTCTTCACGTGGGAGAGCCATGCTTCGGCACGAATGGGCTGGCTCGACCGGAGTGATACCACGACCTCACAGAAAACCGGCGTCAAACAACGCTTACGTTGTGTTTCGCCGAGTGAGTAAGGTTACCGGAGGCCCAATCCTCTTTTAAAGGTCGGCAACGTACTTGTGACTCCTCTTTTGGTGTTGCGGGTGTCCATGGGCGGCGGTAATCGCTTACTATCAGGTTATCCGTCTGCTCGTTTGCCCTCATATCCCATAAAAAAAAAATTATAACTACCGGCTGCTGGCGGTTACACTCGCTTCCCAAAAGGATTTACTATACTCTGGTTAGACGACTTATCAAAATAAAATACGCACCAGATTTTAAGTAAGACCTTTAGCAATACGACTGTGAAAACCGCATCCAATTTCATGCAGTACATTTTGCGTGATACGTGTACAAACATACAGACAAACGACAAAAACTCTGAAAATTGGTGTTTTGACTTTTGTTGCTGTATTGTAGTAGTAGTATATTTTTTCGTCAATATCTATAATTAACAGACATCGGTTTGTTACAATTTTACTAATATATGTATAGATTGATAATTAGACAAGTATACCAGATGTCTGATGGTGAGTAACTACGGTAGCGTCTACACGCCAGCAACACCATTGATATCACTTATTATCTACTTGAGATTTTACTTTTTAAGCCTTATTTTCCCAGTAATTTCAGTAGCTACACAATCATGTTAGCGAATTGGTAGTATATTAACACAAATGAAATAAGTAGCAGAATACTAACACCTCAAAAACACCCGCTCTACTCCGTTCTTAAGAGTCGTAGCGTAATATTATCCTATAACCATCCTCGATAAATGGAAAAAAAAATTCAAAATCGGTTCAGTAGATCCAGAGATTACCCCCTACAACCTCACAAACATTTTTTTTTATAAACGAGCAGACAGATACCTGATGGTAAGCGATTACCACCGCCCATGGACACCCGCAACACCAGAAGAGTCACAAGTGATTTGCCCGCCCTTTAAAAGGGGATTGGGTCTCCGGTAACCTCACTCACTCGGCGAAACACAACGTAAGCGTTGTTTAACGCCGGTTTTCTGTGAGGCCGTGGTATCACTTCGGTCGAGCCGGCCCATTCGTGCCGAAGCATGGCTCTCCCACGTTAAAAACTTTACCTCTTTATAATATTAGTATAGAAGTATAGATGTGAGATTTCAAACATAATATAATTTATGTAATAACTCAAATCTCAAGTACTTACAAACAAAATGAATTTGTAACAAATATAACGGCCAAGTGTTACGGAATAAATTGTCAAGTCGAGTCTTAAAACTTGCTCAGTTGCAGCTATGCATTTCAAGAGACAAGTAAATTATGTAAATATCTTTATTCCTGGTCGCACTATATTTCCTTTATCTGTGTCTGTGACAGAATGAACGTCTTTCTTTGTTAAGGCTAAGCGCTTGGGTGGCCCGCCAAATTTTATTTTTATTTAGATCTGCAATACCCCTCGGTCCCTCGGAGAACATGTAAATCTGTTGGTTTGTGATAATCAGAAGCCCAAAAAATATCGGTATTGCCTAGAAATTGGAATGTGGACAATGATATAATACTATTTTTTTTTTTTAAAAGCTTACTATTAATGTGGGTCGCACATTACTAGTATTCTTGTTAACCCCTCGTGCTAAGCTAAAATGCTTGTGTTACGAGTGGGTAAACGGCGGTAGTGTAAAGGGTGGGTTTCGAACCGGCAACCATATGATCGCCAGTCCGACGCCCTAGCCATTAGGCTACCACCGCTTGAAAGAGCTTTGCTTATTAGATACGCCATGTTCATAGTAAATGTCATTTAAAATTTAGTCGCGCTACATGTCCATACCTATAAAACTAAACATTTTAAATGAGCGCGCGCATAGATGTCTAAGATGAAAAGAAATAGCACTAAGCAGTTGTCATAAATGACACATTTGATGTGTCCAGTATGTCCGTATATAGTGACGTGTGACACGAAAAGTATTGGGTCCCTTTCTCTCATACTAATAAGGCATGCGCTAACTCGTTCTTTCATTTTAAATTTGCAAAGAAAAAAAAAAATTGTACGGAAGCTAAGAATTTATTTAACTTACTTGTGATAAGATACTCCATGCTCTTTTCTTACTTTAATATAATAATTTGTGCAGTATCGCAGCACAAGACGCCTCATATAAATAAAATTAAAATTTATTGCTGTCAATAGCGCTGTCAAACACACTTCTGCATCTTAGGTCGGTCAACCGCATCAGTGACACTACAAATAACACGTTGCCCACGAAACAATATTAGCATTTGAAGGATGATAACGTGTCTATCTCTTTTTAACTATATATGTCATTGGATGTGGAGACCTGATGGCAGTCGCTTCGTGTGCTATTCAGCTCTACCTGCTTATACTGGACGCCGATCACAACATAATTTGGGAAAGGTTAGAAGATCATCATTCCGTATTCGTCTCATCCAGCGTGGATTAAATTCCAATATCCAAGATTTTTAGCCAGCTTACGGCGGTGGTTAGTAGGTAGAATGATGATTTGGATTTTTACAAACTATGTTCTATGGTGGCTTATTTGAGCGCATTGGCCTTAATAAATAAATCGGTAGGAAAATCTAGGGAATTGGTGCAACATAATATTTTACGTTTAATATTGATTCTGCCAAACATTCATAGATTTTACAACACTGTTGATAGTTTATGGTTACTCTGTCGCCATGTTTGTTTGATAAGGTGGGGTACAGATGAGCAGATTTCTGTCTGCGGGTTACTGTTATGTGTTCTCACCCTTATATAAAGTTATTTTAGTCTAAACGCGCCTTTATTTATGGGAATCTTTACAAATATTATAAACGTGAAAGTTTGTGAGTATGGATGTCGGGATATTTGTTACTCTTTCACGGTAGACCGGCTGAATGGATCTGGATGAAATTTTGCACAAAGATAGATTATAGTCTGGAATAACACATAGGCTACTTTTTATCCAGGTTGGACCCAATTCTGAAAACCACGCAGACAAAGTCGCGGGTAGAAGCTAGTATCTCATAATAATTAGTTAAGTAAGGTAAAGCAGCATTTGCCCCGGTCAGTCCGTAGATAGGTTACCATTCTGATCATATCGAGGTTCAGCTTTAGGCGCATTGGCTTCTACCCACCTTCCTAATCTATGGACTTGAAGTTACAGTAAAGTACATACCATCACGCCTTGTATTTCCGTAAGGGTGAGGCAGAGGTGTAGGACTAATGTACCTACATCCATAGCTCACCGGTATATTTAGGTTTCATGTAATAGGGGGCGAGCCTATTGCCATCACAAATCACCCAGGACCTCGAACGTAACAGTCTTAAAATTATATTAGTGATGGAAAAATTTGACTGCGTGCAGGATTCGAACCTGCGTCTTCTGGGTCAATATAACAGACGCTATAACCAACTAAGCCAACGTGAGTCTCACCCGCCATCTTGAAATTGGCCTTCATTCAAAATTTACGTCTTTAAGACGACGTAACAGGACTACTCGTAAAGTACATGGAACTCTCTAGAAACCTCATTTTTAATCAACGGCTGAATATTTAGCAACCCAGACGACCAAATCCGCTTCTACTCCTTAAAAAACAAAATAAAAACATATATGGAGTTGATACTTATACCAATAGTCTTGAAGCGGCAGTGATTGCAACCGGGAAAGCAACCCTAGAAATACATAACCAACCCATTATATTGTCCCACTGCTGGGCACGGGTCTCCTCTCAAATGAGAGGGATTAGGCTACAGTCCGCCACGCTGGCCTAGTGCTGGTTAGCAGACTTCACACGCCGTCGAGAAAATTTCTCAGCCATGCAGGTTTCCTCATGATGTTTTCCTTCACCGTTTAAGCACGTGATAATTAACTAGATATTAATACGCACATGACTTCGAAAAGTCAGAGGTGCGTGCCTTGGATTCGAACTCGAGACCTTTGACTTGGCAGTCCAACGGTCATACCACTAGGCTATCACCTAAAAACACAAATTCAATAAAATGCTCCTCTAACCGCAAAGATTATATCTCTATGTGAAAATACACAGGTCAACATTGCGTGCGGGCACGCAACCTTTCTGTTTGTTCGCGGAGGCAGATAAAGTTTATTGTACAACCAACAACTATCGTAAAACTAAAGGAGTACTATTTGAGTTTATGTTTCCATGAATTTTATTTAGATTTTTACTGAGTATTGAGATATAAATGGAACTGATACTAGAAATATTATTCGTGATTCGCAATATTTTGTCTATTTTTAATTTAATATTTGCAAATCTTTTTGTTTTGGATTAAAAAAATTGGCTATAAACAAAGAAGAAAAAAAGAAACACATTGATTTCGTTCTCACAACATAAAATAGGTCTATAGTAGTCTGCGCTGGCCTAATGCAGATTGGCACGCCATTGAGAAATATCTCTCAGGTTTAATTTCTTTAAGAGACTGTTACCCTCCAGACGGTCGAAATTCGAGTGTCGATTTTTGTTAATTGATCCTTGATAGGGCAAATAAACGAGCATTGAATGTTTTTCTTGATTTCTGACATTAACGCGAATATTAGGCATCCTTTCGTACTTATATAATATTATAAATGCGAAAGTCACTCTGTTTGTCTGTTACGTTTTCACCGTTTAACCAATTTTGATGAATTTTGAGATAGATTGGAGAAAGATATTAAGCTACCTTTTCTCTCGAAATGTCCTTTAAGATGCGAAAGGCAAAAGCTAGTACCGAAAAAAAACACTACGTCATTTCGGACCCCTTACATGGTCACGGGCAGACTCGGTCGTGACCTTAGACGCGTCATCGCTGCGTTATTTCAATATATTCAATGTACTAATAAATAGTACGCCTCAGCGGACACATTCCAGTTTTGTTGCGAATGTTTTCAAACGAATCTTTATATGAGTCATCGATTTTACGACTAGGTAGCTTTCCGATTGACGTAAACCGTGGATATTGCACGCATTATGATGACAGCGACTTCGATCGACAATGCTATTGAGGAAATACTACTTTAGTTACTGTTAGTACTAGTAAACTAGACTTTCTTAAGCATTTACTAAAGGCTAGGATAGGTACTATCAGCCAACTCCATATCTAGCCATTTTGAAAACAAAATCCCGTGCACACCGTGGTGTTGGCTTTTAGGAATTAAATAATATAAATATGACGGGATAAAATCCATAAAAAGTAGTTTAATTTCAATTTTTTTTTGTTTATATGATTAGAGATACGATTTCGACTTCATAAAAAGGATGATGCTATTGGTTGATAAGCGTAGGTAAGCACTGGTATAGCAGCCGAAGCTGCAAGCAAATATAGCCCTTACGGTGGCTAGATATGGCGTTGGCCGATAGTACGAGTATGTCAAATAGTTTGTTTTTTTTGTTTCGGAAGTTTTTTGTTTTCGCCACCGACTTCCGAAACTGTTTTGCACATAGGTAATATTATTATTTATGTTTTTGAAGGCGGTTTTTGTTTTTGTTACAAGTAATTTTATTCCAAGACTAGCTTTTGCCAGCGACTTCGTCTGCGTGGAATAGTTACTTTGTTCCCTAGTTCTTCGCCCGCGGTTTCACCTGCGTTGCCCCGTTCCTAAGGGTTGAAGCGTGATGTTTTATAGCTTGAAACCTTTCTCATGAATCACTCATTTTCCCAACATTTCCCTTCACTGCTCTGCTCCTATTGATCGTAGCGAGATGAAAAGTATACTATAACCTGCCCAGGAGTATGAAAAACAATTGTACCAAGTTTCGTTGAAATCCGTCGAGTGGTTTTTGTTTCTATAACGAACATACAGACAGACAGACAGACAAAAATTTTACTGATTGCATTTTTGGCGTCAGTATCGATCACTAATCACCCGCTGATAGTTATTTTGGAAATATATTTCATGTACAGAATTGACCTCTCTACAGATTTATTATAAGTATAGATAGATAGATTTTTAATGGCGAGTAGAATTTTACTTACTTCGACAATGTCATCATTTATTCGGTCGATACGTTTTATTGTATTTTTTTTTATTCTTCATTTTAACTTGTATTATGTCAAGGACATTAAAATGGGTTATATGTTTATCTAGTTTTGTTTTATAAATATGTAATACTTTTGTGAAATATGTAACTGTTTTTATGCCCCAATAAAGGAAAATAAAATAACTTACGTGGGAGAGCCATGCTTCGGCACGAATGGGCCGACTCGACCGGAGTGATACCACGGCCTCACAGAAATCCGGCGTTGAACAACGCTTACGTTGTGTTTCGCCGAGTGAGTAAGGTTACCGGAGGCCCAATCCCCTTTTAAAAGGTCGGCAACGCACTCGTGACTCCTCTGGTGCGCAACACCAGAGGAGTCACTTGTCCATGGGCGGCGGTTATCGCTTACCATCAGGCGATCCGTCTGCTCCTTTGCCCTCCTATCCCATATAAAAAAACTCAACTTCTAAATTATATCTGTCCTACATATACTCCTTTAAAGCATATGGGCTAAATGTTATATTATGGAATGGTGACAAAAATATATAAATTTAAGATTGCCGCAATCGCGAGTCATTTGCTATTCATTATTGAAGAGTTCAATTGTCTGTCTGCGAAATTTATTATCAGATCTTTATGAAATTTAAAAGGGACAATTTTGAAATAATCCCCTTACGAACAAAAAAGAATAATAGAAACTCGTTTACACGGGACGGAGTTATGGCCCTTCTTGTTTTTGAAGTCGGTTAAAAAGGGGAACTCCATCTCTGCTTGCCACAGACCCTCCCACTGTGTTCTTACATGCTGAGACTGAGTACACTCAAGCACTCATTCACGTTCACACAGTCCCATCATTAGTACAGTCGAGCCCTGATTATGAAGCTGAATATAGCCATTAACGTTTTTTTTTTTCAAAAGTTAGATTTTGTATGTGTTTTTCCTGGCTTTGAATCCGGTTTTAAAAAATAAACAGGGACGATCGATTTGGAAGTGAAACATTACACGATCCCTCTATGAATGACTGACCGTTCTTAGTATATTGAGACTCTTCGATGCCTTAGAGAGCTTTATAGAATTGTTAAGTAGATATATAGTATTTGAATTCCCCGTGGGTACGGCTTAGCCCTTAATCGGAGTATTTTCAAGTCAGATATATTTAAAAAAATACCTGACTTGCTCGGCGGTTGATGCTAGTCGGGTCTGACTGGCTGGGGTCACCCTTACGTCAGAGTCTGTCGTAAAGCACCTTTATGTGTGTTGCAGCTTTGCGCGAGTGAGTGCGGCTCTGGAGCCACAGCAGTTGACAGGAATAAGAGACCTTTAAGAGAGACCCTACGGACTGGCAGACTACCAGAGTTTACCAGTCCATAGGCGCTCTTAAGGGCCGGCAATACATCAGCAACTCCTCTGGTGTTGCAAGTGTCCCTACGGACACTCCACCACTACTAGACAAACCACTAAGTGTCCACCAGTGGTTTATCTGCGCGCTTGCCGACATAAACCATAAACAAAAACACTAAAAAACGTGGCTAAAGACCCCAAATAAAGCTCTTAAACATTCACAAACATAAATACAGAGTTTTCCTAAAGAATTTATCACCGGTTATAAAGTGAACTATTTTATGGCTGGCTCCCTGAGTATGTAATGAATCTGCCTCGTAAAATTAGAACAGTCTAGCTTTTGGAGATTAGCTCCAAATTCTTGTATATTTGGTCACTCTAGCTTTCGTTATTAAGCCGGACTAAATTCATGTGTCGTGTGTTTATCCGACGAAATAGGTGGATATTGTCAATTTCCTGTCTACATTTTTATAGTATTCAGTAGAATTATATTTAATTATTTAAAATAGAAGGTTAAAGACATTCTTATAATTAAATTTAACTAGATGTCGCTGGCATTTCTGAACTGCCGATCTCTGATAAGATTATTTTTATATGTATGCTTGACTGGCCAAATCCCCGCTAAAGACCCCGTTGATTTTGAAGAAAATCACCCACTGTATTATTACACCAGCCTTATACAGTGAATTCAAACCCAAGTACCATTTGTCGGGTTCATAGAAATGCCTTCGCGTACCCTATGGCCGGAAAACCATATCCTGCGGACTTTGAAGGACATAGGTACGCTTTATTGAGGCCCTTCAAAAAGGTCAAGTGCATAGTACTCGAAACCAGCACGCGTGCTTGACGAAAAAGTATGTAAGGTTTGCACGTGGCATTATGTACGTTCAGCCTATGCCCTTAAGATAGGCGTGAAATTATATACATACTATATATTAGCTGTGTACTTTATTATAAAATCTGCGGCCGTGAATCATGAGGTCTTGGATTCAGTGAATCTGACCTTCATAAGTGTAAAAAAAGGTAATTATAGGTGTGCTAGTACAACTCTGCCTACCTTATCGAAGGACAGACGTACTTAATGGTATGTCGTTGGTAATCAAGTCAAATGACTTTTAAACCAACAAGGCCATATAAACTCTATTAAACTAAGCTTAAAAAGGTGGTCTGACACCATAAAACTTTACTCTAACCCATAAATAAAGTCACCTGACTCTAAATTACTGGCATTTGCCACTAAATTACATCAAACATGGCGCGTATAGTGTTATGTGTGACCTCACACCATGAAATTCAGGAATCTTTTGTTTTATGGAGACCTTTTTTATGGCCTCCGTTTGGCGGCGTCCACGCCCGCCTTTTTGCAACGTAATTCGTTTGTCGTGTTCTAGTGATGTTAAATTATCGATAAAATAATTTCGAATGAATAATGCTGTTTTTAATTTTTAAATTTAGATTATAGACTTAAACTTTTTTACATGCATGATTAAATACGTCTTCTAGTAAGCGAATTGATTTATTGAAGTTATTCGTTGTAATATCAAACAGTCGACAGTAGATTTCATTATTAAGATAAAAGGTAGTCTATGCCCTTCCTCAGGATGCAATCTATCAATTTTAACGTGATCTGTTTAGGGATTTAGGTATGAAAATGTTACAGGCAAACAAACAGTTAATTTTGCATATATAATAATAGTGTGGATGTATTAGTTTTATTTCGTTATTTTGTTAGTGATTCTAAATTATTCAGATTGTAAAAAATATGTATGTAGGTAGTATAAATTTAATTACTTTTCAAAGATTTTGGAATAAATTATTTTACTCAGTTCAAGAATGTGTAATTAACATTCATTATTTTGAATTCAAATTAAAACATACCACAAATAGCCCTCATTATAATTCATCGTACGAGTATATTCAGTTTGAATTGATAATGCAGTAATAATAATGTTGGTATAGAAATAACCGAACCTCGAATGCGTATCTACATTAATTATTTAATTATTTATCAATCACATCATTTATGTTTTTTACGTGTTTAATTAAATAAAAGCGAGTTACGATTTACGGCAGAATTAAAATTTTTAATAAAAATATCCCTGGTTGAAATTCACAGATAACTTTGTGACTTATTTTACTAGAAAATGTTTTTTATTCAAATAATTCAAGACTATTGTTAATATAGTATTATACTTGAACACTTATAATTACGGCAAAAATAAATTCAAAAATAGCTACAAAATAAATAAAAAATACCGCAGAATCAATGTTATATAATTTATTCAACAAAATGTCTATGTAGGACCCAGTTTTAAAATTATAAAATACTTATAATACTTAATTAATGTAACATAATCTAATTTAACATAACATACCATAATGCCTGTATTCCCCGAAGGGTTAGGCAGAGGCGTACTAATGTACACCCACAGTTCGCCGGTATGTTTAGGTCCCATGTAATAGGGGGCGAGCCTATTGTCATTAACCGGGCACAAATCCGAGCTCCGAGCTGCTACTGAGAATTTCATAGAAAAAACAATAACACTTTGCTCGACCTGGGGATCGAACCCAGGACCACTAGCGTAGCAGTCGCGCTTGGGACCACTAGACTAATGAGGCAGTCTAATTTATTGAATAGAAAAGTAGTATCTATTGTATAGATAAGTATAATAAATGTATAGTGCTCCAATTTCTATTGAAATCATAATTACTATACACAATGGAAAACCTTTTGATGGAATAGTAATAACTTCTAAAAAAACTTGTTCGATTATAATGGAGCGCCGAAAAATGTTTACTAATAGCTTTTTGTATATAAAACTCATTTTACTTTGAAAGCACGATAATTTACTTGCTATTTGTGACATCGAAAAATGTGTACCCATTATGATTGTTAAGATTTACTTGAATTATTTTAAAATTTATCGAAAATATATTTTATAAAATGTTATCGAAAGATTTACTTGAATATTAAAGATATCGATACTCTTTATGTTACATCACTAGATCAAGTTTACGCAAGGGTATCTTCTGTATATATAGACGGACATTTACATACAAATGTCGGGTAGTACTGCGAATGACATAACATTATACTTCAGGAGAGAGCGCTTTGGGGAATGCGTCATCTTTAGCCGACTAGGAAGTTATCTATTTAAAAATAATATAATATTACATACCATCACGCCTATAGTCCCTTAAGGATTAGCAGAGATGTAAAAAAGTATTTTTCTTTCTTTCTTTCTTTCTAGATGTGGTAATCTAAACAGTTTGCCGGTAAATTTTTGGTGCCATGCAGCGACACTATTCCCATTAACAGAGCATAAATCCAAATTCGGAGCTGCAACTAAGAATTTACTAACAGCCAAACTCAATAACACTGCTCGAAAATAGAACTCAGAATCTCACACTCAGCAGCCACAATTTGCGGCCACTAGACACCATGGACACCAGTCATTTAGCATCGGGACTTCAAAATATGAGATACGTCCGTTTATCAATTGGGCTTGATCAACCAGAGAGAAGGGAGGTTGACTAACTATAATAATTGTGTTCCTTAAGGATTGTTAACCCTTCTAATATCTATTTATTATTTTGTTACAGGTACAATAAAGCTGAAACGTGTACGTAAACAGTTCATTAGGGTTATTGGTTCATAGTTCATCATTCATGACGACACCTGGCTTCGCAACTGAGCGATCGGCTTCTGCGCCACGTGTATGATGTTTCACGTTTGTATGACTTACAGATAGTTGTTCCGGGTTTGGACGTTTGTGTATTGTGAGAATTTGTGTTTGTAAAAGCACTAACGATATAAGAAAACATCCTATCTTTTTAACTGTTGCCTATGTTTAAAATAAAATAGAGTGTACTATATTTTGGGTGAAGATACTAGATACTGTCAAAAAAATATAATAATAGTGGCTACATCAAATATATATTCATATAACTGGCCTTAGGGTTAAATCAATTGGTGTAATGGAGTAATTGGATAATTGGTAACATTGTGGAGTGCAATAAACGAATTGAGTATTGAGTATACACATAAAAAATCCTACTAAAATAATATTTTTTTATGTCGACTGTTTTTCTTTGCATACGAAATGAAAATCTTCCTTATTCCTCTTGATATTGGCAACCATAGCTTGCATGTGCGCTTGCGTTTTTGAAGCGGCGGTAGCCTAATGACTAGGGCGTCGGACTGGCGATTATGTGGTTGCCGGTGCGAACCCACCCATTGAACTACCGACGTGAACCCACTCGTAACACAAGCATTTAGCTTAGCACGAGGGGTTATCAAGACCACGACCCACATTACTAGTAAGCTTTAAAAAAAAAATCTTTCTTCGCGTTTGTTTGCCCAGTTTGTTTTAGAAATCACGAAGACTACAACAAAGTGCAGGAATTGGTGGGGTACAACAAAGTGCAGGAATTGGTGGGGTATTTAGGAATTCCGACCCATTGACGTATTGCGCGTAGCTTGGGGCGAAGAATGCTTGCTCTGTGATTATTAGTTATTCTGTAATAAGACGTAACACAAATACAGTTTTTCTTTCATATATACGGCCTAACTTTAGCCATATTTTTGTGCAATGAATGTTCTGAGATAATACCCTAATGTAAGCATCTAATATTAATATGTAACTAGCTGCCGCCAGCGGTTTTACTCGCTTCACAAAAGGATTTACTATAACCTGGCTTCTAGACGGCGCGTGGTGTATCAAGATGAAATATGAACCAGATTTTAATTTAGACCTCCAGCAAAACGACTGTGAACCCGCATCTAATTTCATGCAGAAGTTTTTGCGTGTTACTCGTACAAACATACAGACAGACAGACAAAAATTATAAAAATTGTTGTATTGGCTTCTGTTGCTCTAATAAACATAACATAACATACCATCACGCCTGTATTCCCCGAAGGGTTAGGCAGAGGCGTACTTAATGTACACCCACAGTTCGCCGGTATGTTTAAGTCCCATGTTATAGGGGGCGAGCCTATAGCCATTAACCGGGCACAAATCCAGACTCCGAACTGCTACTGTTAATTTCATAGAAAAACCCAATAACACTTTGCTCGTCCTGGGGATCGAAACCAGGACATCTAGTGTAGCAGTCGCACTTGGAAACACTAGACCAATGAGGCAGTCAGTTGCTCTAATAAAGACCCTCAATATAAGTTTTTCTTTAATGTACAGACGGCCTCTTTGCACCAGACCTTTTTCATAACCTTGATACACTCGGCTGTGTTCCAATAATGGCAGTACAAACAACAATATTTAGCTCTAGTTTATTAATTTCCTGGTTTCTGATACCTATTCTAGAGTAAAGGGGGTGATCACGTCGAAGCGTCTTTTTTATGTAATTACTTTTTACAGGGTTTTTTAAAGTGAAATTCTATCGTTAATGGTAGAAAAATAATAGATGAAGTGTGTGAGTCATATTTATTGGTCTTTTAAAACATTAAACATACCATCACGTCAGTATTATTGAAGGGTTAAGCAGATTGTAGTGATGTAAACCCATAGTTTTTAAATAACTTTAGCCCGCTTTTAGTGTTTCTCCTGTATCGTAAGTGCGTTTACATACACAAATTTACACGCACACAAACGACCAGACCCGGAATAACTTCCCTGTAGATCATACAAATATTTGCTCCGTGTGGGGATCGTACCCACAATACGTGGCGCAGAAGCCGATCGCTCAGCAGCCGCTACGCCACACATGTCATCGAATTGTGAAAGCGGCGGTAGCCTAATGGCTAGGGTGTCGGACTTGCGATCATGTGGTTGACTGTTCGAAACCCACCCATTACACTACCGATGTAAACCCACTCGTAACACAAGCGTTTAGCTTAGCACGAGGGGTTAACAAGAATACTAGTAATGTGCGACACACGTGCTAGTAAGCTTAAAAAAAAAATTGTCCTCGTATTGTCATTAAATCGGGTACCTATGTAAATTCTGTCACTAAGAATTTCAAAGAAAACTAAAAAAAATTGCTTTACCTGGGAATCATCTGCAGGACAATACGCTCAGTAGCCACGTTTGACATCACTAGACTAGACCAAGAAAGAATCAACTGTTTATCTACATTCAAAAATAATCATAAATTTCAGCACACTGTCTCCCGGCCTATTCAGAAAACAAGCTGGAAATGCCGGACTATTAACTTAACGTTTTATATGTTACTATGATCGATACAATATGAGTTTTGTTTTACGTAAATAAGGTTCAATTTCGCTGTTATGTGTCTAACAATGGTTGTCACAAACATTGGGCGGATTTCAATGGCCGGCTTACTGAAGACTTGCTTTTGTGAATAATGTGGAAATTTTGCGGCCGTGTATATTGTGAAATTGGGTTATTAAAATTCTTTGTTAAAGCATTTATTGTAAGTCAAAAAGTCAAATAACGCTTACGTTATTCACGTGGGAGAGCCATGCTTCGGCACGAATGGGCCGGCTCGACCGGAGTGATACCACGGCCTCAAAGAAACCCGGCGTAAAACAACGCTTACGTTGTGTTTCGCCGAGTGAGTGAGGTTACCGAAGGCCCAATCCTCTGTTAAAGGTCGGCAACGCACTTGTGACTCCTCTTTTGGTGTTGTGGGTGTCCATGGGCGGCGGTAATCGCTTACCATCAGGTGATCCGTCTAATCGTTTGCCCTCCTATCCCATAAAAAAAAAGGTTGTGTTTCGCCGAGTGAGTGAGGATACCAGAGACCCTTACCCCTTTTTAAAGGCCGGCAACGCAATTGTGACTCCTCTGGAGTTGCGAGTGTCCATGGGCGGCTAGATGTATTGCTAGAGGTCTAACTTAAAATCTAGTGCTTATTTCATCTTAATACGCCGCCTAGAATCGGACTTATAGTACGTGAATCTTTTTGGGACGAGAATGAAACTGCGAGCAACAGCATCTAGTGAACAAATAAAACAAGGTTACCAGGACGTGCTGTCGATGCTTGTCCCGAATGGGTTACCAGCTCAGCATTATGCTAGGCGTATAACAAATATAGTGGTATGAATGGGGTGGAGTGATGGAATAATATTCTGTAGGTGTATAGATTTTTGGGATGTTATGTGTCATTCAATTTACTTAACTCGATTTTCAGCTCGAGCAGTATTACTATGAAATTTTCAATAGCAGCTTGGAGTTTAGATTTGTACCCGATTAATGGCAATAAGCCGGCCTTTTATTATATGATACTGAAAATATCGACAATCCGTGGGTGTACATTAGTACACCTCTGCCTAACGCTTCGGCAATATGTTATGTAAACATCAGCAAAACACAAAATGGTTTACTGGAACCACACAACACACAATTAAGTGGCTAAGGTATACAAACTTGCAAGTTAGCATACATTTAGTGCATCTAGCTTTGTGGAGAACCTACATAGCTCTGTTTAACACCGAGAATACTAGATTACTGTTATTGTTACGAATTTCTACTCAGAAAGTTGTTGTTTACTTTTCAGTTTTGGATGTCGAAGTAGTGCTTCAAATCTGACGTGGACGAACTTTGGGAGCCGTGTACAGTAGATTGGAATTTCATAACGATAGGTATTATAATATATATATATTTTTTTTGTGGGATAGGAGGGCAAACGAGCAGACGGATCGCCTGATGATAAGCGATTACCGCCGCCCATGGACACCCGTAACACCAGAGGAGTCACGAGTGCGTCTCCGACCTTTTAAAAGGGGATTGGGCCTCCGGTAACCTCACTCACTCGGCGAAACACAACGTAAGCGTTGTTTAACGCCGGTTTTCTGTGAGGCCGTGGTATCACTCCGGTCTAGCCGGCCCACTCGTGCCGAAGCATGGCTCTCCCACTTAAAAACGTAAACCATTAACATAGTTAACATAATTAATCCGTTATACTGTCCCACTGCTGGGCACGGGTCTCCCCTCAAAATCTCTCAGACGTGCAGGTTTCCTGACCTACCTACCTACCTATCCCAAATAGGTACCTACTGGTTTCTGGCACTTACGCGAACCATCATCATCGTCCTATGTGTCTACTGCTGGACGCAGGCCTCCCCCATTGTGTGCCATTTCGCCCTGCCATTGACGAAATGAGATATTAATATTATACTTGAACACAACAACATCAACAACACAACACAACACTTCAAATAACTGCCTCGTTAGTCTAGTGGTCCCAAGCGCGAATGCTACGCTAGAGGTCCTGGGTTCGATTCCCAGGTCGAGCAAAGTGTTATTGGGTTTTGCTATGACATTCTCAGTAGCAGCTCAGAGTTTCGATTCGTGGGCCTCACCCACTATTACATCGGACCTAAACATACTCGTGAACTGTAGGTGTTACATACAACTCTGCCTAACTCCTCGGGGTACACAGGCGTGATGATATATTACTCAAAATACTCCACACAACCCCTACGGTAGTACTCTGCATTACAATTGCGATGTAGATCGCTTAATTGTCCATGCTGCACTATTTATGCTAGTTCAACTGTTTGCAGCCGTTTGCATGCAGCATCCGAGTTTAATTGCATGTCACATGATGTTACTAATGTTCCTGCAAGATATTCGAATGGTTTGCAGCTTTGGCCATTGATGTTTATAATCTGCGCTATAGAATTATTGCTGAGTAGAGATGGGTCTAAATTTAATAAGCTGCTAAATTAACAGTGTTAATTTTTTTTAGTGTCAATACCTGTTAAATAATTTCTAAGATAGGTTTTACAGTCACAAAATTTTGCAGTCACAAAATAATGAATGAAAGTTGAAACAGGCTATCCGTGGCAGAAGACGCGCGCGGGCAATGCAGTTGTTTCTTTCTTTCTAAGACAGACTGAACAGACGGATCTATGTTTGTCTCGCTTTATACTATGAACAAAACATACCCAGCAAAAATGAAAGAAAAGACACTATGATGTTCCATCTCAATTGCATTTTTTATTATATATACGTTTTATTTTACTATATTTACGTTTTAGGCCTGTATGTGTTACGAAATATAGCAGTTGCTCACAATAGCTATTAAATGTAAGTGTTTACGTTCTAAGGCCCTAACTTAATAATGTTAATCTGTATGTCGCACCTTTGCTTCAATAACGTGTTATCTTGAAGAACACAATTTTACAGTACGGTATTAAGAAAGTTTTTATAATACATACATACATACACTCACGCCTTTCTCCCACAGGGGTAGGCAGAAACTATAGACTGCCACTTGCTACGATTCTTGCATACTTCTTTTGCTTCTTCCACGCTTTTATAATAATAATAATATTATCAAAACATTCTTATAATTTCAGAAAGCTTAGTTATTTAACTATATACTTAATCTTAAAATAAAATAAAAAAATATTCGTTTAGGTAAAATCGTTTTTTGTAAGTTAAAAACAGCTTACTGTGAGATTGTGTGTTTTCAAGATAACACGTTATTGAAGCAAAGAGGCGAGTGTTGAATTTTAGCAGTTGCTAAAAATAGCTATTAAATATAAGTGTTAAATATTATTAGCATTAGCATTTAGCAGTGTTATTTTTTTTTAACGTCTAAGCCCATCTCTATTGCTGAGTATTTACCAAGTTGATTGTGACAGCCAGTGGTCGGCGTGTGATAGCCTAGTGGTTGTATACAATGTAAGGCAATGCCTTAAAGGGCTTTTTGAAGAAAGAGCCATAGCGGCTTTATGTAGACCAGTTCCAGTTGATGGCACGCATGCATCAGTCATTGGGTAGCTCGCCCATAATCTAGGGAGCCCCCGGGAATCTAGGGAGACGACCCGTCGCACGACGATACTATATCATTGACCATTGAAACTGCCTCATTAGTCTAGTGGTCCCAAGCGCGACTGCTACTCTTGAGGTTCTGGGTTCGATTACCAGGTCGAGTAAAGTGTTATTGGGATTTTCTATGAAATTCTCAATAGCAAATCGGAGTTTGAGATTTGTTGGATAATGGCAATAGGATCGCCCTCTATTACATGGGACATAAAAATACCGGCGAACTGTGGGTGTACATTAGTACGCCTCTGCCTAACCCTTCTAAGAATACAGGCGTGATGCTTTGTATGTAAATTATCTTCAACTTTCCATAATCATGTGCGTATTCATTATCACGCGCGAGAGAGAAAATCTGTACATCTGAGAGGTTTTCTCGACGGCGTGTGAATTCTGCCAACCCGTATTAGGTCAGCGTGGTGGACTATAGCCTATACCTTCTCATTCTGAGAGGAGACCCATGTCTAGCTGTAAGACAGTAAATAGATTGATAGAACAGAAAGCAAATGTAGTTTTTAGTCAGTACGAGAGTAACATACTTTACCACCTCAATTTTTCTATTGAAATCTTGCTTTTTGCTATATTTCATGTTTCTAGGTCAATGGAAAGTACCCTATAGGTTTTGATTACTTGGGAGTGTCAAAATATGCGGCATTAATGTCCATATTTTTTACTGCGTTGACTTAGAAGCTTGGTGTATTTACTGTTTTATTTGTTATTAATTTCAACTCGATACCCCCATGCGGTCCTGAGGAAAAGGGACTTATCAGTCATTGATAGACAGACGACAAAACGAAAAAGAAACGAATAAGTGTTCCTTTTTCCTTTTATGGTGCAGAAACCTAAAAATGAGGATGATTTATATTCCTTCAATGCACTACGCTACTTTACAAAATGCACAGCTGGATCCCCCAAATACCATCTAGGATCAGGCATTCAACAGTAAACCCTAAGTCACACGATCAGCCAAGCTCTCCATACATTACAATGTCGGCACTGCATATTTATGTAAGCCACGTCGCACACAGCTATATATCTTGTAAGTTCAAAACGCCAAGACAATCGCGAATGCAAGTGACTTGGTGAAATTGGAAACATACGTGCCTGTGTTTGGTTCGCGTACGCGGAGAATTTTTGCGGTCGATGTGTTGAGAAATTGCTGTGGGAAAATGTAATGTGTGTTTTTCCCCGTGTGGGGACGGGCTTGAATACAATTCATATACCTGGGCGTTGGTGTGTGTTAGAATCTGTGTTTGTAAAAGCACCTAGAGAAAATACTTGTGTTGAAAAGAAAGCTACGTTAAAAAAAATCCTCACTGCCATTCAGGTAGGCATCTCGTGAGAGGCAAGAATATAGCTGACTTGCTCGGTGGTAGGACCTCTTGGGGTTTGACACACTCTAGTGTGTGTTTTGACTTTTGCGCGTGAGAGCCAGTTCCCCAGGTTACTGCTGCTCCGGCAGTCTGCAATCCAGTGGCTCTTACTGCTCGGCAACTGCATCAGCAACTCCTCTGGTGTTGCCGGTTTCCAAGGGCGGCGATGACTAACTACCATTAGGTAGGTAGCACGTCTGCTCATTTGCTAACATTAGTAATAATAAAAGGTCTCTATTTTATTTTCCTTCCATTTTATTTTTGAAAGCTTATGCGGTTGCGTATACCATCTCAAATACAGAAACTAAGACCATGACCCTGACTTAGCCTGGTAAACCAAAATCTTCACTTTTGATGAGTCACGGTATGATTCATGGGCTATTATCCAACGTGCCATTACAAATCCAATATAAGCTGACCTTGCATTGTCTAGTCTTTTCGTACAGTTGGGGGTCAGCTTATACTGGACAATTGTGGTGATTTTACCCCCTGTAGGCCATACAGATATATATACCAACTTACCAATTTCTTAGCTGCTTGGTGGATCATGCCATCAAATGACATCATTTGACCTACTTCTTCGAAATCCTCACTTGGCAGATGTTCAAAACGCTACCTTCCAAATGAAATTAATGTTTTCAAACTCATTCAAGTTTGTAGGCTTTACGACTGCGGAGATTTTGTAATGAGTAAGACCCAGAAGTTTGGGTTTTAATATCATTCATTGAATCAGTTTCTTCTAAGTTGCATTCGATTAACATAGATTTGTTTTGGTAGGCCGGGAAAACAAAGTAAATCAAGTAGTAGTAATAGCACAACTTAATTACATAAACTGCCTCATTGTTCTCTGGAACCCTAGTGGCCATAAGCGCGATTGCTAAGTGTGGGACCTTTACGTGGGAGAGCTATGCTTTAGCACGAATGGGCCGGCTCGACCGGAGTGATACCACGGCCTCATAGGAAACCGGCGTTAAACAACGCTTACGTTGTGTTTCGCCGAGTGAGTGAGGTTACTGGAGGCCGAATCCCGTTTTAAAAGGTCGGCAACGCACTTGTGACTCCTATGGTGTTGCGGGTGTCCATGCGCGGCGGTAATCGCTTACCCTCGCATTGCTCGTTTGCCCTCCTATTCCGTAAAAAAAACCTGGGTTCGATTCACAGGTCGGGCAAAGTGTTATTAGGTTTTTCTATGGAATTCTCAGTATCAATTTAAGTAATTTGTAGCCGGTTGATGGCAATATGTTCGGCGCTCGTCCCCCATGATATGGGATCTAAAGACATAGCGGCGAATTGTGGCTTTACCTCTGTAGATCAATGCCTAACTCTGGAGAGAGATAATGCGGATTAGTGATTTGAATCGGCGTTAGCCTAATTTAGTTATTTTTAATGGCTAAGGCGTCGGACTTGCGATCATATGGTTTCCAGTTCAAAAGTTCGAAACCCACCCATAGCACTACCGACGTGAACCCACTCGTAACACAAGCATTTAGCTTAGTACGAGGGGTTAACAAGAATACTAGTAATGAGCGAACCATTTTGCTTGTAAGCTTTAAAAAAAAAGTGTGATGGTATAGGAGGAAATACAACCTGTAACAGAATAAGCACAGAATAATAGCAAGCTCCAAAGTTTATAAAGAACATTTTGAAATTCGAAACAGTTTAAAAATTCAATAGCGAAACGAATATGCACGTTGTTGCGTTCCATTTATGAAGTTCAAACAACCGCTCCGCTACCGCGCGCAATTTTTTCTCGTACATTTTCAAATATGTAGGTACTAAGTAAATGCTTTGCGTTTCAAATGAATATGAACTACTAGGCTAGCAGATGTAGAAGACGTTTCAATATTAATATTCTACGTGAATTTATTGTTTTTGTAACATTTGCATTTCTAACATGACATACCATCACGCCTGTATTCCCCGAAGGGTTAGGCAGAGGTGTACTAATATCCATCCACAGTTCTCCGGTATGTTTGGGCCCCGGCGGCGAGGCTATTGCCGTTAACCGGGTACGAATCCAATCTCCTAGCTGTTACCAAGTATTTCTTAGAAAAACGCATTAATACTACTCGACCTGGGAATCGAACCCAGCTCTAGCTCTAGCGTAACAATCGTGGTTACGACCACGATTGCAGTTGCAGTTTTGTCTTTAGCTGTCTTCTTTTTGTTTACGGAGGGACACTTTCAAAAGGCGACCGGTCTATGGGAATTAGACCATCAGCACATGAAGATACACTGTATCCTCCTAAAGGACCACCCCAGAACCCTCCCTGTGGTTTTTAGCTGCTTACATACCAAACCATTTGGCGAATAATTACTTATTTATAACGCACTCTACTTAAATATATTAATTAGCGCCCTCATTAGTCCTGAGCGCAACTGCTACGCTAGAGATCCTCGGTTTAAGTCCCAGGTCAAGCAGTGTTATTGGGTTTTTCTAGGAATACCTCAGTAGCATCTCGGAGTTTGAAATTTGTGCCGGGTTAATGGCAATAGGCTCGCCTCCAATTACATGGGACCTAAAATGTGGGCGAACTGTAGGTGTAAATTAATACGCCTCTGACTAACCATTCGGGGAGTACAGGCGTGATGGTATGTCTACATTAATTCGCAGATTTTGTACCCTGCCTGTATATATATATTTTTTTTAAACGTTGCCCCACACTAGGATTTTCTCCTGTATCGTGGGTGCGTTTACAAACACAAATTCTCACATACACAAACGCCCAGACCCGGAACAACTACCTGTAGATCATACAAATATTTACTCCGTGTGTGGATCGAACACACAACTCGTAGCGCAGAAGCTGATCGCTCAACCGCTACGCCAATCGTGTCGTCAATATATATCTCTGTATATACCTTTTGTCAACTGTGACAAAGTATAATTTTTAAGAATTTGATCTAGAGAATGACACTGAACATCGTCGGTGAGAGTGCAATATCGCGTAACTAACACTTTGCTGTAAGGTCTAACTTTGATTAAATAACATTGACAATTAGTTCTTACAGCAAAGTGTTAGTTACGCGATATTGCACTGTCACCGACGATATGTTACAACTGTAATCAGGAGTTCCATGGTTCTTACACCATAAAGCAAGAAAGTTTTTAGTCGGTACAGATTCGACACATATTTTCAATAAGTCAGAGATGTGGGCCTTAGATTCAAACTCGAGACCTAAGCTTCGCCTTTGGTACAAGCTTTAGTAATATGTTGACTAGTGTTGTAAAAACGAGCTCTGAGACAAGAGCCTCGAGCGCTGAGTCAATGCTCATGAGTCTTGAAGACACGAGCCTTCAACGCTTAAGCCCTCACATCGCACGAGTTTGGAGTATAACGCTCGAGTCGCGTAGTCTAAGCTTTCAACGCTCGAGTCTTCAAGGCTCATGAGCGTCGACTCAACGCTCAAGGCTCGGTCTCAGAGCTCGTTTTTATATAAATAATTGGTGACCTACTCCTGGGATACGAAAGCCCAAAGTTAGTCGAAGAGCTGCCGACCGAGAACATTACCTAACTTTTCCCGGTAAACATGCATGAAATATAAAATCAAATATTATTATGCAACAAAATTCTCATCTTCAATATCTAAGAGACACGGTCCCCTTTTCGTTCATAATGTGCCATTAAAAGTTTATGTCTCCACATAAGTACAAAATTCACGATATTATGCCTACGCAGGAACGTGATATGCAATAATCATTAAGCTCTCGTTGCTAGCTCTTAAACTAAATATGATTGTCAAATGACCTTGTTTTTTTGTTGTGACAATCTGCAGCTGTTATTACCATCATACCATCACGCCTGTATTCGCCGGAGGGTTAGGCAGAGGCCTACTAATGTAGGTACACCCACATACAGCTGGTATAGAATAGAATAGAATAGAATAGAATAATCTTTATTGCACACCATATGAGAAAACAAATAAAATATTTTTAAAGACTAAGGGTACAATGGCGGTCTTATCGCTAATAGCGATATCTACCAGACAACCTTTGGATGGACAGGAATGATATGAAAAAACGGGAGATTAAGGGTAGTCCATGGTGTACCAACCAGAAAAAATCCTAACGATTTAAAAGTAAATAAACTACATAAATACAATAATACATACATACATACATACTTAAATACAATCTAATCATATAATATATATATATATATATATATATATATATATAGGTATATATATAATTATATAAATAAGTAGCGAAAAGTAGTAGCAGCGGACATGCAGCATAAGCAGCATTATCAAAAAGGAATTTACTGAGAAGAGCAGATAAGAAAGTACAGAGAATGGCTTGATAGATTATAATAAAAGGAAGGAGTAGTAAATTAAAGTGATAAGAAATGGTCATGTACCAGTTTTTTAAAACCCACTAATGACTGGGCACGTCGTATGGATACAGGCAATGCATTCCACAACCTGACAGCTTGAACTGTGAAAGATTTATCATAAAATTTTGTGGAATGCATTGGCATTTCAAGCCTCAGATCTTCCGATGATCTCAAGTACCTAGTGTGTGTGTCATGAAGGAACTTAAAACGTTCTTTGAGGTAGGAGGGGGCAGCGGGATTAAACAGAATACTGTAAAGTAGTGATAAAATATGAGCATTCCGACGAAGGCGAATTGGAAGCCACTTGAGCTTGGTGCGATAGTCGGAGATGTGATCATATTTGCGTAAACCAAATATAAATCTGATACAAAAATTTTGAAGTCGCTCAAGTTTATCTAATTGCGCTTCAGTGAGATCAGGGTAGCTGGCATCAGCATAGTCAAGGATAGGAAGAAGAAGGGATCTGGCAAGCTCAATTTTGGTGGCAGTGGGCAGGAAATTGCGTAGTCTTCTCAAGGACCCTCCCGCAGCAAAAAGTTTGCGACTTAATTCCTGCAGTTGTGGCCCCCATGAGAGATTTTTGTCAATGAATATCCCCAAATTCTTGACGGAATTACTATATGGAATTGTCGTTCCATCAAAAACAATCTGAGGAACTCTAGAGAAGTCTATCCTGGATGTCCACGTAGGGCTACCAATAACAATAACTTGTGTCTTTATGGGATTCACTTTTAATCCGTAAGCTGCACTCCATTCGGATATTCGTGCCAAGTCAGTATTCACCATTTTAACTGCTTCCGGTAGTTCTTCTAAAGGTGCCTGAGAATATATTTGCAGATCATCTGCATAAAGGTGGTAGGATGACAGAAGTTGGTAGGAAATAGAATTAATAAAAATTGCAAAAAGAAGTGGAGAAAGTACGCCCCCCTGTGGTACGCCGGCAGTGGTATTGCACCAAGAGGAATAAGACCCTTCGATACAAATACGTTGGCGGCGGCCACACAGATAACTACGAAACCAATCATTCGCTGTTGGAGATATGTTAAGAGAGCTTAGTATACCTATGAGGATATCGAAATCGACGGTGTTAAATGCATTGCTAAAATCAAGTAAGGACAGCACCGTCAAATTCCCATTCTCCATACCCATTCTAATGTCATCCGTAATGTTGATGAGGGCAGTTACAGTACTATGTCCACGACGAAAACCGGATTGGAGAGGATTTAGGAGGTTGTTATTACGAAGGAATGAGCTGAGTTGATTATGAATCAGGCGTTCTAGGACTTTGGACAGGAAAGGCAAAATGGAAATGGGGCGATATTCGGAGAAAGACTTTGGATTTGACTTTTTAGGCAGGGGAGTGATTTGGGCATCTTTCCACATAGTTGGAAAGACGCTACAGGATATTGAGTAATTGAGGATATGGCTAATCACTGGGAGGATCTCGTCGAGGATAGGGAGTACCATCTTACGGCTGAGGGAATCACTCCCTACAGCGTTGGATGTTATAGATAGTATGCTACTCTTAACATCACAATCAGAGAAATGACTAAAGAAAAATGGTGAGTAATCAGGAGTTGGAAAAGATGAAAGGTGATTAATTGTATTAGCTTTTGTTGTCCCATTACATTGGGACGAAGAAGAGAAATGTTGATTAAGTAAATCAATGTTAATATTCTTGGGAACAGAGTTTTGGTGCGATTTCCCAACTCCCATAGATTTGAGGAATTTCCAAACCTTGGTTGGATCCCCATTTTCAACGGAATTATGAATGTGGTGGCGTTGGGCATCCCTACACACCTTATTACAGTGATTGCGGATAGCGACATACTTTTCCCAGTTCACCGAGTTGGTACGACATTTATATCGACACTTTGCGGCAGCTTTTTTCTGCATTAAAGCTCTAATGTCATGCGTTAGCCATGGTGCCGGAAAGTGTTTCATCTTTACAGGGTGTACTGGAGCATAGATGTCGTACAGCTGGATCAAATTAGTTGTGAGGTGATCGACTTTGACATCAATCGAATCAGCAGACATAAGACACGACCAGTCGATGTTACCGGCAGCCCTCCGCAGGCCCTCAAGGTCCATTCCACCAAAATTGCGCTGCATGAGTATCTTTGGTTTAGACTTAGGTGGACGAACTTTATATGACAGGTAAATAAGATCATGGTAAGAGAAAGCGTCAGCTGAGCATTGACCGTGCTTAGCAACATGTTGAGTTGAAGAAACAAGGATGAGATCTAAGAGTGAAGGAGTAGAGTTAGGAAAATGATGAGTAGCATCTAGTGGAAGAAAGCTCAAATTACAAGACTGTGAAACAGATTGCAATAGTGAACAACGGGAATCATTTTTCAGAAGACAAGTATTGAAGTCCCCCATTATGATCGTGTGACTGTAAGACGGTGCTAACTTTTCAAGGATATTCTCGAAAGAAGAGAAATAGTCGATACGCATAGAGGGACAGTAGTACACACCAAGCAGTATCTTCATATGACGAAGGCTAACTTCTAAGAAGAGATGCTCGCCGGCATTCAGCGGTGGTGGCTGTGATGACATGTCTATAACTGAGAAAGGTATATTAGCTCGAAGATATATGGCAACACCGCCACCACCCCCAGCCGTGCGATCATTCCTTATTAGTTGGTATCCGGGTAGTGAGTATGAAGTAGAAGGAAGGCATGGTTTCAACCAAGATTCTGATATAAGGATTGCATGGATATTCTTACAGTCAAATGTAGCCAGCATGTCATGGAAATGAGCCGGAATGCTTTGTGCATTAATATGGACTACATTCAGATTCTTGGGAACATCGGAAAAATGAGACTCAAGTGTATCGGCTAGAGAAGGAATGCTACTGAAACTGTCATTGCTACTAATCGCTGAGAAAAAACTATCACCGTCGGTCAATGACTCACAGTCGCTGACATCCATTTCGCTATAAATTTAAATTTAAATAATATAATTTTAATATAAATAGGTATATATGTAGACTAAGTAAAAAGTTATGTCCACCTGCCAGTTGTGTGTTACATTAAGTATTTAATTGAAAAATAATACATTCACCACTACAAAAACCACAATCACTGCAAAATACACATTGCAACGTCCGGGCAACACACGCATGACGCGTGCTAAAATAGTTGCACACAAAGTGCTACAATGGTAAATCCAAGTAATTAAAAAGCTTCTGGGTCAACAGACTGTAAGTATGCACAATAAGTCATGCAAACACAATTACAAAACGCTATTGACATTTACCAAATGTAAATGTCAATTTGACAACTATTAAATTGTCAACATGTCAGTGAGTGTCGCAAACGATTCTTATTCCACCAACATTTCAGTTCATAAATTAAATAATTACAGGTTTTAGTTATAAATATAAAGTAAAAAAGAACAGGGTAGAAAAATATTATCAGAAACGGCATACGTGTAGAAGAGAAATACATAATAAGTACCTACCTACTGAAAGATGAATTTGTTACCCGAACGTTGCAACCCGTATTTATACAGTGTTCTGCCATTATGGGATTACTTTTTAGCTGCACGTTGTCTCCGTGGTTTATCACCTACAGGGGCCACTTTTTCTGCATCTGGTTTAGGCACAGCGATTTTGTTCAGCTCGACAAAGTTGACCAAACGATGACGGGTTCCATCAGGAGCCAAGACATGAATATCACCCTGTTTCGTCCAGCAATTTGCAATGCCGAACCTTTCACGTGCGGCCATAAAAACCTGATGTCGCGACCTTGTCAGGAACTCCGACAGGGTGATGCCAGAACCTTTTAATTTAGTTTTGGCATACCAAATGGTGTCCCGGACATCCATCTCTTGGAACTTGAGAAGTATGGGTCGAGATCTACCGGCAGCAGTCTGACGTCCCATTCTGTGACACCTTCTGATGGAATTTGCTTGCAAATCTAATTTGAGACGATCCCGAATGAATGCCACTACAACCTTGGTTGTATCTTCCTTGGGTTGCTCAGCGATTCCATGAATGAGTAGCATTTTTCTGCGCCCCCTCATCTCCAGTGTGTCGACATCACGCGCAAGGGCCTCCATCTGGCACTGAAGACAATTTAATGCCTCTATGATGATGCCTTTAAAAGAAGTGAAATCGGCTTCCAGACCTGACGCGTTTTGTATTGATGGGGTAGTTTTCTTCAACTCTGCCTCAAATTTTGACATTCTGTCATGGAACTGTGTCATCAACTCGGACATTGACCCCTTCAGTGACTCCATAGTGCAGTTCTTGTGTTTAGTGATGTGGTAGTGAGATAACACAAAACCAGCAAGTGCTTAAGGTCAGCAATAAATATTCATAAAAATATCTTAATAAAAATTTAAAAAACTATTTTATTTTAATTTTAATTAAGGACCACAAAATTTTCGCACCTACTCTCAGAACTACCCTCACTGGTATGTTTAGGTTCCATGTAATAGGGGCGAGTCTATTGCCATTAACCGGGCATATATCCAAAGTCCGAGCTGTTATTGAGAATTTCATAGAAAACAATGGGCTTTTCTGGATATCAAACTCAGAACACTAGCGTAGCAGTAGCGCTTACCACTAAACACATGAGGTAATTGGCAATTTTATACATTACTCCGCGTGGAATAGTTACTTTGTTCCATATGAACTTTCATCCCCTATTTTATCCCCTTGGGGGTAGAATTTATCAAAATCCTTTCTTAACGGATGCCTACGTCATAGTAGCTATATGCATGCAAAGTCTCAGCCCGATCGGTTTAAAATTGACAAAGTTTCATACAAACTTTCATCCCCTATTTTATCCCCTTGGGGTAGAATTTATCAAAATCCTTTCTTAGCGAATGCCTACGTCATAACATCTACCTACATGCCAAATTTCAGCCCGATCCCTCCAGTGGTTTGGGCTGTGAGTTGATAGATCACTATGTCAGTCAGTCAGTCACCTTTGAGTTTTATATTTATAGAGATTTAAATACATAATGTAGATTACGTAATACAATTTCAGTAGATATTGTATTGTTAGTGGTGGTCTATACTTTCTACTTACTCCTGTAGGAGAAGAGCGTGAACTAACTAAAGTAAACTTGTCAAACCACTTTCAAAGATTACCCTCATAAATAAACCGCTATTAAAATATATCTTTATATTATTAAGACATTTCAATTTATATTGTATGTGGGAGGAGATTGTTACACCTACGAGCTAAAGAGAATAAAATTGGCTTATCTATTCAATAAAGATGTGAACTATGTTTATGTGGTTGCATCTCCTAAATTACTGGACCAATTTGAATTGGGTTGGAATTTTTTTAAGATAAAATTTATTTAGGATGCCTACTTTAACCAGTACGTTACGTGTGATTATAATAGTTTGATAATTCAAGGAATTTATAAATAGTCTATAGTCCCTTCTTCCTGTATTGGTGTATAGACGACAAACTAAAAATTAACATGCCATCATCACGCCTGTATTCCCCGAAGGGTTAGGCAGAGGCGTACTAAAGTACATTCACATGTCGCCAGTATGTTTAAATCCCATATGATAGGGGGCGAGCCTATTGCCATTAACTGGGCACAAACCCCAAACTTCGAGCTGTTACTGAAAATTTCATAAAAAAACCTAATAACAATGCTCGACCCGGGAATCGAACCCAAGACCGGGACCAGGATTAACTGGGCACAAATCTAACAACACTTTGCTCGACTCGGGAATCAAACCTCTAGCGTAGAAATCGCGCATGGGACCACTAGACTAATGAGGCAAGGCAAGGAGAACTATGGGTGTGTATGATACGCCTCTGCCTAACCCTTTGGGGAATACAGGCGTAATGGTATGCTTGACTAAAGAATCAATGCCGAAACCTTTAGTTAAACAGATGTGCTTGCAACCACTTGAGGCAGTTAAAACAAAAGAGAATTAATTGATGCTGGATGGATTGATGGCATGGATGCTGTAAAGGATTCGGAACATCGGGAATCAAATAATATCAATACAACGCGATAAAATGCGTAAAAAGTGGTTTTATTTCAATGTCTAATATTCGCGTAAGTGTCAGAAACCAGTATAGAATTAATTAATACTAAGCTAACTACGTTCTTAACAGAATTTAAATATTAGGTTTAATTCCACAAAATCAAGGTCAAAAGGCAGTTCTATCCAATGAAATTGATTGAATAATGAATCAATCAAACACTATTTATCATTGAGTTTAATTGATTCTCGTCTCAACTGTTTAAAATCTAGCCCGGAGCTTACTACAGGAGAGCTTAGAATCCATAGACCTGCCTACATGAAAATATCGAATTTCTGATAGATAAACTTTCAGTGTTAGCTTACAAAACTGGTAGCCTTTTCCCGGGTTAGAATACTGTTCCTCACTGCTACTCAGATAGGCATCTCGTAAGAGGCGAGAAAATATCTGACTTGCTCGGTGGTAGCACCTCTTGGGGTCTGTCTGGCGACCACCTTTACGTCGGAGTCTGTCGTAAAGCACCTCGGTGTGTCGACTTCTTTTCTCTTCTTTCGACTTTTGCGCGTAAGAGCCAATTCTCCCTCGGCTGCTGCGGCTCTGGTAGTCAGCAATCCGTAGAGACTATCATGGGTCGGCGAACTCCTCCAGTGTTGCAGGTGTCCATGGGCGACGATGACTACTTACCACCAGGTTTATAGTCGCCAGCCAGTCGGACCCCAAGAGGTCCTATCACCGAGTAAGTCAGATATTGTTGCCATTCAGATGGGCAGTGTGAAGACGGGTTAGAATACTGTTACTCACTCCACACGGGAGAAGTAACAAGAATGCTGCGGTCTGGTACAACCACCAAACCCCACCGCGTGGCTGTTTCTGAACGGCTCAGTTCAGACACCCACGATATATTGACCGAACTGTTTTCAGCGGGAATCGAGTCTGCTAATGCGGCAGCCACTTAGTCACCCGCTGTGATATTCATGTCGTCAAAATTAGAAAGTTAGTTTATAATAACTGTGAATAGAGATTTATGTCGAGTTTACCCAACTCTACAGACGATAACCTGTCTAATAATGGTAGAAGTTAGATTCTAAACTACCCACGACTGTTGGGGTAAATGTGGAGTTCTAATGGATAGGTACTCAAGCACATTACCGTTAAAGTTTACTGTGTGAAGCTATGTTATAGGTACTATTGTTCTAGATAAAGGGCTCCTATATTATATGTACATGTCTGTCTATTCCAGCCTCCGACTGTACCATATATTATACCAGGATGGAGACGTAAATACGTCATTAAATTAAATCCACAGCCTATACTAGTCTGAGCAATCACTTTACAATAGGAAATAGTATTTATAACCATTAATTTTCACACAAATTTAATGCATAATCAGTCTAGTTATTATTATACCGGGAGAGATCTTTTCTTTGAAATTTTGGGACAATTTGGGCTTGTGACTGCTACGCTATTCAGGGATCAGTTCCCAGGTCAGGCAAACTTTATTTTTATGAAATCTTCAGTAGCAGCTTGGGGTTTCGATATGCTCGCCCCCTATTACATGAGACCTAAACATACTGGCGAATTGTGGTAAATGAATACACTTCTGCCAAACCTTTCGGGGAATACAGGCGTGATGGTAAGTATGTTATGTTTATCTAGAACGTACCATAACCTTTTATTACACTGATACAAAATTGATTTAATAGAGTATATTAATTGTGACGTTTAGGAGAGACCCCATAAATTGAGGTTTTAAAAGCCTATTGTACATGGGTGGTATAATCTTTTTATAGGTATTTTTCTATAGAATACTGTAGCGCCGATGGGGCCATAAATAAGATGTAGTTATTTATGATAACATAATTTTTATCTTGAATTGAGATGTCTATACGAATGGGGATAGCTGGTGACTGATATTCTCAGCAACTATTTAAAACAAAGTTATAAAGCTATTGTAATCATGCTTTTGTTAAAAAGGAGTATCTATGGAGTTTCTTGCCGGCTCTTCTTCATAAGATCCACTTTTGGAGCCGTGTAAGTAGTTTTGAGTTTTCTAAAGTAGGTACCTATTTTAGTGGTGTAATTCAAATAAAAACATTTTGACTTTGATATAATCATACAGTACGATCGAAATAATTGTGCACGTCTGAAGTCACCTGCGAGTGGTTTTACATTGTTTTTTTTTTTAAATCCCTGTATAAAGACAATTGAGGTCATATATGTTTTGGCAATCGTGATTATTGTTACTTATTTCGATATATTTTTGCAGAAAAATACTCATTTTAAATGATTATACCTGCTTGGCCGACGAAACAGACGCGTCATTCTTACTATAACTATATTATGATTCGTTTCTCCCAGTAAAATGAGCTCTCGAGTACAATGTTCAAAACTAGTTGTATCACTCGCGCGTTGTTATCTTGAGACCTCAGTTGTTAAAGCTCAATGTTGAGAAATTTCACTTTGAACGAGAACACGAAAATTTGGCAATGCGGTGGTATCAACATTGGTGAACTCGAAGAGTTACTTCTACCGTACGTACTTAGTTAGAGATAGTAATCATGACATATTCATTCCATTTGGATTAACCTGAAAACCTTTTAATAACATCATAGTTGAGTGTTACAAATCACAAAACATATTTTTCGGACTACTCTCTGACGTGATAACTCTTGTGCGACAGTATATAATATCTCAATGCACAATTCTACTATTTCTAAATGAAAGCCATTCGCTCGCAGTGTTGTCTGTGAAACGTTAATTACATTTCTAAACTGTCGTGCAATTAACACAGTTTGTGAACGCTTCATGAAACATGTATTAATGAAGTTCGTTGCCTCAGTGGTCTAGTGGTTGCTAGCGCGACTACTGACTGAAGTCGTGAGTTCGATTCCCAGCTTAAGCAAAGTGTTTCTCACTGTAAACTTGAAGTTTATTCTTTTGAAAAATAAAGATACATAGACAATAAAAAATAGTTCAAATCTTGTCCGTCTGAAGTGTATTGAGGTATAATGTATTTTGAGGTCGTACTAAGTCAATCCAGGCCATGGACTAAAACAAAATCGACTTCCAAAATTATTTTATACAACAATTATAAAAATGTTGTAAGGTCATAATGTCACTCGTACTTTGAGGCCTATTCTAACCACACGGGTACAGGCCACGGCCTTATACCGCCATTCAAAATGGCCGCGGTCGCGAACCACGACGCGTGAAAAAGCAATTAAAATAAAATAACTTCCCCTCGTAATTCGCTCGAATTCGCCACTGGTTATATTTCAAAAGAGCAAAATTTTCTGTATTAACTTTATCGCGGTTAAATTTGTTTGTTGGCCTTAGAAATTATTTGGCCCTGATCCTTTTAGTTGAGGTCAAGCGTAAAGGTCGGGTTGTTAGCTTAAACTAATGTACTGTTAAGACAGTAACTATCTATGTAGAAAGTTTTATTGCAACCCCATTTTACTGTTTCTCCGTTTCCTTAACGTCTGCCTTCAACATCTACAGCTTGAATCTACCCACTCTTTGCCTATGCCATATTTTCGTCCTGTGCTATCTCGTCCACGTGGGACGGGTGGGTTTTCTTATGTCATCGACCCATCTCGCCACCGGTCGCCCCACACCTCCTGCTTGTCATTGATCTCCATTCTGATATAGTTTGTTTTATGGTCAAATTAAATGTCAATTATAACTTGGTTTTGTAGGTTTGAAATGAGACTTTTATGTTTGTCTGTCGGTCTGTATATCAGCAGACGGTGTCTGTTTCTTATTGTTGAAGTAAATGCGGTTTTATGACCCTAGATTTTCTTAACCGTATTTAAGTATTTAAATAATATATGTATATCATGGCAGACTAAGATTTTACTTACGCCCAGGTATTCTCTTCCAGCGATCGATCTCAGCGACGTCACGAATTTCACGATCAATGTTGGCGTTGTTGGACAGCTTCTATACCAATAAGAAATTTTTAATTACATTGCTTACTAGTCGAATTATCTGTCTCGTGTTCTTAAACGTAAACTGATAAAATTACTAACTGAAAATCCCACTAATAAAGAAGCAAGTAAGTGAAAAAATGCATCTTGCTCAGCTAATATCATATCAAACGATGACTTAAAGCCAATCACGTGACCTAGCTGTGACGGGAAAATTATACCTATTGTCCTTTTACCATGATTTACTGTATATGACATGCTTCAAAATATCTGTAGCGGTAGCTATAAAATCCCCACAGATGGTAAAGCCATTTTCCTTAACGAAGTGTCAAAACACACCTAAAATCTTCCGTAAAAAACATAATCATTCCGTCAACATAAAAAGCACAAAAGCGCCATCTTTATAACTTGTAGCGTAAACGGCGCCTCTAAATCAGCCAGTTTGCATATAATATAATCAAAAAGGCTCCGCTCCCATGAATTTTCACCACAAAAAAATATGAATCTCATTCCGCAAAAGAATTAACAGAATTCCGGACATAATTCCTTCTGCCGTTAGGCAGGTTGGTCAGAAGGTGTACTGACTTGCGTAATCTAATTTATAATGAGTAACTCTCTTGAGAACTACATTTAAAAATTAAATACCTAACATCATTTTAACAGACATTAATTATCAACGCAAAATGTAATATGAAATTTTTTATAAATGCAAATACCAGTGGTATGACCGTTGGACTGCCAAGTCAAAGGTCTCGAGTTCAAACCTCTGACTTTTCGAAGTCATGTGTGTATTAATAGTTAATTATCACGCGCTTAAACGGTGAAGGAAAACATCGTGAGGAAACCTGCATGCCTGAGAGCTTTTCTTGACGGCGTGTGAAGTCTGCCAACCCGCACTAGGCTAGCGTGGTAGACTATAGCGTAATCCCTCTCATTCTGAGAGGAGACCCGTGTCCAGCAGTGGGACAGTATAATGGGTTGATTATGTTTTGTATATTTCATACTATCGTCGTAGTATAGTTGCACCGTAACTAAGTAGGTTTTTTATACAGTGTTATATTATTTATTTCTGAAAATAAGTATTAAAGTAAAATCCTTCTTTTTACTTGTTTTCGTTATTCAATTGTAAAATCCTTATTGTGTTTGCTCCAAGTAATACTTCTGCGATCAATTGTTTTGTGGTTCGAATTGCCATCGGTATCAGAATGGCGTAAACGCGGATTATGCTCGTCGGTATTTTAACGAGCTGCTGTGAAACCGAACAAATTTATTTTTTGTTTACATCCTGATCGAGTTACCAAGAAAAATTGATGATTTACCTTCCTTCCTAGTCGAATCCAAGGCACGCACCTCTGAGTTTTCGATGTCATGTAAGTACGTACTAATAATAATTAGTTATTGTTAGATTAAACGGTGAAGAAAAACATCATGAGGAAATCTATTGCATTGGAAGATGATTTCTCTCATGCCTGAGAGTTTGCCAACCCGCAATAAGCCAGCGTGGTGGACTATAGCCTATTCCTTCTCGCTCTGAGAGGAGAACCGCGTCCAGGTGTGGGACAGTTTAAGGGTTGATGAGCCTCTTGCCAACTTTTGGGTCGGCTTCCAGGCCAACAAGATGCAACTGAATCTCTATATATATTAAACTCAAAGGTGACTAACTGACATAGTGATCTATCAACGCACAGCCCAAACCACCGGAGGGATCGGGCTGAAATTTGGCATGCAGGTAGATGTTATGACGTAGGCTTCCGCTTAGAAAGGATTTTGATAAATTCTACCCCCAAGGGGATAAAATAGGGGATGAAAGTTTGTATGAAACTTTGTCAATTTTAAACCGATCGGGCTGAGACTTTGCATGCATATAGCTACTATGACGTAGGCATCTCCTAAGAAAGAATTTTGATAAATTCCATCCCTAAGGGAATAAAATAGGGGATGAAAATTTGTATGAAACTTTGTCAATTTTAAACCGATCGGGCTAAGACTTTGCATGCATGACGACTACTATGACGATAAAATAGGGGGTAAATTTGTATAAATCTTCTTAGATTTTCGACTGATTGAACTGAAATTAAAGATTGGAGCTACTATAATGAAGACGTCCGCTTAAATAGGATTTTGATACATTCAACCCCCATGAGGATAAAATAAGGGATGATGGAGGGTAAATGTATTAGTTTGAAATATCAGTACCTAATGGAACGAATAAATTAAGACGAACAAAATATTAATAATAATACTTCTTAACGCGAGCGAAGCCGCGGGCAAAAAAATTAATTAATTTCAGCCTATGTAGGGGTAAAATAGGGGATGGAAGTTCATCCTTAATCGAAAAAAAAATTAGTTAACCTAACACATTAATCTGCTTTGCGGCATGTCGGCGGCATAAAAATGGCATAACCGCGGATTATACACGTCCGCCATTTAAACGGGCTGTTCTAAATTCAAAAATCTTCATTCCTTATTTAAAAATGTTTCTTTTGTCAGTTAATTTGGGCGTGACTGTGCGAAATTGGCAGGTCTCAGCCAATAATACTTAGCCGATTTAGTTAATAGAATGTTGTGTAAATCTCTTTGGCTACGGTTTTAGCACGGAGTTATCCTTTGAAGATCTAATACCGCCTTTTGGTTGAGTAATGGCGGGAATTCTTCAACTATTTTTATTAATCATTGTTAAGTTGGCTTTCGTGGTTTGATTTTTGACGTTTTGAAAATTTACGCCCTAGCCATTAGGCTGCCGCCATTATATATATTATTATTTGTTGTCATAATTTCAAAAATAAAATCAAGTAATAAAAAAGGATTTATTTAGTACGAACATACACACAAACAAAATAAAAATAATAAAAAAACATTAAGGAGGTACATGTGTGCCATACGTACCGTCAATTTATTCTATGGTTAGGCAGAGGCGTACTGAGGTGTACACAGTTCTCCGGTATGTTTAGGTCCCATGTAATAGGGGGCGAGCCTATTGCCATTAACCAGGCACAATTCCAGACTCCGAGCTGCTACTGAGAATTTCATATAAAAACCCAACAACACTTTGCTCGACCTGGGGATCGAACCCAGGACCCTCTAGCTTAGCAGTCGCGCTTGGGACCACTAGACTAATGAGGCAGTCAGGTCATTGTCATGTGTCAGGCATTCAGGTCAAAATGTCCGGCTAAATATGAATCTGTGTTCGGTTTTTCTATGTTTGGGCTTGGCATCCCTAGTTGCAATAAATATTAAGAAGTAATTTCGAACATTTATGACTGTTATAAACTTTCCATAACCGAAAACTTAAATTAACAATGCGAAGAGAGGTCCAGAAATAATTTTATAACCTGCGGCGGTTCTAAAACTCGGCGAGTCTACAGATTTAATTGAAACTATGTATAATTAATTGAAAAACGGAAAAGTTATGGCGCCGACTTTTGATTATTAATTCAAAGTGTTTTGTAATTAGAAAAACAAATAAAGCCAGCGAGCTGAGGAAACTAATCATTGTTTCAAGTTTGGTGCAATTTATGAGAGTTATTTTAGTGAAGAAAAAATTCAACCGCAGGATTCAAACCTGCGTCTTCTGGTTGGAGTCTGCGTCTCTGACCGCTAAGCCACCGCGAGTCCCACCCGCTTGATCGAAATTTGCCTTCACATTCTGAATTTACGTCATAAGGTGACGTTGGCGACATCTATTGAAAAGCAATATACCTTGCTTCTCATTTGACATGACTTACTTTACAGTTAGTTCGATATCGTACGATGCCACCCTACCTTTTAACTATCTTTTTGTGATTTTATTATGAGAGTTTTTTTACACAATTTTGGACACTTTTTTTATACCACTAAGGTGGCAAACAAGCATACAGCCCGCTTGATGGTAGGTGGTTACACTTTATGTATTTTTATTTCGATTTGAGGGGCAAATGGCTATATAACTGCCATAAAAGTCTAGTAGTCCCAAGCAATACATTGCTAGAGGTCCTGAGTTCGTTTTCCAGGTCAAGTAATGTCTTATTGGGTTTTTCTATAAAATTCTCAGTATCAACTCGATTTGTGCCTTGTTAATGGCCCTCTATTACATGAGATCTAAAAATACCGGCGAACTGTGGGCGTACATTAGTATACCCCTGCCTAATCCTTCGGGGAATACAGGCGTGATGGTTTGCTATGCAAGTATGGCTTTTCCGCTCACAGTTCATCTCTTGGTCGCTTTAGTGATAAAATGCGGCGATAAAATCAGAACTATGTTCATTTATAATACTTTAATAAATCACACGCTCTCGTAAGCATATGTTACGACAGACAAATTCTTAGTAAATACTCTATAGTATACAGGTTGTCCCAGAAATCGACGTGAAGCCAGAAGCGAGTAACCGGCCAAGTCATAATCTATATCTATACTTATAATAAATCTGTAGAGAGGTCAATTCTGTACAAGAAATATATTTCCAAAATAACTATCAGCGGGTAATTAGTGATCGATACTGACGCCAAAAATGCAATCAGTAAATTTTTTTCTGTCTGTCTGTCTGTCTGTCTGTCTGTCTGTCTGTATGTTCGTTATAGAAACAAAAACCACTCGACGGATTTCAACGAAACTTGGTACAATTGTTCTTCATACTCCTGGGCAGGTTATAGTATACTTTTCATCACGCTACGATCAATAGGAGCAGAGCAGTGAAGGGAAATGTTGGGAAAATGAGTGATCATGAGAAAGGTTTCAAGCTATAAAACATCACGCTACAACCCTTAGGAACGGGGCAACGCAGGTGAAACCGCGGGCGAAGAACTAGGGAACAAAGTAACTATTCCACGCGGACGAAGTCGCTGGCAAAAGCTAGTAGTTAATAAAACAAAATCTAAGTAACGTATTTTAAAAAGTCCAAAATCCCATCTGCCAAATTAGATGGAAACAAGATGTCATCATCTTAATTGAACTCCAAAGACCTATTTAATGCCTTTATTTTTATAACTTTTTTATAATATTCTGGTTTCTGACATTTACGCGAATATTAGACATTGAAATAAAACTATTTTTTACGGATTTTATCGCGTTGTATTAATATTATTTAATTCCCGACGTTTCGGATCCTTTACAGCATCCATGGTCACGGGTAGACTAAGTTGTTGGATGTCTTAATGTTGCAATTACTAACAGCTACCTTACATTTTTGTTATTTATTGGCGATCCGATTCACGCAGAACGAGCTCACTGTATCCTTCGGTCTTGCAGTTTTGGGCTTGGATTTTGATTTAATGGAATCTATAATGGGGTTCCAAGCAGGTGGTAAGTATTTTTTTAAATACGTAACTTTTTTTTATCACTATTATGACTTAGTCTCATTGGCGCCGCCAGGATTGCTTTCAGGAAGGTGCACCTGCATTTACACATTATACTAATATATATACTATAATTTATACTATACTACATTATACTAACACATTATACTAAAATAATATAAAATATAGAATTATACAATACTTATTCACGTATATTATTAAGACCTAGTAACCTAGACACCCTCAATTTTTATTTAAACAGTAAATTAACTAAAATTAAGTTTTTTTTCATGTATTTTCTATCCTGATATTGCACTCTGTTGCCGGCGCCGATGCTAGCTTACCCCATTCCTGTTTGACGTCGACTTCTGGGACACCCTGTGTATTTACGTATTACCTAAGCCTACAGCTACGTGAAATATTTACTTAGACATTCGTTAATGGGTATTACCCCGTTGTATGTAAGAGTTACCACATTATAGTAAAGTTGTAATATAAGCAGATATGTTTTCAAAGGGTAGTTAAGTAACTTATTATGTTTGTTTTTTTTATGGAATAGGGGGGCAATTGAGCAGACTGATCGCCTGATGGTAAGCGATTACCGCCGCCCATGGACACCCGCAACACCAGAGGAGTTACAAGTGCGTTGCCACCTTTTATAAGGGGATTGGGCGCTGGCGATTCACGTTGGTTTTCTGAGAGGCCGTGGTATCACTCTGGTCGAGTCGGCCCATTCGTGCCGAAGCATGGCTCTCCCACGTTTAAGTATGTATGTTATATATGACCTTTTTAAACAACGCATAAAGGGGGGGTAAGTTTAACGTTTGTATCTGTGTATCTATCTATTGCATCGAATGGACCGATTTAGATTCAGTTTTTTTTTGTCTGAGAGATGATTTGTTCGGGAGTGTTCTTAGCTATGATTTTAAAAAATCTGGCCAGCAATTTGAAGATTATCAACTCTATTCTGGTTCATGAAGGGATGTGAGCAACTTCCACAGGTTTGATCGATTTGAAATTTGGTATCCTGTTACGTCAACGATATTGCAAGAACATGGTAACCATGTCTTGATGCTGTGGGGGTTTTTAAAATGTAGGTAATGTTATAATACACATAAACTAATATCAACCTATTTTCTGTCCCGCTGGACACGGGTCTCCCCTCTGAGAGTTGATAAGTGTCTAAAAAGTTCCTAGCGTATACAACGTTGCTTGCGCGATTCAGTCGTTGTTTCGTCGCAGTTCCCATCTTTTGCAACAGATGTCGCTAGATGTCGCTTGCTTTTAAAATTAATTTCTCAATAAGTTATACTTATCCATTATGTGTGTGTCACTTTTCCGTTTACATCAAGAACGTGCTTACTATTATTTCCTAAATTATACGTTTCTAGTATATAAAAAAATAATATTTCTCATAATTTTGTTTTGTCAATAATTTCGTCTCTACAATAGAGGGGTTCGTGGCTAAGCTGATCAGCTGACCTGCAAGATCACGGCCGCGGTCTGTCTATGGATGGGTGACCATTTTTACTAAATATAACCATTCCGTGCCTCACACAGCACGTAAATCCATCAGTCCCAATTGTTAAAAGGACATCTGTGACAATCTCAAATAAAAAATATAAAAAAAACTCAAATGTTAGTCACAAGGACAAAAAGCCTGACAACCAGAGTATTGTCAGGATATCGTATTACCCTACTTACTGGAAACCGAAGCTAATATACTTAAGAACAGGCAGATAAGAGGTAGAATTTCTCCGCTACAATGATAGAACATTGCGAAACTTAACATTTATAACATCTTTTCATCAGGGAAAGCGACGCATATCACATATGTATGCCAATGACATTAAATGAATGCATAGATTAGCATTCTTTATTACAATTAGCATTTACATTAGCGGCATCTTCACTAAAGTTATTAAAACATGTCACGTACATGGAAGATAGCTGTTATACTTAAATATTAGATCATTTACGACCATCTACCATCTACCTACGTGGAATTCTAGAGTATATTTTGTCACGTGAGAAATTAAAGAAATCCATTTTGTCACCGGCAAAGTGCAAGGAAAGTTACAATAGAATTTCACACTGCCACCCAGATAGGCATCTCGTAACAGGCGAGAAAATATCTCACTTCCTCGGTGGTGTGACCTTAGGACCTCTTGGGGATTGCCTGGCTTATTTCGGAGTCTGTCGTAAAGCACCTTTGTGTGAGATTTGAGTTTTCCGCGTGAAAGCCAGTTCTCCCTTTCGGTTACTGCGGGTCGTAGTCTGCAGTCCGTAGGGCTCGCTTAAAGCTCGGCAACGCATCAGCAACTCCTCAGGTGTTGTAGGTATCCAATGGCAGTGATGGCTTCAGGTGGCTCGTCTATTCATTTTCGTACTCACTGTCTGACAAGTTTTTTTCTATGGGATAGGAGGGCAAACGAGCAGACGGATCGCCTGATGGTAAGCAATTACCGCCACCCATGGACACCCGCAACACCAGAGGAGTCACGAGTGCGTTGCCGACCTTTTAAAAGGGGATTGGGCCTTCGGTAACCTCACTCACTCGGCGAAACAGAACGTAAGCGTTGTTTAACGCTGGTCGAGCCGGCCCATTCGTGCCGAAGCATGGCTCTCCCACGTAAAATCATATAATCACGTAAAGTCATTGCAAAGGTGTCAAGAAATAAGAAAGCCCATTTTTGTTACCTATCACACATTAAGGTACTACAATGTCTGGAATAGGCAGAAGCCTTTAAGCAATCAAGTCAAACGTTAGTCCAATCGTGCACTCAGCCCGGTACCAAAATTCCTCGGTTAACAAATAAGGACCAGGACCGGACCCGGTTTCAAAATGACCTAGTTGACTGATATTTTTTTAAAGTCTCATAAAATAGTTGACCATAAATACAGCCGAATAAAAAAGGAAACAAATAAGGAAGTATAATTTTTTTAAATGTTATGCTAGAGAGAGAGTGTGACGTCAAACCGTGCGTGCTCCATACAAATTGTATACGCCCATTTGTTTTAATAAGAAAACCGCCTTAAAAAACCTAAAAATATAATGTTATTTGCGAAACAGTTTCGGAAGTCGGTGCCTTTGATTTGATCGAACGTTTTGATTTCGCCACCGACCTCCGAAACTGTTTCGCACTTAACATATTTTTTTACGTTTTTGTAGGAGGTTTAACTTATATTGCGAACCTTTTTTGAAGTCGTTAAAAAGGGACAGAAAATCCTCTCTCAATCTCCACCAAAAATTTGAAGCGCTTATTTGTTAGAACGTTGTTGGTTAATTTAAATTACTTGTGTCCGAATTATATTTTATAAAAAAAATCGATAGGACTGTTATAAAAAAAATCGAACAATAATCAACTAACTACTCTATTCCAAATTTGAAATAGAAAAGTGTCACAAAGATCTTCATTCCTACAAACTTCAATCCATTCCGATATTCATCAATGTTCGACCAACAATGAAAAGCTGTTCGAATGACATATTTTTGTTCAGAACACACAATGGCGCGTCCCATTTTCTATACTTACGTGTCGCCAATTTTGGATGTCCTCTTGTGATAAGAAACGTTGGTACGTTTCGAGTAATGTCCTAAGTCAGGTTTTTCGGCTGGTTGGAATAGCTTTTATGCAAGGCTGTGCAAGTATATTAGCATGATTTTTTTTTTTCATATTGAAAGTTTGTAGGAAAATATTCACGAATGCGAAACAGCTATGGCGCCGACTTGTTTGTTTATCTGTATGTGTGTTTGTACGGATATCACGCAAACATTACTATACAATATTAGAAGTTTTTTTTTATGTGATAGGAGGGCAAACGAGCAGACGGATCGCCTGATGGTAAACGATCACCGCCGCCCATGGACACCCGCAACACTAGAGGAGTCACGAGTGCGTTGCCGACCTTTTAAAAGGGGATTGGGCCTCCGGTAACCTCACTCACTCGGCGAAACACAACGTAAGCGTTGTTTAACGCCGGTTTTCTGTGAGGCCGTGGTATCACTCCGGTCGAGCCGGCCCATTCGTGCCGAAGCATGGCTCTCCCACGTAAGAAATATTACGTGTTATATTGCTAGAAGTCCAGTTTAACATCTCATACATGGTTTATCTTGATATGCCGCCTAGAAGCCGAATTATAGGTAAATCCTTTTAGGATGCGAGGGAAACCGCGGGTAACAGCTAGTGTTGATATGCATATTAAATTCCTTATGTCCTTTTATTCTGGTCATATATGGATGATTTCTTTGACATTCCTTTGTGTAGATTATTACATTGACATTTGTATGCAATAAGGGATAAGTATTAAGGCCACCGCGATAACATTTGGGCAATTCGGATATCCAATGAACATAATACGAATATGAAATTCCCTATACAACGTGTAACTGAATAAGAGCAAGACCTCGAACAGGTCGATTAGAATATCGAGTCATAATTATAATAACAACACCCCAAAGTCATTTCGAGACATGTGCGCAAAACGTGTGGTCGTACCCCAATAAAATTGTACTCGCAACGACTACAATATCGATGCGCACACACACAATAACAATTTTTGTTAGGTTCCAGTTTTCCATACTGAAATATGGCCCACTGATAAATCAGGGGGCCATATTTCAGGTATTTTTTTAATGCCTCATTAGTCTAGTGGTCCCAAGCGCGACTGCTACGCTAGAGGTCCTGGGTACGATCCCCAGGTCGAGCAAAGTGTTATTGAGTTTTTCTATGAAATTCTCAGTAGCAGCTCGGAGTCTGGATTTGTGCCCGGTTAATGGCAATAGGCTCGCCCCCTATTACATGGGACCTAAACATACCAGGTGAACTGTGGGTGTACATTAGTACGCCTCTGCCTAACCCTTCGAGGAGTACAGGCGTGATGGTATGTTATTTTATGTGTTTTTTAATTAACATATTTTGAATGAATTAAACTTTATTTGCGATTCAACAGGAGTTGATTCTGAACAAACTACTTTCAGGTCTTACGTTTATTCTGTTACAGGTTATATTAATAGATACTAGTTACAGCCCGCGGTTTCACTCACGTCCCAAAAGGACTTACTTTACTTGCCTTTTAACCGAATGCGCTAGAAGGAGGGTTAAATGGCTTGACTGATTTTAGCTTCAGAGGCATCGTTAAATTCGTCTTAATTGTGTACTTACCTAATGTCACTCTCACAATTAAGGCCTCACAATTAGCAAAATTAAATCTGTCATTTTTTGCTAATTTTGATGTACCTACATCATAATTAGCAAAATTAAAATGGGCGGTTTTTGGCGCCATATATTTTTTTTCCCTCAAAGCCTATTGAGTGGGGTAAGTGCTTACAAAAATATATATCACCTGTATATCTCATGCAGTCGGAGTCATAGTCTTAAATTGAACTCCAAAGACCTTTTGCCTCCGAGTGTATGTGATTGGTCTTAATGTTTCCATGTTTTTTGGCAGTCGGATATTTTCAATTATTTAAATTAACTTTTTTTTATTTTACACTTTTTAGTTACTTACGTATTTTTAGCATTTCTCATTCCAAGTAATTATAGGCGTAATAAGATGAAACATGCACTAATTTTAAGAAACACCTCAAGCAATACAACTGTCCTTCGCCTGGATTCATCCTGCCTGTAAGTCTAACAAATATTTTTTGATCGAACCCACAACCCGTAACACAGCAGCAGATCGCTCAGCTACGGCAAATGTGCCGGCAAAACTTGTTACACAGAACGTTCACAAACCAGATCGGAAAAAGGTTATGTTCTAGTAACTCCGATCAGAACTTTTATTACGTATTTCTAAAACTATTCTTATATAGACCACCCCGTAACAAAACACAATAAACCACCCAGTATCTAAAGTACCCAGCGATTTCAAATAAAACGGGCACGTTATCGAGTACGATTCGAGCTCAATCGACTCGGGTGTACATAGTTACAGCACTAACTATTGTTGGTACTCGGGTTTACAATGCAGTCATTCGATTCCATTATCGATTAAGATTAATGAACTGTGATGTAGGTGTGTTTTGTTGTTGCTGTGCTGTTGAATTTGAGGTAAAAATATTGATTAATGAATATTGGTCAACTGCCTCATTAGTCTCACTAGACTAATGAGGCAGGGTAGAACCACTGTTCTACGCGCGACTGCTACGCTACAGGTCTTGGGCTTGTGTTATTAGGTTTTTCTATTAAATTCTCAGTAGCAGCTAGGAGTTTGGGATTAGGGCCCGGTTAATGGCAACTGCCTCGCCCCCTATAACATGGGACCTAAAAATACCAGCAATCTGTGGGTGTACCTACTATAATACGCTCCTGCCAAACCTTTCGGGAAATACAAGCGTGATGATATGTTATAAGTATTGATATCTAGAAAATATATTTGTCAACGCATTTTCTTGACAAATCTAAGACAGAGTGAATGGCATAGTGGCTGAGCAAGCGGCTGCTGCTCTTGTGGTCACGGGTTGGATTTCTGCAAGGTACAAATATTTGTTTGGGTCACAGTAGTTGTTAAGGGTTTGGGTGTTTGTGTACGTGAGAATTTAAGTTACATTAAAAGACAACATACAAATTTGAGATGGTTTTTCTTTAAAATCAAAATAAATTTAAATTATAACTTAATTTCATTAGACTCCAAGCTGCTACTAAGCAAAGCTATTAAAAATAATAACATAAATAACACATATGTATTTTGTAACCTAAAAATAGCCAAATTATATAGTGCATCTGCACGTATTATCCAAAGCTACGTTTGAAAGAAAATAATAGTTATTTTACCAGATCTAACTGCACGTAATCATCGGTGAGGCAATTTGTGAGCAATCGGTTACTCTCTTGTTGCCTGTACTGACACGAGACCAATATGTAGATATTTCAATTGCGGTGACCGAGTTCAATACTAAGTTACTTAATCGTAAAGGCCGATACAGAGTATCTTGTGCAAGTCCTACAAAGCGACTACAACTAAGCGATGTGCATTTGCACTTTTACTGAGCAAAATATGTTCATGAATTGGGTATCATGCTAAGATTGGAACGGTTTATAATGTTCACTTTGGTACCTACCACAATTTAGTTAATAAGTACCTAGTTATTATTTTCGTTTTTGTATTCAGGTGTCCTTTACGAATAAAATATATAGTTTTTTTCTTTCTTCTTTCTTTCTTTCAACGAACAGTAGAATTATTTGTGCAATCTAAAAAGTAATAAAGAAATCGGTTCACAATCTACGAAGATATAGCGTAACTTATATACAAAACATACAGTCACAACGAGAACCTCCGCCATTTTTAAGTCGGTTGAAAATATGGTCATTTTACTTCCCACAATATTTTAATCACAATTTAAATTGCACTAACAATAGCTAGTTAATTAAACGGATAATAATCGAACACATTGCTATCGCCTCAACTTGACAATAAATTGAAATGTCAAAGAGTGTAAATTTTTAATCACGCAATAAGCGTCGAATTTACTGTCATTAACGACAAGCCGTATGTCGAAGTGACGGCTTAATTAACTCAGGCTTATTAAAGCATCAATCAGTTGTTTTTATGGGGAATCGGTTAATTGTAACGTTTGTTTTTACTGGGTATAGTTATGGGTAAATTTTATCAGCCGACTTAAAAAAGCAGGAGGTTCTCAATTTGACTGTAGGTATGTTTGTTACGCGATTATTCCGTCAATTATGAACCGATTTTGAAGATGCTATTTTTGATCAGTAGGTCTTACTTCTAAGGTATTTCCATAAACATTTGGTCAAGATATCATCACAAAATTTAGAACAAAATGACAATAACACGTAACGTCCGAGTAAATAATAAAATGATAACGTCGTCTAGGTATACGTAAAGTTTTACTCGCTACTAAAAATGTTGAAATAAAATAACCTTTAAGAAAAAGTAAAACCGCCTTCGAAAACATAAAAAATAATGTTATGTGCGAAACAGTTTCGGAAGTCGGTGGCGAAATCAAAAGATCCGATCAAATCAATGACATCGACTTCCGAAACTGTTTTGCACATAACATTATATTTTCAGGAGTGTTTTTGGGGTTTCACACTTAAAAAGGAAGAATATAGGATCATTTCGTTTGTCTATCTGTAAAGACAGTTAACCAACTAAGACAATATAAATTGAAAACAACAAATTCACATACAATTACATTAGAATGAATTGCAATTGAATGCATTTTTTTTATGCGATAGGAGGGCAAACGAGCAAACGGATGACCTGATGGTAAGCGATTACCGCCGCCCATGGACACCCGCAACACCATACCATAGGAGTCACAAGTGCGTTGCCGACCTTTTAAAAGGGGATTGGGCCTCCGGTAACCTCACTCACTCGACGAAACACAACGTAAGCGTTGTTTGACGCCGGTTTTCTGTGAGGCCGTGGTATCACTCCGGTCGAACCGGCCCATTCGTGCCGAAGCATGGCTCTCCCACGTAAAAAATGCATAGGGATATCAAGTACAAATTAATAGCAAGTACTTGGGTCGGTCGAGGTATCGTGTTCTTGAGTAGAGACGTTGCGTGACTCGGCAAACGTAGTGTAGGACGCATTCCGGCAAGAGCGAGTCAAAACTTGCGAAAGGTTGCTGGTGGAAGCCGGATGCGGCAAGCCGAGGACAGGGTGACATGGCGCACATTGGACGAGGCCTACGTCTATCAGTGGACTGCTATTGGCTGATGATGATGATGGGTCTACGGGCCCTTGGAGCTGTTAAAAAATACAATAACTAACCATCCGCCATGTACATTAATGTGTGAAAAAGTATTAAAAGAAATAAATAACTGTAAAATTCAGTTCGGAGTTTAGACTTATGGGTCGGTTAATAGCAATAGGCTCTTGCTCCAGATGATTGTATATAAAACTCCAATAACTCTGCTCAACCTGAGGTTCGAACTTAGGACCTCAATAAAACTATAAGGTAGTTTAAAATTACCAGAATTTATTTATTTAGTCTCCCTAACATACGCATACGCATTGGGTGAAAACCTGTACCCAATGCGTATTACACCCAATATGTTTAGGTCCCATGTAATAAGGAGCGAACTTTTACACGGTCATAAATCTCAAACTCCGAGCTGCTACTGAGAATTTCATTGAAATACCCAATAACACTTTGCTCGACGTAGGAATCGAACCTAGCGCTTGGGACCACTAGACTATTAAGGCAGACACACTATACTACACTTTTCAAACTAATAGGAACTTTAATTATTAATCTTCATTATAACAGTGGTTAAAGAGAGGTGCTTTTGCGAATGATTTCTATAGTTTAACAATCACAACAAAAGCACACAAATCTGGACGGGTTTTAAAGAAAATAAAATTAAAAGGATACACAGGTAGACTTCGTTTAGATACAATCTGGTATCGTTTCGATCACCGACGTCGCATTCGGCAACTCCTGAGGTTTCGTCTGAGTACTTATTCCTTTTGAGAACGTTTTCGACAGACTCGAGATAGTTATCTGTAAAGGAACAAAGACTTTTGCAAAAGTGTTGCATTGTGAATTCTTAAGAGCTTATTTTATTGAAGGAAAAATTCGACTGAGAATGAGTATTTTATAGAAAAATCCAATAATATAAGAGAGGTAGGGCATAGTGGAATTGAATAATTCCACTCAAAATTGGAGCTGCTCGACTGGGGAAGTACTATCACCTTGCAGAAAATCGTAGCTAAATAACATAGCTCCGTGCTATGTTGTGTTCCTAACGGTGAGCAAGGTCGCCAGAGCTCCGCGGGGAAGCGTTGTGTTGGCAGTTGAGGGGACCGGTGGTCTCTTGTTACCGCCGCTGTCATTCATGGCAGAAAGTCTTCTATGCTGCCAGCCCAACTATTCCTTCTTAATTTACAGTCGCGCGAGTGATACCCCTGGTGTTGCAAGCGTCCATAAGCTACGGTAACCACTTACCATCAGGCGGGCCGTATGCTTTTTTTGCCACCTTTCGAGGTATAAAAAAAAACAATAACAATTAGCTCGCAGCTGTCCGCAGTAGCGTAGCAGTCGCGCTTGGGACCACTAGACTAATGAAGCAGGCAACAAATATTAATATTTTCATTTTTTTTGTTACAGGAACTCACGTCGTGACGTTGCAGAAAATATCCTTAAATACGATATAGTAACTCGATGGATTTACAAAAGCCAATACTAAATTACGCAGTGATACACAGTGCTAGTGATGTGCAAACCAAAAGTGCGTCATATCGATAGATACCGGTAGTGTTGTAGCGACAATGTCGTTCTCGAGGTCGCACATGATCTCCGGGATTCTCTTCAGCATCCTGCTGCAGTATTGCGTCGAGAGCCAGCAGGAGAATCTCATTGAGGAAGCATGTGAGTAGATATTTATATTTTTTTTAAATTAATCGCTCTAATTATTACGTTTCCGCAGTTAACAAGGATACAATTTAGCACAGAGATAGATTAGAGTCTGGAATAACACACTGGCTACTTTTTATCCAGGTCGAATCCAATTTTGAGAACCACGCAGACAAAGTCACGGGAAGAAGCTAGTTCTACTAATAATAATCTTATAAACGTAAAAGTTTGTGAGGATGTATAGATGTATTTGTGTTTGTTACTCTTTCACGCCAGACCAGCTGAACTAATCTGCATAAAATTTAGCACAGAGATAGATTATAGGTCTGGGTATATGTCCCAATTTTAAAGTCCACGCAGACGGTTGCAGGCAGAAGCTAGTGGTAAAATGAAATCTACAAACAACATTTTTATAGGGTCACTCCCCTACGCGTAATTTTTTTGATGTTTGTATAAAAAAAATCCGTAACCAAAATACTTATCTTATTTTTTTTATTCATGTTAGGCATACGCTTGACCGCCAGTTCGCTTGATGTTTAGCTATACTGCAATCTACGATGGAGCGCGTTTGCCGAGAAGAAACTGATTCACTTATTTAAATCATACAACACGCTTTCTCTTTACCTACCTACTCTTACTTCTTACTACCTACTACTACCGTCTACCTCAATACTGAAATACAACTCGTGATACGTGGAATCAAGACTTCCCGTCGGGTTTGGTCAATATTTGCACCCGATTGTTATCTTTAATAGTCTTGTTGTAAGCCTACCGCTTTCAAACGTGCCTTGGGGCTTTGCCAACGATCTAAGTATTGAATACCGCTTGAAATTCTACCCTTACCTTTCAGCAACGAGTTTGAATATAAAAAAGTATATTAGCTACATAAACAAAGGCCCGGGGTGAATAATTTTGATTGATTCCATAATCTTCTTTCTCTAAATTTTGTGCATGTTTTTATCTTTCAATTCCTAGCTGCTGTGCTGGATTTATTATTTGGAAATATCATCGTAGGATATATAATAAGGACTAGTTTTTGTCTTCCATCTAGATTCTACCACAGTAAAATATTTTTTGTGAGAGTCATCTCAATCCATTTTTTGTTCTTTTTATTTTTCTTTTGCTGCCTTCAAAAGTAATTTGTGCTTTAAATTTTATTCAAGATTTTTATTAAAGTCAATATGCTCAGACAAACATACTTTAGAGATCATGTGGTCGTATGCGCAGCTGCTGAGAGAGAGGTTTTGGATTCGATTTACTGATACACCATTAGTTCCAAGTTTTTAGTTCAGACTTCAAGTCATACGGTTGCATTCAAAAATTAACGATTTCTGAGTCTTTTTTGAGACTCTGCTTTTGACGGGAGATGCAAATAGCAAACTGTTAACCTTGCACATGGAAACAATCAGCATAAAATATAAAAAATGCGATCAGAAAGCACACTGGGAACCACCAATTGGATAGGTTATTCGAGATGTCAAAGAAATGTCATTAAAATATACAAATCTAATATTTATTTCCCAAACATTAATATAATAAAGATTTACGAGCAATAAGCAAGAAGCGGTACATTCAATTAAATTCACTAAAGCTATCCCACAAATTAACTATTGACCCTCATTACACCATAAAATAAATAATTAACTCCGACCCCCAATGAAAATAGAGCCACATCTCTTGAACTATAAGGTCGGGATTTACATAAATTTAAAGGCCCGCATAGTCCTTCCTAATTACGTAAAGCCGGTGTCTAAAGAATTTTGACATAATCATGTTAATACCCAATTACGTGTTGATGTTTCTGATGGCGACAGAATGTAATTAAATCCTGGGCGTCTGCCATTTTTCTTGGCAATTGATCACAGTTAATCTTTGAGCGAGTTTAATATTTAATTTTTTTATCATGTCTACCAAAAAATATTTTCATAATCTCGCTAAATCTCGTCCCTTAACGAATGTCTACGTCGTAAAAAGTAATAAAAATTATAAAAAACTGCCTTCGGGAATCGTAGCCCCATTATGGAAAAAAAAAAATTGGAAATTCCAGAATATCTTGCCATTGCCATTAACCGGGCACAAATCCAGACACCGAGGTGCTACTGAGAATTTCATAGAAAAATTCAATAACAATTTGTTCGACCTGGGGATCGAACCCAGGACCTCTGCTGTAGCAGTCGCGCTTGGGACCACTAGACTAATGACGCAGTTTATACTACTAATTTTCCAGTAATTGTAGATTATCCAACTCTCGATCTTAGGTTTTATTCAATTTCAATTCCAAATAACATACCATCACGCCTGTATTCCCCGACGGGTTAGGCAGAGGTGTACTTAATGTACACCCACAGTTCGCCGGTATGTATAGGTCCCATGTTATAGGGGGCAAGCCTATAGCCATTAACCGGGCACAAATCCAGACTCCGAGCTGCTTCTGAGAATTTCATAGAAAAACTCAATAACACTTTACTCGACCTGGGGATCGAACCCAGGACCTCTAGCGTAGCAGTCGCGCTTGGGACCACTAGACTAATGAGGCAGTCAATTCCAAATAACTCTTAAAAATATTGAAAAGTTTGAACTTTCATTACGTGATTTGTGATTACTTTAACTAGTTGAGATGTTCTCAGAATAACGTTAAAGTTAAGAACAAAAAACTAATAGAGTAGTAAGTGGATGAAAAACTTTAAGGACTTCAAGAGATTTATTTAAGTTTGAATTTTTTTTTGGCATCCCTACTAGAGCTATAAATTTTTAGATTGGCAATTTCAATAATAGATTTACTCCGCCGCTGGGCAACTTAAATTCATGCACTGAAAACGCTTAATAAAAATGTTCTGGAAACATCGTTTCAATTAAATTTTTTGAAACTAAGCCAATTGTTTTCCAAAAAAACTATTGAGTCTTTATTTTATTTTTTCAAGAGCCATCCATAGAGGATCCATAGGAGAACTCCATAACCATCACACCTGTGTTTCCGAAGGTTAAGAGGCATACTGGTGTTAACTTACAGTTAAATGCTGTTATAGTGGGGTAGTCTATAGATATTAAGCAGCAAAGTAGCAAGTTTGAACGAAAATTCACTGTTAACGAGACGTAACAGGCAGTGTTCACAGGTAAAGTTACCGTAAAAGAATATTCTACAAATATTATAAAGTTTTTGAGGATGTATGGATGTTTGTTACTCAAACACGTCAGAACGGCTGAACGGATCTGGATGAAATTTGGTACAGAGATAGATTATAGCTTGAAATAGCACATAGACGACTACTTTTTATCCAGGTCGGATCTAATTCTGAAATCCACACAGACGAAGTCGCGGGCAGAAGCCAGTCATTTCATTAAATGAAAATGGATTAACGTTACAGCTCTATTTTTTTTTCTTTTTTTTCGATATAGGCTTTATACGCTACAGCACTAGGTTATTAAATAATAATAACCTAGTGTTGTACTTCACAATATATTGCATTCAAGAGCAAATATTCACTAGCACTATTTCATTTTCGAACGATTTGAATTACTAAGTATCAAGAGTTATTAGACTGTAAGACTAAATCTAAAAAGGCCGCTTTAAACTGAATAGGACTTCATTTAAAAGGAAATATTAAATGTGGCCTGGAGGCTAAAATGGACAATAGGCCATTCATCAATTCCTCTAAAATCAATTAGAATTAGAATCTATAGTAATTCCAATTCCAAATATCGTTCGTTTTGAATGAACGATAATGAAAATTAACCTAAACTTTACCGCTTTAAGTCCACTTTTATCATGCGTACCTACCGCTGAAATATGAAAACGCTACAAAATAAAATTTGCAGCTGCTACTGAGAATTTTATAAAAAAAAGCCCTATTTTTTTTTTCTCGACCTGAGAATCAAATCCAGGACCACTAGCCTGCATACCTCTTTTCTTTCGTCCACGTTCATACATACACAGCCACCGGTTGCGAATACTACACACCTGACTGATTTATGAATCGGGGTATTCCTCGAAGCGCACCTAAAATATTCCTCGAAATGAACCTATTAGGTGCGCTTGAAAATCAAATTAAAAATATCAGCACAATTAATCTAAAATCATCTTAATTATAATATTTTTATCTATTCTTTCAACAAAACAACAGTAGTTACGTCTTTTATTTTCGTTTCACTCTTTAATTTTTTGGGCCTCCCTAATGACTCGAGCGAAAGAACCACTAGCAAAGCGCCACGTCATCGCTAACGTTCGGGAGTATTCGGCAATCTCCGACGCCAGGAACTCCGCCGAAATTGAATGATTAAAATTTAATTAGAGTGACCGTACGACCCGGACGAAAATATCCTGGATTAAGAAAAGGGACTCACGGACAATATGGACTAATTGTATTTCTTTGATTTTAAAAACAAATAAATACACCTACAATGTTATCCTCATGGTAAAATCATCATTTTCATGAAGAAGATAATAATTAGACGTGTTTGAATACAACCGTTTCTTTATATTTTTATTTTAAGTAGATACTTTTTAAAGTTTATGGCAGCATTTTTGACTGTGGACTGGTGTCTTCACATATTACAACAGGTACAGTTAGCATACAAGCTGGGTATGCAGGCAGCTTACAATAACACTGATTGATAAGAAACTAGACACGTCAAAATATTTAGGTATGTACATGTTACTTTTGCCGATTGTACAATACACGCTCAAAAGTCCATAAGCACGCTAAGGATTACATTGCTATGAACAGTACGAACGAGCGCGTTACAGCCAGTGCGTGTCACTTGTTAACGAAAATGAATAGAAGGTCGTAAGTCAAAGTAAACGTCAAGCTATTTGCGTTGTGAGATTGCCTATGGACTTTTGGTCGTAACTGTACATCAACTGGCTTTAGTTGATAGTGCTTTTCAATGCTTGAAACAGTCCAATAGACATCAACAAATCATCGCAACTATACACTAAACTATACACCAATTCAAGGCAAACGTGGTAATTATTGGAAACATAAAAAAGATAACTATTTTTATCCCTATTGAATCTCGTGTGTGTTTCCAATCGAGAACTCGGTTCACTTCGTTACGCTTCACGATCTTAACATTACAATATCATCCTGAAGGGATGTACTCCCTTCAAGATAAAGGATCATCAGAAATTTTCGCCGATTCACTGCCCAAAAATTAATCATCAAATTTTCTTTAGGCGAGCACTAATCTTCGAAGTCTGTGTTCTGTAGATAATACCAGGCCCTTATGACGTACATCTTCTAATTACGAACAAAGTATTACGTCATACTTGGTAAGCTCTCGGCAGATCGCTGGGGTATTAAGACGTTTCGGGAATGTTTTAAATAGGCCGGCAAAATTAAGATGTTCAAACGTTTGAACCGTGTTCTTTCATCGCGTATCTATCTAGCTTTCTCCTGTGGTGTATTTTCATATATAATAATTTCATATATAATAAATTTTTATTTTAATGTATAATAATTTTATTATGTACATTAAGAGTCCGGCGGACCGAATTTCTCTTACAAACGTAATACCGAAATAAATCGTAATTCAAACACATTTTATTCAAACTGTGTTATTATTCGGATTCCGATACCGTTAATCTAGGTTCCTACGTTACCATTTCATCCAAAATACTTCACTGGAAATAAATGTAAGCGAATGCAATTTTTGTTAACTTTACGAAGTTTGGAACGATTTTTCGGTCTTTTATTCCCAGTGAAGTAGTATTAGACGAAATAGTATCGTAGAAACCTAGATTATCGGTATCTTAATCCGAATAATAACAAAATTCGATAGAATATTGTCTGAATTACTTATTATTATTAGTACGATTCTCCTGTTAATCCCGATAAATTTATTTAATAGGTAGATTAGGAAGAAATAGGTAGATTCAGATACAGTTTGTGATGATTATACTTTATATATTTATACGGTATAAACACATAATGCATATCCAGTTACTCCCTCATTAGCTTAGGACCTCATTCGATTTCCAGGTCAACAAACTTAAGGGATTTGTGCCTGGTTAATGGCAATAGACTTGCCAGTTGCTATCTATCACATGGGATTTAAAAATACCCACGAACTCTGGGCGTATATTATTGGCGAATTCATGCGTGACGATATGCATATCCAGTAAAGTACAGAGAGAGTGGTTCTTGCAAAGAAATGAAAAGTGTGATAGGGATTTTGCAGCCGAAGTCACGAGTAAAAAAATTAGTATATGTCCCTCTAAAATAGTAATTGAACCTACACATTTTCGATAGCTTGATCATAATAACGGTCATTTCACAACGAACCAATGAACCAATTTGGTCACCGCATACTTCCTAATTTTGCCGCTAATGCCGCAATTTCCGAACACGACCACCGCCGAATTTTCGCGTGCATTACTCCATCCGGACAGAGGGGGTCGATTGAAATGGTCAGTTATTCATCAATGGACTTTATACTACCGCCAATATAATTATTGGTTATAATGGAAGCCATTTTAGGTGGAATATTTTGGTAGAGGGAGAATATCACACTGTAGGTTTTCTGTTGCCCAAAACGATTGATATTATAAGCAGGGGGATGATGATACATACATTACAGTATTACTGCTTTCCAATGTGGTAAGCAGAGTCTATAGATTTCCTACAAGGCACACCTTTCGATTATTGCATATATGAATCTTGGATTAAATCTTAAACTGTCCTTGTATTTTGGAACATAGATTTTATCATTTCTTCATTTTATGGATTACAAATTGAATGTGATTCAAAAGAGGTTTCGTAGGAGGGCGTGATGATACCTAGTTTTTTTTTTATGGGGTAGGGGGCAAACGATCTGTCGGATCACCTGAGAGTAAGCAATTACCGCTGCCCATGAACACCCGCAACATCAGAGGAGTCACAAGTGCGTTACCGGCCTTTTAATAGGGTGTACGCTATTTTCTTGAAGGTTTGAAGGTCGTATTGGTCCGGAAATACTGCAGGCGAAAGTTCATTCAACAGTTTTGTTGTGCGAGGCAGAAAGTTTCTAGAGAAACGCACAGATGTGGACTGCCAACCTTCAAGATGATGGGGATGGAATTGATGCCGCGTAGAACGATGGCGGAAAGAGGCAGGAGGGATTAATCCGACAATTCTTCGGAGCACTCCCCATAGTATAGGCGATAGAAGATGCATATTGAGGCCACATCTCTACGCAGCGCCATGCCTATAGTTGCCACATATATCATCGCAAACCCCCATTGCTATCTCTATTTTGTACGCTCAGTTAAGCTCGCTATAATAAAATTAATAATTCATGAAAAAAAAATGTAAAATAACTTAAGCTCCGGCGGAGCTTGAATTGCCCACAAAAACGTAATACCGAAATAAATCGTAATCCAGACAATATTCTATCAAATTATGTTATTATTCGGATTTGGATACCGTTAATCTAGGTTTCTATTTCGTCTACTACTACTTCATTGAAAATAAAAGACCGGTAAATCGGTCCAAACTTGGTAAAGTTATCAAAAAATGCATTCGCTTACATTTATTTCCAGTAATATTTTGGATGAAATGGTAACGTAGGAACTTAGATTAATGGTACTGGAATCCGAATAATAACAGAATTTGTTGAAATTGTGTTTGAATTACGATTTATTTCGGTATTACGTTTGCAAGATAAATTAGGTCCGCCGGACTCTTAATCATTCACCATGATGAATATGTATCCGAGTTCCTACCCAAGAGGTTCCGTTTGTCCCAGTTTCATGGGAATTAAGCGGTATTAGAGTTTTTATTTATTAGATATCTATCAAAACACAGATGTCGCTAGGTGCCTGTAGACCTATATCTTTTGCTAATTGTACTTTTATCTAAATTATCGATCGTTAAAAAGTTTGCAGTGAGTCCCTTTACAGCTATGGAATGATGGCTAGTAATAAGTACAAAGGTATTAATTTATACAGTTGGCTGAATTGTGGCTTTAAATAATATTGTGTACACTGCTGATTTAGCACAAATAACTGTACCAACCGCTTTGACAAACAAGCAATGTTTGTTGTATAAAGTTGTGTTGGTATTATTGTTTGATTTAAAATTAAGTTAATACCAGCAAAATGATTGAAAGTTTGATTGATTTTATATCTATGAATGTACTAAAGGAACCCTCCTTCCCGATTTTTCCTAAATTTGTAAATTACTGTTGCCTCTTATATATGTATAGAGAACCTAAGATAACACCACCACGCTTGCATCCATCATTTTGTAATTATTAGGCCCATTTCTCTTATAAAATAACTATAGTCACTGAGACGGATTGTCACTGAGTGGTATGTATAGCCAGTTAGTGGTATAGTCAGGTAGTCAACACTCATACGTGAATGGTATAGCCAGTTAGGGGTATAGTTAGTACCGCGCAGTGACTATACTTACTGAGTGGTATAGTCACTCAATTATATAGTCAATAAGTGGTATAGAATAGAATATTCTTTATTGCAAACCAAGTACAATTGTATACTTAAATCATATAATGGTAAATTTAGTATACTGGGAGACTACTCATTGAGTGGTACAGTGACACTGAGTGACATTCTGAGTCAGTCAATAACTGGAATTGTCATTGGATTGTATAGACAGTGACTGGAATAGTCATTGGGTTGTGTAGACAGTGATTGGAATTGTCACTGAATTACAGTGAATGGTATTTTAAATATACCAAGTATCATGTTAATGTTTTTATCACAAAGTTAGATTAAAACAAATTAGGTTACCCAATTATGAAATATTTTATTCATAACTCTATTTAAGTTTTGTAATTTGAACTAAAACCTAATACTGCAAACTTAGACATTTGCATAAGTTCACAATCAAACCCAATGAATAATAACTCGCCATTTTGGCAAAGCGGCCTCTGGCGGCCATCCAAGGGATTAGTTCTATTACCAACTAATTTGCGACCGACGTACTCGTAATTCTTTTGACATACGACGTAATTTTCAATTCACGCCTGTATCTCTGCAAGGTTTGGCAGAGGTGTACTTATGTACACCTCTGCCACCTCTGCCGCCAGTATGTTTTAGGTATAGGACCTAAAACAGTGAGTCTTTAATTGACATCATCAATAGTTTATTAACCAATTACGGTATCTTAGTTGATTGAATCGTCTGGTGTACCGAACACCGAACCAAAAGATGCAGGTTCAAATATTGCCTGCCTGAGGCCTAATATTATTTTTACTTTTTTTTATAATAATTATAAATTTATAAATGTCTAGTTTCTAAATATTAGAAAATCTAATTATCTAATATCTTACTAAAATGAAACTAGAGTAGATACGTCAATATTATTTATAAAAGCAGAAGAGTCCGAAGGATCGAATTTTCCACACAAATGTAATACCAAAATTAATCGTAATTCAAAAGCAATTTAATCAAACTGTGTTATTATTTGGATTCAGATACCTTTAGTCTAGATTCCTACTCTACCATTTCGTCCAAAATACTTCACTGGAAATAAATGTAAGCGAATTTAATTATTGATAACTTTACCAAGTTTGGAACGAATTTCCGGCCGCTTATTTCCAGGGAAGTAGTAAACGAATTGGTATGATAGGAACCTAGATTAACGATATCCAAATCCGAATAATGACACAATTTGATAAAATTGATAAAATGTTTGAATTACGATTTATTTTGGTATTACGTTTTTGTGGGCAATTCAAGCTCCGCCGGACCCTTAACATTTATACATTTTTGCTTAGACTCCAATTTCCAGAAAATCTAAAAAGTTCTGATTAATTAAATTATTACCCAAATATACATACACCCAAATTATATACCCAAAAATATTAACATACTATAAGTCTGATTCTAGGCGGCGTATCAAGATGATACATGCACCAGATTTAAAGTTAGACCTCTAGCAATACATCATCGAAAACTGCATTCCATTCCATGCTGTAGTTTTTGTGTGATGCGCGTACAGACATATAGACAGATTATATATAATGTACAGACATCGGACTGTTACAATTATTATTATTATTGGTATAGATTACGGAGTAAATGATCATTAGAACTGTGAATTCGCAGATAAAATGTCATGAATCCCATGACTATGAACCTATAGAACAGAGGAAAGAAAGTATGGTTTTTAGTCGGTCATGCAGACGATCCAGGTTGTAAGAAACAGATGAAGCTATTTAAAATGTACAAGAGAGCGACATCTCTTTCTCGCAACGTAAAAATGATGGCGTCAACATGTCATAATACGGCCCCAGGAGGAATTTTCGTGCTACCGTCAATAACAGCAAAAATCTTTCTACGAAATAAAATCCGGAAAATTCTCCTTTAAAATACCGGTGAAAACTTCCCGTCCAATTTAATTCAATTGCTGAGCAAAGATAAAAAGAACTCGATTCTTTGTATCGATAAATTAATAGCTCCGACCCAGTACACTCGAATAAAGCAATCGAGAGGTCCTAAAAATCGAATTGGACAACGAACATCCGTGAACAAAAACACTCGGATACTTCGAACCGGTCAAAAACATAATTATTTTACAAAAAACGAATCAATTTGCTGCTGGATTCTTATAATGCCTTTGCAATTGGAAACGCAATTTAATTTGGAAACAGCCTGTACGTGGCTTGAGTTTTTTGGTGTGAAACGGAATGTGTAATTTTGTCACATAAGGTTTGCAATTATATACAAATATATGGAGATTCGATACACCGTAACCATACCGTTTTATACGATAATTACAAAAACTGCGTGTGAATTGTTGCAAAACATAACATACCATCACGCCTGTAATCTCTGAAGGATTAAGCAGAGAGTACTAGTATACACCCACAGTTCGCCGGTGTGTTTAGGTCCCATGTAATCAACCAACCATGTAACGTTATGTTCTTAATTCTGCCAAGACACCCTGCAGCGCACGCAGACGCGCATATTTCGTAGGCTGCGTGGGAATTCACGTGTATCTTCTTATCTCGGAAGAAATATGGGCATTACATTGTTAAGATAAGGGTGAATTTGCTATATTAATTTTTAGATTAACGCTTCGATTGGCTTCGATTCTGCGCCAGTATGAATTGACCCTAAGTATATCTATGCCTATTTCTCCCCTTTCAATTACCTAATTACAGACACAATCCATGAAACTATTATCTTTTACAGACTCCGGAGATACTATTTTGTACCCAAAATTACATTTTTCTATTTCTGAATCGCGGTTTTCGGGAAGCGATAACGATAGCAGAATGTAAATACTTCAAATCATGCCAGATTTTCCTTGGACTTTAGGCAACATTCAAATCAAAATTCTGAAATAATACGTTATTCTAGTGACGTTTTTAGGGTGGGAGCACCAGTTATGTGCCATGTTATTTCATCTCGGCCCAATAAACTAAAAAAAATATTCGCGAAACCTCGACGGTCCGTACAATAGCCACAAATAGAAATGTCCTTTCGTCTGTCAATCTAACTGCGGGTGACCCACAATAGTGAAGGTTTTTTTTTATTAAAAAAAGGTTCGTTAGTTGCGCCAATTTGCAATAAATTTATTTGTAAGGCGTGCGTACTGTATTTGTAGCTACAGAATGGTAAATAAATTGAGTGTTTATTGCTTACAAATAAAAGTAAAATTGCCTTTTTAAATCCTGGATTGGCCGGGTCACATTTTTTTTTATTTAAAAGCGAGCAAAGGAATTCCATTTTAACAGTTGCAATTTGACATTTATAATGCGGTGACATGTTGGGTTTTGCGAAGAGTTAGGCAAAGGTGCGTTATTATACATCCCAGTGATATAGGATGAAGGTTGTTAATTGTCTTTAATCGATTACAAGTCCAAACTCTAGGCTTCTACTGAGAATTTTCTAAAAATAAATATATTTTATCGTATCGACCTCAAGATTATTAGCGTCGCTTGTGATGCGCGCAATTTAGGTATCCGAATGATAGATTCAAATAAAAAATTACATATCTACTTCTTCATCTAGAAAAATAAAGGTATTTTTTCTTAGAAACGCTCATCGTTAGAAGACGCGTGCGTAAAGAAATTTTCTATAAATTCAACTTTTCAAGTTAGTCTAGCTAACTTTAAATAAATTTGTACAGTTTCTCTTTAGTTGAGTCAAAAGTTTTAATTGAATTCACAATTTTTCAGTCCAGTTGGCCCATTTATGAAATAAAAGTGGACATATTAAAATTTGCCTTTTTTGTACGACTGGGGGAGGTGGGTTGCATTCGTACCAACTTAAAGCCACATTTACCTGTCCTTGTCCAATTACAAAAGTTTCATTTACATGAAGTTTCTTGCCGGATTCATCTCCATAGAATCAACCTTTTGGAACTATATAACGACTCTTAATGTTTCAATAAGCTTGTAGAAACTTATCTAATATAATTAAAAATCAATGAAATGTATGAAAGATCATTACTTGAGAACGGCTCGACCTTATTTTTTTTTTGTCATTTCTTGTCTTTTTGAAGAAATTTTATGAAAAAAATCTACCGGTAAAGTCGGAATTTTGGATAGGAAAATTTACGCAGACAAAGTAGCATAATAGAAAATTTATTTATTTTCGCCCAAAACAACGCACGAAAATTATTTGGGGCAAAAGCCAAAGTATTAAAACAAAAAAAAATTAGGCATCTGACAACACTGCTAATAAGTGGCGACTTAATAAAATAAAAGTAAATGAACAAACATTAACAATGTGAAAAATTGTGATTGTGAAAAAAAAAACGATTATGTAGATGAGTGTTAACAAAACTTAATTTATACAGCTGTTTAAATAAAAAGAGGGATGTGCGTTATATGAGCGAAAAAGCAAAGCTCAGTATGTTGCTGCGAAGATGCAGTGTTACGAGCAACACGTGTTACGATTTGCTAGTTTATAATAAAATCTTTTAACTGGTACATCTTAGTACCTATATTAAATTTTATTTAGATCCGTCCACTTGTGACTCCTGTTTTGGTGTTGCGGGTGTCCATGGGCGGTGGTAATCGCTTACCATCAGGTGATCCGTCTGCTCGTTTGCCCTCCTATCCCATAAAAAAAAATTACTAGACTGGAAATATCAAAAAATTTCAGTTAGAGAAACCCATTCAGATGCATATGGTCGCTTGATTTGGCAAAATTCTGACACCGTGCTATGTATTTGCGAGTGCAAGTGTCAGAATATTTCTGACATAAATCTGAAAGTGTCTAAATCTGGAAAATAATAGTACAATAGATACTTACTTAGTTCATAGCTTTTTCTACTCTTTTTGATTGTCTTTTCTTATTGTTTCAATAATCAATTCAAAGTTTCAATTGTTGAAACAAGTCGTGAACCGCAAAACAAAGCGCCGACAAATCGGCGGAACTATTAAAAATTTTCAACTCGCCAATGTAAAGTTTCTATAATTACGGACGGTCGCCGGTAATTGGTGCATTAACCTTATTGTCTGACGGCCGACAGAGCAACCGCGGTGGTGCACTTAAAATTTTTATTTATGTTCGTTTCGGTTACAACACAGGTAACTAACAGAATTATTAGGATGTTCTACTATATTGTGGGTGAGTTTACAAAGACAAATTCTCACTTAAAATTACCCAGACTCAAAAAAATACCCTTAAACCATGCAAATATTTATTTGTTCCATGCGGTAATTGAACCCGCAGCAATTAGCAAACTGTTAGTGTATCATCAATACACCTCTGCGTAACTCTGAGAATAAGATCGTGATAGTCTTTTATTTTAAGAGTCCTATAAAATTCGCTCACATTGTCCTTCTGTATTATTTGACATAGCGGTTACAATGCTGTGTCCGTCGAATACTATTTAGTAGTTCTGTTCTAATTCTGGCCATGTTATTTTAAGTTCCTGTTTGAAGTTCTAGTGAGAATTGTTAATTGCTTGGGATGTGAGAGAATAGAATTGCAAAATTAAAACTCTCAAATTTACTATGTGTCAAAAGTTTTTGAAGTTTTGGCTAGGGTGTCGGACTAGCGATCATGTAGTTGCCGGTTCGAATCCTACCGACGTAAACCGACTCGTAACACAAGCTTAGCACGAGGAGTTAACAAGAATACTAGGAATGTGGGACCCACATAGTGTATACATACGTATACACTATGTTAAAAATTATGGAGCAGTGATAGCCTAGTGGTATGACCGTTGGACTGCCAAGTCAAAGATCTCGAGCTCGAACCCAAGGCACGCAACTCTGACTTTTCGAAGTCATGTGCGTATTAATAGTTGATTGTCACGCGGTTAAATGGTAAAGGAAAACATCGTGAGGAAACCTGCATGCCCGAGAGATTTTCTCGATGGCGTGTGAAGTCTGCCAACCCGCACTAGGACAGCGTGGTGGACTATAGCCTAATCCCTCTCATTCTGAGAGGAGACCCGTGCCCAGCAGTGGGACAGTATAATGAGTTGATTATGTATGTTATGTTATGTTTTACGTATGTACATTAGTACCTACACCTCTGTCCAACATCATCCCTTCGGGAATATAGGCGTGAAGGTATGCTCTTCTACAAATATCATATAAAACACATTTTAATAATTCTCCTAAATGATATATTGTTGGTTGCGCGCATTCGCGTAAAATATTACGTTTCTTTTACACGTGCGGTTAGTGGTTAATAAATCAGATATACGACTTTCCGGTCGCAACGTGTGTTTTAGCCCTTATGTGGAACAGAAACGTGTAAAATTATATTTGTTGTGGATTGTAAAAATTGTCGTAAAAGTATCCAGGGACGTTACTGGGCAGATGCGAGTAACTGAAGTCACAAGATGACAACGCGCGAGTGATGGTGTTGCTGGCATCTTATGGCTACAGATACTTGTTTATCGAGAGCCTTAACAGGACATTGTTGACACGCAAACCTGTCGACGCTGTGAGGAAGCTGATGAAACGCCAATTCACCTTCTTGGGGTATGCGGATCGCTAATACACAAACGTAGTGTTCATCTAGGGAAACACACCTTAAGCCCAGATGAAATAAAGGAGCTCATCCCTAAGAAAATCCTGCAGTTCATAGTAGCTGCAGGATTTAGCGGTGAACTCTAACTCAACCAGTGGCAAACAAATAATAATATAAAAATACTTGTTTATCATCTAAATCACTGCATATTATAAATTAAATCCTCACCACACTGAGTTTGTGTTTGTCAGAGCAAATATAAATAACTGTGCGGATTTTCATATGGCTTTTTTTTTTTAAAAAAAACGTTGCCCCACACTAGGATTTTCTCCTGTATCGTGGGTGCGTTTACAAACACAAATTCTCACATACACTTTCATGAATACAAAGAGGGATTATCTAGCAGGGTTATAATATAATGAAAATAGTATACGAAAACAGTGCGGATTGCTAGTTTTTAGATAAAACAACAGTACTTTAGAGTTGGGTGCGCGATAGAGAGTATTCGAAAATATCAAATATTTTGTATAATAAATCTAGTCCCTCAGATAAACGCTAGAGGCGATATCCAAGTTTTTCTAAATTCCTGGTCGATACGATGTGCTTCAAGGAGTGATATGAAACTAGTTTAATCCTGCAACTCTACACTCGAAGTGTCCTGCGTTCGCTTCTCAGGTCACGCAGTATTGTTATCTCTACATAAAATGCAGTAATTTTTGTTCTGGCGATGGACTCACCTGAAGTTACATGAGACCTAAACATACCGGCACACTGTTGGTGTACATTATAGTACCTCTGCTTAACCCTACCGGGAATACAAGTGTATACCTACGTATTCAATCTTAGACAATGTTTGTGCTTCAAATCAAACAAGACTTTGGTCGGACGAATTCAAGAAAATTCTATATTTACTTCAAACATTGGATACAAACAAAGGATATCTTTTGTCTCATCCTATATTATCTAACAAAGTATTGGAAAAGCTGAAATTCTTTATAGCCTACGTGACGTAACTGAACAGAATTTGTCTTTTCGGTATCAAAAAGATTTAAAATAGTTCTCTTTTCTTTTATCTGTAAATAGAAATGTTTTTAGCCTGTAGGGAATATGGTTCTGTAATGAAATTAAATAATATTTATTTCTGTAAATAGATTTTTTAAAGACACTTTTACGTGTAGATTTTAAGTACTAGATGATGTCGGCAATTCCTAGTTGACGACCTCTCACCGAAACAAATTCAGAGAATCATGGTGTATCCTAATGAGCGTACATTTGCTGTGTCAGTATTTTACTTACATCGCGCCATTCGGCCATGTCACCGGGCGGCAGTTCAGCAAGCGTATGGTGGACTCGCTCGTTATCATTTAGCATTTATCATTATTAATTAGCAATATTCATCGATTTATCAATTTTATTTTATTATCGTTCTAAAACTATCAATAACATTAAACTCTTTGATTGAGCTATCCTCTGCGTATCATTTAAAATTCAATGTACCTAACCCGTACGCATGGTCTCTTTTCCAAAGTCTAGTCCTTTTGAAAAAAGATCCATAGCGGATTTAAGTAGACCAGTCCCAGCCGACGGCACGCATGCATCAGTCATTGTGTAGCTCAGCCATATTATAGGGAGCTATCCTTCACACGACGATACCAGATTTGTTAAATAAATCTGATATTTTCTCACCTCTTATGAGATTCCTACCTATCTGAATATCAGTAAGGTATTCCAACCCGTCCTCTCACGTGACATGATCAAGACTTGACGTACCTTCGTACTGGTGGTATTTTCAAGGTTTTTTTTATGGAATAGGAGGGCAAACGAGCAGACGCATCGCCTGATGGTAAGCGATTACCGCCGCCCATGGTCACCCGCAACTCCATAGGAGTCACAAGTGTGTTGCCGACCTCTTAAAAGGGGATTGGGTCGGTAACCTCACTCACTCGGCGAAACACAACGTAAGCGTTGTTTAACGCCGGTTTTCTGTGAGGCCGTGGTATCACTCCGGTCGAGCGGGCCCATTCGTGCCGAAGCATGGCTCTCCCACGTAAAAAGAATATATTTTAGTTTTATTTTTATTTTGATATTACAGATCCCTAAAACAAATGCCAAGTATAGTATTTCTATGTCACTACTAATCTAAATGTAGAATTACTTATGGGAATATACCTAATACTCGTTTTTGTATTTGTTAATATCATATTTCTTTACTAAAGTAGGCTGTTCATATTTTCTTTACATTTGTGTTTTGTAAGCACTTAGGTATCGCACAAAATATAATATGTAATACTGCGAATCCTGGTTAATATTTCCATTTCATCTGCCTATGTACTATCGGCCAACGCCATATCTAGCCACCGTAAGGGCTATATTTGCTTGCAGCGTCGGCTGCTATTCCAATGCTTACCTACGCTTATCAACCAATAGCATCGTCCTTTTTATGATTTTGAAATCGTACCTTTAATCATATAAACACTAAAAGATATTTAAATAAAACTTCTTTTTATATTATTATTTAATTCCTAAAAGCCAACACCACAGGATTTTGTTTTCAAAATGGCTAGATATCGAGTTCACTGATAGTACCATGATTCACACTGGAATTTAGTTTTACCTTCTAGGTATTATAGAGTATTATGTTTTGTTTTGGTATTCCCTGTCACAGAATGTCACGTGTCATAACAAGACAAAACAATTACTTATAGCTACTCGTATATGACTATTGATATTTTTATGAATAAGAGGGTATTTGTTTAGGTCCCGTTTAATAGGGGGTGAACCGAGCCTATTGCCATTAACCGGTCACAAATTCCAAACTCCGAATGCTACTGAGAATCGCATAGAAAACCCAATAATACTTCATTCGACCTGGGAATCGAATCGATAACGTCTAGCATAGCAGTCGTGTTCAGGCTAATGAGGCAGTTAGAACTTAATTAATAATTTCGTAACTATAATAAATTTAACCCTATTAATCCTAGTTCTAGATACCGAACTAACTTTAATAGATCTGTAGTTAGCCAAAACTATCTGGCTAAGTGTAGAACAAGGTTTGTGGCACGCCTACGCCCTGTTCCTTTACAAAGGGTTTAGTTTACTGGGTGGGCGTGTGTAATGGATACATGGGACGGGTCAAATTTGTATTGAAACGTTCATATAAATCGCAAACTAACCCTAAATAGACGTCTAGTGTTGAGTAATTGAATCATAGACAAGTTATACCTATATCATAACTAAACTTACAACTAAGTTGTAAAAAGGTTGATGGGATGGGATGATAAAAGTGAATTTCTGAGTTTTCTCTTCTTGGGGAATCAATTTCTAATCCTAACTATTATGTTTATTATAATATGTGTCCTAACATTGCTTCATCAAAAGATAATTTTAGATAAATTAAGGGTGATTCTTAATATTAGAAAGAGAGAGCTATAGACCAAAAAGAATAGACATTAGATATAATACCTATTAAATCAATGGCATTATTAATTGTATTCTTTATTATATTCCGATTACCGCCGCCCATAGACACCCGCAACACCAGAGGAGTCACAGGTACGTTGTCGGCCTTTTAAAAGGGGATTGGGCCTCCAGTAACCTCACTCTCTCGGCGAAACACAACGTAAGCGTTGTTTAGCGCCTGTTTTCTGTGAGGCCGTGGTATCACTCCGGTCGAGGCGGCCCATTCGTGCCGAAGCATGGCTCTCCTACGTATTAAAGCTATAAGAAGTATTAAAAAATGTAAAATAAGACCTTTTTTAAATACCCGCTCGAAAAGCCGAACGGAAATGACGAAAAATGACGAACGGGCGTTGACTCCGGTCTCCCATCAAAACATATCTTGTCACGTATTTCTATCTCTGTGGATTAAAGAGATTCCAGTATTAGTGCCCAGGGAGTGAGCTTAAAACGCGATCTTTTTAGATCAAACTGCGTGCTGTGTTGACAAATCTAGATGGACTCTCAAAGGACTAAGTGTGGTCTAGGAAAACATTCTGTGTCAAAGGAATGTAGATAATGATTGTATTCGCTTAAGGTTTTGGAGAAGTTTAATGAAATACAATGTACATAAACGACGTGTTTGGTTTGAGTAGAGGTTGAGCGATCGGTATACACATGTATGTGTCACTAGGCATGAACTCAGTCTCCATGTTTCAAAATTTTGGACGTAGTCTTATCGGGTGACTACCGACCGACAAAGCAGAAAACAATGAATTTTTATGAATGAATTCGGGAAATGATGATAATTATATGACAACATAACATACCATCACGCCTGTATTCCCCGAAGGGTTAGGCAGAGGTGTACACCCACAATTCGCCGGTATGTTTAGATCCCATGCAGCAGGGCCTATTGTTATTGTGTTACTACTGAAATTTTTAGGAAATCCTAATAACTGACTGCCTTGACATTGGTCTAGTGGTGCCAAACGCGACTGCTACGTCCTGGGTGCGATCCCCAAGTCGAGCGATGTTATTGGGTTTTTTTATAAATTCTCAGTAGCAGCTCCGAGTCTGAATTTGTGCCCGGTTAATGGCAATAGTCTCGCCCCCTATTACATGGGACCTAAAACTGAAAACTGTGGGTGTACATTAGTACACCTCTGCCTAACCTTTCGGGGAATATAGGCGTGATAGTGTTATTAATCATACATAATAATTTTAGTTGTCCTAATAACTCTTTGCTCGACATGAGAAATTAACTACCATCCCTCACAAAGAAATAATTTCACACATTATTTGGAAATAGTTCCTCCTCCATTTTATCGGTACAGAAATATATAGATAAAATTATGAGAACGTAAAATTATATGAGCGCGCGGCTCCTGCTCTGGCAACGTCGCCTCGTATCGATAATATCGTTACTTAAGTAGCGGTAATTATATTGATGCTTTCGGTATAATATTCGACCGTAATACCGAGACCGAAATTGGTATCGACTAAATTAGCTTTGTAATAACGGTTTTCGGGTTAACGATTATTAATATTTTCTTTTGTTGTTCATTAACTATTATACAATAGTGTAGTGGTGCAAATGCAGCTGTTAAGCGTATCCTGGGTTCGATTCCCAGGTCGAACAAAATCCTAAGGAAAGTCGGAGATTAGGCTATGCGGCGTTTATTAAAATAAGCCTATGCCCAGCAATGGACGAATATAGGCTGATGATGATGAGACTATTCACTTAGGCAGTTTTAATTAAGCACAATAGATTCGTTAAGATTTTAATAACATACATAACTAACCATCACGCTTGTATTCCCCGAAGGGTTATGCAGATTTGTACTAATGTACACCCACAATTCGCCGGTATTTTTAGGTTCCGAGCATTTTACCCAAGCTGCTTTGAAACTCCGAGCTGCTACTGAGAACTTTATAAAAAACCCAATAACTTTACTCGACCTGAGAATCGAAACCAGTACTTCTAGTAGCGGTCGCGGTTAGGATCACTAGACTCATGAGGCGGTATTTTACTTAAAAAATATTGAATGTTAATGTGTTAATACCGATTCTAATAATCAGGTTTTAGATATTAATACTCATCAATGTGTACTTTTTCCAATAAATTCAAAGTCACCCTGTAGAATATGCGTCTAATACAGAATTTATAAATTAATTTCGTAATGCTTCTGTTAATTAATTAATCAGAATTCTTAATTAAGTTCTTAATTATTCATCTATAACAAATACTTGGATATAGGTATACTGCATAAATTATTTACTGACTGATTTGTTTTGACAATTTACTAGTACATTTAAAAAAAACCGGATAAGTGCGAGTCGGACTCGCCCACCGAGGGCTCCGTACAAAGTTGTAGGTACATATTATAATTAATTATAAATGTATAATTTCCAGATTTTTCCCTATACTTGTAGTATAAGACGCTATTACTAGCCAAATTTCATAGTTCTAGGTCAACGGGATATACCCTATAAATTTTGATTCCCTTGAGAGTTTCGAAATATACGTTTTTTACGGCATAAACGGCCGTATCTTTTCTTTACGTTAACTTTGAAGTTTGATTTTTTCACAGCTTCAAGGGATTGTAGATTTGGGTATATGGTTTTGATTTCAACCCGATACCTCTACGCGTTCTCGAGATAAAGGGTCTTGACAGACAGATGGACGGACAACAAAGTGATCCAATAAGGGTCCGTTTTTTTCTCCTACGGAACCCTATAAATTATAATTTGATATTCTTAGACACTGGTTTAATTTAAGTACTGATAGATTTCCAAAAATTTAATTTATACGTTTTCAAAGCAGGTATTTCAATTTATAATCATTAAAAGGATTACAGCACGTACTCGTATTTTAATTAAAATTTATTTAGTAAACAATTTTATTTAGGTACCTTATAATATTGATGTAGGTACTAACTTTTATCTGCGACTTCATACGAGTCGATTTACTAACACTTTTTTTGGATTGAGATTAAAGGGTCACTCCGTATTTTTCTGCATAAGCAGTTGGTATGGTAGAAGCTCCAGTTTTTCTGTAAGGGGTGGATGAGTTACTCGCTTCACGCCTGTATTCCCCGAAGGTTTAGGCAGAGGTGTACTAATGTATACTCACAGTTTGCCGGTATGTTTAGATCCCATATAATAGGGGGCAAGACTATTGCTATTAACCGGGCACAAATCGAGAATCCCAGCTACTACTGAGAATTTCATAGAAAAACCGTATAAGTATAGCGTAGTAGCGTGTTACTACACGCTACTACGCTTTATACTACGCTTTATATTTTGCTGAGCCACTAAACTAATGCCTACTAGGAGTTTGTACCATTTAATTACCTGAGTTTACTAAAATCAAATAGACGTCACACTCGCATAAGAATACCTACATAAAATGTTTAATTCTCAGATAAAAACCACAAACCCTTATACTATCCCTTAGCTACTTGGGTAACATAATTTTATTCCAAACGTAATCTCGTTAACCCGACCCGAGTCCACTATTTCGTTTTGAATTCCATCAATCCAACTGTTTGGCCTCATTTGGGGTCCTATTATGTAAACCACTTCCGAGTATAATGTCATTCGTTTCGTGTTTATATCGTTCGAGTTGCGATTGCAATATCGACTATCGATCAGTTTGTATTTAAAAGCGATGTTTGTCCATCAATTATGATTTCGAACGAATCCGATTGTATTAATGCATTTGACGTCAAAAAATATTGGACATACCATACTAAACCAACCACGTCCGTATACCGCAAAAAAACAGCTGAGTTATCTTTTTTGAGATTTTTTTTTTGCATTTTCCATGATAAGATTAAAAAGTTATTTTTTTAGTAAAGGAAAATATTTTCAGCTGAGTTATACTAATTTAAACCCACAATAGAGGGCGAGTCTACCGCCATTCGTCGTCATCATCATCCACAGCCTGACCACTGCTGGGTATCGGCCTCCGACATTTTGTGTCATCCATCCATTGCAATTAATCGAGCTCAAATCCAAACTCCGAGTCTTCGAGCTGTTAAGTCATTCGAATTTGTCTGTCTATGGTTTGATAGGTCATGGTAGTTATTAGTGGACGAATTACTTACTAAAGAGTCACCTCAAAATGTCGGTCAGCTTGTTTCTGTACCCGATCCAAAAATAAAGTGGTGTCAAGTTTTGAAGCCTTTAATGTGTCGCTGTCTGTTTGTCTATTTCTGTGTGCGTCTTTGTGGCTTTGAAATTGGTTAATCTGTTATAGATCAGATTAACCAATTTCAAAGCGCTTTTTAGTCCCAAAAACTCAATTAACTTTTGTTTTTTAATATTGCCCTACACTAAGATTTTTTACTGTATTGTATGTGCGTTTACAAATACAAATATTCACATACACACACACACACACAGAGACCTCGAACAACTACCTGTAGTTTATACAAATATTTGTTCCCAACTGGGATCGCATCCGATGGTTCAGGAATCGAATGGTTTAGAAACAAATCGCTCATACATCAAATACCAAGTAAAATCGCGCAAATGGTATGAATAAGGAATTTCAATTCGGGATGAATTATCGGTATAAGTACGGAACAATTAATTTTTTATGATACATCAAGAAGTATAGAATTTCGTGTTCGTTATTTTTGTTCAAAGATCGAACGTTTGAACGAAATAACGCATACAGCTAAAACGATATTTTTCGGTAAGGACTCGGGACCATTTTCTCATTATGTTAAATTTTGAGAATAGGCCTCCTCAAAGGGTCGGGTGACCTTCCTGAGTCAATATTAGCATTGCTATGTAAGGGACGAGCCTTGTTTCGGCCATCCCTTTGATAACAAGAATTACCTTGATGGTATAACCAAAGACAGCTGGTTTTATTTTGATGAAAGGCTCTAGTGTAATTCCAATAAACATTGAATAATGTAATTTACTTGAATATTAACTGTCTCAATAATGTTTCGGTCGTAAGTGCCACTATTTAAAGGTCGGGCAAAGTATCTTTAGGTTTTCTATGAAATTCTAAGTAGCAGCTCGGGATCTGGATTTATGCCTACTTATTCAAAGTCAATAGACTACTAAGGGCTACTAGGACGCGGTTTGCTACTGTATTTGCTGGGAAGAAGAAACAGCGCCATAAACTCCTCACCAGCATATTTCTGTCTTTTACACCAATAATAGCAATAAGCTCGCCCCCTATTCATCATCATCATATCAGTCAATAGAATAAAGGCCTTCCCCAAAGACTTCCACAAGGTCCGGTTATATGCCGCCTGCATCCAACGACTCCCAGTGACCTTTACCAGGTCGTTCGTCCATCTCGCTGGAGGTTGTCCCTCACTACGTTTTCCGGTGTGTAGTCTCCACTCGGGAATATTTATACACTAGCGGCCATCAGTTTTAAGAGCTACCTATGTGCCCCACCCACTGCCACTTAAGCTTGCTAATCTTTCCCATGTAAACCTCATAGCTAGCCAGTGCTGAAACGAAATGTTGGGCAAAGTTGTTTTAATGTACACCACATTAGAACAACTTTGCCCAACGTTTCGTTTATGGTTTTTTAAGGATTTGGAGGCGGTTTTACTTTTTGTTATTTAGTTAATTCAGTCTCAAGGACGCTAACACACACGTGGGAACCGTTTAGTATTATTTTACAACACATAAATTTTAAGACTTCGGACTTCAAGATGGGCAAACTTTACATTACGGACACTTACAGCTTTATTGTGCAGGTAATAAAGTTGAAAGTTTATTGCCAGAAATACAGTGAGTACTTTGCATATCTACTTCTTGTTGCGTTTTATTTTGTAACCTGTTTACAATGTAAATACGGTATACAGATGCTTGTCAAATGTAATCCATTGGATTATTATTGCATTGGGTATTGGATCCTGGGAAAGAAAGTGTTCTTTCTTTCTTTTTATCCTCGGGTATTGATTTGGAGATACGTTTCCGTTCCATTTGCATTTTGAGCTTACGTAATATTATCGTTTAAAGTACCGCTTTTATAAAAGCGGTTCAATCTTTTTTAACAGAATTCAATACATATACTACTAATTCATAAATACGTAATAACTCTGTTTATTTGTAACCTTTTTCATGCCTAAACTTCTGAACAGATTTCGATAAAATTTAGCGAAGAGATAGATTGTATCTCGAGCCAAGATATAGGTTACCTTATGTCTAAAAAAAAGAAAGTAAACCGCGGATATCGGCTTCTTGAAAATATGTACAACATACCATCACGCCTGTATTCCCTGAAGCGATAGGCTTACTAGTTTACCTACTTACACCCACAATTACCAACATTAAATTTTTTTAACACCCATATTTTATAATTTTATTTCAAACTAAATCGAAAAATAGGATACCCGGATTTATTATTTTCCCAATATCCAATAATTTTCATATTTATTTTCGACTTTGAAGTTTTTCTAGTGCCAAATAACGTCATTTGTACGGTTAACTGGGTTGAAATGACGTAATTTTTTCTAACCCTTCAAAAAACTGTCTCATGTTAGTTTGGCATCTATCATAATTATTCATAACCTTACATTACTTACCTATTTCTTTTTTTTTTCAATTTTACAAAATTTTAATTTTCTCAGTTTCCGCCACACATTTTTTTCTCCAAATGAAGAAATATAAAAATGTTTAATTGGAACTCAGGATAAGAAAACAAAGAAACTATTATTAAGTATTTTTGTTTTGGTGGCTTAATAATTTTGATTCAATTCGCCGGTATGTTTCAAGTCCATGTCACAAAGTAAACTCCGAGCTGCTACAGAAAAACACAATAACATTGCTTGACCAAGACCATTCGCTCAACAGCCATGCTTGCGACCACTAGACGAATGAGGCAGTTAGGTTTTTTTTATTTGTATTTGTACCCGAACCTGCCACTTGCTGTTTAATTAGATAAGATAAAATAAACTTGCTATTATTATATATCTATACTTATAATAAATCTGTAGAGAAGTCAATTCTGTACATGAAATATATTTCCAAAATAACTATCAGCGGGTGATTAGTGATCGATACTGACGCCAAAAATGCAATCAGTAAAATTTTTGTCTGTCTGTCTGTCTGTCTGTATGTTCGTTATAGAAACAAAAACCACTCGACAGATTTCAACGAAACTTGGTACAATTGTTCTTCATACTCCTGGGCAGGTTATAGTATACTTTTCATCACGCTAGGATCAATAGGAGCAGAGCAGTGAAGGGAAATTTTGGGAAAATGAGTGATTCATGAGAAAGGTATCAAGCTATAAAACATCGTGCTACAACCCTTAGGAACGGGGCAACGCAGGTGAAACCGCGGGCGAAGAACTAGGGAACAAAGTAACTATTCCACGCGGACGAAGTCGCTGGCAAAAGCTAGTTATTTAAATAAATTATTACAACACTAGTTTTTAAGCTTGTAATTGTACTAACAAATATGGATGTAATCGTATGATAAATCTGAATAAATAATTTATTATTATTATTATTTTTTTTTAAAGAATATTGTAGTCACAGGTTGTTACAGTTTACAATGTCCAAAATATTCTGCTGTTTCCGGCGCACAAATCTTTATAATATATGCTCTTAATTTTATAATATTTGTTCCAATATAATCCCATACTCACGAGTTCCGTTTGGTTGACCGTGTGAATATTTCCTCATTGTAGTTCTCGACAAGCGGTGTATGATCAAACGGTCATGTCACTGTTAATGGATAGCCAAATCATTAAACCTGTCATTAAAACTTTGAAGAATGCCGACATGTATACGTTAAATCAATTACCAACTTTATGAGTTAGGGTGCATGATTGATTTTTGTTCAATCACGCTCGATCGTAAAACTGACCTAACAATTTGCCTATCGTCCTATATGAGCGTTGAATGCGATTCGAGGCGATATAAAATGTCATGTTAGAAGAAAAATAATCAAATAATTTCGATTGTCAAAACAACATTATTTTTTAATTACCTTAAAAATTTAATTGATTATTGCACTTATCATAATAAATACGGTCTTTATTATGCAATAATCTTTATGATGCAATCTATTTCCTTGTCAAATTTTAACGAAATCTATTCAACAGTTTTTGTGTGAAAGATAACAAACGGACAGAGTCATTTTCGCATACATTTGTAATATTAGTTTGGATAATAAATGTTAGAACAATGATGGTTTAAAAAAATTACCCATCTCAAAACGATCCCCTATTTGTGACATCGATTACCAAGATACTGTTTGATATTCTCGCTCCGTCCCTCACGTGAGACAAAGGATTACATTTCAATCAATGTGTACACTGTCCTACATTATTTGGTTGTATGCGGAAGGACCCAAATGCGTCTTCCTTTCATCTTATTAGAAAAAATGCTTTTATCTGTTTGTTTGTTTCCTCTTTCTAAACGGGTTTTGATGTTATATGTGTCTATTAAAAACTATTGTTTTGATTCTGGTGCAAACGGATATGACGTGTAAGATTAGTTATGTTTTCCGGATGATACAACGATAAATATTTCAGAGAATTGGAAGAAAATGTATTCAGTATATTTTACATACATATCAGCAAGCCTGTATTCCCCGAAGGGTTGAGCAGAGGTGTACTAATGTAAACCCACAGATCACCGGTATGTTTAGGCTCCAAATAATAGGGGGCGAACCTATTTCCAATAAGCAGGAACAACTCCAATCTGCGACATCCTACAAAGAAATTCATATAGAAAAGCTTTGACCTGGGAATCGAACTCAGGACCTCTAACATAGCTGTCGCGATTAGGACCACTAGACTAAAGAAGCATTTTATATCTATCTATTTTACATTTTTATGTTTTATTATCAAATTTTAGTATGTTTTGACACTGAAACATGTCAAATGACAATTCGTAGTAATACTAGCCAATCTTTGTCGAAACTATTTTTTTATATCTCTGCAAATCCTCTGGTGTAGTAGCTGTCCATGGGCGGCGATGACTATTTACCATCAGGTGGCTCGTCTGCTTGTTTGCCGACATAATGAATAAAAAAACCGGAAAAGTGCGAGTCGGACTCGTCCAATGAGGGTTCCGTACAAATTTGTCCTACATTATTATAATTAATTACAAATGTATAGTTTTCAGATTTTCCCTAGATTTGTAGTAGGTATAAGACGGTATTACTTGCCAAATTTCTGGGTCAACGGAAAATACCTAATAAATTTTGTTTCCCTTGAGTGTCGAAATATACGTTTTTTCCAACATAAACGGCTATTTACGTTAACTTAGAAGTTTGATTTTTTCACAGCTTCAAGAGACTGCAGACTTTAGTATATTGTTTTAATTTCAAATCGAAACCTTCACGCGATCCCAAGATAAGGGGTCTTGACAGACAGACGGACGGACAACAAATTGATCCTATAAGGGTTCCGTTTTTTTCCTTTTGAGGTACGGAACCCTAAAAAAAAGAAAATCATCGGTGTGTATATTAGACCCTACTTATTTTATCAGAAATCTCATACTGTGATACCCTTCTCATTCAATGTGAATGTCACCATAAAAGCTTACAGTAAAATATATGGTTACACAACTAGCTGGCATTCAATCTGTCCCTTATTTGGAACGTACCGAAAATGGTACAAAACATATCGTGTTACATCCAGGGCTGGCAGTTATGGGGTTCTCAGTAAGGTAAAGGTTTTAGAATGTTGGTTGCAAAAAGACATGTTTTTTTATGGCTTAAGTCAGCAAATGAGTTGACGAACCACCTGGTGGTAAGTAGTCATCGTCGCCCATGGATACCCGCAACACCAGAGGAGTTGCTGATGCGTTCCAGATCCTTCAGAGCGGGTACGGACTCCAGACTGCCAAAGCCGCAGCAACAGAGGGGGAACTGGCTCTTACGCACAAAAGTCGCGCAAGGTGCTTTACGACAGACTCCGACGTAAGGGTGGTCGCCAGCCAGTCAGACACCAAGAGGTCCTACCCCCGAGCAAGTACAGAACATATTTTTATTTTACCTACATTTTTGGATAAGGATAACTCAAAATCGGTAAATGTATATTACAGGTAGGTCATATAAGGCTTTAGTTTAGGGGATGCATCTGCTCAAAAGCAAGCATTATCAACCTGTAGATGTTTAGGTACCTACTAAGGATAGGATTTTGACATAATTTCCACACTTACAAGTAATGTTTCTGTGTATCATTAGTCTAGTGGTCCTTAGCGTGACTGCTACATTAGAGGTGCTAGGTTCGATTTCTAGTTTGAGCAAAATGTTATTGTGTGTTTTTATGAAAGTCAAAATAGCAGCTTGGGGTACGGATTTATGTCCAGTAAATAGGCTTGCCCTTTATTATAAAGGACCAAATTCCGGCAAACTGTGGATGTACATTAGTACACCTCTACCTAACCGCGGCGGTGATGATATCTATCGGTGATACCTTTGCCAAAAAGACTATAATTATGCCATTTACCTGAATCATCATATTTTATGTAATTATATCCTACGAAGCGGTAAAATGTGGCACAAAATGTTTGTGAACAGTAAAATTTTGTGGAGATAAGTACATAGTACCTACAGTTAATTGTCAGTATAAACCTGGTACGATCTTTATGTTAACCCATCACATTCAAATGCCATTGTAAAGTGTTTGTGTATAAGAGGGTAGTTGTATAAATTGTTTATGACATTATTACTTACTACTTATGCCTGCGACTTTGTCTTTTTTTATGGGATAGGAGGGCAAACGAGCAGACGGATCGCCTGATGGTAAGCGATTACCGCCACCCATGGACACCCGCAACACCATAGGAGTCACAAGTGCATTGCCGACCTTTTAAAAGAAGATTGGGCCTCCGGTAACCTCACTCACTCAGCGAAACACAACGTAAGCGTTGTTTAACGCCGGTTTTCTGTGAGGCCGTGGTATCACTCCGGTCGAGCCGGCCCATTCCTGCCGAAGCATGGCTCTCCCACGTAAAAAAAACTGGATTAGAGTCTGCGTGGACTTCAGAATTGGGTCCGACCTGGATAAAAAGTAGCCTTTGTATTATTCCAGGCTATAATCTATCTCTGCGCTAAATTTTATTCAGATCTGTTCAACCGTTCTGGCGTGAAAGTGTAACAAACATCCATGCATCCATAACAGTAGGATGTGTGTTGTGAAACTGTAGGAGTCAATAATCTCGTGGTCGAGTTACAATGACGTAACTATAATATAAACACGTAACATACAAATCTTAACTCTAAGTTGCTACTGAGAATTTCATAGAAAAACCCAATAACATTGCACGGCCTGAGAAGCAAAGCCAGTACCTCTGGTATAGCAACAGCACTGATCTGGCCTCTGAATCTGATATCCAGAAAATACCCTGTTTATAACATAATATAGGTACTATCACGCCTGTATTGCCCGAAGGGTTAGGCAGAGGTGTGCTAATATACACCCACAGTTCGCCGACCCGGTATGTTTAGGATCTCTACCATAGCAGTCCCGCTTGGAACCACTACACTAGAGGCAGTTATCCTAATCCTATTTATATAGATAATAAATATGTATTTGGGGCACCCAAAATACAAATATTGCCAAATCTAAATCTGTCAACCCTACCAACACACTGTCAAAAACAGATGACAATTGACATGTAGTAGTGTTGTTTGAATTAACGGGATCATGCCGCTAGTGATGGGCGGTGATTGGATTATTCTATCGATACATTTCGTAATCGATGACTACCGCCTGTCATAACTTGTCAACGAATGCTTTCCGGCTTAAATAATTGTTATTCAAATACGTTCCACTGGTTTTACATATAGTAGGTTTAATATTATTTCTCCTATCCTCCGTATTATCTAATATGATATGAGCGTCTAATAACTATTATTTCACGATAAATACAAATAAATTTGATTGAAATTGACGACACGTTTGGCGTAGCGGCTGAGCGATCGCCTTCTGCGCAACGTGTTGTGGGTTCGATCCCCACACGGAGTAAATATTTGTATGATCTGCAGGTAGTTGTTCCGGGTCTGGGTGTTTGTGTTTGTGAGAATTTGTGTTTGTAAACGCACCCACGATACAGGAGAAAATCCTAGTGTGGGGCATCGTTTTTTTAAAAAAAAAAGAAAAAAAAATGTTATTCATTTAATTATCGTTTTCAAATAAATTCTAATCTAGAGTCTTGAACAATTTATCACAATAATTTATAAGTAGTTATTTTATAGCTATAGTTTTTTTTTACCTTTACCTATGTAATGCTATGTTGTTAAATATTTTAATAACTTATATCGTTTCTAAATTTATATAAACTTTCTGAAAGGGGAAGAGCATGCATAATGAATAAAGTATGATGCATTGTGTTTTTCCTCAAAGAAAGTTGAAAAACAATAGAGTACGTGTCTATCTACATCATGTTATGTTCCGCGTTTAGCTTCCGGCAGGTTGGATATCTATATTGGCATTTTTTACAAAGCGTTTTTGTATGATTTTAGGAGATTTAAAAGAGTGATCTGTTATGTAACTGATGTCCATGACCAGAGCTGTTTATATTATTAGAAAAAATTGCGTCTCTTCTAAACAAATAACTTTGAAAAACAAAAAGAAGTCTGTTAGATTTTTTATATAAAAAAAAACGTTGTCCCATACTAGGATTTACACCTTTATCGTGAGTGCATTATCGAATACAGATAATATCAAATCATATTTTTTCCAGACCAGGAACAACTTTCTGTAGGGAATACGAAAATTTGTTCTGTGCGGATATCGAACTTGCTAACCGTAGAGCAGCAACTGAAAGCTCAACCTCTGCGCTAAAAGAGCCGTCAAGTACTTTTATACTTACGTTGTCGCAAGGAAAACTTTTTGAGATAAGCGGCTGTGACATTTGGAAAGACAACCAGAGACTAGTGATGTGCGAATTGCATTCAAAATTAGATTTTTTAACCTAAAATTACCGATCCCTAAAAATGCTGTCAGCAACAACCCCGATGCTTTTTGCAGCTTATTTTAATCTTAGTTTTTATTTGTGCCCGATTAATGACGATAGGCTCTCCCCCTATTACATGGGACCTAAACATACCGGCGAGACAATAGCAAGACATATAGATATTCAATATTTCCCTTAGATTTTACAACAAACCTCTGTGGAATGAAAACTACGATATCAACTAACTGCTCCTAAAATATATTCGTAGTGCCCATTGCCCATTTACTATAAAGTGACTCGCATTTACATCAAAAACAACCAATTTTGCAACAACATTGCAACCTAATTCACCTTACCCGCAGCTAATTAATCCTATCGACTATCGATAAATCGATACTGCACGTCACTATAATCCGTCACCCGTTGCCCGCACACGGATATCAGATTACAAATGCGAAGCGCCGAACAACACTAGATACTTTATCGCCCTTCTCACTCACCCATACGATTCCCAGTATGGGTGCGAATGAAATGAGTGAAGTAAGGATATCTCGAAAACTACCAAGTGTGAGATTCAAGGAATACTTTCGGGAGTTTAAACTTTGCTTTCATGAGGTCGATGACTCATTGGGTAATAAGGATATTTTTAGGTGCCGTTACAAACGTGCCTAATTATCTTTGCGGTAGGGAATGAAAGTTATGTGTGTCAATTGCATTTAGGTATAAAAAGAAAACATAAATTGATTCTCAGAAGAATGTTTGAAACTCTCCAGTTTGTATCTCAAAGTTATTATACATCAATGGTATATTCCCAGGCTTCGATTCCCAGATCGAACAGTGTTATTGGGTTTTTCTATGAAATTTTCAGTAGCAACTCGTTTTGTACCCTATGAATGGAATTCGTCTTGCCCCCTATTACATGGGACCTAAACATACCGGCAAAATTTTGGAGTAGGTACATTATTACAACTCTAGGCAGAATTGTACTGGAGAGTACCCTTCGAGACAACATGCGTAATAATATGTTGCATTATGCAAAATGAGCAAATAATCTACGTATATTTGCAATGTTTAGTAAAATTTTATATGCTTAGGTGTTATTTTAGAGAAGGAAAAATTCCACTGCGGGCAGGATTCGAACCTGCGTCTTCTGGTTAGATATACCAGACGAAGCCACCGAATTTTTCCTTCATTAAAATAACTTTATAAACTTAACATAAAAAATGCAAAAAAAAAAAAAAATACAAAACGGTGCCTGTGTTTTAATTGTTTAAAAAAATCTTAAAATTTAACGTGATTATTTTAGCATAACTTAGAAAGTGCGTGATGAAAAAAACAGTAACATTTTTTAATCCTAAATTGAATTATTTCGTCAGTTCCTCCCTCCACCTACCGAATAAAAATCAAAATAAAAAATAAATCGAAAAGGCTTCGTTCATAACTCGATTCTACTATTAATTCGAGCGGAGGCGGCTCTAATTAATTGGCAAGAAATGGTCTTGTTTCATCTCGACCCAGGGGGGAATCAATCTACAAAGGGGACGCTGTGTTATTGAAAGATAGGTACCTTCTTGGGGTAATAATTTTTTGTTTAGCTGCTATGGTTTCATTTGACAAGGAAGCTTTAGGAAAGTAATGCGATATCTCGATTTCAAAATAATTTGTAATAAGTATAGTTGATTACGGCATCCCTTCATGAACCAGAAAAGAGCTGATAATCTTCAAACTGCTGGCCAGATTTTCTTAAATCATAGCTAAAAACACTCTTATTCAAGTAGCCTTTCAAACAAAAAAACTGAATCAAAAGCGGTCCATTCGTTTGGGCGCTACGATGCAACAGACAGATACACACTGCAAACTTATAACACCCCTTTTCATCGGGGGTTAAAAATAGAGTTATAGGGCGGACATTGGGAACATACTCGTATATTCAACAATTTTGTTCCCGATTTGATTTGATCTCTTTATAAGTCTAACAAATGATATTAATGGTGGACATTCCAAAAACCCGAACGAAACGCTTTAAGTCCACTTTTATCATGCGTACCGCTGAAATATGGAATGCACTTCCCGAGTGGGTCTTCCCTGATAGATATAATCTGGGTGTCATTAAATCACGAGTGAATCGGTTTCTTCTAGGCAAGTGCGCTCCATCGTAGTTCGCAGTCTCGCTTAACATCAGGCGAACTGGCGGCCAAGCGTAAGCCTATCACGAATAAAAAAAATGATAGACAAGCAATTTGGTGCCAACTGGAATGTTCATTGTTCGTGTTGTCCCGGCCGTCACTCTTTTGATTATGACATTATCGAAAAAACTTAACAATAAACAGTCCCAAAAGCTTCATTATAATAAGTTAAATAGAGCTAGTTTTTAGCCTTGTATTTATATTATTATTGTCAAATAGAAACGTTATTTTTCAACACGAATTAAACAGAGCATGAAGTTGATATCACAGAAACTTTGTTATGTTGTTCGTTCAACAGAAATAACAGATAAATGAGAAATTGACGTCGGACGACGGTTCCGTACGCCTCGAAAATCGTTGTTTCAATAAATTGTATCAGATTTTTTTTCTTTTCATTTCAATAAGTAAGGTGAGGCCGAATAAGCTTTTGTTGTTGACTTTCTCCATTTTCAAATAAGTCAATTTGTGAAAAAATATAGGTACACGAGATTTTTCTTTGATCTAATTTTCTTTCAATAACTTTGCACTTTAGATTTTTCTCGGATATTTTGGAATTGTTTCGTTTTCGTTGTGTCTTGCTTATCTGGTATCGTCGTGCGACGGGTCGTTGAGCTCCCTTAATGATGGTTGAACTACACGATGACTGTTGTATGCGTGCCGTCAGTCAGGACCGGTCAACTCAAAGCTGCTAAGGCTCTTTTTTCAAAAGGCCTGTTTAGATATTGCCCTCACATATAATGTTATACATAGTTGTAATACCACTACTATTATCTGAACTGTAAAAGAGACCATGATTCTCTGAGTTGCTTTCGGTGTTTCTTCTCAGAGGTCATCAGTTATAAAATGCTGGCGTCAAATGTAAAGCATAGACTTGTAAATGTATCTTTTTATGAACTATTTACAGAAACAAATATCATTTATCATTTAAAGAATCTTATAGCTGATGGTAAGTTTAAATTGATTCATTATGTTTTGGAAATTGGAAAAACCAACATCTGAAACATATATAGGTATTAGGGTTTTTTTTTTAAAAACGTTCCCCCACACTTTGATTTTCTCCTGTACGTTTCCCGGTGCGTTTACAAACACAAATTCTTACAAACACAAACACCCAGACCCGGAACAACTACTTGTAAGATCATACAAATATTTGCTCCGTGTGGGGATCGAACCCACCAAAGCACATCGCTCAGCCGCTACGCCAAACGTGTCGTCAAAAAAGAAGCTTTTTTTCTTATTTAATAAATTGAAATCTTGATACTACATTAGCACAATTAGATGTGACTATGATTTATTAACATAATGGTCTAAATGCATGCGCGGCTATTGAGCGTGAAGTCCTTGGTTGGATTACCGGGACGGGCATACACGATTTTCCATTAGGAAATTCGCAGTAATAGCTTGTAATTTGATCTTGTGCTTGGCAATACGCTCGCCCCTATTATGTGGGACTTAAATGTACAATTGTTGTAAAAGCAGCTCTGTCTAACCCTCAGAGAGAAATAAGCGTTACGATAAAAGAAATCTTAATTAAAAATGTATACTTAACTAAAATTAATCGTAAGCGCGACTGCCACGCTAGAGGTTTTGATTCCCCGATCAAGCAGTGTTATTGGGACTTTCTATAAAAAGTCCCAGCACCTCAGTTCGAATTTTTGCTCGGTTAATAGACTCGCCCCCTATTACATTAGACTTCAACATACGGTTGAACTGTTGGTGTACATTAGTACACCTCTACTTAAACCTTCGGGGAATACAGGTATCATCATGCCTGCCACAGCCCAATGCATGTTATGAAATTTAAATCGGTTGAAAATTTTAAAATAAGAATGTAATTTTTTTTTCTGAACCCTAAAAATGCTACGCCAAGGTCAACACTAATAAGTTTTGCACAAAATGGCGGACAGCTAAACTGTTTACGTCTGTAATACAAAATATAATATCGTAATATTTTCGTCCCGGTAATAAATAATGCCAGTTTAGATAAACAGGATGACTTTTCCTCCTTATTCAAATTATTGAAGTATGTTTGAGGAAGTTTGTTTGAGAAGATTATAAATAAGGACTGTCTTTTTATCTGGTTGCCTGGAGCGGAGGCAGGGTTGTATTGTTCAGCTTTAGAATATAATTATGATCAACCCATTACATTGTCACACTGTTGGGCACGGGTCTGCTCTCAGAATGAGAGGGATTAGGCTATAGTCCACCACGCTAACATAATGCGGGTTGGCAAACTTCACACGCCGTCGAAAAAATCTCTTAGGTATGCAGGTTTCCTGACGATGTTTTCCTTAACCGTTTAAGCGCGCGATAATTAACTATTAATTAATACGCACATAACTTCGAAAAGTCAGAGATGCGTGCCTGTCCTATGGTCATATCACTAGGCTATCACTGGTTATATAATTAGAATATAATTATACCTACTATATGACCTAACGATTAAAAAAAAAGACGTGTGGCACTCGGGTACTGCCGCGGTAAAGCTATTGCATAGCGTTTTTTATCAACTTATGTAATACAACCAATGCCACCTAAAGGCGGGTTGCTGAACTAAAGAGACAAGCGTGTTACTATTTGTACACAATATTTGATTCTCTATTACTTTATGATATCCTAGTACCAGAAGAAATATTTCAGTCTTTTTCTTACGAAAACAATTCACCATACTTTATGCTATCCTAGTACATGGGAGCTAAAACTTAAAAAAATATTATATTAACTTTCACCATCCACCTTTTCATTGACTACTTACTATTTGTACACAATATTTGATTATCTATTACTTTATGATATCCTAGTACCAGAAGAAATATTTCCGTCTTTTTCTTACGAAAACAATTCACCTCCTATACTTTATGCTATCCTAGTACTTGGAAGCTAAAACTTAAAAAAGAGACACGCGTGTTAGGTTTTTTCGTTACGGAATTTCTGGATTCGGTCCCCACGCTCAAGGCCCGCGATAGAAGCTATGCAATAGCTTAAAAGAATCATCAAAATCAGTTCATAATTGACGGAATAATCGCGTAACAGACCATAAAAAAATCACAAAATCGAATTGAGAACCTCCTCCTTTTTGGAGTCGATTGAAAATACATTAGTGTCTAAATACATAGTAAGGCTCCTCATTTGTTTAAATTGGTTCACTAGATAAGTTTCTAGAAGAGATCATAGACACGGACATATAGGTACAAACATTATCCTTCTTTTGGGCTCCGCTGCAGTCGGGTACAAATATTCGACATACAGATTAAATCACGACTGCTTCATTAGTCTAGTGGTCCCAAGCGTGACTGCTACGATAGAGGTCCATTTCCAGGTCAATTTCCATGTCCAGCAGTGTAATTGGGTTTTTCTATGAAATACCTACACAGTAGCAGCTTGAAGTCTGGATTTGTGCTTCGCTTATTTATTACATGGGACCTAAATATACTGGAGAACTGTGTACCAATTTTTTTATATGAGATAGGCTTACGCTTGACCGCCATTTCGCCTGATGATAAGCGATACTACGATGCGCGCTTGCCTAGAAGAAACCGATTCACTCGTGATTTAAAGACACGCAGATTATAACTATCGGGGAAGACCCAGTCGGGAAGCGCATTCCAAATTTCAGCTGTACGCATGATAAATTAGTACCCCTCTGGCTAACTCTTCGGGGAAAACGGGCGTGATGGTATGTTTTATGTTTGCCATACCCGCCTTTAAAGATACACAGTTGTAAAGAAACATATTAACATCTATATTTAGCCCAGACCACACATACCGATATTGTTCGCAGAACCGATATTCAATTCCGCTTATTACAAGATTTTATATATAAAACGTAGTTGGAATCAACCAATTATAATATATTCTTGGTAATGCAGTCTTTGTTGGAAATGGATGCTATATATATCTCTTTTGTACATATAAATTGCTTTGTCCTGAATAACTGACTGACGGATCAACGCACAGCCTAAACCACTGATCGTCGAGACCTGAGACTTGGAGGGTGTTTTCTTTGTATAACGTGGGTGAAAAACAGCGGCATAGTTTGTATGGGACAACGTGATTCCTTGGTTCAGTCTACTTTAAATTTTGCATATGAAGACGAGCACTAAGAAATGATTTTTGAAATTCAACCCCTAAGTTGGTGAAAAGGGGGGTGAAAGTATATATGAAAGTCCGTCATTTAGCGGGTGAAACCGTAGGGTACAGCTAGTCTATTAATATTATGATTAGGTATAATTTGTGAGTTTGGATGTTCGGGGTAATCTCCGGTACTACTGATCCGATTTTGAAAATTCTTTCACTTAGAATAGTATATTATTATTAGGAGTGCTATAGACTATTTTTTAATTTTCTAAATATATATTTTCCATTAAAAAAAACAACTAAATAATATTTTGTTTATTCAGCAACGCCTGTGATGTCCCCGGAGACCAAGACAAAAGATTTTGCATTACGTGACTTGATAATTTAAACTACATACATACCATCACGCAAATCCCAATGTACACCCACAGTTCGCCGGTATGTTTGTAGGTCCCATGTAATAGGGGGCGAGCGTATTGCCATTCACAAGCACAAGTCAGAGTCCGAGCTGCTACAGAGAATTAAAATTTCATAGCCGAACCCAGGACCTCTAGCGTAGCAGTCACGCTTGGGAACACTAAACCAATGACGCAGAACCAAAGTTAATAAAATGCGTACCTACCTACTTAAATTCCAAAACATAAATTGTTCAAAAATTTCGTTCCTTTTTGTTACGAAGGAGGCAAATGACGTCACATTAGAAGTTAATTCCGTCATGTGTAACTTTTATTTTAAAATTCCGACGTTCCGACGGTAAGTGGTTTCCGCTCCTAATCCTATGAAGCACCCTTATGACTAAAGTGGCTCTTGCCCCTCCGCAACCGTCTTTGAGCCACAAAATGAAATTTCATTCACGTTTCAGCCAATGCTGAAACAACTTACTTTACAAATGTATTTTCTAAGAATAAAATTAGGTATATTTTAACAAGGTTTTTTTTTACGATAGGCTATATAACTGATTATTTTTTATCATCTTATTAAATGTTTACCATAAATAGAACCCATCAAAGAAAACAAAATTAAAATCGGCTCAAAAATAAGGAAGTTACAAGCATTTTAATGTTATGCTAGACAGAGATCGCACTATACTTGTTTATGACGTCACAAACCAATGCGCCATACAAATCCTATACTAACACTCATTTGGGGAAAAGGGACAAAGAATCCCCTCTCAATTTATATTTCTTTGAACTTTAATAACCGATTTAAATTATTTTTTCAGAATACGATTTGTATTTAATTTAATTTTTCACTCAGCTTGGTATTTTTAATTATTCAAACATTTGTCAAATACCCTATTGCCGATATTTCATTTTTTAATACTCATATATTAGGTATATTTTTATTTGAAACTAGATCGAAAATACGGGTATCCTATTTGGATACCCGTATTTTGTATTTTCCCGATATTCAATCATTCTCATGCTTATTTTCGACTTTGAAGTTCGTTCCTTGAAATTATTTATTTGTGTTGTTTTTAATGAAATAGGTACCGATAATCCATGCCTACCTGAAGGCCAGCTTAGTTTGCACCATCTATGATAAAAAATATTTTTTTTTTTATATACCACGAAAGTGGCAAACAAGCATACGGCCCGCCTGATGGTAGGCGGTTACCGTAGCCTATGGACGCTTGCAACACCAGCGGTATCACTCGCGGTGTCAATCGGTATCAACCAAGGAGGAATAGTTGGGCTGGCAACATAGGAGACAATGCATGATTCGTATCCTATCTGCCAACACAACGCTTCCTCGCAGAGCTCTGTCAACCTTGCTCACCGTTAGGAACACAACATAGCACGGAGCTATGTTATTTGGCTACGATTTTCTGCAAGGTACTTCCCGAATCGAGCAGCTCCAATTGTGAGTAGAATTATTCGATTCCACTATGCCCTACCTCTCTTAAAGTAGTGTTTACTGAACCTCTCATATCGATTTGTTGCATGTTTTCAAAGTCATCCTGTATAGTATATGACCAACAGTAATGGACCATTTCGAGGGGAGTGTCTTTTCATGTAGTTGGGTACTGATGCGGAGTAAATTGTAAAAAATGCTTGAAACCCCCAATATATCTTTATCACGTTGACTTATAAGAATACTTTTGGGGCTTCTAACGTTATTTGGCGTTGCATATTATCACGCCTGTTATCTTTGAAGGTATAAGCAGAGTACGAATGTACAACCACAATTTGGCGATAAGTTTCTATGTCCCATGAAATAGGGGGCGAGCTTATTGCCATAAATATCGACGAACCCTTGGTACACATCTGCCCATTGTGAAATAGAGACGTGGTGGTGTTAACTACAAAGCTTTAACTATTTAAAAGATGTAATTTCCTGGTTTTTGACACTTACGCGAATATTAGACATTGAAATGAAACTACTTTTTTACGGATTTTATCACGTTTCTCACGTGGGAGAGCTACGTCCGCACAGAAAATACGCGTCAAACAACGCTTACGTTGTGTTTCGCGGAGTGAGTGAAGTTACCGGAGACCCAATCCCCTTTTAAAAGGCGGGTAACGCACTTGTGACTCCTCTGGTGTTGCGGGTGTCCATGGGCGGCGGTAATCGCTTACCATCAGGCGATCCGTCTGCTCGTTTGTCCCCCTATCCCATAAAAAAAAGTCGACACCTTAGTCTACTCGTGACCATGAATGCTGTAAAGGATCCAAAAAGTCGAGAGTTAAAAAGTTAATAATATCAAAACAACGTGATAAAACTTGTTAAAAAGTAGAAGAAATTTTGTTAAAATTGTACCCCAAAGACTAACTAGTGTGTAGCCTTAATGCGTTAGTCTTGTGGTTTTAAGGGCGACTACTATGCTAGGGGTTTTGGGTTGGATTCCTAGGTCGAGCAAAGGGGTAATTAAGTTATATATATGAAGTTTCCATTTGGGATTTGTGCCCATCGTAGCAACCAACGAAACGTGGGTGTACAACAGTACACCTCTGCCTAACTTACATATGTCTCTGCCTACTCCTTCGGGATTACAAAGGTGATGCCTATTCTTATCACGTTCCATAAACAACCTGCTTACTCGCGTTACGTGACTTTCAAAGCTTAAATTACTCGTACAATAGACAAATCCGAAAATTCGACAAGATTGTCGAATTATATCGCATGTATTTCGTTTTAAATCACACCCACGAGGCAACGGACTGGTTGGTTTATTACCCTTCGTTGAGGACTATGTCGGACACCTACCGACAAAAACTACACGGCATTGGTAAAAAAGACACCTTGGGTTTCAGATATTGCCTAACACTAGTCATTTTTCTTATAAGTCTTTAACTGTATATTTTTTTAGTAAGTAAACTTGATTGTTTCTGAATACGAGTTCGAGTTGGGCCTTGAGTTTTTCCATTAAGCAATTCTGAATAGTTGTTGGAAGTTTGAATTTGTGCATAAGATTGCCAAGTATTGCACGGGGCCTAAAAATTTGCCGGAGAACTCTTAGTACGCCACTGCACGACCCGTGGGGAATACAAGCTTGATGTTATGGGAATAATTGAATAAACGTATGTAGGAAAAACTAGTAACTTCTTTTAACACTTACGCGAATATTAGACAACAATTACTAACTGCTACCTTACATTTCACCGTATCCTTCGGTCTTGCAGTTTTGGGCTTGGATTTTGATTTTATGGAATCTATAATGAGTTCCAAGCAGACGGTAAGACCCAGCCATCTTCTCTATTGGATTTTGATTGAATATTGAAATTTGGATGTTTTTTAATTTCAATAGCCTCGCGGATCATCCTGGGAAGGAATCGTTTTCTTTTGACTCCTTCCGACGATGATCCGCGAGGCTTTATCGGGAATTAAATAGTATCAATACAACGTGATAAAATCCGTAAAAGTAGTTTTATTTCAACTTTTTTTTAATTTAAAAAAATACGTAAACTCTGTACTAATAATAAAGCTGAAGAGTTTGTTTGTTTGAACGCGCTAATCTTTGGCATTGCCAGTCGGATATGAAGAATGCATTGCGTTTGATAGGCTGATTCTTGAGTTAGGTGTTAGGCTATTTAACATCACGCTGCGACCCTTAGGCACTCTCGGGACCCCGCTATCCATACTTCCATATTACAAATGCAACAATATACAAATTACGAAAGTAACTCCGTCTGTCATGCTTAAACCGCTGAATCAATTTTAATGAATTTTGCTACCTTTTGTTTCCTTCGGCATCCGAGAGAAACAGCGACAAAAAAAGTAGTCATAAATAATTTTGAGCTTAAAACGACTACAAATACGATTCTAACCTAATGAAAGTCAAGCCTTATATTATAAGCAAGCAGCATAAGTAATAAATAAATGCAGATATTAAAATCCACTTCACATGAATTGCATTCATATAGCAGACTTCACAAAGGGCATAACCCGAACAAACATAAAATCGTTGGAACACAATATAAATCAACACCTACACAGAACGCAGAAGGTACGCACAAAAACCTTATTGTTCTATGACCCACCGTGTTTTTTTTAAGATAACCTTACATTAGGTAGACACACACGTTATTGGTAGACCGCCCGCTGTGGTTATGCTATTGTGGTTCCACATAACAGATTATGTGTAGAAGTTCCACTCAAAATGTATTGTATCCATATTTTATTATAATAAAAAAAAACGTTTTAAGGAGGATTACTAGTATTAAGGAGGCCTATTCCCAGGAATGGGATGAAATGGGCTAGAAAAAAAACTAGTATATTAAATACTAAATTAATCTATGTTTGTCTCATTGTGTGTTATGTTTTACCGCCGAAATCACTGAATGGATTTCGACAAAATGTAGCAAGAAGATAGATTACATTCTGGGGAAGGACACAAGCTATCTTTTCTCTTGAAAAGTCTTTTGGAATGCGAGTGAAACCGCTATCTAGTAATTTTGTACAATTCTTTACACGTTTGTATTTAGAAGTTCAAATATAAACAACTGTATTCTAAAATGTTATGTAAACGTGTTATTTGAGACTTTAAAATGTAATTATTTATTTATCTTTTCTTTTCAGGTAAGTTACATCTTATTGGTTACAATAATTACGGCAAGATGAAAAAAATATACTCGTCAAAGATACTCGTAAGTACCTAATAATATAAATGCAGGCGACATATTTTTGTATAAAAAAAAATTGACCCATACTATGATTTTTATCTGTATCAGGGGTGCTTTTACACACACAAATTCTCACATACACAAATTCCCAGACTCGGAACAACTACCGGTAGGTCATATAAATATTAGTTCCTTGTGAAAATAAAATATAACCGGTCCTTGAAGTCAGTAGAATCAGTATATCTAGTTTTATTATTATACTAGTTCTTCGCCCGCGGCTTCACCTGCGTTGCCCCGTTCCTAAGGGTTGTAGCGTGATGTTTTATAGCTTGAAACCTTTCTCATGAATCACTCATTTTCCCAACATTTCCCTTCACTGCTCTGCTCCTATTGATCGTAGCGTGATGAAAAGTATACTATAACCTGCCCAGGAGTATGAAAAACAATTGTACCAAGTTTCGTTGAAATCCGTCGAGTGGTTTTTGTTTCTATAACGAACATACATACAGACAGACAAAAATTTTACTAATTGCATTTTTGGCGTCAGTAGATATCGATCACTAATCACCCGCTGATAGTTATTTTGGAAATATATTTCATATACAGAATTGACCTCTCTACAGATTTATTATAAGTATAGATAGATTAATATAATATTAATATTTATTTAATTTAATTTAATAATTAATAATCTTCTAATCTATAATAAATATTTAATAATCTTTATTGGCAGTAAAATGTAGTAGGTACTTAAGGTGTTACAACTGGTAGTAGAGACACAAATCTTTGTCATATTATTGACATGCAAATAGCACATGAGTCGTAATAGGTATGTCATTGTTTATAATTATAATAAAATTGTCATTCATGACATAATTCATTACAACATACAATTATCATATTTTTCTATGAAATTCTATTTTAAAATAATTACAGACACAATGCAAAATCTATTGTTTTGTACCGCGAGATCCCCCTTCCGAGTTTTGCTTATTCTTCGTTTGTATAGAACATTCTAGAGGAAATTTCACTGAACCTTCTGTTTTCTCTCTTGTTGTGTACCAAAAACTACAATAGCTTAAAGGCTTACATCTGTTCTGTTTTTGTGAACATTATAAATTGGATTATGTGACCGCTTGTGGTGGGTTCAATCTAGTTTGGTTCCGTATGGGTCCGGGGCATAAATGGCCAGGGAACGGTGATCAAGTAGCGATTGTATTACCTATACCTACATAATAATAAGTTTGTAGAAAAGTCGTGTCTGTAAGTAATTGCAAAATGATTGTAAAAAAGTAAGTTTTAATTTTTTCCAATTATTTTTTAGACTAATTGAACGATACTGAAGCAGAATTACTTAGTGATTTTTAGAATTGTTGTTTGTCTGTATGTCCGCTTGGAACTCAACATCTGTTTGCTGGATTTCTATGAAACCTGATGTACAGATAGATTATGAGCTTGGTCAACATTTAGGGATTTTTCTATTGTTTTAATCCTTAGTAACCTTAGGAGCCCCATTATAGATTCCATAAAATCAAAATCCAAGCCCAAAACTGCAAGACCGAAGGATACGGTGAGCTCGTTCTGCGTGAATCGGATCGCCAATAATTAACAGAAATGTAAGGTAGCTGTCAGTAATTGTAACATTAAGACGTCCAACAACTTAGTCTACCCGTGACCATGTATGCTGTAAAGTATCCGAAACGTCGGGAATCAAATAATATCAATACAACGCGATAAAATCCGTAAAAAGTAGTTTTATTTCATTGTCTAATATTCGCGTAAGTGTCAGAAACCAGTATGTTAAATCTTAGTACTTAGTATCCTACGCGAGCGAAGCCGCTGACAGAAGCTAGTAACATATTACTGTGTGAAATCTGTGCTGACTGCCTCTTTAGTCTGGTGATCCCAAGCGCGACTGCTACACTAGAGGTCCTGGGTTCGATCCCCAGGTTGAGCAAAGTGTTATTGGGTTTTTCTATGAAATTCTCAGTAGCAGCTCGGAGACTATTTGTGCCCGGTGAATGGCTATAAGCTTGCCCCCTATAACATGAGACCTAAAGATACCGGCGAACTGTGGGTGTACATTAAGTACCCCTCTGCCTAACCCTTCGGGGAATACAGGCGTGATGGTATGTTATGTTATGTCAGCAAAGGTTTTCGACTCGATCGCTATGTAAACCGCACTTTAAGCAACCATATCCAGATTACAACACGGCTTACAAATAGTGCACCATTACAGGCATTACTCATTCCCCCGTAAAGGCAGAAAAAATAATCATGGCGCACAATGTTTAACTAAATATGGTATACGGGTGACAAATGGCCCCCACTGGGCATTCGGTTCGCTTATAAATGCAATATTGCGTCACAATTTTAAACGAGGCTCTGTTCATTTGTTTTATTTATGACTGTGCAAAATGATCAATGTGTAACGCCAATTGCGATACTTTATCGTTGCTTTATTTTTGTGCCCAGTGTGTTAAATACATCAAGTTGTTTTTTTGTGTATGTATTTGTATTGACATTTTGAGCTGTTATAGTAATATATAATTCATATTCCAATTATGTATTACCATTTTTATATGCAAAATGGTAAGCTGTTACCGTAGCCTATGAACGCTTGCAACACCAGGGGTATTGATCGCGCGTTGCCGACCCTGTATTTTTTTATACCACTACGGTGGCAAACAAGCATACGGCCCGCCTGATGATAAGCGGTTACCGTAGCCTATGGACGCTTGTAACACCAGGGGTATCACTCGCGCGTTGTCGACCCTGTTAATCAAGAAGGAATAGTTGGACTGGCAGCATAGGAGACATGCTACCACGCCATGACAGCGGCGGTAACAAGACACCACCCCCACACTGCCAACACAACGTTTCCTCGCGGAGCTCTGGCGACCTTGCTCACCGTTAGGAACACAACATGGCACGGAGCGATGTTATTAGGCTACGATTTTCTGCAAGGTACTTCCCCAGCCGACCAGCTCCAATTATGAGTGGAATTATTCGTTTCCACTATGCCTTATCTCTCTTTAAAATATAACACAACAATGAGAATCCCCTCCTCTCTTCCCCCCTTCAATCATCACTATCTATTTATACCAATATATTAGCAGGAGCAAGCGTTGATGGGCTACTTACCAAAGATTAATCGTGATCGAGTTCCCTTAAGAGATTTCCCTCGGGTAGCGGATAAGAGGGGTAGTGGGGGGTTATTGCAAGCATTAATTGCTGTATCTGTATCTTAATAAAGTAGTTGATAGCGTGAGAAATTAGCAGTGAGAGACTTACAGGAATGTCTGTGGTTGGTTACAGGAAAATTTTATTACGGGGAGGTTTTCTATTGTTGACTAGCTTCTGCTCATTGTCTGCGTGGACTTCAGAATTGAATCCGACCTGGATAAAAAGTAGCCTAGGTGTACAAACGTAAATGAAGCGAAAGTGGTGTGCCACGGCCGTAGCAAGTGGAAATCTATAGTCTCTGCCTACCCCAATAGGAGACAGGCGTGAAAATATGTATGTATGTATAAATTTTAGGCCTTATCCAACTATAATGACATCAAATTGCCTTCCAATTCAATCAAACCAGAGATATTCAATCGATATGAAGTGCTAACCGGATACTACATCGAGTATTGAGTCGATGTTCCTTTGAAACAAGATCCAATGAATGGGCCTTGATTACTGTCGAACACCTAAACTCAAGTGATGTAGCTATTGAGACAAGAAGATAACAAGATATTAATAATTGAACCTGGTTCGGATATTTGGACCATCACGACCAGCTAGAGCTCTGAGCTAGATGTCTCGAACCCGATTTTCTCGTTCCGAAAAAGTGTTTTTGGGGTTTGCTATGAAAATACCTAGTATCTTATAACGCTAATAGCTCAAAGTTTGGATTTGTGCCCGGTTATTGGCAATAGGCTCGCCCCCTATTACATACCATTATATGGGACCTTACATGGGACTTAAACATACCCGGCGTATTGTGGGTTACATTAGTACGCCTCTGCCTAACCCTTCGGGGAATACAGACGTGATGGTTTGTATGTGTTTTATGGGACCTAAAAATATATTGTTGAACTGTGTCGGTAGTTCATAGTTCGCCGGTATATTTAGGTTCTGTGACCTACTAGATCGCTGCTGTCAATATTCTAACAATATGTTAAGTAAGTTTACGTGGGAGAGCCATGCTTCGGCACGAATGGACCGGCTCGACCGGAGTGATACCACGGCCTCACAGAAAACCGGCGTTAAACAACGCTTACGTTGTGTTTCGACGAGTGAGTGAGGTTACCGGAGGCCCAATCCCCTTTTAAAAGGCCGGCAACGCACTTGTGACTCCTCTGGTGTGGCGGGTATCCATGGGCGGCGGTAGTCGCTTACCATCAGGCGATCCGTCTGTTCGTTTGCCCTCCTATCCCATAAAAAAAGTAAAACCTATGCTATACCTTTTTTTGGTTTCGTGGCACGACCTAAGAACCCAGTAACTCACGCTCCATATAATAATCCTTAGAATTAATCAAAGTGTTATATTTGTTATATTAATACCTACCTTCTTGGCGTATTTTAATCTATCTTCTTATTATATTAAAATTACGTCAAACAATTCCTCACTTGGATTATACAAAGACGGATATGAAACAAAGAAAGGTTTGAATGTAAAATTTAATTAGAGTATTCTAAAGGGTCCTATTTTTTTTGTAGTTATGAGAAGGCTTAATTAATATCTATTTTAATTAATTAAGAAGTTCTGTGTTGGCTTTAAATTGTATTCTGTCTTGTGAAGTTTCTCATGATTGTTTTAAATGCACATATTGTTTGGAACGTAAGTATAAGGGAGAGGGATAATGACAATATCGAATATTAACATAACATACCATCACGCCTGTATTCCCGAAAGGGATAGGCAGAGGCGTACTAATGTACACCCATAATTCGCCGGTATGTTTAGGTCCCATGTAATAGAGGGCGAGCCTATTGCCACTAACCGGGCACAAATGCAGACTCTGAGCTCAATAACACTGCTCGACCTGGGGATCGAACCCAGGACCTCTAGCATAGCAGTCGCGCTTGGGACCACTAGACTAATGAGGCAGTCCTACCGAATATTTCCATTATTATTATTAATATATCCTCTTTATTTCCTTAATAAATATTGCAAAAACATTTAGTTTCATCATTAATGGTGATAAAATATTAAATAGATAAAAAAAAATTGTTTACCTATTTAATGATAATAATGTTTATAATAATTATATTTTTATTTAGTGAATAATAATTAATAGCAGTAATTTCTGTATACTCAATCCAATATTTATTTATATTCGATTCAATTATTAGTTATTAAAAGTGCAATTATATATTAAACTAGCTTTTGCCAGCGACTTCGTCCGCGTGGAATAGTTACTTTGTTCCGTAGTTCTTCGCCCGCGGTTTCACCTGCGTTGCCCCGCTCCTAAGGGTTGTAGCGTGATGTTTTATAGCTTGAAACCTTTCTCATGAATCACTCATTTTCCCAACATTTCCCTTCACTGCTCTGCTCCTATTGATCGTAGCGTGATGAAAAGTATACTATAACCTGCCCAGGAGTATGAAGAACAATTGTACCAAGTTTCGTTGAAATCCGTCGAGTGGTTTTTGTTTCTATAACGAACATACAAACGACAGACAGACAGACAGACAAAAATTTTACTGATTGCATTTTTGGCGTCAGTATCGATCACTAATCACCCGCTGATAGTTATTTTGGAAATATATTTCATTTACAGAATTGACCTCTCTACAGATTTATTATAAGTATAGATATTAAGGTCCTCTCTGTGAGTAAAGGTCTTCTCCATTTTTCTCCAAGTTTCTCTATCTTGTGTTACTGTGATCCAATTTGCGCCAGGCGCTTTGTTTATCTCATCTGATCATCTCTCTTTTGGTCTACCTCTGTCTCTTTTACCGGGTGGGCCTACTCAGGTAGTTAAAATGATTAAAATGATATTTATTTCTGTAAATAGATCATAAAAATATACTTTTACAAGTCAATGCTTTACATTTTTTTTTAACTAGATGGCGCCGGCTTTTCCTAACTGACGACCTCTGAGAAGAAACACTGAAACAAACTCAGAGAATCATGGTCTCTTTTGAAGTTCAGACTGTAGTAGTGGTATTACAACTATGTATAATATTATATGTGTGTCGTAACACATGTAGGGCAATATCTAAACAGGCCTTTTAAAGAAAGAGCCTTAGCAGCCTTGAGTTGACCTGTCCTGACTGACGGCACGCATACAACAGTCATCGTGTAGCTCAACCATCATTAAGGGAGCTCAACGAACCGTCGTGCGACGATACCAGATCAGTAAGACATTTGCGTAGGCCATGTAAAATACTCAAGACCGTCAGAAAAAATTTTAATATAAATCTTGTATTTAAAATAGCCTACACAGTACTCACATTTACATTTATTACAACTATATATTAAGAAAATCAAAATAAAATGAATAAAATGCTGTTTAAAAGTTATTTTCTTAGTCCGAATATTGCCATTAATAAACCCTAACTCTACTGCTACAAAAACCTCGACCTCGTGATCGTGTTATTTTGGTGCCAAACACACAACAATATTCTCAACTGCAGAAACAATAAACCTATACTCCTAGGTATGACGTAATGTGCCAGTACCTACTTTTTAATAAAATTTAAATATCCCTGTAGACGACATAACATGACGACGATATCACGTTACGCGTAAAACTTTTGTTCGAAGTTTTGTTCAACACTGTACGGAGAAAGGTGTGGTCTTAGTTGCAGCGGGTTTGAATATTTGTTTAGAAAAATAATACTATTTATTATCTTTGCTGCCTTGTACAGCCTTTTTTACTGGTCAGAAATTTCGTGAGCGCATACCCTAAGTTACCAAATTTTCGTAATGAGATGAATGGTATAGGAACGAGAGGATGAACAAAAATAAACAAATATTTGTTTTTTTATGTACAAATATTCAATTTAAGTTTACGCACAATTCAAGAGCGAATGCTATTATCCAGTAAGCTGTTTATAGATCGCTTCTGTTTTTTTAAAGACAAAAAAGAATCACGATCCAGTTTTTTAAAGTGTCATAATACGAGTATTTAAATTATCTTATATTAACTTAACAAACGTCTAAACTGTCTAAAGTGACTTAATTATTTTGGAATGAGATCAAAAACTTTCAAAACTTTGACTTTGTGGTATGATCAAGTCCGATCTAGTCGGGTGACGAGTGTAAGATTTGGTCGGTATTCTTTTTAAAATGTTTTTGATTAAAAAGTGTAAGTGTAAGTAAGTGTATCCTTCTAATTTCTGTACCAGAACTTTTGGAAAATAATTTCCATTTATTCTGTACTTACTTGATATTGTATTAAGAAAAGAAAATTTCAATGGATCAATAAACAAGGATTTATATTACATACAACACATAAAAAGTGAAAATGTTCAGAAAATCTTGCCAATAACATAAAAATTGTCTCAACAATATTCCCCGCCATATGAACACGCGTATCGACGTCCTTATGCGTCTCTCGTCGATAAAATTTTATTAAAATTATACACAGAACAATAATATTAAAACTTCATACGTTATATTTGCAACCGTAGGGTAATATCCAGAACTAATAAAATGTTGGCTTGTGAAAGTTTGTTGGAAAGGATTACTTACTAGAAAAGGTTGTAGGACTCCGCTGTTGGAGTTCTGGGCTGGTATTATTACAACATTACGAAATATATTCTAAAGCCGCTAGGCTATAGACAATGAGCCAGTAAACTTACTAGGTACCTATAACTAGAGGTCTCAAGATGACTACGCACTAGTGATATTATTAATATATTAATATTAATATAGACCTTTGTTTGTTATATAAAAAAAGTAAAATATGAAGAAGAAAAAAATATATAGTAAAAGGTGTGTATGCGGAAATTTTGAAAATTTTGATTGACTCAGTGCCAATCACATCTGCGTATTAATTCATTCATTACTGGCGACTATCTTCCTATTGAAGGGGAACGAGTACGATACAGAAAAAACCTTATTATCCAGCCACCTACATGCTTCAAGGAAAGGGGGGCAAAATATGGACTAAATAAAATTAAAAACATCTTGGACATTTAATGTTTTTGGTAGGCGAATCTAGAAGTAAGCAGGTAGTTCTTGAATCGATTTAAAAACTGTCGTTTATTGGGACTGTGCTTGGAATTACATACGTTTGCTTGCTTGGGTTGTGTGTTAAAATAATATACTATAACACACATACCATTTCTCTATTTATTTCATAATTTTAGCAAATTTATTATCGCCATTAAAACATATTATATTAATATTCGTAACTGCATATCAAATATATATCAAATTCATATAAAAAATATCAAATATTTCATAAATATTCTTCTAAATCCTCGCTGTCAGTGGCACCCTACCTCAATAGAGCGAAACCAGTACAACCCGTATATCCATTTCCTTTTCTCATTAAACATTCAGCTAACATGTATAATTGAGAGCGTACTTATACGTATGAAATAGTGTTTATTACAGGATGTTTTTATACGAAGACAATAGGACAAAATTCTCACAATGAAAGGATAACGGCTAGGTAAGGCATTCGCTGGTTAGTTGGCTACTACAAGTAGGTCTATTATAGACACTTACAATTCAATGTTCTACTAGATGGCGAAGGTATTTCTTAGCTGACGACCTCTTCAGAGACGAATGATGGTCTCCTATAAAGTCCAGACATAATAGTATCACAATATGTGTGTTACAATGATGACAGATTAATGTCACCTACGGCATTGAGAATACTAGTCTCCGAAGGCACGCGTACGTCAGTCATTGTGTCAGTCGACTATAATATAGGTTGCTCATAATAATAGAAAATTTGCGTGCAAATCTTCACTATCACTACATAGTATAAAACAAAGTCGCTGTCGCTGTCTGTCCGTCCCTATGTATGCTTAAATCTTTAAAACTACGCAACTGATTTTGAAGCGGTTTTTTTAGATACATTGATACAAGAGGATGGTTTTAAGCTATTTAAAATTACGCTACGACTCTTAGGAATGGGGCAACGTGGGTGAAACCGCGGGCGGGTCGCTAGTATTAAATAAATCTATTTATTCTGGGCTGATTTTTTAATCGTTAAGTAGACATCTTTTATCTGAGGAATAAAATCGATGTTTGGCAGATTTGGAATAATCCTTCGCCATTTTTCCATCGCCAGACAACTTTATCGGAGGATAAATTCGAATTATTGTTGCCAGCTTTTCTATACAATATCTGTCAAACGTCAATTCTATTCCTCAGTTAAACGAATCTTACGAATGAAAAATCAGCCCTAAATGAAATAAAATATCCTTGAAGATCTCAACTCCTGCCTATAACAATCACTTCATCATTTCACATCAGTTTCCAACTTGGATATTTATCAATCTATGTGGGTCACCATGTATAATTTCAACTATATTTCAAAAGCACTTATCGATATTTGCAATCTAGATTTCAGTTGGAACTCCTCGATATACTCGAATAACTTCCACATGTTATTTGAGCTCCGAATCGCATAAATTAAGAGGTTTATCATAGTATCGATTAAAGCGTCGTTGGTGTTGTGATTGAGGCAGTCGTTGAATATGATTAATCACTTTGTTTGAACAATATATACTGTAATATCTCGCTTGTATTTCCCGACGAGATATACATATATAGAAGTGTACCGATTTCACGGTTCGCTGATGTGTTTTAAGTGCCATGTAATAGGGAATAAGCCTATTGCCATTAACCGGGCACAAATCCAAACTATTACTGGCTTTGTTTGAATGGATTTTTTTTTATATTTATGTCGGGCTTAATAATCTATAATTTAATTTAACCATCACGCCTCTTCTGTCATGGGGGTAGGCAGAAAGTACAGAACGTGACATGCTATACATCCTTACTATATATTATAAACGTGAAAGTTTGTGAGTATGGATGTATGGATGTTTGTTACTCTTTCACGCCAGAACGGTTGAACAGATCTGAATAAAATTTGGCACACAGATAGATTATAGCCTGGAATAACACATAGGCTACTTTTTATCCAGGTCGGACCTAATCATGAAGTTCACGCAGACAAAGTCGCTGGAAGAATCTAGTATGTATATTATCTTTATATATATAATTCTTCTGTGAGTGTGTATGTGACTGAACTTCTCTCAAACGACTGGACCGATTTTGATGAAATTTTTTGTGTGTGTTCAAGGGGATCTGGGAATGGTTTAGATTCACAATTGGACCCGGTAGGTGGCGCTGCAATCGAGTTTTGGGTTATTTTCAGGGCAGGACAACGTCTGCTGGGTCCACTAGTAATCGCATATAAAACTAAGACCTACGTACGTACGTCACGACTACCTACGTGTGCTTGTTTGTCATTTTCTTATAATTGAAAAAATGACGTCAGAATTCCCTAAGAATATTCAAACTCAATACGTTTACCAAAATCACTTCTGTGAGACAGCCCTACACTTCCGGCCAGATTAAACGCGAGTCGATAAAACGAGTATTATAATACCGAATTTTATGGAAATTTATTGCCGTACAGTTAATAGTTCGATTGGGCTCGGCTAGGGTTGGTCCAATATTGATTTATGTGGCGGAAGGGTCAGGGATTTGAGAATATCTTCATCATAATTCAGTTGAAAATTAGATTTTGAACTGATTCGTGTCATGTCAATTTCTACTCAAAATACAGTAAGTTATGGTTGGCAATTACAAAACATCCGAAAGGAGAAACATAGACATGTACCATTATATATCTTGCATTAATACCATCGTACAATTAAGTATTCAGTATTCAGTATTCATTCATTTATTGCGTTCCACAAAGTTTTTTTGGATGGTAAGTATACATTATTAATAGTACATTGTGGACCCTGTCGGGCACAGCAATATAGGAGAGAGGAAGTACTAATTTATTTATGCCATTTAAAAAAAATATTATTACTAAGTTTGTTTTGTTTTGTTTGTTTTAAATTATGGTACTTGGTATTTTAAATATTTCATTTTAAAATACAACTTATTTTATTTATTGTATTTATGTAATGTAATTTAGTAATTAAATAACTTTATTATTTTAGTTTTAGAATTATATTATATTATTTATTTATTTATTCTTTATTCTAATAATTTAAGTACATATTTTAGAAGTTTAATTATTATTATAAGTTGGTAGTAAAAGAATTAAAAAGAAACAACAAAGAAAATAATTACATAGCTTTTTACAAACTACGTCAGCTTCCAAACCAATGACAGTATTTTATTTTTATCAGGCCTCTGTGACCCAAATAACAATATCCTAACACGTTTATTAACATGTTAAACGCCAAGATTTAGATGGACTTTCATTGAGACCATGGCGGACACCGGTGTCCGAAAACTAAAACCCATGTCCACGAGGTAGGCTCACGTTTGAACCACCTGTTTTTTAACGACGGCCACATTATTGGAGAAAAATTATATACGACTAGTTTCTGCCCGCGATTTTGTCTGCGTGGACTTCAGGATTGATTATAGCATATGTGTTATTCCAGGCTATAATCTATTTGTGTGCCAAATTTTATCCAGATCCGTTCGGCCGTTCCGGCGTGAAAGAGTAACAAACATCCATATATCCCATACTCACAAACTTTCACTTGAATTGGATTGCAGAGGTCTGATGTTAATCGCTTCGTGTAAAATACGGTTATTCATCTTTATCTGGTTAGACGATTATAAAGATGATGATGTCTTTCGTTTTATAAAACATACCATCATGTCTGTGTTCCCCGAAGGGTAAGGCAGATATGTACTAATGTTTTCTTTTTATACCACTAACGTGGCAAACAAGCATACGGCCCGCCTGATGGTAAGCGGTTACCGTATGGACGCTTGCAACACCAGGGGTAACACTCGCGCGTTGCCGACCCTGTAAATTAGATAGATAGAATATTCTTTATACATTAAAGAATATGTTACATGTTTTAGAAAATAATATCGTTTTGGATAGGTACAATGGCGGTCTTATCGCTAAAAGCGATATCTTCCAGACATTTAAATTTTGAGTCGTAGAAATTAAGAAGGAATAGTTAGCTACCTTGCCAATACCTCAGTCTATCCGTGACCATGGATGTTGTAAAGGATCCGAAACGTCGGGAATTAAATAATATCGATACAACGCAATAAAATCCGTAAAAAGTAGTAAGTAGATATCAAGGTCTAGTATTCGCGTAAGTGTCAGAAACCAGTAGCTTCCTCATTCTCATTTGCTTGGCCCTCTCATAATTATATGGAAGTGTGGTCTCTAATATTGCAATTATTACTAAGAGCAATTAAATTCAGAGTGATGTGGTGGATGCTTTTAGAGACTAACGTCTCCCATCAATGTAAGGGCAGAGAGGTGGTCTCGTTCACTAAGAGGCTCGCTCTGGCGACTGAAGACCATGCTAGCATGATATCAAATTAACATAACATACTGTGGAGGAGCGAGGAGTATGTTGCCCCTCACACCAAAGGGAGGATCCTCCGACCAGGCGGGTGTTTTGCCTGGCGGGCCACGGCCCAACGGTTGATGTCGGGTAGTTTTATATATGCAGGTTGCGATGCAAACTTCACTTGCGCGATTCAGGACTTGTCCAGTTTGTATGAAGCGCGGTAGATGTCGCTACAATACCATCACGCCTGTATTCCCCGAAGGGATAGGCAGAGGTATACTAATGTACCACTCACAGTACGCCGGTATGTTTAGGTCCCATATAACAGGGGGCGAGCCTATTGCCATTGATCGGGCACAGATCCTAAACTCCGAGCTGCAAATTTAATAGAAAATTCATTATTTTTAAAGTCGTTTCAAAACGGCATAATTCTTTCTCCCAATTTGACCTTACGAAGTTACCGTACCCGTTTATTTAGGTTCAACTTAACCCAAGATTCTTAACAAAAGAATAATCCGAACTAATTTATATACATAATCAGAACGGTGTTTCATAATAAAAGCGTTTTTGTAAAGTAATTCAAGATGTATTGTTATAAATCTCACATATTTTGAGGTTAACAGTGGATATAAATCACTACATGATTGATGACGGACATTCGGCGGCCATGTTTGTAGTTTGAACTAGTTTGTGCCGTGGGTTCGTTTGATATTCGATTTTAAAGAAAGAAAAAAAATGGAATACAACTACTTTTTACGGATTTTATTGCGGATAATAATATCTATCGGGAATTAATACATAATTAAGAATTATTACATAAGTAGTTTGTTCAGAATCGACTACTGAACTGATTACAGTGGTTTTTAATATGTGTTAATTTTGCCCGAAAAGATAATTATAATACCTGAAATATGGCCCCCTGATCCATCAGTGGGTCGAGGTATGGAAAACTGAAACTTATTTGCACAAATTATTATTGTGTGCGTGTGCGCATCGTTATCGTAGTCGTTGCGAGTACGATTGTGGTCACAAATTTTATGTTCAGCTGATATAACTAATTTCTTGAAATAAAAAAAACTTACATGTTTCAAAATTTACGAACCGATTGGCGTAGCGGTTGAGCGATCGGCTTCTTCGCCACGTGTTGTGGGTTCGATCCCTACACGGAGCAAATATTTGTATGATCTACAGGTACAGTATAATCGTACAGTTGTTCCGAGTCTGGGCGTTTGTGTATGTGAGAATTTGTGTTTGTAAACGCACCCACGATACAGGAGAAAATCCTAATGTGGGGCAACGGTTTTTTTAAATGACTTTTGGGTTTCGTTATTGTAATTTATTTTGACTCGATAATCTAAGCGACCTGTCCTTATTCAGTTACATATTGTGTAGCAATATTTAATTCCACATGTTTCGAATCCTTTACACTTACAGCATCCATTGTCACGGACAATATTTTTTAATGAAATCTATTTTTGTTAAATGAATGCAGCCATGTTGCATGTTACTCTTAATGACATTTATAATGCCAAAGTTTAAAAATTCTTGTGACTACAACGATCCCTGCTGAGCCCCTTCCAGAACAATAGGGTCACGTTCTTTCTATATCGATCATTTAAAAACAAACATTATTTCAATATAAAAGAGCTCGTTTATGATAATTGTAATCATTATATTTTTATTGACAATCAATATTATAGTAATGTGTCTGAATAAATTGAATTAATAATCAATAGCATAGTTGTATCTCGGTCTATAAGTATTTTATTGTATTTCATATGTAGGTAGATATCATAAAATATGATAAAATTGTAGGTGTAAATGTTATTGCCAAAAATGATCTTCGGTTTTCTGTCCACTAATGACTGCCTCATTAGTCTAGTGGTCCCAAGCGCGACTGCTTCACTAGAGGTCTGGTTTTTCTATTACATTCTCAGTAGCTCGGTGTCTGGATTTGTGCCCGGTTAATGGCTATAGGCACGCCCCCTACAACATGGGACCTAAATAGACCGGCGAACTGTGGGTGTAACTGTGGGTGTATTAAGTACGCCTCTGCCTAACCCTTCGGGGAATACAGGCGTGATGGTATGCTATGTTATAATAGGCTATTATTTGAAGACACAATCTTTTTTTTAAGGCTCACTAGCAATGTAGGTCGCACATTACTAGTATTCTTGTTAACCCCTCGTGCTAAGCTAAATGCTTGTGTTACGAGTGGGTTCACGTCGGTAGTGCAATGGGTGTGTTTCGAAACGGCCGCCACATGATCGAAAGTCCGATGTCCTAGCCATTAGGCTGCCGCCGCTTTAAATTATGACGTGCCAGACAGACACTAGCGTCTGTGGTATTTTCACCCACCCATTAGGTATACTGTCGGACTGCAGGGCACATGTCTCCTCTCAAAATAAGAGGGATTAGACTATAGTCCACCACGCTGGCCTAGTGCGGGTTGGCAGACTTTACACGCCGTCGGGAAAATCTCAGGCATGCAGATTTCCTCACGATGTTTTCCTTCACCGTATAAGCGCGTGATAACTATACGCACATGACTTTGAAAAGTCAGAGGTGCGTGCCTTGGATTCGAACTCGAGACCTTTGACTTGGAAGTCCAACGGTCATACCACTAGGCCGCACTGCTCCACCATTGTAGGAAACTTTCCATTTAGCAGTTTCCGATTCAGTTTCAGCTTCCAGTTTCAGATTTCCAGCAGTCTTTGTCCATTCTACTAAGTTAACCCGACCAATCTGTTGTCTGTGGTCTTTTAACATGGCAGCCTATTTGTTCATCATCATCATCATCATCAGCCTATAGCAGTCCACTGCTGGACATAGGCCTCCCCCAATGTGTGCCATTTCACCCTATTTGTTCGGTTTATATTAATACATGTTTATCATTTTTTATCTTCATCATCAGCACCTATTCCGGACGTAATTCTTTTCCATTGAACGCAACAGAGCCCGATCTTCAGTTCGCTCAGTGTCCCACACTATACTTATTAGATGCGGTCTCCACTCAAGAACTAGATATACAGAGAAATGACCTTCATACTAATTCTTAAAGCTATATCGGTTGCTTTGGTTGTATTTTTTTTGAAGAATAATCCGATAACATGCTTGATTACCTGATAAGATGATTGCATGCTGTGATACCTTAAAATGCTGTGCATTTACTGCTATAGTAATTATAGTTTAGATATAAGAAACGATGTAACAGCTACTGTTTGTCCAAATAAACAAATGAATAAATAAGAAGTACCTTCAAATTACACAAATATTCTCATCTAGTTGTTACAGTACATTGCACAAATGATTAACCGGCCTTTCTTGTAAAGCCAGGCCACCCTCAGGCCAATCAAAAACCAGTCCATTTTCCTTTTTTTCATTAAAAGCTTCAAAGGGCTTTCTTAATTATAAGAGGATCTTCAATTCTTTTTTAATTTGATCATGGTACTCTTAATTATCTTATTTTTAGGAAAAAAATGTATTTACCTTAACAGTAATTGGAGAGTAGGCAAATTGAGATATTATGACCCATCAGACTAAAGCTACTTTAACAAACGGAAACAACAATGAAGTAATTGTATGTTTGGAAATTTGAACCCCATTGATCTATTTGTAGTTTGTTTTCAGAGATATCAATATCTTACAACAAGTTACAGAGTAACGAAGTACCTACATCAAAGGTAAGGTTAAGTATTTACTCTACAAGTCACACAACATTGTTTTATGTTTAGTGTGTAATATCTCAATGGCAGCAGGTAATTTTTTTATTACCACTGCGATATAATTAAAATGCCTGGCAATATTTTTTACTAAGTATGCCTACTCATCTATGTAAAAATATATTTTTATTTTTTAAATGAATTTAAACGTGAGGGAGTAAAATACTGAGAAATATACTTAATACTTCAGTTTGAAAGGTTGAGTTTATTTTTAGAGCTTGGTAAATACGTATAATACGCAATAAAATATGTATTGAGTAAAAATACATTACTCTCATGTCTAAAAGGATCTCTTGCAAGCATTTTTAAATATTAACAACATTATGCTTGTTGAAAGAAAAATATGAGTCGGTATTTATTTATAGATAATTGGATCAAAAAAAGCTTTAGAATCTAGAATTATGCATGAATACTGATGGCACGAATTTCTCAGAGGCGACTTCTGTGGTACAGGTCGGCTTTTTAAAAGGGGATTGGGCCTCCGGTATCCTCACTCAGTGTAGGGCATAGTTAACTACAATTTTGTAATCTGGTTACTAACTACGATTAAAAGTAGTTAACTACATGTAGTTATGATTACATGTAGTTATGATTACATGTAACTTAACTAAAGTAATCAAACTACATTATGTAGTTGTTAATTTGATTGCTGCAATCTAGTAGTTATAATTACTGATTATTATTTAATTATTTTTTTTGCAATTAAATAAACATGTAATGTGAAGTAATACTGTAATACTATATGTTTTGGAATATGGCTGCAAGGATTAAAGTCGTAGATATTATGTACTTATACTCGTACTTATCAGATCTTAATTACTTTTTATTGACTTGTAATAAAAAAAAACTCAGCAAACATCAACTTGATTCAAATTATTTGCGAATCAAATAAATAACCAAAAAGGTTGATTGGGTTAATCATTTAAATTAGCTTTTAGTACTACACGTTTTTCAAACATTTCATCCGATAGCCTGTGGGATGCGATAATGCGCTCTTGCTCTAACACACGCGACTACAACGCGATGCGCTAACTACAGTACGCGCGACATAAGTTGGCCGGACTGAAGTTAGCTGTTTGGTTGCGCAGTACACAATTTTTAACGTAAACAATCCACTGCGCATTAAAACGGCGAACTTCACTCCGGCCAACTTATGCCGCGCGTACTGTAGGTACCTACCAAACGACAAGTCGAAACACGCGCGATAGTCGTTCATGTACTTACATGAACGAATATCGCGCGTGTTGGCTTGTTTAATGACGCAACATCATTTTAAATCTGTAGTTATAAAAAGTAATCAAGTAATCGTGATTGCAACTACAATTAGTAGTTAGTAGTCAAAATTTTTAACTACATATTTCGATTTTTTTATGTAGTTTGTAGTTATGATTACTTATTACTTTATGTAGTCGTAGTTAGTAATCAGTAGTTAGATTACATTTTGCCCAACACTGTCCTCACTCACTCTGTAAACCACAACGAAAGCGTTGTTTCACGCCGGTTTTCTGTGGCAGGATTTTATTCATGATGTCCCGAGACCGAGACCGTAATGTCCGGTCTGTGGTCGAGACGAGGACCGTAAGTCCCGTCCGAGACCGACACCGAGACCGTGATGTCTCGTCCAAGACCGAGACCGGCACCGTGATGTCCCGTACCATGTACCATACCTACGCTACGTCAAATTTCTTCTTTATATGGAAGCATAAGTTTACGGTTACGTCTCTCAATGTTAGCCTTAGCGTTGGCAGCTTAACGTTTTAAACCAAGCTTAACACTTGTTTACCACCCCTTGACATAATTATAGGGATTTGGCGTTGTCTGGCGCTTCGCCAAACATGATATGTTTCTTCTAATAAAACAAGAGTAAGTACTTGAGGAGGAATTCCTTGCATGACATCGTCTTCTATCCTTACTAATATTGTAAACGTGAAAGTTTGTGAGTATGGATGTATGGATATTTGTTACTCTTTCACGCCAGAAGGGCTGGACGGATCTGGATGAAATTTAGCACAGAGATGGATTATAGTCTGGAAGAACACATAAGCTACTTTTTATCAAGGTCGGACCCAATCCTGAAGTCCACGCAGACAATGTCGCGGGCAGAAGCTAGTGTCTATATAAATAAATAAAATTGAAGTGTCTGTTTATTTCAAAATAAAAACTTTTTACTCAGACCCGGTACAACTACCTGTAGATCATACAAATGTTTGCTCTGTATGGGGATCAAACCCACAACATGCAGCTCATAAGCAGGTATCTCAGCTGCTACGCCAAACATGTCATCAGAGATATACACAGATATTTAGGTACATGATACAGATTTTTCACTTCATGTTATAAGAGATACGGTCATTTTACGTGGGAGAGCCATACTTCGACACGAATGGGCCGGCTCGACCGGAGTGACACCACGGCCTTACAGAAAACCGGCGTCAAACAACGCTTACGTTGTGTTTCGCCGAGTGAGTGAGGTTACCGGAGGCCCGACCTTCTTTTAAAAGGCCGGCGGCAACGCACTTGTGACTCCTCTGGTGTCCATGGGCGGCGGCAATCGCTTACCATCAAGCGATTCGTCCGCTCGTTTGCCCCCCTATCCCATAAAGAAAAATGTAAGAAAATTATCTACTAATTATCATGTATACGTAGTGTGTAGTATCTTAGTAACAAAGAGTTAATTTTAATGAGTAGAAAATATGTTCTCAGTGCCGAGTTAATAATATTATATAATTTATATACATACTGCTTTGCAGGTGTGTACAATTTAAGTTAGAAGCGGAAGCGTATTAAAAACAATGATTAGCATATCATTTTACGGAGGGACACGGTCAACAAGCGACCGACTTCCGGAGATAAAACCGTCGGGATTTTCACCCATTAAAACATCCTCGGTGACTACCATTAGCTCATGGAGGGGGGTAGGGAAACTATTCAAGTAACCCCCTTAAGCAACCCCGTTTGGGTTTCCATGAGGAGTCCTCTCACCAGTCTCTCTCTGTCTCTCTATCTCTTGAGACCTCTTTACAGTCTTGTAAAGAGGTCTCAGAGGACTTCATAAACCTCCATAATAAAGTCTTGCCTATACCTTCTTGAACATAATAATCGCTATTACCACGTTATTGGATTGATTGATAACTCGTCTACAGGAAATGAAATATATTATTTGTCACAGATGAGGAGACCCTATTAAAAAAAGAAAAAAATTACTTTAACTTAAGAGTTTAAACTATATATGCATTCGAATTGAATGAAAAAGAAAATATTTTGGTTCGATTCGTTGGTCGATTCGAATGATAAATTGCAAAATGTCGAGCTCCAAGCATTTTTGGAGTGCATTAAATTCTCATGTATCGTCTGCTACCTGGAGGGCGACTGGGTATGATAAACACCATCATATATATTGACTAAAAACCGCACTTGCCTACCTTTGCCTTATAGTGACTATAAGGCAAAGGTAGGCAAGTGCGGTTTTTGCCATGACAAGCCATGTTTCTATACAAATACCGCGAAGGCCTCACCCCTTAATGGAGCTTTTTTTATACCACTGAGGTGGCAAATAAGTTTAAGACCCGCCTGATAGTAAGAAGTTACCGTAGCCTATGGACTTGCTCGCTTCCTACCTTTGAGGACTATAACCTCATCATATCAACCAAACGGTCAGGCAGGTCCACTGCTGAAAAAAGGACTCCCCCATAGACTTTCACAAGGACCGGTTATATGCTGCCTGCATCCAACGACTCCCAGCGACCTTTACCAGGTCGTCTGTCCATCTCAACTATAATCTAACCCCGTTTCGATCTGAGGGCAGAGCCATTTCCAGGGTTATAAATGGTCGACTGAAAGTAATCGCTTCCGCTTATAACTTAGACCACACCAGACATTATTGAATTTAACTACATTTACGCAGGCTCTTAACATTTTAGTACGTTGCGTAATTTAGTTCAACCAATTACAAAGTTAATTTCGTTAAGAAAGTGCCTAAGGCCTTAAAGGGTGGGAAGACCTTAGTCCCTTAATTAGGTAATTGGATATAGATAAATAAGCCCAGCGTTGAGTTTTTAAAATCGGGTAAGGTACCCAATTTTTGGGAGACTGTTTATTACTATTGTAGGGTATCTCGATTTTAATTGCTTTTCGAATAGAGTTTATAGTGTTTTAGGTATGTTCTATTTAATCTTTTTTTATACCTCCTTATTATTGCAAGAGCAGCGGGTGAGCGTGAAGTCCTCATGAGGTGAGGTTTGAATCCCAGGTAGAATAGTGTTATATGGGTATTTTAAAGAAATCCTGAATCGCTGCCCGGATTTTGGACTGACACTTTACTAATTATCAATTAGGGTGTAGATAAGCCTGTAAAGAATAAAAAAGATACGAAGTACTAGCTTGATGTTGTTTTACAAGTAACAAGTTTTTAAATTAGACTGCCTCGTTGGTCTAGTGGTCCCAAGCGCGACTGCTACACTAGAGGTCCTGGGTTCGATCCCCAGGTCGAGCAAAGTGTTATTGAGTTTTTCTATGAAATACTCAGTAGCAGCTCGGAGTCTGGATTTGTGCCCGGTGAACTGTGGGTGTACATTAAGTACGGCTCTGCCTAACCCTTCGGGGAATACAGGCGTGATGGTATGTTATGTTAAGTTTTTAAATTATTTTTATATCACCTTAGTTTCGAAGTAAGTTTGCCAAGAAAGCTTATACCGTCTCTAAAGGGATTAAAAATAAAACGAAATTTATATAAAAAATGCTTAGTATCATTATGAATGTGTTAAAAAACCTTATCGAATCCGAAAGGGATCCCAATCACATCACGATAATCGTAAAAAAATAACGATTATCGGGTGCAAATTGCCGCAATTACCGCAAAATGTAGCAAATTTTTATAATGCGATAAAGCATCGTTGACGTTAGTATGCTTGGCACCCAGACACACATTTCGGAGAGTGTGCATCAGATCTCCACGATCTTATCCCCCCTAGCCCTTTCCACTATCGTACGACCAGAAGCACGAAAAAGCGTCATTGATTCACGGTGGACATTCCAAAAGCCCGAACGAAACGCTTTAAGTCCACTTTTATAATGCGTACTGCTGAAATATGGAATGCACTTCCCGAGTGGGTCTTCCTTGATAGATATAATCTGGGTGTCTTTAAATCACGAGTGAATCGGTTTCTTCTAGGCAAGCGCGCTCCATCGTAGATCGCAGTATCGCTTAACATCAGGCAAACTAGCGGTCAAGCGAAAGCCTATCACGAATAAAAAAAAAGACGGTGTCGCTGCGACCGTAAGTATTGCCATTTCAGTTTCCTAGTTTAAAAAAAATCGTAGTTTTTTATTTGATAAGAGAAAACGATTACACAAATAGAAACGGATATCGATACCTAACAATTCCTTTACGAGTCGGACAGGGTTTTCTTAACACGTTGTATAGTAGGAATAGAATCCAATCCAAATGATTATGCAGTTGTTATCCACTAGAATAGTTGGAATGATAAGGTTTTGGATTGGACTAGCGTGCCACTGACATCTCCAATGCCAATTAATTCAGCAATCTCAGAAACTAATGGAGTTTTATCGCTATTTTAAATGAAAAGTAATCTAAAATGGAATATCCAAGCCAAACTATCAAGGAATGGAAATTAACTGTTTTTTTTCTCTCAGAGTTCTTACTAAAAACTGTGTCTAAATTCTAATCAGAGGTAAAATAAAATGTATATGCACCCACAGTTTGCCGGTATGTTTGTGTTGCTTTGTTTGTATTGATGTGTTGCTTCTATATCAAGAACAAATCCAAACTCTGAGCTGCAGAAAATTTTATACATATCACTTTTCTTGACCTGTAAATCGAACGTGGACCTTATCAGCGGCAGCATGAAGCAGCTTAGTTTACCGCTTATTTATAGTTTCTGCCTACCCCTGTAGGAGAAAGGCGTGAGTGTATGTATGTAGATGTGTGTATCTCTAATAACACTTGTAACATCTTACCTCCTACATTTAACTGCAAATAAAGACTACTTATTATCTACTATTACAGTTACAAGTTTTATTTTAGTTTTATTTTTTAAACTATTCTTTAAACTTAACTAACTTTTATTTATGTTAAATAATGATTTTATTCGCTTTGACGTCATAAATTAAACTTTATAGAGGCAACAAGTCGTAAAGTTTGGTTAAGAGGCCTCCTACGGTATTAGGCTGTCTACAGACTTGCCATTAAATTGCGCGTGGGAATTGTTTTACAGAATTTAAGTTTAGTACACTGTTGAATCTTATTAAGAGTCCGGCGGACCGAATTTCTCTTACAAACGTAATACCGAAATAAATTGTAATTCAAACACAATTTTATACAATTCTGTTATTATTCGGATTCCGATACCGTTAATCTAGGTTCCTACTCTACCATTTCGTCCAAAATCACTGGAAATAAATGTAAGCGAATGCCATTTTTTATAGTTTTACCAAGTTTGGAACGATTTTCCGGTTTTTTATTTCCATCGATGTAGTCGTAGTCGAAATAGTACGGTAGGAACCTAGATTAACGGTATCAAAATCCAAATAATGACACAATTTGTTAAAATCGTGTTTGGATTACAATTTATTTTGGTATTACGTTTTTGTGGGCAATTCAAGCTCCGCCGGACCCTTAATACCGAAATTTTCTTTACCATACTAAAGTGTAATACCTACACGACCAAAATGAATGAAACAACTGTTTTTTTTTCATATTTCAGGGTCGGTCCCATAGTAAAAGTTGTTCGTATTCATTACTACGTTCATTTTGCTGCGGGATAACAACCATTTAAATTTTACGGTGTATAAAGACATTTTTATAGGAAAGATCATAAATATAAATAGTTACTTACCTAATATCCCAACTTTAAAAAAGAATTTACATGCATTTTTGAAATGTCAAATGTTATCACTCCATTAAAATGATTATAACACAATTAATGAAAATATTCAATTAAAATGTTATAAATAACTATGTTAATTTAAAACCAAACAGTCACGTTAACAATAAAATACTCTCAATTTGAAATTATAATTCTCTCCCGCGACAAAATTTACTGCCCCCTCAATAGTTACGACTCACGACAATCGTAAGTTTGTAGCCGGCCTAAAGTGGCTTATGCAAATCGGATGTTTTTTATTGAAAATTAAGGGGGACAAAGACGGCACAGTTGACTCATTAGGGCTGAATTGAAAGTTTATCGGTTTCCGAACTGACTTTAGGGAAATGAGATGTCAAAGCTTCCCGATTTAAGTCGAAACGCTTTGTTTCAACATTTATATGTCCGAATGAATAAAACATTGTTTTTTAAATGTCGACTTCATTCACAATGCAGTCGTTGACTCCTTGATACCTGAATTTAAAATCGTGTCAGTTCTGTGGATTCAGAGAATTAGTTTGGATACTGGGCCTTTCATACAGAACAGTAAAACTTTGGGTTGGTTGGTTGGGTGATGATGATGAATGAATTGATGAATGAATAATGATTGTTCTTACAAAATAGCAAAATAAATTAATACTAAATTAAATTAAAAAATAAGCATCGCTACGAAACGTCGGGAATCAAATAATATCAAAACAACGCGATAAAATCCGTAAAATTTGTTTTTTTTTTTTCAATAAATTGCTATTGTTTAAAAATGCAATAACATTTTTATTCATAACATACCTACCATCACGCCTGTATTCCCCAAAGGGTTAGGCAGAAACTAATTGCAAGTATATTAATTCTATTTAATTCTATTTTTTTTTATTCATGATAGGCTTCCGCTTGAGGTCCAGTTCGCCTGATGGAATTAAACTAAATTGCAAATGAATAAAAATGCAGCTCGGAGTCTGGATTTATCGCCCCCTACATGGGACCTAAACATACCGGCGAACTGTGGGTATCCATTAGTACACCTCTGCCTAACCCTTCGGGGAATATAGGCGTGATGGTATATATCTATAATATTAAAACATACCGACAGTGCAAACACGCGCTTCTACGAAACGTTACCGTTGTACAAATTTCAATTTTGCACCGCGCACATTCTGTTGAACTATTGTGCCGGAACATTTTAATTCGCACCGTGTGTTGGTATACCGATGGTATTGGACAGCAAAACAAATGAGAAAAGAAGCTCTACTCTGAAAAATTAGGCGATTGATTATTGATAGTTCGGACACTAAGATGATAGAAAGTATTCTTTTAACCAACTTCAAAAAGTATCAATTCTTGTATAATCTAATTATAAAAAACTTGCATCAGACAGGTATGTTTCTTGTTTAATACATACTTATTTATGTATATATATATATATTACAAGCAACCCTGCTCGCGGTTGCACTCGCGCTGCTTTGTTCCTAAGAGGCGGAACGAGATGTTATATAGCCTACCTTCCTTGATAAATGGACTATCCAACACAAAAATAATTTTCAAAATAGGTTCAGTAATACAAACACACTTTACAAACTCACAAACTTTACTTCTTTATAATATTAATTATACATAGATATACAAGAAAAATACTGGAATAAAAAAAATAAAGAAAAACCGGGAAATCAGGGAAAAAAGATACCGGAAAAACACATAACATTACGCCTGTATTCCCCGAAGGATTTAGCAGAGAGTTAATGTAATGTTCACCTTCAGTTTGCCGGTATGTTTATGTAATAGGGGACAAGCTTCAAGCTGCTACTGACAATTTCATAGAAAACACAATAAAACTTTTGCTCAATTTGGGGATCGATCTTGGGGCTTCTAGCGTAGCAGATGCATTCGGGACGACTAGACTAATGAAGCAGTCAACTAAAAAAAATACCAATAATATATTACAATATCATGTAGTGGGATTACTGTACATATATTATTTGTGCCGAATGCATTTGCATATTGCATGCATAGCTGGGGATATAATCCTATCGACCGCCGCGCCGTATATCTGATGAAAAATTGACGCAGAAATGGCGTTGGTATTATAATATTAAAGTTCATGTTAAAAACCAAAAAAGCCCGGTGGTACTTTCTCTTGGGGTCTGGCTGGCTGGCGACAACCCTTACGTCAGAATCTGTCGTACAGCACCTTGGAGTGTGTTCCGACTTTTGCGACTTTTGAGATAATTTTCCCCTTCTGGTTAGCTGCGGCTCTAGAAGTCTGCAGTCCACAAGGGTTTAGGAAACGCATCAGCAACTCCTCTGATATTGCACGTTTCCATGGGCGACGATGACTACTTACCATAAGGTGGCTTATTTACTGACATAACTAATCAAAAATACAAATAACAGTTTTATTTGCTAGGGGATCTAAGACGAACAGAACTCAAATGATTGTCGTTGAGATTATAAAAACACATATCTATCCGTGAAATATTATAATTAATAGAAGGATAGATGGATAGAAAATTATTAAGTTTTTCCTTCTGTCTTTTTTCCAAAAAAAATAGGAAACACCGGTAGTAGGTGACGAGTCCTGTATTACGGAGACTTCAAAAACATACAAATAACCGATACAAATACTTAAAACAAATATCCACAAAAATATTGTACTGTACTACGTGGGAGAGCAATGCTTCGGCACGAATGTGCCGGCTCGACCGGAGTGATACCACGGCCTCACAGAAAACCGGCGTTAAACAACGCTTACGTTGTGTTTCGCCGAGTGAGTGAGGTTCCCGGAGGCCCAATCCCCTTTTAAAAGGTCGGCAATGCACTCGTGACTCCTCTGGTGTTGCGGGTATCCATGGGCAGCGGTAATCGCTTACCATCAGGCGATCCGTATGCTCGTTTGTCCAACTATCCCATAAAAAAAAATTGCCTTGAGTGAGAATATTACCCACGACACACAATACCACCTTAACCGCTAGTATGCAGTCAAACTGTTTTTGCTTTGTATTCAACGAAATTAATCTGTACGTTTCACAGGAATTAATAGAAATGGTTAAACGCTCACACCGCCACACAAAACGTTTAGAACTCGATTGTCGTCACAAAGCCAACCCTCCCGCGGCGGCGAACCTAATCATATTCTGTTCAACTTCCGAGCTATTTCAAAATTAAATTCAGAAACGATTGCCCGTACTTATATTAACATTATATATATAAATTTACGCTTTGTCAGTAATTTTGTCTCAGCGTGTGATTTTTACGATGCATTGTTGAAGATTGTATCTTTATTTTCATTTTTATATGATAAATAATGTTGGGATGCTTGATTTTTTTTTATTCGATTTCTTTGTATATTATATTGCAGTACGGACGTATAAATATGATTTCTGTATTTTATTTCCTGGTTCAATTTCAGTGGGTGTCGTGACAGTTAGTTTGGAAGTAGCTTTGATAGATTCAACTGTTTAACCATTTAAAAAAATAAAACATTGCATCGCAATAGGATTCCTCCATTTCTTAGGCTACTATTCTCACTAGGATTCTTCACTCCTCAAATACTTAGTTTGAAATAATCGCTATTGCATTCATCACAACACGGTAAGTAAAGTTAACCCCCCATTTTCTCGAACAATTTAATTACATCACAACTCTGCATCGTGAACCAGATTGTTGCATAGTTTGGTGCAAACTAAGCGTCACATACTCGTACTTCACCGAACGTCATCGCAAAGGTGTAGCGAAATATTTTATATACAAATTCTTCATGTTGCAGAGTATTTAATGAAATAACTGCACAATAATATCATACGGAGACCATGATTCTCTGAATTGGTATCGTTGTTCCTTCTCAGAGGTCGTCAGCGAGGAAAGGCCGGTGCCATCTATTAAAAAAAATATTAAAAGCGAAACTTTCTGTGAAATTATTAACGTATAGTGGAGGGTTGGATATTATAAATTATAATAAATGTCTCATTAGCCTAGTGGTTCTGAGGATGACTCTTATGCTAGAAGTCCTGGGTTCGATTCCAAGGTCACGTAAAGTGTTATTGGGTTTTTCTATAAAATTCGCAGTAGCAGCTCGAAGTTTGGAATTTGGGTGTACTTTAGTACGCCTCTGCCTAACCCTTCGGGGAATACAAACATGATGGTACGTTCTTAGATAAGGTATATGTTCATGATTATAAGTTATAATAACTACCTACCTCATTAGTCTATGTCTGCTAGGGAGCCTTGGTTCGATTCCCAGGACAAGCCAAACGTAATCCAAATTCAAACTCCGAGTAGCTACTGAGAATTTCATAAAAAAAACCAATAACACCTTGCTTGGCTCGGGAATCGAACCCAAGACCTCTCGCGTGGCACTCGCACTTAGGACCACTAGACTAATGAGGTAGTCCTTCTATCTAAATTAGTGAAATTCTCATTGTGGTCCCCAAATTCCCAATATGTGACCTAATTCTTATAGATACTACTAAATTTAGTCAAATATTACTCGTAAATGTTGGAAATGGAATTGGTTCTAACAAAGGCTCGTGTTGACTTTGGTACCCATTGTCACTTAGGGTTGTCAAATATGACAAAAAATCTTAAATAAACGTTTCTTGACTGCCTCATAAGTCTAGTGGTCCCAAGCGCGACTGCTACGTAAGAGGTCCTGGGTTCGATCCCCAGGTCGAGCAAAGTGTTATTGGGTTTTTCTATGAAATTCTCAGGAGCAGCTCGGAGTCTGGATTTGTGCCCGGTTAATGGCAATAGGCTCGCCACCTATTACATGAGACCTAAACATACCGGCGAAATCTGGGTGTACATTAGTACACCTCTGCCTAACCTTTCGGGGAATACAGGCGTGATGGTATGTTATGTTAAACGATTCTCCACACATAGATTTTCTTAACATAAGCGGCGGTAGCCTAATGGCCAGGGTCCGACTTGCAAACATGTGGTTGCCGGTTCGAAATAAATCGTAATCCAGACAATATTCTATCAAACTAGGTTATTATTCGGATTTGGATACCGTTAATCTTACCTAGAAGAAACCGATACAGTCGTGATTTGTAGACTCCCAGATTATAACTATCAGGGAAGACCCACTCGGGAAGCGCATTTCACATTTCACATTTCAGCGGTACCTATTTACGCACTTTAGTATTCAAGGAATGCCGAATATTAACCATTCTCATTTCAACGTACTTTACATAAATTTATGTTTTTAAGTCTGACAACCCTAGCATAACTTTTGTCATTTGCGTCAAAGGCTTATGTTCAACTAGATATTAAATTGGAATTAATTGTGCGATTGGAGTCATGATCTAGTGCCTAATTATGTAAGAATTATATAGATCTGTGTTACATACATACACTCAAGCCTTTCTCTCACAGGGGTAAGCAGAATCTATAGATGCTTCGATACTTCATTACTTCTTTATATCTCCGATAATATGTATATACATATAAGCAGTGATAGCCTAGTGGTATGACCATTGGACTGCCAAGTCAAAGGTCTCGAGTTCGAACCCAAGGCACGCACCTCTGACTTTTTAAAGTCATGTGCGTATTAAATAGTTATTTACGCGCTTAAACGGTGAATGAAAAAATCGTGGGAAGTCTGCCAACCCGCACTAGGCCAGCGTGGTGGACTATAGCCTAATCCCTCTCATTCTGAGAGGAGACCCGTGCAAAAACAGTGGGACAGTATTAATGGGTTGATTATTAATATGTATATACATACTATCACATCTGTATTCTCCGAAGGGTTAGGCAGAGGCATAATAATGTACACCCACAGTTCGCTGGTATGTTTAGGCAACATATAATACGGGGGGCGACTATTGTCATAGACCGGACACAAATCTAATCTCCGAGTTGCTACTGACAATCTAAATACATATAAAACTCAAAGGTGACTGACTGACATAGTGATCTATCAACGCACAGCCCAAACCACTGGAGGGATCGGGCTGAAATTTGGCATGCAGGTAGATGTTATGACGTAGGCATCCGCTAAGAAAGGATTTTGATAAATTCTACCCCCAAGGGGATAAAATAGGGGATGAAAGTTTGTATGAAACTATGTCAATTTTAAACCGATCGGGCTGAGACTTTGCATGCATATAGCTACTATGACGTAGGCATCCCCTAAGAAAGGATTTTGATAAATTTCGACCTATGTAGTGGTGAAATAGGGGATGAAAGTTCCTAAGGAACAAAGTAACTATTCCACGCGGACGAAGTCGCGGGCAAAAAGCTAGTTTTATATAAAAACATAATAATAATGCTAGATCACGGATACATCGTTACACAAAGCGTAAACTCCCCAGCAATTAATACATTTCTTTACTAAGGTGTCAAAGTTACATACCTACAACAGAATTTAAAGATTTGCTTGGAGTACCTGATTTTCCATTGCCACATGTCATTTTCTACAAATACACCTAAAGCGTATATATCCTATAAAAAGTAATTTTGAAAGTTGCTATGGGATCGGCAAAAAAACAAGATCAATACGGGTAGCACCGCGGGATACAACTAGTCATATAGATATTACAACGTTTCATTAAAACTATCACGAAATACAATATCGTAAACTAGAATAGCAGTGGCCAGTATCTATGCTAGAACATTCACACACATTTAAATGTTGCCACACACAAATTGCGGGCCCAATTTATTCCACCAAATGGGTAGATATGGTACAATTAACAAAGTCGGTCCATTTCAATGCAGACCGCTCTGCAAAATTGATGCAGAAGTACAATTCGAGCAGCAATAGGAAAAACAGAGCATTATTATACACCGTCACATTTAAGTCGTTTTAATGCCAAAAGGACGGTATTATACTCATCACTAGGAATAACTTTTACTATGGAACCAACCCTGAAATCACAAAAAAAACAGCTGTTCCCATACATTTTGTGTACTCTGAACTCGTCAGAGTGTATGGAACAGCTGTTTTTTTACACGTCACATTTAACGACTTAAATGTAAAGGTGTATAGTAAGAATTACAAATACATTTGGTAAGATTTAAACGCTTTTTTTTGGAAAATATTTATTGAATGTACAAGAAACAAAATAACTGTCGTTACTTAATGTATCTAAGCATTTTAATCAATATTGGTGCAATAATTGCAATAAATATTTGACTAAATTAAAATAGAAATGCTATGAAAAAAAAATACTTGAGAGGTGTCAAAGGACACCCGGATGGAACGAAGTTTAAATTTATAAATAGTTGAAGGCTCGATTAGCGCAGTGCCATAGGATGCAAGTTCAAAATCAGCACGGAGCGAGTATTTATACATATAATCATAATCATAATCATAATATATGATCAAACGAACTTGCAAGTGAAGTTCGATCATTATTATGATGACTTGCTTCATTTGAAGATATGATTATAACAACGTAGTTTCCCTACTTACTTGGTAACTTCGCACATATTTTAAAGATTTTTAAAACGATTAAGTGACGTTATTCCGGTCTGTCCGCCCCTGGGTTGACACTCGACGTTTAGCTCATTTTTTAGAGTTATGTAACAATAGGATTCAAAACTTTCTCTTTCTTTGGGAATATATAAGCGTCAGGGAGGGAGGGTGATCATATCTTCAAATGAAGCAAGTCATCATAATAATGATCGAACTTCACTTGCAAGTTCGTTTGATCATATATTATAATTCCATGCTTCATTTTTCAGATATGATTATAACAACGTAGATGTTAAGAGTTAGAAAGTTTTGAAGAGGAAAATAAACGATAAGGTTGTTAACATTATAGTTTTATTTATCAACGAATCAGTCTTATTACAATCATTATGTTTTCGTAATTTGGGCAGTTACAAATTAGCTTATGTAACAAAAAGACCTTAACATGATTAGTTACAATGAACTTAAATAACATAAAGAAAATTTCTGTATATGATTTGATGATCATTATTTGTCTTCTGGCGGTAGGCAAACAGATCTGGCGAATTCGCCTTCGTTTATAATACATCTATTATAAAAACGAGCAAAGGAGTTAGATGAACTAGTCCAACCTGCGGTTTTGCGAATAGTTTCTATATTGACCCCTGCCAAGTTTGCGGCCGAGGTAGACGCGTGTCGTGTACTATGTGCACCGAATATACTTATATCGACGCCGCTTTCTGACAGCATTTGTTTGATCCATCTGCTGATGGTTTGCGTGGTAGCAGGTTTGTGTGGCCGTTTGTACGTCAACAACAGTTTATTTATACTCTCGGGTCTTATGTTTTTAGTCATAGAAACATAGTCTGAGAGAACTGTGGCTGGGCAAATACACGTATTTTCCCTAAAGTATGGCAAGAGCAAGACTGGTTGGTTTCTACCCGGTGCGGACGTCTTGATGATATCTGTGATTATAATTTTTATGCAGTTATCGGAAAAACTTATATTTTCGAGATTGATTAAGGAAAGCGTCTGAACTCTGTGAGCCGTACAAATTGCTAGTAAAATCACGAGTTTTTTTGTGATTTTTTCGAGTGACAGTTTACTATTAGGGAACCATGTTGAAATAAAGTTTAAAACCAACTGGGGGTTCCAGGTAGTGGAATACTTAGGTTTAATGGGTCGTAATTTGTACGCACCTTTTAGGAGACGCTTTATACAATCGTCTGAACCAATATTATTGCCTATGAAGGCTGACAAAGCAGAACGATGTGAATTTAGACTGCCGTAAGCACAACCGGTATTAAATTGTGACGCTAAGAATGTGAGTAACGAGGATTTCGAAGGGTCAAATACATTAATGTTGTTAATCGTGCAATATTGCCACCACTTGAGTGAGGTATTGTATTGTTGAATTGTGCTGTTAGACAGGGATGATAGCATCAGTGTAGCCGACTCTGCGCAGGCACCCCGTCGGCTGAAAGCCTGCCGGAGAGCCTCGCGACACCCAGGGTAAGGTTCTTGTGTAAGGGGTGGTACTCCCTGAAATGAGATTGCAAGAGGTTTTTATTCGGATTTAAATAAGCGACGTCGGAAACTATAAGGTTTCGCAATAGTGGGAACCATGGTTGTGATGGCCAGTTGGGGTATACTAAGATGCCGCATGCATCGTCATCGATAATTTTTCTAAGGCATTTCAATATTAAGGAAAAAGGTGGAAAAGCGTAGAAATAATACGTATGCCAGTCTACTGTAAATGCATCTACGGAGACTGCATCGGGATCTTGTTTCCATGAGATGAATCTGGTACATTTCGCATTATCGCGAGACGCGAATAAGTCTATTTCAGGTTGGCCGAAAAGGTGTATAATATTTTGGAATGCTTCATCGGAAAGGGACCATTCCGTATCAGGATTAACTATCCTAGATGCAGCGTCGGCTCGGTTTTCTTTGGTATTCACGTATGATGCATATACCCAAAGGTCGCGCTGCTCACACCATTGCCAAAGGGATCTCGCTAAATCGTTTAAGTGGGGGTATTGAATACCACCCATACGATTCACATAACTGATTGCAGTAGTATTGTCCATGCGAAGTAATACTGCGCAGTTGGTTTTGTCGTAAGTAAATGATTTCAAGCCTAGGAAGGCTGCCATTAGCTCTAGGTAATTAATATGACAAACTTTCTCTGATGGCTTCCATTTGCCGTGTACATGAGTATTTTTACAAACTGAACCCCAACCCGACCTCGACGCATCGGTATATATTTCAATATTAAAGTGTGGCTGTCGCATGAAATTGCATGTTCTGTCAATATTTGACAGCCACCAGTGTAAATCCTCTAACACAATACTAGGTAGGGTTATTTCGGCTTCGTAACTATTATTATGCTTTAGTAATGCTAGAAACTTCTGTCGCTCTAAAAGCTTAGTGTATAACCAAGAATACTTAACGGCTGGGCAAGCGGCCACTAAAATACCGATAAAGCGAGCTAATTCGCGGATGGAACATGGCTGTAATTTTGTAAACTTAGTAACCAGCTGGGTAATGTTACGTCGCTTCTCCGATGGCAGCTCTATACTAAGGTTTCTGGTATCGTACCAAAATCCTAAATATTTGCAGGATTGTCGCGGTTTTAGTATACTTTTATTGTAATTGATAACAAATCCTAGAAACTCGAGTAATTTTAAAGTTTCGTTTACATTATAAAGACATTTCTTATACGTATTACCGATACATAAAATATCGTCCAAGTAACATACTGACTGTAAGCCACGGTGTCTAAGGTAAGCTATGACTTCCTTCATAACTTTAGTGAATACCCGTGGGGCTACGGATAAACCAAACGGCATACAATTAAATTTATATGTATGAGTTTTGGGCGAATTATTGGGCTGGAACTGAAATTTTAAATATTTACGGTCAGAAGGTCTAATGGGCAAGAGGAAATATGCATCTTTTAAATCGATTGTGGCGAGATATCCATCACGTGGTATCAATTTGCATGCTGTTCGGTAATCCTCCATTTTAAAATGTTCGTTCCTAATTAGTTTGTTCAAGGGTTTCAAATTTAGTATAAAACGTTTATCGCCGTTAGGCTTCGCAGTGAGAAATATTTTAGATATAAATTGATTTTTGGATACATTGCACTCCGAGATGGCCCCTAATGATTTTAATTTACTAATGGCTTTCATCATATCTGATTTTTCGGTATTTGACAAATTATTTTTAGGTATAGTTGATTGACTTACAGGCATATAAAAAGGTATTGGATAACCGTTTTTTAACCAGTCAAGAATAATATTGTTATTGGTTATTTTTAACCATTGTTCATAAAAGTGGGTAAGTCTACCCGCATGTACCTGCATTAACGGCGGCTCTGGGCTTTGTCCCGAGGTTTGTCCTGCGATGCTGGGCGATGAGGTGGTTGCGCTGACGACGTGTACGGACGGCGATTCCCTGTAGTCGTCGGCCTTCTGTATGCACCCCGCCCCCCCCTGTTCGCCGGGTATCGAGGAGGCGGGTTCCAGTTTCCCTGGTAGGACGGCCGTGTGCTAGGCTGTTGAGGTGGTTTCGGAACTTTCGTAGTCTTTTTTATGGAAAGACCTTGCTTTTCAATGGTCTTCGCAGCTTTTATCTTCTCTGATAGGGACGAGCCGAACAGTGACTCATCCCGTTCGGACTCGTTAGTGATATTTAAGAAAGCCTTGTCCAAACTAGGAGTGATTAATTTCACTCGAGCTTGCGTTGCTAGGTAGTGCGAATCGCACAGTAAGCGGCAGCCATTGCTCAAGTGTTTCATAGCTTGAATCTTGTTATCGCTTTTTAGAAGCAGGTCCATGCCTCTGTTGATGGCAGTGATGCCTGTACCTAGTTGCTGTTGGGACGCTGTAAGGGTTTTGTCGCGATTACGAACCATATCCGGTACCGCTGCCGAGATTTCTGCATTTAATTTCGGCGCTTGCAGCAGCCTACAATTGTCTGGTACAAGGTACTCTTTTAGTAGCTTATCTTTATTTTCTTTAGGCATTCCTTTCCTTAACAAAGGAAGCCACAGTTGTGATAGGTTGCAGTGAATGTTGTCTCCATAGTCGGGTGAGTCGGAGGTAGATTCACCGAGAGCCGACAGTAGATCAGGGTCTAACTCTGATTCGACACTACCAATTGTCTCTGCTTGGGGGCCGGGCTCCGGTTGATGATCACGTTGGTCGGGGTTACCACCGGTTTCCAGATTCACGTCATGCGATATCTCGGGTGGTACGAGTATTGGCTCCATGATGGCTTCATTATCATTGTCTAGGGCCATATCCGCATCTTCGTTACCTAGAATTACGATTTGTAATTAAGGGTGTGAAGATGACCATTTGAGGGTAGATTAAAAATAAAGTTGCACGTTAACGTTACATCTGTTTTAGATTGTACGTGTTTATATGCTTGTTTGTCATCGTTGAGGACTCGCAGTCAACCCCGATGCAATATTTATTAGAATTAAAGCTTTAAGTTCTGCAAAATGTCAAAGTTATTGACTCGCAGTCAATCCCAGAGCATTTACAAAACAGATATTTGATATTTTCGCTAATTCACTGTTAGATTACCAATTGATTTAAAGCACTTTTGCTTACCTTCATCTTCTGATGATGATTGTATAGGTTTTATTCTCCTTCTATGTCTTTCTTTTTCTTCAATTTTACGAATTTTTCTTGCATAGTGATCAATCCTTGATTGCGCGCTTCTTTTTGGCATGTTGCTCGAAGGGCGCGTGCGATAGTTACCGCGCACGAAAAAGGAATGAGCTAAACGTCGAGTGTCAACCCAGGGGCGGACAGACCGGAATAACGTCACTTAATCGTTTTAAAAATCTTTAAAATATGTGCGAAGTTACCAAGTAAGTAGGGAAACTACGTTGTTATAATCATATCTGAAAAATGAAGCATGGAATTATAATCATAATCATAATCATAATCATAATCATAATCATAATCATAATATAAACGTATGCTAGCATATGGCAAATTAATCGAAAGGAACTACTATCTTATTATCTTATTATACAATATCTTACTATAGCAAAAAGTGTCTTTTTTTACTCGTAACTTTTCGTAAGAATCTAGCCCCCTTTTACAACGCGCGATAAGGAACTTCGTTCCAACGAATGTTATAAAAAAATATGCTATTCGTCTTCTATTTTCTTGATTTTTTTTTTTAAGTTAGTAACTAAATAATTAGTAAAGACACCAACATAAATTGATATGATTCTAATTGAGAGTACATTGATGTCAGCGAGGTTTGAGAGTGGTTTGTGGTCAGCGTATTAGATAATAGTTAAGTGGTACTTCTTTGATTAACTACTAAGTGACAGTAGTGTTAACTTTTACACTTTATGCGCTCCTGACGGGTTAGTTATAAAGGTCGGAATATGTTATTGGTGATTCCATTAGAACTGAATTTTAATTTAGTTGGTATTTGAACTGAAATCTTCTTTGAATTGCGTTCTACTTATTTTTTTAATTTAAATATGAAGAGGATTTGCCTCATTGATCTTGTGGCGCACCTGCTGCGTGTGTGATCCTGGGTTTTATTCCCGCGTGGAATTGTGTTACTGGGTTTTTCTATAAAATTCTCAGTAACAGCTCTTGCTCGGTGGTAGGACCTCTAGGGGTCTGACTGGCTGGCGTCCACCATTACGTCTTAGTCTGTCGTAAAGCACCTAGGTGTGTTTTTCGACTTTTGCGCGTAAGAGCCAGTTCCCCTTATTTTCTGCGGCTCTGGCAGTCTGCCGTGGTAGGCGCTCATTAAGGTCGGCAACGCATCAGTAACTCCTCTGGTGTTGCAGGTGTCCATGGGCGACGATGAGTACTTACCACTTTTTTGAACTTTTCAAATACTAATTATGTAACTTTCTCTTTTTTCAGGTAAGTGCAAAGGCTGAGAAACAGCTGAAACTCAAACGATTCAGGTTTTATAAGATAAGAAATGTATACTTACTAATATTATAAAGAGACTAATTTGTGTGTTTGGATGTTCGGGTTAATCTTTTTTTTTTTTTACAAAACGTTTCTCCACACTAGGATTTTCTCCTGTATCGTGGGTGCGTTTACAAACACAAATTCTCACAAACACAAACACCCAGACCCGGAACAACTACCTGCAGATCATACAAATATTTGCTCCGTGTGGGGATCGAACCCACAACACGTTGCGCAGAAGCCGATCGCTCAACCGCTACGCAAAACGTGTCGTCAAAATCTCAGGTACTACTGATCCGATTTTGAAAATTCTTTCACTGTTAGAAAGGTATATTATCCCCGAGTGCTTTATACTACTTTTTATTTTGCTAAATATATATTTTCAATATCACGCTACGAATCTTAGGAACGGGGCAACGTGGGTGAAACTGCGATTGGGTCGCTAGTTTTATATATTTCTATTTTTCTTTATTACTTTACTAGCGACCCGCCCGCGGTTTCACCCGCGTTGCCCCATTCCTAAGAGTCGTAGCGTAATGTTAAATAGCTTAAAACTATCCTCTTGAATCATTCTATCTATTAAAAAAAACCGCATCAAAATGTCAGTCAAATAGTCTATTGCCTGTGAGAGTCAGTTCCCCCTCGGTTGCTGCGGTTCTCGGCAACGTGACGTTCGGCAGTCTACAGTTCGCAGGGTCTTTTATGTTTCGGCAACGCGCCGGCTGTGGCTGTTATGGTGTTGCAGATGTCCAGAGGTGTTTACAGACTGAACTAAATTACTTACTTTACGCTGTTAACGCACACATTTGCGCATATAAAAGCCAAGAAAAACAAGAAAAGTTATTGTGGTTTACGTATTAACCGTAAAACTGCCTAGAATGACCTATTTACCAAAATCTGAAAGCAAAAACCGGTTTTAAATCCCGTTAAGTTGCTGAAAATATTCAGGCATTTTGCCAAAATTAGTACTAACCGGTTTTTGGCTCAGTTTTCACTCTTTAAATCACAGTTAAGTATACACAGGATGAAGTGTGAATAAATAACACTTCCTGCACTTGCCAACATGCTGTTGTTTGCGTTTTTTTCCTGTAAAAGACACTAGTTTCGATTTTAATTACTCGTGAATTGGACTTATTGATCACATCGAGAGCAGGTGACAGAATATGCACCAAAACCGGAGAACGCAGGTGTTTAACCTCAATAGTTGAGGTTAATACTGGGGATTGAGTTCTTCAATAAAAAACCAGGATCCTCTTAGAATGACTTGGATGGACACTCCAAGCCTGATTTATTCGGTTATCCATAGATTACGTTAGGTTAGATTAAGTAGGATAGGACAGGTTAGGTTAGGTGATTTACATATTGCATGTCTGACTACTTATACTACGGGCAGAGAAACTTAACACCGCGATTCACGATGTGACGTAAAATGCACCCTGCCATCTAGTTACATCAAAAGTACATTAATATATATAAATGTCATCCGTGTCAAAATAAGATACCAATATTTACCAATAGATGGCTTCAACAGCAGGTTCGAATCCTGCCTGCAGAAATTGTTTCTTTTACAAAATGTATAAGTAGGAAATTTTATAATGTTTCGATTACGTAGTTCTAATAGAAACTGTTATCAGAAAATTTCTATGAAGTGTGACATTTTACAAAAATTAAACCTAAAAAGTTTCAGTAACTTCATAACAGAAACAGCTAACATAATTATTGTCAGCCTGTATATAATCAAGGCGGATGGCTGACCCTATTAACAAAGGGGTAACTTCGCGAACAAAAGTTTAAATTTAATTATATCAATGCTTAATTAATGTTTGTAATTTTGTGACGCTTCTCTATTCGAGAAGTCGGACGGACAGAATTCACCTCTGATCTTTTGTATATTTTTAAATTTAATTACGTTGAGGTTAATTGGTTATTTTTTATATTTCTAAGCAACTACAATTGGATTCTTAAAGTATTGTAACGTAATATACCATCACGGTTGTATTCCTGAAGAGTTAGACAGAGGTGTACTAATGTACACCCACAGTTCGCTGGTATTGGGTATGTATAGGTCCCATGTAAACCGAGCCTATTGCCATTAAACGCGCACTAATCAAAACTCCGAGCCTATATTGAAAATTTCATAGAAAAACCCAATAACACTAGGGAATCGAACCCACGACATTTAATCTTCAAAATCGGGCAGCACTTTATTTGAAACACATTACCCTCCTTTGCATCGCGCAGTCGGGTAAACAATGGTTTGCATTTCACATTTCCCTTTCCAAGCCTTTATACAATAGACTTTATAATTTACAACAGTAATATTGAAATGCCTCATTAGTCTAGTGGTTCCAAGCGCGACTGTTACGCTAGAGGTTCTGGATTCGAACCCCAGGTCGAGCAAAGTGTTATTGAGTTTTTCTATGAAATTCTCAGTAGCCGCTCGGAGTCTGAATTTGTGGCCGATTAATGGCAATAGACTCGCCCCCTATTACATGGGACCTAAACATACCGGCAAACTGTGGGTGTACATTAGTAAGCCTCTGCCTAACCCTACGGGGAATGCAGGCGTGATGGTATGTTATGTTATGTTAATATTGAAATGAGATCATTATAATTTCCGTCTCCTACCGGGACAACGCAATGCTCATAAACAATGACTAAATTATACCATTAATTACACACCATAAAACTCCATAAAACATCCCCAAAACGTCGCAGATACAACCATAAAAGCATGTCTTTAAACACCATGATCGTGTCCCATAAAATCGGAAGGGCTTATCGGTACGCCATCTTGTAATAAACCCCTATAGGACCCCGTAGGCCTTACCTCTTACCATGATAGGCCTGTCGGCGCTATTTATGGGGGAATTATAACATAAAACGGTATGGTGTTGGGTTAATGATGGTTCTCGATTGGAAATCGGTCGGTAGTCGAAGTGTTTTTTTTTGTAAATGTTTGTGGTAGAAATTCTAGATTTTGGGATGTAATTGAAATATAATTTACATACAGGTGGTTACGCAGGGGTGTACTAATGTGCACCTACGGTTGGGTTTGTTATGTTTAGCTATGTAATAGGGTGCCTATTGCCACAAGTCCAGAATCCGAATTGCTAAAGAGAATTTCATAGAAAAACCCAATAGGTAACACTTTGCTCGACCGATGAATTGAACCCAGGATATCTAGCATAGCAGGCGCACTTAGAACCATTAGGCTATTGAAGTAGTTCGAGACTATTGAGTTGATCTATCATTTATTTTCATATTACTCTTTTTTAGAAAAAAAAAACGACTGTTATCTACTATCGTTCTAAAAAAATCCTACAAAATGTCGACGTTTCCTAATTAGAACCCATAGTAATTCTTTAGCAATTTTGCCGATGCTAATATTGCAAAATAGCCATTTTACCCGGATTTGCTAATTGGCTTATTACATTATTTTTTTACAAAAATAGAAAATATAAATATACCATACCATCACGCCTGTATTCCCAGAAGGGTTAGGCAGGGGTGTACTAATGCTACACTAACAGTTTGCCGGTATTTTTAGGTCCCATTCGAGCTTGGCTGCTATTGAGAGTTCACAGAAAGGTAATCGAACCTAGAATTTCTAGCGTAGCAGTCGCGTTTGAGACCACTAGACTAATGAAGCAGTCAAACCAGAAAAATCACGAAATAAATCTTGTCATGATTAAATTTGACTCAACAATATCATAATCTAATCCGATCCACAAAACCCTAAATCCAAACTCGCTCCCATAGTGACTCGATAACAAGCCCATTAAATACGACGTGAATTTACTACCAGAGTATCCAACCCTTATTTATTTAAATTACAACACTCAAACTACCTGTAATCGAGTCCAATTTAAAGGAATTCGAATCGATTTTGAAATATCGCGGCGATCGAATCGAATCGGTTTTATATTGTCACTTGTTTTGTTGATAAAGTTGTTCGGATTTAGGGATGTGATGTATCGGAGATATTTTTATAACTTACAGTTTATTATTGTTACACTTTTTATAGACATTTTTATTCTTTGCGATTACGTAATAAATAACGTAAAAACGGTGAGCTAGACGATCAAATCCCATGAAAAACATAAATATGAAAATGGGAGCCAAGTTCAATATTAAGAACAGGCGTGGGTTCCCACTTCACCGCTTCACACAAAATTGAGATTAAATGGTTGCCGTGCTGTAGATAATCTGGCTCAAGATTTGACTTGGTCAGTTTTTACTAACAAACCAAATTTTTTGAAAGGTAAATAAAAACAGTAACTTACAATAGGAAAACACTAACATGCGTGTAACATGAAGAAAATGAGTTGATTTAACGAAATATAAGAACTGTAGGTGAAATCATTTCCGAGTTGTAAACGGGTCAAAAGTAGGTCGAAATGGTTCGTGTAATATTACACACGGCTGTTCTTTTTTCTTGAACTTGGCTTGACACGCTGCCGAGTGTGTACATGTAGTCTCTCTGGATTCTGTCTCATTATCAACCCATTATACTGTCCCACAGCTGGGCACGGGTCTCCTCTCAGAATGAGAGGGATTAGGCTATAGTCCACCACGCTGGCCTAGTACGGGTTGGCAGACTTAGCACGCCATCGAGAAAATCTCTCAGGCATGCAGGTTTCCTCACGATGTTTTAATTCCCCGTTTAAGCGCGTGATAATTAACTATTTAATACGCACATGACTTCAAAAAGTCAGAGGTGCGTGCCTTGTGTTCGAACTCGAGACCTTTGACTTGGCAGTCCAACGGTCATACCACTAGGCTATCACTGCTACTGCTTGGATTGTCTCATTATTGTTTAAATATAATAGGTATCGAAAATATGTTATTTACCTTATTAGTTTAGTGGTCAGCGGAGTGGAATTAGAGGTCCTGGGTTCGATTCCCAGGTGTAGCAATGGTGTCTAATGAATTTTTCTATGAAATTCTCACTAGCAGTTTGGATTTGTGCCCATAGGCAATGACCGTGTTACATGGAACCTACACATTTGCGTATTGTGGGTGTACATTAGGACACCTCTGCCTTAGGTACCCTTCGGGGAATACAGGCGAGATGGTGCCTATAATTGTTTTTGCCCGTAACGTTTTTTCAAAACCATGTCTCGGTAAATTAATTTACTCTACCAATTTAAAAGTAATGTGTTTTGTGAATAGCATTTCAATAACTGGGCTCGTGACGTAATACAAAATCAGCATTACATACACAAATAAATCTCATTTCGGTTTGTTTGTTTGATTTAATCTGCAATACTGAGTGCTAGTGTCTCCATGATGTAGACGGGATACTATTTAAAAGGATTACTTTAAAAACCCAAACATGTTATGTGGCATCGATAACCTCGTTAAAAAATAATAAATCTGACGAGCGAGTATTTATAATGTTTATTGCAGCTCCCCCTGGCAACTTAATCACAAATACTTTACAGAAACTATCCCCTCTCAGAATGAGAGGGATTAGGTTATAGTCCACCACGCCGGCTTAATACGGGTTGGCAGATTTCACACTCCATCGAGAAAATCTCTAAGGCATGCAGGTTTCCTCATGATGTTTTCCTTTACCGTTCAGAATTAACATTTTACGTGGGAGAGCCATGCTTTGGCATGAATGGGCCGGCTCGACCGGAGTGATACCACGGCCTCACAGAAAACCGGCGACAAACAACGCTTACGTTGTGTTTCGCCGAGTGAGTGAGGTTACCGGAGGTCCAATTCCCTTTTAAAAGGTCGGCAACGCTCCTGTGACTCCTATGTTGTTGCGAGTGCCCATGGGCGGCGGTAATCGCTTAGCATCAGGCAATCCGTCTGATCGGTTGCCCTCATATCCCATAAAAAAAACATACGTACTACTGGACTGCCTCATTAGTCTAGTAGTCCCAAGCGCGACTGCTACCACCCTAGAGGTACTGGGTTCGATCCCCAGGTCGAGCAGAGTGTTATTGAGTTTTTCTATGAAATTCTCAGTAGCAGCTCGGAGTCTGGATTTGTGCCCGATTAATGGCAATAGGCTCGCCCCCTATTACATGGGACCTAAACATACCGGCGAACTGTGGGTGTACATTAGCGCCTCTGCCTAACCCTTCGGGGAATAAAGGCGTGATGGTATGTTTGTATGTTACGTACTATTGTTTTATTTAATTAATTAATAAATTAAACCACAACTGTATAATGTCCCAGAATTATATCTCTCGTGGTCACCCCAAATTGTCTGTGGGCAATCTATCACGCGGTTTGTTTATCTATTTGTCGCGTGAAATTGATTATTGATATGTTACTATTCAGTAGGCATTCATGCGTGTCTCGAATTCGGAGGGGCACGTGGCTACAGTCGATCACGCGCGCCCTTGAGTAGGATGCGAAACTTTAAGGGATTCAGCGAACGCTGCACCACAGCCTGTCATGGTCAAGGTGAATGTCACAAACCGTGACTATAAGACAAGGGAACCAAAGTGCCGAAATCGAACATTTTTTTTTATGGGATAGAAGGGCAAACGGACAGATGGCTCGCCTGATGACGCCTGAAGCGATTACCGCCGCCCATGGACACCCGCAACACCAGAGGATCCAGATTCCAGATCCACGAAGATATTTCACTTCCCAAAAATTTGGTCTGCCTACTTTCTAAGGTTAAAATCACCTTAAACATAAATGAAGGTCTTAAAAACCGATTTATGGCCACGCACGATTAAACCCCGCTTGGGGCCGTATTTACCCTATAAGGCAAGCATAACTTTTTTTCCCAAAACTTCCCTAATCCGTTCCCGTCGTAAACCCCATGCGTGCAATAAATTCTCACTCCGCCCGCGGTTAATTCGGACAATAACCGGGCAATACCCGGAATGCCTGCACACCAATGCTGTAAATCCTTGTTTATTCAACGTGTCACTGTTTTGGGTGCACTCATCGACAAAAGTGTTGAAATTTTAATAAAGTACAGTTGATCAGGATATGTTTATTCAAAATAAATGAGTTTTGACATTCATTGTACACGTGATTAATTATATTTGTAAATAAACATGCATGCACTATTTGGATGAATAATTATACCAGTGCTGATTAATTTCACCAAAGGGAAAAACGGACCAAAGTAGTATTTTTATTTGATTGTGCGTAATCCACAATTTACATATGAAAATAACGGAAAAATAGGAATTAAATATGGTGTATGTTATGTAAAATATGTACTACGATGTACATCGATTTCAGAGTACTTACGATTTTATAAAAAATCCTGCAATTTTGTTTGAAAATTTCCATGTACATGACATGGGAATTTTCAATAAATAGAATTTTAATGAGAGATTAAAATATGAAATTAATATCTTTGAAATTTTTTTTTTGAATAATATTTTTAAACAAAATTGCAGGTTTTTTTTATAAAATCGTAAGTATATTTTGCAGAGGATTATTTTTTTAAAAGGTATTAACTTAATAAAATTCAACGTTAATATCGTAAAATACGTCAGAATAATTCAATCTGAATTTTTTCCGTTTCATAATTTTACCTGCTGTGGCAAAAAATAATTTAATTTTATCGCACGTAGCACACGTCTGTACACATTTTCGTGTGTGGCCATTAAATGAGCGATGGCCCTGTAAAATGCCGCTGATGTATCGCGCTGCGTTTGTCGTAACGCGACAATAAAAACGCACGACATTACGCAGCGACAAAATAATAAAAAGCTGTTTGTTATGATTCAAAATAAAGGACGATTGAGATATACAATGTTGTTTGGGGGACAATTTGTTTGTTGTTTATGATTGTGTGTTTTGTGTTCAATACCTACCTGAAGAATTATGGGTGTATTGATCCTGGTGAGAAGGAAAAAATGAGGAATTTAATCGTTAGTGTAGGTTGATCCAATTAAACTCTTCTTTTTACAGTAAAGAAATCACTTTAAACCTTGAGTCATGAAACACGAATTAATACAGATGTTTTGTTTAGTTCCAAAGCGATAGTTTTTCTTGTTATACCTACCCTTACATATTCTTATTTATGTATAGTCGGCTAAACAAAAAGCTTTTTCGATTTCGACAACAAATTTCTCAGCATTTTGAGGTCGACTTTCAGACTAACAGTTTGGAGCTAAATATCGTATTTAACACGAAGCAACTGCCATCGATATTCTAAGAATATTTATTAATACTTTTATTTGATGATTCAAAACCCGAACGAAACACCCACTTCGCACCGCTGAAATGTGGAATGCGCTTCCCGAGTGGGTCTTCACCGATAGATACCATCTGGGTATCTTTAAATCACGAATCGGTTTCTTCTAGGTAAGCGCGCTCTATAGATCGCAGTGTCGACTGGCTTTGACAGCCAGTCGACACTGCCTGTGTAAGCCTATCAAGAATAAAAAAATAAAAAATAACAATTCTTATTCACATTAGATTTAAAAAGGGTTACATATAGTAATACTGATCCCGATTTGATTTGCTTTTTTTTGTCAGGCTGACATATTATGAATAGAACAGTTTCCCGGAAGAAATAATAGATTACAATATTGTTAGTGAAATCCCCTCTATCTGGCTCTTTCTTAATATTAAAGTTTCTCTGTGTGTTGGTAACTGCCTCGTTGGTTTTTTTTTTATGGGATAGGAGGGCAAACGAGCAGACGGATCGCCTGCCTGATGGTAAGCGATAGCCGCTGCCCATGGACACCCGCAACATCCGAGGAGTCACGAGTGCGTTGCCGATCTTTTAAAAGGGGATTGGGCCTCCGGTAACCTCACTCACTCGGCGAAACACAACGTAAGCGTTGTTTAACGCCGGTTTTCTGTGAGGCCGTGGTATCACTCCGGTCGAGCCGGCCCATTCGTGCCGAAGTATGGCTCTCCCACGTAAAAAGTGGTCAGTGGTCGCACGTACTCAACATGGGGTTGTGGTATTGATTTCCAGGTCGAGCAGTGTTCCTGAATTTTTACAATAGAAAATTGTTAGTAGCAGCTAGGATTTGTCTGTACTATAAGTATTTTAACGGTCTGTTCCCGTCTTTATATGGCACCTAAAAATAATACCGTAGCCTGTCCGCAAGAGGCGATTTTTTCTGATAATATTCGTAGTTCCACTTAATAATACCATTTTAAATTTCTTTCAAACTAGATACCAAATATTTTCTTTACGTTCTTTGAGAAATTACTCTTATGGTATTTTTAACATCATCCAACGATACTATTCAATAATGATTAGCTGATATGATATCGAATGCCAAATAATGTTACCAATGAATAATGGAATATTTATTTCCAAGTATTGCCTTTTTATGTTGTAGCAAATTAATAACAATATCTCAGAAGAACTTCCTTATATACCTAATACTTCGTTGCCATAGCGACCTTTGAAAATATTAAGTTTCAGCTACGATGCTCAATCGAGCGTTTTAATTGGCGTTCGAGAACTTTCTGATATATTGACATTTAGTTCGGCAAAATGTCAAACTTTGTGGCCAGACCGACCAACTTTTTATCATAGTTTTTTTTGTTGGTAATAAGTCAAAGATAGTGCAAAAGTTAGACGGTTTTAGTTGTCACTTTAGTAGTGTGTGCTAAAACTATCATGATTTTGATATAAAAACTAGACTTTTGTATCTAGGATTCCTTAGTACATAAATCAGTACGTCGGCAGTTTTCTCTCTCTAAGACGGGGAATAATTTTTCTTACTGAGGTTTTCCCATTGCGCTATAGCATGGGTTTCTTCAAAGAGCGCGTGTATTGGGCTCTAGAGCAGGTAGCACATTCGCGATTCTTCTCCTGGACACCAGAGGAGTTGCGGATATCTCAATAGCCCCTACGGACTGCAGACTGCCAGAGCCGCAGCAATAGGGAGAAGAAACTAAGGTGCTTTACAGACTCCGACTTAGGGTTGGTCATCAGCCAGTCAAACCCCAAGAGGTCCTACCATCGAACAAGTCAGATATTTTATCATCTTTAAATATCAGCGAAGAATTGTATTCTATCTCGTCGGACACGGGGAAAAGGCGACTCATCTGCTCGTTTGACGTCTAAATATGTATTCAAAAAAATCTATGTCAAGATCTCGTTCGGTACCTGCATACCGAACCCTATCGCCGATTGTACATAGAGATAAATATTACTGGATGAATAAAGTATCAATACACAGTTCGGGACAGTTCGGGTAACCACATCCGACACCCCATCAATATGCACTGTTTTATATGCAATTAATTCGCATTGTTCGTGGTCACCAATTAATATGTATAAGTGGTAATGATTTCATGTGGAAACGAAGCTTATCTTCTGTGTAGATTTTGAATATTCAATTCATTATTTTACGTGGAAGAGCCATGCTTCGGCACGAATAGCCCGGCTCGACCGGAGTGATACCACGGCCTCACAAAAAACCGGCGTCAAACAACGCTTATGTTGTGTTTTGCCGAGTGAGTGAAGTTACCGGAGGCCCAGTCGACTTTTAAAAGGTCGACAACGCACTTGTGACTCCTCTAGTATTGCGGATGGACACCCGCAACACGGGCGGCGATAATCGCTTACCATCAGGCGATCCGACTGCTCGTTTGCCCTCCTATCCCATAAAAAAAAAGATTAAGATAAGAACCCAATTTACAGTTCATATTATGCCGGGACTGGGCGCCATTTCGATTGTAAATACTTTTCTTAAATCACGTCTGTATCTAGTGCAATTTCTCATTTGTTTTAAATATTTTTTACATAACATAGGTATCATCTTATTATCCGAAGGCTTAGGCAGAAGTGTACTTATTCATACGCACAGATTGCATTTTCGCTTTTTCTTCTTTCTTCCCACGGTTCGATGTTTAGTACCCACCACGTAATAGAGAGCGAGCCTGCACGAATCCCGACTTCTCACCTATAATTTCAAAAGTTCTTCAACTATTGATAAAAGGCTATAAGCTTTGCTAAACTTAATTAATTACATAATTGCCTCGTCAGACTAGTCGTCCCAAGCGCGACTGCTACGCTAGAAGTTCTGGGTTCAATTCCCAGGTCAAGCAAAGTCTTATTGGGTTTTTCTGTGAATTTCTCAGTAGCAGCTCGGAGTTTGTAATTTGTGCCCGGCTCGCCCCATATTACATGGGACCTACCAGCGAACTGTGGGTGTACATTAGTATACCTCTACGTAACCCTTCGAGGAATAGGGGCGTGATGGTATGTGACCTATACTAAACATTTTTATTCCGTTCACACACTAATAAAAATCAGTTCCCGTAAAGTTTAAACTGACGTATATTGGGTTCACTTAGTTGACTAATTAACGGCAGCAAAAGTTAGTGTAGCTACCTTCATAAGTTTTAGATTGAGTTAACGTACATACAAGCAGTTTTATATACGGTTTTACATTTTTTATTTTATTTTATTCGGAATAACAAACAATTACATAATTTATGTTACAAATAATGAGACTTAAAACTAACAATTATGTAATCAACTGCCTTATTCACAGCATACATGTAAAAACTTTAGTTAAATAGAACTTTAACTAAATAGAAACTTGAACGTAAATACTAAAATAAAAAATAGCATCCTTCTCTCCCCTACGTTGCCGTGCCCTACAGGGTCCTTAGTGTACCTACTTATATATTATGTAACACCTTAATATGACATATGGAGTGCAATAAAGATATTGTATTGTATTGTAAAAAAATATTAAGCGCTGCAAAAAATTGTACAAATAAAATATGGACACTTATTTTATTTGTACAATTTTTTGCAGCAAACAGTCTGTGAAAATATTTACATATTTTAGGGAAATTAGAGATTAAAATGTAACAGTGGTAAGTGTTTGCTTAAGATAAGGATAAGGTGCCTAATTCTTTGATCGCTTTGAGAACACAACTTCTAAATTACATACTACATTTATGTTAATAGTATCTAGTCTCCTTTTAGCTTCCAACCATCCGGGACGGCTAAAACAGCCGAAAAAAAAAAACTTATCTACTAGTAATCTACGAGTATCTTGAATAATTTCTTTTTTGTTTTGACATTGAACAAGAAACTTTTTAGATTTTGTACCGTTATATTGTCATTATTTAATTCGCGACGGATTTCAGATCCATTACAGTATCCATGGTCATGGATAGACTGAAGTACTGGACATCTTATTACTAACAGCTACCTTACATTTTTGTTAGTTATTATTAACATAAATATTACGCACTGGTTTCTGACACTTACGCGAATATTAGACATTGAAATAAAACTACTTTTTACGGATTTTATCGCGTTGTATTGTCTTACCACCTGCTTGGAACCCCATTATAGATTCCATAAAATCAAAATCCAAGCCCAAAACTGCAAGACCGAAGGATACGGTGAGCTCGTTCTGCGTGAATCGGATCGCCAATAATTAACAAAAATGTAAGGTAGCTGTTAGTAATTGTAACATTAAGACGTCCAACAACTTAGTCTACCCGTGACCATGGATGCTGTAAAGGATCCGAAACGTCGGGAATCAAATAATATCAATACAACGCGATAAAATCGGTAAAAAGTAGTTTTATTTCAATAAATATTACGCGTTAAAATCTGTAAAAAGTAGCTATCAGTTTTTTTTTTGTTTCAGGCGAATAATTTGGACTTTGACTTTTAATCAAACTCAGGACCTCTAACAAAGGAGTCGCGTTTACGACTATTAGCTATATATCTTTAACTAAACTAACAATAGGAAATGACAGCTTCTATCTTTTATATTATTATTTAAGAAAAAAAATGTCTGTTGTCGAAATACCCCTAAAACAAGGAAAAAGACAGTAAAACCAACAATACAATTAACAACACGATATTTCAACCCCAAACCAAATTACAATACTAACTCTCATTGTGTTCCAAGCTAAAATTTATCTACTCTTTCGCGATAATCTCGTAAAATATTATCACGCTATTACAAAGCGGTACCGGCTATAAATAAAGGGGAACGGCGAAAATCCAACAAGTTAACACGAATAAATTTAAGAAGCAATTATACAGGGACAAGAGACCGAAATTTTCAAAAACAAATTAGTCATTTTAATTAATTTCTTTGTAAATAGAGGGTACAGTTCGGTGAGAAATGTTTTAAAGTATTGTGATCAAAGTTTTTATTCACGATTTTCCGTGATGGGATTAGGCTCAGAAAGTACACTCGACAACAGAATTAGGTATACAGGCAACAAGCGATATCTATATTTTGCCAAAGATTGTGTAACTAATAACATATCACACAATAACTGAAGTGCCAGAAAGCAGGTCACGATACTGCTTACCTAATTCTTTTGTCGATTGTATAAGTATATAGAGAATACTTTGGCCCTTATAAAGAATCGAGTGTGAAAAATCCCCTGTTAATCATGGTTACCATAAAAATATTAATATAAGAGAATATTAAGACAGGTAGGGCATAGTGGAAACGAATAATTCCACTCACAATTGGAGCTGCTCGACTGGGGAAGTACCTCCACCTTGCAGAAAACATAGCTCCATGCTATGTTGTGTTCCTAATGATGAGCAAGGTCGCCAGAGCTCCGCGAGGAAGCGTTGTGTTGCCAGTGGGGGGGGGACCGGTGATGTTTTGTTACCGCCGCTGTCATGTATGTCAGCATGTCTTCTATGCTGCCAGCCCAACTATTCCTCCTTAATTTACAGGGTCGGCAACGCGCGAGTGATACCCTTGGTGTTGCAAGCGTCTATAGGCTACGGTAACCGCTTACCATCAGGCGGGCCGTATGCCTGTTTGCCACCTAGGTGGTATAAAAAAATAAAAATTATAATATTATGTATACATTTATAAAACCTCGTTTTCGCATTGGGTGCTAACCTGTAAGGGAGAGTAAATAAATAAATAAATGAATTCCCTGCGACCACCGGATCAATTTCGTTGTTGTTTAAATTTAAGCAACTTTCTTAACTATTAGGTATAATACAAAGTTCCTCGCCGTGTCTGTCTATTCGCATCTATAGACAGAATGATTCATGAGGATGGTTTCAAACTATGAAACATCGCGTTACGCCCTTTAGGAACAGGGCAACGCGGGTGAAATCGTGGGCTAGTGTTCAATATATTGCTATTCAATATTCAACTCTCTCACTTGCTGTTAAAAGCCAATAATTATTCTCTGTGAAGTCGGGCAAGTGCATCAGGGACGCAGCTATTATGCGTTGTTATAATTAAAGAGAAATGTCGCGATCAATCAGCGTAAATTGCCTGATCACACCGGGAGCGAGAGGTAGTGGTGGCAGAAAAACGGGGACGGTAAAATTTGGAATTTTTATTTTATTCGTTCAAATATAAGTTAAATCTTTTTTAAGACAACTCTCTCTAGATTTCCAGTTCTGTGTTGCTGGGGGAGTAGCGGAAACACAGTGGATATATCTAGATCCGAAAACTGTTGTTCATAAAAATATTTGTCTCGTGTGAGAATCAAACCGATCACACTCGACTATTTTGAGAAAAACCGAATGAAAAATAAATAACATTTCAAAACTCAGTTGTTTTAGATGCAATATTTTTTTATTGATTTTATTGTTCTATATTGTAGACACTAAGAGTTTTTACAGTGTGAAATATCCGTAATATTTATTCTATCTTCACCTTTTGAAACAATTTAGAAATCATGACCAACAAAAAACCTGTGTATTAATTTAAAAAATAAATCGGAAATAATGTACCTATAATGATCGTCTAATTGAAGTGAAACTTTTGACTTTGATTTTGTTTAAATATATTTTGACTTTTTCTTCCTACCGTACATCCAATTGGCGTCATACGAAACAACTGTACGATGTACAGCCAGCAGAACAATTGAACCGAACGCGTTCAATAATCAGTCAGGTGAGGCACTGTGCCAAATTATTATCACCTACTCGTACGTCATTCACACATTTCACTCTGCCAGTTGCAATCTGTACGTTTCAGTCACCGCATGAAGGTATGTTGTGGGTTGAATCATAGATTGTCAATTTGAAAGTGAACATGGTTGAGTTTCAACATTGAACGCTATCGGGATTAATTGTCAAATGCTTCCGGCATTTGGGCCTGTGTCCGAAAGGTTATAGACCAACTGTTTTGCAGGTTTGTTTTAGGTCCAATGTAAAGCCTATTGCCAGTCACTAGGCACAAATTCCTAGAAAAACCCAATAACTGTGAAACGGGGTATACATTAGTACATCTCCGCTTAACTTTACAGGGAATATAGGCGTGATGGTATGTTTTTATGTAGAATGAATCTAATTTGAACTAAAAATTGACATTAGCGAAAGAAAAAATTGATCTCAGAAAGAATTCAAATCTGTGTCCTCCAAATAAACTACCGATACCACTAAAATTCAGTGTCGGGCAGGATAAAATTTCACTAAAATTTACTTATATATTCAAAAATACAATAAAAAAAATAGTACGGTAACCATAAATTCTCACAATATTGAAGACATTCCCGATACTGTTATACAGCACGTATACACGAAAAATGTGGACAATAAAATTGCAAGCTCAGGGCTTCTCTGGTATTTCATTAATGCCCTCAATAATAGCCGTTTTGGGGTAGTTTTATTTGTTTCGGCTACCCCCCGCTGTTAATTTGTCGTAATGATATATGGTTTCTGTTATTAGACATTATCACTAGCAATATGTGGTCACCATGATTAATCATCTGTTGCTGTGTTTGTATGGAAACTATTACATACTAGCGTATTGGTTTCATTATTGTTTGCCGCATTGTTGTCAATGGTATTTTTTATAAACATGTAGCACGTGAGAAAACCTGCATGTCTGAGAGATTTTCTTGACTGCGTGTGAAGCCTGCCAACCTGTATTAGGCTAGCGCGGTAGCCTAATCTTTCTCATCATTACGCTAGGTTGTTAGGTATTTAAGAAAAAACCTAACCTAGCCTAGACATGGTGGTAAAAGATGATGAAGTTAACGATGATCAGAGAACATTTTGGACTTTTACCATTGAGAGTTGGTAGATTAGAATACTGTTCCTCACTACCATTCCGATATGCATCTCGTAAGAGACGAGAAAATATCTGACCTGCTCGGCGTAGGGACCTGCCTCTTGGGGTCTGACTCGCGACCACCCTTAAGTCGGTGACAGTCGTAAAGCACCTTGGTGTGTGTTTCGACTCTAGTACGTGAGAGCCAGTTCCTCCTCGGTTACTGCGGTTCTGACGGTCTGCAGTCCGTAGGGGCTCCTCGGCAGCACATCAGCAACTCGTCTGGGGTTACAGGTTCCATGCGCATCGAGGACTACTTACCATCAGTTAGCTTGTCTGCTTGTTTGCCGACATAATCAATTAAAAAAATCTTAGGATTTACCTTAGTTAGGGCTCTTACAGTAATATATCTATATATATAAAACAAAGTTGGGTTTGTTCCAACACTTATAACTCGAGAACGGCCGGACCGATTTCTATGATCTTGGGTTTGTTGGATTTGTCTTCTCCTCGAATATCGAATATCGAATATCTAATCGATGTTTTAATAGTTATTCTGCTATTAAAACATCAAAAAAATTCACGAAAAAGAATATTATGAAAAATATTTATTTTCTCATACATGTTGTTTCGGAAACGGATTGACAGATTTGACAGAAATAAAAAACGGACACAAATGAACATGGCGTTGTTTTCTGTGAGCCTGTCTGTTTCGTTAAGGCCAATAGATGGCGTTCTGGCATTGTCCAAGTACCTCATTAGCTGTGATGTTGAATAATTTTTTCGTGTATGTTTAAATGGGTCTCTTGATGGTTTAAATTCACAATTTAAGCCGGCACATGGCACCGCAATCGAGTTCTACGATTTTTTTATATACAGGGCAGGAGATAGGAAAGGGAGTAAATAATTGAGGTGACGGTTTATAGGGATAAATGAAAGAAAAGGACATGCTGCGCCGACCACAAATAAATTGAGTCAAGGGCAGAAAAATGATGATACAGGGCTAGACAACGTTTGCCGGGCCCGGTAGTTATTATAAATCGTCATTAAAAATAGAGATAATTTAATACCCAATTGTTCATACCCTTATAAGTATATATGCCGCGTGCCATAATCCATTGCAATGCTGACACAATAATCAGCTAATTAATAATTGCCATAATAATAAAGCCTCAATATTGTGTCGTCAGCAATACAGTGACGTCACACACAGGGATTACTGCGAACTTAAATATTAGTGCTGGCTGATAATTTATAACATGGTATTAAATTGACGCGCGGTATAAATTTATTGGGACGCCTGGATAATTTATTGGTTATAATTGAATTTTGTGGGTTATTGGGATATACTATTTTGTGGGGATTTAAATTGTTGATACTTGTTGTAAGCAATTTAATTATCTAGGTTTTTTTTAAGGTTTTTTTCTTCATAAGGTTTAATAATAATGTGGGTCGCACATTACTAGTGCTTTTGTTAACCCCTCGCGCTATATTAAAAGCTCGTGTTACGAGGAGGTTCACGTCGATGGTGCAATGGGTGGGTTTCGAACCGGCAACTACATAGTCGCAAGTCCAAAGTCCGTCCTAGCCATTAGCCTACCGCCGCTTAGGTACGTTCACGGAGCAAATATAAAATAGATTATTTTTACTATTTCTCAAGTCATGGGTTTTTCTATGAGGAGTTTGGTATGTACCCGGTTAATGGCATTAGGCTCGCCCCCTATAACGTACGCCAACTGTTAGTCATGTGTTAGAGACTATAGCGTTATGGTATGTTAAATGCATTCAATTGCCTCGTTAATGCTACCCATGCGCGAATGCTACGCTAGAGGTCCTGGGTTCGATTCCCAGCTTGAGAAAAGTGGTATTGGTGTTTTTCGGAATTTACATTTGTGGTTAATGGCAATAGATTCGGCGAACTGTGGGTGTACATAAGTACACCTCTACCTAAATATGCCTGGTATGGTATCTCATTTGTAGTCAATAAATATTGATAAAAATATAATGTAAGAGATATCTCATAATTTAAAATACCCTCATAATATCAGCCCGTCCAAGCATTCATTGAGTTGGAAGTAGCCAACATTAAGTAATAGTGACAGGAATCCGATAAGTCCAGAGTAATTTGTTCTGTGGTCACCGTGTGATGTATCGCAAAGAAAATAATGTTAGTGTGGTATTAATTTCTGTGTTAGCGCGAATGTCGGCTCTTATTACGATAGGGATCCGAAAGGCGGTCGTTCTTGTCGAGTGTCTTTAATTTCTATATATATGGTGATTACACTATTTTCACGAAAGGGATTTATAAAGCGAATGTCAGTGAAGCCGCCGGGAGAGCACGCCCTAAAAAGACATACACCGACCTTATGAGTGAGATTCTGCAAAAAGAAAAGCCTATGCCTTCCGTGGCTAGGGCGTTGGACTTGCGATCATATAGTTGCCGGTTCTAATCCCACCCATTGCACTACCGACGTGAACCCACTCGTAACACAAACATTTAGCTTAGTACGAGGGGTTAACAAGAATACTAGTATTGTGCGACGCATATTGCTAGTAAGCTTTAAAAAAAATTAAAAGATCAGGTGTGTAGTACTCGCAACGTGTATGAATATGGATGAAGCAGAAGAGTTAAGAGTCTGGCGGACCGAATTTCTCTCATAAATGTAATACTGAAATAAATCGTAATTCAAACATTATTTGGATTCCGATGTCGTTAATCTAGGCTACCATTTCATCCAAAATAATCAACCCAACTGTCCTACTGCTGGGCACGGGTCTCCTCTCAGAATGAGAGGGATTAGGCTATAGGTCCACCACGCTGGCCTAGTGCGGGTTGGCAGACTTCACACGTCATCGAGAAAATCTCTCAGGCATGCAGGTTTCCTCACGATGTTTTCCTTCACCGTTTAATCCTAGTGTGGGGCAACGTTTTTTAAAAAAGAAAAGAAAAGAAAAGATATATGTACTTCGCGAAGGGGTGCTGGCGGAAGCTGGATTAGGCAAGCCGAGGACAGGGCGAAATGATGATGATTCTATATATATACTTAATTTTTACTTTTCAGGAGATGAAAATAAAAAACTCGTGAAAGTTTAATGTAGGTATGTGCATACAAATACAACAACACATGAATTATTCTATGATTTTTTTAAATTTCCGATTATAGTTCTTGATGTTTGTTTTCTTTTCCTATAAAGATGGAGTTTTTTCAATAATAGTTAATGTAGTATCTTCTGCATCCATATTTTATTGCCCCAATACTTTACACCATAGCACCAATAATGTATCTTCAGGAAGGCATTGCTATTCCACCCCCGCTCCAAGGACAAAATTTTTAAAGGACGTCTACGTGAGCTGAAGATTAAGAGCCTTCACAGGCGTGTTTTATTAATTTTACTTAAGGAACCGTTTCATGGTATTTTTCCATGAGTAATTGAACATTTTTTATGTTTATTTGTCTTAAAATAATATGTTATGTACCTTAGATATAGTGTTATTACGCTTGTATTTCCTCGTATAACAATATACAAGAAAACGCTCGCAGTAAAATTTTCTACAGGAAAAAACCTCAATAAATACTTTGCTCGATCTGACCATTGAATCTAGAAACTCACGTTTAGCAGCCAGTTTTGCGGTCATTAGACCAATGAGAGTTTATATACAAAGTAAAAGGATACTACATGCCACAAATTTTCTGAATACACCCTGTATAATTACCTCACTACTACCGTTACACATTGTATTTAATTTAAACACGGAATACAGACTTAATTTTCTCTTCCCATAGAATTTTACCCCTCACACAAACCATTAGACATGCCTAAATTAGAATACAGTGGGGGTAAACCCTTACCCCATACCACTTTCCCTACATTAAAATTTAATTATATTCTATTTGCTACTCGACAGTATATTCACACCGTATCACTAATAAGACATGCAAGAGTTGTAGGGTAATGAAAATTCTTGATGGGTAATCACCCGGATACAAACTATGTTTGATTTCCTGTTTAGCGCACGCTTTTATACTCATTATGTTTGGAAAAATGCGATGAATTTTTCAATTAGAAAAACTATTGGCTCTCAACCAAACCTCCCAGACGAACTTTCAGTGTACATACATATTTAGGTAGATAGTTTTATCATTATATCTGAAAAAAAAAAAAACTTCTACGCAAGCCTTGAGTCACTATAAACTTCATAAACATACTATGTATTAATAGATTTGAAACAAATATACGTGATATACATAAATATCTGGTGGAAATCGAACCCACGACACTAGCAATATTACATTTCCTAATTGCTTTTAAATAGTTCATAATATGAAAATAGCCTTAACAATTCTTTGAACTCGCAATAACAAATTTCAAATAAACTAACAGCAATCGAAATAGCAATAAATAATAATTGCCATCTAAATCATTATTGCTATCTACAATCTTTATTGCTATCTATAAATACAATGTGGATTGATCGCAATTACAATGGCGCCGGGACTGTCTCGAATCCTGTTGAAATCATCGTCACACTAGTCTGGGTAAATTTATTGTCATTGGCTTGATAGATAAACTTGTATTTGTTTTTTATTATTTACGAATTGTGCCGTTGCGTTGCAATTCCTCTTTTTAACCGACTTAAAAAAGGAGGAAGGCCTATTTTCGTGTGTATATATTTCTATTATGTATATTCACCGATATTGACATACGACAACCCAATGATATTATACATACATATAGTTAAAATTATATAATTGCGAGAACCAATCATTGTACCTGTATTATAACTTTGCATGCCTTACGTTGACGCATTGGTCTTATCATGGTCGTATCGAATGTCACGAATGGCCGTAACTATAGTGTAAGGAAAGACAAGTACGATTTTTAGTCGGTACACGTCAACATACTCGGCTACCTCCCCAGGTGGCAAAGGATTCATGAGAATTTCTTTCTCTTCTCTCTTCCTAACTGCGACGCTGTTAGTAAAAGAATACTTTACTCAAACAAGCAAACCGATATTTTAAAGCAAAGTGATCTCTCAAAAAAGCTGCTAAAAACTCAAGTCACTTCAAAATTCTTTTTCATCTAAAATGTTAACAAAATCCTTTAAAAAAGTGCAGTGTATTTTCTTTCCGCTCTTCAGGCTGCGTTCTTGATCACAGTGATAAGCGGAGCGTGAGCGATAGCGGTTTAATAGCGGAGCGAGGTGCGAGGCAACAAATACTTCCTATTTTGACATTTCGATGGCACGTTTGACGTAGTACCTGATTAATCGCCTTCTGCGTCAGAGGTTTTAGGTTCGATGTCCTTTCGAAACAAATATTTAAACCAACAGGAAGTTGTTCCGGGAATTGGTATGTATGAATGTGAAAATATATGTTTGTATTTAGTCTGAGAATTTTATGGAAAAACCTTTACCTGAAAAACGAACTCAGGGTCGGAGATCGCGTTCCCCTAATAATAAAGTCAACAAAAGAATCAGGCCCGTATTCGCCAAAGTCCCGCTTGTCGCGGTAATCAAACCACAGCCTTATTAATTAGCAAGACAAAATTATTTGTAGGCGAACACGTTCAGTATCCGGGCTGGGAAGTATAAAAATAGTCTGTAGTAGACTTAAAAAGCAGTAAATAGTAATACAAGCGTCTCGGGTATTTCAATAAAGTTGTTTACTGAACAATAATTAACTGAAGCTTGGAGCGTTAGCAAAGAAAATAAATGATAGTACGTATAATTTTTTTTTTAATTATCATGATTGTATTCAAATTTACATACCATCATACCTATATTCTCTGAAGGGATAAGTAGAGATGTACCTACTCTACATGTATGATTTACGGTATGATTTTAGGTGCCATGTAATAGGCGAGCCTATGAGTATTGCCTAGTGGAGTATCTCTGAGTTGCTTTTAGTAGTAACTCGGAGTTGCTAGTTCGGAATGGAGAATCCGAATCACACTATTGCAAATTGAAGCAAGGTATTCACTCTATACGTACCTACACACTTGCAACCACTAAACCAAGTCATCAACAGACCACATTTTCTTGACATGATGTACATGTCTTACTTGCACGACTTAATTAAAAGTTTCTTTCTATCTGTCATGCAACTCCATCCGTGTGGAAATGTTAATTTTAACTACAATCTTCTGAAAGTTGGTTATTTCTTACAAATATGTTATTAATTGGAATGAAAAGAATTATAGTATGTCCTTTCTGACACTTCAGATGAAAACACTGAAATTTATATTTTTTTTATATACCACTAAGGTGACAAACAAGCATACGGCCCGCCTAATGGTAAGCCGTGCCGTGCAAAACACCACCGGTCCCCTCCTCCCCAATGCCAACACAAAGCTTCCTCGCGGAGCTCTGGCGATCTTGCCCACCGTTAGGAACACAACATAATACGGAGCTATGTTATTTGCCTAGTATCTTCTGCAAGGTGGAGGTATTTCCCCAGTCGAGCAGCTCCATTTGTGAGTGGAATTATTCGAATCCACCTCTCTTCAATTCGGGAAGAATAACAAACAAAGTCACTTTCAAATTACTATTCACAATGACTAATAATGAGTGACATCCCTAAACGAACAGTGATTTACATAAACTTAATTGACTTTTCTGTTGCTATCCCTACAGATGGTTCAACGCAATTGATCTAGCGACCAGTCGTACAACCAGTTGTGTATTGTAACAAGATATCCAATTACTGACGAGTTTATAGATTGAATAATTGCTGTGGTATATACAGGGTGATGCGAATTGGTGTAACCATGATTTTAATGATCAAAGTTGGGATATTTTTAAGACAATCTATGTCTTCATGAGATTCTTAATTATAATGAGGTTAGCTTCCAGTCCAAGTGGATTCTGCTGAATATCAGTATTAGAGCCTATTTCACTGAGCAAGTTTCCGATCAATTACTTGGTAGTTAATTTCATACGAATTCAGTTCTATTTTTGAATAAATCTGCCTAGTAGCGACTACTCAGACATAGTACATTTAGATCTTAGAATAAGCGCATCCCAGTAGAGGTCTCGATTAAGAATGGTAAGCCATCCATATATTGACCGCAGCAGCAAGCTTAACTTAACATTGCAGATCATTGTATTAGCGTAGTTATTACTTAGCTACGAACCTCTCAAGCTACTAAACAGACAGTGTTTTAAACTATGTTAGTCTTCACTCGTTGCTATCATAACAAATAACAAAGATCCATCGAGTTTAACAGCCACTTTACTGTATCCGCCATCAAACAATAAACGAACAACACTAAACATTATGCAGCTTATACTGAAAGGAATAATAACGAATCACAGAGTATAAAGAAATGGAGTGCCAACTTCCAATTCGCCTGTGAACGGCGAGCGACGATTTTGTGTAGAGTAAAATATATTTGCTTGTCTCAATAATCTAGTAGTCATTAATGCTTCACTAGATGGTTGGTTTCGATTCCAGATCGAGCAATGTCTTATTGGGTTTATCTATGCAATTCTCAGTAACAACTAGAAGTTAGGAGTAGTGCCCGGTTAATGGCAATAGGCTCGCCTCCTGCATGGGACTTAAACATACCGGCAAACGATGGCAAACGATGGTTGCATTTCAGAACGTGAAGATAATTTCTGAGGCAAGAAGCATGTGGATTGTAGATCATGCATCGGAAAAGGCAGCGTAGGACGCCTCTTACGAGATGGACAAATGAGCTGATAAAGGCGCTCGGAGTCTTTAGATGCAGGTGGCATATAACTACTTTGTGAAAATCTATGGGTCAGACCTCTATTGAGCAGTGGACGTCCTTTGGCGGATATGATGAGATATTATCTCAGATGCCCGTATTCGCTAAATTAATATCCGCGTTTGAACACTCCATTCTTTACGCATCTAGTTTTGTAGATGCTGTGACCTAAATTGTCTTTGGAGCATGTTTTCCTCGGCTTCAAAGTAGTTCAAAGTTTTTGGAGTGTTTTAAATGGATCTAACGTTGCGTGTCGTAAGACCTGCTTTATTTTACGATAACGCAGAAATAAGAATAATATTTGAACAATTTTCTTTTTAAATACAGACAGATCATTTTCTGGTTTATTTATTTTCGTTAGTGGCTCATGGTTTAGTAATAACTATGTTGATTAACTGATCTGCAAGGTTTAGCTGCGCCTGCCGCGGTTTTGGATGGATGACCAATGTGACCATTCTTAACCTGTTACCTACTCTTAATCCCCTGTGTCTTTGAGACGCAAAATTATTGGTATGACATACCCTGCCGTCTCCTCAGGTGGCAGACGATCAATGAGGATTTTCCGTACTCCAAAAAGATGGTTGGGCGAAGAAGCGGTTTTAAAAGCTCTAAAAATGTTCGAGTTTGGTCCCTGTTTATAATCCAATTCAGTGCCACCCTTATATTTTACTAAAAATATGCGCACCAAAAATAATATTACTAAAATACGAAACAAATTATTAAGGAAAGGAGGTTGGTTACTTTTTTACAAAAAATCCCTCCGCAGGGTTCGTCCCTAAGGACTGTAAATGGTAAAAAACCCTTTTACGGTCCTTCAAGTAGGATTTTATTGTTCCCATAGGGTTTCCTCGTCGTAAATAAGAGTTACCGACCGTTATAACTCAGGTCATTAGAGTCCCACTGTTGGGCACATGCCTCTCAGATTGTGAAGGTCTAAGATAAGTCTACGTGTAGTTCATTACGCTGACGACATAGTGCGGATTGGCAGAATACGTGCACCAGTTATTAAAAAAAAAATGTTGCAATACACTAGTATTGTCAATTGTACCGTGGATGCGTTTACAAACACAGATTTAAGAAGTTAGACCGATATCAATAAAACTATGAAAACTGCATCCAATTTGGTGCTGCAGTTTTTGCGCGGTGTACGAACACAGACAGACATAAATTCTAAAGATGTTATATATATTTTTTTTATTCTCCTATGTACACATATTGGCCAATTACAATTTTATTATGTTAGTATGAAGTATTATTAAACATTTTGATGATATTATAAAGAAGTAAAAATTCTTAGTTTGTATGTAGGCGATAATGCAATGGATAAATAGACGATAGGCGATGCAAGCAAATATTATAAATGCGAAAGTTACGTTTGTTCCGTTCATTACGTTTTCACGCCGAAACTATTGAACCAATGTTGATGAATTTTGGTTGATGTCTTGGAAAAGGTCATAAGCTATATTATGTCTCAAAAAGTCTTTTGAGATGCACGTAAAACCGCGAGCAACGGCTAGTTTCTGTATAAATGACTGATTTTCGTTGGTATTAGGAACATACATTATGTTTTGAGGTCTGCCTAATTAGTCATAATCACGACGACACTCGAGATCCTGGGTTCGATTCCCAGGATGAGCAAAAAGTGTTCTTAGGTTTTTCTACGGAATTCTCAGTAGCAGCTCGGAATTTGAGAATTGTCCTCGGTTATCGACAATAGGCTCGCCCTCATACAAATACCGACGACTGTGAGTGTACATTAGTGCTTCTCTGCCTAGCCCATCAGGAAATAAAGGCGTGATGGTTTAAGTTTTGAGTAATTTCTCATTAACGACCGACCGTTATTCAGAAGAAAATGTTGTAACGGTATATTTTCATTAGTTTTACGGTATTTTGCTGGCAATAAGTCATTGAGTTTGGAGTTGTGTTTATGGCAAAAGTTAAGCTTTTTGTTGCTGTTGGTTCTCGCCAAGTTTTTAGACAAGGAGGTTGAATCTTATTTATAATTTTATACGTATTATGATTGCTGCCTTCCCGGGGGTGATTAAATAACCATGAGGGATCTTAAAGATGGACGGACAACCTGGTGAAGGTCGCTGGAAGTCGATGCAGGCGGTATATAACCGGGCCCTGTGGAAGTCTACGGTGCAGGCCTCTCTTCAGCAGTTGACGTCTTTTGGGTAATATGATGATGATGAGAGATGTTGGTAGCATTGAAATGGTGGTAGGTGCTCTTGGTCTGTCTGGCTGGAATACTCTTACGTTGGAGACTGTTGTAAAACACTTTTGTGTATGCCACGGCTACACAATATAATTTTCACACATCATATTCATTTCCAATAAAAGCTGAGCTTACATTGTGTAGGCTTTTCGTATAAAAAGATTACAATAGCCAATGTCCTTCTCCAATGTCCAAAATATATCTATGCCAAAATTCATCAAAATTCGTTTAGTGGTTTAGGCGTAACAATGTAACAAACCTAAAGAGAGAGAGTTGCTTTCGACAGTACCGTAGCACTTTTGCGCACTTTTCTCATATGAGTATGGATTACGCTATAGAATAAGTGAGCTCATGGCTAAGTCAATACCAATTTGATAAATCGACTTTATTGGGCTACGCTTCCGCGCTCGGTCTAAAGATGGGTGACTATTCTAAACATATCCAGATCAAGATTAGAAAAATCTTGGTAATTTTCTGTTGTCAGTTTCTATGACCTAGATATATAAGTATCAAATCCTCTACCCACAAAACAGGTGATTCACAAAGTAATAACATTAGTTTTAAATATCAAGTATCAACTGGGACGAGTATAATGACGTCATGATACTGTGTCATCAGCCCGGTTAGGATAACAAGGATTAAGTTGCCCCATATTCTTAATCAACTTGTTATGTCGGTTATTTTAACGCGGCGGTAATCTGAGATTAAAAAGCAACTGCTTAACATTTTGTGAGTGATTGAGCTCGCTTTACGAAATCGTGTTTTTTTTGGGTTAAGTAGATATATTTTTATACTAAGCGAGTATTGACTGTCTTTAGTCTAGAAGACGTGGGAGTGACTAATAAACGTAGTGTTTTGGTTTGATTTCTAGGTCGTGTAATATTTTTTTTTTTTTTGGAAATTCTACCTTACTTGTGCCCTCTTAATAAGCTGCCCGATCCCCTGGACAGTGGCAGTTTCAGTGGCATACTTATTGAACGATGGGGTTTGTTGCCTCTACAACTAATGGAGGATCTTTCAACAAGGCAGGCGTTTTTCCTCGCGGGCCACGGCTCAACGGTTTACATAAGTCGTAATATATTCAATTTACACGGTAAATGTTGCTTGCGCGATTCAGGATTCGCTACGAAGAGTTTCTCATGTCGGTACATTTTAAGAGAGGTAGGGCATAATAGAATCTAATAATTCCACTCACAATTGGAGCTGCTCGACTGGGGAAGTACCTCCACCTCGCAGAAAATCTTAGCCAAATAACATAGCTCCATGCTATGTTGTGTTCCTAAATGTCGCCAGAGCTCCGCGAGGAAGCGTTGTGTTGGCAGTATGAGGGCCGGTGATATTTTTTTACCGCCGCTGTCATGCATGGCAGCGTGCCTCCTATACTGCCCGCCCAACTATTCCTTCTTAATTACATGGTCGGCAACGCGCGAGTGTTGCAGGCTTCTATAGGCTACGGTAACCGCTTACCATCAGTCGGGCCGTATGTTTGTTTGCCACCTTAGTGGTATAAAAAAAAACATATAATAAAAGGTTTACCAATACAATATTTTAGTTGTTGCAAGTTGAAGTCGGTTGCCACTCTAAGAAGTTTTTTTTAACAACCAATGAATTAAATTTAAGCATGAAGAGATATTTTAAGTTTCACATACACATTAAGCGCAGTTTCCCTTTCCTCACAACCGCGCCAATTTTAACATCAACCATTCCACCAAAATTACCCATTATTCTTCCGAAACGACGCGCATATCTTTCAACGACGTCTCTTATTGATCATATCAAGGTATTTGCATACGAACCTTGTTCAAACAGCCATTAAGAAATCCTAGCAAACTGGAACGTTTAATGAAATTCCTCCGAATTCCTCGACTCCTTCGTTCCTCGCCGTCTTTTAATAGATTATTAGGATTGTTTACCGACTTTACGAAATGGAACGGCTTGCTACTTATATTTAAATATATGTGTGGATGTATTAAGCTGCGTACCGACTGTGCCCGGCAAACTTTCGAACATTGACTCACGCGGCAGCCGAGCGTCATGGAGATATTGCTGCGCAAGGCAGGTCGTACATTGATTATCAGAGGCTGAGGTAAAGACCTGCAATGTTAAAAATACTGTTTTACTGTAAAGATATTTTAAGTGGTTTTATATAAATAAATGTGGGGGTCAGCCGATAGCCATTAACGGGCACAAATCCAGACCCCGAGCTGCTACTGAGAATTTCATAGAAAAACCCAATAACACTGTTCGCCCTGGAAGTCTAGCGTAGCAGTCGCGCTTGGGACTACTAGATAGACTAATGAGGCAGAATTTATAATACCTACCTATATAAAGAATATTAGGATTTTCCTTAGGAAATCCTTGACACTTGGTAGCAGATTTCTGTCGAAAGAGTGAAAGAAGAAACCCCCTTTAGCCTGTCAATATTCAAGTGTGTTCTTTTTCTTCTCTTTTCTTTACCTTCTCCCACGTTCTAATTGTTTAGTAAACGTAGAATATTGATAAAACATTGATTAAAATGATTAATAAATGATTCACTGTTCACTTAAACGATAACATATCAGTAAACGGATTGTCATGGCATGTTGCGTTACGTTTGGCGTAGTGGCTGAGTGATCAGCTTCTTCGCCACATTTTGTGAGTTAATACGGAGCTAATATTTGTATGATCTACAGATAAATTTGAATTTATTTTATTTATTTATTAGATTAGATTAGAATTTGTTTGTAAACGCACTCACGATACAAGAGAAAATCCTAGTGTGGGGCAAAGATTTTTTAAAAAGAAGAAAAAAAAGGAAGACAGAAATTGGCGTTCAGTACAATGTTGATGCTCAATAACTGATTATTCCTTACTTACATTACATACATCACTGTACACCCACAGTTCGCCAGTATGTTTAGGTCCCATGTAATAGGGGGTGAGCCTATTATTCGATACTCTGAAGATTTTAAACAATACATTATGATTAATCCCTGGTTACTCTGAGTTTATGAGCATCAAACTAGACCGTGACATTCCACGACAAATGATGTACTACGTTTAAGTATTGTGTTGACAATTTTATCTCATTATTATCACCTCAACCTGGTGGTCCTTCGGCACACCCTTTGTTACATACAACATCTATGGACCACCTTTAGGGTGGTCCTGTTAGAATGAGCCGGACAAACTAGTTTCTTACATCAGAATGATGTTGAATGTTGGATCAAAGTGATGTTATATTAGAATGAAATTGGATGACTGGTTTGAATTCAATGAAGCATTTGCCTTTGGAAGGGTCGCTAAGAATACAAAAGTTCCCCTCCATATGCTTGGAAGAAACGCGTGTTGTAATATAGAAGTCAACAAAACCCAGGGCACTTGGTGGAATGGATCTTGTCCGGTGCAGAACAGCATTACTGGGTTTTAACATTTCCATTACTTGCGTGCTTCATTTTAATAATAAGTTCAAACGCATTCAAGGCAACAATATTGAATGTTCATGGTTTTTGCACCTTAGATTAAAATAAGATTGAGTCAGTCTTTGGTTCAAATTGGTCCTCAGGTACGAAGAAAAAATAAAAAAGTAAGATGTTATGATATTTGTAATAAAAAGCTATCAATAGTTCAAAATTTTGACTGTACGTAGGCATAATAAGAATCTATTAGTTATTGCATGTATACTTATAAAACGCTCTCAATGTTATTAAAACAGTTTTTTTAATAATTGATTAATGATCGTATAATTCATTAATTTGTTCGATTTTAAAGTCGTGTGAAATGTCGAAAGTCATTGCACTATATCACTAGCATTTCCATATAATGCCACGTCAAATTGTCGCACATAATATGTGTTTTAACTTAACCTGCTGTCTGCTGAGATAACAATCAACGTCGACAGCAATGATCCTAGTGCATGTACATAAGTCATGTCCAATTAATTTGCCATTAACCCGTCCACGAGAACAACTGTATGTTATGCTTATGTCAATATGTTATGCTTATTGCATGGTTAGATTGTCGACAATAGTTAGGCGTGAAACGTTACGTTACGTTGACAGTTTCGCAGGCTTTATTTTGTGGCGATTAATGTTATAATTAAGTCATTGTTAGAGTTTGAGACCATTGAAAGAGTTGTCCCGGTAGGAGACAAAAATTATAATTATTTTATTTCTATACCTACTATTGTTGTTAATAATAAAGTCCCTTGTACACAAGGTTTGGAAGAGGATTATAAAATGAGAACCGTTTTTTAAAGCGTTACCGATTTTCAGAACAAAATGTGGTCCTAGGTTCCCTTATCTTTTTGTTAATATTGGAAGTTTCTATGAAATTCTCGGCAGCAGTTCAGAGCTTGGTTTTGTGGCTCATTAATGGAAATAGGCTCCCATCCTATTAAAAATATGGGACTTAAACATACCGGCGAATTGTGGGTACATTTGTACACGTCAGCCTAAACCTTCGAAGAATACATGCAATATGCATGTAGGCATTCCCCGACTGTTTTGAACATCAAAAATTAGATTATCATATCAAAAGTTTTAATTTCATATTATATATCTCTCTTATATGGGGCAATGTAAGTACGAAGGTCGAAAAGAAAATCTCAAAAACAAAAGCAACCATTATATAAATCAGGCATAAGGCGGATCGTTTCGCTGTGCCCGCGAAATTCAAATTTCGAGTGGTTTTTCGCAGTTTGTAGGTCTATAACAAGTTCTAGATTCATGGTAGTTGTAATTGCGACATCAACTATACAAAATTCACAATTTTTATCTAATTAGCATTTAGAAAAAAACGTGATCAGAATGTCAGTGCTTAAATATGGAACCATTTTTTTCATGCTCCTGTCGCATATACATTTTTCTCAAAACATCAAAACAACTGTGAAATCGGGGACACAAACATTCCTACCCATCTAAAAATTTAACTTAATAAACCCATTCGGATATCTGAGACACAATCAAGACATATTTCTAACAAAATTCCAGAAAAAAATAAACAATAACAAATGCGCGGGAACACACAAAACGTCTTTGACGTGCGGCCATATTTCTTTTTCTATTTTTTTTTACCGGCAGGCGTCAATGGCACCTCATTATTATTCCACAAAATAATCGAATAAAGGATCGATTTTACGTACTCGATTATCTCAGTTTCGAGGAACGATCGCTAGATTATACGAGAAATGAACGGGCTCTTTGTAGAGAGCGGAATCTGGACCAGAGATTGAGAACACCTGGCGTGAGTCGTTTGTAGAAGTTAGTGGTGGGATTGGGGTACGTCGATATTTATGTCGATATAATGACGGTCACTTAAGAAATGGTATAAACCGCAGTCAATTTTAAATCGCAAATTTTCGTTAAAAGAAAGATTGCCTAATATGTATTTCGAATTATCAATGAATTGGTAATACATTTATTTACATAAATTTAACGTTAGTTGGCTTAGTTGTAAATTTAACGACAATATACTTACTGGACGAGTGAAATGGGTCCATTTATGTGATATAATAAATCGATACATAAATAATTTCTTCAGCGAATCCAATTCCCAACACAATTATAATTTGAAACCTTGAGAAACTGAAAGCTAATGAATGGGTTAAATTAATAACCGTCTTATGAGCGTGAGTTTCAGTGTTATATTATTTCGTTACTTAATTACATTCCATTTATTATTAATTCAGTGCGGTAATAATTACTGGTACCGCTTATAGCGTGATACCATACAAATTATAATATTTATTACGAAACCGGTACGAGTATTTACCATTTAGACCCACGTTATTTATAAAAAAAATACAAAAACATATCTAATTACAAACGTTACTCAAATCATTTGTGTTGATGTCTTACTAAAAGTATTACCTTTATTATGTTATATAATAAGCCAAATTCTTAACTACACTATGTAGTTAGGTACCTCTGCCTCTTCGAAGAATTTAGGCTTGATAATTTATAATTCCGCAAACAAACAAATCGCAAACACGCACCAAATTCCAACTAGCACTGGGCTAGCGTAATAGATTTTAGCCAATCCTTCTTACACTAAGAAGCCTAACACTAAGAACTTTTAAATACTACAAGCGACATCATTATTAACATTTTCATTTCATTTCTGTATAATGTACATAAATATTTTATCGATATCGACCACCAACTCTTAATTAACATCCCATCCCTACGCAATAGACCGTAAGATCGTAAAATTGAACTACAAAAGCATTCCTTCCACGACGCTCAACTCTGAATAGGCGCACATATGCACAAAATATCGTTGGGCACACAGACTTAGGTACCATTAATGGAAGGGACTTAAACAATACCACAGTTTGGAGCACAATACATTTGATGAATGTCGCTCGCAGCACTGATTATATCCGTTTGGGGGAAATAGTTCCTGTTAGTGGGAATTGAGGTCATAGATATGGTGTGTTGTTTTATGATGTTTTGATATGTAATAACAACAGTATGTAGGAAATTGTGCAATGGATGCTTTTGTGTTTAAAAAAATCTTTTATATCATTTGTTACCATTTCTAATTATAAAATATTCTACTATTTTTTATATAATAGGTACGTTTTTAAAAAAAGAAATAAATGATAATGGATCATTTTGAAAGTGGGAAGTTGTAACTAAACTCGCCGGGTTTTTTAATGTTAATCTTCTGCTTGAGAATCCATTCGAATACAATGATCTGAAAAGGTGATTTTTGGGAACTGTTGTGTATAATTAGAAATTAGGGACTAAGGGATTTCGTTTAATCAAAACCTAGCTTTTACGTCCCCAATGAAAGATTAAATAGTTGTGAAAAGCTAACAGTTGTTTACCTAACCTAGTTTTGAGCTGTGTTTGTAAATATTTGGAGAGAATCTAATTATACGTTTTTGTACCATAGTTTTACTCTCTGAGTCACTTTTTAAGAGTACTTTACTGCCACGGACAAAACATTTTTCTTCGAAGTAATAATTTTTAACATTTTTTTTTTCATTATAAAGGAGCCCTTCACTTGTTATTATTGCCAACAATGTGCTTACATAATCAACCCATTATATTGTCCCACTGCTGGGCACGGGTCTCCTCTCAGAATGAGAGGGATTAGGCTATAGTCCACCACGCTGGCCTAGTGCGGGTTGGCAGACTTCACACGCCATCGAGAAAATCTCTCAGGCATGCAGGTTTCCTCACGATGTTTTCCTTCACCGTTTAAGCGCGTGATAATTAACTATTTAATACGCACATGACTTCGAAAAGTCAGAGGTGCGTGCCTTGGGTTCGAACTCGAGACCTTTGACTTGGCAGTCCAATGGTCATACCACTAGGCTATCACTGCTTCCCTTGTGCTTACTTTGTTGCAAAAAAAAGCTATGTAGGTATGTACGCTCAAAATCAACACAATACTCCCATCGATAACTCATCCATTGGTTTCGGATCCTTGAAAAAAATCGCCCAACGTGGGTGTTTTGACAAAAAAAAATAGAGTAAAATAAGGAATTTTTGCTCGCCATCCATTATGGCAGACCGTTGAAAATTACTTTCAAGTTAACCTTTGTTAACAGCGTAAACATATTATTCTTGTTACCAATACATTCATATTGACGTACGTAATTTTTGAAATATTTTTGACATATTTATGTAGGTATAGAAATCGCTAAAATTGATCTGAGTAAAAAAAATAAAAACCTGAAATAAGCAGAGTTTTAAAAGAGCCTCTTTTTAAAAGGGTTAAGAGCGGGCATTGGGTGCTTTTAATATTATATACAAAACCTTTGTTCCCGATTTGATTTCTTTCTTTGTTAAGCTGACGTATCACACTAGACACATACTTGTTACAACTATGCTATGATCACGATTTTGTGTGTAGTCTGGGACCGTATTATAACGTGTTAACGCCATCATTTTTAGCTTGTAAGAAAGAGATGAGGCTATATAATATGTAGAGCGGCATCCCTTTCTCACAACCTCAAAATGATGGCGTTAACACGTTATAATATCTGATTTATCGTTTACATTGCCCGTAGGATTAAGCAGAATTGTACTGATGTACACTCACAGAGTTTGTGGGTACGTTTAGGTCCCATGTAATAAGAGGCAAGACTGGGGACAAATCTAAGCTCTGAACTGCTACTGAAAATTTCATAAAAAAGCACTAGCACTGCTCGTCCTGGGAATCAAACCCAGGATTAAGCGTAGCCGTCGCGATTACGGCCCCTAGACTAATGTGGCAGTTTTCCATAACTTTAAAAGAGACCATGATTCTCTCACTTTGTTTAGATGTTACTTCTCAGAGCAAATGTCGGCGCCATCTTCTTATAGATAATAAAATGTAAAACTTTGACTGATGAGTGTCTTTAAAAGCTTTGGTATAAATTAATATCATTAAACATAACACAAAAATGGCTCCCACTAGTTCACACGAAGTTCGAAACATCACACACTTAATAATGTAAGTCTTAATACTATTATCTCACTCTCTACAATTTAATTTAGATTGTACCCGCAGGTGACCAAGGGAAGTAATAAATAAGAGCATAACGAGTGAAGCGATTTAAAAATAAAATTAAAAATCATTGTTATCACAAAGCAGTATCGAATACATCAATACGATCAACATTAATATATTCAGGTTACGTTACCTCAGGTAGTGACGTCATGTATCCTCGTGGGTTGAAGCTTTGACGTGTTTCAAATTGTAGCTGATGCCTTCTTCATTTATTTTGAATGGGAATTCGATTTTTGATATTTCGAAAAGTTACATAAAAAACTTGTTACTTTTTATGAATAGTACCTAAAAACAAAGCCCCCTTTCAGAATACTGTAACTGTTAAGAACACTATAAAAAAATGCATGGAGCAGAGGGTATCTAATGATAAGGAGGGGTAGAGAATGATCGTTATAAAATAATGATAAATGATATTTATTTCTGTAAATAGATCTTTGTAAGATACTTTTGCAAGTAAATGTTTTACATTTTTTTAACTAGATGGCGCCATTGTGCTTTGCTACTATTAGTTATTCGAAGCAACTTTGCTAATTTGTATTGTAGAGCATCAATTAGCACAGCTCATAATATACAATCTATCAACAGCAACGCACTTCATGTTATTCTATAGTCATGTTCCTCGTTAGGTTATTATCTAAAGTGGCGAGTAGTGAAGTACACACTAAATCAACTAATTAGATACAACAACGGTACTTAATTGCCAGACTATTCTCATGTTAATTATGTAACACCTGATATACCCGCGAAGTTAACGTTGATAAAGGAGCAATTAGTTGAACATTTGAACATTTGACATGTGGCATGTAGTAATATATTTAATTAATCTTGACAGTTGATCACTTTTCACTCTTGTTATTAGGGATATAGGATATTTATTACCAGGTTCGACCGAATTCTGAAGTCCATGCAGACAAAGTCGCGGATAGAAGTTACTAGTTCATAAAAAGTTACAATAGTTCAGTGGTAGCAGGATGATAGATAGGCCGAGGAATTTAAACACGGCGTGAAATAATTTTGTAGCCAACATTATACTAGAAGCAAAATATTGTTTTTATGTCCTTTCCAAATTAATCTAAGAGACTAGTTTTTATTGTTAAAAAACAACTATTTTTAACAGAATAACTATTATTTTCATATTTTTCTATATTTTTAATAGAATAGATTATTTTTATAAAAAGAATTAGCGTTTATGCAATCACTTCACTTATTTTTGTAGCATCAAACAATAAATAGAAATTAAACCGTGGCACCGCGTAGCATCAATATGTCCGCTATTGATATTCCATCTATTGGGATCGGGGGTAGGCAGCAATTAAAAAATTTTTTTTGTTTTGTTATTTCAACCGTTGGCCCGGCAAATTGGTTTCCGTGGTAGGAATCCGTAATTGTTCACACATTAACATATTGAGTTGTGATCAAAAGATACGCATAGCATTCTCATAAAAATAAACGGAAACTCTATCTCAAAAATACAAACACGTTTTGGCAAGTGGAAATTATCAGTTAATTTAAAAAAATATAATAGGACTGCCTCATTAGTCTTGTGGTCCCAAGCGCGACTGCTACACTAGAGGTCCTGGGTTCGATCCCCAGGTCGCGCAAAGTGTTATTGGGATTTTCTATGAAATTCTCAGTAGCAGCTCGGAGTCTGGAGTTGTGCCCGGTGAATGGATATAGGCTCGCCCCCTATAACATGGGACCTAAACATACCGGCGAACTGTGGGTGTACATTAAGTACGCCTCTGCCTAACCCTTCCGGGAATACAGGCGTGATGGTAAGTTATGTGTTTAAAAATATATAAATTTATTTCGAAAATAAACGGTGTAGGCGAAAGATCCACTTCTGTTTATGACAGAAATGGTACTTAGGACTTAAGTATATAATCTCTTAGTGTTACCACAAAAAAGAATTGTATTTTACTTAAGTCTACGTTTCTAAATCATCCGTGAATGTTATTTTCCTATTTTCCTTCACAGTTTGAGCTAAGGATTGTTAATAACGAATTCGCCAATATGTGTTTGTATAAACCCATTACCCAGGCACACACACCAAACTACGAGCTGCTATTGGGTATTTCACAGATAACTCAATTATACTGCTCAACCTGGGTATGGGGAACCCAGGTTATCACGTTTGGCAGCCGCGCTTGGAGACTACGCGCCTAATGAGGCAGACTAATATCATATCGCTAGCTTATCATTGCGTACATACTAATATGTAGATAGTAAATATAATTACATACATACACTCACGCCTTTCTCCCACAGAGGTAGGCAGAAACTATAGTCCACCATTTGTTACTATTCTTGCATACTTCTTTTGCTTCTTCCACATTTAAAAAATATGGATAGATACATATATATAATCTGGGTGTTTTTAAATCACGATTGAATCAGTTTCTTCTAAGCAAGCGCGCTCCATCGCGATATCGTCAAGCGCAAGCCTATCACAATTTAAAAATATACAAATACACAGAAAACCGGCGTTAAACAACGCTTACGTTGTGTTTCGCCGAGTGAGTGAGGTTACCGGAGGCCCAATCCCCTTTTAAAAGGTCGGCAACGCACTCGTGACTCCTCTGGTGTTGCGTGTGTCCATGGGCGGCGGTAATCGCTTACTATCAGGTGATCCGTCTGCTCGTTTGCCCTCCTATCCCATAAAATACATATTTTCATGGCGATTATGAAATGTTGAATTCAAATCGTTGACATGTGGAGACCACGCAATGATTTTACGATTATTGCCCGATCGTGGAATTACAATCGGTAAACCATTGCCTACATTCAATAACATCTGTTTCCCGCGTTATTTTCAATATCTACGTCATTTAAAAAGTTAACTGTCTTAATTCATTCATTCGAAATTCAAAATTTTTGAATTGTTGGTTTTGACTTTACGTCGATATGCTTTTGTTTTATGGACTTAAAAGAAAAAATGTAGGTCGTGGCAAAGGTACCTAATTATCCCATAGTCGTCACTATAAGGCAAAGGAACGCGCGTTTCTCGTCGGTACGAGTTCGACATTTTCCGCCGCCTCCCCCAGGCTATGAAGATTTCCCACTCTATAAAAATATGGCCAAGCTACGTTGGTCAGTATGCGAAAAAGTTAACCCGTTTAAAGAGGAGAGTGCGAATACTTAAATTAATAGAGCCGGGGTAAAGTGAATTTTTCAATTTTAACCACTTTAAAAACTCCATTAAAACCAATTTGGTTTAATTTCGTGGGGGCAGTTTAAACAGGAAATGATGTCACATGCAATCTGCTACAATGCCATGCTTTTGGCAAATTGCCAGGTTGGCGCTTTAATAAAAGTTGCCAGTGCATAAATATGTCAGTGTTTTTTGAAGCAGGTAGTTTTTTAGACGTGTCAATTCGTATTTTTCTAGTACCTTTTGGATGACTGTGCCAAAATCTGCCTACGGTTAGCGACAGTTCTAAGCTAGATTTAAAGATTTTAAATAGCGAACTTGTTTTTTTATTTGCACATGCAACACCACAGGAGTTGCTGACGCATTTCCGAGCCTTAAGAGCCCCTAAGGACTGCACACTGTCAGAGCCGCTGTAATCGAGGGGGAACTGGCTTTCACACGCAACATTCGAAAAAAAGAATCGTGTCTGGAAAATTTGTTAGTTATAATGAGAATCATCATGTGTTCCAGTTTTTTATACTAATTACCAAGCCCCCCTATATAGCCTGTTTACTACTATCTACTTTGCGTTGGAACTGCTGCGTTAATAAATCATTGATTAAAAAAATTGCTGTTTTCCTCAGCCCTGACATCGTTCGACTAATATTAATAACTGCTAAACCCAGTAATCCGATACGGGAGGCTGCGTTAGTATGAAGCAAGTGATTACCATGCAAATTGATGCTCATACTTGTGATATTCCACGGAGATTCCCCGCCCCGTGCTGCCGGCAGTAAGGGCGGGCACAAAATGGAGAGAAGATAACTTATTTTAATATTATTATTTTTGAACAGTTGCTTCGCGCAAACGTGCGAAAATTCAGTCGTATTGGATAGCGTACATTCGTAGGGTTAAAAAATATGTTTGAAAACAGAATATTGAGTATCTAGGTATTGAAATTCAAAACTGTTTAGCTTTAATTCTGTGTTTAGATTCTGTGCTAAAACTCCCCATGGTCCGTCTGTAATCGTTTCGCTGTACGAAGTTAGGGTTCTGAAGACTCCTTAGAACCCTTGAAACCCTTTTTCATATCACATAAATTAACACCTTATTCGACATATAATTACAGGTACTTCAGATAACCCTCTATTACCACTACGTAGTTCACCTGTTTTCATGAATCCGACACACGAACAAAAGAATTTGATCATTGAAGAACAGTATCTTTAGACAATGATGATCAAACTTCACTTACAGATAACATGACATACTATCACGCCTGTATTCCCCGAAGGGTTAGGCAGAGGCGTACTTAATGTACACCCACAGTTCGCCTGGTATGTTTAGGTCCCATGTTATTATTGTCTTAGGGGGCGACCCTATAGCTATTAACCGGACACAAATCCAGACTCCGAGCTGCTACTGATAATTTCATAGAAAACTCACCTGACGACCTGGGGATCGAACCCAGAATCTCTAGCGTAGCAGTCGCGCTTGGGACCACTAGAATAATGAGGCAGTCTTACTTACAGGTAATTTCATTTATTATATTTTTATCTATTTATTCTTTATTGTACACACGAAACAATTTTACAAAATACAATACAGTAAATTTGATGTACAGAGGCGAGCCTAACTCACAATTGTTATTAGAAATTATCATTCCATTACCTAAAAAACCTTAGTTCATTGATGAATCCGAATTATTTTCTAGAGTAAAACTTACCGAATCCATAGTATGACTATAGCCTTATTTTACTAATTACAATTTACTACAATATCGAATATTTAATTACTTGTAATTTGTATCTATGAATTTGTAATAATTAGTGCAATTGTTGTTATTGGAACGAAGTTCCTTATCGCGCGTTGTGAAAGGGGGCTAGACGGAAGAAATTCTTACGAAAAGTTGTCACGACACTTTTTGCTATAGTAAGCTATTGTAAGCTGTGCGGCGTGCGAATGTTTCTCTGTCTGTCTCTCTCTCTCTAATAAGATAGTAGTTCCTTTCGATTAATTTGCCATATGCTAGCATACGTTTATATTATGATTACGATTATGATTATGATTATGATTATTATTATGATTATGATTATGATTATGATTATGATTATGATTATATGTATAAATACTCGCTCCGTGCTGATTTTGAACTTGCATCCTATGGCACTGCGCTAATCGAGCCTTCAACTATTTATAAATTTAAACTTCGTTCCTTCCGGGTGTCCCTTGACACCTCTCAAGTATTTTTTTATATATTTAAAACGATCATATCTACAACTAAAATTGCTTCATACTCGTGTTATTGTTTGATATGTTAAGCTAGGAACAGTTAAAAAAAAATCAAATTTGTTTTTTCTTTTTATTTCCTAAAAATACTTTCAATTTATTGATTTGTATCAGCAATTTTTTACGGATATTTTCACCTTTCAACAATCAAAACGGCAATGGAAGAGTAGATTAATGAAAAAAAAAAACAAATTGAAACTACGTAATGCTTTTTAAATATAAATGTGAGCGAATTTTTTGTCGATTTCGATAAAGGCAAATGGGATACGATGTAAAATAAAGTTATTGCAACATAAATATTTTAGAGCTTACTTTTTTAAATCACGATTTTAATAATATTTATAACATTGCAATCTCTTTTTTTGTTTTACAATTTATTGAAATATTATTTTAAATTTATTGCTAAAACTCAGCAATAAATTTCTTTTGGTTACGTTACGACGCCATTTCGAATCAATTCCGAATTCAGTGCACCTGAATCGTGATTTTGTCACAACTAAAACCAAATTAAAAGAGGACCATATCCAAATCATAATGTCTACCGCGTCGTATCTAGTGTTGTTGTTTTGGGACATCAATTAGGTCTATAGGTACATCACTCATAGGTTACCATATTGACATGTTATTATGTCTCACGTGCAAGTATTATAGAAAAAATTAAAAAATACCTTAGCATGGTCACATCACCATGCTCTTGCAACATTGAAGTAACAGGACACCAAGTTTCAAATCGATCAATCCTGTGGAAATTGCTCACATTTCTACATCAAATTGCAGCATAAGCGGCGGTAGCCGGTTGCCGGTTCGAAACCCACCCATTGCACTATCGACGTGAACCCACTCGTAACACAAGCATTTAGATTAGCACGACGGGTTAACAAGAATACTAGTAATGTGCGACGTGCTAGTAAGATTTTTTTAAATAAACTACCTAAATCATGCCACAGACAGATACACAATGACATGTTAAACTTATAACACCGCTCTGTTTGCGTCAGGGGTTATAAATATATGAAAGAAAAGATGGCGATGAAGTTAATCTGCGCACCTAAAGGGTTCCAAAGTTTATGTGATATGATGAACCTTTATTACTCTGTAATGTGAATATTTTTCAGCAGCTATTTTCACTGCCACACTCACTAAATCTTACTAAACCTATACATTATCCCATTAAATCAAGATTTATTCATAAAAATAAATAAATAAAAACATTACTCATTTTGTTGCTCCGCCTGGTTAAGTATAATTCAACCAACCACAATTGTGCCCACCAGCAATCATTAAAATAATATCCCCAGCTCACTGCTATATCATTTTAGCCCAATATTTCTTCACGGATCGCAATTTCATCGTGATAAAATAACAGTGATACGGGAACTGATATTTTTTCACTGTGATTATTGCACATCCATTTGGGTGCAGCTTGGGGGAAAATGGCAGCGTGATTAGTCGTTTGTCATGATATCTGAGTATGTGTATAAATAATGTGTCAGATGATTGTTGTGTCGCGTTGTAATTCGGTAGTTGAAGTAAGTTATTATTGACAAGAGATTTCATTCAAAGGGCCCAAAGCTTTTTTAAGTAGTCATTGCTATATTTTTAGTAATAATTGACTCTTTGAACCATTTATGATTGTTCACAGTATCCAACAATACTGATATATTTTCTAAATATAACTGGTGTGGTGTACTAGCAAATACCTATTTAAAACGTTTTACCGTGGGAGAGCCATGCCTCGGCACGAATTGGCTGGCTTGACCGGAGTGATACCACGGCCTCACAGAAAACCGGCGTGAAACCACGCTTACGTTGTGTTTCGCCGAGTAAGTGAGTATACCGGAGGTGAAATCCCCTTTTACAAGGTCGGCATCGCACTTCTGACTCCTCTGGTGTTGCGGGTGTCCATGGGCAGCGGTAATCGCTTACCATCAGGCGATGCATCTGCTCGTTTGCCCCCCTATACCATAAAACAATACTGATCCTAATTACCATTATCTTAAGTTTATACTTAATTATCATTTTATCTTTCTTTTTGTTACAGCATCCATCGAGTCGCTGCACGCGCCGACAGGGGGCGGGGTGGAGCTGCCCTGTGACGTCACACCGGCTTTACCTGATGATCGGATGGGCCTCGTCATCTGGTACAAGCAGGGGCATGAATCACCGATATATACGTGAGTACCTATTTTAATTATATTACATACATACCATCACGCCTGTATTCTGCAAAGGGTGAAGCAGATGTGTACTAATATACACCCACAAGAAAAAGGACTCGTAGCCTGTAAACTAGCACAAGTTCCGATGTAAGATCTCGAAAATTGCATGTAACAAATTGTATGTAAACCCCCAAGTCTGTGGACCAATTTAAAACTCAGGAGTGCTGGTTTTATCCGGTACTAGCGACCCGCTCGCGGTTTCACCCGCGTTGTCCCATTCCTAAGAGTCGTAGCGTAATGTTAAATAGCTTAAAACCTTCCTCTTGAATCACTCTATCTATTAAAAAAAACGCTTTAAAATCCATTGCGTAGTTTCAAAAATTTAAGCATACATAGGGACGGACAGACAGCGACAGCGACTTTGTTTTATACTATGTAGTGATAAAGATAAAGAAGAGTCCGGCACTGGCTAGGCTGGCCCCCTAGACACTAGTGAGTCAGCTGAGGATATCCTAATCCTGCCAAAAAAAATACACCCACAGTTCGCCAGTATATTTACAGCCCATGTAATAGGGTCAGGCCTACCGAACACAAATCCAAACTCCGAGCTGCTACTTACTGAGAATTTCATAGAAAAACCCAATAACACTGCTAGACCTGGGAATCGAACCCAGGACTAGTTACACTGCATAAACAACTACATAAACATAATGTAAACCTCTAAAACTATGTACAAACATAATACATATATCCTGTGACTAGGGTTGCCAACTTTTTTCAGAGTAACAACATATCAAATTCTTTGAATAGCAAAAAATAAAGTATTTGTAAGAAAAAAAGAGTATTTTTCAAATTAATGTTTTTCTTCCCTTAAAACATATTTTAGACTCTTTTAACACAAGCTAACAATTTTTAAGTGACTTGAAAGAAATTTTATTGAATTTATGGACGATTATGTTGCTTTCTTCACGTCACTCTCAGTAAAACTGGCAAGACCAAGGACAAGAAAGCATCAGAATTAGATGGGAAATAAAGTATTTTTGGATACTTTATCCTTATGCAAAGGTATAAAGTATATTTACCAAAAATAAAGTAGGATACGTTATAATAAAGTATGGTTGGCAACCCTACCTGTGACGATCCTTGATACATGAAAATTAGACGCTTACCTTCATATCAGAGATGTTCGTCATAATACAAGGTACAACAGAAGGGTCATATTTTTTACAATATACACCGTCAAATTTAAATGGTTGTTATCCTGCAGCAAAACGAACGTAGTAATGAATTCACGGAGTATATATATATAGGTATCATCATGCCTGTATTCCCTGAAGGACTAGGCAGAGCTGTACTAATATAAAACTACATTTCTATGGTAGATCCCATGTAATAGGGGCCGAGCCTATTGCCATTAACCGGACACAAATAAAAAATCCGAGCTGCTTGTGAGAAATTCCCCTTTAATGTAATTACTGTGAGAGAGCCATATTTCGGCCCGAATGGGTCGGCTCGACCGGAGTGATATCACGGCCTCACTGAAAACCGGCATTAAACAACGCTTATGTTGTGTTTCGCCGAGTGAGTGAGGTTACCGGAGGCCAAATCCCCTTTTAAAAGGCCGGCAACGCACTTGTGACTCCTCTGGTGTTGCGGGTGTCCATGGGCGGCGGTAATGCTTACCATCAGACGATGCGTCTGCTCGTATTCTTATATAAAAAATGTAAGTAATTATAATTAACTTATTTTTTCGGTATGTTATGTTTTTTGTGTAAAGTTGTTCTTCTGTATCTATCTTTTTTGTGGTCGTTGAAGCAACGAGGGCTGCTAATGGCCGACGACAAGATGAATACCAATTGCGAGAGGCAGCCCTGATACTGATTGGTAACATCGTCAGGCATACATAGACTATAACACTCTGTTGAGTGTATACAAGGGGTTTGCAGAGTTATTCCAATTTTGCTTGCGTATAGATAGCGTCTGGTGTATCAAATCAGAAGACGCAGGTTTCTTTCGCACTTTACGCAGACTTTTTCCTTCACTAAAATAAATTTATAATTTTAGCATGGAAAATCCAAAAAATCCAAAAATTCAATTTTATCAAATTGTCTTAATATTCGAATTAAGATACCGTTAATCTAGATTCCTACCCTACTATTTCGTCTATTACTACTTCACTGGAAATAAATGACCAGAAAACTGATCGAAACTTTGTAAAGTTATCAAAAATTACATTCATTTACAATTATTTTGAGGGAAGTATTCTGCAGGAAATGGAAATGGGAAATAGGAACATAGATGAATAGTATCTGAATCCGAATAATAATACAATTTGATTAAATTCTGTTTGAATTACGATTTATTTTGGTATAACGTTCGTACAGGCAATTCGGTTCGCCGGAATCTTATCCGATCGCCGCAAGCCGAATGAAACTCAAATATACTCGTAATCAATCAGTTCTGCTGCTCAATAAATACTGCGGAACCGTATGTGCCGACCCGAACAAGTATGTGGCAAAATAGGCATGGAAATGATTGCAACTTTTTATTTGATGAATAATTATTTTTCACAGCGATTTCACATGCAAAATTTCGCAGTTTGCTACTTTTTGTCCACAATGAATTTTTGTTCAAAATCATGTATCGTTCCTTACGATGACATCGTGAACAAAATGCAATTTCTTTATAATGCGATTTCATTGAGTCAAGCAGCTCCACCTTGCAGAAAATCGTAGCCAATTATCATAGCTCCGTGCTGTTGTGTTCCTAACGGTGAGCAAGGTCGCCAGAGCTCCGCGAGGAAGCGTGGTGTTGTCAGTAATGGGACTCGGTGGTGTTTTGTTATCGCCGCTGTCATGCATGGCAGCATGTCACCTATACTGCCGGCCCTCCTTAATTTATAGGGTCGGCAACGCGCGAGTGATACCCCTGGTATTGCAAGGATCCGTAGGTTACGATAACCACTTACCATCAGGCGGGCCGTATATTTGTTTGCCACCTTAGTAGTATAAAAAAAAATTGAAATGCGACTTTGATCAGGCCGTGTGAATAAAAGTCGCAGGTGTGACGTATAAAAATGATTTAATGTGATTTTTCAGATGCTATCTGCGAAATATTTCATGCTTATAGCAAACCTTAGACACATGTAATGAATTTCTATAAGTCATACCTTAGATCTATGATCCATGCGCTAATACGATCAGCTTGTGATACATATTATAATCGCCCATTGGCCGGAATACTACCTTCAAAAACGCCGCAACCTCTCACGCTTCCTAGAGCGATTAGTTCGTTTTATGACGGCGCGCGTTTTCATTACTACACGCTTTCTATAAACACTTTTTCAAATTCAAATTATTTTACTTGCATAAATGTGGTTACATAGGTCTTACAAATAGCCATTAGGTTTCAATCCAGCATACTTGTCTTATGAGTTTTATAGATTGGCAAGAAGAAGATAGAAAGACATGTTTCACGCCTGTCTCCCATTTAAATAAGCAGAGACTATAGATTTCAATTTGCTACGATTCTGGCAAATAATACCAACAAAATTTTGCAGCTTAATGGTATATTTCCATAAATATTTATTCACTTATGTTTCTCAGTAGTTTTCACACTCACGAACACCCAGATACGCAACAAACATCTATTTATCTGTAGTAATAATAAAGTTTTATTGACATAAGCAGTGTTACACTGTATTGGAGCTCTGCCTCCTGTGGTAGGTAGCAACCTGTGTTACAGGAGACAGTGACATCCCCCATTTTGTTACATAAACAATTATGTGTAATAAAGAATACAGTTAGTTGAGTTTGAGTGAGTGAGTGAGTGAGTGAGTGAGTGTGTGCGTGTGTGTGTGTGTGTGGGTGTGTGTATTAGTGTATGTCTGTGTGTAGTAGCGTGTTTAGCGTATCTGTAAGTGCTACTTACTAATATGTATTCCTTGCGTTTCCTCATTAGTCTAATATTCATAATCGGGACTGCTACTAAAGATAGAGGGAAATAAGAGGAAGAGTTAGGCTGATACAGAGTTAAATCCAGGAACTGGCTCTCGATAGAGAACTGTGGAATGTGCAGCACTCACAAGAAAAAAGAGAAATAGCGAGATTTCATTATAGCAGAATACACTTCAATACAGTCTTCCAATCATTGTGCATTGCATAAAATTCCTCGTTCGCTCAAATGTCGTGTCGTTAGTACTCGTAACAATGGACACAGATCTCATTTGATTGTAAGACAATGTGTCTTTTAATAGCCTGTTACAACCTGTTTATATACGCTTTCATCTCTGATGGTATTGGCATACCATCACGCCTGTATTCCTTAAAGGGTTAGGCAGAGGTATACTAATAAATTGAGCCCCTGCATGACTTGGAGAAAACTGACTCGGTTGTCATACGAGCACTTTTGACTTTTCTTAGTGGTAGTTGGAACCTGTTAAAAAATCGAGCTACTACGGTATGTTAATACCATCACGACTATATTCCCCGAAGGGATAGGCAGAGTTATACGTATGTAGAGGCATAGTTAGCCGGTAGATTTAGGTCCCATGTAATAGGAGGGCGAGGCGAGCCTATTACCATTATCCAGACACAGATTTCATAACAAAACCCGATAACACTTTGCTCGACCTGGGAATCGAATCCAAGTCCTGTAGCGTAGCAGTTGGTTGCTAAGGACCACTAAACTAATGGGATAGTCGAGCCCCTGATTCAAACCTAGGACTATAAACACAGCAGCTGTGTTTACAACCACTGAAACAGCTAGGTAAGTATAACACATCTCAATACACTAGCAACTAATCCCTACATAGAATCCAGACGTCTGCTGCAGTCTGATCCAAAATCGATAGAAGGCTTTGTTATTATTATTCTGCCTAGAATTGAGTCTAGATCGTCGTGAAATGGATTTAGGTTGACTTCGATTGTTTAAGACTAAGGAGAGACTGTACGATCTCTGTGCTTTTCTGAATCTGTATTAAGCTGGGTGCCCATCGAAGTAAAAGGTTAATTGTCTGTTACAAAATCATAGTGTGTGTTTCGACTTTTGCGCGGGAGAGCCAGTTCCCCCTCGGTTGCGGCGACTCCGACAGTCTGCAGTACGTAGGGGCTCGAGCCAGTTCCCCCTCGGTTGCTGCGACTCCGACAGTCTGCAGTACGTAGGGTCTCGAGCCAGTTCCCCCTCGGTTGCTGCGACTCCGACAGTCAGCAGAACGTAGGGGCTCGAGCCAGTTCCCCCTCGGTTGCTGCGACTCCGACAGTCTGCAGTACGTAGGGGCTCGAGCCAGTTCCCCCTCGGTTGCTGCGACTCCGACAGTCAGCAGTACGTAGGGGCTCGAGCCAGTTCCCCCTCGGTTGCTGCAATGTTCCATGGACGGCGATGACTACTTACCACCAGGTGCTCAGCGGCTCGTTTGCCGACATCTGTATGAATAAATCTTAATGTTGGTTCTGTATGCGGTCCTAAGCCATTCATCTCATTGCGATGAAATTTTGGTAAGTTGTTATGTGCAATTGTGCATATCCAGGAAGGTTTATGATGAAGAAAATGGCATTAGAATGCATGCTGGGGGGATTATGATAATGAAAACTTAAACTACACCACTGCCGTCAAGCAATAAGACAAGAATAAAAACAATCCGAACTATGAAAGAGAGAACTACTATGATGGGAAGAATGATTTGTTAAATAATGTTCGAATTAAAGAATTGAATGATTTTGACTATGAAAGCCATCGGTGTCAAAAAGATTTTATGTCTTTCAGCTATACCTAAAACTTAGACCATAATTTGCTTCCTATGGTTTCTGATAAACCTATAGACATTCCATTCCACGTCCCATAAAAGAAAACTCCACGGAAACCTCATAAAAACAAAATTGAAAATTGAGGGTACATGAACAAAAGTTGGTACGTTAAAAACAAAAACAAAAGAGTTGTTCTAGTTTGTTTGTTTATGTTTGCGGGGCCCGTTGCCAAGAAATTGTAATGCGTGTCTATAATGCTATTTCCTTGTAACATGGTGAGCAGAATAGTAATGAGGTCGTGTATTTTTGATCGGAATTCTGTCCAACCTTACACATACCATAACGCCTGTTTTCCTTGAAGGGTTAGGCAGAGCCGCAGCGTTGTACTAATGTGTATCGACAGTGCGCCATTATGTATTAGTGCCCTGTAATAGGGTGCGAGCTTAGTGCCATTAACCGGCTTAGTACCATTAACAAATCCAAACATCGAGCTACTGCTGATAATTTCATAGAAAAACATAATATACTATCACGCCTGTATTCCTCGAAAGGTTAGGTAGAGGCGTACTAATGTACACCCACAGTCGCCGGTATGTTTAGGTTCCATGTATTAGGGAGCGAGCCTATTGTCATTAACCGGGCACAAATCCAGACTCCGAGCTGCCACTGAGAATTTCATAGAAAAACCCAATAATACTTTGCTCGATCTGGAGATCGAACCTAGGACCTCTAGCGGAGCAGTCGCGATTTATGGAACTTAAACTTAACTTGGGACCAATAGACTAATGAGGCAGTCATAGAAAAACTCTAAGTATTACACTTTGCTCGAGCAATACAGGCGTGATGATAAATTTCATTTCCGGAGCTTGCTTGCTCATATAAACGAAATACGTAATTCAAACACAATTTTATCAAATTATGTTTTATCAAATTATTCGGGTTTGTATACCGTTAATCCAGGCTCCTACAGTACCAATTCGTAACTACTACTTCACTGGAAATAAACGGCTGGAAATTCGTTCGAAACTTGGTAAAGTTATTAATACTTAAATTCGCTTACATTTATTTCCAGTGAAGTATTTTGGCCGAAATGTTAAATCCGAATAATAAAACAGTTTGATTAAATTGTATTTGAATTATGATTAATTTTGGTATTACGTTTGTATGGAAAATTCGGTCCGCCGGACTCTTAATTAAGCTTACGGTCTTGTACCATATACCAGAAACACGTTAGAACCAATTATCCCAATACGTTCGTTAACCCTAAAATGCCGCAAGTCATTCTCTCACTCAAATCCCTTGATCACGATTGAGGCTTCGATTAGAAAAAAAAAACAAAACGATATGACAGCGGCAGGAAACGGTTGACACCAGACACACGGGATCCAAATTGACAGATTAGAAGGATTAATGTTGACTAGTTTGTGTTTCGGCGCTACTTGCGTTGTTTTATCTGTTTTTTTCGTGAGAATGGGAATACTTGAGATTAGTTGCACCCTTTTTCAAAAAACTATAAGATATACCCTTGAAAAAAACTCGAATCAAACCATTGCCATTAACTGGTTAATGACAATAGGCTCGCCCCCTATTTTTTATGGGATATGAGGGCAAACGAGCAGACGGATCGCCTGTTGGTAAGCGATTACCGCCGCCCATGGACACCTGCAACACCAGAGGAGTCACCTTTTAAATGTGGATTGGGCCTCCGGTAACCTCACTCACTCGGCAAAACACAACGTAAGCGTTATTTAACGCGGGTTTTCTGTGAGGCCGTGGTATCACTCCGATCGAGCCGGCCCATTCGTAACGTTCCTATTACATAGGTCCTAAATATACCGGTGAACTGCGGGAGGGAGTAAATAAGTACACCTCTGCGTAACCTTTGACGACACGTTATGGCATAGCGGCTGAGCGATCGACTTCTGCGCCATGTGCTGTGTGTTCGATCCCCACACGCAGCAAATATTTGTATGATCTACAGTTAGTTATTCCGGGTCTGGGCGTTTGTGTATATGAGAATTTGTGTTTGTAAACCCACCCACGATACAGGAGAAAATCCTAGTATCAGGCAATGTTATATTTTGAAACCCTTCCAGAAATACAGACGTGATGGTCCGTTATGTCGTGTTACATTTAATCAAGCATCCATTCTTCAAGAAACTGTTCGAAAAACTACCAAATAATGTACAGAAAGTGAAAGTCATAAAATTAACTGCAGGAATAAAAGTTAATCCAAACTATTTTAGCAGGAAAAGTCTTTTAAAAGAAACTTCCAAGTCGGACCCACACAATATTAATTGCGTCAGGATTTCCCAACATCTTTAAGAAAAGAATTCCGTGAAAAAACTTGATATTGTGACCAGTTTCCTAAGTAACCAATCGAAAACACCATCACGCCTGTATTCCGAAGGGTTAGGCAGGGGTGTACCACCCTTGGTATACGAATTCACGCCTAATAAAAGTGCTCGACTTGGGAATCAAACTCAGGATTTAACGCTCAGAATGACTTCGACGACTCGTTTGGCGTAGCGGCTGAGCGATCGGCTTCTGCGTCACGTGTTATGGGTTCGATCCCCACACGGAGCAAATATTTGTATGATCTACAGGTAGTTGTTCCGGGTCTGGGCGTTTGTGTATATGAGAATTTGTGTGTGCTTTCCCTTTAGACTTCCATAATGTTCGCATAAATAACCCAAAATAATATCTACAAACTAAATTATGAAAACTAATATTAAGTAAAGAAACAGACATAATTTGAGAATTTAATTCAGAAATACCGACGACCCCATTTTTAACATAAACCTCAAAGAATAATGCATTTAACATAACTAAAACTTTAAATTTATAATACGAACTGTTAAAATGTATATTAGCCATACATTATAAACTTAAGCGCTTTTAATAATATAATATTTAACTATTTTCTTGACTGTTTAATCGAGGGCTTTAACTACTTTCAACGCTCAAAATGATCAGATATGATACGATGCCCGAACAAGAACATCTCTAGCTTACGTTACAAGATGCAACTTTGTACGAATGGCCGGCTCGACCGGAGTAATACCACGGCCCCACAGAAACCTGGCGTCAAACAACGCTTACGTTGTGTTTCGCCGAGTGAGTGCGGTAATCGGAGGCCCAATCCCCTTTTAAAAGGTCGGCAACGCACTCGTGTCCATGGGCGGCGGTAATCGCTTACCATCAAGCAATCCCCTCAAAATAACCACCACTTAAATAACTGTATGAAACATTGAAATCAATAAGGACAATAAAATTATCATTCAAACATTTACGACACCAATTACTGTCTTTACAGTAAGATTTCCAAGTTCTTGAGACGGGCACAATTGTTGTTTTGGCTGGTAAGAAGGCAGGCGACACGATTCAATTTCATTTCTTTCTATTTATGGTACTGGCCGTATTAGTATAACCAATCGAGTGCGTATAAAGTTCCTGTACAAAGCTTTGTATTATGTTTACACACTGTTACATTATCCTTTATTGTAATGATAAGTAATAAAAGACAGAGATAAAGACTTAGTGTTTACATCAATTATAAACATTCATACCATTTAGGAAAGAAACACAGTATCTATAATTACAATCACACAAAAAATATAAGTGCGTAAATATACTATGTTAATTAATTGTATGTAACTTTTTATTAATAATATTTATTGCATTGAATAAGTTTTTTTTATATTTCATATAAATATTTATTAACGAGTTCTAGATTTAAAATTATCACTCTTCTTATTATAGCTACTACAGGGTGAATAGAATAGAACTGGATGTAAGATGCATGCATATAGCATCTGTGTACCAGTATAACTGACGTGACACGACATATCTTTTGTGATCTCGCTTAAAATATTCAATCGCGTAAAATAAAATTGTTTGAAATTGGCTGCTAAAATAAAATTGTTTGAAAGCCAGTAATTCTGTTTGAGACAGTCGTGTTCCTTCCAACAGCAAAAAAAATGATAAAGATTGTGATAAGACAATGATTTTTAGGTCAAAGCTCAGTCCTAACTTAAAAACTTATCTACGGATTAGTAAGGCGGCTCCTTGAAAAAAATTGGTCAACCAGTAAGTCTATTTCGGGCAGTCGCTTTTTCCAACAGAAGAAAAAGATTTGATAGAGATTTTGATAAAATAATTACAATTCTGAGAAAAACCTTACTCCTAACCTAACTGTAAAACTTTTTAAATCGATATTGACATAATTATTTCAAATATCATTAGGCGTCTCTAAAATATTTATATTTTTGTCCTAAAATTTTTAGTTATTGTTCCTCATGATTTGTTGTAACGTATACTCAGTATATATTTTCGTCTACTATCATTATCATTTTATGCTCATCCGTTTACTGAAGATCGGTCGGTCCGTTTGAGAGTGATACAATATCGATAACCGAATAGGCAATTAACTGTTTTTATTACTAGTTATATAACACGTTATTTTATCGTTATTTTTAACGTTATCGAGTAGCCTTAGTGTGTCGTTTCGGAAAGCAATATCAAATAATGTTTGGGTATACAATAACTAAAATAAATGAAAGGTTTTGATGTAATAACAACCTTATTTACATTGTGGGTTAAGTTGCGTTTACTGTAACTGTTTTGTAGGAAAAGTAGTAACGGGTGAATAAATAGGCATCCTGTATACCTAGAATCTAGGTATACAGGATGCCTATTTCTGATCATCTAGGTCCTAGATGATCAGAAATCTGAAAGTCTAGCGATCTGAATTCAAGAGTTTAGAGAGATTTCGTTGACCAAAAGTAATAAAGTTTCCGAGTGATCTTATACGAAGATATTAAAAATTTAATAAATCTTTAAGTGTTAGAAATGGTGTCGTACTAGTGCCGGGACCTGTTATTGCTGACTGTATTATATAATTATAATAGATAATTTAAGGTTAGGCAGAGGCGTACTAATACAAACCCAAAGTATGCCAGTATGTTTTAGGTCCCATGTTTGTCCCATCGGGAGAGTTTATTGCCGTTAACCGGGCACGAATCCCATACTCCGGATCTGCTACTAAGAATTTCCCTGAGGCAGTTCCCTCTCTCGGTTGCTGTGGCTCTGGCAGTCTACAGTCCGTTGGGGCTTTTAAGAGTCCGGCGAACCAAATTTCCCATACAAACGTAATAACAAAATAAATCGTAATCCAAATACAATTTAATCAAATTGTTACACAATTTAATCAAATTGTTATTATTCGGATTTCGATACCATTATTCTAGGTTCCCACTCTATCATTATGTCCAAAATACTTTACTGGAAATAAATGCAAGCGAAAGCAATTTTTGATAACTTTACCAAGTTTGGAATGATTTTCCGGTTTTTTATTTCCAATGAAGTAGTAGTAGACGAAATAGTACCATAGGAACCTAGATTAAGGGATTCCAAATTCGAATAATAACATAATAACATACCATCACGCCTGTATTCCCCGAAGGGTTAGGCAGAGGTGTACTTAATGTACACCTCTGCCTATTAACATAATTACATAATTTTGATGGCATATTGTCTGGATTAAGATTTTTTTTTAAAGCTTACTAGCAATTTGGGTCGCACATTACTAGTATTCTTATTAACCCCTCGTGCTAAGCTTAATGCTTGTGTTACGAGTGGGTTCATGTCGGTAGCGCAATGGGTGGATTTCGAACCAGCAACCACATGATCGCAAGTCCAACGCCCTAGCCATTAGGCTACCGCCGGTTCAAATTTATTTCGGTATTACGTTTTTGTGGGCAATTCAAGCTCTGCCGGACCCTTAAAGCTCGACATCGCATCAGCAATTCCTTTGGTATTGCAGGTGTTCATAGGTGGCGACGATTACTTACCATTACGTGGTTTGTCTGCTCGTTTTCCGACTAAGCCAAAAAAAACCATTTTCTATTTCAAACTGCTTCTAGCATTGTACCTATACCTATCACCGTCTAGAAAGTTTGAGAAAAGTCTAGAACATTTCAGAAAAGTCTTGAATAAGGATAACAATTAACAGTTCCTATCTTATTTGTCTCTAGGCTGGACACTCGAGAAGGCGTGACGTCACACTGGGCAGACGCCACCCTCGGAGTAAGAGCTACCTTCAGGAGCGACACCAGACCTGCTGTGCTGGTTCTCACCAAGTTAAGGTAAGTAGGAATTCTTTTTGCGATAATGTCAACTCGCTCCCGTAACCACAGTAAATTGTGGTGAGGCGAAGCGCCCGTTTGGTTTTAGTCGGTAGGTCACCCGCTTTGGGTGGAGTCCGTCACGCCCTGCCACCTTGGAGAAGGTGACGGAAGCCCGTGAGGATTTCTAGACACAATAAAGCAGGAATTTCCTCATAAAAGGATACTGAATAGTTATTCCGAACTGGTAATAAATATCACGTCTATATTCCCCGAAGAGCTAGGCAGAACTGTAGTAATGAGGCATGTTCTTCGGTCCCGGCCATCCTGTTGCCATTAACCGGACACAAAGTGAAACTCCGACCTGATTCTTAGAATTTCTGATCGGAGCTTGGCTCGTACCGACTAAAAACCACACTTTCCTTCCCTTGCCCTATGATTGGAAACCTTGGAGCTTATGATTATGTCTTCACCTGTCTTTTTCTTCCTGATAATAATTTTACTTAGCTACTATAATTTTGAAGTTCCTCTTTGTATGGTCATATTAATAAAATCATAAAAACCCAGAAATTTGATAAAAGTATTTTAATTCTTCGTAGTAATAACCAAGAACTAACATAAAATACACAATTTCATCTTTATTAACAATTTTATATTTATCGATACTTCTGCGTATCGAAATCGAATGAGTTGCCAGCAGCAATATTACTCAATTCAATATATTGCCATCGCCAGGTTCCGATTAGTTCCGACAATTTATCGCTTTTAAATGGTCTAGAAAATTTATTGAATCGATACAAGATAGATATCATTCGATTCGGTGACGGCATTGTTGTCGATGCAATCGGTCTTGTTATTTATAGCTTATTGATGGGACATCACTATTTTGTAACAAGAATTTTGATATTTATGGTATGAGAATTTGGTAATGTCAGTAACTTTCACCACTGTCTTTGTATTTCTTTTTCCACAGATGTAAATGATAAATGATATTTATTTCTGTAAATGGATCTTTTAAAGACACTTTTACAGGTCAATGTCTTAATTTCTTTTTAACTAGATGGCGCCGGCATTTTCTAACTGACGATCTCTGAGAAGAAACACCAAACCAATTCAGAGAATCATGGTCTCTTTTAAAGTCCAGATATAGTAGTTCTAATATGTGAGCATCAAAATACATTTCGGCGATTCATTTTTAACATAACATAATCAACTCATTATACTGTCCCACTGCTGGGCACGGATCTCCTCTCAGAATGAGAGGGATTAGGATTAGGCTATAGTCCACCAAGCTGGCCTAGTGCGGGTTGGCAGACTTCACACGCCATTGCGAAAATCTCTCAGGCATGCAAGTTTCCTCACGATGTTTTCCTTCACCATTTAAGCGCGTGATAATTAACTATTTAATACGCACATGACTTCGAAAAAGCCAAAGGTGCGTGCCTTGGGTTCGAAGGTTGGATTCATTTTTATTTACATAATTATATGTAAATAGAAGATACTCGTAGATATAGATAATAATATATCTCGTGTAAATCTAATACAATCCAATTTTTTCAGGCCTGAAGATAGCGGCCAGTACAGATGTCGCGTAGACTTCATCAAGTCGCCTACTAAGAACACTAGACTGAACCTCACAGTACTTAGTAAGTAATCGCTTTCATAAAATTAATTTTATTCGTGATAGGTTTACGCTTGACCGCCAGTTCGCCTGATGTTAAGCGACACTGCGATCTACGATAAAGCGCGCTTGCCTAGAAGATACTGATTCATTCGTGATTTAAAAATACCCAGATTATATCTATCGGGGAAGACCCACTCGGGAAGCGCATTCCATATTTCATCGGTACACATGATAAAAGTGGACTTAAAGCGTTTTGTTCGGGTTTTTGGAATGTGTACCATGAATCGATGTCGCTTTTAACACAATACATAATTACCATCACGCCTGTATTCTCCAACGTATTAGGCAGATATTTACTGCTGTACACCCACTGTTGGCCGGTAGTTTTTTTTCATGCAATATGGGGCGAGCTTATGGCATAAATCCCAAACTCCACTCCACTGGTACTGGGAATTTCATAGAAACACTCAATAACACTTTTCTCGCCCTGGGAATTGAACCCAAGATTTGCGGAGGGCGTTCATCGTTAATCTAAATTATTAAGGGTTCAATTCCTTGATGTTACAGCACTTTATTTTATTAGGTTAATTTTTTTTATGGGATAGGGGGGCAAACGAGCAGACTGGTCGCCTGATGGTAAGCGATTACCACCGCCCATGGACACCCATAACACCAGAGGAGTCACAAGTGCGTTGCTTATAATACGGCAATCTGAAGATACCTTTGTTTTCAGTACCTCCAGAGCGGCTGATAATCCTGAACCACGAGGGTAACGAGATCCGAGGAGGTGTCCTAGGACCTTATGATGAAGGAACCGAGGTTAACTTGACGTGCGTTGCAGTTGGAGGTGAGAACATCAAATAATACACAACCTCTAACAGGATAAACGCAAGACCTGTTACAGGCACTGATTTTTAAGATGTTAATTTTTCTCAAAAAGATAATTCAACACCTAAAATTATGACCATGGAAAGGTGTATTTATTGAATGAACTAATAAGTATTTTAAATATATTTGTAAATTTTCTCATAATTTAAGTCAACTATGTAATTATCTTTTTGTGTTGTTTTTTTGCATTTTCCATGCTAAGATTATAAAGTTATTTTAGTGAAGGAAAAATTTAATCACGCGTATCGGTTGAGAATCAAAGTAACTTGCTTTTCAATAGATGTCGCCAACGTCACCTTATGACGTAAACTCAGAATGTGAAGGCAAATTTCGATCTAGCGGGTGGGACTCGCGGTGGCTTAGAGGTCAGATCGTCTGGCGTATCTAACCAGAAGACGCAGGTTCGAATCGGGGACTCCCGGTGGCTTAGAGGTCAGAGCGTGTGGTGTATCTAACCAGAAGACGCAGGTTCGAATCGGGGACTCGCGGTGGCTTAGAGGTCAGAGCGTGTGGTGTATCTAACCAGAAGACGGTGGTTCGAATCCTGCCCGCGATTGAATTTTTCTTTCACTAAAATAACAACTATGTAATGTTCTGATGAGAAATAAATTACTTTAAACTGAATTGATAATGGTACGAATTCAGAAGCCCAAAAAGTCTAACAACTAGTCTACCGTCCGGATATCGGTGTTGCCCAGAAATTGGGTTTCGGAGGTCTGATGGCAGTCGCTTTGTGTAAAAAAATATTTAGCCGCATCTGTTTAGACTGGAAACCGACCCCAATATAGTTGAAAAGGCTCTGAGGATAATGATGAGGATTTGGCAGTGCGGTTTTACCAAACTTGGTGAACTCAGCACTAGAGTTCTTCCACCTCAAAATCCAATCCAATGTCTTGAATCCAGAAAATTACATTACAAATTTCCTCGACCCTAAACAAATACTTCCCTATACATTTTCTTGACATAATCTTAAAAAAATTACCTCGATTCTCCCCTCTCAATTACAAATTACACGCTCTACATGTCATGTCTACCGGCGCAGTGGGAACATGCAACGTGTTTTGGACAGCCCTCGTAAGGTATAGGGTAGGGTATGAAAGACGTTTAGGGGAGAATTTTAGATTTGTGCTCTCGATTACAAGTAAACAATAATGTATTGCAGTTTATTATCTGGGACCTTTTTTATTACTTTTTCCGGGTTGAATATCCATATTAATATAGTTTTGTAAGAAAATCTTGCAGTCTGTCTGTTCGTTAGGTTTTCACGCCTAAACGCTTATGCAATTTTGGTATAGAAGGACACAAGCTCAAAAAGCGGGCATAAACGAGAATATACATCCATCTGTAATGAATTTTATGAATTGACGGTATATAAATGTCCAGTAGGTATATTATGGCCTCCAAATATTAGTTATTATTGAACATAATATGGTAACTGCTTACCATCAGGCGAGCCGTAAGTTGGCCTAGGTGGTATAAAAAAAATGACGTGTGGCACTCGGGGACTGCCGCGGTAAAGCTATTGCATAGCGTTTTTTATCAACTTATGTAATACAACCAATGCCACCTAAAGGCGGGTTGCTGAACTAAAGAGACAAGCGTGTTTCTCTTTAGTTCAGCAACCCGCCTTTAGGTGGCATTGGTTTTTATCAACTTATGTAATACAACCAATGCCACCTAAAGGCGGGTTGCTGAACTAAAGAGACAAGCGTGTTAGGTTTTTTTCGTTACGGAATTTCTGGATTCGGTCCCCACGCTCAAGGCCCGCGATAGAAGCTATGCAATAGCTTAAAAAATAAGCCTGTTTTTATTCGCAAACAAAAACATATTATAATTTCTTACATGACATTTAATTATAATAAAATGAGTCTCTATTTTAAAATTACTTTTCATAACATCACGTCTGTATGCCTCAAAAGGTTAGGCAGAGGCATACTAAAAATGCACAGTTCAGTATGTCTAGGTCCCATGTCCCTACTAAACTGTGGGTCATCCCTATTGCACTAATTTGTAATTATTTTAATTATGTTTTTTTGTTTTTAAAAAACGTTGCCCCACACTAGGATTTTCTTCTGTATCGTGGGTGCGTTTACAAACACAAACACCCAGACCCGGAACAACTACCTGCAGATCATACAAATATTTGCTCCGTGTGGGGATCGAACCCACAACACGTTGCGCAGAAGCCAATTGCTCAGCCGCTACGCCAAACGTGTCGTCGTTTTATTGTATACATTTTTAATGTTCTGCAAACGGGTGAAGACACTGATTCCTGTAACACATGTACAACCTAGCTCAGGAGTCAGGGCTTCAACTCAAATGTATTCAACCATTTTTGTATCAATAAAATATTTTATTATTATTATTATTTAAATTATTCGTCCGTTATTTTTTTTCTAACAAATCTAATCGCGAAGATAATATTTAATTTGTTATTTTGCAAAACTTCACAAAAAAAAATCACAGCGTGGTTGTGGCATAATACTGCAACAACCTGTATCAACCGTCAACCGTCACCCTTGGGTGTTACGCTTTCACGAAAAATGTCCGATTCACGCACACGATTTGGGTACCGGCTAAGGTATAAGCGAAAGCGATTTCACGAAATAATATACTCGTAATACAAGGCGAAAATATTACATTATGAGTTTGACAGCTAAACTGTCGGTTTTTGCCCCACGGGTTGTCATTGCAATCTCTGCACTGTACAAATATTTATGACCTAATTGTTGCTGATCTGGGAATCTTCTAGGTTTACAAAAAATCTAGAAGAAAAATAACATAGAAGAAAAAATGGAAATAATTAATTTGAGGTACTTCAGGCGCGACAATCCTGAATTTTAAACTTCATTAATATGTTTACTTTCATGAATATTTAATGTTTCTTATTTTATTTGGTGATGTGATTGCGATACCTATATGCCCTTTTCAAATCTGATAGGGGTTTTTTAAAATAGTGTATATGTGTAAATAAACCTTTTTAGACTCCCTTGAAGCTTAAAACGTAAATTTCGACTCAAGGGAATCTATATTTATAGAATATTTTCCGTTGACTTAGAACTATGAAATTTGGCAAGTAATACCGTCTTATACTTGTAGTATATGGAAAAATCTGAATACTATACATTTGTAATTAATTATAATATGTACCTACAAATTTGTACGGAACCCTCGATGGGCGAGTCCGACTCGCACTTTTCGGTTATTTATTTATATAGCCTCTTTGGTATAGGAATTGCAAGCACAACTACTCTGTACTCACACTTCTGGGAATCGTACCAAGGGCCTTTTCTAAGACTGGACATTTATATTTTTTTTAATACACGGCAACCTAACAGACTTCCACACATCTTATTTCCGCTTACGCTTATAAATTACGACGGCGTCTCAACCCTTGCTTGACGAGGGTACAACGCGTTCCATTGTTTTACACGATTTTTTTATTCACTCAACCCGTTCACCGCTCACAATGAAAAGTATACAATTATGTGTCAGGCCTTTTGTACCCCTTAAGTAATTATGTGGGATTCATTTGTAAAATGGTGGGAATGTTTTTTACAGTACCTAGGTTTAGACCTTTAAAGTGTTAAAGCATAACTTACTAAGTTTATTTGTTACCTTTGTCTTACTGCACACAATAAGAATCGGGTAATGCTATTTAAGCGTATTGTACCCACCTTACCCTGTGACGTTCTATTAAGCACATAATACCTACCCACATTCGGCCAACGTGGTTCACAAATAAAATCTATTCTGAGAGGAGACACATGCCTATCAGTGGTACAATAAATAGGTTGGAAACAATGATATAATATACTATTAGATACGCCATGTTCATAGTAAATGTCATATAAAATTGAGTCGCGCTACATGTCCATATTCTTTATTCTTTATTGTACACATGAAACAATTTTACAAAACACACTACAGAAAATTTGATGTACAGAGGCGAGCTTAACTCAAAATTGAGTTTTCTACCAGCAAACCTTTGAGTGATAGAGAGATATGTATATATGTTGAGGAAGAACGAAGTGTACAACATATATATATAATTAAACAATAAACATACATAAAAATAGTACATAAAATACAGATAATAATATTAAATATATACAATTTAAACATACATATACTACGTAACTTATGTTGAAAGGAAAAACTCTCTGATTCTTGTCCTGAAAACGTCCAGCGAAGGGCTTTCCCGTAAGGAATGAGGAAGCGAGCCATACCTATACCTATAATCCTAAACATTTTAGGCTTTCATAATCAGCGCGCGCATAGATACAGGCAGCCTATGATGAAAAGAAACAGCAATAAGCAGTTGTCTTAAATGACACACTTGATATGTCCAGTATGTCCGTATATAGTGACGAGTGACATGAAAAGTATTGGATCCCTTTCTCTCATACTAATAAGGCATGCGCTGACTCTTTCTTTCATTTTAAATTTTATTTGCAACGAAAAAAATGAAATAAATTGTACGGAAGCTAAGAATTTATTAATTTACTTGTGATAAGATACTACATGCTCTTTTCTTACTTTAGTATAATAATTTATGTAGTATCGCAGCACAAGACGGCACATATATAAAATTAAAATTTATTGCTGTCAATAGCGCTGTCAAACACACTTCTGCGCCTTAGGTCGGTCAATCGCATAAGTGACACTACAAATGACACGTTGCCCACGAAACAATATTCGCATTTGAAGGATGATAACGTGTCTACCTCTATTTAATTAAATAATGTCATTGGTTGGAAAGGAAACTCTTATCCTGACTAGGGTTCCCAATTATACTGTTACAAAACGCAGTGGTACATTAAGCAGGTATACCTAATACTGCTATTTTAGCAGTTTTTAACAGTTTAGTATACTTTATACGTTTATACTTTTTACTGTTGAGCAAAATGAAGTATACAAAATACTGTTTTCAGCATCAAAATGACTGACACTAAGTCAGTACAGCGTAGTCACAATAGTGACGAATAAAGCACTGTTCATTTTTCAAAAATACTGTTTAGTTTCCTTCTCAGACCTAAATAATACTTTATTTCTTGTAAAAACGTTGGCAACCCTAATATTAGTACAGCGCTACCTAATACTTCGGGGAGTAAGTTTTTTATTCGTGATAGGCTTACGCTTGACCGCCAGTTCACCTGATGTTATCCGACACTACGATCTACGATGGAGCGCGCTTACCTGGAAGAAACCGATTCACTCGTGATTTAAAGACACCCAGATCTATCTACTACCCTAATACATACATGTCTATTGTGTGCACAGGTCGACCAACAGCCAGGGTGTCCTGGTGGAAGGCACACGCGCTCCTCGCCAACTCAGAAGCGAGGGCCACAGTCTCCTTCAGACTACAGAGGTCAGACTTCGGCAGTGACATTACTTGTCAGGTAATTTAGAGTTTAATTTTTTTTTATTCGTGATAGGCTTACCCTTTACCGTCAGTTCGCCTGATGTTAAGGGATACTGCAATCTACGTTGGAGCACGCTTGCCTAGAAGAAACCGACTCCCTCGTGATTTAAAGACACCCACATTATAAATAATCTAACGGGGAAGACCCACTCGGGAAGCACATTCCACATTTTAGGGGTACCTACGCATAATAAAAGCGTTTCGGTTCCATTTTTGGAATGATTTTTAATTGACGAAAACGTAATTTTTCACTTTCTTCATATTCAAATTTTGACTATAAAAGCATATTTTTACGATAAATATTGTATTAGTTTTAAGAAAATCTTATTTAATTTTATAATGCTGCTAAGTTTGGCTATAGACATGATGATAATTTAACGGGAAATCTATGACAGCTTTCTGAAAACTCATTCTGTATCCGTTTTTACCCGATCGCTCAAAAATGGAGTGAATAGCTTTTTACGTACTGGGTCGGCAACGCGCAAGCGACACCTCTGGTGTCTACAAAGAGGTCAGAGGTTAGAGGCCTGCTTGCTGCTGCTGGAGCTTGCTTGCCACCTGAGTGGTATAAAGAAAATCAATAAGCTACGAGTATAATAATTAAAATATTTTACTTTAACGCAAAAGTACATTACTTTAAATTAGATTCTTGTATCATAAATGAATATCGGAATGTTTGTACGTAACATACGAGAAGAAGAGAGAGAGAGAGAGAGTATTTTAAGGATTTAATAATACTCGCCTTTCATCGCTTTCTAATATACCTTTTAGCTAAGAAAAAAAACCGACACAACATCACCCTTATTAACACGTTTTTGTGTTGAATTTTGATGTGCAAAAATGATCTTAAACGAATCGTTAATAGGAACACTTATAATCATAATTATATCAATTGAATAATTTACTTTTTTTGTGTTTATTTAACACTCATTACTTTGTTCACAGGCAGTAACAGATCCGTTAATAGCACCTGTATCAGAAAACATATCCATTGACGTCAATCGTAAGTACCTACTATACATTAAAAAAACCCTAGTTTAAAAAAATATAGTACTTCAAAAAATCCTGAATAAAATTTAACATAGTGAGGGAAAATGGCTAATGACGAAATGGCAATGCAGTGAAAATACTCACTGGGTGCCAAACATTAGTAACTAGGTTTTTTAGTGAAGGAAAAATTCGGCTGCGGGCAGGATTCGAACCTGCGTCTTCTGGATAGACACACCAGACGCTATGACCTTAAAGCCACCGCGAGTCCCATCCACCAAATCGAAATTTGTCTTCACATTCTAAATTTACGTCTTAAGGTGACGTTAGCGACATCTATTGAAAAGCAAGTAAGTTACTTTGTTTCTCAACCGACATGACTTACTTGTAAGTTCGATGTCGTACGATGCCACCTTATCTTTTAACTATCTTTTTTGTGATTTTTAAAACAAAACAGATTGAACACATGATGAACACATAAAAGATTAGTATTTAGAGTATTTAGGAGAGGTAGGGCATAGTGGAATCGAATAATTCCACTCATAATTGGAGCTGCCCGACTGAAACAGAAAATCGTAGTCAAATAACATAGCTCCGTGCTATGTTGTGTTCCTAACGATGGGCAAGGTCACCAGAGCTCCGCTTGGAAGTGTTGTGTCGGCAGATACATAGGATAAGCATCATGCATTGTCTCCTATACTGCCAGCCCAACTATTCCTCCTTGATTTACAGGGTCGGTAACGCGCGAGTGATAACCTTGGTGTTGCAAGCGTCCATAGGCTACGACGGCCGTATGCTTGTTTTTCACCATAATGGTATAAAAGAAAAGTATGTTTGCTAGATTATGGGGAAATTGTGGTAATCTGGGTACGTCACTCGTCCATATTAAACTTCATTAATATGTTTATTTTCATGAATATTTAACGTATTTTATTTGGTGATGTGATTGGGATACCTATATGCCTCTTTCGGGTCGGGCAGGTTTTTTTTAACATGGCGTATACTATATACATATTAATCCAGTATTTTGTTATAGAGCCAACCCTGAAATAGGTAGTGAAAAAAAATATGTTTTTTTATATCACTAAGGTGGCAAACAAGCATACGGCCTGCCTGATGGTAAGCGGTCACCGTAGCCTATAGACGCTTGCAACACCAAAAGTATCACTCGCGTGTTGCCGACCCTGTAAATTAAGGAGGAATAGTTGGGATGGCAGTATAGGAGATATGCTGCATTGCATGACAGCGGCGGTAACAAAACACCACCGGTCCCCACCACTGCCGACACAACGGTTCCTCGCGGAGCTCTGGCAATCTTGCTCACCGTTAAGGACACAACATAGTACGGAGCGATGTTATTTGGCTTAGATTTTCTGCAAGGTGGAGGTACTTCCCCAATCGAGTAGCTCCAATTGTGAGTGGAATTATTCGATTCCACTATGCCCTGCCTCTCTTAAAAGATATGAAAATCACTGATATCTTTTAACCTATCTAACTATAGGTTTAAGCCGTAACATAAGTATGTACCTCACTACGTTAAGTTTAATTTCAAGTGTCTCAAGAACCGTTGAATCAACGTAGAGTACTTAACTAAGTCGAACTTAGTTAAGACGGGTGCTTATTAGACGGGAATTTTAGTTTAAGTTTAACTTACTTTGTAGTAACGGTCTCTTATTATTTGAGTATAGTTTTAGTTAAGTATTTAAGTTACGTTCTGAGTCTTATGTCGGTATATTTCTTTTGAAATTGAGGACACGGTCTAGTACATTCTTGAGTATAACCGTCATAATAATCGACTTTGCACCAAAGAAAAAATGTTAAAAAATACATTTTAAACAAATTTAAATTTGGTAAATTTGATTTTTTAATCAAATTATGTAATTGTATAATGTACACTAGTACGCCTCTGCCTAACCCTTCGGGGAATACAGGCGTGATGGTATGTTAAATGTTTCATCTAAATCCGTTGAGTGGTTTTGAAGCCTATTCAAGATAAACGTTCAGATGGACAAACTGACATTAGAGTTTATAATATATCTAATAACACATTATCACGCCTCGAAGGGTAGGCAGCGGCGTACTAAAGTACACCCACAATTCTATGTTTAGGTCCCATGTAATAGGGGGCGAGCTTATTGCCATTAACCGGGCACAAATCCCTGAGAATTTCGTAAACGAAAAACCCAATAACACTTTGCTCGACGTGGGATTCGAACCCAGAACCTCTAGCGTAGCAGTCCCGCTTAAGACTACGAGGCTAATGAAGCATATTATTTATTACGTTTCTTTATCCCTAAAGTATCTTAATGCATCGTTCCGTCTCCCAAAATCAGCTTTGGTGTTACAGAACCCCGCTCATCCCTTTGATTGACGTATCATTACCGATACAGATTATACATATTTGTCGATGACTTGCACGTATTGGTTATCTTTCTATCCCTTTTACTCTTACAAGAAAATGCTGCGTCTCTGTCTACCGAGATGGGATTATCTTGTTCATATTTAGACGTATTGATTTGGATATGTGAGCTCGAAAGTGATTTGGGAAAATTATTTTTAATTAACATTGATGTATATAGCAGTGAACGCATAGTGATACGACCGTTGGACTGCCAAGTTTTGAGTTCGAATCAAAGGCAAACTAGCAATTAGGAAAACTGGTTTCTCCATAATAATATTCCAGGTTTTCTACCCAGAATATTTTTACTAAGAAGCCACATAGACCTCTCGTAAGAGGCGAGAAAATTTCTGACTTGCTCAGTGGATAGACCTCTTGGAGTTTGACTGACTGGCGACCACCTTACCTCGAAGTCTGTTGTAACATAAAGCACTATAGTGTGTTTTGACTTTTGCGCGTGGGAGCCATTTCCGCCTCTCGGTCAATGCGGCTCTGGCTGCTTGACCGTAGGAGCTCTTTAGGTTCGGCGAAATCCCTTCAAATAGGAAATCAAAGGGGACTTTGAACTAGAAATCAGTACGTGACAAAAATATTGAAAATCCTCACACCAAACATTTTACGTATCAACACAGAAATCAAACAAAAAATCCAATCAGAATCCCATCTCCGGCACCAAAGCGAAACCTTTTAAAATGCCACATTACCGCAGAAATTGTGACCTCTCGTAAATCACCAGAAACCCCGAAAGCGGCAGCCGGGAATATAATGACGTTATACATAACTTGGAGATGATAATCTTAACAACTAATTGACAGTTTGATATACATTTGTTAGCGAATGTACCGACAAAGACGTGTGGTGGAGGCGCGGTATTTTTTGAAGATTTGCTGGTTAAAACATACCATAGCCTGTATTCCACGAAGGATTAGGTAGAGTAATGTACACCCACAGTTCGCTTATATGTTTAGGTCCCATGTAAAACAGGGCGAGTCTATAACTATTAACCGGGCACAAATCTCAAACGCCGAGCTGCTACTGGAATTTCATAGAAAATCCCAATAACACTTTACTCGGGAATCGAACCCAGAACCTTTAGCGAAGCAGTCGCGCTTAGAACCGCTAGACTAATGAGATACTTGAATGAACGTTACCATTTCGCGTAAAATGCTTCACTGGTAATAAATGTAATTTTTGATAACTTTACCAAGTTTAGAGCGCATTTTCGGTCTGTTTTTTCCAATGAAATAGTAGTAGATGAAATATTACCGTAGAAACCTAGATTAACGATATTCAAATCCGATTAATAACATAATTTGATAGAATATTGATTGAATTAAGATTTATTTATTACTAGCTTTTGCCAGCGACTTCGTCCGCGTGGAATAGTTACTTTGATCCTAGGGATCTTCTTCGCCCGCAGTTTCACCTGCGTTGCCCCGTTCCTAAGGGTTGTAGCGTGATGTTTTATAGCTTGAAACCTTTCTCATAAATCACTCCTTTTCCCAACATTTCCCTTCACTGCTCTGCTCCTATTGATCGTAGCGTGATGAAAAGTATACTATAACCTGCCCAGGAGTATGAAGAACAATTGTACCAAGTTTCGTTGAAATCCGTTTTTGTTTCTATAACGAACATACAGACAGACAGACAGACAGACGGACAAAAATTTTACTGATTGCATTTTTGGCGTCAGTATCGATCACTAATCACCCGCTGATAGTTATTTTGGAAATATATTTCATGTACAGAATTGACCTCTCTACAGATTTATTATAAGTATAGATATGTATATATGGGAAGAAAGCACATGTCCATTAATTTTCTTTTCTTTGTGCAATATGATTTCAATAAATTAATGGCAATTTATATGTTTTTAATTAAGGACACTGATGTATTATCTTGTTCGTATGGTTTATTAGTGTACATGTATTTGATTAATGAGTATAACATCATTAATAAATTGCACCTGGTGTTAATTAGTGACTTGTATTGATAATGACCGCTACCTATATGTTTTATTCGTCTGCAGTTTATTGAAATTTTATTACGTACTGTCACGCCTGCATTCCCTGAAGGGTTAGACAGAGGTGTACTAATGTACACCTACGGTTTAACGGTATGTTTCGGTCCCATAGAGGCGAACAACCAAGCACAAATCCAAAATGCGAGCCTACGAGCTGCTAACACAATAATACATTGCTCGATCTGGGAATCGAATCGTACCAGTCGCGCTAACCACGACTAGATAACGCAATTGCTCAATAACACTCGATAGACCGACTAAAATTTTGGGTACAAATAATAAGCCATCAAGCTACCAAAACAGAAATACATATAAAAGTACTGTTCTTTATTTTCATATTTTTTTTTTATATTTCTTCATTTCGGAGAAAAAGTTTCAAAGAAATAGTAATAAATGCACATTTGAAACCAACATAACATACCACCACGCCTGTATTCCCTGAAGGGTTAGGCAGAGGCGTACTAATGTACACCCACAGTTCGCCGGTATGATTAGGTCCCATGTAATAGGGGGCGAGCCTATTGCCATTAACCGGGCACAAATCCAGACTCCGAGCTGCTACTGAGAATTTCATAGAAAAACCCAATAACATTTTGTTTGACCTGGGGACCGAACCCAGGACTTCTAGCGTAGGAGTCGCGCTTGGTACCACTAGACTAATGAGGCAGTCCCTACTTAACTTAGTACACAGTACTGAAACCCTACTTAACTATTTTTTCTTTTTCTCCGCAACACCACCGATTTTTATCGGGATGCTTGAACAAAAAATTTGTCTGAACATTATAGATATTAAAGGAAAACTAATATGAAGGGTCTTTATTAGAGCAACAGAAGCCAAAATATCATTTTTATTTTTATCGGTCTGTATTTTTGTACGCGCATCACGCAAAAACTACTGCATGGAATTCAATGAAGTTGTCACCCTTGTATTGCTAGAGGTCTAACTAAAAATCTGGTATATGTTTCATCTTGATACGCCGCTTAGAATCGGACTTATACTGCGGGCAACAGTTAGTATATTTTTATAAAATTCACGCAGACATTTTTTCCTTCTCCCTCCTACATTTTCTCTGGCCTATTTAGCCGACACAGCGTACAAAATAGACCCTGCGGACCCAGAAGTCTATTTTTAGGCTAGTCTATAAATAAAACACGTAATAAATCACGCCTAGCTTTTTCTCTAGAGTGTGTGACCTAGGGTTCCTTTCAGTTTTACTAGATCTGGCTAAAAATATTCGTGATTTCTGACAGATACGAGGATTAGACACTAGCCATCTTCCGCGATTTCACTCGCGACCTATAGTGACGTTATATTTAACTCGATTAACAATAAATATAGCTTATGTTACTCAGTGTTAACGTAACATTGGCTATTTGCTCGGTGGTAGGACCTCTCGGGGTCTGACTGGCTGGCGACCAACCTCACGTCGGGGATCTTGGTGGGTGTTTTGTATTTTGGTAAAAGAAAGTATATACTATTGAGTATTTCTATGAAATTCTCAGTAGCAGGAAGATTGGTATTTTACCCGGTTAATGGCAAGGCTCGACCCCTATTACATGGGACCTAAATATACCGGCGAAATGTGGTTGTACATTAGTACGCCTCGGCCTAACTCTTAGGGAATACAAGCGTAATCGTTATATTTTTCAATTGGACTATTATTTTCAATATATCAATTAGCCTAAAAATTAAGCTTCTAGCCTATTTATGGACCTATAAGCCCGAATTGACAGAGTCCACATACGCTCCAAGGACAGACATATACACCTACCTAAGATCCCCGAATTTCTCTCAATTTTTCTACTCAGAGATAAGAAGATACAGTCATATATTACGCAAAATGGCGTCGGTTCCAGATCCAGAGAATTAACTCGTCTTTTTGCGGCCATATTGCATTTTAATGATAATCTCTTTAATGTTTATGTTGAGTTATAGTACCATTACATGTAGAATATGCTTCCCTAAAGATGCGGGAAAATAAATTCTTCGAAGAAGCTTCTTTTTAGGGTTCCGTACCTCAAAAGGAAAAAAACGGAACCCTTATAGGATCTTGGTTATCCGTCCGTCCGTCTGTCTGTCAAGATCCTTTTTCAATTATTAAGTTGAAATTAAAACCATATTATTATACTCAGGTCTACAGTCCCTTGAAACTGTGAAAAATCAAACTTCTCAGTTAACGTAAAAAAAAGATACGGCCGTTTATGCCACAAAAAACGTATATTTCGACACTCCAGGAAATCAAAATTTATTGGGTATTTTCCGTTGATCTAGAACTATGAAATTTGGCAAGTAATACCGTTTTACACTAAAAATATAGGGAAAAATCTGAAACTTATACATTTGCCATTAATACATGTACCTACAAATTTGTACGGAATCTTCGGTGGGCGTGTCCGAGTCACGCTTGGTCCAGTTTTTTCAAATATTCCCTTGTACTTTGAAATAATGTAGGTATATAAACAGTGGGATAAGATGTTGCGGTTTAAAAGACGATGTAGTGACACGAATTGAAAAGAATATTATGCTTCGATGATTTGGGTCTGTAGAAAGAATGAATGAAAGGCGACAAACAAAAGGAATTTATAAATCGAATAAAATAGTGAAACCCCGGGAGGCGAAGTCTGAGAAAGATACCTTAACGTGGAAGAGCCATGCTTCGGCACGAATGGGCCGGCTCGACCGGAGTGATACCACGGCCTCACAGAAAACCGGCGTTAAACAACGCTTACGTTGTGTTTCGCCGAGTGAGTGAGGTTACCGGAGGCCCAATCCCCTTTTAAAAGGTCGGCAACGCACTTGTGACTTCTCTGGTGTTGCAGGTGTCCATGAGCGGCGGTAATCGCTTACCATCAGGCGAACCGTCTGCCCGTTTACCCTCCTATCCCAAAAAAAAAGATACATACATATATTCACGCTTTTCTCCCACAGAGGAAGACAGAATCTCTAAACCGCCACTTGCACTTCTTCCACGTTCATACATCTCATACATATTTGTACGCGCCGGTTGCGAGTACCACGCATCTGACCTTTTAAAAGCATTTCGTCAATTACATCGACGTATGGCCTTGTGCGCTTTTTCACCTAGTCCTCGACTTGTCGCATCCGCCAGCAACATATTGCCATTAGCGCTTAAAAATCTTTTTTTTTCTCACCCTCTGAATTTTGCCGGCCCTAAAAATTTGCCGCCCTGGACACTATTCGCAAGTGCCCGTACTGTAATTCCAGCGCTGACATAACAACAACTTTTTACAGATATTGCCCAATATTATTTATTGTCTTTAAGTTGGCAGTCCAATGATCTTCGTAATATTAAATGAAGAGGAAAGATTAATAAATTGTAAATACAACAAAGACTTCCCAATTGTCTGTTACAAATTGTAAAAGGTAAAATCACTTTGATCAACTAAAAGCTTTTATTTCAAACTTCCAATCAACATGGAAACGACCCGTTCATCAAAACCTTAGTTAATCAACTTCAAATACGTTAAACATCAACCCATCTAATTCGCAGCCTTTGTAAACGCCGCTTAACGTTATCACAACAAACTTTACCTGTTGTATAATAGACTTCAAATGAACGCACCAGCTGTCAAAGGAATTTTCGTTATACGAAATTTAATTCTTGAGGTATTCGTCCATTGCACCGAATGATGACCATAATATAATAAAGGAATGCTGGGAATACTTATGGCCTTCTTAATTCGCGCTGTCTCTAATACTTTAAGTTAAACTGCCTCTGACATCACGAGATACAACCACGTTTTAAAATTGAGTACAGTATTGGCCATTAGTCCTTCCAATGGCGGTAATAATCGGTCATTCGCCTGATAGTATTACAGTGAATACGATTTGAGACGTTCTAAAGAAAATACCTTTGATGTTACCTAATGATGTTTTGTTACGGTACAGTGTACGGTGTCCTTAAAAATTCAAAGTTTATCTGTCAAAATAATGAAAGATGGCGTCCAAGTAAGATATACACCATCAAACTCGATCTAACTTTTACCATAATTTATTTTAACTCAATACCTTTATCCCCAGTATTTCCTTGTTTTTAAAGTCGGACTGTGAAAAATGGGGGTGGTTTGTTTGAAGTCATAAATCTGGTAGAGTTTTTCATTTATGGGTTGAGATAAAAGCTAGATAAATACGGCTAGATGATTCTAAACCCTTCACTATTAAAGTCTGTTGATATTAATTATTGAAAAAAATATATACCATCACACATTTGCTCGCGAACCCTAGGCAAAGGTGTAGGGATCCCAAGTCCACAATTTACGCTGTGTTTTATAATGCACACACGGCGTAAAAAAGATTCAATGCCACGCCATTAACCGGGCACTAATTCCGAGCTACTATTGAGAATTTCTTACTAGAACATAACACACAAACTCGCCCGAATTCCTCGAAGGGTTAGGCAGAAGTATACCTTCAGTTCACGGGTATGTTTAGGTCCCATGTAAGATGCCGAACCTATTCCTATTAACCGGACACAAATCCAAACTGCGAGCTGCTACTTTCAATTTTATAGAAAAAGCCAATAACACTTTTATCGACCTGGGAATCGAGCCAGGACCTCTACTATAGCAGTCGCCCTTGCAACCACTGGACGGTTGAGACAGTAGCTCCAAAGACCCATTACGCTCTGGCGACATGAATGACGGCAATTAAAATTATAGGCAGGCGACTGGTGACCAAGTGCGGAACACCTAATTTGAACTAAAGAATACCACAGTCGCCTGCGACCGAGTCGTTGGCGACCAGTCGACAATGCGCAATGGCTCTAATATAAAAACCCAATAAAACTTCGCTCGACCGACTACTAAACCCATGGGGCTAATATTTTGGGTATAAATAATGGGCTATTAATAAAAACACTAACAAGAATTAGTATTAAGGGTCCGGCGGAGCTTGAATTGTCCTCAAAAACGTAATACAGAAATAAATCTTAATCCAGACAATATTCTATCAACTTATGCTATTATTCGGATTTGGAAACAGTTAATCTAGGTTCTTACGATACGAGTACTATTTCGTCTACTTCTACTTCACTGGAAATAAAAGACCGGAAAATCGTTCCAAACTTGGTAAAGTTATCAAAAATTGCATTCGCTTACATTTATTTCCAATGAAGGACGAAATGGTAGAGTAGGAACCGAGATTAACGGGTTCGGAATCCGAATAATAACAGAATTTGATGAAATTGTGTTTGAATTACGGTTTATTTCGGTATTATTCGGTGTTAGGTGATTTTGTCAGGCTGGCTTGTGAAGTGCGATTTCTTTCCTCGTTCGTATGATGAAGAAATGGAGATAGACAAATGACTCGTGTATTTGCTTTGATTTTAAAATTGCGTATATTTGTACAGAACAAAATAATATAAATTATAACCAGTTGTAAGGATGACACTTGATCGTCGTAAAAAAGATATTCAGTGGAATGACACAGCGCAATGCTCGCCCTTCCACCGTTCTGTCCGCTCATTCGTTGCGATGGCCCCTAGATGGCGTTAGTCGTTAACATGCCCCCGGCCTTGGACGTGCCAGGTTCCAACGAGATAGACGTCACCGGCTTTTGATCTTCGTGCGGGTACAGGAGCGGGCATATCTTCGAAAAGGATCGTCGAACAATGCCTGTGGCAGTTTTGATGCTGGCAACTCGTGCAATGTTGTCCTTGCCAGGAAATGTTTGGAGCACACGTCCGAGACGCCACTTCAGGGGAGGGAGGTTATCCTCTTTCACTAAAACCAATGTGTTAGGAGTAAGGCTGTCTTGATTCATTTGCCATTTTGTTCTTTTCTGAAGCTCGGAGACATATTCTTTAGACCATCTTGTCCAAAAATTCTGCCGCATTTGTTCCACCCGATCATATCGAGAAAGGCTCTGCGTAGTCATCGTAGTGAGGTCCTGGCTCGCAGGTGCTGTGAGCGGTCGGCCGATCAGGAAATGAGCGGGAGCAAGAGGGAGCAAATCGTTAGGGTCTGTGGACATTGGAAACATAGGTCTGGAATTTAGGACGGCTTCAATTTGTGCTAACACCGTACTTAATTCCTCATAAGTTAAGTGTGCATTGCCCACTACGCGGCACAAATGAAATTTGCAGGACTTAACCCCTGCCTCCCACAAACCACCGAAATGAGGCGAATATGGTGGTATAAATGTGAATTTGATTAAATTATTAGTAGCGAAGTTAACAATATCACATTCAGTGTCCTCTAAAAATTTAGAAAATTCCTTTAAAGCTCCTACGAATGTTTTACCATTATCTGAATACACTTGCATGGGTTTACCACGCCGAGAGATAAAACGTTTAAATGCCAATATGTATGCTTCGCTCGTGAGACTTGTGACCAATTCTAAGTGTATAGCGCGCGTTGTAAAACATATAAAAAGACAAATATAACATTTAATTAATCTTGCCCCCCTTCCTGCACGGTTTAACATAAAAATTGGCCCAGCATAATCGACACCGCATCGAATAAATGGATATCCTGGTTCCAGTCTTTCAGAAGGTAAGTTACCCATTTGCATGGTTAAAGGTTTAGCTTTCATACGTACGCATTTCACACAAGTATGCACCACTTGTTTTGCTAAGTTGCGTCCTCTGATAGGCCACCAGGTTTCTCGTATTGAAGCTAATAACAACTGAGGCCCTGCGTGTAATAAGACTTTATGCTGATACTGAAAGAGGAGTCGTGTAAATATATGCTTAGAACATAACAACAATGGATGTTTTTTATCATACGAAAATGATTTCGAATGCGTGAGTCTACCTCCTACTCTAATTAAATTATGCTTATCTAAAAATATATTTAAACTGGATAAATGACGAGGATATTTTAACAATCGATTACATTTTAATCCATCATAAATATCTGAAAATGATTGTTGCTGTGCAATACGTGTTAAAATCCTGGTTGAATTACATACTTCGTCTACTAAGAGGCAACCTGTGACGCGATGTGTCTTAACTTTGTTGCGACAGTTATTAATGAAGCGTATCACGTATGCCACAACACGTCTCATACGGTTAAAACAAGAAAAAAGTTCGAATGGAAAAATTGGTTGTGTTTGACTTAACAATGAAATTTTATTAGCTTTTAATTCGGGTAATTCATCAGGATTAACATCATAATTATGCATATCTTGTGCCCAATCCTTATGTGGAACATGTAAGAATGGAGGTCCGCACCACCACATATCAGATGACTTAAGTGTGTCTAAATGCATTCCACGTGATAATAAATCAGCCGGATTTTGTTTACCGGCGACATGAAGCCACGGCATATCACCTGTTATCTCATTAATTTCTATAATACGATTTTGTACGAATTGCTTTAGTAAATTAGGTGACATTTTAAGCCATGCTAAAACAATTGTCGAGTCTGACCAAAAATACACGTTATCGATTGTTAATCTTAATGAACTTATTATTTTTGCGTACAGTCTCGCACCTATTACAGCGCCACAAAGTTCTAAGCGCGGTATGCTAACCGGTTTTACGGGAGCCACCTTGCTCTTCGCACATAATAAGTTAACTGTTATCAATGTACCTGTATAGCTACGTACGTACGCGCAGGCGCCATATGCGTCTTGTGATGCGTCACAAAAAATGTGCAATTCTATTTTGTTTGTATTACTACCTGCGTTAATATCTTGTAGCACATAGCGCGGAATCCGTATATCTTGTAAATACTGTAATTTATTTATGAATTTGTTCCAATCTGATAAAATAGGGCTAGTGACTGGATCATCCCAGCCTATTTTTGATAACCATAATCTTTGCAACATGATCTTAGCAACAATAATTGTAGGAGTTAGAAGACCTAAGGGGTCGTATATTTGTGCAATAGTTGAAGCGATACTGCGCTTAGTAGTACTAGTCCCTAACTCATAATCGCATTTTGTGCTAAAATGCAGTTCGTCCGGAGAACAAGACCAACCCATACCCAGAGTTTTTGTGTGACAGTTGTCCCCTAATGACAATTCCTTATACGTAAATGAAGATTGTGACTGTATAGTAGCAAAATTAAATATCCATTTTCTTAATGGAAAACAACCGGAATCTAGTATTTTAGAAATGTTACAACATATTTCTAATAATTTTTGTTGATCTTGATGACCCGTTATCAAGTCATCGACATAAAAATCTTCATTAATGATCCGTCCAATGACGTCATCATTGCATTCTAAAGCGAGTTGTTTTAAGCATCTTATACTTAGATAAGGCGCGGATGCCGTCCCGTATGTGACGGTATTAAGCTGGTATATACCGAGGGGTTCAGATGGATTGTCTCTCCAAATAACTAGCTGCAAGTTTCTCTGATCAGGTTGGATTAAGATTTGGCGATACATTTTCTCAATATCAGCACATGCAACATATTTATATTGTCGAAATCTGAGTAGTATGGAGAAAATGTCATTCTGTAACGACGGCCCAATGTGTTGTATATCGTTTAAAGACTTGCCTGACGTTGATTTTGCACTCGCGTCAAATACCACCCTAAGTTTAGTAGTAGAACTGTGCTCCCTATAGATGCCATGGTGTGGTAAGAAAAAACAAGGCGACGAATATTCATAAATGCGACTCATGTGACCTAAGCGCAAATATTCACTCATGAATTCATTATACATTTGTCTATAATGAGGTGAGCTGCGAAGTAATTTGCGTTCGAGTGCAAGAAACCGGTTCTGTGCCATAGAAAATGTATCGTGTAGTGCATCAGCTGATTCACTCAACGGAATGCGTACAGCAAAACGGCCCTTATCGTCGCGTAAGGTAGTACTTTTAAATAAATCTTCGCATGCAATTTCATTTTTTGTGTATTTCTTGGAACTGGAACATGAAGCTATTTCTTCTAGTTCCCAAAAACGTTTAAGTTCGGTATCCCATGTTTGTGTGAGATTACATTGAGTTCGATTACTGTGTGAAACTTGTCTGTGAACTGACCCAGATATAATCCAGCCAAGTTTTGTGTTCTGCAAATAAGGACCTTTAGGTAAACGAATTAAACCCTCGTTTAGCAGTTCCCAAAACTTGTCTGCACCAATTAATAGATGTATTTCGTTTGTTAAATAAAAGTCGGGATCAGCAAGTTGCAGGTTATCTGGTATTTCAATCTTATGATTGACACCCAGTGAAGGTAATTGTGACGTAATGCGGGACAAAAGTAAACAATTTAAGCGTGTGGTATATGAGTTTATTTTTGACCGCATTTTAATGTTACATGATTGTGTAGACTTCGTGATGGAATTACCTACTCCTATTACCTGAACAGTGGACTGTATCAATGGAATGTTAAGGGTATTGCATAATGTTTCAGATATGAAACAATGTTGGCTCCCGTTGTCTAGGAGAGCTCGAGTGGTGTGAAATTTGTTATATTTATCAGCTATCTCCACTAATGCAGTCGATAATAATACTTGATTGTGAAAATGATTGTAAGTAATATTATCGTCTTTATAAAGCGTGTGAAATGTGTGAGATGCCGTTTGGGATACATGTGTGTGCGTGATATCAGCAACGGACTGAGGTGATGTTTGTGATGCGTTTGCAACTGCTGATGACATACCAGCGTCACTAAAGTCGTGAATTAAAGTGTTGTGTTTTTTGTTACAATGCTTGCACGGCCCGAACCAACATTCCGCGACTACGTGGCCGACACGTAAACAATTACGACACATCCCTTTATCCTCTATGTGTTTTATTTTTTCGTTAAGTGATAAGTTAAGGAACTTTTCACAAGAATATAAAGGATGGTTCGAATCGCACATATTGCATTTGTAACGTTGCGAATGTGATGAGTTTGAAGGCTTACTATTTTTATGTGTGACTACATGACTATGTGATTTTATCGACGACGTTTTTTTAATGTGTGTGTTTTGAGTATGTGTGTCCCCTGTTGGTTTGCATTGAGAAGGCTTAACAGTTTCTAGAAAATCTGCTCGATCCTTAAGAAAAGTCATTAAATCAGACAACGACATTTTTTTATTTGAGGACGTATTCGTGTGGGTACTTTTATGAAGTTCCCATTCGCGTTCCGTCGACGAATCTAATTTTGAGACTGTTATGTGGATAATTAATGTATCCCATGTGTCAGTAGGTTCCCCTAAGGATTTTAATGCACGAATATTTCTCATTATGTTGTCAATTAGTTTACGAATTTGCGAAGCTGACTCTTTATTTAATGACTGAGCAGAAAATAAAGCCTTAACATGGTTGTGAACAAGCAAACGGTTATTATTATATCTGTTCTCTAACAAATCCCAAGCAATTAAATAATTGTCCGAAGAAAATTCTAGCGCCTTAATCACTTGTAGTGCATTACCTGTGAGAACTGATCGCAAGTAATGAAATTTTTGAACGTTATCGAGATTATTACTATTGTGAATAATTGATAAAAATGTATCGCGAAACTCGAGCCATTGATCGTAGCTACCGTCGAAGTTGGGCAAAGAAATTGTAGGTAGTTTGATACCGTTCGAGTTACGATTTTGAATGTCAGATTGCGGTTTTTCCTTTAAAATACACTTACATTTGGCCACAATAGCATAGAACTGATTTTCAAAACTTTCTCTCTCTTGTAATTCTTTGTCTACTTGACTCCCCGAAACTATCAAGTCTAATTCGTCTTGAAAATTCGAAAATTGATCAAATAACAATTTTGTCCTTTGATAACGCTCTTGTAACTCTGCTTTTTGTGTTTCAGTTATATTCGACTCATCTAATGACTCAACAAATTTAACGAATAAAGTAAATTTCCCTTTAACAGAACCCCGTTTCTTAACTAAATCCCGGATAATATCATCTGTACTTTCAACATCTATAAGCGAATGCCTCTTTTTTGTCATTTCGGTGTATGTGAAAAACAGGAATTAAGCACTTACAGTTTCGTAGATGATTTTCACTTGCACGCGATGTAGGTAGGCGCACTAATTCACCGGTCAAGAACACTGTAATTTTGCATAAAGAAACAACGTAAGCACAAATTGAGCACAGGATTTAGGAAGGAAAGATTGAATGGCCTGACCGTTAATTCCTGGTGGTGCTGCTTCTCGATGAAGATCCGGTTCGTAGGACCAAAATATGTTAGGTGATTTTGTCAGGCTGGCTTGTGAAGTGCGATTTCTTTCCTCGTTCGTATGATGAAGAAATGGAGATAGACAAATGACTCGTGTATTTGCTTTGATTTTAAAATTGCGTATATTTGTACAGAACAAAATAATATAAATTATAACCAGTTGTAAGGATGACACTTGATCGTCGTAAAAAAGATATTCAGTGGAATGACACAGCGCAATGCTCGCCCTTCCACCGTTCTGTCCGCTCATTCGTTGCGATGGCCCCTAGATGGCGTCAGTCGTTAACATTCGGTTTGTATGAAAAATTCGGTTCGCCGTACTCTTAAGTGCGCAGCTGGATCCCAACCTTTTTCCTGTTACTCCAAACACCCGATTTTAATCAGCATACTTGAATATAAAATTCACAGCTTCTCACAATAAATAATTAAAACAAAAAAACAACGTTCATTTAATAAAAACACCTTAGAAAATTGAATTTTAGCGTATCACGGTACGTATGAATAAAAAAGCGCAGAATTTCGCACTCACTACACTGACATTGATTTTTGAAGCAGCCATTATTATATTTTCATTCATATTTGAACTTTAAAACTGTTAGCACAAAGTCCAGTACACGTTCACATTCTAATATATTTTGAGGAAGCGTATAAGAGATTAGCGTAAACAAATTTAAACTTTAAGTTTGAGTAGGCAAAGTTATATTTGCGCTGTAACAGATGACTGTTTAAATTAATTGAATTTTTTATACCGTGGGATCCGTAGGTTTCGATTTCAATTTTATTAACTGCATAGTAAATTGGTTTATCTCTTATGAGCGTGCCTTAATTGGTACATTAATATGAAGTGCTTTACCTAAAATTCAAAGTGAATATCCGTATTGTTTATTATAGTATCCTGTGTGTTTTTATACAGGGTTAAATTTCAAAGACCGGCCTAATTTTAAAATTAAGACAGTAAGGTCAAACCCATTTTAAACATTATTGTCAAATTAACACAATATATTGTAAAAAAAATCATTTGACAATGTCTGAAAACAATCGAAATTCATAAATATTGCAGATCTGTGGTCGTGTGCGTGCGCTGTCAAACTTGTGTATTAATGTTTGCTATCTAGATTATTATGCTTAATTGAGTAATGGTAGTGCGTTCTGTCTGTTCTGTGTTTAGACGCGGACAGGAATAAAAACGTGAAAAAAAAATAACTTTTTTATTTCGTAGATCGAAAATATTATCGATCCTGAACAGCCTCTGTTAATTTGGCCGGACTTTGAAAAATACCTTGTATAGGCAATGTAATGATTTCAAGGGCTTGTGATCGGTTTTAATTACACGACAGTAACCGGTCTCTAGTGCCAAATAGCGTGATGCACTTTGATATTAAATGGTATAGATTTCAGACAATAAATCTTCCTCCTACCCTGGAAAAAACCCGACATAACTTCACATCTACTACTACTTCTTTTCCCGTTTGTCTGCGCGTCTGTTACCTTTCAGGTGCTGAACGATTTCGATAAAATTTGGTAAAGTGACTGCATCATGAGGCTATATAGGCTACCCTTTTATCGCAAAAAGTCCTCTGGGATGCGAAAGAAACCGCAGGCAACAGTTAATAAACTGTTTTATGAACATAACATACCATCACGCCTCTATTGCCTTCCCTGAAGGATTAGACAGAGGCAAACATCACCGCTTGTACAAAAAGGTCCTGTTTCTATTAAAGTTTAACTAAAGGTTTTATATTTAAACCTTACGGTACCCTAAAAAGGGTTAGACCAACAAAAAACCGGCTTAATTGTCTTAAGTGGTCTAAATAAAAAAGGGATCGGATTCTTTTGAATTGTACTTAAGTTAGCCCTTTGTTTCCCCACAAGTGGGCTATTGTTGGAGCCCACAATGAATTTATAAAATAGCCGTAAAAAGTTGGGCTTTTATTTTTTTTTATTAATTTGTCGAATTATTTTTATTTGTGCTTGCTTGCTTCTATGAAATCATTTTTCATGTTAAAGTAAAATTTAAGATAAGCTATAAGCGTAACCGCTGGGTTAATAATAAAACAATAACCTATTGAAAATTAAATTAATGTTTAATTATGGTAAATGTCACCATACCTTACCCTATGTTCCAGGAAGATTCAAGGATTACAAACGTGAAGGTCGTTTTTGGTCCTTCCATAATTTTACTTTGGTCCTTCTGTACGCGGAACTATCCAAGGTTACTAGCCAATTTCACTGAACTTTTGCAATAGTTGCGAATCGAAGGTCCCCGTAATGTATCATTTCCCACTTGTGACATTCGATTACATAACTGTCATGTTACTATGTAGTACGCAGAATTTTATTGGACTCTGTCGTAACATATATTATACCATCACGCGTGTATTCTCCGAAAGGTTTGACAAAAGTGTTCATGGTACAATAATTATTCAGTGTATCTGTTAGAACTATAGAACTGCCTCGTAAGCCTGATAATCCTGAGTGCGAATGCTACGCTAGAGGTCCTGGGTTCGATTCCCAGGTCGAGCAGTGTTATTGGGTTTTTCTATAAGAATTTTCAGTAGCAGCTCGGAGTTTGGAATTTGTGCCCGGTTTACGGCAATAGGCTCGTCCCCTATTTCATGGCACCAAAACATACCGGCGAACTGTGGGTGTACACATTATTATGCCTCTGCCTAACCTTTCGGGGAATACCGGAGTGATAGTGTGTATGTAATTATGTATATATCTTTTTAGCATTCCCCTCAATAATAGGGGTCTAGAGATCGATTGAAGTTTTATTAGGTATTCCTGTTAGGAAATTCCATGTAGTAGCTTGGAATTCCAAGAGCTTGAATTTACACGGCTTATTACATGAGCCTCAAATTGGTAAACAGTAGGTGTACTGTATACTTAAACCTTAAGGGGAATCAGGCATGATGTATAATAATATTGTTATATAATAATAAATAAATAGTATTTATTTCCTTCAAAAAAGTACAAACAAAAAGCATAGGTAACAATTCAATATTAAGATGTACAGTTGCATTATATAAATTAACACACTGACCCTCAAACTGAGACGTGCTCGTATTTTGAGAGTCGGTGGTTCTCCAAATTAATGTCCTATAAAGATGATAATCCAAATTTTGTGGATGCTATCTAACTTAAAGTTATTATGTCAAAATAGTAAAAAAAAGTAAGTCATTTAAAATACATCTATCCTGCCTACCTCAATTAAAACCATATTGGCCACCTGGTCCTTCTACCCGCTTTCAATTTATAATTTCATTACCAATTTGATTGATTGATATTTGATATGCATATTATTTCAATTCAGATGGGGCCCGGAAGAATGGGATCCAATTTAATTGAAATATGTCATTATATTCAACTTTCTTGTCACGTTGAGGGGTCTTGCCTTATTTGGGACTTATTAATGATTGTGAGCTGTGAAGTCTCGGTGGGAAATCAAAAAGGACTGCTTAAGGCGATCTCATTTTAAATTATATTTTGTTAATAGTAATTTTTAATGCCATTTTTCGAACACAGTTCAAATAAGAGTATTATAAATTATGTTAATTCAAACAGGAATTTGACAATATATTCCTGAACATTCTCGTAACAAGAAAAATGTTTAATACATTATTTAAAATGTAGGGGTTTGTGGCCAAATAATAACTACGATCAATAGATCTGCAAGGTGACCTTTCATAATGCTCTGAGACGGATCCGTGCTTCGAGCGGTACCTACGTTAAGCCATCGGTCCTGATTGTCATACAATCTATGATAATGGTTAACGAGGATATTGGTACTGTCTAGAAATTGGGTCGCTGAAGCCTGATACTGTTATCACTTATCAGGCTTCCGCGACCCAACCCTTTTACAACAATATGGGACTGTTCCCATATTGTTGTAAAAAGGCTAGGAAATGAATCATGTGATCTTATTATTAATTCATTTTAACATGTATTCTTTGTCCACAGTACGACCTCTTTGGGTGCGTCTCCAAGGAGGAAAGCGGCCTCTAGTGGCGGGCCAGAGCACCGAGCTGGTCTGCCAAGCTGTTGGAGCGAGGCCTAAGCCTACGATTTCTTGGTGGAAAGGAGGCACGAGGTTGAAGACTGTTCGAGAAACCGTGAGTAAAGAATTGATTTTAATATTCTTTTTTAAATGACTGCCTCATTAGTCTAGTGGTCCCAAGCGCGACTGCTACGCTAGAGGTCCTGGGTTCGATCCCCAGGTCGAGCAAAGTGTTATTGAGTTTTCTATGAAATTCTCAGTAGCAGCTTGGAGTCTGGATTTGTGCCCGGTTAATGGCTATAGGCTCGCCCCCTATAACATGGGACCTAAACATACCAGGCGAACTGTGGGTGTACATTAAGTACGCCTCTGCCTAACCCTTCGGGGAATACAGGCGTGATGGTATGTTATGTTATGTTATTCTTTTTTAAAAAATATTTTAATATTAATCTAGGTAACTGTTTTGAAATATTCTAGAAAATATCTTGTTATCAATATCCTGTTCTCGAATATTTGTGAATGATCAAACATATTTATTGTATGTTTCCGGTATTTATCCTTCCTATGTATTACCATCCCGTTCTATCTTATAGTATGTAATCATCCTTGATAATTTTTGCTTTTAAACTGCACTCAATTTTTCTACGATATTTTGCTGTGGAGTTTGTTCCACTGCGTCCTCTTCCCAGCAAAAAATATCTTCTCGGACGGGCGTCAGTCTATAATGTAAAAATTACGTTCAAAAAGAACTACCAAATAATCTATCTTGAATAAGTTATTTGGATTTGACTTTTAAAATAGTTATGTAGGTATATTAAAGTCTACATACATACATAATCAACCCATTATATTGTTCCACTGCTGGGCCCGGGTCTCCTCTCAAATGAGAGGGATTAGGCTATAGTCCACCACGCTGGCCTAGTGCGGGTTGACAGACTTCACACGCCGTCGAGAAAAGCCCTCAGGCATGCAGGTTTCCCGATGTTTTCCTTCACCGTTTAAGCACGTGATAATTAATTATTAATACGCACATGACTTCGACAAGTCAGAGGTGCGTGCCTTGGGTTCGAACTCGAGACCTTTGACTGGGCAGTCCAACGGTCATACCTATAGGCTATCTGACTGACTATATAAGTCTTTGTATGTTAAGTAACAAATACCGAAACCATAAACTATCAAAAATAGTTAAGATCACAATGCAACCCGAAACACTGCAATACCTAGGTACAGTAGATACCAGACATTTGCATGATAAGCTTATTGCAGCATTAGTGCAACGAACTTCACGGACGACCCGCTGTTTACATTGTATCCCATTTCACGCCAGATGGCCGCTGGAAACGATAAATACGAACTAGTGTTGCATCAAAATTGGGTTATGGTCTCGATGCCGAAACGGCTATTGAAATTTTGGGCTCTCATTAAATTTAAAGCAGGAGAATTATGTTGGATAGTGAGATTCATAAGATAGCGGGAATTAGTACAAGCGTGTTAAGTATAAAACGTTAAAAGTTAATCTTTTAGGTATCATATCATAATTACGCTTTTACCTAATTTAACTTTGCATAGAGAGAAAGGCTCCGGTAAGTTTTTAATTAGATGAACTCTAAAACTAAGGACTAATTAACAAATTCATTACACCTCCGTAGTTCTCTATATAGAGCAGGCAAACGGAAAATTATTCTGTACTAATATTCTCCTCTTACAAATTTAAATTTAGTTCTATACTTGTAAATAAGATTCCAGGTTTCGGCCAATTGAAAGCCGAAACCAAATTTTAAATTTGGTCAAACGCTAAGCTAGCAGACTCAAAATAACATTGTTAAGTACTTATAATATCTAATCTGATTCCTTGTATGTAATTTTTTGGCTATTTTCTGTTGATAATAGTAATCAAAAGTTTAATTGAATCGGTTTAATATTAAGTAGATAATTATAAGAAGAATTAAACATTTTCTGATGATGAGAAACTATGAAATGTTCATTTTGCTGTCTTTGGGAAACCTTGTCCGTATACGTATCTATAAAAAGTTATAAGTAGAGGTATATTTTGCCCCATTTTCCCAATCCCCTGAGAATCTGTCCTATACAATGATCAGAATCTAAATCGTATACAATCTTAGTGAAATTCTAGATATTGATACTTAAAAAAATATTTATGTATAATTTTATGTTTCTAAATCCAATGGCTTTACATCTAAGTTGATTTATTGATCAGACCGTTAATTTTTGAGTTTTTCATTGTTTTATACAGATGTTTATGACATTAAAATAATTTCACTAATGACCAAGGCGATGCGGAACCAAAGACTAAACCGCGAATAAAAAGTAATTACATTACTAGTAACATGCAACGCCATCTCTTATCCAAAATGAGAACTACAAATCAAAACTTATTCATGTTCTAATAGATGTCGCTACCCGATACCCCTTTCAAGTCAACGGACCTAATTACCTAGTATTACGACCATCTAGATTGACAGGGACAGCACAATGGTAGACTGTCATTATCCAAGAGTTGTATATTGAAACCTTAAGGACGGTATCGAGAATCGGTAATGGGTTAGCTGATTCGAATCGATTGATTGAATAGCAGGGATGGCGCGACGGCTGTTCACATTTTTTGGGCAAAATTTATTTATCTGCGATTGCCGAGGTTAATAAAACTAACACATCGAGACTCATGCACGCTTGGGAGGGCACGTTCATCCCTGTTGTCATTCCCTGAAACAATCTTCAGATCTTCAGTTAAAAGGTTAGCCTTCTTCAGAATGCAATCAGTTCTTCAGTTCTCCTTGCCAAATTGTATCTAATTCTATTTAGCGGTTTAGAGACGTTAAAAGGTAACAGATAGAATTACTTTCGTATTTATAATATTTGTATGAATTCCTTTGCCTCATTTCAAGGTCTAGGAAGGCCTAATATTGGCCTAGCTTTATTTGAGATTCTCGGTGACAACCCTAACATTAACCTAGGAACTCTACTGTTAGTTCTAGAACGACTAGCCATTAGTACTTCAATTTTATTTCCTGAAACAATAAATAAATAAGACAAAGTACTTTATTCATGTTGCTATTTCATTCAAATCAACGCGTAATGTAATGGACCAATACTCAAAAGCCGATAAGTCTCGTTGGTTTGGTTTAAAGTGATTGAGACAGGACGAGACATTCTTGGCATAACGGCTAAAAAAAATTTTTGATCCGACGTTAGATTATAAAAAAATAATGTGCACGTGTGACTGCCTCATTAGTCTAGTGGTCCCAAGCGCGACTGCTACACTGGAGGTCCTGGGTTCGATCCCCAGGTCGAGCAAAGTGTTATTGGGTTTTTCTATGAAATTCTCAGTAGCAGTAGTCTGGATTTGTGCCCGGTTACTGGCTATAGGCTCGCCCCCTATAACATGGGACCTAAACATACCGGCGAACTGTGGGTGTACATTAAGTACGCCTTCGGGGAATACAGGCGTGATGCTATGTATGTTATGTTATGTTAATGTGCACGTATTTTTCCTTTTCTTTAACAAACAAAAAATGACGATGATACAGTGCATTAAAGTTTCGCGTGACGTCACGGTTTCGTAAAAATTTTACCAAATAGTGACGTCACAACCTCCCACTCCGGAACTTTGATGCTTTTTATGTTTGTCAATTCTTATTACTTTGATAAAGCAAAGAATACGTGTCCGATATTTTTGGATAATCTAACGGACGGACCCAATTTATATTTATATTTTTTTAATGCAGTCAGCATCCCTATTGTTTATTTTTTATGGTAATAACATTAACATACCATCACGCCTGTATTCCCCGAAGAGTTAGGTAAAAGCGTACTAATGTACACCAACAGTTCGCCGGTATGTTCAGGTCCCATGTAATAGGGGGAGAGCCTATTACCATTAACCGAGCACAAACTCCAAACTCCGAGCTGCTACTGAACATTTCCCAAAAAAAACCAATAACACTTTGCTCGAACTGGGAACCCAGGACCACTAGGCTAATGAGTCAGTGAACATGTACCATAAATAGAGACCATGAACAAAAAGAAAATTGAAATCGGTCCAAAAACAAGGCATTTTTCCACCGCGGGAGAGCCATGCTTCGGCACGAATGGGCCGGCTCAACCGGAGTGATACCACGCCCTCACAGAAAACCGGCGTCAAACAATGCTAACGTTGTGTTTCGCCGAGTGAGTGAGGTTAACGTATCACTCCGGTCGAGCCGGCCCATTCGTGCCGAAGCATGTTCACAAACTGCTGACTTCCTGGAACGACGGTGTTCGACATAGTTTATTAAGGAAAAGGATCTAATCAGACCTATTATCACCAGACCTCAACGGACGGCAACGTTACCAGCAGCATCCTGACCTTCGTGCCTACAATAGAGGATGCTGGCAGAGTCCTGTCGTGCAGAGCCGTGCAGGCCAGCCTGCCGCACTCCACGCACGAGGATGGCTGGAAAATGGAGATACAACGTAAGTTTATCGATATATTTTTTTAATTCATGATAGGCTTACGCTTGACCGCCAGTTCGCCTGATGTAAAGCGACACTGCGACTTACAATGGAGCGCGATTGCCTAGAAAAACCGATTCACTAGTGATTTAAAGACACTCAGATTATAATCTATCGGGGAAGACCCACTCGGGAAGCGCATTCCACATTTCAGATTACGGTGGCCTTGTGTGTACCACTGCTGAAGAAAGGCTACTCATGTGTCTATCTCGATCCTTTGCTCATTGTATCCAATGTGCATTAATAGTTTCAAAATTTTATCGCTAAGTATCTTTTTTAACCGACTTCAAAAAAAGGAGGAGGTTCTCAATTCTACTGTATGTTTTTTTTTTGTAAGTATGTAATTCTACTCGCCACTCAAAATATTGAAATAAAATAATTTTTAAGAAAGAAAAGTAAAATCGCCTTCAAAAACATAAAAACAGTTTTGGAAATTGGTAGCGAAATCAAAAGATTCGATTCGAAGCGGCGGTAGCCTAATGGCTAGGGCGTCGGACTTGCGATCATGTGGTTGCCGGTTCAAAACCCACCCTTGCTCTACCGACGCGAACCCACTCGTAACACAAGCATTTAGCTTAGCACGAGGGGTTAACAGGAATTTATAAAAAACAAAAAAGCTTCGATCAAATCAAAGACACCGACTTCCGAAACTGTTTCGCGCATAACATTATTTTCTGTTATTGAAGGCGGTTTTACTTTTTCTTAAAAGTTATTTTATTTGATCAAAAAGGGAAATCTCCCTTATAATATAATATAAAACTAATATAAAAAGCACTACTGATATATTTTTTTATGGGATAGGAGGGCAACCGAGCAGGCGGATCGCCTGATGGTAAGCGATTACCGCCGCCCATGGACACCCGCAACACCAGAGGAGTCACAAGTGCGTTGCCGACCTTTTAAAAGGGGATTGGGCCTCCGGTAACCTCACTCACTCGGCGAAACACAACGTAAGCGTTGTTTGACGCCGGTTTTCTGTGAGGCCGTGGTATAACTCCGGTCGTGCCGGCCCATTCGTGCCGAAGCATGGCTCTCCCACGTAAAATTAAAAATTTAATTATTGCAGTATGTTGTACATTTATATCTTTTTTTCTTCCAACAGATCTTCCGGTAGCTAAACTGGAGCTTGGTGCCAATCTGGATGCCAGCAAAGTGGTGGAAGGCTCAGACGTGTACCTGGACTGCAGGGTACGAGCAAACCCATGGCACAATCATGTATACTTCACTCATAATGTGAGTAGTAACATTTATACACTTTATTTCAATACTAGCGACCCGTCCGCGGTTTCACCCGCGTTGCCCCATTCCTAAGAGTCGTAGCGTAATGTTAAATAGCTTAAACTCTTCCTCTTGTATCATTCCATCTATTAAAAAACACCGCATCAAAATCCGTTTGCGTAGTTTTAAAGATCTAAGCATAAATAGGGAGGGACAGACAGCGGGAAGTGACTTTGTTTTATACTATGTAGTGATTATGGAAGCAAAAGAAGTAAGTATGCAAGAATCGTTGTAAGTGGCGATCTATAGTTTCTGCCTACCTCTGTGGGAAAAAGGCTTGAGTGTATGTATGTATTTCAATATTATTAAAAAAAATACATTCGTTAACGTATAAGTAAATTACAATAACTCGTTGAGGGATATTGTTTTAGTTAGCTAAGTTTATGCTTGTCTTAGAATATCCCATTCTTCCACAAATCAATCACAATTTACCTAAAACTAAACATAGTGTGAGTAAGAATACTGTAATTTTACATATTTAATTTTAATGGATCCTTTATCGAGAAGCATTATATAACTAGTAGGCAGAGATGTACCGAACAACTTAGGTTATGTTTAAGTCCCATGTAATAGGAAGCAAGCCTATTGCTATTACATAACATAAATACATAATCAACCCATTATATTGTTCCACTGCTGGGCATGGGTCTCCTCGCAGAATGAGAAGGATTAGGCTATTGCCATTAACCGGGCACAAAACCAAACTATGAGCTGTTACTAAGAATTTCTTAGAAAAACCCAATAACATGTTGCTGGACCTGGGATTCAAACCCAGGCACTTAGGACGACTAGATTAATGAGACAGTTTTATTTTAAATGTTATTCTCTTTCTCAGGGTGCGGTTGTGAAACCAGGTCCTGGAGTTCTGCTAGCCAATCAGAGCCTTGTCCTGCAGCGTGTATCAAGGAAGGCAGCCGGTGGCTACGTGTGCTCGGCTAGGAACAGCCTAGGAGAAGGGTCTTCCGAGAGCCTAGTGTTGGATGTTAAATGTAAGTGGATTTAGTTTTTCAGATGCCTGAACGAAATAATAAAAATATAATAATTAAAACTGTAGTAGCAGTGTGCTTGCCGTATCTGTAGATGAACCGACAACCGCTGGGGTACACGAGTTCTCGAGTGGAGACTCGGCAAATGTAGTGTAAGACGCCCAGCAAGATGAAGTGATAATTTGCGAAAGTTACTGGCGTAAGCTGGATGCGACAAGCCTAGGACAGGGCGTAATGGCGCATATTAGGGGAGGCCTACGTCCAGCAGTGGACTGAAATAGGCTGATTATGATCGAAAGAAATCATTATCACCCTTGCAGCCTCCTAACTATGTTGAGATCAGTCTCCAGTGTAAGATGCGACTGAATATCGTATTTTAAACGAAGCGACTGCTATCCTCCGCAACCCAATTATGCGGGAAATACCGATATTCGGAAGATAGACCGGTTTTCACGCTTTTTAGGCGTCTAACTACCATTATGCCCCACGGCTTTGTGGAAAATGTGATCACCGTGCTGGTAAAATTTCAATTATTTTCAATTTCTCATTACCCTTCAAATCCGCATCTCATAAGAGGCTGAAATCCGTTCATTAACTATAAAAAACTATTTACGAATGTACGAATATCCGTGATCATTTCAAATATCCGATGAAATAATTCATCAAAATCCTAATTTCTCAGCCTCCGTGAATCTCATCTTACATTTCTATTTCCTAACTTACGGATATCCTGTAATTTATCTCAAACTCGGCGTAAAGTATAAGTTTTCGTGACCCCCTCGCTCCCCTCTTGTGATCCCTCACCCGTGATTAATATTTCACCCCGGTTCCTGAAGCCATATTGATTCAAACACCCCTTATGTTTAAGTCACAATGCTGATTTGACGGAAGATTTTACGGAAGTCATATTTGAGTATATTCCTCAAAAGGCACGGTTGCTTGGCAAAAAAAAATGGCAGAGTATTGAGTTTAACGATCTATGTATGTACCTACACAATATGTATGTAAGATAAGTGAGTAAGATTTTGACAAATGTGGTCTCCATTGATTCGTCACAGTAAGATATATTTATAGGGTACATAAATATGTTTGAAAAAATAAAGCAATATGGCCGACGAAACATAAAAAAGAGAACCAAAAAATAATAAAATTTACTCTCGTGACATCTGTTTTGCAGATTCATACCGCCGTTTTCCGGATTCGATACGTACAAATAATACTTGTATTTCTTATCTACAGTCGTGCCAACATGCAAGTCCTCGCAGCCAGTCGTGGTGAGGGCGGCGAGAGGAGAGGTCATCGACATTGACTGTGACCTGGACGCGAATCCTAAGGTAAGAACAGATTATAAAATATCAACGCACAGCCCAAACCACTGGGAGGGATCGGGCTGAAATTTGGCGTGCAGGTAGATGTTATAACGTAGACATCCGCTAAGAAAGGATTTTGATAAATTTTACCACCAAGGGGATGAAAGTTCATATGGAACAAAGTAACTATTCCACGCGGACGAAGTCGCGGGCAAAAAGCTAGTTAAAATATATGAATAAACTTTTCTTTTTAAAAAAAAAAACAGAAAAAATCACGCCAGAGATAATTATGAAGACAATTTATTTTCACATACATTTTCTATCAGGAACAGATTAACAAATTTGATAGAAATAAAACACGGACTAGAATGAATGGCGTTGTATGCTGTCTCGGTTAGGCCAGTAGATGGCGTTGTGTGCATTGTACGAACTCCTAAGCTGCTGGTGTGATTTTGATTAATATTTTTGTGTGTATTTAAGTGGGTGGCATCGCAATCGGGTTCTACGATTATAGGTTATACGATTTTATTTTTATTTTTAGAACAGGACGATTTTTTTATACAAAAGTTTGGTGCAAAGACAATTTAGGTAGTAAATTTTTCGCATTCGTAGATATTATCCTTACTTTTTTCGATATTTCTACACAAAAACACCTATTAAACTAATTTTACTGGCGCAGCCGTTGGGATCGACTAACTTCAGACATGCAGGTATTTTGCCCGAAAGCATACATAATCCTCCTTACTCGTCCATTGCTCGATTTGACTTCTCCAAGCTTACTAAATAAAATGCTTGTAGCATCCTGTATACATTGTTTTACGAAGATATTCAAAATTAGGTTAATAGTGCACTATTTATACATAATGTTAGATAGTATGTGGTGGGTGGTAGATACATGTAATGAGTTAGTATTTTCCTAGTTAGATTATAAAGCAGTGTTTAGGGTAAATAGTACACAATGTATACAATAATATTACTTGGTATACATTAATCCCTAGGAAAAACATTCAAATTCTTAATTCCGTAAATTTTTACTGTGAAATTCAGTCTAAAATACTTTATTAATTCTTGGTACAGATTTCTAAAGGTTTCGCCACAAATAATATTCTGGAAAGTTCGATTCAAGGACAAAATTTCAAAAGCATTGTGTAGTGATTACAATGGCTTTATGTGAAAAGTTAAGCCGCAGGATCTGTAACGGAGTATATGAGGTTGATATAAAGTGGATCAATCTTTTTTTTATGAATAAGCAACCTTTTATTTATTGAATAAATAAAAATTCTATGAAGTTCGTTGGTAAGCCTCATTTGGGAACGGCTGGACCGTTGTTATTTTTTTTATTAGTCCAAATAAGGTCCAAAGAAAATTGGAAATGCCGTATCGCTTAATATCAGGCAAACTGGCGATCAAGCGTAAGCCTATCACGAATAAAAAAAAATTGATTCTCGGAAAATTGTAGAAAAACAGTGCCTTGTTTCTTTGGGATTTTTTTAAAGGATTTTCGACTTTGATTTTTATTTTTTAATTGTATTTGGATATGGCAAATGTCAGCTAATTTTAAATGTAATAACTTTTTGTTTTTTAATAAAACACTTGCCAGATCTGGGAATGGAGACCAGCGTAGCAGTCGAGTTCTCAGTAGCAACTTGGGAGCTCACATATATGCCCGGTTAATGTCAATAACCTAAACATACCGGCGAACTACCAAATCCTTCAGGGAATACAGGCGTGATGTCATGCTAATTTCAAGGCTTAAACATGACTACCTATTTAAACATTTTGAAATTATATAAAAGAAAAAAAAGTTAAGTAGGGTTTCAGTACTGTGTACTAAGTTAAGTAGGGATTGCCTCATTAGTCTAGTGGTTCCAAGCGTGACTGCTACGCTAGAGGTCGATCCCCAGGTCGAGCAAAGTGTTATTGGGGTTTTTTAAGAAATTCTCAGTAGCAGCTCGGAGTCTGGATTTGTGCCCGGTTAATGGCAATAGGCTCGCCCCCTATTACATGGAACCTAAACATACCGGCGAACTGTGGGTGTACATTAGTATGCCTCTGCCTAACCCTTCGGGGAATACAGGCGTGATGGTATGTTATGTTGGTTTCAAATGTGCATTTATTACTATTTCTTTGAACCTTTTTCTCTTTTTGTGAATTTTATTACAACTACAAAACAATTTCTTTCAAGTTTTGACGATACGTTTGGCGTAGCGGCTGAGCGATCGGCTTCTGCGTCACGTGTGGTGGGTTCGATCCCCACACGGAGCAAATATTTGTATGATCTACAGATAGTTGTTCCGGGTCTGGGCGTTTGTGTATGTGAGAATTTGTGTTTGTAAACGCACCCACGATACAGGAGAAAATCATAGTGTGGGGAAATGTTATTTAAAAAAAAATAAAAATTGAACAAACACAGTGTGCACCAGATCTCCTCGATCTTATTCCCTCTACTATCGGACGACCAGAAGCACAAAAAAGCGACATCGATTCATGGTGGACATTCCAAAGACGCGAACGAAACGCTTTTAGTCCACTTTTAATAAGCGTACTGCGAAATCTGTAATATAAAAATGAATCGCAAAATGTGTTGGCAAGCGCATAACTCAACGACGCCTGGACCAATTTGGCCAATTCTTTTTTTTAAATGTTCGTTGAAGTTCAAGGATGGTTTTTACGGCGAGTAAGATTCGAATAATTGCCGGAAAAACCCTAAAAACAGCCCTTTTCTTTTTCCCATACAAACGTTTTCTAACTAAAACGTAGAGTCAATTTGAGCTTTATTGCTATTGCATAAAGTTCATATTCAATTACAAGCACTCATTGTTGTCTTAGCAATGTAGGTGTGTTCCTAACGTCAAAGACGCCTTATCAGCAAAGTGACGGTTCTGTTCAGGAGATTTTTTTGCCCCGACTATAAAATAGGTAGGACCAAAAACTGCCACATTACAAATCTTTTTGACGGGACGAAGTCTGTCGGGTCCGCTAGTGCTATATAAAGCTGAGCGCCACCCCTTTTCCTTACGGAGATAAGACGCACTAATTGTATTGTATTATATTGTGTATTTTTTTTTTGTTTTCTCTTATTATTATATTAATGTTTTTTTTTTAACTGATTTTATTTCTGTATTTTTCTTCGCAATTAATAAATCGTTTTTCTTTCTTTCAAATGTGGAATGCGCTTCCCGAGTGGGTCTTCCCCGATAGATATAATCTGGGTATCTTTAAATTACGCGTGAATCGGTTTCTTCTAGGCAAGCGCACTCCATCGTAGATCGCAATATCGCTTAACATCAGGGAAAGTGGCGGTCGACCGTACCTAAGCCTATCTATACTAATATTATAAAGCTGAGGGTTTGTTTGTTATGAACGGGCTAATCTCAGGACCTACTGGTTGGAATTGAAAAATTATTTTTGTGTTGGATAGTTCATTTATCGAGGAAGGTTATAGGCTATATAACATCACGCTACGCCTCCTAGGAACGCGGTAGCGTGGGTGAAACCGCAGGCGGGTTGCTAGTCAAGAATAAAAACAGTCTCTTCCACAAACAATTTCATACAAACTCACTGATCATCAATCACAATTGATTTTAAACTTTATACATATTAGCTACGAGCTATTTTAACTTTTGCCTGTTTTATCAGTCACATAAATAGCCTGTGGTTCTCAATTTTTATCAATATTGACACATTGGAATGGGTTTGTTCACATATATTGTCGTTTTCAATTTCACGTGCAATCCAATCTACTTGTCAAAATATCGTTACTCTGTTTAACTCATACATATTTATTTTAGGTTAAAACTGACCGATATACCTGCGTAGTTTTATACGTAGTTTTATTCTGATAGATTATAAATTATAGATATGATCTGGGTGTCTTTAAATCACGAATGAATCGGTTTCTTCTACGCAAGTGCGCTCCATCGTAGATCGCAGTATCGGCTGACCGAATTTCTCTTACAAACGTTATACCGAAATAAACCGTAAGTCAAACACAATTTAATCAAATTATGTAATTATTCGGATTCCGATATCTACTGTTAATCTAGGTTCCTAAGTTAACATTTTGTCCAACCGAATAATAACATAATTTGAAAGAATATTGTCTGGATTACGATTTACAGTACGCGCGGCATAAGTTGGCCGGAGTGAAGTTCGCCGTTTTAATGCGCAGTGGATTGTTTACGTTAAAAATTGTGTACTGCGCAACCAAAAACTGACAAACAGCTAACTTCAGTCCGGCCAATTTATGTCGCGCGTACTGTATTTCGGTATTACATTTTTGTGGGCAATTCAAACTCCGCCAGACCCTTAACATCAGGCGAGCAGGTCTTCCGATACCTAGTAGAAAGGGCAAGGGGGAATAAGATCGTGGAGATCTGATGCACACTCTCCGAAATGTATCCGATAAAATACCGATACCTAAATAAATTTAAATAGTGGGTATGTCTCCTTCACTTTGAGGCAAATTGACTGTGATACCATGATATTTAACGGCATCTAAAAATTAAATACAGTTTAAGTATTTGACGGTAACTGATGCAGGTTAAACACTATCTTTATCGACACTAAATACCGGCCAACAGTATCAAAACACGTTGATTTCAACACCCAATATTAATTCAGTTCTCGCCCGAATGCCCCATTTCGTTCCGAAATACATTTCGCAATTCTACGCACCGGGAAGCCATTTTGATTATTTCAATATGGAATTAAAGGGGAACCCTTTTAAATTGTTGATGGCTGTTTTGTTATTCTGTTAAGTTGGTATTAGTGTGTTCTATTTTTAAATTTGAATGTTCCGGTAATAATTTTGCTTTGTATTGACGTCAATTGAGGTATGAACACTGTTCATGTTGTACTGAAACAAAATGTTGTAATTTTTTTTGTATTACAAAACAAGTAAATACTTTACCATCCATTAGGCCTGTATTCTCCGAAGGCTTAGGCAGAATCGTACTAATGTGCGACCAACAGCACATTATGGTATCCAAAACTAAAACAATTTTCTCTAATCGATTTTCAATGTAATCTCTAATTATTAGAGTTTATCCGTTGGGGAAATTTGACAGTTTGTGGTAACTTTATATGCTGCTGACTATATATACATCCTCAATTCGGCAGTATGTTTATCTAAACATACTGCCGATACAAAGGCGATAGGCTCGCCCCCTATTACCTGGGAGATCCCAGGTAATAGGGGGCGAGCCTATCGCCTTAAATAATTTATATGTTACTAACTGTTAAATCACAACCCAAAAGGAATAAATTAACCCCAATTAATGGATACAAGGTACACCCAGAATCGAAAGTAATATCAATGGAACACACAATTAATTACTCGAGTGGGCATCAAACAAACACTCGGCACAACGGCAGTGGTGACCATCGTAACTGCTACCCCAAACGGAGAACAAATCTAAACTCCAAGCTACAACTAAAAATTTCATGCCGATGACGTTGCTAATCCTGGGAATCGAACTCTGGACCTCACGCTCTCCGCTAAAGCAATGAGTTAGTGTTGAGAATAAGTAGAGGTGTGCACTTTAGTCAATATTTAATGTTGATTTTTATTACTTTAGTGCTCTTCCCAAGTGGGTCTTCCCCGATAGATATAATCTGGGTGTCTTTTTCACACATTCACACGTGATTTAAAGACACCCTGATTATACTCGTATCTATTGGGGAATTGTGAGTGGGTCTTCCGAGTGAGTGGTGGTGGGAATCGGTTTCTTCTAGGCAAGCGCGCTCCATCGTACATCGCAGTGTCGCTTAACATCAGGCGAACTAGCGGTCAAGCGTAAGCCTGTCAAGAATAAAAAAAAGATTCTTATTTTATTTGATGACGTGATTGGGATACCTTTGTCCCTTTCGGATCGGACAGGGTTTTTTAAAACAACATATCATAAACATACCAGCACGCGTATATTCCCCGAAGGGTTAGGCAGAGGTGTACTAATGTATGAGAATTTCACACTCGGAAAGAACACTTTGCTCGACCTGATCGATCCTCAGGTCGAGCAAAATGTCTCGGATCCAGGACCTCTAGCGTAGCAGTCGCGCTTGGGACCACTAGACTAATGAGGCAGTAAAACAACAGAACATTATGGTAAGATGTTAAAAGGGCGGCGAATATTATTATGCCCGAAGCGGCTGAACAGCTAGATCGGGCCTTGGGTGTAGGTACATACTGCAGTATTGGGGGGTGAGCCTATAGCCACTAATTGGGAATGGGAACAAATAGAAACGCCGATTGCTATTGAGAATTTTATAGAAATTTTAATGTGGGAGAGCCATGCTTCGGCACGAATGGGCCGGCTCGACCCGAGTGATAGCACGGCCTCACAGAAAACCGGCGTTAAACAACGCTTACGTTACTTACGCTTACTTACGTTGTGTTTCGCCGAGTGAGTGAGGTTACCCCTCCGGTAACCTCACTCACTCGGCGAAACACAACGCCCTTCTAATCGGTCGGCAACGCACTTGTGACTCCTGTGGTGTTGCAGGTGTCCATGGGCGGTGGTAATCGTTTACCATCAGGCGATCCGTCTGCTCGTTTGCCCTCTTATCCCATAAAAAAAAAGTTGAGTAATCGCCAAATCGTCAAATCGCCTTCAAAACATAAAATATGTTAGGTACACAACAGTTTCGGATGTCGGTGCCTTCGATTTGGTTTGATCTTTTGCATTTTTTTTTTCGCCAACGACTTCCGAAACTTTTGCACCTAACATTATTAATTTATGTTTTTGAAGACGGTTTTTTTATTTTTTTATTCGTGATAGGCTTACGCTTGACCGCCAGTTTGCCTGATGTTAAGCGATACTGCGATCTACGATGGAGCGCGCTTGCCTAGAAGAAACCGATTCACTCGTGATTTAAAGACACCCAGATTATATCTATCAGGGAAGACCCACTCGGGAAGTGCATGCCATATTTCAGCAGTACGCATTATAAAAGTGGACTTAAAGCGTTTCGTTCGGGCTTTTGGAATGTCCTCCGTGTTTTACTTTTTGTTAAAAGTTATTTTATTACAAAATTTTGAGTGGAGGGTAGAATTATGCGTACCTAGACGATTTCATCAATTCTTCCGTCGTTACGTATTATTGTCATATTTTATGAATTTTGTGATCTTCACAAAATTTGATTGGGACTACAATGGCAGTATACTTTATCATATAAAAAAATTGGTCCACATCGGACGAAAATATAGGGAAACATACTTATAAAAAATACAGACGAACATGGAACCTCCTTCTTTTTTTGAAGTTTGTTATGGGTCTGGCAGAGCTTGAATTGCCCACAAAATTCGAGAAATTCGGTCAGCCGGACTCTTAAAAAGTAATAAAATCTTCATACATAAAATCGTACATATCGGAGTTTGTACGACGCGGCCGTGCGATCTATATCCCAAAAGAGAGAGCGGACTCATGAATAACATAATACCCCATCAGCGGGGGTATATTACCTGCTACCTCGTATATTTTACCCTGCTTTTGTTTCTCCGCCAGAAGGAAAAATGTGGAAGGTAACTTAATGAACTATATATACCGAATCTGTTTTTTTTTTATTTATTACTAGCGTCCCGTCCTGGACACACGGATATGTTTATAAATTATAGCCTATAGCTATAACTTTCTTATATAATTCCTCTTAATAATCGCCGATATTATTTCAAAGTCAAAATCAGTCAAAATGTTTTATTTCAATTAGACCACTAAAATAAGTACTTTTGAAAAGTCAAAACCAGTTGCACGGTTCCAAAAAGTCGGTCTTATGGAGAAGAGCCGGCAAGAAACTCCATAAATAAGGAAGATTAAAAAAAATGGCTACAATATTAAGCTTTACATAGCTTTCTTTTAAATAGTTGATGAGAATTATGGAGATTGCATATAAGATTTATTCATTATATATAAAAAAACACACCACGGTGAATATTAGCGAGTAATGTGAGATAATGAGTTTATCCATGTATACAGTAAACGCTCAATAGTCCATAAGCACGCTAAGGATTACATTGCTATGAACAGTACGAGCGAGCTCGTTACAGCCAGTGCGTGTCACTCGTTAACGACAATGAATAGAAGGTCGTAAGTCCAAACTAAAAGTCAAGCTATTGCGTTGTGAGATTGCTTATGGCCTTTTGGTCGCCACTGTACTTGTTCGATCCTAGTTCAAAAACCAAATTTTTAAAAAGGAGGTGTTGATTAATTCGTCTTCACTGTAATTAACACATCGAGACCGCTTCGTGCCTCGAAGAGCATGTGAAGCCTCTTTCTTGGTTGTTATACGAACATCTATGACAATCGTGAGTGGTAGTTAGAAACCCAAACAACCTGACGACCAGTCTATCCTCAGGATATCAGTATTGCCCAGAAATAGGGTTGCGGAGGTCTGATGGCAGTCGCTTCGATTAAAATATTGATATTTATCCCATCTGGTTAGAATGGACGCTGACCCCAACATGGTTGGGAAGAGGCTAGAAAAATGATGCTCGTGTATTTAATAGTTTTATTATTTACTGGTTTCTTACACTCAAGCGAATAGAAATAAAACTACGTTTTACGGATTTTATGTCTACGTGTGGATGCTAGAAAATCCGAAACGTCGGGAATTAAATAATATCAATACAACGCGATAAAAACCTTAAAGAGAGGTAGGGCATAGTGGAATCGAATAATTCCACTCACAGTTGGAGCTACCCTACTGGGGAAGTACCTAAACCTTGAAGAAAATCGTAGCCAAATGACATTGCTCCGTGCTATGTTGTGTTCCTAACGGTGAGCAAGGTCGCCAGAGCTCCGCGAGGAAGTGTTGTGTTGGCAGATAGTATAAGCATCTCGCTATTGTCTCCTATGCTGCCAGCCCAACCATTCCTCCTTGATTTACAGGATCGACAACGTGCGAGTGATACCCTTGGTGTTGCAAGCGTCCATAGGCTACGGTAACCGCTTACCATCAGGCGGGCCGTATGTGGCAAACAAGCATTAGATATAAAAAAGCACTTAGTGGTATCAAAAAATTAGTTTTATTTCATGTTTTGATTTTGATTTTTTGTCCACAGGAGCCAATGTCGTACCACTGGTGGTTCAACAGCTCAGCCCATAGCAAACACGAGCTCACCACGTCGCCGATGACCACTGTGCCTAACATGCCAGGTAATTATTTTCCATATCCATCCATTCCTGTTGCTCGCGGTTCATTAAAATGATTTAATTATAATATAATATAATTATATAATCTGCTAGATTTCCAACAATTTCCAAAACGCTGAGCTGGTAGCCCATTTGGGGCAAGCAGTCCGACAGCACATCCTGGTGACCTTAATTTATTTGTACATTTCTTTTTTTTTATCTGTGTGTTGTACGGACCTTGTCTCAATAAATGTGTTTTTCTTTCTTTCTTTCAATACAACTGTGAATACGTACCACATCGAATTTCGTGTGATCTGAATTGTGTGAATTTTGCCTGATGCGCGTAGTACATACTTATACATACATACCATCACGCCTGTATTCTCCGAAAGGTTAGGCAGAGGCGTACTAATGTGCACCCACAGTTCGCCGGTATGTTTAGGTCCTATGTAATAGGGGGCGAGCCTATTGCCATTAACCGGGCACAAATCCAGACTCCGAGCTGCTACTGAGAATTTCATAGAAAAACCCAATAACACTTTTCTCGACCTAGGGATCGAACTCAGGACCTCTAGGACCAATAGACTAATGAGGTAGTACAAACATACAAACAGATAAACAAATAAAAAGCCGAGTAACCGAGCACTAATCCCAAACTCCGAGCTGCAAATGAGAATTTCATAGAATAACTCATTAACACTACAAATTACAAAGTCTGTATTTGAAGGGTTAAACAATCTAATCGTAGGGACAATTAATATCTAAGTCTAAATAAATGGTGTTTGTTTTAGGCACATACATTTACATGGTGAACACTTCAGCGGACTACGGCTGGGTGCAGTGTGCTGGATCCAACTCTGTGGGGCGGCAGACGAAGCCGTGTCTGTTCCACATCTTGCCCGCTGGTGAGTGTAGTGCCCAAAAGCTTTTTTTTATATTAAAGACACCTCCCACACTAGAGAACAAGCCCTGTTTTGCGGGGGACGAATGCAAGGTACGATCAACAATAGAGTTAGATATGCAGTCAACTTAAGACATTTTTGTTTTGACAAAAATATTGTGTAATAATAATCATGTATTGTATTATTTTAAAAATTCGATTTAAAGAGAGTAACTCTCTGTTACCAAACTGTTGGGGTCGTTATTATTTTGCTTTCGTGATTATTATCCTTATTGATTTCGATATTTTTACACAAAAACACTCAACTATGGGTCCGGCGGAGCTTGAATTGTCCACAGAAATGTAATAACAAAATAAACTATATTCTATCAAATTATGTTATTATTCGGATTTGGGTACCCGTTAATCTAGGTTCCTACGATACTATTTCATCTAATACTACCTCACTGGAAATAAAAGACCGGAAAATCGTTCCAAACTTGGTAAAGTTATCAAAAATTGCATTCGCTTGCATTTATTTCCAGTGAAGTATTTTGGACGAAATTATAGAGTAGGAACCTAGATTAACGGTATCGGAATCCGAATAATAACAGAATTTGAGTACATTGTGTTTGGATTAGGATTTATTTCGGTATTACGTTACGGACTCTAAGTTATTTTACCCACGCGACCGTTCGGAATGACAAGCTTTAGACTCTCACAGTTACAAATTACAAATTGCGTATAAAATAAATAGTGACTTACAAAAGGGAATGCTAACACCCCTGTAAGAATAACTGTATACTCCAAAATTTATATTCTTTCAAACAAGTATGTACTTCTTGAAATCTCTCGATATAAAAGGAAAAAACAATAAATTCAGAAAAGCGTAGTCAGGTCCGAACAAATCAAAAGGACCTCTTGGTCGTGAGTCTAGACGAAATACGACTTATTTCGGAAGCTTGTACCAATAAAATATGAATATTTCTGCTCGAGACGTTTCTAGAATATTGATGTGTAATGTTAAGTATGTGTATGCTTGTAAAATATACCTAGCTGTTTCCCACGGTTTCTAAATAACTGCTTTCATCATCCTTCCACAATATATACTATCTATATTCTTTCACGATTTTATCGCCATCTGTTTAGCGTGAAAATGTAACAGACAGAGTTACTTTCAGATTTATGAGATTGTAAATTATGTCGCTTGTATATAAGACCTTTATATTTTTTTATTTCCGGTAAAAATCAAGGCAATATTCAGTCACTTTGATAAAAGATTATTATCATTATCGCAAAATTAACTAAAAATCAGTTGGTCGCTACTAATGCCAACCCGCATTAGGCTAGCGTGCCTAACCCCTCTCATTCTGACAATAGACAGCAGTGGGACAATAAATGGGTAAAAAAAGTAAACCTATTAATGAAATTACTCGCAAAATCGAGGTATACAGATCTATTTATTGGTCTTATTATAATTCCGCCACTTTATAATAATAATTATACTCTTGAGATACAGGTCCCCACCTAGTTCAGGACATGGCTTAAATTTTGTACTTCCACCGACCATCACAAAAAAACTATGTTGTCACTAATTGTAAACTTTTGTGACCTATGAAAATTCAACCTGTGTATGGATAGATATTAATGCGTAATATTTCTCTGTACAGATAAGCCATCTACTCCTAAGGCGTGTGAGATCACCAACGTGACGTATGACTCTTTAACACTCAATTGCACGCCGGGACACGATGGAGGCATCAGACAGTCATTTTTATTGGAGGTAAGATTTTCTGTACACCTTTAGTTGTAGAGTAAGCGCTACAACTCACTTAATAGTAAAAATACTTATAAAACATATTCTACAAAGGCAATCCAGTAAGTATCAACTGGTTATTATTATTTATTTTTTTGTCATTCCTGGCAATCCTGGGTTTGATTTTCGAGTCGAGCAAAATGTAGTAGCAGCTCGTACCTTGAATTAATGCCCAGGTAATGGTAATAGGCTCGCTCCTTAATCCATGGGACCTAAAATATACCAGCAGACTATGGCCATACATCAGTAGGTTACTACACCTCTGTATATCCGTTTGGGCAATCTAGGCCATCGTGATGGAATGGTGTGTTAATATCTCAATAATTTTACTTCATAATTTTAACTGAAAACAAACAAACAATAACATACAAAAATGTCGGTACAAATTGTTGTGAATTTATATCAGAGTACAAAACACAGTATTGCCAACATCCAACGGCAAAATTTGTGTTGAAAATCCAGAAAGATTAACATTTTCAACAAATATTTGTCACTTAGACTAATTAGTAAGTATACAAATTTACTGCATGTATGCACAATGTTATAATTAGTTCTAAATTAATAAATATTTAGGAACAAAATCACTGAAATAGAACTACTTTTTACGGATTTTATCGCGTTGTATTGATATTATTTGATTCACGACGTTTCGGATCCTTTACAGCATCCATGGTCACGGGTGGACTAAGTTGTTTTGCTAACAGCTACCTTACATTTTTGTCAATTATTGGCGATCCGATTCACGCAGAACGAGCTCACCGTATCCTTCGGTCTTGCAGTTTTGGGCTTGGATTTTGATTTGCAAGCAAGCAGGTGTTAAGAATCAACCATTCTCTATTGAAATTTGGATGTTTTTTAATTTCAATAGGCTCGCGAATCATCCTGGGAAGGAATTGGTTTTCTGACTTGTGGTTTATCAAATCTGATGTAGTGTCTGAATCAAATATAATCAATACAACACGATAAAATCCGTAAAAAGTAGTTTTATTTCAATGTCTAATATTCGCGTAAGTGTCAGAACTAAAATCACTACCGTAAAATTACCGTAAAATAGGTTTTAGTCGCTACTGAATCACGCTCCCTGTTAATCAGGACCTGTAGCGTAGCAGTCGCATCAGACTAAACTTAAAAAAAAAAAAATACAATCATTATTTAATTTATCAGGGATAAAACAAATCTGAACAAAAACAAGACACAAAAATAAAAGAAATTCCAAACACAAATGGGCTTATTACCTCAATTTCTTTTAACAAAAAGAATTCTATCTTTTGTCGAAGGCTTCATAAATTGCGTTAGAGATATCAATAGGGTTCGATATGTCTTATTAATGTCACTTTACTGAGAAAAATAAATCTTGAACGACGTAAAAAATGTTTTGGTAAATAAATATATCAGTACTTACCTCAACAGATATAAAGAATAACATTTTTTTGTCTCTTACGATGTTTTGACATTATTAATGTAATATAACATAACATAATATACCATGACACTTGCAGATCCCGAAGGGTTAGGCAGAGGTGTACACCTACAGTTCGCCGGTATATTTAGGTTCCATGTAATAGGGGGCGAGCCTATTGTCATTAACCGGGCACAAATCGGTCAATAGTTGATCGACTGATTAATCAAGAAGCGATCAATGTGTTTTTTTTTTGTTGATTATCTGGTTAATGAATTGCGGATTTACTTGCACACCGTGAAATTAAATGGAACTTAGTAGGTAATTTATTTATTTCAACCAAACTTACAACATCATTACGATATTGCGATATTGTAGCTAACTAATACTAAATCTTAAAAAAGAAAAATATTATATTCTATGATAACAAATAATAAAAAGTGCTCTAATTGTGAATTCTCTCAAAACACAATAAAATAAGTCTAACTACTCTGTTATAACGTTAAGAGTGCGGAGTGCGCGAGTAAGAGCGCTTCGTTTACCAGCCTCGTGCGACCGCGCGGCACTGACGGTGGCCGCCAGCGCCACACATATTTATCCAGAACACATAAACACACCAGCTCTAATATTTCCATATTATGTACCTTTCTCCTCAAGACTTTAAATACATACGTGACTAGCGCTAATTCTCTTCTAACCCTAAGCTCATTGTATCCCACTTATTAGGATAAATAAGTGCATATATAAGTACCTAAAAAATAAATAGGAACAACTTTTACTATGGGACCGACCCTGAAATATGAAAAAAAAAATCAGTTGTTCCAAACATTTTGATAGTAATGAATACTATGATACAGCTATTTTTTTTCATATTTCAGGGTCGGTCCCATAGTAAAAGTTGTTCGTATTCATTACTATGTTCGTTTTGCTGCGCCATTTAAATTTCACGGAGTATACATTTCCATGTATTTGTGACATACAACTAACAGTTTTCTATTAACATTTTTTCTATTCACGAATAACGGTAGCAGTAACGCAACACTAAAAAAGTATAATTAATTAATTATTCTCGTGTTCTAAATTTTCTTTGTTACACAGAATCTTATAATTAATTTGTCGCGTCTATCAAATTTCACCCTGTATAAATAGGTAGTCCTTTTTTACCGTGTCCACAATTTTTTCTTTATTCGTGATAGTCTTATTTACGCTTGATTGCCATCATCCTGAACGTAAACATTGCCCCATTTCCAAACAGATCTTCGACATGGCAACAGGCCTCCTTCTCCGCAACGTGACGAGCGATGACCCTGAGTTCGAAGTGGCAGGGTTGTCAGCCAGCAACTCCCTCGCTGTATCAGTGAGAGCTTTCAACAGAAAGGGCTTTAGTGAGGCTCTAACTCTCACTTCAAGCTTGCTAAAGTACCCACAGAGACATACAGGTATAATAAACACTTTATAATACTTATTATTTGTATAGTATGAAACTGCTTCATTAGCCTAGTGATATAAGGTCCTCGGTTCGATTCCTAGGCCAGTGTTATTGAGTTTTTCTATGAAACTCTCAGTAAAAGCTCGGAGTTTGGAATTTGTGCCCGGTTAATAGGAATAGGCTCGCCCACTATTACATGGGACCTAAACATACATGCGAACTGTGGGTGTACATTAGTACGCCTCTGCCTAACCCTTCGGGGTATACAGGCGTGATGGTATGTTATGTTATTTTTATATTATGTATGAATTGTAAGAATAGTTAATAGAATAGTTAAGGTAATAGTTTGTAGTTTATCTATCGCTGTGGGAAAAAGGCGTGTGTGTATGCATTCCTGTGTGTATGTACATATGTATATATGTATATATGTATTCTTAAAAAAAACTTGAAAGATAAAAGCAACAGTTCTTCCATCAGCGCAAGTTCCCGTGAAGGTGGAGCTGACGACGGTGCTAATCATAGTCTTGGGGGCTGTTGGCGTGATAGCCGCCATGACAGCTGTGTCAGCTATTGTGTTCTGCTGCAAATACTGCAACAAGAGAGAGAGTTAGTATTTATTTATTTATTTATTTATTTACACAAGGCACATCAACAATATAAACTCAAACATTGGTTAGTAGCAAAATACAGAGACAAAGACTAGTGTTTATATCAATTATAGATATGCACAACATTTAGGATAACATTTCACAGTAGTTATATCTATATTATAATTATATTAAATAAGCTGTTGTTAATTTTAAATAATAATAACGTTAAAAATGAACTAAAATTGTATTATAATTTGTAAAAATAAGTAAGAATTAGTAGAAATTAATTAATATTAGTTTCGTTTTAGTATTGGTGCTAATATTTACTCATTTATACGCGAGACAACCCTAGCAGTACTAGTCAACTTTTACAAATATGAACACAATTTCATTTAATTTTTTCGATTCACTGTGGACATTCAAAAAACCCGAACGAAACGCTTTAAGTACTTTCACTTTTATCATGCGTACCGCTGAAATATGAAATGCGAATACAGTGGGTCTTCCCTGATAGATATAATCTGGGTGTCTTTAAATCGCGAGTGAATCGGTTTCTTCTAGGCAAGCGCGCTCCATCGTAGATCGCAGTATCGCTTAACATCAGGCGAATACGAACGAATAAAAATAAATTATAACTTAAAATAAAACAAGAGAGTTATCTTATAAGGGTTCCTTTTTTACCTTTTGAGGTACGGAACCCTAAAAATGTTCAGGCGATGTTTTGTTGTTAAATCGGATACACAGGATAATATTTTTAACATTTGTGCTGGTTTTTTTACACTATGTATGTAGCAACAGTATGATTTTTAACACTGTCCACAATACAGTTGTATTTTGAAACTGGGGCGACAACGAGATCTTCCTTTATTTAACAAAAATATGACGTCATGAAATTGAACAAGAAATAGAAAAAATATTACTCTAATTAGCGACCCGCGGTTTCACCCGCGCTGCTCCGTTCCTAAGAGGCGTAGCATGATGTTATGTAGCCAATTACCTTCCTCGATAAATGGACTATCCAACACAAAAAGAACTTTCAAAATCGGTGAACCCTACAACCTCACAAGCCCACAAACTTTACCTTCTCAATACTCAATTCGTGTATAATACCTTTTTATAATATTAAACTATAGATTTGACCAATGTTCAAAATAGCGTAGGTATGTGAAAGCCGAAATTATGATATCGAAGCTACCTTCGTACATAAAACATTTAAATTACTAAATAATTGAATATTTACACAATTCAATTAAATTGAATTCATAATAAACAGACGAGCTGTCTCGATTTCATCATTTGGACGTCGTAGTAATGTAATTAATTTGCATCATAATTATTTCCAATTAATCTTTAAAATATAATTACTGCGAAACATTTCAATCGAAATATCAACGCAAGCTATTGTCTTCATAAAATTTAAATTTACAATCTTCGTTAATTCCGTTTATTATTGCATATTGAATATAAATTAATAATTCAATTCCCCAGGAAAATATAAAGTTGTGTCTTTTTCAAATTTTTCCCTTTGTAAATTAAAACAAAACATCGCCTGAATTGTTTGCAATTAACAGTAATTGATTGGGACTTTCCTGGAATTCTGTTTTACAGGGAAACATGAAAAAGACAAACGACACCAGGACGAAACATCAAATATACCTCTCACTGGTACTAAAGAATCGGAAAGCGTTGATAGTTTAGGTGAGTAAAATTAGATGTAGCTTTAAGGATAAGATTTTATAACGAACTAGCTGTTACCACGGTCTCAATCGCGACCTTTCCCCCTTAAAATGAGAAATCTGAAAACTCTTTCTTAGTGCTCGTCTACAGTGCAAAAGGTACCAGCATGCAATATTTCAGGGATCTAGCTCCCGTGGTTTCGGCTGTGCGTTGATACGTCAGTCAGTCAGGTTCTTCTTTTTTTTTAAAAAACTAGTTGTACCAAAAAAATGACGGACTTTTATAGAAACTTTCAACCGCTTTTCGCCACCTTAGAGGTTCCATTTCCAAAAATCCTATCTTATCGGATGCCTACGTCATATAAAGAACACACCCTCCAAGTTTCCGTTCGACCAGCGGTTTAGGCTGTGCGTTGATCCGTCAGTCAGTCATTCAGGACAAATAATTTCATATGTATTGATAAATATATATAAAATGCGCCCGCATTAACTTGCCCGCATTTTCACTGGCATCCCAAAGGCCTTTTTGAGATAGAAAGTAGCCTGTGTCCCTCTCCAAGATCCAGTAGTCATTTTGTCGAAAGAAACAACAACGAAAGGGACACGAACTGCGATTCTATTTGCTGCTTACTGATTATTAGAAAATGGTTTTACCAGCTTTTACCATTATACTGTAACGGTTTGAGCTATAAAGAATTATGAAATAAAAAATGAGTCAGTAAACTTACTTTTAGTACTTACTTATTTGTAGATTGGTAGAGAATTTATTGTTGTTTTTTTATGGGATAGGAGGGCAAACGAGCAGACGGATCGCCTGATGGTAAACGATTACCGCCGCCCATTGACACCCGCAACACCATACGAGTCACAAGTGCGTTGCCGACCTTTTAAGGGGATTGGGCCTCCGGTAACCTCACTCACTCAGCGAAACACAACGTAAGCGTTGTTTGACGCCGGTTTTCTGTCGGTATCACTCCGGTCGAGCCGGCCCATTCGTGCCGAAGCATGGCTCTCCCACGTAAAAATTATATATTGTATAAAGTATTTTTTTTTTGTTAAAATCTCCCGTGGTTTAACAATGTCCTTTGAAGTGGCTACCGCCGCTTCAAAGGACATTGGACTCTAGGGTGTCGGACTCATTGGACCGCAGCCTGCCATGGCCGTGGTGAATGTCGCGAATCTCATGGCTAAGTACGGTTTTTGGTCGGTAAGAGTCCGACATACCCTGCCACTTCCAAAGAGTGGCAGACGATCTAAGAGGATTTTCCGTACTATAAAAAAAGGGCGTCGGACTCGTGATCATGTTATAGCCGGTTCGAAACCCACCCACTGCAGTACCAACGGGGTTCACGTCGGTACTACGGCAACTCGTAACACAAGCGTTTAGCTTAGCACGAAATGTTAACATGATAATATTAAAGTGCGACCCACATCAAGTTTTTTCTTAAAAAAAATGTTTCCACAAAAATTATCACCTTCAGAGAATATTTTCATCTTCCGATACTTAATTAAGTTATCTTACTTTCTTTTTTATATTAATAAGTAGTCTCTTATTCAGAGGTACGATAAACGGGTTTCCCTCTACAAAGTGCTTTGTACGATTATATTTTGAACCACTGAATAGACATTATCTCCAAACGGTTACGCAAGACAGATAAATCTTTCGTCTAATCTTACAAGCATCATATCTCATTTCATAGTCTACTTTACCTAGCCTAGTGACGTCACAGTACCAGGTATCTGCAGCTTAGCTCCATATATAACTGTACAGTAAAGCTAGGCCGTAAGCCTCCCTGACCGCTCCTAAGACCGCTTGAAACCAAACGGGCAAAAGCCAGACAAATGAATTACTAACCCCGGCGAGTCACTGATAGTGTTGTGAATATTTAATTGGAATACCCGCAGAATTGTGTGCGTAATTTGAATGGGGTCCCTGGTCCTTAGAGCCTGTTAGCGGGGTTAGGGTTGTGTTTGGTCTTTTGTGGCGTTTTTGAAGGGATTAAGTGAAAATAATCTCAAATTGGTGGATTTTCCTTACTATTAACAGGGCTCACTTTGAAATAAGTAGTAATTTTATATTCTACTAGCCGACCTGCGAGCGGTTTTACCTGACTTGCTTCGTTCCCAAGAGGCGTGGCGTGATGTTATATAGCCTTCTTCGATAAATGGACTATCCGACACAAAAAGAATTTTCAATTCGAACCAGTACATCCTAAGATTAGTGCGTTCAACCAAATAAACTTTAGATTTATAATATTAATCTAGAAGTATCAGCGACGTTAGATTTATGCCCAAATTAATAGTAATATACGACAGATGTCATTGAAGTCTTACCATAAGTACTTCTTAAAAATATCATCACTATAGATGTGTTTCTGCCCAGGCATTTTGGGCCAAAAAATAAATGCTCTGGCATAAACCCATCTCTAATCATCACCTATGAGCTTGTTTTGGGGTATATTTTTCGCCATCGAAACGTTTTCGACAAAAGCTTTTGCCTCTAAATGTTTGTTTTATCATAATAGATAACATAGAATTTTCATTTCATGAATACACATTTTTACGGGGAATTTGTGTAACAAAAACACTCGTAGCGGTATTTTAATTCTTCATAATTTTACCTACAAAGGCTTTTAAAAATTAATTTCAGCACCGAAAAAATTTCATTAAAACAAAATTCACTCGGCCCAATAAATTCCTCTTCAAAAACAACAAAATCAGAAAAGGAGCCACTAAAGAGAATTTATTATCTTTTCCTTGCAGATAAAAACCCCGATATAATACCGCTAGACGGTAAAATAAGTGACAGCTGTTCAAATAAATCTTCCACGACCGACTACAGTTCGATACGACCGCTCATATCGAAGACGACGGACAAATACGATATGTCGACCAACTGCGACCGATTTTACGACCACAACATCGATCCTTGCAACCAATACATTCAAGTGCGGCCGATGGAGTACAGACGGCCAACGTACGCGCCAACGTTGCAAATGCCCAATCTTGGTCCTAGCATACAGAGTTTGGGGCCAATGAGCAGCTTGCATATGGCAAATGTTGGACCAAATGATTGTCATAGACAGCCTTACGATAAGGTGTATGAAGATTGGTTGAAGTATAAGAATGCTTTGCCATTGAACACTAGTGGTTTGGTGAGTATAGACTTGTAATTTGGTATAAATTTATGCTATAAGTATAAAGCATAGGTTAAGAGTAATATTTACCCTAAAGTATTTATTTTTCTGTAAAAATTCAAGTCAAAGACCTTTTTACCAAGAAATAATATACATATTTTATTAAACAATAGCTGTTGCCCGCAGTTTCACTCACGTCCCAAAAAGATTAAAATACTATAAGCCCGATTTTAGGCAACGTATCAAGGTGAAACATGCACTAGATTTTAATTCAGACGTCTAGCAATACATTTGTGAAAACTTTATTCAATTCCATGCAGTAGTTTTGGCGTGATGCGCGTACAAACATAGACAGACATAAATAAAAAAAAAACATTTTGGTTTCTGTTGCTCTGATAAAGACCCCCATATTAGTTTTTCTTTAATATCTATAATGTATAGACATCGGCCTGTTACAATTTTATTATAGGTATAGATATAAGCCAGAGGTGCGTGCCTTGGATTCAAACTCGAGACCTTTGACTTGGCAGTCCTATGGTCATATCACTAGGCGAAGTCATGTGCGTATTAATAGTCAATTATCACGCGCTTAAACGGTGAAGGAAAATATTGTGAGGAAACCTGCATGTCTGAGAGATTTTCTCGACGGCGTGTGAAGTCTGCCAACCCGCATTAGGCTAGCGTGGTGGACTATAGCCTAATCCCTCTCATTCTGCGAGGAGACCCGTACCCAGCAGTAGGACAATTAATGGGTTGATTATAGATATAAGCCACACTTTTGTGAAATCAGATTAGGTAGACACCTAGATTAACGGTATCCGAATCCAAATAAAACAGATTGTATCATAATTGCGTTTGAATAGGCAAATCAGCGTCCACCAGACCCTTAACTAACCCAATTATTTCATTCTAGCTACCAGCAGAACAGTTGCTTCCACCGGAGTTATACGCAACACCACCACCACCAGCCCTCTACAGCAACCCCAACAGAAATCCGTTAAACCTGACTCAAATGCCAGAATTGGAGCCGCGGTACCATCTGGAACCCAGGTCTCTGGCAATGGACTCCAGAAGTTGCTCCAACTCGCCCCCTGTGAGATTTAATCCAGAGAATAACAGTGTTTACTTCAGTAAAGGTGTGATGGATAGGACTACGAATACTCTGCCACATTTGAAGCCTACTAGGATAACTGGTAAGCATGTATTAAAAAAAAAATGAACAATAATTAGGTAACTGTTCGTCTAGTGATACCAAACGTGACTGCTACGCTAGAGATCCTGAGTTCGATCCACAGGTCGAGCAAAGTGTTAATGGGTTTTCATGAAATTCTCCAGCTCGGAGTTTGGATTTGTGCCCGGTTAATGGCAATAGACTCGCCCCCTATTACATAGGACTTAAAACATACCGGCGAACTGTGGGTGTACATTAGTACACCTCTGCCTAATACAATGCAAGCGTTATGTTAAAATACTCTTATTATAAGCTCACTCAAACTTGTGTTCATCTCTTGCGCAATTTTTCAATTCTTTATTAATTATTCACACGTTGAATAAAATTGGGCAATCACTAATACGCACGATTCAATCTAAGATATCTAGTATATTTTCATTATAACCTGACTCTCTGAACGCATCACAGCTCTGCAAGGCCAAAATTGACAAATTTTGACAGTTAGCAATTTACTAGTAACTTTACGGTCAAGGTCATTGCGATTATTACTTCCCTAAACTTAATTGAAATTTTAATTTGGCAGAATACTTCCACCTTCAATTTTAACTATCGGATTATTGTTGAGTCCTGTTTGATAAATTCATATTCTCCGAAATCAAAAATGACGATACAATGTTGTCCTCTTTATTCACGGAAACTTTGTAAATTTCAACGAACGGAAGTCTGTTTCCGACTTTAATGGTTTAACAAGGTACAGAGTTATGAACTCGGCAAGATATCGTTCTGTTATTTAACGGAAACGATTTCAGAAAACATTCAGCAGTTTGAACTGTTTTTTTTCTGCTACCTGCTACTGATATTTTAGAAATTGAATATATACCATTAACCGGGCACAATTCCAAACAAACTGTTACTGAGTGTTTTGTAGAAAAACCAATGATATTTGCTCGGCCTGGAAAACGACCAGGAATTTTTACGAAGGGGAGATTTGTTTCACAATTAATTCTATTTAATGGTAATTCACACAGACGTTACTAGAAAAAAACCTACGGGGGATATCGGCGGGGCGAGTAGGGACTACGTTTACAAAAATTAAATTTATAAAAGGTTGTATTCTTCAACGAATTTGATGAAACTGTTCTAGAACATTTTTTATCATTCAAATTTGATTTTTTTTTCACAGGTAATTCACCAACAAAAATGCAAAGTGAGCCAAAATGCGTGACAAAGTCCACTGACACTGCCTTAGAACACGCAAAAGTGAGTAAAGAGTGCGAATGAGAAAAGTATTAAAGGACATACCTCAGTACTAAATAAGGCCTATAAACTGTGGACTGGGTATGGCCTCAAACCTTTCTGACATTTCCAGGCCATTGGCCTACTTGTGGACTCGTGGTGTTAAAAAACATGTAAAGTGTAAATTTAATGTGATAAAATTCGGTAAATAATCGTTTTGGAGAATTTGGACCCGTCCGTTGTGAGTTTTTCAAATTTTTGTCTCGTTTTAATGTGTGATTAATTTGTTTTATTTCTGAATCGATTTATTTTGACAAAAATGTTTGAATACATTTTAATTGAATCGACTTATTTTTCAACCAAGGAAGCATGATTATCTTACTGTTTTATTCTTGAATCGATTTATTTTGACAAACATTTTTGAATAAATATATATGAATCAATTTATTGGTGTGTGGTTACCGATTGTTATTATTTCTCAAAAATACTATTTCAAGATAAAATTCTGTATTATTGTAATAATGAACGATGAATGTCAATTGGATAGATGGAAAAATAGTTTGTAAAATAGTTTTGCATCTTCCATAAGATGTATAAGACTGAATTTGTGTATAAATTACACACATTTAGGAGAAACAATGATGTAATTACAATTGTAATAAATTATTATTAATATTAATACAACTTAACATAAACTGCTAAACGAAATAAATTATTCAATCTTTTTTTGTCAAATATAATTAATTATTTCATTTACAGAATTACTTATTTAAGATAATTTTGATTCAACTGTTGACAAAAATATGACTAAAGGAGACTTAACAGTTAAAATAAAATATACATAGATTGATACATTGTTTGTAAATATTGTAAATATTATGAGTATGTTATACGAAAAGTTGCCATACTAGTTAAATAGTTAATAACATGTATCTAAAATAATAATTACTGTCGCAAAATCGAGCTTTTAAGTTATGGATGATAAATTCCAGTTAAATTTTGTGTTTGTAAAAGTAAAAAAAATGTAAACTGTTTTCTTTAATAATACAGAGAATTAAAAAGTATTGACACTTGAAAAGTGATGTTAAAGAAATCGTATAGTATGATAATATCTACGGATTGTTGATTAAAAATATTTCGGAGTACCTATTGATGGCTTGAAGGGAAAAGCGATGTTGTTTGAATGTAAATTATATAAAATATATATATAAATACTTTATGTGATAACTCGATATTTAATTAATGATTTCTCAGTTCACGATTTTAAATAATTGCGTTCCAATTTGGCCTAACTTTATATTTATTTATAACTATAAGTTATATCATTTTAGTTACACAGATGCAATAAAATGTAGGTAGGTACATAAATGTTGTTAGAGTTGAAAATATAAAACACACGTAAAGTTTTCAATTGTCAAAAAAAGCAACGAGAAATTATGAATATAAAATAATTGATATCATTTTTCGATTATAATTATATAAATTTCGTGAACTGAGTACTGAGATTAACAATATTATGATTGATTTTACAATTTAAAATAGCTTTGCATTTAATTTTAATTTAATTATGTTTGTAACAGACCAAAATTCACAGGAGACTAGGTTTATATTAGCTTATTATTTTGATTGTAACATATAGTACCATGACTTAGATTTTATAGATATTTTCAAAGTACAGTCGCTTACAGAATCATCTATGTTACCATTGAAACTTGGAGTGTAGGATTTTTTAATATTTAGCTGTCAATATTTTTAAATTTTACTTAATTTATTAATAATAAATTAAGTAAAATAATTTTATTTACATTTATTATATTATATTACTTTTATATTATATTATATTATTATATTACATTATTATATTATTATTATTTTATTATTATTATTATATTATATTATTATATTACATTTATTACAGCCCACTGGCTGGCCATATTTGTAAAAGAACCGACAACTGCTGCGGTAGACGAGTTCTCGAGTGCAACTCCGGACGTCCTCCGGCAAGATGGAGTGATGATTTGCGAAAGGTTGCTGGCGAAAACTGGATGCGGTCAAGCCGAGGACAGGGTGACATGGCGCTCATTGGGGAAGGCCTATGTCCAGCATTAGACTAGTATGGGCTGATGATGATGATGATGAAGAATTAAATCCAGAATAAACTATGTATGTACTTTTATGGTATATTTTTCAATATGTCAAACATATATTTTTATTACGTAGAAAATATGTGGGATTTTTTAAAACCGGTTCTGTTAGCGACTGCAACTTTTGCTTTGAGCATTTCATTATTTTTTAATAACAACTAGCATTTTGTAAAAACATTTTTAAGTGAGTATTTCGTTTTTGTGATGTAAAATTCCTCTGGAAATAATAAATGTGAGTTTATAATAATTTATGTGTTTTATTAATATCTGAAATTCGTAAAAGTTAGGTTTAGGAGCAGTTATTTAACTGTTTTTTTTTATAAATTAAATTTGCCTTCACATTTTTACTAATTGTTTACTTTCAATCAGGCGGGTGGGTTCGCTGTGGCTTAGCGGTCAGAGCGTCTGGTGTATCAAACCAGAAGACGCAGGTTCGAATCCTGCTCGCGATTGAATTTTTCCTTTACTAAAATAACTTTATAATCTTAGCATGGAAAATGCAAAAAAAAACAAAAATATATGTTTTTTTTTTAATCTAAAATAATTACACGTAATGTAACGAAAATGAATATGCGTATTATTATCTACATAAATAACATACTATCACGCCTGTATTCCCCGAAGGGTTATGCAGAGGTGTACTAATGTACACCCACAGTTCGCCGGTATGTTTAAGTCCCATGTAATAGGGGGCGAAGCTATTACCATTAACCGGGCACAAATCCAGACTCCAAGCTGCTACTGAGAATTTCATAGAAAAACCCAATAATACTGCTCGACCTGGGGATCGAACCCAGGACCTTTAGCGTAGCAGTCGCGCTTGGAATAATATATCTATCTATGACTGCCTCATTAGTCTAGTGGACTAATGAGGCAGATAGATAGATATATTATCTACTATAATAATTATATCTGCCAATGACGATTGTCATATAATAGGTGTTCAAATGACAACCAGGTCCGACGGCTTTACGTGCCCACTGAGGCACGATTATGTACCTTCGACGAATTCGATTTAAGGTATTATTTTCTCCCTGGTAAAACAAATTATTCCCTTAAGACGAAACTTAAACATTCGTAACTTCCACTTCGAATGTACCTAATTCCAAAGTTGTCAACAAAATGGAAAAATATACTTTTTTTTAACTTTATTTGGATTCTTCAACTCTTGGGTAAGAAATTATAAACACATTGGTAGCGTCGGTAACAACGTAGAATTTGATTTTCTTAGGTTTCACTTAGAAACTTGAAACAATTGAACCCGACTGTACTTTTTCTGTGTAAATATGTTTCCTGCCTCAATAGCCTAGTGGTTCTAAGCGCGACTGCTACGCCAGAGGTCCTGAGTTCGATTCCCAGGTCGAGCAATGTTATTGGGTTTTTCTATGAAATCCTGAGTAGCAGCTCGGAGTTCTGAATTTGTGCCCGGTTAATGGCAATAGGCTCGCCCCTTATTACATGGGACCTAAACATGCGAACTATGAGTTACTTTAGTACCTACGCCTCTGCCTAACCCTTCGAGGAATACAGGCGTGATGGTATGTTTAGGTATGTTTCCTGATAGTATACTATATTCCTGATACAATTTATTTTTGTTTGTATGGGAAAATCGGTCCGCCGGACTCTTAACAACGGAGAACCCAAAGATGACAACGCGCGAGTAATAACCACTGGTGTTGCTGGCATCGAGGCTGCAGTTATCGCATCCTTCAGGCGGACCCTATGCTTGTTTATCATCTTAGAAACAATAAAAATTAATGAAATGTATAGAGAATCTCCTCCTCTTTGAATTACGTTGAGAAATACCCACAGTTTCGATAAAAAAAATATTCAAAGGCCTTAAATTCTGTAAGCAACCATTTCAATGAGCGTTTGGGACCGTTTTTTAATAATTTACGGGCCATTAGAATTAATTGGCGAGGTGTTAAAGATAATGAGGTCAAAAAGGTTTAAGGATTTCATTATGGTTAAGATTATGGGTTGTTAGGCCTGGGGCCGTATTATGACGTGTTAACGCCATCATTTTTATGTTGTGAGAAAGAGATGCCGCTCTACATATTAAATAGCCTCATCTCTTACAACCTAAAAATGATGGCGTTAACACGTCATAATACGGCCCCTGTAGCCTTAGCACGAACAACTTGCGAAAAAGTATTCGTATCGTCACGATGGAGGCGCTGGTCCAAATCTCATACAAATTGGTCTCCATGACGATACGAATACTTTTTCGCAAGTTGTTCGTGCTAAGGCTAATCTCTTTCAATTGCAAGATCAAAGTTGATTAGACTACGATACCCGATTTTGCCGGACTTGGTTTAACAATAACGGTAAGATACCGCACTTTATGTGATAGTGCAATGATAGCCTAGTCGAATGACCGCTGGGCTGTCAAGTTTAAGGTCTCGAGTTCGAATCGCACACACTTCAAACTTTATGAAAATGTGCGTTAATTATCACGCGCATATACGATTTTATTTTCATCTAAATTGAAAATGATTAAATAAATAGAACCGGATCTCGGTCGATCTCAACCAGCACGGGTCGGACAGGGTTTTCTTAATATATTGTATAGAGCTGTTGGTACAAGCTGTAAGGCATTCCCATTTGCAACCAACGACCACAAGGCACTTAAACATGTGCAAATTGCTGGCTACACTGAATATACTGAAGTAATGTGGTCGCTTGCAGTCCGGCTAACGGTTACATACCACTGTTCCACTGTGCACTGGTTAAAATACGCATAGTAACTGCATACTATTCTCTACTACTACTCGCCGCGTGGGGACGGGTTAGAATAGAAATAGGACAAATAAGCATACGGCCCGCCTGATGGTAAACGGTTACCGTAGCCTATGGACCCCAGCAACACTAGGCGTATCACTCGTGCGTTGCCGACCCTTTAAATTAAGGAGAAATAGTTGGGCTGACAGTACCTATAGGAGACATGCTACCATGCATCACAGCGACAGTTTCAAAACACCACCCGTCCCACACGGCCTGGCACACACTGGTCTGGCAGTGGCAACGATAGGAGACAATAGCGTGATGCTTCTTATACTATCTGCCAACACAACGCTTCCTCGAGGAGCTCTGGCGACCTTGCTCATCGTTAGGAACACAACATAGCACGGAGTTATATTATTTGGCTACGATTTTCTGCAAGGTAGCGGTACATCCCCAGTCGGACAGCTCCAATTATGAGTAGAATTGTTCAATTCCACTATACTCTATCTCTCTTAAAACTCAGTAGGTACGGCAGTAATCATGAATGCGAGACTTTTACGACCCCAACTGTCTTTACACCATGCTTTTTAATAAAATTCACCACTGCAAAACAACTTCAGACGCGTACAATTTGACCGAACTGTCCAGTCCTCTACAAAGTGCATTAGCCTATCCCAAACCAAGGCCATTAAAGTTGATCCCCTAAATACCCAAAGCCGGAAGAACACCGAAAGCATTAGTTCTTGTTATCACAAGTAATGTCGCGACAAGATCCCGAGGAGCCCTCGAGGTAAGCGGCTACGGGGTAGATAAGATTATCAACTGTTATTTATAAAACCAAGGAAGCTGGGAGACGGTGTTGCCAGGGTTATTGGGAGAAATTGGTAGGTTTTATGGAAAAAAACTAGCTAATTTATCCACGGAGTGTTGTGGTGTCTTTTTTGCCAACGCAAAGCTTTTAAGCACGGCTAGAAATCCTGGGTTCGATTCTCAGATGAAGGAAAATTTTATCAAATTTTTATAAGTTTTATAAGAAGATAGGAACGAATAGATACCACTATTCGCTCCGCTTTTACCTTACATTATGAACACTTAGTGAAACGGGACGGTTACTAGTTGCAAGTAAAAAGGATTGCAATTGCTTCGTTTTTCGTTTCCTTTAATCGGAATTCTGGTTTTGCAGCATCGAATAGTACGAAGTTCTACAAATTGGACGTTTTAAGATGCAAAATGGATTTTTTACAAAATACAGAATGTATAGTTATTTTAGTAAAGGATAAATTCTATCGCGGGCAGGATTCGAACCTGCGTCTCATGGTTAGATACACCAGACGCTCTGACCGCTAAGCCACCGCGAGTCCCACCCGCTTGATCGAAATTTGCCTTCACATTCTGAATTTACGTCATAAGGTGACGTTGGCGACATCTATTGAAAAAGCAAGTTACCTTGCTCATCAACCGATATGACTTACTTTACAGTTAGTTCGATATCGTACGATGCCACCTTACGTTTTAAATATCTTTTTGTGATTATTTTGCATTTTCCATGCTAAGATTATAAAGTTATTTTAGTAAAGGATGGTTGGATCTCTGGTGTATCCTAACCACGAGACGCAGGTTCGAATCCTGCCCGCAATTGAATTTTTCCTTTACTAAAATAACTTTATAATCTTAGCATGGAAAATGCAAAAAAATCACAAAAAGATAGTAAGTATAGTCAAAATAATTGTGCGCGTCTGAATTTATCAGCAAGTGGTTTGTGTATGTGAGAATTTGTGTTTGTAAACGCACCTACGATACAGGAGAAATCCCTACTGTGGGGCAACGGTTTTATTAAACATAAAACCGGACAAGTGTGAGTCGAACGCGCCCACCGAGGGTTCCGTACAAACTTGTAGGTACATATTTAGTTAATTACAAATGTATAGTTTTCAGATTTTTCCTTATACTTGTAGTATAAGACGTATTTGTATTTGTACTTGCCAAGTTTGATTTTTTCACAGCTTCAAAGGACTGTAGACCTGAGTATATGGTTTTAATTACAACTCAATACCTCGATACCACGCGTTCCCGAGATAAAGGGTTTGAAAGACAAACGGACGGAGGGGCGGACGGACAGACAACAAAGTGATCCTATAAGGGTTCCGTTTTTTCCTTTTGAGGTACGGAAACCCTAAAAAAGATGTCGGTATAAAGACAATTTGGATTGTAAATGTTTCTCATTCGTGATTGTCGTTACTGATTTTGATATTTTAACACAAAACACTAAATTAAGTGATTTGACCTGCGCGGCTATTCAATTCCCAGCCCGACCAAAGTGTTATTGGGTTTATATATAACATTTTCAGTAATAGCTCGGTGTTTGGATATCTGTATTCCCCGAAAAGTTAGACAGAGGCGAACTATGGTACACCCACAGTTCGCCGGTATGTTAAGATCCCATGTAACAGGGGGCGAGCCTATTGTCATTAACCCGGCACGAATTCAAAACTCCGAGCTGCTACTGAGAATTTCATAGAAAAAAACCAATAACACTTTGCTCGACCTGGTAATCGAACTCAAGACCTCTAGCGTAGCAGCCACGCTCAGGACCATTAGGCTAACGAGGCAGTTATAACGTTATGTTAAAATCTCCTTTTTTCCTGTAACTAAATAAAAATAAAGATACCATCTTCTACCCTCCGGTAATCGCGCCAAAAGGACAAAACTAGTACAAACTTATACCATCACAAGTCTGCAAAGCCTTCAGGCGGAGATAAGACCCCCCTTCTCACACCCCCAAGAGTTCCAGCCACCGCCGCAGACCCCCTCGGACGGTGTAAAACTTCCGCGACACAGCACTATTTAGGTTTCAAGTATTTTACATGTCTCATATTTTTTTAACCGACTTCAAGAAAGAAGGAGGTTCTCGATTTGGTTGTATAATTTTTTTTAATGTTTGTTCAATGTTTTCTTAATGTTTGAAAGAAAGAAAGAAAAAGTATTTTTTATACAACCACATTGACATTGACACGATGAAATAACTAATTAAAAAAATAAAAACATTACCACACAATGAAATAGAACTATTTTTTTTTTTACTCTAGTATTACAATATCTACCTAAAAGCTGTAGCACGGACTAAGTGCCTACTTTTTTTTTCTGTTGAATCAATAACTTTATGTAGGTACTTTCCGTTGACCCAGAATATTGAAATTTGGCAAGAAGCAATGTTATAAGCACAATAAAGGAAAAAATCCTAAAACCTTAAATTTGTAGTGACATCACAATATAAATATTATTTCATGATAACATAACACACCATCACGCCTGTATTCCCTGACTGATTGGGCAGAGGCGTACTTAATGTACACCCACGGTTCACCGGTATGACTAGATCCCATGTTATAGGGGGCGAGCCTATTGCCATTAACCGGGCACAAATCCAGACTCCGAGCGGCTACTGAGAATTTCATAGAAAAACCCAATAACACTTTGCTCGATTTGGGGATCGAACCCAGGACCTCTAGTGTATCAGTCGCGCTTGGGAATACTAGACTAGTGAGTTCCAACGGCAGATTTAAGTTTGGTACATAGGCTACAAGTTTGTACGGAGCCCTTAGTGCGCGAGTCCGACATGCACTTGGCCGGTGTTTCTTTTAATTAGATATCTATAACATGTGTTTCATGTACAGACAGAGCTAATAATAGCTGTCAATGTATGTACAGATTAGTTACGACCTTAAGACGAACTAATTAAAGTGACAAACAATTGGAGAAAAACTACTCTTGGAACTCGAATGAATAAGTCGCTAGATACTACGATATGCTTCGAAATAATATTGTCATGAAAGGAGAAAGAAAGAAAAAAATATATTTCCTTAAGAGTCCGGCGGACCGAATTTCTCTTACAAACGTAATACCGAAATAATTCGTAATTCAAACACAATTTAATCAAATTGTGTTATTATTCGGATTCCGATACCGTTAATCTAGGTTCCTACGTTTCCATTTTGTCCAAAATACTTCAATTCAAATAAATGTAATTTTTGATAAAATTACCAAGTTTGGAACGATTTTCCCATTTATTATTTCCAGTGAAGTAGTAGTAGACGAAATAGTACCGTAGGAACCTAGATTAACGGTATCCAAATCCGAATAATGATACAATTTAATAGAATATTGTCTGGATTACGATTAATTTCGGTATTACGTTTTTGTGGGCAATTCAAGCTCCGCCGGACCCTTAACAACAAGGGCACACAAATAAATATATATATAGCAAGCATTTAAAATAAGATTATGTAACACGCCTGTATTCCTCGAAGGTTTAGGCAAAGGCGTACTAATTTAGGTATACCCAGGTGGGTCTATTGCCATTAACCGGACACAAATACCAAACTACGAACTGCTAATGAGCATTTCATAGAAAAACACATTGATCGACCTGGGAATTGAATTCAGGACCTCTAGAGTAGCAGTCGCGCGTGGGACTTTTTATACCACTAAGGTGGCAAATAAACATACGGCCCGCCTGATGGTAAGCGGTTACCGTAGCCTATGGACGCTTGCAACACGTCCCTACACGAAATAAAATGACTGAGAATGCTACGAGAAAAGTGTGGGGTTACATGAATGGATAGGATAAGTATGTAAGAAATAGTTTGAATGTGGCACTAGTTATCATAGGCATGCGCAAGAGTGAAGAGCATGTTACCAGAAAGGTTTCGCGCATGAACGTGGATGTATGTAAGGGAAACCAAAGAAAAGATGGATGGAGTGTGTGAGTAACAATATAGCTACAAAGGAAGCAAAGGATGAGATGACGGTGATAACGGTGATCGAGATATATGGAAGAAAAAGACAGACTAAGTCGACCCCAAGTAACTTGGGATAAGGGCAGGAGGATGGAAATCTGTAGAGAGGTCAATTCTGTACATGAAATATATTTCCAAAATAACTATCAGCGGGTGGTTAGTGATCGATACTGACGCCAAAAATGCAATCAGTAAAATTTTTGTCTGTCTGTCTGTCTGTCTGTATGTTCGTTATAGAAACAAAAACCACTCGACGGATTTCAACGAAACTTGGTACAATTGTTCTTCATACTCCTGGGCAGGTTATAGTATACTTTTCATCACGCTACGATCAATAGGAGCAGAGCAGTGAAGGGAAATGTTGGGAAAATGAGTGATTCATGAGAAAGGTTTCAAGCTATAAAACATCACGCTACAACCCTTAGGAACGGGGCAACGCAGGTGAAACCGCGGGCGAAGAACTAGGGAACAAAGTAACTATTCGACGCGGACGAAGTCACTGGCAAAAGCTAGTATAAAATTAAATGACAAAATAGTGAGCACCCCTAGTACTGCATAAGTTGAGTGATACGTGAAAGTCATAGGGACAATCACTCTCAAAGCTGCAAATGATAAAATTGTAGATAATAATACGATGTGTCGGAGCGAGATATACCTAATCATTCATTTTAACGAAAGGGTTCTTCTGTTGTGATTGCCTCATTAATCTAGGTCTTAAGGGACAGCTGCGCTAGAGGTCCTGGGTTCGATTTCTAGGTCGAGCAATGTTGATTGGGTTTTTCTATGAAATTCTCATTAGCAGCTCAAAGATGGATGGGAATAAGCTCACTCACAATTTCCATGGGACCTAAACATACCGGCGAAATGTGGATGTATGTTAGTACATCTCTGTACATTTTTTTTTATTCGTGATAGGCTAACGCTTGACCGCTAGTTTGCCTGATGTTAAGAAACATACATACAAATATTACTAATAAAAATTCGATTGCAGTGCCACCTACCGGGTCCAATTGTGAATTTAAACCATCCAAGGACCCACTCAAATACACACAAAAAATTTCATGAAAATCGGTCTAGCCGTTTAGGAGAAGTTCAATCACAATGACGCGTTCAAGAAAATTATATAATATTAGGGTTTAAAGAATTTATTCATTATAATTTATACTCATAAGAATATGGTTCACTTACAATGAGATATAAGTAAATAAAATATAATATCTTTTTGTGATTTTTTTGCATTTTCCATGCTAAGATTATTAAGTTATTTTTTAGTAAAGGAAAAAATTCAATCGCAGGCAGGATTCGAACGTCACCTTATGACGTAAATTCAGAATGTGAAGGCAAAATTTCAATCATGCGGGTAGGGTTCGCGGTGGCTTAGAGGTCAGAGCGTCTGGTATATGAAACCAGAAGACGCAGGTTCGAATCCTGCCCGCGATTGAATTTTTTCCTTTACTAAAAAATAACTTAAAATATAATAGTAATATCTCTAGCGTATCTATTGTTTTACAGATAAGTGCATACTATATTAAACTTAAATAAATTAACATTTTAAATATTATTTCTAATACGATGCGCTGGGTGCGATTGCCAAATATTAACAATCTGTATAATAATATTGTTACGAGCTGGGGTTCGGGATAAATTTAATTAACACCAATTTCACCGAAACAACAAATACTTTAATTAACTTGACAAACACACAACAGAAATTACAGAGAAACTCACTACACTATCACTTGTCGCACTATAATGTCACACTTGTAATCGCTTAACTCCGTTTCGATATTCACTTTACCGTGTCCAGAACTAAACTGCACTGGCCAACCCTCACGACCAGAATTTATATGAGTCACGAAGATTCTAGAATCGAACAATCTCGATAGGTCCACAAAATACGAGTAGGTACTTGATCGTCTATTGTTTACGGTTATTTAACCCGGCTTTCTTTCGAATGTTCTACGTGCTTCTACGACTTATCTAGAATCTTCGTGACCCATCTCCGTACTTCTAATAGTTATTCGGCGTAACAATATCTATGTTAATAATATGAATAGTTCTATATTACGTCCTCTTTTTAATCTTTTTGGGCCCATTTCCCAAGCATATAAACAAGAATCTTATACATAACATTATTGCATATAAAGTAAAGAAAGCAACGACTTAAAAGTTCTCATAAAATGGCGGAGAGTTACAAAGTTAAAAAATAATAAATTGGTTAATGTTTGAACTCTCAGCGATTTTTTGCGCACATTTTTCATTTAAAGAATATAAAATTACTAAAGCGTAACTTTATGGCATGTTCTAGGAATTACACTGTAATGTAATGGTAAATTCTACGAAAAGGTTTAAATACCAGGTTTTTGGGAACGTTACTACATCGCGAAGTAATTTTATCGTCATGAGAGCTGTTTTTTTAAGTTTTTTTTTATGTGATAGGACGGCAAACGAGCAGACGGATCACCTGATGGTAAGCGATTACCGCCGCCCATGGACACCCGCAACACCAAAACCGGCCCATTCGTGCCGAAGCTTGGCTCTCCCACGAAGAAAAGAAATTGAAATGTTTGTTGTAGGTATTACTATCAAGTATAAAATACTGTTTGCTCATAATTCATTTTTTGTGGAAAATTGGTGAATAATTACTTTTACGTGGGAGAGCTATGCTTCGGCACGAATGGATTCGACCGGAGTGATACCACGGCCTCACAGAAACCGGCGTAAAACAACGCTTACGTTGTGTTTCGCCTGTGAGTGAGGTTTCCGGAGGCCTAATCCCCTTTTAAAAGGCCGGCAACGCACTTGTGACTCCTCTGGTGTTCGGGTGTCCATGGGCGGCGGTAATCGCTTACCATGAGGCGATCCATCTGCTCGTTTGCCTCCCTATCCCATAAAAAAAATACAAGACTTGGCGAAAACACAAGAATATTTTTTTGTTGTTAAGAGTCGCCGTCGTCGTATTCTTTAGGAAGGATTGGCCCAAAATAGCCTTGAGTCGTGAGGAGTGGAAAGAGGGTAGGGAGGCCTTTGCCCTGCAGTGGGACGACAACGGCTGAATAATAATAAAATAATAATAATAATAAGAGTCGCCGGACTGAATTTCTCTTACAAACGTAATACCGAAATAAATCGTAATTCAAACACAATTTAATCAAATTGTGTTATTATTCGGATTCCGATACCGTTAACTTAAATGCAATTTTTGATAAAATTACTAAGTTTGGAACGATTTTCCAGTTTTTCAGTTCCAGTAAAGTAGTAGTACACGAAATGGTAGTGTAGGAACCTATATTAACGGTATCCAAATCCGAATAATGACAGAATGTGATAGAATTTTGTCTGGATTACGATTTATTTCGGTATTACCTTTTTGTGGGCAATTCAAGCTCCGCCGGACCCTTAATACATAAATGTAAACAATATACGTACATATTATTATACTTATTTTTTTTATAACAATATAAGTCAATTCTACTGCTTATGTTTAAACTTGCTGTTACATTTCGGTGTGATGAGCGTCCATACAAGTGAATGTATGTTCTCCGTGAGATATATTAACGGATATGCCCGGCAAGTGCCATTTATGAAACATAAGAAAATACAGTGTGGACAACTAAGCTAGGGTTGTCAGTCTAATTATTTTTATTTCATTGCGTGATTATATAATAAAATTATGTACACATACTTTATATACTTACAAATATGAAATAAACATAATTAAATTGCGCGAAGTAATCTAAAAAGAATAAGGGTACCTCTTCCATTTTTTTTAAATAAATTTAAAGCCATATAGGAATTACTATAAAGTTGCCTGAAATAAACAGCACTCTTTTTATTACTTATTTATAATTGGATTTTAACCCATCTTCAGTCTTCAGAAGCCTATAAAATTAAGAAGTTAAAACAAGTTATTATTATATTTCATTTTTTCAAAACCAGTTCAACCCTGCCCGCTGTTGAAAATTTGAAATCACGGCCCGCGTTGCCGTGAAACTAAAGTTGAAATTACAAAAAACTGGAGCTTTTATTTAATTTTAACCGTCGCGTCGCTGTCGGACCGAACGTTGAAAAGAATTCTCTTAAAATATCACTACAACTAAATAAATATAACGTTCGTGAATGTCTATAACATCGTATGTTTTTTCGTTCTAAAACAATTTCAAATATTTGAATATCGAACGCTATTGGCAATTTGGTGAACCCGGATTGAAACGATGATTTTAGTTTGACGGTTGAACTAATAAATCGTTTAAAAAAACTGATTTGGATTGGATTTTTTCGTGGAAAGTACTGGTATCCAGTATCCGTATAGATAGTTCTACTGATAATCGGTCAGAGTGTAGTTTCAAGAAAATTAGCACAAAACCATGAATAGATTTATTGACAATATTATTGTAAAAATTTTAATTGAAAAACTTATGTAACGTTTACATTATTCAACTCTGGACATGACTATCCCCATAACCCTCAAATACGCATTGATACACACAAAACGTATAATAAAACTCCCAAACAAAAATTTGCACAAATCCAAACAAAAGCCCAATTGCAGCAAAAATTTCCATTCTAACACAAAAATATTATTCTATTTTTGCACTAAAAACTAAGCATGTACTTACAAATTTGAATTTCAACCCTATCGCTGCGGATGAAGGTTTGAAATTTGATTTCAGTTTTCGCTCATGCATAAAGCGCATACTACATTACATTTTATTATGGATTGAAAACTTGGCATTCCCATATGCTAACAACCATTTGTTTCAAAACTGTGCAAGTTAGTTGTTTATCGTTTTGTCGCTTTCAAATGTGTGTTTATTTAGGCTAAATAACAGTTAAGGAATGGTGGGTTTTATTTACGACTAGCTGGTGTCTGCGGTTCCACTCGTAAGCCAGAAAGATTACTTCATCTATAAAAATAAAACTTGTCCCTCTCAAAAACATAGACTATTTTTGATTGAAGATTAATTTAACGATGTTTTGTTCCAAAAATGTGGGCAATTTTAAGATTATTTTTCTCAAGATTAAATATAGAACAGAAAAGATCAGTGACAACGTTACCTAATATTATTAAAGAACATTTTAAAAATAGAATACTTAACAGTTTCTAGGTTTTATATAACAAAAAAAAATGATTAACACAAAAATAGCGGGATAGCAATACTTGTAACGAAAATCTCTCAGGTATAGAGAAAATCATTTTTCGAAAAAAACTGAGCGTACATTAAGGCGTGGCTTATTTACATTGCGAACCTTTTTCAAGGGAGCTTTTTGAAGGGTTACGCACAGATTTGACATGGTGACTGACGTATCAGTGCCATAGGAAAAACCGGGAAAGGTAGGCGATAAAATAGAGCGAAGATATTTGAACCTTTACATTGGTCTAGACTCTAGTGACTGTAAGGATAACTGTTCACCGTGAAGGCCTGGCAGGCTGGCGATTCCAAAGTCGGAAAGTGTGGGTTTTCTGGTGGAAATTATTAGAATTCTAGTGTTTAGATTTGTGTTAGAAAAATGTCAAAAAGCTCGATGCTACGTGAAATCCAGAAATATTTACACTCTCGTCTAATCTTGGGTTAAAAACAGGCAATAGTATTAATAACAGGAACATTTCAGGCAGCAGATCTTTAGCAATTTTGTAATGTAAATCATATTATGATTCAACGCAAGCGGCAATTTTAACCCTCCAGAGCAGAAAAAGAACAATGATATTCAAAAAATAAAATATAAAAACAGATAACTACTTCAGTTAGCAACATCCCAAAACAATTCCGTACATCAATAATCAACAAAATATTCCAGTCAAAGATTAATCAAAAAACATTTCCTGAGCCTAAGCAAGGGCGAGAAAATCTTTCGCAGAAAAAGAAAAAAAGTTTAAATTACTTATGCTCGGCAAAGCATGAGAAGCATTGATCGATCGACTTGTGATTGTGACTATTGAAGTAACATACTAAATAAAAGAAGAAATGATCTCTAAAACTTGTTGAGTGGGACTCAACAAAAAAATTTCAATATTCAGACAAAAGTCACTTACCAATGCTTTACTGATTTCTGTAATGCGAATTTAAAGAGATTCAAATAAATCTTCTTTCTACTTTAATCTTTAAATTGATATCGCAGCCCAGTTGGCTTGTTTAGTAATAATGCTTAGCAGGATGCTAGTTAAACGCCATTAGGTTAGAATTGTGACCAAATAACGCACGAGCTGAGCGTGCAAAGCGAACGTAGCCGAACAGGATTATAATAATTCAAGCATTCGCAGCCTGTTCAATAGGTATTTGTGGTAGTAGACATGCTGAATGTCATTCAGGCTGCTAGTTAATTGGCTAGGCCTGTTAATTTGGAAGTCTAATTAAACTAATTAGCAGCGACATTGATATTAATTTTATAGGAATAACATAATATCACACCTGTATTCCCCGAATGGTTAGGCAGAGCCGTAATAATGTAGGTACACCCACAAAACCATGGAATGTTTAAGTCCCATGTAATAAGGACATGCCTACTGCCATTAACCGGTTACAAATCCCAAACTCCGAGAATTTTATAAAAAATCCCAATAACGCTCGACCTGGGAATCGGAGCTAGGACCTCTTGCGTAGCAGTCACGCTTGGGACCACTAGACTAATGAGGCAGTTATAAGAATATTTATGTACCTACTTAATATTAATAAGAATAAAAAAACATGGTTTTTGGTGCTCTAGGACAATATACCTCAATGGTTCTGATTGCGACTAGCTAGCTGATAATTCAAATACTTGTCTTCCAAGGATGAAATTTGATTCACATAAAAAACGTATTTAGGTCGGCAGTGAGAGGTTGAGATGGGATAAAAATGGCCGCGTCGCCGCATTATCGCAGTCAATCGCACGTCAATTCCTAGGTTTAAGATATCTTTTTCTTTGAAAATGGAACGATAAGAGATTTAGGGATGTCAGCTAGAAAAGTAATAGTTTTTTGTTGATTTTACTTGGTTGCCTGACAGCCCTAGGATGTTTAACGAATATAATTTTTCGTATAATAATGTTAACCAAACTCGTAGGTATATTGCCTAATCACGTAAGTTGTAAGTATTCGATTTCCAGGTCAGAAAAGTAATATTGGATTTTTCTATGAAACTCCCAGTAGCAGCTCTGAGTTTGGAATTTGTGCCGGTTAATGGCAACAGGCTCGCCTCCTATATCCCAAACATACTGGTGAACTGTTGGTGAACATTAATAGGTACGCCTTTGCTTAACCTTTCCGGGAATACAGGCGTAATGGTAAGGGGCTCTAGCGTAGCAGTCGCCTTCAGGACCACTACAAAAATGAAGAAACTTTTTGTATTTTAATTGTAGAAACCAATGACATGGTAGAAACCAATTTTTTGTTTCTTACATAAAACATGGCGAGGCGTTGAATCTAGCGAACTTTTATAACAATACTAGCGACCCGCTCGCGGTCTCACCCGCGCTGCTCCGTTCCTAAGAGGCGTAGCGTGATGGTATATAGCCTATAACCTTCTTTGATAAATGGACTATCGACAACAAAATATTTTTTTTATGGGATAGAGGTACAAACGAGCATCCGGGTCACCTGATGGTAAGCGATTACAGCCGCCCATGGACACTCGCAACACCAGAGGAGTCACAAGTGCGTTGCCCGTCTTTTAAAAGGGAATTGGGCCTCCGGTAACCTCAATCACTCGGCGAAACACAACGTAAGCGTTGTTTGACGCCAGTTTTCTGTGAAGCCGTGGTATCACTCAGGTCGAGCCGGCCCATTCGTACCGAAACATGGCTCTCCCACGTTAAAAGATTTATTCAATTCCAACCAGTAGTTCCTGATATTAGCGCGTTCCAACAAACAAAGAAACAAACTCTTCAGCTTTATAATATTAGTATAGATATAAATATATAACTAATTAAATCTGCGCCGCGAAACTAAATACTTATTTCAAAGAAAAACTTAAGAGTAAAGTGAAAAATAACACCCTAAAACAAACATTATAAAAAGTACACAGATCTCGTCTAAAGTTTTTCACAAAAAAGAACTTAAAATGGGCCTCAGATGGTATGAATTTGATTGAAAAATAACTTCTAGAAACATTATTAAAGTTGAGGCACGTTTCTAAAAGTGTTGAAAAGGTCAGGCTATTGATGTATTATATAACATGTACTACATGTTAATGTAGTCTCGACTAATCTAGTCTGTCTTTTACGTGGGAAAGCCATGCTTCGGCACGAATGGGCCGGCTCGCTGGAGTGATACCACGGCCTCACAGAAAACCGTCGTTAAACAACGCTTACGTTGTGTTTCGCCGAGTGAGTGAGGTTACCGGAGTCCCAATCCTCTTTTAAAAGGTCGGCAACGCATTTATGACTCCTCTGGTGTTGCGGGTGTCCATGGGCGGCGGTAATCGCTTACCATCAGGTGATACGTCTGCTCGTTTGCCTTCCTATCCCATAAAAAAAATGTAGGGATAGCCTAGTGATATGACCATCGGACTGCCAAATCAAAGGTCTTGAGTTCGAATCCAATCGCACCTGTGACGTTAGCGAAATCATGTACGTATTAAATTAATTATCACTCGTACTGGTTTTTGACATTTCCGCGAATATTAGACATTGAAATAAAACTACTTTTTACGGATTTTATAGCTTTGTATTAATATTATTTAATTCCCAAACAAAAATGTAAGTAATTGTAAAATTAAGACTTCCAACAACTTTGTCTAATCGTGACCATGGATGCTGTAAAGGATCCGAAACGTCGGGAATTAAATAATATCAATACAACGCGATAAAATCCGTAAAAAACAGTAAAATTATCACTCGCTTAAACGGTGAAGGAAAACATCGTGATGAAACCTGCATGCTTGAGAGATTTTCTCGTCGGCGTGTGAAGTCTGCCAACCTGCACTAGGCCAGCGTGGTGGACTATAGCCTAATCCCTCTCATTCTGAGAGGAGACCCGTGCCCAGCAGTGGGACAGTGAATAGGTTGATGATGATAAATGATAATAATGACGTGACTACAAAAAGGCTTTACTTAACTTTTTTTTATACCAATATTGTGGCAAACAAGCATACGGCCCGCCTGATGGTAAGCGGTTACCTTTGCCTATGGAAGCTTACAACACCAGGGGTATCACTCGCGCGTTGCCGACCCTGTAAATTAAGAAGGAATAGTTGGGCTGGCAGTATAGGAGACATGCTGCCATGCATGACAGCGGCGGTAACAAAACACCACCGGTGACGAGCTCTGGCGTCGACCTTGCTCACCGTTAAGAACACAACGTAGCGCAGAGCTGTGTTATTTGGCTACCATTTTCTGCAAGGTGGAGTACTTCCCCCGTCGGGCAGCTCCAATTGTGAGTGGAATTATTCGATTCCACTATAACCTCTCTTAAAACTATTAAATAAAAAATCATATCATACAGTAAAAGACTTATAGACCACAAAATATACATTACAGTTCATATAATTTACATTTAAACATTTATTACAATTTATATAATGGCAACTATTTAAAGGTACCTTTGTTACATAAAATAAAATACCATCACGCCTGTATTCCCCTAAGGGTGAGGCAGAGGTGTAATAAAGTGCACCAGAATGTTTAGAACTTATGTAATAGGGGGTGACTCTATTACTATACTCTACCGAGGACAAAACCCAAACTCCGACCTGCTTCTGAAAATTTTACAGAAAAACCCAATAACACTTTGCCCCACCTGGGATGTAAATCAAGGAAATATCACCAACATTTGTACAAATTAGTCCCAACATTTACAATCAATGGCGATACACTGCAGTGCACACTAATATAACAGCACATCCCCATTATTCCACGCGATCGCGCCTGTAAGCTTGTATCAGATAATTGCATTGACGTGTAAAGGTTATTAGTACTATGTACTGCTTCACCGTTGATGGATTTATCAATGATTGAAAGTAAACCTTTAAGGAAAATTGCACCACGATTTCCATGCAAGTTCTTAAACGTAACATCAAAGATATCATAGGACAATGGACGTAAATAGTTCCAGCTTATAGGTTTGAGACTAGGGCTTACGTGGGAGAACCCTCCTTCGACACGAATGGGCCGGCTCGACCGGAGGGATTCCACGGTCTCACAGAAATCCGGCGTCAAACAACGCTTACGTTGTGTTTCGCCGAGGTTACCGGAGGCCCAATCCCCTTTTAAAAGGTCGGCAACGCAGTCGTGACTCCTCTGATGTTGCGGGTGTCCATGGGCGGCGGTAATCGCTTACCATCAGGCAATCCGTTAGCTCGTTTTCCCTCCTATCCTGCCATGCGGCGTTAATATGTATTCGAGAAGCCGCCATTATACATTAAAAAATAACCTGCTTTACCGAGATCTTCACATTTGGTCTTCTGAAAATCGGTATTCAGCCAATCAAAAGCCGCTTCTTGGTATTTTGAAATTCTGCATTTAGCACCACCTTTAAAGTAATCATAAAAAGAGGTAAAGTTTGTGAGTCTGGATGTTTGGGGTAATCTCCGCTACTACTGATCTGATATGTTATTTTATTTTATTTATAAAATAAATAAAATAATATACCTTTCCTATATATATGGCATTTTAATTGTTATTAGTTTAAGTTATATTGTATTGTGTTTTAGTAACATACCATCACGCCTGTACTCCCCGAAGGGTTAGGCAGAGGCGTACTAATGTACACCCACAGTTAGCCTGGTATGTTTAGGTCCCATGTAATAGGGGGCGAGCCTATTGCCAATAACCGGGCACAAATCCAGACTCCAAGCTGCTACTGAGAATTCCATGGAGAAACCCAATAATACTTTGCTCGACCTGGGGATCGAACCCAGGACCTCTAGCGTAGCAGTCGCGCTTGGGACCACTAGACTAATGAGGCAGTCATTATTACATAATAATAAGTCTTATAAAATAATAGTAGAGTCACACAAAACTGTAAGTTTGACTTTATTTTTATTCGTGATAAGCTTACGCTTGACCGCCAGTTCGCGTGATGTTAAGCGATACAGCGATCTACGATGGAGCGTGTTTTCCTAGAAAAAACCGATTCACTCGTGATTTAAAGACCCATTATACACATATTATTGATCCCACATATCTTTGGGAGCAATAATATGTATAATTTAACATTGAGGTTAATGGAGAGCACCATAAATATTTTAGAATAATCTATTGTGGTTTTTTACATACATATATACACTCACGCCTTTCTCCCACAGGGGTAGGCAGAAACTATAGACTGCCACTTGCTACGATTCTTGCATACTTCTTTTGCGTCGTCCACATTCATACATCTTCTCATACATACACGCCGGTTTCGAGTGCTACGCAAGATCGGCGTATGTCCTTCTAGGGCGACCTCTACCGGAGCTGCCGCTGACATTCGCTTTATAAATTCCTTTCGTTAATCGTCTTTCATTCATTCTTTCAACATGTCCAAACCATCTCAGCATATTCTTTTCAATACGCGTCACTACCTACATACATCATCTTTCATCCCGCAACGTTATCTCATCACACTGTATTTTTTTTTTCAATTTTGAAATTCATTTTTATTAATATCTGTTCTGATGTCTGAGAGTAAGCTGCAGAGTATATCCTCAGTATATTTGGTTGTTGTGAAAGTGTGCACTTTTGCCGGCAGATGGCACAATTATAAAATTAAACATTGCGCACGCGATTATCCCCCACGATCATAGCCTCTGAGTCCTAAACGCCATCTGAAATTTGCTCCCTCTATCTCCGATTTGGGAAGCTTAATGAAGACCAGAGATAGTCTGCAGGGGAGCTTATATTTTGAGGAATTTGTGGCAATATCAGCGGTGGCGAGGGAATACTTCGACGCTTGTATAGTTAATGAGACAACGCCAGGGAATAAGGTTGTATGCCAGTCGATGATAGGCGAAGCGATCTTGAAGCTATACGGGTCAGTTTTAGTAATAATATTATTGACAGAATGGTTGAAAACAAACGGAAATTGTTGAGGTCGTAGAACTCCATTCCTGTATTAGTCTGGATTGATACCATGGCATTACCAAATATTCTGCTCCAAAATAAAGATGTGCTAACATCATTGTGTTCAGGTTTCAAAGCTCACATAGCCAGTAAAACTACTGGGCAAACGAGACTTAGCAACTGAGGTCAATATGACAACACTGGTGGCGTTACGTTATGTTGCTGGCGTTTGCTGCGATTGCCACTCTATCAGACGAAACGTATAAGATAGAAAATTGACATAACAGTAACATTTAAAACACAAAGAAATTAGATTTTGAACGCTCGGACAATTGTCTCTTTATACCGCATTGTATCGCCTCACTTGATTCTACGGCACCATCCCTAACTAAGTAATTCGGTATCGCCGCAATGTAGATTTTAGACCCGAAGCCGTGGCCCAGTTTGCATTACGGGTCTTACCTTAAAGTATGAATAATACAAGCCACAAAACACTTTAGTAGTGGATAAGATATTTTTTCCATTCAATTTAATTTATTTATTTCAGAAAATTTACATATGAGCTATAAATTATACATATATTAATTTTAAATTAATTATCTTCTACGAAACATTGAAGCGGCGGTAGCCTAATGGCTAGGGCGTCGGACTTGTGATCATGTGGTTGCCGGTTCGAAACCTACCCATTGCACTGCCGACGTGTACCCTCTGTCTGTTATATGACCTTAAAAATATTTATTTTATTCTGTATTTTAGTATTTGTTGATGTAGCGGCAACAGAAATACATTATCTGTGAAAATTTCAATTGTCTGACTATCACGGTTCATGAGAGGCCTGGTGTCAGACGGACAGACAAACGACGGACAGACAGCGGAGTCTTAGTAATACCTTAGTAGAACCCTAAAAAAGATAACGTAGGGTTTAATGATTGGTTACAATTCCAAACTTCGAGAAAAAGAAACACAAATCTAAACTCCGAGCTTCTACTGAATTTTTTTTTATAGAAATACATAATTACACTGAACAAGAAGCGGCGGTAGCCTAATGGCTAGGGCGTCGGACTTGTGATCATGTGGTTGCCGGTTCGAAACCTACCCATTGCACTGCGACGTGTACCCACTCGTAACACAAGCATTTAGCTTAGCACGAGGGGTTGACAAGAATACTAGTAATGTGCAACCCACAATGCTAGTAGGTAAGATTTAAAAAAAAAATTGGCAATAGTCTGGCCTAAACATACCGGCGAACTGTGGGTATACATAAGTACACCTTCGCCCAACCCTTCGGGAACTACAGACGTAATGGTGTGTACGTTTACGATGGTAACTATATAATAAACTCTATTATTTGGAGATGAAATCGAAAATCGATTGAAGAAATTTTGACAACTTTGGATACTATGGACCGTACAACCAATACTACCAATAGCTTTCCTTATTCATACTCTCTCAAGATATTGCCGTAGCTTGCGCCACGTCCGGCAGTAATCCGGACACCCTGTCTCGTCCGGCGGAGTAAGCTTTTTACCGAACTTGTTTTGAATTATAAACGACCGTGTCCGGGCCGGGAACAAAAGGGAGGTGCCGGTATAAATTGATACTGCAATTATGCAAATCAGTTCACAAAGTTCAAATAAATTTCAGGAAGTGTTGCATGACATTTCAATGTTAAGTTAATCGAAGATAGTTAAGTTGCGTCTCGTTGTCGCGTAACATCAGGCGAACTGGCGGTCAAGCGTAAGCCTATCACGAATAAAAAAAACCGGCCAAGTGCGAGGCGGACTCGCGCACGAAGGGTTCCGTACCATTATCTATAAAATCGGAGAAAAAATCGTGTCTGTTATATGACCTTAAAAATATACCTTTTAGACCTTTTAATCTGTATTTTAGTATTTGTTGTTATAGCGGCAACAGAAATACATCATCTGTGAAAATGTCAACTGTCTAACTATAACGGTTCATGAGATACAGCCTGGTGTGAAACGGACAGACAGACGACGACACATAGACGACAGACAGCGGAGTCTTAGTAATAGGGTCCCGTTTTACCTTTGGGTACGGAACCCTAAAAAGGATAACGTAGGTTTTAATGATCACTTACAATTCCAAACTTCGAGAAAAAGAAGCACAAATCTAAACTCCAAGCTTCTACTGAATTTTTTTTTATATAAAAACATAATTACACTGAACAAGAAGCGGCGGTAGCCTAATAGCTAGGGCGTTGGACTTGCGATCAAGAGGTTTCCGGTTTGAAAGTCACCCATTGCACTACCGACGTGCACCCACTCGTAACACAAGCATTTAGCTTAGCACGAGGGTTTAAGTTAACAAGAATACTAGTAATGTGCGACCCACGTTGCTAGTAAGCTTTAAAAAATACACTCTGGGAATCGAACTCAGGACCTCAAACTCCGCTGTTGCATTGACACTATTGAGGTAGTAATAAGCTTATGAGATAATCTACCCACGGAGTATGGATGCTGTAGGTAAAGGATCCGAAATGTTTTTCATATCAATATAAAGCTTTGGAATCCATAAAAAGTAGTTTTATTTCAATGTTTAATATTCGCGTACTTAAGTACCAAAAACCAGTTTTATAATATTTCAAAAAATCCCTGAGCAGAAATTGGTATGAAAACACGAACATATAAAGTATGGATTGAACTGGCTCAAAATGCGAGCATTCGCTCTCCGCTGGCGCTTTTAACACCTGTCAGATGATATGGCAATATTCCCCCGGCGTAGTTCGTTATCGCGTGCGAATAGCGTTGAGTTTCGCACAATTGCGAGCTGAAATGATGATTATTTTCCATTCTCAGCTGTGTAATGGACATTTATTGTTTCATCTGTGGAGTTTAAAAGTAAACATACATTCAAACTCGACTGTTATCTATATATACCTAATCAAAATAATCTAATTAAAATTATACTCTCAGGTCGAACAAAGTGTTATTGGGTTCTTCTATGAAAAGATCAGTAACAGCTCGGAATTTGGATTTCTACCCGGTTTATAGCAATAGGGTCACCTCCTATTACATGGGACCTAGTATACCTAACCCTAAAAATAGGGAAACTGTCAGTAGCAAATACATAAGTGTTTTAAAAAATAATTTGGATAAATGCATTGTTAAAAATTCATTGACAGCCTATTTATTTATTGTCCCATAACAGAGAAAAGGTCTCCTCTCAAATTGAGAAGGATAAGAGAGTTTACCCCGCTGGCCTAATGCGGATTAGCAGATTTTACTTGCCAACGTAGACATGCAGGTTTCCTCGTGATTTTTTCCTTCCCTGTTTATGAGTAAAATATATTGGTGAGCTTCAAAAAGGTCAGGCTAGCAGTCTAGCAGTTAGGCTAGGCGAATGTCAGCGGCAGTGTCGGTAGAGGTCGCTCTAGAAGGACACACTTAACGCGATCTTATTGGCGAAATCCTTCAAAAAGGTCAGGTGCGCAGGATTCGCAACCGGCGTGTATGTATGAGAAGATGTATGAATGTGGAAAAAGCAAAAGAAGAATGCGAGAATCATAGCAAGTGGCCGTCTGAAGTTTCTGCCTACCCCTTGTGCGAAAGCATAAGGGTAAGTATATACGCCTGTTTATTTGCAAACAATTGACAACATTTTCAATATTTCCAACACATGAGACACGTAACATCGGCGCGACGGAAATAAATGGGGTGCTAAACCTTTGTAAACAGTGAATGACGTTCGATTTAGAACCTCTGTCTGCTAGAATCGGTAGTAAAGGAGGCTGCCCATTACACCGTACCATAACCGTGTTGGCATACGCAAAAGAATATTCATTAATTTTTTAAAGATATGACATTGTGAAAAAGGAAATTACAGGATGCAGGATTTCTAACTGCATCCATTTTTTTCTCAGTTTTATTATACCAGTATTCCGGCTACTGATTCAATGACAACGTACAGTTTAATCCGATGGATAAATGCGCAGGAGTTCCCTATGGCCCACTGTTATAGTATCACCGCGACCGCAGTTGGTCTGTTGTGATAGACACAGATCCTTAATTAGGCCACATACGTACTGACGACTCAAATGTTCTTTCTTTCTAGTAGAGATGTACTGACTATTCGGGAAAGCCGACTATCCGGTCATATTTACCTAGGTATAATCGGCGGATAGTTGGCGACTAGTCGGCAAAAGATACCGAATATTCGGCAAAAGATACCGAATATTCGGCACTCTATGATGACAACTTACAGCTTAATCCAGTGGATAAATGTGCAGAAGTTCCCTATGGCACACTGTTATTTATTTGCGGCTATAGTATCACCGCAACCGCAGTTGGTTTGTTGTGATAGACACAGATCCTTAATGAGGCCACATACTTACTGACGACTCAAATGTTCTTTCTTTCTAGAGAGATGTACTGACTATTCGGGAAAGCCGACTATCCGGCCATATTTAGGTATAGTCGGCGAATAGAAAATTTACCCTTTTCTACACAATATTTAATTTGAATTTGAAAAGTTATTTCAAGTGGCGGTAGCCTAATGGCTAGGGCGTCGGACTTGCGATTGCGATCGTGTGGTTGTCGATTAGAAACCTACCCATGGCACCACCTACGTGAACCCACTCGTAAGACAAGCACATAGCTTAGCACGAGGGGTTAACAAGAATACTAGTATTGTACGACCCACATTGCTTTAAAAAAAAATTGCTATGATATGAACTACATAACTTAGCCGAAACAATGATCGGTATTGCCGACTAGTATTCAGCGCCGATTAGTCTACTCATCAGCTAGTCACTAAAATCCACAGTCGGTGCATCTCTACTTTCTAGGTAATACAGATATTCATCAAATCTTTCGCATCGTCTATACATTTTGTCGTTGAATGGAAGTCCTGTTTTGTTTCTGTAGTGAATATAAAAAATCTCAGGTGAACCTACTGGTTTCTGACACTTACGCGAATATTAGACATTGAAATAAAACTACTTTCTACAGATTTTATCGCGTTATATTGATATTATTTGATTCCCGACATTTCAATAATATCAAATTATATGGAATCAAATAATATCAATACAACGCGATAAAATTCGTAAAAAGTAGATTTATTTCAAAATCTAAGGTGAATTTTTGGTAAGAAAATCCCCACAGAATTCGGGAAATAAAATCATGGCTACACTACTGGTAAATACCTACATAAAAAATCTTATTCTCAAAATACCACACGACTAATACAAGCAAAACCGCGGGCAGCACACAGTTATATACATCGTCAACTTGCTCATAAGGTATCCAATTCCGAGTACATCAGAACCACCCCTCAGGGTGATTTCAAAACTATGGCAACACGGTCCGGTAATTAGGGGGAGTCCCGAGGGCAGTTTTATGAAATACGCGGTGGATTAAATGTATCGTTGGTGGATGCACGTGTGTATTCTGTGTATTATATTCGTGGGTTATGTGGTTACAGTGTTGGTTATAATGTTTGATATTTATATTTGCATGTAACCATTATAGTATAGAAATTGTTTTAGAAATTACTGCCGAATCATCAATTATTTTAAATTAATTTTTGAAAAGTTAAGTTTACTTAATTAATAATAACTGCTGCATCAGTCTAGTGCTCCTAAACGCAACTGCTACGCTAGAAGTTCTGGATTCAATTTTTTCTATGAAATTCTAAGTAGCAGCTCGGAGTTTGAATTTGCGTTCGGCGAACTGTGGCTGTATAGTACGCCCATGGACACCTGAAACACCTGAGGAGTTGCTGATGCGTTGCCGAACATAAGAGCCCCTACGGACTGCAAACTGCCAGAGCCGCAAGAACCGAGGGGGAACTGACTCTTACAAAAAGTCGAAACACACACCTCCGACGTAAGGGTGGTCGCCAGCCAGTCAGACCACAAGAGGTAGCAGGACCTCTCCGAGCAAGTCAGATATTTTGTTGCCTCTTATGAGTTGTCATAAGAGGCCAAGAACATATCCCCACATGGGGATTCGCAATAAAAATATAGATACTTGTCATTGATGTCCGCCATTTTGTGGCGGCGGCCATCTTGGACCGATTTTCATCAAACATGGCTAAGAATACTCCTGACTAATTTACCTTTCAAACAAAAAAAACAAAATCAAAATCGGTTCATCCGTTCGGGAGCTACGATGCCACAGACAGCCAGACACACACAGACACGTCTTATACGTTCAACTTATACCTTCATTTTTGCATCGGGGGTTAAAAATGATCCGTATTAACTTAATTTTGTTCACAAATGGTCCATATTTATTGGTCCACAGTCCACTTCCGGTGTTTCCGCCGCAACGGGATGTGACGTCGATAGCCGATGCGGAACTAGCCGGAACTGACCGGAACCGGCTGGGCTTGCCGGAAATGCTGCTGTGGTTGTTGGTTTAGAATTTTTACTGATAGATTAATTCAGCAGCTTGTGGTTATTTTTAGGGTTCCGTACCTCAGAAGGTAAAAAAGGAACCCTTATAAGATTATTTCTTGTCCGTCTGTCGATTTTACGATTGTTATGCCCAAATTGCCGTAATTTCCTACCTACCTCAAAATCTAGCAAATTTTTAAAACTTTATAAAACCATTATGAGCCTTATTATGTTAGGCACCCAAAGAAGGTGTCGCTGCCTCCGTAAGTAGGTATTCCCATTTCAGTTTCCTCATTATATATAATTTTTTTTTTTTATAAAAACATAGTTAACACACTGATCTATCAGGGTGAATATACGAACATTATTTAACAAATCATTCTTCTCATCATAGTAGTTCTCTTTTTCATAGTTCAGATTGTTTTTACATACATACATACATACACTCACGCCCTTCTCCCACAGGGGTAGGCAGAAACTATAGACTGCCACTTGTTACGATTCTTGCATACTTCTTGTTTTTATTCTTGTCTTATTTTATTTATGCTTGACGGCAGTGGTGTAGTTTAAGTTTTAACAATCATAACTGTAGTTTTTCACGTGGGAGAGCCATGCTTCGGCACGACTGGGCCGATGCTGCGTGCGCCGATGTTGCGTGTCTCAAGTGTTGGAAATATTGAAAATGTTGTCAATTGTTTGAAAATATAAACAGGCGTATATACTTACCCTTATGCTTTCGCACAGGGGTAGGCAGAAACTTCAGACGGCCACTTGCTATGATTCTTACATTCTTCTTTTGCTTCTTCCATATTCCTCATTACGTGGGAGAGCCATGCTTCGGCCCGAATGGGCCGGCTCGACCGGAGTGATACCACGACCTCACAGAAAACCCGCGTTAAACAACGCTTACGTTGTGTTTCGCTGAGTGAGTGAGGTTACCGGGGGCCTAATCCCTTTTAAAAGGTCGGCAACGCACTTGTGACTCCTATGGTGTTGCGGGTGTCCATGGGCGGCGGTAATCGCTTACCATCAGGCGATCCGTCTGCTAGATTGCCCTCCTATCCCATAAAAAAAAAGTTTTAAACATTGTATTCTTAACTTTGGGATGAAGTTAATGATAACATACCATCACGCTTGTATTCCCGGAAGGGTTAGGCAGAGGCGTACTTAATGTACACCCATAGTTCGCCGGTATGTTTAGGTCCCATGTTATAGGGGGCGAGCCTATAGCCATTCACCGGGCACAAATCCAGACTCCAAGCTGCTACTGAGAATTTCATAGAAAACTCAATAACACTTTGCTCGACCTGGGGATCGAACCGAGGACCTCTAGGAACTTGAATTAGTAACAAATACTACGTCCGTACGGGTATTAATGGACTGAGTAGGTATAGCCCACACATCCACAGCTGTAAACATACATGCCCGTATAGACACCCACCTTAACAGTTAAAAAATATTTTACATAATTCACAACCCTCTCCATATAAATAACCATCCCATCTAAAAAAATACAAATATCTTTTCCATCAACCAGTTTGTTATGAAATCTCACACTTGGAACAAAATTTCTTTGACAGTTCACATTTTGTGCTGAGAGGACCGGTGTGACAGGTCAAGTTATGTTGGTATTATTATACATAATGTGATGGCAGATTTATCTTTGTCAGCGGAGAAGTGACAGACATAATGGACTAGGAATGGAGATATGATAAATGTTTCTTTGTTAGTTACTCAGAAATCTGGCATAGCAAACGATAACATACCATCACGCCTGTATTCCCCGAAGGGTTAGGCAGTGGTCTAGGTACTAACATACACTCACAGAATCACCGGTATGTTTAGGTCCCATGAGCGAGTTTATCGCCATTAACTGTACACAAATCCAAACTCTTAGCTGATACTGAGAATTTCATTAAAAAAAACAAAAAACATTTCGATCTGGGAATCGGAACCAGGACCCAGGACGCAGTTACGATGAAGACCACTCAGCTAATGAGGCAGTGAGTAAGGTGTCTGAATATATCCTCGTTATACTTACAATTGCATGCGTAGATAAATGATTACCTAACCATTGGATTTCCAAATCGTAGATTTCGATTTGGAAACTAAAGCACGCATCTTTGAGTTTTCGTAATAATCAATATCAATCTTAACTATTGCGTGTATGTATGAGAAGATGTTTGAATGTGGAAGAAGCAAAAGAAGTATGCAAGAATCGTAGCAAGTGGCAATCTATAGTTTCTGCCTACCTCTGTGGGAGAAAGGCGTGAGTGTATGAATGTATGTATGAAAACATCGTTAGAAATTCCTTGACAGCGTCTGTAGTTTGCCAACCCACACTAGGCCAAGAGAAAACCCGTACGCAGCAACTTCAACCTTCTAATTATTTATTATTACTTTTTAAAAACCCTTTTTTATTTAAATTTGCTCCTGTATTGTGGGTGCGTTTACAAACACAAATTCTCACATAGACAAACGTCCAGATAGATCATATAAATATTTTCTCCGTGTTGGAATCGAACCCATAACAGCTGGCGCAGAAGCCGATCGCTCAGCCGCTACGCCAAACATGTCGTCGTATTTACTTAAACAGTAATCAATAATAAGGCAGTAGTTATTTATTTTCAATTGCATAAAATCCTCTTTTTATTATAGGTACAGTAAACGCTCAATAGTCCATTAGCACGTTAAGGATCACATTGCTATGAACAGTACGAGCGAGCTCGATACAGCCAGTGCGTGTCACTTGTTAACGACAAAGAAGGTCGTAACTCAAACTAAAGGTCAAGCTATCGCGTTGTCAGATTGCCTATGGACTTTTGGTCGCCACTGTACACAGCTTTAAAACGTGCATATTTAAATCGCTTTTTTTAAATGAGCCAACGTTCCTTTTTAAATGAAAACCACGTTTAAAAACGTCCCACACAAAACAAAATGAAACCCAAACTTTTTGTAAATACATTCAACCGTACCACCGCTAGATGGCGCTTTTCTAAAACCAAACATACTTTGAAATAAAGCACTTTTGTACCCCTTATACAGGAAAAAGACATTAAAGTGTTAAAGGTCACGGCTAAAACACTTTTCTGGCCACATTTTATCGACACAAACTTCGCTTTTGTGGGACAGAAGTTGGTACGAAAGTTTGTACCGGGTATTTTAACGTAATTAGTGAATACAGCCCTAGGGATTGTTTTGGTCACTGTTGCGAGTTAGTTTTCACCACTTTTTAGTTAATTAACTAGTGATGTAGTAAGGCGGTAGGTGTCTATTTATTTGTAGCTAAAATTAGTAATCAAAATAATATATTATCACGCCAGTATTATCCTAAGGGGTAGGCAGATGTGACCTACTAATGTACATCCACAGTACGCCGGTATGTTTAGGTCCCGGTTAGGGTAGGTTATTATTATACTATTGCCACTAGAGATGCTACTGAGAATTTCATAGAAAAACCCTAATATAACTGCTAGACCCCGGAAATTGAACCTAGGAGCTCTAGGGTACCAGTCACACTTAAGATCACTCGACTAATGAGGAATGTTACCTACATTTTATACGTGGGAGAGCCATGCTTCGGCACGAATGGGCCGGCTCGACCGGAGTGATACCACGGCCTCACAAAATACCGGCGTCAAACAACGCTTACGTTGTGTTTCGCCGAGTGAGTGAGGTTACCGGAGGCCCAATCCCCTTTTAAAAGATCGGCAACGCACTTGTGACTCCTATGGTGTCCATGGGCGGCGGTAATCGCTTACCATCAGGCGATCCGTCTGCTCGTTTGCCCTCCTATCGCATAAAAAAAAACATATTTTAGTAACTTAATCTTTCATCATAAGTACTACAGAAAACTTAATAGAAAATACCTACTCCTAATAGTTATAGGAGCTAGAAACTTTCTCATAAATAATAATTTTACAAAGAACAAATCACAATTATTCAGATCGTTTAAACAACCACCTACGTCTACTGAATTCTAACTGAAAGTTTATTATAATAAGTAACTGAAACACAATAATAACAAACAGTAAAACTAGGACAAAACAATTTAAAATTAAAATGGCGGACGCTTCAATTTATATGAAACACTGGTGCCAACATAAGACTGGTACTGAAACACAGATTAATATGCAAATGAAGTGATAATGTCCACAAAGTGATGATAATTGAACTGAGTAGGTTTATGAAGGATAAAATCCGCAACGAGGTTATCTGACAGAGCACCAAAGTTATCAATAAAAAACCGGACAAGCGCGAGTCAGAGTCGCCCACTGAGGGTTCTGTACAAATTTGTAGGTTCATATTATAATTCATTACAAATGCATAGTTTTCCGATTTTTCCCTATACTATACTTGTAGTACAAGACGATATTACTTGCCAAATTTCATAGTTTAAGGTCAAAAATACCCTATAAATTTTGATTCCCTTGAGAGTGTCGAAATATACGTTTTTTGCGGCATAAACGGCCGAATCTTTTTTTTGCGTTTACTTAGAAGTTTGATTTTTTCACAGCTTCAAGGGACTGTAGACCTGAGTATATGGTGTTAATTTCAACTCGATACCTTGTCGCGTTCCCGAGATAAAGAGTCTTGACAGACAGACGGACGGACGGACGGACAGACAGCAAAGTAATCCTATAAGTGTTATGTTTTTGCCTTTTGAGGTACGGAACCCTAAAAATAATAAGTGAGATTGGTTGCTAAGAAACTTTAAATCGTTATAGATCCTAAACGGTCATTCAAAATGAAAAATGATTAAAGAAACTTAAAAATGATTTTCAAAGACCTATCCAATGATACCCCACTTGATTGACTATATTTCGTTGTCTTTGACTTGTTTCTTTTTCAAAATATGGCGTCTATTTGTTGCCATATTGAGAGAAGAGAGAAGGAAAGTTAAATGATGTAGATAGATTAATTTTATGCATAAAAGCTCAAAAAATCAGTTGGACTTTTGTTGAGCTTTTACGCATAAAATTACTCTAGGACCTAATTATTAATTAAAGTCCTTTGTTTTTGAACGAATTGACCGATTTGATGTTTTTTTTTGTACCTAAGGAGTTGGTAGTTCTTAGCTATAATTGAACCTGGTAAGTGGCGCTCTTGTCAACATCCTTTGGGATGCGAGAGTAACCGTGAGCAACAGCTAATATAAACTCCCCAAATGTAAAAAAAGTAACTGAGTTATAAAAGTAACCTTGACCTTTGTATATGAACAGACAGCAACAGAACTAAACAATGTAATTACGAAACAAAAAATAATGAAGTCACAAATACTTTCAAAAAAAAAATGTTTTCTAACTACATTACACAGAGTTACACATTTTCTAATTTTCGAAATAAACAGGGGCAAAGATAATAAGGAAAAGATAAAAGAAACCACATTATTACTGAAAACGAAATATAGTCAGGGAGTCGGGGACTGATGCGGAACGATAACACCAGATTTATGGGCGGAGATAAAAATATGCAGTCTATTTAGAAGTAAGGAATGTTGGGAGATGTTGTTTTGTATGCAATAACTAGCTCCTGAATCTAAACCAACCGTTACAAAAATGCCCCCATTTATATCTACCAGCTTTTTTGCACGTAAAGCAAACTTTTGTTGGGTTTTCTGTGAAATTATCCTTGGTGGCTCGGAGTTTGCATTTATGCCCGGTTAATGGCAAAATGCTTGCTCACTATTATTACATGGGACAGTACTCCTCTGCCCAAAGCTCTACACTTACGTTCCCTTCTGGGGCAGTACAGTCCCCTAGTGGGCGCTGGAGCTTTTCGTGATAGTGGGTCTAAAGACAAATATTAATTTAAAATTTGTCGTCAAACTAGGACATTTGGCGGCACGGCAGTGCCCCCGCCAAGTCGAGCGCGAAGCATACACTGCCGTACCATCCTTTAATGGAACCATTTCGCCGCATTTTCAGGCTCCTATTTGAGAACCTCTATAATCACATACTTAAAATCCAAAATTTCAAGTATATAGGTCATTTAGTTCCGAAGTTAAGCGAAAGCAAAGTTTCGCCTTTATGACACTCACTCACTCACTCATGATCATCAAAATAGAACTAGTACTTCCCATAAACTCAGAGAGCTGAAATTTGGTACAGAGTTAGGGTTTAATGGCTACATAAAGGGAAAACTATAAAAACTAGGATAATCGAAGATCTGGAGTACCTGATGACCCTGATCAGAAAACACAAGAGCCCAACCAAACTATTAGAGATATCGACATATACCGCCTTTACAAAAAATATTCAACTTGGTGGGCCGCCTCATTTGATGTCAAAAATCGGAGGTCTGAAGTATCTGATGAAGAACCCTCAGCTGGTCTCAGCTGTGCCAACGTTTCTATAAAAAGAAGTGAAATCCCATCAAAAACATTCTGTAAAAAACAAGCCAAGTCTCGATGGAGCTGCCCTTTGACTTGGCCGTTGACTTGTATCCACTAACGTATAAAGAATGTTCAAATTATATTCTCAACGAACATTCTTACTACGTAATCCTCTGTGTACAAATGTGTTGAACATTCACCTTTATATTTGAATTTACAACAACGGCCAAGTCACACAACATTAACTATAAATAAGAAAGAAATCGCAGTAAGGAACCTTAGACTTGGCACGACTTTGACTAGATTTCATTACTTTTTAGAGAGAAACAAGCAGCTCCATCGAGACTTGGCTAGTTTTTTACGGAATGCTTTTGATGGGATCTGTCTTACTTCTACTATTTCCAAAATTATTATTAAAATGTTTCTCAGGTAGAAGATTCGCTTCTTAGGAGTGTCGATTTGTGCCCAATTAAAGGCAATAGGTGCGTCACTTACTATATGTGATTTTGACTAAATCATCATCAGCCTATATCAGTCCACTACTGACCGTAGGCAATAATAATTCCTAATATACCTAAATTCTAAGAATCACGAGTGAGAAGTAAATAAGAGTCATTATCGCATTAAAATATTGTCAGATGTCGTAAAACCCATGTTCGCTAGCTCCTACACAATACCGACTAGCGACCACACTGCTTAATTTAAAATTTGGACTGTTTTGTTTGAAGATAAGAACCACATCAACACTCGGGAAATATAATTCTTCAGAAGTATAGCATACCATCATTTTTGTATTCCCCGAAGGGTTAGGAGGAATACTAATGCACATCCACAGTTCGCCGATATGTTCTGGTCACATGTAATGTAAACGAGCCTATTGCCATTAACCGGGCACAGATCTAAACTCCGAAACTGATACTTCTTATTCTTAGTCTCTACCTGGGAATCGAACCCAGGACATCTAGCGTAGCAGTTGCATTTACGATTACTTACTAGACAGATTTTATAAAAATCACCATGTATAAAAGATTTTCTAAGTATCGAGATTGCATTACGTCACTAAACTTTAAAAACAGACCTATAACATTCTAGACTACCCAAGAAAATTCTAGAATTGCACAGTCGTTTCCAGCTACCCCGACCTCGTGAAACATATCAAATAACGCGGATTCCACTACCAGGCGTCGGTATTTCAATAAAATCCTTTTTCCTATCTCTTACGGTAAATCTGTACACCAATATTTAGCTCGGGGGATTTATTTATTCTCTGTGGTGAATCTGAAAGACATTTTTGTAGTGTAGTGACGTAGATAATATTGAAATTTTTCTCAACACATTTTTTTGGGGCTTTGAAAGGTCGTTGACATTAGAGGAAACAAGTTTTTTATACTTAATTGCTAATCTTTAACATGCGGAAAACGTTTTGCATCCATAAATGCAGCGGGTTAATGATTAGCGGTTTGTAAAACAGCGTGAAATAAAATGTCGCATTGTAGGTAAATTTTATTCCAAAATTGGGACGTAACACTAATAAAAGCAGAAAATAGTTCGTCCAAGTAATCTCTTCTGTGTGAGTATGCACATAATCAACCCATTATATTGTCCCACAGCTGGGCACGGGTCTCTGTCTCCTCTCCGAATGAGAGGGATTAGGCTATAGTCGACCACGCTGGCCTAATGCGGGTTGTAGTCTTCACACGTCGTCGAGAAAATCTCTGAGGCATGCAGGTTTCCTCACGATGTTTTCCTTCGCCGTTTTAGCGCGTGATAATTAACTATTAATACGCACATAACTTCGAACTCGAGACCATTTGACTTGGTAGTCCTATGGTCATATATCTAGGCTATCACTGCTCCTATGCACAATGACTACTATTCGGTTCTGTCCAGGCCCCTCTATCCCATTGGTTACTATAGACAGGTGTACAGGGCCCCGCGATCCAAGAGGTCCACTAGTTCCCATTCCGTTTTTTTGCTTTTTTTTATAAAATAGTCCCCTGCCACATCGTTATGGCCGCGGGCCCCAGTATCCTAATGTGTCCAAGTCCATCTATAGTTTAAAGATGGCCCTGGTATTAGCCCGACACAACGGCCCCGCATCCCCGAAGCGGAGATGCAGCTAATGGGGGCTCTCCGGCCAGGCAGCCAGCATATCGACTAAAACCATCACCACTGCAACTTTCCGAATAGTGGTGGGATCCCAGAAATCGCCCTCACATGCTCCGCGAGACCTAACGAATAGGTATTTCAATTTCTTTCATCCCGAATTTACCCGGTCAAAACTAATTTTGACTTCATAAATTAGTCAAAACTAGCTTTGACTGTATAAATACAAATATAACTAAATATCATAGCGTTTGTACACAAAACGCTTATTGTGACCGCAGATAACTTATTCTACAAAACGTCTAAACATGGGTTTTGCAATGGCAATCCAGCTGGATGTTGTACAGCTGTTTTGTAAAACAACGTATTATACAATCCAATTTCGACATAAACATTAAATATATCATATATGATACAAATCATCTACTAACCCAATCTTTCAGCGTATAATAAATGTATTAATTTCCTAGAGAAGCATTTCAGTTGCTTCCAAACCTCAGATAACTAGACCTCCTTTCTTAACACTGAAACCAAACAAAGCTTCGAGTTTTAAACAACCGCTCTTTGAAGCCAAGTCCACTGATCCCCGAGATACTACGAAAGACTTCGAAGAGTCCGAAGTGGGTTTGTTTTTTTCCTTTTCAATAGTAAGGGTGAAGTCTCTTTTAAATATACTTTTTTCTATTTTGTGTTCGACCGTAGTTATATTTTTATTTATTATTTCCATGTTGTATGAAACATAATCAATGAATGCACGGCGCTGTCAGCTTGACAGCTGTCAAACATGTCAAGTTGATTGATTAGAGAAAAGCGCGGCAATCCGCCTACTTACTTTGTCTGGTCTAAATTAATACAATAACCCTATATGTTATGTGTGAAAAATCCTCATGGATCGTTTGTCACCGGAAGAGGTAAAATGTCTGACTCGTACCGACTAAAAAAATATACTTAAAGCCGAACATAGAATCTCCTCCACTTTTGAATTTGAAGGGGATTCGCAACATTCGCCAAGAATAAGGGTTAAAATAGAAAAGCGCAAACATGCTCTAAATTGGAGCACGCATTTCGGGAATCATTCATGAGATGGAACGTGCATTCGAGTTCTGACTCTCACATAGTTCTAGTTCTGACTCTCACATAGTTCTAGTTCAATTGTTATTATTTCAAACTAGCGACCCGTTCGCTGCGTCGCCTACGTACATTTTCCCTACCATTCCGGTAAATTAAAAGGTAACTTTTATTCAAACTTTGTCTTGACAGCAACGAACACGTCAAAAAAGAATTATCCAATTTTGTGCAGTCGTTCGGAAGTTATGCGTGTACATACGTTTCGTCGATTCATTTTGAAGATAAGGTGACAAACATTTATGAAGCGTTATTGAAGACTCAATAACGCTTCATAAATGTTCCGTGCATCTAGACAGATGCACGGATCCAAAACGTTGATCCTATGGAGAATAATCCGGCAAGAAACTCCAATTCCATAACGAAACATATTAAAGCTGACGCCGACTTAAAATTTCAGGGAGGTAGCTAGTTAGGCGGATCAGTAGATCCTATTAAAATAAAAGAATCTGAGATTTTATTTATAAGATAGGGGGGCAAACGTGCAGACGGTTTGCCTGATGGTAAACGATTATCGCCGCCTATGATCCGATCTCTAAACTCATTACATCCATAATATGCATTATAACTATGTACTATTATCTACACATGTTTGTTCAAATAAATGTATCTTATCTTATCTTATCTTATCTTATCTTATCTTATGGACAACCGCAACATCAGAGGAGTCACAAGTGCATTGCCGGCTTTTTAAAAGGGGATTGGGCCTCCGATATCCTCACTCACTCGGCGAAACACAATGTAAGCGTTGTTTAACGCCGGTTTTCGAGCCGGCCCATTCGTGCCGAAGCATAGCTCTCCCACAGTGGTTTTAAAAGAAATCAAATAAGATCTTCTAAAATCCATCAGCAGGGCATGAACCCAATCAATCAATCAATGTTGAATCACATTACCGCTACATCTGGTCATAACGCTGCGCCGGCGCACTTGATATTAATTTTACTCGCTACTACATTCCCTCCACTTGAGGTGAATTCATGCTCGAAGCGAAACGAACACATGCATACATACATACACTCACGCCTTTCTCCTACAGGGGTAGGCAAAAACTATAGACCACCTTGCAAAATGTATTTGTGTGTGTATATTATGTATGTGTGTGTCGCGTGTATGTCTTCAATGTTTGGGAAACGATTTCGACTTTTGTTTTTTTTTACCATATAAATTTAATTGGTGTCTGATTATCATTTCTGAAGACTACTGGCTCGCCTCTGACCATAATTTCGTAAGTCGTTTATATATTGCCAGTAGCCGGGCACAGATCCAAAGTTCGTGCTGCTTTTGAGAATTTGATAAACATAGGTACATGCCATTACGTCTACATTCCCCGAAGGGTTAGGCAGAGGCGTACCAATTTACACCCACAGTTCGCATTGAAAATTTCTTTATATTTTTCAGTCGGTCAAAATCGCATTCTCGTCAAGAAATCCGATGGTAGGGGCGTTCAAGATATACAAACTTAATGTATTGATGTAAATGCTTTTAACCTCTCAAGATTACAAATAAACAGATGAATGTTAATCGTAATTAACTCAAGCTTTGACTCATACGATGCTTGCTAATTTTAACACAAGCATTTATGTTGACTGCCTAGAGGTCCTGGGTTCGATCCCCAGGGCGAGCAAAGTGTTACTGGGTTTTTCTATGAAGTTCTCAGTAGCAGCTCGGAGTCTGGATTTGTGCCCGGTTAATGGCAATAGGCTCGTCCCCTATTACATGGGACCTAAACATACCGGCGAACTGTGGGTATTCATTAGTACGCCTCTGCCTAACCTTTCGGGGAATACAGGCGTGATGGTATGTTATGTTATGTTACAAAAATAACTCTCCATATTCTTTATATTTTTTACAATAGTCTCGGTTTTAGAGAAAATGGCTCGATTTACATTTTTCCCTTTTCTTTCATTTTATTCGAAGCTCTTTCGAAGTTATGAGTCTAGTTGCAGCTTCTACTTCCTCATAAACCCTCTTTTTTAAAAGCTTACTAGCAATATACGTCGGAAATTACTAGTATTCTTGTTAACCCCTCGTGCTAAGCTAAATGCATACTCACCGCCGGTATATATAGGTCCCATGTAATAGGGGGCGAGCCTATTGCCATTAACCGAGCACAAGTTCCCAGCTCCGAGCTGCTACTGAGAATTTCATAGAAAAATCTAAGAACACTTTGCTCGACCTGGGAATCGAACTCAAGACCTCTAGCGTAGCAGTCGCGCTCAGAACCACTAGGCTAATGAGGCAGTTAACACTGTTCAACCTAGGACTCGAACCAAGACCTACTATTTTATTGTCTCACAATCGTCATTCAATGATTTCCTAACTCTTGATTTTTGACAGCTTTGTCAATGAAATCTGTCAGCCCTTATGTCATTTAGTGCCATTGAAAAACTCAAGGCAGAACAAGATTTGTTTTTACACATGAGTAGTGATTACACGACACTGGCAGAAATTGCTGAAAATATCGGCAGGTTGCCAATATAAAAAAAAAAGAGATTTGTTTTACGCCCCAGGTATTCTATTCCCGAAAATGGCTCCCAGTGACGTCACGAACCCCACGAATTTCAAGATCAGTGTTGCCATTGATTGACAGCAACCAATAAGGAAATTTTTAATTCGCGCTCGCCCGCCGAATGACTGACTGTGGCTCGATCTGCGAAGTGCGAAGCGCACTCGTACTCTGACTTGCACCACACCCCACCATTCGACATTATAATTTTTCGTATTTATGTAGTTTAATATTTTATTTATTTATAGTTATTTTTACATAATTTAAGTACAGTACATTAGTTTATTTTATTATATTATATTTATTCATGTTTTCTGTGGCCGTGTGTCACTGCTAGGGTACCAACTGAAAACCAGCGCTGGGTATTAAATATGCCCAGCATAATGCTGAGCTGGCAACCCATTAGAGGCAAGCATGCCGACAGCATTTCATGTTGATCGTGTTTTATTTGCTCATTTTATATGTGTGTGTTGTACGGGAACTTGTCTCAATAAATTTATTTTTCTTTCTTTTCTTTCTTCTTTCTAATTCATGATGAATATAAAATAAATTGCTGACTAGCCCAACTATTTTTGTCACGTGTTATTTATCTATTGGGTTAAAAAAGTAAACTGTATACAATTACTAATTGAAAATTCCTCTAACAAAGAAACAAGAAAGTGAAAAAATGCATCTTGCTCGGCTAATTTATTTACACATAGTGTCACCACTATGTGTAAATAAATTAGCCATTTCAAACAATGACGTCGCCGCGGGCCAACCACGTGACCTAGCTGTCACCGAAATACGTTACCTGGTGTTCTTCTACTATGGGAAAACCAATCTGATACAGTTGAAAAATTAGGTAGATTTGGGCCCCAGGACTTAAGACAGCAGCCTTGTGACCATATACCTAAACATATAACCAGTTACGCTCTAAAAGTGTCGAAAATATTAAATTTTAACTTACCGTGCGTCATGTTGACGTAAATAAAAGTATTTTCTTTCTTTCTTTCTTTCTTTAAAGCTTGTACAATATTTCAATGGTTCAAAAAACCGAAATTGCCTCGCAAAGGTGCATATGATCGTTAAAAAACCTTTACTTTTACATGCTAATACAAAACATAAATGTCTAAGTATTGCCTCATTATGTGTAAAAAGCCCAACACTGGCCATGGGCATGACATGACACCTAGGGGTAGCAAACCTTTTGGGTGTTTCATGGGGATTTCTGGAAGTTTTTAGGGGAGGCCTTTGTTCAGCAGTGGACGTCTTTTGGCATTGGAAGTCTGAAAATTGGATACTGCATAAGACTTTGCAATAAAAAACTAAAAACTATATTGAAATAATACTCTTTTTAACTGATTTTATCGCGTTATATTGATATTATAATATCTCATTATCTATCATCTTAGTCTATCCGAAACGTAGTACCAATAAACAGTAGGATTTGTGAAAGGTAAAGGCACTTGATAGCAAATCCTCAATATCAGACAAATTCATTGAAATCTTACAGGTTTGACACCCAAATGATTATGTGTTTCCTAGATTATAGTCAAGCGTTCAATTGTGCAGTCTATGGAACAAATCGCAGATCTCGGAGATCCGCAACATCTGACAGCACTACTGTAATTCTTGCACAGAAGCACCATGGTCATTGTCAGAATAAATAATACTTTCTCGAAGTCGTTCAGTTTCAATAAGGGAGTTAGGCAGGGCTGCGTCTTGTCGCCCATCCTTTTCGACATATTACGACGAGTACAGCATGAGACGGACCTGTGAAAATTGGGAAGGCGGAGTCACTATCGGAGGCAAGAAGATCACAAACCGTAGATACCACCTTATTTGCAGCCAGCGAAACCGAAATAGTCTCTCTTTTAAAAAAGATGACACGCATCAGCAAAAACTAAGTTTTTCTATGAATAAATCGAAGACCAAAGTCATAGTTGTAGACAGCCCAGGAAAAATAGAACCCACAGGCACACTAAACCTAGACATTGATAACGATTTCGTCTACCTGGGTTCCTTGATTTCTAACAATAGATCGTGTGAGTCAGACGTAAGAAGGCAACACTGGAATGGCAAAGAACGCTATGTCACAGCTCGATCACATTTGGATGTCTAGGAACATATCCCATAAATTAAAACAAAAGCTGGTGACCAGTTTAGTTTTCTCCATAGTCCTATATGGCGCTAAAACCTGGACTTTGAAGAAGGTAGACTGTACTCGTGACCACACTTGATGCTTTGGAAATGTTGTGCTGTGGTGCCATTTTTGTGTACCCGTCAAGAATTACACAAAAATTTGTAGCCCCCGAAGAAAAAGAGGGGTGTTTCGAAATCCGTCAGAAGAACTCCTTAACGGTATACGGCATCTATTTTGTGTTTGGGCTCAAACGATGCCTTTTACACCGAGCACATGAGCAGTTCCCACGACACAAGGACACTTGACTAAATTTCTACTATTCCACCTATATTAAACGTAAAGGAACAATATTTTGATATTTTTTCCTTTTTAAAGATTTTCGTGTCGGAGGTTTCTTTAAATTTTTAATTTAATTTATAACACCCATAGTTGGCGACCCCTGGCTAGTATAACGAGCGGCGGCGATGTATAATTTAAATCAATAAAACTTGCAAGCCGGCTACTTAAGGCAAGAGTTGCAAATTAATGTTTAATAATGCTCCTCCCAGGTAGGGTTGCCATGCTTTCGGAAATTTTGGGACAGGAATAATTTATAAGATCAGCTGCCTACATTAATTTCGTCGCCTCTTTTGAACTCTCTCAATTGGGTCGCGGTCAGTCCCGTTCTATACATATTAATAACTTAGATTATCTAAAATGTATAATATTAATTCTTCAAAAGGCCATTTTAAATATTGCCATTTTAAACATTGCTTTCTTCCTCTTCTTTAAAACCTACGGAACGGATTTTATACGGTTTTCACCAATGGACAGAGGGATTCTTGAGAAAGGTTATATGCTATTTAATATCATGAAACCGCAGGGTATATAATAAGGGTATAACAATATCGAAAACAAATAACATTATAATTGACATTAACATTGACTTCTAAAAGTGTCTTTAAAGATTATTTCTGATAACAGAAATAAACATCGCTTATTCAAGTCTAGTACAGTAAAGTATTCTACCACAATAGTCAAATGACCATACGTCATCAAAATGGATGACGTCAACACCGTGTCGTCATAAACCAAGCTGTAAGCGCTAGTAAATGGGATGTGTTACCACTTTAATGAATTGCCTATTGCTCTAGCATTACTATTGCAAATTGTACTATTGCTCTAGCTGACACAAGAGCAGCTTCTGAGTCTGGTCTGAGGTTAGGCAAAGTGTTATTGAGTTTTTGCATGGAATTCTCTGTAGCAGGTCAGAGTTTGGATTTTTTGCTAAGTACCCAATAGTTAATAGAGAGCGACCTCATCGACATGGGACCTAAAGACATATCATACGAATATGGGTGTACACCTCTGCCTAACCTTTACTGTCATCACTAGAACTGTAAAAACTTTATCAAAATCTTTTGCGTGGTTTAGAAAAAGTTGACGAAGAAACAGACTGGTGAAAACAGCGACTTTACTTTATCTTTATTTATTAGAAACTAACTTTATTTATTACAAAAGACATAAAGGTAGACTCTATGCACGTTGGGAGGACGAGATCTAGAAAATACCTAGACCACAATGGAAACGGATAGCTCAAGACCGTGAAAATGGCAACCTTTGAAAGAGGCCTTCACCTGAGAGGGGTTCCTAATTTAGAGCAATCTCTAAACCTATTCATAATTATTAAGTTCCTACCTTCCACTTAGTAATAACTAGTTATTAAGGATATTATAAAATTACATAATAAATTACTTAGATGGAAACGAGCAACCTTATTCAGTATTAAGTATTAGAAATTAAGATATTGTAACTTGCATTAGGAAATAAAAGGCTTTTTTATTTATTTAACTTTATTTATTATGTTTATGAAATCCTAAAATTATGGCCACCCTGGTATAATGATGGCGTACCGTAGCCATAAAAAGGATTGATGATGCCTTAAACATTGAAAAATTAACAACGTGTTGCCGACGCCTGCTTCTCTTGATTTCGCTGGAATTGCCCGACGGATAGGATTCTGACAGTGTAACTAAATGTGCGGTCTTTATTTTACACTTAGCGATTCATTGCGTACTAAATACTGTAATTATATATATAGTGTTTTTATGCAAAATATACATAAACATACCATCACGCGTTTATTCACCGAAGGATTAGGCAAAGACGTACTAATGTACACCCACAGTTCGCTGGTACGTTTATATCCCATGTCATAGGGGGCGAGCCTATTGCCATTAACCGGGCTCAAATCCAGACTTCGAGCTGCTACTGAGAATTTCATAGAAAAACCCAATAACACTGCTCGACCTGGGGATCGAACCTAGGACCTCTAGCGTAGCAGTCGCGCTTGGGACCACTAGACTAATGAGGCAAAATGTAATACTCAAATAATTATTTTCCACTAAATTCTAATTGGTCTGTCAGTTGACTCATGAGTTTAGTGGCCGTAAAAGAGGCACTAGAGTTATGAGGATTCGATTCTCAGATCGAGCAAAGTGATCGAGCGGAGTTTCGATTTGTGCCATTAAATAGGCAATAGACTCGCCCCTATTACATGGAACCAAAACATATCAATGAACTGTCGGTATACATTAGTACACCTCTGCCTAACTCTTCGAGGAATTAAGGCGTGATAATATGTGTTAAGATACTAGTTATTAATTTGTAACGCCAGCTATTGGCGTCACGAGTAAAACTTTATTACTAAATAATCTTGTCTTATTTATATTACGAAACTGTGTCCATTAAAGACTAACCTCTTTTTTACTTTGTGAGCATTACCTATAATATTATTATAGGTACGTTTTAAAGACGTCGTATTTCGAAACAGTATGATAAGTACGGTTTTATCTAATTATGAGCAGGGGTATCATGTCGGAGTCTGTCGTAAAACACCTTTCGAATTCGCAGCAGAGTCGGTTCTCTCCTCAGTTGCTACGGCTTTGAGAGCCTACAGTCCGTAAGGGCTCTTAAGGGTCCGGCGGAGCTTGAATTGCCCACAAAAACGTAATACCGAAATAAATCATAATCCAGACAAAATTCTATCGAATTAATTATATTATGGTATCCAAACCTGAATAATAACATTATTATTCAGGTTTGGATACCATAATACGTAGACGAAATACATAGTAATGTATTTCGTCTGCTACTACCTCACTGGAAATAAAAGACTGGAAAATCGTTCCAAACTTGGTAAAGTTAACAAAAATTGCATTCGCTTACATTTATTTCCAGTGAAGTATTTTGGACGAAATGGTAGAGTAGGAACCTAGATTACCGGTATCGAAATCCGAAAAATAACATAATTTAATAAAATTTTGTCTGGATTACGATTTATTTCGATATTACGTTTGTAAGAGAAATTCGGTCCGCCGGACTTTTAAGCAACTCTTCTGGCGTTACAGATGTCCATTGACGGCAATGACTACTTACCTTTCAGGTGGCTCGTCTGCCTACAAAACAATAAAAAAGAAATTGAACCCAATAACAGTACAATTACTGAAATAATTGCATACCTAGTCTCTAGTGAGCAATAAGCAATATAGTTGTGGCATCCGCGGTCATATTACCACCGACTAGCTCCCAGTATTGGCGCCAGTAACTTATATTGCAACGCTCCGGGCTACGATAGTGGTCCGATTCTCAAACTGAGGGCGAAATTTTGCAATATATCGTAAAAAAGCTATTCCTATGAAAAAATACTAATAATAATATTACGGACTTACTTCTGCCTCATTGCTTTACTTGTGTGTACTGTACGTGAGGTCTTGTGTTCGATTCACAGATTGAGCAAAGTGTTATTGGAATTTATCTATGGATTTATTTGTGACAGCTCTGAGTTTGGAACTGTAATGTTCACTGTAATGGTTTCAGTGTCATCATTAAATATTCACTAGCTGTTTGTGACAAGCCTATGTACTTCACAGAGGCCCATTCTATCTCATTACCAAAATTCATAAAAATGATTTATTTATTTTATTTATTTATTTAATTCAGGCTACAAAACCCATATCATATAAAATACTATAATACAATACAATATAACTTAAAATAATAAAAATACCATATATATAAATACACAATAGAAAAATACTTAAACACTAATTCACACGAAGAGTCGGCGTCGTGTGTCGCGCGGTGTCCGGTAGCCGGCCTCGAAATCGTCGGAATACTACCCCTCTTGGCCAAAATTCCTGTTTCATGAAGGTCGGTTGGCACACTGACCACAAAAGAATTAAAATCCACATTGTGACGAGACTGCAACCGTTCGACCCTTAAGGTAAATTTGGTCTTGATACGAATGTACTCTACAATCTCTTCGGCTCTCGTACAGTAATGCAGTCGAGACACGTACAGCTGCGTCACTGGCACCGCAGGTCGCAGCATATAATTTGGTCCGGTCGGTGCGGTACCGCACTGGTTCCGACGAGTGGGCTTTCTCTTTTTCTTCTCCACTTTGGTAAAGCCCTCCTTGTCGCACTGCAGCAGATCCGTGTGAATCACGTCGAGGTCACCAATAAATGTATATTTCGTTTCGGTTATTTAAAGGAAGTCTCAGTTCCTAATTATAAATTTGAATGTGCTAAATAAAACACACGTTTTGTCGAAGTTTTGAAAAATGTAATTTAATTGACAGTCTTTTCTTTTTTAAAACCATAGAAAAATATAGACTCTAGAATAATATTTATGCTTCGCGGCGCCATCTGGTCGCCCCCGCGCGCACCAAGGCACCAAAAACCTATAGTAATTATGTGCGGTGCTACGCGCGGCTGCGGCCAGATGGCGCTTAACACACTTGTTTAGCGGTTTAGGCATGAAAATGTAATAGACACACATTGTTTGTTATAATATATCGTGTTTTCATTCTTAACATAACTTACCATCAGGCGTAATGATTGCCAGTATGGTATGGTTATGTATACTTAGGTCCGATATAATAAAGAGCGAGCCTTCCACTAACCAGGCACAAATCTAAACTCCGAGCTACTACTGAGAATTTTATTAATAAACCCAATAACAATAGGCTCGACCTGGAAATCGAAGCCAAGACTTACTACCACTAGACTATTTTTACTTTTTTTGGCTAACATTTATTTTCAAATCGCCATCAGCTTTCCAACTAGACCAGCTTATGTGTGACAACCATCATTGTAGATACCAATATATTAGTATTTTCACACTTTGCAATGTTATGCAAACGCATTTTTTAAGCTGACATGAACAATTTGACTTTAGGTCCGAGGCACGCACCTCCTACCTACCACCTCGCGTGTACCCGTTAGGGGTTAGGGGCGATTCTACCCGGCGTACTCCAGGATTTTTCTTAAAAAATCCATACCTGCCCTATTTATCATCATCATCATCATATCAGTCAATAGACGTCCACTGCTGAACAAAGGCCTCCACCAAAGACTTCCTCAAGGACCGGTTATATGCCACCTCCGTCCAACGACTCGCAGCGACCTTCTCCAGGTCGTCCGTCCATCTCGTTGGAGGTCGTCCCACACTGACTTTTCCGGTGTGTGGTCTCCACTCGAGAACCTTATTACCCCAGCAGCCATCAGTTCTATAAGCTATGTGCCCCCCGCAAACTGCCTCCTAAGCTTGCTAATCCTTTGAGCTATGTCAGCAACTTTAGTTCTTCTACGGATCTCCTCATTACTAATTCCATCGAAATGCCAAGCATAGCTCGCTCCATAACTGACTGAGTGACTCTGAACTTTTTTATGAGATCGATAATAAATGACCACGTGAATCTAACCTATTCGTAGAAAGTAAATACTGTTAGCAACCACCTACCTATACAGGCTACCCTGTGACCAATGACCACGGTGACGTCATGAGGTCGGAGCGGGATACGGGCAGCAGCCGCGTGCCTCTCAGAGGCTTCCTAGCGGTGTTACGTGGTGGACGGAACTCATTACCCATTTATAATTGTGCTTGTGAGGGATATTATAAGTATTTTTACAAGGAATACAATTTTTTAAGACTGCCTCATTAGTCTAGTGGTCCCAAGCGCGACTGCTACACTAAAGGTCCTGGGTTCGATCCCCAAGTCGAGCAAAGTGTTGTTGGGTTTTTCTATCAAATTCTCAGTAGCAGCTCGGAGTCTGGATTTGAGCCCGGTTAATGGCTATAGGCTCGCCCCCTATAATATGGGACCTAAACATACCGGCAAACTGTGGGTGTACATTAAGTACGCCTCTGCCTAACCCTTCGGGGAATACAGGAGTGATGTTATATTACTATTTTTATTTCATTTTATTGATAACAATACTATACATCTTCGCATACAAATTCTTCTTGATTTCGTCATCTTTCACGCATAAAGGTTTCCCATAAAACCGATAAAAAGATACAATTATTCGCCACTAGGGTTTAAGAGTTCTAGAGGGGGTCTTTGGATAAATGGGTCGTCGCGGCGAAAAATTACAACACTTGTTATATCGATGGATTCATTAATTTCTGACACCTCATTTCCCCTCCCTAGATTAGAATGTTGCTTAGACTAAGAGATGTAGACAGGTTTTTCTTAAAACATTATTGTTAAATTAGGTTTCCGTGACATTTTTTTGACTCTATCGAGTACTTTATTAAAAAAAAACTAAAAAATGTTTAGGGCTAGTAAAACAGCTTTTTTAAACACTGGTATGTATAGTTAATTAACATTTAATTATATTATTATTTTAAACATTAATTTTAAAATAATAATATTTTTGATATGATTTTTTTGCATCTTCCATGCTAAGATTATAAAGTTATTTTAGTGAAGGAAAAATTCAATCGCTGGCAGGATTCGAACCTGCGTCTTCTGGTTTGATACACCACATATAAACGTGCAGCGATGCCAAGTGGACTGGCGATACATCGAGGTGATGAGATGCTTATATGACGCTGCGACTATGTCCGTTCAAATACAGAACCAGCAGACGAAACATATCCAGCTGCGCCGGGGAGTGAGACAAGGGGATGTTATATCCCCTAAACTATTCACGAACGCCCTGGAAGATATGTTTTAGACGCTGGACTGGAGAGGGATGGGCATAAACGCGAACGGCGAGTACATCTCACACCTGCGATTTGCCGACGATATAGTCGTTATGGCAGAGTCGCTGCAGGATCTCGAACGGATGCTGACCGACTTAGCTGATGCCTCGCGAAGTATCGGTCTCGGGATGAACATATATAAAAAAACTAAGGTTATGTACAACAATCTTATTACCCCGAAGCCGGTTATCGTAGATGGTCTATCTCTCGAAGTTGTTCAGGAATATGTCTATCTATAGTGACTGGATGAGAAAAGCCGAAGATCGGGATCTGTGGCGTTCATTAGGAGAGGCCTACGTCCAGCAGTGGACGAACATAGGCTGATGATGATGATGATATAAACGTAACATCGTTTATATGTTATTTTCTGCAATTATTAGCGCAACTTTAGCTAAACACATGTTTACGTGTCAGACTACAAGGTTTTTGTATAAATATAATTATGTCACATAAATATAAAAACGCAAAGTGCAACTCCTAGCTTATAAGTTAGTCTGAAGCGTAACAAATGACAATCATTCATAACATCCTCCACAGATGGATGCATATAAAAATATTTTTGCCTTTTTTCTGCTAAATGAATAATTTTGTAAGAAGGGGCTAAATAATCCAGAGGATCGATCGATCCGCGAGGATTAAGACAGTTTGTTCATTTCCTTTTCGCAGATTGTAGTTCTATATACACATTCTAGATATAAAATACATATTCTGAAGCGACTGCTACAATCGAGGTCATGTATTCGATTTTCAGCCAAGTCTAGCAACGAGATTGATTTTTAATATGAATATTTTTTTGTTTATACCACTAAGGTGGGAAACAAGCATACGGCCCACCTAATGGTAAGCTGTTACCGTAGCCTATGGATGCTTGCAACACCAATTCTCAGTAGCAGCTTGAAGTCTGGATTTTTGACCGGTTAATGGCAATAAATTCGCCCCCTGTTACACGGAACCAAATTATACCGAACTGCGAATGCACACCTCTGCTTAACCCTTCGGGGAATATAGGCGTGATGGTCATCGATAACTTATCGTAGATGTTCGTACAACTAGGACCGACGACTGAACGTGCTCTCCTAAGCACGGAGCGGCCACAGAATAATGGAAAAACTATTCAAGCATTTCCGTGCATTATTTTCCAGTCACTTTCAATATCACCCAATCGGCAACATGGCGGAAAAAATCAGTAAATAATTTCACTCTCAGACGAGCGGCGATAGTGGACGATATTACTTGTAATATATTTTGATTTACCGAGCGACCGATAACGCCATAACTTTTTTCTTGACAAGCTCATGTTAAGAGCATGTAGCGAGTCATTCTCTATGAGTAAAATACCAATCACTCACTCACTCATCATGAAATTTCATAACATATCTACCATCACACCTGTATTCCTCGAAGGGTTAGGCAGAAGCTTACTAATAAACACTCACAGTTTGCCGGTATGTTAATGTCCCATGTAATCGCAGGAATTCAGGTTTCCTCACAATGCATGTTTTCCTTCACCGTTTAACCGCGTGATAATTAAAAATACAACATAATTATATAAACAAAGTTGCATAATTATTTAATAAAAATCTCATTTCAAATTCAAATTTCATTTTAAATTACTAAAAACCAACATAAAAGCGCGTCATAATTACATAACAACATATTAATACACACCCTAAAGCATTAATAAGCACCCTAAATCAACGATCATGCATTAGGAGGACAATGAACGTAGATGAAGCGAAAGGGGTGTACCAGGATCGTAGCAAGTGGAAATCTATAGTCTCTGCCTATCCCAATAGGACACAGGCATGAAAAATATGTATGTATGTTTATGTAATCGTTACTTCCTTACTAATATTATAATCGTGAAAGTTTGTGAGTATGGATGTATGGATGTTTGTTACTCTTGCACGCCAGAACGGCTGAACGGATCTGGATGAAATTTGGCCCAGAGATAGATTATAGTCTGGCTGAAAACATAAGCTTAACTTTTTGTCCAGGTCGGACCCAATTCTGAAGTCCACGCGGACAAAGTCGCGAGCAGAAGCTAATATGCACATAACTTCGTAAAGATTCGAAGTCGAGACCTTTGACTTGGCAGTCCAAAGGTCATATAAGACTATCCTTGTTCTAAAATCGCTTCCAAATTACGCCAGCCTCTTATGTTATAATAGCGACCACCATTACTCTTTTTGATAGATTTTAGGACAATTTATTACTTGTATCGCCATAAGCTGACTATTTTCCAATATTTGAGTATTTTTTATCATTAGATACAACGCCATTTTGGTAAGATTCGCTTCCGGAAAAAATATAACAATAAATTATGGGTTTGTGACTTATTTTTGTTAATATTTCTTGTTTTTTATTTCGAAAGAGTGGGTGAGTACGGTAAATCGGGGTTACTTCGAGTCATAGAATGACTTCGATCAAAAGTTATGTTTATAAACAATCGAAATTACATGAAAAGGAATGTAGAATTATATTTGAGGTGATTTTCAAATTACGTTACAAAGACTAGGGGTATCAAAGTAACACCAAAACGAGTTCAGCTTTTATCGCCCGTATTTATTTATTATTTTTTGGGTTTTCATTGTACCTACTAAAATCAAGAGAGCTGAGAAAATCGATACTATATTTTTTTTGTTGATTTTATTTTTTGCTAATTAAAAAGATTAAAATCACCATTGTTCAAAAAACCCCGGTTTACTGTAATTCGTTTTGTGCAAATAGAGGGTATGGGTTGGATTTTTCCAGGTTCAGCCTACGGATGTTTTTGCTTTTTGCTCCTTTTACTGTCCCACTGTTAGGCACGGGACTCCTATCAGAATGAGAAGGGTTAATCCACCACGCTGGCCAAATTACCTACGGATTGGCAGGGCATTGGCATTTACTTATGTAGGTTTCCTCACGATGTTTTCCTTCACCGTTTAAGCGAGTTTTAATTAATTATTAAAAAAGAAGAGGTCCTTGGATTCAAATAAAATATTGGCTTATGGTTAACTAACCACCAGATCTAGTAAAATGTTATCGCAAAAAATCACTTTGTATTGCGAAAAATTGTAAATGATCACCAAAATAAGTTCTAACCTAACCTAAACCTAATTTTTGGTGACCATTTATTCATTTTGGTGATCAACTAAATTTGGTGGTCATTATATTTATCCCCTTAAATATTTATGACTTGGCAGTCCAATAGGTTATATCACTAGGCTAACACTGCACGTGACAACTTAGAATGAAAATTAGGTAGTTACCTACCTATTGAATGTAGGGGGCTCGTGGCTAAGTAATAACTAAGCTGATCAACTGATCTGCAAGGTTAAGGGTATTACATTGCCCAATGACCTTGAGGGTTTAGTCTTTGTGCTAGTATTGTTAGTCACAGGCATTGCGGGGGTGCTTCACGCGGGGTGCTAGTGAGGTTTCGGGTATTTCTTTATTATTGCAAAATATTCAAAGAAATAAGAAAATAAAAACAATACAATTTGTTAATTACGTCATTACAATTTTTCTGGTATAAAATTCATGACTAACTATTAAGCCGTTAAAGAGAAAAAATACAAATTAGGTTAAAAAAGGCCTATATACTTCCATTATTATCCAAAATTGGGGCAAATTTATAAAAATTTTAAACAATACAAATTGTTTGTGATGACCTTAAGTATAACATATATTTTTTATATGGCAAACGCACATAAGGATTCCCCTAGAAACTTCTATAAAGCTAGGGTGTTTTTTGGATTTGAACGATGTAATGATGATGATGATTCTTAAAACATCGAGACCCTCCGTGCCTCGGAGAGCACGTAAAGCCGTCGGTCCCGGTTGTCATACGACAACTGTTAATGGTAGTCAGAAGCCCAAAAAAGCCTAACCACCAGTCTATCTATGTTTGTGAACTTCACAAACATACAATTAACTAACACAAAGTACATCAAGACTCGAATGAAACACGCCACACGCGGCGCAACATATGTTGCTGTTGAGATTCACCCATCCATAAATAAACTGCGGTAAGAAACCGCCTTACCGCGAGCAGTGATAGCCTAGTGGTATGACCGTTGGACTGCCAAGTCAAAAGTCTCGAGTTCGTACCCAAGGCACGCACCTCTGACTTTTCGAAGTCATGTGCGTATTAAATAGTTAATTATCACGCGCTTAAACGGTGAAGGAATACATCGTGATGAAACCTGCACGCCTGAGAGATTTTCTGGATGGCGTGTGAAGTCTGCCAACCCGCACTACGCCAGCGTGGTGGACTATAGCCTAATCCCTCTCATTCTGAGAGGAGACCCGTGCCCAACAGTGGGACAGTATAATGGGTTGATTATTAAGGAACCGCCAGTTTTATTTCCCTTATACAATCTATTCTTCTAAATGTTAACTCAAATCAACAAAAAAAACTTTTATATGTAATGCCTTGTCCCACAAGGCAAAGCTAGTTTACGCGATACTATTAGAATTCTGTACCGCGCGGTAGCCATTGCCAAACACAGACGTGGGTAGGGAATGTAAGTAAAGACTAAAATAAATAAAAAGTGGTGTGAGCGTGTGAAGTCGTGTAAGAAATATTTTTTAGCTCCTTTTTTCTAAGATTAGTTACTGGGTACCTGAATTTGTATTCTTACCGTATTCTCGGGATTTCTGTGAAATATATCTAGCTACTTAACTTTTACCCTACCCTACTTAGTGTGACGAATCATACACTTCAGACTGAGTATTACAAGTATTTATTCTTCCAACAGTATGTAATTATCAATAATCACTTATCACTTAATCGCTCAATAATTATTAACAATTTATACAAGAACAGCACTGGCTTATAAGATATTATGTCTACTGCTCAACGCCTCGGAATCGAATGTCCCAGTACAGATTGATCTATTACCAGCCGAATGTTCCCCACTCTTAAACGTAGGCAAACACTCAGCTGGGTTAGACCAATCAGAGCGAAGTACACAGTACGCATGATCAATTGATTAATTTAAATACATTAGATTAACTTTAAATTTAGCAATAGTTATAAATTGATTACACAGACAAATTGATAATATAACACCTACTTATATTTGACTAATTTGTAATAAAAAGGGCGTTTAATACCGAATAGTTCAACTACAAGCGCCATCTGTCGCTCGTGATAAGGAAACCTTTATAAATGTCTTGTCATTATTTTATAAAATCATTACATTCGGCCATCCGACAACGTGCGATCTCCTGACGCACGTTATCGTAATTCAATAACATAAGTCATACATACAGAAATATTACATGCTTAAACTGTTTGAACAAACACGAATCAAAAATGCAAAATCATTACATTCGGCTATTCATTGATGTCCGACTCCTTTCTATGAAATAGTTTGTCGTTATCATTATTGCTTTCAGAAGATGGGCTACTATTACGATTTGATGAATCTTTATGGTCAGGCGAATTTATATTTATATTTACATTTTTATTATATTTATTTATATTTTATAAGGTCTAACACGATCAGCGGAAACGACGTTCTTAAATGAATCTCTACGTTTGCTAAAACCGGAATTTCAGTGATTTTATATCTGTCATTGCCCAAAACTTCTGTGGTTTTATCAGATCTATGAATTTAAAAAGTTTTATTGCCTTTATTATTATAGTCAGTTCTGGTAACCTTAGTCAAATCACCTTGTTTATAGGTTCTAGGGGTGCTACCGGCATCATAATAGTGTTTTTCGCGACTTTAGTATTAGTACGACCTCATTTCTTACGCTTTGTAACATGTTTTGTATAATGTCAGCTCCAACATCGAACTTATTACTCTAACTATCTCTGAATGTCAAAGTCAAAGTTCTTTATTGCTTCATGTGTAAATATACATAGATCTCTAGTTTGGTAAGTATCAACATGAAACCCCGTTGGGGCACAGCATAGAATACATGGGTACTAACAAGTTAATTACATAATTATAATTTAACAAATTACAATATTAGAAAATAAAATTATAAACTTTTACTTAAAATTAAATAACCATTTAGGTAGTCAATTTACAGAAATTTAAGGTATTGTTATTATTTTGGTAATTGTTTTTATTGCACAAAGATTTTATTGTTATTAATTATAATTTCATTATCTTTTATTTTTATCTTCAAAGAATTCTTTTAGCGTGTACATGTAATAACATTATTGTAATAGGTGTTTATTTAGTCTGTTTTTAAATACATCGTCATTTAGGATATCTTTTAGTTCTCGAGGTATTTTTATTGTGGTGCCAAATAAAGCCCCTATGGCAGTCTTTTTGGTAGAAGAATTAACTGAATTATTTACACCCCATTGGATTTTGCCAAGACACATTTCCCAATTGCGGTCGTCATTTCCGTCATTATGTTTTGCTAATGCGTTTAAGATGGTTTGGTTATATCTTTCAGTTTGACTTTTTGGCCTGCGACAAACTACAGCGATAGGGACATGTTTAGTGCTATGACTGTCGCAAAAGCTCGTGATCAGGTATTATTGGAGATGGTAAGCCAAAGTCATTTTTTTTTTATTTTTTTTTCGTGTCTTTTACCGCTTTCACATATATATATATTGTAAAGCAATCAACTATTGTAATAATTTAGGCATTGCCGTTTTTACTCTTTACAAACGAACCAAGATGGTTTAGGTGAATTGTATGGAATGGGACGCTAACTTTTTCTATAGGATACAATTATTCAGTCTTTTGTCTGGATGCATCATCTTTATTATAAGCGTACCGAATGCACCGAATTTTATCGCCGCAGCCTTGGAAACCAAAAGACAGATTGAATTCTCTCAGTCGTTTTAGAAATGCCTAAATGTCCTATATCATCATGATTATAACGGCATATTTTCCAGCGAGCACTACGAGGGACAACTAGGCGTATTTCATCGTCAATTCTTTATACTCTATGATTTTTAATAACATAATTTTTCCTAATATCTTTAGATTCTTCGTCAGATTCAGGCTTAAGAATTTTTAAGTATACGCGAAATGTCTGGATCTACATTTGTAGTGTTAATATCCAATTGTCAGTCTCGATACTTTAACAGAAGACTCGTCTTTAATGTCAGAAGGCAGAGAATGTTATTTCGGCTTAATGCATCGACATGTGTCATACGAATACCGGGTCTATACTCGTTTGGTTAGTATGGTTCGGAGCGTATTATGGTCTATTACAATTTTAAATTCTAATCCCAACAGATAAACACAAAACTTCAAATTTCATAAGATTGTAAATGACGCCTTTCAGGTGTCGTCTGCCTACTAAAATAAGCAACCGGCTTAAGTACCCGAAGGCTAGACTGCCACTGTACTTTCTCCCACACCTAAGGAACTAACATCTGTGTGCAACTCCGTATCAAGTTTAGGATTGTATAAGGCTAGTGTTGGTCTATTACTCAAACTTTTATTTTAATGCTTGAAATTGATCTTCTACCCAAATGATACTATAGAACTAGCACAATCGGAATCGGATTCTTGTATTATATCATTTCGCAACAAGTCATCAATAAATTCTCGTACCTGTCCTCTCTCGAAGTGCGATAAGCGATAGGGTCTATGTGTGACAGGTCTATCATTAAGCAAGTCTATCTTCATTTTAATAGAGTTATTACAACCTATCTCGCTCAAGTTAAATGCAAAAAATTCACGATACGACTGCGATAATGCGTAGGTAAGGCTTATCCATTTGCCAACTTGAGGGACCGACTTTGATTTCAGACTTTATCAAAGGAGCCAAGTCAGTAATATCTCTCGTGATTTTGTTAGGGCATATAATTCTTTTTTTCTTACAAAAGGCATTGCTTTTGCAATTAGAGCATCGCAATGCAACGAATCTTGGGAAAAATTCTTTGGGAAAATTCAGGGTTTGATTAGCTAAATTTGATAATAAGGTGACATTTACCCATGCTTAGACGATACGTGCCTTGAGGTAAGTTATATTCTTTGCCAAGTTTATTACTATTATAACCTTCTATATAAACATTCCCAGGATAAGAAGAACCTAAATCCGAAACTTCAACTAATTCCGATTTGTTTCTGGCTAATTGAATGAAATCCGATAAGGTAAGCTTTAAGGGGCCCAAATCATTGGTTTGCTGCGAAGCTCAGGACTTTAAAATTTTATCCAATGAGTAACGCAGTCTGCATAAACCCATAATTAACCATAAGTAGGTACTTCTACATTCGATTCGATTTCATCAATCCTAAGAACGTACTATATACGGGTGTCACTACCAAAACCTTTGACTATAGGTAATCTCGACACAGTTTTCACGGGGTCAAGGCTGTTTGCATCATATTCACGCATTACATAAGTCAAAAGTCAAATCATCCATTTCAAATAAACCAATAATACAGGTACTTTTGAATTGCCAAAACCAGGTGCACGGTTCCAAATAGTGGGTCCTACTATACCCAATCTTAATAATCTATCAATCCCAACGAAAACTCGATTATTTACCCGTTTGTAAAACTTGTTATTACTGTTACTGTGTGTAGAAGTTGTAAGGACTTTACGTTCTATTTCATCGCTTGACTTTGGGTCTATTCATGGAATTAACGGTGTCGGTTTGCAATTTTCGTTCTAGCGCCCTGTCACACTTTAGACGCTTATCAAGGGACTTGGGACATCTGGTGTAAGAGTGTTCTTTACGACGACAATTAAAACAAATAATTGGAGGTATCATTTGAAGTCGAAAGCGAGGTATGATCATGAGTTCATGACGCTTTCTATTTGTAGAAATAGGTTCTAACTAGGGATGCTGAGAACTGAGAATATGTAGCGAGTCTTTCCGGTTCATTACAATTTAAAGCTTGAGCTCCATTTCTAATAGATTTATCATAAATGCCGTGAGTTGCACAACCTACAGCCTTTTTATCACTAATATCATATCAGCTTGTATATCAGCATCAATTTATCATAAAAATATTCACGTAAACTTTCATTACTTCATGTTGTACCTTTTCATTTTGACACACATTATTGTAACTCGTAACATCCTAATTATATATGAAAACAATAAAGATTTGAATTTGAATTTGTACGTACCAATATTTCTTTACCTTTCCTTTTTTTTTTGCTAGCCCGACAAGTTTTTGTCGGGCAAAATGTATGGTCTGCTTCTCGTCCCATTCATATATTACACACTTACCTTTCATAAACAACCTTCAATACTCTGAGATTTACTGGAGGGATTGAACTTCGGTATAACATTTGGTAAATGGTTGTACGACTAAACTGGCGGCTCTTCGTCTGGAGTATGCATTCATTGGTTTCATCATCATTCATTGGTATCATCAGATTCCATGGCCTCAAAACATAAAAATGTATAAGTATTGTTTCAATTTGACACTAACAAGTTAAAAACTCCCTTTTTTTTCTATTATTATTAAATTCATTTTATATTACTAAAATATCTACTCGAACTGGTTAAAATTAATAGCTCCATAAATTCGAAGTTATGCATGAAAAGATCAATCAAAAATATACGTCTTCCAATAAATGTTTCCCATTTCCAATTTATAAAATTAATAGAGGGTATATAATACACAACTATCTGCAACGCACTTAGTCGCATAATAATTCTTTTAATTGTTCTCTTAGTATAAATCATGCTTTACTTACGCGTCTGAGGATAGTTCCGTTCCTATTGGGCACACTTGGCCCAAAACTTTTGACTCACTTGGCCAAAATAACTTTAAGCACACTTGGCTTACTATCTTTAAGCACACTTGGCTTAATAGGCGTACATAGCCTCTAGTAGCTAGAGCACACTTGGCTTCCTATTGTAGGTACACATAACTCCTATTCCTACTGGTATACTAAAACTACTTTATACTTCTTTAGTGGAATCTATTTTGGATTATGCTCTTGATTGCTACGGCCTCACATTTAAAAACCTATATAGATAAACTGGAGAATATCCAAATAAGATTTATAAAACTGCGTGTAAATAAAAAAAAAAAATAACTTATAGATACCCTACCATAAAACATTAATTGTGCACTCCATTACTAATTATGTACCTACCTACATGTTATTAAGACTAAAATTGATCCCACAGTCAAACTGTTTGTACAGTTTTGTGGGGCTTATATTACTTCGTAAGACCTAATATGTACCTCATAAAAATTAAATAAATAAAATAAAAATAATTAACCTCTAACAATCTAAGCACACGTGGCTCAATAGGCATACATAGCTTCTAACAATCTAAGCACACATGCCTCAATAGGCATGCATAGCCTCTAGTAACTCAAGCATACTTGGCTTCCTATTGTAGTCACACATAACCTCTAACAATCTAAGAACACATGGCTCAATAGGCATACATAGCCTCTAGTAACTCAAGCACACTTGGCTTCCTATTGTAGGCACACATAGCCTCTAGTAACTCGAGCACACTTGGCTTCCTATTGTAGGCACACATAACCTCTAACAATCTAAGCACACATGGCTCAATAGGCGTACATAGCCTCTAGTAACTCAAGCACACTTGGCTTTCTATTGTAGGCACACATAACCTCTAGACATACGTCACTCAACATTACTGTATCTGTGGATTTTCTTGTAGGCATATCCCACTTCTGAAATGTGACGAATCATACACTTCAGACTGAGTATTACAAGTATTTATTCTTTCAACAGTATGTAATTATCAATAATCACTTATCACTTAATCGCTCAATAATTATTAACAATTTATACAACAACAGCACTGGCTTATAAGATATTATGTCTACTGCTCAACGCCTCGGAATCGAATGTCCCAGTACAGATTGATCTATTACCAGCCGAATGTTCCCCACTCTTAAACGTAGGCAAACACTCAGCTGGGTTAGACCAATCAGAGCGAAGTACACAGTACGCATGATCAATTGATTAATTTAAATACATTAGATTAACTTTAAATTTAGCAATAGTTATAAATTGATTACACAGACAAATTGATAATATAACACCTACTTATATTTGACTAATTTGTAATAAAAAGGGCGTTTAATACCGAATAGTTCAACTACAAGCGCCATCTGTCGCTCGTGATAAGGAAACCTTTATAAATGTCTTGTCATTATTTTATAAAATCATTACATTAGTATCTTTTATTCTTTTTTTTTCTTTTTCTTTAAAAAAAATCGTTAATAATGGGGAAGAAGTCATAAACTTATATTATTTATTCGTGGAAATGCTATATCAGGAGCTCCTAATATTTAAGGCACTAATCAATTACCAAATCCTCCAATTATAATTGGTATTACTATAAAAAAAAACACTATGATTTTCTCCTGTATCGTGGGTGCGTTTACAAACACAAATTCTCACATACACAAACGCCCAGACCCGGAACAACTACCTGTAGATCATACAAATATTTGCTCCATGTGGGCATCGAACCCACAACACGTGGCGCAGAAGCCGATCGCTCAGCCGCTACGCCAAACGTGTCGTCAATATTGTCGGTGTTGTCATATACCTACATAGTTGAGTTATAATTACATTGATTATCAAATCCAAGTAAAACCTCTGAAGTTTCGGAATCATGATTATTACTCGCTTAATCAGTGAAGGAAAATATTGTGAGGAAATGCATACCTGCATACCTGAGAAATTGTCAAACCTGTCTGCAGTTCCAGATGTTTTCAGATTATTTTCCCTATACTTGTAGTATAAGACGGTATTACTTGCCAAATTTCATAGTTCTAGGTCAACGGATAATACCTCTTAGAAATTTTGTTTTCCTTGAAAGTGTCGAAATTAACATTAGATTTTTTTACAGCTCCAAGGGACTGTAGACCTGAGTATATGGTTTTAATTTCAATTCGATACCTCCACCCATTCCCAAAATAAAGGGTCTTGACAGACAGACAGAGGGACAGATGGAAGGATAACAAAGTGATCCTATAAGGATTCCGTTTTTCCGTACGGAACCCTAAAAAGGCTTTAAAAATTGTGATTCCACGTCCCAGGCAAGTCAGCGAGTAAAGGGCTAATTTATGCGATAAAGTGCTATAAAATGCTTTTAGAATTCAGCGCAAACGCCGCTGTATCTCAACAGCCCATTACGGGACGTGTGCGGGGTCTTAAATTACTAGAGGGGTTGATATTGTTTAGGCTTCTGAGACAGAGAATAAGATGAATTATAATATAAACCGGAGGACTCAGGTTTAAGTGTACCAGGGTTGTTGCAAATACAATAATTTTGAGTAGGTTAGTAGATAGTTTTCTTAATTTATTGTACACACGACACATTTTAGTAGTTCTAGTAATTATTATAAGTTGTTACTGTTTGTTTACAGTTTACAAAGTAAAAGGCTATTCTACATTATTTTCAACTTATATTTTACATTTTCAAATTAATATAGGTTATACAAAGAAAAAAAATTAAAAATTTAAACGATAAATATTCGCGCTAAAACGGCAGCCGCCATTATATCGTGATTATATCGTTATTATTATTATCGTGAGTATCGTGACGTCATAAAAGTAGAAACTTAGAAACGTCAATGTTCATGACCTTTAGCAAAAGCGTATTTCAGCTGTACTGACGTCACTCACGAGAAAAAAATGGCGGTTGGCGTTTTTTGTCACGTGACATACAGGTAATAAAACTTCGATTAAAATTTTTCAATTAAAAATAAATCTTATATTTTTATAAGAATAAAGTATTCTATTCATATGGTAATAAAAACTATTATAAATAACATAATTTGATAATTTTATTTTGATAAATGAAAATATCCTATTCTGATAAATCCAACGGCCGTGCTACATTCAAGCAAGAAACAACACCACATCAGTTCCATTTCCATCATAACTTTAGCAATTCTAATCCAACCTCATTACAGCCAATAAATCCGGTCTACATTCAGCCTACTCCTGGACTACACGTGACTGATTAATGGCTTCCTGGCTAGATTGTGGGCCACATAATTATGTGCAATCGATCACGCTGCGGAAACGTGCAGCTATCGTACCGTGGAACCTCAGTCTAGGGCTTTGTATAATAGCTTTTAATCGACAGTAATTAAAATTTCGGTAAGATATTCTCTAACATAAATAAATTTTGTTGGTTGATTTTTTAAATGCAGGCACAACCCTGACACTCACTTAGATGCTTTCTTACACAGATGCCCACTACTACATAAACAAGATGACGTTCGCACACGCGCAGATGTGTGCGTAAACAGCTAGGGTTGCCATTGGTATACATACGAGTACAATTATTCATCTGTGCATATAATGTTAACGTGCTTTGTATTCTTTCACTCGATAAGCCCTGTTTTAGAAACAATGAACACTACAAAGTAGTGAGGGGAATATATCCATAACTACTATAAATTTGAAAGTATCTCTGCCTGTGTGTCTTTGCGTTTGTTACGTTTTTACGCCTAAACCACTGAACCAATTTTGAACAATGCCTATTTACTTTGATCCTTTTTTTCTCTATAAAACATTGCCCCACACTAAGCTTTTCTCCTGTATCGTCAGTGCTTTTACAAAAACAATTTGTTACATACAAAAACGTCCAGACCCGGAACAATTACCTATAAGTCAGACAAATATTTGCTCCATCTGGGGATCGAACGCACAACACGTGGCGCAGAAGCCGATCACTCAACCGCTACGCCAAACGTGTCGTCCAACTTGTAGGTAAGTTTGATACCTATACCTACCTACTTTTTGAGATTTTGTGCGTTTTTTTAGCACGGAAATTTTCATGGATCGACTGCCACCTGGGGGCCCGGGGGCTGCAGGGTATGTCTGACCCCTACAATAAAGCCCCTAAAGCCATACTTGCCTTCCTTTGCCCTATAGTCATGGCCATGGGATTCGTGACAATCGCTACAACGTCGACACAAAAGGTGAGGCTGCCTTTTGTCTCAGAAAGTCCTTTGGGGTACGAATAAAACCAGGGGTAGAAGATAGATTTAAATAAAAAAATAATATAACTTGACTGCCTCATTAGTCTAGTGGTCCCAAGCGCGACTGCTACGCTAGAGGTCCTGGGTTCGATTCCCAGGTCGAGCAGTGTTATTGAGTTTTTCTATGAAATTCTCAGTAGCAGCTCGGAGTCTGGATTTGTGCCCGTTTAATGGCAATAGGCTCGCCTATGGCGCACTAATGTATACCATACCATATGTCATACCAGGCGAACTGTGGGTGTACATTAGTACGCCTCTGCCTAACCCTTCGGGGAATACAGGCGTGATGGTATGATGGTATGTAATAAATATAACTTGCATTTTCTTTACATTTCCCTAATTTAGACGTTCAATTCCAAGATCTTTAACAAGCGCCTGCAACATTTTAATGAGCACCTTGTAACTCGCGCGAGATACAAACTCATTGCAATGTGAGTAGGCGCCAGTTTGTTTTGTAAACCAATATTGCACCGAAACGATAACGAACCGACAAATAAATAATAGTTAACTGTATAAATGGAAAAACAATCTTATTTATTAAATACAGTAAAAAATATATAAACCACCTGACTCATAATTATGAATTAATAGCTTCTGCCCGCGACTTTGTCTGCGTGGATTTCAGAATTGGATCCAACCTGGATAAAAATGGTAGCCTATATATTATTCCAGACTATAATTTATCTCTGTGCCAAATTTTATCCAGATCCGTTCAGCCGTTCTGGTGTGAAAGAGTAACAAACATCCATATATCCATACATCCGTACTTCCATACCTACACACAAAGGTAGTAGCATTAAATACTATGGGACCAACCCTGAAGTCACGAAATAAAATCCATCTCCATACATCTTGTTGAATTAAGAAAACATAAAGGAAAATATGTTATTTGGAGCCAACCAACCAATCCAAACTCCGGGCTGCTACTGAGAAATTCATAGAAAATCCCAATAGCATCGCTCGAACTGGGAATCGAACTAAGAAACGTAGCAGTCGCAATACTATATTTACTATTTTATATTATTTAAAGGATTCCTAAAAATATTACCTATCTACTTGCTTACCCTTCCTTGGTCGTAAGCCTGAAATATTAAAAAAAAACTCCTGACTAAACTCTCTGAAGTAAAATTCATCATAGAGCAAGTAAAGACATTAATTGTTTATTACAAGGAGTCCTGTTTTTAAGTAACTGTTTTCCGGCACGTGTTTCTGAGCGGGCTAGGCGACGCCATTTTTTATTTTCACGTTTCACGAGAAAAAGTGCTCGTACTGTTGTGTTTGGTTTCAGTAATGGGTTGAAGCGATCTATTTTCTCGACCTTAATTGGACACAAGAGTGATATTTTTAAGAGAGGTAGGGCATAGCGGAATCGAATAATTCCAGTCACAATTGGAACCGCCCGACTGGGGAAGTACCTTGCAGAAAATCGTAGCCAAATAACATAGCTCCATGCTATGTTGTGTTCCAAAGGTCGAGCAAGGTAGCCAGAGCGCCGCGAGGAAGCGTTGTGTTGGCAGTGGAAGGACCGGTGGTGTTTTGTTACCGCCGCTGTCATGTATGGCAGCATGTCTCCTAAGCTGCCAGCCCAGCTATTCCTCCTTTATTTACAGGGTCGGCAACGCGCGAGTGATACCCCTGGTGTTGCAAGCGTCCATAGGCGCTTACCATCAGGCGGGCCGTATGCTTTGTTTGCCACCTTAGTGGTATAAAAAAAAACTTAAAAAGGCGCGTATACAATTTACACTGGCATTGTAGAATTTAAAACAACACAATAAAATATGTTGGTATATGCATAAAAAACTGTTATTACTTATTGCATGCTTAAACCATAGCTCAAAAGATACAGAATAGGTCTTTGGAATTCGAAGCACTGGAGAATAAAGATTTAAAATGCCCATTTTTAATGAATTACACACAAGTACACAGAGTTACACATTGTGTTATCCGTCTCCAGTATAAGACGATATGGCATTATATAAGCTTATCGTACATTGAGAGGTTAACTTATACGGGCATAATTATATATATTTTTTTGTTTTTAAGCATTTTTTTTCGTTTGCCGTAAAATAATGGCACAGATCAACACAGTTTATAGTAAAGTTATCATGGAGAAAAAGGCTTTTGCGCAGCTAAAGGTCATAACTATAGTTGTAAATAAACCGTTTTAAACCAAAAGCCGTGGTTTAAAACCCGTTTTAAATTTGTTTAAAATGGTTTAAAACCGCGACCGCGTGGCCCGTACATTGATTACGTATTACTTTAAAAATTCAGTTTTTAAAAAAATTTCATATATTAAATCATACTTACTACTTTTTAGGATCACACAGACTGAAACCAATAATGACATGCGTAATAAAATATAACGGCAACGCTGTATTACTATTTTGCACTTTGCTACCAATATCGTAGGTATGAGGAGAGAAGGGGCAGGTGGGTGCTGTTACGGGGTGGGATGTTAGAGTCTTTTTAAAAAAACACTTTTATTAAAACTGGAAATAGAATTTAATTATAAATAGATAAAACAACATTAAACGTGTGTCCACATCGAAGTCTATTACCGATCTACCTAGCGACACGAAAAATGCATAATCCCAGAAATCGCGATTGACGTATAATTCTGTGAAATGCCTTTAATTGATATAAACAAAGTGCCCGCAGAGGTGGTCCTGCGCATGCGTTGTTATTGTTCTCTGGCATTTTTATTTTAATTTCTTTTATATAATTATCATAAATCAATAAGTATGTGTGGTCTAGATCACTTCGTATGAAGGCTCATTGTATTCTATTTAAAAAAAAAAATTTAAACCACTAAGTGTGGTTTTAAATCATTTTAAACCAAAAAAAACGGTTTAAAACCAAATGGTTTGAAAAGTTTAAAATCCGTTTTGCATCTATAGTCACAACTAAGGCTATAAAGAAACCACCCCGTGTGGGGACGGGTTAGAATACTGTTCCTCACTGCCTTTCAGATAGGCATCCCGTAAGAGACGTAAAAATATCTGACTTGCTCGGTGGTAGGACCTCTTGGGGTCTGAGTGGCTGGCGACCACCCTTACGTCGGAGTCTGTCGTAAAGCACCGTGTGTGTTTTGACTTTTCCGTAAGAGCCAGTTCCCCTCGGTTGCTGCGGCTCTAGCAGTCTGCTGTCCGTAGGGGCTCTTAAGGGTCGGCAAGGCATCAGCAACTCCTCTGGTGTTGCAGGTGTCCATGAGCGACGATGACTACTTACCACCAGGTGACTCATCAGCTCGTTTTCCGACATAATCCATAAAAAAATAAACTTCAACTATAGCCGATAGCAACTCACAATAAAAACAAAAATCGCTTCCCGCTTATGACTTGTTTCCAAGATCACAAGTCACGCTCCATGCACAAACGCAAGCTGCAAGGCATACTAAATGCAGTTTTTGGCGCAACTCAGCTTAACCTGCTACCATCTCAATTACAAATTGGCTTCACCGGGACTCGGAGTAGGATTTAAGAAGAAAGAATTATATTGAAAATTTACTTCTTTAGGACAATATGTGGTTTCCAGTGTATTTTTTTCTTATTTATGAGATAGGAGGGCAAACGAGCAGACGGGTCACATAATGGTCAGCAATTACCGCCGCCCATGGACACCCGCAACACCAGATGAGTCACTATAGTGCGTTGCCGACCTTTTAAAAGGGGATTGGGCCTCCGGTAACCTCACTCACTCGGCGAAACACAACGTAAGCGTTGTTTAACTTTGGTTTTCTGTGAGGCCGTGGTATCACTCCGGTCCATTCGTGCCGAAGCATGGCTCTCCCACGTAAGATTTACAGTTCTATCTTGCTCACGCTGATCTTGTTTTTCCAAGTTTTGAGGGAATTTCCCAAGATCCCGTCTTAGTACTCGCCTCGCCTAGGTATATTATATTTTTTTTAATTATTATTAAAATTTTATTATATGCGTATGTCAAAATTTCTTGCTTCCGTACAAGGCCGAAGACAAGAATTTTCCTAGGGGGGACTAGCTAAGGAGAAAGACAGTAAATAACAACTTTATTTGAAACTAATTTATCTATGTAGCCTGTATTATCCCACTTAAGAGCAAAGGTCTCCCTCTCCACACAATTCTGTTCTCTGCTAGTTAGGGCCAGTCCTTTTGGTAAGAGTCAAGCTCGTCTATCCATCTACGCCTTAGTCTACCGCTCATATACAATCACAAATCCCAAAAAAGAGTCATAAAGTCATACACAAAAGATATATTACATTATGCACAAACCTGGCCAATATTATTTTATTATAACGACTATATAGAAATAACATACCACCAAGCCTGTATTCCCTGAAGGGATAGGCAGAGGCGTACTAATGTACAGTTCGCCGGTATGTTTCGGTCCCATGTTAATACGTGGAAGAGCCATGCTTCGGCACGAATGGCCGGCTCGACCGGAGTGATACCACGACCTCACAGAAAACCGGCGTAAAACAACGCTTACGTTGTGTTTCGCCGAGTGAGTGAGGTTACCGGGGGCCCAATCCTCTTTTAAAGGTCGGCAACGCACTTGTGACTCCTCTTTTGGTGTTGCGGGTGTCCATGGGCGGCGGTAATCGCTTACCATCAGGTGATCCGTCTGATCGTTTGCCCTCCTATACCATAAAATAAATGTAATAGAGGGCGAGCTTATTAACCGGGCACAAATGCAGACTCCGAGCTGCTACTGAGAATTTCATAGAAAAACCCAATAACACTGCTCGACCTGGGGATCGAACCCAGGACCTCTAGCGTAGCAGTCGCGCTTGGGACCACTAGACTAATGAGGCAGTCGGGAATCAAATAATATCAATACAACGCGATAAAATCCATAAAAAGTAGTTTTATTTCAATGTCTAATATTCGCGTAGTTGTCAAAAACCAGTAAGACAGAAATGCGTTGCTGAGGAGTTTGCTGTTCCGTTTCTTCTTCCCAGCAGGAACACTAGGAGGCGTTTTGGGGACTATCTATATAATAATGTAGTAAAAATGACGATCAAAAAGTTCTACGCAGTAACTACTTAGTGTATCTTGAGTAAATGGTTTTGATTTTGACTGGCAACACAATTGATATAACGCAACGCGGCTAAAAATCTAAACATTTAAACAGAAATCCACCGTATTCTTCCCGCAAAGAGAAAATTTCTCACAAAACACTGTACCGTAACTCTAAAAATGAATAAATAAACAGGCTATTGTCGTGACAAGCCCACTACCTATTTTTCCTAAGTAGTAGCGATCTCGAACATAATCTCGACTGCTTTTACATGTCTATGGTGTGGTACACGGCATAAGCGCTAGCGATTTTATGCCTACGCGTGGCTGTGGGACTCTTTCACTTCAAGTTAAATAATGTTTCACTTATCAGCACACAAGTCTATTTATCAAAAATATAGAATTCGGAACAGCTACCCAGATAACTGCCATATTTAGAATTATTATCAAGTCATGTCAATGAAAAAGTATTGGGATTCGTATCTACCATTCCATCTTAGGGACAGATCTTGACCTCACACTAGATAACATGTATGATTTGTTAATTTTAGTCTTATTGTGTTGTAATAAACATTCATAAAAACAACAACCACCATAATAATTTAAAATTTGTGGTTACATGGTGAGTACTACAATTTTAACACACATGCTATAACAGCTCTTTTGAACCAGTGAAGTCTTTGGACAAAATCCCATTACAAGTCTGTTTGCCGATCTTGTATTTCTTGAATATCAATGGCAGTTTTAAAAATATGTGAATGCGTGTTACAAACATAAAAATTTCGAGTATATACATTTCTGGGATAGTAAGTATACTTAGCTTAATAAATAATGGCTTACAGCTGTCATACGGTCCTTTACAGAAAATTGCTCTAATACATTTTTTCTGCGATATAAAAGCTCTACGAATTATAAAGTTATTTTAGTGAAGTAAAATTTCGACTGCGGGCAGGAACCTGCGAACCTGCTTCTTCTGGTTTGTTACACCAGACGCTATGACCGATAAAGCCACCGCGAGTCCTACCTGCCAGGTCGAAGTTTGCCTTCACATTTTGTCTTCACCTCCAAGATGACGTCAGTGACATCTATTGAAAAGCAAGTTACTTTGCTTCTCAACCGATATGACTTACTTTACAGTTAGTTCGATGTCGTACGAAAAACTAATTACGAAGAAAGCTAAAAAAGCAACATGCAATCCACAACGCTATTCAAGCTATTCCAATAGCATTATTGGAAGCGGCGGTAGCCTAATGGCTAGGGCGTCGGACTTGCAATCATGTGGTTGCCGGTTCGAAACCCACCCATTGCACTACCGACGTGAACCCACTCGTAACACAAGCATTTAGCTTAGCACGAGGGATTAACAAGAATACTAGTAATGTGCGACCCACATTGCCAGTAAGCTTTTTTAAATAAATAAAACGCTATTCGCTTGTGATTGAAACCACACCAAGAAAGTTGTAAACCGGGCCAAGTGTCACGGTTTATGGGTTTATAATGTCAAGCGGCGCACCCCCAGCTTATATTTTATAATAAATACTTAAGAGACTATTACGAATATAGGATACAATGTGGATTCATAAAAATATAGGTTTTTTGTGCATAATATCGCATTTTACGGAAACAGCGGGCATTGAACCGTCTGGATATAATATAGAATTTTATCTTTCAAATGCTTTATAGGCTGCTTGAAAATAAATATATAATTTTGTCCATTTTTCTAGTGATTTTATACCATTGCATAGAAAGTCTTTAAATTATTGACTGCCTCATTAGTCTAGTGGTCCCAAGTGAGACTGCTACACTAGAGGTCCTGGGTTCGATCCCCAGGTCGAGCAAAGTGTTATTGGGTTTTTCTATGAAATTCTCATTAGCAGCTCGGAGTCTGGATTTGTGCCCGGTTAATGGCTATAGGCTCGCCCCCTATAACATGGGACCTAAACATACCGGCGAACTGTGGGTGTACATTAAGTACACCTCTGCCTAACCCTTCGGGGAATACAGGCGTGATGGTATGTTATGTTATGTTATGTCTTTAAATTATAATGGCCTTAGGTACTTAGCACGCTGAAGTGGAAGTGGGCCGGCCATTACTGCAGATGGACAGACGACCGATGGAGCAGACAAGTGTTAGAGTGGAGACCGCGTTTGGACAAGCGTAGTGTGGTACGCCCAGCGAAGCGATGGACCGACGATTTGGAGAAGGTGGCTGCCAGCGGATGGATGCCAGCTGCCCAAGACTGGGATGGTTGGCGCTCTTTGGGGAAGGCCTACGTTCAGCAGTGGACGGCAATAGGCTGATATGATAATGATGATGATGTCCTTCAGTAATTGGTTGAAATTTATCTTTTGATAAGATTTTACTATGCTGACGTTTACGTAAAATTATCAAATTATGTCATTATATGTAATTATAGTATTATTAACGAGTAGAATAATATTGTTATTTAAAAATTTTGTAACTTAAGGACTTAAAATCACAGTCGATCGGGTTAGTGTAATTTATTAATAATAACTACCTAACTCACCTTACTTTATTAGCTCAATTATTGTACAAGAGGTGATCTTTGTAAATTCTGTGCACTAGCTAATCCTTACTAATATTATAAACGTGAAAGTTTGTGAGTATGGATGTATGGACATAAGGGAGTTTGTTGCTCTTTCACGCCACTACGGCTGAACGGATCTGGATTAAATTTGGCACAGAGATAGATTATAGTCTGGAATAACACATAGGCTACTTTTTATCCAGGTCAGATCCAATTTTGAAGTCCACGCAGACAAAGTCGCGGGCAGAAATTAGTTAATCAATAAATGTAATGTGTAAGCAATTGTTGGATAGCCTAAATAAAAAAATAATAAAAACTAACTGCAACGTGCTAACACCTGAATTTCTACAGACAACAATCGTGAACATATATTCTAGTGTTCCACTCACCCCTGTGGTGTTTTCACATAATATACACTGCCTGGGTCCGTTTGCCACGGCTCGTAGTAATCGCTTTTACAGCAAATGTGTCGAGTTAACTCGCTCGCAGTGGACAAAAGCTTTGCAAACGAGAGTTTGAATTTAAACTTAAGATTGTACTCCACATGGAGATATGAAGCTAGATACCGAAACAAAGAGATTTGAACGCTAGTATAATATTTAACGATACGCCAGTGAAAGAAATGGTGAAGATATGGTGAAACGTATCAACGGAACTCAAGTGAATCCAAGACTGCAACCTGCAGATTATAAAAGAGTGTTGAAGCATAAAAGTTTTCCTATTACTTATCCAAACTAATATAACTGTAACTTGATTTGTTTGTTATGTTTTCTTATGCAAGAGGCAAGCAAGCGGTCGGGTCATCTGATGGTAAGTGATCACCGCCGTACATTGGCACCCACAATATTGAGGGGGAAACGCAAGTGAGTTGTCGGCCTTTAAGAAAAGAATAGGCTCGCTTCTTGAAGGTTGCTATGTTGTACCGGATCGGAAATACCGTAATATTCCGAAATATTCACGACAAAACCTCTGAACTAATTTTAATGTCTTTTTGTACAGCGATAGATTAGAAATTGAAAAAAGATATACGCTATCATTTATCTCAATAATTCCTTTAGTATGCGAGTCCCAATCTGAGCTATATATAGCTTATATCTTTCAGTGTAATCGTGTGTTAATTCCCATCATATAGCATTCATAGCAGGAAGGAAGTTAGCTTTAATAAGCATAGCTTAAAGTGTGCTGTCATATTATTACGTAACATGAACGCAGTTCAAGACTCGAGTGAGTTAAAATTAGATTAGTTGAGTTTAAGTTTAACTCAATTAAATTAGATATCATATTTCTGAATTTTTCTTTATACCACTAAGGTGGCAAACAAGCATACGGCCTGCTTGATGGTAAGCGGTTACCGTAGCCTATGGACGCTCGCAACACCAAGGGTATCACTCGCGCGATGCCGACCCTGTAAATTAAGGAGGAATAGTTGGGCTGGCAGCATAGGAGACAATGCGTGATGCTTATCCTATCTGCCAACACAACGCTTCCTCGCGGAGCTCTGGCGACCTTGCTCAACGTGATACTAGTGAGATAGTAGTTTTAAAAAAAATACATTCAAAGTAGATAGCTTTAAGCTACTTCAAACAGCTGTGTAAAGTTTTAGATTCGATTCCTATGCAGTACATGAGCGACGCGAGCCTGCGGAGGTAGCATGGCGGTAGAACCCCAACGTCATCTTGCTCATCATTTAGGCGTCAGTTTCGGAAAGTTCTAGAACGATAGAGGTAGAGATGGAGATAGCAACAGAGACAGAGATAGATGTAGAAGTAGAGATAGCGATACTTAAAGATAAAGACATTCATTTGCAAAAACGTTAAAAAGGATTCAAAGAGCAAATTCCTCTTGGCAGTCAAATAATATAGAATAGTCACATTGGTAAATGTTATATTTTGAACTAAGCCGGGTGTTTACGACTTCCTAGTTTAACATAATTTAACTTGGTTTAGGACAGCAGCCAACACATTAATTGAAACTATTTTTGGCACAGTTTTGATTAGCAAACTATTGATTTCAAATGTGAAGGCGTTTTGCCAACGCATCGGAAAAAGTATAGATGGATAGATGTACCTAATAAGCTTTGTTGTACACTTATGGCCGATTTTTCCGTCGCCAGATAACTTTTATCGATACTTATAATAAATCTGTAGAGAGGTCAATTCTGTACATGAAATATATTTCCAAAATAACTATCAGCGGGTGATTAGTGATCGATACTGACGCCAAAAATGCAATCAGTAAAATTTTTGTCTGTCTGTCTGTCTGTCTGTCTGTCGTGTTTGTCTGTCTGTCTGTCTGTATGTTCGTTATAGAAACAAAAACCACTCGACGGATTTCAACGAAACTTGGTACAATTGTTCTTCATACTCCTGGGCGGGTTTTAGTATTCTTTTTTTCATCACGCTACGATCAATAGGAGCAGAGCAGTGAAGGGAAATGTTGGGAAAATGAGTGATTCATGAGAAAGGTTTCAAGCTATAAAACATCACGCTACAACCCTTAGGAACGGGGCAACGCAAGTGAAACCGCGGGCGAAGAACTAGGGAACAAAGTAACTATTCCACGCGGACGAAGTCGCTGGCAAAAGCTAGTTGAGGAATAAAATGTACATTTGACCGATTTATTCGAATTTATTCCTCCGATAAAATTATCTGGTGATGGAAAATCGGCCTTTAAATGAGTAACTGCCTCAGTAATCTGTGCCTAAAGCGTGATAGTATGTGTGGTAGAGGCAGTCGTGTACTAATCTACACCCACAGTTCGCCGGTATGTTTAGGTCATATGTAACAGGGTTGAGCCATTTCCCATTAACCGGGCACAAATCCCAAACTCCGAGCTGCTACTGAGAATTTCAAGTTCAAAGTTTAAATGTTTTTGTTTCTAATAAGCTTTTACAAACGATTAATGAAACCTTATGATTCTAGTTGCACAGTTCCAAAAGGTTGATCCTATGGAGAAGAATCCGGCAAGAAACTCCATGGACACTATTTAAAAATAAATGAAAAAAAGATGTTGAAAAAATGAAGATGTTATAAAACATTATTCACTGGTACAATACAATTTCAATTTTATAAAAAAAAACCATTGACAATTTGCTCAACCTAGGAATCGAAGCTAGGACTTCTAGCCTAGCAGTCGCGCTTGGGACCAATAGACTAATGAGGCAGGCCAAATCGAGTCAATTGATTCTTAATTGACTCGAATCATGATGCAATATCCCTATGTATACAGCTAATACGATCCCCGATTTTGTCCAACCGAACCGTATCCAAAATTGATTACGATGGTGTCCGGACAATGTTAGGGAACATTGATTTCAATCCTGTTCTTAACTCCCAAGAACCTAATACTGCGGCTCAAATCTTTATTCGTCTTCTAAACAATTTGTTGCATACGAATACGAAAACTTGTTCAATACGCTGTCGAGCCAGAATAATTAAGCCTTGGATGACAGCTGGTCTACTAAGGTGTATTCGCAATAGAGATTTGATTCACAAAAAAATGAAACAAGCGCCTGATAACGACGTATTAAAAACAACCTACCGTAGATACCGCAACCACTGTAACAATGTTTTACAAAAGCTTAAAAGGGAATATGATAAAGCTGAAATAAGAAAGGCTGCTGCTACAAACAGTAAAAAGCTATGGAATGTCATTAAAAAGACTACTCACCTGCAAAAACCTCGTGATACGGCACACCATCTTCTATCTATATCTTCGTCTGCTAAACAGTCCGTGGAATTGATTAATACTTACTTTGTCAACATCGGCAGGTCTCTAGCAGAGCAAATTCTAAATAGCTATGATAATAATTCCCCCACATCTACTCACCACATAGTCGCTCCTGCTGCCCCCTCCTATTCTTTGGTGATGCTGGATACGGATGAAGATGAGGTTGCACGCTTGATAATGGCTCTTAAATCTAGTAGTGTAGTTGGATGCGATGGCATTCCTTCAAAATTCATCAAGATGTTTAGTTGTCGTCTCGTTCCTGTTATAACACATATCTGTAGGCTCAGTCTTTCTTTGGGCATATTCCCGAATATATTCAAGGAATCCTTGGTTATTCCGGTTTATAAGTCAGGGAATCGAGACTGTGTTAACAATTACCGCCCCATTTCAATTTTACCAACTATTTCAAAAATTTTGGAACGTATTATTAGCTCCAGACTCATAAATTATCTTGAAAAGTATAGGTTGCTAGCCCCTCAACAATATGGGTTTCGAGCGGGTCTGTCAACGGCTGATGCTGTGCATGATATAACTGACTATATTGTTGATAAACTTGACTCTGGGAAAAAGGCTCTCGCCATATTCCTGGACTTGGCAAAAGCGTTTGACACAGTCTCGATTCCTCATCTTGTTCATAAACTTGATCGACTTGGGATCAGAGGAAACCAGTTGGACCTTCTCAAAAATTACCTGGAGAATAGAGTCCAACGGGTTAAAGTAGGAACGCACATTAGTGAAGAGCAGCCGGTGTCTTACGGTATCCCACAGGGCAGTGTGTTAGGCCCTACCCTTTTCCTAGCCTACATAAATGATTTATGTAAGATGACATTGGCAAATGGTAAGGTAATATCGTTCGCTGATGACACTGCGTTGGTATTTTGGGGACATAACTGGGAAGAAGCTTTCTACCATGCACAAAACGGACTGAACGATGTCATGCAATGGCTTAAATCAAATCTCCTGACGATCAATTCTGAAAAAACAAATTTTGTTATGTTTACTCCCCGTAATTATTCAATACCACTGCAAAATGCGCTGTCAATTACAGCTCATTCGTGCTCAGTTCAAGTTGCTACCCAGTGTTCCTGTCCCAAAATAAAAAAACTCCCCTTGGTAAAGTACCTGGGTGTTATGATTGACCAGAACTTGCATTTTCAATACCATATTACTCAATTGGCATCCAGGGCTAGGAAACTTTTGGTTATATTTAAAAATCTGAGACACATTTCCGATTTCAAAATTATTAAACTGGTTTATTTCTCAATGTGCCAATCAATATTTACATATTGCATTACTACCTGGGGTGGAACATCTAAGAAATGTATTATAAATCTGGAAATAGCTCAGCGAGCAATTTTAAAAGTTGCCACATTCCGTCCAATTTTGTTCCCTACGACTGAGCTATATAGATCGTGGCAGGTCCTAACGATACGTCAACTATTCATTTTGAATACTATATTAAAAAAACATACCGAAATGCCCTTAGACCATAATATTTTCTGCAAGAGAAGATTTGACATTGTCTGTACTAACCCTAGTTTAAATAGAAAATTTGGTAAAAGATTTTTTTGCTTCATGGGGAGTTATCTTTATAATAAATGTAACAAAGCCAATAAAATTTACGCTCTGAGCTATTACAAATGTAAAATAATTGTCATAGCTTGGCTCTTAAAAATGGACTATAGGGAGACAGAAAATTTACTTCAAGTCATGGTATGAACACACACACACACACACTCTCACACACACACACACACACACACACTCACACACGCACACTCACCACACACACACACGCACGCACGCACACGCACACACTCTCACACACACACACACACACACACACACACACGTCCACGCACGCACGTATAGAGTGTATAACCTGTTCTGAGGGTGGAGACCTGGTGACCTGTAACACAAGGTTCCCACCTTATTTCGGGCACCAGTCTCCACAATATTTTTGTAATGTACTGTGTTTATAATGTAATGTGTAAACAATTATTGTGGAGAAATAAATAAACCCTTTATTATTATTATTATTTATTATTAATTGATTGAATTGGGTCCGACCTGGATAAAAAGTAGCCTATGTGTTATTCCAGACTATAATCTATCTCTGTGACAAATTTCATGCAGATCCGTTCAGCCGTTCTGGCGTGAACGAGTAACAAACATACATACATACATACTCACAAACTTTCACGTTTATAATATTAGTAAGGATAAGGATATCCTTTGATGTACACGTCGCAAGTTACGCCTCTGCGTAAGTTCAACTTAAAGTTCAAACCACGACGAAACGAGTACAAGAACTTATATTACTTAACTTTAGTTCTACTGAGAAGACAAATTGCTATGATCGAGATAGCTCTTCATTTCTTGTTTATGAATCTGGTAAACAAGATTTTAAATTTATGCAACAAGACAAGAGTTACTGTGTAAAATACTTATAACACCTGTTTGTAATAGGGAATTATTGATTATTGACTAAAATCTATTTGTTATCTTTATTGCTATAGATGTCCATGCCACAATTTTTCTATGTAATTGCCTTTTCAGCAAGATTTTAATTATTTAAAAGTAGAAAAAGTGCGCGGGCCTAACAGATCAAAAGGGAACTTACGTCAAAATACATGTTGTTTTCTGACGTAACCGTAAACATTTAGTTTTGTTTACGAGGTATAAAATTGATTTCTGTCCTCTCCCATGTTCGAATTAGTTAGAAAACAAACGATCAATAATTTTTTATAACGATAAAACAGTTACTTTTTTTACGGAAACTGACGTCACATAACACGCGCGGCGTGTAAGATGGCGGCTTTGGAATCTGATTGCTGTTTTTAATAGTTATTTATTTTTATGATTAAATATTAATATTATTGTCAAAGAAATATTTTTACGGTGCTTTAATACTGTAAACAATTGAATAAACATATAAATAAACATAATTATGCATATTCCGTAATATGATAACAAACAACTTTTCCGAAGGAAGATTTGTTATAAAAATCAAAAGCGGAGTGTTTACGGCATCTTAAAAATCGAGTAGCGATTCAGTACTTGGCCAAAAGTGTTATTTATTGGCGGCATTATTTGTCTGTCCAAACAATTAATCACTACGTCCTATCAGATAAGGAAACGTGATTAATAAAACAAACACACACATCAATATTTATATATGAACATTTGTACGTGTCAGTGGGGATGTCCATTCTGGCTAATCCTCCCACTCTCAACGCAAAAGTATATTGGATTGGAGAGAAATAATATTAAGGAGATAACTATATTCTATTTAAGTACCTTTTATACTTTTTTATCTGGGTATTTAATATATATTACAGTGAGATCCCAGAGATCCTAGGTTCAATTCCCAAGTCGAGCAAAGTGTTACTGGGTTTTTCTATGAATTTCTCAACAGAAGGTCGGAGTTTGTATTTATGGATTTGTTAAAGGTAATATTAAGAGACCGGAACATGGGGTGGAACCGTGGGTGCACATGTTCACCTCTGCCTAATCCTTCGGGGAATACAGGCGTGATTGTATGTTACGTTTATGTTATGAAAAATATTGGCTTGTCTTGAATTAAATCTACTTTCTATGGATTTTATCAATCTATCATGGGGTTCTATGCTAATATTCGTATACATCAATGTCAGAAACCAGTATTGCAGTTGTCTTTTATCTCACAAAATATAGTAAATAAACCCCAGCGAGAAACCGCGAGTAACAGCGAGTCATGTCATATTTCCGTAGAGTGAAAGTAATCCATTACTCAAGATTGTCTTTAACCATGAATATGTATGTAAAATATATGAAATAACATGAAGCATGTCGCTAACTGTATGTGTTGTAAATATTATGTAGCTCGCATACCTTTTTCTGGCACGACTTTTATGTTTAAGCTCTTGAAAAAAAGTGGAATAAGTCTAAAAAAGAGTTTTTAGAGTACGGAATTCTAAAAACTCTTTTTTAGATTTCAAAGGAAAATTCGGACCCCCTAAAGGATCAGTTTGTTGTCCGTCTGTCAAGACCCTACTTCGCAGAAATGCATGGAGGTATCAAACTGAAATTAATATCCAATACTCAGGTTTGCAATCCCTTGGAGCTGAGAAAAATCAAAATTCTAAGTCAACGCAATCAAAAGATACGGCCGTTTATGCTACTTATTTTTTTTATCAATGTACCTAAACGAGAAACCTTTTAATCCGATGGTTAGGTTATAGAAACAATGCAAATTCTACTGTCTTGATTGAAGGGGTTAAACAATCGCTGTGTTGGCGACTCGTAGCACACATTTTTATGACATTTATGTAACGCATAGTTTGTATATTTTTGTTAACAAATAAAAGAGGTTTTCGTTGTTTTTCATAATAAATCGTAGTAGGGGAGTGAGAGCCTGACGACAAAGAGTAGTAGGGGCGGCGGTCGCGGGGGGAGGCTCGGGCTGCAGCACACTGGCAGGCAACTGTTAGATGATTTATTCTAGAATCCGGCGCGCGCACGGTGTCATTGCGTGCGGCAGAATATTCTAGAACCTAGAGAACAAAGTTTAAAATAAAACAACTGCTTAGGGAGAATTTTTCAATTGTTCAGTGCTTCACAAGGCTTCAGAGCGAACGGTAGGTCACGGCTCGCGCTCCGTCGCTGCTTTCGGCTCGCATCTGAGTTTCCTTTGGGGTTCCCTTTACCCTGGCACCAACACGCTGTATCTGCAATTTTTTTACAAAAACCGGGTTACTCCATTTTCCCTCGGCACATATTTACTTCGTATATATTTTACGACCGGCTCTCACCGGTTCGACAGCTGACGTCGCTCGTATATTACCTAGTAGGCTCATTTTTACTACCGTTTGCACTTACCCCCTGTTTCTTAACGAGAAACGAATCTAGGATGACGTAGAAATATAGTGCAGTAAACTGCAGATTGAAGTAGAAAAAAATTGACATAAAACATAACCTTCATACCTGTTTCTCCCAAAGGGTTAGGCAGTAGTGTACGGAAGGTTAATTCTGGTACTTAAAAACGATTCAAAATATGTACCTATAATTCCAAAACTATGGCTAGTCTCGAGATAATTTATGTATTAGGTAAATTATTATGACTGCCTCATTAGTCTAGTGGTCCCAAGCGCGACTGCTACGCTAGAGGACCTGGGTTCGATCCCCAGGTCGAACAAAGTGTATTGGGTTTTTCTAACGAGAATCTAACGAGGCTATAGAATCCCTAAATATATTTATCACGATATAAATAGGACTTTAATAATATCTAATCTAGTTTGATGTGCTACGACGCGTGTAGGCGCGCCTACGCGGCTACGCGGCGACTGCTACGAGTTCTACGGCGAAATGGTTTGAAAGTTGATCTTATATACAAACAAGCATGATTACGACACGCTTCTAGAATAGATACACAGCAGAGGTGCTATTAAGAATTTCATAGCAAAATCCTGCAGTTTGTGAACTTTTATGGATTAACTTGGCAAACTAGCTTACAAGCCACCTGTTGGTAAGTAGTCATCGTCGCCCGTGGACACCTGCAACACCAAAGGAGAGCCCCTACAGACTGCAGACGACCAGAGCCACAGCAACCGAGGGAGAACTGGCTCTGACAGACTCCGACGTAAGGGTGGTCGCCAGGCAGTCAGACCCGAAAAAGTCCTACCACCGAGCAAGTCAGATATTTCCTAGCCTCTTACGAGATGCCTATCTGAATGGCAGTGAGGAACAGTATTCTAACCTGTCCCCACACGGGGAAACTGATGAGACAGGCTCACCAAGGGAGCTAACAACCATGCCACGACATAATTTAGATAACATAACATATCATCACGCCTGTATTCCCCGAAGGAGTAGGCAAAGGCGTACTAATGTACATCCACAGTTCGCCGGTATGTTTAGGTCCCATGTAATAGAGGGTGAGCCTATTGCCATTAACTGGGCAGAAATCCAGACTCCAAGCTGCTACTGAGAATATCATAGAAAAACTCAATAACTCTTCGCTCAACCTAGGGATCGAACCCAGGTCGAGCAAAGTGTTATTGAGACTAATGAGGCAGTCGTATATAGTATAGTAGTGATAAATAGTAACATATTTGGTAATAACAGGCACAGATTACAAATCAGGTATGATATTAGTGTAAGAAAAGTTGGGTACCTATTATTAATGGATACTATAATGAATAATTTATTTAAACATGGGTGTACCTCACAATATCTCTGACTAACCCCTGAGGGAAAACAACACGTGATGGTGATGGTGGATGTTTTCTCCTATCTTTCCAGTCAAACAGTCTGAAATATCCTTTTCAGTATATCAAGGAATCCCTTTCGGCATCCAAATCCACCTAGATTCATCTTACAGTAATCTAGCCAATTAATTATTTCCACCATGACGGTCACTGTTAGTAATTTATGCGGAAAGATTGTTGCTTCTTATCAAAGATAAGAAGGACAAAAGAAATAGTGATTATTGTACGTACTCATACAGGATTTGTACCCGGTTAATGGCAAAAGGTTCGCCCCCTATTAGGTATATGCAGACTTGGGCATTATTCGAATAAATTGTTATCTAGATAATTATCCGAATAAAATTTTATTCGCCATAAAATTATCCGCGAATGATTCATTCACGAATGAATTATTCGTAGATAAATTGCCTACGAATAAATTATTCGTGATTTTATTCGTTATTTTAAATAATATTTTTTTGGATAGCAATAGTGTCTGCCGAACAAACGGTGATACCTTGAATATTACATTTCTAGATTCATACACTAGAATATCCTAAACCTATCATATCCCTTGCTTTTTTTAGATAAAACCTAGACTAAAGCTATCGGGAATATTCTACATAGATAAAGTACTACTCCTCGACGATAGATGGCGTTTGCACGCGAACCAAAGTAGGTAGATAATCTACAGGATGTCCCGCATGGTTCAAGTAGTATAGAAATTCTCAATTCAATTCTCAGTAGTATAGGAATGATCACTATTGAAAAAAATCTACGTTTTTAGTTAAATTTATGCTTATGTGAAGAGGCTGTCCAACACAAAGCGCTCAAATTTGGCTCGGAAAATCTCAATAGTTTAGATACAAGATAAGATGTAATTTACATTCAGTGCGTTAAGACTCTCTTAACCTATGACTTAATAATTTAATTGTATTTAGATTTTTTATTCTTATGTCTGTATTCTAACTAGAGGGCGGATTGGCATAAAAAGTACTGCCTGGTTTGTTCACACATAGGTACATGTATGTTTTTTTTATATTTAATAAAAATAATGTTTCATATTTGTGCAAAAAGTATGTAAATGCAATAAAATTACCATCATATTATTGCGTAAAACTGTGTAGGTACATAAAGATCAACAATCTACCCAATCGGGTCTAGCAATCTTAGAGCTAGGACTGTTTTTATTTTTTTTAATGATATTGATTATATATAATATGATCAACCGCCCATCCCAGGTTTCCTTTTGCACCACTAGGTATGGGACATTCTGTATATAAACTGTCAATTAATACCTACGTTATATTCCTCCATTTGACAATAGATGGCGTTCGCATAGCCAAGGTAAATAATTATTAATTTTCTACTTATTATTCCTCCATTTGACAATAGATGGCATACATAGTACCTAACGTTTTACTAGGGTAAAACAGACAAATTTCGGCGCACCTTAACAAAAAATCGAACTCAAAGCTTACCACGCCAATGCCTTACAAGTTTGACGGGATAGTCACCGACAATGATATCGTTAGAATGTTATTTACGCGATTCTTCTAGAATAGAGATGTGCTATGTTGGAAATGTGTTATTATGAAATATAACCATTTATGTAATGTAAAATAAAGTAACAACCATTCTAAGATCTGGCCATACACCTTATGTAAGCATTTAAAAAATAAACAATTCTGAAGGGTTCCGCTGGCTTGATTTTAAAAAGTAGGTAGGCACATACGTTATTGTATACTAGCTTCCGCCCGCGGCTTCGCCCACGTGGAGTTCGCTATCACTTGAAGTCTTTATCGACGACCAGTGTCACTTCCCAGCTCAAAATAATCAAATAATTTTCCTTTATCTTTATACCTCAACAGAAAATGCTCATCAGGCTGAACAACTTTTGTTAAGGCATCATTTCTATATTTCTTATAGTTTAGCTAGCTCATTATGGTCCTGCAGTTTCCAAAATCAATTATACCCTATATGTTGCCCAGGCTTAATAGGTATAAAACAAAAAAAGTTTCATTCGAATCCGTCCAGTATTTCTGATGATTAGCGTGTACAACAAGACAAACAAACAGTCAGATTTTTTAATTCTTACCCTATTACTGTCTCCATCGCTTAAATTTTTTTTTGTAAATATATTCAATGTACAAACACATTTTTTTACTGTTTTATTATATGTATAGATGAAAGAGAGAATGATAAGGTGATATCTTATTTCTGGTATTTAATGAATAATGGCGGTACAAGGAAGGGATAATTACAATACGAGAGAGTGAGACATGTAGGTAGGTATATAAAAATGACGGAGAGAAAGCGAGCACACTTTCATATCAATTGCGGTCACAAAATAATTATTTTATTTTTATAAATCTGGTACTAATATTGTGGCTACTCTCCCCAGTCATCTGGAATCTGTTTACCATAGCGGGCCGGCTAATCAAATAACTAGTACATAATATATTGTCGGCGACCCTCCCGTCAAATCGCATGGCATAGGCGTGGTAAGTTCGATTTTACGTTAACAAGCCAACATTTGGGAGTTTTACCCCAGTCTAAAGTTACTACTATCACCATCTATCGTCGAATAGAAGAAAAAATAGATAAACAATAGTCAAATAGCTAATTTACCTTAGTGTGCCAACGCCATTTATCGTCGAATGGAGGAAAAAAGGTAATCAAATATAGTTAAGTAAGAGTCTATTATTTACCTTAGAGTGACAACGCCATCTATCGTCGAATGGAGGAAAAATATAGGTAATCAATAGTTATTGTAAATTATTAACCTTAGTATGCCAACGCCATCTATCGTTGAATGGAGGATTCTATGTAGAATATCACGAAAGAAATAACACATTGACAATAAACATTATGTAAAAATACTAAAAAAAAGGTCATGTTCGGAAGCTTATAATGCGTTTTCTTAACGTTTACTTACCACTTCCTTACGATTTTAAGGAAAAATAATAAGTTTTGATATTTTAATAATAAGATGATAAGAAGTAAATATCTAGAAATTTAAATAGTACTGGTTGTGTATGGAAGTATGTTTGGATATGTGTTATTACTCATATTAGAAGGATCTAGTAAGATCACAACAAATGTTCAGTTGTAGGTAACATATCGGGTTCAGTTTCCAGAAATTTCCCTCGCCGCAATGTTATTTCGCGATCGTTCTAGAATATTAATATGCTATTTCGCAATTTCGCGTAAACATTTTATGTAATTAGTTGAATCTTGCCTAGAAAGTAATTCATACCATCACGCCTGTATTCTCCGAAGGGTTAGGCAGAGGCGTACTTAATGTACACCCACAGTTCGCCGGTATGTTTAGGTCCCATGTTATAGGGGGCGAGCCTATAGCCATTCACCGGGCACAAATCCAGACTCCGAGCTGTTACTGACTATTTCATAGAAAAATCCAATAACACTGCTCAACCTGGGGATCGAACCCAGGACCTCTGCTTGCTACCATTACACCACGTGAACAAAGACCAATCAAAATATTATAAAATAAAAATAATCATAACATGACATACCGTCACGCCTGTATTACCCGAAGGGTTAGGCAGGGCGTACTTAATGTACACCCACAGTTCACCTGGTATGTTTAGGTCCCATGTCATAGGGGGCGAGCCTATAGCCATTAACCGGGCACGAATCCAGACTCCGAGGTGCTGAGAATTTCATAGTAAACTGAATAACAACACTTTGCTCGACCTGGGAATCGAACAGGTAGCAGTCGCGCTTGGGACCACTAGACTAATGAGGCAGTCAGGCAGGCAATTAATAAAAATAATCATAACTGTAAATGCCTAAAAAATAATTGGAATCAAATAAATATTTAATTTAAATACCATTTTTCCTCGTTTCGTTTTATTTTTATTCGTTATCCGACTAACGAATAAAATAATTTATTCGTCATCCGAATAATTTTTCTTTGAATGAATGAAATTATTTATTATTCGTGAATAACGCAAGAAACAAATAATTCATTCGTTATTCGTCATTCGGATAAATTTTGCCCAACTCTGGGTACATGAGACCTACACATTCCGGCGAACTGTGGTTGTACATTGGTACACCTCTGCCTAATGGGAATGCCCTTCTGGGAATGCAGGCAGGACAGTATTTTATTATTAATGCTGAAAAAAAAACCTATGATTTTAAAAACCTATCACTAATCACCGAAAAATCTGTTGCTCGCTTTATTATAAACACGGGTTAAAAAGGTTACTGAATTCGGCTACGTCATAATTAACTTTTAAATGGGTAAATACGTTGTTTTGACACTTTATTTGTTGGGCAATAACTCGTATGATTAATTACCGACAGATTTTGTATTATATTTTAACCATGCTGCAAAGTTTGTTAGAAAAATTAACCGCGTGTAAGGTAATTATAAAGGAGTCTGCCCGCTACACCGTTTTATACCATGACTGTGCTGAGACGTATGAGGCATGGTGACGAGCACGACACGAACTAATATGCCCACTGGAACGTATCAAGACCGTATCATACCAGTACAAAACGGTGTTTATGGTATCACTCCGGTCGAGCCGGCCCATTCGTGCCGAAGCATGGCTCTCCCACGTAAAGAATCTAATCTCTTATCGGAGGTCCTTAATTTATAAATAAATAAATCTATACTTATAATAAATCTGTAGAGAGGTCAATTCTGTCCATGAAATATATTTCCAAAATAACTATCAGCAAGTGATTAGTGATCGATACTGACGCCAAAAATGCAATCAGTAAAATTTTTGTCTGTCTGTCTGTCTGTATGTTCGTTATAGAAACAAAAACCACTCGACGGATTTCAACGAAACTTGGTACAATTGTTCTTCATACTCCTGGGCAGGTTATAGTATACTTTTCATCACGCTACGATCAATAGGAGCAGAGCAGTGAAGGGAAATGTTGGGAAAATGAGTGATTCATGAGAAAGGTTTCAAGCTATAAAACATCACGCTACAACCCTTAGGAACGGGGCAACGCAGGTGAAACTGCGGGCGAAGAACTAGGGAACAAAGTAACTATTCCACGCGGACGAAGTCGCTGGCAAAAGCTAGTCATAAATAAAAAGACTTCTCGTAAAACGTATTCAAGTATTTCATAAAGCGGAATTTACACACTGCCTCCTCTGTGTACAAACACACATAATTTATTGAGCCCAGAGTGTGTACGCCTATAATTCTTTGGCGCACGTTCGACGATATATTGATTGTAATGGTTTTGGACGAGTAATTGTGTTTGATATTGCGAGTGTAACCTAGGTTTTATTGACAACACAATGTTTCAGCGAAAATGTTGTAATAATGAGTTTGTGAATTAGGTCTTTATTGGGGAGTAAAATAAACTTCATATATTTAAAGAATATTTAATTAACTGCCTCATTAGTCCAGTGGTCCCAAGCGCGACTGCTACGCTAGAGGACCTGGGTTCCATCCCCAAGTCGAGTAAAGTGTTATTGAGTTTTTTATCCAATTCTCACAATCAGCTCGGAGCTGGGATTTTATGCCCGATTAATGGCAATAGGTTCGCCCCCTATTACATGGGACCTAAACATACCGGCGAACTGTGCGTGTACATTAATACACCTCTGCCTAAGCCTTCGGGAAATACAAGCGTAACGGTATGTAATGTATGTTATTTTTTTTTATATACAAACTGCTTGATTATTTGATCCGAACGAAGCGCGACTCCCTACGACTCGACTTCTACGACTTCTAAGGTACTGGATTTGATTCCCAGGTCGGACAAAAGATTATTGTGTTTCTATGAAATTCTCAGTAGCAGCTCGGAGTCTGGATTTGTGCCCGGTTAATGGCAATACGAGACTATTGCCCCTTATTAAATGGGTCCAGAACATACCGGCGAAATGCGGGTGTACATTAACACACCACACACACACACATGAATACAGGCGTGATGGTGTGTTCTTGCTTAACTATAATTTAGAGCTCCCTAAATAAAAATACCTATGTAACCAATGTAAAATTAAATAAAGGAAACTCCTAACAAAGTTTTCTCATTTATTTCTCCCGCTACATTTGGGTTAGGTAATTATAACATATTATGTTTTTAAAGTTATTTTAGTGAAGGAAAAATTCATTCGCAGGCAGGATTCGAACCTGCGTCTCCTGGTTAGATACTCCAGACGCTCTGACCTCTAAGCCTTTATTATATTTTTAATTTATTTGTGGCAACATCTGCTGTTTATTTCCACAAATAAAAGACTTTTTTAATGATTAAGTCGACAAACGAGTTGACGAGCCCCCTAAGTAGTCATCGTCGCCCATGGACACCTGCAGCACCAGAGGAGTTGCTGATGCATTGCCGATCTTTAAAAGCCCATACGGACTATATACTGCCAGAGCCGCAGCAACCCAGGGGAACTAGCTCTTACGTGCAAAAGTCGAAACACACGCCGAAGTGCTTTACGACCGACTCCGACGTAAGGGTGGCTGGCGCCAGTCTGACCCCAAAAGGTCCTACCACCGAGGAAAAAGAAAGCATAGCATGTTATCTAGAAAAACAGAGGACAGAGGAATAATATTAGCAGGTTGATGTGTAATAAGAATAACAAGAGTAGGCAGTGCACTTTCGCGGGATTCGTCGATCGTGGCATAACGTGGACATACTCTCTCATCCCAAAATCCCGGGATTTTAAAGATTCACATACGATCAAATATTACGGACATATATTTTTTTGTGATTTTTTTGCATTTTCCATGCTATGATTATAAAGTTATTTTAGTGAAGGAAAAATTCAATCGCGGGCAGGATTCGAACCTGCGTCTCCTGGTTAGATACACCAGACGCTCTGACCTCTAAGCCACCGCGACCCCACCCGCCTGATTGAAATTTAACCTTTAACATTCTGAATTTACGTCATATGGTGACGTTGGCGACATCTATGGAAAGAAAGTTACCATGCTTCTCAACCGACACGACTTACTTTACAGTTAGTTCAATGTCGTACGATGCCACCTTACCTTTTAATTGTACGAATAATGACACAATTTGATAAAATTGTGTTTGGATTTTATTTTGGTAGGTATTACGTTTTTGTGGGCAATTCAAGCTCCTCCGGACCCTTAATAACTTAAATATCAAGATGACACGTGCGACGAAACCGATACCACTGATGTTACTGGCATCTATAGGCTCCGGTTGCTGCTTACCATGTTATCGTAATACAATGAAGGTTAAGTCGTGCTTCCCGCGGTCAGGCCATGGCTTTTAATATACACCGCTCCACGATATAATATGTCAACAGTTATATTAATACAAGCATTTCATTAAATAGTATGTCGTTAATAAGAATGTCATATACATGACCAAAAAAAAAAGCCACAAACCATGTAAAATGTTTGTTTTTTTCACTTTAAAAGCAAACTAGAAATTGAATTTTCGCATCGTTCACATCGCCTTATATTTGGCAACCATATATTGAGCAAGGAGCAAGAAAATTGAAGAAGGTATTTACGCCGCACGCTGTTTTATTTTTTTCAATGTGTTCTTTATTTATTTATCTATATAGGTGCATTCGATAAAATGACAAATGATTATTATTAATTACCATTTTAAAAGTCTATATAATTAAATTATCTAATTACTAATTAAAAGTGTTACTTTTTCAATATTTTAATGTTTTTTGAACTAATTAGATGACATAACATACCATCACGCCTGTATTCCCCGAAGGGTTAGGCAGAGGTGTACTTAATGTACACCCACAGTTCGCCGGTATGTTTAGGTCCCATGTTATAGGGGGCGAGCCTATAGCCATTAACCGGGCACAAATCCAGACTCCGAGCTGCTAATGAGAATTTCATAGAAAAACCCAATAACACTGCTCAACCTGGGGATCGAACCCAGGACCTCTAGTGTAGCAGTCTCACGTGGGACCACTAGACTAATGAGGCAGTCAGTAATTAGATGACGCCAACATTTATTCACTAACAAAATTCCTTTGAGAAGAAGCACCGAAACAAACTCTAAGAATCATGGTCTCTTTAAAAGTTCAGACAGTCAGGTTAGCGACCACCCTAATACTGACACCCTAACACCCTTTACTGTGATAAGCACCTTGATGTAGGTTTCGCCTCCGTGTGAGAGTCAGTTCCCCTCGATTGCTGCGGCTCCGGCAGTTTGCAATCCATGTTTTTAAAGGTCAGCAACGCATCAGCCACTGCTCTAGTATTTCGGATGTCCATAGGTGGCGACGACTACTCGTTTACCGACGTAAACAATAACAATAACATTAAATTTAGTTTTTTAAAGAACCGCAGCGTCAAGTCTTGGGAACCATGTTCTTACAATATTATTAAAATAACAGGTTACCAAATTTCAAATCGATCAGACCTCTGGAAGTTAATCACATCCCTTCATCAATCTATTTAAGAAATCTCGAAGAACTCTCGATCAAATCACCTTTTAAACTAAAAAAAAACTGAATTAAAATCAGTTTGGCAGCTACGAAGTCACAGACAGACACACAGATACCTACACACGTTAACACGTCGAAGATTAAAAAGAAATGCCACATCCATCTGAATATCGTTCTTTGGTGCTCGCTATCGGCAAGGCCGTCAGTTGGCCGTGAGATATAGCTCTATTTGACATTTGTTATATGATTTATCGTCTCCAACGAGTACTCTCGTCGGTAGATATGGAAAACGGTGACCAGCATGAAAAGACACCGCCTTTTGTAGCAAATAAGTTGAAGAGGTTTTCAAATCCTTCTAATATTTATTTATTTATTTTATTCGCAAAACCAACAGCATTATCTAAGCTAAATACGAAACAACTTATGCCTCATACAGCCAATTAAAGGTCTGTACTGATAGATTCAATTTACACTTATAACCTATGTGGACCACTAACCAAGATGCATTATATCTACACAAATAAAATTAGGTAACTACACTCCACCCTATATATTATCAGATGTAGAGGGAAACGTATCACGCTATTACGCATTATATTCGCATAAGATAGCAAGTATCTATTTATTTTACTAACGTTATAATTATGGTATTCGACAAACAAGGTACAATCACATTATATAACTATCAAAAATCTCCGTGCTCAACAATATTAGAAGGTGTAGGTATTGAAAATGACATGATTGGCGTATTTTTCGATTAAATAAAACTAAGCCTTAAAAAATATTGCCAAGTTTTTTAACAGACCTCAAAAAAGAAAGAGAAAGTTGGTCAGGTCAGGATTATTTATTAATTTGATATCCGAAACTTTTACGTTCTTGCAAAAAAAACAATTATCGCTTAAATAAGTTTTCAATTTCTAAAAAGATTATTTAATATTTAACTAACTTTTTAGGAAAAGAAAACCTACTTCAAAAATTTTGTAGTGTTATCAGAAGTAATTATCAAACATCCACGAAAACATATCGGAACATATACATAGATATACTCTATAAGATAAAAAAAGTAAAATCATAAGAAAATCTTACACAAAAAACAGTTAAATTGGGAAACTTATCTTTTTTGAAGCGGTTAAAAACAATGTACCTACTTAGATAGGTGCTCCAGTGCCACGCTCTTGTTTTCAACTTGTCGCGAGCACTGCTGTGCCCCTGATTACTTATAAAATGCTAGTAATTTTGACCTTATGCTCTCATTAATATAGTCATTTTTAGGGTGACCGCCTCAGATTCCTTTATTCATGAAGTCCAAATCCAATTTCACCAAAACCAACGTTTTCCTTCCATTCCTTTACAACAATGCAAGACTTGCTCAAAATTATAATTAATCCGGCATTGTTAGACATTGAAAGTAATCACATCTCGTCCAATCAAAGTTGGAACATTTCACTAGACATTGTGGACAGCGCTAAAGAAGGAAGTTTACAAATCCTTTTAATCAAAACCTCCTTGTAAACTATAGATTGGTTGCTATATGACACAACGTGGTAAGTGGCATTCTTTGGAAAATATATTCCCCCGTGCGGGGACGGGTTACCCCCGTGTGGGGACGGTTAGAATACTATTCCTCACTGCCTTTCAGATAGGCATCCCGTAAGAGGCGTGAAAATATCTGACTAGCTCGGTGGTAGGACCTCTTGGGGTTTGATTGGCTGGCGACCACCCTTACGATGGAGTCTGTCGTAAAGCACCTTGGTGTGTGTTTCGACTTTTGTACATAAGAGCCAGTTCTTCTCGGTTGCTGCGGGTCTGGTAATCTATAGTCCGTAGGGGCTCTTAAGGGTCGAAAACGCACCAGCAACTCCTCTGGTGTTTCAGGTGTCCATGGGCGATGATGACGACTAACCACCAGGTAGCTTATCAACTCGTTTGCCAACTTAATCAATAAAAAAAATCTATTATTCTGGTCAAAGGAAAAAAGAAAGGTTGCGGGGAGTCGTTGCATGCAGCGGCATAATTTGACCGGTCCTCTGTTTAGCAGTGGATTTCTTTTGGCTGATGTAATGATGATGATAATATCAATTTATCAAAATATGTAATCTATAATAACTATCCACCTATCTTATTGTTTTGTCACCTATCTGGCTTTTGTGCTAAGTTTGACTTCCTACGTACGGGAGTCAGATATTAAAAGTCTTAGGCAACGGCTCTCATCTGGGAAAATACTCTAGTTATAGTTATAGAATATAGTTATTAATGTGTTTTGTTATAAAGCTCACTTAAAATTATGTTTGGTTGTAGTAGTGTTGACAGAAAATATTTATAATATGCAACTTATCCTGTTACCGCCGTTGACTCGTGCCGGTAACCATATCTTAAAATTTTTGAAGTACTTACTTAAATATATACCAAGTCCTCCCACGTGTATCCAATTAAAGACTAATAAACTAACTCCTTCAACAACGGTGGAATCTCCGAAAATCATTTTCCAAGGAAATCCAATAATACTCAATTACTTATTGACTAACAATATTGTTTGATACCATTGAGATAATGTTTCCGCGATACTTTAAAATAAATTCAGGCGTTGAAGATATTGAGCTACAATAATACTTACAACATTCAGTGTAGAGTCAGGCTCGTCACTGCATTCATCCGATTAAAAAAAACGACAAAGTTGATATGTACAACAGAAGCAAAGACCGAAGTGTGGCTTTCCATCAATATTATGAAGTAATAGAATAAACAAAAAAAAAATATTTTTAAGACACGCGAATAATATAAATAAAACCATGACAAGGTCACGGGCACGGCAAAGTCTCCCTTTGACCGTGGACGTTGTAAAGGAATGGATTTTTTCATGAATAATCCCGAATCCTAAACGTTCGGATTCGGGATTATTAATGAAAAAATCCATAAAGTCCATCATCATCATCCACAAATTCTGACATACACAAATGCCCAGACCCGGAACAACCACCTGTAGATCATACAAATAAGTATATAATATGCTCCGTGTGGAAATCGAACCCACAACACGTGGCGCAGAAGCGTATCGCTCAGCCGCTACGCCAAACATGTCTCTAATATTTCGTACTACACCGAGGAATGGTACCAGTAAGATATATTAGAATTTACTTGTATTTCTTAACATTAATTCATTCCAAAAACACACATGTGACCTCCAGTTTTTTTTTATACCTCTATGGTGGCAAACAAGCATACGGCCATACAAGTTGAAGTTATCTCAATGTTAGATACGCAGTTCTTATCTTGACCTATCAACTCGTCAGTGAAAATTGGCGTGTGATCAAAGGGCCGCATTCTGATTACAAGTTTAATCGAATTACAATAAACTTCATAATAGAGAACACGATGGGCTCCCGAATACCTTTAGTTCAATGTTGGAATTAGTATATTTATATTTATACTATCGATTTTATATTAATTATTATTAAGCTATTGCATAGATTCTATCGCGGGCCTTGAGCGTGGGGACCGAATCCAGAAATTCCGTAACTAAAAAAAACCTAACACGCTTGTCTCTTTAGTTCAGCAACCCGCCTTTAGGTGGCATTGGTTGTATTACATAAGTTGATAAAAAACGCTATGCAATAGCTTTACCGCGGCAGTCCCCGAGTGCCACACGTCTTTTTTTCGTTTTAAATGAAGTAGCCAATCAAATTGCCCCAAAATTTTTCCCTTTAAAAATTGGAAAAGTCTTCCCTTCCCTTCTTATAGGGGAAGACGAAATCTTCCTACAAGAAGGGAAGAGAAAGCTGTCAGAGTAGGAGATATCAGTGACTATTGCTTTATTGTGCCCATAAGTGAATATACGAGGATGACAGCCAACAGAGAGAGATGGCGGGACATCGTGAGGCGAATAACATCTGCGCCTAACTGACACCACTGCTACATGACGGCCACGACCGCTCTGCCAACAGCGAATGGGCTGAGAATATTGCTTGATTGACGGACTTTGGAGATAAATAATGTAGTATGTTTTCTTATTAACCTTTATTACCTTACTTACCAACTCCTAAATGATATTCATTTCTGTAAAAACAGATCTTTTAAAGGAAAACAGAAAAAGCGTGCCCTCAGCTCAAGTTCCGAATTCATCCTTTAAAAATCTATTACCAAATCACGACCGTGGCGTGCTGGGCATTTTGTCTATACATGTCTGACGGTCAAAATGTTAAACTACACACCGGCACACAATTTGCTAACTGACGACTTCTAGGACGAAACACTGAAACAAACTCAGAGAATCTTGGTCTCTTTTAAAGTCCAGATACCTAGTAGTAGTATATGTCTAAAGCTTACTAGCAATGTGGGTCGCACATTACTAGTATTCTTGTTAACCTCTCGTGCTAAGCTAAATGCTTGTGTTACGAGTGGGTTCACATCGGTAGTGCAATGGGTGGGTTTCGGAACGGCAACCACATGATCGCAAGTCCGACGTCCTAGCCATTAGGCTACCGCTGCTTTGATTATTTTTATTATGAGACATGTAAGTTTTTCAATGCTTTATGTACCTATCTGATAAATGAATAAATAAAAAACAATCTGAACAGGCCTTTTGAATAAAGGGCATAGCAGTTTTGAGTTGGCCTGTCCTAACTGACCAAGCCATTATTCAGGAAGCTCAACGACTCGTCGAAGTGTTCTCAATGTTCCATTAGGCTTATCCGTTCCTGTGAGCTCAATATTTGCCCCTCTAATATTCGGTCTTCCAATATTCTCTACAGTTAAAATATTACGATAAAAGCAATTACAAATTATTATTTTTTAATAATTTAATTAAATACAAATTGTAAAATGTACGTTATAAGAATAAATTAAATACTATTTTAATTTATTCTTAATACGTACATTTTACGATCAACAGCACATCACGGTATCTAAAACTGACAAATTTCTTTAATCGATTTTATATTTAAACTCCAAATAATATAGTTTAATATCTATTGGGGAAATGTGACTGTTGTAACTTAATGTTCTGTTGGTACATCAACCTCAACTCTTCTCAATTGAATAAATACTCATTGTTCTGAAAAAAACTAAATCCGTAGTCAGGCATCAACCAATAATATAAATTTAAGAAGACAATTAAAACGAAGAGTTTCCATGTCATTAGAATGTCAAGAAAGCAAAATTTTCCTATGTGATCTTATGCAATTTACAAATATTAAACTGTTGAATTAATGAAAATCTGACGTACTGCATCATTATTTGGAAAATGACTTGATTTTTAAAATATTTGGTTAGTATTATATATATTTCTCTAATTAATATAGTCCTACAGTAAGTATTCGTACGAGTTTGCAAGTTACTTATACTGTGAAAGTTTTCATGAACCGGTTTCGGTTTCGTTGGTAGCATCGATGAGTTTATTTTGTCAAGTACAGCGTTTTTTTTAAACCCATTATATAATATTAAAAGTGATATCTAGGTACTCTAGTCTAATTATGTGCCATGGAAAATTCATAGGTCACCAATTTGAATCTAAATCAGCACCTCTGTGATTTCGAAATCATGTGCGAATCTAGGGCGAGTCTGACCGAAATATTACTCGCTTTAACGGTAAAGGAAAACATGCTTATGAAACCTCCATGCTTGAGAGAATGAATTCAAACCGCATTTGGCCAACAACGCCTAGAACCACAATCTTCCAGTGAATGGGTGGATGATTGTGAATATTATAGAAATCCACGTTGAAATCCAAACTAGTACAGCGATTTCGCGAAATCTTTCACAGTTTACGAAGTATTCAAACTCGTACTCCATGTAGTCGATATTACTGGCACCTACATTTCACGATAGTGTACAATTGGAATTTAGACTTTATATTCGTGTCCTTAAAAGTCAGACAATGATCTATTGTGAAATGCAGCAACCATTATATTATCATAAAAGTTCTTTTATTTGGAACGAGTACTACATACTATTTCATTCTAGTTGATAATAATTAGACCTTTTTATAGAAGGGATTGTTTGGTATTTTTATCTTCAAAACATGTATCATGTAATGTACTTTATATATTTAATGAAGTACTTAATTGATTTAATTAAATGAACTCCGAAATCCTTTGAATGACTTTCGGATACCAAGTAATAGATAACAAGCTTACGTTCATTTAAAAATCGTACACTTAGTACTAACTAGCTAGGAAGGGTAGAGGGAGACCAAAGAAAAGATGGATGAACATGATGGGAAAGGGAGTGAATGAAGAGGTGACGGTTGATAGGGATGAATGGAAAAAAAAGGACATGCTGCGCCGACCCCAAATAAATTGGGACAAGGGTAGGAAGATGATAATAACTAACCAGCCACTAATTTAATTGAATAAAGCACAGATTTCTATGTATCTCTTAATTTAATAATAGGTCTCCAATTTGATTTATTAAAACAATTTTCATGTAGTGACCATGTGTATTTCTTTTTCGATCATATTAATGTAAGAGTTTCTTATGAACTTCACTTGATAGTTCGAGTTTTAAAAATACTTGATCGCGAATTTTGGGTGACTTAAGCACATTTTTTTTACATTATTATTTAAGTCTACAATAGCTAATTCAATTGTAACCAATACTTGGCAGAAGGATTAAAGTTCTAACAAAGAGATTATAATTATTTACACAAAGATAGACAAAGAAAATTACAAAGATGAATAGAATACTAATATTTTTGCTTACAGAAGAGGTGAGAAGACTATTAAGATGGGCAAAAGTATAACAGAAGCCAGAAACAAAGACAAGACAAGACAAGATGGAGAAACAAAAGTTCTTTTCAAAAAGTCTAATGCTACAATGTTTACACATTCAAGAACATTTTCGGGCGCATCACAGTCATATTCAAGGAGCGGTATATTACAGATAAAGAAGAATTTAGAAAACAATCATAATTATTATATGGATAGAGGAAAGGTTAAAAGGGATTTGAGCATAGAAACTGATGTTTGTATTCTGCGCAGATATTACAGAATAAAAAAAAATAGAGCGTCCAATCAAGACAGCTCTGCTAAGTCGAGGTATTCTACGTTAGTGGATACTGAAGTTGAAACTATAGAAGAATTTCCGGACACGAGTGGTTGCGGAGATAATGAAACAATGGAAAATAAAAGCAATCCACCATTAGACATAGCATCTCTTATGATAGACAATCTGAAAGACTTACTCAATCAATGGATTCAAAAACATTTGATAGAGAATAAAGACACGAAACAAAAAATTGATTCAGTATTAGATACTTTAATGCAAAAGTTGGATACAAGGAAGACTCTCACATCGTCTTCCGGTTCCACTTACATTTTACAAAAGGAGGCTACCAATCAAGAAGTAAAAAATAAAAAAGTTGCAACTGCATCTATAACTTGTCAATACTGCAAGCAAAAAGCTCGGAATGTCAAAGTTGGATCTTCAAGTAACATTAGCCAAAAGGATTCGTCGTCTCTCACTATACCTTTCCAATATAAAGATATAAGAATAATATCTACATTGAGTATACCAAGAAGTTTTCACAAACGAAGCTTAGATGAGAAGAAAGACCAAAGTAACTCGTGGTATAAGATGAAAAAAATTAAACATAAAAATATAATCCTGTCTATTGACAGATCAAATAAGGTAATAGACTCGTCAAGCTTTGATTTAGTGACAATTTCTACTAAATCTTTAACTAAGAGGTGTACTAATTATGACATGAATGTGAAAAAGAAAAAGCGTCACATTGTATTCTTTCCCAAGCCTTTTTATAAAAGTGCAACAGATACTTCAAGTACGACTAACAATGACAACGTTAATATAAACAACATTGAGATTCATAAGCACCATTTGGAAGATATGCCGAGCCTTTTAAAAAGCCTTTACGCCAATGATCCTGTCATGAATTCTAATATAGATAAACATGTTCAATATGTTACTAAAAACGACAATTTCACCATGACTGAAAATAAATCTAAGGAAGTTATAAAAAACAAAAGTGTAGTAACTGTAACTGAAACAGTTAATAACATTTACGAAAAAGAACAAAGTAAGAAATGTTTTCAAAATGAAGATCAAAGCGATCCCATTGTTACAATTGATTTCATTGACCAACAGATTGAATATCCAGATGTTAAGAAGTCAAAAAGTTTGGATATTACTAAACATCAAAAACCTAAAATTAATAAAAGCTTTAAGAAGGGTGCAAATAGGTGCAAAGTCAACAAATGCAGAAGAAATCTGGTAAATAATATGTCACCGAATTTTAAGGCAGCTAAATACCGAAGTATCCACAACAGACAGTTTACTTTTCTTTACAAGAAAGCCAACAATCAGATGTCACAGGGTAAAGATTTTTTGAAACACTGCCAAAATATACTGCAATACTTTGAAAATTACAACGGTAACAAAAATATTAAACTAGATGTTCGGATTAATGTTTTCCCGATGTACGAAAATCGAACAAAAGATGTGTGTACAGATATAAGTAACCAGGCATTGGGTGTTTATGAACTTAAACCAACTTTGTTATACAGTGTACAACCTACTGGGATAGAGGCACAAGTACACATGGAAGAAGAATCAATAAAAGACGCAACTGAAAATGATATCAGTTCTGGTGACTTTAGTCCTGCAATCATTCCTTTACTCGATGGCGCAGTAAGTCAAGCCCAATACATTTTTAATATGAATTCAAGAGATAAATTGCAGGAAAACTCTAAGCCAAATAGTGTTATTGAACGTAGTACTGTAACAAGTGAGTTAGAAATAGTACAAGAGATAAGCGAACTTCGAGCAGTAATAAAAGATCTAGCTGCAGCAGCAGAAAGATTTGTAAGTGAACAATTAAAAAAAGAGTCTAACAAGTCGCATGCTGAAACTTACGTATCCCGTAATGCAAGTAACAATTTGACATCCAGTTCGAAATGCGAAGTAGTTATTAATATTAGGAACCCATCCAAAGCAGTACAGTATTCAAAAGAATTCGCTGAGAAACAAAAACTGTTATCCGGTTTAAAAATAACTAAAGAGCCTAAAAAGAAAGATGCATTTGAATATTACAATAGACTGGCAAAGAAAAGCACATCTTATCGCATTATAGACAGTGAATCAATACTAAAAGTAACTGACATGACATCGAAGGGTAACGAATTCAATGATTACAAGGTCGCTGACGAAGCATTGACATGTTCTTTGCCGAAATCAAAATCATTATTCGAAATGACTTCAGACCAGAGGAATAAACGAAAACTAATAGCATTATTTTGCGATGGTTATCAAAAAAATCCTCATTGTCGTATTTGTGATGTACATCGCACTCCCTCACCGTCATCTTGCAGTACAAAAAGCAGAAGACTGTTTTCTTGGGGTAACAGAGACATGAAAAAAGAAATGGGGCCCTCTTGTATTTGTCAGTCTAATGAATCTTGTGTTGTGCCAATGATACCTGACACAACCGATTATGGGTACTCTTCTACAATATACTTTCCGTCTGAAGATATTCCTGTAGATGAGCAAACGAACATGGAAAACGTTAGGATGCAGAATGTTTGTAAATCACGCAGAGGAATGGGCTTTGGTGAAGGCTGCGTATACTGTATGTTATTGTGGATCCCTGTCCTAATAATAGGCGTATTATTTTATGGGTATGTTTTAAGAGATAAAGTTAAATTTTCCGATGCGAAGAAAGCTGTTGGACGAGAGGGACTTGAAATCAGATCTCTAGACCGTAGAAATACTTCAGTACTTTATGTAAAACTTTCTGATTTAGGATTTTAATATGTTGTTATATTGTCATAATTGTTTTTGTTTTATTCATAAATAAAACTGACCTACATTATTATAGATCTTTAATTTTTGCTTCTGACATTTTTGATGCCAATTCAAATATTTAATGCGCGTGATTTTATTTATTATTAAAATTTTACTTACAATTAAGTTCCACGTGTACCTTATTTCGTATTTGTTTCAGATAAGCAGAAGTAATTCCAAATCAAAATGGAAACAACAAATGAACCAGATACGAAAAAAGTAAAAAGACCAAAATCAGCAACAAGATACCCAAAACGAATGCCCACGTATGTGGTAGCCTTTGCTGTTCAAGAGTCCCATGATGACCCGGCAAAGCATCAACAAATTCATAAGAAGCGAAGCGTTAATAATACGACACCAAGTACCAAATCAATCTCACCTACTGGCTCTATCAGTTCAGCAAAAACCTTCACTATTACCCCTACTGAGAAACTCTCCCGCGTACTAGACGTACCAACTATTAGTGAAGTAAAAATTGATATTTTGGATGAGAACCAATGTGGAGATATTGAAAAGAAGTCGCCTCAAATAAGCAGCTACATCGTAGTTGATAATAGAACGGCGCAAGATCAGCCAGAAATTATATTTAACGCAATAAAACATATTAAAAGAAGTAAAGACAATAATAAATTTCCAAGGAAGAAGCCTAGGAAAAACAAACGCGTCATAAAATTTAAGAACGTACATTTTAAATATAAAAATCCTAAGAACAATATTACACGGAGGCTGGAGAAGTATTATGAAAAAGCAAAAATGAATTCTCCGAATCCAGAACAAATTCAGAAACAAATTTATTCTAACGTTCTATCAAAAGTTGTCTCTAGGTCGCGAGTTCTGAAAAAAGTATTAGCAAAAGAAAACTTACTCGACGATGCTGATCGAGGTTCATTTTACGATGGTATGAGTATCTACGATGACGGCTCTCTTAATTCCTCACCTTCAACTACAAAAAAATCATTCATAAGTTACGCTAGCCAAAATACATTGATACGCAAGAGCTCATCATCGTCGAGAAATGAAGATTTTTACAGCATAAAAACTGTTAATTCCGTACTTCAGGTAGCGTCAGAAACGACACCTTATAAAACAGATGTAATTAATGTAGCTGTGGCAGTAGCTTTTAGTTCATCTAAACCGAATAATCAAAATACCAGTATAAGTAATGAAGTGCTTCTACACTATGAAAATTTGACTAGTGATGAAACATTCTTACAACCTCATGCCGAACTTACATCTGAAACACCTTCTAGTGATACACCATACTTTAAAATTGATTATGATCAATTAAATCCTATCAATTTAAATGAAAAAGAGGAAAGTAATGGCACTCTCACTTATAAAAAGAAATCTATTCTAAGAGTATCTAGTGATGACGATACCTTTGTTATCGCCCGAACAAGTTCGGATTTTAATAAATCGAGCATAAACTCTGAATTCACATTAACATCTAACTCAGATACAACGGTACGAGCTGAAAGTATGCATCCCAAGTTACTTAGCACAGATGATTTTATACAAAATAACGCAGTTAATAGAGCCGCTCTCTTAGACACGGTTATAAATCTTGGATTTTATCCGGAAATGACACCTTCGACAAGTTCTGGTGCAAACTTTCATGGTGATATTAATGATGTCATAGTTACAGAAGCTTTAATGAAGAGTTTTACAATTAATCCTAAAGATAAAGGTGATGAAGATATGTCTATAGATGTGAAAAACAACTTATCTAATATATTAAAAAAATCTTTTGAAGTGGAAAAGATTACTTGCCCTCAAAAAAATATTAGCCTACCAAACGAAATCATGATAAAAGCAAAACTCAAAGAAGCAGAAAAAGGACAAAAAAAAACATGTTTCGAAGAAGTTAGGAATAAATATCCCTCGGATTTAAGCGAGATGTGGGATCGACTGACTTTAGTGTTAGATTTAGCTGTGAAGAGATTGGAAGAAACTTTAGCTGAGAAGATTGTAAAGGACCTTAAAACTTCGTTAGCATTCTTAACTCAGCACGAACATAAAGTACCAAAATTAGGCATCCAACCAACTCAGACCAAACCAGAACCAACCGAAACTAAACAACCTATCACAACAATGTTACATAAAGAGGTTTATGTGTTCGAAGAACATCTTTCAGCAGAAGCTGATCAATGTGTGCAATGTGACTTGGTACAGAACCAAGTTATAGATCAGTTAATGCTGAAACTCAGTGTTGAAGAGCCAAAATTGCCATTGCCATTGCCAACTTCCACAGTGTCGTTAAAAAAACTGAAAAAGCCGGAAATTTTGAAAGACTATTTTGAAATCATTAAACCCCCTGCAGTTGACAGTGCTTTGACAGAAGTGGAGAGAGGTGAGACGGTTACTGTTTCGACTGCTACTCCAGAATTACGCACTGAAGAATTTGATGGATTCACCCGTCTGAAGCTACTTTTTTCTGGTTCTGTGGCATTTTTAAGAGAGAATTTGTTGATAATAACAAGTGTTCCTACGTTTTTCATTGTTCTGTTTTGTGTATATGGTATTATTGTTCTCTTAATGAAGCCTTGGTAATATTGGTGAGTGAATTTTGAGTTTTATTTCCTTAAACATCCAAAAATTTTCTCTATTTATTGGTTTTATTAAATTGTAAGATATGGCGACTTTAAAAACGTGAACTTTGACTGTCTTGCTAGTATAGGAATACCATAAGGATCTATATGGCCTTTGGTTTTGATTTCTATGCAATTATAGTGATACTCGTAACAGATACTTAAACCTGCAATGGGATTTAGTATATTGATATAGTATTTTAATATAACTTATATGACTACTGATGGATACTATGAAAAAAATTCGGATTAAAATAAAACGAGCTCATAAAATTCTAATAAATAATTATTTTTATTTTTTTAAATAAACGTGTTGAAATTTGGAATGTATGTTACAACAAAAATATTTTCACGATTAGCTTTGCAAATCGACTATGTACTTTAAACATAATAAATAGTACTAATTCAAATAATAAATAACGCGATGTTTTGTTTTCAACAGAATTGAACAAAATCCACTCGATAGACGCTAGCGACTATAGCGAAAACTCATAGTAGATAAATTGGAGTTCCAAGGTATTTGGACTCAGAGGTATGATTATATACAGTCAAAAGGGTAACCTCTAGTTTTAAAACTGGTTTAAAATAAAACAATTGCTCTTCAAACATTTTTCATGTAAGAAAAGCCCTCAAGCGGTCACCTGACGGAACTAAAATCATCATAGAAAAATAAATTTAATATTTTGACTTTCAATTTTGTCTTGAGAGTCCGGCAGACCGAATTTCTCTTACAAACGCAATACCGAAATAAATCGTAATTTAAACATAATTTAATCAAATTCTGTTATTATTCGGATTCCGATACCGATAATCTAGGTTCCTACGTTACCATTTCATCCAAAATACTTCACTGGAAATAAATGTAAGCGTAAGCAATTTTTGATAACTTTACCAAGTTTTGAAAGATTTTCCAATGTTTTATGTCCAGTGAAGTAGTAGTAGACGAAATAGTACCGTAGGAACCTAGATTGCCGGTATCTAAATACGAATAATAACATATGTAATTTGATAGAATATTGTCTGGATTTATTTTGGTATTACGTTTTTGTGGGCAATTCAAGCTCCGCCGGACCCTTAAAACATTCTACAGAAGCTAGTGTCTATCTTTAACTAAAGCCCTGAGGACCTAGAGAAGTTCAAAATTACCGCTCGAATTGACCAATATAAGTAGGGATCGAGTGTTTAAATGTACGAAATGTATGGATATGACGTAGAATTCCCAATCTGTCGAAAGCTTATGTACATAAGTTTCATTCTGTTTTTTCCATACATTCGTCAATACCAACCTTAAATTATTCTTCTACCGTTCTCTAAGTAGTTTGAAATACAGACGGGACGATGTTTTGTACAATTCTGTTGAATATAAGCTGTTTATAAGCAAGCTCTATTGTCCGGGGGCCAACACTAAGTGTCCGGATCTGTCTAGAGTAAATACTGGACGGACTCGACGACTCCTAGAAAAAACAAAAATTTTATTAGATTACAGACAGCAAATAACACCAGTGATAGCCTAGTGATAGCCTGCTAATTATTTGGGACCAGGGACTGCCAAGGTGTCAAGTTCAAATCCAACGCACCGTTTACAAAGTCGTCTTAGGTATTTCAACTATACTATTGTGTTGTATTCTTGCAATGATTGCATTTTAAAGATTTTTTAATTAGACATTTTGTTTAAGACTTTTCATGTGAAATAACGGTGCTTATCGAAATAACATTGGCCTTATAACGTTATTTGTGTAAAGTTAAGTATAATAAATGTAATATAAGTAGACCATTTATTTAAATGTAAAAAAAATTGTTTAAAAATGTTACCTCGCGCACTATGCAACAGGCCCTGTATAAGCTTTCCCACTTTTGTCTTTGTTGAGCAACTTCTCTCCAGTTCCCAAAAAAGACATCCTAGAAATAAACTACCTTTGAAATGCTTACCTTAGTTTAGCACTCTTTTTCCTGGTACCATCAGCTATGGCCACTGCCTGAGCTACCACAGGGCCATCTTCTGTCACCTCCTAGCAAAAGATACGATTTTTTTTAATCCGTGTCAAAAACAAGCAAGTGTTGTATAGTGCGCGGCACGGGTCTTGATCTCCCGGCTAAGATGATGACAGTATTGTTTGCCTGTGCGGTTTACGCACTTAATTCAAGTACCGTGCAGCGCATTTAAATCTTTATAATACGTTTAACTCAATATCCGTGTAATACATTAACTCAAGATCCGTGCAGCGCACATACTAAATATTATTCTATAATGGGAATTCTTTGGATAGATGGATCTCTTTTTTTGAGACTTGGAAGCCTTGTTAACGCGATCATTTTTATGTATTGAGAAAAGAATAGCGCTAATTAATGTATAGAGTGGCATCCCTCACTCCAAACGCTAACACGCCATAGTGAAATAGCCTCTGTTTATTATTACCTCTACATTCGATTCTGTTGTCGATTCGGCTCTAGGGGCTGCCTGCACTTTAGGCACAGGGAACGGGGCGCCATATTGGGTAAACACGCGAGGCTGGGTCCTGTAAAAAAAAATATATTGTAGGCCGTCAAGTAACAAAATAGACATAAAGCAAAATATGATTGTTCTACCCGGAATCCTGCGCTAGCGCGATGACATGAGAATAACCCTTCCTACATGGGACCTGAAAACATCGACGCGCACTATCGGTAAGTGACACGCAGTAAAGCGGTTTAAACAAAATACTAAGTTTGGATAACTTAGTATTTTGTTACGGCTAGTAAAAATAATACGAATAGGTACACGTGGATTTTATGAAGTCTGCCAACCCGCATTAGGTCAGCGTGGTGTATGGTCTAACACCTCTAATTCTGATAGGAGATCCGTATCCAGCAGTGCGACGGTCCTCACTTTTTATCGTCCGTTAAAAGGTAATATAGTAAAGAATACGTAGGAAAAAATATACTTATTTCAACAAAACTTCAACAGCCTAAGAATGTATGCTTATTTACATATTTTTTATGGGATAAGTCGGCAAACGATCTTACAAGCCACCCAATTGTAAGTAGTCATCGTCACTCCAGACACCTACAACACCAGAGAAGTTGCTGATGCATTGCCGACCCGAGCCCCTACGGACTACATACTGCCAGAACCGCTGCAACCAAGGGGAACTGGCTGTTACGTATAAAAGTCGAAACACACACCAAGGTGCTTTACGACAGACTCCGACGTAAGGGTGGCCGCCAGCCAGTTAAACCCCAAGAGGTCCTACCACCGAGCTTGTCAGATATTATCACGCCTCTTACGGGATGCCTATCTAAAAGGCAGTGAGGAATAGTATTCTATCCCGTCCCCATACGGGGTAATACCATGTATGTTAAACCTACACGGCTACCTATAATTAAGTCCAACATGAACGCAGACTCATTATAAATGTACAGAACGTATCAAATTAAAATGTTTGCTTACAGAATGGCAACTTAACAAATCATCAATATTCACCCACAAAATAGGGTAATGTCTCTATTGTTACACTGAAATTTACATTTACTGTGGCAAGGTACGTGATCGCGATGTAATGTGAGGCGCAGACGTTGCGATTTTAACAAGACTCAACCCGCAATTTCGTCGAGTAGGCAAAATAAACTTGCAAATATACCACTAGTTTTAAGGCGAAAAACAAAAAGAATTTTAAAATTTTACAAATTAATTGTAAATTGAATTTGTTTCATCATAATTGGCTAAGTAGGTGAAGAGACGTAAACACCAGACAAACTTACTTAATGTATCAAATGGATTCGCTTGTGATTAATTGTGATAATTGAACCATGCTATTAATAATAACTGTCACTTTTCCTTCTCCAATTGACAAAAAATTACCAATTCAATTCACATCGCAGCCTTCGAATACGACAATACTACAGAGCGCGACTTAACCTTGACGACAATCGCATTTCTGCATCTACTCTTACGTGACATTAAAATTCTAAAGGAGCTTTGACTAACCTTGCTCCGAAGGCCGTTGCGACTGCTGTGGCTGTTCTACCCTCATCCTGGCCTTCCTTTTCTTGATCTTGGGGCTCATCCAGGTCATTACCTTGCTGATTCACGTCCAAACCACTTTGTAGAGCGTCTGGACTCTGACTCTGAGGCTGAAATTGATTCTGTTGTTGAAATTGCCCTTGTTGTTGGAATAATTGACCTTGCTGGATTTGGCTTAAATCCTGCCCAGGGTAGTTGATCAGCTGGGCTTGGATGTATCCCGGTTGGGCCTGGAACTGACCCTGAGCTGGTTGTTGGACGAACAAAGGTTGTTGGTACAATTGCGGTTGATAGCTGTTGACATTAGTCTCGACATCTTGGCTCTCTGGTTCTGGTTGAGGCTGGAATCGGCCTGGTTGTGGTTGGAATTGCGCTGGTTGGAATTGCGCTGGTTGGAACTGAGCTGACTGGGGTTGAAACTGAGGTTGAGGCTGGAACTGGCCTGGTTGCGGTTGGAATTGGGCTGTTTGAGGTTGGTATTGGACTGTCTGGGGTTGATACTGGTCTTGCTGTTGTAGTTGAGGCTGGAATTGGGCTGTTTGTGGTTGGAATTGGGCTGGTTGCACTTGGTTAACACCCTGAGGTTGAAGTACTACTGGTTGAGCTGAAAATTGAGGTACTGGCTGCAACTGTTGTTGAGGGAATGCATTCACAGTCTGGTATTGGGGCACTGGTTCAGCATTAGGCTGCCCATAGAAAGCCTGGGGTGGAACAGCTTGAGCTGCTTGCACCGCAACTGGCTCGGCCTGGAATTGAGGTTGCTGGTAAGCAGTGACAGGTTGAATTTGAGCCTGAGGCTGCTCAGCGATCAACAAAGCAGGATTCTGGTAACTTTGCTCGACTTTCTGCTGCTGAAGTTGCTGTTGAGCCAAGATCGATGGAAGCGCCGCAAAATGCGTCTGAGCATCAAATCCAGCTACTTGCTTTTGCGACTGTACTGGTTGAAGATACAAAGGAGCCCTAATCTGTCCAAATTGCTGCAGAGGTACGAACTGTGGCTGCAATTGAAGTTGAGCCAAGGAACTGAGGAATAGTTCACCAGGGAACTCCTGTATCTTCTGTTTAGCTACTTCTACTGATACTTTATCATCTTTCTTGGGAGACTCTAGAGTCTCGCTTTCGTTCAAGCTTATTTCTGTGGTTGATGGTTGAGTGGAAGCCTCGGTTGTAGTTGCTTCGGTTGTAGGAATAGTTCTTGGAGCGAATTGGGCGGGTACTAGGGGTTTCGGCAGTCGGTTTGCGGTTTGGGCATCTCTCTGCCTTTGTCTTTCGAATTCACGGTAACGTTGTTGTTGCTCCTGGAACTGGAAAATGATAAATTGGTGGATAGTCTTTTATATTCAATGAAGTTAGTATATTTATTTATACTTATACTTCGAACATAAAGTAGTTTATTTGCATAGATGAACGTGCAAGCAGATATAGTTTTATTCTAAATACACAAGGTTCTCGAGTATCTCTGACGTTTTTGAAATGATGGGCTTATTAATAATATTAAGTAATTAACATTTACCTAAATTGTGAAGGAAACATCGTGAGATTCGGTAATTTTCTCGATGACATGTGAAGTCAACCTACGCTAGGCAATCCAGGATGCTTAGTGCATTGATTTAAGAGGAAACCCATGAGTCCTTCTAAGTAATGAATAAAAGGATTAATAAAAATACCCTACTTGTTTTTGCTGTAATCCTTGATCCAAATTCTTGATATCTGACTTAAAGGCTGGGCCAACATTTTGCTTTCCATTGACTGGTGATCTTTGGAAGAAGGGCACCTCCTCTTGGGCAGGCAAGCCTTGGACTGATACATCTTCTTCGGGAGTCCCGTATTCCACGTTTAGAGAGGGGTTGCGGGGATCGAGGGGTAGTACAGGTGGCAGGTACTGTGCTGGTTGCTGGAAATTAAGGGGACCATTTGATAAAATGACAACACGCTAATGATACCTTAGGTATTGCTGCGGTTGCTGCTTACAATCCGTTGGTCCGTATTTGTTTGTCAAGTTAAACTCATCAATAAAAAATGTATCTAGGTGCCAACATCATTAAATCAGGCGTGATTTTTCAAGAAGTATGTACCAGTACCAAATTGTTTGGTCAAAATTGTTTAACCCCCTAAATTAACAAATTAGAAACAATGCAAAAAGATTTAACATTGTGTCTCTAATTTGCAAAAAGTTCTTGTGCCTCGAGGCCAAACAAGCTTCGCTGAATTAATGATATATATAAAAAGAAAATGAATGAATCTGAACTAAACTCTGGAATACTTAACTGATTTTTCGAAATCGGTCAATTTAGACCCCAAGACATACAAGCTATAAATACCTGTTCTTGTCCCCTCTGCGGCAGCTCGAAGGCAGGCCCGTTAGGCCTCCAGCCGCTGGGCGCGTAGGGCGCTGGGGGCTCTGCCACCGCCCCGCTCACTAGCAACGAAATCACAGCCAACAATCCCTGCAAAGATAGATGTAGATATTAATTTAATATCTTTATGTATAATTCTTCTTTACATGTGTTAGTCACGTAACTCCTCCTAAACGACTGGACCGGTTGGGGTGAAATTTTTTGAGTGTATTTGAGTGGGGAACTGAATGGTACCACCACTACCATACTACCATACATTGTAACCGATTCATTCCGTCAAAATAAAAATTGCTTCCGTAGTCTAGTGATCCTTATTGTAACTGCTATGCTAGAGGTCCTGGATTCAAATCTCAGGTCGAGCAGTGTTATTGGGTTTTTTTTTTTAATACTGAATCAGCCAGCCTGTATTTCCCGAGGCCTTAGCAGAAGCGTACTATTGTTCGCCATCAGTTCGCCGGTATGTTCAGGTCCCATGGACGAGCTTATTGCATTTACGGGCACAAATCCAATTTCCGAGCTGCTACTGAGAATTTCATAGATAAATTCTGCTCGACCTGGGAATCGAACCTAGCAGCTTTTAACATACAGTCGCGCTTAAGACCATTAAACTAAATCATAACATAAATTTCGCGATAAATACCGAAATACAACAAGATTTAACTCTGCCTAATAACCCTTAACCCAAAAACCAATATTAACTCATTTCAACACTGAAAACCTCGCTAATTTGAAGAGTCTCTCAATAATCTTCACAATATTGAGTTACCGACGGAATTAGGTCCCGAACAGCGATTAACCGAGGGTTAATAACGGTTGCTATCGACCACAACCCTTGGGCAAGAGGTGAAAGTTAAAATGGATACAATGATGGAATATCCTGAAAATCTGGACTACCTAAACTACCTAGATCATTGTCGAAATGTCACATGATCAAAGTCGGCTTTCACTCGCATCCCAAAGGACCTTTCGAAATAAACAATTGACGACACGATTGGCGTAGCGGTTGAGCGATCAGCTTCTGCGCCACGTGTTGTGGGTTCGATCCCCACACGGAGCAAATATTTGTATGATCTACAGGTAGTTTTTCCGGGTCTAGGCGTTTGTGTATGTGAGAATTTGTGTTTGTAAACGCACCCACGATACAGGAGAAAATCCTAGTGTGGAGAACCGTTCCTTTTGAAAAAAAAAAACATTAGCCTATATTCTTCTTCAAAGTCTAATAGGTACATGAATGAATCGGTTTCATCTAGGCAAGCGCGCTCCATCGTAGATCGCAGTGTCGCTTAACATCAGGCGGACTGGCGGTCAAGCGTAAGCCTATCACGAATAAAAAAAATATCTCTAACAAAACTCACCAAAATTTGTTTAGCGGTTCAAGCGTTAAAACGTAACAGACAGTTACTTTCGCATTTATAATATTAGTATAGATGAATGTTTTAAAATTTTAATCATGTGTATAATAAAAATATATAATGTACTATGGTAAACAAAAATCCTGTCCAATCCGAAAGGAGCATATAGGTATCCTAATCACATCACCAAATAAAAAAAGAAATATTAAATTATTCATCATAGTGAACATATCATTGAAGTTTATAATGCACCATTATCGTGCCCAAATTATCGCAATTACCACAAAATCTAGCATTTTTTTTTATATGAAAACCTTATAAACCTTAGTAAGTTTGGCACTGCATTGCTGTTTAATCATTTGCCATTTTTCCTCACTTTATTATTATTTTTACTTGTAATCTGTAAAGGATTGTATAAATAGAATTCGATCTCGATACTTAATAATACCTTCACAGATTGGACAGGTATTCCTAACATAACATAGAGACAATATAACAGAGGTCTACTAATGTTCTCCGGTATGTTTAGGTCCCATTTAATCGAGCACATATCCCAAACTCCGAGTTGCTACTGAGAATTTCATAGAAAAACCCTATAACATTGCTCGATCTGGAAACCGAACCAAGAACCTCTAGCGTAGCAGCCGCGCTCAGTTCAGGCCAACGTCCTTAACATACGAGTACACTAAATAGCTTTGATAAATGATAAATTATATTTTATTTCTGTAAATAGATCCTTTAAGAATACATTTACAAATCAATTTATTATTTTTTTATAACTAGATGGCGCTTTGAAATATGTATGGCTTATGGTTAACTAACCACCAGATCTAGTAAAATGTAATGGCAAAAAATCGCTTTATATTGCCAAAAATTGTAAATGATCACCAAAATAAATTCTAACCTAACCTAAACCTAATTTTTGGTGACCATTTATCCATTTTGGTGATCAATTTACTAAATTTGGTGGTCATTATATTTATCCCCAATATGTATCTCAGAACGAAAGTATTTACTGTTTTTAACTGTCACGGATTATACAGTAACAAATATAGACTAGATAGTTTTTCCAACCTATCTTGGAAAAACCAAGTTAAAAATTGGGGTCACGATCACCGGTAATCGTTATTAGGTATTGACACAACTACTTATGTATTACAACTACGATGCCTTATAACATTATTACTATACATGTCTTCATGTTATTACAACACTAAGTAATATGTAGGTATGTAGGACGTCTAGGGTTTGCACGAATTAGAATAAAGAAAAGAATGTAGATGAAGCGAAATGGTATTCCAGAATAATAGCAAGTGGGAATCTATTATAGTCTCTGCCTACCGCAGGCAGGCGTGATAATACATATTTATTTAGTAGTTTAGTTACTAAAACTAACTCGATTCCCCGGGTTGAGCAAAGTGTTATTTGGGTTTTTCTATGAAATTCTCAGTAGCTCAGTTTGGATGTGTGCCCAATTAATGGCAAAAGACTCACCCCCTATTACATGGGGCCTAAATAAATCGGTGATCTGTGGGTGTTAACCTCTGTCTAATCCTTGGGGTATAAAGGCGTGCTGGTATGATTTAAGTATGGATAAGTATTCATAACTACAAGTGTGATAAAGAAAAAAAAAACTTTATTATTTAAAGATTAGTTATTCGTGAATTACTGTCTATCTAATATTAAATAATAAATATAAATGTTAAAAATGAAATCAAAAACAAAACCCGCAACCCTACAAACCAAGCGCCAAAAAAAAAACAAAAAAGTTTCAATAAATCCCATATTCCACACACAATCACAAAAACACACACAAACACTTTTAATTAAATAAAGAACGTGTTATCACCTTCATTTTCGTCGACTTTCGTTCTATAGCGACGCCTGCGCATCGCTTTTATAGACAATAGATGTTACACATTGACATTCGATGCGCGCGCATTATCGACCTTAAGTGATTAGGGCTGGCACTACGGCAGATTACAAGGTAAGGGCTTCAAACAGAGAATCTACATCGAGATTTTATGGTAAACACATTACTTATTTTGTAACTATTTTATTTACTTTAAAATAGCTGCTAGCTTATCGGTTTTTTATCGGATACATTTCAGAGAGTGTGCATCAGATCTCCACAATCTTGAATTGAAATGTGGAATGCATGTGTCTTTCCCGATAGATATAAAAAAATATGTAATAAATAGATAGATAGATACAATCTGATAGTTAGAATCTTCAAGATTGCCCACAAAAACGTAATTCCGAAATAAATCGTAATCCAGACAATATTCTATCAAATTATGTTATTATTCGGATTTGGATACCATTAATATAGGTTCCTACGGTACGATTTCGTCTACTACTAGTTCACTGGAAATAAAAGACCGAAAAATAGTTCCAACTTGGTAAAGTTATCAAAAATTGCATTCGCTTACATTTATTTTCAGTGAAGTATTTTGGACAAAATGGTAACGTAGGAACCTAGATTAACGGTATCCGAATCCAAATAATAACAGAATTTGATTAAATTGCCTTTGAATTACGATTTATTTCGGAATTACGTTTGTAAGAGAAATTCGCCCCGCCGAACTCTTAAATCACGAGTGAAATGGTTTCTTATAGGCAAGCGCGCTCCATCGTAGATCGCAGTGTCATCAGGCGAACTGACGGTCAAGCGTAAGCTTATCTCGAATAAAAAAAAAGATAACGTTTTTGTCTTGTTTTGACATGTGCATGCTAAATAAATTGATTGACTATACAATGCATAGGTTTTTATGTAATCAATTATTGAACAATGTGATTCCCATCGCATTAAAACTATTAACTGATCTTACTGATAAACGTATCTACTTTGTCAAATAATATGTACTGTCGGAGGCATGAGCCCAGGTACGATCAGGGATCACTCTTTAGAAGAAAATTAAGACTTAATATAGTAGAATTAATGACATTATATATTTGAAAAAATAGTAAGTATTATATCATTCAGTAGAATATTTTATTGATAGTCAATTAGCGAATTGAATTCATTTCACAATTTTTCTGCACGTCACTTTACAAAACATTTCAATTTTTTTTTTTATTAGTATTGTTTATTCCTTTTATAAAATTTTCAACCAACCAGCTGAGTGAGACGACACCTCTTTGCGGCAACTTCTTTAGTACCTACGTATAGGTTCGCCAACAACCTTGATATCGCCTTTGGTAGGTCACTCTCCTCTATCTCATTAGTGGTCCTAAGAATAACTGCAATGCTAGACGTCCTGGATCGAGCAAAGTGTTATTGAGTTTTGCTATGAAATACTCAGCAGCAGCTCGGAGTTAGGATTTGTATGAAGAGTCCGGCGGACCGAATTTCTCTCAAAAACGTAATACCGAAATAAATCGTAATTCAAACCCATTTTAATCAATTCTGCCACTACCATTTCTTTCATAATACTTCACTGAAAATAAATGTAAGCGAATGCAATTTTTTATAACTTTACCAAGTTTGAAACGATTTTGCGGTCTTTTATTTCCAGTGAAGTAGTAGTAGACGAAATAGTATCGTAGAAACCTAGATTAACGGTATCCAAATCCGAATAATAACATAATTTGATAGAATATTGTCTGGATTACGATTTATTTCGGTATTACGTTTTTGTGAGTAATTCAAGCTACGCCGGACCCTTAATGGCAATAGGCTCGCCCCGTGTTACACGGGACCTATAAATACCGGCAATCTGTGAGTGTACATTAATATACCTCTACCTAACCCTTCGGGAAATACAGGAGTGATGGTATGTATGTAACTTTTAACTTTTATCAAGCCACGCATTATTGTGGCTTATAAAGTATATAAAAACGTGCACTGTGAAGTGATAATTCCAAATAATGTAATATTAAAGTCGATTAAAAAGTAAAAGTATAACGAGCGACAACCCTAGTCATATGTCATACAAAATTCTGACTCATAAGCTCTATAAGGCTTTAGACTTTAGTCCTGCCAACAGGAGTAGCGTGGCTAACGTGCAAGGCACGACATAATTTTGTCGTCACATTATCTCTTCTCCAGCCATAGTTTCGGTACGAGATAAGCAACGACAAAATTAAGTCATTGCACACATTGAGCTTACTGGAATCTTAGAGCTGTGTTCCAATTAAAAGCACATTTAATTAGATTGTTGTCAGTCACTTGCAGCATCATTTTTGGGAAGCCAGATTTACTATAGGTAGTTACGGATGTCAGTTTTTTTTTCATTATTGAGAACAGAAATAAATACCGCTAATGATATGTAATTACATCAACAATCATTCTTTATTTATTAATTAATCTTTATTAATTAGACGTTTACATTAATTACTCTGCTGTAAAACTGCCCCATGAGCCTAGTGATCCTAAGTGCGACTGGAATCGATTCCCAGATCGAGTAAAGTGTTATTGGGGTTTTCTTTGTATGATATTCTCAGTAGCAGCACGGAGTTTGGGTTTGGTAATAGACTCGCCACCTATTTCTTGGAGATACGCGTAATGTGGGTGTACATTAGTATATCTCTGAGCTTTTTATTTCAAATAACCTTTTACAGGCAATTCTGAAACGTTATGATTCTAGTTGTACGGTTCCAAGAAGATTATCCTATGGAAAAGAATCCGACAAGAAACTGTATGGACACTCTTGAAAAAAGAGATGTTACATTCGTCACTGGTCAATATTGCGATATTGCGACAATATTGCGATAACAGGATGTGTGGACATTGAAGATTAATGTCCAAGTTAGACAGAAGTCATACATAACATAATCAACCCATTATACTGTCCCACAGCTGGGCACAGGTCTTCTCTCAGAATGAGAGGGATTAAGCTATGGTCCACCACGCTGGCCTAGTCCGGGTTGGCAGACTTCACACGCCGTCGAGAAAATCTCTTAGGCATGCAGGTTTCCTCACGATGTTTTACTTCACCGTTTAAGCGCGTGATAATCAACTATTAATACGCACATGATTTCGAAAAGTCAGAAGTGCGTGCCTTGGGTTTGAACTCGAGACCTTTGACTTGGCAGTCCGACGGTCATACCACTATGCTATCACTGCTTATGACAGAAGTCAAGATCACTAAAAAAAGGTTATCATCCGACAAATCAAATCAAATGATTTTAGAAAGGCTTTCGACAGCGTAAACAATGATGTTCTCTTAATGAAATTCGCCATGGCTGGGTTTACTCCGGATCTGCTACAGTTCTTTGCAAGTTATCTCAGGAACCGTAGGCAATACGTAGACTACAATGGATATGTCTCAAATCCATACCGCACTCTGTCAGGCGTCAGTCAGGGAAGCAACCTAGGCCCATTAGAATTTGTTCTAATGATTAATGACCTACCAGATGTAGTGAAGAACGCGCATTGCTTGCTCTTTGCGGACGACTTAAAACTGTTTATGCGTATTGCCGACGAATGGGATTGTGAGCGCTTGCAGAATGATATTGATCTAGTAGTGGAATGGAGTCGAGAAAACAGACTGTTTTTCAATGTCACTAAGTGCAATATTATGTCCTGCACACGTGCGGTCTTGCCCTTACACCATCAGTACCATATGGAGGGGACCATCATTCCTCGTGTTGCATCAATGCGTGATTTAGGAGTGCTCGTCACTAATGATTTGACGTTTCGAGAACACGTTGTAAAAGCCTGCTCTAAAGCGTACAGAAATTTAGGCTTCATAATGAGAGCGACAAAAGATTTTAATAATATATCGGCAATGAAGGCATTGTACAATGCATTGGTTAGGAGCCAATTAGAGACGAGTGCTATCATCTGGAATCCACATGAAGTTAAATATAGCCTCATGGTCGAAAAGATGCAAAATAAATTTACACGATATCTATACCTTAAACAATATGGAGTGTACCCTTATTATCCACTTATGTACCCAACTCTATTTGTCATAGGTATGGTTGGATACTATAAATTGGAAGTTAGGCGCGAGGTAGCGCTAGCTAAGTATGTGATCGAGGTTTTCCGGGGTAAATTAAACAATTCGTCCGTATTGGCTTCTTTGAGGCTGATTGTCCCAAACAGTAGGTTAAGATTCGGTGCAAGGCAGAGGCTATTTGAGGTCCCCGCGGCCCGCACTAATTTAGGCAAATATTCTCCAGTGTCTAGGGCTATAAAGATAATTAATAGGGTTGGAGGGAGAATAGATGTTTTTAATTGTTCATTGGCGGAATTTGTAAGGGTGACTATTGACATTGTTAGTTCTGTCTGACTTATAATAAAGAGACAGCATAGTTATGTATTTAAAGGTAATATACTTATACATTTTTTTTTATTATTATTATTATTTCTAAAGTTGTTATAAATATTGTTAAAACTAACCTTATTTTGTTTAAATGTTTAATTGTGTTTAAGTTCTTTAATATTTCTTTATATTTTAACGTATGACAACGTTATCGCATTGGGTGTAAACCTGTTAGGATGACGTTGATATTTAAATAAATAAATAAATAAAATCAATGGCATCCTAAATTGACATCCTAATATGATGATTATCTAGGAATAGCGAAATCCAATTTGGCGTAGCAGCTGAGCGATCGGCTTCTACGCTACGTGATTCGATCTCCACACTGGACAAAATATTTGTATGATCTAAAAATAATTGTTCCGGGTCTGGGTGTTTGTGTTTGTAAACGCACCCACGATAGGTACAGGACAAATCCGTTGTAGCTCAACTTCTTGTTTTAAATAAATAAGAAGGTATTTAGGGTATTAACGCCACTGCCCCATGTGTTGGCATTCCGTAGACGTTATGATAAACCCTTAGCTATTGTGAGCACGTTCCGTACGTCTGTTTGAAGTCCGTCGTGATTCTGACATCGTCTTTTTATATCGTGATGTAATATTATATCACCTGTCATTATCAGTGTGTGTGGTTGTATTTTTAAGATGGTATTATAGAGTGGTACAAAACGGAGAGTGGAACATAACATACCATCACGCCTGTATTCCTCTAGCGGTTCGGCAGAGGTGTACTGATGTACACCCAGGCATTACAGGCATCAGTGATATACAGATATCCTCGTACATAGGCTCGCCCCCTATTACATGGAACCTAAACATAGCGGCGGACTGTGGGTGTACATTAGTACACCTCTGTATAGAAACCACTTTATTAAATCTATTTAGATATAAAATCTACTTGACTCTCAAACAATTCTTCATGCTCTAACCAAAATACCCGACAAGCGTCCTTCCTAAACGTATATATATTAAATTTTCATTTAATATAAGCGAGCGGAGTTAAGAGAAAATATTAAAATGTGCACTGGCTATGATCCAAGTGATGCCATTGTGCCATTTGGCGGGTATCCTGCATTGTAAATAGAATAAGCTGTGTTCATATGTTGGCGGCCAATGCCAATGTTGGGGGGTTGGCTTTACGACGTACATTGAAACATGGCCAATATTTTTTGACCAAAGAACATTATCGTATCTAAGAGAGGTGATAATATAAAATCCAATACCTCTAAAAATTTCATGGATTTAACCCCCCAACCCTTCCAGTCCAAGCTACGTCATGTCAAAGAGTGGGTCCAATGTTATTAATAATATTTAGTAATTAAATTGGCAATTTGTGCCTTCGATTTGATCGGATCTTTTGATTTTGCCACCGACTTCCGAAACTGTTTTGGTTTCCCGAAACCGCCGTCAAAAACATAACATATTTTTTTTGTGGTTTTGAAGTCGGTTTTATTTTTTTAATCTATTTTATTTTAACATTTTTAGTAGCAAGTAAAATTTTACGTATACCTAGACGACGTTATCATTTTATCGGACGTTACGTGTTATTGTCATTTTGTTCTAAATTTTGTAATCCGATTTTGACCACCTCTAGAGTATGACCTACCGATCAAAAATCATCAAAATCGGTTCATAATTGACGGAATAATGGCGTAACAAACATAAAAAAAAATAAACAGTCGAATTGAGAACCTCCTCATTTTTGTAATACAAATATTTGCTCCGTGCAAGAATTGAGCCCACAACCCGAGGCACAGAAGCTACTACGGCCAACAACCCATCAAATTTGACAGATAAACAGACATATTGAATTGAATTCATAAATGGAACTGTGAGAAACACCCTACCGCACATTCGGTCGTCGGATAAATCAGTATCTATTGGCCAATCAGAGAGGCTTTGAGACAGATTGGCGCCTCCGAACATAATCCTTATTTACCTTGGAGTTGATTGAATGTTGCAGATTAAGGGCTGTCCACAAAAGATATGTGGATAGAATGACAGAATTTTGGAAATGGAACGTAAAGGCAGAAACACACTTTTTTGTCGACATAACACATTGTAATAATTTGTTTCTAACCATACTAAATGTATGAAACCGATATGATTCTGACGCGCCACGAATCGCTACGACACAGTAGTGTGTTTCTACCTTAAGCGAAAGAGCAAACAAAAATCGAACATCTTACAGGAATCTTACATCGAATTCCGTCGTAAATTACATCGATGTGTGGTACGACTTTTGCGATTAAGAGCCAGTGCCCCCTCGGTTGCTGCAGTTCTGGCAGTCTGCAGTCCGTTGGGTCGGTAACAGCAACTCTTCTGGTGTTGCAGGTGTCCGTAGGTGTAAAATTTGCACTAGATTTTAAGCTAAACCTCCAGTAGATTGTGAAAACCGGATTTAATTTCGTGTAGTAGTTTTTGTGTCATGCGTGTACAACCATACAGACAGATAAAATTTTAAAAATTGTTGCTTTCGCTTCTGTTGCTCTAATTAAGACCCCTATATTAATATTTTTTTCTTCAATATATATAATGAACAGACTTCGGTCTGTTACAATTTGATTACATACATTATCCTTATCAGGTTTTATCAAGAATCTAACAGTGAGCTTGGAGAATCATTTAATATGCGTGAACCACACGGTCATACATTTGGTAATGTCATCGGAGTTTGAATATTAATGCTCAAGTCATGTGGTCGCGTTGCGATGGTCACGATTTTTGAGGACAATTAGAAGTGATTTTCCATGGTGACCCTGGGTTTGGAGTGTTTTGCAAAGACCAGGAAAAGTGTTCTTTACTCAGCCGAATTTTAAACATAAATGATTTAAATTCAAAGTATTTATTGCGAACTAAGTGTATACATATGTACGTGTATAATATGGTGGTTTTTTCATCATTTTAATGAGGAAGTACTTTATTTTTATTTTATTTCTTATACCACTAAGGTGGCAAACAAGCATACGGCCCGCCTGATGGTAAGCGGTTACCGTAGGTAGCCTATGGACGCTTGCAACACCAGGATTATCACTCGCGCATTGCCAACCCTATAAGTTAAGGAGGAATAGTATGGCTGGAAGCATAGGAGACATGCTGCCATGCATGACAGCGGCGGTAACAAAACACCACCGGTCCCCCACACTGCCAACAAAACGCTTCCTCGCGGTGCTCTGGCGACCTTGCTCAACGTTAGGAACAAAATTCTGCAAAATGGAGGTACTTCCCCAGTGGGGCAGCTGTTAGGACTTGTGCCATTTCAAGTATTGAAAAATGGCTAAACAACATCATCATTATCATCAGCCTATATATCACTGCTGGACGTAGGCCTCCCCCGATGTGCATCATTTCACCCTGTCCTCGGCTTGTCGCAACCAGCTTCCGCGAGCAACCTTTCGCGAATCATCACACCATCTTGCCAGAGGGCAAAACATGCAATTGAGAACAATGTTATCGGATCAATATATTAAAATCAGAATACTTATTCATTAAATTAATAAAGTACAATTTGTAGTGATAATAGATCTATTAATTATACATTATACACATTAATTAATTAGAGTGATCATGCTGGAAGTGTTTAAATTACAATAGAATGCTTTTTCTATTGTTAACATCACATTGCATATTGTTTTGGGGCGGACATTGATTTACCTCATGTGAGGATGGGTAGAATGTAATTCCTCACTTCTATTCAGAAGAAAATACATATATAGAAGACCAGTTCAAGAAAACCACTGCATGTATTTTTTTTTTGTTCTTGATAGGTTTACGCTTGACCGCCAGTTCACCTGATGCGATACTTCGATCTACGATGGACCGCTCTTGCCTAGAAGAAACCGATTCACTCGTGATTTAAAGACACCCAAATCACATTTATCAGGGAGACCAACTCAGGAAGCGCATTCCATGTAGGTATGTATGTATTTACATGTATTTATTACCTTTCTTACCGGACATTTCGGGTTTCCTCATTTACTACCATGCATTCAAATCAAGGGTCTGCAGACAAAAACCTTCCTAAATGTATTAAAATAAAGGTTGCTACCAAATTTATCCGGAAATGACCTTACTTTATGAATCGTGGAAATAAGGACATTTTCCTTGATGTGAGTCATATCCAAAATAGGGAAGAATTTCCTTTTTTTTAATTAAAAGCTTACTAGCAATGTGGATCGCACATTACTAGTATTCTTGTTAACCCCTCGTGCTATGCTAAATGCTTGTGTTACGAGTGGGTTCACGTCGGTAGTGCAATGGATGGGTTTCGAATCGGCATCCACATGATCGCAAGTCCGACGCCCTAGCCATTAGGCTACCGCCGCTGTTCGCTAGGTAATATCCGTAGCTCTCTGCGGAAGTAGCCGGAGACCACAGCGTTTCTATCATCCATCCTTTACACTTGTCTACCTGTGGTCATGGATGCTGTAAATGATCCATATCGTCGAGATTTAACAAATAAAAACTTTTTTTATTCGTGATGTTAAGCGACACTGCGGTCTACGATGAAGTGCGCTTGCCTAGTAGAAACCGATTCTCTCGTGATCTAAAGAAATTATTTTCTTGCCCCATGTTGAATTTGATTCCTGTTTTGCCCAACTTCAAGTACGAACCAAGTTAGCGAGCAAGCGAGCAAGGTTAGCGAACAAAGATGTGTTATAATATTAATAAGGCAAGCCTGTTGCTACATTGGGTAGATACCCTTACAACGATTTACGATTACGATGTCCAATATTGGTTATGATAAATATCTGTGCCAACATTGGCTATTGGATCCCAACATTTGATTCCAGTAAAAGCCGTCTGACTAAGATGTATTATATTATTTTTAGATTGTAAGGGAGTGTCATGAATTCTGACTCAGATTTTAAGCTGCCGTTCTTCAGTCTCCTTATACAAAAACCTTAAATTGTGTTTAACAAAACGTTAAAATAAATATTAAAGTTAACATTTAAAGATTAATTTATGTCAAAATGTCAAAGTCAAAGTCTAAATGTTATTATGCTATAATGTTATAATGTTATTTCAATTATGCCATTAAAAAGGTACTTTTGAAATGTCAAATTAATTGTATGTAGTTTCATCATTCGTATTGGTATGTACAACTCAATTTTAACACTTTGATTAAATATATTATGTTACTGTATATGATTTTGAGAATGCGACCTCATTGCCACTTTTCTTTTTTTTTTAAAAAACGTTGCCCCACACTAGTATTTTCTCCTGTATCGTGGGTGCGTTTACAAACACAAACGCCCAGACCCTGACAACTACCTGTAGTTCATAAAAATATTTGCTCCGTGTGGGGATCGAACCAAACACGTGACGCAGAAGCCGATCGCTCAGCCGCTACGTCAAATGTGTCGTCGAAGTGCGACTGCTACTTTAGAGGCTTGAATTCAATTCCCAGGTCGAGCACTGTTATGGGATTAACATACATAACATAACATAATCGACCCATTATATTGTCCCACCGCTGGGCACGGGTTTCCTCTCAGAATGAGAGGGATTAGGCTATAGTCCACCACGCTGGCCTAGTGCGGGTTGGCAGACTTCACACGTCATTGAGAAAATCTCTCAGGCATGCAGGTTTCCTCACGATGTTTTCCTTCACCGTTTAAGCGCGTGATAATTAACTATTTAATACGCACATGACTTCGAAAAGTCAGAGGTGCATGCCTTGGGTTCGAACTCGAGGCTTTCGACTTGGCAGTCCATCGGTCATACCACTAGGCCATCACTGTTATGGGATTATTCTATGAAATTCTCAGTAGCAGCCTGGAGTTAGGATTTGTGTCACATTAATGGCAATAGGCTCGCCTACATTGGACCTAAACATACCGGTGAACTGTGGCTGTACATTAGTACGCCTCTGCCTAACCCTTCGGGGAATACAAGCGTGATGGTATGATAGACACTAGAACAGTGGTTAACTTCGCGGATCTCGTAAGTTTATGTAATCAAAGGTTTTTTTCTTCTATCGTACATTAGCGGTCTGCGCACGGGCCTATATTGACCTGTGCGAGACTTGCATTATAAACACGACCCTGGGTCTGTGGCTCCAAACGCTGCCAGGGGCGGGAAACATTGTCAAGAACAATTTGAAGAAGTATACAAAGCTATAAGAGCTTTTTTTGCAATTTAATTGGTTTTTAAGGGTATTACATTGCCCAATGACCTTGAGGATTTAGTCTTTGTGCTAGTATTTGTTAGCATTACGGGGGTGCTTCACGCCTAGGCTAGACGAGACAGTATCCACAAATTATATCTACTCAGACTTTTGTAAACAGTATGAATAAAAAACCAATTAAAAAAATTAATAACCTTTTATTCTATAATGATATCAGCAATAACGTTGGCTAAACGGTCGTCATTCTGCAAATCTTCGTCTGCAGACTTCGACCAGGCTCCATCCACCTCAAGAGCCTTCTCCTGACCTGTCAGAAATGCAAAGAAGGTGTCCTCTTTTACCCTGAAACAAACATAGCACAGTAACCATGACCTAAACAGCTAATTATGAACTACGAAATAAGACGTCTCCGTGCCTCGGAGAGCACGTACGATACGATAGAAATAACTGCGCACATAGGTATGAAGTTAGCCATTTCGAACCATTGCGCAGGTAAAATCAGTTATGGGTCCGGCGGAGCATGAATTGCCCACAAAAACGTAATATCAAAATAAATCGTAATCGAGACAATATTCTATGAAATTGTGTTATTACTCGGATTTGGATACGGTTAATCTAGGTTCCTACCGTGCTATTTCGTCTACGACTACTTCACTGGAAATAAAAATCCGGAAAATGGTTCCAGACTTGGTAAAGTTATCAATAATTCCATTCAACATTCATTTCCATTGAAGTATTTTTGACGAAATGGTAGAGTAGGAACCTAGATTAACCGTATCGGAATCCGAATAAAAACAGAATTTGAATAAATTGTGTTTTAATTACGATTTATTTTGGTATTATGTTTGTAAGGAAATTTCCCGAATTTCACAAATTGCTTAAACAAACGTATTGTTTTTAGTAATACTAAAATTAATCGTGGACTTATAGCCTAATCCCTCTAATTCGGACTACAATCTTATGTCCATCCGTTGTAAAAGGTTGACTTTTTATCTATCTTTATAAATAAAAATGAATGTTTGTTTGATTGTCCTCTATGCATTGCTAAACCATTCATCCTATTGCGATAAAACTTTGGTGAGTTGTTTGCGTCCCTGGAAGGTTTATGACGAAAAAAAAGAGGCATTGCAACACATTCGGGGGGACAGCTAGTGAAAAATAAAAACGACGTAAAAAAACAAGTCAGCTATATTTTAAACTAAATTAAACTAGGCAAGGACAGGATCAATTAATATTTTTTCAGTGTGCCGATCCTGTGTGGGACATGACTTGTGTACAAGCCATATTAAATGATGACGTCAACTTTTACAAATACGTTCTCAATGCCAGGTCTTACTTGAAATGTAGATGAGTTCGTTCTTTAGCATAATTTCGTTTATTATGCTTGCATTTACTTAAATAAGCAGCACCCGGACAATGTATTAAAATACGCGCATATTTCAATGCGACGAGGAGAACTTACGGAGATTGACCGGAAAATTACATTAAAATTTTAGGAAAATTTAAATGTCCTTTTTAATATGGGATGTTTGTATTATCCAGTAAGTTAAGTAACAGAGGGCGTTCCCTTAATCCCGTTGAACTACATTAATAAAAGTTAGATACAAAAATAAAGATAAAAAATCTCGACACAAAACAATATTTAAATGGTTACAAGTTCAAATTCAAATATTTTTATTTCAAATAAGCTCTTACAAGCGTTTATGAAACGTTATGATTCTAGTTGCACGGTTTCAAAAGGTTGATCCTATGGAGAAGAATCCGGCAAGAAACTCCATGGACACTCTTCACTACATAGTATAAGACAAAGTCGCTGTCGCTGTCTGTCCGTCCCTATGTATGCTTAAATCTCTAAAACTACGCACCGGATTTTGAAGCGGTTTTTTTTAATAGATAGAGTGAATCAAGAGGAAGGTTTTAAGCTATTTAACATTATCTACGCTATGACTCTTAGGAACGGGGCAACGGGGGTGAAACAGCAGGCGGGTCGTTTAAAATATATGGTGTTACAATCTTCACCGGTACAATATTGCGATATCAGGATGTGTGAACATTGAATGTCAAAATTGGATCAAAGTCTATAATTACAAGAAGATTCTCAGTGTTTGAGAACTTTCATAAATGAAAATAAATGAACTATGTGTACAATTTGTAAACATCAAACAGGACTCAAAATAGTGCCGCGAAGTACCTAGCGTATTGACATTTATTCTGTGGTATTGTTAAAAAGCATTGAGTTATGATTATGACAGATAGAAAGCTTTTTCCGCATTGATTGGAAACTGTGCATATGTATATATTTTTTTATTATTTTAACATACTCTATATTGAAATTTGTACAAAACGACATCCATTGAGTCAGCTAGTTTAATATAATTACTTTTAATCTATATAAATAAAAATGAATCACAATTTTTTTGCTAAGCGCGAAACTGACGACACGTTTGGCGTAGCGGCTGAGCGATCGGCTTCTGCGCAACGTGTTGTGGGTTCGATCCCCACAAAGAGCAAATACAGAAGAACCACGATACAGAAGAAAATCCTAGTGTGGGGCAACGTTTTATTTAAAAAAAAAACTCGAAGACGGCTGGACCAATTCGGGTTAAATTTATTTTTATTTGTTCTGCTCATTTGCCCCCCTAACCCATAAAAAAAAGGATCCACAGGTAAGAATAAGTCCTGGTAAACATTGTGGTGACAGAGCATTACGGTTACTTACTCAAAACCTTCTCGTTCATCTTCTAATTCGCTAGCCTGAAAACCAAAAAGAATAATACAATGACTTCCAACTTCTGTAAAGGAGAGTTTGCAATTTAAAATAAGAAGTACCTTATTTTAGTAAAGGAAAAAATTCAATCGCGGGCAGGATTCGAACCTGCGTCTTCTGGTTTGATATACCAGACGCTCTGACCTCTAAGCCACCGCGAACCCTACCCGCATGATTGAAATTTTGCCTTCACATTCTGAATTTACGTCATAAGGTGACGTAAATTCAGGCAGGTAGGTATATTTTTCTTATACATTTTATATCGAGAACGGGTTGACGCGAGTGAAACTGCGGGCAACACTAGTAATGGAATAGCCATTTGCAGGGCACATAATATAGCTCTGACTCAGAGGTCTGAACCATGTGTAAAAACTTACAAAACTTATAGGTTTGTCTTTCTGAACGCACCAACGATGGTGTTTCTTAATATCTTACCTGTAGAATAGTAATTTCACTGTCTGTGTTGACCAACAGCTCAGCCAGGTACTGTGTAACGTGGTCTTCCCTATCCACTATATCCACCTCCTCATCCTGGCTAAGCCGCTTCTTATTTTTCTCCGGCGGATTGCGTACAACTCCAGACTTTGAGGGCGATTCTAAAAATGTATTGTAAACTGTGTATACTAATTTAGACATGTATTTAAATGATCGTTTTAATTTTGCAAAAACAGTAAGAAAAAAATCTAAACGATCATCTTTTTTAATTGCGTCATAAAATAAATAAAATCAATCTATATTTTAATCTGTTTTGAACTACGCAAAAAATATTTGAGATGTAGTTAATTATGTCTGATAGTTACTTGTTGGGCCCCATAACTAAGAGAATGTTTTTTCATATGTACAATGGCTACATATCGGATCTGGGGGACTTACTCTTGAACTCAATTCCGATACATCGACATTGGAATTGTGCCGTTTCGACTCTTGAATCCAAGACTGGCGCCAAATTGTTTCAATATTGCACGGTGATTGAGTGAACTAAATAGGATTGGGAAAAGACCCAACCATTGGCCAATCAGGGATGCCGATACAAGGTTAACGGATTTGTACTCAAGAGTACGAAATCGCCCGACAGCCAAATTGTCATTGGAATCGGATCACGTTTGGATTGGTATTGTATTGTTTTCCAGAGTAAGCCTGCTGGCATTGTGTGGTCAAAGTTCCGACCTAACCTAACCGATGTTTATGTATTTTTCGTTACCTTGAATGCAGTTCATTTATAATTTATCAACTAATACAGACGCAATAATTAATATTTAGATTAAACATTAAAAAAATTCATCATTTATTTTGAAAAGTGCTCATTTACAATAGTACAATTAAGATTTTAGAGGATCAAATAATATTGTCCCTTTAATTTGGTGGCCAATATACGAGACCAAAATACATAGGTTATTTCAGTATAACATACCATCACGCCTGTATCCCCCGAAAGATTAGGCAGAGGCGCACTAATGTACACCCACAGTTTACCGGTATGTTTATGTCCCATGTAATAGAGGGCGAGCCTATTGCCATTAACCGGGCACAAATCCAGACTCCGAGCTGCTACTGAGAATTTCATAGAAAAAAACCAATATCACTTTGCTCGACCTAGGGATCGAACCCAGGACCTCTAGCATGGCAGTCGCGCTTGGGACCACTAGACTAATGAGGCAGGCTACTGTTACTGTCAGTATACTGCTAGGATATATAATATCGTGTGTATATAGTATTGAGCTGTATTACTTAGGTATTGGGGTGTTACCACCGCATTGCTAAATATTAATTAATATGCTTAGCAATAATGTGCTAATATTATTGTGTTTCGGTTTAAAGAACAATCTAGGCAGTGAAATTTCCGGACAAATAAAACTTAACAACTGAGGTCTCATGATGATAACGCATGAGTAACTAATAAATAATAATATCCGCACGAGATCTCGTCTCGGTTATTGTCACCTAAAATAATAATATCCGCAAAAGACCTAGTCTCGGTTATTCTCACCTAAAATAATAATATCCGCAAGAGATCTCGTCACCGTTATTATTACCTAAAATAATAATATCCACAAGAGATCTAGTCTCGGTTACTCTCACCTAAAATAATAATATCCGCACGAGATCTCGTCTCGGTTATTCTCATCTAAAAATTAATTCTCGGTGTCGGTCTTGGTCTCTGCTTAATTTTTGAGTGACTCTCGACTCCACCGAGATCGGGATCACAAGTTATGAACTTTTTGAATAAGCCTCGCACGCTTGCTAGAATGCTGAGCGCAATTGGTCAAATGATTGAAAGCTTCAGTTGCCGCTTACCATCAAGCATACCCGTAGGTATTCTTGATGTCATCTTATCTACACAAATATTTTAAAGAGGTAAAGTTTGTGAGGTTTTATGGCGGTAATCTTTGGATCTACTGAAACGATTTTGAAAATTATTTTATTGTTGGATAGTCCATTTATCGAGGAAGGTAATAGGCTATATAACTTCACGCTACGCCTCTTAGGAACGGAGCAGCGCGGGTGAAACGCAATAAAAGAACACTGAGATTGATACCTGTCGTTGTATTTTTGACTGCAGTCTTCGGCCGTGGGGATTCATACTTCTCTGGAGCCTGATTTCGTTTCTTTATGTCACTCTCGTGGTCGTGGCGTCCAAGCTGTTCCGTGAAGTCGGGCGTCATGTCATCTTCGCTAAATATTCCTTTCGCCAAGTAATTCTGTAAGTTTTTATCAGTTAACTGCATCATTAAGCGCAGGAAAAGGGTACCTGAAAAATCTTGGGGAAGGCCTTTGCCCACCAGTGAAACAGTAACGGTTATTTAAAAAAAACTGAACTATTTGTTGCCTAACTCATTAGTGTAGCGCCTGTACGCTAGAGTTATAAAATTCTCAGTAGCAGTAGCCTTAGCACGAACAACTTGCGAAAAAGTATTCGTATCGTCATGGAGATCAATTTGTATGAGATTTGGACCAGCGCCTCTATCGTGACGATACGAATACTTTTTCGCAAGTTGTTCGTGCTAAGGCTACTGCTCAGAGTCTGGAATTGTATCCAGTTAATGGCAATAGGCTCGCCCCCTATTTCACCTAGGTAAATACATACCGGCAAATTGTGGGTGTACATTAGTACATCTCTGCCTAACCCTTCGGGGAGTACAGGCGTGATGATATGAACCATTTGTTTTAATAAGTCATTCGTCATGTAACAAGTTACTGACACAACGCAAAATCTATTGTTTTTGGGTGATTTTCTGAGTTAAATCTAACTGATCCCCTATTCTAACTTTTTTATATAAAACTAGCGGCCCGGTACGTGCTTCGCTACGTATAAAGCGAAATACAGCGGACAGCGGACAAAACCATTCCCAGATCCCCAATTTCATCAAAATCGGTCCAGTCGTTTGATCTAAACCATTCCCAGATCCCCTTGAACACACACAAAAAATTTCATCAAAATCGGTCTAGTCGTTTGAGAGAAGTTCAGTGACATACACACTCACAGAAGAATTATATATATAAAGATAGCCTTATTTTTCTAGCTGTCGCAAGCGTGGGTCCTAGTGTTCGATTTCCAGTACGAGCAGTGTTGTTGATTTTTCTATGATTTTCTGTAGATTTACTAGCAATGTGGGTCGCACATTACTAGTATTCTTGTTAACCCCTCGTGCTAAGCTAAATGCTTGTGTTACGAGTGGGTTCACGTCGTTAGTACAATGGGTGGGTTTCAAACCGGCAACCACATGATCGAAAGTCCTACGCCATAGCCATTAAATAAAAAAACTTCTAAATCTAGAATAATTCATCTTTTTATATGAAAAGATCCTTAATTAGGTGACATTACCCTACTACAACTGAGAGATGGGGAACCATACGGTTATGACACGCGGATGATACGCGGATGCTACTGTCTCTAACACCGTTATGCATGGGTATGATAAGTTCTAGTGGGCATAGTAGTTCGTGTCGTGGTCGTTTCCGTGTCTGATACGTTCTTAATACGGTAGTAAGAGTCGGTGTTGTAGACAGAAGGCGGACTTGCCGCCATCTCCAGCGAGAGAAACAGTCTCTTATAACCCTATCATGAAATATTACCTACTGTGTTGCAAACTCCTATAGAATTAGACAACTGTCATTGAACCCTTACCTAGGTGGGAGAGCCATGCGTCGGCACGAATGGGCCTGCTCGACCGGAGTGATACCAGGGCCTCACGGAAAACCGGCGTTAAACAACGCTTACGTTGTGTTTCGCCGAGTGAGTGAAGTTACCGGAGGCCCAATCCCCTTTTAAAAGGTCGACAACGCACTGGTGACTCCTATGGTGTTGCGGGTGTCCATGGGCGCGGTAATCGCTTACCATCAGGCGATCCGTCTGCTCGTTTGCCCTCCTATCCCATAAAAAAACCCTAGATGCCCTGTCAACCCTGGTAACGTATCGAAGTTCTGCTGTTAACTAATCGTAAACAGGCGACTATCTGAGTAATGTGTGTCTACATGTCCTAACTCTGGGAATTATGTACGCTGCACACATTAGTTACAGGATAGATACTGCGCACACAGTCTTTATGATAGATGCTTAGACGCAAGGGTTAGAGGAGCCAATCTTTAGGAGCAATTGACAGCCTCATTAGTAAAGTAATCGAGCTACTGCTACGCTAGAAGTCCTGGTTTCAATTGCCAGCTCGAGCAGTGTTTTTTTGTGTTAGAAGTGGGTTCACGTCGGTAGTACACTGGTGGGTGCCGAACCGGCCACCACATAATCGCAAGTCCGACGCCCTAGCAATTAGGCTACCGCCGCTTTATTGGGTTTTCTGTAGTAAATTCTCAGTAGCAGCTCGGGGTTTGGACTCGTGCCCGGTTAAATGGCTATGGGCTCACCCCCATTGCATGGGACCTCAACATACTGGCGAAGTACGCTTCTACCTAACACTTTAGGGAATAAAGGTGTCATGGTATGTATGTATGAATAAAAAAATAAAGTTACTTACCCTGAATCCCCGCTCATCTGATGGCAAAGATTGAACGAAGGTAAACCTTGTCAGTGCAGTAGCAACCACCAGCATTGCCAACTAGATAAAAATAAAGAAATAGAACATTCAGTTCTCGACCGGGCGTCGATAAGGTAAAGATTTAAGATACCTAAGAGACCCTGCGTACTACATTGGGCCATCTTTTCAGTACCACGAATGATATCATAATGACATCAACCAAGTACGTTCACTATTCTCGCAAAAAAATATGCAAATAATTCAACGCAAATATTTTGAAAACCAAAATTATTAATTTTAAATACTAATAGGTATAGAATACTTAAAAATATAAACAAAATTTCTGATTTTACCATAATTATAATTATTTAAATGTGTCTTCATTTCTTTAAAAAAACTAGAATCTATTTACTTAGGTTAACTAAAAAGACCCAAAGCCAAAGCTTCGTCGACCTTTTCCATCTAGAACCCATCTAAATAGGTACTTAAAATAAATAAAATTGACTTACCATTAGAAATATATTCCGGGGTGTATTGGTAGAAGCCTAGAGCGCCTCAGGAAATCAAACGACTAACTGCCGACATATCCCAAAATATAATACCAACCTCTACCAGTTAATACGGTGAATAAACAATACTCGGTTTAGGCTGACATCGTATGCTGCGACTTGCGACTTTGCGATTATACAGTGGGTGAATATCGAACATTATTTAACATATCATTATTCTCATCATAGTAATTCTCTCTTTTCAACCGACTTCAAAAAGGAGGAGTGTATCGTGTTTTTTGTTACGCGATTATTCCATCAATTATGAACCGATTTTGATGATTATTTTTTTGATCGGTAGATCATACTTCAGAGGTGATCCCATAAAAATTTGGTCAATATTTGATCGCAAAGTTTAAAAATAACACGTAACGACCGCGTAAATGATAAAATGATAACATCGTCTAGGTATGCGTAAAAATTTTACTCGCTACTAAAAATGTTGAAATAAATTAACTTTAAAAAAAAAGTATAACCTAGTAAACTAAAAGTACTATGCAAAAGTGGTGGTAGCTTTTGAGCTTTTAACTATGATTATTGATATACGTGTTCGTAGGTAACAAAATCGTCTCGATGTGCAAAGAATGGTGTGAACATCCATACATTAACTGCAACATGAGTACCTTGCAGATACGTAAAACCACAGTGTCTAACTACAACTCTGCTTAATACAGACATGATGATGTAATGGTCCATTTCCTGATCGGAAGCAAAATAAATTGTTTTAAAGGTTCGTGAAAGCGAATTTCCTTGGCTGGTGCTGAATAAAGAAAAACAATGTTAAAAAAATATACGAAATACTCTGTGGAATACAATGGAGATTTTATTTAATCTTTCGTTTTCACTGTGATGAATCGGGAGAATAGCTCATTTGTCAAAAGATGAAGGTTCTGTTAAGAAAGATAATAATATTATACATTGCTTTGTGTATTTTTGTTATTGTTTTAAACTTACTTTTTTAAATCATATTATCACTTATTACGCTGTGGGCGACTAAAAAACAAAAATAAAAAAAAGAAATGAAAATATTTTGAATGCTGACGAATGCTGGCGTATACTAAACATTTTCTAATTCCATTTTTGAATAAATTGTACTTTATTTCCGTTGCAATGCCACTTTTATCTTTTTATTCGTCACAAACCTTCCCAGAAACGCACACTTGCCAAAGTTTCATCACAATAGGATGAATGGTTTAGCAATGCATAGAGGACAAACATACAAACATTATTTTTTATTTATATAGAAAATAGATGTCTTAATCGGAATTAGCGACTATATTGTCGTGATTAGTCGCATCGTCTTTACAAGCCCTTATGCCATGTTGATGTATCAGTCGTATTGTTTAAATGCAATCTGATATTGTTCGCGGAGCATGACATAACACACGTTACCAAATAATACGTACGCAGGTACCTATAGTATGACAGCAGACACAACACAGTTAGTGGGAGTTCCGGTGGGTTTCAGTTTACGAGTCTAGAATTTAAATAATAACATAAGTACCTAAATCAAATTTGAATGGTTGGAAAAAATATACATATAATAGGGCTGTAGCATTTAATTTAGTGTTGTATAAATGAGCGCTGAGGCCGACCCTTGAGCAAAACGTAATACCGAAATAAATCGTAATCCAGACAATATTCTATCAAATTATGAACGATTTTCCGGTCTTTTATTTCCAGTGAAGTAGTAGAAGACGAAATAGTACCGTAGGAACCTAGATTAACGGTATCGGAATCCGAATAATAACAGAATTTGATTAAATTGTGTTTGAATTACGATTTATATAGGTATTACGTTTGTAAGAGAAATTCGGTCCGCCGGACTCTTAAGCGACACTGCGATCTACGATGGAGCGCGCTTGCCCAGAAGAAACCAATTCACTGATGATTTAAAGACACCCAGATTATATCCATCGGGGAAGACCCACTCGGGAAGTGCATTCCACATTTCAGCGGTACGCATGATAAAAGTTGACTTAAAGCGTTTCGTTCGGGTTTTCTGAATGTCCACCATGAATCGATGTCGCTTTTTCGTGTTTCTGGTCGTTCGATAGTAGAAAGGGCTAGGGGGAATAAGATCGTGGAGTTCTGATACACACTCTCCGAAATGTATCCGATAAAAAATCGATCAGCTAGCAACTTTGCGGCGATGTTCCAGACTTTTGAGTTTAGCCCGGACAAGGGAGTCGTTGCCAATGAGCTTCTTGGCACGTTTTTTGACGGATTCTAACGCCTCGAGCTGGTACTTAGCCGATCCATCCCAAAGGTGCGAACAGTAGGTACTTCATGCACGACCGAACTTGTGGTTAATACAATGTTAGCAATTGTTTCGGCGTAAAGTAACGACGCACCTTCGAGAGGATACCCAGCTTTCTAGGTTTGACTAGGTCAGTATCGCCCTATTCGAAAACTGCCTGAAGGGGACAAATTCAGCCGCTCGACCATGGCCACGGCGCATCGATGCAGTGATGCGATGATCGGTGCAGCAGGAAGTGTCGCAGAGAATACCGACCCCTGGGGAACACCGGCATTAATATCCATTCGATCGGACGAGCAGCCATCAATGACGACTCGTATCGATCGATTCCTCAGGAAGTCCGATATCCAAGCAACGAAACCAGTGGACAAGCCATACGAAGAAAGATTGCTAATAAGTCTACTATGCCAGACCCTGTCGAAAGCCTTCGAGACATCAAGAGAGACGGCAAGCGCCTCCTTGTGTTCCTCGATGGCCCTACTGCAGATATCCGTGACGCACGCTAGATGGTCCCCAGTAGACCGCTTTCGGCGAAATCCGTATTGTCGGTCACTGAGGAGAGCATCAGGAATAATGAAAATTTAGCTAATTCCCTAATCATATTTATCATGACATAGGTACCTAATCATCTCTAATTTCTTAAGAAAAGGTTTTATTAATTACTTAAAAAATATTGTAAAACGTATTAAAATAAGACATCTCATTTTATTACTTTGATTTTAATGCATCCAGTAGACTACTTATCTCCTTCGCTTCGTATCTATACACATATATTAACCACAGATTCTAATAAATAGCCTCTTTATGATAGTAACTTTTAATGTCCTAACTTACACTTTTCGGCTTCAAACAGTCAATTAAGATCACCTCCAGCCGAAAATCGAATATTCAAATATTAGCATCACTGCCGCTCAATGAACGACGACACTTTCTTCTTCAGTTTCAACCCCTTCCCTTCATTAGTCACTTTACATCGACCGTAATTTGGCGTCAAATAGAATAACTTGTCACTATCCTCATCGTAGTATATCACGTTGTTGTAATTGTCGAATACTGTCCTGGAAGGTGACCCACTGCCAAAGGCACCGATTTCAGTCAACCTGCCATTTCTGTAATTAATTTTGTACAAGCCCCGGTTTTCTCCTTGAATGAAATATGCATTATCATACATATCAGTTGTCAAAGAATATATAATACTCGAGAAAATTGTTGCTTTACTCTCTCCTTTCTTCAATTTGTACACAGTAAAGTTACTCATAAAATAAATATCATCTCTCTTGTCAACGATAAAATTCTCGATGTAATAATCTTTCAAAGCTGCGATAGTTTTTGATTGTTTATTTTCCAAAATGTTAAGTCCCTTTGTCTTAAAAACTGTGTAGTAAATTTTATCTTTAAACTGCATATGCCAGATAGTTTTGCCGAAAAGACCGAAAGAAGTTGTCTGGTTAGTATAAGGATCATATTTAAATATACCATTGTCGCCACCTATATAGACATCCCTTGTAGTCTGATCAACTGTTCGAGCGAATGAGAATTGAATATCCGGTATGTACAAGAATCTAATATCATCTAAATCGAATGCAACAGTATGATCCAAAGGTTGAGTGTCTTCGTAGTGAAAATAAACAACATTGGCGACCCTGTCGACGGCTAATTGGCCGGATATTGGATAGTTTTGAAATATTATGGCTTTAGAATAACAAATATTGTCGAAGCAAGCGTGACAATGGCTTTTGCCGGATATTACAGTCGTTAAAGCCGATAGGCCGAATAGGATTAGAAGGTTTTTCATTTTCGTTCTGAAAGAAAAATAAACAAGCATTAAATTATGTACTTACGAAATATACTATGTAGGTACTACAGTTATATAAATAGTTTCTTTATAGAATTATCGACTTTTCCATTTTTAAATTTCCAAGTAAAAATAAACTTTTTGAATCTTATACAAATAAGAAAATTTGTACACAAAAATATTGCGTCATTTCATTAGTCTAATGATGAGTTTCTGTGCGACAGTGTCATAAATTAGCAGTAACTACGTCTGGTTTCTAAATTACCATCTCAGAATTCTAAGGTGACTATCTGGATGCTAGTCTGATGAAAGGTTAGATTTCTGGGTCGGAAAATGTATTATTATAAGTAATTTTTTTCCTATGTTCTCACTCCTCGGAGATGGTTTTTTTTTCATTCGTGATAGGCTTACGCTTGACCGCCAGTTTGCCTTATGTTAAGCGATACTGCGATCTACGATGGAGCGCGCTTGCCTAGCATAAACTGATTCACTCGTGATTTAAAGACACCCAGATTATATCTACCAGGGAAGACCCACTCGGGAAGTGTATTCCATATTTCAGCAGTACATACATACATTCACGTCTTTTTCCCATAGGGGTAGGCAGAAACAACAGAACGCCACTTGCTACTTGAGTTTGGATTTGTGTCCGGTTAATGGTTATTGGCTCGCCCTCTATTACATGGGAAAATTAAATGGCATAGCAGCGAACTGTGGGTTTACCTACTGTACATACAACAATACTTAGGTACATGTTATATGATATTCATTTCTGTTAATAGATCTCACGTTCTTCACGTCAGATCGACACGTTTGGCGTAGCGGCTGAGCGATCGGCTTCAACGCAACGTGTTGTGGGTTCAATCCCCACACGGAACAAATATTTGTATGATCTACAGGTAGTTGTTCCGGGTCTGGGCGTTTGTGTATATGCGAATTTGTGTTTGTAAACGCACCTACGACACAGGAGAAAATCCTAGTGTGGGGCAACGTTTTTTTTCAAAAAAAAAATAGATACTTTTCAAGTCAATGCTTTAATTTTTTTTTAACTAGATGGCGCTAGGGAATCCCCCTAATTGAAGACCTCTCGATGGTTTTTTTTTTAAATTCAGACAGTAGTAATGGTATTACAACTATGTATAACATTATATGTGAGTGTTACGATGTACGGCAATATCTGAACAGGCCTTTTGAAGAAAGAGCCTTAGCAGCCTTGAGTTGACCTGTCCTGACTGACGGCACGCATACAACAGTCATCGTGTAGCTCAACCATTATTGCAGGACATAGTACCCATAGGCGTAATAATATAATGCATAGTAGATTATTGTATTGTTCATTACTATAGATAATGGCCTATTTAATAATAATATGATATTTGTTTACTATCGTTTTGTTGTGATTAAACATTCACAATTCTTTAATGTAACACTGACACGACGGAATTAATTAGGTAGGTATTGAAATCCACTCATATCTAATTGACAACATTTCATTTTTTAACAGAATTTTTTTAAATATATTATAGATCGAAAAATACGATACACGTATTTTTTATTTTCCCGATATTCAATAATTTTCATGTTTATTTTCGACTTTAAAGTTCTTTTATTCTAAACGTACGGCAGTGCCAAAAATGGTGACATGACATAATTTTTCTGACCCTTTAAAAACTTGTCCTAGATGTTAGTTTGGCATTATCATCATCATTCTTATCCTCACATTATTTCGATGTTGATTTACTATTATTTTCACATATCACAGGTTTTTTGATTTTTTGATTTGAAATTTAAAAAAATTATAAATATTTTGGTACTCAGGATAGGAAAACAAAAAACTGTTTTTTTTTTTGTGGCTTAATAATTTCGTAATGTTGTCGTAACATCGACGTAACGTCTGATGTTATTATTGATATAAATCACACGTTAATAAATATGATTTAGAATAATAATGTGTAATTTACATAAGATTCTAGGTAAGTACTAAGGATATTACTTATACTTACATTACCACAAAATCATAATCACCCGTAAAATTTATTTATTTCTCCCAAAGTAAAAAAAAACGGTTAAAATTGCACTAAAACGTTGCCAAGTTCGTGGACACAGTTAATAACACTAACATATAATCCACAGTAAATGTATCAATTCCACGAAGTTCTAGTTGAAATGATAAACATATTTTGCTCGCTATCATTATCAACATTCAGAAACAAAGTACGGTGTAGCCGAATGAGGGCGTAAATTGTCAATTCTTACATGACTTGCTTAATATACTCGTAATATACTTTTCCTTGTGATCGTAAATAATTTTATAGAAATATAATAGAAATGTAATAAGTACGAAGTATGATGAGAGGCGAGGTGTGTTGCCCCTCCAACCAAAGGGAGGATCCTCCGACCAGGCGGGGGTGTTTTGACCACGTCAGGTTGATGTCGGGCGGTTGTATATATCCAAGTTGCGTTACAAAGTTCACTTGCGCGATTCAGGACTTGTTCGTCTAGTTTCTATGTAGCACGGTAGATGTCGCTACAAGTATATAAATGTACAAGCAGAGGCGAATTAATGTAGGTACCTACACTCACAGTTCGCCAGTATGTTTAAGTCCCATGTAATAGAGCGCGAGCCGATTGCGCAAGCTACAACTGAGAATATCATTGAAAAACCCAAAAACACTACTGGACCCGAGAATAGAAACCCATCTCTGCAAGGAAGTGCTGCAGTCGCGCTTAGGACCACTAGACTAATGAGGCATTTTTACTTGTGATCATAAAATAATTGACTTTTTAGGATAAACACGGGAATTTTAAAAGAAACATCGAAATTGATTCGCGATAAATGCGGTGCGGTAAAAGTCACACGGAACAAATATTTGTTGATCTGCTTTTAATATTATTTTTGAAATACTCACTTACGCCGCCTTCTCTGGAGACGGTATGTGGATTTTACGTAAGACCTTAATATGACCTCTCATACTAGTAGAGTGATCTTCGGTAGGAGTGTGATCTTTGACCTGACACATGGGGCCTAGTGTCAACGCCCCTATAAAGTATATCTCCGGAACTTTGCGATTAATTTACTGTCTAATTCTGGGCGCCAAACAATTCTTCGTTAGATATTTTGCAGCGGTTGACTACCGTTGCCACTTGTCACCCTTAATACAGTTATAACATTTAAACCAAAACTTTCACTTCTTCAAAAAAGGAGTGATAAGGTTTATACAGGGTCGGCAACGCGCGAACGACAGCTCTGGTGTTGCAGACGTCCATAGGCTACGGTAATTGCTTACCATCAGGCGGGCCGAACGCTTGTTTGTCACCTCAGTAGTAAGTATAAAAAAACAGACCAATATTTCCCATATTTAACGACTAATTTCGACCAGCAGGCTTACTCTTTAAAACAATACAATACCAATTCAAACGTAATCCGATTCCAATGTCAATTTGGCTGTCGGGCGATTTCGTACTCTCGAGCACAAATCCGTTAACCTTGTATCGGCATCCCTGATTGGCGTTAAAAAGAAGAGATGGCGCTGCCGTCACTGTAAATATCGAGCTCTCGACAAACTTTTGTCTAAAAAATAGTTCTAGTACATATTTATAAGTGCAACGAATGCTACAAAGACCCTTATCTCACAAATAGCCAGTGAAAGTGTTATCTTTAAAATTGGTGATATTCTAGTGACAAAGGACGAAGAAACAATCTGACACCTATAGTGACTGCTATTAATAGCATTTAACAGCAAATATCGTAAAAACAAGAACCGCACAATAGTGATAAACACGGAATAAAACAATATAAACAGGTACCCAAACAACATCATAACTTCCAAATTAATATCTAGCCAAGAATTATAATATTGCCTATATCGAAACCGTTAATGAAAACATCACAATTCAAACGGATGACCCTGTAAGCCAATAGTAACAGAAATAATTGAGAAAAAAAGAGACATCTAGGGTAATATAGCAGAAACATTGCGAGGTTACTCAATCATTACTACATATCGGCTACTGGTCAACAGAGGGCGCTAAAAACTAGCCAACCAAATCCATAATAAGTCACCATACTAAAACATAACATAACAGAGAGACATCTAGCGCGATATAGAAGAAACAGCTCGAGGGTACTCAATAACTACTACATATCTGCTGCTTACCAACAGAGAACGCTTTTCTAAAACGCTACCATGGATTACCAAAACATAACACAACGCAAACCCTCCAAAAAACATAATGAATCACTCAACTCGTCCCTCATGTCATCCACATCAGACTACTCGGCAAAAAGTCTGCCAGATATAACAGTAAACCACCTATACAATGACGAATTAGAATGCTACAAACAACAAATTCTAAGTTTAAAGGAGCAGCTAGAAACAGCGCACTCTGAAATAGAAAATCTTCTAACAGAAAATAATATTCTCAAACAAAAAACCCTTAAACAAGATTATAAAATAGTTCAACTAAGAGAAATCTGCACTAGCACACCATGTACCCCAAAACTATCTACTTCTATTAAGAAATCTAACAAACCAAGAAATACAACACCGTCAAATCCTAAAGTAAAAAGTAGCGAAGATCTCAGAACAACACATAATAATCATGAGGCCAAGAATAGAGATGGCGCTATTGTAAAAAGAAGAATAATAAACACTCGATCTACACAAATATTACAAAAAGGAGATGACACAAAAAATAAAGAAAACCCCCCACCACTACAAACTACAACAGACACAGAGAACGTAATTTGTCATAACAAAAAACACAATATATACATATTCGGCGACCAACAAGCCTATGGTCTCAATAAGACTATGATAAAAACCAGACTGAAGAAATGGAACGACAATTACAAGATTACATCTTTTATTAAACCAAACGCAACGAGCTCACAAATTCTGAGTAGCTGCAATGGAGATTTTCTGAATACTCTGAGCCACGACGACATAATCGTATTGGTTGTAGGCACTAACGACAAGTACCCGTATATTCTTATTTCAGAAATATGTAATGCTTTATATAACCTACGCGAACACACTGTATTAATATCAAGCGTTGGATATAATCCGTACATAAATGAGAACATGATTAATGAAAAACTAGAATTAATAATTATGAATTATAAAAATTGTAAATACCTAAAAATACACAATAACAATAACCCAAAATATGCTTCTAGTTACCACAAAAATTACCTACTTAACCTGTGTCTTAAAGTAAACACTGAAATCGATTACAAACGTTACCAATACGAATTCATAACCAAGGAAAAAAATAAAGCAAACCCCCTACTACTGCAACCCCGAGGTCACATAAAACAAAACAAGAAAGTTACACAAACTAAAATCACCACATACTTTACATCTAAAAATAAATTACAAACATCGCCAAGTACAAAGGCATTGCCAAATAATACTTTTTTTCGCGGACCCAACTAAATTAGAAACCATCACGCTAGTTCACCAAAATATTGCGGGCGTTCTCAATAAACAGGAAATAATCGAGATAGCCATCACCGACTTGCAAAAAATTATAGGAAAAATAGACATCATTTGCTTCACAGAAACATTTCTCAAGCAAGGCTCAGAACCAAACCTTAGAATAGGTAACTATAAATTAGTATCGTCCTTCTCCCGGCCTAAACAACGCAGAGGTGGATCATGCATCTTATTAAGACATAACCTAGAATACAAAGAAATCAACAATCTACCCCCCTCAATCCCCCTTCATTTTGAGTGCTGTGCCGTCGAAATAATTACCTTTGGTCTCATAGTGGTATGCATCTATAGAACTCCAACATCTGATCCAAAAATATTCTTAAATAAACTAGAAGTCGCGGCAGATAAACTGAGTAAAAAATCAAATAAAAAAGTAATAATTTGTGGTGACTGGAATATTGATACATTAAAATCGAATAAAATATGCAATGAATTACTATCTATTCTCAAAAACAATAACCTAAAGAACTACATAAACCTACCTACCCGGAAAACCTCATGCCTAGACCTTATAGTGAGCAACATTCATGCTGGTAAACCTAATCTACACTACTTAGCGCTTTCTGACCACGAAACAGCGCAAACGCTAACTGTCAACCTAGAAATCAACCAAGACGTCAAAAAGACAGCTAACTACTGGTTTAAAAATGTTAGAGACCTAAATGAAGAATATATTATTAAATTCAAAAATTACATATCTAGTTTATCCTTTTCAGAGGTATATGAATTCCACACAACGGACGAGGCTTTCAATAACTTCCATGACACTATCACCTTACTTTACAATTTGTGCTTTCCCATAAAAAGAGTAAAAAACACCCACAAACAAATCAAAAACCGAAGTTTAACAAAGAACTTAAAACGATGCTGTATAAAAAAAAGGATTCTATACCTAAAATATCATCTTTACAAACATGACAAAAAACAAAACAAAAAAAAATATGACAATTATACAAAAATACTAAAACAATGTATAAACAAAGCACAACAAATAAACAGCCACAACTACATAAAAAACGCAAGAAATACTAGTAAAGCTGCATGGAAAATAATTAAAGACCAGAAAAACAACCCAATAAGTAAAACCGAAATAGACTCCATTAAAATAGAAAACAAACATTACGATAACCCAGTTAAAATTTGTGACTTATTTAATAAATTCTACACTTCATTATGCAACACTCAAAACCGTCAGTATATAAATTATCTTCCCAAAAATCCTAATACTATATTCCTTACGCCAATAGACACGATGGATACTCTAAAAATAATTATCTCATTAAAAAATACCAAATCTGCCGGTTATGATGAAATCAATACTAAAATATTAAAAATATGCGCAGCAAACATCGCGGCCCCTTTAACACACATAATAAATCTATCTCTAACGGAAGGAAAATTTCCCGAACGACTTAAAGTATCTATTATAAAACCCATTTTCAAAAAGGGCCTGAAAACCGACATGAGTAATTACCGACCAATAACTTTAATACCGATAATAGCAAAAATCTTTGAAAAAGTCATGTACAATAAAATAGAGAGCTTCCTGATATCATCCAAAACTCTTAAAAAAGAACAATTCGGCTTTAGGAAAGGAAGTTCTACGTCTCTAGCATGTTTTACACTTATTAAACACATAACTGAAACTCTTAATAATAAGTCGATGGTGGCAGGTCTATTCCTAGATATGACGAAAGCATTTGATTTTGTCTGCCACAGGACACTACTCTCGAAACTATCTAGCTATGGTATACGTGGAAACGCCCATGACTGGATAAAAAGCTATCTTGAGAACCGTCTACAATGTGTCGAAATAACAAAAACCCACAATAACTAACAAAAACAACATAGATCCACGTATAAACGAAACAAATACGGCACACCACAAGGAAGTATTTTAGCCCCTCTTTTATTCTTACTATATATTAATGACCTCCCAGACGCAATAAAACATGACTCCATCCTATTTGCCGATGACACAACAATTATAGTTAAAAACACAAATAAAATTGACTTAGAAACGGACATTAACACAGCCCTAGATAATACCATTAGGTGGTTAAACCAGAATAACCTCAAAATAAATATGTCAAAAACGAACATAATTCAATTCCAAACTTATCATAAAGGCACAACACCAATAAATATACAATACAGAGGAAATGACATAAACTGTGTAAATGATTGCGTATTTTTAGGTATCACTTTAGATAAATATTGCAGCTGGAAGCCGCACGTAGACAAATTAGTTAATAAATTAGATCGTTTTGTATATCTGTTAAAAAAGATCAGACAGACTATCGATATAAATACTGCATTGATAGCATATCATGCATACGTGTCCTCTTTACTCAGATATGGTATTGTAGTCTGGGGGAACTCAGTCGATGTTGTTCGAGTATTTAGGACACAAAAAAAATGTGTACGAGCAATGTGTGGAGCAGAATTTCTAGATAGTTGCAAACCACTATTTTTAAAATATAAAATTCTACCAGTACCTTGCCTTTATATATTAGAGATTTGTATATTAGTAAAGCAGCATCCTGAACTATTTGAAAAATTTGATAATAATTCTAGAAATAAACATAAACTAAAACTACCTGCAATAAGACTCGAAATATTTAAAAAAAATTCATATTGTATGTCAATAAAAATATATAATCACCTACCAAAATCAATTAAAGAATTACCCTTTCCGCAATTTAAAAACAAATTACTCAATTTCTTGATCAATAAAAACTATTACAATGTTAAAGAATACTTAGATGATAAGATATAATTATAATACATAAATGTAAGTAGTTAGCTAATGCTTAATATTACGAACATAAATCTGTTTAGTTTTTTTTATATTCTTTATATTATGTAGACTCGATTTGCACGCCCTATGCGGCAGAATATGATGAACTCTAAAAAAAACCAACACCTGTATCTTACAAACTACCATATTCGAGCAAATAAATACATTTGATTTGATTTGATTTATAATAAGTACTAGTACGTTTTTCATAATTAAGTACTAAATCTTCTCCTTCGATTGCGGTCAAGAATATAAAAACACGCCACGCGTGAAATCCGCACTCGCGTAGCGTCGGTAAGAAACACGCCGGGCGTGATTTGCCGCACATTCGTATGATAAAATATGAAAACACGCCTAGCGTGTGGGCGCCGCACTCGCGTTACATTAACGAAAACACAAACGTGTGTGTTTTCCCGCAGCCAACGTGTTAAAAATTAGAAAAACCCAATAACGCTGCTCGTCTTGGAATTCGAACCCAGAATTTCTAGCGTAGCAGATACGTTTATGACCACTAGACTAAAGAGGTTAAGGTTAAAGAGTTAAGGCTAAAGAGGTTAGACTAAAGAGGCTTTTTTTTGTGAGTGGCAACACTGTAGCTAACAGCTGATTTTATCTGGTCCATATCTTTTATTAAGATTTCTTTGATTTTATCATTAAATAACAACCAAAAACCAATTAATCACTAAGTACTAGTTATAATGAAAGTGTTCCGTGTAAAATCCTAGTGTAAATTGTACTAAAATAGTGAATTATTGTCTATAAGTGTCAGACAGCTACCGGCACGACGATTGTAAAAAAATTGTCATCTCATTCTTTACAGGTACAAAAGTATTTAACTCAGTTTTGCGTTCCCTATTATCGTGTTTAATAATTCAAATAAATTACGAGTTCATTTCGTACACCTGCAAACGTAAACAACAACAATATAACCTATAAACTTGGTGACACAACTTCGTAATTTAGATTTCAAATTCCTTTTGTTTTCTTATAATCCCTTTGATTTATCTGTACTTCTACCTATTAACCTCCATTTCACTTATTCTCAACTCTCTTTATATTCTTTAATCATGTTGACCCGCAAAGCCTCTGCTCGCCAGGAGGAGTCCAAACTCCAACTGGCTTTGAGCGAACTAAAGGCATCCAAGGAGTTGTGTGATCAAATGAATAGGGAAAGAGATGACAATGAGAGGGAACTAATAGAAATTTTAGATAAAAATAAAACTCTAAAATATGAAATGTCAAAGTTGCATGAACAATGCATCAAGGCAATAGATACCCGAGACAGACTCCAACTCGTTGTTGATGGATTTGAACAGTGTAGCATTGAGTATGAACAAGCTCTTGATCGTGTACATTTTCTTGAACAGCAGCTACATGAGGCCAATGGTAAAATTTTGCAACTCGAGACCGAACAACATAACATCACAGCCTCTATGAATCAGAGCCTCTTCAACGAGTTGGTTGTTAGTGCTCCCAGCTTAGTTTCTACTGCAGGTATTACAAAACCCGTATGCACAATAGATTTAACTTGTAGTGACACATCCAAGAACTCAGTCAGGGTAGTTAAATGCAGTAGGAATAAGTTCAAAAAATATGTAAAAATAAATAAATACATCAGAAAGACACAAAAATTAGTAAAAAGACAAAAGTTTTTCATTAAAAATGTTAAATTAAATAGAGAAAGATTACAGTTATTAAATAAATTAGACATATTATCATCAAAATTACAAAATAATGTAATAAAATATAAAAAAAATACAAAAAATCTAGAATTGGAGATTGAAAGCCTTCATGAAAAATTAGAATCAATGACTAATAAATATAAAAGCTCAGAAATGCAAATGAAGGAGTATATGCTGGCAATGAATGAGCTAGTGGGTTCGGCTCGCACCTCCACTGTTGAGTGCTCACAACCTGAGACTAAAACCTGCTCTTTAAATCATCAGCCATCACTGGCTTCTTCATCAGTTGACGACTCCTCCATCGTGCATAATGTACATGACAACTTGACTAGTGTTAATAGTCCCAAAAAAAACCCAGTACAATCCCATGTAGAAACCATTTGTAAGCCAAATATTGTAATATTTAGTGATGAAATTGGTAAACATATGGGCCAGTTACTATCAAACTCCTGCAAGGGATATTCTATTCTTAACTATTGTATGCCAGGTCAAACTTACATTGAAATTTAAAAAAAAGTTATTAATTTTAACTTCCCTCTGGGTACAACATTAATAATTTTAGCTGCAAATAGAGGAGACATGCACAAAAATGACCTTCTCCCATATTATGATTCACTAAGTAAACTTAATGTAAGTAAAATTATAATGTTTACACTGCCATATAGCTACAGTTTGCCACAGGTAGAAAATGAATCTAGATATAAGACTAATTTAACACTGCATACATTGACATATAATAATGATCTTTTTCACGTGATAGACACTAACAATTTTGTTAGCAGATATTTTTACACGACAAAAGATAGGTACTATCTTTCATTATATTGTAAGAAACAGATAGCACTGTCGCTGTCATATTATTTTATGATTTCAGCCAAGAATTTGGCTAATACAGATGTTGTTTCTATTGAGCAATCATCTGATATTTATATTGACCCAGCCAATGATTTGGCTAGCCACAGTTTTGACATTTCAAATAATTTAAATTAGATATGAAGACAATAGAGACAACCTCTTGCATTGACTTACTGCAGAAAAATGAAAATTTAGGAAATACTTTTACACCACATTATTCTTCAATAGTGCATAAAAAAGGTGATATAATCAAGCTGGTTCACCAGAATATACAAGGAATGATGAATAAAGATTTAGAAATTGAATTATTTATGAACTATAATAACATTGACATTCTTTGTATTACCGAACACTGGTTAAAGTCTCACCAAATCATGTTTAACTTCAGTAATCACCAGGTTGGTAGTTCGTTTAGCAGGGAGAATGCCATTCATGGTGGCTCCTTAATCCTAGTTAGTAATCAACTTAAATTTAAGGAACGCAAGGATATAGTGAGCCTCTCTGTTGAGCGAACAATTGAGATAGCCAGTGTGGAATTAGAGCGGTTTATTGTATTAAGTGTGTACAGACCTCCTTCAGGATTGTATGATTCCTTTGAAAGGATAATGGATGAAGCACTTCACAAAGCTAGTAAATGTAATAAATGTATCTTAATATGTGGTGACTTTAATGTCAATTTATTGGAAAATTCAGGATTAACTAATAAGATTAAAAACCTTTTCCTGTCATACAATCTTACTAACTTATTTCTGGAGCCAACTAGAATAACAGCTTCTACTGCCACATGCTTAGATAATATATACACAGATGTTATACCTAACTACAAGAAAATTATTAATATGTTAGATTCTGACCACACCGGACAGATGATTAGTATCCAGAATCGGAATATGGAAGTGGTTAAAATGGATATCATTGTTAACCCAAAAACTGCAGGTCGTTTGGAAATGTTTAAAATGTTTATTGCCTTATGAGCATGAACCCAATAAATGTTACGAGACCTTTTTTAAAGCATACTGTACACATTTTGATTCCACTTTTGTACCTAAGACGATCACGGTAAATGGAAATGTTTCTTTCAGTGAATGGGCAACCACAGGTATTCATATAAGCAGAAAGCGTCTTTATGAGCTATACAATGAACGAATCTATGTTAACACTCCTGATTTTAATATCTATGTTAGAAATTACTCAAAATTATTCAAAAGAGTGTGTTGTATAGCCAAGTCCCGTTATATAAGTTCTAAAATAAGAAACAGTAATAATGTAATTAGAATGACATGGAATATTATTAATAGTGAAACGGGAAGAATTAGTAGACGAAATAGTGACTACAGTCTTAAAATAGATGATAAAATTGTAACAGCCGACACACAGGTTGCTTCAACATTTGAAAATTTTTTTGCAAATATACCTATTTCGACCACTAAATCGCTGAACTCGTCCCCCACTGTTGCTGAATCTTTACTTAAAGAAAATGTTAATGTATGTAATATTGAATTTCAATTTTGTCATGTCAATTGCAGAGATATAATAAAAACGTTTAATACTTTAAACATAAAGAAGACTGCAGACTTATGGGGTCATTCTGTTGACGTTGCCAAATCCATTATAGAGGTCGTAGCACCTACCCTAGCCATTATTTTTAATAAGTGTATTGACTGTGGTAAATTTCCTGATCTTATGAAAAATAGCAAGATAATTCCTTTGTTTAAATCAGGTAGCACATCTGACCCAACTAATTTTAGACCTATCTCAGTGTTACCTACATTTAGCAAAATCTTTGAAAAACTAATGTTGGATCAAATGCAAAGGTTTTTTTATAAAAATAAATTATTACATAGTAAGCAGTTCGGATTTACAAAGGGCCGTTCGACAACCGATGCCGGTGTTGAACTTTTAGGCCACATATATAGTGCTTGGGAGAATTCATACGATGCTTTGGGTATTTTCTGTGATCTGTCCAAAGCATTCGACTGCGTCCTTCATGAAACTCTAATCAGGAAATTGCACCACTATGGTGTTAGGAACGCTTCTCTGAATCTTCTTACATCGTACCTGTGTAACAGGATTCAGAAAGTGGACGTCAATGGAAAGAGATCACCGGGGTCAGTCGTCGCTATGGGAGTTCCGCAGGGCTCAATTCTTGGCCCATTTTTGTTTTTGATTTATATTAATGACTTGCCTTATTTCATAAGGGACAATCATGAGGTAGTGCTGTTTGCAGATGATACTTCTTTGTTATTTAAACTAAAACGCCAACAAATGGCAACTGACGATGTAAACAGCGCTCTCCTAAAAGTAATGCACTGGTTTAATACTAACAACTTGCTATTAAATGAGAAAAAAACTAAATGTATTAAGTTCACGACGTCTAACGTCAGACAGGTGAAAACTAGTGTATTAATAAATAGCAAAGAGTTGGACCTTGTAGACTCTACTTTGTTTCTAGGCATTACTTTGGATGCTAAGCTTCAGTGGGGCCCACATATAGATAAGTTGTCGAAGAAGCTCAGCTCTGCAGCGTACGCCGTGAAAAAAATACGTAATTTAACTGACGTCGATACGGCTCGACTAGTATATTTTAGTTATTTCCATAGTGTGATGTCGTATGGTATTCTGCTGTGGGGGAATGCCGCCGATATACAGACTATCTTTGTATTGCAGAAAAGAGCCATTCGGTCAATTTATAACCTAAGCCCCAGGTGTTCACTCAAAGAAAAGTTTAAAGAGATTAATATAATGACCGTTATTTCTCAGTATATTTATGAAAATTTATTGTATGCGCACAAAAATATTGATCTCTTCTCTAAATACAGTGATATCCATAATATTAACACTAGAAATAAAGACAGGTTCATTGTTCCTCCAACTAGGCTCCAGAAAATCAGTAAGTCATTTAAGTGTCAATGTATACGCTTTTACAATAAAATCCCAGGTCATTTCCAACATTTAAGTCATAATAAATTTAAGTCATACATTAAGCAAAAGCTTTGTAAAAAGGGTTACTATACAGTTAAGGACTATATGGAAGACAAAAATGCTTGGGATTGAGCTACTCTCGTTAACAGGGTTATTTTTATTAAAGTATTGTGTATTGTGCAGCCACTGATGTTGCATTTAGCATCTACTTATAACAACCCTAAAATTAATCTTGCTATCTTATTGCCTGGCGGTCAAAGCTTGTCAAGCTCACTCAAATGTCCTGCTGATGGTGTCGTTGTGTGACGGGCCGTTTTATTCCCTACAACATGGTTGAGTCGAACGGCGCTGATACACACGTCATGCCCGTGAACGGGTGCTGTCTGTCGGGGCTGGTCGGTTTTTACTTGCTATGGCAATGTTTTGTTATTTATTGGGTCACATCAAACTGCATAATGCAAACTACACAGAACAGAATTGTTAATGTTATTGAAGAATAATGATGTAAATATGTTTTTTTTTTAGGAGTCTGGAATTTCTTGATGGTTCCTCTTCACATGACCCACTTTTGGGACTTGACATTGTGTATCCGAAATGTAATGTGACAATGTTATTTTGAGTGTTGACATCTTAATTGGTATGACATTTTGATTGTTATGACATTTTCATTGTTATGACATTTTCATTGTTGACATTTTAATTGTTGACATTTTAATTACTCCTAGATTAGTGAATTGAATTTTGACATCTATGAATTTGTTACTATTTTGCCGCGACATTATTAAACCGTGACACTTATATTATTATATAATTTGTAAATCTGAGTACCATGTAGGCTTTTGATACATGATAATTAAACAAGCTTAATATAGTCTGGAAGCTTTGGGAACTTCATTAGACCTACACGAATGTCCTGCTGATCTGGTATGGTCGTGCGACAGGTCGTTGAGCTCCCTAAATTATGGTTGAGCTACACGATGACTGATGCATGCGTGCCGTCAGTTTGGACTGGTCTACTCAAAGCTGCAATGGTTCTTTCCTCAAAAGGCCATTTCAGACATTACCCTACATCGTACCACTCACATATAAGTGTTCTTCCATGTCTGGACTTTAAAAGAGACCATGATTCTCTGAGTTTGTTTCGGTGTTTCTTCTCAGAGGTCGTCAGTTAGGAAATGCCGAAGCCATCTAGCTAAAAAAAAAACCCCATACCATTGACATGTAAAAGTATCTCTAAAGATCTACTTGCAGAATAAATCATTTCATTTCATTTCATTTCAGGTAGAAGGCAAGGGCTGTTGATGCAGCGACTTATCATGATGAAAATAAAAATGGTGCGTGTCTCGAATTAGAACTCAAGTCTTGGGGAGTTAATACGTAATAGCTTTTTCCGAGGCCGCGTGGGAAAGTCATGCTTCGGCACGAGTAGGCCGGCTCGACCAGAGTAATACCACGGCCTCAGAGAAAACCGGCGTGGAACAACGCTTACGTTGTGTTTCGCCGAGTGAGTAAGGTTACCCGGGGCCCAATCCCCTTTTAAAAGGCGGGCAACGCACTTGTGACTGCTCTGGTGTTGCGGGTGTCCATGGGCGGCAGTAATCGCTTACCATCAGGCGATCTGTCGTTGCCCCCTATCCCATAAAAAAAAGTAATAATAAAAAAGCACTTTATTATAAATCTTTTATTCTACAACACTTTGAGCGTATAACATAGATCGCTGGATAAAATAGAATACAAACATTCAAATCTATACGTAGATATAGGTGCTGAATATACTTTCTAAAAAAATATATCAGAAAAACCCAGGTTTTAAAAATAGCCCTATCTCTTTTTATGATATGAAATTAGAGAGAGATGGATATTATATCTTTAGTCTGGGTTTACTTGCGGCCATCTTTTGTATTACGGAACCAGTTTCACTCCATCTCTTTTTAACAACATATATGAAAAAGGAATGAAGATATATCTAGTCCTGTCAAATGGTCTACTTGCTTGTTTTTATCGTGAATTGGAACGCGACATAGAAAATATCAATGGCATAAATCATATCCAAGAACCTTATATACTTACTACTGGATTTTGCACGTAACATTTTTGTGAAGAATAGTCGTTGTTGCATCTCTTTCTTCCAGTAATTATAGTCACCCAGAAGAAAGAGATGCAACAACGACTAAAGGTCATTTTTAGTCTTAAGAAAAATGTTCTACGTGCAAAACCCAGTAGTAGAATAAAGGTTCTTGATCATATCATGGACAATTTGACAGTTCTAAATATAGTCCGTCCTTTTTCAATGCTGTGTGTAAGAAAGAGATAGTGTGTTTACGTAGTCAGCACCATTATTTATACTACGTTAGAAAAACCTTATAACTACACATATTAACTCTAATTAGACTTTGAAAAATGGAACATAATTTTAAAAAAGCCAATATTTGAACGTGACGTCGTTCAATTTATTTTAGATTCATATACGTACATTTACCCATTTATATCTGACTGGCGACACGATTTTACGATAACCTAAAAACATACCATCACGCCTGTATTCTTCGAAGGGTTAGGCACCCTCAATTCGCCAGTATGTTTTGGGCCCAAGGAACGATCCTATTGCCATTAACCGGGCACAAATCCAAACACCGAGCTGGTACTGGGAATTTCAAAGAAAAACTCAATAACGCTTTGCTTTTTTACTACTAGGCTAATGAGGCAGTCACAATTTTCGTCGGGTTTTGCGCCACGGGTCAAATCTTGCAGGAAGAAAATAATATGCTATTCGTTCCGAGTAAGTATATGTTTATGTGTGAGTATTTACTTGTAAACTCGGAACCCGCAACTCGGAACTCACTATAAAAAATTAGGACCACTATTGACTGCTAAGCCTTTTGGGAAATGTAAAATGTTGTTTACAATGTTTATTGACAACCCTACTTTAATAGGTTTGCCACGAAAATAGAATTGATAACTTGTGTTGATTGCTAAAGTAAGCAATAACTTTACTGTATATCGCCTTTTGGTATGAAAATTACGTATATGAATCTACGTTTACATAATAAAACTTACACATACACAACATTTGAAGCCAATTATATCAAATCTTTGGAACAATTCAACAAATCACAAAACAATACCATATTTGGAAGTCATAGCCAATTATACGAGCCTCTAATGGCCAAATATAAAACTTATCATAGATATTTTTATTTTTAAAACCGGTACATTAAACGATATTAACACCGGTTGCGAAATTATTTCCTAATCTCCGATAAAACAACAATGGAGCTGTACCTTAATATTTTTTGCTAGAGAGAGATGGAGCTATATAACTTGTAGAGCAGTGCCATCTCTCTCTAGCAACCTAAAAATGATCGCGGTAACACGTTCTGGTCAACAAAAACAAAAGAATAACGCCTCCCTTGTAGTCAGAGTGGGGTCTCAACGTCATTTATAAATAAGGTCGTAAGTAAATGTCGACACAAACAAAACTGCGCTCTATGCTATGCAGTTAAGGAGTAAATTCGATCGAGATTAGAGAAAGTTTTACACCGTTTTAATACTGGAAGATCCCACATTTGGCTTGTTTTAGTTAGTTAGGCGTTATCTATCTTGTTTGCTCGGAGATTGAAATATAAAAATATTACCTTGGACATAACTAGTGTTTTTCACTGGCATTCTTAATCGCCAAATAATTATTTGAATATTAATAATAATTGCTTTATTAAGCTCGAGTTAAATCCATATTTTGAATATTATATTGTTATATGAGAAATTACGTTTTTATGTAAACATACTTACAGATGACACGCGTTTGATGCACGGTTTATTATCGCGCGTTTAGATTGTATTAATCTTTTACATACGTTTTTTATTTATATTAATTTAACATGCGTTTTGATTACGCGCGATTTTTTAATATACAACAGTGATTATTGTACTATTAAGTGATAATAAATGTATCTTTGAAATATTTTAATAATACTTCAACAATACAACAGAAAATTGCTTGCCTCTACTTATTCCAGATAAAATCATAAGCCAACGTAATACCGCTAACGAGATTACATATTTTGAAGAAATAAATATTCTTCACACAACAAAAATCTTGGAGACATTCAATATCATTAACCCGTCATTGAAATTTGAACTTTATATCAATGACATACAGGTCTCGAGATTGAATGACTATAACACTATCAGCTTAAGAAATCTTCTAAAAAAACAGTCTAACTCAAAATTATCACGTTTCACGAAACGCGCGTCAAACACGAAGTCATCTGAACTACCTTTACATCAGTTTTTATTAATTTTACTATATTTAAGTCTTTTATTCATGTAAAATGCAGATTGTCATGTAAGAATGTTTAAACACCGGTCACCGTAAATATAAATTTTAAAATTAACAATCAGTCCTATATACTATCCAATCCACTAACAATTTCGAAAATTAATAGTAACGTTTAAAAAAAAATTCGCGCCACAAGTTTCAATATACTTTTGCTCGAACGATGTTATAAAAAAATTAAAAAATAAGTTTAAAAACTACAAAAATATTTTTAAAAAATCTATAAACATAGAAATCCAAACATCTTTAATACTAGACAGAACTAGTATCTTTGTTTAATATGAATTACAATTTCTTTTTCGCATAATAAGTTTTTAAAACTCTAATATAATTTCTTGAAATATTCCCTTCAATAAGGGACATTTAAAAGGCACTCTCTTAAATCCAGAGCACCTAAATAAAAGTCCTCAAAAAACTAATAACTTACAATTTCGCTTGCCTGCGCAGACATCGCGGGTTAAAATCAGTCTCATAGTTTCAACAGTCAAACATAACCGTCAATGGATTGGATACTACACCCAGGTGCGTTTGCATCGCCTCTCCGTCCATAGTGTGTGGATGGGGGCGAGCGAGTGCTCTTGCAGAGTCAGCAACCACGGCTTAGGGCTTCGCTTCTGGCTGAAAAATGGAAAATTAACACTGTTCGTTAATTTATTTGTATACTAACCCGTCCCCACAAGGGGCAAACCTATCACCTGATCGCTTACAATGGAATTAAATACAACTATTTATTACGTACTAACCAACATAGGTAACGTTATATCCTTACTAATATTATATACGGGAAAGTTTGTGAGTATGGATGCACGGATGTGTGGATGTTTATTACTTTTTCACGCCAGAACGGCTGAACGGATGAAATTTGGCACGGAGATAGAATATAGTTTGGAATAACATATATGCTACTTTTTATCCAGATCGGACCCAATTCTGAAAGCCTCGCAGACAAAGCCGCGGGTAGAAGCAAGTTTATTATAAACTAACGACCCGTGCTTCGCCAAAATCGCTATTTTTTCTTTCATACATTTCTTGTCCTGACAACAACGGACACACCAAAAACAGTATTAAAACAGTATTATTAGTATCCAATTTGGTATAAATAGATATTATTCATATAGAGATTACATTAATCACCCAGAGTATATTAATAATATCTAATGGTTACAAAGGCGGCTGCTGATCGTGAAGATCTTGATTTGCTACCCAGCTCCAGCAAAATGTTGTTTTCTGTAAAAATCTCAGCAGCTCCAAGTTTAGATTTTGTGCCCGATTAATTGCAATAGACTCGCCCTCAAACATGTTGTTTTTCAATACCCAAAACTCTGCCTTACGATTATGACAGTTTGAAATATATATCTTTCTCTGTCATGTCTTTGTAATGTTCATGTCAATAGTATGAGACGGCAATAGAGACACAGGAAGCACATTGGACTATCTTATCTTTTTTATAGGAAACACGACATACTGATTTGAAATGAAACTATACTCGTTGTTTTTTTTTTATGGGATAAGAGGGCAAACGAGCAGACGGATCGCCTGATGGTAAACGATTACCGCCGCCCATGGACACCCGCAACACCAGAGGAGTCACAATTGCGTTGCCCGCCTTTTAAAAGGGGATTGGGCCTCCGGTAACCTCACTCACTCGGCGAAACACAACGTAAGCGTTGATTCACGCCGGTTTTCTGTGAGGCCGTGGTATCACTCCGGTCGAGTCGGCCCATTCGTGCCGAAGCATGGCTCTCCCACGTAAGAAATGTCCAATGAAACTAAGACTCCCAACTTTCAGTCTAGTGAACTACTATGGACCTAAAGTGTAGACTTCTAAAATAACTGGATGGCTACATATGCGCAGAAAATATAAGCTTAAGTACTAACTTTAAGTTCACAAGCGCAATTGGTTCCTGAAAAAAAATAGACGATGAATGAATGAAATAGGTATTATTGACGCCATATTTTGTTGTTTTTGTGATTGCGGAATATCCCGAAGCATCTTTTGCTTCCTAAAAGGCGGTAGAATAGGACTGACTTGTTTCACTCGTCCTTGGGTTGTTTAATTTTTTTTACTAGAAATAAAGTATATTTAGGTTTGAGAAGGAAAATAAACAGTATTTTAGAAAAATGACGTGTTTTATACGCTACTATTGTGACTACGCTGCACTGACTTAGTGTGTGCTTAATGTCCTTGAGGCGGTACCTCCCTCGTTAAGAACCTACGAGAGGTTCTTAACGAGGGAGGTACCGCCTCCTAGTAGGCGCTGGAGCTTTTCGTGGAGGAGGTATAGGGTTCTGTTGTGTATTATTATCAATATAAGTGATGCGATGAAGAGTTCATGACTGTGTCAGTCCATTATGGAAAGGCAAATGAGGGGCGTTGACAGTCAAAGGGGAGATCGTGGAAATGTATATTAAAATGTATATAATGTCAATTTTTTTTTATATATTTTTTTCTAGGGAACCTATGCTCTATATTGTTCCAGTTTGAATGATATACACTCACGCCTTTCTTCCACAGCGGTAGGCAGAAACTACAGACGGCCACTTGCTACGATTCTTGCATACTTGTTTTGCTTCATCCACATTCATACATCTTGTCATACACACGCGCCGGTTGATAGTACTACGCATCTGACGTTTTTGAAGGACTTCGCTTATAAGATCGGTATAAGACGTCCTTCTAAGAGGTCGCCCTGACCTCTTCCAACGCTGCCTCTGACATTAACCTTGTACATAATCATCGCAGTTTTAAAGAGTATCTATGGAGTTCCTTGACGGTTCTTCTCCATAAGACCCACTATTTGGAACCGTGCACCTAGTTTTGACAATTCAAAAGTACCTGTAATATTGGTTTATTTGAAATAAAAGATTTGACTTTGACTTTGAAAACGACCCTATAAAATAATGTATACTCATTATTTGATGATACATACCGAACACTCCTTCTCCTCTGGTTTCTTATTAGCCATCGTCTCTGGATTGTAGTCGCTCTCGAGACCGAAGTGCTGGAGCCCATGATAAAAATAATTTATTTCATATCAAAAAATATTGGGCAAATAAGGATTTTAGACATTTAGACAATTGTGGTCTCAAGATGACACCGCGCTAGTGATACTACTGGTGTTGCTGGCGCCTATAGGCTTCGGTTGCCGCTAACGATCAGGCGGCCTGTATGCTTGTTTGTCATATTCAGGGGTCGGAATAGGCAGACAAGTTCCAGTTTCAAAGTACTAAATGACGTAAAACGAAATCCTAACATGGATATGGCGTTATAAGATGGACTATAGTCCAACAAACCCTGGTCTGGTTTAAATCTCTCAGGCATGCAGGTTTCTTCACGATGTTTTCCTTCATAGTTTATTATTCATAAAAAGGAATGGTCCGGAAAGTCAGTTCTACGTGTCAGAGTGAGTGTGTGGATTGGTTTTCTGGATGTCTTGGTTTATCCATAAACATATCAGGTCATCAATTAAATAAGTATTTGAATTAAGAAGAGTTGAAACGTTTAATTTAAATACGGCTCAAATACATTCATGCTAAATATTAAAAATAACTGTCATTTGATTTAATGGGAAAGAGAACTGCATATTGACAGCGTCCTATGGACCACAGGGTAAGTAAAGTCTGCCAGTTTTGGGGATGAAAAATATCAAAACATTAAATGTTTAAATTAAGTAGGTACACATATCTGATAAGAAGTCCTAAAACAAACCTGCAAAATTTCCTTATTAGACAAATGGTCCCCTGGTCCCGTCTGAACAAAGTGGCGGAGGAGATTCCCGCCCTTTTCCACGAGCAATGCGCCACCTGTCTGCGCCCAATCCCCTTTCATATCTCCACCGAGCCCTAATTTTGACAACAAAATAAAGAAAAATAAACCTCTAATATGTCCGTGTTCGGATATCGATCGGCCGGTCCCATTTGCACGAAGTGGTACAACAATTTGCCGCCTTTTTTGAATAACAAGGCGCCGCCATTTTGTAATCCGTCGCCGATTAGGTCGGAATCCAGACCTGTGACGTACTTTGTGTTATTTTCGTTACTAACGTTTAACTACAGAATTGATGGAAGGACTTTTGATGGTGTTAAGGCTTTAAACCCTCTTATTCATAAATCTTATGCCAACAAAAATCGACTTTAAGTCATTAAAATGTATGTGTTTATTTCGAAAGTATACCCTATATCATAAAAAAGAATGGTCAAACTCGCTTTACAAACAACAAAGTTGGATTCAGAGCAATAGAGAACATCCGACCCTTTTTTAAAATAAAAATGACTCTTATTGCTATCGTCAAAGTGACCTAGTTCCCATAACTATGAAGTCTATGTGTCAGTATTCTTTTATGAATAAGGGGGTACTACTTTGTTTAAGCCTAGGATGAAAATTGGTCACAATCGGCAACGGATATACAAAGTAACTACACGTTACTATACCACCTACTACTGTAACTAAATAATAGCTACAACTCAAACCACATCCGCTGTAGGGCCAAAACACACGATGCTTCTTGGATCTGCGTTCGGCGATTTTATAAGGTCAATAATGTATTGCATTTGAAAATCACGATTTCGTGATAGAATAATGAAGCCTTTACCTACCTACCTACCTTCTACCTTGTATAAGGACAATGTTAGCCATACGGTTAATGTTTAAGTTGGAAATAGATCATCTACTGTGGCAGTAACAATGAATCCACAATAATTTTTTTAAAGTTTAAGATTTTATTTATTTATTTTAGTTGCCTAGCAACCGCAATTTAATAACTAAATATTGCTTTCTGCTGTAAAAAAGTAAACTTCAGGAACCCTGCAAAAATGACATGTGCATGTCACGCAAAACATACAGTCGCTCCAACCAGCTGCCATAAATAAGCAATTAAAATATATCACCGATCACCGATGCAACAATGATCGTGTGATCAGTGATCACACAATCATGCACTACTGCGGATATGGTTTATAAATTCGAAACGTGAACGGATTTAATCGTATACTACTGCGAATGCAGTTTATAAATCCGAAACAGCGGATTTAATCATGCCCTATTGCGGATGTAGCTTAAAGAAGCAGATGTCAGCTCACCCATGCCGCGCCCTTTGAAGATGGCATCCCGGGACTGTTTCCAGAACAGCGACGTGATGATGGTGACCACGTTGAACCTCTTGAAGCCCAACAGCTGATATGTTGACATGTTATCCACGTAGTACAGATCTGGAAAATATACAGACAGCTCGTGGGAAAAAAATGCCTGGATGAATGAATGGTGGTGGGTAGGACCACCGTGTTGCTTTCAAGCAGCCAATCAGTCAGCCAGTACGTTATTACCTGTATTTTCTAGGTAACAAAGTTCAAAATCCCGAAAATCATGCAACATCGCGGCCGCGATAAATTTCGCATCGTCACTATGCGTCTTATTTCCAAGGCAACAACGTTTAAAATCAGTTGAAATGGGAAACTCGCGCGAAAGCGGTTGCGTCATCAGTACGCGTTATAAGAGTTTGGCAAAGGCAAACTCCGTTCCCCGTTCCCGAGACGGACAACAACAACAGTTTAAAAGACGAATAAAAACCATTAAAAACGTGATAGTATAGTAAGTTTCTATGGAGTGTATGGGGTGTGTACTAAGTATTTATTTTGATGTAGTCTTACCTCCATCAAAGAACTTTCCATTTACAAACTCCTTGGAGCCCGCCTCCTCCACACCAATGCCGATCAGTTTTATATTATGCTTGCTCAATACTGGTGCAATTTCTCCCAACTGGAAACAAATAATTAACATTTTATACTATATGAACCGAGATTGACGTAACGGATATACGAGTACGGATGGAAGAGTTGCAAAGGGCCGACCTCGGCGAACGTACCACAACCAAATTGTGGACGTTCTCAAAAAAGGTCCAGTTATGAGCACCCTAAATGGACGACCATGCATGAGTAGGTTAATGGATGTAGATGAAGCGAAAGCGGTGTGCAAGGATCGTAGCAAATGGAAATCTATAGTATCTGCCTACCCAGACAGATTTTATTGGTGTCGTTATGTGGAGATTTTGGAAGATGCGAAGTACATCTTCATACGCAATTCGCGAAAGGCTAGACAATCTACTGATATGTATACCCATAGTTCGCCAGTGTTTCCGTCCCATATAATAGGGAACAATTCTATTACGATTAAGCGGACACAAATACAAAGCACTATGAAAACCCCGAAGAATCTTTCTACGCCCAATACGAATCCTTATCTAAACCAGAGGTTTTGATTAATAATGGATTGTTACATAATTCCAAGTAATGTCCTTTTTAGTTGTTACTACTCAATTTACACTTTATCTAATAATAGTAATAAGGTTTATCTCAATTCCTAAATAACTAGCTTATCATTGTAGTTTCTAATATTTTTATCGTGATAAAAAACATGAATAAGCCGATACAGGGACTGTTATCAACGACAGAAAATTTCATATTGAACTGTGTTACTTATGTCTATGTTAAGACCCAATTTCACCATATTCTGTTATTTTTTTCATGGATTAGGTCGTCATAAGTAGTCATCGTTGCCCATGGACACCTGCGACACCAGAGGAGTTGCTGATGCGTTGCCGACCCTTAAGCCTGCAGACTCAGGGACTGCAGACTGCAGCAACCGAGGGAAACTGGCTCTTACGTGCAAAAGTCGAAACACATACCAAGGTGCTTTACGAAAGACTCCGACGTAAGGGTGATCGCCAGCCAGACCCCAAGAGGTCCTACCACCGAGAAAGTCAGATATTTTCACGCCTCTTACAGGATGCCTATTTGAAAGGCAGTGAGGATCAGTATTCTAACCCGTCCCCATACGGGGTAAAATCTAATTTATTGTCCTGTCAATATCTTAGCAGGCTCTTAAGGTTGGTGAATTTCCCACATCGTCCTTTACGAGCTTAATTATACGATCTTTGAGGCAGTACGCATATGTGACGATATTTTATTTATTCCGTTGGCTTACAAGTATGATTTTAATAGATCTTAAACCCTTGACCTACTGACAGACGGGAGTTCAAATAAGATCTCCTATTACCCTTTTGAGGTACGGAATCCCTTAAAAGATCTCTATAGTCTTGTCGGTGAAGCGAATCGCCACCTGTCCTAGCCGATCGCCAACTGTGGTGTACAATAGTACACCTGAGTGTAACCCTAAAGAATATAGGCATGTATAGTATGAATTTGTGATGACACGTTTGGCGTAGCGGCTGAGCGATCGGCTTCCGCACCACGTGTTGTGGGTGTTTGTGTATGTGAGAATCTGTGTTTATTAACGAACCCACGATACAGGTGAAAATCCTAGTTCCCCACACTAGGATGTTTAAAAAATAAGTAAGTATTGAATTTTCGAATATCGAGTCTTTAAATGCTTGGAGCAAAACAACGCATGCGCATGCGCATACAAGTTTATTTTTATGTCTAAACCGGTTTTGTGTAAGTCGCCAGTCCTTGAATAATAATTGACAACCGAAGAGCATTACCATTGTTATTTAAAGATTTTTTTTTTAAGAGGCACTTTAAGCTCAGGTTCTAGAAAATTCCGCAAACATTCTCTATAGGTACATAATCGTTGAATACTTACGTCATTCAAACGCTACTTGAACTCCAAATGTGACGATAAAGAATATAATGGTGATATTTTAATACATACATAATATACATTGCAATAACAAACATAATACATAATCGCATACGCAATAAAAGTCGCGGTCTCGATCCAGTCAATATTGTGGACCACTGGCCTAGACTGTAGACACCAAAATTGTTGGAAAAAGACCAGAATATTTTTTTTTATAAAACATTGCCCCACACTAGGATTTTCTCCTGTATCGTGGTTGCTTTTAAAAACACAATCGCCAAGACCCGGATCAACTACCTGTAGATCATACAATTATTTGCTCCGTGTGGGGGTCGAACCCACAACACGTGGCGAAGAAGCCGATCGCATAGCCGCTACGCCAAACGTGCCAAATGGAGATATTAGGGAGAATCGAGTGCTATTAACAGTGCGACAATCTTCTATACCTATAATAAAATTGTAACAGGACATTGTCTGAACATTATAGATATTAAATAAAATGTAATATGGTGAGTCTTTATTAGAGCAACAAAAGCCAAAATAATTTTTTTTTGAATTTTTGTCTCTGTATGTTTGTATGGAATTGGATGTAGTTTTCACCGATCACCGCTAGAGGTCTAACTTAAAATCTGGTGCATGTCTCATCGTGATACGCCGCCTAGAATCGGACTTATAGTATGTTAATCTTTTTGGGACGTGAGTGAAACTGCGGACAACAGCAGCATTATCTGACCTAATAAAACAAAGATAAACCTTACCTCTTTGGCCCATAGTCTGCAGAGCATGCATCCCCAACGGCGGAAGAATATAATGGCAACATTTTCATTCTCCCAGAAACTCTTCAATTCTACTGTCTGTAACAAACATCATATTCATGAAAATTAAGTTGCAGTGAAATTTAAAATGTCTACTGGAGTAAACAATTATTAACATAGATTACATGTTGAAATAAAACTACTTTTTACGGATTTTATCGCATTGTATTAATATTATTATTTGATTCCCGACGTTTCGGATCCTTTACAGCATCCATGGTCAAGACCGAAGGATACGGTGAGCTCGTTCTGCGTGAATCGGATCGCCAATAATTAACAAAAATGTAAGGTAGCTGTTAGTAATTGTAACATTAAGACATCCAACAACTTAGTGACCTACCTGTGACCATGGATGCTGTGCATGGATGATGCTACAGTCAACAAAAGAGGTATCTCTTTTGTTGACTGTACCACACTTTTACATCTTATTGTTTTTAATGACTACTACATGAGTAGCAAGTTAAATATATGTGCAATAGTAATAAAATATTATTAATTACTATTATTTGCAGTACAATAGTCATAAACATTGGTATATTGATAACCTGTTGCCATTTGAAACTTTTTTTGTGATAACTAGTCCCACTTGAAATGTTATTTTGCTTTCTTCTTATGGTAAACACTATTTAGGTACATTATACATTACTGAATTACTTCATTAGCCTAGTGGACCTGAGCATGACTACGCTAGAGGTCCTAGGTTCGATTTCCAGGTTGAGCAGTGTTATTGGGTTTCAGTAGCAGCTTGGAGTTTAGAATAGGCTACTTGACTGATTATTTTTTATAGCCTTATGCAAATATTTACCATAAATAGAACCCGTCAACAAAATAAAAATAAAAATTGCTTAAAAAATAAAGAAGTTACAAGCATTTTTAATTTTATGCTAGACAGAGAACATACTATAATGGTTTATGACGTCACAAACCAATGTGCAATACAAATCCTATACTAACACTCGTTCGGGGAAAAGGGACAAAGTATCTTCTCTCAATCGCCACCAAAAACTTTAAATGCCTATATCTTTGAACTTTATTAACTAATTTAAATCATTTTTTCAGAATATGATTTGTATTAAATTTAATTTTTCATTCAACCTGGTATTTTTAATCAATAAAACATTATTCAAATACCCTATTTGTGCCTGGTTAATTGATAATACACTTGCTATTACCTATACATACCTGGCGAACTGTGGCTGTACATTAGTAAGCCTCTGCCTTCTTTTTTTAATGTTGTTATAAATTCTTTTAATGTGGTGGTAAGTATGGTATTTTTAGAATACCTAAGTGTGTGTCACCAGAGACTACATATTATTTTATCTCTGTTTACTTACTGCAACACCTACCTACTTATAAATACTTTTTATCTCATAACAAAGACTTGTGGATCCATTCTAGAAGACTGTTATGAAAAAGAGAATACTTGAAATCAATATTTTAATTAAGACTTTATACAAACTTATATATCATTATTTGCCACAGCAAAATATACCTTATTCCTTTATAATACCATACTTGTATACATCTACAGAGAGCAATAAATTTTGGTGCTATATTATATGATTTAAAGAAGTAGAAAAAAATTATGCAAGAATTGCAGCAAGTGGCAGGCTATAGTTTCTGCTTACCCCTGTGGGAGAAAGGTGTGAGTATATGTATGTATTTATGTATGATATGATTTAGTTTTACTATAAACATGAATGTGAGTCTTTTTCCTGTATTAAATTGTTGCAGAATAATATTAATTGATTAATAAGTAGAAGAAAATATAAAAAACACTGGGGAACCTGTCCCATACACATTGCTAATCTTGCCCAGTATAAGCTGACCTCTCCTTATTTGGAATTCCTATCCAATGCAAGGTCAACTAATACTGATATTGTATCTATAGATGTATAGTTGTGAGTACTAACAATCCACTGGATGCAATTCAAAACAATGAGTTCATATATCTCCAAATAAACAGTAAAAAAACATTTTCCTTGTTTATGTACTCTCTATTATGAGTACTTAGGTAGTTAACATCAATTGAATCGCAGTTTATAATTATGGAGCTTACACTTGACTGGTTACAGACATATCGAAAGTTATGAAACGATTGCGACTGCACTGCCGGTTCATGTTTCATTACATTTACACAAATATTTATAACGGTTACAGAGTCGCCTTAGAGGTGGAATTCTCGGCCCATATAACACCTTTTCATTGCGATTTCGCGGGAAAATGTAATATAAAACCATTTTTTTTGCAGGAGATAAATACTTTCCATTCGGCGTAAATAAAAAAATTGCGTTGAAGTTGCAAAACGCAATAGTCATATTTACCTCACCGCTGGCGACGCTTTTTACTTTTTGTGATCCAATCTCTGTGATATTTGTAGACATTTTTTTGTTTGTTTATTGATGATAACTTTAAATTTTACGAAGACTCAAATATTTCTAGACACGACGAAGTGAACAACATGAATGAAAAAATAAACTTCAACAGACTTCAACTTCAACTTAGTGATGCGACTCGAGTTCACTTTAATTCGAGTGACTCGTGTCAATACGGAAAAAATCGTACTCGAGTGAAAAAAATATCGAATTGAGTTCACATGCACTCGAGTCACTCGCTCATCACTCACCAAGACAAACAAGTTTATTTATGCCTGTACGAGTATTACAAGTTAACGCACTAGTGTTGTGTTGATGTTTGAGTGAATGTTTGGTACTTAAAAATAAGGATAATTTATGTGTTTATTTTCTTACAAGCTTTTATTTTCAAAATGAGTGAAGATAATACAGTAACCGGTAAAAAGTCGCTGGTTTGGAATTGTTTCAAACAACAAAAAATACAACTGGAAAAAGGGATTTCTTAATTGTTTTTTAGTACCTGAAATATAGCCCCCTGATCCATCAGAGGAATGAAATGAAAGTCGAGGAATGGAAGACTAAAACCCACACAACATTTGCTCAAATTCTTATTGTGTGCGTGTGTCGTACGATCGATATCGTAGTCATTGCGAGTGCGATTGTGGTACAGTCACAAGTTTTATGGTGTGTATAAAAATTTTGGTGTATATAGATAACCTGTAACAGTACAGGATAAATGTATAAAAGTACACGACAATAAAGAAAACTAGTGTTTGGTTAAACATGAACTTATGACTGATTAATTAATTAAGCTTATGGTTTTATTACGCTTCCGCTTCTTTTAATAGGTACATGTTTTTATCAAGGATTATGACCGATTACTCGAGTGATTTGAGTCTTCGAAAACCTCTCGAGTGACAAGACCATTCGAGTGGTACTCGATTGAAATTTCAAAATGACTCAAGAGGTAAAATCAAGCTCGAGTCGCATCTCTACTTCAACTTGACTCAAGAGCATTTGACACTGACTTTGACAAATAACAATGACAAAACTCTTTTTCTGTTTTTTCTTTTTTTTCCATGATTGAATCTTCTTTGATTTTATGGTCAATTTGCTTGGAGCATATAACATAATGGGAGACAGTATATGATTTTTTTAAGGGCGTAGGCTGTTTCTTCAGGGAATCTTCACTTTGGTTTCTAGTTGCATCTAAAGTAGTAAATAGTGAGTTTCTAAGGAAAAGTTTATACGGCGCGATAGATGGCGTAGTTAGGTCCGCTGAATCGCGCTATGGTTTCGTTACCCGCGAAACCATTTAAAGTTGGAATAATATTTTTTTGGTTGAACATTAATAGTAAATAAATAGATAAGTGAGTACGTGTAGTGTTTCACTTGAGGACCCAGGGACTCAAATTTATACAGTCAGAGAAACTCATAAGAAAAACTTTCCCCGTGTAGAGACGGGGTAGCATACAGTTCATACTAGTATCTCTTAGTAGTCTGTGTACAGTTCCTCACTGCCATTCAAATATACATCAATAGGGCGAGAAAATATCAGACTTGAATTCGATTTATATTATATATTAAGGCGGATCGTTTCGCTGTGCCCGCGAAATTCAAATTTCGAGTGGTTTTTCGCAGTTTGTAGGTCTACAACAAGTTCTAGATTCATGGTAGTTGTAATTGCGACATCAACTATACGGTAGTTTCGGAACTTCATGCACGTGATATCGATGACAGCTGTCGCGCGTATCAAGCTATTCAATCAAAGTACAGTATTTAGGTTGCTACTGGCTGGAGGTATTCGGTACCTCGCCACCAAATCTGGTTAGGCTGTGAAGATTCCCTGAGTCAACAGCCCACGTCCTTAGCTAAAAAATTCAAATCTCGAATGAAACTCTTCTGTACCTTTGTTTTCAAAATACGATTTACATTACATAAATAAAAATATATTATTATAATTTTCTTATTTGATGTAATATATTTAAATTTAATCGCACGACCACAGTTTGTTTTTTCACTTTGCACTTCACCGTAACGATGCTTTATTTTTTTTTATTTCTAGGGATGCTCAGTCCTTTAACGTATTTACAGTATAAATCAAAGAGTATCATATGGTATTAATCGTTGGCTTTGTATATAGCAGTATCGTTATGCACAATTATAAACAAATATCACCGATCAAACTATCCATTTTTATATTGAATATACTTTAATCCTCCTGCTACATACAGTAACAGTCATTTTATGAATAAAAATATTCTGACCTCATAATATTATGGTCAGGTGTGTGTGTACGTATGTAGGTAGTACATCAGCATTGCATAATACTGGTAATTAGAATATACTTTATTTTACAGCTTGGATAGTCAGCCTGCCGAATTTAAATTTCACTTACCTATTTGTTTTTTCACAAATTGTTGGTCGATAAAACATTGGCACATTATTTTGCAATAGGTACATTATATATAGCCTGCATAGCTGATGTCCCGATTACTATAAAATATTATTACCATGATTAACTAGCTATACGAATAGCTAAAACTCTCTCTCTCTCTCTCTCTTGCGGCCAGTCCCAATAGCAAATCAGTCAGTAGATTTGCGATCGGATTAGAGATAGGATTTTGACATTTATGGTCCATTTTTTTTATACCACTAAGGTGGCAAACAACCAAACCGCTTACCATCAGGCCCGCCTGATTATTGATGACGTCCATTGGCTACGGTTACCGTAGCCTATAGACGCTTGCAACACCAAGGGTATCACTCGCGCGTTGTCGACCCTGTAAATTAAGGAGGAATAGTTGGGCTGATAGCATAGGAGGGATAGGACATGCTGCCATGCATGACAGCGGCGGTAACAAAACACCACCAGTCCCCCCATTGCCAACACAACGCGTCCTCGAGGAGCTCTGGCGACCTTTCTCACCGTTAGGCGTTAGGAACACAACATAGCATAGGTGAAGGTACTTACCCAGTCGAGCAGCTACAATTGTGAATGGAATTATTTGCTTCCACTATGACTATGCCCTACCTCTCTGTAATGTTAAAATCCTACCTCCAGTAAGCAAATCTATCGACAATTTGTTAATGTGACTGCCCGTTAGTGCCTCTCCGACTAGCGAAGGTTGGCAGTCAAATTAGCTTATTCATTTCTATCTCTAGCGAAGCGAAGTAGTTCGGCAGGACTCGCTAACTCCGTCTACTCCCTGATGTTACGTAACCAAAAATAGCTAAAAACCAATTAATTTCGTGGACCAAGTGAACCTTTTAGTCTCGGTAATTACTTTAAGATTCGCTACCATAATTATCAGCCTTATGTATAGACACAATATACTTACCGAAACAATCCGGCAGTCTATTGAATCGATTTAATAATTGATTTTTTATTATACTGCATCTCAGATCGATTTCATTCGGACACCTCACACCACTCACTACTCATTTTTTTTACATTTCATTTCATTCAATCCTGCTGCTGTCGCTTGTCACCGCGTGTTTCACCGGTCCGAAAACTAAACTTTATTTATTGTCTCCATCTGCATAACTGGTGAGTATTCTTACAATTTTTCAGTATTCTAGGAATTCCTGTTACTTTTCTTTATGCCCTATCGATTTACTGAATAAAATACAACGTGATAATTAGTTGCTAATGACCTTGTACATTCGAGTCATTTCGATTGATTTTTTGTTACGTGTATTATTCAGTTTTTAGTGTTTTATTGCGTTGTTAATCGGTTTTAGTGACAAAAACTATTTGAGATTCCTTTTACACCAAAATTCTACAAATTATTAAAACAATTACTTAATTGTAGGATTATTTTCGGCATAGGGAGGTAGACCTAGGTGCTAACAAGAAACTTATAAGCTTTTAATTTTACGGTGGGTTGTGGTATCATTCAATCTGAGTATGTTTTAGTTATACATACTACTATAAAATACTCTATCATAATAATGTTTCAATTTTCTAACAGAATCAACCCACTTTTAATTATAAGACTACCGGTCTACTCTTTCGTAGGTAGGTATATGACACAGACACCTTGGTAACAGTTATTAGAAGTAGGTAATGGGGAGTTAGCATCATCCTTAGACTCCACTTGAGAAAGTAGGTCACTAAAGCTGTAGTCTGAGGTGTTACTGGCAAGGGACATCATGACACACTTTTTTATTAGGTCAATCAGTTTATTGATACCCTAGTAAAATATATGATAGTTGATAAAAAGATTACTACACTATGGTGTATGCAATAAAATATTGTTTGATTTGCAAGAATATTATACTAATACATTAAAATTGTAACTGACAGTCACTGCTTATGAAGTATTTAAACAAATAATATTGCTCATTTTTAACAAATATTATCAGATTGTTGTACAAAACTTAGACAATGACGAATAGATTAACCACGAATTGTAGTGTTACTTATACCACAGGTTTACCTAGTTTAAGTGACAGTGTTCATAATTGTAAAAATTAATTATTATTTACTAAAATTAATCTATGATAGTAATTATTCTAATATATTTGTATACCTTTAAAGGTGAAATATAGTGATGCTGATAAGTTTTCATATTCCACCAAGTGGAAATGAATTTGATTTTAAAATTAGGCCTTACAGAAAATTAGGCCTAATTTTCAATGTTATTTAATTAAAAGTTGGGTCTTATAGCAAAGTTAGATAAGTGGTAAAGCAGTATCCCCGACAATATGAATAGTCTTTATAAGAGTAAAATAGAAGCTAAAACAACTATGGAATTTCGTTTGTCTGTCGGTATGCACATGATGTGCATCCAGTGCTAAAATTATTACATAAAATTAGATCCGGTTTTCACAGTTATAGGTAGGGTAATTATTTTCAGACATCAGATTCCTAGAGTGTTAGTAACAATATAACTTATAGACTATATTGATTTCTGAGGCTTATGCGAATATTCGACATATTGAAAACAAAAGAGCTTATGGATTCTATCGCGTCAAACTCACATTAATAAGTGTATGAGTTTGACGCAATAGAATCCATAAGCTCTTTTGTTTTCAATACTTATAGACTATGTTACTGTATATGTACATAATAAAATAAAAGTTACAAAGAAGAAAAGTAACACCCCCAATGGGCAGGCTCACCGAACCTTTTTCGAAACCTTTACAAAAATGATTTTTTCTTCCTTTTGTTTTTTTTTAAACATTTTAGTACTGCCGGGGGCTCGCCCGCATCTGATTTTTTGAGAGGAGGTCAAAAATTCGCAAAAATTTTATACTTACGTAATGAATGGCGACATAGTACCTATGTGGACAAAGAAGACATACTGTGCTGACCCTAGTAAATTGGGATAAGAGCAGGATGATTATTATGGTAAAAAAGTGTAATGTGCGAAGTCGCTGCAATGTATAATAAATTACCAAACAACATAAAAAATGCAAAGTCCATGACAATATTTAAAAAACATTTAAAATTACATATCCTTGACAAAGCGAACGCACCTTAGTACATACAACTTCCAGTTGTTAGTACTCCGTGTATGTTTACATTTTAACTATGAAAGTATTTTGCGATTACCCTACACTTTTCGAATTTTATTTTATATTGTAATTTTAGCTAATACTGTTACCATATGTTACCAATAATGTTTGTAAGTTAGTTTAAATATTTCTCATATAGGTAAGTGAATTGTAATTTTTATGGGAAATAAAAACATCTCTCAAACCTCATGATGATGTGATATTAAAATATGCAATGTGATGTAACAAAATTCAAGTCAATTGATTTACTAACACTGACAGATGGTTTTTTTAATGCATATAAATAGCTAACCCGGCCATGTTTTGCTGTGGCTCAGCTTGATATGATTTATTAGAGTTCCCATTCCCTTAGGAATTAATAGGTGTAACAAATAGACAGGATAAACAATATGGGTTGGTTGCGAAGGAATTTTCCTATTGTATGTACTCATTATCAAATAAACAATTCAACAGTTATGTCTTAAATAATACTATTACATTACCATACCATATAACTGTCTCATTAGCCTAGTGGTCCTGAGCGCTACTGCTACGCCAGAGGTCCTGGGTTCGATTCTCAGGTCGAGCAGTGTGAAATTCTCAATAGCAGCTCGATTAATGCCAATAGGAGACCATCCAAATATTAATTTAATACTTACATTATTAACCTGTGTACTGATAGCAGGCATTAGTTGCCAGATTTTCTTGATAGCTGTTAAGATAACATTTGTTAACTCATCAACATTATTATCATTTACCTACTATCATATGCATTAAGCATTTATCAGTAAGCTTTGTTTCAAATTTTACCACCACAGCATTTTCTGTTCGGTTATCTAAACTTATAATAAATTCGAAAGTAGCTCGGTACGTCATAGTACATGACTAACGTCTAAACCGCTGAACCGATTTTTTGGTAGGTATACAGATAGGTTGGAGCTTGGAGAATGACATGGATACCTTTTCTCTCCAAAAGTACTTCAGGATACGAGTGAAACCGCAAGGTTAAATTAACTGTCCCATTAGTACTGCTTAGGTCAAACAATGATATTAGTTTTTTCCATAAAATTCTCTCCCGAAGATGCTACAGAGAATTATGTCCGTGATTATGAGAAATAAATGAGGACTACTGTTGTAAGCTCACCAGATGTCGTCACTGGCGAGTAAGGTCCTGAAGTATAGCTTTAAAAGTTAGTTATTACGCGCGTAAAAACAAGTTAATACGTTAAATCTTATATAATACCTTTAAATCATACCGAAAAATATCTAGCATGCCGCACAGATATGTAGTCCCGTTTTGTTCGAAAAAAAAGGAGGACAACTTTCCGAAGTTTCCGAAAAATAAAACTATTACAAAACACTAACATTAATTGCCTCGTAGCTCATATTTGGCATAATTAATCTTAGATAATGCAAAATGTTCACTAAATTATTCTAATTAGTAAAAAACTCGCGTCGCCCACCCACAAACAGTGTATTTTGACAATTCGGAGAACTCATTCTACACTACCGCCTCTAGCGGCGAATTCACACACGGCAACCCTCATTGACCTGTATTATTTTGGACCTAAATGTATAACTATCTTCTGCCCGCGACTTTGTCTGCGTGAACATCAGGATTGGGTCCGATCTGAATAAAAAGTAGCCTATGTGTTATTCCAGGCTATAATCTATCTGTATGCCAAATTTTATCCAGTTCCGTTCAGCCGTAAATCCCGAACGAAACGCTTAAATCCACGTTTATCATGCGTACCGCTGAAATGTGGAATGTGCTTCCCGAGTGGGTCTTTCCCGATAGATATAATCTGGGTGTTTTCAAATCACATGTGAATCGGTTTCTTCTAGGCAAGCGCGCTCCATCGTAGATCGCAGTGTCGCTTAACATCAGGCGAACTGGCGCTCAAGCGTAAGCCTATCACGAATAAAAATAAGCCGTTCTGGCGTGAAAGAGTAACAAACATCCATACTTACAAACTTTCACGTTTATAATATTAAGTAAGCATATACGCGCGAACTGTGGGTGTAGGTACGGACACAGCACATCACGTTATTCAAAACTGTCAAATTTCTTCAATCGATATTCAATTTAATTTCCAAATAAAAGAGTTCATTATCCATTGACAGTTTGTGGTAACTGGATGTGCTGTTACATTAGCCTAACCTTTTACAAACCACATTTGCTCGATTGGGTATCGAACCTACGCAATGCGGACAGGGAACTATCATTGAGGAAAACATTGTGGTAATGTATATTTGTCGCATGACATCATAAGCAGAAAAGAATATATTCCTTACATATGCAAAAGTACCTACTTTTAATCAGATAAATTATTACCTTTTGCTTAATTATACTGAAATATGCACCTTGGGGTTAACGTAATTAGAGCTCAAAATTACACTGTTTATGCAAATATCTCGCACCTAAGGAACCTCTCACCTCGAGATGGACGGACGACCTGGTAAAGGTCGCTGGGAGTCGTTGGATGCAGGCGGCATACAACCGGTCTTTGTGGAAGTCTGCGGGAGGCCGTTGTTCAGCAGTGGACTTCTATTGGCTGATATGATGATGATGATGAAATCCTAATGAGATACAGCGACCCTTATGAGACATTTTGCGACTGAGCCGCAAATAAGCTAATATCAGGGCCAATTCTCCAAAACCATAACACATCGATCTGGTGTCCCTTTCTCTCGGCTGACGTTACATTTCTGACGTCATTTCTCTCACTTCACGTGCTATGAATGACTGCTACGGGACTTGCCTGTACCTCCAAATAAATAAGTTCTACACAGGTCAGGGAATTCCCATGAGCTGAATACAGCTGTGCTTAATTGGTCATTGTTTACGTGTAATTATTATCTTTGCATGATTACTTAAAAATGTAACTACTTTCTTTTTACGCGTGGAATTTTCCCTTACATGTAGGTATCAAATTGTAAACTCGACGCACGGTAAATAAATTGCTCTCCTTTGCGTCGCGCAGTCGGGTAAAACTCGAATAGCCAGTGTTACAGGTAAGCTCACAATGTTTTCCTTTACAGTTCTAAGCGAGAGATCGTTGAAAACCAGTGCCTTTTAGATTTGACCTCTAGGCCGATGATGATGAATTGAAATCATAAAATTCGAGACCTATCTATGCATACACTGTAGTTTCAGCAGATCACTGTCTCTTCGCCGTCGGGACGTGCCTTTAATCACTAGGTACTCAGCATCGATATTTCTCGGATAACTTGATGTAGCAATGACACATAATTCATTTAAAGCGAAATCCCGGGTGAATCATCCATAAATTTAGCGCCAACTCGCATTATTCTGCTCTTGCATCCTTGCACCTTACATCTGGTTATTGACCGTGTAACTGCGTCTGCGTTCTACGGTGTCGCCCGCAATGGCCTGGCTTTTCCCAAAGCTACTCATATTATGCTAGATTCGAAAAGCACTCCATTTTACCAGTTTCCATTATTTCTTAGTCTAACACAAATAACCGTAATAAATAAATTATTCCGCTTATTGCTTTAACGCCAGATTTTTATAGCTTATTTTTCTCGGCACATGTAAAATTAGTATTGACACCAATTAGACTTCTAATCTACAAATGGCAAAAAGGCGTGATGTCTGCAGATAAGCTTAACGCTCATTTTCCCTATATGATGAAAACAGCTCCGCATTGTCTTCAATTTCATGGTGTCCTACGTTACTCGAAGGTCTTTTAAAAACATTCTGGTCTTTGAAGTCGCCAGACTCGAAAGTCCGGCCCGATTACAACCCTTTTTTTGCTGTAAGTTGTGAATGAATGTTTCCAAAAAGGTTTTTATCGAAGTCGAAAATTTTAACTTTGCGTTTCATATGCCTTTTTTATGAATTTACCAAATAATATTAATTCATATGGCGCTAGTGTCCTTTGGTGTGTCACTATGCTATGGTCTTTTTTGCACTCAATTCGATCCCATAAGCTCATGATTCAAATCGAGGTTCCAAGTTTCCTAACATATTATATAATATTACTTATCCTGTTTTTATAATATACTATTTAGAGCAGCTGGGATAGAGGGCAAGCTCCTAAGATCGAATTTTGAATTTCGCACAAACATATCAAAGTATGAGTAACTATTTTTGGATGAAATATAATTACTGTCCCAATTTTCAAATGTTTTTTTCAATTGACTAACCGATTAGGTTTTTTATGGGAACCGCAATAATTGATAACAAAGTATTTTTATCAGTGTGTAACCTACCTATCGACTTTAATATTAGTATGAGACTTCACGGGCGGCGAGTGGTGATATGTCATGTATGCTTGTCCGACGCACGCGCAACCTCACTATCAACTTCTTGACTACACAATATTACTACCACGACATAAACTATATTTTGTATTCCAGGACACGCAAGAAAAATATCTATTTTTGGAATTAAAATATTAACAGCTACGGTTGCATTCCTGTAATATTGAGGCAGATTGGTTTTTGTTCGAAAAGGTTAGGTCTTATGTCGCTGACATTATCGTAATATACCGCCCAATACCAGCCGTCAACTAAAAAAAGGTTTAAGTATCCTAAAAACTTGTCTCCATATTCAAAGATGATGAAGACTGCAGATTTTTGCAGCTGTTGCTGAATAAATAAGCCTAATAAGTAGATAGTAGAATTCTTACTATGGTCTGGTTTTAAATATATCTTTGTAGGTTTTCCTGTTAGATGTTCTTTTATTTCTCGTGGTACGTTATAATAGGTCCTGTTTGATTTCAAGGTGTCAGGCAAGACTATTCGTGAACAATTTGCAAATATCGCAACGTATAAGTGCAGCTGAAAAATGGGTGCTTTTAAACGAGCTTTCCAGAAAGTATTGTGTTGCAAAGAGCAGAGTAAGAAATCTAGTCATTATTAAAACACTCTGACACATTATTTTCTTGCAACGATCACGACCCCCCAACATTGCGAAGGTCAACCCACGATGAGTCAGTAATAAAAAACAAAATGACGTCACAAGATTGTCTCGGTCAGGACAGCAGTACCTACATACTTACATACGAACACAATAAAATATAGATGACACATACATAATACATATAATAACGCCGATAGATTCATTCCCCATGACGCCGCCTAGGTACTATCATTGTCCTTGTCACAAATACAATAATTTTATGAAGTGGGAAAGAAACAACAAATTTTGCACGCGATTCCACAGCACTGGCATCAATTAACGTGCCAAAATATACATAAGCCATAGTCTAAGGATCAGTATTCATTGGAACACGAGGTAGTGACGACGTGTGAATAAAAAGGCAATAACATTTTAGTGCCTTGTCTGATTAAATATTCGGAACTGTGATATTAATTTGTAAGAGTTACTAACCGGTGAGTAGAGTAAAGCAATAAGAGCTAATTAAAACGTGAAATAGTTATTACAAGGAACGTTAATTATGTTTACGGTGCTCCACACGTACGATAGTTATTATAAGTATCGTTAAGTCTCATGTTTTAAGTTTGTACACGTTATTTGTCCGTGAAGGCAAGCCAAGGTGATATTGTCATTGATCGCGTTTTACGTAAATTACTTTAAAATTGTGTTCGGCTTTTCCAGAAAAATGTAAAAAATTGCATATCCAAACACTATTGGAATGGTTGTATTAACTGCTATCATCATTATCATTTGTATACCTAATTATCATTTGTACTATTATCAATAAAGAGGACTATACTTTACCTCCTTTCGGTGATTAGGACTTACAAGTTGATGCCTTGGTCAAAGCAGACTTGAAAAAAAAATTGGTCTCCCTCGAAATTAAAGTTGAAAAATTACAATTTTCAAATTTTCATTCATGATTTCGTCATGTCATGCACAAATCATGATTTCAACGATTTGAAATTATTGGATGTGACCCTGATATTAAATTTATTACTCATCCAAACTCCAGGAACTGTTGGTATGTAGATATGCTTAGTCATTTCAACAAATTAACTATCGTCAAAAGATCTACTGGATTCTTATGGACAATTAAATAATGTACTTAATAAATTTTTATTCATTATTTTAATTTAATGGTTATAATTAAAAGTGTGAAATAGAAAAATTTAGTGTCATTGCGTTGATTACGCGACCACCTCCAGTAAGCGATCACATCGCCGATTAGGTTTTTTTAACTAACCTTTCTTTATGAAATACAAATAAATAGTATGCCTTAGGTAATATAGTTAAGTAAATATGAATATACTATCTTTGATATCAACCGTTTACCCCAAAAACAAAGAAAACGGACGATACATTCACATGTTGATTTAGTAGTGTGTAGATTTGCAGTGATAGAGCAAACAAATTGTAAGGCGCGCGGCGTTCCAAGATAAGTTTTGTCACTTATTATATGTTTTTTTACTCAAATTAGAAGCGTGGTCACTTCAATTGTGTACAAATCTAAATGTTGTAGTTGTATTTAAGTTAATTTTTACTTTATTTTAAACTAAACCAATGTGGTCGGTAACTGACACGCATATTTCATTAATACGTTAGATAGCGGCCAGGTGGTCGTATTCTAACCCACACAGTCTTATTTTGTTTTGCTTAATATGTTCTCAATGTTTGATTTATAGTTACATAATTTAGGATTTGCGGTCGTAAAAACTCAAAGATGCAAATATTCAGAAAACGACCAGATATTTTCTTTATAAAACTTTGTGTAATTTACTCACAAACATTGGTTAAATTGGTGGTCGCTAACTGATATTTCGAAAATTACGTTCATTATTAGTTTGCGACCACCAAAATTAGTACGAAAAGATGACTTTGGCTTCTGTTGCTCTAATTGTAGCGACACCTACCGTGCTACATACAAACTATACGGACAAGTCCTGAATCGCGCAAGTGAAGTTTGCATCGCAATCTGCATATACATATACAACTGCCCGACATCAACCGTTGGGCCGTGGCCCGCCAGGCAAAACACCCGCCTGGTCGGAGGATCCTCCCTTTGGTGTGAGGGGCAACATACCTCGCCCCTCCACAGTGGTGACCCCGACGTGATCCCAGTGTATCCACACTGGGGACCCCGAGAAGAACATCAGCGCAGCCTTCGAAGACCAGCAGCTTCATCATCGTCGTCGTCTTCCTTCCCTCACAGCACGAGCGAGTCATACAGCCAGCCAGCACTCTTCCGGCTTCAAAGGGCATCCTGACCACAAGCGTGCAGCGAACGCGCATGCCTGGTCAGCACCCTCAGCCGACATCAAGCAACCTGGCACAGCACACTGCACTTCGGCCGGTCAACAAGCAGAGGCAGTCTCTCCTGGTCGACGCAGCAGCCAGCCACTGCTCAAAACTGCACCACCTCGACTCACTGAGGACTACGCAGCATCACCTCGACTCACTGGGGCTCTCACCGCAACACAGTCCCGACTCACTGCGGACTACGCGGCATCCTGTTCCGACTCACTGGAACACACTCCACTGGCACTGGCAAGCTCTTCAGACGCACTGACCGCTGACTCATCGACACGACCATCGACCTCCGGTCTCGGGGGGGAGTGATGTAGCGACACCTACCGTGCTACATACAAACTATACGGACAAGTCCTGAATCGCGCAAGTGAAGTTTGCATCGCAACCTGCATATATACAACTGCCCGACATCAACCGTTGGGCCGTGGCCCGCCAGGCAAAACACCCGCCTGGTCGGAGGATCCTCCCTTTGGTGTTTGGGGCAACATACCTCGCCCCTCCACATAATAAAGATCCCCCATATTAGTTTTTCTTTAATATCTATAATGTACAGACATCGGCCTTTTACAATTGTATTATAGTTATAGATTAAAACTGCGTCATTAGCCTAAATCTAAATCCTTTCTTAGCGGATGCTTACGTTATAAAATAAACCTATATTCCAAATTTCAGATTTTTGACTGCAGTTTTGGCTTTGCGTTGATAGATCAAACAGGCCAAACGATTTTATAAATATAGATCGAAGAAGATAGATTAATAGTGGTCGCAAACTGGCGTGCGGTGGTCGTTAACTGAAGAAAGTGGTCATTAACTAACACTGACAATTTTTTCACTTTTAAAGTGTTATGTTTAATACTTTATTTCACAACTTTACTATATTTACGACGAATTTACGTGGTCGCCGATAGATTCGCGTGTAAATACTGTAAATTATAACTCACCAAAGTTGGCAACTCGGCTAAGTCGGTCGCCAACCGGCCCAACGACAGTTGACCTGTTACATTTTTATTCTAAGATATATAGATTTTAATTTAATTGTTATAATTATTAGCGTGAAATAGAAAAATGTATCAACAGTTGAATTAATTCATGTAGTCAATGCTAAACGGACAAGAAAAAGGTCGTTCCTAACTTAAAATTAATTACAATAAGGTCGAAACTATTTTGCGCGTCTGAAGTTGTCTGCAAATGGGTTTGCAGTGGTAAATTTTGATACATAAACTCTGTAAAAACAATTCGGGTCGTAAATGCATTTGTGATTATTGTTCTTTAATTTCGATAATTTTCCACAAACAGATGCGCACATTTATTTCGTCTGTGCTGTAGTTATGCCCTTCTAATGTAATACAATAAACTGCTCAACGAATACATTGATTCCTCATTTTATTATAGGAGAACCAAAGCTAAGATAATACTCGATAAGAGAAAAAAAGCCACATCCTATTTTTGTCATTGTTTCCAGCTAAAATGTCGATCCACATTAAGGACTTCGATGACCTGAAGAACAGGATGACCGAGGCCGGTGACAAGCTGGTGGTGATCGACTTCATGGCGACCTGGTGCGGACCCTGCAAGATGATCGGGCCCAAACTAGACGAGATGGCCACTGAAATGGCTGACTCCATTGTTGTACTTAAGGTAAACATCCTTTAAGTCCTTTGACCTTTTTTGGTCTTTTGGTCGCAATTGCGGCTGCTGAGTAGTTTGTTCCGGGTTCGATTATTAGATCGAGCATTGGGTTTTTCTAGAAATTATATTTTGTGCCCGGTTAATGGCGATTGTCACGCCCACTATTACTTGGGATTTTAAAAACGTACTGCCACTCTGGGTGTAAGTATATTAATTTTTATTTATTTATTTATTTGCAGACCTTGAGGTCCATAGTGTTAGTATTTACATGAATAACTTCAATAACTATTATTAGTAACACATACAATAAATGCCCTACCCTGCCTTAACCCTTTAGGAATACAGGCGTGACGACATGTTATGTTATGTTTATTACAAAAGCATCTATTTTGGAGGGGACACCGGCTATAGCATGTTATTGATGATACTAGAGCCTTAAAACACGCTTTTGCTGTGAATACTAATCGGTTCGAGTCCGATATTAAACTCCTGTTATCATTAATGGTCATTAACTATTCAGATAGGTATACAACTATAGTTTGGAATCACCGTACCCACTATTTAACAACTTCTTCAAAAGATTACATCGTTTTAATATACCTACCTACTGATAATAAAAGGAAAACTGTCGTAACAAGTAATAACACTCAATTATTGTATACTTCTCGTTCCTAAGCTACGGATAGACAAACATACCTATATAATGAATATTGCCGGTAAATAATGCGGTATTATAAGTACCGCAATGACCCTGGTCTCCACAAGGTCTTATTATTAAAGTAGAACGTAATTAATATCAGCTTCACTTTGACGTTATTGATTTTTATTAAAACACGTTGTCTCCTTAACTCATACTTAGAATTTCTCCTGTACAATGGACGTTTAGGTAAGTTTAAACATAAATTTAAATAGATGGAACAAATATAAGTACATATTTTGATACTAGATGTAGTAAACAAGCGGACTGAGTTGAATCATGCATTGATTAGCAGACATATTAGTAATACTATTTGCTTTGGCGTGTCACGTATCGAAGGACCAGAATGGTGAGAAGGACCAAAATTTTGTTGGATGTCATATGTTGGGATAGCTTTTTAGCAATGATAGATTAGAACTAAGAAAGCTGTGAGCGATTATCTTATTAAATAAGTAAAAATAACCTTTTGCAATCGCGAGATCGTTCTTCTTTATAGAAACAGGTCTTGGAATGTTATAAATACAATCATTAAAATCGGCGTTGCGTACTTTGCAGAGACAACTTGCATTCCAAATAGAATTAATATAATCAACACGTATATGTTTATCAGATAAAGTATGTTTACATGCGCGTAGAGATACAACCAACGCGCAAACCTGTTAAGTCACTCAATGTAGTAAGAATGATCAGAAGGTTATTGAGTCATTCACAGAGTAACTACCTCACCTTGAAAATACGACGCAGAAGACAGTCGCTACACTAGAGGTCTTGGGTTCGATCCCCAGGTCGAGCAAAGTGTTATTGGGTTTTTCTATGAAATTCTCATTAGCAGCTCGGAGTCTGGATTTGCGCCCGGTTAATGGCTATAGGCTCGCCCCCTATAACATGGGACCTAAACATACCGGCGAACTGTGGGTGTACATTAAGTACACCTCTGCCTAACCCTTCGGGGAATACAGGCGTGATGGTATGTTATGTTATGTTAAGACAGTCGAAAGCTATTTCTCCGAAAGGCCAGGAGCAAAATCTGCTATTATATTTGTATCAGAATGACACAAGAAATGACGTCATTCAATGTCTGTCAATTGTGGCCTAATTCAGATGTTGTCCTATTGAAAAAGCCGCATACTTATTTAATAATACTACTACTGTGGACTGAGGCCATGATTCTCTGAGTGTCGGCGTTTCTTCTCAGAGGTCATCAGCAAGGATATACCGGTACCATCTAGTATTAAAAATTAAAAATATTGACTTGCAAATGTATCCTTAAAAGATCTATTTGTAGAAATAAACACCTATCATCATTTATTATTTCTTATGACCTGTTTGGATCTGTTCTCGATTCATACGACATTTACGATACCCACATGTCAATGAGGAGGTAGATGATTTTCCTTGTTGTTGAAAGTGGATCTTTATTTCTTTTTGTTTTGTGACCATTCTCGTTTGAGGCAACATCGTAGTTACTTGCGCACGTTACGCAATAACCGATGACGTCACACGCCGTAATGCGCGACGCAGACTGATTCACCTTAAAACTTGTTTTGTGTTGAAATATCATGTTTTTCTTGTTTTCTCTTATAAACAACATATTATTATTATGTTGCATGAAGTCTCCATGGATATATACATATTTTGACGCTTACCTCCCATTGGGGTAGACACTGTCTATAGATTTCCACTTGCTAAGATCTTGAGATACCACTTTCGAATTACATGTCAAAAGCTTATTACGAATTCCGTCTACAATGCTACATTTAGTTTTACATTTCAATGACTAAGAACCAATAAAGCAACTGTGAGTGCACAGCTGGCCGGTATGTTTCCAGTCCCATGCATCAGCAAATAATATGAAAAACGAATTACTGAAAATGTTTAATTCAGTTTCATAAGTTTATAAATAACTATTGTTTATTGTAAAGATATATTATTATAACATACATAGTATAGGCATAGATAGACGAATGGGGGATTTCCCCATGACTGGAGCAATTTAAAAAAGTTTACGGAGCTTTATTTTATAGCTCTAATCCAATCCAATGATTCATGTTTTTCGAAGAAATTACTTCTTGAAAACTATCTTTGTGGTGACATTTGACAATTAGTCAATGTCAAATACAAGCAAATAGGTAGTGACACAATGTCATTAAACATGAGCACTGATTTTTATAAATATGTTTTATTAAGTAGTTTTAATGTTATGATAAAACACTATACCTACCTGCTAGATAACAAAAAATGATTATGGTAGTTCCTTACTAACGTCAGTATTTTTCTCCAACTCTTGTAGAGCAAGGGCAGGATATATTTTCAACTATGCCTTTTTTCCTCTATCTTTGTGGCGACATTTGACAATTAGTCAAATGTCAGTGTCAAATGCAAGCAAGTAGGTAGTGAAAAGTTACACGATGTCACTAAAAATGGGTTCCGATTTTTTTTTGTACATCCTTTATTATGTCGTTATAATCTATACTTATAATAAATCTGTAGAGAGGTCAATTCTGTACATGAAATATATTTCCAAAATAACTATTAGCGGGTGATTAGTGATCGATACTGACGCCAAAAATGCAATCAGTAAAATTTTTGTCTGTCTGTCTGTTTGTATGTTCGTTATAGAAACAAAAACCACTCGACGGATTTCAATGAAACTTGGTACAATTGTTCTTCATACTCCTGGGCAGGTTATAGTATACTTTTCATCACGCTACGATCAATAGGAGCAGAGCAGTGAAGGGAAAGGTTGGGAAAATGATTGATTCATGAGAAAGGTTTCAAGCTATAAAACATCACGCTACAACCCTTAGGAACGGGGCAACGCAGGTGAAACCGCGGGCGAACTAGGGAACAAAGTAACTATTCCACGCGGACGAAGTCGCTGGCAAAAGCTAGTGTTATAATAAAACACTACCTACTAGATCTTCACACAAGCGCAAATAAAGGGAATAGCGTTCTTTTAATAATCTGCCGAGGATAAACTGCCGTAACTCTTCATTCCTTAGAAAAATTAATACATTTTCCTAGTGGGCCACAATAACAAATTGTTTTATACAATAAGTGAAACACGTTTCATCGCCAATAACGTGGTACAAAAATGGCTGTTTAATTTATCACTGTCGGTGTTTCTCATAATATAGTCTGGAGGCTTTGGGAACTTCATTAGACCTACACGAATGTCCTGCTGATCTGGTATGGTCGTGCGACAGGTCGTTGAGCTCCCTAAATTATGGTTGAGTTACACGATGACTGATGCATGCGTGCCGTCAGTTGGGACTGGTCTACTCAAAGCTGCTATGGTTCTTTCCTCAAAAGGCCATTTCAGACATTACCCTACATCGTACCACTCACTTATAAGTGTTCTTCCATGTCTGGACTTTAAAAGAGACCATGATTCCTCTGAGTTTGTTTCGGTGTTTCTTCTCAGAGGTCGTCAGTTAGCTAAAAAATAAACCCAAACCATGACATGTAAAAGTATCTCTAAAGATCTACTTGCAGAATAAATAATTTCATTTCATTTCATATACGTTATCTATAAGCACCTGTAATATATTTTAATAAGTGCTATATTTCTATTACCGGCAACTATTTATGTAATTTCACGCCTATTATAGTTTCAATACTTTTAATACTTACCAAGTGTTATTATATTATTTTATGGTAATAAAATGAAAAGTAAAATCCTTTTTCTTTGTCAAACACCGTGATACGCTAAAATAAGTAAAAAATAATATTAAGACTTATAAAAACAAATCCTAAATACATTCTTTTTATTTCCGTGACCGGATACTAATATTATTAATGCGGAAGTAATTCTGTATGTTTATTACCTTTTCACGCCTGAATCGCTGAGCCAATTTTGATGAATTTTTATGGATATACCTACCTACATGTCTAGCTAAAGATTGGTCCTTGGCGACGAACATAGGCACTGTTTGTCTCGAAAAGTCTTAAGTGAATGTAAATTTCGTTGGCATATATTAATTCAACCGCTCTAAATCATTTATATCGGTTTCAATGATGTCTGTAAGGATAAATAACATCAGAATCCATTAATAAAAATATTGGCACACAATATTATTGAGTCATGCTCATTTAAATTATCTAGGAAAAGCTAAACTTGATGGTTACGATTCGTTGCCAACTGGGAGATAGTCAGTGATGCGTCACATTAAAAACAGTTGGTTTTTGTTGACCGTGAGGTCATTCTTTATCAACCAGTCGAGAAAGAAATGACGGTCATTATTATGTGACAACGGCCTGACTCATAATCAGTGAACTGAATAACCTAGATACCTAAACTTAGAGAGACTGAAACGAAAAGTGGATATTATCGTATTCCTTACGATAATATTTTTTCTGGGACGAAAACGGTCCTAAGTTTGAGGATGTGTATTATTAACAATTAATGTATATCTATCTTCTATCTATATATAAAAATTAATTTCTGTTCGTTAGTCTCGCTAAACCTCGAGAACGGCTGGACCGATTTGGCTAATTTTGGTCTTGAATTATTTGTGGAAGTTCAGAGAAGGTTTAAAAGGTGAATAAATATGAAAGTACAAAGTCTGCCGGGTCAGCTAGTTATTAATAATACTACAGTAAAATAATAGAATTAGCGTTTTTGTTTACCAAAATTGACAAATATTCAGTAGATACGAATCAGGTGCCTTTTTATTTTCTCTTGTTTCTAACAATAAAACATTTCAAGTCTGAATTTGTTCCAGAGGCAAATAAAATGTGACAATTACTTAGTAGTAACTTTGTCAATTATGCACACTAAACAGTTTATTGCGATACATAATGATTTAGTTCGGTGGTTTTCTCCTACATGTTATTAGGGCCGATTTTTCCATCGCCAGTTAACTATATCGGAGGAATAAATTCGAATTTTTGACAGTTTTTCTAGACAAAATCTGTCAAACGTCAATTTTATTCCTCAGTTAAAAAAGTTATCTGGCTATGCAAAAATCGGCCCTTTGTTTTGTTTTTAACAGAGAGAAATAATGCTATTGAGTATTAATGAGTCACTGGTTGACAGAAATACATTTTGCTTTGTGATAACTGATAACACTGATAAACATTAAATACCTACCTAAGTATATAATTTCCGGTTTTCATAACATAACATACCTTCACGCCTGTATTCCCCGAAGGGTTAGGCAGAGGCGTACTAATGTACCTGAACGGAGTTGTCCCTCAACTCCGTTCATTGTTATATTATAGGGTAGGTTTTATAGTTATAGGGTATTTATCATCATGCTACGACCATTAGGAACATGGCAAAGCGTATGTAATTGCGGGTTACAGCTGGTTTAAATTAATTTTAATTTGATTACAGGTCGACGTCGACGAGTGCGAGGACATAGCGACTGAATACAACATCAATTCCATGCCTACCTTCGTCTTCGTAAAGAACAGCAAGAAAATAGAAGAATTCTCGGGCGCCAACGTCGACAAACTGAAGAACACCATCCTCAAGCTTAAGTAGGGCGGGAACCTGGGTTTTGTACGCTAGCTCTCATTCCCTTCACGGAAAAGCTTACAAAAGGCATTTAACAGCATTTGTGATGAGAAAATTCTATTTATGTATCAATTTTAATCAGCATGTTTAGTTGCTGGTTGTCTATACCTGTTGTACGTAAAATGTTTGTTATATATAACATACGGAGTCGGTCCATGGAATAATCAATAATATTTATAACGGATACGCTTCGTTGCCCCAAGACATCTTTGAGACTGTATAATGCCGTTCTGCATTCACTATTTTACTATTACTATTTCGACTTGGTCGACTTTGCAAGGCTTTTCCGTAAGGGTATTTAAAACAAGCAGCAATTTTAGACAGCACACGGCACTAAAGCATAATAATTATTAATTTCTCAGCCATCGGAAGGATCACAATTTTTTTGTTTTAAGTTTTTTAATGAAATGTAGACGTATTTTTGTAATGCCTGTGTCTTTTAGCACTTGTGTGCTTAAATTAGCACGTTCTGCTTTCGGTTAAGCGTACAAACTCTGTTTTCGTATTATTTGCCGTGTATTTTTTTCATTATATGTATGTTACAGAGTATTGTTACTTCAATAAAATATTGTCTTAAATAATTATGTTCATTTTTACCTTATTTAACCTTGAAACAATACACAAATCGGGTTGTGGCTTCGCCACAGGGGCCGTATTATGACATGTTAACGCCATCATTTTTACGTTGTGAGAAAGAGATGCCGCTCTACATATTAAATAGCCTCATCTCTTTCTAACAACCTAAAAATAATGGCGTTAACGTCATAATACGGCCCCAGAACTAATATGTATAATCTAAACATGTAACTTTCTGGGTCTGGGTGATGTGTATTACTTAAAAAAACAAAAAATAATTGTAAAGTATCTAATCCATGGTAACCAATAGAATCTATTTACGCCATCTAGCTCTCGAGTATCGAGAACAATGTTTTTTTAGAAGTCCATGAATAAAAAAGTGAAATTCATTACAATCGTATTTAATCAACTAAAAATTAGCAAAAATCATAATTACACATAAACTTAAGAATGTTCTGTACATAAAAAGACCATTCGCTAACACTTAAAAGTTCTGCAACCAATTTTATTTATCTCTATCTATTCCAGATAACATTAGTCCAATATCCTCGTAAACGTGAAATGTTTATGATTATTTTTACATTATTCACAATATTATTATTCAAAAAGGCAGATAGGCGCTACAAGTTAGAAAATTAACACTTGCCTAATATAACAGTGTTGCCAGTGATTTTTCTGTTTTTTATCCTGGTTTCCGTCTACTCTTTAGCCATTGCCAAGTTATGACGACAGCGAGAACAGTCGACCCCGTAATCGAACCGACTAACCGCGTTTCCGTAGTCATGCTACAATTGGCTGGAACGGCAAATAGACAGGAGCCCATTTATATTGTATCAAAATGTTAGTATAATTGTGACAAAACTGACAATAATCAATAAAACTGATGTACAATTAGGTACCTAATTGAATGTCGATTTTGACACAATAATATATCAGAATTCGCACTGTCAGTATTGCCAATAAGCTACAATCTTAGTTATTTTGTCTAATTTTACCTGGAATAAAGTATATAAATTATAGTTCTAACTGCACAGTGCACACTAACGACAATGAACCACTCATCACTAAATGTCGAGGCCCTAACCGCATTGGGCCTTATTACTATACTGGAAATAACTCATTTATATGTTACACCTTCCACATCTGAAACAAAAATAAATTAATCAGTAATACATGTTACATGCATTATCTTGTCGACCACATCGCATGTTTTTTGGTATTAGGGAGACCTTTTAAAATTAAGCATACAGGGTATGCTTAATTTTAAAATTTTGCCATTTGAATATACCATAATAATTATACCCATTTGCATGAATCCATATTTTTTCCCCGCTGACATGGACCCCTTGTGAGTCGTCGATATAGACACTTTGGGAATAACAGAGGTACACAATGATGCATGCGTGCCTTCAGTAGGGATTGGCTGGATTAGTAGCTGTGACTATCTTCGAAAGCCTATATCCGGAATTGTAACTTTTATACCTACTAATTTGTCTAGAAAATAAAAGAGACCATGATTCTCAAGTTTGTTCGGCGTGTAATCACAGAGGGCGTCTGTAAAATTAGAAACATTGACGCTATCTTGGTACGTAACTCCTACTGAAAATTTAAAACATTGACTTTAATAATTAAATATTATTTATCATACTCAAAAAAGGCGCGCTGGCGTATGGCACTGTGCCATTGCAAGCCAATGTTCATAACAATATTCATGTAAGAAAACTTAATAAATGTAAAATATTCCGGGATCATTCGATAAATTTTCCTTGTAGTTCATTAACGTTTAATTTTATTTAATCAATTATTATTATTAATTTAATAATTATTATTAAAATAATAATTATTAAATTTAAATATTTTAATATTATTAAAATAATAATTATTAAATTAATAATAATTATTATTAAATTATTTAACAAATGCTTCTACAATGTCTCACTGCCTCAATGGTCTAGTGGTCCCAAGCGCGACTGCTATACTAGAGGTCCCGGGTTCAATCCCCAGGTCGAGCAAAGTGTTATTGGGTTTTTCTATGAAATACTCAGTAGCAGCTCGGAGTCTGGATTTGTGCCCGGTGAATGGCTATAGGCTCGCCCCCTATAACATGTGACCTAAACATACCGGCGACCTGTGGGTGTACATTAAGTACGCCTCTGCCTAACCCTTCGGGGAATACAGGCCTGATGGTATGTTGTTATTCTACAATGTTGTCACTTATAACGTAGAGTTATTGTTGGGAATCGTACCCAACACCGAGCAGAGACGCTGAATCGAATAATTCCACTCACAATTGGAGCTGCCCAGCTGGGAAAGTTCCTCCACCTTGCAGAAAATCGTACCCAAATAACATAGCTCCTTGCTATGTTGTGTTCCTAATGGTGAGCAAGGTCGCCAGAGCTGCGCGAGGAAGCGTTGTGTTGGCAGATAGTCTAAGCATCAAGCTATCGTCTCATAAGCTGCGAGCCCAACTACTCCTCATTGATTTACAGGATCGGCGCAACGCGCGTATGATCCTCCTGGTGTTGCAAGCGACCATAGGCTACGGTAACCGCTTACCATCAGGCGGGCCGTACGCTTGTTTTGCCATCTTAGAGGTATAAAGAAAAAATAGAACCAGTGCTCGGGTTTTCTTAACACACTGTATACATGATAAGGTATAAGAAATTAATAAAATGAATGAAATAAATACCTATTTAATCCCTCCTCTTCTTGCCGTGTTGGTCGTGTCGGTCGTGGTGGTCGCGTTTGCGACCCGACTTGTCGGCGCGTTTGGCCTCGCTCAAGAACCGATCTAAACCGAACGGATCGAAGTCTGCATCGGGTTGGTTACTGCGCGATGGTGGCTGTAGAACAGATGACACTGTTAGACGGCAGATAGAATCTGTAGATCTTTTGAGGCTGATCATTCAACCTTCGATTTTTGTATTGTATGTTTTTTTTAAGTCTGTAAGCTGCCTTATTAGCCTAGTGGTTCTGAGAGCGACTGCTACGCTAGATGACCTGGGTTCGACTCCCCGGTCGAGCATTGTTATTGGGATTTTCTATGGAAATCTCAGTAGCAGCTCGGAGTTTGCGCCTGGTTACTGGTTTAGAAGCGGCGGTAGCTTAATGGCTAAGGCGTCGGACTTGCGAAAATGTGATTGCCGGTTCGAAAACCACTCATTGCACTACCGACGTGAACCTACACGTAATACAAGCATTTAGCTTCTTCAAAAAAAAAAATAGGCTCGCCCCCTATTACATGGGACATACCGGCGAACTGTGGATATTTTTTTTTGTTTCTAGCAAATTGCAATTCTGCAACACCTTATATGTACAGGAGAGTAGTAATAAACTTTACTATGGGTTTAACTCAGATATCGCAAAAAATATTCGTCTATTCCTATATTATAGTCATAGCACACGCTATGATTTGTATTAGGGGGCCATTTAGTGTTTCCACCCCGGGCCCCCGAGGGGCTTAGTCCGCCACTGCAACCTGGTTTTGTATTAACTATTTTTATCAGTAGTAATAGCAGCTCATGCCGACACATTAGAAGGACTTCACTTTAACTAAAATAGTTATATTACTAACAGGTTCATCTCTAGAAGATGGTGCGTCCTTCTCGAACTGAACGGGACCAGATCGAGTGTTGCCACTGCTTGTGCCCGCAAACTCCTTGTCAGCCACGAATCTGTCAAAAACAAATTACTTATAGGAAAACAGACTTCAAGTGTTACTAATGTTATAAACGTGAAAGTTTGTGAGTATGGATGTCTGTATGTTTGTTACTGTTTCACGCCAGAACGGCTGAACGGATCTGGATGAAATTTGACACAGAAATAGATTATAGTCTGGAATAACACTTTGGCTACTTTTTATCTTTATTTATATAATTAATTTTATATTTGGCTATTTATATGAAACATTAGAAATTTTTTTTTTCTATCTGTGTCCCAACTTTTATCCACATCCGTTCAGCTGGTCTGGCGTGATAGAGTAACAAACATCTATACATTCACACATCCATGCTCACAAGCTTTAGAGTTTATATAGTAAGGATGTATACAACAGTACCTGCGCGTGTTAACAATAGCATCGATGTCGCCGCCATAGTTGTCCTTGTCGGCGTTTCTGGATGGTCTGTATATATGAGCGCCCACGTTGTCCTGGTTTCGCCATGGCTTGTCATATACATTGTACGCTTCGTCATCACCGTAGCCTGGGCAATTATACACACTGTTTTAGAGTAGATTTATACATGTAACTGAATAAGCGCAAGACCTCAATCACGTCGATTAGAATATCGAGTCATAATTATAATAACGAAACCATAAAGTCATTTTGAGTCATGAGGTAAGCATATTTTCTTCAAGAAATTATGTTATATTAGCTAAACGCTAAACTTGTGGCCGAACTACAGTCGTACTCAAAACGACTACGGTATGGATGCGCGTGCGCACACAATAACAATTTGTGCAAATAGGTTTCAGTTTTCCATACCTCGACCCACTGATGGATCAGGCCATATTATTTTTAGGTATTGTTGTATTAAAAACCACTGTAATCGATTCTCAACAAATTACTTTCAGGTATTGCGCTTATTCTGTTATAGGTTTAAAGCCAAGAATCATTTGCAAGTATATCAAACACTTTACGAGGTAAGAATTATGGAGTAGAATAAAGGAGAATCGACTCAGATGGGACACGTCGAAAGTGTCCAGCTATAAGCAGTAAATAATAGTTCAGAAACCCTCCAAAATGGCGCTACCATAGGCAAACGATGTGGTAAATACCCTTTGCCTTTAAATAATACGATTATTCATTAAAAAAAAACCTTGCCCCAGAGTTTTTAGTGATTTTCTCCTGTATCGTGGGTGTAATTACAAACAAAATTCTTACATATACAAACATGTAGCTACCGTAGCGCCACCCTAATTTAAGAATCAATTTACACTGCGGCGGAATGGAAGTGAAGCGTCACGAAATTTACACGGAATACAGAACTTTATTTCAATTATGTAACGTCCAAAATAGTAACGAGTCGCGCGCAGTCCGCGAGCGCTGCCCAGCTTCAAGGGAATCCGAGAACGTTACACAATGTAATTAAAGTTCAAAATGCTGTGTATAATTTTGTTCCCAAATTTCCTTTACATTCAGCGGCAGTGTAAATTGAGCCTAACTATAGTCAGAATAAGATATCATGTGAGTACATACCACTGTCCATTCCTTTACTGTTATTGAAGAGTCTCTGATCGAACATCGCCTCGCCACCCTGCGTCGTCTTCGCCGGCAGTCCGAGAGCGATCTGTTCAGAAATGTCTCGCTCGCGATCTTTCACTAGCTTCGATCTGGAAACGTAAATTAAAGGTCATGAAAATAATATTTATAAACTGCCCCATTAGCCGGGGTCCTGGGTTGGATTCCCATGTCGATAAAAGTGTTATCCCAATAACATCCCAACGACGAAATCTCAAACTCTGGTGCTACTGAGAATTTCATAGAAAAACCAATTTTTTTATAAAATCCTCAGTAGCAGCAGAATTTGGAATTTGTGCCCGCCCCACCTGTATTCCCCGAAGGGTTAGGCAGAGGCATACTAACCCACAGTTCGCCGGTATTTTTAGGCGAGCCTATTGCCATTAACCGGGCACACATCCGAAACTCCGATTTCATATAAAAACCCAATAACGCTTTGACCATCCTGGGAATCGAACCCAAGACCCCTAGCGCAGCAGTCACGCTTGGGACCACTAGACTAACGTGGCAGATTGTCTCTGAACTTTTAGATACGTACCTCTTATCCGGAGCAGCTCTCGCCAAGTTCCTGTCCCTCTGTCTCTCTTTATGTCTTTCAGCTCTTAGCTTGTCTCTCTCAGCGGCTGTCAGTCCACTCTCGTCCACTTCAGCGCTTTCAGGTTCCTCGTCAGGTGGCCGAATACCTGGGATGGGAGATCTAATTGAGATGTTGAAGAAATGCAATTGTTTTCATTTGTCAAGATTGTAAGATTTTTTTTTATAACGAGAAATCTCAAACCAACCTCAAAACGAAACGTCGGGAATCAAATAATATCAATACAACGCGATAAAATCCGTAAAAAGTAGTTTTATTTCAATGTCTAATATTCGCGTAAGTGTCAGAAACCACTATACTAACATTATAAAGCTGAAGAGTTTGTTTGAAAGCACTAATCTCAAGAACCAGTGGTTGGAATTGAAAAATTATTTTTGTGTTGGATAGTCCATTTATCGAGGAAGGTTATAGGCTATATAACATCACGCTACGCCTCTTAGGAACGGAGCAGCGCGGGCGAAACCGCTGGCGGGTCGCTAGTGTAGTTATAAACATCATTAATATGTTTCATCATCATCATCATTATCATGAATATTTGTTATTTTATTTGGTGATGTGATTGAGATATGGGGTTTACAGATACCCTTTTCAGATCGGAAAAGATTTTTAAACATAGTGTGTATGTCTAATATGTATTTATAGCTTTATGTGTAGCTCTGTATTCCCAAACTTTATTCATAAACTCACCAGCTCTATGATCCCTGGCCCTCTGTGCCAACATCCTAAGATGTTCTTCCTTCTTCTCCTTCTCTCTCTGCGCCAATCTCCTCTCTAGCTGCGCGCGCGCTTCGACAGCTTCTCTCGCTTTCCTATCAGCGATGTACAGCGCTTCAGCGAGCTTGGAAAAGTTCTCGTTGATGTGGACTTGTTGCAGACCGCGCCCGTCTGCTGCGAGACGCTTGTCCAAGGGAATTGTGTAACCTGTATAAGAAAATTATTATAGTAACTAGTTACTGCTGCCTGCAGATTCACTCACGTCCCAAAAATATTAACACACTATAAGTCCGATTCTAGGCGGCGTATCAAGATGAAACATGCACCAGATTTTAAGTTAGACCTCTAGCAATACATCGGTGATAACTGCATTCAATTCCATAGTTTTTGCGTGATTCGCGTACAAACATACAGACAGACAGACGAAAAATCTAAAAATTGCTTCTGTTGCTCTAATATGGTCTACATTAGTTTTATTAGTTTTTCTTTAATATATATTATTATACTGTACAGACATCGGCCTGTTACAATTTTATTATTGATATAGATAATAAAGAGTTAGTTGTAATGCAACTTTCCCCTTCCAGTTTCCCTTGGGCGCCCGGGTCTTACTGAAGGCAACACAATTTTATTACTAGCTTAATAGTACATAGTGAATTATAATATCGTCCTTTTATAATTCAGACAGTAGAAAAAGATTCGCTATTACATTGCAGTATTAGATTAATATAAAGCTGCGCTGTTTTTGTGTACAACATAGGCAAAATTTAAGAAATTCGGCAAACGAAATCACTGCCGGAGGTTTGTTGTGATATTTTTTTGTGCACCGTACAAGCACGCGACTGTGACGTCACTGCGCTCTAGTCTCAACTTATCGCCTACAGGTAGTAACTGCCTCATTAACCTAGTAATCCTGAGCGACTACGTCCTGGGTTCGAGGTCGAGCAGTGTTATTGGGATTTTTTGTGAAATTATGTGCCCGGTTAATGGCAATAGGCTCGCCCCCTATTACATAGGACCTAAACATACTGGGGAACTGTGGTTGTACATTTGTAGGTGTACACATCTCCCTATGCCTTCGGGGAATACAGGTGTGATGGTATGTTATAAAGGGTATTAAACGAAACATACTGTGGGGTATGTCTAGGTATCTATAAAGTATCTGTAAGCTTTACTCGACATGGAAATAGAACCCAGCTGCACTGCATTAACAAACAAACCTTTTTTCATATAGTTTTATGATGTGTGAGTTTTAGGATGGTATATTTTAAGCCGGACTATACATTGAACTGGGGGGCCGTAAATCTGGGATGCTGGCTGAGGGGATTTGCCATAGTCACCATGCTTGGTAGGCGGATTGGTGACCACAGTTCCTGGAATGCTAGCACTCTTTTTTTTGTTTTTAAAAAGCTTACTAGCAATGTGGGTCTCACATTACTAGTATTCTTGTTAACCCCTCGTGCTAAGCTAAATGCTTATGTTACAAGTGAGTTCACGTCGGTAGTGCAATGGGTGAGATTCAAACCAGCAACCACATGATCGCAAGTCCTAGTCATTACTTTAGACTACCAACCCTTTTTTTAATTATTCTGAATGTAGGCCACGTTCAGAATAGGCTGATATTCTGATGGATTGAAAAGCAAGTTTACCTTTAGCGTTCTTCCAGTGCGAGACACAAGGAGGCACTTTCCAGTCCCGCTGCTGTTTGACGGAGACGCGGCGCGGGGGCGAGTGCAGCACGGGGGCTGGGGGCGACGGAGCGGCGCGAGGGATCTTCTTGTTTATCTGGAACCGGGGAGGCTCCATGGGGTCTGATTGGGCTTCTACCATCCTGATAGAAAAAACAAGGTTGTTGGCAGTACTACGAGATATATATATTTTTTAAATCAATCCATAATTTAATAGTAATAGACAACAGAATAGTCATTGCTACTAAAATCTGAACAAATAAATAAAATTGACGTTTCTTTTTATAGTGTCAAAATAGCAGATTTTTAATTCTAAATGTATGTGAGTGCATATACAGTACTTTTAAATAAAAACTACTTTTGTCTGTCTGTTTGTTCCGACTAATCACCGAAACGGCTAGATCGATTTTGACGAGACTTTCACTAGCAGAAGCTAGGAGAAGCAACGAGTAATTTAGACTATTTTTATAGTAAGTAAATACTAGCAACAACAGTTGAACAGCTACTTCCAAGGTAAATCAAGGCACAAACCTGATAACTCTTTGTTTAGCCCCCGAGTTGAACTGTCCGCCTTGCTGCGCTGGCGTGTATCTGATGTACTGCGCGGGCGCCTGTCAATTAAAGGTACTATCAGCGCGATTGGTAATGACATGTTCTTCTTTTTTCTTGAGAAGATTATTAATCTTTGCAGGTTCCATGGGCGACGATGATTACTTATCATCAGGTGGCTCATCTGCTCGTTTGCTGACGTCTAAATATATATTTTTCGTGAACCAGTTTTACGTGGCACAATTGGTTACAACAATGTTGACTTGTAATAGTGTATTTAATAAATCTATTTACAGAAATAAACATCATTTAATTGTCATTAACTGGGCACAAATCCCAAATTCCAAGCTGCTACTGAGAATTTCATAGAAAAACCCAATTAGACTTACTGGACTTGGGAATCGAACCCAGGAGCTCTAGATTAGAAGTTGCGCTTACAATCACTAGAATATAAAAAAATAACAGCAAAAAAAGTGCAAACATTTTCAGTAAATGGCTTTGCTGAAATCCTTAATATACATGGATTTTCAACTCACAGCTTTGGGGGCAGCCTTCACAGGCATAGCAGCGGATATCTTAGCATTTGTCAACTTCTCCAAGGCTTGCTTGGTCTTCTCTGTTATGTCCTGAATATCTTCATCATCAGGCTTTTGTAGTGTCGGGTCATCTTCAGCAAGAACTTCTGATGGCAGCAAATCCGTCAGTTTTGAATATATAATCTGAAAAAGAAACAACAAATAGCATGAAAAATAATAGTTGAAGAGGTGGTTGGTTGGTGAGGTCTTTCAAAAAGGTCAGATGAGCAAATTGTATTTGCAACTACATCTATCAACATGGACAACACATAAGAAGTATGTATCTCTCATAAATAAAGCTTGTTAATGTTCTTTGCATTATGTCAATGCAAATAAAATTATTTTCTTTCTATTTAGGTATAAGACTACAAATAGAATCATTTTGGTTCTAAGAATTATTAACAAAAACCTGCAACGAATTGCTGTTGATGTTTTACTTATCAATATTACTTTTAGATCATTGATAAAACAATTCAATAAACATAAATTGATATTACCTTATCAGCACTGTGCCCTTGTCTTGCTATGGCTGAGTATTTAACCCGTCCAGACTCATCTAACTGGACTGCTAGGGCATTGGAGGTGCTCTCCTTGCCTCTGGCACCCATGCCAAGGGGGTACTGGGCCACATGGATCTCTGGGAAGGCACCACCATCTGGAAAAAACATACATATGTTAACAAATGGTTAAAATAGTTTGAGATCAATTTTGAAGCTTCTTTCTTCTAGAAACAAGTACTAGTACTAGTAGGGTGTCAAAGTACCTATTTTGTTAATTTTTTCTTGTTTACCTCGACAACCCAATGTCTTTTACACATTTTTATACCGATAGGGCTGTTATTATGTACTTGTGGATGATGCCATTTGTACTTAGATTTTTGGCTTCATAGATGCATGGTTTTTATGTAATAGTGGCAGCCGGAGGGGGTGGGAGGGGGTAGGGTTCATGACCACCCCCAAAATTGTACATGTTTAATTGACAAAACTTACTATTACTTAGTCACAAGTACCTACTCTCTGACTATGATCCCCCCAGTCTTTGGCTGAGACCATGCCCGTTGCTTCTAAACATTAATTACTACAATTATAGGAGATTTTATTATTTATTTGCTACCAATATGTATAACAGTGCATAGAGCAGAAACTAATCAGTGCAGCTACACAAATAGTTACAATTTTTACAATTAACAGAACTCAAACTTGCACATGGCAGTTTGGTACATTGTAGCAGTGTTTACTTGTTTACATAGTTGACTACAGCAAGTGATCATAGAAAAATGCAAATTTGTTAGAGTCCTGTCTGCAGTTGTTTATTTTTGAATAGACTACTAAGCCTTATAAAAACCACAATATCTGACCTCCAAAGTCTTCTTCGGCTCTTGGTATCCATCCTTTCCTCTGACCATAAGGGGGTACACTAGTTTGTGATACAACTAAGGCACTTCCGACGCGCTTTGCCTTCCGCTCGTCATCGCGGTCCCACACCTGCTGTGTGGGCGCTGGTAACAAGCTGAAAATACGTTGATTAAGCACATAATACATTATTTAGATTTACAGTACACTTGACATTTTATACTTGGGAAAGGTTATTTTTTGTTAGTTAACCTTACTGAAAATTAAAAAAGAATAATAAGGTCTTCAGGGATATATTCCGTTGTTTCTGTCGCTTATATTGCGAAATTTAGATTTCTCCATGCAGTTTATTAAACTAAACAAGGACATGATTTTGTCAACACGTTAACGAATTCTGATGAGTAATGGACAGTCAATAAAACTAATAGCAATAAGGTATATTTAACTGCCTGAAAGATATCTCGACACATATAATTGGTTTACTATTGATTTGCTGTGTAAAATTAGAAATTAAATTAAACCCAGCACAACACACCTCGACAACGACGCCATGTTGTTTGATTGATGACTTTAAAAAACATCGTTCAGAAACTAGAAATACTGCTATAAAGAAAATAGGTAAAATATTCTTATCTATCTATCTATAATTTTATTCTTTTCATATTATTACATATGTATAGGTTCTAGATTTCTATTTTTATTCTACGCGTGTGTAATATGGTAAAATGATAAAAGGTCATGGCACATTATGCAGGCACCGTAACGGCACCGTGCCAACCCAGCGATTAACTTTTCATTTTTGGACAATTATCGTTTGCCGTATAGTATGTTTATAAATTTTGTCGTCGAATATAAAAAGCCAACGGCGGCGGTGGCAAGTTTTCACCTACCACCGCGTTGTTAGGTAGTGGCACGCACGTTTCAAGTTTGCGGACCGTTTGCTTACAGCCCACCGATTGCGAGCCGCCCACCAGGCGCCAGCAAGTTGCACATGCTATATATAATGTGTATTATTCGCAATGACACCTCGCAGCCGGCGCGTTACCTTATAACTTGATGGCAACGCGTGGATAGCGCGCTGGCGGCTAGCGGTAGCCAATATCAGCGCTGTGCTGCAGTTGTGCCGTTACGGTGCCGGTACAGTGTCCACTGACCTTTAGGATCAAGTAAAAACTGTTCGTTTCAGGACGAAATATGTATTTTTTAAAATTAATTGTAAGCTGGCTATGTTTTTTGATTCTTTCAGCCAAATTATATAGTAATTTGGTAAAAAACTTCATATTTAATGGAATTTGAACCATTTAACAAGGACTATGCTACAAATATATAATTGACCCATAAAGTTACAAATATTTTAGTGGATTACGTGGTTATTCATAAACTGACCATAAAAAATGGTGGAGAAACTGTCAAATTCGTATATAAATGAAGTAGGCTGCGAACGTCCCCCTTTTATAACCTCAAAAATGCGCGAGAAGTATTAACATTCTGATGGTGAAGTGAGCTAATTTTATCATTTAATTGGTGTTAAAGTGAACGGATTACCACAATGCCTTCCAAAAAGAGAAAATACAATGCAAGGTTTCCCGCTGTAAGTTGAAAAATTTCGTAAACAATCGCAACAAAGAGAAATTTAGTTTTGTTTTCGTCAATAATTCTAAGAGATTGGTGATATCATGACATTGTTTGTTTGTAGGGGCGAATCAAGAAGATTATGCAGACTGATGAGGAAGTGGGGAAAGTTGCCCAAGCTGTGCCAATCATAATCTATATCCTTTTCATATAGCACTGTAATATTTTTATATTGAGTCGTTATAAAGTACGTACATACGTGATTCGGACGATTATTTAATCATTTAGGCATCTATTACCACCATACGTTAAGATATTAATTACTTATATGATAATTAAAAATATTTCTAGAAAAACAAAAGTTATGTGTAACCCTATTAGTGGTTTATGTAATCACAAACTTGTTTTTTACATTTGTTTGTTTTATATTGGCTTTGGGATTTATTACTGCTGTCAGAATAAAAATGGGATGGCTGTTCAGAGAAATGCCTTGGCCACTATCCAAAAATATCTTTTGCATAGTTCAGTTTATAAGAAAATTTAATTGATGTGTAAATAATCTGAAAAAAAAAGAAACAGATAATGAGTGTCAAATTTTACATAAACAAACAATAGTTTTTTCCTAATGTTATGGTTGTAATGACATGCTAATTTTCTCATCATAATTAGCATGTGTAAACAATTACTATAAATGACCCATGACTGGAATTACTCTAATGAATTTAACTTGCTTTTTTGATGTCTTATTAGCACGATATTTTTTATATCAAATAGGCTAGGGTTTTTTTTTTTATTCGTGATAGGCTTACGCTTGACCGCCAGTTTGCCTGATGTGTGTGTGAAGTGATACTGTGATCTACGATGGAGCGGGTTTAGGGTTTCACCTCACTATCTCCATAGTTGGCAATATTATAATGAATTCTTACACTTATGCCAATATTAACCAAAGAAATAAATCTACTGTTTAAAGATTATATAGTGTTATACTGATATTATTAAATTATGATGTTTTGTACCCATTGTAGTGTTCTAATAATGAGCGCTCAAGTCTCAGCCTCAGCTCTCATTTTTACAACACTAGTCCATGGTCTTGGGCCATGGATGCTGTAAGGGGTTGTAAACATTGAAATTTTGTAATATTAATGTCATAAGATCCATAAAAAGTAGTTTTATTTCAATATGGAGATATTAAACTAACTGACCGACTACATACTTAGTTATTTGAAACATTAATAGTGATATAATTATTTGCTTTTATTATGAATGAAATCATTGAGTGTCATTATTTAAAAGGAGTCTTGTCACCCCAAAATCATCCACTAATTATACTATTATAATTTTTTATCTTGTCAGCATAATCTATACTATTATAACACACACTTTAATTAAATAACTTGTAACAAAAAGTAAAACCAGAGGCATAAACAAAAGATCCGACCATATCAAAGGCACCAACTTCCGAAACTGCTTTGCACATAACATTATATTTAATGTTATTGAAGGTGATTTTACTTTTTGATGAAAGTTATTTTATTACAACATCTTGAGTAGCGAGTAGAATTTTATGTACTGTATGACAATGTTGTCATTAACTCGGTTGGTATGTGTGATCAGATCTTGACCAAATTTATATGGGACCACTTAAGGAATATATGGGAAGTATACCCTTTCAAACAAAAGATTTTTCCAAATTGGTCCAGCCGTGTATGAGTAATCAGGGAACATACATAAAAAAAGATTCCGATGAATTCTTCCTTTTTTTGAATTTGGTTCATTATACAGCAACGTTAACGGACCACAGTGCCCAAGACAATTAGTTACTATTATTAAACTGTTACTCAAAGAGATATTTCAATACACCACCGTTAAATATTTATTCTCCTCCAAAATATTTCTACTATTGTATTAAAAATTAAAAATTGTATGTGTCACTAATTTAATTGCCTCATTAGTCTAGTGGTCCCAAGCGCGACTGCTACACTAGAGGTCCTGGGTTCGATCCCCAGGTCGAGCAAAGTGTTATTGGGTTTTTCTATGAAATTCTCAGTAGCAGCTCGGAGTCTGGATTTGTGCCCGGTGAATGGCTATAGGCTCGCCCCCTATAACATGGGACCTAAACATACCGGCGAACTGTGGGTGTATATTAAGTACGCCTCTGCCTAACCCTTCCGGGAATACAGGCGTGATGGTATGTTACTAATTAAATTTAGGACATTTGCGCAAATATTATGTGTCTGCACACTACAATAAATGACCCACATTACTGTAATTTCTATGGGTGTGTGGTGTTGCCTACACTTAGATTAAAACCAAAAATAAACAATACAATAGATATGTCACCTAAGTATATTTTTACTTATTATAATTAAGCTAAAAAGTTTGTTTGAACGAGCTAATATGTGGAACTACCAGTCGGATTTGAAAAAAAAAACTTGTATATGATAGCCACATTCATGGGGAAGGTTATAGGCGGTTTAACATCATGCTTCGACTCTTAAAAGCAGAGCAAGCGAGTAAAACCGCAAGACACAGCTAGTATGTCATATAACGTCATAATAATGAATCGTTAAAGGCAAATTCTTGCCCGACGACCGCGGTTTCACCCGCGTTGCCCCGTTTCTAAAAGTCGTATCGAAATGTTTAATAGCTTAAAACCTTTCTCATGAATCATTGTCTATTGGTGAAAACCGCATCAAAATCCGTTCAGTAGTTTTAGAGTTTATCGCGAATAGACAGACGTGGCGGGGGACTTTTTTTATAATATGTAAGGATAAGAATACTAGATGGTTACCCGCAATGATTTTGGTTTACCCAATTTCCACAATAATTTCCCGTATAAGTGCTATGTTTAAGGAACTCCCGTTTAATGTTTGCTTATCCTTACACCTAACAATAGTAAGGATATCACTTTGTTGTCCGTCCGTCTGTCTGTCTGTTAAGACCCTTTATCTCGGGAACGCGTGGAGGTATCGAGTCGAGCCTACGGTCCCTTTAAGCTGTGAAAAAATCAAACTTTTAAGTTTAAGTAAAAAAAGATACGGCCGGCCGTTTATGCCGCAAAATACGTATAATTCTACACTCTCAAAGGAATCGAAATTTATAGGGTATTTTCCGTTGACCTAGAAATGTATGAAATTGGGCAAACTATACTGTCTTATAGGGAACAATCTGAAAATTATACTCACGCCTTTCTCCCACAGGGGTAGGCAGAAACTATAGACTGCGACTTGCTAGGATTCTTATATACCTACTTCTTTTGCTTCTTCCACATTCATACATCTTCTCATACATACACGCCGGTTGCGAATGCTACGCACCTGACTGTATATAAGTAGATATCAAGGACTGTCAACAATTTATTTGGAAAACTGAGGTTTTCGTAGAAAAAACCCATTAATATTGCTCGTACTGGTAATCGAACCCAGGACCTCACCCTGGTCAGCCATGCTTGTAACCTCTAGACTAGTGAGGCATTCTGTCTTTTAATTCTTGATAGGCTTACACTTGACCGCCAGATCGCCTGATGCTAAGCGATACTGCGATTTACGATGAATAACAAACAAACAGAAAAACAGATTCATTTCATTTATTTTTTTTCATTTCCTTTTTAGGGCTCCGTACCTCAACAGGAAAAACTAACCCTTAAGTATAGGATCACTTTGTTGTCCGTCCGTCTGTCTGTCTGTTAAGACCCTTTATCTCGGGAACGCGTGGAGGTATCGAGTCGAGCCTACGGTCCCTTTAAGCTGTGAAAAAATCAAACTTTTAAGTTTAAGTAAAAAAAGATACGGCCGGCCGTTTATGCCGCAAAATACGTATAATTCTACACTCTCAAAGGAATCGAAATTTATAGGGTATTTTCCGTTGACCTAGAAATGTATGAAATTGGGCAAACTATACTGTCTTATAGGGAACAATCTGAAAATTATACTCACGCCTTTCTCCCACAGGGGTAGGCAGAAACTATAGACTGCGACTTGCTAGGATTCTTATATACCTACTTCTTTTGCTTCTTCCACATTCATACATCTTCTCATACATACACGCCGGTTGCGAATGCTACGCACCTGACCTTTTTGAAGGATTTCGCCAATAAGATCGGCGTATGTCCTTCTAGGGCGACCTCTACCGGCGCTGCCGCTGACAGTCGCCTTATAAATTCCTTTCGTTAATACAAATTATACATTTGTAATTAAATCATAAAAACCAATGTAGGTTTTTATGCACGGAACCCTCGGTGGGCGAGTCCGCCTCGCACTTCTGGTCCAGTTTTTATTCTTGATAACAGTTCCATTTATGTTCGAAATTCGCGTAAAATTCTATACAGTTTTATCGATTGCTTCATCTGAGCTGTTATGACCTACTTTATAAACAACTGATACATGGACTTAATTTTATTTTAATAGGCATAACATTTACTTATATGGGAATCCATAAAGATTACATAATATTTAATACTTACCTATACCGGTTTATTTAGCTCCTGCCCGCGACTTCATCTGCGTAGACTTCAGAATTGGCCTATGTGCTATTCCAGACAGCGATAGATTATATCTATCGCTGTATTCCACTCACCATTGCTGCCCGACTGGGGAAGTACTTCCACCTTGCAGAAAATCGTAGCCAAAAAACATAGCTCCGTGCTATGTTGTGTTCCTAACAGTGAGCAAGGCCGCCAGAGCTCCGCGAGGAAGCGTTCTGTTGACAGTGGGAGGGACCGGTGGTGTTTTGTTACCGCCGCTGTCATGCATGGCAGCATGTCTCTAATGCTGCCAGCCAAACTATTCCTCCTTAGTTTACAGGGTCGGCAACGCGCGAGTGATACCCCTGGTGTTGCAAGCGTCCATAGGCTACGGTAACAGCTTACCATCAGGCGGGCCGTATGCTTGTTTACCACATTAGTGGTATAAAAAAACATCCATACATCGTCACAAACTTTCACGGTTATAATATTAGTAGCATTATATTATTAATTAAAGAGGTCGAGTGTTATTGAGTTATTATATAGAATCCTCAATAGCAGCAGATTTTCGTGCCTAGTTAATGGCAATACGATTGCTCTCATTACATTGGCCCTAATAACGGTTAGGTTATGTAGTTCACCTCTTGGAATTATGTAGACAGGGGTTGTATTATGTAGATAGGATCTTGACTTGAATTTTTGGTTCGGAGACCTTAATTATATAATGTTTTCGAATTGTTCGGAGAACTCTTATTTTCGTGTGTGATCGCTAATGTTTTGTATCACTAAGTACCTAAATAGCGTGCTAACAAATTTGCCCAAAAAGGAAAGCGGTTTCTCTAGTTCAAACAAGCCCCGGGCAAACTTAGTCAAAGTCAAAAGTCAAAATTATTTATTTCAATTAGACCATTAAAAAGGTACTTTTGAAAAGTCAAACTAATTGCACGGTTCCAAAAAGTGGGTCATATGGAGAAGAGCCGGCAAGAAACTCCATAGATACTAAAAAAAACATGATTACAATATTAATCTTTACAACTTTGTTTTAGTCTTTAGTCCCACACCTAGCTTTATTTTCAACGACCCATATCGATCGAAACAAAAGTCTAGGTAATTTTAACGTGCCTGGTATGGTCGTGGCCATTGTCATGAATCCCATGAACGTGGCTTTAGGGATAGGGAAAGCAAATACGGTTTTTAGTCGGTACGAATTGGACATAGCATACATCCTGTGTGAGGACGGGTTAGAATACTGTTCCTCATTGCCTTTCAGATAGGCAGCTCGTAAGAGGAAAAATATCTGACTCGCGCGGTGGTAGGACCTCTTGGGGTCTGACTGGTTGGCGACCATCCTTACGTCGGAGTCTGTCGTAAAGCACTTTGGTGTGTGTTTCGAGGAGAACTCTCCTCGGCTGCTACGGCTCTGGCAGTCTGCAGTCCGTAGGGGCTCTTAAAGATCGGTAAGGCGTCAGCAACTCCTCTGGTGTTGCAGGTGTCCATGGGCGACGTTGACTACTGGTGGTAAGTAGTCAACGTCGCCCATGGACACCTGCAACACCAGAGGAGTTGCTGAAGGTGGTTCGTAGGTAAGCTCGTACTTAATCCATAAAAAAAAAACAAAATAGAACCCTTCCGCCTCCCCAGGGGATAGATGATAAGTAAGAGTCTCGAGAACTTTTTGCACTCCAAAATATAAAATTTTAGTGTAGTTTGAAGGCATTTCGAAGCAAATTTGAAATTTAGAACGGTTCAAAAACTGATCTTTATTTGAACACCTGCTCAAACGCAATAATGAATTCACGTGCGTAAGTTTTATTATTTATAAAAAGAAAAATATTAAATGGATATAAAATGTTTTTATCAATTCCGTAGGCACGTCTCGTAATGATAATTCTCTTCAGTCTCTGATATTAAGTACCTAATATTAGGTGAAGCTAAATGTAGGTAGGTACATTTATTCAATATTTTATCATCGTTAAAAATAAACAATAGATAGAGTTTTCCACTTTTCGCCATAGCAACGGTTATATTGGAATCTTAGAAATTAGAAGCGATGTCTATAAAAGAACAGTAGGCCTACTTATCTCAACCAAAACGACCGTTTGTGACAGTCTAACTATTCTAATTTCAAAATACTTAAAAAAGTTCTTAGTGCTTGTGCGCAGCTCCTGAGAGCGAGGTTCTAACCTAACCATAAGTTCGATTACACAACGGGCAGTGTTATTATTTTCAGGCCCCTCATTTCCATTGAGCACTATGGGCAAATGCCCAGGGCCCCGCGATACATAGGGCCCTGGCGCCTAGTACCCACTGCTTTTGTTTTTTTTTTGCATTTGTTTAAAGAAATAGTCCCCTGACATAACATTGTCCTGAAGTGCCCAAGGCCTCTAACGGGTTAAAGACGGTCCTGATTATTTTGGAGTTTTAGTAATTATCGGATTAAACATCAGCTCTAAAAAAGGATGCACTGATCACTGAAACCTCTGCCGAACGCCTCAGGAAATTGACATACATTCTTCAGAAAACATCATTTGCTTAAAATAAGTGTAATCTAGGTATAAATTAGTTACAAAATAATACATATGCCTGAACTAGGTAATCCTGAGTTTCAGACGAAAAGAGTTAATAAAGTCGAAAATAATCACATACAAAATAAACAACACAAAATAAATTATAGATTAATCACGGGAAAAACAACAAAAATCAAAACAATAAAGTAATTAATGTTAATTTAAGGCGGATCGTTTCGCTGTGCCCGCGAAATTCAAATTTCGAGTGGTTTTTCGCAGTTTGTAGGTCTATAATAAGTTCTGCATTCATGGTAATAGTAATTGCGACATTGACTATACAAAATTCACAATTTTTATCTAAAAGTAGTGTAAAATGACAATTTTGACCAATTACACAGATTGCGCCAAGTTTTTGGCTTGATAAGGATTTATTAGTAAAGGTTTTAGTTCTCAGTTGTGAATGTTGTATAGTTGATGTCGCAATTACAACTGCCATGAATCTAGAATCTTGTTAAAGACCTACAAACTGCGTAAAACCACTCGAAATTTGAATTTCGCGGGCACAGTGAAACGATCCGCCTTAACATTAGTTATTTCTCTGTATTTTCCTAGGACATACTTTGGAGGGCCTCCTGGAGGTTTTAGGTACTTAAAAATGCGAGTGGGTTTGCGCTTTGCGCTTCCCGAGTGGGTCTTCCCCGATATATATAATCTGGGTGTCTTTAAATCACGAATGAATCGGTTTCTTCTAAGTAACCGCCCCATCGTAGATCGCAGTATCGCTTAACATTAGGCGAATTGGCGGTCAAGCGTAAGCCTATCACTACATAGTATAAAACAAAGTCGCTGTCGCTGTCTGTCCGTCCCTATGTATGCTTAAATCTGTAAAACTACGCAACGGATTTTGAAGCGGTTTTTTTTAATAGATAGAGTGAGTCAAGAGGAAGATTTTAAGCTATTTAACATTACGCACGACTCTTAGGAATGGGGCAACGCCGGTGAAACCGCGGGCGGGCCGCTAGTCATGTATAAAAAAAACTTATGTTGAAGGGGATAGATGTTTACTTTTGCATTGTCTATTGTAGAGAAGTAGTCCTCAGCACTCATAAATATAGGGGCGATGTCAACTGAGTCAGATTACTCTCGAATCGTCCAAAATCGTCGTTAGAATGAAAGCCGACATCCGACAGACGACCACAAGTGGAAAACACCGTGACACCTGCATGCCTGAGATATTTTCTCGATGGCGTATGGAATCTGTCAACCCGCAGATTCCTAGCCTAGCGTGGTGGACTGTAGCTTAACGTCTCTCAATCTGAGAGGAGACCCGTACCTAACAGTGGGACGATAAATGGGTGGATGATATGAGAACCGGATAAAAAAAGTTGTGTAGGAATAAAACTGTAGATAAAGCAAGAAGATTCCTATATACGCAGTACATGCCCTATAAAGAGACGGCACATCATTGCAGTCATGACATCATCGTAAAAAAAAGGAAGTGGAAGAGGCATGACGTGTGCGCATTTTGATGTCTGCTGTATATTTTTACATCAATAAGTACTGAATTACTGATCTCAGACGGGGAAAAGTGTTTTTTTAGACTGTGCCCAGCCAACATTCATTCCGGAAATATTTTCCGTATGTGTATTCGGATTCAGGTTATTATAATGAGGTATTGTGAGATTCGTTAATTGTTGGTCATTAACAGACTACAGGATAGTTACCCAGCTTAATCAAGGCTTTCTTTTTAAGTTTATCTACCTACTTAATAGATAATTCTCAGTAACAGTTTGGATCTTATTGTGGATAATAGCCAGAGATTCGTCTTCTATTACATGGGATCTAAATCCTACCGACAATCGGTTGGTGTACATAGGTACACCTCTACCTATGCTATGAGAGAATACATGATTTTTCCACGATTTGGTAGGGTTACTTCAGTCACATGCACAATCGACGACACGATTGGTGTAGTGGTTGAGCGATCGGCTTCTGAGCCACGTGTTGTGGGTTCGATCCCCACACGGAGAAAATATTTGTATGATCTACAGGTCGTAGTTCCGGGTCTGGGCGTTTGTGTATGTGAGAATTTGTGTTTGTAAACGCACACACGATACAGGAGAAAATCCTGATGTGGGGCAACGTTTTATTTAAAAAAAAAACAATTCCCGCCGGGCATGGAAAGCCTGGAAAAGCTTTGGATGCGTACTGAGGAAAGACATGGGGAGTGGGGAGGCTTTTGCTCAATAGTGGAACAGTAACAGCTAAAAAAGGGGTGCTAAATAACTGCTTTAAATATGTAGATAATGGACTTTCTAAAATTAAAATTGCGTTGGCAAAAACGAGTATCATATAAAAATTCTTGTGGTTCAACTGCGATGTTGTTGCAGTGAGTCGTGACGTCACCGGACGGTCGCATGCGGATGATACAATTAGTCATGTATACCAGAATAGGACCACGATTACGTTCAGTACACAAAGTGAGCACAGTTTAAGATGTACCATTTCTTTATTGGGAGTAGAGTTCAATCTGGTTTATCATTTTATTTATCTTTGAACATAAAAGGATTGATTGACGTATCATGGACGTTGGTACGCAAAAACAACGCATGTCGTGCAACGATGTTCAAGGTTATGATGTGCTTGCTGTGGTCAGTCTATGGATGGGTGATCAATATTGAAGAGCTTGTAAAGCTGTCGGTTTCGGTTGTCATACGAACATCTATGACAATTATACCACTAATCTTCAACTAATACCACTAACGGTAGTCAGGAACGCTAAAACCCTGACAATCATTTTATCCTTTCCTTGCGACATGGGTTGTGGAGGACTGATGGCAGTAGCTTCGTGTCGAATACTGATATATACAGTCGTATCGGGTTAGATTTGAAGCTGACATAGTTAGAGAAAAACCCTGGACGATTGATGATGTTTTCAATCGTCCGGGGTCCAATCCACCACCTATTTCCGTAATGTTATAGCGGCAACGATAGAGTTATCAGGTTTGATTTAGCTTGGATTTTTTTGTAGCAATAAACATAATAATGTAGTGCAGTGATAGCCTAGTGATATGATCATTTGACTGCCAAGTCAAAGGTCGCAAGTTCGAATCCAAGGCAGGACCACTGACTTTTCGAAATCATGTGCGTATTAATAGTTAATTAACACGCGCTAAATAGTGAAGGAAAACATCGTGAGGAAACCTGCATGCTGAAAGATTTTCTCGGCGGCGTGTGAAGTCTACCAACCCGCATTAGGCCAGCGTGACCATCTGTATGGTCGGCAACGGCAGGTCCTATTTAGAATAAGCGGTTGCCGCGCTTTCTCTCATCCGAAAACTATTTAATTTTGAAACAAAAGGTAGCGAATGTCCTTGCCAAATTTTATCGGAATATATTCAACTATTAAGCGTAAAGAGGTAACAGATACATAGTTATTTTCGCATTTATAATACATTATGCCAGCATCAGGCTAGATAGCGTCCTCGTATCAGGTCAGGGAGAATTAATTTACTTCGGTTGAGTAGTTTTGTAAGAAGCTTCAATAATATCTCTATTTATTTGCTGAACTAGCTCGCTGATATGTAATGGCAATTGTAATGGTACGTTTCCACTGATGCGGAGCTGGGCGGAGTGGAGCGAAGAAGAGCACTGAAAAGGGTCAAGTGTTTCCATTGAAGCGGGGCGGCCACACATTCAAAACAACTCGCTCGACTCCGTTCTGTCCGGCTCGGGGCCGCGTGTTCATACATATATTTTATTTGAAAGTCCGCTCAGCTCCACTTACCTACACTGTTTCCACTGATGCGGAGTGGAGATTTCGAGCACTAGGATTGGGCAATTCACGGTCCACTCCTCTCGTCTCCGCCCAACTTCGTGTCAGTGGAAACGCACCCTAAGGCGGTTCTATGTAAACCAGAGCCTCTAAAGAATTCTTGTGTCAGACATGCTTACCTACGATATTTTCCTACGTAGTGGAAGTAGGGAAATTGCTGTTGACTGGGGAATCTTTCAAGGCAACCTACCTACATGATTGTCATACTTAGATTGATCGCCTCCTTATCTATCAAAAACTAATCTCAATATGTTATTGTCGGCTCTCCATGTCGCACTAACGCTTGTTGATCTGCAAAAATACAATATTTTTATAGAATCTTAGACGTACCTAGTTGAATTAAGAATTTATAATATAACTTACATATCACGCCTGTATTGCCCGAAGGGTTAGGCAGAGGTGTAGGTTCTAATGGACATCCACAGTTCGCTGGTATGTTTAGGTTCCACAACTTCATACTCTGAGCTCCCACTGAGAATTTCAGTCATAAGAGTACATTAGTATAACTCTGCCTAATCCTTTAGGAACTACAGGCATAATAATAACAACACGTCGTGTTACATCTCGTTGTCGTGTGTTGTATGTCAAACTGTCAGATTTATGACTGCAATACAGCAGTGTGTACGAGTATTTAAAGATTTTTTAGCACTATTCCTTGGTTTTTTTGGCATTTCTGTCTGGAGTATTTGGGTTGATAAAATGCTGTTGCGTTCATAACTACTTAGTTTTTTAGCGTACATACTAAAGCACTTAAAATTGATCGCTAAAACACTTAGTGGAGTCGGAAAATCCCCACTTATTGTGCACTATACAAACCAAACTATACTGTACAACTACAAAAATCACCTCTATTACCATGGAATAAAGCCGGTCCAAAGAGCAAACTGTAACTAGCTTGATGTGTCGCCGTGTATACCTAGGATTCTCCGTGCCAATCATAATATTAAAGTTACGGTTATTTTCATATTGCCTAGTTCCGTTTGGTTCATGAAGTATCAGCTCAGAATTTGAAAATAATAACTGCCTTACTTTTCATATGTTTGTCTTGAAAAAGTTTGACTTAAACTCTTGCCTGATGGAAAGCATAGGGAGAATAAGATAGAGCACGTTTGAGTAAAAAAAAATCGCCCATGATAATAATTTGTCTTTGTTTACAAGATAAGAAATAAACTTGTCGCGTTGTGGAAAGTTTTTTCTATATAGGATGGACGGTGCCCAACTTTAGGATTTAGTTTCTCTTAACATTAGGGTTACAAGCAGCAAATCTTGCATGCAAAAAGCCGACAATACAAATGTTGGCTTCATGCGGGGATCGAACCCTGCATAACAGCAGCAGACACTATTTTTGTGGAGTCGTTGCGCTAATGCCATCCAAGCAGTCCGTATTATAATATTGATGTTTAATACTTTTTTTGTGTCAATTTCCTTAACTCAGACCAATTATCACCAACACCGAGGACATTGGAGCTGTTTGTAGAGTCACTCCTCAGTAAAGCGATGCAGGTGACTATGGCGAGGAACGCCAAGACGCTGAGCCCCTCGCACGTCAAACAGTGCATCCTCGCGGAGTCCAAGTTTGACTTCCTTAGAGATCTGGTAAGTGATACGTAGAAGTGGAGTTTCTTGTCGTATTTTATACCTTACTTAGCAAGACCGTAGCCAGGAATTTATTTCGGTGGAGGAGGGATAAGAGATATTAAGTAACAACTTTATGTAAAACTCGCCGTTAGACCAAACTACACTAAAGCTGTTCTTCCATAGGGATAGGCAGAAACTTCAGAACGTCACGAACTACGATTTTTGGATTGAGATTTTGAGAGCAATCCTTTCTATATATAGCAAGTCTTTCATGCATGCTATTTATTATATCACCTTGGGCTTCCGAATCCGATCCTTTCCACCGTGTTATGGGAGGTCAATAAAATAGAAGCCTGCGTATACACCGTTACATTTAAGTCGTTTTAATGCCGAAAGGACGGTATTATACTCATCACTAGGAATAACTTTTACTATGGAACTAACCCTGAAATCACAAAAAAACAGCTGTTCCATACACTCTGACGAGTTCAGAGTACACAAAATGTATGGGAACAGCAATGAAATGAAATGAAATTATTTATTCTGCAAGTAGATCTTTAGAGATACTTTTACTTGTCAATGGTTTGGGGTTTTTTTAGCGAGATGGCTTCGGCATTTCCTAACTGACGACCTCTGAGAAGAAACACCGAAACAAACTCAGAGAATCATGGTCTCTTTTAAAGTCCAGACATGGAAGAACATTTATATGTGAGTGGTACGATGTAGGTTAATGTCTGAAATGGCCTTTTGAGGAAAGAACCATAGCAGCTTTGATCATCATAGTAAAAGTTATTCCTAGTCATGAGTATAATACCGTCCTTTCGGCATTAAAACGACTTAAATGTAACGGTGTATGTCTAGTCGAACTATAGTAACGCTAAATTGTCTTGTAAACTAATTTATCTCGAAAGTTATTTCATATTTGATAAAATCATAAGTACAGATGAATAGTACCTGTTCTCCTCTATCAACTTGGTGCTTGTTACAAAACAAACGCCGCAAAAATATCAGCAAAAAATTTGACGAAAAGGGTTGTGCAAAACATGTTTTATTTACACCAGAAGAATCCATTTAAAGTAAAAACTCAAAATATGAAAGGAATTGTAAGCAACCTCAAAATATTCTTTGTTTAACTTTTTCGAGAGTTTCCCTCAATGTTCCGCAAGTTTGCACGTTTTAGTGAATCCCTACAAAATATATAAAAGATGTAAAAATGTACATAAATGTATTTCAACACTGAATGCCGGTTTAGGTCCGGCGGAGCTTGAATTGCTCACAAAAACGTGGGTAATACTAAAAAGTATCCAAACACAATTTTATCAAATTGTGTCATTATTCGGATTTGGATACCGTTAATCTAGGTTCCTACAGTACCAATTCGTACTACTACTTCACTGGAAATAAACGGCCGGAAATTCGTTACAAACTTTGTAAAGTTATCAATAATTAAATTTGCTTACATTTATTGAAATAAAACTACTTTTTACGGATTTTATCGCGTTGTATTGATGTAAGGTAGCTGTTAGTAATTGTAACATTAAGACGTTCAACAACTTAGTCTACCCGTGACCATGGATGCTGTAAAGGATCCGAAACGTCGGGAATCAAATAATATCAATACAACGCGATAAAATCCGTAAAAAGTAGTTTTATTTCAATGTCTAATATTCGCGTAAGTGTCAGAAACCAGTTTGCTTACATTTATTTCCAACTAGCTTTTGCCAGCGACTTCGTCCGCGTGGAATAGTTACTTTGTTCCCTAGTTCTTCGCCCGTGGTTTCACCTGCGTTGCCCCGTTCCTAAGGGTTGTAGCGTGATGATATATACATTGATAGTTTGAAACCTTTCCCATGAATCACTCATTTTCCCAACATTTCCCTTCACTGCTCTGCTCCTATTGATCGTAGCGTGATGAAAAGTATACTATAACCTGTGGTTTGGGCTGTGCGTTGATAGATCACTATGTCAGTCAGTCAGTCACGTAACGTAAGAGTAGACAAATATAATCAGAAAGCTCCGAACTGCTAAGCTATCGGGAGTTACACGTGTTATTGTGAGTCAACCATAAAAGATAGACATTTGCTGTCGTGGAATATTTTTTATATAATTTTAAGGAGAATATTTCCGTCATACATGATTTCTGTGTAGCTTTAACCATTAAGGCTGCACACGCGACGGAAGTTTAAAAAATGGAGTAAGTTCTCCTGTTTTCCCAACATTTCCCTTCACTGCTCTGCTCCTATTGATCGTAGCGTGATGAAAAGTATACTATAACCTGCCCAGGAGTATGAAGAACAATTGTACCAAGTTTCGTTGAAATCCGTCGAGTGGTTTTTGTTTCTATAAAGAACATACAGACAGACAGACAGACAGACAGACAGACAGACAGACTGACAAAAATTTTACTGATTGCATTTTTGGCGTCAGTATCGATCACTAATCACCCGCTGATAGTTATTTTGGAAATATATTTCATGTACAGAATTGACCTCTCTACAGATTTATTATAAGTATAGATGAAGTATTTTGGACGAAATGGTAGAGTAGGAACCTAGACTAAAGGTATCTGAATCCGAATAATAACACATACATACATACATATTTTCACGCCTGTCTCCCATTGGGGTAGGCAGAGACTATAGATTTCCACTTGCTACGATCCTGGCACACCCCTTTCGCTTCATCCAGGTTCATTAATCTCCTCATGCATGATCGTTGGTTTAAGGTACTTGTAAACTGACCTTTTTTGAGAACGTCCGCAATTTGACTGTGGTACGTTCGCCGAGGTCGGCCCCTTTCAACTCTTCCACAATAATAACACAGTTTGATTAAATTGTATTTCAATTTTGGTATTACGTTTGTGTGGAACGGTGGTTTACGGTGGCGACGACCCTATTAAGAGCGGATGATCCACCTTCAAATAAAAAAGAAAGTGAATACGATTGCCCTTTGCTCAATTTTGGGACAGTATGGGCTAATAATAATACTAGTGTATATTCACATCAGGGCTGTACTATTGTGTCGAAATAGTCATTCGATTTCCATAAATTCGGAATTGTTGATTATTGTCTACTAAATGTATCAGTCCTTGTGACTCTTAGTATCAACCATTCTGATACAATTAAAAAACAAACACCCTCCACTCTAAACGCATATATCGTCGTGGGTAATGATGTGGGCCATGACAATAAATCTTCATTTCATTGTATTTTTTTAATTATTCTTATTTTCTAATTTCCAGGTGAAGAATATTCCAGATGTTTCAGCGGCAGAGGAGAAAGAAATGATGAGCGCCGAGAGTTCGCCAAACTCTTCTAGGTAACATTTTTGACATATTTTGATCAACTTTAGTAATACTAGACATTGATCCGCGCAAAAAAAAAATGCGAATGTTACTAGGTTTAATATTTCTCTATTACCTTTTCACGCCTAAATTGCTGAACAGATTTCGATAAAATTCACCAAGGAGATAGATTGCATCGCGAGGAAGGACATAGTAAATAGTCCTTTTGGGACACGATTGAAACCACGGCAATATCTAGTCTCTTCTAATTTTGATATTTTTTACAGATTTCCAGACATGACATCGACAGTGCCACCACGAAGGATAGCCAGAGAAGATTCGAACAGTTCGAGTAGCTGTGACGTTAAAATAGTATCTATACAACCTCCCCGGGAACCCCTCAAACGGGAACTGTCCTCAGAAATAGACCTGTCCAACAAAGTCATCAAAACAGAAACCATAACGTCAACCTCATTAGACACAGCCATAGATCTATCAAAGAAGCACACAGACGAAAAACCGGTTATTACCGCGAATTTTTACCAAGAAACGTTATTAACAGATGAAGTGCACCATAGAAGTGTTATTAAGCTCAACCCTAAGTATTCAAGTCCTCAGCCTTCCACAAGTTACACGCCCGACCCTCTTAAATTAGATACGGTGCCAAAGCCGCCCATAATAGAAAAACCAATCGTAACACCGAGAACTCCTATCACACCAATAACTCCAATCTTAAATATAGATTTTACGAAAAACTTAGCAAACCCTGAAATAAAATTACTGGATACGACGCCTATTAACGTAAGCGTACCCAAAAAAGAAAATTCGTCGCGACAGATTCATAGGCAAAACTCTAAGGTCAAACCTGAAGTGAAAAAGATTGAAATTAAGCCGGTACAAGCACATCCAGTTGATATAGACAGTTTGAATTCTGGTAACCTACAAATAGACGAAGACTATGATACCTGAGTACCTACCTATGTATGTAAGTTTGTTTTTGTTTTAAGTTTTATTTTTTGCGCGGTATTTGTTGCCCGTATTAAATGTTTAGATGTTAATGTATTAAACGCTTTCTGTACACAGCGATTCATTTAAAGAATGGTGTCTCTCTAGAGTGACGTAACAATTGGTCTTCTATTGTCTGCTAATTGTTGCTTGACAGGTTAACTAACCATTCAAATAGATTACAGACACATTGTCAAATCTATAGTCATGGTCTTATACACCAGGGCTCTTTACGGGCTTTGATTTCCTGAATTAAATGCATTTATTGAATTTTAGCATTGTTTCACAGAGTAAGTAACCAATGGAGTGTCAAGCCAATACGCACGAAATGGCAGCGGTTGTAAAAGTTACGAAAAGATATATCTCGTGAGTTCTAGGTTTAGTCACTTTGTACAGAAAGCTATTGTATTGTGTTTTTACATTCCTCGACCCCTAAGCTTCAATAATTTTAGTCATTCACGCACGATATCGAATATTTGTGTAATTTATTTAATAAGTTTTTTATTATTATTACGAAATGTGGTAATTTTATTTGAACAAATACCATAATTGTTTTAAATTTATTGTTTATGTAATGTAGGTACGGTTGATAAATACCGCGGTCGAGTCAAGTTGTTTACCAATTATTTAGAATATGGATGGTAAGTTTTCAGTGTAAAATGTTTTTTTTTTGTATGTTGAAGTTTGTGAGGTAATCGTAAATGTTATAAGATACTGTAAATATTAATTATACTTGATTGACGGAAATCTCATTTCTTAGAAGAAGGAAGATTATAGAACTCATTTGAATAATTAATGAAATGGTGAAAATGAATTTCTCTACTCTACGCAACTCTAGGAGGCTAATGAAATTAATTTAGAGTAAAACTTTTTATTCTGTTCCAGTAGTGGATCGATCACACCTTCGTTAACGTCGACGAGAATATATGTACAGATGGATCAATCGCCAGTTACTTTTAAATAGCTTTTGACGATCAATTTTGTTAGTTATTTCAGCGGTTTTGTTGAGTTCAGCAGAACTTGTAAGGTCAGGAAGGGCGCGAAGCTTTGAGCATACGTAATAGGTCAGGAGGAAGTTCTTCGTATTCCACCTCAATTAAAGCCTTTTAAGCTAAACTAAATCTTGGAAACAACCTTTGAAGCAATGTATTATTAGAACATCGATCTTGACCAAATCGTACATCGATTTGTGATTTATCTCAAGCATTTACGACTACCAAAACTTTCAACGTATGCGTATAATTCTGTTTTATCTGTCAGAAAGAGATTGTTTATTTAGAATCACATTATGTGTAGCGTATATGTTCCATTGTATAATATTATGTCCTACGTGAGCTTGATAATGAAACGATGACATTAAAAAGGGACTGTTAAGTAATTTATGTGTAGTTTGAAAGAGCCGTTTGTTTGGCAGCGGTGTGGTACCGCTCTCAGTTGTTAAGCGCTGGCAAAGCAAAATGTAAATAAAGAAATAAATGCTATGACAAAATTGAGAAAGTTTTTCTGCCTGCATGGGTATGAGGGAATCGTAGAGTGTGACTGCACGGGGATGCATTGAAAGAGGTTCCAGGAATGCATTGAGTTCTAATGCCTTAGCCACCACCGCTTTGACGCTTTCTAATTTGTGATTATTTCAAAATACAGTACGTACTACTACAGTTCAGTGCTTTCTGGGCAGTCAGCCTGTCTGCTAACTAGCGAATCTTTTACCACGACATGACCGAAATGAGACGACCCAAAGTCTTACGATTTTACTATAAGTATCTGTATTGTATTGTTGAACAACCAAATCATATTTGGGAGCTGAGTCAACTCAAGACTAGAAATCAATACGCAAAAATCGAATCTATCGTCGTGTTCTAAACTCATTCGTGGTAGGAAAACGTCCGTCAACCGAAACTTACGTGTTTTGAGGTGTTGAGGGTCTTGATGTCATAATTACTATCAGCTCCCTTCCACTTTCTTTCCATTGAGGATAGTTCGGGACACATTTTCTGTAATCGGGCTGAGACCATTTGGAGTTAGTCACTCCATTTGCTTACTAATCCGTGTTGTCGTTACTAACTTTATTCTAGCACGGCGAAGCTGAACCTGTTTCAAGTACCTACCTACAAAGTTTGTATCCCTAGTTGAAGAAAATTAGTATCATGAAGTTTTAAAAATAATAAAATGTTAGTTTAGTTACGCACTACACATCTCTCTGTCCGTACCTAATCCCATCTAAAAAATGTCGCATAAAAGACAGACTAACCTTGTGTGGAAGAATGAACCTCAAACATATTTTCATGATCTACAAAACTATATAAGTAATTTGATTTATTCGTATAATTTTAATTCGGTATCTATTTACACAGAGGCGAAGCTCAGGTTGTTGCAAGAAACTTCCAAAAATCAGATTGGTTACAAATGTAATTCACGTCTTTATATCTAACTCGTTAGTAAGTAATCTATATACTGCTCCATTTTCTGGGGTCGGACTCACTCAAACTATAAGCAATATGAGACAGTGTGATTTTTACGAATGTAAGACTATGCGTATTTCGCTAATGAATGTTACTTATATGTTGTAAATTATGATTAAAAATTACTATGAATGGTGATATGTAATTTTTGGTTTTATTTCCTAATGAAATAGTTGTTCCTGCGCTCAGTATCGACAATGCTTTTACGTCTCAATTTTACAATATAATATACACAATCATATCTCCTCCACTTTCATCTCTTATTAACAAAACGGCTCGTCTGATATCATAAACGATTCTAGTCGTTCTAATTACGTGAAATGTTCACTTCGTTACCACATTTCACGAAATGCATAATGCTGCATTATCCAGATAGTAGGTTTGATTTGAATAAACCATCTGCATTAGAAAGAACTGTAGCCTGGTTACTGAAATGAAATTATTATTATTGTGATTTAATCCGAGATTCTAGGTAAAACTTTATAACTAATATGACACACACATGTCAACAAATTACTTGGGCCTAAGTAGGTACCTTGAGGTACACTTGGCAAAATCATAATTTAGCGCAATTATAAAAAATGTCGCTTATTAAGGTTTTTTTTTTATATTGACGAAAAAAACGAATAATAAAAATAAATAAAAATCGAATATTCATCTTAGGACAGCAGTTTTTATAGAAAATCTGTCGTGAGTTGCCTTATCGAAGGCCTTGCAAAAATTTATAATGCCTTTTATGGTCATACAGGAACATTATGGTAAATTGAGGAATTTTAGTATCCTCGTTTGGATTTTCAAATTGAATTTTAAATGTGTATTGGTGTTTGTCTAAACAAATCGCAAAGTACCTAACTAGTGTACCTTAAGTACTTAACAGGAAATTGTTTTCACAATAAAACTAGAAGTGTTTGTCATCATGTAAAAAAATATTTCATTTTATTGTCGTTATTTAAATTAAATTATTGTTACTTAACAATAACAAGTACTAAACTTACTGCTTATAAATACAAAATTTTGAATATCCGCGATAATAATCTAGGTTTTACATAATTTAAAATACAAAAAATAAAGGCCGAAAAGTATGCAAACAAATCAATATTTAAATGTATGAAATATTTTTATTATTGGAAATTGATAACCAATACGTTTCCTTAAAATATTCAAAATTTATTTTGGTCAGCCTCTAAGGAGATTTTAATCGCTGCTTCAAGCACAATGTTTCTTTAATATTATGAACAATAAATTTAAATAGACAGTGAAATATGTTTTCCGGTTGTATTGTTGGCAAGATAAGGGTACAAAAATCCCAAAAAGTTGTTACTTCATTACTTAAAAGGAAAATTTTCCCGCATGATAATCAAAATACTTATTATATTTGAATTTATATTGGTATATAGATTTTAATGGTTTAAATTTTGAGATTCAGCAATCATATCAATAACCAATGGAAGAAATACTAAAATAACATCTTAAAATCTAAAAGGAAGTAACAAAATGGACAAATTTATACCTACATAACAGTCTGTTGTCGTTCTATCACTTAAAGCTATAATAAATCATTATATAAGATCCCGTAGTCGAAGTGTGATGTTGCTTGGTAAACTTCTAAAATGGTCTCTGGTGGGTTTTCCCAATCACGTGGGAGTTTCCCAAAAACTTGGTGGAGTGGAGGTCTACATAAAACCTATATGGTAAATTTTGTAGCCTTGAGACTAATAGTTCCGGAGAATTCTTAATTAGCCTGTGAGTGATATATATTTAACTTTTAAATGTTTAAAGACAATCATATCATGACGTCATACCCTTTCGTATAAAATGTAAGATTTTGTAATTCAGGTAAATCTTTACATTTAGCTTGCTTATTAAATCTATGTTTGGCAATATGCTTGCCTTGAAAGCAATTCAATTAATATCATTTATTCAAGATATTTCTATAGCCCATATCGGGAAGATTATATTATATATAGATATAAGTTAATTGACTATAGATTTTTAAAGTGTGTCCAGCTTGATTGTATTAATTTTATTTTCGACGAAGATCATACTTAATAAGTTTACCAAGCGTCATTAATATTTATATTATATTATAATGTCGATATAAATTAGGATATTGTATTAATACTGATTACATTTATTTATAAAATGGTAAATTGATGGCATTTATGTACATCATTGTGGCATGGAATATAATTTAGTTAAAAACAAAAAAATATTAGACCCGCATTTTATATGCAATATCAAAACTAAATATATAATACAACCGAATAACTATAATAAATTAATGCTAAAAATCATCTAAAACTACCATTTAAAACTATTATGCAAAATGGTTGCATTAGATATAAATATTTTCCTGAAAAACACATTATTTCTAAATTAAATTATTATTACTGAGCACCCTATTTTTACATAATGGTAAGGCACATTATTGTGTTGATTAGAACACTGTTTAATTACAGTTTCAACGGTAAATAGTTAAAGTTCAAAGATTCAGAAATTATTCAGATGCAAAAACGATATTCTTGCCATTTTTAAAATAATATAAAATTTGTGTATTTTTCAACACTGAACCAACATTTAAAACTTATTGCAGTTAAGGAACATACTCTAAAAGGAAGACTGAGTAACATAATTACAGGTTTAAACACTAACATTACACATAATATTACAAATGTTACAACACTAAAAATTAATATAAATTAATAATAGCTAATTACTAAGCAAAATTAAGGAAGGTTTGGAATGTTAAATGAGTTGGCAGTCTTTGTAGATAAGTAAGTTTATTTCAATGCATGAGGTGTGCGCTTAAACAATGACAGTATATGTATGTCTAGTCTTAGGACAAAGATATTAGCCCAATCTAAATTTAATTACAAAAAGGCTTGTTATTTTGTATTTGTATCAATTTTCAAACAATTTTTCAATCAATATGAAGCCACGTGAATGTCGTTAGGCGTGGCCACGTAGAGATCGTGCAGGTGCACACCAGCAGGTGTGACATAGATATATTTGTTAACACAATGATTGGTAATGAAGGGGAGCCACATTTTCAACAATTTCAAGTCATATTGTGTCTAGCATAAGTCTTACTTTGTATTTTCGATTGAAAAGAATTTAGGACAATAATCATTGTTATTAGAAATTCAGCTAAACTCATTCCCTTCATACAAACTTTCGCAAACCTCCAATAATCTTAGCACGGGACTTATGTTGTATGGGAACAAAGATTTCGACACCAGCCGACTGATCTGTAATCTCAACCTTATTAGGACCCTCATTGTATCATCCAAACCTCTACTTCCCCCGGAATCTGATTGCTGGCAAGTCTCCAAAAACTTGGGCCAGTTCCTCCTCACATGTTTTAGAAACCTCAGCAAATACAGCAAGAAACATGTCTCATTACTCACTAAATAATCTAGCAATACATCACTATCATGTGATACAACCTTGAGGAATTCTATAAATGAAGATATAGGATTAAGCATTGGTATTAAGTCTGGGTACATAGAATTTCTATATACAATCCCCACAGTAATATCAAGAGTGCAAACCATGGATTCAATCAGGTAATCATCCTGTTCACTAAACAAATGTATCAGCATTTTTGTAAATGGTGTCTCAGGATGGAATTCCAGGTTGTTTCTGATGAAAACATCTAGTTTTTTGAGCACATCACGAATAGACCTTTCTACAATCTGCATGTCTTGTATTGCATTATAGTCTGAAGAGTCTATTGAACTGTCAGATGAATCACATCGCATTTCTTTTACTGTAACAGCAACAGACTTTAGTACTAATAGTGACATTCTCTGAAGCATTGTTTTGTCAACTTCCCCTCTAGATTGTGATTCGTCATGTTCATCTTCACCATAACTTTGATCTACAAGCTGGATAGAAGATGACAAAGGTGCAACTTCTGGGCCTAAGGAATAATCTCTTAAAACTGTGCACTCATGCCCTAAGAAACCAAAACCACTTCTACTTGTCTGAACCCTAACATCACTTAGTAATCTGAAATCTTTCACAAATCTCACAATGGAGTGTGCTAAGCAGCATATCTCTTCAGGCAAAATGTCTTGGAGAGCTAATGTAGAACCATAACACAGAACTTCATTGAACAAACTTAGTAAATGAGTATAAATAAGACTTGGCAACACTGTATTTCTTAACAAGTCTACAAAGCTCTGTAAATCTGCATAAAACGGCTTGGTGTCTATAACTGAGAGATTCGCTTTTACACTTATAATATTCTCCCATAGTGAGAAAAATGTTAGTATACAGTTTTCAGCATTAGCTAAATTCAGGTACCTTAGTAGAAGAAGCTTCATATTTTTTACTAGCACAGGCCAGTGATGCTCTAGGGTTTTTATTGTTAGGCATTTTATATGCGAGGTGTCAAAGGATTCTGAGTCTGTCAGTATTACAGTGACACACCCATGCTCATTTACCCTTTCTATCCTTGACTGAGGAGGCTCAGGTGATTCAGATTGTTCCATTTCTCTCTGCTCATTGGATGTTAGTTTTAATACTGGCTCATTTAGTCTCAAAGTGGCAGGCCCTTCCTGTTCCGAAGATGTGGATGGTGCACCATGGGTTTGTAAATTTGAAAATGCACTATGTAAGTTACTGTGGGAACTGGAAGGCATATCACTACTACTAGTACCATAGCCTACAGTGCTCCTGAATGGATTATCCTCCTGCACATGCATACCTCCTGCCGAGTTAATGTAACTACTGTCTTCTAAAGGATGCTGTTCCACATCTTTCCACTCAACTATCCTCTTTATTATATCTAGACTGAAGTTTATCTTTTGAACTGTGATCCTATTGATTCTATCAAACAGGTAAATGTTTTCAGCGATCTGCTGCAGCCAGTTCTCATCTACAGTGTCCTTAGATACTATTAAAAAGCTAGCTAGCACTCTACTGGCTACAAATGTTATGAATTTACTCTTATGATCTGCCAATTCAACAACTTCCGTTATCCAGTCATGCCTATTCCTAACAAATATGTCACAAGCTTGCATTATCTTTGAGCATATTGTGCCAGTACCATTTTGCTTTAAATATATATCAAACATAAGTTGCATCGTAGATAAATATGTGAGAGAACATGTCAAAGGCCAGGTAACAATGTTGAGTTGTCGATCAAATAGTTGGGATACTGCTTTCTCATCAAATCTACATAAACACTGACCAACCAGGGCATCCTGTAGTATTCTCAGCTCAGCAAGCAGTTTGTCATCTTCAGAGTTCCAATGTGGTGCAGAGTTGGAGCATGATGGTATGATTTCTACATTAGTGTCACTAGGGAGTCTCAGGAGACTGGAACAGTCAACGGCATCCTCACTTACGGTACCGCTGTCTGGTGACTCACCATTTCTTGATGGGAACTCCTCAGATGTCTCGGCTGGAGGGGTCTCCGAATCGAAAATGTCAGTGAGGACATCCTCCGTCGATCTATCACTTCCATCGTCAATGTCAGGTGCGTCAATCCGCTGTTTCTTCTTCACAGGTTGATCTGAGGCCATACCTTCATCTAACTGTGGTCCACAAAGATGCCCCCTCAAAACCATTAACACTAGTCCTGGTTCGCAGAGAAAACTATAATATGCGTTGTTCACGCACCACAATTGCTTTTATATAGAGGCGATCATCGTTCTGGAAACAAAAAGGTGAATATGAATGCATGACCTTTCCGTTTTGCTACTCAATTACGCGGGCGACAAAGCCTTCGAATTTTTGTACGATTACGACATAGCACGTTGCAACAAACCACAAGGGATCACAATTTTAGAAGTTATTAAAGATATTCACGTAGGATTATACAATATTATCTGATTTATAGTATAAATTCAATGAACTTTCCAAAATATTTTGATGTCACACATACCATTGATAAAACGAGGTTGTTTAAAAGCTTAATAACGCTTATGGTATCCATAAATTATCAATAACCATTCACTGCAATCCAGTAAGACACAATAACAAACAGTTTTATGTGATATTTCGTTGAAAATTATATAATTATTTCAATTACAACTTGTCGAAAAGAACATCGACTCCATTACGTACAAATGACGCTCTATCAATGGAGCATCTTTTAACAAAGGAATTTATGTCAATTTAGGAATAATATCGAAAGATTTTAAAATAAAATATATAAATAATAAATAAAACAATTTTTGTGGTATATTTTTTAATTATTTGTACAACAAAAACTCTTTTTAATTATAATACACAGTAACATGTTCTACTATATCCAGTATTTTCGACTCCACATCCGGTAGAGACGTTGCCAGTCGGATGACTTCTGTATTTAGCAAACAGTGGCACATTTTTCTGAGTTGATTTTTACTTGATTTGGTTTTGTTATAAACATATCAAAAATATAAGTAGTGTAACACAGTAGTATAAATACATAAAGAAATTTAATTTAAGAAATTCTTTGAATATCATGAAATTCTTTGAGCTCAGTAAACAACTTCTAAATGAAACATATTTATATAGCTTCATAGATGATATAAAAATTGTTTTAACAACTAGTTCGGGTGGTTTAAAATTTAATAAGATAAGAATTAAAGAAAATTGAGTATTATTTACTTAGAAAATATACACGTCTTTTCTTTTTATATATACCTATAATATCATCCATATTTGTGGTATGGCAATACTATCAGTGTCTCGAGTAAAATGTCTGCTTTGGAAGGATCGAAAAATAATTTAGACAAAATGATTTAGTAGCCGTAGCCAAAATCACTTAAACTTAACGGAATATTCAGGTGAATTTAATAAAACTACAATTGTGTTGTTGTATAAAAGTGTAAACGATGACTCATATAAGTGTTTTTGCATAACAATCGATAGAAAAAATATAGGTTAAGATCTCAGTGGTATTGTGTTCGGTTCCGAGCGATATAAAAATATATTGAAAATAGAAATGCATCAACGGGATGTTACATTAGCTGCACGCAAGTATATGTTATTGTTTATTTATAGTCGCGATGCGGAAATCGCATCGATATGTCATAGTGATCATTTTTCTTTTTTTGGTTTAAAATGTACTTAAAAGTTCAATTGTAAGGGATTGCGAAAGCGCTCTAGTATTGTGTGACACCCGCAACCTTGTAATCAGTGAATAGAAAGCAGTTGTCGCCTTTAGAATCGTTAGACAATAGCGAAAATCAGTTTTTATTTCCTGTTGACCCTAGCTAAGATTGTCTGTGGGTGGGTAGGAACTGCGACTGCGGCGACAATGCCCTTTATATTAATTAACTATTTATATTAACTTTGAGTTTATTTTCTTGCTAAGAGTTAAATAAATTAAACACTTATTGAGACAGTAGTATTTTTATAATAAATCATAAATGATTAGGGCTTCATTTACTTTCTCATAAAGACAGCAACAACCCTGTGAGTTAGAAACTAATTTCCAAATTTCCAGGAATTCGTAACCATCACTTAAAACTGTGAAATATGGTGCCTTGCCTGAGTACCTTTACAAAAAAAAATAAACAATCACAATTTGTAAATAGAACACTTGTCTTATCAGAGTTATCATTCTGATAGCCCTTAAACCACACTTTTTTTGAGATAACACTAATTAGATATGAAGCTCATACTATTTCTTGTGGAGCAATGATCTCACAGTCTATTAAACCTATTCTTGTTTGTATAAAACATATTCCTAGTTATTCCTTCTGTAGGTATAGATGTGGAAAACAAAATCTTTAATACCTAATTTTATTTTAAATATTAAACCTGGTTGTAGAATAGACATAATTTAGAGTTTCCATGATATATTTTCGTAACTAAACAATAATAAAAACTTACATGTTAAGAAAAAAGTCAAGTCCAATTCAAACAGCCAATACAACCTCTTTTGCAGATGCCAGAGATAATACAATGGAACACACCTATAAGACAGACAAAACAATAAGCTGCATGCCTTAAATTGTTTTTTTAAAAAGTAGTTTTTTTACATGAATCTCATAGGACCTAAGTGTAAGTGTAATATGAAGTGATTTGTTACAAAGTGTTGACATTAAGTGTGTGATAGATGGTTGATGGTGTGAACGGCGCCAACATGTCTGACGAAGAGGACTCTTCACCCGATCGGGCATTGGTACCTACAAACAATGTGCCAGGTAATTTCTACTTTTACTCCTTGGTTTAAGTGCATTACTACACTTATTCCTTGAAGTTATCACTCTTAAGGTGATACATCTCAATGCATGATGAATTAAAAAGAATATTTATTGTTAATGAATATGTAACAAGTTGGAAGTTGATTATAATTTGCAGTAATCTTAAGGTGATTCTTTCATCTACTCTTTACCGATCAAATTCAATTTTCAATTGGTTGGCCACAATTTGTAGGTCTAATAATTCATTCTAGGTTTATGATAGCAGTAATCGCGACATTAACTATACAATATATAATGTACAAAAATCTTTGCTTATAAATTTGCAAAAAACCAATTGTAAGAACTTAAATTGGAATTTTAAGAAATAATTGAGTCTGTCTACCCAATATGCTAGTATGTATGAATAAAGTATGATGTTTTATAGGGTATGTCAAGCATATTTTCAAAGTATTAATATGGTAATAAAATACTAATAAAAATGTTTATTGTAGTTATAATATCTACCTAGCTACTTATATAATGATTTTCATATTTAGTTTCTGTTTGGGTTCACCCAGGCATTTCAACTAGGTAGAAAGTTGGGTGTTATTTACATCTAGGTAAACCTAGGTGTCAATTACAGTCAGTCATTATTTTATTTTATCTAGAAAGTCTAGTCTACATTAGCTTAGGAAAGATTTACAATATTTTCTTAGAGGTAATATCTCATTAGTATAGGTACATTGTATTAATATGCAATTTAATTGTTGATTCTTGGCAAAATGAAACTATTATTTCATTACAATTAGTAATGTTGCACCTAGATAACACTTACTTAAATAAAATTTTACAGTAGACAATCATTTTAATCTTAAACCAGTGTTAAAACAAAGAATTTTAGGTTCCTAAAATAAAAATAAAATCTTTTTTACTTTTTATGATACGACAAAAAGTTATATACTTAATTATAATTAAAAGAAAACAATTTAAATACAAAATACTGATATAATTTGTTTTACTATAAAATTCATTATATAAAAAGAAGCTAGTAATATTATATCCATTCTAGTTATGTTTCTTTTAAAATAAATCTTTAATTACAAACATTTTTAAGTATGAAAAGATAATCACTTCAGTTTGAGAAATCAAATGAGAATTATTTAAGAAATGTAACTTCGAAACATAATGTGTTTGTATCTGATTTTTTCTTATTAGCACTAGACGTTATGCATTAAGCTTTAGCTTAAATTTTGATCCTTAAAATGTCATAGAAAATTCTTATGTGTGAAAAAAAACCGAAAAGTAAGAATAATCAGCAGATCATTCACTGTACCTATGTAGCAATTTTGTAACAACACTCAACCACATTGTGAAACATTATTTCTGCATTCTGTTTATCTGAAAGTGTTATTTATTGAAAGAACACTGCAAATGAAAAATTATTCCGATATAAATTGGCGCCAAAATTGACCAGATCTCCATGCGTCTGTCAAAATCAGTTTTTTAATTCACACCTCTCCCAAGGCCGCGGTATTCAGTTATACAGCCAATTATCTATCTGGCCATTGTAAACTAATTAACATTGCAGGCGTAACTGATTCATTGCGTTACTATTTGTGCTTATGATGTAGGTACACATATATTATTGTTCTTTTTAGTAATGGGATGTCCTTTTTAATTTAGTCATGTTATTTCCTGTTTGATTGTTTGAGTAATGAGGTTTTCGGTGTTAATGCGACGGGACTGTAGTAGATGGTTCAACGACATTTTAATAGAGGTTCATATTTAAAACTAGTTTTTGGCGTTAGTTCCAGGTATTTTATATGTTTTAATGATATATTTTCAGCTTACAGCTGCCCACTCATGATGGAAATTAAAGATGGGAATCTTTAATTCTTTACAAAATTTGCGTCATATTTGCCATGACGGGAATAGTAGAGCTTTTTGTTTTGGTTTGTATCCAAATTGTAGTGTTACCCTTCATAGGAAGCCTTTGGTCTCGAGCCAATTCGGTCATATTGGCCTCCGACTGCTCTCTTTTCGCTATTAAATGCTTTGAAGAAAGCAAATCCATTTTCCTATCTTTATTGGCAAGATAGCGATTCATATACTGAGACCTAGATTGTTTATTTTGGATATTATGAAGTTGATCATTAAGTTCCTGTTTTCTTGGGAAACTTATGACGTCAGCTGGGACTACATATAACATCGCTCTAAGGAATAGGCATCATTTTCCACCCTAGTGAAATTGTGGTAAGGCTTCCGTTCCTTAGGGGACACCCGCGGAATAAAATGTAGACGTACAGCACTACTTAAGCGCTTTGTGGACCCCCGTATTACCTCTCTTAAGTTCTTTTCAGTCCTACAAGTGTTCTAAAAGCGTGCACAGTGTCACTGTATAGGGATTTGGCATAAGTGAGCATGATTTTGCGTTTTCTCAAATTTGGCATGTATATCTTTACGGGCATGCTTTTCTAAAAGGTTAGCAATGTATTATTATATAGGTTGCTTCCTTGTCGCCTCTTTTTGTGATATACTACGCACGCAGATCGATAAGTCGACACCTACTACCTACTAGCTATTCGAGAATACAGTGAAGTCTTCTATGTACTCGATGCCTCTGTACAAATGATAAGGTTCTAGCACTAGTTTCAGTAAAAAACCCTGCGCAAAAGAACGAAGAAACATCGAAGAAGTGTTTAAATACACACATGTTTGATGTTTATAATTTTTGCTGTAAAACAGCATACGGTGTCAACTCAACTGTAACCCATCAAGCATGAATTAACGACGCAAAGAAAGTGATTTGTTTTTAAGCATAAGTTGAAATGGCAGTGGTCGCGTCGAACGACCGATGGCTCATGTAGCAGACGTGTCCCAGCGTGGAAACTGTGGACCTATTGGAAAACAAAGTGATCCTTAATGTCTCACCGACTTTGCGCTAGCCGTGCATCTTTACCGTGTAAACATCGTTCAAGGGGTATTATATAGGGGAGAAACTAGTGCCAGGTTCAGATGGAGCAGACGATTCCTAGTGTGTATTCAGCATGCATTCAGCAGCTATAAAAAGACGAACATTTTGATAAATACCGCACTGCTGAGGATTGCGGAAACATACATTTGTATCTGTTACTTGTATGTTTTCAAAGTCCGCGAAAGCAACACAGGTCTTGTTCTCAAGTGCGGGCGTCGTCTTTTGTAAAAATATTCAGAGAGTCTCGAAACCATACAGTATTTCGTTGTCTTCGGACCTTACGGCATGATAAATGCTGCTTCTTTCCGATCTGGCCACCGTTCTGCTTTGACTTTCATTTGGCTCAATATCATTTACCTTTCCCGACGATACTTCAATTCGCTTGGGTGGTACCAGCTTTATTACTAAATAAATATTTCAGCGTTTACGCTTGACTTGTGATTGAGTTCAGATGTTGCTTTTTATAAACTGCACAAAGTCTGCTGAGTGCGTATTTTTGAGTTATTATATTAGTAAACAGACTCTGTTGTTTATAACGGGAATAAGGAAGAATTGTACAAAGGAGATAAGCTTTGTACTCACGGAATTGTAAAATGAATTGTGGATGGATATAAAGGAAGAGAGAGACTAAAGAACTGATGGATTGGAGAATAAATTAAGCGATGAGATGACGGTTAATAGAGCTGTATGGAGAAAAAGGTATACCTGTTGAGCTGACCCTTTTTTTGTGGTGCGAAAAATCCTCATGGATTGACTGTCACTTGGGGAGGCTGCAGGGTATGTCAAACTCGTAACGACTGAAAACCGCACTTGTCGTCCCTTGCCTTAAGTAAATGGAGACAAGGGTAGAAGGATGATGAAAATACATGTCAAAATATGATCTATCGTCCAATGGCATCGTTTTGGGTAGCAAGAAATGTAAGACGCGTTTGGTACATTGTATGCTTTATTTAAAGCATTAGTTTTTTATTCTATACTAGCTGTTGCTCGCGGTTTCACTCACGTTCTAAAAAAGATCAGCATACTATAAATCGGATTTTAGGCGGTGTATCAAGATGAAACATATATCAGATTTTAAGTTACGTTAGCAATAGTAATGCAGTTTTGAAAACTGCATTTAATTCCATGCATTCGTTTTTGCGTCATACACGTACAAATATACATACAGATACACAGATAGAAAAAAATCTTAAAATAGTTGTTTTGACTGACCCCTATATTAGCTTTTCTTCAATATCTATAATGTATAAACATCGGCACGAATGGGCCGGTTCGACCGGAGTGATACCACGGCCTCACAGAAAACCGGCGTCAAACAACGCTTACGTTGTGTTTCGTCGAGTGAGGGAGGTTACTGGCCCAAACCCCTTTTAAAAGGCTGGCAACGCACTTAACTCCTCTGGTGCTGCGGGTGTCCATGGACGGCGGTAATCGCTTACCATCAGGCGATCCGTAAGCTTGTTTGTACCTTGTCCCATAAAAAAATTCTTTAAAAGTCAAAGTAAAAGTTTAAATGGGAGAAAGGCGTGAGTGTATGTATGTATGTATGTAAAAGTTTAAATGTTTTATTTCAATTACTTATCACCATTAAAATAGGTACTTTTGAAAAGTCAAAACTATCATTTCAATCATTATGTGATCATCAATGATGGAAAAAATTGCCTGGAAGATAATCTACATCTTTCGTGGATAATGTTGAATATACTTAATATGTAATTTTTTGTTTATTCAAAATTTATTACTTAAAATTTCAATTATTAGTATTACACTTAAAATTTCAATTATTATTATTACACTTAAAATGAGTGATTTATGGTTTTCCTCCACGACAGTTAAAAAATCTAGCTTTACGTGTTAATTATATTACGATATACATACTTACATATATTTCATTAAAATCTTAGGATTGGATATGCTATTAATCGATATACATTTTTTTTTCGGGTGGGACAATGCGCCTTATGCACTCCGCCCCGCTTCGGGGATGCGGGACGGTTGTGTCGGGCTCTCCAGGTGGCCAGCATACCGACTAAAACCACCACCACTGCATAGTAGTGGGATCACGGGAATGCTCCGCGATCCCACCGCGGACGTCCAATGTTGGACTCTCCCTGAGGGCCAAGTGTATCGATTGTTTTCTAGTATATATGTACTTCGAATATTCTAGGTAGGCATAGCAAATGTAAAGGAGACCGCGAATCGCAAATTCGTGGTATGCGTGAAAAATTAAGTACCAAAGATTACCTTCTTTTTTGTTTTATACTATGTAGTGATATCTATACATATAATAAAACAGTAAAAAAAATTATCTGTACATTGAATATATTTCCAAAAAAACACACATACACATACCTAGTTCAGCTAAACTATTAGAAATATAGAATAGAAAAATAGAAATGACGCCTTAAAGAAAGTTATTCAGCCTGATCATTTTCTGTTGATGTATAAACCACAGCAGTTTGTATGTGTATTATTTGCAAAATAAGTATACCTGTGCTAAAAAAAATGCTGCCCAACGTAACTATTCCACGCGGACGAACTCGCGGGCAAACCTAGTTTTAAAATAAACTCTATCATGTCCTCTCTACATATAAAAAAATCAGCAGCTTTATAAAGTTTGGTACTTAATTTTTCCTAAACTAGACCGATCTGACACGTGGGTGTCCTATACCCACAATTCTAATAACAAGCCCTCTCGATCTAGTAAAAGATTTACTATTAAAAAATAAAAAAATATTTTTCAGCTTATTTTTTTTTGCCGTACAGGCAGCACTAAATAGTTATTCTCTTCGATTTGCTAATTTCAATACGCAAGAGTTGTTATCCAAGCCATAATTTGCTGTCGCCGTCAAGTTAGCAGTTTTTACTATTGGAAAAAAAAAGTTTGTTCAGCTTAATTTTTTTGCTTTACAGGCAGCTCTAACTGAGCATTAAATTCTCAGAATTGTCATTATATGCTGTATCGCCCCGATACCCTTTTTTGCGAAAGTACATTGCTACCTTAATTAAGCAGTGTTCTCATTTTTGGGTGACCTTCTAAAGCGTAAAATTTTAGTTTTTGGCCCTAAATTATAATAGCTACACAATAAGGGTTTCTGCCGGTTTCACCCTGCTAGCTTTACAGACGTTTATTATTCGTCCATTTAAAAAATATATATTTTGGTTAGGTTATCGTACCTCCTGCGATGTCATTTACTGTATTAAGGTATACTACCAAACTATATGAAATAACTAATGACTTTCTGACTGAATAAACTTCGATTCTGACGTGACTGCATGAGTCTAGAATATGTGTCCTTCACTTCTTTATAATATCGTCCGTCAGATATGTTTATCCCTTTGAGATAGCTTCGTCAAAACGAAAATGCGTGCCCTCAGTACCCAGCTTCCGAATTTCCTATAGAAATCTTTCGCTCAGTCGCGACCGTGGTGTGCTGGACACATTTTGGTTTGTCGTCTATAGGTACCTACTTGACTGTGGCGATTAAAAGGTTATTATGAGATAGATTTACTTGACTTTGGGGGCAAAAATAGACTACCTTTTGTATCAAATAAGTCTTGGGTGCGTGTAAAACGGCGGCTAACAGCTAGTGTGGGAATAAAATAAAGACAGGGGGCTAATCGACGCAAGACAATTTTTTTATTTATTTAAGTGCTCAGATCTTGTCGGCGGAGCAATCGCCACTGTTCTCAAACACAAATTGTCAGAGCGACCTGAGTATCATCACGGGTTCAATAAATTAATTAGCAAATCCTGACCATTTTTTTTATTGAAATAAGAAAATAAATGGGAGAAAGGCGTGAGTGTATTATGTATGTAAGAAAATAAATAACAACAGTTGGTTTTACATTTCGTCACGTAAGTAACACTGCTATAAAGCCTAAATTTGAATTAAAAAACATTGAAAATTAGGCCTTACGTCAAAGTGTTACGTAGTACCTTATTGTAATGTTCCGGGATTTTTTTTATCTCCTGAAAAGCTTATTCGGACTATACGAACATTTTAAAAATAAAGCTAAACCGGTTAACGATAAAAGTCCAGGGTCCGATTCCCAAGTCGAGCACTCTTATTGGGTTTGTTTGGATTTGTGCCTGGTTAATGGCAATAGGCTGGAACCCTGGTTTAAGTAAAAAACCGTTGGTTTAGGTCCCAGATATGTCCATCCCATTAGTACTAGCCTCTACTTAACCTTTCGGGGAATACAGGCATGATGGTATGTTATGTTATGTTATATTATGCTGATTAAACTCTTCATTTTCCCCAAGTGCTGGGCATCAAGCGTCTCAAGCAGATCGAGACGATGTTCATATCGAGGCGGCTGCAGGCTCCAAGGACACATGGGCTTAGCGTCGAAACCCTGGTTGATATGCTGCTGGTACTCTACGACGAATGCTGCAACAGCAGTCTTCGGAGGGAGAAGGCAATCGCGGACTTTATATCTTACGGTAAGTTACTATCTATATCTATAATGTGTTAAAAATACCGTGTCCGCCTCGTGAAGGTGTTGTAGTGTTTTCACTAAAAATAAAATAACTGAACACTGAATAAAATTTTATAAAACCAGTAAACTTAAATGGCAACACTTACGGTGACAGTGACATCATCACTGGTATCTAACTAGATCTATTTGCTAGATTTTGGGGAATTTAGGCACGACAATCGTGAGTTTTAATCTTTATTATAATGTATTTATTGTTTCTCATTATATTTAATATCTATTTGCCTCTTTGGGATCGGATAGGGATTTTTCATAGCATAAGAATAAAAGTCCTGAAAGTGTCTTAGATCGGAGTGGCGAGGCTTGGATTTGGAAATTTGGAGACAAAGTTTCTTTCTGTGAAATAGGTTCAGATGCGCGAGGATGTGCGAGGCGAGAAGGGAAATATTTATTGCCGGTATGAAACCGTCTTCAGCCCTTCACTGAATCGCTCACTAACTGACAGATACTCAACGCATAGACTAAATCGCTGGTCGTAGAGGCTTTAAATTGGATGTTTTTAAATCTTGAAGGGTCAAGGTGTACTGAGAAAGGTTTTTTTTTAATTCAACCGGAGTAAATACGGGTTAAAATGTTTTTTTTTGCTAACTGTATAGGTAGTTCTTTGTTATAGTTATAGTCACCCGGTGGGTGACGCTGTTGTCGTCATCATTTTGGATGCGAAATTGAATTAAAAATAATTTATTTCCTCTGGCGTTGCAAAACGTCCATAGGCTATGATAACTATTTACCATCAGGCGGCGGCTTGGCTGCCACCTATCAGTGGTAAGTAAGTATACAAAAAAATGCAATGAAGACTGAATAAAAAATGTTTGGCGTAAGTAGTTTTACGTGGGAGAGCCATGCTTCGGCACGAATGGGCCGGCTTGACCGGAGTGATACCACGGCCTCACAGAAAACCGGCGTTAAACAACGCTTACGTTGTGTTTCGCCGAGTGAGTGAGGTTACCGGAGGCCCAATCCCTTTTTAAGAGGTCGGCAACGCAATCTTAACTCCTCTGGTGTTGCGGGTGTCAATGGGCGGCGGTAATCGCTTACCATCTGGCGATCCGTCTGCTAGTTTGCCCTCCTATCCCATAAAAAAAAAGTAGCGGATAAGCGATCGGCTTCTGTTACACATAAGGATTCGATCCCCACACGACACGTAGCAAATATTTGTATGATCTACAGGTTGTTGTTTTGGCTATGGGTGCTTGCGTATATGAAAATTTATCTTTGTTTCGTTCTTTTTCCGTTTGGGCGTGGTGCATCCACGATACATGATACTAAAGATTATCCTAGGATTAAGTAACATACAAAAATATGATGTGTGAGAATTTAAGGCCTGGGTTCGACTCCCAAGTCGCCCAAATTGTTATTGGATTTTACAGAGATTTTTAGCAGCGACTTTGGAGTTGTTTTATGTACGTTTAATGGCAAAAAGATCACCTCCTATTATATTAGATCTAAAGCATCTAGGCAAACTGTCGGGGTACATTAAGTAGGTACGTATCTGCCTATCCCTTCGAAAATAAAGGCGTGATGGCATGTTATGTTATTCCTTGTTTCCCTAGATTCCACCATTTATAGGAGAGTGTTACAAATTAACTTTGGCAAACGTCACTCGCGTAATCAATTTGAAGTTTTGACAAATGGGAGTGCTAGGCTTACACGAGCCATATATTCCACGTGTCCTAGTTAGCAAGAGGACAGGGCAACCTATTTATAGCACGTGTTCACTGCGCATCCTCAGAACCATCGATCGATTAAAATATTTTAACTAGAGCTGTTTGATTGGATGTAGATATTTCCTGTATTGCTACTAGAACGCTCGTAGAGGTCTGACGTCTAGTGCTCCATTGCCTCTGGGGCTGGGAAAAGGGAACAAGAGAAGGGTACTCCTCGATTTGAAGGATTATTAAGCGATAATAATGGAAGATATCCAAGTATTACTAAAAAATCTGGCCAGCAAAATGGAGCAGCACCAATTTAATTCCGGTTTAACTTGAAGATGAAAATTTGATTTCAAGGTTCGTGTTGACTTTCAAATTTTCTGGAAACTTCCCATTGTTTCGAAGGTCTAATGTTCTTCGTTTCACAGTGAAGCCGGTGGCGACGGCGTTGAAGAGGCTGCGGCTGTCGCGAGATGACTTCGAGCTGGTGAAGGTGATCGGTCGTGGTGCCTTCGGAGAGGTGTGCGTCGTTCGAGCGTCTTTTATGCAGGTACGTCATTCATTTTTTTTTTAATAAGTTTACGACTGTGCCAGGGCGTAATGTTTTCAGGGTTCCTTTATACCGTTAACGGTTTCAGCCATTTTGAAGGGCGAGGTGTACTGCCTCATAAGGGTTTTTGGGATTTTCTATTCCTTTGTGACCCTCTGTACTGTAAAAGGTTTGAGGGATTTGGGCGGGGTTTCTTTTTTTTAATTCTAGAACTTGTGAGGGTGTGTTTGCGTACAACTGTAGGGTATTAAATGTTATTTGGTCCACATATCGCGTGGGACTATATTAGGTAGATACTTAAGTTAATTAAAGCTTATCCCAGTATTTTTGCAAATAAGCTACTTAAGTATATTTTTAAGCTAGATGATATTAATAGCGCAACAAGTGGTCTGATCTCTGTAGGTCTACATTATTATGAAACTTGACTCTACTAACACGTATACAGGGAGTATACTTTTTATTTCCCTCTAACTAGGAGAGTTAGTTTTGAGTGCACTACTTATAGTGTAAAAAGCTGCTTTTTTTTTTCAAGTTTAATTTTGGCCAATAGCGATAGACGTCAACAATAGCGCAACAAGTATCAGCCTAATCTCGCGCTCTCCAGTGTTTTGTTGGGTTCGGCAAAATATTCGATTAAATTAGAGTTGTTCTGGGAAACCGTTTTTTATTTTTAATGCTTACTAGCAACATTACTAGTACTCTTGTTAACCCCTCGTGCTAAGCTAAATGCTTGTATTACGAGTGGGTTCACGTCGGTAGTGCAATGGGTGGATTTTGAACTGGCAACAACTATGATCGCCAATCCGACGCCCTAGCTGTTAGTTTATATAAGGCAGAAGAAACTATTTTGTAAAATTATTTGACATGCTAATTTTGAAGGCACAGGGGTTGCGGTGTTGCTTTGCATATTTTTGGGAATAACTCAAATATTATAAAAAATATTATAAGTAAGGCTTATAAGCTAAACGTATTCGTTACATTATTTTCCATATAACTTATACATTGATAATGGAATTATGTAGTTCTAAAAAAACACTGGAAAAAAATTTGTACAAATATAAAGTTGATAGCAATTATGTTCTACTTGAAAAATTGGGTGTGACATACAGATTACCGATAGACGGATAGTGATTAGTCTCGTCATAGATTTTCATTTTACATCTTTTACCTGAAATTCTAAAATTAAATATTGTATCGATTCGATAACCCGCGCCAGTTCCCCCCGCCCGTCGCGCCGGTATCCATGGCAACGGGAGGCTTTGTTCCACTTGCAGGAATCGTGTTCCCTCCGCGCACGCGCCGCCCCTCGTTACCAAGGTTTCTTCGGAAAATTCCGCCCGCCGTTCCTCACTTTGCGTAATTAGGTACATGCTATTAAATATTTTTCATATTCCTATTTTTCCCGTCCGCCACCGAGCTAAGTTTACTAATGGCGATTTAGTTTCTCGTAGAGTTTGTAGAATTATCGCAAAACCTGAAAAGTAGTACTTTGTGTAGTTGTGTAGTCATTGGTATTTGTTACCGCCGTTGTCATGCATGGCAGAATGTCTCCTATGCTGCCTGCCCAACAATTCCTCCTTACAGGGTCGGCAACGCGCGAGTATGCCCTGGTGATGCAAGCGTCCATAGGCTACGGTAACCGCTTACCATCAGGCGGGTCGTATGCTTGTTTGCCACCTTAATGGTATAAAAAAAAATTGTTCTCATGGTACGGGGTAGAGGTACTTTTTAGCGCTTTTATAAATCTAAGTACAAAACAAAATTGCGTTCTCAAAGGAACCTTATTTTACGATAATTATTATTCATAATAGATCTTGTCTATTTGACCTTTATTTGATTTACTTAAATATAAATAAGTCCAAAAAACATTGGGCAAGAAAGAATCCTACAAATGTACTAAATGTCAAGTTTGTAGTGACATCTATCGTGCTACTAAGTAAGGACATTGACGTGTAACGACATCTAGCGAGGTGCTGGGTAAAATACACATTGACGTAATCAAGCAATTAACAACTGGATCATAAAGCGAATCCTGCATCACGCTTGCAACATGGGCGTGTCGCGCAATTTACTTAATAATTAATCGTCAATAATATAAACAGGATCCTCCCTTTTGATGGCGGGACCGAGGGATGTTACACCTTGACTCCACAAGTGGGCAAAAAACAGGGGTGTCATACAGCCTTACATTACTACGATGACATCGAAGTTGTTATCGTAGAAATGTAACCTAATGCTAAAGGTTTCAATATTGTCTTTTTTGTTCCGGATTTGTAAAAATAAATATTGTATTGATTCGATCTGCCGCCACAATTCGCCCGCGGCTCCCGCTCGTCGCGACTGGTAGCCGGGGCAACGGACTACCTACCCACTCGCATGTAAACGTGTTTCCTCCGCGCACGCGCCGAGGTTTCAATATTGTCCTTTTTGTCCCGGATATCTAAAAATAAATATTGTATCGATTCGAACTGCCGCCACAATCTGCCCTTTGCTCCGCTCGTCTCGCTCGGTAGCCGTGGCAACGAGCGATGTACCCACACACAGGTAAACGTGTGTCCTCCGCGCACGAGCCGAGGTTTCAATATTGTCCTTTGTGTCCCGGATTTCTAAAAATAAATATTGTATCGATTCGATCTGCCGCCACAATTCGCCCACGGCCCCACCTCGTCGCGCCCGGTAGCCGTGGCAACGAGCGCTCTACCCACTCGCAGGTAAACGTGTTTTCTCCGCGCACGCGCCAAGGTTTCATTATTGTCCTTTTTGTCCCGTATTTCTAAAAATAAATATTGTATCGATTCGAACTGCCGCCACAATCTGCCCTTTGCCCCGCTCGTCGCGCCCAGTAGCCGTGGCAACGAGCGCCCTACCCACTTGCAGGGATATGATATAACATTTTTGAGTCGGACTATTTGTTGAACATCCAACAAAAACCACAATTTTAAATGTCGAATTTCTGATGACGGTCGTATTGGTAGTGCTCGACGTAGGTACATTTATTCTAAAAAAAAAGAGACTTTAAAACATTGTTTTTCTTGTAACATACAATAATTTAGTGTTCATCATATTTATTATAGCACTTACCTTCAATTTATCTTCAGGTAACAGTAGATATCAATTCACTAAAGTGTTATTAGATATTATAATAATGGCATGACAATGACGACGTGTGTGTCGTGATCGACTGCATACGGCGATATGAAAATGTGTCACACTCACAATTTATAATGCATCGATTATATCGGCCTAGCTCGTCACAAACAGGTTTTTTTTTTTTGAGAAGCAAACCGAGCCGTCAACTTAATCGCCTAGTTTATAACTACACATACCATATACCTACTACCCTATGTATCAATATTTATTCAATTTATTAATATTTATCAGCCAGTGGTACTACCTATATATTATTTTTGTATTGTTTTTCTTTATTTATACCTTCTTTTTTTTTTATTTTTTTTTATTTATACTTATATTTAACTTTAATCTCTGTGTTGAAAGACTGATTTGCATCCGTGGTTCTCACCTTTTGAGGTCCACTTGAAAACCAGCGCCAGGCAGCTCACAGGCAGTCTGGCATTTAGCTGAAATGGACCTATTTGGCACAGCCGTGGGACACACAATATTTATTTATAAGATAATTAGTTTAGTTTTTTTTATGCTATGTGTGCAGTGTCCGTGACTGTGTCAATAAATTCTTTTTCTTTCTTTTTCTTTCTTTCTATATGGGTTTCCTCCGCGCATGCGCCGCGGTTTCAATATTGTCCTTTGAGTCCCGGATTTCTAAAAATAAATATTGTATCGATTCGATCTGCCGCCACAATCCGCCCACGGCTCCGGCTCGTCGCGCCCGGTAGCCGTGGCAACGAGCGATCTACCCACTCGCAGGTAAACGTGTTTTCTCCGCGCACGCGCCGAGGTTTCAATATTGTCCTTTGTGTCCCGGATTTCTAAAAATAAATATTGTATCGATTCGATCTGCCGCCACAATCCGCCCACGGCTCCGGCTCGTCGCGCCCGGTAGCCGTGGCAACGAGCGATCTACCCACTCGCAGGTAAACGTGTTTTCTCCGCGCACGCGCCGAGGTTTCAATATTGTCCTTTTTGGCCCGTATTTCTAAAAATAAATATTTTATAGATTCGAACTGCCGCCACAATCTGCCCTTTGCTCCGCTCGTCTCGCTCGGTAGCCGTGGCAACGAGCGATGTACCCACACACAGGTAAACGTGTGTCCTCCGCGCACGAGCCGAGGTTTCAATATTGTCCTTTGTGTCCCGGATTTCTAAAAATAAATATTGTATCGATTCGATCTGCCGCCACAATTCGCCCACGGCCCCACCTCGTCGCGCCCGGTAGCCGTGGCAACGAGCGCTCTACCCACTCGCAGGTAAACGTGTTTTCTCCGCGCACGCGCCAAGGTTTCATTATTGTCCTTTTTGTCCCGTATTTCTAAAAATAAATATTGTATCGATTCGAACTGCCGCCACAATCTGCCCTTTGCTCCGCTCATCTCGCTCGGTAGCCGTGGCAACGAACGATGTACCCACTCGCAGGTAAACGTGTTTCCTCCGCTCACGCGCCGAGGTTTCAATATTGTCTTTTTTGTTCCGGATTTTAAAAATTAAATATTGTATCGATTCGTTCTGCCGCCAAAATTCGCCCGCGGCTCCCGCTCGTTGCGACTGGTAGCCGGGGCAACGAACTACCTACCCACTCGCATGTAAACGTGTTTCCTCCGCGCACGCGCCGAGGTTTCAATATTGTCCTTTTTGTCCCGGATTTCTAAAATTATTTTTAGAAATCCGGGATTATTTTTAGAAATATATTGTATCGATTCGTTCTGCCACCACAATTCGCCCATGGCTCCCGCTCGTCGCGCCTGGCAGCCGTGGCAACGGACGACCTTTTTTTTTTTGTTCGCGGAGGAAACCTTCAAAAGGCTGCCGGCCTACTGGGGGTTAGGCCGGGGTGTGTGGGATTCTTACCGCACTAAAACCCCCCCGGTGGCCATCTTCAGCACAATATTGGGAGGATCCGGGAACTAAGTTTATTCTTCCGGAAATCCTTCCTGTGCCACGCCTATAAGCCCGTCTCAGGGACTCCCTCAACCATCTCTGTGCAATGCACACGGTGACACGTGACCACTACGAGTCACCGTCGTCGCTGAGGTCGCTTAGTGAACGCCCAGAGCCCCCACTCTGTGTGTCCGCGACCCCAGAAGCCCTCCGCAAGTCTTTTTAATAACAACAGGCAGAGGGCTGCCGCATATAGCCCTAGATGGGCTAGACATCGGCGTGACTTCTACCCCGAGTGGGATCGGCCCTTTCACGATCCCGTTCGGCAGCCTCCTTCTGGACCATAACGGTCTCGTAGAAGGAAACCTCAGCCCTCCAGTTTGTTCTCTCTGCCAACATAGCTGACACTACCGCTGACAGCGAGAGATCCGACCCTATTACACTGAGCAGGATCTGCCGCTCGGATACCCATGCAGGACACTCGTCAAGCGTGTGTTGGGCAGTATCTCGGTCATTACCGCAATGGTGGCATTTTGGCGTGGCCTCGCGTCCGATCTTATTCAGGTATTCACCAAAACAACCGTGTCCGGTGAACACCTGAGTAAGCCGGTAGGTAACGCAATCGGTTCTACGCAGCCAGGCCTCAAAACATGGGAGGATGGCTTCAACCACCCGCTTTTGCGCAAAATGCGGCCCTAATAGCCGCTCACGCCATTGCTCGAGCGAGTGTTTTCGCTCATGTCGCCTCATCCTTTCGAACGCCCTCGCGGGTGCACCTTCTCCACTCTGGCGGACAGAACGAATCTGGTCGTAGACCCTTGTATCCAGGCAACGGACGACCTACCCGCTTGCATGTAAACGTGTTTCCTCCGCACACGCACCGAGATTTTAATAGTGGCCTTTTAGTCCCGGATTTCTAAAAATAAATATTGTATCGATTCGATCTGCCGCCACAATCTGCCCTTTGCTCCGCTCATCGCGCCCCGTAGCCGTGGCAACGAGCGCCCTATCAGTGGATATCACAATTTTTTGGGCTGATGTCAGCAGTTGGTTGCCTGCTAAGAAAAGTATCGGTAGGAGGACTCTTCGGACGGAGAGATACATAGCTTGATCCTCCACAATTTCATAGCAAGGATGGTTAGTAATGAGGAAAACGAATGTCACATACAGCCGTACATTACCACGAAGACATCGATGTATTCCATATTGACCTTTTTATCCCGGATCTCTAAAAATAAATATATCGATTCAATCTGCCGCCATATTCAGCCCTCGACTCCCGCACGTCGCGCCCGGTAGCCATCGGGCGGGCTACCTACTCGCAGCGACACGTGTAATCTCCGTTCACGCGCCGCCCCTCGTTGCCAAGGGTTTCTTAGGAAAATTCCGCCCGCCGTTCCTCACTACGTAATTAGGTACTTGCGATTGAATATAAATATTTTTCATATTGCTGTATTCGCCGTCGAGCTAAGTTTTTACTGATAGGGACTTACTTAGTTCGCAATATTTATAGCTACACGTATATACTGCTACAACACTACACGTATATACTGCTACAACACACAATGACGTGATCAATCAACTGACAACTAACTGACCGATCATGAGGTGAATCCTGCATCGCGCTAGCGACGTGGGTGTGTCACGCAAGATGCATAATATAATTTGCCAATAATATAAACAGATTTATCCTTTGAATATGACATCGTAGTCCTAAATAAGTTTATAGCAACGATAGTTACGAACGTATAAATAAAGACGTCGAAGTGTCAGTATTAATTTTCCATATTGACCTTTTTGTCCCGGATCTCTAGAAATACATATTGTTTCGATTCAATCTACCGCCATATTCCGCCCTCGGCTCCCGATCGTTGTGCCCGGTAGCCGTGGTAACGAGCGGTCTACCCACTAGCAGGGCCACGTGTGCCCTCCGCGCACGCGCCCCCCTCGTTACCAAGGTTTTTCAGGAAAATTCCGCCCGGCGTTCCTCAGTCTACGTAACTAGGACATTGGTAATAAATATGAATATTTTTCATACTTCTGTTGTTCTGTTCCCGTTCGCCACCGAGCTAAGTTCACATATAGCAACATCTATCCGCTACTAGGATCTATAACACACATTTTTTTTATGGAATAGGAGGGCAAACGAGCAGACGGGTCGCCTGATGGTAAGCGATTACCGCCGCCCATGGACACCCGCAACACCAGAGGAGTCACGAGGGCGTTCCCGACCTGGATTGGGCCTCCGGTAACCTCACTCTCTCGGCGAAACACAACGTAAGCGTTGTTTAACGCCGGTGTTCTGTGAAGACGTGGGTACGTAGCCGGTCGAACCGGCCCATTCGTGTCGAAGCATGGCACTCCCACGTAAAAAAGTTAAAGTAATGAATCAACACTGACGACTAACCGACGAAACAAGAACCGAATCCTGCATCGCTTAAGCAAAATGTGTGTCGCGCATGTTGCTTAGTATAATCAATCGTCTCAGCATTAGGTTTCCTTTCCATATAGGCCTTTTTGTCCGGGATCTTTAAAAATAAGTATTGTATCGATTCGAGCTGCCGCCATATTCCGACTTTGGCTCCCGCCCGTCGCGCCGGTATCCATGGCAACGGGAGGCTTTGTTCACTTGCAGGAAAAGTGATCCCTCCGCGCACGCGGCGCCCCACGTTACCAAGGATTCTTAGGAAAATTCCGCCCGCCGTTCTTCACTGAACGCAATTAGGTACTTGCATTTAAAAATAAATATTTTTAGGAACTTAGCTTACAGGTATTTATAGCTAATATTTTATACAAAGTGTATTTCAAATATGTAATCAAGCATCGCGCCAGCAACTTGTGTGCATTGTGCAAGTTGCTTAATGTAATCAATAGTTTTCACATTAGGTTTCTTTATTGACCTTTTGGTCCCCGATCTCTAAAAATAAACATTGTATCGATTCGATCCACCACCATAATCCGCCCTCGGATCCCGCTCGTCGCGCCCGGTAGGCATGGCAACAGGTGTTCTACCCACTCGCAGGGACACGTGTACAATCCTCGCACGCGCCGCAATATCAATATTTTTTCCTATTACTCCTTGAAAGTGGGTACGGTACTTCTTTTTCACTTTTTTTGTAATCTCAAAGTGGGCTTATTTACCCAGTATCCTCCAAATTGTAGGTGTTATTTTAAAGCTCTGGATAAAATATGTTTTTATGCAAAAAATATCAAATCTTTTTTTTATCCTTACTACTGGTGGCCTGCCATGCAAAAAGGATCCTCCCTTCGGACGGAGAGTCATCATACCTCGACCCTCTAGTTTATAACAATGGAAATAATAATACCATTACACTAATATCATTATTGGGTTATAGAAGTCCCAACGTTTACTTTCTCCATTTTGACCTTTATGTCCGGGATCTAATGAATGAATGAATGAATGAATGAATGAATGAATGTTTATTTGCATTAAAACATGGTACAAAATGGTCTTTCATAATGTTGAAGTAGCTTTACATGTTTCACCAGGAGCTGGCATGCAAAAATTTTATTAGAAAGTAATTACAGAATATCTTTCAGTTCAATAAAATTAGTCATTAAAATATAATTGTTGCAATGTCAAATAATAGATTCATCAATAGTTATATAAAGTAAAAGATTGTCATAAGGATCTTTTTGTCCCGGATCCGATCTAAAAATAAATATTGTATCGATTCGATATGCCGCCACAATCTCCTTCGGCCCCCGTTCTTCGCCCAGAAGCCATGGGAACGGGGAGACTTGCGGAGGCACGTGATTACGGCGCGCACGCGCCGCCCTCCCCCCGCTTATCAAGGCTACCTATTTAGGCAAATACCGCTCGCCGTTCCGCCGCCGCCGCGCAGCCGCGTCGATAGCGTGAGGCGGCGACCACCCGGTAATTGCGTGAACTCTCAGTTGCTGCGGAAACGCTGCACTGTCGAGACGCGTTCCTTTCGTATTGATCTTATATCACACTTATTGTGCTGATATTAAGTTTATTGTAATTTTTGTGTTGATATCAAGTTTATTGAAATCATGAGTGTTGTTCTGTGGTTGTACAGTTACGTGAAATACTTAAGTTATTTAACTTTTATAAAAGAACAACCATGTGTGGCTAGCAAAAGCCAAAAGATAACTTGAGAAGCTTTCTCCATCTGCAAACAGTGCAAAGTCAGTGAACAAAGCTGGATTAAACAGTACGTACGGGTAACCTAATTGTTTGTTAGTTAAGTAACTAGGTTCTTAAAAATTTACAAATAATATTCGTCCGTAGCGTTCAATGCAATGAGGACGAGCTTCTTAATTAAATACTTAGTTTGTCTTCTTATTTCATATTCATTTCGACAGAAATTTTTCATTAATAAAAATTTACATAAAATATTAAGTTTGTAGCGACATCTATCGCGCTACTCAATACAAGCAGACATTGACATGTAGCGACATCTATCGCTCTACTAAGTAAGAACACACATTGACGTGTAGCGACATCCATCGATGGCGTTTTTGGGTAACACACATTGCCGTAATCAAGCAGCATTGACAATTGACCAATAACGAATCAAATCCTGCATCGCGTTAGCAACATACATAAAGACTGGTTGGAGGATCCTCCTTTTGTATGGAGAACCATCATACTTGACATACAGTCCTTCCCTCCTATTTAGACATCGAACTCTCACATTCTCAGCATTAGGTTTAATTATTGAATGTTCTAGAATTCTAAAAATAATATTGTATCGATTCGATTTGTCGGCTCCCAGTCGTCGCGCCCGTTAGCCATGGCAACGGGCGATCTACCCACTCGCAGGGACATGGGTACCCCCCGCGCACATGTCGCCCCCGTTACCATGGTTACTTAGGAAAAATCCGCCCGCCGTGCCACCCCACCTCAGTGATTAGGTACCTACTTGCTTTTTAAATATCAATATTTCTTCATTACTTCTGTTTTTCTCTGTTTGCTGCGCTGGTCTTAGTTTCTGCTGATTGCGACGTAAGATCCAGGTATTCATAGCTTAGTACTCCGTTCGCTTCTGAATAAACTCTAAAAGGGTTGTTATAAATAAAGTAGACTCATGATACTTAACAACTTTTGAAAATATACCAAAAGATTTTTTTCCTTCAATATCAGTTTATATAGTAAGATGTTTATTTTAATGATTTTTTTTTGTTTACTGTTTAAGTTCTTTAGAGTTAAGTTTGTATGTTTATGTTTTTATATAAACTATATTTAATATTATACAGTTTAGCATTTTTTTATATATATAATTAATAAAATGCAAAAATTCTTGATGTCCAATAAAAAAAAAGTTGGGTATTCCTAAGAGTTTTTTATCCTGACTATCCTGATTATCCTGGGTACTAAACAGGTTTTTATTATTTCAAGTACAGTTTTCTAAGATATCGCGAATTAAACTAGTCAAGAGTTTAATTAATTAATATTGGAGACTTCGCACCAACGTCTTTATAAGTCTGCATTATTAATTAAATGACTTAAGTAATGTCGTATAGCACAGCAAATGCTCCCACTTTTCTTCCGCTCACAACGACATTGTACAAGTGTGGGTCAATCCTATCTCGATCGAATCGAATCTATCTCGTCCTGTTCCTTGACTGGGTCTGCACCTGACGATATTCAGCATTCAGTGGTAGATGTTTTGCCTCGTCATAGTTCGTCTGACAAACTTACGTGTTTGGCACATTAATTTAACAAGAAAATTTTATTGTCTACAGGGTACAGATGGCGGAGCTAACATGGCGGCCGCGACTGCAGGGTCCACGGGTACGGGAGAGCGAGTGTACGCCATGAAAATACTTAACAAGTGGGAGATGCTCAAGGTAGGGCGTTATTTTAAGGCTAAACCTTCTATTTCTTTCTTTCTTTTCCCATTATGTCGGAGTTATATTCCAGTCTAACCGTTTTTGTTGTGGGACTGTAAAGATATTTTGTATTCTTAGAGGGCGGAGACGGCGTGTTTCCAAGAAGAGCGCGATGTTCTAGTATTCGGGGACAGACGATGGATTACCAACCTGCATTACGCCTTCCAGGATGAACACAACTTGGTAAGACACATTATATAAACTGCAGGGCAATGAAAACCTCGTCCGACCCGTGGAATTATTGTTTGGAATCCTCCTTAGATTCTTCCGTCGAGATTCTATTTGTATCGTCATTATCACTTTACGAGAAAAAGAGAATCCTCGAAAAAATATATTATAAAACGAGGAACCTGAAATGGCAATACTTACGGCACTGTCTCTGGCTGCCAAATATACTAAGATTGATTATGGTATCATCACTTTTAAAAATGTTTGCTAGATTTTGAGGTAATTGAGAATATTTCAATCAATTTAACACCCATATATTATTATTTTATTTGAAACTAGATAGAGAAATAGGATACTCATATTTTTTATTTTCCTGATATTCAATCATTTTCATATTTTTATTTTCGACTTTGAAGTTCTTCGTATTCTAAACCGACTTAAGTACCAAATGACGTCATTTGTACGGTTAAACGGTTTAAACGGCGACATGGCATAATTTTTCTGACCCTTAAAAAACTTGTCTTATGTCAGTTTAGCATCTATCATAATTATTCATTACCTTACATTACCTATTTCGTTGATGATTTACCATTATTTCGACAAAAATCCATTTTCTCAGTTTCCGCCGTATAAGTGACGTCATCACACGAATTTTGATTTTTGTTTTATTTTTTCTCCGTAATGAAGAAATACAAAAAATAAATAAAAATGTTCTGGAACTCAGGATAGGAAAACAAAGACAGTATATTTGTTTAGGTGGCTTAATAATTTTGAAATGTTGTCAATTGCGGCAATTTGGGCAGTTCCAAAAATATTTCTGGCAGTATAACATTATCTAACCTTATTAATTCCTATCTGGTCTATTCCAGTACCTGGTAATGGACTACTACTGCGGTGGCGACCTGCTAACGTTACTGTCGAAGTTCGAAGATCGGCTGCCGGAAGATATGGCCAAATTTTATATAGCAGAGATGGTGTTAGCGATACAGAGCGTACATGAGCTCAGATATGTCCATAGGTATGATATATTTATGTACTACATAATATACAATGTTATTACATATAGATTATCAAGTTTTAGTAGGGATTCCTAATTATTTCTGGAAATAAATTTAGCCTATGTTACTCGGTGAAGATGTAGCTTTTTTTTTTTTTTATTCGTGATAGGCTTACGCTTGACCGCTAGTTTGCCTGATGTTAAGCGATGCTGCGATCTACGATGGAGCGCGCTTGCCTAGAAGAAACCGGTTCACTCGTGATTTAAAGACACCCAGATTATATCTATCAGGGAAGACCCACTCAGGAAGTGCATTCCATATTTCAGCAGTACGCATTATAACTTTATAACGGTGAAAGAATTTTTAAAATAGGTCGAGTAGTTTTTGAGTTAAATACGAACAAACAAACAAACAAATCTTTCCTCTTTTTAGTTAAGATAGGTGAAGAGGAGCCGATTCGCGTATTGCAGAGCCAAGTGTTACTTAACTGATGATATAAAAAAATATTTAATGTTGAATTAGGTTGTATGACGAATGGTCTTATTTCTAGGATTCATCCCGATTGATACTTTTTGATTGATTAAATGAGTTGAATTTATATTATTAACATTACCTAATCTTCAAACACTTTTGATAAAATAAATTATAATATATCTCTATACACCTTTTTAAAACAAATCATGTCCGTGCCTGTCTTTTATACACATTGTCAATATCAAAATGATAAATAAGCCGTAAGTTTATAAATTGCTAACAGTGTTGTCAACACTTATATGTTTGCAGGGACATAAAGCCGGACAACGTGTTGTTAGACGCGAGCGGTCACATCAGACTAGCGGACTTCGGTTCCTGTCTGCGATTGGGTGATGATGGCAAGGTCCAGAGTAACGTGGCTGTCGGCACACCGGACTACATATCACCGGAGATATTACGGGTAATTACAACTCTGGTGTAGGTATTTATAGGCCACTAGCTGTTCCCCACGGTGTCACTCACCTTTATAATGTGAAAATCCCCGAAATATATCATTATTTATTCATTACTAGCTTTTGCCAGCGACTTCGTCTGCGTGGAATAGTTACTTTGTTCCCTAGTTCTTCGCCCGTGGTTTCACCTGCGTTGCCCCGTTCCTAAGGGTTGTAGCGTGATGATATATACATTGATAGTTTGAAACCTTTCCCATGAATCACTCATTTTCCCAACATTTCCCTTCACTGCTCTGCTCCTATTGATCGTAGCGTGATGAAAAGTATACTACAACCTGTGGTTTGGGCTGTGCGTTGATAGATCACTATGTCAGTCAGTCAGTCACCTAACGTAAGAGTAGACAAATATAATAAGAAAGCTCCGAACTGCTAAGCTATCGGGAATTACACGTGTTATTGTGAGTCAACCATAAAAGATAGACATTTGCTGTAGTGGAATATTTTTTATATAATTTTAAGGAGAACATTTCCGTCATACATGATTTCTGTGTAGCTTTAACCATTAAGGCTGCACACGCGACGGAAGCTTAAAAAATGGAGTAAGTTCTCCTTTTTTCCCAACATTTCTCTTCGCTGCTCTGCTCCTATTGATCGTAGCGTGATGAAAAGTATACTATAACCTGCCCAGGAGTATGAAGAACAATTGTACCAAGTTTCGTTGAAATCCGTCGAGTGGTTTTTGTTTCTATAAAGAACATACAGACAGACAGACAGACAGACAGACAGACAGACAGACAGACAGACAAAAATTTTACTGATTGCATTTTTGGCATCAGTATCGATCACTAATCACCCGCTGATAGTTATTTTGGAAATATATTTCATGTACAGAATTGACCTCTCTACAGATTTATTATAAGTATAGATATATAGTGATGAGTAGCGACATTACCAATTTTCAGGTTCTTATCTTTAAAAACAGCCATTATGTTCCAAATTTCAGCTTTCTAGACTTTGTTTTGTACCTATAGATAAAAAAAAAGTTTTTTATGCTATGGTTCTTTCCTCAAAAGGCTATTTCAAACATCGTCCGATATTGTGTCGGTGTCCTTAGCTTTAACTCTCTTGAGGCAAGGCGTAACTATTTCTTACTCGTCACTGCTTGTCGCGTACTGCGGGGTGAATCTGATTGTCCGGAACTTGTGACTCAGCTGGTAAGACTGTTTGTACCCATTGTCCCCAAAAACCAACTGCGGCCGCGGAGACACAAGCTATTGGCAGTACCGGAGTCGCGTTCAGTGTCGCACGCCAACTCTCCACTAGTTCGGGCACTTTCTTTACTTAATGATCTTCTGACATCATCACCGGAGTGTGACTTGTTTGAAATGGAATGGACGGATGTGTGTCGAGAATGCTTAAAATTTTGTGAGAAGATGGATAAGAGGTAAAAGGTATCGTAATTTTTCTTATATATACATATATAGTTACAGTCTTTTGTTTTGTGTATACCTACTTATTTTATTATTGTAATTTTAAACGCTGCAACGTTTTGGTGTAACTGTAAAGTTGTATGTGTATACTTGTAAATACACATACAAATAAATAAATTGTGGCACTCAAATATAAGTTTACTATTATGTCTGGACTTTAAAAGAGAACATGATTCTCTGAGTTTGTTTAGGTGTTTCTTCTGGTTGTCGGTTTGGAAATATCCGCTGTCTTCTAGCTAGCTAGAAAAAAACTCTTTTTTTCTTCTATTTCTTTGCAAACATGGGTATATTAAATAGATAGTATTATATGTAAATGTATCTTACAGAAACAAATACCATTTGATTGATTTGACTTCCCATTTTACTGTCCCACTACTGGGCACAGGTCTCCTCTCAGATGTGAGAGGTTAGGCTATAGTCTACCACGCTGACTTAGGTATGCAGGTTTTCTTGTGATATTTTCCTTCACAGTTTAAGGCGGGTCATAGTTAATAACTAGTACTCATATTTCGATAGTCATAGTGCATGTCTTGGAATCGAAATGGAGACCTATAACTTAGCAGTTCAATGGTCATTACTACTTCTTAGAAGTGTAATCACATTATTTTGTCCCATTAGAAAGGGTAATGCAGCCAGTGAAATTATTGAGACTTAAAAAACTTCTGATAAAGGTCATATTGCTGTTGCTTTTTATTTATGTGAACTTATAGTATCTTAAATTATACACTGCATTAAATTTGAATAAATTTGTTTTACAGGCCATGGAGGATGGTCAGGGGAGATACGGCCCCGAGTGTGATTGGTGGTCTTTAGGTGAGCATTAAAACCTTTTTTGTCTTGCGAGTAAAAATACGAGTCTGGAGCAATGCGTTTCAAGCAGTTCCCCTCCAGTCCTAGTCCTGGAGTACCCACTGGATTATCATACTTCTGTTCGGATCTGTTACGGAAGTATCTCGAGAATTTGTTTAATATTGCTTTTTTAGGCCCTTGTGACCAAGTTTTATTAGTTTTTTTTTTTATTAATTTCTCAGTAGCATCTCGGAGTTTGGATTTGTATCAGGATAGTGGTAATAGGCTCGACCCTTATTACATGGGACCTAAATATACTACTACTATTAACTGGACATAAATTCCAAACTCCGAACTATATGTACGCCAATATCGAATATATATTAAAAAAAAATATATAACTTTGTTTTATGTTGTAGGAGTGTGCATGTACGAGATGTTGTTCGGAGAGACACCGTTCTACGCGGAGTCGCTGGTGGAGACATACGGCAAGATCATGAACCACGCGCGCTCCTTCCACTGCCCACCACCCGATGAACATGCAGCACAGGTATTTACAAAGAGAAGCAGATAGAGGAAGAAATAAAACCACATTACGGATTTTATCGCGTTATATTTAAAACTAGCTTCTGCCTGCGATTTCGTCTGCGTGGACTTCAAAATTGGATCTAATTTGGATAAAAAGCCTATGTTCTATTCCAGACTATAATTCTATCTCTGTACCAAATTTCATCCAGATCCGTTCAGCCGTTCTGACGTGATCGAGTAACAGACATCTATACATCCTCACAAACTTTCCAGTATTATAATATTAGTAGGATTACGGAATTAATAATGTAAATATAATGCGATAAAAATTTGTAAAGTGATATTATTTCAATAATAGCGATCGCCTGAATTTTTCCCGGCTTACCAGGTGAATTTTCAATAAAAATCTATCCTGAGTGTTCCTACTCCAACTTCAGATCTTGTAGGTAACTTTGAACAGTCTAGTTTAGAAAGTCAACTAGATAATTCTAGTCATTTTAAAAGTAATACCTTGAATATTTTTGTACAGGTATCAGAAGAGGCGAAGGATTTAATCCGCAGATTAATATGCTCATCAGAAAATAGATTAGGGAAAAATGGACTGCAAGACTTCCAGGTAAGCTAATCTGATATAACATACCGTCACGCCTGTATTCCACGAAGGGATCGGCGGATGTACACTCACAGTTCGTCGGTATATTTAGGTGTCATGTAATAGGGGGCGAGCTTATTGCCATTAACTGGGCCCAAATCCAAACTGAGTTGTTTCCTCAGTTTTATTGGGTTGGGAATCGAACTGAGGACCTCGACTGTAGCAATCGCGCTTACGATTGCTAGACTAACGGCCATTCCTAATAACAAACCAGTCAGTATATTTGCTTACTAGAGATAGAATTTTGACATAAGGTTTATATAAGTAATTTCAGAATCCTATCTCTATTAAGCAATGGATGGATTTCTTCTTTTTTGGATCGATGGATTTGTTAATGGGATCGGTATGTAATGACGCAGTTATTTATCTCAAGGTAAGAAATGGTATGGCCATTTTTTAGAAGGGTCTTATAATTATTGCTTTGTATTTCAGAACCACCCCTGGTTCGCAAACCTGGACTGGGAGAATTTGCGGGAAATGCAAGCGCCGTTTGTGCCCGACGTGTCCAGCCCCACCGACACTTCCAACTTTGATGTAGACGATACAGATATCAGGTGAGTCTATAACAGTGTGGATTAATATTATAAAAAAAAATACCAAATTTACCACTCAAAAATATACTATTTGATTATAACTAAAATGAATAGTTTGGATAGCAATTTTTGATCTGACTGTCAGAAGTCTGTGAAGCCATGATTGCTACTTTTCGTCCGCAATGAATTTTCGTTCAAAATCATTTATCGTCACACCTGTTACTTTGCTACTTACAATATCGTGAACAAAATGCGATTTTGATCAATTGTGTGAAAAAAGTCGCAGGTGTTACGTATGAAAAATGATTTCATGTGTGATTTTTCACATGCTATCTGCGAAATATTCCATGCCTAGTGCTCAGCAGTGTGTTGATGATAATGTAGTATGTATTGTGTTGCAGGTTGTCGGAGGCGGTCCCGCCGCCGTCGGCATCGTCGGCGTTCTCGGGGCTGCACCTGCCGTTCGTGGGCTTCACGTTCACGGCGGGGTCGCGGCTGTCCGACCTGGGCGCGCCCGCCAGCCCGCTCAGCCCCGCCAAGAACGCGCCCAGCCAGGTCTCTATTACATACACTATTATATTATCTACCCACTCTTCTATATCCATACAAAATGATAAAGTTTATGGCCTGAACACTGTGTTAAAAAAACCCTGTGCAATTCGAAAGGGGCATATAGGTATCCCAATCACATCACCAAATAAAATAAGAAACATTAAATATTCATGAAAGTAAACATATAATTGAAGTTTCAAATTCAAGGTCATCATGCCCAAATTGCACAATTACCCCAAAATCCAGTAATTTTTTATATTTATAAAACCATTATGCCTTAATATTTTTGGCATCCAAAGACCTTGCTACCGAAGTATTGTCATTTCAGTTTCCTCGTTTTATAATGTTTTTATTCGGGGATTTTTTTTCTTGTAAATTGATAATGATTATATAAATAAAACCAGATCTCCATACCTAACAATACCTTCACAGGTCGAACAGGGTTTTCTTAACATATTGTATAATCGGTACGATTAATCGTGTGGATAATATCGATCGCAAGACAGTAAGGCTTAAAAAAAATCGAATAGAATGAAAATTGGTGTAGATCAGGGGTTCCCAATCTTTTTCAGTCTGCAGCGCACATTCATGTTTACTATTTTGTCTCGGCGCCCTGACCTATCTAGCTGGTCAAAATAGATACTAGTTAGGTAGGTAGGCACACAAATGAATGAGCAGAATTGTAAAGAGACGCTTCACGGCGCCCATCTTCACTTTCTACGGCGCACCAGAGCGCCGCGACGCACACTTTGGGAACCTTTGGTGTAGATTTAGATAACATATCGTCTGAATATTATGTTTTTGTTAGCAGGCACCATCGAACGCAGGCGACCGGGCGGCTCTGAAGGCGCTGGAGCGAGAGAACGCGCTCCTAGCACAAACTATCGCCGAGCTGAGGGCGGGCGGAGCGGCACTCGACGTTGGCAGTGGTATCTTTACTTATTTTATTTAACTAATCACTATCAAAACAGCACAGTTATAGCCTATTGATATGACCATTGAACTGCCAAGTCAAAGGTCTAGAGTTCGAATCCAAGGCCGCCTCTGACTTTTCGAAGTCATGTGCGTATGTTAAGAAATGGAGGAAATATTTAAAAAAAAATAGTCTAGTGTCCTAACCGTGACTACTGCGCTAGAGGTCTGCGATTCGATTTCCAGTTCGAGCAGTGTTATTGTAATTCTTGGTAGCACCTCGAAGTTTGGATTTTTGCCCGGTTAATGGCAATAGGCTCGCTCTCTACTACAGGACTTAAACATGCTGACGATATGTCAGTGACATAAGTACACGTCTGCTAAACCTTCGGGGAATACAGGCGTGATGATAATATGTATGTTAGGGTATGGTTTTTAACCTCGTTTACCCAGTAATTTTATAGAATTCATTATACTGGAATACAATAAAGATTTCGTATTTATTCTGCAGAAGAACTGATACAATTGAAAGAGGAGTTGGCAACACTTTCAAAGAGGAATGCGGATCTAGAAGCACAAGTCAGGTGTTACGAACAACTGAACACTGGTATTACTACACAGGTATGATTATTTACGATATTCCACTTGCTGCGAAAAAAAGTTGATCCTATGGAGAAGAATCCGGCAAAAACTCCATGGACACTCTTTTTAAAATAATTTGTATTACAATCTTCAAGTAGGTACAATAGTGCAATAACAGGATGTGCTGACATTGATTTAATGTCCAAGTTGGACCGAAGTCGATTATAGAAAAAGAAAGTTCTCAGCATTAGATAACATTAACTTCTATCCTGAGACCCTGTGTCACTTTATTGACAAATTATTGTAAATAAATTCAGGACATGCCGGCGACACCACAAGAGATGGCCACCCGCATCCGAGAGATGGAGGTCATCATTCAGGCTCTTAACCTAGAGAAGGAAGAATTGTCGAAGGACAAAACTGACTCCGTTGAGAAACTGAGGCTACAGGTATGTGCACTTGATAAACAATCTTTAAAAGTATCGCGTATTGTACATACATCAGCAGGCTTACTCTTGAAAACCATACAATACCAATCAGAACGGGATCCGATTCCAATGTCAATTTGGCTGTCGCGCGATTTCGTACTCTTGAGCACAAATCCGTTAACCTTGTATCGCCACCCCTGATTGGCCAATGGTTGGGTCGTTTCCCAATCCTATTTAGTTCACTCAATCACCGCGCCATATTGAAACAATTTGGCGCTAGTCTCGGATTCAAGAGTACGAAACGGCACAATTCCAATGTCGCTGTATCGGAATTGAGTTCAAGAGTAAGCCCCCAGATTTGATAATTTACAAAAATCAACATTAAACTGTACTAATAGAGCTTAAAATAGAATATCATCTTCTGACTTACTGCTTCGTTAGTCTAGTGGTCCCAAGCGCGACTGCTACGCTAGAGGTCCTGGGTTCGATTCCCAGGTCGAGCAAAGTGTTATTGGGTTTTTCTATGAAATTCTCAGTAGCAGCTCGGAGTTTGGAATTTGTGCCTGGATAATGAATAGGCTCGTCCCCGTTACTTGGGACCTAAACATACCGGCGAACTGTGGGCGAACATACATTAGTACGCCTCTGCCTAACCCTTCGGGGAATAGAGGCGAGATGGTATGTATGTAATATATCATCTGGGTTTGGGCCCAGTTATAAATATAAGTTTATTATAATAGGATTGATTTTTTGATTGATTTTTCAAGGTCTTTATCAATACATAAGTTATTACAGAGCTGTATACAAATGATCTTATTCCATTTGTTTACAAGTCATTACTCATTATTGTTACACAGACTATGACGCCTTTATAAACATTAAAGTCATGTAAAAAAAAAACTATGTTTCAATTGACATTTAATTACTTACTAATGACATAAATGGTTGACATAGGATAGGATTGACCTGTATTACAATAGAACTTAAAACACACGAACATCAGTACATCTCTGCCTAACCCTTCATATATACAGGCGTGATGAGTTTAAAAACATTAGTCTATATTTATACGATATTTTTATTCTTAGGACAAAGAGCTAAAGGATGCTTTATCGCAACGTAAGCTGGCGATGACAGAGTACAACGAGGTGACTGAACGATTGTCCGAACTAAGACAACAGAAGCAGAAACTGTCGCGGCAGGTATGTTACTATTATATTTTTTTTATGGGATAGGGGGACAAACGAGCAGTCTGATCGCCTGATGGTAAGCGATTACCGCCGCCCATGGACACTCAACACCAGAGGAGTCACAAGTGCGTTGCCCGCCTTTTAAAAGGGGATTGGTCCTCCAGTAACCTCACTCGGCGAAACACAACGTAAGCGTTGGTTGACGCCGGTTTTCTGTGAGGCCGTGGTAACTCCGGTCGAGCCGGCCCATTCGTACCGAAGTATGGCTCTCCCACGTAAATAAAAGTACCTTTGAGCAAGATTATTTACGATATGTATTCAAATATTTGAATATTGACGTTGTTTACGTTCGTTGTGTTTTTTCCGATTGCTACATACCTACCATTTGTAGGTTTGTAGTTTGAGATTCAAGTGATGATTTAGTGATATGTGGTATTTCGTCTTTATATTACACATGCAAAATCGTGGGAAGTTCAAAATCGAGAGGAGGGTAAAGAAGCCCAAATGCAATGGAATAACCAAAATAACCAATTCCTGCTTGCCGCTGCCACTATCAAACGTAAACAAGTTAAGTTTCAAAAAAAAAGAGGAGGTTCTCAATTCGTCAGAATCTTTTTTAAATGTATATTCCCCGATTACTCTAAGAAACTTGGACCGATTTGGAAAATTCTTTTGGTTGAAAGGATATATTTTCCAATTAGTCCTATATAAATTTGTTCAAGATCATAAAATTCTACTCACTTCTTCAGAGAAGTGAGTAGAATGTTGTGTAGTGAAATATCTGACCAAATAAAAGGCACCGACTTCCGAAACTATTTCGCACATAGATTATTTTTTTGCTTTTGAAGACTAGGTTAAAAGTTTTATATAAATGCGCTATTAAGGGTCGGCCATCCCCAAGAAAACTGCACTGTACCATCATGTGCGTATTAATAGTTAATTATCACGCGCTTAAACGGTGAAGGAAAACGTCGTGAGGAAACCTGCATGCCTGAGAGATATTCTCGACGGCGTGTGAAGTGTGCCAACCTGCTCTAGGTCAGCGTGGTGGACTATAGCCTAATCCCTCTCATTCTGAGAGGAGACCCGTGCCCAGCAGTGGGACAGTATAATGGGTTGTTTATGTTATGTTTAAAACCCTCAACGTAAAATATTTGCTTGCAGGTCCGCGACAAGGAGGAGGAATTAGAAGTAGCGATGCAGAAGATTGACGCTTTGCGACAAGACATACGACGCGCGGAGAAGGGGCGGCGGGAACTAGAGGCGAGGCTTGACACCGCCATATCTGAGGCCACTAAGGTAAACACACCATCACGCCCGTATTCCCTGAAGGGTTACGCAGAGACGTACTATAACTTCGACTTTTAATTGTATTTAGTAACTTGACAGTTGAAGGGTTACCAGTTTTTGACAAAAAAAGATAGTGTGGTGGTGAAAGAATGAAAGAAATTGAATGAAGTAATGGACTTGTATGCAAACTTTTATTTTAAATTTACAAACTTGTCTAAGAGACACGATATACACTATTAATTATTGTAGAAGTTTGTCAAGTGAGGTTTTAGTGAAAAAAATTATTCGTATATTACTAAAAAAATATATTTAAATCGGCTAAATAGGTTCTAAGATAAGTCTCTAAACTTTTTGATGGAGATCGATATGCTTTGTAGAGTCCCTGTCTAGCATAAAAATAAAATGCATATAAAACTTTCTTATTTTTCAACCGTATTATCGTAGACCCTGTGTCTTTCCAAGAGACAAAACTAATGAAATGTCTATTATAGAAACGGCTATTTTCTGTCATTAGGAGCGCAAATTGCGTGAAGAAACGTTACGTTCTCAGCGCGTGGACAGTGGGGCGCCGCCCTCCGCCGCAGCAGACGTGGCCAGGCTGCAGGCTGAAGTCGAGACACTAGAGGTGATGCATCATATCCATACTTATAATAAAATTGAGGCCGATGTCTGTCCATTATAGATAGTAAAGAAAAACTAATATGGGATGTGTTGCTAGAGGTCTAACTTAAAATCTGGTGCATGTCTTCATTTGGATACGTCGCCTAGAATCGGACTTATAGTATGTTAATCTGTTTGAAACGTGAGTCAAACTGCGGGCAACAGCAGCTAGTGAAAAACATTTTATAATGATTTTAGCATATCTTAAGCAAATACATACATTAAATCAAACTAATTCTTCCTTGCATATTATAAAGCATTCGCCACGTCTGTCTGTCAGCGATAGACTCATAAACTACTGAATGGATGTTAATGCGGTTTTCACCAATAGACAGTTATTCATGAGGAAGGTTTCAAAAACATGACGCTACGATTCGGATCCTTAAAAAGCACTCTAATTAAAATTAGATTTATTTCAATGTCTAATATCCGCGAAAGTGTCAGAAACCAGTATACAGCCAGATATTGCAATGTTACGTATTTGTATAGATGCAGTACAAAGAATCGTTATCACAACAGCAAGCGCGGTTCCAGGCGGAACTGGCCGCGTTGAACGACCAGCTGCAGGAAGGAGACGCCATGCGCAACGTACTTAACAGAGAGGTAACAATACATACATACCATCACATATCTCTCGGAAGGTTAGGCAAAGGTGTATTAAGAGAGTTATACGTATAGTTCGAACCTAAGGTCTGTTTAAGGCACCATATAATAGAAGGAGAACCTATTGCCATTAACCGTGCATCAATCCTAATTGAGCTGCTACCAAGAATTTCATAGAAATACACTTACAATCACTGATCAAATCAAATTTAGGACCTCACATAAGGCAATAATAATTTGATGCCATTTATTGTGTCGATTCGTTAACCTGCTTGGAAAATTTCAAAGGGCTATTAAAACACATAATCCTGCTCCATTAAGAATTGTAAATGACCAACTGAAATTCTTATTCAGCTTGCTTGATTTACGTTAGGCCTTCGATTGTGTACACAATGAGACACCGTTCAGGAACAAACACCTTTATTGAAAGCTAGGCTTGCACACGACCTAATATGGTTTATAATTTATACCATAGACTACAGGGTTTTGATTATGTTAATAAAAACTTTTTACCGTCTGCTTATATGACAGGTGTTCCCCAAGGTTCGATTCTCAGTCCATTGCAGATTTTTATTATTATTACACCAAATTGCGCGTAAGTTTTGAGTAGTATTATAGAAAGAAAAGCTCTTCCGTATGTTGTTTGACATAAACACAATGTCAATGTTTGGGCGGTAACCCAAACATATAAAAAGAAAAATATATGAATAGCATTTTACCTAAAATACCTTGTTTCAGTTGCAAACATCTAAAGAGAAGCTAGAAAGCCGTCGTCTGGAACAGCTGAGTGACAGCGAAGACAAGCAGATGCTGATTAATGAGAACAGGAAGCTCGCCAAGGACCTGGACGCTGTGAATAGCAAAGTCTATAATTTTGTATTAACATTATGTAGAATAAGTTTAGGTCCGTATTAACTATCCCGATTCCCTGATGGCTGAGTTTTTCGTGTTGATTAACTTGATCCAAAGCTGATTATTGCAAATAATCATATTCGGTGATGTAACTGTGCTTTTCAAACGGTCGCGCAGGTACAGTTGCTTAAAAAGTGTTATTGTGCAAAAATACCGAAAGATCTTTGGATATTTTATTCACGACTGTCTTCTGCAACGAATGAGTCGGAAATGACGGAACGTAAGAGAGTGAGTTAAATAGGTATTACGCGAACACAGCTCTCTTCTGACTGCGCATGCGCCCCATTGTTGTTAAATTGACTAATACTTCCAACTTCAAAGAAGCACATTTATATTAGCTGTACTGGATCGAAACTATTGTGTAAAAATCCATACATAAATTTGCTTCATTTTTTGGAACTAGTAACGCTTTTAAACAACGCGATTCACACTCTTGTGTGTTCTGAAAGTGACTTACGTTACTTTTATTACTTAGGGGAGAATTTATAATCCAAGGGTGTATGTAGGTCGATTTTAACTTCAAAATAGTTTAATATATCTAAATCCATCATCGCCAGCTGGCAGAAAACGGCAGAAGATGGCAAACCGAGAGGAGACAGATGGAGATAGAATTGGAAGAGCTCAGAGCTAAGAGAGATACCATGCAGCACTGGGAGACTCAGGTCAGTGATGTAAGTTTCACCCGTCTCCCTTACCTTATTATAACTTGTATTTTGTAGTAAAATTACTGTCTCATTAGTCCAGTGGTCCCAAGCGCGACTGGTTTCGATTCCCAGGTCGGAAAAATTTTTATTGGATTGTTCTAAATTCCCAATTACATGGGACCTAAACATACCGGCGAACTCTGGATGTATATTAACACGCCTCTGCCTAACCCTTCGGGGAATACAGGCGTGATGGTATGTTATGTATTTGTAGTATAATTAAACCCATAAATTTCTAACCTTTTTTAACCCATACACTTCTACACTAATCGACAATCAATATTTTTAAAGAATACCTTTGTTAATTATTTTACATGTATGTCTCACTCCTGCATCATGTAAATAAATAAATAAATGCATCCACCCTCAATCCCCACCAAAAACTTTATATATTGGAATTTTATTAGCCGATTTGAATATTTTTTTCAGAATACGAATTGTATTTAATTTCATTATTCACAATCAAAAACCAGTTAAGTGTATAATAGTGAGATTGTCTGTTTATTGTTTTACCATTAGATAGCGGACATCATCCGATGGGTTGCCGACGAGAAGGAAGCGCGAGGTTACCTCCAAGCACTCGCCACTAAGATGACTGAGGAGCTGGAGTACCTCAAATGTGGTTGGTTATGTTTATTGTTAATTTATATAACACTAGTTGTTTCCCTTGTTTTCATTTGCGTCCCATCAGGATTTTTTGGACATAATAGCTAATGTATGCATCAGAATTCAATCAATCTTCTTGGCAAATTTTATGAAAATCTGTTCAACGGTTTTTTTGTTTTTTAAAAAGCCGACTGCCTCATTAATCTAGTGGTCCCAAGCGCGACTGCTACACTAGAGGTCCTGGGTTCGACCCCAGGTCGAGCAAGTGTTGGGTTTTTCTATGAAATTCTCAGTAGCAGCTCGGAGTCTGGGTTTGGGCCCGGTTATTGGCTATAGGCTCGCCCTCTATAACATGGGACCTAAACATACGCGCGAACTGTGGGTGTACATTAAGTACGCCTCTGCCTAATCCTTCGGGGAATACAGGCATGATGGTATGTTATGTTTTTAAAAAGCGTACTAGCGATGTGGATCGCACATTACTAGTCTTCTTGTTAAAGCCTCGTGCTAAGCTAAATGCTGATAATACGAGTGGGTTCACGTCGGTAGTGCAATGGGTGGGTTTCGAACCGGCAACCACATGATCGCAAGATAATAGACAGAATATGTATTTTTTTCTTTCTTTCTATATTTTCTAACCTCTTAAGAGATGCCTATCTGAAATGTCAGTGAGGAACTGTTTTATATCCTGTCTGCCTTCTGGGCAGGGGTAATCTAAAAGGAATATAATAACAACCTTTGCCCCATTAGTCTTGTGGTTTTAAGCGCGAATTCTACGCTACAGGTCTTTGGTTCGATTTCCCAGGTCGAGCCGTGTTATTGGGTTTTACTATGAAATTCTCAGTAGCAGCTCGAAGTAGTGCCCAGTTAGTGGCATTAGGCTCGCCCCCTATAACATAGGACCTAAACGTACCAGCGAACTGTGGTTGTACATTATACACCCCTGCCTGATTCTTCGGGGAATACATCTATACTAATATTATAAAGAGGATAGATTTGTGTGTAAGTATTTTTGTAACGAATTGGCTAAAAAAGTACTGGACCGATTTCAAAAATTATTTTGCCATTAGAAAGCTACATTATCACTGAGTTACATAGGCTATATAACATAACGCTACGCCTGTTAGGAACGGAGCAGCGCGGGTGAAACCGCGAGCGGGTCGCTAGTTTTATATAAAATATGTATTCCTACAGCGAGTGCATCCCGGTCTTCGCTGGTGGTATCATCCCCGCCCAGTACCGGGGCGGGCGGCGCTGGGCCGGAGGGCCGCGGCGTGCCGGGCGGCTGGCGGAACCGCCGCTCACAGAAACTGGACAAGATGGAGATCCTCACGCTGCAGTCGTCGCTGCACTCCGAGATACAAGCCAAGCAGGCCGTCGGCGAGGAGCTCAGCCGCACCCGCGCAGAACTGCTCGCCAGCCAGAGGTACGTCATCATCAACCCATTCTACTATCCCACAAAAATTAGAAGGGTTAGGCTATAGTTCACCACGCTGAACTAATGCGGGTTGACAGTTGCGGTATGGCAATAGTACAGGTACAGAAGATTCACTCGCAAAACCAATTAAAGAAATAGGGACTCTTGCTACGATACAATTAAGTGCAATTCGGATCGCACAGCGCTACCTTACCTACAGTTATATTAACCTAGAACTTGCCTCTCTTTCAATCCCGTAACTTACCTTTTCTGACGACAATAGGGTTGTCTTCTTTTAAAGAATAATTTAATCTGAATATTTAATTACCAGTTAGGTATTTACCTATTACCAGGCCCGTCTCACTCTCGTGTAGGTATCGAAATCGTAAGTTTACGCGGCTTGCCTTTTTTTATGTTTCTACGTTTTTAATACATCGGTCGGTTCAGTGAAGTAGGTGACGAACAATGCTCGCTCGTGACTCCCTACTGGATTAGCCACGCTGGAGTGCCCGCCTCGTGGCCTTCATATTTTAAATAACTATAAACTGTTTCGTAATGTTTGTTATATTTACTAAAAAATACATAATTTTCAAGCAGTGATAGCGTAGTGGTATGACCGTTGGACTGCCAAGTGAAAGTACTCGTCTCGAGTACGAACCCAAGGCACGCACCTCTGACTTTTCGAAGTCATGTACGTATTAAATAGTTAATTATCACGCGCTTAAACGGTGAAGGAAAACATAGTGAGGAAACCTGCATGCCTGAAAGATTTTCTCGACGGCGTGTGAAGTCTGCCAACCCGCACTAGTCCAGCGTGGTGGACTATAGCCTAATCCCTCTCATTCTGAGAGGAAACCCGTGCCCAGCAGTGGGACAATATAATAGGTTGATTATGTACATAATTTTGTCTCAGAGAGCTACTGGAGACCCGTCAGCGGCTAGACACTCTCGCGCACGACATGAAACGAAAAGAGCAACACATCCGCGACATGCAGGCACGACTCGACGCGCCGCACCAGCCCGGCAACTCCTGTGAGTATACACTTATGTACTTATGTATACGCACCGACCTGCCCACACGGGGTAAGCACAGATAGAAATGTACTTGTACAATAAAACGTGTTATAACGGTAATCTACCAGGAATAGTTTATATTTAGGTAAATAGTAATATTTCAATATATGAGTGAAAGTGCATTTAGGGGCCAGCCAAAAATTACATAAAATCTCACGTAACTAAGGGGAGAAGGGTGACAAGGGTATGAGGGGTCATCAGCAGAGATCGGAATTGGTAGAGTATATTTACATTTACGAGGAAATAGGTACCATAAATAATTAAATCCCGGGAATTAAATGTAAAAATCAAAATTTTTGGAATTGCTGTATTGATTTGATTATTTATAGACGTAAAATTGAAAAATAAGTGACGTCACACAAAGGGGAAGGGGTTCTCACAATTGTGAACTCGTATGACAGTGATGGAGGGGAGTAAAAAACTCATGAAATTCGATTGACGTAATTTATGGATGGAATTATTACAATGAAACACGCAGGTAATAGACAATATCTGTTAAACCGTAACAAAAACAAGTTAAAACAACAAAAAATAAAAAAAATAAAAACGACAGTGAACTTTCATAAGAGTACAGCGCTTTCAAATACTTTAACAGTTACATTTTCCATGGTTGTCATCTTCAGAGTAAAAACTATTAATTCGGGAAATCGCGTAAAGTCATAAGAACAAATAATACATTTTGTGTCTGTAATTTGTTACTTGATTGGTTAAGAAGGAGCACTCCGTGAATTGATTTTGTAGTTTTTTCCTCCAGGCGTGCTTACCCCGAATGGGATGGTGGGGTATAACTCACTGAATATTCAGTCCTTTCCAAAATCAATGGGAGTTGAAAAGAGTTTGATATAGTGTTCGTATCACAATTAGCTAGAAATCGGGATATTAAATATGCTTTTGCCGACAGCTTGGGTCCACTGACGCGATGTAAAGGTCCGCAAGAAAATGTATTGCTTTGTCAAGGCATAGCACGTAGCTCTAAGTTTCATATCAAAAGAGTTTGTGGTACTTATTATAAACCAAATGATGATCCATCTCTTGTTCTAATAATAATATCCTTAGCTCTTCTCAGCTCCTTAGAGTAGCTACAAAAGTGAGAAGGATCTCTTTCCATTAGGAATTATTTTTTAAATGAGTAATAATTTTTTTATTTAATACCTCATCTAATTGTTGTAGTAAAAATATTCTTTCAACTATATAAAAAATAAAAAGTTTCTTCAAAAGGGTATCTTTTAAATTATTAATATATTTTCAGCACAGTACTATATATAAATAAATATGTTTATTTAGTGCACCATTTCTTTTTGTTTTCATTACATGTTACCGCACATTCCTACCCAATACACATACGAAAATTATCCGTGACTTCACTATTCACGACGAATACCGCACTTATATCGTCAACGGAATCTTGGCTCCCACCACAAAGTCCAACGTCGTCCGCGACGAAAAAAACGGAAATAAACGAAAAATTTGCACATCACTATTTATTAAAAAAAAACTAAATGTGAATATGGACTCTATTGTGTTTGAAATTGGAACTGTGATTTGATATTCCAAAAAAAAAACTAAAATTGTTGAATTTTCTTTTCGAAATTTAATAAAATTCGAAAATGGTTTTATCGTAACGTCTGATAACGAACATGTATTATCTGTGGCATTTAATGTTTTTTTTTATTATTGCGTCTAACGCGCTTTTTCTTTTTAATTTGAAACTTGTATTGGTGTATTCCTTGTGTATTTTATTGTGCTGTTGATATTTTTACAATGTTAGTTCGGATTTGGTTGAGGCGTAACATACCACTGTTTATAGGCGTGACGTCATGTATATGGGGGGTGGCAATACTTGTGTATCACCATTTAAACGACTGATACAGTTGATTTCTATAGCCACGGTCATGTTGAGACAATATATTGATTAGGACAGCTAATTTACAATATTTTATACAGTCGAGATGTGTAAATGGACCGAATTTCTATATATAAAAATTATTTTTATTTATACTTTTATCTAAAAATGGTTTTTCACATAAGTCTTCTTTTTTATTATTTAGTTTTAAAATCAAGACTGCCTCATTAGTCTAGTGGTCCCAAGCGCGACTGCTATGCTAGAGATCCTGGGTTCGATCCCCAGTGTTATTGAGTTTTTCTATGAAATTCTCAGTAGCAGCTCGGAGTCTGGATTTGTGCCCGGTTAATGGCAATAGGCTCGCATGGGATATATTACATGGGACCTAAACATACCGGCGAACTGTGGGTGTTACATTAGTACGCCTCTGCCTAACCCTTTTGGGAATACAGGCGTGATGGTATGTCGTTAGTTTTAAAAATAAATTTTTATGAGCCATGCTGAAAGTGTAGCTAATTTATAATAATAATAATTCAGTAAACCGAAGAAAAAATAGAAGATCGTTAGTGTACCATCTTTTTCCAAATAAACTATTGAATAATTAATTCGAACATATTTATTTTCTACAAATATTGTACTTAATGTGTCGTGGCTATAGAATTATAATTATATTAATGATTCTAATGAATTTCGAATGTGAATGATTTTTAATTACTTAAATCAATATGTATGACATTTTCTGGTCATACACTTTAAAAAACGAACAATAATACTTTTTGTAGATTTTATCATCTTTTTTTTACTGTACAATTTTAGTACATCATTTTTTATTTTTGTTGATATTTGATGTTACGACGCAAATTCTCATTTTTAAACTGTATTCTTACCAAAGTATAAGAATTTCTAGTCTTCAGATATAAGATTAAGTCTAGTCGGAAGCCATGATTGCCAAAGATATTTTAAACGACAGTGTTTTACGCCAACCGTTCGAACTAGTCATTGAAATCGGATCGGTTTTTTAGTCCTTATATTATGTTTGTGCGTATATATATATTTATAATCTGTATAGTCTGTTAATGGGATAATATGTGTGCCATTAAAAACTTTTTGCAATGAAGATTGCTTGTATTATAGCGTGTCTTGGGCTATGCCGCAGTGTATTAGCAATTTTTACAGTAATTTAAATGAAATATAATTTTGTTTTTTGAAAATTACGTTAATCTCGTTTAGTTAATGATATTTTGCAAGGTTTTAAACTTAATAAAGTTATATTTGCTACATTATTATCATCATGAAATATTTTACTACACACTCAAACATTAAAAAGTATACAGTTCTAACAGATTGATTGCCAAAGATATTGACAGCACAATGATTTTTTTTATTTATTGCTAAGTATAAGTTTTTCTGTTAGATCAGCCGTAGAATCTCATTTAGTTTTTGATTTCTCTATTATGTTAAGTTTTAAGACCGTATATTTTTTTTTACTAAACAAAATAACTACAGTGAAGAGTCAATTTTTTCATAAGATAATTATTTATCTGACTCGATGGCCTTAATTGGAACTAGTTTAATTATATTTTTTTTTTATTATAATACCAAAACTACTCTATATCTATCCCTTCTTTATTATTTCCTTCTATCCCTTTTATGTATCTATCAGGGATATATTTATTTATATATAATAATTTTATCCGGGAATATGACGTAGACAACATTAAGCTCGAATTTTTCGACTGATTTGCTAGTTATTTTTATTATCTGGTAAATGCATTTTAATGGAAATTAAAAATGTGGTTATGGCGATGCTGTAGCATAATCAGACAATGTAAGTGCTAACTAATAGATAAATAAACAGCGTTTACAGGTCTCCAAAAAAAAAAACGGTCAAATCAATCACAAATTGTATTGTTGTCAAATGAAACAATTAACTTTTGATGAATTGGCTCTTGTTTTCGTATTACAAAATGCGGGTAAATCCATATTTACATAATACGGTCTTCAAATTTAACGAGTGGATCTTTTCTTTTTCTTGCGATTTATTTATGTTTTAATTTTAAGTTATTGTCAGCACATTTAATCTGCATTTAACTTTGTCTTTTATGTTAAATATTAGATTTATTTTATAATTTTCACTCAGTGCATAACTGTATTTGTCGGAAGTAAACTTTGGACAATGTTTTGTACATAAGTTATTAAAAATTCTGTTGTACTTATTAATTTGTTATTTATTTCATAACATTTTGTTTATAACCGGGTTATTATAATATGTGAAAGTAATTTTATACTGGTTCATTATTTATCTGTGGAAATAATTAGTTTTCACATTGAAAAACGATTGAAAAAAGCCATATAAAATGGAATTCAACAAAAGGGGAATTTTTGGTAGTAACTATCCTCAAAAACTAAGAAAAGAAAACGAATTTATATTTCGGCATGGCATATTCAAAATTGAATTCTATAACAATAAATTAACACGCAAAGTTATGCGCAAGCAGCCAGACAAGGATCGGCGAAATCTTCAACTTACTGGAGCGGCAAAGAAGAGAATGGTTCGTTTATTATAATATTAGCTAAAACATCCTATTTAGAAGTAGACTCATCGTATGTGACCGTGGTAGAGATGGCCGATTGCGAATTAATAACTGTTTGAAACTATGTGGAAGCGCTTCCCGTGTGGGTCTTCTCCGATAGATATAATCTGGGCGTCTTCAAATCACGAGTGAATCGGTTTCTTCTAGGCAAGCGCGCTCCATCGTAGATCGCAGTATCGCTTTACTTCAGGCAAACTGGAGGTCAAGCGTAGGCCTATCAAAAATAAAAAAATATCGACCCCAATGAAATTAACACTAAATTCTGGGCTATAGCCAACTTGGTCTCAGATTTTACTCCGGGTACTCTTAGGTCAATTTCTTTGCTATGACTCATATGCTTCCTTATCTAGAATACGTTTAACGCTTAAATTCGTCTCTGTATACGAGTCTAAGATCTTTGCTAATTGTTTAGCAAAAACTTTATATCAGCAAATTTGGGCAAATATTCTTTTCAGTTTCAGAATTATTTACTTCATGAATACACTCTTCAAGTCTATGTTCAGATTATTTAATTTCGCCTCTTTTTCAATATCGCGAAAGGAACGTTAAAATGAAATCAGAAATTAAGGTTATTTTGTTGAATCCAATCTGAAAAAGATGGTCCCTATGGTTACAAGTATATTTGTTAGATCAATCCTAAAATCTTCAGACTGATTGGTCTCATAATGTATCTTTCATTATTGAATTCTTAATAGTAATATTAAAAGCAGTTTATGGATTAGTGGAGGGAGCTGTCAATATATACGACACCAAGACGCACAACACCTCAGTCTGCCCATGATCATCGACGCTGTAAAGAGTCCGAAACGTCGGGATTTGTTAATGTGATTTGACACGATAAAATCCGCAAACTGGTTTCGAAATGTCGAATATTCGCGTAAGTCTCACATATCAATATCTGTAAAATCACGTTAAAATTATTCGCAATCGTCCATCGCTAGACTGTGTGTTATTTTGTCCTTATAACATTATCTGTTGTTATTTAAGATACCTACGCTTCGCTGTGAATAACGTTTTCATCTTCAAAATGCTTCATAAACCCTCTTGGGGCGATTGGTTTTGTATTTTTTTATTCTTAACTTACATATTAAAACTATTTTAACGAAACATAATATTTTTTTGAAACAGCTTGTACAAAAAGTACAGTCGGAGACATAAATATATTATGACCCCTTAACGAATAATATAAAAAAATGTATTAATTATAACGACAGATATTGTTGTTTTTTTAAGGTGTAAGTTTTTTAGTCTTTGTGCTGCGTACGTAGTTTTCTATCAACTAGTTTCATTTTGTCTATGATCCGTCCATTGTAAATACGAGCAAGTGTCAAGGGAAAAAGATTTAATTTATTTTACTAAATAATGTCACTGTTTTGAGGGTCTTAACCAACAGTTTGTTACTAAGTTATCTGCAAAGTTTTATATCAAAATTTAATTAATTAAATTTTTGAAAGGAAAATACATTAAACGTAATTATTTTTAAGTACTTACATTTCCGTTTTTTTATTAGATATTTTTACATATTGGCGTGTTTTATTATTCACAAACAGTAATGCTTGTTTTTAGCAATATTTGTTTTGAAATGAAGTTGCACTTGTGAATCAAATTAAAGTTGGATATTGTAAAAAAATCAGACTCTAAAACAGTGACGTCCGCTTAACAGTTTTGTCAAAAATTTTATGCAATATGAAACAATTCTTCTTTTATTGCAAATCGCTTCGCTTTTGCTTGAGCTTGTTGCGGTGGCATGGATATGACCAAAAAAACTGATGGCTCTAGTACTCAATATCATCCATTACTTTTTTTGTTTAAAAATTACCGTTTTATTTAAAATTTAAAAACTTCGATCGTAATTATTTTTTCTAGAACCTCTAAATGAGTGAAATTATAACTTTTGTTTTGTGTTCTCTAGAACACCTGAAACTACTTCTATTGCGCATAACTAAGAAATAAATTGGTTAATAAGCTTTTTCACTAAAATTACAAAGTGGACAGAATACATTGTATGTATAGAAGAGTCGCCTTTTTACACGTATTAGTTATGGGTTCAGTTACGGTCCCAGCCAAAAACTAGGGGGTCATAGTCAGAGACTAGGTACTCCTGACTAAGTAATAGGAGGTTTGTCAATTAAACATGTATGACCCCTTTTGGGCCGTCACTGTAAGGGTTCCATAGGGAAAGTTGATCAGTTTGACGTGTATCGCCGCCCAATATTGTGTGCTAGAGCTTAACCTTGGTTTTCTTATATCCATTCACCACATAACGCCCTAAGCGATTGGTTTTTCCTTTAACACTTGTTTTGTATACGCACTTAGGTATTTTGACTAATCTGTTTTTTTAAATGTAAACTTCTTTTGTACTTCAGGTTTTTTTGTAAACCTCTACGTCAGCACACGAGTTAACATTGACTGATTTTATAATATAAATAAAAACGAGTTTTGTTTTATTTTTTATACGTATTAATTGTAAGTGAATCTAATTTGTAAAAACTACGAAGTTTTGACCGGTTTTCCAGTCATTTATTTCCAGTGAAGTAGTAGTAGATGAAATGGCAGGGCAGGAACCTAGAGTCACGATATCCGAATTCGAATAATAACATAATTTGATTAAATTGTGTCTGAATTAAGATTTATTTTGGTATTACGTTTATATGGGCAATTCAGCGTCCGTCGGACCCTTAATGTACAAAGGCGGTTCAAGTATTGATTTGGAGTCTTGATGTTTTAAAGTTAGCACTGATTATTAACATTTTTTGATTAAAATTATTAGTATAACTTTGAACCTTATAATGACGCTTAATATTTTTTCCAAGGATTGATTTCTCTTTACCACCTCCAGACGAACATAGAATAACGTCAGAGCTTTGTTTTACATTTTTATTTATGCAATATCTATTATTTATGTAAATGTTCTCGTGTGCTGAAGGGAATATTTTGTACAGCGTCTGATGTAAGCGTCCAATGTGCATGTCATAGTCACCCCGGTTTTGTACTGACTAAAATGTGTTCATGTACAGTCGAGCACAAAAACATAGTTTGATAATAAACTCAGATGGTTTGATAGTAACGTTGACATACCACGTGAGAGAAAATTTTGCAGCCTTAGGCTCTAACTGTAAATAGTTTAATTTAAAGTTTTAGTCTCTTTAATTACTCCAATCACCAAAAATATATATTTTTAAAATTACCAGTACAGTTAATCGGTATAAATAACACTTTTGTGCTCGACTGTACGTAAAAATATATCTAATAATTGTTACGTTTTTAATTACTGTTTTGTGAACGTGGTTTGGGTTGGGATTGGTTTATGTGTTATATTACATATTACCCTTTTTATTATAGTATAATATTTAAATAAAATAATATACATATATTATTATATTTAATTTATTTTTTTCCAACCAATAGTATTTTATTCGACATATTCGCAATAGGACATGTTGAATTTAAAGCTGTTATAGCCTTCTGTTTAATTTAAAATAATTTTTTTTATTACAATTTACAACTACATAGACTTCAACCTCGAATAAAATATTATTAGAAAAGTATTATTACGACATAAAAAAAGGAATTCTAGTATTAAAAACTAACATGATTTAAACATTTTCAGTCCTGGACCGGCCCCCATCACAGATGAGCTACTTAGACCAATTTCTGAAAGAAGCCCCCACGGAGCGACACTACGATAATGTGGCTACCATCAACGAGCAGAAGGTAGGTTTTACATTGACAGTTAATTGCAAATATTACGTTGTAACAAAGCTTTTGTCATTCATTCATTTATCATTTGTGAAAAGCATTCCAACAATTTGCAGCTTTTTAGAATTTAAAAACTAAAATGACAAAAAGTCTTATGATAAAAAATAATAGAAATATTCATAATACATTTGTCCATCTAATCAGTTATAATAATATACATCAGTGAATTAAAGTGCAATATATCCAAAACCGTCAAATTTCTTCAATCGATTTTCGATGTAATCTCCAAATAATAGAGTTTATTATCCATTGGGGAAATTTGACAGTTTGTGATAACTTGATGTGATGTTGACTGTACTTATTTTAATTTTAGATGGATCTAATTTAAGTTGGAATGCGTTTCTTAGCTTAATTTTGTGACTAATTTAAGAGGTGACAGTTTTGATTTAATTATTACACTGTATTTTTAATATTTTGTATGCAAAAGTAAATGATTTTGAGTCAGATTATCAAAATGCATAATTGTTTCTAATACTTATACAAAACAAAAGTAATTTTTTTTTGCAACCTTATTAATTATGTACATTGTGTTATGAAATACAGTGAAATAATTGCAAATATACAAGCTTTTTCTTTTGTTTGGCAATTTTGTTCTTTTTTGTTATCTGTTGCTCGCACAGATGTCGCCGCAGTACCGTTACAGAAACCAGCATTGTTGCAATGCAAAGGTATTTTATCTTTTTATTTATTTATTATTCCTTTTAATAATTATTTTATTGTTTCATAATAGGTAAAGAGTCTATGGTTTGACAGTTTCTTTAAGGGTCCGGCGGAGCGTGAATTGCCCACAAAAACGTAATACCGAAATAAATCGTAATCCAGACAATATTCTATCAAATTATGTTATGATTAGAATTTAGATACTATTAATCTAGGTTCCTACGGTACTATTTCGTCTGCTACTACTTCACTGAAATTAAAAGACCGGAAAATCGTTCCAAACTTGGTAAAGTTATCAAAAATTGCATTCGCTTACAATTATTTCCAGTGAAGTATTTTGGACGAAATAGGATCGTAGGAACCTAGATTAACAGTATCTGAATCTGAATGATAACATAATTTGATAGAATATTGTCTGGATTACGATTTATTTCGATATTACGTTTGTGAGAAGAATCAGTCCGCCGGACTCTTAAGAAGAACGTCAAATTTATTTCAGTGATAATTCAGACAGCATTTTTATTTATAAAAATCCGAATTACCCTCCTTTTGGGCTGCACTAAGTTTGTAAAAAGACATGTTTCAGTGTGTGTTAATTAATTTTAATTTGCCTTTGAAATAAGTTGTGTACATACGATGAACTAGTATTGAAGTGGACAATTGATTTTTTAATATATTGTCGTAACGGTAGATACTAATACAGGAACTGCACTGCACACCACTCCGGGCCGTACCCGGTTTTCATGCATTAAATTAAGAATTAACCATTGTAATTTGTTTTAACAGCTTTACGCCTAAAGTATAATACGGTGATAATGTGCTTTTGTAATATTATTAATAATTTCATCTCCATGTTATTTACTAATGTGTTCCATGCCTTATTTTACACCAATTGTGTCCGGCATGCTTTGAAATGTCTCTTTGTGTCTCCCCAAAGTTTAATAGTAATCCGATGAATGGTCAAGGAACGAATAAAATTACAAACAATATAGGTACACATTTTGCTCTCATCCCAAAAGACTTTTCCAGACAACAGTTAGCCTATGTCGTTCTCCGAGGTCCAATCTATCTCTATATCAAAATTCATCAAAATTGGTTCAGCGGTTTGGGCATGAAAACATAACAAACAGACAGAAAGACAGATACTATCGCCCTTGTAAATTTGTATTGATTCCATAACATTGAATAATGCAACTTGTGATCGTAACTGTATTTATCTTTTCATTGATTTGGATTGACTGAGTAGTCCATAATATAGTTATGTAAAGCTCTATTCTACATTTGAAACGTTTCCTTCAACACGAAATAAACACTTGTACAGTTGATGTACGGGTCGCAACAGTCGGCCGGGTTGAGTGGCTCCGTTGAGCTCCAAGACGAGCTAGAGCCCCGGGCTGCCTCGCCAGCATCCAGTAAAAGCTCACCCAGTGAAATGTCCACCGTAAGTCTTGTATGTATTATTTTAATTTTACTTAATGTATTTTGTAGCAGTAGTCAGTCTAGTTGATCCATTGGACTATCAGTACCAATGGGTCACTTGTGGATTTCACAGTTATTGACTCGTCAGTCGGATGCCTTTTTTTATATTTTGACGTCTGCAAACGTCGTCGCAGACGAGCCACCTGATGGTAAGTAGTCATCGTCGCCCATAGGACACCTGCAACACCAGAGGAGTCGCTGATGCGTTGCCGAGCTTTAAGAGCCCTGTATACGCGCAGTTTGAAGATCCCCATGCCATAGAGCAATGGGAAAAAGAAAGACCATTCCGATTATTCTGTTATTTGATAGACAGGGCTTTCCTCATCACATCCGAACGTCTGGACATCTATTGACCAATATAACGATGATATACCTCTTGTTCGTAGGACCCTTCACTTGGCCCTACGGTGCCTGGCAAGGCGAAGGTTCACCAGTTCTTAGTGAGGACATTCAGTAGCCCCACCAAGTGTAATCACTGTACATCACTCATGGTAAGTGTCATTGACCTTTTTAACTGACTTTTCAATATTTTCGTTTGTGGCTATATCTTCGTTGGTCGTGAACTGATTTATAATTTTTTTATTACTTCATTTTGATTATTGTCCTACTAAATTCGATATAATTCGAAAATACTACTAATTATACGCGTCGGTAAAATCACTTAAACAAAGTTATTTTACCGACGCGGCTGTTCGGAGCGGCTAACTTCAGACAAGCTGTTATTTTGACGTAACTGTATGGTTGCACATAATAGGCTACTTGACTGATTATTTTTTATGCCCTCATAAAAGAGCTGACCATAAATAGAGTCGATCCACAAAAAAAAAATCGTATCAAAAATAAGGAATTTATAAGTATTTTAATTTTATGCTAGACAGAGAACGTATTATAGTGAATTGTGACGTCATAATTCACTGCGCCATACAAATCCTATAAGTTAGTATACTCGATTTGTGAGAAAGGGACAAAGCATCACCTCTCAATCCCCTTCACAAACTTGAAACGCGTATATCTTGGAACTTTATTAGCTGATTTAATAATTTTTTTAGAATATCAATTTTTTGATGATATTTTTCACGTCTGTTTTTTAAGTAAATTAAACATCAGTCAACTACCCTTTTGCTTAACGGTAGAATACGTTGCTAACAGTGTTTTAGGCATTAATTGGACATCAAACAATTAAAAATACAAAAATACTTAGTGCCCAATACTAGTTGTTAATGAAGTGTTATGATGCCGGCTGTACATTCTCGGCGAAACACTACAAGACAGGCCGAGTACGAGTGTGTACATGGTGTGCTCTGGTGTCAAACCTCTACGTGACGACAGGCAAGCGAGGCGACGAGACGAGCGTGTACAGCCAGCATTAAGCTATGTCCGGATATGACACAAAACACATGTTGTGCGCAGATCGGTCTGACGCGTCAGGGCGTAGTGTGCGAGACGTGCGGGCTCGCCGTGCACACGTGGTGCTGCGCGCGAGTGGCGGCGCGCTGCCCGCTGCCGCCCGAGCGCTCGCGCCGCCCGCTCGGCATCGACCCCGCGCGCGGACAGGGCACCGCCTACGAGGGATACGTGAAGGTTAGTGCGAGACGTGCGGGCTCGCCGTGCACACGTGGTGCTGCGCGCGAGTGGCGGCGCGCTGCCCGCTGCCGCCCGAGCGCTCGCGCCGCCCGCTCGGCATCGACCCCGCGCGCGGACAGGGCACCGCCTACGAGGGATACGTGAAGGTTAGTGCGAGACGTGCGGGCTCGCCGTGCACACGTGGTGCTGCGCGCGAGTGGCGGCGCGCTGCCCGCTGCCGCCCGAGCGCTCGCGCCGCCCGCTCGGCATCGACCCCGCGCGCGGACAGGGCACCGCCTACGAGGGATACGTGAAGGTTAGTGCGAGACGTGCGGGCTCGCCGTGCACACGTGGTGCTGCGCGCGAGTGGCGGCGCGCTGCCCGCTGCCGCCCGAGCGCTCGCGCCGCCCGCTCGGCATCGACCCCGCGCGCGGACAGGGCACCGCCTACGAGGGATACGTGAAGGTTAGTGCGAGACGTGCGGGCTCGCCGTGCACACGTGGTGCTGCGCGCGAGTGGCGGCGCGCTGCCCGCTGCCGCCCGAGCGCTCGCGCCGCCCGCTCGGCATCGACCCCGCGCGCGGACAGGGCACCGCCTACGAGGGATACGTGAAGGTTAGTGCGAGACGTGCGGGCTCGCCGTGCACACGTGGTGCTGCGCGCGAGTGGCGGCGCGCTGCCCGCTGCCGCCCGAGCGCTCGCGCCGCCCGCTCGGCATCGACCCCGCGCGCGGACAGGGCACCGCCTACGAGGGATACGTGAAGGTTAGTGCGAGACGTGCGGGCTCGCCGTGCACACGTGGTGCTGCGCGCGAGTGGCGGCGCGCTGCCCGCTGCCGCCCGAGCGCTCGCGCCGCCCGCTCGGCATCGACCCCGCGCGCGGACAGGGCACCGCCTACGAGGGATACGTGAAGGTTAGTGCGAGACGTGCGGGCTCGCCGTGCACACGTGGTGCTGCGCGCGAGTGGCGGCGCGCTGCCCGCTGCCGCCCGAGCGCTCGCGCCGCCCGCTCGGCATCGACCCCGCGCGCGGACAGGGCACCGCCTACGAGGGATACGTGAAGGTTAGTGCGAGACGTGCGGGCTCGCCGTGCACACGTGGTGCTGCGCGCGAGTGGCGGCGCGCTGCCCGCTGCCGCCCGAGCGCTCGCGCCGCCCGCTCGGCATCGACCCCGCGCGCGGACAGGGCACCGCCTACGAGGGATACGTGAAGGTTAGTGCGAGACGTGCGGGCTCGCCGTGCACACGTGGTGCTGCGCGCGAGTGGCGGCGCGCTGCCCGCTGCCGCCCGAGCGCTCGCGCCGCCCGCTCGGCATCGACCCCGCGCGCGGACAGGGCACCGCCTACGAGGGATACGTGAAGGTTACATTCACTTACTAACTCGATACTCTCCCCACAGCATTTTTGAGGATGATCCGTAACCTTAAAATATTCTTCACTAGCTTCTGCCTGAAGAACAGCCCCGAATGAGGCAGTCATTAGTCTAGTGCCCGAACTGCCCACTACACTAATGACTGTCTCATTAGTCTAGTGGTCCCAAGCGCGACTGCTACATCCTCAGAAACTCCATTTATAATATTGGTAGGATAAAGCAGGATTTGAACTTGCTTCCTTCGGTTAAGTACACCTGATATTGTAACCAACTAAGTTGCAAATGACACTGTCTGTGTTAGTGAATATATATTCCTCATTATGCGTCAGGTGATAACTGTCTTCTACTCGGAGAATCGATGCTTAACAATGATATGAGACATCTGACATTCACCGAATTTAACACATCGTGAAATAAATATCATTTATCTATTCCTTGGCATCGACCCTCCGGAATAACAGTCTACAAAGGCTATGTCAAAATCAGATGTACACACAGTTACACACCATACAAAATCCCAGTATATGTTGACCTCTCAATAAACGAAAAGCTTATACTTCTAATTTGTAGTTTCATGTTTGACCGTGTGTAATCAAATGAAATTACTGCTGTAATAATTGTAAGATGTCTGCAATTTCCTAAATCGTAGCAGTGTACTAGCGTTTTAGTATGTTAGACAATGATTACGTAACTGGTTTTAATTGTTGTGATTTCCACTAGTATTATTCGACTGACAGGTTCCGAAGCCCGGTGGTGTGAAGAAGGGTTGGATGAGGCAGTTTGTGGTCGTGTGCGACTTCAAATTATTCCTGTATGACATATCACAAGATAGGTAAGTTCCATTGCTTATTTGCCATTCCTAATTTCCTCCTCCTCATTTTTCTCATCTTTATTTTGTCTCCACCTCCTCATTGTTCACATCGTCGTCTTTTCTACACATTTTCATATTTCTTCTTCTCCGTCTTTATCTTGTCTACCTAAAATTTATTCTCCTCATCTTTTTCTTCTCCGTCTTTATCTTTGGCCACCTCCTCATATTTCTACTCCTCATTCTCATATTTTGTCTCTTCTCCGTCTTTATCCTTTGTCCAACTCTTCATACTTATTCTCCCCATTCTCATCATTTTTTCTTCTCTTTCTTTATCATTTGTCCACCTCCTCATATTTATTCACCTCATTCTCATCATCTTTTCTTCTCTGTCTTTATCATTTTTCCAACTCCTCATATTTATTCTCCTCATTCTCATCATCTTTTCTTCTCTGTCTTTATCATTTTTCCAACTCCTCATATTTATTCTCCTCATTATAATCATCTTTTCTTCTCCGTCTTTATCTTTTGTCCACTTTCTCATGTTTATTCTTCTCATTCTCATCATGTTTTCTGCATTTCTCCCCTGCCTCACATCATTTTAATATTTTTTCTTCTGTATAGCCGTTTCTCCCATTTTCGCCTCCTTCCTTATCTGCTCCTCCTTTTGCTGCTACTCCTTCACTCCTCGTAAGCCTCTAGGTTTTCATACTACCAATTTTTAAAAAACTACGTTGATAATAACGTTCGTTTATTTCAGAAACGCGTTACCGTCAGTGTGCGTGAGCCAAGTGCTGGACATGCGCGACCCGGAGTTCAGCGTCACTTCCGTCAAGGAGTCTGACGTCATACACGCCAACAAGCGGGACATACCTTGTATATTTAGGGTGAGTTCTGCTTTATTTTTTTACTTCAAAATGTACACTGTAGTAATTTTCAGTAGCGCGTATAAAATATATCAATAGACACTCAATCTTACAAAATAATTGTAATAAGTATACTAAAGGGTTCTTTTATATTAAATTGGTGAGTCGTTGGTCTAGTCATCTAGTGGAATTAAGGATGGCTTACGAGCGTGATAGCGTGATGGGCTTCCTAATGCTACCTATGTTAATGTACCTTCCGGTTTCATCTAGTTTTAAAAAAATGACTTGTAAAAGTGTCTTTAAAAGATCAATTTACAGAAATAAATATCATTTGATCATTGCTGCCAGCTCTCCTCCATAAGACTAACTTTTTGGAACCATGCAACTAGTTTCGATTTTTAAAAAGTACAATATACTTCTCTTTAAAGTAGGTAGTCTGTGGTATAATTGAAAAAAAAAAAAACTTTGATTTTAGGTGCAGGTCAGTAATTCGGTACCCTGTATAATTGACTAATCTATTGTTTAGATATCAACATCTCAGTTAGAAGGGGGCAAGCGATCACATACACTGATGTTAGCTGAATCTGAGTCGGAGAAGACCAAATGGGTGGTGGCGCTGAGCGAGTTACATAGGATATTGAAACGGAACAACTTGCCGGACAAATGTGTAAGTAATTTTATTATATACCTGTACCTGTTATACTCATGAACTAAGATGGTTTGGAATAAAAGTGTAGAAGATTGGCACAAAAGTGTAAAAGATTGGCACAAAAGTGTAAAAGATTGGCACAAAAGTGTAAAAGATTGGCATGAAAGTGTAAAAGACTGGCACAACAAAATAGTTATTTCTCACCCATTATATGACTGCCAAGTCGGTCTTAAGTTTGTCGCAGGCCTATGACTTTTCGAATCTCAACCGAAATTTAAAAAAAATGTCGTTTCGATTTTGACCCCTTACAGTGATTGTATTATTTTTAGCCACTCTGTGTTACCTAACTTAATCCAGTCACACTCATCTTATGCGTCTCGTCGACGTGCTAATCTTATACGCATAAGTTGATCACGTCCATTACTTTCGCTTTATTGTTTTCACACCATTTATTAATTCGTGGACAATAGTGTAGGTTACATGATTATAATGTATAATTATATGCCCATTGTTAAATTGTAATATGTAACTGTTTTTTGTCTCAAATATACATAATCAAACCATTATATTGTCCCACTGCTAGGCACGGGTATCCTCTCAGAATTAGAGGGATTAGGCTATAGTCCACCACGCCTTCAAGAAAATCTCTGAGGCATGTAGGTTTCCTCACGATGTTTTCCTTAACCGTTTTAGCGCGTGATAATTAACTATTTAATACGCACACAACTTCGAGAAGTGAGAGGTGCGTGCCTTGGATTCGAACACGAGACCTTTGACTTGGCAGTCCTATGGTCATATCACTAGGCTATCACTGTCCCAAATAAATGATTAATTAATTAATTTAGACTGTTTTTATCATCGTAGGTATACAGCGCATGCGTGCTACTAGACTCTACGGCGGCAGCCATAGTGCGCAACGCGTTGTGCGCGTGCGTTCTGGAACGTTCGCGCGTATGCATAGGAGGCGAGGCCGGCCTCGCGCTCGTCGACCTCGAGCGTGCTGAAATCACGCCTCGCAGGGCTCATGCGCCCATCTCTACTATAGCCTATGTGCCACATGAACAGCTCCTAGGTAAGAGGAAATACGATCGTTTTTCCCTTGATTTGTACATTTTTACAGTACATTTACACATTTGTACAGTAATATTGGACTCACGAAATTGTAAAGTATCTATAACAATAACAAGTAATTTGTAATCTGTATTCTATTTTGTATTTTGTAATTCTACCATTTACTCTGTACTTTTTGCAATTTGAAAATATATAAATAACCTTTTTGGGAAACGTGCAGTGTATCACAATAGACGTAAACAAACGTAAATAGTCCAAATAAACAATTTTATTAAATTACATGTTATACGTCCTGTATGACTTGTCTGCATTAATAACAGAATTATATATGTATCCCTACTAGCTGCTACCCGCGACTTTGTCTATGTAGACTTCAGAATTGGGTTGTTGGAGTTGGGAACCTGGATAAAAAGTAGCCTATGTCGTATCCCAGATTATAATCGATGTCTGTGCCAAATTTTATCCAGATCCATTCAGCCTTTTCAAACCGGATCTGGATAAAATTTGAGTAACAAAAATCCATATATACATACAAACTTTCGCGATTATAATATCAGTAAGGATTAATTTTAAACTATGTAATAACAATAACATTTGATGCCATCTTGTCAAATATTTGTGTGATTCACAAATTCATAGCGTACAACAAGAACATATCGATAACCACGTTTTGCAATGTTACATGTTACACTAGTCTATACCATATACTACTTGCAACATCATCGGCAACATTGCAACAACCGGTGTTACAGACAGAAGATATATCGGAAGTGTCGTGCGATTTCGGTGAATGCCAACGGATTTCATAGTTTATACTATGTTTGGAGAAATCCTTTGATATTCATCGGGATTGCGCGGCGCTCGGCATCGTGTGAAGAACGGAAGACATTCTATGAACTGTGGAGAAGATTTGTAAGAAATCTTCATTTTGTTTTATAAGTCTAATATTTCATTTTCTTGGCAAATTTTTGCCAAATTATTCTTATGTTTTATTATCATGTATCTTTAGTTGTAAAGTCACCTTAAGACGTAAATTTAGAATGTGAAGGCTAATTTCGATATGGCGGGTGGGACTCGCGGTGGCTTAGAGGTCACAGCGTCTGGTGTATTTAACCAGAAGAAGCAGGTTCGAATCCTGCCCGCAGTCGATATTTTCTTTCACTAAAATAACTAGCTGATCTATGTTTTAAACCACGTCGGAGCTCAACAAAAGTTTAAAATATATTTTTATATCTTCCTAATATCATAAAAAAAAGAAAAGAATAACACAAATATGGTCAATCTATCCTTTTTGGTAGCTTGACAAACACTTGATGAGCTGGCAATCTTGCATGAAGTTTATGGTTTTTTGGGTCTTATTGTATTTCATATTTCCAATTTGCCAGTGGTGATAGCCGGGCGCGGTCGTCACGTCCGGCTGGTGCCCATCCGGGCGCTGGAGTGTGCGGAGGTGGAGTGCGTGAAGCTGGCCGAGAGCAAGGGCGCGCTGGCACTCGCCGCCGGGCCGCTGGGACATGCCGCACATGGCTTTGCCGTGCTCTGCAAACGACAGGTATGTTACCCACTGTCTGTCATGATTCGAATTATGATAAATATGATAGTATGACATTGAAAACATGCGACAAATAGAAATGGGAGAATCAGCAACCGTTAAAATGTAATTTCAATAATATAAATTGTACAAAAAAATATATTATACTAGCGACCCTCCCGTAACTTAACGTAATGTTAAATAGCCTAAAACCTTCCTATTGAACCACTCTATCTATTAAAAAAACCGTAGTTAAAAATTTTAGCATACATAGGGACGGACAGACAGCGACAGCGACTTTGTTTTATACTGTGTAAAGATAAATATATCATCTCGAATTATGCAAACAAAGCTAATGTCTTCAGGTAGGCATGAGTTATCAGTGTTTAAATATTATAATAAAAAATATGCATCTATCAAAACATTGCACATGCAGATAGTTATTACGTGAAGTATGGCATCGTTTTGCATTTGCGAGGAGTCACTAATTCGTTTTTATTCAGAAGAAAAGTAGCAGTAGAGGCGCACGAGACGTTTTCATATGTTTTTTGCAATACAACAGTATTATTATTTGTCTTAATCACATGTTCAATGCTTTCATTATCGATACATAAAATAAAAATTTTAATATGTCGATGTTTGTATACTTTAGATATTAAAGAAAATTTAATATGGGGGTTCTTATTGGAACAAGAGAAGCCATAATAACATTTTTTAGATATTCTGTGTGTATGTTTGTTTGTATCAAGCAAAAACTACTGCATAGAATTGAATGCAGTTTTCACCGATGTATTGCTAGAGGCCTAATTTAAAATCTGGTGCATGTTTCGTTTTGATACGTCGTTTAGAATTGGACCTTTTTGGGATGTAAGTGAAACTGCGGGCAACAGCTAGTTATTTTCATTTGTTGCGTTTATTAAAGTTCATTCTTTAGGTATAGGTTTAATTTAAAACAAGACACTATGGAGGGTTATATCAGCTCTGTATAGTTGTATAAAATGGTAGTGCACGTCTTACCTGCTTTCAATACTATCTATACTAGTCAAAACAAAATAAGGGCCACTTGCTTATTTCAACTATCGGGTCGATTTAACAATTTAATGGCGTTCTTAAGTGGACAATTCTTTTGTGTGGTTATTAACCTAAGTGTTAACAAACGTAGCGAGAGTATTCCAACTGAATAATTTGTGAAGTGGTTACATTTAGATATTTTTTTTGTAACCACTTGAATTTACCCACATTTGAAGCTGCATTTTAAAGTCATTCTAAGTGTGGGTTTCTTAGTATACACGTTAACTTTTGCCAAGTTAGTGCGTAAATAAACATTTTGTAAGCAAAATGCGGAGAATTAGATGACATATGGACCTGCAAACCACGACTAGGGCCATAACATTGATCCAAGAGGACCATTCACAGCGTTCTGTGGCATTGCAGCTGAGATATTCTCGCTGGGCCAACCAGAATGCTTAGAACCGTTTTCAAGAGACTGGGAGTGTATCCAGAAGACGGGGATCTGGCAAAAATCGAGCAACTACCTCACAAGAAGATCGTTACATACGTTTGACTGCGCGCAGAGAGCGATTTGTCACCGCATGCTCCTTACAAAACCGCTTGCGCAAGGCAACAGGTACCCGCATTAGTGACCAAACAATCAGAAATCGGTTGCATGAAGATCAGCAGTTCTCTAGAAGACGGGTAGTGCGGATTCCATTAACAAGTGCGCATCGTGCAAACCGATTATCATTCGCAAGGCAGCACCAGGACTGGAACATAAATGATTGGAGCACAGTATTGATGTGTATAATAATATACTACAATGCAACTACAAAATTATCACGTTTTGTGAAACTTGGCTAAATGCTAGTATTCTGGATAGCGAAGTTGTGGACAACAGATATATAGTTTACCGTAGGGACCGCGATCTTTCTCGATCCTCCAAAACAGATGGCGGAGGAGTCTTGGTTGCTGTGTCTAAACTTATACCTTCGTGTAGAATGTATAAATGGGAGAGTGACTGCGAGGATATCTGGATTACTTTGGATGTAGTTTACAACAATAAACGAACGAAAGTTGCTTTATGCATAGTATACTTGCCTCCACCCGTTAAAGTAGATATACTTAAAACATTTTTTGATAATGTAAATAAGATAGTAGATTTGGTAGATATCATCTGTATCGTCGGTGACTTTAACTTAAGTATCATTAACTGGACCAAGGATAGTAACATACCATATATGACTCCCAGTATTAATAACACGAATCTGAATACAAATAATTATAATTGTCGTTTAGCATATATACTTACTGACTTTGTTGCTGTGACAGGATTGCAACAATCAAACTCTATTCTCAACCATGAAAACAAATTGCTGGATCTGGTTCTGACTAACGTCAACTGCAGTGTATCAACAGCTAACTATATTAGTAAAGTCGACCCATATCACCCCCCTCTAGAAATATTACTTGACTTATCTATAACTTCTACATTAACTTGTATACCACGTACAGACTATAATTTTTTCAAGGCTAATTATAATAAAATTACCCTTAGTCTCAAAGGCGTTGATTGGTTAAGCAGCTTTGACTGTTGTTTGGATGTCAACGATATGGTCACTGTATTTTATGATAGAATGAATCATATTATTGGTGAACATGTTCCCAAACGCAAGCCTAGACGCCAATCCCATCCTATCTGGTTTACACAGGAACTGGTTCAACTTTTGAAAGTTAAGGACAAATTAAGACACAAATGTCGGAAATTTAATAATCCTAGAGACAAACTTGAATATCATGACATGAGAAAAATATGTGACAAACTTCTGCATAACTGCCATAAAAACTATATCAGTACAATAGAAAGTAACCTTAAAAAAAATCCAAAATCATTCTGGAACTTTATTAAACATAAAAAGTCCCCAACTATTGCTCTGCCTTCTGTTATGCACAGTAATAATGAAAATTATTCATCGAGTGGTCCTGATATTGTTAATTTATTCGCATCACAATTTAGTCTAGTTTACACCAAAATTACTAGTGCTACCTCATCATACGGCATAAAAACTTACGATTTCGGAGAGTCAACCTGTAGCAAACTATCTGACTTAAGTTTTTCCGAGAATGAAGTCCTCATATGCTTGAAACGCCTGAATCCAAACAAAGGTGCCGGACCAGACGGTATTCCGCCACTATTCATTAAGAGGTGTGCTTCAGTTCTATCGTATCCATTAATGCTAATATTCAATAAATCACTCTCAAGTGGCGTTTTTCCTAATGATTGGAAACGTGCGCGCATTGTCCCGATCTTAAAAAAAGTATTATTCTAATGTAAAAAATTACAGACCGATATCTATATTATCTTCCGTATCAAAAATTTTTGAAAGTCTTATTCGTCCCGTATTAACGAATCATACCAAGTTTCAAATACGGACTGAGCAGCATGGTTTTCAGGAAAAGAAATCTGTCATTACTAATCTTATTTCGTACATAACACCTATAATGGAAGGATTAGACAAAAGTCAGCAGATTGATTCGATATACACAGACTTCGCTAGTGCTTTTGATCTCGTTGATCACAAAATACTAATCGATAAGCTTCAACACCAATATGCAATTAGTGGCACATTGTTGAATTGGTTTAGGTCATATTTGGAAAATCGTGAGCAAACGGTTGTACTTGGTGGTTATGAATCAAATAAATACATTGCGTCGTCTGGCGTTCCGCAGGGTTCACATCTCGGGCCAATCTTATTCCTTCTATTTATTAATGATATAGTATACAGTGTTCATCACTGTCAGTGCTTCCTTTTTGCTGATGATATGAAGATCACGCGGCAGATCGATTCTCTAGCCGATGTTAAACTGATTCAAGCCGATCTAGACAGTATTTACCATTGGTGTTGTACCAACAAGATGATGCTTAATGCTTCGAAATGCTATTACATTCGCTTCACAAGGAAGAGAAAGGTGATTCAATCAAGTTATCACATCAATTACGAGAAAATCACTGGTGTTGAACAAGTTCGTGACCTTGGTGTGATACTCGATTCAAAGCTGAGTTTTATTCCTCACTATGACAGTATAGTTCAAAAAGCTTCTAAGATGTTAGGTTTCATCAAACGCAACACTAAGGACTTCAGACACACTTCCTCGAAGATTTTACTTTATAACGCACTAGTGCGGAGTGTGCTTGAATTTTGTACCGTGATATGGAATCCTTATTACGTCGTACACTCTGACCGTATTGAGTCCATTCAAAGATCTTTCACACGATACCTCGCGTTCCGAGCATCTGGCATCAGTACTAGATGCTCGTATGATGAAAGACTGCACTTCTTCCGAATGTACAGCTTGCAGCTTCGCCGACGTATGCTTGACTTGCTATGTTTAAAAAACATTGTTACCGGATCTTCCATGACTCAAGGTCTTCTCGAACGCGTTGGTATAAATGTTCCCAATATAAACGCTCGGAGAAAAAGTAATTCCCTATTCAACATTCCCCGATGCAGAACAAATCTAGGTTTGAATACTCCGTTAACCAGACTAATGTCAACATACAATAGTTGGTGCGTTTTGTATGATTTAGATATATTCTATGACCACCCCACGCGTTTTAGGTTAAAGATTATAAAGAAGAAGCATGATAAATTCGAAGCTAATACTAATATTAATTAATTTCTACTAATTCTTACTTATTTTTACAAATTATAATACAATTTTAGTTCATTTTTAACGTTATTATTATTTAACATTAACAACAGCTTATTTAATATAATTATAATATATAACTACTGTGAAATGTTATCCTAAATGTTGTGCATATCTATAATTGATATAAACACTAGTCTTTGTCTCTGTATTTTGCTACTAACCAATGTTTGTGTTTATATTGTTGATGTGCCTTGTGTAAATAAATAAATAAATGAGAGCAAAGTGATTTTTTTTTGTGATGATCGTCGCAATAGTGTTTGAAGACGAGAAGGAGAGCGATTTTCCGATGCCTGTCTCCACGAAAGTGACAGATTTGGATGTCCAAACGTAATGGTGTGGGGAGGAATCTCACTATCAGGTCGAACTGAGCTCGTAATCATCAACGAAGGCACGATAACGGCTAAACGATACATTGAGGAGGTCATAAGACCCCATGTGATGCCATATGCACAAAGATTTTGTGCAAATTTCAAGTTAATGCACGACAACGCCTGCGCCTATACAGCCAGAGTCACGAGAGAGGAGAGACGTTCTAAACGAAGCTGTTATACAGGTCTTACCATGGTAAGACCTGTATAACAGCTTCCGTGTGGTCCGGACTGTTGGCAGGCCATGGCCTGCCAACAGTCCGGACCACAACCCAATCGAGCACATGTGGGAATTGATAAAAAGATGCGTCCGGGACACAAACCAACCGGTACATAATGAAAGACAGCTCATAAACGTGCTTAAGTTAAGCTGGGAACATATTCCACAAGAGACAGTGAAGGGCCTGGTGGAGAGTATGCCTTCCGGGCTCCAAGAATGTGTTTGAAAAAGGAGAGGACACACACAGTACTGAACAAAGAGAAAAATGATAAAAAATATCGTTTTATTTTAATTTTAACTTGTTGTTCCAACACTGGTATTTCAGCTAAAAATGTATTCTTTGCAAAAAAAGTTAACAAATGTTTTTTTAATCAACGAGTAATCAATTCTTTTAAATAAATCATTTATCAACCACCTAACATAATACGTTTTTTGTAATACCAAAAATACACGGTGGCCCTTATTTTCTTTTGATTAGTGACACCGGGTGCGCCGCTCGCACGGCTCGTAAATATTTTGCTTTTCTTAGAAATGACGTCGACATTTATTCAATTGCAACAAAGTTGAAATTGTAAATGATCTGTAGGGCCAAACAAGACAAGTGTGAGTCGTGTCAGAGGATTGATAGTTGGTGTCCGTGACGCAGAACGCGTACGTGGTGAACGTGTACGAGATCACTCGCACGGCGGCGCGGCGCGTGCGCGTGGCCGAGCTGCGCGCGTGCGGCGCCGTGTGCAGCGTGCAGCTGTGCGGCGCGCGCCTGCTGCTCGGGTACCGCGGCGGGTTCGCGGCGCACGCGCTGCCCGACCCGCGCCGCCCGCACCACGACCAGCCCGCCGTCTGTCAGTCAACAACACATTTTATTTATTTATTCATACTTTTAACAGTGATAGCCTACTGGTATGACCATAACACTGCCAAGTCAAAGGTCTCTTGTTCGAACCCAAAGCACACACCTCAGACTTTTCGAAGGCACGTGCGTATTAAATAGTTTATTATCACATCGTGAGGAAACCTGCATGCTTGAGAGATTTTCTCGACGGCGTGTGAGGTCTGCATTAGGCTAGCGTAGTAAACCGTAGCCTAATCCCTCTCATTCTGAAAAGAGACCCGTCCCCCGGCGTGGAACAATACAAAGTTTAATTATGTTAAGAGAAAGGCCCTTGTTCAGCAGTAAATTTCTATTAGCTGATATGATGACTTTAAAATGACCACCCGTAATAGTTATATGCCAAGACCCCTCTCTCCCCCTCTAGTTTTCTCGTAGCAATTCATAAATATGGTACTAAATAATTTTTCGCAAAATAAAAAAAAGTCTTATACGTCTGAGAGAAAGACATAACTGTATGTAGTCTTATACATTTACTCATATACATATACATGTGAATAAAAAGCATTAAATGTTACGCGCACTTATAGCTCGAAAAAGCGCGAGATTTCTCGCTAGAGGACTGACTGCAACCTATAGACACTAGCAATACCGATAATAAAGAAAGAAAGAAAACTTTGTAGTTGTTAAGTCTTTTTTTATCTTTTTTTTAATATGTTGCCCTACACTAAGATTTTTTCCTGTATCGTGTGGTTAACAAACACAAATTCTCACATACACAAACGCCCAGACCCGGAATAACTACCTGTAGATCATACATATATTTTCTCTGTGTGGGGATCGAACTCACAACAACAACGTGAGTTCGATCGCGTCGTCAAGTTTCCCAGTAATTTCATTAAAATAGTACTACATAATTTGCTCATAAAGAATATAAGTTCAAAGCGGTTCATATCGACTCTGCGGATCCATTTTACCCGAAAAAAAAATAGGGTTTCATGAGATGTAAATGGGTATGGTACAATAAATTATGTTAACTCTATCCAAAACTGAATAACATGCGAAGTGGTCGACAGGGATAAAAAAAGTTTAGGGACCTATACTCTAGCTATTGAACTAGGATTTATTTTACACATATATACACATACACTCACGCTATTTTTCCATAGGGGTAGGCAGAAACAAGTGAACGCCACTTGCTACGATTCTTGCATAACTCTTTTGCTTGATCCAGTTAACAGTGCAGGGTAATATTGCAGCTCTAGTGCACCCAGAGAACCAGGTGAACGTGTTCCTGTCGCACTCGGGGGCGCGGCCGCTGGGCGCGGCGCCGGTGCCGGGCTCGGCGGACACGCTGCTGGTGTTCAGCTCGCTGGCGCTGTACGTGGACCGCGCCGGACACCGCGCCAGGGACACCGAGCTCATGTACACCGCACACCCCACGTACCACGGTAACTTTATCATACTAATCCTCCAATACACCCGCGCCGGTGGCCAGTACTAAGCACCTGACCTTTTTGCAGGATCCCACCGATAAGGTGAGCTCTTTCTAGGGCGTCCTCTCTCGTCGGCTCCACTGACATTCGCTTTATAAATCCCTTTTGTTAATCGAATATTTAGAAATCAATGCAAGCCGTGTATCAACCCAGAAGACTTTGCCCGAAGTCGATTTTTTCCTTCACTAAAATAACTTTATAATGTTGGTATGTAAAATGCAAAAAGATAATACTGCTCGGCCTGGGAATCGCACCCAGGACCTCCAGCATAGGAAAGGACCATACTTACGACAACTAGATATTATATATTACTACTAGATATTATATATTACTACTAGATATTTATTTATATTTCTTTTTTCCCAGCGATCAACGAAACGCATCTTCTAATATTTACAACAACGCATATCGACGTGTACGACATCGAAACAGGCGACTGGGTCCAAACCATGAATATACGTGAGTAGAACTAGCTGCTAAGCTAGCTAATTTTATAGTTTAAAATATTTTTTTGAAATTTTGAGACTTGCAGGGTGATGTTTTCCTCGTGTGGGGACAAGCAAAGGTTTTAGTTACACGTTGTGAATGTTGTATAGTTAATACGGTGTGGCATTACGGCAGGTTGAGGCGTTTAAGTACTTAGGTCACATAGTGACAAGTGATCTCAGGGACGACAAGGATATTGAGAGGGAGCGCAGGGCTCTGGCAGTGAGGGCGAATATGCTCGCCCGCAGGTTCGCTCGATGTACCAAAGATGTTAAGGTTACGCTTTTTAAAGCATATTGCCAGTCCTTCTACTCGAGCGGTCTGTGGTTAGGATACACGCAACGAGCATACAGATCCTTGCGCACTCAGTATAACAATGCGTTCAGGATGGTGTCGCGCTTGCCATGGCGCTGCAGCGCATCTGGCATGTTTGCGGAGGCACGTACCGATGGCTTTCACGCTATCATGCGCAAGAAAGCATATTCTTTGCTACATCGGCTCAGAAGTAGCAGCAATAGCATCCTGAACGCCATTGCTATAAGATTAGACTGTCCTTTCCAGAACCACTGGATAAGGACAGCGATAGGTATAAGATAGAATAAATTACTAACAGTACTAACATAAATTATTATTATTATTATTATAATTGTACTATAATTACTAACACACATCTGAATATTATAATTATAATTATGATTATTGTTAATTGTATGGATTTTAATCTGAAAATAAATGTATATTATTATTATTCCATTTATTTATTATTTTAACTTATTTGTATATATTTTTAAATATTTTTATAAAAATAAGAAAAACATTTAAAAATAAAAAAATAGTAGCCCATCGGCATCGGGAGCAGGGTCCAAGCCACCGATGGTCAGGGTCCCAGAGAGAGAAACCTCCTAACAATGCGGGCCGTGTCCAGAAGTACTACTTTCTGTATCAAACCCTTGATCCAACCACCTAATGAGAGCCTCTTAAGGTATTATACCATTATTAAACCATTAGGCTATTAAACCATTGGCAGACACAACGATTGGTACTATGATCGCCGCATCCACCCCCCACATGTCGACAACCTCGTGTGCCAAATCAAGATACTTTATTTCTTTTTCTTTTTCGGCTTTGAAGAGGTTCTCGTCATGCGGGACGGTGATGTCAACAATCATTGCACGACGCTCTAATCGATCTATCACCACAATATCAGGCTTATTGGCAATAATAGTCCTGTCAGTGATGATAGACCGGTCCCAATACAATGTAGCATGACCATTTTCAAGAACTGGGTCGGGCACATACTTGTAGTACGGTACCTCCGATTCCACAAGATTGTATTTCAAGGCAAGTTGCTGATGGATAATCCTGGCTACCAGGTTATGTCTGTGCAAGTATTCGCCGTTAGCTAGACGCGAACACCCAGAGATAATATGTCGGATAGACTCTCCCGGCCGGTGGCATGCCCGACATATGTCAACCGTACCATCCTTCACGATAAATTTCCGATAGTTGTTCGTCATCATAACTTCGTCCATAATTGCACAAACAAACCCTTCAGTTTCTCCAAACAGATCTCCGAAGCGTAACCAGGAAACGGACGCTAAGGTGTCTACACCAGGTTCATGAAGAGCCCTGTAATAGCGTCCGTGTAGCTCTTTGCCTTGCCACACATTCCTACGATCGTTCGTACTAAGTACTACAGGTTTGCGCCAGTTCTCTTTAGCCATGGAGAGAGGGGTAAGTCCATTGTCCACTGCAACCACATCTCGGTGCATCCCCATTTCAGTTTTTAAGAAATGCTCTCTGAGACTACACACCTCGCGGTTGTGAAGGTTTTTGGCATTTAAAAATCCTCGACCCCCACATTTCCGCGGGATGTATAGTCTCATTACCGAGGAGCGTGGATGATGCATTCGATATGCCGTAAGCAGTGTACGGACCTTCCTATCCAGGGTTTCAAGTTCAGTCTGAGTCCACTTGAGTACGCCGAAGGAGTACATCAAGACTGGCATGACCCGACCATTGAAAGTACGCACCTTGTTTCCGCCTGACAGAAGACTTTTTAAAACTTTGGTCAGGCGCCCAAAGAAGCGCACTTGCAACGATTGTTTCATGTCAGCCACGTTGATGCCTAGAGCCTCCGCCATACCCAAGTATTTGTAAGTCTCCGTTGAGGCAAGAGATCTAAGTTGAGTGGAATCCGAGAGTTGAATTCCCACAGATTCCACAATCCCACCTCGTTTTACATGCATGACTGCACATTTCTCCACACCGAATTCCATTCTGATGGAGTTACTAAAGTTTTCCGTTATTTTTAGTAACTCCATCAGATGCAAATCAGATGAAGCAAAGAGCTTTAGGTCATCCATGTAAAGTAGATGGGATATCACTTAACCTCCCCGCCTCAATCGGTATCCTAGCCTTGATTCCTCTAGTAATGTACTGAGAGGATTCAAGGCTAAGCAGAACCACAAAGGACTCAAGCTGTCACCCTGGAATATACCACTCTCAATCCTAATTGGTTCACTGATTCTTTGAATTTGTCGACATCCTGGATAATGAAGCACTGTCCTCCACTGCCCCATACACGACCGCAGGAAGGTGCGTAGAGAAACATCTACCTTATATAGCTCTAGCACCCTCATGAGCCATGTATGTGGCACAGAGTCATAGGCCTTCTTGTAATCTATCCAGCATGTCGACAGATTCTTTCGGAGTCGGCGAACCTGTTGGCTGATGGTCATATCTATGAGAAGCAACTCCTTAGTACCGCGAGACCCGTTCCTACATCCATTCTGAGACGCAGACATAATTGAACTTTCATCAATATGATAACAAATTTTTGCTCTCAAAATGGATGTAAGAAGTTTATAAACCGTCGGCAAACAAGTTATGGGCCTATAATTTTTAGGGTCCGCAGTATCACCAGATTTATGGAGCAGATGGGTGATTCCAGTGGTTAAAAACTGGTTATTATTATTATTATTAATGTCGCAATAACTATTGCCATGAATCTAGAACTTTTTATAGACCTATAACCTGCAAAAACCACTTGAAATTTGAACGGCTCAGGTGATCGATCAACCTTAAGATATTTTTAGGTAGGTAGGTATCATAATAATGGAAAGTGAAATGGCAATACTTATTGTGGCAGCGACACCGTCCTTAGGTGCCGAACATACTAAGGCATGATGGTTTTATAAAATTGTAAAAATTTCCTATATTTTGGGGTTATTTGGGCAATTTGGGTAGGACAGTCATTAATGTTAAACTTCATTAATATGTTTACTTTCCTGAATACTTAACTTATTTTATTACGTGATGTGATTGCGATACCTATATGCCCCTTTCGGATGGGGAAGTGTTTTTTTAGCATAGTGTATAGTAAAATAATGTGATTGCAGCGAATGCCCGGCCATTGGACGAGACGGGGTGGATCTGCTGCGCGGGCGGCGGCGGCGGCAACGGGTTCCCGTTCTCCAGCGACGCCGCGCCCTTCATCGTCTACCTACGGCCGCTGCTTACGCGTTAGTGCCACTAAACATTCTCAATTCATTCAAACTTAATGGTCCGGCGGAGTCTGAGTTGCCCATACAAACGTAATAACGAAATAAATCGCAATTCAAAAACAATTACGACTGGAAAACCGGTTGAAACTTCGTAAAATTATCAAGAATTACATTCGCAAACATTAATATCAATTCGGACTGCTGGACCCTTCAATTAATACTTTCTTATTAATGTAATAATAGCAAAGTCAAGTGTTTGTCTACCATAGTAATTACTAGACTTCTGCCTTTAGACTGACTTTAGAATGGGGTCTAATCTGGATAAAAAGTATTAAGTGTTAGTCCAGGTTATAAAATATCTGTGTGACAAATTTCATCCAAATGCGTTCATCCGTTTTAACGTGATTAAGAAACATCTAAAAACAAACAGCATACTTACTAAAATCTTTTGTTATTAACCGCTATGGGTTTATATTGTCTTATAAATAAAAATATTTATTTATTTATTGCCACAGATCCACGCGCGTCAGACCCCCCTATCTGCGTGGACCCTTCGTTGTGGGGGAACAAGCGGCGGTTTTCAGTGAGGGAACAGTCACACCAAGCTATTGAAGCGCACAACAGATTGTAAGTATCAAAAGGATTTCTGTTATTGAGAGGACTAAAATATATAAGATCTTTTTTGTAAATAAATATTTGACTTTGAAGATAGCTTAGGAACTTGAAAATTATAGCATACGTAGCCGTGCGTACCTCGTATATGAATGTTTTGGTTCTAATCTGTATTTATAACAATCAAATTCTGACTCACTGAGTGACAGACAACGCTCGGCCTAAACCGCTGTTCGTAGAAACTTGAAATTTGAAGATGTTTTACCCCATTAGAAGATGTTCCACCTCTAATTGGGAGAGGGAGGAGGGAAAGGGAGAGGGAGAGGGGGGGAGGGGAGAGGGAGAGAGAAAGAAAGAGAGACGAAGCGAGCGTGCGGCCAGTAGTTGTCTTTTTCTATAATTTTGATTGGAGACCCCCAAGACACAATGGCCCTACGATCGTTTTCTCTCTTTCTAGAGGTATTGCTCAGCCGCTCAGTCCATTCTCTAGGTCTACGGTAGTTCTTCTTCTTCTTATCGTGTTAATGGTCTAACAATTTATTTGTATGGTAGTAATTTACATGTGGTATCAGGTCGGAGCGTCGGTCGCGGCTGATCTCTGCGCCGACGAACTTCGCGCACCTGTCGCACATGGGCCCGGGCGACGGCATCCGCTCCCAGCGCCTGCTCGACCTGCCCACCACGCTCGAGACTGCCGACGAACATGCACAGGTATCCACTACCTACATCATTAAAACCATCACGTCTGTCTCATAGTCTATAGTCTGGAGGCTAATGTGAACTTCATTAGACCTACACGAATGTCCTACTGATCTGGTATGGTCGTGCGACAGGTCGTTGAGCTCCCTAAATTATGGTTGAGCTACACGATGACTGATGCATGCGTGCCGTCAGTTGAGACTAGTCTACTCAATGCTGATATGGTTCTTTCCTCAAAAGGCCATTTCAGACATTACCCTAAATCGTGCCACTCACAAATAAATGTTCTTCCATGTCTGGACTTTAAAAGAGACCATGATTCTCTGAGTTTGTTTCGGTGTTTCTTCTCAGAGGTCGTCAGTTAGGAAATGCCGAAGCCATCTAGCTAAAAAAATCCCAAACCATTGACATGTAAAAGTATCTCTAAAGATCTACTTGCGGAATAAATCATTTCATTTCTGTATTCCCCGAAAGGTTAGGCAGAGGGGTACTAATGTTTGTATAGATACGTAATCTGTTATCTGTGATCATTTTGGACCACTGGACTAATGAGGCAGTTAGGTATTCACTACACACACAAAAAATAACATCATACACATACCAACACTTTCTACAGAATAGGCAGAGGTCTACATTTCTATAACCTGGTAACTTAAATACTGTCAAACGTCAATTTTATTCCTCAGTTAAAAGATATATTAACTATTGAAAAATCAGCCCATAATGAAATAATTTCATCACAATAATAATGTGTGTTTGCAGATGTACAGCAGTCGAGAGAGCAGTAAACGAACGTCTCCGTTAACGATATCACACGGCACCGGATCTTATAATGGTATGTTTGAGTTTTACTCTTAAATATTCGTTGCCGTAGAATAAGAAAGAACAAAAACATATAGGCCGTTAAGCGGCAACCGAAGCCCATAGACGCCAGCAACACCAGTATTAGTTGTTAAGTCTTATATGCCCAGTAATGTCATTGGCTACATTACCCTTCAAACCGGAACACAATAATGTCATCTTATCATATTACACAACCCGCTCGCGGTTTCACCCGCATTGCTCCGTTCCTAAGAAGCGTAACGTGATGAAAGAAAGAAAGAAAAAGAAATGAAAAAAGGATATCTCTCGCGCCGCTCCGTCTTCCCGCTGGCCAAGAATATTTTTCGCCAGATCGCCTATAGCCATAGAGTAATATATTATTAACTAGCAGTCCGCCCGCGGTTTCACCCGCGTTGCCCCATTCCTAAGAGCCGTAGCGTAATGTTAAATAGCTTAAAACCTTCCTCTTGAATCACTATCTATTAAAAAAAACCGCTTCAAAATCCGTTGCGTAGTTTTAAAGATTTAAGCATACATAGGGACAGACAGACAGCGACAGCGACTTTGTTTTATACTATGTAGTGAAGTATAGATTGGTAATACCTTTGAAACTTGAATAGAATAGCAAATTATGTTTGTCAGGGTCATGGCGGGGCGGCAGACGCGATGCTCCCACGGACGCTCCGCCCTCGCCGCCGCTGTCACACCACCGACCTATGGACCGGTAAGTGCTTGTCACTATAGCATAGCTCCAGGAACAATATGACGTCACTCATTACATGTTGGACATATTTTAGTGCAACTAGAATCATAACGTTTCATAAACGCTTGTAAAAGGTTATTTGAAATAAAAACATTTGAACTTGTACTGTCTGTTTTACGGAGTCCAATGAATCAAATCCTCTATTATCTATGTTAGCTGCGATATAAGCACTGAGCTTAATGTAGAAACAACCGAAATCGATGTACTTTTTAATGTGTTATAAAAAGTTTAAGTAAGTAAAAATACTTAAATAAATAATTCCTTTAGCAAAATTTAGAAAAAAATATTTATAACATTTTAACAAATATTATTAACGCTTAAGCAACTCTGTTTGTTAGCTTTTCATGCTGAAACAGCTGAATCAATTTTGGTGAATTTTAACTTATTTAAAAATATATTCTCAGGTCAATAGGTGGTGGTTCACAAGGGAGCGGGTCTCTTCTACTGGAGCGATCCATCACGCCGCTCAGTCTAGGCAGCATGAGCTCCTTACACGATGTACTTAAGGTAACCACATGTAGAATATAATCAACCCATTTTCAACACTCCCTTCTGGGCCCGGGTCTCCTCTCAGAATGATAGGGATTAGGCTATAGTCTATCACGCTGGCCTAATGCAGGTTGGCAGACACAAGCCCTTGAGAAAATCAGTCAGGCATGCAGGTCTCCTCACATTGTTTTCCTTCACCGTAAAATACGCACTTGACTTCGAAAAGTCAGAGGTGAATGCTTTGAATGCAAATTTGAGACTGTGATGTGCCTTGCAAACATGTGGAATAGTGTTAAAATAATTTATTCAGAGTAATATTTATTATTATTTGTATTGTTCGTTTTAAGTCGTTTAAGAATATTGAAATAAAACTCCCTTTTATTACATTGTATATTATTATTATTATTCTATATTATTATTATTTAATTCCCGACGTAAGACGTGTAACACCTCAAACTACCCTTGACTATGGATGCTATTAGAACGTCCCGAAACGTCGGGAATCTTACAATTTTATATACGAAAATTTGGTTAAATGAATGTTTGTTATACAATCATGCCAGAACGGCTGAAAGGATCTGGATGAAATTTGTCACAGAGATAGATAATAGTCTGGAATAACACACGTTAATTTTTGTCTAGGTCGGACCCAATTCTGAGGTCCTGAAAGTCGGGGGCATAAGTTAGTTAAATAATATCAATACAACGTCCAACAAAATCCGTAAAAAATAGTTTTATTTCAATGTCTTATATTCACGTAAGTGTGTCCAACACTTAAGTGTCATACATACATACATAATCAACCCATTATAGTGTCCCACTGCTGGGCACGGGTCTCCTCTCAGAATGAGAGGGATTAGGCTATAGTCCACCACGCTGGCCTAGTGCGGGTTGACAGACTTCACACGCCATCCAGAAAATCTCTCAGGCATGCAGGTTTCCTCACGATGTTTTCCTTCACCGTTTAAACGTGGGATAATTAACTATTTAATACGCACATGACTTCGAAAAGTCAGAGGTGCGTGCCTTGGGTTCGTGCCTTTGACTTGGCAGTCCAACGGTCATACCACTAGGCTATCACCGCTTACGTCGTTTATGGATAACTTTTTCTAAGAAATACGATTAAAAATATATATGTAAAAATGAATTTTATTGTCCAGGTGGGCACAGACTTAGGTGATGGTCTGCATTCAGAGGATAGCAGTTGCGGTGCTTCACCGCCACACCCAATGGATCCCTGATGGTAAGTAAACTAAGTATCATTAAACTCTTTCGCACTCCATGGTTACACAGAATTATGTCACATTTGCCATAATAATTATGTAGAAATATTTCGTATTGTTACGAGCTGGGGTTCGCGATAAATTAATTAACACCAATTTACTAAAAAGTCTGCTTCATTAGTCTAGTAGTCCCAAGCGCGACTGCTACGCTAGAGGTCCTGATTTCGATCCCCAGGTCAAGCTGTGTTATTGCGTTTTTCTATCAAATTCTTAGTAGCAGCTCGGAGCCTGGATTTGTGGCCGGTTAATGGCAATAAATAGGCTTACCCCGTATTACATGGGAGCTCACCACACTACACCTCTGCCTCTGATGGTATGTTAATTTACCAAAAAGTAAGGAAACACTTTCAATTAATTCGATACTTATAATACTGATGACTATCTTGACCTTGACCTTGAGTGTCGCGATCGAGCACATACTTTCATGTTTTCTATGCGTTTCTACGACTGTTCTAGAATTTTCATAAACCATCACCGTAGGTATTAAGATCCGATAGCAGTTTGCTCGACATAAGAATCGAACCCAAGAAAGATGTCATGTCCGGCAGTTCCGCTTGCGACCACTGGACGAACGAGAATAAAAACCTGTTAAAAATATTTTCGATCGTTGATTAGTATTTTGTATAATTCCCAGAAACCAACGGAACTCATCGTGGACGCTAGACATGTCCCGATTCTACGCTTGCTTTTGTTAAAGCTGTATCATTTGCAACCGGGACTGCGGCGTGGACGATTATATGCCGTATGTCTATTAAACAGAGTTCAATATTGTGTAGCAGGCGATGCTTTAAAATGTAGACGCAAATGTGTATGAGGGATATAATCTATGAAAATATTCATCACATAATTATAAAACATACAAAATTGCTTGGTTTTGGTGTGAAAGGAAGCGTGTGATGAGTTGGTGGCTGGGAAAGAGATACTGAGCCCAATTCAAGGCAAAGTATGATGATGAGATTCCTTTATGACGTAGATCCTCAGCAAGGAATCTTTATTCAAGCAAAACGTTAATTTGAAGAGGCTTTTGTGGAGTTAAGAAAGTTTAAGGATTGTAGATAAGAAGTGGAAGTATAAAAATTACACATTTTGAAGACATAGTAATAAATATCCAATAGATGTCGCTGATAACACCTTGAGACGTAGAATCTGGAAGAGAAATTTGACATCACAGGATACTTAAGGAGACACAAATTCAAATCCTGTGAACGAATTTTTAGTTCACTAAAACTGAATTTCTTTACACATTTTGTGAAATCAGATAAGAATAAAACTTATTCTTTACAAAGGAAAAAAAATGGTCAATTTTCGATTGAAATTAATAAGCTTAGTTGTATTTTTTTATCAGCGACGTAGCAATTTATGAAAGACTGCCTGAAATTAATTGTGTGTTTCACTATATTTAACCATAAGTGCAAATTTTATTTAGATGAAAAAGACTAATTAGTCGATGTAGTATGGACTTCAAAATAGAAGTATTATTAAATATATAAGTTAACTGAATTATTAATATATTATATCTCTCATAAAACAGCGTAGTTATTAAATAAATTAATTATCAATATATTTGGTTCCTAAAAGAATTATAATATGGAAGATTTATTTTGCAATGTTATTAAATTATTTACGAGAAAAAAATAAATAGTTTATGTAATGATTTTCTGCATGACACGTTACTAAACCTTCCATTAAACGATAATAACAAATTTAAATAGATTATTATTAAGCTGTGTACACACTGGTCGAGTATTAGTAATAGGAGGAAATCTAGGAATTTTCCTATGTTTAGTTCTATGACTGATTTTAGAGACGATATTATTTATTGCGCGTTATTTTTAGGCATATTTATGTAAATAAAAATGCTGACTTCTGCTTCTAAGCAGTCTCATAAACTGACTCTAGGTTTTTTAAAATGATTTTGCATGTCGTTTCCAAATTAATTGAATATATTATTAGGTATTATAGTGAGGTAAATTATTATTATTATCAAAAACAAGCCCATAATGAAGTTGGTGTTCCAAAATTAAGCGTCCACCAAAAATAAATACCTGAAAGAGTAAACTCATAATTTAAAATGTCTTTACTTGTCGTAGAAAGTTACAGTATTCGAAGGTTTTAAAATTTCAATGAGATCGAACGATTCAAAAGTTATTCATAATACCGTCAGTGTGCACCCAGCTTTAGTTATATAGACCCAATGTGGCTTGTAGGTCAATTAGATTCCTCTTAACTCTACGTATTTTATATTCACATACGTAACGCGTTGCTAATTGGTGAATACAGTTTAATGATGATCATGTGGTGCGAAATGGCTTATAGCTCAACATTTTCCTAACTAGTGACAATCTGGTTTTTTAATCTATCCCGAACCCGTGATAAATTTTTATAATCACGTTTGAAAAACCTATGTTGTTTTTACTTATTACAGAAATTCCTAATAGCTTCTACATTATTTTTGCACTAATTTAATATAAAATGACCTTATTTCACACCACATTATTATCACCAGAAACTTGCATCCAGTGATTAGCAAAGTATTTTATATAATATATAAATAAATAGATGTAGAACTTTATTAACCAAATTGTATTTAATTGCTTTTATTTTAATACTCTACGCCATGTTGATGACGTAACAGACCGCCGAAGTAAAACCAGACCGGTTTATAAGTTGTTATGAATTTATGATAATAATAATAAAAAAAAAACATGAACAATTTAATATGTGATGTCCTACAATAATATTTGTGACGTTAATTACAATTTTTGAAGCCAAATGTTTTCAAGTTTTATCGTGAATATTGATAAAAAGCGTCTTGATATAATAAAATGAATTGTATTATTTACATTTACATGTATTTTTTGGTCAGAATTATCTTTATAACATGTTTCAAGAAGTACACACCAAAAGCGTATGTTGTTTACGCAAATAAATTCAATAAAATATATGACAAAAGGGTCATCTTTTAAAACAATATTCACAATTTAAACGTAACTGAACAAACACTGCCATTCCTATTTAGGTAGGTAGATGAACAATTTACAGTTTTCGTTACCGGTATCGATGTAAATTCGTACCGTAGATTATCGACTATTGATACATTAAAAAAATACAATCAATACGACAGTTTTAAATATCGATAAACTGGTCACTATTTTATCGATGTTACATGTCGATATTCGGTAAATACACAGATGGATATTATTGATATCCATGTCATATTTTAAAAATATAATTTTAACCCTCTCGCTAGTGTATACTGTATACATAAGATTGTATATTATTAAAATAATAATAATGTGATTATTTCCAATTTAATGAAGTTATAAAAATATATTACCAAAATAATCGTCACATTTAATGATTAAGTTAATTATTTATGAACGTGAAGATATCGCTTTATTTTAATGCTTTGTGTGTAAAATGAAGTTCATAATTCGTATATCGTGTACAGATTTGTCGATAGGTAAATTTCATTGTAAAATGCAATAATTATTTATTCTGGTAACAATCCTACAAAAAAATATCGATATTTTAAAAAAGAGTAAGGGGCATGAGGCTGCCTTTTTCGGTTGCGAATTAAATAAAATTGTCAATTGTATTCATAAGTCAATAGTTAATTTACTTATCGACATTTCAATACACGTAGTTATTAATTCAATATTTGTAAACCAATCTCATTATTATTTTGTGATTATTCACTCTTAACAGTAAGCAATATTTTTTGTAATATTGTTAATTTTTTTAACAATCTAGTCTTTTTTTGTTTATTTACGACCGTAATGTATTATCGCGACTATGATTCGTCTTCAATATGTTTTAAGTATAAATTAGTTGGATTTAGACAAATGAGATTTTATAGGTTAGTGTTTTTAATATTTTGTGTCTATGGGCGGCCAAGGAGGTTAGGCTACAAGAAAATTCGAAAAGAATCTCGATAAAAATGTGTTTGGTTTCCTTAGTTCGTGTTTTTGGACATTTTAAAAATGTATTTTCATTTGAAAACAAATAATTTCAGCCTAATCTCTCCTGGTGTCCTCTATCTCTATCGATGTACACTTAATTATTTCCTTTTATATATTTTTTTATTAGAAACATCGACAAAATATAAGTTATCCAAAGATCTTTGTATCGAATCGAAATGTATTTAAATTCAAAAATAAAAACGCAGTAATCAGTTGTATAAATTACTGTAGTTCGGTTGAGATATATTTCATGACAGCAGTTTTTAAATAGCTATACCTATAAATATAATATATAAAAAAAAATACACGGCCGTCTCTGCAGTTATTTAGGAACAACTGACTTAGTAGTAAACGATATATTTTATTTAACTGAAGTATAAGTAACAACAAAATTCTAAACCAAAAGAGCTACAAGAACATCTTTCTTTAGAGATATTTGCGCGTCTTGTAAATATATTATTATTTGAATATTTCTAGTATTTATAATAATAAATCAATTAATTATTAATATACATTTAATATCACAAGCTTAATTTAATAAATTTATTAGACATTTGTGTCTGAACTAGATAAATTAATATCTGTAACTCAGACAACAGTGCTCTTCCCTTATAATAAACATAATGGATATAGAGCTGCCAAATACAAAAGATAATAATTGTAGAATTCGAGAAACAAACAAATCATGTAATTATGAAATAAAAGTGAATTATGATTCAATGAAATTAATGTCCTTGTGTAGTGTACGTGATTGAAAGTGTATTAGTATTATGTAGTATATTGGAGGGTGATTTGACCAAGTCCCATAAAATTCATTCTATAGATTAAATTTCAATATTCTCTGTCTAGTTTTACTGAAATATTGAGGATCAGATGGATCAAGATAGTATAACATCTTGGCTTCGTTCAATTTGAATTGAACGAAGATGTTATTTTAGTGTAGGAAAAATTCTATCGCGAGCTGGATTTGAACCTGCGTCTTCTGGTTGGATACACCAGTCAGTTTCGCGGTGGCTTAGAGGTCAAAGCGTTTTGTGTATCATAACCAGAAGACGTAGGTTCGAATCCTGCCCGCGATTGAATGTTTCCTTCACTAAAATAACTTTATAATCTTAGCATGGAAAATGCAAAAAAAAAAACCAAAATGAAGCCAAGATGGTCATTGTAAAACGAAACAATATCCCGAAAGCAAGATTTTCGGTAGCTCAATTGGTTTAGTGTTTCTCATCCTACTTACAGTTAAATAAAATATACATAGTGTATTTTTAATTTATTATTACCTAAATTATCTTATACTGTCGCATATTCAAACCCAAATTATTATTGTCATTTTCAAAATGGCTTGTTATGACTCGCTAGGTCATAATTATAGCCATGTTTTATTTAATTAAGAAGTCGCTCTGCAAACCTCTAAAATCTCCAATTCTAAAATGAACAAACCTGGCTATCGAGCAATATTTTTAAAATTAGTATTACCACATTTTGGTACGAAGTTGTTTACTATATCGATATTTTAATGATTTAAGTTGGAAAATTCTAGCTTTAGAATTAATAAAATATGCACCAGAAAGAACTGAATGTATATTGCTTTTTTAATATAATTGTGTATACTAATATAAACGTATTATGAACAAATTTTGTGTAACGTCTGCTTTTTGTAATCCGTCATTCAACGTAAAAGATGCTGTTTATTTCTTATGTGAAATTTATATTTACTTGATAATTATTTTCAAATCCTGCCCCCATAAAAGAAATAAACAGCTATCTCGAAATCCTAAGTATTATGACAACATTCCGTTGATTTTATAAACACCGAACCAATCGCTTATCGATAGTTTCGATGACTCGCTAGGTATTCGAATAAATTATCGATAAGTGACATGACACATCACTACACAGCATTTACCTTTGTCAATTGATACTAGTAAAATTATTATCGGGGAATACGTAAATTAATGATTGGCGCTGTATAACCTAATAAATTGTATATCTCAAAAATTGTTGATTGAGAAATACGCTAGTTTAAGATTATATAAAAATTGTATTAAAAATCCCCAAAACAATACGCAACGGGTTTAGATATGTAGATTTTGCTAAAATTGATATTTAAAATGCATCTTATATTACGAAAATTACGCTTGTATTCGAAATTGTATTGGTTTTTCACATTGAATAAGATAATTTATTATTTAGCATGTAATACTCATTTTGGCGTTTCCTAGCTTCCGACTTGTATGAAATTTTTTAACGATTCTTATAATTTATTAATCGATCATGTACTTGGAAAACTGCAATCGTAATTATTTTGTCACTTGTTTCACAAGTAACAAAACTTCCTATGTGGTTTCCAGTGATTTCTACCAAGCATTTTTAAAATAATTAAAAAGTCCGTAAGATGCTACTTTTATAAATAGTTAAAGGAGTCGTGAGTCACTCAAATTTAATCTTACAGCCAAGTGCATGATGGATGAAAATCAATAATAATATATGCTTGTGTATAAGTGCCATGGACTAGATTATCCAAAAAATATTTTGCATTCACCGGATATCAAATCCTTCAAAGCGAATTCACACTTTCCAGGCATTTTATTCCCTAGTTAATGCTTCCAATAACAATAGCCAGTGTTTTAAATAAAGTTTTTAATCAAATATTAGCAATCCATCTTTGTATCCAGCTACCGCTAAAACTATGTTATAATTTCTTTGTAAATCTAAATTATCATCTAATATTAAATTGCATTATGTGAATTATCTCAATACTTAATTATTTTATGTAAATATATCTGAATAAAGAAACATTTGAATGAGCTCTTTGTTTTATTGTTAAATTGCTTTGACATTGTTTCAGATATGGTAGCTGTTTTGGTATTTTTTGCTTTGTCAATATAATAAAACACAAGATCCAAGCTTAGATAATTTTAAAATAGGTATAGTATTTTTTCCACAATGGCTGCACCTTGGCGTGTTGACCAAGTTGTTTACATGAAGAAAATAACGCATCCAAAAAACACTTCCTCAAATCTCACATGCAGAAACACTCAAACAACCATATATGTAAAGGCCTAAAAATATCTCGTTTCAGGCAGTAATCATCCGGCTTATCGCGCCCATAATTTTTGCAGATGTTGGAATGTAGTTTGTACATTCAAATACAAATCAATGTATCAGTCAGTCCATAAATAAAACTCAATTTACAAATACAATTTTATTCAGCAAATCACTAGGTCAATAGTTAATATAAACGCAACACTTAAAACAATCTTAAGTCTTTGTACAAGGCAATTTTCGTGTTAACAATATCGACACCACCGCGAGGCGGAAATACTGACATATGAAACTTATCTTTTTGTGATTTTTTTGCATGCTAAGATTACAAAGTTATTTTAGTGATAAACTTCTGGTTAAGAAGAATTCGAAGACGCAGACGCAGGTTCGAATCCTGCCCGCGATTGAATTTTTCCTTTACTAAAATAACTATATAAAACTTAAACAATTTAGGACTCTTCAAACATTTGTGTAAATAGTTTCTTTCAATTTAAACGAATATAATCATCCTAGCCTTTTACCAAATATTGAGTCGCCGTTCAGCCTAACCAAATGAGTGAATTTATCATAACGAATGTGATTAATACTGATAATACTTTGTATTTTAACTGTCAGTAATCCCCCTCGTTCACGATCCAACCCCCACAACAATCCGTTAGTTACAGTTACAATTTGATTAACCCTAATGTTTCATGTAATTCAAAATAATTGTATAATGTAATATATAAAATATAAGCGAACAGATAATTTGAGTATTGCAACATATAATTATAATAAATAATGAATATATATTCGCGTAGGCTTTTAGCACTTTTTTATTAATATTTGTTGTCATCTGATCCCATTTACCAATAAATGTGTTGTAGAATATGCTTTGCACTGATTAGTGGACACTTTTTAGGCGCGAAAACAAAACTATAAGACACACAGTAGCCACAGAATTTTCCAATATCTATAAACAATGAAGAGATTGTGTTTTTTAGTCAGCCAGTGTAAGTACCGACTTTCTGTTCCATGCACTTGCAAGGGTCGAAATTAATTAAACAATGCTAAAAGTGATACGCAGACAGGCCTAATATATATTCTAATCTCAATTAGTACGTAGATCGATATATTTAATATTATTGAGCGGTCGATTCGATAACTCGTAAAGAGGAATGTGATTTGGGTCGTGTTTTAAGCAAAACGATGAAGGTGCGTCAAGATTTGGTATTATTGAACACTGCTTCATTAAATAACCCTCCTTCCAGCGCCGACTGCGCAGGGTAAGCAAAATATTAAGCCTCTAATTAATTTTTCAAATGCGTGGTAATATTGACTCTAACCTCATCGTTCTGTTTAAGGCGACCAAAGCGTGAATAAAAAATATCTTGCATATTTCACATGATTTCGTTAACTCTCATTTTCTTCCAATTTTCGTTTTAAACTCTCTGTAAAAATAAAAAATAAAACAATTGACATTGTGATCTTTGCTTTTAAATAATTATTTTTTGTTAAGATAGTCGAAACGTCCAAATTCTTGAATAAAGTATAGAGGAAAATAAAAAAATAGTTTATTTTTAAAGAAGTGGGATTTAGTAGACCAGTATTCTATTTGACACAGTTAGTTTGATTTAAAATAATAATTATTCAAAAGCATGTCACTGACAAAAAAAATATACAAATTATATTAAAAATTAGATATAATACTATGATGAACATAAGTCGCAAGATTATGAACTAAATAAATATAATTACTTACACTAAATTTGGTGCGCAAACTAAAACACTCGTGATGGATAAATGCAATGCAAAGAACTATATTATATTACGCTGTAAGCAACGGCATAATACATCATCAGTTTAAGTCAAGAAAGAAAGCCGTTATTTCATTTAAATGCTTAGTTTTTTTTCTTATAAACTTGGTATTCCAACTTTTCAGCATTCTAGAAAACCCGCGATTTACTAATCTTCTATTCTTCTTCTATATATATATTTATCCTTTTCTTCCTAACAAGATGTGGCTGCTTTTTACAAGATTCTTTCACCATCTCGATTTTACGCATTGCCCGCGTTCGGCTCTCTGAATCGTGAAGGTCTCGAGTCACGCTAATAAGCACAATGCTCGAGTCGCATGCTCAAGCGTTATAGTCCAAGCATTCAATGCTCGTGAGACTTGAGCGCTTGAGCATTAAACGGTCGAGTCTTCAAGGCTCATTAGCGTCGACTCAGCGCTCGAGGCTCAGCCTTAGCGCTCATTTTTACAACACAAAACAGCAATTAGAATGCATAAAATCGAGTAGATGTAATGAAACTTCACTTCATTATGGTATACGGATCGACTGCCATCTGCTTACAGCATAATTAACTAACTAAAAAAATCTCCATTATAATTACCTGAGATTACAAGTTTTAATGAACTACAAAATGCATTTCATTGAGCTGTCATGACACTTCCAATGGTAAATATATTGGTCGGAAGGAAGGTTGACAGGGTAGTGAGGGCTGCGTTTGCGCAAAGCTCTTATTTGCAGTTTTCTTCACACGTTTATAGTATACAGAGTTATTCGGCAAGGTACTGAGGCAAAAGTTATAGTAATACGCGGTTACTTAGAAACAACTGTCTCTGAAGATGTGCGCAAATGGTTGCGCAGTGAATTTTTTTGCGATAAAACAGAAGCTTACTTAGTTTTGATCTAGGTGTGCGATACTTTACGTTTTATTCCATATAACAGAAGGCATGCCTTGACAGTAAAATACATTTATTTTGTATGGGAAGACGATATTTTACTTTCGCCTCTCCGAATGACCCTGTTTAACTTTGAAGCGTGTTTTATAAAAAAAGAGCATAAAATCGAGCTATAACATCTTCAGACCAATGTAAATTTCTTACAAGTTCATTGTGGTAATTCTATGAAAAATTCACATTGAATGAAGACTCAAAAATAGACAATATATTATTGATTATAAATTAGTTTTGAACCTCAATAAATTTCGATTTGTGTATATATTTCGTTAATTTAATTAGTAACATATTTTTGTAGTAAATGCGGGGAACACAGCATCCCGTTTTAACTAAATTAAATGGTGAAATTAAGGTATATGACCACACAGTGAAACGAAGCATCGAGCTTATAATTATGTCAAATATTTATGAAAATATTCATAGATAGCATTGATATTTAACTATTTTTACAGTTTTTATGAAACAGAAAATGCCCATGACCAGAACGCTTTTGAAAATTATTTTATTGTAATGTTTTTCTAAGATCACTCCCGGAAATCCGTTATCACTTTCGAATAACTTTATCAATTCGGAAATCCAGTTGTATTTTATGTAGAATTTTGGAAAGAAGTATTTACAAAGGTCATTTATTTGTATATACTGATACTAGCTTCTGCCCGCGACTTTGTCTGCGTGGACTTCAGAATTGAGTCGGATCTGGATAAAAAGTAGCCTATGTGTTATTCCAGACTATAATCTATCTCTGTGCCAAATTTCAACCAGATCCGTTCAGGCCGTTCTGGCGTGAAAGAGTAACAAACATCCATACATCCATACTCAAACTTTCACGCATGGACATTTTTCGCCGAGTAAACGTTGAAATATAAATCAGCTCTATAGATTTCAACCTTTGCTTTTAATCTTTACTTTATTTAATTGGTTAAATATCAATGCGTATTAAGAAATACAATGGTATGGAAACAAACTCTAGATACGAACGTTACTATTTTACTTTACGATATCGAGTTAGGCCGACCGCGAATTCAGACACCAGTGTTGCCTATATGCTTATTTATTTATCACTCGCCACACTAGCAGTGTTGCCAGATGTATAAATATATATTTTTTACAATTTTATTAAGCCTAGGTATGTCTAGAAGTAATTAAGCCGTATTTCATGTAAATCATGGAATATTTGGTGTGGCAACGCTTACTGGCTTGTAAACTAAATGAATATTATAACTATGGAAATAATCAATCAAATTCATCTTTCGACATAACTATATTTTAAGCTTATTTGAACACTAGTTTAAATTTAACAGAAATTTTGCAAACTGTAGAGTTGTATTATTTAAACAAGAAAGTTGTAACTGGCTTAAGGGCACGCTGCGGTAACACTACTGAAGTGTTAAAACACAATATATTTGTTTATTTCTCGCTTATTCTAATACTTCTACGTTATAATTATGTTCGACTATATAGTGTAAATACTCCTCGATAATATTTGCTAGGTTTCATATTAAGTACAGGCAAAGCCTCAATGATTGCTAAAGCCCGAACATTACTAATCAAGTTCTCCATAATTCCCTAGAGACTTCAAAAATTAAAATACTTCTAAGGACATTTCAAAATGCATGTTATTGTCCTGTGTACCTGAGGTTTTGTCTATAGTTAGTTTTATAAATTAGAGGGTCCAATCTAATACATTTACAATGGCTTAATTTTTGAAGTGAAAACTTTTTTGGGTGTGCAAAAATCATGGAACTCGCTTCATCGTCACCGAACGCTTTCCATGAGCTATATGTATACTGTGTATATATGTGTACCTTTTGGATGAACAAAAAGCGTGACTCGCGTCATCGTCACCGCACGTTGCCCACATAACGACGATACAATTCACAAGTTACTTAGTTTTCACTTCTATCGGCAGTCCCCAAGGACTGCCCCGTTTTTTTTTAAATAATCATAATTCGCAATTATTCGTCTGTTTGGAAAAACATGACCATATATTATGCTTTTAAGCATGCTAAGGATTTTCTAGCTAGAATTTTTTTGAAAGTATATGTTTTGGCCAAAGCGTTCAAGTGTACCAAACCAAAAGACGTAGGTTAGAATTTCTCGTACACACATTTAATAATTCAAATTACTTTTGTGACAGATTACTGCCCATATCTTAAAACAGTAGCTCTAAATTGTGTCAGTTTGGTCTCGACACATGCTCAAAGAAAACTTATATTGTCAGAAAAACCATCAAAATATAAGTAATATGTAACATAACATAACATACCATCACGCCTGTATTCCCCGAAGGGTTAGGCAGAGGCGTACTTAATGTACACCCACAGTTCGCCGGTTTGTTTAGGTCCCATGTTATAGGGGGCGAGACTAGCCATTCACCGGGCACAAATCCAGACTCCGAGCTGCTACTGAGTATTTCATAGAAAAACTCAATAACACTTTGCTCGACCTGGAGATCGAACCCAGGACCTCTAGTGTAGCAGTCGCGCTTGGGACTAAGTTGGGCATAAGTAATATGTATATTTTTTATTTTCCTGACCAAACTGACCCTTGGTAATTCAGAGCTACCGTTTTATGATATGAGCTATAATCTGGTACAAAATTACTAAACACCGTGAAATTTAAATGGTTGTTATCCCGCAGCAAAACGAATTTAGTAATGAATACGAACAACTTTTACAATGGGACTGAGCCTGAAATGTGAAAAAAAAAATCTGTTGTTCCATGCATTTTTATCGTGTAGGTATTACACTTTATAACGGTACAGCTATTTTTTTTCTCATATTTCATGGTCAGTCCCATAGTAAAAGTTTTTCGTATTCATTACTACGTTCGTTTTGCTGCGGGATAACAACCATTTAAATTTGACGGAATATATGGTCGGTGTTAGAAGTATATGTAGTGTGTATAGGTATCGAACCCGCGGCGGCCGCTCGACATGTACGAGTACTACGCACGGATCTAGTCGGCCTTCCGTGGCCTTCGCTTGCGGACCTCAGGCCGCTCTCCGGACTCCGCGGGCTTCGAGTCGCCGCCACCTTCCGCTGGCTTCTCTTTCTCTTCATCGGATGACTGCAAATATAAATTTCAGTATATTATAGATTTATTAGAGCGGAGACTGCGTTTGGGCAAGCGTAGTGTGGGACGCCCTGCGACGCGATGGACCGACGATTTGAAGAAGGTGGCTGGCAGCGGATGGATGAGAGCTGCCCAAGACCGGGATGGTTGGCGCTCCTTGGGGGAGGCCTACGTTCAGCAGTGGACCGCAATAGGCTGATATGATGATGATGATGATATATCACGTCTGTATTCCCCGAGTGTTAGGCCTAGGTGTACTATTGTACCATTAGTAAACCACTACCGCTCTGAAGTACCCAAAGTACACCACAGCGGCCGTAGCCAGAAATTAAATATTTTTGGGGCGATTCGAACTCTTTAGGTACCTAATACAATAAGTAACAACTTTATCTTAAACTCTTTAAATTGTTGCTGATTGCCATCAGGAGTGCCATTGGATGACATTTTGATACAATTTAAATAGCATTAGGTTAGGACCCTATTTTTTTTTTATTATGTTGGCAAACAAGCTGATTTGCCACCTGGTGGTAAGTAGTCATCGTCGCCCATGGACACCTGCAACATCAGAGGAGTTGCTGAAGCGGTGCCAACCCATAAGAGTCCCTAGGGACTGCAGACTGCTGTCTTATTTTCGATAATTCCTTTGTCAAACTACTAACTCGTCGGTTTTAATAATATCAATGTTTAAATTGAAAATATAACTCACATCGCTGGGCGAGTTCTTCTCAGCGTCACTGTTGTTCGCGTTCTCATCATCATCCACAATGTCGTCGTTGATCAGCTCCTGAAAATAACCCCAATTTGTAGTGTTTTAGCCGATTTATATTATAAATGCGAAACTGTTTGTTCCGTTTTCACTCCTAAACCGCTAAACCAATTTTGATGAATTTGGTATATAAATAGATTTAATAATTTCAATTACCTGGTCATCATCAGACTTCTCCTTGGCATCCTGGTCGCCGTGCGCTCTCTTGTCTAACTCCTTCTGTGACACGAACACCTTCTCTCCTCGCCGCGGCGGGTACAGCAGGTCGATAATGCAAACTAGCACCTGGAAGATATAATAGTTCTGGTTTGAATCTTATAATGGGCCTTTGCTGTCGCCATAAATCTGTCTTATAACAATATCATCGATGTATGCCCGAAGGGTTAGGCAAAGGGTTTACTAATGTACACCTACAGTTCAGCGGTATGTTTAGGTCCTATGTAATAGGGGGCGATCCTACCGCCGTTAACCAGACACAAATTCAAATTCTCGAGTTGCTACTGAGAATTTCATAGAAAAACTCGATAACATTGCTCGACGTGGGAATAAAACCCAGGACCTCTAGTGTAGCAGTCGCGCTCGGGACCACTAGACTAATGAGGCAATTAGATATTTTCTGCAATAATTGGGAATTTTTCGAAAAGCGACGAAGACATCGATTTCTTCAAGGCAAGCATGCTCCATCGTAGATCGCAGTGTCGCTTAACATCAGGCGAACTGGCGGTCAAACGTAAGCCTATTATGAATAAGAAAAATCAAGTTTTGCACCAGCTAGTGAAAGAATTTATTAATATATAGTTACTAGCAAAGATAACTGCTACAAAGTTACTGACCAGTCCAAGGAGGGCTCCGATGAATATAGTGGCGAGCGCGAAGATCAGGTAAGATCCCCATGTGGGCAGCCCATACGTCTCCATCAGCATGTTGTGCACACTCTGAAATGAACACAAGTTAAGTTTCACTAAGATGATAATATACATTAGAAGATTATAGTTAAGTGTACTGCCCTTGAAGGCAATAAATTAATTTAAAGCAGTGATATGTCCACTGGATTGTCTTGAGTATAAATCCAAGGCACGTACCTCTGACTTTTCGTCATTATGTAGTACATAATAATAGTTAGATATCAATCGCTTAAGCAGAGAAGGAAGACATCGCGAGAAAACCTGCATCCTTGAGATTTTTCGATGCACGTGTGCCAACCCGCACTAGGCCAGCGTAGTGGGTAACCCCTCTTGCTAGGAAAACTGTACCCCTCTGGGGGACAATTAGGGCCGAAGTTCGACAAAAAAAATCCAGCATTGGGATAATAAACCCCAGCATTGGGACAATAAAATCCAGCAGTCGGACAATAATTCCCAGCAGTAAGCCAATAAAGTCCAACAGTGGCACAATGAAGCCCAGCAATGGGACAATAAAGCCCACAATTAGGACGAGTAAGTTATCTTTATCAACTTTAAGCCTAGCAGTGGGACAAAAAATAAGTTGAAAATGATGATTCTAATACTACATACCCTGAGCGCCTGGCTGAGCTTGAAGAACTCAGCGACCAGCGTCATCTGTATGGAGTGTGGCGCCTTCCAAGACGGCACGGGCTCCGTCTGCTTCCAGCGCTGGTCTTCAACGTAGCCGAGCATCGACTCTACATCACGAGGACCCTTGTACTGACGGAATTCGCCATCTATTACACTGTAAATGATTTTCACATTAGTTCTTTTTACTGTTGCCTCATTAGTCTAGTGTTCCTTAGCTCGATCGCGATAGAGGTCCTGGGTAACAGAAGTAAATAAAAAATGAAATTGTCAGTAGCTGCTCGGAGTTTGGGATTTGTGCCCGGTTAATGGCAATAGGCTCGCCCTCAATTATATGGGACCTAAGTATGTGAACTGTGGGTGTACATTAACACTGCACTCTCTGCCAAACCCTTTGGGGAATATAGCCGGATAGTTTGGAGAACAATTTTTCATTTTTAATTACATTCTCTTCCCGAGTGGGTCTTCTCCGATAGATATAATCTGGGTGTGTTTAAATGACGAGTGAATCGGTTTCTTCTAGGCAAGCGCGCTCCATCGTAGATCGCAGTGTCGCTTAACATCAGGCGAAATGGTGGACAAGTGTAAGCCTATCATGAATAAAAAAAATATTCAATCAGTCTTCACTCTTCACGTCTTTAAGAGTAAAATTTGAACATTTTAAAGACCACACATATACAATGTGGTTAGATAAAACATTTGTATAAAACCTACTACCAAGCTTAGGAGAATCTGTCTACTTACTGGAATATAGTAGGTAAAGCAGTGACCACGAATCGTCCGCTCAATCCTGGTGACTTAGTGACGTCAACGCCAGCGGTCCTCACGCCCAGAGCCTTGCGAGTGGCTCTGGTCGACAGTTCCCTCCAAGCCGGTGACAGGGCGTTGCAGGCGGGACACCAAGGTGCGTAGCTGGAACCGAAAGGTGATGTTAATAAAGTGTAATACCATTTAATAGGTAAACATCAGAAGGTATTAGTTTCTGAATGGCTGGATGACTGTCCAACAAAAAACCACGTCAGATGCCTCGAAATACACGAGCTAAGGACGATAATAGGACGACCAATAAGTGTTCAATATAGGTGATAATAGTGTGACCCATTAGTGATCTTACAACTGCTACGCTGGGTTCAAAATAACAAGTTCAAAAACAATCAACTAGAATTACGTTAACAAGAATACTAGTAATGTGCGACCCACATTGCTAGTAAACATTTAAAAAAATTATACACTGAAAAAATAATTCAAATTGACTAGTTCTAAGATATTATTGTTGTAAGTTTTTCGTGGGGATTGATAGAGGATGCTCTGTTCCTTTCTCCCGAAACGAGTTACTATAGAATTTGAATGTCACACGGACTGTTTGCAGTGCGCTGTCTAACATAAAATTTATATGCTTATAACTTCCTTATTTTTGAACCAATTTTAACTTTGATAATGTTGATCGGCTCTATTTTTATGACCAACTTTTTAATGAGGTCATAAAAATATTGGGTTTTTCTATGAAATCTCAAATCTCAGTAGCAGCTCAGAATCTGGATTTATGGCATGGCCTATTAATGGCAATAGTTTCGCCTCCCATGTGACCATATTAGTGCACCTGACCCTTTGAGGAATACACACATGATGGTATGTTAGGTATATCATCGCTGCATGCTCAGATCTCTTTATAGCGAGCTTCGAGAATAAGACCACAATATTCGCCTACTGCAAGCTGAGGAATCCCAGAACTTATGGTTGACATAATGTCACCAACCAATGTCAAAAAAGACGTCAGTACAGATTTGTCGTCAGGAACCGGTGAATCCCGTTACATAGAAGTCATTGGCGAAAGTAAAGAAAGAAAGAAAATGTATTACTTTCTCTACGCACGACACTTGGACCAAAAGCCAATGTGTCAAAAAATACTCTTAAAAATATAATAAAAAAGATTAAAGTAGACTGTGTTAATAAAATAAAACTTGTATTTGTGAAAATCATAGGTCTTTATCGGCGAAGATTTTAAAAAATACGTACGGTTCTACGTTAACAAAGTATTGCATATTTTTGATTCACTAGTGCCTTTTATGATGTATTGTTTCATCGTTATTATGTCTGCTACCAGATTTACAAATCTGTAATGTATAGTTAATTGATACGCGATATAGCGGGCAAACGAGTAGAAGGTTCGCCTGATGGTAAGCGATTACCGCAGCCCATGGACACCCGCAACACCAGAGGAGTCACAAGCTTGTGCATTGCCGGCCTTTTAAAAGGAGATTGGGCCTACGGTAACCTCACTCACTCGGCGAAACACAATTTATACTAGTTTCGAATCATCATCATGCTAGTGCCCAGCAATGGGTTGATGATGAAGCACATGATTGCGAAAAGTTTGGGTGCGAATCTTGGATTCGAACTCTTTCATGTGATCTTGGCCATTAGTACCGCCTTAGCGAAGGTCTTGGCAAAAGACGTCTGTCAGGGTCTTGGGGTACCAACTATGGGGCACGGGAAGTAATTGTTTATTCGCTGCGAAATCGAAATATTCCGGTCGATACTGCTATTTCTATTGTGCACTAAATGACACAAGAATTGTTAGATTAGTTACCTATACAATTCCTATTTTTTGGAATAAGAAAAAAAAACGCTTCCCATTACATGGAATCTAAACGTAGTAGCGAACTGTTGGTGTACATCACGCCATGACCATAAAACAATAGGCGTGATGGTATGAAAAAAAAAACAGAGTCCAATTGATAAAAAATTTTTAAAGTCGGTTGAAAAGGGAATGCCAAGGCATTCATTGTTCTATACCTGTGCAAGTGTAGATAAGAATAGCGGACAATGACGAAATGGCTATAGTCATTGTTTATGAGATCATAATGTTACTGTTTACCTCTGTTTGCTGCTACAAACACTTTAATTGTTTAATATTTTGTTGTAGATAAATATAGACACAAAGTAATTAATGACATGTAGTTAACAGGCGTCTTACGACATAATTTATCGTCACCTTATTTTGTGTTAACCAATGCACGAGATAAGCTAAGACAAAATATTTTCGTGCTAGCCTAGTTAGTGGTTTAAAGTCAAATATTTTATTTCAGTTAAGACAATGTTTCGAACCGTCAAAAACTAGTTACACGGTTCCAAATAGTGGGTCTTATGTAGCCGGCAAGATACACCATGAATACTCCGTTGAATCTAATAAAATTGTTTGTATGTTTACCTTGTCTGCAGTCTAATCTTGGTAACAGAAATTTTAAACATCTCGATTAACCCAGAACGAAGATACAGTGGCGTGAGTAATAACTTGGCGGCACTAAAACACTGCCCAATTTTATTCATGTAAAAGTCTTTTGCCCTTTTTTATACACAAGCAGATTTACAATTTTGTCGTTCTATTTTCCTATTACATTTTGTTGGCTTATTGCCAGGGTGATCTAAAGGTGAGTATAGACTAGAGCATTTTCTTTAAAACATCAAGCCTTCCGATGTGTCAATCTTTTACGAACCGCAAACAAACCAGCGAATTTACAAATAAACGAGTGAATTTGCGAAACATTTCATCAAGCAAAGAAACTGCACACGCGACTTCAGACAGATACGTCATTCCAATAAAGATTAACGCAAAATATAAAGTAATGTTACGGGTAAATGCAGCATTACATACAACACATCGTCAGGCATTCGCAGTAACGTAACATTGCATAGAAAGTTAAATTCAGTTTTTGCTCATTCGTAAGAACATTACATTACAAGGAAATGCTCGAGAAAATGCTCTAGTGTATACTCACCTTTACGTATACGAGTACATACTCCGATATGACAAAAGCAGTCTTTTTCCTCCATCACACGACGAGTTTCGGGTTTCACACCCATTTAACAACTTTTCTGTGTATTTGTAAGGACGCTGGTAAAATTACAAACAAATTAGTTTTTTTTATTTGCCTCGTCTATGTTTCAAGGATAAGAATTTGTCAGTTGTATTACGCACAAGTTACTTACTGTCTTTGACAAAGTAATAGAAATATGCAAGAGTAGATAGTAAGGTATTTACTGAAGTTGCCGCCTACTCCTGAAGGGAAAAACCGTGGGCATATAATTCCACTCACAATTGGAACTACTCGACTGGGGTAGTACCTCCACCTTGTAGAAAATCTTGGCCAAATAACATAGCCCCATTCTATATTGTGTTCCTAACGGTGAGCAAGGTCGCCAGAGCTCCGCGAGAAAGCGTTGTTGGCAGTGGGGAGGGGGGACCGGTGGTGTTTTGTTACTGCCGCTGTCACACATGGCAGCATGTCTCCTATGCTGCCAGCCCAACTATTCCTCCTTAATTTACAGGATCGGCAACGTGCGAGTACGGTAACCGCTACTACGGTAACCGCTTGCCATCAGGCGGGCCGTGAGCTGGTTAGCCACCTTACTGGTATAAAAAAAGACATAATTAATTAATTGTCAAATAAGGTGTTAATGTGTTAAATGTATTTAACTAGCTACATTTATAATTCAAGTTTACTTAGCTGTCAAACATGTTAGGTATCTTTATATCTTGGATAGTTTTTTAGACAATAATAATTCTTATTACAGAGTCGAGGTTATTGATCAAAGTATGATGTCATCATTCCAGATGGGTGCTGGTGTGAATTTTAACTTAGGAGCACACCCTGAGTGTGAATATTGTACACTCGCAAATGTGGGTAAGCAGGGAAGTAGTCCGTACATGTAATTATACACTAGCTCCCGAGTTCACTCGCATCCCAAAAGGATTTACATTAAGTACCATAACTCCGGTATTAGGCGACGTATCAAGATGAAACATGCACCAGATTTTAAGGTAGACTTCCAACAGTACAACTGTGAAAACCGCATCCAATATCCAACATTTAAAGATAATTGTTTTGGCTTCTCTTATAAGGACACAGCTTCTGCCAGCTGCCTCTTCGACTTTGTTTGCGTGGACTTCAGAATTGGATTCGACGAGGATAAAAAGTAGCCTATGTGTTATTCCAGACTATAATCTGTCTCTGTGCCAAATTTCATCCAGATACGTTCAGCCGTTCTGGCGTGAATGAGTAACAAACATCCATATATCCCTACAAACTTACTCACAAACTTTCACATTTATGATGTTAGTATGAAACATCAAACATTGAAAACTATTGCCAATCAATCTCTCACACCAATAACAAGACATTCCATAATTTAGGCCAATCATGAGTCAGAGTCTGCATTCAATAGTGGTCTCAATAGTCTTACATCACTCGTCCATACATAAATGCTAATGTTCAAACTATTAGTCATTCAACTATTCATGTCTGATGCAAGTGTGAATGCTTTATAATATCGCTGTAAACAAAAATTATTTAGACTATTATCTTAGTATTGACAATATAATTGTGCTTGTCTATACTTAACCATACCTATAAAATGAGAAATTCTATTTTTATGAAAAAGAAACACTGTGAAACAGTAGTGTTTGGGTATTCCCCCTAATAGCCAGTTGTTATAACAAATCCGTTGATAGATTTGCTTACTAGAGATAGGATTTTGACATAAGGTTCATACAAGTAATGTCAAAATCCTATCTCCAGTAAGCAATCTATCAACGGATTTGATATAGGGACTGGCCTTAAGAGGTCTGAGTGACTAAAAATCATTTGTAACTTTGAATTGGATACTTTTACAAAATACATCTGTAGTACATTAGTTTTACAATTGTTTGAGAACTGTTACTAAATTTTGATGCAATGAGAACTGAAAACTGTGAGGTGGTCTATTTGACGACACATTTGACGCAGCGGCTGAGCGATCGGCTTCTGCGCCGCGTGTTGTGGGATTGATCCCCACACAGGGCAAATATTCATCTGACCTACAGGTAGTCGTTCCAGATCTGGGTGTTTGTGTATGTGAGAATTTCTACTTGTAAAAGCACTAATGATACAGGAGAAAATCTTAGTGTGTTTTAGTTTTTTAAAAAGAAATAAAGAAAGTGAACACACTCAAAATGCTGTCCTTTACAAACCACATAAGTATATTTGCTTAAAGAAGTGTCAGGCTGCAAATAGCAGTAAGAAGATAACAGTATTTTTAGTTCATCCACCTTCACGTTTGTTCATTAGTTGCGTCATTAAGTTTGAATTGAGAATGTGATTTTTATTTTTTTTGGTGGATCTAGTTAGATGCAGAACAACAGTAGGGATTTAGACTGAAATCAACCTAAACAATGTGGTCTGTAGCAACAAGTTTAAGAACCAGTGCAGTGTACTTACTTATACTGTACATATTTTTTTTAAAAGCTTACTAGCAACATGAGTCGCACATTACTAATATTCTTGGTAACCCCTCATGCTCAGTGTTCCCGGGGCCTATAGGCTTTTAGGCTTTTTTTTAAGGCTAGCCTATGAATTAAGGGGCTACAACGGGATAAAAGCCTAAAAAGACTTTTAGGCCTTTAGCCTAGGCTTTTTTCATAGCCTTTTTTTTTGTCTACTAGGGAACTATAGGCTTTTAGCCTTTTTGTAGGCTAGGCGCATATTAAAGGGGCTTGGAAGGTTAAAAGTCTATAAAGATTTTTAGTCCTTTAGGCTAGGTCTTTTTTATTTATTGTTCGAGTATAATAATCGGCTATCATCAACTGTACTCATACTACAGAGAATACCCTAATTTGAGAATATATTAACAGCACGTCTGACCTAATACTTCGGTCTTTATACCGCTCTTATGTCGGGGGCATAAGCGTTAACTTTGATTGTCTAAGTATTAACCGTTGATGATGATTATGAAGATGTAATCCATACAAGGTGTTTGGCACATATTTTAAATTTAGCCGTTAAGAAAGGATTACAAGAGGTTCAAAATCCTATATCAGCTGTGTCTAAATTTGTAAACGTAATTAATTTTTCGCCGAAAAGAAAACAGGCCTATTTCGAAGCACTACATTGCACATGCCACAGTTAGGTTTGATAAAGGAAATTAATATTAGGTGAAATTCCACCTACCTGATGTTAAAACGAGCATTCGAAATGAAAAAAGCTCTGAATTACATTTGTCAGAACAATATGATTAATAATGATTTACAAAAATACATTGAAGATTCTGAATGGAACCATGTAAAATTATTCATGGATTTATTAATGCTATTTTACGCCACGTTATTATTGTCAAAGTCAAAATATCCAATTATATACTATGTATTACCTATACTTGATGTTCTTATGAATCAAACTTCTAATGTGGAAATAGATGATGACCTTATAAGAAAAGCTGCTGCAGCTATGTTTGCCAAGTTGCAAGAATTTTCACCTATACTCCGTACTGATTATGCTAAGTTTTCTGTCGTGTTGGATCCAAGACTAAAAACTGATTATTTTTCTGATATGAATGTTGATGAAGACCCTTCTCTGCTGACATCTATAACCTTATTTTATAATAACAAATATAACGTTCAAAATCAAAGAGGTAATCATCAACCTGAGCCTTTTAGATTGTCGGAGTCATCACCAGCGACGCCAGCTAATATCAATATATTTTCTTCGATTTACATACGGAGAAGTACCGAGTCCGAGAGTGAACTTCAGAATTATTTATCATATCCGATCGAGACAGAGGATACAGATGTTATGTCATGGTGGAAAAATCAAGGAAAAAATTTACCACATTTACAATCTATGGCGTTTGATATTTTATCAATACCCGCCACAAGTGTCCCCAGCGAACAATCATTCTCTAAGGCAGGACATTTTATTAATAAAAAAAAGAAATCGTCTGTGTGACAAAAATATAAAATCTTCAATGTGCTTGTCATCATGGCTACATTTTTTTGAAAATAATATTTAGCAATTATTTCCAATTTCAAATAATATTAGTTTTCTTTAAATTTGAAAATAAATACAGTACAAAAATAAATCTTGTTTAATTCAAACTAAGTCATAATCTGAATAATGGCTATAGATAAGTAGTATTAGATAGCCTCAAAATAAGCCTACTAATTGCAAAAGATTTTAGTCGCAAAAAATACTTAAAAGTCTTATAAGCTTTTATTAAACCTATAGGCTTTTTTTAAACCTATAGGCTTTTTTTAAAACCTATAGGCTTTTTTTTAACCTTTAGGCTTTTTTAAACCTATAGGCTTTTTAAAGTGAGTAAAAGCCTACTATTCTATCATGGCCAATAAAAAGAACTAATAGGCTTAATTACAGGCCTAAAAGCCTATAGGCCCCGGGATCACTACTCATGCTAAGCTAAAATGCTTGCATTATGAGTGGGTTTACATTGGTAGTGTAATGAGTTTCAAACTGGCAACTACAGGATCGCCAGTCCAACACCCTAGCCATTAGGCAACCACCGCTTATTATATGTATATAGTGTGAACTGCAGTGTATGTATATATTTTCACTAATTCACAAACAATAATCTTGACCACAAGTAGGTCTGTGTCTATTTTTTTTAAACAAACCTCCCACACTCATGGACCTGAGTGCATGACTTTACCGACATACAATTAATTCAAAACAAATATCCATCCATACAGCAAAGAAATATTTTTCTCAGGTGGGAATCAAAACCAATGACATAGGTTGCAGAGGTAGTGGTGAGGTGGCCACTGGAACTGCTACACCAAAGAAGTGAAGTTGCTCAATAAGAGATATCAAGACAATGTGATCAAAATTAAATAAATATGGTAGTTGCAAGTTAAAGTTGATTTTCCTCGATTTTTATAACAAGAATAAAACATGTACATAAATGTACTTACTTTTCTACATAGTTTATGGACATGAAGAATAAACAATCATGTAATCTAGTGTCATGCCAAGTACTTAAACAAACTACGATGTAGCAGTAAAAAATAAAGCTAGCAGTAAGACAAAATGGAAGCTGAATTTCACACGGAATGTTGCGGAAATCCAGTACTAGACATGTACCAACAATAGACAATGCGTCACGGTTTTCAAAACGGTTCTTTTACCTGTAGACCCTATCGACCTTGCAGTGGTTATTGAACCCGAACGAGTGGGATGCTCTGCTCGAAAATTACACCTCGTATAGACTTCTTTTACGCTACAGAGGCTGTAGTGAAAACAATTTAGGTGTTTGAGCAAAGTTTAACACCCTATTTGAAAAACTATAACCGTAATTCACACCTAAATTCGAGAAAAAAATCTGACACGTTCTCGTAAATTAGTCAAAACCGGCTATAGCAAAAATACTTACAACTCCACCATCCATTCTCCCTCGAGGATTTCTTTCCAGTTGTCTTCATTTAACTCGCGGTTGGCACTCACAAAATCAGTAAAACAACATAAAATAAATAAGAAATAAAGGAAAAAATGTAAAATTTTCGGAACCGTGTGTACGCGCGCCATGTTTGATTTTGCTGTAGTGTTGCAAACGTATAAAATATTTTACTACTAAAATCAATATGGTGTTGTAAGATAAAATGTCACATGTACATTTGGTATATTTAAATTTATTTATTTTTTTAATCACCTTAAGTCCGTATGTATGTAATGAATACGAGTATGTATTATAAAAAAAATATTTATCGTAAATACATTTCTGATTATAATAATAAGGGATTAAACAATACTATTGCTGCCATCTAGGTGATTGAATACGAATCTCGAATGTAGTTGCTTATGTACAACGCTAATGTCGCTGCTAGTACAAAATATTTATTTATGTCTTCTTTTTTTCTACCCTAAAAGAGTCAATTTGATATCATCAATTATATTTTAACTATAAGACCATCAGACAGTCAGCGGCGGATTTAGACATATGCCGCCCGGAGGCTATTTTCATTCCCCCACCGACTGTAAAATAAAGGTATTTATGTAACATACCATCACGTCTTTATTCTCCGAAGGGTTAGACAGAGGCGTACTTAATCCTACACCCAGATTTCTCATAGAAAAACCCAATAACACTTTGCTGGGGATCGAACCTTTGCTACTCAGCCTGCTGGTAAATCCACCACTGCAGACAGTAGTTTCTTTTAACCTATTGTAAACACAAATATCTATCACGTAGACTGCGGTAGTAATAGCCTAGTAGGTACCTAATAATATCATGGTCGTGGCGATTGTCACTATTCCCATGGAAATGACTTTTTTTTTATAAAAGCTTACTAGCAATGTAGGTCGCACATTACTAGTACCTATTCTTGTTAACCCCTCGTGTTAAGCTAAACTGCTTGTGTTACGAGTGGGTTCACGTCGATAGTGCAATGTGTGGGTTTCGAACCGGCAACCACATGATCGTAGGACGACGCCCGACTAGGTTACAGCCGCCGACTATTGGGCAAGGGAAGGCAAGTTCAGTTTAAGCCAGTACGATATCTTCATACCCTGCTGCCGGGCAGTAGCAGACGATCCATGAGTATACCGTACTCCAAAAAAGCCTAGGGTTACCTAAGGGTTCTAGACGAACAGACTCCCGACAAGAAGATGACAAATAAACATATGGACTGCCTGACGGTAAGTACCAACCGCTGACCGCAGCATAGGTATAGACGCCAGCAACACCAGTAGTAAGTATCACTAGCGCGTTGTCATTTTGACCCCTCAGTTGTGATGTCTCATTTCCTCAGTAATTTTACTGGATACATTACCCTTCAAACCGGAACAATAATTTTAGCACATTGCATATCGGCAGAATAATTTGGCAATGCGGTATACCAACCTAACCAACATAGGTAATACCAACTACTAACCTAGACGAATTCAGAAAAGTTCTACGTTCTACCATGGTAAAAGGAAATCGCAAAATTTGTCTACCATCAGTTCTACCATCTAAAATGTCTTCATTTGTATAAAACGTTAAAAACTGCCGGCCAGAGCTGTGTTATCGATAACGGTGTCGATGTCCCGCTGCTAAGGCTTCACCGCTGGCTTCGTCTACTATCGATCGGTAGGTACGTCCTCTTTCACATTCTTACGGTTACAAAGTCGATAGTAGTCAGCTGGTTTTTATTATCTAGGTACCTACTACTTATTTTTTTATGACAAATACGCATACGGGCGGGCCGCTTTAAATACAACCGCAGCTTAAGTATAGACGCCACTACGATAACATCAGTAGTACCTACTTATTACAAGCGCGATGTAATTTTGAGACTTCAATTTAACTCATAAACATAATCAAATTAAGGGTTAAGTCCATGGTGTTCCAGAGCAACAAACCCAAGACGAAATCATCGGAGTGACTGCGTCATTGGTCTGGTGGTCTGCTGGCTTAGTGTGAGGCCTTTGATTGTATTCTCAGACCAAACAATGTCCTTGTGTTTTCCCCATAGGAAATAGTGGATATGTTAAGAGTTTGTTGGTTAGAGGCGGACTTTCCATTAAGCTGTCTAAGAACTGGCCTAGGTTGGCCTGGTACGCCCATCGTTGTCGTGGCGAATGTCATGAATTCCATGGTTCTGACTTTAGGGATAGGGAAGGCAATTGTGGTTTTTAGCCGGATCGAATGTAGGAGTACACGGGGTGTGGCAGCCGAGCTCTCTAAACGTAAAGCTATCATTGCTTTTACACCTGCCGCCGCCAGCTGGCTAAAAACCTTGGATTTGATCCACGCAGGATGAATGCCATACGCAATGAATGAATCATTGCTTTTTAAAAATATTTAAAGGTCAATTTACATCAATAACTGCAGTTTCTAATCGTATTCTTGTCTTAAAAACTTTAGTGCCTTACAAAATAGTGACCACACACCATACCTTGATGAAATCAACGAATGTCTACAAGCAGGTTATACAACTGCCAGCAATAGATTATAACATTGTTGGCCAGCAATTAAAACTAGCTACAGATTTAAAACTAGAATACCTACAAAGTAGAAGCAATGATACATAAAAAACAACATTATTATTCCTACGGTCTAACGTAACGCATAAGCATTTAAATAAATAAATAGATATCGATCAAATCCTCCTTGACAGTTGTCAAACATCAAAATATTTTACGCGCGCTTTTTTGTGACACTGCCTATGGTCAGGGATGGCAGTAATAGAATTGTGCGTAGGGGTGGAATTCTTTACATATGAGTCACGAATACTATCATTTAGGAGAAGAAGCAGATCTAGAGCCGATTAGCGTCAAAGTAGTTTACACTAATACTATAATTAACATACTATAATTTGCTCTTCTACTTCAGTAAACACTACAGTACAGACTACTGTACGAAAGTAGAAATTACATACATACATACACTCACGCCTTTCTCCCACAGGGGTAGGCAGAAACTATAGACTGCCACTTGCTACGATTCTTGCATACTTCTTTTGCTTCTTCCACATTCATACATCTTCTCATACATACACGCCGGTTGCGAGTGCTACGCACCTGACCTTTTTGAAGGATTTCGCCAATCAGTTTCGCCAATCAGGCGAAAGTAGAAATTTACCTATATATTATATAACAAAGCCCCTCCGCCGCGTTTGTCTGTCTGATCGCGATAATCTCAAAGACTACCGAACAGACTTTCTTGCGGATTTCACAAATGGACGGAGTAATTCATGAGGATGGTTATAAGTAAGCTATTTAACATTCCGCTTACGACTTAGGAATGGGGCACAGTGGGTGAAACCGCAGGATACAGCTAGTTCATTACGCATAGTTTGCTGTGTGATCTAAACTGAAAACTAGAAGGTACCTATATAGTTTTTTTCGCTAGTCGAGAATTTACTTTTTAATAAGTAACAGGAGTCCGAACAAATAAAACTTTTACAAAAAATCAAACTGACAACCCTAACAGCTGCCCTAGTTTCATACGAAATTCGAACGCTGCCGTCGTGTCTATGAGCGTTTTATTTTTTCAATTTTCAAACATCGAACGAACGAATGGAAGCTTCAAATCAGTTGTTTATTTTCATAAGTATAATGGCATTGTTTGTGGACAAGATTATTTCGTATCTCGATCAATATGGCATATTTATTTTTATTTTCGAGTGTTTGATACGTAACAACGAGGTTTTTGTCGATGACTGTGCGTTTTACATTTACTAGTCTGCCGGGACTTTGATGTGGCGATAATTTTTTGTCACAAATATCTCTTCCTACTACGTATAGTTGCACTACGTATAGGCTGTTATGAATTGCAACGGTCCATTCGGTAAGTTTGGCTTGTAGTACTAGCTAGATTACGTTCTAGCTGCTTGACATACATAATATAGGTACTATCCTGTATTTCTCGAAGGGTTGGTTAGCGGCGTAGCTACTAATCCAAACTCCGAGGTGCTATTGAAAATTTCATAGAAAAACCAAATAATACTTTGCTCAACCTGGGAAACGAACCCAGGACCTCTAGCGTAGCAGTCGCGCTTGGGAGCACTAGACTAATGATGCAGTTTTAGATAAAGAAGTTAACACTTAGAACCCCATTCCCATTATTGAGACGGAGCGGTGGCCTCTTATGTGTAAAATAAAAAATACCGTGACTGACTTAAAAAGTACATAATTAAAACAGAAGAAATTAGTTATGTAGGGACCTACTAATTAAAATGAGTTTGGATAGTCATAATTTAAAAAAAAGTAAGCAGCGACAAGGCAGCTTCTTTAAATCCTTAGAATAAAACCTCAAATAAAACACATGTCTATATACCATTCTATTTTCAAAATTCACTACTGTAGTTATGTCAGTATTGCTCTCAGTCCGTTATAAAAAATATTTTGATCTGATCTATGGTCAGAGCCGCAAGTCACGAGATTATCATTGTGTGGTCTGTGACGTCATCACGAGAAATGCTCAGGTCACTATATCAGAAGACAACTGATGAATAGATCCGATAGATAGATAAAATGGGTCATGTAATATGGCTATTAAAATAGTTAAAACACTGCATATATTATTATAACTGTTGCATTAAAGTTCAAATTGAGGAAGGGAAAGAAAATCGAGAGAGTCACTAGCATAATTCTTTTTTCTTAAATATCTTATATCCTATAGAGTAGTAGTATATAGAGATCAGTTACAAATTTTATTACGTCATAAACCAGCAGTAGTTATGACGGATACTTACGCCTGATAGGTATTTATTTACGTTGCTTGAACTTATTCTAACTTAGAAGTAAGTATGAATAAATAGGGTGCAGATTTATATCGTAAGTAAGTAACTTACGATATAAATCTGAAAAAAGAATTAATACTAATATTAGGAAATAATTAATACTAATAATTGGAAAATACCATCACATACCGTGATGGTATTTCCCAAAGGGATAGGCAAAGGCGTACCTATTGATGTAGGTACCTCCACCTGGGAATCGAACCAAGAACCTCTAGCATAGCAGATAGCAGTCGCGGTTAGAAGCACTAGACTAATGAGGCTGTTTATAATTTTATTACACTTAGGACCAACTAAAATTGACGTTGATGACTTTAAAATTGACATTTAACAGATTTTTTTAGAAAAACTGTCAAAAATTCGAATTTATTCCTCCCATAAAGTTATCTGGCGATGAAAAAATCGGCCCTTAGGTACCTACGTCGTAAAAAAGCTTCTAATTCTAATTTACGTCAAGTCCCCTACGACCATAAAAACCTGTAAAAAAAATCTTTTTGGTGAGTTAAGAGATCTAAGTCTGACCGTGGCTTTAAAATCGCTTCAATGCCTGCCCGCCCCCTAAGGAGTCTAAGCTTGCTCTCGACTCCCTTCATTGCGTGTGACACCATGACACTTGACTCCCCATAGGCGAAGGTCTTTAGGCCATTGTTAGGCGCTGTTGATAGATGGGGCTGCCACTAATTGGTTTCGCTGGTCACATTGATTTTGCGTGCAAAGGTGTTTCAATATTTGAGGTACCTATATTATTTTTCTTTTGAAATAAAATGATGCCTCTTTTTATGTATTGTTTTTTTTTCGTCATAAACCTTCCCAGGCACGCACACAACAACTCGCCAAAGTTTCATTGCAATAAGATGAAAGGTTTAGCGATGCATAGAGGACTAACATTCATTTTTATTTAAATAGAAGACTAGCAGCTTCTGTCTGCGACTTCGTCTGCGTGGACTCCAGAATTGAGTCCGACCTGGAATAAAAAGTACCATATGTGCTATTACAGACTATAATCTATTTCTGTACCATATTTTATTCAGATCCGTTCAGCTGATCTGGCGTGATTGAGGATATATTCAAAGATCCTTCCATCCAAACTTTCTCATATAAAATAGTATTAAGATTAAGTAAAGTAAGACAAAGTAAAGAAACAAATATTTACACAATTTACATAATTTACATTTACATAAAAAATCTAAAAGCCTACGGCGTCACTAACGCATCGCTGTCGGAAGACTGGTATTATGTTTTTAGATCCCATGCAAAAAGGAGTGATCCTATTGCTACTAACCAAGCACAAATCCAAACAAACTCCAATTACAAGCTGCTACTGAAAATTTCGTAGAAAAACCCAACACTTCGATCTGGGAATCGAACCTGACCTGACAATCAGCAACCGCACTTGTAATCATAGTAATGCGGTAAAACTATCTCAGAATACGCTTAAAAAATCTGATCTCCGGCGGAATTCGAATCTGCGTCTTCGGACCGAAATATGATAAAACATAACGTGCCATTACGCCTGTATTCCTCAAAGCATTAGACAGAGATGTACAAAATTGACACCCACAAGTTCCCCGGTTAGTTCAGGTCCCATGTAACAGGTACATTGCCAAACCTATTGCCACGAATCCAAACAGAGCTAAGAACTAAGATTTTCAAAGAAATCCCTAATAACATTTTACTCGTCCCAGGACCTCTAGCGTAGCAGTTGCGCTTCAAACCATTAATCTAATGAGTTACTCTTACTATTTATACCTACAACATTTTATAACATTTCATAACAACTGCAGCTCTACAAAACAGAGGATGAAACTAATCCTCCCAAAACCTGTTGTAAATTATTTGATGTTCAAAAATTCTAATCATAATTTTTGTTGAAATTCGACAATCAAACATTAAGCCATTTCATCGAGGTACCTTCGTATCGCAACTGTCAAATATCAACGGAAATGTGACACGTATGTCAGGTTTTTTGTCATTACACGATGCAGAGAAACAGATTGAGGGTTGCTACGCTTAGACACAATATTACCCCTGTGTGTTTAAATTTGCGCTGAATTAGAATGAGATGTTATGAAACTCGATTAAAATATGAAAGCAGTTCAGAGGAGGAGAAGTATCTACAGGATATTATGCATATTATTAGTACCTATAAGGCATTACATGAAACTGATTTATTTATTTATTTGAAGCAAGAGTAGTATTATAATTGCTAGTTGCGTATGTTTTTCTTATTTTTTTATTTATTATTATTATTATTGCTATTTAATTTTAATACTAATGTTGTTTATGTACTCAGATTGTATTTTTTATGTATTTTTTTTCTGATATTATACCTGATATGTACCTATTGTTAATTAGGATTATTATGATCATTCCTGATAATGTAAAATAATTTTGCTATTACCTATATAATGACGAGGATGTGTAATACCGAATTGTTAATCTTATAAGCGTTTTGGATGTGTCATCTGTTAGCTTGTAAGATGAAATGAAATAAATAAATAAAAAAAAAAAAAAGTCAGTTACAGACTACTTGAATAAGTAATGAAGACAATATTGGTATAGGTACTTGCGGAAATTGTCAAAGATGACAACAATAAAAAATATACTTTAATAAAGGTTGCACAGAATCCCTTATTTGTGGGTAAGAGCTTATGAAACGAATTCTGGCAACACCATACCAAGTTTTTCATGCAACCGCAGTTGTCAAATTAGACGGTGTGTTCGATATTTAACACTTTGACACTGGCAGTTAATCCTCTCGGTCACTCCTCTTTTTGTCGATGGTCTCAAGTGTCATGGCCGCCGTCGAATAATCCTTTTAAACGCGCGCTCTTATTTAATAACCTGTGTCGTATTTCTGTGCTTATATGCTCACATTTTATGTAAAAAAATGTAATCGGAAACTTTATATTTTGGATGGAAAAAAGTTGAGATAGTATCTACCTACTTATTAAAATTTAACGGCAGTCTTTACAAGTTACAATGTTAACTGTTATGTGGTATACATAATTTTGTATTTTCTGCTGTTATGACAATAAACTTAGCAGAATATCTTGAAGAATACCTAAATAGTAAATCTATCACTTTTTAGAACTGTCCCAAACCTAAGTATATTTCTTTATTTGGCAATTAACTACTATAAGTAGATAATAATCAAGTTTTGTACAGATTGAAATCCTAACACAATCGCATGCTTAATATGATGTTAATAATGTTAAAGAATTAAAATTTATTACGTATGGATATAATTAACCACGGACATGGCTTAAAAACTTTCCGATAATAGGGTATTCTATATTACCCACTCATATCACTCGGATATTGTTTGATTATTGGCACATTATGAAGAAAAAGAAGGGCATTCTAATAATGCAATGCAACCCGTACTAGGTCAGTGCTGTCATATTTACCCCTCTCATTCTAAGGGGTGACCTGGCCAAATACTGGGACCAGATTTGAAAAAAAATTGATTTCATAATGTTACCTTTACATGCTGTTTCTAAGATTAATCTACAGCTGAACTTAGACGCTGTGAAGTGATTAGCGGACGAAAATGTTCGGGAACGACAAAAAAATATTATATTTTTCTGTGCAAATCGTACGTAGTCATTGTATTCTACGAAAGGTTAGGTTAGAGGTGTACTAATGTTGTACCCCCACAATTCGCAGGTATATTTAGGTCCTATGTAATAGTAGGCGAACCTTTTGGCATTAAAATCCCAAACTGAGCTGCTATTGAGAATTTTATATTGAGATTTTTTTTTTCTATTTCCAAATAGAAAAGTACTTAATTACTTTGCCAAAAACCTTGTTGCAAAACAAATACAAAAAACTTGCGAATAAACACAAAAAAATGTGGTACTCGTTGGGAATAGAAAATAAATTCGGAAATAAACTAATACTAAATGGTATTAGCTCTTGGTATTGGATGGGAATAGATCAACAGAATTTGTATTTATTAACCGCTAAGTAATTTACCGGAAATTATTCGGAGGTGTTAAAATAGGTCCTTAAACTACTTTACTCCCAGACCAATGGGTACCAACAGTCCACCATACCATATTCATCAACACAAAATGTAAAGCGAGAAAAACATATGAAACTGATTTTGTAGATCGTACTGTTAAAGATATTGACGTGACATTTTCACACGAATTTCTTCAAATCGAATAGATTTTGACAAGTCATACGTAATATTGAATAGGTAGACATCGTCCACCCGTGTCAAAAGTAAAAATGGCTACCCAAGTAGTCCTATTGTAGTGTTTATTGCTAAATCATTGATCGACGATAAATATGTGGATCATTCACACGGTGGATCGCGACAGGTGGCAGCACTTGCGCTATGTCACTCAGATCGAATCGCACCTATTGAATTAGATTCCTTTTTTTAACGTGATGTATGGGTACCTATGAAGGTTGGTTCCGTGAAGAAAAGATAAAAAAGGGTAGATATTTTATTGGCATCGAACTGAGTGCCTACTACTTAAAGTAAATAAATAATACAAAATACTTTAATTTTTTTCGTATTTTGTATCTATTTATACCTAATTAATTGCGTTATTATTTTATTATTTATTGCCTCATTGGTCTAGTGATCCCAAGCGCGACTGCCGCCAAGAGGTCCTAGGTTCGATCTCCATGTCGAGCAGTGTTATTGTTTTTTTTTTATAAAATTCTCAGTAGCAGCTCGGTGTCTGGATTTGTGCCCGATTAATGCCAATGGGCTCGCCTACTCGCCCCTTATTAGATGGGATATAAAACATGTCAGCGAACTGTGAATGTACATTAGTAGGTACACCTCTGCCTAACTCTACGGGAAATACAGGCGTGATTCCAAAAAAACATTATTTTCAAAATAAATATATACTGGTATTGCTATCATAAGACAAAGTGTGTATTAAATGAAAAAACACCTGTCTAACATAAGTATCTACCTGTTATGTAAGTAAAATATGTAAAACTCCTAAATTTAACCTATTTCTATAAAAAATGGTAAAACTATAACAATTTTGCGGAACCCTAAAAGTAGACACGATCCAACGACAAATATTTTGTAGGCGTTCGACGTTGTTTTTTTGAAATTTGAATTTGGAAGCCCCAGGTACAGTGTGGCCAACCAAAATGCATTTGTCGTGTAATCCTCCGGGGATATGGATTATTATTTTTTTTAATCAATTATTATTTTTTTGAAACATTGTCATTTGCGTGGGCTATTGGAACGCAGGCATGTCGAGTATTTTACACGGTTTATTAATTTTCTATTAGTTATTGTTGCGTTGAGATGCTTTGTAACCTGGCGTAGATTTAAAAAAATCCAATTATCGTGTGTTACATTGTTAAGATTCTTATTTAAATAAGATTTGATGAGGGTTCCAATTTAGGGAGATAACGCATTTTCTTGCTCCCATTCAAGTGCAGCGGCAGATATGGCCGAGGACGATTTGAATCGTCCTAGGATATGGCCCACAAGCTATCATGCTCAGCGTGTTCCGACACCTGCATACATCAAGACCCAATGGCCGCTACAGAAAATGCCGTACGCGTAGAAGAATATGGGCCAACCAAGTAGGTTTATTGTATCCATTGATTTTCTTTTTTTTTCAAACTCAAACTCGTTCATTTTGATCCCCATTTTGTTTCCATTTGCTATCGATACTGTACACAAACACAAAAGTAATCTATTTTGAAGAAACTGTTCTTTGGTCTAAGAGCGTCATGTGGGCATTATAAGGTCTTGGGTTTGATTCCAAGGCCGAGAAAATTGCTAGTGGGTTTTTTCAATTAGGAAGTTCTTAGTAACAACTCGGAGTTTGGATGTCGCCATCGCCATTCATACATGGATCCTAAAACATATCGGGGAACAGTAGGTGTATATCAGCGCACCTCGTAAAGTTACGTCAATGTGGCTTCGTAACGAGTGGGAAAAAGATAAAATAAAAATTTTTTTTTTCTTTGTTTAGATTAATCGTGTTCCGAGTAGGTAGTGAACTTTAAAATGACGTTTGACGACATCTTGCATGCCCTCGCCTCGCATTTTTTTCAGTTTTTAGTCATTGTAGCGATTATTAAATAGATATATCTGTATTTAGAAATAGGTAGGTACTATATAAAATTTTTCATCCTAATTAAAGCAGCAAGCAAAGGATTATTAGTAATTGCAACATTAAGACGTCCAACAACTTCTACGTCTACCCTTGACCAAAGATGCTGTAAAGAATCCGAAATGTCGGGAATCAAATAATATCAATACAACGCGATAAAATCAGTAAAAAGTAGTTTTATTTCAATGCTGTAATAGTTTTTTTTAAACCACTGGGATGGCAAACTAGCTTACGGCCCGCCTGATGGTAAGCAGATACTGTTTGCAACATCAGAATTCAGAGGTGTCGCTCGCGCGGTGCCGACCCTTTAAAAACCTTTTCACTCCTTTTTTGAAGGACCCCATGCTGTAATCTTTTGGGAAAATCTCTGCAGCTCATTCCACAGCCTGATTGTACACGGAATGAGGTTCCTCTGGAACCGTATAGTACGAGATGATAGTGGTTCTAAGGTGTGGGGATGAAGAGAGGTGCGACAATAAAATGTGGTGTAGTTATGTTTCTTAGGTAAAGAAAATATGAAATCTTCTCTTAAAGATTCAGAAAAAATGCTGAGTGTATTTTTTGGTACACGAAACATAAGCTAGGATTAAATATATAGGTACTGTATTAAATTATAATAAGTTACATTATAATGTGTTTTGTCTTCTTTCCTCTATCACAAAACATCACCCTTCTCGAAGAATTAGATTAGAGGACTTACGGCCAGTTTCTATATCAAATCTGTCGGTAGATTTGCTTACTAGAGATTGAATTTTGACTGTCAAAATCCTATCACTAGTAAGTACCGTCAAAATTCTTTCATAGTTAGGGCATGTCGCGAGTTTAACGAGGAGTGCTGGGAGCTCGACTTGGACTTATTCGGAATGAGTTCCCGTAAATTAAAAATTATAGTTGGTGAAAGGTTTTTCCGTTGATTTTTTGTTTTCTCACATTTACTTTATTATTGTTCCTTTCTTCAATAACTAGTTATTGCTGTTTTCTACTACATGCATATGTTGTTATTGTTACTAATTATCTGTGAAAACTTGTAATTGGCCATTTTCCATTACTCATTTTGTTCTCGTTTTTGTATTAGCTGTAAGTTTTCCTAAAATTTAAAATAAAATAAATAAATAAAATAAAATAGAAACCGGCCGTTAGAGGTGTACTAACGCACACCGAAAGTTCACCGGGATGTTTAGTTCTTATGTAATAAGGGTTAGCCTATTGCCATTAACCGGACACAAATTCAAACTCCGTGCTGCTACTGAGTCATTTACATAGACCGTTACTATGTTAGAAGTTTTATATTTTTATGAATTACATACATTACTTACATCCAGAATAGTCGCGTTTTCTTTATTATTGATAAGGTTTACGCTTGCCCGCCAGTTTGCTTGATGTTAAGCGGCACTGCAATCTACAATGGAGCGCGCTTGCCTAGAAAAAATCAATTCATTCGTTGTTTAAAGATACCTAGATTATATCTAACTATCTCTAGACGTTGGCAATAGCTTATTCTATTTTCAAAGCTCTAAATTTATAATCAAAACAATGTGGGAGCTAGTGATTGGAGGTTTCTCACCTAATTTCCTCTATTCCATCTGGAAGACGATAAGCTTCCATACCAAATCATGTTGGTACCTTCCGTCATTAATATTTCCATGTACTATTAATGTTTGCTCGTAATCCTCAAGTGCAGTCTTGTGTGGGCCGTTCGGTTGGCTCCCCTGGGACCAACGGTGTTGTGTTACGTTTTGCTTTGTTATGTTGGTAGTTTAATAAAGGTTAGGGAGGTCGTTGGTGATTTTGTTTGTGTTTGGTCCTTAGTGTTGCTGGTTATTTTGAATAATGTGCTTGTATCAGACAATGCGCCTATCAACCCGTACTAGACTTGCCTGATTTTTTTTAGCCATTGGGAATGAGAAGGGTTCTTAATAAGTAGGATTCGACATCTCTTCACAAAGCCAAGAGATCAAGCGGATAATTTGAGCTGTTTTATCTTGGATAGGTACTGTCTAATAAAATGATAGAGGACTGTGGTATGATAATCCGAAGACTTGTGGAGAAGCAAAGGTGTGTTGCCCCTCCAATCAAAGGGAGGATCATTCGACCAGGCGGATGTTTTGCCTGGCGGGCCACGGCCGACTGTTGGTGTCGGGCGGTTGTATATAATATGCAAGTTGCGTTGCAAACTTCACTTGCGCGATTCAGGATTTGTCCGTCTAGTTTCTATGTAGCGCGGTAGATGTCGCTACGGACTGACATTTAATTCACACTCAAAGAATACTCCTTGAGCATGAGTTGAAGAACAAAAAAAACATTAGATAACTTATTATAAACCATTTGGTATCCTTCATCCAGTTTCGTCTCAGAATGACAGATAATTTATAATACTAGGGTCCACTACGCTGACCTTCTTCACGCGCCGCCGAGAAAATCTCCCAGACATGCAGGTTTCCTCACGATGTTTTCCTTCACCGTTTAAGCGCGTGATAATATTAATATGCACATGATTACGAAAAATCATCGAAGCCTTGGATTCGAACTTGGCTTGATCACTTGGCAGTGCAATGGTCATTTAACTAGGCTAATATTGCCATTAACAAAAATAATATTAAAAAGCAAAACTGTATGGTACGGTATTATACTGTATGTAGATACCTAAACATAAACGTACCTATGTATATTGGACAAGAAGGTTTACTCTCTGATTTTATAAATAGAATCCGAACAAATAACAAAGAATACATACCTATTACAATTGAAAAAAATATCAGTAGATACCGAACGTTAACGCAGAAGCTTAAATCTCTAAAAAATAAATTTTCTCGACGAAAAAAACCGGTGATGGATTAAGGCGCACGCTCCATTGCCGATTATAATTTTCGCTCGAATAGTATCGGCATCTCCTTTTCATTGTAGACTAGGGATATCCGTGGCTCTGCTTACATTCAGTTAAATATATTTTTTTCCTTATTTTTGTGGAACATTTATCACAATAATTCTTCTTGTAGGTAATAGTTTCGTGATGATGACATGGGAGGTTTTTTTCAGCGTATATTCTCTATATTATAATTAAGGCAGTAAACAGACGTTGAAATTGACCCTGTCAATAAGTTACTTATTGTGACTGTACAGATAAAACTAAAACATTTTCATTTGAAAGTATTAATCCTAAGCTATATTCGTAGCGCTAATGCTACGAGGCTACGAGCTACGAAGTCTACGAAAAATAAAAAATGCATTCTTAGATATTAAACAAAATATTCATCAGTAAGTTCAAAGATATAGTTTTATTTTTGAATTTTGAATGCTATCTTCACAGTTGTTTTACTGTCACGCACATACAAACGAACTGACATGCTATAGAGTATAGATATAGATAGATGATGTTCTGCGCAAATCTTTTTTTATCGGCCAGGTGGGCGCAGAATGCTTTTTAATTGGGACGTTCGGATACAATGCTATGCAACCCTTGAAGAAATTGCTAAAGAATGTGTGACAATAGCACTACTGTGGCACTGGAGTCGCGCCAGTGGGAGGTCGAAAATCCTATGCATGGGTTCCTTTATTGTTTTTTTTTTAAGTTTAAATCAGTCTTACGTAAAGTGATCTGTGTATGACGTCATTGTTATAAGGTGATTACGTAGGAGCCACTCGTTTGGACTTGATGCAATGCAGCAAGCGGTAGATAGGTACTTCAGACATGGCGCTTAACGTCATCAAGTTTTCCCGCTGGAGCCCTGACCACCGTAGCGGTATTAGTAAATGTACCTATTTTTGTATAATTTTATAAGGATAACTGCCACATTAGTCTCTAGAATTCCTGAGTTCGATTTCCAGGTCGAGCAAAGTGTTATTGTATTTTTCTTGGAAACTCTCCGTAGCAGCGTTTGATGTTCGGAGTTTGATGCCCGGTTAATAAAAAGTGAGGTTAATAGTCACGCCCCTTATTACATGGGACCTAAACATACCGGCGAACTGTGGATGTAAACCTAACTCTTTGGGGAGTAAAGGCGTGATGGTATGTACGTAACAGCTTCTCGACAGTAATAGATAATATTATTTAAAAAATGGGTATGAACTTTTTGGTAGTATAGGGTAGCTTGGTCTTTGTTCTGGTTGATAACAACAGAGGTCGATTATACGAGATGTCTATTGTCATAACGGATAGTCTTACTTGAAAACTTAACTCAATAAATCTAAACTCCTCTATTTTTATCCTACTCGTTTACAAAACGCGGATATTTCCTGTTCAAAACTATTCATAAAAATGAAACATCCGTTTTTTTATATTCGAACACATTAAAAATGCCGTTCCATACGATTAATCCCGAAAAATACCTGTAACCAAATCAATTATACAAAAAAATATCCTAAATAAATCCAAAATTACAAAAAATATAAATGTGACCTTCCGATCGGTCAGGAAACGTCTGGATCCAAAAAAGGGCACCGAAAAAAACTATAAAACCCATAATTCACAATTAAAAACGGCTACTGGTCATGGCCAAAAGTATACATAATAAATTTCTTCCTTAAAAAGGTCGAATGAAAAGAGCAGGATACAGCCACAAAGGCGGGACAACGTCGGGCGCGGCGAGAAAAAAATAAAGTTGTTTATGGTCATTTTGCCGCCAACGCCCGGAGTTTTAAATTTAGAATTAAAACTTTTTAAAGAGAGGTAGCGATGTGTAAGTTTAATTCTGTATTCTGTTATGATATGCTTTATAATTTTCATCTTTAACCTTCTTGAGCAAGTTATTCACTGGTTATTCTATACAGAGATCCATGAATCGAGCTAAGTAGTGGGTAGGCACGAAATCAGCAACGATTCTTTAAAAAAAATGTTCTTTCATATTTCATTTATTAAAATTTAACTCATTATTGGCATAGGTAAGTAGGTATACTTATATGTTCCATAAGCAAGTTATAAATATATTGATTACAAAAAAAAATGGTCCAGGTTCGAGTAGGAAAGTTACCTACAAAGAATTTGACTGCCTGGAACAGCCTATCCATGAGGACATAACTTCCGATTTTATTTCTTCATGCCTTTTAGTAACGTAGAAATGTCTGTAGAGAATATTTTGTTATGTATGACTACAAAAACCAGGAATCGTAAGTTCTGTCTACATACCTACATTTCTGTTACAAGTCAACAGCATGTTTGGTACAACTAGTAGGTAAAATAAAAAGTTTCTTTCGAGTTACAACAAATAACCAAAACATGACGGATAGGGGCCATATTTACAAAATTCGCAAACAAATACACCTGTGCATACATCGATTTGAAAAAAAAAATACGATAAAAGTTCATTCACAGAAAACGGAACTGACAAATCATGGACAAAGGATGTGTTCGCCCGTAGACAAATTCTCACGTTTTTTTAACGCTCATTGATGACCACGGTAGCAAAATTTATGATGTCTAGGTGCGAAAAGGTTCTGAAAGAAGGTTAAATATGGCTTTAAAAAATTATGAATTGTTGATAAATTATACCGTAGTTCTGTTTTGGACTGCTAATGATAATGTCGGATTATAATTTAGACAATTGTGTGTTATTTATTGCGGGTTAATTATCATATTAATTCTCACAATGAAGGTGAAAGTTATTTTTTCTTCGTATAAGAGTATATACCTAATACGTTTTTTGATTTATTGTGCATGCCAAGCAAAAAGCAATCTTAAGAGGGTGTTGTTTTATTTTATAAGATTAAAAACTCTTTAACCTATGTTTATATAGTACTAGCTTTTTGCCCGCGACTTCGTCCGCGTGGAATAGTTACTTTGTTCCATATGAACTTTCATCCCCTATTTTATCCCCTTGGGGGTAGAATTTATCAAAATCCTTTCTTAGCGGATGCCTACATCATAACATCTACCTGCATGCCAAATTTCAGCCCGGTCCCTCCAGTGGTTTGGGCTGTGCGTTGATAGATCACATGAATGTTTCTATGTAAGTCTATCTTTCTTTATGCGTTATATATCAAACATTTGATTGCAATGTAACTTTAGTAAGTTGTTGTACACAAACTTGCGAAGATTTCAGGCCAAAAATAATATACTTATAGAAAAAGTGGAGATCACACGTCATGGGCACAGCAAGTGTCATATAAAAGATCATCCAGCCTTACCCCGAGGTAGACCGTATCACTGTCAGTCTAAGAATTATCTAGGAAAATCTAAAGCAGATCACTATAGACTTAAGTGAACATCATATTTTTCGAAAATCGATTGATTCTCAGAAAGCATACACGGTTATAACCTCGTAGTATGACATTCTATCAACCCGTTTCATCATCGATAATGAATTTTTAATGAAAACCATATAAGTAATTATTATCTTTTATTCAAGCACTACAATAGTCGTGCGTGCAGTTTTCATTCAAAAGAGGTCCGTTGTATCATCGAAGAGACCATAGACAATTGATAGAGCCACGTGGTCGGCACGCGTTGGCGGCAAGTGCCACAAATTGAGTGCTCCAATTACGGTGTCGAGTTTATCCTGTGTATAGGCTGGTGTTTTTTGTTATAGCTAAAGTATCAAATACTTTGTACAAGTACTCGTCAATGAGACTCAATTAATAAAAAAATTACCTACTTACAATTTTTTTTTGTGTAAAATCAACACAGTCATCTACTTATTCCTTTTGTATCATGTAACGTAATTTTGTTTGGTTTTTTGAAACTGTAAACTTTAACCGAAACTAGCATTTGTACTTATTGTATAAAATTATTAACCCAGACTCAATCTTTAATGAGACACACGGCTTGGTCTGCCTGAAATATTTTTTTTAGTTTTTTTTAAGGATTATACTTTAATTGCATGAATAATGTTTACAACTGAGTTCTTCATGTCCCAACTCCCAGTATTTATTTTAAACCGACTTAAAAAAAGAGGTTCCTTATCAATTCGACTTATGTGTATTTAATATTATTGGAATTACACAATATTCGTATATGTGAGCTTCTAAACATTTTATGTAGGTACCATATTTTATTAGGTAAGTACCAATTCTGTACACCCTGTAGCGTATTTCGCCAACTTTTCCCAAACAGTAACCCCGCCATATTTGCGATGTGCACGTGACTTCAAATGGCATCGTTCGAAAATCGAATAAATGAAGAGGATTGGCGGGTAATCGTGCTAAAACATCCGTTATGGACAACTGGTTATTCTGCAAGAGGTGTCGCCATGGTAGAAATTAAGTGTGTAAATAGAGGGTACCTACTGGAGTTTCGGTGCTGGATAGGTTTAGAACGATTTGTTAATTTGTGTATAATTATTTGCTTTAGTTAGGTAGTGATCTGTGAGGCCATTTAACAGAATACTAAGCGCTATAAAAAATATAATGATGACTGACTGACATCGATGTACTTACATGCAACAACCAAAATTCCTAATTTTGAAATTAATATGGCTATTTGAACTTTCTTTCTAATTTCTTCGAAGCTTTAAAATATTAAATTATTCTTTATAGAAATTTCAGCTGTCACTATTGCAGCTTTTGTTTGGACGTCAACGTATTCTTGAATGATTATCAGGCGCTTAAACGGTGAAGGAAAACATCGTGAGGAAACCTGCATGCCGGAGAGATTTTCTCGATGGCGTATGAAGTCTGCTAACCCACATCAGGCCAGCGTGGTGGACTATAGCCTAAGCCGTCTAATTCTGAGAGGAGACCCATGCCCAACAGTGGGACCATGTAATGGGTTGGTTATGGTACACCCTTTTGCCGGCGCCCATGATGCGAATCTTCATATACGACAACACTTTTTTATATTACATATTATTATCTTGAGTAGTGATGTCTATACGAAAAAATATCAGTCTGATTGACATCTGAGCTCAAAAACGATACAACATTTAATATTATTTACATTTAAATGTGTGCAAGTGATATTTAATTAACATATTGATTGATTCAATCATAATAATATTTTTGGTGGTTTGACAACTCATCTAATATGGGCGGTGTAACTATATAGTGTTACGTTTCGACAGTCCGGCGGACCGAATTTTTCTTACAAACGTAATACCGAAATAATTCGGAATTCAAACACAATTTAATCAAATTGTGTTATTATTCGGATTCCGATACCGTTAATCTAGGTTCCTACGTTACCATTTTTTCCAAAATACTTCACTGGAAATAAATGCAAGCAAATGCAATTTTTAATAAAATTACCAAGTTTGGAACGATTTTCCAATTTTTTATTTCCAGTGAAGTAGCAGTAGACGAAATAGTACAGTAGGAACCTAGATTAATGGTATCCAAATCCGAATAATGACAAAATTAGATAAAATATTGTCTGGATTACGATTTATTTCGGTATTACGTTTTTGAGGGCAATTCAAGCTCCGCCGGACCCTTAAATGTGTTTGTCTCTGTCTGATCTTGTGTATATTAAATATATAAATAATAATTATATTAATAAACATATAAAAATATAATATGTATTAGATCAAACAAAGAGTTTACTTAAATTTTATTTTTCAGGATTAAAAAATATTAGACGCAAAAACCAAGTACCTACACAAAGTACATATTCTGGGTACTGCATTTGAACCATCGTTATTAGGTAATATGAAATTTTATTTATTTCCCAGTTCATATTTAAGAGTTACATCTTTTAATATATATTGGTAAGTACTATGTATGAATTCTAACTCTAACAAATTAAATTGGAAGTAACCTGTTTTCTGCTTACACCAATCATTTCATCAGAGATAAAAAGGGGCGGCAAATTGAAAAGTCGAGTCCCGTGTAATCGAATGATCAATATGAATCCACATCAAAGAAATTTATCAATTTAATTCGATAAATCGACTAAAATTACGTAGCGAGCAGAATTGGCGCCTCCCTTAACATGGAAATGTCATTTGGATATTGTTTTTCACGCATTTTCCGTTCTGTTTGAATTTGGAGCATTTAGTGGCAGTTTTTCGTAATGTTGGAAGCCTGTAGGAGCATTTTGAAGTCTTAGTAAAATGTCTAAACGTGCTTTTTGTCATTATTTTATAATATATCCAAACTACAATTGAATCCTTTTTTCTACACTAAGTAGGTGTAATTATGATGTCGATTGAATTAGGCAAAAAAGTTAACTGTTGTAATATAATTTTGTCGTTAACTATTGTCTAAAATGCGATGACGATTCCGATCAGTTAATTAATTACCAATTTCATTAAAATGTCAATCATTGGTATTTGGTAATTATTGATTCATAATTTATCTAAGTATCTACGTCATTGTATTTTTTTTTTATTAAAGAACCCAATTCAGTGTTAGGTCTACTTACTTAAACTCTCAATATTTTTGCAAATTAAAAAATGGGATAGAACTCATTGAAAGTTCGAAATTTAAAATTATTCGAATCTTTCGTCGTTCCATATTCAAAGTATTCGTCTCCGCGTTCGTTAAAGCGTTACGATTCGATTTGTCGCCATGTTAGGTTAAACCGCGCCCGAAAAGTAAATTTATTGCATTATTCGCGCATCGATTCGCTCTCGTTTCCTGTCTTTGATCTACAATTTTCCTTTTTTCGCGAATCGGTTACTGATTGCTTTTTATGTCATCGAGATTTTTCTAATTCGAATTTTGTCTATGGTTAGATGGAGAAATTAACCTTTTGTAAATTGACTTACAGATTTACCTAGTTGCACATAAGTAGTCTCTTCATTTTGTGCTCATTTCATTATACTTTCGTGGTGTACTGCATTATTTTCTTTACGATTTTCTGCACAGGTTTAAGGAACTGCCTGATTGGTCTAGTGGTCTATGCAGGACTGCTACGATAGAGGTCCTGGGTGCATTTCCCAGGTCGAGCAAAGTGTTATTGGGTGTTTCTATGAAATTTTCAGCTCCAGAGTGAGGATTTATACCCGGTTAATGGTAACAGGGTCGCTCACAGAAAACCGGCGTCAAACAACGGCTACCGGGGAGGCCCAATCCCCTTTTAAAAGGCGGGCAACGCACTTGTGATTCCTCTGGTGTTGCGGTTGTCCATGGGCGGCGGTAATCGCTTACCAGCAGGCAATCCGTCTGCTAGTTTGTCCCCCTATCCTATAAAAAAAATGGGACCTAAACATACCGGCGAACTGTGGGCATACATTAGTATTTCTCTGCCTAACCGTTCGGGGAATACAGGAGTGATGGTATATGTTTTACCGAAATATGTAGTTACAAACAGTCTGACCAATTTTAGCTGCACTTACCTGACTTACTCACTGAAATTTTCAGTCATTCGTATTCAGCGAATTGGATGATGAAGCACGACAATCGACACGAATTTAAAATTAATATTTTCTGCTTCACTAGATTATAACTGCGACATTAGTTTACTGACTGCTAGTTTCTGGATTCGATTTCCGCATCGAGCAGTGTTTTGGGTTTTTAACCAGTATCACCTTAATAGCTCTCTTCACACATCATAAAAATTGCGGTTGCAATAAACCAAAAAGGAGTACAACAAATAATTATTCAACACTCAAAACTGCAACCCCAAAAATAATTTCGCGTGTAATATCGAGTGAAAAAAGCTTAAATCCCTCTCTGTGCCCACCGGAGCAGAAGAAACACTTCCTTGCGCCAAATGTCCGATTGAAACCACCCCCACGAAACTACCCTCCAAGTCCTTACATGTTAAAGAATCCATAAATAATAGAGTTGACGTGCGTACGGATTGTGTTACCGAATCACCCCACCCCATGTAAATAGCGATCCTTGTCTATGCGCCTAATGCCTCTATTGTCTGTGGTACGGATTTATTATTCATTTTCCTAATACATTTGATGCTTATGAGTTTTGGATTGGCGATTTATTTTGAAATGTGATAGTTACGAAATGGAACGTCATTTAAGAGGCATATCGCTTGGTTGACCGATTGATGTTCCGAATGGGACCAGACAATATTAATTCATATTCCACAAAGACTTATTTCTTTTATATTTAGGGAAATAAAAGACAAAACGTTAACTTTCCGTACCGTAAACGAAACCATTTCTATCTTTTTGTATTTTGCATACATCCTAAGAGCGTCTGGTCTATCTAAAACGCAGGTTCGAAACCTGCCCACAGTCGAATTTTGCCTTCACTAAATTATCTAAACAATTTCTGTTTTCGTTTAATGGAAATCATACCAAACTACCTCAGGAATAGCAATAGTCTGCAAACTCAGTATGATTGGATTTAATTCTACGATGGATAATCAGAATATTTAGAACGAAGCTCTAGAAGAGAAAGTGTCATAGAATGATTGAAAACTCGAAAAAAAAAATTTTATGTAGGTGACAGAAAAGTGATAATGATACCTAGTGACAGAAAAATTCTAACAATCGTTTATCTTGTAATCACCATCATCATCATCATATCAGCCAATAGAAATCCACTGCTGAACAAAGGCCGCCCCCATAGACTTCCACAGGGACCGGTTATATTTAATGCAGAGGGATTAAAACCCAGAAAGGTTTTCAGCGTGAATGTGAAAAAATATATAAAAGAAGGGGGAGAGTAAAGAAAAGGTAGATGGATAGTGTGAACGATGGTATGACAGTAAAAGAATTAAGTGATGAGATGATGGTATAGAGACCCCTATAGACGCAATAAATAACGTATAGATCTCTAGATTATTTTCGCTACTGGAGATCTAAAGTCACGTTTGAAGCATAAATTTAACTATCGAGAAATCGTACTAAATAAGTAGGTAATTTGAAAGACCAGAGGATGATTATAGCTAATTACTTATTTATAACTATTCTTCAAATATTGTCAAGGGTACAGAATTTTTTTCTAAACAAACAATGCAATGATGCTGTCACGTTTTTTTTTAATATGACCTTTAGTTACGTTATAAACTTGCATTATGACAAAGTCCTCGACCTCTAGCTTTGTTGTTCAACTTCGTTTATAATTCGATTAGTTATAGGTATTACTTCCATGAATCATTATTTTATTCGGTCATTATATTATTAGGTACAGTCAAAAGTACATCATGGTACCTATACAAAACTGTCAAATTTCTTCACTCGATTTTTAATTTAGTCTCCTTAAAAAAGGGTTTATTATACATTGGGGAATTGTATTGACAGTTTCTGGTTGACTTGATGTGCTATTGACTGTAATAGAGTACCTGTTCTTTATTGTACAGTAAAGTATACAGTCAAAATACAAATACAAACATTATGTGTATTGCACAGAAAATGCTTTCCGAAGGTATGTACGTTGCAAAGCAGTTGGTCGATGATGAGGTAGTTCTTGGCCTCATTAGTCTAGTGGTCCCAAGTGTGACTGCTACGATAGAGGTCCCACTCCCAGGTCGAGCAGTGTTATTGGGTTTTTCTATCAAATTTTCTGTAGCAGCTCGTAGTTAAAGATTTGTACAAGGTTCATATGCATGCATACCGGCGAACTTGGATGTTGTACATTAGTACGCCTCTGCCTATGTACCGGTAACGGTAACGGAGGTATGATGACAATTGTTTCGTGTAAAATGATGATTTAGCCCCATCTGGGTAGACTGGAAGCGACGCCAATATAGTTGGGCATACAGATAGATTTATGTTGATTATTATGCATTATTACGGGCGGGATAGATGACCAGGCATTTTGGGCTAGAAATTTCCCAGTATAAACCCATCTCTAGATGCTTGGGAATATCCTAGGATGACAGAGAAAATCACGATCACGATCAGAATGAGACGAGTCAGCCTGACTCCTCTCACAACTCTGTGCTGGCTCGCTGGCATTAATTCTGGTTGGTAAACAATAACAGAACACATTTTGGCAAACAATAACAGAACACATTCTTTTTCAATTTTGTTGTTTTGGAATGTTGAAGTTGAGTTCTATATTTCTTTTTAATTTTTTAAGGAAAAGCAAAGGAAAACAGTTGTCAAACGTATTTAATTAACTCCACTTCTTTAACAAGTGCCAACCATAGACAATATAAACGTGGGTTAAATTGCGAAATGTCAGTGAATAGCCCATTTGTTTGAATTGTCATAGAGTGGCCGAGTGGCGCCGTGGCGTCGTTTATAAAACACGCGCCATGACACCTACTCATACAGCCTTGTTGAGCCCTTTGTTATAATTCATATTAAGTTCTATATGATTGTGCACGATATTACATTTTTGTTTGATGAAATCAATGAAGGGGACATTTTGAACTAAGCAAATTTAGGAAGTCTACTGATTCTAAGCGCGACCGCTACGCTAGAGGTTTTGGGTTCGAGTCTCGAATAACGTTATTGGGATAATCTTTGAAATTAGTAGGGCACAGTTCGCTAGTGTGTTTAGGTCCAATGTAACAGGGGGCGAGCCTATTATCATTAACCGGGCACAAATCCAAACTCTGAGCTGCTACTGAGAATTTCATAGAAAAACCTAATAACATTTCGCTCGACCTGGGAATCGATCTTAGACCTCTAGCGTAGCTGTCGCGCTTAGGATCACTAGACAAATGGGGGAGACATAACATAATATACCTACCTTTACATAATTAACTAACTTACTTATTCGTAGGTACCTAAATAAGTAAATGATGTTAGGAATTAAAGGAAATTGTATTCACAGCAGCTGTCCAGACAATATACAGACAGACATATTATACGACCGTATTGTGAGCTAGTAATACAGCTCTGTCCAACGCATAGATTAGTCAGAACAGATTGACTCAAATTTGACATAAATTATGCTAACTACGTAAAAACCACTTAAAATTAGTATCCCTATATCGTTATTTTTCCAAAATGTATTGAACTTGTCTACGACATCGTTGGAAAGACGCCAGGCAGGTAATGACACTGTAATTTGTCCACAGTAACAGCAAGGACTACTAAAATTCTTACCAGGTACAAATAACTTATTATTATATACATTTTAATGAAAGAAAAATTCAATCTTAAGCAGTATTTGAACCTGCGTCTCTCCGGTGTAAGTACATTACGCCGAGATCAGTGTGATGTGATGATCAGTGTGATCAGGGGACCCACTTGCTCGTTTGCCTCCCTATTCTATACAAAAAAAAATCAATTAGACCTCAATTATACAGGTACTTTTTTCTATATTTGAAGCTTTAAGCTATCGTACTATTTGCGCGCTTCCAAATAGTGGATCATATGGAGACGAGCCGGCAAGAAACTCCATAGATAGATAGGTACTTTTTTAAATTGATATTTACAATGTTTTCCTTATAGAAGGAACTCAAACTCCACACTACTCCCATTGATAGTAATGTGAGTATTCTGGAGTTTGATGTTGTAAGTGATGAGAATAAAACACCTTCCATTACTATAACCTATGTAACTGAATCCGGAATGCACGGCAAGATCCCGCCTTTTGAAGAGATTCAGCGAAGGCTGGCTACAGCCTGATGGCTGGTTGTGGCGAATGCTACGAATTCCATGCCAGTAACTATAGGGTAAGGTAAGACTAGTGTGTTTTCCATTGGTTTTCATTGAGACGACCCATAAGGATTTTCTCTAAAAAGTCAATCGAGTGAAAAATCAACAATTTCAAAGTCTAAATCACGATTTTGACACAATAAAAGAACAGACTTGTGGAACAGGAGGCCTAACATCCCAATTAACAACAAAATACCATCACGCCTTTATTCCCCGAAGGGTTAGGCAGAGGCGTATTAATGTACACCCACAGTTCGCTGGTATGTTAAGGTCCCATTTAATAGGGGGCGAGCCTGTTGCCATTAACCGAGCACAAATTCCAAATTCCCAGCTGCTACTGAGAATGTCATAGAAAATTCCAATAACACTTTGCTCGACCTGGGAATCGAACACAGGAGTTCTAGCGTAGCTGTCGCGCTCAAGACCACTAGGCAAATGAGGCAGGCAATTAGCACTAGAACCCCAGAATCTCACGATGAGTATCAGTTAGGGTGACAACAGCACATAGGTAAAGACTTCGATTCTATATGAAAACACCTTACATTTTTAGCAACTTAAGAGTTTATTTATGAATCCTATATTGACCTGTGTTTTGACCCCAGTTTTATTGTTTTGACATTATAAAAATTAATGCTGGAATTTAAGTCATATTTCATAATTTTATTGACTCAAAAGTAGTTAGGTATGTTCAGGCGAGCCTGAACATAAATACATAACATACCATCACGCCTGTATTCCCCGAAGGGTTAGGCAGAGGCGTAATAATGTACACCCACAGTTCACCGGTAGGGGGCGAGCCTATTGCCGTGAACCGGGCACAAATCCAAACTCCGAGCTGCTACCTACTTAGAATTCCACAGAAAAACCCAATAACACTTTGCTCAACATAGGAATCAACTTTACGCTCACCTCACTACACTATTGTAGTACCTATTCAGATTTTTATATCAATAAATAAGTATTTCTAAGATTACAATAGTGCTATGTTAAACTTACTAGGTTACAAAGTTTACGTTTAGACGAACTAAGACATCGATATTGGTCTGAAATTCAGTGTTGATCGATTCTCCTTATATAACGAGGTATATATATTAGTATAGGTATGTAGGTATACCACAGATAGTATATACCTATACGTAGAGGAGACGGAGAGAGTGCGCTCGGACGCTCTCCTTGTAATATATAGCTTGAAGTCTCATTCTGAAACATTTTGCGACATTGTCTTGTTTTTTGTTTTGTTTTCAGTTGTTGAGTAATTAAGTTTTGTGTTTTAATAAAAGTGGTTGGAATAAATAACAATTAAAGGAACAAACCGAGCGCGAAGCTTTACTTCTTCAACAATACAATAACAACTTTTGGTAAAATACTACTTTTTTTTTGTTTAGCCTGTATTATCCCAGTCCTGGGCACTTGGAAAAAATATCCAACTCAAACACAACATATTCATTGATACTAAAAACACGTACTTCTTACATAATAAAAAACGAAATTCATATTCTTAAAATCCTGGAAATGCTCATGTATTAAGTTACTTTTCTTACAGCTACATTTTTGACAATAAAACCATTTGCAGCTAATTCAGGAGGCCATGAAATTCTGAGAGCTTCATTATTCTAACTACTTAAGTCTTCATCATCAACTCACTTTCCAACTTATCGGGATGAGTCTCCCCTAAGTATGAAGCAGGAGATACTGAGAAAGGGACATATTCGATAAATGACTAAAGATTATTAACAATTTACTGATAACTGAAAGGTTTTAATTTAGTTATAATTTAAATAAGCTCCATTTATTTTAAAATTAAAAAAAGTAAATAAGTAGCACCTTATAGGAACGTAACTATTAAAACTGGCTGAATACAGTTATAAAATTGAGAAACCTGCTATGAATTCTCATTTATATTATTGCGAAATAATCAAAATGAATTTTTTTAAGTACCTAATTATACTTTTTACATTTGACCGCTTTTCAAAATGGCCTCTTTCACTAGGTGCTAGTACGTAATGATTATAACCAAAATAAACATAAATCAAACGTATTTTATTACTTATTATTATTACAGAAAATAAAAAATAATGAAAAGCAAACGAATTGCAGAATGTGACGTGTTACGCGCAGCAGCCGGGGGAGAGGGGCGCGGCGTGCGGGCAGCAGATAAGCGGCTTAACTCCGCACCCGCCTGAGATAGCACCATACGAGAAACCAACAAGTCTAAGCGAGAAGGCAATACATTACTATATACAGCTGCAAACATTACTGCGTACGCTCGTCGCAGGGCGTTCTCTTTTCAAACGTTCTAAGTAACATTCCCGCTGTTCCGTTTCAACGTTTAACATCAAACGATAAGTGTCATTTTCCTTCGCGCCATTTTGGTAGGTTACCCATTCGGGGTTGCCACAATAAAATAAAAATACATTTTCCAGGGAATATCTACGTGGGTACAAGTAAAGTTTGCGTTTGTAACGTATAGCTATGTGTGTCGCACAATTCAGCGGGCCCGTCTAAACAGCTAATTTTAAAGAAGTCCAGAGTTTGTTGGGAGACGAATTTCAACAATATTTTTTGAGTAACACTAGTTTTGATATTACACTGTATGTTACCTACTTGCGAGTCTATTGAAAAGGCTGTAGGATTTTACTGCGGTTTTTTACATGCTTTCATGAAACTTTATTAGGGTAGGTAGGCGTACATGTATAGATTAACAACCTAACTCATTTAACATTTCTTTGATAGTGAAATTTGGTTTTGTATTTCTGTTCATAGTATACGCTAACTTCACTAACTACCTACCTATCTTTTTAAATACGTTCGGTTCGTTATTACTTTTTTATTTTCAACCTACTTCAAAAAAGAGGAGCTTCTCAATTCGACTGTATGATTTTTATTTCAACATTTTTAGTAGCGAGTAATATTTTACGTAGATACCTAACCCAGATGACGTTATCATTTACTCGGTCGTTACGTGTTATTGTCATTTTATTCCAAACTAGCTTTTGCCAGCGACTTCGTCCGCGTGGAATAGTTACTTTGTTCCCTAGTTCTTCGCCCGCGGTTTCACCTGCGTTGCCCCGTTCCTAAGGATTGTATCGTGATGTTTTATAGCTTGAAACCTTTCTCATGAATCACTAATTTTCCCAACATTTCCCTTCACTGCTCTGCTCCTATTGATCGTAGCGTGAAAAGTATACTATAACCTGCCCAGGAGTATGAAGAACAATTGTACCAAGTTTCGTTGAAATCCGTCGAGTGGTTTTTGTTTCTATAACGAACATACAGACAGACAGACAAAAATTATACTGATTGCATTTTTGGCGTCAGTATCGATCACTAATCACCCGATAGTTATTTTGGAAATATATTTCATATACAGAATTGACCTCTCTACAGATTTATTATAAGTATAGATTTTGTGATCAGATCTTGACGAAATTTTTATGGAACCACCTCTGAAGTATGACCTACCGATCATAAAAAGAATCATCAAAATCCATTCATAATTGACGGAGTAATCGCGTAACAAACATACAAAAAAAACAATCCAGTCGAATTGAGATTCTCCTCTTTTTTGATGTTGGTTGAAAATTATTATCGCATAAAAGTAAGTATAGTTATTAGCTATTCTATGTCCTTCTGTTGCCTATTGTAAGATGCGGATGAACGGTAATACTAACACCTATTTTATGGCACTTAGGTACCTACCTAGTTAGTCTTTAACATCAGTTGTCGTCTGAAACTAAAGAATCTAGAATCGGGGGTCTTTAATAGGTAACTACTACAAAAATATGTTGTATATGACCATATTTTTTCTGTTTTTTTGCCTACTACATGGAAGTTATCCATACAATGAAGATCTTTAGGTTAAAGCAGTCACGTTTACCAATGCACGCTTTAGAACTGTGATTGGTACAATTTCGCTAAAATCGCTAGTTTTTATAAAATGCGGATTAAACGCTCGATAGATCTTAAATACTTATACCTATATTAAGTTACAAGCTGTTCCCGCGGTTTCACTCGCGACTAAAAGTAACGTTATGTTTAGGTATCTCGAATAAAAATATGGCCTATGTTACTCAGGGATAATGTAGCATTTTATTGGTGAAAGAATTTTTGAAATCGGCCCTATAGTTTTTGAGTTTATTCGTTACAAATATAAAAAATAGCAAAAAGCAGTGATAGCCTAGTGGTATGACCGTTGGACTGCCTAGTCAATGGTTTCGAGTACGAACCCAAGGCACGGCACCTCTGACTTTTCGAAGTCATGTGCGTATTAAGGAAAACATCGTGAGGAAACCTGCATGCCTGAAAGATTTACTCGATGGCGTGTGAAGTCTGTCCACCCAGGCCAGCGTGGAAGACTATAGCCTAATCCCTCTCATTCCGAGAGGAGATCCGTGCCCAGCAGTGGGACAGTATAATGGGTTGATTATGTTATGTTATACAAAAATATAAATCTTTCCTCTTTATTATATTATTATTTATATAACTGTAGATTATATTAACTATAGATTAAAGTCTCTTCTCGTAAAATATTGTCAGTATTTCAGATCCACCACACTGGTGGAAGTTCGTCATCCTACGTATACAATACTGAGTCCTGTGTTGTTTGTCCTCAAGATTAAAAAACTAATGGCCGATTTTTCTATCGCCAGATAACTTTTAACTGAGGAAAAACAGTCTGACAATTCCTCCGATAAAGTTATCTCTATCGTTCAATAGGCTGCTGTGCTGTGTAAGGGTTACAGATTCTACTCTCGCACAGGGCAAATATTGTATGGCCTAAGTATTTTCTGGTCTGAATTTTACATTTGAGATGAGTGTCTTTAAACGCACCCACATTAGTTACGGCAGAAAATCCTAGCGTGGTAATGTTTTTTCTTTTATTTTAACATAACATACTATCACGCCTGTATTCCCCGAAGGATTAGGCAGAGGTGTACTGATGTACGCCCACAGATCGCCGGTATGTTTAGGCCACAAATCCAAACTCCGAGCTGTTACTGAGACTTTCACAGAAAAACCCAATAACATTTCACTCGACCTGAGAATCGAACCCAGGTCGAGCAAAGTGTTATCGGATTTTTCAGTTTTTTCGCAGTTTGAGAATGATGTCCAGTTAATGGCAATAGGCTCGCCCTCTATTACATGGGCCTAAACATATTGGGAACTGTGGGTGTACGTCTCTGTATAAGCCTTCGGGGAATACAGGCGTGATGGTATGATTGTGTGTTATATCGGTAATGCTTTTGAAATAAATATTGATTGATATATGAGTACAAGTGACCCGTACGTGACATTCTTAAATTTTTCCATCTAGTTTTTCCTATAACCCTTGTCCTGACAATTACAAACACAATAAAACATTTGCCAAATCGTTCGAGTCGTTCTTAATGATGTTCAGAAATGCGGCAATTGTTTTTTATTTACACAGATAAGATATATACCTATGTAATTTTCCAAATATGATTTGGTTAAGCTAATTCCAAATTAGCCAATTAGGTATTTATTGCATTTTCTAACATAATATTTACAGCATTGTTTAACTAAAATAAGAACTATAAGAATTCCAATTACAATTCATTATTTTTATCTAAATTCCAAAAGGGATATAATATAATGACAACCAAATTTAGTAAATTGATCACAAAAATGCTATTTTAGGTTGAGGTTAGGTTAGAACTGTTTTTGGTGATCATTTACTATTTTTGGCAATATAAAGTGATTTTTTGCTGTTACATTGTAATAAATCTGGTGATTAGTTAAACATAAGCCATTCTAAAATATAAAAATACGTGAGTTTTCTTATGGTTCTAAATATTTAAGTACCTATTTAGTACCTACTTTACGTAATATTTTTGTAACATAATAAAAACATTAAACACCTACTTACCTTAATCTAACCTAACCCCTGCTTAGCCCATCTCTGAATAAGGCATGGTAATTTATTGATAAAAAGCTGAATAAACAAAGTTGAATAAACTTTAAATTAAGAAACATTAATTTGAACAAACCTTTAAATTAGGCACGATTAATTTACGGTTTATTCAACTTTGTTAGGTTTATGGGTCAAGCGGTAAAATCAAGTCAATTACTTACCTACATAGTCTCGCCAATACGTATCGGTAGGAACACGGCATGAATATAAACGGCAAGTGTCCGATTTAACCCTCCACCTTCATATAACTGTCTTACAGATCTTCTGTGCTATTTGTACTAACGACTACTGAAGCTTAGACTGGACATCCTTTGTTTTCGAGCGCCTACATCAATTGGGATCAATTTGGCCGAAGCCGAGGCCGACGCCGACGCCGACGCCGATGCCGACGCCGAGGCCGAAACCGAGTCTATCTATATATCATATATCTATATATCAGTCGTATCTAAATTATAATCCGCAGATGGGTATAACAGACGGAGATAGGTGAGTGGCTTAACACTTAGTAACCACAGACTAAACACAATCATTTCAATTCATGTAACTGGATTTATGAGGAACTAGTCTCATCCCAAAGATTATTTTAGATAAAAGGTAGTCTATATCCACTTTCAAGGTCCAATCTATTTATATACAAAAAATTATCAAAATTCAAACTTCGAGCTGCACATTGATTCGACCTGGGAATCAAACACAGGACCTCAAACTCGGTACCCGTGAGTTTCCTTTGTTGTGTACCATTGTCTTGTATAAACTACTTTTCTCTTGTGGCTAAACCAAGAATTTATTATATTTTATGTTAATATAATAACAATATTATATGCTGATCTGTCTAATTTTAACGTGGGAGAGCCATGCTTCGGCACGAATGGGCCGGTTCGACCGGAGTGATACCACGGCCTCACAGAAAACCGGCGTCAAGCAACGCTTACGTTGTGTTTCGTCGAGCGAGTGAGGTTACCGGAGGCCCAATCCCCTTTTAAAAGGCGGGCAACGCACTTGTGACTCCTCTGGTATTGCGGGTGTCCATGGGCGGCGGTAATCGCTTACCATCAGGCGATCAGTCTGCACGTTTGTCCTCCAGTCCCATAAAAAACAAAAAAATTATACACACCTTAGGTTGGAGAAATATTTAAATATTTTTGTTGAATCAAAATGTCCCTAGACAGTAAAGGGTTGGAAGGTACCTATTGTGTATAACTAACAACGAAATTAAATTACCGTAAAATCAAGTTTCACGTGGTTTCAACTCGCAAGTACAATAGCAATTACGGTAATTAGAGGTGTCGTGTCCTCCTCGCTTCGTCCCCGCGGGGTCACGTCACTCGATGTTGTAGGACGTCCGCCCGGGGCCCGGCGGGCTTCAGTCGACGAACTCGGCTCGAGTTACTGTCCTGGCGACTGCGACCGCATCGGAACGGAGCACCGAACGATTTGATTTCATTTGTCAATACGTCTTTTAAAGGTCCGGCGGAGCTTGAATTGCTCAAAAAAACATTATTCTATCAAATTATGTTATTATTCGAATTTGTATACCGTCAATCTAGGTTCCTACGGTACTATTTCGTCTACTACTACTTCACTGCAAATAAAAGACCGGAAAATCGTTACGAACTTGGTAAAGTTATCAAAAATTTCATTCGCTAACATTTATTTCCAGTGAAGTATTTTGGACGAAATGGTAAAGTAGGAACCTAGATTAACGGTAGCGGAATCCGAATAATAACAGAATTTGATTAAATTGTGTTTGAATTACGATTTATATCGGTATTACGTTTGTAAGAAAAGTTCGGTCCACCGGACTCTTTAATATTATTTCTACAAATCTCAATAATTACAGTAAGGTCGATAAAACTGTGCGCGTCTGAAGTTATCAGTTAAGTGTTTTTGTGCAAAAATATCGAAATCAGTAAGGTCAATAATCACGAATGTGAAACATTATCTATCTAACTACGACACCAATTGTCTTTGCACCAAGTTTTTTAAATTTACCACTGCAAAATCACTTTCACTGAACTGGACTTCCTTGTAGGTAGATATATCTTTTCGTCAAGTAAATAACCCATAATTACAGGAAAGATCAATTATCTACTAATCTTATTTTATTTATGTTTTTATTTATATTATTAATTATCTTCTAATTACCCATACCCAATTGTTCGATATTATAAAATCACTGATCTAATTCAGTTGATATAAATCAGTGAGCCCTAACTTTATAATATTTCCTTCTTCTATCATCATTTTATTAATTGTACTCATATAGCTGATTAGCTGTGAATAAAATTCATATTTGAATATGCAAATCGTAAGCTTATTAGTGTAGGCATAGAAAATATTTTTTTCGCAAAAGTATTGAGTTTACTGAAAGAATTAGGCAGCTTGAATTATGTCATGGTTGGCATCAGATTATTTTTTTCATTTAGATGCAAGTATTTTTCTTCGTTTAGACACAGAATAGATGATAGTACTGGCATAGGTATTCTTTGGAATAGGAGAGAGTTCTATATTCTTTTATGAAGTACCTAGGTTTTGCTCTACGAGTTAGATTCGTAGATCGATTGTATAAATTATTTATTTGTATGGCTCACACTTGCAGGTACAGAAACTTGTTGCTATTTGTTTATATACCTAAACGCTTTTTATAAATTTTATAATTGTGGACATAAGTACAGTGTCACAATGTTTTTGTGTTTATTATAACACAATTTATTTGATTTTATTGAATTCCTATGAATAAAGTTATTCAGACAGATTGAAAACAATCATCTGGAATCAAAAAGATTGTTTTCAATTTGTCTGTAAGCTTCTTTTTTTTAAAAATGGGGATTTTCCAAAATGAAACACTAAAACTGTATTTTATATGCATATATTCGGATTCAATATTTCAATAGCTATCAGTTAATAATAATTAATACAACTTAACTTAAAAAAAATACACTGACTCTTCATCGAACGGTACAAGTAATGTACTTAACTAATTTAGCTATGTCCAAGCTTAATATTTACTATAAATTACAAATTCATTACATTTAAATACTACAAAGTTGGGAGTTTTTGTTTTGGCGCCGGCATCCCTCAAACTTCGATTTAAGAAAAAAAATTCTACGCTGTCGAAGAACATAACCGTTTAATTTAAAATAAGAACAATTACCTATAATAGTAGGTATACAATCGTAGGAATTGTTCAGCTTCAAATAAAAAAAAACAATGTCACCTCTCTTACACCCTACCCGAGAAGTTAAAGAGGTAGCGTGAAGACTATGTGCATCTTACCTAAATATTTACTTCAAGATCTGAAGAATAAAGGTTAGCATACACCATGTAATAGGTAATTTATAAAATATTAATAAAACAAAATTTACCTCGATGTTTAAGAAACCCCAATCTCGCGGTACTTTCTGCCACTAATAAACACATTAGCGACAATATTCTCGCACAAAAAACTCCCATTTTATTTGTAAAATAATATAAATTAACTAATAATCTCATTAAATTACTCTCATGTGAATTTATCAGGCTCTCAAACTCGTCTCCGAGCCAATAACATTTTTATTTTAAAACCGCCATTTTCGTCGGCAACTGTCATGGGCGCCAATCTCGTTTAATAACCGCCATCTTTATTCAGGTTTATTTTTATTTTTATTCCAATAATATTTGCTCAACCAATTAGAGTTACGCCTCTCATTTGTTCAGCAAATCCATTAGATTTAACTAAAAAAATATTGTTATAGTAATCTTGATTCGAAATTACTTTGTAACAATTTGAATTTGTAGAAATACACTTCCAAATTAAAGATGGCGACTCGAGTTTTACACTTAATTTCATTGTTTTACGAATTAAATTATTTGTATAACTTATGGCAGGGTTGTCACTGGTCTAAAAAATAATAGAAAATACGACACTTAAAACTAGACAATAATCCCACATATACAATTGGAGCACACATATACAAAATAAAACTCTTAACGTACAATTTATATACAATAGAACTATATAGCGTTACTTATATTAAAACATTATTTAAATTATACTTGTAATTTAGTAACATCAGCAAAAAATAGTTGAATAAGTATCTAAAATATAAAATGGAGAAAATAGTTTATTTTTTGGTGTATGGAACAATAAAAAACTCAGCCAAACAATCGCGAGTTTGTTGTCTCAATAATCGTAAAAAATACGCTAAAGTATTTCTTCAAATGTTTTAATATAAGTAATGACATTTTATTTCGTTAATTTAGCGAATTCCGTCACTAAATTTAGCCTAATTTAACTTGTTTTAAATATAATAAGTGATATGATTCTGGGTGTTTATGTACACAGGCGCAAGGAAGCAACAATAGGAAAAACAATTTTTTACACACCTTCTAAAAGTAGTATTAATTATTTTTACATTCAGAATGCCAACAATTTACTTTAAATTCTATAAAAATATTAAGTTTCTTTTTTAAATCAAAAGGCTACAATTTTGACAGAAATTTTAAATTTCGCTCTAACGCATGATTTGGTACACAAAAGTTTAAAATATTTATCAATGTTTGGTAACTTGAATTTATCAATATTTTTCATGAGGTGAGTAAGTTTTTGGCATTCCAGTGTAAAAAATATAAAGAACTCCACAACACATTGTTCTTCGATACATAAAGTTAGGCCTCTCGACATTTTATTATTCGTTGAAAATCGTTAGTTTGATAGCGTTTGATAGAAAATAAATATCAGTTTATTTTTGTAAATTTTACTTTGAACAATATTTGAGTCTACAGTTTTGATATTCAGTTTTTCATATATTCAACTTTTTATAATAAATAACTTTGTCTCTTTTATATTTCTTTCAAATCTTGTTCAAAATATTAATTTACAATAAAATAACGCTTTCTACATCAGTAAATACGAAAGATACAAAGAGAATTTGTGTGTTTTGTTAAAATAAAAATCTGATAATGATATGTACTTACATCGTATTTCGTAAAATTTTCAAATTTTAGTGCAACAAAGTAAAATAAAGTACTGAAATGTTCGAAAACTAAAAATGAAAATAATAAAAAAAATACGAGACAGATTTTCGTAACTTTGTCAATTTTAAACCAATATTTTTTACAACAAAATATTTTTGATTTAAAACTCCCAAAATAAAACCGTTGTGTTGCGAAAAATAACTTCAAACTGTTTCAAAAACATACAAACTCCCTTCAGACCTTTCCACACACCTCTATACAAGAATTTATGTACAACTACTAACTAAAAGACTAGATTTACTAAACCATATTGATACCATACTTTTCTGGCGCGAAATAACTGTTCCCGGAATTAGAAAAGTTCGTTATTTGCGAGGCCTGAAGCATGCTCAAGTGTGGGGAGTTCTGGGACTGGTTCTCTGGAGACTCGGGCCCAGAAGACAGGATATTGTGGTGGGACGCCCACGCGCCCGGCGGCGAGGGGTTACCGAAGGATACTTGATTGTATAGCTGGTTGCCATTGGCAGTCAGGTTGTGGCTGTGGTGGCTGCCGTGCGTCTGGTTCACCGAAGAACCGTTGAAGTACTCCATCTAGAAAGAAGAGTTTTGTTAGATATTTTTGGTCGCGATCTAAGTGTGATAATTGCTGATGTGGTTATTAAGACGATTGAATTAACTGGCATTTTTGAGTAAGTATAGTTTATTCCGGTTCTTAAAGCTACGCTAAAACGATGATAAATGTAAATAGAAAACATCCAATAGCTGTCCAAATAAGCGCTAATGTCGGTACGCACTCAATACAATCTTATTGATTAGCGATATTAGCAAAACATTGTTCCGACGGTTTATTAAACATGTTACATTGACATTGTGGCAGATTTGGCTGAATATTAATATGTATTTTTTTTTAAGTTTTTATTTAATAGTTAGAAGGCAAACGCCACAATAAACCTCATATACGACGCTTCTGTATTGTGGTATACAGCTTAGGGTTAAAAAAACTTAGGTCGACGTTCAACCGTGAGCATCTCAAAAAATTCATCCGGAAGATTAAACAAAAAATTTTGAAATTAGAAATCTGTAAAATTGCTGACTTAATTAACAGTGTCTTGGTAAACACACTAATTAAAATAAAATAAAGATTTTTTGAGTTCTAGACTTCCGTTAAAATGCTTTTTGGATTAGTAACTAATACGTCATGCCTGAGAGATATTCGCTAAGGTGTGTTAACTCTACCAACCCAGGTGAATTATTGAATATCCTCTCATTTTGGGATAGTATCCAGGAGTGGGACAGTAAAGCAAAGGAGTTATTCACACGGTCGAGATATTCTTTCAAGGATGCTGATTTCCTCACAATGTTTTCCTCCAAAATATAAGCTAATGTAAGTAATACCTCCGCATTTGAAAGTCGGAATAACGTAATTGGTATTTAAACCTTCGAGTCCTTTAAATTGGCAACCTAATGGTCCATTAAGCTAAGACATTAAAAAAGACTAAAAAGACTCACCTGACTAGGATAATATGGAGAATTATAAGCGCTCTGCCCATAACCCTGGTGATGGTGCGATGTAGAGTAACTTCGGATGTAGTCCGAACTGCCCGGCCAGTGGAAACTGTTGTAACTGTCCGGGTGGTACACGTTCCCCGGCCCGTTTATACTCTGAGGAGTGATGGGAGGAGACGGGGTGGTCATGATCGAGGAGTTCGACCCCAATGGAGTAAGATTACCCGTTAACCGGGAACTGTATTGGTCCTTGACCAAATTGCTCCCAAATTTCTCCGTGTAATCCAACTTGCTGGCGTAGTCCAGCCTTTTCGGACTGCTATACAGCTCCTGTTTTGGAGTGACTCCGTACCCATGGATATTGGAGACAGGTTCCGAAGGAGAAGACTCTTTACCACTTATTCTGAGCTCATTGGAATTATAGTGTGATAAAGAGGTTAGGCTATTTTTATTAAGAGGCGAGCTCTCATAATTTGATCCCGCGGACTCCTTCTTACAAATGACATTGATTGGAGGACTAACCGACGTCGTCGGCGTTATGGGAAGGTTGGGAGACGAGGTCGTGATGCTAGAATTCTGCGTAGTTGGCACGCTTGAAGAACTAGTCAGGGATTTCGACGTGGTGATCTTGGTGGAGCTGGTGGAAGCTTTTATGCTGTTGGAGACCGCCGCTTTGGTGCTGGAAGTGGTTTTACTGGATATCTGGGTGTTGGTCTGCTGTTGCAGCTGCTGCCGACATTTCGCTCTTCGGTTTTTAAACCAGACCTGTTGACAAGAAGGTTATGGTTAAAATAAAGAGAATTAACTTCAATTCCGTAGTACCGGTCTACATACATTTAATAGATTGCATGTTTAGCGTAGTATATGAATTATCGATTTCTGCGCCATGGTTTGTGGGTTTGTTATAAACATACCAATATTTGTATTTCCTTCATGCTACTAAGTATTCTAGGTCGTATCTGAACATTTGTGTATGTAAACGCACCTACGGTACAGGAGATAAACCTAGCCAGGCAACGCTTTTTTATTTCGATGAATTTAGGAAAAACCCAAAAATTTTAAAAACATCGTGCTCGAGCTTATCGTAATTATGATATCAAATTGTAGTGATATAAATTCACCTCATTATAAATGTAATTGTAGATAATTTATATTTTCATTCATTTACGTTAATTAATTGAGCGTTCGAAACATTAATTATCAAAACAAGTTCCATGTACAACAAACTTAACACCAGTTCGCAAACTTTAAACGTATCTTAATTATTTCTAGCAATTGTTAAGCTACAGCTCCTACTATTTGCTCGCGTTGCAATCGTGCGCGTAGCAATTACTTCTCGCCTTCTCGCCTACCACAGTTTGCACAGCGGATTATAAGTGATTTATTACAAGTGAACGTGAGTTTTGCGGCAATGGTAGGGGGATTTTTAATGTTCGTTTTTTGATTTTTTTCATTATGTTTTTTTTTGGTGCAGTAAATTGTGGGTTGAAATAAATTTGTACATTTTTATTTGTTTTTTTTTTATGTTATATTTTGTTTGCAATGCTGGCTGGCATATAGTTCAAAATCCTTATCGTATAATATTCTCAATGTCTTTGTAATTTTAGATATTAAAATATATGAAAACAACTAAGTAAGTAGGTACAACTCCTTTAAAACAGTTGTAAGACTACTTAACTGGAGTTTCATCACCTCATTGCAATTTCTCTGGCGATAAGTAATAATGTGCTAACATTATTAAGAAATTACTGGGCATATGAGATTTAAAACCAGCGATCTCAAGGGTCAACGCGCTATTGATACCACTAGTGTTGTTAGCATCTATAGGCTGCGGTAGCCGCTTACATCCAGGTGGCCATTATGTTAATTTCTCATAAATAATAAATGATATTTATTTCTGTAAATAGATCACATTATGGACACTTTGTTTTACAAGTCAATGGTTTTTTTAACTAGATGACACCGGCATTTCCTAACTGACGACCTATGAGAAGAAACACCGAAACAAACTCAGAGAATCATGGTTTCTTTTAAAGTTCAGACTTAGTTCTTAGTAGCAAATATGTGAGTTCCAACGTAAGACAATGTCGGAAATGGACTTTTGAAGGAAGAGTCATAGGGGGTTTAAGTAGACCAGTCCTATCTGACGGCAGGCATGCATCAGTCATTGGATAGCTCGATCATAATCTAGGGAGCTAAACAACCTGTCGCACGACGATACCAGTATCAGTGGAACATTTGGGTAGACCAGATAAAAGTCTCAAAGCCGCCATCATCTAATTACAATTAATAAAAACCAAACAATTTTACTTTCATCGAAATTTAAGAACCAGAAATTTTTGCCTATAGAAAGGAATAACGTAAAAAATAGGTTGATATATTGAAGGCAGCGCAGAATTATCATGCGAAATGTCTTATTTACAATCTTGCTCGAATATTTTATATCTCTAATGCTGAGTCATTTTAGTCGTTTACCTTTAGCGTACCTCAATACTGCAGTAGCTGAGATAGTAAACGGTAAAGTCAGTGGAGTCGAGAGGGCGCGACGTGCCGCCGTGTAGCAACCCCGGATTACCTCCCCACCCTCTCAGCTAATAATGAGTTAATAACGTTTTTTGTTAAAAGAGCAAAGTAGGACGACAGATGGGAGGCTAATTATTTACATTCTTGTTGTTGCCAGGTTTTTGTAATGTGGCTTCATCATCAATTGAAAACTTGATATCAGGACGGTGCTAGACCAAATGTAGACGTCGCGGTGACATCAGCATTGCGACTTTTATGAAGCTTTTTTCATTTCCCAGTCAGAAAGAAACTGATAAATAGAATGAGACTGATGTATGAATAGGTATATGAGTTTTAATGCTAACTAGCTGTTGCCCGCAGTTTCACTCACGTTCCAAAAATATTATCATATCTATAAGTCCGATTCTAGGCGGCGTATCAAAATGAAACATGCATCAGATTTTAAGTTAAACCTCCAGCAATACATCGGCGAAAATTGCATTCAATTCCATGTAGTAGTTTTTGCGCGATGCGCGTACAAACATACAGACAGATAGATAGACAGATATAAATTCTAAAAATTGTTATTGTGGCTTCTGTTGCTCTATTAAGGACTCCCAATTTTATTATAGGCATAGAATAAATAAAATGTTATCAATGACATTAACTATCATTAATTAAAATAAACAAAATGTTTCGGCTTTTAGCACTTTTAATAACATTGTAAAACTTTTTGCGAGGCCCCCTCAGGCTTTAGGCCATCGGCGGCCAATGCCTAGCGCCACCACTAATCTATCTATACTTATAATAAATCTGTAGAGAGGTCAATTCTGGACATGAAATATATTTCCAAAATAACTATCAGCGGGTGATTAGTGATCGATACTGACGCCAAAAATGCAATCAGTAAAATTTTTGTCTGTCTGTATGTATGTTCGTTATAGAAACAAAAACCACTCGACGGATTTCAACGAAACTTGGTACAATTGTTCTTCATACTCCTGGGCAGGTTATAGTATACTTTTCATCACGCTACGATCAATAGGAGCAGCGCAGTGAAGGGAAATATTGGGAAAATGAGTGATTCATGAGAAAGGTTTCAAGCTATAAAACATCACGCTACAACCCTTAGGAACGGGGCAACGCAGGTGAAACCGCGGGCGAAGAACTAGGGAACAAAGTAACTATTCCACGCGGACGAAGTCGCTGGCAAAAGCTAGTTGATAAATAATTTCTTATATTTCTCGTATAAGTCATGCACTTTAGCAGGCTGCCGGAACTAAACAAACGTCAACCATTTAACTGTCAAAACGACCAGTGGCAGTTGACACGCGGGAAAATACGGAATTATATTGATTTTGACATTTTTCCCAACATGCAGCGTCACTGTAAAGAGTCAAGATAAATTGGTCGAGGGTTTACTTGTCCCAGTATGCATCATTATACATATCTCACAGTGTGATCTAAACGTTCCAATTATGATGTGTTTCAACTAAATGATATCAGATTTGTGAAGATCAAATGGCCTTTACCGACTTTGATTTACGAAGCTAATTGATGATCATGGAAGGATAAACAATGTAAAAAAAACTAGGGTAGGTTGCAACAAATTATATTATAATAGAAAGTTTATAATTGTATATCCATAACTATGAAAACAAATTAATAATAGACGCTTTAAGGGTCCGGCGGAGCCAGAATTGCCAACAAAAACGTAAATCCAAAATAGATCGTAATCCAACCAATATTATCAAATTGTGGTATTATTCGGATTCGGATACCGTTAATCTAGGTTCCTACCGTACCATTTGGTCTATTACTACTTATTTCACTGGAAATAAACGACCGGAAAATCGTCCTAAACTTTGTAATAAAGTTATCAAGAATTGCATTTGCTTACATTTGTTTTTAGTGAAGTATTTCGGATGAAATGGTAGGGTTACTATACTATACCAGATTAATGGTATTAGAATCCAAATAAAATCGAATCGGAATAAAAATAATAATAATAAACTTAATTTTGGTATCATGTTTGTTTGGGAAATTCGGTTCACGGACTCATAGCTTCAGAATTCAGATATTTTGGTATTAATTACTATTACCTATGTAATTATCATTAGGGAACTAAACTGCCTCAGTAATCTAGTCGTCCTAACCGCGACTGCTACTCTAGAGGTCCTGGGTTCGAGTCGGTTTTTCTATGAAGTTCTTAGTAGTAGCTCGGAGTTGGAATTCGTGGCGGATGGTAATAGGCTCGCCCCCTATTACATAAAACCTAAATATTACCGGCTAACTGTGGGTTTATTACATCTCTGCCTAACCCCGACGAGGAAAACAGGCGTGGTTGTATGTTAAGTACCATCTGCGCAATGTGCTAACATTAGTGTGTTCCAGGTCGCAGGGTAATGTAACCAATGAAATAACTGGTGTCTCAAGAGGACAACCTGCTAGTGATACTACTGGTGTTGATGGCGTCTATAGGCTGAAGTTGCTTACAATCAGGCGGCCTGTATGCTTGTACAATATATACATCTTAAAAAAACTTGACGATACAGGCTAACGGCAATGTAGTGTTGTGAAAAGCAAAAAGATTTTATGAAGCAATTTTTGATACACTTTTAGCACATTGTAAGTATTAAAATTGACACCCCTGCTTACAACGCATTCCATTTTTGAATTACCGACCCGTTTTACCGCCATGTTTATAACGGATTCCTTAAAAGCTTTAGTACTTAGCAGCTCCAACGACGCAAAACAATCGAATAATTCAATTTTCAAATTTCAAAATCGGAACGTAATTCGATTGGTCGCGTTAATGCTCTATCCGTGTTGGTATAAATTGAACGTTTGAACGAATTAGAAATCAGTCAAGCGTTGGCATCAGACTACTGCGGTCGGAGAATATTATAACTTTATTTTTTAATGGCGTTTTGGGTGGCTCACATAATGATGGATTATATTCACGTATTAGATGCGCTATCTAGAGTTAATTGAAACTTAATAATCGGTGGATTTTCTCCGCTTGCTTGATAAGACTGATGGTAATTTTATAATGTATTAACTAGATTATGATTATGAGAAGGTTTTTATGTTGCAACTGTGTAACTTTCTCATTAGTCTAGTGGTCGTAGGCGCGACTGCTACGCTAGAAGTCCTGGGTTCGATTGCGTGTTATTGGGTTAATCTATGAATTGCTCAGTACCAGTTTGTGACCGTTTATTGGCAATAGGCTCGCCCCTTATTACATGGGACCGAAATAGACTGTGGGTGAACATTAGTACACCTCGAAAAAAACAAGCGTGATGGTACGTTGTCACGTCTAAATCGCTGAAGAATTTTATTTAGTAGAGATTTGTAACCGGTTGGCAATAAAGTCGTCCCATATTACAAGGGACCTAATCATACCATCTGCCTAACCATTCGGGGAATACACGCGTGATAGTATGCTATGTTTCAGGTTGTACAAGATACATAGGCATAGTGGAATGCTGGTTCATATGTTATAATGGACAAAGGTGACTCTTAATAACTTACATCAACATTAGTATTCAACGTTTCGATTTCACAAATCGTAAATATATAAATAAGTAATAAAAATGTGTAAGTAATAAAAAGGAAGAAATCAAAAATTATAATATAAAATGGTGTCATTTTTTTTTTAATGTTGGTATAGTATACATTGTAACCACCAACTATAACATGGGAATCTAACCCAAGATCTCACGCTTCCTACAATATGATGCTTGCTATCTGTCGGGATGGGTTAACTTAAAACTGTTATGGCTTTCTTCAGAGGGCCATTCCAGACATTGTCCCAACCGGACCTGCGATCTCTTGCTCTATAGTTATTGCTCATGGGATTCGCGACCATGACATGAGCTATGGAGCCATGGATAGAGGGGGCTATGGATGGATGAAGCTATGGATGGATGGATGGACCCATGGATGGATGAAGCTATGGATGGATGGAAATATGAACGGATGGAACCATGGATGGATGGAGCTATGGGTGGATGGCAGTATGGATGGATGTAGCCATGGATGGATGAAACTATGGATGGCTGGAGCTATAGATGGATGGAGCTATAACATACCTGCACTCTACTTTCAGGCAGGTTAATCTTCAAGGCGACCTCTTCCCTCATGAAGATGTCAGGGTACCTCGTCTTGCCAAACAACGCTTCTAGCACGTCAAGCTGCGCACGAGTGAACGTCGTTCGTTCCCTGCGCTGCTTGCGCGGATTCACACCTGTGGACAAAAAAGTTAAAATTAGGAAACTCATAATTCTGCCTCATTAGCTTAGTGGTCCTGACCGTGACTTCTACGCTAGAGGTCCTGGATTCAATTCCCAGGTTTGGAAAGTGTTATAGGTATAGACCGATGATAATTAAATAAATAAAATAAAAATAACCCTTCTCTATTCGTGACCTAATAATATTGGCCTGGCCCTGTAAAATGTCTTCATTTTTATATTTACAACTATTGTCATATTATAAGCTATAAAATAGGTGTAATATCTAAACTATTACGAGAGACATTTTAAAAGTTGTACCATTAAAACGTTTGACAGATCATTAAGTATGGCGACGAACGTATAATAAGTAGCACTACCATTACTATGTTAATGGTGAAATCAGTTTGCGACCGCGAAAACTTAGAAATTAAGTTATTTAAAGGAAAATTAAAATAAGTAATCTATATCTAAGTACCTACGTAGAAAAGTTGTGTCTTTAATTGGAAAAAATAAGTCGCGGAGAGTAATTGAACGATACTGAAACCAAATTAATGATTTTTAGAATTGTTATCTGTATGTCCGCTTATAACTTAAGATCTACTTGACAGATTTCTATGAAATTTGGTGTACAGGTAGATATATTATGAGCTTGATCAATATTTAGGGTACTTTTTGTAGTTTTAACCGTTATCTAGGTATTTTCTTAGATTAGTATCCTACGAGCGGAGGATTCCTGGTTTGAACTACGTTATATGATTTTTCAATGAAAGTCTCAGTAGCAGATCAGACTTTGGATTCGTGACTTTGGACTCGCCCTCTATTACATGGGGTCTAAATAAAAACCGGCAAACTATGGGCGTATACCTCAAGCGATCCCTTTGGGTATATAGGCGTGATGGTATGTCACATATTAACAGTGAAGGAAAACAGGCTACCACGTACTTGTTCTTCCTGATAAGCATTTCTTCATACAGGAGCCGTATTATAACGTGTTAACGCCATCATTTTTAAGTTAAAAGAAAGAGATGAGGCTATTTAATATGTAGAGCGGCATCTCTTTCTTACAACCTAAAAAATGATGGCGTTATTACGGCCCCAGTTCTATCATATATTATTTACCAAACATTCCTCGTTTTCCTATGTCAAAGACATTTTCTGACCTTCGACATTCAGGTCCGAAGGCACTAGAAGGAATCTACAACTTAAAAATTGGTGAGTTATTAAAGTTTAGTTTAAGAAATATTTGAAAAAATAAAACGCTTTTAAAGGTTTATTAAATTAATCCTTTACAAACTCTTTTGTTTGTTTATTTTTAGTCACGTTAAGAATTTTATTAAAAAAATTCTTTTATTCATGAAAAAATTATTGTTAAAAATATTATTGGAATGTAATTCTAAGATTTTTATTTGTCACATTTCGTGGTACAACATAATTTTATTATAATTTTTATGAATCATAAGTTATTATTATATAATATTATTATTTATGTTATGCAACAAAACAAATGATTTATAAGCACCTATTATATTTTATGTCTCAAACGATAACAATAAAAGTTTTAATAGGTATATTTTCTTTTTTTGTATTCGAAGATTGCTTTCATAGTGATGTGCCGATGCTAGTATTAGGTAAGTAACTATTACGATCTACTAATATTTTAATCTATGTTACATAGATACCGGATTACAGAAATTGTCACAATATTAATTAGAAATAAAAGTAGTTTTTTATGAACAATATAGTATTCAAAGATTTTTCGGATTTATTTCGTTGGATTTTCATATTTTACCATAAAGTAAAATTGTATTTTTTATCAGAATGAGATGAGAGGCGTAAGTTTAAGAGAAGAGATGTAAAAAGGATTAGAAGTGAAAGTTTAAGTACTTGGGAAAAAAAATGTTACCGTAGATACAGCTCGTAAAAATAGAATAGTTACCGAATTACAGTAAAAAGTGGAAAATTTCAAGAACTAAGTGCTAAAGTGCTCAAAAACTTTTACTAGAATTACAACGATAATCGGAAAACAACCGAATATAGGTAATCGTTTATAGAGAGATAGCGTCCCACCTCTATGCACACTGGTTTTCTCCGTACACTATGAATATTAAAATGACATTAATTTGTTCCACTCATCGTCATATTAACGATAAAACCGGCTTCTGGTGAAACGTTTGCTTTAATGTTCTATCAATCAAACTTCACAGCAAGAATTTTATAGCAAAATATTAAAAAAAAAACCCTCAAAATATCTTTATTTGACAGAAGAGTTCGGTGTTCAATTTCTAACTCCTTTTATAGAGATTTAAACATCCCCGTTAAACATTACTGATGATAATTATGATACTAAACTAGGTACAACTTCTAAAACTATGAAACAATATTAAGGTGCATTAAAGAATATTCTATCGATCTAAACATTTATAATGAAGACATTAATAATAATTTAGTTGAAATAGGTAATATAAACAAAAAGATATCTGGCACAACTCCTGTTTCTTTTATCAAAAGAAAACAGTGCAATAAACCAAAAACTAAAAGAATAGAATAGAAAATATGTCATACAACAGACGAAAGGAATTTATCCGCCATAACTTATGGAACACGTGTAAGACACACAAATAAAGCAGGTCACACGTCCACTAATACCTTGTAATCCTCATAGAAATTAAAAATCATTAACAAACCCATCTGCCATTAGTCAACTCTAAATTACATCTAACAGGGTTCTAAGTCACAAAGTTCTATGATAAATAGCTTTGACGCATGTTATTCTACATGTTTTCCTCTGAATGGTCAAAGACAGACTGCGTGTCGCGAGCGCGCGTTCGACGCTTTTGTTTGCCATAGACAACGAGAGTGGGCATAGAGTAATTCTTTATTTTCGGTTATGGAATGCCTTTTTATTTGTTCCGGATTAGAATGATGATTTTAGGACAAATTTTGGTAGTTATTGCGAGTGCTATTGTTAGGAGATTATCAGTTGTAAAATGTTATGGAAAGTGAGTTGATGTGATACATTGACCACTGTGGGCAATTGCCTAGGGCCCCGAGACGCGTGGTGCGCCTAGTCCCTACTCCATTTGCGTTACTTTTCTTGGTAAAATATCCTCAATAGTGATCCTAAGCACGAGCTGCTAGGTGGAGCAGAGTGTTATTGGGTGTCAATTGAATTCTCAGTAGTAGTAATAGTAGTAGTTAGTAGGAGCTCGGAGTTTGGATTTGTGCCCGGTTAATGTCAACAGGTTCACTTTCTATTATGGGACCTAAACGTTCCGGCGAATTGTGGGTGTACATTAGTACACCTCGCCTAATCATTCGGGGAATACAAGCGTGAACCGCTTAGTTATTATAATCTTACATTTCCTAGTCAAGCTAAATATAGACTACTAATAATAAAAGTGGTTTAATTAACCAGGATATAGGTTTAAGTAAGTTACCGGTGCTACATGCCAGTTAATATATAACTGGATATTGAAATACTTGATTATACTAGTTGATTTGGTTTTTTAAAATATGTAGGTATTACTAGCTACCCGCCCCGGATTCTCACGGGTATGTTAAATTCATAAATCAGCTTCCTAGATATATCAATTTCTTATTATTTAAACGATGCCCCACGGATTTTCTCCTGGTAGGTGGACTGGAGTCCATACTATTTTTGGTCCGTGCGGGGATCTAAACTACAACACGTAGCGTACAAGCCGATCGCTCAGCCACTACACCAAACGTGTCGTCTAATTATCTATTTTGGTGAAAAGCCGTCGGTTCCGTTTGATATACAAACACTTGAGATAGGCATTTAATTTTTCTTTTTTTAAAAGAATTTTTGTTAACCCCTCGTGCTAAACGCTTGTGTTACGAGTGGGTTCACGTCAGTAGTGCAATGGGTGGGTTTTGATCCGGCAACCACATGGTCCAACGCCCTAGTCATTAGGATACGGCTGCTTTAGTGGTAGTCAGAAGCTTAAAAAGCCTGACCACCATTCCATCCTTAAGAGTCCGGCGGACCGAATTTCTCTTAAAAAAGTAATACGGAAATAAATCGTAATTCAAACACAATTAAAAAAAAGTTCAAATTCTGTTATTATACGGATTCCGATACCGTTAATCTAGGTTCCTACGACTACGTTATAAAACCACGTCCATTTTATCCAAAATACTTCACTGGAAATAAATGTAAGCGAATGCAATTTTTGTGAACTTTATTTATTTATTTAAATATACTTTATTGTACACCAAATACAACTTTGGACAGGACATAGTGGGACAAAATAACATACAATGGGCGGCCTTATCGCTAACTGCGATTTTTTTCAAAACTTTACCAAATTTGGAGCGATTTTTCGGTCTTTTATTACCAGTGAAGTAGTAGTAGACGAAATAGTATCGTAGGAATACAGTAAGTTGAGCCCAACATACAGTACTTACTTAGTTGGGAAAAAGGCTAAGTAGAATGCCTCTTAGAAAAAATCCTAGCTACACCAATATCTTTAAGAAAAAAAAGTAACGTCAAAAACGGTTAATAAAAAAAGTCCGATAAAAAGAGATCCAATATTTAATTTCCGAAAGTGCATATCGCATTTAAAGATCACACAAACAATTCGTTCTATTTTAATTCGTCGAAAAACTGATAATGGCTCTCTCTGTGACGGATTAAAAATATAAAAATAATACAATATCCATTTTGTAACTCGCTCGCGATACCCCATTGTGAATATCCAAACAAACATTTCATATGAAATCTGTCACATGTTGAAAAGTGAAAATGTATTCACATTGCTGTCTCCCTTGCGCTCGTAGAAAATGGGTATGTTAGAAAAAGATGGATAGATTTCAATTGTCAGATGACAATAGCCGGAGCGCTAATCCTAGTGACATGGCGGGGTTTTTGGGGTTCCGTAGCTATAGAACCTTTGGGAGTCCACACATGGTGTTTCGCCGATATTTGTCATTCGCGCCCGTTTTGAACAAACGTATTATGGCTTTTATTGTAATGAATATGGGGCACGTATGTTACAACTCCCTTTCGTCATTAGTTCGTGCAACGGGTTCAGAGAAAATGGATACAGTTTTCTCTTGTTTAGAATAACTGAAGAACTTAAGTATTGACCAGTAAAATAAAATGCATTATATATTATTACAAACATGATTGTTAATGGATGGGCTTAATGGATTTCAACATTCCATTGTAGATGTAGGAATAGGCCTCAATTTTGAGGACAAAACGCAAAATACGTCACTATCATCTTAAATAATGCTATGCTGAGCAGTGTCCGTCGTAAGTTGGTTATAAAGGTTAGGCAATTCCAAATAGCAGCCCTGTCGTGTTCAATAAATGTAATTAAAATAGATAGCTAGACAAGCCCATAGACATTATGATGAATCAAACTTGTAAATTCTAACAGTATCACTACAAAAATTTAATAAAAGTGTTCTTCCACAATTTATATTTACAAGCATACGGGACGCCTGATAGAGAGTGGCAACCGCAGTCTATCTTACGCCAACAACACCACAGCTACTTGCGCGTTGTCATCTTAAGATCTCAGTTTGCATAGTAATCATTTCACTAGATTTACCCTTCAATCTTGAACGCAATATGGTTACCCGAAGCGAGCACTCTTAATGCAACCTAGCCAAACTCAGCAGCCATCTTTAGGTGATGGCGTTTAACAAAAATTTACGCGCATCGCCAATTCTTAATTCGTTTTTCGCAATTTGTATGTCTCTCATTCTAGATTCATGGCAGTAGTTGCGACATTATCTATACAATATTCGACTAATGAGTACTAAAAATGTTGCTTAGAAATCGTTATTGTAGCTAAAAGTTGTGTAAATCGTAAATTTTGGCTGTTGGCAGAAGTTGGCAAGTTTTTGGCTTGTTAAGAATTTTTAAGCAAACGTTTTAGTATTCAGTTGTGAATATTTAGTACTTAGTTAATATCATGATTACTACAATTCTGTCTTGAATAATGTCATAGAGCTATAAGTAATTAGCGAAAAACTAAAAAATACGATTTTGGCGGCTAAAGTGAACCCTTAACAATATTTTTGTGTTATCTACACTTTTTCACACGTCTGTCGATCGTATCTCGAGTCGAGTCGAGTCGATTTCAAATGCTTCAACTTTTTCCTAATGGTGGAATCGTGTTAAGAGTCCAGTTACTAAGCTCTAGAGATCTGGATGATAAATTGGTAGCGGCTATACGCTCGAATTACTGGATTTTTTAGGCTATGGGCTTTGGTTTGGTTGATGGAATTTGGTTTTAGAGAACATTTTTTGAATTTAAACGTTAATATATATAGGTACATAATATTATCCTGTATTAAAATTTGACATAATTTTAAGGAAGCGTAAATTGACGTTTATAGTTGAGAGTGGTCCCTGAAAGTTCTGGGTTCGATTCCCGAATCGAGTAAAGTGTAATTGGTTTTGAAATTCTCAATGGCATTTTGAGGTTGGAGGAGAGTTTGATTTTGAGTCCGATTTATGGCAATAAGCTCGCCTTATAAGGCACCTAAACTGTGTCTGGGGATACAGTATTCAATCTATTTTAGTGTTAGTAGGTACCACTAAAAATACAATACCCCTAACACCTAAAAACAGCACACCGCATAAAGATACACCGTGAAGCTAATTTGTTGAGTACATAAAGGGGACAAACACATTATTTTCCCGTTTTTCACGGCGTTTGACCCCGCGCCCTGCCGTCCCTCGGGTCCTGCTAGGGTACCCTAATGACGTGTAAAATACTTTTAAGGGTACAGCTGCAGGGGATTATAGAATGTCATCTTTGTAATCAATAGAATATGTACTGTTTTAGATTGAATTAATTTTATTTTTCAGGGGTAGCGGTCATTTACAGTGGATACTTTCTTTTGTTCGAGAACAATGTATTATTTGAAATTTAAATTTAAATTAAGTAAGAATAATTTTATTCACTATTTAAAAGAATAATTATATTCGCCGGCATATTTTTTTTTTAATATAATATTCATGTCAGTCAGTCGAATATCATTAATTGATTGCAACTCTGCAATGCAGTAATTAATGTAAATGATGATACATAATATTACATACCTAAAATAAGTATACAGAATTAACATAATTAAAAATAACAAAGCAAAAATTTAGAACAAAACCTTTCTCTTAAAATGGCGGGTCTGTCAACTGTCAGTTTGACATTTCAGAGGGGCCTTTAATGGGCGCGTTCGGATTTAAACCGGATTGTTATTTTAGAGGAGCATACTTGGCGAGGGTAACTTGCCAAACGTCCTATTTGATTAGGTGTAGCGTAGGTTTGATACGAACAATTTTTTAAGATGACATGAACACGTTTTTTAAGATGTGTGAACAAAATAATTTAATTTAGATGCATGTAGACACGCCAATATAATTTTTATCAATGAAATATTATTGTAAGTCATAGTAAACGGCGTTCTTTGCCTTCAGTGAGAGTTTGAGTAAAATACCTATTTATTTTTTACTATCCATGAACGATCTTCCATGATCTATCTATAACGGTGATAACTTATGAAAGAGAAAGAAAGAGAATAATATAAGGAGAATAGGTATGCCTTATAGTATAGTAGGTAACCCGCAACGTAAGTTGGATACTCTTCTAGGTTTTTGTGGGTAATTCGGGCTCCGCTGAACTCTTAAGCCATTTATTTGGTAAAATTACAAAATTGGTGGTCTCTTTAACCAATTCTGCGGACAAAATTATATTATGTAGCTCTATACTTACATAGACATATTTCACATACGTAGTAAAATAGGCAGCAACACCCACTAAAACGAGGGTTGCTAGCCTATAAATCATGTTAACACATAAATTGCGTTGGCAACACTGCCGTAGGGGTGCGAAACATGACAAGTTGTGATAGATTACTGAGGGAAAACAGGGCCTACCATTTAGCTTCGTCGTTATTTTGGCCCTTAAAACATCGTAGATAAGGACGATAATTTGGAGTAATATGAACAGTATGCAATGAGTTATTTTATTACCATGATAATGTAACAGCCCTACTGTTAGGGGTGTGCTAACCGAATTGTTGGAGAATTGAAATATATCTTATAAATTATTGCTTATTTGTTACAGTTGGAGGTAGGGGTGGTTATATTGTAAATAATAAATATTGTAAATGTGTTACGGAGAGTGATAAATGTTTCTAATGAATTTGTTTAATAGTTGCTAAGTATTTCATAGAAAAAATATATAAATATAAGAAATCAGCAGCCCAATTTCTGGACATAACAATAGATTTCCTAAAGATTTGCAGGCTTTTCGGAATTCTCAGTAACGATTTTATCAGCAAGAACCGATGGCTTAACGTCTCAATGGTCACCCATCTATAGATTGACCGTGGCGAAGGACAACTAAACCTTACAGACGGAATGATCAACGTAGTTTTTACTTAAAATTACACGAAATTACTAACAAAAGGTGCTAGGAAGACAAGAAGATCCGATATATCCATCTCCCTCTTACGCGGATTATTTACCGTGAAACGCAACGATAAACATGTAACGAGTGGGCTGCCGAGATAAGGGCGGGAGTTTCGATTCTCGGTTACGATTTATTTCTTTAATGACTGCGTAATAATGGTAGGGGCTGGTTTGTTTTTTATTCGGTCTTAGAACTAGTGGAACGGTTAATTTGTTTAAGTAGGTTTTCTAGTGAATGAATGACATTTTTTCTTTTTATTTGCCTTATCTTTGTATTTCAGTCTTTTAATTTTGTAAAGATTTGGTGGAGTGCATTGATAGCCTCGTGATTGGACTGCCAAGTCAAAGATTTCGTGTAAAGTGTAAATCCAAGGCACACCTCTGACATTTCAAAGTCATGTTGGAATTATTAGTTAATTATCAAGCGGTTAAACGGTGATGGAAAATTTCGTGAAGAAACTTCATGCCTGAGAGATGTTCTCGAAGGCTTGTAAAGTCTGCCAACCTGTATTAGGATAGAGTGGTGGACTGCCGGCGTAATCCCTCCCATTCTGAGAGGAGTCCCATCCCCGCAGTGGGACAGTATAATGGGTTTACTAAGTTATGTTTAAGTATTGATAAGTCTATACATACTGTTCTGTGCTGGTGGATAAGTAATAACTATGCTGATTAATCGATCTGTAAGGTTAATCTGCGCTTGGCGCGGTCAGTGTGTGGATGGATGACCATTCTTAACACATCGAGACCCCTTCTGTGTCTGTCGTCGGTCCCGGTTGTCATAATTATGAACACCAATGGTAATGACTAGGTGGCCCCTTGGATCGTGGGGTCCTGGGCATAATTCCCATAATTCCCAATGGAAAAAGTCAGTTCTGTGAGCATAGGATATGTTCCCAATAGGTATCTTAGGATTAGTCTATAGTCCGTCATATTCTTTGGTCTATCGTCGGATCATCTTCATAAGCGTGGATTTTTATCCCGATGTTTTTTCCATTAGTAAAGCAATTGACAAAGAGTGTCAAATATCAAGTCATGCTCTTATTTAATAAGCGTAAATATATTCAGTGAGAATTGCTGTGCAAACAGATAAAAAGGGCACGCGTGTCGGTCACGTGCGCACTCCTCGCTTGCTCAGTTACGACTGATGATTTGAACGACCATAGATATTGTGTTTTCCATTTTCGAAATTTAAATTTTAAGAAAATATTTATTGATGAACGAGCTATTTTCCCATGAAGGCGGTTAGAAATATAAATATAGTATATAATGTGCTGTAAAGTAAGTAGGTACGTACCTACTTTATGGATTTCAGCTCCTAACTTAAGCAATTTTACATTAAGATACAATTTGTACTGATACTACTGGTGTTGCTGGCGTCTTTAGGCTGTGTTTATCGCTTTTATTATTGTTACTTACAATAAAAAAATAGAGAAATTCATAGGGTACTTATGCACTCCAATTAACCTATTATACTGTTCCACTGCTGGACACAGGTGTCCTCTCAGACTGAGAGGGATTAGGCTACAACCTTATATGGGTTGGCAGACTTCACACGCCGCTGTCGAGAAAATCTTTCCGGCATGCAGGTTTCCTTACATACGCATTTAGTTTCTTTCAATGGATTTGCATGACACTGACTATTTAGCATTGAAGTCTCGGCTACAATAATTCAATTAGGAACATTCGCCCATATGTATATACGTCACTCGCTAGTCGGCACGTGGCACCAACTAGGCACACGTTAGTCAAGTGGTGTGCGAAAGTGGGCGAATAGAGGTGGGTATTTTTTTTAACACTTTCGCTGCTGTAGGGGGTATAAGTGACCCCGGAGTTTGAGTGACCTTAAAGTGCACTTGAATCTTTGAGCCAAGATTTCAAGGGTTGAAAACATGCATATTTTTGCTAACTAGGTATATGAATAATGTTGCGATGACACGTTTGGTGTAGCGGCTGAGCGATCGGCTTCTGCGACACGTGTTGTGGGTTCGATCCCCACACGGAGCAAATATTTGTATGACCTACAAGTAGTTGTTCTGGGTCTGGGCGTTTGTGTATGTGAGAATTTGTCTTTGTAAACGCAACCACGATACAGGAGAAAATCCTAGGGTGGGGTAATGTTTTTCTTGAAAAAAGATGTTATCGTATTCAGTAGTATTATATTATATTTTTGTAAGTACTTATTATGATTTTATTGTCTAAAAAAATATTTTTTGATGGATTAAACAGTCAGCTAAGTTCAATTCGATCAAGAAATAAATACATATTATGGACTAAATAACATGAAGTATTGCTTATGCTTCAATAAGGAAGGGGATAGTTAAAGAAAATCATAAGAATTTGAAGAACTTACTCCAACTCCAGGGCTTTTCATATTGATCTGGGGATGAAGGAAAAAATATATATTATCTTCTTGTGCTATGAGGGTGGTTATTAATTAAATCAATTGGTGCAAGGGCTGTGTTAGAATTTTTCGGAATAAAAATAAATAAAATTCTTTAAGAGATATGTTAGTAAATTAGTAATTACATAAGTTAGAAATTTAATAGAAAAAAAAAATACTTATTTTAAGTTAGCGTTATTTTTCAATACTTTCTCAATTAATGCATGTAGCAAAATTTAAGCACAAAATAATGGTGTTGAATTGTACTATTCAAATGAGGACGAAATACTTCCTAATCGTAAGGTAGGTTAGGTACCTAAGTAAGTATTATATTTAAAAAAAAATCTTAATAACGGAAACAATAACGGCGCTTGCTTGTGAGGATTTTTCAAAGTGCTGGTTTGAGGAAAATCCCAAAACGCTTCGCATAATTGAGGGTACCAAAACATCTGGAGAAATTAAAAAAATATCGCAACCCCTACTTCACACCCTGCACACATCCTGGGGCAGTTCTCACCCCGGGGGTGATGCACTTGCCAAAAAACACAAACAATCACTAAAAACAGTTTTCTGAGCAAACACAGTGTTGACTTTACAATTAGCGGCGGACGCAGGGTTAGGGTACTCATGAACTCCCGAGTTGAAATGTATCGTTTCGCCTGAGGTAGGTAATGTAGGTAGTGAAGTGCTTTCCGAAGTCACGTGCTGGAATAATAGGTTTCAAGTGTGAAAATGGTCTTATAATTTTGTTGATATATTCAATCAATAATACTCGTATATCATATAAGGACGGCAGGGTCTGTAGTTTGAACCTCAGAATTTTTTAAAAGATATTTGAGACTGCCTCATTAATCTAGTGGTCCCGGGCGCGCCAGCTACGCTAGAGATTTTGGGTTCGATTCCCAAGTAAAGCAAAGTGTTATTTATTGGTTTTTCTATGAAATTCCCAGTAGTACCTCGGAGATTGGATTTGTGAAATAGGCTCGGTTAATGGCAATAGGCTCGCCCCCTATTACATGGGACATAAACATATAGGCGAACTGTGGATGCACCACTGCCTAACACCGAGGGGAATACAGGCGTGATGGTTTGTTATGTGTCTGTATTTACAGAATAAAATAAATACCTGCATACTTTAGCATGTCGTTTTTTCCTTCAGTGCTGTCACAGAGTAAAAAAATTTTTGGTATATTTTTCTGTTCTGCGATCGTTAACCCTGCGTATAGCTGCGTGGGCCTTATAAGTCCAGAGTTTAAACCTACACCAACCAATGTTAACTTTCACACACTGTCCCCTGACAAACACACTAAAGGTTTAATAGAATAATAATGAGAGTAATTCGATTTTAGTTATTTGTTGATGGAGTCTGCTACGGCACGACTTGGTTACTAACTCTCTCACTGCCTATCGATCTTTTCGGGCGTATGTAGGTATTTCCAAATTGGGTCTATTGACTACACGGAAACTCAGTAGACTCAGATTTTTTGAAACTCATTTATTACTTTTACTTTACGTAGGTACCTAGTTTATGCGCTGCTATATTATTTTATGATTATGATGAAAATTTTGTGAGTAGTGTGACAACCTTGGAATTACTTTGACCCCAAATTCTCGCTTCGTTTGTTTGTTCATTACTAATGGAATAACTGATGTTGAAATTCACATCGTTGTCCATCGCACTATGTAGGCGTTGTTCTTATAAAAGTTATAATAAAGTAACGGAACTGACAAAGATTAATAAATAATTATCCTACATCTGTTTACTTTGGCGGGCAGCAATCAAATAGATATTATACATTACAGAATGATGATTTTGTTTAACGTGGGAATTGCTGACATAACTAGTCATTAATTTATTAGTAAAGAGAAATTGATTGACAGTATGTTGCCGTATTCTAAGATCTATTTGCTTTAAAAATAGAAGTGCGAAGCAGAAATTGACAATAATGCCAAAACAAAGCATCTTTCTTATATTTTTAAATTATGCAAAATACGAAACAATGATTGTGTGAAATAAGGCGTGACTAACCCTCAGGATGTCGTTGCGACAAATGAATTAACCCTCCAAGCGCGGCGGGGGCCCGGGAGACACGGCCGTGAAAATCCCGAGTGTCGGTTTTCACACGGTTCGGTTTAGTGTTTTTCTTTTCATGCATAAAAGATTTTTGCTTTTGAATTATAATGGATTGATTTTTGAGTTCTGAATTGACTGGAGGGGACGATTTTAGGTAGGTTTAGTGAAATAGAAATAATTTCACGGATTCAAACACTTCTAAGCTACGAAAGAAATATGAAAATATAATTTTAATTTATTGCATTAAAATACTACCTACTATATATTTATTAGTCTATAGCCTAACCCCTCTCATTCTGAGAGGAGAACCATGCCCAGCAGTGGGACAATACATTGATCCATGATATGATATAAAAACAAACAAGCATATATTTTGATAATAATTCGCAATCGTAGCCAATTAACGCAGAACATAATAATATTAGCTGAGCGATAAAAAAATGGTAAGACTGTCTTTGGATAGATTTGTTTCGTTTTTTTTTTTAAAAAAAAGCTTTCTAGCAATGTGGGTCATACATTACTAGTATTCCTGTTAACCCCTCGTGCTAAGCTAAATGCTTGTGTTACGAATGGGTTCACGTCGGTAGTGCAATGGGTGGGGTTCGAAACGGCAACCACATGATCGCAAGTCCGACGCCCTAGCCATTAGGCTACCGACGCTTTTTAACTAGGTTTTGGTAGGTTACATTTTAAGCCAATAGAACGTTTACCAGAGTTCATGTACAGGACTTTTTAAAGTTTCTACCGGAATCAAAACATATCCGCACGAACTCTAAGAGTGACAGGTATTTCATAATCTTTGTATCTCCGGTAGCAAGTTAACCCGTAACTGCGGTTTACTCACAAAGTTATCTTAGACCGTTGGTTATCGGGGTCGAGGTAGCAAAATTTTTTACATGTCATTTTACTCAAATGACATGCGCACGATAGTGGCTGACGGCAACAGGAGCATTGCATTAAGTTTAAAAACAGGAAAAAAAACTAAAGTTTAGATGTAAGAAAAATTAAGGTTGGGTTCTGTACATTATGGCTCGTTATTTGTCATAATTAAGAAGGCGTTCGTATAATGACTATCAATTTTACGTATTTAGTAATGGTAGTACTAATGTGGAGTATGAACTTTTCGTTTAGTACCTAATGCGTAAGCATTTGTTGAGGCTAAAGAAATTGCCTGAATATTTTTATTGCTAACGATTTTAGGATCATAGAATATTAGGTCAAAGCCGAGTAAGACCTTCATAGTAAGTACATACCTATCTACAAAAAAACTTGCTCAGGAAATGCAATTAATTGAAGGTTTAATTTAAGGTTATTCGAATATAATTGTTTGTTAAGTTTTCTTCAATATTTTTTTTAGTTAAATACGATAATTATATTTTGTAGGATGTTGCTTTTAATTACAACCTTTATTATTCACACTTCTAACCATAATTATTGCAGGTACAATTCACCTTAATATTTCTTAATTGTATTAAAAATTTACAATCAAATCTATAATCCCGTTCACTATTTTTAGAAATAACTTTCATAGTTAAACTAATCGATTGTTCGATTTTATTAATCGTTAATAAATGTTTGGCCGTATAACATTTAACGGAACCCTAAAAAAACAAAACAAACATGGCGGTGGCAAGATGGCGGCGCGTCAAAGGGCCGCCGCCGGTAGCCGCTCGCCGCATCGGAATTCATAAATGATAAATTTAATATAATTTATTACTCTTAGTCCGTAATTGGAGCTGACGATATGTGACCAAGTACCATTTTAGTGTGACAATATTTTTTTATATGTGGGTAGGATAGTCGTGTAGTTTTATGGAAATATGTAAATTCTAGATTACCTATTTTGTAACGAAATGCGCTTATTAAGATGAAAATATCAAAGTTTTATGTTGCTTTTTGAATAATGTTTGAGAATCATGCCGGTAGCCTTAACTGTATAAAGGAATTAAAGATCTAAACCGATATAGGTTTTCTAATGTAATATAAAAACTATATTATTTTTTTACGTCATACCCGTTTATGAGAAGACGTTAAAACTTAACGTATTACTCATATCGATAACTCTATACTTATCTCGCGAAGATCTTAAAAAAACGTGATACTCAATTAATACTGAATAACTTAAAAGCACAAACGTTTAACATTACTAGCAGACGGTAATTAATCAACTAATCACCATGTTATATTATAAAATACGACATTTGACTGGAGACCTGACATCGATATATCGGACGTCACAAATTCGTATGACGGACATCTAAGATATTTATTTCTACTAACTTTGAAACCGAGCCGATTATACGTACAGATTTTGAATAATCACATAAAATAACAAATTACCTACATTTTACGTAATATGCTAATTAATCAACAGCGTTGGAATACGAAGGTTTTCGGTGGTGTCAACAGCTCCACAGATGTCCTCTGAGAAGCTGGGTTATATAAAATATGATGGTTAATTTAACAGGTCTTGGCGACACCGCTGTGACCTCGATGTTCGTGTGAAGGACCTCACATTTATCGCACCTTCGTTTTGTTAAAGACTCCCAAATGCTCGACTTATGAAGATTTTTTTATTTGGTGGAACGGTTTTTAACCGGGATTATAGAATCTCGGCGGTGGAAGGGTTAAGTTTAGAAGTTAGTTCTATAATTCCTGAACCATTGACGATTTCGTTGTAAAACTGTGATATTTTAATAATTCAACATTAGAATAGATAGGTACATTTTGAAAAACAAGATTTTTTTCATGCTAGGATTGGAAATTCGTATTTTGTAGTCAGGTAAAACGAGTCTAATCAATTACACTCGTGGTGTAGGAAAAATGTATGCCGAAAAGACAACAGTTTTTAATCGATTTTCAATTTAATCTCCAAATAATAGAGTTTATTATCCATTTAGGAAATTTGACAATTTATGGTAACTTGATGTGCTAGTCTGTATTCAATTGTTTCACCATTATAGTAGGAACTAGGTTTAAATACCACGTTTTATGAACAGAGCTGGAGATTAGACTTGGAATTGAGTACAACGGGAAAGAGCCATGCCAAGTAGTGATACCGGTACCAACCTACGTAATTATATAAAGTACGCGCAACATAACTTGGCCGGACTGAAGTTAGCTGTTTGTCAGTTTTTGGTTGCGCAGTACACAATTTTTAACGTAAACAATCCACTGCGCATTAAAACGGCGAACTTCACTCCGGCCAACTTATGCTGCGCGTACTGTACTTAGGTTAACAAAAATGCTTATATTGTAAGTAGTCACTAATCCATATCCATGAAGCAGATCTAGAAAGTAAAAGGGCCTTTTTGTTGAAGATATTGCCTCATTAGTCTAGTGGTCCCAAGTGAGACTGCTACACTAGAGGTCCTGGGTTCGATCCCCAGGTCGAGCAAAGTGTTATTGGGTTTTTCTATGAAATTCTCATTAGCAGCTCGGAGCCTGGATTTGTGCCCGGTTAATGGCTATAGGCTCGCCCCCTATAACATGGGACCTAAACATACCGGCGAACTGTGGATGTACATTAAGTACACCTCTGCCTAACCCTTCGGGGAACACAGGCGTGATGGTATGTTATGTTATGTTGAAGATATTTCTTTTTTGAGTTTGTAGTTCCGTTCAAGTTCACAATAATTATCCACTAATTGTTAACCTATAACCATTTACTTACTTAATGTGTATATAGCTATATGATTGAATGAACGTAAATCGATCCGTTACTGTAACGCAATAGAACATGTTTCGCTTAAATTAGTTGAATCGGCCTCCAATACATCAAAACTTGAGCTTAATCGTTCAAAGAGTGTTTCCCCATGCACAATCCTCTTAATTTTTGTGGGGCTTCACCTCACTGACACCATGACCTCAATATCGATTGTACGTAAGCGATATTATAGGGATGCGAAATCGATTCTTTAAATTTGATACTTACCAAATAGTTTGTATTGATATCTTTACCTCAGGATACTGGCAATCACACTGGTTAATATATCTGCAAGACTAATTTCAGCTGAGCATGTCGCCGTTACGGCTAGTCCCTATAATAAATCCGTTGATAGATTTGCTTACTATAGGATTTTGACATAAAGTCCATACAAGTAATGTCAAAATCCTATCTCTAGTAAGCAAATCTATCGGCGGATTTTTATAGGGACTGGATGTTAGTCTATGTATCCGCATTACCGGATACAGTTATTATTTTGTTCTGCCTATAAGTATTTGATAAGTTTAGTGTTACAAAGCATAATGTATTGTTTGTGTACCTTGGAGAACAATAAATAAATCAATAAAAAATTACCAAAATATAAGACTTTTTGAGCCGATTTTTTTTTTGTAACGCACCCAGATAAAAAACTCCTTATGTATTCCACAAATAGCAATTTCCAATATTTTTGACGTCCGCTAAAGTCTAAACGGAAAAGAAACCATATTACATTTTATACTTACTACCAATAGCACCTACATAATAGTTAATAACTACTACACAATATTATGTAATGATATGTATATATATTGGTACTTTTGCCATTTCAAGAAAATAATATCTACTTCCCTGCTAGATAGTCTCTACTTACGATAAGGGAAACTTGGGAAGGAGGATATTTTTCAATACTGGGGCCGTATTATGACTTAACTCCACCATTTTTAGGTTGTAAGAAAGAGATGAGGCTACTTAATATGTAGAGCGGCATCTATTTCTAAAATCTTAATTTCCTACGTAGGTAAGTATCTAATAAATAAAATCATTTAGATACTCACATAAAATGAAATGCCATTAAATCTTATCTAATGCACTTTACTCGTAGGTAGGTATATCTATTTTTATACACGGATTAACAATACAGATTGATAAATTACTTACATTGTTATCACAATGGCAAGCATAATTATTTACGTGGGTTTTCAATTGAATCAAATGATCGTCACTAAATGACTTAAGTTGTGACAGATTTGGTAGACAGAACTGTCAAAAAACATGAATTTTTAAATAATATCAACTAGCGACCCGCCAGCGGTTTCACCGGTATTGCCTCGTTCGTAAGAGTTGTAGCGCGATGTTAAATAGCTTAAAACCTTCTTCATGACTCACTCCGTTCATTAGTGAAAACCGTTTGAAAATCCGTTCAATAGTTTTTGAGTTTATAATGCTATTAAATGGCGATTTTGTCACAATAAAATAAGAGACTTGAGACCTAGGGAGGCTAAATTGAATTACAAAAAATTTATTTATAGTAGAAGAACTACTGAACCATCAGACTAAAAAATCTTTCTTCAAAATCAAAACAGTTTCTTTACTGGGAAAATGAGACATAACAACTGAGGTGTCAAGATGACATCGCGCTAGTGATACCACTGGCTGACGTCTATAGGTTGCAGTTGCCGCTTACCATTGCTTGTTCATCTTATTAAACCTAATAAAAAAAACGTGCTGTCAAAAATGACAAACGTGTCAACTTTTAGGTTGATATATTCTGCTACAAAGCAACTATCCTCAGTGTAGTCGTATTGATTTAAGAAACCCGTCAAGTTGTAATGCTATCCGTACCTTGTTACTACGCAGCTATTATTTGTTTTTGTGTGACGTTGTTTTCTTGTAAGGTTAGCAGATCCCTAGATACTGTATTATGATCAGGCCTGTATCCCCCGAAGGGTCAGGCAGAGGTGTGCTAATGTACACCCACAGTTCGCCGGTATGTTTAGGGTCCATAATAAGCGCCGAGCCTATTACCACAAATTCAGACTCCGAGCTGCTACTGAGAAATTCATAGAAAAACCTCGACCTGGGAATGGAACCCGAAGCGCTTGGGACCACTAGACCAACGAAGTAGTCTACGAGGTCGGCTGACTTAAGGACCTCTAAATTAATATAACTAATCCTAGCTATAGCTTGGAGATCAGACCGCTTATTTACAGTTTAGGAAACCAGCAACTGCAATTACTATGTCACTAACAGCCAGGTTTCTATATCAAATCGCTCAGACATAAAGTCAAAATCCTATCTCTAGTAAGCAAATCTATTGACGGATTCGATATAGGAACCAGCCGTATGATGACTGATGACTGACAAGAGTGCAGTTCGGTTAAAATAACTTGTACATATATTAAGTGAAATTAGTCGTTCCGAAAGACCGCGTACGTAAAATCTGTGCAAAAATATTGAAATTAGTAAGGATTCTTACTCCTCAATGGTCTTTACACCTAATTTTTATATGTATTAAAATTTGCCATTGCAGAACGGATAGTTAATTTCTCCGTCCAACTTTCAAGTTGTCAAGAAAATTTTTTTATATGGAAAAATTTCTTTACTTCTCGAGTAGATTTTAGTGAAGAAAAATATCATAATTCAATGATATTTTTCTTCACTCGAAGAGAGTCTTTTGGTTAAAATTAAAACAAAAGAAAATGAATATTAAACAATGTAAAGGATAAAATAATTTTTTTTATGTTAATCTGAAAGTTAATTAAAATATCGTTTATTTCAGGTCATGTATCTTCCGCCCTTAGATCTATCAAACGTCCAAATATATTCAATAAATAGATAAAAATCAACAACATAACAATGAGCATTATTCTGTATCCGGCTTCCGATTTGGATAGTAGGGAGACAAAAAAATCAAATTAATTATGGCCGCTATAAGATTAAAAAAGTAACTGGCCGTAAAATTCTAAGGGATGCCAATAAAAAGTGATACAAAGAAAAAATTCAAAAAGCGAATGCCCAGCTGCCATCGTTACGCTGAACACATCTATTGCAAGAAAGAGACAACAGTATATTTCGATATACAAATGAGTAAAAGAGACGGATAACTGGATTAAAATTGGAAGTCGGATTAACTTTATTGGCGTTTTAAATGGATATTACGTTTAATAGGTCGAGTCGTTATCTACCTATGTTTATAGTTTTTTTATAAACAAAGATTCAACGATCCAGTAAACTGTTACTGCAGCCACAGACAACATTTTGTCTATGGTTCAGTATAAGTTTTTAATAGAAACACCGAAACCAACTGACGAGAATCATGGTTTCTTTTAAAGTCCAGACATAGTAGTAGCTATGAGAGTGTTACAATGCAGGGCAATGTCTGGATGGCCTTTTGAAAAAGAATCTTATCGGCTTTGAGTAGACCAGTCCCAGCTAACGGCACGCATGCATCAGTCATTGTGTAGCTCGACAATAATCTAGGAAGCTAGACAACCCGTCGCACGACGATGCCAGATCAGTGGAACATTTGCATTGGCCGCAAGAAGTAATCAAATCCACCAGACAAATGACTTGACAGCAGTTTATATGTAATTAACCTGCTTAGTACTCACATTTACTGTTAGATGCGTACGTAGTAATTGTCTAACCAATAAATGAATGTAGGTAGTACTATTATTCAATTATTGGATATTTCTGCGTTTTCTAGCCGTGCCGTCGGATTACTGAGTAAAAAAAAATTAATGTGTAATGTAAGCAGTGCTTCTACATAAATACCTATGTAATTTCAGTTATCAAGGTTAAAGCTTTCCTGGACATCTAAGTAGACGGAAATCTGTTGGCTACGCAAAAACATTGGGCAGTGGTGAGAGCTAGCTAAAATATAAAACTGACTTTTACAACGTACTTAACTAATACTCTATCTTGATTTTAATTAGATACACTTCATTGAAAATATTAAGCAAATACTTCGTACAATTTTTGTATATTTTGCATTGACGTATGCACACAAACATTAAAGATGTTTTTAGTGTAAGAAAAATTCAATCCTGCCTAAGGTCGATTTATTCTTTCACTAAAATTAATTTATATGTTCTTCAAATAAGTCTAAAATTCTAGAAAAATGGTATAAAAGATTACGAAATAAAACTTGTAACTAACTATAAACGTCAATCACAGTAGAATTCCAATGCGAAAAAATATAACTTTTTTACAGAATCAAAGATGGCTACCTGAAAGCCATACGCTAAAAATATTGCCAAGTATTTCCCGGAACAACCCTTTTCGGGATTAAGAAACCCATTTTTTTATAAACCGACACTGCGTTAGTGTACTCAATGCTTTTTAGAATATTTTTTTTGGTTGAGTTATTTTTCGTAAAAGCATTGTCTGGTTGCGTTTGCGGAGAGAGGTCATGCAAAAAAAAAACATATTTTACTCGTAAATTTGTCAATGATGACATATTTTTAAGCAATCAAATCAAATCAAATCAAATCAAATAGTTTATTTGCATGAAATGTGGTACATGTACAGGTGTTATAGTATAATTTTAGTTCTATTTACACATTTCACCATTTCGGTGTGCAAATGTTTCGGACTTCTAGCATGCAGAATCCTACAAACACAATATAATCATAATGTTTCCAGTGGGCAATTTTTTAACACAGAATATTAAAGATTCATAGAAGTTAGACATGTCAATTTATAAATCAATATATTCATTGTACAGCACAGATCTCCTCCCTTATAGGCTTAGGCTATAGTCCACCACGCTGGTCTAGTGTGGGTTGGCAGACTTCACACATCCATAAAATCTTTTAGTAGTGCAGGTTTCCTCACGATGTATTCCTTCACATTGCATACCATGCCTCTATGGTCCTTATTCCCTAAAGGATATCAATGTCACGCACAGTTCGCCGGTATGTTTAGATCCCATGTTATAGGGGGCGAATCTATGACACAAAATCCGATCTCCGAGCTGCTACTGATAATTTCATAGAATAACCCACAAACACTTCGCTCTAACTGTGAACCGAACCCAGCACCTCTAGCAGCGCCTCTTAGCAGTCGCATGTAGAACTCCTAGGCTAATAAGGCAGTTCCTATACCAACCTTCGTAAATTAACTTTGGCCAACTGAACCAATGTTAATAGGCCCAAAGATAGATCGCTGTGGAACACCCTCTAGTGTTGTTACAAATTCTTACTAATATTATAAACGTGAAAGTTTGTGAGTATGGATGTATGGATATCTGGATGTATAGATGTTTGTTACTCTTTCACGCCAGAACGGCTGAACGGATCTTGATGAAATTGGGCACAGAGATAGATTATAGTCTGGAATAACACATAGGCTTTAGACTTTTTATCCAGGTCGGACCCAATTCTGAAGTCCACGCAGACAAAGTCGCGGGCAGAAGCTAATTCTTTATAGTTTCTAACCATTTGCTTTTTCAGTTTTCATTTGGATAAACGTGAATCTATATTATAGTATTTTATAATATTTCCTTCCATAATTATTTAGAAACGTCGGTATCAAAACGTTACTTCTGAGAAACGAGGGAAGCTAATCCGGATTCTGAGATCCCTCCCTTTTGAATTAATAACGTCGCCGTTCCATTTTCTTTTTTCAAAATTTAAATTCTCTGTTGTGATTGGTCAGTTTTTTGTTGTAATATTTTTTTAGAAGTAACTTGATTTTTTAACAAATACCTATCTTTTTTATTTTTTTAATAGTCTACTAATTGCTATTTCATTGCTTCTGATTTTCTGTTAATATTCGTATTTTTACAAGAGAAAATATGCTCATTAATAAACATTTTTATAATTGTTTGCAGTACCTACATAACGAGTACCAAATTGAATCTAGGTAGATTTTTAATTAGGTACTGTAAAGGTTATGTCAATCAAACTTAGTCGGACAAACCAATCGGTGTATTTAACTTATTAATCCTGGGCGATACAGTCTTAAAAATAAATATTATCTACTCGAATATGTATTGTTTAAGAGTCCGGCGGACCGAATTTCTCTTACAAACGTAATACCGAAATAAATCGTAATTCAAACACAATTTAATCAAATTCTGTTATTATTCGGATTCCGATACCATTAATCTAGGTTCCTCTCTATCTAATACTCTACCATTTCGTCCAAAATACTTTACTGGAAATAAATGTAAGCGAATGGAAGTTTTAGTAACTTTACCAAGTTTGGAACGATTTTCCGATCTTTTATTTACAGTGAAGTATTAGCAAACGAAATAGTACCGTAGGAACCTAGATTAACGGTATCCAAGTCCAAATAATAACATAATTTGATAGAATATTGTCTGAATTACGATTTATTTCGGTATAACGTTTTTGTGGGCATTTCAAGCTCCGCCGGTCCCATAATCGACACTAAAACAGATACAGTAACAGTCAATGACATTAAATACTTATTAAAAAAACAAAACAAATACTTATTAAAAAAGCATACTACACAATTGATGAATATATGAATGACAAACAAATAGTTTAAATATAATAAAATTAAGAACACTATTGATAATAATAATTTATTAATGCACATATTTAAAATTCTAATTCATTAATATTAATGTTTTTTTTTTATATATATAATTATTTAATAATCCCTACATTAACATAATAAATAACTACCCGTCTAAATTCACAATACAACTGAATAGAAAAAATAGTACCCAAATTATACATACATGCAATACTATAATAATAATAATTAAACTTCTAAAATATATACTTAAATTATTAGAATAAAGAATAAATAAATAAATAATATAATATAATTTTAAAACTAAAATAATAAAGTTATTTAATTACTAAATTACATTACATAAATACAATAAATAAAATAAGTTGTATTTTAAAATTAAATATTTAAAATACCAAGTACCATAATTTAAAACAAACAAAATAAAACAAACTTAGTAATAATATTTTTTTAAATGGCATAAATAAATTAGTACTTCCTCTCTCCTATATTGCTGTGCCCGACAGGGTCCACAATGTACTATTAATAATGTATACTTACCATCCAAAAAAACTTTGTGGAACGCAATAAATGAATGAATGAATGAATGAATGAATAAATATTTTAAAAGTAACAGTTTCCATCGCCATATGATCTTATTAGTAACGAATTTTGGCACAGTATTGATTGGACAAGTCAATGATAAATATACTGTCTGGTACAATAACGTAAAACGGCCGACATTCGCCGATTTCCAGAATATGCTCTGAATACAATGAGATTAGCACAATAAACCCAGACCTTGATGTGTTCTCTGACCCGCTCACTAAACATAATAATAACAAAAACAACTTCATCTTTATAGAATTAATTCATTTTAATATTGTTTTGTTTTCATATTTTAGTGGTTCTAACCTTATCTCTAAATTTGTGATATCATGTATCAGACCTTTTTTATGTATCTTTTCTATCGATTGTAATATAATATGTATGCTGTTGGTGTACCTTAATAAATAAATAAATAAAATAAAACAATATTTTATTCTAATACCTACATAAATATGCGGGTTGGAAAAAAAAATCAAATAAAACTACTAAACGAGGTTTCAGTAACTCCTACCTTCTTACCCCATTTTATAAACGAATACAATTTAAAAAGGGTCCAAAAACAACATACTAAATGTTGCCAGCATCAAAACTCAAACTTGTTACTAATTAAAGCGAACTAACAAGCGACTTCCCGTTTCTCCCACTTTTCGGGGGTAGCGTGGCAACATAGGGGGCGGGGATAAGCGGCTTATGGGGGAGAGAGGGCCTGTTTTGATTATTTCGCAAGGATGTCTTCTTGGTACGTAAATTATGCAGCGCTCCTCGGCTGTTGTTTTGATGATGGGTTTGCCTGTCAGCCCGTTGTTTGTGTTGAAAGAAATTGTCATTTTCATTACATAGGCACGCTACAGGGAAATTGTGTTTATGGTATTTTGGTATGACATAATTTAAAAGTTTTATTTTGTAACAAACCAGCACTTCTTGCGAAATGTCAGATTTAAGTGCTTTCTCATTTACTATTTCCTACGGAGAATTAGAAACTGAGTAGGCAGTTATAATAGCTCTTTCATGTTTTTTTAAAAGAAGTAGTAACTATAGATAGAGCTGTTTCAGTCTTCGGCATTTGCCTTGAGGTTTTACGGTTTTATATTCAGGAGTACTTAGACTCAAGAATGTGTTCTTTTATTTGCTATCAATTCCTCTGATGGCGGTCTTTCGAGTGATGATCAATCAGTAGTATGCGTGACGTAGGTATTATAACGCTTATAATTTCATGTATCAACATCATCAACCCGTACACTGTCCCACAGCTGGGTACGGGTCTTATCTCAGAATGAGTGGAATTATCATATTGTCCACCACGCTAACCGGCTGCGGACTGCCAGACTTCACACGCCGCCTAGGGAATCTATCAGATGTGCAGGTTCTACCGTATAAGGAAGTTACAATTAGTTATTAATTTTATTATTCATGTATGAATATGATAAATCTTACATACTTAAGAATAGTAAAGATCATTGCTGGTCCACCATTCTAGAATACAGGTTTCAGTGCACTAACAAATAAAATCTATTTTGACATATTTGATACATTACTTCAAATATTTTATGACAAATGAACGTTTAACTTAAGGATCAGAAGTTAAAATGCAAATGGTGTAGAATATTTTACACGTTTTGTCAAATCTTACAAATTATGGTCATTAGTTTGACAAATTGAGTAGGCATCGCTTTATGTTAACCAAGTTTGAACGAGCATGAAATCAAGTATCTTATACCTAACTACGTTTTACATTGGATTTCGATTTTTCTGCGCTTTCGATGAATCATGTTATGGTATCAAAATGCGACTAGTTTTTATCGATTTTATAACGATATGTTGATATTACTTTATCACGACATTTCGGATCTTATACAGCAACCATTATAGGTCCCAGAGCATATAATGATGCTGTAAAGAATCTGAAACGATAAGAAATAATGTGACTAAGTAAATATCGTGATAAAATCTATAAAATGAAAGACACTAACTAATATCTAACTACTTTACAGAATCATAACAGTATGTTTAAATCTTTTTTTATTAAATAGGCTTACGCTTGAACGCCAGTTCGCCTAACTGTGATCTACGATGGAGCGCGCTTGCCTAGAAGAAATCGATTCACTCGTGATTTAAAAACACCCTGATTATATCTATCGAGAAGTCCCACTCGGGAATGGCATTCCACATGTCAGCGGTATGCATGATAAAAGTAAAAAAAAGATAAATCACATTCCTTGTATTATTCTTTTATGTCTAAATCAATCTCCTATTTACGACATACGGCCGTTATTGGTGGCTATGGTGCTTACTTCACAATTCAAGGAACACCAGCTCATTTAGCGGTGTGAAGGGCGACGAGGCTCTTTTGATTCCTTCGCCAATACGTAATTATTTATGATTTAATGTTGCATTTATTTTAATGGCAATAATAATTATTGATCCATTGCTTTTAATAACATTACTTAAACATTAAATGTCCAGTCTGTGACTACATAATAAAAATTTACGTTGATTATGACGATGGTTATGACAATATTAGAAAATAAATGAAATGTTTATATTCGGTACCTACTTGAAAAAAATACGGAACTTTAGACGTGAAATTCAGCTAAAAGAATAAAAAAAAAATAAGCACCTATCTCATTAAATAAGTCGCTCGGGCATGCTAAAGGTCTCATAATAAATTATACTCTGAAATTCGTTTTGACGCCATATTGAAATTCATGCCATAGGGTACCTACCGCGAATTTGTTTTTCCGCCATCTTAATTTATTTTTATTTTCTGTGTTTTTTTTGTAAATAGGTTTCGCGTTTTGCTTGTTTTTCTCCACCCTGTCATATGAACTTTAGGTAATCTAAAATGATAAATGGTTTCTGACTTTGGTTTTTTACTTTTTTAATAAAATTCTAACGAACACATACTTATTATGAAAAGTCAAGTTAGAGTTTTAAGCTTCTCGCTCCTCTCTATTTTATGTGTTTTATATAATAAAAAATATGAAATATATAAATGTCCTTTATACAGATCACTTTTGTGCATTTAACATGACATTGCCCGACTAGGGAAGGACCTCCAACTTGCAGACAATCTTAGCCAAATAACATAGCTCCGTGTTATTTTGTGTTCCCAACGGAGAGCAAGGTTGCCAGAGTTCTGCGAGGAAGCGTTGCATTAACAGATAGGATAAGTATCACGCTATTGTCTCCTATGCTGCCAGCCCTACTATTCCTCCTTGATTTACAAGGTCGGTAACTCGCGAGTGATACCCTTGGTGTCAATACGCTACGGTAACCGCCTACCATCAGGCGGGCGGGCCCTATGCTTGTTACCTTAGTGGTATAAAATAAAACATAAAGCTTGTTAGACGCATGTATGTAACAATTTAATTTGTTTTAAAATGTGTAATTAACGAACTGAATTGGCAGGTCAAAAAACATCAAAATACCTACGTATTATTTAAACTTTGTTGTTGAACATCAAGTATTCTGATTTTATAGGAAGAACCTAATAGCTTATAAAGCAATATAATTAAAAAAACTAATAAGTAAGTATGTAGGTCATCTACATTTTTGAAACGAATTCATAACCATTTAGCAAATATTAATTAAAAAATAAAATGACCTTTTGAAATTACGACACGATACCATTAAATTCTAGATATTTTTCGTTTCGTTATTAACCGTTACCAATTTCTGATTAGTAGCAAGTAGAGTATACTTAGTATCAATTGTTTTTAAATCATAAGTAACTGGTGCAGACCAACATTAGAAACGCAATTGATTAAAACCTCTGGTGGGTCATTTTTAGAATTACACGTGTACCTACGTATAGAAAAAAAAACTTACCTTGAGGAAATCCAACAGCTTCTAAGCCATGCGGCGTCAGCCCAAATGGGCCTAACCCTCCGAGTGGGCCTGGGCCCATACCCATATGATGCGCGCTCGAGTGATGCGCGTAGGGATTCTGCGCTAACGGGGACGGCTGCTTCAAATAATGGAAGTAGTGATGCAACGGCGTCGCGGAATGGGCCTGGGGCGCCGCCGGCCCGCCAGCCGACGGGCCGGTCGCCGACGCCGAATTCGTCAGCAACGCCATTTTTTATTTTTACTTATTTTTGACGTACACGTATTTAGTCACCGCATCAGCCTCTTTCGTGTGTGTATTGACATTTTTGCGGTTTGGTTAATGCTTTGACGCTATTTTAAGGCTGATGACATTATTTTTGTTAGTTATCTGAAACAAAAAACAGTAGGGTTATTCAATGCCAAGTAATGCAATGAAACAGTAATTTATAAACAACACCCGGTAAAATCAAAGCACAAAAATATTCACGTATTTCTTTGACAAATGACATTTCTAAAAATCCTTGGACAGTATCTGAAAATGCTAAGTAGATGGCTCAATGCTACGATTCGTATCTTCACTTTATATTTCCAGCTAGATATTATTAACAACAGCAAACTACGTGTCTTTTTTATGTATCCTGCAAACATTTTTTGCATCAGCGTAACATCAATTTGCTAAAAGATAAATTGGAATATGATGAGAGTCAATACATCTTCAATTTTCTCGCGCAACTGAACATTAAACGCAGCAATTATTTACGGCTCATACGTTCACGTATAAACAGCTCACGCTCATCTATTTCAATTATAAGCAACGCCGATTGATTTTTTGCTGCAAACTATTTCACAATTACCTCTAACAATGGTACATTTTCTACATTATTGCAACACTAAAACGTAAAAGTCAAACGCGTGGAACGCCTTCCAAATTTGATATTTGAAATTTTGAATGAGCCTCGAACGTTTCATTCGTCACGATACGAATGTTGGGAATTCAAAAGTATCCTTTTTTTGGATTCATTGAAAAGGGTATGAGCAAAACTCATTCGTTCCCGAATACGTTTAGTCTGTTCAAAAATAAAAAAGAAGTTTTCGTATCATTTTTATTTTTATAGATAAATGAACACTATTGAACACCCACGTTTAGGTTGTTATGCTAATTGAAGTACCATCCATATTATCGTGTGCAACTATATTAATAACCTCCAATGGATGAGTTTTAATTAAAAATAGACACTGGTACCGGTAAACCGGTCCAAGAATGCTTGGTTTCATTATGCGAAATAGCTGAATATGAGAATGCAGAAATATAATTTCATACACTGATTAAGCAAAAAAAGTTGTATTGACCGTGCGTTTGTATAGGATATATTATATTCTTACTTTTTTTGTAATGTTGGCAAAGGTGTAGTAGGTACATGTTTACTGACATTTTGTCACGTTTATTTTTTTTCTGGCTGTTACCTGAGGTGCCTTTGCCAAATTGAGGGGCATATCACGTGTTGCTATTGTGTTGAAAAAAAAATTGACGAGCTGTATCAAAGTGATGACATTTGTCATCACTTTGATACAGTGTATGATATGTGTATGGTATTATTATGAAAAAAACATTGGATGATTCGGGTTAGGTTTTGGTATGTTGTAAAATTACGAGACCTTGATGGTAAATAATGTTATTTATGTATATCTAATCAATATCTAACGGCGTAAACTTACTCGGCGGCGGCGCGGCATAGCTATCGATATGGCTTGGCCTGCGGCTTTCAACTACCGCATCAATCTAGAATTTGAATTTTTTTTGCTCTGAACTGAATTTTTTTTACTCATATGTTTTTTTATTTGTTCCCGGTTTTGTTTTGTGCTTATAGGACCTGTAAACTACGTAAATGTATTTAAGGGAATTCCAGTATGATGCCTTTTGTTATTTCCGTATCTTTGCGAAAGAGCTACTAGCCTATTCCATATTCCTTATCTCCAACGGTGTCTCAAAAAAAAACGTAGTTTACATAGTAAGAGTGTAAGAAAAAATAAACATTGTCACTTTCAATGTTCTAAGTTGCAGTGGTTCCCAGAAACCGCATGGTTCATCCCTCAGAATCTATCAACAAAAGATTATCCTAAAACCCCGAGATGGTATCAGGAGGACCGAAAGTTATGTCGTTCTAAATGCAACTTTATATCTTCTGGTTTAAAGTATAGACTTATTTAATTTTTTCAGAGTTTTGGCTAAGGATTTCCGCTTAAGTGAAACCTTAGAGTTTTACCGGCAAAACCCTTAAAAGGTGTTCAATTGTATAACTTAATGTAGATTTGTTGAAAATTTTAAAGTTCTAAAAGTCGGTGGTTTTGAAGAGTTTTCACGTCAACGATTTTTTGACAATTATAAATGTTTGAACGCAAATACGGTTTCTTTTGGGGTTCCTAGAAAATTGGGAGAAGTTACAAAAACTGGCCAAGTGAGAGTTAGACGTGATTATCTTTAAAAGGGTCGGCTTAATAAGTCTTGTACAAAATTAATAAGCGCTGGATCTTCACACGTTTTATAAAAAAGCACGAGAAAAAATTATGACAGAAAGAATTAATTAAGATGAAATAAAAAATAAAAATACTTTAGTAACATTTTGCTATTGATAACATGTACTATTATCAGTAAATAATTATCTTTCTAATTGCCGAATTGTAATGATAACAAATGCGTAACATTTTCATAATTGTTATCTTAATTATTACTTGCGATTTTCTGATCACATTCAGAAAACATGACAAAAAGTAAATTAACAAAGTCGTTTTGCAAATTTGGGTTTCAATCTCCGTAAATCTATTTGTCAAAGCGCAATGAACGCCATAAATAATAACATTGCAAACATCGTCCATATTGTGTGAAGAAAAACAAACATTCGCGCCCTCGTTGTTTGTGCAGTTGGCTACACTGGCTGTCACTGTGACAAATTGAGAAAGCGCGCGCACGGGGTCAAAAGTCATAGACATTGTAGAAAAAGTAAAATATATTGGCAATTTTTTAATATGTCGTTGGGTAATAAGGGTAATGATGTTTAATATTTCTTCACCATATAACACATCTTTCGTTGCTATTGTGTTTCCTATGCAAATTTTAACACATTTGTTCGCTATATTTCAAATTTCTCATCTCTGTGCGAAGCGAACGTAATAAAACATTTGACTGCCAAGCAGTATAATGCTTTATATTTACCTATTTGCGAATTTCAAATGAATGCAGCATGGACATCTCTGACTCTTACATGTGGAAACAAACTGTGAAATACTTCGAAAAAGATATCCATCCTATCAAGATATTATTTAGATAATGATAGACATTAATTTTGTTTTAAATTTACACATTCTACTTATCAAATCGTGATTATAGCCTTCTTTTAAACTATTAAAGCTTGTGTTAGGTGACTCCGCTCTTCGTAATTGTTATTAAATTATGAACCAAATTGTTTTTCATTTTTACCTGTCTAAAAAAAATTGCCCGCCACATTAGTTAGCAAAACATTACTTCACAATGGTTATACGCGGCATCACTTCAGAATATGAAGTCTAATAATCTTCTGACGCATAAATAACGTTGAAATCAATCACAAGAATTTATTCCTCGGATTTTATTTCCCTGCCCGCATAACATCCCAAGCTGCGACCTAACCACGCCATGTTATGACAAAGACATTAATACACGGCGTGATAATTGCCCGCCGGGGGCAGCCATTGTGACAAATTTCGCGCATCGGAACACACTATTAACTATTTCAATGGCAGACATGTATTTTTTTTCCAAGTAACCATTTGTCGATGCCACAATGGCTCTTTCGGAACTTTTTGTGGTGTGTCTGCGTGAACAGATTGTATCTATATTCGATAGATCTAAATGTAGAAGTTTTGGTAGACAGAAATTACCTTCTGATATGCTCTATGTTTCTTAAAATTAAAATGTGTTATCCCTCCAATTTGCAACGCCTGTAAAAGGCCGCTAAGTTTTAAGCACCACTAATGATGTAATAAGACCTATATGTGAACACTTAGTAAGCAAATAAATGATTTGTTTTGATTTGACTATATTTTATTATCAAGTTCCAAAATTTTAATAATTGCAAGAGTATTTTGTGAGAGTTGACACTATAATATGTAGTGCATTAGCTGGTAGTTACTCGGAACCTATTTCCTTAGTACCTAGAGTGGAATTTGCCGAAAGACTCTGCGGAATAACCACTTTACGCACCTATACCTATATCATAAAAACGACGTAAAAATCAACTCACATATCCGAGAACTTATTTTCTTGTAGGTAATATAAAGCATGCGTTCATCATTTTTGAAATTAGAACATATTTTAATTTGACATCTACATCAACGGAAATGCTACGGTAGCGTCCAACATTTATACAATGATCCCAAACATCAGAAAAAAAAACTTTGTTATTGGACACGCATGTTTAGGATGACGGCATAGTATCCTCTTTTGTCCAATATGACAGTTGCTAAACATTCCATATTTGAATGTAACTTTTGAAATTGGAATGTCTATATTGAATTTTAGGGTAGTGTAGGGCCTATGGCTACTCAATTGAGCTAAATGTTTGGTTGTTTAAAGTATTTCATATGCTTAAATTTGAATGGTGTCATGCTAGTACCTACAAAATGGACGTAAAATAGGTAAATTGACCGTAACCAACCAGCTGAATGAATTCTATTTGTAAGTTACAGGATGTGTTGAATGACCATCTCGCTCTTTAAATCCTGTTGTTGTATCTCAACCTCTTTTTGACGTGGGACCACTTTGATTTAAATGTTGTTAGCATGTACCACAATAATGAGGTACCTATGTAAAATGAAATGTGACAATCTAAAGTTAAACTTTAATCAAACCTTTGACATAAGTAAAAGATTTTTAGAACTTTTGCGGACCATATTTTAGATCTTGATCGGGAAGCACTGTTTTTCTATGAAATTCTCAGCAGCAGTTTGGAGTTTGGATTTATGCCTGGTGTGTTATGTATATCTATATCGGATCGTCAATTTTATAGGAACCGTCGGTGTTGAAGCCAGCGGTAGGACATCTACACCTCTGCCTTACCCCTCGGGGGAATACAGGCGTAATGGTATGTGTTGCCAACAAAATACTGTAACTAATAATAACATCACAAGTACTTTTATTTCAGAAATAAACATTGCAGTCCAAGATGTTATAACATTAAAAAGATTTTGTGAAAGATAACCGCGTTGTTATCTGAAACAGCTACCTGCGATACACTGATTTTAATCTAGATTTTACCCGATATAGATCATACACTTTTTTACGGTACGATCTGATTCATTGATGAGATTGTAAGCGTGAGTGTTTTCGCGACCTTTGGATCTTTATAGATACAATTGCCATTAGATATCAATTTTATTATTTTCAGCGATTCATATAGAAAACGATAACTATCTTATTTCAAAATGGAATCTCGGGCCTCTGATATTCTTATCTAATTGTTAATTGATACATGTAAAACCGCTACTTCAGAAAGTGTTTTACTAAGAAGTGTGAAATTGTGAATGAAGTCTGCCATCCACCAAAGAAAAACAATAATCTCACGAATTTAAATTTCGAATCTCTGCACTAAAAGAGCAATTCCCTAGGGTTGCCAACAGAAAACTATTAGCAGCATAGTGGATCGAACATAATATGCGCTAGAAAAAAACTAAAAGCAAATCAGTCGAATCACTGGGGACGTAACTTGATACAATCATTATGAGTTTGATTATTGCTCTAGTTGTGGTGAAAAGGGATGGAAGTTGAGAGGGGTAAAAAGATTGCTATTTGAAAAATGTTTGCGCATTTGTTCTGATTTTAATGGTTCAATTACTGTTTATATCCGTGTGTAGTAGATTGTATTCACTTTTATGTGTAGGTAGGTACTGTGGTTTTTTCTATGTTTGTTGTTACTTATATGAGTTTATGGCTAAAATTATAATATTTTTTCTCATTTTAATGCTTCAATTAGACTGTTTAAGTATATCAGTGTAGTAGTAGTAGTAAAAATTGTATTCTCTATTAAGTGTAGGTACTTGTGGTATTATCTATTTATCTATCTGTTATATTCGTTGCTACTTAAATGAGTTTGTGACTGATAATATATTTTTTCTGATTAAGTTCGATATTATTGTATACTTTATCTACAAATTGATATTTAATGATATGGATTAGCTATGTCTGGAAATGGAAGAGCATTTCAATAAAACTTATCGCGTGCTGTGAGCTAATGCATAATAACGAATGCCCAATTTAAAATCTCACTAAAATTTCTTTTATTCTGGAATACACGACTATAAGATCAAGTTCAATTTTTTTTATTTCAAATAAGCGTTTATGAAACGTTAATGAGTCTAGTTGCAAGGTTCCAAAAAATAATAATATTAAAATAACACTTCATAAACTATTTTGACCAAGTTAACATTTGTGCATTTAATATCTCAAACTCAATATTAACATATATTTCAACAAAAACTGCTACCGCGGTTATCTCGGTAATTGCGGTGGAGCCCCGGGGGGCGGAGTCCCTGCGGAGTCGGTAATGGCGTGTGTTAGCAAATAGCCCACTGTGCAACGATGAGCGGCTCTTCATTGTTGGTTTTTTGTGTTTTATCACAAGGAGGGGTTTCACTAATTTGTGTTGGAAGTTTAACTGTTGTCAAGATTGGCCGTTCAATTAATGACAAATTAGAGTCTGGTCTGTTAAAAATCAATTTGGTTTATTTTTAACGAAATATATTAAGTGAAAGATATTATTATAAAATATTTTCCTAGTATTGCAGGTTTTGTTCACAATTAGGCAAGCAAGTTTTAATATTGTAGTATTGGTTAGCTTTATTAAGATAATAACTTTTAAAGAAACAATGCCTAGTTTGTGGCTCAATTCTAAATACACATTTATTAATTAAAATAATGATTAATGCTTTTTCTATTTATGAAATTACAGAATAAAGACAACACTTGCATGCGTGTTTATTTTTAAATAACGATTAAAAATAAACCTATTGACCCAATTTTATCCACGACCAAGACCATTTTATGGTTCATTCGATAGATTCGGTATTATTTTCGAAATTGCAACCAAAAGTTCACACAGACGGATCCATACGGCTAATAATACTTGCATTAACATGATTACAATCTAAATACCATAAGGTTTCCCATTCACGGTATCAAATACGTTTCATATTTTCGTCATTTTATTTTGGCGGGAGGTAGGGGCTTGGAACAATGTGCACGTGGCCACCATTGTATGTTAAGACCAGTGTTGCCAATTGATTATATTAATTTGCGAGAGTGGTCTTGATTTTACGTTTCTGATTTACTTTAAACATTGTTTTTTTGCAACAGGAAAATTTTTGAAAGGCCTCCGATTGCCTTGGATCGAAGGTGGATTTCTTGATTTTAATTTATAGTAAACTAGCGACCCGCCCGCGGTTTCACCTGCGTTACCCCATTCCTAAGAGTCGTAGCGTAATGTTAAATCGCTTAAAACCTTCCTCTTGAATCATTCTATCTATTATAGAAAACCGAATCAAAATCCGTTGCGTAGTGTTAAAGATCTAAGCATACATAGGGACGGATAGACAGCGGGAAGCGACTTTGTTTTATACTATGTAGTGATAAAATAAGCAATTTATAGTCTAATATCTAAAGATGTCGTTTTTTTGTTTGTGAAACAAAAAAATGAAATATAAATTAAAACCGAGAGTGAAAATTCTTTCCCTGATAGGTATACATATTCTGCCCGAGTGCTGGTAGGTATGTTTCAGGTTTCATGTGGCGAACACGAATCCGTATGTCAAACAGTAATGCTCAGCCTGGAAATAGAACCCAGGACCTAATTAATGATAAATTAATGAGGTAATCATTCATCGATGATACTTAAAAAGGATGATTAAAGACCTATTTTGACTAATTATCGGTTTAAAGATAAATTGCAGTAACGACAAGTCAGATTATGTCAGTTTCTGCCAAACTTTGTCGGATCTATCTACAGATAATTAATCATCTTAAATTTTTTAAATCAACTTTATATTAAATTACGAATACTTACTACCTATTAATCAATAGGGTATTGAATTTATTACGCATATTAATCATACGATAGGAGAAACACGTATTAAAACTGATCAAAATGTAGGTAACTCTTACATTGAGATTACGAGAATTCTAAGCACGGGTCATGCCTTTGCTATGCTATTGACAGCGGTAAAGACATGCCTTTGCGGATCCTCATTATGAGAGCGTCTTGTACAGTTCCACGTTATGCTAACTAAGCATAAGTATCTTTTATAAAATAACATTATAATCTTAGCATGGAAAATGCAAAAAATTCACAAAAAGATAGATAAAAGGTAAGGTGGCATCGTACGACACAGAACTAACTGTAAAGTAAGTCGTGTCGGTTGAGAAGTAAGGCAACTTGCCTCTCATAGATGTCGCCAACGTCACCTTATGACGTAAATTCAGAATGTGAAGGCAAAATTTCAATCTTGCGGGTAGGGTTCGCGGTGGCTTAGAGGTTACGTCTGGTGTATCTAACCAGGAGACGCAGGTTCGAATCCTACCCGCGATTGAATTTTTTCCTTTAGTAAAAAATAAGCATAAGTATTTTTGTAGTTTAGGATAACAAGGAAGAAGTGTTAATGTATGAATCAGTGACGTGAAAAACGTTAGGATCAGCACTGCATAGGCAGTATTCAGCCGCGATACAAAAATTTACTGCAATTAAAATGTTATGATATGAGACTGCCTCATTAGTCTAGTGGTCCCAAGCGCGACTGCTACACTAGAGGTCCTGGGTTCGATCCCCACGTCGAGCAAAGTGTTATTGGGTTTTTCTATGAAATTCTCAGTAGCAGCTCGGAGTCTGGGTTTGTGCCCGGTTAATGGCTATAGGCTCGCCCCCTATAACATGGGACCTAAAAACATACCGGCGAATGTACACCCACAGGGTGTAGATTAAGTACGCCTCTGCCTAACCCTTCGGGGAATACAGGCGTGATAGTATGGTGTATGTGTAAAATGTTATGATACTGTAAAGGAACTAACGATATATCTACAACTAGGTAGGTATACTTAGGATTGCTTCCAATCCTCACATCGTTGAGAAAGGCTAAGATACTCCTTAGCCTTTCTTTTCATGTGGGGCGTTCCAGTCTAATCAGATGCAAAAAATCAGTGAAGTTATTTTAGTAAAGGAAAAGTTCAATCGCGGATTCAAGGATTCAAACCTGCGTCTTCTGGTTAGATATATCAGAATTTAGGTGAGACGGGTGGGACTCGCGGTGACATATATGTCAGAGCGTCTGGTGTATCTAACCAAAAGACGACTGTCGATAGTGAAAAGATTATTATTTTTGATTTGTGTTAATGACCAATTTAAACTGTAATTAAAGATTTGACGATGACGCAAGTTCCATGATTTTTGTGCACACAAAAAGTGGTCAACGCGCCTAAAGAAGTTTTTACTTCAAAAATCACAAATAGATAGATAGTTAAAAGGTAAGGTGGCATCATACGACATCGAACTAACTGTAAAGTAAGTCGTGTCGGTTGAGAAGCAAAGTAACATGCTTTTCAACGTCATCTTATGACGTAAATTCAGAATATGAAGGCAAATTTCAATCTGGCTGGTGGGACTCGCGGTGGCTTAGAGGTCAGACCGTCTGGTGCATCTAACCAGAAGACGCAGGTTCGAATCCTACCCGCGATTGAACTTTACCTTCACTATAATAATTTTATAATCTTAGCATGGACAATATCAGTATTATATAAAATCCTGCTTTATAACATTTATCTACTTCCAATGTGCTACATAGTACCTATCATAGAATCCCTCGATCAATGTAATTCGCTACCCATTGTATCAAAACAAATAACCAATATTTAATCCAAATTCATACAGGCATATATTTCATAGTAAAACCTATTTCTGAAAAAAATTGATAGAACTTTTTAGCGTTTGCAACACCAACAATTACATATAACCTCACCAAGTGTAGTTCACACAAGATATTACAACCTATGCAACTAAATATAGTTATGGAATTTGGTCGGGTAAACAAACTTGCCGCGTTAATCGATAGTCGCGTGCGAGCGAGCAGCACAACAATTTGTATGAGATAGAAAAAGATAGGCAGGGTGTTGTGAGGCGTGGCTACGAATCCGAAAGTAAACCAACAAGAGTAAGCGAGAAAGACATACTTTTATCGTTTCGGTGGAATTTGCAGCTTGTAAAGTAAAAGGTTTATTTGAAACTTGAGACCTAGATTGTAAATAAAACATATATTAATATGTTTTATACATTGGAACTACCTTTGGTTTCTTGTTTGTTATTGAAAAATGCTTTGTGATTTATTACGATTTGTTTTTTGTTAGATACGATTTGGTATGTTTACCAGAATGTTAACTGAAAACTTTTATGTAAGTAGGTATGTAGGTAGGAGTACTACATCACCCTATTTTCAAGAAAATTTGTAGTTATGTATCTACCTATCTAAGTTAGTTCCCAGTAGTTTTCTATAAAATTCCGGATTAATGTCCGGTTTGTAGGTATGTTAATGTAACTTTTATTATTGAAATTACTGTTTACTCTCTTTTTCCTATCAACCAATGCGGACACAGATAGGTATCTGCCTACTTATAGCTAATTTATACTTTCAACTAAGTAAATGGCTCATTACGGCGAGAGACGTAACTCGTAACGTTAACTCCTGTTACTTACTTATTTAAGAATTTAACCACTTTCGGAAGGTGAAAGCTGCTTGGTATAGAGTACCTACAACTAAAAATGTCCATTGAATTCATAATCATTCATACAAAAATACTTTTTACACAAATTACTTTTCAAATTTTTAGATTGGCAATCTGATTCATGCGTACCAACACGCACATTCTAATTAATGCATCCTCTACGTGACTTTGAAAATGGAACTCTAACAAAAGTTAATTTATAATGTAACTTTTGTGCATGAATGAGTGTACGTGATTGTAACAAATAGCTGTGTTTTATTGTGTAGTGGCGATATAAAAAACCTATTCTTATCTGGCGTCGTGTGTGGGAGGAATAGGTACACGGCAAACTAATTTTAATATTAATTTGACAATTTTTTTCAATCATCGTGATTTTGGTAGTAAACTGTTTTGGGCATCATAATTTTATTATATGCTTTATTTTGGTACATGGATTAGGTAATTATAGTCCCGATCATGAACGCAACAGATATTAATTCACAATAATTTTAATTAGGTATCTACTTACCTACCTTTATCTAGTTTTAAAATACCTTTGAGAAGGTCTTTAGATGTAGATACCATTAATTATAAAATAAGAACGAATATGGCGAAGAATTTTTGCATGTAGCTTATCGAACTACTAGTTATTATAAAGTACAGTACCTATACACAACGGGTGCAAAGCGATTTTTTTTAAAGGGGCGTCCTCACCCTAATTGTAGAAGGGCATTCTTTTTCAAATTGGCTATGTACCATATAAGGCATTATGTGATCGAACATCTGCCTGAGCGGAAAAAAAGTTTATTGTTTATGGACATCGAAATGGCGGGAGTTTTATTTAGATTTTATTATTACCTACCATTACCCTTTGCAGCTTGTTTTCGAATTGTTTTATTTTATTTTTTTGGGAAATACGGTACTTAAAGATTTTATAAAAATATATATTTCATTTTGGTTTTCTTTTGGAATTGCCTGTGTAGTGGCGCGATTGCCATATTAAAGGTGCTGGGTTTGATTTCCAAGTCAAGCAGTCATTAGGATTTTCTATAAATTCTCTGTAGCAGCTCGGAGTTTGGATTTGTCCCCAGTTAATGGTAATTGATTACGCTCGCCCCTTATTACAATGAGACCTAATTATACCGGCGAACTGAGCGTAAATACGTACACCTTTCAGGGAATTCTGACGTGTTGTCGTGTGTTTTTTTTATTTAAATAATACGAAGGCAAGAATCATAAATGTTTTGTTAGATAAACAAATGAACGTTAGGATATCGGAATTACCCAGATAAACGTATGTGGATTTCAATCTCAACGTAGGAAGGGTTAGAATAAAGTTTACTAACGGATAGTCCCAATATCAAATCTGTCGATAGATTTGCTTACTAGAAATAGGATTTTGACACTACTTGTATGGACCTTATGTCAAAATATTCTATTTCTAGTAAGCAAACCTACTGACTGATTTGATATTGGGTCACCGTCTAGCGCCGGATAACCTTTCTTTCCTCGTTTCTTTCATTCCCGAAAACTCCAACCAATCAACCTTTAAAAACATATTCATGAATGACCACCATTCTATACACAACATACAAATTATTGTAAACAAAAATACATTTATGCAGTCGCCCATTGTGTGGGCCGGTTCTAAGCCAACATTCACGCTCGCCTAATTGGGAACCAGGCAGTGATTCAGCATATTTCTTTGTTGCTACTGTGTTACGTTGGAAGTTGTTAACGATATGTTTTTTAAAGAGTTTTTTTGTGTGTCTGTATGTTTAGTTTGGATGTTTGGTAAATATCAAGTCTCGTTTATAACGACCTGACAAGTTTAGTGTTGTAGGTTTCAAATTTAACCGCACTCCATTAAAAAAAACTATTTTTTACCGCGTATTTTGTCGCGTTGTGGGTATCTTGCAGAAAATCGTAGCCAAATAACATAGCTCCGTGCTACGTTCCTAACGGTGAGCAAGGTCGCCAGAATTCCGCGAGGAAGCGTTGTGTTGGCAGTGGGAGGACCGACGGTGTTTTGTTACTGCCGCTGTCATGTAGGTATGGCAGCATGTCTCCTATGCTGTCAGCCCAACTATTCCTCTTTAATTTACAGGGTCGGCAATGCGCGAGTGATACCCCTGGTGTTGCAAGTGTCCATCGGCTACGGTAACCGATTACCATCAGGCAGGCCGTATGCTTGTTTTCCACTTTACTGAAAGTGTAGTTAAAAAAAAATAATTTAATTCTCGATTTTTCGGATCCTTTACAGTTTTAAAGCATCCATAGTCACGTGTAGACTGAGGTGTTGGACGTATTAATGTTACAATTACTAATAGCTACCTTAAATTTTTTGTTAATTATTAGTAAGTATCAGAAACCGGTAAATACCTACTCCATTTATTACTTATAACGTTATACAACTATCGCGTTTCCGAGATAAAGGCCCTGTCTGACGGACGGACAACAAAGTGATCTTATAAGGGTTCGTTTTTTTCTTTTTAAGGTACGGAACCCTAAAAAGGCGTTCAATACGTACGCAATAAAAAGTATATAAGCTTTTATCATTCCTGAACCAGAGAGTACTGGCAGAGTGACTTAGAACACGTACTATCTATGCTCCTTAGCAAAGCCACAATCAATGCCCATTATTTCCTATATGTAGTTACCTACCTAGTGTAGGACATCGATATGGGTCACAAGTACGTGTGTAGTACATCATTTTAAAATATAGTTGATTGGTGTGTCAGAGCATGTTACGTTTGACAGCTCTTTAATTTAAATAATGTCAAATTTCGATTGTCACTTGGGAAAACAATCGCGAGATAGGTTAGTATTTCCGGCCGTTAGCGAAAACAGAAAAACAAGATAAATACAGATAATGATCTCCCACGGGTAATGACTTAATGAGTGAATGACACACGCACAACAACACAAACAATTAATTTTATATAAGTAATCACGATTTTTTTACCTACGACTGCACGGTGAACATCGTGGCTTGCCTAATCGCCACGATATATTTTAATCATTAGCTGTAAGCGCTTTGCTACACTGCAAGCTACGCGCTACGAGAACGTAGCTGCGTCTACGCAGATGCTACGACTCCGTAGCAGAGTTTGTGACTTTTTTGTTGAAAATCATCAGCGAAAAATCGAGAGAGAGTTTTGCTTGGTATTTCCTAGAAATTAGTAGATCCGACGAACTAAAGTTGCCCACATAGCTGAAAGGCTTAAAAAGCTTAAATACTAGTCGGTGGGGAACAAGTTCGTAGAATTGATATTAGATGCCGATTAGGCCGAGACGAGATTGACAGACCTGTTAAAGAATGCTGGAAATCGTATATTACTTGTAGAAATCTATAGGGGAGGCCTTTATTCTCAGTGGGGGTTAATTGGCCCATATGAGGATGATATAAAAAGTATAACAAACTTTTTAATAACGTGACATCACATTTGAAATCATATAACCAATTGCAAGGTTTGCAATAGATCAACTTTTTTCGCATTTCAAATATCTTTTTTTTTATCTGCCCGTGACCACGGCCACTCTATGGTGTTTAATAATAATATAAACACACCTATATCTACTAAATTGTGTCTACTGATTTTCTGTATTTAGGTACCTATTAGGAAGAACAACTTAATTCCAAGTAACACAACACTGTAATTAGTTACGCAAATATACCAATAATTTAATGTCCATGCATCGCGTATCCTTAACTGGAACACAAGTAAGAATGATGGGCGTTAAATTAAGATTAGCCGTGTAAGCATGAAGGTGGATTTGAAAATCATGATTCAATCAAATATAGCCATGGCGCCGGCGCAATGACATGACTTAAAAAAGAAACAGTGTAACTAGCTGTTGCCCGCGGATTCACTCGCTTCTGAAAGGACTTTTTGAGACAAAAGTTAGGCTATGTCCTACTTCAGGATGCAATCTATTTCCTCACAAAATTTCATCGAAATCTCTTTAGCGGTTTAGGAGTGAAAAGATAATAGACAAACAGATTGAGTTACTTACGCATTTATAATATTATATTATGGATAACATCTCCGCAGTAGTTAGCAAAGTTATTTTTTTATGACTGTACTAAGATGAGCAACAAGCATACAGTCCGCCTGATGGGAAGCGGCAACCGCAGCCTATAGACGTCAGCAACACCACTAGTATCACTCACGCGTTGTCATCTTGACACCTCAGCAGTTAAGTCTCATTATGCCTAGTAATTTTATTAGCTACATTACCATTCAAACTGAAACTATTTTAATGTTAGTACATTATTGCAAAAGATAATGACGCTTATGTAATGTCCCTGGTGTTGCTCGCATCTATGGCTACGGTTATCGCTTACTATTAGGCGGACCGTTTGCTTGTTTGTAATCTAGTCAAAACAAAGCCACTCGCAAGAGACAACCGTGAATACAGACTCATTTGTTGAATCTATGTATCTAGGTATACCTATAAACAAAAGTAACAATAAAATTGTCGCATGTATGTAACATCACCCCAGAAAACGGCTCAATCGATCTGGCAGATTATTTTTTTGAAGTGTTCGAAGATTTTTTTTTTTAAATCTATCGAAACCGAGGGACTCACGTTAGAATCCTGCTTGAGATCGGTTTTTTCTTCCACTAAAGTTGATATCTATGTCAAAAGTCGAGATAATACACACAGTTAGCTAGTTTTTAATAAAATATCCTATCAACAATGCCAATGAAGTTATTTTTATAATAATAAAGAAATGTACACGCGTATTAGAGGTACAATTTAATGTTTCACTATGTGCTCGATCACGATAGCTTATCTGACAGATAATGTCAACATTATCTTGTTTTTTAAGCGATTTCAAGTTATTACGTGATCTCCTTGAATTTTTAGGTTTAATAGTACTATTCAGATGGTAGGAGTCCACTGCTGGGGTTCGGCTGTGGTGCTACCACTGCATTACCAAACATAAGGTATGCCTAAGCAATATTGTGCTAACTAGCGAATGCAATCTCGATTCGAGATCGCGAATACGAGATCTCGCGAGATGAGAAATTACAATCTTGCGAGATTTCGGCATTTTCGAGATATCGGATAGTTTAAAAAAAATCAGTTTTTTATGGGATAGGGGGCAAACGAGCAGAAATTAGTAAGCGCTTACCACTGCCCATGGATACCCGCAACACCAGAGGAGTCACAAGTACGTTGCCGGCCTTTTAAAAGGGGATTAGGCCTCCTGTAACCTCACTCACTCGGCGTAAACACACGTTCACAACGTAAGTTTAGTTCACGCCGGTTTTCTGTGAGGCCGTGGTATCACTCCGGTCGAGCCGGCCCATTCGTGCCGAAGCATGGCTCTTGTAATTTAAGCAAAATAATGAGTGCAACGGCACAACTAAAACAATTACATAAACAAACAAGTTAATGACTATTTAATAGAGGGCGAGCCTATAGACATTAACCGAACACAAACTGGAAGCTGCTACTGAGAATTTCATAGAAAAACCCAATAAAAATCTAACACTTTGCTCGACCTAGGAATCGAAACCAAGACCTCTAGCGTAGCAGTCGCGTTTTAGACCACTAGACTTATAAAGCAGTTAGATACTAATAAGACGATAAGATTATTGAAATATTTACCGACCGACGACAAATACAGTAGCCAAAGATTATCAGCTAATTGTTATCTTTAATTAGTAACTACCTACTGATTACAAGGACTAAAATATTCAGTAATGTAAAATGAAATAAATAATTATGTTTTGAATGTAAGAAGCAAAAGAAGTATGCAAGAATCGTAGCAAATGGCGGTTAATAGTTTCTGCCTACCCCTGTGGGAGAAAGGCGTGAATGTATGTATGTATGACATTAAGTACATCTAAAAAAATCTAATTAAGAGCTCGGCGTGAGGATTTATGGCAATAGACTCGCCATGGTACCTAAATATGGGACCTTAACATACCGGCGAACTGTGGGTGTGTAAATCAGTACTCCTCAGCTTAACTCTTCGGGGATTACAGGCGTGATGGTATGTTATGTTACATCCAAAAATGGGTAGGTAACTAATTCAATGATATAGTGGTGTCAATTGCGGCTGCTGACCGTGATATCCTAGGTTCTATTCTCAAGTCTCATGGGGTCTTTATCGCTAAACTGTGACTTGTCACAATACAAAAACTGTAAAAAAAAATATTGTGTCGTTTCTATACAAATTTTACTTCTATTCATTTTTTTATGGAATAGGAGGGCAAACGAGCATATGGATCGCCTGATGGTAAGCGATTACCGCCGCCCATGGACACCCGCATCACCAGAGGAGTCACAAGTGCGTTGCCGGCCTTTTAAATAGGAGTACGCTCTTTTCTTGAAGGTTTGAAGGTCGTATTGGTCCGGAAATACAGCAGGCGAAAGTTCATTCCACAGTTTTATTGTGTGAGGCAGAATGTTTCTAGAGAAACGCACTTTTGTGGACTGCCAACCATTCAGATGATGGGGATGGAACTACTGCCGCGTAGAACGATGGCGGAAAGACGCAGCAGGGATCAATCCGAACAATTCCATAACATAGCGAGGCCACATCTTTACGCAGCGCCAAGGAGTCTAGCCGGTTTTAAATGTCTTGGCAGTCGACTATTCGAGTCGCTCTCCGTTGGATGCGGTCTAGAGGCAGAAGTTGGTATTGGGGTGCCCCTGCCCAGAGATGGACATTAATTCTTCGAATCGAAGGTGAGATTGCAACTTGTCTATAGATAAAGCTTATTTCACCATGTCTGAGTACATTATCTACTACCTATTCAAAGAATATATTTAAAAATAGAACAGAATTTCTATGAAGTTATTTGGAGTTGGTAAAACAGGCCCTTAGTGAAATAGGGGTCAAACGCAACCCTATGAATATAAAGAAATCAAAGAAGACTAGTTTGAAGCGTAGCGTAGGTTGTATGACAAGTTTTGAAAATCGAACACAAAAGTTTGTTTGGTCATCGGTAGTTCTTAAAAAAAAGAGTTGCCGAGGTGTCTATTCATTCAGCCTAATCTTATATAACATCTAACAAAATTGGCGGTATCCATAATAATTAGAAACAGTCGTATTATAAAAATAAAATCGTAAATGTAATATTTTTATCACAGCGAGATAAATAAATTGTTATCGATAGCGATAACAGGTTATAGTGGCAATAATACAAGTGTGCATGAAAACTTAAGAAAACTGGAAACGATGTTGGCTTAATAGGTATAATACTAGACCCTAATTGGTGACCACGAATGTTCCCTAACGGGTGTTGCAGGATTGTTCTGGGATGTTTTTTTAAGAAGATAGTGCCTCCATTTGCCGATAGTTGCCACCGGGTCTTAGTGCGTAAAAATCCAACACTCCACGGCCTAACTCCGAATATTAGTCGCCTTTTCAATATTTCCCCCGTATACAATAAAAACTTTCTGACGATTTTTTTCTAGATGACCTAGATAAGATACAACATTTATAAGCAGCAGGTAAGCAGCAACCGCGGCCCATAGACGTCAGCAACACTAGTGGTAACACTAGTGATGTCATCTTGACACGTCAGTTGTTAAGTCTCCTAGCAATTTCTCTGGCTACATTGCCCTTGAAACCAAAACACAATACTGTTAGCACATTATTGCTTTGCGGTAAATTTTAGGCAATCCGGTAGTAATACACCAGACGAACGTCTTACTTCAGCATTGGAGACCTACGGTCCTTCTCCTTTAAATTTTTCTATGGGTTTTCATTAAATAATGCCAGTGGTGCCAGCGTTTATCGCTCACCAAACTACTGTTTGAGTTAGTATTTACTTCACGATCTACTTCTATACGCGATATCAAAGGACTATTATAGTATACTGGTTTCTGACACTTCGGTACGCGAATATTAGATATTGAAATAATACTACCTACTTTTTACGGATTTTATCTCGTTGTATTGATATTATTTATTTTCCGACGTTTCGGATCCTTTACAGCATCCATGGTCACGGGTAGACTAAGTTGTTGGACGTCATAATGTTGCAATTACTAACAGCTACCTTTTTGTTAATTATTGGCGATCCGATTCACGCAGGACGCAGTTTTGGGCTTGGATTTTAATTCTCTATTGAAATTTGGATGTTTTTTAATTTCAATAGCCCCGCGAATCATCCTGGGAAGGAATCGGTTTTCTTTTGCGAGGACTTGTGGTTTATCAAATCTGATGTAAAGTAATATTAAAAAAATATATATTTCAATGACTATTATAGTAATCTTAAAGCGCCCTCTATTATTAAGTAATGCGAAATGAAAAGTATGAATGAAAATAAAATCCGTATTAAATAAGACAACTATTATAATCTAAATTCCACAAAATACTTTATAATCTGGCAATATTGAAGAATTACGCATGTTACTTGTTCGAATAATAAAAATAAATCGAATCACTCGATATGTTTTTATCTGTAATTACCAAAAATTCTCGATAACGGGTGAGATATGAAATGTAATGCATACAGATAACATCATACATGTCAGGATGTAGATAATCTATGAATTGATGATTTATTTTCGCTAATCTAATTACGAAATAAAAATCCAATGTTAATTTGATTAGGACATGTTTAATCACGTATACACCTAAACCTACCTATTAATATCTATTAATTTAATAATTATTATTTCCTCATATTTTCCTTTTAGGAAGTAACCTATTACCTAGTAACCTGTCAATAATAGAATCATATATTGATTCTAATTTTGACAGGATTTTTCATAAGTTGGGAAAAATAATGTTTCTTTTCTTATCCAATAGATGTCACCAGGATGCCAAATTTTAGTAGGAAGCTGACTTTAAAATACTTGGAAAATGATGATGGCAAAAGAAATAGCTATTGATAGTAGAAATAAAACTGTCTCAATGATCTAGGTTGTGGTCACGAGCTGGAGTGAGCGTAAGGTTTGATTGACAGCTTTAGGAAATTGTTATCGAGTTCTGCAATAAAATTCTTAGGAACAAGTCGAAGGCTACCTTCAACATACCAGCAAACTAAGTAATAGGTGTACCTAAATTAGAACTCCCCTGCCTAACCCTTCTGGGATACAGGCTTGATCATAATATTATTACATTTTATTGATACTAGTCTTCCTAGTTACAGTACCTATGTATGTGACGGTTTGCGCGTAAGAGGATTACCTATATATGATCAAACTAAGTAATAAGAATCTCTTTTTCCAAAATAGCAATGATTTGACACCACAATATTTTACATATAAGTATAAAATATCGATATTATGAACTATGTGCGTTTGATTACACAAATATTCAAAGTTAATTAACGTAAACATAATTGGTAGTTACGTATCATTGGTTTTGTAAGCTTCGTGTCTAATTAGCGTCACGTGTTAGGGGCGATAAAGCCATTTTGTATCACTGTTGGCGGGAAAAAGCTTTCCATTTTTTTTCTCTAATGGATTAACACTTTTCTATGGTTGGTTAGTGTTGCAATGATTTGTGTAGTCATGCAATTTATTATTAATTTATTACTATGAAGCTTATATATCAAAGAAACACTAATTTAGATGCTGATTATTGATTAAAATTATAGATGTACCTACTTATCTATTTGAGATATTGAAAATTTAATTTTATTCGTTTTCATCTCCGTTTTTCTTGTAGGTACTTAATTTTTTTTAATATTAATTTTGGTTTTAAACTTTTGAATGTTAGAAGTCTACTACTGAGTTCGTTTAGGATGGTAGTTTTTCAGTTTAGGTAATGTAAACAGTGGACTTGATAAACCCGTGAGTGATGAGTTGATGACACTGGTATTGCTGTCGTCTAAGTACATAAAGACTGCGGATGCCGCTTACCATCAGGCGATACGTAGTTTTATTTATTAACTACCTAACTATAATAAAAAAAATACTGGGTAACTCAATATATCAGGGCATTACTTTTAATTGCTTATTTATGCAAAATCGCCCTTTAACGTAAATCGCTCACGGTAAATCAGCCCCTTACTAGTTTAATCTGCGATTAGATTCAAAGTGCAGCAAACGGCCAATTAGTCGGTGTGTTGTTTGTTTGTTAACGGACGGGGCTGCATCCCCCAACGTTTGCTAACGAGATGGCTAATTAAATAGATATTGATGTCAGATATGGTTTGGGTGAGTTTTTAGATGGGAATAACTGTCTGCCTCATTAGTGTAGCACAACTGCTATGCTAGAAGTCCTGAGTTGTCGATTCCCAGGTCGAGCAAAGTGTTATTGGGTTTTTCTATGAAATTCTCAGTAACAGCTTGGAGTTCAGTTTGCCTGGTTTTTTTATGGATTAAGTCGGCAAACGAGCTGACGAGCCACTTGATGGTAAGTAGTCATCGTCGCCCATGGACACCTGCAACACCAGGGGAGTTGCTGATTCGTTGCTGACCCTTAAAACCCCCTACGGACTGCAGACTGCCAGAGCTGCAGCAACCGAGGGGAACTGGCTCTTAAGTGCAAAGTCGAAACACACACCAAAGTGCTTTACGACAGACTCTAACGTAAAGGTGGTCACCAGTCAGACCCCAAGTGGTCCTACAACCAAGTAAGTCAGATATTTTCTCGCCTCTTACGGGATGCCTATCTGAAAAGCAGTGAGGAACAGTATTCTAACCCGCCCTCCCACGGGGTGAATGTGTTTACACGGGGTGAACACACGGGGTGGTTAATGGCAATAGGTTCGCCCCCTATGACACGGGACCTAAACATACCGTAGAACTGTCGGTGTACGCCCCTGCCTAACTTTTCGGGGAATACAGGCGTGGTGGTATGTTTGTTTGAAAACAAAATATATGTTCTTTAAAAAAAGACTTAATAGATTAGATACGTATGTCATAGACAGCTGGCTGAACAGGGTGGTTAAAATGGTGTGTCGATGAATCATTTATTGTAATTCATCATAAGTGAGCATTTTAGACTCCAGCGGCGTTTAAAATGTCATTGTCATTTTAAATGCCATTATTTTAATAAAATTGCTTATTTGTCGATTTGTTGAGACGTTGAGACAAGTATGACTCAATTTAAATATTGTCTAGATAAGATATTTGTACCTAATTTCATCTTTAAATAAGATCTCTTTTAAATAAGAACCTATATATATTTATTTAATCTGTGTCTATTATGAAAATTAAAAGAAAATGAATTTGTGCTTTCGAAATACTTAAGTAGGTAGGTAATAAGTAAGTTACGTAGTACCTACATACCTTACATAGGTTACGTAACGTAACCTAACGATCCACAGATTGAATAGAAAATATTAGTTTATTTAAAAACAAACCCTAATATAAAACACACGTAGATATTAAAAACTAAAAATGCCTCAAAACATATTCTTAAAAATAAAAATATTCAATAACTGAAATATATCAGTCATAAGATAGAAGCCTTTTTACCTAACATCTCATAAAAATATAGAAATGTGTAAACTTCACCCCACCGACATGGGGTAACTCAAAATGGTAATAAATGTGATGGGCGTGGCCTCCCCCGTCACGCCTACAGGGGATGAGCAGCCCTCCACGTCAATGGTACCGTAATGTAGGTACTTTGCCACTATAGGTACCACCGTACGCGACCCACAGTGAATATGAAAGCTTTTTATTGTTATAAAAGAAATTGTTTGTAGTTTTTTTTGGGCGTTTTATTTTTATTATAGGTTCTTACTATGATATTAGCTGTATTTTTTTGGTTAGGAGTCGTAGGATTTAAAGCATTTTTGATTTAGGTTGTTAAATACTTTTTGGAAGATAACCGTTTTTAAATGTCACTGAAATCAATGGTTACATACCAACAGAGTTCAGATAAGTAGGTTACTAGATAAAAATCATAATTGTAAGTAAGTAGTATAAAGTTACTAAATAATTAAAATTCTATGGGGTTATTTAATTTATAATTATACCTACAGGTTTATACCACATTGTTATGGTATATCAATGGGTTAATTTATTATAATAAGCACCACAAGCGAAAATAATAGCAAAAATATCAATTCACAGAAATATAGATAGACATTTATTAAGTTATTTTAGTAAAGGAAAAATTCAATTGCGGGCAGGATTCGAACCCACGTCTTCTGGTTGGATACACCAGACGCTCTGACCTCTAAGCCACCGAGAACCCTACCCGCCTGATTGAAGTTTTGCCTTCACATTCTGAATTTACGTCATAAGGTAGACATTTATTTCCCGGAACATATGTTACAAAGTCATTCATCTTGAGTTTGAATCCAGGGCACGTACCTACCTAGATCTGACTTTCCTAAGCCTGTATACTTGAAAGAATTTGATGCCCGAATCCTACAATCCGCACTTCGTCAGGGTGGTCGACTAGCCTATAGCCTATCAACTCTCACTCTGAAAGAAGACCGTACCCAACAGTGATACAGTAAAAGACGACACGATTGGCGCAGCGGTTGAGCAATCGGCTTCTGCGCTACGTGTTGTGGGTTCGATCCCCACACGGAGCAAATATTTGTATGATCTACAGGTACTTGTTCCGGGTCTGGACGTTTGTGTATGTGAGAATTTGTGTTTGTAAACGCACCCACGATACAGGAGAAAATCCTAGTGTAGGGCAACGTTAAAAAAAAAAATGTTGATTTTGAACAATAATTATAAAAATTAAAATTTGAATACCACTTTCACTGCCGAGTTATTTTTTCAACATTATCTTTTTTGTCACGAATTTTAGGCAGCCGCGTCCTATTTTACTAACACCACGCTAAAATAAAGTATAGACTACATAGTTTAAAAATAATGCAACTATGCATTACACACAAAAACCCACATCCCAAAAAATCTATTATTATTTTCGAATAGCTTCTTTTTCATCAGCAGATTAAATTCGTTCCAACAATAGAGTTGCACCCTACGTCCCCACATTACCCGTATCGTCCCCAATCATTGCCACACGCGAAAATGAATTATTATAGAGTTGCCAGCGGGCGGGGTGGTGTAAAATGAAAGGGGGCGTAAGGGGCGTACCGGATATTGGTCGTATAAATAAATTAGTAGAATGCCGAAGGAAATGTTAATTTGGAGTAGTTGCGGCTATTTATTTTAATAATTTATGGAGTTTTTAATGCCTACTATAACATGAGTATCTATATACTTATCTGATAAATAATCTTCGTGGTTTTCTATAGGTAATATAATATTCAGATTAGGGGGTAAAATTTGTGTGTGTGTGTGAAAATTATTTGTATGTTTATTTTTTTGTACTTTATCTAGACAATGTTAGTGTAACCGATTCGCCCAAAATATTTAAGAACGTAGATATTAAAAAATGTACATAATTATAGGTATAGGTAGAACTTCATCATATTCTGTAAAAATATTTTTTATCATATTCTGTTGTTCATGGTAACAAAATAGTCTGTCGAAATTTATTGAAATGTTTAATTTAACATAACAAAACGGTAACTAATTTACTTTGTAATATCTAATTTGCAATGAAACACATCGTCATTTAAAAATGGCGTTACCTACCTCATTTAAATAATTCAACACTCGCCGGTCGAACGTAATTTAAATTCAAATCAAATAAATTACATATTTATTCACAAATTTAACTTCGTCCGAGGTGAGAAAATAATATACAACTGGTTAAAATAAATCAACATTCTGAACTAGACTAAGATTAAATGCTTACATTTTTCTAGTAAAACAGAAAAAAGGTTCAATACGGCTTTAACACTTTGGTATTTTTTTTTCTAAATGTTTAGTTGATCACGCAAGCTTTCCTTCCTATCGTGAGGCTACTGTTAGTGTTCGAACACTTCGAACAACTATTTTTTTTACTTGTTCCAACAACTTTGTATTCATAATCTATTTTAGCTAAGTATATTTTTTTTTTACTATTTTTATGTCAAGACCTGTCAATATTTTTACCAAGAATATATTATTTTAGAAAAAAGACAAAATAGGTATTAAGGATGTGAAAAAATAATTACATAATTACAGGCCGAAAAAAATCCCTGTCCATTCCGTACGAAAAATAAAAGTAACCCTAACATTACTTCTTGTTTTTCCAACAAACTAAAATTGATTAGGATTAGGCAACGCAAAGATCTACATAGATAAGATTATTGCACTGGTTTTTTTTAACATTCCCAACATGCAATGATGTTGTTTCGTAATTCCTAATTCTACAAAATATTAATCGCAGATACGCATGATATCAACACATGTTATCGAAGGACTGACATTGTAGATAGGCCTAAAGTAGCACGCGACGTTTACAACATTTTCTCATTTTTCTACATAATTCTCTTGTCATTTTATTACCCTCATCAAAAGAGAGGCGGGTAAGATAAAAAAGTTAACCCTAAAATGCGACGGAAAAGTTTTTACTAATAGGTACTTACTTGCGATAATCTTTTTTATTTTCACAGTGACCGCCTTCTTTTCGTTAAAACTGAGGGTACCTACATTTAAAATAAAAACAAGTAACAGACGTGGGTGCTAATTACAATTGTATAAGGTTAATGACTTGTAATTAAGAACTCCAATTAAGTACTTAAAAACTTCTGAATTGTTTTATGTTGAAACACTTGATATGATAGTCGTATCCGCCTGCGTAACAGGTGAATATTAAAAAAAACAAGGAAAGTTAAACAAAAACTTACCTATTTACGTCAAAATCCAAACTTTCAACAGTTAACGAAGGCACTGACTGTGAAACTTGATAATGCACTCGAAAATAATAATAAAAAATAAACGTTAATTATCCGCGATCGATCACACGGCACGAACTAGACACGACTGAGGCGTTCTATCAACAATTATCTTATCAAATAACACGTTAATCAAACGTTTATTATAATCATAGTCCGAAAAATCCTATTTCGTTGTGTACTTAGGCCTTTTTGATGTTGAAAACACTGCACTTCGGATAGTCTCGTGGGGCCGACGCGAGCGCTGGCGAGGTTCGTGCCAGACTGCCGCATCGCGTCGCCCCTCGCGTCCCACGCCCCACCCCCGGTTGAATTTTCAGGTAAAAAAAAACGGGAAAACATAGATGACATTTCTATTTATTATCTATTTGGCGACAGTTTTTAGTTACCTGTTTGCAGTAGGCTGAATGTTGGTGGTCTTTGCTCGTTTTGTTTCGTCATTTTATGGCCATTCCTTTTGTTTTGTGGGCGTTGCTTGTTTGGCGCTAGGCACGTGCTATTATTGTTTTCTATTATTTATTAGGATTCAATTTTTTATTGATGGAGTTAATTATTTTGGTCGGTTATTTTAATCCTTAATTCTTATTGAGTAATATTTTTTCCACTCAAAAATTATTACCTATTAGATATTTTCCTCCAGCGGTTCTGCTCGTGAAGGGTTAACTTTATTAAACACTATATTTTTCTTAATAATCTATTACAAAGCTGACATTTTTATTTGACTTCAGCTTTTTTGAATAATTTTATTTAAAAACATTGCTATGGGCTAGGATTTTTTCATTTTCATTAAACTGACATTCATATGGACAATGACAATACATGGATTAATAATAGTAGGTACCTACATTATTAATCCATGTTGTTAATATTTTTGTTCGATAGTTAGGTCAGTGTAGATAATTTATGCCATCGATTATATTACAAAAAAAAAACGATATTCTTTAAAATGAAAAATATGAAAGATGATGAAGTAATATAGCAACGGCATGTTTAACCATGAATTTGCATTTGAAGTCTTTGCGTACCGAAGGTTGTTATGTAGGTAACTACTTAGCTTCTGCGCGTTTGTCTGCGTGGACTTCAGAATTGTGTCCGTCCCAGATAAAAAGTACCTAGCCTATGTATTATTCCTATAATCTATCTCTATGCCAAATTTCATGCAGATCCATTCAGCCGTTCTGGCGTGAAAGAGTAACAAACATCCATACTCACAAACTTTCACGTTTATAATATTAGTAAGGATACTTTCGACTTAAAAAATATTAAAAATAAAAAAATTTGATTTAGAAGTACCTAATATAATATATTTTAGGAAAGTAAAAATTCAATCGCGGGCAGGATTCCAGACGCTCTAACGTAAATTCGGAATGTGAAGGCAAAATTTCAATTAGGCGAGTGGGGGTTGCGGTGGCATAGAGGACAGAGCGTCTGGTGTATCCAACCAGGAGACGCAGGTTCGAATCCTACCCGCGATTGAATTTTTCCTTTACTAAAATAACTTAATAATCTTAGCATGGAAAATGCAATAAAATCACAAAAAGTTTATACAATATAATCTCGTATTCCATAAATACTTTTGTTTTTAAAACTATCTTTATCATTTGAAACGAAAATGTCATACAGATTTTCTTGGTATTGCCGAGATGTCAGACTAGAATCTTGTCAAAAAAATCTTAGTCATTGGACAAAAAAGAATTAGTGTCACTTTCTAGACAGTGGGATTTACATCATTATTCGCAGTACAACATAAAAGCTCATTGTAACATTTGAAAAAGTTTGTGATAATAATTATCTTTGTCAGTGTTGGTAGCATCGTCGCCTTAATCCACCCTTTCATTAACAGGTTAAAAACAGTAAAAATGGCGCGCGAATGGCATTTTTTTTAAATCGTGTAAAAAGGTCGGATTATGAAATACTTAAAACTGTCTATGGAATGGGTGTTTTTTTTTAAAGATAACGTAACTACCAACTATAATCTTTTGCGTTCTCCAGTATTGTTAAGTATCGATTCCACGTTATGTTACCTAAACGTAGTTGGAAAATAATTGATAGTTAGTTAATCTGACAAAACATCAATAAATCCCTTGAGAGTCACCTGGACCAATTGGTCCAAAAACAATAGATTTTTTATTGTCTAAAAAATGATGCTCGCGTTATTTATATTTTTCATTTCAAAATAGATGTAAGTTGAGCATTTCGGAGTCGCATATTTTCTTAGCTACAAAATAATTTTGCATTATATGTAATTATTTCTCATGCTTATTATTTATTGAAAACTGACCTATGAGTAGCTTCTCCAACATAATTTTTTCTATAAAAATTTCCGACTTTTCTAGTAGTTTAGTTAGTGTAGTGGTCCCAAGCGCGACTGCTACACTAGAGGCCCTGGGTTCGTTTCCCAGTTCGAGCGTACCTAGTGTTTTTCTGTGAAATTCCCAGTAGCAGCTCGAAGTGTGCCTAACTAAAAGACGCAGGTTCGAATTCTGCACGCGATCGAATTTTTCCTTCACTAAACTAATTTATTTTTTTAAGTTCAATAAGTTTTTTTTATTACAAAATAACAATATAATCAATAAACTGACGGATATTCTCAGAAATCAGTTATAATTTATTTCGCATTGAATGTGCAATTCTTTAAACATAACATGGTAAAAAATAAGTATATAGTCCCAATACATTTTACTGCTATTCCTCATTCCTTACGGCACGCAAAAAATAACTACGACTACCTACAATCACAGCACATCAATTTACCACAAATTGTCAAATTTCCCCATTGGATAATAAACTCTATTATTTGTAGATTAAATTAAAAATCAATTAAAGTGTAAATGTTTACGTGGCCGCATGGGAGAGCCATGCTTCGGCATGAGTGGGCCGGCTCGAACGGAGTGATACCAAGGCCTCACAGAAAACCGGCGTCAAACAACGCTTACGTTGTGTTTCGCCGAGTGAGTGAAGTTACCGGAGGCCCAATCCTCTTTTAAAAGGTCGGCAACGCACTTGTGACTCCTCTGATGTTGCGTGTGTCCATGGGCGGCGATAATCGCTTACCATCAGGCGATCCGTCTGCTCGTTTGCCCTCCTATCACATAAAAAAAAGAAATTTCATAGTTTTGGAGACCAAGATGTATTGTTGGTACATAAAATAATAGAGTAAGTAGGTAATATAAATGACTTACAAAATAGTATCTATATCTATATTTTTAATAAAATTGTAACAGACCAATGTCTGTACATTATAGATATTAAGGAAAAACTAATATTGGGAGTCTTTATTAGAGCAACAGAAGACAAAAAACAATTTTTAGAATTTTTGTCCGTCTGCCTGTCTGTACACGAATAACGCAAAAACTACTGCATGGAGTTGAATGCAGTTTTCACCAATTTATTACTATAGGTCTAACTTCAAATCTGAGGCATGTTTCATCCTGATACGCTGCCTAGAATCGGACTTAAACTTGAGTAAAACTGCGGGAACAGCTAGTCTTAAATAAAATACAGCTTAATACTATCATATCGAATCGTACTTCCAAAACTATGTCAATATCTATAGGTAGAGGTTCCTATAATAAAATTGTCGGGCCGATGTCTGTACATTATTAAATGAAAAGTAATATTGTCGGTCTTTATTAGAGCAACGGAAGCCAAAATATCATTTTTTAGAATTTTTGTCTGTCTGTCTGTACGTTAGTACGCGCATCTGGCAAAAACTGCATGGAATTGAATGCAGTTTACACCGATGTATTGCTAGAGGTCTAACATATAATCTTAAAATCATGTTTCATCTTGATACGCCGCCTAGAATCGGAGTTATAGCATGGTAATATTTTTGGGACGTGAGTGAAACTGCGGGCAATAGCTAATTCAATAGAAAAATATGAATAGATACCTCCTTAGTATCGATTTACTACTTATTTTGACAACATTGACTGACGTTGCTCGCAGGTCAACGCTACGGGCTACGAGCTACGCTCCAAGGACGTCTACGAAAAAAATAAATGTCCATGCATCTCTTTTGTTTTAAAACCAGCGTAGTAGCGATGCGCATGGCTGCGTTGCTACGCTGCTACGAGTTCAAGTCGGCGTTCGAACACCTCTCCATGGTCGAATAGTTTACTTACAAAAATGAATAAGTATCTATTATTTTTTATTTTTTTTTATTGATTTGGCTGACAACCTATTGGTCTCATGGGCGACTGCTGTGCTAGAGGTAGCGGGTTAGATGTTCAGGTGAAGTAAAGTGATATTATAAATAAATGTATTTTCTTTCTTTCTTTCTTTATATTGGGTTCTTCTATGAAATTCTCAATAGCAGCTCGGAGTGTGCTCGATTAGTGGCAAAAGGCTCGCCCCCTATTACATCGGACCTAAACATCGGTGAACTGTGGATGGACATTTGTAGGTACTCCTCTACTTCGGGGAATACAGGCGTGATGGTATTTTAAGTTATGTAATTAATTTTATTAATACGCACATGACTTCGAAAAGTCAGAGGCTCGTACCTTGGATTCGGACTCGAGACCTTTGACTTGACAGTCCAATGGTCACATCACTAGGCTATCACTACTTATCTACACTTAAAAATTTCTAATGGCTAGAAATTAAAAAAAAAAGAAAATCCATGGGCCCCACAGACTGCTCTCCTAATTGATATGGGCGCCATAAATTATGTAAAGATGGCTACCGAATCGTAACTTAACTATATCGTTAAAGGATTACGTCATAAAATAGCCTGTAAAACCAAGTATAGGTACTTAGATTGGAAAGCCGCTTCTGTGAACGTGTTTTGATCGGGAATTGAACCTATATCCTCTTAGTAAAGATCACGATTTTCCAAATTTTATTAATATTTTTTATGGGCTAACGCGTCTCGTCGTGACATAATTTTGTCGACGCATTATCTCATTTCCAGCCATTAAAGATTAACATGCGCGCTGCAGTATAATTTAGTCGTTGCATCGTACCGAGACATTCGTTCAAGAAGAAAATAATGTGTCGATAAAAATATGTGGTAAGACGCACGTTAGCCTTCGTTGTTTCCGAACGGGTGACGTCACGATTGCGAACCTGTAATGGTTTTAAATTGTTCAAAGACATCCCATGTGACATTTTTATTCCTAAGATAACCCGAGTAAAAAGTAAAAATATCTGTTAATATGTTCAAAAAAATTATCATAACATTAATTATTTTCAACAAAATAGTAACTTTGTAGAAAGTTGTTAACAAACACATGCATTCGTTACTGACCACCGACCGAATTCAAATTTCGAACACCGTGCGTGCCTACTCAAATGTCATAAGATTCACACCTGTGTTTAATGGCTTAAGATTTTAAAATTTGCTAAATGAAAATAAGCTTTATCAAAAGGGTCCGCGGCTTACTTTGCCTAGTATTATTTCGTTGTTGCTACGTTTCATTTTGAAGGGCTCAGGTGGTAAATGTCATTGGTTTTGTCCCGCTAATGAAGAAAGATTAATATGGATAAGATTAATGTGGAATACAGTAGAATTACAAATATTTTGCCATTAATGTACCCAATTACTTAAATGACTAAAAAACTGACGTCTTAGTAATAGGTATAATATGTAGGGAGGTACTGTAGTTAACGTATATAATCAGTACGATCATATTTGTTTGACAAGTTTGAAAAAGTCTCAAGTCTGTTAAAATGATATGAAATATTTGACAATCAGTGTATTTTTTACATAGGTCTTTGTCTGGCATACAACTGTGATAAAATTATATTGTGATGTTAGACATATAGGTATTTCACGTCATTTAGTTAGTTTTATTTTTAGACTAGCTTCTGCTCGCGACTTTGTCTGCGTGGTCGTCAGAATTGGGTCCGACCTGGATAAAAAGTAGTCTATGTGTTATTCCAAACTATCATCTATTTCTGTACCATATTTCATCCAGATCCGTTCAGCCGTTCTAGCGTGAAAGAGTAACAAACATCCATACATCCATACTCACAAACTTTCACGTTTATAATATTAGTAAGGATATAATATTAGTAAGGATTTTGTGATACACAGATACAATCTTCATCTTTGAAGTACCTACTTAGGTACTTACAGATAAGTGTATGGAATTTTCAAATTGGCAATAATGTACAGTTAACATTCGGTATTTAATTTATAATAATCTTTGTGTCAGAATAATACTCTCCAATAATACAGACGTGTCTATACTAATCGTTCATGACCTTTCGGCGTGCACCCAAAGCCAAACTGTTCCACGTTTAAATATCTTTTTTTTTCTAGTTTTCAGTGCGTCGGTGTCCAGGGACACTGGCATACAGCCTATATTTATGTGGTGCCGCGTAATTTATTTATTTTTATTTATTCACCGCACTATTACAGTCGGTATTGGACTGAGGTTTATGGTACGAGAAACTAGAACTACGAAATAGAATTATATTTTTTACGTTCGAATTAACTGTAAGACCACAAAGGTTTGGCACACTTTATAGGTAGTTTGTAGAAAAAGCAGAAGAACACCCATGAATAGCACGTACTAATTATACAACAACGCAATTTGTAGTAGATAGGTACAACAATTTAGGCCTGGAAATCGACCTTAAGATCCATAGGCCAGCAGCCATGCTTACGTACCCTATAAACAGTAGTAGATTCAAGGGAAATGTGGAGAGAGGGGCTAATTTCCCCAAGTAACCTCCAAAAGCATCTGAATTTACTCCTAACAAATCTTAAACTTGATGTTACCCTACTTTCTTAGTAGGTATTAATCTCTACCAAACTGAAATCCTGGTTGCACCATCGCCTCCAGACCTATGACGCAGTGGAGTATAATTACGAATTACGATAACGTCGGTTTATTAACAGACACTATCGGATCCATAATTAGTAATTCATAGCAAAAACATGGTAAACGGAAGTCGACTACATATCGTCAACATTAAATAATATCTTTAAAAGATGTAAATATAATTATAATTAAGCACCAATTTAGATATTATGTACGTAGTCTATGTCCTCCACCAAGGTCCAATCGATGTCTACCTACCAAAATTCATCAAAATTTGTTTAGTGGTTTAGGCGTGAAAGTGTAACAAACAGACATACTTAGTTACTTTCGCGTAATATATACCTATCTATCACCCGCGGTTTCAAACGTGAATAATTGTATTATTCTTTCTATAGGCCCCCCGCGGGGCCCTACAAGCCGGGGACCCTGGGCCTGTGCCCCTTGTTATGGTAAAGGCGGAACTGACTCACATCCCAAAGTACTTTTTGAAACAAAATATAGCATTATGTATTTTTTTTATGGGATAGGGGGGCAAACGAGCATGCGGATCGCCTGATGGTAAGCGATTACCGCCGCCCATGGACACCCGCAACTTCAGAGGAGTCACAAGTGCGTTGCCGACCTTTTAAAAGGGGATTGGGCCTCCGGTAAGCTCATTCACTCGGCGAGACAACGTAAGCGTTGTTTAACGTTGGTTTTCCGTGTGGTATCACTCCGGTCGAGCCGGCACATTCATGCCGAAGCATGGCTCTCCCATGTAAAAAATGTTCTTCAAGTTCTAATATAGGTACCTATCAATCTAATACTTACTTACCAAATTTCATCAAAATAGCATCAGTGGTTTGGGTGTGAAAACAAGGTGTGTAACAGATGGATAAAGTTTATTTCGCTTACGAATACTTTTTTTGAGTATAATTGTTATGGATATTGACAGTCAAATTAATCCTACATAATAAACTAAGCAAAATTTTATCATAACAACAAAACTTGGCACAAAACATAATAAAAACATGCTCACACCGTAACGGGCAACGTGCGTGAAGATGAACAATTAAACGGGTTATGACAAACACATTGACCTATCGCCTATGAGGTCACGGACCGTATTTTTCATTAAATTTTGACATAATTATAAATATCATTATGAATACGGAATTCGGGCGAGGTCGCACAGTTAGCGTAGAGCTCGTTCATCGCTTAAGCTTAGTTTTTTTTGGGAAGTGTCATGCTTAGTCCGTTCAGGTGACTAAAAAGGTTACCTATCTACATTAAATAACTCCTACTTGTAAACGATAGCAGATCATCAGATCAATTTATCAATTTATGTAAATCGATTTATGAAAGGTATCTATCCAGCAAAGGTGTAGTTTTAACACCGTTAGGGGTACTTAGGTAATTTCTCTAGTTAAATGGACTCTTGCCAATTTGCAATTAGGTACTTACATAAGTAAAATTAGTTAATAAGTAACAAAAAAAAAACTGCATGCTTTTGATGAATGGGCGAAACATTAAAATAAATCAAATAAAATATGGATTAATTTTTTTTTTAAAGCTTACTAGCAATGTGGGTCGCACATTACTAGTATTCTTGTTAACCCCTCGTGCTAAGCTAAATGCTTGTGTTACGAGTGGGTTCACGTCGGTAGTGCAATGGGTGGATTTCGAACCGGCAACGACATGATCGCAAGTCCGACGTCCTAGCCATTAGGCTACCGCCGCTATACAATTTGTAGCATAGACCAAAATTATACATAACCAAGTACTTATTTATTAGTACATAGAAAAAGGTCTAACATATATTTAAAGGACTTGGAATATGTCATACTCGTATTATCAAATCTTAATCAGCATTCATAATAAAGCCACAATTGTTTTACGCGAACAGTGAAACCTCGCTTCCCATCCCAATACGGCACACAACTAACCTACAGACGAAAACTATAAAAAGCCGACGCGAACGCCTTCGCGACTTTAAATACAACAAAAACAACCTTCCAATACATTGCTCGGTCGAAAAGACGAATAGAAAAATAATTCAAACTAATCACGCGATGTGTGGCAAAGTATTAATAACCATAGTGCGTGGCATTCAAATTATAAAGGTCAATAATGGAATCCCGCCGCCCGGAAACGTATAAAAAGCGCGGCAAAACTTTTTCAAACTCGAAACGTTGAATGGACGTCATTTTTTACTTCGGTTAGGGATGTCGCAGTGAAAAATGATATAATTTATATCGTTTGGTAGCGGCTACCCGTTTTGTTCGACAAAATACAAGTAAAAAATTTTAAAAATATGTATATATTACAACATTTTTTACTCTTTTTACTACTAATTTAAAATGTTTCCTTATCAACGCGCGGTGCGATGCGACAAAAGGTTTAGTGTCGTGCCTTAATATGCAATTGAAATTATCGATAGCGACATTTTTTTATATCATAGGTCAAACTTTCGTGAGTAATAATAGAAACTACTTTTATAGCGTCAGCCAATAAAAAGTATGAAACTAGATCATAAATACCGCAGTCCGTGACAGGATTATAAATCAATCGCTCAATCACTGGTTTCTTTTTGCACAGTGAATGAAAGACTAACGTTGAGTTTCATAAGAAAGTAATTGTTTTTTAATTTAACCGCAATATAAGTAACTTCTCATTAATAAAACGCATCAGTAATTGTAAAGTGTTAAGTTTTTATAGTGTATAACTGCTTAGATGAGTTAGTAGTTACTCGAAGGACACAGTTAATATACCTAATCAATGTTTTTCTAGCTATAATAGTGATTTCATCGGTAATTTATTACTTACTACTTATGAATCAAATTATCCATTATAGTTTTATTATTTTATTACCTATTGAAAGTTTGCAAAAAATCTTTTACGTAACTTTCTAAAAATACACTGCCTATACTATTATGTAGGTACTTATAATTTTATAAAAGTAATGAATTAGTTATTTCCATTTAAAAAGGTGTTTCTTTTAATAAGGGTTCAATATGACTTGTCGATATTTAACTCCATCCCTACAACACACACACAAACAAAGAAACAACACAAATCAAAGCGCGCGCGTTGTACGAGCGAGAATGAAATATTCAAATTTGGAAGCTGATTCCGTTTATGGCTACTTAATTTGGGTGATTCGATTTGAATATTTAAAAAAGGTACGAAGGAAAAAAATGCTCGGCCATAGACATTCCATGAGCGAGTGGACACGGAGGTTTTAATGTAGCAGATTTTGGGTAATTTATTGTCTGTGAGCGGTTTGTAAGATCGCTGAGGTGAAGTTCTCGTGATTGAGTTCTGGATTCGGATGGGTTGTTAAATGGATGATGTGTACGTTTGGTTCTAAGAACTAGGGTTTGAGTTAATGTTATTTATTATACGCATACGTAGTAATATTTTGATTGGATTGTGGTTATTTAACCGTTTTGTGATCGAGTAATTTGTTAGTCACGCTATTCTAACCGCAAAAAGGGCCATAAAAGGGAAAATTTGTATGACCAAAGATCAAAATCCTTTTATTTGATAAATACAAAAGTAGAACCTACGAACTATTGTCCTTAGGACTCTTAGGATAGCACGTATGCCTCGGTTCTTCGTAGTTTAAAAATCTTAAGAAAAAGCATACTTATATCTACCTATCTACACGCTTCCGCTTCTGATACTGTGATGTCAATAAGTAGGTATAGTCTCGCCTGCAGTCTGCAGTCTGGCTACATGGGATCTTTGCTAAACATACCGGCGTACTGATATGTCTGGTTTATCCTTTCGGAAGTTTTGGGTCGAACATTACACTTTTGAGGTGTTAAGTGAAGGTCATAGTTCTCCGAATTGAGGTCTGTTTGATCGTTTACTTTCTTATGTCATTCATAATACACATCAGCATGTGTATTATGAACCATACCTGACGTTTCTCTCTTATGTCGTCAATATCCGTGAGAATTATGACGTATTTCTTTGTTAGCTCGACCTTGATAGAGTATTATTTATTTATTCCACGTGACTAGTCGTGAATAAAACGTTTCTTCAACACTTGCTACTTGACCAGTGACAGTTTGGCTTATATCATCATTAACTTCATCCATTTGGCAATTATTTGCTTTTATCAACAAAATTATAAGATCATTTTCACACTCCAAGCCTATTAATACCAATATCTATAAACTATTATACTAATAATTTTAAGGATATTTAATTAATTAATGTTTAATTTTATTTAATATTCAATATCCTGTAAGGATATTTGTATGTAAGGAACTAAATATATAAAATAAAACAAATTTACTTCGAAAAACACACGACTTATAAGTCCAAATTAAATCGATGTCACCATCAATCCATTTACTGTCTCTTTGCTAAGCACGAGTCTTTTCTCAGAATGCTATGGATTAGTTCCTTATGGAAATATTTCCATGTTGGCAAAGCTCAATCGAAGCTTGTAAAGATGACTGCCTGATTCAAACCCCTGATTCAAACTCTTGCTCATCTCGCATCACTTCCGTATAAGCTTACTGTAGTCAAGTTCAAGAGGGATACCGGTCACTCACTTGCTCTTTTCCAAGTGTAGTCATTGTACGGTTCAGGAAAAATATACAGAGACACGAAATCGATGCAGTGAAAGATGTCTTGTTTTCTAAATTCTCGATAGAACTTCTTTTGTTAAGTAATTTCCTGTAAGCTGTGAAGTTACTTTAAATAAATAAATATTTTGTTGCATTTAGGGCACACCTACAGTTTGCTGGTTTGTTTTTAGGTCCCAAGTACATACATAGCATCATTCTTGTATTCGCCAAAATGTAAGGCAGAGGTTAACCAATTTACACTCATTGTTCGCCAGTATATTTCTAGGTCTCGTGTAATAGGGGGCGACGCTATTGCCATTAACCGGGCACAAATCCAGACTACGAGCTGTTACCTACTGAGAATGTGAATGTGACCTGAGGATCGAACCCAGGACCTCTGGCGTAGCAGCTGCGCTCAGGACCACTAGACCAATGAGGTGGCCCCAAGTAAGGGTAAGCGTATTTATCATTAAATAGCATAAATTCAAATTCCAAGCTGTTGGACTGAGATCCAGGACCCCAAGTACAGAAGCTGTTCTTAATAGACTAACACAGCAGTCAATCAAAAGTCAAAGAGGAGTCTTAGGGAATCAAAAATGGTCAACCATCCATATTTCAACTATGTTAAGTACAGTGTAATCGCACAGACTGAACGATTCACGCGGTTTTTTACTACCTAAGATATTGTAGTTTATTTTAGTAACCTGTCTAGAAAAGTAGCAGACACGGTCTACGTTTAATATCGACAATATTTCAACGTTAAACCAGTGTTGGATGACGCCGTGTATTGCGCCATAAGTCGATGGGATCAGTAAGAGATAGTGTTGTACCCTCTCGTAAAATATCGATACTTGGTATCGACAAATCGATGCGTGCAATTGATATTGCTTAAGTAGCTTGAGATGTTCAGTTTTATATAAGTAGGTACCTACTTTGTTTTTGATAAATGAAGGATTTCAGCGTCCTGTGTAAAATGCTAGATAGAAAATAATAAAATTTTAAATACGTTGCATTTTGCTTAATAGTTACATGTAAGTCCATACATTGTTTTGTTATAAAATATTATTTATTAACTATTTTTTTTTGAAAAAAACTTTACCCACACTAGGATTTTCTCCTGTATCGTGGGTGCGTTTACAAACACAAATTCTCACATAGGTAAACAAACGCCCAGACACGGAACAACTACCTGTAGATCATACAAATATTTGCTCCGTGTGGAGATCGAACCCACAACACGTGACGCAGAAGCCGATCGCTCAGCCGCTACGCCAAAGTGTCGTCAAATTTTTGTTAAATTCATTTCATTCGTATTCATAATTATTGATTGCTTAATGTAGCGTCATCGAAATTACCAGTACAAAGTAGTATTGCTAATATATTAATCTGAAAAACATCAATAAAAAATACACACAAGTACAAATAATACCTACTGTAAAATATACCTACCCAATAAAATTGTCCGGTAGGCTGTAAATGATGTTAAAAACAAGATAAATATTCAAGGCAATCAAGTCGTTTTATACGACCGCTTGCGTCGGTGGACGCGGAGCGAATGAGCAAAAAAGCGCGCGAGACGTTCATCTGACATTCAACGCTGGGTGGGGCCTGCCGCTCTCCGCCTCACAAATCGAGCACCACCATTGGTTCATTTAAAAATCGATTCCATTTTATAAATATGTAACCACTTTCATTTCCCAAGCGTTCAAACCGTTATAAGACACGTGCCGCGTAAAACAACTCTCGCCCTTATAATGACATTTAAAGAACTCAAATTCAAAAACCGAACAGCTAGAGTTGGGACGAATGCTATCGATAAAAACTCAATTGTTTTACCGACATGTCTTTGTGGTCTCTTTTGTTTTATTTAACGGAGAACAGACCCAAGATGTTTTTTTTTTGTTGGAATTATTTTTATTATAGGTCCGTGTAGGTAGGTCGGCATAAACAAGAATACGTAGGTGGGTGAAATTGTATCGGTAATAAATAATGGTGTATTTATGATTTATGGCGAAACGGGAGGGGATTGGGATAAAGATTATAGTGCTTACGTTGGAGCATATAAATAAGTAGATATTTAGACCTGCATGCGCTTCAGGAATACTTAGACAAGATGGCGGGATGAGAATAAGTATTGAATAGCTACCTGCTAAAACATACCATTACGCTTGCATTACTCGAACGGTTAGGCAGAGGTGTAGGTACCTACTAATGTACACCTACAGTTCACCATGTCCACCATGCACAGGTCCCACGTCCCATGGGGGCGAGCTTAATGCCATTGACAGGCACAAAACCAAACTTCAGGCTGCTACTGAGTATTTCTAAACTCCAATAAACTGCTCGCCATGGATAGAACCCAGAACTTATTAATAACCTAGAATATTTCAATAAATATAAGTACCTATTTAATAATAAAATTAATAAATCTAAGAGACTGCCTCGTTGGTCTAGTTGTCCCAAGCACAATTGCTATGCTAGAGGTCCTGTGTTCGATTCCCAGGTCAACCAAAGTATTATTGGGTTTTTCTATGAATTTTTCAGTAGTAGTTCGGAGTCTGGATTAGTGGTAATAGGCTCGCCCCCTATCACATGGGACCTAAACATACCGGCGAACTGTGGGTGTATCTAAACCTGCCTAACCCTTCGGGGAATACAGGCGTGATGTTATGTTAATAAATACCAACAAACCAGATATTACAAGCCATTACTGAAATTACTGGCCGGAGGCTACTCTATAGTTTAATTAGGTAAATGGTGGAATTGTTTCATCGCTGACACACAATAGATAATAAATGCAATAATTTTGTTATACTTAGCGATAACAATAGTATCGTTTTGTCTTTATTAATTTACAACAAGTATATAATAGGTTGTTCAATCACGCCTGTATTCCCTGAAGGGTTAGGCAGAGGCGCAGGTAGGTACCTACTTACCTACTAACACACCTACTACCTACTTACCTACTAATACACCCACAGTTCGCCGGTATGTTAAGGTCCCATGTAAAAGGGGGCGAGCCTATTGCAATTAACCGGGCACAAATTCCATACTCCGAGCTGCTACTGAGAATTTCACAGAAAAATTCAATAACTTTGCTCGACCTGGGAATCAAACCCAGAGCCTCTAGCGTAGCAGTGGTGTGTAATTTTTATCTTAACAAATTATACCTAAAATTTCATGTAAACATTCCTTTTTTTATGGAATAGAGGGACAAATCAGACTGATCGCCTGATGGTAAGCGATTACCGCCGCCCATGGACACCCGCAACACCAGAGGAGTCACAAGTGCGTTGCCCGCCTTTTAAAAGGGGATTGGGCCTCCGGTAACCTCACTCACTCGACGGAACACAACGTAAGCGTTATTTGACGCCGGTTTTCTGTGAGGCCGTGGTATAACTCCGGTTGAGCCGGCCCATTCGTGCCGAAGCATGGCTCTCCCACGTAATAACCACTTTATTGCGAACGAATTTTATCAATATTGGTAGAGCTTCTTCCTGAAATATAATAATATATCCTATAAAGGACTGCCTCATTATAAAAAATGCATATTGCATGTCAATAAAAATATATAATCACCTACCACAATCAATTATAGAATTAGCCTTTTCGCTATTTAAAAACAAATTATTCAATTTCTTGATTAATAAAAACTATTACAATGTTAAAGAATACTTGAAGGTAAGATATATAATACATAAATGTAAGTAGGTAGCTAATGCTTAATATTACGAACATAAATCTGTTTAGTTTTTTATATTCTTTATCTTTATATATATAATTCTTCTATGAGTGTGTATGTCACTGAACTTCTCTCAAACGACTGGACCGATTTTGATGAAATTTTTTGTGTGTGTTCAAGGGGATCTGGGAATGGTTTTGTCCGCTGTCCGCTGTATTTCGCTTTATACGTAGCGAAGCACGTACCGGGCCGCTAGTATTATATAGAGTCGATTTGCACGCCCTATGGAGCAGAATATGATGTACCCTGAAAACAAAACCAACACCTGTATTTTACAAACTACCATATTCCAATAAATAGTAAGTACATTTTTGATTTGATTTAGTGTAGTGGTCCCAAGCGCGACTGCTACACTAGAGATCCTGGGTTCGATCCCCAGGTCGAGCAGTGTTATTGGGTTTTTCTATGAAATTCTCAGTAGCAGCTCGGAGTCTGGATTTGTGCTCGGTTAATGGCTATAGGCTCGCCCCTATAACATGGGACCTAAACATACCGGTGAACTGTGGGTGTACTTGCATTAAGTACGCCTCTGCCTAACCCTTCGGGGGATACAGGCGTGATGGTATGTTATGTTATAAAAAAAACTTATCGTACATAAATTGTAAAAAGGTGAAAGCAACAATTGGTCCTTAGGGTACCGAAATATAAAGAAATACTTATTACCTACCAATTATTTGTGTTCTTAGAAAATTAAAGACTTATCATGTTACATCCTTGGTACCTACCTACACTAATAAATATGACAGGTGGTTTCCATACACAGTAGGTATAAAGCCACTCGAGGAGCAGTTTCGGCCCTGCGGCCGCGAAATGGCCCCTCAAAGCACTGTTATGAATATTACATTTCACCCCTCACTTGCTATTCATAGGGTTGGGAATTCACAATATCGATAGTCAAAAATGTCTCTGCTTCAGAAATATCGATATTGCGAAAAGCACACAGCTAGCCAGTGTGGAGTCATTTAGAATAAGTAAGTACCTATAATTAGGGGCTTGAAATATACCTTGATGTCTACTTACTGACTGAAAAACCCAAAATTACTAGTGTAGCGACATCTACCGCGCTACATACAAACCATACGGACGAGTCCTGAATCGCGCAAATGAAGTTTGCAACGCAACCTGCATATATAGAACTGCCCGACATCAACTATTGGGCCGTGGCCCGCCAGGCAAAACACCCGCCTGGTCGGAGGATCCTTCCTTTGGTGTGAGGGGCAACACATCTCACCCCTCCACACTAGGTATGTTCGACCTGGATTGAACCCAAGACTCCTAGCGTAGCAGTCGAGCTGAGGACCACTATTTGCAATCACAATAGACCGACTGCAGTCTAAGTGATACTAATTAGGTACTATAGCCGCAAGCAAACAATAAAAAAGGGGACCATTATACTAAGGAGGCAGTCAAAATCATAAATTTATAGATGCAATTAAAATACTAGAATCATAAAATATATTAAGTAGATACCTACATACAACAGAATCACACGTTACACGTCCAATCATTTATGTAGAAAATATCTAATAATGAAACAAAATGTTACTTTTAGATAACAGAAGTTAGAGTACCTAACTATGTTATGCTGAGGTAGGCATATTTAACTTTATTATTTTGCTCACCTACTGTTTTTGTTATAAAAAAAAACAATAAAAAATCAACTGTCATAAAACCAACCGTCGACAGCACTAGTTGTCACATTTCCCTCCAAAACCACACTACTCTATGGCAATTACTCGACGGGTTGCCAGTAATATTCACTAGTACCTATCGCGCCGCGAGCAGACCCGCGCCCACATGTGCACGTATCTCAAGTACGTTGCAATTTCACGCTTGTGTTGCAGGGGTACCGGCAGGACAGCTCGGATCGCTTTGTGGTCGTAGAATTTGAAGATGTAACAAATGTTTTTAATTGGAATTCTGTTACCTATTATAAAAAAGTATACATGTGGCATAAACAGCACAGTTTGTGGTCTGGATTTTTATTTGACAGCATAGTTGCGGTCTGAATTTTGTGTGTAGGTAAATTTAGATACCTACCATTTATCATCATCATCTATAGCCAATACTAGATAAATTGATGGTAAAGCGCAGTGTCGCTTAACATCAGGCGAGCTGGCGGTCAAGCGTAAGCCTATCACGAATTAAAAAAAAGATACGACCGTTACGAGTATTGAAATAGTAGATAGGTATCTAATGATTAAAGTATAATTAGAGACCTAACCTATTCCTCGAAAGATAAGCTCTGTGTCATTGGTTAATTAAAATAAGAAGAAATATAATAAAATTAAAATGCGACTACCTAAATAAGAATTTGTTTTGCACATAACAAACCAAACAACAATTAATTTAGACCAATCAGAGGTAAAGCATCTTCTGTCCTCGTAATTTGAATAACGCAAAGGTCGTTCGTTGTTTGTAGGTATAAGGTCGGTCTTGGTGTGTCACAAATGTCACAATAAGAAAAAAAGATTATCAGTAAAGCCAAGTCCACATGTAGGCACATTACATTCGAGCAATTTGAGATATAAGATCTTTTTATCGTCCTTCATGCTTCAACACCTACCTAGGTACCTACTAAGAAGCAGTGTTGGGCGCTAAGCAATTAACTGTTCAATAAATTAATCAATTATTATTGTATTATTATATTATATTTAACATAACATAACATACCATCACGCCTGTATTCCCCGAAGGGTTAGGCAGAGGTGTACTTAATGTACACCCACAGTTCGCCGGTATGTTTTTAGGTCCCATGTTATAGGGGGCGAGCCTATAGCCATTAACCGGGCACAAATCCAGACTCCGAGCTGCTAATGAGAATTTCATAGAAAAACCCAATAACACTTTGCTCGACCTGGGGATCGAACCCAGGACCTCTAGTGTAGCAGTCTCACTTGGGACCACTAGAATAATGAGGCAGTCTTATTATTATTATATTTATATTATTGTATGTCATTGCACCCAAATTAATTCAATGTAATTGATCAAAAATGTAATTGATTGAAATTTTAATTGTATAATGCTCAATTAATGCCCAAAACTGGTAAAAATAAGTGACTCGGACAGTAGCCCTTTGACTTTAATTAAAAGCAATGGTTACTAGCTCACTAATCATGCAAAAAATGCCATAGAAAATAACTTTTTGGTTTTCCCGATTTTTTTTTTATGGGATAGGGGACAAACGCGCAGACGGATCCCCTGATGGTAAGCGATTACCGCCGCCTATGGACACCCGCAACACCAGAGGAGACACAAGTGCGTCGCCCGCCTTTTAAAAGGGCCTCCGGTAACCTCACTCACTCGCGCGAAACACAACGTAAGCGTTGTTAGACGCCGGTTTCCTGTGAGGCCGTGTTACTCTCGACCTCGACCGGAGTGATCGAATTTTTCCGATTTTTAAGCCAAATCGGTCGATACGTTCTCAAATTTCAAGTGATGCGGTCACCAACGAACAGCATTTAATCTCGTATAATCTGTGGATTTCGGACGAACTCTATCTTGCAATAGTCTCGAAATTACCTACATATTACCTCTTGATTTAGTAAAAAATAAAGGTTGCTGTATACAGACGGATTATTTAGGTAGGTAGGTACCTACTTACCTTTTATTGATCGTAGCGTGATGAAAAGTATACTATAACCTGCCCAGGAGTATGAAAAACAATTGTACCAAGTTTCGTTGAAATCCGTCGAGTGGTTTTTGTTTCTATAACGAACATACAGACAGACAGACAGACAAAAATTTTACTGATTGCATTTTTGGCGTCAGTATCGATCACTAATCACCCGCTGATAGTTATTTTGGAAATATATTTCATGTACAGAATTGACCTCTCTACAGATTTATTATAAGTATAGAATAGATAGAAGATAAACCATATTAACAAAATATATCTTTTTAACCTAGTGTTAGTCATTTGTGACTTATATCTATTTATTTTTACAGGAATCCCTAGATATCCTTCTCAAAATTTCTTTTTTTTCCATCTTGCGCTGTCTTCATTTAGTTTAATTATGTACCTTATGATGTTCTAATCAATCTAGATTGTTATCCAAACATGTAACACCAGCTTAGGTAGCTATTAAAACTTTGTATTTAGAATGTTCGATATTAAAAATCTTTTTAAAACTAATTTGGAACGCGACGTATTTCCGGTGTGCGACCGTAAAACGTGTCCAATACAATAGGATCTGTAATGTATAGACGCAGAGGAGTGAACAGGGGTCAACAAATATTTGATTTATTGTTATAGGTTTCCTTTGCTTTGTTACGGTGTAAAAAAAGTCGTAATGACTGTCAATGTCGCTGCCTCTACCGTCTAGTGATTAAAAATGGACCGGATATCTCGACAACATGCTACCTAATCTTATTAGGTAACTGATAGTTCCAATACTTAACACACTTTCACGCCTGTGTTATTTTGCCGGTATGTTTAAGTTCCTCTGACTGACTGCCTCATTAGTCTAGTGGTCCCAAGCGCGACTGCTACCCTATAGGTCCTGGGTTCGATCCCCAGGTCGAGCAAAGTGTTATTGAGTTTTTCTATGAAATTCTCAGTAGCAGCTCGGAGTCTGGATTTGTGCCCGATTAATGGCAATAGGCTCGCCCCCTATTACATGGGACCTAAACATGCCGGCGAACTGTGGGTGTACATTAGTACGCCTCTGCCTAACTCTTCGGGGAATAAAGGCGTGATGGTATGTTATGTTATGTTATGTTATGTTTAAGTTCCGTAATAGTGGCCGACCATATTGCCATTAACCGGAAAAAAATCGAACTCCGAGCTGCTACTGACTCAGAATTTCATTTAAATAATAATTAAAACCGGCTCTAACAAGTAAATAAGTGAAGAGTTGCTTTATCTGGAGCTAATCCTGGATATCGATTCAGGTCATGCTTACCTACCTACCATAAAAATGGATTGTCATTTGAAATGAATCATCATGTATAAAATCAACTTCGTAAGATAAGAGGAAGTGGTTCTAATTCAGCTTGCAAGATTTTATCTAAACAAACAGTGTTTGTACATTGCAAGCTGATTAACAGCTTATAATAATAATTATACAAAGTGATCCTATACTGATCCTTCCTTTTAGGGTTCCTTTTTATTAAGGTACGGAACCCTAAAAATTAAAGACACTGCATTTGTCTATAATTTAATAATACTAAAATATTTATTTATATTTAAATGAAGTGAAATGCATTTTACTTCATTTAAATATATATTTAAATGTATACGGTAGATACTTTATTCTTCTTGCTTCGTTTAGCTTAGTTTCTTGACTTGATGCAGGAAGTCCCTGAAAAAAAAAACAATATTAACACTAGGTTCACATAACAACTTAGCCTACCCCCCGACCATGGATGCTGTAAAGGATCCGAAACGTCGGGAATTAAATAATATCAATCTAAATATATTTAAAACTCAAAGGTGACTGACTGACTGACATAGTGATCTATCAACGCACAGCCCAAACCACTGGAGGGATCGGGCTGAAATTTGGCATGCAGGTAGATGTTATGACGTAGGCATCCGCTAAGAAAGGATTTTGATAAATTCTACCCCCAAGGGGATAAAATAGGGGATGAAAGTTCATATGGAACAAAGTAACTATTCCACGCGGACGAAGTCGCGGGCAAAAAGATAGTACAACATAAAATCCGTAAAAAGTAGTTTTATTTCTATGACTAGGTTCACTTTTTAATTTACAATCATTATCATCAGGGCACGGTTCTCCTCTCAGAATGAGAGGGGTTAGAGTATTGCGTACCACGCTAGCGTAGCCACTACGCCAGCGTGGTGTTTTCGTGGCTTAATAATTTTGAAATGTTGTCAATTCTATGATTTATAAAATTATGCTTTGCATTAGTTCGTAGATAGCCAGAAGACTTAGTAAAGGTGGCTGGGCGTTGGATGCAGGCGGCATTTATCTGGTCCTTGTGAAAGTCTATGGGGGAGAACTTAGTTCGGCAGTGGACGTCTTCTAATAAGATGATTATTTTTTGGTGTACAATAAAGAACATTCTGTCTATCTATCTAACCAGATATAACCAGTAGTCAACTGGTCTTCTAGTCAACAACAAAATTTGTCAGACAGATATTTTTCAGAGAATAAGTGGTTATCATAAGATAGATGATGAAATGAAATTATTTATTCTGCAAGTAGATCTTCAGAGATACTTTTACATGTCAATGGTTTGGTATTTTTTTTGAACTAGATGGCTTCGGTATTTCCTACCTGACAACCTCTGAGAAGAAACACCGAAACAAACTCAGAGAATCATGGTCTCTTTTAAAGTCCAGACATGGAAGAAGATGTGAGTGGTACGATGTAGAGTAATATCTGAAATGGCCTTTTGAAGAAAGAACCATAGCAGCTTTGAGTAGACCAGTCCCAACTGACGGCACGCATGCATCAGTCATCGTGTAGTGTAGCTCAAACATAATTTAGGGAGCTCAACGACCTGTCGCACGACCATACCAGATCAGCAGGACATTCGTGTAGGTCTAATGCCTGATGTCTAATAATGATGCCTTACCCCACAACGGTCTTAAGTTCTGGAGCTTCACACAGGTTGTTGTGCCCAAGTCCGAGGCCACGTTCAAACGCGTGGAACACCAGAGGAGCATCTGATGAACGCCGCGACTCCGCCACTTTGGTGTGCAACTGACGAGAATCGTAGCAGTGATTATAAAGATCGAGTTAATTATATATAGAGTAGGTCCTAAGATAATACCTTGAGAAACGCCATACATAAAATCCCTCTTTACAAATAAAAATGAATCGCTAAATGTATGTACGCGCATAACTTTCGAACGACTGTTCCAAATTGGATAATTATTTTTTTGTTGTTATCGTTATTGTCAGGACAAGGTTTGTACAAAATATTTTTTTTAATCCATCGGGAAAAATCGGTAAAATCGGATTAGATGCTTGCGTAGATAGCGCTAGTTTAATAATGTAGATCAACTTAGGAGGTATTATACGATTTTATGAATAGAGTAGGTCCTAAGATAGTACCTTAAAGAACCCCAATGATTTGAAATTGTTTATTTAAAATAAAAAAGTTAAAACGATACTTTAAATATCTTCAGTTAAAGGATACATCTTTTATTTAGATTTAAGCTATGGTCTCTATAAGCATCCTAGTAGTAGCTGTTTATCTTCACGAAAGAGCACACTATTGTCGAAAGCCTTTGCCAATTCCGTAACAATTCCAGTATTTTTTAGCCCGTTGACACAAATAAATTTATTACCCGTTGATATTTTTCGACTGGCTACAGCTTTAAAGGCAAAAGTGTTTTAACTATGCAGCTGTATTTTCTGTATCTATACTTATAATAAATCTATAGAGAGGTCAATTCTGTACATGAAATATATTTCCAAAATAACTATCAGCGGGTGATTAGTGATCGATACTGACGCCAAAAATGCAATCAGTAAAATTTTTGTCTGTCTGTCTGTCTGTCTGTCTGTCTGTCTGTCTGTCTGTCTGTCTGTATGTTCGTTATAGAAACAAAACACTCGACGGATTTCAACGAAACTTGGTACAATTGTTCTTCATACTCCTGGGCAGGTTATAGTATACTTTTCATCACGCTACGATCAATAGGAGCAGAGCAGTGAAGGGAAATGTTGGGAAAATGAGTGATTCATGAGAAAGGTTTCATGCTATACAACATCACGCTACAACCCTTAGGAACGGGGCAACGCAGGTGAAACCGCGGGCGAAGAACTAGGGAACAAAGTAACTATTCCACGCGGACGAAGTCGCTGGCAAAAGCTAGTATACAATATTTTTCTGTATTAAGCTCTTTATATGAACAATTACTACAACAGTTTAGTCACTGTAGGAAATCCTATCAGTTACATTGATAAATTCAGCATTTTAAGTATCAGAGTATACCTTGACAGCTAAACTGAAGGGTACGATCTTGTCTCCTTTAGAGTGTAGGATAAGGATGGGCAGATGCGGCACACTGCAGAGGTACTGGTCTGTGTTGAACGCGTACTCCGAGGACTTGAACGGCTTCACGAAGGTATCCTTGTAGTATGGCAGCCATGACACCAGCTATATAAATGTAGGTAGATAGATACACTGCAGATAATTCACACTACTACTCAACTATCAATTTCATAATTGAAGTTACATTTTGTCGAAAATATTTGTTAAGGATAAAATTCAACACTTAATTTTTGATTACTTAGTTCATACAATGTAAATTCTGAAGATGTTGCGATAGTTTCACCACAATATTCTAATTCTAAATCTTAAAGAAATCTTAAAAAAAAATTGGTCTGCTATACTGAGACAGCCTGTATAGTGCCATCATGAACACTAATTTTGTTATTTAAAGACTACACGGTTTACTCACGCGCATTCTCGGGTGGTGTCGCGAGTCGAAAGTTCGACTCGCGACACCACCGTCGCCGCGTCAGCTCATGATTAAGGACTCCTATTGAGTCTGAAACTAGTCGGGTGATCCCGAGAATGCGCGTGAGTAAACCGTGTAGTCTTTAAATAATTATGAATACGCCTCACGAAAGTTATTATACAAACTAATTTTGTTGCAAAACGAAAGATCTATTTTCCAATTTTTAACCTACCTTAGCGAAAGGATGGCTCTCAATCTCATCCATGAGATTGTTGAAGGGTGCCTCCAGCACAAGAGCATCGGGGCAGGGCAGATTTTTTTTGTCTATGGTATTCTCAAGATACCATAGACAAAAAAAAACTTAAAGAAATCTTAAAAAAACATTTGTCTGCTATACTGAGACAGCCTGTATAGTGCCATCATGACCACTAATTTTGTTGCAAAACGAAAGATCTTTTTTCCAATTTTTAACCTACCTTAGCGAAAGGATGGCTCTCAATCTCATCCATGAGATTGTTGAAGGGTGCCTCCAGCACCAGAGCATCGGGGCAGGGCAGCTGCGGCCGCCCTTGTGTACGACACAGTTCTGACAGATGAGCGGTCATGTTTGCTGCCACGGCCGTCCCTGATTGATATAAAAACATTACATGCGTCATACGTATTTCTATAAAATGACATAGGTACATAACAAACCCGTCTGTATTCCTCGACGGGTTCAGCAGAAGAGTAAGTACCTACTAATATACACCCGCAGATCGCCAGTATGTTTAAGTTCCATGTGAGTAATTGGGGGCGAGCAATCCTAATTAATCCAAACTCCGAGCAGTTACTGAAAATTTCGTAGAAAATCCCAATAACACTCTGCTCGACCTGGAAATCGAACAGGACCTCTAACGTAGCATTCGCGGTAGCGACCACTAGAATAATGAAGCTTTTTTTTAAAACAGTCGTGTTTTACAAAATGATTGGGTACCTAAAGAATGTCCCCATATGACAACCATGGGTCTGTCCTCAGGATTGAGTGCCTCAATCAGCCAGGCATACACCGCCAGTGCGTCTTCCACCACGCCACGCTCCGTAGGCCTCACCCTGGTCGAGTCACCATAACCTACAATTTAAACAAGATTAAAATCATGAGCGTATCGTAGCGTATCGTAGCGTATCTTATCGTAGCGTATCGTAGGTTCTACTGCCACCCGATGCAAATATTTTTGTGTTCTACGGATAGGTATTTGTTTAGTCTGTGTATACTTGTATCTTTGTGGATAAGTCCGCTAATGCGAGCGTTCGTTGTCTTGATAAAAAACTCAAAACTTTTTATGCCTCCAACTGCATGAGCTCTTTGTTGGCAGTTGGGTTTTTTGATTTTTTTAATTAACTATTATTATTTTACACATTTTAATTTTTGTTATACCGTGTCACTCACTGACACAATTGACAAATCTCACGACACCTCTCAAATAAATTGAGACTAATCTTACGACGCCTCTCAATTTAAAACTCATCAAGCTGTTTAGGCTATAGAGCGTGCCAAAGAAATGCCTCCAAACATACAAACATAGTCATACATACGAAAAACATAACCCTCCATCAGAAGTAATTGGGTAAAAAATGGAAGATAGACATCAGGAACAAAATCTTTATATCTCTTTGTACGCCATTTTACCGAATAAGTTATCTTTGATTCTGTTACTTCTGGGTATTATTTTACGTGTCGCCTTAAATAAGTAAAACTGTACCTCGATAGTCAAATGTGATGACGTGGAAATTCAGCTCTTGAAAAATCTTGTACATTTGCAGTCGATGTGGCGATGCGCGGTGGTTGGAGTTACCTGAAATATGACTTAAAGGTATCTTTTTGTGTTTTTTTTTACATTTTCCATGCTAAGATTATAAAGTTATTTTTAGTAAAGGAAAAAATTCAATCGCGGCCACCTCTTCACCTGAACTTACGTCACCTTATGACGTAAATTCAGAATGTGAAGGCAAAATTTCAATCAGGCGGGTAGGGTTCGCGGTGGCTTAGAGGTCAGAGAGTCTGGTGTATCCAACCGGGAGACGCAAGTTCGAATCCTGCCCGCAAATGTTTTTTTTTTGCTTTACTAAAAATAACTACGACTTAAAAGGGTTAAGTAACTAGTAAAATTACTGGGCAAATGACTTATCAAGATGATAAATTTTTAGCCTCTAATTTATATGGGTAATTTTGTATACTTAAGAGTAGTTAATATCTCAGTTATTCTGTTTTGTAATTACGCCATCTTTTAAATCTTTTTTTTTATTGCTATGTTCCTTAGTTTCTTTTTTTATCATTTGTCCGTCGCAAATAACTGAAAATTATGTGGAAACTGTTTTTGGATTATGTGTTGTTAGCTATGTATAAACTTTATTCAATATTGTATCTGTTTGTTTCCCAAAGAAATAAATACATAAATAAATAAATAAATACGTGTACGTCACAACGTAAGTCACAATTATTGGTGCTGCTGGAGTCTGTAGGCGGTGATTGCCTGCCGTGTACCGTCAGGCGCCCCGTATGCTTATCTGTCTTCTTACTACATCTATTCGTTCAGAATTGGGTCCGATCTGGATAAAGAGTCTATGTCTATGTGCTATTCCAGACTATAATCTATCTCTGTACCAAATTTCATCCAGGTCCGTTCAGCCATTATGACGTGATTGAGTAACAAACATCCATACTTTTGACGATACGATTGGCGTAGCGGTTGAGCGATCGGCTTCTGTGCCACGTGTTGTGGGTTCGATCCCCACACGGAGCAAATTTTTGTATGATCTACAGGTAGTTGTTCCGGGTCTGGGCGTTTGTGTATGTGATAATTTGTGTTTGTAAACGCACCCACGATACAGGAGAAAATCCTAGTGTGGGGCAACGTTAAAAAAAAGCATCCTCGCAAACTTTCACGTTTATAATATTATATAAGTAGGATATTTTCTTACCATGACAATACAGTACGATGGTGTTCTTTGTGTGCTTGAGTTCCTCGTGGAGACGCGCGTCCACCGTTACATAGTCACGTATAACAAACACCTCACGGAACATAGAACATGGTACTATGTGCCACGCACCTGAAAAGGTGTTCTCTTTCTTTAAAACTGTGTGAGGAAGACGGATATAACAATTGGACCAGGAATATTACGCTAGGTTTTTCATACAATTATCGGATTCAATTATCGGAAGGCGTTCCCGCCAAATTGAATTGAAGCGGCGGCGGCGGTTGGCTAGGGCGTCGGACTTGTGGTTGCTGGTTTGAAACCCACCCATTGCACTACCGACGTGAACCCACTCGTAACACAAGCATTTAGCTTAGCACGAGGAACCCCTCGTTGCTTGTCACGAAATACTAGTAATATGCGACCCACATTACTAGTGAGCTTTTTTTTAAAAAAAAAATTGTCATATCATTTACAAAGATTCGAAAAGAAAAATCAAAGATGACATGTAAGGAATCAACACGATTCGACACAGTCTGGGGGCTTACTATTGAACTCAATTTCAATACATCGACATTGGAATTGTGCCGTTTCGTCAAGTTTCGTAGGTACTCTTGAATCCGAGACTAGCGCCAAATTGTTTCAATATTGCGCGGTGATTGAGTAAACTAAATAGGATTGGGAAACGACCCAACCATTGGCCAATCAGGGATGCCGATACAAGGTTTGTGCTCAAGAGTACGATATCGCCCGACAGCCAAATTGACATTGGAATCGGATCACGTTTGGATTGGTATTGTATTGTTTTCAAGAGTAAGCCTGCTGATCAGTAAGAAAATTAAACGTAGTACATACGTATTCAAAGTGTACCTAGGTACTTTTTTGTTTTTTTATCATCGTCCATCGAGTGAGACGCAAGTGCAAATTATTTATTTCATCAAAAAAATGTCCCCACTTCGATCATGAATGAGGAGGATAATGAACGTAAATGAAGTGAGAGTGGTGTGCCAAGATCGTAGCAAGCGGAAATCTATAGTCTCTGCCTACACCAATGGGAGATTGGCGTGAAAATATATGTCACTTTAAGTCCACTTTTATCAAGCGTACCGTTAAAATGTGGATTGCGCTTCCCGAATGAGTCTTCCCCGATAGATATAATCTGGGTGTCTTCAAATCACTAGTGAATTTCTTCTAGGCGCTCTATCGTAGATCGCAGTATCGCTTAACATCAGGCAAAGAGACGGTAAACCTATCACGAATAAAAAAATGCATGTCTTCATTTCACATTCACGATATTTTCTGCATGATAAGCTTATTTAATATAATTATAATATATAACTACTGTGAAATGTTATCCTAAATGTTGTGCATATCTATAATTGATATAAACACTAGTCTTTGTCTCTGTATTTTGCTACTAACCAATGTTTGTGTTTATATTGTTGATGTGCCTTCTGTAAATAAATAAATAAGCAAAGTATTAAACACAATTACCGAGTTTGATGGGGCAATCGTCGGCTATCGATTGGAACTCGATGTTAAAGTGTCTCCCGCCGACGACGTTGCAGCTAGACGGATTTTCATAGTCTAAGTTTCTTGGATAGTTTACTGCAAACAAAATTAATCGGGGTTTTCAGCAGTTTCTTTAGGAAAAATGAACTAAACGGATTAATATAGATATTCAGTTATTGTAAGAGCAATGTGGAACTTTAAAATGTTGCTATTGTTATTTTGAAGGAGTTTTAAAACTGTCAATAGAACTACTTTTTACGGATTTTATCGCATTATATAAATCCGTAAAAAGTAGTTTTATTTCAATGTCTAATATTCGCGTAAGTGTCAGAAACAAGTAAACTGTCATTAGTTTTGTGGTCTTACGCGGGACTGCTACGTTAATAGTCCTGGGTTCGACCAGACCAGGTGGAGCAGTGTTATTGGGCTTTTTTGTGACAACAACAGGAAAGGGAGACTTGTACATATTCTTAATCGTCCACTAATGGGAAAATAACACGCTGTCGAACTTTTGGAACAGACACATTTTAGATAGCGTCAAGATATATTTGTAACTAGCAAAGTGCCTTGGTGTGTGTTTCGAATTTTGCACGTAAGAGCCAGTCCCCCTCGGTTGCTGTGGCTCTGGTAGTCTGCAGCCGGTAAAGGCTCTTATGGGTCCGCAACGCATCAGCAACTCCTCTGGTGTTGCATGTGTCCATGGGCGACGATGACTGCTTACCACCAGGTGGCTCGTCAGCTCGTTTGCCGACTTAATCCATAAAAGAACCATGCACCATTAAGTTACACCTCCGTGCATCCAATTTCGTGCAGCAGTGTTTGCGTCATGCGAAAACCAAACAAATCTAAAGATACGTAATTGTGCTTCTTTTCGTCGAAGGAAAAAAGACCCCTTACGTTATTTTGTCTTAAATAGATATCGCTTATGTACCCAGTCATCAGCCAGTTACAATTATTTTTATGAAGGTACATAGATACTCACTGCAATTAGAAAAAACCATCTTCCTCTGGACTGATTTGCTGTACTTGAAGACTAAAGGAAGTACAGCTACCTGGACCACCAGTAAACTGGCCGTCAACGAAGCGCCCGTCAATAATATAGTCCTGGAAGAGTCGATGACACAATATGCCTGACATTAGTTTATACTGGCGAAATCAAACTGTGTTATTATCGTACTCGTATTCAAATACCTTTAATCTAGGTTCCTACTCTGCCATTTCGTCCAAAATACTTCACTGGAAATAAATGTAGTTAATTGTAGATAATTCTTGATAACTTTACCAAGTGTAGAACCAATTTCCGGCCGTTTAGGTAAGTATTTCCAGCAAAGTAGTAGTAGACGAATTGGTACGGTAGGAATCCGAATAATGACACAATTTGATAAAATTGTGTTTGGATTAAGATTTATTTTGGTATTACGTTTTTGTGGGCAACTCAAGCTCCGCCGGACGCTTAATTATTATTTTAGCGAAATAAGCGAGCGATTATAATTAGCCTTATCCTTTTTATTATTCAGCCATTGTCGTCCCGCTGCAAGGTGCAGGGCAAAGGTCTCCCTAACCTCTTTCCATTCGACACGGCTGAAGAATCCTTCCAGAAGAAGTCAATCTTATCTCGCCGTCTCTCTGATTTGTGGGACCCATTCGGTACAAAGTTTGCTTAGCCCTTAGCTCGTTTGACATGCAGCAGACGTGGCAGCCCAATTCCATTTCGAACTGGCAGCTTTTTGGCCTATGTCGGCAATTACATATTTAGTTACTGAGATTTTATATCAAAATTTACCAGTGTGTTTATTTGCGGACAACTTCAGCCGCGGTTATTTCGTCTTTTTGTACACGGTATCTACTGTAGGTCAGGACAAGTCAATCTAAAGCTGCTATTGCCTTCAAAAGGCCAGTTCAGATTCTGCCTTACATCATAAACTTATATAGGTACCTTCTTACTTACTACCTAATCTGATAACAAGGTAGGTACTGTCTGGACTTGATTGATGAAAGAGACAAAGATTCTCTATTTCTCTAAGTTTATTTCGGTCGTCTTGAGCTAGGAAATACCGGCACCTTCTAGTACCTAGATACCTATTATATATTTAAAATATTGATTTGTAAGTGTGTTTTAGCGATCTTTATTAGAATAAATAAATAATTACCTTGTTATTTATCATTTACTTACTTACCTAAATTGGATATTTTTACCCACTTACCATAGAAGATAAGAATAGATGGTAACAGAGTAGGTATTAGCAAAATGGGTCAACGATGATTTTCCAAAAATAGGTCATGAATGCGATGGTCAGAGGCCTAGCCTAATGCCAATGGTTGGGAGCGTGTTCCCAACAGTGGCCTGTGGATGATGATGCAGAAAATATATTGCTTACCCAATAACCATATTGATACGGAGCCAATCTGTATTTTTTCACTTTTATATTAAATTTATTTTTTTCTCTACAATGTTTTGTGTACATTTTACAATTTTTTTATAATATTTTTTTCTAAAAAACCATTCTAATTATTTTTGTTACGACATCAATTATGTCATTTTTGCCTTTGACATTTACGTTGGACGTCATAAGTTGAAATATTTCCAAGAAATAGGTAGATGAAAATAGTTTTTATGTGGGCCTACCCAAATCAAAACTCCTCGGTCTTCAGACAAACAAACAATTCTTTTTACCCGTTGTTATTTCATTTCTAATTTTGCATGCCGTTTAATCGTCGAATATGGTGATACTATGTATTTATACTTAAGAACTATGTCTACAATACCCATATGTCGCAAAATAAATGATTTGATTTGATTTGATTTGATTCATTTATCAATGAATTTAATATATCTAACATGTCTACAATCTTTGTCATCGTCAAATAACAGATGAGCTTATACTTATATTTCTCAGGCCGGATATTAGTCCAAAAGTAAGTCATCCGCGGCTATAACTCTAGGTCAACGACCGGGACTAGGATTTGCGCAACTCTGATCTAGAAGTAGCCAACAGTCCGGATATATCTGGTGAGAATGCACAAGGTTGGGCTAATTTATTTATTTATTTCTAATGGCGGACCTAGACGGAGATGGCGAGTTGAGCTTAACTTCTTCAGGAAGGATTGGCCCAAAATAGCCTTGAGTCGTGAGGAGTGGAAAGAGGGTGGGGAGGCCTTTGCCCAGTGGGACGACAACGGCTGAATAATAATAATAATAGTTTCTAATGGCAGCTGAGGTCGGAGTGACCCTGGACGAGTGCTTGTTCGCACGAGCGGAAGGCCTGGGAGACCCGAGTCAGACCGTAGCAGCAGGCATAGTACGGACACCAGCACATCAAGTCACCACAAGCTGTAAAATTTCTCCAATGGGTAATAAATTCTATTGTTTGGAGGTTAAATTGGAATTCGATTGAAGAGATTTGCCAGTTTTGGATACCATGATGTTGCTGTGTTTACTGTACATACCGAATATAGCTGTGCCTCTCCAAAGTTATTCGCAAGTGACGGCACAGTAGCTTTTCGATAAAAAGCCGGGTTAGTCTTCAAGTAGAATGACCACCACATGAATAGAAAGCTTTTTTAAAAAAAAGAAATGCGAGACAAGGCCTTGCCCTTTAAAGGGTTCACCAAATGCTGCAACAAATCCAATGGCTGTGACTACTGGGCAATGGAGGGCCAGTGCGGTTTTACCGGAGTCCACAAAGTAGCTAGCTTATCGGTTTTTTATCGGATACCTCCACAATCTTATCCCTTGCCCTTTCTACTACCGGACATCCAGAAACACCAAAAAGCGAAATCAATTCATGGTGGACATTTCCATAACCCGAACGAAATGCTTTAAACCTTGATTGATCCACTTTTCATCATGCGTACCGCTGAAATGTGGAATGCGCTTCCCAATAGGGTTTTCCCATATAGATATAATTTGGGTGTCTTCAAATCACAAGTGAATCAGTTTTTCTTAGGCAAGCGCGCTCCATCGTAGATCGCAGTGTCACTTAACGTCAGGCGAACTGACGGCCAAGCGTAAGAATAAAAAGAAGTCCACCTCCCCAAGTGGCAGACGATCCATGAAGACAAACAGACAAAGTCTACAAGAAAGCTACACAAGTCCTAATTTTACTGTTTTTAAGTTTACACATAATTTTAAGTTCTAAGCTATGACATACCTTATATAAATAAAACGCAAGATAATTTAATTACAAATTTACTGAAGTTCAACTTAATAAATAAAACAATAACATACAAAACTCAATACAGTCAAGATTCACCGTTTCCATAATGACCTATATAACTTATTAAATTGTTACAACATTGCCTCATATTGCTAATGAGTAGACAGTGTGCTAAAATTGTAATAAAGCCAGTAAAATTATTGAGTAAATGAGACTTAATATCTAGGTCCTAAGTCTGCTATTTCGATGGGGTGAGCAAATGAGGAACTAATTGCGCCACATTTACCGACCAATGCAATTCTATTGGTTGAAAGCTTTGACATAATTGCTAATGTCAATATAACGTGTTTTGATTGGCTGTCGTAGGAAAAGTAAGAGTTGTGACATCTGTTAGGTTTGCGCTGCCTTCTGGCAAACAGGTCTTCCAATGACACAAAGATTGACAGATTTCGTAGACAAAACTAACAAAAATATTCTCATTGAACGACGATTTAGACACGATTTAATACTTGTCGGTGTTAACGTGTCGGTTGAGGAGCAAGGTAACATGCTTTTCATAGATGTCGCCAACGTCACCTTATGACGTAAATTCAGAATGTGAAGGCAAAATTTCAATCAGGCGGGTAGGATTCGCGGTGGCTTAGAGGTCAGAGCGTCTGGTGTATTCAACCAGGAGACGCAGGTTCGAATCCTACCCGTGATTGAATTTTTCCTTTACTAAAATAACTTTATAATCTTAGCATGGAAAATGCAAAAAAATCACAAAAAGATTTTCGTGTATCTTCAAAACCATTTGTCGTAGAGGTCAACCTTTATATCATGAGACTATATCGGTAATATATATTATTATAAAAATTCCCCTGTGGGCATGAGTGGTGTGAGTGTATGTATTTATGTATGTATGTAGATTAAAAAAAACTCCAAATCGGTTACCAATGGGCGAAGAAATCGCGTATTATACACACAAAAAAAAATTTGAATTGAGAACCGCTTTCTTTTTTTACGTTTGTTAAAATAGCAGAATTAGGAGCCCGATGTCTCAGTATGGCAACACTCGAGTGATACCTCTAGTGTTGCTAGCGTCTAAAGGCTACAGTTACCGCTAACTATCCGGTAAGCAGTATATTTGCCACTCATAGTGGAATAATATAAATAAAATATTTAATATCATAATTATCATAAATCGGTTGATATGAGGTAACATAATAAAAAACTAATTGATTAATGGCAGGGGAGTATTAAAGGAGCCTTTATTAATGATGATATTATTTAAACAAGGTCGGAAGGTCGAGATAATTTCGGTAAAGTAAAAGTTGAAAACATTTATATAGGTACACCATGTATTAATTAATGTAGTTTTCCTTTCACAAATTAAGATAATTATATGTAGTCAAGGCGCGTGCATTTTTAATAGAGATGAAATGGATATCCGGCAACTATCCGGCCAAATGTTACTATCTGGCCGGATACTGGATAGTGTGTCAATATCCGAGTATTCGGCCAAACAGTTATCCGCTTCATCTCAAATTTTTAGGCTCTCTATCTAGTATGTTACTACTTGATAGCTAAACTATATAATTTTGTGATGGTATATAACTTTTATTGCTACAAAAGCTACTTAATATAATGCACACTCGGTATTACTAAAACCTATATTACTATTTATATCAATTCCTTGAGTTTTAAACTTTTGTGACGGATCATGTAGGCCTTGCGTTATGTTTAAAAGGAAGATTAGACTATGCCCGTAAGGGTTGGAGACTTCCATGGTATAGTAGTTAAAAGACTAGCTTGAAATTACGCTGCCTTGCTTAGGAATTGAACCAAGTACCTTACCCAACCGCGTACTACTAAACCAATGAGGTTTCCTCTGAAAAGGTAAAATCAAAGATGATGATTGATTTTTAATACTATTATTACATTTTAATCTATTAGGAACCCCATAATTGCATTTATTTAGTTCAAACTAGTTAGGCTAATGTAAGGCAGTTTTTTTTATTCCAGAGACCTAAATGACACTGGGTCTTGATATTCTAAAAAGTAATAAACCTCACTATGTATTTCAAAATACCTAATCAAATATTTTTGTATCCATATTCCCTTTTACGAAAATGAACCCGTCGCCATAGCTAAGCTATGGTTGCTTCTCTAAATTTTTATAAAAAAACATAATTCCCATAAGAACTGGCCACAGCCTCTAAATACCAAATTGGTCTCTAAGATTATAAATGTAAAGTAAAAATTTTCTTTTGAGATCGATGTTTTAGAATTACTTTATTTTACTTGTTGTTTGACGAATTCCCTGAAAAAAAAAGAAACATAATTATATAGAAGTTAAAATTAAGAACGTAAGGGTTGTCGCCAGCCAGTCAGACCTCGACAGGTCAGATATTTTCTCGCCCCTAACGAGATGCCTATCTGAATGGCAGTGAGGAACAGTATTCCAACTCGTCCCCACACGGGGAAGATTGGTTGGTAGACTTCTTATTCCTTTGAAAACATCTCTCAGGTGTGCAGGTTTCCTCACGATGTTTTCCTTTACCGTTTAAGCGCGTGATAATATTACTAACTAGCTTCTGCCCGCGACATTGTCTGCGTGGCCTTCAGGATTGGGTCTGACCTGGATAAAAAGTAACCTGTTTTATTCCAGGCTATAATTTATCTGGTGCGAAATTTTATCTAGATCCGTTCAACTGTTCTGGCTTGAAAGAGTAACAAACATCCATACATCCATACTCTCAAACTTACACGTTTATAATATTAGTATTATTAATACTAATATTATAAACGTGTAAGTTTATCATTATTTATTATTATGTTATGCTTTATATACCACTGAGGTGGCAAACGCCTGATGGTAAGCAGTTACTGTAGCCTATGGACGTCTGCAACACCAGAGGTGTCGGCGTTGTCGACCATGTAAAAAAATTTGCTCTCATTTTTTTTAAGAACCCCATGCTGCACTCTTTTGGGAATATAACAATACAAATTCTACTTACCCTACTACGTCGCACAGGTCTGGTGCGTTGCAGATCCACTTGTGTCCTAGGTCGTGTTTCTTGTCGTACGCGTGCAATTTAATAACTGCGTCTTCTTTAGTGCGCGACTGTACCACAGATTTGTACAGCTGAAACATAGTTTAAAAAAAAAAACGTTACATTAGGATTTTCTCCTGTATCGTGGGTGCGTTTACAAACACAAATTCTCACATACACAAACGCCCAGACCCGGAACAACTACCTGTAGATCATACAAATATTTGCTCCATGTGGGGATCGAACCCACAACACGTGGCGCAGAAGCCGATCGCTCAACCGCTACGCCAATCGTGTCGTACATTAAGTCTGATATGTATAGATATGGTGAGTGCAAGAGAGCGGTAGTATTATTCAAAGGGGATTTTTATTTTTTGCGAGACAGAGAAAGTACTATAAAGGTGTGTGTAACTGAATAAACTTAAAAACGGATCCATTAATTTTTTTTTTACCAAGGTCCACGTTTATACAACCTGGCTAATATTTTTTTTACAATTTACCCAAATACGACACAAGAATGTAAAAATAGTGTCACAAAATATCTTCTAACACTTAATTATGAAGACACAGAATAACTACATAACAAACACAGAAACATTTAACACCTCCACACTCACATTCAGACACACTTACCCATAAGCACACACTCACTCAAATTCAGACACAATAACCCATTATTTCACACTCATCCACATCCACATATTTACAATCACACTCCCTCACTCACCCAAACAATACACAAACCACCCATCTAGCTCACTCTCAAAAACCGCGGAGCTTGAATTGCCCACAAAAACGTGATACCGAAATAAATCGTAATCCAGACAATATTCTATCAAATTGTGTCATTATTCGGATTTGGATACCGTTAATCTAGGTTCCTACACTACCATTTCGTCTAATACGGCTTCACTGGAAATTAAAAATTGGAAAATCGTTCCAAACTTGGTAATTTCAATAAAAAATGCATTAGCTTACATTTATTTCCAGTGAAGTATTTTGGACAAAATGGTAACGTAGAAAACTAGATTAACGGTATCGGAATCCGAATAATAACACAATTTGATTAAATTGTGTTTGAGTTACTATTTATTTCGGTATTACGTTTGTAAGAAAAAATCGGTCGGACTCTTAACTGTTAAAGGCTTTCTTTTTATGATGTTTTGCATTTTCCATGCTAAAATTTAATTTTAGTAAAGGAAAAATTCAATCGCGGGCAGGATTCGAACCTGCGTATTCTGGTTTGATGCACCAGATTTTAAGTTATACCCCTAGCAATAAATCTGTGAAAACTGCATTAAATTCCATGCAGTTGTTTTTGCGTGATGCGCGTACAAACATACAGGCAGACAGAAAGACAGACAAAAATCTAAAAATTGTTATTTTGGCTTCTGTTGCTCTAATAACCCCCATATTAGTTTTTCTTTAATATCTATAATGTACAGCCATCGGCCTGTTATAATTTTATTATAGGTATAGATTTATTATATTAATTAACTGAATTAATTGCTAATTATATTACCTAATTTAAATATGAAGATGGTTTTGTTTCAATCAAAGTCAAGGCTTTTAGGGATGCCGCCAAACGGATAATACTTATTCTTCTAGTACTTACTCTCAGGCCCACGATAAAAGGCACAATGACATCATCCTTAGCGTGCAGTATGAGGATAGGCAGAGATCTCACTTTGACGAGGTGCTCGTCCGACTTGAACGTCTGTTCGTCATTGGAGCGGAATGGCGCCACGATAGTCGACTCGTAGTACGGGAGCCATGTTACTAACTGTGGAGGGAAACATTTAACAGAATATATTATCATTACATCTATTCCTCGGGATAGGCAGAGGTTTATTTTTTATGGATTAAGTCGGCAAACGAGCTTACGAGCCACCTGGTGGTAAGTAGTCATCGTCGCCCATGGACACCTGCAACACCAGAGGAGTCGCTGATGCATTGCCGAGCTTTAAAAGCCCCTACGGACTGCAGACTGCGAGAACCGCAGCAACCGAGTGGAACTGGCTCCTACGTGCAAGTCGAAAGACACACCGACAGATTCCGACGTAAGGGTGGTCGCATGCCAGTCGGACCCCAAGAGGTCCTACCACCGAGGCAGTCAGATATTTTCACGCCTCTTACGGGATGCCTATCTGAAAGGCAGTGAGGTACTGTGTACCCGTCACACGGGAAAAAGGTTTACCAAAACTTTTAGGCTACAGTCCAGGAGTACCCAAAGTGTACGCCGTAGAAAGTGAAGAACGACGCCATGAAGTGATCAATTAGTATCATTGTAAGTACCTATCTGTTTCGACCAGCTAGATAGATTAGGGCGCCGAGACAAGATAGTTAACACTGTATGTGCGAATGAAAAAGATTGGGAGCCCCTGGGCTATACATTAAACTATACAAATCCAATATACGGGAGCCTAATGGCTAGGGCGTCGGACTTGCAATCGTGTGGTTGCCGGTTCCAAACCCACTCATTGCACAACCGACGTGAACCCACTCGTAACACAAGCATTTAGCTTAGCACGAGGGGTTGACAAGAATACTAGTAATGTGCGACCCAAATTGGTAGTAAGCTTTAAAAAAAGCATATTTGCTGACCGCGCTTTTTATAAGGTTTGAAAAGTCAGATTATGATGGTATAATAAAACTTACTGTGTTTAGGTACCATGTAATAGGGGGCGACTCTATTGCCATTAATCAGGCACAAATTCCGAGCAGCTGCTGAGAAACTCATAGAAAAAGTCAATTAACACTGCGAGACTTGGGAATCGAACCCAGGACCTCTAGCGTAGCAGTCACGCTCAGGACCACTAGGGTAATGAGGCAGTTTGCTAACCCGTACTAAGCTAGCGTGGTGGACATAAGGTTATAATGTAGTATAATGGGTTGATTGTTAAACGCGACTGCTACGCTAGAGGCCCTAGGTTCGATTCCCAGGTCGAGCAAAGTACTACTGGGTTTTTCTATGAAATTCTCAGTAGCAGCTCGAAATGCCCGGACCTAAACATGCTGGCGAACTGTGGGTGTACATTAGTACGCCTCTGCCTAGCCCTTCGGGGAAAACAGGCGTGATGGTATGTTATGTTTGACATAGATGTCTCTATTATTAGCTTAAGTAGTATTAGACATAAGTACCTTCGATAGAGGGTGTTTCGCCACCTCATCCGCCAGGTTATTGAACGGCGACTCCAGGATCAGTCCTTTGGGGAGCGGGAGAGGATCTGATCGGTCCAGTAGGCTCACTGATAGTTCTTGAAGATTACCTAGCAGGTGCGAGGATATTGCTGTGCCTGTAACAAAATATATGGGTATTTTTAAAGGCTGGCTTCACTTGGCTTGAAATGATAATGATCCACTCAGAGGGCCTAGTATGAGTTTCATTTCACCGTCTCGATTTTACGCATCGACTGCGTTTGGCTCTTTGATTGGTGGAGAGTGGTGAAGGTCACGGAAATCGCCAATAAAAACGCTTAACGCGGTCGATGCGTAAAATCGAGTTGGTGAAATGAAACTCGCACTTGGCCCTCTGTTATCTAAATAGCTGCCCATATACGAAGTTTTAGTGAAGGTAAGCCTCTTGTACAGCTTGGTAGCTTCTAGCTTTTAGTAAAGGGAAGCCGCTCTTATTCAGCAAAGGCTTTAATTGGCTTTTAACTTGCCTTAAGGCGGATCGTTCCCCTGAGCCCGCCAAATTCAAATTTCAAGTCTTTTTTCGCAGTTTGTATCTATAATAAGTTCTACATTTATAGCATCAGTAATTGCGACATTAACTATACAAAATTATTGTAGCTAAAACTAGTGTAAAATGTCAATTTTAACGAATTACACAGTTTTTGGCATGTTTTTGGCTTGATAAGGACTTATCATTAAAGGTTTTAGTTCTCAGTTGTGAATGTTGTATAGTTAATGTCGCGATTACAACTGCCATGAATCTAGAACTTTTATATAGACCTACAAACTGCGAAAAATCACTTGAAATTTGAATTTCGCGGGCTCATGTGAACGATCCGCCTTAAAAATGTGGGACTTGAACAAGATGCTTTAAGTACGAGCAACATACTGCTAAGAGTAAAGTGAAGCCGGTCTTACACCTCAGAGGTTTCGCTTAACTTCAAGTAAATTATCTAAAGAGTACACACACGAACAAGTTGCAAGTACTGCTGAGAGTTAGCTGAGAGTAGAGTGAAGCCACTCGTAAATCTCGGAGGTTTTGCCTTAACTTACTTACCTAAAGAGTGTCCCCACAAGAACATGTTGCAAGTACTGCTGAGAGTTAGCTGAGAGTAGAGTGAAGCCACTCGTAAATCTCGGAGGGTTTGCCTTAACTTACATACCTAAAGAGTGTCCCCACACGAACATGTTGCAAGTACTGCTGAGAGTTAGCTGAGAGTAGAATGAAGCCACTCGTAAACCTCGGAGGTTTAACTTGGCTTCAACTAACTTACCTAAAGAGTGTCCCCACACGAACAAGTTGCAATTACTGCTGAGAGTAGAGTGAAGCCACTCGTACACTACCAGCGAGTCTTCCACCACGCCGGCTTCACTTGGCCTTATGTTTGTAGAGTCGCCGTATCCTAGTAAAGAAAAATATAATTAAAAGCAGTAATTGCAGAATATTTTAATAGTCTTTTTTTTTAATTTTGCGGTAGGAATTTACACACATATGCAATGGTGGGGCAAAGCCTATAATTCGTTCTCAATTTTATGAAATAATACATCAATCTAAGAGTTGAATGTTGAGAGAAATCTATACAGTCGCACTCAAAAATCACCCGTACAGCGATGGCATACGGGTCGTCCAAAGCGCAAACTCTTAAGTTTGCGTCGGTGACAGACGCATTACAAGATAATAATATTAATATCGAGCATATATATGCAGATTGTTGTGATTTGTGATCGATTTTTTATTTCTGGGCCAGGAATTTACACGTCATTTTGTGCAAAACATCCTTATGGTTCAATCTCATTTATATTCTGTATTTTTTAGCGCAATTCAATTATCGTTTTAGGTAAACAGAAGACGAGATTATAGATACATACATACACTCACGCCTGACTTTCACATGGGTAGGCAGAAACTATAGACCACCACTTGCTACGATTCTTACATACTTATTTTGCTTCTTCCACATTCATACATTTTCTCAGGCTTGTTTTCCTCCTACGCTGACATCGGTCGCTGACGTCTGAGAGCGTACCGTCAGTGGCGTATGTAACAGAAAATCTGCGGCGGATGTCAGCGCCGCTTTGCGGTGTCTCATAGAACATTGTGTAATCTATACGCCCGACCGACGTCAGCGACCGACGTTAGCGTAGGAGAAAATCAAGCCTTATACAAACGCGCTGGTTGAGAGTACCATGAACCTGACCTTTTTGAAGTATCTCGGCAATAAGACCCGACCGACCGACGCTGCCGCTGACATTCGCCTTATAAATTCCTTTCGTTAATCGTCTTTGATTCATTCTTTCAAAGTGGAGATTATTAAAACATTAATTAAGATTTATATATAAAAATTACATCCGAAAATTTTTGTTTTTTTTAAATTAAAATAATTAATATATGAATCTAACCTCTATAATCAAATGCTATGGTGTGAAACTCCATCTTTTGAAAAAACTTGTACAGTTGAATTCTATGGGTAGCCCCACGAGAGTTTGAATTGCCTGAAATTAAAATTAATGATTTATGTAGAATGCCTCATTAGACTAATAGTCCTAGCACTCATGGGTTCGATTTCCAGGTCAAGCACTGTTATTGGGTTTTTCTATAAAATCTTCAGTAGCAGAAACGAAAGCAATATATAAATTCTAGTCTACCTAATTTAAATTAACAAAATATTCACTGATAGTTAAACACAACATAACATACCATGACGCCTGTATTTCCCACAGAGTTAGGCAGTGGTGTACAAATGTGGTGTGTAATGGTCCCACGTAATAGGGGAACAGACTATTGCATTGCATAGAAAAATCCAATAACATTTTGCTCAAACACGGAATAGAACCTAGGACCTCTAGCGTAGCAGTCGCGCTTAGAAACACTAGGCTAATGACAGTTAAATATATAAATATTAGTGACGGAAAAATTCGATATTTTCCTTTCGGTTAAATTCAGGCAATATTTTAGCCAAACAAGCTATTGATATCATAACATAACATACCATCACGCCTGTATTCCCCGAAGGGTTAGGCAGAGGCGTACATAGTGTACACCCACAGTTCGCCGGTATGTTTAGGTCCCATGTTATAGGGGGCGAGCCTATAGGCATTAACCGGGCACAAATCCAGACTCCGAGCTGCTACTGAGAATTTCATAGAAAAACCCAATAACACTGCTCGACCTGGGGATCGAACCCAGGACCTCTAGTGTAGCAGTCGCGCTTGGGACCACTAGACTAATGAGGCAGTCTATTGAGATCACTGCCTCTGATTTTGATTTATTCTTCTACATACTACTGATTACACTACTTTTCTCTTCTACACGTTAAAAAGGGTAAGGCAATATTGCCTATTTCTTCCACTTACCATGGCAATATAAGACAATAGGCGTCTTAGATTTAGTCAATTCTTCATCAAGAATTTTATTAAATTCTTCTCTGTCCGTATTCGTTTCGAAACTACCTTTTAATCTCTCGTATACTGTCTTTGGTAAAATGTGCCATATACCTGGAAAAATAAACCAGCTTTTTAATATAATTCAATGCAAAGAAATAACAAGCTTTTGAATAATAAACCTTAAATTTGTTACATAAAGTGTCTGTTGGGGACCAGTGTGTGGAGATAAAATGAAAGAATGCTCCTTTGGTCCAATGGAAGTGAATATAATGATCTCGAAGGCATACAGGATTGATATATGTACAATTTTGGTGCGAAACGTCGCGATGTAAAATTTGTCGTCAGTGATCGGTCGTGAATAGTGAGTGAGTAATTAATTGGCAAAATGGCAGCGTCCCGGCCGGCGGCGGGGCGGGCCAGTGTTGCCAACCTATGTTGCAGCGTGAACAGTGTCATTTCTATGTTTCAATGTGTCTTGTTAACTTAGGTACTGCTAGGTGTTTTACAAGACAGCTTCGTTATGTAAAACAGCTGTAAAACGTCCAGTTAAATTGCCATTGCATTATATTTAACAAAACTTACGTGGAAGAGCCATGCTTCGGCACGAATGGGCCGGCTCGAGCGGAGTGATACCACGGCTTCACAGAAAACCTGCGTTAAACAACGCTTACGTTGTGTTTCGCCAAGTGAGTGAAGTTACCGGAGGCCCAATCCTCTTTTAAAAGGTCGGCAACGCACTTGTGACTCCTCTGGTGTTGCGGGTGTCCATGGGCGGCGGTAATCGCTTACCATCAGGCGATCCGTCTGCTCATTTGCCCTGCTATCGCATAAAAAAAACTTCTACCCATGTTTAGACGTTTTGCAGAATGGCTTATTTGCGTTTGGTGTAAAAAATTATGACATTTAGATATATATTTAATTTGTATTTTTGGTCAGTTGTCGCAGTTGGTTTGCATAATTAGCTGTTATTTCGACGCTACTTTCTGCTTTGGACGCCGCTATTGTTGTTATGGCAAACAGAGCCAGGAGTGCCAACATTTGGAATTAAAAGTAACAATACGACATTTAATTTCACGCTGTTTTAAATAAACCGCTAAAGCTTCGTAAAAACGAAATCGCATTTTTTATGGGATAGGGGGACAAACGAGCAGACGGATCGCCTGATGGTAAGCGATTACCGCCGCCCATGGACACCCGCAACGCCCGTGGAGTCACCAGTGCGTTGCCCGCCTTTTTAAAGGGGATTGGGCCTTCGGTAACCTCACTCGGCAAAACACAACGTAAGCGTTGTTTGACGCCGGTTTTCTGTGAGGCCGTGGTATCACTCCAGTCGAGCCGGCCAATTCGTGCCGAAGCATGGCTTTCCCACGTTTAACAGGAAAGTGGAGGTAAGCATCAGTGTCTTTAGTCTTCACGTGACTTACCAATTTTAATTCTGCACTTGTCCACTTTGGAATCATATTCGATGCTAAGGTTGCGCGCGCCATCGATGCCGGCGGAGGACGGATCCTCGAAGTCTATATTTGGCGGCCATTGCACTGCAAAATAGCATACAACCACGCCTGTATTCCCCGAAGAATTAAGCAGAGATGTACTAATGTACACCCACAGTTCCAGTTATGTAATAGTGGGCGAGACTATTGCCGTTAAACAGGCACAAATCTAAAGCCTGAGCTGGATTTATAGAAAAACTCAATAACACTAATCGAACTCGGAACCTTTTTTTCATAATATCAACTTCGGCTCAACTTGGATATAACCTTCAATGTTCACACATCCTGTTCGCACTATTGTACCTGAAGAATGTAATACCTCTTATTTTAAAAGAGTGTCCATGGAGTTTCTTCCGGATTCTTTTCCATAGGATCAACTTTTTGGAACCGTGCAACTAGCCTCAATAACGTTTCATAAACGCTTGTAAAAGCTTATTTGAAATAAAAACATTTAAACCTAAACTTGACCTCAAGCGTAGCAGCCCTGCCGCTTAGGACCACTAGGCTAATGAGGCAGTTACGGTTTTACCGCATGTGGACGAGTTAGAATACTGTTCCTCACTGCCATTCAGATAGGCATCTCGTAAGTGGCGGGAAAATATCTGACTTGCTCGGTGGTAGGACAGGTAGGTTCTTCATAACACTTCCATAACACTTTATTCAACCTGCAGATCAAATCTAGAGCCTGACGTCCAGCAGCCAAACTTGTGACAACTAAACCACTGACGTTATCCATACTAATATTACACCTACATGTAAAAGTATCTGTTACCTACCTTCACGCCTAAACCGCATCAGACTTTTGGGAGTTTTCCATTTGGGACGCGAGTAGAACTTACTTAATAACACAAACAAACACTCTCTCACCCTAAATGCATATACCATCTCCTTTCCGTCGTGGGTAATAAAACATAATATTATTGTGGTCAGAAATCTTACCAAAATTTGCGAATACAAGTGTCCTTCTAAAAGCCTTTGAGTATTTGAAGATGAGAGGCACAATGGCGACTTGGAATACGAAGATGCCTGCTGATATGGAGGCACCTAAAAATAGCACCCTGAAAAAATAAATAATCATCAGCGTGTGTTTCCACTGAAGCGGAGCTGGAGTGGAGCGGAGAAGAGCAGTGAAAAGCGGCAAGTGTTTCCATTGAAGCCACAGCTTGCTCGATTCCGTTCTGTTCGGCTCGGGACCGCGTGATCATATTTTTTTTATTGGACATTCAGAATTGTTGCATTTTGTTAATTATATATATATATAAAAAAATGCTATTGTATAATATTAAATGCACAACATGCACAGTATCAAGCTAACAACTCTTTTTTTTTGGAAGTCGGCTCAGCTCAGCTCCGCTCTAATTACACTGTTTCCACTGATGCGGAGTGGAGATTTCGAGCTCCGTGATTGGCCAATTCACGGTCCGCTCCTCTCCACTCCGGCCAGCACCGCGTCAGTCGAAACGCACCTTCAACCTCCTGCCCTTGTTTCAATTTACTTAGGGTCGGTGCAGCGTCTATGCCTATTATTTTATCTCTTTCATTCACTCCCTTTTCCATTATATCAGTCTTTATAACACAATCCATCTAACTTTTCCTTTGTCTTCTTCTATTCCTCCACTTTCATGTTCACCACTCTTTTAGTCACATGTGTTTCATCTCTCATCACGTGCCTGTACGAAAAACGTTTCTAAATATTTAAATTTCTCTGTCACGCCACTTTCATAGTCCCTCTAATATCCTCGTTTGTTCATTCTAGTAGATACACATCCATCTCGATATTCTTATCTCCGCTACATGCAGTCTTCTTTCGTCTATATTTTTAAGGCTGATCGTTCACCTGAACCCACCATATTCAAACGATCAGCCTTAACGCACCCATGTAACACGACAGGTGTGGCTAACTAATTTGCACATTTTGCCCTTCGGCTTGAGGTATCCGTGGATCGCAACTTGCTTCTGTGATCTGGATTGACCCCACCTGACTTGATTCGATATTTTTTTTTTTTTTTGTATCCTGCTCAACGCAACAATCTGTCTTTAGACATTTAGCTGCTCCGTTGTTCGAATGTATCTCTTCTGTTCTGATTCGATAAATGATATTGATTTCTTTAAATAGATCTTTTGAAGACACTTTTACAAGTCAATATTTTAAATTATTATATACTATTATAGAGAATAATTTGAGAACGACATCTGAGAAGAAACCCCGAAAAAAAAAATCGGAGAATTGTGGTTTCTTTTAAAGTAAGTACAATCAAAGTATTAAATATGTAAGTATAACAATTTAGGACAATGTCGGCAAATAGCAAAATTTAAAAAATGGCCGTAAAAGCTTTAAGTTAATCCATCCCGATGTATGGCAAGTACGAATCAGATATCAGACATATTATAGGGGCAGGGAGCTCAACGACCCGACACACGACACTGCCAATCAGGTGGGAATTAATAAGGATGTAATGTCTGGGTCAATTTCACTATCACTTTGCACGAGTGACACGAGATACCGAAAATCGGAGAATACTGCTAAGGACTTTATGGACATCGCTATTAACCTTTCGACTGCCACAGTCATGTAAAGGCGACAAACCGAAATGTTCTCAGCACGCACGGTCGCGACTGGGTGACAGATTTCTAAAGGAAATTCGGAGCACGCTTTTTTTATTACATAACATAATCAACCTATTATACTGTCCCACTGCTGGGCACGGGTCTCCTCTCAGAAGGAGAGGGATTAGGCTAGTCCACCACGCCGGCCTAGTGCGGGTTGGCAGACTTCACACGCCATCGAGAAAATCTCTCAGGCATGCAGGTTTCCTCACGGTGTTTTTCCTTCACCGTTTAAGCGCGTGATAATTAACTATTTAATACGCACATGACCTCGAAAAGTCAGAGGTGCGTGCCTTGGGTTCGAACCAGGCCGAAACCTTTGACTTGGCAGTCCAAGGTCATACCACTAGGCTAACACTGCTTTTATTATTTTTCTATTAAGTGGCGGTGAAAGGCTTAAAGCACATTTAATAGTACTATGTCTGGACTTATCCATATCCACGGATGAGTCTGTTTGACATTCCTATCCGCACGAAAAATACATTTTTCCCGCTATTCCGTACCACATCCAGTATTTTTAAATATCGCAGGGGGCCGGCGGTAAGTTGATTTCCTATAATCCGATAATGACCTACTTTCCTGAATGGTCAATAACAACATTAATATTATTGTATAGTCTACAGACAAAAATAAATCATCGGTAATTTTTATCTGTCCTCGCACCCTTTTATCAGCTATTTGTGTCAATCGTAATTTTTCCAGCACTGACATATAAAAAGTTTTAAAAAAGTTTCTAGCTACTTTACTTTAACTAGGTTCCGTCAAAATAACTTTTAGTTTACCAAATCAAATAATATCAATACAACGCAATAAAATCCGTAAAAAGTAGTTTTATTTCAATAACTGTGAGTGTTTGGTTGTTTGTTGATGATAAAGATAAAGGCACTGTTATATTGTGTCAGTACTGTAAAACCCTAATCAGTCTAACCCCCACCCCCCATCCCTACTAGATAAAAACACACCTTGCCAGGCTAAACACCCCTTGCCAGGCTAAACACCCCTTGCCAGGCTGAACACCCCTTGCCAGGCTAAACCCCTCTTGCCAGGCTAAACACCCCTTACCAGGCTAAACACCTCTTGCCAGGCTAAACACCCCTTGCCAGGCTAAATACCCCTTGCCGAGCTAAATACTCCTAGCTAGGTAAAAAACTCCTTGCCAGCCTAAATACTCCTAGCTAGGTAAAATACCCCTAGCCAGGCTAAACACCCCTTCCCAGATTAACCTCGCCCATCCACACACATCCATCCATACATATCCTTATATGTGCACCAAACAGATTACATAGTGAAAGGTAGATTAAGGTAATTTTGCTGCAAGTATTAATCTAATCTTTGGCTTTTAATTGTAGAGCACTTTTAATCTTATTATCAAAGAGTTCAAAGTCCTAAATGTCAATGTATAAACTGTTTCAAAATTATTTTCTTCAATTTTTTTTAAGACTAGTAATCAGTATAAATACGTATATGTATAGCAGATATTTGTGTAAAAAGCTAACAAACTCTTAAACTATCTATGGCAGTGGTTGCCAACCTATGCTCAACGGGTCACCATTGGTCCACAAGAGCTAAAATATGGTCCATGAAAAATTTTAATCTTTTAAGTACCTAGGTTAATGTTAAAAGATTTAGAAAAAAAAATCTTTCTTTCTTTTTTTTTTAATGAAAGAAAGATTTTTTGCAAGAAAAGCTTACTATCAATGTGGGTCGCACATTCTGATTGATACAGTTTATTTTACTTTAACATTATGGTCCCTGATAACAATAATAAAATTAAAGTGGTTCCTGGTCAAAAAAAAGGTTGGGAGCCACTGGTAGCCAATAGTCTTAGTTGTCATGCAAACACCTATGGACAGGGATCAAACATAAGATAAGTAGGTTAATTATCAAGATAAAATTAATTACCTAATCACTGAGGTTAATGCTGTTTTAATACAAAGAATTATGTATACAAAAAATGATTAGGTATTACCCTAAATATTCACGCCTTATCTATGAGAATGTCTGAATATTTGCATTAATTTGCTTTTGTTTTTATTGAGCTAGGATCTAAAACTTTTTTTTCTTTTTATAATACTTGTTATAAATTTGTTTTAATTTGTTATTATAAATGTTAATCTTATTGTAATAAATGCTAGTGACCACCACTAGCATTTATTACAATAAGATTACAATAGGCCTAATGGCATGGGTTTCGGACTTGCGATCATGTCGTTGCCCACCCATTGCACTACCATCATGATCCCACTCATAACACAAGCATTTAGCTTAGCACAAGGGGTTAACAAGAATACTAGTAATGTGTGACCCACATTGCTAGTAAGCTTTCTTAAAAAAAAGGAAAGAAAAAGAAAAGAATTAGATTTTGTAACAGTTTTATTAGATAAATATTTTTTATTTATTATTAGGGCTTTGGATAAACTGTGATAGTCATATAATATAAGTATTGGAATGCTAAGTCATAGTCTTAATTCAAGGCTAATCACTCACATCTAACTTTTCAATATTATTAGCATTTTATTAATAAATTATCACTTACATGGTGAAGGAAATTATATTGAGGAAACCTTCATGCTTGAGAGATTTTTCTTGACAGTCAGTCTGAAGTCTGACTGACCTGTGTGGGCCAACATGGTGAATAGTACCAATGAACTCTTAGTTTTATTAATTCTCATTAAAATTCACTCTATATTATGGTACAAAAATATATTGAAAATAAAAATGTATTACATTACATTTCTTCAAAAATTTGGAGACTACCAATTTCCTTAACTTTTAAATTTTTGAAACAAAATATTGGGATGTACCTAATTATTTATATCTTTGTTTTTAATGGTAAAGCATCATGGGATCACACTGAGTTGATATTAATTATTTGATAATTTATAACAATAGGTAGATGTATAAGAAATTAAGAATGTAAATAACCATCATACACCTGTACCTATCCCCCTAAGGGTTAAGACAAATGATAACCAATTCCACCATGGCTAAGAAATTATATTGCTAAGTAGCTGCTATGAGTTCTCGAAATGTGGGTGTTTAAATATATTATATTGGGATTCAAATTGCAGATACCAAAGAAAAAACTAGGCCAGTGTAGTAAAAAGACTTTCTTGGCCACTTTCAGTAGGCACTTTCACCTTTCACTTTGTGATAAAAACGAATACACTTCTTGCCTTCAAAAAATGTAAAGATTTCTATCCTGGCCTATTTGGTGCCCTTGGCCCTTGATTTTTAATTAAAAAAATTATATTAAAAAGTTATAATTACTTACCCAAGAGTGTAAAGAGGCAGACAAATCAACAGTCCTATAAATTCTACCATGATTAGTTGTTAAAAAATAACAAACACACAGACAAATTATTAACAACAAAAATCAACTACACTGCACACAAACTCAGGAAAAATATTGAAAATAAATAGTACACAATCCAAGTACGTGCGTCTACGACAGGATTCGTAAAACAAATAAATAAATGGTGAATGAAGACTGTGTTGGGACTAGACTAGTATGTTGTTTAACGAATTTATTATCTATTTTGTATTCTGATTATTAGTAATCGGTCAATAAATACAAATTAAATGCAAAATCATGAATCGAACCTTCGAACTTTTGACGACATTTGATTTTTGACAACAGCAATGAGCAATGTCATTTTATTATTTTGATTGACGTTCACATTTACGTTTAGAAACGTTAGAAATGAAATAGATAAGGTAATGTAAGGTCATCTCGTTTGTTCACGAATAGTCTAAATTTAGGTAAGTAATTAGAACGATAATAATCTAAGGCAAGCACTCCTCGCACTAGCCCTGTCGTAACTTACACCCATGAATCGATCTACAAGATTAGGCTGTGCATAGAATTCAACTAAATACTTTACAGATAATCAAGAACGATCAACTAAACTATTCTTATCTTCACATTTATTAACCGACTGTCTAAAAAGGAGGGTTTAGGTTTTAAGAACATACCATCACGCCTGTATTCCCCGAAGGGTTATGCAGAGGCGTACTTAATGTACACACACAGTTGGCCGGTATGTTTAGGTCCCATGTTATAGAAGGCGAGCCTATAGTTATAGTATTGTTAGGTTTTAATCTCAGGTTTTAATATGTTTAGGAGTCATGTCATGTTCATTTTTTCAGTGAACGGCTTCCACGATACAGTAGAAATCTTGTGGGGTTTTAAAAAACAAGAGGTACCTATTTTTTATTTTAAGATCTTTGTTTTCGCCTGTTTTGACTTTTTCTTTGTTTTCGGATATAAAATCCGGGTTATATTATTCAATCGTAATATTTTCATTCGAGGTCGCTTTTTCCTAGGTGGTCTTACTTCCTCACTGGTCAATTTGTCGTAAATTTCTAACTTCGGGTTAGTAAAACACCTTACTTCCAAAATTTCTCTGGTTATTACTTGGTTTTTCATGTTACCGGCTTTCATTATATTTTCGGTTGACGGTGCCCAAAAGTGGTATTTGCCGTATAATTCTGCATAATTAGCGACGATATTGCCTATGAGTTTTGCTTCATACACTAATTCAATAAGCAAAATAGTTTTTGAAGCTCTTAATTTTGTTACAACAGTTTGTTCTGGTTTTATTGTAATTACTCCATCTTTAGACAAACCGATAGGCATTCGAATCGTTCGTAAACTTCCATTTCTCCAATTGTTTTCATATTTAAATAGGCCGTAACCAAAATTTATGCTGAAATTGCTATAAATATCATCAGGTGGCAGGCCTTCTTTCGACCATGTCGAACTTATTCTGTTTTCAATGACCTTATACATACTCCTTTTTGATTTTATATTATTTGTTGTATTATTAATATGGTCGTGTGTATCTAAAACAATCTCTTCATTTATAATGTCAATAACTTTAGCCTTTTTAAGCGTTAATCTCCTTTTCATTGCTGCCCATTTATATTTTTTATATAAATCTCCGTAGGGTGTTGGGTCTTTTAAATAAATGTCGTTAGGTACTTTCCCTAGCTCAACTTTCATTCCTTTATTCAGTCTTTCATTTGTTATATTAAAAACTTTCAATTCTTTGTCCGTAACAACTTTAATATCATTTCCAGAGTAACTTACATTTACGAGGATGTCGGTTTTGTTTGAATCTACTGTTACATTCACTGTTATTCTCGCTTCCACTATTATTGGTAATAAGAATAAAATGACTACAATCATTTCTATGTACACTTTTAAAGTTGTCTTTAAATTAAAATACACTTGTTTCTTATTAACTAGAGCAGATAAACTTTTAACACATTTTTTTTTACGTTTAGTTAAATAACTTGTCCATGTTTACTTTCTACATAACTGCAAATCTTTAGACGTAAGCTATGTATAAAATTGTTTATTATATTTATAAGTCAGTCGTACTTGACCTTCTTATCATTTGTCGTCATAAGCGTAGTATAGTGTTAAATGTAAACAATGTAATTATAAATAAAATTGTCTCGTCTGTTTATCTTTTAATTTCAATCAGAAAGCAAATTAAATTGTCAGTGTCGGGTCAGGAATCACAAGCACACACCATAGATTTATTGTTGTCGGGCTCCCGTATTCAAGGGAGGCTCTGAATCGCAACTTTGATGAATTTTTGAAACTGTTTCATAGACGCCGCATAATTATTTAGTATAAGCTGACCTCGGGTTGTACAGACTTTTCGTTCCCTTAGAGGTCACCTTATGCTGGTATGTATGGCATGTTGAAAAGTCGTGTGTCCTTGAATCCATCCCAAATGCATAAACGCCCAGGCCCGGAACAATTACCTGTAGGTCATACAAATATTTGTTCCGGGCGGGGATCGAATTCACAACACATGGCGAAGGAGCCAATCGCTCAGCCACTACGCCAAACGTGTCCTCAAAACTATGTCTGTATGTGTGGCGAACTGTATCATATATTTTAATATTAAACAATGGATAACAATTTAAACAATGGATGCGAGCTGCCCAAGACTGGGATGGTTGACGCTCTTTGGGGGAAGCCTACTAGGGCTGATATAGTAATGATGATGATGAATTTAAACAAACACCAATAATAAACTAATAGTATGTAAATATAACGGCCCGTAAATTATTCTAAGTATATCTACCATAATTTATCAATGGCACCTTTGGAAAGGATAGGTGATTAAAATATCGATCTTAATTTAGGAAAAAATCAGAGAAATAACCCTAACCCTAGTTTACAAAAAAGTGACTCGGTGAGGTGAGGCACATCATTTCTTGTAGATTTTTGATGCTAAATCTAAATCCGGCAACATAGTTATTCTAGAACGTCAAACACGGTTTTTGGCGATATTTGAAGTAATATTTCGAGGACGGCAAATTGTATGGTCATTTCTAATAAATGGATCCTTTAGTATTACTCTTCGCCTTTCAAATTCATTTTCGTTTGCTTCGCTACGAGTTTTTTTTTCTCAAGAAATAAATATATAAGTTAATATATAATAATAACGATATAAGAAGTAAAACAAAGCCAGTCTATCATATGTATATGAGTTGTTCTGTGAAGTTTACAAACGAGATCAAGAGCAGAGGTCATGATTGTAATCAAATTCTTTAAAGTCAATCTGTCAGTATTACAACAAAAATATCACTATATAGTGCTACTTACTAATTAATAGTAAAAAATGAACTATAAGCTATTCGTGTTAGTATTTTTAATAGAAATAGTAACAGCAAAAATAACGATTGATGTAAGAGTTGATGAGGATAAAAATATATCAATATCTTATACAGGAATCGAAGTCAATCTTATCACAGATGATGACGTAAAAACATTCAAAATCGAAGAGGAGAATTTACAAGAAGCGTTAGGACGTCACTTAGGAAAATCACCAGGAGATATATACTTCAGAAGCCCGACTCCATGGGGTGATCTGTACAAGACGTATAAATGGGATCAGGTCAAGAGAGTGTTATCGATAAAATCTGCAAGAGTGAAGAACCTCACTAAGAATCCAACTGTAGTGTTGTCACAGGACTTCGAGAATGCATCAAATCATACGATAAAAGTAAACACAGGCATAACACACACCATAGAAAACACACTAACAACAAGTTGGACGAAAGAAAAAGAACTTACAGTGTCCCAAGAAATCGAATATAACTTCAATGTAGCTTTTACAAAGGTTTCGGGAACCACCGGTTTTTCTTACACTACCAATTGGGGGGTTGCTGAAGAAAGGTCGGAAACCGAAACTATTGGAGCGAGTAGTGGTGTTGAAACGGAACTGCAGCCAGGACAAGCAGTGACAGCGGTTTTATCGGCAAGTGCCGGCTATTTGGAAATAGAAGTAGTGTACAAAGCATCTTTGAGAGGAACTGTTGCAGTGAACTTTAGAAAGGCGTATAGTGGACATCATTTTTGGGGACCTCAGATCCAGGATGTGATGGAGACGGGCGGTCTCGACAATGAAATAATTACGACTGAAGTAATTCGTTTTGGTTTTCATGTTGATGCGTCGTTGAAACTCTATGATAAAGCGACTGGGAAACCTTTATAAGTTATGTTAAATTATATGACAATTGTGCAATTGACTTTGTTTACATTAATCATTATATTAATGTTAATGATGTAGAACATATATTAAATTTTAATTTAGTTTTAATATGTATTATTACATAAGTAATTATAAAACAAATAAACTAGCTAAAATGAAACTAGACTAATGTATAAGAGAGCTACATAGAAAAATAAAAAGGTCCCAAAAATCTCCTCCGCATGGCTATCAGCCGATAGGGTACCAAGCAGTCTGGCTGCATTGCCACGTTGGATCACAATGCTGATTCTCTGACCAAAGTCTAAGCCAGCCTTTAGGTACCTACATAGGTTACGTGAAGCCTTTATGTCAGGCGTTTTTAAAAAAGATAAAGTGCACTGTTATTGCCGCTAAAATGTTATTGTTTACTTTTACTTCAAAAAGGAGGTTTTTAACTTCGTCAGTGTTTTTGAAATTATTAGAGGATTATTTTTAATTTTGAAGGCGGCTGCATTATTTCGTTCCTTTATATACATATATATTTCTTTGACTTTGGTCAATCAGTTTTATTTTATTGTCAACGATTACAATTTGTCATCGCCGTAAGCCAACCAATCTGACGTTTGAGCAACTACCATTTGAAGACAGTTTTCTTTTTTTTAATCATTCTTTAATTTTCTTTCTGCAAGGTCTTGTTTATTACTTTTCTACCCTTTTACTTTTATGACGTGGGTATTGTTTAACATTCACAGCACACAGATTATATAATACATAGATTTCACTTAATACGTACCGCCTGTTATTAATAACCGAGCTCTTTAATATCCAAACGCGTAGCTGCTAACATTTTATTAATAGGAAAATCCAATTATCATATTTTGGATATACATATTTCAGCATCCGACAGGGTCCACGATTGATACTTTTATATTTATTTTTTAACACCTGTTAACATTGTGGAGTGCAATAAACGAATTGAGTATTGAGTATTGAGCATATTTATTTAGCTCAGCTATGTTGGGATCTTTTTTTGAACACAACGCTTACTCGCGGAGCTCTGGTGGTCTTGCTCACCGTTAGGAACACAACACAGCAGCATAGCACAACATGTTATCTAGCTACGATTTTCTGCAAGGTGGAGGTACTTCCCCAGTCGGGCAGCTCCAATTTTGAGTGGAATTATTCGATTTCACTATGCCCTACCTCTCTTAGGTCCATGTGGGGCTTTCAAAATTGACTGCGGCTGAATACTTATCAGTATCTTACACAGAGCGACTGCCATCAGACCTCCGAAACTCAACCATGTCTCTAATTAATCACGTCTTACAGAGATGAACATTGAGTTAATCTACTCTAATCTTAGTTTATGTGTTTGAGGTTAATCTCTGTGTTACCTATCGAAGGTTTGAGTGATGCGACCTGCCGTTCACCTTAGAATTCAAGTCTGATATTTTCTCCGTCTCTTTTTCTTTCTCTCTTTTTCTCTCATTATGGTGGTTTCAAACTGGCGAGGCGTGGAGAAGAAGGGCGTGAATTGAATTACGTACTAGCCTCAATAGTAATAGCCGCGTACTGAGCGCGACTGCTACGCTAGAGGGTTTGAGTCCCAGATCAAGCAAACTGTTATTGGGGTTTTCTATGAAATTCTCAGTAGCAGCTCGGAGTTTGGAATTTGTGCCCGATTAATGGCAATAGGCTCGCCCCATATTACATGGGACTTAAACATACTAGCAAACTGTACAGGCGTATGTAATGTTATGCTCGAAATTATCTCGCAAAATATTAAAAGGACAGAAGCAAAATACATGAAAGAAATCTTTGGATTTTAAGTTTGAATTTTTTATTGTCAACACATACATTCTCTAATGGTACCTTTCACCACCAACAAATAACAAAAAAAAGCAATTCCATTCATATTTTAGCAAAGGATAAAGCAGCTGACGCCCTCGAATCACCATCAGGCGGAGGCAACAACACAACCCCTATCATTTACACCCGACACTACACGTTTAGTTAATCATTAAAAATAATTACAATACGACAATTTATCAAATGGGACCCCAGGTGCGACGTAATAAATTGTTTTGGTCAATGCGGAACCCTAATTACAAGTCCACGAATGCGGACACTCACCCTTGAAGGCGCGTGCGCAAATAACTTATGGGTTTAATGATTTGCCTGCTCTGATTTGAAGCATCGGGCAAATTCAATCGGGCAATCGGGTGAATTCCTGGGCAATACCGATACTTTAAGGATACACTGGTTGTCGAGCTTTTTGGAGCTGCGAACTAACGAATATCATAAGTTTGATAATAGGGACTTACGGCTTTACGTGCGTACCGAAGCACGAAGGGGTCTCGATATGTTAAGAATGGTCACCCATCCTTAGAATGACTTTGCACAATTTAGCCACGAGCCCCTTTAGTTCCAAGGGACTATTGGGTTCTAAATAAAAATTGGTTCCAGAGAATTCCTAAATGTGATTGACATGGTAGGTATTACTGATCTTACCATTCAATACAGGTCCAATTATTATCACCAGAGGACTTGAGAACTGAAGACGTGGGCCCCCATTGTCCCCCAATCGCTGTAAAGCATTGGGCAGCCATGCACCAGCTCTTGTGGAAACTTTGAAATCAATGTTGTACCTATTAATTACGTTGAGGTTTGTTCGCTAGAATGTGTGGCGAATTAATTAAACCGTCAATAATTTGAAATTTTGTCCGTTAAACTTTAAACATGCTGTATGCACGTGATGCTAATTTCTGAACGATCATGCATAAACAATACACAGCCGATGTACCTGTAGCCAATGGTCAAGTAATTATTTTTTTCTGCATTCAATTTTGGAGAGGTCTTTTATCCTAAAAATGAACGCTTATTTGCTCTAAATAATTTAATGCGTGGAAGAAAAAGGTGTAAACTGCGCAATGATTTTGATCTCCAAGTTGTCAAAATTTAATCGAATATTGGGTAGACATCGCGTTGATCTCTTTTTTCCTAGGAATTTCTCTAAAATCAAATAAATAATTAAATTTAATTAACTGAGTATAATAATTTACCTACTTCTCCTTACTAATATTATAAACGTGAAAGTTTGTGAGTATGGATGTATGGATGTTTATTAGTCTTTTACGCCAGAACGGCTGAACAGATCTGGATAAAATTTGGCACATAGATAGATTATAGCCTGGAATAACACATAGGCTACTTTTTATCCAGATCGGACCCAATCCTGAAGTCCACGCAGACAAAGTCGCGGGCAGAAGCTAGTACCGTTATATAAGGCATTTCGATTATTTATTTTAAAGACCAAAATCAAACTAGCGGCCCGCCCGCGGTTTCACCAGCGTTGCCCCATTCCTAAGAGCCGTAGCGTAATGTTAAATAGCTTAAAACCTTCCTCTTGAATCACTCTATCTATTAAAAAAAACCACTTCAAAATCCGTTGCGTAGTTTTAAAGATCTATGCATACTTAGGACGGACAGACAGCGACAGCGACTTTGTTATATACTATGTACTGAAGTTCAACTACTTACTGAGGGGTGGGTAGTACATACTTACCTTCATACCCTGTACCAGTTTCATTTTCAACTAAACCAATAGAACGAATGCATCCTGCTTTAAGTTATAAAAAACGCCCCGCAAAGGTATTTTTTTATGGGATGGGGGGCAAACGAGCAGACTGATCGCCTGATGGTAACTGATTTCGGCCGCCTATGGACACCCGCAACACCAGAGGAGTCACAAGTACGTTGCCTTTTAAAAGGGGATTGGGCCTCCGGTAACCTCACTCACTCGGCACACTCACTCACAGATTTATGAAATTCAATGATCAAAGGTCATTTGTTAAATGGTTTTATCGTGCGCCTGACCCGCGATTCTTGAGTGATATTTCGTAATCGTGGCTCATCTTAGATTAGACTAATAAAATAGCGATCATTTGATACAAGTGACAACCTTTCATTCTGTGTCCTAGAGCTTAATGAGGTCTGATTGCACGGAGTACTGTTATAGAAATAAGCGAACGGTTTAACTGTAGTTAAAGCTTTTGTCAAAACACTTGACTGCTAAAAAGTATTTTTCCCAAATTGGGGCTTTCCCTTTGAACTTCAGTAGTAACAGTTCCCTGGAATTTTAGATTAGGACGTTCACCTCTGCTTAATTCCTTGGGGAACACGTTTGTTGACGCTGTACAACACATCCGTTATATTCAATTATTCATATTATAGAAAACCAAGAAATCATTCCATTCCGTATGTAGAGGATCTACTTAACAAAGTGGTTTTAATCAAGATCTATCAGTAAATACGTAACAAGTGCATATTGTCAGGCATGATATATTATAGGATAGGACTTTTTATGTTAGATAGCCACGATGAAGGTTATATATTGCTAATAAAAAAATGCAAGATATCTTCATTAAAGTTAATTTGGTTACAAAAGTTATTCAATATGTGGCAATCAATGATTTATGGTAGGTACGATAAGATATTTATTTATTTAGTGTATTTATTTATGTTTTGAAAAAGTTTAGGGGTGAGTTATGCCGTTTCATTTTTCCAATTCCCTCTTTCCTTTCTGTGTATCACAAATAAACAGGTTTGACATTGACAATCTAACCACGGAAGGTAGGTACGATATATACAGTACCTAAACTTAACGCCTATTCCTCAAATCAACAAAAATCTCACTTAATTATTGATTACCTAAACTACGATTACGTGTGCGATATTATCAACATATCGAGTGTTACATTGTGTGATTGGACAAGATCGACTTTTCTATACAATGCAACACACAAGTGTTGATTTGTCTTATAACTCTCAAACGAATATTGACTTTATTGAAAACAAAATAAGACGTGTAATAACTATACTAATTAAAATACTACTATAATATCGGGCCGAATAATGAATTCGACAATTTTTCTACGAAATCACTGAACCGATTTGGATGGAATTTATATTTTTATCTTTGGTTTATCCCAGATAATATTTCTCAAATATCGTTACGCTAATATAAATTGGAGGTTAACAGGTTTACATTGAATATGATGGAACTGTGCGAAGCTTTTAGACACAAAAGGTTTCCTAACATTGTCTGTGCAACGAATTGTCATTTGTTTGAGCGCGTCTCAATTCTAGCTTTTGTTTGCCTCCCTCTTAATCAAGTGTGTCCTTGCCCTTAATCGACCATCTCCTTTTGTCCGAATCGTGATGATACAAGCGTCGGGCAGCTCTTGAAGACAATAAAAATACCTATTATTGTAATTAGAAGATAGCGAATTTAGCGAAGATAGGTCGATAGCGAAAACTAAAGATCCGACCAAATCGCAGGCACCGACTTCCGAAACTGTTTTGCATGAGTATAGTTAACATTGTTATATTTTTTTTTAAAACGTTGCCCCACACTAGGATTTTTTCCTGTATCGTGGGTACGTTTACAAACACAAATTTTCACATACACAAACGCCCAGACCCGGAACAACTACCCGTAGATCATAGAAATATTGGCTCCGTGTGGGGATCGAACCCACAACACGTGGCGCAGAAGCCGATTGCTCAACCGCTACGCCAATCGTGTCGTCTATATTATTTATGTTGTACGTTTTATTTTATTTTATTGTACAAAAATTTTGTCCTGAGAGCGACAGCTATGTTACGGTACGAGTACCAGGTCGTTCAGTGTAACTTATGAAATTCTAAGAAAATAATTATTTTTCTATGTAATTCTCAGTAGCACCTCGGAGATGGATGGATTTTGTGCCCGGTTAATGGCAATAGGTTCGCCCCCCAAGGTATCTATCTATACATAAATACCGACGAACTATGGGTGTACATTAGTACCTACGCCTCTGCCTTACCTTTCGGGGAATACAGGCGTGATGGTATGCTATGTTAAAAATTTTGATCCCGATTTCATTTGATTTCTTTCTTTGTCATGTTGACGTAGTTTTGACTCTATAATGAAATGGCGCAATAAGAGTGGGTCTACGTCCAGCAGAAGACTGATATAAGTTGATGATGCTAATAAATAGATTGATTTGTCACGTATGAGTACCTAACTAGTAGAGGGATTATGATTTGAATGAAGCACAGGTTTGAATAAAACTAGTTGAGGCAGGTCGCATCGTAATTTAAGTTAAATCAATTTCCCGTGCACCGTTAATTTTACTGTTTTATTTAACGTAAAAGCTCCTATTAACGACCCCCTAAAATATGTACTCTATTAACGACCTAATTCTTAAATCACTCATATTAGACATATATAGGGTTCCAGAAAAGTCATACCTTAAAAATTAGTTACGTATTTTTGTTGGACAGCAAAAAGAGTAAAGTTTGTGTGTTTAAATAGCCAGTGAAAGAAATAATTTGACAATGAGTGGGACGCGCCCGAAGCGGACGCACTTTTCATAGTGTCGCGTCTCTGGCCACGTAAGTACACCTAAATATTACTTAAGGAAAATAACACACTAAAAATGGATTTGTCTTCTTGCTATCACATTACAACTGTAACGTATATATTCGTTTTCTAAACTAACTCATAATATAATACTTTTTATTGGTTTTTGTGTTATAAAATCATGTTTTAATTTAAGGCGGTAATAGAATCCAAATTTCAAAACTTGATTCTAATAACGACCCATGGCGTTGTTAAACTTTGAAAACATTTAGTATTTTAACATATTATCTATTATAAACTACCTCATTTGATTTTATTCTTTTCTTGTTCAATTCTTAAAATTATTATATTTCGTTAGATCTATTAACGACAAAGCTATTTCTTAAAGTTTTTGTGTAAAACTCGATTCAACGTTAGACAATATCCCTATTATTTTAATGATATTATACTGTAAATAACCTTTATTATCTGAATTAAAGACTAACTGTCATTAAAAGAAATAATATAGCAATGAGATCGAATTTAACAGTATTCCATAAAGCGGATATTTTATCTGTTTATTATTAATTTTATTGGTCGCTAATAGAATATTGTAACCTTCATACTTGATTCTATTACCGACTCATAGCTGTGAGTCGGTAATATTACAGTACACAAAAACAAAATGTATATTTTTGAACAAATTGGCTTATTTCTTGCATACGTGACGTTTTGAGAGTTTTTGTCTCAGGACATATTATTAATGTAAAATAATATTTGCTATCCAGTTTCATTCATGGCTTCATGGCATTGGCTATATTTCATATGTTTTCAAATCAAATAAAAATGGCGGGACGGAATGGGGGCAATGTAACTTTTTAAAGCTTCTTGCGAAGAATTAAATTCTATATCTCTTTAAAGATTGTGTTCTTTTATAGAATTATGGAGCCGCAGAAGCGCAAGCAGTACGCCTCTGCTCAAATAGAAGCTGCGCTTCTAGCTATAAATGAAGGGACCAGCATATACGAAGCTTCAAAAACCTATGGCATACCGAGGACAACTCTGCGTGAAAAGAGAAATAATAAATATATATGAACATTGTAGAAAACAAACTGTTTTAACGAAGGAGGAAGAAAAAAAACGATTTTTTATTTTATTTAATAGTATAGAAGAAGTGACAACTTCGTAGTGGTCGGTAAAAGAAGTAGGAAAATCGGTAATAGAATCTTGCCGCATTCTATGGGTCGGTAATAGAATCAACTACTCTTTTGGATTAAATAATTATTTAGTAACTATTGTGTTATTGAATATTGAATTTAAGTACTGAATTGCAAAAAATACTTCGTTGAGATTAATTATAAATTATAACATCTTTCCTAACATAACAGCTTATATCTATTTTTTTAAAGTGAAACCTAAGACAGCTAAAACTGGCGGTAATAGGAGCATTTACGTTATACAATACTAGCGGGCCCGGCAAACGTTGTCTTACCCTGTGCTTCGGCACGAATGGGCCGGCTCAACCGGAGTGATACCACGGCCTTACAGAAAACCGGCGTTAAACAACGCTTACGTTGTTTTTCGCCGAGTGAGGTTACCGGAGGCCCAATCCCCTTTTAAAAGGTCTGCAACGCACTTGTGACTCCTATGGTGTTGCCGGTGTCCATGGGCGGCGGTAATCGCTTACCATCAGGCGATCCGTCTGTTCGCTTGCCCTCCTATCCTATAAAAAAAAACGTACAACCCGATTGCAGTGCCAAATTGTGAATCTAAACCATCTAGGGACCCATTTAAACTTACTTACCAAAAAAATTAATCGAAATCACACCAACAGCTTATGAGGAATTCGGACAATGCACAGAACGCCATCTACTGCCCTTAACGAAACAGAATACGTCACAGAAAACAACGCCATGTTCATTTGTGTCCGTGTTTTGTTTCTGTCAAATCTGTCAATCCGTTCCCGATACAAAATGTATGAAAAAATTTTTTCTTCATAATGTTCTTTTTCGTGAATTTTTTTCAAATGTTATCTCTACTTAATAGTTATTCTGCTACTCGGGGAGGAGAAAAATCCAAAAAACCAAAGATCATAAAAATCGGTCCAGCCTTTTTCAAGTTATACCGACTCGTAAGTGATGTAAAAAACCCAACTTTGTTTTTTATATATAGATTTGGTTAACCTTTACTAAAAGTATTTATAAGATTTTCCCTGTATAACTCTAAATATGTGCTGTTTGTATGTTGTAATGTTTATTTATGTAAGTTTATTATGTAAGATATATATTAAGATTTAGGTCGTGATGTCCCGTTCATCGTTCGTATTTGAATGTTACCTAACTGCTTCAATAATCTAGTGGTCCAAAGCGCGACTGCTACGCTATATGCACCGGGTTCGATTCCCATAGTGTTATTGGGTTTTTCTATACAATTCTCAGTAGCATCCCGGGGTTTGGATGTGTGCCCATGGGACCTAAACATACCGATAAACTGTGGGAATACATCTCTGCCTAACCCTTTGGGAAATATAGGCGTGATGTTATATTTGAATGTCTTTGTTTGAGGCAATGTTACCTATAATATTGCTACACACAATATTAGACTTAATATCAAACCTAATCTAGATTTCTCACGATTTAATAGGTACCGTGTCCCATAAACATACGGGTATAAACGCCATCGATGTTCCACCAATTTGATGTTGCGACACACACATAAAATGCATGGGCTTTGGTTATACCTGTCGTTGAGTAAAACATACTAGAGAAGTGCATCGAAAACATACCATCACGCCTGTATTTTCCAAAGGTTAGGCAGAAGTGTAGGTAAGTATTAATGTACTTACAGTCATCAGCACATAAACTTACCACAAACTGTCAAATTTCCCCAATGGACAATAAATGCTCGGTGGTAGGACCTCTTGGGGTCTGACTGGCTGGCGACCACTCTTACGTACCCTTACGTCGGAGTCTGTCGTAAAGCACCTTGGGGTGGGTTTTGACTTTTGTACGTAAGAGCCAGTTTTCCCTCGGTTGCTGCGGGTCTGGCAGCCTGTAGTCCGTAAGGGTCTCTTAAGGGTCGGCAAAGCATCAGCAATTCCTCTGGTGTTGCAGGTGTCCGGGCGACGCTGATTACCACCAGGAGGCTCGTCAGCTCGTTTGCCGACTTAATCCATGAAAAAAACTATTATTTGGAGATTAAGTAAAAAATCAATTGAAGAAATTTGACAGTTTTGAATACCATAATGTGCTGTTGTCCGTAGGTACACGATTCGCCGAGGTGTTTTAGGTCCCATGTTATAGGGAGCGAGCCTATTGCCATTAACCGGGCATAAATCCAGCGAGCTTCTACTAAAAATTTCATTGATACTTACTTGACATGGGAATCAAACCCATTTAGTGTAGCAGTAGCCGTTTTTTCTGTGAAATTCTCAGTAGCAGCTCGGGGTTTCGTAGTTCTGCTCGGTTTATGGCTCACCCCCTATTACATGGGACCTAAACATACCGGCGAACTGTGGGTGTACATTAGTACACCTCTGCCTACCCTTCGAGGAATACAGACGTGATGGTATTAGCTATTATTTAGCGTAGTGACAATGAATTGAACAATCATCCAAACTTTCGAATTTAGGATAGAAAATTCCAAATTTGATTAATATCTAAGTAGTAACTACTTAGATATTAATCAAATTTGGAATTTTTAGAATGGATAATGTTGCCAATCTAGTCGGAATAAGTCTTTGTCTAATAAATACATGAGAAATTGATATAACTGACTGCCTCATTAGTCTAGTGGTCCCAAGTGAGACTGCTAAACTAGAGGCCCTGGGTTTGACCCCCAGATCGAGCAAAGTGTTATTGGGTTTTTCTATGAAATTCTCATTAGCAGCTCCGAGTCTGGATTTGTGCCCGGTTAATGGCTATAGGCTCGCCCCCTATAACATGGGACCTAAACATACCGGCGAACTGTGGGTGTACATTAAGTACACCTCTGCCTAACCCTTCGGGGAATACAGGCGTGATGGTATGTTATGAAATTGATATAACATATTGGTCTTTCCATCCGTAATCAAAACATCGCGAGGAAACCTGTAGGCCTGAGAGATTTTGTCGATGGCGTGTGAAGTCTGCCAAGCCGCACCCGCATTTCTTTGGCCTTAATCCTCTCATTCTGAGAAGAGACCAGTGCTGAGCAGTGAGATAATATAATGGGTTAATCGTATTGATAATGATGACCTGTTATCAACGTGAATAAACGTAGCTACCTCTATAAATTGCATCTATTTTGTAGCTGTATGGCTTGCAATATCTAGATTTATTTAACAATACTAAACATTTCCTGACCTTCTCAATAATGTGCTTATGTCAATGCGGCTGTTGAGTATTAAGTCCTGGCTTCGATTCGAAGGTCGAGATATGTGGGGTAGTACCTATATGCCAATAAGTATTATTGGTTTATTCTGTATAATTGGCTGGAAAATGTTATGATTAATATTTTGATATGTGTTATTCGGGTTTTATATAGAATTCTCTGGAGGATCTCATATTGGTGGGATGTACCCAACCTTTTACTCTTGAGGATGAAGGCATGAGGGTGTGTGGTGACGATTGAGAACATACATTTTCCCGTAGATTATAATAGCATAGACTTATTTCAGTGACCTAAATTAATTAGTATTATATTTTACCTTTGTAAATATTAATAAATTTATTGAATAATTTTCTGTCCTTTTTCAATGACTAAGGATTAATTATAAGAAGAATCGAGTACCGAGTACTCCCCTTCAGTATCATTAGTGTCGGTTTGCTCATAACGGAATCAGGACCAGTATATTTATATAGGTATTTGAATTAGGAATTAAGGACCAGTTCTTGTTTTCGACTTTTTTATTTGAAAGGAAGTAAGGACCAGTCTAGTGTTCGATTTTCAAATCCCGAATGCAGTGCAGCGTGAAGTCGAACCTACAATGTCACAAGATCTGGATCCGTAAGTGTTGTCACACGCGCACTATCAATACACAATGTAACAATACACCAAGCTATTGACACACTTTTCAAAATCACAGCACAACTTTATCACTATGATGTAAGTCTTAAAATCGAATGGCAAGGTGTAAATGTGTTTTGGTATATTGGATAGCATTGTCAAGATTATCCAGTATAAATAGTTGGAGAGTTTAAGATGTAACCATTCGAAGTTCATCTCAATTCGAGTCGTAACATCTCGATCTTAAGTAAAAGGTAGGTTGCAGTAAGGGTACCTACACTGCCAGAAAATACTTAAACCCTTTGATCGAATTAAACTTGGAATGGGTACAAAGTGCTATAGTAAAATTTCTTTCAAAATTAAACGTTACTTTAGTTAAATCATGAACTGATCTATATTTTATTAAAATCATAAATTGGTAAGAGCTTATCGATTATAAATATGTTGATATTATAAATATCTATATATTTATACAGCTGTTATTGGAAATTCATCAATCCATTGTAGTCAAGTTTTCAAAACGACCAATGAATTTGAAGGAGATTTTTAGAGCTTTTTAATAATTATAGTCTATGTGTAGAAAGGTACGAAAAACCGGAGCACAGAGAAGTGTTAATATTTTAAGGTTTTTTATAAATTTCACTGCTCTATAATATTATTTTATGGAATTTTAATGTCTTTTAATATTTTTATTTTTGTTTCAGTTTTGCATTGTATTTTATACATTTGTAATTAGATCTCAATACACAAAAACCTAGGAAAATGAAGGTAAAAATTATGGTTTTCAAAACGTTATTAATGTATTTATTTTTATATAAATTTTCTGTTTATTATTAGTATTTATCGATCTAAAAAAATTATGTGTGTATTTTTTGTATCTAAGTTAAGTGTAAGTTAAGTTTTTTTACCTTTTTTTCAGGTGTTTATACCACTGTTGTGTATTGCGTCCCTGGTTGTAGCTGAACCTCCTGTCGGGTAAGTCAATGAATACTGAAGTATTTCGTTTCACCAATAAAAAATAAAATAAGTCGATCTTACATTAAATATTTCAATTTTCAAATTCCAGCGATGGTTACGCATCAACGCGGTCTAGTCATCACCATGATCATGACCATGACCACGACCACAGCCAAGATTTCCAAAGATCTCTCTCCCAAGAATATGGACCTCCCACCGCCAGATCCTTAGGAGCTTCTCGTAACGCTCTCTCAACCGAATACGGGCCTCCGAACACAAGGACCACAAACCCTAGATCTGGTCTCTCTCAAACTTATGGAGCTCCGAATACCCGCAGTCGTCCTTCTCAAGAATATGGTGTCCCAAGTTCCCGAGGCCAGTTTTCTTCTTCTCGTAGCCTTTCGACTGAGTACGGACTCCCAAACACTCGCAAGGCAGCCTCAACTGAGTATGGACTTCCTGCTGCCCGAAGTGGTCCTTCTCAGCAGTATGGTGCCCCAGCTGTTAGCGGAAGAAGTAGTTTATCCCAAGAGTATGGCGCACCAGCTGCTGGAAGAAGTGGTTTGTCTCAGGAGTATGGTGTACCAACTGCGGGAAGAAGTGGCTTATCTCAGGAGTATGGTGTACCAGCTGCGGGAAAAAGTGGTCTGTCTCAAGAATACGGTGTTCCAGCTGTTGGTAGAAGCGGTTTATCTCAAGAATACGGTATTCCTTCCTCAAGATCTGGTGCTGCATCACGAAATCCATCCACCCAATACGGTACACCAGAGTTTCGTTCAGATCCCTCAGAAGAATATGGAGTGCCGTCGCAAAAAAACTTTGGCACGCGCACACCTTCTCAAAAATATGGACCCCCCACTTCTCGCAACTCCCCATTCACGTCTAACGCTTTGCCTGAAGAGTACAGCCTGCTTTCAGCCAGGAATACTGACTCCGAAAGCTTCACAACTCCCAAAAGCCTTGCCAAGTCCTTCGCCAGCAGTTCAAGCCGCTCATTCAAAGCCCAAGCAGATGCCCGTTCCTCTTTCGGTTCTCGTTCACCCTCAATCAGCTATGCTGCTCCCAGTTCAAGGAATTTTGGCTCATATTCCCAAGATACGAAGGCTTTATCGCAGACGTACGGCGCGCCGGCCCAACGTGATTTATCGGACACTTATGGAGTGCCGAGTTCAAGGGGTTTGTCTCAGGAGTATGGTGTACCTTCGAGCCGAGATGCCGATCAGAAGACCAGTGCTATTGCTTCATCTTATTCTCCTGCTAGTGCCAGGTTGGTGCATTTTATAATAAACATTATGATTTGTCTTTCGTCCCCACGCTGCGTATCACGCATAAATGTATCAAACACGTCACATCCTACCTTTTATCATAAAAAATATACTCAAAATTTGACCAGATATCTTTGATACACACAGAAATTACTGTAACCTGACAATTTGGCATAAAGAGCAAAATGAAAGAATTTTTTTTTAATGAATTAACTGTTAAAATGGTCACATACATAGCACTTTTCAAATACTATACCAAAAACCCACTTTATTTTCCAGGTCATCTTTATCAGACAGCTACGGTGTCCCCTCAGCTCGCGACGCCATGCCCTCAGACCAGTACGGAGTACCAGACCAGTACAGTAATCTCAACAGCCAAGGATACTCCTACGCGAGAGATGCCCTTAATGAATTACTTAACCAGGTTCGTACACGTAGAAATGTATAAAATAAGGTCTGATGTAGCGTGTGAAATATCGTGAGAACAGTCATCATGTACACCGAATGACTAGCTAAGTAATTGTGCGATAGTAAGTAAATTAAGCACTATTTTTAACATAACACGGATACATACGTAGATCGATACCAAGTGAGTCATCGTGCCAGACAACGATGACACACAAATCAAGATTTATTATTATTGTTCAGCCATTGTCGTCCCACTGCAGGACAAAGCCCTGAATCAAGAATATGGTTACTTTATTAATTCACTGTCGCCAGGTCAGGATCTCTGTCTACTAGGAGTTTAGTTTATCATTGACTTAACTACTGGGAGAACTGTAGTTTTGTATCACCATTAGGTTCTTTTGATCATGTGTTGCAGCTAAAGGTAGTATCCATGTGCTCCTAAAGATCTAGAACAAGACTCCACGATCACCAGGGTTATCTGTAATCGTATCTACTGAGAGCATATTGGAATATATCGTTATTCTTTTTTGTTTTTATTTATAACGTATAATAGGCAGGGTCGGCAACGCGTGAGTAATACCCCTGATGTTGCAAGCGTCCATAGGCTACGGTTACCGCTATCAGGCGGGCTGTATACCTTAGTGGTATAAAAAAAATATAATAATGATAATAACATGTGCATTAACTGGGTATCTCTTACGCATAAAAAGTATTAATAACTAAACTACACAAAAATAGCGATCAACAAATATTTATCATAATAATAATTTTGACGACACGTTTGGCGTAGCGGCTGAGCGATCGTCTTCTGCGTCAAGCGTTGTGGGTTCGATCCCCACACGGAGCAAATATTTGTATGATCTACAGGTAGTTGTTCCGGGTCTGGGCGTTTGTGTATGTGAGAATTTGTGTTTGTAAACGCACCCACGATACAGGAGAAAATCCTAGTGTGGAGCAACGTTTAAAAAAAAAAAAGACTAAACAGACAGTAAATGATATCAGTTTTATTTAGGTCTTCAGAAAAGTCTAAATAATATTTTTCTCACTTTTAGGAGCCAGCAAACTACGACTTTGCATACAAAGTGAACGACTACGAATCTGGTAGCGACTTTGGGCACACGGAGACGAGGCAAGAGAACAGGGCCGAGGGTACCTACTTCGTTGTACTTCCTGATGGAACCAAACAGGTGAGCATACCAAGAATGTCACCTACGTAAACTGTAGTTACTAGAAAAACACCTGGTCTATCCTAGTCAGTTTATGAACTGTCAAAAGATTGTAAACATATCAATAACGATTGCGATTAGTCTGGCGTCTCCCGGCAAAGGTCTCCTTCTCAAGCTTTCATCTATCTTGTTCCTATGCCAATTGGACATTGGAAATTCTCAATGTCGTTTAACCATCTCTTTTCTGGTCTGTCGTCGCTATCTATTTTGGCTGATTTTGGCCCACCGATCATCAAACATGTAACAGGCCAGTCCAGCTTAGGAGCTAAGTCAGCAATTTGCGTTTTGGAGCTGACCCTAAAATTGAATGCCGAAATTCTTTTCTGTTTATCTTTGATCGGACATTCTATTGACGTTAATGAAAAAAGCATATGATTAACATTTTTATAAAATTTATCTCTGAATGTTGTTGATAATACCTATATATTTTGATAAACATACGAGTAATAGTTTCTCTTGTCTACAACCATACCTATATACTACATTTCCAGATCGTTGAGTACGAAGCTGACGAGCGTGGTTTCAAGCCCAGGATCTCAGTGGAGCCAGCAGATTTGGGTCGCTCCGGTGGCTATGATGACAATGCGGCTGACCTGGCTCGATCTGGTGATGGACCTTACTGATTCTGAAATAAGGACGATTTTATTGGGAGGGAAATGAGAAGTAGTTTTTCAGGAGCCGGGTCTTCGTTCTGAATTATAGATTTTTTGTAGCGATAACTTGGTAAAGTTGCGTTGTCCGTTGAGTCGCTGTGTATTTTTGGTCAGGCAAGACTAGTGTTATAAAACCATTGAAGACATACAAGAAAAAAGTTTGCGTGGTTTGAGAGGTTGACTAACTTTTTCAAGGTCACAATTGTGCTGAATAAAAAGAAAATATCGAGCAGCTTATTGACAGTGAGTAAGGTATTGTTATTGGAAATGACAAAAAGTCCAGAGTTGCCTCATTTACCGTTCATTTGGTTTGCGTATTCTTGTGGTCCGCTGAATCCAGTTGGTCCTTTAACGGTCTTTTTGTAGGAGCACCAAAAGTACAAAGAATGTAAGGACGTTGCCTTAAAAGCAATCACTTTGTTTATTAAATTTAATAAATTATGACCAATATGGAAGGTAACATTGATCTATAATTATAATTTATTTAGAAAAATTCAAGAAAGATATAATGCTTAATTTATTTCTTATTTACAGTATTATATGTATATTACTTAGTGTTTTAGAAAATATTTACATAGAGAAGGGTTCTAAAATACTATTGTAAAAATGTATGAAAGGATTTTAGGTCATTAGCGCCGCTAGTGGCAGTTTAAGGAACTACTACTTCTCATTTTGTCTATTCAAAACAATTATAAGTTTGTAACGGCTATGATAATGGATGGAAATGTCTGTAAAATACTCAATTATTTATTGTTATTCCTAGCAAATGTAAAAAAGTGTAAAAAAATATAGTGACATTATGTAAAATGTACCTCATAGTTATTAAGTCGCTTGTGATGTAGTGATTTAGTGCAAGATGTAAAAAAATACATTATTTTTGTAAAATTTATGTCATGTTTTACTCACCTAAGTATCCTATTTTTCCTTGTAGCCAGTTAATTATAGTAATGATTAATAATTAATTAATCTGAAATCCCTCATGTCTTCTATATTTAATAATTCCTTTTTTAATTTACATTGTATTATAACTTTTTTTCGTTTTATCCTGGTAATAAAAGTGAATTATTGATACTGTTACTTAAATTCTTCACGAGCCTCTATTTATGGCTTTCAGTTACCTGAAGGGAAGCGAATATTATTTTTCCCTATTTTAGCCTAAAATTACCCTAAAAGTAAGTGAAATACTGAGTTATATTGCAAATAATATTTTTTTTGAAAAAGCAAATCTTAGTCGATATACATAGATACTAACATTGGATCAAACAAATCTTATCCTCAATCTCCAATTCTTAGAAATGCCCTAGAAAAATAAGTACTTAAGTACTACTTTTCTCTCCCTTAAAGTATTTGTGTTTTTGGGACATATCAGACTTTCACGCCATAGTATAAACTACTGTTTTTCATGACAAGTACATGTCTTTTATTAGATGTACGACTCAAAGGACCAAAATGATTGTTAGCCAACGGCCAAAAGCAGTTGATCGTTCAGCCTCATCACAGCGCGGTGATTATTGTTATTAGCCTGATAGGTCGCTATTGCAACAGTTTGACGTATTTATTTTAATTTATTTATACATTTGCGACATTGATTATCTCATTTGAAAAACGACACGAAACATTAATTATCTTTTTTTAAACGTTGCCGTACTATACTAGAATGTTCTCCTGTATCGTGGGTGCTTTTAAGAACACAAATTCTCGCATACACAAACGCCTAGACCCGGAACAACTACCTGTAGATCATACAAATATTTGCTCCGTGTGTTGATGGATCCCACAACACGTGGCGCATAAGCCGATATTTTAATAAATGCATTATTAAATTTAATACTCTACTGTAAATGTAAATACTCTGAGCCAGTAAATAGTCATGCTGACTTGAATATCTTGCAAATGGTGGGATTGTGTGTCGAGTCCTTAGAACACACTTGACTCGAACGATGTCAATATTGATACACGTTGTGCTCGTGAACAGGTGCCGTCTGTCGGGATGACATGGCTATTTATTTTTTTAATCTTGATAGGTTTACGCTTGACCCCCAGTTCGTCTGATATATGCGACACTGCGATCTATTAAGAAGCGCGCTTGCCTAGAAGAAACCGATTCACTCGTGATTTTAAGATACCCAGATTATAATCTATGGGGGAAGACCCACTCGGGAAGCGCATTCCACACTTCAACGGGACGCATGACAAACGTGGACTTAAAGCGTTTCGTTCTGATTTTTGGAATGTCCACCATGAATCGATGTCGTTCGATAGTGGAAAGGGCTATGGGGAAAAAGACCATGGAGATCTGATGCACACTCTCCGAAATGTATCTGATATGTTATTTTAGTAAGTTTCTATGGAGTTTCCTGTATTCCCTTAAGAGTTAGGCAGAGATGTACCTATTCACAGTCAGACTCATAGTTCGCCGTCGTATTTTGGAGTCCCATATTATGGGCCTATTGCTGTTAACTACGCATAAATCGAAGTTCCGAGATTGTTAAAAATGCATTTAATTTAATAGAAGATCCAGGAATTAGACTAGACTAGAACACTAGTCCTATGAAGTAAATATAAAATACCATTGCGCCTGTATTCTCCGAAGGGTTAGGCAGAGATGTAAATCCACAGTTCCTTCGGTATGTTTAGGTCCGATGTAATAAGGGGCAACGCTATTGTCATTAACCGGACACAAATCCCAAACTCCGAGCTGCTACTGACAATTTCACATATAAATCCAATAACACTTTGTTCGACCTAGGAATCGAACCCAGAACCAGTTAGCAGGCCGTGAAAATAATATTAAAATAAATAAGAATTATTATGCCTTCACATTCTGAGTTTACGTCATAAGGTGACGTTGGCGATTGAATTTTTCCTTTACTAAAATAACTTTTTATCTAATATTAGCATGGAAAATGCAAAAAAAAATCACAAAAAGATAAGAATTATCATTTTATGTCAGTATACTTTAAGTAAGACACAAATACTTAGTAACTTAACAACTTAAAAAAAAAAACTTTGGCCCCATATAAGTATGTAATACGAGATCAGCAACTACTTTGGTGTTGCCTGCAATACCAGAGTAGTTGCTGATGCGTCGACATGGACACCTGTGTCCATGGGCGACGATGACTACTTACAACCAGGTGGCTCGTCAACTCATTTGCCGTTGCCTCACTTATTAAATCAACAGAAGCCGAAATATTATTTTTTAGAATTTATGTCTGTCTATCTGTATGTATGTCTGTATGCTTGTACGCATCACGCAAAAACTACTACATGGAACTGAATGTTTTCACCGATGTATTGCTAGAGGACTTATGTAAAATCTGGTGGATGTTTCATTTTATGATACACCGCCTGGAATCGGACATATAGAGTGTTAATCTTTTTGAGACGAAGTGAAACTACGGGCAACAGCTAGTTATAATAGAAGGGTATTAAAAAAATGAAATGTTGTCAATTGGGAAATTGAGGCGGGGCTCTGAGATCTCCTATTGAACGCACCCGTGGTCTTTAACACAACATGAAATTACAGCTTCAGTATTCTATTATCCTCCTAGGATACGAAGGGTTCAGGATATTCTAAGCTCCCGTAATACAAAGATGATCCTCTGGCAGAACATCAGCAGAGATTCGAAAATCGAACCCAGGACTTCGTTTAGCAGTCACGCTTGCGACCACCATCGATGAAGTAAAACTTGGTCCTAAGTTACTGAGAGCCCAGCGATCATAACTAAATTACATTACCTCGTTAATCTCGAGTAAGGTCAAGTTGCAAATAATGCAAGTGCGTAGTATTAGGAAGTCTGTTTGTCGTGGGTACATCCTTGAGTGACATATTGGTAGGTTAGAAAAGTTATAGAGCAATGTTAGACTTAAAAGATTTGGCTTTAACATGAAAAAAATGGTTGAATTATTGATGAGTAAATTAATAAGTTATGATAGACATAATTAGATAAATAATAATTTAGTTTGCACTACCTAGTTTAATGTGAGCCCAGTAATTTCCGAAGTAGATAATAGCTTGCACTGCAATAAAAACTATTGTTTTATCCCAGAATCGAGACAGCAATATAACTCAGACAGCATTATGTATCATAATTATATCAGTCAAAGAATGTCTACTGCTTACCAATGCCCGTCAATACAAAACAATACAAATTAATAGTAAGTACCTAAATAACCAAAAGATTTACTCAAATAAATCTCACTTTATTAGTACTAGTGACATTCGCAAAATCAAACTGCAACCAACTCTACTCCACACCACCCTCTGTCCCAAACCTCGGTACACCTTGAAAGCTCATCTTTTATGTCGCTAATGAGTGTCAATTTTTCATCCCCCAACCTTTTGAAGACACGTCGTATAAAAGCTTAACACAAGATGGCTACAGTATCATTTCAACTTGATCTTTTCTTAGACTCAGTTTCTAAATTAGTTTTGTTTCTCTATTAAATTTAAAAATATTATTAAATAAGAGCTACAAAATGAAGGTAATTAAAATTGATAGTAATTTGTGGTAATATTTTTATTGCATGGCATTTGGATTGCAGTGTTGATTAAGCGTAAAAAGACCAAGATTTTATTTACAAAAGCTGGAACTAAATCTTCAAGATTTTTACCATCAAAAAGCCAACAGACGAAATCGATTATAGGTTTTGTCTATTTTTAATTTGCCCATCCTTCATCTAATTCTGCTGAAGGGGAAACTTGGCTTAACGGAAATACTTATCATTTCAATAAGTTTGAAGGGACATGCACAATATTTTATAATGTAGTACTACTCAATTTTTACTGCATCTACACAGCCTCTTCTATATTCCACATCTACAGTTTTTATTACTTCTTATAATAAAACAAATATTTAAGACCTCGAAACTGGTTTAAGCTTTGAAAAGTTATTTATATAAATATTTATTATGTTAATTTCAAAATGGTGGTTGTTTCAGACGATCGCGGTCGCTGTGTTTCTTGTTACATTGGTCTGTGCCGAACCACCTCCATCAAACAGGTGACTGATTTGTATTATCTATATTACATTTATCTTACGACATTTGAAGACACGTTTGGCGTAGTGCCTGAGTGGGTTCGATCCCCGCACAGAACAAATTATATGACCTACAGATATTGTTTGTGTGAGAATTTGTGTAGAAATGCGTTCTAAATCTATCTTTGTCAAATTCTAGCTATTTGCCACCTTCGTCTTCAGGCCGCGGCCCTGGATACCCTCAAGGGCCCTCTAACCAGCAATTCGTACCTCAGATAGTAGCTGCGCGAACCTTAGATGGTCCCCAAGGTCATGGTGGTCAAGGTCTTCATGGTGGACACAGTGCTCATGGATCTCAAGGAAATTCCTTTGGAAGGTGAGCGGGACAAGTGGATTTAGTTTTTACTTTACAGTTTCAGACAGGGTTACTTATTTCCATACTAGCATGTTTGCGGTGCTTTTGTTGGTCACAGAATCACAGTGCCTATCACCATGAAAAGTCAGTAGTATTACTTACGTGACAAATATATATCACAACTAGTTACTTTATTGTACACAAATTTAAACATGGAACAGATCATAGTGAGACAAAAAACATACAATGGTGTTATTTGGTCCTTAGATCCGCTCCTCAAGAACATGGCTCTGGTCCTCATGGACGTCTTGGTGAAGAGCCAGTAGGGTACGACCACAATGCAGCAGCTTTCGCCAGAAATGCGCTTGAAGAAATTAATGCTGTAAGTTGAATTTGATATTTATTTTGATGTCATCATGTTAATAAATGAAGTGATATTGCCTTGATTATAAGTATATTTTTTATCTTTGTAGGAACCAGCGAACTACAACTTTGGTTACATGGTGAATGATTACCAGGAAGGTACGGACTTCGGACACCACGAGGAGAGGCAGGAGGAAAGGGCACAAGGAGAGTACCACGTGGTGTTGCCTGATGGTAGGAAACAGGTCAGTGTTCTAAACAGATGTAAGTGCCCAATGACGTCATTGGTACGGCTAAACGGGTTAAACGGTGAAATAAGGTAATTTTTCTGACCTTCCAAAAGAATTCCTATGTCAGTTTGGCATCTATCATAATTATTCATAATCTTACATTACATAATTCTTTGTTGATTTACTATTATTTCGATAAAGTTACAATTTTCTCAGCTTCCGCCGTGTAAGTGACGTCATCACACATTTTTTTATTTCTTTTTCTTCGAAATAAAGAAATTATATATGTTTAAATAAATATGTTTTGGAACTCAGGATTCCTATCCTAGCAACCAAAACCAAAATACTGTTTCTTTGTTATCCTAAATAAATAAACAGTATTTTTGATTTGGTGGCTCAATATTTTGAAATGTTGTCAATTAACACATTATTACATTCAGTACAAAAGATTTTTTTTTTTTAAGTATTTTGGTTTTATTTGTAGTAGGTGAGGTAGTAGTAGTAGTAGTTCTTCTAATGGAGTATTCCTCTTTCGGCACCAATTTTTTTAGCACCTATGGTGTGAGCACCTAAGCTATTCCACTCACAGCATCAATAGGTATATTAGCTTGGTGCTCAATGTCGAACAAAAAAAAATATTAAATTTTATTCCTCATTCAGCACGTATTATTCGCAAAAGGCACTGTGTCTAGCAAATAATTAATTAACAGCAAAGAATTTCACTGTTTATAATTTACTTACTTGTAATATTGACTTTCAGACTGTGAGCTACGAAGCTGATGAGCGCGGATTCAAGCCCCAAATCTCCTACCAAGAATCAGAAGACCCCGCTCGTTCAGGCTATGATAGTAACGCCAACAATGTACGCAGTGGCAGCCAGGGCTATAGCGGGCACGGTAGCCAGGACAACGGCTATTCCAGCCACGGTAGCCATGACAACGGCTATCCCAGCCACGGTAGCCATGGCAACGCTCGTTCCAATGGTTACTGACTAAAAAATGGCCCCCTTAAAAGCATAGTTCTATTTTTGAATTGTATTTATTTCGTAATATTGTGATATCGATATTTGATTTTTATTTTTTAATTCTTTTTTGATGAGCATAGAAAATTAAAAAAAAAACCTCATATAGTTCTTATTTTAAATATAAAGCTTCAATGAGCTTTTCAAATTTGTTGTATAAAATGTACTTAATAAATTTTCATTATTACTTATAATTTTGTATTTTACATTATTTTCTTTTCTATTCCTGCCTTCGTTAGAAAAAGAAGAAGCGTTTCCTAAATACAACATGGATGTTCATTGTGTGATATTTAAATCTCAAATCATCGTTTCAACCGCATATTTTAACATATCACTTCGCATGTATTACCCGGAGGATAGGGCAGACTTACCACTAATAGTAACATAGTAGGAGTAGGTACCTACTCTCACAGTTTATGTATGTTTTAGATCGTGAATAATTCTGATCCCATCGCCGATCAAATTGTCAACAAATCGAAAGTCCGTGCTACGTTTGAGAATTTAATACAAAAATCCAATAACAATTTCCTCGACTTAAGTATCAAATCTAGAGACCTCTTTAGCCATACTTGCGACCACAAGATCAACGATTATTTACTTATTGAATCATACATAAGTAAATACATCATAATTATTATATTGACGTAGTAGACAGAGCGGAAAATGATTAAATATTTAATATACTTAGACCGAATTATAACACGCTAATAGCCTTGGAAATACCATCGTTTTATTTGTTTTAATTCGATTTCCTTATTTAGGCATAGTGATCATGAATGACAGCTGCTAGGGACGTCATAAAACTACGAGATTGATGACGTGTACACATTGCTTCATTGTCATTACTAATGTAATTTTGTGGTAACTCGTATAACGTATATTACAACAATTAAATTTTACTACCTAGTGATACGCATAGACGGGACATAACAAACAAAACCTAATTATGTACTTATAGATTTTTACCTAAACATGCTATTAAAGCAGGTTCCAAACCAGTTTAAGGATAGCAGAGGATGCTGCATAAAATGTAAAAATTACGTTCAAAATTACTATCTCGCTAGTAGTCTAACTATACCTAAATTATTTTAACCTTGAATTTGACTACATTGTAACAAAGATTTTCCGTAACTTAGGACCAGAAAATTCTTACGGCTCAAGTGACTTACCATTGCTGACAAACGATTAAAACTAAATTATTTCCTCAGCACTACGTTCTACTCTGCCTATACTCCAGTTGACTATCAAATAAAAGAATCTTGACCTTCACGAATATCCCAACAATGATTCCACATTAAAAATTGCACAATTCGATATCAATCAAAATCCGTTCAGCCAATATTGGCACAAAGTAAATCAAGGCCTCAATAATTGTTTGACTTATTTTGAGTATAAAAATAAGATCTTCCATGCATGGAGCATCATTCGAATAATCAGTTCATTCGATCTCATTCAACATGAAGGTAAAAAGCATCCCTTGTTTTTAATTAAAAATAATCTGTCTTTTTTATTACCTACTCTTATTTATGAAATAATTTATATTCTAATCACGCGGTTCTCTCTAATTATTTTATTTTATTTGAATATCAATTCTTTTCTATTCAGTCTATATACTTAACTATTGTTCAATTATTAAAAAATGTAGATATACCATCATTTTCTATATTCCACAGTACTAACGTATGCCCACAGTTCATCGGTATGTTTAGGTCCCATGTAATAGGGGACGAGTCCATTGCCATTAAATGGAAACAAATCTAAACGCGAAAGATTAAAAGTTTTCAAAGATAATCTATTTAAAATCGTGATCATCTCAATCCAATAAAATCAAATAAAGTTCTATTCAATAATAAATGTATTGTCAATTAATTTATCTATTAAAATAATAAAATATAATCTATTGTCTCAAGGTTCTCATCGCTATCGTGTTTGTCATTGGTTCCGTGTCAGCGTTGGGTTCCGGACCCTACCTGCCGAGTGGATGGAAGCCTGAAGGTCCAAGCTTCTACCTGCCTTCTGAAGCCAAGGTAAAGTGACATTAGAACATCATCATAAACATACACTGAAAAACATCCATTATCACACATAACTGCATCGATCTCTACGCCTATTTTATTACTGGAGCCGTTGAAATGGTTGTGAAACGTTAATTCCCTAAAAACGTTTGTTATACTCTCATTGAGTAAGTGTAAGGGCGAGTCAAAGACATTATATAGAATTTGCATTGTTTTTGTAATTTTTTTCTTGACGGGGTAGCAAAGATTTTGTCATTCGACTTAAAAGAAACTAAGCATGCAAAACACCTACTTACATAAATTCACGTTATGTATCAAAATGTATGATTCTAATGATAAATTGAATAAATATATGAATTTTCAATTTCCTTACCTCTAGTATTAAACAATTATGATAAAAAAGTCAACAAATTCACAGAAATCAGACAGTCCTATCAAAGAGAACCTGTTTCAAGAGACTGAAGCTTCCGGCTCCGACGCCCTCAGGGAATACGGACCTCCCAAGCTCGACGAGGTCGTCCAAGTTCCCAGCCAGGGTCTGCCTGATGTAGCTACGGAACAGACTTTCTTCGTTGAGGCTCAAGTTATTCAAGATGTGGTGTCCGCTGCTCAAGAAGCTGTTGGCGTCGAAGGTATAATTTCTGACAGTCCTAGACTAGTTTAAAGTTAGGAAGTGAACTACAAGTATCTTTATACTTGTTCTGACCGGCAATCCAGACTTTACGTTTTAGTGCAGAAGCCGATAAAAATATAATTAGAATTTTAAATGTTATGATCCTTATAATTATCTTTCTTCATTATTGTAATAGGGTGACTAACAAGCATAAGGGTAGCATGATGATAAACGATAGCAGCCTAAAGAAGCCAGCAACACCGGTGGTATCACTCACGCGAATCATCTTAAGATCTGTCTATTGTTAAGTCTCATATGCCCAGTCATTTCACTGGCTACATTATCTTTCAAACCGGAACACAATAAGGGTATCATATAATAAATATGTGTTAGAGTTTCTATTATTACAATAAATACTCAAATATATTGTGTATTAATTTTTTACAGCAAACACAGAAGTAATCGCGGCTATTGTGGAAGAAGTGTCAACCGCGACCGAGGCCCAACTGGCTCAAATTGCAATTGAAGAACAAACTACTGAAATTCTATCTGATGCCCAGCCTACTTTCGAAGCGCAAGCTGTAGATGCAGTAGCAGAGATTGTTGAACAATCTTCTGAAGCTACCCAAGCTGAACAAACCACAGGAGTAGCACAAGATGACATTGTGGCACCTACAGCTGGTTCTACTCAAGAAAATACAATACTTGCGGATGCCGTGGTACAAGAAGTAGTTGTACCCACCGCTGTAGTAGAAGAAGGGGCTGTGGTGCCCACTGCAGTAGTTCAGGAAGAGATTGTTGTTCCTACAGCGGTTGCGGAACAAATTGTTGTTGAGAGAGTAGCAGAGGGAGTGAACAATATTGCTGAAGCCTTGGTCAATTTGGAGAAGGAAGTTAAGGCCGTTGAGGTGAGTGTAACAGTAACTAAGACAAGTGTCTTGATTCTATGTCGTTTTAAACAGAAAATTTAGAAATAATTCCCAATACTTTACAATTATTACTGGAAGAAATCCCACCAAAAAGTTATTATTACTGTTTAAAACTTCATTAAAAAAAGACCGACAATTAAAGAATGAATTTGTTACAAATATTTGCTATATGGTTACATATAGCAAATATTTGTTTGAGAAGGAAGTTAAGGCCGTTGAGGTGAGTGTAACAGTAACTAAGACAAGTGTCTTGATTCTATGTCGTTTTAAACAGAAAATTTAGAAATAATTCCCAATACTTTACAATTATTACTGGAAGAAATCCCACCAAAAAGTTATTATTACTGTTTAAAACTTCATTAAAAAAAGACCGACAATTAAAGAATGAATTTGTTACAAATATTTGCTATATGTAACATAATTTATTTTCTTTAGGCTCTTGAAACTGCTGTTGAAATCAAGCAAGAGATTACGGGGTAAGTGTTTTTTTTTGAAAAGACATTAATTTAAATTTTAAAAAATCTTTTGTTCGAGAAGTTTCCAGTACTTAATCTTTTATGACATTCTGATAATTATCCAAATAAACATTAAAAATAATACGCCGAATGTTTTCAGATCCTTGGAACAGGACCCCGAAGGCTTCTTGGAATACGGACCCCCTGGCTTCAGGGAATACGGACCCCCTAAAGAGGAGCTCGTCAAACCTGCTGCTATTCAGGTACATACATTATAGTAATTATTATAATCATAATGATTAAAGACTGTTGTTATTATTATTATTTACATTTGGATTAAAGTCAGTTTAGCATTTTCTAACAATAAAGTTAAGTTTTGAGTGAGTCATTTCGTTATTATAATAAATAAACGATCAATCTTACTAAGTATTAACCTGTTACCTGGCAAATCTTATTACTACGGCATGAAATTTTACTGTGTAGTTGATTGTAAGTATCGTAGAAAGAACGAATATTTCACGCTTGCAAAAGCAAATTTTTACATCTTCAATAAAATACAATTCAATTTGATAATCTGTATTACTCATTAAGTTCTGATAACAATACGTGTATACTTAATATCTTAGCGGTGATAATACATATAACCGCAAAAACAACTAGAAAAAAAGGGCTGAATCATTTTTGATCAACATATCATCCATATATGTCAATAAATATAAAATACATTAAATTATTTTTTTACAGGTTGCTACTACCAGCGCTTTCGAGAACAATGAAGTAAGGAGACGGCGTTTCTCCCCCAAATTCAAGTAAATATATTTAGTATACAGTTTTTGGTTTTGATCGAGCTAATTTTAGCTGGTGATATTCCTTCTCAGTGGCAAAAAAATGAAAACAAAATTTGTGCAATATAAATGACGAATAATTTCCTTCGCAGAAACAATTTTGAATGAACTCTATGCACAAATATACAGCCTATGATTTAAATCAAAATTACCACTTATAAAATATACGTTTCAACCTGAACAACAATATTAGGATGAATAGCCAAATTCATTTTGACCACCCAATTCAATTCAGCGGTACAAAATCGATGGCAAGAGTAACTAAGGTAATAAATTTTGAAATTAATATTTTTATGTTTCAGGTCAAACAAGAAGCACTGAATGCGGACTGAATACCATCACTATTTACAGCAAAATTAACTTTATAGGCTACCTTTAATTTCACAAATGCAATTAAAAAACTACTTTTTGTCATCAAAGCCATGACGTCAAAAATACTTTAGAGGGCTGAAATGGCATAAAAGTGACTTAAAAAAATATGTAAGAATTGTAATATTTTTACAAATAATTAAGTAATTTTATCTACTATAATCATGTAATCAACTTACAACCACGAATGTGATAACTTTATCTTATAATCAAATAAATGAATTTATTTGTTTTCAACTTAAATGGTATTCTATAATACGTACATATTTTCACAACTGTCTCCCACTGGGGTAGGCTGAGACTATAGATTTCCACTTGCAATGATCCTGGCACACGACTTTACACTTCATCTACGTTCGCATGATCGTCGGTTTAGGGTCTAAATTGGTTGTGAAAGATCCGCCAATTCTTCCATCTGCATTCTGTAGGTACTCGCCAGTTCACCACGTATACTTGTTTCATCAATTTCCGTTCATCCATTCTCTCTACATGCCCTAAATACTGTGGTATACCTTTTTTGATCCTTGTTACTACACTTTACGCTTACGTTGTGTTTCGCCGAATGAGTGAGGTTACCGCAGGCCCAATCCCCTTTCCACAAAAGGTCGGCAACGCACTTGTGACTCCTATGGTGTTGCGGGTGTCCATGGGCGGCGGTAATTGCTTGCCATCAGGCGATCTGCTCGTTTGCTTTTTTGCTATCCCATAAAACAAATTCTTTAACTCAACAACGCTCCCATATTACGCTGTTTCTCACTATATCTTTTAAAGTTACCTACACCATATCATGTTATTACACTTTTACATACATATATACTTACACTCACGCCATTTTCCGTAGGGGTAGGCAGAACAAACTGAACGCCTCTTGCTACGATATACTACCTTGCATAGGTACAGTGGCGACCAAAAGTCCATAGGCATACTTACAAGCTTGACGTTTATATTTTATACTTACGGCCTTCTATTCATTGTCGTTGACAAGGGACACGCACTGACTGTATCGAGCTCGCTCGTACTGTTCATAGCAATGTAATCCTTAGCGTGCTTATGGACTTTTGAGCGTTTACTGTATGCATCTTTTACTTCTTCCACATTCATACATCTTGTCATACACACGCGCCGGTTGCGAGTACTACGCCCCTGACCTTTTTGCAGGATCTAACCGATAAGATCTAACTTTTATTTTTCTATATATTGTTGTTATTTATCACCTTGATTAGCTGGATGGACATTACAATACTATGAACGGCCATTCCCCGACCCTCCAACCCAAGCAATGCCATTAGGCCGCGCACCATTTCGCAAATAACAAAATGGTAACCAACATGGTAAATAAAAATCAATATTCACTAAAAGGATATATTTTTAATAATGTCATTTTAATAATATGAGTAATTATTCTAAAAACAATATGCTTACGTTTTTTAATAGTAATTAGAATATTAGTTCAATAAATTGGTAAACCTTTGCGTTTGTCCAATGTATAATCGGCTAAAAACGTACTAGACTTTTGGTAAAAATCGCTAAGACACATGGTCTTACAAATATAAATACTAATTAAGGTAATAATATCATTAATTATTATTATTTGGAATATCTACAAAGTACACAAAAATGAATTAAATATTCATTACTAGTTCCGTATATTAGCACTATTGCTATTATAATATATCCAGCTAGTGGTACTAGCATGTACTACTAGTTAAATTGTACGAAATACAGGACCTAGGCACTAATCCAATTCTACAAAAGATAGCTTTAAATAAGCTTCCTTTCATATTGTATCTTGAGTCTAAGCGTATCCTTAAAAATATAAAACATATATTTTCATAAATTCACTAGAAAATATGTAAAATATAAAATAATTAACACAAGGAGTGATCGATTCAAAATTCCATTAGTGGATAACCCTAAAATAGCACGAGAGAGATGATATTGAGTCCAATTCGGCTACATACATTTCAGCCTTAGACTTTTGAATGACTTCAATTGTTGTTGAAGAACTTCTAGCTGCTGTTTAATGATTTAATGACTTCGTAATCTGACGCCATGGACTTCGAAATAATAATTCAATTTAAATAATTGACGAATTTAATTTGATTTAGCTTTCGAAACACTTACGACACTATTTTGCACAAGTAACATATATTTTTTGGGTTTGACAAATTTTGATTTATCCTAACACATACGTACATACAATCAATAAATATTAAAATTCTAACTAAACTATGTGATAAATACCATTTTATGTTTATCATTACATAACTACGAAATACTTCCATAAACGTTTCATTTTGATTTGCTAGTAATGGGCTCGATTTGTAGAAGTTAAACAACTCCATAAATAATTATGCTCTCGATGGCAAGATAATAAATCTAGAAGGATCATTGATGGGTCGTTTGAGGTTGACGCTTCTTTCGTGTCTCTGAAAATAATTATTTACATTAAAATATTATGAAGAGAAGCAATATTAAAATCAGACGTGACACAGATAATAACAACACCAAAAGCGTGTGAAGTCTGCCAACTCGCACTAGGCCAGCGTGGTGGACTATAGCCCAAACCCCTTTCCGCTCGAGAGGAGATCGTTGATTATGTATGTTATGTACAGCATAACAACATCTCGGACATAACTTTATAAGCAACTTCCCGTGACTTCGTCTGCATGGACATCAGAATTGGATCCAACCTGGATAAAATGTAGCCTATGTGCTATTCCAAACTATAATCTATCTCTGTACCAAATTTCATCCAGATCTATTCTGACGTCATTGAGTAACAAACATCCATAAATCCCCACAAACTTTCACGTTTATAATAGATCTTCTTTTATATATAAATAGATTTAGTAGGGTTAGGAAAAAGCTAGGAACACACATTAAGGTAAGCTTAGAGTACTTTACCTCCGGCATGGTGTGCTTGGCAGTGAGTGGTGAAATTTTAGCCAGACTCAGCAGATATAACCTTCTGTCATAACAACCAATCACGGACAGCGTCTGATGATAGAGAATGACGATCAAATTATTTCAGCATACAACATGAAGAGACATGCGTAAAATCGTGTTTGGTAAAGAATAAAATGTATGAAGCTAGCTTGATGAACCATAACATACATAACATACCATCACGCCTGTATTCCCCGAAGGGTTAGGCAGAGGCGTACTAATGTACACCCACAGTTCGCCGGTATGTTTAGGTCCCATGTAATAGGGGGCGAGCCTATTGCCATTAACCGGGCACAAATCCAGACTCCGAGCTGCTACTGAGAATTTCATAGAAAAACCCAATAACACTTTGCTCGACCTGGGGATCGAACCCAGGACCTCTAGCGTAGCAGTCGCGCTTGGGACCACTAGACTAATGAGGCAGTCAAATGTACGGGTTCGACTGAAAATACTCCAGTTACTTGCTTCATTGAGGATAATTCGGCAGAGGCGCGGAGCTTGAATTGATCACAAAATTATAATACCAAAATAAATCGTATGCAATCCAAACAATATTTTATCAAATTGTATTATTATTCGGATTCGGATACTCGGTTAATCTAGGATCCTACCGTACCATTTAGTTTACTACAACTTCACTGGCAATAAACTATCGAAAAATCGTTCCAAACTTGGTAAAGTTATCAAGAATTGGTCGCTTATATTTATTTTCCGTGAAGTAGTTTGGACGAAATGGTAGAGCAAAATCCGAATAATAACACAAATTGATTAAATTGTGTTTGAATTACAATTTATTTTGGTATTACGTTTTTATGGGAGATTCGGTCCGCCGGACTCTTAAGCAATAGGAGAGGCAGGGTCTACGTCTAGCAGTGGACGAATTTAGGCTGATGATGATGTTGCCTGTTTCGTTAAAACATAATTAGCTTGACACGAATCAGATTCGTGTTTTCAATTCATTCATCCTTTGAGAATAACTTCGACTTATAAATAAATTGCTGTAATTACTGGTGATAAATGAAGAAATTATAAGGTACTTAGGCACTGTCCTAAATTAATTGGGATTTGACCATAGTTTCCCATCAGTTCCGACGGCTCATTTCAGTTTTATAAATAAGAAAAGTGAAAACTGTTTGTTTTCGTAAGAAATAAAATAAACATAACATACCATCACACCTGTAATGTTTAGATTCCATGTAATAGGGGGCGAGCCTATTGCCATTAATCGGGCATAAATCCAGACTCCGAGCTGCTACTGAGAATTTGATAGAAAAACCCAATAACACTTTGCTCGACCTGGGCATCGAACCAAGGAACTCTAGCGTAGCCGTCGCGCTTGGGACCACTAGATTAATGAGGTAATAAAATGGACGTCAGGTTATATAATACTTCAATAAACTTACCACAGGGTCTTTACTGAAAGACTTAACTTTTAGCTCATTTGGATCCATTTTCTTGTTAACATCACCTTCAGTTTCTGTAATTATAATTTCTGGAGAATTTTCTTCATAAGTCCTATAATTTTAAAAATATTGTCGTTATTTTCGAGAACGATAAAATATATTTTTCTTATCGCCGGTTGTACCCAAATAGGGTTGCCAACTCTTTCTCGGTCAAAAATAGTAGTTCTAAAATGATTACCCATAAAAATATAATGGATAACGAAAAGATAAAAAAAAATATACCTACTTTATTTCTTAAAAGAATATTTTTTGCTACTTTTAGCATTTATTAATAAATTTATATTTTTAAGGAATGTCTCATAGTTATTACAATTACAATTTAATTGAAATTTGAAATGAATATTATTGCTTTGAGTTTGATGCGTTTAAAATATAGTTGTTTCGCCTACTATATAGTTTTTTTCAGAAATATAGTATTCGGGCCTATAATATAGTAGGATACTATATTATACATATAGTAGGGCTTGCAACCCTATACCCATGTAACTGAACGCTCTTTTAAGCAGGGCTAGATATAGGGAGAACCTGTCCCGGGCGGCAGTTTGAAAGTTTGAGAGCAATAATTTCATGTTTCAATAATACAAATATGGTTTCACGATAATTCAAATGATGGTTTTTTAACACATCACAAAAGTTATTAGCTAGTAGGTCAAAAAGAGGGCTAAACGGATTTGGATGATTCTTTTTTGATCGAAAGAGGATTATTCCGGAATGGTTCCATTTAAATTTCATAAAGATCTGATAATGACTTTCGGAGACAGGCAACGGAACTTTTCAATAACTAAAAGCCAATGACCCGCGATTGCGGCTATCTGTGCATTGTTTTCACCATTCCATAACTTAACGTCAAGCCTGTACGAGGGTTTTTATTCCCCCGGTCTCAAAAAGTGCCAAAATTTCAAGAGTTATCTCTATCGTTTTCTGCCCCTGATTAGATAATCGTAGATCATCTAATCAGGGGCATCATCTTTTCAAAATCTTTTCGTATTTGATGGCCTAATTCTTGAGGAAAGTTATAAACTATTCAGAAACGAAACAAGGTGGTTGAATCCTCGGGGCACAGCTAGTATAGTTATAAAGATGAGACACACCCATTATACTTCGAGTTTAGATCGTTTTCGTCGTCATCGTCCGTTCTTTTCCCTCTGTTGACTTTTCCCCACAGTTGATTGAAGCGATTGTGTGAACTATCATCCAGGTCAGACCAGTCCACAGTCACATATCCCTTGCCTTCATTTGGACATGTACTAGAACAAGAGAAAAAAATGTAAATAATACGTAGGTAATGCTTTTTTTACAGTTCAGCAATACCTAAGTTTTTTGAGCATTTTCATACACAATCTTTGATCCTGGTTTGATGATTGCTTTTCTAACCGACTCAAAAAGGAGGAGGTTGTATGTTCGTCTATATGTTTTTTTCTTTAAATTTCTTTTTTTTAAGTTTACCTACTAGCAATGTGGGCATCACATTACTAGTGTTCTTGTTAACCCCTCGTGCTAAGCTAAAGCTCGTGCTTGTGTGGGTGCGAATCACAAGTGCGACGCCCTAGCCATTTCACTCAGTTCATCAAGGTTGGTAGATAGGTGCTATAAAATAGTCATATAAATTTTACCTACCAACCACGATGAACTGAGTCGTACAAAAGCGACGTACTTTTAAAGGTAATTAATTACTTACATTAAAAACACAAAGCCGATGACAAGGAAATTCAGAATAATGGTGAATGTATACATGGTGTTGCCAAACTGAAAGCTTTTCACTCAATGTGCTGATGAAAACTAACGCCCAGTATTTATACCGTGGATCTTATAAAAATGGATAAACTATAATACCACAATTATTATTTAAATTGGAAATTATCTCATTCATGAAATTTTCCCGAATATGTTTATTATCATTATCATAATTATTCATGGCTTATCAGTTTCTTGAGAATGCATCTAAGTGGACGTGACAGTAAATAATCCCCTAGCGTGAATAAAAGTATTGAAACATACAAGTTTGTCTAATCTATTTCCAAAATTAATCAAAATCTGTTTGACTGCTTCATAAGTTCAGTGGTTCCAAGCGCGACTGCTACGTTAGACGTCCTGGGTTCGATCCCCATGTCGAGCAGTGTTATTGGGTTTTGCTATGAAATTCTCAATAGCAGCTTGGAGTCTGGATTTGTGCCCGGTTTATGGTAATAGGCTCGCCCCCTATTACGTGAGACCTAAACATACCGGCGGACTGTAGGTATACATTAGTGCAGCTCTGCCTAACTCTTCGGGGAATATAGGCGTAATGGTATGTTATCAAAATCGGTTCAGTTTTAGGAGTGAAAACGTAACAGACAGGCAGAGTTAATTTAGTATCTATATTATTACATAACATAGCATCACGCCTGTATTCCCTGAAGGGCTAGGCAGAGGTGTAATACAACCACAGTTCGCCGGTTTAGGTCCCATCAAGTCCCATGTAATGAGGTGGGCCCAGTGCCATTACATAATCAACCCATTATACTTTCCCACTGCTGGGCACAGGTGTTCTCTCAGAATGTGAGGGATTAGGCTATAGCCTATAGTGGACTATAGTCCACCACGCTGGCCTAGTGCGGGCCATTGCCATTAACCGGGAACAAATCCAAACTCCGAGCTGCTACTGAAAATATCAAAGAAAATCCCAATAATACATACATATCTCGACCAGTGAATCGAAGCCAGGACCTCCAGCGTAGTAGTCGCGCTTAGGACTACTAGACCAGTGAGGCAGTTTTTGTGTAGATAACGGTGCCAGTTGCGTGTTTACCTTTGTTTGAGTTTGTTATATGGCATTTTTTACAAATTTAATTATTTTATTTCAATCTAAATATATATAAAACTCAAAGGTGACTGACTGACATAGTGATCTATCAACGCACAGCCCAAACTACTGGAGGGATCGGGCTGAAATTTGGTATGCAGGTAGATGTTATGACGTAGGCATCCGCTAAGAAAGGATTTTGATAAATTCTACCCCCAAGGGGATAAAATAGGGGATGAAAGTTCATATGGAACAAAGTAACTATTCTAATCCCATACATACATACATACACTCACGCGTTTCTCCCACAGGGGTAGGCAGAAACTATAGACTGCCACTTTGCTACGATTCTTAAAGATAGACTCAGGGTAGGTTAACTATCTGCAAGCACTCAAGCACGGTTTTTGGCGATATTTGTAGACTTTGTAGTAATTCTTTGAAGAGCAAGTGGTCATTTCATTTCTAACTGAAGCATCATGTACTCTTCTCTCAAATTCATTTTAGTTTGCTTCGCAACGAGATTTTTTCTTAAGATAGGTATTAATTTTTAGCTATGCTACTTTTTTTATGGGATAGGAGGGCAAACGAGCAGACGGATCGCCTGATGGTAAGCGATTACCGCCGCCCATAGACGCCCGCAACACCAGAGAAAGAAAGAAAGAAAGAAACAGAGGAGTAACGAGTGCGTTGCCGACCTTTTAAAAGGGGATTGGGCGTCCGGTAACCTCACATCCTTCACATCCCTCCATGAATCAGAAAAGAGCTTATATGTAATCTTCAAACGGCAAAAAAATTTACTATCCTGAAAATATTAATGAATGGGTCTTCCCCGATAGATATAATCTGGGTGTCTTTAAATCACGAGTGAATCTATTTCTTCTAGGCAAGCGCGCTCCATCGTAGATCGCAGTGTCGCCGAACTGGCGGCTAAGCGTAAGCCTGTCATGAATTAAAAAAAAAACTAACTTCAGATATCGCCCAAAACAGTGTTTTTAGCTCTTTGAGATTGGTGTATCTCCAATTTATATTCGTATTAAAATTTTGTCGCCTCGTACGAGCTAAATTACTGTAGAGTTTCATCAAAATCCTTTCTGTAGTTTTTGTATGGGAGATTAAAGGTCTCCCAAGGCCTACAGGCCACGCCGGACGATACTAGACCTGCCGAAGCCAGTCGCCACTCGTGTCGAGCAAGCCCCGAGGCCCGTATCGGTCCAGTGTTTCTTCGTTTTTATATACCTACGATTAGAACGCCCGTAAGCCACCGTCTTTTGAACTTACCGACTCATTATGGATCGGGTAGGCGACGACAGGCCACTGTAGGCCTCATCAGACGCGACGGATCCCACGGCAGGTCAGCCTGCCTAGGCGCGGTTTGGCCTGTCTTAAAACATGCGGGACCCCAGCATAAGAAACATATGACGACACGACATGGCAACCTTCAAGAAGCGAGCCTATTCTTTACTTAAAGGCCGGCAACGCACTTGCAACCCCTCTGGTGTTGTGGGTGTCAATGGGCCCTGGTGACGCGCATGCTCATTTGCCTCCCTATTCTATAAAAAAAACATCCATCCATAAATCCCCACAAACTTTCACGTTGATAATATTAGTAGGATATAAAAAGGCACCATATGCATGACTCGCCCAGGGTGCCTAGATGATTAAGGCCGCTGACTCGATGAATGAAAAATGATTCACCTACACACTGCTACACAACGAGACATATATGGCCAGGGGGCTTACTCTTGAACTAACTCCGATACATCGACATTGGAATCGTGCCGTTTCGTACTTTTGAATCCGAGACTAGCGCCAAATTGTTTCAATATTGCTCGGTGACGAACGACGTCGAAAGCGACCCAACCATTGGCCAGTTCCGATACAAAGTTAACGGATTTGTGCTCAAGAGTACGAAATCGCCCGACAGCCAAATTGACATTGGAATCTAATCACGTTTGGATTGGTATTGTATTGTTTTCAAGAGTAAGCCTGCACGTGTAAACTGACTTCACATTTTAAGGTTCAATTGAAAACTAGCGCCAGGCAACTTACCACCTGGCTACCATCACCAGCACCAGGCACTCCATCACTCTGTTTTCCCCAAAGCGTTCAGGAATGGTATACGTATGTACCCACAGTAATAGGGAGCATATACTTACCCATTAACCGGGCACAAATCCAAACTCCGAATTTATAGAATATTCATTCATTCATGAAATTCTTACTAACTTCATAGAGCTGTGTACTTATGTACACCCACAGTTCGTCGGTATATTTAGGTCCCATGTAATCTCAAGCACAAATCCAAACTCCAAGCTGCTAGAATTTCAAAAAACCCAAAAACACTTTGCCCGTCCTGGGTACTAGTCACTACATAGTATAACACAAAGTCGCTGTCGTTGTCTGTCCGTCCCTATGTATGCTTAAATCTTTAAAACTACGCAGCGGATTTTGAAGCGGTTTTATTTAATAGATAGAGTGATTCAAGAGGAAGGTTTTAAACTATTTAACATTACGTTACGACTTTTAGGAATGGGGTAACGCGGGTGAAACCGCGCGCGTGTCGTATTATATAAATTATCTGTGACTTGGGTATGGAACCAGGAGCTCGACGGTGCAGTCGTGCTTACGACCACTAGATTAAAGATGATAAATTTATTTTTAATTTTATTTTGTTTAACGCATTCTAAAAAAATTCAAAAAGTTATAATTTTTTTAATGGAAGAAAAATTCGGTCTCAGGCAAGATTAGAACCTGCCTCCTTCCGGTTAGATACACCGGACACTTTAACTATCTAAGCTACTGAGACCTACGTTGAATTTCGAGACCGATTTTTTTTTTCATTAAAAAAATTATATCTTAGGAGATGATAAAGTTATAATAATGTTTGCTGTTATGCATGGCAGCATGTCTCCTATGCTGCCAACCCAACTATTCCTCTTTAATTTGTAGGGTCGGCAACGCGCGAGTGATACCCCTGGTGTTGCAAGCGCCCATAGGCTACGGTAATCGCTTACCATCAGGTAGGCCGTATACTCGTTTGCCACCATAGTGGTATAAAAAAAAATGTTTGAGCTAAAAATTCAACACTTTCTAATTGCCCAGCTCATACATTCGGTCTGCCGGACTATTAAGGTTCCTTGTAAAAGAGGGTAACTTATAGATTAACCGGGCTCAAATCCAAACTCAGAGCTGCTATTGTGAATTTCATAGAAAATCAGGACCTCTAGTAGATATAGCAGTAGCGCTTATGACTAATGCGCGTAATAGACTCATGAGCCAGTCTTTAGTCATGTTTATAGCCTATATATAGCGTGTGTTTGTGTGACAGGATCTCGTCTCATTCATTCTTATCTGCAAAGTCTAGTACGGCCTCTAATAAGTTAAATATACAATGTGTTAAGAAATCCTTGTCCGACCCGTGAAGGTATTGTTAAGTATCGAGATTCGGTTCTATTTATGTATAGTATAATCGTTTTCACATTACAAGTCAAATAAAAAAACCCCAAATAAAATTTTATAAAACGAGGAAGCCAATGGCAATAATGTGGCAATGATATCGTCCACCATCAACCATCGTTCTACTAGGAGGATGGTTTTATCATATTTTAAAAATTTACTTTCTTTTGGGGAAATTTCGGTATTTTTTTTTTAAGAAGCTTACTAGCAATGTGGGTCGCACATTACTAGTATTCTTGTTAACCCCTCGTGCTAAGCTAAATGCTTGTGTTACGAGTGGGTTCACGTTGGTAGTGCAATGGGTGGGGTTCGAACCGACAACCACATGATTGCAAGTCCGACGCCCTAGCCATTAGGCTACCGCCGCTTAATTTAAACACGCCAATATTGAATTTTAAACTTCATTATTTGTTTAAATAATCTTTCAAAAAGGTCAGGTGCGTAGCACTCGCAACCGGCCTGTACGTATGAGAAGATGTATGAATGTGGCAGAAGCAAAAGAAGTATGCAAGAATCGTAGCAAGTGGCAGTCTATAGTTTCTGCCTACCCCTGTGGGAGAAGGGCGTGACTGTATGTATGTATGTCTTATTTGTTTACTATCGTGAATATACAAATGATTGTTATTTTATTGGGATATGTGATAGGAATACCTACACGCCCCTTTCGAGTCGGACAGGTTTCTATAACCTAATGAATTTTAAATGGTGACAAATAAAACTTCAAGGTTAATTATATATGTTGTTGTATATATAGTTTTTTTTTATTTGAGTACGTCTCGAAGTACATATGTATTAGTCGTATACTTGAAGCAGTCGTTTTATAATACTGATAGAATATACATAAATAAATAAATTATAGCTTCTTAATGCCCAATGTACAATCGGCTAAAAAGTACCTACTAGCAGTATTGGCAAAAAATGTCTGGAAAGTTTTGCGTTAAATGTTGACTGTGGAAGGTACAACAAGTCAGTCATGTTAAATTTCATAGCCAATTTTACAGTGAATATTCAAATAAGTCTGTTTTTCTCAGTGTAGCCATATAATATATAAAAACTTATCTACTTACTTATTTTATGATTACCTAGCAGTAATAATAAAATAAATAAGTATTTTTTTATAAAAATATTTAAATATGTAAATATAATGAATAAAGGATAAAAATAAACAATAATTAAGTTCTTTTGTATGTGGCTACTATTTTAATGGTTAAAACATTTTGTGTTTAGTTTACAACTTTACTAATATCAAATTGTATAATCAAGCTTACAGCCGTTTTGATAAATAAATTTTATTTTACACAATATTGTGAAGGAATTAAACGATTCAACTAAAACTACAATAAGTCAATAATTTTCCTTAAAAAATAATAAATACCTACATAATAATTTACAGAATATTTTTTTTTTTTTTTGGCTAAAATAATATCAGTAAAATTAATTATAATCTTTGGAATATCTACAAAAAAGTACACAAAACATTGAGTTCCTCAGCTTTCAGACCATATTAGTACCTACTAATACTAGTTAAATTGAATAAAATAGGACACACTAATTCAATTCTACACAAGAACGCAATATATGAGTCCTCTTTCATAAAACGAGCAAATTAGTTGTATAAAAATATAAAATATAATGTATATCGTACCTCCTCTAAAAAACTGTCGTAACACAAAAAATCCACATTTTTGCCTAATAATACCAAAATGTTCACGTTTTTTTTCTTTATAATCTACAAAAATGCCATATTCTTAACTCAAAAATTCGTGGTCAGAGGGCACTTGTGACGGTTTTTTACGGAGCGACATTGACACAGCGTCAATCCTCAACAGTGCCCTAACAGTGTTTGCGACGAGCACACGCGTGCCGGTGCGGGTGAAAACCGTCTTAAGCTGATATACGACTTTATTGCAGGTAAGTACACAAACTTTATCATATACTTCATTAGTACAAAACAGTCGTAAGATGGATTACGAAAATTTTGTACAACGATTTATTTGTGTTTTTTTAATACTAAATGTAAAATAGAGTCATATCACAGGTTATGCCTATGTTTTAAAGTGTGATACACAAATTTTGTTTGTTTCTATTGCAGTATTTTTATTGTTCCTGCCTTTCGTGAATCTCATAAGACTAAGTTATACTCCAAAAGGATTTAAGAAAATAATTTTGTATTAGATTTACAACACAAGTATTGATTATTGTGATAATAAACATTAATAATTACATTATTTATTGGTATTATTTTGAATAAATCTCCCTATCAGAACGTGAAAAACTATCATAACATATGACTTTTTTCAGTTATTAGAAAAAATAGAAAAATATTTGTATGATCATACATTATTTTTTTTAGTTGAAATTGTTGTTAAGTATATTTTACAGTAGTGTGAAAACTAAAAACAACATCCCTCATTTATAAACTCTCACAATTAAAACGCAGAAGGTATAAAAAACTTAAAACTCAAATTTCTCAAAATCACTTTTTTTATGTTATGACGGTTTTTTAGAGGATGTGCGATATTATAATTTAGTAAATTGACTAGAAAGTACTTCAAAATACAATTAAAACAAGTAGTTATCGATTGAGATCAGTAGTTCTACTAATTATCCACAAGTCCATAAGTGATTAATCACAAAAAAAGCTTTTAAAGAAAGATGATATTATGGACTAAGCTTACGCCCAGTAAGCAGAACACTTAACCAGAAGAACATTGACAAAATACAAAAGTCTGTGAATATTATGCTGATTAAAATTTGAGTCCAAAACTCAGTGTGTCTTAACTTCATGCTACTGTTTAACGACTTTTGTAATCTGACGCCATTGACTTCGAATAAATAAAAAAATAAATTCGACAAGACAAATTAAAAATCTAGGAGTTATCGCTACACTTTTTTTTAAAAACGTTGCCCCACACTAGGATTTTCTCCTGTATCGTTGGTGCGTTTACAAACACAAATTCTCACATACACAAACGCCCAGACCAGGAACAACTACCTGTATATCATACAAATATTTGCCCCGTGTGGGGATCGAACCCACAACACGTGACGCAGAAGCCGATCGCTCAGCCGCTACGCCAAACGTGTCGTCATTACAACTTACATACAAGCAATAAATATTTAAACACTAACTAAGCTATCTCATACTATTTTGTCTTTATCGCTTAGGTACATATCTACGAAATACTTTCATAAATGTTTCATTTTGATTCGTTAGGTTAGGGCTCGATTTCCAGAAGATATACAACTCCATATTATAGTCTTGATGGCAAGATGACAAGCGCAGAAGGATCATTGGTGGGTCGTTTGAAGTTGGCGCTTGTTTCGTGTCTCTGTAAATAATTATTTACGTTATAATATTATAAAGAGAAGCAACACTAAAATAAGATAATCTACGTAACACAGATACATCACAACATTATTAAAAGATTAGGCTTTTTCCTATCAGCTTTTTCCTAACTATTATTTAGTAGATTGTTTTTTTTATGGAATAGGAGGGCAAACGATCAGACGGATCGCCTGATGTTAAGCGGATTGGAGACTCTGGATGTCAGCTGCTCTTTACTGTGCTGTTGCCCTATAATATTACGGAAAATCTGTGACATCCATCAGTTATTAAATCCTCGTACGAGTACAACCTGTTAAATATGTAGTTGCAACACACACATCAAGCTAACCTTTGGGTATTTTTCCTCTGGCAAGTTAATGGCTATGAGTGCCTGGCTATGAGTGGTTGGAATTCTGACCAGACACAGCAGAGGGAACCTTCCGAGATAGCAACCGGTCATAGATAGCGTCACCGGAGCCAGGAGGCGATCAAACCGCTTGCTCTGTTTCGTAACAGACCGCGGTGTTAAATGGTTCTTTGAAGAAAAATGCTTATGATGATGGAGAATGAAAATCACATTACCAGAAAGGTTTTTAGTACACAAAATGAAGAAAGATGAAGAAGAACGAAAGAAGGTAGCTTGATGAGACTTCTTTTTAATACGAGTCTAATTATACGTGTTCTGAATGAAAATATCTACTACAGCTGACTCATTGACGATAGGTACTTCTAAATACGGTCTAATTACCATTATGGCTGCACTGTAATTTCTTGACACAATTTGGATTCTTGTTAATAATTCGTTCATTCGTCAAGAATAGCTTTTGACTTTGTAAATAAATCGTTGTGATAAATTAACTGGTATAAATGATCAAATAATAATTATGCATTGCCCCGAAATGATTGGGACTTGTATTTAGTATACTTGTAATACTTAGGAAGGTTGACTGATATTTTTTAATTATCTCTTAAAAAAGTTGACCATAGACAGAGCCGAACAACAATCAAAATCGGTCCAAAAATATAGATGTTATAAGCATTTTAATTTTATGCTAGACAGAAAAATTAAAGCACGTTGTGACGTCAAACCGTGCGTGCACCATACAAATTCTGTATTGACAATCATCTTGCGGGAAAGAGACAGAGCATCCCCACTCAATCCCCACCAAAAACTTTAAAAGCTTATATCTTAGAACTTCATGACTATATTTAAATTATTTTTTCTGTTTAGGAATTTTTAATAACATTTTACAATAGAACCATCTATATCTTTATATATATAATTCTTCTGTGAGTGTGTATGTCACTGAACTTCTCTCAAACGACTGGACCGATTTTGATGAAATTTTTTGTGTGTGTTCGGTTTTGTCCGCTGTCCGCTGTATTTCGCTTTATACGTACCGAAGCACGTACCGGGCCGCTAGTCTATATATATAAAAATTAATTGCTGTTCGTTAGTCTCGCTAAAACTCGAGAACGGCTGGACCGATTTGGCTAATTTTGGTCTTGAATTATTTGTGGAAGTCCAGAGAAGGTTTAAAAGGTAAATAAATATGAAAGTACGAAGTCTGCCAGGTCAGCTAGTTATATAATATATAAAAACAAAGTCGGGTTTGTTCAAACACTTATAGCTCGAGAACAGGTAGATCGATTTTTATGATCTTTGGTTTGTTGGATTTGTCTTCTCCCAGAATAGTAGAATAACTATTAAAACATCGAAAAAATTCACGAAAAAGAACATTATCAAGAAAATTTATTTTCTCATTTTGTACCGGAAATGGCTTGACAGATTTGACAGAAATAAAACACGGACACAAAGTGAACATGGCGTTTTTGTCTGTGAGGTTTTCTGTTTCGGTAAGGCCAGTAGATGGCATTCTGTGCATTGTCCGACACCAGCAGCTTATGAGGAGCAGCAGCTTATGGTGTGATTTTGCTGGGGAGTCCTCATAAGCTGCTGGTGTGATTTTGCTGGTGATTTAGCCGGTGGCGCCGCAATCAGGTTCTACGATTTTTTTATATACAGGGCAAGACATGGGAAAGGGAGTAAATGATTGAGGTGACGGGTGATAGGGATGATTGGAAGAAAAGAACATGCTGGGACAACCACAAATAAATTGTATCAAGGGCAGGAAGATGATGATATAGGGTAAGACAACGTTTGCCGGGCCCGCTGGTCTTCTTTACATAGTATAAAACAAAGTCACTGTCACTGTCTGTCCGTCCCTATTTATGCTTAAATATTTAAAAGTACGCAACGGATTTTGAAGCGGTTTTTAATAGGAAGAGTGATTCAACAGGAAGGTTTTAAGCTATTTAACATTACGCTACGAGTCTTAGGAATGGTGGGTGGTTTTTAATAAATCAAGGGCCAGTCAACTAGTCTATTGTGTCTGCTAACATTCTACGATAAAATGATGAACGTAGGTAAGATTATATCATTTTGTACTTTATTAAACTTACCACAGGTTTACTGAGGGGAATGACCTTTAGCTGATCATCTGAATCAACATCCCCAGTAACATCCTCCTTGGTATCTTCACTTGATGAATCTTCAGGGTTTATTTCATTTCGGTTGTCTTCAACCGTATCAGTTATGATTTCAGCAGTAGGTTCCTTATAAGTCCTGTAATGTAACGTAATCATGTTACTACCATCACGCCTGTATTCCTCAACGGGTTAGGCAGAGGTGTAGGTACTAATTTACACCGACAGGGTGCTAGTATTAGGTCCTATGTAGGGGGCGAGCCTTTGTCATCTGAGGACATATTAGGAATACAAACTCCGAGGTGCCACTGAGAATTTTATAGAAAAACCCAATAACACTTTGCTCGACCTAGGAACTTCTAGCATAGCAGTCGCGTTTAGGACCACGAGACTCAGAGGGAACTCCGTTCGCCCATCAGCTGACTCCAGGGAAGACGGCAGCACAGTGGTCACGTACTGCCGTGCACAGTAAGGTTCAGGGGAGATCCCTTTACAGTCTCCCCAGGAATGAGCCCGAACGGGCGTTGCACAGGGGGGTTCTGGGGTGGTCTTTTAAGAGGACACAGTGCACATGAAGGGGCATGTGCTGATGGTGGCCACCGGGGTGGTTTTAGTGGGTAAAATCCCACACTCCCCGGTCTGACCCCGGCCGCCTTTTGAAGGTTTCCCCCCGTAAAAAAAAAAGGACCACGAGACTCATGAGGCAATTATAGTTATTACTTAGGTCCCTATAAGATACAATAAGTGAAGATGTGTGAACGTTTGGTATTCAATCAAGTCAGAACGACTTAGGCTACTTTTTATACGGGTCCAATTCTGAAGTCTACGGAGCCGAAGTGGTAGGCTTGTACCTACCTGATAATTTTGTGTGATACTTAATATGTGGTTTACCCCATGTGGGGACGGGGTAGAATACTATTCCTCACTGCCTTTTAGATAGGTAAGAATCCCGTAAGAGGCGTGAAAATATCTGACTTGTTTGATGGTAGGACCTCTTTGGAACCATGCACCTAGTTTTGACAACTCAAAAGTACCTGCACCATTGGTTTATTTGAAATAAAAGATTTGACTTTGACTTTGACTTTTGACCGGCTGGCGACCACCCTTACGTCGGAGTCTGTCGCAGAGCACTGCGATGTGGGTTTCGACTTTTGCACGTAAGAGTCAGTTCCCTCGTGGTTGCTGCGGCTCTAGCAGTCTGCAGTCCGTAGGGGTAGTAGTCTCTTAAAGATCGGCAACGCCCCAGTCACTCCTCTGGTGTTGTAGGTGTCCATTGGCGACGATGACTACTTACCAGCAGGTGGCTCGGCAGTTCGTTTGCCGACTTAATCCATAAAAAAAACCGGACAACTGCGAGTAGGACTCGCCCACCGAGGGTTCCGTACAAATTTGTAGGTACATAATTATTATAAATAATAATTACAAATGTATAGTTTTCAGATTTTTCCCTATACTTTTTTTATTGGATAGGGGGCAAACGAGCAGACGGATCGCCTGATGGTAAGCGATTACCGTCGCCCATGGACACCCGCAACACCTGAGGAGTCACAATGCGTTGCCCGCCTTTTAAAAAGGGATTGGGACTCCGGTAACCTCACTCACTCGGCGAAACACAACACACTAGTAGTATAAGACGGTATTACTTGCCAAATTTCATAGCTCTAGGTCAACAGAAAATACCCTATAAATTTGAATTCCCTTGAGTGTCGAAATATACGTTTTTTGCGGCATAAACGGCCGCATCTTTTTTTTACGTTAACTTAGAAGTTTGGTTTTTTGAAAGCTTCAAGGGACTTTAGACCTGAGTATATGATTTTAATTTCAACTCGATACCTCTACGCGTTCCCGAGATAAAGGGTCTTGACAGACAGACGGACAACAAAGTGATCCTATAAGGAGTCCGTTTTTTTCTTTTTGAGATACGGTACCCTAAAAAAGTGACTTACCCAGGATACTTATGTTCCAGTGTTGATTCGCTGTCATCTGCGTACTGTTCAGTATCGTCAACCATTCTTTGTCCTCGGCTGACTATTCCCCACAATGGTTTGAAGCGATCGATAGAAGATTCACGAGCCTTCCCGTCAAGGGCAGACCAGCCCACCGTCTTTAAATAATATCCCTCACCTTTTTCAGGGCATGTACTGAAACAAAAAACATATAGTAAATAATAGGTACCTAAGTACAGTGGCGACCAAAAGTCCAAGACCAAAGACAAAGTTTGGTATCTGTGCCCGGTTAATGGCAATAGGCTCGCCCCCTATTACATGGGACCTAAACATACCGGCGAACTATGGTTGTACATTAGAACGCCTCTGTCTAACCCTTCAAGAATACAGGCGTGATGGTAGGTACCTACGTTATGTTAAAATATATTTTATCCCGAATCTGTCTGCCCTTAGAACTCATAAATGTAGTTACACATACGCACAGCATATCTATAAATAAAAACATTGCGTCAGTGAAGATTCAACACTGCAAAAGCCAAAAAAGAGTGCCTCCCTACTTATTTTATTTACCTCCTTTCCAAGAGACTGAAAAATCTATTTACAACATAATATATGAATGTTATTATATAGGTACCTAAATTTAGTTTAATACTACGGTTTCAAATATATTGGCTAAAAGCATGTAATCTTTAAAACAAGGCATCTAGAATTCAGATAGAAGTACCTACGAGAAAAACAAATTGTAAAAAAACTTTGAAGTAAAAAAAGCTAAAACTAAACCTAAAGACTAAATAAAACGTCAATACTTCTGAAATTAGTAGGTAAAAATATAGGTTGAAAGCAAAACCACTACTTACTACTTACCTACCTACTTGATGCCTGAAAAATATATGTAAATTACAGTCTCTCTCATTCACTACACTAATTGACAAATCAATCACTTCACTAACTCAAATAAAATCTACAACAGAAATATTTTCACGATAAATTACACAAACAAATATAAATTTTATGTCGACCCTAAATAAATTGGGACAAGGGCACAAGGATAATGATTATTTTCACGTTAAATAATTAAATACGTACAATAATCAACTTTACTCTCGGTCACTGAACTGAATGACTAAAATATAAATGGTGCTCTAAGTTTAGAAGTCAGGAGTGAAGTGAGATGCAGTATGCATTCAGTGAGTGATATACTATAGCTTTGCCAACCAACCAGCTTCGACGACGTTCGGCTATTTCCGCCGACCCGAGGTTGAAATGGCCGAGCGTGATGTCATGGCAACGCGACAGAATAGGTACCTAGCATTGTTATTATAGATACTGACACAACGATTATAAATATATCAATTTATTGAAACGTTGCTTCTTATTGTTAAACAATTTTCGAGTAACATGAAGTCAGCTCACTGGTGAAAGTCTGCTGTCATTCTTCATCCAACAGTTAAGATTATTGATAATCCTCATAATAAAATAAAATAAATATAAAGATTTTAAAAATAAATGAAGGCATTTCCTGACGACGTCTGAGAAGAAAGGTCTTATCAATAATGGTCTTATCGCAATTTAGGAATGGGCTTTTGAAGAAAGAGCCAGCTTTGAAATGAAATATCCGGATCACATTATTCCTCGATCTTGCCAAAAGCAAAGGTGTATCAATGGACACCATACCAAAGTTCACCGGTATATTTTTCAGTCCTATATGAGCGAACCTTTTGCCTAGCTGCAACTGAAAATGTCTGAAAATGCTTGGTTAAATATAGGTAATATTTAACCAAGCACAAATGCAAACTCCTGCAGCCAGCTGCAACTGAAAATGTCATAGAAAAACCCATGAACGGACTTGGGAACATCGAAACGAGAACACTAGATTAATTTAAGCAATGATGAATAAGAGGAGGACTTTGCCCTCAGTAGCTGTGACACTTTCGTCATAATGAATTACCTAACTTCCGTATAACGATATACGCTGTGGTTTTCCTCCATTTCCAATTAAGGATATTAAGTAATTAGTAAATTACTAATGACTCTTCGTTCGTGACGTAACAAAGCTTTCGAGTTCAAGAAAGTTACTCGACTGATATGTCAATGCAAAGCCTAAATTGCAGGTCTTAACACCTACTTAGGAATTTTACAGGTATATTCCTACATCGTAGGTATCCAGTAAGTCGGGATTTATCCAAGAGATTAGGTGTGCCAGCCATATTAGGGCCTCATGGCTTGACACGCGGTGATGGGAAGAGATCAGACGCTGTGTCACTATAGCCGTAGAAGTTGGCTACGCTTTTGGGTGGGATGCAACTTGCATCGATAAGCTTGCTCCATCTCATCTTCCATGCTCGGTAGGGTGTGCCGGCGCTTACATCCGCAGAGACCCTCAAGCGGTGCTAACTAATATAGTAACCTCAACGGGAACTATAATTTTGAGCCGTTTGGGATGGATATGGCGCTCCTTGGGGGAGGCCTACGTTCAGCAGTAGACGGCAATAGGCTGATTTGATTGATTGATTGATGCTTGGGCCATTGGAAATTTCTAAGAGACTTGTCCACTCTTCGCTTGACCAGAGGGCTGGTTTATTCTTGGGTCAAAGAATTAGCATTGCCATTCAACGTGGCAATGCTGCCAGTCTTCTGGGTACGTTAATAGTGCTACCATTTTATCAGTGGAGTTCAAACTAGTAATATTGAACCTTATCACCATGAATCATCTTTTTCACAACTCTTCCTAAATTGGTCAAATTTGGTTGTACCTCTGTGTCTGATAATTATGCCATTGGTCCGTAAACTTTTATTGAGGACAACCTTTATAAGAAAAAAAATAAATCACTTAAAAAAAGGAGTTTCTCAATTCGATTGTTTGTTCTCTCAGAAATCCGTCATTTAAAAACTGATTTGGATTTTTTTTTTATTTGAATGAGTATACCTACTCTTGAACTGATCACATTCAAATTTGGTGAAGATCTGATCACAAAATCTATACTTATAATAAATCTGTAGAGAGGTCAATTCTGTACATGAAATATATTTCCAAAATAACTATCAGCGGGTGATTAGTAATCGATACTGACGCCAAAAATGCAATCAGCAAAATTTTTGTCTGTCTGTCTGTCTGTCTGTCTGTCTGTATGTTCCTTATAGAAACAAAAACCACTCGACGGATTTCAACAAAACTTGGTACAATTGTTCTTCATACTCCTGGGCAGGTTATAGTATACTTTTCATCACGCTACGATCAATAGGAGCAGAGCAGTGAAGGGAAATCTTGGGAAAACAGGAGAACTTACTCCATTTTTTAAGCTTCCGTCGCGTGTGCAGCCTTAATGGTTAAAGCTACACAGAAATAATGTATGACGGAAATGTTCTCCTTAAAATTATATAAAAAATATTCCACGACAGCAAATATCTATCTTTTATGGTTGAATCACAATAACACGTGTAACTCCTTATATATATATAGCTTAGCAGTTCGGAGCTTTCTGATTATATTTGTCTACTCTTATGTTAGGTGACTGACTGACTGACATAGTGATCTATCAACGCACAGCCCAAAGCACTGGAGGGATCGGGCTGAAATTTGGCATGCATATAGCTACTATGATAGGTAGGCATCCCCTAAGAAAGGATTTTGATAAATTTCGACCGACAATGTAGGGGTGAAATAGAGGATGAAAGTTCATATGGAACAAAGTAACTATTCCACGCGGACGAAGTCGCTGGCAAAAGCTAGTATATCATAAAACCATTAATTTGAAAATGTCTGATAGAAATCTAAATTCATAAATATTGCGGATTTATGGTCGTGTGCGTGCGCTGTCAAACATATGTATTAATGTTTGCTATCTAGGTTATTGAACTGAATTGTGTAGCGGTAACTATATCCACGGGTTCTGTAATTTAGAGGCAGACAGGAATAAAATCATGCAAAAAATAATAATTATAACTTTTTTATTTCGAACTTAGATCGAAAATTATTATCAAATCGGTTCCTTTTGCACTGTAGACAAGCACTAAGAATGGATTTTTGGAAATTCAACCCCAAAGGTGATGGTGTGCTGAAAGTTTGTATGGAAGTCTGCATACACTACCATGCATTTGACATACACAAACACATTTATACATATTTAATAAGCGATGACATTGTCATCCATAGTACAGCTCTGAGGTACAGCTGTCATTCGCTGTTGACATTTTGACAACTGTTTTCTTTCCTAACTTATCACATTTTATGATATGACACCTCCATGGTGTAGCTACAGTGGGCACAGTATATTTTAGAAACGAAAATTACTTAAGTACGCAGGCGAAGCTGCGCACGGGAACTCTAGTTTAGAAAATAAATCTATAACACGTACGTACTGATCTAATAAACGATGACATCGTCACGGTAACTAAAATTAACGTTCGCCCCCACTCTTTTTAAATAAAATAACTTTTAATATAAAGAAAACCCCACTACAAAAACATAAAAAAGTAATGTTATGTGCAAAACAGTTTCGGAAGTTGATGGCGAAAATAAAAGATCCTACTAGACCGATATCCGAAACTCTAAAATAATGTACTTACATGTATTCCACACACGCAATGGACTAATCTTAGTTTCTTAAAATGTCTCCCCTTGCGATTTTTTGGATACCTATTTATCTAGTAGTAAGTGTAAGTAAAAAACGAGCCATAAACCGGGCACAAATCCAACTTAGCTGAGCTGCTATTGTGAGTTTCATAGAAAAACCCAATAAAACTTTGCTTGACCTGGGAATTCAGGACCTCCAGCGTAGCAGTCGCGCTTAGAACCACAAGACTAATGAGGCATTTCAAATTTATTGTATGCCTATCGCATTTACGCAACGTACCCATAAATATTTATAATTATGATTTTTTTTTTATTCGTGATAGGCTTACGCTTGACCGCTAGTTTGCTTGATGTTAAGCGATACTGCGTTCTACGATGGCGCGCGCTTGCCTAGAAGAAACCGCTTCACTCGTGATTTAAAGACACCCAGATTAAGATTAACATACTATAAGTCCGATTCCAGGCGGCGTATCAAGATGAAACATGCACCAGATTTTAAGTTAGATCTCTAGCAACACATTGGAGAAAACTGTATTCAATTCCATGCAGTAGTTTTTGCGTGATGCGCGTACAAACATACAGACAGACAGGCAGACAACATTTCTAAAAAATGCTATTTTAGCTTCTGTTGCTCTAATAAAGACTCCCCATATTGGCTATTATATAATTACGTATAAATTAAAATTAATGACGATATGCAAAACACATGTCGTCAAAAGTCACAAGTTTTCCCGTAATGATTCAATAAGTACGTATTCATTCAAACTGATCTACGGTCGCTGGTTCGTATGAAGCGAACACTGGTTCTTATTACTGACATCCGGTATTCATTGAAGCTATGTATCATCATGTTCATTGTCTGATTGGAAATACTACTTCATTCAGTGATAATGGTAGATTTAAATATCTTACGGGTGTAGTCATTGCGGGAATCCCAAATTAAACAGATGCCTGAGAGATTTTCTCGATGTCAAAGCATTTATTTGCATACAATAGGTTTAAATGTACAAGATCTTATAATGATTAAACATATTATGTAACATAACAATGCTCTCTATTTTGCAACATGACATTAAGAGTCCGGCGGACCGAATTTCTCTTACAAACATTTCCAATAAAATTCCCAAATAAATCGTAATTTAAACACAATTTAATCATCTTTTTTTTTTACGTTCGTTGTAATTAGATTTAGAATTAACACTACTGAACAATAATAAAAACATGATATATGAATAATATAATAATAATTTAATCATATTATGTTATTATTCTGATTCCGATACCGTTAATCTAGGTTTCTACTTGACCATTTCGTCCAAAATACTTCACTGGAAATAAATGCAAGCGAATGCAATTTTTGATAACATTACCAAGTTTGGAACGATTTTCCGGTCTTTTATTTCCAGTGAAGCAGTAGTACACAAAATAGTACCGTAGGAACCTAGATTAACGAATAACCGTGTCCAAATCCGATTAATAACATAATTTGATAGAATATTATCTGAATTATGATTTATTTCGGTATAACGTTTTTGTCGGCAATTCAAGCTCCGCCGGACCCTTAACATGCAAATTGAAGAAATTCGTTGACATCGTAAAAACACTTAAGTATGAGCCATGCCTTCAGGACCCCGACGGCATGTGAAGTCTGTCAACCCACACTAGAATCGCGTGGTGGACTATATCAATAGGGACAATAAATGGGTTCATGATCATCATCATAATATCAGCCAAAAAACTTCTACTGCTGAACAAAGGCCTCCCCCAAAGATTTTCACAAGGACCGGTTATAAGTCACCTGCATCCCACGACTCCTGCGACCTTCACGTCGTCCGTCATCCGTGCGTGGTCTCCAATCGAGAACCTTTCTGCCCCAGCGGCCTACGAGCTCAGTTCTACGAGCTAACCACACCTTATTTAGAATTAGCCAAGTAAGCAATATATTAAGATCATGTACGCTCTAACTTTGTAAAGACAGAATAAATGCAGACGTTATCCAAAGCTGATGCCTTTCATTTACCACGACACCTCATCCTCATGATGTTTTCCTTCACCGTTTAAGCGCGTGATATTTAACTATTTAATACGTACATGACTTCGAAAAGTCAGAGGTGCGTGCCTTGAGTTCGAACGCGAGACCTTTGACTTGGCAGTCCACTGGTCATACCACTAGGCTATCACTGCTTACTAGGCTATTTATTAGCATACTATTTAGCATTGTATTTACGACGTGACTTCTCCGAAAGCATATACCTACTGGCACTAGCTCATATTTCTAAAAGCAATAAATTGTATGCAATAGTACATATTTTACGGTTTTCCTAATGGGTTTCAAGAAAATCTTCAGTCATAAATCTTATTGTGCGATTTTCCATCTTTGCATGCTTACGAAAAGTTTCCTGTCAAATATTAGGATTACAGAGTCATGTAGGTATACCACGCAAGGATTTTTTTATAAATTATATTCCCATGTATCGTAAAGCTTAGTAATATTAAAATTGGACTGTCTTAGATCATTTGGCTTCGGATCCAAAGTATGCACCTCTGACATTTCGTTATAATATGAACGCTTAAACGGTGAAAAAGAACATCGCGAGGAAACCTGCATGCCTGAGAGATATTCTTGATGACGTGTGAAGTCTGCCAATCCACACTAGGCCAGCGTGCTAGATTACAGATTAAAGACCCGTGCCCATTAGAGGGAGAGTAAATGATATGATAATTATTGCCAAAGGATGCAGGGCGATTTTTTACCAGTTAGCCCCATTATTTTAGCCGACCCTTTGTTTGTAGGTCTGTAGATATTTGAATCAACATCGATTGACGAACAAGATGACGAGCCACCTGGTGGTAAGTAGTCATCGTCGCCCATTGACACCTGTAACACCAGAGGAGTTGCTAATAGATACGTTGCCTACCCTTAAGACTGCCAGAGCTGCAGCAACCGAGGAGGAACTGGCTCTTGCGTGCAAAACTCGTCACACACCAAGGTGCTGTACAAAAGACCCCAAGTAGTCCTACCACCGAGCAAGTCAGATATTTTCACGCCTCTTACGGGATGCCTATCGGAAAGGCTGTGAGGAACAGTAACCTAACCTAACCCGTCTCCACACGGGGTAGAATTATTAAAAGTTTATTAGGTAGATACAATTACATGTATAGTTTAGGTCCCACGTTATAACGAGCTTATGCCATTAACCGAACCGGGCAAAGATCCAAACTCTGAGCTGGTACTAAGAATTTCATAGAATAGAAAAACCCAATAACACTTTGCTCGACCGGTACCTAATTGAACCTACAGCGTCGAGCAGTCAAGTTTAATATCAGTTAGTATCATCCATACATTTTATTTTGATTCCTTCGTCAGTTCTTATCATAGATTGCAAATTACTCCCAAGACCCTGTCTAAGATCCATTTTTACTCAAACAAAAATGTATATATTTAGTCTAATAACATATTGCTTTTTAAAAGATCTTCTTATCGAATCAGCAGCAAACGGAGAGAGAAGAGCAAAAGAAGAGAAATAATTGATAGAGATTAAACTAAATCGGCCCTATACCTAAGATGAGACAGTTTTAAAAGATGAACGTCCATAATTTTATTATCATAGGTTACTATCATAGGTTATATTATTTATCAGTTTCATACTTGGTATCATTCAAGGTTACATAATGTTTAATTATAAACAAACCAGAGACGAAAATAGAATACAATTAATATGAAGACTAAGTGAGTCATTCGGATAATTATTGTAAAGGCTATTACGCAGGCTATTACGCATTCCTTTATGCGTGCTGCAAATTGTGCGCGGCTTTGAGGAAACGTAAACCTGCTTGCAAACTGCGGGATAATTTGCCTTGCCAGGTGTCCGGAATTAGCTAGACATGTTTGACTTCACATCGTCGTGTCCGGGGTCCTGTCCGTGTTTTGTTATGCTTTTGGACCTACAGCACGGCGCGGCGGACGACCCTCGACTTTTTAACAAAACAATCCGTTAGCCGAATTTACTGACATTTTGTCTTTTTTTTATTTAAAAGCTCAGCGCATGTGAATGGAGCAATCTCCACTATTCTCTATTTTCTGGTTTCCGTTCTACCTCTTGATACGACTCGATCCCCACCCTTTCCTTCACAAACGAAGAAGTAATAATAATTGTAGACGAGAAAAGACAGTTGTTAAGAACCCTAAAGAATAGGAGAGGAAAGATGTTTGGCCACTTGATACTTACTACTACTACTAATTTTGTTTGTACTGAAACTTAATTATTTTTCTAAAATAAAGTAAGTAGCCTAAGTAACTCCTTATAACATCAATATCTGCCGAAAGTTCCGTCAAAATCGGTCTTGCCCTTCTAAGTTTAAATGGGACAAACAGACAGACAACAATTAAAAAAAATGATTTTTGTTTTTATTATTGTAAGTATCTACTTGCATATGTATTTAGCCTCTAGCATCGGCTTGGGGCGACTTCGTCACATCGGCCGGCATCGTAGGAACCGACCCGAGCCGAAAGAAGTCGTCTTCTTTCGGCTCGGACACAACACAAACACAAAAAGAAACACTCATAAGCCGTTTAAAAAAGTTTTTTCCGACCGCCCTAAACCGTCGATAAGTGAGGGGTACACCTACCCTAATAAGTTTCGATCTCAATTCACTATTTAAGCATATAGGTATCTGATATAAGGCCCGTCAGTAATGGGGAAGATGGAAGAAGAAGATGGTAGGACTCCACTGCGCTCTGTTCTCTCCGCGTGAAAGCGTTGTGTTGGCAGTTAGGATAAGCATCACGCATTGTCTCCTATGCTGCCAGCCCCACTATTCTTCTTTGATTTACAGAGTCAGCAACGCGCGAGTGATACCCCTGGTGTTGCAGGCGTCCATAGGCTACGGTAACCGCTTACCGTCAGGCAGGCCGTATGCTTGTTTGCCATATGGTGGTATAAAAAAAATAGTGACACACTTACGTTTAATGTGTACACGTCCTTAAATTATTTTACTTGGGAAGTAATTAGCATCTTTCAACGTTAACTTACATTATTTCTGATGGAATAACTTTCTAGGTGACTAAAATATTACTTGCATAGTAATGAGCCTGTCTGTCGTGTTGTGGAAGGAGAGTGCTTACTATTCTGGTATCGAAGACTTTATTTTTTTATTATTACAAGTAAGATTGGCGGACCGTCATATTGAATCAGTAACAACGATCGAGTTACAAGTGTCAAGAAATATATAAGAACATCTCGCAAGTTTTTCTTATCATAAATTATATTTATTTCTGTAAATACTTAGATCTATAATACGACTTTGTTTTACATTTTTTTATCAGATGTCGCCGGTATTTTCTATCTGACGAACCTATTTTGTAAGTGTGTTCAAGTGGAGTGGAACTGATTACGCATTCATTAACTGGTGTTCACTGAGTCAAAAACACGGGTTAATGTGAAAGATCACAGCATCTTTTAGCGCCAATACGAGTAACTACTTATACTGGGACAAGAATACACTGGCTTATGACCGATCCGGATTTTGATCGATATTCATTATGATTCACGTTTCTGAATCAATGCACATGTACATTAGGTACGCTTACCGCGGACAGCAGCTAGTTCTAAAAGTTCATAAAAGGACAAATCAAATAATTGTTACGTATCACACCATGTAGGGTTAAACCACAGGCTGACTTTCCATTCAAAATTGTATGGCTGTGTAACGCTAGTTTTAGTAGTTCACGCCAAAATTGGTAAAAAGGAATATTGAGCTGGGATGATGGAATTTTCAGTGTTTCAACTGAAAGGTAGGTACGTCAGAGACAGAAAGGATGAAAGAGAATCTTTTGTCTTGGGATAGCCACGTTCTATCGTCGCACAAGATAACGTGTGCAATTAATTAATCTATAGCTACTAATAATATAAAGCTGAAGACGTTTGTACGTCTGTTTGTAAGCGCTAATCTCAGGAACTACTTGTTGGAATTAAAAAAATATTTTTGTGTTGGATAGTCCATTTAACTAAGAAAGTTAGAGGCATATAACATGATGCTACGGTCAATAGGAGCAGAGCAACGCGGGTGAAACCGCAGGCGGGTCGCTAGTTAGTAGTATTTTGTTTCTAAGAGGTAAATACAGCTGTCGCCATTTCCAAATCCATTCTTTATGTGCACGAGTCATATAATGTTGTGACTACTGGAATAAATTTTCTTTCTTTGATGAATCGCAAGCAATTAAATGGGAAATGGTTCAATTTATTTATTTATACTTGTATGCACAATAAGGCGGACTTAATGACATATGGCATTCTCTGCCAGTCTTTAAATGTAGAGGTAATGAGGGATAGAATAGAGAGAGAGAGACAAAATAAAAGATGAATTGAAGATTTTGTGAACGACAAAATAATTGACAAATTATTATATTACATAAGAGACCGACAAGCATTAGATCATATTTGACGAATGTGCGTCGTACTTACTGTAAGGGGACCATGTACCGTATGGGGACGGATTAGAATACTGTTCATCACTGCCTTTCAGATAGGCATCCCGTAAGAGGCGTGAAAATGTCTGAAATGCTCGGTGGTAGGACATTTTGGGGTCTGACTGCCTGGCGACCACCCTTACGTCGGAGTCTGTCCTAAAGCACCTTGGTGTGTGTTTCGACTTTTGCATGTAAGAGTCAGTTCCCCTCGGTTGCTGCGGCTCTGGCAGTATGAAGTCCGTAGGGGCTCTTAAGGGTCGGCAACGCATCAGCAAATCCTTCGGTGTTGCAGGTGTCTATTTGTCTGGTGTGGCTCGTCAGTCGCATAAAAAGGATGAATGAAAAAATCTCTCAACCGAGAAGTGAGGGCGACCAAAAATAGTAATTTAGAAATATGCTAATTTTATAAAGACACAGAGAGCGAATTTTGTAGTTATTATCTGGATGGTATGGGCCCCTGGGTACAAGAGCAAAGAAAGGAATGAATTCCAGGTAACAGCAGATATGCAGCTCGATAAATGGTTTCTTTTTTACTCCAATAATTTTTTTAGCATTCCTATTTTTATATCTTACTAGTGTTTTTTTTTTCACAACAACTCACTAAAGATTTTTACATTCATTTTTATTTATCCATAAGAAGATTGAATATGCGTGCATCGCATTGATGGAAACAGGGAACTTTTGCCTTAACTGTAATCTGTTAAAAGGGTTAAAAAGAGAACACTGGATAATTGTCCATTCAAAACTTTGATCCTGCTTTGAATTGATTTTGTTCTGTGTCAGGCTGGCGTACCTGTCATTAGAAATTTATTAGATAACTATTACCTGACCCGGCGAAGTTCGTTCCGCCTAACAGTCGATACTTATTTTTCTAAAATAAAAGATTTTTTCTAAAATAAACGTAGCCTAAGTTACTCCTTATTACATCAGCTCCCTGCCAATAAAAGTCCCGTCAAAATCGGTCATTTCAGAGATTAGCCGGAACAAACAGACAGACCGACAAAAATTGTAAAAAATGTTATTTTGTTGTATGTACCGTATATATATTCATATACATGTAGTAAAAAACGGTTATTTCAATATTACAAACAGACACTCCAATTTTATTATATGTATGTATATAGATGGATAGGTAACACAGTATAGGATTACGATGTTGTTCGGCATGTAAAATCGTTCAAACCGGTATACAATAATTACACATTATTTCTTAGCGCCCGTTTTGGCAATGCGGTTAGCGTTGCCAGGCGTCCGGATAAAGCCGGACATAGGTAAGCTTTTTGATTGCGTGTCCGGCCAAAATAAACGGTGTCCGGCTTGTCCGGCTTTTGTTTGGCTTTTTACATTTCGCAAACGAGCGAGCGCCGAGCGTGGCAGAGCGCAGGCGAGTCGACTGTCGGTCGCTCCCGCAGGAGTTGTCGTACCTATTAATAAGGAGACACAAAATCCTCAATAATTTAGGGTCCGGCCTTTATACCCATATGTCCGGCTAAACTGGCTGGTCTGTCCGGCTATTAGGTTTGGCGACCTGGCAACCCTAAATGCGGTGGTAGATACCTACCTATTAATTCAGCACCAGAGTTCTAGGTCAAGATTTAAAATAAAACAAAACACGTATTATTACGATATTGACCAGTTGTTTAACAGTAAGTATAAATTGATGCATTGCTAGCTCATAAATTACATCGGCATTGTCGTCATGAATCGAAACACCCGGTAGCGTGTCAAGCCAAGTTCAAGAAAAATTAACTGGCGACGTAGTAACCATCTGTTAAATTACACGAACCATGTGGAGCCTTAATAACTCAATTAAATGGTTTATTTTAAAAAACCACTCAAATTAACTATGACAATAAATTTTATAAAGACAGCTCAAACGGTTAATGAGATTAGATTAGATTAACGTCTAAAAATCGACACTTTTATCTCTGACTGACCGAATGACAGATCAAAAATCTAGCCCACTTCCAGATGATATACTCGTAGAAAGATGAAATTTGGCATCGAGTTGGTTAGTTGTGTACCTTTACAAAGGAAAAATCTAAAATTAGTGAATTTTTAAAATTTTTCAATACGTTTCAAAGTACCCATTTTTATTAACACCTAGCGGGAAAAAAGATTAATTTTATATATTACTTTTCAATGTTGAATAATACCCATCAAAAACATAAATGTGAAAATTGGTTGTCGACATATCCGACAGACGAATTGAGATCTAAATGGGTGCCAAGTTCTGTAGATAAGTAATACCGCTCAAGATTTGAATTAACTCCTAAAAATTTATTTGGTTGGTTAAAAAAATCTACTTATAAAAAGATGTAATAATAAAGGTACTTACTTTAAAAATACAAAGGCGATCACGAGGAAATAAGAAATAATTGTAAATGAATCCATGGTGTTGCCAAACTGAAAGCTTTTCACTCAATGTGCTGATGAAAAGAAACGTCCAGTATTTATACCGAGGATCTTATAAAAAACTATACCTAATACCACAATTATTATTTAAATTGGAAATTATCTCACATTTTCATCCATGAAACACTCCCGAATCTGTTTTATTATCAATGTCATAGGTAATTATTCATCACTTTCTTGAGAACGTGACACTAAAATTTTCTACTATAATTAAAAATCAATAGAACCAGATTGTCGAATTATTATCTATTATATTAATGTAGGTACTGAATAACATCTTTGGATAAGTATGTTTGTCTCTAAGCGGTTACTTTAGGAACCGGTGATAATAATTATTTACGAGCGAAATACTAAGAATGAAGAGCTAAATAAATATTAACAATAAACACGTTCGCGTCAGGCGGTTGCCTTGTAACTTTATCACTAAATGCTTAAGATTCATCTACATATTTATGGGACGTAGTAAGTATCTAATTGCCACCCTCTCATCATCGCTCCGTGGGTTTTTCATGAACTGAATTTAAATTTCCCCCTTAATTACCGACTGATGTTTTAAAAAGCGCCATCTATTACCTAGAGTCAAAACTGTTAACTATTTGCTTAAGTACAATTTACAAAAGCAGATGTCACTGTTCTACTTATCTACCATATTCCAATTCCAATTCTAAAGAATGCAGAAATGGCAAATGTATAAAATAAATCAGACATGATATCAATCTTTATTTTGCTCTTATGCGAAGCTTCTATAAAATAGTTTATTGTAAGAAAATATTACCGTTTATCGGTAAGTATTACAGTCAAAATATTTTTAATTTAAATAGAGGAAGAATAGTAAAATTCCTTGTACACATTTTGCACTTTGAAAATTGACTGTACTGTCAAATTTATGTTGCCATAATCTAAATAATACCAATATTTAGGGAAAAATATACTTTAATCGCTTTGATAAATCATCACCACTACTACCTAATGTAAGAGATAATGTAATGGTGTATAATAAAACAATAAATTGTAAATATTTTACAAAAAGCAATAATTATTTTATTCCTATCTGTAGAGTACCATTTGCCGTTTCTTACAATTATAATAAACACCCGCGTTGCTCCGCTGCTATTGGTCGTAGCGTAATATAGCCTATACCTATATACCTATATAACCATCCGCGATAAATTGATTATCCAACACTAAAAGAATTTTTCAATTCCATCCAGTAGTTCCTGAGATTAGCGCGTTCAAACAAATAAACTCTTCTTCTGCTTTATAATATTATAGTATAGATAAGTATTAAAACTATGATTTCAAACTTTTATCAGTCATATCCTAAAACATAGATAAACAGCGGAACTGCCCAACAGAGCAGCCAAAGAAATAACAAATTAATAATCTTAATATTTCGGTCACAGTAAAAAGTGGTACGTAAAAAACAAAAACAAAAATAGACCAAGGTTTCCAATATATTACCTATAATAAAATTAGGTAATATATTTCTTTGACCCTTAATTTATGGTTAATATTTTAAATGGGAATATGGCAACCCATCAACCTTATGTCACTGTCAATTATTTTGTCATCCCAACTGGTTCGTTGAAGTTCGTTCGGGTATTCGTTCGGTACTAATCGGTGCGTCTTGCTTGTTTGTTTTGTTTACATTCTATTTCTTTAAAACTTTTCTTACACCGCCGTCCTTTGTTTACATTAGTATACTAATTAATAACACAAGTCAAGATACGTTCAAGTGTTGTGTGTAACTGTGTTAACTTAAATAATTGTATTGCAAATTTTCACGAGTTTAGTCATCGTCTCGTGATTTTCAATTTTCAAGTTTTGGTTTTCTGTTTGTGGTTTTTTCGTGACTTTAGAAATATTATGAGACTTCCGCATCGATCCATCAGTGGACAGAGGTTAGTGTTATTTTTTTATTGATTTTACGGTATCTGGTATAGATAAAGCGTAAGATATCGAGATTCTTGTTTTTGCCTTTTTTGTTTTGTGTCAATGCATTTTTTTCTGTTCTATCGGCGCGGGTGACCTCAATTCTGTTTTTATAAAGTTAACTTTTCTGTTATGGTGATTGCGATAAAAAAAATCCAAACAAGTATTGCAATAAACATACTTACCTACTAGCTACTTAAAGGTTTTCAAAATGTATGAAAATGGTTTTGTAACCCATGGTAAATTCATGCAAATTATTTTTAATCCCACCTAAAATTCCAGTAAAATATTTAGGTACATTTATTTACGTTTTTTTTAATATGAATAAATTAGTAACTGTCTACTTACCCCTATGGGGAAAAGATGTGATTGCATGTATGTTTGTATTTCATAAACCTGGTATCATGCGCACGCGCCTTATTTGGTATCATTCTTTGAATATAATTTACTTTTCTGTCAAGATCCAGTTACCAGCCTAATAAGGCCAGGTATTACAAACTGAGAAATCCAAATGCATTTTGATAAAGGAGTGGCCAGTGAAGAAACTATGTAAATAGGTGGATAATTTTATTTTAAGAGCAACACAGTATGTTCAGCATGGATGGGCATTATTTACTTACTGATATATCCTATCTCCATACATGTCCAATAGATTATGATTTTCTAGACCAATGTCTCAATTTTCTTAACAGCTATTATGTTTTTTTGGTCTACATTCTCGTCCACATTTTCTCCTGTAACATTAGTGCTTTTACAAACACAAATTCTCACATATATGAACGTCCAGACCCAGAGGAACTACCTGTAGGACATACAAATATTTGTTCTGAGTGGGGATCGAACCCACAATCCGTGGTGCAGAAGCTGATCGCTCGGCTGCTACACCAAACATGTTGTTAAAAATTATCATTGTTATCCTTGCCATTGTGGTCCTTTTCAGTTGGCATCTAGTATAACCAGATAACGCCATAGCAACTACTAATTACTGGTGCTGCAATCAACAATTATTAGGTACCTAATTCTGTTATCCCAAGGATGTAATTTATTATTAGGCTTTGGGGTTTCATATTATAAATATTTGTAAAAGGACCGGGACTACTAGTATTTACAGAAAAACAATTAGTATTTATTCCCATCAGTACCATAGCCCAGCACATGGTTCATTCATGTGTCTCAACAAGGGTCAGCTGACGAATTAACAACATAATATGCAGTAATGTATAATACCAAAGTCACTACTGGTGTACACACACATTTGTGATTATACAAACATCATCTTGCTCATATACTTGTAGAAAGCATCAGTTTTTCTATGGAGTGCTAGGGATGTACAATACGTTCAAAATAACTGTGCATGGCCGAAGGGAGCTGTTCCGAATGACTGTGTAGGGAAAATCATTTAATCAAGTGTTCAGTTTATTGCAAGGATATCGAAAATAGTACAAGTAAGCACTTACAACATTCACATTTACATCCCCAATTGTCGTTGCACTGTTAGTTAGTAAGTTTTTATACAATAAAAATTTACTACTGCAAAACCATTGGGGAGAACTTCAGATATGCACAGTTATTTCCACTGAACTGTATAAACGGTGGACATGATCTCTGTGGCAAGGAAACCAATATGTAGAATGCTCAAGATGACCCTTTGTGGCGACAAGTCAACTCTGTGTGGGGGCTTCTCAGAATATTGTTATATGTATACTCGTAATAGGCATCTCATAAGAAGCGAGAAAATATCTGACTTGCTCAGTGGTAGGACCTCTTGGTGTCTGACTGGCTAGACACCACCTTTACGTTGGAGTCTTTCGTAAAGCACCTCTGTGTGTGTTTTGACTTTTGTGTGTATTAACTAGTTTCCCTTTGGTTGCTGCAGCTCTGGCAGCCCGTAGGGGCTCTTCTGGGTCTGTAACTCTGATATTGCAGGTGTCCATGGGCGACGATGATTACTCACCACGAGTTGGCTCGTAAATTTGTTTGCAGCCTTAACCAATAAAAAAAAAGATATACCTAAGATGTTATGTGTAATGTTTATACTTGGTATGTTGAGCCACATCTGTTGCATACAGTCATACGTTACAGACTTTTACAACTGTGTTTGTACAGTTGACTTTGTATAACTGTGTTAATTGTACGCAACTCGTGGGAACATAGTCCTCTTGAAAATAAACGAAGCACAGTTACGTATTTTCTTCTTTTAATCATTCATTTCACCAAATTTTAATAGAATAGAACTCCTGAAACTGTTGTTATTGATTCAAAGAACTGCACTTCAATAACAGACTTTTTTTTTAAAAGAAAATGTTGCCCCACCGTAGGATTTCCTCCTGTATCGTGGGTGCGTTTATAAACACAAATTCTCACATACACAAACGCCCAGACCCTGAATAACTACCTGTAGATCATACAAATATTTGCTGGGCGTGGGGATAGAACCCACAACACGTGGCGCAGAAGCCGATCGCTCAGCCGCTACGCCAAACATGTTGTCGCACTAGAGTCTAGACTAACAAATTAATACTTTTGATAGAATAAACTGTTTTTTTGACACTACAATTTTATCTAAAGGTAATTTTAAAACTTCCGTGACCTATACAATATTATATTAAAAATAATTCTTAACTACAACAACAATAATAGTAGGTATTAAATAACAGTTATACATTATACCTACTCATTGATATGTTTATATATATTTACTGTGCAAATGTAGAAAATAAATTGTAGTAAATTATGTATTTAATTAATTAAATAACACAGTTAAAACTGTTCATTTATTGCACTGAGTAATCTGTGTTTGCATATTATGTATATAGAAATCACACATAAGTAATTTAAATTTATTACGTAAATAAATGTGTCTGTATGTCTGATTAAAATATTCACAAACTAAACTACTGAACCACTTTTGTAGCCTTAGAAGAATACTTTTTCTTCTCCTGTTACACATTATCAACCTAGATATAATTAAAATATTGTTTTTTTTTTTAATATTTAGCTTAAAAGAAAACCTGCACGCCAGAGGGGTGAACTAGTGGTGTGCTGGTGAATGGGTCCGTGAATTGTATAAAATAATAATAATTTATGCTCAGTGAATGAGGGCTATCCATATTTTATCACGCGTGTTTTTCCAAGTCTCATATGCCCAGTAATATTATAAATATACAAGCTTCTGCCCGCGAATTTGTCTGCGTGGACTTCAGAACTGGGTCCCACCTGGATAAAAAGTAGCCTGTGTGTTGTTTCAGACTACAATCTATCTCTGTGTCAAATTTCATCCAGATCCGTTCAGCGTTTCCGCTCCGTTCATCCGTTAATCCGTTTTGACGTGAAAGAGTAACAAACATCTATACTCACAAACTTTCACGTTTATAATATTAATAAGGATGTATAATATTGTTAGCACTTAGTGCTTTAATAGAAAATCTGGTATTCTGGTAATGAGGTGGTGACCACCCCAACAGTGGAGTCCTACCCCTTGAATAATACTGTATAATAAAATTGCTATTGACGTAATTAAAATGTCATGCAAGTTGTGGAAACTGTTAGATTCTAAATTTGTCCTTAGGGCATCATAGACAGCTTTCACCGTAGGTAAGTAAATGCCGGCTTACTGTTACTTACAACCATTCATTTCGATTTCGCTCGTGTGCACTTTACATAAAGCATATAACATAACATACCATCACGCCTGTATTCCCCGAAGGGTTAGGCAGAGGTGTACTTACGTAGGTGTACACCCACAGTTCGCCGGTATGTTTAGGTCCCATGTTATAGGGGGCGAGCCTATAGCCATTAACCGGGCACAAATCCAGACTCCGAGCTGCTAATGAGAATTTCATAGAAAAACTAAATAACACTGCTCGACCTGGGGATCAAACCCAGGACCTTTAGTGTAGCAGTCGCACTTGGGACCACTATACTAATGAGGCAGTCAAAGGGGTGTCGTGGAAGCCTTCAGTTCTTTTTTGATCCTGCACTAGGAGGTTAAAAAGGCTACATTTAGGAGTTCCTCAGGTACACACGTCTACACATCAAGTATACATAACTATATAGTATACAAGGTGTTTGGTAGAACGTTGAACATACGAAAATGGTGGTTAGTTGGGGTCATCTGCTACCCACTGGGCCCAAATTATTTAATTTTACTTTTTTTTAATTTCACAGAAAATTATCAGTTTATTATGGTTTATGGAGAGAATCGAATTGTATCTATATGAGATACAATTCGCGGTCAGTTTCATAGAAAATCAGAATTTCATAGAAAAACCACAGAATATCCTGGTTTCCGACACTTACGCGATTCTTAGACATTGAAATAAAACTACCTTTTACTGTTTTATCGCGTTGCAGCATCCATGATCACGGTCGTGACCATGGATGCAGTAAAGGATCCGAAACGTCGGGAATTACTTACTTAAATAATATCAATACAACATGATGAAATCCGTATAAAAATACCTAAGTATTTTTATTTCTATAGTTTTTCTATGAAATTCTCAATAGCAGGTTGGAGTTTGCTCGGCAATAGGCCCACCCCCTATTACCTACATTAGACCCAAAACATGCCGGCGAACTGTGAGTGTGTAATACACCTCTGCCTAACGCTTCGGGGCATACAGGCGTGATGGTATGTCATGTTATCTTGATTGCGCTCTTATCACTATTTATAACGGAAACAACTTATACTTATAAATCTAAAATCCGGAACTCCCCGGATATCACGTGTTACAGACCTACCCTCCAATTACAAAGTAAAAACATTCACATCGGAGCTGTCGCTTTCTTTAGTTTCCGTCTCTTGTATATTTTATACTTTTCGTGACAATGATTAGCATTGCTAATCGGTATTTAGTTAACGATGTACCTACTCAACGTTTTTAACCGTCAATAGTATTTAAACTTGTAAGTAGTTATTAAGAAGGCAAGCTTAAATAACTTGACTTAAAGACACTCGACTCTTACAAAAATTATCACTTTAAATCTTAATATTTCACATATTGGATCCCTGAATCGAAAACGAGACCCCACATCTTGGGATAGACGAGAAAAAAACATCCCCAATTTACCTGTAGGGGTAAACCTAATAGGAGATACCCTAATATAGTTTATTGAAGATTTTATTTTACCCCTTCGTCGCCGTTGGCGTATACTCATGCGAAATAACAGATTAGTAGTACTAAGAGTGTCTGAGATAAATCGCGGACAGACAGAAATATTGACGGACTACAGAACAATAAAAAGGGAGTTATTCGTAAGGGCCTAAACAGCTTGAAGCCTGCAGGCCATAGCTCCAATGAGGTATTACAGAAGAATATATATAAATACAGAGTAATACTCTTCAATAAATTCTAGTCTGTCGGCAGTCCTAACTGCTCTGAGATACTGGTTTCTTGTTTGCATCTTTATCTCGTTTGCGTCAACATTATAATCTGTATCAAGTTTTAAAAATAGATACTTGCCTACAATCATTTCCAGTAATGGCAATACCCTCAAATAAAATAAAAAGTAAGGCAATTTACATTAATGAACGCTGTGGAACGATGTATAAAATATAATCTGAATAGTATTATAATCAACCAGTTAATTATTGTCAAAGGTAAGATGGCAAAATGATACAATATCTATACATAACATTATAAATGCAAAAGTAACCCTTGTCTGTTTGTTACGATTTCACGCGTAATAAATAGTATGGAGATAGATTGGATCTTAAGGATAGGATAGACTATCTATTATTTGAAAAAATAACCATTGCAATGCGAGCGAAGTCACAGGCAACAGCTAGTTTACCTACAATGTAAAGTATGATTATTAATAGAATATTTTCCATACTAGAAGAAAATCATCAACATTTATATCAGCTAGTCGCCTAAGTATCGTCCTACGCAATAACTGACTGTGAATATTTAAATAACTGTAGCTTAGGGATAAAGCTTGTACTTAATAGTGGACAAATTAAGTCATTAGATCTCAATTTTGCGTGAAACTTCGGACTAAAAAAAGATACATATATAGGCTAATTGTATGTCTACAAATTGTGAAACCTAGGTAAACGAGACTGAAACATTTCTAGAGCCATTATTATTTATCTTACATCTACACAACATATGAAGAACAAGAGATTTGGATAATAAAATTCCTTGTTCTTCATATGTTAGATAAATTTGGAGACCACTTGATTTCGCCTCATTATTCTATGGTTTTAAACGCGACTACTGCGTTAGGAGTTATAATTCGATTGCCTGGTCGAGCAGTGTTATTGGGGTTTTCTGTAAAATTCTCAGAAGCAACTCGGAGTTTGGATTTTGCCACGGAAAACGAATGACTTCGCAAAATTATATTATTATTATATATATATTATATATTATTCAAAAACCAGTTTTAAGCTTTAATATCAACAAAAGGAATTACTAAATAAAAGGAATGGGTGTCTGAAGATGGTAAGCGCTGTGGCAGGAGGAAGTGGGATGACTTAGAAGCCCATTAGAGATGTTTCGAGGATGCGCAAGAAAAGACTATCTGTAAGGAGCTGGAGCAGGCCAGTTTTACCCAACCTCGGGACGGAAATGTCTAAAAAAAAGAAAAAGAATTACAACTAAACTTACTCAATTAAAACCACTCAAAATTAGTGTACTTTTGAACTTATTTAAAAACGCCAGTTACCATATACGTAGATCCTTTTCCGCTTTTACTAGAAATCTCATCTGTTCTAGTAAAAGCGGAAATTTATTTAACATGAAAAAATAGTTCACACGCACATTTTCGAACTTCAATATTTCCTCATCCAAGATGTCAGCCGCTGTCTTCCTGCTTTACGCGTCTATAATTAACGGAATTGGGTCCCGACGCATCCTGCAGCCGTGTCCTAGTTTCACACATGTTTAAGATATCAAATTGTTCTCAATTGAGCACTGTTCGTTTAATGTGAGAAAATGCATTGGACTCATGAACGTTTTATTGGCTGTGATTCGATTTTATTGTCAAAGTTATATAGAATATGGCTTTCTGAGTTTGTTTCGGCGTTTCTTCTAGGAGCCGGGCAGCATCTAGTACTATAAATCTAAACCATTTACTTGTAAATGTCTAGGTAAAATGTATCTTCATATAAACAAATATTAACTCTATCTAACTACTCTTTGTAACTCTGTTTGTAACGTTTTCTTGCTTAAACCGCTGAACCGATTTTAATGAATTTTGGTATAGAGGTAGTGATAAAGTTATCCTGATATCCTTCTTTAAAGTCTGACACTTTAAAGAAGGATATCAGGATATTTTTTTTCTTAAAAAGTATCTACTTAGGTACGCAAACGAAACCGTAACGCGCAATTTATAAGTAATTCTATTTAGCTAATACTCGTAGCTAGTACATAAAGAAATACTCACTTTTCTTTTCTCTTTTGGATATTCCATCAACATTATGTCTGATTCAAGAGAAAGGCCCAAAACCGTAAATCTCATTTGCACACAGTGCATTGCGCTGTCTAAAGAGGCTTTGACGATTGATATATTGCGGGATTATCATTACTGTCAGCCTAAATATCGCCGGCTGGCTACAATTGGAATATTTTGCAAACAAAACATATGGCAGTGTGACATTCCTGTCGCTGCTTGTACGACTCCTCTCGGTGGACTAATAAAATAACAAAAAAATATCATAATATTTAAAAAAAAATTACCACCAACATCCTCGACTTGATTACGGATGATTTTACTCCACCTAGTCTAGATCTTTAACATTTCCAACATATGAACCCGATGCTGTAAAGGATCCGAAACGTCGGGAATTATATAATATCAATATAACGCGATAAAATCCGTTCAAAATAGTTTAATTCCAATCTCCAAGACAGGATAAACTTAAGGAACACAATGTGCTACCTGAAAGATACTAATATAAGGATATAAGGGAAGGCGGCGACCAAAGAAAAGATGGATGGACTATGTGAGAGATGGCTACAAAGAAAGTGAATGGTGAGATGGCAGCTGATAGTTATATGGAAGAGAAAGACTCTGCCGCCGATCCCTAGGAAATTGAGATAAGAACAGGATAATTATTATGATGATGATGAATTACTAATAACAGGGAAACAATATCGACAAGAAACATATGTAAAATGTAAGAACACGCTTCATTGTAGTCAGCCATTACAGTTTTTGCGATGATTAGCATAAATTTGAATAAAAACCAGTCACGTTTTGAAGGAATGGCGTTTGAGCTAATTGCTTCAGCTGTTTCCTTTACAACTTCATTTTAGAAACGATTATACATTATCGGTGTTCGGAAAATAAGCTTCTATGTAGTTGTGTAATATCTGCGTGGTATGTATATTTGGTTTTCAATGGTATTTGCAGGAAAGTTAAATAGAAATTGCGTTCAATAACATCTAGGATGGTTACTTTTAATTTTTTCCTTATTATTGAGTAATGTAAACAAATTTCAAGTCACTTTTAAGCATACATGGCTTCTTCTGTCCCTAAAAATGTTTTCGCTCAGAATAAAAGGACTTTTGAATGACACTTTTGATTCTATAGAGATCCAAGATTTCAGTGTTTTGTCAATAGAGGTACTCGTATGAATTCCATTTCTTATACGTTTCGTTTCTTAAGTTCTATATTAGCTTATCTAAACTGAACATTCGTGTGGCATAACTTCTCATACCTCCAAAAATGACCACGCCAATGTCTTTGTCTCAAATTCCTTAAACCCTAAATACACTAACACGTTTAAACTTGCAAACTGTAAAGTCTAGACTCATGATGTCATCGTTTAATTGCCTGCACGCAGATATATTGAGAACCCTGCGATATTTTAGCTGTACAAGCTACTTTGGCTCTTAAGACAAAAAGGTTAATGACTTAAACGGTTTATCCTTAACCGCAGTAGGCGTTAGAAAGTTAAAACTGTACAGTGATGGTTTTCGAAGAAGATCAGGGGCATAATCTTGACGTAATGATGGATAAGTCGAGTTCTTGTTATTAGTATGCATTAGCTTCATTCTTGTTTTGCCTTGCGGGGTAATCTGGGTTTCTAGTTGCATTAAGTTCATCATTACTCGTGTCGTATGGTACGAGTGTGATAGTGATTTGGTCTCATAGGTTTTGTTTTTGTATGTTTATCATTTCGCTAACCTGAATAAGGATAGTCAAGTTTCTGAAACTTACGCGAATATTAGACATTTAAATAAAACTAGTTTTTACGACGCGATAAAATCGTCGCGAAAAATAGTTTTATTTTAGGTTAACTTTTTACTTGGCTACTTACTTAGATCTTTAAAAGAATATCGCAAATCAATATATTATTTTATGCAGGTCTATTTTCTTGACAGTTTACTTCTATTTTTGGTTGTCTAGTCTAAGTCTTTGACAAAGCAGTTTAACTTGCCAGTGACAATTTACATACTGTAGCCTTCCTGTTGCATTTTTTAATGAAATCCAATCCTAACGTATTCATTTAAAGTCGTTTTACTAAGTAAGGTCACTTATCCAGGTAACGAGTCTAGAATTTATCTGTTACTAGCAACCTTGTCATTGCTACTTTACTATCAACCGCAAGTATTGCGGTCTTGCTTTCAAAGAAAATCCATAATTTTCCCTTTTGTCAAGGAAATTACAAGCAATGCCAACCAATTGTATCGATCTTATTACGTATTCCAAGACCGCGGTAGGTTTAAAGACCTTACAATGGACAATAAATACTGCGGTAATAGATTGGTACAACTGACATTGCTGTTATTGTGCGAATTGGAATTCAAAAGCGGTAAGTTGTATAATATCGATCTTTTTATTTGCTAAATATCTTTCATACAAGTTCCAATATTACATTCAAATCGTATAGAAACCAAATGTATGGTAATGACAAGCTTTCGTCAAAAGCTTTCTTCTCTCTAATTTCCTATAATTCTATATCTTTAGTAGATGTTGATCATAAGATAATAAATGTCTTGTGAATCAAGTCCACGAAATATATTTAATTTAATATCACCATCATGTCTAGAGTCTCCTAATACAGGCATTACTTGCCAATGTTTGTAAAACCATTTCTTAAATAAATAAACTGTTTTGTGATTTGTGTTTGTATCAGCCTATATTAGTACACTGCTGGACGTGGGCCTCCCCCAATGTGCGCCATTTCGCCTGTTTTCGGCTTGTCGCATTTAATATACCTAGTCATAAGATCCGGTCACCGGAAAACGCAGTGTGGGAGGACCTCCAACGAGGACCGCCTGGTGGAAGGTCGCTGGAAGTCGTGGGATGCAGGCGGCATACAACCTGTCCTTGTGGAAGTCTTTGGGGGAGGCCTTTGTTCAGCAGTGGACTTCTTTTGGTTGATATGATGATGATGATGATAAGTTCTTGAGAAAACAAATTTGTTGTCAAGACTGTGGCAGTGACACGTGGCTTGTCTCATTATCTCCCAGACAATAAGAGCTTGCCTCCACAGGGATATAGGGATGAATAGACTTCACTTTCCGATTCACTGCCCGATTATCAATTTTCTATGTATTTATCATCGATGGTATCTTACTACTGTTATAAATGCGAAAGTTTGGATGGATGTTTGCTACTGACTCACGCCAGAACACCTGAGCGGATCTCACAGAAGTAAAATTGTTAGGAAAAGCACATATGCTACTAGGTTGAAGCCAATTCCGAAGTCCATGCAGAAGATGTGGCGGGCAGAAGCTAGTATTTTATATACTATGTGGTGTTTTCCTATGTCGATGGATATACTTAAATAAAAGCAACTTGCACGCGAATTTCGTTCCAATTAACAATTATTACGCAAAGCATTGCCAAACTTATCAGACTTGTATGCAAAACAAGTTCGTTTGGCAAAGATAACCCTTGCAAAAGCTGGCGCCCTGAGAGAAATGACGTCAACATTGTGAATATTATAGGATATAACATTACGCCTTTTATACTCTTAAGAGATAGGCAGAGGTGTATAATTATTATAGCCGTAGTTTCCGTTTGTCATTAGTGTAGTGGACCCAAGCGCGACCGTTACGCTAGAGGTAGTGGGTTCGATTCACAAGTCAGGCAGTGTTATTTAATTTCTCTATGAAATTCTCAGTAGCCGATCTGAGTTTGGATTTGTGCCTGGCTCATCCCCTATTACATGGGACCAAAACATACCGGCGAGCTGTGGTTGTGCAACAGTACACCTCTGCCTAACCCTTCGGGGAATACAGGCGTGATGGTATGTATGTCTTGTTATCATACGAACACCTATGGTAATCGTTAGATTCCCGTGATTCCACCATTTAAGGTGGTTGTGGTGGTGGTTTTAGTTGGTATACTGGCCACCTGGCAGGAGAGCCCGACACGACCGTCCCACATCTCCGGGGCAGGATGCATAAGGCGAATTTTCCCATCCAAAAAAAAGAATTTCAGTATGGCCAAGATTTTTTTTATACCACTAAGGTGGCAAGCAAGCATACGGCCCGCCTGATGGTAATCGGTTACCGTAGCCTATAGACGCCTGCAACACCAAAGGTATCACTCGCGCGTTGCCGACCCTTCTAAATAAGCAGGAGAAGTTGGACTGTATAGGAGACATGTTGCCATGCATGATAGCGGCGGTAACAAAACACCACCGGTCTCCCCCACTGCCAACACAACGCTCCCTCGCGGAGCTCGAGCGACCCTGCTCACCGTTAGGAACACAACATAGCATGGAGCTATGTTATTTGGCTAAGATTTTCTGCAAGGTGCAGGCACTTCCCCAGTCGAGCAGCTCCAATTGTGAGTGGAATTATTAGATTCCACTATGCCCTACCTCTCTTACTAATTGGATTGTGGCCCGATTGTTTTACACTCCAAAACGTCCGTCTACGTAGTTCTTCTTCAAATGACTTATTATCCATCTTTGCCTACCCCACAAAAGAAGCCAGTAAAACAAAGAAAATAACTGCATATTCATCGTTGAATAAATCTACATTGTCTTTAAAGATGGGTGCCCCAAATAACTGACGCGGGCGCCATTGTTGTCAGGTGAAACGAAACAATTTACTTTGGTTTTCGAAAGTCGGTGACTTCATAATTGAATGGCAGCCATCAGTCTTCAAAAGATAATATCGATCCATTTAATTATGAACGAGCTGCCTCAAAATTCTTTGTAGCAACTCGGGAGTTGGATTTATACCCTGTTAATGGCAATAGGCTCGCCTTCTTATTACATAGACCTAAACATACCGGTAAAATAAGGGTGTATGTAAGTACACCTCGGCCTACCCCTTCGGGGAATGCAGGCGTGATGGTATGTGATGTATTTTTAATTATGTGCCAAAATTTAGGAAATCTGCATGCCTGATAGATCTTTTCGACGGCATGTGAAGTCTGCCAACGTGCACTAGGCCAGCGTGGTGGACTACAGTCTAATCCCTCTCATTTTGAGAGGAGACCCGTGCCCAGCAGTAGGACTATATATAAATGGGTTGATGATGAATGATATGTAAAAATTGCACTTTTTTTTTAATTCGTGATAGGTTTACACCTGACCACCAGTTCGCCTGATGTTAAGCGACAATATACTAAGTGAAAATCTAATTCATGCGTGTATTTTAAATTGCAATTTATTTTATCTTAACAGATGATTTAAAAAACATTGATTTTAAATTTCCATAAATCAGGGTAATTTAAATACCCAATTATGTTAATGAAACTTAATTCATATTAAATCAGCGGTGAATTTTAAAAGCTCTATTAAGTAAATGACATCATAATTATAGTACGAATCAACGGCGACCTTTGACTTTTCGAAGTAAAGTACATATTAATATAAATTACCACGCTATTAAACGGTGAAGAAAAAACATCGTGAGGCAACCTGCATGTCCGAGAAATTTTCTCGACGGCGTGTGAAGTCTGCTAACCCGCACTAGGCCAGCGTGGTGGACTATAGCCTAATCCCTCTAATTAAGAGAAGAGACCAGTGCCAGCAGTAGGACAGGTTATATTATGGGTTGATGATGATCATGAGTTTCACCTGCTATAATCAAGCCAACCAGACATCGGTATTTTCTAGAATAAACATTAGTTATTTCTTTACTTCGATATTTATTTTTGGAGCTGAACAATATTTCAATCTGTGGATAGGTAATATGAAACTGTAATGGAATAACAACGCTTGCCAAATGCATCTTCTTAATAGATAACCGGTGTGTATCCTAAACTTTTTAGTTGGAATTAGACCGCCATTTTGTAAAACTAAACGTAGTTTTTTTATTGGTGCAAGTGGACGTAGTGCTAGTTGGAGAAAGGCTAGCTAATTTATTTTCCTTATAATCGTTAATTACTACATAACATACCATCACGCCTGTACTCCCCGAAGGGTTAGGCAGAGGCGTACTAATGTATCTACACCCACAGTTCGCCTGGTATGTTTAGGTCCCATGTAATAGGGGGCGAGCCTATTGCCATTAACCGGGCACAAATCCAGACTCCGAGCTGCTACTGAGAATTTCATAGAAAAACTCAAAAACACTGCTCGACCTGGGGATCGAACCTCTAGCGTAGCAGTCGCGCTTGGGACCACTAGACTAATGAGGCAGTCGTTTATTATTATTTCCTTTATTATTTTATATCAATGTAGTTGTGTTGGGCTTGCGTTGAAAAGTCCCTTTTTAACCGACTTCAAAAAAGAAGTGCGCGGTGTGCATGTTTCACTATATTTTCGCCGATCGTGAACTGATTTTGCTGTTTTTTTAATATGACAAAATTTTTTTTTTTTTTTTTATCTTTATTATTTCACGGGGCTTTATCACTTAGTGATAATGTCACCCCATAACATACACTTTAACTAAATATTATACAATGAGCAAGTAATAAACATCATATTAGTAGGTGCTTAACAACACTAACCACACATCGTCAACATTCTTGCTGGTTGAACACCGACAACATTCGGCACATCATCCTAGCTTCCTCCGACAGTGGATATGCCAGAATGCTATTACATGCCCCTACATCCAATCTGCCGCCAAATATGATATATTGTCTGTCATGACTGTTCCGGTCACATTCCATCAATACGTGATAGATATCCTCAATAACCTCGCAAACGTCGCAGTTTGGTGAGGTCCTTTTGCCCATTAGATATTTGAACTTGTTGGTTGGGATGTGACCTGATCGCATCCGCAACAGGGCCACTATATATCTCCTGTTCATCTTCCTTTCTTCAAACCATGGATAGTGTAGTGGTTCGGCTTGAATAGTTTTATACCATATTCCTTTTAACTTTGATCGTTCATCAAAATATTCATGCCATCTTTGCCTGCACAGAGTTCTGACATCACCAAGCCAATCTGAGTATAATGGTACACATGAGTAAGTAATACCTTCATATGCTGCCTGTTTAGCTGCCAGATCTGCTTCTTCGTTACCCACGATTCCAACATGTGAGGGGATCCATTGAATAGTTACAGATTTGTTCAAAGCCTGAAGTTTACTTATTAAATCTATAATTGTTATGGCTATCGGGATTCCTCGTAGACACGAGGGTACCCGAGCCAAATGTTGGAGGCCGCTTTTTGAGTCCGAAAATATAACAAAGTTATCTTGCTTTATATTTAATATATACAACAATGCTTCAGAGATAGCTACTAGTTCACAATACATAACAGAAATCTTGGGATTGGTAATTTTGAATTTTCCTTTTGTATTTAGTTGAGGGTCAAAAAAAGCAGCTCCCAAGTCTGAACCCTCCTTGGACCCATCTGTAAATAATTTATAGTGTCGACTGAACCTATTTTCTATCATTTTTACACAAGTATAATTGAGATCCGTTACATTAATCAGTCTTTTTGCCATACTAACTCCATTAATTTTATCACAAATTACCATTGATAAATCAATATTAGATACCCAGGTATCTAAGGAATATATATTTAGGATAGTGCTAGCATAAATAGGTATGTGTATATATACTCTGTGTACCACCACCAATATTGGCAATGTCTTATTTCTACAACGAGCTCTTAGATAATGGATGGACAGTTCCCCCAAGATACTGATTAGTGGATTATTACTCACTGATTTCGATCGTAGATAAAATTTACTTGCTAGATGTAGTCTGCGAATAAATAACGGTTGGAGGCATAGTTCGCTTTCCATTACATGGATAGGAGTGCTTTTAATAAATCCTCCTATGATTCTCATTGCTTGATTCTGTACTCTGTCAAGCTTAATAAGATGTTTGTTTGCACAGTTTCCATACAAGGAACAACCGTAGTCAAATCTACTTCGAATAATACCTATATACAACCTACGAAGGTGTATGGGATGTACCCCCCATTTAGCACCAGACAGAATTTTAAAAATATTTAAAAACCGACAGACTTTTTCTTTGGTTTCATTTATATGTTTGCCCCACTTTAAAGAACTGTCCAACCACATTCCTAGGTATTTGACACATTCGACTTGCTTAATAGGGCCATTATTCACAGTAATTTGTATACAATTTCTTTTTCTCCCTCTGCTAAAGAGGCAAACTTTTGATTTCTTATAGGAAATATTAAGACCTAGATCTGCCATCAAATGTTGAAAAATATTTAGCGCGTTCTGTAAATGGGAAATAGAATCGAGCAATTTCTTCTGTGTATCATACAAAATGAAATCATCAGCGTATTGGGAGATGTATACGCTATTTATGTTTTTACAAATATTAATTGTGGCTGCATTAAATAGTAAAGGAGATAAGGGGTCTCCTTGAGGTATTCCCATACCTGTACATCGGTATACAAGGCTATTGTCTCGTAATTCAACAAATAGATGCCTCTGATGTAAATATTGCCATAGATAATTACAAATTGCAGCACCCACTCCTAAGTTATCTAAGATGCCTAAAAGGGAAGTTAAATTTATATTATTGTACGCACTCTCGATGTCTATGAAGCACCCAACGGTCGGTAGATTTTTAGAAAAACCATTTTCAATCCGTGTAACCAATCTGGCAAGACCATCATAACATGACTTAGATCTTCGAAAACCCGTGGTGTCATGGGAGAGTAACTCATTTTTCTCTAGAAACCATTCAAGCCTGCGTGTTATAATGGTATGTAGGATCTTACAAATACAAGATATTAACGCAATAGGTCTAACACCTGCACCTGAGCTTGTACCACCTCCCGGTTTCGGTATAGGAACAATTTTAACTTTTTTCCATTGTTCCGGTACAAAACCAGACAGCATAAACTTGTTGTATAAATCAGTAAGCCACATTTTAGCAATATGTGGTAGGCGTCTTATCATTGAATATGTTATATTATCTTGACCTGGGGCCGAATCTGTTTTTTTAATTGAATTAACTACCTCCTGTACCGAAATCGGGCTGGATAGTTGCCTATTATAAGAGGTAAATGTAGGAGTAGGGGGAGTCACGTAATCGGGGGCCATACTTTGTAATAATTTTTCGGCTTTATCTTGCTCTATGAAAAATGAAGGTGGTTTGAGACCCTTAACCCATCTCATACGCTTCCACATATCACTTGAAGAAGTTACACTGTCTATACTGTTGCAAAATTCTTGGAAGGATTTGTTTCTGGCTTGTCGTATTAGCCTTTGCGCTTCACTGACTTTTCTTTTCAATGTCTCAAGATTTTGTGGGGTAGGATTACATCTAAAAGTAGCCAAAGCAAGGCGTCTCTGTGCCACAGAATGAGATAAATTTTGTTTCCAATATGGTTTTGGTATGAATTTGTTTATCTGTAGAGGGTTCTCACTAATTCTAATCGTAGGTATAAATTGATCAGCTGCAGAGTTCACAATATTTATGAATTCATCATAGGCGGATTGGTTATTTACGTGGGGCTCTAAGTTTGTTAATTCCAGTTCTATTTTCTGAGTGTATCCTTGCCAATCAGCTTTCCTAAAGTTTCTGCGTTTTTTAACACTATGCATATTATTATTCTCTAAACAAGTTTTAATTATCAAATGATCACTTCCCAAGTTTTCATTCATGACACACCATTTTACTCGTAAGGCTAAGTCTGTTGAGACAATAGTTATGTCAGGCGAAGTTTGTTGTATATCTCCATTGACTAATTTCACACGTGTATGCGTGTTATCATTCAGAGTTACTAAATTGTTGTCCATAAGAGCGTCAAATATGTGATTGCCTCTTGTATCAGTTTTGGAAGACCAGTTTGAGTGGTGAGCATTAAAATCACCTGCCAAAACGGTTTTCTGTTGTATTGTTGAAAAAATTTCATCCCAATCATTTTTACATGTATGTACTGCCGATGGACAATATATAGATATTATGTTTTGAAGGTGACTGCAATTAAGTATTTTTACTTGAAGAATTTGTATTTGGGTATTTGAAATGTTTATGTTAGATTGTATAGCCTTGATAGACTGGTGGGTAAGAATTGCAGTACCACCATACCCATCGTCTCGATCTGCCCTAAATATATTGTATCCGTTAAGTCTGAATGTGCTCTCCGGGTCAAACCAAGTTTCACTGATTATGGCTATGTGTATTTTCTCTTGACTAAGTAAAGCTTCAAATTCTGTCGTCTTGGGTCGTAAACTCTGGGCATTCCATTGTAGGATATTGATACCTTCCGTTGGTGTTTGTCGGTTTTGAAAACACAAATTACTTAAGAGTCGGTTTTACTTACTTTTCAAAATTTATAGAAACCTTCACCGCCTTAAGTCACCAAAGTATCGTTTCATTAATGGTATTTTGTAATTTGGCTTCGACCTGATTAAACCTGACGGCTAAAAACTTCTTACGGCTTTAAAAAATATCAGGTGTCTTGAATCCTGATGTTATTTTTTTTTTTATCATTCAACAATGCATCAATGTATTTTCTGAGTGAATATTTTGCAAAACAGATAATTTTAAACAATAGGTACCTTATTATCTACCATCTGACATACTTGTGCGTCTGTTAATTATAATAACGGCCAATGTTGCAATTTAAAACATTAATTTTGTTAAATTACCTACACATTACTGTTTCTACGTATTTCCACGCTTTAGGCCCATATTATTATTCTATAGTAGAATAGTTACTCTATTGTTGAGCAAATATTTTCAATGTCTTATCTTCTTTTTTCGATTAAAATAGAACAGATAACGCAATCAGCAAAAACATGGTATTCATAAGAAAAAAATTTGCCTAAAAATGTTAATCGTTACTCTCTTAATAGGCAATCTACGATAGCTTATTTTGAACGCTTCACCGTTGCAGATTTCAATTACTGTCCACAACAATAGAAGCGATTTGTATCACAAAGATACTTTTTGTCACAAATAGCGTCATGGCAAATGACGTCACAACTCAGTGCAACCGGTAGCCCCGGTTTTTTTTAATTGCATTGCACGAGTGTTCTGTAGCCATTCTGCCTAGTTGGGTCGGATCGAATCATAAAGTTTTTCCCAGGCTGAATAAAAGGAGTACCATGGACATTCTTTTTCTTAATTTGAATTTCGTGATTTCAAAAAATATACAATGGCGTGAACTGACATTATTTTTATAAAACGCAAACTTAGAGTGCACGATTTTTACGTAGTCTTGAGAAAAAATGAACACTGAATGGACTACCTTCAAAAACTTCTGTGGAGCATTACCTACTTTGTTTCGTTATAATATCACAATCTCACAAGGGTTTTAGATCCTGAGGATAGACTTACCTCCTTGTGTCAAATTCTTAAATTCCTTGTGTCGATTGGGACCGTAAACCACATAACGTAAAATTGTTTGTTATTGCTTCTAACTATGCTAATTCGAATTAAAGAATAGAGTTTTTGGAACATACAGCAAGTGGCCTGAAAAAATAAATGTTATTTTTAATTATTGACAGGCTTACGCTTGACCGCCAGTTCGCCTGATGTTAAGCGACACTGCGATTTACGATGGAGCACGCTTGCCTAGAAGTAACCGATTCACCCGTGACACCCAGAATATATCTATCGGGGAAGACTCGGGAAGCGCATGCCACAATTCAGCGGTACCTACGCATGATAAAAGTGGAATTAAAGCGTTTCGTTCGGGTTTTTTAAAATTCTAAAACCCCATAATCATAGTCACTTGCTGCTGATAAAAGCCAAACTACACTGCAACAACTAAGCGCAATGGAAAAAAGTTCGTACGGTTCGGTAGTCGTTAATTAAAATAGTGGTCTAATAAGGTGTCGTGGTCGGTGGTCGTTAATTTTTTTTCATTGGAGAACGCAACGCAAATCTAACACAGATGTCAAGATGTCAGCACCTCTGACAGCCAATCAAAATGTTAATATTGACATTAATAATTACGTCACAGTCGCCTTCAGCCAATAGGATTGCATTGTCCACGTCCTGTGTCGTAGACGCCACGGCCATGCCATTAGTTTGTCAGTTGTACCCCATGGCATTCTATGGTATGGCATAGCGGGCTGTTTTCCGCAACTCTACGACAAAGCCCGTATTTTGCGTGCGGTTGGAAATGATTTGTTACTCGAGTCACCCCAACTCCTCAAGAAAGGCCAGCAAGCGAGTAATGTCTATTGGATTGGATTGGCTGGCGATCTTTTGGAGAGTACTCGGTTTACCGAGGTACTTTGTCCTATATGCGACGACCCCAGGACAATGTAGGAGCACGTGGGCCGCTGTCTTTTCGTCCCCCAGGCAGGCTCTGCACAGGGGGCTGTCTGTTATTGATGTGTATTCTATACTTCGTAATTTAAAATTACTTACTGAATATACAATGTCGCAGCCAGCATTACACTGTTACTAAAAACGCCATGACGTCATTATAGCTTTATCTACAAGTATAATGTGCTTTTGTAGTACTAAGAATTTACATACATATAGACGGATGTTGATAATTTTCATTAATATAATCAATGTATTTCGAGTCGTGTTTATTCCGTTGATAAGAACACCACTTCTTCGACTCTCCTGTATGATGATCGTGCTCCTGGTTTGCTTTAGACTCTTTCTGCTGTGTAGATGGAGTCTACCTATGTCTCTAGAGCCTTCTATCGAGGGTCTTCCTTCTTCTGTAAAGAAAATGTGAATGATTTTATGATCCTTTATATTTTTCTTTATATTCTGTTGTAAAATTATTTTAATAAAAGACTTTCCCTTGCTCGAGGTACTTTAAAAAAAAATAACAGCGACCACACGATACAGCGACCGTAATAAGCTGTGGTCCAGCGTTTACTGGACCCCTCCAAAGGGGGAGGCTCTGCATCCTATTCTAAAGCGCACATGTGCCGGACACGCGCCCTACCTCCTACCTACATAAATACAGGATATAGGTAAATATCTTGACAATGGTGGAGCCATTGTCAAGATATTTACCAAGATCACAATGTGCACATTATAGTATAGTGCCCCAGTCATGGCGATGACAATAAATAGTTTATATGATGTGATGACCTGACGCTGCAGCCAGGGCCGCGTGCCGCCCCCTAAATTCACTCCGCCCGGGGCCATGGCCCCCTTCCCCCCCCCCCACGCTACGCGTTTGCGTCTGTAATATGCATTTTGGAGGTCAGTATACCGTACCGCTAATCAAAACAATGCTCAAAGATAAGCATCGTCTCGCCGTGTGACTTTCCTTGCTCTTGATACAAAATTCACTTTCATTTTGTCTCGCACTTATTAATGCTAACATTACAATGTGCAATGACAATACAGAAGTACACCTCTGTATTGTTTCCATGTATTTTCGTTGCTTGAAAAGATTCGAGGAAAAGGAAGTCAACGAGGTGAGGATAGATGAAAATTACATACTGATCTCAAATGGCAAAATGGTCATTTTGAGGAATTCTTCTGTAATCAAATCATACTACTCACGAACTAATGGAAGACGTTAATGTCTTCTCTTTTTGACATTACCTAATATCCAAACCGGAAGAGTCCTAGATGTCCTGTCTATAAAAAATACGCATGCATTAAACATTTACATTATTTTGACAAGAACACGTCACGAAAAGACAGACTTACATCTTATAGTAATTCTTTCACGCCAATAGAATGCCATAAGTTCTGGAGGTTGGAATAAATATCCAGTTCGAAACATAAACCTCCAATTTCCATCCGAGAAAACCATGAAACCACAAATCAGTTTCATCCAAAGATTTAAAAAGTTAATTGGGATTTTTCTCATACAAAACTTTGACCCCATTTAATTTGATTTATCTGTTTATCAGACTGACATAATCCCTGAGAATTTGCATACTGGGTCCATTTCCACTGTAGAATTAGTGTAGTAGATTCTTAATGCTCAGAAAGGATTTTTGGAAATTCAACCCCTAAGGTGGTAAAAAGGGGGCTGAAATTTTGTATGAAAGTCCGAACACCATGCGTTTGACATTCACGCACATATGATTCCATAGTCATTCGCTGTTGACATTTTATTTTGACAATTGTTTTCTTCCATATAAATTAGACATAACACATTTTATGATATGAAACCTCCATGGTGTAGGTACAGTTCGCTCAGTTTATTTAAAAACGAAAATTATCTAAGTACGCAGGCGAAGCTGCGCACGGGAAGTCTAGTTTCATATTAAATATATTTAAATGAGTGTGATGTCATTTGAATATCAATGTCAAATATCAAAAGATACGTAAGTAAATGGACATTCCCATTCCCAATTACAATACCTCATTCATTTAAAGAAGTAATTATATACTTAACGTATTTCTTTATTTATATAAATAAAAACTTTGTCTTAATAAAACCACTTTTACATAATCTGCATTACTATGAGCCTGTACATTTACCACTATGAATCGAATCTGCCGTCTAATAAACAGCCGTATAATTGTGCGCTCAAAGTGTATATTGCATTACCAGAATCAGTTACAAATTTGCTGGCTTGTGCCTTCTTAGATAACGATAGTTCTGTACTGTTGAGTGGAAAAAACCGGTTCTTAAATATTCAAGTAAATATGTAACGTTTTGTTTGAATATTTTAAAATATATACCGTCTAACGTCTAACGGAAAAAATGTGATACGGTTAGATTGAGCTTCAAGCGAAGGCTACTAAGATTGCGTTTTCATCAGACCTGTGCGATGTCTAAAGAAAAAATCAATTGATAGGAGACTTATTTTTGAACCTCTTAGCGTATCTCTGCAGGAAATGGGCTTAGCGTAGTAATGTCTTTGTACATAGAAAATGAGCGAGAGATGTCTGCAAGCAACGCTAGCGATGGAGGTGCTAGTTCCAACTTCCCTTGAAGAGTTCGCTAGGCATGACCTCGCTCCGCTACTCCTCCTCGCTATGGCCAGTTTCCTCACACATCTCGTGGTAACGCAGTCTAAGAGTCCTCGAATTGGAATGCGTTTTATTCTATTGACCATGACCATGGTCCAGTTCAGCTAATCATACTTTCTCATCTCTCCATCCAACAAAATGTGGTGCTGCACATAGGATATTTAGGGATAGAATACCCTAGGAACATTCCTAAACAACAAAGGCAATAATAATTTTAGTCAATAAATTGCTAAGCTCAACAAAATTCCAAATGGATTAGTGTTAAGATCTGAATTCCATTCTGTTATGTATTACTCATTTATATGAGTTAAGTATTTATAACTTCAATTGATTAATGCGTTTTTGCAATCAATAATTTAGCCGATTACTGCTTTAATAATCAGTTAGAATTTGACATGATCTGGATTTGGATTATCTGCCACAAAGAAGCCATTGCTGGGCACGAGTCTCCTCTCAGAATGGAAGGGATTAGATCAATCCACCACGTTGGCACAATGTGGTTTGGTAGACTTCACACACCCTCGACAAAATCTCTCAGGCATGCAGGTTTCCTCACAATGTTTTCCTTCACTGTTTTACGCGAATCTTATTAATTTTAATTCGCACATGATTTTGAAAAGTCAGAGGTGCGTTCTTTGAATTCGAATGTTGGTTCGCGATTATCTATACTTTTTAAATGATCTACAGCTGACAAGCTTATACCGATATCTTTGTTAAAACATAACATAACATCACGCCTGTATTCCGCGAAGGGTTAGGCAGGCGTACTTATGTACACCCACAGTTCGCCGGTATGTTTAGGTCCCATGTAATAGGGGGCGAGCCTATTGCCATTAACCGGGCACAAATCCAGACTCCGAGCTGCTACTGAGTTTCATAGAAAAACCCAATAACACTTTGCTCGACCTGGGGATCGAACCTAGGACCTCTAGCATAGCAGTCGCGCATGGGACTACACTAATGAGGCAGTCTGAGATGTCTTCATTAATATTCTAAATGCGTAAACTTGCGTGTTTCTGAGTCATCCCATAGCTTTAGTAATTTGGATCATGATATATGTAGTTTAGCATAAAGGAAGTTTATATTGACGAGAATTCCCCGGAGACAGTGTGACTGGCTGACTACCTACTAGATGTTTGTCATGGCTCATGAGTCACATCTGTGTTCCCTAAAGAGATACTCAAAAGTATTAATTGATGTAGTGCAGTAAGCGTTTGTCCATTTTGACGTAATAATAGATAAAGATCTTCCCGTGAAGAAAGTTGACGAAAATGTACTAGAAGAGAAATGAGAATTAGTTGATTTACAGTAAGTTTAAAATAACCGTACGCGTCTGAAGTTAACCGCAAGTGGTAAATCTATATATATACTATTAATAAAATTGTAGGGGGGTCTTTATCGGAGTAACAGAAGCCAAAATATCAATTTTTAGAATTTTGGTCTGTATGTTTGTACGCGCATTACGCAAAAACTACTGCATGGAATTGAATGCAGTTTTCACTATGGGGTCTAATTTAAAATCTAATGCATATTTCATCTTGATACGCCGATGATGTTACTCTTTTTGGGACGTGAGTGAAACTGCGGGTAACAGCCAGTATTCATATAAAATCTCAATGTAAAGAAAATGTACGCATTCACAAATATTTTATTACTAATCTCGGTGTATTTTGTCCATTAATTGTATTATACAGTTTGTAAAATCCCCCACGAGACAGGGCTTGTTCTGTAGTACGGGTGTTGTTTATTTAAAAACAACAAATGTGGAATCATTACAACAACACAAATCAATTAAACTGGGCAAGGAATTAAAGTCGATTCAGGTCAGTCAGTACGATCGACCTAACAGCTTCCTAGAACATCTTGTTGGAATGCTAATGTAAACAATCGTTTGTGTACAGAAGTTGATTCCGAGAATCGAGTTGCAGTGCAATCGATTTTAATCGATACCTGATATGTTTGGACTTTGTGTTTGAGTATTAAATGAGATATTAATGATGATTGTATATGGTTAGACTAGACGGCGTTTTTAATCGTGTGGTTAGTAGATATATGTAAATAAAATATTATAATGTGTCCTTATTGTATGGCTTTGTTTACTTTAACAATTATATTTCAAATACAAATAAACTAATTTATTTTATTAAATGCATGATACCATCTTGCATCAGCAGTTCGCCGTTAGGTTCTAACGGGCACATCTCCTAGTTGCTATTCAGAATTTTGTGGAAAACCTAATAACACTTTGGTTGACCCGCGAATTGCACCAGGACTTCTTCTTACTCAGCACTCGCCCTCACGACCACTAGCCTAATACAACAATTTCAGGAAGTTTCTTACGTAGTATTTGACCTATTTCTGGTATTTACCAACTGCAACAACCTTCCATAAACAATGAAAAGCTGGTACCTACACACAATATAAGTACAAGCCACATCACGCACGCATCTAACGGCTCGATTGTATCAATAATACAACGCAACGCATGTATAATGTATAAATTGCCTAAATTGACCATATTGTGGTCGTCAGACACTTTCTAATGTACGTGACGGATGTTGGGCCCAAGTTACGACATGATAGCTTTTGTCTTCTTGACCGAGCATATACTATACGTTAGATTTTAATATGCGTTGTTGGATCCGACTATTACAACAAAAAAAAACGGACAAATACTTATATAGCTGAAGGAATTTCTGCCGTATTCGAACATTCAATACATGTCCAGTGTGTACACTCGGCAAAACAAAGTTTTGCCTACTCTACACTGACTTAAGTCATTACATCGCTCAAATCTAAAAAAACACCCTAGCTTTAAAGAAGTTTCTAGTGGAATCTTTATGTGCGTTTGCCATATATAAATATATGTTATACTTAAGGTCATCACAAACAAATTGTATTGTTTAAATTTTTTATAAATTTGCACTAATTTTCGATAATGTAATTGAAGTAAATAGGCCTTTTTTAACCTATTTTGTATTTTTTTCTCTTTAACGGCTCAATAGATAGTCTGATGAATTTTATACCAAAGAAATTGTAATGACGTAATTAACAATTTGTATTGTTTTTATTTTCTTATTTTTTAGGATATTTTGAAATAATAAAGAAATACCCGAAACGTCACTAGCACCCCGCGTGAATCACCCCCGCAATGCCTGTGACTAACAAATACTAGCACAAAGACTAAATCCTCAAGATCATTGGGCAATGTAATACCCTTAACGACATCTACCTAGGTTTTGACTAAGATTGTGTAATAATTCGTCGTATGCTGCCTGTACTGATACCTAATTCTTTTGTCAACTGTACTACATCCGAATCGGAAACAGTACCAACGCGTTTTCCAAAGACTCGGACAATCGGATTCGGGAATTGGACGTGAATAGAAATGTCCCACTACCGAGCACTGATCTGCTGTCAGAATTAGAGCGATTAGGCAATAGTCCACCACGCTGATCTAATGTAGGTTGGCAAACTTTACACGGTGTAGAGAAAGCGAAAGTGTCTTCAGCAAGCAGGTATCCTCACGATGTTTTCCTTCACCTACCTTTGTTTTTTTGGATTGCCGAAAATCATTGTGGTTCGTTGGCCAGCAAGATAAGTGAGACTCCAACCGACTAAAAACAGCAATTTTCATCTCCTGCCCAGAACAAATAAACAAACTCACTTTCGCAAATATAAGTACCTGCCCTTATATACGGATTTCGTGACTACTGCTTATAAAATAATCTTATAACTTACGCCACAGGCTAAAACCATTGAATACCGTGACTCAGCGATATTTAGACTATTGTTCAACTGATGAACTCTGTCTGCCTTCATTAAATTATATCATTGCTGATTTTCTTTATTTTTAATTTGAAATAGTACTTTCATACTTGATTTCTGGTTTAGGTAAAAGTATTACATTGTCTTTATTTAAATTGCTCATCATTTTAATTTCTCTCTTCGGTTTATTTTTGTATTCCATCTCAATTGAAGAGATTTATCTCCTTTAGTTATATCCAGACTAGTTTCTGTCCGCGACTTCGACTGCGTGGTCTTTGTTTACATTAGCACACGGACTAACACACAAATTATCAATAATCTGTGTTAATCCAGGGTATGAACTATCTGCCTCACCCAAATCCGTTCAGTAATTTGCGTGATCTAAACATCCAAAGATACAAACTTTAACGTTTACAATATTAGTAGGATTGTTGTCAATTTTGGATGACAGTAAACTGTGTGGCTTTTAAGAGCTTTGACAGGTACAGTACCGCCCTTGTTTGTGATGGGATCTCGAAGGACACAGAGGAAATATAGGGGGAATATTTCCATTGTGTCCCTCGAGATCAAATGTACAAGTATCATGCCATTCTTCCAACAAAAGTGCCCAACATTACGTGGAAAGTTTTTATTACTTAATAAAAACTTTTTTTTTTCGTATTATCATTGTTGTTTTCCTTAACCAACTCAGCATTTATCTGTAATAAGATAAACAGATCTCCATGGCTTTAGAATGAACCACATAAGTATTCTACTAACGATTTGAATGGAGTTGCCACCGCGTCTGTACCTCTCAAGGTCAAAAAACAATGACACTAATGGTACTAATGTTACTTTGTAGAGTGGCAACACCGAAGTGTAGTCAGAAGCTAGTCTATCTATTTCCAAAAATAATTTAAAACTGGTCGTCCGACCTAGCCAGCCATAATATTTTGGGTTTTTCGGAAATTCTAGGTTTTATCACATTCTCGACTCATGGCAGAAGTTACTTTTAACTTCGTGATGTTATTTTTTAAAAATTAAATTAAACGTTGCTCCACACTAGGATATTCTCCTGTATCGTGGGTGCGTTTACAAACACAAATTCTCACATCCACAAACGCCCAGACCCGGAACAACTACCTGTAGGTAGATCATACAAATATTTGCTCGTTGTGGGGATCGAACCCACAACACGTGACGCAGAAGCCGATCGCTCAGCCGCTACGCCACAAAATTACTACGCAATCGCGAGTCATTTGCTATTGAAGAGTTCCGTTGTCTGTCTCCGAAAGTCATAATCAGATCTTTATGAAATTTAAATGGGAACATTTCGAAATACTTCCCTTTCGAACAAAAAAAAAAGAATCATCGAAATCCATTTAGGTTGACCTGACGGAGTTATACCCGAAAATATAATATTTAAAAAAATATATAAACATCCGAATTAAGAACGGTTCTCAATTCGGATGTTTATCTTTTTTTGAAGTCGGTTAAAAACACTTTCAACTAACCCGCCAAAAGTGTGGTAACTTCACGAATCTTCCATCAGAAATCTGTTATCTCCGAGTTAAACGTCGGATCGCTTCGGATAAGATGACTGCTGATAAAATTGACGTTATGTGTTTACCTACATTGCTCAAGATCCGTAATGTTTACAAATTCACTGACCCAAAAACAAGGTAAATATTTTGTGCGTCGTAAATTAAGTGAAGGATTGTTGGTTGAAGGATTATAATTATGATATGCTGGGTGGGCTCGTGACACCAAATTTCGACGTCATATTTACGATCAGAGCTTAATCGATAACAAAAAATTAAGCAAGCTTAAAGAAAAGCTCTAGAATTACAGATATAACATTTAGTACTATCACACATGTATCACATGTGATTTGAATGACCTTTATCACATATCTTGCTCGGTTTTTTTTACTGGCAACACGTATTTCTGCCCAGTATTCAAAGAGAATGTTTTGGTATTCTTAGCCATGCTCCCAAGAGCGAAAGCTTTAATAGCGATGATTGCACAGGTAAAAGCTAATATAACAACCCTCCCATTTTCCTTGGAAGCAGTTAAAAACGAAAAGAAAGAAGGAGTAAGCCTACGAGTACATTTCCTGGATAAAGAACGTTCCCAAACAACAAAAATCTTCTTTCCTGTCCTATCTTTCATAATGGCTGTCAACAACGGATATAAAAATGTTTCTTCTATAATTTTAGCTGTTGGTACGTTTCTTTGTGTAATAGAAGAAGAAAATAACAAGGGGCCTCACAATGATCATTCACAAATAGCAAAATTCATACTAACACACTCATAAAAGCCTCTAGGTCCAGTATAAACAGACTTTGTATCGCAGTACCGACTAATTACTTTCTTAACAGTTGTTTTACGAGTACTAAATGAGATTTACGAGGCCTATGACCTGACATCTAGGATTTACGGTTTTGAGGTGCCCCTGATAATGCTTCCAAAAATATGTCGGATTCAGCGAATTCGCAAGATCATTAATAAGGCCAATTAGGTAAATGGGAAAAAACAAATCAAAATCCAAGCCCAAAACTGCAAGACCGAAGGATACGGTGAGCTCGTTCTGCGTGAATCGGATCGCCAATAATTAACAAAAATGTAAGGTAGCTGTTAGTAATTGTAACATTAAGACGTCCAACAACTTAGTCTACCCGTGACCATGGATGCTGTAAAGGATCCGAAACGTCGGGAATCAAATAATATCAATACAACGCGATAAAATCCGTAAAAAGTAGTTTTATTTCAATGTCTAATATTCGCGTAAGTGTCAGAAACCAGTAAATTGTGTTTGAATTACGATTTATTTCGGTCTCTTACACGTCTTATACGTCACCGGACTCTTAAGCCCAGATGACATAAACAAGCTAACCCCTAAGGAAATCCTGCAGTTCATCATAGTAGCTGCAGAGTTTAGCGGTGAACTTTCAACGAGTGGCGATCACAATAGACCGATTACGGTCGCAGTGATACTATAGCCGCAAATGAATAATTAGGGTCACTCTTAATCGTCACTGGCGACGACGTTAAGGTTTCCAATTCCAATTGATTTTACTAGTTAAATAGACAAATACCTATTATACCTAATAATAATATGTATGACTGCCTCATTAGTCTAGTGGTCCCAAGTGCGACTGCTACGCTAGAGGTCCTGGGTTCGATCCCCAGGTCGAGCAAAGTGTTATTGGGTTTTTCTATGAAATTCTCAGTAGCTGCTGGACTTAAACATACCGGCGAACTGTGGGTGTACATTATTACACCTCTGCCTAACCCTTCGGGAAATACAGGCGTGATGGTATGTCTAATAATAAATCTGTCAGACCTAAGTTCATATAAATGTTTCACTGATCTGGTATCGTCGTGCGACGGGTTGTTTAGCTCCCTAGATTATGATCGAGCTATCTATAACTGATGCATGCGTGCCGTCAGATGGCTCTTTCTTCAAAAGGCCATTTCAGACATTGCCTTACTCAAAATCAATGTTTGCTACCTATTATGTCTGGACTTTAAAAAGAGACCATGATTCTCTGAGTTTCTTTCGGTGTTTCTTCTCAGAGGTCGTCAGTTAGGAAATGCCGGTGTCATCTATTTAAAAAAAAAAATTGACTTGTAAAAGTGTCCTTAAAAGATGTATGAATGTGGAAGAAGCAAAAGAAGTATGCAAGAATCGTAGCAAGTGGCAGTCTATAGTTTCTGCCTACCCCTGTGGGAGAAAGGCGTGAGTGTATGTATGTATGTATGTATGTAAGTGTCCTTAAAAGATCTATTTACAGAAATAAATATCATTTATCAGTTAACTTATTATATATATAAATACCTAAATAACAATCACAAAAACAACAACAAATATAAAAATCGTAACATTCTACCTAATTTAATTTCGTTTCTTCAGTGTTTGCTGGATCTGAGTCTATATAGCAAGTTTTACCTAAAATTTATGAACTGCCTAATGGTGATCCCAAAAGGCCATAACTTCTTGTCTTAAAATGAGTCCAATCTGTTTTGTGAATAATACTTTATATGCGTTATATATATCCTTGTCTTTCTTTGAAATAAACATCTCATCAGTCTTTTTGCGAATATCTGTCTTGCTGTGTTATAATTTCTTTGGATCCAATTTCAAACATATCGCGTTGCAGAACCTTGCCAGATAAGTCCTGGAGGAGAACGCGTGTAGGCGTAGGACGTTGCACTGTACTAATCGCCTTGGTAAACCTTTTTTTTTATTCTGCCGTGTAAAATTACGAGTGGGTCTTTCGCGTGCAAGATTCGCGAAAAAGTAGCTGTTAACTAACAAATGATTCTTATTTCACAAATAAAGGTATGATTATTCAATATTTCACTGCGAAAAATTACCTATAATAGTTGCAAAACCTGTCATACTTCCATATTGAAATGTCAATAATATTACTTAAACAATACTAAAAATATCTCTGGGTAGATTTCTTTCAAGTCCATCTTATGTAACGCTTTTGTTTTATTAACAACTTACAAGTTATGCTTGAGTTAACTTTATGAATCGATGTCGGAAACAATTTGCTACAAAAACTGTTTCAATATTCTTAGAATTAGTTTTGCTTTTCGCTGATTGAGGATAATCTGGTTAACGGTTTTTAGGAATAAAGTTAAGGTTACCTATTAATATAGTCTCGTTAAAACTTATAACTTATTATTTTCTTGAGTTTGAATATAAATCATATTAGTCTCAGTGTAATTTTGCTTCTTCTCTGTTTCCTCTTGTTCCACAGTTTAAGAAGTTAACTCTTCATTCCTATTGGTTTTTGTTATATAATCTAGAAATAATATTTTATTGATAATAAAAGAAAAAATAATTAAGAGCTGGCTGTTTAAAGAATTTGATAAGTATCATACTGGTTTCTGACACTTACGCGATAATTAGACATTGCAACCATACTGTAGTCTACCCGTGACCATGGATGCTGTAATGGAACCGAAACATCATACAGAACATCTCACAAAAGACCGGCGTTAAACATCGCTTATGTTGTGTTTCGCCGAGAGAGTGAGGTTACCGGAGGCCCAATCCCCTTTTAAAAGGTCGGCAACGTACTCGAAACTCCTCTGGTGTTGCGGGTGTCCATGGGCGGCGGTGATCGCTTACCATCAGGCGATCCGTCTGCACGTTTGCCCTCCTATCCCATAAAAAAAACATCAATTTATCGCGATAAAATCCATAAAAAATAGATTTATTCAATGAATTTTGATAAGATAGAAACAGGACCTAAAATATCCCATGTCTTGTATTAAAGACTGACTGAGATTTAAAAACAACTCGTGCGCAATCTTAAAAAGCATATAAACAAACATAATACTTGCCTGTTTTTATCCATTGCCAATATTAATAATGGTAACTTGCACATAATTACAAAAGAGATCTTTATACGATTAAGTTTTGGTCTAAGTATCTTTTTTCTTTCGTAACTCGGTTTCGAACCGGCTCTCTAGATATGGCGTGTTGGATGTGGGTTCATTCGGTTACCGTACACTTTATAGTGTGGTTTTTGTTAATATTTTTAAATCTTCGTAGGAGGTTGAGGTTTGATCTGATTTGCATATTAATGGTTATAGATTTGTGTGGTGTTAATGTGTGGGGTCTGGCTTTGAAGTGCACCTTCTTTCGTGTCGTAAGCCTTGGTAAAGAAATTTTAATGGCTACCGCTGTTGGCATTTCGACAAATTAGACTACAAAATCCTCATCATCAGCCCATATACCAACTGTCCTACGGTTGGCTAACAATTTGAACCCGTTAGCGGTTGCAGGGAGTTTGCTCGCTAACGGCCGTGTGTTGGTTGAACGATAAACAACATTAATTCGGACTAATTAAGTTTCATCTATGGGCCATAGTTAACAGTACCCCAAAGATCCGAAACGCCAAGGATTCAATAATATCAACATAACGCGATAAAATCCGGTTAAAAGTTTAATTTCAACTAGATTTTTTAGAGAATCTGCGTTAAACACTGCCTAGATTTTGACCGCCAAATCTAAATACCTCTGCGTTTGAAACAAAGGACAATCAATTTCCATTCTATGTGTATCCTTACATGTTGACACCCGGATTTTCCATTAAAATGTTCAGTTATTCGAGTGGAGGTCGCAATTCTCAATACATAAGCGAGTTGCTAGTGCTGCTACCCACATTAATGACGTGTATCACTCAAGCATGCGCATGAGTTTCGTAAGTTGTTTGTCTGCATCAACCACGACATCAAATGTACAGTATTGTGATGGGTTTTTAGGGTTGTCAGGTTACAATAAAAGTACGATAAACTCAAAACGTATATAGATATAATCATAATCAAATTCAAATACTTTTGTACAGACTGTTTTTTTCTAATATCTGCATACGGTATCCAACTTTTGGAAAATCTATCTAGACTCTCTTCTCTTCACACGAAGTCGTAAATTATCTTCTTCATAACCAAGAATTCAGTTATTTTTTTTTCATGTTGGGGCAACATTTTCACAATCTGGACATAACCAAATTTTAATGCAATATGATTAAATAACTGCAGTTCAGGCGACTGCTAACCCTAACTTCATCGCCTTCGCAAAACATTCACATAAAAACATTACGTTACTTACGTCTGTTACACAACATTGACCCACAAAATGGCGCCCATGACGTCACCGCCATGGTAATTAATTTAGCGATAGATCATAGAGAATTGACCTTAATTTGAATACACTGGGTGCAAGTGATTGGGTGTGAGTTGGTTGCGCATGCGTTGGTGGCTTGGAAGGTTAGTGTGTGATTCTGATTGCTGATTAGATTTGACCTGTAGAGGCAAATGTATAACTAAGTCCACACATAAAAAGTAACCTATATCCTGACGTAAGGTTTAGCGTCTAATTCTAAGAAAAATACGCAAATGAACCAAAAACTCTGCATTTTACATTACTGTCCTACTTTGATCCGACCTCTTTTACTCGAGTCCTCTTAAGAAGTGGTGGGGTTTTTGGCAATTAGCTGTGCTTCGCGGGTTTACCCGGTTCTGACTTTTCGTTCGGCTCTTAAGAGTCGGAGCGTGATATTAAATAGTCCTCACGAATATGGCTTTGAAATTTTTTACCTTTCTCAACAATTTTTCAATCCGACTGGAAGTTCCAAATATTAGCGAGTTCTAAAAAACTTTTATAACAAAGTACTTTAGTCTTAATGGGAAAGGACTCCAAATGATCTTCTGAAATCTACTAGAAAAATGTTTCATATTACACAAGCAATAAGCAGCATTTGAACTAAACAAACTTTGACCTTTATCCAAACAATATTGCTCTAACAACCATTATCGCTTTTAAAATTGACTTTAAAAGCTAACCAGACACGTCAATGCAACAATAAATACACAATTAACACAATACTTAAGATAACACGAACACATAGACAGATGAACTCCATTTATTACATGATTGACTGTTCAAGTTCAGTTTACCAGATGCTTTTGATGCTACACAATGCATGTTGCGAAAATATAGCAGACTGACTGTACAAGGCTTTGTTAGAGTCTGGTGCTATTTAAAGTAGCCTTTAATCGTTCTGACATCAAGGTTTTATCAGATAGTGTAGGATGGAAGAGAGAAATATATATTCTGGTTTGAATTATTATCGTTTACCAACCAGGTTACTCAACAGAGTTCTTTAAAATATTGCAATGGTTTGTTGTATTCTTAATTAAAAATTTAAAATGGTGTTGGTTATTTAAGACTGTGGCTAAAATAGTGGTGAATATGAATGTGGAGGGATACATGGGAGAAGAAAGACCAATGCAAAGATGGATGAATTGTTTTACGATCGTTATGATGCAAAAGGCTGACAGGAATGAATGGACGAAAAAAATCATGCAGTGCTGACCCCAAATAAATTGGGACTGGAATATTCTATCAGTCTTCATCATTCACTTTGCAGCCATAATTATCATCTCTCACGCAGTCCATCCACCTTCTCTTTAGTCTTTCTCTTACAGATTCAAAGCCTTCCTGGCAACATGCTCTTCACTGCTATATCCATACCATGACAAGCAATTACTGCACAGTTTCTCAGTAGCTGTGCTACTTTCAAACCAGCTCGCGGTTTTACTTGCGCCCCAGAAGAACTATTACGATTTCAAAAACTCTTTCTTAGTAAACCTCTACCCAACAAGACAAATACACCCTCCAAACTTCAATTCCATTACCACCGGTGTAGGCTGCGCGTTGTCTGTCAATCAGTGAGTAAGTCAAGACTATGATACTTGTTGAAGATACAGATTACTATCTGAATTAAATAAGTGACCTATCTAGTTAATTCACACACAGGCGTCCACTTTGGTCATAATAGGAGTAATCATGATCAGAACAGTTGCTGACATCCGCCTTTAGTCCCATTAATAACAAGCTGTCAATCAGATACGGAAGACGCTTCCATAATGAATACTAGTGAATAGTTATGGCTATAAATTATTTTATATTCCAGATTTTTTTATAGTTTGAGTCTAAAGAATCACTATAGAATAGGAAATGATTTAGAGGACGGTTTGGTTAGGTCCTCCCTGCGATTCAAATAGTCATCTCAATCTCAACAACAGCAACTGCGATATACAATGGCTTTACATCTATTTTTTACGAGTTAATCACCGCATGTATTTGTCTACGAACACTTTAAATAAAGGTGTACCTCAAACATGCATAGAGGTTTTTAGATGGCGTCATTTCTAACTTCAAGAATTCCGTGATGACGTAATTAATTCCTACACATAACAAGGCAAGCATTATTGTCATAGGTATCAATAAGAGCAAGGAACGTGCTAGGCTTATAAGCAAGGAATAAAGTCTAGCGAAAATATCCATTTTAGGTCATATCGTAAAGTAAAACAGACGCGGTGTCGAGGTACCGAGTCGGATTGACAGTCAAATCACGTATTTTGTAAGGTCACAAGGTATGGGCGGATAGCGGCCAAAAAACTTTCATTTTAACATCCTACAAATTCGTAGGATTTTCCGCACATCGATAAAAGAGACTTTTTATTTGGTGAAGCTTTTAAGATGCATGTTTCCTCTTAAAATCCCTGTCTACACTGATGTGAATTATATGTGAATGATACTTATACTTACCAATGAATTGTTAAGTTTCCGAAACTGTTGGATGTTATCGATGGGAAGGTCTACTAGATTTAAGCAAGCAGTGAAGTTTTTGGTTTTTGATGATATCATCGACGCAAAAGAAACAATCAAAAATCTACGCAAAAGAACCTTGTCGAAAACCGAAAACCTTGAGCAATTTCTAGAGTTCGAGAGAGATCGTTCGATCGTTAGAGAGAGATCTTCAAAATGACTAGATTTCAGCCAACCAAGCATAGTTAGACTGTGATAACAAAGGAAAACTATTTCAATTTCTTCTTGCTTAAATGTTGAAATATAAAAAGTTGCTGTCATACTTAGGTCCCATTTTATTTAACTTTGTTCCATTCAAATAACTTAAAATTCTAGAATCCGCTAAAGCTCCTGCCTCGGCTGCACCTTTAAAGGCAAAACAACATGACAAACACATGACACGAGGACAGTACCGTGTTTGCACATAAAACACGCCATTTAAATTGCTAAACAATTACATGGTAATATCGAAACTCGAGCCAAATATTGCTAACTCTAGATATGTATTTCTGGAAGATACGTCCTGAAACGTTTAGAATGAGATTGACCTATGGGAGTACAAGAAAAATAACAGTAAATAGAATATATACATGTTCGTGTGGTGCAAGATACTACACCCTATATCACGCATAAACTTCCTCATTAGGCAAGTGGTCGTAAGCGCCACTGCTATGCTAAGAGATTTGATGCCCAAGTCGAGCAAAGTGATATTGGGTTTTCTATGAAATTCTCAGTAGCAGCACGGAGTTTGTATTTGTGTTTAATGACCTTAGTTTCGCCCCGTATTACATCGGACCTAAACATACCTGCAAACTGTGGGTGAACGATAGTACCTCCTTTGAAAATATTCGTAACCATCGAAAAACACATGGAAATCCACAAGAGAAGCGGAGCCAGCGTAGCAACATGCCGCAGGCAACGCAGGTAGCAGAGTGGCGCCCGTGCACTTTTCCAGCCTCAACGTTCCCCGGCAAACAAATGGAGTTGACTTAATAAAAAAGATCATTATTTGTAGGTATCTATACCTATAATTACATCCAGAAATAGCCGTATAAAGAAAAAACTAATAAGTAATCAATAATTTGATCATTGCTCAGGTTTTTAATGTTTATTTTGAGATTAATAAATTTGTAATGTATCTATTTCCTGGTATAAACAGTTTCTTGGAGCAAGAATTGAATGGTCTTGAATGAAACCTTATCGATCATACAATATCAACAGTTACCACTTATCGATTTCCCTTTCATAACTATTTGTGTATTTCTATACTAGAAATTATATTAAGTACTTAATGAAATTGTTTTTTTAACACATCATTTTAGATTGCAGAGTACGAAGTTATTTGATGACATTTTGTCGAAAATTTATGGCCGAACTACTGCCTCCTAAACTAGGTCAAGAGCCTGTCTTTTGGGAGCCAATGTTCCTCCAGACATAATGGCATGCAACAATGTATTGACAGACATGCAAGGATTTAAACAATAAAATAATGTATGATACATACAAATCCTAAAAAATCAAAAGACGACGATGAATAAACCTTCTTTTCTTCTCCATTTCGTGATATAACAAACATATGTTAGTTAAATTAACACGTAACAAGTCATAATTGGTGTTTCGTAAACCCTATAAAACAGTAAGAGCTACGAAGGCTTTGATAAAATAGTTCAGGCTGTGTGAATATTGTGAAATTAGTTAGAGACTGCTCAATACACTACTATTTAAGTAGGATGTTGATTGGTAACGTAAAGAATAATTTCTTATTACAAAATAAGGGAATTTCTTTAATCAGTTTCGGCTATTTAGTCGGCAAAAACTGGATGCAGGTTATAAAAGTTTCTAGAAGTTGTTACAGACCTAATTTACTAGGATATGTCCTGAAGTCGAAGATGATGGAGAGTTATGACGAAGTGTTACAGACCTAATTTACTAGGATATGTCCTGAAGTCGAAGATGATGGAGAGTTATGACGAAGTGTTCGACTAATGCACGATGCTTCTTCTGATACGTTTATTCACTGTCCCGGGATACGTTAGACAGTTTTCCTGGCCTGAAAAATTCTACAATAAAGGCCCAGCTGATTCTGATTTTAAATATTGATTATTCAAGCGTTGATCAAGCTTCCCAAAGTCTGTTGGCTAATGGAAGCCTAGGAGGTTGCTGACGCTCTCTTTCCGGAGAGTAGCCAACTTATTGTCAGAAACAAAATACGTACTTTTCTTTTTATTATTCGTGATAAGCTTACGCTTGACCGCCAGTTCGCCTGATGTTAAATGAAACTGCGATCTAAGAGGGAGTGCGCTTGCCTAGAAGCGCTTGCCTTTGCTTATACATATTATATTGATTGCAATAATTTTTAATTAGTAACTTTCTTCAGTGTTCTGGAATAAATTTTTACGACTCCAATCAGTCGTCCTACTTGTCTCTGAACTGTAGTATCTTTGTTTATTAGCATCCTCAAGTGCTAATTGTCCTACTTAGATAAAATTGTAAATATAGACCTCAATTGCATTATAAGTACAATTACGGGTGTACAGCTATTTAATCTTTTTTCAAATTTCACACCATTAGACGGATCTTGGTGTAGGTGCATACCATATACACACACATTGACACTACGTTCGCCAGTTTATCTGTTGTGCAGTGTTCAGACAGTATATTTGGAGTACGTGTTAATATTTGGAGGCAACAGGTAACTCCTGTTGGGTACCGGAATCCCGTACACGTATCAGAGACTGAATACATCCTTCTGAACATTATTACACATAACGAACACACGTATCCTACAATGCTATTAAAAAATACTCACACTTGTATGCCAGGTTTTGATCTAATTATAAATTATCTAGCTGTGAATGAAGTTTGTGCAAACTCGTTATGTCACCTGTTTCAAACAAAATTTCTTATTTCATATAGGATTCGGAACGTGCCATATCCACGTCGCGTTCGCGAAGGTCTTGATCTGTTTGCGGATCAGACATGGTCAAATATTACACAAACAGGGGTTTGGAAGGTAGATGGTAGGCCTTTCCCCTCGAGCTCAACTCACCTTTGTTATATCCTAATTTGTGTCCACGGGGAGTGCCAACTACTTGAGACATTAAAAGTTAAGTTTGTAACTGCACTACTCCTAGACTTCTGCAGCTTAAACGCGAAACAGCAATCAAGACTGTTATACACGCAATAAATCCTCATGTCTTCTTAACACGTTTCAGGAATCTTTTACTTTTATTCTGTTTCAATTTATAAAAACTGTTTCCAAATGGAGTTTTGATAAAAAATATAAAATTAAACCTCTACACGGGTGGCCCAGTCTGTTATACTTGAACGAAGACTGGCCAAAACTGGTCCCCATAACTTATTTATACAAATTATACTGGCCTTGGCATGACTTAATCTCTTTATGTTACGAACTTGATGTATTGTACCACCTTTAGGGTTAGTCTGATTAATTTTTAAGAAACGAGTTGGTTATAAGGTTATAAGTGCAAAGCTGCACTGACTGTGGACTGGACTGGACTGGACTATGTACTCGTGGACTATAGCCATACCTCTCTCAGTCTGAAAAGAAACCCGTGTCTAGCTGTATCACAGAGGGTAATGATAATTATGAAGGGATATAATTTGGGTGTCTTTGAATCAATCAAAATCAAGAATGAATCGGTTTCTTCTAGGCAAGCGCGCCCCATCGTAAATCGCAGTATCGCTTAACACCAGGCGAACTGGCGGTCAAGTGTAAGGCTTTCAAGAATAAAAATAATTAATAAGCAATAATTCAATTCAATCAATCAGCCTTTCATTCAATCCATGGCAGGATTTATCCTTTCCCAGCAAACGCAATGATAACCGGTCATCACCAGTCATCCAGAATTTCAAAGTAAAACATCTATCCATAGCCTAGAATAAAATAATCTCCTCGTTTATGATGTCGATAAACTTTCCCTTTGTAAAAAGCCAAGAGCATGAAACTTGACTTATGACCTGTTGGCTCACGAAGCAAAAATATGTCGTTACAATCGCTAATAGTTGTTAGCCAATCAGTAATGGCGGCTGTTTAGAGAACGCCGTTATGTTAGTTTTATGACTGTTAATTACAGTTTTGAGTTGAAATTCTATTCAATTATTATGCGGAAATGTAGGCTTTCTCTGTCAGCATGAAAGGGAGTCATAATCGTACCTATTTTTATTGAATTGTCGGCACTAGCAAATATACGTTACTTTTTGATGAACGTCTCACAGTACAATTGAAAAAAACGGTGCAAGTATACTATGTTTGGTCAGTCACCCGTGACTACACTGTAATCTAGTGCATTTGCGTTAAAAAAAACCGGCCAAGTGCGAGTCGGACTCGTGCACGAAGAGTTCCGTACCATCTATACTAATATTATAAAGAGGAAAGATTTGTATGTAAGTATGTTTGTAACGAATTGGCTCAAAAAGTACTGGACCGATTTCAAAAATTCCTTTGCCGTTAGAAAACTACATTATCACTGAGTAACATAGGCTATATAACAACATGCTACGCCTCTTAGGAACGGAGCAGCGCGGGTGAAACCGCGAGCGGGACGCTAGTTATCTATAAAACGACAAAAAATTATGTCTTTTTAGTATTTTTTGTTATAGCGGCAACAGAAATACATTATCTAAATAAATTAAAGTAAATTCAACTGTCTAACTATCACGGTTCATGAGATATAGCCTGGTGACAGACGGACGGACAGCGGAGTCTTAGTAATTGGTTCCCGTTTTACCCTTTGGATACGGAAGCCTAAAAAACAAAAATCACTTTAGTTTTCTACATTTGCATTGATCATTGGATAAATTTTTAACTGTTAAAATTACACAACAGCTCACAATGATGGATAACATAATGAATACATAATATTGACTTTATCGATCTTCAACCTGACCAATTACTGAAATATAACCTTTTAATTTTTATATCCAACGATATCCACATATACTAATACTTTCGACTGACTTTGAAATATCATGTTCAAGTGCGCAAACGCTGATTTTGCTGCGAATATCATCCAGGTATACAACACAACTGATTTAAATAATCAATCTCATGCTTCAAAACTTCAATAAAAATTGAAACACACAACCTATCGTGGCTATTTCAATTAAAACATTCGGCCTGACCCCGAGCGAGGTCGTTATCGCGTGTGTAAACACGACGAGTATTTTAGATCGGTGACGTAACATGCGCACGCGCTGACGTGATTTATTTTAAACGCGGTTCGTTTTTTGAATTGTTGAAACGTTCGGAACTGGGAAGTGTGTGTTAGTGACGTGTTTTGTTATGTGATGCGATTTGTAGGTTTTTTTTTTGTATATTGTTTGATCTAATAGTCAGCTGTGGAACGATAACAATTTAAAGAGTACCTACTTATAATAAAAGCTGTTGGTATTCTGGTGTGGTTTGATTTATCGATAAAAAACGTACGAGACACGAATGAAGACTAAAGAGCAGTATGTACAATGGTGTTAGCAAAAAGCGAGAAAGTAAAACCAAACATGAATAATACAATAAAAAACGAAATCCTCACAGAAAACCGGCGTCAAACAACGCTTACGTTGTGTTTCGCCGAGTGAGTGAGGTTACCGGAGGCCCAATCCCCTTTTAATAGGTCAGCAACGCACTTGTGACTCCTCAGGTGTTGCGGGTGTCCATGGGCGGCGGTAATCGCTTACCATCAGGCGATCCGTCTGCTCGTTTGCCCTCCTTTCCCATATAAAAAAAAAAAAACAAAATAATAAAATAGAAGCGTCAGTCAATCTAAAAAATCTTTACCAATCCAAAAAGTTTTACCGTCTTATTCTAATAAAAATATAAAACTTCCAATACACCTCCAATTTATTGCTATAATGTTTTTTGTCTTGTTTTGACACATTGTATTTTGTGACAGGTAAAACAAGATAAAATACTTAGCAATAGGAGCCTTATTATACATTTTTTTATAAATGAGACGGTTGGTCTACCCATGGCCATGGATGCTGTAAAGGATCCGAAACGTCGGGAATTAAATAATATCAACGTGATAAAATCCGTAAAAAGCAGTTTTATTTCAAGACGGTTAGTGTTTTACTAAACAAATGCTCAACTATCTCTTGTTGCTTCAGTAACGGTACTATTTACTAATCTAAACTCAACATAAGCAACTAAACTTTAACTTAATTGCCTAGAAAGTGTACAAAAGACCGAAACGTATTATTTATCTATTATCTTGCAAAATGGCCGGTTCATCTTGATTTGTAAATGAGCCTGTAGATTATTGTGTGGGTTATTAGTTATAATAGATCAGTAGAGCAATATTTCTGCCTCATTAGTCTAATGGTACCACGTACGACTGGTCTGCTAGAGGGCCTGGGTTCGATTGCACAGGACGAACAATTCATTGGTTTTTCTATGAAATTCCCGTTAATGGCAATAGGCTCGTTCCCACTAAACATACCTGCGAGTGTACATTTAGTATACCTCTGCTTAACCCTTCGGGGATTACATGCGTTATGGTAAAGTCTCTGATCTTCAACTGTTTTCAACCACTCTCTGCCAGCTGCCTCCCGAGTTATTGGGTTGAAGACTCTGATACCAATCACTTCGTGTAAAATATTGATATAGCAACAAAAATAATTGGCAACAGAAGCCAATAAGGTGCACTTACGGGATCAACTTACCTCATTAGCAAAACAAGCGTGAATATAACGCCCTTAAGTCCAGATTCTCGATAATGCCGAAAAGCATCTAGCTAATTAAGTCGCCATATATCTGCACTTTCTATCGCTGCGCTAATATTAGCCCGTCGATGCGCCCGCGCTGATGAAATGTAGGAAGTTGGCATCTGAAGTGGTGTCAGTGTGATGAAATGAGAGTTTAGGTGTTTAGGAGTAAGGAAATGCTTTTAGAATTTGTTTAGATTTGCATGGAAAGCAATTTTTGATGTTGTTGAATTTGGAGTTATATTTGAAGTTTGTAGATCGTAGGTTTGTTTATTGATTGGTGTGAAATTCTGAGTGTATCTTGATTTGGGATCCAAGTTTGCTATTTTAATTGTATCAAAATGATCTTCCAGGTAAAGGCCAGTCGAAATAATAAATCAGTTAATAGTTTTGTTTACTATAGTTAGGATTTTGATATCGATATGATATTTGGTCCATTAGTGTCAAAATCTTATCTTAAGCTCTAGTAAGCAAATCTACTGACGGCTGTTTATTGGGACAAGGACTGACAGGTTTGACAGACAAAACTGTTAATCCTAATAATATTATAAACGTGAATGTTTGTTAGGATGTTTGTTACTCAATCACGTCAAAACGGCTGAATAGATCTGGAGATACATAGATAGATTATAGTCTAGAGACTTATCCAGTTCTGAAGTCCACGCATACGAAGTCGCGGGCAGCAAGTAGTAATACATAAGTTTGAAGTCACTAAATGACGATTTGAACACCAGAGCATGTCTGATATAATACTAGAGCCCAAAACAGGATGCTATTAAGAGTGACACACGTAATAGCAAATTAGGTCTAAAGGTCACTATAGTAGACCAGTAGTAACAGGTTGGTAACCGACGCCTACGCATACAAATGACCCATTTCCTTACGTCGATGGTGACAACTTCAAACATACATCCTCTTTTTCCCAGCTTGTGAAATCCAAGTTTGTGTATTGTGTTAGTGATAAATATTCGAAAAGTACTAACATTGGCTACATCGTCAAGTAAATTGGAATAAGTACAAAAGGATGATGGTGATGTCCCACTATAGTGCAAAAGCCACCTTCTTGGCACCCGTGAGTTTCCCTATCTGTTACCTTCACTCCTAGAATATTGCGTTCCATTACCCTCTGGGAAACCCCCAGTGAACATTTTTGTCAAGTGAAACAAAAATACAAAAAAAAGACAGAACAAGATCATGCTCTCGTAGAGGCCACGCGGCACGGCTAAATTATTCGATCAACCATATTTAGGGTCAGTATATTATTCGGCCCTAAACGATATGCCGTTAGATCTAAAGTAGGTCGTCTGCATCCAACGGCTACTCTCGACCCAGTATCTCCACGACATGTCATAAATCTGTAATTTAGGACATTCTATGATAACCAGGACGTCGTCATAAAACTTGATACTTTATTGAATCAGCGTGTACTGTAAGCAAGATAGATAAGTATTCAGTCTGCTAAATTCACAATTTTGTTAAGTGTGTGCACGTGTGCCATACCGTAAATCATCGCACCGTAATTTCAATATCAGTTGGTGTGATTTCACAAGAAATTAAAGAATAAAGGAAAAAACGTTTATTTCACCAACACCAATGAGACCATTCTTTGACATAACAGAATAAGGAAGAAATTAAACAAAAGTATAATGTGAAAAGTAACAACATTGGATGATGTTGTCATCAGAATTAATTAAAAACCTACCCTGGTCCTAAGTCCTTTTGTGGCACGTGTGATTTCGCCAGTGACCGTAATCTCTGCCATTTCAATATTTGCCTGCATACTTTACTCTTTTGTCGTTTGTACCTACCCACTAGTTGCGAGACCTAATTGATGGTGCATCGACCTTACGGCTCTTGTATACTAAATGTTCGTATTACTAGCTAGCCTGTTAGGATTATGACATCATACATGACACACGACTAGATATTTGATTCTTGGTCATTTTGTTGTCGAGGTTTAGAACATCATACATAACACTACTTGCACTTTACTGGCAATGGGCATGCGCTAATACAACATTTTACGAAATTCTAAACAGATGTTGAAACGGGAACAGTAGCCTTAGCACGAACAACTTGCGAAAAAGTATTCGTATCGTCACGATAGAGGCGCTGGTCCAAATCTCATACAAATTGGTCTCCATGACGATACGAATACTTTTTCGCAAGTTGTTCGTGCTAAGGCTACAGGTTTTGAAATGTTTCATTTCGAGGAACTTGCAGCTCAACGTATAAGGAGTTTGATTTAAAAAGCTTTTTACAGGAAGAAGGATAAGCAATGCTAATACGCATACGCACACAGACACCACTTTCTGCAAAAAAAAAACACTGACGCAAAAGCAACACAAACACCTGCAGCTAATTAACATAAATTATAACTATATCCTCTTGCCAACTAGTCCATTTTACAGTTACATAACTGTCTTATATTACGAACATAACTTCCTGCCACCTTATAAGATAAGCCCGCGCACGCGCCGAATTTCAATTCAAATATCCTTTACAGATGATCCGATTGGTGATGCGATTGGCGGACACGTCGACGTGATGACACGAGCTTCGCTGTGATTGGCGGAGCTGATCCTTGCCGAGCTCTGATTGGTGGAAAATGTCCGGACTGCAGGCGAGGACTGAGGAGCCGATCAATGGGGTCGACGTCAGGGAGCAGGGCAGCGCTTTAAGGTCAGTTTTACTTTCGTTTCGTATAATAACCAACGGAATTAACGGTTTTTCACGGTGTTGTTTGGTTAAGGATTTACGAGTTATATACACGCACGTTGAGAAATGTTGGATTGGGAAAAAATAAATAAGCCTTTCTTTTCAATGCCTAATTAGCCTAGTTAGGTCCTGAGCGCGACTGATAGAGTACCCAGGTTCGTTCCCCAGGTCGAGGGTTTTTCTATGAAATACTGAGTACCTAGCAGTTCGGAGTTTGGTATCTGCACCCGGATAATGGTAATATGGTAATACCGGCGAATAGTGAGTGTACATTAGTACGCCTCTGCCCAACCGTTGGGAATACAGGATTGATGGTATTTTATCTTCATTATGAATACAGTAAAAAAAGAAAAATGTTTTGATGTGTCAATAAAATAAAAGTAGAAACTTCATATTTTTCTATTACAAACCGCAATAGTTTGTTGGAAAACATTTTATTTGATTTCTATCTTAGATTAGATAATTCGATTACGTATGATACACAATACCATGCTATTTCAGTCCATACGCCATTAGCTTATGTATCAGTTTTGTGTGGTTGGCGTGCAGTGTAAACTTGCGACCGTATGAGGGTAGCCAGTAGAGCGAAAAATTGCTAACTACCCACATGAATATATTATTGTGGTTAAGTTTGCACCAGTTTGGAGTACATTTGTATACCATTACTGATGTTAGGATTAAGTGGTGTAACGGTACGTAAGTGAGTTTCGTTCCGTTGTGTTAAGTTTTATTAATGGTGCTGCGAATTATCTTTTAAGTACAAAAATCCACGAGCTTCTTAATGTCTATTTTAAATAGAAATTGTTTTGTTTGAATGAAAAACAGACCGTTTTTTAACCCTCACTGAAATCATGAAATGAGAAATATTTTTTCATGACTGCCTCATTAGTCTAGAGGTCCCAAGCGCGACTGCTACGCTAGAAGTCCTGTGTTCGATCCCCAGGTCGAGAAAAGTGTTGTGTTTTTCTATCAAATTCTCAGTAGCAGCTCGGGAGTCTGAATTTGTGCCCGGTTAGTGGCTATAGGTTCGCCCCCTATTACATGGGACCTAAACATACCGGCGAACTGTGGGTGTACATTAAGTACGCGTACTGCGTAATCCTTCGGGGAATACGGCGTGATGGTATGAGGCATTTTCCGCATAAAAATCTCACAATGTCACTTGACGAATGCATGTCTTCAAATATTTTATATCGAAATGTGTTCTTAAAAGGTTTTCCAAGAGAAATAAATTAGACTCACGGGAAAATATCATGATTCATTATTATCTCCAGATTACCATCAATCTGTTTCAGGGAAATTTATTACGCGCTATATTTCACAGAACTGTTTAATCTTTATAGCAGAGCTCGCGACCTGCGCTTGTGTTTCGATAATATTTATCAGGTCTAGGAGACGTTGTTCAGATGATTTTGATCGCTTGCCAACGTGGTATGAAGACGCCCAGGATAGAGAACCCTGGACAAATTTAGGGGAGGTCTTTGCCCAGCAGTGGGGCACAAATGGGTTAAACAGACAACTCATAGGTCATGGATATGGTGGATGGATAGGTTTTGACATTTACGGGTCACATACCAAGCTGTTACTAAGGATTTCGTAAAAAAACATAATAAAAATTTGCTAAAACTGAGAATCGATCCCGGACCTCACTCAGCAGCAATTGCACTTGTTTGTTTGCTGATCAGTTTCGATACGCGCCTCAGTCGACTCAATCGGTGGTCGCTGGATAAGTCAAATTCAGGCTCCTACGTTCAATTTTGCTTCATTAGTTTACTGGTCGTCGATTGTAAGGGTGATTGCTACGTTAGAGGTCCTGGACTCCGGACTTAAGTATACATACTGAAGAACTGTGGTTATACATTAGCATACCTCTGCCTAACCTAGGAGAAACCATGAAGGTCATGACCCCCTGAACTTGGTCTAAGTCGACCATTAATAAGTGATTTGTTTAATAAGCAATCACACGAAGTGATGAATACAAATCCAACCTGTCTGGACCTAAACTTTGTTCCCCCCGACTCGAAGGTCAAGCTTTCGAGTCGGGGGCAGGGTCACAAAGTCCGCCCTTGGCCTAACCCTTCGCGGAATACCTACGTGATATTATGTAAGTTTAGTTTTCGCGAAAATCTGTACGTTGTTCACGTGTATGTACCAATTAAGTGTACAATCGTTTCTTATTACAACTTATAATAAATAGATAAGACACATAATTAATATTTATCGCTCACATTGTTTATAGTTTAGTTGAACGACTCATTCAGATATAGATCGCACTATCTATATCCCACGCTGTTATATCATTCAGGTCAATGACATAATTATTATAAACAGTTCTTGGGTTTCATTGCCTTACTTTTCGCCAGATTGTGTTTATATAGTAAGACCATGGGTGAGCAAACTTTGCCCCGAATAGCTCTGTACATGGTGGTTTTCGCCTCTCTGTGTACGAATACATGAAGAGGCGGTAGCCCCAGCAAGGCATTTAGTACCATTCCGGGGCATGTGAACGTAGCGCCTGAGGCAATGAGACAAGCAGTTCTCTGCAGACTGTCAAGTTTTCGTATGATGGTCACCTGACAGGCCTTGTCATACCATACCACTGATGCGTACGTGATGATTGGCCGCATAATGGCAGTGTACTATGACTACAGCCTTATCCATTTCGTTCTGCGATGACACCAGTACCCACCCACCAGTAACACAGTAAAATGGCCGGCAAAAATATTTCATAGTTTGATTAAACGTGAGCTTATTTCAAGGATTCGGCTTCAGAGCCATAAGAGTGTCAGCACTGAGCGTATATCCAGCATAGTATCAATCGGACGTACCTATCATGGCGTAGGCGTATCTTAAACTCCACGCATGTGGCAAATATGGCATTTTTGTCGACTTGAGGGTCGACAGCATACTTCTCTACTTGTTACTCGCTCTCTTGACGCCTATAGCTGTCACAGTTGTCGCGCTTACGCATAAGTGTGGGTATCTATTAAATATGTATGTATTTATTTTACACCCACTAAATGACTTAAATGGTATGAATAAAGTGGAACCGTTAATTTTGTTATAGAGCTGCTAATTTGATAGATCAACTACGATAAAGATCACAAGGCTGATACTAAATTACCTAATGCATACTTACCTTATTTGAGCAATGATAGCTCAGTGATATGACCATAGGACTGCCAGGTCAAAGGTCTCGAGTTCGAATCCAAGACACGCACCTCTGACTTTTCGAAGTTATGTGCGTATTAATAGTTAATTATCACGCGCTTAAACGGTGAAGGAAAACATCGTGGGGAAACCTCCATGCCTGAGAGATTTTCTCGGCGGCGTGTGATGTCTGCCAACCCGCATTAGGCTATCGTGGTGGATTATAGCCTAATCCCTCTCATTCTGAGAGGAGACCCGTGCCCAACAGTGGGACAATGTCAACCCATTAGGGTTGATGTACCTTCTTTGTTACAACTACGAGGGCAAAGGTTTTATGTTTTCCCCTTATAGCAAAATTGATGGATGGTACAGAAATAGGAAACTATCGTGAAGGACTTAACTTATCAATTCTACTGATTATTGACACACATAATAAATAACGAATGACGTCATTCCTCTCATTCACGAGAATAGAACCTGTCTTCTAATATCTTTCATACCGATAATAGCCAGCCAGAGTCAAAATGCAAACTAGTTGCACGGTTTCAAAAAGTAGTTCTTATGGAGAAGAGTCGGTAAGAAACTCCTTAGATACTCTTTTTTTTTTTTAAAGACATGATTACATTATTAATCCTTACAACTTTGTTTTAAATAGTTTCTGAGAATTATGTACTTTGATATGCAGTACGATTTATTCAATATACCTAGGTGTTAAATGAAAAAGAAGTTTGCCACAGCAAGTAAGAGTTGACCAGTCCCGACAGACAGCACCCGTTCACGAGCATGACGTGTGTATCGGCGTTCGACTCAAGCATGTTGTAGGGAATAAAACAACCCGACACACAACGCCACCATCAGCAGGACATTTAAGTGAGCATGAGCTTTCCATCTGAAGAAATCCTACGAACGAAGCACTGCCTGTCATGGTTTTTTTTTATGGAATAGGGGGCAAACGAGCAGACGGATCGCCTGATAGAAAGCGATTACCGCCGCCCATCGACACCCGCAACACCACAGGAGTCACAAGTGCGTTGCCGGCCTTTTAAAAAGGAGTACGCTCTTTTCTTGAAGGTTTGAAGGTCGTATTGGACCGGAAATACTGCAGCCGAAAGTTCATTCCACAGTTTTATTGTGCGAGGAAGTTTCTAGAGAAACGCACTGTTGTGAACCAACAGTGTGGCGAATGTCATGAATCTCATGGCCATGACTATAGGGCAAAGAAAGGCATTACGGATTTAAGTCGATATCAGTCCAATATACTCTTCTACCTGACTACATAATACATACATAACATAACATAATCAACCCATTATATTGTCCCACTGCTGGGCACGGGTCTCCTCTCAGAATGAGAGGGATTAGGCTATAGTCCACCACGCTGGCCTAGTGCGGGTTGGCAGACTTCACACGCCATCGAGAAAATCTCTCAGGCATGCAGGTTTCGTCACGATGTTTTCCTTCACCGTTTAAGCGCGTGATAATTAACTATTAATACGTACATGACTTCGAAAAGTCAGAGGTGCGTGCCTTGGATTCGAACTCGAGACCTTTGACTTGGCAGTCCAACGGTCATACCACTAGGCTTGCTGCTCACTGCTTGCTGCTACCTGTCTGGTAGCCGATAATTCATGAGAATTTTTCAATGCTGGTTTCTTCTAGAATATAGTCTTCACTACTAATGTAAGAAACATTTTCCAAGGTAGACGGTCATTATTTTTAATAATTATCTTTACAACATAACTAGGGTTATAATGTATCGTTATAAACCGATTAGAACAACGCAATAGAGAAGCAATTATATTTTTTTGTGAAACGTAATCATTATAACATTACTAGCTGTCCCCCGGTATGCGTTGCAATGCCTATTTTATCGTTTATTTTTTCGTCATAAATCTTCCCAGGCACGCACACAACTCAGTAAAATTTCATCGCAATAGGATGAATGGTTTAGCAATGCATAGAGGACAAACATACAAAAACAAAAAAAACTATAATTTTTATTTATAAAAATAGATATATCATTTTAATGTACCTATATGTTTTTAGACGAACTTTGTTACCTTCAAAAGATTTCTTATTTACCGGTAACGTAAATAACCAGTATTCATTATCATCGTTTCTCATAAATCTTCAAAAATTGGCCTATATTTCCATAAGATCCGATTCTTTTCCATAGGATCAACTTTTTGGAACCGTGCAACTAGACTCAATAACGTTTCATGAACGCTTGTAAAAGCTTATCTATACTTATAATAAATCTGTAGAGAGGTCAATTCTGTACATGAAATATATTTCCAAAATAACTATCAGCGGGTGATTAATGATCGATACTGACGCCAAAAATGCAATCAGTTAAATTTTTGTCTGTCTGTCTGTCTGTATGTTCGTTATAGAAACAAAAACCACTCGACGGATTTCAACGAAACTTGGTACAATTGTTCTTCATACTCCTGGGCAGGTTATAGTATACTTTTCACGCTACGATCAATAGGAGCAGAGCAGTGAAGGGAAATGTTGGGAAAATGAGTGATTCATGAGAAAGGTTTCAAGCTATAAAACATCACGCTACAACCCTTAGGAACGGGGCAACGCAGGTGAAACCGCGGGCGAAGAATTAGGGAACAAAGTAACTATTCCACAAATAACTTTCCAAAAGCTAGTTTAAAATAAAAACATTTAAACTTGAACCGGAATATGTATTAGGTCTTTGTGATAAGGATATTTGGGTTTTACCCGGTGTGGGGACGTGTTACAATACTGTTCCTCACTGCCTTTCAGGCATCCCGTAAGAGGCGTGAAAATATCTGACTTGCTCGGTGGTGGGACCTTTTGGGGACTGACTGGCTGGCGACCATAAAGCACTTTGGTGTTTCGACTTTTGCACGTAAGAGCCAGTTCCCCTCGCTTGCTGCGGCTCTGGCAGTCTGCAGTCCTTAGGGGCTCTTAAGGGCAACGCATCAGCAACTCCTATGCTGTTGCAGGTGCACATGCGCAACGATGACTACTTACCACCAGGTGGTTCGTCAGCTCGTTTGCCGACTTAATCCATTAAAAAGGGCAAGCCTTATGCCAATAACCGGACAGAAATTGAAACTTCGAGATGCTATCATCACATCATAAGAGTTGCGTCGAATAGTATAGAAATAACCCTAGAAATCACTGATAATGTTACCCTGTATTGTATATATTTCACGTGGGATAATTAACCTTTGTTGACCAAAGTCCATTTATAGGCACTGATTACTTAACCCTCAATCCAATCACTGGCCTACGTGACACTCCCTCGTGTCGTGGGGCTTCAGATTCTTAACCTTGGAGGGTTGGCGCTGTTGTCGCTTATTGGATGACGGATTCCGAGTGAGCATGAATGGGGATTAGGGATAATTATAACCGACACTGGCTGTTTGTGCACTAACCTTAGCGATAAATCATGCATACCTTAAAAAAAAATATACTGACTACGCGGCAACCGCAGCCTATAGACGCCCGCAACATGGAGAATATTCGAACATTATTTAACAAATCATTCTTCTCATTATAGTAGTTCTCTCTTTCATAGTTCAGATTGTTTTTATTCTTGTCTTATTGCTGCCGTCAAGCAATAAGACAATAATAAAAACAAGTGGTGTAGTTTAAGTTTCCATTATCATAATTTTAGTTTTAAATATATGCATTTTTTTCTTATTAACAATTGTAAGTTGCATTATGTGTAATTGAATTGTTGTTTAAAATAGGTAATAAGAACAGGGTATAGTCCCAATGAGGTGTGACTTTACATGAACCCATTTTGACCCAAATATTAACAAATTGGAAATGTGGAAAATGTTTGTATAAAATTTTTAAAACTATCTTCTGTCAGAAGACCACTTTCATACTCCATCAGTTCCAATATTGTGATATAATAAAGCATGACAAGTTTCACAACAAACAGACCAGCGGTTCTCCAGTTATTAACCGAACAAACGGACGAACAAATTGGATACGATGCTGACATAGTATTACAAAACACTGAACTCTTGAAACTCTCCCATATTTATGTGTCAGGAAGTAATTTCTCAGTGACAACATCAAACAGTATGGTGGAGTATTAAATAAACAATTTATTTTAGGGCTGTCGTGAGGATTAGACGTAATGATAACGTAACGATTAACTCGTAATTTATTTCAATAAAAGCAGTTTTGGTTCTCTTTCAAAATAAATACATTTACGGTCTACTGGTGATAGTTTTATGGTCATGATATATGTATATTATCCTAGTACCCAGCATCTCCAAGGATTGTGTTTTTAAAACCAATCAGCTCTTAAATGGCTCCTTACCGACAGCCCTTCAGCTGTACAGCTGTTAATTGACTTATCCTACATCCTTATGCATTTTAGGCACGTTTGTGTCTATCTCTATTGCTATTAAAGGCTCCCACTAAGCGTACCTAAGTGCTTAGTTACAAAGGGTATCCCGTTACAAGTAATGCTTCAGAATAATTGAACGCTAACGAGATTGCCAGCCCTATGACACAACTCTATATTCGCGTGGCATGGCATGACTAACGTCGGCCGTTCTCGGTTTCCGCTTTCCGGCATAACATTTCGAAGTTGATCCGGCCTTTATCTTAGAATAGTTGATCATTAATCAAACGTTAATCGGCGTTAACGAGAAACACAACCCTACTACACAAACAATAATTAAGCTAAATTGATGCAACTATGAGAGGTCGATGAACCGTAGTTGTATATTCCTGGTTCCTGTCATAGAGTCTGTGTAGTAGTGATGTAATATCGAATTTAGTGATGTTTTGTGCCTACGAGGGTGGCCACTCTGTGAAGCATTTGAACATTAAAATTAGCGTCACATTTAATGTCACACTTCTGAGCACTTTGGACGGAATAAAATTACCTTTTGAAAAATATTATTATTTAAAACTGTAATAGGTTTTTATTGTTCTAGTATTGTTGTGGGTTCATTTCTACCCGGGACAACTTTTCAAAAAAATAAATATCTGCCTGATTAGCTACAATTAAGAGACACAAAGTATACTCCCTCGGAGGGAGTATGTTAATTCCTTTAGATTATGACGCGTGTGTATGACAAGATGTATGAATGTGGATGAAGCAAAAGAGGTGTGCAAGAATCGTAGCAAGTGGCGTTTTGTTGTTTCTGCCTACCCCTATGGGAAAAAGGCGTAAATAAGCTATAAATTTTATATGTTTTTTAGGATAAAAACCTTGTTATTATTCCTTGCAGCTAATATATCAGATTCGATAAATAAGGACCATATTTTATGGTAGGACCATGAACTGCCACGTCAGAATCCCTGTCCGATTGTGTGCTTATTTATCATCTGCTTATTTTATCAATTATTATAACTCGCGTCAACGGTGAAGGATCATCATGAGACGTCTGTCAAACTGCACTTGACCAACCCTGCGGAAGCTAGACAGGCCTTAGACAACCCTGTACACAGTGTGACAGAAATTGAATTAAGTTATGTTTTTTTTTATCGTCAGTAATATTAACTGGCGCGTCTGTTCACGATATAATCTTTGCGCTTGTCTAAGAGCGTGACGAGGGAATGATAGTAAGAATGTGTGTGTGTGTTTTACTCGTATTTTATACGGAATGGCAGTCTAATTTTATATTAGCGAGTTGCGTAGAGTGATTCATTCATATGAGCTGTGTAGCGAAGCGTATCGAGGATTTAGGCTTTTTTCGGCACATTTTGAATAAATGTTTGGTTTAATTTGTTATTTAACGTAACATACCATCACGCCTGTATTCCCCGAATGGTAAAGTAGAGGCGTACTAATTTACACCCACCACAGTTCGACGGTATGTTTAGGTTCCGTGTAATAGGGCGCGAGCCTATTGCCGTAAATCGGGCACTAAGGATTTCATAGAAAAACCCTATAACACTGCTCGATCTGAGAATCGAACCCAGGACCTCTAGCGTAGCATTCGCGCTCAGGACCACAACGCTAATAAGGCAGTTGCAAATGTTATGTTTAATTTGTTACTTTTTTTTCACGGAAATTCTTAAGCAATTTTCATTTAAATACATTAAATACGATTCAAAGGTCTAAATATTATAAAGATCACAATAAATATGTTTCTGTCAGAACAATCTAATAGTTCTACTTCCACGATAAACATCGAATGCATAAAGTAATTGGATGAAAATCCCTGCAATTCAATGATCAACATTCCCAATAAAATTCCCATCTGAATCAGTGTCAGTATTTTCCAAATCACCGCAGTAGCGAAGCTCCCTATTGTCCCAGTGGCAGTTAATCTCAATTGTACGAATTATAATAAATAACGCTATTTGAATTAGTTAGATGGACATGTGTGGTTCCCATTGTTGTCTAGTAATTGACTAGTGGTTCCATGTGTGTTTGTTTTTAGACAGGGCCGACTTAGGCAGGGCCCCTTGGGGCTTAACACAGTTTGGGGCCCTTTTAGGAAGTGAAAAAAATGTAACTGATTTTATGAATACTGATAACTGTCTCATTAGTCTAGAGGTCCTAGCCGCGACTGCTACTCTAGATTCAATTCCCAGGTCCAGCAGTGAAATTGGATTTTTCTATGAAATTTTCAGTAGCAGCTCTGGGTTTGGATTTGTGCCCGGTTAATGGCAATAGGATTGCCCCTTATTACGTGGGACCTAAACATGCCGTGGAACTGTGGTTATACATTAGTACACCTCTACCTAATCCTTCAGAATATAGGCGTTATTTCAACTCAGTAGAATAGCTGCTACACAATTTGTATGTACTCAGGACTGCGCGTGCGCATGCATTTCTATTGTGACCTATTTATCGATTGGATAGACTGATTGAATGTGATCGGCCAGTCTGAACAATTGTTTACAATTGAATTTACATAATGGTTACAATTTGTATAGAGTTGCTAGCCTAGATTCGGTAACAATACCTAAAAAATATTAGGTTGGGGAATAAGTCTTTTCGCATTTAGTATGTAAATACTTTTAATAAAAAATCTTTGGCTGTACTATTTTTATCTGGCTGATTTTGATAACATTAAAAAAGTTACATTTTAAAAAAAGAAACAAATTAGTAAAAATTTGTTTCCCGCTATTTTTCATTTGTTTTTCTTTCTGTCAAAATAAGTGAATCTAATGAAGAAATTCGACACATTTTAAAGTTTTATTACAAAAAGGGGAAAAATGCAACGCAAGCCGCGAAAAAAAATTGTGACGTTTATGAACCTAATGCAGTGTCAGCAAGAGTAGCACAAAGTTGGTTTAAGCGTTTTCAATCGGAATTTTGGTGTTAAAGATGCACCTCGCTCTGGTCGCCCTGTTACAGATAAAACTGACGCAATTTTTGAAAAAGTGGAGCAAGATCGGCATATCAGTAGTTACGACGTAGCTGAGTTTTGACGCATTTGAAAAAAGCTGGGTTTACAAAAAACCTCGATATTTGGGTGCCACACGAGCTCACTGAAAGATACCTAATGAACCGTGTACTCATTTGCGATTCTTTATTGAGACGTAATGAAACTGAACCGTTTTTAAAGAGATTGTTAACTGGTGATGAAAAGTGGATCACGTACGACAAGAACGTGCGAAAAAGGTCGTGGTCAAAGGTCGGTCAGGCTTCACAGACTGTGGCAAAACCCAGGTTAACTCGCAATAAGGTGATGCTGTGTGTATGGTGGGATTAGAAGGGCATTGTTCATTATGAGCTTTTACCGCCAGGCAGAACCATCGATTCGGATCTTTACTGCCAACAACTGTTAAGATTAAAGCAAGAAATTGGGAGAAAGCGGCCGGAATTGATCAATAGAAAGGGTGTGGTCTTTCATAACGATAACGCTAGACCACACACATCTTTGGCCACTCAGCAAAAATTAAGAGAGTTTGGTTGGGAGGTGTTAGTGCATCCGCCATATAGCCCTGACCACCTTCAGATTTCCACCTGTTTCGATCTCTTCAGAATTCTTTAGGCAGTGTCAGGTTAACATCAAGAGAGGACTGCCAAAACTACTTGTCACGTTTTTTTGATCAGAAGTCCCAAAATTTCTACAACAATGGGACCATGTCACTACCCACAAGATGGCAAAAAGTCGTTGAACAAAATGGTACATATATATTACTAGCTTTTGCCAGCGACTTCGTCCGCGTGGAATAGTTACTTTGTTCCCTAGTTCTTCGCCCGTGGTTTCACCTGCGTTGCCCCGTTCCTAAGGGTTGTAGCGTGATGATATATACATTGATAGTTTGAAACCTTTCCCATGAATCACTCATTTTCCCAACATTTCCCTTCTCTGCTCTGCTCCTAGTGATCGTAGCGTGATGAAAAGTATACTATAACCTGTGGTTTGGGCTGTGCGTTGATAGATAACTATGTCAGTCAGTCAGTCACCTAACGTAAGAGTAGACAAATATAATCAGAAAGCTCCGAACTGCTAAGCTATCGGGAGTTACACGTGTTATTGTGAGTCAACCATAAAAGATAGACATTTGCTGTCGTGGAATATTTTTTATATAATTTTAAGGAGAACATTTCCGTCATACATGATTTCTGTGTAGCTTTAACCATTAAGGCTGCACACGCGACGGAAGCTTAAAAAATGGAGTAAGTTCTCCTGTTTTCCCAACATTTCCCTTCACTGCTCTGCTCCTATTGATTGTAGCTTGATGAAAAGTATACTATAACCTGCCCAGGAGTATGAAGAACAATTGTACCAAATTTCGTTGAAATCCGTCGAGTGGTTTTTGTTTCTATAACGAACATACAGACAGACAGACAGACAGACAGACAAAAATTTTACTGATTGCATTTTTGGCATCAGTATCGATCACTAATCACCCGCTGATAGTTATTTTGGAAATATATTTCATGTAGGTACAGAATTGACCTCTCTACAGATTTATTGTAAGTATAGATAATTAAATTTAAATTAACTTTGAAAAAAAAAAAATGTCTTGAGTTATCATATTAAATGCGAAGAAACTTTTTTCCCTCTATTATTTGTTTGTGTAAACACAGTTTTTAATTTCAGACAAGTTATAGAATAAAGATAATCCCACACTTCCCGAGTGGGTCTTCCCTGATAGATATAATCTAGGTGTCTTTAAATCACAAGTGAATCGGTTTCTTCTAGGCAAGTGCGCTCCATCGTAGATCGCAGTATCGCATAACATCAGGTGAACTGGCGGTCAAGCGTAAGCCTCTCACGAATAAAATAAAATTGTTCCTGATGTTCATTATTCTGATCATTGCTGTGATATCAAAGAAAATTCTTTGAATATTATGTTTTTGATACAAAACCGGACAAAACGCGACTGTTACGATAGAAGAGGTCCTGAATTCGATTCCCAGGTCGAGCAAGGTGTTATTCGGTATTTTTATGAAATTCTCAATAGCAACTCAAAGTTTGGATTTGTTCCCGGCAATAGGCTCGCTCCATACTAGGTATATTATAGTAAGTGTCTACCTAAACATACCGGCGAACTGTGGGTGTACATGTACAATACATTAGTACATTTCCGCCTATCACCTTCGGGGAATACAGGCGTGATGGTAAATTATTGCCAGTTTGCCGTCGACAATCGCCCATATTCTGTCGCAATAGGGTTGATTTTTGTAATGCAACTATATCGGTTGACATGTTGCTGTATGTACGCTAATCCCGCCATTTATAGATCGCTTGCTCAACATCCAATTTCGGGTTTCACTTTCAAAAGATTTTCTCGGTAATATTAGTATTATTTTCTGAGTCACAGTGAAAGTGTATGCTAATCTGAGCGGAAACCACGGCAAAGCAAGTTGATTAATAAAAAAAAACTTAATCACCGCAAATTGGTGCGTTTACCTTATTTGAATAGTGTTGGAGGTTTCTTTGTTGACGGAAAATGAAAATTTCTGTGACTAATTATTGACGCGGTTACCTTACTTATACCAATGAATATTAAATGGAATTTTGGAATTTTGTCTGCCTGTCCAAAGTATTCCAAATAGGCTCCAAAACGTCAAAAATTTCGTGTAGGTACTTACAAACGATATCTTCAGGGTTCAGAAGATATGAATATAAATGTTTATGGGATTTAGAATAACTAGATAAACGTGCGTGTAACACCGAGGGACACAGCTAGTGAATAAATACATTGGTACAATACAGGATTCTTTGAACATCTAAATTATTATAGCTGTATACTCACTGCTGGTGCGTTTACCTTATTTGAATAAAGCTTTCGGAAATTTCTTTGTACTCATCAAATAAAAATGTAATTGACTTTGTACGTACGCTTACTTTGTTAGTTTAGGATAAAATTTCTTTGCAAATAAAAAAATATGTAGGATTATTTGTAGACAGTTTTTGATTTCAAAAATAATAGGTACTTTCTTGTCTGTACATATAGTTTTCTACTTAATCAATGTTTACCGTCATCAAATAAAACACAAAGGAAGAGCCACCCACATGAACTCTATCGCGTAGGATCCTCTGTATTTAAACAGTTGAATCAGTATCTAAGCATATTCATTCATCACATCATAGATAGAGAAATATTTGAGGCGGCGGTAGCCTAATGGCTAGGGCGTCGGACTTGCGATCATGTGGTTGCCGGGTCGAAACCCACCCATTGCATTACCGACGTGAACCCACACGTAAGACAAGCATTTATCTTTATTTATTTATTTATGGGATGCCATTAAATGACGCACATAAAAAACATAATTATACAAAAACAGTGTTACAAGCTTTGTGCTCATTAGTCGAAGGCAACCACAGCTTACGATACATTATTATAAAAAGGGAGATCTCATCACGAGGTATTAACAAGAATACTAGTAATGTGCAACCCACATTGCTAGTAAGTTTTATTTTTTATGAAATAAATAAATGGGGGAAAAAATAGGCACCTATCTACTTACGGCTAGTCCCTATATCAAATCGGTCAGTAGATTTGATTACTAGAGATTAAATTTTGACATAAAGACAAGCAATGTCAAAATCTTATCTCTAGTAAGTAAATCTATCTAGTTATTGGGACTGACCATTAGTCAGATTACTAAAGTAACCTAACCTAACTCTAGGCCGGTACAAATACAAACTGAGCGGCCAACTGCGACTTTTATATGTAGTAAATCGCAATGTTATAGTCTTTTTAACTAAGTAGATAATAATTAGCTATAATGTCATTGGAAATTAACAATTTGATCGACCTGCGAATTGAAGCCAGAACGCCTTGCTTAAGACCACTAAATCATTGAGGCATTCCGTTTACAATTAAAGCATTGAAGATTAATTAATGTTCCACACACTAATTAATAATAATAATTACGAGTGAATCGATATCTTCTAGGCAAGCGCACTCCATCGTAGATCGCAGTGTCGCGCAGTCAAGCATAAGCCTATCCACAATAATAAGGAAAATGTAAAACCGCCCTCAAAAACATAAAAAAATGTTATGTGCAAAACAGTTTCGGAATTAGGTTTTATTGGATCTTTTGATTTCGCCACCGAGTTCCGAAACTGTTTATGCACATGCGCATAACATTATTTGTTATGTTATTGACGGCGGTTTTACTTTTTCTTAAAAGTTATTTTATTTCCACATTTTTAGTAGCGAGTAAAATTTTACGTATTTAGTACCTAGATGACGTTATCATTTACTCGGTCGTTACGTGTTATTGTCATTTTGTTCTAAATTTTGTGATCAGATCTTGACCAAAATTTTAACTTAATCTTGAGCACCTCTGAAGTATTAATTACCGATCAAAAAAAGAATCATCAAAATCGGTTCATAATTGACGGAATAATCACGTTACAAACATACAAAAACAAACAAACATTCAGTCGAATTGAGAACCTACTCCTTTTTGAAATCGGTTGAAAAATAAAAAATAATGTAAGTTTTACATACACAAGCAGTGATAGCCTAGTGGTATTACCGTTAGACTGCCCAGTCAAAGGTCTCGAGTTCGAACCCAAGGCACGCACCTCTGACTTTTCGAAGTCATGTGCGTATTAACAGTTAATTATCACGCGCTTAAACGGTGAAGGAAAACATCGTGAGGAAACCTGCATGCCTGAGAGATTTTCTCGACGACGTGTCAAGTCTGCCAACCCGCACTAGGCCAGCGTGGTGGATTATAGCCTAATCCCTCTCATTTGAGAGGAGACCCGTGCCCAGCAGTGGGACAATATAATGGGTTGATTATGTTATGTTACATACACAAAAGTGCCTGTTTTATTTGCTATATTTCTAGTTCAACGTAAAGTAAAAAAAAAATCTTAAACTTTGTATCGTACCTACATACTAATTATTATATTTAGAAAATATAGTATTTACGCTACTTATATATTTACAGAATTAAAATTTACTACTAGATCTAGAGATTGATAATGATAACAGTTCAATTACAAAGCAAATATTATCATTAAAACAACAAAACCACTTCATTGATTTTGATTTGTGAGTATACTTGAATCTATCACGCACCCCAAATACAATTCATGATCATTCGCAATTTAAACAAGGATCTCTTCAATATTGAACTCTAACTTCAAATTACTAAGGTGTAACTTGCGTATGCGCACCAAGTGACAGTAAACACTGAGTCACCAAAGATAACAGTAGAATGAACAATGAAATATGTCAGCCACATGACAGAGACACTGTTACTGGGTCATGATCTCAAATTGTGGAACTATGTTAATCACTGTTTCAATTCAAAAACCAGTATAAAAAGTGTCTCTTAAAACTCGTGGTGCTGAGCTAGAGCTGGGTGAATTACTCGATGGTAAGACAACTTGTGGTTTAACTGGCTGGCGACAACCCTTACGTCGGAGTCTGTAATAAAGCACCTTGAAGTGTGCTTTTTTTATACCACTAAGGTTGCAAATAAGCATACGACCCGCCTGATGGTAAGCGGTTACCGAGACATGCTGCCATGCATGACAGTGGCGGTAACAAAACACGACCGGTCCCCCCCCCCCCCACTGCCAACACAACGCTTCTTCGCGGAGCTCTGGCGACCTTGCTCACCGTTAGGAACACAACATAGCACGGAGCTATGTTATTTAGCTACGATTTTCTGCAAGGGGGAGGTGCTTCCCCAGTCGGGCAGCTCCAATTGTGAGGGGAATAATTCGATTTCACTATGCTCTACCTCACATTCTTCGAGTTTGGCGCTTCAGGCCCTCTCGGTTGCTGCAACTTCGTCAATATGCAGTCCGTAATCGTATGGGTCGGCATCAGCAATTTCAATGGTGTTGCAGGTTTCTATTACTACTTACTATCAGGTGGCAGTCCATGATAGGCTGAGAAAATGCAGTCACTTATTAAGGTACAATGAACGATAAATAAATGCGATCTACTGACCTTAATTGACTTATCTGTTTAATTATAAATCGGAATGTGCACGTATCTGTGTAAACAATAATGTATAGGTAGGTATATACAAGTAATTTACGTGCATTATCAGGGGCGAAATTGAAAACAATTTGTTTTTGACGAAGTACACACAACCAGCTAAAGCTGCAAAAATCAACGCTATTCCGATGGAATACGGGCGGTTCAAAAGGCAAACTGTATAGCTTTTTAGCGTCGAGTGTACTTTCAGGTCAAGAAATAGCTTATCTGTGAGCTATGATTTACAACTGTCGTAGATTGATAGTACGTTTCTCGTATTTCTGATAAAAAAATAAGGAAGTAGGTACTTAATAAACATTAATAATTTCGCCGTATTGGCTCGCCCCATATTACATGTGACCTAAAATATAGGTACTGGCGAACTGTAGGTGTACATTAGTACGCCTCTGCCTGACTCTTCGGGGAATACAGGCGTGATGGTATTGGTTCATACTCATTCATCAAGTAAGTATTTACACCATAAAAACTCACCTTCTCAGGCTTCTTACCTTGGAACAGTATAGCGACCCCATTGAAGAAACCCACGTAAAGAATATGGCCTTAACGTAATTATATTCAGTAAATTTACATGCTCCAGTTAGAAATGACTCAATAGCTAAACATTCAGTTATCTTATCTCTACGAGATGCGCATGCGACTGATTACTAACGTTTGAGTTATTTACATGCGCATTGATAGCATAGTTATATATAACGATTGGACTGCCAAATCAAAAATTTCAAGTTCGAATCAAGGCAATTCTGATTTTTACATAGATACATACATTACCATCGCGCCTGTATTCCCCGAAGGGTTAGGCAGAGGTATACTAATGTACATCCACAGTTCGCCGGTATGGTTAGGTTTTAAAAGGGGTGAGCCAATTGCCATTAAATGGGTACAAATCCAAATTCCGCTGCTACTGAAAACTTCATAGAAAATACCCAATAATCTTTTTGTGATTTCTAAGATTATAACGTTATTTTAGTGAAGGAAAAAATCGACTGTAGGCACGATTCGAACCTGCGTCTTCTGGTCAGATACGCATTAAAGACGTAAATTCAGAATGTGAAGGCAAATTTCGATCTGGCAGGTGGGAGTCGGGGTGGCTTAGTGGTCATAGCGTCCGGTATATCTAACCAGAAGACGCAGGTGCGAATACTGCCCGCAGTCGAATTTTCCCGTCATTAAAATAACTTTAATATAATACCTACTTTGCTCGACCTGGGTATCGAACCCAGGACCTCTAGCTAGACAGTCGATTATTTCGCCGTAATCCCGCTTTTTACACTTCTTCTTTTCGTGTCAATGATTATACAATATTTGAGGCCACCTCAATGGCGTTAGGTGTGGCCGCGTAGAGATCGTCCCTCGTGCAGGTGTACGGAAACAAAGGATACACCAATAGATGTGACATAGATTACATAGCTTTTACACTAAATTCCCGAAATTTAATCTGGCGACGAGAACAACGCAACACCATATCCTCAGTTCCAAGCAGTAACTCACTGTAACTCAACCCTATACCGCCCGATGTAACACTACCCAGCCATATCTGGTATCAAACGGTAACGTTAGAGGTTTTATCGTTTAAGCTCCAGTGGTTGCGGTTAGGGTTAAATAGTCGTTAATGTAGTATTTGTATTACGATCATCAGGTTGGTTACTGTGATTTATGGGTCATGATGCCTTACAATTTGTTGTTAGCGGATTTTTTCCCTTTTTTTTATTTTTTTATTCGTGATAGGCTTACGCTTGATCGCCAGTTTGCCTGATGTTAAGCGATGTTAAGCGCGCTTGCCTAGAAGAAACCGATTCACTCGTGATTTAAAGACACCCAGATTATATCCATCAGGGAAGACCCACTCGGGAAGCGCATTCCATATTTCAGCAGTACGCATTATAAAAGTGGACTTAAAGCGTTTCGTTCGGGTTTTTGGAATGTCCACCGTGAATCGATGACGCTTTTTCGTGCTTCTGGTCGTCCGATACTGGAAAGGGCTAGGGGGGATAAGATCGTGGAGATCTAATGCACACTCTCCAAAATGTATCCGATAAAAAACCGATAAGCTAGCAACTTTGCGGCGATGTTCAAGACTCTGGAGATTACATGAAATTGAAAGCGTGATAGTCTAGAGCTTTCATCATAGAAAGCCATCAAATCATAGGTCTTACTTTTTCAAATCATAGGTGAAAGAAAACATCGTGAGGAGATAAAACATCTCCACACGATGTTTTACAAATAACCATTAAAATTTGCTGTCTTCAAAGAATTACTTCAAATTACTTCCATCCCCATCATCTGTTGATGGTTGGCAGTCCTCAACAGTGCGTTTCAGAAACTTTCTGCCTCGCACAACAAAACTGTGGAAAGAATTATCGCCTGCAGTATTTCTGAACCAATACGACCTTCAAGAAAAGAGCGTACTCCCTTTAAAAAGGCCTGCAACGCACTTGTGACTCCTCTGGTGATGCAGGTATCCATGGGCGGCGGTAATAATTACCATCAGGCGACCCGTCACCTCGTTAGCAATCTATCCCATAAAAAATCGCCTCAAACCGTGTTTTTAGCGCTTTGAGATTGGCATATTTCTAAATTCCGACGTCCTAGGGCAATTTTGTTGCCGGATTTAGATGTAACGTTAAAATATCTAGAAGAAATCATGCCTCTGAGGAAAAAAATTGGAAACTAGCATAATGTACTTGTAGGTACTTTGTTTTTAATTGTATTCAGTAACCTGACAGTTCAAAGAAAAATAATGATAGGTACCATACTATAACTAATAGTGATGGGGTAGTGAACGATTTTTCAGAAAAAACGAATGATAAAAATGGGTTAATTTGAATAAAACTTAAAAATCGTATGATATGTATGATAATATATATATATATATATATATATATATATATATATATATATCGTAGATGTGGAACATAAGAATATTTAATAATTATTAAAAAATATCCAATCTTCGCTTAGCTTATTCTTAGGTACCTTTTAACAATAAGCTCCAATCCTTTCGGTTATTTTTGCTCACCAGTAAACCCATTTTGAATTCATTTCAAAAACCACAATATTCCTTCTATCTTTTCACCGTCAAAAAAATCAAAACAAGTATAAAAAACTTATATTTACAAAACGACACGTGCGTTTGTCTGCGGCTATTCCTGCTGACAACCATAAAACTAACAAATACAACCAAAAATCTACTTTAATATTACCTAAATAAGATTTAATTCAACCGCAAACGTCATTTGACTCACCGATCTTAAAGTCAACTAAGAGAAATCATTGGTGTTGGAATTTCAACTTTATTACAATGTTGTTAAGGATGTGTCTAAATATAGTTTTACACACGGATCCCGTTAATGCGACAGACGGATAACTTTAGATTTTGTTTAGTGATTGATGGGGAACAGAAATGGATTCTAATCTGAGACTCGTCATCGTACTGTCAAACAGATGTGTGATAGGTTTACTGGGCTTTCTAGCTTCAATTATTATTTTAACCAAGCCGCTGGCCGCGGTTTCCCCCGCTTCCCAAATGATTTACTATACCCCGGCTTCTAGACGGCGTATCAAGATGAAAAATATGCACCAGATTGTTAGACCACCACCTCAGACCACCACCAAGTTAGACCTTTTTTTATGGAATTAAGTCGGCAAGCGAACTGATGAGCCACCTGGTGGTAAGTAGTCATCGTCGCCAATGGACACCTGCAACACCAGAGGAGTTGCTGATGCGTTGCCCACCCTTAAGAGCCCCTACGGACTACAGACTGCCAGAGCCGCAGCAACTGAAGGGAACTGGCTCTGACGCGCAAACGTTGAAACACACAGCAAGGTGCTTTACGGCAGACTCAGACGTAAGGGTGGTCGCCAGCCAGTCAGACGCCAAGAGGTCCTACCTTTTTTCTTTTATACATGATAGTCTTTCGCTTGACCGCCAGTTCGCCTGATGTTAAGCGATCTACGATGGGGCGCGCTTGCCTGGAAGAAACCGATTCACTCGTGATGTAAAGACACCCAGATTATATCTATCAGGGAAGACCCACTCGCGAAGTGCATTCCATATTTCAGCGGTACGCATTATAAAAGTGGACTTAAAGCGTTTCGTTCGGGTTTTTGGAATGTCCACCATGAATCGATGACGCTTTTTCGTGCTTCGTCGTCTGATAGTGGAAAGGGCTAGGGGGAATAAGATCGTGGAGATCTGATGCACACTCTCCGAGCAAGTCAGATATTGTCACGTCTCTTACGGGATGCCTATCCGAAAGGCAGTGAGAAACAGTGGCCTCCAGCAATAGGTACGTCTATGAAAACCGTGTCTAATGTCGTTAGTTTTTCTTCAATATCTGTAATGTCACAATTTGATTTGTCAAGTTAACTATATTAACTATAAGTAACTAAATATACTATAATTTTCTATTTTTTTTTAAAACTACTCAGACCCAATTTTAACACAATTTCTGGGTAATACAAATCTATTTGTCAGGATTTTTTGGGAATTTTCTACAATACTGTCGTAGGTAGATACTGGGACCGAGGCGGCTTTGCTGCGTTCAGAGGCACGGATGGATAACTTTAAAGAATAGTCACTGATCCACAAACTGACCGCAGCAAGCACTGCCTAACCTTGCAGACCGATTAATCAGCGTAATTATTACTTAGCCATGCCCCAACCTTAAAAATTACGAGCCACCCATAAACAAACTACAGACAGAAAGCTAATTAACGCGGAATGAAATAAACAGCGTCTACTGGAGGGCTTGACTAAAAAACGAGAACAACATGCGCGCGCGCATGGTGCGCAGGCGCCACTCGAAATAGAATGTCATTTCCTCCTAGACCTTCTTCAATTGAAATACCAGACACCTACACTAAAAAGTAGCAAAGTAAAGCAACATCGATTCATGGTAGACATTTCAAAAACCCGAAAGGAAGAAAAGTGGGTCTTCCCACTCCCATAAATAAATAAATCAGGCGAACTGGCGGTCAAGCGTAAGCTTATCATGAATAAAAAAAAAAATTTTTAAATTACCTGATTAAAATTCTAGCCTGAAACTAGAAATCTTAGGTATACTATAATGACAACGAATTTAGCTAAAAACCCTAAAAGCTATTAACTTTAACAATCCTTACATATTATAGAACAAAGTCCCCCGCCGCGTCTGTCTGTCTGTTCGTAATAAACTCTAAAACTACTGAGCGGATTTTCATGCGGTTTACGCTAATAGATGGAGGGATTCATGAGGAAGGTTTTAAGCTATTTAACATCACGCTATGACTCTTAAGAACGGGGCAACGCGGGTGAAACTTCAGGCAGGTTGCTAGTAAAAGATAAGTGACAATTCGTTTGGTAAATAAATGAATTGATAAACAGTAACACATCGGAGCTTTGCAGCATTTTGCAGCTGATAAATATCATTTAAAATTCACAGTAAAAGCTTAATTACACACATACTTAAAAAAAGTTTCTGTCACGAAAAATTAGCGAGAATTTATATATAGAGAAGATATGGTTGATCGATTGTTTATAATATAATTTCTCGGTAATCTTTTTGACAACCTGTATCTAACAATAAACACAGTCTAAACATTTTTTTTTCAGTGAGTAAAACAGGCTGATCATAATAATAACAGTGACCGTATTATGACATGTTAACGCCATTATTTTTAGGTTGTGAGAAAGAGATGCCGCTCTACATATTAAATAACCTCATCTCTTTCTTGCAACGTAAAAATGATGGCGTAAACATGTCATAATACGGCCCCAGGAAGTAAAACTTAACCTAAAGTTACCATGAACCAACTCCTTCAATGTTTGAGTTACTTTCACAACAAAATCAAGTGCGCTCGCGCACTGTGCAGGCGCCACTCGAAATAGATTGTCGCTTCCTTCCCGAGACCCCACCAATTCACCATGTTGTATTTTCCATTTCCAGTTCGCAGTATTTTGGCATGCCATGAAACAAACAGGGTGTACCTATAGATGTTCTGCCTAGGGTTGTCAATATTTTTTCGGCCAATTATATATACTTATAATTATGTTCGAATGCAAGGCACGTACTTCTGATTTTTCGAAATCATGTGCGTGTTATGATTAAAAGGGGAAGGAAAACATCATGAGGAAACTTTGCATGTTTGGAAGCTTTTCTCGCTGGTGTGTGAGGTCTGCCCGCCGCATTAGGCCAGCATGGTGGACTATGGCCTAATCCTAAGCTGAGCTCGGGTCTGCTCTCAAAATGAGAGCATTTTGAGAGCAGACCCGTGCCCAGCAGTGGTACAGTAAATGGGTTCATGATATATAGTAACTACATTAGACGTTGGCCGCGTTTTCATTTGCATACCTTCTTCATATCGATTGTTTTTTTATTCATGATAGCTTACGCTTGACCGCCAGTTCGCCTGATGTTTAGCGATACTGCAATCTACGATGTGGCGAGCTTGCCTAGAAAACACCAATCCACTCGTGATTACAAGACACCCAGATTATATCTATCAGGAAAGACCCACTCGGGAAGCGCATTCCACATTTCAGCGGGGCGCATGATAAAAGTGGACTTAAAGCATTTCGTTCGGGTTTTTGGAATGTCCGCCATGAATCGATGTCGCTTTTTCATGCTTCTGGTCGTCCGATAGTAGAAACTGCTGGGGGAATAAGTCAGTGGAGAATCGACAGCAAACGGAAAGAAAAGAGCAGAAGAAAAGAAATAATTGAAAAACATTGGTAAACTAGATTGGACTTGCATACCAAAGCACTTGAGAAAGACCAAATGTAGCCTATTTCCTTCTTCAAGTGCCGACCTCTATATGTATACACCAAAACGCATCGAAATTTAAAAAAATATTCCTGCAGCCTCCTTTTTGTTACACCGAACGCTTAAATCTACCAAGAACACTGCCTGACTATTAAAAGGTTTCTTCGTATTCACGAGTATATATTTGGATTACGTATTACAATTATTAACGTTTCTGTATGTATATTGTATGATGTAATATTTGAAATATCCGACAGCCGTCAATCGCAGTCGGTACCTCCTTGAACTAACCAGATGTTGCGGCAATAAACACTGTTTAATGTGTTACTCGTAAGTCTCTGCAATAAAACCCGCTGAGAATATGTATGCGGATCAAGATTACTTTATATTGGTCCTCCGTTTACACATTTATCCAGACGTACCTCGCGGTTACACCTGCTAAAAAATGACAGACTTTCATACAAACTTTCACCCCCCCTTTTCACAACCTTAGGAGTTAAATTTCCAAAAATCCTTTCTTATCGGATACCTAAGTCATACAAAGAACACATCCTCCAAGTTTCAGGTCTCTACGATCAGCGGTTTAGGCTGTGCGTTGATCCGTCAGGCCGTCATTCAGAATAAAGCATTTTATCTGTATGTATATAAGATATAGTCGCAGATCCCTTGTGAAAGGAGATACTGCTTTTTGACAGGCTGTCCATAACCATGGACGCTGTAAAGATTCTAAAACGTTACGATGTAACATAACATAACCCACCATCACGCCTGTACTCCCCGAAGAGTCAAACAGAGGTATACTAAAACACCCAACATTTACCAGTGTGTAATAAAGGGTCAGCATATCTTATTAGCTAAACTTAACTCCGAGATGGTAAACGAAAAATTTACATTTGGCTAAGCTAAATGCCATCAAAGTTGGTGTAGTAATTTAGACGTGTAACAAAGAGACACAAACTCACTTTAGAATTTTGTTAACCGTTAAGTTCTGACGTATAATGAACATATCGGGCTTGAAGGTTGCAATATGTATGAGAACATCATAAAAACAATATTAACGAGACAATCTTAATAATAAGATACAAGGAACTATAAAAAGGTAGACCTTGCGGTACGTTGCCTACGTCATAAAAAAATACGAGATTTGTGGATTGCCAGATATTTGACATAACGCTTTGTTCCTAACTAGCTGTTTTTGTATCACTCGCATCCCAAAGGATGGGGACAAAAACAGCGCCACTATAGCAAACTATAGCTAAGAACGTATGCAACGACTCCTTTGGTATAAAAAAAAACATCAAACTCGATCAAACCGTTCAAAAACAAAGGACTATTATACAAACGTTTAAGTAGTTGAATTTCATAAAATCCTCTTAAAGCCGGTTTCTATATCAAAGCTGTCTGTAGATTTGCTTACTAAAGATAGGATTTTGACATAAGGATGGACCTTATGTCAAAATCCTATCTTTAGTAAGCAAATTTACTGACAGGAACCGGCCGTCAGTATACTTCTACCCATCAAGACAAATACGTCCTCCAAATTTCAAGTCTCTACGATCAACAGTTTAGGCTGCAAATATATCTGTCAGACAGCTAAGTTAAGTACAGTCAAAGTATATTGTCACAAACTGTCAAATTCCCCCAATGGATAATAAACTCTATTATTTGGATATTAAATTGAAAATCAATTGAAGAAACTTGACAGTTTTTAATAACGTGATGTGCTGTTGATACTACAGCCCGATCCCTCTTACAGCCAGTCCCTATTTCAAATCTGTCGGTAGATTTGTTTGCTAGAGATAGAATTTTGACATAGAGTTCATACAAGTAATGTCAAAATCCTATCTCTAGTAAGTAAATCTATCGACAGATTTGTCGTCTGGTTTGTTGTTTGACTAGCCATTAATCTGGAAAATGACGTCTTAATTATAATACGTAGGAGCACTGCGCTTGCGTCGTCTCACCGATTATCGTCATAATAGGAATAATGCCAAGGTTTATTTGGCAATTGGCGCATTTGAGATCACAATATTAATTTGTCCCGTGGTCTTCTTCCAGGGTGGCGACCAACACTCCGCATCTGGTGAGTCTCGGAACTGGGAGGCTCAGCACCGCCGTCACCCTACATCCCATCAAGCAAGGTTTGTTATATGTATTAGTACCAGTTCAGATATGAATATGACATAAAAAAGCAAGAATCTTTTAACGTAACTTCATCACCGTTTTATTTAGACTGTAATTTTTTTTTTTCAAAATTGTCGATCTCAATATTGATGATTTTTAACAATTTTTTGTGACCAAATCTGCTAGTCCCTCTGTAAAAATTGCAGATTTGAAACCTCAATGCAGTTATCGGGTCACTCTGATATTTATTTTTATTACCATACCATTACCATTCTACGAGAGAATCACTTCTAAAAGGGGTTATTGGAAACATTCTTCTACAAACATTTGATCCCGATTTGATTTCTTTGTCGGGCTGAAGTTTGAAACTAGACAGAGCGATTTGTTACCTATGGGTAACACGATATGGGATATTGTCCCGTCCACCAATCATTAGTAAAATTTAAAAACGGTTTCTTCTAGGCACGCGCGCTTTATCCTACATCTCAGTATCGCTTAACATCAGGCAAACTGACGGTCAAGCGTAAACCTATCCAATAAAAAAAAATTGAACGCTGATTTTAACATATTAACTTAACACAATTAAGAGACAATGCTTAAATGTAGTTGGATGATTTTTAAATGATGTTGCCTATGGGTAAAATTATACGGAAATACATATTTGTTCATGTAAAAATCAAAGTCAAAATGTTTTATTTCAATTAGACCACTAAAATAGGTACTTTTAAAAAGTCAGAACTAGTTTCACGGTTCCAAAAAGTAGGGTAGAAGAAGATGTTGACCAATCATAATTTAAACATATTTGCTTATTATTCAAAAGAATTGAAATTTGTTTTGTTTTATAAAAATACTATACTCCCTAGCCAAACCATCAGCCTCTGCGCGAACGTCCATTTAATTCCATTCCATCATTTCCAGGTCGTGTAACCATAGGCTCGGACCCGACATGCGACATCTACGTGGTCGGTACGGGCGTGGCCAGCGTACACTGTCGCGTGGAGAACTCGCACGGGGTCGTCACACTGTACCCACTCAGCGGCAGCACGCTGCTGGACGGCCTACCAGTCGACAAGCCGACGCGATTGTCGCAAGGTGTGTATTTAGCATTAGGACACTACAATCAATGCTAATGAGAACTGTCGCATTAACCTAGTGGTCCTGAGCGTGACTGCTTTCGAGGCCCAAGTCGATCAAAATGTTATTGGGTTTTTCTTTGAAATTGTCAGTAGCAACTTGCAGTTTGGATTCATGTCCGTTTTATGGCAATAGTTATGCGACTATCACATGAGACCTAAAGATACCGGCGAACTGTGAGTGTACATTTAGAAAATTTTGTCAAAATGTCAACAGCGAATGGCAGTTGTACAATTATCTTGACGATGTCATCGTTTATTAAATATGTGAGTGTGTGTGTGTGTGTCAAACGCATGGCAGTGTGTGTGGGCTTTCATACAATCTTTCACCCCCTTTTTCGCCACCTTAGGGGTTCAATTTCCAAAAATCCTTTCTTAGTGTTTGTCTACAGTGCCAGCATGCAAACTTTCAGGGATCTAGCTTCGGTAGTTTCCGCTGTGCGTTGATATGTCAGTCAGTCAGGTTATTCTTTTGTATAATAGATATTTAGTTATTTACTACTGTCTCCATAAAAAAAAACCCTGATGAAAACGCTTTATATTTTTCTATAGTTGTAACACAGACGACCTTCTCTAGCTCATGTGATCTTGGCCTTGGAATCGATTCCCGTCTAGACAATTAATTAGTCAATTCGCTACAGTTGTCATCCGAAACTAATGCTCTTCCGTTTGATACCGGATCAATAATATTTTTTTCAAGACTGCTTGAAATGTACTTTCGTGACATCGTGACAGACAAACTGACATCCTGTATTATCTGTTTACATCATCGTCTTATCATAATATATATATATACATATATAATACATATATAATTTATATATCTACTCTTATATTTATGCTTGAGTATATATTATGTTACAATATTTAGGTATATTTATATCTATTTATAGTTAGTAAATAAACTATTCTTATTAAACTTATTTATTGCGTACACTTTCGACCACCCGTTATCTGTTTTTTTTTCTCGCTTTTTGTCCATCCAATGGTTGTCTGTAAGAAATTGCTTTTAGCGATAAGACCGCCAATTGTACTTTTAAAGATGTATATTCTCTGTTTTCTGACCTGTCCTTTTGGTGTACAATAAAGAATACTCTATCTATCTATCTATATAATTACGCACACAAGACAATTCGAACGCAATAATTGACTGCCTCATTGGTCTAGCTGTCTTAAGCGCGACCGCTACGCTAGAGGTCCTAGACTCGATTCCGAGCCGTCGCCTGTATTCCCTAAAGGATTAGGAAGGAATATACTGTGTAATGTACACCCAGTTGTCTGATACGTTTAGGCCCCATGTAATAGAGGGCGAGCCTATTGCCATTACTTGGGCACAAATGCACTAACATATAAACAGACAAAAATTATAAAAAAAAAATCTTCTGTTGCTCTATTAAAGACCCCCCATATTAGTTTTTCTTTAATATCTATAATGCCGCATGTCGGACGACTTATGGGCTAGACTTACAACGGAGTGGAGCCCACAAGGCGTTAGACGACGTGGGAGTCCCAGACGAAGATGGCGGGATGAACTGGACTCCTATTTGTATAATTGGGCCATTAGTACCACGACGAGGAAGGAGAGTGGGGAGGCCTTTGCCCTGCAGTGGGACAAACCGGGCTGATAATAATAATAATGATCGGCCTGACCATCGGTGGCTTGGACCCTGCTCCCGATGCCGATGGGCTACTATTTTTTATATTTTTAAATGTTTTTCTTATTTTTATAAAAATATTTAAAAATATATACAAATAAGTTAAAATAATAAATAAATGGAATAATAATCTATAATGCAAAGACATCCGCCTGTTACAATTATTATAGCTATAGATATATAGATATATAATATTCATCAAACTCAGCAGTCACCATTACAAATGCTAGATCAATGAGGTTTTTTCACTGACGTGTATAAAATCTTTCTCAATTTCCTATGTTAAGATATTTTGCAGTTTTATGGTGACTGCATTAAATATCATTATATTCGGTTCGTCAGTTAGATTATCAAAAAATATCGGACACGAATTTTTTGCTTTATCAAAAAAATAAAAAATGACAAACATAATAAGCATCAAAATTATGGAGTGGGAGGTGGTGACGTCACTATTTCGTAGAAATTAAACGTAACCGTGACGTCACGGGAAACTTAAATGCACTGTATCGCCGTAATTTTTTGCTGGTTAAACAAAAGGAATAATACGTGCACATTATTTTTTTATAAGCTGATGAATAAAAAAAAAAATATCATCTAGCATATTGTGGACGTTTCCTACAAATCTATATCACAAACAACTTAATGATTACGACACTTGTCAGACTGCACGTAAATATTTAGTTTTGTCGGTAGCATCTCAGTGTGAACTGTACTTTCGTGACATCGTGACAGACAAACTGACATCCTGTATTATCTGTTTATATCATCGTCTCATCGTAATATATAATTACCCACAAACGACAATTCGCACGAAATAACTTAATTGAAGCGGCGGTAACCCAATATGGCTATGGCGTCGGACTTGCAATCATGTTGTTGTTGCCGGTTCAAAACAAACCCATTGTAATACCGACGTACACCCACTCGTAACACAAGCATTTAGATCATCATCATCATCATCATCATATCAGCCTATTGCCGGCCACTGCTGAACGTAGGCCTCCCCCAAGGAGCGCCAACCATCCCCGTCAAGCATTCAGATACCTACTATTAATGTGCTATCCACATTGCTAGTAAGCTTTAGAAAAAAAAAATTACAAACCGGTCCTGACCGGAAGACCAGCGCCAATACGACTTGTCGTAATCGGTATTATGCGATTTGTAAAATACTCCTGGGTACCACAGAAAAAATAGTAGCACCTAGTAGTAGTTAGTACTACCTACAGAATGTAACTTTTTTTGTGTACTCGGGTGTCCTTCACAAAATAATTTAGTTTCTTTCTTTCTAATTAAACACTTAAAATTTCAATCAATTAAATTTTTTGTCAATTTAAACTTACCCCTCGTGCCAATTTAAATTTAGTTCAATAATCAATAATCAATTTAATTGATTGGAACTAAATTTAAATAATTGCAATTATTTTTGAATTGCAATTGATTGAAAATTTAATTATTTAGTGCCCAACAGTGGTACTTAGTCCTGTCCCCATAATATTAGTCCTACTAATCAAATTATTTATTTCAGGGAGCATGCTGACAATAGGGCGGTCGAACTATCTCCGTTTCAACCACCCCGCGGAGGCCAAGCTCATGAAGTCGGTGCTACCTTCAGCTCACGTGTCCATGGCGCCCGTTCAGTACCAGCCCACCGACCAGTGTGTCACCACAGGTAAGATAGACCGACATACCATCACTGCCTGTATTCCCCGAAGGGTTAGGCAGAAGTGTACTTAAGACACACCTACAGTTCGTCGGTATGTTTCGGTCCCATGTAATAGGGTGCGAGCCTATTGCCATTAACGGCACAGATCTAAGCTCCCAGCTGCTACTGAGAATTTCATAGAAAAACTCAATAACGATCAAAATCAATCGAACCCATGACATCTAGTTAGCAGTCGACAGTCAACAGATTTTTATTATTTTACTGCTTATTTGAGTATGATCTGGCTTAATCCCCCTTCCCTTCGGGCTATTCCCGTAGTAGGTTCAAATTACTAAAGTAGAGCCCTTTATGGGAGGCCTTTGTTCAGCAGTAGACTTCTATTGGCTGATATGATTATGATGGTCATATCCAAGGACTGCATCATAGGTCTAGAATCTAGAACCCACCGCTACCACCGCCCACAATAATATGCTAATGATATTTTAATTTTTTCTTTGTTCACAGCCTACGTCACCCACCATACAGAAAGTTACCAATCCGCAAACATACATAAAATATACAAAGACAACTCCTTAACGCATTTAGACCAAGAACTAGATATGACCCTCAAAGAAATTTCTAGGAAGAAACCCCCAGTTGCCCCAAAAAAACCGTACAGAGACCTAGACCAATCAGACTCAAATTCGGACCAAGAATCCAGGCCAAAAATGTCAGGAATAATGGCCAAAGTATCAAAATTCGAGTATTATGCGAAACAGCAGAAAATTGGCAGGAGTCAGTTTTATACGACGAACGAAAACGAAATATCTCCAAAGGTTTTCAGCTCCAATTCCTTAACGGTAAACACTCCAGCCAAAGATGTACTTGGAGGGAAAACTTTACCAAATTATATGAACAAAATGAAAAATGTTTCGGTAAATGAGAACAATGCTATTGACCCGAAAAACTGTTCGTACGCCAATGTCGCGATAAGACACAAAACAAAAATAGACGACATCGTCAAAAATTTCAACGAGCCCACTAAAGAATACAATAAGTTACCGAAAAAAGTCAATAATGATCAACAAAATGACAATATCTATGGTAAAATTAATGTAGACAGAAAACCGGATGAAAAACCGAGTCAAAATGGCATAGAATCTGGTAAAAATGGCGTAGAATCCGGTAAAAATGGACTGGAATCCGGCAAAAATGTGATAGAATCTGGTAAAAATAACTTAGAATTGTATAACTCGAATATGATGGAGAAGAATGAGATGTATGGGAAGATCTGTGATAGGAATGTGAATTTTTCGAAGGGTATATGTCTACCGTCTCCAGCCTTCGACAGGAATCCTCAATATTCTCCTGTTTACGCCAACAGTCTCTACGACAGAAGTATAGAAGCTGAAACAAGAAGATTAAGGGTATGTACATTTTGAATATTTGTTCTCGGAATCTTTACCAATTGCACTACCGACGTGAACCCACTCGTACCACAAGCATTTAGCTTAGCACGAGGGGTTAACAAGAATACTAGTAATTTGGGGACTGCCTCATAATTCGTCTAGTGATTCTAAGCGCGACAGCTACGCTCCGAGATCCGAGGTTCCAAGCACAATTTCCAAGTCTGTGAAATTCTCAGAAGCAGCTCAGAGCTTGATTTTATACCTGATAAATGGTAATAGACTCACCCCCTTATAACATGGGACCTAAATATAGCGGCACACTGGTTGGGCATTAGTACGTTTCTACCTAACCCATCGGAGAATACAGGCGTGATGGTATAGTCTGCTAATGTACACCTACAATTCGCCGGTATGTCTAGGTCCCATGTAATAGGGGGCGAGCTTTTTACCATTACTCGGCACAAATACAAACACCGTGCTGCTACTGAAAATTTCATAGAAAAACCCAATAACACTAAACCACTAAACTAATGTGCAGTCGTCGGCGTAGGTATTGCCATTTCGCGGGATTCGTCGACCGTGACATAACATGGACATACCTTCTCATCCCAAAATCCCGGGATTTTAACCCTTTGACCGCCACATCAAAACAAAAAAAGCGTGCCCTCAGCGCCAAACTTCCGAATTTCCTATAAAAATCTGTCACCCAGTCGTGACCGTGGCGTGCTGGGCATATTTTGGTTTGTCGTCTATACACGACTGTGGCGCTCAAAAGGTTAAAGATTAAAAAAGGCATTCGATTAAATATTACTGACAAATTTACAAATCTGCACCCTAAAATTGTCACAACTTTTTAAATATACATACATAGCTAGTTTTTATTAATATTATTGCCGACTCATTAGCACTGGTAAATATACAAAAACAGTTTTGAAACTTTCGCGATTTTTAAATATCTTATACTAATACTAGCTTTTCCCGCGGCTCCACTTTTTTTTTATTTGTGATAGGTTTACGCTTGACCGCTAGTTTGCCTGATGTTAAGCGATATTGCGATCTACGATGGAGCACGCTTGCCTAGAAGAAACTGATTCACTCGTGATTTGAAGACACCCAGATTATATCCATCGGGGAAGACTCACTCGGGAAGCGCATTCCACATTTCAGCGGTACGCATGATAAAAGTGGACTTAAATCGTTTCGTTCGGGTTTTCGGAATGTCCACCACGAATCGATGTCGCTTTTTCGTGCTTCTGGTCGTCCGATAGTAGAAAGGGCTAGGGGGAATAAGATCGTGGAGATCTGATGCACACTCTCCGAAATGTATCGACTCAACTAAACTCGTAACTTTTACATTCCCGGGGTCCCGGGGTATGTATGTTCATGTTAACATATACATTTGAGGTCATTCATCGTAAACGGCGCTACCTGTGCTTACATTCCCGGGATTCCGGGGTATGTATGTTCATGTTAACATATACATTTGAGGTCATTCATCCTAAATGGCACTACCTATGCCTACCATTGCTAATGAGGTAATTAACTGTGTTTCTGTACTGTTTAATTATAACAAATATATAGATAAGACATTAATATTTGCGGTGACATCAACATGTTTTCTTTATCTGTGCTAGCTTTAAACGACCTTTTTGATAAACAACGTCCTTGGCAAGGTAATGTAATATATTATGATAATTATACGAAAACGTGACTTTATTACTAGACTGCCTCATTAGTCTAGTGGTCCCAAGCGCGACTGCTACGCTAGAGGTCCTGGGTTCGATCCCCAGGTCCAGCAAAGATTTCTATGAAATTCTCAGTAGCAGCTCAGAGTCTAGATTTGTGCCCGGTGAATGGCTATAGGCTCGCCCCCTATAACATAGGACCTAAACATACCAGGCGAACTGTGAGTGTACATTAAGTACGCCTCTGCCAAACCCTTCGGGGAATACAGGCGTGATGGTATGTTATGGTATGTGACTTTATTAAGGACTTCTGCTAGAAAATAACAAATGATACTAACATAAAGGCGATCACTTTTCGCCCCTCCTTGACTTGAGATACCCGCTGATGCTCTCTGCACTTCTGTTGTCCCTAAAACAAAGATTAAGGTGGAAATCGCGAAGAATAATTCATTTTCATTTCATTCATTTCATTTCATATACATATAATATGCCTGTACAAAAGTCGTGTCTGTAATTGCAAAGTAATTGGAAAGATCTAAGCGGAAGAGACTAATTGAACATTTGAATTAGTGTTTTTAGAATTGTTGTCCGTCTTTATGTATGTATGTCCGCGTATAACTCAAGATCTACTCAACGTATTGCTATTAAATCTGGTGTACATGTAGATTATGAGCCTGATCAACATTTTAGGCACTTTTTATCGTCTTAACCCTTAGGTACTACGTGAGCGAAGCCCCTGGCCGCAGCTAATAACACATAGGGTTGTATAGGATCATAAGAAATTACGTGGGAGAGCCATGCTTCGGCACGAACGGGCCGGCTCGACCGGAGTGATACCACGGCCTCATAGAAAACCGGTGTCAAACAACGCTTACGTTGTGTTTCACTGAATGAGTGAAGTTACATGAGGCCCAATCCCCTTTTAAAAGCTCGGCAACGTACTTGTGGCTCCTCTGGTGTTGCGGGTGTCCATGAGTGGTAATCGCTTACCATCAGGCGATCCGTCTGCTAGTTTGCCCACCTATCCCATAAAAAAAATTGGTGCATATTGTGCATATTAAGCGTTTTTATTAAAAGATTTTGTTTGCAAGTTGCTTAGTCACATGCTTAACTCAAACGCACGTGTAGCAACGTAATATGTTGAGATTATCTATTGTTAAGTAAAGATAGATAACAATAATGATAGTTTCCATTTCCATGGGCATGAAATTAACAATTTTATTTCCTCTATAAAGCTTCTGTCACACTTACTCTACTCGCATTGAACTCATTTTCGACTGAACTCATTTGAAATTTCATCACATTGAAGGTTTTATCCGTGTGAATACAATTTCTCATACCATTCATGCATGATTTGGCATGCTCGGTGATAAGACCTATTGTGGTCTGCCTGGCTTCCGACCACCCATATGTCGGAATCGGTCGATGTTTTGTGTTTTGACTTTTGCTACTGAGAGCGAGTTCCCCCTATCGGTTGCTGGGGTTCTGTAGTCTGTAGTCCGTGCTCTTAAGGCTCGGCAACGCATCAGCAACTCCTCTGGTATCCATGCATGGCGATTACTATACAGACTATTTACCATCAGTCTGTGGATGGCGATGACTTTTAATCAGATGACTATAAAAAAGTAAACATAACAGAATGTCAATAAACAGATTAAAGTATACCAAGAACCGTAATCTTATGCAAATAACTTCTTGCGTTGTGTTAGTTTGTTTTACATTTGCAAATATTATGTAAAATAATTCAAAAGTTAGAGATAATGGAAGGATAGCGATAGAAATTGTTTAATATTAAATAGTTAAATACTGAAACTATTATCATAACATCGCCTGTAGGTAGAGGTGAGGTGGATACGCCCACAATTATTCGTTGGTATGTTTAGGTCCCATGTAACAGCGGACGAAAGTATTGTCATTAACTGAGCACAAATCCAAACTCCTACTGAAAATCTCATAGAAAATCCTCTAGCGTAACGCTTAAGACTACTGAACTAATGAGACAGTCAAGAATTATAATTTTATGTAAATATAGTCTTGCGTCACGTTGATTTGTTTTTATATTTACAAGTATTATGTTAAATTATACAAACGTCAGAGAAGCAACCGTTTCATATTAAATTAATTAAATAATGAAACTGTTATCATAATGTACCGTCATGCCTGTGTCATCGGAGGGTAAGGCAGATGTGTGCTAACTGGCACAGTTCGCTCGTCTGATCAAGATCTTATGTAATATGTATTTCTGTAAATAGATCTTTAAAAACGTTTTGGTGGCGTTGACGTTTTATAACTGGCAGTTAATTAGTTAGGGGAGAATTGCGGTCCCATGTAACAAGGGGCGAATTTTGGTCCCACGTAATAAGGGGCCAGTTTCGGTCCAACGTAATAGATGGCGAGTTTCGGTCCCATGAAATAGGACGTGACTTTAGGTCCCATGCGATAGGGGCAATAATAATACAGATTTTTGGAGAGAAACAATACAAACTGGGTCATATAGGTATCTCCATATCATTCATACGATGGTAGCGACGCTCCTTACTTCTGCCTGAACTCTTTAAACGGAAATCTAGCATTAAATATTATCTAAAAACAAAATCACATAATCCCTTGATAGTCAGACCGTTATAATTGAAATTAAAGAAACAATAGCAATTCTTATCATATGATAAGAGTTGAATAGCGATATGCCAACTACTGCGGAATCGCAATGCGACAGTTTATAGTGTATTTTGTGACATACATGAAGAATAAAAACGTACCCAACGATAGTAAAAATATATTTTTTTAAATCTGCTGAAATAATTCTCAATAAAAATTATTTGTTTTTTCAAGTGTGTTACCGCCTTTAAAGCGAGTGGTGATGTCAAAATACTGTTTTAACGATAAAATATGAAAAAAAAAATTACAATAAATTAAAGTGCCCTTGATGTGAAGTGTATTGTAAATCTTGATGTAGTGTTGTTAAAATAACTGAAGTGAAATATATCTTAGAAACATATTGATTAATGCAGATTTTCTTAATAAATAAGATAATTCATTTGGTAGCTTATATTATAATACAGACTGGCAAACCAAGGTTCAAAATCATAACACACCTCTTTTTGCGTCCAAGATGAGGACATGTTTTCTTCAGTGAAATGTCTATTCTCTTAAAGATTTAACTAGTAGATTTGAATATAAATTAGTCCAAGACATAAACTTTTATCTGAACTGTGTTTTTAAAAAGTAATATTTGCGTATTGCAATTAATATATATTTCTGTCTACTTCATAAGGACTGACCACGTTGCTTACCAACTAAAAAGAAAGTAATAATAAATCAAAATATATAGATTGATTTACTGAACTCATTCACAAACTTATAGGACATCAATTGAATGAATTAAATGATGATGAATAATTAAAATTTCGAGAAATAAGATGTTTTTTATTTATATAAAAAAATATCAGATACCATCACGCCTGTATTTCCGAAGGATTAGGCAGAGGTGTTCTAATATACACTCACAGTTTGCCGGTATGTTTACGTACCATGTAATAGAGGGCAGGTTGCCACAGATCCAAACTCCGAGTTGCTACTGAGAATTTTATAGAAAAATCCAATCACACTGCTCAACCTGGTAATCGAACCCAGGAACTAATTGTAGAAATACACACTCACACTCAAACGCACAACAAACAAATCTTCTAATTGATAAAACAATCCAAGACATCCGAAAGTCCATTCATACATTTTTATCTGCACTGCTAACCAAACAAAATTGAACTTTATTGTCTTCACAATAAGAGTTCTGAGCATCAATGTAAATATTCATGACATATGATATAAGTGATCATTGCCAGATTCTATTTCAACTTTCATTTTTTGAAACTTAAATCCAGTCAGTAATGTGTGAACCGCGAACCGTTTAGGCCAAAATGTAGGAATATATTCACGGTTAACTCCTAATGGGGTAGACAGCAGTTCAACTTTGTGAATTTATATATTTTTTTAATGAAAAATAGGTTATAAGTGCAACAGTGCCAGTGATTATTATATTATAATATTAAATTAAATAAGTGATTTAACTTTTGTGTTCGATAATTATAATAAATCAATAAATCTTACTAGAACTGTTAAATTTACTGAAACAAGAAACAAAAAGTGCGTTAATAGTTTTAATAATGACTGTAAAAACCAAAAAAGAGCCATCACACAAGCATTTATTGAAACTCTTTGTACAAAACCTCAAGAAAAACACAATAGCTTTAAAAGAACTAAAACTAACACTCGACGTAAACCAAAACCGACCAAGCGACTACGAGAAAATAATTGATATCTCGAATTCTGTCAACGAAAAACTCGATGTGGTCCATAAAATAAGAAACGACATAAAAATTTATCGAACCATCAACACTATATTGACCAATCATTACATAAAAGTCACGAGAGACCACGAGAACTGCATCGGAACGAAAATTTTGAAATTGGAAGAGAAAATCAAACAGTCCTACGATGATTTGAAATTGGAATTTACAAAAATGGCGTCGGTCAGTGTTGCCAATCAGAATATTTCATCACCGATTCAAAATAGTAATGTTATTGTTGTTGGTAACGATTTGAAGTGTAACCAGTTCAATCAGCTTTCTATTAGAAACGAGATGTATAATACCATTATTAAGAAGATTGATAAGCTGTTTTGTGGGATGGTGAGTTACTCTATAAATCTTGACCTTCTGTGGCTTTTACGAGATCGTAAAACTACAGATGCCACCAACTTGATTTAATTCAAGGTGGTAGAACTCTGCTTTTGATTTTGTTCTGCTGCATTGCAAATTTTTTTTTTAGGATGCGTTCTCTTTAATGAGATCCGGTTTTAAGGGTCATGTAACCTATTAAACTACTGGGTCAGGGCGCCTGACCTGCTGATGACGCGTCGTCAGATGGTGCCCTAACCACAGAGGTTTCAACTTGCGATTTCACTCCCACCCTAAAAGAATTATTGAATTTAAAGGCAGCTTATGTCCTTCTTTCTTTTTTAATTCGTGATAGGCTTACGCTTGACCGCCAGTTTGCCTGATGACGAACGTTCTTGAAGGTTCCAATCTATCTATGCCAGACTTATTAAAATTAATTCAGCGGCTTAGGCGTGAAATAGAAGAAAAGCAGACAGGCTATGCTACTTTCTCATTTATTTGGACTAAATGCAACATATGGTAACTCAGTAGTTTATTTATTTATTTATATAACGTGTTATTCGGTGTTAAACTTTTCTAAGTCACGTAGCACACTCAATATAATCATTACTTACAACGGAACTCGTACAACTATAGAACGTGTTCATTTTTTATTTCCTAAAATCTCTAAACATAAACTTTTTTTTTTTGAATTGGCATCATAAAGATATAAACATAAACTTTACTAGACTGAAAATAATTACACTAAATCGAATCAAATAGGTGTCAATTTTGTTTTTTATCAATTCATTGTCGTTGAAATTATATAATTAAGTTTAATAAATAAATGAATTAAAGTTAGTTCATGAACATACCATCAAGCCTGTATTCCCCAAAGAGTTAGGCAGAGGCTTACTTAATGTACACAGTTCGCCAGTATGTTTAGGTCCCATGTTATAGGGGGCGAGCCTATAGCCATTAACCAGACACAAATCCAGACACCAAGCTGCTACTGAGAATTTCATAAAAAAACCCAATAACACTTTGTTCGACCTAGGGATTGAACCCAGGACCTCTAGTGTAGCAGTCGCGCTTGGGACCACTAGACTAATGAGGCAATCAGTTTATGAAGTTTTACGTTAATCATCGCAATTGAGCTTACTAATTGTTTTTACTCTTGTTTCAGGCGTACCAGGATAGGATAAAGGAAGAGGAGCAGAAAGAAGCAGAGACGGCCCGTCTGGAAGAGATTCTCAACATGTGCGCCGAATACGAGAGACAAATAGCTACAGGTATGTCGAAGTAACATAACATAATAAGAGGCGAAGTGGAATCGAATAAATGTTTGGAGCTGCTCGACTGGGGAAGTATCTCCACCTTGCAGAAAATCGTAGCCAAATAACATAGCTCCGTGCTATATTGTGTTCTTAAAGGTGAGCAAGGTCGCCAGAGCTCCGCGAGGAAGCGTTGTGTCAGTGTGCCGCTGTCATGTATGGCAGCATGTCTCCTATACTACCAGCCCAACTATTCCTCCTTAATTTACAAGGTCGGAAACGCGCGAGTGATACCCCAGGTGTTGCAAGCGTCCATAGGCCGGCCGTATGCCAGTAACTGTATACCACTAAGGTGGCAAACAAGCCACCGTATTGGTATAAAACAAACATAACATAATCAACCTATTATACTGTCCCACTGCTGCGCACGGGTCTCCTCTCAGAATGAGACAGATTACGCTATATAATCCACCCTTACTACCGTGAGAGAGCCATGCTTCAGCACCAATGGGCCGGCTCGTCCTAAGTGATACCACGGCCTCACCGAAAACCGGCGTCACACAACACTAACGTTGTGTTTCGCCGAGTGAGTCAGGCTTCCGGACGCCCAATCCCCTTTTAAAAAGCCGGCAACGCACTTGTGACTCCTCTGGTGTTGCGGGTGTCTATGGGCGGCGGTAATCGCTTACCATCAGGCGATCCGTCAGCTCGTCTACTTGTATCCAATAAAAAAACCACGCTAGCCGACTGTAGGTTGGCAGATTTCACATACCGCCGTCGAGAAAATCTCTCAGGCATGTAGGTTTCCTCACGATGTTTCCCTTTGCCGCTTTAATGCCTGTGATAAATAACTATTCATACGCACATGACTTCGAAAAGGCACAGGTGCCTTGGATTCGAACGATACCTTTGACTTGGCAGTCCAATGATCAGAAATAACATAATTATTATTACAAACTAGCGACCCGTGCGCGGCTTCATCTGCGTAAATTCTGGTGGATTTAACAAAACTTTCATATTACTCGTGAGCGATAAGTTGAGACTAGCGTCATATGAGTATCAGACAAATACCCATAATATAATTATTTTTTAAATATGAGATATTTTTATTCTCACGCTATGTCCTTTGACCATCAAACCTTCACCGTATTGAAGGCCTACAAGGTTAGCGCTGACGTGTATTGCATTACATTTAATATCAATTACACGTGATCGTTATATCAGTTGTTGATAAGTGTTGTTTGCTTATTTTTTACAAATATTGGCAGTATCATTAATGGTTAACTGTCTCTTGTGTAGTGGTACTAAGCGCGACTGCTAAGCTAGAGGTCCTTGACCTGTGTTATTGGGTTTTTCTATGAAATTCTGTGTAGCTCGGAATTGATGCCCGGTTAATGGTAACTGACTCGCCCCCTATTACATAGGACCTAAACACTAGTACATCTCTGTCAAACCCTTCGGTAAATACAGGCGTGTTGGTATATTATGTTTTTCCATTTGCCCAGGAATTTCACTGGCTCCCTTCTAACTCTTACAATCATGTTAGTGTTGTTTCTTCTCAGGTTATCGGTTACTACATGTCAGCGCCATCTAGTTAAAAAATGTAAAACATTCACTTATAAAAACTGTCTTTAAAGGATCTATTTGCTTATGGTATAGGGAGCAAACGAGCAGACGGATCGCTTGATGATAAGCGATTACCGCCGCCCATGGACACCCGCACCACCAAAGGAGTTACAAGTGCGTTGCCGGCCTTTTAAAAGGGGATTAGGCTTCCGGTATCCTCACTCACTCGGCGGAACACACCATAAGCGTTGTTTGATGCCGGTTTTCTGTAAGGCCCTATTATCACTCCGGTCGAGCCGAGCCATTCGTGCCGAAGCATGGCTCCTACATTTAAAATATTACATTACTATTTACAGAAATAAATATATTTTCTTTTCCAGGCATCCCAATAACGCCTACGGAGAAGAGGCCGCACAACAAGATCATTACGAATGGCTCACTCCCGCGCAGCGTAGCCTTAAACAATCCCAATTTTGTACAGACCAGCGATGGTTATTACAAGTAAGTTACATTTAAGCAACTTTATAAAGAAACAAACATTGATATAGCTACAGAATTATACCTTAATACTGTAATTACTGCAGCACTCGCAGACAACAAATTAACAAACCAAACATGCACAAAATAGGTCTATATTGACCTGGCCTAGGCCGTGGATATATATATTGATATACTATGGTCTATTTTAATTTATTCGCCACAATCGTCACAGGCACCCCTTCAAAGGAGAGGACTGGCCTCGCACCCTACTCGATAGCGCGCGTGAGTTCAACACACGCACCGCCCAATGGGGCTATTACACTGAAATCGCGAAAAAATAATCATATGTTCACTTATAATGCGATAAAATCGATAGTACTGATGCGATATAGTGCTGTATCTGCCCAATAAATCGCTTCAACGCATTACTACCTTCGTCTTATTACTTGTCCGTTAATAACAAACCCTGCGCAAGTTTTTTTTACATAAGTACTCATAACAACATATTTTTTTCTTCCAGGTTTGAAACTAGTCATAACAAACACTCACCTATGAGTCAATCCCTTCCATTACAAAGGAATCTCTCCAGCTATGAGAACTTCGAAATGTCCGCCTCCCCCACAGAACTGACCCCAGAAGTCGTCATCCCCCAAAACAACTACGAAAATATAGGCAGGATGGACGAGATAGGGATCCCAGTCTTCGACGACCCATCACCTAGAATGCATGATTTATCTAGTCCGATTATGATAAGGAAACTTCACAACCAAAGCGGGGATCGCATCCCTAACCTCTCATCTCCTATAGGAAGCCCCTATGAAAACGTTTACTATAGAAATAATGTATACGGTAACCTTAAACCCAAGTCTCCGAACACCCAAAGCCCTAGGACGAGAATTAAGACCACTTTTGCTCATAAAAACCTTACATCACCGCAGTACTTTATTTTCCCTACACCACCTCCTGTAGATAATTCCAAAAAACCTAACTTTGATCAAACAGCCGAACAAAATTCAAACAAAGAAACTGCAAAACCAAAATTCGAGGGTATAGAAAAACAATTAAGTCTTGAAGAAGAAATACCAATGATCGATGATGATTTGATAAACGACATTGAACTCAGATACTCCAAAATCATAGATGACAAAAAGGAAGACACTCCCGAAAAGAGTCCAGATGTTATATTGACTAAAAACCAAAGCTTTGATGACGTAAAGAAAGAACTGATGGCAGACATTCCTGAACTGGAAGAATTCGAAAAAGACTTGAAAGAGAATAAAAGAGATAAAATAATGAAGAACATAACAGAAGATATGAAGAAGATTGACGTTGAAGCTGATTCTATAGACAGTGCTGTTTTAGATGACAATGTGGATGAGCTGAAGACTAAATATGAGAAGCTGAAAGAAGAGAGGAAGAAACTCGTGACAGAGATACATGAAATTAAATGTAAGATGTCAGAAATCAGATCTCAGGAAGACGATATCTTGAGAGAGGTAAGTCACTGCGCAGTATATGAATATAACATCATGCCTTTATTCCCCAAAGGGAGGTGTACTAATGTACACCCACAATTCGCCGGTATTATCAGTCCCATGTAAAAGCTCGACTGCTACGCTAAAGGGCCGTGGGTCCATTCCCAAGTGTTATTGGGTTTTTATATGAAATTCTCAGTAGCAGCTCGGAGTTTAGAATTCTGCCTTAAACGTACCGGTGACTTGTAGGTGTACAAGAGTACACCTCTGCCTAACCTTTCGGGGAATACGGGCATCACGGTATGTAAACCTTATTCATCGTCTTGAATGAGACGATTCTCTTTTATTTTAGACGCCACATTTATAAATTGCTCCTTAACTTACAGTTGGAAATGGAGAAAGCACTTATCAAAGGAGAATACGACTCAGAAATAGCGATACTGAACATAGAACAGAAGAAGAAGACTGACTTAGTGGACAGCGCGAAGAGAATAGAAGAAGAAATACGGCTGCTAAAAGAGAAACAGGAGACGAGGCAGAACGAGATGAGAGATAGAGTCGAAATTGCTACGTTGAAAGTTGAAAGGTAAGGTCTTAAAACATAAAAAAAAAAAACAGTGGAACAAAATACATAAAATTTGGTATTAGTATAGCATGAATTATTACGATCAATCACTAGTATTTCAAGTTCGCGTCAAAGTTCAAATTGACATTATAATTATACATAGAATTTGCATAGAATCATGAATTTGGAACGAACAGCGACATCCATCACAATAAGAACTAAAGTATGCGTCTACGCTGTTTTATATGGAGGTCGTTGATTTAATTTATTTGTCTATGGTGTTAGCTGATAGTACCTTAAATCCTTGTATTCCTCCTAATAATCCTTTTGTATTCCTTAAAATACAAAAATGCGGTGTTATAAGTTAACGGCAAAAGGCAGTTAAAAGGCATTTTTTGGCCTTTGGTGTTCTCACAAAGTGATCTTTGAGCAAATTAGCATTTCTTAACTTCTTAACACTATTTCATTTTGTGTTCAGGATAGAGAAAGATCTGAAAAACAATGCAGCGACTCTTGAAGAGCTACAGAACGCGCAGGATATTCTGGACAACGAGACCAAGATATTTGAGGACCTGGAGTTCCAACATCTTGAGGAGGAGTCAGAATTGTGAGTAGAAAAATTTGTAAACGTATCATCTTATGTATCGTAAAAGCGTTATGATGATAAATGGTAGTTATTTCGGTAAATATATCTTTTAAATACATTTTTACAAGTCAATACTAGACATTTTATTAACTAGATGATACATTACCTCTGAAAAGAAACACCAAAACAAACTCGGAATGGAAAATATATCTTTACCAATGCTTACCAAGACAGGAGGAATACTTAATTATTCATAGAAACCTCATTCATAAAATCATAATTAATTTCGTCAATCATAATTGATTTAAAATCTAAAATAAAGTAGTTGGTACTGGGTCTGAAGATATAAAATTTCGATTTATTTCTACTGTTGTAATAAAATGAATTCGTTGTCTCACAGGCTATCGAACAGAGAAGATATACAAAACGAAATAATCCTATTAACCAAGAAGATTGAAGCGCAAAAAACGCGTATACTAACATTAAAATCGGAAGCTAACAACAATCTGACATCAGCTTTAGACGAAACGAAAATATTACACGCAGAGTACGTAAGACTACTCAATCTAGTTGAAGAATTAACTGGCAAAGTACAAACAGTAGAAAAAGAGCTTAAACCTATTGTAACTAAACTTAATGATAACGAAAGGACACAGTCTCCTGACAGCGCATTTTACACAGACCAGACTAGAGCAAAATCTGGAGAATTCGGGTACTCTCCACAAAGCTCCGATAGCGATGATATCGATCTAAAAATATCGACATTTGAAGATCACACAAAACATTTAAAAGACAAATTCAATTCGATAGATCAAATGTCACAATCTATGACAGTAGACATAGAAAGACGTGCCATAACCGACATAGCAGATACGGACGAAAGGTACAGCGAAAGTCCATCAAAATCGTCCACTTCTTCGAAAGAGAAAAAAGGATTTTGGGAAAGAAACTTTGATTCCCTTAAACGGAAAAGTAAGAAGCCGAAATCGCCCGAAAAAGTAGATATTATGTCGCAGAGTTTGAACGAAAATCTATTCTATAACGATAAAATTGAGGCTGATGTCGGTTTGGACAGATTCAACAGTTTAAGGCATTCAAAGAAGAAGGATAAGAATACAGGACCGGTTAAAAGCAGTTCTTCATCAAAAATCCCAACATTCGCAGCTTTGGGCAAGATAATGAAGAAAGATTCTTTCGGCAAGAAATCTAGGGAAAACAGTATTAAAAATGATGAATCAGACAAAGAGAATAATTCTAAAAATCGTTATATTAAAAACACTAAATGTACAAACGCTGAAAATAAATACGTTAAAGCTAAATCTTTATCACCAGAGAAGAAAGAAGATGATATTCAAGAAGAAACAGATTTAGATCTCGAACAGAAGACCAAAGTCACATTTGAGAATACTCCCCCTAAAACTGAAAACGCTAACACAGTACAATCGGCAAAAATACTGCACAGGAAAAGCTGTGGAGACGAACCGAATATAAAAGAATTTCAGATGAGTGGAGACTTCCAGAAAATTACTGATACTAATAAAATTCCGTCTCAGGATGATATAGATAGGATATCAAAGGTGACTATCGATGCCCCGATATTGCCCAGCGATACCGATATGAATTCCTTGGGGAAGAGGACTCTGGATAGCTTGATGGAGGTCGAGAGGAAGCGGCTTGAAATGCTGGAGGAACAAGGTACTTACTTTTAACTATATGATTCCACTGTTAAGCAAAGGTCTCCCCCATTTTCCTCCCCTGATCTCACTGATATCCTTGCTTAATTTTGATGTTTTATCTGCGGTATTTGTATATAAATAGTGTCGTCGTGATTTGTAATAATAGGCTTGAAATGTTTATAATTTAATATTTATTCACTTTTGCGTTACACAACCATTGCTTAGCTAACCACATCCAGTTTGCCTTCAATCCTGTCGTCTGTCAGGTGTCATCTGTCAATGTCACCTGACAGCGGCGCTTACACTTTACATACTTACTACAAATAGAGCAAAAACAAAGTTAAAAGCGATTAAAAAATAAGGAAGTTATGAGCATTTTATTTTTATGCTAGACAGAGTGCGTACTATAGTACATTGTGACGTCAAACCCCACGTGCGTCATAAAAATTCTATACTTACTGACATTTGTTTTACGAGAAAGAGACAGAGCATCCCTTCTCAGTCCCCACCAAAATATTAATTATTTTTTCATACTAAATCATATTTACCAGGGGTCCGTGGAATATTTAAATTCTGAAAGTTGTCCTGTTGTTGTGCCTATAAAAAGTTAGAAAACCATTGCTCCTTTAACTAAAAGCACAACTCTTTTGTAGGTTGTCAAGTAATAGAAAATGAAAGAGAAAAGATATCTGAGCTGAAGCGCCGAGTACAGGACGAGACGAAAAAACTGTGGGACCAGAAATATCGGTCGGAGTACAGCAAGTCGTTGGAGGAGCAGTTCCACAGTCTGCCGCCGCAGTTGCCCAGAGAGGAGGACGAAAAGAGCTTCGACAGGAGTGCCATGGAGGAGTCTAGTCTCATTGACGACAGCTTCATGGCGAATTCTAGCATTTTTGAGGAGAGGTAAGTGTTGTTTTCATTTTGAAAAACGGACACCTTATAGGATCACTTTGTTGTCTGTCCGTCCATCTGCCTGTGAGGACGCTTTATCTCGGGAACGCGTAGAGGTATCGAGTTCAATTTAAAGCCATATACTCACGTCTATAATCCCTTGAAGCTGTGAAAAAATCATACTTTTAAGTTAACGTATATGCCGCAAAAAAAATATATTTCGACAGTCTCAAGGGAATCAAAATTTATAAGATATTTTCCGTTTACTAAGAACTCTGAAATTTTGCAAGTAATACCGTCTTATACTACAAGTATAGGGAAAAATCTGAAAACTATACATTTGTAAATAATTATAATATGTTCGCCGAGTGAGTGAGGTTACCGGAGGCCCAATCCCCTTTTAAAAGGTCGGCAACGCACTTGTGACTCCTCTGGTGTTGCGGGTGTCCATGGTCGGCTGTAATTGCTTACCATCAGGCGATCCGTCTGATCGTTTGCCCTCCTATTCCATAAAAAAGATTTTACAGAAAAACTAATATGGGGGGGTCTTTATTAGAGCAACAAAAGCTAAAATATCAATTTTTAGAAAATTTGTCTGTATGTCTGTATGTTTGTACGAGCATCACGCAAAAATTACTGTATGAAATTGAATGCAGTTTTCACCGATGTATTGCTAGAGTTCTAACTTAAAATCTGGTGCATGTTTCATCTTGATACGCCGCCTAGAATCGGACTTATAGTATGTTAATCTTTTTGGGACATGAGTGAACAGCTAGTTAATTATACAAAATGCATAACTGAGTATTATTTATATTATGTATTATTTATATAATGGCTAGGGCGTCGGACTTTCGATCATGTGGTTGCCCGTTCCAAACCCACCCATTGCACTACCGACGTGAACCCACTCGTAACACAAGCATTTACCTTAGCACGAGGGGTTAACAAGAATACTAGTAATGTGCGACCCACATTGCTAGTATACTTTTTTAAAAATAAAAATTGTTATTCGAATTTCATAGAAAAACTCAATAACAATGCTACACCTGGGATTCGAACAGTACATCTAGCTTAGCACTCGCGCTTAGGACCACTAGACTAATGAGGCACTTCACAAAATACGTCAATAACAAGAATTTTCATGAAGAGGGAAATGAAACACCTTCACTTCATTTACTTTGAAGTGATTCACGAAGTGATGCTGATAAGATAAGCAGTAATGTCGCGGAGTTGAGCGCCAGCGGTCGTTGCGTGCCAAACGTCACGTGGGCACCGGTGATTTATAACAAATCGATGTATTTTTTGTTTGAAAACGTGTAGTGTAAACGGCAGGTTATCGTAAATTGTGAACAAAGTCTTTTTATAAAGTTAGCGGGCTCTACAGACATTGTCCTGCTCTGAAAAAAAAAAATCCTAGCAAAAATTTTCAACGCCACCTACCGGGTCCAATTGTGAATCTAAACCTTTCAAGAACCCACTTAAACATAACAAAAATCATCAAAATCGATCCCCACTTAGGAGTTCAGTGACAAACACACGTACCGAAGAATTGTACGTATATATAAAGATAGCCTTACAGCTTGACTCAGAGACGTGAAAAAAGTCTTTAAAGTTTAGTTTGTAATGATGATAAATTTGTTTCTGTGAATAGATCTTTTAAACACACTTTTACACATAGATATTTTAAAATATTAACGGTCTCTTTTAAAGTCTATATATAATAGTACTTCCGGTCTGGTACGTGCTTCGCTACGTATAAAGTGAAATAATAATAAAAAAAATTGGAACATCAAATTCATCATCTGTTACAAAAAATGTGATAAATGAAGAACCGCTCGACCGATTTTGTGCAAACTTCACATAAACCATCAACTAAATAGTCCGAACAGAGCCTAAACATTTGGTTTGGATAGGTGATCCCGTTCTTGAGTTATAAAATTACAACGAAAAGGGGCATTGATTTTTATATATATTGATATCTAGATATTTTAGTGTTACAATGCGGGATAAAATCTGAACTGGCCTTTTGAAGAAAGAGCCATAGGAGATTTGAGTTGGCCTGTCCTAACTGACGGCACGCATACATCAGTCATCGTGTAGCTCAACCATTATATAGGGATGTCGGCGACCAGTCACACAGATGACATTTGATGTGTAGTCAAGAACGGTCACCCATCAATAGGCTAACCGCGCTAAACGTATTTTACTTAGCCACGGGATCCAATCAGCAACTGTTATTATATCTGCCCGCGACTTTGTCTGCGTGGACTTCAGAATTGGGTCTGACCTGGATTAAAAGCCTATGAATTATTCCAGACTATAATCTATGTCTGTGCCAAATTTCATTCAGATCCGTTCAGCCGTTCTGGCGTGAAAGAGTATCAAACATCCATACATCCATACTCACAAACATTCATGTTTATCTATACTTCTATATACTAATATTATAAAGAGGAAAGATTTGTATGTTTGTAACGAATTGGCTCAAAAAGTACTGGACCGATTTCAAAAATTCTTTTGCCTTTAAAAAGCTACATTATTACTGAGTAACATAAGATTTATAACATCACGCTACGCCTCTTAGGAACGGAGCAGCGCGGGTGAAACCGCAAACGGGTCGTAATATATATTATAGTAATAGTAATATCTAATTCGTGCCAACACCATAAAAAAAATGTATTGTTCAAACAAATCTTTATCAACATACTCTCATTTAAAACCGTAATTAAAATGTGAACAACTGAAGAAAATATTTTACTTATAACTGCATATCGAGACGGTGACCGTAAAACTTCTCAGAGATAAGAAATGTAAACATTGCCAGCTTATGTGGCTTGTGCAAGATGTAGTGAAAACATACACACATAGTTATTTTAGGGAAGGAAAAATTCGACCGCGGGCAGGATTCGATCCTGCGTCTTCTGGTTAGATATACTAGACGCTGTGACCTCTAAGCAACCGCGAGTCCCACCTGTCTATTGCTTTTCAATAGTTGTCGCTAACGTCACCTTAAGATGTGTTGCAGAATGTGAAGGCAAATTTCGATCTGGCGGGTGGGACTCGCGGTGGCTTAGAGGCCATAGCGTCTGGTGTATCTAACCAGAAGACGCAGGATCGAATCCTGCCCACGGTAGAACTTTTCCTCCACTAAAATAACTTCATAATCTTAGCATGGAAAATGCAAAAAAAAGCACAAAAAGATATACATACTCTTGTGACTCCTTTGTATTTAACTTCCTTATTAGTCTAATCGCAGTAAACCCGCCTGCTACACTAGAGGTCTTGGATGCGATTCCCAAGTCGATTAAAGTTTTATGGGATGTTTCTATGAAATTCTCAAGGACATCTCCTACACACATCAAGACATAATGGCCACTACAGAAAATGCCGTGCGCGTAGCGGAATACGGGGCCAATCTAGTTTAATGTTTCCATTTACTTCTGTTTGATGTCGATACAATCTTTCTCAGCCTTTATTTCACCCAATGCTGAGTGTAGGCCTCCTCCATTGCACGCCATTCCTCTCGGTGTTTCGCCTTTCTCATCCATTCGATACGATAAGAAGAAGAAAATCTACTTATATTTACACTTCATTTAAATTCACTATCATTATATCAGCCAATAGAGCTCCAGTGTTGAACAAAAGCGTCCTCCTCATAGTCTTCGACAAGGACCTGTCCAAGGGTTATATGCCGCCTGAATCCAACGTCTTCCAGCGAACTTTACAAGTTCGTCCGTTCATTTCGTTTGAGGTCATCATACGCTGCATTTTTCGGTGCGTGGTCTTCACTCGACAAATAAAGAATATATCTTATTAGACTGGAAACCTAGCTAAGGCTAGGTTATTTATATAGAAATATTACTAAATTTAAATCACAATAATATTACTACTTTTGGACAGCGTCCCCAATGCATATTAAGTGGTTGATACTGTGACATCAGACGGTGATACTATCTAGACTGGACTATGATCTCATTATTACTTCATAATTATATTACTATCACGCGCATGATTGAACTAGTTAAGCTCAGAATGTTTTAAACAATTCCGAATTAGTCTAAAACTGCACGACCTTTAAGGGTATCTAGTCCATAATCAAAGTCAAAATATTTGGTTTCAATTAGACCGCTAAAATCAAAAATAGTTGCATGATTCCAACAAGTGGGTCATATGGAGAAGTGCCTGCAAGAAACTCCATGGATACTCTTTGTTACAAAAACATTATTACAATCTTTATAACTTTGTTTTAAATAGTTGTTAAGAATTATGTAGTTTAATATGAGATTAATTCCTTAGCTGTATACAGAAGTTACAGACGTTAATTTTTTTTATTATTTTAGGGAAAAGGCAGTTTGACTGGTATTTGATTTATTAAAAATAACAGGCCTATTGAATTATTATTTAAACGACCTATGGATTTTCTTGCTGGCTCTTCTCCAAAAGACCCACTATTTGCTTTTAGCGATAAGACCACCAATTTTACTATCACATTTTTTTTTGGTATACCTAATCCATGTCTGTAGCTGTAATATATCTGGTGTACAGTAAAGAGTATTCTATATATCTATCTATTTGGAACCATGCAAAAAACTAACTTTGATTTTAAATTGTTTCGACACATACAGAATGTACTCCATAGCGCCGAATCTGTTGCTTCCCATTTTCATCGATTCCAGGATTCGAATTACTAAACCATTTCAATACTACACCTGGTTTCCATTACACATGAATCGTTTGAATCAACTGCGCAATAAAAATGATTCACGTGCGATTTATTGAAATAACAATTTGTACTTTAAAGCAAAACAAAACGATTTATTAGGTTTTCGTATCGATTTTTCATTTTGTATCGATGTATTTATTCGAATAGAATGTGTTTAACACTGGATGTAATATAATATAGTGACACGATTTAAAAAATGTCAAGATGGTTTGGACATTTTGAGAGAATGAATGAAAGATAATAAAAGAAGGAATTTATAACGTGAATGTCAGCAGCTGTCTCATTAGTTTAGTAGTCCCAAGTGCAAGCAGTGATAGCCTATTGGTATGACCGTTGGACTGCCAAGTCAAAGGTCTCGAGTTCCAACCCAAGGCACGCACCTCTGACTTTTCGAAGTCATGTGAGTATTAAATAGTTAATTATCACGCGCTTAAACGGTGAAGGAAAACATCGTGAGGAAACCTGCATGCCTGAGAGATTTTCTCGATGGCGTGTGAAGTCTGCCAACTCGCATTAGGCCAGCGTGGTGGACTATAGCCTAATCCCTCTCATTCTGAGAGGAGACCCGTGCCCAGCAGTGGGACAGTATAATGGGTTGATTATGTTATGTAAGTGCAACTGCTACGCTTGGGACTCGCACCTTGGTTTCTAACCCAAGTTGAACAGTGTTTGGGGTTTTCTATGGTATTCTGAGTAGCAGCTCAGAGTCTGGAATTGTGCCCGGTTAATGGCAATAGGCTCGCCTCCTATTGCATGGGACTATACCGGCCAACTGTGCAGTACAGAATATGATAATATGTTATGTTATGTCAGCGGCATCTTCGAGAGAGGACATATGCCGATCTTAATGGCGAGATCCTTCAGAAACGGCGCGTGTGTATGATAAGATGTATGAATAGATGGAATATTCTTTATTGCACACCAAAAACTAATGTCAAGTACAAGTTATTAATTATAAAATATGGTACAATGAAAGAGAAAGATGAAACTCGCGGAAAATTTCATAGCAAACATCCAAACCGCTACTTGTGAGATTATGACCTGTGCTATGACTATGCTGAACCAATACGGCAGACGGAATGGGAGATAGGGCGATGATGTAAAGAACGTACCTACAGAGACGGTAATGCTATTAAAGTTACCTCAATTTATTAAATTTTATTCAAGTTATTTGTTTTTTACTTGTCTGAAAGAATTGTACACACCATGTTGGAAAAACCATGTCCGATCCAAAAGAGGCATATAGGTAGGTATCCCAATCACATCACCAAGTAAAATAAGAAACATTAAAGATTCATGAAAGTAAACATACAGATATTAATGACATAACAGGATGGAAAATGCAAAATAAATACAAAAGGATTTATATAAAGTTTAAAATGCACGATTGTCGTGCTCAAATTTCCGTAATTTCCCCGAAATCTGGCAAATACTTACCTACTAATAAACGTGAAAGTTTTGGATGTTTGTTACTCTTTCACGCCAGAATGGCTGAACGGATCTGGATGAAATTTGGTACAGAGATAGATATAGTCTGGAATAACACATAGGCTTTTTATCTAGGTCGGACCCAATCCTGAAGTCCACGCAGACAAAGTCGCAGGCAGAAGCTAGTTTTTAATATGTGAAAACAGCATCATCGTTCATCAGCTTAAGTATGATTAAGTTTCCTCACTTTTCCTCACATAATATATAATTCTTTTCAGACAAGTGTCTGAAAAGAATTATATATTATGAATAAATTGTGTATTTCGTGTGTACATGTATAAATAAAGTGGGTCCATTACTAAAACAAACACGTCAGTTTATCTAGACAGCGCCGCCCGGTTGCCTATTTCACTCACTATCTGTGTCAATAGGTCTACGATACCGCGTACTGGGTGATAGCGAATCTCTACACAGATAGCACAAGTATTTTGAGTACCTACCTGTCTACTACTAGTGATTTTATTTAAGTACTAGGAAATCAATAAAATTCTCAATGTAAGTGCTGACTTTCCTCAACAACATAAGTAACTTTTAAGGAAAAGAAAACAGTCTTCAAGTTAGCCTGCATGTTATTAATAATTGTCAGACACTAATCAAAATGCAAAAGGACCTTTTGAGACAAAAGATAGTATATTATGTCCTTCTCCAAGGTCCAATCTGACTCTATTAACAAAATTGGTTCAGCGTTGGTGTGAAAACGTAACAAGACAGACATAAAAATCGAAATTATTCACTATCGGCGAAGATATCCCGTCACAAAAAAACCATTCGAATCGAAGAACCCCTTTTTATGGTAATCAATTTGTTCTAAGTGGTATTGTTAATGAAAAATCTCTACCCACAAGTACCTACGGAGTAATTTAATAATAAGGAGTATCGAAGCTTCTTGACGACAATCACAGCTAACTGCCTTTGGTATGCGACACGGACGTCTTGTATTTAGGCCATACATTACATATACAGGACGCTTCATTTATTTATTAAAAATAGATACACTCATAAATTCATAAATCATAAGTAGGTATCATAATTATGAATGAATGAAATGAATGAATATATATAATAATTATAATTATTATATATATTCTTGCAATAATAGATAGCTAAATTATCCCCGAGTAGGTACTATAATAATTATGTAGGTACTGTTACTGTATAATTAGTGTATATATTATTAGTTTTTACCTAGGGAAACACCTTAAGCCCGGATGAAATAAAGGAGCTCACCACTAAGAAAATATTGCAGTTCATAATAGCTGCAGGTTGAATTCTAACTCAACTTGTGGCGATCGCAATAGTCCGACTGTGATCGCAAATAATTAAAAAAAACTGTATAATTTTGCTGTTTTAACGTAATCACATTCACGAGAGCAATGTTGCGGGCGGAAGCTAGTATTTTATATACGGACTAAACTGACACACAGACTAAACAAAGTACGTCTCACGTTTAATATTCAAAATGACTGTTTTTCTGTTTCTTAATTGGACCGATTTAAGCAAAAATGATCCAATCCACAACCTCGATATCGAGTTTTTGAAACCTATGTACTCTGAATAAGGTATATTTTAACATAATTATTATCTCAGAATGAGGTTTGTTTGGATTAGATTTTTGGTTAAATTGGTCCAATTAACTGGTCAACTATTGCAAAGTAACGTCATTGTAGATTCTACAGTGACGTTACTTTGCAATAGTAGATTATCTCATATTTCAGAAAGATCTGCCTCATTATCCTAGTGGCCCTGAGCGCGACTGCTACGCTAGAAGTCTTGGATTCGATGCCCAGGTCGCGCAAAGTGTTTGTTTTCTTTGAAATTCGCAAGTGCGCAAGAGTTTTTTTTTCTAAGAAATTCTCAGTAGCAGCTCGGATTTTGCAATTTGTGTCCGGTTTAACAATAGTCTCACCCCCTATACATGGGACCGAAACACCGTCGAACTAGTTTTTTTTGTTTACGAGGGGAAACCTTGAACCGTCTTCAGGGATTAAACCGGGGAGTGTGGGATTTGTACCCACTAAAACCACCGCAGTGGCCACCATCACCACATGAAGGGGGGCACTGTGTCCCCGTTAAAAGACCAGAAACCTCCCCTGTGTAACACCCGTTCGAGCTCATCCTTGGGGACCGTCGAACGAGTACCTACGTATCTAGCTAACCCTTCGGGGAATACAGGCGGGTTGGTATGTTCATAAAGATCTAAATCTTTTCTCACACGCGTTTTATTTTATATCCGTCCAAAGACTCCTGTACCTAATAAAGAAATTTAAAAATAAAAATTTCTAAACCTTAATTCGATACTTTACAACGTGGAAAACGACATTGTTGACACACGGGGGTAGTTACTGAAATAAAAACGTAACTAACTTACTAAAATAGAAGTTCTGTTCAGTGATCAAAGAGTAGACGCTTATTTTTAACAGAACTGTCACTCCAATGACCGTAAAGTTATTGTAAGTATCTATCTGAGTGACATAATTTTTAAGACCATCCGTTTGAAAGTTATCGTTGCGTTTATATTTTTTTTTAGCTAAGAAATTTTAACTGTTGCTCATAAATAGAATTAACATTTTGACTTTTTAATTTATAAATACATAATATGTATGTAGGTATGCTTACTACTAACCAATTATCTAATATAATATTATATAATAATTTAGAAACAAATCAATTAAAATATTTTGATTGATAATTTATTGATTATTTTGTTCAAATCTTAGCAAGTTAATCTTAGTATGGAAAATGCAATAAATCACGTCGTGGCATCGTACGACATCGAACTAACTGTAAAGTAAGTCGTGTCGGTTGAGAACCAAACTTGCTTTTCAATAGATTTCGCCAACGTTACCTTATAACGTAAATTCAGAATGTGAAGGCCTATTTCGATCTGGCGGGTGGAACTCGCGGTGACTTTGAGGTCAGAGAGTCTGGTGTATCTAACCAGAAAATGCAGGTTCGAATCCTGCCCCCGATTGAATTTTTCCGTCACTAAAAATAACTCTATATTAGTAGCATGGAAAATGCAAAAAAAAAACAATAAAACGTAACACTTGATAAACAATATGCAAGCAAGACCTTATAACATAGAGGTGACTTAAAAAAAAACTTTCTAAATATACTAATATCCGTAACGTCATATTTCACAACATAGAACACGCTGTATATTTCATACAGTCATTGTGTCAATGCATATTATAAACTTCCCTGCAGCCAATTGAGTACAACAGATGTTTTCGTTCGCGCGACTCCACGCATTCACTGTTCCGCACTATTACGAAGTCGGTGAATAATCGTCCGTGCCGCTCTACGTATTTACTGTGCCATTACGAAGTTCTATTTAGAAAATGCGCTATTTATATCGTATATTGAGTGTAGTTTATGAATGTGTTGTGAAAAGACAGTGAACAAAGATTAACAAAAATATTAAACAGATACGACATTTTGTTTATCTATAATAATCTATACTAATATTATATAGAGGTTTTGAGGAAGTTTGTGAGGTTGTAGGGGGTAATCTCTGGATCTACTGAACCGATTTTGAAAATTCTTTCACTGTTAGAAAAGTATATTATCCCTGAGTGCTATAGGCTACTTTTAATTTGGGTAAATATATAATTTTCAATATCACGCTACGACTCTTAGGATCGGGGCAACGCGGGTGAAACCGCGGGCGGGTCGCTAGTTTATATATATAGTAGATTGTTTTCGGAAATATTTTTCCTCGATACCTAATGGTAATGGTGTTGCTTTTTTAAACTTAAACCCGTTAATGAACGTCTTGCAGACATAATAGGGAAATCTATTGTTTAGAGTTAATGTGTTCATCGGACGTTTTCAATAGCAAATCAGTCTATTATTCATGTCAAAATCTTCTTTATGACTCCTGTATTTTCATAGTTTTCTAGGGGTTAATGCTATCTAAGGCTAGAAACTTCGCACATAATTACAAATAAAAATAATTTATTTCACGTAGAAAGAAACTAAACATTAGTAATAAGAAATTATGGCGTTACATGGAGTTTCACACAATTTGGGCACAAAATACTGGTTTCTGACACTTATGCGAATATCTTTTTGTGATTTTTTTTTGCATTTTCCATGCTAAGATTATAAAGTTATTTTAATGAAATTTTGTTAAAATAACTTTATAATCTTAGCATGCCTGATTGAAATTTTGTTCAATCAGGCGGTAAACAAAATGCGGTGGTTTAGAGGTCAGAGCGTCTGGTGTATCCAACCAGGAGACGCAGGTTCGATTCCTGCCCGCGATTGAATTTTTCCTTTACGAAAATAACTTAATGAATATTAGACATTTAAATAAAAAGTCGGGAATCAAATAATGTCAATACAATGCTATAAAATCCATAAAAAGTAGTTTTATTTCAATTTGGGCATAAGTTGCGTTTATCCGAAAATTAAAATATCGTATAACCGAATTTACCAAATACATGTCATAGAAAGAAAGAAAGAAATGTTTTTATTTTCGCCCTTATGACACACAACAAATCAAAATGCAACTGTACAATCAAAAACTTATATGTACCTAGCAAAAGGTTGCGTAAAATAGAAAAACAAAAAAGGGGAGCTGGCAACACAACAGGCATGGCCATCTAACATAACAAATCATCATCATAACAAATGTTAAAGATATTAGGTACAACTACTACGAACATCGCTATTACTTAGCTAGAAAACTAATTAGTATTCCTAAGTCTACTTAGCCGAGTAGAAGACAATATGGCGACCTTTCATTAAAAAAACGAAAGTTTGAAACGACACGTGTCTATATTTGTCGTCTCACCTCCAAAAGTGCTAGATGATTAGTAATACCGTTGACTGCTGTTAGGAATAAAGTAGTATTACGCGATTATCTTTGTTGTAAGAGAAGGACTATAGCCTAATCCCTCTCATTCGGAGAGGAGACCCATGCCCAGCAGTGAGACAGTATAAAAGGTTGATTATCTTGTGTTATGTAAGAGAAGGATAGCTTTATTTATCCTATATTCAAATGTATAGTATTGTATTCTGTTAAATACGCAAAAATACTATATTTTTGTAACACCGAAACTAAAATAAATAAATATCTAACAAACCCCTCACTCATTCCATAGAATACCATTTATTTTTTATAATCCGTACTAATATTATAAATGCAAAAGTGTTCACGTTTTCACGCCTAAACGACTTTGAATTTTGATGACTTAGTATAAAGTTAGATTGGATCTTGGAAAAGGACATAGGCTACCTTTTGTCTAAAAACCCTTTGGGATGCGAGAGAAACCGCGAGAAACAGCTATTTTATAATAAAACAGGAAAGGAACTATAACAGTATTCTCGTACCTACTATATTTTTTAAAGCTTATTCGGAATAATGCTATAGTCGGTCGAAAACTCACGAAGGATCATTAAAAACATCATCTGACAGGACATTCGAATAAAAAGACAATTTAATTAAAAACAAGCTTAATTATGCGTTAATTACATCTCGCTTGACGCATGTTTTAAAAACAGATGGCATAACTAACCGCTATAAACAAGTGTGAAAGTGAAACCGCGTTGCCTCGTTATGGCAGTTCGTAAATAATTATATTGTGTCGTATCTAGTGATAAAAATGTCTAAAATCACTGAAAAGAATAAAAAGTCCTCGCTTTTATGTTGGTAAGTTTCCATACAAAAATCTATCCATTCAAATAATACAATTAAAAAATGCCAAATCGCTAGAGAGTAACTTTGTAAATGTATGCTCGAATTAATGCATTATATGGGCACTCAGAACTTAGAAACGTTAATTATTAGCTAAGTAATAGGACGAATTTGTATGTATTTTGTTGTTCTCAAGTGACTGTGTTTTTATTGAGAATAAATATCTTTAAACCTAACATTAAAAGCCAAGAGTTAGAGCTTGTAAAGTTAGACTCTTGGCTCTACATGAGATCTCACAAGTTTTAACGACAGAAGAATTGCGACGCGAGATTTGGCATTTTTGACTTTGATTGATTGATATTTGACTTTGATTTTGAACTGATACTTGAAAAATTTTTAGACATTATATTTATGTTTCGTGTGTATTACTATTGTTATTGGGGTTCCGTAGCTCAAAAGGAAAAATCGGAATCCTTATAGGATCACTTTGTTGCCCGTCCGTCCCTCTGTCTGTCAAGACCCTTTATCTTGGGAACGCGTAGAGATATCGAGTTGAAATTAAAACAGTATCCCTACTTAGGTCTGCAGACCCTTGAAGCTGTGAAAAAATCAAACTTCTAAGTTAACGTAAAAAGAGATACGGCCTTTTATGCCGTAAAAAACGTATATTTCAACACTCTCAAGAGAATCAAAATTGATAGGGTATTTCCCGTTATCTAGAACTATGAAATTTGGAAAAATTTGAGAACATACATTTGTAATTAATTATAATATGTCCCTACAAATTTGTACGCAACCCTCGATGGGCGAGTCCGACTCGCACTTGTCCGGTTTTTAAATATCTAAATTGTCAAAACATGTCCCAAAATTCGAAAATAATTTTAACATTGCCGTAAATAGTCCTTGAATTATATTGTGATTCATCAAAACAGGCCACTTTAGACCACCTAAATACTGAAATATAGCACGAAACATGTCAGCTATCTGACAGCCAATTACATCAGCTGTCACTGTCACTAATATGTCATGTTTTAACAAGCTTGTTTTTTGTTGCAGTTCGGGATTGCTGTCATCGTCCATTGAAGAGGTGAGTGTTCTTGTTTTTATTTGTAAACACTTGTGTTACGTGTGGTAAATAGTCGTACTTTGCAGATTCATACAGGGTGTTTGACAGCTCGTTTGGCGTAGCGGCTGAGCAATCAGCTTCTGCGCCAGCGGTTGTGGGCGGGTATAATTCTCGCACGGAAAAAAAAACGGAACAAATCGGAAAATATCTTTGTTCACACAAAGTTTCAAGCCCCCTATTATGGGACCTAAACTAGCGGCGAATTCCTGGGGATTGTATGTATGGTCATACAAAGTTTTTCTCCGTTTTATATTGAATTTTATGGGAACGAAAATATATAGGTATCTATCATTATTTATTATAATTATAATAAAAAGATGCTCTTGGTATAAATAAAACTCCTAGGAAGTATATTTAAAAATTAATATTACATAACATACCACGCCTGTATTCCCCGAAAGGTTAGACAGAGGCATACTAATGTACACCCACAGTTCACCAGTATGTTTTAGGTCCCATGTAATAGGGGGCGAGCCTATTGCCATTAACCGGACACAAATCCAGGCTCCGAGCTGCTATTGAGAATTTCATAGAAAAACCCAATAACACTGCTCGACCTGGGGATCGAACCCAGGACCTCTAGCGTAGCAGTCGCTCTTGGGACCACTAGACTAATGAGGCAGTCAAATGTAAAATTAATATTATTTTAATTATAATAACACAACAATTTAATTTACATCGAGAAATTTGGTTTGTTTTCGAGTCAAAAGTTTTACTACAATTTCTACCCTGAAATCGTTCAATTCAGGTATTTTTACAGAAAAGTCAAGAAGCAGTAGAATTTGTAACGTATGAGTACGACGACGCCCTTTCAGCTGCAAACAACAAAAATTTCACGGTGTATAAGTGCTTCTAAAATAGCTCTAAAAAAGAATAATGTTAAAAATATGCTCATCCAGAATTATCGTTTGTTTTTACAATGCATGTGTTGCAAACATTTTTGTGGTTTTTCGTCCACACATCAGTTTCAACTCTTATAATAAAACGTCAGTCATAAAATACTACCGACTCGTATACGAAGATTCTTCGAAATATATTTAGATAGAACAAAGAGATGCGCGGGCGACGATAATTTAAATGATCGTCCACTTCACAGTTCAACACTTTCAAGATGAACAATTGAGCTTCTGTTAGAAAGGTTTGTGACCTCTGTATAATGACATTGCCGTAACTATGCGGGTAGTTGAAGAAATTTGATGATTCATCTAGCTGGCATCTTTTGGAATTCTGTTATACTTACACGTTGATTTTAATACTGCCCTACGCTAGAGGTCCTAGGTTCGTTTCTAGCAAAGTGTTATTGGGTTTTCTATGAAATTCTCAGTAGCAGCTCGGAGTTTGGGATCTGTACCCGGTTAATGGCAATAACCTCGCCGCCTATTCATTGAACCTCAACATATCGGTGAACTGTGTACTTTAGTACGCCTGACGTGATGGTTAATACACCTAGAATTCCCACTGTATTGTCGAGCATTTCACGATATGCATGATAAAACTCACGCTCTTGTATTATCAACACATAATATTTTAAACATCTCGTAATGGAGAAGATTCGAAGTATAATCATCGTTTATCACAATTATTATTACTTTCGTTCATAGTAGTTAAAACAAAACGTGTCCTCGTACCTCGCAGACCACCTTTAACTACATAGTATCAAGAGTAGGGTTATAATATAGTTCAGCTGCACAATTCAGTCACTGCACTCGTAGTAGGTTTTTTTTTTAAATACTAGCAGCACTACTAGAATTGGGTCCGACCTGGATAAAAAGCGTATGTGTTATTTCAGCCTATAATCTAACTCTTTGCCAAATTTCATCCAGATCAACAAATATCCATACATCCTCACAAACTTCACGTATAATATTAGTAGGATGTTAGCAGGAACATGACAAACAAGAATACAGACTGTAACGGGCCCAATAGTAAACGTCAACTCACTCGTTATTATCTTGAGACCTCAGTTGTTAAATCTAACTTTAAAGCGGGACGGTAGCCGTCGGAGTAGCGATCATGTGGTTGCCGGTTTGAACCCCACCCATTGCACTACCGACGTATACCCACTCGTAACACAAGCATTTAGCTTAGCACGAGGGGTTACCAAGAATACTAGTAACGAGCGACCCACATGGTTAGTAAGCTTTTTTAAAAAAATAACTGTGAAAATAACTGTGTGAATTTCACTGCCTACCTTCAAATCATCACTATCCTCCTGCCCTTATAACAATTTACTTGGGGTCAGCGTTGTACTTCTTAACATCCCTTAAGAACCGGAACACAATAATGTTAACATTGGACTTGTTTAAAATACCCGTCAAACAGACATAATTAGGTTTCCGCCACAGACTTGCACGAGAAACTGATCCCATGCATTCCACAAACGTGTCGGATATAACTGAACACCATTAATTCTACTAACGAAGCACCAAGACACAGGGTAAAATGAGACTAACAAAAATACCACCTGTGTTCTAAGAAGACAAACGAGCATTTCCCTTACAAGCTCCTACAGGATGGACTAAATAAAATCCTCCTTGATTGACTGCTACAGAAATAATACTCGCTTTGATGTTGCCAGCTTCATAAATGTAAGGATTTATTAATTACTATTCCTTCAACTGCTTCCTTAGTCTCTCGGTCCAAAGCGCGACAGCTACACTAGAAGTAAAGTGTTATCAGGTTTTTTTTATGAAATTCTCCGTAAAAGCCCATTATCTTTTCTACACGACTCTTGGCCATTCAATGGATGTCTGTAAGAAATTGCATTTTGTGATAAGACCGCCAATTGTAGCTACTCGTGTAACGTATATTTTTATTTTCGCTCTGACCTCTGGTGTACAATAAAGAATACTCTTTCTATCCATTTAAAACGAGCCTTTTAATGTACAAAAAATGTACACACACTAATGTATTTTGACTTTGACTTTGTACAAAGTCAAAGTCAAACTTTGTACAAAGTCAAAGTCAAACTTTGTACAAAGTCAAAGTCAAACTTTGTACAAAGTCAAAGTCAAACTTTGTACAAAGTCAAAGTCAAACTTTGTACAACGTCAAAGTCAAACTTTGTACAAAGTCAAAGTCAAACTTTGTACAAAGTTAAAGTCAAAATCATTTATTCAAGATACGACTACTAGCTAGTACTTTTTGAACGTAATTTAACATTATAAACAGCCCCCAAAACGCGCCTTTCACTGTCTCCTAGTTTTTTCGCTGGGAAGAAGAAGCGGTACGGTGCATAGGTACATTAATGTGTGGAACTGTGGTGTCCAAAACTGACAAATTTCTTCAATCGATATTCAATTTAATCTCCAAATAATAAAATTGATTGTCCATTGGGGAAATTTGACAATTTGTTGTGTGTCAATGTGCTTGTTGACTGTATTTGCCACAGCCGTGAGATGCAATAATTTAGCCACTATGTAGTTTTCTCTCTATTTTTCTTTGTAATTGTGCCTTGACTGTAACAAATAAATCTTATTTCTTTACATTAGAATGCCTCTGCCTAATCCTTCGGGGAATACAGGCGTGATAAATATACGTATGTTGTAATTTATTATTCCCACTCAGTTGCTAGTTTTATTTATACCACGGAATCCAAAAAACTTGCAGCATATTTAATGTCATGCTTTTCGTAATAGGCAGCTGGTTCTTGTCAGGGCGCTGTCATTTCACGTCAAGATGTCATTGAAGAAAAGTGGTTTTATTGTGTAATATGGTTAAGTCCAGGGATCTAACGGCCGGTTCCAATATCAAATTGGTTAGTAGATTTGCTTACTAGAGATAGAATTTTGACATAAGGTCCATACAACAATGTCAAAATCCTATCTTTAGTAAACAAATCTACTGATACATTTATTATAGAAACTGGTCGATAGTCTGCTATTTCAATTGTAGCAGAATCACTAACTTCTAAAATACTCATAGAGAAATATAGAGATCAGTGAGCAGAATGGTTTTCCGATGGTACTAAGACATAAAGACTGACAGATGTCGTAGACGAAACTGTCACAAATCAATAATCGTAAAATAATTGAAATAAGTGTCACTAGACGTAAAAAGCGAAGAAAAGTAAAAAAAAATACATAAATAAACTTTCCGTTTATATATGTAATTTTTTAGTAAAGTTTTAGTGGTCCTGAGCTTGACTGCCATGCTATGCTAGAGATCCTAGGTTCGATTCCCAGGTCGAGCAGTGTTATTGGGTTTTTCTGTGAAATTCTCAGTGGCAGCTCGGAGTTTGGAATTTGTGCCCGGTAATGGCAATAGGCTCGCTCCCTATTACATGGGTCCTAACATAACGGCGTCATAACGGCGAACTGTGTTTGTACATTAGTACGCCTCTGCCTAACCCTGCAGGGAATACAGGCGTGATGGTATATTTTATGATGGTATTATTACGTAGTGAGAAAAGGATGGCGCTATTTATGTGTAAAGCGGAATCTTTCTCCCTCTCGACCATAATAACACGTCGGTATGACCACAATTCTCATAACATAGGTATTTTTTTATTGAAAATACGCTTTATCAAAGCACAGAACAACATTATGATAACAATCACTATCAGTTCCAGTTGCAAAATTATTACATAAGAAACGTTCACAGCTTTACACACAAGTTATCAGTTTATTTAATAAAAAGACAGTCACAAAGTCATGGCCATAGATAATTTATTAATCTCACTTTTCTCTTGAATCGTGTCCAACTTTATTTTTACATCGAAACTTCTTTGATCAAAGACGTATGACCACAACCACCGACTTCCTGCTTTCGTTTCTTAAATTTAAAAAAAGAAGGAGAGTTTAAATTTTAATAAAATCCTAACGTTTTCCGGTAGCAGTATTTTTTATTAGCTTGGCAACACTAAACGTTGTAAGTGAATTTTGATTGGTTATGAGTCGAATATTTTATAAACTAACGGATATTAATATGTTTTTGACATGACATTTTCATATCTACATCTTTAGAAGTCATATAATTTCTGAAATAGATGAATTGTGTCTCTTGCAATTAGGTGACCCTGGTTTGAGCATATGTATGCACAAGGGAAATCCTGGTATGAGACAGTTTTTAAAAATAAAATACGACGAAAAATAGAAGAAATTTCTCAGCAATAACTGGTTTCCTGTGTTACTACTACGGAAGTTACAAAACAAAGCAATAAAGATAAAATTAGCCGCACCTATATAATATACATGTTGTAAATTAGAAACTTTTCTTTATCATTAATTATCAATATTTATCAGCAATTATTATCTACCAAATCCATTGCGTAATTACATACTGGTCACATTAGTGTCCAAGCTTTGGAAGACGATAGTAACATTTCATGAAAAAAAAACATTTAAATAATAGTTTACATGTCTGTTTACGACCAGTGACAGTGAAGGTTACAAAAAGTGATGTACGTAAAAGCGGTAAGTTTTGATATTTATGGCTTGAAAACAAAATTATTGTGAAGTAAATTGCTTCTCATGATATTGAAATAATGGTCTAATAGAAAAAAATGAAGTATTTCTGTGTTGGTTTTAATTTTGCTAGATATTTTCTTGAAAAAAAAAATGCTGGGTCAGGGTTTTTTGATGAATTATAATCGGATTAGAAATATATTTTCCCATTCCACGACTCCCGGACCGTGACCATAAGTACTAAAAACTATGAAAGTTAGAGACAAAAATCGATCTATATAAATAAAAATGCAATGATGTTCGTTGGTAAACGCATCACTTGAGTAAAACTAAACCATTTTGCTCTTTTTTATTTTAACGTGTTTGTAGTAGTCCAAGTTTCCATGGAAAGGGGAAAATTGAAAGGTTTCCCGGAAAAGAATCTGAAAAATGTTACCTACTTCTTTTCCATAGGATTTTTATAAGAGTATTAAAATTTGGACAGGATAACGCCTGTCGAAACAGTTTGAATGTCAATAAATGAAACCACACAGTCACAGACAAAAAATCAACTTCATGAATTTAATTTGGAATGAGTGGAAAGTTTTAGATTATAATTATTATTTCCTATGTTAAAGGGCTTAGTAGTACGATTCGTTCGAACCGAATTCATGCGAAACGACACTTTTCAAAATTGATATATAGAATACAAAATTGAATATACAGACTTGTGGTTTGTTAATTTTTAAATTTATTAATGCCATAATGGATGTTTGCGACTGTACTTGGGTTATTTTATAATATAATTTGTGCGAATAGCCCACTACTTATTTATGAAGTGGTCGATTGGCACGAAAATAAAAAACGCTTCGTACCAATCGCCACCTAATAAATAATCAATTTTGAAAAGCATCGTTTCGCACCAATCGTGCGAACCGCATCGTGCGAAACGACTACTAAGCCTGTTAAAGTAGGCATGTACTTCGTTTAACAAATAACTGAGAATTAGTTCCGACAATCAAAACACACCTTCAAGATGCCATTCTGTGTAACCTTCCCGATTTCCATCTGTTATGATTCTCGGAAATACTCAATAAAACTGACCGTTATTGTCATAGCCTTGTTTTAAAAGCGATAATATTAGATGCCCTTTAAAAAGGTGTTATGGCCGATGAAACAGTGTGGCCAGTAGTGCGGTACTGTTTACACGCAGGCATTGTTTTTACCATAGTTTCGACAAATTAGAAAAAGTTCAGACCATGGCGCGTAATTTGAAAACGGCCACCAAAATTGCCATGACCTGAAGAGGGGTACCTACTAGGATTCACTGGACGTTATTGGCCGCTATTGTGGCCCGACCTTTGAAATGGAGAGATTGACAGATAGAATATGTTTTAAAAAATAGTGTTGCAATTGCACAACACTTAAAGGACCGACATCTACGTTAAAATTTTTAGATAATTAAGCAATTTTTCATATCCAAATTAAAATTCATCCTGAAAATATTTCAGCCATCAATTTTTCTCAAATCTTATATTAGTTTGAATCCGATTGCGTAGGAAACGCACTCGACCGCAGTTGAAACCATTAAAACGCGATACTTCACTGTCAGAATCTATATATGAGCTGAAATATCCACGACATGTAAACAGACTTTAAATAGGTGTCCACGAATAGTTTGTTTACGAAACATTTAAAAAACAAACGTCATAAGTTAAATTTTAGGCGTCCTATTTTGATATACCCTCGGTCATAGACAGGTAGCGATTGCAGAAATTATTTTGTTAACTGTTATACATATAATTGCTTCATAAGTGATCCTTAGCTTGACTGCTGTGCTGGAAGTCCTGGGTTCGTTGCTCAAGTCGAGCAAAGTATTTTTTATGATTGGGTTTTTCTATGAAATACTCTGCAGCAGTTCAGGGTTTGACTTTGTGACCAGTTAATAGACGCATAAAACGGGGACTAAGGTTGAAAGAATTTCCTCCGCAAAAACTGACGACTAGAATCCCTATTTTATTCATAAATGTCACACCAAATTTTCTTTTTACTGAAATATCTGAATTCAAGTAAGTATCCTGGAATATTAAAGACGTCGCAATTACAAAAACAACTCTGAACCTAATGACAGTGTATAACCGGACCGGGTGTAAATAATAAAGCGTTAATTCACACTCCATCCCGCCCACGAATCGGCATTAAGTACTAAAATAAACTTTTTTAATTTTGTCTCACTCACTCCACTAGTACACCGATGGATGTATGCTGCGCGCGCCGCGAACAAAAGGGGGACTGTTTAAAAAAAATATTAAAAAGTTACGCGCCACAGTCGCTGCTCGAACTCGCGCGGGAAAGTTTGACGTTTGGATTTTTTGTGATTTTTAGTGGAATTTTGTGTTGTGCGTATTAAATCAAAAAGAAAAAGAAAATATACAGTTATTAATTAAAATAAATCTGTAATTGGATACAGGTATAGGATAAATTAAAGTGCTTTTTAAGCATCTACATAAATATAATAATTATGCTTTGTGATTTATGGTGTCAAAAATATTATTAAATATAATATTGTTAAATATTTTGCGGGTTTTTAGCCCTAAAATTTCAAATACTTATTATACAATAATTACTTTATTACTAGACAGAATGTAAAATCTGTTGACATATTTCAGCCTATAATAGACCTCTTGAATAATTAGGATTTTCTTATATGTTTAGTAATACTTGTTGAAAGAAAGTATCTACGTCAAATTGTATAAGTACTTACTTTTGTGATAAACGTTAAAATTATTTACCTATCTAAGTTCAAAATAATTATGTAAGTACAGTTTTTTGAAGATACCTGAAACCTTAGGTAGGTATGCCATGTAATTTTATCTCATATTACTTACAACCAACGCTTAAATTAATGATAGATTTAGGTATTATATTTTTGCTAAACCAAAAAAAACTTTTTCTTATACCAACATTATAGAAAAAAAATTAGAGGATAGGTCCCATTGACTAGTAACAATTAAGCATTATTTTATCAATGTGTGTGTGTCCATTAATACATTATCTAACATTTTTTTATACACATATTATAATAGTAACTCAAAAAAAGTTCCGTAAATATAAACCTAACACAGTCATAACAATATATCATTGTAACAGACACAGACACACAGAACAACGTCCATTATAAACAATTGAATGCGTCATTCGTTCAAAGACATAATATTTTAGTAAACATCGCAATGCAAGGGAAACAATTGTAAAGCGATGATAGGTTTTATGACGTTAAAGATGAGGATGAGAAACTTTCTGAATATTTCTACGTTGTGAATCACTTCATCATTATCATCATCGTTTCAGCCAAAAGAGGTCCACTGCTAAATAAAGACTTCCCCGAATGACTTACACAACCGACTTGGCTTGATACTTGACCGAATGGTCGCCTGCATCCAACGATTCCCTGCCTTTGCCAGATCATCTGTCCATCTCGGTGGTGGTCGTCCCACACTTCGTTATCCGTTGCGTGGTCTTCACTTGAGAACCTTACTTACGGAAGTAATTTTGTAGATATGTTCCTTTTACGTTGAGTCTCACTAGGTACTATTTATCTGCAAGGATGCGCGATGGTTTTTACTCTCCCTTATCTTTTTACGTCAAGTGTCTGAGGATACAAGCAAAATAAAAATGGAAATTGAATTTCATAGAAGCACTATGGCATTGCGACTTTTTTCCGAATTTTCCGGACAGCTTTTCCAATTCTATCTCTGGAAATAGAAAAAGAAAATGCTTTTTAAACCATCACAGGTTCGAAAATAGAATCAAAACGGTGGGTTGGCCTTTGTTTAAACCCCCGTTGGTAGGAAGTAAAATTAAGACATCTTAACATAACGAGACTCGACGTAAAATGAATTTAGGTAATATTTTCTTTAATATTTTTCCGTACTCGACCGACAATATACGCGTAAATGTCAGAAATCATGTAATTTACGGCTTCTTGTTAAATACCGGTGTGCGCCTGGCATGCAGAAATTCACGTAAACAAAAGATGAGCTATGTGCTTTATGACGCGAGAAGCTGAGCATGCTTCTCATGTGCTAATGTCGGACTTCTGTGTGATGTTTACGTCCAACATACCATCACGGCTCTATTCCCCGATAGGTTAAGCAGAGGTGTACTGCATATGTGCATCCACCATTATATTAAGTCGTTCGCCGGTATATTTAAGTCTCATGTAATAGGGGGCGAGCCTATTGCCATTAACAAGGCACAAATTCAAACTCCGAGCTGCCACTGAAAACATTGAAAAACCCAATAAAACATGCCGACGAACTATGGGGTCTACGTTAGTACACCTCTGCCTAACCTTTCGGGGAATACAGGCGTGATTGTTGCAATGTTTATCCGTTGGTATTCTATAAGAGTAGCAGATATGCAGCTTACACATACACTCTAAATATTTATGCGAAAATCAAACACCCTATTAACTTTTGTGATTTTATGCGAAAGTACTCATATATAAAAACTCGCTAACTATAACGCAAATGTCTCTTACATAAAACGAATTGGCTAAAGAACTAACTATAAATCGTGGCAATGCTGCCAGTCTTCTGGGCACCTTCCCGGACGACAGCGATGCCGAGGAATACTTTGACGCTTAGTCACGCCTCTGTCTTTTAGATGTATATATGTAATATAGCTTTTTTTACGTTCATGTATTTTATGTAAATAACATAACATACCATCACGCCTGTATTCCCCGAAGGGTTTGACAGAGGCGTACTTAATGTACACCCACAGTTCGCCGGTATGTTTAGGTCCCATGTTAAAGGGGGCGAACCTATTGCCATTCACCGGGCATAAATCCAGACTCCAAGCTGCTACTGAGAATTTCATAGAAAAACCCAATAACACTTTGCTCGGCCTGGGGATCGAACCCAGGACCTCTAGTGTAGCAGTCGCGCTTGGGACCACTAGACTAATGAGGCAGTCAGTTTTTTATGGAAATTGTTTTTATTAATAGTTTTCTTTAAAGTATTAGTTAATTGTTTGTCAATTATTAAGATAAATAAATTTTTACTCCCACTATAAAACCATGACCACATTGAATGCAGCGTTTTAGCTATGCATCACAGATGCTGTTAATAGTCACTTGCGTTTACAACCGCTGTTTGTCTGAAACCGAAAATCTCTACGCCCATCTTGGACTAAACTTGTCAACCGAACGAAATGTTTTAAGTGCACTTTTATTATGCATACCGCTGAAATGTGGAATGCGCTTCCTGAATGGGTCTTCCCCGATATATATAATCTGGGTGTCTTTAAATCACAAGTGAATCGGTTTCTTCTAGACGCAGAAATTGCAGACTGGCGGTCAAGCGTAAGGTTATCATAAATAAAAAAAAGTTTTATTATAAAAATGCCAATTCCAATTTTTAAAAGATGGTAGAACTGCTGCTGGAGTACTTCTGGGTGGTACATACCCAGGCATAACCGAATATTCTGCAATAATGCGTTAACATTCTTGTGTTATAGTTTGTCGGGCAATGTAGCCAGTGACATTACTGGTCAAATGAGGTGTCAAGTTAACAACGCTCTAGTGATACTACTGGTGTTGCTCCGGTTGCTGACGTCTATAAGCTGATTGCCGAATCAAGCAGCCCGTTTCCACCTTATCACAGTAAAGGACAATAGCATCAAAAGTGACCAATCATAAGAGAACCTACATAATTATGTAGATAAATCTCGACGCTGATTGGTTATTTTTCATTTTGCTGGGCGTATTTTGGACACGATTTAATAGGTTTTTGAAGCATTTCCATTTTTGCTGTCGTTTAGAAACTCAATCTTTCCTTAAATAGATAATTTAAGTTTCGCGAGAAAAAAGATTCTGCGCAGGCGCCGCAGCCCGTTATATGAGTCAACCTTCATGGTCGTAGCAAAAGATAACTAAACCAATGTTTGAACACTCAAGAGCTTTAGAGCTATTTCACATATTCTAATCCCACGATTCATATTCTTATGTCAATATAATTCTTAGAAAACACAGATCTGCAATCAAGATGTCTTAATAAATAATGAAACCATGTTCCATTGGATCGTGAAATATTTATTGCTTATAATAAAGTAATTGTTCGTAATACATATAATTTGAAGCAATTTACAACTTATTCGATGTCAACATAAATTCTACATTTTGGGTTTTATTAAAACATCATAAACCAAAAAAAAACCGCAACTAATTTAAGTCCCACGGGTCTTTTTTGGTTACAGTTTCGCCATTGACGAGGTTAATTGGAGAAAATCTCTCAGACATGCAGGTTTACTCACAAAGTTTTTAAATAATTCTATGAAATTCTCAGTAGCACTTCGGAGTGTGGATTTGTGCCTGGTTAATGGCAATAGGCTCGCCCCCTATCACATGGGACCTCAACATAAAGGCGAACTCTGGGTGTACATTAGTACACCATTACGGGGTGGGTGTACATTAATACACCTCTCCGCAGTGGGTGTACATTAGTACAGCTCTACTGGGTGGATGTTACATTAGTACACCTCTGCCTAATTAGAGAAATACGGGTGTGATCGTATATCGTATATTATGTTATGTTACGTACATAATAATGAAAATTCCCATGATTTCGAAAATTAAAACGTGTTAAACGTTATACTATGCCTTAACAGACCATAGAGTTACAGACAAGGTAACTACCTAGCATTACGTACCTTAAGAAAAATCATACAAACCAGAACAAAACGGTTTTCATAAGACCCAGTCATATTCCATCAAAAAGAAATGATAAAGAAAACATTCAAATCCGTAAGCTCTGATAGTCGACGATAATAGTATCAGGAATTTGTGACGTCAGCCCGTCATCACACGCCGGTAGGCGGCACCCATTCTTTAGATAGGGTTGTCATGATAATTAAAATAATTATCATTTTTGTTCATCTTCATCTAACATTGAAGGAGGCTTTCGCGCAACGTTGGGACTGTGGAGGATTTTTTTATAATAAAAACTACGGTACCCACCGATCAGAATACAAGTTTATTGAACAACTAGCTTTTTGCCCGTGACTTCGTCCGCGTGGAATAGTTACTTTGTTCCATATGAACTTTCATCCCCTATTTTAACCCCTTGGGGGTAGAATTTACCAAAATCCTTTCTTAGCGGATGCCAACGTCGTAACATCTACCTGCATGCTAAATTTCAGCCCGATCCCTCCAGTGGTTTGGGCTGTGCGTTGATAGATCACTATGTCAATCAGTCAGTCAGTCACCTTTGAGTTTTATATATATTTAAATATAGATAAATTTGTTTTTATTACGGAGTCCCATGTTGGGCGCCAATAGTCACGATGACTAAAATAAAACACATCTATAAAAAAACTCGTGTAGGTAATCAAAATTATTAGAAGTAGGTAGTTACTATTAATTTTCCTTTAAAAAATTTCGGAAGATCTCTCAAAGCTTACAATAATAATACCGTTTACAAGATTTGTAGTAATCAACCAAAAAATAAATGATAACATAACCTACAATTTTAATATTTTTTATACAATTTCGTCGTCCCTGATTGCTCGATAATCCACGATAGAGTAAGAATGATAAACCAAGGTCATTTCCAGGCAATAATTATGTACACAGATAACAATAATACATTACAATACACATACCAACTATTAAAAAAAACAAAGATGTCACTCACGACTCATAATCGTAAACTGTGTAATAAAATAAAATAAATTAGGGTGAGATGACCAGTTGTTGGCTGACCGCCAGCGCGCGTTAAATCTGTTGATAAAATGATTTATTGCCTGTTTAGAATTCAAATTATTGTCGTTTAGTTAGTAACCACGGGTGTAGCGAAACTAATTGAGTTTTATAAAAAATAATTGTACGTAATTGCGATGAGCTTCGATATGTATTAGATTGAAGTTAACGACACAGTCGCGTGGTATTTTCACATGTATTTTACATATTTTACATGTAAAAACACTACGCTACTTAGATTTAGAGATCTAATTTTATGAATAAAATAAATAAATAATAATGAATAAGCCCGCGTTTAACCAATTCCGAATACATCACCGTTAAATTACTCTACAGTTAAATTCATACAAATACCGTTCCATTTTTAGGGCCGATTTTTCCATCACCTGATAACTCTACCAGAGGATTAAATCTAATATTTTTGACAGTTTTTGTATACAAAATCTGTCAAACGTCAATTTTATTCTTCTGTTAAAAGATATGTAACGATTGCAAAATCAGCCCTTAATTTATTCTATAGTAAAAAAAAATATTTTATATTAAAGTAGTTCTTTACTTTACCTGGGCTTACTCTCAATTAACATTACATAATTAAAAATAAAACATTTTATACGAGTGCAATACAATTAAATCCAAGTGACCTGATAACCTAGGCCAGCAATCGGTGTATTCACCTGAAGATAAATCAGCATATCTACCTATTTACTGATTACGCTTGACTCATATTAGACAAATTGCCATTAATTTTTTAATATTTTGAAAAACTACTGCAATAACAAATTTTGTAGTCCGGAGTACGCGCGAAATATTTGCGTAGGTTGAATAGAACTTATATTTAGATCCGCACTACAAACCAGACAGGACGTCGCTGTACGATAACTGAGAGAATTAATTAGGTACTTTAGTAGTAGCTATAGCTGTAAATCGTTTTTTTACTATATAAATTTTCCGTATTACCCGAAGAGTTAGGCAGAGGTCCCTATACTAATGTACACACGCAGTTCGCCGGTATGTTTAGATACCATTTAATAGGGGGCGAGCCTATTACTCTTAGGACAGAATTCCAATCTCCGAGATTCTACTGAGAATCTCATAGAAAACCCCCGAAACACTGCTAGACCTGGGAATCGAAACCAGAACCTCAAACGTAGCAATCGCGCTGGGAAAGTTTCGATAAATATAAATCTTAGGGAATTAAAAAATCGATCTCAGACTGGATTCGAACCTGCGTCTTGCAGTTCACAAAAGAGTAACGACGCTTTAGCCAGCTAAGCTACTAAGATCATTGCCTGTAACATCGAATTTCTCCTCCACATTGTTCGTCTAATGACGTCAGTGATGGTAGAACTCTACTGCTGAGTCATCTTGGAAGAAACCATCGTCTTGCCAAGTAATCTGCAGCTAAGCAATAATGTGCAAACATTATTGTGTTGATTAAGAGCCACGAGCCCCTGAAGAAAAGACCACTAGTGCATCTATTTCTGGAAAGCTGAAGAAGTCAAATTTATATTTTGAACCCATAGTGATGCTTCGCCCACATTCATGAATATATTGTTGATTCAAATTCACAGTTAAATTGCTTAAGGGTCCGGCGGAGCTTGAATTGCTCACAAAAACGTAATACCAGGTAATATTCTATCAAATTATGATACTATTTGGATTTGGATACCGTTAATCTAGGTTCCTACGGTACTATTTCGTTTACTACTATTATTATTATTAAAAGCCCGTAGTGTCCCACTGCAGGGCAAAGGCCTCCCCACTCTCCTTCCACTTCTCTCTGTCTATTGCTCTTAAGGACCAGTCTTTTTGAAAAGAGTCCAGCTCATCCCGCCATCTCCGTCTGGGCCTGCCGCGTTGGCGTCTGCTATTAGGTGGAACCCATTGGGTTGTCAGTTTGGCCCATTGTTCGTCTGGCATGCGGCAGATATGACCAGCCCAGCTCCATTTCAGCGTGGCAGCTTTCCGAGTGACGTCTGTTATTTTCGTCTTGGAACGGATGGTTGTATTCCTAACCCGGTCAATAAGTTTTATACCCAGAATACTCCGTTCCATTGCTCTCTGACAGACCCCGAGCGTGGACCTCAGCTCTTCTGTCAAAGACCATGTTTGAGAACCGTATGTGAGAATGGGAAGAATGCATACGTCCATGAGTCTCCGCTTCAGGGATAGAGGCAGATCACCCTTCATAAGATCCTTTATGGTCCAATAGCTCTTCCAGGCATTTTCTGTGCGTCTTGCAACTTCTTTGTTCTGTCTTGCCTGGAATGAGACTATTTGACCCAGATAGATATACTCATGGACATACTCAATCTCTACACCCTCCATTTCTATTCTGTGATGCGCACTATTCGTCATCAACTTAGTCTTTGACATGTTCATCCGGAGTCCGACCTCGAGGCTTGCCTTGCCAAGATCGTTTAGCATTTGAGCCAACTCGGCGGCTGAAGACGAGAAGAGAACAATATCGTCGGCGAAACGGAGATTAGATAATCTCCTTTCCCCGACCATAATGCCAGCCTCCTTCCAGCCAGCTGCCAGCTTCCTGTACACTTCCTTCACTTCCTTCGTCTACTACTACTTCAATGAAAATTTTAAGACCGGAAAATCGTTCACTAAACTTGGTAAAGTTATCAAGAATTGCATTTGCTTACATTTATTTCCAGTGAAGTATTTGGGATGAAATGGTGGAGTAGGAACCTAGATTAACGGTATCGGAATCCTAATAATAACAGAATTTGATAAAATTGAGTTACGATTTATTTCGGTATTACGTTTGTAAGAGAAATTCGGTCCGCCGGTCTCTTAATTCGCTGTTTTACATAACCGTTAGCTGTTTTACAAGTTTATTACAATTACTGAATTTTAACACGCAATCCAACTGCGACATACAGGATTTTTTTTTATGGAATAGAGGGCAAAAGAGCAGTCGGATCGCCTGATGGTAAGCGATTACCGCCGCCAGGGACACCCGCTACACCAGAGGAGACACAAGAGCGTTGTCGGCCTTTTAAAAAGGAGTACGCTCTTTTCTTGAAGTTTTGTTTGAAGGATCGTGTTGTTTGAGTCGATATTTCGGAAAGAATCCGTCATAACTTCACCTTCCTTGGTGTTATGATCCATAGTGTATGCACACGTCAAAAAAGGAGAACTAATCCTATATCCATCTACGTACCTACTTTAATTAAGAAATAATTATTAGATAAGATTGATAGCTTCACATGATCCCATCGGACGTGACGTAGTTCTAACCGAACTGTGGGTGTCAGACTGCATACCACAGCCTAATCCTCCGGGAATTATTTTCAGATAAATCTTACGTACATCGTAAGATTATAATTTGTTATACAGAGTGCTAAGTTTAGAAACATCAGTGTTTTTTCTCTAAATTCTGGCTATCGCAAACCAGTATTAAATAGCTGAAATATAGAGCCGACTTGGATTCGTCTTTTAATTAGGAAACCATCCATCGTAGTGGGCAATGTCATGAATCCCATGTCCGTGACAATAGGGTAAGGGGGGGGAAGTAGTAATGTAAAAACGAGCACCAAGGCCGAGCCTCGAGTAACGCTCATGAAGACTCAAACCTTCAACGCTCAAGCGCTCAAGTCTCACGAGTGTTAAAAGTTGGGACTATAATGCTTGAGCATGCAACTCGACCGTTATAGTCCAAGCTCGTGAGACTTGAGCGCTTTAGCGTTGAAGGCTCATGAGCGTCGACTCAACGAGTTAGGCCGACGCTAGGCCTCAGTGCTCGTTTTTACAACACTAAGGCAAGTGCGGTTTTTAGTTTTAGTCGTCATGAGTCCGACTTAGCCTGCTGAATTCCCAAGTGGCAATGCAAAATTCATCATACGAAATTGGTTGGAAGCTTGCGATGACTGCTATGCGTAATAGGTACCTACATGTCTGCAGCGTTAAACTGTAAACATTCAGATTTTCGCGTACACACCACTTAGCCGAAAATAGCGCGTTGCGTAAAGTAAGCTGTGTACACCATGGATTCTGGGGGCCTACCACGAAAGTCGGACACCGAAACTAACTATCGAAACGAAACAACGACGCACAATGACATTTCGATTATATACTAATAGTATTTACTTACTAAATGTCAAGTATTGTAATATTTTTTATTAAAAGAAAACCGACTTTGAGGAAAGGAAAGAAAGGAACAGGGAGAGGAAGCATTTTGAGGTTTATCTTCAAAACCAACCAAATTTTATATAAACCAACTAGGCAATACATACTATCAGATAAAAAAGAATAATTTTGGTGAGGGCAGAGGGGGATAGCTCTGCCCATTTCCCATAAAACGTGTGTTAATATAGAATTTGTATGGCGCTTTGGACTGTGACGTCACTAACCACTATAGTACGCTCTAGCATAAAAATATAATGCGTATAACTTCCTTATTTTTGAACCAATGTTAATTTTGTTTTTGTAGATCGGTTTTATTTAGGGTAAACATACGCAAACGCAAAATACGCGTCTTGTCGTGTAGAATTGGAGATGCAAAATAGCGCATGATACGGTAGATACCATACCATAGGGTAAACATTTTTATGGGGCAATAAAAATATACAGTCAATTAACCTATTTAGCCAAAGCCATTGTTCTAGGTCAGAGGTCGGTAAACTTTTTAGACAAAGAGCAAATTGCCGGAAACATATCGATTTTTCAGAAGCTCAGAGACTATTAAGTCAATTATAACGATTTGTTACTAATTGGTAAAAATTAGTGCTTTCGTAAAAATCGTGCCTGTAGCAAGTCTTGAGATTAACAAAATGCAATATGTGTGAAGCTGCACAGAGGATACGCTGTGTTTTGAGTTCGAAAGAAAGACAATTATTTGGCCTGCGTTATTTACGAAATATTTGATCTCATTTCCATCCAAAAAAAATTTTTTAAGGGGATCTTGAAGTGCCGCTTCTGATCCGTGAGCCGCGGTTTGCAGACCCCTGTTCTAGGTACCAAAATATTTCAATAAAACGCGACCCGGAAGCTTATCATTAAGAGCATACCGTCTTCATACTCGTCTGAATCTGCCCACACGCACTATCTTTCAAATTGTGTCATACATAGTGAACCGCTTAAAGCTTAACATTACCCGGATTCCACTTATCTAAACTAGCTCTTCAAAATTAATGCTTATTATCAGAGACCTAAATAGATTGTTAAAGCCGTAGTCTTCATTTTCAACAACTCTAATCGCCGTCTAGATATATGCCATGAAAATTGGGAAGAAGTAACGCGTAAAAGTGAGTGAGTGATTGGGGCAATACGGTCTGAAGAATAGTTCAAGAGGTTTATCAATATAGAATATTGATCATTGAATATTATTTTTTGCGTTAGCAATCTTTGTTCACTTTAGTCCAAAAATAATATAGTAATGATCTTTTTGTGATATAGTTCTTTTAAGAGCTTGAATGAAATAATCAGATGTCATATATTTTTTTCATCATTACGGTTATACATCTTCCTTATTTATTTAAGCAGTAAATAAGACACAGAGTACCGTTCACTATGAACACGTACCTACCTAATTTATGAGTATACATTTTTAAATCTCAGCTGAAATACGAAGATTACCGACACATAAAATTTACAAAACTGTAATCTATAAAACAGTCTTATTTATCTTGCATTTAAAACAGGAAGTACTTAAAAAATCGTATCACAGAAAGTGTTGAAAATGAATCAGCATTATCAAATTTAATTAATAAATGAACACAGTAACAGCACTATAAAAATACCATTAAAATTATAAGACTAGGAATAAAAACTCAAGTGATATGAAAATGTCGAATAACATAAAACAGTGAATAACATTGTGAGTTATTCAAGTGATTAGTGTTGTGAAATAGCGGAACTATCATATTATTATGTCTGTGTGGCTCACGCTGGTGAAAAGTTCTCATTGGGGCCTTGGATGCAACCCTAGACCTGTCTTTGTAAGTATGTGTGTTCGCGCGAGTAAAATCACAACTGATTTTGCGAATTCAGTATAGAAAATAATAATAATATACATAATGCATAATACATGCACTTTTGTATAGAACAGCAGATGTTTTTGCTGCATTTTTGATGCAGGCGCGAAATATGATTGATTACCTACTTAGTATTTGCCGTACACCATGTTCTTTTATGGTGCGAAAAATCCTCCTGATACAGTGAAGAACACAGTATGATAAAATGTTGTTTGGATTACGATTTAGGTTGGTATCTATTACGTAGGCAATTCACGCTCCGCCGGACCTTTAAGTACTTTCTTAGCTTGAATCGGATTTATAAATTGGTAAACGAAATGGGATACACGCTAGTACACACTCATTAAGTCTGCGCCGAAAGGACCAAGGAGATACGCAGTATTGCCAAACCATAAAAAGATTTTACAAAATATCTGCCTCTCTTGGTGTTGCCAACAACTATAATTTTCCCTCTTTTTATCTACAGCTTCAAGTGAGGAACTCTCGGACGGAGTCGACGGAGGACGACAAGCGTAGTGATGACAGCCGACCACTCAGCCACGCCTCTGATTTTAGCCGGGACAATATACGTAAGTTACCCACAGTAATTGTGAACAAACTGTCATAGGACTTCCTGGCAACATCGTCATCTTTACGTTGATAATCGCTAAAGGACAGGGAAGACAGAACTTTTTAAATTATTCAAGAAATATATATGTATATATATAATTAATATCATAGGTGAATTTATTCTTGGAATCGAATAAAATGTATTTAAGTAGTAAGTACCTCTGTATATAATAATAAAAATCATTATAGCTTGGACCTTACTCCCGATACGGAGGAGAACCTACTAAGTATTTGTTATATTAAAAAAAAAACTGAAACGGAGTGTGGTCACTCCTAAAATCATTTGTTTACTCTTTTTTTATGAATGTGTAGTATGTAGTATAAAAATGTAAAGAAATATGTACAGTCAACAGCACTTCAATTTACCACAAACCGTCAAATTTCCCCAATGGATAATAAACTCTATTATTTGGAGATTACATTGAAAATCGATTGAGGAAATATGACAGTTTTGAATACCATAAATGTGCAACAATAAATAATAATCAACCCATTAAACTATCCCACTGCTCGGCACGGGTCTCCGCTCAGAATGAGAGGGGTTTAGCTCCACCACCATCCTACTGCGGGTTGACAGACATCACGTGTCTGAGGCATGCAGGTTTCCTCAAGATGTTTTCATTCACCGTTTTTGCAAATGATAAAATTAATCATGGATTACTCACGCTATCACTGCTGTTTTTTAAAAGTATATATTATTAAATCAACGTATTCTTGTCATAGTGTCGCTCAGCAATGCCCCGCGTCGCAGTCGGCGCGTGGTCGCCCCATACAGCGATTCGCAGCGCCCCCTCACGCGGTACCTGCCGGTCGACAGAGACGACTTCGACCTGCGCCGACACGTCGAGTCTGCTGGTGAGTGACATAGCATTTATTTATACGGAGTCGCCTTTATGATGAACGCGAATCTAAAATTAATAAATCTATGTTCTATCTTTAAAATGTGTTAAGAAAACCCTGGTATTGTTAGGTATCGAGATCTGGTTCTATTTATATAATCAGTTTGTCAGAGTCACGGGCAGACTGACATTTTCACACACACCTTTCATTATACAAGAGAAAAAGTCTCCGAAAAAAAATATATTTTATGACGAAGAAACTGAAATGGCAGTACTTACTTAGGGTGGCAGTGACACCGACCCTGGGTGCCAAACATACCCTCCATAATGGTGTTATCACATTAAAAAAAATTGATAGATTTTAGGGTAATTGCGGCAGTTTGGGTACGACAATCGTGAATATTAAACTTCATTACATCATTGAAATAAAACTACTTTTTACGGATTTTATCGCGTTGTAATGATATTATTTAATTCCCGACGTTTCGGATCCTTTACAGCATCATCCATTAAATAATTTAATGAAGTTTAAAATTTTAAATTAATTTTCATGAATATTTAATGTTTCATAATTTATTTGGTGATGTGATTGGGATACCTATATGTCGGATCGGACAGGTTTTTAACATAGTATATAAATAAAAATTAATCACCAAAATATATGTACCTACGCATAACTTCCGAACGACTGCATCAAATGGCATAATTCTTTTATTTTTGTTGAAAGTTTTTTTTTAAACCATGAAAAGTGAAAATTGTCACAAGCGAAGCTACGCACGGAACGCTGGCTATAAATAATGAATGGTTGCAGGTCACCAGATCGAGGTGTGTCCGTACGTGACGGTGTCGCCGACGTCGTGTCGCGGCTACCTGCACAAGCTCGGCGCAAAGTTCCACACATGGTCCAAAAGGTAACAAAACCACAACTACCCTCCTCTCAACATTTTTGGAAAACCTTGCTCCGGTTTTTTTTTTATAACACTAAGGTGGCAAACAAGCATATGCCCCGCATGATAGTAAGAACTAGAATGTACCTAAAGAACTAGATTTAACATACCCTTACGACTATATTCCCAGAAAGGTTAGATTGTTTTATATCAATGTTACCCACACTAGACAGCAACATAATTAGAATAAAATAGCTATTAAGTTAAAAGGTTAAAAAGTAAAACCGCCATCAAAAACAAAAATTATGTTATCTGCAAATCAGTTTCAGTGGCGAGTAGAATTGTACGTGGGTAGAGGTACTGAGAAAATGCCATTTTGTTTCAAACGTTGTGATCGTATCTGCACCAAATTTGGATGAGACAACCTCGGGAGTATACTCTTTCATAATTTTTTTTTGAAAAACAAAAAAGAAACAGACCAACATCCATTTTTTATATTTTATCTGTATTTTACGGAGCTTGTCTCAATAAATGTGTCTTCCTTTCTTTCTTCTTCTTTCTCCATTTTTAAGTCTTTTAACTAGGGATGAAGATCCGATGATGTATTGATTAATGTGCATTTATCTCGACTGAACCACAATATGTTATTTTCGCAGGTGGTTCGTTTTCGACAGAGAAACGAAAACGTTCGTCTACTACTGGGACAAGAGTGAGAAAAAGCCCAGGGGAGGAGCCTACTTCCAAGTAAGGATTTTTTAGTGTACTAAGATGTAAGATGACAAGCATACAAGCCGCCGGATGGTAAGCAACCGCAGCCTAAAGATACCAGCAACACCAAACCAACAGCTTATTTTACCTTAAATATTTGTTGCCAAAAGAGTCGTAAAAACGCACATGATTACGAACAATCAGAAGTGGTTGCCTTGGATACAAACTCGAGACCTTTGACTTGGCAGTCCAACGGTCATAGGCCTTTCAATTAAATAGCATTTTTTTTTATTTAATATATCACCACAGATCAGGACCACCCATGTTATGTTCATGCGCCAGTCCTACCAAAGACCTAAGTCACAAAAGCAATCCTTTACTTTCTACTCCCCAGGTCATTGAAGAAGTGTACTTAGACCACGGGAACACGTCTAAATCACCAAATCCGCTGACTACCTTCATAGTGAAGACGAGACAACGGCGGTACTACCTCATGGCGCCCTCTGGCGAGGCGGCGCGCATCTGGATCGACGTCATCTTCACCGGGGCTCAGGGGTACACCGAATACTTGGAATGAAATTTATGAGGGTAGTTAGAGAAAATGGTTAAAGAAATGTAGGCTCTATGACGTCACTTGTCATGGCCGTCAATTGACATATGTGTTTGTGACGTCACTTGACATGACCAATCCAAGACTTTAAGTAAAATTCTCGCTCCTTGTATGATTCTTCAGAGCATTTGTAGAATTTAAACCGACTGGCTGGAATAAAAAAACTATTCAAACTATATTCTACCATTCTACCAAAAAGTCTTTAATAATGACAACACAGATCGGCTTTCCCTTTATAATAAAGCGAAAAATATTTATGTTTTTTATTTTTGTGTTCATCGGTATTGAATATAGCAGTTATTTCGATCAATTGCGAGTGGAATTCTTTTATTTTTAATTACGCTTTATTATTAGGTGGTAAGTTGGTTTTGTTGATACACTTACAAAAAAAGATACAGATTTTTCCTGTCCGTTATAACAGCAGTTGCATGTTTTTCCGACCTTATTTACATTTAAGATAAGGCCTAAAATTGATCAAATGGCAAGATGGTAAATTATACAAACACATAGGGTGCCTAGAACGGTTCTAATGCCATATGAGTAGCTACGTGATACTGCCAAAAAAGGCTTGAATAAATATCATTGTATAAATATCATTAGTAACATCACCACATAAGGATTCTTACCTAAAAGTCACAAAATAATAGTACTTATAATAATATGTGAAGTAGAAACTCAATCAGTACCATAGATTTAAGAAGTTAAACATTAATTCTGTCAATTACTACTGTAGGTAAATATCAATTGAAGCCGGTAATTAAGCATAATAGCTAAATAGGTTCAAATAAAAAAGACGAACGGTTAAATCGCTAAAACATACGATTCTATACTTTTATTGGATACTAGATGTATCTAAAATAACGTAAAATGAATCGTGTTTACACTGAAATACGTCACAATCTTCAGTTGCGCCAGATATAATTATGGACATGGAGAATTTTTATATATTATTATTGTATACCTACACGACACAGTATTTTATCTATACATATATTTTGGTAACTATTTTAAATATGATGAAATGTAATGTCTCGATTTTAGCAATAAAATCAATATCAACATTGCCCGGTTATTGCAGATGAGTGCCACTTTAACCAGTTAATGTCGATATTTACCAGATAATAATTAAAAGTGCCAATTTTACACTCGTATTACATAATACGGCAGCTATTTTTTTAACAATTATACAAAATCGGATGAAATCGGTGCCTTGTATAAGACTGAAATATACAAAAAATAAATTAAAATTGTCATACTTTTTATTACAGATGCTTGCATGGTAATATATAGATTTTACTATGTTTAATTAAATTAATGAGTGTGATTTTGAAATAAATTACGTTTTATTCCAAATATATTTTATGTAAGTATGCGTTTTCAAAGTGTTATTAAAAGTGATTTTGTATGTATTTATAATGTTAAATTATATGTACCGCATAAATTTTTTATGTTTCTAAAAAGGTAGAAATGTGTTTTTCGCCTCTGGCAACCAATCTTACTTGTGATCTCAAATGTGGGTAGTTTAATTTCAGGATATTAGACTTTGATAATAGTGGCTATAGTTAATATTTAATCAACAATACTGAGGTTTGAGATCCCGAATAAGATAAATATTGTACTTATAAATTAGACTTTTATCTTCCGAAGACTAATATGCATTTTAAAAACCCCAATGGTAAAAAAGTACATGATATTGCTGGAGAGTTTTCTTTTTTGTGGGCGAGTCCTCATAGGAATTGAAAAAGGATTGTGTCCGAAATGCTTCTATAAATATATTATTTGGTGCAAATGATGCCATTTAGTTGCCAGAAAAGGAACTATTTTATTAAATTGGTACTTCAATCCCTGATAAAGCCATCAGGATGGTTTGAAGCTAAATATTTGCACGCTTAATGCAATCATGTTACCGTTTAGTGTATAGTAATCAAATAAATAAATTTTGAAGTCGATCGCGGGCTTATTATGCATGCCGCTTTTTTAGTAGAAATAGCCAAAACAAAATTAGGTTTGCAACACTTTGGTCTGGCTAACCAATCTTTTATATATGACAGCTATAAACGCTGGATACTTTTTTAAGTTACTAATTATAACTAATGAAATTATACTAAATTACCGTTTTATGTAGTAATTATTAAGTACAAAATTGTGATTACTTATCGAATCGTATTACCAGTGTAAAAAGTCGATTTATAGATTTGCAACATATTTTCTTGCGTAGATTAAAGGGCTGATACCAATTTTATTTTAGTTTTAAGGTAAATAAATCACATTGTATTATTAACCCAATGAATTAAAGTTCATTTTATCGTAACCCTGATTTCATTTATGCGTATCATCGTCCTGAAAGTTAAATAGTTCTGACGCATTTCCTTGTCATAGTACTTCAATATATTATTCCTTTTTGCATTATAATCGGATCAATACTATAGCAAAATAATCGTATGTGACAACAATTTATATATCAATCGTATATTATCTTCTAAGACTAGAGACCTGGGAGCGTTGGCGTAATAGTCTGTTGCAGTGCTATCATCAAATCCGCCTTAAAGCACTCCAGTCAGCTCAGAATTCATCAGAGGTTCATAGTTAGACAGAGTTGCCGTGCCATGCATGACAAAACACCGTGTCTAAAAACATGATTTGTCAGAAATCGCGTTCCTTCACATTCAGAAATCTTTATAATTTTAGAAATAAGTACAGTGTTTATTGCATTTAGATTTCTCGCTGTTTTTAAAACTTAATAAAAAAATTAATTGCCGTCCAATGGAAACGTGTGCGAAAAAGTGATTACTTCGTGTTAGCACAAAACTATCCGCAATCAATTTCACTTCATCGACAAAGTTGAATATCGTTACATTTCATTAATCGATGCTTTTTACAGCACTATTATTCATGTTCAAAACAATTCGGAAAACTCCCAAAATAGCTGATTTAACTACCTAAACCGATTCCATTGAAAACTGTACATTGAATTAATTAGGTTATAGCTAATGTAAAAACAACGAAAATATCCACTGTAACTCAACTTACCGATAGAAGCTAATGATTTTGGCATCATTTTCCATTCGAGATGAATGCTACATTAACGATACATACGGAACTTAAGTGTTCCATTGTGTTTGACAAAAAATATATTGGCTCTATTTCTTTTTGTTACACTAATAACGCTATTGAAAAGAATAGGACGAATATATTTTTACTCAATTTAAGCCTCCATCTTCCTTAATCTGTGGAAACATGATACTTTGGCGCCATTCATTTATAATAAGTAAGACGATTTATGGGGCAAGATGGTCAACCATGTCTTATTTTTTCTTACAAGGGGGTGAAGATTACAAAAATCCGCTAAATTATGGTGTACCTAATTTGAAAAAGCCCGAGTGTGGAGGCGTGCCCTCGCATGCGTCTAAATAGGTAATGGTATTTCTTGGAAAAATAAAAATTTAAACAACAAACGTGTATTAATTTTTTCCTTAATTTTTTTTTATTTATTTCAACCAAATTTACAACATCATTACAGGCAAACCCAATGCGATATTGTAGCTAACTAATACTAAATCTTAAAGAAATTTGCATTATATTTTATAATAATAAATAATAAAAAGTGCTCTAATTGTGAATTCTCTCAAAACTCAACAAAATAGGTCCAACTGCTCTGTTATAATGTTAAGAGTGATCACATCGCGAGTTTGATCGCTCTTTAAATTCTTATGTAATAAATTTTAAACAGGGTTCGGCCAATTCTTATTTTTACTTACATAGGGGATGGAAGGGGGTTCAAGATGAGCAAAAATCGTCTTACGTAATAAATAAATGGCGCCCTTAGAGTACCTATAGTATTTTTTTATACCACTAAGGTGGTAAACAAGCATACGGCCCGCCTGATGATAAGCGGTTACCGTAGCCTATGGACGCTTGCAACACCATCCGGTATCACCGCCGCGTTGCCGACCCTATAAAAATCGTTTCACACCCTCTTAGTAGGTATAGTTAGTGTGTAAGCCCACAGTGCGTCTTGCGACCGTTCGTCGTAACGTGAGTGAATGGCTTGCTTTTAACATAGGGATGGGCAAAAATATCAATATATCTAAATATCTATATTTTCTTAAAAAATATCCCTTTAAATGGTTGATATTTTTCATCCACGATATATATTTATTGGAAAATCAAATTTGTTTTTTTTTTATATATATATCATTATATTTTTTTCATTTGCGTATCCCTTTTATACATTCCTTGACGTTTGAATTTGACATATTTCTGGCATTGTCAATGTCAGTGTCAAACAAGCAAGTGTATATCATTCACGATTCCGATTCATTGCTATTCATTTACCAATTTCACAATCACCACCAATAATATCGAGTGGATACGGAGTTGGTTTGCGAAAAGATTCAGTAAGACAAATAACGAGAATAATCAAATTATACTTGCCTCCTCCTAGATCCTACTTACCGAATTCTACGTAAATATAAATTTCAGCAAACTCGGTTTAAAAGTGCTAAGGGAAAACGCGACCTAAATATGGAATTTTTCAAGAAAATCCAGCAATTCTTCAGCTACTGGTACTTGCGTTACCTTCTAGTGACGGAACTGTACATGGTTGATACCTGGGAGCAGATTACTGTGCGTATCCTTTTCAAAAGTGCACATAAATATCTATGTGAAACTTTTCCATCTTCTGTAAGTTATTCCGACCGATTTTTCTACTGTAATACTATAGAAAATAGGGTAAACTATGATTTATTTTTCTGTTCTATAAAATAACCCATTAATTGGAAAATCCATACAATATTATATTATTATTTACATTACATGGGAATGTATTTTGTATCTATGTTGTGTTTAAGAAGCAAGATAGTGACCTTATTAATTACACTATAAATTAGCAATGCTAATTAATGTTAAAACGTTTTTAACACTTGATTATGCTTAATTTAAAGAACAATGAGGTCAGTTGAAAGACATAAAAATTACAAATTAAGATTAAGATACAAATTAAAAATACTTAGTTTGTTTTTTCAAATATTACTAGTGATAGGTGGAACATCACAAACTAAATGATAATTATAACCATCCTATTCATCAACATGAAACCATTTTTTTTTATGGGATAGGAGGGCAAACAAGCAGACGTGTCGCCTGATGGGCATCACCATAGGAGTCACGAGTGTGTTGCCAACCTTTTAAAAGGGGATTGGGCCTCCGGTAACCTCTCTCATTCGGTGAAACACAACATAAGCGTTGTTTAACGCCGGTTTTCTGTGAGGCCGTGGTATCACTCCGGTCGAGCTGGCCCATTTGTGCCGAAGCATGGCTCCCATGCCATTATACATATAATGTCCCACTTTTGGTCACACTTCCATCCGTCATCCTTTCAGAATGGTTACATAGTCCACAAAGCGGGTTATTCCCAGTTGCTCCAAATTAATTATTAATATTTAATTTCGATTATGGTAATGATTTTAATTAAATGATATATTTTATTATTAAATGTACATTAAAAACCACGGAAAAAACCTTTTACGCATCACTTGGAAGACATATTTTTATAATTTACCATGTTTATAATAACCAAAATTAAGTAATATGGGATTTATTTCCCATTTGCCACCAGTGGTGGCATCGACGGTGGGGGTAACTGGAATAACCTGCTGGCCTAGTGTGTTAGTAGATAACATCGGCAAGTCGAGAAAATCTCAGGCATCCAGGTTTCCTCACTTTATTTGCTGTCACCATTTAATGTTTGAATCATCCTATTACTTATTTCCAATTGGAAACAAATTACTCTATCTCCCATATTTCAGCCTGATGAAAAATTATTGCTCCATCTATCTGGAAGGTCGTGGTGTCTTTATGTATGAATCTAGCACCATTCAATACTTTCTACCTACACCTACAGGAGTAGGGTAGTAGTAAGTTGTCATGTATATACATTTTTTTATTTAGCATTGGGATGGTGGTGTACTCAAAGGCGCTATGGCACTTTCTTTGAAAGGGCATTTCAGACATTGATCTGCATTGCATAATAAATACCATCATATCACAATAATAACAAGCTCCAAAGTAACATTCTGTCAGATTTTAAACCACATACAAACAAACAAAGGCATAAATAAGGAGATTCCTTTCACTTTCTCCGATACTTTCATTCCACTGACAGTTTGAAACTGGTTTTGATCAGACATTTTCAAAGCTATTATTAAGACTAATAAAACTTCAAGTGTGCCACTTTTTAATTTGGAAATGTAGATAAGGATTGACAGACTTGCCAAAACTGTATCCTCTCAATAACTTTGAAATTTTCTTTCTCTAAAAGAGTTCTTCAGAGCTTAGATTTATGAAAAGTTATTACATTAGACGATTTTTACCTGTCTTTGATCCCCTCCACCCTCTATGTAATAAAACATGAGAATCCCTCCTGTTTAATATTTATTACATGAGAATCAAAGGAAAAAAATATATACATTTGGTTTGTTTTAATTTATCAAAATAACACCATTACCTATACACATAAGATTTTTAAAGTATAATCTTAGCTTTGCTCATTTTTGCGATCTTATGTAAGAACTATCAAGTCTCCCTCCCAACCCCTTGTAAGAAAAAATAAGACATGGTCGACCCTCCCTCCTAAATCGTCTTACGTTATAAATGAATGGCGCCTAAACTGATTGTTACATTTTAAAGTTATTTATTTAAATACTAGCTGTTGCTTACCTTTGGAGGTCTCATTATAAAGCTCATGGAAGAGCTGTTTGAAGAACTGGGCGGGGATGAGTCATAGGCATGTAAGGGAAGCACTAAAGATCCCATTCGGTCGAAGTGCACTGTGACATTGCTGCCGCGGCCCTATATAAGATAAGATACCTTTGGAGGTCCTTCTCCAAGATCCAATCCATTTCTACTTACTTATATCAAAATTGGTTCAGCAGTTTAGTCGAAAAGGTAACAAAAGACAGAGAGACAGAGATACTTTCGCTTTAATAGTATTATTATGGATTAGACAGGCTTCCACTTAATAGTGATGGGGAAGAGTTTGTCCTTTCGAGACTTTATAAGATCTATTTACCTGTTAAATATATTCAATTACTATATAGGTAATTGTATTTAGTACTTTCCTTCCCTGAAGACTAACGTTAACGTGTTATCAGTTAGTAGGATAAGATTATCTTGAAGCATTACCCATAATACATACTTACTTATTTTATTTACTTAGTGATAGCATCTGACTCATTAGTCTTGTGGTCGTCATTTACGCGAGAGGTCCTGGGGGCCTTTACATATATACTTATTTAACAAAGGTGTGCAATAGTACACCACTGATAAATACGTCGGCGATACAGGTAACGGTTATTTAATGTTTAAAATAAGCGCTAAACTGGCATGTATGCAGTACAAGCTCTGGTCTTCCTTTTTCTTGCGTTTGTTGTTGAGGTCAATGCCCCAAAAAATGTAATGTAACTGTATGCTACGAACTTGTAACCTGTTTTAATATTTTTTAGTGCACCTGAGTCAGTGTAAAGCACAACTTTACCGGTTCATAAGCTATCAAAGCAAAATGCACTGTATTACTTTTTCGATCCAAGTGCGCTATTGCCGATTATTATTTTAATTAACGAGTGTCGAGTACTTATTGTCATCATTAACATATATGTAGTTGAGAAAAGGATATCTTTTCTCTGCTATAGAGGTTTCAGTAAAATTTGTCAAGAAGGTAGATCCTAAGGAATATAAGGTATATATATATAATATATATCTTTTAATTCAGAAAGTCCTTTGGGTTTTTTATGGGATCTGAGGGCAAACGAGCAGACGGATCGCCTGATGGTAAGCGATTACCGCCGCCACTACACTAATGAGGCAGTCAGCAGTACTTACCGTGGCTCGTCAAATAAAAATAAGATCCTTAACACCACACTCAGATATTCTCTTCGGCATAATCTTCATTCTATTCTGGTATTTCAACTACTCCATCATCGTCAGCGGCATCTCTCAGCTGAGAAGTTCAACATCACACGACGTGGAGCAGTTATGAGCCATTATGAACTAGTTCATGAACATAAATTATTATCTCCAGTTGAAAATGTATAGAAGGCTGATTCTGGTAATCAAACATATTTTTTAAATATAAGTAGTTCTGCAGGTCCCTGCAGTGGGACGATTACGGAAAAAAAGTACTTCCGAACTCATAAGACCCAACCTAAATTTAGTTCGATATATATAAATTAGGACCCGATGTATTAAAAATAGCTGCAAACAGTTGCGACCCAGGACTTTGATTGTAATGTCTGCCTAAATTTTATTTTACACTAAACTATTTCATGCGAAAAATATGTTGAAATAGAAACGCAATAACTTTCTAGATTCACTGTGACTAGATATAGAAAAATATGGATCTTTAAGGTCAATAGAACACATGTAACTATATCTTGATATGAGTTTCATGGCAGTTCTGTAATCTTCCAAGTTTAAAATGTGGTAATAATTGTGGCAATAATGAACCTATTCAAAGATTTTAAATTTTAAATAAATCTATAAGTAAATAAATGTAATCTCTCGGGCGAATCACATCGTTTAATAGTCATCGAACGTCACTTACAGGTAAGTTCGTTTGATTTTCTATTTCATGCGAAAAATATGTTGAAATGATTTGTCCTTTTTGGCCAGATTTAATATAGCGGGTTTATCAAACCGAAAAATAGGTTTATATAACGTGTCATAATTTTAGGTCGCTGGGTAGTAATTTAACCATTTTTAAATCTCTTTTGGGCCGGAATGTGTAAAATTTTTTGTCATTAAATTAGGTTGTTGGGCCTCACGAGGCTAATGTATACAGTCAAACTTATATTATATTTTAAATAAATCCCCTTATTCATCACTACATAGTATAAAACAAAGTCGCTGACGCTGTCTGTCCGTCCCTATGTATGCAAATTTGGCACACGCAGGCAAAGTCGCGGGCAGAAGCTAGTATTCAGTATTTAAATAATATGTTTCAAGAATTTTAATGTACGTGGGGTGTATAAACATAAAATATTATTACTAGCTTCGGCCCGCGACTTTGTCTGCGTGGAGTTCATAATTCGGTCCGACCTGGATAAAAAGTAGCCTATGTGTTATACCGGACTATAATCTATCTCTGTGCCAAATTTCATCCAGATCCCTTCAGCCGTTCTGGCGTGAAAGAATAACAAACATCCATACATCCATACACAAACTTTCACGTTTATAATGTTAAGTAAAGGATAGACCCATAGATATATTTCTATGGTCACAATTTCATGGTATTACCAATGAACTAGGTAGAATATTTTATTTTATCCTACAAAGTAAAAGTGAAGCGTGTAATCCTATGTTGTACTTTTTATGTGAAGTAACTTAAGTAATATAATAACATATAAGTATAGTAACTATGTACTGTAAGACAGGGTTTCTCAAACTGGTTCCAGGCCCTAGTTCCCAGGGAGTCCGTAGACATAACATGCCATCACGCCGGTATCCCGCGAAGGGTTAGGCAGAGGCGTACTAATGTACGCCCACAGTTCGCTGGTATGTTTAGGTCCCATGTAATAGGGGGCGAACCTATTGTCATTAATCGGGCACAATCCAGACTCCGAGTATTTCATAGAAAAATGCAATAACACTGCTCGACCTGGGGATCGAACCCAGGATCTCTAGCGTAGCAGTCGCGCTTGAGACCACTATACTAATAAGGCACTAGACTAATGATAGACAAAATAAAAATTAATTTGTTATACGTGGCCATTTTCATCTATTTTTAGGGATCCGCAACTTGGTAAACTCTAGAAAAAGGTTGGGAAACCCTGTTATAATTTCACATTGTCATTTAATTTCAGTTAGATATTATTATTTGTTTTGTTACTAATAATTCCATTAAGGATCAGGATTTCAGCGATCAGCTGAAAGCTGAGCCCGCGAAATTCAAATTTCAAGTGATTTTTCGCAGTTTGTAGGTCAATCACAAGTTCTAGATTCATGGTAGTGTTAATTGCGACATTAACTATACAATATTCACAACTGAGAACTAAAACCTTTACTGGAAAATCCTTATCAAGCTAAAAACTTGCCAAAAACTGTGTCAATGGTCAAAATGTACACTACACTACTTTTAGCTGCAATAATAATTTTTAAGCAATGGTTTTAGTTAAACGTTGTGTATTTGGTATAGTTAATGTCGCAATTACTATTACCATGAATGGAGAATACATTAACCTATAAACTGCGAAAAACCACTCGAAATTTGAATTTCCCGGGCTCAGGTGAACGATCCGCCTTAACTATGTTAAAATGGATTTATTATAAGAATAATAATTAATGTTTGTGAGTGAAAACCATTTCGTTACATACAATATTTTAAATTTGTTGTTATGTAAAATGTCTAAATTGAATGTTGAAACGTTGTAATTCGTATTGATAACTTAAAAATGTAAGGTTCAAGGTCTTTGCCCTTTGATACTTTACATAAAAGTATTTATTATTTATACTTACTTTTATGTAAAGTATCAAATTTAAGGTTATTTTAAAAACAATGGTAATACTTAATAGAAATTACATTTTGCAGTATTGTGGAGCGCACACAAGAATTATCAATTTATGTTCATAATTCATTCCATTATTTATTAATACCAAAATGAATGTTAAATTATATGCTTCTATTTTTATAATCTTGAAAATTTTATTTAAATTCCTAATACATAATTCAAGGAGTGGGGAGGCCTTTGCCCTGCAGTGGGACAAACCGGGCTGATAATAATAATACATTCACCGGTCTCACAGCATAAGCTTGCCGAGCTTGGCTCAGGCCCGCACGGCCAGTATTAACTGACCCTTCATAGAAGGGTGAGTTGGTACTCACCCTTCTCGGCGGCACGGTTCTCGATGGACTCTTAACGCCTCGAGCACCAGCTCGAGGCGTTAAGAGTGCCAAGAAGCTCATTGGCAACGATTCCCTTGTCCGGGCTAAACTCCAAAGTCTTGATCATCGCCGCAAAGTTGCTAGCTTATCGGTTTTTTATCGGATACATTTCGGAGAGTGTGCATCAGATCTCCACGATCTTATCCCCCCTTGCTCTTTCCACTATCGTACGACCAGAAGCACGAAAAAGCGTCATCGATTCACGGTGGACATTTCAAAAGACCGAACGAAACGCTTTAAGTCCACTTTTATAATGCGTACTGCTGAATTATGGAATGCACTTCCCGAGTGGGTCTTCCCTGATAGATATAATCTGGGTGTCTTTAAATCACGAGTGAATCGGTTTCTTCTAGGCAAGCGCGCTCCATCGTAGATCGCAGTATCGCTTAACATCAGGCGAACTAGCGGTCAAGCGTAAGCCTATCACGAATAAAAAAAATAAAAGGGAGAAAAATAAAAACAAAAAATCATAATAATAATACATAATTCAATATGCATAACACAAATAAAATGTAAGTTGGTGTAAGAATTTAGTTTTTTTGTACAAAATTATTTCACGGTTGCTTGGTTTTGCTCCATTGGTTTTATTTCTGGCTAGATAACGTTTGCGTACTCAATTAGCGCTTTTTATAGTCACTTATGTTTTATATGTGTAATACAGTACGCGCGGCATAAGTTGGCCGGAGTGAAGTTTGCCGTATTAATGCGCAGTGGATTGTTTACGTTAAGAATTGTGTACTGCGCAACCAAAAACGACAAACAGCTAACTTCAGTCCGGCCAATTTATGTCGCGCGTACTGTACACACTAACATAATTATCTATACATATAAAACAAAGTCGGGTTTGTTCCAACACTTATAACTCGAGAGCAGCTGGATCGATATTTATTAGCATCGGTTTGTTGGATTTGTCTCCTCTCCGAATAGCTATTAAAACATCGAAAAAAAAATCACAAAAAGAACTCTATGAAGAAAATTTATTTTCTCATAAATTTTATATCGGGAACGGATGAACAGATTTAACAGAAATAAACCACGGACACAAATGAACATGACGTTGTTTAGTTATTTTTTAGTAAAGGAAAAAATTCAATCGCGGGCAGGATTCGAACCTGCGTCTTCTGGTTTGATATACCAGACGCTCTGACCTCTGTCACCGCGAACCCTACCCGCATGATTGAAATTTTGCCTTCACATTCTGAATTTACATCATAAGGTGACGTTGGTGACATCTATGAGAGGCAAGTTACCTTACCTCTCAACCGACACGACTTACTTTACAGTTAGTTCAGTGTCGTACGATGCCACCTTACCTTTTAAATATCTTTTTGTGATTTTTTTGCATTTTCCATGCTAAGATTATTAAGTTATTTTTTAGTAAAGGAAAAAATTCAATCGCGGGCAGGATTCGAACCTGCGTCTTCTGGTTTGATATACCAGATTTACTAAAAAATAACTTAATAATCTTAGCATGGAAAAAAATCACAAAAAGATATGACGTTGTTTTCTGTTTCGGTAAGGCCAGTAGATGGCGTTGCATTGTCCGAACTTCTCATAAGCTGCTGGCGTGATTTTGATTTTTTTTTCGTGTGTTTAAATAGGTCCCTGGGCGGTTTAGATTCACAATTTGAGCCGGTAGGTGGCACCGCAATCGGGTTCTACGTTTTTTTTATGGCAAGACGGGAAAGGGGGTGTATGATTGAGGTGACGGCCCTATAGGGATGAAGGGAAGAAAAGGACATGCTAAGCCAAACACAACTATATAGAGACAAGGGCAGGAAGAAGATGATACAAGGCAAGACAAGGTTTTCCGGGCCCGCTAGTATGATAATAAATAAAACAAACGAATTCCTTTGAAAATTTATTGGATTTAAACTTTTAGATAGCTTACACAGTATCCATTGGTGTTTCGGAATGACTCTGGCACTTTTAGCGACATCTGTTGCAAATGCGCAAGACCACTGGTAAACATACCTTTGGATATACCCGTGGAGACCACTGCTGGGTCCGACATCCATGCTTCAACCTCCTCATTCATACACAACTCGACTTTATAAAGTATTTTAGTAACCAATGTAGATTGTAACTCAATTCTGTCCAACAGAATGGTTTCCACACTATTTCTCAACACCTGCAACTCCTTATCCATTACCCAAATAAGTAAATATTGCTTTTTTGTAGCCGAAATTATGCACTCAAGAACTATTTTACACATTACAGTGTATTGAAGGCCGAGATTGAATTCTCTAGTCATATATTCTATGGTGTAAATAAAATCATCTGTGTGTACGTCTTGTGCATTTTTGTGAGCAAATACAGCATTCTCAACATCATTTTGCTGTAATTTCACTTCGGAATTGAATAGTTTGACGGTATCTTTGTCTTTAATCCCCAGCCAGGCTAGGCATCTATTACAATGATAAACTTCTCTCTTAGAGTTAAATTTGTTGGTCTTTTCGGATAATATACTATTGTTGACGACGAAAAATGTCAGTCTATATAGAAAATCACTTTTGTTTGGCTTCAAAACGCCGTTAGACGGTTGGGGAGCGTCTCCATGATGGTGGCCGTGTCCATGGCAAAACCACTCGGACATGTCCAAATTCTCCGTTGGTAACTCTAGAATTCTGTCGAATTTCACACTATTCCCAGAAACCACATTGGAACAGTTAGCACAAGTTAATTTCAGTTCTTCACCCACTTTCACGTTTAATTTTAAAGTATTTCCTTTGGTAGAAGTATCAAGATTATTGGTAGACAAAAATTCTTTATAAAAATTGCCACTACCATTCTTAGGCTCAGTCAGGATTCTGAATGATATAGTATTGTTGTCTATTTTGAGACAGGACATAGAATTTGGTATGATCTGACAAAATTGTCGTACGGGAATCACACAGCTGACTTCATATTCATCTTCCGAATAGCAGTCCGAGAGACTTTCAATTGAAGACAGACTGTCTCTCCTCTTAGTCTTATCGTAATCATCTTTATAATAATTTAAGACGATGCAATTGGCTTGTATACTTATTTTCAAATTACAATTCTTGGTAAAATCGACTCCTGTCGTAATAAAAACGTTGCAGCTCCTCAATCTAGAGCGTAGCTCAATGAAAATGCTTTTGATCAACATTTTCTCTACTACAAATTACACTTAAAATATAATTACTTATCAATTAATTCAATATTCTCGATATCTGGCTTAATTCTCTGTACATGACCATTTGTTTCATAGATATTGAATATGTTGTCCATTTCGCGAATGGTGAAGGGTAGTGTTGCTCTCTTGTAGTAATGTCCGATCATTTCGATGTTATCGATGACGGTATCGAGTAGATGCGACTTCTCGGCATAGATGCCGGGCGCCTCGTGGCGGAGGTAAGTGAAGTGGACGTGTAAGTGGTAGAACGAGGGCTGGTAGTGGAGATACACTCGCAACTGAGTAGCAGGCACGTTGTACTTCTCAAATATCTTTTTCTGTAATGATAAATATGAACATATTATTAATTTTGTAGTCATATGGCGTCATGAAAATGTTTCTCATAAACAGAGCCTATCATTATCATCATCATATCAGCCAATAGAAGTCCACTGATGAACAAAGGCCTCCCCTAAAAACTTCCACAAGGGTTATATGACGCCTGCATCCACAAAAAAGTCCACGCTTTAAGTCCACTTTTATCAGGTGTACAGCTGAAATGTGGAATGCGCTTCCCGAGTGGGTCTTCCCCAATAGATATAATCTGGGTGTCTCTAAATCACGTGTGTATCGGTTTCTCCTAGACAAACGCGCTCCATCGTTGATCGCAGTGTCGCTTAACATCAGGAGAACTGGCGGTCAAGCGTAAGCCTTTCACGAATAAAAAAGCGGTTCAATAACAAGGAAATTATAAGCATTTTAATTTCATGCTAAGCAAATAGCGTATTTTAGTGAGTTGTGACGTCATAACTCATTGCACACCATCCAAATTCTATACAAACACTTGTAGAACTGTATTTGCCAATTTAAATATTTTTTCATAATACGAATTATATTATGCCTTCCGCCAGCAACCTTTCGCAAATCACCACTCATTCTTGCCAGTCTTACACTACTTTTGCCAAGTCGCGGTCTCCACTCCAGAACACATCATCTCCAACGGTTGTCGGTTCTTCAACAAATATGGCCAGCCCACTGCCACTTCAGCATGCTAATTCAGTGGGCTATGTCGGTAACTTGGTTTTCCGTCGGATAGTCTCTCCGAATAGCTCTTTACTTTAAAATGACAGGCTCATGACATTGGCAATGACGTTTTAATAATTTTTTTTCTGAACAGTATTAAATCAACATACCTTTCCCTCGTCGCGAATCCTCTTCAACAGTGGAAGGTGTGTCTCATCCAAATCTCTCAGAGACTTGATGCCTCTCCGTCTCACGATAGCTAGCAGGTACAGGGTCTCCTTAGTAATGCCGTCCCACTTCAAGTCCGGTAGAAGAACAAAGCCGTCTTGCTCACACTTGTTGTCGTAGACCACTCTATCCTGCTCACTCTTGCCTTCTAGAATGTTGTAAACCCACTGGAAAGAGAAATAGGAAGTTGGTTAGCGAAATTGTAGACATGACGCCTGTATTTTCCTAGGAGTTAGGCAGAGGCGTACTCATGTATTTCACACCACATCGTTGTCACCTAAAATCAGGTGACATACCTATAACCTATACTTATACCTATACTTGTCCTAACTATAGTATTCCACATAAAGTCTTTTCTTAAATCTTTTGCCCAAATTTATTTTTGCTATTTTTGGATCATCCAAAATACTTAGCAACCGTAATTAAAAGTAATATAGATGTCAATAAAATTTTACAGCATTGTAAACAACACCAACATGCGCTATTACTAGCTGAAGATAAATAAAAAACAAAGAAAAATATTAAGACATTGTAGTACAAGGTAGAAAGACAACCAGATTTCTGCTCTGATGTATTTATCTAATTTACATGGGAGTGCCATGCTTCGGCACGAATGGGCCGGCTCGACCGGAGTGATACCACGGCCTCACAGAAAACCGACGTTCCGCCGAGTGAGTGAGGATACCGGAGGCCGAATCCAATTTTTAAAAGGCCGGCAACGCACTTGTGACTCCTCTGTTGTGTCCATGAGCAGTGGTTATTGCTTACCATCAGGTGATCCGTCTGCTAGTTTTCCCTACTATCCCATATAAGAAAAAAAAAATTGATAAAATAAAATACCTGTACTTACTAAGTGCGACGTGCGCCATCGACAGAATAAATGTCATAAAGCAATAGATTATTCATACAATTCTTATTGTACAACAAAACAATAGAAAAAAATAATAATTGTTAGAGGATTCTTTTGTAATGATGTATTGTTAATTTTTTCATAACAGACACAGAGAGGTAAATGTCCTGGCCACTCTTTATTTACCTACATGGCTTTTGTCCAGCAATGAAACAGCTGGTCTGCATACTTTTCAGACAAACTATTTTACAAGCTTAACCACAGTAAAAACTATGTTAGCCCTAAACTGTGTAGCTTTTGAACACAAATGTGTATTGAAATAAATAATATTCGCGTAAGTGTCAGAAACCAGTATACAGAAATGTGTGGTCATGAAATAATTATCTTGCATGTAGTTTTAAAATAATTATATGTAAAAATCATACCATTAACGATCTAGCTGCCTTTGCATGTCATATTAAAATGCTGTTTCCAATTTACAAACAAGTGTTTAATTTAATGGTCTGGTACTAGACTAGTGGTTCTGAGTGTGACTGCTACATTAGAGGTCCTGGGTTGGATTACCAGGTTGAGCAGTGTCATTGGGTTTTTCTATGAAATTCTCAGTAGCAGCTCGGAGTTTGGAATTTGTGCATGGTTAATGGCAATAGTTGGACAAGCCCATTGCCATTATATAAGACATACCGATGGACTGTGGGTGTACATTACTATGTGTCTGCCTAACCCTTCAGAATACAAGTGTGATGGTATATATGTATGGTCTGGCAGATTTTAATATAGCCTATATAAATGTTCCACTGATCTGATATTGTTGTGTTACGAGTTGTTAAGCTGCCTAGATTATTGTCAGGCTACACAATGACTAATACATGCATGCTGATAGCTGGGGCTGGTCTGCTCTATCCCAGTACAGCTCTTTCTTCAAGGAGAATGCATAGGGCATTCTCTTGTAACTCACATATTTGTTAGGTACTGTTTTTTTTCTTGATAGGCATACACTTGACTGCTTATTCGCCTTATGTTAAGTGATACTGTGATCTATGATGGAGTGTCTAGAAGAAACTGATTCACTACTGTCTGGACTTACCGGACAAACTCAGAACAACAAGACATACAAATATTCATGCTTTGTTTCAGTGTTTCTTCTCAGAGGTTGTCTGAAATTCGAGTGCTGTCTAGATAAAAATGTAAAACATAGACTTTAGACTCTAAAGTCATTGCAATGTTCTAAAATGTTTTGATGAGTAAGTGAGTGAGACACTCTAAACTTTAAAGTGTCTCTCAAAGATCTATTTATAATTTACCTGCAAAGTAAATTGCTCCTTCTCAATATAAGGCAGTGTCAATTTTTCATATAAATCTGGAGATTCCAACACAATGTGGATTTGTTGCTGGCTGAACTTAGCAATATGCTTCTCGGTTGCCGGGTAGATAATTGTTGTTTTCACACCTGTAATGTGGGAGAAAAATTGTTTTCATGTTTTGAAGGGCACAAATGCATTATAAAGAAAAACAACTCTATAAATTATTATAAATGCAAAAGTAACTCTGTCTGTTACATTTTCACACCTAATATGCTTAACCAATTTTGATGAATTTTGGTATAGATTAAATTTTGGAAAAGGATATGCTTACTTTGTTTCAAAAAGAAAATTAAGTGTCTGATCTTATCCTGATATTATGCTGCCAACTGTATCAGCCATTAAAAACCAGTTACTAGACATATTATCAGGAAAAAAAAACATAAGTACTTACCTATTCACAACTGATAAATTGTATTCTACACTTCTTTTTTAAGAAAAACACAATAATTGGTAAATTATTATACAAGAAGATTATATCAAAGGTGAATAAATAAAAGATACATACCTAATTTATTTTATCTGACCCAGCTGTCCGTGAGACTAAGCAATTCGAACCAATTACACAAAGAATTACCAATTAGACTAATTATACATGGCAACAATGTGCCATATGGTGCAGTGCCACCAAATCAAAGACGTACTATGTTACGAAATCAAAAACTTAGGAAGGTTTTTAAATATTATGTTTTATGACTGCTTCTTTAACAACATCAAATGAAAGACTCACGCATAAGGCCCAAAAATACACACGACAGCTTTGATGACTAATCGCGTGGTGAAACAATAAGAACCTTGAATGTGTGAAAAACCACTCACCGTTGATTGAAGCGGGAGGGAAACACTCGTAATTTCCGTAAATATCGTTCTGGAAAAAGGTTTTAAGCGCGGTATCTACGGAGAAGTAGCCTTTCCCGTCCAAATCCTCTTCTTTGAAAGCATTTTTCTCTAAAATAACCAAAGCCACGCCACTTTTGTCTTTAAATTTTCCTTGTACTGTGACCGTTTTCCTATTCGTATTATTATTTAAAATCTTTTCCAATAAAAAGTCTTTCAATTCTAACTGATTATCACTTACACCATTCTCATTTTCATGATCAATTTTAATTTTTTTACAATTCGGTTCTAAATCGGACTTTTCGGTATTACTGTCGGACATTTTGTAGCAAAGTTGCCAGATTAAAAAAATAAAACAGCCCCCTAAAAGTCGACAGTTTAGAAATTACTTTTTTTTTTACATAAAGGTAGTATAGTAGGTATAGTAAATTTAAATTACATATATGTATGTATAATGAATAAATAATAATTACCAACACAATACATACAGCTTGGTAGAAAACAGTCAAAAAAATTGAGGGCGCTTTAAAGCAACCCGATATACTTGGACGCCACATATTTGATACTTATCCCCAATGACATTATATAGTTAAATAGAGGTAGACACGTTATCATCCTTCAAATGTGAATATTGTTTCGTGGGCAATGTGTAATTTATAGTGTCACATATGCGATTGATCGACCTAAGGCGCAGAAGTGTGTTTGACAGCGCTATTGACAGCAATAAATTTTAATTTTATTTATATGTGCCGTCTTGTGCTGCGATACTACATAAATTATTAAACTAAAGTAAGAAAAGAGCATGTAGTATCTTATCACAAGTAAAATAATAAATTCTTAGCTTCCGTACAATTTATTTCGTTGCAAATAAAATTTAAGATGAAAGAAAGAGTCAGGCCGTGCCTTATTAGTATGAGAGAAAGGGACCCAATACTTTTATGTCACACGTCACTATATACGGATATACTGGACATATCAAATGTGTCATTTATGACAACTGCCTATTGCTATTGCTATTTCTTTTCATCTTAAGCTGCCTGTATCTATGCGCGCGCTCATTAGAAAAGCCTAAAGTGTTTAGGATTATAGGTATGGACATGTAGCGCGACTTAATTTTAAATGACATTTTCTATGAACATGGCGTATATAATAGTATTATATCATTGCTTATCCCCTTTGTAAATCCTCCGCGCGGGGAATTACTTATCTACGTTTCTAAACTGACCTCTACTCTATTCACTACTTACAATAATTTTATTTACATCAGATATGTACTGATGGCAGGCATGGCGGCACTTGTTATGATCTGTACATAATAATATTCCCTTTAAAGCTCACAGGAAAGACAGACATTCCTCTGAACTTTAAACTAAAGGGTAGGACCGACAGATGGCGGAGACTGAGGATAGTAGGTAGGTAATAAGGAGATCGCTATCGCTTAAAAATAATACATAAAGTTAAACAAACTCGGATTATAATTTTTAAATACCTAAGCGTTTAATAAAAAAAAAGTTAAAAAAAGTTTAAAAATCGTTAAAATAGCGACATATTTGTAAATTTTGGCAATTCGCAAGAATTTTGCTTGGTTTATGGCAATCAAAAAATATAATTGCGGGGCGAGCTACGAAGAATCTACCGTAGACCAAGTTGTAATTAGTTAACCTAAAATAGGACACACATGGTTCCAAATTTTATTTAGTAGGGAGTTTTTTATGTGGAAATCCTACAAATAAACCAGTTCCATTTTTTCAATAAGTCGTTGCATTAAAATGTACTTTAGTCGTAATTCATGGACAAAGAGCCGCAGTTGGAACGCTGATGAATTGATCGCCTATCGTCCTGTCGCCGCGTACCGGACAATAGCACAACAAATAGGTCCTATTCAAAACCGTATACAGGCTGCTATAAAAATTTGCCAGTTAAAAAATCCAATTCATCCCAAAATTGTGTATATTTTGATCTTAGCACGAGAATAAATTAGCAAAGCGTAGCATCTGAAACTTTAAGCTGCGGTTGCCACGGTCAGTTTATGGATGGGTGACCATTCTCAAGATCAAGATGCCTTCGCGCCTCTGTGAGCCATAGTTAGCCGCATCTCAGTAGACCAGTCTCAGATCTACGACTTTTTCAAATCGGAGCAGACACTTGTTTAGTGGCGCCCCCTCTCTCCAGCGATTGAGATAATTGTTAAAAAAATCGATAGTAGGCTTGTTGACAATACACAGGTACTTCAGGTAAAATCGTAAGATTTTTGTGCATCGTTATTTCGTTGCAGACACGCAGGCATCAGTCATGGTATAGCTTAAAATTATTTACTTTCCTTTATTTTATTATAATATTTAAATGTACCTACACCTACGTATTAAATTTTTACAACCCACTGTATTGGGGCATGGTAACATCTTCATAAGACGTGACCCTACACGCGACTGAGGCCAAAGGTCGCACCAGCACTTAAGGTGCCTAGGTACTTACTTTCTTTTATAGCAGGATATTTTTGACCATTTGACCAGGGCCCGTTATTATTCCGTTAAGGTACACAGTACCCTCCAAAGTATAATAATTTCAAGTTGAATGGGTACCTTTACTTAATTTGGCATAATAAAATAAAATACAAAATATTAAAAACAGTTAATGCAATATTGTACAATCTTCTGTCTATATCTATCTATACTTATAATAAATCTGTAGAGAGGTCAATTCTGTACATGAAATATATTTCCAAAATAACTATCAGCGGGTGATTAGTGATCGATACTGACGCCAAAAATGCAATCAGTAAAATTTTTGTCTGTCTGTCTGTCTGTCTGTATGTTCGTTATAGAAACAAAAACCACTCGACTGATTTCAACGAAACTTGGTACAATTGTTCTTCATACTCCTGGGCAGGTTATAGTATACTTTTCATCACGCTACGATCAATAGGAGCAGAGCAGTGAAGAGAAATCTTGGGAAAACAGGAGAACTTACTCCATTTTTTAAGCTTCCGTCGCGTGTGCAGCCTTAATGGTTAAAGCTACACAGAAAACATGTATGACAGAAATGTTCTCCTTAAAATTATATAAAAAATATTCCACGACAGCAAATGTCTATCTTTTATGGTTGAATCACAATAACACGTGTAACTCCCGATAGCTTAGCAGTTCGGAGCTTTCTGATTATATTTGTCTACTCTTACGTTAGGTGACTGACTGACTGACATAGTGATCTATTAACGCACAGCCCAAACCACTGGAGGGATCGGGCTGAAATTTGGCATGCATATAGCTACTATGATGTAGGCATCCCCTAAGAAAGGATTTTGATAAATTTCGACCTACAATGTAGGGGTGAAAAGGTGAAATAGAGGATGAAAGTTCATATGGAACAAAGTAACTATTCCACGCGGACGAAGTCGCTGGCAAAAGCTAGTTTACAATAAAAATCTGAGAGAGCATAAGTAATTTCGTTTCTAGATTGTATATTTTTTAAATTGGGTTCATTCTATTATATAGCTCATGAGCCCATTCACAAAGCCCATTTCGTTGCCCCGAGCGGCATCTTATAACATATATAAAGCAACTCGTTAGTGGCCAGTAACATTACAATTTGCCTAATTGTGTTTACAGTTAAATAAATAAAATAAAATTAAGGTTTTATGATTGGTCATACCTACAGTATTAAGGGGCAGACTTGGGTAGATTGTAATTATCCAAAATTAATATGGAACTTTTGATGTTTATTTTACCTTTTGGTAATTTAAATAAATATTGCGATAGCAGATACAGTGAATGAGGCTGTCACATGGATGTAAGTATAATATTACGTACTCATCATGGTTCGTATAGATCCACATAACCAAGCAGTCTGCAGTGCGCATGTAACGAGAATTCGTCACTACAATCCCGTCTGTCTCTCAGTTAGTACGAAGAAAAAAGGGATTCTTAGCAAGTATCCTTAAAATTTAATTTCGTAACTAACTAAGCTAAGTACACATGATACCCTGACAAGCAATCAAAGGCTTTACTTTTTTCGGTGACCACTTTAACAGGGCACTATTTACTGCACATGTATCTTGACACGTTGACCCACTATCACAACACAAGCAATCTTGCAATTATATTATCGCCAAAATTATTTTGTGGTGCTCATGTTAGCTCCCACGTTGATACCCATCACGAAACCCTTCGTTCACCTACCATAATTATTATAGCAATAAAAACTAAGTAAATATGTTGCAGACTTGTCTACCAAATAATAATTAGAATTGAAAAACAAAAACAGCACATTATTCAAACTAAATAATAATTAATTATGCATTGAAAACATGCCTTTTATTTAAATTGATTATGCAACATTTAGAAAATTATTTCTATAAATGATAAATAATATGTTTACTTCTTAATATTATGATCAAAATGGTATAATTTACATATTTAATATTTATCTACGATGTAAACTTAATGAAATTAGTTTCTTCATGAATCACACCCACAAAACGAAATTATAATAGGGATCATAAAAAAATATTATAGATTAGATAGTGATTGCTACGATAAAATTTTAATGAATTTATATATTCAACCGTTGGTGCGCAGTTAAAATGGAGTTCAATAACTTGTGACAATTTGTGTTTGTTTGGTTTTAATGGTTTGAAGGGTCAATTTATATCAGAAATACAATTACACCAAGCTTTTGTCGCCCCCATTTCATGGGACCTAAACATACTGGCGAAATGTGGGTGTAGATCAGTACACCTCTGCCTAATCCTTCGGGGAATATAGGTGTGATGATATGTTGTTATACTATACCTACACGGAAAAATATTAAATCCAAAAAATAATATCGTGCCGTGCCTACATACAATTTCAATTAAATAATTCAGTCAATAAAAGCACTCTGATTTTAAATAATTTGACATTTTGTATTCGACTCCGGCGACTACTTAACGTTATAATGAGTTGCTTCATATTAAATTAACTGCCATCTTACAATTTGGAAGCATTTTTGAAATTCGAATTCATTAGCCGATCGCACCTATGCCATAGTGGCCATAGTTATTTTTTTCTAGTATCGATACCATTATTGATGCAGGTGTTTAATCGAATGAATCGACTTAATTAAGCCATTCGAGAGTTGCTTGAGTCATTTTTAATTATTGCCTATTTATCTGGATTATGTGTGATATCAAATTACTTTTTTGTTGCTTCATTTGATGGACCGGGAAACGTAAGGTGTTAAAACATCACGCCTGTATTCTCCGAAATGTTAACTTTGAAAAATTAAGATTGAAATATAGGACTTAAAGATGTAAAGCGTATGTTTGTTAGGGGTCCATGTAATAGGGGGCGAGCCTGGTCTCAGTCTCCAATGTGCCACCGAGAATCTCATTGAAAAACCCAATAACACAATGCTCGACCTGGGATTGCCTGGTAATCGAACCAAAGACCGCTAACGCATAGCATAGCAGTCACGCTTGGGACCACTAGACCAATAAAGTTAATATAATTACCTAATATTTTTAAATAAGTACCTGCACATAATTGCACATTTCAAATTATGAAGGAAATAACCTACCTACTCTAGTCTAGATAATATATATTTTTTAAGTCATTAACCCCTTCAGACATGAATCGCATCTACAATTTAACATAAAAACCAAATATGTATCTATATGTATGAAGTATAATATAGGCAGTGGCTGTATAACAATATACCTTTGCCCTCCCTACAGGGAAAGACGATTTTTTTGTTGAAAAACGTATGATCTACAAAATGGACCTTAATTCGAACGACCTTGAATGATACTTTAGTGTTAGTTACCTATTGGCAGTTGCCGACTTCCTTGTAAATGATAATACAACATACAATTGTCTTATCTAAGCTCAGCACATCTTTCAAGACATCGACTAAATTAAAGGTGATACATTAATTGACTAGTAACTAGTTGAGGTGGGGACACACTGAGCCGAGAGTACGGTTCGGTCAAAAGAACTGGTATAGGTAAGTGTTTATGTTTTTTTATGGGATAGGAGGGCAAACTAGCAGACTGATCGCCTAGTGGTAAGCGATTACCGCCGCCCATGGACACCCGCAACACCAGAGCAGTCACAAGTGTGTTGCCGACCTTCTAAAAGGGGGTTGGGCCTCCGGTAACCTCACTCACTCGCCGGTTTTCTGTAAAGCCGTGGTGTCACTCCGGTCAAGCCGGCTCATTCGTGCGGAAGCATGGCTCTCCCACGTAAAAAAATACAAAAATACCGAATAAGTAAGCACAATAATCCACGAAAGCGATAGGTATCATAGGTACATTTACAATGTAAAATCATACATAGAGTTTTTATATTTAAACTGGCTTCCGCCCGCAACTTTATCTGCGTGGACTTCAGATTTTGGTCCGACCTGGTTAAAAGCCTATGTGGTATTCCAGACCATAATCGATCTCTGTGCCAAATTTCATCCAGATCCGTTCACCCGTTATGGCGTGAAAGAGTAACAAACATCCAAGCATCTATACCCACAAACTTTCACGTTTATGATCACAGAACCGATAAGATATTAGTAATGATTATCCTGTGACCATACTGTATCTGTAAATAAAATACTCGTACACAATCCGTGCACTGAGCTACAATAAAGTAAGAAAACGATTGGGCTCCTCAGCCATCTTTGTATTTTGAATGTTAATTCTGTCTCTGTCTGTTTAGCCTAAAGGTCCTGAGCGCGATTGCTATGCTAGAGGTCCTGATTTCGATTCCCAGGTAGAGCAGTGTTATTGGGTTTTTCTATGAAATTCCCAGCAGCAGCTCGGAATTTGGAATTTGTGCCCTATTAATGGCAATAGGCTCGCCCCCTATTACATAGGACCTAAACATACCGGAGAACGGTGGGACTACATTTATACGCCTCTGCCTAACCCGTCGTGGAATACAGGCGTGACGGTATATTATGTTTATATGTGCAATCTTTTAACTTCAAAGTTACCCATAGGTACCAAATAATTACATACGAGTCTTCGTTTTAATATTCAGGAGATACCTACTTATGAAATGTAAGTATTATTATTTTTTAAATATAATTAAAGTACCTACCTATTAACTTATAACAAATGTATCGTTTCGGTACTCGTATGCATAATCCATAACAGAAAATATTTTAAGAAACGATGATCATACCTTAATAAAAATATTATCATAACGTTTATTCTTTCCCCTCATTGTGTTCCTGTTACAACTATTATTCGTGGTCGCATCGGGCGCATGCGCCAGCAATGACAGTTCCACTTGGGTTTCCCGCCAAGACGCGCGCGTTTGGATACAAGTCCAATTAAGTAATTGAATACTCGATAACTCGATTCCAATTTACGATTTATATCAATTGAACTAATAATTGTAAGTGTTTCGATTCAAGAGTAATGCGTGATAAAACATACTTAATTATTGATGAAAAGCTGACGTGCCAACATATTACTACTTTTTTTTTAATTGTTACAACTTGAATATATTTATGTAACTGAAAAATCTGTTAAAAGCCCTATACTTAGGTTAAATAATTAACTTCCGAGCGCTACATTATAAGCGGCAGACCGTAAATCCTATAAATTCTAACAACCGAAACACAGACAATACAAAAATAAAAGCAAAAATACAGTTTCGTCATTGTGCATCCGTCCTCTTTACTGCAGATCAGTTTGTTCGAAAATCAAATTCGGCGCGTTCTTTTCTTAATTACGGTCACTTAAGATCAGTGCGATGACGGTTCTTATTTTTTATATTTCCTCAATTGTTTGGAACAAACTCGTAGTTATCAATAGTTTTTGTATCTCGAATTCTGATAAGTGACCAGTCACTCTAAAAATATTTGCTTGATTGGCTAATAAACAGTCGTTATTTTTTTATTTATGTAGGTGTATTTTATTAGTACAGCTATATGAAGTAGGTACCTATCGCTCTACTAATAAAATATATTTCTTACTTATGTAGGTACATGAAAATTAAAAACAGATTCGTAGATTCGAAAATAAAATCGTATTGATCTCTCCCTGACGTTGACGATTCTTTTTTCAATTTCTAGCCCTCCTATTACAAAATAAAAACGTTCTAAAGCAGTGTTAATTAAAATTTGAATGTTATTTGTTACCAAAAACGTTATTAATTTATAAAAATCTATTAAAATGAACTTGTTAACATGCATAGTGTTGTTTTTATTTACACAAAATACAGTGAATAGTGAGAAACCGTTTAAAAGTGTACCAGTGACTGTAAAGACTTATGAAAACGACACAGTTCTGCTACCATGCTATATTGATGAAAATGGTAAGATAATGGAGTTTTTGAATACATAGACACATACACATCCATCATGAACGTAATAAACCCATTTACTGTCCAACTGCTGGGCACGAGAGGGGTTAGGCTATGATCTGCTACGCTCATGGTGCAAGGAAGTGCGGGATTGTGGGGAGATAGTGGACACGAGGGAGATGGATCTGTGCAGGGCACATCTGCGGGAGGGGGCGATTGCAGAATTGGCCTTCGGACGGTAGAGGCCCTCCGTCCCATTCTTAAAGAGTGGGTGGACAGGCGTCGCGGCGTGCTAACCTTTCGGCTGACGCAGGTGCTGTCGGAGCACGGGTGTTTCGGCAAGTAGCTTTTTCGAATCGCCGGAAGAGAGCCGGACGCCCGTTGCCACCACTGTGGAGGCCTCGAGGACACTGCCTGCCGAATGCACGGCATGGGCAGAGCAGCACCGAGTCCTTAATGCTGACCTAGGAGGAGACCTCTCGCTTCCGGTCGTCATTTCAAGTATGGTCGGGAGCGAGAGCGCGTGGCCTCCTCGCAAAGGACGTCGCTCGCTCCCGTAACCCCAGCAAAAAGTGGTGAGGCGAAACACCCGTGTGGTGTTTAGTCGGTAGGTCACCCACTCTGGGGGGAGTCCGACACGCCCCGTCGCCTTCCCCAGGCGGCGGAAGTCCGTAAGGATTTCTACACGCAAAAAAAATGGTCTGCGACGCTACGGGCGGCAGGCTTGGGGAAGTCCATCCACCCATCACTCAACGTCCAAGATCCACTCATGTGGATTGACATGTGAGAAGATTACAATAGACTCCCTACCGTGGTTGAACCACGAGATATCTACCTGATAAACTTGCGCGAAAAAAAATTGCACAAAATTTAATGTTTTTTTTGCGAGTAGGTATTTTTCCCGATCTGCCTCATTCATCATCATCATCATTAGTGGTACTGATTGCGAGTGCTACGCTAGGGGTTCTGGATTCGATGCTCAGTGTTAATTATTGGGTTATTCTATGAAATAATCAATAGCAGCTCGGAGTTTGGGAATTATGCCTGTTTAACAGGGGTCCCTCATTAGTTATTAAAGCAATTCTAATGAGTGCATTAGCATTGCTTTTCTAAATAACCGGGTAACGCAAATATCCATGTTAGGGCTGATTTTTCAATCGTTACATAATTAACGTTTGTCAGATTATTTATAGAAAAACCCTCTATTTAACTATATATTGTCATTGAGAAAAACTGTCATAAATTCGAATTTATTCCTCGATGGTAAAATCGGCCCTTCGTTAATCGGTTAATAAATAAGATGCGATATGTATTTAACACATCGCACCTCCAGGGAAACAAAGGCGTAACTATGATACGTCAATTTTTTTTGCAGTTTCGGATAACACAAGTCAAGATACTTAAGCTCTATGTTATCCGTTAGAATTTGACGCAAAATAAAGGTTTTATTACCATACAAGAAATCATCGCGTCACATAAATTAAAAAAACAATTAAAGAGGCGATTGACCAACTTAAGCACATTAATAATAATTTCATAAAATTTAAGTGAAAAAAGCCTGTATTCAGGCATAAGGTTTCATTTTTATTTTTAACAAACAAAGCTGTACAAAGATATTATTACACATTGTTATTTAAAACAATACAAAGCGTATACAATACTTAGCCTCCGCATTTTTTCATAATATAAAATTTCGTAAAAGCAGTAATCACAAATAATAACAGTATCATAATTATTTAGAAAGCAATGATTGGAGTAAAAATCATTACTTACATGTGTAATTAATTTATCATAATAAAATAAGGAAAACGTCTGTAAAACTTAAAATATGAAATATTCAACAAGATAATTTGAGATATATTTTGAATATAGTTTTAAAAAAATGTTTTTTTTTTACTATTCTAATGATGACACAAGGTCATAGGATTTTTTTACGTGGGAGAGCCACGCTTCGGCACGAATGGGCCGGCTCGACCGGAGTAATACCACGGCCTCACAGAAAACCGGCGTCAAACAACGCTTACGTTATGTTTCGCCGAGTGAGTGAGGCCCAATCCTCTTTTAAAAGGTCGGCAACGCATTTGTGATTCCTCTGGTGTTGCGGGTGTCCATGGGCGGCGGTAATCGCTTATCATCAGGTGATCCGTCTGCTCGATTGCCCTCCTATCCCATAAAAAAAAACTAAAAAAAAATCCGTCTGCCATTGGGGTAGGCCGAGCCTAAACCACTTGCTACGACCGTGGGACACCTCTTTCGCTTCATCTACGTTGCTTAGGCTCTTCATGAATGATCGTGATCATAAATAAGTTTTGACTCAAGTTATGGTTTTAATCTGATAGTCTGTCAATTAATCAGACTAATGAATGCAACGCAGCTGTCAGGTCAGACAGAATTTTTGTAGGGTGAAAGCATCAACTTTCGGACATTATTCAAATAAAAAATCTTTGTCAAGTTTCAAATATATCATGCAATTGTTTATTTATTGTAATCATTCGATAGGCTTATGAACTAAAAACAAAAGAAAACTGAAGTCAATATCAATATTTTAAAATATCTCATCATGTTTTATACACTGTGAGTAATTATGAAACAAACTTTTTTCATATTAATGTACATAAGTAGCTAATGTTAATTATATTTAATGAAATCAGCTAACACGACGGAACACATAAACATTGGTGCACCATGTAATTGAGTCTTTCCTTGTTCATCTTTAAATGACTCACGAAGGTCGCTAACCGGTACTTTCACCCTACAAACCCTTTACCGTCTCATTAACATTAAAAAAGATCGAAATGTTTTGAATGAATTACAAAAATAAAGGCATTTTGAGCCCTATTTTCATAGAGATATGGTTTTTATATTATTATTATTAGAGTAATGTCGAATTTCTGTTTATTTTGATTCGTGATGAACAATTTAAGAGGTATATTTTTATCAGAGAAAGAGATGTGTATCGGTCGTATTGTTGTCTATGAACTGGATTTAAGTGCTTTATTGATTATTATGGCTGTCTGACCATGTCAATAAATGAAAGGAGTGTAATATCGATGTTGTTTTTAGAATTCATTAAAAAAATATCACAATGAGAGCTGAGCATGGCCTCTTTTATCTCAGATTAAACATATTCTATTACGAACACTATTACGCCTGTATTCTCAGAAGGGTTAGGTAGAGGTTTACTAACGTATCTAAACCCAAAGTTTGCCGGTATGTTTAGGTCCCATGTAACTATTGCCATTGACCGGGTACACATCTTCAGAATTCCGAGCTGCAACTGAGAATTTCATTGAAAAACCCAATAATACTTTGCTCGACCTAGGAATCCAACCCAGGACCTAAAACGTAGCAGTCGCGCTTGGTACCACTAGACTAATGATGCAATTAATTTCACAAAAAAAAACCAATTACATTTTGCCCGACCTGGGACTTGAACTTTAGATTAAGAAGGCACTCTTGCGGCTCCCAAACCATTGCTTGTTCAAATAAATACATAATTACATCACACTTAAAATTGATATGAGTACCTGTCGCTCTACATGACCTCCTAATTTTAAAGCACCGTTAAAATATCACGGAACTGTATGATTATGTACTTGATCTCATTATATAATTATCTTAGATTTTAGAATATTATTTCTAAGGCTAGTTACAGACGATTTGTTTGAAATACCGACCTTTGGACCGATGATAAATGTCATATAATAAGTATAAGTATAACCGGTTCATTGGTGCAGTGCTCATGACATAACATACCAACACACCTGTATTCCCCGGAGGGTTAAGCAGAGGCGTACTAATGGACACCTACTTATATCTCATGTAATAGGGGGCGAGCGCACGAATTACAAACTCCGAGCTGCTATTTTAAAATTCTTGATAGGCTTACGCTTAACCGCTTTTTCGCCTGATTACGATGGAGCGCTTGCCTAGAAGAAACCGATTCACTCTTGATTTAAAGACCGAGCAGGTCTTCCCCGATTGTTTCCATCGGGGAAGACCCGCTCGGGGCACATTTCACATTTTAGCGGTACGCATGACAAAAGAGGACTTAAAGCGTTTCGTTCGTGTTTTCGTGCTACTGAGATTAAAAAAAACAAAAACTCTGCTCGACCTGGAAATCGAACCCAGTATCGTATGGGTACCGTCCGGTCATGTACCAAATGTTCCAATGTTCACAAACACAATACTGCGATAACAGGATGTGTGGTCATTATATTTATGAATGTCCTAGTTGAAGAGATGTCAAGATTATTAAAAGAAGGTTCCAAGCATTCGAGAACTTAACGTTGTCTTAAAAAAATTAACTCATTTTATACTTACCCTTTACACCTGGGTGTCTTTCAATCACAAGTGAATCGGTTTCTTCTAGGCAAGAGCGCTCCATCGTAGATCGTAGTGTCGCTAACATCAGCAGGCTTACTCTTGAAAACAATACAATACCAATCCAAACATGATCCGATTCCAATGTCAATTTGGCTGTCGGGCGATTTCGTACCTACTCTTGAGCACAAATCCGTTAACCTTGTATCGGCATCCTGATTGACCAATGGTTGGGTCGTTTCCCAATCCTATTTAGTTCACTCAATCACCGCGCAATATTGAAACAATTTGGCGCTAGTCTCGGATTCAAGAGTACGAAACATGACGAAACGGCACAATTCCAATGTCGATGTATCGGAATTGAGTTCAAGAGTAAGCCCCCAGGCGACCTGACGGTCAAGCTTAAGCCTATCAAGAATAGAAAAATCCTTAAATTTTGTCCCATCACGGGGACCGTGTACACCCAGCTTAAAGACAAAGAAAACATTTCATAATAACAAATTACCTGGCATATATTACGTTGACCCTTATTATTACACATTATTGTTATAATGATTTATAATTTAGTTTAATATAAACAAACACGCTATGGACTCTTTTAACTAGCGAACGTTGATAGTTAAGTTTGTTTTCTGTTTCTCATCTAAATAACCTGTTATTGTTCTCACCGCTGGTTACCAGGCCTAATGGAACTCTGCCATTGATCCATTTCCCATTCTAGTGCTACTGCGGGCCACTGGGAGGAGGCTCTTCTCTTCTCTCGGAATGAGAGGGGTTTGACAATAATCCACCACGCTAGCCCTGCTGCTGGTTAGTAGACTTCACACACTGTTGAGAAAATCTCTCAGGCTCAGGTTTCCTCAGCATGTATCTCTGCCGTTTCTCTTTTATTATGGAGCTCAGCTCTTGCCGGTGGAGCAATCGCCACTGTTCTCTATCCTCTGCCTTCTCTTTCAGTTTATGACACGACTCGACTCTCACTTTTTCCTTTATCCACCAATTAAATATACATAGGTACCTAAATTCGCACATGATTCCGAAAAGTCAGAGGTGCGTGGGGTTCATGTTTATCACTGTTCTTTTCCGACTCCATATGATTAAATTGTGGATCTCAAATGTTGACTTTTTATCTATTATAGTTAGTTACTCGATGTGTTAACATTAACAACCTATTCAAACTAAACATACCGGCGAACTATGGATGTACATAACTACATCTGTGCTTAACGCTTGGGGGAATGCAGGCGTGATGGTACATGGTATGGATGATAAGTTTTTAAGGGTATTACATTGCCCAATGACCTTGAGGATTTAGTCTTTGTGCTAGTAAGTATTTCTTAGTCACAGGCATTGCGGGGGTGCTTCACGCGGGGTGCTAGTGAGGTTTCGGGTATTTCTTTATTATTTAAAAATATTCAAAGAAAAAAGAAAATAAAAACAATACAAATTGTTAATTACGTCATTAAAATTTTTTTTGGTATAAAATTCATGACTAACTATTAGGTTAAAAAAGGCTCTTTTACTTCAATTATTATCCAAAATTGGGGCAAATTTATAAAAATTTTAAACTATACAATTTCTTTGTGGTGACCTTAAGTATTACATTTATTTTTTATATGGCAAACACATTTAAGGATTCCACTAGAAACTTCTTCCTTAACTTATTTTTCACACAAAATGCAACAGATGTGCGACAAAACGGATGTTTTCGTCTGTCTCTTAGCGTATCAGGAATTAAGGAACATAAAGTGAATAAAAAAGAAAATTATCCAAGGCATGCGCATGCGCATATTGTGTTTAATTAAACGATGACGTCAGACAATGCATAACTGAGGACGACTTACTGTGTCTGTACCATTATTGTTATTAAATGAATGTTAGTTAGAAATTTATGGCTAAGTACTTATATAAATAAATGGCGTAATATAGGGATGTGATTATGCTATTATATTATTATAATGCTGTTATCATAATAAATACACCGTTCTCTAAGGATTAAGAAAAATAATTTTCAATTTTTCTCCCAAAGGCTTCAGGTGGTATTCAGCGATACACGCAAAGTTCCATGTAGATAATAGGGGGTGCTCCTATTGCCATTCACAGGATACGAATCTAGCTAATAAAAATGACAACTGAATGATAGTACAATTCTATTCATTGGGCATGATAAAATTCAATTAGAACATGAGATTAATTTGACATTACATAATATAATTAATTGGCTGACATTAAATAATCTTAACATTAACATTAGTAAAACGAATCTTATGACATTTAGAAATAAAGTTAATAAATTGACAGATATGGACATTAATTATTTGAATGATAAAATTGTAGAGGTTAGTATTACAAAATTTTTAGGTTTGAATATAGATGAGTATTTAAACTGGAAACAACATATAGAATCGTTGTGTAAAAGGATTAACACTTACTCGTATGCGCTGTATATGCTTGGAAAGACAGTAAGCAAAGTCTCTGTACTAACAGCTTACCATGGGTATGTTGCTCCACTCTTAAAATATGGCATTATGTTCTGGGGCAATTCTACTGATAGAGAAGCAGCATTTAGAGCGCAAAAGAGATGTGTACGGGCTATATGTAATTTGAAACAGACTGATAGCTGTAGACCGTGTTTCATAGATTTAAATATTTTAACATTGCCGTGCATGTACATACTGGAAGTTGTATTATTTGTCAAGAAAAATATGTACCTTTACGATAACTTAAATAGTAGAAGACGTAACTACAACATAGCCTACCCTAGAAATAAAACGGCAATGTTAAACAAAAGTATATTTTGCATAGCCCCGCGTATCTACAATCATCTGCCTAAACCAATACTAGAGATGACAAATATTAACGCATTCAAAAATAAAATAAAATCAATATTAATTAAAAAATGTTATTACTCTATAAGTGAATATTTAAATGATGGAAGATGGAATATTGTAATTTGATTATTGACATTTCTTTTCAATTGACTTCTATTAATATTAATGTTTATTAAACGGGTTATTGATGGGCCATTTATTGCTTTACATGTAATGGATATACCTACTATTAAAAATATAATGTAATATTTTGTTCTAATTTTGCATGCCGTTTAATGGTCGAATATGGTGATACTATGTATTTATACTTAAGAACTGTCTACAATACCCATATGTCGCAAAATAAATGATTTGATTTGATTTGATTTGATTTGAAAAACTAAAGCATTCTTGGTTCTTGGCTGCTACTGAATATTTCCAAATAGAAAAAACCCAATAACATTGCCTGATCTGGGAATTGAACCCAGGACCTTACGCATATAAATAAGCTTTTACATAGGCAAGTTGGTCCTGTGGAGAAGAATCTGGAAAGAAACTCCATGGACACGCTTTTAATTACATTTTTCACTAATACGATATTATATATAACAGGATGTGTGGATATTTTAGTATCCAAATAGAAATAAAGATGAAAAAATCTGCTTCTTTTAATAATCTAGACCATATCCTCCGATTTCATCCACAGTCATGTTCAAAATCAGCCTGACCTTCAAATTCCCTATTGCAATTCGGACAAAACCTTCGTTACCTAGCCCCCTTGTAAACCGAACCAATGCATAATTGTTATGAAAACCGGTATTCTACTCGTAACATTGGAACAGCCAGATTCAGATAACACATAAAAGTGCCCCCATGTCTGTCGATAAATCATTGGAACACAAAAGCGATATATTTTTGTGTTCAACACGTACTGCGTACCTACTAGGAAGATTAGATCGTTGTTCGTGGAGTTATATTATGTTATAGTACTGGATATGGTATTCTTTAAAGGGGCCCATACCGCTCGGACGCGAAGGTACTGAAGAGGCAATCAGCTTGATACACACGCTGTATCCCTTTTTTGGATGTGCGAAAAATCCTCAAGCTGCTTCCACTAACTCACGCCTGATAGTCATGGCCATGGAATTTTGGCGACATGCACCAAGACGGTGACAGGCTATGGTCCAGCTTTCGTAGGACCGCCTGAAAGGAGGCATGGAGTCATTCCCTGCTCGATGGGCTTTTACCTGTTTGGGTGGCGAATTCTCCCGCAGGCTACAGCTTATGAAGGCTGGAGTTCTCTCTGTTAAACGCCGTCACCATGCAAATTAATACTAACAGATACTTTTTGCGTCGCGGACGCTTACATCGCTCCACAATGTGCTATGACTGGCCGTGTTTTTAGTCAGTAAGAGTCCAACATAATCCTCTACCTTTTCTACCGCGAGACGGAGGATAAGTATCCATTTTCGCAAGAAAAAAAGATGGGTATTCTATCTTTATTTCCCAATTACCGATCTTAATCTATTGGCTGCAATCAAAGATTGAAAATTACAATAATAATATTATATAGAGATTTCTTCTCCAAATAAATTACCCTTTTCATTTATTACATAACTGGCAAAATTATTAATAAACTTGTCTCATCCAGAATTTTATCAATTTTTCACATCAGTGTTCCATTCGCTTGTTAGCGTCCATGGCGGCGTGGCGGCAGGAAGGAGCGTAGATCCTCGTCTTTGTGCCCCAATTGTATCTCCATTGATGCCGACGACCCCACAAAGTAGAGACATTCTACTGATCGTACACCATTGCCTTGGCCGTGTCCAGATATTTAATCTTTTCGACTCTCCATTGATTCTAAAGTGTTCCTTTTTTCCACATATTTTGTAGACTGAATTTAATCGTGGCCCAAATCAAAATATTGCTAATTTAAGATTTTTCTTAATTACCCAGATAATTAAAATGTTATGCACTAAAGAACTAACTTGCTGATTTATTATATTTTGAGATTGAGCGTGATGTTATCCTTTCTCAAAAAGTGGGCTATCAAATTCAAAAACATTTTTACAAATCACACTATGTAGTAACACGTTCAAACAAAAAACTTAACAGATTAATCATGTTAGTTAGTGTAATTTAATTAAACATAATTGAAGTTTTACTATTTAAGTAATCATGACTACTGATTTTATCTACAAATATATGAAAAATAATAAACATTATCTTGAATATTTCCAGAGTATTTGCGATTTTTGCTCTATATTTTGGGACATCTATCCTACCTATGGGATAGTTGCCTAATCCATGTAAATTACGTTTAAGATAACTGCCCCACCAAGAAACAGAACATCTATCCCTCAAAAACTTTGATCGCATTTTGCCTTCCCATGCAATCGCGTCAGAGACATGAGACATAAACAACTTAGTGGTAGTTTCTCTAGTAATTATAATCAGGGCAACTACTACCTTGTAGCACCGGGATAGTCCGGTTTTACCCTATCAGCCAAAAGAAGTCCTGCTGAACAAAGGTTCGACGTAGACTTCCACAAGGACCGGTTATATGCCATCTGTATCCAACAATTCCCAACGACCTTTACCAGATCGTCTGTCCATCTCGTTGAAGGTCGTCCTACACTGCATTTTCCGGTGTGTGATCTCTACTCGAGAACCTTATTACCACAAACAGCGGCCAAGTTTTAGGAGCTATGCGCCTCAATACCAGTTAAGCTTGACCTTTGAGCTTGGTCCGGCAACTTTAGTTGTTATTTCTGAATTGATTGATTGATGTTTTTCCAGAGAGCAAGCTTCGCGTACGGTGGTATAAGGACATGAAGCTCCTGGGGGACAGCCACACCCCTCACGAGATCTTGCCGCCCAGGGTGAGGATGCACGCCAACTACAGCCTGCAGGTGGACTCGCTTCAGGCACAGGACACCGCTGACTACACCTGTGAGGTAGGACTCTCGAGGCTTTTCTTACGTAGATACCTAGGTACTACGTTATCTTGCGTCTATGTAGGTAAGTACCTTTGTACTTAGACATTTGTTTACCACTTTATACTACATAGATACGTGTTACGACGACCCTGTCCAATCCGTGAGATTATTAATTAATAAGTATTGGGATCTAATTCTATTTATAAAATCCTTTTTAGATTACCTACCTACATGTAAAAAAATAATGTCCTGAATAAAATAAATGGTAAATGGCAATATATGTATAACTAGCTTTTGCCAGCGACTTCGTCCGCGTGGAATAGTTACTTTGTTCCCTAGTTCTTCGCCCACGGTTTCACCTGCGTTGCACCGTTGCTAAGGGTTGTAGCGTGATGTTTTATAGCTTGAAACCTTTTTCATGAATCACTCATTTTGCCAACATTTCCCTTCACTGCTCTGCTCCTATTGATCGTAGCGTGATGAAAAGTATACTATAACCTGCCCAGGAGTATGAAGAACAATTGTATCAAGTTTCGTTGAAATCCGTCGAGTGGTTTCTGTTTCTATAAGGAACATACAGACAGACAGACAGACAGACAGACAAAAATTTTACTGATTGCATTTTTGCCGTCAGTATCGATCACTAATCACCCGCTGATAGTTATTTTGGAAATATATTTCATGTACAGAATTGACCTCTCTACAGATTTATTATAAGTATAGATATGCTAGAGGTCCTGGGTTTGATGCTCAGGTCGAGCAGTATTATTAGGTTATTATATAGAATTCCTTGTTAGAGTTTTGAATTTGTGACCCACGTATTACCTACCTGTATGGAACCTTTGATACCTGTGAACTGTGGTACCTGGGAACTGGTTACATTAGTACACCTCAGCCTAACCATTCGAGGAATACAGGTATGATGGATGGTATGCCCAATCTGAAAGCCAAATATCAAACTAACTGCCTAAACTATTCGTTAATCTACGATAAAAAAAATATCTACTAACAACTTTAAAATGGAACACCACGATGAATTGCAAACAAAACAATAAAAAGAGTGTACCATTGGGGATACCAATTAATTTCAACTGAACCAAAGACTGCCGCCCTTCGATCTTAACTATTTGTAATTCGTTACTAGTGATGTGACTTGCGTATTGACATTGAAAGAAGTTATCGATACCTACCGTAAGTATAAATAGTCAAGCATACTTCGTAAAACACACAATAATCTTAAAATAAAAAAGAATGTATTATATCAATGATTTTATTGTCAAATAAGATAATCACGACGTTATTGACTATCGTGTATGGCGTGTGTAAAGTTAACATTTTCTCTAATTCATCTAATTGGGTTACGACAATCTACAGTTAACTTATTGAACCACAAATCTTTACAAAACTATTAAAGGTCCGGCGGAGCTTGAATTGCCCACAAAAACTTAATACCATAATAAATCGTAAACCAGACAATATTCTATCAAATTATGTTATTATTAGGATTTGGATACCGTCAATCTAGGTTCCTACCGTACTATTTCGTCTACTACTACTTCACTGGAAATAAAAGATTGGGAAATTGTTCCAAACTTGATAATTTTATCAAAAATTGAATTGATTACATTTATTTCCAGTGAAGTATTTTGGACAAAACGGTAGCATGAATCACGTATAATCACGGTATTGGAATCCGAATATTAACACAATTTGATTAAATTGTGTTTGAATTACGATTTATTTCGGTATAACGTTTGTAAGAGAAAATCGGTCCGCGGACTCTTAATTAAAATCTGTTTTTAACACCTATAAGTAAGACACCAAACCGTTGTAAAATGACCATACTATCCTGAAGCCAAAGAAATTCATAATCTGTTTAAATAGGAACCCCATTACTTTTTGATTCAATTATGGGCTTAAAGACAATGATGCAGTTTGGCCCCCTAAACATAGTATCAAGTTACACTAGGTTGCTTTTCTTTAAATAGCTAGTCAGTTTGAATCGGAAATGAAATTTAAAAACAAAACGAAGTTTAATACGATCCATTACTATGTGTAGGTACTATAAATAGGCCTATTGTTATTAATCACATTTATGGATTTATGTGATGAATTCCCGTCACCAACCTTGATTGGTGAATGGTGATCGCGTAAAGAATAACTTCTTAGGCGGACACAGACGGAACGAAACATCGATAATATCCTCTATCGACCCTCGTCCCCACTCTATCCGCGATGTCCGTTTCAGTTTTAGCTCTCAAGCTTGTCCAATTATGCAATTAATCAATTTGTACTAACTCCTTTGTTACTGAACTCCGTATATTGTTACCGACACACTGTGTGGGTTGTCTGGATCTTAAACTATGAATGATGAACTATAAATTCTCGTATCATTGAATCAACTTCACATTCTAAAGGAATATATTTTCAAAATTAGGCCACGACATTATTGCATACATTTTATTCTCCTTTAATTAATTACGTGTCCAATATAACAATGGATTTAGGATGTTGTTGGGGCTACCCCGCTTTTGTAGTGCCTCTGGTATGTTTGCGGAGGCCAGGGTAGACGGCTTCCATGCCATCATGCGCAAGCGGCTCGCATCCTTACTAAGCAGAGTCCGGGCTAGCACTAACAGCATCCTACAGGTCATTGCAAGTAAACAGGACTCAAATATCCTGAAAACATTTATTCGTACACAAATTTTATAAATTTTATAAGCATTTTGTTAATCTTTTAATGTATTTGTTTTCTATAAGTATGGACTTGTAACTTGGTCTGAAATAAAGATTTATTATTATTATTATTATTAATTAACATTATAATCGGGCACAAATCGAAACTACGAGCTGATCATGATGATCATCATCATCAGCCTATACTAGTTCACTGCTGGACGTAGGCATCCCCCAATGTGCGCCATTTCACCCTGTCTTTGGCCTGTCGCATCCAGCTTCCGCCAGCAACCTTTCGTAAAATCATCACTCCATCTTGCCGGAGGGCGTCCTGCACTACGTTTGCCGAGTCGCGGTCTCTACTCAAGAACACGTCGTCCCCAACGGTTGTCGGTTCTTCGACAGATATGACCAGCCCACTGCCACTTCAGATTGCTAATTCGGTGCGCTGTATCGGTAGCTTTGGTTCTCTGTCGGATAATTTCGTTGCGGATTTTTTTTTTGCGGTTTGACTAGAGAATCATACCCAGGACTTCTTGCGTAGTAGTCGCGGTTAGGACTCTTAGACTAACGAGGCAGTCTGAGGTATACATTTCATGACATTATGACCTACATACCCAGTTTTTACTCGACCATTAAAACGGTTTAAGTATTAGCATCTAGCTCGAGTGTCCATCTTATGCAAAGGAAGTGGGTAGTTAGCTCAATAGTCGGCACTTAGTGTAGGGTAATTAACTGGCCACCCTGCTTCATAATTAGTGGATGTGATGCTGTTGTACTTACAAATTGTAATATTGAAGAATTTGCCTGTCAAAGTCAGGTTTTCCCCATGGAATTTTAACTTAGTGTAGGGTAATTACCTGGCCACCCTGCTTCGTAATTAGTGGATGTTATGCTGTTGTACTTACAAATTGTAATTTTGAAGAATTTGCCTGTCAAAGTCAGGTATTCCCCAGGTATTCCAGGAATTTTAACCATGCATACCACCACTACAGACCGATGGCAGCGATCTTTTGAGGAATTGTAAATTGAATTCAAAATCAAGAATAATGCTGTAATTATGTTTTTTTACAAAGGAGTGCCAATGGAGTTCCTTACCAGTTCCTCTCTATAAGACCAACATTTGTGGAACGGTGCAGCTAGTTTTTAATTTTTCAAAAGTAGGTAAGTAGTTACCTATCCATTTTAATGGATGTATTCAAATAAACCGTTTGACTTTGAACGTCCTATTATAGACGTAGTCCACCTAGAACACCCATCTGAATAGCACCTAACCTAGTCCAAAAAGACCACGCAACAATTTTTATCGGTATTTCTCATTTATCGACGTCCTGAAAAACAAATACATCCCAAAACTAGGCTGGTGAGTCATAGGTGCTCTTCGTGGACAAAAGTGTAATAATAAATTTTGATCCACGAGGAGCACCTGCCAATTATCTGTGCTCGTCGTGGATTAAGCTAGGTGCTGTTCGGATGGGTGTGCTAGGTGGACTCGTATTATATTCTCAGTAGTAACGTTAACGCGAATTGCCACCGGGAAATAATCATAGAGGACAAATAGTTTAATAATATAGTTGTACGTCTTCCCTATGCGGAACTACATATTTTTCACGAATAGCCTGGTTAGGTACGGGTTCTATATTTTATTGTGAGGTTATTTACAGTTATTCCTTATTTCCAGATCATCAGACCGGAGCCATGGGGTCCTATACGGCAGACGCACTCCATTGAAGTACTTTGTAAGTTCTTTAAAACTTATTAATAATAATAATAATAAACCTGCGAACCTGCGGGCGAGCATATTCGCCCTCACTGCCAGAGCCCTGCGCTCCCTCTCAATATCCTTGTCGTCCTTGAGATCACTTGTCACTATGTGACCTAAGTACTTAAACGCCTCAACCTGCCGTAATGCACCAGGGTAGGCTGATATTTGCCTGCTTTGAATATGAGTAATTCACTTTTTATTAAGTTCTCTTTTTCTTAGCATTGCTTTTTAATATAATAATAATATACATTTATTTTCAGATTAAAATCCATACAATTAACAATAATCATAATTATAATATTCTGATGTGTGTTAGTAATTATAGTACAATTATAATAATAATAATAATAATTTATGTTAGTACTGTTAGTAATTTATTCTATCTTATACCTATCGCTGTCCTTATCCAGTGGTTCTGGAAAGCACAGTCTAATCTTATAGCAATGGCGTTCAGGATGCTGTTGCTGCTACTTCTGAGCCGATGTAGCAAAGAATACGCTTTCTTGCGCATGATAGCGTGAAAGCCATCGGTACGTGCCTCCGCAAACATGCCAGATGCGCTGCAGCGCCATGGCAAGCGCGACAACATCCTGAACGCATTGTTATACTGAGTGCGCAAGGATCTGTATGCTCGTTGCGTGTATCCTAACCACAGACCGCTCGAGTAGAAGGATTGGCAATATGCTTTAAAAAGCGTAACCTTAACATCTTTGGTACATCGAGCGAACCTGCGGGCGAGCATATTCGCCCTCACTGCCAGAGCCCTGCGCTCCCTCTCAATATCCTTGTCGTCCTTGAGATCACTTGTCACTATGTGACCTAAGTACTTAAACGCCTCAACCTGCCGTAATGCACCAGGGTAGGCTGATATTTGCCTGCTTTGAATATGAGTAATTCACTTTTTATTAAGTTCTCTTTTTCTTAGCATTGCTTTTTAATCTTCACATGGCTTCCAGTGGTGAAGTGTACATAGAAATCAATTTCTATTGGTAACATTTAGAACGAAAAACAGGCACTATTAGTGTCTATTATTGCCGAATTAGCAACTCAAGGTAAGGTATCTGACTGCAAAATCCCACTTACTAAAGTTAACCCTACGGTACCTACAGATTATACCTAATTGTGTAAATATTTTTAATGCTTAGCTTAGCTTAGCTAAGGCACCTGCCCTTATGTATTTAATTTAAGCCTTTAAGCATATAATTCCACACTAGTGGAATAGTACATTCAAATTCAATTGCAAAACAGTTTTTTTCCTAAATCAGGCATGCATTTATACATTTTCAAATCTGGACCAACTAAACCACGTACCCACTCTATAGGACTTAAAATCGTACGGGCCTGGGCCAACTATCAACATCAGAAGACTACAATAATTTGATTACATACTTGTTTGGCGTAGCGTAGCGGTTAAATGGACACCTCGCGCTTACCGTTGCGCCACGAGTCGTAGGTTCGATCCCTACCCGAGGAATAATGTATGCTCCACGGATATCTATTGGTTCGAGTCTGGGTGTAATTTGTGTCCGTTATCTGTACCTATGATTTGTTCCCTAGTGTGGTAGAATCTGGTGGTATCTTAAAAAATATCCTATTGATTTCTATATTGCCTTTCGGGGAATAATCGTGTGATGGTAAGTTGTAATTGTGGAATTTCAGACTCGCCAACGATTAAGACGGTACCAGAGGATGGTTTCTTAGAAGTACGTAAAGGTGAATACGTGGACATCGGGTGCGAGACCACGGGTACACCGCCCCCTATCGTAGACTGGCGGAAAAATGTAAGTGTATAATTATAAAGTTATTTTAGTGAAGGGAAAATTCAATCGCAGGCAGGATTTGAACGTGTGTCTTCTGGTTGGATACACCAGACGATCTGACCTCTAAGCCACCGCAAACCCCATCCGCCTGATTTAAATTTTGCCTTCTCATTCTGAATTTACGTCATAAGGTGACGTTGGCCACATCTATTGAAAAGCAAGTTACTTTGCTTCTCAACCGACACGACTTACTTTACAGTTAGTTCAATGTCGTATGTGAAGGCAAATTTCAATCAGGCGGGTGGGGTTCGTGGTGGCTTAGAGGTCAAACGGATTCGAACCTGCGTCTTCTGGTTGGATAACCAGAAGACGCAGGTTCGAATCCTGCCCGCGATTAAATTTTTCCTTCTCTATTTTATAATCTTAGCATGGAAAATGCAAAAAAGAACCAAAAAGATAGTGTATAATTATGTTATAGTCAAAACTCATAACCGGATTCAAATCTGCCTACTCCAATCCGGCTAGATTGGTACCTACACCAGACGTGTTAAGGTGTCTTCGGGTAAATGCGGATAAGGGCTATAAGATTGTAGATATAATCATATAAATACCGTGAAATATTAGGTTTAGGGCTGTTATATGCGATCGTTAGATAATTTCTGAGAAATAAAATTGATGTTTGACAGAACAGATTTTGTATACAAAAACGGTCAAAAATTCGAATTTATCATCATAGAATAGGCCGATAGTTAGTGATTTTTTTTTGTGTGAGGTGTCGGACAATTTTTACGAAAAATACCTAACCTATGGGAAAATAAATTGTAAGCAGGTAACATAATTTAACTATTATAATTATCATTTTAACAGATAATGCTGAAATATTTGCTTGTTGTGAATATTATCATACAACTCTTACAAGCAATACTATTTTAGTTATTGGTTGGGTGGGACAAGGGCTTTATTAACATACTTATTGTACTTACATGGTGTATCTCCAAGGGCGAGCCGATGGCGTTACTGGAGCACCGGTCCCGCATCAGGTTCCGCGCGGAGCATCGGCTGCTGGCCGGCGCGTACCAGTGCATCGCCAACAACGGCGTCGGGGAGCCCGCCCGCGCCACCATCACCGTTGTCATACAAGGTAGGCCACAGGGACTGGGGATTTGGTTGCGTCGCTTGTTCCCAGAGAAAACACTAGGAGGCGGTGAAGAGCGGACCGCACTAAAATTTGTGTCCGGTTAATGGCAATAGGCTCGCCCCCTATTACATGGGACCTAAAAAATCGTGCCGAACTGTGGGTGTACATTTTGCACCTCTGTCTAACTCTTCGAGGAATACAGGCGTGATGGTATATTATGTTATACCTACAACATAATGCTTCTACTTTTTAGAGCATCTCATGTTTTTTTAGTAATTTTTTTTTAATCTAGCAATGTGGGTCACACATTGCTAGATTAAAAATAAATTACTAACTACTAGTATTTTTGTTAACCCTTGTTTATAAAGGCGTGTTTTAAAAAATATTTTCTATTAAAGCTTATTTAAAAAAATACTTTAATCGGTCTATAAAATGTTGGCAACCCTTAGACGCGCCGGTAGTAACGTCAGAGCGTACATACGTGCACACGGCGGTAGGACTGAGGGCAGCACTGGCCGCTAAGCTAGAGTTCGCGGCGCCGCCCGCCCGCACAGCCTGGTACAGAGACGGCAGGCCCGTCCGGACTGATGATAGGTAAGCATGTTATTGTGGACAGAAATGATCAATTTTAGCCAATAGAGGTCCCCGGCCCCCCGGCGTGGCGTGCAGGGAAAACGCCCAGGGCCTCGTTCATGCAAGGGTCTCGCGTAATAGCCGAGAAGAAAAATGTTGACATTTAAAACACAAAGGGTAAGGACCTTGAAAAGATCTGCTGCCCAGAGCCTCGCAATGGTTAAAACCGCCTCTGTTCACTGCTGACAAAGGCTGAACAAGGGCTCCGGTTACACACTATGTTAAAAAAGCCCTGTCCGATCCGAAAAGGGCATATATGGATCTTAGTAGGATGAATTTCCCCGAAATCTAGCAAATTTTTAAAATGGGATAAAAGCAACATTGCCCTTATCCAGTGACGATTGCCAGTATTGGCAGAAGATGCTTTATTAAATTTTATTCAGAGAATTTTTACTTGTAATCTGAAAAGGATTTGGACCCTATCCGACAGGGTTTTCTTAACATAGGTATTATAAATACCAGTTAAGTATATGACGCATCCAACGACTCCCAGCCCAAATCAAACCCACACTGAATGATACGAGGTGCTACCTCCACTTGCAGGGTAGTGCTGATGGTGCAAGACAATGTCCACCAGCTCATCTTCCGCAACGTGCGTCAACAAGACCTCGGCAACTACACCTTCCGGGCGGAGAACAAACTCGGCATGGCTGACCTGATGTTCAAACTTACTGGTAAGTTTTGAAAGAAGAATAATTTATTTGATGCGATAACAGCATATCTATATATAATATATTTATATTTACATGTTAATTAATCTAAAGTATATAAGTATGTAAGTATATAAGATAACATACACACACACACACACACACACACACACACACGAGCAAACAAACACGCACCCTATTGGTATGTTTTGTGTTGGTAGGCAGCTCTGCTGAATTCGTTTCGGTTGTAATCTGCCGCTAAGGAAAGATGTGCTAACATTAACTAGTTCCGGTTTTAAAGATGATTTAGCCAGTGAAATTATAGAGTAAATGAGGCTTATTAACTGAGGTTTGAGGACTGCCTCATTAGTCTAGTGGCCCCAAGCACGATTGCTACACTACAGGTCCTGGGTTCGATCTCCAGGTCGAGCAAAGTGTTATTGGGTTTTTCTATGAAATTCTCAGTTTGGATTGTAGCAATAGCATAGCAATCTACATGGCATCTAAACATACCTACTGGTGAATTTGGGTGGACATTAGTAGTTCAGTACAACATGGGGGCTAAACATACCGGCGAACTGTGGGTGTACATTAAGTACGCCTCTGCCTAACCCTTCGGGGAATACAGGCGTGATGGTATATAACTGAGGTTTCAAGATGACAAACCACGCTTGTTTTTTCTTTTTTTTTATTCCTGATAGGCTTACGCTTGACCACCAGTTCACCTGATGTTAAGAGACACTGCGATCTACGATGGAACGCGTTTGCCTAGAAGAAATCGATTCACTCGTGATTTTAAGACATCCAGATTGTGATAGATAGTTAATGGTGTTGCTAGCGTCTGTAGACTGCGGTTGCCGCTTACCATCAGGCGGCCCGTATGCTTAACTTGTTATCTAAATCAAATTTAAAGCAACGAATTTACATAAGCACCTAACTACCTCATTAGTCTAGTAGTCCTAAGCGCGACTGCTATGCTAGAGGTACTGGGTTCGATTCCCAGGTTGAGTAAAGTGTATTCTATTTTTCTATTCTATGAAATTTTCAGCAGCTCGGAATTTGGATATGTGCCCGGTTTGTAGCAATAGGCTACATGGAATCTAAACATACCTACTGGTGAACTGGGGTGGACATCAGTAGGTCAGTACACCTCTGCCTAAACCTTCGAGGAATACTACAGACATGATGGTGTGTTGTGTTCAGGTGTTCCCAACGCAGCATCGTTTAAAGTGGACGTGTCTCTGAACAAGCCGACTGCTACAAGCTTTACATTGATCTGGGAAGTCGACTCCTACTCGACTATCATAGGTAAGAATATTGATCTTAGCATGAAAAATGCAAAAAAAAACAAAAAGATAGTTAAAAGGTAAGGTGGCATCATACGACATTGAACTAACTGTAAAGTAACTCGTGTCGGTTGAGAAGCAAAGTAACTTGCTTTTCAATAGATGCCGCCAACGTCACCTTATGACGTAAATTCAGAATGTGAAGGCAAATTTCGATCTAGCGGGTGGGACTCGCGGTGGCTTAGAGGTCAGATCGTCTGGTGTATCTAACCAGAAGACGCAGGTTCGAATCCTGCTCGCGATTGAATTTTTCCTTCACTAAAATAAGAATATTGATAGGTATTGAATGAATTATTACGCAATTGTTTGGTTATCCTGAAGAAATAAAAATAATTTAGCATAGTGGTCCTAAGCGCGACTGCTTCGCTAGAGGTCCTGGGTCAATCCCCAGGACGAGCAGTGTTCTTGGGTTTTTTTATGAAATTCTCAGTAGCAGCTCGGAGTCTGGATTTGTGCCCGGTTAATGGCTTTAGGCTCGCCCCCTATAATGGGACCTAAACATACCGGCGAACTGTGGCTGTACATTAGTACGCCTCTGCCTAACCCTTCGGGAAATACAGGCGTGATGGTATGTATAAAAATAACTTGAGTATTTACTGTCCTACAGGTGGAAATCAAGCCCTAAAGGCGAGAATTCAGACAATAACAAATTAATAACTTTTAATAAAACTTTTAAGAACTCTGAAGACATGAAAATATGGAACAGCTGATTTTTTATTCGATTTTTATGCGAATTCAGGGTTATTTCCATTATAAAAGTGGGTCATAATGAAGAGTACAATAGCCCTTTAATTTTTTTACGGCATAATGTACCTATGTATAAAAAGTATATTAACAGTTTCAGTGCTGCAGCCATTTTTACAAACTTTTGGCGACTGCATTTTAAACTCTGTGAAAGCAGTGATAGCCGTCCCAGTAGTGGGACAGTATAATGGGTTGATTATGTGATGTTGGCGACTAACAAACGTTTTGTGACACGACAGTAGTGTCAAGACTGTCAACCAGACTAGTGTTTATTACTACAATATACGACTTATTTCAAAAATATCAATAGTCTCCCCGTTTTAATATATCCAATCCCCTTTTAAAAGGCGGGAAACGCACCCGTGACTCCTCTGGTGTTGCTCGTGTCTATGGGCGGCGGTAATCGCTTACCATCAGGCGATCCGGCTGCTAGATTGTCCCCCTATCCCATAAAAAATATATCAATAAGACAATTTAACGAAATTTCGACGAAGCTAATTATGACACTCTTGTGTGTCACTCGCTCGTGAAATCCTTGACACGCGTGCCGTTATCGCTTTACGAGAAGGGGTTTGGTCATTTGGTGCCTCATGCAACGAAAAATGCCATCTTTTGGTTGGGTTTATCAGAGTAAATTAATAATAATAACAATTATTATAATAGCTTTTTAAGAGCTGTTTTTATTCAATATAATTAAAATTGAGTATTATAATTATCTTTTATTTAGAGTATAATCTGTGGCTGCGTCCGTACTACGGTCGGCTAGCGTCGACAGAGCCGGATGCCTTCACCACAGAGACTCCAGCCAACCACTGGAGCAAGATCGTGGTGCCAGGGGACTCCAGTGAAGGTATGAATAGAATTGAGTACCCCAAAGTAAAGGAGTTGCAGATGATTTGTCGGACTGTAGACAGCCAGAGCCGCAGCAACCGAGCCGAAAGAGGCTCTTACGCAATCGAAACACACACCAAGGTGCTTTACGACAGACTTCGATGTAAGGGTGGTCGCCAGCCAATCAGACTCCAAGAGGCCTTACCACCGAGCAAGTCAGATAATTTCTCACCTCTTACGAGATGTTTATCTGCATGGCAGAGAGGAACTGTATTATAATCTGTGACATGTCCTAGAGTGAATTATCGGTGCGGAATCCGAAAATATGTAAAGTCAAAGTCAAAAGTTTTATGTCAATTACAACATTAATACGGGTATTTTTGAATTGTCAAAAAACTAGTTGCACAGTTCCAATGTTCCCAAAAGTAGATCTTTAGATCAAGCTGGCATGAAACTCTATAGATACCTACTTACCCTTTTAAAATAATAATGTTACAATGTTCTACTTTTTTCTTCTTCTCTAACTTCACTCTCAACTTCTTTGACGACACGATTGGCGTAGCGGCTGAGCGATCGGCTTCTGCGCCACGTGTTGTGGGTTCGATCCCCACACGGAGCAAATATTTGTATGATCTACAGGTAGTTGGTCCGGGTCTGGGCGTTTGTGCATGTGAGAATTTGTGTTTGTAAACGCACCCACGATACAGGAGAAAATCCTAGTGTGGGGCAATGTTTTTTTTTTTAAAAAAACTTCTTTCGTTGACATTGTTTTTCCGCTGTGACGCTACAATTTCTGGGAGGTTATTGACACTAACGCAGATATTAGACATTGAAGTAAAACTACCTTCAACGGAAATTATCACGTTGTATTGATATTATTTTATTCTCTTGTAGTTTCATTGTCCGTACGGTCGCTGTCGTCGTGTCCGAGTGCCTACCCTCATTTGTCATATTTTATTTTAGGACCAATTCATAGTGCTATCTACACAGTGAGAGGACTGACGCCGTCTACAGTTTATGAAGCTATCGTCACGTCCAGAAACAGGTTCATATTTTTTATTACATTTAACTGTCGCAATTTTTTATAAGAATTTCCGTAAATCAATCAAAATTCCGGGTGTATAACTTCATAATTAGCAATAATTACTTATTTTTTTAAAAACAAGTGGTTTTTAAAACTTACATAAGTACGAGTAATTTGTTTACTTCTAGGTTTGGTTGGAGCAAGCCGTCTTCAGTTCTACACTTTGCAACTGAACCTGGAGGTTAGATTTACCATACTTAATTATTTATACAAAGTTTAGATAAGGATTTCCCCAAAAAATTTCTTAATAAGTCGGACTAAGGCATTTGTCGTTAATTCTAGTTTTTTTATCAAGCCTAAAACTGTCAAATGCCCAAATTGAAAAATAAGTTTTTTAGCACGTATATTGTATATACTAGCTTTTGCCAGCGACTTCGTCCGCGTGGAATAGTTACTTTGTTCCCTAGTTCTTCGCCCGTGGTTTCACCTGCGTTGCCCCGTTACTAAGGATTGTAGCGTGATGATATATACATTGATAGTTTGAAACCTTTCCCATGCATCACTCATTTTCCCAACATTTCCCTTCACTGCTCTGCTCCTATTGATCGTAGCGTGATGAAAAGTATACTATAACCTGTGGTTTGGGCTGTGCGTTGATAGATCACTATGTCAGTCAGTCAGTCACCTAACGTAAGAGTAGACAAATATAATCAGAAAGCTCCAAACTGCTAAGCTATCGGGAGTTACACGTGTTATTGTGAGTCAACCATAAAAGATAGACATTTGCTGTCGTGGTATATTTTTTATATAATTTTAAGGAGAATATTTCCGTCATACATGATTTCTGTGTAGCTTTAACCATTAAGGCTGCACACGCGACGGAAGCTTAAAAAATGGAGTAAGTTCTCCTTTTTTCCCAACATTTCTCTTCACTGCTCTGCTCCTATTGATCGTAGCGTGATGAAAAGTATACTATAACCTGCCCAGGAGTATGAAGAACAATTGTACCAAGTTTCGTTGAAATCCGTCGAGTGGTTTTTTGTTTCTATAAAGAACATACAGACAGACAGACAGACAGACAGACAGACAGACAGACAGACAGACAGATAGACAGACAGACAGACAGACAAAAATTTTACTGATTGCATTTTTGGCATCGGTATCGATCACTAATCACCCGCTGATAGTTATTTTGGAAATATATTTCATGTACAGAATTGACCTCTCTACACATTTATTATAAGTATAGATTACTGCCATTTCTAGCAACGGACGTCAGTAGCATTTTTTAAATTACTTGTACTTTTTTCAGCCGGTAGAACAATACCTTCAACGTCCGATTACTCGGACATAACTCCAATACTGATAGAAACGGAACCGGAACAGCCCTACAACATATCTCAGGCACAAATTTTAGAACGACTCAACGATCTGTCAAGCGGAGCGCGGGGAACGCCATGTTTGTTCGCCATCTTGATTTTATCTTGTTTTATTTTTAGTTTCAGTTGAGTTATTTACTATTATATGGATGGCAAACGGAGACTAAGTTAACACAGCCATACATTTCAAGAATAAGCTAACCTCGGATTGTATTGGGTTTCCGTTCATAGAAAGTTCAGCTTCAACTAGAAATGTATAGTTTGAGGTGTAGACGTGTCACCTATAGGTATTTTTAAGATCAGCAGGCTTTACTCTTGAAACAATACAATACCAATCCAAACGTGATCCGATTCCAATGTCAATTTGGCTGTCGGGCGATTTCGTACTCTTGAGCACAAATCCGTTAACCTTGTATCGGCATCCTGATTGACCAATGGTTGGGTCGTTTCCCAATCCTATTTAGTTAACTCAATCACCGCACAATATTGAAACAATTTGGCGCTAGTTTCGGATTCAAGAGTACGAAACTTGACAACGAAACGGCACAATTCCAATGTCGATGTATCGGAATTGAGTTCAAGAGTTAAGTCCCCAGATGAGCAGTTATTAGCACGGCTTTTATCATTAATTTTAGATTAGTACAGGGCCGGATTAATTCTTCAAAAGGGTCATCTCTTCACATCTCGAGCCCCCTATCCTGTTATATCCTACATACAAAAAACTGATAACACACTTCTAAACAGGGCCCATAGAAAGTAATTGCCTAGTTTTCCTTAAGTTAATCCGAGGGCCTAGTGTGAGTTTCATTTCACCGACTCGATTTTACGTATCGACCGCGTTTGGCGTGCTGATTGGCGATTTCCGTGACCTTCACCACTTTTCACCAATCAGAGAGCCGAACGCAGTCGATGCGTAAAATCGAGTCGGTGAAATGAAACTCGCACTTGGCCCTCAGATCCTCGATAAGTGACGATAAGGTATATATATAAGTATTTATTTTAAAACTGTTAAAGTAAGTTTCAAATTAATCTTAGAGCTGCTCGTACGACTTGCTATAGCTTGTTTTAAATATAGTGACTTATATGAGCCGGCTAAAATAAAAATTGTTATAGAGATTAAATTATTTTATAGATTACTATCTTGCCTGATAAAGCACTAAGCAATGGGGGTCCAATTTTCATTTGATGCTTTTTCTACTTGAATGTAAATAGTCTATTTGTTTTAAGAATAAAAACAAAAATATATTTTTTTAAATATTATCAAGTTGTTTACAAGAAACACAGTTTATGTACGATTATTTATTTCATATTTTTCAATACATTTATCATCATTTTTAAACAACCATATCAGGTTGTGCTTTTGCACAAACCTTCTTTTACACATAACTTTGGTTTTTAATTAAATTTGATACCAATACGCTTAGAGACACTAAACACAGATACTTTCATTTTAATTATTCTTAAAATTTTCTACAGTAAATATTTTTAAAGTCTCTTCATATAACTAATTAGTGATCGATTTGTATCAACCATTTGATTTACGTTAAAAAACAGTTAAAATACATTATTTTTATAATTAAACATTGAATACATTTACTTATTTTGATACAATATTAAATTTTTCACTTTAGTACGGAGTAACAAATTTTTACGAAAAAGGTTGAGGCTTTTACTGTAAAGAGGTGAAACACTGTAAATACCAGTATTTTTTTTAAACTGTCTGTATAATTTAGTTTGAGAATTTGATCCTGACGCATTCGTGCCTACGATTTCAAATAATCGCAAACACAAATCGAAATATAAAATCTTTTATAATTTTCATAAGTGAGCCCTTTTATCTTACAAAAACTTAGAAGATTTTATATTTTTCTTTTTCTTATAAATTAATATTTGTTTGGGAGTGTTATTTTGTAGTTGAGTGTGACACCTCGTGAACAGGTAACCAGAACCATTTTCGCGGATATTTTCTTATTTATAAATATACAAAAACATCTTGGTCGTTTTTATTTTTCGAATTCAACTTAAAAAAGTATATAATGTGAATGATTTTAGAAAAAATACTGATTCATAGACTAGACAACATTAGCTTTGTATGGTGAAAAAAATGTTTGTACGATGTGTGATTTTATGAAAAAAAGTTAATTTTATACTTAAAAACTATAATTATGTAAACATACAATAATTACTAGAAACATTGATATTTAATTTCAACCAACGGATTAATGTCAACTATATTTTAACACTAATAATAAATATGACGTTTGTTTCAATGACATTACGAATATTAAAATTTACAATACACATTAATTTTTAGTTAATAATAATAAAAAATGCCGCTGTCTAGGTAACAGTACTACCCGTATTTTCAAATAATTCTAATTAAAAAAGAATGCGTAATCTATAGTACAAATATTTTTAAAAATCTAGCCTAAATTTAAATAATTTAATTAAAAAAATAATAACTGTAATGCAATTTTAAATACGAAATATTTTAAAATGAAATTTCAAGTTTAGTTTTACTTGAACTTAGGCTAGACAAGTAAAGAAGCTTTAAAAATGTTAAATTTATAACATTGAATGGGATATGTTAACGTTTTGTATATCATATACTTTGTTATGAATACATGAATTAATATAAACAGCATATATTCTCGACATACTAACTCATCACGACTTTAACAAATCCAACCATTTCAAACAACTTTTTAATAAATCATAGTCAAGTCATGGAAGACAGAAATTGTAAAATCAAAACATTATTTTCATAATTATCATAATTATGGCACAGTATAACATTTTATATACTAGAGCTGGGCGTAAAAATAAAAATTAAATAGCTAAATGTAGCCCAACACTACGATTTATATTCAAGAACCATGGCGAATTGATGAGCGCAATTCGACGCGAATATAATTCGCTAAAACACCGAATAATTCTTAGTGGCAACACCGTACACAGCAACACTATAACTTTGACACTGGGTATAAAAAAGCGAAAAGGAAAAAGTTGCCACTCCAAAAGTTTCTTCATTGTCACTTCACTGTCGCTCTTGTCAGTGTTGCTATCATGAAAAAATGTCTTGCAACACTGGCTTTACTAGATTTCGACTTAGATCATCATTCCGCAATTGATCACAAAACTATTTAACACTACTGGTGGTGGATATTTAGTGTAACTATTATTGGAAAAAAATCATTTGTATAGATAATGTATCTTTCGTTTATGCATGTTTCGACTTGTGCATGTATTAACAGCTATTGCTTATAATAAAATATTGATAAAAGAAATATCATAACATTTACGCATTATAACAATGGAGTTTATTCAAACACTAATTACACTGACGGTTGGCGATTTAGGTGCTTATTTTTATCGGACGCGGAAAAGCGTATTCATCCTAAAACACAGCGGTTTTGTTTTTTAACGGTTCGATGTGATTTTTTTACAATTAAGTTTGTTCATAGGTCTGATGCATTTATTTCATGATGGTTCCTTCATTCTTTCTCTGAAAGACCTTTAAATATGACGGTTTTGTGGATGCCTTTTACGCCCAATTTTTCTACGAATTTTGTCTGAATAATACACGACAATAATTCCTCAGTGTTCTTATCCAGAACCTTTTCAAGGAGTTAAGTATGATTTCAGGCGATTTTTTATTTCATCTCATACGTCTTTCCAGCGACTTGGCATTACCAATATTTTTCGAATCCATCCATCCATAGGTGAAATCTGGACTATCCGTCCATTAGCAGCGAGACAGCTCTGCTTTGTCGACCGTGAGAATCGCCATCACACTCACGAGTCCGCCCTTCGAATCCCGCTCATTTTGAGGGTATTATGCACTTTTAAATTTGCATTTGTTGGTCGTTTTGTACGTTGCTGTTGTGCACTTGTAAGTAATTGTATATTTTTATATAACTGTTATTTATCTTTTTTATTAATTTGAAATAGTAATTTTTGCTCTATTCTCTTTTCTTTTGTATTCAAATAATTTAGTTAGTTTTATGACAAATTTGAATACTTTTTGCATTTTAGTTTGCAGAATTTGATATTAGTGAGATTTTCATTTTCATCATAACATTTTTTAATGTAATATCACCTATGATATTATAAATGCTTTTTCATGTGTAGTGTCACTATCAGCTGTAACAAGTGCATATACCCTCGTCTCAAAGTGGTTAGTTGACATTAGCGAGCGTGTGGGTCGAGCGGGTGGGTGGGGGTCCCGGCGGGGGGCTGGGGGTCCCGGGCGGGGGCCTGGGGCCGGGGGTCCCGGCTCGCTAGGGTCTGTGCGGCGCATGCGCTCCGCCGGTGAGGCGCGCGGCGCGGGCGGCGCGGTGCACGCAGCGCAGCGGCACGTAGCAGCACAGGCACGGCACCAGCAGGCTCAGCAGAGTTATGCCCATCCAACTGATATAATAAACAACGGGATTATGCAATGCTAACCTCATAACATCTCTCTCGCATATTATAGTACTCGTAAACACATAGGTATGCAAGAAAGATGGCACGATATCATTACTAATATTATAAACGTGAACGTTTATAATATTATAAACGGATCTGGATAAAATTTGGCACACAGATAGATTATACCCTGGAATAACACATAGGCTGCAGCACTTTTTACCCAGGTCGGATCCAATCCTGAAGTCCACGCAGACAAAGTCGCGGGCAGAAGCTAGTAGACAGCATATTTATAGGTTCTCAGCTAAAGAAATCCTAAGGAATGCCATTTTAGAAATTGAGCACCAATGCATACAACTCCAAAACATTAAAATCATCCAGCATAGGTGATTTTAATGTTGATTAGGAATAAAACCTGACAAACCTTTGTTTTTTCATAGCTTGCAACGGCTATAGGCCATTTTATATTAAACCCTTAACATCTAAAAGGTGTAAAAAAGCTCCAAATACCGTACCGTTTAGCGCAGGCCTCGTCGGGCGGCGCGCAAGCACACGGATGCATCGCGAAGTCTCCCTCCGCGTCCGACATGCAGTGGTACAACATACACTGAGGAAATACACCAATTTAATCATTAGTCACAAAAGTCAAACAACAAGTATTTTAAAGTAACGTTTCGACCACGTTAGGCAATTAGTTCAAATAATATTATATTTATTTTTCCCTAAAAACAGGGAAAAAATATTGGAAAACTGACTAATAGAAATCTGTTCTTTTTTTACGGGGTTTTCGTATGATTATTATTGCAAATAATGTTACATTACATTCGATAGATATATACAGTACAGTCAACAAAAGAGTTAGGCATGCAGCCAGCTACAGATATTTATTTCTTAACATAGATTGCGTTATAAATAATTATGCGCTAAAGGGTTTGAAATGAAGGCAGCTGATGAAACCTGCGTTTTGACACATATTAAGCGATATATTTTATTATATTCTTATAATCTTTGTCAAAACAAATGTTGCTACCTGCATACCTAAATATTTTGTTGACTGTACTATGTACTCGTTTTATTTGATGTCGTGGATCTTGTCACCTGGATAGGCGGCAGATTATATCGGACTGGTATATCAACTTGTCCTATACTCACGGTCATGGGATTCGTGACAATCGCCAAGACCATGACAGGCTAAGATCCCATATCCGTATCTGTTACCAATGCCTACCACCACAAATTCCTATGGTACCAGCGGGACCATTGTCTTGCAGATCACGGAGAGCAGATTTCTGTCGGTATAACTGACCTGAGCACACTTGATGCAGCTGACGCAGTTGATGCAGGAGCGGAAGTAGTCGGGTGCGAATTCGCACGCGCCTGCGCGGTTCGCACTCTCCAGGTACCACTCGTGGCAGTGTCTGCAACATTAAAGCGAGTTAAGCTATGACATATTATCCTACTAATATATTATTTTAAACGTGAAAGTTTATGAGGATGTATGGATGTTTGTTACTCAATCACGTCAGAACGGCTCAATGGATTTGGATGAAATTTGGTACAGAGATAGGTTATAATAGTCTGGAATAGCACAGAGGCTACTTTTTATCCAGGTCGGATCCAGTTCTCGGAGACGAAGTCGTTGGCAGAAGCGTCCTTATATATAAAATTCTAGAGATATTACCATTGGATTGCCAAGCCAAAGATGTCAAATTCGAATGCTCTGACTTGTCGATATCATGTGCGTAATAATTATCGCTCGTTTAAGGGTCCGGCGGAGCTTGAATTGCTCACAAAAACGTAATACCGAAATAAATCGTAACCCAGACAATATATTCTATCAAACTATGTTATTATTCGGATTTGGATACCGTTAATAGGTTAGGTTCCTACGGTACTATTTCGTCTACTATTATTTCACTCAAAATAAAAGGCCGGGAAATCGTTCCAAACTTGTTAAAATTATCAAAAAATCGCATTCGTTTACATTAATTTCCAGTGAAGTATTTTGGACACAATGGTTACGTAGGAATCTAGATTAACGGTATCCAAATCCGAATAATAATACAATTTGATTAAATTTTGTTTAAATTACGTTTTATTTCGGTATTACGTTTGTAAGAGAAATTCGATCCGCCGGACTGTTAAACAGTAAATGAAAATACCTTGAAGGCTAGTGGCAAACATGTGCGCCGTACATACCATCACGCCTGTATTCCCCGAAGGGTTAGGCACAGGCGTAGTAATGTACACCCACAGTTCATCGGTATGTTTAGGTATGTAACGGGGGGCGAGTCTATTGCTTTTTACTGAGCACAAATCCAAACTCCGAGCTGCTACTGAGAATTTTATCGAAAATCCAATAATAATAACACTTTTCTCTACTTGGGAATACTGGGATTTCTAGCGTATTTGGGACTATTATTAGATTGGGACAGTGTTCGGTATTAATCAAATTAAGCATTTATACAATTAAAATTTCAATCAATTACATTTTTGTTTCAATTAATTTTAATTGGAATTACATACATTAACATAATCACAGTAAATTAATTGCAATGATTTTTTAAATTTAAATTAATTAATTAATTAATTAATTGAAATTTTAATTGTTTAGTTTCCTTCATTTGATTGAACCATTAAAATGACATAGTACAGTTAGTGATCTATTGGGTATAATAAAAATATTACCCTCCTTTGCGCTGTGCAGTCGGGTAAAAAGAAAAAGTCTGGCCTACCTGCATTTGATGCGTGCGCGGAACGTTTCTGTCGGCTTCTTATCTGGCAACGGAGGAGGATCACTGCTGAACCCGCCTTTCTTTATCGACCCTGAAATATACATAAAAACATTTTATATAAAATACATAAGTCATCAATGTAGAACAGACTGAAATCAGAATTGAACAACAGGTTCGTTTTGTGAAGAAACGAATTAAAATCAATTGATAAATTATATTTATTCCTGTATATAGATCTTTTAAAATTTAATACACTTTTAAAAGTCAATGTTTAAAATTTTCCTATTTGAGAACCTTTGAGAAGAAACTCCGAAACAAACTAAAAGAATCATGGTCTCTTCCAAAGTCCAGACATAATAGTATCACAACGTCTGAAATGGTCTTTTAAGGAAAGAGCCACCAGTGGCTTTGAACCTTCAGATTTCTCTCGGGTGGTAGAAATACACGCTATGTAACTGCTTGTAAAAGTGTCTTTGAAACAGTGTTAAGCATTTAGCAATTAAAATATCAATAAATTAATCAATTGATTTAAATTTTAAATTATATTTTAATTATTTTAACATTTTAATTGCAATTATAATTATTTATTCTTTTTTAAATTTCTGAATATTATTTTTTTTTGTCGCGACTCGCAAACATAGTGCAGAACGCCCTCCGGCAAGATAGAGTGATAATTTGTGATAATAAGGTTGTTGGCGGAAGCTAGATACGACAAACTGAAGACAGGGCGAAATGGCGCGCATTGGGGGAGACCTATGTCCAGCAGAGGACTAGTATAGGAGTATAGAATAGTATATACTATACTCCTATACTATAACAAAATAAATTATCATCATCATCAGATGATGATCAATTGCTTCCGTGTGCACGTCAGAGAGTAAAAATTTTGTTATTTTAGCAGGGACCAGCCGAAAATCAGCAATAACTGAGCTGGCTTCCTGCCTACACACATATTGCTAGGTTTTAAGTTGTGGCAAAATAAAATTTTAATTTAAAAAATAATAGCAATTATAGATATTTCCATCAATTAATGTCTAACACTGCATTAAACACATATTTATAACTTAAAGATGTATTTAATTTGATAAGGACCAGGAAATTTCGCTAAATATAGTGAAACTACTAACCAGAATCTCGTTTGAGCAACGGCGGCTTGGTGTTTGGCGAAGACTTCTCTGAACTGATAACACCGGACGAGCTCACCTGAGGATACGTGTATTCGTGCACCTAAAAATGTACAAGATTACATTATTCCAAAATTATAAACAAGTATACAGGCCGCCTGATGATTAACGGCAATCAGCTTACAGACGTCAGCAACACCAGTGGTATCACTCGCGCGTTGTCATCTTAACACCTCAGTTGTTAAGTTTTATATGGTCCAGTAATGTCAGTGGTTACATATCCCTTCAAACTGGAACACTATCATACTAGCACATTATTGGTTAGCAGCAAAATATTTGCCAATGCGTTGGTACGAACTCTTTTTCATTGGATGACCTTGTTTTTGACAACTTCCTCAGAACTCAGGAGTCTTATGCCATCACAAAAATATGCATATATATTAAATAAAGGCATAAATCTTTCGAAAGGAATTATCTAAATAATAGTGATAACCGTATAAAATCACTATTATTACTGCCAAGTAAAAGGTCTCCTTCAAATGCAAGGCACCACTGACTTTATCACAGGTATAATATCACTCACTTAAATGGTGTAGGACAACATCGTGGGGAGACCCGTGCCTGATGCCTGAGAGTTTCTCGACGGCGTGTGAAGTCTGTCAACCCACACTAGTGTGGTGGATTATAGCCTAATCCTTCTCATTCTGAGAGGATACTCATTCCCAGCTGTGTGACAAGGTAGGTTGATTTTCTTAAATGGATTAAGTTGGCAAACGACCTGACGAGCCACCGTCCGGAGTACCGGTAAGTAGTCATCGTCGCCCATGACACCTGCAACATCAGAGAAGTGTCTGATGCGTTGCCAACCCTTAAGAGCCCCTACGGACACCAGATTGCCAGAGCCGCAGCAACCTAGGGGAACTGGCTCTTACGTGCAAAATTCGAAACACATGTTACGACAGACTATAAGGTAAGTGTGGTCGCTAGCTAGTCAAGACCCGAAGAGGTCATACCATCGATCAAGTCAGATATTTTCACGCCTCTTACGGGATGCCTATCTGAAAGGCAGTGAGGAACAGTATTCTAACCCATCCCCACACGAGGATAAATGATGATAGTGGTAATAACTTACAGCAGACAGGTGCACATAAGGACATCGTTCGATCTCAGAGTCGTCCACGTGTATCTTATCGTCGAACTGAGCATCGTATTGCTTCGACGACTCTGGAAACAATATTAATTAATCATATGATTTGCAACCGACGCGTGTCTGTGACAAGATATAACATACCATCAGACTTGGGCATTATTCGAATAAATTGTTATCTAGATAATTATCCGAATAAAATTTTATTCGCCATATAATTATCCGCGAATGATTCATTCACGAATGAATTATTCGTAGATAAATTGCCTACGAATAAATTATTCGTGATTTTATTCGTTATTTTAAATAATATTTTTTTGGATAGCAATAGTGTCTGCCGAACAAACGGTGATACCTTGAATATTACATTTCTAGATTCATACACTAGAATATCCTAAACCTATCATATCCCTTGCTTTTTTTAGATAAAACCTAGACTAAAGCTATCGGGAATATTCTACATAGATAAAGTACTACTCCTCGACGATAGATGGCGTTTGCACGCGAACCAAAGTAGGTAGATAATCTACAGGATGTCCCGCATGGTTTAAGTAGTATAGAAATTCTCAATTCAATTCTCAGTAGTATAGAAATCATCACTATTTAAAAAAAAATCTATGTTTTTAGTTATATTTATGCTTATGTGAAGAGACTGTCCAACACAGAGCGCTCAAATTTGGCTCGGAAAATCTCAATAGTTTAGATACAAGATAAGATGTAATTTACATTCAGTGCGTTAAGACTCTCTTAACCTATGACTTAATAATTTAATTGTATTTAGATTTTTTTTTCTTATGTCTGTATTCTAACTAGAGGGCGGACTGGCATAAAAAGTACTGCCTGGTTTGTTCACACATAGGTACACTATGTTTTTTTTTATATTTAATAAAAATAATGTTTCATATTTGTACAAAAAGTATGTAAATGCAATAAAATTACCATCATAAAAAAATATAATTATTGCGTAAAACTGTGTAGGTACATAAAGATCAACAATCTACACAATCGGGTTTAGCAATCTTAGAGCTAGGACTGTTTTTTTTTTAATGATATTGATTATATAATATGATCAACCGCCCATCCCAGGTTTCCTTTTGCACCACTAGGTATGGGACATTCTGTATATAAACTGTCAATTAATACCTACGTTATATTCCTCCATTTGACAATAGATGGCATACATAGTACCTAACGTTTTACTAGGGTAAAACAGACAAATTTCGGCGCACCTTAACAAAAAATCGAACTCAAAGCTTACCACGCCAATGCCTTACAAGTTCGACGGGATAGTCACCGACAATGATATCGTTAGAATGTTATTTACGCGATTCTTCTAGAATAGAGATGTGCTATGTTGGAAATGTGTTATTATGAAATATAACCATTTATGAAATGTAAAATAAAGTAACAACCATTCTAAGATCTGGCCATACACCTTCTGTAAGCATTTAAAAAATAAACAATTCTGAAGGGTTCCGCTGGCTTGATTTTAAAAAGTAGGTAGGCACATACGGTATTGTATACTAGCTTCCGCCCGCGGCTTCGCCCGCGTGGAGTTCGCTATCACTTGAAGTCTTCCCAGCTCAAAATAATCAAATAATTTTCCTTTATCTTTATACCTCAACAGAAAATGCTCATCAGGCTGAACAACTTTTGTTAAGGCGTCATTTCTATATTTCTTATAGTTTAGCTAGCTCATTATGGTCCTGCAGTTTCCAAAATCAATTATACCCTATATGTTGCCCAGGCTTAATAGGTATAAAACAAAAAAGTCTCATTCGAATCCGTCCAGTATTTCTGGTGATTAGCGTGTACAACAAGACAAACAAACAGTCAGATTTTTTAATTCTTACCCTATTACTTTCTCCATCGCTTAATTTTTTTTTGTAAATATATTCAATGTACAAACACATTTTTTTACTGTTTTATTATATGTATAGATGAAAGAGAAAATGATAAGACGATATCTTATTTCTGGTATTTAATGAATAATGGCGGTACAAGAAAGGGATAATTACAATACGAGAGAGTGAGACATGTAGGTAGGTATATAAAAATGACGGAGAGAAAGCGAGCACACTTTCATATCAGTTGCGGTCACAAAATAATTATTTTGTTTTTATAAATCGGGTACTAATATTGTGGCTACTCTCCCCAGTCATCTGGAATCTGTTTACCATAGCGGGCCGGCTAATCAAATAACTAGTACATAATATATTGTCGGCGACCATCCCGTCAAATCGCATGGCATAGGTGTGGTAAGTTCGATTTTACGTTAACAACAAGCCAACATTTGGGAGTTTTACCCCAGTCTAAAGTTACTACTATCACCATCTATCGTCGAATGGAAGAAAAAATAGATAATCAATAGTCAAATAGCTTATTTACCTTAGTGTGCCAACGCCATCAATCGTCGAATGGACGAAAAAAATAGGTAATCAAATATAGTTATGTAAGAGTCTATTATTTACCTTAGTGTGACAACGCCATCTATCGTCGAATGGAGGAAAAATATAGGTAATCAATAGTTATTGTAAATTATTAACCTTAGTATGCCAACGCCATCTATCGTTGACTGGAGGATTCTATGTAGAATATCACGAAAGAAATAATACATTGACAATAAACATTGACTTTATGTAAAAATACTAAAAAAAAGGTCATGTTTGGAAGCTTAAAATGCGTTTTCTTAACGTTTACTTACCACTTCCTTACGATTTTAAGGAAAAATAATAAGTTTTGATATTTTAATAAGATGATAAGAAGTAAATATCTAGAAATTTAAATAGTACTGGTTGTGTATGGAAGTATGTTTGGATATGTGTTATTAGTCATATTAGAAGGATCTAGTAAGATCACAACAAATGTTCAGTTGTAGGTAACATATCGGGTTCAGTTTCCAGAAATTTCCCTCGCCGCAATGTTATTTCGCGATCGTTCTAGAATATTAATATGCTATTTCGCAATTTCGCGTAAACATTTTATGTAATTAGTTGAATCTTGCCTAGAAAGTCATTCATACCATCACGCCTGTATTCTCCGAAGGGTTAGGCAGAGGCGTACTTAATGTACACCCACAGTTCGCCGGTATGTTTAGGTCCCATGTTATAGGGGGCGAGCCTATAGCCATTCACCGGGCACAAATCCAGACTCCGAGCTTCTACTGACTATTTCATAGAAAAATCCAATAACACTGCTCAACCTGGGGATCGAACCCAGGACCTCTGCTTGCTACCATTACACCACGTGAACAAAGACCAATCAAAATATTATAAAATAAAAATAATCATAACATGACATACCGTCACGCCTGTATTACCCGAAGGGTTAGGCAGAGGCATACTTAATGTACACCCACAGTTCACCTGGTATGTTTAGGTCCCATGTTATAGGGGGCGAGCCTATAGCCATTAACCGGGCACGAATCCAGACTCCGAGGTGCTACTGAGAATTTCATAGTAAACTGAATAACAACACTTTGCTCGACCTGGGAATCGAACAGGTAGCAGTCGCGCTTGGGACCACTAGACTAATGAGGCAGTCAGGCAGGCAATTAATAAAAATAATCATAACTGTAAATGCCTAATAAATAATTGAAATCAAATAAATATTTAATTTAAATACCATTTTTCCTCGTTTCGTTTTATTTTTATTCGTTATCCGACTAACGAATGAAATAATTTATTCGTCATCCGAATAATTTTTTCTTTGAATGATTGAAATTATTTATTATTCGTGAATAACGCAAGAAACAAATAATTCATTCGTTATTCGTCATTCGGATAAATTTTGCCCAACTCTGCATACCATCACGCCTGTATTCCCCGAAGGGTTAGGCAGAGGCGTACTTAATGTACACTCCGAGCTGCTACTGAGAATTTCATAGAAAAACTCAATAACACTTTGCTCAACCTGGGGATCGAACCCAGGACCTCTAGCGTAACAGCTTGGAACCACTACACTAATGAGGCAGTCATAACCTTTATTCTTAACCTTACATTACTTATTTTGTTGTTTATTTAGATACTACTATTTCAACAAAATTTCAATTTTCCCAGTTTCCACCGTATAAGTGACGTCATCACACGTTTTTTATTTTATTTTTCTTTGAAATAAAGAAATATAAAAAAAATAAAAACGTTTTGGAATTCAGTATAGGAAAAACAATGAAACAGAATTTTTGTTTTGGTGGCTTAATAATTTTGAATCGGTTTCTTCTAGGCAAGCGCGCTCCATCGTAGATCACAGTATCGCTTAACATCAGGCGAACTGGCGGTCAAGCGTAAGCCTATCACGAATAAAAATAAAATTGATATACAGTATAAACATATAACATTCCACCGTATAAACACATAAAAAACCTGTAAAAATACAAATAAGTGTTGTACCTGAGAGCGGGTGGCGTGGCAGCGTGATGGCGGACAGGATGGGGGTCTGCGTGATGTCGTCAGCGGGCCGCCGCCGCGCTCGGGACGCCGTCGAGTTCTCAGAGCTCGAGCGGGACTCCGACGGCAAGTTCAGACACTGCAACACAATACTAACTCAATGCATAACATAACATACCATCACGCCTGTATTCCCCGAACGGTTAGGCAGTGGCGTACTTAATGTACACCCACAGTTCGCCTGGTATGTTTAGGTCCCATGTTATAGGGGGCGAGCCTATAGCCATTAACCGGGCACAAATCCAGACTCCGAGCTGCTACTGAGAATTTCATAGAAAACTCAATAACACTTTGCTTGACCTGGGGATCGAACCCAGGACCTCTAGCGTAGCAGTCGCGCTTTGGACTACTAGACTAATGAGGCAGTCAACTTAACTCAATGCCTTTCGTTTTATTAAAAACTAACTCACCCAACACACGTCCTGTCCAAATTTTATTTATCAAACCTAATATGCCATAGAAAATAAAAAAGATAATGTAATAAAAAAAAGAACAAAAATCCCGACTACTACAAAAAAAAAAATGGACCAATCTCATGCAGTCGGAGGCATTGTCTTACATTTTTTAGTTTTTTTACTTTTTATCATACTAAAATGCCATAGAAAATACCTAAAATTCTATAAAAAATAAAAAAAAAACCAACTGCCAAAAGAAGATGGAAACAAGATGATAAATCTCATGCAGTCGGAGGCATCGTCTTAAATTTTACATTTTAGTTTTTGACTTACTAACAGACGTACTGTCAAAATTTTATTTATCATACTAAAATGCCGTAGAAATTGAAAAAGTTAATAAAAAAAATAGTCCGACTGTCAAAAAAGAAACGAAATGACCAATCTCATGCAGTTGGAAGCATCGTCTTATCTTCTATACTTATAATAAATCTGTAGAGAGGTCAATTCTGTACATGAAATATATTTCCAAAATAACTATCAGCGGGTGATTAGTGATCGATACTGACGCCAAAAATGCAATCAGTAAAATTTTTGTCTGTCTGTCTGTCTGTCTGTATGTTCGTTATAGAAACAAAAACCACTCGACGGATTTCAACGAAACTTGGTACAATTGTTCTTCATACTCCTGGGCAGGTTATAGTATACTTTTCATCACGTTACGATCAATAGGAGCAGAGCAGTGAAGGGAAATGTTGGGAAAATGAGTGATTCATGAGGAAGGTCTTAAGCTACGCGGGCGAAGAACTAGGGAACAAAGTAACTATTCCACGCGGACGAAGTCGCTGGCAAAAGCTAGTTTGAAATAAAAACATTTGAACTTGAACAATTGAGCCGAATCTAACGACACCTCTCGAGTTAAAATCCATCAGGCAGTTTAGGCTACAGAGCGTGCTAAAGAAATATACATACATACACTCGAAAAACATAACTCTCCTTCCAGCGCAGTCGGGTAAAAAGGGTAGGGTTTTTTTTTTTTTAATTTGATGTTACCTCGAAAATGTTGTGCTCCTCGTCATCGTCTGTCGGCGCTGGGTTGTGTTGTTTGTACGCGTGAAGTGATGGCCACGCCCCACCCAGACCTGCACAATAATACACAATGTTATATAGAAAGGAAGTTTATTCTGAGTCACAACTCAAGACGAAACTAATCATTACATAGTATAAAACAAAGTCGCTGTCGCTGTCTATCCATCCCTATGTATGCTTAAATCTTTAAAACTACGCAACGGATTTTGCAGCGGTTTTTTTTAATAGATAGATTGATTCAAGAGGAAGGTTTTAAGCTATTTAACATTACGCTACGGCTCTTAGGAATGAGGCAACGCGGGAGAAACCGCGGGCGGGCCGCTAGTAAAAAATAAATATAATTGCTGACTGTAGGTACTTATATTTATTTTTTACAGCACTGTATCAAGTTATCACAAACTATCTTGTGCATTTTCCATGCTATGATTAAATAGTTATTTTAGTGAAGGAAAAATTCGACCGCGGGCAGCGTTCGAACCTGCGTCTTCTGGTAGATACACCAGACGCTATGACCACTAAGCCATAACAAGGTGACATAACCTTGAAGATGTCAATTCGAATTGTGAAGATAAATTTTGTTCTGGCGGGGACTCGCGGTCAATCAAATCAAAGGCACCGAATTCCGAATCTATTTAGCACAGTTTTTTTTTTATGTTTTTGAAGGCGGTTTTACTTTTTCTAACAGTTTTTTTTTATGAGGATACCCATAAGATGATTTATTTCTCATAAGAATAAAATATTCACTTACATGAGAAACACACATTACAAGTAGTATCAATTAACGCACGTAGGTATACAAAACAAGACTAGGTAATATATTTTTGTGATTTTTTGCATTTTCCATGATATGATTATAAAGTTATTTTAGTGAAGGAAGATAGAAGATATAAGATATTTAAAAGGTAAGGTGGCATCGTACGATATCGAACTAACTGTAAAGTAAGTGGTGTCGGCTGAGAAGCAAGGTAACTTGCTTTTCAATAGATGTCGCCAACTGCAATTTTCGATCAAGCGGGTGGGACTCGCGGTGGCTTAGCGGTCAGAGCGTCTGGTGTATCTAACCAGAAGACGCAGGTTCGAATCCTGCCCGCGATTGATTTTTTCCTTCACTAAAATTAGACTAGGTAATATCAACATTAACATACAATAATACAATTTCCTTATCACTGTCACAATCATTGGCTTACCTAACCTAACCTTGACTTATTTTTTTTTTCGGAGTCTGGTTTTGTGCCCGCTTAATGGCAATAGGCTCGCCCTCTATTACATGGGACCTAAACATGCCGGCGAACTGTGGGTGTACATTAGTCCGCCTCTGCATAACCCTTCGAGGAATACAGGCGTGATGGTATGTTTATGTTGTATAATGGACTGACTCTTCGTGTTCTCGTGTATAAAGGAGAGCCATGTTTCGGCACGAATGGGCCGGCTCGACCGGAGTGATACCACGGCCTCACAGAAAACCGGCGTTAAACAACGCTTACGTTGTGTTTCGCCGAGTGAATGAGGTTACCGGAGGCCCAATCCCCCTTTTAAAAGGTCGGCAACGCACTTGTGACTGCTCTGGTGATGTGGGTGTTCAAGGGCGGCGGTAACCGCTTACCAGGCGATCCGTCTGCTCGTTTGCCCTCTATCCCATAAAAAAAAACTTTACATAACTGTCTCAATGGTCCAGTGGTCCCAAGTGCTAGGTCGGGAAGTTTTATTTGCTTTATCGGTTTCACCGGGAACAGGTGACTAATTCGGCATCCAGTATAATACTGCCTACCCCCTAAAAGCTTAATGATATAATAAACACTCACCGTGTAAGAATCCAGTATACGGTAGAGAAGGCAAAAGAAAGCACATTAGATAAATTAGTTCCACATGATTATATAACATTGATTAGGCAGTATAGAGCGATACCTAAGGAAGGCTTATATATAAAGCTTAGTACATAAATATAAATAAACTAACTGCAGCTCGCGGTTCCACTCGCATCCCAAAACGACTTATGTCCTTCCCCAGAATGCAACCTTTCTCCTATGTCTGATTTTGTCGAAATCTGTTCAGCGGTTAGGGCATTAAAAGGTGACAGAAAACAAATAAAAAGAGAGCTAGTTTCGCATTTACAATATTGGTAATAGCTATTGCTCTCGGTTTCATTTGCAGGATGCTTTTTTTTCATTTTCAGGATCCTTTAAAATATGGAAATAACAGTGATATCCCTCATTTTTGCGCAGTTGTAGTCGGATGTAAAGTAGCCTAAATGTATGTAATGTGTAGATTTCATAGAAATCCGTCAAATAAATCTTGAGTTATAAACGAACATACAGAAATACATATATACATACGGACAGACATTTTTTCCAAAAACCATGAATTCTGCTTCAGTATCGCTTAATTAGTCTTCTCCACCATTTTTTCCCAATTATCTTGCAATTACAGACACGACTTTTCTACAGACTTATTATATGTAGATCCTATATTTTTAAGTATCTTAAAAAAAATTGAGGTCCTTGAAATTACTATTACGAAGAATTTGTTATTTAATTTTTAGTTTTAATTCGCAAGTCGAGCAAACTGTTATTGGGATTTTCTATGAAATTCTCAGTAGCAGCACGGAGTTCTAGGGTGCTCACCCCCTATTTCATGGGACCGGACCTAAACATACCCGCGAACTGTGTGTGTGACATTCGGGGAATACAGGCGTGGTGGTATGTACAGTGGCGACCAAATGTCCATAGGCAATCTCACAACGCAATAGCTTGACGTTTAGTTTGACTTACGACCGATTCATTGTCGTTAACAAGTGACACGCACTGGCTGTATCGAGCTCGCTCGTACTGTTCATGGAAATATAATCCTTAGCGTGCTTATGGACTTTTGAGCGTTTACAGTATGTATGTTTTTAGTAAGTATCAGCCCCTCCAAAACCAAAATCCTAGATTTCCTCACGATGTTTTCCTTCGCCGTTTAAGCGAGTGATAATTTATTATTATTACAGAATCCTAACCTTAAAGATTTGAAATCATGATGGCCGCCATTAGGGCGTGGCTCGATATAAAGAGAGGTTACAAGTTATAATAAGATAGCATGTAAGATAATTAACAGCATGTTTTAAGCAGAAATCTAGCTAGCACATAAGCCATACAAAGCTGAAAGATCATTCTTCAGGTAATTTTTGTCACGTTTTTTTAATTATTGATTATGTCGGCAGAGCCACCTGATGGTAAGTAGTCACCTGCAACATTAGAGGGGTTGCTGATGCGTTGCCGACCCTTAAGAGCCCCTACGAACTGCAGGCTGCCAGAGCCGCAGCAACCGAGGGGAACTGGCTCTTACGCGCAGGTCGCACATAACCAGGGTGCTTTACGACGGTGCTCCGATGTAGAGGTCAGCCAGTCAGACCCTAAGAGGTCCTACCACCGAGCACGTCAGATATTAATTATCTCGGCTCTTAAGAGATGCCTATCTGAATGGCAGTGAGGAACAGTATTATAACTCGTCCTCACACGGAGCAAATATTTACGTAAAATAAAGTGTTTTATCAATATACTGCCTTTTTAACGTTGGTTGTAAGGGCGACTGCTACGCTAGAGGATCTAGGTTCAATTCAGGACGAGCAGTGTTATTGGGAATTTTCCATGATTGGGTTGGCGAAGCGGCCGAGCGATCAGCTTCTACGCTACGTGTTGTGACTTCGATCCCCGCACGGAACAAATATTTGGATGACCTACAGATAGTTCTTCTGGGTCTGGGTGTTTTAGTATGTGATAATTCGATGCGTGATAATTGAAGCGGCGGTACTGGTTAGGGCGTCTGACTTGCGATCATGTGGTTGCCGGTTCCAAACCCACTCACTGCAGTACCGACGTGAACCCACTCGTAACACAAGCATTTAGCTTAGCACGAGGGGTTAACAAGAATACTAGTAATATGCGGCACACATTGCAAGTAAGTTTTTAAAAACAATAAAAAATATTGTGTTTGTAAACGCACCCACGATACCGGAGAAAACTGTCTTCTCCTTAATTCCCACTAACCCTGAAGAATGATCTTCCGTTCAAAGACGTAAGCCAGCTTACCGTCGAGCAGTTCCTCGATAGCATTCCTGACGCCCTTGTCGAAGGCCCTCGCGTCCGCAGCCGTCTGGAAGGTCAGCCCGAACCGCTTCTCATCCGTCACCCAATGGTGGAATGTCGGCATTACCTTGTTATACTGGAAGTCTTTCTTTATAGTGCATTCCAGGACTTCCTGCAACGTAGAAGAAGACTGGTTAGTATTTTAACAGAATTAACTTTTTTGCTTTACTTTTTTTATTTTTTGATATAACTTTAAATCGTTATAGATCCTAAATGGTAATTCAAAATGAAAAATTATGAAAGAAACCTAAAAGTGATTTTCAAAGACTTATCCAACGATATATTTCTTTGACTTTTTTTCTTTTCCACAATATGGCGTCTGGTTGTCACTATATTTAATTTTGATTACTATCATGTCTATAAGAACAATCTCACAATTAAGACGAATCTAACAACACCTCTCAAGCTAAAATCCATCAAACCGTTTAGGCTTTAGAGCGTGACAAAGAAATATATACATACATACATACACTCGAAAAACATAGCCCTCCTTCTGGCGCAGTCGGGTGAAAAAATAAAGGTGTTATCAATTCGACCCGTATGTACATAATAATATGTATGTATGTCTGTACTATATTTAAATATTTTTATCTATATGGGCTTCTAATTTTATTGTAACATGATGACAAACAAGCATACGGGCTGCCTGATAGTAAGCGGTAACCGCAGCCTATAGACGCCAGCAACACCAGAGGAATCACTAGCGCGTTGTCACCTTGACACCTCCGTTATTTTTTTTAAAGACTTCTGAAACTCTTTCGCTCATAACATTATTTTATATGTTAGAGACAGGTAGGGCATAGTGGAATTAAACAATTCCATTCACTATTGGAGCTGCTCGACTGGGGCAGTACCTCCATCTGGCAGAAAATGGTAGCCAAATAACATAGTTCGGTGCTGTTGTGTTCCTAACGGTGAGCAAGGTCGCCAGAGCTCCGCGAGGAAGCGTTGTGTTGGCAGTGTGGGGGACCGGTGGTGTTTTGTTACCGCCGCTGTCATGCATGGCAGCATGTCGCCTACGCTGCCAGCGCAACTATTCCTCCTGGTACTCCTGGTGTTGCAAGCGTCCTGCTACGGTAACCGCTTACCATCAACCAGGCTTTATGCTTATTTGCCACCTTAGTGGTATAAAATAAATATTTTGTTAGCGGTTTTACTTTTTCTTATTTATTATTGATATTATTCCAATTACTGGATTTGAATGAATCTATTCTTAATACATGGAGACCTTCGTGCTTCGGAGAGCACGTAAAGCCGTCGCTCCTGGTTGTCATACGAACATTTATGAGAATCGTTAATGGTAGTCAGAAGCCCGAAAGGCCTGACATTCGGTCTATCCTTAGGATATCGCTATTGCCCAGAAATTGGTTGAGTTCTGATGGCAGTCGCTTTGTGTAAAATACTGGTATTCAGTCAAGGCTTGGAGAATCATGATGACGAATTAATGAGGTAAACAAGTTGTCAACTGTAATATAAAACGCATTTTATCGCGTTATATCCTTAATTTTATAAACGTGAAAGTTTATGAGTATGGATGTATGGACATTGGTTACTCTTTCACGGCAGAACGGATTTGGATAAAATTTGGCACACAGATAAATTATAGCCTGGAATAACACATAAGCTAGCTTTTTATCCAGGTCGGTCTCAATCCTGAAGTCTACGCAGACAACGTCACGGGCAGAAGTTCGTTTATATTATTTCATTCACGACATTTTGGATCCTTTACAGCATCCATGATCGCGGGGCACTGGACGCTGTAAAGGATACGAAACGTCGGGAATCAAATAAAACCCGTAAAAGATAGTTTTAATTCAGTCTGATATTCGCGTAAGGGCAAAATTGCTGTAAGTAGTGAACTTACCATATTATCGCTGATTCGCTTCCCATTTATAAAGAACTCGTGTGTCGGTGCGGAAGATGTCGAAGCTGATGCCACTTCGCCGTTGCTATCCCCTGAAACATACCAAACATTAACTTTCGGACTTTGGATTGGCTGATGGGATGGCGTTGGTGATAGACTTACGCTTGAACGCCAGTTCGCCTGATGTTAAGCGACATTGCGATCTACGATGGAGCGCGCTTGGATAGAAGAAACCAATTCACTCGTGATTTAAGGCTGATCGTTCACCTGAGCCCGCGAAATTCAAATTTCAAGTGATTTTTCGTAGTTTGTAGGTCTATAACAAGTTCTAGATTCATGGCAGTAGTAATCGCGACATTAACTAAACATCATTCACAACTGAGAAGTAAAACCTTTACTTAAAAATCCTTATCAAGCTAAAAACTTGCCAAATACTGTGTCAATGGTCAAAATTGTCACTTTACACTACCTTTACCTACAATAATGATTTTTAAGCAATGGTTTTAGTTAAACGTTGTATATTTTGTATATTTAATGTCACAATTACTATTGCCATGGGGTCTCGATGTCTTAAGAATGGCCCACCCATGATAAAATAAGTATTTTCTTAATTAGGTACAGTCAAAGATAATTATGAGTAGGTAGAAAAAAGGCGAAAATATCTTATATCCAAGAGGAAATGGAGACGGGTTTTTCCTACCCTCCACCCAAAAATAGTCTTTCCTGTATTGATCAGAAGGCCCCCACACAAAACAACATATCACTTGGAAGTTGTTATAGGAAACAATTATCTATTATATCAAATCAGGTGTGAAAAATCAACTTCACACCGGTCGCAAAGGAAATGGCACACAGGAAATTTCCCTCAAGATTGCGGAAAACGAGATCATCTATTATGTAATAATCATAAAAAAATTGTAACCGGCCGATGTCTGTAATCTATATAATATATAAAACAAAGCCGGATTTGTTATAACACTTATAACTCGAGAACGGCTGAACCGATATTTACGGTCTTTGGTTTGTTGGATTTGTCTCCTCCCCAAATAGCAGAATAACTATTAAAACATCGAAGAAATTCACGAAAAAGAACATTATGAAGAAAATTTATCTTCTCATACATTTTGTATTGGGAACGGAAGGACAGATTTGACAGAAATAAAACACGGGCACAAATGAACATGGCGTTTTATGGTGTTTCGGTAAGGCCAGTAGATGGCGTTGTGTGCATTGTCCTTGCTGCTGGTGAGATTTTGATTATTTATTTTGCGTCCCTGGTTTGTTCAGACTCACAATTTGAGCTTGTAGGTTGCACCGTAATCGGGTTCTATGATTTTATTTTAATTACAGAGTACGACATCGATTGTTAGTTATATTGGAAAAAAAAAACGTATTTTAGAGCAACAGAAGTCAAAACAAATTTTTGTTTTGTATGCGTATCACTCAAAATACTACATGAAATTGGATGCGGTTTTCACAGTCGTACAGCTGGAGGTCTAAAATAAATCTGGTGCGTATTTGATCTTGATAAGTCGTCTAGAAATCAAGATATAGTAAATCCTTTTAGAAAGCGAGTGACACCGCGGGCAGCACCCAGTTGCTAGTAAAATTATTAAACTAGATGAGTTGAAACATGAATTCATTCATATTTAGAATCCATAGCAGAGGACGTACGACAACGTGATAATGCAATCGTTTTGCGATTGACAGAGGATGCCGCTGTAGACACTAAATAGTGCTTAGATCCTCTTTTAAACTATATAATGTCATTGGTGCTATCCCTTTCTCACAACATAATGACTAAAAGTAAAACCACTTTCAAAATCATAAAAAATTATGTTATGTGCACAACAGTTTCGGAAGTCGATGCCTTCGATTTGGTCGAATCTTCTCTTTTTCGCCAATAACTTCTGAAACTGCTGTGCACATAACATTATTTGTTTTAATGTTTTTGAAGGCAGTTTTCCTTTCTGTTAAAAGTTATTTTATTTCAACGTTTTGATTGGCGAGTAGAATTGTACTTACCTCGATTTGTCATTTTGTTCTGAATTTTGTGATCAGATCTTCAACAAATTTGAGTGGGACCATTTCAGGAGTATACATACAAAAAAACACAGACGAATTGTGAACCTCCTTTTTTATGGGATAGGAGGGCAAACGAGCAGAGGGATCGCCTGATGGTAAGCGATTACCGCCGCCCATGGACACCCGCAACACCAAAGGAGTCACGAGCGCGTTGCCGACCTTTTAAAAGGGGATTGGGCCTCCGGTAACCTCACTCACTCGGCGAAACACAACGTTTGCGTTATTTAACGCCGGTTTTCTGTGAGGCCGTGGTATCACTCCTGTCGAGCCGGCCCATTCATGCCGAAGCATGGCTCTCCCACGTAAATATCCTCCTCCTTTTTGAAGTCGGTTAAAAACGATTGCATTAACACGTAGACGTGACGCCTTAGATCCTTACTTTCTAAAGTGAATCATACATATGATACAGCAGGATTCCAAACTCGGTTTTCCAATATATCAAGTTCTTTATATATGGACAGAAGATAACGGTTTGTACACCTACAATCGTTCTAGTGACATTTGGATATTTAAATTTAAAGGCCAAGTCCTTTTTAACTTGTACGCGTTTGACGATCTAGACTCAAAAAGGGAACACCTAAAAAGCAAACCTCTCAATAATACGAAAAACTATGTAAATGACGTCCTTACATGATTACAGCCAGTTCTAGAACGTTTACAGATTAAATTACGTATATTAGCCATGCGAGGACGCATCAGTAAACCTTCAGTAACAGAAAATGGTCGTCGTAGCCGAAACAGGCATGGATTTCATCACCATCATTTTAAATACATAGTTCTGTAGACCGTGGAGACGATCAGGATATGGAGAACCTTCTAGTTATCGACTTTGGTCCAACTTTGACATTCAATGTTCACACATCCTCATATCGCAATATTGTACCAGTGTAGATTGTAATACCATCTATTTTAAACGAGTGTCCATGGAGTTTCTTGTCGGATTGTTCTCCATAGGATCATCTTTTTGGAACCGTGCAACTAGAATCATAACGTTTCATAAACACTTGTAAAAGCTTTGATGTTTAAGCGCGTTATAATTAACTTCATTAATTAATAGAGAGAAGGTAATAGGGCATTCAGGTTGTGAAATCAACTCCCCGCCGAGGTTTTCCCAAAGCACTACAGCATGGGGTTCTTCAAAAATGGTGTGAAAAGTTTTTAAACGGTGGGCAACGCGCGAGTGATTCCCCTGGTGTTGCAAGCGTCCATAGGCTACGGTAACCGCTTACCATCGAAAAAAAAGAAGTCAGAGGTGCGTGCTTTAGCTTCGAACTTAGACCTTTGACTTGGCAGTCCAAAGGTTATATCAGTAGGATATCACTACTTGTACGGAAATCACAGTGTGGAAATATCTAGCAGGGATATGTAATTTAGGATCTGGATACCGATATATGAATAATAATTTATCGGTTTCGGTTACGGAAATGGTTTCGGATTATCCGATTGTTTCGGTTATGGATATTAGATTGTTCAGGAATTGTAAAAGAGAAAAACAATATATTTACTCTGCCTATATTTTATCTGCAACATTCTTCGAAAATTGTTATCGGATACGGTTATGGTTTCGGATTGATTTTTATTTCGGATATCCGATAGTTTCGGTACAGAGCTCCATAAAATCACTGATATCTAGTTTGTGACTTACCTGAGTATCTGTGGGCGCGGGCTCGCTTGCCGACCATGACGTCGGCGAGCCCCCCGCCCCCCAGCGCCACCCAGCCGCCCGTGGTTTCATCGCGACACATAACCTGTGCTCGCACGCGCACCAAATAGGCACTGTGGACAAATACAGAGGGATATTACGTCATATCTGTGTTTTAGGAAAACTTTACGATAAATGCAGACGTAGTTTGTGAAGTGATCATGTGGTTGCCGGTTCGTAACCAACCCATTGCACTACCGACGTGAACCCACTCGTTACACAAGCATTTAGCTTAGCACGAAGGCTTAACAAGAATACTAGTACCTAATGAGGGACCCACATTGCTAATAAACTTAAAAAAAAAAAATTATAACAAAAATTTCATAATGCCTACCATAAAGGCCCTTCATATTAGGCCTAGCAGTCGCACATTCAGTATTTTTTTTCGTGTTCAAGATATGAGCGCTTGATACAGTCAACAAGCACATGAAGTTACCACAAACTGTCAAATTTCCCCAATGGATAATAAACTCTATTGTTTGGAGATTAAATTAAAAATCGATTGAACAAATTTGACAGTATGTGTTATTGACCCTAGAGATCGTACGTTCGATTCTTAAATCGAGCAGTTTTATTGAGTTTTTCTATGAAATTTTCAGTAGCAGCTTGGAGTTTGTATTTGAGCCCGGTTAATATGTTACTGCCCTGTACTTATATTACTGTACTACTGTATTATAAATTAATGACATTAAAAAAAAAACCTAGCAATGTGGGTCGCACATTACTAGTATTCCTGTTAACCCCTCGTGCTAAGCTAAATGCTTGTGTTACGAGTGGGTTCACGTCGGTAGTTCAATGGGTGGGTTTCGAACCGGCAACGACATGATCGCAAATCCGAAGCTCTAGCCATTAAGCTACCGCCGCTTAATTAATGCATTATGTGTTATACTTATTGTTCACTAGCTACCCGCTTGCGGTTTCTGCGCTGCTCCGTTCTTAACCGTAGCGTGATGTTATATAGCCTATAACCTACCTCCATAAATGGAATATCCAACATAAAAAGAATTTTCGAAATCGGTTCAGTAGATCCAGAGATTACCCCCTCGCACCTCAAAAACTTTATCTCTTTATAATCTGCGTGGACTTCAGAATTAGGTCCGACCTGGATAAAAAGTAGCCTATGTGTAATTCCAGGTTATAATCTATCTGTGTGCCAAATTTTATCCAGATCCGTTCAGCCGTTCTAGCATGAAGGAGTAACAACCATCCATACATCAATACTCACAAACTTTCACGTCTATAATATTAGTAAGGATTATTACAGATTAGCTTCTGCCCGCGACTTTTTCTGCATGGACTTCAGAATTGGATCCGACCTGGATAAAAAGTACCCTATGTGTTACTCCAAGTTATAATCTATCTGTGTGCCAAATTTTATCCAGATCCGTTCAGCCGTTCTGCGTGAAAGAGTAACAAACATCCATACATCCATACTCACACTTTCACGTTTATAATATTAGTAAGGATTATGACAGATATAGACAATTTTGACCCATTCTCCTTTGTATTTGACGGGACAAATAAACGCCTTCTCCTCAAGACACGAGTTCAACAGCCTGTTACAATGTTTTATAAGATTCGTGAGTCAACCAAAGGAAATGTGGACTATCATGATGGTAGTGGGCGTCGAATTGACAAATTGTACAAAATGGACGGTCGCAAGGAATCGATGATGCATTCACGAATAATTAAAGAATTGACTCAACGTTCTCTATAACTACCTCATCTCATACCTTCTCTGCTTTAATACTAATTTTAGTAAATAAATCTAAGTTTACTAATATTATAAATCTGAAGAGTTTGTTTGTTGGAACGTGCCAATGGAACTACTGGTTCGAATTGAAAAAAAAAAAAACATTTTGTGCTGGATAGTCCATTTATCGAGGAAGGTTATAGGCTATATAACATCACGCTACGCCTCTTAGGAACGGAGCAGCGCGGGTGAAACCGCAGACGAGTCGCTAGTAAATAAATAACATAACATACCATCACGCCTGTATTCTTGTATTTGTATCTTGTACGATAATGTACACCCACAGTTCGCCGGTATGTTTAGGTCCAATGTTATAGGGGGCGAGCCTATAGCCATTAACCGGGCACGAATCCAGACTCTGACCTGCTACTGAGAATTTCATAGAAACTCGACATGGGGATTGAACCCAGGACCTCTAGTGTAGCAGTCGCGCTTGGGACCACTAGACTAATGAGACAAAATAAATAAATTTACCTTAAATATTGTGCGTATCTATAATTGATACAAAAACTAGTCTTTGTCTGTGTATTTTTTAACTAAGTTTATATTGTTGATGTGCCTTAAGGCGGATCGTTCAGCTGTGCCCGCGAAATTCAAATTTCAAGTGATTTTTCGCAGTTTGTTGGTCTATAACAAGTTCTAGATTCATGGCAGTTGTAATTGCGACATTAACTATACAACATTCACAACTAAGAACTAAAACCTTTACTAATAAATCCTTATCAAGCCAAAAACTTGGCGCAATCTGTGTAATTGATCAAAATTGACATTTTACACTACTTTTAGCTACAATAATGATTTTTAAGCAATGGTTTTAGATAAAAATTGTGAATTTTGTATAGTTAATGTCGCAATTACCATTACCATGAATGCAGAACTTATTATAGACCTACAAACTGCGAAAAACCACTCGAAATTTGAATTTGGCGGGCTCAGCGAAATGATTCGCTTTAAGTAAATAAATAAATTTTGCAATGTAGTAATTGCTCAATTTTGGGACAATTCAGGCTAAATAATAATAATACTACTATAGTGTACCTAGAAAATGTTATAGATCTTTAAATTGGGAAAAAGTAATTGAAATTACTCATCAAGCTGAGTCCAAGACCATTTTGTCTTTTTCGAATTTATTAATTTTATTAAGTAACATAACATACCATCACGCCTGTATTCCCCGAAGGGTTAGGCAGAGGCGTACTTAATGTACACCCACAGTTCGCCGGTATGTTTAAGTCCCATGTTATAGGGGGCGAGCCTATTGCCATTAACCGGGCACAAATCCAGACTCCGAGCTGCTACTGAGAATTTCATAGAAAAACCCAATAACACTTTGCTCGACCTGGGGATCGAACCCAGGTACCTACTCTAGTGTAGCAGTCCCACTTGGGACCACTAGACTAATGAGGCAGTAATTTTATTAAGTATTTTTTTAAATTAAGTAATCTTAACAAATAAAATAATTTTTCTTTCTTTTTTTATCTTAATGAAAAGACTCGTGTTCAAACACTAATTGAGACAGTGTGTTGACAACGTGCTGACCAATCGATTTCAGACAAAAATAACCGGTCTAGACTGAATGGGTGGAAATGGAGAAATACACTCTCCTATTTAGAATAACATTGAACACTTTGATTGTCACATCAAAACAAAAAAAGCGTGCCGTTGGCGCCAAGCTCCGAATTCATCCTTTAAAAATCTGTCACCCAGCGCGACCGTGTCGTGCTGGGCACGTCTTGGTTCGTCGTCTTTATATAACTGTGGCAGTCATATTGTTTCAAATGTTAAGGGTCCGGCGGAGCTTGAATTGCCCACAAAAACGTAATACCGAAATAAATCGTAATCCAGACAATATTCTATCAAATCATGTTATTATTCGGATTGGATACCGTAGGTTTCTACGATACTATTTCGTCTACTACTACTTCACTGGAAATCATAGACCGAAAAATCGTTCCAAACATGGTAAAGTTATCAAAAATTGGATTAATTTACATTTATTTCCAGTGAAGTATTTTGGACGAAATGGTAATGTAAGAACCTAGATTAACGGAATGGGAATCTAAATAATAACAGAATTTGATTAATTTGTGTTTGAATTAAAATTTATTTTTGTATTAGGTACGTTTGTCAGAGAAAGTCGTCGATTTTTCGCCGCAAATGACAAAGCTTGCACCGTATTACCTCGTGGAACATTAAAGATCACACTGGAGATCTTTGGGTGTACGATAGCAGATTTCTGCTTAACTTATCCGAGAATATAGGCGTGATGTTATGTTTTGTGATGCCTAATATCCATTACAGTGAAATTTAAGTTGGTTTGTAAGCTGAGCTCAAAGATAAGGACTTGCCTATTGAAGTAAGATTGCAGACGCATTGGATAACTAAAATTGGACATAAGAGTAATAATAAGTGCAAGTTGCAGGACTTCTGGACTCTGCAACTGAGTTGTTAAAACTGCATTGCCGGAACACAATAGTTTTTTTATTTTTCATGATAGGCTTACGCTTGATCAGTTTGCCTGATGTTAAGCGACACTGCGATCTACGATGGAGCGCGCTTGCCTAGAAGAAACCGATTCACTCGTGATTTAAAGACACCCAGATTATATCTATCGGGGAAGACTCACTCGGGAAGCGCATTCCACATTTCAGCGATACGCATGATAAAAGTGGACCTAAAGCGTTTGGTTCGGGTTTTTGGAATGTCCACCATGAATCGATGACGCTTTTTCGTGCTTCTGGTCGTCCGATGGGGCAAGGAGGAATAGTGCTAACATATTATTGTGTTCCGGTTTGAAAGGTAATGTAGCCAGTGCAATTAATGGGTCAAAGACATGAAGCTCAAGATAACAACGCTATAGATAATATGATACTAGTAACAACGAACTAGTGATAATACTGGTATTATTGGCCTCTTTAGGTAGCAGTTGCTCGGGATCGTGAGAGGGCCGATTCCCGGAGGTTCTGACTGGGCTGGAAAACACGCCAGTGTCTAGCCTATCTAGGGCTATAGCACGCCTTTTGTTACTGAAATGAATTGCGGGGGGTCTCTGGGGCCATGGGCACACAAGTGAGGGCTCTGGGCTCCGATCGACCTCAGAGTTGACAATGACACGTGCCGCCGTGTGCATTGCACAGAGATGTGACAGGGAGTCCCTGAGAGTGGCCTATAGACGTGGCACAGGAAGGGTTCCGTAGGAATAAATAAGTTCCTGTATCCTCCCAATATTGTGCTGAAGATGGCCGCCGAAGGGGTTATAGTGCGGTAAAAATCCCATACACCCCGGCCTATCCCCAGTAGGCCGGCAGCCTTATGAAGGTTTCCTCCTCGCACAAAAAAAAAGTTGCAGTAGCTGCTTTATCATCCAAAGGCCCTTATTTAAAGCATGTTTGTCATATTAATTCAATAAATATAAATCAAAACTCGAGCTGTTACTGAGAATTTCATAAAAACACCCAATAACACTTCTCCACCTGAGAAACAAACCCAGGACCTCTAACATAACAGTCGCGCTTAAAACCATTAGGCTAATGGGTCAGTTAATTACTAACATGATCGAATATTATAGAAACTGTATATAATATAACATAACATACCATCACGCCTGTATTCCCCGAAGGGTTAGGCAGAGGCGTACTTAATGTACACCCACAGTTCGCCGGTATGTTTAGGTCCCAAGTAACAGGGGGCGAGCGTATTGCCAGAATTTTTTAATCAATTAGGTACAATTGAATTAATTTTAATTGCAATTAGGTAAATTAAGTTATTGTGTGGCATTTAATTTTTAATTGCTATTGATTGTTTGATTGAAAGTTTAATTAGGTTAGTGCCAAACACTGCCATGGCCGTAGGCACTAACCAACAGGAAATTTATTCCTGGCTACGTTGCTTGACAAATATTGATTAAAGTAATATGAAGGTGACTGCATTAAAAAAAAATATCATTATATTCGGTCCTTCAGTTAGATTATCCAAAAATATCGGACACGTATTTTTTACTTTATCAAAATAATAAGAATTGACAAACATAAAGAGTATCAAAGTTCCGGAGTGGCAGTTTGTGACGTCACTATTTGGTAAAAATTTTACGAAACCGTGACGTCACGCTAAACTTAAATGCACTGTATCGCCGTCATTTTTTGTTTGTTAAACAAAAGGAACAATACGTTACATAATTTTTTTTTAATCTAAAAAAAATTTTTGTCTTCTAGTCTATGCAATATTACAAAATCTTTGGCATAAAACAAATATTAAGTGCCTATATGCCTCTTTTGTTGACTGTACTATCAGCTATTCTCATGGTGTAGTTCGGGTTGGCAAATGTTACAAACTACAGTGGAACATAATAGAATTCTTTTGTCTTGTTGATTGCTAATGAATTCATTCACGTAAGTTATCTCAATGGGTGTGAAGTATGCATAATGTAGCCATTGTAACTTAGTTATTTATAAATCAACATTGTTAATTTTAATATTCTAATGTTGTATGCGTCTCTCATTAGTCTAGTGGTCCCAAATGCAACTGCTACACTAGAGAGCCTGAGTTGGATTCCCAGGTCAAGCAGTGTTATTTGATTTTTCTATGAAATTCCCAGTAGTAACTTGGAGTTTGCTTGCCACCTCTTATATACACTTCTTATATAGGACCTAAACATACCGGTGAACTGGGAGTGTACTGTAGAGGTTTCCGCAAAGAGGCGACATCATTGTGGGATTGCTGGTTGGAACTCATTAAAGAATAAACAATCATTTGAATTTTGATAATGGCGTAGAGAACTGTCTAGTCAGAAGAGTCCTGAGAGACTTGTAATTGAGTTAGGGCTTCACCCCTTATTAAATAACAGATTTAATTGCAAATCCAAGTTTAATTGTTATCCCCCACCCGTACCTCGACAGTACTCTATACCTCTGCCTAACCCTTCGGGGAAAACAGGTGTGGTGATATGTTGTATGTGTAGTGTAGCTTTAGGTTTAAATAATATTAAGTTAGATTATGCCGGAGTATTTTGCATAGCATCAACTTTTTAGACTGGAGATAGATCCCGGCAAACATATTGAGAAAAGAAGAAAGAGATAGCTAGAAGAACAAAGATGTCATCCCTTTCATTCACCATTTAAGATATTTTCCACTTACTCAATGGAACTAAATTGAAAGAAATTCATAAATGCTTCGCATTTGAACTTGACTTAAGTATCTTGTTTTAAAGAATAAAATTAAACATATTGTTTTTGCGATAACAGGTAATATTAGTGTGTGAAGTGGGACACAAATACTTAATTATCTATTTTTTTGTTGAAAAATTAAGATTAGCATAATTCAATTTTGTTGACAAATAATTGTGACTCAATGCTGTGCATATCTTTTTTTAACAACTACCTACCCATATAATTATTCTTATATAATGTTCTCTAATTAATAAAAATCTGACTAATTAGTAACTACATAGAAAATGAGCTCTGTAAGCTTTATCATGAAGATATTTCTTTTTTTTTATAATAAAGTTAGTTCAATGTCCTAGTCTCAGACTCCCATTGTAAAACAATGGTATACATAATCAACCATAGCTAATAAAAAAAAACTAATAAAAAATGTCCCAAGACAACACAATAGCTGCTAATTAACAATACACATACTATATCTACAAAAAAAATAAAACCTTTTTGTTTAATTTTTTTTACATTACACACTGGCCACATCTTTACAACCAGCTTTTATTTGCGCGAAAAATACGCGACACTCGATTCATATCGGTGTCCATGTAAAACAATTCATACAGCTTGCTTGAATTGAAGTAGCTTCAAATGACCCCGAAAGGAGTTACCTACCTACTTTAATTGTGAATGAACGACAACTCATTGATTATAGCTACACAAGTACACAGGACACAGGGTTGACCTAAGGGCGGAGGTCGACAGTACCATGTATGCGTTTTTTCATACACATTAACTTACAAAACCCACCTACATCGTTATTACACCTCGTCTCGAGGCTACAGACCTTTAGAAAACACCATAAATCTCATCACACATTCCATGAGCTATGGAAAATGGCCGGGGAAGAGCCCTCCCTAACCAGAACAGGGCGAAGCACGAATCACAAAAACTGAGTTACAGATACACCACTTACTTTTCAGATGCCTCGGTCATGATTCGACACGTCGAATATCCTAATTTCTACTCGCCACTTCACAGATTTCACCATTTTTATGACATAAATACATCAGATTCACTTACGAACCGTTCTTATTTCGGCCCTTTGTTGGGCCTCAGTGCGCTTGCGTCAATAAAACAGTCCGGGCGGATTATTCAATGAACGCGGCGTGTTCGCGCGACAGGTGGCGTCTCGGTCGCGCACAACTTTGCTATCAAGTCTCGCGATTGGTCCGTTAAATGCTCTGTCGCTTTTTCACCAATGACGTAGCTTAGCACTCTCTATCTACCATTGACACCCCCGTCAGGGCTAAGAAAAATGAATGGCGGGATTTTTAAAATATTAGGCTGCCAGCAGCAATTTTTTTTTACCGTGGCGCTGATAATTGGGGATTCAGAAACGCACAATTTTTCTTCATAAATATCACTGCAATGCGCACAGAAATCACTATTTCCACCGTATAACCACCAAAAATCGCGATTAAATGCGGCTCGGTATAAGCGGAGAGCGGAAGTAGGTCACGCCGGCCTCGAGGGTTCGACTGTTACTGAATGAAGCAAGGCTCGCAATGGGCCCATCCCCGTTCATGCACCGACCCATTGAAAAATAAATAGGTCAAATCATTGCAACGTGCCCTACATGCAGGTTGCCTGCACCATTCATAGGCGGCGCTTGCATACGGGCCCCCAAGTTCTATTTATAGCTGCTCTATATTTGGGCAGGTCATTCGCAGCTAACGTAAATGCAGCCTTCGTAAAGTAGGTTACCTGATTTTCTTTGTTAATAGTCGGTGCAGTGACGTATTTCGCGTTTGCCATGACGTAAGCAGTGATTTTTTATTGACCTCTTTTAAATATTTTTTTATTTATTACATATTCATTTTATTTTTTTATAAAACATAGGTACCTACTTAAATTTTGTTTTGAAGTTCTAAAAATTGAAAAGCAAAATGTTTTTTTTTTTAAACTTACTCAAAAAGAGTACCTATTTTTCCTATTTTATTACATTTCCAATTATATAAATAAAATTTTAACAAATTCAGGAAAATTTTAGCTAGTTTAAATATTATACCGAATTTATTGATGAATTTTCGTAAATACTATTTTTTCAAATCAAATAAATAAATAAAATAACGACAAGCCCACTTCCGATAAGAGATAGCTACTTACTACTTTATTTTTTAATTAACGTTCCTTAAATACTGGCTAATTAAGTTACCCCTAATTGGATATTTGAAGCCAATTTAGCGTAAGTAAGTCTAATATTTTTACGTAACATAGAAAAAAAAATAGATGAACATGATACCTAAATTATTTTCTTTGTCATGCAATTCTTAATGTGTGAAAGTCACAAATTGCGTTTTTTTTTAAATTGACCTAGTTTCAGATAAGCCGGCAGTAGGCCAGTTCGGGCTTGAATGACGTCGATGCTACCACCCGGTTGTGTCGACCATTGACCCAACCGATCGGATTTATCAATGGCGCAACGCAATGTCGAGGAAATCGAGTTGGTCGTGTGCGGAGAACAAAGGAATCTTCTGAACAAAATATTTTGTAAGCAATTCATGCACTAGCTGAATAGATGTCGAGGATGATACGTAGGTACCTACTTAATTCAGTAAAAAAACTTGCGTTTTTTAAATTAAGATTTCTAGGATTTTGCTAACTGCACACGGTTTCATTGTTTATGTAATAAAAATTCGATTCAACACATCATAAAAATTAATTATTCGGACTTAGCAGAGGGCAGTTTTTCTTTATGACTCCGCAGGGCTTGGGCTTTTAGCACAGAATAGAGAATGTACTTACTTACTATTAGCCAAAGTTCGAATGGAAAGAAGTCTTGACCTAGCTCGAGTAATAATTTTTGGCCGCAATTTAATCAATAAAATGGGTGAAATTAATTACATAAATGAATGTGCACACGTTGCGCGTCCTACACTGGTGCCTCCCACCATGTTCTGATGGATATCCTACGGGGTGGCTTTAGTGAGTAAGAGTTCTACACTTCCAGGCCTTATCCCCGTAAAGTAAACAAAAATAAATGGTATCTATATTTCATTAAAAGAAAAAGAAGGTACTTACGTATTTAATATCAAATAAAAGTTGTATTCTTGATCGTGTGATTGTGTCCTTATTTTAAATCGCGTATCTTGACCCCTTCATAGTTTTTGTGTGCTGATGCTGTGACGAGCATTGAGTGATGCTTTTCCATACTTTGTTTATATCCATCATAGGGAGAATGTACCTCCAAAATATACAGGTATCATGAGAATTGACTTCGATTTCGGTTTTCACTACAGTACCTCCGAAATAACAACGCATGTCTGACTTGTGGTTGTGGGTGCCTGTGGGCCTGTTCGCAACGGGTAACTTCAGAGACGCGTTTTGTACTGTAGAGGGAGATATACTTACGCCATTTTTTCTAAACACTTTTAAGAGATGTAAGAAAAAATGGATATTATCTACTTTAGTAGGTTTAATCTTTAAATAAATGTGCGGTGCGCACGCACCCTTTTTCCTATGACATAAGTTTACATAATATTGTTTTATATTGTTATTGAATGGAGCACAGTAATTATTTTAGTAGATTTATTTTTATTTTTTTAAGTTATTGAATTTTTCATATCGTTTCGAAAATCCTACTTTATGTTAGTTGCCAACTGAGTATAAAAATAAAGGTAGGTAGGTACATTTTTGACATGGGCCGCTAAACTAGCGTGATAAGCAAAAACGGTGTACGAGAGTCTGCCGGGCTGCCGATATTATGTTTTGTGGATCGCATGTTATAGGGGGCGAGCCTATTCTGCCATTTACAAAAGGGCTGATACTTTGTATTAAGCAAAAAACTGTTTTTATATTCCCTGGTGATTCCCAGGTCTAGAAAACTCTGAACTGCACTTTTGAATGGATCCTAAACACACCGGCGAACTGCTTAGTACCTAATACACCAGACGCTCTGACCTCTAAGCCACCGCGAGTCCCACCCGCATGATCGAAATTTCGCCTTCACATTCTGAATTTACGTCATAAGGTGACGTTTGGTGACATCTACTCACTCACACCAGGCGACTCAAACCAGAAGACGCAGGTTCGAATCCTGCCCGCGATTGAATTATTTCCTTTACTATTAAATAACTTAGTAGAGATAACTTTAATTTTCCATGATGACATTAATACCCTGGAAAATAATCTCAGCTTGAACGCGCTATATTCAGCACGATAACTGGAAATATATTTTGTATATTTATATACGTAACTGTATAGGTCATATTGTCTATGTAGTGTACCTACGTATAAGATAGCGTTTACCGTAAAGGTTACTAGACGAACCTTCCTTTGTGCAGGGCCATCTGTAGTGACCATGATGGAGCAGGGCATGGATGTTTGAAGTAAATCGTTAAAATACATATATATGTACCTACATTTTCCCATTAGTGGTGGGCAGAGACTGTAAGTTTCCACTTGCTACGATCCTGGCACATAGCTTTCGCTTCATCTACGTTCATTATCCTCCTCATGCATGATCGTGGGCTTATGGTGCTCTTAACTTGACCTTTTTTGAGAATTTCCAATTTGGTAGTTAAAATAAATTCAAATATTCTACTTTTTTTATTACATTAACATATAGGTATGTATAATTGTTATGTGTACAAAAACGAAACTAAGTATTGTGTTTAGGATGGGGTTTCAAGCTTCGAATCTCCCCGAGAGAACAACGCTAGATGCTTTGTGAATAATTTTTAGAGTTCCGAACCACAAAAGGAAAAAACGGAGCCCTTATGGGATCACTTTGTTGTCCATCCGTGTGTCTGTCAAGACCCTTTATCTCGGGAGCGCGTGGAGGTATCGAGTTGAAATTAAAACCATATAAGGTCTACAGTCCCTTGTTTTGAAAAATCTATTTTCTAAGTTAACGTAAAAAAAGATACGGCCGTTTATGCTGCAAAAAACGTATATTTCGACACTCAAGGGACTAAAAATTTATAGGGTATTTTCCGTTGATCCAATCCTAAAACTATGAAATTTGGCAAGTAATACCGTCTTATAATACAAGTATAGGGGAAAATCTGAAAAGAATACATTCGTAATTAATTATAAATTATGTACCTACAAATTTGTACGGAACCCTTGGTGGGAGTCTGGGGTCTTGGGAGTCTGACTCGCGCTTGTCCGATTTTTCAATCAATTTTTTATAACTTTGGCACCCCCTGAAAGTACCACCCGGGCAGGTGCCCCGGCTTGCCCCTCCCCCTAGATCCTGGCCTGATGACAGGCTTGACTTACCTCCTACTTAGGTATCGGTAGGAGCATCCCAGTAGGCGGCGCGCGAGTTTATCCCACGCTTCAGCCGGCGGCCATCCCCAGTTAGCCATTATTTCAGTGCAGGGGCGTAGTTTCGGGAAAGGGGGGGAAGGGGAGGGAGGAATGTCTCCGGACGGCAGGTAGCCTTGGCTACAGTGTAAGAGCACAGTTTTCAGATCAGATAACTGTATTGTCTTTAGGATTATTTTTGGTTTGGTTACGAAAATCGAGGGGGTTGGGCAAATTTAGGATGTGCCCCGGGTGGCAGATATACACGCCACTGCCCGAGGTCTGAGGAATCAGGCCCCAGAAGAGTGTTTAATCTTAAAATCCAGTATTCGATTATATAATTATGAATTTTGAAGACGCAAAACGGTGAAAAATGAAACAAATTTCTTAGGTACAGATATGATTTTAATAAATATTTCTTTTAAGCTGTATACATTTCACAAATATCTTACCTATACCGTACAGAAGTGTTGCACTTTATTCTTAAATACAAAAGGCAGTAAATTTTTTTTTATGGGATAGGAGGGCAAACGAGCAGACGGATCGCCTGATGGTAAGCGATTACCGCCGCCCATGGACACCCGCAACACCAGAGGAGTCACGAGCGCGTTGCCGACCTTTTAAAAGGGAATTGGGCCTCCGGTAACCTCACTCACTCGGCGAAACACACCGTAAGCGTTGTGTGACGGACAATAAAAAATGGAAGTCTTGCGATGGGATCTAATCACTTTATTTTTGATTATGGAAACACAGTTGAACAGAGCTTCGCCTTGCACAATATATTTTACTCGAATGCCAATGTTTAAGCCAAGTACCCTGCCTTTTATACAATTATATGAACGGAAATTAGGTTATGTCAATTACAAATTAAGTATACTTTTATGCCTGGTTGATCAATTAAAAGAAATAATTGTGATGAGAATACTTGAAATAATACATAATGATCTGTTGAGCTATATAACACTAAATATTCAACCATTATTTTAAATAACGGAAGGAAGGATCGTTTCTGATTATTATATGTGTGTGGGTACATTCACCGATTATAATTTAAATAGTAGACAACTAACTGGTATTATGTGTAAGTTAACAATATCGATGGTGTATCCGCTTAATATGCTAACAGTTGTTTAACGCCGGTCTTCTGTGAGGCCGTGGTATCACTCCGGTCCAGCCGGCCCATTCGTGCCGAAGCATGGCTGTTTTCATATGGGAAGTAGGCACTTATTTACGTTTTATATAAAAATCTCTGTTTGATGAATGATGACGATGCTATAAGTTATACATACGTAGTAGTAGGTACAATCAACAAAAGAGTTAGTTATGCAGGCTAATGACATTTGTGTAATAACATAACATTCTATCACGCCTGTATTTCGGAGGGTTAGGTGGAGGCGTACTAATGTATACCTATAGTTCGCTGATATGATTAGGTCCCATGTAATATGGCGCGAGCCTATTGCCATTAACCTAGCACAAATCATAAAATCCGAGCTGCAACTGAGAATTTCATAGAAAAACCCCAATAACACATTTAATATTTGTGTAATATATCGCACTGCGTCGAAACACAGGTACTGTCAGCTGCCTTCATATTCCTTTGGCGGATAATTATTTATGCTCGAGTAAGATTTACGTTACTACTTATGAAGTATTGCGAGTTACATCTTCAGTAAGAAAGCTTGTAGGTATATTATTTTCGTTAAATATGGTCTTCGACATTTTCGAAAGCTGCTTAAATATAACATACTTAATCTTTGTGAAAAAACAGATATCGTTAGCTGCATCCTTAACTCTTTTGTTGATTGTACAGTCAACCTCACATCATGTTACCACAAACTGTTAAATATCCCGAACGGATAATATACTCTACTATTTGGAGATTAAATTGAAAATCGATTGGATACCATGATACATGACCGTACATTGCACCCGAGCGAAGCCGGGGCAACTGGCTAGTTCTCTTATAAACTAAACATTGTCAAACTCAGGAGTTGGACTCTTAGTAGCTTGCGCTATAGCTGCCTTTGTCAAGTCTTCTCCTTGGTTCATCACAGAATTGAGTAACCGCTGCGAAAAAAAAAGATATTGTATGTACTATATTACATTGATAAAATATAAAATATTGTACTCGTGTTACATATATTGAAAAGAATATGAACGAAAGGATTTTTTAAGGCGAAAGTCAGTGACAGCGTCGGAAGCGGTCAAGTAATTTTCAATTGCAATCTATACTAATATTATACAGAGGAAAGATTTGTATGCAAGTATGTTTGTAACGAATTGGCTTCAAAAAGTACTGCAGGCTTACTCTTGAACTCAATTCCGATACATCGACATTGGAATTGTGCCGTTTCGTCAAGTTTCATACTCTTGAATCCGAGACTAGCGCCAAATTGTTTCAATATTGCGCGGTGATTGAGTGAACTAAATAGGATTGGGAAAGACCCAACCATTGGCCAATCAGGGATGCCGATACAAGATTAACGAATTTGTGCTCAAGAGTACGAAATCGTCTGACAGCCAAATTGACATTGGAATGGGATCACGTTTGAATTGGTATTGTATTGTTTTCAAGAGTAAGCCTGCTGGACTGATTTCAGAAATTCTTTTGCCGTTAGAAAGCTACATTATCACTGAGTAACATAGGCTATATAACATCACGCTACGCCTCTTAGGAACGGAGCAGCGCGGGTGAAACCGCGAGCGGGTCGCTAGTTAAAAATAAATTTAATTGACTGAAATTTTAGGTGCAGTTGAGTTAATAGGCACCGTGGTATGTATGTATCTGTGTATTTATACTTACTATGTGCTCCAGTCCTTCTTCATTGGTCCGGCTCTGTGAATACACGAGGCTTATCTTCGTAGTTTGCACGGCAATAGGACTCTTTGATGCTATGTTCTCTGCTGTTTCCATCACGGTCTTCAAAGCCCTGTAACAAAATAATTTAAATGATGTGTGAACTCGGACGAAGCAAGTGGCGTAATAGTTTCTGCCTACCCTTTGATGTATTTTTTTAACATCAAGCAAATTGGCGGCAATTCGCGTGTTGTATCGCAGTATCGCTTAACATCCAGAAGAAACCGATACAGTCGTAATTTAAAGACAAAGACACCCAGATTATATCTATCAGGGAAGACCCACTCGGGAAGTGCATTCCATATTTCAGCAGTACGCATTATAAAAGTGGACTTAAAGCGTTTCGTTCGGGCTTTTGGAATGTCCACCGTGAATCGATGACGCTTTTTCGTGCTAATATTTATATGTATATTTCTTTTTTAAATTGTCCAACATTAGGATTTTCTCCGGTATCGTGGGTGCATTTACAAACACAAATACTCACATACACAAAACGCCCAAACCCGGAACAACTACCATACAAATATTTGCTCCGTGTGGGGATCGAACCCACAACAATTGGCGCAGAAGCCGTTCGGTCAGTCCCTACGCCAAACGTGTCGTCGATTCCCTCAAAGGTGGTGTACTAACCTAGATATACCAACAGTTATCTGGCATGTTTAAGTCCCATGCAAAAGGGTAGGGTGCGAGCCTATTGCTATTAACCGGGCACAAATTTCAACTCCGACCTGCTACTGAGAACATAACATACCATCACGCCTGTATTCCCCGAAGGGTTAGGCAGAGGTGTACTAATTTACATCCACAGTTCGCCGGTATGTTTAGGTCTCATGTAATAGGGGGCGAGCCTATTGCCTTTAACTGGACACAAATCCAGACTCCGAGAATTTCATAGAAAAACCCAATAACACTTTACTCGACCTGGGGATCCCAGGACCTCTAGCGTAGCAGTCGCACTTGGGACCACAAGACTAATGAGGCAATGCTACTGAGAATTTAATAGAATTATGGTTTTATTTTATAGTGTCCTTACGTGTCTTTATCGGGAAACACTTGGCTGACAAGACCGATTTCCTTTGCCTCTTTTGCGGTAAAATTTCTTCCTGTCAAGCAGAGTTCCCGCGCTAGCGACGTATTGCCCACAACCTAGAATAAACCAATACATAAACTATGTTAAAAGAAACCCTGTCTGATCCGAAAGGGGTATTAAAGTAAACATATCATGAAGTTTATAACACAGTTTCGGATGTCGGTGCCTTCGATTTGATTTTTCAACTTTTGTTTTCGCCACCGACTTCCGAAACTGTTGTGCACCTAACGTTATTTTTATAGTTTTGCGGTGTTACTATTTATTATATGATTTTTAGTAGCGAGTAAAATTTTATATTGAATTAAATATTGAGTTATTCGTCCATAGTTATTATAAATTTAACAGAACAGTCAGAACTGGGCCTAATCGAAATGAGACCACACGGGAAGCACCAGCTTTCAAATAAAACAAGAATCATCAAAATCGGTTCACCCAGTCGAAAGTTCCAAGGTAACAAACATAAAAAAATACAGTCGAGAACCTCATGTTTTTTGAGGTCGGTTGAAAATTCATAATTGGCGTGCCCAAATTGCTGCAACTGCGCCAAATTCTAGCAAGTTTTTATAAGTTATTTTAGTAAAGGAAAAATTCAATCGCGGGCAGGATTCGAACCTGCGTCTTCTGGTTTGATACATGAATGAATGAATGATATGCTTAGCGGTCAGAGCGTCTGGTGTATCAAACCAGAAGACGCAGGTTCGAATCCTGCCCGCGATTGAATTTTTCCTTTACTAAAATAACTTTATAATCTTAGCATGGAAAATGCAAAAAAAAACACAAAAAGATAATTTTTTAAAATGTGATAAAACCGTATGTGTCTCTACCACCGTAAGTATTGCCATTTTATTTTTCGGAGATTTTTTTCCTGTAAAGTGAAAATGATATGAAAAATAGAAGCGAGTCTCGATACCTAACAGTACCTTCACGGGTCGGAGGGGGCTTTCTTACTGGTATGGAAATTATGTCAAAAGCCTATCGCTAGGAAGCCAACGTACCGACTGATTTGATATTGACTTTGATATTGGACTGGCCGTTAGACTTCAGAAAAAGAGGTTCTCAATTCGACTGTATTTGTTTGTGTATGTTACGCCATTTCTTTTCAACCGACATCAAAAAGGTGTTTTTTTTTTTATGTTTATTACGTGATTATGAACCGATTTTGATGATTCTTTTTTTGATCGGTAGGTGATACTTCAGAGGTGTAGGTCCCTTATAAATTTGGAACAAATTTTACAACAAAATGACAATAACACTTACATGATAAAATTATAAAGAATTAACATTTTACTCGCTACTAAAAATCAAAATTGTTCCCTTCCGCCTTCAAAAACTTGAAGGCGGTTTTACTTTTGGTTAAAAGTTATTTTATATTATCTGAAGACACACGCCGATGTTACTGGCATTCAAAAAGGTCACCTTGAACATATTTTCTCCATAAAACACCTATGCTATTATGTTGCAACTAGCTTTTTGCCCGCGACTTCGTCCGCGAATAGTTACTTTGTTCCATATGAATTTTCATCCCCTATTTCACCCCTACATAGGTCGAAATTTATCAAAATCCTTTCTTAGGGGATGCCTACGTCATAGTAGCTATAAGCATGCAAAGTCTCAGCCCGATCGGTTTAAAATTGACAAAGTTTCATACAAACTTTCATCCCCTATTTTATCCCCTTGGGGATAGAATTGATCAAAATCCTTTCTTAGCGGATGCCTACGTCATAACATCTACCTGCATGCCAAATTTCAGCCCGATCCCTCCAGTGGTTTGGGCTGTGCGTTGATAGATCACTATGTCAGACAGTCAGTCACCTTTGAGTTTTATATATATTAAGATTATTAAGATAAATATATCATTTAAATGTATAGAAATGTAATACTCATGGTCAATAAATCATATTCTTAGTCTTATTTAATAAAAAATTTCACTAAACATATTATTTTTAATTTATAAATCAAATACCACTCAAGGACTCAATTCTTATATTGTTACAATTGTGTTCTGTGTGTGTGAGTCGTTGGATGCAGGCGACATATAACCGGTCCCTGTGAGCTGTGAAAGTCAGATCTTTTTGAAAACAGTGAATTTTTTGGATGATAATGTGCGAGTCTAAAATAAAAAGTGGTGTTTTTTCTTTACCTTGGGCAGTCTCTGCAATGTGCCGACGTCAGCTGCCAAACCGACGTCCACCTCTCTGACAGAGAACCACGCGTCCTCTGTGCAATACCTGTAGTTATACAAGCAATTTTTTTATTTACCGCAGAAAAATTAAGGAGCTTTTGTTGGCTGTTGCGTAACCGGACTTAGTGGCGAGGCACCGAATCCCTCCAGCCAGGAGCAATTTATAAACTAGGCAATAGCAGCTTAGGGCGTCCCCTAACTGGACTCACACCTCGGCTTAGGGCAATGCTGGGGAGACAGCTTGGCACCGCTGGATATGACTTTTGTGCATGGAATCATTGGAGTTTCACTACTGTACCCCATCGCTATGAGCCGCTACAGGGTTCTAGAGCCGGCGCTCCTGAACATATACGCCTGTATTCCCCGAAGGGTAACGCAGAGGTGTACTAATGTACACACAGTTCGCCGGTATGTTTAGGCCCCATGTAATAGGGAGCGAATAACATATTGCTCGACCCGGGGATCGAACCCAGGACCTGTAGCGTAGCAGTCGCACTTGGGACCACTAGACTAATGAGGCAGTCATTAAATTAATTTAAATTCAATAATATAAAAGATCAGTCTATTAAAAATCCGTGAAAAACTAATTTAACAGATTTTCGTTCTCAGATATCCGCGTATACGAATATCTGGCACATCACTAGATTTAAGTGTCACATACTAAATGGTAAATAGTAGAACATACCTGATATCAGCAGCTGTAATTAGATTAACTCCTGCGCCTACGCAAGCGTTGTGTGTCAACGCTAACACTGGTTTTACACACTGCTCTAGAGAAGAGATGCTGTCCTGTAAAATAACACACCATCACGCCTATATGTATACCCGAAGGATTAAGAACACTATACAAAAAATGCCAAGAGGAATATTTTTTTTTATAAAGCTTATTAATATGTATATTATTATTATTAGGATAGACGCCATGACGGGTAGCATTTTGTGACGTCACCTGATCGCCACTATTTAAGAGAGCGCTCGCCTCGTAGCGGGTTCTCACACATCGAAGGGTCCGGTATCCAAAGGATGCAAACTCTCCAAAACCGATTCATGCGTAAAGCCACGGGCGCCCCGTTGTTCGTGCGCAATAGGGAACTCTATGTCGATCTGAAACTGCCCACCATCAAGCAGTTTATGAAACGCACCTCCAAGCGTTTCTTCGATCGGGCCCCCCATCACCCCAACCCCCTAGTGGTTAGTAGCGCCGACTACAAACCCTCCCAAATCAGTAGAGTCCGCCGTCCACGGCACGCTCTGACCTACCCCGACGACCCTATCACCCTCCTACAGGAATCTAACCGAGAGACAAGCACTCTCAAAACTCACACACACAGACGCACTCCGATTTACCGTCCTCGCCGGCGAGGCCCGTCGCGAAGACCCTCTAATGGTAACCCTCCCCGTCCCTTGCTCGAGCCGGCCCGCGCCGAGCCAGTAGCTTTAAATTAGCCCCTAAATAATTTAACCCAGATCCAGCCGTCCCTAGCTGTCCCCCCAGCAACGCCCCTAAGCCGAGGTCGAGTCCCGCAGGGGACGCCCTTAGCTGCTGTTGCTTAGTTATAAGATGCTCCTGGCTGGAGGCATTCGGTGCCTCGCCACCAAGTCCGGTTACGCTGTGAAGATTCCCTGAATCAACAGCCATCACCATTCAAAAAAAAAAAAAAAACGTAGCGGGTTCTGTTGTCGGTTAGCTCTCGAACCGTAAGGTTGTCAGGTGATCGGCGCTATTTGCTATTCGTTGTTATTTTATTGTTTGTCTGAATTAATGGCTGTTTGCTAAAGGTGATTTGTAATTATAATTTTGTAATATTTTAATGATTATAAGTCGCCTAAATTTTTTTTTTTTAGTCATCTCTACTTCTGATTCCTAAAATTATATAATTCCATTTCATGTACCAGAAAATATACCTACATACAGGGTGATTGAAAACATGCGACAAATCAAAATGGGAGGTTCAGTCATTTACTGAACATTACTTATTCATTTTCAAAGTTTTTGAAGGCGGTTATACTTTTATAACTTTTTTTTTATAATTATTTTTATAATTTTCCGATAGCATAGCAACACTTTTTTGAATAATTACCTGTGCGTATTTGATAAAGTTAGTATGGAATCTAGCTTTCCTTGCCACATCTTCCAACTCATCTGCCTCAGCCGCCATTTCTACTAGGCTTTGTAGTTCAATTCCTGTTGGCAATATAAAAATAATGGTCAAAATCAAAGAAATTAATTAATTAATTTAAAAAAGTAAACCATCTTCATAGTAAGGTATCTTTAAGATCAATCATCAAACATTAACCAAATCATATGTGAATTGGTTTCCACTAGGCAAGCGCAATCCATCGTAGATCGCAATGTCACTTAACATCAGGCGAACATGCGGTCAAGCGTAAGCCTATCACGAATAAAAAAAAAGAATTATATGGTACCATCTCAGTACATAATATATTCTACCAGATATAATATTCAAAGTTTAAATTCGTTATCAAGATAACATACACATAAAAGAAGTGTAATAGAGAATATTTTTGAATTCTGTAATAACTTATATACATAAACTATGACCATCCTTTCTCTAGTTAGTTCGAATGTATTTTTCAAGTCACATTTAACTAAGAAACTCCTTTATTGTCAGGTAATAAAATTTGAAACACGCCCGCAGCATCAAGTCATTGTTACCATGTTCTTGTAATACCATTGAAGTAACAGGATACCTCAAATTGATCAGACCTGTGAAAGTTGTTCACATCCCTTCATGAACCAGAAAAGAGCTGATAATCTGCAAATGGCTGGCCAGAATTTCTTAAATCATAGCTAAGAACACTCTTAATCAAGTCGCCTTTCAGACAAAAAAAAACTGATTTAAAATTGGTCCATTCATTTGGGTGTCATGATGCAACAGAGAGACACAAATACACATGTTAAACTTATAATACCCCCCTTTTTATGTCAGGGGTTAAAAACATCATCGAAATAAATGTAACTCACCACCAGTGAAATGTTTTCCTTGACCAGATAACACAATAACTCTGCACTCCGGAATCACACTCAGTGTTGAGAAACATTGTTGAATTTCTCTGAAAATAAACATTTTTGAAGATAATCAATAAATAGGCTGCAGTTACTGCTTACCATCAAGCAGCCCATAAGTTTGTTTGTTATAAGCATTTTTTTTTTTAAAACAGGGAAAACTAGATGTAAAAGATTGTAATTATAAACACATACTTACTGCCACATAACTCTGCTAAAGGAGTTGGATTTCTTTGGTCTGTTCAACTCAACATGGTAAACAAACTTCTTTGGTTGTGAAACAGCTAACGTTTCAAACTGAGGTAGCTTTGCCTTAGTAAATGTGCGTATTAGAATATCTGGAAAATCAAGAGATTAAATTTAATCAAATAAGCTTAATATGTAATAATTGAACTCTAATAATGTCTATATTCTATTTAAGAAATAAGTTTTACTAATTATTGGCTGGAAGTCGCAAATTCAAGATATTAGTTTGAGACAGGCAAATACTAGGAATATCAAATTTAATTTAAGATTTGTCAGAGTTGGAGATATATTTTCTTGAGTCCCATATAGCCACCACGATCCTAAACTGTTGGTCGGGAAAAAGTATTGTAAAACAAAATATTTAACTGAGCAATTAGCAAGTAGGTAAGTGCAATAGGTAAGTGGTATTACTCCCTATCCAATTTGACCAATTGGTTGCTAATGAAAGAAAAGAAAGTTGTACTTACAGTGCAAGTTTTATACTGTTTCTAATAAAAACAACTTACGTAGTAGGGAATTTTTAAATTTTATAATTAATTCAGATCTCCCTGAGCTGCCAAAATGCCATTACCCTAAGACTCTCTGACCAAAATAATAGAAACAAAAGAATAAAAACAAAATATTGACTTACTTGAAATTGAATTCCTAGGCTGTATTATTGTCTTGAATAAAGCAGACATATTTCTATATTTAAAATACTAGTTCCTGTTGTAAAACACTAATTGCTGCCTGTTTAAATAGAGAAATAATAATAAAAAAATATCGGCCAAAGTCCAATTTCAACGCTGTTGAGTAAAAAAAAATCATCAAAATTGCAAAAGTACTTTGTTACTAGTGAAGTAATGACTAAGAAAAAATAAGAATGTTTCGGATGATTCTATTCGAATTATTCGATTCGATTCAAAGTGTCAATGGATTCAACTTGAAATTCACTTGACATGAGTCAATTAAAGTTCACAGCTGATATGTTAGTTTTGAATGTCGTTTATGTACAGTACGTATATCCGAAATAACAGTACCTACGCGTCTGATGTTAGCAATTGCGAACAGTCGAGCAGGTCAAAATTATTTAAGAGTGTTCTTATGCAAAAATATCGAAATCAATTAGGACACGAATGCGACACATTTACAACCCTAACTATATTTACACAGACTTTTTATATTAAAATTTACCACGGAAAAACTTGCTGGGGTACTGTATGTTAATATTATACATTAACTTCACTAGTTAATGTTAGTCGATTTGTACGAAAAGTATTTTAAAGGTTCATAAGTTTGACGATTCGTTCCAGTACGAAATTCTGATAAATAGTCGTCATTCGATTCGTTATTGTCATTATGAAAACACTAATAACATAATGATTGATTATAATCGATTATAATAGAAGATTATACTCGTATATATATAAGTAGTTGCGGATTATTCGAATAACTGAACCATGCGCGATTCACCATAATTGCCCCACCACTATTTGTTTACCACACTTACTGTCAAGTTGACGTTTGCGTTTCGTTTCGGTATTTATTTTACTTTTTACATAGGTACGTATTGTTTATCGCATAATCTTGTGGAGGGGCGAGGTATGTTGCCCCTTACATCAAAGGGAGGTTCCTCCGACCAGGCGGGTGCTTTGCCTGGCGGGCCACGGCCCAACGGTTTTTTCTTTTTTTTTAGGAATGGCGATAGCTGTTGATTCAGGGAATCTTCACAGCGTAACCGGACTTGGTGGCGAGGCACCGAAAGCCTCCAGCCAGAGCCAACGGTTGATCTTGGGCGATTGTATTTATCCAAGTTACGTTGCAAACTTCACTTGCGCGATTCAGGACTTGTCCGTTTAGTTTCTATGTAGCACGATAGATGTCGCTACAATCTCCTATGTATGTACATGACCCAATCTTATTTATAATGTATTTTATACCGAAGTACATTAAAATATTAAATTATAATATTGGTTTAAAGACATTTATTTATCAGAACAAAAGAACATTACAGTTCACTTACATAATGAAAAAATGTACTAAACATTTATGTGAGTATCTCTGTGATCACAAAAATAAATTAAAATTAAGATTATGGTGACTTTTTTTGTGTTAATATTTTTTCTTACGTAATTTTTTAGACCCTTTTTGAATTTAAGCAAGCTATAACTTTTGGTCACTTTGTCAGGTATTTCAATATAAAGTTTTGCGCCTTCATTTAATATACTTTTCTTTCCTTAAATTTATATTAATTATTCATACACAATGACCTTATTTTTTTCTGCTCTGTTTCTTATATATGTACCTACGTAAATGATTGCGTAAGTATGTAGGTACTGGTTGGTGTAGCCTATGTTGGTAACCATAAACAGGTAAGATATTTTCTCGCCTTTTACGAGGTTGCCTATTCTGAAAGATAGTGAGGAATAAAATTGTATTTAACCCGTCCTGTGTCTTTTTTTCATGGTTTTTAGACCGCATTTCACCAACTCCGAGTAAGTTTCCGTTAAATTACCTACTCAGCAGTTAATTTTAAACAAATTCCGTTCCATTTTTGATTTTATTCGGGGAGTAGCGGCTACGCCGACTTGGTGAAATGGGACCCTAATTTTATTATAGGTAGGTGTTACAAGTTACAAAATACACGTTAATAATATTCCTAAGAGCCTCTCACGCCAAAGATCGATTCCATACAATTTAACAGCAATTAGTAGTTGGTTCACGCGCTCATGCGGGACAGCCAACCGAAAAGGGCAGTGTGAGTCAAATATCTATTACAATGACTCATGACTCGTATAGCCAAAAATCGGTTAGATTGGAACGATACGCCGCACTTTGAATTTGAATATGGAATTTGAAATGGTGTCTATGATTTCGGGAAAAGTAGTTTAACTTTATCATTACGAAGCTGGTGTACATACGAGTACTTAGTTGGTCTACAATTGTCTTCAATTTCTGTATAGGTATTACAATATTATGTATAATGTGGGTAGTAGATTAAGTTTATCATGTAACTTTTTGAGATATTCTTACTCCTCCTTAGGCACTAATATAGTTATACATAGTTCGGGCTCGGGATTATAATTCGTTCTAACGAGATAAATCAATTTTTTTTAATGAAAAACAAGTCATCTTGTTGGTCCTATATTACCCTTTAAACCGGAACGAATGTTAGCACATTACCTCATTGAATTGCGTTAAGGTTAACCTGTCAAGTGACAAATTACAATGACAATGCGATTTTCTTGTTCTAGTGCCCTAAAGATAGTTGACTGTTAACAGAATTAACATGGTCACCCTACATTTCCGATTCACACATCCAAACATGACATCAACCGTGCCGCGATCTGAATGTCCTACATACAAAGTCTAGACGCTATTTAGGGCATCTAAGTTAACTTTCCTAAAGTATATAAATGAATAAATTAGTCATTTTGCTTCCTAGAGACAATATGTCTTCTTTTTTGTCTGTGGCTTGCCTTAGGAGGAGTAAGTTATGTCGAGAATGCAAATCAAAGCTATTCAAATTTGCTAGGCGGTATGTTAATAGCTAGTGAATTCTGCAGAAAAATTGAGAAATTTTGAGTGTAGTGTTTATTTTTTTTATTTATTGTACCATGTAGTTTACATAGTTATTAGGTACATAACTTAAACATATATAGACCCTGTAAGAGTGTTGCAAGGCATTTCTTAAAATATTATTATGTATTAATACATATTATGTAAGTATATAATTATTACATACATACATACCATCACGCCTATATTCCCCGAAGGGTAAGGCAGAGGCGTACTTAATGTACACCCACAGTTCGCCTGGTATGTTTAGGTCCCATGTTATAGGGGGCGAGCCTATAGCCATTAACCGGGCACAAATCCAGACTTCGAGCTGCTACTGAGAATTTCATAGAAAACTCAATAACACTTTGCTCGACCTGGGGATCGAACCCAGGACCTCCAGCATAGCAGTCGCGCTTGGGACCAATAGACTAATGAGGCATATATTATTATTATCTATCTTAAATACTATCGTGTTCAAATTCAAATGTTTTTATTTCAAATAAGTTTTTAGAAGCGTTTATGAAACGTTAAGATTCTATTTGCACGGTGCACGGTTTCAAAAGATTGATCTTAAAGAGAAGAATCCAGCAAGAAACTCCATGGATACTCTTTTAATATAAGTACCTATATTGAGTTAAATACTTACATTCTTCACTGGTACGAGTACAATATTGCAATAACAGGATGTGTGAACATTGAAGTTTAATATCCAAGGTCGAAGGTCATCCCCAGATCTAAGATTTTCGAACCGGGGCAGGAACTTGATTGCCCCCTGACCCGTGTGAGATTTTGGCAATTTTTGTGACCGGGAAAATAAGAAAAATAATCTGGGATGCGAATCAAAAATAAAGAAAAAACTGAAACAGCCGCCCGGGGAGGGCTCCGGTTTGCCTCCGTCTTTCTAGATCTAGGGCTGACATAGGTGATTAGGATAGCGTCTACGATATTACGAGTCACATGACTTTGAATATAGGGGCAAGTGAAGGAAAGTGTGGTTTTTAGTCAATGCGAGTTCGTCATACTTTATTGCCTCCCCTAACGATCCATGTTGAACCTAAAAAGGTGATGACGGGGGTTACAATATGTTTTTTTTTTAATAAAAGCTTACTATGGTGGTCGTACATTACTAGTATTCTTGTTAACTCCTCGTGCTAAGCTAAATGCTTGTGTTACGAGTGGGTTCACGTCGGTAGTGCAATGGGTGGGTTTCGAACCCGGGCACCGACATGATCGCAAGTCTGTTTCACACAGACATACGGCTCCAGCGGTGGCCCAAGGCGCGGCCGCTCTAGGTGGCAGGTGGAAAGGGGCGCCAAACGCAAAAATATTATCACGCCTCGCCTGTATTCCGCGAATGGTTAGGCAGAGGCGTCCTAATGTACACCCACAGTTCGCCGGTATGTTTAGATTCTATGTAATGGCGTGCGAGCTTATTACCACTAACCGGTAACAAATTCCAAACTCCGAGCTGCTGAGAATTTCATAAAAAAACCCAATAACACTTTGCTCGGCCCGACAATCGTACATCGAGAGCAGCAGTCGTGTTTGGGACGACTAGACGTCTCTCTAAGAATCTCTTACAAATGAGGAAAATATGCTAAACTTATTTTATTCAACAAACAATTTGCTTCTAAGAAATACGATATACTAGTAACAGTACTCTAGTAAAAAAAATATATATTAATTCAAAGAGGTAACAATGAGAACTTCCGCTGCAAAAAAATTGTTCTATCATGACTGCTAATGTGACACTTCACACATAATATAAACGTGTGTATGTATGTAATAAAGTAATAAACCTTTGCGTTTTATATATGTTAAGTTAGTCACGTCCCCGTTTAGCACATACTCATTTTTTCACCTGGTTTTTCTCCACTATCACTACGTATATATAAAACAAAGTCCCTGTCGCTGTCTGTCCGTCCCTATGTATGCTTAAATCTTTAAAACTACGCAACGGATTTTGAAGCGGTTTTTTTTTAATAGATAGAGTAATTCAAGAGGAAGGTTTTAAGCTATTTAATATTACGCTACGACTTTTAGGAATGGGGTAACGCGGGTGAAACTGCGGGCGGGTCGCTAGTTAAATGATAAATGCTATAAATGATACACTTTTACAAGTCTTTTTTTTATAAACTAGCTGACACCGGCGTTTCTTAACTGACGACCTCTGAGAAGAAACACCGAAACAAACTCAGAGAATCATGGTCTCTTTTAAAGTCCAGACATAATACTTAGTAGCAAATATGTGAGTTCCAATGTAAGACAATGTCTGAAATGGCCTTTAGAAGAAAGAGCCATTGCGGCTTTAAGTAGACCAGTTCCATCTGACGGCACGCATGCATCAGTCATTGGATAGCTCGACCATAATCTAGGGAGCTAAATTATTCTATATTCTGGCATAATATATAACCCAATCTTGCGGAAGTCTATGGGGGAGGATTTTGTTCAGCAGTGGACAACTTTTGACTGATGGTAATGACTGTCGCGATGGACAGAATGGAGATGATAATATAAACAGCAACTCTAAAAAATCGGTTCACAATTCGACCGTATTTTTATTGTGTATGATAAGCTATTTCCTCGTCTATCGAGAACCGATTTCTACTTTATATTTTCTACTCTTTTTAGATATTCCCATAAATTTTTATTAGTTTATGCTCACAACTTCATCTTCGTGGAGTTCAGAATTGGGTCCGCCCTAGATAAAAACTAGCCTATGTTTTATTTCTGATCATAAACCATCTCTGTGTCATATTTCATCCAAATCCGTTCAGCCATTCTGGCGTGATTGAGTAACAAAATCCATCCATACATCTAACTTTTCGCATTTATATTAGAAATAAAATTATATGGCGAAAGAGCAAGCGGTTTACCTGATGGTAAGTGATCACCACGGTCCATGAACGCCACCAGATGCTAACCAAATGTTACTGTCTGAACCATCTTGTGTATGAGAACAGAGAATTAACTTATTATTTCTTTATCCAGCTTCCTAACTATTATCTAATCTGTGACCCAACTAGTAAAAATGGCAGAAAAAAAAGAAATTCCAACTCTCGACTTACTTTTACATTTAGACGAAAAGACAGTATTTTTATACGTACAGAATATAATGTATGCAGGCTTAGTAGATTTAATACGGTTGATTTATGTGTTTCTAAATAGTGATGTGCTTATTTAGTATGTGTCACAGCTTACCGGTACCGAATTTGGTATGTAGAAAGGCTCGCATTAGTCATAGTTTGTGAACTAAAAATAGCACCGCACTAGGTGTGTGGTCACAAAGAGGAAAATTTTACTTTCGAGGTTTAACTAGGGGTACAAAATTTTCGAAGTGGTAGAACTTTGATTCTGAGTTCATCTCGGTTGGTATTGCCCAATATAAGATATGTGGTAGTAAGATATGTGAAATTACCGGACATATGACAGTTAACAAGGTTACAAGATGACAACGCGCCATATCATTGGTGTTGCTGGCGTCTATAGGCTGCGGTTGCCGTTGACCATTAGGAGGCTCGTTTGTCATCTACTCAATTACAATAAAAATCTTCTCTAGGTTTGATTCTATGTGGACATTTTGGCGCCCTCGGTTCTTAAGATGGTAAATAGTCTTCGTTAGCCGCCCATAGACAACTGAAACACCAGAGGATTTGCTGATGCGTTGCTGAGACTTAAGAGCCCCTACGGACTGCAGACTGTCAGAACTGCAGCAACGGAGGGGAAATCACGCGCAAAAGTCGGAACACACGTAAAGTCAGATCCCAAAAGGTCCTACCACCGAGCAAGTCAGATATTTTCTCGCCTCTTACGAGATGCCTATCTGAATGGCAGTGAGGAATTGTATTCTAATCTGTACATACAGGGGGTATCTACAAGGAAGAACTTTGTCATACAATATTATACCTATAGCAACCTTTATACGTATAGTAAAGGTCGTAATGTCAATGTTAATTTGAGTACAACTGCGTCACAGGCATAGTGCAATGATAACATGGAGGAGATAATGGATATTTTGTAGCTGTATTGTGAAATTGTATCTAGACTTGAAGTCTGTCTGGATTGACAGACGTCAGATGTTATTTCAAGTGTTTGTATTTAATGCTTTGTTTTTGCGGAGTCTCGATTGTTAACGATCAATTCCCGTTCCGCTAATCCGCCCTAAATGTCTTTGTAAATTATGGATTTTCTTTCTTTCAAAATACCTTAATACACATTAAATTCTTTTCTTTACATCGTGCAGACTAGACGTCAAGATTTTTTTTTATTTTTTATAGTGGCTGTCTTGTTAGCTTATCAGTTCTCAACAAAACTGTCACGTAAGAGGTGCTGCGTGCAATTCCCAGGTCGAGCAAAGTGTTACTGGGTTTTTCTATGATATTCTCAGTAGCAGCTCGGAGTATTGATTTTTTTTATGGGATAGGACGGCAAACGCGCAGGCGGGTCGCCTGATGGTAAGCGATTATCGCCGCCCATGGACACCCGCAACACCATAGGAGTCACAAGTGCATTGCCGACCTTTTAAAAGGGGATTGGGCCTCCGGTAATCTCACTCACTGGACGAAACACAACGTAAGCGTTGTTTGACGCCGGTTTTCTGTGAGGCCGTGGTATCACTTTTTGCGTGGGAGAGCCATGCTTCGACACGATTGGGCCGGCTCGACCGGAGTGATACGCTGCGCTTACGTTGTGTTTCGTCGAGTGAGTAAGATTACCGGAGGCCCAATACCCTTTTAACAGGTCGGCAACGCACTTGTGACTCCTATGGTATGGTGTTGCGGGTGTCCATGGGCGGCGGTAATCGCTTATCATCAGGTGATCCGTCTGCTCGTTTGCCCTCCTATCGCATAAAAAAAAAACTCCGGTCGAGCTGGCCAATAGTGTGTAATGTCCCAGAATGCCTTGTCCAAAATGTACTAAATGAATGTATCTAGTTAATTATCTAAAGGTCACAGATAACATTACTACAATTAAAAGGGATATTGGGTTGGTTTTCAACGCTTAGTTATAATCAACGGCGACAATTATCAGCTTAGTACCTAACGTAGGAATCATTTATGTAGGTGACAGGCGAGTATGATGCGTTTTATCTAGAGGTTAAGTAGGTACCTAATTTCGAGTTAATTTTAAGTTTGGTAATATAAAAACATAACATACCATCACGCTTGTATTTCCCGAAGGATTAGACAGAGGTGTAGATATCAAGTAATGCAGGTAAAGTGGCGACCAAAAGTCCATAGGCAATCTCACAACGCAATAGCTTGACGTTTAGTTTGATTTACAACCTTCTTGTCGTTAACATGTGACACGCACTGGCTGTATCGAGCTCGCTCGTACTGTTCATAGCAATATAATCCTTAGCGTCCTTATGGACTTTTGAGCGTTGTTGTACACCCACAGTTTCATGGTTCCATTCCATAGGACCTACGTAATAGAGGGCGTGCTTAGTTGCGACGGTGCGATTCCCAAGTCGACCAGCAGGCTTACTCTTGAAAACAATACAATACCAATCCAAACGTGATCCGATTCCAATGTCAATTTGGCTGTCGGGCGATTTCGTACTCTTGAGCAAATCCGTTAACCTTGTATCGGCATCCCTGATTGGCCAATGGACGCCAATGGTTGGGTAGTTTCCCAATCCTATTTAGTTCACTCAATCACCGCGCAATATTGAAACAATTTGGCGCTAGTCTCGGATTCAAGAGAACGAAACTTGACGAAACGGCACAATTCCAATGTCGATGTATCAGAATTCAAGAGTAAGCCCCCAGAATGTTATTTGGTTTTGCTATGAAAATTTCGGTAGCAGCTAACTGTACCGGTTAACTGAAGGTGTTTAGTCTCTACACCTCTGCTTATATTCTATAATAGCTACTTACTTTAATGACTATTTATAGTGTACCTACTTACATAAGTATATCTTTTATTCACAGATCAAACAAGACCAGATGATTCATAAATTTATCCTAGTTAAAATTATGAATGACTACATAGCTAAATGATACACAATAATAAATACTGCAATTAGTAATAATAACTTTATGTAAGTAACTGCTGCACTTAAACATTAGATAACGCTAAGATGCTTCTGAGAATAATATTTATTCATTGTTTGTTTAATGTAAGTACTAAGATAATGATGAATGAATTGTCACACCTATTTATCTTATAAATTCCATAATTATTGGTACAGATACAGAGTGTGTTATGTAATTACTTTGCTCTAGAATCAAGATTTGATAAAAAACTCATTTAAAAAACATCTGAAAAAAATAGCTGTCAATTTTTCCCGCGTTAATATTAAATGACAGCAGTGCCAGGCGTTGTAGATTTTTATTTTTGACGGACCAAGTACCTACATAGTTTCGCAGTTTCCATAATCGAACATTCTGAACATTCTGTATCATTTACAAAATGCATTAAAATTTTAATTAGTAGAAATAAGGTTTGATAAGAAAATAACTGTCAATTTTTCTCCCCCAAATAATGTTGACAGTAAATTGCCAGGCGTTTTACATTTTATTTAATAACCACTTGGTCAGAAACTACGAAACGAAGTACATAGTTTAGTTAGGTAGTCGATGTTCGTTAGTAGGTATTTGTAACACTGCTTAAGAACTTGAAAAAACTGGTGAAATTATTGCATCCCGTGAACACGTCCAATACCATGCGAATTAAGAGAAATTCCCACCGGGTTTAGAGGAACGGAAAACCAGTGTTGTTAAATACCTTTGGGAACAATTCCTCTCTGCCAAACTCTGTGATGATCTCTTATTTGTATGCGTTTGTATATAACAGAGACATCAAGCTATACCTCCGGATCTTCAGAGACAGGCTTTTACTATATTATAATAGTATAAATTAAAAAACAGGAGTAACGCCGCAGGACAGCACTTAAGATTTTGTCCGTGGGAGAGCCAAGCTTCGGCACGAATGGGCCGACTCGTCCGGAGTCATACAACGGCCTCACAGAAAACCGGCGTCAAACAACGTTTACGTTGTATTTCGCCGAGTGAGTGAGGTTACTGGAGGCCCAATCCCCTTTTAAAAGGCGAGCAACGCACTTGTGACTCCTCTGGTGTTGCTGGTGTCCATGGGCGGCGGTAATCGCTTACTATCAGGTGATCCGACTGCTCGTTTATCGCCCTATTCCATAAAAAAAGATATAGGTCAATAGGTATAAAACTATGATTCAACGGTGCACCTCTTAATTTGTAACAAAGGCTCTAGTTGTGTCATCCTTTATTATGGTGTCACAGGATACTAGCTGCGTGGTTTGAAAACGTGATCAACGTTCATTAATATGTAGTTTTCAGGCAAATACACGATGATATTTAATTAATTATTTACTTTCCAGGGGGTGATTACCTGCTTATGATTATAAACAACTTTCACTAACACACTAGACCAGAGGTCCCCAATTATATTGTAGGGGGATAATCAAACCTTAAATAATTATTTCAGGGTCGGCAACGCGCGAGTGATATCCCTGGTGATGTAAGAGTCGATATGTAACCGCTTACCATCAGGCGGCCGTATGCTTATCTGCCACTTTAGTTGTATAAAAAAAAGCTTAAGGGTTTGTACACAAAACAGCGATGCGACATCGCATCGTAAAAATACGAGATAAATCATTAAATTTCGAAGTAGATCGAAAAATACGAGATAAATCATTAAATTTCGAGGTAGATCGTAAAATACGAGATAAATCATTAAATTTCGAGGTAGATCGAAAAATACGAGATAAATCATTAAATTTCGAGGTAGATCGAAAAATACGAGATAAATCATTAAATTTCGAGGTAGATTTTTACGATGCGACGTCGCATCGCTGTTTTGTGTACAAGCCCTAAATCTAAGGGACTAGCAAGAGAGCTTTTATTTTTACGCAGTTTTGCAGTTCTCGCTCCAAAAAAGCCTCTATCAGTATAACAGATAGTTACTAGTAACCCTGCCCGACTTCGCATGGATGGATTGTACTGTATTATACTTAAATATGAATCTTCTGCACAAGAAATCTGTAAATTATAGTAAAAATTCGATGTGTTATTTAAAAGAACTAACCGCACAAACAGACAGACGCGGATACCGACTTTGTTATACTCGTATACTATGCAGTGATAGTGATGTGACCTTGAAATTTCTTAATTTGTAACAAAGGCTCCAGTAATGTCACGGTGTCAGTCTGTCATCAGTACCTATTATTAATTATTGCGCCTCAGAACCTCAGCCCTGCGGTTAGACGTGACTCGTATACCAATTCAGTTCTTCGTGACAAAGATGCTTTTCTTATAGGTATGTACCTATTTGTGGTTGTTTTCATATATAAGAGATGGTTTGTCTGTCTTTTGTGCCAAGAGATAAACCGGTAGCTTTTTACGCATGCTTTTAAGATCGAATAAGATCTCGTCGCAAAAATTTTTTTTTGTATATCTATCTACAAAGATAATTCTATTTTTAACACCCGAAGAAAAAGTGTTATCGTGATAAAAAAATTTAGTGTATTGTATATCCGCGTGTCCGTTTGTCTGTGTGCATCTATGTGTCTATCCCCTGCATCGTAGCGCATGATCAAGTGAACCGGTTTGATCAATTATTTTTTCTTTAAGGGTCCTAAGGTCCTAAATTGCCCACAAAAACGTAATACCAAAATAAATCGTAATCCAAACAATATTTTATCGAATTGTGATATTATTCGGATTAGGATACCGTTAATCTAGGTTCCTACCGTAACATTTTGTCCACTATTATTTCACTAGAAATAAACGACAAACGAAAAATCGTTCCAAACTTAGTAAAGTTATCAAAAATTTCATTCACTTACATTTATTTCCAGTGAAGTATTTTTGACGAAATTGTAGGAAACTAGATTAACGGTATCGGAATCCGAATAATAATACAATTTGATTCAATTGTGTTTGAATTACGGATTTATTTTGGTATTGCGTTTGTTTGGGAAATTCGGTCACCCTTAAAAGGTGTGTTAATCGAGAGTGTTCTTAGCTATACTTAACAACTTTCACAGGTTTGATCGATTCAAAATTTGAAATCCTGTCACTTGTCAATGATTTAAAAAATGCCTGTAGCATACGGTTTACAGCATCTACCTTGTGTTTGGGCTCATACGATGCGTTTTGACAAGCAGATGATTATACAAACTGGGTGGTTAGAGTCATAATCTATAGCTTACTCAAAATGTAAAAATTTTTAAATATTGAAGTTCTATACAATACAATCACAATAAGATTCACAAAAGGCAAAATGATAATGTTCAGAGCAAAGACTGGTTGCTTAGTATGTCCAAAAGAACCATATTAACATGGTGACCTAAGAATATTAACAGTAAAATGCACTATTATGTCATGTCTATTTATTATTTTTAATATGAATTGTCTCATGCAAATGTGTCATCGCCTTAAATAATAAGAGGACAATGAAATAAAGAAAATAATGTAGAGTCAGCAGCTAAATTGTAAGAATTATAAAGTTGATTATTTTTTTTTATTTTATGATTTAATTTCAAATAGTTTGTATCAGTTGTGCTGGGTCAAGGCCAACGATTTTTTTATTCTCTAAATGCCTTTATGACATTTTCTTTCTTACCTTCAATGGTTTGGTTTGGTTGGTTTCGTATCTTCAATGGTTATTAGAGTTCAAAGGTATAAAAATACTCCATAGGGTATAAATTAAATTTAAATTTGATAGAGAATATTAGAGATTCGGCTAAAACTCAAAGACACTGGTTTTTTCTTTCCTTGAACATACAAATCATACATGATCATTATACGTTAAATAACGTCCATCTGTAGAGTACACCCCTGCCTAACACTTCAGGAATACAGGCGTGATGATATGTTATGATATATACAATATGAGACAATATCCTGTAATTAAAAAACTGCTTTGTCGAATACTTACTGGACTATTATTGTTACTTTTGATGACGGTACTTAAAGTTACTTTTTAATATGCAAAGCGTGTAGTGGACAGAGGAAAGAGGTGGTCCGACACCTGTCATCATGAGTTTGACTTAAGTGACACTTTGGAGAAGTATTCACCATCTGATTTTGCTTCGTATGACAATATGAAGAAGATATTATTTTATTCAGAAAATGATTAGAAGATTGTTAGTCCGTTTATATTTATTATGCTGAGGTCGTTATCTTCCTAGTTTTTCCCATTTAAGTATGTTGGGCCAGTTTCCAGATTAACCAGGCTTAGCAGAAAGTCCTCCGCTACTCATTTCTGGACGAAAATTATGACGATACCCTGAGGATGCACTGGTTGTTGAGGCTTTTTTGGCTTCTGACTACCAGTTAAGATTGTCACTGGTGTGTGTAATGATATAATTTACAGAGACGATTTAAAAATTAGGAATCATAATATCATTTATCCCATGTGGGGACGGGTTAGAATACTGTTCCTCACTGCCTTTCAGATAGGCATCCCGTAAGAGGCGTGAAAATATCTGACTTGCTCGATGGTAGGACCTCTAGGGGTCTGACTGGCTGGCGAAGACCCTTACGTCGGAATCTCTCGTCTCGTTTATCGTCGGAAGTCGAAATCTGTCGTAAAGCACCTTGGTGTGTGTTTCGACTTTTGCGCATAAGGGACAGTTCCCCCTCGGTTGCTGCGGCTTTGGCAGTCTGCTGCAGTCCGTAGGGGTCGTAAGGGTCGGCAACGCATCAGCAACTCCTCTGGTGTTGCTGGTGTCCATGGGCAAGTGGCTCGTCAGCTCGTTTACCGACTCCATTCCAAAAAAAAGTAGTAGGTAGGTATCGTTTTTAGTAGTAAGACCTCCCCTCCCATAACTGTGTACGTAATTATTAATTACTTTTGTATGGCTGTATTTTCATTTTGGTGTCATAAAAATTAGTCTATCCATCTATCTTCGAACATAATTCCACTCGAATTGCTTGTAGTTATTAGTCAACTCATACTAAGTAACCCACAATGGCAGGTCAACAAATCTTTTAATAATTGCTAAAAGAGATATGGAAATAAAACTTAAAAGGAAATAAGCAGAAACGTTTTCATTTATTTCAGTATTTCCAATCTGTTGTGCATCACTGCTTCCTTAAAAAACAATTAACATTCAACCTTATTCCTTAAAAATAACGTTTAGTTTGCAATAAAAAGTTTATGGTAAAGCTCAAAAGCTCAGTCTATTGCCTGTATGCGTAAAGTTACAGTGATTATGTTAGTGTGGGTGTGTACGTGAATACGGGATACTGTTTCTTTAATAGTGATGGGCGGTTGTGCCGTATCGATAGGAAATGAAGTCGGTAAAATATGTTGTTGGAACTTCTACATTCCTTTTTAATTGCAGTCCATTTAGAATTTTAATTACGGATTTTATCGCGTTATATTAATATATTTCAATAATAATATTGCTCTCATTAAGCGCTTGACACAGAAAGTAGTACTTCTGGACACGGCCCGCATTGTTAGGAAATTTCTCTCTCTGGGGCCCTGACCACCGGTAGCTTGGATCCTGCTCCCGATGCTGATGGGCTACTATTTTTTTTATAAAAATATAAGTATATATAGTTTTTCTTATTCTTATTTTTATAAAAATATTTATAAATATATACAAACAAGAAAAAGTAATAAATAAATGAGAATTATACCATTTTTAAAAGTTTTTTTTCCTTTTGTTAAAATATTTGAATATGTAGATAGATATATAATTAAGTTAATTTAATAAAATAATGGAAAAGAATGACAATGAATTATAATTTTATATGCAAAAATATACAGGTATTTTTATTTGAGTAAATTGTTTATTGGTATGCTATATTCTATCACAGAAAAATCTTAATGTTATTATGTATTATTAATCTTATATAAAGAAATAATGAACTGAATAATGAAATGAAATTTTTATTCATTATTGGAACACGGTTGACCGCCGTTTCGCCTGATACTGCGATCTACGGTGGTGCGCGCTTGCCTAGAAGAAACCGATTAACTCGTGATTTAAAGACATCCACATTATATCTATCGGGGAGGTCCTACTCCGGAAGCGCATTCCACATTTCAGCGGTGCGCATGATAAAAGTGGACTTAAAGCACACTTACACCCACAGTTCACCGGTATGTTTATTTTACATGTAATAGGAGCGCGCCTATTGGCATTAACTGGGGACAAGTTCACCGAAGGGCTACTGAGAATTTTATAGAAAAACCCTATACCTAATACTGCTCGATCTGGTAATGGAAACCAGGACATCCAGCATAGGTTCTCAGCAAGATGTCCTAAAACATGTTATGTTTGAGGACATCCAGCATAGGTGGCAGTCGCGCCCACTAGACAAAAATGATGTTTTAGACGAACGAGGCAGTTATGCTTGAGTTATCCCTTTCGTACAAACATCATTGCAGTAATATGGCAGATTTTCCATGATCTTTTAGAAAGAGTCGCACTGCGTATTATTTGTAAACAGTCTACCCATTATTATTTGATAATAAGGCGTGCACTTTCTTAAATGGTTGTTTATGTATATATTTTAGGGATGGGTCCGCTTATTTTAAACTTTATAAACTTATTTTAGTATAGTTAAACTCCAGATTGCAGCACCAAATTTATTCAAAAATATTACGAATTCTCGCGCCTGTAACCTTATTATGCAAGTTATTTTCTGTCAAACTATCGACATTAAGCTCTCGATACATCAATCTATCGACCTCACGTCGGTACTAGTCTCACGCACACTAGAAAACACCTCGCAGAAGATTCAACACGCGTCCACAGTGCTCGGAAAGCGACGCGTCGGAAAAATAAAAGTTTGAATTGAAAGTCCTCAGTTTAGCTAGCGAGCGCGGCAGTGTAGTCGCGTTGTACGATAAGACACGGTACGTCGCAAAGAATCGAATTAATTCCACAACTATGTATTTAGCATAAAAACAAAAGAAAAAAATCGCATACATTCCCGCTTAATTTTTTTGTGTTCCATATTTAATTTTTCATATATAATTTGTGTTCGAAAGTGCTAAATCTGCATATATTCAAATTTCGAAGTGACGTGACAGTGAAAAAAAAAGAAATTAAAACACGGTGGATTCTTATTGCGGTGCATTTTGTTTCGTCGCGGTTTATTTATATTTATAAATATACCTTTATGTTATGCGTTTTGTGTCTGAGTTATTTATTAAAGCGAAAGCGAAAATAACTGTGAAGTGGTAAGGGATTATTTTAGACTGAGCTGTTGGCTACGTACCTAATATTTTACTCTTCATCTAGGTACTTTCTCTTGGAGATAAATATATTCGGTCGTTCATTGATGGTGACCTTGAATAAACTACACAATGTATTCACAATGTCAAATGCTGTACCATTTTTATGTAATAAAAATACATAGATAGTGAAACGAATTTTCAAACACCGATAAGAAATCATTGAAAAAATTAATACTATAGTATACAAGTACTATACCTATAAACGTAATAGGTATTTTTTTCGATTAAACATTTTATCGCATTATTATCGTGGAAGTATCGATTCTTTCACTCTGCGCATCATTATCGGTTAGGGCCTTGAATTAAAATGTTGCGTTTATTCATTGGTATTTTTTTTTTGCAAATTTTCATAAATTTAAACTATGTATTTTACCATATAAATTTATGAAAATTTGCAACAAATTTTATAGTATAGTAGAAAGATTTTTCTAAGTTTTATCGTTTGCCTTTAAACGTATGTAAGGCTACTAAGTTTTAAAATCTCGTTGGAATTAATATTAATATTATACAAACTTTAAAAGTATAGCCACATAGGTTTATTAACAATTAATTAGGGTGATAGGTAGGTACTTCAGGAACTCAGTGTTACAAACGGTTTATCTTGAAGGTCTTTTTGTCAATAAATTTAACATACATACATAATAATAAATTTGAGGCATTTTAGCTACTTAGGTTTTTTATGTTAGAATTTTAAATTAGGAATATTCCGTTTGCGCGGGCTGAGCTTATGACCCTACTTTATGCTCTATGGTCGATTGTGTCATATAGCTTGATATTCAAATACCTACTTTCGAAATTCAAACAAGCGGTATTAGTTTTGAAATTCCACCATAATTTTTATTATAACTAGTATTCGATTTTTATATTCTTTCTGAATGTCGTAGAAATATGAACATGGCTCCAGTCTCCATGAATTTTATTATTCTCTTACGAAACTAACTATAAACTGGGACTACACTTATATTTCTTTATCAGATAATGGCTAGTTTGGTCAACGAGAGACGGCTTCTGATGTTAGTTTAGGAGAGATACTACTTGCCTACTTGAAGGTTTACGCAATGTTTGCAATAGAGAAGACATGTTTTTATTTTTTATTATATAGGTACAATCTTCTGTACCGTAGTGTAATTTTTGGTCCAAAAATTTGAGATACTGATTTTACTATTTGATTAATCTAGTTATTAAAAATGAAAGAGTAAACATCCCTCATGTCAATTTGCTTTAATTTCGTCTCCAAAACTAAATCATTTCACGATGCAAATTTTCATTGTACGTAGGTACCTACCTAGATTTTAGAATGACAGGGAGATAGGCTAGACTATACTCCACCACGGCAGACATTAAACAACATTATTACAAACATAAATTTCAATGATTAAATTTCTCTTGGCGTTATTTTTGTATTGCCATTATGAATTAAAAAAATATATATAAGTATGGTAATATTTTTATCATAATTTAGGAAGGCAGAAATCTGTTTCTATATTTTTTGTATATCTATTAATAGTTGCTAAAAGAGGCTATTATTTTCGTATACTTACTTCAATATGCCAACCTTTCCACGCTTCTCGTCCACCGATGTCGTTGACCTATCCAGTGTGGCTCGCTAATAATTTGTGGTGTCACGGCGCGGCCCACTTGCGACCAATTCACCAATGTTTGTATTTTGGTGCCATTACCTACATTGCTTGCCATTTATTTCCAAGGAAATGTCCTATTATTAATGTCGCCTATAATAAAAAAAAACTTAGGTAGGTATTTTTTTTGCTCTCATTCACAGCGTTTTTTTTCAGTGTCTATCTAACGACTGAATCATAGCACGGTTAATGACACGGACTTTTCAAAATATCTTAAGCAGAGTATACCTAGTTCGTTGGAATGTTTTTTAGTCCCATGTAACCAATAGATGGCGAACCAATTGACTATAAGCAGGCACAAATTCAAACTCTGAGCTGCTACTGATAATTTCATAGAAAAACTCAATAACTATTGCTCGATATGGTATTCAAACCCTCTCACTCTCAGGAACTCACTCTCTGCAGTCACATTTGCCACTAGACCAATGAGCTAGCATAGTTATTCGTAGATTATGATTACAATTAAATTACATTCATGACCAATACATGTAGGTAGGTAGCTATAGCTATGAACACTATTTTATTTACTTGCTAAGGTTATAAACCAACAATTTTACCTTAATTACGAACCAAGAATTGAGATCTTAAGATAACTGCGTTGTAAGAGGAAATTGCGGTTTTTCTCGTAAAACTCATTATCTATGACTAATTCCAGGTATGTCTAGGCTTTAGAATTATAGTAGCTAGTCATTATATTGAAGGCCAGATACTTTGAGAGGGGAATTTGAAGCATTCAACAACTTGACACACATTTCCATTTGTAAAGCCTTAGAATTATAGTATTGTATTAATTATAATATTACTGCTATTTTTGTGAAAAAGTCTTAATTAAAAATATGCAACTACACGCTATCTCTCATTATGATTTAAAAAAGTTCATTTGAACGACAAAATTAATTATTAAAGAAACAGTGAACTTTCAGAGGGTTCAAACAATTGTTTTTCTATTGAATGTTAATTTATCACTGGTAGGTTAATAAATTATATTGAAAACTTGAGCGTAATGGAAAAAAAAAACGCAAATTTTGTAACCCGTGACATTTTGGCGACCGGTATTTTATAAATCTTATAACCAGCACATTTTTTAACAGCGACCTTAATAGATATTATGATGTTGTAATAATGTAATAATAATTATCATGCAAATCTAATAAAGTCGATGAATATCTTAATTAAATATACCGTTGCCAATGTTGCTATTCTCAACCTAAGTACATATAGGTTAGTAGTGATGTTCCCATATCGATTATTATCAGTACTGGCTGTTATCGTTCAGATAACTTGCACAATCATAGCTGATAATAATTTGAGGTCGCGAGCGTGGAGTTTGTATACCTCAATTTATTTTGGTACACATAACAAAAAAACTTGAAAAGATATCTGTCTGTTCCATAGCCTTCAAAGCAAAGCAAAGCCTTCGCTTCACATAAAAAATAAGACAGCACTGTTATATAATCATGTCAATATATTGAACTTATTAGATAATTCTACGCTTACTTAGGGATGGAATTATATAATTTTCGTCTGTATCATATAAATTGAATAAAATTATTAATTAGTTGGATTAAGTAGTACCCGTACCCCTGAACTCACTTCTTTGGACCTTTGAGCTAGAGAGAATAAGTACCTATCTAACAATTTTATTTTAAAATAATCACTGATCCGAAAAAAGTGAATACAGTAGATTGGGTAAGACATTTCGGGCTCGTTTGAACCCACAATCAACCTCCTCGCCTCGACTTTAGACCCTAAAAAAGTGCACAGGGTTTATTTGCATGCCACAATGTCATTTTTGATGTTACATGTAAGTATACTTACAAGCTAGGAACAAGTCTGGCCAACATTGAAACATAAAAATTATTTTAGTAAGATGGATAGTGTACTCGTTTCGTTTAGCAGCAGGTCTCTGGGTTTACCGTAACAATTAGTAACCCTTTATTTATTTTTCGTGTCCTTGCCAATGTTCCCAGAATTTATATTTCACATGTTTACATTTTTAAATGCAAAAAAACCATTGTGCTGGTAAGAAATGGAAACAAAATTAAACATTTTGCTTAAACGACTATTTATAATAATTATATTCGCCTTTTGTAATTATGCGCATACATTTATTAACTAACGTAACCGTCATTTGAGCTGTTGTATGGTTAGAATAATATTACAGTTAGGTTAGGCATACTTAGCTAAATGTATAAAATTTCAAATGAAATTACAATATTATTACTACTCAGCTACCAACAAGTGAGATATAAGCCACAATATTCGAAGTCAAGTTGTTAGAAAAATGTTTTAAGTATAGTATTCGATTTTAAATAATCAGAATTAGTATTTAATCTAAAATAAATATACCTTATCCAACTGTGGCTTTGCTTTGTCGTGATTACTATTACTTATACAAACACAAAAATTTTTAATTATTATAAGAAAATATCGATAATAATCCCATCACTATTGTTACTGCCAAAATAAAAATGACACTTAAAAGTCAAGGTCACTATCATAATTAATGTAAACATTATGTAGCACACTAGCTGTGACTTCTAAAATTATGTAAAAAAAAACATAATGAGATGCAAGATGGTAGGTATTTGAATGTCCAGTTATCTCCTCTGTTTTTAAATATCACTTGAGTTGTTTTTGTTATTTCTTGTTTGCCCTAATTTATGTGACCTTGTCTTTATTTTAAACACTAATGTTAGGTCATAGCAGGTGTATCGGTGTACTAGTATATTGTCTGTGCAGCTGTGTGTGACGAATTGTTTTTACAAAATTCAGCTCACATTTCAGAGACTTTTTGCTTTTTCTGTGACTATGTATTGTGTTTTGCGTAAGCAAATCTTGTTCTGCCATCTGTTTTGCAGCGTCAAAGCAAATAGTGTTCTTCATTTGAATATTTTGTAAACGTCAAAATATTTTTTTAGAGGAACAACTCCGATAACACCTTTGCCATTCACCGTGGTAATATATCATCAAATACCATTCAAAAAGCAACCCGCATAATTTACTATTTATGCGGCAAATTACGTGACTTAAATATAATTAATTATTATTTATTAATCCCTTTAAAACGGCTCTAGCCATTGAAATTTAAATTCATGACCCATAGAGTAACCGGTTATTTTTCAAGGTCTCTGTCACCCCTTTTGAAAGTACTCTTCACACCTTTTAACTTTTTTTGTCTTCTCGAGTTACCATATTATATTGTCTTCTCCCCTAATGTTTGCTAAATGATTTTTTCAAGGTTGGCAACTGTTGAAAATCCCACGGTAGTCAGCTGTTTTTTTTTTCAGTATGAGAACGAGTTTCATCGAACATCGTGACTATGATTTTGACTTTAAGTTGACATTATTATTACCAATCATTCCGAAAATATCAGGAAAAAACATAGGTACGAACATTGCAAGCTTGTAAAAAAGACAGAGATGTATTTTTGTCGCGTGGTCTCTATACAGGAAGTCAACCCGAGAAATAAATATGGCTACTTCGTTATCGATCAAGAACGTATTTCGATACTAGGAATATTGGATAAGTACTACTTTTAATAATAACAGGCTTTGTAGAACCCTTAACGATCCGTTCGGGAAAGAACCTTTTTGCATGTGGGATCAATATAAAATTCCACTAAAGAAACCGCGTGTTGTAAATAAAAGTCAACAAAAAGAATATGGAAAAGGGATATAAAATCACTAAAGACAAATTCGAATGTTTTATAATTCAAATAGACCATTATCACAGGTACAGTCAACAGCACATCAAGTCATCACAAACTGTCAAATTTCCCCAATCGATAATAAACTCTATTATTTGGAGATTAAATTGGAAATCGATTAAAGTTTGACAAGTTTTGAATAACCATGACTGTACTTTTGAAATGTCAAAATCTACATAAAATGTTGTACGCAATCTACATTCTTGGGCTGTAGCATGGTGCGGGTGACAGTTGCCTGTATGACGTAGATTTAATTGTTTAATTTAATTTACTACAGTTATTAATAATTTAATATAATTACGAATGTGGTACAGCTAAAATACTAAGTCATAATTTGTAAATCGCGGCAACCTTCAAGAGTGAAACGAAATTTATTATGAAACTTATAATTTATGAAACTGTCACCCGCACCATGCTACAGCGCACAAAGTGTAGAATGATTACGTTGCATGGTTTCAATTATTAGGTCTTTACTGACATGAAACTCCATAGATATGTATATATATTCTGTGATACAGGGTTTCTGGCAATTACATAGATACCATTTTTACCTTTAAAAAAATGGAATTTAATTTAGGAGCGATCCATTTAGAAAAATATTTTATTATTAGCCTACCTTTATTTATTTAACACTGTAATCTGCTTTAGCACGTAAACAGAGTAATATAAATGAATGCTTACATTATCTGCGTAATGTAATATTGACATAAAACATACGCCCATGTATATATATAATGATTAAGCATTCATAGATATGAAAGGTCTACATTTTTATCAATGTTACTACTTACTATAATGTGGTATGATGGATGAAGACAGCGAAATTTGAATAGCACATGGTGAATATGTTACTGTAAAAGCCCGAACTACGGTAAATCCTAAGATTTACCAACTCTGACTGGTAAAAGTTCGAAATGTTCCACCATGGTTAGGTTAGGTTGTTAGGTTTTTTTTTTAAACCATGGTGGAACATTTGCATGGCGTTGTAAGCTTTTTTTTAAAAAAAAACCTAACAACCTAACCTAACCATGGTGGAACATTTCGAACTTTTACCAGTCAGAATTGGTAAATCTTAGGATTTACCATAGTTCGGGCTTTTACAGTAACAAATACATAGCTGCTGACTGCTACTTATAAGTACCTAACTCGGCTTGTAAGCGGCGTATCAAAATAAAATATGAACCAGACTTTAAGTTAGACCTCAAGCAATACAACTGTGCATCCAATTTCATGCAGAAGTTTTTGCATGATGGGCGTTATGTTATCAGGTTTTTCTATCATGAAATTCTTAGTAGGCGATAATAAAAAAAAATACGCTAGTGATACTAGTGGTATTGCTGCGTTTTATCGATTGCGATTGCCACTTACCATCGGCGGCCCGTATGCTTTGTTGGCATCTTATTACATTATAAATGTAGTAGATGTATTTATGGAGAAAAATATAAAAGATTCCTCAACATAAATATAATATAGTAAGCGAGAGTTCAAACTAAGCCCATGTCTCAAGAGTAAACGAAACCAGTTATGGTAATTCATTCCGTTCACCCGTTCACTCAATATTCGATACCGGCCAGTGAATGAGTTTTGCTCCACGGAATTTCGGGTTCGATGTTCGAAATTCAAAAATAAAAATACTCCATAAGAGTGAATGAAACGTCTTGTGCGACGCAACAGATGTGTTCCATTATTAAATTGATCTTTATGATTTTTTTATTATAAAGATGGCGGTGCGGTGCGTTTTTAAATCCTAAGTGTCATATCATAAAAGAAAAAATAAGTATTTAATCTACTGGACCGCAAAAAAAAACAAAAGAAACCTAAAATCCTTATCAGAACATCAATTAAAACAATTTAAACTTGGTGAACTAAGTAGGTGTTAATTCAAGTTTGACGCTCTTGAAAGAGTCTCGGTACCTATTCATAATACCTACATACGGCTACCTACATAATATCAAACCATATAATATTTACAGGCTGACCTTGCATTATATTGCCTTGACCTTGCATATGACCCGTCCGTTCGACTATGTTCGACAAAATTAACAAGTAAGACCATTCACCATAGAGTATAGACTTGCACAACATAAATCAACGAGTAAGACAAAATAACCAACACGACATTGTAAAATGACTTCTTACCTAGATCAACAATACGGTTAATTATACTTAATAGCATATAAACAATTTAATTCCACACACACACAATATAGATAAGTTGCAATAAATCGTTGCATTGAGTCCCTTTATCAAGAAAGTCGCCCTACTGACCTCTGGCTTCGACAGTATTTCATAATAAGAACGGTAGAACGTTTGGAAATTAATTCAAACAAACGGACCTTGTTTTTTTTATACGATAAGGCAGAAGTAATTAGGAAATGTCTTAAGTGTCATAATTACATACCATCACGTCTCTATTCCCCGAAGGGTTTTTTTTTTCGGTTGATTTTGTGTTCTATAGTTTTGATTGCAAAGGCAGACATGCGATTGGATACATGTCTGCTCCCCGAAGGGTAAGGCATAGGTGTGCTAAGTCCCATGTAATAGGGGGCGAACCTATTACCATTAACCGGGCACAAATCCAAACTTCCTTCGGGCTGTCACTGAGAATATCACAGAAAAACTTAACAACCCTGCTCGATCTGAAAATCGAACGTCGCTCGTTAACACTAGCCTAACGAGTCCATTTAGGGCGGATTACCGGAACGGCAATCAATCGTTTACAATTAAAAAAGAACAATCTATCCATAGCGTATTGTATTTTATTAACATCAGAAAATGCAGAAACGCTGGGCTGAAATCCAAACTCCGGAGGAATAAGAGAAAACTACTAAGAATTTCCTAACTGACGACTTTGAATATTAATTTTCTGCTTTTTGTTTTAATATCTGGCAAACTCTAATAAAATTATTGTAGGGTCAAAATTGTGGATACAAATATGAAGATATAAGTTGGCCTGATGGGATTATTCCTGCATCATTACCATTAGTCTAGTGGTCTTAGTCGCGATTACTACGCTAGAGGGCACAAAGGGGTAAATAGGGGTTTCCTATTATATTCTTAATAATGTTGTTTTTTTGCTGATTAAGTTTATAGTATGTATTTTATTGTTTAATATTATCTAACTTCCGCCTAAAGGTGACTAGTGTATCAATAACAGATTACTGTTTGCCTATTAGCATTTTGCCTAGTAACTCGTTGATTAGTTTTGCTGGTAATAGTTATGCACTGATAACAGACACGTTAATAATAAGAACTGGATAAATAATGTGTAATTAATACGGTCCTAGGTCAGTTAGTAAGTATTTAATACAATGCCCTAACCAGTGTTAATAATTATATTCAGAGACGAAGTTAAATTTACGTAACCAGAAGGTAAATTTGACAATGTGCGATTTCCGAACGAAAGAGTTTCGATCTGTCAAACTTATTTTAAGAACATTTTTAAATCTCGAAACAGTACGTTTTGTTGCTAGCACACCACACATTCTTAGATAAGAGGTGAAAACCAGTGAATCATACAACGAAAATTAAAGTAATTTGCGTCCAATTTTCGACACTGTCTGCTAATTTATCATTTACAATTGGCATAGTTATTGCATTTAACCTGCTTGGTACTAGGCCTTCGGTTACCCATAGTTGGGTATTGGATTCCTTTTTTTATACCATTAAGGTGGCAAAGAAGCATACGGCCCGCCTATTCCAATTTTTTTTAAAAGCTTAGGTACTAGGTAGGTAGGTTTAATGTGGGTCGCACAGTACTAGTATTCTTGTTAACCCCTCGCGCTAAACTAAAATCCTTGAGTGGGTTAACGTCGGTAGTGCAATAGGTAGGATTCGAACCGAACAACTATATGATCGCAAGTCCGACGCCCTAGCCATTAGGCTACCGCCGCTTATTACGGTCACTCTTTCTGTCTACCTGAGATAAATAATAAATGCATTTTTTAGCCACTAATAATACACTAAGTTACGTTAAAACTGACAGATTTCGTAGAAAATATTGTCAAACTTTTTGACACAATAAAATAACAGACTCGTCTCAATTTACGTCATCATCCACGAACCAAGGTTGTTATTTAGCTAGGCTGAGGCCCTTATTACTTATAAGTATAGTACATAATATATATCGATCGATATGTTATCGCATTTTGCGTCAAACATATTTAGCTTACTGATAATGTTACATTTTACAACGAATTGTATCCGCTCACGCGCGTAACACGTAGGCCGGGAAGGTTGTAAAAAAAAAGTAATACTGTCACCTCTGTATTCTCTGAAGGGAAAACTTAATATTTCTCTTGACTATAACTCTTCATCTCTGAAAACCTTAAGACCTTGCTTACTACATTAGCTCATAATCTTTGTCAACATTCAAGGAACTGTTTAAGTCTGTACCTAGTTGGGCCATTATAGAAGCGGCAGTAGACTAATAGCTAGGGCGTCGTACTTGCGAAAATGTGGGTTCAAACCCTACTCATTGCACTACCGACGTGAACCCACTCGTAACACAAGCATCTAGCTTAGCACGAGGGGTTAACAAGAATACTAGTAATGCGCGACCAACATTGCTTAGCTTTTTAAAGAAAAAAAATATATATGTCGATTATGTCATATGGCAATACTCTGGTTAGAGGTCGATTTCATTCCCAGGTCGAGCAAAGTGTTATTGGATTTCTCAGTAGCAGCTCTGATTTTGGATTTGTGGTTAATATCAATAGGCGCTTATTAACAGATTAACAAACATTCGCATTAGTAAACCTCTGCTTAACTCTTCGGAGAATATAGGCATGATGTTACGTTATGTTGTTACTCGGATATACCTACCTGAATTAACTAGGTACATAACTTTACCTTGAAATAGGAAACCAACTGAATGACGTCACTTATCCACCAAGCCCAGCATCCAAGCAAATCGAAATTGAAGTCAACCAAATATAGGTTACTAGAATTCTGTACCGCGAACAAACTGTCAAAGTAAATAGACAAACAGACGCACAAATAAAACCAATGTCACGTTCCCTTTCCGCGTGAAAGAGATAGCAGATTAGTGAGAAATACGTGACTACAGTTCGTGACTTTTGAGTCGGGAACTTAATAGGGCTATCAGCTGGTAAGTACTTGTGAAGTAACTACTCCTCAAGTCAATAAAAAGTTAAAGTTACTATTTTTTTTTAAAGAAGTCCTCTGCACGACGAGAAGTAATCACATGCGTACGGTGAGCAAGGTCGCCAGAAATCCGCTCCGAGGAAGCGGTGTGTTGGCAGATAGGATAAGCGTCACACATTGTCTCCTATGCTGCCAGCCCAACTATTCCTCCTTAATTTACAGGGTAGGCAACGCGCGAGTGATACTCCTGGTGTAGCAACCGTCCATAGGCTATGGTAACGGCTTACCATCAGGCGGGCCATATGCTTGTTTGCCACCTTAGTAGTATAAAAAAAGAATAGCTTAATAGTCAGCCCAAATTCCTGCAAAGATGAGAGAAAGTGATAAACGGAGATTGCAACTCCACATTTTTCTCCTAATTAGACCGGAATACTTCCAGGCCATTTACGCATTTAATAAGACAATTGTTTGGTACCATCACCCGTCAGGGTCAGGGCTACGTAGTCAATGAAACGTGAACCATTGATACTGAAGGTCACCATCATTTGTCTCCGAGTTTTATGGATCAAATACTTACAACAGTTGCGATGGATTAATTGTGATGTTACAATGGTTAGATCTTGTGTAGGAACATATAAACAGCTATTTAATCAAAATGTAGGTCATTCACAGTAAGCATGCTTTTGACTTTGGTTGTAATACATTGTTTGATGTGATCTTTAGCCAAACTAATTTGAGAATGATAAATAATTTTCGTCTTTCTCTGCTAAAATTTAAGCCTTCTTTTTAGGATGGCTACTAGTCGAGTTATCTTCTCGATATCTTCTATGAAATCTCTTTATCATCGGTAGGGCTGATTAACATATTGTGATCTAGGTATCAGAATCATTAACATCATCCAAAACAGTTCACAGACGGCTAAGACGCTGCCTTCCTCAATCTATGCCAATTGGGGTCGTGTGTCACTTGGATTCAGGATGGATCTGCGATTTTTGCGATATCGTCAACCATCCCCGCCGCTGGACAGTAGTCGGTCCACCTGCTTCCTCTTAGCTCATTATTATTATTAGTGGGTGCCAAATTGAAGTTACTCAAACGCGCAATCTTTCAACATTTAATCGCAGTCGCCAGGAAAGAGTGTAATGTATACTAATAATATCCGCAATTTTATTCTCTTCTCCTATATTAGGGGTTATGTGACTCGTGTTAATTATGAGTCCGCACCACTGATGGGTGATCTTTATGCCTACTATTGTTTGATGAATTAGTACTAATATGTACTTACATGGGTATCATCGGTACCGCAATTGAAATAAGAGAGTCTGAGTCTCCATACCACACAACGACTTGTTGCTAAAATACTAAACTTTTGAATCGTTTTCCTTATCTAGACAGTAGTGTTTTAGTGCATTTGTAAATTCCCTTTAAGGCTAGGCTTTGTTCTGTTTCTCGTGATTTCGTGATAGGTTAGTTTCGAGTGAGGGAAAGTTATTTGGTTCTCTGGAGAGATGGGATTGGATTTCCATTTGCGATTCTTATAAAGTACATCGATAGGTACATAGGATATTCCACTGGATTACACCTATAGCCTTAATCAATAACTCGCTTCCTATCGCAGTCCATGGCTGGACTAGCTTTACCATTTTACAAGTACCTACTTATCTATTGAAATATTTATAATTTATGATCCGAGTTACATTGATTGCAAATAAATATGTGCAGAAGAAAAATTGCCTTTTATGTTGATGGCTATTTTATTACCCATACCTACAAAATTCAGGAAAACTGTTTTTTTTTGGGTTTTCTAAGTAATATTAAAACCTAAGAGGTTGCGGGTATTTTTTTAATAACTGCAAAATAATAGTTCTGTATTTTTTTCCTTGCGGCAGTTCATTCAGTAAAGCGCGATAATTTGTTAGTAATAAGCTATATGGTAAAGATTATTTCGAAAATTGATAATGAGTTTGGATCCAAGATTTTTAGAAAAGGAATGATTTCCAAATTTTGAAATTTGTAAGAAACGTAATAAAATAAAAGAGGGAATAAACTTGTGAATGCAAGTCCTCAATTTGTGAATCGTCCGCCATTTTTGACGGCCATTATTTGTAACGATTAAAATTTTTCACCATTGCAATTGGGACACTGTAATTTAAATTTAATTATGGCAACTCGCGTTTTTGTCCCATTCAAGACATCAAGGTTGTTGCTACTGACAATAATGTATTTAATTTCGGTAAAAAACTTGAAGAAATTATTCGTAATGTTTTCCTTTTTCAGTTATTGACTGTCTTTCTTTGCACATTAAACTGTTGAGTTTAAAAACCGGTTTTTTATTATCATATTGCCTTGTAAACGTTCACTGGAAAATATTCCAGTATGGTTCTGCGATTCACTTAGGTACTAGTGAAGTTAGTACGATTCCTGTACAATAAATAGGTAGGTACCTAATTTATGTTGAATTGTACCTATGTTATTTGGGTAAAGCTATAAAATCTGGAGATTGTCTGATCGCTTCTTCACCAAATAGGTACATGTTCGATTCTCATGTATAAAGAGTTATGTGGAATGCGCTTCCCGATTGGGTCTTCCCCTATAGATATAATCTGGGTTGAATCAGTATCTTCTAGACAAGCACGCTGCATCGTAGATCGCAATGTCGCTTAACATCAGGTGAACTGGCGGTCAAGTTTTTTTTAAAAGGGTATTTATGTAGTTTCTTGCCGGCTCTTCTCCTTGCACGGTTCGAAAAAGTGGATCGTATATCCACTTTTTCGAACCGTGCAACTAGTTTTTGACTTTTCAAAAGTACCTATTTTAGTGGGCTAATTTTCAGGGCTCAGTTTCTCCAAGCTATTTGACTGTTTAATTCATAAAACTTCACAAGAAAGTCTTCGATAGATCGATCATTGATTGCTAAATTGATTATTTAACCTATTTACCTAGTTTGCACTCTTCGTTTCAATTATAACCTGTCATATTCACATAATTTTTCTAATCATCGATTTATAATACAACTTAATTAGTAAACATAGTGGTATGATTGGATATCATTGCTCATCCAAAATAAGAATCCACCAATCACGGCTTTACATTATAAATGGCGGTTTAGGGCCGTTATTTTCGAAAATTAGTGGCATCCGCCATTTTCGGATCCAATCGTGTGAATTGTTCGTTATAAAGGGACAAGGTAAAGACGATTGGCTTAGTAAAAAAATATGTACCTAAAGTGCCTCATTAGCCTAGTGGTCCTGAGCGCGACTGTTACTCTAGTGGTCTTGGGTTCGATTCCCAGGTCGAGCAAAGTCCTGGGTTTCGATTCCCAGGCGAGCGAAGTGTAATTGAGTTTTTCCATGAAATTCTCAGTAGCAGCTCGGTGTTTGGTATTTATCTCCGGTTAATAGCAATAGGCTCGGCGATACATACCGCCGAAATGTGGGTGTACATTAGTACACTTCTGTCTAACCCTTCGAGGAATACAGGCGTGATGGTATCTTTCTCTATAATTATTTTAAATCTCTTTGATTTAAATCGACGTGAACCCACTCGTAACACAACATTTAGCTTAGTACGAGGGGTTAACAAGAATACTAGTAATGTGCGACCCACATTGCTAGTAAGCTTTAAAAAAAAATCCAATTCGCTTATCCCTTGTACCAAATCGTTAAACTTATAAATTGAGATACGCAATAATCATGAAAATAATTAAAGCGCCATGGGAACCATAGCTTCTTGGAACCAGTTTAAATGACCTCAAAATTTGTTGCATCATGAACCGTAATGAGTTTGGGAGTCAGAGAAAAAGCTTAGCTAAGCTTTAATGACTAGGTCTGTTCCACAGAGCGTCCACTGTTTTTCTTATCTCTTGGAAATTTAATTTTAACAAAAAGTAATACCTCCTTCAAAAACATACACAACAGTTTCGGATGTCGGTGTCTTCGATTTGGTTTGAACTTTTGTTTTCGCCACCGACTTCCGAAACTGTTGTGTACCTAACATTATTTGTAGTTAGGTTAGGTTAGATAAAATTTTACGTCTACCTAGACGACGTTATCATTTTATCATTTATGTGTTATTGTCATTTTGTTCTAAAATTTGTGATCAAATATTGAGCAAATTCAAAGTATAACCTACCGATCAAAAAAAGAATGATCAAAATCGGTTTATAATTGACGGAGTAATCGCGTAACAAACAAACAACGATAAAGTCGAATTGAGAACTTCATTTTTGAAGTTGGTTGGAAATTTTAGAATTGGCGGTCTGACACTCTGGAGGCAGACGTTTGTTTTTTTATTGTATTGTACTCGTAAATATATGACAAACAAGCTTACGGCCACGGTGATGGTAAGCGGTAACCGTAGCATAAAGACGCCAGCAACACGAGTAGCATCACTAGCGCGTTGTCATCTTGACTCCTAAGTTTGGTCAGTAATTTTACTGGCTACATCACCCTTCAAACAGGAACATGTTATAATGCGTAGCGACAGAATATTTGGTAATGCGGTGGTTTTTTTTTAATTTTTCCTCGCATGCTCCGAATTTCCTTTAGATATCTATCACCCTGTCGTGACCGTGGCGTGCTGCACATTTTGGTTTGTCGTTTATACATGATTGTGGCGATCAAAAGGTTAACATATGTATAAGACAAGTATATATGAAAACCAGTATAAGCTGATCTTTCATTGTACGGAAAGGCCTCAATGCGAGGTCAGAATATATTTACTGGAAATTTCAATTGTATTTTTTGAGTAGGATAAAATAAAGATGGAAGGTCCAGATTTCTGAGCGTAAAACCCTTGCGATAGCCCTTGACCACGATAAAATAATATAACTACTAAAACATATATTCCAGATAAAACATGCCAATTAGTAAAGTTAAATAATAAAGAAGTGAACTATTGAACTTCTCAGAATATAATATAATGGGAATATTCTAGTGAATCTGAAATACTTTATTTACCTACTTCATTATCTTCCTTCTAGACTTTTCATGGGACCAGCTAAGACATCATTTTGTCTCTGAAAGGACTGCCATTAGATCATCCTGCATCCCAATTTCTAGGGTAACTGATGTAAAGGTAGGTGTCAGGCATTTTGGGCTTCTGACTACCAATAACGATTGTTAAGTGAATCGTTATATCGTTTGACAACCAGGAATGACAGCTTTACGTGCTCTGCGAGGCACGGAGGAGTCTCGAAGTGTTAATAGTCAGGTTTTGTTTGAGGATTCTTTTTGTCAAAATCAAAGTCAAAAAGTTTTATTTCAATTAGACCATTTTATAAGGTATTTAAAAAAAGTTAAAACTACATAGTTACACGGTTTCAAAATGTGGGTCTTTTAAAGAAGAGTCGGCAAGAAACTCGATAGATACCTGAGTACCTACTCCTTATAGAAAAAATCATGATTACAACTGTCAATGTTGATCAAAATCTCTCATAAATAAGTACCTAGTCTGAAAGCTTATTGCCTAAAATTAGCTGTAACTATTAAGATTCAATAATTATCTAGATTATGATCGAGCTACTTGTCTGATGGATGCGTGCCGTCAGCTGGGATCGGTCTGGCCATCTCAGACATTGCTGCATTGTGACACTCACATATTGCTCCTTACGTACTATGTCTGGAATTTAAAAGAGATCAGTCCCAATAACAAACCTTTCGATAAATTTGCTTACTAGAGATAGGATTTTGACATTACTTATCTGGATCTTATGTCAAAATCTCTAATGCACATCTACTGACTGGTCGTAAGTTTGTTTCGATTGTCAGAGGTCGTCAGTTATTAGATGCTAGCGCCATCTAGTTCAAAGAAATCAAAACATTGACATGTAAAAAGATCTGTTTAGAATTTATTTATTTACCCACCCATAGATTAAAGAAAAAAGAAGTTAGCAACAGGTGTTACCATAGCTTATCTACTGGTACAACCGACTGGCCGTATTTCACTTTCGCCCAGTCGCCTTTTACGACATGCTTGGAGATAGATAGGACCTTTGGTACGATCAACACTTTTTGTTGGTCTAATATTTATATAAAGCTTTCAATACCAACCTCAAAACATCTTTTTACTTTTTATTTTTTAAAGGAGGTTGTCAATTCGTCTTCTTTTTTCGGCCAGTTAATTTTTTTTTATGTTGTCTTATATCTGAATCTTGAAAGATTCTTCAAATTCTTCGAAATTTAATAAAATTTTCGGGGGACGGGTCAGAAATTAGAATACTGTTCCTCACTGCCACTTGAATATGCATCTCGTAAAAGGCCAGAAAATATCTGACTTGCTCGGTAGTAGGACCTCTTGCGGTATGACTGGCTGGTAACCACCTTTACGTCGGAGTCGTAAAGCACCTTGGTGTGTTTCGAAATTTGCGCGTCAGATCCAGGCTGCATAGTAGATATGCTGTGTTTGGGTTCTAAATAAAGACAATTAATTGGCTGGCGCTATTTACGTGATGTGATCTCATTTGTAATTATGAATATTTTTTGAGGGGAACTTGAAGAACAACTGACCATTCAAAGAGCCGCATGCGTCTCATGAGCCGAAACGTTGCTTATAAGTAACTAGCGCTTTAGCCCTGGGTTTCAGCCGCATCCCAAAAGTATTACCCTTCTATAACTCGGCCTCTAGCCAGCGTATCAAGATGAAACATGCACCAGATTTTAAATTAAATCTCTACCAATACATCAGTGAAAACTACATTCAATTCCATACAGTAGTTTTTGCGTGATGCGTGTACAAACATACAACAAGACAAGAAAACTAAAAATTGTTGTTTTGACTTCTGTTGCTCTAATAAAGACCACCCATATTAATTTTTCTTCAATATCTATAATGTACAAACATCGGCAAGTTACAATTTTTATTATATTGTTAGTATCATACATATCCCATTGAGGATTCCGGAAGAACGTACTTAAAACACAGTTACTTAAAAATAGACAACAGTTTATTGGTTTAGGCCTTCCTTCTTCAAGTTTTCTTTGATCTTTGGAGATGATTGTATCAGAGCGGGGGTAGTTGAAACATTTTTTGAAAGCTTCGGTCTGTAGTTTTGCATCTATGGAGACGGTCAACACTTGTATTGAAAGATTATTTATTGATCTGTGATCAGTATCTTTGGTTATTTTTGATTCGACGTCACCACTCGGCATTTTAAGTGTTGAGAATGGCGTCGGGATGTGTTTAAAGACGTGCGGGACGGGTCTGTCGGGCAATTAATATTTTTATTTAAGAGTTCAGCTCTTGTGGGTGGAGCAATCGCCACTGTTCTCTATTTTCTGCTTTCCGTTTTACCTCTTGATAAGATTCGATCCCCACCCTTTCCATCACTTGTTCCAAACTTCTATTTATTTAAAAAAAATATAACACAAATATTTTTTTAAATACGTCAGCGTATTTGTAGCGGCGGTAGCGTAATGGCTAGGGCGTCGGACTTACGATCATGTGGTTGCCGCTTCGAAACTGATCCATTGCACCATCGACGTGAATGTACTCGTAACACAAGCATTTAACTTAGTACGAGGGGTTAACAAGAATACTAGTAGACCCACATTGCTAATAAGCTTTTTTAAGAAAAAAACTACAATGAACTGTCGCAGCTCAGCGTGTCCCTTTTAGGTGTTATATTATAAATACATATTAGTCTATCGGTGCGTGTCGTATCTGCCTGACGTGTCTGTGGTGTCACAATGTCACTCCATATCAGCATCTGCTGTAATAAATATACTCGTAGTTACATGTGTTTTGTAATGTTTCAATGTTTATTTAGTGGCAAGTAATAACAATAGATTTACTTTTGCTTGTCCTTGCTTTTCAACATAATAATTTCGTTAAAAAGTAGCGAACAAACAAATAGGTAATAGCTATATTAGTAAGTGTGTTTTATTTATACATATTTTTGTCTAAATGCATATAGATCACGTGTTTTCTGGTAATTTTACCCTAATTGTAAACTAAAAGTCAATATCTATTTCCCCGACAGCTTTTTATAGACACTACCAGGTGAGCCTGACGGCGAAGTTTTCTATTACGAAAATAAACTCTTTGATCATCTTATTCAATATTCTGTCAGATTTACTTAAAATAAAATATGGTACTTATACTAGGGATGCTTCAACACACGACACCCAGAAACTACAAATATTTGTTCTCGTAAGGGAAGTTAGCTCCCTGCCTAACCGGAGGGAACCTGTCCATGTATCTACAATTCTAAGTATGTAGGGTTTTTTTATAGTGGTCATTCGTGATTTTATTAACCTATGCCTACATTAATAATATTTATACAATTTTAGGGTACCGTACCTCAAACGGAACCCTTAAAGGATCACTTTGTTGTCCATCCGTTCGTCTGTGTGTGTCAAGATCCTTTATCTCGGGAACGGGTAGAGGTATCGAGTTGAAATTAAAACCATAATATACTCAGGGCTACAGTACGTTGAAGCTGTGAAAATAAAGATACGGCCGTTTATGCCGCAATGAACGTATATTTCGGCACAGTCACGGGAATCAAAAGTTATAGTGTTCTTCCATGTTTGGACTTTAAAAGAGACCATGATTCTCTGAGTATGTTTCGGTGTTTCTTCTCAGAGGTCGTCAGTTAGGAAATGCCGAAGCCATCTAGCTAAAAAAAAAACCCAAACCATGACATGTAAAAGTATCTCTAAAGATCTACTTGCAGAATAAATTATTTCAGTTCATTTCATAGGGTATTTTCCGTTAATCTAGAACTATTAAATTTGGCAAGTTATACCGTCTTATTACTACTCGTACAAGTATAGGAAAAAATCTGAAAACTGAAAAAAAAAATTATAATAATTATAACATACCATCACGCCTGTATTCCCCGAAGGGTTAGTTAGAGGCGTACTTAATGTAAACCCACAGTTCGCCTGGTATGTTTGGGTCCCATGTTATAGGGGGCGAGCCTATAGCCATTAACCGGGCACAAATCCAGACTCCGAGCTGCTACTGAGAATTTCATAGAAAACTCAATAACACTTTGCTCGACCTGGGGATCGAACCTAGGACCTCTAGCGTAGCAGTCGCTTGGGACTACTAGACTAATGAGGCAGTCATTAGTTATGTACCTACAAATTTGTACGGAACTCTCGGTGGGCGAGTCCGACTGGCACTTATCCAGTTTTTACAATTAAATCTACGTCATTGGTATATTGATTCAATTCGTGGTTGCTGAGCGTAAAGTCTTGGGTTTGATTAACAAGTTGGGATTTTTTATAAGATTTATTCAGGGAATTCTTAGGAGTAGTCTTGAGTTTGGATACACGTGCGGATAATGACAATAGGCATTTTTATTTATCACTATTTCATCCACGTAGGCACTAACGCTTTGGGGTTACAAAGGTAATGATAGATACAGTATCAAAAACAACCTAAAAGATCATAACAAATCTTAAAATATATCGTCCGCAAATAATGTATATTATGGCAATAAAAACGTTTATTACTGCCATAATTTAGATGGCAACACTAAAGAGTTGGGGAAAATACCATTAAGATTTTTATACCTACTTTCTGTATTTGCATTTCGAATGTTGAGTTGGTATCGATCGTCTTTACTTTTTATGAAGTTTTTTTAAATGGCAGGACTATTTTGTCTTGGTTCTTTTTTTAATTTGTACGTATGTTTTTTTTTCGTACTCTGGCGCAGATGTAATAATAAGTTCACTGATAAACATGCCAGTAGATTGTGATGATGAGAAAATTGAGTACTCACACTGTAAAATTATAAAAGTAGGATGCCCATATTCTAAAATGAGGCAAATTTTCTTTGTAGGTCTCACATTTAATTTGTAGTGTAGGTTGACGGGCAGAAGGTGACAGGTGATTAAATCCGTACGCTGTATTTTATATTTGGCAACCCTATTTATCTATAAAAGTCTCAAATATAAATAAATTAGCAACGAATGAGTTTGTAAATCGTTAGATCGCATATAACAATCATGTAAAACATTTATAATGGCTACAGTTTTTTATGTTGGCAATCAAATTCACGACTAAATCTGATTATGCATATTCGGGCTGCTAACAGATCAGTTTATGGTTAGGCCTGGTTTTATGTATCACGTTATGATTGATTCAACATGTGGTTTCGTGAGAATGTAGACAATTTTTATAAGTGGGTTATATATTTTCGACTGTTGACGTTGTATATTTTTAACATGACGTACATTCACGCGGTTAGAGAGGTCTACTAATGTACAGTAAATCCTCAAAAGTCCATAAGCACGCTTAGGATTACATTGCTATGAACAGTACGAGCGAGCTCGATACTGCCAGTGCCACAGTGCGTGTCACTTGTTAACGACAATGATTATGCATGAAAATAGAAGGTCGCAAGTCAAACTAAATGTCAAGCTATTGCGTTGTGAGTTTGCCTATAGACTTTTAATCGGGCATAAGTACTAACTCCAAGCTGTTACTGAGCATTAAAAAAAAGATAAACACGACTTTTACTGATTTCTGATACTCGTAAATTCTAACACCCTCTTTTCCACCACTGCCACACTCTATGCACTATTCAATCTTTGCTTCATCACTAGTTCAGAACTGTACGGTCTTTAATTTTAAAATTATATTAGTTAGGAATAAGAATTCGTATCGTTCTTCGTTCTCAATAAAAGTAAGTACATAAAATGAGTAGTACACTTGCAAACACAGCTAAGTTTCTACATCATGGTTTCGAATAAAACAGAAAAAACTGTCTCGCGACATTATTGGTGTTGCCAGTAATTTAAATGAGTTTACCCTAAAGAATGGGTTATTATTGTTGTCTTTAGATTAGAAATAAACCACGATTGCTAATAAAATGCTTCACTAATCGTGATTTAAAATTTAACTTAACGAGTTTTGAAAGTGATTATATAACTTAGAGGTTTATGTTAGTGTAATAAAATAACTTAGAGGTTTATGTTAGTGTAATAAAATAACTTATCTAGTTATGAAATAGTTTAATAGTAAAATTACTTTAGGATTAAAAATGTAATTAAAGTATCATAAAAAATTGTTAATTAACATAACTTTCCTTAATATCTAAATCAAAGTTTTTCTAAAAACGAATGTCAAATGTTCCTTACACTCTAATATCTTCAGATTCTTCCATCAATGTTGACTCATTATCCGTCTCATCATCTGCTGCTAGAGGTTCAACAGCTGGATCCTGATTCAATAAGGCCACATAAAATTGCAAAATCTCAAGGTCTTGCCATTTCTCACCAAAATGCTTCGTGAGAAGAGCCCGCACGTCTTTCAGTTTAGCAGGGTTAACTGGATGACCAATACTAATTCTAAGTGGGTTCATGTGGATCAAGGTTTTGTTTTTCTTTAATATACTTCTATAATTAACATTTTGTGATACATACTGACTCTCTCCTTTCACAACGATACGACCGTTGTCGTCTTTCATCATTGTAAATAGTTTTGTCTCTTTGAAACCGAAGTGCCAAGATCCAGGTGGTTTCAGAGTTAGTTTCACTGATTGTTTCCAATCATAACATTGAAATTCGTGACCCAAACGCAGAACAGTTCCATAGACTGCGAAATGCTTTAAATATTCGTCCGGTACTAATATAATCTCATCTTTTCTTATTTGCCGTTCAATATTCCCAAAAATCCGATCAGGCGGAAGAAAACTATGCCCGACTATAGGAAATATCACAGAAATTTTTTGTATGTGATTAGGGGCCTTTACTTTGAGCCAGTAAGCCAACATGCCAAAAAGGATAGTATTTTTATTCTGGCCCCCACAGCCATCACACATGAGACGTACGTGATACACGTTTTCTGGATACTCTGTATTTATGAGTCTATGATAAACTGCAGACGCTATTTGATTGGCTCCTTTTGGAGCTTCTGACTCAAGCCAAGTATACATAAATGTATTGCTTGGACTTTGTTTAGCACGGGACGAGCCTTGGCAAATTGTGAAGTTGTACACATACAACTGTCTGCTGTAATAGGTAGCTTGGTCTGGTAGCTTCGGTACCGGCAAATTTTTTTGACAGTCGAATGTAAAGGTTATCTCATTGTCGTTGTGCAAGCCAAGATTTTTGTAAAACCATTTTGCTCGAAGCTTATGCACCCGGAACTGGGCCATCAAAATAATTTTACGGCTTTGGACCTTTTCATTTTTTATTAGTTCTTTCATTTCGGCACACTTTGAACAGGCATCTGTGGCTGGCGTTTTGAAACTCAAGTTAAACTTGGTAGTAAAAATGCGTCGAAAAAACTCGTATTTTACTGAATTTTCATGTGTATTATTATAAGTTTTCCACAGCTTGCGAATACTGAGGTCACTGCTCAGATATTGAACTTTAGATCTCCCTCGTGTGTAATGAGATTCCACTGATTTCAATTCTTTTATGAACTTCTTAACTGATTCCGTGCAACCAGCATATTTGCTAGACCTTCTATCTCCTCCACGGTTTTCTTTTGGCAGTGACATTGATGTTAAATTTTGTTTGCATATTCTTTGAATGCGATCTTTGGATATGCCAAGAACCGTTGTCATAAACTTTTGACACACCTTGATTAATTTTACTTTTCGTCCTTGCTCTGTATTTTCTGTTTTAGGTATTAAATATGTAATAGTTTGTTTCCTTTTGCTATTACTACCTTTTTTATTTGGAGTCTTAGCAGAGCAATATTTTAACAAGAATGTATCTTGTTTGATTTTATCGTAATTTTCATAAAAATGTCTATGAAATCTACTTACATCTTGAATCACTAACTCGTCACATCGATATCCCTGCTTTTTATTACCATGTTCACACTTAGGGAGCCTGGGTAGCGTTTTTGGCTTGTGCCTGAAACGAAAAAAAAAACATTATTATTATCTTTCTCGGCCGACAAACGGGACTTACAAAATGTTGTACTGTAACTAAAAATCATAAATATTTTTTATGTTAGCTACCCATGTTACGTCAAGTCAATATAAGATATTAAATAAAAAATATCCGGGGAATTTTAAAACATAGCTTATAGGGGAATCTAAAATTAAATGTTGGAAACACTGCTGCAATAAAAAATAAAATTTGAACGAAAAGTTTTAGGGTTATGTATTGTTTATTACCTTTCGATTTTTGCCTTCTCTCGTTTCCACGATGATTTGTCTTTTATCTTTTTACGACCCTTCCCGTGAGCTGCGAAATTTACATCTTGTTCTTGGTGGTCTCCCATTTTAATATTTAAATAAACAAAATTGTTACAACAACGTTCACACCACAGCGTAGATCGCAGAAATGACACTAACGAGAATAACAAGATGGCGGTCTTTGTTGGTGGACACAATTAAAATAGAGACTTTTGCAAGTGACATTTGAGTAAGCGGTTTTTGCAACTGTAACTTGTTTTAACTTAGAGAGTTTTGAAACAGGATCCACTTTTTATTTGAATTTTGTACGAAACTTAGCGGTTTTTGCTGTATTATCGAAATATGAGAGTGTTCGTTGGTACAAGTACTAACACAAATTACCCGCCAGTCCATTAAAAAAAAAAGTAAGTTAGAGGTGTTTGCAAGTGTACTACTCAAATGAATCGTCGAAAACCACAGAAACAAAATGCACCGATACGCGCAATTGTTATTCTTATTTCAAAAAATTAGCAGGAACGTATTCGAAAAAGAGATGTCAAAATAGGAATCATTATTGTCATTTTCATTTAAAAAAATTATATTAAAAATTAAGATAATTTTTTTATTTCTTTTACAGATAAACGAATAAGTGCCTGATTAACGAAGAACGGAGTGCCTTTAGTGATAGTGTTAGTCAGTGATTTTAACAGTTTTTCACAGGTTTTATTAATCGTTACCTACTAAGTGAACTGTATAGTGTTTTTTGTGTAATTTCTAAGTGATATTTAGAAGACAGCACTATGGAGCTAAGAAGTTTCACAATTTGTATGGCGTTGTTCCTGCTAGCGATCTCACAGTGCTCAGGTAAGGATCTTTTTAGGTATTACCTAAATATTTCCTCACACTGACTAAGAAGAATTTCTTAAAAAAGCCTTCCTGTTTTAGCGAATTAAAAAAAAAGTTAATTTGCTTAAAAAACGAAACAGCAATGACTTACAGTTGCCAATTACAAAAAAAGAAGAAAATGAATTCGTCGTTTAAAAATCGCGTTTCTTTATTTCAAGGTAACTAATACAAACTGCCGTACCTAATATTTTCGCAGTTTCCTTTGTTCTGTCATTGACTTTATTGTCATTGTCATGTAAATTGGTACATAGTTTTAACCAGGTTTTAGCTATTACTGCAGTACAGTAGTTAGTTATTCACTGGGTATGTTAGCAAAACACAAAACTCACACAAATAAAATGCAAAAAAGTGTAGATCTAAAAATACTTAACCCAGTAATCCAAAGTAGACAGTGGCATCATCTAAAAACAAAACAATACCAGGAAATTCAAATTTCTACGATGACTAAGACTCTACTTTAGATCTGATTTCTAGGTCGGTGTGACCAGCCAACTGTGTACATAATGACAGTCGTAAACGTCGAGGCTAGACTTTATGACAGAAAAAACGTCTGGAGACGTTATGTAGAGAGAGAATAAGATTTATGAAAGAATGACGTCAAATAGGCAAAGGTATAATCGTGTTCATCCACGTAGAGATGTGTGAGAGTCAAATTTTTTTCCGGATCGGCAACACACGAGTTACACCCCTGGTGTAGCAAGCGTCCATAGTTTACGGTAACCGTAGCTAAAGGACGTTTACCATCAGGCGGGCTGTATGCTTGTTTGTCACCTTAGTGGTATAAAAAAGGAAAGGTGCAAGGAGCGCTACTTGAAATTATGACTGTTTTTAACATAATATACCATCACGTCATTGTTAGCGTAGTCGTTGTAACCGCGATGGCTACCTATGTTACAGGTCCTGAGTCCGATTTCCAGGTAGAGCATTGTTATTATTGGGTTTTTCTCAGTAGCAGCTTTTAGTTTGGAATATAATAAAGAAAAATCCAATAACACTTTGCTCAACCTGGGAATCAAACCGAGAAATTCACACTCAGTAGCTGCGATTACGACCACTAGACCACTGAGGCAGTTCTTAGTTAGCAGACATTGTTTTTATCATGTACACACGACAAAACGTCAAGCAATATACTTAGCTGCGTTATAAAATAACCGCTACTACGATGGAATACGGGCGGTCCCACGGGCGAACTGCATACTTAGATATACATATGTCATTTTATGTACATGAATGAATCATTGATAATATTTTTCAGTATTTGTCTAAGGAGTGATAGATTAAGATAATATCTTCTGTAGATTTCACTTCAAAGCACATTGCCTCGAACGATACTAGGTTAGTGATTCAACTGTTAGGAGCAAATATTTGTTTGCCGCACCAGACAATAAGAGCGTACCATCAAGCATATATCTCTGAAGAGGTAAGCAGTGGTGTACTGATTGATATTCATCCACAGTCCACCGGTATGTTTTTCGGGTTCTATAAAAGTAAGTCTGATGCCAATTACAAGACAAAACAACCGGACTCCAAGCTGCTATTAAGAATTTCATTCAAACATCTGCTAACACGTTTCGTAACCTAGGATTCGCACCCAGAACCACTCACAGCTTGCCACCGCTTGACTAATGAGGTAGTTTCTCGATACCTATCCAGTTTTATTACATAGGACCTAAATGCATACCGGCGAACTATGGGTGTACACGGTACAGTCAACAAAAGAGGTATGTAAGCAGCTAATGACATCTGTGTTTTGACAATGATAGTGTAATAATGTGTCACGAAATATGTATGGTGCTATTAGCTACCTACATACCTTTGACGGATATTTATTTATAACACAAACTGCCTCATTAGTCTCGCGAGTCTGTAAGCAAGAGCTTTGGGTGTTTGTAAGCGACTGCTACGCTAGAGTTCCTGGGGTCCTTGATTCCCAGGTCGAGCAATCTTATTGGGTTTTTCTATGAAATTCTCAATAAAAGTTCGGATTCTCAGAGTTTGTGCCCGGTTAATGGCGATAGGCTGCCCTGGGTATTACATGGGACCTAAACATACCGGCGAACTGTGGGTGTATATTAGTACGCCTCTGCTTACCTCTTCGGGGAGTACAAGCGTGATGAAATGTTATTTATAACGCAATCTAAGATATGTGCTGCCTGTATACTTAATTCTTTTGTCGATTGTACACCTCTACGTGACCCGAAAGGGATTCATGATGAAATTGTTTTTGTTATTGAGAAAAAAAGTTACGAAACTCTTTGTGTCTATTATTAGTTACGAGTCATCAACACTTTGAAGGTTACCGTACTATACGGGTAAGTTAATAATTCAGTCGGGGCCGTCCATTCAGACATTTTATGAATGAATAATGTGGCCAGGCCCCTTAAAACTTTGAAATACTAAAAAAAAATTGTAACGAAAAAAAAAATTGTGTTTGTGTACTTAGGTAACAATTTATTTTGTCACCATTAAAAAAAAATAGTTTCACAGTTAAATAAAGGTTAGGTTCATGCTTCATGTGGGAGAGCCATACTTCGGCACGAATGAGCCGGCTCGACAGGAGTATACCACGGTGTGGCTTTGTGGCTCCTCTGGTGATGCGGGTGTTCATGGGCGGCAGTAATCTCTTACCATCAGGCGATCTGGGTGTTCATGGGCGGCAGTAATCTCTTATCATCAGGCAATCTGCCTGCTCGTTTGTCCCCCTATCCCATAAAAAAAAGGTTTAAGCTGTGCGTTGTCAGTCAGTGTTGAATCAATATTTTTAATTATTTTCATTTAACCATTATAAAGAGTCCTTCTCCCGCAATTAAAAATACAGTTATTCGCTTATTCTAATCTTAAAGTAACAGCCATTTCAAAATAAAACAATGCTCGCGGCCATTTTCTATTCGATTGTACCCAAAATTGCTAACAATCAATCAACGACCAATACTCCCATTGTAGGTCGAAAATAAAAGTAAGCTTAAAAGTTCAAGTGTAGTATTGACATAGATATTCGTAACGGGCCTCTAATTGTAGCTTTCATTGACAGGCGCTGTCAAAGCGAATGAATCGACGCCTGTCAACGTGACAGATGTCAACTCGAGGGTTCTTTGACGTGTGCGCCGCGATAAATTAGTTCCCGGTCACATCAATAAGTTTTTTTGTATCTCGGATGTACTTGAAGCATGAGAACCTATTATGCTGATCGGAAATGAAAATTAAAAATAAAACTTTTGAACTTTGTCGAGTCATCTCTACTAAACTCTATAGTAATTTATGTCCATTATATAAATGCGCTTAAATTTGTTTTGGATACTTACAAATTTAAATTTATCATATATCACGCGTAGGAAAACTCCATACAGTTCCTGAAAGTTCCTAGAAGTAAGTAAGTAAGTAAGTAGTATGTCTAGTTCCCCAATAAACAATAAGCAGCGTTGTGGGATATCCTTCTTCGTCTGTTTAGGATCATGCTTGACCTCAGGAATAGAACAAGGCATTCCGTCCGTTTTTATATTTTGTCAAAGTCATAATTAATTGACTTCAGAAGTCAGTACAACAATACAATTCCAAATATACCCAGGATTAATCCACCACCGCCGCTCTAACACCATTGCCATTTCTGTGGGTTCTAAATTCAAAAGACATTCTTTTTTTTACATCACGCACTGGTATTAATGTAGGTGGATTTAAATGTTGCCAATTACAATAATGCAGCCGGTTCGGAAGCCGCAAAAAACGTAATGCAAACCTACAGTTGTCTTTTTTTAGTCGGAAGCGATTTTATTTCAAGGCTTTACAATTTGAATCGTCTGAATTGATTGTCATATTTCTCGTTGACAGTTTATCTTGTGTTCTAATGAGTTTTGATTGATGGCTGAATAGCGTTACCTTTGCTTTTTTAGACGAAAATATGGTAACACTGAGTTAGTTAAATTCTTTTTCGACATTCACTCACTTTTATTTAATCTTGTTGTTTACAAGAAAGTAAAGTAATAGTGGGTAATTCCTTTTAATTCTTTAGGTAGGTACTGTTGTATATTGACATTGCTATTTTAAAACCGGTTGAAGATAATGAAAGTATTTTAAATTGTAAACGGGTTTGCTATGTGCAAGTTACATTATTTAACATGATTATCTTATTTATTTATGTAAACGAGGTGTTATGTTTGTCGTAATTAAAGAAACTTACATTGACTGAAAAATATGTTCGACTTGCGGAGCATAGTTCAGAAAAAGTCATGGGTCGAAATTTAAAAATTAAATTATGTTGACAATGCTGCAGTCTGCAATATAATTGAACATCTCGGTATCCTAATGGCTAGGGTGTTAGAGAAAATTTATTCGGGCAATTTTTTTCATAATTTGTATTTCGAATACCTTTTTCAAAAACCTGAGTTTAGGCGGGAAAATGGAAAGTGCACTTTGTCGGTTTTATAATATAATTTTCCAAAAGTTATGTTTCTCCGAAGTATAATGTATAATTAATTATAGTGGATTATCAATTAAGTGTTCGTGAACGTGTGCGAGTGTAGGCAAATGATATAAAATTGAAATTCGTGACTTTTGTGTTCACTCCTAAACTCCATCGAAGCCTTAGTGAAGTTTCCAGTGTTTTACTGGGGATAAAGTGATGTGTTTTAAACTACAGAAAAGACATGACCTAAGTTACCAGGTCATAAAATTCCTTAAAAAGAAAATCTAAAACCTTAGCTACATCTTGTGTAACAACTACGGCTACATTTATCACCGCCTATATTTCTAGTATAAATCGACCTCGCATGACATAGACTTTCCATAAATTAAGAGGTCAGTTAAAAATGGTTTACGTGATAGGTTATATAGTAGTCATTTTAGTAAAGGAAAGATTCGCCCCCTATAACATGGGACTTAAACATACCGGCGAACTGTGGGTGTAAGGTTTGCATTAAGTACGCCTCTGCCTAACCCTTCGGGGAATACAGGCGTGTTGGTATGTTATGTTAGGAAAGATTCAATCGCGGACAGGATTCGAACCTGCGTCTCCTGATTGGATACACCAGACGCTCTGATCTCTAAGCCACCGCGAACCCCACCCGTCTGATTGAAATTTTGCCTTCACATTAGGAATTTATGTCATGAGGTGACGTTGAATTTACGTCAGAGCGTCTGGTGTATCCAACCGGGAGACGCAGGTTCGAATCTTAGTATGGAAAATGCAAAGAAATCACAAAAAGATAGTGATAGGTATAGGTATGTAAGTAATCGTGCGTACCATCTTTTACATTTCGTCATGACATTCATGGTAGGTAGGTATTGGTAATTTGCTTCTATAAATATTGATTAATGGGATTGCCTTTAACATTACATTATGTTCGACATGTACTTCATAGTAAATACACTATTACCATAATAATAATCAATTACACTGCTGGCCAATGTGATCAGTCTGGCCATTTTTAAAAAGTGAAGTATGGCAGACGAATTTAATAAAGACCTTTCCTCTATAATCACACGATAATAATTCAGGTGTAATTTATTTGCACTACAGTGTAATGGGTATCATAAAATTGTAAGTTATCATTACATGTTTCTTTTTTGTACGAATTATCCTCAATGCCGCCATTGCGTTACTATTAAGTGAAAAATTAAGCGTGTGCTCCTTTGGTTGTAGTGTAAGCGCTACAAGTGTCGTACGCTCGGTTCGCCTCGTCAAACAAGTCGTTTTCCTTGCAGATAATAATGTCTATGTACTTTTAAAGGCAACATTAAACATACAAATTTCATTTCACCACGGCTAGTAAGGAATGCGTGTTGTGATCTAATAATTACTTGGGAAGTTATCACCCTCACATGTAACCTTCTTCAAACAGTTTGTTTAGTCGTGGCTACGTTAGAGGCAGAGCCCGAAAGGCTACCTAACCTGTTTACGTAATTGAGTGCTCTATGTTAGTCATTGTGTGCCATTAGGCAGGACTAGGGCCGAAGGCATTTAAGTCAACAGGAAAAAAATATGTACCTCCTTGTATAAATGCGAGGAAAAATAAGCAATTACTCTAAAGACTATAAAACACATTGAAATTATACAAGCAAAGGTCAAGGCATGACTTTCAACCCGTGATTTAAATATTCTCTAGAGCTCATGTTTACTTTGACGTGGTTACTCTAGTACGATGGTAAAATTACTTAATACATCAATGACTGCATACTTTTTGCACGTCTATAAGGCAGACTGCTAGGCGGCCCACTCACGCTGTATTATTTGTACCAATTATAGCATAAGTACATGTTTTTTTTTCGTTGAAATTCCATTTGCAGGTGATTCAGAACTTTAACAAGACTTATTTATTGAAGATCTGCATTCTTTTTAGTATTTAATTTGAGCTACAATTTAAGCGTTCTGTTGAGAATGGCCCGACTGGTAAAAATACATATCTATATATATTAATACGTCAAGACTGCCTCATTAGTCTAGTGGTCCCAAGCGCGACTGCTACACTAGAGGTCCTGGGTTCGATCCCCAGGTCGAGCAAAGTGTTATTGGGTTTTTCTATGAAATTCTCAGTAGCAGCTCGGAGTCTGGATTTGTGCCCGGTGAATGGCTATAGGCTCGCCTCCCACGTGGGACATAAAAATATCGGCGAACTGTGAGTGTAGTACATGAAGTAACCTCTGCCTCACCCTTTGCGGAATACAGGCGTGATGGTAGGTTATCTTTATGTTATGTAATACGTCAAGTTGGTTCGTATTTTGAATATTTTTCCTCTTGTATCCTGTTGTATCTTACTATGATTCACTTTAGAAAGTAAGGATCTAAGGAATTACGTTTACGTGTTAATGCAATCGTTTTTAACCGACTTCAAAAAGGAGGAGGATATTTACGTGGGAGCCATGCTTCGGCACGAATGGGCCGGCTCGACCGGAGTGATACCACGGCCTCACAGAAAACCAGCGTCAAACAACGCTTACGTTGTGTTTCGTCGAGTGAGTGAGGTTACCGGAGGCCCAATTCCGTTTTAAAAGGCGGGCAACGCATTTGGGACTCCTCTGGTGTTGTGGGTGTCCATGAGCGGCGGTAATCGCTTACCAGCAGGCGATCCGTCTGCTCATTTGTGCCCCTATCCCATAAAAAAAAACTCCATTGACACTCTTTTATTGGCAATAACTTCCCTAACCTCTCAGGAAATAAAGGCGTCATGGTATGAATTATAGTTAAATCAGACACAAAACTTGTACCTGATTTCGTAGGTATTTTCACGGCAGGTAGACACTATAGATTTCGACTTGCTACGATCCTGGCACACCACTTTCGCTTCATCTACGTTCAATAATCTCCACATGCATGATCGTCGGTAGAGGGTACCTTTCATCCTACTTTTTTTGAGAACGTTACGTTTAGATCCCATGTAATAGGGGCGATGCTATAACTCCGAGCTGCTACTGAGAATTTCACAGAAAAACACATTGGTAATCGAACCCACGACCTCTAGCGTAGTAGTCGCGCTTAGGACCGCTTCGCTAATGAGGAAGTTCCTGACCAACCAATCCTCTTTCATACTCATCACTCTGGTAACATGAAGCAAAGAATCTTTTCACATAAGGCGTAATACACTATCGATAAATGCCAGGTAGAACCGCCCCACAGTTGGGCAGGGTTCAAGAAACTCATTCAATTAATTAGCGTTGTATTATCGCTGGTACATTTGTAAGTGTCGCTCTTAATGATAGCAGAAACATGGATGCGGCATTTTGGAAATATGATGATGCCGCACTAGGATTTTCTCATGTATCGTGGATGCTTTATAAACACAAATTGTCACATACACAAACGTCCACACCCGGAACAACTACCTGTAGGTCATACAAATATTTGTTCCGTGTAGGGACGGAATCCACAACCCGTAGCGCAGATGCCGATCGTTCAACCGCTACGTCAAACGTGTCGCTTTCTTTTACGTTTAAATACTAACGTAGAATAAGGGTAGAATAAGGTAATCCTTCAAAAAGGTCAGGTGCGTAGCACTCGCAACCGGCGTGTATGTATGAGAAGATGTATGAATGTGGAAGAAGCAAAAGAAGTATGCAAGAATTGTAGCAAGTGGCAGTCTATAGTTTCTGCCTACCCTTGTGGGATAAAGGCATGAGTGTATGTATGTAATAAGGGTCTATATTTTGGTCAGAGAATCAGCATAGCCATCCGACATGCAGGCAGCCTTCTAAGTCTTCTAACTCTTCTAATTCTATGTCCTAGCTAATAGGTTACGACTATTCCCATCAAACGGGCACCAATTCAAATTCCAAGTAGCTACTGAGAAGCTTTGACTTAAAATACCGTATCCTAATTCTTTCATGCCTTCACGGTTATCATCAGAACAGGCTTGCCAGTATAAATGCGTACTAGTCACGCACTTTACGTGTTTTCTGTCGAAATCCTCTTAAAATCTATAATAACAAGTCATTAGAAGCAACACTTAACGTAATTTGCTTTTACTTATGTTAAGATTCCTTGATTGGTTGTCGGTGATTAAGTTTTAGGTATTTATTTGACTAGGATGTATGAGTATATTACAAGAAATAAAAAAAGTTTTTTTTTTTTTTATACCACTAAGGTGGCAAACAAGCATACGGCCCGCCTGATGCTAAGCGGTTACCGTAGCCTATGGACGCTTGCAACACCAGGGGTATCACTCGCGCGTTGCCGACCCTGTAAATTAAGGAGGAATAATTGTGCTGGCAGCATATTAGACAATAGCGTGATGCTTATCCTATCTGCCAACATAACGCTTCTTCGCGGAGCTCTGGCGACCTTGCTCACCGTTAGGAACACAACATAGCAAGGAGCTATGTTATTTGGCTACGATTTTCTGCAAGGTGGAGGTACCTACTTCCACAATCGGGCAGCTCCAATTGTGAGTGGAATTATTCAATCCCACTATCTATATCGTGAAACGCACAAATTGCCTTTGGGTGCGAATCGAACCTACGATACGCGGCGTAACGGTAATGTTGAGTCCCAATATGTAACTTTGCTCAACCTGGGAAGCGAAGCTAGGACCTCTAGCGTAGCAGTCGCGCTTGGGACCACTAGACTAATGAAGCTGTTCGTTCATTAGTAATTTAATACAAGTGAAAACTGTGTAAATAATGCAAATCAGCGCATTAAGATGCTACATGGTGACAGCATTGTCTTGAGCAATAGTTTAACTAATTGCTATTTTACTTCTTACATGTAACTGTTAATGTAAGTACGTTAACCTATTTATTTATGACTAACTGTACCCCCCGGTTTCACCCGCTAAAAAATATATACATGCATACAAACTTTAAACCCCTTTTTCATCACCTTAGGGGTAGAATTTCGGACAATCCTTTTTTCATATATGATGCCTACGTCATACAAAGAACACACCCTCCAAGTTTCAGGTCTCTACGATCAGCGGTTTAGGCTGTGCGTTGATCCGTCAGTCAGTCATTCAGGACAAAGCATTTTATGTGTATAGATGTTACTCGTTTATTACAATAAGCTAACACTGTGGTCTAGAATAATAGGTAAGCTAGAATGCACTAAACATAAAAAAACTGCCTCATTATTTTTTTATGGGATAGGGGGCAAACGAGAAGACAGATCGCCTGATGGTAAGGGATTACCGCCGCCCATGGACACCCGCAACACCAGAGGGGCCACAAGTGCGTTGCTGACCTTTTAAGAGGATTGGGCCTCCGGTAACCTCACTCCCTCGGCGAAACACAACGTAAATGGTTAGGATCACTAGAATAATGAAACAGTTTTTTTCTGTCGAAAGTTTTAACGCCTGTATTCCCCGAAGGATTAGGCAGAGGTGTACTAATGTACACCCACAGTTCGCTGGTATGGTTAAGTCCTCAAGTTATAAGTAGGGGGCGAGCCAAGCTGCTATTTAGAATTTCGTAGACAAAGCCAAAAGCACTTCGCTTTTTTCATTATCGATAGGCTCACGCTTGACCGCCGGTTTGCCTGTTGTTAAGCGCTTTTAAATTGACATTTTACACTACTTTTACCTCCAATAATGATTTTTATGCAATGGTTTTAGATAACAATTGTGAATTTTGTCCAACTACACAGATTGCGTCAAGTTTTTGGCTTGATAAGGATTTATTAGTAAAGGTTTTAGTTCTCAGTTGTGAATGTTGTATAGTTGATGTCGCAATCACAACTACCATGAATCTAGAACTTATTATAGACCTACAAACTGCGAAAAATCACTTGAAATTTGAATTTCGCGGGCACAGCTAAACGATCCGCCTTAAAGCGTTTTGTTCGGGTTTTTGGAATGTCCACCATGAATTGATGTCGCTTGTTCTAACATGGTCGACCTGACAATCGAACTCAGGACCTCTATCGTAGCCGTCGCACTTGGGACCACTAGACTATGAGGCAATTCATCTGATGACACAAAATTAGCTATAAAGATAGTAGCAAACTTGTTTTTCGAGAAACCGGAATCCCGCGTTGCGTAACTCTGTGATTTGATAACGCATGACTGATAAGACGCACTCGCTCCTATCTCATCGACTTTCTTCGCAAACATACTCCAAATATTCATCACTTGCGCAATTGATATCAAAATATTTAGCCAGCTTCAGAATAGGAGAAGTTAGTCAATTTGTCATGCGTTATTCAATAATCTCACGTCAAAATATTAGCATTTTGATTTTGTAATGTATTCTCTCCTGACCTGAGAGATTCTCTCGATATTAACTCTGCCAACCCGCATAAGGTCAGCGTGGTGGACTATAGCCTAATCCGTCTCATTCTGAGAGGAGACCCGTGCCCAACAGTGGGACGATTAAATGAAGAATGGATTCTCGTTCCGAATTCCAAGAATTTACGCTAGGCTATTATATTTTTTCTATGAATTTTTCAGTAGCAGTTGTGATTAATAAAGAACACTCTAGTGGCGACAGATACCTACAATACAGTCAAAATAACAGTAACTAATCCGCAAGCAGTTTTACAGTGGCAAATCCTACTAATATTCCAAACGTGAAAGTTTGGAGGATGTTTGGGTGTTCGTCACTCAACCACGTCAGAATAGCTAAAGGGATCTGGATGAAATTTGGTACAGAGATAGATTATAATCTAGAATAACACATATTAAGCTACTCTTTTTCCAAGTCAGTTTAATTGTTCGCATTCGTGATTATTGTCCTTACTGATTCCAATATTTTTGCACAAAAACACGGTCCCGAAACTTTTTTATCTTGTCGACCTTTTCGCATGTTTTTCAGTTTAGGGTAGAGCCCCAAAATTGAAGAACATGCGAAGACATTATTTAGATACATTGTTAACATTATTTAAAATTATTGCACATTCATTACACTATACGCATTTCCTCTCTCATGGAATGGAACCCTATTTTTTCCGCTGATAAGGACACTGCAGGTCGTCGTCGACTCCTGGGGGTCGATAGAGACCACTTTGAGTAGCTATCACTGACTTAAGTGATATGACCTGCACAGCTGTTCAAAACAGCTTAAACTACTGACGCGCGACGAGATATTCCGCTGTACGCCATTGCTGCAGTTAGAACTATTGTAACTCATATATTTGTTATTTGTTTTGTTTTGAATATCAGATAACGCGTTATATTGCAATCACAGATCTGGTTTGACGACATTCTTTGACAAATTCCAGTCACCGTCAAGTTTCGACATTATTTAATGACGTAGCTTGGATCATGTAAAGTTGGATAAGAAAAACTGTCTCATTAACCTAGTATATCTTGTTTTTTTTTTAAACGTTGCCCCACACTAGGATTTTCTCCTGTATCGTGGGTGAATTTACAAACACAAATTCTAACAGACACAAACGCCCAGACCAACAACTATTTGAAGATCAAACGAACATTTGCTCCGTGTAGGGATCGAACCCGCAATACGTGGCGTAGAACCCAATCGCTCAACCGCTACGCCAGACGTGTCGTCAAACATATGCATGTACTAAATTGACGATAAAAAACTCTCCTAGAAACAGAAATTAATTACTGCATTACAACAAATAAAATTACACAGTAAATCGTCATGTCCACATTTGTTTAATCCAAGATAATGCACCAATCAAAATCGAATCGCATTCATGAATCATTCACGAACGCAAATCGAATGATTGATTGATGAACCCATTAATTCTGGATCGAGTATTGTTTATATTGTAATTTCAATGTGTGTGGTAACATGTTATTACCGTTATAATGAATTTGTACGACCTAATTCCGTTGTTTGATTTAATTTAGGTACGGAAAATAAACGATAAGAAAAACTCGAACGAAAAAGAGAACTCTAGTATTCGTCTGGGTTGCGACAACGCGCTAGAGATACTATTGATGTTGCCGCCTACCATCAGGAGACCTCAGGGCCAACTTTATTCGTTATATTTTAGAAAAAAATCGAATTCGGAACTGCGTCTTTTGGTTCAATTCACCAGACGCTATAACCAACTAATGGCCAGTCCCTATATCAAATCCGTTGATATCTGCTTACTAGAGATAGGATTTTGACATAACTTGTATGAACCTTATGTCAAAATCCTATCTCTATTAAAAGTAAATCTATCGAGGGACTTGATATAGGGACTGGCCATAAGCCACCATGAGTCCTACCTACCAGCTCTAACTTTGCCTTAACATTCTGAATTTACATCTTTAAGGCTTTATTCGTTTTTTTATGGGATAGGAGGGCAAATGAGCCGACGGATCACCTGATGGTAAGCGATTACCGCCGCCCATGGACACCCGCAACACCAGAGGAGTCACAAATGCGTTGCCGACCTTTTAAAAGAGGATTGGGCCTCCGGCAACCTCACTCACTCGGCTAAACACAACGTAAACGTTGCTTAACGCCGGTTTTCTGTGAGGTCGTGGTATCACTCCGGTCGAGCTGGCCCATTCGTGCCGAAGCATGGTTCTCCCACGTTAAAAAATTCGTTACGTTTACGTTTTTCCTGATTACTGTATTAACTACTGGTTTCTGACACTTACGCGAATATTAGACATTGAAATAAAACTACTTTTTACGGATTTTATCGCGTTGTATTGATATTATTTGATTCCCGACGTTTCGGATCCTTTACAGCATCCATGGTCACGGGTAGACTAAGTTGTTGGACGTCTTAATGTTACAATTACTAACAGCTACCTTACATTTTTGTTAATTATTGGCGATCCGATTCCGCAGAACGAGCTCACCGTATCCTTCGGTCTTGCAGTTTTGGACTTGGATTTTGATTTTATGGAATCTATAATGGGGTTCGAAGCAGGTGGTAAGACCCAGCCATCTTCTCTATTGAAATTTGGATGTTTTTTAATTTTAATAGCCTCACGGATCATCCTGGGAAGGAATCGGTTTTCTTTTGCGAGGACTTGTGGTTTATCAAATCTGATGTAGTGCTGGGCCTTGTCTAGAGTATGTTCACAAACTGCTGACTTCTTGAAACGGCGGTGTTTGACATCAGCGATGTGTTCTTTTACGCGGGTCCCTATACTTCTTTTAGTTTGGCCTATGTAAGAGAGACCGCAATCACAATCTAGCTTGTATACACCTGCATCTTGCAGAGGTATGTGGCACTTGACAGGTGGTAGGAACTGACTAATCTTCTTCAGCGGCTTGAAGTATGTTTTGATTGAAGCTCGCTTCAAGATATAGCCAATCTTGTCTGTGACTCCTCTAACATATGGTAATATAGCAGGTAGGCGTTCGACTGTGGCACGTTTCACGCGGTTTCTGTGACGAGGGCGCGGTATTCAATACTGTATTAACTCTTGATTAACTCCCATCAGTCTGTATTTCAGTGATTTGAGGCTGAAATTGAAGAGGATTTACAACTGTTTATCCGATGTGGTGTCGGTGTAATGGCCCCTGCTAAAATTAGACTCGTAAATGTGCGCACGCACATCATCCATTTTATTGGAATTTAGTTCAAAATTGAAGAGTAGAAAGCCAACTCAGACACACTCAAAAATATAGAAAGTTCTATGTATGTAATGTAAGATACTGTCACGCCTGTATACACCGAAGGGTTTGACAGAAGTGTACAAATGTACACCCACATTTCGCCGGTATGTTGCACGTAATAATAAGGGGCGACCGCATCGCGCTTAACATTAAATAATGCACTTACCAATTGATTGATAAATACAGCCTCATTATTCTAGTGGTCCTAAGCGTGACTGCTTTGATAGACGACCTGGGTTCCATTCCCAGGTCGAGCAGTCTTATTGAAATTTTTATGAAATTCTCAGTATTAGCAGCTTGGAATTTGGGTGAGTGTCCAGTTAATGGCAATAAACTGGCCCTCTACATGGGATCTAAATTTACCGGCGAATTTGGGTGTACTTTAGTACACCTCTACCTATCCCTTCGGGGAATACAGATACACAAACGCCCAGACCTGGATCAACTACCTATAGATCATACAAATATTTGCTCCGTGTGGGGATCCAACTCACAACACGTGGCGCAGAAGCCGATCGCTCAGCCCCTACGCCAAACGTGTCGTTGTTATGTTATCCACCATATCTTCGTGTCATGTTGTAGGGCTACGCGTGTTCTATTAAATACGGAAGGCAAGTGTCTTATCAAAAATTGGGTAATAACAGCGATAAGGTATCTGGGGCCCTTACGACGTCGTGCCGGCAGTAAACACACGACACGGCCACGTGGCGACTTGGCGTTCGAGGCTTTCGATTTTACCATAAGAATAAGAGTTTGGAGTAGAGTTTGGATTTGGCTATAAGCTCGCTGCCTATTATAAGGAACTTAAAACTACCGGTAAACGGTGTAATGGCATACTTTGAAAATTATCTTAAGTCCGGTGGACCGAATTTCTCTTACAAACGTAATACCGAAATAAATCTTAATTCAAACAAAATATAATCAAGTTTTGTTATTATTCGGATTTGGATACCGTTAATCTAGGTTCCTACGTTACCTATCTACCATTTTGTCCAAAATACTTAACTGGAAATAAAATTGTAAGCGATAGAAATTTTTGACAACTTTAACAAGTTTAGAACGATTTTCCGGCCTTTTACTTCCAGTGAAGTAGTAGTAGATGAAATAGTACCGTAGGAACCTAGATTAACGGTACCCAAATCCGAATAACAACATAGTTTGATAGAATATTATAGTCTAGATTACGATTTATTTCGGTATTACGTTTTTGTGAGCAATACAAGCTCCGCCGGACCCTTAAAAGCTTTTAAAAATGCCAATTAGTACAATATATTACGGTATTTTAGACTTCCCCGAGCTAATAAAGCAACTTCACTTCTGTAAAAGGAAAGAAATAAACTCAATCATGCTTCTCAAAAATACTTACCGTTAAGCTAATAATATACGAGCTTTGTGCACATAAAATAAATCTTTATTGCTCGAGTACTAAACGTCAAAATCGTTTGAGGACAATGAGTCGGTCATTTTGCGAAAACAATTTGCACCCTTTTGTTTTTTCAAGCACTGCGCTTAATGTAAATGGATGTATTTACACCGTTTATGGCGTGTAAGAATTATCATGTTGACATCTAAATGACAGATGAGATGACGTTTGTGACATTTACATGTTGTCATGGTATTAAAAAAAATGAAGTACATGTTCTGCTCCGAGTTTATGATTTTTTATTTATTTATTTATTTTTTTATTTATTTATTTATTTATTGATAAACTAGGACCAGATTACATGTTAAGATAATATTAGCACAGGCATACATCGTTTCTTAATCTAGTTAGTGGGTGAAGTACTGTTCTCCTAGCTAGGGTACAGAGTAACCTGTGTTAAGGAGAAGCAGGTTCGATCCCTCGGTATGGTCGAATTACAGCGTGTGATTTAAAAAAAGAATGAAACGGGGTCCATTCTATTACGATAAGATAAGATAATCGTTTCAAAATTTTACAATTCCTTAACCTGGTAAGTACCTACATACATTATTTTTTTATTTATTTACTTTCAAATATTATTTGCTTTTTTATAAAAAATCCTTGTCCCACTAGGGTTTTCTCCTGTACTGTGTGTGGCGCAGAAGCCGATCTCTGAGCCGTTACGCCAAACGTGTCATCAATTTAACCTAGTGGTCCATAGGGTTAGACTAGTGGGTGGTGCCCACGCTAGGTCTTACACTTGAACTTAGAAATTATTAATTATATAAAAAACCCATAAACAAACAGCTCGTTAATTCATTCACAATACGCAAATGGCACTGGAATGTCTATGGCATTTAAATTATGCTGTTGTATGCATCAATTTATAAATTAAACATTAATGACATTTGCGTTTTTTAATATAACGACGTAGATAATAAAAATAAGTAATGTAAATATATTATATAGGTACATTTATTATACATAAACAAAAAAATATCAGCGTGTGGCACTCGGGGACTGCCGCGGTAAAGCTATTGCATAGCGTTTTTTATCAACTTATGTAATACAACCAATGCCACCTAAAGGCGGGTTGCTGAACTAAAGAGACAAGCGTGTTAGGTTTTTTCGTTACGGAATTTCTGGATTCGGTCCCCACGCTCAAGGCCCGCGATAGAAGCTATGCAATAGTTTAAAAAAAGTAAATAAATATAGTGAGAGTGACCCACTGCTCAGCACGGATCTCCTCTCAGAATGAGAAGGGTGAGACTAATAGAGTACTGGTCATACCATCACGCCGTATCATTTAGGGGTTAGTTACTGATGTAAGGCACACATATCAACTCGGAAAGGGATCGTCACCCTATAGTCTTTCACGTCGCCGTCAAACAGGCGTCGATCTACGAGGTGATTACGTTACGATTCCGATAAGTGTGCGTTGCAGTAGGGAGTTTCATACAAAGAATACTGCACGTTTCGAGTTGATACGATAGCGATCCCTTACCGAGTTGATATTTGTGCTATGACCTGTACACCCACAGTTCGCCCTATATTAGGTCTCAAGTGATAGAGGGCTCTTTACATTAACTGGGCAGAAATCCAAATTCCGAGCTGCTGCCGAGAGAGCTGAGAAAAAGTCGAGTAACCATAGTTAGTTCAGACATTTTATTTTTTCTTCGTTACACTGCGGTGTAAATGCGGCCGGTCTCACATTGCTGGTCCATGAAGTACAAAGGGCTCATATTTTTAGTGGTGACTCACTGTTGACATACTGCGCCGGCGCTTGAGCACGTAATCCCAGACTTGGGCCTTGGGATATTGACAAGAGATGAAGTATGTGTGAGAAATATGCTTTTTAAGAGCTTAATTTATTGGTTGTTGTAGTTTTTATTTTCAGGTAACAAAGGCCCATAGGGAAACAATACACATATGCAAACCATAATAATACACTAATACATTAAAATCTATACTTTTGACTACGTAAGGTCGGCGACGTAGTGCGCTGTGTCGTGGTGTCATGTAGCCTTCCGCGGAAACGCCGATACACGACTCCCTTCGCCCAAAATTCTTCTATTAGGAAGGTCTCCAAGTGACTATTCGGGAATGGCACCACAAAAGATTAAGCCGTGCCCCAGAGAGCACATAAAGCCGTCAGTTGTTATACGAACATCTATGACAATCGTTGTCGGTAGTCAGAAGCTTAAAAACCCTGATGACCAGTCTATCCCTTAGAAATTGTGTTGCGGAGATCTGATTGTACAGTGATATTGAGCCTCATCTCGTTAAACTGGAATCTAACCATAGGAAACAGCATAGGAAAAGACATCATGACTTTCTAAGGTTTTGAAAGATAGCCCTCAGAAAAAGAAAGAAGGAAGAAAGAAACATTTATTTGTCAACAGACGTGAAAAGGACTCACTCTGCTACTGCAGTTCGTCTGGGGTGGTATTGAGTTTCGGTTTGAAGGGCAATATAGCCAATGAAATGACTAGGTATATAGGTACTTACATGAAACTTAAGAGTCCGGCGGACCGAATTTCTATTATAAATACGTAATACCGAAATATTAATATTCATATTTATTGTAATCCATAATGTACTATACATATACAGGTGGTAAGAATAATAGACAGAAACAATTATGGACCCTATCGGGCAAAGCAAAATTAATAAGTAGGAGAGAGGAGAAGCACTTTGACAATAATACAAACACAATTTAATCAAATGTTTTTATTATTAGGATTCCGATACCGTTAATCTAGGTTCCTACTTTACCATTTCCTCTAAAATACTTCACTGGAAATAAATGTAAGCGTATGCAAAATTTGATAATTTTACCAAGTTTGGAACGATTTTCCGGTCTTTTATTTCCAGTAAAGTAGTAGTAGACAAAATTGAACCGTAGGAACCCAGTATAACGGTATTCAAATCCGAATAATAACATATTTTGATAGAATTTTGTCAGGATAACAATTAATTTCAGTGCTACGTTTTTGCGGGCAATTCAAGCTCCGCTGAGGTCTCAAGATAGCGCTAGATGCGTTAGCGATAATAGTGGTGTTGCTGGCGTCTATAGGCTGCGGTTGCCGCTTACCATCAGGCGGCCCGTATGTTTGTTTTCAATCCATCTTACACACATATTACTTACTAACTAGTGCAGAAAAGCTGCTTCGACCTTATTAACCTTCCCTGCCTATAAACCTTAATCTAGGGTAAACCTAAAATAAAACAAACGGTATGTTTTGATTTCAAACAGCTGACGTGTATAAAAAATGTTTATTCGAACACAAAATTTTACGAAAACAATGTTGTATTTTTTCGAAATATATTAATCACCCAAAAAAGTCCCCTACGGCTGTCGCAGACTAAACGTGATTACCGTTAAAATGAAAAATGTCTGGGTTATTATGAATTATGCCCATAATGTAAACATGAATTATGAGAAACCAGTATTAGTTGAAACGCTGTGAATTAGGATGTCGGTTAGTGGTTTAGTTAAAATTAGTAGGCCGATTATAAAGTTTAAGGTAAAGCTTTTATTTAAATTTTGGTTCGTTTGGTGATGTGTTTAGAATATTAATGATCAAGATATCCCGTTTTCTTTAGAAACAAGTTAATAATAACATTGTAAAGTACTTTTGCTTTGGTTTTAAGTAGTTAATTAGTTAAAATAAAATGTTCTACAAGTTAATTTACATAGAAACTGAAGAACTTTTTTATTATTTTACGAACTTTATTATTACTTGAAAATTACTAATGCCATGAACTTGGCATTAGTTTTTGCTGTGCAATAGAGAATATTCTTTTTATCTATCAAAACGATTGAAATACATATTAAGATGGTAGGTATAGGTATGAGTAAATTAAATTAATACGCATTTTGATTTGAAGGTTAGTTCAATTAAAGTTTTACCAGTATTTGTAACAGGCTAAAAATACTTTGACCTTGAACTTTTTTAAGTAAAAACATCCTAATTAAGATTGTGTTTTTCTTTGATAAGGCGCTCATTAACAAGCCGACTTTTTATTTTTTGTTGACCGCATTTCCGTAGGCGGTTTAAACAATGGTTTTGTTAGTTCAATAACATCATTAAATTCGTGTTTTCGCTGAAACACCTTATCAGTATTGAAACTTCCTGTGCTTTTGGAAAAACTGCAGAAAGTACTTGAGGGACTAGATATAGAAGGAAATAGGGATGGAAGGATATTTTATATACACATAGCTGAACCTGCGGTTTTACTCGCATTCCAAGGGATTTTTCTCTTTTCTTTATACAAAAATAATAATAGTTGGTTCAGACGCGTGACAAGTTTACAAACGGACAGACAAGAGTTACTTTAATTAAATGAATAATACATATCAGCATAGATACATTTTTGTCTTATTTGATCATTATTTTTTTGTTTTTTTTTATACCACTGGGGTGGCAAACAAGCATATGGCCCGCCTGATGGTAAGCGATCACCGTAGCCTATGGACCCTTGCAACACCAGGGGTATCACTCGTGCGTTGTCGACCCTGTAAATTAAATAGGAATAGTTGGGCTGGGAGCGTAGGAGACATGCTCCATACATGATAGCGGCGGTTACAAAACACCACCAGTCCCCCACACTGCCAACACAATGCTTACTCGCGGAGCTCTGGCGACCTTGCTCACCGTTAGGAACACAACATAGCACGGAGCTATGTTATTTGGCTACGATTATCTGCAAGGTGGAGGTACTTACCCAGTCGAGCAGCTACAATTGTGAGTGGAATTATTCGATTCCACTATGCCCTACCTCTCTTAATTATTTTTTATTAAGAGTAACAATTAGGTACAAAGTAAGTATTAAACTTAAACAATAGAGTATAAGTACATTTTAATCGATCGATTTTGACGACACGATTGGCTTAGCGGTTGAGCGATCGGCTTCTGCGCCACGTGTTGTGGGTTCGATCCCCACACGGAGCAAATATTTGTATGATCTACAGGTAGTTGTTCCGGGTCTGGGCGTTTGTGTATGTGAGAATTTGTGTTTGTAAACGCACCCACAATACAGGAGAAAATCCGAGTGTGGGGCAACATTTTTGTTTTTTTAAATCCTCTTTAAGTATAATAATAAAATCGAGTTAAGAAATGGCTTCGACTTTTACATAGTTACATTGTTAAGACTATGTGATATGCTTGGGTGAATCGTGATCATAATTATAATATCGTCACTTGGGGTGGCTATAATATTACTTCTTGTTCTTACCTGATTGTACCATTGAATTAAATATCCTCTTCTTTTTATTACAGGTAAGGGCGATAGCACCATACATAAGTAGTAAGTATTTAATCAACAGGGTGGGGAGACCCGCTGTTTGGAGATTTGATTTTTCAAAAGTATGTACCTTTTTTAGTGGTCTTATTGAAATAAAACATTTTGACTTTGATTTTGAAATGGAGAAGCTCCGAAGCTCGTGAAAAAAATGGCATATTCTAGAACCAGTACTAAACTAAAATAACATACCATCACGCCTGTATTTCCCGAAGGGTTAGGCAGAGGTGTACTAATGTACACGCACAGTTCGCCGGTATGTTTAGGTCCCATGGAATAGGTGGCGAGCCTATTGCCATTAACCGGGCACAAATCCAGACTCCGAGCTGCTACTGAGAATTTCATAGAAAAACCCAATAACACTTTGCTCGACCTGGGAATCGAACCCAGGACCTCTAGCGTAGCAGTCGCACTAGGGACCACTAGACTAATGAGGAAGTCTCTAAAATACAAATATGTAAATTTATTTTATTGAAATACAAAAACTTAAACCGATTTGATTGAGAAAATCATGATGTCTGGTGTCTATCCACAAGAATGGTTGGATATTGAAACCGGTGTTGTTTTGAGACTGATTTGTATTTATTTGCAACTATGTAATTTACAGGTTTCTATTGTTCGGACATTTTGGCGGATTTTGATGAATAGAATAAAACGTACGTGACGTAAAATAATTTACGTCAACGTCACCTTATGACGTAAATTCAGAATGTGAAGGCAAATTTCGATCAAGCGGATGGGACTCGCGGTGGCTTTGCGGTCAGAGCGTCTGGTGTATCTAACCAGAAGACGCAGGTTCGAATCCTGTCCGCGATTGAATTTTTCCTTCACTAAAATAACTTTAGAATAAAAAATGTTCAGAGACCACAGACTTCATAGAAAATACGGTGACAGTGACAATTGACAGCTGACAGGTAGAGGCGCTCGTACATCTGGACTTTAAAAGAGACCATGACTCTCTGAGTTTGTTTCTGGCGTTTCGGCGGCGTCGTCACTTAGGAAATGCCGATGCCATTTAGTACTCATTTAGTTGTTCGTCCTGGGATTCATCCAGGACCTCACTCCCAATTGACTTCACCACCACATATGATTAAATAGTATAAAACAAAGTCGCTGTCGCTGTCTGTCCGTCCCTATGTATGCTTAAATCTTTAAAACTAACCAACGGATTTTGCAAGCGTTTTTTTTTAATAGATAGAGTGATTCAAGAGGAAGGTTTTAAGCTATTTAACATTACGCTACGACTCTTAGGAATGGGGCAACGCAGGTGAAACCGCGGGCGGGTTGCTAGTGACCAATAAGTCATAATACGATATTCAAATTTTATTACTAAAACAAACCAGGGTTCTACTTAAATTGGTGTTGTTCCACGTGACTTCGCGGGGGTAACTGCCCCCACCATAACAACCATTCGGGACGGTTCACGCTTATCCAGATAACGGTTATAATGAGCGTGTTATTTTTGTTATTAATGACCTTGGAACATGCATTATAATGCACTTATATTGAATGGAATTGTGCATGTGTTGATAGCAAAGGTAAATTAAAACATTTTCCTTCCTCGTTTGAAGTTGATAACGTTGAGGAAGTGGCACCCTAAGGTCACAGAAATAAATCTGTTATATAACTTAACACCATTGCACCTTTATTCCTTGAAGGGAATTAGGCAGAGGCGTATTAATGTACACCCACAGTTCGCCGGTATGTTTAGGTTCCATGTAATAGGGGGCGAGCCTATTGCCATTAACCGGGCACAAATCCAGACTCCGAGCTGCTACTGAGAATTTCATAAACGGAAAAACCCAATAATACTTTGCTCGACCTGGGGATCGAACCCAGGACCTCTAGCGTAGCAGTCGCGCTTGGGACCACTAGACTAATGAGGTAGTCAGTTAAATAATTCAATAATGTTTATAAAAACAAATGTGCCATAGGCTCCCTTGACAGCAATAAATCACATTGAACCCATCAATTACCATGGTTGTAGGCTTCATTAGACCACACTCTCTAACAAGCCTTCATTCGCGTGACAAGTTACTTTTAATACTTGACAACAATTAAATTTTATCGTGCGTGTGTGACAAGCGTGACAAAGATGGCGATTGGCGCGAAAATTGACATAACGCTACTAGTTGAGGTAAGGTTATGTTATGGTTGTTTGTGATCGTAAAGAGTAATTTGATTGTGCATGAAATTTTGTTTTCATTTGCGTGTTTTACACGTTTAAGGTGAGATTTTTCGCAGAACTCATCACGCCTGTGTTTTCCGAAGAGTTAGCCAGAGTTATACTGCTGTACATGAACAATTCCGAAGTGCAAATAGGAATTTCATAGAAAAACCATCAACAATGTGGTCGACCCAGGAGTCTAAACTAGGATCTCTTACTTCGCAGTCAAGCTTACGATTACTTACTACATACACTAATGATGCAGTTGTCTGTTTGTGATTTTTTTCTGTTACTAAATAATTCTCGCAATATCTTCTTTCTATTTGAAATATATTTTGGGACTGATTCTACCGAGCCTTTGTAAATAAAAGAAAAACTAGACGAAATTGATAATAATAGAAATAATCATTATAATTAGAGATAAAAAAATCCTTAGGATATACATAAGTATTCTTATACTTTTGTAAAAATATACAGAAAATAAGAAAAATGAATGCGGATAGAAATAGAAAACTATATTTTTATTCTCAATCAAAATATTTTCATATAATGCAACCCAGACAATATGACAACTGTCCAATTGTGTCATCTCTCTGCGACAAAATTGGAGATATAAAAACTGTTGCACAATACCACGTCAATATCTTATTAGCCCGAATGGCCAATCGTACTGCGACATTGGAAGTCATTGATCCCTGTCTCAGATTGGTTTGAAACGCATCTTGTATTGAGACTTATTACTTGCAAAGTTCAATGCCAATAAAGAAAGGTTATGTTTTGGCAAACCCCTTACTAAAATATCGGTACAGAAGTCCCATTTAATGTGATTTACTCCTGTATTCCTCGAAGGGTGAGAGGTGTACCTATCGGTGTCAGCGTTGCCAATTTTTTTTGGACAAAGCGGGATTTTGAATCTTTTTGAGTTAAAAAAGCGCGCGTCGAAAGCGGGACATACGAAAATAATGGTAACACTTGTTTATTATATTACCAGTGCCCCAGGTCTCCGTCGTACCGCACCGTTGAGTAATCCCTGTAAAGCGGGACTGAGCCGGTCCCGCGGGATAGTGTTGAAAATGACTAATAATGACTGTCATTTACGATCAAATTGGTCAAAAATAGTCATTAACTATCAAAAATGGTCATTTTCAGTCATTTTGGTTTCAGTAATATTTTAGTACCTTTTTAAGTTTTTTCTTAGTTTTTGTGATTGATAAAAGTCTACAACTTCTAAATTGAAACAAAAAGTGGTTTTAATTATTTATTATATTATTAAACATTTTACAATGTGGGTTTGTTTTAACAAAAAATCGAATCATAATCATTTTACATTACTAATCATTTTACTCTGTTTCATTCCCCACGCGATTGCCCCGCAACCCGCGCCCGTGTATTTAAGACGAAATGGCAACATCGCATCGCCGCGCGCGCCGACTTTGATGTCGTCTTATCCTCTCATGATATAATACAAAATAAAACGTTGCTCCATTTGAACTTGCATATAAATTGGGGACCTAAATATATAAATAATTAGGTAGTAGAGAATAGACAGTAATATTTGAGTCAAATTGACTGAATTTGACGGTAAATGACCGGTCATTTAAGGTTTATGACAATTGTGACTAGTCAGATTCAGTCATTTTACATCTCTACCGCGCGAGACATTTATTGTAATTTTTTGCTAACATTCAGAAATAAATAACACTTCTGTTACATTTTCTCGCGTTCTCATTTAGCCAATTGCGCGTTAGTTATCAATTTTAATTAATTAATTAATTTGCGAGACTGTTGAAGGTGTTTCCGTATTAGAAAAGTGGTGACAAGGTCAGTTGTAATTATGACTGGTTAGGTAATACGATTCTCGTCTAGGAGTCGAATTTCAGCGGTTTGCGTGTTTCACGAGTGAATGGTTTCGAACCTAATTAAGGAATGACGGATGGCAAAAAAATGATATTTTATGGGATATGCGGTTTCGTTGGCCGTGTTTAATTAAAATAAATAAATAGAACTCTTTGTGGATTTTTTTTTGCATTTCCCATGCTAAGATTATAAAGTTATTTCAGTGAAGGGAAAATTCGATACGGCGGGTGAGACACGCGGTGGCTTACAGGTCATAGCAACTAGTGTATCGAACCAGGAGACGCAGGTTAGTATCTTGCCCGCGGTCGAATTTTCCCTTTACAGTATAAATCGAAATTAGAATCTGAGAATCCTTACTAATATTATAAACGTGAAAGTTTGTGAGTATGGATCATGGATAGATTGAAGTTACTCCGTTCACGCCAGAACGGCTGAACGGATCTGGATAAACTTTGGCACACAGATAGTTTATAGCCTGAAATAAAACATAGGCTACTTTTTATCCAGGTCGGACCCAATCCTCCACGCAGACAAAGTCGCGAGCAGAAGCTAGTAAATCTATACTTATAATAAATCTGTAGAGAGGTCAATTCTGTACATGAAATATATTTCCAAAATAACTATCAGCGGGTGATTAGTGATCGATACTGACGCCAAAAATGCAATCAGTAAAATTTTTGTCTGTCTGTCTGTCTGTATGTTCGTTATAGAAACAAAAACCACTCGACGGATTTCAACGGAACTTGGTATAATTGTTCTTCATACTCCTGGGCAGGTTATAGTATACTTTTCATCACGCTACGATCAATAGGAGCAGAGCAGTGAAGGGAAATGTTGGGAAAATGAGTGATTCATGAGAAAGGTTTCAAGCTATAAAATATCATGCTACAACCCTTAGGAACGGGGTAACGCAGGTGAAACCGCAGGCGAAGAACTAGGGAACAAAGCAACTATTCCACGCGGACGAAGTCGCTGGCAAAAGCTAGTTATAAAATAAAACACAGGAGTCAGACCTACACTGGAGTGACGATTTAATCAGATTAACAATAGTATTAAATTGTTAAGCAATAGTGTTAATGACATCTAGTGATCCTAAGTACCTAAGCTAGAGTTCCTGGGTTCGATTGCTCGAGCAGAGTTATTGAGTTTTTCTATGAAATTGTCAGTCAGTTTAGATTTGTGCCCGGTTAATGGCAATAAGCTCGCTTCCTATCACATGGGACTAAAACATGAAATATTTATTAAAATATATTGGTACACCTCTGTCTAAACTTATTAGGAATACAGGCGTGATGGTATGTTCAAATAACAAGCTCTGAATAATAAAAAAAATATTTTTTTGGCAAATAGTTTAATTGTCGCATTGTTTTTGAGGGCCTCAAAAACATTATCGGTCTCATTTGAGTTTAATGTTGGTTTGTGGTAAAATATCTGTTAAGTTTTAAATCCCCAAAATTCAGCGTCACAAAATATGAGACACATATCACCATCAGCTGCGAGTTTAACCCCATAATGCCATTAAGAACTACAATAAACAAACCATAAAATTACCGTATCGTTCATCACTTAATACGTAAGTAGGTTTAACGAAGCGAGCTGTCGGGGGTTAGAGAACCCTTTAAAATTTTAACTTATGGTAAACACTGAGAAGATGTAAATGATTTCAAAACTAAGCCCATAATTATGTCCTATTAATCCTTTCTCAACTAGTTTACGCATGTCTGAACCAATTTTGATTAATTTTGGTATAGAGATAGATTACTGATACTTGAGAGAAGGATATAAGCCTTTTGTCTCAAAACGTCTTTTGGATTACGGGTGAATCTGCGGATAACGGCTAATATTATAAATTCCAACGTAAATCTGTTTGTTACATTGTCACGCCTAAACAGTTGTACTGATTTCGACAAATATTGCCAAGGAGATATATAGCATCCTAAAAAAGAACATGGGCTAACTTTTGTCTCAAAAAGAAATATGAGGGAAACAACACAGCAATAGTTATCTTACTTCCTACTTATACCCTTTATAAACCGAAAGTTTGTGAGGATGAATGTATTGGATGCTGGATAAAATGTGACACAGCTTATGCGTTATTCCAGGCTATAATCTATCTAGCCTGGAATAACGCATAAGCTATGTTTTATCCAGGTCGGACCCAATTCTGAAGTCTACGCAAAGTTGCGGGCATAAATGACGAAAAGTGACTAACATCAGACCGCTCCCAAATTTCTGCATAAAGTAGGTACCGATGTATTAACAATAAACTGAAAAAAAAATTGAGTTGCTTTTCACACGTGATAAAATGAGATATTCTATTCTTAGCAAAATACCACACAAAACAATATACTAAAAAATGTCTTGTCCACATTACTTGCAACCCCATATTTTAACTCGGCTATTTTAAGACAAATTATTTTTATCCAACCCGTGGAAAAAATATTTTTATCCTTAATAAAACAACCCGTGGCATGAATTTGTTACACTTTTGACTAACAATGTTTTTTTATGCAAGCTGCAAGTTATTACGGTAATTAGATGACAAAGGGTTGTGATTGATGTTAATATTGAACAAACGTGAAGTTTGGTGAAAGTTGAAGCTATTATATGCATGGAGTTTCTTGCCGGCTCTTCTCCATAGAACCCACTTTTGGAATCGTGCAATTAGTTTTGACGGTTTTAGATACCTGTGGTCTAATTAAAATAAAATATTTTGACTTATTCTATTAAAAATTAGAACGTTTTTTGTGCCTATTGTGATTATTTTTTTTATGAGATAGGGGGCCAAACAAGTAGATGCATCACCTGATGGTAAGCGATTACCGCCGCCCATGGACACCCGCAGCACCAGAGTAGTGACAAGTGCGTTGCCCGCCTTTTAAAAGGGGATTGGGCCTCCGGTAACCTCACTCACTCGGCGAAACAAAACGCCAGTTTTCTGTAAGGCCGTGGTATCACTCCGGTCGAGCCGGCCCATTCATGCCGAGGCATGGCTCTCCCAGAGGCATGGCGTTAAATTTATTTGGCAAATGTGATTGTGTGAACCGATTTATATGTTTCCTTTTTTAATTAACATACCACCACGCATTCACGCCAGTATTCCCCAAAGGGTTAGGCAGAGGCGTAGTGCTACTGATGTAGGTACCCCCTCAGTTCGCCGGTATGTTTAGATCCTATATAATAGAGGGCGAGATTATTGCCATTAATCGGGCACCAATCCCAAACTCCGAGCAGCTACTGAGAATTTCATAGAAAAACCAAACAAAACTTTGTTCGACCTGGGAATCGGATCTAGGACCTCTAGCGTCGCAGTCACGCTCAGGACCTCTAGGCTAATGAAGCAGTTACTTCTGTTCTTTATACTAAATTTCATTAAAATTGGTTTAGCGGTAAAAACATAACAATACAAAAATCCCTATTTCAGTGTGTAATATCCGCGTGTGCCGAAAATAAGCAGACAGATAGTTACTTTCGCATATAAAATATTAACTAGTATGGATTATCTTTAAACTATATAATGTCACTTATACCATTAAATTGTCGCCCTTACAGGTGATACATCTCATTAGTCTAGTGGTCCCAAGTGAGACCGCTACACTAGAGGTCCTGGGTTCGATCCCCAGGTCGAGCAAAGTGTTATTGGGTTTTCTATGAAATTCTCAGTAGCAGCTCGGAGTCTGGATTTGTGGCCGGTTAATGGCTATAGGCTCGCCCCCTATAACATGGGACATAAACATACCGGCGAACTGTGGGTGTACATTAAGTACACCTCTGCCTAACCCTTTGGGGAATACAGGCGTGATGGTATGTTATGTTATAAAATATTAACTAGTACGGATTATCTTTAAAATATATAATGTCATTGGGATTATCCTTTAATAATGTTCTGTAAATTACATAATATAAAATATTGTGCTCTTTTTCTATCAGGAATTTACGATTCTTGAGAATAATAATAAGTCCCTTATCCATCTCCTATGAGTCTACCCCAATTTAACACAAACTCTGTCTGACAATCTTATAAAAAAACCCTCCCCATCACCCGATTGGTATGGTAATAGAGTCAAATAAAATATCTTTTGCCACCCCATAAAATGGAATAACAAGATTACCCTAAAATATCTCAGAAATTCCGCCCTAACGAAGGGTTTGATAAAGTTATGGGACCAGTGATTGTTACGCTACAGTGCGCGATGAAATTGTGTATATTTTTAGGTTAGGTGTTTGATTTGACTGCCTCATTAGTCTAGAAAGGAAAGAAGAAGAAAGAAAAATACGTTTATTGAGATAAGGTCCGTACAACATACGGATAAAAATGAAAAATGGACACAATATAAAACAATGTCATCAGAATTGGGACTGTCTAGTGACCGCTACGCTAGAGGTCCTGGGTTTCATTCGGCCGAACAAAGTGATATTGCGTTCTTCTATGAAATTCTTAGTAACAGCTCGGAATGTAAATATTTGCCCGGTTAATCACAATACTCGCCCCCTATTACATGGGACCTAAACTCTGGCGACCTCTGAGTGTACAATAGTACACATCTGCCTGCTACAATACTAATACAGGCGTGATCGTATATTATGTTACTAGCTTCTGCCCGCGACTTTGTCTGCGTGGGCTTCAGGGGTCGTATTATGATGTCTTAACGCCATCATTTTTAGGTTGTAAGAAAGAGATGACGCTATAATATGTAGAGCGGCATCTCTTTCTCACAACGTAAAAATGATGGCGTTAACACGTTATAATACGGCCCCTGGATTGGGTTCGAAAAGTAGCCTATGTGTTATTCCAGGCTATAATCTATCTGTGTGCCAATTTTTATCCAGATCTGTTCAGCCGTTCTGGCGTGAAAAAGTAACAAACATCCATACATCCACACATCAATACTCACAAACTTTCACGTTTATAATATTAGTAGTAAGGATTACATCTGTAATATGCCTTATACTGTGTACTATAAACGCGGGAGAGCCATGCTTCGGCCCGAATGGGCAGCCTGGCAGAAAACCGGCGTCAAACAACGCTAACCTTGTGTTTCGCCGAGTGAGTGAGGTTACCGGAGGTTCAATCCCCTTTTAAAAGACGGGCAACGTACTTATTACTCCTCTGGTGTTGCGGGTGGCCATGGGCGCGGTAATCCCTTACCATCAGGCGATCCGTCTGCTCGTTTGTCCCCCTATCCCATAAAAAAAAACTCAGTAAGTACCTTTTGGTTTAGTTGCTAGCCGTGCAATAAAAGGCCAAAAATTTCGTGGTGTAATGTATATTTTCTCTCAGTATATCTTCGAGTACTTCACCAGTAATATATATCGACACTGAATCACGACACAAGAATGCGTATCGAATTGAGACCGTGAGTTTCGTGAGGGGAGTGTTGCACACTTACAAACTAACTTTATTATGAGTGTGAAGAATTGAGTGTCGGTTTATCGAAGAAATGTACTTTTATTGTTGTTGATAACAGTTTAATACATAGGTACATACGTAGGCTGTTCCAAAAGTTTTGCTGAAAATACATGCTATTAGAGTTAACACGCTTAATATGCGCCTGTGGGTCTTCCCCGATAGATATAATCTGGGTGTCTTTAAATCACGAGTGAATCGATTTCTTCTAGGCAAGCGGGCTCCATCGTAGATCGCAGTATCGCTTAACATCAGGCGAACTGGCGGTCAAGCGTAAGCCTATCACGATTAAGAAAAACACACACGTTTGCATACGAATAAACTGATTACTAAAATTTATCTTATCATTTATTTTTTTGTCACAGAAGTATAAGCCCCATCGCTAGCACTTAATTCTTCCTCAGTTGTGAATTTTTACCCTTATAACTGACTCTTCATCAATCAATAGGGAAGCGCCCAAAATCAATCAATTAGACCATATACAGGTACTTTTGAAATGTCAAAACTACATGCACGGTTCCAAATAGTAGGTCTTATGGAGAAGAGCCGGCAAGAAACTCCATAGATACTCTTTTAAATAAATAATTGATGTTTACATATTTTTTATTCTATCAATGTGAGTATTGTGGAGTTTGATGTGAGTGATAAAAGTAGGTAAGGGCTGTAGTGAGGGTATTCCAATCATCAAAAACCCACAGTTCGGATTTTTACCCGATTAACTGCTCAAAAGTCGAAATTCCGGGCAGCTACTGTTAGAAAAGCTCAAACAAATCAAACAACTGGGCATTGAACCTAGGACCTCTAGCAAAGTAATAACGTTATCTTATTAAAAAAACAACTAGACTAATGGTATGATGAGGCATATACAATCAGATGGCTCTTTTGCCGATAGAATCCATAAAGAAAAATACACCGCCATTCTTGGAACACATAACACCATTTCCGCACAACTTCTCACCTCAACTTTTTATCTTTTATAAAAGGTAGGGATTGCAAAGGTAACTAATAAAATTAAATTTTATCGGCTCTCTCCAGTATCCGGTTACTGTGTGCGAGATAAAATGTATTTGCTATGTGCGATTTTTCTCAGAAACGCAATATTGCAGCTTGTGGTTTCATTAGATGCTAATACGATAACGTAAATTCACTTTAATGCTATAGATTCCTTTAAACACTTGACTTTCTTCTTATTAATATACACAAGAATACGCCTGATGGTAAGCGGCAATCGCAGCGTATACCAGTAACACCAGTAGTATTGCTAGCTTGTTGTCATCTTGAATTCATCATCATAATCATCGAACGAGCTTGCTCGGTGGTAGGACCTCTTGGAGTCTGACTGTCTGGCGACCACTCTCTTACGTCAGAGGCTAACATCTTTATGTCGTGAAGCACCTTGGTGTGTGTTTCGACTTTTGCCAGATCCCCTCGGTTGCTGAGACTCTGGCAGTTTGTTGTCCGTAGGGGCTCTTAAAGGTTGGCAACGCATCAGCAACTCCTGTAGTGTTGCAGGTGTTTAGGCGACGATGACTTCTTTCCACCAGGTGGCTCGTCAGCTCGTTTGTCGACTTAATCTATAAAAAAACCATATAGATACTGTCACACTGCTGGGCATGGGTCTCTCAGAGTGAGAGGGATTAGGCTATAGTCCACCACGCTAGCCTACTGCGGGTTGACAGACTTCACACGCCTTTGAGAAAATCTCTCAGGCGTGTAGGTTTCCACACGACCTCAGGAGACCTCAATTGGTTAATCTTATTACCCCAATAATATCACTGGGTACATTACCCTTCAAACCGGGACACAATAATGTTACCACATTATTGGTTAGCAACAGGATATTTGTCAATGCGGTGATACCAACCCAAAAGAACTCATTAGTAGGGTAACCACTTCTAACATTGGTTTTCGCAATATTCACATCAACAAATTGTATAGTTTCGCAATACAATAGGAAGATAGATGTACTTTACATAAGTTATTAGGGGAAGAGAAAAGCTAGATACGCAGTTGGTAGTTAGTTTTCCACTTAACCTTACCTACATCATAAATTATAGCTACTTTCTCGAGAATTTTGATTCTAAGTAGATAGACTCAAAAGACACGCTATGTTTAACTTTGCCTATAAGTTCTTGGATAAAGAATATGGTGATATGTAATGATATAAATAGAAATAATTTACTGAAATAAGACTACGTTTTACGAATTTCAACGCGTTGTGTTTATTTAATTCCCGACGTTTAGGATCCGTTACAGCATCCAACGTCTTTCTCGCACAGGGGTAGGCAGAAACTATAGACCGCAACTTGCAACTGCAAGACCGAAGGATACGGTGAGCTCGTTCTGCGAGAATCGGATCGCCAATAATTAACAAAAATGTAAGGTAGCTGTTAGTAATTGTAACATTAAGACGTCCAACAACTAAGTCTACCCGTGACCATGGATGCTGTAAAGGATCCGAAACGTCGGGAATCAAATAATATCGATACAACGCGATAAAATCCCTAAAAAAGTAGTTTTATTTCAATGTCTAATATTCACGTAAGGGTCAGAAACCAGTAAGATCGGCAACACTGGCGGAATACGGAAGAGCCCTCCACTCAACAGCGGATCAGTGAATAGATAGATAGAGATTGTTCTTATAATATTTCACACAATTTACTCTCAGTAGGGGACACCTCAAACCCCTCCTAAAACAGTTTTTACACCCGCATAACCTAAAAACGAGTTAAATAACCTTAATTATAACAAATGGTACTCATTCATTATACCTATCTCTGTCTAATTAATATACGTGTGAAAGGGACGGATGCAGTTTCGTGGGAAAGAATGCATAGAGCATATTTATTGCACTTTGTTTATATAATAGTGCTTAGTTAACAAGAAATTAGAGTCAATTGAGTCGTTTTGTTTTGAATACGGAGTGTTTAGGTTGCAATGTTAAGAGCGCTGCGTGTGCGCTGTATGCGCCTGCGCTTGACGTTTTGGAGATGGTGATGAAAAGCTTGAGAATATAAGTAGGTTCTTTATGTTTTATTATATTAAGGTTCCGGCTAGGGTTGCCAACTCGTTGTCTGTCAAAAATAGTAATTCTGAAATTATTACCCTTAAAATATAGTAGATAACGAAAACCTAGGTAACTACTTTATTTCTTAAAAGAATATTTTTTGCTACTTTTAGCCGATTGACTAATGAGTCAATCGGCTAAAAGTAGCAAAAAATATTCTATAGACTAATGAGTCTAGTGGGCCCAAGCGCGAGAGCTACGCTAGAGGTTCTGGGTTCGATCCCCAGGTCGAGCAAGTGTTATTGGGTTTTTCCATGAAATTCTCAGTAGCAGCTCGGGGTCTGGATTTGTGTCCGGTTAATGGCAATAGGCTCGCCCCTTATTACATGGGACACCCATGTTGACCCATGACGATATGTTTAGGACATACCATGAACTGTGGGTGTACATTAGTACACCTCTGCCTAACCCTTCGGGGAATACAGGCGTGATGATGATGGTATGTATGTAAAAAATAAGCTAAAATTTCTTAACACTAATACACCATGATACTATAAAAAAGTGGGGCCACGTTTTAAAAAAATAACTAAAAAGTTATGTACCTATGATAAAATGATGTCAAAAGTCTTCCGATTATTACGAAACGCCGCGCGACAGTAACAAGCTAATTATCATAGATGCCAACGATATTAAATTATCTAATTCAGCATTTCCCAAACTATGGGTCACGACTCACTGTTGGGCCCTGAAAAATAATCAAGGTATATAGTCCTTCATTCATTTGGTTACATGTCTTTTTCTTCATGACAGCAATAGATCAGTCCCCAATTTCGAAGGTTTTATGAGATTTATGTTTATCGTGGGAGAGCCATGCTTCGGCACGAATGGGCCGGTCCGACCGGAGTGATACCACGGCCTTACAGAAAACCGACGTGAAACAGCGCTTACGTTGTGTTTCGCCGAGTGACTGAAGAAACCGGAGGCGCAATCCTCTTTTAAAAGGCCGGCAACACACTTGTGACTCCTCTGGTGTTGCGGGTGTCCACGGGCGGCGGTAATAGCTTACCATCAGGCGATCCGTCTGCTCGTTTGCATAAAAAAAGATGAATCGCGGTAAAGGCAACTTCGGGAACCACTGTGCTAATCAATAGGACTTTGGAAGTGACCATCAATCGATTGCCATAAAAATAAAGATATCGGCTCCCCCATGAGACACACAAGCGATCAATTAGCTAGCTTCATGGGGAGATTGAAGGGTGGGTCTATTGAGGGGGTCCGTTGTAAGAATTCATTTTGTATGGTTTTGATATTTGGGAATTATTCATTGATTTTTCGGAGCAATTTTACTTTTTTACACTGAACCCACTTAGAAAGAAAGAAGAAAGAAAGGCTAGATAATAAATTATTTTGATTAAAGAACATAACGACCGAAGACCTACTCGTATCACGAAGTTTTTACTTCATTTGACAAGGTTTCCTTTTTTTAACAGTTTCAAATTTGTGTCAGTCTTTTATTTCTGTCAAATCTGTCAATCCGTTCCCGATACAAAATGTATGAGAAAACAATTTTGTTCATAATTGTCTTTTTCGTGAATTTTTTCGATGTTTTAATAGTTATTCTGCTATTCGGGAAGGAGACAAATCCAACAAAACAAAGATCATAAAAATCGGTTCAGCCGATCTCGATTTATAAGTGTTAGAACAAACCTGACATTGATTTATATATTTATAAGAAGATACTAGCGACTCGCCCGCGGTTACACCCGTGTTGCCCCATTCCTAAGAGTCGTAGCGTAATGTTAAACAGCTTAAAACCTTCCTCTTGAATCACTCTATCTATTAAAAAAAACCGCTTCAAAATCCGTTGCGTAGTTTTAAAGATTTAAGCATACATAGGGACGGACAGACAGCGACAGCGACTTTGTTTCATACTATGTAGTGATAAAATATATAGAAGGACAATAACTATACTATAAAATGCGGTTAGAGAACTTCCTCGTTATTAAAAGTCATAATTAATAGTCTAACCAAGGTGACTAACCAAGGTGTGGTTACTTAAGTTGCAGATGTTGTATTTACTATTAAAATTAAATATTTACGTGTGACGGACCGTTGACGAGGCCTGACGACCTCTTGAATACAAGTAGTTGCGATAATACTGTGTGAGAGACTTCGCTAAGTTCTAACTCTGTTGAAAGATTATTCCTTAAGTAATGTACAGTACGCGCGACATAACTTGGCCGGACTGAAGTTAGCTGTTTGTCAGTTTTTGGTTGCGCAGTACACAATTTTTAACGTAAACAATCCACTGCGCATTAAAACGGCGAACTTCACTCCGGCCAACTTATGCCGTGCGTACTGTATCGTCTATAATACTCCATATAACACCCATCACGCCTGTATTTCTAGAAGGGTTAGGCAGAGATTTACAAATGTACACCCTTCGTCGGTATGTTTAGTTCCCATGTAATAGGGGACGAGCCTATTGCCATTAACACAAATCTAAACTGCTGAGTAGCTACGGAGAATTTCACAGCAAAACACTTTGCTCGTCCTGGGAATCGAACCCAGGACCTCTAGCGTAGCAGGAGTTTTAGATTCATGCCCGTTTAATTGCAATAGGCTTGCCTTTTATTACATGGGACTTAAACGATGAACTGTGGGTGGTACGCCTCTGCCTAACCCTTCGAGGCGTGATGGTATGTTATGTTACGATTACGAGTGAATCAGTTTCTTCTAGGCAAGCGCGCTCCATTGTAGATCGCAGTTTCGCTTAACATCAGGCGAACTGGCGGTCAACCGTAAGCCTATCACGAATAAAAAAAAACGTATATTAAAGAAATGACTGCCTCATTAGTCTAGTGGTCCCAAGCGCGACTGCTACACTAGAGGCCCTGGGTTCGATTCCCAGGTCGAGCAAAGTGTTATTGGGTTTTTCTATGTAAATTGTCAGTAGCAGCTCGGAGTCTGGATTTGTGCCCGGTGAATGGCTATAGGCTCGTCCCCTATAACATGGGACCTAAACATGTGACCACGGCGAACAGTGGGTGTACATTAAGTACGCTTCTGTCTAACCCTTCGGGGAATACAGGCGTGATGGTATGTATGGTATGTATATTAAAAAAAGTCCATAATCAGTTTCCTCTGCAAGTTCCCGCCAACAACTTGACCCCTGGCCTCTTGTAACAGCCGCTGGTAACGGTCCCCACATCCAATGACGTCTGCCATACGGGAATTTGTGTTTATTTGAACCATCGTACTATTTAGACAGTTATTCTGAGGTGCCGGTTAAATAAATATCTGTATCCAGTCACATAGCGGCGGTAGCCTAATGGCTAGGGCGTCAGACTTGTAATCATGTGGTGGCTAGTTCGAGACCCACTCATTGCACTACCGACGTGAATCTACTCGGAACAAGCATTTAGCTTAGCACGAGGGGTTAACAAGAATACTAGTAATGTGCGACCCACATTGCTAGCTTAAAAAAAGAAAAAAACACACTCGGCTTTAACTGTGAATAACAGCAGTATTGAAAGAGGCATCTTCACAACCCATTGCGTTCACAAATTGCATTAAGAGTCCGGCGGACCGAATTTCTCTTACAAACGTAATACCGAAATAAATCGTAATTCAAACACAATTTAATCAAATTCTGTTATTATTCAGATTTCGATACCCCTAATCTAGGTTCCTATTCTACCATTTCGTCCAAAATACTTCACGGTAAATAAATGAAAGCGAATGCAATTTTTGATAACATTACCTACCCAGTTTGGAACGATTTTCCTGTCTTTTATTTCCAATGGAGTAGTAGTAGACGAAATACATAGTACCGCAGGAACCTAGATTAACGATATCCAAATCAGAATAATAACTTAATTTGATAGAATATTGTCTGGATTACGATTTATTTCGGTATTACGGTTTTTGTGGGCAATTCCAGCTCCGCCGGACCCTTAAGCTATTTCTAAATATTTCTTGCTGGAAGGGTGCTTTTATTCTGTTGACGATTTCAAATTTCGGTATTATATTTTAATTAATTATCTGTATTGACAAGCTTATAATTTAATTAATTCAAAAATTCCGACTTGCCTGTGTCATGTCATTTTTTTTAATAACCTCTTTCACCTTAAATATTATTATAATGCATTGATTTTTATTATAGAACCGTTATTGAACTTATTATTTTCGTTTACATATATTTTAAATGTCAAATTATATTGTTAATTTTATTATGTTTAACTGTAATAATTGTGTAAAACATTCAAATGCGATTGTAAAATTGTTTTATGAATAAATTAATGAATAGCTTACCCTTAACCAAATTCAGAGTAATCCATTAAAACTATTGGCTATGTCAATCTGCGGGTACGCGCAATTTATATCAACTGTTAGGGTCAGCCAAATATTTTTAAATTGAGATGTGTCACGGATATTTGCCCCCATACCAATTTAATTGAATTTTGCTCAATTTATGCCGAAGTGAGCGACACTAGAGGGTGTGCAGAACAGTATATTTTGATACTCCACTTGCAAATATCAAGATATTATATTCCACCCCTATATCGTCGGAAGGGCTAACCCTTCAGGCAGAGGTGTAGTATTGTACATCCATGTAGCCAGTATGTTTTAGGTCCTATGTAATAAGAGGCGAGCCTATTGGTAAGACTCATGGCAGTTTGTTTTATTTATAAACAAACAATAATAACATATATTTTTAACAAGTGTTGCCTGGTACAAAAATATAATAGGAACTGGTTCTCACTCCCGCAAAAGTAGAAGCACACACCAAGGTGCTTCACGACAGTCTCCGACGTAATGGTCGCCAGCCAGTTCTTGCCTCTTACGATATGCCTTTCTGAATGGCGGTGGGGAATAGTATTCTAACTGTAAATAAAATAAAATTGAATAATATATAATAATATATATGGATATAATAACATTTAGTCACGAGTCCCACTCGACCACATGTCAAGATATACTGGACACAAATATACAAGCCAATTGGGGTCTATTTGTCTATGGAACTATAGAAACTCGATTGTGATTCATTTGTTTATTTAAAATTTTAAATAAAATACCTAATTCTGTTTTTAAAAATGTGCGTTCTTTTAAGGCTAAGCGATGATGTAATGTCACGTGTTTTTTTTTTAATTTGAATGCAAACAAAACGTTAATGTATAATTAAATAGTAGAAAAATATTTTTCGGATGACGCATACTTTAAAATGGACATTCAATACAAATTAATCATTATCTATTTAAAATTGTTTATATAGGTAAGACTAATAGACTATTATGAATAATATTAATTAATATTATTCAAACGCATAAATTAAAATTACAGAAAGAAATTAGAATCTATTCCGAAATGTATTCACTGTCAGATCTAACCGACTTTTAAGTCTAAAGGGCTCCCTTAGTCTGTGTTATCCATTACAGTCCTGTATTCTAATCAAGTACATCCATAAACTGTTTCATCGACCCATCTCGTTGCTGGCGCCTATTCATAACAAATCTATATATCGAATATTTCACTTGTTCAACCAGCCGTTTTAAGTTCATCATCATTATTAGCCTATATCAGTCCATTGCTGAACTTACGTCTCCCCTAATGTGCGTAGTTTATTCTCTTGCCTTACTTTATTATAATTCTCACATGCAAGTATTGACGAATACTTTTTCCTTTTATTTCCTCAAGAATTGTGTGTTTCCTGGAAATTAAATTAAAACGAGAAAATCTCGATCAAAATCACTAAAGCGATTTCAAATCGAGAACATATAGTATGTAGAATCGTGAACAGCAATTTTCACCAATAGTTCTAATTGTCATCAATGAGTTGTGTACACCATACTGTTGGTCAACGGGTTGTTTTGCGCTAATTGAGTTTGGAACCCATGAGGTCAGAGGGCCAAGTGTGGGTTTCATTTCACGGACTGGATTTCTCGCATCGACCGCGTTTGGCACGCTGATTGGCGATTTCGGTGACCTTCACCATTCTCCACCAATCAGAGAGCCGAACGCAGTCGATGCGTTGAATCGAGTCGGTGAAATGAGACTCATACTATGCCCTCAGTAAGGCCTTGACCATGGGACGATGGTGATATTTGATTCGTTCAACAATTACTTCCTAGTAGTCAACTATGGGTGTAGATTAGAGTACGCTTCTGCCAAACCCTTCGGGGAATATACGCGTGATAGTATGTTATTAAGCATAAAGTTATACGTAATGTCATCTCAATTACAGGACAACCGACAAATGGACAGACCGACAAGAATACTAATAATGTTCGACCCACATTGATAGTAAGCTTTTGAAAAAAAAAAAGACGTGTGGCACTTCTGGCCTGCCGCGATAAAGCTATTGCATAGCGTTTTTTATCAACTTATGTAATACAACCAATGCCACCTAAAGGCGGGTTGCTGAACTAAAGAGACAAGCGTGTTAGGTTTTTTCGTTACGGAATTTCTGGATTCGGTCCCCACGCTCAAGGCCCGCGATAGAAGCTATGCAATAGCTTAAAAATGGTCATTCCCACTTTTTTTTTTATAATCACAATGTTTTTATATTAAAGCTTACTAGCAGTGTGGGTCGCAGATTACTAGTAATAATGTCACTTTTTTATTTAATTTAAATTAATTTCAATAACATTTTTTATAATTTAAATATTATTTTGTTTCAGGTATGTTTAGTAACAATAATCGAATAATTGAAAAGCAGCAAAAACTATTTTTAAATTCAGGAAAAAGATTTTGCATAGGTATGTTTTTTACTTCTTACTTTGTACTTCGATATAGCTAACTCGAGCTTCATTGTTATTTTAGCTTTTTTTATGGGATAGGGGGAAAAGAGCAGACAGCAGTTATTGTAAGCGATTACCGCCGCCCGCCCATGGACACCTGCAATACCAGGGGAGTCACAAGTGCGTTGCCGGCCTTTTAAAAGGGGATTGGGCCTCCGGTATCGTCACTCACTCGGCGAATCACAACGTAAGCGTTGTTTGACGCCGGTTTTCTGTGAGGCCGTGGTATCACTCCGGTCGAGCCGGCCCATTCGTGCCGAAGCATGGCTCGCCCACGTTAAAAGTTTAGTGAAGGAAAAATTCGACTGCGGGCTGGATTCGAACCTGCGTCTTCTGACGCTATGACCAAGTAAGCCACTGCGAGTCCCACCCGCCAGGTCAAAATTTGCCTTCACATTCTGAATTTACGTCTTTAAGGTGACGCTTAGCGTCATTGGTCTGACAAGCGTGAATACCGAGTAAGGCCAAGGGTTCCATACCCAGGTTTAGCGAATTTGTTATTAAAATTCTCGGTAGCAGTTTGGAACTGTACTATAAAATGACGCCGCGGCAAGCTTATAGATTATAGCGAAGGAATAAGGGAATTCCGTGGCCATAGGAGTGATTTTTGAGTATCATATATAAGAGAATTTCTTTCGTGGGAGAGCCATGCTTCGGCACGAATGAGCCGGCTCGACTGCAGTGATACCGCAGAAAACCGGCGTCAAACAATGCTTACGTTGTGTTTCGCCGAGTGAGTGAGGTTACCGGAGGCCCAATCACTCGGGCAACGCACTTGTCACTCCTCTGGTGTTGCGAGTGTCTATGGGCGGCGGTAATAGCTTACCATCAGGCGACACGTCTGCTCGTTTGTCCCCCTATCCCATATAAAAATGAAGTGTTAGAAGAGGTCGCCCTAGAAGGACGTACATGGATCTTATTAGATAGATAGATAGAGTAGATAGAGTATTCTTCATTGCACACCAAAAAACTAATGTAAAGTAAAATTTTCTAAGTCATAGAAAGGTACAAAGGGCGGTCTTATCGCTAATAGCGATCTCTTACAGACAACCTTTGGATGGACTTGTGAGAAAAGGAAAGGCGAATACTAAGGTAGTCTGGGGTACTTAGAAAGAAACAATTTATTGGCGAAGTTCTTCAAAAAGGTAAGGTCCGTAGTACTCGCAGCATGAGAACATGTGTGAATGTAGAAGAAGCAAACGAAGCATGCAAGAATCGAAGCAAGTGGCGTTCTACAGTTTTTGCCTACCGCTGTCGGAGAAAGGCGTGATTGTATGTACCTATGTATACAAGATTTTTGATATACTGGTGTAGGTCTGGCGTTCAATGAGATAAATTCACAGCAAATATATTATAACTTGATACTGTATAACTTGCACTAATGTACAACAAATCAACTCCAATGAAGCTTATTGAATGGTTAGTTCCGCGTTCCTGATGCGCCTGAGTCACTCTCAGCACACAAACATGTCTATTTTGTTAGCTATGTATGTAATCTTGCGCCCATGTATGGTGAGGTTAAGTAAATAATACGTAATTATACATACATACCATCACGCCTGTATTGCCCGAAGGGTTGGACAGAGGTGTACTAAAGTAACACCCACAGTTCGCCGGTATGTTTAGGTGTTATGTAATAGGGGCGAGCCTATCAAAACTCCGTGCTGCGGCTGAGAAATGTGGAATGCGCTTCCCGAGTGGGTCTACCCCGATAGATATAATCTGGGTGTCTTTAAATCAAGAGTGAATCGGTTTCTTCTAGACAAGCGCGCTCTATTGTAGATCACAGTGTCGCTTAACATCAAGCGAAAAGGCGGTCAAGCATAAGCCTATCATGAAAAAAATAATAATTTCATAGAATAACCCAATACAATTTTGCTCGACCTGGGAATCGAACTCAGGACCTTTACTCTAGCAGTTGAGCTTAGTACCACTAGAATAATGAAGCAGTCAAATCACACAACTCTGCCAAACCCTTTGTATTCATTCTGTTGGTAGATTGTAGATCTTTCAAAATCTGTGATATATTATTTGACGCAGTTGTAGGCACTTACTATTCTTACTAGTACAAGTGTGTAACTAAAGATGGTGAAAGTACTTACTTGTAGGCTGTATTATCTTTGGTAATTAATAAGGAGTTTCTCTCATCATGAGATCACTCTTGTAAGTGTTAATGCGTTTCGGCACTTTCGTTTCAAGAGCTTTATTTGCTCGCCTTACTTTCATTAAGGTGGGTAGAACAAAAGATGGTTTTGAACGTGATGTTCAGGCTCTTTATGACATGAAAAACCAGATCAATTAAGCCATACCTACATTGAAATCATTAGTTACATAAAGGAGTGTCTATGGAGTTTCTTGCCGGTATAGAACTGATTATTTGGAACCATCATCCTACGAGCTATATTGGAGTCGGCTTCCAGTCTAACCAGCAGGCCTACTCTTGAAAACAATACAATACCAATCCAAACGTGATCCGATTCCAATGTCAATTTGGCTATCGGGCGATTTCGTACTCTTGAACACAAATCCGTTAACCTTGTATCAGCATCCTGATTGGCCAATGGTTGGGTCGTTTCCCAATCCTATTTAGTTCACTCAATCACCGCGCAATATTGAAACAATTTGGCGCTAGTCTCGGATTCAATAGTACGAAACTTGACGAAACGGCACAATTCCAATATCGATGTATCGAAATTGAGTTCAAGAGTAAGCCCCCAGTTGATCGGCTTAGTTATTACTTAGGCACGAGCCCCTCTATGCCCCGATTATTTAGAACCATGCAATAGTTTTTGACGTTTCAAAAGTAAGTACCTATTGATATTCCAGGGTTCTTGAAAAAATATTCCCACATTCTATAGTTAAGTGGTTCTACTTGAAACTCAGATATTTTGGTGAGTTCAATGAACGCAAATTAACAAAAGAAGTGTTACAAATACACACAATAATACAAAACGTACTTGACAAATGCTATCGTACCTAGTTGCTAGGAGAAAGAACCTTTTTACTTCAGATAACAGGAAAAATGCAATATTATAAAAACCAAAACAATTAAAATTTACTGTTTGTCACGCGAAGTGAATTCATTCAAACGCATTCAAAGTTCGAACGCAAACAGCCATCTTTGTTTTCAATGCGCGCGCATTTTTGTTCAAACGTCACAAGATTTATGATCCACTTCCGATGCGTTTAGTTTTTTCTACTATTTTTTTAAATGAAATATTTCATTCTAAATGTGTAACACGAAGGTTTGGTTTGTAATTTATTTATTTGTTTTGATTTATTTTTTGGTACTTACATGAATAAAAGATAGCTGCTAAGATACCTATTAAGATCGCAAGCATTGGAATGAGCCGTCTTTCAGATTACTGATAATAAAAAAAAATTGAATTGAAAAAGAAAATTGCTGTGTATTACCTTCTATCTACCTAATATTTTGTAGCGTTAGCAAAAGATTGTAGCGTTGGAAATTGACTTGATCACGTGTTAACTGTCAATTCTGGGCAGAGGTGTAATAATGTACACCTATAATTCGTTGTTATAGACGTCTTCAACACCAGAGGTGTCATCGCGCGTTGCTGACCCTGTAAAAACCTTTGTTTTCTTTTGTTTTCGAGTACAAGCAGTTAAAAAGTGACATCGATTCATGGTGGACATTCCGAAAACCCGAACGACACCGCGCTTTTATCATGCGTACCGCTGAAATGTGGAATGCGCTTCCCGAGTGGGTCTTCCCCTAATAGTTATAATCTGGGTGTCTTTAAATCACGAGTGAATCGGTTTCTTCTCGGCAAGCGCGCTCCATCGTAGATCGTAGTGTCGCTTAACATCAGTCGAACTGGCGGTCAAGCGTACCTAAGTCAGAATGAAGAAAAAAAGAAAAATAGTTAATACTTACTTATTTATCTGTAGACTTTGCAGTTAATTACTGTAATTAAACAATAAGGTGCCTTATCGTGTAGGTCATAAGTGTCACACTATTAGTGTTACTTTTCACCTTGTACCTAGCACTAACACATTTATCCCTGATCTCGATAATCACACCACTTTAGTTAGAACGTAAATAACAAAACATAACATACCATCACGCCTGTATTCCCCGAAGGTATTAGGCAGAGGCGTACACCCACATTTCTCCAGTATGTTGCCGTTAACCGGGCACAAATCAAGCTGCTACTGCGAATTTCATAGAAAAACACTGTCCGATCTGGGAATCGAACTTAGAACCTCTAGCGTAGCAGTCGCGCTTGGGATCACTAGGCTAATGTGATGAGGCAGTTGTGCTATCTGCTTGGCGATATTAACTTTTATAACATAATTATAATAAGCGGGTGTCGGACTTGCGATCATTTGGTTGTTAGTTCGAAACCCACCCATTGCACTACCGACGTGAACCCACTCGTAACACAAGTATTTAGCTTAGCACGAGGGGTTGACAAGAATACTAGTAATGTGTGACCCACATTGCTAGTAAGCATATTATTTACCTATTGTGTTCCGGTTTGAAGGGCAATGTAGCCAGTGACATTACTGGGCAAATGAGACTTAACAACTGAGGTGTTAAGATGACAACGCGCAAGTGATACCACTGGTGTTGCTGACGCTGTAGGCTGCTTACCACTTACCATCAGGTGGCCTGTATGCTTGTTTGTCATCTCAAAACTCATTATGTATACAACCTAGCTGATATAAATCACGTTATTTTTTTTAATAAAAAGCGGATTGTAGTCTCTGTATTAGAACCGTGATGATGTGTCATGAATCGAAATTAACAATCGATTTGGTCTCGCATCACTGCATCGAGTCACAATGATTCGATTGATATGCAAATCACCGTTTAGTGGATATTAACATAAAGTTATTTTTATTTATGTAGTTTAGTATATATTTGACAAGGTTGGTGGCAAATTATGTAAAGAATGTTCCTTGTTTATGGGCTTGGGAATATTTTATTATTCTATTATTAGCTGTTGCCAGCAGTTTAACTCACGTCTCAAAAACATTAACATACTATAAGTCTGATTTTAGGCGGCGTATCAACATGAAACATACACCAGATGTTAAGTTAGACCTTTAGCAATACATCGGTGAAAACTGCATTCAATTCCAAGCAGTAGTTTTTGCGTGATGCGCGTACAAACATACAGACAGACAGACAAAAATTCTAAAAATGGTTATTTTGGCTTCGGTTGCTCTAATAAAGACCCCTCATATTATTTTTTATTTAATATCTAAAAAGTACACACCTCGGTCTGTTACAATTTTAATATAGGTATAAACAACGGATTATCACGCTTGTATTCTCTGAATGTTTGGGCAGAGGTGTACTCATAAAGGTACACCCGGTTCGATGGTATTTTTAGGTCCCATCTAATAAAATTTATAGGCGAAATATGAAAGTACATTACTATAACTCTGCCTAGCATTTCCAGGAATACAAGCGTGATGGCAGATATACGAGTTTGTCTCAGGGTAATTTGGCCTGAAATCGAGTTCTGCCGGTAACATATAGGTAAATCCTACTAATATTATAAACGTGCAAGTTTGTGAGGATGTATGTATGTTTGTTACTCAATCACGCCAAAACGACTGAACAGATCTGGATAGGGATAGATTATAGTCTAGAATAGCACATAAGCTACTTTTTATCCAGGGGGCTTACTCTTGAACTCAATTCCGATACATCGACATTGTAATTGTGCCGTTTCGTCAAGTTTCGTACTCTTGAATCCGAGACTAGCGCTAAGTTGTTTCAATATTGCGCGGTGATTGAGTGAACTAAATAGGATTGGGAAACGACCCAACTATTGGCCAATCAGGGATGCCGATACAAGGTTAACGGATTTGTGCTCGAGAGTACGAAATCGCCCGACAGCCAAATTGACATTGGAATCGGATCACGTTTGGATTGGTATTGTATTGTTTTCAAGAGTAAGCCTGCAGGTCGGATTCAATTCTGAAGTCCACGCAGACGAAATCACTGGCCGAAGCTAGTCTTATAATAAATGATATAAACGCTATGCTTCGTTTTGAATTTTAAAAAAAAATTACTTCTTTCAACTTATAGTTCATAGATTAAAACATTAGCAGGTAATAAAACGTCTGTTTTTCTATTAGCTATTCTTCACACGATACCAATAACGTTATCTGTGCTCGTATAACTAAATAACTAACTCACATCACGCCAAGTTTAACCAAATGCTCGATACTTAGAATTTTGGAGAATTTTTAGGTATGTTGTATACGGTTTGCGATTAGAGAGCGATGTTGAAGCTATGTAATGCTATCATCATACTTTTTTACGTTGCCCCTTTTGTATTCCACTGCTGGGCGAAAGCCGTCCTTAACTCGGTTCAGGATTGTCTATTCTGAGCTTGTTCATACCACTATACCAAAAAGCGATCGAAATCATCTTGCCAATGTCTTTTCGGCCGACTTTGTCCACCATTAGTGTGTTTTTTTCCATAATATATTATGATTACGGAGATATTTAAAAATGTCAAGTTTATACCCGATAACCAAATCCACTATAAAAGAGACCATAATTTTGTTTCGGTATGAGTTTGTTTCGGTGTCTCTTCTTAAGAAGTCAGCAGTTCAGAGGACAACGCTTCCTCGTGGAGCTCTGGCGACCTTGCTCACCGTTAAAGAACACAGTTATTGTGTTTTTTTCTTACATTTCAACTCTAGTAATTTTATCGCCTCATTAGACTAGTGCTCCCAAGCGCGACTGCTACGCTAGAGGTCCTGGGTTCGATCCCCAGGTCGAGCAAAGTGTTATTGAGTTTTCTATGAAATTCTCAGTAGCAGCTCGGAGTCTGGATTTGTGATAGGCTCGCCCTCTATAACATGGGACCTAAACAAACCAGGCGACCTGTGGGTGTACATTAAGTACGTCTCTGCCTAACCCTTCGGCAATACAGGCGGGATGGTATGTTAATTTTATCGCATCGCATACCTTGTCAATGTCACAAGCCTTACCACACATAGATCATAGCATGCATTGTAAATGTAAAGCCTACGTGAAAATATTCTGAACTTAATGCTTACATTAACAATAGCGCTATTTCGGTTTTTGTTCTCTGAATTCCGATTATAATATTACGTTTTCATTCGTTTCGCGGTTTTACGTGTGTTTCGTATTGAGGAGTGAGACGAATATTAATTGATACTTTTGGCAATGTTTAAATGAAATAACTTGCTAGCATTGTACTGTAAATAACTAGCATTGTATAAGGCTTTTCGTAAGATGAAAGGTATACTAGCAATCAATAGCATATATTATATAGCCGTGTATCACATAACACCCCAGTTCACACATTTTAAATAAAATAAATTGAATAAAAGACTGCTAATCTAAGTATTTGTTTACAATGTTATAGGAGCAATGAGTGAATGATTGAGTGAGTGAACGATGACATGAGCCGACCTAAATACTCATTCTTGTTATAAAGAGTGATGTTCTGTTTATTATGTATTCGAACTTCACGTAAACTTAAATGACGATTGATGTGAAGTTTTTGCTTCTGAGTAGGTAACTGTGTTGGGAATTTTTATTTTTGTGTATATATATATATATATTTTTTATGTTGTATTGATTGTTAATTTTATTTTCAAAATTTAATTTAACTTATTATTTATAGTAGATAATGTAAGCACTATGTTTATGACATACTTTTGATAAGTACATGCATGACATTCATAATACTTCTGACCTATAACTTGTACGTGTAGAATACTCTGTAAGTATAAGTTGGTTATTGAATAAATAAATAAATAAAGATATAACGAATTGACGGATAATGAACGTAGATGAAGCGAAAGTGGTGTGCCAGGATCGTAGTAAGTGCCGGCCTACCCCTGTGGGAGACAGGCGTGAAAATATGTACTGATGTATGTTTTGATGTTAAGTTATAGAGTAAGAGGGAGACCAGTGCTTGGCTTGTTCTTGGGTCAATGAATTAGCATTCCCCTCCAATGTGGCACTAAGCCAGCGTGGTATAGCAGTAATGTACAGTGGCGATCAAAAGTCCATAGGCAATCTCACAACGCAATAGCTTGACGTTTAGTTTGACTTACGACTTTCTATTCATTGTCGTTAACAAGTGACACGCACTGGCTGTATCGAGCTCGCTTGTACTGTTCATAGCAATGTAATCCTTAGCGTGCTTATGGACGTTTGAGCGTTTACTGTACACCCACAGTTCGCCGGTGTGTTTAGGTCCTATATATTAGGGGCGAGCTTATTATCATTAAGCGGGCACAAACCCCGAGCTGCCACTGAGAATTGAATAGAAAAACCCAATATCACTTTGCTTGACTTTGGAATCCAGGACCTCTAGCGCGCATACGGATAATGAAATAGCTGCTAGACATAACTTTCTTAAAATTGCAAAATCAATTAACAAAACAACTTTATTAACCAACACCTACAAACTAAACTGCATATAGGGTGATGTAAAGCAGCGCAAAAGAAAGTAATTAACATTAGCATTACACTAACAGACACATCCTGTACAATTTGCTGGACAAACACACGTGGCATACTTTCACTGCTCGCCCGAAATATGGACGCCGGATGTAGGGCGGCCATGTTTTGTATCAATCGCGGACACTTTAGATTTTCCAAAACACTTTACATTATACAAAGAGATTTAGACCGTATTAGGCCTATTTCATCAATTCCGAGTAAGTTCCCCATAAATTACTTGACCGTTAATTTCTTACAATTTCTGTAACATTTTTTAATTTATTTGCTGAGTACGGCCTACTCAAACATAGTGAAATAGGTCCCTATATGGGGGAATTGAAATCATTTTTATACAGAAACTATCTTCGCTGAATTGATTTCTTTTTTTGTTAATTTATTTCTTATTTAATATTGACACGACAGTGATTTGTTTTTATGGAAAATGAGAATGAATGAGATTACTATTAGAAGTTTCTATATTAAATATATTTTAATATTATAAATAATATCTAAATTTAAGTTGGCGCCGTATAATACAAAAAATAAAACATTTAGGTACTTGTAAAAGTGTTTTTTAGAGATCTATTTACAGAAATACATCGTTTAGTTTAAGAAATACGAAGTTTTCATTTATTTATACGAGCTATTCACAATTCAACGAGAGAGAGAGAGCGAGAGAGAAGAGAATCGGGTGATATGTCTAAATGCATACATCCAACGCTATTACAAACAAACTATTAAATATTGCTTATATATTAATAAATTCATTTGAATATGTAAATTGTACACATTTAAATGTTCTAAATGTATTTGTTTACAACATATCATAATATTTATAGTAATTTAATGCATTAATCGGAATAATGACATCAAAAAGCCATAGTTCTCTCTATTTCAATCAAAACAATAAATCATTCTTCATAAATCAATATGATTGATTGTGTCCCGAAAAAAGTTCGTATTATATTGTCAATGCCCAAACAAGGTCGGTTGTCATGGCAACACGTCGCGTCAAGCCGGCGCCCCCAAATTACGGGTATTTGGATAGTCGACCCCTGAAAACTGAAGGGAAATACTTGCTGACTGTAATGTTGAGTAAGTTATAAATATTTCAGTTTATTTATATTTCAGTGTTAGAAATGTTAAGACGTTTAGTCTGTTTTTTTATAATGCATATCTAAGTAGAAAGGACCTTGTTTCGTGTGATGAGTTTTGTTTTTAGAAAACGTCAATTGATGTAAAAGATAACATAAATTATACCAGCACGCCTGTATTGCCCGAAGGGCTAGGCACAGGTGTAGTAATGTATTAATATAATGTAACTTACCCACAGTTTTTTTTATGGGATAGAGGGCAAACGAGAAGATGGAGCGACCGATGGTAAGTGATTACCGCCGCCCATGGACACCCGCAACACCATAGGTGTTACGAGTGCGTTGCCGACCTTTTAAAAGGGAATTGGGCCTCCGGTAACCTCACTCACTCGGCGAAACACAACGCAAGTGTGGTTTAACGCCGTTTATGTTATACTTATTGAAAAACGACGGGTTTTCATATCGATTACTAATGAAAAGTGGATGAAACTGAAATAGCCTATAGGAGGCTAATATTACCAGTAATGTACTGTCAACGGCAAAACGGCCATCAAGTTATTATAAACTATCAAATTTCCCCATTGAATAATAGATTCTATCATTTGGAGATTAAATTAAAAACCGATTGAAGCAATTTGACAGTTTTGGAGACCATGATGTTGACTGTATCAGGGTTTGTTGTAATAGCCATAAAGTACTGGTCACCCTATTTCATAGGGGACGTCTGTTTATCTAGGAGAATTGGGGAGCGCCCAAATGCTTCATTTACAGAAGCATAATTATAACTGCCTCATTGATTTAGTGGCCGCTTGGTGTAAGATGCGAGGTTTGATTCCCAGGTTGAGCAAAATATTATTGCGTTCTATGAAATTCTCAGCTCGCCCACTATTGCATGGGACCGAAACATCTCGACGAACTGTGGGTGGACATTTAGTATACCTCTGCTAAACCCTTCGGAGTATAAGCGTGATGGTATGTATGTAGAAACTATACTTTTTATCGACTAAAACTTTATCTACCTATAAGTCTCCCAAATAGGTCGATAACTTACATTGTTTATGAAACTTCAATATAACTTCACAAAAAGGCACTTAGACGATTCCTCTGAGTAAGTCCCTCATGATTTATGAGACAAGGAATAGTAAATAACTCAATATTTACATCTCTCTGTTTTGTAAGCTCAATAAACAAAAGGATACGCGTAATAAATAAAAAGACGAATACATATTGTTGAAACTGGGGGCATACAACGAAAATCCAACGTCCAATCTTCTGAGGGCCAAGTGTGAGTTTCATTGCACCGACTCGATTTTACGCATCGACCGCGTTTTGAGTGCTGATTGGTGATTTTCGTGACCTTCACCGCTCTCCGCCAATCAGAGAGCCGAACGCAGTCGATGCGTAAAATCGAGTCGGTGAAAAGAAACTCATACTAAGTCCTCTGACCATAACGAAACGATGATTCAATGCTTGTGTTACACGTGGGTTCACGTCGGTAGTGCAATGGGTGAGTTTCGAACCAGCAACCATATGGTCGCAAATCCGACGTTTATTATAAGTATCTGTAGGTATTATCACATATCATACCATCACGCCTGTATTCCTTAAAGGGTGAGGCAGAGATGTACTAAGACGTAGTTTGCAGATATGTGTAAGTCCCATGTTATACGGCGGGAGGTAACTGCCATTAACCGGACATAAATGTCAAAGCTGTTACTGCCCGACTCTGGGAATCAAACCTAGGACCTCTAGCGTAGCAGTCGCCCTTAACCGTCGCCCTCAATAGACTAATGAGACCAATAAAATTCAGGAGTATTGTCAAGGCAAAACCAGAAATCAAAACACCAAATCAATTCTATCGATCGTTTTCTCCGTGTAGGAATACTTTCGTGTTAGGAAAACGTACGATCTAGGTACGTTTTTCGGAGTAGGGCCCCAAAAAAGAATTCTCGAATCATGGGACATAAGTTATGAAATGGGATATTAGTTTTTTATTTATTAGGATTAGATTATTAGGATTTAATAAAATTAACCGTTGCCCGCGGTTTTGAACTTTTGAGACAAAAGGAAACCAGAAATTGCTAGTTGTAAAAACATTGATAGTCCAGAAAATTATAAAACACATTGCGAAAGAAAATTTCGATCTCAGGCATGACCCTAACCCGCGTCCTGCCAGTTAAAGACACCGGACGCTTGAGGCAACTAAGCTACCGAAACCATTGCCTGTGAATTTTTTCTTCCATATTCTTGACGGGAAGCTTCTATCGTGCTTATGATCGGATTTTTATATCCTTTTTTTTATATCACGCTTAATATATATTTTTTTTCTTGATAAGCTTAGGTACGCTTGACCGCCAGTTCGCCTGATGTTAAGCGACACTGCGATCTTCGATGGAGCGCGCTTGCCTAAAAGAAACCGATTCACTCGTGATTTAAAGTCACTCAGATTATAAAATAAAACAATAAAGACATTAAAATTTCTCGAAAATGTCATTTACATAAAAAAAATATTCCTACTGTAAAGCCATCACCATACCAGAGATTACAATCTCCTATCAATCTTACACAACAATAGGCTCGCCTAGGCCTCCAAGGGGTTTTATTACGTCATAAAATTCTGCCACAATGGTACCCATGAGTCACCAGCCCACGCGGTATGTATGGAGGATTTACCATGAGATTCTTGTAAGACTTTGGTTGGAGTGTTTTACGCTTAGAATAAGCTTGATACATATGTACATACAATACACTTATGCGACATGGTTTTTGACGCGAATATTAGACATTGAAATAAAACTACTTTTTACGGATTTTATCGCGTCAAATTAGATATTTTATATATGCATTATGTCGGCAAACGAGCTGACGAGCCACCTGGTGGTAAGTAGTCATCGTCGCCCATGGACACCATTGTGTCTACTGGTGCATTGACATGAATGCTATAGTGACATTTTAGCATTGTTTCCTTTCCACAGAAGAAATACATTTTGCAAATCCTTATCAGGCAAGAAAGGATGCATTCAACACTCTTCTTCCTTGCAATTCAATGACGAGGAACCGGCGAACCGTACATAAAACCGTTAATTCCAAAGAAATCAATAACGACATTGTATTGAAATTAACACGAGGTGCTTACAATCACACTTACAATGAAACTGTAATCATTTTATTATACATAGATGCTAATTTCGAATGACGACAGGTTATGAATCGTAATACATTATAACAATAAGTCGTAAAATAAGTGGGACAATATTCGGTAGGAAAGTTTGTATGCAAAAATTAAGGAAGGAATTCTGATGAGTTCCTCTTTGTTAAGTAGGTCAAATAAAATGCATAAGGTTTTAAGGTCAATGATGTTACGAGTACATTTACATATTTCACCAAGGTCATCAACGTCGTTGACTGTATTCAATAGTGGCATAAGTCAAAATATTGGTATTGCGAGACTCTTGTTCTAAATTACTTACATTCTAAATTTTTTACATTGAAGGGCTAACTTGCTTGTTCATAATTATTTTGATTTAATTTAACCTTTCACATAAAAAATATGTGCGATTATTGAATTCAGTCAACGGCATAATTAGGTATCTACTTTATTTATTTATTGCGATAAAAGAAACATACTGTACTATAATTACGATAGAAGAGGAAATAATAATGTTAGCAATATCACCAATTAATTTTCTAAAAATTAAGATGCACTCGGCGGTAAGTTACAGTTAAACCACATAATACATTTTTATTTTATGGAAAGAAAATGAAAATGCTTTTTGTATAGCTAGCTTATTTTGCACTAATAAAAAATACTAACGTTTCTATTATAATTATTTTCTGTTATTCTGTTAATGTCGATACGATAAAAATAATAAAAAAATATTATAATTAGACTGTTTTGTTAGTCTCAAGTTCTACACAGAAAAATAATTTTAAATAATTCTACAAAGATTTTGCATATGACACATCCAATTAAAGATTACAATGATTGTATTCCGTATTGAAAATTATTAATAAAATTTTCAGATTCCCGCTCACGAAATTCCTTTGCCCGATCACGTGTTACATTAAAAGCCCTATATGTCATGACGTCACCAACATGGCGGCATCTGCCACACATTTTGATTACAATCGTCATTACGCCGAATGTCTTCATTAAATATTGTTGGGGAGCTCAGTTTTGGGGAACGAGGCGGTTATTACAAATTATTATTAATATTTCATTCAGTTTATGGGAATTATGACGTTTTGATGTTCAACCTACATTGTATATCAAAGTGGTTTAGTTGAATGTAATACAGTTTACAAATATTAACGCTCTAAGTAATGGGATATTCTTCCAATTGCTTCCTTTGTGACAAAGTTATTGACTTCGGGAAATGTGTTAATATACGTTATTATATGTAAAGGTGCACGCAAGTGCGCTATTGTAAATCAATAAGGTGTATTTTGGCGTGGCCTGCGCTAGGGGTTGCATTACATTTGAAGAAAAAGTATTTTGGAAGCTCTTTAGATAAGTTCTATCACCTTTGAGAAGAAACGCTATAATTAAATATTCTTAATTATTATTATTATAGCACCACCTATTTTTAATTTATGGTTTCGTTTTGAATGGTTTTTTAATAAATTGCGCCTGACGTAATACTTACCTAACAACAAAATTCTCGAATATAGGTAATTTTATTTAAAAATTAGGCATATACTATAGTTATTATTTTAAAACTCCAATCAAAATTATTCCCAAAACATGTCAAGTAAGATGACGTCATTGAAAAACTAGTTGTGTCGCCAATTTCCCGATCGTGCACGATAACGGTAGCCTTACCGTTAGCGCCCGCGCCGACAGCTGTTCGGAACAGATCAGAATCGAAGCTGTGTGCATTCGATATTAAATTACAGATTGTTTGTCTCTTATTGTTACCATGTTAGATAATATTGCATCTTTTGTTAAGGAATTATGTTGTATTTTGTGTTCTGTAGAATCATGCAGCTATTTATAACTGTTTCTATTGAATTACGCGGCGTTTAAGATTGGGAAATCTAATATTGAATAATATAAAAAATATTTAAGTAAGTACCTAATTTATCGTTCATCGTTTGTTTTTAATTAAATATTAAAAACTATAATAATCCTTAAAAGTAATTTTGTTCCTATGCTTCCTCGTCCTTGCTATAACAGAGGTCCTAGGATCGAGTGTTGTTACGATTTTTTATGAAATTCATTTGAGATTTGGCAATAGCAATAGGCTTGCTATTATATAGGATCTAAAATTATTCCGAACAATACGCATTTCCTGAACCCTGTAAGGATACGGTCGTGATGATATCTTATATTTTTTAAAGTATAAGCTTGTTGTCATTTGTTTTTTTCGCTTTGCAATTAGTTTGACTTTTCAAAAGTACATTTTTAATGGTCTAATTGAAATAAATAATTTTGACTTTGACTTTGACTTCGTCTACTTGGCTTTGGTTCCGAAGAGGTATATTTAAGAAAACTATGGCGATTCGTATATGAATATAATAGTTAATATGTCAAAGAGTGTACCTCTGTCAATTTGATGGACACCTAATTAAAAAGTTCCAGCCTCAAGGGACAAGCATGACAGGTCTATGAAAGGGCAGCTTTCAATGTAATAGCGTTGCTACATTACACATTTGATAGATAGATAGATAGATAGATTCATCTATCTATCATTACACATTTGGTGACCTAATTTCGAACGATGTACAATAATTTAAAGAAATCAATGTTTTATCACATTTAAAATGTTGATAATAATTAGTATTATGTTATTGTTAATTTGTATTTTTTATAAAATTCGAAAATATTTATTTTTTACTTCGTCATAATTTACGTCATAAGGTGACGTTGGTAACATCTATGAGAGGCAAGTTACCTTACTTCTCAACCGACACGACTTACTTTACAGTTAGTTCAGTGTCGTACGATGCCACCTTACCTTTTAACTATCTTTTTGTGATTTTTTTGCATTTTCCATGCTAAGATTATTAAGTTATTTTTTAGTAAAGGAAAAAATTCAATCGCGGGCAGGATTCGAACCTGCGTCTTCTGGTTTGATATACCAGACGCTCTGACCTCTAAGCCACCGCGAAAAAATCTTTCTCAAAATCGCTAACAATATTCATACAAAAGATATTGTTTTATTCAAAAAGATGTAATTTTTATAACAAAAGCTCCCTGCGGTGATCGAATTAGGGAGTACCGTAAAATGTCTAGCTTTTTATACGAAATTCTTTTGTTTCTTTTATCTGTTTGTAAGTTATTGTAATCGTGTCAACCCCTTGTCTTTTATGATTTAGTGTTTATACTTAAGTTGTTTTTTTTTTTAATTTTAACATAATATAGCATATGATGTAATGTTAGAGTTTCGGGTTTAAAATTTGTGTTTTTAGTACCTTTAATGCTATTTTTTGTAATGTCAATATAATTTGTGATGGATATGTGGCTGGCTAATGTCAAAGTCACAAGTTAACTACGGTTTGCTTTTAGCACAGCATTAAAGACCCGTGATGAAGGGTAAATTTTGGTAAGAAAGGAGTTGGAGCAAAAAATAATACTTAAATGATTCTGTAAATTTAAAACCTAAGTCAATATTTTAAATTTTTAATACTACACGATACCATCATTTCCTAGATACTTACCTAGAGTTGCTTTTTGGCAATAATAAACACTAATAATTACAGTTCAAAAAAGAAGCCGCAACCAATAGGTATCAAGTTATATGACGCCTTCGCCTCCAATCATATTCTTCATTTCGAACAAATGCAGGGTGATACTTATGAAAATAAGTTTGACCGTAGGTGCAATTACAGTCTCATATAAAACAGACTCGATCCAGAGGCCTAACAAGCTAATAATTATACACTCTTTACCATCTTCAGATAATTATGAGTTGAAGTGACAAGAATAATGAGAGCATCACAAGAGCTGTGATGAAAGTCGTAATTACACCAATTATCACTCAATTTATTACTTACACTTAGAAAGATCTACTCAGTAGTCCAAAGTTAATGGCCCAATTAAAAAAAAGATCATTGTCACATCTCAAAGTATTTTAGAAGTGCCGTAAAAACACAAGAAAGCCATCAATGTTTAACGGGCATTTAGCAAGACCAATTCACAGACTAGTTTGAGATAAATCAAGAATAAGCAAGATCTTTTTCTTGCGGATAGAAAAAGTACTGTGTTATGTAAGATTTTTGGTCGAAAATTGATTGTACATAATCCACAGCGTTTTTGTAAAGTCCAATTCATACGAGTTCTTTTTAAAATGTCGATAAAATCAGTACCAAACATCGAAGTTTGCCCATTTCGTATAATCTTCAACATTTCGGGCCACAAAAGAAACCGCGACTTTTTGTTGTTAATTTTTTCTTTCACAAATTCCACAGACACGATACCTGATCGAAAGGCAAATAATCAAGGTGTTTTTAACAAAAGAACGTTTTAAAACTTAAGTGGTTAAGTTTAAATTTGTCTGAATTTATATTTTGACTTTAACATAAATATTTCCCGCCTTATAATTCGTTGTGGCGCCATTTTGGGGATATTTTATTTTATTTTAAAAGGGTTTTAAGGATGTTCCTTTGTGAATTAGTGCCTTTTTTAAGACATTACAACATTATTAAAGCCTTAAGTTGGAAATAAAATAGTATTGAATGCGTGGTTGGTAAAAAATTGGTTTACATACTTCTTCGGTCTTATTAAAATAGTAGGTAGTATTGCTTGCAAAACCTCTTAGACAAAAAATAGTAATACTATTATTAGTGTGAGCACTTAAGTAAGGGTGGAAATGACTACATGAATTTAGAAGATGCATTTAATTTTTGCGTCTTTAGTTGAAAACATCTGCACGCAAAACCACTAGCGCTTCGAGTAGCGGTAAGGTCTGTCACCGAAGGGTGAGGCAGACGTGTCTTTTAGGTCTCATGTAATAGAGAGCGAGTCTTTTTGCATACGGGTACGAATCCAAACTCCGAGCTGCTCTTGGGAACTGCTCGATCTCACAATCAAACCCAGGATCTCTCTCAGCAACCCCGTTTGTGATCATTAGACAATTGAGGCAGTTGGCTTTATAAGTACAATTCTTGTTATTTTCAACCTTGAGTAATTTCGGTATAAGAGTTTTTTTCAAAATTGACAAAGCAATTAACATAGCCGTTTATATATACAAACAAGCTTACAAGGAAGTTGCTAAAATAAGCTTAAAGAGCTTTGTGGGCGATGATCAAACAAGTCATGATTAAGTTCTTACAGTTTGTGTTTGCGTAACCACCATGCATGTAATCCTCAGAGGCGTAGGCAGCAAGGTACTTATAGTATCTTTATTGTGTAGTCTCCAAAATATTACGTAATTTTTTCTATCCCCGGTGGTCAAGCTTATGAAAGGATTATGACAATCTTAACTAGCTGCATCGTGGATATTAATTCGGAGTCGTGGTTATGGTGATAAGGGAATGAAACAGATGAATATCAACCCGAAATTATTTTCCTAAATAATGATAATTCTTTTATAACAAACATAAATTAAACCTCCATACTTTGTTTAGTCTTCCAAATTTCATCAAGACTGATACTGATATTTTGGAAGTTTTACGGTGTTGTCGAGTTAATTCTGCTATGTCTAAGTTATTACATGTAGGTAAGTCTAAGTAGGTACATTTGTGTAGTTTATATATATTTTTAATTATATTTTTTCTAGTACGCCCTGGACTATCCTTACTTATATCTTTTCTGTCTATCCAAAGGTTGTCTGGCAGATCTCGCTATTAGCGATAAGACCGCATTGTAGGTACCCTTAGTTAGTAGTTACTTAGTAAAAAAAGTCGTCGAGTAGTCCGACTACCACTACTACGACATATGATCAGTCATACTCCTGGGAGATCAAAGTATATTTTCGTGTAAAAAGTAAATTTTAACAAAGGTTCTTAAACACTTAATACCACTCTCGGCAATTCAAGTAACTAGAAACTCCCAAACATTTTGCTTCCATGGAATTTAAAGAAAGAACACAAAAGGTCTCGGTGCAGTAAAGGTGGCTCAATTGGTACTATTCATGTATATTATAATGACTATGGAAAGGTACTCATGGTAACCATGATATATTAAATTTGGAGATTTTTATTTAATATTTCTTTTAAAGTTAGTAATGTATACCTCGCTATTTCTCGGTATAGGATTGGTTATTAAAATATAGTTCTTTTCAAATGTCAATTTATAACAAGTATTTATTTGTGTGTATATTTCTAGTTTATTAAAGGTATAAAATGTATAACTTCTAGATTGCACAAATTTTGCATGGCTCGAATAATACCTATTTACATTTCTCCTTATCGTATTAGACGGCATTAACTAATGAGAAAATGAACTGTAAAGCGTACAATAACCTTCTAATTATAGGAGGTGGAGTCGAGTAATTAAAATTACAGCTTTTTTCCAGACGACATTAATTCGAAGAACAAGGTAAACTACTTCAAATAATGAGAATGACTAATAAACCATAGAACTATAGAAAATAGAGTTAATTAATTGACAACAGTTTTATTCTAGGATTAAATGTTTGCATGACAATAAAACGTTAATTTTGAGGACGCTATGAAAGTCAACACCATGTGTCATTAACATGAAGTGACTTCATTATATTATCTAATTAGCGCTTAGTTTTATCAAAATAAAAATGCTCAGACATATTTACGAGCAAATATTAAATACTGAAAGTCTGAAACAAAAGTCTTTTCATGTTAAATGTTAATTAAAACCAATTTTAATTATTCTAATAAAATAATAATTATGAGTAATTTTTGACATGCCATTGCTGTTTTGTTCGCATTAATATTAAACTGTATCATGATATACGGTTAAAAATTAAACCAAAACGTTCTTTATTTAGATTTTTTTATAATAAATATAAACGTCGTTTTAAAATAATTCATATTCTTTTGTTTATATTAGGAAAAATAAAGGAAAGTCCTGTGTCCCCAAGAAATTATATAGTCACCCTACACAGCACGTTCCGGACATAGATTTATGTGTACCTTTGTGCGCACACCCGCCCGGCAGGTGATGGACGCGCGCGCATCCATTGTTAGGGGCTTAGCGATGTAGATGGTCAGTGGTGAAGAATGAGTGCAGTGATGGGTGGCTGTATTGAGCTGATATGGTTTAGATTTTAAGAATTATGGATAGTATAGCCTGACGTGGAACTAGTTTTGCAACAAATGTGTTTCCGAATTCCTAAGAAGATATGGAAGACTACTGTTTGATTTTAGTCTAGATTGTATATTTAATTTGAATCATAATTAAGTAATATCTGTTTGAGAATTTTATATTTAATGGATTTGCACATGGTAAAACTAATTTGTTTTCAAATTACTGTTTAGGCATTTTCTCTTTTCTTAAATTACCAAATATATTACGAATTATATCAAACAACAGTGTATTGCATCTGAACTGCTTTCCAATTTTTAAAATGACACATTAATGTTTTTAGAATGTTTACAAAAATCCTTATTGCCCAATCTGCCTGCAACGTTTACAATAGCGATACTTTTACGTTTTACTTTTTTTTTCGAGAATATTGTAAACAATAGGTATCTTTTATTTCAATGAAATAAAAGACATTTACAGATTTCGTGATCACGAAGTTTATACTCGAGTCACGAGTTTTTAAACGCTTGAGGGTTTTCACGACAAAAATTACTTTATAAATTTTGATACAAATAAGATGCCATTTATTTTACTTATTTATTAATTATACAATTGACTGCCTCATTAGTCTAGTGGATCCAACGTGTACGCTAGAGGTCATGGGTTCGATTCCGTTTTTCTATGAAATTCTTAGTAGCAGCTCGGGCTTTGAATCGAATCCAAGACTTCTAGCGTAGCACTTAGGACCACAACGTTAATGATGCAGTGAAACAGTCCCGAAATATAGTACAATATTATAGGTACCTATTATATACATTCAACAAGCAAGTCATCCTAAAATTGTATGAATGGATTGTGTATGATATTAACAAACTGCTCAAAATCCATATTTCTAACAAAACCCCGAGGCATTAAACACAGACACCATAAAGAAATTAAACAAAATAATAAAATGCATATTATCCCATAATTATGACGAAATAAAAATATAATGTTGACCATGTCTAATGGGTCTTTGAACAATCCCCATAATAACTCCGTGTTACAAATTACTAGAGGACCACCTTAGAAGTACACTCGTGCACAAAAATGCTAAGCCTCAGAATGATGTTTCAAAGGAATGTATGTAGGGACCAAAGTAATTATATTTGTAAAGGTAAAATGTGTATTTGAATTTTAAATTACGAATATTGTATGTTCAAACCTCCGCTATTAGAATATGAAGCGTCGGCTTTGTATGTTTTTTAAATCGAAGTTATGTTTTTATTTTGTTTTTTTAAAGCGTTTCAACTTAAAGTCAAGATTTTATGTTATACATTTTGTGAAGGAAAAATTCTTCCTCTGCGTCCTTTGGTTTTGTACACTGGATGCTTTAGCCAATTATACTTAATTTTACGTTCTGCGACATCTATTGATGAAAATTTACCCCAGACAGGTTTCACAACTCTTTAAAAGTCGACTTGTAAATTAATGTAACTTTTGTATCCGATATTATCAAAAAACACACGGAATATAAAGAAACTACATTTTGGATGAGACTTTTCTTTCCGACATTACCAAAATTTTAAGGAATATAAAAAAAATACTTTTTAAAAAGTCATCTTTGTAGCAATGTCATTGTTTCTAATATTTTAATGATACACACCATGAGTAATATATGGTACAGAACACCATAGATTCCCTTTTATCTAATTTTACGTGCTTTAAGCTTTTTTGACTAGTTTGCGCCTCTGGGTATGGAATCCTGTTAAAGATAATTTTATGTAGGTATGTTATATGTTCACGCTTTGTGACTTGATGGGTGGGCAAAGGGATATCGTGGGACTGTTTACAAAAATAAGACTGTTAAAAAGATATTATCTTTGTTGTAGCGGTTCTAATCGAGGGTACTGAGTGTGAGGTTCTGAGTACAATTCCCAGGTCGAGCAGTGTAGTTGGATGAAATTCTCATTAGCAGCTCGGAGTTTGGATTTGTGGCCGGTAAAAGGAAACGTGTAGGTCACTTTCCCGTAACATGAAGTGATGATTTGCGAAAGGTTGCTGGCGGAAGCTGGATGCGAGGGAGACCTACGTCCAGCAGTGGGGTGCGATAGACTAATGATAATGATGATGAATGGCAGTAGGCTCGCCACCTCTTACATAGGACCTAAACTAAGCCGCTAACGGTGCGTGTACAACTGCACACCAAAGAAAGAAAATCATAGAAATACCCGATCTAACATAACATACCATCACGCCTGTATTCTTTGGAGGGTTAGGCAGAGGCGTACTAATTATTACCCACAGCTCGCCGGTATGTTTAGGTCCCATGTAATAGGGGGCGACCCTATTGCCATTAATGGGGCATAAAACCAGACTCCGAGCTGCTACTGAGAATTTCATAGAAAAACCCAATAACAGTGCTCGACCTGGGGATCGAACTCAGGACCTCTAGCGTAGCAGTCGCGCTTGGAACCACTAGACTAATGAGGCAGTCATCCTTAGCAATACCTCCACCTACTAAGGCAATTATAAATATCCTTACTAATACGAGTATTATAAACGTGAAAATTAGTGTGTATGGATGTATCGATGTTATTTACTCTTTCACGCCAGAACATCTGAACGGATCTGGATGAAATTTGGGCCAGAGATAGATTAAAGTCTGGTATAACACATAGGCTACTTTTAATCCAGGTCGGACCCAATTCTGATGTCCACGCAGACAAAGTCGCGAGCAGAAGCTAGTTACCAATAAATTAAATTATTTTGTACAATCAATCACAAAAGTGACAACGGTGCAAAATAAAAAAAAAACGTAGCAAAAAATCGCAGACATGAAAAAACCGCACACCCAGACAAGCCATCCGTTTACCTGGACAGTTCTCGGAAATATACCTGGTGTTATCAGATCCGCTACTTTGTGTATCTTCACGATTTTTATCGCTAAAGGGTCAGCAGTATTGGATGTTGGCTGTGGCTCGTTGTGTTACTCGCGTTGATATCGTAAGCTAATGTCTGTGCCATAAGAACATACCAAAATTCTTTAATATAATAAGAAGTCTTTTTTTAAAGTATGGTTGCACGCTTTTTGTTCACCCAAAAAGAACACATATAGTTCATGGAAAGCGTTCGGTGATGATGACGCGAGTTCCATGATTTTTGTTCACCCAAAAAGTGCTTAAAGCGCCTAAAGGAGTTTTTACTTAAAAAAATTAAACTTACTAGCAATGTGTGTCGCACATTACAATGTTAACCCCTCGTGATAAACTAAATGCTTGCGTTACGAGTGGGTTCACGTCGGTAGTGCAATGGGTGGGTTTCGAACGGGCAATCACACGATCGCAAGTCCGACCATTGGCCATTAGGCTACCGCCGCGTGCCGCTTCTGATAAATTAAAGATTATTAAGATTATTTATATAAGTATATATCTCTTTAACTAATATTATCTCTCTGATCTAAATTCCTTGTATCCATAAAACAAAGACAGCCGATCTTGAAAATAGGTTCAAACAAAACGGATGACAGTTAAATAATAATAATTCGTTTCTTATAAACAGATAAGGGCTCTTTATTATGTGTGAAACAGTCATTATTAGGCTGATAAATAAAGTGGATGACACCATTTTGTGACAAGCGATCCCCTTTTATAGCCATAAATATATTTTTTTGTTTTTATTGAGATTTTCGGTTTGAATCATGATACATACATGATATAAAATATTACGGTTAATTTAAAGCAAAAAATTAAGAATAGAGCATGAAGCTTATTAAAAACGTTATTTTAATTCCACGGTTATTTTAACATTCCTATTAAATAATATAATTATATCTAGTCACTTAAAATTCTAGAAAACAGACGTGCAATAAAAAAAAAATATCTTGAAGATAACATTTTAATCAAAAAATTTCTAATCATTATTTTCTGTTTTGTTTGCAGGTAAACATTTACTCTCATCAATAATTGCTGCATTTGTAAGTAGACACATACAATACATAGATAAGGTGGTATAAATAAATAGGGGGTGAGTCTATTGCCATTAACCCGGCAAAGAAAAAAAAAATGATCCCAATTTAATAGAAATACCCAATAAATAACACTTTGCTCGACCTAGGAATCGGACCCGGGACCTCTAGCGTAGCAGTCGCATTCAGAACCACTACGCTAATAAAGCAGTTATATCGATATCTCAGAAAAAATCTTATGTATCGATTCTTGATCAATCAATTCTGTTTATAATTATATCTTACTTGAGTTCATTAACCCTTCGCTGATAGAAGCAACAGTGAACCATTTCTCTTAAACAGCTGATAATTTATCTTTGATATTTAATCAATGAGTCTTTCATTCTTTTATTCATTGATTAATTTATTACAATACTCTTCTTTGAATATAAAAGAGGTAGTAATTCCACTCACAATTGGAGCTGCTCGACTGGGGAAGTACCTGCACCTTGCAGAAAATCGTAGCCAAATAACATAGCTCCGGGCTATGTTGTGTTCCTAACGGTGAGCAAGGTCGCCAGAGCTCCGCGAGGAAGCATTGTGTTGGCAGATAGGATAAGCATCACGCTATCGTCTTCTATGCTGCCAGCTCAACTATTTCTCCGATATTTACAGGGTTCGCAAACGTCGGTGTTGTAAACCATAACTATACCTACTTACAAATAATTTTGAAATATCAAAAACTATTTGCAAGGTTCCTAATAGTAGGCCTTATGGAAAAGACCCCGTAAGAAAGCGAGATAACCCAACTATTGCTTCTTAATTTACAGGGTAGGCAACGCGCGAGTGATACCCCTGGTGTTGTAAGCGTCCATAGGCTACGGTAACCGCTTACCATCAGGCGGGCCGTATGCTTGTTTGCCACCTTAGTGGTATAAAAAAAGAGCCGGCAAGAAACTCCATAGATACTCTTTTAAATAGGTATTTGATGTTTCCAGTGGTTTTTCTTCTGTTTTAAAAGTTTTACACTTACTTTTGTTGCACTTAGGACGGCTGGGCTACTAAGGCAGGGTTTTAACACAGTGTATTGAGATCATCACAAACTAATGAATTATTTATAAACGCATGATTAGCTAACATTGGATAATCTGTCACCCACGCGTGCGCAGACGAAAACTCGTTGATAAATACCGGTTGATGACATGAGAAAGTGTCAGGTTTACTCTATGGAAAGTGAAAAGCAACCTTTTGTATATGGTCAAGACGGTAGCGTTGTGTAAAGAAAAGCTTTAATGTGAGAATGGGAGAATTCTTTTCGAATCGGTTACAGACAGATTTTGAAGTGGAAGCAGGATTTCCCATCAGAAAACTCAATAACACATTACCCGATCTGAGAATCAAACGCTCGAAATATCTTGCGGTAGCTAGAAAAATGAGACAATTTTGTTTTTTGAGTGTATACAGTATGTATTTTTAAATAAATTCATAAAGGCCGCTACAGATAATGCTGTGCTCGTAGCGAAATACTGGGCCAATCTAGTTTAATGCCTATTAATTATCTCTCTTCTTTTGCCCTTCTCTTTCAGTTTGCTGTCGATTCGATAAGAAGAAGAATTAATTCTTACTAGGTGTTGCCCTCAGATTCACTCGTATCCCATCACTATTACCTCGAAATCAGTTAAGCGGTTTAGGCGTAAAAATATAACAGATAAACAAACAAACAGAGGTATTTTCTTATTTAGGTATAATATTAGTAAGAATTAACAAAAAAACGTATCAGCAACTCCACCTACCATTAGGTGGCTGGTATACTCGTTTGCTTATCACTACACAGTATAAAACAAAGTCGCTGTCGCTGTCTGTCGGTCCCTATGTATGCTTAAACCTTTAAAACTACGCAACGGATTTTGAAGCAGTTTTTTTAATAGATAGAGTGATTCAAGAGGAAGGTTTTAAGCTATTTAACATTACGCTACGACTCTTAGGAATGGCGCAACACGGGTGAAACCGCGGGCGGGTCACTAGTGTTATATAAAAGAACTATTCCTTCATTATCATCACGCCATCATCGTAGGGGGTTGCCAGAAAGATAATATCGAAGATTGATGAACAAAATGCGTAACGAGGCATCAAATTAAAATGCCGGTAACCCATCATGCGTGGGCGCTGTCCAAACTGATTAAAAACATAAAAAGAGTGAATATGAACGTTTGAAATTAAAGAAGATGTATAGTGCTTGACCAGTAATTATTATCCTGTCTGACCCATGAAGGTATTGAGATCTAAGGTTCTATTTATCATTTTCACTTCACAAGATAAAAAAAATCAGAAAAAAACGAGGAAACCGGAACATATGGCATTACTTAAGGTGGCAGCGACACCGTCCCTGGCTGCCAAAAATACTAAGGCCTTGGATTTGGGTACGATGACCTTGAATTTTAAACTTTAATATTTACATTCATGAATATGGGATACCTATACCCTTTTTGGATCAGGCAGGCTGCCACTCCGCCGTGGTAGACTATATCTTAATTGCTATGCTAGCATTTGGTTGGACGATAAATGGCTTGATGTTTTCATTAGTCTTGTGGTTGTAAGGACTACTGCTGTGATCCTGGCTTCAATTGGTCGAGCAAAGTGTTAGATATTGAGATTTACTATGAAATTCTCGCGTTTGGATCGCGCTCGGAGTTTGGATTTGTGTTCTATTAGTGGCAATAGGCTCGCCTATTACATGAGACAGTGGGTGTACAATAAGACACCTCTGCTTATCCCTTCGAGGAATACCAGCATGATGGTATGTTTTGACGTTTTGTCAAGAACGGAAGCCAAAGAAATGTAAACATATTTAAGTACATACTGTCGCAATCTGTATAACCTAAAGATAAGCACAAGGAAGCAACGAGTAAAAGAGACAACAACTCAAACACTATCAACCAGAAAGAGACAAAACACATGCAGTTGATTGCACTTTGATTGCGCGTCCTAGTTTTGTAATTAAAAAGAAAAAGGTTGTCTCCAATGAGTTTTTAAATCAGATAGTCTTATGGGGACTTGATTCCCGTGACTGATTTTTTAATAACAACTTTATAATGAATAGATAATCATGGCTTTTTATGTACCGTGCTTTTGGTGGGAAGGTAGGGGGGACGTTTTATCATTAACCAGGTACATATTTTTTATTATTGTAATAAGATGAAGAATCATGCGGGCCACCTGATGGTAAGCGACAACTGCAGCCTAAAGACCCCAGCAACACCAGTGGTATCACTCGCGCGTTGTCATCTTGACACCTCAGTTGTTAAGTCTCATTTGCCCAGTAATGTCATTGGCTACATTTCCCTTCAAACCGGAACACAATAATGTTGGCGCATTATTTAATTTAAAGAGAGTTAGGGCATAGTGGAATTGAATAATTCTACTTACAATTGGAGCTGACTGGGGAAGTACCTCCACCTTGCAGAAAATCTCAGCCAAATAACATAGCTCCGTGCTATGTTGTGTTCCTAACGGTGAGCAAGGTCGCCAGAGCTCACCGAGGAAGCGGTGTGTGTGCAGTGGGGGGGACAGATGGTGTTTTATTACCGCCGCTGTCGTGCATGGCAGCATGTGTCCTATGCTGCCAGCCCAACTATTTCTGATTTTATACAGGGTCGGCAACGCACAAGTGATGCCCCTGGTGTTGCAAGCGTCCATAGGCTACCGGTAACCGTTTACCATTTATTAGGCGGGCCGTATGCTTGTTAACCATCTTAGTGGTATAAAAAAATATTGCTTAGCGACACGGACAAAAATCCTAACTCCGAACCGCTACTGAGAAAGTCATAGAAAAACCCAATAACACTGCTCGATCTGGGAATCCAAACCAGAACCTGTAGCGTGGCAGTCGCGCTTAGAATCACTACACAACTGAGGCAGTCCAAATAGTATTATTTCATTGTTTTAATATGCAATGGAATTCTGCCCACCCTCAAACGGGAAACGAGCTTAAAGATAAAATTCCCAGTCACGATGGTCCACCACATCAAATCATCGTTGCTCAGCCAAAGACAGAGAGAAAAGATAAACCCTCGTAAGAGTGAAAGAGATGGAGAGACGTCGGCTACACTTTGATGAAAAGAGCGATGATATCTAATTCAAGGGAAGCGGCTGGCCCATAATTTTTATGGTTTTTTTTTACCCATACAAAGGGTTTTGGACTTTGTATGGTAGTCACGGTTCTTAGTTTAAGATGGCATGGATCATTGAGGATTGAAGTAGGCATGTAAAGACAAAAATGTGACGACACGTTTGGTATAGCGGGTGAGCGATCGACTTTTGCTAATATTTATATGATCTACAGGTACTTGTTCCGGGTCTGGGCGTTTGTGTATGTGAGAATTTTGTCTTTGTAAACGCACCCACGAAACAGGAGAAAATCCTAGTGTGGGGCAATCCAGGACCTTTAGCATAACAGTCACGCTTGGGTCAAATAGACTAATGAGGCAGTTATAAGGACATACTCTTTATTATATGGTGTTGGTACTCTGCCTAACCCTTCGGGGAATACAGGCGTGATAGTATGTAAGCCCAATAACACTATGACCCACTTAGGAATCAACCCCAGGAACTCTCGATCAATGATCAGACTTGCAACAAACGATTAAATCTCTGAGATGATTTTACAAACTTCTATTTTATTTAACATTATTTTTATATTCCATAACCTAAATTCCTTTTAAGATTAATAGAACACCATGCTTAAGAAGCTTCCGCCATTAATATAACCAATAACTAGTCTGTCCGTCTGTGTATAAATAGCTAGGGAACATTGCATAACACTGGAACAGTGCCAATGACAATATGCATAACAGAAATAAATGCATTTAGACGTTTTATTTGAAGTTAAACTGCGGAGACGTCTTCACATACCATCACGCTCGCATTTACCGAAGGGTTAGGCAGAGGCGTACTAATGTACACCCACAGTTCGCCGGTATGTTTAGGTCCCTTGTTATAGGGGACTAGCCTATTGAACTCAAACTCAGATCTGCTACTGAACATTTCATAGAAAAACTCAGACCATGACCTCGACCTAGGAATCGGACCCAGGACCTCTAGCGTAGCGATCGCGCTTGGGACCACAAGACTAATAAGACAGCTAACGACTGTTCATTTACTACATAATATACCTACTATCATGCCTGTATTCCCCATAGGACTAGGCAGAGATATAGGTACATGGGCATCCACAAGTTTAGGCCCCGCGTAATATGGTTATTTATTTTATATTTAGATACTAGCTTTTGCCCGCGGTTTCGCTCACGTGAAGCAAAAGATTATAAATAGATTCTAGAAAAAGAGAAAATCACACAGACACGTTCACAGTTTCATCATTCCATCCAGGAAGAGAAAAAAATCTCAGCAGCTTGGAGTATGGATTAGTGTCATGATAACATCAATAAGATCGCCCATTACATGGGACCTTAAATCTACCAATAAACTCCGGGTGTACAACAATACACCTCTGCCTAACTTTTTAGGGAATACAATCGTGATGGTATATGTAAAAGAATTCTATACTTTTCACGTTTGACTATTATTTTCAAATTATACACAACTCCAATAAACTTTGAGCATGTAACACCAAAATTCTCCAATTTCTACCAACCTATTATTTAGTCTCGCTTTCTGCTTATCTAATATGCAAAAGAGGCGTGATTATACCACAAAAGGGCGTGAGCCCACGTGTGTACTTACTTATAATTTATATGTATGGTGTTAATTAATGTAATTAGTGTCCGTACATAGTGATTATGGAACGGGTGCTAGGGCGAGCGAGGGTGACCGCTTCCGGTAGGGACGTAAGTGAGGACCGCGAGCGGTAGCAACTTTTGTTCTTTTTTGACAACATTTTTTTTATGGAATAGGGGAAAAACAAGCATACGGATTACCTGATGGCAAGCGAAGCCCACGGACACCCGGAACATCAGAGGAGTCACAAGTGCGTTGCCCGCCTTTTAAAAGGGGATTGGGCCTCCGGTAACCTCACTCACTCGGCGAAACACTACGTAAGCGTTGTTTAACGCCGGTTTTCTGTGAGGCCGTGGTATCACTCCGGCCGGCCGGCGGATTCGTGCCGAAGTATGGCTCTCCCAAGTTAAAATTTTACTAAATACGTAATTATTTGTTTGTTTATAATTTGTTGTCTTTCAGTTAGTTTCAGAGTTTTATTAAGTAGACATCATCTACAATACAGATGAGAATACCTATTTAAGCGTTTGTAAATAGTGATATTGATAATCGATTAAATTATAAATCTTCGTTTGACAGAAGTTTTCTTGATAAACGATTTATCGATATGATCTTTAGTGTTGAACATAGTGATGTGGTTACAAATAATTATAAATTATTATCAATGAATTTTCTATCAAAAGTTCTGTCAAATTGTTTCCGTCAGGGGACATACGATGTTGATGATCGATTATAATCGATATAAATGTATAATAATTATTGACATTTGCTTATCAAACTATGAAACTTTGAAATAAGAGTGATTAAGCTATAATCCACTACTCTCGTCACTAGCTAATTAATCGATTAAAATAATCGATTATCAATATCACTGATTTGTAACTGAGTCTAACCGCTTTCATTTCGTATATCGTACCATAAACCATTTGCTCTCGTGTCCTACAAACGTGGCCTGTTACGTCATCATACATGAGTATAATTAAGTCTTACTTCTTCAAACAATGCGCTTTGATAAACTTTTTGAACTTTGAAGAAAAAAGCTTCGTGTCGTTTTTTTATTTTCCAATAATCATTTAGGTTATGGCGGCTAAATCAATTATGATTATTTATTTACATAACATAACATACCATCACGCCTGTATTCCCCGAAGGGTTAGGCAGAGGCGTACATAATGTACACCCACAGTTCGCCGGTACGTTTAGGTCCCATGTTATAGGGGGCGAGCCTATAGCCATTCACCGGGCACAAATTCGGACTCCGAGCTGCTACTGAGAATTTCATAGAAAAACCCAATAACATGTGGAGGGGCGAGGTATGTTGCCCCTCACACCAAAGGGAGGATCCTCCGACCAGGCGGGTGTTTTGCCTGGCAGGCCACGGCCCGACGGTTGATGTCGGGCGGTTGTATATATTGCAGGTTGCGATGCAAACTTCACTTGCGCGATTCAGGACTTGTCCAGTTTGTATGTAGCGCGGTAGATGTCGCTACATCACTCCCCCCCGAGACCGGAGGTCGATGGTCGTGTCGATGAGTCAGCGGTCAGTGCGTCTGAAGAGCTTGCCAGTGCCAGTGGGGTGTGTTCCAGTGAGTCGGAACAGGATGCCGCGTAGTCCGCAGTGAGTCGGGACTGTATTGCGGTGAGAGCCCCAGTGAGTCGGGGTGATGCTGCGTAGTCCTCAGTGAGTGGAGGTGGTGCAGTGTTGAGTAGTGGCTGGCTGCTGCGTCGACCAGGAGAGACTGCCTCTGCTTGTTGACCGGCCGAAGTGCAGTGTGCTGTGCCAAGTTGCTTTGATGTCGGCTGAGGGTGCTGACCAGGCATGCGCGTTCGCTGCAGGCGTGTGGTCAGGATGCCCGTTGAAGCCGGAAGAGTGCTGGCTGGCTGTGTGACTCGCTGCTCGTGCTGTGAGGGAAGGAAGACGACGATGATTATGAAGCTGCTGGTCTTCGAAGGCTGCGCTGATGTTCTTCTTCCTGGATAGGTCCCCAGTGTGGATACACTGGGATCACGTCGGGGTCACCACTGTGGAGGGGCGAGGTATGTTGCCCCTCACACCAAAGGGAGGATCCTCCGACCAGGCGGGTGTTTTGCCTGGCGGGCCACGGCCCGACGGTTGATGTCGGGCGGTTGTATATATTGCAGGTTGCGATGCAAACTTCACTTGCGCGATTCAGGACTTGTCCAGTTTGTATGTAGCGCGGTAGATGTCGCTACAAACAGTTTGACCGATCCCAGGACCTCTAGTGTAGCAGTCGCGCTTGGGACCACTAGACTAATGAGGCAGTCATTTATTATATTATTATTTATTGCAAAATATACACACATGTAGGAATACTATATCTACTAATGTATACATGACCCCGTTAGGGGTGTCGCAAAAGTACAGGGTAACATTTTATGTTCTTTACTTAAATCTAGGTAAGTACGGATTGTTTTAGTAGAAATATAGAATATAATCATTTTGTATTTTTTTTTGCATTTTTCATGACAAGACTATAAAGTTATTTTTTTGTTATTTTAGTGAAGAAAAATTCGCCATGATCACTATTCCCACCCGCCAGATTAAAAAGTAACTTGCTTTTCAATACTTTTGCATAAACATATGGTCATGCAATTATAGATTCGACAATCTCTAACACCATAGGACACAGTATTAAACTAAAGCACCTACTTGAAACAGGATTCTATCTTAAGTATCCGTTAGTCACCTTTTACGACACCAACGGGATATTGGGGTGTCCTAATCTTAGTAAGAAAGCAGGATATTATTATCAATAGTAAATGATTTTCATTACTAGAGCAATTTCGAGTGTTTGCATGTGTCAAAGAATATATTCTGAAGTTAATGAGGCGAGGTCTAAAGATTCTAAGCACAACTACCACAGCTCCTCATTTCGATTCCCAGGTCCAGCAGTGTTATAGGGTTCTTCTATAAAATTGTCAGTAGCAGATCAGAGTTTGAATTCATGCCTGGTTTATGGCAATAGGCTCGCCCCCTATAACATCTAACATATACATAACAGCGAACTGTCAGTGTGAGTTACATTCGATGGTATGCCTCTGCCTATCCCTTCGGGGAATACAGGCGTGATGGTATGTATGTTTATGTTTTTTTTTTTTAATATTAGAAATCGCAATTTAAAAAATAATTGTGTAAGAAAACTCTATTCTAAATTCATAACGATCCTATCGATTTATATTTAATACCACTATACGGTAATATTCAGAAACACCATAAAAGTACAACATTTATTTTGATATTATCCTAATGTAACAATAACTCTATCTAGCTGCAATTTGTACATTATTAAAACAAATTTTCATTACAAAAGCACAGGAAACACCGGGAGGTAGTAGTTGTATAGAACATTAAGCACAGTGTTATGTCAAACGTCACAAATCGCGGGAATTTTTATAGAAATGAATAGGGTGACCGTGATTTTGATATAATAATAAATTTATTTTTGGAATAAACAATTTTAAGAACACTTATACGTAATTTTTTTTAAATAGATGGCCCGCATTTCCTAACTGATGACCTCTAAAAACAAACACCGAAACAAACTCAGAGAATTATGGTCTCTTTTTTCATGGGATAGGCTCTTAGGCCGTACTTAGTTCACTATTTAATTAATATTTAATCACATTTATTTTCCTTGTAAGTACATAATAATAGTGAAAAGAACATAGTAGATGTATATGTAGACGCCTTTCATGAGACGGAACGTAAAATCATATCTGCGATTTAAAAAAAATGTGTGTTACTAGCAATGTGTGGTGTGTCGCATATTACTAGAATGATTGTAAAGCCCTCGTGTAAAGCTAAATTCTTGTGTTACGTGTGGGTTACCATCGGTAGTACAAGGGGTGGGTTTCGAACCGACAACCACATGATCGCAAGTCCGACGCCATAGCCATTAAGCAAAGGCCTTTAATAAATTTCACTTCCAAATCTCATTAAGTATATATCTTTCTATACACCTTTACCTAAACATGTAAAAAGGTAGGATTTTATTTTATTTACATGTCTGGAAATGAAAAGAATATCCTATCTGAAACCTTACATCTTCATTCAATTGATTCTCGTCACAGTGTGCGCGTTTTACTTATCGATTGAGTAGAACTAGCGTCATTTATTTTAATCTAAGTTCATTGACAGCATTCTAAGTTTGCATGGCAATGACAACTTTAGTTAAATAAGATTCCACTCGTGAATTCACTCCGCTGTTTATGTGGGACATTTACAATTTTATTATTTCAAGTTTTTTTTTTACGAAAAATTTTATTATTGTCATTACTTACTTACGGGACTTAGGTTGGGTTCCCTGGTCGGATAAAGTGTTATTTATTGAGTATTAGTTATTAGAGTACTTATGAGTGCCACACTCGAGACCCAGGAGAAAATCATACAACGTTTTTATATGTTAAAATAAAAGAAAATTTAAGGTTATATTACGTTGTATTCAAAATTTGGCTCAGTGACATTAAAATTCGATCAAGAAACTGACATGACCCACTAAATTCCGATAAATGAATTCTACCACGCGACGTCAGTTGCGGGCGGAAGCTAGTTTAAACAAAATTAATACGGGAGGGTCGGATTAAAATTAACTAATTACGTTTAATAATGTCCTCATTACAAAACAAAATAAATAACAGCTTATTTGAATGTATAGTTAGGATTATTTAAATTCCACATCAGCGTACACATATGGTCACCCTACTTCACAATGAACTCAATAATGTGTCCACATTTGCTGGGCTATTAACCCCGGACAACGGGAAAGGTAATAGAGCGAAAATAGTTTAAAAAGTATAAAATACTTTTTTTTAAAGCAAAGGGCTTGTTAAATAACCATTTGTGGTGATGGTAAAGATTATTTGGTGATATTGAAAAATTGGGTTAATTGTTTTCGGGTGGTCGGATCTTCCTGTAGGTTAGATATGGATCAAAAGATGCATTTAAAAATACAGGTGTTAAAAAGTCGTTAGGAAAATGGGGGCCTGGTATGTTGTATGGTGATTGGTTGCATTTTTATTATATTTTTATTTTATACTTACCATTACGCTATTAATGGTAAGCAGTGTTAGCCATTAATCAATTAAATTTTAATCAATTAATTTCTTAATAAATTGCAATTTAATCAATTTTAATCGTAATTTCTTTTTCAACCAATTGATTAATTGATTGAAATTTTAAGTAACACAAGCATTTAGTTTAGCACGAGGGGTTAACAAGCTTAAGCTTTAAATAAAAAATATCAGTACCAACTGAGGGTGTAATTCAGTACACCTCTGCATAACCATTCGGGAAATACAGGTGTGACGGTATGGTAACAGTTTTTTGGAACGATTCTTATTTTACCTCTATTCAAAATAAAACAATCAATTTAACTTATGAATGGATTTCTTGAATGAATTCACATTTTAAACGGTACAGGAAAACCGCGAGTAAGGAATTACTTTAATCTCGCACTGTGGTTTTCCTTTACCGAGAATTTCCGGTCATTCCTTCAACACTTTTTAAATCTTTGCCGAGTAGGTGTAAAAATGAAATACCTTTATCAACTTTCACTTGATTTTCGTATATTTTTTTTTAACATTTTATACGAATTGTTCCCGTTTGTCCCCCAGGTATATCCCCTTAAGGGGACAGATCGGAAATAATTAGTTTTATTTGCCCCCTTGTTGGTGAAATGGGGACATAGACATATTGACCTCTTTATTCCTCCTTTTTAGTCCCCCTAAGGAATCGGATCGGAGGATTCATATATTTTTTCCATTAGATTGGACGGTCGATTTAGATAAGAGTAATTATCAAAATACGAAGTACCCCTCTGCCAACAGTGCCAAAAAATGCAGGCGTAATGTTTCATATTAGATCACTTTAAGATGCATAATAATTGAAAGGAGGAATTCCACATCTAAGTAGCTTAAGTTTCCTGAAGCGTTCGATGACGTAATCAGAGGACGCAAGTTCGTATCCCCATTGAGGTCAAATTTTTATAGAAATCATTTTTATCATTGGAAAATAAGTATTCAATTAAAAGACACGCAAAAACGAGGGCACGCGCTAGTCAAGATTATACATGAATGCAAGCAACGACCATAAAATTAGATTGGTTATAGAACTCGCAAACAACAGTGGAAGATCAGCCAACGCATGCGCATATATGTCAAGAGCAGATTCTGATCTACTTAATCTTGCTCATAAATCTGTATTCAGACACTCAGCTACGGATATCTTGTGAAAATATGGAATATTGAAATCTTTGAAGCAATAATTCACATTTTGGTTCCATGCTGTGTGCTTTCATTGGCTGTAATATTTATTGTATATTAGAAGACACGACTACTCTACACACTTATACTATTGCACTACAAAAATCACCGATATTGTGACGAAATGCGGTCCTAAGAGCAAAATGCACAGTATATGCAGTATATATAATTATTATATATATGGCGCCACCGCCTCTAGGCCTTTACGAGTAACCATTTTAGCTCCATGTGGAAGAAAAAAAGAGGAAAAAGATTTATTTGGTACAGTATAAAAAATAATAATGTCCAAAAAAGAAAAGTTGTACAAAATAAAAGAACACAAAGAAAAGACAAAACAAAACAATAATTATAACGTGATTCACATTCATCATGATCATCACCGTTCACTGCTTTAGGCCTGTCCTAGTGAAACGCCACAGAATCCGATCTTCGGCTTTCCTCATTCCGTCACTGGCTGCCTTCTGCAAGTCATCACTCCACCTCTCGTGGTCTCCTCATTTGCTCCAGCGTTTGTAAGTTCTCAGAAAGATGTGACCAGCGCATTGCCACTTCAGCTTGCTAATCCTTTAAGCTATATCGGTAGCTTTGGTTGTAGTATATTTAGAACTTATATTCCTAATCCAAATACAGCCATTGGCTAGTCATTCCATTCGTTTTTTCCTGTGGAAAGAAACAGCAAGAAATCTCATTACTAAAAACGCAAATGAGTTCATGGTGATAAATTACCTGGATAGAACTACCAGGAGCCATTGATTATATTAGCATCGACACTCCACTAGATTAGGTCTGACCTAGCTATAAATCTACAAGACCTATTTACCTGGCCTCGCCGATAATGGGGGTAACGACTTTGTCAGACTTTAGTTCAGATATTTTGATTTCAATTTATTCTGCAATCAGGAGTTTATCGGTAAACTAGAATCAGTTATTAAGTCTTACCATCACGCCTGTATTCCCTGAGGGGTTAGACAGGGGTGTACTAATGTGCACTCACAGTTCGCTGATACTTCTAAGTCCCATCTAATAGGGAGCGTGTCTATTGCGATTGACTGGACACAAATCCAAACTCCGAGCTGCTATTGAATACCATAGAAAATCTCAATAACACTGCTTGACCTGGGAATCGAACCCAAAATCTTATTTTTATTTATTTATTTATTTGTTATTTTTATTTATTTATTTGTATCTTTAGCGTATCAGTCGTGAAACTTATAATGAGATAGTTAAAACCATTTCATAATCAACCCATTAACTGTACGTCTGCTGGGCACAGATCTCCTCTCAAAATGAGAGGAGTTAGTCTATAATCCACCACACTGGCCTAGTGCGGTTTGGCAGACTTCACACACCATCGAGAAAATCACTGTATGCAGGTTTTCTCACGATGTTTTCTTTCACAGATGATTCGCACGTGATTTCGAAAAGTCAGAGATGCGTGCTTTGGATTCGAATTCGATTTGATTTTGCAATCAAATGGTCACATTACTAGGATATCAGTGTTTTATTTTTTTAAACTTGAACCAAATATTTGCCTCTAAAATCAGGCCAATTATTCTCAAATCCACCCAGATCCGTCAGCTCAAATCCATAGTACGTAATAACTCAGTGTGTGAACTGAATAACCTAGATAAACCCAGACCTAAACACATTTTATAGTCAAAATATTTGTAAATATTTTGAGTGCGAACTTTTTTTGCTGAAAAAGTCTGTTCTAGTGAACTATTGGCCTAGATATTTTGTTTAATGGTCTAGGGATAGAGATGGTTTTAGATTATATGGTGAAGATTGAGTAGGAATTTTTAACATCCCACGCAAGAGATGTTAGAGTTGTTACAAGTTTAATGAGTGTATCTGTCTATCTGTGGTATCGTAGCTCTCAAACGGATGAACCGATTTTGTTATATTTTTCTTTAAAAGGTGATTTGATGGAGAATGTTCCTAGCTATAATTCTAGAAAATCTAAATTATCAGGTCTTTTCTAGTTGATGAAGAGATGTGAGCAAATTTCACAAGGCTGACCGATTCGAAATACTTTCTTAAGAGTCCGGCGGACCGAATTTCATTTTCAAACGTAATAACGGAATAAATCGCAATTCAAATACAATTTAATCAAATTCTGTTATTATTCGGTTTTTGATAAGTTTACCAAGTTTGGAACGATTTTCCGATATTTTATTTACAGTGAAGTAGTAATAGACAAAATATTACCGTAGGAACCTAGATTAACGGTATCTAAATCCGAATAATAACATAATTTGAGTGAATATTGTCTGGATGACGATTTATTTCGGTATTACGTTTTTGTGGGCAATTTAAGCTCCGCCGGACCCTTAATTCTGACACTTTTGTTGAAATAAAATCACTTTTATATACTCATATCTACCTACATACATTGTAATACGAAAGTAACTCTGTCTATTTGTTACAATTTCACGCCTAAAGAGCAGAGTTAAGCCTATGTATAGCTTTTTGTTTGAAATTAAAAAAACAACCCCATCCACAAACATCCACACACATCCCTCGCCCATAACATGGGATCTAAACATACCGGCGAACTGTGAGTGTACATTAAACGCCTCTGCCTAACCCTTCGGGGACTACAGGCGTGATGGTAAGTAAAAAAATACAGGCCGCATCATAGACAAAGGATAAAAGTAAAAATAAAACAATAGACAATTAACCTCGTCTGTAATTAATAATCAATAGACAATTCTAATAAAAAAAAACATTTCTCCTGTCTATAAAATGTAATTGATATATAAAGCTAATAGTTTACAATTTGGGGGTCCACTCCGATCAAACTTGACCCCATAAAGAGGTCATGCTATGCCCAGTGGTCCAAAACGGCATGTGCTTGGACAAAAAATATTCCGTTACCACAGGGCTCGGCTAACCATCATTTTTGGGAAATATTAAGACACTCGTTTTTACTAAATTTTTAGTCCAGTGGTCACAAACGCGGCTGCTTATCGTGAGGTTCTCAGGTCATACACATACCAACACGCCTGTATTCCCCGAAGGGTTAGGCAGAGTGTACCCTATTACATGGGACCTGGGGTTAGACAGAGGTATACTAATGTACACCCACAGTTCACCAGTATGTTAAGGTCCCATGTTATAGGGGGTGAACCTATTGCCACTAACTGGACACAAATCCAGACTCCGAGCTGCTACTGAGAATTTCATAGAAAAACCCATTAACACCGGTCGATCTCGGAATCGAGCCCAGGACTTCTAGCGTAGCAGTCGCACTTGGGACCACTAGACTAATGAGGCAGTCTTAATTAATCAAAAAAATTATCTCAATCAATTTTTTTATCAATTACAATTGAATTAATTCCAATTGCAATAAAAATAATTTAATTGCAATAATTTTTAAATCAATTGATTAATTGGGTGTCCAGTTAATGGTAACAGGCTACCACCACAATATATTTTGCATTGTGAAAATGATTAATACTCAAATCGTTTATCTCCACAATGTTAACAGGTGTTAAAATAAATATAAAAGTATCAATTTTGAACCCTGTCGGGCACAGCAATGTAGGTAAATATTTGAAAATCATTAGAATGTCATTAAATTCATCCCAAAATTAAGAATGCAGATAGATATTTAAAACTACAACTAATATAATGAAAACTTAAACTACACCACTGCCGTCAAGGAATAAGACAAGAATAAAAACAATCTACTAATATTAAAAAGCGGCGGTAGCCTAATGGCTAGGGCGTCGGACTGGCGACCATGTGGTTGTCGGTTCGAAACCCACCCATTGCACTACTGACGTGAACCCACTCGTAACACAAGCATTTAGCTTAGCACGAGGGGTTAACAAGAATACCAGTAATGTGTGACACACAGCTTTTTTTAAAAAAAAATCTGATCTATGAAAAAGATATTTATTATGATGAGAAGAATGATTTGCTAAGTAGATAATGTTCGAATATTCACCCAGGGGAGAGGAGATAGGCTTATTTTTTGTCTTGTATATAATTTCTATTTGGAAATTTCCATTTATTTAGTTTTACTAAATGACTATATTTAATCAATTTACTAAATCACTTAATTTTAATGAAGAATTTTCTTTTGTTTCAGGTAAGAACAGTCTCCAGTTCTCCCGGAATTATGGTCATCGTCTCCAATATCTTTATTTGTCGCCCGTCACGCTGGTTGCTCTCGTGGGTGCGTTCCGTGCTCAATTATAGGTAATAACGCATTGTCGCGACACCGCCTAAATGCGGCCGGGTTCAGGGTTGCTACCTTCCTGTCATGGTCGTGGCGATTCATTCGAATCTTAACGAATTTAAGGTTGAGAAGGCAAGTGCGGTTTTTGGTTGGCACGAATCATAAAATACTCTGCTGACTCCCCAAGTAGCAGATCATCTCGAATCTTGAATCATCTCGAATCGAGGATTTCTCACGTTACCTTGAAAGTTGAAAAGGGTATATTTTTTGACAATAAATACGAGACGAACCTGGAAGTCAAAATTTCTGTTATTGAAAAGTTGAAGGTTTGCGCTTAAACTTGTCTTATAATTATAGATAATATTCCGTGTTCGCGATGCTGGCCGTAGATCCTAGGTTCGATATCTAGATCGAGAAAATTATTATTGGGTCCTACAATAGGCTATTTGACTGATTATTTTTTATAGTAGTTATGGAAATGATTACCATAAATAGAACCCATCAACGAAAACAAAATTAAAATCGGCTCAAAAATAAGGAAGTTACAAGCATTTTAATTTTATGCCAGACAGAGGCACTATACTTGTTTATGACGTCACAAACCAATGCGCCATACAAATCCTATACTAACACTCGTTTGGGGGAAAGGGACAAAGCATCCCCTCTCAATCCCCACCAAAAATTTGAAATGCTTATATCTTTGAACTTTATTAACCAATTTAAATTATTTTTTCAGAATACGATTTGTATTTAATTTAATTTTTCACTCAGTTTGGTATTTTTAATTATTTAAACATTAGTCAAGTACCCTATTCAGAGGGCAGAAGTTGTAGTTTGCTTTGTGAAATTTTATGATTATTAAAATTATTTTTTGCATTAGTTTTTTGTGCGTTTATTATTTTAATTATGCAAATAGAATTGTAATAAATATAATAAAGCCATTTTTACAGAAATTGGTAACCCTATAAGTCACCCTAAATAAAATGGTCGCAAATTTTTGGATGTGGCAAGTTTTTGTGCACTTTTTGGTTTGTCGGCCAGATCTGTACGGGTTTAAACATAAAATACGTATATATTCCTTTTTGGTGTAAGCAGTAGTCTTGACGGTGCCAATTTTAGGCGTTAAAATTATTAACGACAAGTCCCAGCTATTGTAAACTTTTTTTTTTATTCGTGATAGGCTTACGCTTTCCTGCCAGTTTGCCTGATGTTAAGCGATACTGCGATCTACGATGGAGCGCGCTTGCCTAGAAGAAACCGATTCACTCGTGATTTAAAGACACCCAGGTTATATCTATCAGGGAAGACCCACTCGGGAAGTGCATGCCATATTTCAGCAGTACGCATTATAAAAGTGAACTTAAAGCGTTCCGTTCGGGCTTTTGGAATGTCCACCGTGAATCGATGACGCTTTTTCGTGCTTCTGGTCGTCCGATAGTGGAAAGAGCTAGGGGGGATAAGATCGTGGAGATCAGATGCACAATCTCCGAAATGTATCCGATAAAAAACCGATAAGATAGCAACTTTGCGGCGATATTCAACTTAACAAATTTTATAATGAATAATAAGCTAACTAAGCCCATTTACTGTCATCATGTACCTGATTCACAGATCTCTCATAAAGAGAGAGGTTCTGTGAAGCAGGGACAGGGCTATAGTCCACAACACTGGCCTAGAGCGCGTTGGCAGAGTTCATATACCGTTAAAAATCTCTCAGGGATACAGGTTACCTCACGATGTTTTTCTGCACTCTTACCTTCGCAAGGACTGTACAAATAACAAACTTAAAATATCTAAAAAAGCAGCATTTTAATCCAAAACGGATAATATATCTTGTATGTAACAGGAGATTTTAGTTCCGATATTTCAAGGCTAGTTTCATAGTGAAAGTTCTTTATAAGCATGAGTAAAAAAGTAAAAAAATATAATTATTATCTCTCGCTTAAACGGTTCTGCACTGCTCATCTCTTTAATGTTTATAGCGTTAATATACACGTACATCGTCACGTACATGGTCATAAAAAGGGGATCAACAAGACGTCGCAGAAAGTGACCGACCTAATTCCGTGTGAAGTTTATCTTGAAGTGTGCGTTTCCATTATGAGAGGTACGGTCGACAGCTCATCATGTATCCAACTCTGAAATATTTTTTTATACCGCTGAGGTGACAAACAAGCTTACGGCCCGTCTGATGGTAAGCAGTTACCGTAACCTATAGATGTCTGCAACACCAGAGGTGTCACTCGTGCGTTTCCAACCCTGTAAAAACGGTTTCACTCCTTTTTTGAAGGACCACATGTAGCCACATAGTCTCGTGTAGTTGTGTTTTTCAGTTAATATTCAATTTAATCTCCAAACAACAGAGCTTATTAACCATTGGGGCAAGACAGTTTGTGGTTACTTGATGTGTTGTTGACTGTACAAGAGCCGTATTATGACGTGTTAACGCCATCATTTTTAGGTTGTAAGAAAGAGATGAGGCTATTTAATATGAAGAGCGGCATCTCTTTCTCACAACCTAAAAATGATGGCGTTAACACGTTATAATACGGCCCCAGTACGGTCGAGATAATTGTTCGCGTCTGAAGTTGGCCGCAAGTGGTTGCATAGTGGTAAATTTTAATATATCTACAAACTCGGTGTTAAGACAATTGGTATCGTAAATGTGACGCATGTCCTTACTAATTTTAATATTTTTGTCAAAAACACGTCTACTTGGTAGTTCGGAATTTCGACTATACTGTAGTTACGGATCAGCTGAATCATCAAGCAAGCGAAGGTCAATGAGCGAATACGATAGAATTAATGTATAGCGAGTAACCTTGAAGCACCTTGACTTTTCGAAGTCATGTGCGTATTAAATAGTTAATTATCACGCGCTTAAACGGTGAAGGAAAACATCGTGAGGAAACCTGCATGCCTGAGAGATTTTCTCGATGGCGTGTGAAGTCTGCTAACCTGCACTAGGCCAGCGTGGTGGACTATAGCCTAATCCCTCTCATTCTGAGAGGAGACCCGTGCCCAGCAGTGGGAGAGTATAATGGGTTGATTATGAGTAACGGCTTTATGACGAAAGAATTATGCACGGTACGTCATTTTTAATAGTTAACTACAGCAAAGTGCGTAAAAAGCATGTTAAAAGAAGGTTTTTGTCACACAAATCGTGCAGTTTTCTCGTGTCGTACGTACATTGTGAACGGACACTGCGTTTGCGCAACCCGTCTAACGTTACAGCACATGTGCGCTGTATACGACTATAATATAAATTATTTCAGGATCCACGCCAACCGACTCATGCGCATGAATCGGGCGCTATTTTCGATATATTGTCCTGAAATTGTTTGTGTTGCCGCCAACACTATTAAAAGTTACGCGAAGGACAACAACAGTATTCCAACAGTTGGTTTTGTAGGGCATTATACACACATGTAATTACAGTAGGACATTACGTACGTACAACCCATACGTATTATGAAAGAAAATAACAATTTATCCTATGATATAAAAAAAATACATAATAAAATATAAATAATTTCTTAGTTTATTCTGTTAATAAATATTTTTACTATTTCCTAAGCCGTTATTATTGCATCATTGAAAATAACAATCACTATAAATTCTCGCGTCAGCTGTCAGTGTCAACGTCAATGTCAATTGTAGTGACGCCATTTAATTACTTCTAAAAGCCAGTGTTACCTGCCGTGGACGTAAAAACGTACTCCTACGTGTAAGCAAGTGCTCTATGTAGCATAACAAATGTATGTAGGTTACATAAAAAAATTGGCGCAATTACGTAAACAAAAAATTGCTATTTTTGACTTTGAGTCGAATCGAAAGCTAATAATTTTTTTCTCATACAAAATATTTATATGTTCTCGATCGTAACAGGATGAAAGGAGTTTAATGTTATCTTAACCTTGGTTTATTTCGATCCAGGATGTGTTGCGATCGAAAACACGATCGTTTAGTTACCATGTTGATTGGGTTGAATTTTGACGTAATTAGAAGTTGTGTCATTAAGGCATTAATTAGAGAGGAAAGAAAGAAAATTCTATTCGGATCAAGGATGGATTCGGAGACGGATTTTTCAATTAAATTCTCTAATAGCAGCACGGAGTATGGATTTGTGCCCAGTTAATGGCAATAGGCCATCAACAATAGGCGAACTGGTGGTCAAGCGTAAACCTATCATGAATTTAAACCTTAAAAATAGGCTCACCCCCTATTACATGGTACCTAAACATACCGGCGAACTGTGTATATATATATAAGTATATGTTGTATTGATATATTATGTCAAGGTCGTAATTTAGTATTTATGTTATTTTGATTTCTTCAAAATCTAGAAATATCCATAACATGAAATTCGCAGTACGCGAAACATTAGTTTTATAGCTAATAAAAGTCGATAATAATCATTTATTATTCGAACGTAATGTTTATCGATTTTCGTGTAGTGATGTAATCGGTATTTCTCGTGTGGCAGAATGCCAAATTGTCTTGGTCCATCCGGATGAATAACAATATGTTTGAGACTGAATGCAAGTTTTCCTGAGCTATTCCAAAACAGTACACACTTTACAGTTTAGGTTGTTGATCTCAGGTTTCCATGAGCTGTAGTCTGTGGGAATGCGTTTCATGCCGAGAAAATAATAGCCTTAGAATATATCGCATTACTTGATTGGGTGGTGGACTTAAGTGTATTGAGGTCTTAAAGTAAATGTGGTTAAGACCTAACTCATCATCATTGCATATGGCATTCATCCTGGGTGGCTCAAATTTCTATATCCAAGTTTTTTAGCTAGCACCTGACAGGCCCTTACCCATGTGGTGATCGAATGTCCACTTCGCCGTTTTCCCTGTGGAATGTCGGAAATCCACAGATTTACACCTGCAGCAAGCTGGTTATGAGCTTTTCTATAGATACAGGTTGGGAAAAGGTATACCTTTTTAGTCGGTAATAATTTGACGAACCCGGTCACCTTTCCCCAGGCGCATCTGTAAAAAAAACAATTCCAGGAAGAATTTTAAGGTTCAACTCACTTATAATTTTTTTAAGATTTGAACTGTGTAATCCTTGTAAATAATCCAAACAATCTAACTGTAAAATGTATTTACCATTAAAAATCCATTCACCTACATATTTTTTTCAATTGTGTATACCATGGGAACAAGGACAGTAAATAGACAACAAAAAACCATAAACAATGGACTATTACGAGCAACGGCAGGGCGTCTGAAGTAAACGTTATAAAAATAGTATAAAATGTGTTAAACGGGCAGAGTCGTGGTATGTATATGTAATGAGGACACAGAGTAATGTGAGGAACAGAAGCATATGCTGACTCAGAATGCAATTTCGTTGATTCTATTCAATCTATTGTGTGAAACGGTAACATCGGTCCCAGAAAAAGAAAAAAAATGACATAAACATACGGTAAGAGTTAGGTAGAGGCGATATGAATCGAGTTCTATTTAAATAGAGACTTCGACACTATTGTGTATAGTCTTTATTTTTGTGTGCCAATTATTTTTCTCTGCCTCTTCCATTCAATGGTCCTAAGCACAACTGTAGGTAACGTTAGAAATCCTGGGTTAGATTTCCAGGTAGATCAATTCATTGTGTTTTCCTATGAAACTCTCAGTAACAGTTTCGAGTTTAGATTTGTGCCCGGTTAATGGCAATTGGCTCACCCTATTACATGAGACCTAAAACATACCAGCAAAATGTAGGACGTCAGCACACCTCTGCCTAACCTAATTCGAGGAATATAGGCGTAATATTATACAATCACGCGGCGTGATTGTAGTGTCATGTCAATAAAAATTTCAACAATGCACAAATGCTGCGTCTACTCTGTGGTCGCAGCCATATGCGTGCAAAGGAATGCATTTTACTGACAAGACTCACACTTGTGTTAACATGAAATGAAGGCATATTTGAATTAGTCAAATATGCATGTTATTATATGCACAACAGGATCTTGAGTTAATCGGTAGTTTGGACGCACATTGGGGGAGGCCTACGTCCAGCAGTGGACTGATATAGGCTGATGATGATGATGATGACTGAAATAATCAGTTTTGTCTTTGGGTTGGACACTTTGGACAGGTCAGAAAGCAGCAGATGATGGATATCTGAGGATAAAGATTTCAAGTGAGAAAGGATTAATATTAGTAACAAAAACTTCGTTAAATTTGACGTTATTGTTGTTGAAAAGAGTTTTTCAGGTTCTTTCAGTATAAACGTTGCATTGTTTCTTGTTTTAAATTCGATTCTTGTTATTGTTCAATTTTTATTTTACGTTTTCTGCAAGAATGTTTAACATTCCTGGTGCTCTGTCATTCTTTTTAACAATTTAAATTTCTATCATTCAATCAATTTATTAAAAAAATATTGCAATTAAATTAATTTAATTTCAATTAAAATTAATTAAATTGCAACTGATTAAAAATAATTAATGAAAATTGAATGCATAAAACTGTTTAATAATCTGTAGAAATATCGTTGATTACTCATGTACGGGCACCGTCACATCAAGTTATCACAAACCGTCAAATTTCCCCAACGGATAATAAACTCTATTATTTGGAGATAAGATTGAAAATCGATTAAAGAAATTTTACAGTTTTTGGATACCATTAGTGCTGTTGAATGTACTTTTATATTTCTCAATCATACCAACCTTAACACCAAATAAATTACATTGCTCCATTTTTTTTCTAGTCTAGTATTGTGCTTAATTGGCTCCCGTTGAGTAATATAATTCAAATCACAGCCCTTTATGGAATTCATAAATAATAGCCGACCAATCCACAGATGGGTTAGAAACCTAGATTTTAATAATGTATTATCAAAGATAGAAAACGATGATTGTAATGCTAGTACTATTGAATTGATAGCTATTTGAGATTTCCATAAAAGAGAGTTAAAGATTATACTCGGAAAGGAATAAATACAACAGTCTAATGGTCACAAACGAAACTATTAAGCAAGAGTCCCTGTTTCGATTCCCAGATCGAGCAGATTCATTGGGTTTTTCTAAGAAACTTTCGGTAGTAGCTTAGAGTGATTTGTGCCTGTAACGAATCCGTCGATAGATCTGCTTACTAGAGATAGGATTTTGACATTACTTGTATGTACCTTATGTCAAAATCCTATCTAGTAAGCAAATCTATTGACCGATTTGTTATTGGGATCAGCTGATAATGGCAATGATCTCGTAAACAGGACCTTTAATATTATTTAGATTGAAACCCTCCAAGAATAGGCAGGCGTGATGGTAAATAGTTTATGTTATGATAAATAAATAATTGATTGATTGACTGATTAAAAGAGTGTCCATAGAGATTCTTGCCGGATTCTTTTTCATTGGATCAACTTTTTTGGAAGAGACAGTTAAGACTCATTAATGTTTCATAAACGCTTGTCAAAGCTTATTTGAATTAAAACTTGATGAAAAGCAGCAACCTCATATGATGACTTCTTATGTCAACATCATTATCCCAGCTTTCTATTGAGCGGTCAGCAGGACACATAAATTCAGCCACATCTGCTTGAACTGGAAGCCGACCCGAACTCAGTCGAGAAAAGTTTGTGTCGTTGTGAGATATCCATTAATCACTTTGAATGCTACCGTTAGGTTATAAATATTAAAAATAACCATTATATGTCTGTCTGTCCCACTTACATCTGTCTCAGCTATCCCAACGTAAGTGACACGGGCCCTATATGGAGGTTAGGCCTGTCTTTGATTTCTGTTCTTACCATATAAGGGTTAAATAGTGATGGGCAAAAAAATATCGATAGTAATTTATTTTATCCTAGTTTTTAATACATAAATGAATGATATTATGTTGACGTGTCAACTAGTGGATAATTTGACAGGTATTAACTTGGAGCCAGGTGGCATACTCATATTTGGTAATAGGGATGTAATATCCATGTTTAGAAAAACAAACCGACACACTTAACGGATTTTTTATAATAAAAATATAAGTCGAAAATGATTTCAATACTCAATTCGATTTCTAGCTCGCTGTCCTTTATTGTTCACAGTTTAAGTGTGAACATTATTTTTAAATGAAGTATCATTAAGTACATAAATTATTTTACAAAGATCTCATAAATACAAATCAAAAAGTCAATCCGGAGTCAAAAATAATAAATAATGTTATACAACATTAATGAAGTAATGATTTTTTTGAGAAAAAAAACATTTACAATTTTGTAATCACTAATCATTGATAAAGGTACATAGCGAAGTTAAAAGTAATTTTATCGATAAATTTAGACCCGATCTCTTAAAGCCCTACTAATCTTTTGAACTTGCAACTTCTTCAGAAATTCGTTAATGAATTTATTTCGAGGCCAGTACAACCATGAAATTATATTACAATACAAACTACTGTTAAATAGTTATAGCAACAAAATAATATTATGGTTTCTTAGAATCAACGTTTACTGATGTTTTGAAATATTAGCTGTTTTGTTTGCATGTAGCATTTGAAGTTTATTACTGTACTGATGTTGAAGTCTGGCTGTTCATTCAGTATATTATATTGTTATTTTAGAATAGTATCTAATGTACTAACAGCAAACGTTATGTCTTCCGTTTCTAAATGTTATGTTTTATTGTTTCAAATTTGTACACTTTTGACAATGAATAACTTATTTTTATCGATTTAATCACATCACTAACGGGCAATGAATCAGCATTAAGATCATTAGTAGTTCCTTTTGCCCTGCAATGAGACAGTTATAGGATGAACATAAATATGACACAACGCCTGTATACCCCGAAGGGTTAAGCAGAGGTGTACTAATGTACACCCACAGTCCGCTCATGTAATAGAGGGCGAGCCTGTTGCTATTAAGCGGGCACAAATTCAGATTCCAAGCTATTACTGAGATTTCATAGAAAGACCCAATAACCCTTTGCTCGACCTGGAAATCGAACCCAGGACCTCTAGCGTAGCAGTAGCGCTTGGGACTACTAGTTATAGGATGAACTTTTATTGTATTAAGTTACATTGATTACATTCTTTACTACGAATTCTCCTGTCTTTTTTTTAACTAGATGACACCGGCATTTCCTAACTGACGACCTCTGAGAAGAAACACCGAAACAAACTCAGAGAATCATGGTCTCTTCAGTCCAGACATAGTACTTGTAGCAAATATGCGAGTTACAATGTAAGACAATGTCTAAAAAGTTATAATTAATTAAACCTTAGTTTTAAATGCACTTAGTTCTTTAATCTTTTAGAGTCTTAATATATCATCGACATATTTTGAGTTGAGTCACTCCACTTGGATATACATATATACACTTCCATCTTTGTACACAAAGTTCCAAGAAATATTACCAATTTATCGCGATGAATGAAAATGAAACCTTATAAAGTATACGGTTAAGGTTAAAAGTATAATAAAATAGATTAAATGTTCGCTAATATCATTAAATTATATACCTTCGCGTTTCGATCATTATTTTGCTATAACTTTATGATTTTTACGCTTCTTTTTTTAAAAATAACATAGCTTATCTGTTTCTAAATTGGTACGTAATATCGTAAACGGGTTTTAAAGATATTCTGATAATAGGGACCCGAGACATGTGGTGCATTTCTATGCTATTCTTTTTACGTCACTTAACGATGTTTTTCTTAGAATAAACTCATAGTTATTGTTTATTATGATATCAAGACTGTTGCAATAAATTTTCTTTAAATATGTTTATAGTTGAGGAATATTTCTGTACATTTTCTTCTATTCAATTTCTTCTATCAAATTTAACTCAAATTTGAGTTTTCTATCGTATTTCGAAATAACTGTAAATTATTTTTGAGTGGAGAATTAATAATATCACCTCAATGCTTACACAATTAATTTTTTTGGCGATAATCTCGTTATTTGATAATCCCGTAGTAATTAAAAAAGATTCCGACTTACTTCTCACCTACATTAATAAGGAACTGCTGTGCAAAATATTAAGTCTGACAAGTCAGTGTTAGAGGTTTATTAAGTCTATACTTATGTATAATATATAAATTTTATTATCCTTATTAAAAGCCCGTAGTTTCCCACTGCAGGGCAAAGGCCTCCCCACTCTCCTTCCACTTCTCTCTGTCTATTGCTCTTAAGGACCAGACTTTTTGAAAAGAGTCCAACTCATCCCGCCATCTCCGTCTGGGCCTGCCGCGTTGGCCATTAAGTGGAACCCATTTGGTTGTCAGTTTGGTCAAATAAAAAAATAAAAAGTCAAATGTCACTATCAAATAAAAAAAATATCGATACATATCAAAAGTCACTTATTCTGTCACCGGCACATCACTAGTAACCTTGTCGCCGCGTTCTATAAAATAAAGTAGGACTTATTGGTTTTGCTCCTATAAGGCAAAATGGTGTATTTTTATATTAATTGATCAATGAAAGCTGTTTCTCCTTACTGTGCAATAATGTTGCTTTTTTCTAATTGCTTCACAGCTGGACCACCGATCAATTATACTTTCTGTAGTCTGTATATGGAATCTTGATCACTTACTCCTAGTTAGTAATTATCTGGTAGGAGTTGGAAGTACCTACCTACATGGTCTTTATTCCTAGGTTATAACTGATGGTTTATATATCGCGCATTTCATGATAAGGGTATTTTTTAGGTTTTGAAGCAACCAAAATAATACAATTTTAGTTCATTTTTAACGTTATTATTATTTAACATTAACAACAGCTTATTTAATATAATTATAATATATAACTACTATGAAATGTTATCCTAAATGTTGTGCATATCTATAATTGATATAAACACTAGTCCTTGCCTCTGTATTTTGTGTACCAATGTATGTGTTTATATTGTTGATGTGCCTTGTGTAAATAAATAAATAAATAAACATAAGTACTAAAATAGATCTTGACACCTGTATCCCCCGAATAGTTAGGCAGAGGCGTACTAATGTACACCAGCAGTTCGCCGGTATGTTTAGGTCCCATGTAATAGGGGGCGAAACTATTGCCATTAACCGGGCACGAATGCAAACTCCAAGCTGCTAACGAGAATTTCGTAGAAAAACCCAATAACACTTTGATCAACCTGAAAGTCTAACCCAGGACCTGTAGCGTAGCAGTGGCTTAGGAGCACTAAACGAATAGATTAGGTATTTCTTACATAATATTACATAGTAGTTTGGAGTAGATATTGTTTGGGACCTAAACATATTTTTTATGATTAACAAACCTCTGCCTGATGGTATGGAATGTTAAAAACTCTTACGCCCATTTCACACCTTGAATGGTATTCATAGATGGTTCAATTCACACTCACACTTGAACCATATGTACGGCCATATGTTGCGGCACGTGGCCGGTAATGGGAGCCGCCCACCATGACCGTACAGCACGCCATTGATTAGACAGACATATTGCATCGGTGCTATGAATGATTTAATATTATTATACAACTTTTTGTTGATCTAATGGTTTGATTTATAAATTGAACGAAGTATTAATGGGTTGGTATGCAACTTTCTGTTGATCTATCTAAAGTGCGGTTACTTAGGCCTTTGGTTCGATTTCAAGGTCGAGCGAAGTGTTTTTGGGTTTTTCTATAAAACTGTTCGTAGCAGCCAGTTTGGATAACAGCTGTCAAGTGAGAGATTCTGGATTCGATTCTCAGCTCAAGCGAAGTATTACTGGGTTTTTCTATGAAATTCTCAGTATCAGCGCGGAGTCTGGATTTGTGCCCGGTTAATGGCAATAGGCTCACCCCCTATTACAAGGGACTTAAACGTACCGGCGAACTATGGGTGCACATTAGCACGCCTCTGTCTAACCCATCGGGGAATAGAGGCGTGAAGATATGTTTTGATTTAAGTATAATTATTTTTACACGACAGCACAAAAAATATCTAACTTGCTCGTTGGTAGGATCTCTTGGGGTTTGACTGGCTAGCGACCACCCGTACGTCGGAGTCTGTTGTAAAGCACCTTGGTGTGAGTTTCGACTATTGCACGTAAGTGCCAGTTCCCCTCGGTTGCTACGGCCCCGGCAGTCTGCAGTCATTAGGGGCTCTTAAGCCTCGGCAACGCATCAGCAACGATGACTACTTACAACCAGGTGGCTCGTCAGCTCGTTTGCCGACTTAATCCATAAAAAATATCATAGCCAATAGAAGTCCACTGCTGAACAAAAGTCTCCCCCAAAGACTTCCACAGGGACCGGTTATATGCCGCCTGCATCCAACGACTCCCAGCGACCTTTACCAGGTCGTCCGTCCATTTCGTTGGAGGTCATCCCACACTGCGCTTTCCGGTGCGTGGTCTCCAATCGAGAACCTTTGGCTGCCCCAGTGGCCGTCAATTCTACCAGCCATGTGCCCCGCCCACTGTCACTTAAGTTTGCTAATCCGTTGAGCAATGTCGGCCACTTTAGTTCTTCTACGCATCTCCATCATTTTTTATTCGATCGCGTAAATAAATGCCAAGCATAGCTCCTGTGCATAATGACCTATAACATAGTGAGCGACCACGTCTCTGTGCCATAAGTTATCACTGGTTATCATTTAGTTAGACACAACACACTTTTGTCTTAAGCCTTAAGACAAAAGTTTACCGCAGTTAATGCATCCCGTAAAATTATAAAGTTGTGTTAACTATACAAAATAGTACATTTTATAATTGAAGGGACTGGCGGAGCTTGAATTGCCCACGTAATACCAAAATAAATCGTAATCCAGACAATATTCTATCAAAGTATGTTATTATTCGGATTTCGATACCATCAATCGAGGTTCCTACCGTATTATTTCGCCTACTACTTCACTGGAAATAAAAGATTGGAAAATCGTTCCAAACTTGGTAATTTTATAAAAAATTGCATTCGCTTATATTTATTTCCAGTAAAGTATTTTAGACAAAATCGTATCGTAGGACCCTAGATTAACTGCATCGGAATCCGACTAATAACACAATTTGATTAAATTGTGTTTGAATTACGTTTTATTTCGGTATTACGTTTGTAAGAGAAATTTGGTCCGCCGGACTCTTATGTAGCAACCCTAAAACGGACGGACAAACAGACATTTCATAACTACAGCGATGAGTAAGAAAATGAGTGATGACTCATGATGGAAATCGTAAAAATGTGTGAGATGTACGTGTGATTATGATTTCTGTTACGTTTGCTACTTATTTACACATACGAGTTTATTGCTGTATGTGTGTGTATCCATTGCACCATATTACATTGTAAAATACTCACTCAACGTCATGCCTGTATTTCCCGAAAGGTTAGGCGGAGGTGTATTAATGTATCTACACACAAAGTTCGTCGGTATGTTTAGGTCCCATGTAATAGGGGGCAAGCCCATTAGCAGAAAGTAGAAATCCAAACTCCGAGCTGCTACTGAAATTTACATAGAAAAATCCAACAACACTTTTCTCGACCTGGAAATCAAACCTCTAGCGTAGCGCTAGGGATAGCACTAGACTAATGAGGTAGTCATATACCACACATATATAAACTCTATATTAATATCTTTAGGTAAATACTGAAAATTAATTACCGAATTTTAAATTTAATTACCAAATTTTGACATTCACCACAGTCAGATTATTTTGGAATTGTATTTCGAAAATTTGTATTTTGAAATTGGAACTTAATTCTGGTAGGTAGGTACTTAAATATATTAAGTTCCAATTACAAATAATAAACAGAAGAGTTTTCCATTTTGAAATTGGAACTTACAATATCGTAACGTAAGCGACAATGAACACACACACTATTTAATTTTACCGCACCGGTTCACCTCCCGAAATACATGACATACTTTATGAAAAACTGAAACACGGTCATTGTTATAGTTTCGCGGAATATTCAATATTGAATACAATTAACATTCACGGTCTCTGTACATATGGTACAATTATTATGCCACAAAAGCAAAATACTGTTTCATTGTTTTCCTATCCTGAGTTCCAAAACAGTTTTATTTATTTTTTATATTTATTCATTTCGTGTGACGACGTCACTTATACGGCGAAAACTGAGAAAATTGAAAGTGTGTCGAAATAATAGTAAATGAACAACGAAATACTTATTGTAAGGTTATGAGTAATTATGATAGATATCAAACTGATATTAAATTTTTTTTTTGTGTGTCATAATTATTATCTACGTCATGTGTCCGTATAACACGTATAACCGTGCAAATGACGCACTTACGTCTGTTTAGAATAGAAAGAACTTCATAGTCGAAAATAATTATTTTTTTTTACTTTGCCCCACACTAGGATTTTCTCCTGTATCGTGGGAGCGTTTAAAAAATTTTCACATACACAAACGCCCAGACCCGGAACAACTACCTGTAGATCATACAAATATTTGCTCCGTGTGGGGATCGAACCCCAACACGTGGCGCAGAAGCCGATCGCTCAACCGCTACGCCAATCATGTCGTCAAATATGAAAATGACTGAATATCGGTAAGATAAAAAATACGGGTATCCTATTTTTCGATCTAGTCTCAAATAAAATTATAATGGAATGGTGTTAAATAATAAAATGTTGTCAATTATGAATATACTGTAACAAAATATTGAATAAGCAACGATAGCCTAGTGGATGTGGCTCGGGTTTGAATCCAAGGCACGCACCTCTGAATTTTCGAAGACTTTTTACCGTGGGAGAGCCATGCTTCGGCACGAATGGGCCGGCTCAACCGGAGCGATACCACGGCCTCACAGAAAACCATCGTGAAACAACGCTTACGCTGTGTTTCGGCGAGTGAGGATGCCGGAGGCTTAATCCCCTTTTAAAAGGCCGGCAACGCAATTGTGACTCCTCTAGTGTTGCGAGTGTCCATGGGCTGCGAGTGCCCATGGGCTGCGGTAATCGCTTACCATCAGGCGATTCCTCTGCTCTTTTGTATCCCATAAAAAATAATGTGCGTATTAATAGTTAATTATCACGCGCTTAAACGATAAAGGAAAACATCGTGAGGAAACTTGCATGCCTGAGAGAGTTTCTCGACGGCGTGTGAAGTCTGCCAACCCGCACTAGGCCAGCGTGGTACACTAGCCTAATCCCCATCATTTCAAGGAGATCCGTGCCTAGCTGTGGTACCATACAATGGGTTGATTATAATTATTATATTTATATATATACTTTTGCCAGCGACTTCGTCCGCGTGGAATAGTTACTTTGTTCCCTAGTTCTTCGCCCGCGGTTTCACCTGCGTTGCCCCGTTCCTAAGGGTTGTAGCGTGATGTTTTATAGCTTGAGACCTTTCTCATGAATCACTCATTTTCCCAACATTTCCCTTCACTGCTCTGCTCCTATTGATCGTAGCGTGATGAAAAGTATACTATAACCTGCCCAGGAGTATGAAGAACAATTGTACCAAGTTTCGTTGAAATCCGTCGAGAGGTTTTTGTTTCTATAACGAACATACAGACCGACAGACAGACAAACAGACAAAAATTTTACTGATTGCATTTTTGGCGTCAGTATCGATCACTAATCACCCGCTGATAGTTATTTTGGAAATATATTTCATGTACAGAATTGACCTCTCTACAGATTTATTATAAGTATAGATGTATGTATTGAATATTAAATTAGGTTGGTCTTGTATAAAATTTCCTGCTAAAACGGCCTCGTTAGCCTAGTGGCCCCGAGCGCGAATGCTACGCTAGACGTCCTGGGTTCGATTCCCAGGTCGAGCAAAGTGATATTGGGTTTTTCTATGAAAGTCTCAGTAACAGCTGGGAGTTTGGGATTTGTGACTGGTTAATGGCAATAAGCTCGCCCCTTATTACATGGGACCTTAACATACCGAGGAACTGTGCGTATTAATACGCCTCTGCCTATCCTTTGAGTGATTACATGCGTGATGGCATGTTATGTTGTCTTTATAAAATTTGTAACTGGAAATTAAACCTACATCCTAGAGATTCAGATTTCCAATCAGAGACGATGGATCGAAAGACATCAAAGTTTGTGGTATTTATAGAATGCAATGCTTTCCGGCCGTAGAGTAGATAGAATGTTGGCGGCGGGCCAACGCGGACATCGGTTGTCTATGGAAATAGATTCGGCTTGTATTACTCGATTGTCTATGGTTTTTGTCAACCTGTGTTTGACAACCGTGTGACAGTTTGCTTTTTTTATTTCATTTTATTGCGCTTAAGTATTTTCTAAAGGTTTCTAATCGTCGATAGATCATCAGATGATGCTGTTTTTATTTTTTGGATAACGTTAAGATTTTTGTGGGTGCGTTTACTAACAGATATTTTCTCTTGCACAAAAGATTCCATATTGGGTCGAAACACTGAAGCCTTGCTGCCTCGGCCCCATATAAGATAAGACCTTGATTATGAACCTGTTGGACCTACAAATGTTTCAGAGTGGAGTTTGAACCCACAGAGTGGCTAAAAGTCGATCACTCTCGCACTACTTTTTATAAGAGTATTTAAAATTTACGCATGCTAAACGCTGCTTTTAGAAGCGGCGGTAGCCTAATGGCTAGGGCGTCGGACTTACAATCATGTGGTTGCCGGTTCGAAACACACCCATTGCACTACCGACGTGAACCCATTCGTCCAAGAATACTAGTAATATGCGACCCATATTGCTAGTAAGCTTTTTTAAAAAGAAATCTCAAAGATATTATAAATTTTATAGCATTTGTGGGCGTTAAGTTTACTACTTATTATTTATTGATGTACCTATCCATTTGTGTTGTAATAAATCTCTTATGGTTATTGACGTGTGTGTTAGAGAAGGTTAGTTTATGATTATCTAATCTTTTACTTTGTAAAATTAAGACAGCTGTAGTAAGAGAGAGTAAAATTACTCTTAAGGGTCCGGCGAAGCGTGAAATGCCCACAAAAAAGTATATAATAAATCTAATAAAAAATTGTAATCGTAATAATAATATCTAACAGAATTTGTTTAAATTGTGTTTGAATTACGATTTATTATTATCGGTATTACGTTTGTGAGAAATTCAGTCCGCTGGAATATTAAGGAAGGATTTAAGTACATAAATAAACATAAATATCTAAAAGTCGTAGGTAGCAACTATTTTTATTTAGTTTACGATGCTTACATATTATTAGACATATTAGGTATAGATACCATCACGCACGCCTATATTTCCAGCAGTATTAGACAGAGTTGTACCTATACACCCAAGGTTCGTCGGTATGTTTAGGTCCTATGTAATAGGAGGCGAGTCTTAAATAGGCTCATAATAAACCCATTATACTGTCCGCGCGATTAGACTATAGTCCACCACCACGCTGGCCTAGTGCGGGTTGGCAGACTTCACATGCCGTCGAGAAAATCTCTTAGGCATGCAGGTTTCCTCACGATGTTTTCCTTCACCGTTTAAGCGCGTGATAAATTAACTATTTAATTATATTATATTAAATAGGCTCGCCAGGACAAAATTCGTGTATGTAGTTTTTTTTTTATTGTTAGTACTAAATTAAGTCAATGTCATTGCAGTTGGCAGTTTTTTTTTATTTATTTAAATCTCTCGAGTGTATTCTAAATCGTCCCTACGAATCCTACATTACACAAACAAAAATGATTCACCATTTAAAAAACCATTCTTTATTATTGGTTCCATCTGGCAAAAAAACACTGAATACATTTATAATTGGCAATGTTTAACGATAAATTACAAATGGTGTACCTACCAACGTGCAAAAATGAATGAATATTGCCACGTAACCCTAAACCGCTGAGTTATTTATGTGTTTTTGCACCTGGACCGCCAAAATCAATGGGGCGGCAAATAGAGGGTTACGGTTTTGTTAATAATCTTTAATTTATTTGAAAAGTTATCGAATATAATAATAACGTATGATTTTCGCACATGTGTAGAATACTGTTCCTCACTGCCATTTAGATAGGCATCCAAATGGCATAAGAGGAGAGAAAATATCTGAATTGCTCGTTGGTAGGGCCTCTTGGAGTCTGACTGGCTGGCGACCACCCTTACATCGGATTCGGTCGTACAGCACCTTGATGTGTTTCGACTTTTGTACATCAGAGCCAGTTCCCAATCAGTTGCTGCGGCTCTGGCAGTCTGCAGTCCGTAGGGGCCCATAAAGCTGGACAACGAATCAACAACTCCTCTGGTGTTGCTGCAGGTATCCATGGGTCATCGTCACCCATGGATACCTACTACTACTACTACTACTACATACCACCAGTGGCTCGTCAGCTTGTTTGCCGACTTAATCAATAAAAAACAGCGATCATTGTACCGATCTTCATGTCAGCCAATGGTCTAATTGCCAAGAGCCTCGACCAACATATATGGAGGCTTTCGTTGGGTGGCTGGACTTGAGAGCTTAAACGTTGAACGCTCGAGTCTTCAAGGCTCAAACCTTGTGTCCTGAGCTCTCGAGACTCAGCCTCAAATGAACGGTTACTTCAAATGAACGGTTTCCTCAAATGAACGTCTTACCTTTTCCTTTATCTTTGCTATTTAGTTTCCTAAGCGACATAGGAAATTAAAAATAGTTCCTTCATAACTTTAATGATCTCATACATAAGGATTACATCACATAATCTTTGTAAATATCAAACTGTCATTATGTGTTTTTCTCAATCCGCCATGACACAATTTGATGTTTTTTTTTAATGTTTACTCGATTACACAGCTCACAGGCCTGTGTCGACGTGTGAGGTCACTCCTAATATTCTTGAATCATATTGACACGCTTAACAAGTGCTATCTACGGATTTGCTCACGAAATCCCTCGATAATATGTTGTACATATAAAAATATAGGTGTATGACATACAGCTTTGAAGTAATTGATTCTCTGAATTTCTTTTTGGATGTCTCTTCTCAGCGGTTTTCAGCTAGGAAAAACCAACGCTATCTAGTATTACAAATTAAAATATTAATTACGTCTTGTAAGAGTTTTTAAAAGATTTATTAACAGAAATAATAACTACCTACTAATAATATCTGTACCTTTCTAAATAGATCTTGTCCTCATTAGCCTAATGGTCCTAAGCGACTTCAGAGTACTATAAGAAGTCCTGGGCTCACCTTCCGGGTCGAGCAGTGTTTTTGGGGTTTTCTATAAAATTCTCAGTAGCAGCTCGGAGTTTGGATTTGAGCACGCCCCCTATTACATGGGACCTAAACATACCGGCGAATAGTGTGTGTAGGTACATATTAGTACACCTCTGTCTAATCATTCGAGGAATACAGGCGTGATGGTATGATAAATACTTATCATCCTTTTTTATTTATCTAGCAGTTAGATAATTTGTCTAGGAACCGTCACACAAACATGGTTACTAATTGCCACTAACTTTAATTTGTATGTGGTTTAGCTTAGCATTGAAACCGTTAACCCTTAAGGCGGATCGTTTCGCTGTGCCTGCGAAATTCAAATTTCGAATGGTTTTTCGCAGTTTGTAGGTCTATAACAAGTTCTAGATTCATGGTAGTTGTAATTGCGACATCAACTATACAACATTCACAACTGAGAACTAAAACCTTTACTAATAAATCCTTATCAAGCCAAAAACTTGGCGCAATCTGTGTAATTGGTCAAAATTGACATTTTACACTACTTTTAGTTCCAATAATGATTTTTAAGCAATGGTTTTAGATAAAAATTGTGAATTTTGTATAGTTAATGTCGCAATTACCATTACCATGAATGCCGAACTTATTATAGACCTACAAACTGCGAAAAACCACTCGAAATTTGAATTTCGCCGGCACAGCGAAACGATCCGCCTTAAGATGTGCAGCCACTTAAATTAAAAGTGACGGTTGACAGTGACATCAGAGTGTCAGAACTAAGTAGATAGGTGACGCAACTGTCATATATTGTGAGAATAATGTGGGCACGATTTAGCGTGAAAACGAAATGCAGAAGCTCCACTCATACGAGATTAATAAAATTATAAGCACATAATATCTAATTGGAGTTAGCCATGTACTATGTATAAAATCGTGGTGAATGTAATCAGGAAGGTAATATGGAATTAAGTCCTCCTTTTGTACTTACTACTTTTGTGCTTAAAAGTATAAAGAAATAAATCCCATATCCGTTACTAGTTAGTACTTACGGAAGTACCTACTTAAATAGGAAATTTGCTTCAATGGTTACTTTTCAAATTCTACGTTTGGTTTCAATTGTAATATCTTTTGATAGACTGAACTGATTTGAATGAAATATAGCCTATACGTGACCCCAAGATATGGGCTATGAATTCCGTTCCGAGTTCTTTAAATGAATTCAGTAGTTATGGTTTCTCTGCAATCTTGTGGAGGGATGGGTAGTGATACCCCTCAACCAAAGGGAGGATCTTCCGACCAGGTGTGATGCCTGGCTCGCCTCAGACATCCACACTGGTGACCCCAGTGTCTCCACACTGATAACACTAAGCAGAACATCACGCAGCCTTCAAGGACCAGCAGCTAGCTTCCTTCATCATCATCGCATTTCGAACGGAATCCCGAATGGTACTTTTGTATACAACTCCTTGTTTCTTGATTCGCTCATGTTTGAATAAGATTATGAATGTGCAGTTACAAAACACACGATTTGTTTGTGTTGTGCCATGTTTAGAAAATGTTGATTTTTATGATTCTGATAGAAAATTTCGTGTCAATAATGTAAATAAAGAGAAACAATATTTCAATAGAACTAAGTATTTTAAAATGATACGTCCTGGTTTCTGGTGTTAAGAGTCCGGCGGAGCTTGAATTGCTCACAATAACGTAATACCGAAATAAATCGTAATCCAGACAATATTCTATCAAATTGTGTCATTATTCGGATGTGGATACCGTTAATCTAGGTTCCTACGGTACTATTACTGTTACGCCAAGTGGCTATTAGTACGGAGATGGGTCACGAAGATTCTAGATAAGTCGTAGAAGCACGTAGAACATTCGAAGAAAAGCCGGGTTCAAGGTGAATGACCGTAAACAATAGACGATCGCTTTATCGTCTATTGTTTATAAGTAGGTACTTAGGTACTTACCTACTCGTATTTTGTGGACCTATCGAGAATGTTCGATTCTAGAATCTTCGTGACTCTTATAAATACTGGTCGTGAGGGTCGGCCGGGGCAGTTTAGTTCTGAACACGGTGAAGTGAATATCGAAGTGAACTTAAGTGATTACAAGTGCGACATTATAGTGCGATAAGTGATACTGTAGTGACTCTCTCAGTAATTTCTGTTGTGTTTTTGTCAAGTTAATTAAAATATTTGTTGTTTCGGTGAAATTGGTGTTAATTAAATTTATCCCGAACCCTAGCTCGTAACATTTGGTGTCAGAAGTTGTGGGATAAATTATGCCGGTTTTACCGAAGGAAGACACGGAAGGTATCCGTACCAGAAGTCAGCGGCAGCAAGAGATGGATCAAAGACGATTTGGAGATACTCCGGCACTACCTGTGGGTCATCAGCAACCAACTATAGACCCAATTCCGGGTCCATCTGGAACTTCTCCAGCACCAACGGTTGACTTAGCGACCTTGATGGCAATGATGCAGGAGCAGGCCCGCCGTCAGGAAGAGCAGCGGCAGCATGACAAGGAAGAACAGGCTCGCCGGGAAGAGGAGCAAGCTCGCCGTCAGGAAGAGCAGGCTCGCCGTCAGGAAGAGCAGGCTCGCCGTCAGGAAGATCAGGCACACCAACTGCGGGAACAGCTGCAACGCGACAAAGAGGAGCAGGCACGTCTATTGCGGGAACAGCTGCAACGCGACAGAGAGGAGCAGACCAGACGTCAAGAGGAACAGATGCTCCTCATAAAAGACCTTCATGGGACCCTTGGCAAACAACTTGGTGTTATGAAGGAGCAGGTGGAACAGCACGAGATCCGGATTTCTAAAACTGAGGAACAGATTGCTGACGTGACAAAGGCGTTAGGTGATCTAAAGGCACGAAACGTACTTGCGACTTCCGTGAATGCTGCACCCATAACGACCTCCCTACGTGGATTTAAAGTGCCGCCATTTGACGGAACCTCCTCATGGTCGGCATACAAAATGCAGTTTAAAGCCTTTATTGAGTCAAACGGATGGGACAAAGATCAGGCTAAGACGGCACTTACTTTATGCCTCCGCGACCAGGCTTTAACAGTACTGGAGGCACTCGGCGAGGGCATGACATATGATCAGCTCATCGAGGCGCTGGACTCGAGATACGGAGACGCCCATCTGGAATACGTGTTTCGTGCTCAGCTAAAGGACCGGGTACAGCGTAGTGCCGAGACCCTACAGCAGTGGGCTGTGGAAGTTGAAAAGCTGGTTCGAAAAGCATACCAGTCTACACCTGCGCTCATCGACGGTAATCTTGTCCAAGCGTTCGTCGATGGAGTTCGTGACCTTGAAGTCAGAGCTGCTGTGAGGCTTGGACACCACAAGACATTGAAAGACGCCTTAGCCCATGCCTTAGAAGTAGAGGCGGTTAGACAGGACCATCGAATTGATCGCATCTGGGAAGTCGTGTTACCGACATGTCATATCTGTGGAGAGAAGGGGCATATCCAGGCGGGATGCCCGAGACGCAGTGATGGTCTAAGGGTTGGTGCAGCATCACCTAGATGCTACATTTGTGGAGAAAAGGGCCATTTCCAGTCGGGATGCCCTAAGCGCAGAGAGGGTCGAAGGGATGATGTAGCATGGCCTAGATGCTACATCTGCGGAGAAAAGGGCCACTTCCAGGTGGGTTGTGCAAGGCGCAGCGAAGTTCGAAGGGAAGGTGTAATATCGCCTAGATGCTACACCTGTGGTAAACGGGGACACCTTCAAGCTAGTTGTTGGAGAGGTCAAATATTGAAAAAGGACCGAGTACATGAGGAAAGGAACAGGATGGCAGCTCCAAGATGTTACACCTGTGGAGAAAAAGGTCACCTCCGGATGAGTTGCCCTAAGCGAAGAAGTACCATTGGAAATTTTTCGAGCAGACCATGCTCCGAAAACTGGAGGAAGAATAGAGATGGCGATTATTTTGGCGTCCGACAAGAGGCTACAGTACCGGTGCCCGTGAGGATATTGAGAGCAAATTTAAGTGATGCACGAGAAGAATGCTCAGAGCATGTCAGACAACCAGGCTGCCAAAAGTCCGAGAGAATGAAGTCCCGTTTTGACCGCAAGATGAAGAACAAAGGCAGATTTGATGAGGGCTCACTAGTATGGCTACATAACCCGGTTCGCAGCAAAGGAGAGTCATCCAAGTTACAGGCAAAATGGGACGGTCCCTACCGAGTCGTGAGTAAGATCAACGATGTCACCTACCGGATTCAAAAAGGGCCAAGAGTTGCTCCGAAGATCGTTCATGTGGATCGTTTGGCACGTTATTACGGATCTAATGATGCTCGGGACGAGCATGTCTTAGGAGGGGGTAGTGTTACGCCAAGTGGCTATTAGTACGGAGATGGGTCACGAAGATTCTAGATAAGTCGTAGAAGCACGTAGAACATTCGAAGAAAAGCCGGGTTCAAGGTGAATGACCGTAAACAATAGACGATCGCTTTATCGTCTATTGTTTATAAGTAGGTACTTAGGTACTTACCTACTCGTATTTTGTGGACCTATCGAGAATGTTCGATTCTAGAATCTTCGTGACTCTTATAAATACTGGTCGTGAGGGTCGGCCGGGGCAGTTTAGTTCTGAACACGGTGAAGTGAATATCGAAGTGAACTTAAGTGATTACAAGTGCGACATTATAGTGCGATAAGTGATACTGTAGTGACTCTCTCAGTAATTTCTGTTGTGTTTTTGTCAAGTTAATTAAAATATTTGTTGTTTCGGTGAAATTGGTGTTAATTAAATTTATCCCGAACCCTAGCTCGTAACATTACTACACTGGAAATAAAAAATGGAAAATCGTTCCAAACTTGGTAATTTTATTAAAAATTGCATTCGCTTACATTTATTTCCAGTGAAGTATTTTGGACAAAATGGTTACGTAGGAATCTAGATTAACGGTATCGGAATCCGAATAATAACACAATTTGATTAAATTCTGTTTGAATTGCAAATTATTTCGGTATTACGGTTGTAAGAGGAATTCGGTCCGCCGGACTCTTAACATAGCATACCATCACTATAGGTTCGACGATATGTTTAGGTCCCATGTAATTTAACATAAAACATTAACCGGGCACAAATCCAGACTCCGAGCAGCTACTGAGTGAATGATAATGAATTTCATAGAAAAATACAATCCAATCCAGGCGAAATGTGGATGTAGTTTAGTTACACCTCTGCCCTTTTTTTTTAATGATTAGGTCGGCAAACGAGCAGATGATGGCTCGTCTGCTCGTTTGCATCGAGTGGCTAGAACCCCATCACTCTGGCACTACGTTAAACTTACTTACTTTTTTATATTTGCGATTTACGCATGCTAAACGCTGCTTTTAGAAGCGGCGGTAGTCTAATGGCTAGGGCGTCGGACTTGCAATCATGTGTTTGCCGGTTCGAAACCCACCCATTGCATTACTGACGTGAACCCCCTCGTAACACAAGCAGTTAGCTTAGCACGAGCGGTTAACAAGAATACTAGTAATGTGCGACCCACATTGCGAGTAAGGTTTTTTTAAAAAATCTCAAAGATATTATAAATTTTAATCTTTTTTGTCGGCAAACGAGCAGACGAGCCACCTGATGGTAAGTAGTCATCACCGCCCATGGACACCTGCAACAACAGAGGAGTTGCTGATACGTTTCCGAGCATTAAGAACCCCTAAAGACCGCAGACTGCCAGAGCTGCAGCAACCGAGGGGGAACTGGCTCTTACTGGCGTTTGCGTTTGCGACTATACGACAGACTCCGACGTAATAGTGGTCGCCAGCCAGTTAGATCCCAAGAGGTCCTGCCACCGAGCAAGTCAGATATTTTCTCAGCTCTTACGAGATGCCTATCTGAATGGCAGTGAGGAACTGTATTTCGGAAAATCTTTAAGTAATTTTGAAAATGTAGATACTAACTCACCCCCAAATACTTATTCATTAAAATTCCAGCAGGTAACCTAAAAATCCCGTTACCCAAATTTTTTTAAATTAAAAATAAACTCATAATAAAACTATCGTTGTTACTATTTGCTAATCTCACCCACTTACAATCGTATTGAAAACAAATAAAAATTTCAGCAAAAATCGACCTAATTCCAATGATTACACAAATCCTAAGTAAAATACTAACAAATGTACGAAGATTTATCCGCAACACAGATGGGTCTCGTAAACTAGAACAACCATCATAACATGAACCGCAAAATAGCTCATGATAAAGATAGATAAAGACCAGATTACGCTGGACAATTTTTGTCTTAGAGTAGACAACCACTATAAAATGAATCGCAAAATAGTGAATAGCAAAGGTAGTTACAGGTCAGGTAAGGCTGGTGTTTACCTCTGGCCTGTTTTCAATGGGTTCACTTTTCGCCAGAAATTGGGTTTTTGGGTTGAAATGCTGTTTACGTTAGCGAAGCCACGAAATAATGAACATGGCATCCTTTAATTATTAAAAAAGTGTATTTTTTAAATTACGACACAATTAGGTACCTAGTCATCGGCATCCTTACCAATAAAAAAAAATGTTCGAATTTACTTTAGACAAGAAACAAACAAACACCCTCTCACCCTAATGTGAGACCCGTGAGAGCCAATTTCCCCGGTCGCTGCGGCTTTGGCAGTCTGCAGGGGCTCTTAAAACTCGGCAACGCATCAGCAACTCTTCTGGTATTACAGGTGTTAATGAGCGGCGAAGACTACTTACCACCAGGTGGCTCGTTTGCTCTTTTGCTGACATACTTAATATAAACAGATATCTCAAGATTCAGGATCATTATTGCTTATCGACAGAATATTATTTTGGTAGGTACCACCCAAGATGTACCCTAGCAACGTAGTCTTACCATATCAAAAATATTTTTTTTACTAGAAGGATTTCTGAAGCTTCCCCTTATCGCGTATCTAGGAGCCTAACTAGCAGTTTAGGGATGGGCAAATGTCAAAAATTTCTTATCGATGTTTTAAAACAGTATCGATAATTATCGAGTGAAATATATCGATATATCGACAAAAACCTGCGCCTGGTACATGTGAGGACTAAAAAAGGTCATCTAGTAACATGAAATATCAGAGCTGCCCAAAAAAATATCGAATTAAATATTCCAAAATAAATATTGATATAATCATAGATTAAAAATATCGACGATATTTATATCGATATTTTTTAAAGTCTATCGATATTTTAATAACTCTACCGATCGTTTTTGCCCATCTCTAGCTTAGTTTATATTTCCGCTACATTGTAACCTATTTAAACTCATGAATGAGCGCATAATAGACTTGGTTAATTTTAGATAATTTCAGTCAATAGGTAGTCTATTATGGAAGATTGAAAGTCTAAGTGGAAAAGTAAAATGCTAATCCACTTTGCCAATCCACCTTATCATTAGTCCATTTTTATCATGCGTGCCGCTGTAATGTGGAATGTGCTTAACGAGGGGGTCTTTCCCGATAGATATAACCTGGGTGTCTTTAAATCACGAGTAATCGGTATAACAAAATTAATCAAAATTGATTTAGCGATATAGGCGTGACAACATAGCGACCAACAGACAGAGTCAGACAGAGTTACTTTCGCATTTATAGTTTCGATAACTACCTAGATCTTTTATAGAAACTTCACAGATCAATGTTTTAGATATTTATTACTAGATGACTAGGCATTTCCTCAAAACAAAATAAAAAAGCGATCTTAGAGAAAAAGGAGCATTGTAGGAACTCTTTCCGTACCTCAAAAGGAAAAAACGAAACCCTTAAAGAATCACTTTGTTGTGCGTCCGTCCGTCTGTCTGTCAAGACACTTTTTCTTGGGAACGCGTAGAGGTATCGAGTCGAAATTAAAATCATATCTTCAGAAAGATACGGCCGCTTATGCCACAAAAAAAGTAAGTATATTTCGACACTCTCAAGGGAATCAAAATTTATAGAGTATTTTCCGTTGACATAGAACTATGAAATTTTGCAAGTAATACCGTCTTATACTACAAGTATAGAGATAAATCTGAAAACTATACATTTGTAATTAATTATAATATGTACGTACAAATTTGTGCGTACCCTCTGTGGGCGAGTCCGACTCGCACTTGTTCGGTTTTTTCCTATTAAGAGTCCGGCGGACCGATTTTCTCTTACAAACGTAATTCCGAAATAAATTGTAATTCAAACGCAATTTAATCAAATTCTGTTATTATTCGGATTCCGATACTGTTATTCTAGATTCCTACGACACCATTTCATCCAAAATACTTCACTGGAAATAAATGTAAGCGAATGCAATTTTTGATAACTTTACCAAGTTTGAAACGATTTTTCGGTTTTTATTTTCAGTGAAGTAGTAGTCGACGAAATAGTACCGTAGAAACCTAGATTAAGGGCATCCAAATCCGAATAATAATATAATTTCATAGAATATTATCTGGATTATGATTTATTTCGGTATTACGTTTTTGTGGGCAATTCAAGCTCCGCCGGACCCTTGAGGTACGAGACTCAAAAAATCACTATAAAACCATAGATAACTTTCACATGTAACCTTAACCTATTTGATTGACGACACGATTGGCGTAGCGGTTGAGCGATCGGCTTCTGCGCTACGTGTTGTGGGTTCGATCCCCACACGGAGCAAATATTTGTATGATCTACAGGTAGTTGTTCCGGGACGTTTGTGTATGTGAGAATTTGTGTTTGTAAACGCATTTACTATACAGGAGAAAAACCTAGTGTGGGACAACGTTTAAAAAAAAATAGATTGCGTCAGTTTGCAATAGCGAAATCCGAGTAGGTACACATCGTTCCCTATCGCGTACAGTACATACCTATGTACTATGTATTACTGTGTGTGTACATCTAATATTGTCTCGTGAGAAGTACAAACAGACAAACACTGGCTAATCTTATTAAGTGGTGACGTAATAGGGATTGGCACAGAAGGTTAGTGACGATGTCTGTGTGTGTGGGTGTAGTGTTTTTTATCATGGCTGTAGGCAGGAGTGGGTTCTCACGGGTCCTCTGATCGATTCCTGCACGAATCAGATATTTGTATGACCTACATGTAGTTTCAGGGATAGGTTTTTTTTACGGGATAGGGGGACAAACGAGCAGGCGGACACCCGCAACACCAGAGGAGTCACGAAAACTCAATAACACTTTGCTCGACCTGGGTATCGAACCCAGGACCTCTAGCGTAGCAGTCGCGTTTGGGACCACTAGACTAATGAGGCAGGCAGAAATGAATTATTAAAAATCTTCCTCTAATATTTCATTAATTGAATTGTTTCTTTTTAATTTTCAGGTAAAATCCAGAATCTTTTCGAAAACCTTCTTATGTACAGAATTACATATGTAAGTACCTACTTTTTTATATTAAAAATGGGCCTGCTCTTGACCTCAATCTTGCGTCCGGGGCAAAGATGAGGTCTACAGTGGAGCCAGCACACCCAGAAGATGCCTGGATGTGATGCCTGCCTGATACTTAAACATAAATACAAAACAAGATGAGTTAAGAACCAATTACTCTTGCACTGCTGATTAAAAGACGTCATACAATCCACAAAGCAATAATAGCCTAGTGCTATGACTGTTGGACTGCCAAGTCAAAGGTCTCGACTTCGAACCCAAGGCACCCACCTCTGACTTTTCGAAGTCATGTGCGTATTAAATAGTTTATTATCACGCGCTTAAACGGTGAAGAAAAACATCGTGAGGAAACTTGCAAGTCTGAGAGATTTTCTCTATGGCTTGTGAAGTCTGCCAACCCGCACTAGGCCAGCGTGGTGGACTATAGCCTAATCCCTCTCATTCTGAGAGGAGACCCGTGCCCAGTGGGACAGTATAATGGTTGATTATGTTATGTTATGTTATACAATCACGGTAGTAACTATCTTATTTATTCCAAAACTGATTACAGCGTATTTGCCTATCTTAAAGATTAATACTCGACTGACTAGAAATCCTACCATTTATGCTACTGTTGACCATATACCCTCACACACGAATCGTAATCGAACTAAAAATTAAAGTGTTACCATCCCTAAATCTATGTTACCATTGTAATAAATACTAAAATCATTTAAATAACAATTATTGTTTTGATGTAATTAATCGTAACGCTAACAATATCTTTAATCATTATTAATATTTAATTAATAAGCTGACCAGGATAAAAGTTGTCCTGTCCTTTATATAAATCATACAAAATTCCCATAAGTAAAAAACTTTTTCTCGAAATCAATGGGACCTAATATTAATTATAAGTCTATTAAAACTAATAGCCTAACATCATCAAGATTGTATCATCACTTCATGCGATAGAAGTAGGTATCAGGAAATGCCTACCTCCACGTTCACTTGCCACGGAGTAAGGAGCAAAAGGAGTAATATGGTGTTTCGAAGAGACATCTCACACAGACAGAAATTTGGCTTAGGCTTGATTTCCTCCTACGCGAACATCGGTTGCTGACGTCGGTCGAGCGTATAGATAACACAATGTTCTATGAGACACCGCAAAGCGACGCTGACGTCCGCCGCAGATTTTCATATATATATGTTACATATGCCACTAATGGTACCCTCGACCGATGTCAGCGTAGGAAAAAATCAAGCCTTATGCCAAGCCTTATGCGATCGATTCGTGATTAGTTGTCACTTATCAGTATTAATGTGTATAACCGAATAATTGCTACAAAAAACATAAATAATTTAAAATGATGAGAAATTATGATCATGATTGTCTGTTTAGAATGTAAATTGATTAAAAACTTAATTAATTACATAAAGAAAAAGCATTGTTTTTGTGACAATCTTAAGAAACAGTCTCAAATATTTCAAATGCTAGCAATTATAATTTATGAATTTAATGTTAATTCTTTCTTTTCTTATTTCTCAAAACGTTGATTACCTGCTGTATTTTATAGATGTAGATCCAGAACAACTACTTGTAGATCATACAGATATTTGTTCTGAAGTTTGTAATGTAGGCTTCCCTTTCTTCTTCCATTCTTCCCGATTCAGACCCTTATGCATCCACTCTTTGCGGTATAAGTCTAGTACATCCCGCTATCTCATTCTGGGTTTGTCGCGACGGCATTTATGGTACTGTGGTATCCAAATTATCGTAAGTTTCGCCCAAAATTCATCAGATATCCGACAAATATATCCACCCCAATTCCATTTGACATACGTGCCATTTACTGCTGTTGGAATAATGTGAGTTTATCTGAACGCTTCATTCACTTCCAACTCGGTGCCTCTGACATAACTCTGCGTATTCATATCTAATTCATCATAGCAACTACATTTCCCAACGAAGATCCCACATGATGAATATTAAGCAGCATATTTATCAATGAGTTGCATCACAATTCTGTGAGCGTAAACATTTACATACTCCCACTAAATTGACCTTTCCTCCCAAACATTTGATACAAAACCAGGGATCAATTAATACTGGCCGCTATCTGATTCATAGTTATTAATTAAACGACCAGATTAATAAGACACTTGCACACGTTATAAATCTTGCGTAAGACAGGTCTGGTTATACTAGACTATCCAGATAGCTAAGGCCTCTATGTAGGGTTTTAATGTACTAAAAGATGGGTCTTTAATTTCTGGTTTTATTGATATTAGATCGTTATCTACAGGTGTAAAGACATTCGTTACTAAATGATAGTAAAGGTCTGCGATCAATATTCAAGAGGGTAGTCGGAAAAAACGATTGCTAAGGTTATGACTAAGATTTTAATTAGAAGAAAGGAAGTTACCTATGTAGGGAGTTTTGTAGACACAGAGACGTCGCGAGGTTAGACTTTTTGGAGAAAATCTTGGATGGATCTTTCCCCTGGTGAACTCTGTGTGTACATTAGTACACCTCTACCGCTTCGGAGAATATAGGCGGGGTGCTGTGTGTTTATAATTTTTTTGCGATAAACCATGAGTGTACCACAAATACCTATATATCTGCCTACCCTTTTTAGCAACACCTGCGTGATGGTACGTGTGTTGATGAATATTGAGACAATTATTTCACGTAGACAGTAAAATATAGTAACAAATAAATTAGAAGTGCGCTTGCCAATGAGAGCAAAGTCTTTTAGCACTCGAGGCACTGCACTTAAGGCACTCAAAATATTGTATAATGATGACTCGGATACGACAAAACATATTTCAAGCCTATATTCCGCAAAGGGTTAGTAGAGTCGCTCATATGTTTAGATTCCTTTTGTTATTAACCACACATAAATCCAATTTTTATAGATAAACCCAATAACACGACCTGGACATTGAACCCAGGACTTCTAGCGAAGCAGTCGCACTTGGAACCATTAGACCAATGTAAAATAGTAAAAAAAAAATTAAATCTTTAACTAGAACAGATACACTACAAACCCTTTTATTCGTCGGGGTTAATAAGATACTTAGAGAGAATAGATTAAAATTATAATGACTAATATAAACCAATAATGTCTAACGATTAGTCTTGTGGAAATGGAAGACTTCATAACACTCCATTAATAGTTATTAGGTACTTATTGTATAGAACAAAATCAAAATCATAGATTTTATACCAGGTGACACTTGTCAAATGTGTCACCTAAAGTCCGCCGTTTACTTTATGAACCTATCAAATCTTTGTATTTAGAAACGTCGTTGACATTCCATTCAACCAATAATTGTCTAAAAAACTGTTAAATCAGTAACGGTTCTCACAAAATAGTGTCGTGACTCAGCAGAAAAATCTATTCCCAGAATCGGAAGCAAGCATCTGTGAAATCAATTAAAATAATTGAATCGGCTAAAAATAACATGGCTTCCTAAGGCGCGACGATTGACAATGTGATTTCGGTGTTTCCCGCCTAAACTTACAGACAAAATTACATTTTGCCGTTAATAAAAACGATTTTCGACCATAGTAGCACACGCATAAAGTTTTGGTAACTTTTAAATTTGAAAAAAGATCCGTTGTACCATAGAGTACGCTCCCTCTTTTGTCAGTAGTGTTGTGGCTAAAAATAAAACTGAATGGATGTATCGAAACAAATCTATCGGTGTTTAGAGGTGGGTATGTTTCTTATTACACAGATCTTTTTTTAGTTACGTATCCGGTTGCTTATTGGTCTTGGCCTTTCTGCCCTTAAAGGGTAAATGAAACAAGTGTTTGTAAAAAAGGTATTTTTCTTTCTGTTTATGTAAAAAAAAAAATTAATCTGTATTATGAATTTCAGGAAGATTTTTCAATTTTAAAAGAATATCATTGCTTTTTTATCGTATCACACAATAATAACTAATAAACATAAACATAATAACTAATTAACCAAACAACAGGGACCCAAGGCTGCTATTTTATTGTCAAAATAATTATTCAATGCCTTCAGAATTGTTGATTTGTTCAGTTTTATCTTCGGAATTTGTCCGTTCCTGTTTCATATAAGTAGTGGCATTGGACGACCACTCTGATACAATTGAAATACCTAGTAAACTCGGGCCCCTGATTGATAGTCAGCAAGGATTAGTGCCCATAGAGCACCAAACGATAATTCTTATATATCGATACGTAACAGTTCCTAGAATGCGTCCCATCATTTTTATTGCTTGACCTTTAGCATCATCTACAGCTCGACGTCATTTCTGCTGGACAAGGACCTTCCTTAGTTTGTACAATCGATTAACGACTTTGTGCCATTTATATGTGCTCGCAAATTGACCGTCGACCCATCTCGTTTGTGGATTATAGCTTAATCTTTCTGTATTGATCTGTATCCATCGATATTTTAATCGATATAATCTATCGATATTTAATAATAATGAGTCTATTACCGGTCAAGAGCTTCCTCTCTAAAATATGGCTCTAATTCTATTCTGCTCAAGCAGACTAATGAGAAAACAATATTTCATAGTATGTCTCTATGGCTGTTTTAAAAATACAATATAATAAATCAAACAATTATAAGATCCCACGGGAAGCAGTTCCATTTTTATTTTCTTTATAAATACTTCATCCTGTTTTATTTTTGTCTAACGCTTTTTTTTCTACGTAGGAAGTTTAATGTTATCATTAAATGAGGCATAGTGCCAGAAAGAAGATATTTCATAAATCGATGTCATTATAACCTTTTAAAATGATAAATTATCACCTTTTACAAACAACAATATTTTAATTTTATTTCAGTGAGAAACTAGAGTAAAAAGTATTTATTAAAAACAAAACTTCTCCCAAATTTAAATTCAAAATAAGAACGATTTAATCGAAATGGTATTTCCTTGGACAAAAGTAAGTACAAAAAAAAACATAAACAGTATCGATTGTGCGTAGCTGCGATCGTGGCGCGCCCTAGCTAGGTTAATAACCCTCTAACTAAAACAATATGGGCACGGGAATTCTGTAGAATGCCACCGTTTTAAGAGAGTGGTATAATGAGAGAAAAAGGTGTTATTGTAACGGACTTTAGAGAGTGGAGCAAGAAACTTGTGTTTTTATAAAATTAAAAAGTTAAGTTGCGATGAGAAAAAGTAAATTCCGAGTCTTGTCTCATTGCTTCCAACTGCTCCATTGGCTTATGGCCGCAAGAGCAATATACTTAGGATATCAGTATGGCCTAAACATTGGGTTGGAAGTCGCTTTTATAAAATATAGTCAGCCGTATCTGATTAGACTGGACCAACACAGTAGGGAAAAGGCTACTACTTACTATAGTATAATAGTAATAATAAGCTGGCTCCTATTGCTGTCAGTGTACACATTATTTTTTCACGAAGAAATTGTTCATTCAAGAATTTTATTTAATCCCAAATACGATTGGGTGTTTTATACTGTGCATAAGAGTAATAATTGTGTCGTTCAAATACGTAGAATACTGTTATATACGGGAAATAAATAGTTGTAGGTTTTCCTCTACATACCTAGCAGTTTTATAGCCAAATGCCTTAAATGTGTGGCATTCCCTTTCTTATTACAACTGACATATAATTTAAGACAATTTTTCTTTTCTTTTTAAAAAGATTACTAGCAATGTGGATCGCACATTACTAGTATTCTTGTTAACCCCTCGTGCTAAGCTAAATGCTTGTGTTACGGTCAAGTCGGTAGTGCAATGGGTGAGGTTCGAACCGGCAACCACATGTTCGCAAGTCTGGCGCCCTAGCCATTAAGCTACCACCGCTTCAAATAATTAAAAAAGAATTAATCGCAAAACGGCCAATTTCTGACAAAAACATCGTTAAATCAATCATTGTGTTACCACCCTATAAGATTCAAATTAAGAACACCTTTCCATTATTAATTTGAATTTGGAACATGTTTATTTGTGGCCAGGATAAGGCATAGATAAATCAATGTTTTTATTCTAAATTGGATACTAGTTAACCAGTCCCTTCAATTAATGTAATTAGAAATGGATCTTCGTTTTATTTTACTTCTCGATTCCTTAGACACGAAACATTGGATGTTAATTGGACATCCTCCATTTTACAAGCATTAATTAATTACTAAAGATTTAGTTCCTTAAACCGAGGAAATTAATGAGGGAATTTTATTAAAGTGATTAAAATATCAGTTGATATTATACTTTTGTTATGTATACTGTTTTTTTAAACTTATTATGTTCATAATCAATTCTAATAATACTTATAATAAATCTGTAGAGAGGTCAATTCTGTACATGAAATATATTTCCAAAATAACTATCAGCGGGTGATTAGTGATCGATACTGACGCCAAAAATGCAATCAGTAAATTTTTTGTCTGTCTGTCTGTCTGTCTGTCTGTATGTTCGTTATAGAAACAAAAACCACTCGACGGATTTCAACGAAACTTGGTACAATTGTTCTTCATACTCCTGGGCAGGTTATAGTATCCTTTTCATCACGCTCCGATCAATAGGAGCAGAGCAGTGAAGGGAAATGTTGGGAAAATGAGTGATTCACGCGGGCGAAGAACTAGGGAACAAAGTAACTATTCCACGCGGACGAAGTCGCTGGCAAAAGCTAGTTTTAAATAAATCAAGTTTCCTGTCATACCAACTATTTTTTTTTGTAATATGATAAAAACAAGCGCTCGGAGCGTCTGATGGTAAGCGGTTACCGCAGCCTATGGATGTCAGCAACACCAATGGTAACACGAGCGCGTTGTCATTTTGAGATATCAGTTGTTAATCCTATTTGCTTAGTAATTAGCTTCGCTTGAAACCGGAGCACAATAATGTTAGCACGTACCTTAGCGGCATGAATATTTGGCAATAGGTACACAGTGGTGCCAACCCAGACGAACTCAGCAGTAGAGGGTTATAAACTTCTACGTCTAGATCTCTTTGAGTTTGATAAAAAGTTTTTCAAGTAAAAAGGTTCGTTAGAAAGTGTAAGGTAACCCGACGCTTACATTTTATCATTTGGATCGCGTGTGGGTGTTCCATTCCTTTTTCGGTTAGTTTTGTATCTGAATGTGGCTAGACCAGTTTTATTAGCGACATCTAGCGAGGGAATCTCCGCCCACTAGGTACTGTGAATGTAATCTTTGTTGGAATGGGCTCAAAAATGTCAGACAGGATACTTTGATTAACAAGACTTAAGATTTCAATGATTGTCTTTTAAGCGTTGCCAAAATATTCAAGCTATTAACTTGATTAATATCTATTAAATTTAATGTAGATTCGTTAGGAGCTTACACATACAAAACTCAAAAGCTATAATTTATTGGCGAAACGTAACCTTACGATATAATATCTTTGCAACGCTTGTAAAAGACACTGTAAGTATCGTGTTTTTAAACATTGCCCCTACACTAGGATTTTCTCCTGTATCGTGGTTGCGTTTACAAACACAAATTCTCACATACATAAAATCCCAGACCCAGAACAACTACCTGTAGATCAAACATATATTTGCTCCGTGTGGGGATCGAACAAACAACACGTGGCGCAGAAGTCGATCGCTCAACCGCTACGCGAATCGTGTCGTCTGGTGTAGGTTTTTTTAATATAACAAGCATACGGCCTGACTGATGGTAAGCGATTACCGTAGCATAAGGACGCTTGCAACACCGGGGTATCACTCACTTCTTTAGTAGGCCAATACCACTATCAAATACCACGTCATGGAGTTAAAGTGTTAAACAATTCTAATTTAAAACTAAATATTGGTTAACGGAGCGTGAAAAACAATTGTTTGCTGTTAACCTAAAAACAGTTTTGGGTTAGGTTACTTGAACCATCTGGTTGGGCAACCGTCTCTTAGTTTGTTAAAGTAAAGTTAATATAAAGTAGCATTAAGTGTCTTTGTCAAAATATTTTGTCGCTAAGCAATATTGTGTTGTGATTTGAATGATAATGTAGCCAGTGACATTACTGGGCATATGAGACTTCACAGCTGAGGTCTCCATATGACAACGCACTAGTGATACTACTGTTGTTGTACTGTACCTTTAGTGTTGCTGGCATCTAGGTATAGGAAAAAAAAGACGTGTGGCACTCGGGGACTGCCGCGGTAAAGCTATTGCATAGCGTTTTTTATCAACTTATGTAATACAACCAATGCCACCTAAAGGCGGGTTGCTGAACTAAAGAGACAAGCGTGTTAGGTTTTTTTCGTTACGGAATTTCTGGATTCGGTCCCCACGCTCAAGGCCCGCGATAGAAGCTATGCAATAGCTTAAAAATATAATAATATTTGTCATTCTATGATAGCCCGTATTCGCCTCTGGCACCTCTGCCTAACCCTTTGGTATCTTTATGTCGAGGCGAGTTAATTGTCAACTCCGAGCTGCTACTGAAAATTTCATAGAAAAACCCAATAACACATTGCTGGAATTGGGAATCGAACCCAGGATTTCTAGCGTAGCAGTCGCACTTGGGACTACTAAACTAAAGAGGCAGCTAATGAGGAAAAAATGTATATTAAAAATTCCCCCTTAAAACAGGTAAATTAGAAGATCTACCCACGGACAAATATGAGATACCTACCGACCTTCATTCTTCTGCCGACTTCCATTTCTTAAAACAGCTGATATTAATAGTTCTTCAATTGTTTCCATAACTAATTATTAAAATAGATTAATTACCACAGCGTCAGATCCCAAGTTCCCGACAGACAAAACTATGAGCTGCGAACAGATAGAATGTTTACAAAAATAGACAATACCTTTCGTAATCTTTATTAATCGTTGACAGAACTTGGTTTACGTTTTCAAAAATTTAAATTACTGTTTGAAAGCCGTTATAAATCTGTCAGTTATGTCAGTTCAAAAGAAATGAGGTATTTCGTTTTGACACATCATTTTTTTCTCTGAAATGATATTGATTTCTTTGAAATAGGTACTAGTATTTAGGTTACAAATTAAAAATAATTTAAATATAACATTAAAAAATATGCGTGAAGTATGAAGTTGACTAAAAAACTAATTCTATTATATTAATGACAAAATGAATAAAATATTTATATCGTGGCCCTTCCTCTCCGCTTAAAATCTATATTTTCATAATTGGAACACGTCTTGAAACAAGAATTTGTCTATGGTATTTATAACCTTAAACAGTTTCAGCGAAACGCTTTCATAGGAATGCGTGACATTTTCAAAATAGAGCTTATGGGTATATATTTATAAACTTTCTCAACAAATATTTGAATATTATAATCTTTAGATAAATTCCCTAAAGAATTAGGCAGATGAACCTACAGGCTACAATGTCTAACAGTAGCGACAATTTAACTAACATAAACTAGTCATTTAACAACACTAATGGTTTCTTAGTAACGTCTGAGATGTCTTCTCCCTAATGATCCATTGTCTATGTCATCGTGTAGCACGTAATCTGAAGATTCAAATCAATTTCATTTCATTAAAATTTGACTTTAACAGTGCAAGCCCGCATGCTTTCGAATACTTTCATTACACCAATTGAATGAGTTTTTTGACCTCCATTCACAAAAGGGATGAAATTTTAATCGTGTCAATCGAGATCAAACATCGATTACGATTTATCGATTCGGAATTGTTGTTGGAAGAATAAGTGGTTGTCATTGCTTTTTTATTGTAAACGTAACGAAATATTCCTGGCGGGAGATTTAAAAAAATGGAATAAATTGTGTTTTTTCTAAGTACATATTTCAATGTTAAAAAATATCGATGACAGGCTTTTTCGGAGAGTTTATCTGCGATTTTTACGCCTTCACCTTTTTTTTGGCGCTGGACTATAATATAAATATTTGATGCTGATGTAAATAAAATTTAACCCTAAAAAAAAATAATGTATCTGTACCTACTTATTCAACAAACTAATCATTGCATTTATCTACTCAGACCATTTCATTATAGATTTTTCTCTGCATCAGATCAGTCTTCTACGAGTATACTTATCCAATACATTAATCTTATTTATACCATCCAATTTAAAACTCTTTAATTAATTTATTACAAATAAATACCAGATATCGCTTCAAGTGTTGCTCTTAAAAAGTCAAGTAGCTAATCTTAAAGTGTCCTTACTTTTTTTATTGTATCGGGGTGGGCTACCAACAAAAGGCCGAATGACGTAATAATTACGCGTAAAGTGTTTACACATTTACTTACAATAATTTTCGAGGTTAGAAATGAAATGGCGGGCATTCTTTCGTTCTATTTTGACGCCATGTTGGGGTTATTGACCTGGGTTCGCGCGTCCCGTTCACGGGGAGCGCTACTCAAACGAGTTGGTTGTATTTTGCATTCTGTTTAGCTATGTTTAAATGGAACAATCGTAACCTGCTTTGTGAATGTGTTTTTGGGTTAATAGATTGGTTTTATCGGAATTCTGTTGTCTATAAAGGGCAATAAATGTTAATTATTTTGATGAATTAGGTGTATTAGGCTGAAATTCAGCACTTACCACCAATTAGCTCTTCCATTTTTGACTTTTTACGACACGAAGCTAGCTAAACGTCCATATTTTTAATATTATAATATTTTTCTAATTCAGGCCTTTTACTAAGCCTATGGGCTTAGTAATTGCCCAGAAATTGGGTTGGCGGTCACTTCGTGTAAATAATATATATAATACTGAGGTTCAACTGCACCTGGTGATCCTTGAAGCCGAACCTAGCGTAGTAAGGCAAAGGCTAAGACTATGATACAACTTCAACCAATTAGATATCCCATTATCACCGTATGGCCATATTGCACTACGCTGGTCTACTGCAGGTGGGTAATGATGCTCTTGTAGATTGGTATGCAAGTAATATACACTCTGTTAAAGAAATCCGAAAGAGGTATATAGGTATCCCAATCACATCACCAAATAATATAAGGAAAATTAATTATTTATGAATGTAAACGTATTAATTAAGTTATAAATTCAGATTTGGATACCGTTAATCTAGGTTCCTACCTATTTCATGTACTACTACTTCACTGGAAATAAAAGATCGGAAAGTCGTGCCAAACTTTGTAATTTTTTTCCAGTGAAGTATTTTGGATGAAATGGCAGAGTAGGAACCTAGAGTAATGGAATCTAAATCCGAATAATAACACAATTTGATTAAATTGTGTTTGAATTACAATTTATTTTAGTTTTACGTTTGTGTGGGAAATTCGGTCCGCCGGACTCTTAAGACGTCCAACTCCTCAGTCTACCCGTGACCATGGATGCTGTAAAGGATCCGAAACGTCGGGAATCAAATAATATCAATACAACGCGATAAAATCCGTAAAAAAGGAGTTTTATTTCAAAGTTTTTTTTTTGAGGTATTTTTTACTTGTAGATTGAAAATGAATATATAAATAGAACCGGATCTTGATACCTAACAATCCCTTCACGGGTCGGACAGGGTTTTCTTAACTTATTGTTTTATTTTTTCTCAAGTAAGTGACATGTTATATGTTTTATTGAGAATAAAGTTTCTTTAACCATATTGTATTTTCCTTCGCCGTTACAACAAGTGTCATGCGAATTCGAATTCACACTTTTATATTTCGCTAAACAAATGAGTGCATTTCTTACCCGCCAGACTGTGTGGCAGAAATAAAGTGTCTCGACCCACGCAAATGGTAAAATTGAATCAACAAATGGAACTATGTCGGTATTGTAAACTTGCATGCTATGTACAAGCACTTAGGAGCAAGGAATTAGTAATAATTTGCTGTAATTGCATTATTAGTGAGAATACATACCATCACGCCTTTAATCCCCGAACGGTTAGGCAGAGATATGCTAATATACACTCACAGTTCGCCGGTATCTATATGTTTAGGTCCCTATTTAACAGGGGCCGAGCATATTGCCTTTAACCGGGCACAAATCCAAACTCCGGGCCGCTTCTGCGAATTTCATAGAAAAACACAATAACACTATGCTCAACCTTGGAATCAAACCCAAGATCTCGACGAAAGTCGAAACAAATATCCGTGGAACCCACATAGGTATATTTGCCTCGGATGGGAATAGAACCCACGACACGTGGCGCAACACCCAAACGTACAGAAATTACTGTGCTCCTGTCAGTCTCATCCAAATTAAATCTGCAATGATGTTTTTTTTTTGCGATTACCGCCGCCCATGGACACCCGCACCGCCAGAGGAGTCACAAGTGCGTTGCCGGCCTTTTAAAAGAGGATTGGAACTCCGGTAACCTCACTCACTCGGCGAAACACAACGTAAGTGTTGTTTAACGCCGGTTTTCTGTGGGCCGCGGTATTACTCCGGTCGAGCCGGCCCATTCGTGCCGAAGCATTACTCTCTCACGTGAAAATGTTAATTATTAATTTCAAATGTTTGATTTATGATATCAACCAAGAGAGGAGGACCTCTCTTGGTCTGGTTGCTAAACAAAGGCCTCTCCTAAAGACTTTTATAAGGACTGGGGTAATATGCCGCCTGCATCGAACGACTCCAATGTTTGATTGAGCACATCAAAATAATACTTCTCCGTATAAGCTACAAAACTTTTAACGAAGAAAAGTCCGAAATTAGTCTTGAAATATATAACATTAAAGCAATTAGCAACGCGAAATGTTTCTATTGTAACCTTGACTGCAACGAACTCTTTATAGACTTTATTTTAAATGTATAGGCTAGAGACTAACCGAAAAAAAAAACTATATCTTAGTTACCAGACTGTGAAATTAGTTTCCACATTGAGGTATTAAGTAACACCGCACCAGTAACGTCGAACAAAACGTCAAACAGAGCGTTAGAGAACATTTTACTCCACAGTCGTCATCATGTAGTCCAATAACTATCTGCATCTCTTGGTGCCATCTGACTTTGATTTCGTTATAACAAAGGTAGCGAATATATTAAGAAAACGCGAAGATTACAAATTATTTTTATCCTTACAAGGCCAAAACAGCAACCGAGATGGGATTCCTCACAGTCTATTGATGTAAATATAACAACAGAAATTATCGCCAGCATTGATTTTCATTTGTTAAAAAATATTAGATTAAATCTTCGAATCGAATTCACAGCAATAACTCACTTGACTCTGTCGTCTCTAGAACCTAATACCTCAATGTCCTAATAAGACTAGGCACACATGTGCTAAACATTTGTCAGTGTAGGACAGTATTAATATACAAGTCTATTACGCAATTTTAACTGTTGCTACATGTGATTTTATCTTGGAAGCAGCTGCAAAGACCTCCTCATCGCTTCCTGTAAGTGCTGAAAGATGTACCTAGGATTATAATCTTTATTCGTACGTTAAGCTGATCTAATTGAGAAGCCTTGTAGCATAACCTTATTATTTCCAGAAACTATATAAGTAAATTTTACTATTATTTAATAGATAATTAAAAATATTATTGGAATAAATGTTTTACATTTTAAGTAGGTACTAGATGGCGCTCCCATGTATGGATGGATGGCGATAGTTTTTCCAAGAATGTTATCCAATTCTCCAACCTCTGAGAATAACAAAACTAAAGATAAACTCAGAAAATCATGGTTTCTTATTAAGTTATAGCCAATTACAGCTTTCTAGTGCTAATGGCCCAATATTTTTTATATTTGGCTATAAGATTTCAACTTACTGCGCCATACCAATCTTAAAATAACACTTGTTTTACGGAAAAGGGACAAAGCATCCCTACTCAATTCCCACCAAAAATTTCAAATCAATTATTTTTTCAGAATACGGATTGTATTTAATTACAGTCATTGCGAAAAACCAAAATTGATTTGGCGGGTTAGGTGAACGATCAGCCTTTAACCACAGCAGTTAGCAGTTAACTACAAAATACCACGGTATGATTTACTGTGTACCTCAGTTTCCAGTATAACCAGATATAGCGGAGTTTCAGCATTTTATGCAAAGCAACTTCTGTGTAACCACAAACCAATTATCTAGGATACCGATATAATGCGGTTGGACGAACTTATTACGTGGATATACAGGGTGACTTGGAAATCATGCGACAAATCGAAATGGGAGTTTCGGTAATCTTTACTTATCCATTTTTTTGTAATTTCAATGATCTTTAGATGAAAATAAAATAAAATCTCACCATCATCATATTTCAGCCAATAGAAGTCCTTTGTTGAACAAATCATCCTGCTTTGATGATGCGTGTATTTTACCACATATTTCTTTTATTTTCTTACAATGACATCGAGTTCTCAAATACTGAGAACCTTCTTAATATTTGATCGACGTAATTAATCGACTTTGGTCCAATTTTGACATTCAATGTTCACACAAATCCTGATATCGCAATATTGTACCAGTGTAGATTGTAACACCATATATTTCAAAAGAGTGTCCATGGAGTTTCTTGCCGGATTCTTCTCCTTAATGATTAACCTTTTGAAACCATGCAACTAGAATCATAATGTTTCATAAACGCTTGTAAAAGCTTATATGAAATAAAGACATTTGATCTTGATCTTGCCTGCCTCATTAGTCTAGTGGTTCCAAGCGCGACTGCTACGCTAGAGGTCCTGGGTTCGATCCCCAGGTCGAGCAAAGTGTTATTGAGTTTTCTATGAAATTCTCAGTAGCAGCTCGGAGTCTGGATTTGTGCCCGGTTAATGGCTATAGGCTCGCCCCCTATAACATGGGACCTAAACATACCGGCGAACTGTGGGTGTACATTAAGTACACCTCTGCCTAACCCTTCGGGGAATACAGGCGTGATGGTATGTTATGATCTTGATCTTGATCAAAGGCTTCCCCCAAAGACTTCCACAAGGACCGGTTATATTCCGCCTGCATCCAACGACTCCCAGCGACCTTTACCAGGTCGTCCGTCCATCTCGTTGGAGTTCGCCCCACGATGCGCTTTCCGGCGTAAAAATAAATAAAATCTATAATGTCCAAAAAATAATATTATTTTTTATCTTTGATGGTTGAAACTAAGCTATTGTTTTCAGGTGAATGATTGGTATTTTAACTAAAAAAAACACAAATAAATGATTTTAAACAAGTATCAAAATATTCACGCCCTGCGTTAAAAGTGTTAAAACCAATGTATTTAGATCGACTTTCTAGTATTTTATCTGCTTCTTTGATCTAGTAGTAGATTACATTTCAGGGTTGAGCTAAGTTTACCTGGGAATCAATCTCAGGACCCTTCAACAGACGTACTTGTGACCACTAGACCATTGAGGTAATTGCGCCATTTGAGTTTTTAGTTACTAAAGTAAAAAAATACTGTCGGTAATCAAATACTGCTTCTGTATTTCCTTTTGTTTTCGTTAATCTTTTTGTTACTGAAAACGAGGTAACAAACAAGAATACAAAACTTAAACCTCATTGTTTTTTTAATCCCAAAAAGCATGTACCTCGTTGAAGTTACGGCTTTATAATCCTTACGTGACTTGTGTTGTCTCTTTCGCACGCGTACGACTTTTGGTCGTGTGAAAGGGATGCAGGATTTGGTATTATAAACCCGAGACAAACTGTAGTGTTCATTCACATAGAGTCACTGCACCGCATTCTGCAATAGTGTTGTTACCTTTATCGATACTTTGTTGAGACTTTTAATAATATCGATAAAAAAATACATTTAAATCTATGTTTTTTCTGTCTATGCTTTCGCCGGTATGTTTAGGTCCCATGTAATAGGGGACTAATCTTCGAGCTGCTACAGGGAATTTCGGAGAAAATCCCAATAATACTTTGCTCGACCAGAACCTCTAGAAATGACCGTAAAATTTTCTGTCCTCGGAAAATTTCTTCAAATATACCCAAAACTGTTTTTACCAATTTGAGATTGGTAATATATCCAAATTCTGACGTCCTAGAGCAATTCTGAGTCGGTGTCTCATGTTTTTTTTAACTAGTGTTATTATAAATACTCATAAGTATAATCAGATCAGATTATAATGGCATTCTATAGGACGGTGTGTCATTTATTCATCAAAAATCACTAAACCCCTGAGCTAAAAATCGTATCTACACTAATAGTATAAAGCTGAAGAGTTTGTTTGTTTGTTTGAACGCGCTAATCTCAGGAACTACTAGTTGCAATTGAAAAATTCTTTTCGTGTTAGATAGTTCATTTATCGAGGAAGGTTATAGGTTATATAACATCACGCTACGACCAATAGGAGCAGAGCAACGCCGCTGAAGCCTCAGGCAATAAAGATAAAGATTACTATTAAAATATCATATTGACACATTAACAAGTGACAATTCACGACATCTCTATTAATTGAGTAGTTAGGAAGTCCGCTCCGTTAATCACAGATGAATATTCAATTGGTTGAGCCGTGTTTGTGTTGTTTGCACTAGTCACGACTTGCAACTATACTGGGATCTAATAAGTAATTAAAACCTGAGTTACTAGGTAATGGCGTAAGAATGTGAGTACATCTGCAGCAGATTACACATTAATTGAGTACTTCTTACAGTAATATTAAAGTACAATGATAAAAAAAAATTAAGTAGGTAAGCTCTAGATTGGCAAAATTTCAAGTTAATTAACCGAGATTAACCGTGTGTGAATAAAATATTTCACTATCACACTTGTATTCCTCAATAGGTTGGGCAGAGGTGTACTAATATACACCCACAGTTAGCTGGTATGTTTAGGTCCCATGTAATAGGGCGCGAGCCTATTGTCATTAACTGTGTACAAATCCAAACTCCGAGCTGCTACTTACCTACCGAGAATTTCATAGAAAAACTCAGTAACACACTGCTTGACCTCCTGGAAATCGTAGCGTTCGGTCATAATATTAGTTTATTGTTTATTTATTTATTTATTTACACAAGGCACATCAACAATATAAACACAAACATTGGTTAGTAGCAAAATACAGAGGCAAAGACTAGTGTTTATATCAATTATAGATATGCACAACATTTAGGATAACATTTCACAGTAGTTATATATTGTTAGTATAATTTTACGATATCGATAACTCATGAACCATCGATATTTTCACATCCCTACACCGGTATAGCGAACCGGTTACCCAGTTGAATTGGCACATAATCCTTGTTTTTGCTTACACCCTGTATCACGAGCGGGATGTCTGTTATACATACATGGCAAATATATTTCATTCATAGATCTTGTGATTATATGAATGAGTGATGTAAAGCTAGTTAGCTAGTCGTTTTAAACAAAGCCGTTTTTGAGAAAAAAGGCTCTCAGTTATTTTTTTATGGTATAGGGGGGCAAACGAGCAGGCGGATCGCCAGATGGTAAGCGATTACCGCCGCCCATGGAGACCCACAACACCAGAGAAGGCAAAAGTGCGCTGCCGGCCTTTTGAAAGGGGATTGGGCCTCCGGATCCTCACTCATTTGGCGAAACACTAAGTAAGCGTTGTTTCACGCCGGATTTCTGTGAGGCCGTGATATTACTCCATCTAATAGGTACCTTCTATTTCGCTTGATTGATCTAGGAATGCCCTAAACATTTTTAGTTTCATTATGACAATATTTTGGTCTGTCAAATCAAATCAAATCAAATTTATTTATTGCGAATATGGGTATCGATTCTGTCAATCGGTTCGATCAAGCTATCTGAGTATACAAGATTAAATGGATATCACTCGAAAGGATTATACATTTTACTAAATAAATAACTTCAACAATATGCTTTTTGGTATGCGAAGAGATCATGAGAGTAAAGAAAATAAAAATAAAATGCAATTGTTGAACGACTGTTAAATAGTTCCCAAATTTTTTACAAAATTACTTACTTCCTGACCATATTTATACTTAATTCAATTCGCCTTATCAGCAATCAACGACTTTAATAATAGTTAATCTGATAGCCGCAAATGCATTCAAAGTTGATATTACGAAATAAGTACAGACGGCGTCGTAAATATGTATCTACAACAGCTGTGCAATGGTGTGTTAAGGAGTTTGTCCACTCCACCGTCCCATACCAAGACCGGGAACGTGTCAGACAAAATAAATATTCTTTATGAGACTATAAGACCGTTCCGTCACCGACCAACACAGTCGCGTGCCATGCACGGGGCGCATCGGCACCGGCAAATTATTCTCGCCGACAATTGTTGACGCTCCGTGCTCGGTATAGTGTCATACTTCTCAATACAAATAATATTTTTTTAACGGAAACCTTATGGATACCGGATAGCGCAGTGTGGCACGACCTCCAACAAGATGGACGGATGACCTGGTAAGGGTCGCTGGGAGTTGTTGGATGCAGGCGGCGTGTGACCGGTTGCTGTGGAGGTCTTTGTGGGAGGCTTTTGTTCAGCAGTGGACTTCCGTTGGCTGATATGATGATATGGATATTAGACGCGGATAATACGCGGATGCTACGGTCACTAAACCGTTTTGTACGGGTATGATACGCTGTTGATACGTTTTAGTGAGCATAGTAGTGGTTCGTGTCGTGCTCGTATCCGTATACGTTCCTAGTAGATACGGTCATCGATGTAGTGGGCAGATACCTTTAGGTTTCAACGAGTTGATGACAGCACTATCTGACAGTTTGGACTTATCTTGATCTTATCAAGATTAGAAATTCATTAGGCCTATTTCTGACTAAGAAAGTATATATATAGAATCTTATAAGTACAAGTACGTATGAATAATATTATTTTTATAACAGTTTGGAAGAAGCTTTGGTTCGCAATCTAAACACGTTACGCCTGTACTCCACGAAGGATTAGGCAGAGGTGTTGTTTAATATTATATTTTTAAAATAGATTATTGTATTCCGTAACCAAATATTATCAAACTCATAAAACATTGACACCACTTAAAATTCTGACCGATTATTTTCAAGAAATGCTTCGTATTTGAATTGATACAAACTCACGACTCATGATAAGCAACCCGTATTGTGCTTGACTAGGTACATACATTATATTAACCTTTTCTTATTCTCCAATGACTCAACACTTACTTAGTTTGATAACGTTACTACTTCAACTGGGTCACGATTTGAATTAACGAATAAATTTCTTATATGTGTCGCAAAGGGCTTTTTAAAGAGTGCGTTGGTAATGTTGAAATGTTACTTTAAGTAAAGTCATCTATGTATACTTATAATAAATCTGTAGAGAGGTCAATACTGTACATAAAATATATTTCCAAAATAACTATCAGCGGGTGATTAGTGATCAATACTGACGCCAAAAATGTAATCAGTAAAATTTTTGTCTGTCTGTCTGTCTGTCTGTCTGTATGATCGTTATAGAAACAAAAACCACTCGACGGATTTCAACGAAACTTGGTACAATTGTTCTTCATACTCCTGGGCAGGTTATAGTATACTTTTCATCACGCTACGATCAATAGGAGCAGAGCAGTGAAGGGAAATTTTGGGAAAAAGAGTGATTCATGAGAAAGGTTTCAAGCTATAAAACATCACGCTACAACCCTTAGGAACAGGGCAACGCAGGTGAAACCGCGGGCGAAGAACTGGGGAACAAAGTAACTATTCCACGCGGACGAAGTCGCTGGCAAAAGCTAGTATCAAATAATATGATAAATTAATATAATAAAGAATGCCATTTTTCTCTGGTATTAAGAATGCCTGCTAGAAAAGTGTCGGTGTTTAGATTTGGGACACATACTAAATAGGATCTCAAACATACTGGCGAAATATGGTTGCGCATTTCAGACAAATAAGGGTCCCCAATACCAACTCCTTCCCTTTGGCTCCATCCAATGCCGGGCTATTCGTATTGTCGACGATCCCACACTCACAGAAGATCTAAACACCCTTAGTCTTCGGAGAGACGTTGGCTCTCTGTGCGTGTTCTACTGCCTGTTTTTTGGGGAGTGTTCCGAGAAACTATTCGAACTGGTGCCTCCGTCACCTTTTCATCACCGCACCACTCGCTTCAGTAGTAGGGCCTGAGTTAGACCTGGGTTTCCAAGAATGTTAGAGTGTCGTGAGGCTTCCTCCCGCGCACCTCCAAGATTTGGAATGGTCTTTCTCTGGAGTGTTCCCACTACGCTATGACATGGGGATCTTCAAACGGCGAGTATACAGGGCTCTCAAGGGCCGGCAATGCATCATAAACTCCTCTAGTGCTGCAGGTGTCCACGGGCGACGATGACTACTTACCATCAGGCGGCTTGTCTGCTCGTTTGCGTCTAAATATAAAAATAAGACACCTCTGCGTAGCCCTTTAAAGAATACAGCCGCGATGGTATTTCATTTTAGATTAGAGAAAAGAAGTAAGTGAGGCATGATTGGCCTTGAAGTGTATAAACTGAAAGTAAGACCTTTGTGAAAGTAAGATTTGTGCCAAAATCACATAAAAAACCAATAAATTAATCTGGCATCAAAACTAAATATTCAATCAAAAATAGAAGTATCAATTGCCAAACATTAACTCACCTCAGCATATCATGAAAAAAGTTCAGAAAATTTTATATAAAATAGTGGAAACTGACAGATTAACATTTATTGACAAATATAATGACAGAAAATAGCAATCAAATTACTACTCATCATTAATTTTACGACAAAACTTTCGATTTCACTGTAAATATGTAATAAGATATCCCGCTTTTTCTCAACTTTCACAGAATTAAAACAACCAAACTATGAATTCTCATTTGTATGAATGCGATAAGGTTCTTCTTATTAACATCGTAAAAGTCGGTCGAGTGGCCCAAAATACTGCACTTATCTCCTAAGAGGCCTTATCTTGATGAAATTACCATAAAATCCTCACGATTTTATAAAATACCACAATCCTTCAGTAAACATTACTCGAGATAGCGTTACATTTATGTTGAAGATATAGACGTTACACAATTTTTTGTGGCCGAGTGTACTTTTGTCGGTTATCATTTCCTTAAATTAAAAATTCTGTTAATAATTCAATAAAAGGGTTGACGACGAGACAATTTAGTGTTTATTTAGTGTTTAAGCGGCGGTAGCCTAATGGCATGGGCGTCAGACTTGCGATCATGTGGTTGCCGGTTCGAGACCTACCCATTGCACTACTGACGTGAACCCGTAACACAAGCATTTAGCTTAGCACGAGGGGTTAACAAGAATACTAGTTATATGCGACCCACATTGCTAGTAAGCTTTTTTTTAAAAAAAATGTGAATAAGGTAGACAGGGTGTCTTTGAAAACATGCGACAAATCGAAAGGAGGAGGTTCGTTACATAATCATTTTAAGATGTAATTTCAATGATCCAAAAAATAATCTTATTTTTTATCTTAGATGGTTCAAACTAAGCTATTGTCTTCAGATAGGCATGAATGCTCAGTATTTAACTAAAAAACACATATAAATAATTTCAAGCCAGTATCAAATTATTCGCACGCCGCGCCCGGTCAATCAATTACGCAGATAGTTACTACGTAAAGTATTAACGCTTTGCACTTACTATCATTTCCGATTTTTTTCTATTCACGACAAAATTTGCGGTACCTAGAGACGTTGCCAAACTCCTTTACAACGCTAAAAAAAGTATAATTATTTTCTTTAAGGATCCGGCGGAGCTTGAATTGCCCACAAAAAAGTAATACCAAAATAAATCGTAATCCAAACACAATTTTATCAAATCGTGTCATTATTCGGATTTGGATACCATTAATATAGATTAATTAAATAATAATAAAAAATTGGTACAGTTGGAACATAGGTTCCAACTGTACCAATTTTCCAATTTCCAATTTTAAAAAGTTATCAAGAATTAAATTCGCTTACATTTATTTCCAGTGAAGTATTTGGACGAAATGGTAGAGTAGGAACCTAGATTAACAGTATCTGAATCCGAATAATAACACAGTTTGATTAAATATACGATTAATTTTGGTATTACGTTTGTATGGAAAATTCAGTCCGCCCGCGCCGGGACTCTTAATTTATGTTGTTGTTGTTTATGTTGTTATAAAAAACATTGCCCCACACTAGGATATTCTCCTGTATCGTGGGTGCGTTTGCAAACACAAATTCTCACATACACAAACGCCCAGACCCGGAACAACTACCTGTAGATCTTACAAATAATTGTTCCGTGTGGGGATCGAACCCACAACACGTGGCGCAGAAGCCGATCGCTCAACCGCTACGCCAATCGTGTCGTTGATCAATCGTGTTATAAATTTTCTTTGTTAAAGAATCGTATTTTTTAATTGGTCGCGTCTATTAAATTTCACTCTGTTTAATAAAGACTACACAAACTGTAATATTCTCCGACGATTGAAAATTACCCTCGAAGACATCAAACTTAATGAAGTTATCTCATAAAATTCTAGACTAGAACTTCAAAACTGGGTTATAGCCGAGACTCGTATGTTCATAATAGTTTCAAGACTAATATAAATTTTTATAGTGACTATTTATAGCTTTTCATTAGCCTAGTTGTTCTGGACAATTGAGACGATTGCGTGTGGAAACTATCAATTCAATTTGTCAATATTTCTGTCACTTATGACAAATAATATTTTAAATACACCCAGATTATCACACACAGCCTCACAGAAAACCGGCGTCAAACAACGTTTACGTTGTGTTTCGCCGAGTGAGTGAGGTTACCGGAAGCCCAATCCCCTTTTAAAAGGTCGGCAACGCACTCCTCTGGTGTTGTGGTTGTCCATGGGCGGCGGTAATCGCTTACCATCAGGCGATCCGTCTGCTCGTTTGCCCTCCTATACCATAAAAAAAAAATATCTATCGGGGAAGACCCACTCGGGAAGCACATTCGACATTTCAGTGGTACTTATGCATGATAAAAGTGGACTTAAAGCGTTTCGTTCGGGTTTTTGCTGCTAGGGTGAGCCCCTACTACGCTAGACGTCCTGAGTTCGATCTCCACGTCGAGAAGTCAAGGAGAACGGATTAGGCAGAGGCGTACTAATGTAACACCCACAGTTCGCCGGTATGTTTAGATGCCATGTAATAGGGGGCGAGCCTTTTGCCATTAACCGGGCACAAATCCAGACTCCGAGCTGCTACTGAAAATTTCATAGAAAATCCCAATAATACTTTGCTCGACCTTGGAATCAAACCCAGGACCGCTAGCGTAGCAGTCGCGATCGACCAGACAAGACTAATGAGGCAGTTTAACGTTTCTCACGTTTATTAAAACAAGTAACTAAAAGGAGTTTTTTATAAGATTGGAATTTTAAAAAAACATCCATGACACCATGACAGCACATGATATAGTCTGGTATCGTATGGGAGCATCGGAGAGCATGTCACTACAGATTTGATGTTATGACAACGAATGGCCAACTGGTGCGTTCCACTTGTGACGTGCGGCTTACACCCTTAGTGCTGGTGCACACGATGCGTTGCTGCTGTAGATGGCGTGGCGCCACCATTGACAGGCGAGTCCTGGATGGGATAATCGACAGTTGAAATTTGTTTGGCAAAAGTTTCATTCATCTTTGGTGTAAAAGGTGTAGATGCGCGTGGATGAAAGTGCGAGAGAATTTAAATATTTGTTAGTACAATATTGAACTTTACTACTGCAAGATAAAGATAAAGTAGATATTTATTACTTTGTACAACGGATACACAAATCTTGAACGGCCTCTCCCCGTTAGCTGTCAAACGTCGCGACATGAGCGAGACATCTTTCGGAGTAAAAAAGTCAGCAAGATTGCAATTCACACCAAAAATTCAATATATTTGTGTTCCTAACAGTGAGCAAGCTCGCCAGAGCTCTTATTTTTATTCGTGATAGGCTTACTCTTGACCACCAGTTCGCCTGATGCTCCGCAAGAGAGCGTTGTGTTGCCAATTAGGGAGGAGAGGTGGTGTTTATAGGATGCACGCTGTCATGCATGACAGCATGCATCCTATATTGCCAGCCCAACTATTCCCCCTTAATTTACAGGGTCGACATCGCGCGAGTGATACCCTCGGTGTTGCAAGAGTCCATAGGCTACGGTAACCGCTTACCATTGTCTGCTCATAGCGTTCTTTCCCAATGTTTTGACAGTTTACAACCTGACTAGTTTTATTACAAAATACTTACAGTAATGTTACTGTAAGTATACATATATAAGATAATGTTATCTTGGTGACATAATTGTTGGTAAAAACCAACAACACATAACGATAAAATACTCTATTAGTCATCTTAATAAATAATGCAACAAAATACATTTTCTGTGCACTATGTATGCAGTTCTGAGCACCTACAGCTCACCAGGAAACATGACATGCCAAGTTTATGACGCATACAACTGACTCACCTCACGAGATGACCATGCAAAATAAGATGATGACCGACCGAATAGAAAGAAAGAAACAACCATTTATATGGCCAACATCGAGATACAGGTAGGTACATAACAAAGTGCATAAATCCAAACTCCAAGTTGCTGCTGAGAATTTCATAGAATAACCCAATAACATGTTGCTCGACTTGGGAATCGGACCCAGGACCTCTAGCGTAGCACCAAGTGATGACGATCACTTTTGATCGTCATCACTTGGTGCTACGCTAGAGGCCTGGATGGCGGCACAATCTTGACACTTTTGACGAAAATTGGAGCTAATTATCACTAGACAGACTGGTATAGAGAGGCTTAGAAGTGGTTTGGCTTTTTCTGGCTGGGTCACTATCACCGATTTGAATTCTTATTGAACATAGAATTAGTCGCTAATTAGTTGTGAAATATGGGAATTGGTCGGTCCGTGGTTCAAAAGTTATACGGGCAGTCCGGTGGCCCAACCAAAAACAGTCACACTTAGAAGTGGAACAAACCAAATCTTAGAAATAGAGAGTGCTAAATTGTATCTTCTATTCTTTATCGTCCTACTACGAGCAAAAGCTTTTACGTAACCTGTCTGCTTGTCAGTGAATTATAAACATCATCATAGTGCATTATTCATACCGGGTTCAAAGCGGAGCGTACCACATAAATGACGCATGCAGTTGACTCACGAGATGATGGGACTCAATTGAAAAGCTGAACCAACCGCGTTTGACGGACTGACACGTCGATGACTTGGTGTGTGGTACAAGATGTAAGATGAAAGAGGATGGTTGATTTTTTCAACTTTTCTTCTGAATATTTTTTCCTACGCCTTAGAACTCTAGTCTAAGAGAGGTAGGGCATAATTCCTGTCTTTTTGTTATTCGTGACAGGCTTACGCTTGACCGCCAGTTTGCCTGATGTTAAGTGACACTTCGATTTACGATGGAGCGCGCTTGCCTAGAAGAAACCGATTCACCCGTGATTAAAAGACACCTAGATTATATCTTCTATCAGGGAAGATCCACTCGGGAAGCGCATTCCACATTTCAGCGGTACGCATGATAAAAGTGGACTTAAAGCGTTTCGTTTCGTTTCACTCACAATTGGAACTGCCCGACTGGGGAAGTACCTACACCTTGTACTATATCGTAGCCAAATAACATAGCTCCGTGCTATGTTGTGTTCCTAGCGATGAGCAAGGTCGCCAGAGCTCCGTGAGGAAGCGTTGTCTCGGCAGATAGGATAAGCATCACGCTATTGTCTCCTATGCTGCCAACCCAACTATTCCTCTTTAATTTATAGAGTCGGTAACGCACGAGTGATACCTCTGGTGTTGCATGTGGTCGATTGCTCCCTATTCCATAAAAAAAATGTTTCTCGCTTTAAGCTTATAAAATATACTCAACATTAACTCACTCACGCGTAGCATTGTAGCTTAAATTGCTCGAATAAAAATGCATCGACACTTATAAATTACAGTTAGTATCACGAAGACAGTGCAATGAGTTATGCCCACAGTTGGGCAAAGGTCCGTCACAATAGCATAATTAGTTTTAATTGCCGCCACACCCGTTGATATGCGTTAATTACTTGTTTTAGTCGGTTAAACCGACAATTTGCTAATTCTTGTAATCGCTAATTTAAGTTTGTGTCTCTCATGGTTTTACTTCTAACGATTGTCACCAATCCTATAGTCGTTGTTGAGTGTGTGTGCACTCAACAAGGATTGGCGACCTTGATTGACATACAATGTACATACCGCCTGTATTTAATACTCAATACTCAATACTCAATTCGTTTATTGCACTCCACAATGTTAACAGGTGTTAAAAAATAAATATAAAAGTATCAATCGTGGACCCTGTCGGGCACGGCAATGTTGGAGAGAGGAGGAAGGCTTATGTTTTGTCGTGTATAATATAGTATCTACGTATATTATTTGGTAATTACCATTTCTTTATTTGTTTAGATTCACTTTATTTATTTTATTTATTTCCTGAAAGGTTAAGCAGAGAATGTACACCCACAGTTCGCCGGTATGTTAGGTCCCATAGGACAGAAAATAAATGAGGATTTTCTATGGGTTAGGCAGAGGCCCACAATATGCCAACCGGGCACAAATCCAGACTCCGAGCTGCTACTGAGAATTTCATAGAAAAACCCAATAACACTGCTTGACCTGGGAATCGAAACCAGCGTAGCAGTCGCGCTTGGGACCAATAGACTAATGAGGCTGCCAATCCATGAGGACACATTTGTCTCATTATTATCATATTTTAAACTAAGTATCAAACATTTTAAATCATAGTTCCTAATCGAATTGCTAATTGATTGCTATGTTGTGTGCCTAACGTTGAGCAAGGTCGCCAGAGCTCCGCGAGAAAGCGTTGCGTTGGCAGTGTGAAGGACCGGTGGTGTTTTGTTACCGCCGCTTTCATGTATGGCAGCGTGTCTCCTATGCTGCCAGCCCAACTATTCCTCCTTAATTTACTGGGTCGGCAACGCGCGAGTGATAACCCTGGTGTTGCAAGCGTCCGTAGGCTACGGTAACCGCTTACCATCGGGCAGGTTTGCCACCTTAGTGGTAAGTATAAACAACCAATGCCACCTAAAGGCGGGTTGCTGAACTAAAGAGACAAGCGTGTTTCTCTTTAGTTCAGCAACCCGCCTTTAGGTGGCATTGGTTTTTATCAACTTATGTAATACAACCAATGCCACCTAAAGGCGGGTTGCTGAACTAAAGAGACAAGCGTGTTAGGTTTTTTTCGTTACGGAATTTCTGGATGCGGTCCCCACGCTCAAGGCCGCGATAGAAGCTATGCAATAGCTTAAAAAAAAATTATTATCGACAAAACAATGACAATGATAAAACAATGACAATCTTACTACAGCTAACAATTGTCACAAAGCCTCACTCGCCATATTTAGACAGACAAATCATATTTCTATGTCTATAAAGGCAAAATCGTGACTGGGACTAACTATCTAGACTTTTAGAGCTGGGTAATGCCTAGGCATGACTCTGTGATCGTGTGACATAGGTATTACTATGCAGTTATTGTCAAAATTGATAATTAAGAATATTTATATGCGTTGAAAGGTTAACAGATGCTGAAGGAGTTGGAAGTATCGAAATACGAGTTCAAGGATTTACTGTTAAGCTTGTTAGGTCCAAAATTCCATTGAATTCTGAAACTAGGAAACACATGTTGAAATAAATGTTTGAATTGAAAGAAAGAAAGAAACCCTATAAAACTTATCACATTTTTTATATAAATTCAATTAAAAAATAACTTTTTTCGTGTTTATTGAAATAACAGTCCGTATTACTCATCCACATTTCGTTTGAATACCTTTAGGTCTCACGTAAAAGCTAATAACCGGACACAATTGCTATTGAATATTTCAAAGACATTCCCAAAAACACTGCTCAACTAGAGAATCAAATCCAAGACCTCAGCAACCCCATAAGACCAACGATTGTTATAACAAATCAAAGTTATTTTCGTACTTAAATGTTTAGATTGTGATTTTGTTATCTGATTTTACTGTTTCATTGTTACAGGTAATAATTGGAAGCGACTTTCTATGAATGAAAGAAAGGTTCTTGAGTGAAGACCATGCACCAGAAAGCGCAGTGTGGGATGACCTCCAACGAGATTGACGGTCGGCCTGGTAAAGGTCGCTGGGAGTCGTTGGATGCAGGCGGCATATAACCGGTCCCTGTTGAAGTCTTTGGGGGAGGCCTTTGTTCAGCAGTGGTCTTCTATTGGCTGATATGATGATGGTGATGATGATTCTATGAATGAAATATTAGCAAAAAAATTACTTTAGAGAAATTTTAAATATGGATCATTTAGGTACATAATTTAGTAAGTTTCATTATCATCAAATACCTATTTTAGGTCCCACGGCACGGGTCTCCTCTCAGAATGAGAGGGGTCATACATGTCCACTTAAAGTATGTGTGGGTTGGCAGATTTTAATTTTTAATTTACTGAAAGAAAAATGTATCTAATTGTTAGCATAATTCGACACAAAATTATACACCAATTAGTCTTTATCAACGTTCATGTCAAATATTACGAAACAGGCATAAAAATCTTGACTTTAAAAACATCTTACTACTACCTTTTTACCCTCATTCGGTTACAAATCATGCTATAATGACTTGTAACAGTGTCTTAAAAAACCAATTACAAAGAACAAATAAGTAATCTACATCTACACTAGTATTTTTGTATATACCGAATAAATTTAAAAACTACTAGACCGATTTCAAAAATTTTTTTGCTATTAGAAAGCTACATTATCACTGAGTAACATAGGCTATAAAACATCACGCTAGGCCTCTTAGGAACGGAGCAGCGCAGGTGAAACCGCGAGCGGGTCGCTAGTATTATTTAATTTCAAAATAATTTAGATTTTTACTGTTTTATGGTCGAATTTTTTATAGTTTGTATCCCGGATTTATATCGATGAACCCTAAATGCTATAATTTATCTCACAACGACGACGAATAAAACTAAATTGGTTGTCTATGGGTGATATACAATCTATACACTCTGACCCAATCATCTGCCGACCGCCCGCCGTGACCAGCGTGATGATTTAGCTGTATTAAGGTCGGACACTATCCCACATTATTAGAGCGTCTTGTTATATCGTGTGAATATTATTATTTGGAACAATAATAAATAGTAAAATTATTTACATAAATAAATATTAACTTCTGTTCGTTGGTAAGCACATCACTTGAGAACGGCTTTGGACGTATTTGGCATTTTTTTGTTATATGATATATAATATAATATATCAGATATAATATGGCAGAGTTGCCTAGAAAATTTGAAATTTGGGGAAAACTGAAAGTTCTTTTTTCATATGCACGTTTATTGACATTCGAACAGGACAATGTCTATGGGGTCAACTGGTAGGTAACAAATAATAAATGATCCATACTTATAAATGCGAAAATGATTCTGCCTGTCTGTATGTTTGTTACCTTTTCACGTCTAAACCGCTGCACTTATTTTAATGAATTTTGGTATAGAGATAGATTGGACCTTGGAGAAGGGTGTTTTGTCTCGAAAAGTCCTTTGGGATGCGAATGAAACCGCGGGCAACAGCAAGTATAAAATAAAAAATACCTTTAATTTCCATACATTAATCTGGTAGTAAGATTATAGTACTTAGTGAATACTATAATCTAACTACCTCACTGCCTTTCAGATAGGCATCCCGTAAGAGGCGTGAAAATATCTGACTTGCTCGGTGGTAGGACCTCTTGGAGTCTGACTGGCTGGCGACCAACATTACGTTGGAGTCCGTCGAAAAGCACCTTGGTGTGTGTTTCGACTTTTGCACGTAAGAGCCAGTTCCCCTCGATTGCTGCGGCTCTGGCAGTCTGCAGTCCGTAGGGGCTCTTAAGGGTCCGCAACGCATCAGCAATTCCTCTGGTGTTGCAGGTGTCCATGCGGGCGACGATGACTACTTACCGCCAGGCAGCTCGTCAGCTCGTTTGCCGACTTAAACCATAAAAAAATGTATTAATTTTTGATCTTAAGAATTGATTCTTCGTCACAAAACCCACTCTTTGGGACGGTGCAACCAGTTTTGCTTGATATAAAAAAATATTTACGTTATTCAGATATTTAACAAGCACAACCTTGAAATAAATTGCTGGCGACTTGGCCGAGTCTTCGCCTCATTTGACACTAAACAAATTTGCCCAAGACTCACATAGAGACCGCTTTGGAACCAGGTCAGCTTGACCCCTACTGACCTAGAAAAGCGTACAAATATATGCTTAATTTGCACTGTCTCATCATTGGAAGTGTCAGAAACCAGAGCACGTCAAATATTTTGCCTATATGCCCCTTTTGGATGGTATAGGGCTTTTTTTAACATAGTCTAAATACATTTATCACTGCTAAGGCTACGGAGATCCCATAATAAATTACTCCATAACATAATATTAAGTCTAGACCATGGACATGCCGCTGTGGGAAGCATATAAAACAATGATGTCACACCCTGGAGACCTATAATCTAGCTTCAGTACATCTAGGATGACCTAAGTGTGGTCTAGAGCGAAAATAATTAAGTCTAATGGTTTTATATATAGTGGTAATGGAACTCGTGACTAAGTAATATCTACGCTTATCAACTGATGTATGTACAAGATTAAGCAGCACGTTACGGGGTCAATAAGTTGATGGGTGACCATTCTTAACACATGGAAAATCTTTACGTGATAGCATATTTTTGCATATTAGAGGTACAAAGCATCCAACTAAGATATTGAAATAAAACTACTTTTTAAGGATTTTATCGTATTGAGTATCACTACATAGTATAAAACAAAGTCGCTGTCGCTGTCTGTCCGTCCCTATGTATGCTTAAATCTTTAAAACTACGCAACGGATTTTGATGCGGTTTTTTTTTTAATAGATAGAATGATTCAAGAGGAAGGTTTTAAGCTATTTAACATTACGCTACAACTCTTAGGAACGGGGCAGCACGGGTGAAACCGCGGGCGGGTCGCTAGTTGATAATATTTAATTCCCAACGTTTCGGATCCTTTACAGCATCCATGGTCACGGGTAGACTAAGTTGTTGGACGTCTTAATGCTACAATTACTTACAGCTATCTTACAGTTTTGTTAATTTATCCAATCCGATCCGATTCACGCAGAACGAGCTCAGCGTATCCTTTGGTCTTGCAGTTTTCGCCTTGGATTTTAAACGTTGCCCCACACTATGATTTTCTCCTGTATCGTGGGTGCGTTTACAAACACAAATTATCACATGCACAAACGTCCAGACCCGGAACATACAAATGTAGATCATACAAATATTGCTCCGTGTGAAACGACACGATTGGCGTAGCGGTTGAGCGATAGGCTTCTGCACCACGTGTTGTGGGTTCGATCCCCACACGGAACAAATATTTGTATGATCTTCAGGTAGTTGTTCCGGGACTGGACGTTTGTGTATGTTCGGAGAAAATCCGAGTGTGGGGCAACGTTTCCTTTAAAAAAAAAATGTCTAATATTCGCGTAAGTGTCAGAAACCAGTATCTAACGAAGATGTTAAAACTAGCACATTTAAAAACATCATAAAATCTGGAATTACTTATGCAAATATATGCCAAATGCCATACAGATGAGCTACACGTGACGAAAACAGGTCATGGTCATATAGTAAATAGGATTTCCATGTACTGTTTGCACACTGCCTGGCTGAATGACGTCATACGTCGCGTTTCAAATTCCAGTCGCGTAGCTATGGGGTGAAAATTGTACTATAAAATTATGAGTTAACTAGCTTTTTGCCCGCGACTTCGTTCGCGTGGAATAGTTACTTTGTTCCATACAAACTTTCATCCCCTATTTTATCCCCTTGGGGGTAGAATTTATCAAAATCCTTTCTTAGGGGATGCCTACGTCATAATATCTACCTGCATGCCAAATTTCATCCCGATCCCTCCAGTGGTTTCGGCTGTGCGTTGATAGATCACTATGTTAGTCAGTCAGTCAGTCACCTTTGAGTTTTATATTATGAGTTAATGTTACTAGGTTATGTTGGAATGAGTTAGCAATTAAGCTGCCGTCTGACTGTCTTTAGACTATAAATGTACGAACTGACTTTACTGTAAGAGGTAAACAAACAAAATTGTTTGTATCTTTTTGTCTATCTTTTTTGTGATTTTTTTGCATTTTCCATGCTAAGATTATAAAGTTATTTTTTAGTAAAGGAAAAAATTCAATCGCAAGCAGGATGAATTTTTAAAAGGTAATGTAATTGTTAAAAGGTAATGTGGCATCGTACGACACTGAACTAACTGTAAAGTAAGTCGTGTCGGTTGAGAAGTAATAGGTAACTTGCCTTTCATAGATGTCACCAACGTCACCTTATGACGTAAATTCAGAATGTGAAGGCAAAATTTCAATCATGCGGTTAGGGTTCGCGGTGGCTTAGAGGTCAGAGAGTCTGGTGTATCCAACCAGGAGACGCAGGTTCGAATCCAGCCCGAGATTGAATTTTTTCCTTTACTTAAAAATAAAATTGTTTGTTTTAGATTTTAGTTTGAAAAAAAAACTCGTTTAAAAAAGCTAAATAAGCTTTTTACGGATTTTGTCGCGTTGTATTGATATTATTTGATTCTCGACGTTTCGGCTGGGTCTTACCACCTGATTGGAACCCCATTATAGATTCCATAAAATCAAAATCCAAGCCCAAAACTACAAGACCGAAGGATACGGTGAGCTCGTTCTGCGTGAATCGGATCGCCAATAATTAACAAAAATTAAGGTAGCTGTTAGTAAATGCAAAATTAAAAGCTGTCAAGTAAAAACAAGATGGCGTCATTGACTGTCTTGGATCTTATTACTCAGAATTAACACAATTCAAGATCCATTGTTGCCAAAGAAGTATAAGAATAACATATAAATCTACCAAAATTGTCTTTACTGTATACACGACCTTTTTATAAATACCGCCAGCCAATAAAAAGCGTATAAAACCAGCAACGAATCATGAATGAGGCGATAAAATCTATAAAAGTGTTCAAAACAGGGCTGGCTGTAAAACGCAGCCATGTGTGTTGTTAAAGGGTTTTTTATATTTATTTATTGTTTTGATGACCCTGAAAACTCTTTAGTTCTTTTATAGCGTTAAGTGTAGCATCATCATTATTTTTGTATGGTTTGATGTTAGGTAAAATTAAGTAATTATCAAGATATTATTATGTTTAAATTTCTATGAGAACTACTTCATTGACCGTAATTATTTGATGATAATAGTGGTGACATAATAATTATTATTTCTACACTGACATACAATGTTTACGGTGACTAATATAATATGCAATTAATTATGGTACCTACTGAATTGATATAGGTATTGATTGGACTTTTAATATTGTATAATTTCGTAATTAGAAAAATTGTAAAGTGTGAGTATAGTTCAGAAATTGATCTAGCAATCTTAATAACAACATACATATATTTATCTGTAAAATATTTGTTCCCACGGTCTTGTCATGCTCACTTAAATGTCCTGCTGATGGTTGCGATGTGTGTCGGGTTGTTTTATTCCCTAAAATATGGTTGAGTCGGACCACGCCGATACGCATGTCATGCTCGTGAACGGGTGCTGTCTGTCGGGGCTGGTTAGCTCTTACTTGTTGTGGCAATCCCGATTTTTTTTATTTTTTTTGTATGATGAATAAATCTTATCAAACTGCAGAATTCTCAGCAACTATTTGGAACAAAGTTGTGATGCATAATATTGTAATCATGTTTTTTTTTAAAAGAGTATCTATGGAGTTTCTTGTCGGCTCTTCTCCATATGACCCACTTTTTGGAACCGTGCATATAGTTTTGATTTTTCAAAAGTACCAATTTTACTAGTCTAATTGAAAATAAAACATTTTGTTTTTGACTTTATTATTGGATTTCTCTCTTACTAGACCTTAATTAAACTTAATTATTTTTTGTGTTCCCAAGTTATGTAATTATTAGATGAACGCGTTGTTTGTGTGACAATAAAATATTTTTTATTTTATTTTTATTATATATTTAATTTACACTAGCTTCCTCATCATATCAGCCAAAAGACGTCCACTGCTGGACAAAGGCCTCCCATAAAGAATTCCACAAGCATCAGTTATTGGCTGCCTGCATCCAATGACTCCCAGCAACCTTCACCAGGTCGTCAGTCCACCTGGTTGGTGGTCGTTACACTGCGTTTTCCGATGCCGTCTCCACTCGAGAACCTTTCTGTCCCAGCGACCATCAGTTCAACGAATTATGTAGGTAAAAACTTTCTTGTATAAACAGTAATATACACCAAGCTTCCGCCATGACGTCATGATGCTACCGTTGGGATAATCCCGTTGAGTAGCGTCCTTCAGTTTAATTCTGGTGATGACAAATTATTTTCTCTGAACTCCGTCATAAATTAGTATTCCTAACGCGATATATGTAGAAATGATGTGGGGTTTTTATTGGTGAAAATTTTAAAGTAACATAAAATCGGGCCTGAAGCGGCGGTAGCCTAATGGCTACGGCGTCGGACTGGCGATCATGTGGTTGCCGGTTCGAAACCCACCCATTGCACTACCGACGTGACCCCACTGGGTCCGACCTAGTTAAAAAGTAGCTTATGAGCCATTCCAGACTATAATCTATCGCTGTACCAAATTTAATCTAGATCCGTTCAGCCGTTCTGACGTGATTGTGTAACAAACATCCATTATCCATACATCCTCACAAACTTTTACGTTTATAATATTATTAGGATTCATAATAATATGGATGACTGAAAATTAAACGACTAAAACACAAAGTCAAAGTCAAAATTTTTTATTTCAAATAGACCATTAAAAAAAGGTACTTTTGAAAAGTCAAACTAATTGCACGGTTCCGAAAAGTGGGTCTTATGGAGAAGAGCCGGCAAGAAACTCCATAGATACTCTTTTAAAAAAACACGATTACAATATTAATCTTTACAACTTTGTTTTAAATAGTTTGACAATTATGCAGTTTGATGTGTAAGATTTATTCAGCATAAGTAGGTGTTTTAGACAGAAAGGGATTGCCACAGCAAGTAAGAGCTGACCAGTCCCGACAGACAGCACCGGTTCACAAGCATGACGTGTGTATCGGCGTGGTTCGACTCAAGCATATTGTAGGGAATAAAACGACCAGACACACAACGCCACCATCAGCAGGACATTTAAGTGAGCATGACAAGCTCAGACCGTGGACACAATATTTTTATAGATAAATATACTTACACAAATTATTACATGCCTTCAAATCACTACATAGTATAAAACAAAGTCTCTGTCGCTGTCTGTCCGTCCCTATGTATGCTTAAATCTTTAAAACTACGCAACGGATTTTGAAGCGGTTTTTTTTAATAGATAGAGTGATTCAAGAGGAAGATTTTAAGCTATTTAACATTACGCTACAACTCTAAGGAACTAGGCAGCGCGGGTGAAAACGCGGGCGGGTCGCTAGTAAATAATAAAAAACATAACACACCTTCTGGCGCAATCGGGTAAAAAGAAACTATTTACATAATCCAAACTAATGACCTAACCATTTTAGTCGATTACACGAATCATAATGGACATCACTATTAAGTAAATTAATTCGGTGCAGCACTAATATTCCCTTGTGAGTGATTTACGATATAAGGGCGAGTTTACATTGTGTCTCTTTTTAGTTTACAAAAAAAGATGAAAAGGATTTTACTTTCCATAACTCGGTTTCTAGGTGGCGTATGAAGAAGAAATAGTTAATTATCACGCGCTTAAACGGTGAAGGAAAACATCGTAAGGAAACCTGTATGCCTGAGAGATTTTCTCGACAGCGTGTGAAGTCTGCCAACCCGCACTAGGCCAGCGTGGTGGACTATAGCCTAATCCCTCTCATTCTGAGAGGAGACCCGTGCCCAGCAGTGGAACAGTATAATGGGTTGATTATGTATGTATCAAGAAGAAACATGTACTAAATTTTAAGCCTAAATTCCCCAAAGTTAGGCAGAGGTGTACTTATGTAAAGTTATGTATACCGTTATATACACAGTTCACGGGTATATTTAGGTCCCATGTAACGACGACGAGCCTATCGCCAATAACTGGACAAAAAACCGAAATCCGTGCTGCTACTGAGAGTTTCACAGAAAAACCCAATAACACTGCTCGACCTGGGACTCGATTCCAGAACATGTAGCGTAGCAGTGGCGCTTAGGACCACTAGGCTAATAAGGCAGCTATTTACAATTTAATTCGCAATACCCAATTTTTTATTGCATCCCACAATGTGTACAGAATATGGCTTAAGATTAAAAAAACAATCATGGACTCTATCGGACACAGCAAAGTTTATACAGTAGTAAAAGAGAGGAGCGATTACGATTTTAATCCTAATATTATAAACATGAAAGTTTGTGAGTATGGATGGATATATGGATGTTTGTTACTCTTTCACGTCAGAACGGCTGAACGGATCTGGATGAAATTTGGCACAAAAATAGATTATAGTCTGGAATAACACATAGGCTACTTTTTAGCCAGGTCAGTCCCAATCCTGCAGTCCACGCAGACGCAAAGTCGCGGGCAGATGCTAGTATTAGTATAATGATAATTATTATTAGGCCACCAATGCAGACGCGCCCTTTTAATAGAAATGGGTCGAGGATAGAAAACTGTGTCATCCGATCAAGTTTATGGTAAAAGAAATTTTATGAATGTATTTCGCATAAAGCATAAGTGGTCATAAATTAGAGCATAGTGCTTAAGGAGTGGAATATTTTTGTTAGTTTTATATACATTTTATGTAGGGATTACGATTTTTACCTTTTTTGAGAACGTCCACAATTTGATTGTGGTACGTTCGCCGAGGTCGGCCCCTTCCAACTCTTCCATCCGTATTGGCCATGTATACTTGTTTCGTCAATCTTCGTTCATCCATCCTCTGTACATGCCCAAACCATCTTAACATACCATTTTCAATCTTTGTTGCTACATCTTTTTTCACACCACATAGCTCCCTTATCACGCTGTTCCTCACTCTATCTTTCAAGGTTACCCCACACATACTTCTCAAGCTCTCATATCTACAGCATTTATTCTACTTTCATGTTTCTTTCACTAGACCAATGAGGCTGTCTGTTGTAAATTGTTCTGTCATTTTTTTTTCTTTCTTTCTTTTTTAAAAAGCTTACTAGCAATGTGGGTCGCACATTACTAGTATTCTTGTTAACCCCTCGTGCTAAGCTAAATGCTTGTGTTACGAGTGGGTTCACGTTGGTAGTGCAATGGGTGGGGTTCGAACCGACAACCACATGATTGCAAGTCCGACGCCCTAGCCATTAGGCTACCGCCGCTTAAACAACATTTTACATCACTTCTAATAATAGAATATTAATAATATAACATAGCTCATTGTCAAGGAAATCAAAATGATTCGGATGTACGTAGCGACGTCCGATTATTATTGAATTTGTAATAAGCACTTCCGTGACTTTGAAATACGTGACATTAGCGATCTGTGAGTGGCTCTAAGCGCTAGAGAACTACCATCACGCCTTTATTTCTTGAAGGGTTAGGCAGGGTCGTACTATACAGCCACAGTTCGCCGGTATGTTTAGGTCCCATATAATAGTGGGCGAGCATGTTGCTAGTAACCGGGCACATGATGCATGTCGCCGGCATTTCCTAACTGACGACCCCTGAGAATAAACGCCGAAACTCAGAGAATCGTGGTCTCTTTTAAAGTCCAGACAGTAGTCATAGTATTATTAGATATGATGTGAGTGTTACAATGTAGGGCAATAGGGTAGGCACGAATGGGCCGGCTCGACCGGACTGATACCACGGCCTCACAGAAAATCGGCGTCAATAACCGGGCACAAATCCAGACTCCGAGCTGCTACTGAGAATTTCATAAAAAAAACCCAATAACACTTTGCTCGACCTGGGGATCGAACCGAGGACCTCTAGCGTAGCAGTCGCGCTTGAGACCACTAGACTAATGAGGCAGTCAAAAGCCATAGATGATATAATACATTATTTTGATTTGATTTGATAGCAGCTTCGAGTTGAGCTGTCCTAACTGCCGGCACGCATGCATCAGTCATCGTGTAGCTCAACCATTATTTAGGATGGTGACATCTAAACTCAGCATTAACAGAAAATAGAAGTGTTACCGGAAGTATATCATAAAAACTAACATTGCCATCTAAATATTATTACTATTTATAATTAGCTCTGCTATCACGGCGGAAGCGACACAGAATTTGTTTAGTCTATACAAATGTGAGAATATGTAATGAGATTTTGAGCTTAATATCTGACGACGCACCGGTAAGTAGTCATTATCGCCCATGGACACCTGCAACACCAGAGGAGATGCTGATGCGTTGCCGAGCCCCTACGGACTGCAGACTGCCAGAGCCTGGCACTGGGACTGGCTCTTACATGCAAAAGTCGAAACACACACCACGGTGCTTTACGACAGACTCCGACGTAAGGATGGTCGCCAGCCAGTCAGACCGCAAGAGGTCCTACCATCGAATATGTCAGATATTTTCACACTTCTTACGGGATGCCTATCGGAAAGGCAGTGAGGAATAGTATTCTAACTATATCACTATTTCAAATAAGCTTTTACAAGTGTTTATGAAACGTTATAATTATAGTTGGACGGTTCCAAAAGGTTGATCCTATATAGAAGAATCCGGCAAGAAACTCCATGGACATACATACCATCAAGACTGTATTCCCCGAAGGGTTCGACAGAGGTGTACGAATATAAACCCATAGTTCGCCGATAAGTATGTTTAGTTCCCATGTCATAAGGGCCGATTGCCATTGTCCGGACACAAATCCAAACTCCGAGCTGCTACTCAACCTGGGAATAGACCCCAGGATCTCTAGCGTAGCAGTCACAATCACTAGGTTATAACTAGGTTACGATCAAAGATAATAAATATGATATCCTTCATTTTTGTTAGGTCCTATTTTCGACTCAGGCAAAATATTATTTCCGATTTTCTTACTCAATCTTCCAAATTAATCATTACTTCATACATTTTGACATACCGCCTAAAAATACCACAAACAAATTCGACCCAAATCCGGCCGAAACTAGGGCACTTCCTTATATCGGCTGGCTATTTATGATCTTTTTACTATTTCACATTAAACTTTATGAGATATGCAACGTTTTAGTTGCGACGGTCTTCTGGGAAATGCAGTCATAAGCTGAATATCGGTAGTCAGATCCATTTGGGCAGTAAATATTTTATCCTTTTGTGCCCAACTGGGGAAGTAGCTCCACCATGCAGAAAATCGTAGCCAAATAACATAGCTCCGTGCTATGTTGTGTTCCTCACGATGAGCAAGGTCACCAGAGCTCCGCGAGGAAGCGTTAGCAATGGCGGGACCGGTGGTGTTTTGTTACCGCCGCTGTCATGCATGGCAGCATGTCTCCTATGTTGCCAGCCCAACTATTCCTCCTTGATTTACAGAGTCGGCAACGCGCGAGTGATACCCCTGGTGCGGCAAGCGTCCATAGGCTACGGTAACCGCTTACCATCAGGCGGGCTGTATGCTTATTTGCCACCTTAGTGGTTAAAAAAAATACATAGTCAAGCGAACTTTTTGTTGTTTACAAAACATACCATCACGCCTGTACTCCCCAAAGTGTTAGGTAGAGGTGTAATGCCTATGTTTAGGTCCCATCTAATAGTGGGCGAGCCTGTTGCCACTAACCGGTTACAAATCCCAACCTCCGACCTGAGAGTGAAAATTACATAGAAAAACCCAATAATACTTTGCTCGACCTGGGAATCGAACCCCAAGACCACTAACCAGGCATTATAAATGCGAAAGTAACTCTGTCAGTCTGTTTATTTATTACGCTTTCACGCATAAACCACTAAACTATTTTTTATGAATTTGGGTATCGAGATAGATTAGGCCTTGCAGAAGGACATAGGCTGCCTTTTGTTTAAAAAAATCCTTTGAATACGAACGAAACTGGGCAAAAACTAGTTCATCAATATAAGTTTGTCAAAAACGTACTGTTTGGGTATCTATAAGTCTCAAGTGGTAGGTAAGCAAATAATAATAGATTGTGGGCTGACTATTTGACGATAGACACCTGTGTGATGCTCCAGTGATGCGCAAGAGCACAAGAACAGCGATTATGCGTACAAGCAGACTTGTATGTTTTTTTTTGTATGTTTGTTACGTCAATTATGAGCCGATTTTGATGATTCTTTTTTTGATCGGTAGGTCATATCTATTTCAGAGGAGGTCCCATAAAAACCCTTTTGGAACCGTGCAACTAGAATCATAACGTTTCATAAACGATTTTATTTGAAATAAAAACATTTGAACTTGAATTTGAACTACGCCTCTGCCTAACCCTTCGGGGAATACAGGCTTGTTGGTATGTTATGTTATGTTATGTTGAAAGGGTAGGGTCAAATCAATTAACGCGGTACGAAAAAACAAATTAGGATTACATAAAAATAAGAGAAGCATCTCTTAACATCTTCTGTGTAGTTTGAATTTCTGAAGAAGAGAGAAGAAAGAGAGAGAGAACAAGTAATGACCACCAAAAATTAATAAAAATCTTTATGTAGCTAACACACTATTAACACAGTATTTTAGGTATTACATAGTTGTTTGATTCTATGGAATAGGAGAGCAAACGAGCAGACCGATCGCCTGATTTTAAGCGATCACCGCAGCCCATGGACACCCGCAACACCAGTGCGTTGTCGGCGGCGGCCATGTCGACTTGACCACTAGACTAATGAGGTGGCCTACCTAACGTTCCACCATTTAAAAAAATCCTTTTTCTAATATTGTTTCTAGAATTCGCTGCCGCCATAAACTTATACCACACAATCATATCCAAATATTTGCCATCAAATGCTAGGTGTTACCTTAAATCAGACTCTGAACCCGTTTTCTATTTGATCGCTTGGTATGTTTGCCTTGCATTTTCGATGTAGGTGAAGGTTGAATAACTATTGAATTTAGGCTAGATGAATTTCGTAAGAAGGCAAATGTAGAAATATTTCGGATTTGTAACTAGTTGCTGTTACCCGCAGTTTCACTCACGTCCCAAAAAGATTAACATACTATAAGTCCGATTTTAGGCAGCGTATCAAGATGAAACATGCACCAGATTTTAAGTTAGACCTCTAGCAATACATCGGTGAAAACTGCATTCAATTCCATGCAGCAGTTTTTGCGTGATGCGCGTAGAAACATACAGACAAAAAAAATATTATTTTGGCTTCTGTTGCTCTAATAAAGACCCCCATATTAGTTTTTCTTTAATAAGTACCTAGGTATCTATAATGTACAGACATCGGCCTTTTACAATTTAATTATAGGTATAGATACACATGGTAACTGTTTTACTTGTGGTGACTTATCCCTTCAAAAATATAAAGGTGAAAATCGGAGCCAAGTTCAATATTAAAAATAGGCGTGGTTGTCGACTTCGCCGACAAAAGAATTGAGATCTAAATGGGTGCCAAGTTCTGTAGATAATCCTGCTCAAGATGTGACTTGGCTGGTTTTTCAACTATAATCTGGCATGTCATTCCTAGGTGTTCTTAGACTACCTCATTAGTATAACAGTACGGCAGAGGACTTGGGTTCGATTCCCAAGTCGAGCAAAGTGTTATTGTTTTTTTTTTATTCTCAGTAGCAGCTCGGAGTTTGGGATTTTCGCACGGTTAATGGCAATAGCTTCGCCTCCTATTATGTTACGGTCCCATATACGTAATGGGAAGTCCCTAATTGGTACCATACTTATGAATATGATTGTTGTCTAACACTATTGGTTTTGAAGATACGCCACAAAATGCTTGAAAGAAAACCAACTTTCTTTTTCAAAAAGGAATTACCTTTTTCGAAGTCGGTTAAAAATAATATGTATTTTATAATTAATATCATAGAAATGTCCATATCATTATAAGTGCCTACTTGAGTAGGTACTTCCTGTATGAATACCGACCAAGATAATTTTAAACTAGAACAAACATAGCTCGAGTGTTTCATTTGAATTAATATTGTATGTACTTATGTATCTATGTTATATTCTAATGCATCCATCCTAAAAGTACAATCGACAAAGTACAGTACGCGCGACATAACTTGGCCGGACTGAAGTTAGCTGTTTGTCAGTTTTTGGTTGCGCAGTACACAATTTTTAACGTAAACAATCCACTGCGCATTAAAACGGCGAACTTCACTCCGGCCAACTTATGCCGCGCGTACTGTAATTAAGTATACAGGCAGCAAAGGACATACGTCTTGACATAGATGACCTTAAATAATTGTCCGCTCGGGTTTTTCATCTGGGCAGGTTAACACCTTTACAGAGTCCATGGTCCCAACACCTCAGTCTACACGCGACCACTGACTAGGGATGGCCAAATGAAAAAAAAAACGACACTATTCGTATCGATATTTTAAACAGTATCGATATCGATAACTATCGACTGAAAAAAACTGAAATTCAAAACCAGGACCAAAATATAAAATTATAAAATGCGAAAAGAAATATCGAATTTGATATAAATTTGATACTCCAAAATAAATATCGATATATCGTAGATTGAAAATATCTACGATATTCATAGGTATTGATATTTTATAAAGAAAATATCGATATTTTGATCTCGGTATCGATATTTTTTGCTTATTCCTACCATGAACGCTGTAAGGGGTCCGAATCGTCGGGATGTAAAAATAACACGATAAAATCCATAAAAAGTTTTATTTGAATATGCGGACCTCTTTTTTGAATTGGCCATCGTAATAGTACCTTACTAGAGTCAAGTTCAACAAACCAGCGCGCACGCACGTCATCGCTATAATCTTGTAGCTTGTATCAGACTCGCACACTACTTTATATGCAATATTGTATCACGAGTTCACGACTTTATGCCCTGCGGCTAAGATACATTTTCGAGTATGATTATCATTCGATATTATGAGAGAAAAACAGTTCTAGCTGCTCTGGTTTGTTCTCTGGAGTTAGTATTTGTGTCCAGTTAATGGCAATAGGTTCACCGGCGTGCTTATGTTCAAAAGGAATGATAGCCTATTGATTTTTTTGTTCGTGATAGGCTTACGCTTGACCGCCAGGCGATACTACGATCTACGATGGAGCGCGCTTACCTAGAAGAAACCGATTCACTCGTGATTTAAAGACACCCAGATTATATCTATCGGGGAAACCCACTCGGCAAGCGCATTCCACATTTCAGCGGTATGCATGAAAAGTGGACTTAAAGCATATGACCGTTGAACTGCCAAGTCGTAGGTGTCCAGATTCCAAGGCATGCAAACAAAATTATGACGGACGTGAACGGCGAAAGAAAACATCGTGAGAAAACCTGAGAGATCGACGGTGTGTGAAGTCTGTCAATCCATACCAGGCCAGCGTGGTGAACTATAGCTTTACTCTTATCCTGAAAGGAAACTAGTGCCCAACAAAGAGACAGTATATTGGTTGAATGATAAAATGGCAGTCTTACATGGGACACAATAAACCGGCGAGCGGTAGATTACATGTCATTACTGCCTAACCCTTTGGGGATTACAGGCGTCATATTAGGTCCATTATAAATAAATAAAATCTTCATCTTCTAAGCACATTTGCCCATCTCTTAAACCACAACTCCATTTTACGTCATATAAATTACCATGCCAAATGTCCCCCCAACATCGACCAGTTTATAGAAACTCCTCGTTTCACCGGCAGTGTTCTCTCGAATGCCCTCTATCCGTCGTGTTACGGGGAGTGAGGAAGGTCGTGGTAAACTGGTCCCTTTTTTGGACTTCTTAAGGAAGATTTATATGGGTGAGGACATGAACTAATGACTGTTGAAACGTGGAAGCTTTCTGGAAGTATTTTTATTAACCCGGTAGCGCTAGTGTGAAGAATTTTCTAGTTCAGTTGGTTAATGTTGACTTGAATGTGTCTGACCCTAGCCATTGCACGTATTTTACATACCATCACGCCTTTATTCCCCGAAGGGTTTGGCAGAACCTTTCTTATGTCATTGGCTTATATTAATATACTAGCTTCTCCCCGCGACTTTTTCTGCGTGGACTTAATTGGATCCGACCTGGATAAAAAGTAGCCTATGTGTTATTCCAGACTATAATCTATCTCTGTGCCAAATTTCATCCAGATCCGTTCAACCTTACTGGTGTGAAAGAGTAACGATAATCCATACATCCATACTCACAAACATAGTAAGGATTACTGCGTATTTAAATCAATGACTAATGTACACAGTTTGCCGGTATTTTCAGACAGAAAAACTTAATAATAAAGCTGTTGATATAATCTCGGTGAACATACATAAAAAACATACCTACATACGGACGAACATAGCACCTCCTCCGTTTTTCAAGTCGGTTAAATTGGTCTTCCATCTATAAAATGATCTGGGAGCAGCTTGCGAGTCACGAGTGGCTATTTAGCCAGGAGCCCTTATTACTCACATTATATTTAATTATTTACATAATCCATGATTCATGTGCGCGTACGCAGCTGTTCAAATAATTTCTTGTCTATTATTAGATGTTATTGCTGCAGACGTAACGCCCACTTTCACTGGCCGGCTCCGTTTTGACATGGCGTTATATTTAGATGGCTCTGTCCTGTAGGGATTAAGCTTCAAATGGTTTATTTTTGATGAATAAAATATACGAGTATATGGAAGTTAATAATGGCACGAATGGCACAGTTTCTCATCGATCGGCTTTTGCAGTACAAGTTAGATTTCTGCACGGAGTAAAATATGATGATCAGGGTTATTATTTGTCTTGCCGGGCTGGTATTTACCGATATTTAGTTAAATGTCTCTTTTGCAGCTGAAAAAATGTTTATTTCTTTTTTTATGGGTTATGAGGGCAAACGAGCAGACGGATCGTCTGATGGTAAGCGATTACCGCCGCCCATGGACACCCGCAACACCATAGGAGTCACAAGTGCGTTGCCGACCTTTTAAAAGGGGATTAGGCCTCCGGTAACACAACGTAAGCGTTGTTTAACGCCGGTTTTCTGTGAGGCCGTGGTATCACTCCGGTCAAGCCGGCCCATTCGTGCCGAAGCATGGCTCTTTCTTACCATGACAATAATCATTATATCAGCCGGCGGCTTTACGTACTCTCCGAGGCACGAAGGGGTCTCGATATCTTAAGTATGATCACCCATCCAAATACTGACCGCACCAAGCACAGCTTAACCGTGCAAAACCGTTGACCACCTTAGTTATTACTTACCCGAAAGCCTTAGCTAAATTATTCTTGTACAGGTTACTAACCTCCTCCTATTTAAAGTTGACTAAAATGCAAAATTTTACGATAGGTACATTTAGTTTTAGTATTGCATAAAATCGTGCTGACCCCAATAAGACAAAGCGTAGTAATACATCTTAAAACTTACCCATTGTCTGTCTGCCTATAACGCAATAAACTTAAAACCTCTATAAATATATTTATGGGCCTTTTAACGTTATTTCGTGGTCTTACATAATGATACAGTAGTATGAAACGGATTATGCGCCTGGGCAACCAACCAAGCTACCAAGCTTTTTGAAATTCTCCCAAACAACGTTGCGTTCTAATTTTAAAACGTGTCGTCATAGATTAAATACAATAAAATATGATTATATCTATATTTATATAAACTGCCTAAGTCTAGTGGTCCGAAGCGCGACTGCTACGCTAGAGGTCCTGGTTTTGTGTCGGGTTTATGGCAATAGACTCGTCCCCTATTACATGGGACTTAAAAATATACGGGTGAAATGTTGTCTTACGTTACTATGTACCTACGCCTCTGCCTGACCCTTCCAGGAATACAGGCGTGATGGTATGATGATCTGTATTTATAGTAAGTAATAATGAATTTAAATAATCCTGGGTTTTTACGGATGCTAAATAATTTCTAAAGACATAATCCCGCCCGCGTCTACTGTGCACGCACCTTTGCGTGTGTTCCGAATTCTGCGTTAGGGAGCAAATTCTCTCTAATGTGACAAATAGGCCGTCGGAAACGCATCAGCAACTCCTCTGGTGTTGTAGGTGTCCATGGGCGGCGATGATTACTGACTCGTTTGCATAAACCATAAAAAATGGTGCCGTATTTCGTTACCTTCCATAATTTTCTAATATTTTTTCGTTTTCCAATACACCGTCTTATAAATCAGTCGCCATAAACAAATGGGATATTCTCGTGATCATTCGCCATAAATAATATGTCCGCCATATTTATGTGACGGCTCTGCGGCCCAATTCGTCTATACTCTATGGTAAGTGGGTCATGGACGCGCAAATTCGTTGAAACGACCTTTTTAATTGTTGCAATTAATTTGCAACATTGGATGACTGTTTTTTAGGAATGGTTTATCTGTGTCTATGATTATATCTTCAATTTTATGACATGGACAGAATTTATGCATTTGACTCTTCTGGTTATTGTAGTTTGGTTTGTTTCACAACTATAGTTCACCGGATTTTTTATTTTAATGAAAAACGATTTAATTAAAGTGAGTAATCCTCAAATTATTATTTAAAAAAAATTTAGACACCCCTAACGTTACGAGTACTGATGGAGCTACGTTCTTATTTCAAAAAACAGTCCTGTTTAGAAGGAAAGAAAGTTTACTGTGCCGTGTATCGATGCCTCTACAACTACATTCACAAGATAACGTTCGTATACTTGCAAATGTGTGCGTAAACAAGTAGGGTTGCTATACATATATCAGGCAAGTATTGGTGTGTTCCATGTAATTGTGTTTGTTAATTGTATGTCTGTGAAGTCCCACGCAATACTGAAATTATTCCCTAGTGTTTAAAAAAAAAACAAGTTATTCCATGACCATAGAGAACCTCACAAAGCCGACATCTATTATAATACAAAGAGCTTACTTCTGTCGTGCCTATGGGGCCCATGGTGAATACCAATGGGACTAAGACAGGCGTTCAAGACAGCGTGTCGAGTATAGGCGCGGCATATTGATGGTAGCATGGTAATTGTTGATTAACTGTGAAAATTATTATAGTTTCTGACTAGTAATGAATCCTCGCTGGTCACAAATTTTACATATTATCTACACTCACGCCTGTCTTCTACAGGTATAGGCAGAAACAACAGACCGTCACTTTTATTCTTTTTCTTCTTTATTTATAATTATATCGAGGGTTTGATCAAAATTGATTATGCCACCCCCAGTATTAACAAAAATATTCTTACAATCGTCGTTTTAAATCTAAGTTAACAATTTTATATAACATTCTTGCTTCATCTGACAAAGGAATAGCCAAGATACTGTTAAATAACCCAATAACACATAGATTTAAATTATTTTGAGTAATATAATTCATTCTTTCAGTCTCGTTACGAGCACATTCCGCCACAATTTATTTATTTATTTATATACTCTTTATTGTACACCAAAAAAAAGTTACAGACAGGACATAAATCGATGGACAATGTGATGGACGTCCTCTAAGATGTCACATTCTGAGCAATTTGGTGAAGATGTTTTACTCATTAGGAATCCAAGATCGTCACTTGCTAGAATTCTTGCATACTTACTTCTTCTTCTTGCTTCGTCTTATCTATGCTTATAGGTATACTTACTTCTCTATACTTATAATAAAATTGTAACAGGCCGATGTCTGTACAATATAGATATTATAGAAAAACGAACATAATATGTACGCGCATCGCGCAAAAACTACTGCAGAGAATTGAATGCAGTTTTCACCGATGTATTGCTAGAGGTCTAACTTAAAATCTGATGCATGTTTCATCTTGATACGCTACCTAGAATCGGACTTATAGTATGTTAATCTTTTTGGGACGTGAGTGAAACTGCGAGCAACAGCTAGTAACTACTTAATATTATAAAGCTGAAATTAGTTTGTTTGGTTGAACGCGTTAATCTCGGGAACTACTGATTCAAATTGAAAAATTTTTTTTGTGTTAGATAGTCCCTTTATCGAGGAAGGTTATAGACTATGCATATTAGGAAAGGATCAATGCTGGTGAAACGGCGGGTGGGTCGCTAGAAATTGATAAAAGATTATACTATACGGCAAAATTTCAATCAGAAGGGTGGGGTTCGCTATGGCTTAGAGGTCAGAGCGTCTGGTGTATCCAACCAGGAGACGCAGGCTCGAATCCTGCCCGCGATTGAATTTTTCCTTCACTAAAATAAAATTCTTTGTATTATGTATAAGTTTATTAGTAAGTAAACAATTCATTTCGTACCTTACAAGTATTAACACATTTGTATAGCGGAGTTCCGCTCATTAAAACGCTGCTCATGCGCACATTAACGCACGAGTTTCATTCATACATGCCTACCATAATTTCCTGATTTGATGTACAAAATTATGTAAGTAAATATAAAGGACTACCTCATTAGTCTAATGGTCCCAAGCGCAACTGCTACAATAGAGGTCCTGGGTTCGATCCCCAGGTCGAGCAAAGTGTTATTGGGTTTTTCTATGAAATTCTCAGTAGCAGGTCGGAGTCTGGATTTGTGCCCGGTTAATGGCTAAAGGCTCGCCCCCTATAACATGGGACCTAAACATACCGGTGAACTGTGGGTGTAGGTACATTAAGTACGCCTCTGCCTAACCCTTCGGGGAATACAGGCGTGATGGTATGTTAAGTATAATAAATTATCATTACATAAACATTGTAAACAGTTTCCAAAACTATTTTTTTCTTCGTCTAAGTTATTCTTCTTAAAAAATATTTATCTGATGTCATAACACTGGAAGGTATTTATCACTAAACTAACTTTTATTGTGTAAAAAATTCTATAGTCCACAGTGCGAGGACGGGATAGAATACTGTTCCTCACTGCCTTTCAGATAGGCATCCCGTAAGAAGCGTGAAAATATCTGACTTGCTCGTTGGTAGGACCTCCTGGTATTTGACTGGCTGGCCACCCTTTCGTCAGAGTCTGTCGTAAAGCACCTTGGTGTGTGTATCGACTGTTGCACGTAAGAGCCAGTTCCCCTCGGTTGCTGCGGCTCTGGCAGTCTGCAGTCCGTAGGAGCAACACATCAACTCCTCTTGTGTTGCAGGTGTCCATGAGTGACGATGACTACTTACCACCAGGTGGCTCGTCAGCTCGTTTGCCGACATAATCCACAAAAAAAGTGCGTGCCTTGGATTTAAACTCCAGACCAACGACTTGGCAATACAATAGTCATATCACTTTCTGTATAATATCATCATCATTATATCAGCCTTTTGCCGTCCACTGCTGAACGCAGGCCTCCCCCTGGTTGGCGCTCCTGTAATAGATAATGCAGCCTAAATGATGTCTTCCTAGTTATAACACAGTACCCTTGCACAAACACAATCGGTCAGAAATAGGGTAATCAAACAGATGTAAGTTGAACACTGACCTATAATCTACTGCAAAACTGTCCGTCCGTTCGTTAATGACGCTAATTGATATGCCCCGGTTTCGTCCGTAATTACAATTTACAAGAGCGCTTCCTTACACATGTACGTACTAGTTAGGTAAATATGGTTATTTGAATTACATGGAGCTGTTAGAGAAATGTAAACAAATAATGAAGCGGCGGTAGTGAGTTTGTCATGCTCCAGAAGGAGGCAGCAGAGCGGGATCGAGAGAAAGCCGATCCCGCTCGGAGGCGAAGGCGCCGGAGAGACAACCGCCTCGGTACCCAGCCCAGCTAGGGCAAACGCCGAATCCCTGCTATCTTATCACCAGCAGAGGATAGTTTTTGGGATGCGGACGCTTAGAAATACTCGAGGCGTTCGTTTCCCGGGAGGATAGCAGCAAGCTGCATTTTGTGATGTGCCAAAGGCAAAGCACAGGAGGGCCACCGGTGCGTTCATTGGAGATCCCGGAGCCCCCTCCACATTGTGCTATGGATGGCCGTGTGTTTGTAGTCGGTAGGAGTCCGACATAACCCTCCGCCTTTCTTTTTGAGAGATGGTACGAAAAAAAAAATGGCTAGGCGGTCGGACTTGCGATCATGTGGTTGTCGAAACCCACCCATTGCACTACCGACGTGAACCCACTCGTAACACAAGAATATTTAGCTTAGCTAGCACGAGGGGTTAAAAAGAATACTAGTAATGCAATCCACACAGCTAGTAAGCTTTTAAAAAATTTTAATGCGCTTCCCGAGTGGGAATCACGAGTGTATCGGATTCTTCTAGGCTTGCGCACTATATCGTAGATCGCAGTGTCGCTTAACATCAGGCAAAATGGCGGTCAAGCGTAAGTCTATAAAAAAAAACCGTCCAACTTATTAAACACTAGGTACTTCACTCGGATTTCAAGAGGACTTTTATTCAAACACAAGGCAGGCCTTCTTAGATATGATCTTTTTTTACTGGTTAAGTCGGCAAAGGAGCCGACGAGTCACCTGGTGGTAAGTAGTCCTCGTCGCCCATGGACACCTGCAACAGCAGAGGAGTTGCTGATGCTTTTATGGGTCGGCACCCGTAAAAGCCCCTTCTGATTTACTTATATTATGGAAAAAAAAATTCGCAAAGATGCATTTGTCTTTATGTTCTTTGCTGCCGGCGAATTTGTCTGTATATTTGAGAATCGAATATATTTGAGATTTGTGTATTTGTTAAAATGAATCCTGGTTTATTTACATTATTGAAAGACACCAGTAGCCTTAGCACGAACAACTTGCGAAAAAGTATTCGTATCGTCACGATAGAGGCGCTGGTCCATATCTCATACAAATTGGTCTCCATGACGATACGAATACTTTTTCACAAGTTGTTCGTGCTAAGGCTACTGAACAGTAGCCTTAGCATCGTCATGGAGACCAATTTGTATGAGATTTGGACCAGCGCTTCTATCGTGACGATACGAATACTTTTTCGCAAGTTGTTCGTGCTAAGGCTACTGTATGTTTAACACACGCTATCCTGACAGGCTAGTTCTACCACTTCTAAGAATTGAATTGTGTAGTCGTAACAGCTATGCCATGTCTATCTGACATATCTATTTAAAAAAATAAAAATAAATAAAATAAATAAATAAAATAAATCTGTATATATAATCATCTACCTCAGGGCGTTAGAAATCTGTCTATAAATAAATTTAATAACCAACTTTTCTGGTGGCTATGTGAACGCTGTTTTTACTCCACTGAGGAATATTTAAAATATAAAATATAAGTATTGAGCTGTGAAATTGTGTATTGTGATTATTGCCCTGTCTTCATGTATTTAAAAAATTGTATGTCATAAAAATTATATGACAAATGTGCTGAGCAAAACCCTATAACTACAAGATCTATGTAACTACATTTATACGAATAAAAAATTGAATTTGAAAAAATAAAAAAAATAAAATTCCTAAGGTAACGTCTCCATTGCCGGAACATGTCACGATTAGGGCAGACATTCACCGCATGCCGCCCTGTCTAAAATGTCTCTAAATGGTAAACCAAACAGAATTCAATTGGAATACAATTTCAGATGTATTACTGGTTAACTACGAGGTATGGTGGGTTGTGGTATAAAATATAAGCGTCAGATGACGTAAATAAAATAATAGTTATATTAATTACTAGCGGCCCGTCCCGGCGTCGCACGGGTGGACATTATTGAAGTTTTAGTAGGGATTCCCATTGTTTCTAGTTATAAATATAGCCTATGTTACTCAAGGATAATGTAGCATTCTAATGGTGAAATAATTTTGAAATCGGTCCAATAGTAGAATTTATTCGTTACAAACATAAAAATACAAATGTTTTCTCCCTATAATATTAGTTTAAATTAGATATAGATAATTATTAGGGAGTTTCTTGCTGGCTTTATGGAGTTTCATGCCGGGTCCATGGAATATCTCGTCGTCTCTATGGAGCTCTTGCCGGCATTATACGAGTAGAGTTTCTTGCCGGCTCTATGGATTTTCATATCGGCTCCATTTAATTTCTTGCCGGCCCTATAGAGTTTCTTGCCAGCTCTATGGAGTTTATTTGCCAGCTCATCTGTTTAAGACCCCCTATGAACCGTGCAACAAGTGTTTAGTCTACTTAATTGAAATAAATATTAACTTTGAATTTCAGTTTGGTAATGTCACAGATTTTTTCTATAGGTTTTGCGACGACTTTACGTTCCCGAAGCACAGAGGGGTTAAGAATGTCTTAAGAATGGTCACCCATCCAAAGATTGACCGTGATAGGGGCAGCTTAACCTTGCAGATCGGTTGATTACAGTTATTACTTAGCCCCTGTAACAATAATATCATACCATCACATCTGTATTCCCTGAAGGGTTAGGCAGAGGTGTACTAATGTACACCAACAGTTCGCCGGTATGTTTAGGTCCCAAGTAATAGCCCATGGCCAATTAACCGGGCACAAATCCAAACTTCAAGCTGCTACTGAGAATTTCATAGAAAAACCCAATAACGTTTTGCTTGACCTGGGGATCGAACCCAGGCAGTGGCGCTTGGGACCACTAGACTAATGAAGCAATCTGATAATGAGGAATTGTATTTATTTAGATAATATTATTGCCAGTCAGGCAGACAATAATAATACAATTCATCATTATCGCCTCATCAAGCTTTACGTACTTACCTAAATCTTTAAACTTAGGACTCTCCAATACTATTTACCGATGGCGTTCTCAAATACAGTATGTTAACTAAAATAGGTTTTACTTAGCACTCAATCAGTTCAATTCATTGGGCCACCGCGTTGTTTTAAATACCTACCTAATGTATTTCACTTTACCAGTAGATAAATGGTTTGGTAAACTCGTTCTTTTGGTTACTTATAGTTAAAAGGGGTTTTAATTGAAATGTTATGTTTGGAAACTGTTAAAGCTATTTGACCTGCAATTTAGCCAGTAAAATTAGTGGGCATACCTATGAAAATTGAAACTTTACAACTGAGACTTTTACGCTCGACCGGAGTGATACCACGGCCTCACAGAAAGCCGGCGTCAAACAACGCTTACGTTGTGTTTCACCGAGTGAGTGAGGGTACCGGAGGCCCAATCCCCTTTTAAAAGGTCGGCAACGCACTTGTGACTCCTCTGGTGTTGCAGGTGTCCATGGGCGGCGGTAATCGCTTACCATCAGGCGATACGTTTGCCCGTGTGCCCTCCTATCCCATAAAAAAAAACAAAAACTGAGGTCTCAAGATGAAAACACGCTAGTGTAACAATACTGGTGATGCTGGCGCCGGTGACCGCTTACCATCAGGCGGTTCCTATACTTGTTAGTCATAAAAAAAATAAAACCGGACAAGCGCGAGTCGGACACGCCCACCGAGGTTTCCGTACAAATTTGTAGGTACATATTAGAAATACTTGCAGTATAAGACGATATTACTTGCGAAATTTCATAGTTCTAGGTCAACGGAAAATACTATTTTTTTCCCCTTGACTGTGTCGAAATATACGATTTTTGCGGCATAAACGGCCGTATCTTTTTTTACTTTAACTTAGAAGGTTGATTTTTTCACAGCCTCAAGGGACTGTAGACTTGAGTATATGGTTTTAATTTCAACTCGATACCTCCACGCGTTCCCGAGATAAAGGATCTTGACAGACACGCACGGACGGACAGACGGTGATCCAATAAGGGTTCCGTTTTTCCCCTAAAAACAAACTTTTGGAGAAGTTTTGACCCAGTTATGGACGTCCTTTGGCTGATATTTTTCTTTCTTCTTTTATATTAATATCAATATTTTTGTTGTTACAGAAGCACGTCACTCAATGCATCGTCGGCAAGCAGTGGATGATATCAACTATGATGACCCGCTCCTTGGAGATGAAGCTAACGAAGATGATACGATGAACGACACGGATGGAGGTAAAGCCTTTTTAATAATCATCAAAATATAATTGTTGTGCCTGGGTTTACTCTCTGTATGAGAGGGGACAGGCCATGGTCCACCACGCTGGCCTTATGCTGGTTGACAGACATAACACATCGAGAAAATCTCTCAGGCATATCAGAATGCTCGTTCAATGACAATGAAAACATAAGACTAATGACTGCCTCATTAGTCTAGTGGTCCCAAGTGAGACTGGTACACTAGAGGTCCTGGGTTCGATCCCCAGGTCGAGCAAAGTGTTATTGGGTTTTTCTATGAAATTCTCATTAGCAGCTCGGAGTCTGGATTTGTGCCCGGTTAATGTCTATAGGCTCGCCCCCTATAACATGGGACCTAAACATACCGGCGAACTGTGGGTGTACATTAAGTACACCTCTGCCTAACCCTTCGGGGAATACAGGCGTGATGGTATGTTATGTTATGAAAACATAAGAGTGAACAAATTTGGTAGACAAAAGTATAAAAATTAATAAGTATTGTTCATATCGGTCAACGAGCAGATGATCCATCTAATGGTAAGCAGTCACCGCCATAGATGGACACCTGCAACACACAAAAGAATTACTGATGCGTTGCCGAGCCTTAAGAACCACGTGAAAGTCGAAAAACACACCAAGGTCACCTTACAACGTAAACTCAGAATGTAAAGGCAAATTTCAATCAGGCGGATGGGGTTCGCGGTGGCTTAGCGGTCAGAGCGTCTGGTGTATCAAACCAGAAGACGCAGGTTCGAATCCTGCCCGCGATTGAATTTTTCCTTTACTAAAATAACACCAAGGTGGTTTACGACAAACTGCGCCTTAAGAGTGGTCGCACGCCAGTCAGAAGCCAACAGGTCTTATCAAGGAGCAATTGTGATATTTTGTTGCCATCATAATCAATATCATCACAGAGCCCGATCTTCGGTTTTCCTCATTAAGTTACTGCCAGTTGCCAGTGGAAGTCGTCACTCCTCCAGGCTTACTTAGACACGGTCTCCATTTTAGAACTCGTTTGCTCCAGAGTTTGTCAGTTCTCTGACAGATGTGACCGGCCCATTACCACTTCAGCTTGCTAATCCTTAGAACTATGTCGGTAATTTCTAATTATTTTTGTTTCAGAACCCCAACCTGAAAAGGAGCCAGCTGTCATAGAGACGAAGGCCGTTCATTATGAGGTGAAAGCTGGCGGTGACATTAGATTGGAGTGCAAAGTGGCCCCTGAAAGTGAGTATCGTTTTAGAAGATTAATGTAGTACTTGTATTGTTTTCCTCCACCCCTTTTCATAAAACACAAGCCTCCCTACAAGCCTTTTCGCCAACACATTTTGTGTAAGGCCAGCTCCACACAGTGCTCCCAAAGTCAACACCAATGCTATTCGTCCAACGTGTGAATTAAGAAAGTAGCATCGACACCCATGATACTCGTAGCTGGCTGATGCATTTGACTGAGTCCAACCGCTGAGCGCCATCGTTGGTATGCTCGTTGGGACCAGCGTATGGAGCTGGTGTAACGGTTAAGGTACTCAACTCACCACTACCGATGCGTTGCGTGTCGTGGTACTTTGTGTTTGTGAATTCTAAACTGCAAAATATATTTTTGAAGTCTCATGCGACACAGGATTTGTTCCTTAGTGGATTAAAAATAAATAATGTTGTCAGTTTTTCAAGTGATGTGTATACATCAATGAAATGAAATGGCGGAAGCTGCTTCTACTCGTATGTAGGTACATTATAGCTCAAATAACTGCTTATGCTAGTGGTGCCGGAAACAGACCGACACAGAATAAACAAGACATGCAAAAAGTTTATTTAAATATTGCGCAGACTGCATAAAATATGCATCCTATTTCCAAATTCGAAATTATTTATACACTGCCAGTGACATCACAATCATTTCCTTCGCATGTTCCAAATTTAAAAAAACACATATCATTCGTGATTCATTGCGCAATAAAAAATGTTCATAACATTATAACAAAATGGCGGGGCTTCCGGCTGGCGCCAAAACGCGTGCGCAGCTTCCGGCTAACTGTCAGACGGATAAACGTGACGACGGATTTGGCTATCTATGTAATTAAGTGCAATCGTAAATGGTAATGTCGCTTTGTCTGTCGCGGTGTATGTAAAATGTTATTGCTTTCACCAGGAAGCGAACTTGTTACATTAGTAGTAGGATCTTGGAAATTATTAGTGTATTATTGGGATTTATGATTCTAGCTTGCATTGATAAATAATTGTTTATTTGCGAGTATTAAAATTATCGTCTTCATGCGTCATCAATACATGTTGAAGAAAAAGAAGACGAAGAATCTTTTATTTTGTATCTCTCACAAGATCACAAATAAATTACATAAAAAACGAAAAAAAACGTAAGATAGGGTGTGAGGCCAAAATGAATCTGTTTCTTCTAGGCTAGATCGCAGGGTCGCTTAACATTAGGCGAACTGGCGGTCAAGCGTAAGCCTACCATGAATAAATAAAAAAACATAAAATACGGTGCCAATCTCCGCTGATGCTACAGTCGCATTGCTGCTACATTTTAAGAAAGGCACATAGCAGTGTGTAGTCGTGACTAAACACTACTTATGGACTGAACAGTCCATAATGTTAAACTATAGACAATTATAATAATGTTACTGACGTCCATCTTATGACGAAGTAAGTAGCTTAGTTGGTTATAGCGTCCGGTGTTCCAAACATAAAGACGCAGATTCAATTCCTGCCTGAAGTCCATTGATTTAAAAACAAAATTCGTAATGGGTTGCCCCACACTAGGATTTTCTCCTGTATCGTGGGTGCGTTTACAAACACAAATTCTCACATACACAAACGCCCAGACCCGGAACAACTACCTGTAGATCATACAAATATTTGCTCCGTGGCGCAGAAGCCGATCGCTCAGCCGCTACGCCAAACGTGTCGTCAATGATTCAAAAAAAATCTTAATATACTTAATGTATTTAAGTATCTATATTTTACAAAAGTTTTATAAAATAGCTGTCAATCTTGTGCTGTATCTGTCATACCGTAAATAATACATTACGCTGCGGGAGAGAGATGGAAAGTTATTGCTTATACTTTACTATTTTTTTCAAATGTTTTTTTTTTACAGAGGGTAGCGTGGTTCAGTGGTTTAGGAACAACTTGCCGTACTTCATAGGAAACATAAAAATGCAATCTGCAGTAGATAGATATTCTATGTAAGTATTAAAATCTAAATCATTCAATAAGTGTTTTTGTGCAATAATTTTGACAAAATTGTAAGGATATAAACATTTAGGACTCCAATTAGGTACTAAATGTATGAGCTACATGTGGCCACATCTTAGACTTTACCACTTTATGATGTGGTCGACTATTTCATGAAATGGTTGTACCTATTTCATGATATGGTCAGCTAAAACTAACTATCTATATCGTTTTAACGTCAACGTTTAACGAGTGCCTCATTAGTCTAGTGGTCCTGGTATACCAGAGGTCCTGGGTTCGATCCCCAGGTCGAGCAAAGTGTTATTGGGTTTTTCTGTGAAATTCTCATTAGCAGCTCGGAGTCTGGATTTGTGCCCGGTTAATGGCTATAGGCTCGCCCCCTATAACATGGGACCTAAACATACCGGCGAACTGTGGGTGTACATTAAGTACACCTCTGCCTAACCCTTTGGGGAATACAGGCGTGATGGTATGTTATGTTTAACGATATGTCAATTCACGTTTGGCCATATTATTAATGTACCTATGGTTCTGTTGTGGGCCAATCGGATAACTGGGCCGTTCATATCGGCTGATTATTCATTGATCTGGCCAGACCATAACATGATATGGGCAGAGGGTGTTTTCTATTTCATGAAATGGACGGTTACATCATGAAGTGATCAACTCTAAGATTTGGCCAGGACATATACATATATTATATTGTGTCTATAAGATTTACATCATGCATCTGGAGGCCCACATCTCAAATCATGTCCTTATATAATCGTGTTTAATTCCAGTGTGGAGAACTCCAAAGACCTGTTAATCAGGAACGCTCAAGTCAGCGACAGCGGCGTATTCAGATGTGAAGTTGTCCAGAAGGTTTTAGCTGCCATCAACCACACGCTGATAGTTATGGAGAAACCCAAGATTATCAGTGAGTAGAAACTGTTTCACAGACGACGATTCAATTTATCCCTGTACGCCATCAGCTCTTCATTCACTCCCCTTTCTATCATATTGGCCTTGAAACAATCCATCCGTCTTTTCTTTGGTCTCGCTCTACCCCTCTGTTCCTCCACACTCCTTTAGTAACATGCGTTTCATCCGTCCTCATCACATCGAGCCTTTTCAGGAAGAACATCGTAACCGACAATTTGAAAATTTTACAGGAGAAGGGTTTTTCTTCCTCAATTAAAATGTATTTATGACATGATACTGATATTTTTATAACTTATTGTTCATATAACTGTTGATTTAATAGAATAGTACTTATTGCCATTTTGCTTGAATCTAAATATATATAAAACTCAAAGGTGACTGACTGAATGACTAACATAGTGATCTATCAACGCACAGCCCTAAAACCACTGGAGGGATCGGGCTGAAATTAGGCATGCAGGTAGATGTTATGAGGTAGGCATCCGCTAAGAAAGGATTTTGATAAATTCTACCCCCAAGGGGATAAAATAGGGGATCAAAGTTCTTATGGAACAAAGTAAGTAACAATTCCACGCGGACGAAGTCGCGGGCAAAAAGCCATATATATTTATGTATGGTATGTCGGTTACGTTGAAATTGATGTCTTAAATATTGAACTGTATTACCTACAAATATTTTTTTAATTACAAAATATTTAATACTTTTATTTTCTAGTACCAAAATAAATGTCTGAATTTGTATTTTAGAATTTTTACTTACTAGCGGCCCGCCCGCGGTTTCACCCGCGTTGCCCCATTCCTAAGAGCCGTAGCGTAATGTTAAATAGCTTAAAACCTTCCTCTTGAATCACTTTATCTATTAAAAAAAACCGCTTAAAAATCCGTTGCGTAGTTTTAAAGATTTAAGCATACATAGGGGCGGACAGACAGCTACAGCGACTTTGTTTTATACTATGTAGTGATGATGTAGGTAACCGAAATAAAAAAATATAAAACTCAGTTTTTTTATCTTAAGCGATATGGGTAGGTATCGTAACTGCCGAGTACGAAGCATAGGTACCTTACTGACAACGCAACCAACTAAAATGAGTGGAATATACGATAGAAAATTAATTTGACGTCACTTACGATGAAAACATCTTACAGCTATAAATTGTGTAAATTTGAAATAAAACAAAGGATCCGAATTTCAATAGAGAAGATGGCTGGGTCTTACCACCTGCTTGGAACTCCATTATAGATTCCATAAAATCAAAATCCAAGCCTAAAACTGCAAGACCGAAGGTTACGGTGAGCTCGTTCTGCGTGAATCGGATCGCCAATAGTTAACAAAAATGTAAGGTAGCTGTTAGTAATTGTAACATTAAGACGTCCAACAACTTAGTCTACCCGTGACCATGGATGCTGTAAATCCGAAACGTCGGGAATCAAATAATATCAATACAACGCGATAAAATCTGTAAAAAGTAGTTTTATTTCAATGTCTAATATTCGCGTAGGTGTCAGAAATCAGTATAAAACAAAGGAGTGAAAGCTATAATGTTCAGAACCGTCTGATCAATAAGTTGCAATAAAAACATATTTTTGAGATTTTAGGCACTTACGATGTTCTTCCTAAAAAGGGTAGACCTGCCCATACCAAGACAAACGATTCCCTTTCAACTTTTCTACCACTAGCACCACTTTCAGATTTCCTCTAATATACTCGTTCCTTATTTTGTCCACACATCTACCTCAACATTCTCATCTCTGCTGCATGTAGTCTTCTTTCATCCATCTTCTTATCCTCACCATACAAAAGGTCTTTCAATTTTCATGTAAATTTTGGAGAGTTATTCCATGGTTCAAGTTGTTCCTGATAAGAAGATTTTTGTTCCAGATATGACAACCTCAAACAATGGTATCCTGGGTGTTGGTGGTGATTTGAAGGTGACCTGCTTCATCACCGGTTCTCCAGTACCCACCGTGCTGTGGTCCTTTACCAGGCAGGGCAATCAGGATGTAAGTATACCTATTTTGTCTAGTATTTAAGGAGGTCAGAAAATGGGAGGAAAGGAGGATTAGGCTTTAGTCTACCATGCTGGCCTTGGTTGGCAGATTTCATATTCCGTCGAAAATATCTCTCAGGCATGCAGGTATCCTCACGATGTTTTCCTTCCCCGTCTAAGTGAGTGATCATTATAGTGAATAGTGTCATCTACGACATAACATTACATACCATCACGCCTGTATTCCCCGAGTGGTAAGGCAGATGTGTACTTATATACACCCACAGTTCGCCGGTATGTTTAGATCCGGAGTAATAGAGGTCGAGCCTATTGCCGTTAACCGGGCATAAATCCGAATCGCGAGCTGCTACTGAGAATTTCATAGAAAAATCCAATAACAATTTGTTCGACCTGGGTATCGAACTCAGGACATCTAGCGTAGCAGTCGCGCTTGGGACCACTAGACTAATGAAGCACCTACGACTTGGCTCAATAAATAATGAGATCAATAACAATAATAATGATTAAAATACAGTAATGATGCGTCTGCGCATGTATTAAGCTGCAAAGTACATACCTAATACCTACATAGTAACCCAAGTAAACATTAGTTTCTAAGCGTAATATTATTAAACCCAGCACTTCCGTTTCTTGTCATAATATGAGCAAAATAACACTAACGTTGCCTCCCGACGACGACTGCTTTCTTGGAAACATTAAAATTGTTATATTAGGAGTGCCATCTGACATAAACATCACGTTATACCTGATGGTTAGGCAGAGGTGTACTCATGTACACCAACATGTCACTGCCTTGTTTTAGGTTGTAGGTATTAAGGGGTGAGCCTATTTCCGGGCACAAATCCAAACTCCGAGCTGCCACTGAGAATTTCATAGAAAATGTCACTGACGCTAGTAGACCTGGAATCGAACCCAGGACCTCTCACTCAGAGTTCGCACTTGCAACAGCTACACAAGCAGGCATAATCGCTAGAACATAATTCAAAACCAACATATTTCGAATTTTTATTAACACACATTCCTTCTAATATCAAAAACGATACATCAATCTTTGAAGACGTTATCTGCACATACGCAACGCAAGCTTAGAACACATTTCTTTCAACGAATATTCGACCATAATGCTTTCGGAATAAGGTTTACATTTCTTTATAAATCATCTCCTTTGAAATAAATTTTGCTTTCGACGCGTGTGGGTTTAATCTATGCATTTATAATTAGATCGAATTTTGTATGAAGTAATGTATCTTACGGCCTCAGTCTAGCTGTCTAGAGGTCCTGGGTTCGATACCCAGGTTGAGGAGTGTTCTTGGGTTTTTCTATGATAAAAACGGCGTTTAGAGATGTGCCCGGTTAATGGCAATAGGCTTCACCCCCTATTACAAGAGACCTAAACATAGCTGTGAACTGTTGGTGTACATTAGTACGTTTCTGTCTAACCCTCCGGGGAATACAGGCGTGATGGTTTGTAAGTAGATAGGTACATTGCTTAGGTTTTAATTTAAATTTTTTTAATTTTACACGAATTTCTATGACGAAACGATACCAGTAGCGCCATCTATTGATATTTTTTTATACTAATTTTTCTTCGTGGAATTCAAATGAAATCCGTCATTTTAAATCCTAATACAGAAACTATACTATATCTTTCTTCATTATAGAACCTGCGTCTGACGGAGAAGGACGCCGAGTTCCAGGTCGATGGCAACGTCTACACCATGCACATCAAGCCAGTGACCAAAGACAACTCTGGGAAATATTTCTGCTATGCTTTCAACGCTCTGGGCAATGGTCAGGCCGAGACCAGCGTGGTCGTCAAAGGTGAGAACTTTTTGCCGCGCTTTCCTAAAATGTTGCCTTTTAAAGAAGTTATGTGGATAATTATGTTCGCTTGTTTACCAACAATAATTCTTAATCATTATACAGTGTGTCCGGACATGGACTAGCGATATTCTAAATACTTAAATATAAACTATTTTAAAGTACAATTACACTCTAGGCTTGGGTCCAATACACTTCTCGCTATGTGGCAGCCATTTTGTTGAAATATGATCTATGCGAGTACAAAAAATATGATTAGCGCCAAATTGTGTCAATATTGCGCGGTGATTGAGTGAACTAAATAGGATTGGGAAACGACCCAACTACCAAAGCGGGTGGGACTCGCGGTAGCTTGACGGTCAGAGCGTCTGGTGTATCTAACCAGAAGACGCAGGTTCGAATCCTGCCCGCGATTGAATTTTTCCTTCACTAAAATAACTTTATAATCTTAGCATGGAAAATGCAAAAAAAAAAACACAAAAAGAAACTTAGAAGTGTCGTGAAAGAAAGCTTTTTTATACCACTTAGGTGGTAGTCAAGTATATGGCCCGCCTGATGGTAAGCGGTTACCGTAGCCTATGGACGCTTGCAACACCAGGGGTATCACTCGCGCGTTGCCGACCCTGTAAATTAAGTAGGAATTGTTGGGCTGGCAGCATACGAAACATGATGCCATACATGACAGCACCGGTAACAAAACACCACCCCCCACTACCAACACAATGCTTCCTCGCGGAGCTCTGGCGACCTTGCTCACCGTTAGAAACACAAGCACGAAGCTATGTTATTTGGCTAAGATTTTCTGCAAGGTCTTTCTTTGATTTAAAGTGATAGAGAAATTGCTTAAGGGCCCTGAATTAGTTATTCCGGGCCCCTTAAGTTTATATTTTTGTGTACTTTTAATGATTGTCTTATTATCCCGTTATCTCCTCGAGTTTATTTGCTTAACGCTGATTCTATTTGTTTGTTATATGCTGTCTCTTTTTTTCAGGCAAACCTCAAGTACATGTTCCGAAGACTATTGTGAACTCTGCTATTATGATTGAAGCTGTTCTGGAGTGCACCAGCCATGAAGATGCCGGGTAATTATTAACATACCATCACGCCTGTATTCCCCGAATGGTTAGGCAGAGGCGTATTAATGTACACCCACATTTCGCCGGTATGTTCAGATTCTATGTAAGCAAGGCAAGCCTATTGCCATTAACCTTATAAATCCCAAACTCCGAGCTGCTACTGAGAATTCCATAAAAAACCCAATAACAGTTTGTTCGACCTGGGAATCGAACTCAAGACTCTAGCGTAGCAGTCGTGCTTGGGACCACTAGACTATCGAGGCAGTTAACCATTGTGCCGCTCTATTTGTGTTCAGCTTACCAATTGCATAAAAAGCGATGATTCCCAGTCAAATGACTATTGCATTGCTATTCATTGGTCTTGAGTTCAAATCCAAGGCACGCATAAATATGATTAATAATGAATTACCACTGACTCCCACCCATTGCACTACCGACGTGAACCCACTCGTAACACAAGCATTTAGCTTAGCACGAGGGGTTAACAAGAATACTAGTAATGTGCGACCCACATAACTAGTCCAAAGCTTTAAAAAAAAATTAAATAAAACATTTTTCTTTCGATGTTTCAGACAACACATTCGCTGGTACAAGGATGGTGTCCTGATCGAAGACAGCGCATCTAAATACGTCATCAGCACCCAGGGTTCCCACTCCAACCTGACAGTGTCACCCAACTCTGATGGTGACTTCGGTACCTTCACTTGTGAGGTAAAAAAAATACTGATACCTAAGATCTTTATTATTAACAATAGATAGGATAAACAAAACCGTCATCCATACCTATATTCTTCGAAAAGTTAGGCAGAGGATTACTAATAATGTACACCCATGTAATAGAGGACGAGCCTTTTGCCATTAACCGGGCACAAATCCAAACTGCGAGCCTTTTAGGCGATAATTTCAGAGAAAACTTTTGCGCGTGACAGCCAGTTTCCCTCGGTTGCTGTGGTTCTGACAGTCTGCAAGTCCGTAGAGGCTCGGCAACGCATCAGCAACACTTTTCGTGTTTCAGGTGTTCATGCCTCGTCTGCTCGTTTGCCGACTTAGTCAAAAATAAAATAACTTTTAACAAGTAAAAGCGCCTTCGAAAACAAAAAATAATGTTATGTGCAAAACAGTTTCGGATCCTTTCTTTTTGTCACTGACTTCCGAAACTGCACATAAAAATAGTTCTTATGTTTATGAACGCAGTTTTACATTTTTTTTCCTTTACACATTTTAGGTATAAAACTTCGTCTAAGTCTCTTCCTCTAGTTCTCTTCGTCATCGTCGTCCTTCCTCGCTCTCCTTTGTAACTCACATATTTGCTACTCTGGAAAAAGACCATGATTCTCTGAGTTTGTTTTGGTGTTTCTTCTCAGAGAGCTACGAAAAGCCGTCGAAAAAAACCATGTTTGCAAACATTGCTTTGTAAAAGTATCTTTAACAGTCCGAATGCCCGTGCATAAGTTATACCAAAATAATAATATTAATTCGTAATATAAGAAGAATTTAATAAAATTGTGATACAATTCATTAGTCTAGATTCCTATCCTACCATTTCGTGCAAAATACTTCACTGGAAATAATTGTAAGTGAATGTAATTTTTGATAATTTTACGAAATTTCTAAAAGAATCCGGTTTTCATGTCGTTTGTTTCCAATGAAGTAATAGTAGTAGACGAAATGGCAGGAACCTAGATTAACGGTATCCGAATCCGAATAATAACACATTTGACTAAAATGGTCTCTGAATAACGATTTATTTTGGTAATGGGCAATGCAGCGTTCAGCGAACCCTTATAAGATCTTTTTAGAAAAATATAATGTATCATCTATCAATCTTGTAAAAATTGTTTTTAGGCTGAAAACGACTACGGCACCCACAACCGTTCCATCGAGCTGGTCCAGAGCCCTGTGGTGGAAGACTTGGACGTGGATGGATCCCGCATGAACTGGATAGTCCACTCGCACCAGCCCATCGAGGAGATGGAAGTGGAACTGAAGTCTACTAGCGAGGTATGTCACTTTTTAATTTGAAAATTACATACTATCATGCCTGTAATCCCCGAAGGGTTAGGCAGAGGTGTACTAATGTATACCCACTGTTTGCCAATATAAGTCCCATGTAATAGGGGCGAGCCTATTGCCATTAACCGGGTACAAAACGATTTTCATAGAATAACCCAATAACACTTCGACCTGAGAACCGAACCGAGCAGCTCTAGCGTAACAGTCGCACTTGGGACCACTAGACTAATGAGGCAGTTAACCAAAGATACAATCTTTATCTTTACATAAATAAAAATTGTAACAGGCCGATTTGTGTACATTATAGACATTGAAGAAAAACGAGCTTTTATTAGACCAACAGAAGCCAAAAAAACATATTTTTCAATTTTTGTCTGTCTTAATGTTTGTACACGCATCACGTAAAAATTACTGCATGAAATTCGATGCGGGTTTTCACAGTCGTATTGCTGGAGGTCTAATGTAGAATTTGATACATTTTTGTATAACACTAAGGTGGCAAACAAGCATACGGCCTATGGTAAGCGGTTATAATAGCCTATGGACGCTTGCAACACCAAGGGCATCACTCGCGCGTTGCCGACCCTGTAAATTAAGGAGGAATAGTTAGGCTGGCAGCAAAGGAGACATGCTGCCATGCATGACAGCGGCGTTAACAAAACACCACCGGTCCCCCACACTGCCAACACAACGCTCCTCGCGGAGCTCTGGCGACCTTACTCACCGTTAGGAACACAACATACTCGTAGCACGCATATTCCATCTTGAAACGCCATCTAGAACCCGGGTTATAGTAAATCCATTTAGGAAGCCAGTAAATTATAAATTTCAGTTGTGTTAAAATAAGTTACTATTAATTTAACAATAGATGTCTCTAGCATCGTCGCTATAATCATCATGAAATCTTTACAGGAGGGTGAATGGAAGTCATTGCAAGTCCCAGTGCCTGAAGGCAAACACCACAAGTACGAGATCAGCTACACGCTGGAAGACAAGAATGTAGATCCTGGACAATACCTGGCCATCGTCAAAGTGAAGAATTCTAAAAGCTGGGGAGGCACCAACGAACCAGTTGTCGTCACAATCGGTAAGAAATAAAAAAATTTAAACGAAAAAAAATTTTTTTAATGTCATGACATTAGCTGGCCAAATCAAATTTCAATTTGTTTTTCGCAATTTATAGGTCTATTTAGATAAAACATTTTAGATTCATGACAGCAGTAAATGGGACATTATTTATACAATATTCACATCTGAGTACTAAAGACTGTTATTGTAGCCATAGTAGAAAGACACCCGAGGGCCAAGTACGAGTTTCATTTCACCGACTCGCTTTTACGCATCGACCGCGTTTGGCGAGCTGATTGGCGATTTCCTTAACCTTCACCACTCTCCACCAATCAGAGAGCCGGACGCAGTCGATGCGTAAAATCGAGTCGGTGAAATGAAACTCACACTAAGCCCTCAGATAAAGTATTCCGGTGACAGATAAAAGATCACATGGTTGGCTATAACGACGTCATTGTTTGAAATTATACCACTATGTGTAATTAAATTAGCTGAGCAAGATGATTATCACAATATTTGATTTGACTTTCTTGCTTCTTTAATAGTGGATTTTTAATAAGTAATTTTATACAGTTTACTTTTTTAACCAAATAGACGAATAACAAGTGACAAGAGTAATTGGGTTAGTAATCAATTTAAGGATTTGTGGTTTCGAAACTGTCAATCAATAGCAACACTGACCGCGAAATTCGTGAGTTTCGTGACGTCACTGGTCAGCTCTTACTTGCTGTGGCAATCCCTATTTTTATTTTGTTTTGTATGATGAATAAATCTTCTACATCGAACTGCAGAATTCTCAGCAACTATTTGGAACAAAGTTGTAATGCATAATATTGTAATCATGTTTTTTTTTTTAAAAGAGGTATCTATGGAGTTTCTTGCCGGCTCTTCTCCATATGACCCACTTTTTGGAACCGTGCATGTAGTTTTGACTTTTCAAAAGTACCAAGTTTACTGGTCTAATTGAAAATAAAAAACTTGATTTGATTTGCTGAGAGCCATTTTCGGGCATTCTATTATTTAATTTATTTTAGGAAAACTTACAGTTAAAAATAATAATAGAATACTTGGGGCGTAAGCAAATCTTATTCTGCCATAATTGTAGCTAGAAGTTGTTTAAATTTACAATTTTAAGCGTTGGCACAGTAATTGACAAGTTATTGTCAAGCTTCTGGCTTAAGAAATTTTTTAAGCAAAGGTTTCAGCTGTGAATATTTTGCTGTTGAGTTGTAAATATTGTATAGTAATGTCGCAATTAAACAAATACTGCGATTTTTTGTAAGAAAAGTTTAGTTATACTTAGATTCGTCAAAAAGCCAATTCTTATTAATTAAAATTAAGTTTTACTGATCACTTAAGAGTCCAGCGGAGCTTGAATTGCCCACAAAAACGTAATACCGAAATAAATCGTAATCCAGAGAATATTATATCAAATTATGTTATTATTCGGATTTGGATATAAAAGACCGGAAAATCTTTCCAAACTTGGTAAAGTTATCAAAAATTGCATTCGCTTACATTTATTTCCTGTAAAGTATTTTGGATGAAATGGTAAAGTAGGAACCTAGATAAACGGTATCGGAATCCGGATAATAACAGAATTTTATTAAATTATGTTTGAATTACGATTTATTTCGGTATTACGTTTGTAAAAGAAATTCGGTCCGCCGGACTCGTAATCTTGATTCATAAATTAACCAACAAATAATCCGATAAGCAGTACCATCTATTGGCATAACTATGATGATTAAATTGAATTTTAGTTTGATTCTATCGATGGTACAACTAATCATATTTATGGTGCTAAAAATTCGACACAATTAAATATACTAGTTTTTTTTTGTTTTTGCTAAATTCCGTTTTTTATAATTATCATTTTGTTGTTTTATAATTATTATTATTAACATTTTGTTTTGCTTTTTCTTTCTTTTAATACAGAAGAAGCTCAGCCACTCTACACCCAAACCGCTTCAGGTAATTTAATGCTTATTTTAATATGTTTTTTTCTTTTACTCCTTTTTTTAATCATTTTATGGGTTTGTATTGTTTTTAAGTAAAATAGTGGTTTACTATAAATAATTATTCAATTTATAAGTATCTATACACTTGTTGATGAAGGGAACCATCACGAGTATACCAAGGTGCCTGATAGATTAATTATTTTAACGTTTTCAGAACGTTTATTCGTCCCGTTATCCCGCACAAGTTGGAATATAGCCTAACCTCTGTCATTCTGAGTGGAGATTTATGCTATTAAGTGTAAAAATTAAAATGTTTGAAAATGAATTTTCAATTCGAATTTTTTTTACGGGAACGTAACTTGTTCAAGCGCAACTAATTGTTAAATTCCCAGATCGAGCAAAATGTCATTGGGTTTTTCTATAAAATTCTCGGCTCGGAGATGGGATTTATGCCCGGTGAATAACAATAGGCTCGCCTCCTATTACACGGGACCTAAACATACCGGTAAACTGTGGGTGTACATTAGTACACCTCTGCCTAACCCTTCGGGAAATGCAGTCATAATGGTATGTAATTGGTACACAATTTTTTTTAACTTTTTTTGTTTCTTTTTCAGTGTTTCGGTCAAACAGCGGAGCGGATTCCATTCGACCAGTACATATGTCGCTATCTACAATCCTTATGTATCTCCTCGTTCGAATGCTTTAAATTAACTAGTATAACTTATTTATTGTTATCAAAAGTATTCGATGTTTACCCGAGACAAAACGATATAACTACACTGTTAAAATTATTAAAAGCTTCAAAACTTGGCAATGATTAACTAAAAGAAAAAGAAAAATTAATCATTTTTTTTGGTTTTTAAAGATTTTTTTGGGTCAGGATTTTTAATTATTGAATGAATTACGATTTTTTGTTTTGTCTCTGTTCCATGAGTTTACATTATATATTATTGTACAGAATAAATGGTAAGGAAATTAATTTTTATTTTAGCGTAAGTAAAAATTTTGAAACATGTGTAAAGCGAAGATACTTAAAGTTTGGTAATTTGTTGGCATCTAAATAAAAAACGCTTTTCTCAACTATTGAGTGGATTTTTGAATATTTTCTATTTGAAAATCTGGACTTTTGTTCCAAATTATAACGCGGCATTTAAAAAAAACGCAGCTTATAGGTAAAATAACAATTAAAATTAAATGACAGCTTTTTAATCCGTTTTTAGTTATGTAAATATTTATTATTGAAATTCATTTTAATATTACTTACAGTGAATTTAGTACTAGTTAATTGTTACAAAATTTACGTTCCCTTTTTGTCTCCTACTTTTAATTCCTTAAAAAATTTGAAGAAATCTGTACTTTTAAATAGATTTAGTATGTCCTTTAGTCTGCTAACGATCTTTTAGTTTACTATTAATTAGTCGATTTTCTCACATTAATATAGTTTTTTAATAGGTAAATATTACCAAAGTGTAATTAAGATCACATTAGTTATATATATAAGCTTATGTTAATTATGTATTACAATTAATTAAATGCTTAATAATTATTAAAAATATTTAAACTGTAGATTAAAAGTACCAATCGCTTTTTGATTATTATTAAAGACGGTCTCGTTAAGATTTTTCTTCTATTTTATAATGCTTTCTATGTAAATGGTTAAAAAGTACAATAATAATAGTATAAACGATAATAGTGACATCTAAAGATAAGTGTGGCTTTAGGATATTCGTTTGTGTTGACTACGTACAATTTCATTTCGAAAAATCCGATACACACATAATTAATAGACAATATGTAGCCATGGCATGGCACACATATGGCAGAACCATTACTTTTTTGTTGTTTCACGATATTGACCTTTTTATAATATTGTAGTAAGAATTACACATATTTATGTACTTATATATATTTTATGAAGAAATTTTTCTCATTTTTATGTAAAATTCATGTTGAAAATTATTTTTTACAATCCTAAAGCTAAACTTGTCCATAGGTATAATAAACTATATAATAACTAATATTTGCAAGTCAAGTTAGCTGCCATAATAACTTTGAACGCACTCATTACCAATAAATCTAAAACATTATAAGAGAATGTTAAAATGTTTGGATTTTCAATCACCTTGAAATAAAGACAGCGTTTGTTATTACTGTGTACCTACTTACCATTTTTACAATTTTAAATTGATTTCCAGCAAACTGTGCTTAATTATGTGTTATTATTTCCAACTGTGTTCAACTGTGTATTTTTTATTTCAAACTGTGCTAAACTCTTCACAAAAATCTGTTGTCTTATTAAATCTTATATTATAAACGCGTTCAAAGTGTTAATCAAATAATAATAAGATATATTACCAGTTAGCATGTAGATATAATTACAATGTGCCTGTAATTTATTACAATCTTACAATAGTTCCATACGAGGTGCTTAGTCCATTAAAAATAGAGGTTTATCGCATTCTTCCATTTTAACTTAAAATATTAGAGAAGGAAAATATTATCTACTAGTCTTATAATGTATTACAGAAAGTTTTTAATAAGTAATTATACTAGTAGAAATAGTTTAGAGATCCGCAAAAAATTTGATTAATGGACTTAATCATTATTAATCATCCATTTATTTATTTCAAGAAAGTCAAAGGACTTTAACCGTTTTTTAGTTTTAAATCAAAATCAAAGGAGATATTAGAAGTGAATATAAATTTTAAGACAAATATACCAGTGAGTAACATCGTCAACCACAAACATAATTGTAAACATGTGGAAATTACAAACAAAATTTAACAGATTTTGTACGAAAATTTTAGTGTTACGTTATAGGGAAATCTAACATGTCTCAGTTTCGTGATTAAGCATACCTTTTACACATCCGTAACATGATCGAAAGGACCAACAGAAAAAAAATAGCTCAAAACTAAATATTTAGTCGCAAATTGGGTCTGATGGAATGAATCCAACGAATATTTAGTTAATCATTTTTCCAAAAAACAGGAATGGTATAATGGGTCTTTTCGATGATGCATCGAAATGTGATTTATCAAGTACAATTATCGATAAACCATTATCGATGAATGCATTATGTCGATATAATTATGCGATATTTTAAAATATATGTTCACGTAATGTATTGTGCCTTCTATATTAAAACTGAAAGAGGGTGATATATTTTTTCTTTAACGAATAAACGATTAATGTTTGTAAATATAATTAAAATGATTGTTTTATTTTCACCACGCACAGCGATCCGCCTGCTGTTTCACCCGCGCTAAGAGGTGCAGCGTGATGTTATATAGCCTATAAAGTTTCCTCGATAAATGGAATATCCAACACAAAAACTTGTTTGCGGTATTCATACTTGCCGAAAGAATATATGAAAACAATAGTGAAAAATAAAACCGGAGATCTTCCGGATAGCAGTAACTATAAGCCCATATCGTTAGCGACTACGATAGCGAAGGTACTGAACGGCTTGCTGGATCAACATATATAGACATATATATACAAAATATGTAGTTTTATGTACATTGACCTGCATGACACACAGTTTGACTTTAGAGCCGGACTTTCGACGGAAGCTGCCATTATGTGTCTCAAGCAAACCGTCCGGTATTATACTGACAGGAAAACGCCTGTATACGCGTACTTCCTGGACTTATCGAAAACTTTCGATTTGGTGTCCTATGAGCTTCTTTGGAATATGTTAAGATCAGATACAACGCTACGCGAAGAGGTGATAAATATTTTTGACTAGCTGACCCGGCAGACTTCGTACTTTCATATTTATTCACCTTTTAAACCTTCTCTGGACTTCCACAAATAATTAAAGACCAAAATTAGCCAAATCCGTCCAGCCGTTCTCGAGTTTTAGCGAGACTAACGAACAGCAATTATTTTTTATATATATAGATTATCGGCACGGCAACCAGGTCAATGTGGTGAGATGGTCGAATGTGTTCTCTGAAGGGTATAGGTTACAGTGCGGAGTCAGTCCCCTAGGCTCTTCAACTTTTATATTAATTGTTTGATTGAGGATCTCAGCTATACCAAAATCGGATGTTCAAGAGACGACACCATGATCAACAACATTAGTTATGCCGATGACATGGTGTTTTTGAGCCCTTAAATCTGCGGTGTTAGGAAAATGCTGCAAATGCGTGAGAAATACGGGGCCCATGGGCTCAAATATAACGTGAATAAACTCCTAGTGTTTCAACCTCGCGAACATAAGATGAAAATAATACCTCCTGTGTGGCCATTAAAAACAGTTTAGCAATTTAAATACTTGGGTCACTGGGTCACGGAGGATCTCACAGATGACGTCGATATTGAGAGGGATCGGAGGGCGTTGGCTATCCGGAGGTGTTTTATATTTAAAAATTCTAAACCTAGGATTGGATGATAAGTCTGTGACTTTCCTTTCTTCTCTTAAAATACTAACAGAGAGATGGATAAACAAAGTGGTCCTATAAGGGTTACCTTTTTCTATTAGGTACGAGGTCCGGTAAAAATAAAACATAACATAATGTTTAATGATTTTTTTATTTGGCATTTAAACTAAATTATAAGTACTTAAACAATATTTTTATGAGACAACGTCGGAAAGTCTTGCTTCGGCACGGTGCGTTGCCGACCTTTTAAAAGGGGATTGGGCCTCCGGTAACCTCACTCACTCGGCGAAACACAACGTAAGCGTTGTTTAACGCCAGTGTTCTGTGAGGCCGTGGTATCACTCCGGTCGAGCCAGCCTATTCGTGCCGAAGCATGGCTCTCCAATGTAAAAAAGAGAAAAAATAATAGATCTTTAGATAATTTTATATGTACATTTTTGAAGTACTTGATGTTGTCGGCATTTCCTAGCTGACAACCTCTGAGAAGAAACACCGAAACAAACTCAGAGAATCATGGTCTCTTGAAGTCCAGACATAATAGTAATAATAGTATCAGAATATGTGAATGATACAATGGAGGGCAGTGTCTGAAATGGCCTTTTGAAGAAAGATCCATAGCGGCTCAACCATATTATAGGGAGATCAATTGAACGGCTCAATTTTTGGTTAACATTTTTATGAAATGTTAATAAACCTTCCTAGGAATAGACGTGACAATAGTCGGCTATGTCTACATACCGCCAAAACGACACTTCTGCGCAAAAGTGTCTTCTGCATGGCTCCATTGATATATAATAAAATACCGAAGAGTTGGAAAGAATTGACTTTACCATTATTTAAAAATAAACTCCGGAAATTTTTAGCAGATAAGGCATACTATAGCATAACCGATTTTTTTAATGAACAGCCATTAATAAACGCTACCTAATTGTGCCCATACCTTTAGATTAGTATTCTGTTATCATTGTATTCTGTAAATTTTTGCATGCCTACTGGTAAAATATGGCTGAACTTGTATCTTCCTCTTTTATATCATCATGTACTGTACCCATATTTGCAAAATAAAGTATCTTATCTTATCTTATCTAAACAATAATCAGTTAGCTAGACTATGAAAGATCTTACTTAACTAAATATTGGGAAAGTGTCATTATCGACAAAAGTATAATTATCAAATAAGGTGTCGTTATCGAAAAGCATTAATTCATTATCGAACAGTAACAATTCATCATCGTACAAGGGTGTCTTATTAGTATTAGGAATAATATTTATCACAGACATATTAATAGATACATAGTACGATCTCTGTTCTACCATTTCGAACATTAAGCCGTGTATATTATAATATGATCCCCCTAAAAATACTGTCAATCCAAATGTCATTAATGCGAAGAATTTCAACAGTCTCCATTTGTAGCGACCTAATCCGGGATATTCCCAGTCCGCAAAAAGTTCCAAACACGGGGGAAACAAGAAAACTGTTGGAGTAGTGCAAATAGCGCCAACCTGGAAATATAAACATACCATCACGCTTGTATTCCTCGAAGGGATAGGCAGAGGTGTACTGATGTACAGTGGCAACCAAAAGTCCATAGGCAATCTCACAACGCAATAGCTTGACGTTTAGTTTGACTTACGACCTTGTATTGATTGTCGTTAACAAGTGACAAGCACTGGCAGTATCGAGCTCGCTCGTACTGTTCATAGCAATGTAATCCTTAGCGTGCTTATGGACTTTGAGATTTTACTGTAGACCCACAGTTTGCCGGTATGTTTAGGTCTCATGTATGTAATAGGGGGCGAGCCTGTTGCTATTCACAGGGTACAACTCCAAATTCCGAGCTGCTAATGAGAATTTCATAGAAAAACCCAAAAAACTTAAATATAAAACCTTTAAGAAAAAATAACTGCCTCGATAGTCTAGTGGTACGCAACTGCTATGCTAGAGGTCCTGGGTTCCTTTCCCAGGTCGAGCAGTGTTATTGGGTTTTTCTATGAAATTCTCAATAGCAGTTCGGAGTTTGGATTTGTGCCCGGTTAATGACAATACGCTCGCTCTCTATTACATAGGAGGAGAGGGTTAAAATGGACAATTTTTATAAATTGCAATTGAAAATTCACCGACACACTACTGCAAATTAAAAACCACTGTAATCGATTCAGTAGTCGATTCTGAACAAACTATTTTTTTCCGCTTATTCTGTTACAGGTTTTATGAAAAAAAAAACTTACAATTCCCATCATCCTAGTAACATTAGGTACCGCAAACGATATTAGGCTGATGATTACAACATGAATGGTCCGATAAAGCCTCTCCCAGAACCAATAATCAGCCATCTGGTGTTTCCTCTTCAAATAAAACCATTCAATATCAAAAGCTACGTAGAAACAAATTGAGAATGTGACGTAGAGCAATAAACACAGGAATACTTTCAGCTGAATTGGGAAGCTGAAAAAAAAACAAGGCAAAAAATTAAATAACATTTAATTTTAAATTTATCAGAAAACCGGCGTCAAACAACGCTTACGTTGTGTTTCGCCGAGTGAGTGAGGTAACCGGAGGCCCAATCCCCTTTTAAAAGGCCGGCAACGTACTTGTGACTCCTCTGGTGTTGCGGGTGTCCATGGGCGGCGGTAATCGCTTACCATCAGGCTATCCGTCTGCTCGTTTGCCCCCCTATCCCAAAAAAATATAAAAAATTAATAACCGCCGCAGCATCTAGTCATGGTAACCATAGTCTTGTAATAGCATTGAAGAAACAGGATACCAAATTTCAAACAGATTAGACAAGTGGAAGTTTCTCACATCCCTTCATGAACTAAGCGGCGGTAGCCTAATGGCTAGGGCGTCGGACTTGCAATCATGTGGTTGTCGGTTCGAACCCCACCCACTGCACTACCAACGTGAACCCACTCGTAACACAAGCATTTAGCTTAGCACGAGGGGTTAACAAGAATACTAGTAATGTGCGACCCACATTGCTAGTAAGCTTTTTTTAAAAAAAAAAACTACGAAAGAGCTGATAATGTTCAAACGGCTGGCCAGATTTTTTTAAATCATAGCTAAAAACACTCTCGTTCAAGTCACCTTTCAAGCTAAAAAAACGGAATCAAAATTGGTCGATTCGATTGGGAGGTATGATGAAACAGGCAGACACACAGACACACACGTTTAACTTCTATCACCCTTCTTTTTTACGTAAGGAGTTAAAAATGAAATTTTACATAACACATCACGCCTATAGTCCGCGCAGGGCTAGTCAGAGGTGTACAAATATACACCTACTTACAGTTCTTCGGAATGTGTCATCAGCATCAGCCCATTTATTGTCCCACTGCTGGGCACGGGTCCCTCTCAGAGTGAGAGGGATTAGGCTATACTCCACCACGCTAGAATAGTGCGGGTTGGCAGACTTCACACGTGGTCGAGAAAATCTCTCAGGCATGCAGGTTTCCTCGCGATGTTTTCCTTCACGCGATTACGCGATTGAAAATAATTGCATGAGACTGCCTTTTTAGTCTAGTCTACGTGTTCCTAAGCGCGACTGCTACGCTAGAGGTCCTGGGTTGGATCCCCAGGTCAAGAAAAGTGTTATTAGGTTTTTTTATGAAATTCTCAGTAGCAGCTCGGTGTCTGGACTCTGCCTTACCCTTCGGGGAATACAGGCGAGATGGTATGTTAATACACACAAAATTCCAAAAAGTCTGAAATGCTTGCCTTGGATTTGAACTCGAGACCTTTGATTTGGCAGTCAAACGGTCATACCATTAGACCATCACTGCTTATATTGAGGTATATTTAGGTTCCATATAATAGTGGGCGACCTTACCTACCATTAACCGGGTACAAATCCAAACTCTGCTATTGAAAATTTCATAGAAATAATATACATATCTACCTGGGAATTGAACTGTCGACCTCTAGCATTGCAGTCACGCTTAGAACCACACGATTAACCTGCTTTACGACAGACTGCGACGTTACGGTGGTCGCCAGCCGGTCAGCACCACCACCACGGACCACCGAGCAAGTGAGATATATTCACTTACGGGATGCCTGTCTGAAAGGTAGTGAGGAACAGTATTCTAACCCGTCCCCACAAGGGTCAAAACGCTGAGGGCACGATTAGAGGCAGTTGTAAAATGTTTGTAATGTACTTACGGTACAAATGGGAAGTGAATTGTAATGGGAGCCAAACAATATTCCCCGTAATGCCAGTAACCAAAAAAACCCATCGTCATCATCATTACAGTGAGGATCGGCATAGCTGAAAAAAAAATGCCGATGATTACAGACGATTGCAAAATGAGTCGCGATATTAATACAGGGCGTGTGATTAACTGCAACGGAGTAACTTTGCCAGTAACTCGTCAAAACTTTTTGAATTCTTGATGACATGCGAAAGTAGATAAAGAACTTGGTTTTGTCATCCCTGGTCGAATAACGCCACAAAAGCAATAAGTGGATGAACTTGAAGTATTTTTCTTTGTTGTTGTTGAAATCTTTTCTTTTTACATTACAAATAGACGGCAGCAACTTTTTTTTTTTATTCGTGATAGGCTTACGCTTGACCGCCAGTTTGCCTGATGTTAAGCGACACTGCGATCTACGATGGAGCGCGCTTGCCTAGAAGAAACCGATTCACTCGTGATTTAAAAACACCCAGATTATATCTATCAGGGAAGACCCACTCGGGAAGGATTGCCTATGTCGAAATGAAATGAAATGATGAAATGATATTTATTCTGCAAGTAGATCTTTAGAGATACTTTTACATGTCAATGGTTTGGCTAGATGGCTTCGGCATTTCCTAACTGACGACCTCTGAGAAGAAACACCGAAACAAACTCAGAGAATCATGGTCTCTTTTAAAGTCCAGACATGGAAGAACACTAATTTATGTGAGTGGCACGATGTAGAGTAATGTCTAAAATGGCAAAATGGCAATGGAAAGAACCATAGCAGCTTTGAGTAGACCAGTCCCAACTGATGTCACGCATGCATCAGTCATCGTGTAGCTCAACCATAATTTAGGGAGCTCAACGACCTGTGTGTGTCTGTACTTCACAACGATTAGAATAACACTAAAACCAGTTGCATCCACTGACAGTTACGAGCTGCCAGCGCTGACGATCAGCGCGACTCTAAAACCGGCTTATGGCATTGTCACATCAGCCGCGCGCATCAGCCGCACGAGATCAATCGCGCGCGGCTGCGATGGGCCACGATTTACGGAATTGTACTTTAGTCTGTAGATGTTTAAGGTTTTATTTACTTTATTATACAGCCTGGAGCTGGTAATGCAATACTGCATAAGTGCAAAAGTGGGGAAGAGCAGTTCGGCTGGAAAAACTACATCTGTTCGTCGCTTGTTCTTTGATTGGACTGGCTTGCTTGCTTGCTGCTATCTATCTAGCGCGTGGCACGTAATTCGGTGGATCGGTTTCAACAATGTGGGCGTCTAAATAGACAGCATTTGGATGAAATCATTTTTAAAAAGTAAAATCCGCATTATCCCTGCATTTATTGAGTTAATTAATAAAGCCATAAGCATGTAAGTTTTTGTTTCATTAGCTTTTGAAAACATAAATCTGCCACCGGACATACTTACTTATAAGAATGACATAATGAAATTTGTTTGGTTTGTCCATATAATTCTCTATTGGCAAAGCTATACTAGCAGTTTCCATAAAAAACACACAAACACTGCTAAACTCGAACATTCCAATGTAAGACTTGAATCCTGGTCGGTCTAGGGGGGAAACCGGCACATATTTCAAAGTATACCACATGGTAACCAAGATTAGCGCAACTGAAATTAGAAAACACTAGGACTTAGATTTATTTTCCAAAATCAAGATTATTTTACATACCATTCATCACGCCTGTATTCCCCGGAAGGTTAGGCAGAGGCGTACTAATATACACCCACAGTTTGCCGGTATGTTTAAGTCCCATGTAATAAGGGGCGAGCCTATTGCCATTAACCGGGCACAAATCACAAACTGTGAAATGAAATGAAATTATATATATATATATTATATATATATTATATATATATTATATATATATATATATATATTATATTATATATATATTATATATATATATATATATATATATAGAGATGAGAGATATATATAGAGATCTTTTAAGTCAATTTGTTAAGTACTATATGGTGTCGGCTTTTCCAGCTGACGCCCTCTGAGAAGAACACCGAAACAAGACCGACTCAGAGAATCATGGTCTCTTTTGAAGTCCAGACATAATAGCATCAGAATATGTGAGTGACACAATGTAGGGCAGTGTCTGAAATGGCTTTTTCAAGAAAGATCCATAGCGGCTTTCCGACGGTTTGCATGCAACAGCCATTGTGTAGCTCAACCATATTATAGGGAGCTCAACCATCCGTCACACGACAATACCAGATCGGCGGAACATTTGCGTACGCCACATAAAAAAGATCTCGAAGGCACCAGACAGTTAAAAAACATAGTAAGTATATATAACCTAGTATATCTAAGCTCCGTGCTGCTACTGAGAATTTTAAACTCAATAACACTGCTCGACCTCGGAATCGAACCCAGATCCTCTAACGTAGTTGTCACTCTTAGGACCACTACACACATGAATTATCAATAGCAGCTCTGGGATAGGATTTCTGCGTTAATGACTATAAGCTTCGTACTAGCAAACTGTTGGTGTTTATTAGTATAAATCTGGCTTACTCTTTCGGGAATAGGAGTGAGAAATACCCACCAGCATACAAATTAGCGATCAAGGCGAACGGCGCCAGATACTTCAGGTCAGTCGCCATACAGACTACGACACAAGGTATCATTAGAGACAGTATGTACACCTTCAGGGGTGGATCCCCGTCGTCACAGAGCGTATCGTCGCCTTCCACCAACTCTTTCAAATTCCTGGCTATCATGATTAGGAACACGGAGCAAGTACCGTACAAATGAAGCGCTATTGTTAGTTCTACTATATACCTGGAGAAATTGAGAATTATTTTAAATGGAAACAATAAAAATACATCCGATACTTTACTAGCTACTAGCTTTCTTGTTAGTCTATGTCCCAAGCGCGACCGCTACGCTAGAGGTCTTGGGTTCGATTCCTAGATCGAGCAAAGTGATAGCGGCTCGGAGTTTGGACCTGTGCCCGGTTAATACCAATTGCTTGCCCCCTATTACCTACAAGGGACCTAAACATACAGTGGGTGGGTGTATATTGGTACACCTCTGCCTAGCCCTTCGTGGACTACAAGCGTAATATTACGTTATTAATTACTGACTGCCTCATTGGTCAAGGTCGAGCAAAGTGACAAATTTCTATAGGAAATTCGGAAGCTTCGCGCTGAGGACACGCTTTTTTGTTTTGACGTGGCTGTCAAAAACCTAAGGGTTAAAATCTAAGGCAACCTGAACGAAAATTAAATTTTTTCGTGCCAATACTGTGACATATTTGATAATGGGTTAAAGTTGCGAAAAACAATAAAAAGTTATATATTACAGGTCTAAACGTACCTCAAACACCTGGCCATTTTTCGAAACATGGGCCACGGTGTCAGAAGCACTACAGCCTCCACGAGGTCAGGGTATGTTAAATGAGACAACTGGACCCTCCCATACATCTTCTGCGCGGTCCACACCAGAATCTGGGACATAAAACCATAAGGACAATGTCAAAATTAACTATACCAAAAGTTTTCCCAAAGGACTACAGCATGGGGTTTTTGTTTCATGATACCCTTACGCTTGACCGCCAGTTCGCCTGATGTTAAGCGACACTGCGATCTACGATGGAGCGCACTTGCCTAGAAGAAACCGTTTCACTCGTGATTTAAAGACACCCAGATTTTAACTATCGGGGAAGACCCACACGGGAAGCGCATTCCACATTTCAGAGTGATACCTCGACCGGAGTGATACCACGGCCTCACAGAAAACCGGCGTTAAACAACACTTACGCTGTGTTTCTCCGAGTGTGTGAGGTTACCGGAGGCCCAATCCCCTTTTAAAAGGTCGGCAACGCAATTGTGACTCGTATGATGTTGCGGGTGTCCATGGGCGGCGGCAATCGCTTACCATCAGGCGATCCGTCTGCTCGTTTGCCCTCCTATATCATAAAAAAAAAACTTACACACACACAGTAGGCGACGGCGCAGGACAGCACTACATTCATGCCAAGGGCAGCCCAAAGACCGCACTCCATGTATGCAGCATGTACTGCCACTAACCCTGTTCCCAAAGGAAACATCAGCATATGTGTGACAGAGTCCACAATCCTGGAACGAACATTAAAGTTTTTACCCGACTGGGCCAGAAGGAGAGTTATGTTTTTCGAGTGTATGGCATCGGAAAACATCGGAAACAATCGTCTAACATAAAGACAATTAACAAAAAGTAGTTTGGCCCTAAAATCATTTACAATTTTATTTTTATTTATTTTTTTTGAAAAAACGTTGCCCCACACTAGGATTTTCTCCTGTATCGTGGGTGCGTTTACAAACACAAATTCTCACAAACACAAACACCCAGACCCGGAACAACTACCTGTAGATCATACAAATATTTGCTCTGTGTGGGGATCGAACCCACAACACGTTGCGCAGAAGCCGATCGCTCAGCCGCTACGCCAAACGTGTCGTCAATTTCAACTTTATTGCAATAAAATAAATGTCAGCGTCATTTCTAAGAAAAGCAAATAAGTTGCAAGCCGTGCGAGCGCCGGTGTCACTAATGAGTCAGTTGCAGGTAGTATTGAAAGCAGGAAGGACGTACGCTACTGTTTTGTAGAACTATACAGAACTGATATAACCATAAATCGTGTTTTGTTTTGATGTAATATTTGCAACTCGGGTACAAGGGCTATTTGATAAGAGCAGCTCTATATCATTATACCGGCTCGATGTGTCTATCATCTTCGGAAACACGAAGTTAGCCGATGCCCATTATTTATCTTGAAGTACTGTATGTATAATTTTAATTGGCACACTATAGCCTAAATGATGGTGGGATGATGGGTTTTAGCTCTAGCTAATCTCGTTTTGCTAGCTACTTCGTTTCGTCTCAATTGTGAAAAATACTGAGTGGGTACCAAATTATCCATACTACCAAAAAATAAAAAAGCTAATTCAAAAATGTAACAAACGTAATTTGTATGAAAAAAACTACCGGAAAATCACTCAGAGTGAAACGTGGCCTTAAATTGATGAGCAGGGTGAGAGGGAGTCAGAACAGCATCCTGAAAGTAGTAGCTGAGGACTTAAGTGCGCCTGTGCTGAGGCAGTTCGTCCGGCTGATGGTCATGTAGAACTTCCGTCTTAATTTTTTGGTCGGATGGAGTGCCTCTGCACATTGGCACACATTATGCCACTTAATTAAGTCTCTTGTTATATACTAACAAAATATGGATCTGTTGTTGTCCAATGACGACAAGACTGGCGTAGCGGTTGAGCGATCGGCTTCTGTGCCACGTGTTGTGGGTTCGATCCCCACACGGAGCAAATATTTGTATGATCTACAGATAGTTTGTTCCGGGTCTGGGCGTTTGTGTATGTGAGAATTTGTGTTTGTAAACGTACCCACGATACAGGAGAATATCGTAGTGTGGGGCCACGTTTTTTTTAAAAAAAAGAAGCTAACAAACAAATTTATTATTAGATATTATTATTAAATAGCTCAGGGCCTGTATCACTACCTCCGAGTGTTTGAGATAAATGTTATCCCCGGTTAAGTTTTTTATATTTAAAAAGTAACACGTACGTGTTAGGCGTTTTCAAGTACGTCCTAGCAGAGCGGAAGTCATAATTTACCGCTTCAGCAGGATTTTTTCTTTGTCTGAATCGCGCCGGTGGGCCGTACCCACCGATATAGCTGGGGATCTGGTGAAATATCAAATTTATTTGGTGTATTTTCTATTAATATTTCCTTTTCCAGCCAGTCAGACCTCTCGGGATCTGGCTGGCGTCCACCCTTACGTCGGAGTCTGTCGTAAAGCACCTTGGTGTGTTTCGACTTTTGCGCGTAAGATCCCCCTCGGTTGCTGCGGCTCTGGCAGTCTGCAGTCCGTAGGGGCTCTTGAAGCTCGGCAACGCATCAGCAACTCCTCTGGTGTCGCAGGTGTCCATGGGCGGCGATGACTACTTACCATCAGATGGCTCGTCTGCTCGTTTGCCGACCTAATTATTACGATTACTCCTTCAAACACTTTGTAACTTTTCTGGTTACAACAACAATTATATACTCTTAACAACGATTATATACTCTTAAATCTAGACTATGACATCATCATACTCATCATACACTATACGCCCTACCAACATAAAAAAAATAAATGAAATTACAATTTTATTTTATTTTTTCAAGTAACATACAATTTTGTTCTATTTTTATGTAAAATTTCTTCTTTGTTATTGCGTAAAATTTTTACATTAGGGTCAAGATCTTCTACAACTACAAAAGGACCATGGTATACATCATCAAATTTAGTTCCAGTTTCATTTTTAACCAATAGTAAATCATCTTTTTTATACATTACGGGTTTTACATATTTGTCAAATTTAGATTTTCTTAATGTTTTACTTTTAATTAAATTCTGTCGTGCTTCACATAACGCTTTTTGTAGTCTGAATTTTAATTCTAATGGATAACTTTCTTCATTGTACAATGGGTCAACTGTAGTGCAATTTTGAAAATTACTAGGAATATTACAAGTTTTTCCGAACACAAGCTCATAGGGTGTATATTTTGTTTCTGAATGTACGGAAGTATTGTAAGAAAAGCACCAGTACGGAAGCCAATCACTCCAATATCTGTTGTTGTTATCGGTTTGTATTCTTAAATATGCATTTAATGATTTATGGGAGTTTTCTAGTGATCCAATGGATTCATGATGGTAGGCACAAGAAAGTGTTTGTTTAATATTTAATAGCTTACATACCTCAGACATGGTACTGGAGATAAATTCAGTTCCCCTGTCAGTGGCAATCTCGCGTGGGATACCATACCTGAGAATGAAGTTGTCCACCAATGCTCTTGCTACACTTACACTATCTTTTCTAACTAATGGATATGCCTCTATATACTTACTTAGCTCACATTGTAGTGTGAGTATATAAGAGAAAGAATAGTAATCCTTATCTAAGGGCCCAACTATATCTAAAAAAATCTTATCAAAAGCTGACTGCGCAGTCGTCGTTATAACCATAGGTTGTTTAGTATGCAACGAATGCTTTTGTTTCTGACATTTGCTACATTTCTTAACAAAACTGGTCACATCTTCAGCCATTCCCGGCCAAAAGTAATATCTTTTTATATTATTAATCATTCGTCTAATACCTGCGTGCCCGCTAGTGGGAAGCAAGTGAAAGTCATTTAGTATTACTCGTTTGTCATCGTCATTCACTATTCTAGTTATACTCTTTATGATATAAATTCGTGGACCGGTCCAATTTTTATTATTATAGTAGTTGGTTAACCATTTTATAAACTTCATATTTTTATCATCTTTTATTATATAAACTTCATTTATATTTATTTTTTTACACATTGATTCCAAATCTCTCACGAAAGCGTCTCGCGCTGAGCATGATCGAGAAAGTGGATCAACAAAAATTGACATTTTAGATGGTATATATACCAGGTCATTAACTTGAACATAATCAGTAATATTTCCAAGTTTATATTGAGAAAATATTAATTCCGTGCAATTATTCGGTTTACTAAGAATTTCAACGACTTTCGGTTGATCAGGCCGATTGTCTGTCTCGTTCTTAGAAATCGTAGAATTGTCACTTAAATTATTTTTTGCCATTCGCCGTGTCATAACATTTAAAACATCCTTATTTATACTTTTTAATTCGTCAGATGTCATAATAATACGAGATAACGCGTCTGCAGCCACGTTACTCTTTCCTTTAACATATTCAACTACGTAATCATACTCATCTAGGGTCAGCCGAAACTTTAGTAGCCTACTAGAGGGATTTTTGATGCTAAATAAATAAACTAGCGGTCTATGATCTGTCTTAATTATGAATTTTGTACCAAATAAGTAGGGTCTAAAATATTTTACGGACCAAACAATAGCAAGAAGCTCTTTTTCTATTGTGGGGTAGTTAAGTTCCGCTTTATTTAGGGGTCGGCTTGCATAAGCAATGGGTAACTCATTTTTATTACTCAATACGGAACCAATTGCCAAACCAGAGGCGTCGGTGTGCAATATAAATTCATTGTCCTCTTCAAAATTTGGATACTGTAAAATAGGAGGGTTGACCAAAGATTGTTTCAATACCATAAATGAATTTTGACATTCTGGCGTCCAATCAAACGTAGCACCTTTCCTGCATAGTTTATTTAAAGGTATTGTTATTTCTGCAAAATGTGGAATAAATTTACGATAGTAATTCGCGAAAGCCACAAAACGCCTAACTTCATCACTATTTTTCGGTATGGGATAATTTTGCATTACTCTTGTTTTTTCAGGGTCGGGTAAGACTCCATTAGCAGAAACAACATGGCCTAAATATAATAACTCCTTCTTCAAAAACTGACATTTTTCAGGATTAATTTTTAAATTTACTTTCCTAAGCCGTTCAAAAATATCTATTAAGTTTTTATTGTGTGTATCCAAATTTCGCCCCATACAAATCAGATCATCCAAATATATTAAACACTTATCATGACTCAATCCAGACATTGCTACTGTCATTAACCGACTAAAAGCACTAGGGCTAATTTTTAACCCCATAGGAAGTCGTTTCATCTGATATTGTTTATTAGTGGTAAATGCAGTGCACTTTCTGCTTTCAGGGTTTAATTCTAACTGAAAATAGCCTTGGCTAAGGTCTAAATGACTGAAATAGACTGCCCCTGACAACGAATCGAGTATATCAGTGATGTTTGGCAAAGGAAATTTATCATCTTTAAGGCTGTCATTCAATTTCCGATAATCAATTACAACACGCCATTTTTTATTACCGTTATTGTCGCTTTTCTTCGGAACAAGAAGGACTGGACTAGACCACTCACTCCTACTCTCTTCTATAATATCGTTATCTAACATTTCACCGATTTGCCTATCAATCTCAATTTTTTGACTTTTAGGAAGTCTATAGGGTTTACTATATACTGGAGGTGTATTATCTTTTAATTGTATAGATTGCTGGTACAAATTAGTGACACCTAATTTGTCACCTGACAATAAAAACACATCCGAGTATTTTGCACAAATGTTCTCAATGGAAATCTGTTCCTCTTTATTTAAATGTTTCAAGTTCAAAACTGTAAATAACTTTTTCACACGCTCAGCATTGAAATTATCACTATCAAACGAACATAAAAAATAGTCTTTTAAAGGTACTACATCTGGACTAAAATAGCTTAAAGTAATATGTTCCTCTCTAGTATTTAAAAATTTAAGCGGAATTTTACCATTGTTAGGCTTAATTAAAATAGATGCTAAAAATACACCTTCACTTAACTGCTTAGGCATAACTACACATTCATCTTTTAAATTTGTCTGTACTAAATACGTAACTTCACATCTGGGTGGTATTGTCATATAATTATTATACCCAAGTTGCCCCATTTGTAGCGGTATGCTAATAGGAACATTGTGATTAATAGTTATAAAGTTTTTCTCAAAATCTAACACGCAATTAAACCTACTTAAAAAATCTTGCCCTAGTATGCCATCCGTTCTACAAGTGAAGTTCTTAAAAACATAAAATTTATGCATGAACTCATGACACGTATCATAGCGTAATGTAAGATAAACAAACCCGTCACAAAAAACATGACCACCTATACCGTTTATTTTAATCCGCTCTATATGGAATGGAATGTCTAAGTTCTCTAATATCTCCTGCCTAACTACGGACAATGACGCACCGGTATCAATTAGCCAACTACGAGGTTCTTGGAACACATTTAAATAAACGGAGTTAATATTTTGACAATAAAAATGTTCATGCCCGAAAAAACCAATTATTATTTTCAGTTGTATTGTTGATTTCAGGACTTTGATTCAAGTTTTCATTACTATTTAATTCAGCTGTGTTTATTTGCTGTTGTCTCGTGTGGCCACGAAAAGTTGTACGGCCACGAAAACCGCCGCGCCCGCGATTATGAGACGAACTATTCATATTTTGTTCACTGCGAAAACCATTGTTATAACCACGACCACGATAATACTTTTGAGAATTGGAAAAATATCTGGTAGCACCCCTGTTAAAATTATTATAATAATTACCTTGGTGACCACGATTCGATCTACCTCTGTTATGATGAAAATTCATCACTCGTTCTTCTCCACCACTTGAGAGTTTTTCGTCCAGTGCACCTTGAATTGCGTCCTTCAACGAGTCATAATTTCTTGCCGCTATTATCGTACTAAGGCGACTGTTACGCAAGCCATCAGAAAATCGCTTTATCGCTACTCGCTCATTTATTGGCTTCAAAACTTGATACGCATTGGAGTCTCCGTTGGCCTGAGTAATTGTCAAATCAACTAATAATTGTTCTATCTCCTTACCGAAATCCTCGATACTCTTATTATCCTGTCTCGTACGCTGCAGCTTACTTTGAATCGCTGTGTCAGATTTTTTTAGGCAACAAAATACAACGCATATCTTTAATTAAATCTGCAACAGACAAGTAGTTATTACACATGCGCAACTTAGCGCTTTCCGACAACCGAGATTTTAAAACAAACTGGATAAGCTGTTTTTTACTACCATCATCAATCATAGAATCATACATTTCGATATTTGAGATTAATCGTTTTGTTATTTCTTCCTCACCTGTCATTATGGGTAGCAAAGCAATCGCAGTTTTTAACTCGAACTTCTCCATGGTACTTATCGTATCCTCCGTACTATCAGAACAAAGTTGAACTATTTTCGTGTACAATTTATTAACATTATTTAACAATTCATTAAAAACCTGGATATCACAACTTTTAATTTCCTTATTCTTTATCTGAACTTCAACTACCTTACGTATACAACAAAATTGATTATATAAAATTTTCGCTTCAGCACATTTTGCATCTCTTACGCTAAGCGACCTTCTACTCGGACCTAATTTTGTAAGGTAATCTTTAATATACTTTAATTTTTCAAATATTTCCTTAGCCTCACTTGCCATAACATAGTTACATTAATCTACACATAACTACCACTATTCAAAGTGATACAAAAAAAAAGAACCTATGAATGCGATTAATTACTTATTATCATATCATAAGCTTTTCATGAATTCATTATTCATGAAATATGAAATACAAATCTACTTCCTAACTATAAATTTTACGTATAGCTACTAAACTCTATAATGCATTTTAACCTTGACCCCACTGGCACACGTATTTTTGGCTCACTACACTGAACTCACTCACTCCGATGCAGCTCCTGCAGCAGCAATTGGCTCTCGCTGCTGGCGACGGTACAGGCTCATCGCCCTCCTCAGCTCGTTCTCATTGATACGCCTTTGAATCCATTTTCCATGACATTTCCGATAATATCGCAGCAAAAATATAACTCCTCCAAAAATCAATAATATGCAAATTGCAATCAAAATATAGCTCGACGTACTGACATGACTTAATAGTTGATCACTTGTAGCTGCATTTCCAGCACCGTTTTGGGCTATAATCACTTCCTGCTCCTTAGATTGTTGTTTGCCCATTCTTGCTACTTTTTACAGCACAAAAATAAAAAGTCAATAGCGATAAGCCACTTGGCAAAGAAGAGTTCCAAAGTAATGAAATCATAATGAGTCTTTAAACTGCACAAATCACTCAATGTTTTTAATACTGATTCCTAATATGAACGCTTGCAACGCGATGCGCGCGCAACGCGACGCGCTGGCGGGGTCGCCATATAAGGGTTCGACTCGGGAGAGAAATGAATACGTGTTGATGGTTACATGTATCCTTTATTACTTACTTTAATACTTATTAATACAACGATTATATACTCTTAAATCTAGACTATGACATCATCATACTCATCATACACTATAATGTAAACAACTCTGTCTCTCTGCTTGTTGCATTATCACGCCTAAACCGGTGAACCAATTTTGATGAATTTTGGTAAAGTCGTTTTATAATAAGCATTAGGATAATTATGTTTACTTTAGGCTGATGTCAGTCATTCAAAGATAAATAATAATTATAATCACTTACCTCCATCGTTGGGTCCATGATGGGTTTTTGAAAGCTGGAACTAAAGAATTAGCACAAACCCCTAGTGGCTAGGATTATCCACTAATAACTTGCCCTGAAATATAACCATGGGAAAGAATAAACATTTATCTTACTACAATACTATAAACGTGAAAGATTGTGAGGATGTAAGATCAAGTAATAAAAGATGTAAGAATGGATGTGGATGTTTGTTATTTAATCACGTCATCGGAACGTGATCCAAGGATTTGGATGAAATTTAGTACAGAGATAGATTATAATGTGGAATAGCTCGTATGCTATCTTTTTATCCAGGATGAATCCAATTCTGAAGTTTACGCAGACGAAATGGACCGCAGAAGCTAGTTTTATTATAATAATAATCAGCCCATACTGTCCCACTTTATCCCAATTTATTTAAACATATTCGTTTATAATTGATTATTTGAGTAAACAGGCAGATGAGCCACACGATGGCCAGTAGTCGTCTTTGCCAATGGACACCTGCAACACTCGTGAAGTTGCTGATGCGTTGCCGAGTCTTAAAAGCTCCTACGGACCGCAGACTACCACAGCAATCGAGAGAGGGAACTAACTCTTACATACACCAACTAATCAAACCCAAGGAGGTACTATCACCGAGCCAGACAGATATTTTTTCGCCTCCTACATGATGGCTATTTGAATGGCAGTGTAAATTTTTATTTTAACTCATCCCCACAAGGGGAGACAAGACAAATTAATTAAATAATTATTTGCCGCTTTAAAGAAGGGCGACTCCATTCTGTTTTTTTCTGTTTAAAAAGATTCACGTTAGTCTGAACCCCAAAAAGCCTGACAAGCAATCTATCTTCGGGATATCGAGAACCTTTCTGCCCCAGGAGGCCATGAGTTCTACGAGCTATGTGCCACATAACTGCCTATATGCTACATAACATAGCTCTACCAACCCTTCTTAAGAAATAGTAAGGATCTGGAATCCGCAAAACATACCTGATAGATGAAAATCATTTAGCATTTGTTTATTATAAAATTACATAACTTAAAAACAAAACTATAAAATTAAATTTCAATAGAAAATCAATATAAAACGAAAAAACTTTAAAATAACAATGCAAAAGATTTACAGAGTAAATACTATTAAAATGACAGTTGTCCAAAGAACGTCAAAAATGAAGAATATCTAACATCGATTGAAGGAATCATGATAAAAACCTATAAAAACTCAACCTTCGAGAATTATGCTAGGGCTGACAACTTGAGAAATATAATAATAATGATAACTTCAAGGTAACCAGTACGCTTGTCAGTAGGATAGCATATCAAACGACCAAAAGCATGAAAAAGCGACATCGATTCATGGTGGATATTCCAAAAACCTGAACGATACGCTTCAAGTTCACTTTTATCTTGCATACCGCTGGCATTCTTGATAGACTTAGCTTGATCACCAGTTTGCCTGATGTTAAGGGACACTGCGATCTACGATGAAGCGAGCTTGCCTAGAAGAAACAGATTCAATCGTGATTTAAAGATACTCAGATTATATCTATCGGGGAAGACTCAAGTTCAAGTTCAAATGTTTTTTTTTCAAATAAGCTTTTACAAGCGTTTATGAAACGTTATGATTTTAGTAGCACAGTTCCAAAAGGTTGATCCTACGGAGAAGAATCCGGCAACAAACTCCATGGCACTCTTTTAAAATAAATGGTGTTACAATCTTCACTGGTACAACTCGCTCGGAAAGCGCATTCCACATTTCCTCGGTACGCATGATAAAAGTGGAGTTTACGCGTTTCGTTCGGGTTCACGGAATGTCCTCTATGAATAGATGTAGCTTTTTTGTGCTTCTGGTCGTCCGATAGTAGAAAGGGCAAGAAGAAATAACATCGTGGAGATCGTATGCATGTGTATTATATATCATTATATATATATATATTGTATATTATATTATATATTATATTATATTGTATATTTATATATATATATAACGGGGAAAATGCGGGGAGGGGGTTACTATTATTACGTGTCTCGTAATCAGAAGTGATAGCCAATCATTACTTTAGTGGGCGACAGTGGGTCATGTTGGTTCAAACATTAAAACACACATTTAGAAGTCATTAAATCTCTCATTTAATCAGACTTCTTGTAGTACTTTTCTTACGTCAATATTACAACCCAGCAAACCCCCAAAACGCCAGCGTGGCTTCACTAGTGCTATTTCCTACTGGGAGAAGAAGCCACAAGAAACTCCCAAGCACGTCCGTTAAGATTATTAAAGTGACTTTCAAACTATAACGTTAACAATAACTATGTAGGTAGAATTACAAAGGAACGCGTGACGGTTCCACGACGTGCGCACAAGTCGACCACCAGATGTGTCGTGTGACTCCGCAGCTCGACTTCGCCGTCGCAGTATTTGCCCCTTCCAATTGTCACGCCTTTGATACCATTTAGTGCCAGCAGGTGGCGCTAGCGTCTCGATTAGTCAACAGACAGTCCGTAATCATTCTCTCTCCGACACGGCCATTCTGACAAGACACACGTCCTCGTGTGTTAATCTGTAACAAAAACTCAACAAAGTACTTGTCCGACTCGGCCAATCCTGACCTCGTCTTGACTTTAAAGCAAGGTAACTTTAACAGGAGACTACAGCTCGGTACATCATGGTAGCTCAAGAACCAAGATACCATTCAACATCACATCACATCGTCACCAGCTAGTTCCAAAAGAAACTACTGTTAAGCATTTCACTATGCTTATCTTAGACTAACTTTAACGAACAAAGTCACAGATTACATGATTATAGCTCTTAATAAAATAACACTTGGTTTTCAGAGTAACACTGAAATGACTCAAAATCTCAATCAACAAACAAAACTCGTACTCTGACCTTCATCGGGTCTTCATCACACTTATAACCTCCATCCGGTCATAAGCATCATACCAAACGACCTCTATCCCGTCTTCAACACACTTATAACCTCCATCCGGTCATAAGCATCATACCAAACGACCTCCATCCGGTCTTCAACACACTTATAACCTCCATCCGGTCATAAGCATCATACCAAACGACCTCCATCCGGTCTTCAACACGTAACCCCCATCAGGTTACTAACACAACAGGCAACCTCTATCCGGTCACCTCCACACGTAGCCTCCATCAAAATAATCCTTAACTAGTTACAGAAACGCACGTCGTTACTGTTATCGTCATCATGAGGCCCTGTTATTAAGGCTTCGTACACAGTGCTTCCTGCACAACGTCACTTATTGGAAAAGGTCCGATAAACAAGTTACAACACAGTAATTAAAAAAAAAAAAACTAAAAAATAAGCAATGCATACCCAACTCTTAAAACTTTATTTTTTTAATCTGTGCACCAACACAAGCCAGAATCGCACCAACGATTCTTTACGTATCTGCCGCCACATATGCTACAACACATGAAGGGCTCTGTGCACCAACACAGAAATCGCACCAACGATTCCTTCTAGACCCATCGCCACATGTTACTCATGAGGTGCGGTCTTAAGTTTTAAGTTTGAGCATACAAGCCATCTTTAATCAGATTTGGTCTCACTACCAATCATCAACTATGACATCTAATTCTCGAGGAACTTGGTGATCGGGGATCTTCCTCACAGTGACCCAAAAGTGGTCTTAGACCCAGACATCATATATCTAGCAGAGCTTTGTGCCCTGAACGACTCATAGAATCGCAGTTACAACTACGACTAGACTGTACAGGTTAATCTTAGTCATTGTCACCAGACAATACCAGGATAAACTACAACTTATCATTGTAACAACATTAAAAACATGTTTGCTACGAGAGCATTCAGATCCAGAATTATAAGGAAAACAATTCAGCTCACCATTCTGTTCCTATGTGTCCGGCGATGGTGCTGGCTGTTCACTCTGTGCCGCGTCGCGTTATGGCGATAACCAACTTGATAGCATGTCCACACTTTGCATACAGACTCGTTTATTTATCTGAAATAACAAAATGTCTACGCAGCATCATTTACGTTCGGTCATGCCTGACCTGGCATAACTTCTTAATAGAAATAACTTTTCTTAAAATGGAATCTATGGCAGTATGCAATACTTTATATTTCGATGCCAGATGCATGACAAACATCTTTGTGATTACCCCACAATAACGACTTAAATATCATCATTACGTTAAACGGAAAACTATACCCATAATCATTACTACAATTTCTATCCGGCGTCTGATAGTCCTGGTGGCGTATGGTCACTAAACTAAGCGGTCGTGCTACCCTTCCTATAATCAACTGGAGAGGGCCAGATTTAGACCCTATTAACAAAGTTCATAGCCAACTGAACTTCTAATGCGTCCTACCAAGAGCGGTCATACTAGTCTCTATGGCTGTTAACATACTCGTTGATGGTACTCAATACCCTTTCGATCTGACCGTTTGCGCGACTACCTCCAAAAGCTCAATCAAGTGCAAGTTAATGTTACTAAAATCACAAAAATCTTTAAATTCCTTACTCGCGAAACATCACCCTAGATCCGCGATAATACGAGTTGGTGCGTAAAATAAAGCTACGATATCTTTTACTGTTTTGATACCGTATTTAGAGTCAATATGAACCGGATGAAATAATAAAACGTACTTGGTAAAAATTGAATTGAATTGAATCGAAAACGTTTGAACACCAAAGTCAGTATGCAATTTCGTACTAACCACCAAAAATTCCAAGGTCAAGAATACTGACAGACTTTTCATCAATCACCATTACTTAATTAGACATGGAGAAATTGAGAATAAGCGAAATTTACTATCACTAGCCAAGGCCATGTACCACAGTCATCCTAATCAACTTTAACTTTATAACCGAAATCGTAAAAGCTTACAGAAACCTTCGAGTAAAAGCTCTAGCGCCATGGGTCTCCAGCCGACCGGCAATCGTATTGCCATCACATATCCAGCGCATGGATCAAAACTTTGCACACATAAACCATCGAGTGGATTGCCCATGTGTATCACCCAGTGACTACACACACTACGGTCTCTCCAGACCCTGACCTCCGCCAGAGCTAAACGCGCATCGCACACCCACAGACTGATTTCTACTGGGTTACGACTACGCAATAACCACTGGTACGGTCAAACACAATACGGCCGCTAGAACCCTTTACTCGAACTCAATTTAAGCTTGCTTATCCACTACATCCAAATCATTATCAGTATCAAGTTCGACTGGTACGTGACCTGCTGGCATCTTCCTTAACCGATCGGAGGGTATGATAAAATCTTTGAACGGGATTAATTAGCACACAATTTAATATCGGGTATACTTTCTCACGAACAAAGCTGGATTACCCAACGGTGAACATTCAATGTTATCACGGGATATGTGCGACTACCCACATTTTAATGACCATGGCAACAGTAATCTTCATTTAGAATTGAACAACAATAAAATGTAACAACATTTTCGATGAGTAGGTACTCATTAATCATAACTTCCCATAAAATCTGCACTGCATTTTACACTTTTACATTAAAATATCGACTTCATGAACTAACTTAGTAACCAAATGTCGGTAATGAGCACTCAATACTAGAATAGTTGTGAAAATGACAACACTCACCAGATCTCGAAGTTTTCCTGATAAAGGATTCGACTGTACGCTTGTCTGTGCTACTTTATGCTTGAACCAACACTTATCCCACTTCTGATAACGGGGAAAATGCGGGGAGGGGGTTACTATTATTACGCGTCTCGTAATCAGAAGTGATAGCCAATCATTACTTTAGTGGGCGACAGTGGGTCATGTTGGTTCAAACATTAAAACACACATTTAGAAGTCATTAAATCTCTCATTTAATCAGACTTCTTGTAGTACTTTTCTTACGTCAATATTACAACCCAGCAAACCCCCAAAACGCCAGCGTGGCTTCACTAGTGCTATTTCCTACTGGGAGAAGAAGCCACAAGAAACTCCCAAGCACGTCCGTTAAGATTATTAAAGTGACTTTCAAACTATAACGTTAACAATAACTATGTAGGTAGAATTACAAAGGAACGCGTGACGGTTCCACGACGTGCGCACAAGTCGACCACCAGATGTGTCGTGTGACTCCGCAGCTCGACTTCGCCGTCGCAGTATTTGCCCCTTCCAATTGTCACGCCTTTGATACCATTTAGTGCCAGCAGGTGGCGCTAGCGTCTCGATTAGTCAACAGACAGTCCGTAATCATTCTCTCTCCGACATATATATATAAGACGTCCAACAACTCAGTCTACGTGACCATGGATGCTCTGAAGGATCCGAAACGTCGGGAATCAAATAACATCAATACAACAGGATAAAATCCGTAAAAAGTAGTTTTATTTCAATGTATAATATTCGCGTAAGTGTCAGAAACCAGTATAAATATACAACCTTCTAATATAATAATAATACAGTAAAAAAATAAGGGGCCATCATGGAAGACATTGTACTCATCAATAAGAACAACTTTTATCGTGGGACCAACCCTGAAAACACGAAAAAAGAAATTAATAAAAAAATTCTTTGACGCTGTCAATTTCCTATATCTGTGTTTGATACTGAGAGGAAAGACTTTCCTCTGAGGTTTGATATCACCTTGGATATAACAGAGAACTTTTGTTTATAGTTTTTTTTAAACTCAAAGTACATCAAGAAATAATTCTTTGTTTTGAAGATTTCTCCTGTAGTGATTTTTTCCAGTAGATCCAAGACTGGTTAATATTTAAGTCCTTCCAGATTCCCTGAAGCAACATCACGAACCCGGCGATGATGGTAAGTAGATCTTCAATCAGAACAGCCTGATACTTGTCAAAAACTATTAATAATAACTATAGATGGGTTTCCGCCCAGGCATTTTGGGCGAAAAAAATGAATGCCCTGGCATAAACCCATCTCTATTATTAACTGATTGTCAAAATAAAAATAAGTTTCTCAGGTTCATGACCATAATTTATAATGTGACTTGTTTGCAATGAAATGAAAAGATTTATCAGGCAATGCTTTAAATTTTGTGAGAAGATGATAAAAATCAAATTTATCAGAACGTATGATCCCGTACCATTCTGCCTGTATCATATCGCCAACATCGCCGATATTTAGAGCCCAAAAGGGAGTGAAACTATTGCCTTTAATCAGACAGTCATCCAAACTTCGAGCTGCTACTGTAAATAAAGAAAAGAAAAAAATACGTAAGAAGAGTACATTAACGCCATTGCGTTTCTTAATGTAGCATTATTACCAACAGATTCCCAGCTACTTCGGTGGATATGGCCCAGTAGCGAGGTTCAGACAAAGGAATAATGCTGTCGATGCGAAAAAATATGATTTTCGGGCTCTGAGGACAAATTTGACCCATCCTAACAAGTATGTATGCTGTGTCACATTAATATTTATTCGCGTAGATCTAATTTTTCCCAATTTCATGAGAATTTTCTTAAATACACCGTCACATTTAAGTCATTTTAATGCCGAAAGGACGGTATTATACTCATCACTAGGAATAACTTTTATTAAGGAACCAACCCTGAAATCACGAAAAGAAGCAGCGATTTTAAATTTGGTTTTTGTTGATTGCATCTGTTTATACACTTCAAGGAATATAGGCGTGATTGTATGTCATGTTTATTATATATATTTTTGTTCTATGTCCGTTTATCGACCAGTGTGGTCGTGTCTATAGTTCATATGTTAATGTCTGGCTTGGGATCCGGTCTAGTGGTGCTGCACGCAGCTTATTCGGAATGCGGCATATGGACTGCCCTCGGCGTAAACGTGGTCCTCATAGCGATTGTCGGCTACTGTGTTTGTGTGAGTATTCTGATCTTAATTCACTACCTTACGTCATGTTTGTTCCTAAACCATGCTGACCCTAAATCTAAATTCGGCTACAGAATTGCTCTAAGACGTCAGAATTTGGAGGTATATAAATCTCAAAGGGCTAAAATCATGGTTTTGAAGTTCTTTTTGGTATTAGCGACATCTATTGAAAAGCAAGTTTCTTTGCTTCTCAACCGACATTACTTACTTTACAGTTAGTCCGATGGCTTAGAGGTAATAGCGTCTTGTGTATCTAACTAGAAGACGCAGCTTCAAATCCTGCCCGCAGTCGAATTTTTCCTTCACTAAGATATTTTTGAAGTATTTTTTTGCTATAGCAAAGTGTTAGTTACGCGGTTGTGAACTATCCCCGACAATATCTTGAGAACAGAAGCTCGTAGCGCAGCAACCGAAGAAAAGAGTAGTACTAAATGATACTTTAGTTGGAAATGAACGTAAAAATTGTCTGTCCTCAAAAAAATACTTCAAAATATCTCAGAATTTGATGTATTTCAAAATTCTGACGTCCTAGATCAATTCTGTTACCGGATTTAGATTTCGCGGCAAAAAATCCAGGTAGGTACAAGCAATGATGAGTCACTCTGAGGACTAAAAAAAAATTGTAGAATTATTTTATATTGTATTTGACATTAACATAATGCTAAATAATATGTATTTTTTGTGGCCACGCAAATGTTCCGCCGATCTGGTATCGTCGTGTGACGGATTGTTGAGCTCCCTATAATATGGTTGAGCTACACAATGTCTGATGCATGTGTGCCGTCGGATGGGGCTGGTCTACTCATAGCAGCTATGGATCATTCTTCAAAAGGCCATTTCAGACACTGTCCTGCATTGTATCACTCACATATTCTGATACTTTTATAACTGGACTTCAAAAGAGACCATGATTCTCTGTGTTTCGGCGTTTCTTCTCAGAGATGGAAAAAAACATTGACTTGTAAAAGTGTCTATAAATCTATTTACAAATAACATAACATACCATCACGCCTGTATTCCCCGAAGGGTTAGGCAGAGGTGTACTAAGGACCACCCACAGTTCACCGGTATGTTAAGGTCCCATGAAATAGGGGGCTATTGCCATTAACTGGGCACAAATCCAAAATCCGAGCTGCTACTGAGAAATTCATAGAAAACCCTAATAACACTTTACTCGACCTGGGGATCGAACCCAAGACCTCTAGCGTAACAGCCGCGCTTGGGACCACTGGACTAATGAGGCAGACTATCTGATCTATTTACAGATATGTATAAGATAATAAATATATGCAAGAATCTTAGCAAGTGGCGTTCTGTTGTTTCTGCCTACCCCTATGGGAAAAAGGCGTGAGTGTATGTATGTAGAAAATAAATATCAAATCACATAATGATGTCGATAATAATCGATTATTTTAATAATAATAAAATACTGCTCTAATAAATAATAAAGACTGCCTCATTAGTCTAGTCGTCCCAAGTGAGACTGCTACACTAGAGGTCCTGGGTTCGATCCCCAGGTCGAGCAAAGTGTTATTAGGTTTTTCTATGAAATTCTCATTAGCAGCTCGGAGTCTGGATTTGTGCCCGGTGGTTACCTAATGGCTATAGGCTCGCCCCCTATAACATGGGACCTAAACATACCGGCGAACTGTGGGTGTACATTAACACCTCTGCCTAACCCTTCGGGGAATACAGGCGTGATGGTATGTTAAAATATTAATCGAAATGTCAAACGGAACTTTTGACATAATCCCTACGACTTGGGACTTACTTAGTTAACATCACTATATCAATTTTTTTAAGATCTTCACACTAATTTAGTGTATACATGCGGAACTACCGCCGTCTGTCTGACTATCTATTACTTTATCACGTCAATTTTGATGAATTTTAAAACTAAAATGTAAATTGAGCTAATCTGTTTCAGATTTTGGTGTGGTCTGCTCAAAAATTGTACGGGCGCGTGCAGGTGGCAACACTGACATACCCTGATACAATGGAGGCCAGTGTACTCTTGTCACCATGGCCCAAGTTTAGGAAATGCGCACGGTGTTTCAGGTAGGTACATATTATGTTAAAAAAATATCTATATTATAGATACAAAAAATCCCGGTCTGATCCAAAAGAGGCATACCAATAGATAAAGAGGTATCCCAATCAAATCACCAAATAAAATAAGAAATATTAAATATTCATGAAAGTAAACATTAAAGTTGAAAATTCAACGTCATCGTGCCCGAATTGCCACAATTACCCCAAAATCTAGCAAATTTTAAAATGTTATACAGCTATCATAAATCATATTATGTTTGGCGCCCAGGGACGATGTCACTGCCACCGTAAGTATTGACTATTTCAGATTACTCGTTTTATAATATACTAGAGGGCCCAGCAGACGTACTGCCCTGAAAAAAAAAAAATCCATCCACCTACCGGATCCAATTGTATTTTCAAACCATCCAGGGAGCCATTAAAATATACACACAAAATTTCATCCAAATCGGCGCAATCGTTTAGGAGGTGTTAGGTGACAAACACACGTCCAGAAGAATTAAAAAAATACTTTTTTCGGGGATTTTTATTTTATTGTAAAGACAAGTGAAAATGGTATAAAGCCGTACCTCGTTACGTAACAATACCTTCATAGGTCGGACAGAGTTTTCTTAACACAGTATTGTATAATACAATTCTAAGTGGCCTGTGTTTTAAAGGAGATATTTAAGAAAAAAAGTATAATAATATGATAAAGATAATACTGAGATGGTTTGGACATGGTGAAAGAACGAATGAAAGACGATTAACGAAAGGAATTTATAAGGCGAATGTCAGGGGTAGCGTCGGTAGAAATCATTCAAAAAGGTCAGGTGCGTAGCACTCGCAACCGGCGTGTATGTATGAGAAGATGTATGAATGTGGAAGAAGCAAAAGAAGTATTCCGTACAAATTTGTAGGTACATAATAAAATTATTATAATTAATTACAAATGTTTTCAGATTTTTCCTTTAGTATAAGACGGTAGTATTACTTGCCAAATTTCATAGTTCGAGGCCAACAGGAAGTACCCTTTAAATTTTGATTCCCTTGAGAGTGTCGAAATATACTTTTTTTACGGCATAAACGGCCGTTTTTTACGTTAACTTAGAATTTTAATTCTTCCAGGGACTGTAGACCTGAGTTATGGTTTAAATCTCAACTCGATACGTCCACGCGGTCCCGAGATAAAGGGTCTTCACAGAGAGACGGACGGACGGACGGACTGACAACAAAGTGATCCTATATGGATTCTGTTTTTTTCTTTTAAAGTACTTATTTCTTATTTGTTTTTTTAAAAACGTTGCCCCACACTAGAATTTTCTCCTGTGTCGTGGGTGCGTTTACAAACACAAATTCTCACATGCACAAACGCCCAGACCCGGAACAAATACCTGTAGATCATACAAATATTTGCTCCGTGTGGGGATCGAACCCACAACACGTGGCGCAGAAGCCGATCGCTCAACCGCTACGCCAATCGGAAACGGTACGGAACCCTAAAAAAGAAAAAAAAGAGGCAATGCAACGCATGCTAGTGGGAGCATAAGTCTAGATCTAGCTTTTATATACCTACCTATAGGTAGGTATCCGTGATTCTGCTCCTAAATGGTTTGACTGATTTTAATGTTAAAACTAAACTTTCAGAGCGTCTGGTGTTTCTAACCAGGAGACGCAGGTTCGAATCCTGCCCGCGATTGAACTTTATAGTCTTAGCATGGAAAATGCAAAAAAATCACAAAAAAGATGATTTTAATGTTTTATTTATTGATTTAATCACTGTTTCTCTAGATACACACTGGAAATATTACTTCTGATACACCTGTATGGCTCCTGCTGCGTGTGCGTGATCATGATCGGTCGCAACCTGAAGGAGTTGGTAGAAGGAGACGACACGATTGGTGACGCTGGAGACCCGCCCCTAAAGGTCTACATACTGTCTCTGATGTTACCTTGCTTGGTGATCAGCATGGTGACAAATCTAAAGGTTCTGGCGCCTTTCGCCATAATGTGCAATTTATATGCGCGTATGTATTTTTTTTTCTTCATATATCTACACCACGGGCGAAATAACTATGCGTTTCTAAAGTGTTCCATAAGGGTCCGGCGGAGCTTGAATTGCCCACAAAAACGTAATACCGAAATCAATCGTAATCCAGACAATATTCTATCAAATTATGTTATTATTCGGATTTAGATACCGTTATTCTAGGTTCCTACGATACTATTTTGTCTACTACTACTTCACTGGAAATTAAAAACCGAACAATCGTTCCAAACTTATAAAGGTAAACTTAGCAAAAATTGCATTCGCTTATATTTATTACCAGTGAAGTATTTTGGATAAAATGGTATCGTAGGAACCGATTAACGGTATCGGCATCCGTATAATAACAGAATTTGAATTAAATTGTGTTTGAATTACGATTGATTTCGGTATTACGTTTTTAGGAGAAATTCGGTCCGCCGGACTCGTAAAATTTATTATGGTTGTTATCCCGCAGCAAAACAAAGGTAGTAATGAATACGAACAACCTTTACTGTGGGACCGACCATCAAATATGAAAAAAAAATCATACATTTTGATCGTGTAGGTATTACTCTTTAGTATGGTGCCTACAGCTAATTTTGTTTTTTGTTGTTTGTATTTATTACTTCGTTCGTTATATGACCACAAGTTTTATCTTTAGCTGATATAACTAATTTATTGAAAAAAATATGCTTACATGTCTCACAATGACTTTCGGGTTTCGTTATTATAATTATGACTCGATATTCTACTCGACCTGCAGGCTTACTCTTGAAAACAATACAATACCAATCCAAACGTGATCCGACTCCAATGTCAATTTGGCTGTCCGACAATTTCGTACTCTTGAGCACAAATCCGTTAACCTTGTATCGGTATCCTGATTGGCCAATGGTTGGGTCGTTTCCCAATCCTATTTAGTTCACTCAATCACCGCGCAATAATGAAACAATTTGGCGCTAGCCTCGGATTCAAGAGTACGAAACATGACGAAACTGCACAATTCCAATGTCGATGTATCGGAATTGAGTTCAAGAGTAAGCCCCCTGTACGAGGTCTTGTGCTTATTCAGTTTATGTTTACGTCGTATGTCTGCAAATAGATATTTGACTTTGACTCCCAAGAGGAGATCCTTAGCCAGCAGTAGAACAGTAGGGGTTCATGATAATGTTTTTCCAGTTGCACTCGTCGCAACTACAATGAGATTTGGATTTCGGACGACACGCACTCCTTGGGATAGGCCAGCATTTAAGAGCACAATGGGCGTGTTCCAATTCATCGGCGTCTGTGGATTCGTCTTGGAATCAGTCAGTTATGCACTGCCTATTGAAAATAATATGGACAATCCAAAGAAGTTCCACTACGTGGTACTTGGAAGTAAGAAAACTTAAACCAGATTAATTAAAAATATATCAAAATAAAATGATTAAGCCCCCAAAACAAAAATACTGCTTCTTTGTTTTTTTTATGGGATAGGGGGCAAACGAGCAGGCGGATCTTCGTTACCACTTTCGTACTGGTCATAGATTAAGGAAAAATAGATCAAATTATGCACCAAGAACCATAAACTTCTATAGTTTCCTTAATCTGTGGCTCTGGTAGATGGCCATGCCCGTTGTGTTGCCAGCTCCCATTTTTCGTTTTTCTTTTTTTACGCAACCTTTTGCTACTTTTAAGTTATCTATGATAGTACAGTTGCATTTTGATTTGTTGTGTGTCATACGGGCGAAAATAAAAACTTTTCCTTTCTTTCTTTCTCTTCTTCTTTGGTAAGCGATTACCGCCGCCCATGGACACCCGCAACACCAGAGGAGCAACACAAATGCGTTGCCGGCCTTTTAAAAGGCGGTTGGACCTCCGGTATCCTCACTCACTGACCGAAACACAACGTAAGCGTTGTTTCGCGCTAATTTTCTGTGAGGCCGAGACTGCCCATTCGTGCCGAAGCATGACTCTCCCACGGTATTGTATTATTAACAGAATATCCTTGTTTTTTGCAGCCATGCTGATATTTGCATTTACAATGGTGCCAATAGGTTTCATAGGATACTGGCGTTATGGAGAGAGATGCTTGTCTCCTCTTACTGTCCATTTCCCTTACTACCCGTTAGTAACTATATCAATTTTATTTTAAAAAGCTTACTAGCAATGTGGGTCGCACATTACTAGTATTCTTGTTCACCCCTAGTGCTAAGCTAAACGCTTGTGTTACGAGTGGGTTCACGTCGGTAGTGCAAGGGGTGGGGTTGGAACCGACCACCACATGATTGCAAGTCCGACGCCCTAGCCATTAGGCTATCGGCTTCTGTGCCACGTGTTGTGAGTTCGATCCCCACACGGAGCAAATATTTGTATGATCTACAGGTAGTTGTTCCGGGTCTGGTCGTTAGTGTATGTGAGAATTTGTGTTTGTAAACGCACCCACGGTAGGTACAGGAGAAAATGCTAGTGGATCGTTTTTTTTTAAAAAGAACTAGTTCCTGTCACGAGAAACGATTTTTGATACCTTCAGGGGTTCGCAACCTTTGCATCAAATAAAAAAACTTTTATAATGATACTTTTATAATTGGGATATAAAAAACTGTCTACCGTGCTATCATATATATGCTTTCATCAATTTTGCCATCAAGGTTATTTCCTTCCTTGATGACGTAAGTACCTTCCTAGATGTCGAGGAATGTTATTGGGATTTTTCTATGAAATTCTCAAAAGCAGCCAACGACCGGTTAACGATAATACGCTCGTCCCCGATCTAATCACACCAACGTACTGTGGGTGAATAGCAGGTACACCTCTGCTGAACCGTTCGGGGAATACAGGCGTGTTGATAGTTAATATTTTTCCAGGTTCTCAATCATAGTAAAGGTCTGTCTATGTCTGATACTATACATCGTATATTCGCTGAGCTTTTACGTGGGTTTTGACATCGAATGGTTTTATTTCAAGAGACACCATGCCGTTTCCAATTACTGGTTCTGGGAGAGGCTGTATAGGATATTCCACGTGGTTGCTATCATTATGGTATCGTACTACATTCCTAATGTCACAAGGATAATGGGAACTGTAAGTATCTCTGATCATCATCACTTTATCATCATCATTTGGACAAAGCTGCTATGGCTTTTCAAAAGGCCTGTTCAGATATTGCCCTCCATTGTATAACTAACTGTTGAAGAGAGGCATAGTGGAAAGGAATAAAGCCAGTCATAATTGGAGCTGCTCGACTGGGGAAGTACCTCCGCCTTGCAGAAAATCGTAGCCAAATAACACATAGCTCCTTGCTATGTTGTATTCCTAACGGTGAGCAAGGTCGCCAGAGCGCGACGAGGAAGCGTTGTGTTGGCAAATAGGATAAGCATCACGCATTGTCTCCTATGCTGCCAGCCCAACTATTCCTCCTTGATTTACATATTCTGACCGCCACAGTCATGTATAGGCGACAAAACAAAATGTGCCGAGCGAGCTAGGGTGGCGACTGGGTGATAGATTTGTAAAGGAAATTCGGAGCTTGGCCCCAAGGGCACGCTTTTTCTGTATTGACGTGGCGATCAAAAGGTTAAAAGAGATCGGGGTTCTCTGAGTTTGTTTCGGTGTTTCTTCTCAGAGGTTTCCTGACTGAGGAGTCAGGAAATTAAATATAAAACAAAAAAAAAGATCTTTTACAGCCAGTTTGAAGCGTAGTTGAAGCGGCGGTAGCCTAATAGCTAGGGCGTCAGACTTGTGATCATGTGGTTGCCGGTTCGAAACCCACCCATTGCACTACCGACGTGATACTCGTAACACAAGCATTTAGCTTAGCACGAGAGGTTAGAATATTTTTAGCCAAAAAAATCACTTATTTTTTACAGATTGGCGCTTTCTGTACAGGACCTGTCATGTTCTTATTCCCTCCATTCATCGAACTGCTGGTAGATTGGGAATACCCTGGCCTAGGCCGATTTAAATGGCGCCTCATCAAATATATTGCCCTGTTAGTATTTGGATTGACAACATTTTTTGGTGGCACCTTTTTTAATAGCTACGGTTTGTATTTGGAAACTTTCGTTTATTCGCAAAATTCGTCATCAAGATCCTAAAGGTGAAAGACATATTGTTATAATTAGATTATATGTACTGTAGTTTTATTGATGAACTAGATTTATCTTTCTTTCAAGTCTATTAAAGATAAAATTATAAAAATCATGTGTGTACGTTTATTTATCATGTGTGTACGCTTTATTTTGAAGCGGCGGTAGCCTAATGGCTAGGGTGTCGGACTTGCGATCATGTAGTTGCAGATTCGAAACCCACGATACACGTGCACATACCGACGTGAATAGTGGGTTGCACTACCGATGTGAACCCACTCGTAACACAAGCATTTAGCTTAGCACGAGGGGTTAACAAGAATTCGAGTAATGAGCGACCCACATTGCTTGTAAAAAAATTATATCATCAGAGTGAATGAACTGAATCAAATTAATTTGAATTATTGCCAGCCTATTACCATTCATTCAAAGATTCTATATTAGTACGCATCTGCCTAACCCTTCGGGGAATACAGGCATGATGGTATGTTATATTATGTATAAACTAACTAGGCTGAAGGCAACACTGAGAGAGTTGAGTAGAAACAAATAGCTAAAATACCTTATTAATTGATAAACTGATAACCTATAAATATAAATAACTTACATATACTTCAATAACTTAATCTAATTTCAATACAATCTAACAGAGCAACTATTTCACACGAAATCCGAAGTAAAAAGAGAGCGAGCCGTTGGTGTCCAGTCTTATTATCTTCTCGTACTGACAGTAGCTAGGTAACTGCTCACGGTCGTCCGGTAGGAGGCGCTGGGGTGGCTGCTACCGGTCATTGGGTTGCCAACATATGAGTTATCATATCGTATTTCGATACCGTTAATCTAGGTTCCTACTCTACCATTTCGTCAAAAATACTTCACTGGAAATAAATGTAAGCAAATGCAATTCTTGATAACTTATAAAGATAAGTTTAGAAAGATTTTTCGGCCGTTTATATCTAGTAAAGTAGTAATAGACGAAATAGTACAGTAGGAACCTAGATTAATGGTATCCGAATCAGAATAATAAGACAATTTGATAAAATATTGTTTGGATTACGATTTATTTTATTATTACGATTTTGTGGGTAATTCAGGCTCCGCCGTGTGTTTTAGACGTGGATCCACGTTTGAAATTTTTACCCTCGTGTGCCTAAGCGTGGATCCACGTCCAAACCTAACAAACTTTTAAAAACGATTTTGTTCACTATTCTTTGGACTTTTGGGTCTACTTTCTTTTGCATCGAATGTGTACTGAATGAATCTGTCACGGGCGGCCATTAGACTGAATGAATACAAAGGAACGCTGGCCGCTTCCTCGCGCCATTTCATTTCGGCCGTGCATACGACGGTAATTATTACGAGCGTGGGTCAATCACACGAAAGGTATTTTATGAGATAATATTTTCTAGTAAAAGTTGACGCTACGTGTATGAAAATGCTATAAAATGTGAGTTCAGCTTTTTTTTATTCTTTCCATTCTATTGAAAAGATAAATTCAGTTTAAAAAACAGTTTATTTATTTCGTATTTGCTCCAGGCATATACCTGGACTGAAACTGCAATATAATGGCCAAAGTGGTTGGACCTTCACTGATTTCAAAACCATTCGCCATCTGCAATAAACACCAGCATTTTATGACATAATATTTTCTAGTAAAAATACGAAAACCCTATAAAATGTGAGTTAAGCTTTTTTTAATCATTCGCTTAACCATCAGTTCGCCTGATGATGAGCGATACTAGGATCTACGATAGAGCGCGCTTGCCTAGAATATGCACAATAAAATTTAAAGAATTTTAGTTACGTGTATACCTATGGCTATCAAGCCTGACGTAGACCGGTCCACTGACTGTCCCATTGAGAGCGATGTCCGACCATAACCGCTCTGCTACCGCTGCAGTCCTGGGCCATAGGTGATAGTCCAGGTTACCTGTTCAAAACACAGATCATTGGAGGCGTGGGACTATTGATACATAAATAATATAACACATACCATCAGGCCTGTATTCCTCGAAGGGTTAAGCAGGATTATACTAATGTACACCCACAGTTCGCCGGTATGTTTAGGTCCCATGTAGATAATAGTGGGTGAGCCTATTGCCATTAACCAAACACAGATTCCAAACTTCATAAATATAACCTATGTGTTATGCCAGACTATAATCTATCTCTGTGTCAAATTTCATCCAGATCCGTTCAGCCGTTCTGGCGTGAAAGAATAACAAATATCCATACATCCATACTCACAAACTTTCACGATTATAATATTAGTAAGGATTTCCATCGGATTTGATTTACAGCACTTGACAGTTTGTAACTGTCATCTTATAGTCAAGCATTTTATCTGTAAATTATCGTTATCGACATCGATATATATATTACATCTTATTTAGCATGGAACTTACATATTATCGTTCCGACAAATTTATCGATTGTTACTTCGAAGTTGTATGGTGACGTTTCGGATAAAATTATCGATTGTTGACCTACTATAGTGTATCTCTAAAGGTTTAGACAGAGATGGACACTCACAGTTCGCCAGCATCTTTCAAGCCCCATTAAATACCCTAGCAATATTGCCATCATCCGGATGCAAATTCAGACTAACATCTGCTGTTCGGAATTTAGTAAAAAATTCATGAAACTCGCGTGCTTTATTAATCTATCGAATGATTCTTCAAGTACCACTAAGTTGGTGTCTCATGTCTCTGTGCAATTGACGGGAAGGCAGAATGCGATCAAAGTTTTTGAGGGATAGATGTCCTGTTTCTCGGCGGGGCATCTATCCTAAACGTAATTTACATGGATTAGGCAAAGATCCCATGTCCTAAAATATAGAGGTCCGCAAAATTGCTAATACTCTGGACATATTCAAGGTAGATAAAAACCATCTTGCTTTTTGTACTGAAAGATATAGTGTGATCTATCCCGGTTTTACATTATCACTGTCTCGACCTGGTAATGTAGGCCATTAATGAGCCTAAGCCTTACCAGTATCCACTAGGTCAGTCCATAGGATAGCCTCCCCTCCCTCGATGGTAAATACTTCGATGTTCCTCCAAGACTTCCACGAGTACATGTCTTGCCATGTCCTGCAAATAGAGATGATTCAGGAGATCATATTCTGGTAATTAAATGTTTAAAATAGCTATATTAGTGATGTCTTTGGGTATAAGAACTCCATTTCTTCGTGGAAAGGATCGCGGGAAGGATATAATACACCACCTTAACTAGTATACTGCCCTGCTAAGGAATAAATTTGTTATCATTCGATATTTCTAACGACCTCAATAGATATTGTCACCTTTTTTATACCACTAAGGTGGCAAACAAGCATACGGCTCACCTGATTATAAGCGGTTACCGTAGCTAACACCAGGGGTATCGCTCGCGCGTTGCCGACTCTGTAAATCAAGGAGGAATAGTTGGGCTGGCAGCAAAGGAGACAATAGCGAGATGCTTATCCCATCTGCTAACACTACGCTTCCTTCCGGAGCTCTGGCGACCTTGCTCACCGTTAGGAACACAACATAGCAATGTTATTTGACAACAATTTTCTGCATGGTGGAGGTACTTCTCCAGTTAGGCAGCTCCAATTGTAAGTGAAATTAGTCGATTCTCTTTGTGTTGTCCCGACTGACCTGTCCTAACTGGCGCCACGCATGCATCTGTAATTGTGTAGCTCAACCATTATTAGGAGCTCAAAGACCCATTGTTGTGCTAGTTAAATAAAAAAATGCCCCTGTAAAATGAAAGAGCCTCTTTTAGAAAGAGAAAATTGTCCACTTACCTGTACTTCCGACACCTCTGTTTCTTAATATCACAGGACAAGTCCCATCTGCTAGAATGTATGACTTTGTATCTGCTTAAAAACTGATCAGATGGGTTTGGCTGCCATTCTGTGAGTTGGACTCCAAACCTAGAAAATAGTCTTTGTTAATACTGCTTCATTAGCCTAGTGATCCTCAGCGCGACTGCTACGCTAGAGATCCTAGGTTCGATTCCCAGATCGAGCGAAGTGTTATTGGGTTTTTTAATAAAATTCTCAGTAGCAGCTCGGAGTTTGAGATTAATTTGTGCTCTGTTAATAGCAATAGGCTCGCCTCCTATTACATAGGACCTAAAACATACCGGCGTACCACAGTTCGTCTCTGTCCCCTTCGGGGAATACAGGCGTGATGGTATGTGTTATGTTTTAATACGTTTGCAAAGCTCAATTACTTCCAAAGCTAAACTTCTTTCTTTTTGTTTATAACGACGGTTTCGCTCGCCTCCCAAAAATACTATTTACTAAAAAGAGATATAGCGCCGAAGTCCTTCGTCAATATACAATCTATCGCCTTGCCAAATTTTATCGAACTCTGTTTAGTGGTTTAAGCAGACACACAGAGTTATTTGCATATTTGTAATATTTAAGGATATGGAAATAATATACAATCAGGCTGTGGAATGAGCTACCTGCCGAGATTTTCCCCAAAGACTACAGCTTCCTACAGCTCCTTCAAAAAAGGAGTGAAAGGTTTTTACAGGGTCTCTGGTATTGCAAACGTCCATAGACTACGGTAACTGCTTACCATCAGGCGGGCCATAAGCTTGTTTGCCACCTCCATGGTATAAAAATAAATATGGTGACAATTCTTTACCTGTCCCAAGACCTGGCTTCAAAATCCTTCGCCAAATGCGTCGTATACCAAATAATAGGCAATTTTGGCAGGAATCCTTTATTAGCCAGCCTCAGCCTTTCCAATGCCTTATCCAAAAACCCTTCCCTTTCCTCTATCAGATAAAAGCAATTAGCCAAAGAAAATACACTGTCACTTAAGTGGAAAACATCTTCAATCTTTGTCATTTCTAGAATTTCCGTGTAAATAATTTGGAGAATATCAAAGACTGAATCGCGAATGCCTAACCTCAGGCACAAAACATTGTTGCAAGTGAAATTCTTATTCTTAGTTGGGCAAGTTGCTTCTGGAACCCAAGACCAGGCTCTCCCCACAGGTCCTGGAGCTGCTACTTCTAACAAAACCCTGATACCACGAATCCCGGCCCGTTTCACCACAGCCCTGACATCATCTTTTGTATAAACCATAGATCTGTCATAAGCCCCGTATTCGAAAAGTTGTGGGATTGCTGGCAAATATAATGAGAAGCTGGTCACGTCTGAAATTCTCCAGTGGAAAGTATTGAGCTTAACCGTCGCCATAGCATCTATAGTTCTCATGATGTCTGGAACTGGTATGAAGTTCCTTCCTGTGTCTATCATTAGGCCTCTGTATTTGTAGCTTGGAGCATCTTTGATGACGATGTTAGATAAGGTAATCAGGTACCCAGTAGTTTGGTCTAGCATAATCAATTGGCTTAGTGTTTCCAGCGCATGTCTCATACCACAGAACGATGCTGAAAGCAATTTTATGCTAACTTGGCTATTAACAGTATCAATTTTAATTGTGTAAGATTCTTCTGTATCTAGTCTGATTCGCGGGTCTGGATCTGTTTCCACATCCATCTGTATGTACATCTTCTTGATCGCCATGTCTCTTGTGAGATTTTCTTTCCTGGCTTCCATTGTATACCTTTCTAGTTTCGCTAAGTCTCCTAGGAAGAGTTTGAAGGCTTCTGCGAGATACAGATGAACAGCTTCCGATGGTACTGATTGGAATTTGTATTCCAGTCTATTTGTAGCTAGTGAAACTACCTTTTTACTGTAATATGTGTATCCTATAGGGTATGGCCATAGTTGTGGTCCCATGCATTGTAAAATACATCTGCTCAGTGACGTGTATACAGTTGCTGATGTCGGCTCAAACAGTTTTTCACAGAGACCTTTTTTGCAAATATAAGAATTGAGCTTAAATACCCTGGAAAAACAGTGTTTATGAGGATGACGGGATCACGGTTAATTGGCAGGTAGGTGGCAACCGCTTTAAGTCCACTTTTACCATGCGTACCACTGAAATGTGGAATGCTCTTCCTGAGTGGGTGTTCCCCGATAGATATAATTTGGATGTCTCTATATCACAAGTAAATCGGGATCTTCTAAGCAAGCGCGCTCCATCGTAGATCGCAGTGTCGCTTAACATCGCGAACTGGCGGTCAAGCGTAAGCCTATCAAGTATAAAAAAAAATGATTGACAAATTAGGTCAGCTGTGCCCCACAGTCATTATTAGTATTTAGTCTAGTCTCTTAGAGTTCATCGTACAATTAACTATAAATATATAACTGACAGCAACACCTCTATTGCCAAGATGTCATTACTGTAAGCTTTTTTTATTAATAGTAACATGTTTATCATGCTGTGCGATTACGTTGGGGTGTCGGTCGGTGCGATACCTGCTGTTATTTTTCTGTTTATGTACATGTTTTGACTGATACCTGTTGTAATTGCCTTATGAAATAAATAAATAAATAACTACTTTATGTACATTTTAAGGTGACATTGTAAGGGGACAGATGCTAGCGATTGTCATGCGCGTGAGCGCCTAGTAGGACTTTTCCCCAAAAAATTCGCTAGAGGTTCAACCATTGCTAAAGACATCACGACATACCTCGCTTCCTGGCTCTGGCTCATTCTAAATTCCTCCATCTTGGAATCTGTAGAAAGCGTATCATCCTTTCTGTTCCACGGTATGGATGCCAGTATGGCTATGACCACTACCAGCATTAGTGCCACTGCCAGGAACAAATACACTTTCCAGGTGAACTTGAATTCCTTTAACCTGAAAAAGGGGGTTTTCTAAAGATGGTAAAACTCCGCATATACATAGCTTCTCTAGTGGAGACCACGCACCAGAAAACGCAATGTGAAACGATCTCCAATGAGATGTACAGGCGACCTCGTAAAAATCTCTGGGAGTCGTTGAGTGCAGGCGGCACACAACGGGCAGGCTTTTGTTCAGCCGTGGCCCTCTTTTGCTGATAGATGATGAGGCACTCACCTATGATTTTTCGCAATCATGTGCGTATTATTAACATAATTTATTATCACTTGCTTAAACGGTGAAGGAAAAAATAGTGAGAAGCTTGTGATGACTTGTGAAGTCTTCCAATCTCCACTAAGTTGGTGTAAAAAACCCGTGTTCAGTAGTCGTCTCAACATTTGCCCTTGTCTGCCAGTGGGAGCAGTAGTATACTTCAGTTTTTTAGTGCTTTCCAGCCACCATTGTAACTTAGATGAATATAATATATGTACACCAGTTTTTTTATGGTATGGTAGGGGCCAATCGAGCAGACGAATCGCCTGATGGTAAGCGATTACCGCTGCCTAAGGACACCCGCAACACCAGAGGAGTCACAAGTGCGTTGCGTATCCTCACTCACTCTGAGCGAAATACAACGTAAGCATTGTTTGACGCCGGTTTTCTGTGAGGCCGTGGTATCACTCTAATCAAACCTGCCCATTCGTGCCGGAGCATGGCTCTCCCATGGATATGCCAGGGTGAAAGAATCCTTGGAACCCACGATAGAAAACCCCATCTTCGTTTGTCTTGATCTTGCATATATTTGGCGTTTCCATCATCGCAGTGGTATATGGAGCTGCCTGGGTCACCGCAACAGGGTCCGGTAGGGCTGCATCTGGTGCAAGCGCAGTCAGGTTGGCAACGAGGTTCTGCAGATAAGCAAAAAGGAACCTTATTGTATTGCCGTAGTGCAACTAATACTATAAACCCGGGTTTATAGTAAATCAATTTACTATCGTAGTAAGCCAATAGTAAACCAAAATTAATGCTGACCAACGTGTGCCCGTGTTGGCACGTTGCAGCATTAATTTTTCCATCTTAATTTACAACTTCAGTGGATTTTCAATATATTTCTTTCATACACACTTTGTCCTGAAAATTACGAACACAACAAAAAGAGAATCAGCCAAATCAATTGAACCATTCTCAAGTGATGATCAGTTATGACATGTGCCATTTGACTTTTATGTAGGTATATAGAAGATGTGAAACTTTATGTTTTGATGTTTGTTATTCAATCACGCAAAAACAGTCGAACAGATTTCAATGAAATTTGGTACATAGATAGTTTATAATCTAGACTAATACATGGGATATCTCTTTTTGTCTAGGTTAGACCCAAAAGACCAAAGTCACGGGCAAAAGCTGGTATTAAATAAATTAAATACTGTACTTTAAAATTGACTTCATCAATTTACTTCATAAAATTATCTATGTGAACTATAGCCAACCTCTCTGATTCTGAGAAAACTTATTATCTCCTTTCAGAATCAGAGAGGTTATACGTGCTCATCCAAGCAAGTCAGACATTTTCTCGCCTCTTACAAGATGACTATCCGAATGGCAATGAGGAACTATATTCTTAACCGTCCCTAGATGGCATTAATACTAAAATAGCTACCAAAAATTTAAAACTATAGACTTACTCAATTCAACAGAATCTGTCTCCATTTTCATCGCAACCTGTTCAACAACTTGAACCGTAGGAGTAGCATCATACGTTTCCTTTTCTTTTAAATCAGATTTTGATAAGTAATTAATTTCGTAATCAAGTTCTGAATACGTTGAAGTATCAGTTATTACTGAAGGTAAGACAGTAACTGATGATTTGAACTTTAGAGCGTTTAGTTTCTTCTTTATGCTGTCCGTTGGTGATGCGTCAGATGCCATGGAGTTAGCGGAAGGTTTATCGGGGGATATTGGTGGTGGAGATTCGTTATCGTCTGAATCGCCTTCCACCATTTCCATTTTCGGTGGTGCATGAGAGTCTTCTTTCTTTTTTTTAGAGGACTTGTGTGGTGGTTTAACTAAGTCACAGGCATCTGTAATATACATATATACATATTTTCATGCCTGTCTCTCATTGAGGTAGGCAGGGACTATAGATTTCCACTTGGCACACCACTTTCGCTTTATCTAGGTTAATAAACGTAGATGAAGCGAAAGTGGTGTGCTTTAGGGCTTTACGACTTTAGGCTCCCAACTTGACCTTTCTTGAGAACGTCCACGTAACCCAACAAAATTGTGGACGTTCATATTTTAAGGAATATTTCAGTAAATGTTTTTTTTTATCATGGGATAGGAGGGCAAACGAGCGGACGGATCGCCTGATGGTAAGCGATTACCGTCGCCCATGGATACCCGTAACACCATAGGAGTCACAAGTGCGTTGCTGACCTTTTAAAAAGGGATTGGGCCTCCGGTAACCTCACTCACTCGATGAAACACAACGTTTGTTTGACGCCGGTTTTCTGTGAGGCCGTGGTATCACTCCGGTCGAGCCGGCCCATTCGTGCCGAAGCATGGCTCTCTCTTTTGAAGACATTTTTATAATCAGAATTTCAGTAAGTACTAGATAGCTCTGGACTATCGTAGACAAACGAAGAAACAAACCTTTAATGGCGCATTCAATATTATTCGCAGTCACTTCCATTTCATTAAGTCTCTCACAGAACTTTAATATCATTTCTTGCTCATGCTTTTCGAGTTTGAGACAAATATCATTATCCACTACCCCACTGGTGGAGCTCATGCAGCAGTGGAACAGCAGTATAGTATGCATGATATACACTTTTTTCGGTATATCCTTCATTTCCCAGAAGTACCTAGACAAGATAAACTTATTAGGAAAAGATATTTTCTTCCTCACTGCCATTTAGATAGGCATCTCGTAAAAGGCGAGAAAATATCTGACTTGCTCGGTGGTAGGGCCTCTTGTGGTCTGACTGGCTGGCGACCACCGTTAGTCGGAGTCTCTAGTAAAGCACCTTGGTGTCTTCCGAATTTTGCCCGGTTGCTGCGGCTCTGGCAGTCTATAAGTCCGTAGGGGCTCTTAAGGCTCGGCAACGCATCAGCAACTCCTCTCGTGTGGCAAGTGTCCATGGGTGGCGATGTCTACTTACCATCAGGTGACTGAAAGTAACTCTTATCAGTTACCTTTTCAGCCTTAAACTGATTTAATTCTTTGGTAGGATGGCAGATTGCAGCCTAAAGTACGAAAAAGCTACCCTTTGCCTCAAAAATATTATAAATGTGAAAGTAACTGTCCCTATGTTTCTTACGTTTTCAAGCTTACCCAATTTTGTTGAATTTTGGAAAAGAGATAGATTAGAAATAGCCTTTTTCCTCCTTCGTTTACAAACAAATTCTCACATACACAAACTAGGAACAGCTACTGTAGGACATACAAATATATTGTTCCGTCGAATCCGTAACCCGTGGCACAGAAGCCGATCGCTCAGCCGCTGCGCCAAACGTATCGTCTTATCTCAAAAAGTCCTTTTACAATGCAAGAAATAGCAAGTAAGATATTAAACCAATATTCACGTACCTGAGTCTTAATATTGGGTACTTATACCTGATGAAAGTCTCAATATCATCATTAAAGAGAATAGTTCTGTCCACATCATCAATGCAAATGTCTTGTCCATACTTATCAACAATTTCTACTAGACTCCTGGCATTCAACTCCCTCACCGGGGTTAAAGGCAGAACACAGTTGTTCAGCTGTAGTAGAAAATAATGGTTTAATGACAGCCGATTTACGTGGGAGAGCCATGCTTCGGCACGAACGGGCCGGCTCGACCGGAGTGATACCATGGCCTCACAGAAAACCGGCGTTAAACAACGCTTACGTTGTGTTCCGCCGAGTAAGTGAGGTTACCAGAGGCCCAATCCCCTTTTAAAAGGTCGGCATTGCACTTGTGACTCCTATGGTGTTTTACGTGTCCATGGGCGGCGGTAATTGCTTACTATCAGGCGTCAGCTCGTTTGCCCTCCTATTCCATAAAAAAAAGCCACTGAGTGTGTGAGGGTTCGATTCTCATGCCGAGCAGTGTTATTGGTTTTTTTTTGTAAAATTTTCTGTAGAGGTTAGAATTTGTGGGTGGTGTGGAATAGTCACAGTCACCTATGTGTATACGAAGAAAAAAATTAATCTGCATGGGACTTAAAATCCACCCTGGCAAACTGTTGGTGTACATTTCTATGACTGCCTAACCATTTGGGAAATACGAGCGTGATGTACAACCACAGGTCACTGGTATATATATATAGTGACCCTATTGCCATTAGCTAGGAACAAATCCAACTTCGAACTGCTATGTGGTATATGCTACTGCTACGCAAATGTTCTACTGATCTGGCATCGTCGTGTGCTAAATTATGGTCGAGGTACCCAATGACTGATGCATGCGTGCCGTCAGATGGGACTGGTCTACTCAAAGCCACTATGGCACTTTCTTCAAGAGACCATTTCAGACATTATCTTGCATTGTAACTCACATATTTGCCACTAAGTACTATGTCTGGACTATAAAAGAGATCATGATTCTCTGATCTGTCTGGTATATCAAACCAGAAGACGCAGGTTCGAATCCTGCCCGCGATTGAATTTTTTCCTTTACTAGAAAATAACTTAATAATCTTAGCATGGAAAATGCAAAAAAAAAACACAAAAAGATGATTCTCTGAGTTTGTTTCGGTGTTTCTTCTCAGAGATCGTCACGCTTAGGACCACTAGGCTAATGAGAAACTTTTATAAATTGTAACGGTGTCTTTAAAAGATTTATTTATAAAAATAAATAGGTCAGGTGCGTGCACTCGCAGCGGCGTGTATGTATGAGAAGATGTATGAATGTGGAAGAATCAAAAGAAGTATGCAAGAATGGTAGCAAGTGGCAGTCTATACTTTCTGCCTACCCCTGTGGGAGAAAGGCGTGAGTGTATGCATGTATGTATGCCTATTTTTAACTATATAATGTCATTGTATGTTGGTATAGGTATACATATATATATAGGTATCTATCGTTTATCAATTACCCAGTGCAACAAAAGATCCGTCCATCTTTTCTCAATGATTTCTAACTTACAATCGGAACACGACGTGTCTTCTGAATACATAATTAGAAAAACAATAATCTTTTATGAAAAATTCTTGAAATAATCAATGCAATCTTGCCCTTTGTAAAACCTCAAAAAGTGACGCTGTCACTGTCAAAATGCTGGTGAAATGGAATAGTGACAGAAGAAAGGAGATTATTATCAGTATTGAATCTCCTTTGATGTCTCCATGTGTTATGCTCTGCCGCAGAACGTTATTACTACTGCCTATTGCGTATGTGTTATAGCAAATGTTGCGTACGTATTATTGTAGCTAAAATAAAATAACAAGGCGTTTTACATTTTAGTAAAACATAAACCATTATGAGTCCGGCGGACCGAATTTCTTTTACAAACGTAATACCGAAATAAATCGTAATTCAAACACAATTTATCTGTTATTATTCTGATTCCGATACCGTTAATCTAGGTTCCTACGTTACCATTTCATCCAAAATACTTCACTGGAAATAAATGCAAGCGAATGCAATTTTTTATAACTTTACCAAGTTTGGATCGTTTTTTCGGTATTTTATTTCCAGTGAAGTGGTATTAGACGAAATAGTATCGAACCTAGATTAACGGTATCCAAATCTGAATAATAACATAATTTGATAGAATATTGTCTAGATTACGATTTATTTCGGTATTACGTTTTTGTGGGCAATTCAAGCCCCGCCGGCCCCCTAAACTCTCTGTACGTATATTCAAAAAACCGGACAAGTGCGAGTTGGACTCGGCCAACGAGGGTTCGTCTAAAAATTTGTAGGTTCATATTATAATTAAATTGCCAAATTTCATAGTTCTAGGTCAACGGAAAATATTCTATAAATATTGATTCCCTTGAGTGTCGAAATAAACATTATTTGCGGCATAAACGGCCGTATCTTTTTTTACGTTAACTTAGAAGTTTCATTTTTTCACAGCTTCAAGGGACTGTAGACCTGAGTTATTAGGTTGATGATATGTTAATTAGGTTCCACGTAATAGGAGGCGACCGTATTGCCATTAACCGGGCACAAACTCCAAGCTGCTACCGAGAATTTCATAGAAAAATCAAATAACACTTTGCTCGACCTGGGAATCGAACTCAAAACCTCAAGCATATCAGTCGCGCTCAGGACCTCTAGACTAATGAGGCAATAAGATTTTAAATATGTAATTAAATCTTTTTAGATAGATTATTTGGTGTTTTGTTATTTTGTAAGATATGATGTGCGTTGACCTTTTGTGTCTTTCTTACTGATAATTATTGTAGTCACAGCATATTTTTAGGGATCCGTACTTTGAAATATATTTTCTAGTATCATGGTCACATTATTAGTATATTTTTATTTCAAATAAAATCTAAAGACTATCTCCGTCAAAAATGTCTGATTTTTTCTTTTTTTTAAAGTTACTTGCAATGTGGGTCGCACATTACTAGTATTCTTGTCAACCTCCAACAGATTTCAGACATACTTAAGTATGTATTTAATTTGCTTTTTTCTTTTTTTTTCTTCTTTTTTCTGTTTAAAAAAAAAACGTTGCCCCACACTAGAATTTTCTCCTGTATCGTGGGTGCACAAATTCTCACATAAACGCCCAGACCCGGAACAACTACCTGTAGGTCGTACAAATATTTGCTCCGTGTGGGGATCGAACCCACAACACGTTGCACAGAAGCCGATCGCTCAGCCGCTACGCCAAACGTGTCGTCGTCTTTTAATGTACTAACCTAACTTTAAGCTGACAATATTTATAAAATGCCAATAACGATGTACGGAACCCTCAGTGATCGATTCCTACTCACACTTGGCCGGTTTTCTTTGCAAAATAGTGCACATACATTGCCTCATATCGCACTATATGCATGTTTTGTTTGACATACATACAATGTTGCAATAACCCTTTCAGCAGTTTTTACATATGCATGATTTTGCAACTGCTTAATTTGTTTTAATTATTAATATTGGAAACGGGAATGTTTGTGAGGATGTATGGATGTTTTGGGGGTACACAGTCACCCCCAAAACATCCATACATCCAGGGTGATAATTGAATGTCCGAAGATTGTGTAACGTAACGGAGAATAAAAAATTTAAGTCTTGCGATGGGATCTAATCACTTTATTTTTGACTAGCTTTTGCCAGCGACTTCGTCCGCGTGGAATAGTTACTTTGTTCCCTAGTTCTTCGCCCGTGGTTTCACCAGCGTTGCCCCGTTCCTAAGGGTTGTAGCGTGATGATATATACATTGATAGCTTGACACCTTTCCCATGAATCACTCATTTTCCCAACATTTCCCTTCACTGCTCTGCTCCTATTGATCGTAGCGTGATGAAAAGTATACTATAACCTGTGGTTTGGGCTGTGCGTTGATAGATCACTATGTCAGTCAGTCAGTCACCTAACGTAAGAGTAGACAAATATAATTAGAAAGCTCCGAACTGCTAAGCTACCGGGAGTTACACGTGTTATTGTGAGTCAACCATAAAAGATAGACGTTTGCTGTCGTGGAATATTTTTTATATAATTTTAAGGAGAAAATTTCCGTCATACATGATTTCTGTGTAGCTTTAACCATTAAGGCTGCACACGCGACGGAAGCTTAAAAAATGGAGTAAGTTCTCCTGTTTTCCCAACATTTTCCTTCACTGCTCTGCTCCTATTGATCGTAGCGTGATGAAAAGTATACTATAACCTGCCCAGGAGTATGAAGAACAATTGTACCAAGTTTCGTTGAAATCCGTCGAGTAGTTTTTGTTTCTATAACGAACATACAGACAGACAGACAGACAGACAGACAGACAGACAGACAGACAGACCGACAGACAGACAGACAAAAATTTTACTGATTGCATTTTTGGCATCAGTATCGATCACTAATCACCCGCTGATAGTTATTTTGGAAATATATTTCATGTACAGAATTGACCTCTCTACAGATTTATTATAAGTATAGATAGATTATGGAAACACAGTCGAACAGAGCTTCACCTTGCATAATATATTTTGCTCGAATGCCATCATTTAAGCCAAGTACCCTGCCTTTTATACAATTCTAAGAACGGAAATTAGGTTATGTCAATTACAAATTAAGTATACTTTTATGCCTGGTTGATCCATTAAAATAAATAATTGTGATGAGAATACTTAAAATAATACATAATGATCTGTTAAGCTATATAACACTGAATATTCAACCATTATTTTAAATAACGGAACGAAGGATCGTTTCTGATTATTATACGTGTGTGGGTACATTTTTTTTTTATGTGATAGGAGGGCAAACGAGCAGACGGATCACCTGATGGTAAGCGATTACCGCCGCCCATGGGCACCCGCAACACCAGAGGCGTTACAAGTGCGTTGCCGACCTTTTAAAAGAGGATTGGGCCTCCGGTAACCTCACTCACTCGGCGAAACACAACGTAAGTGTTGTTTAACGCCGGTTTTCTGTGAGGCCGTGGTATCACTCCGGTCGAGCCGGCCCATTCGTGCCGAAGCATGGCTCTCCCACGTGAAGAGATTCGTACATTAACCGATTATAATTTAAATAGTAGACAACTAACTGGCTTATGCATAAGTTAGCATAATATGCAGATACACCATTGATATTTGCTAACAGTAATTGATATTTGCTAAGTAACGATGAAATATTTAATTGACTCCAATTTCTTACAATGCGTGTCGTCAGTAGTGCATCTACTGCTCCTAGAACAACTAAAGTTAAAGCGCAATACAAGTTCTCACTAGTCAAAACATATGCGTGAGCATTGTCACTAGTTACTCTTTCACGCCAAAACGCCTAAACAAATCTGGATAAAATTGTCACAAATTGGCACAGAAATATAGTCTGGAATAATACAAAGGCTATTTTTTATCTAGTTCAGATCCAATTCTGAAGTCCACGCAGATAAAATCAAGGGCTAGTAAATTTGAATGAAACGTTTTTTTTTTACTGGAATGTGTTTCCGTACGAATTTGTAGGTGCTTTATACTTAATTACCAATGTATAGTTTTCAGATTGTCCCTTATACCTGTAGTAGACAGTAGAAAACAGTATTACTTGCCAAATTTAAAGCTACTTTAAAATCTATCTTCTATACTTATAATAAATCTGTAGAGAGGTCAATTCTGTACATGAAATATATTTCCAAAATATACTTATAATAAATCTGTAGAGAGGTCAATTCTGTACATGAAATATATTTCCAAAATAACTATCAGCGGGTGATTAGTGATCGATACTGACGCCAAAAATGCAATCAGTAAAATTTTTGTCTGTCTGTCTGTCTGTCTGTCTGTCTGTATGTTCGTTATAGAAACAAAAACCACTCGACGGATTTCAACGAAACTTGGTACAATTGTTCTTCATACTCCTGGGCAGGTTATAGTATACTTTTCATCACGCTACGATCAATAGGAGCGGAGCACAATTAAAAAATGTTGCAAAAACGGGAAAATTATTTGATTATTTTGTTCTGGGAAGTGACATGGGTCGTTGATAAAGCGGGCGTAGCCGCTGGCGGAAGCTAGTACTTATAAATAAATTTTGATTCCCTTGAGTGTCGAAATATACGTGTTTTGCGGCATAAATGGCATAAATCCTTTTTTTACGTTAACTTAAAAGTTTGATTTTTTCACAGTTTCAAGGGACTGTAGACCTGAGTGACCTGAGTATATGATTTTAATTTCAACTAGATATCTCTACGCGTTCCCGAGATAAAGGGTCTTGACAGACAGACGGACGGACGGACGGGCAACAAAGTCATCATATAAGGGTTCCGTTTTTTCTTTTTGAGGTACGGAATCCTAAAAACAAATGGTAAGTTTCCACCTTAAACGGAGATATAGACACCGGAAAAAAACAACACACAATTTGAAGATAAAATATTTATCTTAGGTTATGTTACGGACCGCTTTAAGCTCTTCGCCCACGAAAGTATCTACAATGTGCTCTACTAAGCTTTATTTACTTTCGTGAATATTTAATGTTTATTCTTTTTTTATTGATTAAGTCGGCAAACGAGCTGAGCTCCCTGGGGTTCTACTTACGTGCAAAAGTCAAAACACACACCAAGGTGATTTACGACAGACTCCGACGTAAGGGTGGTCGCCAGCCAGTCGCCAGTTTCGTGTCGTAATTTTTAGACAGACAGACAGACAAGAAATCTAAAAAAAAATGGTTTGGCCTCTATTGCTGTAAAGATCCCCATAAGACTTTTTCTTTTTTTTATACCACTAATGTTGCAAACAAGCATTTACCGTAACCTATGAACGCGTGTAACACCAGGGGTTATCACTCGCGTGTTGCCGACCCTGTAAATTAAGGAGGAATAGTTGGGCTGGCAACATTGGAGACATGCTGCTATGCATGACAGTGACGGTAACAAAACACCACCGGTCCCCCATACTGCCAACACAACGCTTCCTCGCGAAGGTCTGACGACCTTGCTTACCGTTAGGAACACAACATAGCTCGGAGCAATGTTATTTGGCTACGATTTTCTGCAAGGTGGAGGTACTTCCCCAGTCGGGCAGTTCCAATTGTGAGTGGAATTATTCGAGTCCACTATGCCCCACCTCTCTATACTCTTGACCTCTCCCTCTCGATCTCTAGTCTCAATCTGCAACGTTCTTCTTTTAGCATTTTCCAACTATGTTGGGGTCGGCTTACCAGAATTTAGCAGGAATTATAAACCTTATACTGCTGGGCACGAGTCTCCTTTCAGAATGAAAGGGGTTAAGCCAGTGACGGACAATGTACAGCCCGGGGGCCAGCTAAGGCCCGCGAAAGGATTTAATCCGGCCCACCGACGGGCCTTCGAAATGTACGGTTTTTTTTTTACGTGGGAGAGCTATGCTTCGGCACGAATGGGCCGGCTCGACCAGAGTGATACCACGGCCTCACAGAAAACCGGCGTTAAACAACGCTTACGTTGTGTTTCGCCGAGTGAGTGAGGTTACCGGAGGCCCAATCCTCTTTTAAAAGATCGTCAACGCATTTGTTTGCTGGTCACTCCTCTGGTGTTGCGGGTGTCCATGGGCGACGGTAATCGCTTTCCATCAGGTTATCCGTCTGCTCGTTTGACCTCCTAGCCCATAAAAAAAAATTTAGACTAGCCAGCTAGACTAGCCGCGTAGGTGTCTAACTCTTCTCGGGAACTTACATGGTTCTAGTAATGTACGAGATAAAGAAAATGTTTTAAATGTCCCGAGCCAATACTATGCCCACATGCAGTTCAAAATTTGCTAGCCGCGTAGTTTATTCAGTTGTGGATCGCGATGCGTGTAGAGCAAATGCATTTTTGCTTTAATTCAGGCCGTCTTCTAAAATATCTATAAATTTTTGGCTCCCCAAGAGGAAAGTTTGCCCACCACTGAGTTAGGGTATAGATCACCACGCTGGCCTACTGCGGGTTGACAGACTTCGCACGCCGTCGAAAAACCAGGCATACAAGTTTCCTCACGATGTTTTCCTTAGCTGTTTAAGCGCGTGATAATTAAATAAACGCACATGACTTCGAAAATTCAGAAGTGCATGCCCTGGAGTCAATCTCAAGGCCTTTAGGAGTCCAATGGTCACTACAACTGACTACTAAGCATAACACAATTATTTCATAACATTACATATTGTTACAAAAACATACAAAACGATTATGTTAACGACAGTTTAATTTAACTTGCATGTAAAAGTACTTTTTAATTAAACAAATCATTTGCCCCCCTGTAGCTTAGAAAAACATTAAAATAATTAGTTTAAAGTTTTGGTCTAATATAATTGTTAATGCTTAAATAATTAGAAATAATTATACACCGATAACATTGATATTTATCAATTTAAGTAAGATATCCTTAGTGCTCATTAGCCTAGTGGGTTCGATTCCCAGGTCGAGCATAATATTATTGAGTTTTTCTATGAAATTCTCAGTATCAGCTTTTTTTATGGAATAGGGGGCAAACGAGCAGACGGATCGCCTGATGGTAAGAGGATACCGCCGCCTATGGACACCCGCAACACCAGAGGAGTCACAAGTGCGTTGCCGGCCTTTTAAAAGAGAGTACTTTCTTTTCTTGAAGGACCAATACGATCGATCGATACGATCAAGGTCGTATTGGTCCGGAAATACTGCAAGCGAAAGTTGCAGTATTTCCGGCAGGCAGAAAGTTTCTAGAGAATCGCACTGTTGTGAACTGCCAACCATCGAGATGATGGGGATGGACTGCTGCCGCGTAGAACGATGACATTTGTGGCCGGTTAATGGCAATAGACTCGCCCCCTATTACATGGGACCTAACGACCGAACTGTGTAGGTACACATTAGTGGTAGTAGAAATTATGCTCAATTTAATTGTATATATATATAGTGTCAGTAAAATGTATTAAACTCATTTTATAATAAGCTATTAATATTAAACTATAATATATTATTATTCAACTATTAGTACGCTTCTGCCTAACCCTATGGGGAGTACAGGCGTGATGTTATGTTATCCTAATCATAATCATCATAATCATATATATATTGCATTCATGTAGTAAAAAGGTGTTACATAAATATAAATGTTTCATACATGACCCTGCTAGGGCACAACAATATGTACTTATTTATAATCATTAGCATAAGTTTATAACATTAATTAATAATTTATTTCATCTAATATTTTTTATTATTTATCTATAAATGTAGTTTATACATTTTATAATAATCCAATTACGGCAGTGTTGTTTATATATATTTATAACATTATTTAATTATCTATTTTTAACATTTTATATATTACTAGCTTTTGCCAGCGACTTCGTCCGCGTGGAATAGTTACTTTGTTCCCTAGTTCTTCACCCGTGGTTTCACCTGCGTTGCCCCGTTCCTAAGGGTTGTAGCGTGATGTTTTATAGCTTGAAACCTTTCTCATGAATCACTAATTTTCCCAACATTTCCCTTCACTGCTCTGCTCCTATTGATCGTAGCGTGATGAAAAGTATACTATAACCTGCCCAGGAGTATGAAGAACAATTGTACCAAGTTTCGTTGAAATCCGTCGAGTGGTTTTTGTTTCTATAACGAACATACAGACAGACAGACAAAAATTTTACTGATTGCATTTTTGTCGTCAGTATCGATCTAATCACCCGCTGATAGTTATTTCGGAAATATATTTCATGTACAGAATTGACCTCTCTACAGATTTATTATAAGTATAGATAGATAATTAAAATACTTGCTAATTGAAATCATTATATTGGTAACATAAGTAGTAGTTATTTTATTAGTGTTGTGTCTGGTATAGGTGTGTTCAGTTTTGTGTGTTTGTCAAATGTAAATTGCATTCTTTCATCTATTTATTTATCATCAAAATATTCCTTTAGGGTGTAGTATGACTTTGATATAAGATATTTTTGTAGGCTATTTTTAAATTTATTGTCGTAATCTGTGTTTTTTCTTTCCTGAGTGAACAATGATAGCTTACTGATATGACCATACGAAGTCAAGTTGATAATTGATACCTGAGAATTTTGAAGTCGGTTAAAAAGAAAAAAAAATCTTGAAACATAACTAGATACCCATCAGAACAGCCACACCAACAAAAACACAAGAAAATGACCGCAGCCAACATTGTATAATAAAATTCTAAGAATTTTCACAGAACAATAGTTTCTCGGCCTCCAATTGCATGCCTTGGTAGGTCAACAGTCAGACTATTATATAATCTACCTGGCCGTCAAAACTAAACGCTAGTAAAAAGTGATTGTAAAAAAATGCATTGCAAAAAATATCGGTCAAGCTCAATGTTTAATTTTGGCGTTCGTTTTGTGTGATGATAAAACTGTAGGTATGGCTGCGAAAGGAGCATGGGTTGTCGCTTCAAAAAACATAAGGGTCTTGTAAAAAGAAAATTAGTTTTGACTGGCTGGCGACCACCCTTACGTCGGAGTCTGTTGTAAAGCACCTTTTTTATCGGATAGAGCGACAAATAACCAGACGGATCGCCTGATGGTAAGCGATTACCGCCGCCCATGGACACCCGCTACACCAGAGGAGTCACAAGTGCGTTGCCGGCCTTTTAAAAGGGGATCGGGCCTCCGGTAACCTCACTCACTCGGCGAAATATAACGGAAGCGTTGTTTCACGCCGGTTTTCTGTGAAGCCGGCCGAGTCACTCCGGTCGAGCCGACCCATTCGTGCCGAAGCATGGCTCTCCCACGTAACACTTCGTGTGTGTTTCGACTTTTGTGCGTGAGAGCCTGTTCCCCCTCTCGGTTGCTACAGCTCTGACAGTCTGCAGACCATAATATTCTAATTGCATTAGTTTTTACAATCATTCTATCTGAGACATTAATTAGAAATACAAAAAGCCTGACAACCAGTTTATCCATAAAAAAGAGGATTGACGAAAGAAATATACGTGTTGCGTATGGATGGAGTTGTTGAAAGGGGCCGACCTTGGCGAATATACCACAACCAAATTCAAAAAAGCCAGGATAATGGCGTTTTTAAATTTGGTTAAGCCATGTTTCGGCACGAAGGGGCCGGCTCGACCGGAGTGATACCACGTCCTCACAGAAAACCGGCGTCAAACAATACTTACGTTGTGTTTCGCCGAGTGAGTGAGGTTACCAGAGGCCCAATCCCCTTTTAAAAGGCGGGCAACGCACTTGTGACTCTTCTGGTGTTGCGGGTGTCCACAGGCAGCGGTAATCGCTTACCATCAGGCGATCCGTCTGCTCGATTATCACCCTATATCATAAAAAAAAATTAAAGGTGAAGGCTTGTACCTTCTTTCTTTCCCTGAAATAATTACAGAAGGATAATTAATATCTTCCGTTTTTAATGACGAATTCTTAATAAAATCTAAAGGAAAAATCTTTTAATTATCCATTAGCAACTCGTAGTTTTCCATAACGAGTAGAACTGTCAATGACAGTGAATAACTGGAAATATGAATAATGATTTTACGTGGGAAATTTGTCATGGATACTGATCAGATCAGGCGGGTAATTTCGGAGTACTATCAATTAAAACCACCCGTCCGTGAGTCATTTTTAACCAAAAATAATGTTATGTGCGAAACAGTTTCGAAAGTCGATGCCTTTGATTTGATCGAATCTTTTGATTTCGTCATTCCTCCGATTCTATTTCCTCCTTATTGTAGTCGGTTAAAAATGAAAATAACAAGTATCAATCTAATAAACGATATCATCGTCGAGGGAAGTAAACTTTTACTTGCAACTCAACTTTGAGTAAAACCACCTTCAAAAATATAAAAAAAATATATTACGTGCAAAACAATTTCGGAAGTCGGTGGCAAAAACAAAAGATCAACCAAATCGAAAGCACCGACTTCCGAAACTGTTTTTCACTTAACATTATTTTTTACGATATTGAAGGCGGGTTTAGTTTTTGTTAAAATTAATAATAAATATAATAATTCAACTAAGTAGATCGACGGTTCAGATTTAGTTTAGCTACGAAGCTTCCAAAATGGCGGTTATATTAAGGGCATTACATCGCTCAAATCCAAAAAACATCCTAGCTTTAAAGAAGTTTTAGTGGAATCCTTATGTGCGTTTGCCATATAAAAAATATATGTTATACTTAAGGTCATCACAAACAAATTGTATTATTTAATTTTTTTATAAATTTGCCCCAATTTTGGATAATAATTGAAGTAAATAGGCCTTTTTTAACCTAATTTGTATTTTTTCTCATTAACGGCTTAAAAGTTAGTCATGAATTTTATACCAAAAAAATTGTAATGCCGTAATTAACAATTTGTGTTGTTTTTATTTTCTTATTTCCTTGAATATTTTGAAATAATAAAGAAATACCTGAAACCTCACTAGCACCCCGCGTGAAGCACCCCCGCAATGCATGTGACTAACAAATACATAATCCTCAAGGTCATTAGGCAATGTAATACCCTTAATATCTTAGGTATGACATACGGAACCTTTTTCTGCTCTTCGTTGCACACTTTACACAACAAACCGATTTTTTATACAAATAAAACCTATTATGTCATGTATTGTTATGACTAAACAGTTTATGTTATATAATATCTATTTGGACGCCGCGCCATAGTAACTATGTAAATACCATTTATATATTATTTATTTATTTATTATATATTCATCTATAGTTTTATGTTATATCTAGACTAACAGACTAATTTCTGCCAGCGACTTCGCTCTCGTAACATAGGTACCTATTTAAGATTTACAATGATAAAAAGTACCTACCCTAAAAATTGTCCAGGCTCATAATCTACCTGTACCTACAACATATTTCATAGTAATTCGTCAAGTAGATCTTGGGTCATAATTCGGATATACATTCTACATAAAGCCCACTTTTTCGAGCCCTGCAACAACTATTTTAATTGAACAAAACATTTGAACTTTGACTTACATACAGACAGATAATAATTCTTAAAATCATTAATTTGTTAAATTTCCTAACTCTTTACCATGTTTAAGCAATATTCGGGTCCATTTGATAAGACTTTTTCCATATATATACGTGGGAGAGCCATGCTTCGGCACGAATGGGCCGGCTCGACCGGAGTGATACCACGGCCTCACAGAAAACCGGCGTTACACTACGTTACGTTGTGTTTCGCCGAGTGAGTGAGGTTACCGGAGGCCCAATCCCCTTTTAAAAGATCGGCAACGCACTCGTGACTCTGGTGTTGCGGATGACTCTGATGTTGGGCGGCGGTAATCGCTTACCATCAGGTGATCCGTCTGCTAGTTTGCCCTCCTATCCCATAAAAAAAATTGCATTTTGACAATTTCTGAACTTTTTCATGTTTTACTTGTTTCTCTGCGCATTTTGATAAGAAGACTTCTCAGCTATTTTGCCCCATATCTGAACTTCGTGATAATTTGTCTTTCTAAATAACATAACATACTATTAAACCTGTATTTCCTGTAGGGTTAGGCCGAGGTGTACTAGTGTTTGTGGACATACTATTATATGCGGACTTTAAAAGAGACCATGATTTTGCCGGCACCATCTAGACTCATCTAGAATCCGGCGCCAATCTACTTAACAATTTTAAAGATTGACAAGTAGAAGTGTATTTAAAGATCTTGAAGTCTTTTAAGATCTATTTGCCGAAATCGCTGTTTAAATTAAAAATCTTTAATTTAATATTTTTAATTTAAACAGCGATTTGTTACTCATAGGTAACAAATAGTACCTAGTTATTTTTTAGTAAAGGAAAAAATTCAATCCCCGCGATTGAATTTTTTCCTTTACTAAAAAATAACTTTATAATCTTAGCATGGAAAATGCACAAAAATCACAAAAAGAAAATAGTACGATACGAGTAGATACCTAGATTACGAATTGGTTCGTTGTGTCCCAGCCATTGCTAGTAATATTTTAATATCTTTGATCATACCTCAACGTTCGAGAACATTCTAAGTCTTTCCGTTTGTCACAGTGTTTAGAGGTTTCAATTTCTTTGATTATTCCTCAACGTTCGAGAACATTCTAACTCTTTACACCTGTCGCGGTGTTCAGACATAATCTATTTACTTACCGACCGTTAATGCATGACCGTTGGGTCAAACAAAAAATTCTTCGGTCTACGAATTACAGAATATTTGTTGAATGATTCATTCAGTGACCTCTTCTCATCTGAAGGTGATTTGAGCTGGAAAAAAATCGTAGTACCTCATTGGAAGATTCCTCAAACAGCTTGTCAAAATTAAGGTGTTGTTTTTTTCGTCGTTGACGCCGTGGAATACCCAGAAAACGCTGGCGGTACGACTTGGACAGATTCTGGACAGACTTTATGAAACGTTATTGAGTCTCTAATTGCACGGTTCCAAAAAGTTGATCCTATGGAAAAGAATCTGGCAAGAAACTCATAGATACTCTTTTAAAACAAGTGATGTAACATTCTTCAGATACAATAGTGCGAACAGGATGTGTGGACGTTGAAGGTTAATGTCCAAGTTGCAGCGAAGTCGACATTACCTAGGCTGCTCCAAACGTTTTGCAAAACAAATGTATTTAATATCATTTTTCCAAAATACATACCATTAGAATTAAGACACTTAACATCAAACCAATTACTAAATATTTCTTCCCATATTATCTTTTGTAATAGAAGCACAATCCCTAGCACTTCATTCTTCTTCAGTTGTGATTTTTTGCCGTTAACTGACTTTTCATTTTAAGAAAGAGCCCAATTAACCCCAAAGAGAGGGTGTTCCAATAGTGTGAGTTCCGACTGATTCAAAAACTCTTGAGTTAAAATTGCATTGATGTGTCAGTGCATTGTCATAATGGAAGTGCAGAGTGCTCAGACGAGATTTTGGTCGCATTTATTTTAGCTTCTATCTATTAGATTAATATTGTAATCATGTTTTTTTTAAAAGAGTATCTATGGAGTTTCTTGCCGGCTCTTCTCCATAAGACCCATTTTTTGGAACCGTGCAATTAGTTTGACTTTTCAAAAGTACCTTTTTAATGGTCTTATTGAAATTAATAATTTTGACTTGACTTTGACTTTGACTTCTGTATCCAATGACATTATATAGATATATACAGGTAAACACGTTATCGTCCTTCAAATGCGAATATTGTTTCGTGGGCAACGTGTAATTTGTAGTGTAACTTATGCGGTTGACCGACCTAAGGCGCAGAAGTGTGTTTGACAGCGCTATTGACAGCAATAAATACATTTTAATTTTGTTTATATGTGCCGTCTTGTGCTGCGATACTACATAAATTATTATACTAAAGTAAGAAAAGAGCATGTAGTATCTTATCACAAGTAAAATAATAAATTCTTAGCTTCCGTACAATTTATTTCGTTGCAAATAAAATTTAAAATGAAAGAAAGAGTCAGGCCATGCCTTATTAGTATGAGAGAAAGGGACCCAATACTTTTCATGTCACACGTCACTATATACGGACATACTGGACATATCGAGTGTGTCATTTAAGACAACTGCTTAGTGCTATTTCTTTTCATCTTAGGCTGCCTGTATCTATGCGCGCGCTCATTAGGAAAGCCTAAAATGTTTAGGATTATAGGTATGGACATGTAGCGCGACTCAATTTTAAATGACATTTAATAAGAACATGGCGTATCTAATAGTATTATTTAATTATCTGTATCACTTGCGGCCATTTTTTTTAAACTATATAATGTCATACTGGTTTCTGACACTTACGCGAATATTAGACATTGAAATAAAACTACTTTTTACGGATTTTATCGCGTTGTATTGATATTATTTGATTCCCGACGTTTCGGACCCTTTACAGCATCCATGGTCACGGGTAGACTAAGTTGTTGGACGTCTTAATGTTACAATTACTAACAGCTACCTTACATTTTTGTTAATTATTGGCGATCCGATTCACGCAGAACGAGCTCACCGTATCCTTCGGTCTTGCAGTTTTGGACTTGGATTTTGATTTTATGGAATCTATAATGGGGTTCCAAGCAGGTGGTAAGACCCAGCCATCTTCTCTATTGAAATTTGAATGTTTTTTAATTTCAATAGCCTCACGGATCATCCTGGGAAGGAATCGGTTTTCTTTTGCGAGGACTTGTGGTTTATCAAATCTGATGTAGTGCTGGGCCTTGTCTAGAGTATGTTCACAAACTGCTGACTTCTTGAAACGGCGGTGTTTGACATCAGCGATGTGTTCTTTAACGCGGGTCCCTATACTTCTTTTAGTTTGGCCTATGTAAGAGAGACCGCAATCACAATCTAGCTTGTATACACCTGCATCTTGCAGAGGTATGTGGCACTTGACAGGTGGTAGGAACTGACTAATCTTCTTCAGCGGCTTGAAGTATGTTTTGATTGAAGCTCGCTTCAAGATATAGCCAATCTTGTCTGTGACTCCTCTAACATATGGTAATATAGCAGGTAGGCGTTCGACTGTGGCACGTTTCACGCGGTTTCTGTGACGAGGGCGCGGTATTCGGAGCTTGTTGTCATGTAGTACTTGTTTGACATGTTGAAGCTCTGCAGCCAGATGTTGCTCATCACAGATCCCACGCGCTCTCTGAAACAATGATTTACCGACGGTAGATAACTGTGTTGGGTGGTGGTGTGATTCACCATTTAAGTATTTGTCTGTATGGGTTTTCTTTCGATACACTGTGTGACTCAAGGTGTTATTGGGATTGCGAATTACTAAAACATCTAAGAAAGCTAAAGAGTTATTGGCCTCTGCCTCCATTGTAAATTGAATTTTGGAGTTTAAGGAGTTAAGGTGGTCTAAAAATGCTGTTACTTTATGAGATGGTAGTATGGTAAAAGTATCATCTACGTACCGCTTGTAGAACTTTGGTGTTACAGGTGCAGATTGCAGGGCAGTCTCCTCGAAATCCTCCATGAAGATATCAGCAACAATGGGAGATACTGGAGAGCCCATTGCTACACCATCCACTTGAATATGCTGAACTATTAAAACATTGCCTCACATCTGGCTATATGTTATGGAATAATAAATTCTACACGCAAGTGGATGGTGTAGCAATGGGCTCTCCAGTATCTCCCATTGTTGCTGATATCTTCATGGAGGATTTCGAGGAGACTGCCCTGCAATCTGCACCTGTAACACCAAAGTTCTACAAGCGGTACGTAGATGATACTTTTACCATACTACCATCTCATAAAGTAACAGCATTTTTAGACCACCTTAACTCCTTAAACTCCAAAATTCAATTTACAATGGAGGCAGAGGCCAATAACTCTTTAGCTTTCTTAGATGTTTTAGTAATTCGCAATCCCAATAACACCTTGAGTCACACAGTGTATCGAAAGAAAACCCATACAGACAAATACTTAAATGGTGAATCACACCACCACCCAACACAATTATCTACCGTCGGTAAATCATTGTTTCAGAGAGCGCGTGGGATCTGTGATGAGCAACATCTGGCTGCAGAGCTTCAACATGTCAAACAAGTACTACATGACAACAAGCTCCGAATACCGCGCCCTCGTCACAGAAACCGCGTGAAACGTGCCACAGTCGAACGCCTACCTGCTATATTACCATATGTTAGAGGAGTCACAGACAAGATTGGCTATATCTTGAAGCGAGCTTCAATCAAAACATACTTCAAGCCGCTGAAGAAGATTAGTCAGTTCCTACCACCTGTCAAGTGCCACATACCTCTGCAAGATGCAGGTGTATACAAGCTAGATTGTGATTGCGGTCTCTCTTACATAGGCCAAACTAAAAGAAGTATAGGGACCCGCGTAAAAGAACACATCGCTGATGTCAAACACCGCCGTTTCAAGAAGTCAGCAGTTTGTGAACATACTCTAGACAAGGCCCAGCACTACATCAGATTTGATAAACCACAAGTCCTCGCAAAAGAAAACCGATTCCTTCCCAGGATGACCCGTGAGGCTATTGAAATTAAAAAACATCCAAATTTCAATAGAGAAGATGGCTGGGTCTTACCACCTGCTTGGAACCCCATTATAGATTCCATAAAATCAAAATCCAAGTCCAAAACTGCAAGACCGAAGGATACGGTGAGCTCGTTCTGCGTGAATCGGATCGCCAATAATTAACAAAAATGTAAGGTAGCTGTTAGTAATTGTAACATTAAGACGTCCAACAACTTAGTCTACCCGTGACCATGGATGCTGTAAAGGGTCCGAAACGTCGGGAATCAAATAATATCAATACAACGCGATAAAATCCGTAAAAAGTAGTTTTATTTCAATATATAATGTCATTGCTTGCGGGAAACAATTTCTAGTTTACCATGCAGAGGCATGTCTATATGACCTGTTTTAGTAAAGAAAAAATTCTATTGCAAGACTTACAGACAGACATAGAACCTATAGTTTGTTATACGCGCTACAGCTGTCATCGAAATCAAGTTCCATATTTCTTGACAATCTAAATGCACACAAGACAATGTCATACTTCATTGACAAAAAAGGATGTTCATTGCTTCATCTATCGTCTGACTGTGGTAAAACGATCTTGAAAATATTATGTATCGAATTATTTGGTTTAGACCGATTCCTGACGCCTTATCAAACAAAAACTACAATAGTATACCTACCTAACCATTGTATGATCTATTTCTATTAATCTTCACAATTTATTTTATGTTTAAGGTCAAGATAAAACCAATTTTATTTAAAGTATGATGATTTAAACAACGATCAAATGAATATTGTACTAATCTGACTTACAATCCTATACATAATACTGTAGAGGTCGCCACAAAGAGGTGACGTTGCATCCAGCTGGTTGGTTGAGAATTTTATAAAAGGAATAAACGACAATAATTTGAAAAGACGTAGAATTGTTTTGAAAAGTGACGTGCGGAGAAAAATTTGTGAAATGAATTCATTCTTTAATTGATTATCAACCAATAAATCTATCTTCTTCTTCTATACTTATAATAAATCAGTAGAGAGGTCAATTCTGTACATGAAATATATTACCAAAATAACTATCAGCGGGTGATTAGTGATCGATACTGACACCAAAAATGCAATCAGTAAAATTTTTGTCTGTCTGTCTGTCTGTATGTTCGTTATAGAAACAAAAACCACTCGACGGATTTCAACGAAACTTGGTACAATTGTTCTTCATACTCCTGGGCAGGTTATAGTATACTTTTCATCACGCTACGAGCAGAGCAGTGAAGGGAAATGTTGGGAAAATGAGTGATTCATGAGAAAGGTCTCAAGCTATAAAACATCACGCTACAACCCTTAGGAACGGGGCAACGCAGGTGAAACCGCGGGCGAAGAACTAGGGAACAAAGTAACTATTCCACGTGGACGAAGTCACTGGCAAAAGCTAGTATTTAATAATAGTCCAAGTCGGATTTTTCTTCCAAGGAGTGATTCCCTGATCGTACCTGGGCTCACGTCTCCCACAATACATAACATAATCAACCCATTATACTGTGCCACTGCTGAGTACGGGTCTCCTCTCAGAATGAGAGGGATTAGGCTACAATCCTATGCTAATGTATGTATTTCTTGTTTTATTACGGAATCTTATGTAACTGGACAAGTAAAATATCTCGGACATTTTTGCAACTCAAAAATTAAAAAAAACATTGGTCACTCAACTTTCGATAATATTTTATCATTCATTTATTTTAATAAATACGGGACAATTAAAAAATTTTAGGCAATTTTTGGTAATTACATTAGTTGCGATAATACCTTATCATTCATTTGCATGAACTTTTATTTTTTATATCTGTTTATTTTATACTAGTTGTCACCCGGATGCGCTGCAATGCCTCTTTTTTTTCATCGTAAACCTTCCCAGTCTTAATTAATAACTCATCAAAGTTTCATTATAATAGGATGAATCGTTCAAAGTCGGGTTTGTTCCAACACTTTTATCTCGAGAACGGGTGGACTGATTTTATGATCTTTGGTTTGTTGGATTTGTCTCCTCCCCGAATAGCAAAATAACTATCAAAACATCAAAGAAATCACGAAAAAGAACAATATGAAGATAATTTATTTTCTCATACATTTTGTAACGGGAATTCATTGACAGATTTGATGAAATAAAACACGGACACAAATTAACATGGCGTTGTTTTTTAAGAGGTTTTCGGTTTTTTTTTTTTGGGTACGTAAAAATGGGTCCCTGGATGCCTTTTATACCGGGCAAGACATGGGAAAGGGAGGAATGATTGAGGTGACGGCTGATAGGGATGAATGGAAGAAGCTGATTGGGACAAGGGCAGGGAGATGATGATACAGGGCAAGACAACGTTTGCCGGGCCCGCTAGTTAATAGATACAAAAGCTACGCTGTATTGTAAACAGTTGTGTTTCGCCGAGTGAGTGAGGTTACTTGAGGCCCAAACCCCTTTTAAAAGTTCGGCAACGCACTTGTGACTCCTATGGTGTTGCGGGTGTCCATGGGCGGCGGTAATCGCTTACCATCAGGCGATACGACTGCTCGTTTGCCCCCTTATCTCATAAAAAAACGAAGGGAATTTAGGAAGGGAGAGGTCGCCCTAGAAGGACATACGCCGATCTTATTGGCGAAATCCTTAAAATTGACAGGTGCGTAGCATTCGCAACCGGTGCGGATGTATGAGAAGATATATGAATGTGGAAGAAGCAAAAGAAATATGAATGAATCGTAGCAAGTGACGGGCTATAGCTTCTGCCTACTACGGCGGTAGAAAGGCGTGAGTTTTAAGCATGTATTGATAAAAAATTAATAGATCGAAAAAAAAATTAAGTATTTTTTTTATTGGCCAAAAAATTTCCAACATGGTTCCTTTAACTACGATGTATAATAGATGTTTTGCTATTTTACTTACATCCCAAAGGATTTTTTGAGACAAATGGTAGCCTATATCCTCCTCTAAGTTCCAATCTATCTTTATACCAAAATTCATCAACATTACTTCAACGGTCTAAGTGTGTAAAGGTAACAAACAGACAGACAGCGTTACTTTCGCATTTATATGTAGTTATCCGTACTGATACAACTGTTCAGGAGTTTAAAACATGAACGATGTTGAATAAATAATATTTGATTTGAGGTAAATGGACGATAAGGTTCTTTGAACAATCACGCTTTACATGATTACATAACACAGTTACACGTGCTTGAGTGCTAAATACTTATTTTTCCAATTAAGAGTTCATTTTCAGCATAATTGTCAAAACATGAAGATAGGTAAATACTTAGTATCTTAAATTTTTTTTTTTGGATCCAGTATTTTATCTAATGCATACACGCGCAAATAGCAGTGATAGCCTAGTGGTATCACCGTTGGACTGCCAAGTCAAAGGTCTCAAGTTCGAACCCTCTGACTTTTCGAAGTCATGTGCGTATTAAATAGTTAATTATCACGCGCTTAAAAACGGTGAAGGAAAACATCGTGTGGAAACCTGCAGGCCTGAGAGATTTTCTCGATGGCGTGTAAAGTCTGGCAACCCGCACTAGGCCAGCGTGGTGGACTATAGCCTAATCCCTCTCATTCTGAGAGGAAACCCGTGCCCAGCAGTGGGACAGTATAATGGATTGATTATGTATGTTTATGTATATACGCACACGTCATTCTCGTGAACTGGTAACCTTCGGCTGCATGGTTAGCCGGAGGTTACTATTTCTTAGTTAAGTTCCTATACAGGGTGACCGAAAACATACAACAAATCGAAATGGTAGGTTAAGTAATCATTACTTGTCTAAATTATCTTCACTAAATTGTCCAAAAATAATCTTATTTTTTCAACCGACTTCAAAAAGGAGCAGGTTCTCAATTCGACAGTATGGTGTTTTTTTTTTGTATGTTTGTTAAGCGATTACTCCATCAATTATGAACCGATTTTGATGATTCTTTTTTTGATCGGTAGGTCACACTTCAGAGGTGGTCCCATAGATCAAGATCTAATCAATTTAGAACAAAATGACAATAACACGTAAATTTGATTGCTCGTTTGCTTTCATATTCTATAAAAAAAAATGATAAAATGATAATGTCGTCGAGGTAGACGTAAAATTTTAATCGCTACAAAAAAATATGAAATAAAATAAATTTTAACAAAAAGTAAAATCGCCTTCAAAAACATACAAATACGAGTAATGTTAGGTGCACAACAGTTTCGGAAGTCGGTGGCGAAAACAAAAGTTCAAACAAAATCGAAGGTACCGACATCCGAAACTGTTGTGCACCTAACATCATTATCTTAAATAGTGCAAACTAAGTTATTGTCTTCAGATAGGATTGAATTATCGGTATTTAACTAAAAAAAATATTTCAAGCAAGTATCAAAATTTTCGCGAGGCGCGCCTGGTCAATCCTTTACATCTGCAGCCTGTGGGCTCGTTACAGAAAAAAGTGTTACAGCGACCTCCGTGTTCTCTACACTCATGCAGCGCCTCCGTCACGGAGGCGTGTACCGCTTGTTTGCACGCGACAAGGTGCAGGCTGAGCATCTCCCTGGTGCGCAGAGTACGGGACAGCTCCAACGCAATCCTGGCTAAAATTGCTGACAGGCTGGACTGCCCCATACATGCTGCACTGCTGCAAGAAGCATGTGCAGCATGCTATCATTTACAAATTTTGTTTCTATTCACGAGAAAATTAGCAGTAAAGGCGCACGAAACGTTGCCAAATTCTCTTTACAACTCTAAAAAAGTATATTTATTTTAATAATTAATCATGCGTTCCAGTCGTTTATTTCCTAGTGAAGTGGTAGTAGATGAAATGGTACCTACGGAAGAAATCTAGATGAACGGTATCTTAATCCGAATTGAACTTGAACTTGAACTTGAACAATTTACGAGCGAGATCCATATTTCGGCACGAATGGGCCGGCTCGACCGGAGTGATACCACGGCCTCACAGAAAACCGGCGTTAAACAACGCTTACATTGTATTTCGCCGAGTGAGTGAGGTTACCGGAAGCCCAATCCCCTTTTAAAAGGTCGGCAACGCACTTGACTCCTCTGGTGTTGCGGGTTTCCATGGGCGGCGGTAATCGCTTACCTTCAGACGATCCGTCCGCTCGTTTGCCCTCCTACCCCATAAAAAAAAGAAAATCCCACAACATATTTCATCTGACCTAAGTTTCATCGAATCCAAGACCTTTCACTCCATAGTCGTGTGTGCGGCCACGCGACCCATGATGCAATAGTAACGCGATATTACATAATCAATCAGGCTATGTATTAGGTATGTACGATACGTACGTATTGCTTATCTATACTATCACTACATAGTATAAAACAAAGTCGCTGTCGCTGTCTGTCCGTCCCTATGTATGCTTAAATCTATAAAACCACGCAACGGATTTTGAAGCGGTTTTTTTTAATAGATAGAGTGATTCAAGAGGAAGGTTTTAAGCTATTTAACATTACGCTACGACTCTTGGGAATGGGGCAACGTGGGTGAAACCGCGGGAGGCTCGCTAGTAATATTATAAAGAGGTAAAGTTTGTGAGGTTGTAGGGAGTAATCTCTGGATCTACTAAACCGATTTTGAAAATTCTTTTTGTGTTGGATAGTGCATTTATCGAGGGAGGTTATAAGCTATATAACATCACGCTACGCCTCATGGGAACGGAGAAGCGTGGGTGAAACCGCGAGCTGGTCGCTAGTAAGTATATACAGGGACAATATTCTGTCAGCTAAGGCGCTTTTTTTTCGTACTGATTTAGACATATATTTCTGTATTGCACATTGTTTTACAATTTTTTTGCCGACTGCGCCAGAAGGAGACTTAAGTTTATATATATTTCTTTAACAATCTTTGTAGCATAAACGGCTTTATAGATTTTAGCTTGAGAAGTGTCGATACATTCAACTCAATTGTAAAAGTGACACTGGGTAGGTACTTATGTAAAAAACTAAAAAGTATAAAATAAAAAAAGTTAATAAAAAAAAAAACAAAATACCCGACTGCCAAAAAAGATGGAATAGGTTAAATTTAAAGTGGCCTCCAAGGGTTTTTTTTATTTAGGTTTTTGAGCCTTCAAAGGCCTCGCCGCTTTCAGAAATCTGCCTTCAAAAATCAGACGAGCCACCTGATGGTAAGTAGTCATCGCCGCCCTTGGGCACATGCAACACCAGAGGAGTTGCTGATGCGTTGCCGAGCTTTTAGAGCCCCTACGGACTGCAGAGTGCCAAAGCCGCAGCAACCGAGGGGGAATTGGCTCTTACGTGCAAAAGTCGAAACACACACCAACGTGCTTTACAGACTCCGACGTAAGGGTGGTCGCCAGCCAGTCAGACCCCGAGAGGTCCTACCACCGAGCAAGTCGGATATTTTCTCGGCTTTTACGAGATGCCTATCTGAATGGCAGTGAGGAACTATATCCTAACCCGTCCCCACACGGAAAGCAGTACATTTTATTAAAAGATTTTATTTTATAAGAAAATTATTACCATGTGATTAGTTCATGACCTATTTATTCTACTTACGCATTCTAAACACTATTACGATAAGAAAAATATGAACCACTCCGCTGGGGACCGCGTGGTTGGTTCAATTAGTTATCATAATAATTATCTAGGTTCAAGTTATGAAATGGATATCACGTGTTTTATTAGAATTCTCATCGTTATGCAAGAATATGTTTCTAAGGCAAAACTAGCTGTTTGGTAGAACACCCATTGCAATACCGAAGTGAACCCACTCGCATTTCTCAACTGCGTACTCGCAGTTGGGAAAACACTACGATTATTGGATCCCAATATACTTATTGGGATCCAGTAACAGTCTAAGAAGGGACTGCCATTCTGAAATGTAATGATATTTTCTTCTTGATTTTGTAAGTAGATATTAAGTCACAATTTTTATATATTAATGGTTTTGTCAGTTGTTGACGACACGATTGGCGTAGCGGTTGAGCGATCGACTTCTGCGCCACGTGTTGTGGTTTCGATCCCCACACGAAGCAAATATTTTTATGATCTACAGGTAGTTGTTCCGGGTCTGGGCGTTTGTGTATGTGAGAATTTATGTTTGTAAACGCACCCACGATACAGGAGAAAATCCTAGTGTAGGGCAACGTTAAAAAAAAAGTTATGCGCAATTTCTGAGCAATGATAGCATAAACTGTTTGTCAGGCTTTTTGGCCTTCTATAGGGGCAATGTTTGCTTATCAACCGACTTCAAAGCGGAAGAGGTTCTCAGTTCAACTGTAAGTTATTTTTGTATATTTGTTACGCCATTACCTACTCCGTCAATTATGTTATGTGTCTTACGTGGGAGAGCCATGCTTCGGCACGAATGGGCCGGCTCGACCGGAGTGATACCACGGCCTCACAGAAAACCGACATGAAACAACGCTTACGTTGTGTTTCACCGATTGAGTGAGGTTATCGAAGGCCCAATCCACTTTTAAAAGGTCGACAACGCACTTGTGACTCCTATGGTGTTGTGGGTGTCCATGGGCGGTGGTAATCGCTTACCATCAGGCGATCGGTCCGGTCGTTTGCCCTCCTATCCCATAAAAAAAAATGTGCGAAACAGTTTCGACGAAATCAAAAGTTCCGATCAAATCAAAGGCACCGACTTCCCAAACTGTTTCGCACATAACATTGTTTTTTTATGATTTTGAAGGCGGTTTTATTCGTTACTAGCAAAACGTTGATCACGCGCAGTCAAATCTCTGACGTTGGCATTTCTGCGTCAGCGCACGTTTTCCACTAAAATTGATCGTCAGCATTTCATTGACAATAATTATAGTAGGTATGTACCTATGTTATAGCAATTGACGTAAATGTGTCGATCATTTACCTTTATGTTTTTTACATACATACACTCACGCATTTTTCCCACAGAGGTAGGCAGAAACTAAAGACTGCCACTTACATATACCTAAAATACTACATTATTATAGAAATTTTATTTATATAACCGAATTACTAACAAACAAAACTCCAAAAAAAATTGGTGAAGTAGTAACCACCACTGCTAACGGTGTGAGGTTCGATTCCCAAGTCAAGCAAAGTGTTATTGGGTTTTTCTATGAAATTCTCAGTAAGTAGCAGCTCAGAGTTTGGAAATTCCTTATGGATCATCTGCCACCTGGGGAGATGATTAGCTATTTCGAACTCGTACTGACAAAAAATCTCACAAATTGCCTTCCCTTGCCTCATAGGATATATAGGCTATGGGATATATTCGCCGCCACACGCTGTGAAGCACAGAATATCACAAAAAGCAGTAATAACCTAATGGTATCACCGTTAGGCTGCCAAGTCAAAGGTCTCGGGTACGAATCCAAGACCTCTGACTTTTCGAAGTCATGTGCATAGGTAATAAATAATTATCACGCTCTTAAATATTGAAGGAAAACATGGTGAGGAAACCTGCATGGTTAAGAGATTTTCTCGACGGCGTGTGGAGTCTGCCGCACTGGGCTAGTGGGGACAATATGATGGGTTGGTTATGTTATGTTATAACACGCTGTGTCTTTAAAGTAGTTTAATTAATGTATTTTTTTTTTATAAATCGTTGCCCCACACTATCATTTTCTCCTGTATCGTGGGTGCGTTTACAAACACAAATTCTCACATACACAAATGCCCAGACCCGGAACAACTACCTGTAGATCATACAAATATTTGCTTCGTGTGAATATCGAACCGACAACACATGGCGCAGAAGCCGATCACATCAGCTGAGGGATCAAATGTGTTGTCTAATTTAGTTTAAAGAATTTTATTACTCATAAACAACATAGTTGATACAATGAGCTTAAATTAGATTTGAACATAACAGAGGCGTACTAATGTACACCCACAGTTCGCCGGTATGTTTAGGTCCCATGTAATAGGGGGCGAGCCTATTGCCATTAACCGGGCACAAATCCAGACTCCGAGCTGCTACTGAGAATTTCATAGAAAAACCCAATAACACTTTGCTCGACCTAGGGATCGAACCCAAGACCTCTAGCGTAGCAGTCGTGCTTGAGACCACTAGACTAATGAGGCAAATTAGATTTTATCGCATTAGTCAGAAACCAGAAAAACAAAGTATTTCTAAACCCCTGACCTACCACTATATCTAATACATAGTCAAAATAATCTATACCACAGCTGCCTAACATTACATATAATGTTATTAGATAGATAGATAGATTATTCATAAATGCTTTATATAAGAGGTTATCCATCTAATTCTACACATAAATTATTTTTATTAGATACGGTTCCGTAGACTTAATAACAATGAAATAACTTCCATCGCCTCCAAAATCGGAAGTCGGTGGCGAAAACAAAATATCCGATCAAATCGAAGGCACCGACTTCGGAAACTGTTTTGAACCTAACATATTTTTTATGTTTTTGAAGTCGGTTCTACTTTTTGATTAGGGGTCCGGCGGACAGAATTTTCTGTATCGTTAATCTAGGTTCCTACTCTCCATCTACCATTTCGTCCAAAATACTTCACTGGATATAAATGTAAGCGAATTTAATTCTTGATAACTTTGCCAAGTTTGGAACGAATTTCCGGCTGTTTATTTGCAGTGAAGTAGTAGTAGACGAAATAGTATCGTAGGAACCTAGATTAACGGTATCCAAATCCGAATAATGACACGATTTGATAAAATTGTGTTTGGTTTACGATTTATTTTGGTATTACGTTTTTGTGGGCAATTCAAGCTCCGCCGGACCCTTAATATTATTTTATTGCTATTAAGTCTATGGAACCGTATGTAATAAAAGTAAGTAATTTAACTGTTTTAGATGGATAACCTCTAGTACTGTAACTAAAAAGTTTTTTTTTATGCTTAGGAATTTACTTTTGTAAAAAGTTATTTTATACTGGTTTCTGACACTTACGCGAATATTAGACACGGGGCTTACCACCTGCTTGGAATCCCATTGTAGATTCCATTAAATCAAAATCCAAGCCCAAAACTGCAAGACCGAAGGATACGGTGAGCTCGTTCTGCGTGAAACGGATCCCAAAAATGGGACCACTTCAGGAGTATACTCTTTCAAATAAAAATAGACTTTTACAAATCGGTATATAAACAGCGGATTTCTCAGGTAACAAATTTAATGTGCTTTTTGTATGTTTGTTAGAACTTAGAACCTCCACCCTTTTGTGAAGTCGGTTAAATACAACTAATTCAGCAAAGGAATAATAAAATTTTGCATTGTGCATGTGATTTGTTATTTAAAACATACCATCACGCCTGTATTCCCCGAAGAGTTAGGCAGAGGCGTATTTAATGTACACCACAGTTCGCCGGTATGTTTAGGGCCCATGTTATAGGGGCGAGTCTATAGCCATTCACCGGGGACAAATCCAGACTCCGAGCCGCTACTTAGTATTTCATAGAAAAACCCAAAAACACTGCTCGACCTGGGGATCGAACCCAGGACCTCTAGTGTAGCAGTCGCGCTTGGGACCACTAGACTAATGAGACAGTCTTTGACGATTTCTCAGATTTGTTATTTGACGTATTTAATAAGATTTAAAGGGGCTCGTGGCTTAGTAATATCTACACCGAACTATCGATCTTTTTTTCTATGGGATATGGTGAATAAGTTAAGGTGGCGCATGATGGGCGGTAAACGAGCAGACGGATCGCCTGATGGTAAGCGATTACCGCCGCCCATGGACACCCGCAACACCAGAGGAGTCACAAGTGCATTGCCCGCCTTTTAAAAGGATATTGGGCTTCCGGTATCCTCACTCACAACGTAAGCGTTGTTTTACACACTTTTTTGTGAGGCGGTATCACTCCGGTCGAGCCGGCCCATTCGTGCCGAAGCATGGCTCACCCAGTATACCTCTGGTATCATTCGCGTGCTGCCGACCCTGTTAATTAAGGAGGAATAGTCGGGCTGACAGCATAGGAGACATGCTGCCGTACATGACAGCGGCGGTAACAAAACACCACCGACACAACGCATCCTCGCGGCGGCGCTCTGGCGACCTTGCTCACCGTTAAGAACACAACATAGCACGGAGCTATGTTATTTGGCTACGATTTTCTGCAAGGTGGAGGTACTTCCCCAGTCGGGCAGCTCCAATTGTGAATGGAATTATTCGAATCCACTCTGCCCTACCTCTCTTAAACTATACCACTGCCGTCAAGCAATAAGATAAGAATAAAAACAATCTGAACTATGAAAGAGAGAACTAATATGATGAGAAGAATGATTTGTTAAATAAGATTCGAATATCCACCCAAACGTTACACCATGCGTATCCTTACGGCCAGTTCCAATAACAAATCTGTCGATAGACTGGCTTACTAGAGATGGGATTTTGACATTACTTGTATGGACCTTATGTCAAAATCCTATCTCTAGTAAGCAAATCTACTGACAGAAATGATATTGAAACTGACCGTTAATATTTCAGTGTATAACGTTTACCCCTAAGTTTTATCGATACCTACATGATAAAGGCATGCACGTTCAAATACATGACTTGCTTATCTGCCGGTATTAGGGAACAAAGGCCACGATAAAAAATAAATAAAAAAGTTACCATCTAGTTCTTCTTTAATAATTAGCTAAGATAACATGGTGCAATAAAAAAAATATATTGTGTAACCAAAATAAATTTCATCTAATCACTACCAAAAGAACAATAATTTGTTACACAATGTTAACTGTAGCAGAAAACATTGTATTTTTTGTATAAATATAAGAAACATTGGCGGCATAGCGCTCATTTCTGCATACGTCGTCCACGAATCGACAGCTCCGCTGTTTTTTTTTTTAATTATCCGCAACCTAGTCTATTTAAAGTAAAACAATCGTAACCATTCTCCTTTTTTTGTCGATCGCGATTACCTTGGCAGTTGAACCAAGTTACGCCAGTTGGCGCCAAAGCGAAGTGTCAAAGTGACGTTTGAAAACACGCGAAGCGGTCCTTCTTTTTTTAAATTTTCATATTTTTAATTCGTGAAAATGAGGGAACTCAACGGTGTTGCATCCAGCATGGAGAACAATGGAGTAATTGTGGCCAAGAAGAAATCCGAAAATGGAAACGGTGAGTGTTTTTTTTTTAAATATTGCGTTCTATTTTTTAATTGAATAAGGCTTTGTGTCCACTTGATTCTTCAATGAACCTTTTTATTAATGTGTTCCTTCTATTATAATTTGCGTGTTCATAAATTTATTCGAAGAAATTATGTATATGCGATCACAGACCGCTTCTAAATTAGTGGTTTATCAGAATCAACTTATCAACCTGCTTTTTAATTACAGTATTCGGAAAACAATGCTTATTTTACTTAATTATTGGTGGAAAATCGGTGTTGAAATGAATTTATGTAAGATTATAAACAGCTTTACCTGTTTTTACATTAGCCATTATGGAAATAATTGTATACTTATGAATAAGTACACAGTATTGTGATACAAAAGAGGTAAATTATTTACTTTAATATGACATTTTGAATAAGAGTTCCTTATCGACATCGCAAAAGTAAAAATGCAGCGCTAATTGGCCAACTTTACAGGAGAGATTATTTTTGAAAGATTATTATTTATTTTTATTAGATTGTTCTTGAAAAAAAAGCAAAAAATGTTCTATGAGCCGTTTATCATTGAAACTCGAGACAAATACATGTACATGCTATCTACATAAGTTTAAATTTCGTTGTAAAACTATGACAAATTGTCAATTATCACTCTCTTAAAATGTGGAGGAAACCTGCATCGTTTCCTTAAACCTTTAACCCTCCATGGGTTATCAGTACCTACTAGGCCAGCGTGGTAGACTATAGCTTAACCCCTCTCATCCTGAGAGGAGACCTGTGCCTGTGGTTCTTATAAAATGCCTGATATTATTCAAGGGCCAATGACCTTACAGAATGACCATGGTAACCATATTTAGCGGAAGTTGTTATTTTCATCCACACTTTAGTTAACTACTAGCGACCCGTTCGCGGTTTAACCCGCGCTGCTCCGTTCCTAAGAGGCGTAGCGTGATGTTATATAGCCTATCTTACTCAGTGATAATGTAGCATTCTAACGGCAAAAGAATTTTTGAAATCGGTCCAGTACTTTTAGAGCCAATTCGTCACAAACATACTTACATACAAATCTTTCCTCTTCATAATATTAGTATAGATTACATTTTTAGGGGCAATTCGGTCCGTCCCTTAGAAAATGTTATCAAGCCAGAACTGTCGCAACTGTCCAAATTACCAAATTAGGCAAGTTCTAGCTACAATAACAATTTTTAAGCAAAAGTTTTAGTTCCCAGTTGTGAATATTTTATAGTTGATGTCGCAATGACTACCGCCATGAATCTATATTGCGAAAAATGGATTAAAATTGACTCAGGCGAAATAACGGCGTTGTGTGTCGGGTTGTTTTATTCCCTACAACATGGTTGAGTCGAAACACGCCGATACGCACGTCATGCTCGTGAACGGGTGCCGTCTGTCAGGGCTGGTCAGCTCTTACTTCCTATGGCAATCCTTTTCATATAATATAATGAACAAATCTTACAGGTCAAACTGCATAATTCTCAGCAACTATTTAAAACAAAGCTTTAATCTTGTAATCATGTTTTTTTAAAGAGTATCTATGGAGTTCTTTTTTTATACCACTAAGGTGGCAAACAAGCTTACAGCCCGCCTGATGGTAAGCGGTTACCGTAGCCTATGGACGCTTGCAACACCAGGGGTATCACTCGTATATATCGTTGCCGACCCTATATTTCAAGGAGGAATAGTTGAGCTGGCAGCATTGGAGACCATGCGTGATGCTTATCCTATCTGCCAACACAACACATCCTCGCGGAGCTCTGGCGACCTTGCTCACCTTTAGGAACACAACATAGCACGGAGCTATGTTATTTGGCTAAGATTTTCTGCAAGGTGGAGGTACTTCCCTAGTCGGGCAGCTCCAATTATGAGTGGAATTATTCGATTCCATTATGCCCTACCTCTCTTAAAGTACAGTTACTCGGCTCTTCTCCCTAACACCCACTCTTTGGAACCGTGCAACAAGTTTTGAATTTTCAAAAGTACCTTTTTTAGTGGTGTAATCGAAATAAAACATATTGATTTTGACTTGAATTTTTAACTTTAGTTTTTTTATTAGCATCTTTTGTGTAAAAAATGGTACTTAGTAATAAATATTTCTATTATATTTATACACAATGCTGTTATGTTAAGAGCTTACATCCGTTCTGTGTTATACGAAGTAATTTTAATTAGTCCTTGTAGGTATATTATTATCATATAATTGATCAGGAATAATAATTAAGTTACGATCGGATTGCGGTTTCATTGTTAGTAATAAAATAAAATATGTTGTAAATATTTAAATTAATTGTAGGCTCTAATAAAATATCTTAGATAAAAAATACACGGCTATCAAAGCCATTATTTCTTTTAAAAAAATATCACAGTCCCAATTACTATCTATACCTATTAATAATAAACATATTTCTTACCATCCTTTGTGTCGTGCGGGCGAGCGTTGAGTTTGTATGTGTTTGGGGTAATCTTAGAAACAACTGTACTGATTTTCATACTTTATCTTTCATGATTTTTTATTTTTAATTAACATTAACTAGCACAATTTCTGACTCTCTTTCTCCCCTCTCTCTCTTCTCTCTGTCTCCATCCGTGTCTATACCAACTTATAGGGCATTATCTTGTTATGACTACAACATTAGCCTAGATGACAAAAATTTTTTTTGATCCATCAGTTAGATTATAAAAATATAATGTACACGTATTTTTTCTTTTGTTTAACAAACAAAAAATGAAGGCGATACAGTGCATTTAAGTTTCGCGTGACGTCACAGTTTCGTACAATTTTTACGAAATAGTGACGTCACTACCTCCCACTCCGAATCTTTGATGCTCTTTAAGTCTTAATGTTTGTCAATTTTTATTATTTTGATATACCAAAAAATACGTGTCCGATATTTTTGGATAATCTAACTGACCGAATAATAATATATGATATTTTTCTAATGCATTCATCATCTTTTTTTTAAATATAATGACGGCCTCATTAGTTTAGTGGCCCCAAGCGCGACTGCTCTAGTTTCGATTTCCTGTGAATTTCACAGTAGTAGCTCGGAGTTTTGGTTGGTTTTCAACCTAACTTTTTTTTTTGTTGTACGGAAGATCCTCATGGTTCATCTGCCACTCGGGAAGGCGGCAGGGTACGACGGACTCGTACCGACTAAAAACCGTACATGCCTTTCTTTGCCCTATAGTCATGGCCATGGGATTCCATGGTCATGGGATTCATGACATTCACCACAACCATGACAGGCTGTGATCCAGTGTTCGCTAGACCCCTTCAAAGATTGAGGCTTCGCCTCGCATCCCATCCCAGAGCACGCGTGCGGAACACACGCAACATCTACTAGGGCCCGTGTCTGGTCGAATTGTAACCTAACCTTTTTTTTGGTCGGAGAAAATGCCTTCCGCTTACGACATCTTCGGGGAAAGATGAAGTTATATGGGGCTCGCACCCACTAAAAACTCCGTTTGTGCGTACGTCCGCTATCGTACCCTCTACGATAGCGGACGTAGGCACAAACGGAGCCACGAGAACTGCTATGCATTACTTTCGCGACCCTTCCAGCGGTAGGTCTACAGGTAGGCCCCTTCTTAAATGGTCACAGACCCCCTCTTTACGCGTGCTATGCGGGTGGTATAATTCCCGGTCAACTAACTCTTCGGGAAATACAGGCATGATGTTATGTTATGAATTAAATAAGTATATTGTAATAAGTCAGTATCTTATATAATAGATATTTATTCTATCTTTACTCTGTGCCTACTATCAATTATTTCATTTCCGAACGAACTTTTGACCCCGTTATCAATATTTTTATTATTTATATAATTTTAATTTCACAAAAAAAGACACACTATTATGAAATAATATATATTACGTAAATGTTATGTTTGTTTTACGTTTTTTGCAATTACATACATACATTGTGATACTAGATTGATATAGGTATTGATTGAACTAATCTAATCCTATAATAAAATTGTAACAGGCCGATGTCTGTATATTAAAGATATTAAAGAAAAACTAATATAAGAGTCTTTATTAGAGCAACTGAAGCCAAAACAATAGTTTTTAGAATTTTTGTCAGCCTTTCTGTCTTTCTGTCTGTCTGTCTGTCTGTCTGTCTGTGTGTTTGTACGCGCAACACGTAAAAACTACTGCATGGAATTGAATGCAGTTTTCACCGATGTATTGCTAGAGGTCTAACATAAAATATGGTGCATGTTTCATGGTGATACGTCGCCTAGAATCGGAATTATAATATATTAATCTTTTTGGAACGTGAGTGTAACTTCTGGCAACACCAACAGCTAGTATTGTACAATTTCCTAATTAGTACTCTGTAAAATGTGAGTATAGAGCAGATATTGATGTAGCAATCTGTATAAGTAGGTACATATATTTATCTGTAAAAATATTGTGTCCACAGTTTGAACTTGTCATGCTCACTGAAATGTCCTGCTGATGGTGGCGTTATGAGTCGAGTTGATTTATTCCCTACCTATATATTTAGGCGTGGTTCGGCTCAACCATAATGGCTCACCACCTATACTCACATCAGGCTCGTGAACGAGTGCTGTCTATCGCGGCTGTATCTATCTATGGAGTTTATAGCCGGCGCTTCTCCATAATACCCACTTTTTGGAACCGTGCAACTAGTTTTGACTTTTCAAAAGTACCTATTTTATTGGTCGAATTGAAATAAAACATTTTGCCTTTGACTTTTGACTTTGATAATACAGTTAGTTATAATTATAAAATATATTATATTTTTATCTTGTTTTTGAAGGATGAAAAATTTTTTTATCATTGCCTGTTTTAAATGTCACTTGATTTTAAAATGCCTAACTTCAAACGGATTTGTTCATTTAATCAAAATTTGTAACTACGATGATGATATACAAATAATTATAATTAGATAATCAAATGGAGTGATGATTTGCGAAAGTTTGCTGTCGGAAGCTGGATGCGACAGGCCGAGGACGGGTGACGGTTGACTTGACTTGACGTGACTTTCTTGGATTTAGATTTAATAGAATCTATAATGGGGTTCCAAGCAGATGGTTAGACTCAGCTGTTGTTTAGGTGTTTTTTAATTTCAATAGCCTTACGAATCAACCTGGGCAGGAATTCGTTTTCTTTTGAGGGACTTGTGATTTATTATGAAACATCGGGAATCAAATACAACTCAGACACGAGATCGGAATGGGCCGGCTCAACCGGAGTGAAACAACGCTTACATTGTGTTTTGTCGAGTGAGCCTTTTAAAAGGCCGGCAACGCACTTGACTCCTCTAGTGTTGCTGGTGTCCATGGGTGGTGGTAATCGCTTACCATCAGGCGACCCGTCTGCTCCTTTGTCCCTCTATCCCATAAAAAAAAAATATCAATACAACGCGATAAAATCCGTAAAAAGTAGTTTTATTTCAATGTCTAATATTCACATAAGTGTCAGAAAACATTATGTATTGTAGTGTTACATTATCTCGTGGGATAAATAACCTTATATGAAACTGAAGGCTCTTTTATGCCAAATTCTAGGCTAAATTAATTATGTTCAACAAAGTGTTGAAACTCTTCATAATACATCATTTTCCGGTTTGTTAGCGCCACCGCGTACGGTCTAGTTAACCAAGGTTGACTTATGATTACTACAAGCAATTAACTGGCGAGTTAAGTTATAGCTACTGTGACCAGATCTTCTTGATTTTTTGAGATAATTTACTAACTATTTTTTTTACTTTTGGTGTGATAATAAGTACCTTATACTGAGAATTTTTGACGGAAAGAATCACTGAGACTGCTCGGCCTGGGAAACGAACCCAGGACCTCAGCCGCCCGTTATATTTATCCACCTAAATATCGATTCTGATAATATGCCCTTTTCAATATTCATTTTTTTCTGACGACACGTTTGCGATCGGCTTCTGCGCCACGTATTGTGGGTTCGACCCCCACACGGAGCAAATATTTGTATGATCTACAGATAGTTGTTCCGGGTCTGGGCTTTGGTGTAATTTGTGTTTGTAAACGCACCCACGAAACAGGAGAAAATCCTAGTGAAAAAAAGTTGCCCCATGTTTCCCAAAAAAAAAAAATTACGTGCGTTATTTTATTATACGTTTCGCAACATTAATTTTTTTAGAAAATATATGAAACTAGCTGTTGTCAAAGGATTTTTAGGTAACCTATTTCTTCCTCTACGGTCCTATCTATACTAATATTATAAAGACGTAAAGTTTATGAGGTTGTAGGGGGTAATCTACTGAACCGATTTTGAAAATTCATTTTGTGTTGGATAGTGCATTTATCGAGGAAAGTTATAGGCTATATAACATTACGCTACTCCTCTTAGAAACGGAGCAGCGCGGGTAAAACCACGAGCGGGTTGCTAGTATACAATATCTTAAGAAAATCCTGTCCGACCCGTGAAGGTTTTTTTTAAAGCCTATTATTAGATACTAGTATTCTTGTTAACCTCTCGTGCTAAGCTAAATGCTTGTTTTACGAGTGGGTTCACGTCGGTAGTGCAATGGGTGGGTTTCGAACGGGCAACATTAGGCTACCGCCGCTTCAAATTGGTTGTATTATTAGGTATCGAGATCCGGTTCTATTTAAATAATGGTCTTCATTTTACAAGCAAAAAATATCCCTGGGTGCCCAACATACCAAAGGCGATTTATCACATTTTAAAAATTTGATTTTGCGTAACTGCGTCGTTAACCTAGTGATAGTCCTGGTTTCGATTCCCAGGACGAGCAAAATGTTATTAGTTTTTTCTATGAAATTCTCAGAAGCTCGGAGTTTGGCATGCTCGCCCCTTATTACATGGGATCCAAATATACCGGTGAACTGTAGGTGTAGGTACATTAATACACCTCTGCCTAATCTTTTCGGGAATACAGGCGTGATGGTATGAATACATTGTCTTCCAGTTAATTTTAGACGCGAGAACAATAACCTATTTGTGGCTAACCTCGGTTTAATATTACTGACAATAGTAACCTAAAACCTATACTAGTTAACATAACTACATATTGGTTAGTTATTCTACGGTAAAGCAGCGGTTGCTGCGGTTAAAAGATTGATGGAAGAAGATTGAAATTGCTTTCCGTGATTTTGATAGCATGTAACACCTTTTTAACTGACTTCACAAAAGAAAGACGTTCTCAATTTCTAAGCGCGTTTTGCTACACTAGAAGTTTTCGGGTCGATTCCCAAGTCGAGCAATGTTACCTACATTGCTCGACTTGGGAATCGACCAAGATTGGGTTGGGATCGGTTGGGTTTTACTATGAAATTCTCAGTAGTAGCTAGGAGTTTGGATTTGTGCCGGATTATTGAATTTGTATGGATAATATTATGATAATAAATCTAACCATTACAAATAACTGTCGGTGTACATAGGTACACCTCTGCTTAGACGGAGGGATACTGATAATTAACTACAAATCTGGTACCTATGTTCTTAGATCCCATGTAATAGGAAGCGAGCCTATTGTCGTTACCGAATTGCTATGAAGAATTAGCATCATAGAAAAAAAAACAATAATATTTTGCTCGACCCTGGAATTGAACGTACAATCTCGTGCTCGACAGCCGCGCTTATAACAACTAGACGGGTGAGACAGTTTACATATCCTCCTAATATTATAAACGTGAAAGTTTATGAGGATGTATGGATGTTTGTTACTCAATCGCGTCAGAACGGCTGAACGGATATGGATAAAATTTGGTACAGAGATAAATTATAGTCTGGACTAGGCACTTTTTATCCAGCAGGCTTACTCTTGAAAACAATACAATACCAATCCAAACGTCAATTTGGCTGTAGGGCGATTTCGTACTCTTGAGCACAAATCCGTTAAACCTTGTATCGGCATCCCTGATTGGCCAATGGTTTGTTGTTTCCCAATCCTATTTAGTTCACTCAATCACCGCGCAATATTGAAACAATTTGGCGCTAGTCTCGGATTCAAGAGTACGAAACTTGACGAAACGGCACAATTCCAATGTCGATGTATCGGAATTGAGTTCAAGAGTAAGCCCTGGTCGGATCCAATTCTGAAGTCGACGCAGGCAAAGTCGCATGCAGAGGCTAGTAATTAATATAGCAATGCTTACACACAGAGCCATCCTTCAATTGCTATCTTCGCCCATTCACTACCCTCTTCACGCTCACTTACCCACTAAAGATAGGGTGACCAATCTATGAGGATATTATATCAGGATATACGTTTTTTTTTGTTTTTTATGGGCGGTAAAACCGCTGATGCTGCATTCGTCTGGTTGGGTACCATCGCATTGTTTTGAAAAGTAGTGGAATAATGACGATTTTTTTAAAGGAGTATCTATGGAGTTGAGAGTCCGGCGGACCGAATTTCTCTTACAAACGTAATACCGAAATAAATCGTAATTCAAACACAATTTAATCAAATTGTGTTATTATTCGGATTTGGATACCATTTATCTAGGTTCCTACGTTGCCATTTTGTCCAAAATACTTCACTGGAAATAAATGTAAGCGAATGCAATTTTTGGTAAAATAATCAAGTTTGGAACGATTTTCCAATTTTTTATTTCCAGTGAAGTAGTAATGAAATGAAATGAAATGAAATGATTTATTCTGCAAGTAGATCTTTAGAGATACTTTTACATGTCAATGGTATGGGGTTTTTTTTTTAGCTAGATGGCTTCGGCATTTCCTAACTGACGACCTCTGAGAAGAAACACCGAAACAAACTCAGAGAATCATGGTCTCTTTTAAAGTCCAGACATGGAAGAACACTTATATGTGAGTGGTACGATGTAGGGTAATGTCTGAAATGGCCTTTTGAGGAAAGAACCATTGCAGCTTTGAGTAGACCAGTCCAAACTGACGGCACGCATGCATCAGTCATCGTGTAGCTCAACCATAATTTAGGCAGCTCAACGACCTGTCGCACGACCATACCAGATCAGCAGGACATTCGTGTAGGTCTAATGAAAGTAGTAAACGAAATGGTAATGTAGGAACCTAGATTAACGGTATCCAAATCCGAATAATAACACAATTTGATAGAATATTGTCTGCATTACGATTTATTTCGGTATTACGTTTTTGTGGGCAACTCAAGCTCCGCCGGACCCTTAAGAGTAGTTAAGAACTCTATATCTCTTTTCAAGAGTACCTATTTTAGTGATGAAATAAAACATTTCATGTTATTGTTTTCCAGTTGGAACGGTAATGTAGCCATTGTGCCTAATTACTTGACAAATGAGACTTAACAACTGAGGTGTCAAGATGTCAACGCGCGCGATACTACAGGTGTTGCTGGCGTCTATAATTTACTCTTGCTGCATAAATCTCAGTAGTAATAAAAAAATAATGTAATTTAAATTTTATATGCTTTTTGAAAGTTTGTAATTTAGTACATATTTTCACGCCTGTCTCCCATTGGGGTAGGCAGACACTTGCTAGGATCTTGGCACACTAGTTTCGCTTCATCTACGTTCATTAACCTCCTCATGCATGATCGTTGGTTTAGGGTGCTCCCAATCTGACCTTTCTTGAATTTAGTTTAATATCTCTATTAATAAAAACCTGTTAGCCGTGTGTTTTGATTAACTACGAGTATATATATTAATTTATGAATGACTAAAGAAACTTGAATAATAAAAAAAAACCCAGGTCAAGCAAAGTCTTATTAGGTTTTTCAATAATTATAAAATTCTACGTAGTACAGATTTTGGATAAGAGAATATTCGAAGCCCATTTAATATTGAAGCTTAAATATACTAGCGAATTATATACTTCTACTTAACCTTTCGGAGAATACACACGTGATTATCTGTGTTAGTCACCAAATTATATCCTAATTGGGAATGGGTCTAACCTTTTTCCCAAATAGGTATCGATTAAATTGATTGACGAAATCCAAATTTTACTGAGAAATAAAAAACTATAATATCAATAAAGTAATTTTACAACAAAAATACCTACCTCTTCCGTCATTTCACAAGTCCAAATACTCTAAATCACCTTAACATAAAGAAAAAACAACTTCTCTAAAACCTTCAGCGCATATGAACGGTTAAACGCTTTACTATTCGGTGATACAATGTCTATGCCAAGGTTATAAGCATAAAAACCTTGACGTTTCAATTGATTACTGAACTGCACAAGGCAATGTTATTATTTAAAAATAAAACTTACATCCGGTGTCAAACGTAGCAGAAAATATAGTTAAGGGTCCGGCAGAGCTTGAATTGCCCACAAAAACCGCAATATTAATCCAGACAATATATCTAATTATGTTATTATTCGGATTTGGATACCGTTAATCTACGTTCCTACCGTACTACGAGTATTTCGTCTACTATTACTTCACTGTTCAAAATTATTAAAAATTGCATTTGCTTTGTTTATTTCCAGTGAAGTATTTTGGACGAAACGGTAGAGTAGGAATCTAGATTAACGGTATCGGAATCCGAATAATAACAGAATTTGATTAAATTGTGTTGGAATTACGATTTATTTTGGTATTACATTTGTAAGAGAAATTCGGCCCGCCGGACTGTTAAGTTATAAAACTCAGCTCACATCACCAAATATTCTGTCGCTAAGAAATAATGTGCTAATAATATTATGTTCCGGTTGGAAGGTAATGTAGCTAGTAAAATTACTGTTCAAATGAGACTTAACAACTGAGTTCTCAAGATAACAACGCGCTAGTGATACTAATGATATTGCTCTCGTCTATAAGTTATGGTTACCGTTTACTGTTAGGCGTCCGGTATACTTGTTTGTGGTTTTATTAAAATAAAAAAAGACACCGGTATAAAATGGCGAGGTGAATTTCCCGTGGTTACTCAATATGGGTGGAGTTTGACACGCCCTGTCACTTACAAATGCAAAAACAAAAATTGAAATGAAATTAGGTTAGCAGGAAAATCTTTATTTTTTATAATGAGAGACTGGGCTCAACTTGCACAACAGGTCGGGTTTTGGACCTGAAATGAATTGAACCCATTTTAAGAGGTTCAGAAGGTTCAATTCATTAGAAGCAACGGCTAGCAATCCATATTAATTATTATTAATTTATTATATTGTAATATTGCCTTTAATTATTGTAATTGTTTTGTACAGTTTGAATTAAAGTAAATTAATAAATATTTGTACTAATATTATAAATGCGAAAGTAACTGCTTGTTTGTTCCGTTTGCAAGCCTAACCCGCTGAACAGATTTCTATTCTTTTTTTCAAAGATCTTGAGGAAAGACATAGACTGCTTTGTCTTAAAATTAATAGTTATTTTTGGACGCGAGTGAAACCGCGTGCAATAGCTGGTAGATATTAATAACAAAATAAAAAATCATTCTTAAAAATATCCTTCGATATTTACGTTGTCATTTGGATACCCTACACAAATCCCTTTCCGTATAAAATTACATCTGAGAGAGATCTCTTGAATACTGAACCTTTGTGCTAACATTAGCCTCAGGGTATCCATGACTGACCTATATTCCTAAAAAAAATAAGTATATTTTTAATCCGTAGATAATAGTGTGGGTTATACGTTTGTACATCTATATATAAGCTCTGATATGTTAATCGTAACGTGTAACTGTTTTTTATCCCTCAATAAATAAATAAATAAATAAATATTATATTCTAAAGGAATATATTCCTCTGCACAGATGTCAAAGCAATATTTGGAAATGAAAATTGAATGATTATTAAACTCCAACCATTGAATGGGACCTGAAATGACTAAAATGTGGTGAATATGTTACACTTCCACCTCTACGTAACAAAAAAGAGTCTATCCTTATTATGCTTTCTTTTTTATTTCCAGGATAGACTAAATAGTGTAGTTAAATCTGTGCAATTAGAATTTATAAGCTTTTATAAGTAACTGTCCCCCGGCATGCGTGCCTCTTTTTCTCACCAAAATTTCATCGCAATTAGGTAAATGGTAATAATTCGTTTAAGCGCGGGAGAGCCATGCTTCGGCACGAATGGGCCTGCTCGACCGGAGTGATACCACGGCCTCACAGAAAACCGGCGTCAAACAACGCTTACGTTGTGTTTCGCCGAGTGAGTGAGGTTACCGGAGGCCCAATCCCCTTTTAAAAGGCTGGCAACCCACTTGTACCTCCTCTGGTGTTGCGGGTGTCCATGGGCGGCGGTAATCACTTACCATCAGGCGATCCGTCTGTTCGTTTGCCCCCATATCCCATTTAAAAAAAACTGGTATAGCAATGTATAGGGGACAAACAAACAAACATTCATTTTTATTTAAGTATTTTATAAAGCATACTGTCATCAAAACATTGATGTCAATAATATGCTGACGCGCATTTTTAAGTGTCACATGATGACGTATGAATGGCTAAAGTACGTAAAACAAGGTAAACGATTGCATTTCACATCTCAAATGAGGATAATGTATGGATATACGGAATCCCCTGGGTCTGGAAGAACGGGCTTACCCTGTAGCTTAACTAAGGAAATAAGACATTATAAGATCATGCAGTGTCCACGGAAAAGACCTGGGGTTTTTGATAACCCAGGAAATACCGGGGTTAGTCATTAAGAAGTGAATTGTATTCTTGTTTTGAGAAATTGTGCTTTTTGATAACAGAATGCGTCGCGGTTTTGGATTTGGTGTAAACTTTATACTAACTTATCAGTCTAGTGGTCTCATTAGTCTAAGGGTACGTGGCTAAGTAATAACGAAGCCGATGAACTGATCTGCAAGGTTAAGCCGCGCCTCGCTATGGTGGGTGACCATTCTTAACACATTGAGAGCACCGTGCCTCGCAGAGCACGTAAAGACGGCTCCCGGTTGTCACACGAACATTTATGACAATTGTTAGTGGTAGCCACAAGCCCAAAAAAGCCTGACAACCAGTCTACCCTCCGGATATCGGTATTGCCCAGGAATTGGGTTTCGGAGGTCTGATGGCAGTCGCTTCGTGTAAAATATTTATATTCAGCCGCATTTGATTAGACTGGAAGCCGACCCCAACATAGTTGAGAAAAGGCTCGGAGGTTTTGATTAGTCGATTAGAAGTCTTAAGGGCAATACATCGCTCAAATCCAAAAAACACCCTAGCTTTTTCTAGTGGAATTCTTATGTGCGTTTGTCATATAAAAAATATATGTTATACATAAGGACATCACAAACAAATTATATTGTTTAAAATTTTTATAAATTTGCCCCAAGTTTGGATAATAATTGAAGTAAATAGGCCTTTTTTGACCTAATTTGTATTTTTTCTCTTTAACGGCTTAATGGGTAGTCATGAATTTTATACCAAAAAAAATGTAATGACGTAATTAACAATTTGTATTATTTTTAATTTCTTATTTCTTTGAATATTTTGAAATAATAAAGAAATACGCGAAACCTCACTGGCACCCCGCGTGAAGTACTCCCGCAATGCCTGTGACTGACAAATACTAGAACAAAGACTAAAGTCTCAAGGTCATTGGGCAATGTAATAACCCTTAAGGGTGACTGCTACGTTAGAGGCCCCGAGTTTGATCGCCAGGTGTGGCAAAGGTTATTGGGTTTTTCTATGGAACTCTCAGTAGCAGCTCGGAGAATAGATTTGTAGTTGGTTAAAAGCAATTGTCTCGCTGGCTACTCCTGAATATATTATTACCTACATTTCTGTCTAACCCTTCAGGGAGTACAGCCTTGTAGATATGTGTGTATTCTCCAACGATAAATGAGAAGAAGAAGAATGGTGAAGGAATTGTTTCTCGGGCGCAACTTTATTTATTTATTACATACATACACCAACTTACATCTATCCTTACAGGGAATCCCTAATTCGATAGAGCATTTCACTTTTTAAATAAATAGAATTTTAACCTTATAATTGAATTACAACATATTTATTATTGCTATGTATTATGATAGCTCAATAAACCAAATGTAATAGGTAAGCGAGCTCCATCGTAGATCGCAGTATCGCTTAACATCGAAAGGCGAACTGGTGGTCAAGCGTAAGCCTTGAAATAAAACTACTTTTTACGGATTTTATCGCGTTGTATTGATATTATTTTATTCCCGACGTTTCGGATCCTTTACAGCATCCATGGTCACGGGTAGACTAAGTTGTTGGACGTCTTAATATTCCTACCACCTGTCAAGTGTCACATACCTCTGCAAGATGCAGGTGTATACAAGCTAGATTGTGATTGCGGTCTCTCTTACATAGGCCAAACTAAAAGAAGCATAGGGATCCGCGTAAAAGAACACATCGCTGATCCGTCAAAATCCGTAAAAAGTAGTTTTATTTCAATGTCTAATATTCGCGTAAGTGTCAGAAACCAGTAAGTGTAAGCCTATCACGAATAAAAAAACATGTGACCGTTATAAATTTGTTCAATGAACATGTGAATAAATCTATACGGCCAGCTACTGTGTTGAGTTAACGGTCAAGATTCATACAGGATAAAACATAATTACATTGTAGTTGAGTAATTATTTATTTTATTCGTTTCTTAAAATTCAAAACGGTTGGATTGGCATTCAATACACACGAGAATACCACAGCCTACAAAAAAATACAATTTCAAGGAATTGACGCCGGAAATCAAAGACAATTACTAAATAAATTATTATCAGAAAACTGTTTGCCGGGTTTTACCTGTGAGTGCAAAACAGAGTTACCAACTTAGACACTTAAGCACAGGCACTATGTTTCTGGAAAATCCCTGACTAAGTAAACAAACTTTTCCTAATTGACGATTGACGTCCGCGAATTTGAAATACGAATATGTGACGCAGTTTGACATCTGTCATTATTTACGCTTGACAAATTGAATAGGTGATTTTTTTGATGAGTCATATTACTTCAATGCTAGAGGTTCTGGTTTCGATTACCAGGTCGAGCAGTGTTATTGGGTTATTCTAAGAAGTTCTCAGTAACAGCTCGGAGTTTGGAATTTATGCCCGGTTAATGGCAATAGGCTCGGCTCCTATTACAAGGGACCTAATATACCGGTGAACTGTGCATAAGACATTACTACTCCTCTGCCTAACCCTTCGGAGAATACAGGCGTGTTGGTATGTTAAAAATACAAGATTACAATATTATTGCTCACCGTACAGTTAAAACCGTATCAAATAACTGCTATTGTATTTATTTTAATCGGTGTTTATCATTAAGCAAGACGTTAATTACAGAAACGTTGGTTAGAAATGTATTTACATGCCACGCCATGATAGCGTGCCTCGGAGGGCACGTGGAGACCCCGGTAATGTGCAACACACATTGATAATTTTTTCAAAAATCTCACGATGAGTCGTAAGATTTTCGAAAAAATTAGCAATGTGTGTCACGATGACGCGAATGACGTCATGTGTAAGTCCTTACTTCTAATTTTGCTAACGTCACGATCACATGTAAGTATTTACTTGCACATGACGTCATTCGCGCGTCATACGATTATCAAATAATGTTAGTTTCTTGATAATAATTAATACTGTTTCCGATCTTGTGGTTTAATATTTGAACTTCTTCGTCATTATTAGGCAAATTATGTAATCGAGGACAAGACAATTTTATCATTAACCGAGTATAAATAAAAAAAATCCATTCTCTGAGCTGCTATTGAGAATTTCATAGAAAAACCCAATAACTCTGCTCAATCTGGGAATCGAACCGATCCTCTAGCGTAGCAATCCCGCGTAGGACCACAAGACTAATCAGACAATTTTAATTATAAATAAACTTACAAAATACACTTATATTAGTATAGATTTTTATAAATTAAAAAATAAAAGATTTATGGTTAATGGCAATAGGCTCGCCCCCTATTACATGAGACCTAACATACCAGAGAATTGTGGGTATACATTAGTACGCCCTTGCCTAAACCTTCGGGGAATACGAGCGTGATTGTATATGTATAAACCAATAAAACTATTTGTTCGGGAATTGAACCCACAACCCGTAAACTCATCATGACAATTATTGCACATTATTTTTCCAAAGGAGAAAAATATTGTGTCATATTTTGAATTCCTAATTAGATTGGCTACGCAATATTAGGTAATTAGTCATATCGTTACTGCTAATTGATGAGATCGAAACATTAGACCATCTAATTACATATAGATAGATTGCATGTTAATTTAACCATTTTGCCGTTAAGGCTGATCGTTCACTTGAGCCCGCCAAATTCAAATTTGAAGTGATTTTTCGCTGTTTGTAAGTCTGTAACAAGTTCTAGATTCACAGGCAGTAGTAATCGCGGCATTAACTATACAACATTCACAACTGAGAACTAAAACCTTTGCCTAGAAATCCTTATCAAGGCAAAAACTGTGCCAATGGTCAAAATTGACACTTTACACTACTTTTAGCTACAATATCGATTTATAAGCAATGGTTTCAGTTATACTTTGTGAATGTTGTTTAGTTAATGTCGCAATTACTAGTGCCATGAATCTAGAACTTATCATAGACCTACCAACTTCGAAAAACCACGTAACATTTTAATTTGGCGGGCTCAGGTGAACGATCGGCCCTAATAATGTGTAATAAAAATAGGAACAATTCAGCTTGATCATTTTCCTAATTAGTGCAAGGATTAAACAAAAATAATTAACTGGAACGTGCACGATGAAGGCTCTGCCATCTGGTGGCGTAAATCCGAATCTTTACGCAAATCTTTACTTTCCCAAGAATAGTTCTCACTTTCCATCGTTATGTAATAATCGAAACATTGACGGCAACACGACAAGAGATCTGAAAGGCTCTTTTTTTAACCACACTGTAGCTCTCGTCTCGATTTGTGCTGCCACCTATAGTTCGTGCACGTTCCCTATTAAATATATTTTATATCATACGCAACTCACAATATAACAAAGAAAAACTGCCCAAAAAATTATTATTATAGTTTTATTATCTCGTCTTTAAAAAATATTAACGTCATTAAATATTATATTTCTTTTTATGTTATCAATACCTACAAATTAAGATTCATAAAATAAAATGACTAACCTGCCTCAACCGTTTATTTATTCATAATTTATCATAAAAGATATATCACAAATATTAATTATTTATAACTACTTGTACTACAGTGTCAACCAACAATTTTTACAATATATCTTCACATAAATACTAATTTAAAATTATAATTTCTTAGATCTAAAAATTATTTCTGCTTAAATTAATTTAATTATTTTCCGGAAATAATAATTAATATCTTGTCTTGTTATTAATAAAAGTTTCCGTTAGATATGAATAATATTGCTCTGAATCTAAGTTCCGTTAATAAACAAGATAAATAAAATTCATACCAAAATAATAATCAAAAATGTTACATCCAAGGATTTTTTAATTTAACGTTGGTAAATAATATTAGGTGTAACTGAACTTGTATTTAAAAAAAACACAAATAATGTTCTTTATTCTTTCTTTCATTCACTATATTTTAAAAAGATTATCTGTGAATTAAGTTTGTTGTGTATGTTTTTCTATGAAATTTTCAGTAGCAGCTCAAACTCTGAGGATTTGTGCCCGGGTAATGGCAATAGGCATGCATATCTGATATTCATATTCATATTCTTTATTGACATACCATAATGTACAATGAGGTTGTATATTATAAACAAGAACCATTATTGACCCTGTGAGGCACAGCAATATTAGAAGAGAGGAGGACTTATTTTCCTAGATACAGGGTACTAGATAGGTACCATTATGTATTTTTTAATCGTTGTCAGCTAAAATGGAAAGATAATTAATGTTAAAATTAGGTATAATAAAAGAATTTTTGTTAAAGTAATGATAATACTATTACTACTACTGTCTCGACTTTAAAAGAGACCATGGTCGTGAGTTAGGAAATGCCGGCGCCATCTTGATAAAAAAAAATTAATAACATTGATTTGTAAAAGTCTTTATATGTTTATTTATTTAAATAATTTAAGTTCTATTTACAAAAATAAGTATCATTTGACCATTTTTATTTTATCATTTTAAGTGCGTTTATATTTTTCAACGATTCATTTTATTTGGGTTTAATAAAGATATTTATTTAGGTTTAAAGATGATATTGTATTTAAACACAAATTGTCGATGAAAAATTGTGTTTAAATACAATTTAAATATATTTAAGAAGTTGGTACAAGTGGCCCTAAGATTATATAGCTGATTATAGTGATTATACTCACAACTTTAATCCTTACTAATATTATAAACGTGAAAGTTTGTGAGTATGGATGTACGGATATATGGATGGATGGATGTTTGTTATTCTTTCACGCCAAAAAGCCTGAATGGATCTGGATGAAATTTAGCATAGTAATAGATTAAAATCTGGAATAACACATAGGCTACTTTTTATCCAGGTCAGACCCAATCCTGAAGTCCACGCAGACAAAGTCGCGGGCAGAAGATAGTCTGGTATAATTAAAATGTATTGGATACATTTAATTCATTTAAGTGTGTGTCCCATTTTCATGGACACCTCATATATTACAGTGTCAAAGCTACTATTATAACAGACTACCGATACTGGTATTACCAGTTATTCTGTGCTACCGGTATTAGTGAATTTATGCAAATTGAACTAAACAAGTTGTTTTAAATTCGACCAGAATTTAATAGTCCAACGGAACTTTTTACGTAAATCACGGAAATCAATTCAAATGACATTTTTTTCTAAAGAAAAAACAAAATGCATTTGAACGTTTCTTTCTTGAAGGAAACTTTTTCGCAGCGAAATATCTGTACTTATAAAACATTACGACAATGTTATCTGTAAAAACAGAAACGTGAAATGGACTTTATTAATACGGATGCATGTGGACTCCCTGGCAACCTGAGGTTGTTGAAAATAGGAACATATACTTTCAAATTTTTTTGTGGTTAATTTTGTTTACCTCTACTACGTATCTTGTAAATGTGAGTACATTGTACACTGTAGTATGTCACTTAATTTTATATACTTTGATTATGTGTGTTTTACCACTTAGTTTATTATTTTTTTATACATAATGACATTCAGTTCTCGAATGCTGACAACTTTCTTTTTCTATTATCGACTTTGGTCCAACTTGGACATTAAATCAATGTCAGCACATCCTATTATTGCATTATTGCACCTACTTGAAGATTGTAATAATTATTATTAAATTTAATTATATAATTATTTAAAAAAGAGTGTCCATGGAGTTTCCTGCCGGATTCTTCTCCATAGGATCAACTTTTTTGGAACCGTGCACCTAGACTTATTAACGTTTCATAAACGCTTGTAAAAGCTTATTTGAAATAAAAACATTTGAAATTGAATAAAAAATAAATTAAATATATTTGAATTAGGACAAGTATTTACTGTACAAACACAGTCTGCCTGTATCTTGTTATAGGGGTGAGCCTATTGCCATTAACCACAAATCCAAACGACGAGCCGCTACTAAAAATTTTATTAACATAACATTACATACCATCACGCCTGTATTCCCCGAAGGATTAGGCAGAGGCGTATACATATTAGTACACCTCTGCCTAACCCTTCAGAAAATACAAGCGTGATGGTATGGTACTTTATGTTAAAGGTAATAAAAATCAATAAATGAAAAATAAAAATAAAATATTCGTAACGAGAATCGATTACGAATCCGATACTCAATTACCTAATCGATTCATCCAAAAACAGATGCAAATTATCGATACAGTTGTTCACTGAAATTATCGATTACCGAGTTTTAACGCATGCGTAGTAATCGCAGCTTTAGTACAAATATCATCTGTTGAATGTGGCCCGCACAGTCAGTCAGCCATCGCCGTGTGTTACGATACCTCGTCCACACGAATTTAATTTATTTTTCGTGTTTTCTGTTTTTAAAAAAACCCGCGAACCGTAAGTAGAGACAACAAAAATGATTTTTAAATGAAATACGTTCGATTTTGTGCGGTTTTGAATTGTGCCAGTTTTGTTTTTTTTTCTGCAAGGTGTGTGTAAAGTGACATAAACAAATAGGTGTTCGCCTTCGTTTACCACGATTTATCACGAGTTATCAATGTGATTTACTTTTTATAATTGTTCCGGTTCCGGTTGGTAGAACCTAGGTCAGCTTTTGACCTAGGTGCGTAATGCTTGTCGGTAACAGTTCATTGGGTAATGGTATTTTTTTTATAAATAATTGCGTGTTAAAACTCAAGGTCGGCCTGTTGTTTTTAATTTTATTAATCATTCTGTAGTTAAAATATTTGATGGTCAAAATATTATTGTGTAATCAATCATTTAAAATTCCTAAACTGGACATAAGAAATTCCTAAGAATTTCTGTTGCTTAATAGTTTTTATACTGGATTCCAGATTCCTTTTGTTGTTGAATCATTCCAAAAGAGATACATTATAATGAAATATAATTTATGTAATCAAGATCAAAGATTTCCAAAATGTATCTACATTGAAAAAGGTGCACCAAAATGCCAAAGATTATAATTTTTCACGGTAAGGTGAATTTTAATAAAGAGTACGCCAAAAATAAACAATGTCTTGGTTTTTATCTTTTTTCTTTCAACTTCACTTGAGGTAGGTAATGTAAGTAGGTAGGTACATCATTCTTACCTGTAATGATGAGTACTTGTAACTAAGTGAATTTAGCTTACCTATTTTTTTAATTAATACCAAAATTGCTTCCTTGAAGTTTTAATTGAGCTTTTAAAAGTCTTATTATCCAAGTAGATAAAGTACTTCTGGTACAAAATGAGTACTTAAATTTTATTGTTTTTGTCTGAAAATATTATAACTGTTCTTACCTGAGGTACAATATGTTGTTAACGAAAATCACGGTTTGAGCAATTAGCGGTACGGTCAACAAAACTGAAACAATAAAACATACTTTTAATAATTACAATAATTTTGCATTAAGACATAACTGTAATAATTATCTAGTGTAAGCTGATTCCATAATCCAACAAAACATTAAAACCTTATATGTAAAAATATCCGATATCCGATAACATAAAATAAAATCGATGTGTTCAAAGGTTAAAATCTATAGAGCTGACTGGACTCGGCTTACTAGTTACTACTTACTTTTTTACTAACTGTATAAAATATAGCCAGTCAGCATTGTGCATGGAGCAATGACAAGAGTAATCTGATTAAGATCTTAACCTGTGGACAGAACGTATCTTTTCGGTTTATTCCCAATTTGAAACTGTTGGTACATTAAATTTAAACACACAGAGGCTGCAAAATTGCAGTCATATAAATAAGACTTACATTTTGCCTCCATTTAACGAGCCAGTACATCAAAGTCTCCCAAGCACCCACAAACCCTTGACTAGAAGGATATTAAGTTTCAAAGTGGACCCTAAATAATTATCGGTCATCGGAATTGATTTTCTAAGAGGAAAATCTTGTTCGATTTAAGTTAATGAGTATCGGTAGGATTCAAGTTACCTAAATTATCATTATCCTTTCTTTATGTCAATTTTCTTGGAGTTATTTAACTCTTTTATAAGTCTCTATCAGCTATTATCGCATCAGTAATCATATCGTCTCTCACATAACCCATCCCGTAAGTGGCGTGAAAATATCTGACTTGCTCGGTGACCTCGGGACCTCTTGGGATCTGACTGGCTAGCGACCACCCTTACGTCGGAGTCTATCGTAAAGCACCTTGGTGTGTGTTTCGACTTTTGCACGTAAGAGCCAGTTCCCCTCGGTTGCTACGGCTCAGGCAGTCTGCAGTCCATAGAGGCTCTTAAAGATCGGCAACGGATCAGCACCTCCTCTGGTGTTGCAGGTGTCCACGGGCGACGATGACAACTTACCACCAGGTGGCTCGTCAGTTCGTTTGCCGACTAAATTCATAAAAAAATTGACATTAGTACGAAAATAAAATTGGAATTATACATTTTAGGCTACCTACATAGTAACAAAAATTAGTCATGGTCAGAATGAATTACTGCCTAAACATTTTTAATTATTGTGATTAGTTAATTAAGAAATCGTTATTGATTGAGTTGGGTTTATCGAATCACATAAAATTATTATGTAATATATTTACTTATCATATGTATGAAAAAATGTATACAACTGGAATGATTAAAAATCAAATGCGAAAGTTTGTATGATTGAATGTTTGTTACTCAATCACGCCGGAACGTCTGACTAGATCTGGATGAAATTTGGCATAGAGATAGATTGTAGTCTAGAATAGTATGTAGGCTAATTTTTATTCAGGTCAGACCCAATTCTGAAGTCTACGCAGACGAAGTCGCGGGCGGAATCTAGTACCTAACTTATATTATTTTCAATAATTAATATAATTATCTCATAAATATACAACTTTTGCAAGTCACCTCTGTTTCTAAATACAAACAAGCAAGGCAAGGTAAATGAACTTTGGTTCAGCTATATTAAATCCAAAAAGGTAAAAGAATTTATAATCTCTAAATCAAGACCTCAAACATTCCACAATTATTAAAATACGAGATTTACGAATAAAAAAAAAATATCCGAGACCCTACTTTTTTGCTGACGCTACCGGTCGTAAAGGACACGCGTTCACTTTTGCAACAAGGACATTAGGTACTGGTGTTAGAACTATAACTTAATAATTATTGTTATAATACTGACTGTACTTTTAAGTGAAGGGGAATTTTGTTTTATTGCAATTTAATTGTTTAAATTTTGAGGTTATTTGGAAACGATTTGTGTATAAATTCTTTGTCTGCCAAAAATGCCAAACACACAAAATGGGACAGTTTATTTCTCACAAGTTCATGTGGAATAATAATTACTACAATAGATAAAACTGTTATAAATGCGATCTATCAAGGCAAAGAAATAAAGACATAAATCCTATTTCAAATCCTTCCATAAAATGTGTCATTATTAATATTAATGTGAAAAAAAAACATGAATATAATAAGCAAAACTCCAAACGTTGAGTTTTTATTAACAACTAATTAAACATCATTATTGTATTGAGTCGTTTTATGAACGCGACAAAAACTAAATGCATTGCACGGGAAAAAATGACAGATGACAACTGGTTTTAGGGTACCATAGAGCAAACTTTTGGCATAATATTTTTTTATAGATAGGATGAACGAAGACATAGGAATAACTTTATAAATGTTAACTAGCTGACAATTTTGACGACTTTTTAATTTGGTCAAATAAACCCGATTACTTTACATAATATTTATTTATCTAAAATAATATTATAATCCTAACATAAGTATGATCTCTAGATACTTATCTCATTAAATAACTAGCCACATATTCTCGTTAATCATCTCTAATTTTTAAAGTATGTCAAGGTTTTCTTGTTAACCACATAACTTAAACATCACGTGTCTAATTCCCAAAAGGTTAGGCAGATATGTTCTGTTAGAAAGTAAAACTACTTTTTAGGGATTATAACTCCTTGTATTGATATTATTTAATTCCCGTCTGTGATCCTTTACAGCATGGTCCATGGTCAAACAATATCAATACAATGGTGGTTAAATAATATAAACACAACACGATAAAATCCTATTATTAGTAGTAATAGAGTATTTCAATGTCTAATTAGTGTGTCAGAATCCAGTAAATTATTTAAAAAACTAAGTATCTGAACTGTTAAAGTGCCTATGCAATGCTAACGCTCCAAGTAATCGCATTGCCTCCAATTTAGCCAGTCAAAGCACCCGCCCGCGCCGTTTTGAAAGTAAAAACCGAGTTAGTAAAACCACTTAAAGAGTTCAACTGTTCGTGTAAGCCGATTTAGAATGACTGATTCTGAATGACTTTGTGATCGCAAACGTGGCTATTGTGTCCCAGAATCTAATCCCAGGTCAAGCAGTGTTACTTAATGAGTTTTTCTATCAAAAATCAATACTAATATTTTAAATGTAACTCATGTGTATGAAAGTAATTCAGCCCGTCTGTTTGTAACGCCTAAACTGCTGAACCCATTCTAATGAATTTAGGTAGAGATAGATTGGCCCTTGGAGGCTAAAGAGACGCGGGCAACAGTTAATTTTCCAAAACATATTTCAAGTAAAGTTTCAAAACGACTTTTTTTTAAAAGCTTTCTAGCAATGTGGGTCGCACATTACTAGTATTCTTGTGAATCCCTCGGGCTAAGCTAAATGCTTGTGTTACGAGTGGATTCACGCCGGTAGTGCAGTGGGTAGGTTTCGGTAGTGCAAGTCTGACGCCCTAGCCATTAGGCTACCGCCACTTTTATCGCCAAAAAACAAGTAAACTTTCACATAGGTAAATAATAATAGTTAAGACAGCAACAGGCGTTACACTTTATTTTGCAAATATTAAAAATACGTTTGGACCATAAGTGCCACATAAATAAAGAATGTCCAAATTTAAGTACACTACAGACATTAAATAATACATTTTAATGGCCTTAGTGCAGTTACCATTTATCGTTCTGTCACGGAGAAAAGCCTTATTAGGAATTGTATCTCGATTCAAAAATTATCAACCACAGTTAAAAAGCTTTATAAGGCGTAAGTAAAAGTTTTACAGAGATTGTGGAATTAGGTTATGCTAAGATGAAAAACGGGCCGCCTGATGGTAAGCGGCAACCGTATCTTATAGACGCCAGCAACACCAGTGGTGTCACTTGCGCGTCGTCATCATGCCACCTCAATTACCCTTCAAACCGGAACACCATAACCATAACCATATAGCAGATTCAACTGCTGAGTTCTATTCATTTCTATTCAATAACTTATTTTATATGGAATGGATGGAACTGACTCGTTAGTCTAGTGGTCCCAAGCGCGACTGCTTCGAGGTCCTGGGTTTGATTCCCAGGTCCAGCAAAGTGTTATTGGTTTTTCCTATGAAATTCTCATTAGCAGCTCGGAGTCTGGATTTGTGACCGGTTAATGGCTATAAGCTCGCCCTCGTTTACATTTATTACGTGGGTGGTACATTAGTACGCCTCTGCCTAATCCTTCGGGGAATACAGGCGTGATGGTATATTATGTTAAGTATTTGGATTAATCTATCTTGTTCATTTAAAGTGTTTGTATGGTTTTGTCGTGTCGAAAAGCTAGTTTTAATTACATAAATAAGTGTACGGAACCAGCGTCTTTAATTCAACCAATAAAACTCAATCCGTTTTTTATTCGAAACTCACGATGTTTCCATTCAAATTAATCATAGACAATCATTTATTTTCATCATTGACTTTATGCAGCGGTATTCATAAATATTTTAGTTGATTTAAAACTACGAGTATATTTTACTACTTATATTTTTCCTACGAAAGATAATGTTTTTTTTTATTTCTACTAATTAGATCTCACCTGAGCCCATCAAATTCAAATTTCAATTCATTTTTCGGAATTTGTAGGTATGTAACATATTAAAGATTCATGGCAGTAGTCATTTGTGACATTAACTATTCAAAATTCTCAACTGGGAACTAAATCCTTTGCATAAAAGTCGTTATCAAGCTAAAAACTCTGCTAGCTGTCAAAATTGTCAATATTCTGTACTTTTAGCTACATTAACGATTTTTATGCAAAGATTTTAGTTCTCGGTTATGAATGCTGTTTATGTAATGACGCAATTACTTCTACCAGGAATTTAAACTTGATATAACCTAGAAACCATTGAATGTTGAATTTTGCGAGCTCAGGTAAACTATCAGTCTTAGTATTAGGCACGTGCGCTCCATTGTAGATCCGAACTGGCGGTCAAACGTAAACTTAGTTAACTCCACTATAGTTAAGTAGCTTTTTTTAAACGATGCCTCACACTAAATTTTCTCCAGTATCGTGGGTGCGTTTACAAACATAAATTCTCACATACACAAACGCCCAGACCCGGAACAACTACCCGTAGGTCATTGAAATAAAACTACTTTTTACGGATTTTATCGCGTTGTATTGATATTATTTGATTCCCGACATCTCGAATCCTTTACAGCATCCATGGTCACGGGTAAACGTAAGGTATTGGACGTCTTAATGTTTAAATAACAGGTACCTTCAGGTACATTTTTGTTAATTATTGGTGATCCGATTCAAATCCGTAGAAAGTAGTTTTATTTCAATGTCTTATATTTGCGTAACTGTCAGAAACTGAAGAAACCTGTAGGTCATACAAATATTTGCTCGGTGTAGGGATCGAACTCACAATAGATCGCGCAGAAGCCTATCCTCAGAGAGCCTATCACTCAGCCGCTACGTCAAAAGTTTTGTCAGTTGGGAAGTCTAAGATGTGTTCAATCAAATCTCCTTTCTTTTTACAAATGAACTGCTTAAGCAGTTTCTTTAACAACATTCTAGATCAACCCACCTAGATCTGTATCAGCTGACGACATAGGTATTCGAAGCATGCTTAGAATCTTAATTAATTCTCGCGTTGTATTTTGGGTTAATCTCCTAAAAACCACTTTCGTTCTTAATATTGTTGGCATGCGGATTTCTCTTGCTTGAAGTTTTATCAAGATTATCTTTTCTGAATTTTCCATTACCTACCTATTTCCTTTTTTATTTCATTCTTCATTCAATCTTATGTATTTTGTAATGTACAGTAGGTGTTGCCTGCGGCTTCATTCGCATTTTAAAAGACTTTTTGAGACAAAAGATATATCTTTCCTCAGAACGCAATTAATTTCTTTGCAAAATTTTATCAAAATCTGTTCAACGGTTTAGGCGTGAAAGGTCAACAGACAGAGTTACTTTCGTATTACTAGCTATTGCTCACGACTATAGATGGGTTTCTGCCCAGGCATTTTGGGCGAAAAAAATAAATGCCCTGGCATAAACCCATCTCTACTCACGACACGATTACGGACATATCCCTAAAAGACTTTAACCTAATCTATTTATATAGCAATTTTTTTTGCGTGAACTAAATAAACAGACTGATTTGCTTTCGCATTTATAAATAAGTATGGATGGATGGATATTTGTCGTTCTTTTTTCTCAAACATTGTTCACCATTTTTAGCTACCTTTGCTTAATACAAAGCATAAACGAGCGCCACAGCCTTTTGGCTGCCTATAGGGGGGAACTTTTTTCAAAAGCAGACCTATAGAAACGTTTTATAAGGCAATTGTTAAGTCTTTAGTCATTTCTAAATTAGTTCCTAGCTCTACAGTATCTACAATCTTAGCATCTGCGCCAGGTCGCAAGTTCAATTCCCACGCTGATTCAATGACCTACAGACACTTACCAAGCTGACTATTTGTATTTAAATGCGATTAGTATTTGTAAATGAAATAGGCAAGATATTTTAGTGTGCGATATTAAGATTCCGGCGGACCATATTTCTCTTACAAACGTAATACCGAAATAAATCGTAATTCGAACACAATTTAATCGAATTGTGTTATTATTCGGATTCTAGGTTCCTATGCTACCATTTTGTCCAAAATACTTCACTGGAAATAAATGTAAACAAATGAAACTTGGTAATTTTATCAAAAATTTTTTGATAAAATTACCAAGTTTCGAACGATTTTTCAATCTTTTATTTCCAGTATAGTAGTAGCAGACAAAATAGTATGGTAGGAACCTATATTGACGGTATCCAGATCCGATTAACAACATAATTTGATAGAATATTGTCTGGATTACGATTTATTCTGGTATTACGTCTTTGTGAGCAATTCAAGCTCCGCCGGACCTTTAAGGTCTTTCTATTTATTGACTTAGGTTGGTCACAAAAAGACTATGTTGACGGGTTGTTCCCTAATGAGGGTCTTTTTTAAAATGGTCTACAACATCGCTATTAAACAGGTAACAGGCAGGCAGGAAGGAACTCGAATATAGTCTTAAAATCAAAAGGGAAGTCGACGGAAATGATATACATAGATCTCAAACTTGCTCGGTGGTAGAACCTCTTGGGGTCTGTCTGGCGACTACCCTGACGTCGGAGTCTGTCATAAAAGCACCTTAGTGTGTATTTCGATAGTTGCGCGTGAGAGCCAGTTCCCCCTCGGTTGCTGCGGCTCTGGCAGTCTGTAGTCCGTAGGTTCTCTTAAGTCTCGGCAACGCATCAGCAACTCCTCTGGTGTTGCAGGTGTCCATGGGCGGCGATGACTACTTACCATCAGGTCGCTCGTCTGACGAATTAACCAATATATTTTTTTACCGTAATAGTAAAACCGGAAACTAAAAACCTTTAAAGCGGTACGGCGCTTTACAAATAGGAAGTGAACCTTGGTGTCGGCCTCTGCTTTCATGTGTAGGTAAATGAACCGAATATGTATCAAGGCAATCCAAATACCGGCTACCGGTTTTTTGGACACGAGATATATCTCAACTCTAGAGATCCTTAGATAACGTCTGAAAACCGATATCTGTGCGCCTTACTTTAATTGGAGTTTCTAAAATCGCTATGGCGATAATTATGGCCCGTGTGTATGAGATGTATGAATGTGGAAAAAGCAAAAGATGTATGCAAGAATCCCCCTGTGGGAGAAAGGTGAGTGTATGTATGTATGTTAATCGCTATGACTCTTCAACAACCAATCCCGATATTTTTTTTATGGAATAGGGGCAAACGAGCAGATTGATCGCCAGGTGGTAGGCGATTCACAAGTGCGTTGCCGGCCTTTTAAAAGGGGATTGGGCCTCGGGTAACCTCACTAACTCGGCGAAACGCAACGTAAGCGTTGTTTCACGCCGGTTTTCTGTGATATTGCCCTACATTGTGACAGTACCCTACAGTACCTACGGTCAAAATTACCTGCGACCTGCGGTCAGATATAGGATGGCTGACCATTCTATACACATTAATCTCCTCCGTGCCCTAGGGAGTAAGTTAAGCTCAGTCCCATTGTTATACGAATACCTATAACAATCGTTAGGGGTATTCAGATGCCCTAAAAATCCTGTCAACCAATTTTTCCTTAGAATATGATAATATATAATAAATATTCAATTGAACTTTAAGTACGGAACCTCAAATAACATTGGTGCTCAATACCTCGAAAATACAGACAGCTAATCGCTACCTGAATACCAATAAAAATAACTCCAAAATAAAGTAGTTAATTTGCTTAATTGTAAAATCAATTATGCTTTTAAATCTAAATCTGGTTTTACACTTATAATGATTCTATCCGGAAGTATTATATTCCAATTATTTATTTATTTTACATAATTGTATATATAAAATATATAAATTTTAAATATTTTTATAAAAATGACTGCCTCATTGGTCTAGTGGTCCCAAGCGCGACTGCTACGCTAGAGGTCCTGGGTTCGATCCCCAGGTCAAGCAAAGTGTTATTGGGTTTTTCTATGAAATTCTCAGTAGCAGCTCGGAATCTGGATTTGTGCCCGGTTAATGGCAATAGGCTCGCCCCCTATTACATGGGACCTAAACATACCGGCGAACTGTGGGTGTGCATAAGTACGCCTCTGCCTAACCCTTCGGGGAATACAGGCGTGATGGTATGATGGTATGTTTTATAAAAATAAGAAAAACACTTCTCTCTCTGGAGCCGTGACCACCGGTAGCTTGGACCCTGCTCCCTGATATCGGTGGGCTACTATTTTTTTTTATCCGGAAGTATTATTATTACCAAAGAAATAACTATGATATTTAATAACGTAATGATAAATATAGTGAGGGTTATCAATACATAAATTAAGACCATTCCGAATAGATAACGAAAGACGCTCTTTGTTAATTCACTCAGTAATTCAGTCACTCGGCACAATTCACGCAAAACGGACGTATTCCGAATCAAATTTCGAACGTGTTAAATTTCGGAAATCGAATTTTAGTTAAATCAAAATGGCCGCTGTTAACGGAAAGGACTCTGACCCGATCGTGCCGCCTTCGTCTTTGATCCGAAGGGTCAGCTCCCGATCAATAAGGAATTCGATATCGGAAGATAAGGAAAATGGTGACGTCCCAGCGAAAGGGTCGTTTGTTAGTAAATACAAGAAAGCTCCTGAAGCGTTAAAGAATTTCCACTTAGCTGATGCTGAGAGTGAGCTGGAAGTCCCTGGAACCCCAATGACTCCTAGAACATCTACAACACCTGGTTTGTAAACAATATTATCTAAGTAAATACAATATTTTTGGTTCTTTCTTTCTAAATGTGTTACTGACTTCTTTACTTAATTTATCTCCGTATAATAAAATAGAGCTACACAATGACTGATGCATGCGTGCCATCGGCTGGATCTGGTCTACTCAAAGCCGCTATAACTCTTCAGACATTGCTCTGAATTGTGTCAAACAAAGATTTTGATACTTTATTTGACACAATTATTATGTCTGGCCTTTAAAAGAGACCATAAGTTTCCAATTTTGTTTGGCGTTTCTTCTCAGAGATCGTCAGCTAGGAATTGCAGGCTCTATCTAGTTCTTTAAAATTTAAAATATTGACTTACTAAAGTGTCTTTAAAATATTCATTCACAGAAATAAAATAATTTATTATTTAGTTCAATGATATTTTTTGTGATTTTTTTTTTTGCATTTCTCATGCTAAGATTATAAAGTTATTCTAGTGAAGGAAAAATTCAATCAGGCGGGTGGGGTTCGTGTTGGCTTAGAGGTCAGAGCGTCTGGTGTATCCAACCAGAAGACGCAGGTTCGAATCCTGCCCTTGATTGAATTTTTCCTTCACTAAAATAACTAGTTCAATGATGTTCAATTTCAAGGTGTGAAACTCATCTTAATAAAAAAGTAATTAAGGATATGAAGAATTAGATTTTATGTCATGTGTATTTTAGCAATTTAATAATTTATTCATTGATCAATAAACTGGAACTGGATCAATAAACATTAGTCTGGTGGTCCTCGCGACTGCTACGCTAGAGGTGGTCGGGTGGTCGAGCAAATTTTTATTGGGTTTTCCTATGAAATTCTCAGTAGCAGTTCGAAGTTAATTACAATAGGTCCCTTATTACATGTGACCTAAACATATCGACGAACTGTGGGTATACATTAGTACGCCTCTGCATAACCCTTCAGGGTATACAAGTGTGATGGTATGTTATAAATATATCAATGTTTACAATGTTAGGGCAAAAAGCCTTCACATTCGGGGTATAAACTTTCAATTGATTTCGATACGGATTCCTACTAAAGAGGTTTGACCAGTGTTTACTATTTCAGAACTAAAGTACTCTGCCCACTACACCGTCTCATACCATGTCCGTACTAGAACATAACATAACATACAAACATACCACAACCGTGAAGCGTAAGCCTATCACGTACGTGACGTTGTTTACCGACGTTAAGCACCGTTACGTTGTGTTTCGCTCTCGCCGAGTGAGTGAGGTTACCGGAGGCCCAATCCCCTTTTAAAAGGTCGGCAACGCACTTGTGCCTCTGGTGTTGCGGGTGTCCATGAGCGGCGGTAATCGCTTACTATCAGGCGATCCGTCTGCTCGATTGCCCTCCTATCCTATAAAAAAAAACATCAGATACGGAAACGAGCACGATACGAATTACAACATAGCACAGAGCTATTATAGTTATTTGGCTACGATTTTCTGCTAGGTGGAGGTACCTCCCCAGTCAGGCAGCTCCAATTGTGAATGGAATTATTCGATTCCACTATGCCCTACCTCTCTTTAACATCACCTTCTTAAGGTGACGTTAGCAATTAACAATGCATTTTTTTTTTCTGACACGTTCCTAGTACGATCGTATGAAACGTGTGTAGTGGGCAGACTCCTTTATGCGTAAACAAACGCATGTGGTCTTAACATTGAAGGTCTTTTGTTTACGACGACCTACAAATTCCAGACGAAACTTTTGACGCAATTAAGTTTTGTGGTTTTGAATTCGATTCTCATACTATCACGACTGTATTTCCCGTAGGGTTGAGCAGAGATATACTAATGTACAACCACAGTTCGCTGGTATATTTAAATCACATGTAGTGGTCCGAGCAGTTACTGAGAATTTCATAGAAAAGCCCAATAACTGTTTTATCTGGGAATTGAACCTTTAGCGTAGCAATCGCGGATCACTAGACTATTGACACACTTTACTAAAATAAATATACCTGATAATACTTTTGCTTCGTCTAAGAATCAAACCCAAAACCTCTCCTCTTGTAACCGTGCTTGCTATCACTAATGGAACAGTTAACGTAAACTGCAAATGTATCTTAACTATATGACATTAAATTCAAGGTGATTTTCAATTATGTTTTTATATGTCCCTAGCATGTAGGTATAATATAATTTATATATGAACACGCAAATTTCCGACATAATTTCAACAGACTTTGATCGTTTGTTATAAATTTAAACAAGCGTGGTCAACAAAAAATATAATTAATATGTAAGCAACTTCAAAGCCATATTGCATCAGTTTTTAAATACATACCTACGTATATTTTTTTTGCTAACTTGAATGAGTTTTTTTTATTGTAATTAAATGACAATTGGCTGGTGGTAATCGGAAATCGCAGCCTATAGACGCCAGCAGCACCAGTAAAATATGCTAACATTATTGAGTTCCAGTTTAAAGGGTAATGTAGCCAGTGACATTACTCGACATTTGAGACTTAACAACTGAGGTGTCAAGATGACAACGCGCTAGAAATACCACTGGTGTTTCTGACATCTATAGACTGCCGCTTACCATCAGGCGACCCGTATGCTTGTTTATCATCTTAGTAATGCTGGGTTTTGTTGACTTTGAAGTCACGTGATATCTTGACCAGAATCTCAATCCTTAACACCAAAACCCGTACGAAACGCTTTAAATCTACTTTTATCGAGCATACCGCTGAAATGTAAAATGCGCTTCCCGAGTGGGTCTTCCTTGGTACATATAATCTGGGTGTCATTAAATCACGAGTGAATCGGATTCTTCTAGGCAAGCGCGCTCAATCGTAGATCACAGTGTCGCTTAACATCAGGCAAACTGGCGGTCAAGCGTAGGCCTATCAAGAATAAAATAATAATGTAGTTTTTCCATTTGTCTCCAGGTCACGAGAATTGCACATTCCACCATGATCTGGAGCTGGACCACAGGCCCCCCACCAGAGAGGCGCTGCTACCCGACATGGCTAACTCTTACAGACTTCTACTTACTGGTAAATCTATTATTATCTTTTATTCGACTGCCTCATTAGTCTAGTGATCCGAAGCGCGACTGGAGGTCATAGACTCGATTCCCAGGTTCAGCAAAATGTTATTAGATTTTTCTATGAAATTCTGAGTAGCAGCTCGGGGTTTGAGATTTGTGCATTTAATGGCAATAGGCTCATCCCCTATTACATGGGACCGTGGGTGTACATTTGTACTTATACCTCTGCCTAACCTTTCGGGGAATACAGCACAAATCCAAACTCCAAAGTACACTACTGAGGCAATATATAGATAATATTTGCATCTTATGCTTTATGTTAAGTCAATTTCTCATGCACCATTAATTTTATTTTTTTAGATATATACACAAGTTTTCGTTAACTATTTATAAGATTTTTCCCTTGACTATATACATATAACTTTGTTTGTAGTATGTAAAGTTATTATCTGTATCTCCTTTTTGGATATCACGGCATGCCTCCTGTGAGGAAGACATCCAGTCCTTTATAAGGCTCGCGGGGACACAGGTCCAACGCGCAGACGCCTCTTGGAGAGCTTTGATCTAATATGGGATGGGGCATACACCCGGGACACTCCACAACTGCACTATAGGAGTACAGCCATGAAGTATTCCGGGCGGGTGCAGGACTATTGTAAAATATGGAAATTAAAAATGGGATTATAGATGTGGGTGTTAGGTGGACCGATAAAAGTTATTATTATTTTATTTATTAATATGAATTGGGTAAAACGATATGTTTGTTTATCATTTAATTTGCAATGCCTATGTAAAAATGTTATGCGTATTAATCACCACAAAGAAATGTCACAGATAACATTGAGTTTCAAAACGAAAAAGTTAACTTACGTATCTGGTAGCCTGTATACCGTTTTTACATAATAATTAAAATGTAATATTAATAAAGAAGCGTCGGTAGCCTTATTACTAGGCTTCGGACTGGCGATCATGTAGTTGCCGGTTCGAAACACACCCATTGCACTACCGACGTGAACCCACTCGTAACACGAGCATGTAGCTTAGCACGAGGAGTTAACAAGAATACTAGTAATGTGCGACCCACATTGCTAGTAAGCTTAAAAAAAAATGTACCAGCTGCGCAGGTAACAACTTCACAGCGTTCCGGTAGTCTATAGTATTTAGTATTGCCCAAACTATAGGTCGCGGAAAATATTGGATGGGCTCTGAAAACATATTTAAACAGTTATAGACGAGTCCCGAATTTAGAAGGTTTTATGAAATTGGTCACAGTCAATTTGGGTAACTATGCTTTATTCCCGTAGAATTGAATTGAACACTGTGTTTGCGCTTTGGCGTGTATGTGTAGGTTTGTGCTCAGAGAAATCAGACTGGGCTAAGACTGGCCAATGAATAATTTAATTTTCATCTTCATAATTATGGTTTATTGTAACAATAAAAAAATAAAAAATAAAGCGAGTGGCAATGAATATTTATAAAGTAATTGAGCGGGCTGTGTAAGGACTGGCGCGCCGTCCGCGCAGTCCTTATATAGTTTTTCGTCAGCGCCATCTTGTCGTCCGCAGCAGTACTAGCCAATCAGCTGATTATGTGGGCTGGGGCGGCTCTGCGTGTTGTATAGATGGCGTTAACATATCGGCGGGCCTTGAGAGCTCCTGCTCTCAACTTCGTGGGGCTTCATAGAAGTGTCACACTCACTGTGACCTCAGGTTCAGTTGAGAATATTGGCAGCAAAGTCTAGCACACAAATTAATAATGTTTTAAAATTATACTAAAAATAACTTTAACCATCTTCAGGTCTTGGAGAGGACCCAGAGAGAGAGGGTCTGCTAAAGACTCCAGAGCGTGCTGCCAAAGCCATGCTCTTCTTCACGAAGGGTTACGACCAGAGCCTCGAAGGTATGTAACTAAAATGTGATCATTTTGAGGGATCTAATATTTATTGATTATCGGTTTGTGATTTTTTTGTAATTTCCATACTAATATTATAAAGTTATTTTAGTGAAGGAAATATTCGACCGCGGGCAGGGTTTGAACCTGCGTCTTCGGGTTAGACATACCATACGCTATGCCCTCTAAGCCACCGCTAACTTGCTTTTCAATACATATCGCTAACGTCACCTTAAGACGTAAATTCAGAATGTGAAGGCAAATTTCGATCTGGCGGGTGGGACTCGTGGTGTGTCTAACCAGAAAACGCAGATTTGAATCCTGCCTGCCTTGGGCATTTAAAACGGCGGTAGCCTAATGGCTAGTGCGTCGTACTAGCGATCATGTGTTGCCGGTTCGAACCCCACCCATTGCAATACCGACGTAATGTGCGACCCACATATTAAGCTTTAAAAAAATGAACCTAATAAGTTAAATAACCTTTAAATAATAAACCCATTTTAATTCCAGAGGTTCTAAACAATGCCATATTCGACGAAGACACAGATGAGATGGTTGTAGTTAAGGACATAGAGATGTTCTCCATGTGTGAGCACCATTTAGTCCCGTTCTACGGCAAGGTTTCCATCGGCTACCTGCCACAAGGCAAGATCCTTGGGCTCAGCAAGCTGGCTAGGTAAGGAATCAAAATTACACACAAACTTCAAAAACTGCACGGACAAAGGACATAGTAGGGCATACTGGAATTGAATATTTCCACTCACAATTGGAGCTGTTCGACTGGGGAAGTACCTCCACCTTGCAGAAAATCGTAGCCAAATAACATAGCTCCGTGCTATGTTGTGTTCCTAACGATGGGCAAGGTCGCCAGAGCGTTGTGTTGGCAATGTGAGGGATCGATGGTGTTTTGTTACCGCCGCTGTCATGTATGACAGCATGTCACCTATGCTGCCAGCGCAACTATTCCTCCTTACAGGGTCGCAACGCGCGAGTGATACCCCTCGTGTTGCAAGCGTCCATAGGCTACGGTAACCGCTTACCATCAGGCGGGCCCGTATGCTTATTTGTCATCTAAGTGGTATAATAATAAAGATAAATTATATTTATTTATTATTACTCAAATTTTACAAACAACTCGAAATATTATATAATACATTATAGATTTTTTAATTAGTAAAAATAAGAGAAACCCTGTCTCCTAAACGTAGACAGCGCCTGTATATTAGCAAACAATGTTCGGCCAACAGTAATTTACTTACTTTAATTTACTTAATATATTCAAAAATGCGAGAACTAAATGCTAAAATATTATATTAAGTCCTCTGTAGAGTAATTTATGTACTATTGTATGTGGGTAATAGTTAGTACTAGCTGTGTGTGTGTTCGTGTGTTTATAGTATTTGTGTATGTGTGTGTACATGAGAGTGCAGGTGCTTTATGTTGTTATGCTCTCTAGCAATTTTACCAGCTACATTGCCCTTCAAACCGGAATACAAAAAAGATAGAATATCCTTACTTCGTTGCAGAATATTTGGCAATGCGATACCACCTAGACGAGTTCCAGAATTAGAGTCCTACCTTGCTTTGTGAGATTTTAACACACACCTTTAAATTTCAGGATTGTAGAGATCTTCTCACGTCGCCTGCAAGTGCAGGAGCGTCTGACAAAACAGATCGCGATTGCAGTAACTCAGGCAGTACGACCCGCAGGAGTTGCAGTCGTAATTGAAGGAGTGTAAGTATCTTTAATATTTCTCAATTATCCATCTGTTTCAACTATGGTGGCTTCAGCTTTCAATCTATCTAAATGTAGCAGAACATGAGTATTTTACACTGACTACCCAACCAATTTTCTGGGCAATAGATACCTACTGACAATCCTAAGGATAAACTGGTTGTCGGTCTTTTTATAATTCTGACTACCACCAACAATTTGTCATAAGCATTCATTGACAACTATTATCTCGATATGTTAATTATTTTTTAGTCACAAGCCCCTGACATTGAAGAAGTCTTTAATCTCAACATTACATTAAAATGTAATTTTAGTCACAATAGTAATTTTATTCATCATTACACAGTGATGAATAATAATTACATTAAAATGTCGTATGAATTTTTATCAAAACAACCATAATGGATTACAAAGCGTAAACAACAGACCGTTTTTAGATCAACAATATATTTCTGTAATTCAAACAAATATAACTAGATGTCGCTATAAGTGATGTTAGATATTTGATCAATTGCTAAAAGTTATTTAATAAGAACAATAGATGGCGTTATTTGTAATTTTTTTAAGAATCTATTTCTTGTTTTCGCAGGCACATGTGCATGGTGATGCGAGGGGTTCAAAAAATCAACAGCAAGACGGTGACGTCAACGATGCTTGGGGTGTTCCGCGATGACCCCAAGACGAGGGAAGAGTTCCTTAACCTTGTGCACTCAAAGTGAGAAAATGAGATTTTACAATGTTTTGTGTTGAATCGTGTGTAATATTTCTTCTGCAACATTTTTTAACGTAAAGAAAAAATTCTCTTTTTTGTTTATATTAATTTTTCTTCTTAGCTTTTTTCTTTGGAATTACTTTCTTCAGTTTTTATTTATTGAAGAAAAAATATTACGTACTTTCACATTACATATGGATTATGTTAAATGTTTAAGTTATTGCTTTATATTACTCTTTTTGGTAATTTATTATTACTTTTTGACAGAACGATATCATTTTTTTTGCAAATCAAAAATTTTATGTTGCAGTTTTTATAGCTCATTGTTACTTACTTACTTTATTTTCTTTTACAATAAAAATCTCCAAATAAACACAACACTGCTAAAACAGTATTTATGCCAACGAAAATAGGTATTAATTTCTCAAAATAGACAAGAAAATACTGCCCTAGTTTAATAGTTTAGTTTAATTTTCTTTTGCAATTTTGTTTTTAGTGAAAAGTTTCTTTATTCTCTTTATTATTTTTTGTTATATTTTATTAGCACCAATTTCTTTTTAAGTGAAAATGACAATACAAAAATGATTCAATAACATTTATTAATTTAATTAAATCTAGTGGGGAATGTGATAACCCTATATATTGCCCAAACTTATCACATTTTCCAAAATAAAATTAAGAGATTTAGTACAAAAAACATAATTATTAAAATATTTTATAAAATTGTTAAACATTTTTGGACCAATTAAGTAATTTAATTTTTACAAAAATCTCAAGCATAAAATGGCTGATGTTTGACATTTTTGTAATATTTTATTTTTATTATAATTAATTAATTATATTAAAAAATGATAAGAGCCGATGATGTTGCCTTAAAATGTGAATGTACGAATTTTTGATATGTTTTAACTATATCATGATTTTATAAATAAATGTTTTTTATTTTAAGTTAATTATGCTTTTTATTGCATACCCAATATTAACGTTACTGTAGGGACTTGAAGTATCTAATTATCGACAGTTTTAATATAACAAACACTCATTTTCTTCCTACTTTATAAAACTGTGTGACAAATTTGATTTTTTTTATTTCTTTCTTTTAATACCAGTTCACGCTGCGATCTGCAGCATATTGCAAAATGTTTTTTTATTATTTATTAGTCTAGTGGTTGTAAGCTCGACCGCTAGACTAGAGCCTATAGCTAGAGGTTTGATTCCCAGGTCAAGCAAAGGATTATTGGGATTTTCTGTGAAATTCTCAGTAGCAACTTGGAGTCTAGATCTGTGCCCGGTTAATGGTAATGAGGTCGATTGCCTAAATGGCCTAAAATACACCCAAATACGAGTATACTTACATTATTTACGAAACATCTAACTAACCCTTTGGTAAATACAGGCGTGATGGTTTGTAAAATTATATTTCTTTAATAATATAATTAAATGGTACATAATAGGTACCTACATCCCCATAAATATGTACATTTGTACAAAATATAAGATCCGCTGTCACGCGTAATTTAAGGATTATTTTTATTTAGACTTCCCGTGCGGTGCTTCGTCTGCGTATTTGCGTATTTGTTTGAAATTGTCAAAATGTCAACAGCGAATGACAGCTGTACTTTACATATCTTGACGATGTGTGTGTCAAACACATGGTAGTGTGTGTAGGTAGTTTCGTACAAACTTTCAACCCCTTTCTTTTCACAACCTTAGGGATTAAATTTCCAAAAGTCCTTTCGTAGTGCTCGTCTACAGTGTAAAAGCAACCTGCATGCAATCATTGAGGGATCTAGCTCCTGTAGTTTCGGCTGTGCGTTGATACGTCAGTCAGTAGAGTAGACAAGATTTACTTCAAAGACTTTACAAATTTAAATTAAATAATAATAAGCAGTGATAGCCTAGTGGTATGACCGTTGGACTGCCAAGTCAAAGGTCTCGAGTTCGAACCCAAGGCCGCACCTCTGACTTTTCGAAGTCATGTGCATATTAAATAGTTAATTATCACGCGCTTAAACGGTGAAGGAAAACATCATGAGGAAACCTGCATGCCTGAGAGATTTTGTCGATGGCGTGTGAAGTCTGCCAACCCGCACTAGGCCAGCGTGGTGGACTATAGCCTAATCCCTCTCATTCTGAGAGGAGACCCGTGCCCAGCAGTGGGACAGTGTAATGGGTTGCTTATGTTATGTTAATAATAATAATAATATACTCTTTATTGTACACCAAACAATTATAGCAACATAAATAAAACAGACATTGCGGATCGTTTCGCTTTGCCCGCAAAATTCAAATTTCGAGTGGTTTTTCGCAGTTTGTAGGTCTATAATGAGTTCTGCATTCATGGTAATGGTAATTGCGACATTAACTATACAACATTCACAACTGAGAACTAAAACCTTTACTAATAAAACCTTATCAAGCCAAAAGGTCAGTCAAAGCAGGTCAGTCATGCCAAATTTTAAATCAGTCACGGAATTAATTGTCAGACAAATATGTCTACTTACAATTATTTTTAGTCAATGCTCAACTACGATGTCTCTACTCGGTAAATAAATTACTGCTAAACGATAATATTTCTCCATTCCTGTTTAGACTGACTAAATTTCAATTCTATCGTGTAAATTGAATTTTACTTAATTCAGTGAGCATGAAATCAGCACCGACTTATACTTATATACTGTACTTATTTCAAGTTTGAAGTCCATAAACGTCACTGCTCAACTGACCTAAGGGTACGGCGGAGCTTGAATTGCCCACAAAAACGTGATACCGAAGTAAATCGTAATCCAGACATTATTCTATCAAATTATGTTATTATTAGGATTTGGATACCGTTAACCTAGGTTCCTACGGTACTATTTCGTCTACTACTACTTCACTGGAAATAAACGACCAGAAAATAGTTCCAAACTTCATAAAGTTGTCAAAAATTGCTTTCGCTTGCATTTATTTCCGGTGAAGTATTTTCGACGAAATGGTAACCTAGATTAACGGTATCGGAATCCGAATAATAACAGAATTTGATTAAATTGTGTTTGAATTACGATTTATTTTGGTATTACGTTTGTAAGGGAAATTCGGTCCGCTGGACTCTTAAATACCATTCACACGATCATTCATCATTGAGCATTCACTGACCCAAGTTTGAAATTTAGAGTCTCAAAAACTGATATAATAAATCGCATTTAAGTGCTTTTAGACAGCACTGAACTGACTTAAATGCTATTTACAGCAATTTCATCAGCAGTACGTCGGCACTTATTTGTCTCAATATTGAAGTCAGATACTGGCTCTATGTAAATAATTGCCTTTAATAATTTAAAAGTTAAAAATCACTAGACAGCAGTATTAAAGTCAGTATTTTTTTTATACCACTAAGGTGGCACACAAGGAGCTATGTTATTTGGCTACGATTTTCTGCAAGGTGGAGGTATTTCCCCAATCGAGCAGCTCCAATTGTGAGTGGAATTATTCGATTCCACTATGATTTCTCTTGAGTTTAAACTTAGCACTGACTTGTCCTAAGTTTAAAGTCAGAACATACTGTAAATCTGACATTTACACTTTTCTTGCCGTAGGGTAGCCAGAATGCCAAGTGGACCTGAAGCTGTGCTTTCCAAAGCCACGTACGCTCAAAAGTGCTCTAATAACCTAGAAATCTTTATAGCACATTAAATGTATTAATTACTTGTAAAGATAGTTTCATTTCAAAGTGTTGGATATCCCAAATGATCTTTAAAGTTATGCTGCGCTCGCTGCGATCAGAGTGTGGATGGGTGGGTGACCATTCTTTACATGCAGATCACGCAGAGCCGTTCGGTTCCAGTTGTACGAACATCTATGACAAACGTTAGTCAGTGAAGGTGCTTGCAGTAAGTGACATTTTTTGTCTTTTAAACAAAACTATGCACCCACGATACAGGAGAAAATCACTAGGATTTTCTGGTGCATTTACAAACACCAATTCTCACATACACAAACGCCCAGACCCGGAACAACTACCTATAGATCTACAAATATTTGCTCCATGTGGGGATCGAGCCCACAACACGTTCAGCTGCTACGCCAAATATAATTGGTCATATGAGACTTAACAACTGAGATGTCAAGATGACACCGTCAAGATGACAACGTCAAGATGACAATGTCGAGTGCTAGTGATACCAATAGCGTTGCTGCCTCTTACCATTACATGTTTGTCATCTCTGTTCTGTAAAAAAAAACAAACGGAATAGGGGACTTTTGGCACCTTTATACAATATACAGTGTGTTAAGAAAACCTTACCCGACTCGTGAAGTTATTCTTAAGTATCGAGATCTGATTATATTTATTACCCAACTACGAAAAATGGAAAGGTAATGAGTTTAACAGTCTATATATGTATGGATGTCCGATCCTAGCTCAAAAACTACTTATCAGATTTTAACAAATGTGATGCTATGTTTTATTTAAATCATGACAGTATTGCCAGCAAAACATAAAAAAGGGACCGAAAAAGAAAAAATAACTTGATTTTAACAAATTAGGTGTCATAGTATATATCCTTATATAGGAAATCCAAAATAGTAAACACTGGACTATATAAAAGTGTACCTGCTGGGACTTTCTTACTACTAGCGCCATCTGTATATAACGAAAACAATTTATATTTATTTCCATGACCGAAATGAAATAGTGTGTGAAACTTGCATCTTAATAATGAATAAAATTAGCATGAGCCACCTAGTGTCAATAAAAACGAAATCTTAAAAAACTAAAACTCGACTACGAGAAAAATCAACTGAAAAGTATAACGTGGGAGAGCCATGCTTCGGCACCAATGGGCCGGCTCGACCGGAATGATACCACGGTCTCATAGAAAACCGGCGTCAAACAACGCTTACGTTGTGTTTCGCCGAGTGAGTGAGGTTACCGGAGGCCCAATCCCCTTTTAAAAGATCGGCAACGCGCTCGTGACTCCTCTGGTGTTACGGGTGTCCATGGGCGGCGGTAATCGCTTACCATCAGACGATCCGTCTGCTCGTTTGTCCCACTATCCCATAAAAAAAATTAGTTTCTCATTTTATTTGGTGATGTGACTGGGATACATATCATTTCGGATCGTACAGGCTTTTTTTAACAGTGTATTACAGAATAGGATTTTTATTCCTTTTTCATGTCATAGTCTTTTATGTGACAGTATTTTACGGTCAAATACAAACCATTCTTTCCTTTTTGGAATATTCTGTACAAAACTGATTCAAAACCATTGTCACAAACAAACTGATAAGCTGTGGAAGTTGCAGTTATCATTATTATTATTAGGTATCTATATAAGGCTGAATATATGCGGTGTAGTGTATCATTATATATCATTGAGTGAACACGCATTGGGTAAGTCTTAAATATTTAATCTACTTATATCATTTTATTATTATATTATGATTATGATGGGCCTGGCGTGTCCCACCAGGCTAATCATAATCAATTGCTAGGCAAAGACCTCCCCCTCATGTCGCCATCTATAGCAATCTTTTGCTATTTAGACCCAATCTGCATTAAAGGAATCAAAATCGTCACGCCATCTCTTCTTTGGTCTGCCACGACGCCGCCTACCGGCATCAGGGCTCCACTCAGTGGTAATTTTGGCCCACCGATCATCGGACATGCGACAGACATGGCCAGCCCAGCTTCACTTAAGCTTGGCCCCATTTAATCATAATTATAATAAAAATGAATAGCCGCATGCATGCATGAAAGATCATCACTTGAAAACGACTACGCCATAAGGAGGGTTATCTTTTCAAGAACATGTATATTTCTTTGGATTTTAGAAATCTAATATAATAATATATCTTTCGGTAGTCGGTGGCGATATCAAAAGATCCGATCAAACAAAAGGCACCGACTTCCGACACTGTTTCGCACATAACACATATTTTTTGCTTTGAAATCCACCGAAATGTTGAAAATTTCGATGCAAATCAAGTTGCAACCACAAACTGTCAAATTTCCCCATTATTTTAACATAATATTTACAGCATTATTTAACTAAAATATGAGGTATAAAAATTAAAAAAAATTAAAAAATTTCATGCCTTGGCGTCAAAGTACTCCATATCATTGTCATCTGGTAACGTACCCAGAAGACTGGTAGCATTGCCAAAAAAAATAAACTCTATTATTTGTCGATTAAGTTGAAAATCTATTGAAGAAATTTGACAATTTTAGATAAGATGTGTTGTGTACCGTACAATAAAAAAATAGTTTTGACAATATTATTATTTATGACAACCTTTGACCTCGACCAGTCTAGTCAAGTAAACAGAGCACCTTCCAATCTGTAACAGCATTCCAAATATTAACCCTCCCTTTCATCAATATTTCGTGACAAAAAAAAAACATATCGGTTTTATTTTTGTTAAGGTTAATGCCTAAAATGTATGAAGCAGTAGTATTTTTCGATATCACCGTGTTTAATGTTTACTCCATTTTGTATAAGCGAAGTCGATGTGTCACTCTTAAAGATAACCTTTAATCTTCACTATTGATAATTTACATAACATACCATCACGCCTGTATTCCCCGAAGGGGTAGGCAGAGGCGTACTAATGTACACCCACAGTTCGCCGGTATGTTTAGGTCCCATGTAATAGGGGGCGAGCCTATTGCCATTAACCGGGGACAAATCCAGACTCCGAGTTGCTACTGAGAATTTCATAGAAAAACCCAATAACACTTTGCTTGACCTGGGGATCGAACCCAGGACCTCTAGCGTAGCAGTCGCACTTGGTATCACTAGACTAATGAGGCAGTATAATTGATAATTTACTAACAGAATAATCCAACGATATATTTATTAAGGTGATACTCGGGCCCAGGACACTAGCCGATAGCCGAGCTGGCAACCCTGGTCCAATTAGGCACTCTGTATCTGTAAGCCTATTAGGCTGTTTGACTGATAAATTTTTATGGCGTCTTGAAAATGTTACTATATAAAGAGGCCATCAAGAAAAACAATTTTGAAATCGATTCAAAAATAAGGAAATTATAAGCAATTTAATTTCATCCTAGACTGAGATCGTACTATACTGGTTTGTGACGTCAGAAACCAATGCGCCATACAAATCCTATACTAACACGTTTTGCGGGAAAGGAACAAAGTATCCCCTCTCAATCCCCACCAAAATCTTTAGATGCTTATAACTTGGAACTTTATTAACCAATTTAAAATATTTTTTCAGAATACGAATTATATTTAATTTTTTTTTTCACTACACCTGTTATTTTTAATTAGATAATCAAAGACTAATCAAGTACCCTAATCTCCAAATATCGGTTCATACGTATCATCACGCCTGTATTCCCCGAAGGGTTAGGCAGAGATGTACTAAATACTACACCAACAGTTCTCCGGTTTATTTAAGTCCCACGTAATAGGGGGTGAATCTATTGCCATTAACCAGAGAGAAATCCAACCTGCTACTGAGAATTTCATCGAGAATGCGTAGAAGTTGACCAGTCTACGTGACCACTAGAACTTACGTGGCGGTTAGTCTCCTTGGTTCAAATTAAAATTAAGTTTAACAGTATATTTTATGTCTAAAAGGTTACGCGTTCACTAGATAATACCCAGTAGAGTTTATCATACATTGTCAATAATATACAATCATGTTCTTAATAAAAGGAAAATTTCGAGAAATATACCTATCGTCATTAAAATTTTGCGAAAGTCATTATCATTATTCATTTTAAAAGGATGACTAATGGCCAGATACTCAACCTCTACTCTACTTTAAGACGCCATTTTTTATGGAATCCTTGCCGATGAAGATAATTCAGTCAATAATAAGTGGAATTATACCACTAATGTGGCACACAAGCATACGGCCCGCCCAGAGGTAAGCGGTTACCGTAGCCTATAGATGCTTGCAACACCAAAGGTATCATTCGCGCGTTGCCGACCCTGTAAATTAAGGAGGAATAGTTGGGCAGTATAGGAGACATGCCGCCATGCATGACAACGGCGGTAAAAAACAACACCGGTCCTCCCCACTGCCAACACAACGCCTCCTCGCGGAGCTCTGACGACCTAGCTCATCTTTATGAACACAACATAGCATGGAGCTTATATTTGGCTAAGATTTATTGTTGCTTAGTGAGGATAGATTCTAAAGTTTAATGTTATTGCTACGAGTGAAGATTATCAAGGCTGCAAGAAGAAAAGGTCAGAAGACATGAGAAGTTAATTGGGAGATTAATCTTTAATTTTGGGAGGTGACTGTATGAGTCAATATATAAAATATTGTTTGGACAGTCAAAAAAATATGATCCAAAGAGGCTTCGTCTATTCCGCATTCACAGAGAGGAATCCCTAACACGGATTATTTATAAAAAGACGGGAGCAGAAAGGTATCGTATTCCGGTGACAGATAGGTCACGTGGATGTAACGCGGCGAAATATATTAGCCGAGCAAGATGCACTTTTTCATTATCTTGCTTTTTTTTGTGGAATTTTCAATTAGTAATTTTATCAGTTAGCTAAATAGACGAATAACACGAGACAAAAATATTTGGGCAATTTATTTTGTATTCACCATGAATTAAAAATTTCCATAAAGGTGCTCCCTCACCGGGAGCATTCGCTTGTAATGGAACGTTACAGATTCGAGCATTACATTAGTGAGGGAAGAGAACGTGTTAAGCTGTTGTTAGGTTCTGTATGTGTACGTGTGTGTGTGTGTGTGTGCGTGCGTGCGTGCGTGTGTGTGTGTGTGTGTGTGTGTGTGAGTGAGTGTGTGTGCGTGTGTGTGATGATACAATGTGTAATATTTTGATACAACATGTAACATCAATGCCCACTGAAATGTTACATTACAGTCGAATGCTCCAGGTGAGGGAGCACCTTAATGGTATCGAAGCTGTCAGTCAACGTGATCGTGAGTTTCGTGACGTCACTGTGCGTTCCATTTTTGGGAATTAACTACCTGGGGCCTAAGCAAATCTTGTTCTGACATGGGAGCAGCAATGGCCTAAGCGTCGATAACTCTTGCTGTCTCTATCACTTTAAGCCTAACTGACTGAAACAGCATGAGACGTAACGGCATCTTACAATTGAGTAGAGGTTGAGTATTTGGCCAATAGAATAGAATGCAAAACTTGAACTCTGCATGCTGAAAAAAAACGCGAATTTAAAATAAATATTTATATCTACAAATCTCTAAATCACGGCACACAATCATTATCCTCCTGTCTTTAAACCAATTTACTTGGGGCATCACATTATGTCATTTTCTTCTTTACATCTCGATCAGCATAATCCACATATTCCATACATCCTTTCAATGGTCTACATCTACCCTAATATATATTTTTTAAATACTATCATCAGAGTCATCAGAAAATGAGAGAATGAGCAATATAGCCACCCAGAATAAATTACCGACTTTTAAAAAATAGCTATAAGAAATTCTCAGTAGCAGCTCGGAGTCTGGATTTGCACCCGGTTAATAGGCAACAGGCTCGCCCCCTACAACATGGGACTTAAACATACCGGCGAACTGTGGGTGTACATTAAGTACGCCTCTGCCTAACCCTTCGGGGAATACAGGCGTGATGGAATGTTATGTTATGTTAAAAATAGCTATTTCACAAGAATAATTTTCATTTTTTATTTAAATTTCAGGTCTCAATATGAAGCTTCTCACATTATCGACGGCATTCCTCCTAGTGGGGCTAGCGTGTACCGGTCCAACCTCTAATGACGCCAAGCTCGTGGTGACACCAGAATTCTTTGCGGAATCCCTTGCCGTATACACAGCTGAACACGATATCGTGAACATACTAGTACCTTTAAACGCATTAAACTTCGAAGATGATACCGACAATAAAGAAAATTCTGAGTCAGATACTACCCTATTCTTCGTTGAAGCTGATGTAAACGAAAATGGAGAAAGAGTAGATCAAGGTCTGTATATCTTGAAGAATAGACAAGCAACTAAACTACTAGATAATGGAAGAGATGCTGCCGCAGCTAATGATGAAACGAAAACTGCTTATTTCGCTGCTAAAGATGGAATTTACTCCTACAATATGAAGGAAAATAAAGCTGAGAAATACGGTCAATTTAATGACGACCTCATCAGCATAGCTAAGGTTAACGGCAGTGACGTCATTTACGTTTTGACAGCCGACCATGTTCTCTACAAAGTTACAGAGGAAGGATCGAAAAAGGAGAAAATAGATGCAGTAGTTAAGGCCAAGCAAATCATTCTAGACTATCAGAATAATTTGTTTTACTCCACAACTGAAAAGGAAGTCTACGCTTTGGTTAATGGTGAAGTGAAGAAAATTGAAGGTCTCCCTCAAAATCCAAATTATCTAGACATCTTAAAACCGCCTTTCATCATGGAAAATGGTATCCCAGTGGTTACCGACGGTAAATCTTACCACGTTTATGAGAACGGGACCAGTGAAGTTGGGGAAATTGAACTTCAAACTAGACCTTCAGCTTACGCTATAGAAGCCACTCTCATCCAATACTTCAGTTACAACAAGAAAATTTACGAATACAACATAATGGCAATAATCTTTGGTGAAATATTAAAAGAATTAAAAGATTTTTTGATCGATAAATCTGACTCAATCCAATCTATTGCTACTAGATCAAGGAATGATTTTGGCGCCTAAATTCTAAGACAAGGTTGCCATATCCATCTTTTAGGAAATCAAATATAAATAATTATTCGTAAAGAAAAGACACTGCATTAGATTGTAGTTCAAATTACTTTAATTTTGAATTAAATTGATCTTCAAAAGTACGATGCCCACCATAGTATTTTACTCTATAAATGGAAAATTATGCGTAATCAATGAAAAATAATAGTAGCTTTATATCGTTTAAAGATGGAAATAAACTACCCTTAAAATTACTTTTTTTCTGTTTACCCCGTAATAATTAATTAATTCCCGTAATTTTAGCGTTAAAAATTGTATAATTTATATCACTGTGTCACATTCTTTTTTATAATCACTAATGTAATGGCATCTTGAGACTGGGTGCATACATATGTATCTATACTAATAATAATTATCTTAATAACTGAATTCGATTCGTCTTTAACCTTCGCAAATATGATCATGTGTCCGAGTATCGCTCGCTTGGACCAACCATACTAAGTATTTGCGATCTTCAAACAATCGTCTCCTTCAATGTCCCGTTCACCGCTCTGACTTTGTTCACTCAACATTCTTCGCCCAATCAATCTTGCTATGGAACGCTCTTCCATCTGAGATCAGGATGGCAAACAGTCGGATCTCCTTTAAATTCAAACTTCGAAAATACCTCCAAGCTAGAACCTTTGCAGATTCATCGTCTCGACTTTAACCTGTCTGTATATTAATATATATTATGTATGTATGTATGTTTAAGTGGATATTAAATATCATGTATAGAGTGTAAATGTATGTATCTATTTGTTTATGTATAATACGAATATATATTTATATACATATATTTAAGTATAGTCTGGCAATTTCTCAGCGCGGGTGAAACCGTAATTCACCTAAGTTGGTACCACCTGAGTGCCAAATATCATCCCTTGAGATCACCTTTGCTTTCAGACCTTAGACTAAAAGTAAATTAAACAAGATTTTATAAAAAGAGTATTTATTATTATGCTTATGTCATTAGCTTAGTAGTCCCAAGCGCGACTGCTACGCTAGAGGTCCTGGGTTCGATCCCCAGGTCGAGCAAAGTGTTATTGAATTTTTCTATGAAATTCCCAGTAGAGTCTGGATTTGTGTCCGTTTAATGGCAATAGGCCCTATTACATGGGACCTAAACATAGCAGCAAACTGTGGGTGTACATTAGTACGCCTCTCTAGCCCTTCGGGGAATACAAGCGTGATGGTATGTTATGCATAAGTTAATTATTATGATTATATTTACAACATGAAGTATAAGAATTTTATTTATAATCCATTTATACAACCTTATTTTTTATACCGTAAAAAAATTAATGGTTCATCATTATGAATAAGTTTTATTGTGGTACGAACCCCGAAATAGCGAAAAATATATATTTATTTCGATTTTTACGCAATTCGATAAAATGTACGGAAAATCTGATATTTTTTACAATGAAGAATACAATTATTCCTTATTTTTTTTACAGTATAAGTATAAAAAATATAAGATTGTGTATTTCCTAAATTGTATTTTAGATAAACGTCATGCTCAATCTAGTTTAATATATAATAATATTATATGCACTAGATTTATAAAAATGCTTAGACAAATAGTACATCTCACCTACTTCTTCATGATACCTTAGTACCGGAGAGTGGATACCTCAGTACAGAGAACAATTTCTTACCTAAAATTTACAACATCTGCAGCTTTCTTCACAGATAAATTATTAACAGGATTATTTGTAAAACCCTAACAACATCTCAGGACTACATCATATACTTTTGTTCTATGACTTAAAAAAAAAACATCTGTCAAATCAAAAATCTGTGGCATTGGCAAATCTATTTTCTATTTTATTCTCTCTTAATGAAATTTAACTAAGATCTACAATGCATCCTTACTAAACCCGAAGATACTGTCTTTAGCTGTCTCAATAATTGACATAATTATTTTAGTCATATCCTTAGGCCACTCAGTTGCCACACCAAACATTGAACGTATTAAAACCTCCATAACATTAAACTCGTATATCTTTCCATTTAAAGCTGATACTAGATATAAGGCTGCATCTATACTGAAAGCTGAAGGCCTCTCTTTTATAATCAAATCTTTTTTCTCATAAGTACCATTAGAATACAAAATATATAATATCCCATCTCCAAAGAAAGGTATGCAATTCTCCATTATAAATGCTGGTCGTAACAGTTTGATATCTTTGAAATCTTCAATAACGCTTGCTGTTAAACTTAGAACATTACCATCAGATTTTATTATATGGGGCATTCTGTCTCCACAGGAAACATAGTATATGTTGTTAGCAGTATCAAGAACGAATTCGAGAGCGCAAGCTATATTTTGAATTTTAGTTTTAACTGTTCCATTCCTTTCTATTTTATACAATCTATGTTCAGCAGTTAGAATATAAATGCTATCTGTTCCATTAGCTTTTTGTAGCTGAATGATATCGTCTCTGAAAGGACCGAATTTCTTGGCTGAGAGGCTGTCAGGATGATATTTGTAAAGGCCATCCTTGGCCCCAAAGTATATGGACTTGTCGAAACTGTAATCTGCAGTTGAGTCTCTCCCTCCTTCAAGTATTTCATATGCTGCAAATCCTTCAAGAACGTAAATACAGCTGCCTCCTTCTGATTTTGGATCGGACACGGTGAAGAATATCGATGGTATGTCAGACGATTCAGCTTGTAGATATTTCTGACCGTCAGCTGGTACTAGCAGCTTAGTTATGTTGAATCCTGAAGAGAAAATGATCTGTTCATCTCTGAACATGGAAGTACTCTTGGGTTTCGACACGAATTTCGTTGACGCACATATTGTTATGTAGAAATATATCAGAAACAATGACCACATCTTCGTAAACCTGTAAAAAAATTAAGTATTAATTTTTGACTACCTAAAGTGGAACGGCTCATTAGTCTGGGGTTCCTCAGCGCGACTGTTACACCTGAGGTTCGATTCCCAGGTCGAGCAGTGTTATTGAGTTTTTCCATGAAATTCGCAATAGCAGCTCGGAGTTTGGATTCGTGCCCGGTTAATAGCAATAGGTTAGCCCCCAATTAACTACATGGGACCTAAACATACCGGCGAACTGTGGGTGTACATTAGTACCTATCTGCTTAACCCGGGGAATATAGTGTAATTGCACGCTATAATAAATAGCCTATGAGTATATGAAACCAGCCTTTTGACCAAGACCGAAATTCCACACATACTCCAGACGATTTCAAGGAATCTACGGACCCTGCCCGACCCTGGCATACATGTTACATAATCCAGTTTCACCTTGCATGAGGCTTATACAACAACTGCACGCGATCAATCGCCGGAGCGTGAAAGAAAATTGTGCGTGTGCGCATTGCTAACGCTGCGTCAGGTATGATAAAACAACGGTACGTTATTCCGATCATAAACTTGGAGCAATAATGGATTCCTTAGGGAGAATGCCAGTTGTTGGATGGCGGGAAATCCTCACAGATCGTCCATGAAAGGCGGCTGAGTATCCGGACTCTAAATAACTAAAAACCGTATTTTCATTCGTTCGCACTTTCGCTGACACCCGCAACACCAGAGGAGTCACGAGTGCGTTGCCGACCTTTTAAAAGTGGATTAGGCCTCCGGTAACCTCACTCACTCGCCTAACCACTACGCAAGCGATGTTTAACGCCGGTCTTCTGTGAGGCCGTGGTATCACTCCGGTTGAGCAGGCCCATTCGTGCCGAAGCATGGCTCTCCCACGTAAGAAAAGTAGCTGTTAGTAATTGCAACATTAAGACGTCCAACAACTTAGTCTACCCGTAACCATGGATGCTGTAAAGGATATATATCAATATAATGCGATAAAATCCGTAAAAAATAGTTTTATTTCAATGAATAAGGAGGTAGTTTAAGTTTCATGTTAACATAACATACATAACATAATCAACCCATTAGGCTGGTTTTAGAGTCACGCTGACCGTACGCTGACCGTCGGCGCTGACAGCCGAAATACATGAACCGCACGCGCTGATAGCTACGCGTTATTCTCAAACGCTTCCTAGAAGTTCATACATTTCGGCTGTCAGCGCCCGACGGTCAGCGTGACTCTAAAACCAGCCTTATACTGTCCCACTGCTGGGCACGGGTCTCCTCTCACAATGAGAGGGATTAGGCTATAGTCCACCACGCTAGCCTAGTGTGGGTTGGCAGACTTCACACGCCGTCGAGAAAATCTCTCAGGCATGCAGGTTTCCTCACGATGTTTTCCTTCGCCGTTTAAGCGCGTGATAATTAACTATTTAATACGCACATGACTTCGAAAAGTCAGAGGTGCGTGCCTTGGGTTCGAAGTCGAGAATTTTGACTTGGCAGTCCAACGGTCATACCACTAGGCTATCACTGCTTTTAAGTTCCATGTTAGTTAGTTTAATACCCACGATACCAATCACGCACAATAATGGTGTATTGTGCGTGATTCCTATACAATGGAAACGCACGGTATACTTCCTTCCGCAACTAGATATATAGCTGTTAACGCAAAAATAATTAGCATTCACAAATACAACACAAACATACAAACAAACAGATAAGAGAGAAAATAAAAATATATTTTTAAAAACATCAATAATTATAAAGCAAAAGTTTGGGTAACTATTTATTTTTAATTATTATTGTTTCAAGTGAATCTATCATATATTACAAGTGAAAGTGCCAAGTTTTATTTTGTGTAAATTAATAACTGACTACCGACTCGTACGCAGCTTTCCATGCATAGATAATTTTTTCTTACTTTTCTGGTGGATTATTTAGAAAAATCTCTGCAATATACAAATAATACACTAACATAAATAGATAAGGTTTGTATAAAAGGTAATAAATAAAAAGTTCTCAAGTGATGATCTTTCATACATACAGAAATTAATTTTTATTTATTAAGAATATAGTAGTGTAGTGACTGCCTCATTAGTCTAGTGGTCCCAAGCGCGACTGCTAGGCTAGAGGTCCTGGGTTCGCTACCCAGGTCGAGCAAAGTGTTATTGGGTTTTTCTATGAAATTCTCAGTAGCAGCTCGAAGTCTGGATTTGAGCCCGGTTAATGGCAATAGGCTCGCCCCCTATTACATGGGACCTAAACATACCGGCGAACTGTGGGTTTACATTAGTACGCCTCTGCCTAACCCTTCGGGGAATACAGGCGTGATGGTATGTTTATGTTATTAAGAATAATATTCGTATAAAGGTTACATGTTAACACTAAGATATAAATATAATCAATCCTTTATCTAATAAGTTAAGTGTGGTAATTACACAGGAAGACACAGAAATTGACACGCTTATTCGTTTTGCCTGACAAATATTATTCGTCCAGTGGCACAAATTGATACTAGTCCATTCAACCCCACTGCAGGTCGTTGATAAAGACACATGGTTATAAATATTAACATAATTATGTTTTTAACTAACAGTTACTGATTGAATTTCATACAAACAACTTGTGTGTGAACTGATTACGTTTTAATGTAAGTGCCTCACTATCTCTTGTGTCTCTCTATAAACCACATCAACCCTATATTGTCGCACTCCTGCGCACGGATCTCCTCTTAGAATGAGGAAGTAGGCCTTCCATCACGCTAGTGTGAGTTGACAGACTTCGAAAAAATCTCTGAGGCATGCAGATTTCCTCCTGTTCTCCTTTATCATAAGCTGCACATGATTTTGAATATTCAGAACTGCGTGCCTTGGATTATAAATATAATCTCTTATCTTTACTTCAAAATGATAAAATAATAATCGTACATTCTGGTATATTTGTATATTTTAGTATTTATCTTGTTAATATACTAGTAATATTTACATAAGTTTGACCCCTAAAGATACAGAACAGCTCAAGGTTCATTTGCAGATCTTTGCATTTCTATTATTATCTTGTCAATTATTGAAACAAACACGTAATCTTCTGTGAAGAATCCATATTTTTAATTAAGATAAGAATTTTATTTATCGAATAGCTTGTGAAATCAGAACAAAGTTAACGTAACTAATAATGCTTTGAAGGTTTCTTTTAAGCAAACAAAGAATATGAAATACTCTCTATCTGTATTAATATCACAATTTGCTAATCTGTAGCAAACAATACTACTAAATAGCTAAATAATGCTGCTAAACACTTGTAGCATCGCAAACCCAAATCCCTCTACTGATAATGTTCTCTGTTTTTCAGATCAAAATGCTGCTTCTTCTATTCCTGATAACGATAGGAACGGTTCACTCAGAGAACTGTTCATACACATACAATAGAATGGCATATGACAGATCAGCGATCCTCACGATAAAAGGACTACCAACAAACCTAGTATTTAATCCAATGAATCAAGATCTCCACTTCACTCTCATAGATCTAGATAGTCTTCAAAACGATAATGTTCAAACGAAAATGGAACAGTATGTGTTCAGAGATCTTCAACCAATCAAAATTGACAACGTGAATGGTCAAGCGGCTGCAGTCGATGTGAAAAATAAAAAAGTTTATATAGCAAGTGATAATGGATTGAATTTCTTAAATGCCAGTGATAAAGCCCAATTTCTGAGTCTTAAAGATGAAGATATAGTCCAACTGTTCCAACGACAATATAAAGATGAGTTGTACGCAGTCCTATTCCCCGAAAACGAAGTATTTATCATCGATTTAAAGAAAAATGAGAAACGAAAAGTTGAGAATGTCCCTTGTGCTTTCATTTTAGCCGTTGACGAAGAAGACAATATTTATTATGAATGTGATTCTAAGTATGTTAAAGTTTTGCTTAAAGGGTTTCAGGAACCGATCGAGTTTGTAGGTATTCCTAAAAATTCTGCCAGGGCTGTGGCAGTTGATTCTGTAAATAGGGTAGTATTAGCTGCAAATGATGGCCTATACCTTCTAAGACCTGATAATATCATCCCTATTAAACTAATGGATCTGGAATTTGCACCATCGGGAATAACGTTTGATGGTGATGATTTCTACGTAGCTACCAACGGTATTATCTACAAATATAGCTCGAATGATTGTGAATGAAATCTTAATAATGTTTATTAAATTGAAATTGTTTTTCGTTTTCTTTTAGTATTTGAATCCGTGTTTCAATTGTAAAAATAATAAAAGATCAATTTGGTTTCTATTTATCCAACGCTTTTAACTGTTAACTATTTGATATAATTCTTTATAACAATTTGTTTAATTTACGTAGGAGTAATTAAGCTACTCTAGTGCGGGAGGTGTCTTTAAAAAAAACGTTCGGCCTAGCCCGTATAATTTTTTTTTCAAATAGCGTATTTTACTCTATATAAGAAAAAATAGCTTTAAGATAGCTTCAGGCAAAAAGCAGTCAAAATGTTAGTTTTAGTTTATAAAATATAAAATAATATTTAAAATTCAATTCAAATTTTTCAGTTTTCTAATCTGTTTTTAAACACCATGAAATAGTAGCCGCCATGTTATTACGTCATACGGCTGTGTAAACTAAACTAAAAAGTGTCAACTGATCAGCCTTTGAATTTTATTGTTTACCAACTGATGTCGAAACCACTGCGTTCAGCGTTTTCGTCAAATTAAGCGCGAAAATGTAAATTATAAATGCATTTTAATGGCCTTAGAGCAGTTACTTTTAAAAAAATGAAAGGTGCGGTTTATGCAATTATCCCTTAATCTAAGTAACAGATTAAAAAAGGAGTCACATCTCAGAAACGGTTCACTTTTGGACAATGCTTTATGAGTTTATTTTACAGATAATAATGTGTCCTACAACCCTTTAACGGGATCGTGACGAATTACCAGTAACCCTGTATACATACATACACTATCACCTCTGCCTAACGCTTCGGGGAATACAGTCGTGATGGTATAATATCTATAACCTCATAAAATTTAATTTGACCGATCAAATACTTTAAAAAAACATAACTATACGTACCTCTCCTAAAATTTATAAACTTCACAAGACTAGTACCTTTAAAGGGCTGAGAACTAATGACTAGGTTTCTAGTTCAGCTTAAGATTATTATTTTTCTATGTTATTGATGGGATCCTATAAGATGATTACACAAATTGCATCACTATTAGACAAGCGCATTTATTTTTCCATATACAGTGCGTTTCATTTTCGAGCCTTTTTTCTAGCATGGACAATACTTAAGGATTACCAAAAACCCGAACGAAACTCTTTAAGTCCACTTTTATCATGCGTACCGCTGAAATGTGGAATGCGCTTCCTGAGTGGGTCTTCCCCGATAGATATAATCTGGGTGTCTTCAAATCACGAATAAATCGATTTCTTCTAGGCAAGCGCGCTCCATCGTAGATCGCAGTATCGCTTAACATCAGGCGAACTGGCGGTCAAGCGAAAGCCTATCATGAATAAAAAAACCAGGATCGTCTGACATTTGGGCAGGGTATGTCAGCCTTGTACCGAGATCCGTAGGTACTTGCCTGCCCTTCCCCTATAGGGATCGTGCACAACGAAGGCTCTGCCGCAAGGCGGGGTGTGTCGGCCTTGTACCGAAATCCGTTCTTGTCTTCCCTTGTCCTATAGGGAACGTGTAAGACGAAGGCTCTCAGGAAAAATCAACGTATTGTGACGATAGATGTAGCCGGATATTGTTGCCTAAACAATCACATGTTCAACCTAAGGCTGACCGATACACCTTTAGCTGAGCTGAGGTTTTTAGAAAACCGGCGTTAAACAACGTTTACGTTGTGTTTCGCCGAGTGAGTGAGGTTTGCCCTGCTATTCTATAAAAAAAAACAATAACATTACCTAACACTAACCTATAAACATTGTGGGTAGGCTGATGAATTCTCAATTCAACTAGGGGAATGCGGATCGCTAACACTCAAACGCAGTATTCATTTAAGGAAACCCCTTTTTTTATGGGATAGGAAGGCAATCGAGCAGACGGATCGCCTGATGGTAAACGATTACCGCCGCCCATGGACACCCGCAACATCAGAGGAGTCACAAGTGCGTTGTCGACCTTTTAAAAGGGGATTAGGCCTCCGGTAACCTCACTCACTCGGCGAAACACAACGTAAGCGTTGTTTGACGCCGGTTTTCTGTGATGCAGTGATACTATAGCCGTCAATAAACAATAAATAATTTAAAAAATAAAATCCTGACTGCCAAAAAAGATGGAAACAGGTTGACAAATCTCATGGTGTCGGAAGGATCGCCTTAAATTTAACTGCCAAGGAAAAATGCCCGAGACTGCTATTTTGATAAGGACTCGATAAGTTTAAAATATTTTTCAAGGCATTATGTGGCGCCAAAAATCGGGCATATTAATTTTCATAATTTTGATATGCCCAGTGTCACTCTCACATTTGAGATGAGTCTATCGACGCCCCTCAAGCTAAAATCCATCAAGCCGTTTAGGCTAGATGCGCGCACAAGGCTAGAGCGTGGCAAAGAAATATACATACATACGTCCAAATATACACTCCAAAAACATAAATCTCCTTTTGGAACAGTCGGGTAAAAACACACTGAAAAAAGTGAATCTTTAATTAAGAGATTCTCGGTCTCGGTCTTGGCCGAGATTTTTCTCATTCTCGGTCTCGGTCAACTAAAAAACTAGTTTCGGACGGACCTTACCGAAAAGTTTCTTTTATTAACCACACTGTGGCTCTCATGTCGTTTTGTGCTGCCATCTATAGTTTGTGCACGTTTCCTATAGTCATAGCCATGGGCTTCGTGACATTCGCCACGACCCTGACAGCATACGCTGTGTGTTTTGATACAAAATACCAACCTGATTTGAACCTGCTAGTTATTAGGCCACTGATACGTAGTCAGCGATTGCGGGGTGGAATCGAAAAAATAAAAAAGCGAGAAAATAATTAATTCATCTTTTCATGAATGGATAGTCCTTAGTCTCAAAAAAAACACCCTGTACCTACGTTCACGAATATCAACATGGCGTATGTTTACAAGCATAGCAGACATATGACACAATGGCAGATGTTTTATAAAGAGTTCTGAATCGGTCCCGCCAACAACGTTTCATAACAAACGACGCAGACGAACGGACAGGTATATTTTCTTATTAGTTTTAATTTTAATAAGTAAAAAAAGTTAGATACTTTTGTGTTTGTGAGTTTTTTTTTCTATTTAAAAATATTTTTTTCTAGACCCAATTTAGATTTCTGGATACAAGAAAACCGAAACAAAGTTCGTAGAAATTAGATTTGTTGGAATAAGTGAGTGTAAGAAATTCAATTAATACTCCACTTTTTAATTTCAAAAATATTAGTGAATGTTCCGAATACTTTTCGCGTATACGGGGTGATTTTTTCAGACGTGAGACATTGATAGGTCTATTGTTTGAATTTATTTCGAAATATTATGTGTGAAAAAGGTTGACTTTTACTTTTTCTGTTTTTACAAGACAGCATCCACTCTGACGATAAATTAGACGCTGTTTTTTTTAACTCGTTGAACTTCAAATTTTATTGAAATAACACTACTTTTTACAGATTTTATCGCGGTGTATTGATATTATTTGATTCCCGACGTTTCGGATCCTATACAGCATCCATGGTCACGGGTAGACTAAGTTGTTGGACGTCTTAATGTTACAATTACTAACAGCTACCTTACATTTTTGTTAATTATTGGCGATCCGATTCACGCAGAACGAGCTCAATAACTAAAGTAACTAATAAAATGTTATTGTTTGTTTTACATACTAAAGTATGTAATATTTAATATCGCGAGCAAATCTTTGAAATTTTTTAAAGACTGTTCGAACAATTTGCGTGTCATGCGGGGAACTATAAAAATATATATTCAAGGGACTTCATTACTGGAATCAAATATTTGTAAATCACACAAAATTTTTACAATGGAACTTAAGAATCAGAAAACTGTGGTTTTACTGAAAATATCTGAAATAATCACGCACATATCCCTGATGAGTTAAGCAGAGTTTTTTATATTCATAGATTACCAATACGTTTCAGGGCCGATATAAAAGGGGGTATATATAAACGGTTACAAATCAAAATTCCGAGTTAATACTGCGAATTAAATAGGTATTGACATAAAAATTTCTTTGTTAAAGATCGCCGCTTTTATGCTACTTAGAAATTAAGCTTGAAGCCAATTAATGTTACTTTGCTTTAGCGTTCATTTGTCAACATAATATTAAGATTTTTAATTTGTGGAAGCTTATAAATAGCGACAATTTATGTTATAGTTATTAATGTTACATAATTAGTTGTTTGTAAGCTTTCTTCTTCTTCTTCTTCCTGCCCTTGTCCCAATTTATTTGTGGTCGGCGCAGCATATTCTTTTCTTCCATTAATCCCTATCAGCCGTCAGCTCATCATTCACTCCATTTCCCATCATATCGGCCCTAACACAACAATCCATCCATCTTTTCTTTGGTCTTCCTCTACCCCTCCGTCCCTCCACATTCATATTTACTATGCTTTTAGTTAAATGCGTGAGCTTTCCTAATAGTAAATAAAATTTAAAATAATAAATCCTAGAAAAACAGACCAGGAGTCGGCAAACCGACTCTTTGAAGGGCCAATTACGAGTTGCGGCTTTTCATGTTGACCTCAAAGTTTTTTTCGTAAATAGCACTAGCCAAATAATTCTGTATACAAAATATCAAGTAACAGTAGGTAAGATTAAGAATTAGTTATGGGCTTATACAGTTGCCAATAACAGGTAAACCAACATTCTTAAATACAAGTAATAACCTAAGCTAAAAACGAATTATACTAAAAATTTTAAGTGGTAAAAAACTATATTAAAAAGAATAAAAAAATTACAAAAAGAAAATATCAAAATGGTGCAATTTCGCGTACCTAATTAAAACAAAGTTTATATAATGAAACAAAAATGACAGATATAGATACAGAGGTTGCAAGATACATACTAACCCAATTAATGTGATTGTGTGCTTTGGGACTTTAAAATTTTGGTTTTAAAGATATTTATCATCATTATTGTCATGACATATGTCAACATCTGGAGTGGATTTTATATAATTGATTTTATTTCAAACCCAAACACAGTGTATCCCCTTCGCAGCCTCGCCATTTTGTTCATTGTAAAGTTTTGACCTATTTGTGAAAAACCTGAATCCGAAAACTGCGGCTTTTGGAGCTTCCAAAAAATCGGTATTTTTCTCGTTATCTGGCTCTTTGTCTAAAAAGTTTGCAGACCCCTACACTAGACCAATCAGACAGTTATGTTATGTTATGTTTTGTTATGAATTCTTACGTGTCAACAGCGCGTACCCATTCATACATTGTGAGGATGTTTTAAAAGAGAATCACTCGTAAAGTATTGTTATAATTGAGGCCAGTCACTTATGTCGGTCACCATCACAATACTGAGTCATTACCGTCATTTTATGACTTGTGTCTTTCACTTTCAATATTTAATAGATAGTGTAGATGCTAAACGAGTTATAATAGAGTCCTCCAATTTGAAAAATCTCTTCACATTTTTAGAATTGGAGCACCCATTTTTATAAAAAACACATTTATTAACAAAAAATGAAAGCCATAAAATAAAATAAATGTTTTTAATCATAATAACTAAGCTAAATTAGTTTAATGTAACTGTAACAGACAGTACCAATCAAAGAATGTTTATGTACTTAGTCTGTTTGGCGCTGATTTCAAATTCGTATAATATCTTCATTACATCATGAAGTTGTAATTAATAATAAAATTACGAATGGGTCGGCTCGACCGGAGTGATACCACGGCCTCACAGAAAACCGGCGTTAAACAACGCTTACGTTGTGTTTCGCCGAGTGAGTGAGGTTACCGGAGGCCCAATCCCCTTTTAAAAGGTCGGTAACGCACTCATGACTCCTCTGGTGTTGCGGGTGTCCATGGGCGGCGGTAATCGCTTACCATCAGGCGATCCATATGCCCGTCTGCCATCCTAACTCATAAAAAAAATTAAATAACACCAAATATATCAGTTATATATTTATATTTTAATAAAATCTTCATTCACAGATACTGCAAACGGTTGACATGAGCTTAAGCTTACAATGAGGAGCCTGACCAAATTCTTGCCAATCATCACCATTTTGTTCTACGGCTGTAGCACGGAAAAATGTGAGCGAATCAAAATAGGAAACGAATTCTACAAGCGACAGCTAATAGCGACTATCGATGGATACCCGACGGGCATGATCGTCGACCCAAGAACCGACCACATATTCTTCATCCTCCACAAAAGGAACTACACAAAAGGCATACATTTGTTGAAGCATGGATCTTTGGGGATCAAAGAACTGCCTGTCTCCGATGAATTACTAGGACAATGCGTAGCTATAGATACCGCAAATAACATGATCTACATTGGCACTAACCAAGGACTTGTCACTTATGACTATTCAAGAACTGAAATCACCGCTGAAAGACCGATTGGAGACGATGATGTTCGAAGCATTTTCATTGATAAAACAGACAATCAAATGTATATAGCTACAGGATCTAATCATGAAATATTTAAATTTATGAATGGCTCTGCGGCTGTTAAAAGATATGAGAAGATTCCTAAAGCTTACAGCTTCATTTTAGACAGTAAAGGTAACGCGTTCTACGAATATATTGATGGAAGGTTGTATTTCTTCTCAGTAGATTTGTATGAACCAATTCAATACAAAGGTTTTACAAGAGAATTGAAATATATTCTAAAATTAAATAATAATGATGAAGCAATCGTTGCTGTGAAAGGATCCTTGTTCAGGTTATTTACTAAGAGTATTCTGCCGGTCAAAATCGGTCAGCTAGGATTCAAAATTACAGGTTTGGCCTTTGATCACAAGAATAATATTATCATAGGTACCAAAGGTAAGATTTACAGGTATAAACCTATTGATACGAACGACCCATGCCCCGCCGATGATTATTTTATGTCTAGCATTTAATTTCTTTTGTTTTGTTTGTAAAACAATTTTGGTTGCTCGAACAATTAATGTGATTTAAACTAATTTCATTACAGAAATCATTTTTCAATATTTAGAATTGTAATATTTGCTAATCTTCTTCGCCTTTGTGATTAAGTATTGTCTTTAACTTTTGATTTTCGTGTTTTACGTGTATTGAGCAGCTAAATTTGTTTAAGCAACGTCATAATTTAAAAAGTGACTACGTTCAAGGATTTCTATATTCGTGAAACACAAAAGTGTGATTTTTAATCTAATTTAATTTTTTTTTTTTTCCGTTATTCCAAAATTCAAAATGTAACTTTTTTGTATTATGTCCATGGCTAATTGAAATCGACGGTTACCAAGCATTTTGTTTTTCTAAACAAAAGGAAATATAGATTTAGTTTTTCAATATTAATTATTTTCACAGTAGTTTATAGATTTTTTAACATTTTTATTTAGTTTCGTTACCTACCTAGTTATGAGGTGCCAAAGAAAAGTGATCCATCCATAAATTACGAGCAAAATTGTTTTTGTTTTTACAAAAATACTAAGTATTGCCAATTAATTTGTACTGGAGTTACTTTTATTTGTATTACCTTTTTTGTAAAAGTTTTTATATGCATAAATTGTTTTTATAATTTAAAATCCACCGAAATGAATACTTATAATTCTTAAAAATTAATAAATCTTTTGTATTAAACTTTAGATTTTTATTTACTATGTTAATATAACACTCCAAGTAGCGACATCTATACGTCACGTACAGAAGTAATCAATATGTATTTCTGATTGATACTACGAGATGGCGCTGCAGCCATTACTGCTAACATAGAATGCCTAAAATATTGTGGGAAAATTAAGAATTAATTCAAAAAACATTACGTAACAATAAATACAAATATTTTTAAAGATACTGTATTTATTTTTTTCTTTTCACGACCATGAGATGACACACAAGTATGAATGAAAAAAATCTAATACTAAAGAACTAGTAAGTATTTTTAATAAATAAGCTAAAATGCATTTAAAATGTACAGAAGGTGTAAAAAATTACAACAAAAAGATTCGGGCTCGTCCGGGATTTGAACCCGGGACCTCTCGCACCCTAAGCGAAAATCATACCCCTAGACCAACGAGCCGGTGTCAATGATGTTGAAATTACCATTCTATTTGAGAGCCGGCTATTATTTTATTATTATTTACTGTTTGTCGGGACTGGTCAGCTCTTACTTGCTGTGGCAATCCCTTTCTTTCTAAATATAACACCTACTTATAGGTACTGAATAAATCTTACACATCAAACTGCGTAATTGTCAAACTATTTAAAATAAATTTGTAAAGATTAATAATGTAATCATGTTTTTTTAAAGTGTATCTATGGAGTTTCTTGCTGGCTCTTCTCCATTAGACCCACTTTTTGGAACCGTGCAACTAATTTGACTTTTAAAGTAGGTACCTTTATAATGGTCTAATTGAAATAAAACATTTTGACTTTGACTTTGACTTTGATTTATAGATTCTATAATTATCTAATTACGGTAATTATCTATATCATTATCAAAAATCGAAATAGCAAACGAAACTTCAGAAAAAAATATAAAAATTGAAATTTGACAGAGACCTTCATAATTATGTAACATATTTGAGAAATTCCATAACGGATTGAGGTAAACGCGTAGGCTTATAACAAAAAAACGATAAAAAAGAAACATAACAAACGCACGGGGACACAGCTTGTATTAAAAAATAAGAAGTACCTATGTATATCAGCCCAAATCGGTACCTACCTACCCATTTAATAGTCAAAAAAAGCTGATCGCTGTCCTTCAACTTAGCGTGAATAACATCAGGTACTTAATTGTTATGAAACACGCAATTTCATAAGCCTTAAACTGTGGAATTTAATCTTGAAAGACAATGGTATATAAATATCTTTTTGTGATTTTTTTTCCATTTTCCATGCTGAGATTATAAAGTTATTTATTAGTAACGAAAGAAATTCAATCGCGGGCAGGATTCGAACCTGCGTCTCCTGGTTGGATACCCAAGACGCTCTGACCTACGTCGTCTTATGACGTAAATTCAGAATGTGAAGGCAAAATTTCAATTATGCGGGTAGGGTTCGCGGTGGCTTAGAGGTCAGAGCATCTGGTGTATCCAACCAGGAGACGCAGGTTCGAATCCTGCCCGCGATTGAATTTTTTCCTTTACTGATAAATAGTGGTATATAAACTTAGGATCTCTTATTATTATAAAGCGTCTAATATTGTAACGTATTTTGTCCTCTTTTCACGTGTCAAAACAAGACAAAACATAGCTATTATACATAGCTATAGCTACCTAGTTATAACCATATATTTTTACGTGGGAGAGCCACGCTTCGCCACGAATGGGCCGGCTCGACCGGAGTGATACCACGGCCTCACATAAAAACGGCGTTAAACAACGCCGAGGGCCCAATCCTTTTTTAAAACGTCGGCAACGCACTTGTGACTCCTATGGTGTTGCGGGTGTCCATGAGCGGCGGTAATCGCTTACCATCAGGCGATCCGTCTGCTCGTTTGCCCTCCTATCCCATAAAAAAAACATCGTTTATTAGACGAAATATCTGTATGAATAAATTATGAGTGGTCCCAAGTGAGACTGCTACACTAGAGGTCCTGGGTTCGATCCCCAGGTCGAGCAGTGTTATTGGGTTTTTCTATGAAATACTTATTAGCAGCTCGGAGTCTGGATTTGTGCCCGGTTAATGGCTATAGGCTCGCCCCCTATAACATGGGACCTAAACATACCGGCGAACTGTGGGTGTACATTAAGTACACCTCTGCCTAACCCTTCGGGGAATACAGGCGTGATGGTATGGTATGAATAAATTATAAACAGACTTGACATAGTACCTACGTATTTTTTAATATTTTGCGCATCTAGCACATTGATGGGGCTCAAAATTAGTATCATCATCATCATATCAGCCAATAGAAGACCACTGCTGAACAAAGGCCTCCCCCAAAGACTTCCACAGGGACCGGTTATATGCCGCCTGCATCCAACGACTCCCAGCGACCTTTACCAGGTCATCCGTCCATCTCGATGGAGGTCGTCCGTCCCACACTGCGCTTCCCGGTGTGTGGCCTCCACTCGAGAACCTTTCTGCCCCAGCGGCCGTCAGTTCTACCAGCTATGTGCCCCGCCCACTGCCACTTAAGATTGCTAATCCTTTGTAGCTCAAAGGATTAGCAAACTTAAGTCGGCAACTTTAGTTCTTCTACGGATATCCTCATTTCTGATTCGATCGCATATTTCATTTTCTGCATTTGTTCATGATGTGTCCAGATACTTAGTGAAACTTAAATTATATCACTGTTATGTTTTCGCCAATTGTACACGCCCAATTTTTTTTAACGAGCAGACGGATCGCCTGATGGTAAGCCATTACCGCCGCCCATGGACCCTCGCAACACCAGAGGAGACACAAGTGCGTTGACCGCCTTCTAAAAGGGGATTGGGCCTCCGGTAACCTCACTCACTCGGCGAAAAACAACGTAAGCGTTGTTTGACGCCGGTTTTCTGTGAGGCCGTGGTATCACTCCGGTCGAGCCGACCCATTCGTGCCGAAGCATGGCTATCCCACGTTAAAATAATAATATTCATTATAATAATAGTGATACTAATTTTGAGTTTCACCAACTGGACACACGTGTGTCCGGTCTCTTGTGTCGAGTTGGTCAAAACCCCATTGATGTATTAAAAAATATTATCATTAATTTTAAACAAATACCCCGTCATTACAAAAACGTTGTATTTATATATTTTTTTTTTAGAATAGATTACGTTCTTAATTCTACTTCGTTCGGTTTTTTAACCGACTTCAAATTCTTGTGTATATATTATGCGATATCTTCACCAATCTTTTGACTTTGACAAATTTTCTAGTTTGTCCCATATAAATTTTGATAGTGTCTGAATATCGACACTTGGGAAGCGCATTCCACATTTCAGCGGTACGTATGATAAAAGTGGACTTTACCTTTTACCTTTCTATAATTGAATCTCTATTGGAATCAAAGTCCTGACTCACTCACTCACTCACTGACAGACAGCGCACAGCCTACACCGATGATCGTGGAGACTTGAAATTTGAGAGTGTATATAATATCTTGATGGGTAAATGTATAGGTAAGTACTAAGAAAATATTATTTGAAATTCAAACCCTGAGGGGTAACTAGTTTTAACTTTTCAAAAGTACCTATTTTAGTAGTCTCATTGAAATAAAACATTTTGACTTTAACTTTTGTAAAAATGGGTGAAAAAAACGTTTACAGTAGGTACTATTAAAGTCCTTCATTTCTGAACGGTTTGATCTATTTTCATGTTTTTTTTTTACATAAGGGATCAACTGTATAGGTACCATCTTATCTATAAATGGCCCCGGTAGGTGGCGCGGTTATCGACATCTGAGAAACCGTGGACAACAGCATAGTTATGTAGGTATAATGTTAACCTCTCAGCTGTCACGGCCATTTTCCGCGAATTTTTGGTTCCGGATAGCGGCGCGAGTGATTAAAATTACTATATCTCGAAATATTTTTTTGGAACCGTATATAAACTGTATATTGTTGGAATCACCATGAAATAAGCTATCTTACTCAACTAGAATAGTAGATATTTGCCTTGCAATATACTGTTAAATCTAATTTAAAATCACGGTGAACTAATTTTTGCTAGGTTGTTGTACATGAGTAGTTATAATTACATAATTAAACCTTTGGCTTACAACTAGCATTTAATTTTTTCAGGAAGCTTCATTGTTTAATTTTCCCAAAAATCTCATTTTTTTTTTCTTTTTTAAAAAAACGTTGCCTCACACTAGGATTTTCTCCTGTATCGTGGGTGCGTTTACAAACACAATTTCTCACATACACAAACGCCCAGACCCGGAACAACTACCTGTACATCATACAAATAATTGCTCCGTGTGGGGATTGAACCCACAACACGTGACGCAGAAGCCGATCGCTCAGCCGCTACGCCAAACGTGTCGTCAAATTAAATAAATGTACTTATATTGCTTATATCTAAAATTCAATTATTGCCAACAGACAATATCTTAATTAACTTTAATTAATGTATAATATCTTCTGTGATTATTAAGCCTACAAACCCTACTGCTTGGAAATAAAATAGACAATAAATTTTAATAAACAAATGATAACTTTAATTAACCGGTCGACCCTCGTAAACTGCAGTTATTGTCGTTAAAAGTTAACTATTGTAATCATTACGCAATAATAATATTAGGCTACTCGCACATTATGGCGTAATTTTTCTTGGTGAAATTTGTGTGAATGTGGCGTGTCATATAATTTTAGTAATATATTGAAAATTTTTACGATCATTATGTATCTCATCTCATCGATGATACAAGCTAAACCTTAACATTTATTTACTTTGAACAGAATGGCCGAAACCACATACAATTTGAATGCCGAGATTTTTTCTTCAATTAAGTAGGAGATACCAAGAGGGTGAACAAAATATAATAAAAGTAAAGCAAGTACAAGCTATTCAAGGGCACGGAAGTTAAGTTATGAATTGTGCAGAATCATATTATTTGCTCATTTGACCTGTGAAAATCCGACATGAATTGAACAAATACATATTAATAAAAATAATAATTAAGTACCTACATTAATCACCAAATATTTTTTAAACTTTTTGTAAATTGTTTTTTTATACCACTAAGGTGGCAAACAAGCATACGGCCTGCCTGATGGTAAGCGGTTACTGTAACCTATGGATGCTTGCAACACCAGGGGTATCACTCGCGCGTTGCCGACCCTGTAAGTTACGGAGGAATAGTTGAGCTAGCAGCATAGGAGACAATAGCGTCATGCTTATCCTATCTGCCAAAACAACGTCACCTTGCGGAGCTTTGGCGACCTTGCTCACCGTTAGGAACACAACGTAGCATGGAGCTATGTTATTTGGCTAAGATTTTCTTTCTGCAAGGTGGAGGTACTTCCCCAGTCGGGCAGCTCCAATTGTGAGTGGAAATATTCGATTCCACTATGCTCTCTCTACCTCTCTTCTGCTATACATATAATATAACAATAAGGAATATAAATTAATAGGATTTTTTAAATTATTATTTTGCCTAGAGCCCTTGAGCATTACTCCTAATTCTGGGGAACGTTTTAAAAAAAAACCTTTTGACAAGACATGTGATAATTCTTTGATCATGTGTTACAAGATAGAAGCGACTGCCAACAAAGTTTCTCCGATATTAAGACATAGCTAGTGTATTACAACCTTTACCTCCCAACTACAGCACGTTCCCAGCACAATTTAAACCATACTACGGATTTCTTTGTTTTTAAAAGTGAAATTATGCTCCCATGACTTAAAAACTAGATTGTGATCGACACACAGGCATTGTTACGATTATCGGTCAAGCGTGAGTTGCGCCGTGGGAATATGTTTAGCTCAAAAAAGTTAACGACTTTATCGATGTTCAAAGACCTTTTGTGACATCATTTTTTTTTAAGTCATATAAAGATGATTGAAATCTATAATATTATGGTAAGTACTTCTAACAATAAGAAATACCTAGTTATAAGCCGAATAATGGAATAAATGAGTGGAATCCTTTGCACAGAGGTGGATTGTACAAGCTAAAAATATAAATTAAAAAGTTATACCTAGGTACCTATGCATGTAATAAATCGTGGGGTGACAAGTAAAACTTAATATTTGTATTTATAGTTAATTAGAGATAATGGGATTTGAAACTTATTTTGTTATTAAAAATCAGTTTTTAATTATAGATCTTTGAATTTGTGGTGACTATAACGGATATTTTCCAAAACCTAAAATAAATGTTATTAAAAAAAGTACAATTTTATTTAGTTATTTATAAAAATGTACTTAAGGCGGATCGTTTCGCTGAGCCCGCGAAATTCAAATTTCGAGTGGTATTTCGCAGTTTGTAGGTCTATAACAAGTTCTAGATTCATGGTAGTTGTAAATGCGACATCAACTATACAACATTCACAACTGAGAACTAAAACCTTTACTAATAAATCCTTATCAAGCCAAAAACTTGGTCAAAATTGACATTTTACACTACTTTTAGCTCCAATAATGATTTTTAAGCAATGATTTTAGATAAAAATTGTGAATTTTGTATAGTTAATGTCGCAATTACCATTACCATGAATGCAGAACTTAGTATAGTCCTACAAACTGCGAAAAACCACTCGAAATTTGAATTTCGCGGGCACAGCTAAACGATCCGCCGTAAAGTAGTTGCCGGCTGCACTATGTTGCCAGCACAAAGTAATTAAGTACAAAATGTTAGTTAAGTTAGTAGTTAGTTAGTGAAGTTTGGACTTTATCCTAATCCCTCTCATTCTGAAAGGAGACCCGTGCCCAGCAGTGGGACAGTATAATGAGTTGATTATGTTATGTTAGTGAAGTTTACCTGCCGGTAATTTTTTTCAAAGCAGTAGATGATGATAATTACAACTTTTTGAATGGCAAGAATAGGCAAGTATGTTCTAAGTGACTTTTTCTTGCAAACGGTCATGCGAAAATAATAAACTTCCTGAATAAAAATCATTTTTCTCAAAAACTGTACTTAGTGAGTTTTTCTTGTCACCCCAGGAAATAGTGAGATGTGTTTTTTATTTAATTACCAAATACTGAGAGGTTCTTTGAAGGACTAAAAAATAAACGATCTTTAAAGGATAGGTATCTCAATGACCTAAAATAATAGGTAAGGACTTTTTAAATTAGTTTCAGCACCTGCAAATTAACAATGCAAACATGCAAATAAAGTTATTAACAATTAATTGCAGCCTTATGCAAAGAAATCGAAAAAATAATAGCTTACTTATACAATTTAGAACATTCACTTAGAAAACGTTCTCATAGAATACATTGCAGTTTTCAAAAGCAGTAATCATTTTAAATATCGAACAAAAACAGACTTGGACACGTAACATAAAGAACTGAACATTTACTACATCTACTAAGCATGACCTAACATAAAATCATAGAACGATAGAACAATATTTGAAGCATACATTACCGATTTTATTCAACCTACCACTTCACCAGCTGGAAATGACAACGTAATGAAATAAGAATAAACCGATATCGTGCGCAATTTGAATTTAGAATTTTGTAGTATCCACCACCACACACGAGGTCGATGGTTTAAAACGAAAAACAAACCTCCAATCGGCCAGTGCTTATTTTATGCCGCAAGGAGACTGAATAACTTTTGCACGGTGCATTAAAAAAGTTATCGATCGTGTTTAATTTTTGTAAATAGAACTGTCATTTTGTGAATCTGTGACATTGGGAGTTTCTTTTTAAGTTCATTCTCTCATGCGCTGGATTTTGAATATTATGTAAGTACATAATAATATTCGTGATTATAAAACAGATTAATATGGAAAATACTATTAAGACTTATTTATTAGTAAAAGCTCCAAAATTATATGTCTGCTTACATTTGTTACGCTTGTCATAAAATGTTTCGTATTTATACTGACGATACTTAGATATTTTAGTGGACACTTTAAAAAACTTAACTGTGCTTATTTTTTTACACTATTTTAATATTCTGAATCTGTTCTTCTTACAAACTTACACGGTATGTCAATTTTTATTCTTTACCTACATCCTACATATATATTGCATTTGTTAGGTTTACTTTTTATTTATTTTGACATCTAATTTAGTCAATTTATTTTCTTACCGACCTTTATGACATAATTATTCTTGTTTTAAACGTTATCTTTAAATTTTTTTTTAATGTTACAAATTAAATAATTGTGATATTACGTAGTACACGTAATTTAGTCTGTAATTTTAGGTTAAAAAGAACATAATAACGCTATTTAATTAGCATAATAGACAAATTTACTTTTATCTTCTATTTTCTTTCCATTTCGTTGCATCCAAATTAAACTAAGTTTATACCAGTGAAAGGTATCTGCAATTTATGATGCACTTAAAGTTTATAAACGATTATTATTATCACTTAGGTTGTTACGTGTCTTGATATGTTTTTGTTAATGAATCGAATAACGGCCGGTTTCTATATCCTATCTGTCAGTAGATTTGTTTACTTTTGACAGTAGCTGTATGGAGCTTATGTCAAAATTCTATCTCTAGTAAGCAAATCTACCGACAGATTGGATATAGAAACTGGCCCTAAGACAATATCGTCGTCCTCCGAGCCTTTTCCCAACTATGTTGGGGTCGGCTTCCAGTCTAACCAGATACGGCTGAATATCAATATTTTACACGAAGCGACTGCCATCAGACCTCCGAAACCCAATTCCTGGTCAATACCGATATCCGGAGGGTAGACTGGTAGTCAGGCTCTTTTGGGCTTCTGACTACCACTAAAAATTGTCATAGATGTTCGTATGACCACCAGGACCGACGGCTTTACGTGCTCTCCGAGGCACGATGTGTTAAGAATGGTAACCCATCAGCATTTTGACCGCAGCGAGCGCAGCTTAACCTTGCAGATCAGTTGATCAGCTTAGTTATTACTTAGCCACGAGCCCCTCTATAAGATAAAGAATGTCTTAGATATTATTTGTATGAAAATCGTCATTATTTGGACATGAAGAGGCAGTCGCAATACACTCACACATCTAAGACATATATATTTATACATAGATAGGGTATCTTTTGTCTAGAAAAGTCTTGATGCGAGTAGAATCGCGGATAACAGCTAATATCCTTAGTAATATTATAAACGTGAAAGTTTGTCAGTATGGATGTATGGATGTTTGTTACTCTTTCACGCCAGAACGGCTCTAAAAATTTTACACAGATAGATTATAGCCTGGAATAACACATAGGCTACTTGTTATCCAGGTCGGACGTCCTGGAGTCCACGCAGACAATGTCGTGGACAAAAGCTAGTAGGTAATAAAAATGTGAAAGTTCTAGTTCTGTCTACCTGTCTGTTTGAAGAGTCTTCACTCGCTGAATCAATTTTGATGGATTGTGGTATAGATTGGACCTTCCAAAAGGACCTATGCTACCATTTGTATCAAAATATCGTTTAGGATGCGAGTAAAACGCAAACAACAGCTAGTTATAACATAATTACGAAAGAAACTCTATGTCTATTTGAAGAGACTTTATGTCTCAAACGCTGCACCAATTTTGATTAATTTTGGTATAGAGTTAGATTGGACCTTGCAAAAGGACATAAGCCACTATTTATCTCAAATCTAGCGAACCGGCCGCGACTTCGCCCGTAGACTGCTTAAAACAGTATCTTTATAAATTATAGCTTATGTATTATTCTTATGTCTGAGCTATATTATTGTAAAGTTTCATTAAAATCCATTAAGTAGTTTTTTTCCGTTAAAGAGTAACAAACATAAATACATGCTTACAAACTTTCACGATTATAAAATTAGTATTTTTGGTATAGATTTGACATTGCAAAAGGACAAGCTACCATTTATTTCAAATTTTTTTTTAAGGATGCGAGTGAAATCGCGAGCAACTGCGTAATGTCTTATAATTGATTACAGTTCGCACGCGCAACTATTAGGTAGGTACTGTAGAACCAAGAGTACGTGATCTCTGCTAGCTACAACAACTTTTTTCTAAGAATCAGGGGTCGATATACTTAGTAATGATAGGATTCAAGATTTCTACAATCACTTTAAGGGGAAAAAGTCGGACTGATTGAAGTATTTATTATTCAAGTACTTATGTTTTATTGATAGAGTATATTATACTATCTTTTTGTGACTTTTTTGCATTTTCCATCACCTTATGACGTAAATTCAGAATGTGAAGGCAAAATTTCAATCATGCGGGTAGGGTTCGCGGTGGCTAAGAGGTCAGAGCGTCTGGTGTATCCAACCCGGAAACGCAGGTACGAATCCTGCCCGGGATTGAATATTTCCTTTACTAAAAAAATAAGAGACGACGATAAGATATTATAATTTACCATCACGCCTGTAGCCCTCAAAAAGTTAGGCAGAGGTGTACAACCTCGTCAAAATGTCGATGTACAGTAAACGCTCGAAAGTCCATAAGCACGCTAAGGATTACATTGCTATGAACAGTACGAGCGAGCTCGATACAACCAGTGCGTGTCACTTGTTAACGACGATGAATAGAAGGTCGCAAGTCAAACTAAATGTCAAGCTATTGTGTTGTGAGATTGCCTATGGACTTTTGGTCGCCACTGTACAACCACAATTCGCCGGTATATTTATTTAGATTCCGTGTAATAGGGGGCGAGCCTATTGCCACATCCAAACTCATAGCTGTTACTAAAATTTTTATAAAAAAAGTCCCGATTTCACTGAGACATTGAAGCCAGGGTCTCTAGCGTAGCAGTTGTGCTTAGGACCATTAGAATAATCCCAAGTTCCGGAATGATAAAATTTTTGAATATGATGCGTGATTTTTCACTAAAAGAACTGCCAAAATAATCAGATGATCAAAGCAAACAATGATTCATAAGTGCCACTTGGTTCGTAACTAGCTACCCCCGGCAAATGACTCTTTTATCTTTTTTGTTTTTCATCCGTCATAACCTGTCCCAGGCACGCACACAACACCTCACCAAAGTTTAATCGCATTAGGATGAATGGTTTAGCAAAGCATAGAGCACAAACATACAATAATTCATTTTTAGGGTTCCGTACTTCAAAAGGAAAAAACGGAATCCTTATAGGATCACTTTGTTGTCCGTGCATCCGTCCGTCCGCTCGTCTAATAAGATTTTAAGGGACGTAAGAACGCGTGGAGGTACCGAGTTGAAATTAAAACCATATATATATATACAGGTCTACAGACCCTTGAAACTGTGAAAAAATTAAACTTCAAGTTAACGTAAAAATAAATACGGCCGTATATGCCGCAAAAAAACGTATATTTCGACACTCTCAAGGGAATCAAAATTTATAGGGTATTTTCCATTGACCTAGAACTATGAAATTTGGCAAGTAATACCACTAATACTACAAGTATAAAGACTATACATTTGTAATTAAATCATAAAAAAAATATAGTCTTTATTTAAAGTACGTAATCAAGTCTGTACGGAGCCCTCGGTGGGCGAGCCCGACTCGCACTTGTCCGGTTTTTATTTAAACAGTTTAAGTATATAGATTGCATCATATTGAAACAAGTAACTCTTCCATTTTGCAATTCTCGGCATCAGCCATCGTCCAAAAATCAGATCTCGATCGGACTTTACTTCTTAAATCCTAGCTATGTACCATATAATCTATATTAACATCCCTGGGCCCTGAAAAAATATTTAAATCATCCTTCGGTCGTATAGGTATGTCCCTTCTTCTTCATGACAATATCTAATAGGTGATTCCCGAATTTGAAAGTTTTTATGAGATGGTTCGCAGACCAGACAATGTTGGTAACCACGGATCTAAATTATAAGTATATATACCAAACCAAATAGTAATTCCGATACCTCGATAAGTTACGACACTCATAGGAAGCAATAAATTAATATCTAATTATGTATGTAGATAAACATATATAATTACTCGTGGTGAATGACGGGTCAATCTGGTTTTAATTTGGGTCATCAGAATTAAATTGCAATTTTCTGAATAGCATTTAATAAATTATCATCATCTATCTATATGAAAGTACAGTACGTCCCAAATAACTCAAAATAACCGAGTCTGAAGGTAGCTATTTCTTTTTTTTTAAACTTCATGCATATTATACATTGGCAGACTTACTACCATATGCATTCTCTACCAGTCAACCATAGGATGGTGCAGATATGACGAGGCAGGTGCAAAGTTATACAAAAGCTATTGACATAACTGTCAAAGTAGTTTATATGTCTTTGGGTCCTACCGGGTTCGATTCCCAGGTCGAGCAGATATTGGGTGCTGGCAGTTTCACTCACGTCCCAAAAAGATTAATTTACCATAAGTCCGATTTTAGGTAGCGTATCAAGATGAAACATGCACCAGATTTTAAGTTAGACCTCTAGCAAAACATTGGTGAAAACTGCATTCAATCCCAAGCAGTAATTTTTGCGTGATGCGCGTACAAACATACAGACAGACAAAAGTTCTAAAAAAAAATATTTTGGCTTTTGTCGCTCTATTAAAGAGCTCTTTATTAGATGCACTTCCCGAATGGGTCTTCCCTGATATATATAATCTGGGTGTCTTTAAATCACAAGTGAATCGGTTTCTTCTAGGCAAGCGCACTCCATCGTAAATCGCAGTATCGCTTAACATCAGGCAAACTGGGGCTCAAGCGTAAGCCTATCACGAATAAAAAAAAAAGATAATCTTTCTATTTTTTTTTCCTTAATATCTATTATGTACAGGTAGATTTCTATGAAATTCTCAGTAGCAGCATTAGCAGTTTAAATTCGTGCTCAGTTAATGGCACTAGGCTCGCTCCTTTTATCATGGGACCTAAAACATACCGGTGAACTGTGGGTGTACGTTAATACACCTCTGCCTAACTCTTCCGGTGATACAGGCGTGATGATATGTAATGTTACGTGTCATTATACAATTTTATATATTAATAGCAGAAAGCTTATATAAATTACGAAACAGTTAAAAAACAGCCTATACATAATAATGATCCATAAATTTAATATGTATGCGGCATATGCGTAAGCGCATTGCAACGGGATTCGTAAACTCAAGGCGTACAACTTTCGCTCAAAGCATGGCGATTCGAGGCGCATCCTTGCTGAAGTAAGGCTGAGGTGACACTGCTAGCGATTAGCGAGAACCTGGAATGACGGATCACGCTTAACGGTAAACAAGTGAAAAAACGATCGGATAACTGCCTAATAATTAGTCTAGTGATACTACGCGCGACTTCTACTCCAGAGGTTCTGGGCTCACTTCCCAGGACGATGAGTGTTAGATTTTCTATGAAATTATCAGTGGAGACGTTTTAGTTTCAACGTAGTTTCTGAGCTTATTTTCGTAAAACAAGTTACAATTATTTCATGCTAAAGTAACTCCGTTGGTCTTTAACATTTTCAAGCCTTTTTTGGCAAAGAGATAGATGACATCCTGTCGCTTCAATTTTCTCGAGATGGCCGCTAGTGACTAAGACACAGTTTCTTTTAACTAATGCGGTTATTATCATACACACCAACTCTATATTTTATTTATAAAATAAAGAAATCCTATCTCAAAAAAAAGTGAATAGTCTTCAGAATGTGAGTGTAACCGCGGGCAGCGGCTTGTTACATTATAAACTGACGACACGATTGGCGTAGCAGTTGAGCGATCGGCTTCTGCGCCACGTGTTGTGGGTTCGATCCCCACACGGAGCAAATATTTGTATGATCTACAGGTGGTTGTTCCGGGTCTGGGCATTTGTGTATGTGAGAATTTGTGTTTACAAACACACGCACCCACGCTACAGGTGAAAATCCTAGTGTGGGGCAACGTTTTTTTATATAAAAAAAAAAAACTTTAATCGCTTACAGTATTACTACAGCCTAATTGTTACAAGGCTTTACGCGAAATGTCAACATGGTTACAATCATTATTGAACTTTTTGATAATTTGCTAAAGGCATATAATTTTAGGCATTTATTTGAGAATCCCATTAACATTAAGAAACTCACACACGCACACACTTTATAGGGAGATATATTTATAATTATAGTTTGAATGTTAAATACTCTGAACTGCTTCTGCTACTGAGTGTTTTGAGTTTTCAAAACAAAGTTCAGTTCAACACTGCCAGATTTAGCACCTGCTGGTATACATTACATAATCAACCAATTATACTGTACCACTGCTGGGCACGGGTCTCCTCTCAGAATGAGAGGGATTAGGCTATAGTCCACCACGCTGGCCTAGTGCGGGTTGGCAGACTTTACACGCCATCGAAAAAATCCCTCAGGCATGCAGGTTTCCTCACGATGTTTTACTTCACCGTTACGCGTGATAATTAACTATTTAATACGCACGTGACTTCGAAAAGTCAGCGGTGCGTGCCTTGGGTTCGAACTCGAGACCTTTGACTTGACAGTCCAACCGTCATACCACTAGGCTATCAGGCAGTTGGTATGTCCCTTGCGTAACCCCAGCACGAAAGAAAATCTCTACGCGACCACGCCTACCGCCGCACATTTCTTTATCGAAAATCATTTGGCCCGTTATGAAGCTGAGAAACTGATTTGACTGAAGACTTTGATAGCACACAATTTCTCCTCACCGTCACGACCAAGCGGTCGGTCAAGCCACGCGCACGGCAGTCTTCCAGGTAGTCGGACGCGCACGCGTTTTAGGGGAAGCGGGAATGGTTATACGGGTGTAGTTAGACATAGAGATATTGCCAATGTTCTACCGTACCCTGCTACAACTGTGCCAAGTCTACCTTATTTTATATTATTATAATTATATTTTTTATATTATTATTTTTTACTAGCGACCCCCTCGCGGTTTCACCCGCGCTGCTCCGTTCCTAAGAGGCGTAGCGTGATGTTATATAGCTTGTGTTAATCAGTGATAAAGTAGCTGTCTAACGGCAAAAGAATTTTTGAAATCGGTCCGGTACTTTTTGAGCCAATTCGTTACAAACATACAAATCTTTCCTCTTTATAATATTAGTATAGATGTCGGCAAACAAGCAGACGAGCCACCTGATGGTAAGTAGTCACAGCCGCCCATGGACACCTGCAACACCAAAGGAGTTGCTGATGCTTTGCCCAGCTTTATGAACCCTTACGGAATGCGGACTGACAGAGCCGCAGCAACCGAGGAGGATCTGGCTCTCACGCGCAAAAGACGAAACACATTAAGGTGCTTCACAGACTCCGACGTAAGGGCGGTCGCCAGCTAGTCAGACCTCAAGTAAGTCAGATATTTTCTCGGTTATATAGAGATGCTTATCTGAATGGCAGTGAGGAACTGTATTCTAACCCGTCCCCACACGGGTGTATAATTAGTTAATTTAATACGCACATATTTCAAAAAGTCAGGAGGTGCCTTTCTTGGATTCGAACACGAGACCATTGATTTGGCAGTCTAATGATCACATCACTTGACTATTACTGCGTGAGGTTAGCATATTTGTCATCACGCCTGAATTCCCCGAAGGGTTAGGCAGAGGCGTACCCACAGTTCGCCGGTATGTTTAGGTTCCATGTAATAAAGGGCGAGCCTTTTGCCATTAACCGGGCACAAATCCAGACTGCGAGCTGCTACTGAGAATTTCATAAAAAAACCCAATAACACTGCTCGACGTGGGGATCGAACCCAGGACCTCTAGCGTAGCAGTCGCGCTTGGGACCACTAGACTAATGAGGCAGTCTAGCATTATTGACCTCTATTATAACGTGACCACACTATAGATGGGTTTATGCACAGGCATTTTGGGCAAAATAAATGCCCAGGCATAAACCCATCTCTAGACCACACTATAGGTACCTACTTAAACTATGTCAAAAATCTGACCCTAATGCCAAATAAAGTGAGATCGCTCCTGAGGTCAATCCGGAAGTGAAGAGCAGCCATTACATTACATAATTTCCGGTCGCGGTTGCGTCACAATGCGTCGCGTGCGCTTTTTATTTAATAGGGCTGGCGCGAACTAGCTTTGATTTGAATTTAGAATAAACTGATGTTTGAGTAATTTTACCCCCGAAATAGATGTACGTATAAACGAATAACAAGGACTTACGCCGTAATGTGCTAAGAATGGTCACCCATCTTTGTACAGACCGCAGCAAGCGCAACTTAATCTTATTTTTATACCACTAAGCTGGCAAACAAGCTTACGGCTCGCCGGATGGTAAGCGGTTACCATAGCCTATAGACGCTTGCAACACCAGGGGTATCACTCGCGCGTTGCCGACCCTGTAAATTAAGGAGATATAGTTGGGCTGGCAGCATAGGAGACATGACCACCATTGACATGTAAAAGTATCTCTAAAGATCTACTTGCAGAATAAATCATTTCATTTCATTTCATTTCATGCTGCCATGCATGACAGCAGCGGTAACAAAACACCATCGGTCCCCCCCCACTGCCAACACAACGCTTCCTCGCTGAGCTCTGGCGACCTTGCTCACCGTTAGGAACACAACAGCACGGAGCTATGTTATTTGGCTACGATTTTCTGCAAGGTGGAGGTACTTCCCCAGTCAGGCAGCTCCAATTGTAAGTGGAATTATTCAATTCCATTATGCCCTACCTCTCTTAAAGATTGATTTAATATTTAGCTATGAACTCATACCAACTACAATTAAATAATCATGAATAATATTCCATGACACCGCTTATAACCTACCATTAAAACATACATCAATGTCAAAGAATAATTACATATCTACAGTTAATATGGTAGTCACTCTTAAAAATAAAAGTTAGGTTATGTGAAGATCAATTTTATATCTACGTACACTAGTTGCTGTTGCCTGCAGTTTCACTCACGTCCCAAAAAGATTAACATACTATAAATCCGATTATAGGCGGCATATCAAGAAACATGCATCAGATTTTAAGTTAAACCTCTTGCAATACATCGGTGAAAACTGCATTCAATTTCATGCAGTAGTTTTTGCGTGATACGCGTATAAACATACAAACGAACAGATAACATAACATAACATACCATCACGCCTGTATTCCCCAACGGGTTAGGCAGAGGCGTACTTAATGTACAACTACAGTTCGCCGGTATGTTTAGGTCGCACGTTATAGGGGGCGAGCCTATAGCAGTTAACCGGGCACAAATCCAGACTCCGAGCTGCTACTGAGAATTTTCATAGAAAAATCCATTTTTTTTTTTTTCGATATTTTGCTGAACTTGGGAATCGAACCCAGGTCTTCTAGCGTAGCATTCGCGCTTAGAACCACTAGACTAACGAGCCAGTTACCTTACATAAGTATTCTTAGTAATAATTCTGTATTGTGCATTGTTAAAATCTTCTCACAAGACGTTACCATGACATAAGCTTTTGTTAAGGATTTTGAATAGGTAAGTAATGAAAGTTCTGCAATTATGGACGCTCATAACACACCTCTGCTTATCTAGACGTGATGGTATGATAATACTTCACAAAATATATTACGAGTCCGGCGGACCGAATTTACCACTTATTACCATTACCACTTATTACCACCACAAACGTAATACGAAAATAAATCATAATTCATACACAATTTAATCAAATTGTGTTATTATTCAGATTCCGATACCGTGACTCATGGTTCCTGTCCTACCATTTCGTCCAAAATACTTCACTGGAAATAAATGTAAGCGAATGCAATTCTTGATAACTTTACCAAGTTTGGAACGATATTTCGGTCTTTTGTTTCCAGTAAAGTAGTAGGTACTACACGAAAAGGTACGGTAGGAACCTAGATTAACGGTATCCGAATCCGAATAATAACACAATTTGATAAAATATTGTTTGGAGTACGATTTACTTTTGTATTACGTTTTTGTGGGCAATTCAAGCTCCGCCGGACCTTAAGTACTTTTACAGAGAACTCGATCAAAAGTCTAGTGGTCCTAAGCAGGACGGCTACGCTAGAGGTTCGATTCTCAAATCAACCGAAATGTTATTGGCATTTTCTATGAAACGTCGGGAATTGAATAAATATTAATATCAATAGGTATAACGCGATAAAATCAATAGGCTCGCCCCCTATTACATGGGACCTAAACACCGGCGAACTGTCTACTCCTATACTTTATAAAGGGTTATTTTTCAATGACCGGCCGAATCACAGAGGCTGGTCAGAGTCGATAATATTTTCGATTTGCGAAATAAAAAAGTTAAAATTAATCTTTTTTTCACGTGATTTTATTCCGGGCCACCTCTAAATTACAAAACGCATGGATATAGTTACCACTAGACAATTCAGATAAATAACCTAGATACCAAACATCAATACATAAATTTGACAGTGCACGGACACGTCCACAAATCCACAATATTTATGAATTTAGATTATTTTCAAATGTATGTTTTTATAATATATTAGCTTCTGCCCGCGACTTTGTCTGCATGAACTTCAGAATTGGATCCAACCTGGATAAAACGCAGCCTATCTGTTAATCCAGACTATAATCTAACTCTGTTATTTTTTAGTAAAGAAAAAAATTCAATCGCCGGCAGGATTCGAACCTGCGTCTCCTGGTTGGATGCACCAGACGCTCTGATCTCTAAGCCACCGCGAACCCCACCCGCATGATTGATATGTTGCCTTCACATTCTGAATATACGTCATAAGGTGACGTTCTATCTCTGTGCCAAATTTTATCAAGATCCGTTTAGCCGTTCTGGCGAGAAAGAGTAACATACATCCATACATACAAACTTTCGCGTTTATAATATATATTAGTAAGGTTATTGATTATGTTAATTTGACAATAATGTTTAAAATATTCTTTGGGATTGACCTTAATGTCTTAATTAACAATTTGGCTCGTCTTTGAAAAGAAACCCTGCATATATTTATCGCAATCATTATTATTTATGATTGAGTAACATGATTCCTTTAATGCAAATTCATCATATAAAAACCGTTGTAGTAAAACACAACAAAGAGTTATGCCTTCCATTTTTAGTCTATTGACAAATCTTATGACTAGTGTATGACAAAGCAGAATCTCTCGTATTGTGTAAAAACTGTTCCGGCTTGTGAGTCGCCATTTTAAATATAATGTTACTTTTAAATCAGCTATTTCGTTTTATCATTTTCCATTCGATGGATTTAAAAAGAGTTCTATTGGCACGTTTTTTAGAAAGTCTGCCTTATTAGTTTAGTATTCCTAAACGCGACTGCTACGCTCAATGTCTTAGGTTCGATCCCCAGGTCGAGTAAAGTGTTATTGGGTTTTTCTATGAAATTCTCAGTAGCAGCTCGGAGTCTGGATTTGTGCCCGGTTAATGACAATAAGCTCGCCCCCTATTACATGGGACCTAAACATACCGGCGAACTGTAGGTGTACATTGGTACACCTCTGCCTAACTCTTCGGGGAATACTGGCGTGATGTGATGTCTTCCTTATTTTTTATTGTCTGAAAGATCTCCGTAAAACATTATATACTATTTCGCCTGTATTCCTCGAACGGTTAGGCAGAGGTTAACCAACATCCACAGTTCGCCGGTATGTTGAGGTCCCACGTAATAGGAGCAAACCAAAGCATGAATCCAAACTGAGATGCCACTGACAATTCATAGGCATCCCCAATAACAGTTTGCTAGACCTGGAAATTGAACCCAAGGCCTTCCCAGCAACCATTCTTGCTGCCAATAACACAGTCATTGGTCTAGGAATGAGAATTTGTAATTAATTAAGTAGGTACATTAAAGTTATGATTCCGCCTTCCATAAAGAATATAATTACTATTGAACATTTCCTTTCTGAAATAAGTTAGATGATTATCAAATATTAATTAGCGCAAATAGCAAGGATTTGCGCTAATTAATATTTGATAATCTTCTTACTAATATTACAAACGTAAAAGTTTGTGAGTGGGGATGTATGGATGTTTGTTACTCTTTCACGCCAGAACGGCTTAACGGATCTGGATGAAATTTGGCACAGAGATAGGTTATACTACTTTTTACCCAGGACCGTTGTCAAGTTCACGCAGACAAAGTCGCGGGCAGTAGTTAGTACTTGCATAATTTTGATGAAAAATATTCCTTAATTCAGATTTATACCATATCTACCATTACGCCTGTATTCCCCGACGGGTTAGGCAGAGACATACTAATGCAGACCATAATGACAATAGGCTCGCCCCCTATTACATGGGACCTAAACATACGTATACATAACAACATTATATATTGACTATCACGCCTATATTCCCCGAAGGATTAGACAGAGGTTTACCAACATCCACAGTTCGCCGATATGTTTAGGTTCCATGTAATAGGGGGCGAGTCTACTGCCAGTAACAGGGCACAAATACCAAATTCTGAGCTGCTACTGAAAATTTCATAGAAAAAGCCAATAACACTGCTCGACCTGGGAATCGAACCCAGGATCTCTAGCGTAGCAATCGTGCTCAGGACCACTAGGCTAATGAGGCAGTTTAATTCACGTTTATTTTCCAAGTTATTCCAGTTATCGCTATTAACAGCAAAACCGCCTTCGTACGCTTTTTCTTATTTCCTCTTACATACATAGATAAGTAATCCTAACGCCTTTTTCCCATAGCGGTAGGCAGAAACAACAAAACGCCACTTGCTACGACTCTTACATACCTCGTTTGCTTCATCCACATTCATACATCTTGTCATAAACACGCGCCTGCTGCGAGTAATACACATCTTCTTTTTTTCTTGATAAGCTTTCGCCTGATGTTAAGCGACAGCGATCTACGATGGAGCGCGCTTGCCTAGAAGAAACCGATTCACTCGTGATTTAAAGACACTCAGATTATATCTATCGAGGAAGACCCACTCGGGAAGTGCATTCCAAATTCCAGCGGTATGCACGATAAAATTACAGCCATACGGCCCGCCTGATGGTAAACGGTTACCATAGCCTATGAATGCTTGCAACACCAGGGGTATCACTGGCGTTAAATTAAGGAGGAATAGTTGGGCTGACAGCATAGGAGACAATAGCGTGATGCTTATCCTATCTGCCAACAGAACGCTTACTCTCGAAGCTCTGGCGACCTTGCTCACCGTTAGGAACACAACATAGCACGGACCTATATTATTTGGCTACGATTTTCTGCAAGGCGGAGGTACTTCCCCAATAGGGCAGCTTCAATTGTGAGTGGAATTTTTCGATTCCACTATGTCCTACCTCTCTTAAAATATGATAACATTCGTTAGTTTCAGTTTATTCGGTTTTTGGAATGTCCACCATGAATCGGCGCTTTTTAGTGCTTCTGACTTTCTTTAAAGGAGAGGTCCTTTAAAGAAAGTCAGAAGCACTAACCCGCCGCTCGGCTCCACTGACATTAGCTTTATCCCTTTTGTTATTTTTTGTGGACAACTCAAGCTCCGCCGGACCCCTAAGTACCTATTTACAGACATAAATTAATTTTAATATCCTGAGGCATTCGATGACTCATCAATCTAACTGTCTAGATCGGAATTCAGGATTGAACCAAGGCGGGGTCGTTGGTTTAAATCCTCCTTCGTTAACAGTATAAGTTAAATAAATCATTGTCCGTTACAAAGTGAACGTTAACCACGATCGTGAATAGTTGTCTAGTAGATCGTGTAGGCTTGCCTAAAGGTCTAGAATCTAGTATCTATATAGACTTTAGTTATGTAAATGAGACAATTATTGAAGGTAGATATTATAAGACTCGCGTCGGACTTGGACGTGAACCCACCCGTAACACAAGCATTTAGCTTAGCACGAGGGGTTAACAAGAATACCAGTAAAGTGCGACCCACATTGCTAGTAAACTTTTAAAAAAAAAACTAAGAGAAATAGGGTATATGGGTAAGAGAGTTATAGGATATGATATTGGAAGCGAATAATTCCACTCGCAATTCGAGCTGCCCGACTGGGAAAATACCTCCACCTTGCAGAAAATCGTAGCCGAATAACATAGCTCCGTGCTATGTTGTGTTCCTTACGCTGAGCAAGGTCGCCAGAGCTCCGCGACATAGCGTTGTGTTGGAAGATAGGGTAAGCATCACGCTATTGTCTCCTATGCTACCAGCCCAACTATTCCTCCTTGATTTACAGGGTCGCAACGCGCGAGTGATAGACCCTTTTACCCTTTGTTCCATCAGACGGGCCGTATGCTTGTTTGCCACCTTAGTGGTATAAAAAAAAACTAAGTGATGCTCGAATATTCACACGTATTTTGGGTTTAACTCGGCTTCTAAGCGGCGTATCAAGATGAAACAAACACAAGATTTTAACTCAGACCTCCAGCAATACAACTGTGAAAACCGAAACCAATTTAATGCAGACGGATAGACAGGAAAAAAAAAATGTTTTGGCTCTATATATGCAAGTTACACTCTCTGTCTGTTCGATATGCTTTCATGCCTAAACCGCTCAACCAATTTTGTTGAATTTTGGTACAGAGATAGATTGGACCTTGCAGAAGGACACAGGCTTTTTGTGTCAGAAAGTCCTTTAGAGTACGAGTGAAACCGCGGACAACTGCTAGTACTTATATTCTTAAAGTTCATTATGTGTTTGGTTTAATATAATAAAATAACATACCAAACCTTCACGCCATTAACAGAGCACAAATTCTAACTCCGTGATGCTGCTGAAATTAAAAAAAATCTTATAACGCTTTGCTCGACCTGGGAATCGAACCCAGGGCCGTTAGCATAGGAGTCGCGCTTAGGACTAATGATCAAACTTATAACGACATTTTCTATTATACGAGTACAGTCGTGCAGAAAAGTTCAAATATACAAAACATGTCGTTATTTTGTAACAGGTCGTCAGAAGAAGTGGTACAATCGCGTACAGTTACCTCCCACGATGTTACTTTCAATTACCACAGTTTTTGTATTGACTGTACCGACATGTCGATAAAGACTTCACTACGTAATCAATATTTACATTATAAATGCAAAATTAACTCTGTATGTTTGTTTTTTACATTTTCACGCCTAAACTACTGAACCAATTTTGATGATTTTTTTATTGTATAGGCTAGCTTTTGTCCCTTAAAAAAGTCCTTTGGAATGTGATTGAAACTGCGGAGAGGATTACTAGAAGCTAGTATTTTAAGAGTATTTTTTGTTGTATTAAGATGATAAATAAACATACGGGCCGCCTGATGGTAAGGCAACCGCAGCCTATAGACCCCAGCAACACCAGTGGTATCACTCGCGCGTTGTCATTTTGAAACCTCAGTTGTTAAGTCTCATTTGCCCAGTAATGTCACTGGCTACATTACCCTTCAAACCGAAACTCAATTATATTAGCACATTAATGCTTAGCGGCGTGATATGACCAGACGAACTATAACAATAATAGACACATACCATCACGCCTGTATTCCCCGAAGGGTTAGGCAGAGGTATACTAATGTACACCCACAGTTCACCGGTATGTTTAACCGGTATGTTTAACGTTCTGGACACAAATCCGAACTACGAGCTGCTACTGAGAACTTCATAAAAAAAATCCAATAACACTGCTCGAATCACATGGGAATCGAACCCAAAACCTCAAGCGTAGTAGTCGCGATTGAAACCAATAGACTAATGAGGCAAAATCACTACTAAATGATGGTCTGTCAAAACAAAATCACAAGCCCATTCAATAAGTTGAAACGCTTTTAAAAAGATTAGCTTATTCATAATAACATTGATCTTGTTACATTAAGAGGTGTTGATACGATAGTAATACGATTATCTATAGACAGTATTATAGCAACACTGTCTATTAAGTAACATTACATATGCGCTTGCGCCGGACACAAGTGAAAACATGCGGGACGCTAAGATGCGCGGACACGCGTGCACTTTCATTTATTTACAATATCCTGTTTTAATTATTCTTTTAGATGAGAAATTCTATAGAAATAAATTTTATGTAAAATGTTATGAGTTTTGCTGTTTATGATTGTATACACATGAAATATAATTGCGCAAACTTTTCGATAAATATAATCATCTTAACGATCTATCTATACAAATATTATAAAGAGTTAAAGTTTATGAAGTTGTAGGGGGTAAACTCTGGATCTGCTGAACCGATTTTAAAAATTCTTGTTGTGTTTGATAGTCCATTTATCGAGGCAGGTTATAGGCTATATAACATCACGGTACGCCTCTTACGAACGGAGCAGTGCGGGTGAAACCGCCAGCGGTTCGCTAGTCGTAAATAATATACTCGAAAATATTAATGATAAATATTCATGAAACAAACATTCATGAGTTAAAATTAAATTAATATTTGTAAACAGCACTTTCTACAAATGATTGTATTTGTAACGTTAATATTTTGTAATAAATCAGTTATTTTTGTCTACCTTGGTCCCAAGCACGACTGCTACGCTAGAGGTCCTGGGTACAATTCCCTGGTCGAGCAACATGTTATTGGGTTTTTCTATAAAATTTTCAGTAGCAGCTCTGAGTTTGGGATTTGTACAAGGAGGAGACTCTAACATTGAATCTACATGTGTAGTACGTTCCATGTTAGAGTCCTGTGGGTGTACATTAGTAGATCTCTGCTAAACCCTTCGGGGATCATAGGCATGGTGGCGTTAAGGAATATTTTTAAATAAAAATATACGATTATAAATATATTATAATTATTAATGCTTCTATTCAAGCAGAGAACCAATTGACGAATGTTTTACAATTTTGCTGTCTAAACAATTCTACAATTTTCGAATCAAATCAATGTATATTCTTTTTTTTTTCAATTTCTTACAAGCCAACCCATATTAATATCGCCTTTTTGCGGCAAATCTCTACAGTATGTATTTTTTTTATTCGGGATAGGCTTGATCGCCAGTTTGCCTGATGGTACGATGGAGCGCGCTTGCCTATAAGAAACCGATTCACTCGTGATTTAAAGCCACCCAGATTATATCCATCAGGGAAGACCCACTCGGGAAGCGCATTCCATATTTCAACAGTACGCATTATAAAAGTGGACTTAATGCGTTTCGTTCGAGTTTTTGGAATGTCCACCGTGAATCGATGACGCTTTTTCGTGCTTCTGGTCGTCCGATAATGTATTGTAGATTTAGCCATGACATCACCATAGACTTTGTATTGGAAACAAAACCAGTCGGTTATAATTATTAGATAATCTCTCTCCGGACGTTCCCGTCCCTGCTAGACATCCGTGTGTTTCTAAACAAACGGACGGACGTATAAACAGGTTTTATATATGCGTATGTATATGTACGGCGGTCAGTGAAAGTATAAACTCATGTACCATGGTCATTGCGCTTAGGTACAATCGAGGGCAAAAGTTGTAGATCTTTTTTGTGTTCTTTAACACAATAGCACGACATTTTAAATCGGTTTTTGGTAATAATATTTGAAAAGGGTGGAAAATTATTACAAGAAAATGATATTTTCTAAATGTTCTAGAAGACAGATAATAAAGAAATATTTTAAACTTCCTATACAAAAAAATATTATGTTGGTACGACTAGGTTTTTGTTTGTACAATATTATAATCTTATATCTTGTTGTAATCGTATGTGCCATTAGTGCAACGAAAAACAGTATCAATGACAATATTATTAAAAGCTATTGATAGAAAAAAACCTAAATTTTTAGGGAGATTATAATTTGTTTATATATTTATTATCTGAATTAAATTAAATTATTTTACTATATACACTATTTACATAAAATACATGAACGTAAAAAAAAAGCTATATATATATAAATCTAAAAGACAGGCGTGACTAAGCGTCAAAGTATTCCTCGGTATCGCTGTCGTCCGATTATAATTAATTTTATTTCATTACGGCTGCAATCTATTTCATGTCTGCCTGATTAAGTTTTGAAATGCTTAATTTGCGTTGTCAATAACTAATTTCGTAAGAATTACCTTCAAAATACATTAAATACTTATGAATAAATTTATTTAATGGATGAACTTAAATTTGTGCTCCATTAAGTGGGGCAAGAAGTATGGAACTACTTAATAATATTAAAGATATTTATTTATTTAATTATTGGACCTTCAACATAGAATACACACAATACATGACATATAATAAAAGTATTTTTTTTTATAATACGTGTGCACTTACAATCTAGGCGAACAAAGGAAATTGAACATTTACAAAAATAATATTAGTGTTATATTATTACATTTATAATAAAAAAATAATGTAAAAAATACTCATGCCTCATTAGTCTAGTGGTCCCAAGTGCGACTGCTACACTAGGGGTCCTGGGTTCGATCCCCAGGTCGAGCAAAGTGTTATTGGGTTTTTCTATGAAATTCTCAGTAGCAGTTCGGAGTCTGGATTTGTGTTAATGGCTATAGGCTCGCCCCCTATAACATGGGACTTAAACATACCGGCGAACTGTGGGTGTACATTAAGTACGCCTCTGCCTAACCCTTCAGGGAATACAGTCGTGATGGTATGTTAATGTAAAAAATTGAAAATTAAATAACAAATTAAACATTTAAGGGTTAGAAAGTAATGTAAATCTATGAACTATATTTTAATAAATAGTTTTTTGTTTTTTGTCAAATAAATAATGAAAGTTACAAAAAAATATTTCCTTATTTTCTCTGCGACTGTACCGTTAGCTTAGAACTTGAATCTTAACCATTCTATGTAACATTAATTATTATGATATACAATGTTTTACATAATACATTACATGTACATTTACACCTTCTTATGTACTAAACTCATAAATCATAATTATTATTATTTACAAAGAGAAAGTTTGGCTTTTTAAATCGCATAAATTTTAATTTGAGGTTATTTTTTAACTGCCTCGTTTAACTAGTTGTCGTAAGTGCAGCTGGTACTTTAGAGTTCCTGGGTTCGACACCCAGGTTAAGCAAAGTGTTATTGGCTATTAGAACTATGAAATATTCAGTGGTAGGTGTCTCTGAGTTTGAGTTTATGCCTGTTAATGGCAACACGCTCGTCCTCCTTTTACAGGGGACCTAAAACATACCAGTGAACACTGTACATTAGTACATCTCTGCCTAACCCCCCGAAAAATACAGGCGTGTTAATTTTAGGTTAAAAGAACTTACCAACACGCCTGCATTCTCGGAAAGGATTTTAGAGTTAGGGCATAGTGGAATCTAATAATTTCACTCACAATTGGAGCTCCTCGACTGAGGAAGTACCTCCACCTTGCAGAAATCGATCGGTTTCTTCTAGGCAAGCGCCCTCCATCGTAGATCGTAGTATCGCTTAACATCAGGCAAACTGGCGGTCAAGCGTAAGCCTATCACGAATAAAAAAAAAAAAACCTTAGCCAAATAACATAGGTCCATACTGTGTTGTGTTCCTAACAGGGGACAAGGTCGCCAGAGCTCCGCGAGGAAGCGTTGTGTTGGCAGAGTGAGGGACCGGTGGTGTTTTGTTACCGCCGCTGTCATGCATGGCAGCATGTCTCCTATAATGCCGGCCCAACTATTCCTTCCTAATTTACAGGGTCGCCAACGCGTATCACTCGCGCGTTGCCTCTGTAAAGCGCGTAGCGTATAGATGCTTGCATAAGCAACTATAGGCTACGGTACGGTTGCCTGTTTGCTACCTTAGTGGTATATAAAAAAGGTTAAAACAGAAGAGTCCACCTTTGTAACACAAATTTTCCCTTAGGTGCACAAACACCCAGACGGAACAACTGCAGGTCCCACAATTATAAGTAGCCATAACCCGGTGCGCATACGCCGATCGCGTAGCCACTACGCCAAAAAATACCGTCAAAATGTCTATATCTTACATCGGTACCAAAAAAATATTCTATCGATCTCCCGACGTAGCAAGGCTGCATTTAATAAGCTAAGGTCTAATAAAAACTCGATTTGTATGACCTAGAATACCTAATTATGTTATACAATGATTTATAGTTAACACTGCCGGAAACAAATTATTAGTCATAATATTATTTAGTCACTGAAATGAATTAGTTGTAATCTATGCTAATATTATAAAGAGATAAAGTTTGTGAGGTTGTAGGGGGTAATCTCTGAATCTACTGAATCGATTTTGAAAATTCTTTTTTTTATGTAATAAGAGGGCAAACGTGCAGACGGATCGCCTGATGGTAAGCGATTACCGCCGCCCATGGACACCCGCAACACCATAGGAGTCACAAGTGCGTTCCCGAACTTTTAAAAAGGGATTTTTCCTCCGGTAACCTCACTCACTCGGCGAAACACAACGAAAGCGTTGTTTGACGACGGTTTTCTGTGAGGCCGTGGTATCACTCCGGTCGAGCCGGCACATTCGTGCCGAAGCATGGCTCTCCCACGTAAAGTGTTTTTGTGTTGGATAGACCATTTATCGAGGAAGGTTATAGGCTATATAACATCACGCTACGCCTCTTAGGAACGGAGCAGAGCGGGTGAAACCGCGAGTGAGTCGCTAATGTAATATATAGCGCAGGTTGCTTAAATTATATTGTGTACTAGCTTTTGCCAGCGACTTCGTCCGCGTGGAGTAGTTACTTTGTTCCCTATTTCTTCGCCCGCGGTTTCACCTACGTTGCCCCGTTCCTAAGGGTTGTAGCGTGATGTTTTATAGCTTGAAACCTTTCTCATGATTGATCGTAGCGTGATGAAAAGTATACTATAACCTGTGGTTTGGGCTGTGCGTTGATAGATCACTATGTCAGTCAGTCAGTCACCTAACGTAAGAGTAGACAAATATAATCAGAAAGCTCCGAACTGCTAAGCTATCGGGAGTTACACGTGTTATTGTGAGTCAACCATAAAAGATAGACATTTGCTGTCGTGGAATATTTTTTATATAATTTTAAGGAGAACATTTCCGTCATACATGATTTCTGTGTAGCTTTAAGCATTAAGGCTGCATACGCGACGGAAGCTTAAAAAATGGAGTAAGTTCTCCTGTTTTCCCAACATTTCCCTTCACTGCTCTGCTCCTATTGATCGTAGCGTGATTAAAAGTATACTATAACCTGCCCAGGAGTATGAAGAACAATTGTACCAAGTTTCGTTGAAATCCGTCGAGTGGTTTTAGTTTCTATAACGAACATACAGACAGACAGACAGACAGACAGACAGACAGACAGACAGACAGACAGACAGACAGACGGACAGACAGACAGACAGACAGACAGACAGACAGACAAAAATTTTACTGATTGCATTTTTGGCGTCAGTATCGATAGTTATTTCGGAAATATATTTCATGTACAGAATTGACCTCTCTACAGATTTATTATAAGTATATAGATTAACTATTTAAAGTATTCTAGTACATTGATATACCTACCTACCTAAGTTTTTTTCTGTAAGTATGTATTTTATATGTATGTATGATACCTAAGTATCTCGTTTTTTTATGTACGCTGGACTACCTTGTTATTTGGTTTACTTTTTCTCTCGAGTCCATCCAAAGGTTGTCCGAATCAGATCGCTTTTAGCGATAAGACCGCCCATTGTACCTACCAATAAGTAACTTGTATTTGGAAGCATGTACTTAGCGTTAGTTTTTGGTGTACAATAAAGAATATTCTATCTATCTTCTTAGAAAAATGATTTATATGCATAATTAAATGCTAATTTATTGCCTAGTTTAGATTGTAAGGAAACCGGAGCAGATAAGGATGTCAACGAGGTACATAATACATATAAATATTCAAACGTAATCGTGAATCAATTCTAATTTATAACGTTGGCTACGCTATAATTACCTATTACATAATATAAAAAGGTAAATAAACCAAACAATCATAGAAGTCCGCAAGATTTAGTTATGCTGATTATTTTTTTAATTAACCCCACAGCTTTTTATCAAGATTTCTTATACAGTCCAGGATATAGAAATTCTTAAACAACGTGAAGCAATAAATAGTAAAATAAAAGAATATACAAATAAAATTGAGTACTTATTGTCAAAAAACCATCTCGACTCATCTAACTGAAAATTACTTAATGTATACTTACAAACTCCTATGTTTTGTTTCAGACAAAATGCACACGGGACAAATTAAAACTGCAGTGATACTATTAATAATTCATGTAACTACAACAAGATCTGTTAAAAACACTGCACCATCCGTCTATGAGACAGTCATTGAACAAGCAAGGATTGATGACAAAAGACCTTTACCTTACGCAAACCCGCTTGCAGGAAATTCTCAACAAAATGCAAAATTACACGCCCAACACCAGCAAGCCATGTTTAACGCAGAAAGAGTAAGACAACATCGAGCCCAGATCCAAAGATGGAACAATGCTCCGCTAAAAGTCGATAGCTACATGAAAGCTTACCACGAATCCCAAGAAAACCACCAACTTGCTCTAGAACAGATGCAAACCAATCAAAAAGATAAAAAAGCAAAACCAAGATCGGAAAGACCAGTTCTAAGAAGCAAGCCACAGCTTGAGCCTGTCAAATTAACCAGAGCTGATGCTGTTGATAAAACTAGGAATCATAGATCATACGGTTCAGTATACTATAATGTACACCAAAAGAATAAAATCTATACATCACCAGGCCCAACATACGACCAAGGTGTTACCATCAAGCCTAATGGAAACATTGGATTAAATAACTTGGAAAAGGAACACGCTACTTTGTACACAGAAGTAATACCAAGTAAAACTCAATATGTATATCCCAAATTGTATAATCAAATGCATTTATACCAATCCGCTGATGAAATTCACGCTTTGAACCATTTACTTACCAAATCACTACAAGAACAGGTGACTGAATTGAATAGCTTAACGAATATGGAAACAGAGAAAGATACTCTACAGACGCCAATTGATTTATTCTTTTATCTGAATGAACCTAAAGGGGTAGATAGCAAATATAATGTTCAAAATATCTACAATAGACCATACGCAGCTGAACATGTAAACTATGATGATCTCAAACCAATTACAGAAGATGTTGATGATATAGAAGCCCCTACAGTAAAAACGTATCTAGTACCAAAACCCACAGCTTTACCTCAAATTTACAACGAGCCAAGTACGACAAAAAGCAATAATGATTATAAAATAGAAGTAGAACAAACTAGTAACGGAAACACGCTTGGGAAAAATGAAATAATTCCTCCTCAGCATAAGCCAAAATATGCAGCATTAGCTTATGAGAAGCCTTTGAATTTATATACTAACGGACCCAGTACCGAAGGGGTAAAATACCTCAAGGCTCAAAATTCTGGAGTGCAGCATTTATCTCACGACGGAACAGGAGTATCAGCATATGGAGACGATGATGTAAGTATTCAAAAGCATAGGCAGAAACGAGAGTTAGATACAGCGTTATTTATTTTAGGTAACGAAACTTTACCCATTAATGATAATTCATTAATACGTCAAGAAAAACAATCTGATTTAAACAATAAAACTGTAGATCATGTAGAACTTGATATAAATTTATATGAATTTAATGTTACTAGTCAAAATAATTCTGCTTTGGTAAATAAGACGTCAATAGTTGAAACTGATAGAAACGAAATGTTACCAAAACCAGATGAATGGAAAGGTTATAGGAACTTGTATGATAGCCAACTTACAGGACAAGCTAGCGACTATGATTATGAAGAAGACGATCCCACTAGCAAAGATTATTCTTATAATGGTGAATTTGACAAAGATTATGAATACAGTCCACCAGATCTCAACTATCCTACCCAGAACAACTTCAAGCGACTAATCCCTTTGCCACCCAACAGACAACCAAAATTAAATCAAAATTTTGATTTAGAAAACAGTTTTTCTAACCGATATGCAAATTTTAAGCATCCCGATTTTCATTCTACCCCGAGCGATTATGGGCCACACGATAGTTATGGGGTCCCAATTCACGATTACGGGGTCGCGAATCATGAGTATGGGGTCCCTAAATATGAGTATAGTGTCCCGAATCATGAGTACGGGGTCCTAAATCATGAATACGGGGTCCCAACTCCATATTATGAATCTCGAAAGAATAAATTTGGAGAATCAAAGCAACAATATGGTCCGCCCAATCAGCATACTGATATTTCTAGCATAATTGATTCCTTAGAGCCTGTTTATATGCTGACAGAGTCACAGCTTAAAAATATTGCAGGACATCATGTAAATGTGCAGCATTTAGATGTGTTCCAGTATCCTACTGTGACAAAATCTAGGAAAAGATATCCTAGGAAAATTAAGAAGCATAGGAAAATCAGACCTAGGAAGTTCGGAAAATTTAGTAAATTGCATAAATTAATTCATCATCATTAACCTATATATACTCGTTTATATTAATATACCTATAATAAGACATATACTTCCTTGGTATAGATAGGTATTGATTTAAATTAGGAGATGAAAAATTATGATATGATTATAGGTATCTTTGTCTATCGTCTTCTTCTATATACATATACCTATAAAAGAAGAAACTGACTGACTGACTGACGTATTAACGCACAGCCGAAACTACAAGAACTAGATCCCTGAAAGTTTGCATGCTGGTTCCTTTTGTACTGTAGATGAGCACTAAGAAAGGATTTTTAGAAATTCAACCCCTAAGGTGGTGAAAAGGGGGATGAAAGTTTGTATGATAGTCCGCACACACTACCATGCGTTTGACATACACACACACACACGAACACAGATATTTATTAAACGATGACATTGTCAAGATATGTACAGCTGTCATTCGCTGTTAACATTTTGACAATTGTTTTCTTCCTTTGAAATTAGACTTTGACACATTTTATGGTAAGAAACCTCCATGGTGTAGGTACAATGGACTCAGTATATTTTAGAAACGAAAATTACCTAAGTACACAGGCGAAGCTGCGAACGGGAATTCTAGTTGTACGGACAGTGGCGACCAGAAATCCATAGGCAATCTCACAATGCAATAGCTTGACGTTTAGTTTGACTTACGACCTTCTATTCATTGTCGTTAGCAAGTGACACGCACTGGCTGTATCGAGCTCGCTCGTACTGTTCATAGCAATGTAATCCTTAGCGTGCTTATGGACTTTTGAGCGTTTACTGTACTCATACTCATAGTGTCGTGGTGACATTTACCAAATAATAATGATAATAATATTAACTAATTAAGTAAATAAGGAAGAAATTAATTTATAATCATTTGTAGCTTGTTTTGTATTAGACACAGGAGTAGGTAGATAATTATAATATTAGATAATTATTTTAGTAATATTTTTTAATTAAATAAGCGATTAAAGTTTTAGTTAAATGTAATTAATATAATGAATATTTTTAATGTTAGAAGTTTTTAGATTTTCTCATATTTATATTAAAGTTTTAAGTTACACATTATTTTCTCATTTAATGTCATTAAATTTATTTTTATTGAGAACGTACCTAAGTAAGATTGATGCTTATTATTATCTTTAGTCCAGAGCTTGAACCCCAAAGAGAATTCCTGGCTAAAGCTATGCAGTAGGGTGGGATTGTGAGAAATTCCCACGGGATCGAGATTATCGTGGGATGTGTGGTTCCCACAAAGCTAGTAATATAAGAAAACACTGTTATTATGCTTCTATTGGAAATTATCGATACTAATATTATGATATGTTCACGTATCCTATAAAAAAGAAACAAAAATAAAAGATAAAGTTTGTGAGTTTGGATGTTCGGGGTAATCTCCGGTACAACTGATCCGATTTTGAAAATTATTTTACTGTTAGAAAGGTATAATAACCCTGATTGCTATAGACAAACTATTATTTTGGTAAATACATATATATTTTCAATATCACGCTTCGACTCATAGGAACGGGTCAACGCGGGTGAACTGTGAGAACTTACCGCCATGTCTGCATTCTCGGCAATGTTTTTTTAAGAGAGGCATAGTGGAATCTAATAAATCCACTCACAATTGGAGCCGCTCGACTGGAGAAGTACCTCCACCTTGCAGAATATTGTACCTCTACCTAACCTTTCGGGGAATACAAGCGTGATGGTATGAAAGTAAACATTTAATTGAAGTTTAAAATTCAAGGTCATCGCGCCCAAATTGCCAAAATTACCCCAAAATCTATCAAATTCTATAAATGTGTCGCTGCCACCGTAAGAATTGCTATTTCATTTTCCTCGATTTTTTCGGGGTATATTTATTCTTGTAAAGTGAAAATCCTTACTAATATTATAAACGTGAAAGTTTGTGAGTAAGTATGGATGGATGTATGGATGTTTGTTACTCTTTCACGCCAAAACGGCTGAACGGATTTGTATGAAATTTGGCACACAGATTATAGCCTGGAATAGGACCCAATCCTGAAGTCCACGCAGACAAAGTCACGGGCAGAAGCTAGTGATTATATAAATAGAACCGGATCTCGATACCTAACAATGCCTTCACGGGTCGGACATGGTTTTCTTAACACGAGGTATAATAGTCAGATAACTGACCAGTCATTGTATTTCACATCTATTAAATAGTTTCTATTTCCAAATGATTATACTTGATGAGAGAAATTTGTCAAATCATACATGTAAGGTACCTCCTACTTACCTAATATTCATAAGAGAGCGTTACCGTAAGCGATAAACCTTAGAATCATGATATTTGTTATGTAATTATGCAAAATCATCACGCTTTACATAATGCAAATATTAACATAATATCACGCCGGTATTCCCCGAAGGGTCAGGCTTGGGCGGACACCCACATTTAGTCGGTATGTTTAAGTTTTATGTAATAGGGGCGAGCCTATTGCCATAGCTCCTACTGAGAATTTATCCAAGAATACTGCTCTATCTGGGAATTGAACCCAGCGTAGAAGTCGCGCTCAGGGCCACTATGCTAATGAATTTAAAAAATAATAATATTCTGATTATTAAAAAGTTTGGGTACCCACTTGCAACCGACGGACGTGAGTGTGAGAAGATGTATGAATGTAGAAGATGTTTGCGAAAATCGTAGCAAGTGGCGGTCTTCAGTTTCTACCTACCTACATGTGCGGGATAAAGGTTTGAGTATATCGTATGTATGATGGAATTTGCTGAAACTGCCTCATTAGTCCAGTGGCCGTAAGCGCGCCTATTACGCTAAAGGATCGAACCCAGAAGTCAATTCTCAGGTCGAGGGTTGTTCGCTATATAAGCTGAGCGGTGGCCGTTTTCCGTGGATGTGTCGCATACCTACTCTTACAATTAGTTTAATTACTTCTATGTTCAAATAATAAAGATTTGTGCGTCTTGTCAATGTAAATAAATTTATTTTCTTTCTTTCTTTTCTCTTTCTATGAAATTCTCAATAAGTAGCAGTTCGGATTTTGGATCCCAGAGTGGTTCAATGTCAATAATAAGTAACGGTGAACTGCGTGAATATATCAGCACACCTCTGCCTAACCTATCGTAGAATATAGCCGTGATAGTGAATTGTTAAAAAAAAGTAACCAGTCATAATGTAATGAGGTGGCATATGCTGAGCTAGGGTCCTTTTTTGTTCTTACGAATCAGCATATTCCTTAGTTTTATTTCGTATTTTTCTCTGTTTTCTTTTGTGCTCATATAAAGGTACTGTTATGTTGTGAGAACAAAATAAATGTATTTCTTCTTCTTCATCTTCTTCTTCAGTAACGCGTAGGTAGAAATCTTCCGCCTAATAGTGATGGTATCACATTTTACTACATTACGGAAACCTTTCTACGCCATAAAACTCGTTAATGCATTTCCTACATCAATAATATCGGTTTTACAATACATACCATGATAAGTAGCTATAATAAAATATATCTATAATTCATTATTCCCCTTGATATATACTTCGTGACTCTAAATCAGGAAGTTTTCAACAATTACATTCCTGTTCATACTGATCTGAGAACAAAAGACTTTGTTTTGATCAATAAATATTAAGTACATATATTATACAAGCGACCCGCCCGGCTTCTTACGATTGAAATCCTTTAATATGCATGAGTACATATAAACTTTCCAGAAAAAATACTCTAAATGATAGGTATTGAAAACCTTATCAAAATCTGTTACGTGGTTTAGAAGTTAGCGGAGACACAGGTAGATGAAAATAGTAACTTTGCTTTTTAAATTATAGAGACTAGACTAGAGATTTAAGATGGTTTGGGCATGTAGAGAGGATCGATGAACGAAGACTGACGAAACAAGTATAAATGGCCAATACGGATGGAAGAGTTGGAAGGGGCCGACCACGGCGAACGTACCACAAAATAAAATCAAATTGCGGACGTTCTCAAAAAAGGTCAGGTTAAAAGTACCTTAAACCGACCATCATGCATGAGGAGATTAATGAACGTGGATGAAGCGAAAGGGGTGTGCCAGGATCGTAGCAAGTGGAAATCTATAATCTCTGCCTACCCCAATGGGAGACAGACATGAAAATATGTATATAAAGAAGATCCTACTAGCAATCCCCCCGACTCCGGTATCATACTATTCTCTAAGTATATACTATTATTATATAATATCAAAAACTACTTATTAAATAAGTAACTGACTGCCTCATTAGTCTAGTGGTCCCAAGCGCGACTGCTAGAAGAGGTCCTAGGTTCGATACCCCGGGTCGAGCAGTGTTATCGGGTTTTTCTATGAAATTCTCAGTAGCAGCTTGGAGTCTGGATTTGTGCCCGGTTAATGGCAATAGGCTCGCCCCCTATTACATGGGACCTAAACACCGAACTGTGGGTGTACATTAGTACGCCTCTGCCTAACCCTTCGGGGAATACAGGCGTGATGGTATGATTTTTAAATAAGTAACTCTTTCTTTTCCTTTTCTTAAAAAACCGTTGCCCCACACTAGGACTTTCTTCAGTACCTATCGTGGGTGCGTTTACAAACACAAATTCTCACATACCGTCACAAACGCCCAGACCCGGAACAACGACCTCTAGATAAATATTTGCTCCATGTAGGGATCGAACTCACAACACGTAGCGCAGATGCCAATCGCTCAGTCGCTATACCAAATGTGACGTCAAATTAATAGATATCTTGTGTGCCTTTGTACCAAAGAAGTAGAATTCAGCCAAAAAGAAAACCTATTAATTTGACCCTATTTTCATAATTTCAGATTCACTATGCCGCGAACTATGAGTTCGGATACCGGGTCCGAGACCACGAAACTGGAAACGACTTCGGTCACCGAGAGGCGAAGTCTGGGGACAGCACGAGAGGCTCCTACCACGTACTACTACCTGATGGGAGGCTGCAACAAGTCAGATACTCCGCTGGCCCCGACGGATTCCACGCCGATATTTCATATGACCATCTACAAGGCAATGTTTAAGAGCATTTACGAAGTGTGTGTGTGAATTTTTCGAGTATTGTATGAAAGACTCCTTGAAGGTTAAACGTGTGTCAAAGTGTTTTTTTTAATTCATTTATTTCGAAAAAACGAATTTAATACTAAAACTGTTAGATTCATTTGTGTGCTGTATATTTGTAGAAATACTTAGACTAAATTTTAGAATATTTAGAAACAAGTCAAGTTATATCTTATATGTATATGTAAAAATTGTAAATATCTGCAATAATGTTATTTATTAAGTTATTTTTCAGTTATTCTCACTTTGTATATAAATCACAATAGGTTAGTATAAAATAAAACACAAACCAATAACAATATTTATTGAAAACATTATACAACAGACAAATAAATATTTTTAAATCACGTGTGAATCGGTTTCTTCTAGGCACGCGCGCTCCATCGTAGATCACAGTTGGCGGTCAATCGTAAGCCTATCACGAATAAAAAAACAACAAAACACACAGAATTTATAACCAACCGGATTTTTTTTAAGAATAAATCCTCTTTGTTCCAACCAGGCTGTACGTTCACGCTCCAACGCCTGGGTTTATCTGGCGCCAAAGAAAAGCATCACATCTCATTTTATATACAATATGGCCGTCTTGCTTGAGGAAACGCGTACCTAGAACAAAAGTTGTAAATGATATAATGTTAAAATGAAAGTGAGAATAGAAAGTTGTCATATACCATTTCGCATGAGTGACATTACCGACATACCTAGGTATTATATAACGGTACATATACGGAAATATTACAGTTAATTTCTTTGAAATAGGTATTTAATTTATTTGGTTTATTAAAATAGCTTTCGTTCATCACTGACGGAAGTGCAGTCTCAATTTTCTACTGTTTAATTTGAAAGTAACAGATTTTTTTAAAGAAATCTATCTCATTGTGAAATTCTTTAAATGTTTGTCGAATTTTATTGTGTCTTGTATTAAAATATCGCTGCTTATTTTAACTGCCTTATCAATAGTGTAGGTAGTGGTAGTGGTTGAAAATGCGTCTGCTAAGCTAGAGGTCCTGGGTTATTTTAGTGAAGGAAAAAATAGACTGCGGGAAGAAGTCGAACCTGCGTTTAAGATGCGATGTCGATCGGGGCCCTGGGTTAAATTTTCAAGTTCAGAAAACATCGGCAGCGAATTCATCCCCACACCTTAGAACCACTATTATCATACGGTTCCAGGGGAACTTCATCCCTTATACTACATACACTACAGGCTGTGGAATGAGCTACCTGCCAGAGGTTTTCCCAAAAAACGACAGCATGGGGTCTTTCAAAAAGGAGTTAAAAGGTTTTTACAGGGTCAGCAACGCGCGATGGCACCTCTGGTGTTGCAAACGTCCATAGGCTTCGGTAACTGCTTACCATGAGGCGGGCCGTAAGCTTGTTTGCCACCTCAGTGGTATAAAAAAAGCACACTACTACCTGCAAAACATTAAAGTATTTGTCTAAGAAATTACTTACCAATTTTAAGGAATGAATTCATTAATTTTCATTAAAGTTTCTCAATAGACATGCATGACCATAATAGGTATCTAGAAATTCGAGTAAAGCTCGTAATATTTACAAAATCATCAAAGACTTGTTACATTAGGTATTATTTTTGCATGTACAGTAAACGCTCAAAAGTCCATAAGCACGCTAAGGATTACATTGCTATGAACAGTACGAGCGAGCTCGATACAACCAGTGCATGTCACTTGTTTTAAGTTTTTAACGACAATGAATAGAAGGTCGTAAGTCAAACTAAACGTCAAGCTATTGCGTTGTGAGATTGCCTATGGACTTCTGGTCGCCACTGTACCTAAATGTTAAAATCAGTTTCGTTATAGGACGAAATACAATTGCGTTTTCACGCATGAATGCTCCATGTTACAAATATTAAAGAATTACGGTTTCCTTACAAATTGCAACTTCCTTCAATTATCTAGTTGGCTTCAACAAAACTGTGATGGATTTCGCTGTCAATATAGATTCTAATTAGATAATAATAACAATTAATGTTTATATCTTTTTCATTAGCAGCAGCAGCAGTCCCGCTTAGGTTCTCCCGGTCCTAAGCGGGACTGCTACGCTAGAGGTCCTGGATTGGATTGCCAGTTAGAAAAGGCTTCATTATTGAGTTTTTCTATAAAATCCTAAGTAGCAGCTCGGAGCTTGGATTTGTACCCGCTTAATGGCAATAGGGTCGGCCCTATTAAATGGAACTTAAACATAAAAGGCTAACAGTTGTGTGTGTATATTAATACCTACAGCTCTGCATAACCCTTCGGGGAATACAGGCGTGATGGTATGTAATGTTTGTATTTTTCTGTGAATTATTAATATACTATCTTACATTTACATACCATCACGTCTGTATTGCCTGAAGGGTCCTAGGCAGAGGCGTACTAATATACAACCAAAGTTCTCCGGTATGTTTAGGTCCCATGTAATAGGGAGCGAGCGTATTGCCATTAATTAGGCACAAATTCAGACTCCGAGCCGCTACTGAGAATTTCATAGAAACCCAATAACACTTTGCTCAAACCCAGGACCTCTAGCGTAGCAGTCGCGCTTGGGACCACTAGACTAATGAGGCAGTCTCAATTAGCAATGAAGCAGGCAATTAAGTAAATTATATTGAAAAAATATTATTATTATATCTATTTTGTACTTGAATTGAAATGTTGTGATCAATTTTATCTAAATTCAGTCATGTTTGTGCAATAGTAACTAACAAAGTAGTCAGTAACTAGATATTTAAGTTAATTATAGATTATATTATGTATTAATATTATTATTATATATTATGTTTTTGTCTATATTACATTACTTAGTTCAGGTTAGCAAAAGATAAAACGTAATAACCGTAAACTAACGCGAAATAGTTTTACTGTTTCGTCGAGAGTGGCTCCGAAGCGGAGCATTCAGGATTTCTTAATTTTAGTTTTGGGTGTAAATTTAACATAAATTTCGCATTTGATTTGCACCTTATTTTAATGGCTTATAGGTTCAGTCCCAATCACGTTGTGGCTAAAAAATATCAAAGGGGAATTTACGTACCTGCCTAGGTTCATATCAGAACACATCTGCCCTACCTATAGATGAATAAAAGCGAGATGGTATACTTGAAATATTTATTTACGTTTCCTCTTTTGATTTCCTGAATGCACTTTAGTTCAACAACTGTATGATTCTCATTTAAGTGCAATAACGTACAACTCTAGAATAAATTAATTACAATGCAACAAATTTCGTTTTTGAATACCTATACTTAATAAAATTATAAAATAGGTATCTACAAATTCTTTCTTTTTTAGAAAACGTTGTCCCACACTAGTGTGGCCGCGAACTAGGAAACCCGTGCCCAACAGTGGGACAGTATACCTAATGGGTTGATTATGTTATGTAACGCACACGCAAACATAATCAACCCATTATACTGTCCCACTGCTGGGCACGGGTTTCCTCTCAGAATGAGAGGGATTAGGCTATAGTCCACCACGCTGGCCTAGTGCGGGTTGGCAGACTTCACACGCCATCGAGAAAATCTCTCAGGCAAGCAGGTTTCCTCACGATGTTTGCACTACCGACGTGAACCGACTCGTAACACAAGCATGTTAGCATAGCACGAGGGGTTAACAAGAAAAACATTACTAATTACTACTCACTGGAAACTGTGTCCTGATGGTGACGAGCAGCACGTCGTCACAAACTGATGTTCAACACCACAATTCACCAAAAGGTATTAACACTTTGGTCCGACCGGTTTTGGTCATGGCGACCGATTTATGGCTCTGTTGTCGCTGGTGACCTCGCATGTGGCTTATGTAGCCAATTATCTTCATTGACGGTATTGTAAGAAAATGGTCGGGCTTTTAATTTAGCGCGTTTTGCGTCAAGCTCAGAGCACCGTTGTATTTTGAAATCACGGACTTCAGTTTGCACCAGAGTCCGCCAATTGGGTCGTTTGGCAGCTTGCTGCTCCCAGCGAGACACTTTAAACAGATGTCAACAGCAGATCAACGGGAGGCGGGTTCAAGCCCCACTAAAAGCGGTTGGGTTCTTTGTTATTGTACTATTTCCTTGGCATTACCTCTACTCCAACTGAAACCCTGGATCCACAACTGTGATTGTTATTAACAAATATTACCACTAACATCACAGAGTACGCGCGAACGAAACTTGCGTATCATTATGCAAAAAGGTCTGTGTGAATATTTGAAAACCATTATCTAGATTTCTAGAATGACATTAACTTCATCCCAAAGTTAAGAATGCAGATGTTTAAAGCTACAATTATTATAATGAAAACTTAAACTACACCACTGCCGTCAAGCAATAAGACAAGAATAAAAACAATCTGAACTATGAAAGAGAGAACTAGTACCTAGGTATCAGAAGTATGATTTGTTAGATAATGTTCTAATATTACGATCAAGGCTATATCCACCACGCTGGCCTAGTGCGGGTTGGCAGACTTCACACACCATCAAGAAAATCTCTCAGGCATGCAGGTTTTCGATGTTTTTCTTCACCGTTTAAGAGCGTGATAATTATCTATTTAATACGCACATGACTTCGAAAAGTCAGAGGTGCGTGCTTTCGGTTCGAACTCGAGACCTTTCGAACCGCCCTTATTCCTCCAAAAAACTAATGTTTTGTGTACAAAATAAAACAATCATTTGAAGTATATACAGAAGTATTTATTATACTAATCAAGAGTATTGATAATACTTTCTAAACAATTTTCTAATTATACATAAATTATTACAATACGCCGTTTTTAATCACAACGATGTTAGTAATTAAGTTTTATCGTAGGTACTTTTTTATTTTACGTTACGTTTTTTTAGACATGACACTACTGCTGTCAACCGTACTATCAACCTGACAGTTACAATAGCAATCTGGACATCTCTTTTTCGCTTATGTATTTCTTCATAATAGGATAAGGGATAGAATGCTAGCCCTAGCAACTGTCAGATTATATTAACTACGCAAAATGGGTGTCTCGTCTATTCGTCTATTATGCCTCTTGTCAATACCACTGATATAGAGAATGGACTGAGAAATACTCGTATGAAATTGACCACTCTCTAGAAAGAGAAAGCGATCGTGCGGCCAATACCTATCTCTGTCTATCCCTGAAAGGCTGTGACGTGGACCAATCAAAATTCTAGAAAAGACAACTACTGGTCGCATGCTCGCTTAAACTCTCTCTCTTTTCTGCCCGTAAGTATTTACTTTACAGCTGGATATGGCATGCTCAGTCCATTGTCTTAATCATTAATGATCAATCGCTATCAATAAAAATTTGGCTTTTAAATCCTTCAGTTCTGTCCGCAAAATAATTTGAATGCTGTTACAATGAACACATAAGTACAAAATAATTATTAATATTAATAAAAATATAATATTGTCAATAGCTACTCTATTTTTATGATATTAACGTCCCATCTTTCCCATAAAGGCACAACGGGCACAGGCCCAAGGCTCTATGCTCGTAGCCCCGGGGCCTTTAAAAAGCATAATACAATTATTCACTTTTTAAATGTTATGCCCAAGCTAAGACGGCCCTGACATTCCAAGTAGTAAATATGTAGGTATATATAGACACTTAAATATGTTTATTGTTTAACTCCACGAAAATAATATACAAAAGATTAAGAACTACCTATTATATAATCTGTGCAACTACTCAATAGCTTAAGAGTCCGGCGGAGCTTGAATTGCCCACAAAAACGTAATACCGAAATAAATCGTTATCCAGACAATATTTGGATCAAATGATGTCATTATTAGCATTTGGATACCGTTAATCTAGGTTCCTACCATACTATTTCCTCTAATACTACTTCACTGGAAGTAAAAGACCGGAAAATTGTTCCAAACTTTTATAAAGTTATCAAAAATTGCATTCGCTTACATTTATTTCCAGTGAAGTATTTTGGACGAAATGGTAGACTAGGAACCTAGATTAATGGTATCGGAATCGGAATAATAACAGAATTTGATTAAATTTGGTTTGAATTACGATTTATTTCGGTATTACGTTTGTAAGGGAAATTTGGTCCGCCGGACTCTTAAGGCAAAGACATTCGCGTGGACCACCAAATTCAAATTTCAATATGTTTTTCGCAATTTCTGTTCTGTTCTGTCTGTAACACATTCTAGGCTCAAAACAGTAGTAGGTACATAATTACGGCATTGTTTTTTTATAGATTAATATCCAGTCCCTATATCAGATCCGTAGATGCTTACTAGAGATAGTAAGATTTGGACAATACTTGTATGAACCTTATGTCAAAATCCTATCTCTAGTAAGCAAATCTATCGACGGATTTGATATAGGGACTGGCCATAAGTCGGCAAACGAGCTGACAAGCCACCTGGTAAGTAGTCATCGTCGCGAATGGACACCTGCAACACAAGTTGTTGATGCGTTGCGGCCCTTAAGAGCCCCTACGGACTAAAGACTACCAGAGCCAGCCACCGAGGGGAAATTGGCTCTCACGCGTAAAAGTCGAAACACACACCAAGGTGCTTCACTATTGTATATACACTTTATACTTAAACAATCGTTAACATGTTGCCTAAATTGTTAATTTTGTCAGTTGGCACAGTTTTTGGCAAAAGCTATTAATATTGTAACGATTTTTAAGCAAAGGTGTTCATTCAAGGACTGCCTCGTTAGTCTCTTGGTCCCAAGCGCGACTGCTACGCTTGAGGTCCTGGGTTCGATTCCCAGATCGAGCAGGTATAGCTGCTCGGAGTTTGGCATTTGTGTCCAGTTAATGGCAATAGGCTCGCCCCCTATAACATGGGACCTAAATATACCGGCGAACTGTGGGTGTATATAAGTACAAACTGCCTAACCCTTCGGGGAATACAGGCGTGATGGTATGTTAGGCTGTGTCTTCATTCCCAGCTGTGATTATTGTTTAAGCAATGTTACGATTACTAATCAAATCATCCCCAACCCATTATACTGTCCCACTGCTGGGCACGGATCTCCTCTCAGAATGAGAGGGATTAGGCTTTAGTCTCACGCTGGCCTAGTGCGGGTTGGCAGACTTCACACGCCGTCGAGAAAATCTCTCAAGCAAGCAGTTTTCCTCACGATGTTTTCCTTCACCGTTTTAGCGCGTGATAATGAACTATTAATACGCACATGACTTCGAAAAGGATGCGAACATGACTACTTTCCGGGACTACCGTCATGATCCGAGAATATTAGATAGATACATAGATAGAATTTTCTTTATTACACACCAAAAACTAACGCTAAGTACATGCTTCCAAGTAGGTACGATATTACGCGATTAACAAAAAAAAAAGGAATTTGGCGGGTTACGTTAAACTATCAGCAGGCTTACTCTTGAAAACAATACAATACCAATCCAAACGTGATCCGATTCCAGTATCAATTTGGCTGTCGGGCGATTTCGTACTCTTGAGCACAAATCCATTGTATCGGCATCCCTGGTTGGCGAATGGTTGGGTCGTTTCCCAATCCTATTTAGTTCACTCAATCACCGCGCAATATTGAAACAATTTGGCGCTAGTCTCGGATTTAAGAGTACGAAACGGCACAATTCCAATGTCGATATATCGGAATTAAGTTCAAGAGTAAGCCCCCAGGAGTTTTAACTTCTAATTAGATATATGATTTACAAATAGTAATTAGTAAAGATTATCTAGCGTATTTGTAAATCATTTTATATGGAACTTGAAGATAATATGACCGCTAAAGGCTTCTCTTAATTATTATAAGGTTGTATTATATTATATTATAGGGTTATCAATTTTAAATCAATCAATTTTAAAACGCGTATGGGCTACTTCTCTACACTTTAAGGAACAACTTTTGTTATATGACTTTTCTCAAAATCTTTTCTCATTTATCAGAAAAAAATATTCAAGTTCTGCCAATACTCTCCGAAATTTCTTAGATCTTTAGACGCGGCGCGCCCCGCATCTCGACCAAGCGCAGTGCTGGCGGCCGGCGCCGGGCAGTACGTGCCGCGCTAAGTCGGAGATACCATAGATACTTTTTTTTTAATAAAAACTTTGCCCCACACTTGGATTTTTTCCTGTATCGTGAGTGTGTTTTACAAACACAAATTCTCACATACACAAACGCCCAGACCCGGAACAACTACCTATAGATCATACAAATATTTGTTCCGTGTGGGGATCGAACCCACAACACGTAGCGCAGAAGCCGATCACTCAGCCGCTACGCCAAACATGTCGTCATATGATAATATTAATGTAGATTTTTATTTTTGTATAGGAAAAAATATTAATGAATTATCAAAAGTCGTAGAACAAAGGTTGAGTTGAGTTGAGAAGTAGCCATTTTGCATTTTACGATCGATTACCAAAAACCCTGTATTTACTACCCTAAACGATTAAATATTCAGTTATTATTTCGAATATTATGCCATGAAATGCGTATGTACGATAAAATTAAACGTTCACCACACTAAAAGGCAATCGATAAAAAAAAAGACTAATCATATAATCGTTTGTGCACTAAAATATCTTATGAATATACTTTACAAAAAAGTATTAATATTTCATGTGAGGAGTAACTTTTGGGGGATAAATATACCACCAAAGACCACCAAATTTAGTAAATTGATCACCTAAATGGACAAATGGTCACCAAATATTAGGTTATTTAAGTACTATTTTTGGCAATAAAAAGTCATTTTTTGCCGTTACATTTTATTATATCTGGTGGTTTAGTTAAACATAAGCCGTAACTGTTTACCCTTTTTATCTCATAAAATTTATTCAAATACTGTGGGTATTTGAATAAATTAAATACCCACAGTAAAAAAAATTATAACTTTGGTTCTATCACATTCCCAAACATACATAATTAAGTGCAGTGTTGATTAATGCAGTGAAAATTAGTACACCGTTTAAATTGTAGGTACTAAATTCTGTTGATAGTGTAATCAGGAATAATATTATATATAATCTTATAATATATATAAAACTCAAAGATGACTGACTGACATAGTGATCTATCAACGCACAGCCCAAACCACTGGAGGGATTTGGCATGCAGGTAGATGTTATGACGTAGGCATCCGCTAAGAAAGGATTTTGATAAATTCTACCCCCAAGGGGATAAAATAGGGGATGAAAGTTTGTATGAAACTTTGTCAATTTTAAACCGATCAGGCTGAGACTTTGCATGCATATAGCTACTATGACGTAGGCATCCCATAAGAAAGGATTTTGATAAATTCCACCCCTAAGGGACCTATGTAGGGGTGAAATAGGGAATGAAAGTTCATATGGAGCAAAGTAACTATTCCACGCGGACGAAGTCGCGGGCAAAAAGCTAGTTATGTTATATAGTAGTACATATAAAATATATTTAATTCTTACTAACTTAAACAGAAAAACTAAAGCTATATTTATACTCGCATGTTACTAACAAAAATATGAATTTTCTTAAAAACCTGAAATGGTTAAAAATACTTATATCTACTAAGGTTTAACTAAAAAAAGTTTTTGACTATATTGACATTCTGTGACCGATATTGTGTAAATATTACTAATGGCTTAGAAATGCGAAAGTTATAGTTCTGTCAGATGATTGAGAAGCGAGCTTAATTCTAACCGAAAGGACTGGCCCTCATTAGCAGAGAACAGAGGTGTAAGAAAAAGGGAAAGCGGAACCTCTGACAGGACAGGAGGTTATAATATTGAGAATGTAATGGTGGGAGGTGAGAGACAGAGACCACAGCAAATATTCAATTTTTACGTAAACTATATTCCGTAATACCGAAATAAATCGTAATTTAAACACAATTAAATCAAATTCTGTTATTATACGGATTCCGATACCGTTAATCGTGGTTCCTATTCTACCATTTTATCCAAAATACTTCACTGGAAATAAATGTAAGCGAATGCAATTTTTGATAACTTTACCAAGTTTGGAACGATCTTTTATTCCCAGTAAAGTAGTAGTAGACGAAATAGTACCGTAGGAACCTAGATTAACGGTATCCAAATCCGAATAATAACATAATTTAATAGAATATTGTCTGGATTACGATTTATTTCGGTATTACGTTTTTGTGGACAATGCAAGCTCTGCCCGACCCGTAAGTCTAGCCAATTATTCTTGTATTAGAATAGTCCTGTCCTAGGTTTTCATTCAAGGAGTGATTTGAAGTAAGGAAATAGAACTATGTTTTACGAATTTTATATTATTAAATCCTGATGTTTCGAATAGTGATCGGTAGAATTATATATTGGGTCAAAAGAATATAGGACTAGCTTCTGCCCAAGAATTTGTCTGCATGGACTTCAGGATTGGGTATCCTTTGTATTCGACCTGGATAAAAAGACTATGTGTTAATCCAGGCTATAATCTGTGTGCCAAATTTCATTCAGATCCGTTCAGCGGTTCTGGCGTGAAAGAGTAACAAACATCCATACTCACCACGTTGATGATATTAGTAAGGATAAAATCTGTAAAAAGTAGTTCTATTTCTAATATTCGAGTAAGTGTCAGAAATCAGTTTAAGAAAGTTATTTATTTCTGTGAAGTTATGATACACTCTTAGGATAGAAAATACATAATATATCTTTCAATAGATCAGTTTGAAGTTACCAGTATTTAAATCTAAAGTTTACCACATATAGATATAATTATGGCTTTCGAATATGTCTAGTGTCACTACACTATTTTAAAATAAATTTTATGATTACGTAAATGTAATCGAAAATAATAAAAAGCTCTTTTGAACTTTAGCTTAGATAATTTACTTACATACATAACCTACCTTAGATAAATAATATCGGTAGAAATCGTTATTAGATTGGAGATATCGGTGCCATAATCTTTATTTATAAAAAAAATAACATTATATATGCCAAAATATAATGGATAGTGAAAAAGGTAGCCTATTTCCCTTTTCAATGTCCAAATCTCTATATCAAGATTGTTTCAGCAGTTTAGGCGTAGAAACAGACACACAGTCAAAATATATTTTCGAATTTATAATATTAGTTAGTATGGATTTAATTTGCTTATGTTATGATTCCGATATTTCTTATTTCGATAAGTTTTTATCGATATATTTATAATATAATATTAATAATAAGAATAGTTTAGAAATATCGTTAAAAGGACCGTATACATAATCTACTAATTTATAATTAACTAACTCTGAACTGCTAAGATTTAAAAAGCTTTATAGAAAAGAATTAGGCGGAATTTGACAATTTCTTATTACAATTTCTCATAGAACGGTCCCTTTTAAGAATTCAAACGGATATAATATGACAGGCATTGATGAATTTATTGAAATAATAACAGTGCGACAAGCTTATTCAAAACGGTGGCTGAAATTGGAACTAATATTGCTTTGAACGTCGCCATTTTTTATTTGATTAATGTCATTCTAATGTCAGATGGGTTCGAATGTCAGTTACTTCTATTTTTAAAATAGTCATGCTAGAACTACTAATATATAAAAAAAATCTCTCGTGTCTTATCCTTATCCTGTCTTGGTTGTGGTGAATGTCAGGATTCCCTTGGTCGCAAATGAATGCAAGTGCGGTTTTTAATTAGTACGGGTACGACATACCTTGCCAACTCCCTAGGTGCCAGACAGTGCAAAAAAACATATAAATTTTGTGGTGAATTTATTTTAATGGCAACATTAAACCCGACGTTGTTGACTGCGAAGATGACTAAGATTTGCGTTTGTGTGACATAAATCCAATAAAAGTTAGTTAGTATACATTTTTACCCGACTGCGTCAGAATGAGGGTTATAATTTTATATACAGCACATTTAATAAAATAAACCTATTCTTTCTAAAATTAACAATGAAATATAACTCCACTAATTATTGTTTTATTGCGTTTGACTAAGTTCACAAAACGTACAACTACTAAGGTTGTCAAATTAACAATATGACGCCGGCGGTTGAGCAGTTTTCGACATTATCATCCTAAAGATAAGGTCGACTCTTGATCGACTTTAACGTGGACTATGTTTTTACAAGATTGGAAATTTTCAACTGCCAACGATGTCAATTTGACAGTAAAAGCAACAATTTTACAGTAAAAGCGTCAACTTTACGATTCGTAAGTTGTACTTACATTCTTAGCGTCATTATTTACGTCAAATTATGCACTAATTATGTTAGTCACATTGAAAAAGTATTTTTTTTTTATTATTCTGTAAAATTAACTCCTTAAAACTAAGTTCAGTTTCGATATTTCACTCTAAAATGCGTTATTTTATATAAGGTATATTTTGCTATGGCAAATTGTTCAGAGTGGTAATATAGTTTGACGAGAATTATTTTCATCAATTGTACGTAATGAATAAAGAATGGTTTTATGTTAATGTTTATGCTCTCTTGCACAGTACTGCAGTGTATTATGCGAGAAAGAGATAGCAATAATTCGGTAGTAATTACTTTTATTAATGACGTAATAAGGGTTCGAAAATACGCCAGGATTCGAATCTGAATCCCGTACATACGACGGTTTGGCCAACTAAGCTGGTTACCGAGATCTCAACCCGCAATGTTCAATTTTTACATCCAAACTTTGATACGTAGTTCAGATTGCATAAAACCATTCATTATCGGCACATAATATCATTTCCCAAGAGTTTTACACAAACGGCAATTGGTGGTTAACCAATTGCAACTTTATTTTAAAGCTTATAAGATCGATTCGGTTACCAATCAACGTATTTCGCTATACCAATGAAGGTAAAAACATAAACATGAAAATATAAAAAAAAAACCTTTAGGTTATTATTTTTAAACAATTTGTAATTTTCTATTAAACAGTAGTTGAAGTCTGTTACTCAAATTATATTAAAATGTTTTTCCAATGACGTTAAATACCAGTACTGACAGATTTGATGGACAAAACTGACCAAAACCTAAGATGCTGTTTTTTACAATCGTTAAATATCTTTTAACTGAGGAATAAAATTGACTGCCTCATTATTCTAGTGGTTCCAAGCTTGACTGCTACGCTAGAGGTCCTGGGTTCGATCTCTAGGTCGAGCAAAGTGTTATTAGATTTTTCTATGCAATTCTCAGTAGCAGCTCGGAGTCTGGATTTGCCCGGTTAATGGCTTTACCGGCGAACCGTGGATGTACATTAAGTACGCCTCGGCCTAACCCTTCAGGCAATACAGGCGGCGTAATGGCATGAATATAATTGACCTTTGCCAGATTTTGTATAAAAAAAATGTCAAAAATTCGAATTTATCCCTCCGATAAAGTTATCTGGCGATGGAAAAATCGGCCTCGACCCGCAAAACGAGTGGCAATATAGAATTTGTATGGCGGAGTGAGTCGTGACGTCACAATTCACTACAGTACGTCACACTCTTCCTAATTCTTGAACCGATTGTTATTTTGTTTTTGTAGATCGGCTCTAAGAAAGAAAAAAAAAAAACTTTTATTGAGACAAGGTCCTTACATCACACAGATAAAAAAACAAAAATGAACAACTTTGACGATACGATTGGCGTAGCGGTTGAGCGATCGGTTTCTGCGCCACGTGTTGTGGGTTCGATCCCCACACGGAGCAAATATTTGTATGATCTACAGGTTCCGGGTCTGGGCGTTTGTGTATATGAGAATTTGTGTTTGTAAACGCACCCACGATACAGAAGAAAATCCTAGTTGTGTGTGATGTTTTATTAAAAATATAATATAAATATAAACAAATCAAGGTCACCTGGGCTCTACTTTTGATTAAGATTATAATGGAGCCATAAAAATAAGTCAGTCAACTATTCCTAAGTCAATGGAAGACGATTTAGCTAGACATTAAATAGCAGACTTCAGTTCCTATTATGTTTATATTCTATGTATAAGATTTGGGGCACAATTTCTCATTCTACTTACACGCCTTCAACAACCAAAACAATAAAAAAAAAACAAAAATTTTCATCTCAACACAAATACTTTTCATTTCAAATTAGACCTTACAACAAATCTTCACAATTTAATGCGCTTTGCAAACCAAATCTCTTCATACGACTTTCGTCTTTACTACAACGTATTACAGTTCAAAATCGAACTTCAAATGTAAACTTAGTCTAGTTTTTGCTTTTTGCTCTCAGGTACACTTAGTTCGACGCCGGTTATGCCTAGAGGGCGCTTGAGTTTGCACTCAATATTTTTTGAAAGGTTACTTAAGTGCCTTATTTCGTTAGTAATACCTCTTATTTTGGCGATTGTGGATTGTGACTTCGTTTTTGGGCTCTGTTTGTCAACGGAAGTCGATGGGGCGGGGCTGAAGCGACTTTCGTCTATCTTTTGAAGTTTGGGAGGTGGTTCCGAGTCGTCTTCGGACAAGCTGGGCAGCTTGATCAGCGGTTTTCGTGGTTTCATGTTTGGTAGTACTGCAAATTTGAAATTTAAATGATAGTCAAAGTGAGATTGGAAAGCAAGTTATTCCGGATAATACAAATATAAACTTTCACTGAAGGACAAAAAGTCGATTTCAGAATGACAAGATTAGACAAATGACATTCATAATTCTCGTGCTAAAGAATCTACTTGATACATAACAAAATTATTGTAATCGTCTTAGAATACAAAAAATCAAACGTTTATTATAGTTATTATAGTTATTTTTAAGGTCTGCTTCTGTCTGCTGCAGCACATGAATTATTTGAAGTACGTACTTGATGTATATTATAATTATTACAATGTTAACAGACTCACTGATATATTAGAGGTTCTGGCTTCGATTCCCAGGTCGTGCAGTGTTAGTGGTTTTTTTATGAAATTCTTAGTAAGAGCTCGGATATTTGCTTGGTTAATGGGAAAGGTTCACCCCCTATTACATGGGACAAACGTACCGACGAACAGTGGGTGGAGTATAGCACTCCTAGAGTATACCAGGGTGATGGTTTTTTTTTATTCGTGATAGGCTTACGCTTAACCGTCAGTTCGCCTGATGTTAAGCGACACTGCCATCGACGATGGAGCGCGCTTGCCTAGAAGAAACCGATTCACTCGTGATTTAAAGACACTTAGATTATATTTATTACTTACGTTTATTGTTCCTCTTGGATGTGCCAATAGGTAGAACTGACAGGTCCAGCTTGATCTGGCTGGAGAAGTGACGTAATGGCTGTGTAGAAGTAGTGGCTACTTCACCAGCCGCACTCGCTGAAAATTGAAATGATATTTCTGTAAATGGATCTTTCTAAGACACTGTTACAAGTAATTTTCCCATTGCACTTGGCCATCAGGGAGGGTCTAACATTGGACGGATTCCCATGATCCCACTACTAAGCGGAAAGTGGCAGTGGTGGTGGTTTTAGTCGGTATGGTGGCCACCTGGCCGGAGAGCCCGACACAACCGTCCCGCATCCCCGAAGCGGGGCGGCGTGAAAAGAAGGCACCAGAAAAAGAAAAGATTTCTTTTTTTTTATTCGTGATAGGCTTACGCTTGATCGCCAGTTTGCCTGATGTTAAGCGATACTGCGATCTACGATGGAGCGCGCTTGTCTAGAAGAAACCGATTCACTCGTGATTTAAAGACACCCAGATTATATCTATCAGGGAAGACCCACTCGGGAAGTGCATTCCATATTTCAGCAGTACGAAAGGTCCAGCTTGATCTGGCTGGAGAAGTGACGTAAAAGCTGTGTAGAAGTAGTGGCTACTTTAGCAGCCGTACTCGCTGGAAATACATCTTTCTAAGACACTTGTACCAGTAATTTTTTTGAACTAGGTCAGATTGTGGTATGCGTATGCGCCCATTTCGGATCGGAGGGATTTTTTTAACTTAGTGTATATACTGAAAGAAGAAAAAAATAATAGATAACACTGAAATAAAACTATTTTTACGGATTTTATCGCGTTGTATTAATATTATTTAATAGCCGACTTTTCGGATCCTTTACAGCATCCATGGTCACGGGCAGACTAAGTTGTTGGACGTCTTACCTGTCGACCGTGTTGCAATTACTATTTATTGGCGATCCGATTCACACAGAACGAGCTCACCGTATCCTTCGGTCTTGCAGTTTTGGGTTTGGATTTTGATTTTATGGAATCTATAATGGGGTTCCAAGCAGGTGGTAAGCCCCAGCCTGACCTATAAGCCACCGCGAAAATGCAAAAGATAATTAAAAGGTAAGGTGGCATCGTACGACACTGAACTGTAAAGTACACTGTCGTGTCGGTTGAGAAGTAAGGTAACTTGCCTCTCATAGATGTCGCCAACGTCACCTTATGACGTAAATTCAGAATGTGAAGGCAACATATCAATCATGCGGGTAGGGTTCGCGTTGGCTTAGAGGTCAGAGAGTCTGGTGTATCCAACCAGGAGGCGCAGGTTCGAATCCTGCCCGTGATTGAATTTTTCATTTACTAAAATAACTTTATAATTCGTATTTACCAGCAATCGCCTTCCCACCGACAGCTTGATTGGTGTGCGTAAGTTCACTGTATTTTATATCACATTCTTCTATGCGCTTCTTCAAATCAGCTGCAAGATAAAAAGTGTAAACAAGTTAATTAAACATACCACACCATCACGCCTGTATTCCCCGAAGGGTTAGGCTGATATGTACTAATGTACACCCACAGTTCGCCGGTATATTTAGGTCCTATGTAATAGGGGGCGAGCCTATTACCATTAACCAGGCATTATTCCAAACTCGCGAACTGCTGCTGCTGCTAAAAACCCAATAACATAATGCTCGACCTGGGCTCGATCTGGGAAAACCCAGTACCTCCAGCGTAGCAGTTGCGCCCAGGAACAGTCTAGGCAGTTCTTGACTATCATTTTATACATTTCGATTACTTTATTTTACATTACTTTTCCACCTGAGAATCGATCATCTGAAAATTTCAACTGTCTATCACGGTTCATGAGATACAGCCTGGTGATAGACGGACGGACAGATAGACGGACGGACGGACAGACAGGCAGTCGGACGGACAGGTGCCTTTTGGGAACGTAACCCTAAAAAGATGAACTAATTAGGTAGTTATTATAGCGACCGTTCCCACAAAAGTTAGGTAAGTAAAAGTTGGCGACAATACTCGGTGACGTGGTGGTGGTGACGTAATACGATCGGTCACTTTGTCCGCACGATATGATCAGCTTGCAGAGTGACATCGTAACAATTTACAAAACAGTTTTTTACTATACTCTTTGCGCTGTAGCATGGTGCGGGTGACAGTTGCCTGTATGACGTTCTTATGTCCTTCTGGTTGGGTTTAATTTAATTTACTACAGTTATTAATGATTTAATATATTAAGAATGTGGTACAGCTAAAATACTAAGTCATAATTTGTTAATCGCGGCAACCTTCAAGAGTGAAACGAAATGTTACTGAAACTGTCACCCGCACCATGCTACAGTGCAGAGTGTAAAAGCTATTTTTACATTTTTTTGGCCGTCTGTTTGTTCCGGTTAATCTTCGAAACGGGTGGACCGATTTCGACGAGACTTTGACTGGCAGATAGCTGTTGTTATAAGGAGTAATTTAGGCTACTTTTATAGTAAGTAAATACTTTTGCAATGCGAGTGAAACCGCTGGATTTTAATTAATTAAACTTGAATTCTATAAGTATAATCATACCGATGGAGGCGTCCTGATCCCTCTGCCTCTTAGTGAGATCTCTGATGGTCTTCTGCTGTCTCCACGCTACCTTCTTGTACTCCATCATCTGTAAACGAGCTGGATACAGCAAGCATACTATATTGCAGAATCTTTGTTGTTAAAAAACATTATCATCATCAACCTACTGTCCCACTGTTGAGGAAGAGTCTCCTCTAAGGACAAGAGGAGACCGTAGTCCACGATACTAGCCCTGCGGATTGGCCGACTTCAGATTCACACGTCATCGAGATATTCTCTCAGGCATGCAGATTTCCTCACGATGTTTTCCTTCACTTCCTTAGAAATTGATTATTGGATAAAATTAAAAAATTACCCATCAATATTATAACCGCGTCAAGTGTCTTTTTTTATGGGATAGGGGAGCAAACGAGCAGACGGATCACCTGATGTTAATGGACACCCGCAACACCAGAGGAGTCACAAGTGCGTTGCCAGCCTTTTAAAAGTTGATTGGGCTTCCAGTAACCTCACTCACTCGGCGAAACACATCGTAAGCGTTGTTTGACGCCGGTTTTCTGTGAGGCCGTGGTATCACGCCGGTCGAGACCTCGCGCCTAAGCATAGTTCTTCCGAGTAAGAACGGAGCAATAATAAGAACTATCTAACCCGTTTGTAGAACTTCTTATACTGTGTCGCGAGATACAGTGACAGCTTCGCGTTGAGGATCGAGCGCCTGCGCAGGTGGATCATCTCCTGACGCATCGCCAGAGGAGCTAGCACCGCTGTAGACAAAGAAATAGGGGAAATTAATAATAGTTGATAATGAGAGAAGACCATTACCGTATATTCTGTCAAAAAATTATCGGGAATGGATGAATGATGATGAATGTTTATGGTTCCAATTTTTTAATTTTTTTAATTTCGCACCACGATAATGCGTGTAATTACGATTTATATTGGTATTACGTTTGTACAGGCAATTCGGTCCGCCGGACCCTTAATGTTTTTTGTCTTGTTTTGACACGTGACATGAGAAAGAAGACAAAACACATTAAAGCTATATATTGCTATGCTATAAGATGTTTTATATTTTTATGAATGAGATGGTAATACTTTCATGCCAATATTATACCCAATACTCAATATTTTATTGCATTTATTGCATATAAACTAGAAGATGTTGCCCGCAGTTTCACTCACGTCCCAAAAAGATTAACATACTTATAACTCCGATTCTAGGCGGCATATCAAGATGAAACATGCACCAGTTTTTAAGTTAGACCTCTAGTAATACATCGGTGAAAACTGCATTCAATTCCATGCAGTAATTTTTGCGTGATGCGCGTACAAACATACAGACAGCCAGAAAAAAATTCTAAAAATTGTTATTTTGTCTTCAGACCCACAATATTAGTTTTTCTTTAACATCTATAATGTACAGGGATCCGACCTGTTACAATTTTATTATAGGTGCGAAAGCCACTCTGTTTGTTTGTTTGTTACGTATTCACAGACTAGTTGACTGTTTATTTTTCTTGGTCTCATAGAAAAGTTGAGCCCAACAACAAAGACAAAATTATAGTTACTTAACCATTTAAAAAATAAGTAATTCAGAAGCATTTAAATTGTATGCCTCAAAACGTACCTATTATACTAATTATATACTGACATGTGACATTGTATCTTCTATTCATTGCTGCACCGAGCTACTGTTGACCATTTTTTTACATACCATCACGCCTGTATTCCCCGAGAGGTTAGGCAGAGGCGTACTAATGTACATCCACAGGTCGTCGGTATGTTTAGGTCCCATGTATGGGCGAGCCTATTGCTATTAACCGAGCACAAATCTCAAACTGCTACTGAGAATTTCATAGAAAAACCCAGTAACACTTTGCTCGACCTGGGTATCGAACCCAGGACATCTAGCGTAGCAGTCGCGCATTTTTTTACATTTGAGCAATATTATATCGGTCCAGAGGCCGGAGTTACCATGTGAAGGTCCGGAAGCAGGCTACCTTCACTCCCTGTTCCAGTCGCTTCCTGAACGCGGGGATATCTTATGTAAATTGTCCATGCAATATTGCCCTGTAGCTTCACTCACCATGTGATGGTCTTGGCGCAGGCTGCACCACTCCCTGCTGCAGCCGCTTCCTGAACGCAGGAGATATCTTGTCATCAAAGTGTTCTATGGCCATGCTGGATATGTCCCGCAGCTCCTGAAGGACTTCGTGAGCTCGTGGCGGAGTGGTGGAAACCTCCACTATGGTTAGGACGCGTCTGATTTCGTCTATTACCTGTGGAAATAAATAGAAGATTTAATTTATCGGTTAAGTCAAAAGATGAGCCACCTAATGGTATGTAGTCATCGCCTTCCATGAACACCTGCAACACCAAAGGAGTTGCTGATGCATTGCCGAGCTTCAAGAGCTTCCCTACATACTGCAGACTGCCAGAGCCACAGCAACCTAGAGGGAGTTGACTCTGACGCGTTCTCACCAGGAATAGAACTCCTCCATTTTTGAAAAAAAAAAATTCTACCTACCTACTGTATTCTTTCACCCTCTGATAATGTTGCTAAGGATCAAACTTTGTATTTTTTTTTACATAGAGATTATTTTTAAGGGTCCGGCGGAGCGTAAATTGCCCACAAAAACGTAATACCGAAATAAATTGTAATCCAGACAATATTCTATCGAATTGTTATTATTCGGATTTGGATACCGTTAATCTAGGTTCCTACGGTACTATTTCATCTACTACTACTTCGCTGGAAATAAAAGATCAGTATATCGTTCCAAACTTGGTAAAGTTATCAAAAACTGCATTTGCGTGCATTTATTTTCAGTGAAGTATTTTGGACGAAATGGTACAGTAGGAACCTAGATTAACGGTATCGGAATCCGAATAATAACAGAATTTATATGTAATATTTTTTCTATTACTTAAATCGTATTTAAGTAATAGAAAACAAGCCACATCGATCACAAAATTCTGTTCGAAGAAAAAAGAAGAGATTGTAGCCTTAGCACGAACAACTTGCGAAAAAGTATTCGTATCGTCACGATAGAGGCGCTGGTCCATATCTCATACAAATTGGTTACGATTTGTTACGATTGATTACGATACGAATACTTTTTCGCAAGTTGTTCGTGCTAAGGCTACTGAACAGTAGCCTTAGCATCGTCATGGAGACCAATTTGTATGAGATATGGACCAGCGCCTCTATCGTGACGATACGAATACTTTTTCGCAAGTTGTTCGTGCTAAGGCTACATAACACATTTCGAATTATAGAGAACTCTCATACGGCGTACCACAAGGCAGCGTGTTAGGGCCTTTACGATTTTTAATTTATATTAATGATTTTCCAAAAGCAGTAAAATTCCCAATGATTCTTTTTGCAGACGACAGTACGGCTATTTTTGCAATAAAAATTACCCCTCTTTAGAAAAAGATATTAACTCTGCTTTAATAAATATAGTAAGCTGCCTAAGGGCTAATAATCTGCAAATCAATTTAGAGAAAACAAATTATATGATATTTAGAAACAGAGCCAAACCACCTATAGATTTAAATATAACTCACTGTGGAATAATAATTAAAGTAACAACATTTTTAGGTTTGAAAGTAGATTGTTATTTAAACTGGAAAGCACACGTGGAGACTGTCTGCATGAAACTAAATAAATTTTCATATATGTTACATATGCTCACAAAAATTGTTAGCCTATCTACTGTTGTGACAGCATACCACGCATACGTGGCATCTGCGCTAAGGTATGGCGTAATCTTTTGGGGCAACTCGACAGAACGGGAATCAGTATTTAAGGCTCAAAAAAAGTGTATTCATGCAATATGTAGGCTTAAAACAACTGAGAGTTGTCAGCCGCACGTTAAGAAATTAAAAATTTTTACTCTTCCTAGTTTATATATTTACGAGATAGCAATCTTTGTCAAGAATAATGCTCAAATGTTTGAGACGATGAGAAGCACTAGATATAAACAAAAAATTCGTACTATACCTAGCAGGTCGGCTTTAATGCATACAAGTTTATATTGCATGATGCCCAAAATATATAATAAACTACCCTGTTGTATCACAGACATTGACAACATACATGTGTTTAAACGTAAGTTAAAGGAATACTTAATTGAAAAGGCATACTACAGTGTGAAGGAATACTTAGAAGGAAATCCTTACGGCCAGTAATTTATACAGGTACATTAGTCTTCCTGAACCCCTGAAGCACATCTTCAAATTCAAATTTATTTGATTTGACATTAATTTAATAATATTCCTTGACATTGAGTTTATAATTACGATATTTTAATCATTATGTGTTCTTATTTATATCCAATTTAATCACTGTGATCATTCAAATCTATGTAAACTACGACATATTCTATTGATTAAATAATAATAATAACTTTCTGAAATTTGCAAGCTCATGTGACGGCAAAATATGGAGAACTTTAAAACTTTGATAATATCTATTTATAATACCCATTTTTGCAAATAAATAAATTTTATTAAATTGTGTTTGAATTACGATTTATTTCGGAATTACGTTTGTAAGCGAAATCCGGTCCGCGGACTCTTAACCAAATACTATTTTTATTTCTCTCACGTTACCTACGTACCCATTAAACCTAACTAACGGATTTCAGCCGTCCAACTAATTAAAGCAATGAAAAAATATCGTAATTCTTCAACTTTGGCGATTATAAAGATACTTAAAATGAGCAAAGACGTTTCTAGGGGTTGGGCATTGCCAAATCTACGGCAATAATATAACGGGCGAAATGATATCTCAAATAAAGATCAGTGTCAACTTACCTTCCCAGGTATGAAGCAACAGAGTCCATTGTCTATGAACTTGGAGTACGTCATGTTGAGCATAGATATGCGAGTCTCTATGGAAGTCAGAATGTCGCAGTGGCGGGATAAATGATGGTATCTGAAACAATAGATTACTTTTTAACCCCGTTCTTTTAAGAACGATGTATTACATAACGCCAGTTTCACGCAGAGCTGTTCTTTTTCAGAGCTCTAACAGGGATTGGAATATACATATCGTGGTACCCAAAACTGTCAAATTTCTTCAATCGATTTTCCATTTAAGCTCCAAACAATAGAGTTTAGTATCCATTGGGGAAGTTTTTGTTTTTTTTTTTTTTTTGACATTTTGACAGATTTATTTGATGTGCTGGTGTTCGTACCTGCGTTCTGACTCCCTTCTAGGTAGCTGTGCCTTCACACTCTTGAGGGCCATGGCGTGTCGTCGCTCTATCATCATGAAGCCACGGTTCAGCATCCGCATGCATATCTCGTTGAATGCTCTCGACACCTGGAATCAATTGACAATTTCATTTACAATCTTCATTCATCTACACCAGAGGTTCTCAAACTTATTTCGTTTACTGCCCACTTCGAAAATCAACTTTTACAATATTTTTTTCGCACCCCCCGTTTTTCTTTTACTTTACCACATCTTATACCGCTTCTACACCCAGAATTTTCTTTGGGCCCTTTCTCGGGAGTTGTGGGTTCGATTCCCTCCCGAGGCAATACATGGATATTTATTTCGAGTCTGGTACTTCATATCTATACATATAATGCCTATTAAAAAAAATTGCTCGTGTGGGGATTCACCATAATACTGTTCCTTACTGCCACTCAGATAGGCATCTCGTAAGGGCCGAGAAAATATCTGACTTGCTCGGGTCGCCAGCCAATCAGACCCCAAGAGGTCCTAACCTCTTGGGGTCTGACTGGCTGGCGACCACCCTTAGGTAAGTCGGATTCTGTCGCAAAGCACCTTAGTGTGTTTCGACTTTTGCGCGTAAGAGCTAGTTTCTCCTCGGTTGCTGCAGCTATAGCAGTCTGCAGTCCGTAAGGGCTCTTATGGGGCGGCAACAACGCATCAGTAACTTCTGTGGTGTTGCTGGTGTCCATAGGCGACGATGACTACTTACCACCAAGCGGCTCATCAGCTCGTTTGCCGACTTATCAATAAAAAAAGATAAGACAGAAAAGTAGCCTGTCCTTCTCCAATGCAATTAACTTTCAAACAAACAATATTAATATTCTAACAGAAAAATATATACATAATGAAAAGAAACCTACTTATGTACTCTATACTTAGTATTAAAATGAGTTGTGAAAGTTTGAAGCATTATTTACTAATTGGTGAATGGGAATCTCGTAAATTTTAAGTATGTTTCTGTTTCGTTTGAAATAGGAAAAACATAATGATTCCAGTTTATAGCAAACATTACGCCGATCTTATGGCAAGACGAAGTCCTTCAAAAAGGTCAGGTGCGTAGTACTCGCAACTGACGCATATCTATGAGAAGATGTATGAATGTGGAAGAAGCAAAAGAACGATACTAGAATTGTAGCAAGTGACAGTCTCTAGTCTTTGCTTATCCCTGTAGGAATGAGGGTGTGTACGATTTCCATTTCTATTTGTTTATTTGCTCACTACGTGAGGTCAAGAACACAATATCTGGCAAGCTATTTATGACTTATCAGATAATTATATATACTGCAGTGAGTAGTACCTACCTATAATTGAGTACATTAAAACTCTCAAAGCCATATAGGTACCTACCTAGTACATTGTAAAAACATGTTTTGCATAGTAATAACAATATCAACATATGTAATTATAATAATACATGCAAATTTGATTGTTATTCACTCGGCTAAACTTATTGCATTCAAAGTTGACACAATCTAATAGGCTAGATGACTAAAAAATGTTGTTTGATCCCTCAGTTATGTTATAAAAAAAATTACATAAGTATACGTATTTTTCCTTTTGTTTAAAAAAAATGACGGCGATACACAACCTACCACTCCAGAACTGCTCTTTATATTTGTCAATTCTTATTATTTTGGTAAAGCAAAAAATACCTGTCCTATATTTTTGGATAACCTAACTGGCGGACCGAATATAATGATATTTTTTAAAGCAGTCATCATCCCTATTCTAAATCTATACTACTAAATATCATAAACGCATTGGCGGCCCGAGGGGGGGTGTTATGGGGGTTATGATCCTCACCCAAAATCATACATGTTTAATCAACAAACCTTCTAATGTATCTTAGTCGAGAGTATGAGTTTTTGACTATGACCCCCCTGCCCCCAAAGCCTTTGGCTGGGACTGCACCTGCATAAATGCGAAAGCAACTCAATCTGTCTGGTTGTTACGTTTTTACACCTAAACCGATATACAAAATTTGATGAACTTTTGTACAGACACAGATTGGATCTGAGCAAAGAAAATAGGCTACCTTGGGTCTCAAAGTCTCAGTCCTTTAGCACGTAAAATGAAACCAAAGGCAATAACTTTTAAATAAGATAAATGTCAACTGCACTGGGTTTAATCCTTAGTGGTATCTCACTTCATTTCCAAAGACAAGTATATGTGATATAACAGACATTTATATAAAGCCAACAGCTAGGTGGCTATACCGTCCATGTACCATATAGGAGGATGCAAGTTCAAATCCTGGCTGAGATAAAAAAAAACTCTCACCAATGATATAATTTAGCAATAATTAATATATAGTTATTATATCAGCAAGTGTAAATTCAAAATACAATTAAAAATTAATAATTATGGTATTTAAAAGTAAAGTTTGTTTATGGCATGTCAAATAAGACCAAGGTCAGGAACTCATGGAGGATATTAAACTTGGGACGAGACGTAAAAATAGTCATTCCAGTATTTTTGTACTTTTGAATCTTAGTCAAGGACCAAGTCTGAGCACCATTTGTCAGGATGGGGAGAATACACAGGTTCATTAGACTTCTTTTCAGTCTCATGGGTAAATTACCCTTAAACAGCTCTTTCATGGACCAGTAGCTCCTCTAAGTGTTTTCCATGTGTCTTGCAATTTCTTTATCTTGCCTCGCCTGGAAGGAGACTACTTGGCCCAAGTAGATGTATTCTTGGACATATTGTATTTTCATTTATACAGTATTAGCTGTAAGTACTTAATGCCAAGCTAGAAAATCCTATGGTAATAGATGTTATTTCTATGTGTACCTATTTTCAGAAATGTTTCTTTTTTTAAATGTTGCATAGATATGCAGTTGTTTTGTAAACTTGATAAAATAAACATTGGTTTGGTCTGAGTGTTGGAGTATGGCCATTTGAAGTACCATAGTAAATATTTTTGGTAGGTACTTATTTGTTTTTATTTGATGAATAATAAGACAAATTTTGAGTGTAGTGTGGTATGGACATTTTTACAGTAGGGAGGCACTTTAAAGAAATAAAGGTTTTTTAATAAATAATATCATAAAAAATATTGGAGTACCAATGGATAATAGATATGGTTTTGGTGAATACTTTATGTTTTTTTAATCTCATACTGATATTTTAAGAACAGCAATGGATTTGGATTGCTTATGTAGCTGATGAAATCATACATAAAACATCTAGAATATAAAAAAAACTTTTTTTTAGTAATTAAGGAAGTACGTCGTTTTCACCTACCGGAAAATGTACAATGCACGAGCATAGAGAATTAACATACCACAGTTAAAAATAGAAACATATATATAATGTACAATGACTTTGAAACGCCTAGAACATTGCATGTTACGTGAAAATTATGAACTGAAATTCATGACTATAACTTTCATATGCGATTTTCTAATTATACAAGCTCATTTCTATTTATAAAGTACATGTTTTATTACTCACCAATCTATTCTTTGCGATTTCATCGTAAGATAAATACGAAAAAATGTTTTCAATCATAACAACAGGAAGCCCTAGGAGATCCATTGTCACTTTCCACAATCGAACAAATCAATACTACAAATAAATTTATTCTAGATACACGTGAAAACCACTAATATTGCAATGTTTACACATTTAAATTAAAACAAAGTGGTTATAATTCGCGACGTTTCTTAGATTCCGTCATGATGCAGCGCGTCTGTTACTTTCACACTTATGTTTGATTTAGAAGGGTGAAAGAGAAGAAAAAACTAGAAAATAAATTTGACGTTAGCTTTGCCACAAACGCGATCCTGCTTCAAGTCACGCCAAAGCGAAGGCACTAACGCCATCTATTAGCATTTCAATGTAGCTAAGATAACAAAGAAATCCTAGCGTAATATTAATCTACGAGAAAATAATAAAGTTTGAAGTAGTATCCCCTTACATGAATATAGTTATTCATCTGAGAGTATCACGCATTTATTTAAATAGTAGAATGTGCTTCTTCAATTGTCAAAAGTTGGAAACTACTAGATAAAAAATTATTACACCAAAATACTCAAAAGATGGCGCATTTATCGTTGAAGCTATCTTCACGCTTGCACTTCTAAAATTGGAATTGCAGTTGACATCATCGTAGCGCATTGTTTTCTCGAAAATCTAGAAACTACGTTCTCCAATACTTTATAATGTACTACAATAAACTTATCTAGAAGATACAAGACTTTTTCTTAAACAGGTGCGATTCCAACCAAAGACTTGGGGGGGGGGGTCATAGTCAGAGACAAAATAATAGATAAATTTGTTATATATTAAGTTATGCGCCCACAAAAGAGTATATTAATATATATGTCAGGTGGTGACGGCGCATAAAGGGTTAAAAGGCTGGCAACGCACTTGTGACTCGTCTGGTGTTGCGGGTGTCCATGGGCGGCGGTAATCGCTTACCATCAGGCGATCCGTCTGCTAGTTTGCCCCCCTATCCCATAAAAAAAAAGATAAAGATCACACTGGCAGAGTGGCACGTGTCGGTTATCAAACTTTCTTTAAAAGTCGAGAAAATCTCTTAGGCATTCAAGTTTCCTCATGATGAATTCCTTTATAGTTAACATAGACGCGCCAAATTCAAATTTTGATTGGTTTTTGACAATCAAACTGGTATGTCTATCATGGAAATAGAATGTTGTATAGTTGATGTTGCAATTACAACTACCATGAATCTAGAACTTGTTATAGACCTACAAACTGCGAAAAACCACTCGAAATTTGAATTTCGCGGGCACAGCGAAACGATTCGCATTAAAATTCCTTATCCAACCAAAAATAAATAAAAAACTGCCAACAGCCAAAATTGACAGTTTTGTAGTGTAAACTGTCAATTTTGGCTGTTGGCAGTTGTGTGTTTATGTTTATGCAAAAGTTTTAGTACTCATTTGTAAAACTACCGCCATGAATCTATAATGTGTATTACACATTATAGATTCAAGTTGGTAGTACAAATTGTTAAAAACGAATTAAAATTTGAATCAGGTGTGTGATCTAATTAATCTTGTACCTACCTACAAATTTTTAAATCGGTTCTACAATTGTTTTACAACTTCTACTAAATCTAGATAACATAAGTTTTCGATTCACAATTAAGACCCTCAGTCGTTACGCACACATCTAAAATACCTGATAAAAACAGTTGCTCACGTACCGCGCGTTCGTAAGAAGCGAGAAAATATCTGATTTGCTCGGTGGTATATTATAATACTCTTTGGTTGGTGATAAGGCCTTTTGGGGTCTGACTGGCCCGCGACCACCCTAATTTGTTTTTGTACGCAAATGTGTATAATGTAATAAGTGTAAATCCAGTTTTCCTTTATATTTTACATCTCATGTAATATTGTGCGAGCCTATTTACACTAACTTGGCCTGAATGGCCAAATACTGAGCTGCTGCTGAAAATTGTATATAAAAGCCCTATAACACAGCTCGATCTGGGAATCGAATCCGACATCTCAAACTCATCAGCTGCTTGCGAGTAGACATAGGCATTACCTCCTTGATAAAATTTATCAAAATCTGTTCTGCAGTTTGAAGGTAAAAGGTATCAAACAGATAAACTGACTTTGGCATTCGATTTTTTTTTAATCCCATTATGGGATCATTAGATTAAATAGCATGCTGATAATTAGATGGATCATTATGGTTTGACAGTAATTAAATACATTCACGAAGAACAGATGGCGCTTTTAAAATTAAAATAAAACTGTTAGGTATAAAACAACAATTAATTTTAATTATAAACAAGAAACATTTAACTGAACGTAGGGAGATCACAATGTTTTTTCCTTACATGGAACCGAAGCGATGTGTTGTACTTGGTAGCAAATGGACAAACTTCACATTTGAACCTTTTCTCCGTAGAATGCTTATACTTATGTTGCACTAAATTAGCTGGCAGTATCGTTGCATAATCACATTGGTCACACATGTACCGTTTCTTTCCTGTTTCATGGGCCTCCATGTGGTATTTTAATATGTACTTATTCATGGACTGGAACGGGCACTGCGTACATTGGAGTTTAACTCCTTGATCGGCATGTTTCCTTTTATGTTTTTCCATAGCACCTTCGTAGAATGTTTTATATTTGCAACCGGTATAATCACAGTGAATAGTTTCAGCATTTTTATGCCTCAACATGTGTTGTGTCAGACTGACCCTTATATTCGTTTTGAATTCACAATATCTGCAATGCATATCATTATCTGTATGCAGATTCTTTATATGCTTCTGTAATTCATTTCCTGGAAGAATTTCTCCGCATATCTGACACTGAGTTTCTTCAATATTGTGATGATTTGCTTCATAATGTAGCTTTAATTGTTCCCATGTTAAGTATGTATCAGGGCACTTGGTGCATTGAAAACAATCTTTTAAATCTGCCTCTTCTTTCTTAATTTCTAACATTTCTCTTTCTTGCTTAGTCATATCTTCCGGGCGACGGTGGACAATATTTACATGTCGACAAAGCTCAAATTCATCTTTAAATGTCTCATTACATTGTTCGCACTTTTGCATCTGAGCATTAAAATGATTCACTGATGGGTGTTTAAATAGTATATGACGTCGATAACTCTCCTTGGCTTTGAAAACCTTTTTGCAGTATCGACAAGTGTAAGACACTTTCAAATGCACCTTCATAAAATGCGGTTTCAATTGGCGTTTATCATAGAAACCCTCATTACACAAATTGCAGAACACTGTTTTGGGGGAATCCATTTTGTGTGTACATCTCAAATGCTTCGCCAAACCGCCTTGGGAAGCGAAAATCAATCCACAGATATTGCACTCTTTTATCACTTTCATATGTGAATGGTTCAGATACATTTCTCGTGTATCAAACTGTTTATTGCATACTTCACAATACGAACCTTTATCATGTTTTCTTCTCACATGTCTTTTCAGGCTCTCAACCTTGTCATAGGATAAGTTACAAATCCTACATTTCAATCTAAAATCTTCTCTTAACGCATTATGTTTCCGTCTCATGTGTAGTTTCAGAAAATTAACTGAAGAAAAGACTAGAGGGCATTCCTTACAAGTAATTTCACCAGTTTCCTCATTCTTACAATTCTGCAAATAATTATCAGTTAGAGTTTCCTGTTTTATAGTATCATCAGACACATGGTGCTTTCTTTGCACATGTCTAGCGTAAGTCTCGCGTTTTGTAAAAATCTTAGGACAGAATGGGCAATTGTACCATTGGTTTATTTCAGGCTTATTGTCATTAGAATGTTTACGTTGTATATGGACTATCAAACTTCTGTATTTATCATAAGTTAAACCACAGTCTTGGCAAATGTGTTGGAACGATTCCTGGAAGGCCCCATGTTTTCTTCTCATATGCATCCGTAACCTAGTCATTCCTTTGAACACAAGTGCACACATCTCACAAGTCCTCTCTTCTCGGTCATCAGGCATTGAATTAGGTCCATGTTTCCTCTTTATGTGAGCAACTAAACTGTTCTTCATTTCATAGGACATCCCACAGTAGTCGCAAATATGTTTGAATGATTTTCTAAAGGACTTGTGTTTTCTTTTCTGGTGCATGCGTAATGTTTTCGTTGATTGAAAGACTAGATGGCATACTTTGCAGACGTGGATTGGGGCTTGTTTCAGAGGTATGTCGCTGTTAGGGAACATTTCTGTATTTTCGACTGACGCATTATCGTTTATGACGCTTTCGAAAGTAATTGGGACGACGTCGTAGGTTTCCTGCTCGATTTTAACCACTGGTTTTTCATCATCCTCACTTTGAGGACCTTGAAACATCACGTCACCACAGTCTGCAAACTAGAATGAGCGATTTAATATGTTGATTTGTCAGTAAATTTAAGGAACTTCATAAAAGTTAATATTATTCAATTGGTCAGGTAAGTTAGATAGGCAGAATGCTACATCCAATATATGGTAGAACAAAATAGTGATGTGGCAATATTCAAGCACTTCAAAATTATTCATAGAGAAAACATGCAGTGAGTGATTGACTATTTATTAAAATTTTCTCTGTAATGCAGTATGGAGTTTTGTGAAGCATTTTCACATCATCCACTATAATAGTATATTTATAATAAATGTTGTCGGTAAGAGATCGCTTTTACTAATAACACCACCCATTGTACCATTCTAAGATTAACAAATTGAACTTGACATTAGTTTTTGTGCCTGTGACAGTATGAAGTTTCAATTCTTTTCACACCAGTAGGATTCTGTTTATATAAAAGTAAATTATTTTTATTTACTTAAGTCTTGTAAGATTTCTGTAGTAATGAAACCATACATAAAGACAGCATACAGTTAGTATTATTGGTGGGCACTGAGCAGAAGAAAGGTGGTAAGGGTTACTTACATCATTAAAATCCAAATCCACATCTAAATTCTCAACTTTAATTTTAACTTCTGGATCCAATAAAGTTATTGGTTCAATTTTTATTTCCACTTTATCATCAATATCCTTGAAGGGGTCTTCCAGAAGCTTTTTCTTTTTCTTCTTTTTTTTCTTAATTTCATAAGACATCGGCTCCTCGGGTAAAAATGAGGTAGGATCTTTCCTTATTTCAGCATCTTCTATCTTAATCTCGACTTCTATGTTCATTATTGCTATCTTTATTGCTACCTGAAATTGGGATAATTCACAAGTTATTAGCGAAATAATCTGCCTAGGTACTATCAATTTATAAAATCTATATCTATAATAAAATTGTAACAAGCAATTACTAATATGGGTTATTAGAGCAACAGAAGCCAACATAACAATTTGTAGAATTTTTATGTGTCTGTCTGTATGTTTGTATGGGCATCACACATAAGCTGCCGCTTGGAATTGAATGCAGTTTTCGCCGATGTATTGCTAGAGGTCTATCTTGTGCATGAGCTGCATGTTTCATCTTGATACACCACTCAGACATAGTATGTCTTTTTGGGACATGAATGAAACTGCGGGTAACAGCTAGTTTAATAAATAAAAATCATGTTTGTATGAAACTTTGGTAAGTTGCAGTTTTAATTATATAAAAGAGATGAAATTACAGACCAGTAATATAAAAACCTTTGTTCTCAGGCCTTGGGTCCCTTATATATTTTACAAAATTAATATAATAATTGTTTAATATTTCTGATATTTATTTTGTTTACACAACTGATCTTTCAAGCTTTGCATTGACGACCTAGGCATACACCCAAAAAAAAATCCATTTCCGGTCTTATTCTAAGAGGAGCCAGCAGTTGGACAGTAAGAGTTGATAATGATGATTTGAATGTCCATTTTTAAGGAGTACAACATAAAGTAGTAACTACTACATTTTTAAAAATCGAATTGCCTAGGTACTCACTTTTGAACAGAATTACAGACTTTTTTCAAGTAAAATTTCTGTCAAAATTGTTATCATAATTATTCCAAATAAATTGTATGTTCCAAAAACCATAATTAAGTAGTAATACTACAAAAAAAACCTAAATAAAATATTCAAGGAAATGATAATAAAAAATATCTATTAGAGAAATAACTGCATGTCTGTACATTTCAAAACAAAGTTACTTTACAAAAAAAAAGAACAGTTTCGCAATGGATACAATAATTTAATAATAACAACAACGGCAAAGGTTATTCATGTCGAAGACTCGATGATATAGCGGAATATACACGTCATTTTAGTCATAAAACTCACCTAGATTATCTTTAGCATAAATTTCTATCATCAAATCTCACAACATAGGTTACTATGGCAGTAACTGTACACTTTACTATCTTAGAAAAGCCTAAGTACATAATATATCTATACATTAAGCGTAATTAACCAACATCTTTGTGCTAAAAATCAATAACTTTGATTAATAATAAAATTCAGAAAAATGACCAAAATGGCCTTTTTAGCTGGTATTGACGTTTTTCATGAATATTTGACGTTTAGTAATCAGTGTTGCAATCTATGAATTAACGACCAAAACATGAAATAAAAAATAAAACCTTTAAAAAGTCTGATCCGAAACAAACCCCATAATTACGAAATAGTTACATTTGTACCTGCCATTCCTGCCAACCTAGCTTAGTAGACAGGTGACTACACATTAATTATTAAAGTAAGTTTGTGTGTTTAATAATTTCTGTGTGATAATAATTGATTGTAATAGGTAGCATTAAGTAGGCAGCACAAATAAAAAAAACTATCTGCCCATAAAATACTTAACAACTTAGTAGATAGTTATTTTTTGACTGTATGAAAAGTAAAGAAGGAAACTGCCTCGATATTCATTACTCAATACAGTTTGGCTTCGTTAAAACGGGGCGTGTAAGTTTTTATACTACTGAGGTGGTAAATAAACTTGCAGCCAAGTGTTGGAAGGAAGCCGCTTCGAACAGGCGTGCAGATAAAGTTTTAAATTTCTCTAGCCAATTTCGTCCCACTTTTTCGTCGTAAAGGCCTCCATTTCCATTCTACGCTACCCGTACAATATCGTGTGACCATCGGGCTGGTGGTCTGCCCTGCTTTCTATTAACATTCCTTGGCCACTATTCGGTAGGTAATTGCTGTAGTTCACCTCAGATCGTCTGTCCTGCTCATCTCCATTTAAGTCTCGCGAAGTCGCGATTCGTATATCTACTACATCTTTAACTTTTGTCTACAGTACGCGCGGCATAAGTTGGCTGGAGTGAAGTTCGCCGTTTTAATGCGCAGTGGATTGTTTACGTTAAAAATTGTGTACTGCGCAACCAAAAACTGACAAACGGCGAACTTCACTCCGGCCAACTTATGCCGCGCGTACTGTACGTCTAATCTGGACGTTAGGTATTGGATTTTAGCGATGTGTCAACTCGGTTTGGCAAACCGGGTCAACCCGGGTTGAGAGTAACTCGAATCAAACCGAGTTACTACCTATCCAACTCGGTTTGGGTTTCTAACCGCTAACGCAGACGAGACGGTGCGACGTGCGCGCGACGCTATACATCGTTTGACGGTTTGACCCGATTCGACCCGAAGCCTCGAGCCGAACGATAACCGAACGTAACCGAATTGCACCGAACGAAGTCTTCGCCGCCGAGTCGAGTTAGCGATAGCGTAATTGTAATTAGTTACATGAGACTGATTGTAATTCGTAGGTACCCAAATAGTTGTCGTTATGTTTATTTTTGAGAATTTTATTATATGTACTTAAGTACGTTATTGTAGTTACTTACATGAGATTGATTATAATTCGTACCTAAATAGTTTCCGTTATGTTTAGAATTTTATTAAACTTTTTGCGATAGTGAGACTGATTAAAATATAAATATTTTTTAGTGTATCTGCTTTTCACTTTATAACAAAAAGTCCAAAATGAAAATTTAAATTTCTCAAACCGTTGCGAACGTTTCGGTTACCTACGCAAATGCAAATATACGCAAGCGACTTTTCGAACCGAATCGGGAACTCTAACCGTTCAAAGTCATCATCTTCACGAGTTATCTACCCGCAGCCCGCGGTCGTTTCGGTTTGGATAACCCGGGTTGCAACCCGGGTTGAGTTCAATTTTGATTCGGTTGATTCGGTTAGAAAAATTTACGGGTTGGCCCATCGCTATTGGATTTACCAAATATATTCCTAACATGGCACATGGCTCTTTGAGCAACGGCTGGATCTGGGTTAAATTATTTATGGGCGAATTTAAAGCTACTGGGGCTCGGCGCGGGCTGGCTCGAGCAAGGGCCGGGGGGGGGGCATACCGCTTAGTGGGCTTACAGACTGTTCGAAGCTCAGAGGAAAGGGCTTTTTGTCAATGTACAAACAAATGTCATTATTGTCAATCATCAATGTCAAAGTCAAATTGCAATTTTACTCGACGGTAATTTTATAACCAAACAATTCATCGAAAGTAATATTTTTCTGTATTAAATACATGTAATTACATAATGTTGCAGTCTGTATTAAAACGTTATTTATTATTGCAAAAATTAAAGCCTGTCAAGGTGCCTTTTTCTTCACAAATACGAAGAATTCACGTGACTTCAAGTACTGAATTTGTAATGTTATTTACATGAATCTATTTTGTTGGGATGTAGATTTATTTGCGTATTTTTACAGATTTATGGCATGGGGAATACGAATGGCAAGATCCCAAGTCAGAAGATGAGGTGTAAGTAATATTAATTTATTTATATTTGTTCAATATGATTGAGTAAAAGTTTAATGTTAGATGATATTATGCTTATATTATATATCTTTAATATATTTGGTTAATTTTAGCTTATACTGTGAACTATTGCTTTCTTTATTTTCAGTGTAAATATAGTGTATGTAGACAAAGATGGAAACAAAATAAAAGTAAGAGGTAAAGTTGGTGACAATGTTATGTATCTTGCACATAGACATGAAATCCCCATGGAAGGTGAGTGTATTTAATTATGAAACTAGCCTAGTACAGGTTGACAGATTTAAATACACATACATATTCCCATATGGCCCACTGCTGAATTAGAGGGATTAGGCTATAATCCACCACACTGGCCTAGTGCAGGTTGGCAGACTTCACACACCATTGAGAAAATCTTTCAGGCATTCAGGTTTCCTCACGATGTTTTCTTAAATCATTTAAGTGTGTGATAATTAACTATTACTATGCACATGCCTTAGAATAACCAGAGGTGTGAGCCCTGGATTTGAAATCAAGACCTTTGAATTGGCAGTACCACAGTCATACCACTAGGCTATCACTGCCACTGTTAATATGAAAACACACAATTCTTTTTCTTTGCAGGTGCCTGTGAAGCCTCCTTAGCATGCACAACATGTCATGTTTACGTAAATCAAGATTATTTTGATAGAATACCAGTATCTGAAGAAAAGGAAGATGATCTGTTAGATATGGCACCGTTTCTCAAAGAGAACTCTAGGCTAGGTATGTTCAAGACAGTCTTCCATCTATATAAATTAAAGTGAATGAATGTGGAAGATGCATAAGAAATATGCAAGAATTGTAGCAAGTGGCGGTCTGTACTTTCTGCCTACCCCTGTGAGAGAAAGACGTGAGTGAATGTATGTAAATAAAAATGAATTGTCGATATGTATCTTCACATAATATCTGAATGCCTGCACCAAATTAGATATTTTTTTTGTTATGTCTGTTATTGTCAGGACAAGGTTTCTATGAAAGTTTTTTTAATTCACTGGAAAAGTTAGAAAAATGTATGCAGGTGAAGCTGCAGGGTTGCTAGTATTTAATTTATTTACACACACAGCTTGTTTTTTTTTTTAACATCAACCCATTACTATCTCCCTTCTGAGCAAAGCTCTCCTCAGCTATTATAGAAGTAAAAGTCATGATAAGTTGGTTGAGTACTACTAGTGTTTTTTTTACAATTATGACATTTCTCCTCTCAGGCTGTCAAATAACTCTCACCAAAGATTTGGAAGGCATGGAAATACAACTCCCTCAAGCTACAAGAAACTTCTATGTGGACGGACATAAACCAAAGCCACACTGACTTAAGATTTTTGTATGTAGATTTAGTAATGAACAAAATCACTCTAGCTGCTATGCTTATGTCAATGCAATCTTGATGTCAAATGAAATGAGAATATCCTTAAGTTTCAGTCTTTTAAAAAAGAGGGAAGTTAGGGGCCATCCATAAATTACGTTACATCTTACGGGGGGGGGGGGGGGAGTAGAGAAGTGTGACAAGGGGGAAGAGGGGTCATTAGCTTTGTGACGTCATTAAAATCTAAATGATTAAAACGCAAATCATGAAATTCTCTATGGATGGCCTCTTATTCTCTATGGCTTCTAAAGTACACTCCTACTACTAACTGGTAGTAATTTACACAACTTAACTTTAGAAAAACATTAAGCAATACTGTGGTGTGTTTTTAGACTCGATAATGTGATAAAAATGTTATGAAACAGAAATGTAATGGGATTGACACTAAACAATTGATCAAATAATGTACAATAAATATTTTGGGTGTAACACCAACAAAATATTTATTCACTAGGGGGCAGCAATTGGTGCCCCTGCCCGGGCACGGCCTTACAGAAAATCGGAGTAAAACAATGCAACAAACGTGTTTCGCCGAGTGAACCAGAGGCCCCATCCCCTTTTCAAAAGCTGGGACTGTACTTGTGACTTCTCTGGTGTTGCGGGTGTCCATGGGCGACGGTAATCTCTTACCATCCGTCTGCCTTAAAGAAAAGATCTTCCAGATATTTAGATTACAGTTTATCCTCAAATGTCAGATACTTTTTTTAGTTCACTGCGATCATGTATCAATGGTACTGCTGTGTGTTTAGCAGACCCATCAATCAGTGTTTTAGAAAATATCTTAGGCTGCATTTCACCAATTCCAAGTAAGTTCCCATTAAATTACTCTGGCAATTAATTTCATACAAATTCTGTTCCATTTTGAATTTATTAATTATTCAGGTATTGAATTATGGATATTGTGATTAATGATTCAGGTATACCAAAATTTCTAGACCACTAGAGTCTCACTATGATCGCAGAAGAGGGTCAAACTTGAGTAGCATATTTCCATCGTTTTTAATACCATAGATATCTTTGTATAAGGTGTACATCCTATCAAACTATAAAAGAATTAAATACTCCATAATACAGTACAATAGTGTCGCAGAATGTATATTATAATTTGCTTGAGGCATAATGTAAATAATTAGTTAAGAACTTGTTAACGATTTTAATGAAATGTTGTAAAAAGTTGTATAAAACAATACAATTATTATGAATTAATGTTCCAGTTTTATTTTATTTAAGAAAATAAGCCTAGTTCAGATCAAATCGCAAACTACACATTGAAAATATTTCCTGCTAATGTGAATGCTATAAAAATCAGTCTTATATACTTAGAAGCTAGTGTTCACATTATGCTTAATTTGATAAATCCTTATAAAACAATTCCTTGTTAAAACCTAGTTCTTACACAATTTCTCCTATGACTGTCCATATGTTTCTTCAAGCTTTGCTTATAAACTGTCCTGTAGTTGCACTTATCACAATGCAACATATTCTTCTCCTTTTCATGTTTCAAACGATGGCTGTACAATGCAGACTTTGCAGCACATCGGTAATCACACCCAATGAAATTACAAGTATACGGTTTATCATTTGTATGTATCCGCTCATGAATCTTCAAGTTTGGGAGATGGTATGTTGTATATTCACAGACAGAGCATATTTTCTTATTTGTTGATGAATGAGTTTTTTCGTGCTGTTTATAATGGGATAATTTAGAGGTACTATACCCACAAACAGTGCAGAAGTGTAGCTTTTTTTTCACAGATTTATGTTCTCTTGACATATGCATCAATAGCTCCATATCTTCATTAAATGTTGCATAACATACAGAGCAAGATTTTAATAAGTTATCAATGCCATGAGTTTTTATATGGTTTTGTAAATCATTTGTGTTTTTAAATCTCTTTTTACAAACATGGCATTTCTGTTTACATTGTCTGATGTTTAGAACTGTTAAACATTTGATTTGGTGGTAATCGACAATGTGCTTGTTTTTTACATGGTGACGGATTGTTTGGATTGTTGAATATGAGTGCTCACAGAATTTACACAGATATTTTCCTAAATTATCTATGGACTTGTACCATGATCCTTCATTTAGCGACACCTGAAAAATTATTAAGTTATTATTTTATAAGCTGTACCTAAATGCAATCATTTACAGTTATAACAAAATTATTTTTTCTTTAAGATTGTTTATACTTACAACAGGGTAGTAATTGTCATCGTTTACTACAGATTCCAGATTTTGTAAGTTCTCATTTACAAATTTTGATACCTGAAAATTATGAGATATATACATACATATTTCAATAATAAATGTAAAGCATGATTTTACATAGTTTTTGATCAGGCCTCTAGTTTTAAAGCTAAGAAAAGAACATTGCTTATTTTAAGAGAAAAAAAAAACACAGTATGTAAGTACCTATCATGCCTAAAAACTTGACATACACTAAATAGTGACAGTCGGAGTCAAGTGTTTATGAGATTTTAAAGACCCGACCGGCAATTCGCCACCTCGTTTGCTTTGAACCTATGATAACATATCTATGGATGCTTAAAATTGAATTAAAACTATTTAAAACTATTTGAAATTCATTCATGCAAAACTAAAACAATTATCAGCTAGGAATGTCTGACTTTGTGTCCATCTGAAAACATTCTATTTTTGTTTTTTACTAGATGCATAGGACTAGTAATGGTGACTATTCATTGGCAGAATGCCAATATTCCGTGACTAACAATTACAGTTTAAAATACGATTCCAGACTTTGTATTACATTATTTTTATTTCCAGTTTATAGTTTTGCAGTGTTACTTACATGTTGATTTATATTTTCATTAAAATTTGATACTATGGTATCGTTTATTTCACATGTAAGTTTTTCACTATTTTCACACAAAGGATCCTCTTCAAAAGATTGAAAATACTCGATTTTTATTTCCTCCTCTTCGTTATCACTCATTGTGTTATCTGCTACGATTGTTGTTGTAATTTATCAACAAAAAATTCGAAAATATGAGAACAAATACAAACTTCACACAAAAACAATCGTGTCAGTATTACTTCATGAAGGTTCATCGACCTTTTGATGGATAGAATTTTGGCAAATTATCATTCCATTCCATTTCATTCACTACTGTAAAGTTTTTCAATTGGTTGTCTTTAAAATAAATAAATCGATTACAGTATGTAATGTTAACGTTCTATTATTGGATATAGTGGTATGCATTTATCAATTTATTTTAATTTGGAAAGATATTTTGCGTATTTGTAAAAAGCGTATTTGTAAAAATTTTACTATTTCAGTAGATAAAATAATATTTTACCTATGGCAATCACCTTCTGCGCGTCCCGTTGATACCGCTCCTCATTCGTTCGCGATTCAATAATAATTCATTCGTTCTTTCAGTCTGTTCGGGATCGCCGTAGAAGGTGGTATTGTCGGTTTCGTTTCCTGCTAAACGCGTTTCGGTGTGATTTGTGTTTTGTTTTGTGGTGCACGATGGCTTACAACGGTAGTGGTGGCAAGAGACTGTGTACAGGGACCGACCTTGACGTTGAAAGGGTGAGTTACAATATTTATCTACACAATTGTCAAACCTATATTCTACATAGACCCGACGAAAATGGCCGTGTTTTGTACATTTCCCGTTCCATGTTCGTGTTTCAGTCACGAAACGCTTTTGTGTTTGCTATTGTCTTGTTCCTGTAATAATCCGATTATTGATAATGATCGTTTGTTGACTGATACAACGTTTAGTTTACGCATCTTGTCATGATCACGTTACGTTGTTGATTTCTCATTTTGAGGTTACGTTTTGTTGACACATGATTACTTTTTTTTTTCATTACGGAGGTAGGTATGATGACTTCAAAATTCCCGTTCTACGGTTCTAATTCGTTCAGGATTTTTTTCGTTGCGACGTTCACTAAATGAACGAAAATAACTTCTTGCTCAGCCAGACACTGTCAATTAATGTGATTGACATCGCTCGGTCATTAGGCTTTTTGGTGTTCTTTCTTCGCGGGAAATAAAAGTAGGTAGGTACCTATTTCCCGTTTTGTAGGTCGGTAACAATACTACAATACCCGTTATTTTTTTTATTGAAAACCTGTTTAAAATGTTAAAAATAATATTTTTCTTTTTGTCGGTAGCGCCAGTAATTTTTATTGATATTTGTATTTTTTTTTTCAACTTCTGAAAACGGTACGTTGGTTCCACGCTATCTTAACTAAATTTAATAATAACTAAAATACTTACCAACCTACCCATTTGATTTCATACGAAATGCAAGATAGGTAGGTATTCTGAAGCCCATAGCCGGTGTAGTAGATACAGGCTACCTACTATTTCATAACAACCACTGTTAATCCAAAATGGTTTTTAGCCTAAAATTTCATCAATGTAATGAACTATTTTTATGGCACCATTGTTATGTTTAAATTAAAAATGAGAATTGTGGGTAGGTATAAAACAAACCCAACAATTTTTATAGGCACCGACATAAGAAGTTACTTAGACATTTTTTTACCTTTTAAAAAACCGTGATTTTATTTAGATTAAGACAGATTAGACCTATAATTTGGAATATTACGTACGTATTTTTAAGATAAATACATAGGTACCTACATTTTTGTTGTAGATAGGCCGGTAGTTGATAAACAAAGTTCTTTTTTTAAATGTGACAGACAAAAACATGTCTAATTTGAATTATGGATCTTAAATAACTGTTTCACCAAAGAGATCAAAGTGTACAAAATTAATTTACGATCATAAAATGTTTATTGCAACATTTATTACGCCTAGTCATTCCCTGTTTGATACGATAATTTGATTGAGGAGGTAGGGACCTACCCACCTATTTCTCTTCAGTTTTAATGAAGACTATTCTTAAGATTAGATTTCAACTTGTAGCTATACCTACATATCGTCGCTAATGTTATGGTAAACTGTCGGCGAAATAATCGTTATTTTAGGCTCGTAGGTACCTATAAGAACTACTGAACCGAATTAGTTTGGTGAAAGGCGTTCAAAGGTGTCTAAAGCTTAGACTCCGCTTTGAAGATTCCAACAAATTTGAAAAATTATGTTGATAATTTAACTTTAATTGAAGGTAGGTAGGTATTCCCTTTGTAGGTAGGATTTTAGATCGGAACGCACCACGAACTCTATGAGAACAAATAGGTTCCTGCCTAACTGATGGCAAAATTTTACAATAAAAATCATGCATTAGCAATGGTTAATTATTATGTAAGTACCTAGTTAAGTTTTAAAACGGTGAAGCAAAAAATCTTGGGGTAACCAGCATGCCTGAGAGATGCTCTCGACGGCGGCGGTGGCGTCTGAAGTCTGTCAACCCAAACTAGGCCAGCGTCGTGGACCATATAAACCCTCTGATTCTGAGAGAAGACCCGTGCCATGAAGTGGGACAATAGATATTATAATGGGTTTATTATTATGGTTTTGATGGACATGAACGTAACGAGTGAAAGCTTAAGTAATCTCGTTTATCCTTAAATGCGGTGAATTGTATTCGATGTTTTTCCAAATTATTAAAAGGAACTTTCTTAATGACAGTTACTTTGCCGTTTGAAAAGAAAAGAAACAAAAACAGTTTATTTGGCCAACTTCGATTGCTGTTCATTCTATAATATCTAGGCACGGTAGTGCTCCCGCCAAGACGAGCCAAGCCAATCGCAAAGGCACTACATCCCTTTTCTAAGAGTGCTTCGTCGTTTTTTTGGATTATTAATTTGAACAATTGTTTTAAAGGTCTTTTTTTATATCACTAAAGTGGCAAACAAGCATACGGCCCGCCTGATGGTAAGCGGTTACCGTAGCCTATACTATGGACGCTTGCAACACCAGGAGTATGACTCGCGCGTTGCCGACCGTTTAAAAATCCTTTCACACCCTTTTTGAGGAACCCCATGCTGTTCTTTGGGAAAACCTCGGCGGGCAGTTGATTCTACAACCTGAGTGTGCGTGGGAGGAAATTCCTCTGGAATCGCACAGTATGAGACTAGAGTGGTTCTAAGGTGAAAGGATGAACTCTACTCCGATGGCGGGAACCTACAAACTATCCATTTTGAATAGTTTGTAGGTGGGTACTTACAAATCTAAAACTAGCTGTACAGACTACTATAATTTACTTTTCCTGTCTTTAAGGACAGGAATACTATCTCTGTCATAAATTTTTGTATGACTTTTCATCGCGTTTAAAGCTTCGTAAATAGTGTAGGCGTAAGACTTCTATGGTTCCATACTCACCTATAATCACTAGAGATGTACACTTTCGAATAAATTGATTCTATTTTTGAACTGTTTAGTCTAAATAGTCGACTCAGGCGGCCTTGGTGAGTAAAAAGGTTTACTATTCAATCGATATTTTGTCAGTTATTTTGCTAGCTATGTATTAAAAAAGTACTTACTTAACTATGAAAAGTATCTAATGAATGTTAGTTGTAATTGATGTTATTATGCATTACCTTATTAATATCCTTTTTCCAACTTGGGGTCGGTTTCGATCAGTATTAGGTACCTGCGGTTTTGGGCAATATCGATCGTATGGTATTGCCCCTAGAGATATTATAACCCCTATTGGTTGTCAGACTTCTGACTATCAATAATAATATTCATGGTCTTCTTGCGACAAACTAGAACGAGGGTTTAATAGATATCTCGGAGTCTCTGAATCACGGAGTCTCCCGAGTCTCCTAGTCAAAAACTTCTCATAAAATTTTGTCAAATGAGGTGTCGATTGACTCGTCTTTACTGTAAGTCTCTTATGCTATGAGTGCTTATGAGTTTTTTTTTTTAAATAAAAATCTAGCCAGCCTTTTGAAGATTATCAGCTCTTTTCTGGTTCATGAAGGGATGTGAGCAACTTCCACAGGTCTGATCGATTTGAAATTCGATATCCTGTTATTTTATGATATTGCAAGAACATGGGGTACTTAACCATGATTTGATGCTGGGGGGAATTTTTATTTTCAATGTTATTTACCATTGTAAATGACATTACATGCTTGTTCAACAACATTCATAGCTATAAAATAGGTACTTAAGTAATACCATGAAAATGTTATCACAATTCTGTGTGCATACAAACACATTGCTGTTTCATCTGTACTTACCTACATATGTAGGTATAATCTTATCTTGATTTTGTTCACATGAAAATGAGTAAGAATTGTTTTATTTACAATTTTTTTTACTATTCATGGCAACTGGATAAATTGCTATCGGAAATAATCATAAATGTGTTCTTGTAAATGTTTTATATTTTTCTGTATTAAATAGGTACTTACCTATATTTTAGACACTTACACGTAAAATTTTAATGCTAGATGGTGCTAGCATTTTCTAGTTGATGATCTTTACCATCAGGTGGCTCGTCTTCTGGTTTGTAGACGTAAACAATAAAAAAGAGGTGTTGCGTTGTATTTTTTTTATTCGTGGTAGGCTTACTTACGCTTGACCAAAAACGCGTAAATTAAAAAGAATATTCGATGTAATTTTTTTTATGGAGCATTCTCGAGCATTAAATATTAAGTAAATACTTAATTTAGACTACATACTTAAATGTACCTATATTGTTGCAATACGCATGTATGCAATAATGAAAAAAAGCAACTGAAAAGTAAGTATGAAACGACAATTTTCCTGTGTCCAGGAACAGTGGTGTCCAATTTATAATCGTGGTTGCATGTCGCTATGACCTGTCAGTTTCAACTTAACTATTATGGGCTCTGTGGCGTTCACTAGGAGAGGCCTACGTCCAGCAGAAAACGAATATAGGCTCATTTTTTATATTCATATTATATAGATTCATGTCATTAGATTTTATTCGTTATTTAATATGATTGATTTAAAACAATTGGCACGGAAACATTAACTATTGCCAATACGATAAATTACTATTTTTATTACCGAGATCGAATGGGTATCGTTGTAAATTTTCGAGTGTTGATTTCAATTTTCACGTCTAATTAAGTCGCTGTTATGTGTTGTGTCATCAGTGGTTTTATTTAATGATGATAATTAGTATCTGATTTAAAATTTAAATGAGACAATTCTGATAAAACCCGGTTATAAATAAATGCATCCCCCTATATATTGAGACATTATTTTATATTAATGATTCACTAATTTTGCTCTAAAAAGATTGAAACAGGTTCTTATAATGTTCCAACTTGAATCTTAATGACCTAAAAATGGTCGGAGAGATTCTTCACATAAGGACTTAATATTATGATTGTTCGGGGGCAATGAGCTTGAAACCTGCTGATACCTCTCGGACACTCGTGATGGTATGTTAATGTATGTAGGTACTTATGTCATATTAGTTATAGATTTTACCTGCGGTTGCACTGGTGTCCTAAAAGAATTTACTTTTATTTTTATTATGCGAATTAAAAGTAACTCAGTAAAAGTACCCTAAGTTACTCTGTTTAACATCAGCCACTTGCCAGCGAAAGTCCTGTCAAAATCGGTCAAGTCGTTTCGGAGATTAAGTAGCCGGAACAAACGTACAGACTATTACATTTTAAAAATTTTGTTTTTGTTGTATGAACTGTACGTACATATGTATAATTTCATATATATGCATTTAGAAAAAGGCTGTTTTATTGACATATTTAAGTATTTGCATAGTAACTATGCTTTTCGGCTAAATTAATTAAACCAAGATGTAAGTTGGTAATCGATTTTTAATAAAAAAAAAATTAATACCAGACGTTACGATCTAAAACTTGGATCCGCTGTGGCACAGATGTGGTCGCATCAATTAATTGTTACAGCCGTCATCTGTTAGAAGTTCCACAACTTGTGTAACTAGTTACATTGATTTGTGTTATTATCATGCTTTGATTTTCATTTGTATATGAGCCTTGGAGACTCAACCCTTCAACGCTCAAGCGCTCAAGTCTCACGAGCTTGGTCTATAACGCCCGAGTCTCATGCTCAAGCGTTATCATCCAAGCTTTCATCGCTCGTGAGACTTGAGCGCTTGAGCGGTGAAGACTCGAGTCTTGGAGGACTCAAGGCTCGGTCTCAACGCTGGTTTATACAACAAGATTCCCAGGTCAAGCAAAGTGTTATTGGATTTCTCTCAGAAATTCTCGGTTAATGGCAATCCGATTATATTGAACCGAACCTGAACTGGCGAACTGTGGCTATGAATTAGTACACCTCTGCGTAACCCTACAAGGAATACTGACGTGATGGTATGTTATAATAATTATACAAAATATTAACTAAAAAAATATTTTAGTATCAATAAAATAACTTAAGCCGATTCATACTATATACACTTGAAAAACATAACACTCCTTTTGGCGAAGTCGGGTAAAAAAACGATTTCGCAGACAATCAAAGAAAGTACCTATTTAGACGATCGTGTCGAATAGAGCGGTAACTTGTTATGCAAATTTTCCATTTTATTAACGAAATTCGATGCGCCGATATGCGCATGATTCCTTTCTAACGGTACTTTCTTTACTTTGAAATAAATATGCGCTAGAAAGTTTAGCGCTTATAAAAAAATACTGTCTCCGTATAAAAACGTGTAAATTGAATTTCGGTATTCTTCATAATCAGTCCATGTACTGTTCCACTGCGGTGCACGGGTCTCCTCACAGAATATGTGGGATTAGGCTATAGTCCACCACGCTGGCCTAGTGCGGGTTGGCAGACTTCACACGCCATCGAGAAAATCTCTAAGTCATGCAGGTTTCTTCATGATAATTACTTACCTTCACTGTAAAATTCAGCAAAGCTCGTAAGGACCGGAGTACCGGTCATACACTAGTACATACAATCATACCATCACGCCTGTATTCCCCAAAGGGTTAGGCAGAGGTGTAGGTACTAATGTACATCCACAGTTCGCCGGTATGTTTTAGGTCCCATGTAATAGGATACATAAATCCAGACTCCGAGCTGCTACTGAGAATGTTATACCCAATAACACTTTGCTCGACCTGCGGATCGAACCCAAGACTTCTAGCGTAGCAGTCGCGCTTTGGGACCACTAGACTAATGAGGCAGTTTTATTGTTAGTGTTTGTCTGTAATTAATTTCTTGGAGAGTTAAGTGAGTTATTTATTAATATTCAACGACACGTTTGGCGTAGCGGCTGAGCGATCGGCTTCTGCGCAACGTGTTGTGGGTTCATTCCACACGGAGCAAATATTTTTATGATCTACAGGGGCGTGTTAACGCCATCATTTTTAGGTTGTGAGAAAGAGATGCCGCTCTACATAATAAATAGCCTCATCTCTTTCTTACAACCTAAAAATGATGGCGTTAACATGTTATAATACCGCCCCAGGTAGTTCTTCCGGGTCTGGGCGTTTGTGTATGTGAGAATTTGTGTTTGTAAACGCACCCACGATACAGGAGAAAATTCTAGTGTGGGGCAACGTTTTAAAAAAAAATGTTAACACTTATACGTTTGGAAAAGTCAGAAGTACATGCCTTGGATTTTAACTTGAGACTTGGATTGACAGTCCAATGATCATATCACTAAGGTATCAATGCTCTAAAAAAGATGAGTTATTCAAAACGAGATTTCAAATGTGAGTGAGATCCTGCAAAAATGTCAGGTCAACATTCGCAATCGGCGTGTACATAATATGACAAGATGTATGAATGTGGACGAAGCAAAATAAGTATGCAAGAATCGTAGCAAGTGGCGTTCTGTTGTTTCTGGCTATCCCTATGGGAGAAAGGCGTGAGTGTATGTGTGTATGAGATTTCAATGCTTTTATTAGGTCGTTAAACCTAGTGTGGGTTGTGTAGTATTTTTTTAACGAAAGGAAAGAGAACGAATAACCAACTTCAATAACTCTGTTTACGTTGTGTTCTTGCTTATGTGATTGAGATAAAAAAACAAAGTTTGCTGTATAAACAGCTCGTTTCTGTCTCGTCATTGCGTGTTTCAGTCTATATTTGTTGAGACGAGAACGTGAAGCGCAATCGCAAAAGCAATTCTTTGCTAAAAAAACATGAGTTGTGTAAATTAATAAGGGTCCGGCGGAGCTTGAATTGCCCACGAAAATGTAATACCGAAATAAATCGTAAACCAGACAATGTTCTATCAAATCATGCTATTATTCGGATTTGGATACCGTTAATCTAGGTTTCTACGGTACTATTTCGTCCACTACTACTTCACTGGGAATAAAAGACGGGAAAATCGTTCCAAACTTGGTAAAGTTATCAAAAATTGCTTTGCTTACATTTACTTATTTCCAACTAGCTTTTGCCAGAGACTTCGTCCGCGTGGAATAGTTACTTTGTTCCCTAGTTCTTCGCCCGCGGTTTCACCTGCGTTGCCCCGTTCCTAAGGGTTGTAGCGTGATGTTTTATAGCTTGAAACCTTTCTCATGAATCACTCATTTTCCCAACATTTCCCTTCACTGCTCTGCTCCTATTGACCGTAGCGTGATGAAAAGTATACTATAACCTGCCCAGGAGTATGAAGAACAATTGTACCAAGTTTCGTTGAAATCCGTCGGGTGGTTTTTGTTTCTATAACGAACATACAGACAGACAGACAAAAATTTTACTGATTGCATTTTTGGCGTCAGTATCGATCACTAATCACCCGCTGATAGTTATTTTGGAAATATATTTCATGTACAGAATCGACCTCTCTACAGATTTATTATAAGTATAGATAGATAGAAGATGAAGTATTTTGGATGAAATGGTATCGTTGGAACCTAGATTAACGGTATCGGAATCCGAATAATAACAGAATTTTATTAAATTGTGTTTTAATTACGATTTATTTCGGTATTACGTTTGTAAGAGAAATTCGGTCCGCCGGACTCTTAACGAGTGAATATTCGAACATTATTTAACAAATCATACTTCTCATTACAGTAGTTCTTTCTTTCATAGTTCAGATTGTTTTTATTCTTGTCTTATTGACAAGTAAGACAACTATGTAGTGGAAGTAAGGAAGGATTTACCACGGCAAAATCACTTGCGGATAATTTTTGACGCGCATTCTTAATTCGGAGTACTGTATTAATGATTTTTGTTTAAATCAGCTGTGTGCACATCATACACTGTGTGAAGTAGGTACCTATTCTGAAATAATATATTTTTACTGCCTTACATTAAACACAAGCGCGAGCGCCGAACGCGTGCGCAATAATTTATTTCAGACTAATCCGTTCAATTTTTTTCTGCGGGACATTCTGTTTATACATATCTCTATTGAATAAAGATTTGTATTAATTTTATTTTGTCATTGTTATTTAGAGAAACTAATAAGTTTAACTTGGATTAATGACAAATATCTAGAGTTAGGGTGAATTTTTGAAAAACATTAGAACGTCATTAAGTCAAAGTAAAGAATGCAGATGTTTAAATCTTTTTTTTATGGGATTGGGGGGCAAACGAGCAGACGGATCGCCTGATGGTAAGCGATTACCGTCGCCCATGGACAGCCGCAACACCAGAGGAGTTACAAGTGCGTTGCCCGCCTTTTAAAAGGGGATTGGGGCTCCGGTAACCTCACTCACTTGGCGAAACACAACGTTAGCGTTGTTTGACGGCGGTTTTCTGTGAGGCCGTGGTATCACTCCGGTCGAGCCGGCCCATTCGTGCCGAAGCATGGCTCTCCCACGTTAATTATTTCTTTCTTTCAGTTTTTTCTGTGCTATGTTTTCTTACTTTCAGTTTTTACTATTATGAACCTTTGTTGTTCCTCAATTCGTAGTAGAACTGTAATTTGTATCGCCGTCATCTGTCTGAGTGTACGGCAAACATCGCGAGTTTGACATTTCAGAATGAATCACGCGCACAGTATGCCAAGGGGGCGTGTCGAATCGTCTACGCGCCAGATGGTACGATGATGCCATTGGGCGATACGTTTACAATAGTTACGCCCTTTTCGGTTGTAACCGTGTTTTTTAATTGGTACTGGCATTTTTGTTGCTGTGCTGGAAAAATCTAGGTCAAAGATTGATCAGTTTTTTTTTTTAATATTTTATGGTAGTTTTTGGCATTAATATGATGTGAAATAAAATAAAAACTTGAACCTATGACTTTTCTTGTATCGTGACGTCTTATATCCATATTTCAGTAATATATTGTTACCATATTATGATACACTATAAAACTGCATTAATCGGCAATAAAAATTCAAATGTAATTAATTACGTAGCTGTTCTGTTACTCCATGAGACAAGATAATAGTAATAGCATCCTCCTCTCTTCTAAGTTGCCGTGCCGTGCAGGGTCCATAATATTTTGTGATATCGTAACATCTAACATGATTATCGAGTGCAATAAAGTATTAAGTATAATATCGAAATTTTATTGAACGGTTTAGGTGTGAAAATAACATTGTTCAGGAACAGCGCCAGCTATCGGTTAACCGAGGCACCATATGTCCCAGAGAGCATGGCGCAGAATCGTTGTCTATTATGCGTTTTTTTTGTTGTTGGCAATTGCGTAGAACTAGAAAGTGTCAACTGTCAAGTCAAAAAATTGAATTCGAATACTGAACTGTTACAATTACGTTGCACCTTTTGCCTGTTATACGAATTTAAAATTAAAATAAACGAATTTATAAAATACCAATAAACACGATTCATTGAAGACTTGTCTACGTATTTCCATCATCAACAACCAAAACAACATTATACACCATCTTTCCTGTATTCCCCGACGGGTTAGGCTGAGGTGTACCTACTAATCTAAACCTAGAGAGCGACCGTAATGTTAGGTCGTAGCGGTGAACCTATTGTAATTAACCGGGCACAAAACCAAACTCAGAGCTGTTACTGAGAATTTCATAGAAAAACCCAATAACACTGCTCGACGTGGGCATTGTATCCAAGACCTCCAGCGTAGCAGTCGCACTTGGGACCACTAGACTAATGAGGCAGGTGTGATAATAAACGAGACACGTTTCGTATTTATTTACGGATATATTATCTTAGTGTGGATTGACCGTTCCTCTCGACATGTCTTTGGAAGCAGGCCGTTGGCGCCAAAACTAATTATCTTTTGTCTCCCGCCGTGACAATTAGTAGAGTTCGCTGCCAAAGTTTTAAATCATAACGTTGGAATGCATCCTAACAGCCCAGAGAAAGAATTATCGTCTAAAGGCGTTAAATGGGGGTGACTCATTTTGTTTTTTGAATTTGGAGGTGTTTCATTAATGCTGGCAGCGAGCGTTTTGGTGGAAACGTCATGAGTCTCCACGTGTTCTGTTTTTGAATTCGATTCGAGCAAATTCGAACACGTAAGTGCAGCTTACAGAGAGCGGGCGGCAGGCTTGATTCGACCTGAGTCAACACGATAAAAAGATATCTAGACAAATTTTCGCGAAAACTTGTAAGTCCCAAAATTTACCTTAATTATCAACATTTTTTATTTTTTGGATTTTTCCTTTTACGTGTGCTGTAAGACCTTGTTTTTAACCAAAATTGACAATTCTAGGTCAACCGGAAGTACCCTATAGGTTTTGGATCGAAAACCTACATGGTAGTTCCCGTTGACCTAGAATCACGAAATTTGGCAAAAAGCAAAGTAAGCCAATTTTATAATGGCGGAATAATAGGGTAGGTACGGAACCCTCGGCGCACGAGTTTGACTCGCACTTGACCGTTTTATTCGTGATGACGTCACTATCCATCACATTCCTTGCCAATCTTTGTCATTAAATAACTCAGGTTGACACAAAAATGTCTCCATTCCTCCCCCAATGTCTGATCCTCATAAAACGTTCGCAAGGTGTGGTCTATCTATCACAAATATTATATACTTAAATGGGCATCACAAATCAATCCTGCCCCACATAGCGAACTAGAACAGATCAATACGCCAACCTTGGGACTAAGCTATGTGCTACAGAAATCAAATTTCGATTCAAATATATCGATTATGTATTGAGGTTGGTTGCAGGGTTGTCATTACAATCCAATACTAACAAAATCACTCTGTAAAAATGTGCCAAATCTCGATTAACTTCAGGAGTTAAATAATCCTTACTGAAATATCAACATCATCATCATCAGCCTTTACTAGTCCACTGCTCCGCACTGAAACCGAATTATTAATTAATATGAAATAAGGTTGAAGATATCATTATTATTATTTTATTGTTATATTTTTTGCTATAGGTACTTAGGTAATTAGTTTCTCTAATTTTATGTTACTTACTAATAAGGTATTATAAATTTGTTGTATTTTACTATGTAATCATGTAGCACTTGCCGCCTGTGACACAGGTTTATCAGTGTTTACAGTAACAAACATCCATACATCCATACTCACAAACTTTCATGTTTATAATATTAAGTAAGGATCTATACTAGCATATATATATATATATATATATATATATATATATATATATATATATATATATATATACATTTTTATATATGCTTACGCTTGACCGCCAGATCGCCTAGTGTTAAGCGATAATGCGATCTACGATGGAGCGCGCTGGCCTAAAAGAAACCGATTCACTCGTGATTTAAAGACACCCAGATAACTATCGGGGAAGGCTAAGATTTCTGCGGTTACGCATGATAAATGTGAACTTAAAGCGTTTCGTTCGGGTTTTCGGAATATCCACCATGAATCGACGTCGCTTTTTCGTGCTTCTGGTCGTCCGATAGTAGAAAGGGCTATATTCCCGCTTACACAACCAACTTTGTAGACTTAGTAATTCAAAAAGTTTTTATGGGGATAGCGGAGATTCTCTGTCTGGGAAGCTAATGGTTTTTATTTGTTTTCATACACGGTTGTATACAAATGCAGCTAGTATGTGGAAGAGTTGTTAAGATATCTTATAAGAATTAGAAATATATTAGGTACTTAGATGGAAATATTTTTTTGATAGAAAGATTTTAGGCAAGCGCGCTCCATCGTAGATCGGTTAACATCAGGCCAACTGGCAGTCAAGCGTAAGTCTATCACGAATAAGAAAAAATTAACAAAATTGATATTTATCTTCGGGAAATGTTCAGCATGTGATAGTGCCAAAAACATTCCAATCTAATAATAAAAATGTGAAAGTAACTCTGTTTGTTTATTACGTTTTCACACCTAAACTGCTGAGCCACTTTTGATTAATTTTGTATGGAGACAGATTAGCCGGGAGAGAGGAGGCTAAAGCGGTATTTAGTCGGTGGAATCCGACATACCATGATTTTCTGCACATCCAAACTAAACCATCCAACATCCAAAAATTGTGCATGTTGACGCATGTGTATTACAGAATGTAGCAATGGACGTGGTCGTAACAAAATGAGTATGCATGCGTGACATATCATGTCTGGGGCAAGTATCGATCTTTACTGAGAACGGGATGTTTAATTCTAAGGGATGTTAAAAGACTGCAAAATGAGCTTTATTTTCTTGTAGCATTGTGTCATTTTCAAACATAAAACCAATTTCTAAAAACTACTTATAAAATCGTTTGTCATGACTGACTGAACTATCAATGCATAGCCAAAACTGCAAAAGCTAGAAAGCTGAAATTTGGAACATAGTTTTATTTCATAACTTCAATTTCCAAAAATTTGATGGATTAACAGATTTGACAGAAATAAAACTCGGATACAAATGGACATGGCGTTATTTTCTGTTTGGGTAAGGCTGAAACTGGGCGTTCTGTGCATTGTCCGAGCTCCTCATAAGCTGCTGGTGTGATTTTAATATTATTGATATTAAATGGGTACCTGGTTTAGATTCACAATTTCAGCTGGTAGGTGGCACTGCAATCAGGTTCTACGATTTTTATTTATGTATAGAACAAGACATGGAAAAGGGAGTTAATGATTGAGGTGACGGCTGATAGGGATGAATGGAAGAGTAGGACATGCTTCGCCGACCACAAATAAATTGCGCAGGAAGATGATGATACAGGGCAAGACAACGTTTGCCGTGCCAGCTAGTAAATAAATAAGGCGTTGTTTAGGATTTTGGACGAGGGATTAAAGATTGTATGGTGGTACCATTCTTTTGTCACTTTAGGTCGCGAGTGAAACAGCGGTAAAAGCCTCTATATTCATATTTATATGATATCCCTGTAGGTTGTATTTCAAGCGTAAATTTTCCTGACTTTTCCGGTGTATTTAAAAAAAAGAATTTGGTGCATTCGTTCGGAAGTTATGCGTGTACATATACATTTCGGCGATTATAAAGATATGTTTTTAACAAATGCAGCCTAGCTAGCAGCCCTGGTTCTGCCGTGTATGACGGCAATAAAGGATTGGATAGATATTATTCATGTACAATCTAAGTGAAGCTATAGTGGCATTCCGTTCCTATAATAATCAGGTTAGAGGCAGCTAGTAGAAATGTACTGAATTCCTTGGATTGCTGGCAATTGATTTAATACGATACGCAGTATCCACTATGACGTCAGGCTGACGAAATTAGACCAGCCAGGGTTTCTTAGTGCGGACCCTTTATTGTTCCGTGACATAAGATCCAGGGGTCCACTCAGTACACTCTTAACTTTGTTATGAGAAAATATGTAGTCATTAACGCATCAATTGTTTTATGCGCAGGGGGACCGAATATTAACACCGCCTCGTCAGGGGTCCGTGGGATTTTTGATATTTCAAGTGTTCCATAGCTTTAAAAAGTTTAAAAATAGTGTTGTAAAGCGAGCCTTGAGACCGACCCTCGAGTGCGCTCAACTCACACGAGCGTCGAAAGCGTGGACTATAACGCTTGAGCATGCGACTCGAGTGTTATACTTTACGTGGGAGAGCCATGCTTCGGCACGAATGGGCCGGCTCGACCGGAGTGATACCACGGCCTCACAGAAAACCAGCGTTAAACAACGCTTACGTTGTGTTTCGCCGAGTGAGTGAAGTTACCGGTTGCCCAATCTTCTTTTAAAAGATCGGCAACGTACTTGTGTCCATGGGCGGCGGTAATCGCTTACCATCAGGCGATTCTTCTGCTCGTTTGCCTTCCTATCCCTTAAAAAAAAAAATAGTTCAAGCTCGTGAAACTTGAGCGCTTGAGCGTTGAGTCTTTAAAGCTCGAACCTTGTGTCTGAGCGCTCGAGGCTTGGCCTCAGGGCTCGTTTTTACAACACTATTCTTAGTGTGCCACTGCGCTACCATTCACGCAATTTATAGTCATACATATTTAAACAGAAAACAATCTATAAGACTTGCAGGAATTTAATAAACAGTTTGGATACACATAATATTGTGTACATTTTACTATATTTATGTAAAACCGTTCGGTTTGGCAGGTTCATTTGAATGCGAATCTTCGCTTCAAGCTCTCTTGACATGCCATCGAGGATTAAATAAAAATACCATTCGAATTCAAGACCTAAAGCCATGAGAACAGAGTCGATAATTGAAAAGTTGTGTCATATTCTTCCGTGGAAGAAATATTGTCATTGAAAATACTGTAAGGAGTATTTTTAAATCTTGACAGAATAGAAGAAATTGTTGGTTTATCTATTCGCTCATATGTATAATAGTGCGGTAATAAAATTTGTAAACTGCTCTTTAGTTCGTCTGATTTGGTACTATCGCCTTGCCAAGTAGTCTGCCACTTAACTATAATGTGCCAATGTTATTATGCTTCAATTTTTTTTTCGGTAATCAGTAAAATTATTAGGCATAAGAGACATAACAACCGACGTCTCAAGATGACAACGTGCGAGTGTGCTACTGGTGTTGCTAGTGTTTACTGGCTGCGATTGCTATGTACAATAATTAAAAGGTCGTTTTATTTTTTAACGATGCCTTACACTGCATTTATTTTCTCATACACAAACACGCAAACCTGGTTCTGCCTGTGGGTCATTTAAAAATTTTAACATTGCGGGGATCGAACTAATAGCCAATGGTGCAGATGCCATCGCTCAGCAACTATGACAAACGAGCCAAAACTTGTCAGTTTTTAACCCGACCGTTTTTAATCTTAGCTCGCTCTATCAAAGTACTGAAACACCTAGATTAAGAAGTTAATTCCACAACACTTTAAATTCTGTGGCGGATAAACACTAAACATCTCACAAATTGTTGCAAATAAACATAATAAAATGACATATAAACATAAACAGACATGTAATGACTCATAAAAGGTATGCGGGATAAATTTAGCGGGACCGTGTCGCGCATGCGCTCTGGCATACATCGGGCGGTGGCCGCCGTGTGCGCAGCTTTGATGTTTCTTGTTAACATTTGATTGTTACGGGTTTATTGATTGGGAATTCCGTGTGTTTACATACAGATTCTTTACGTTTCTCTACCTTTTCATGTCTAAAAATGGAAAACAGGTAAACATTCATAAAATTCATGTCAATTGCTGTTTGAAAAAATATTTTTGCAAAGAAAAGAAACCAATCCCATCTAATAATTTTGCTAATTTAAAATGGTCAAAATATAGTTCTACGTTCTAATTTAGTCTCATAAAGTCTCTAGTGCTGTAAAGGTGTCCTCAACAGGTTCGATGATTGCCAGTACGTCCAACGGAACGGCCATCACCGTTATTTTATCAAAAATAGCAGTGTATGTATAATATAAAATATCGTACCTACGGTGAAAATGTATTGAAAGTAGCAGTTTATTATCATTTATCATTCACAGGCTGTCACTGATACCTAAAGGTCTAATTAATATAAGTCTAGAATTTTGGATATATTCAAAGGCATCGTTGCCTTTCTCGTTAACTTTCATCAAATTAGGTTTTCTATTTTATTTAAGTCCGCTAGCTTTTACAAATTAGACAATACTTTTAGCGTTCATTTTGTAATACTATGATTTTTAAGGATATTTAAATCTGGTATCTTAGAGATATTTTCCCAAATAACTGCCCCTTTGCAAGCGTGACTGCTAAATAACCCTACCTAGGAATAGAACAGTCAGAGGTTGAATTGGTTGGGAGGTTAATTTTGAAATAAAACTACTTTTTACGGATTTTATAGCGTTACTATTGATATTATTTGTTTCCCGACGTATCGGATCCTTTACAGCATCCATGGTCACGGGTACGGTTGTTTGCGAATTACCAAAACATCCAAGAAAGCTAAAGAGTTATTGGCCTCTGCTAATGCTGTGGATTGTACGGTGAGCTCGTTGTGCGTGAATCGGATCGCCAATAATTAACAAAAATGTAAGGTCCGTCCAACAACTTAGTCTACCCGTGACCATGGATGCTGTAAAGGATCCGAAACATCGGGAATCAAATAATATCAATACAATGCGATAAAATCCGTAAAAACTAGTTTTATTTCAATGTCTAATATTCGCGTAAGTGTCAGAAACCAGTTCCCTTAATTTTGTCTAAAACATTGGGTTTTGTCTATAACATTCTCATTAGCAGCTCTCTGTTGAGATTTCTGCTCAACTAAACATTTATATGACCTACACATAGTTGCTCCGGGTCTGGGCGTTTGTGTATGTGAGTAAAAGTAACCTCAATACAGGAGAATTATTTTCTGTGGGGCAACGTTTTATTTAAAATCTAAGACTACTGCACTTCAAATCTGTATTGTTCTTCTTCATCTAGATCGCTTTTAGGAATAGGACCGCCTACTGTACGATTGTAAGACTAATACTTGGCATGTAGGCACATAGCGTTAGTTTTCCGTATGCAATGAAGAATATTCTAAGAGTAATAATCACAATATGAATGAGATGCGTTAGTACTCGCAACCGGGGCGTGTGTATGAGAACATGTATGAATGTGGAAGAAGTGCAAGAATCGTAGCAAGTGGCGGTCTATAGTTTCTGCCTACCATTGCTGTAGAAAGGCTTGAGTTTATGTAAAGAATAAAGTGGATCTTCCCCGATAGATATAATTTGGGTGTATTTCAATCACGAGTGAGTCGGTTTCTTCTAGGTAAGCGCTTAAAATCAGGGGAACAGGCGGTCAGGCGTATGCCTAAAAAAAAGAATATTCTATCTATCTATGCGTCTGCGAAAATGCACTGACAATGAAAGACTGTATTTCATCATAGCATTTGTATTTCAGTCGCTATTTTGTAGATCCATAACAGCTCATAAATTTAACGGTTGAGACATTGATTCTACATTGTTCGAAATATTTAAGAAGACATAAAACTTCGATCATAACGTCTTGTTTACGACACATGCATTTCAGTAACTTTGATGGTGCAAATTTAGGTCATTGATATCTCTCTACTATTGTGGATACTACAATATCTTACTGTACACTCGGCAAAGCAGTTTAGTTTGCAGGCTTTAAAAAGCTTTCCAAAAATTTCATTAATTCATTATTATAGCAGTCACAATGGAGGGGGTAGGGGATACGGGGACACATCCTCATTATTTGTAGCCTGAAGGTATTCATTGCTATAATAGTACCTAATCTAATAGTTCAATGCTGTACATGTGCCATTTACAGACACGCTCCTTAAAAACTATGGACTTTTGACACGTCATATACTATTTACGACACTAAAATTTCTTTGAATTTTATAATTGACAGTTAATAATTATTCTTGTTTCATCTCGGTAATAATTCAAATTCGTCAAAAATAGTAAACTACAAGCATTCATCTGCTCTGACAAGACAATATAAACGTTTTGTCTATACCTGATTTCAACTCTTGGCGAATTAGATAAACATGATGTTAGATTTATAATTGAAAAACATCGTTGACCCGTACGTTGACGGTATGCATTGTGGGAAAATCCATCCAATGGATTTCAATTTGTCAGCGCCCAATTAGCAAACGTGTTCTATCTCTATGAGAAAACACATTGCCTTACATTGGGATCAATATCGGTATAATCTTAATTCTCTTGTCGTGTGTACAACTATCTGTATTATATACAGGCATTCAATTAAAGGTCGTGTATAGACGGAAGTGTGTTTGATTGCTGAATTGTGACTAATTATTCAGGAAGGAAATGATTAACAGGTGCTTGATTGATAATTACTGCTGTTGCAAATATGTATACATGTTATCTTTTTGTGATTTTTTTGTATTTTCCATGCTAAGAAGAACCAGCGTCTTCTGGTTTGATATACCAGACGCTCATACTCAAAATCACAAAAACATAGTTAAAAGGTAAGGTGGCATCGTACGATATCGAACTAACTGTAAAGTAAGTCATGTCGGTTGAGAAACAAGGTAGGGACGGACAGACTGCGGGAAGCGACTTTGGTTTATACTATGTAGTGATTACAGCATGTCAAATAATTGTGTGCACAAATGTGCATTGTGCTGTCCACAAATGGTTTTACATAGGTAAATTTAAATATAAATTCGGCTTAAAGACAGTTGAGGTCGTAAATATTTGGCATTCGTGATTATTATTCTTATTTTAGTGATTTTCCCTGCGCGGCCGTGCGTAACGGCTTACAACAGACTCGCACATTTATTATGACTGAACTGTAAATCTTATTCGAAGATTCTGAAATGAAAATGACTACACCCTTAAAACAAAACAAATCATTATATACTTAAGTACATTATCCGTAAAATATGAAGAAAATCTTTCAGATATTCAAAATTATACTTAAGCAAAATTAGAAGCAATTCCAATAAATCACAAGACAAGCTGACCTGTAAAATTATAGTAATATTTCACAGGTGATTAAAAAAAAATGATATCATTATTCCAAATTATTATCCGGTGATTGGTAGCGTCATCTGTCATGGCGTCTGTACCAAATGCCAGCACCCCACGGCTCTATAAGCTGTGATGACGTAAGATAAATCATTTGACACCTCATTATATGGCGATGCGATTTCTAATTTAAATTATGAAATTATTACTCGTCTTATCCACTTTTGTTGTCATTCAACTGTTGCGAAGAAATCCAGAGCATATCGTGCCTTTTCGAATTCTTGTGCCAATGTCCCGTTGATGTATCCTACATTATTTGTACTGGGTATGGTAGGGTACAATGAGCTTAGGGTGCGACGAAACTTTACACTCGCCACGTATGTAGTAAAACTACTGCGTGGTGTAGCGTAGTCGTGCCAGTGGCCTGGACCAATCTACTAGCGAAAGCCCCTCTGACCCGGACAATCCGCATAGTAAACGAACTTCATGACCGGATAGATATATTTTCGTGCAATTTGAGTGAATTCGCAAAGGTTCTCTTAAATGTAGTTAGTTACACAAACTAAATGTGTTAAAAAGTATTTAATAAGATAAATTAATGTTATTAGTATTTATAGTATATTATTATTAGTAGTAAGTGTATTTAATGTATATAAGATATCTAAACTGTTAAGTATTATAGGTAAGTTGCCACACTATCGCATTAGGTTTAAGACCTGTAAAGATAGGTATAATGGTAAATAAATAAATAAATAAATTTATCATCGTGTGTTATAAGATGTAGTAACATTATGTCAAACAATGAAGTATTCGGTGCAAGAAGGACATTTACCAAAAAACTTGTTTTTTTTTATGGATTAAGTTGGCAAACAAGCTAACGAGCCACCCGGTGTTAAGTAGTCATCGTCGCCCATGGACACCTGCAATACCAAAGGAGTTGCTGATGCTTTGCTGACCCTTAAGAGCCCCTACGGACTGCAGACTGCCAGAGCAGCAGCAACTGAGGGGAACTGGCGTTCGAGTTAAATCATATTTATTTCTGTAAATAGAGAATCATGATCTCTTTTAAAGTTACGATATAATCTATACTTATAATAAATCTGTAGAGAGGTCAATTCTGTACATGAAATATATTTCCAAAATAACTATCAGCGGGTGATTAGTGATCGATACTGACGCCAAAATTGCAATCAGTAAATTTTTTTTCTGTCTGTCTGTCTGTATGTTCGTTATAGAAACAAAAACCACTCGACGGATTTCAACGAAACTTGGTACAATTGTTCTTCATACTCCTGGGCAGGTTATAGTATACTTTTCATCACGCTACGGTCAATAGGAGCAGAGCAGTGAAGGGAAATGTTGGGAAAATGAGTGATTTATGAGAAAGGTTTCAAGCTATAAAACATCACGCTACAACCCTTAGGAACGGGGCAACGCAGGTGAAACCGCGGGCGAAGAACTAGGGAACAAAGTAACTATTCCACGCGGACGAAGTCGCTGGCAAAAGCTAGTAGTAAATAAATGTAGTATAAAAAGTAGTAATTTATAAGTGAGTTACAATTCAAGGCGATGTCTGATATGGCCGTTTGAAGAAAGAACCAGAGACCTTAGGGAATACCAATCCCACATTCACAGATTCCCCTAAAACCTCACAAATTCACAAACTTTACCTCTTTATAATATTGGTATAGTTATATCAATCTCACGACTAGAATAGACTGCCTCATTAGTCTAGTGGTCCCAAGTGCGACTGCTACACTAGAGGTCCTGGGTTCGATCCCCAGGTCGAGCAAAGTGTTGTTGGGCTTTTCTATGAAATGTTCATTAGCAGTTCGGAGTCTGGATTTGTGCCCGGTTAATGGCTATAGGCTCGCCCCCTATAACATGGGACCTAAACATACCGGCGAACTGTGCGTGTACATTAAGTACACCTCTGCCTAACCCTTCGGGGAATACAGGCGTGATGGTATGTTATGTTATGTATGTTATCAATCTCACGATGAACTCATCATTTGCATATATGTTTAATGTTTATCAAAGCGATGATAGCTTATGTAACAAACATTGCCGACATTATTTGGAAGGTACAACTAGAATAAGACCTTTTGTATCTCTTGTATTTGAGATATAGATTTTTATGTAAGTATGTTTGTAACGAATTGGCTCAAAAAGTACTGGACCGATTTCAAAAATTCTTTTGCCGTTAGAAAGCTACATTATCACTGAGTAACATAGGCTATATAACATCACGCTACGCCTCTTAGGAACGGTGCAGCGCGGGTCGCTAGTTACTTATATAAATAAAGACATTTTAAAATCATTGGCAGTAGGGTCGCCCCCCGTTACAGTATACAAAACCCTTTACAGGCGTAAAGTATAGGCGTATCCTCAATTGGCTTGATGGTCTTCATTACCCTCTCAATCCTTGCCAATACAACCACCTACTTCTCCGGTATTTGCTGGCATACACTGGTGGTCATTCATCATAATCTCCGCTCACATTTCATGTTAAATTCGTTGTACTGTTTACTTTGGAATTGAATTCAGTCTGTTTTAGATGCATTCGGGATAGGATAGGGCTGTCTATTTTATCAATTGTCGTCGAATCGATTTTAACTTCAATCTCGACAGTGATTTTTTATTTTTTTATGGGATAGGGGGTAAACGAGCCGACGTATCGTCTGATGGTAAGCGATTACCGCCCATAGACACCCGCAACACCAGAGGAGTCACCAGTGCGTTGCTCGCCTTTTAAAAGGTGATTGGGCCTCCGGTAACTTCACTCTCTCGGCGAAACACAACGTAACCGTTGTTTGACGCCGGTTTTCTGTGAGGCCGTGGTATCACTCCGGTTGAGCCGGCCCATTCGTGCCGAAGCATGGCTCTCCCACGTTATAAAATTCTATATATTCGTTATAATATTCTTCTCAGCACGTGTGACTACATCGTCTTTTAAATCGCAAAATTCAAATTCATTTATTCACGTGAAACACGGTAATACAGATGGTCATATATTAAGTTAGGTACAGACATGTTTCGCCGAACTGGCATGCAAATGTCGACAAGCGAAGATAGTTGTCATAGTATATTAACCATATAATAATCTTTAAAATGTGTCAAGAATAGTCAACGATTTATAGTCATTTGAAAGTGATAGACTGCGTCACTTTTGATAATTTAAAAATTCCTTTACATTATAAAACCCGTTCATAATTAAAAAATTAAACAGTTTTGACTTAAATATTTGTATTGATAGGGATTCTCTGATGTCTATTGGAATTTTATTATACAATTTTACAGTCATTGTGAGACAGCTGTTTTGATACAGGGCCGTGTTTGGCATATGTGACAATACTAAGCGCTTACTATTTCTAACCGAACGTGGGTAGATCTCCTTTACAGTTGTAAAAAGGCGCTGGTGCTGTCTAACAAAAATACATGTTTCATAAATATATAAACTAGGACGCGCAACGTAGTCTTATCAGTATCACACTATTTCAATATCTATAAATCCAAGTTACACCACAAGGAACGCATTTCCACAACATTTATTCTACCTTCATGTTTCTTTATTGTTACATGCAATTTAGTTTCTTCAAGTTCATTAAGAATTCTTCCTCATTGTTGGCATTTTCAGGTCTTTTGTGAGGCTTGGCGGCGAGGGAAGCATTAGTTTCTTACTATGCGCTGGTGGAGTTCTCGTGAATAATTGCGTGAATAGTTCCTTCATCTATATCATGGTGGTAAGCAGGATACGGGTTTACTTCTTAAACACTTTAAAAACTATAGAATAACCTTGATTCAGCTTGCAGCACAAACTTAGTCCTCAACTTAACTCTTGTAATTGGTCGTGATGTTGATTGGGAGATTATTTTGTTTTGCTGAGTCAACATAACACCATCACCCCTGTATTCCTCGAACAATAGACAGAGGCGTACTAATGTACCACCACAGTTCGCTGGTATGTTTAGGTCCTTTGTAATAGGGGGCGGGTTTATTGCCATTAACCGGGCTAACACTAATCCAAACTCCGAGTTGCTACTGAGAATTCCATAGAATAACCCAATAACGCTTTTCTCGACTTAGCAATCGAAGCTAAGACCTCAATCGTGCGTAGGACCACGATACTTATGAGGCAGTTTAACTAGGATCACTATTGGCCAGAAATTGGTTGTCGAGGTCTGATGGTTTCGAGCTGTTGTGAGCTGACCAAGCTGTCAATACTTTGGTCGCCCTGAGAATCGAACCCAGCGTAGAAGTCGCACTTAAGACGACAAGAGGAAGATCTTATCAGTTTTAAGCGTAGAATAAAAACGAAAACACAGGTGATGTAAATAACACTCAAATTATACAGTTTAGTCAAGGAAAAATTCGATCCCGGGCAGTTTTCGAACCTGCGTCTTCTGGTTAGATACACCGGACGCTCTGATCTCTATCACCGCGAGTCCTACCTGCCAGATCGAAATTTGCCTTTTGTCCAAAATACTTCACTGGAAATAAAAGATTGGAAAATCGTTGTAAACTTGGTAATTTTATTAAAAATTGCATTCGCTTACATTTATTTCCAGTGAAGTATTTTGGACAAAATGCTAGCGTAGGAATCTAGATTAACGGTATCGGATTCCGAATAATAACACAATTTGAATAAATTGTGTTTGAATTACGAATGATTTCGGTATTACGTTTGTAAGAGAAATTCGGTCCGCGCGTACTCTTAAGGCGACGTTTACGACGTTTTACGTCAAATTATAATCTAGATTTCTGACAGCCCTGTCCCAACTGATAGTTTCAAAATATCGTCCGCTTCACCAGATGTTTTATTTCCATCTCGCATTCAACTCGACATTAAGAATGCTAAGATTTTAATAGTGGTTTATAATTTACGATCATATGATTCTTTCCACATGATTTATTGCTGCTTATTTATTATTTTTTCGTCTTCAGCTAAGATGACAGATGCTGTATCTAAGATTGTTTTCAAAGTTAGATTGTTGTAATTCAGACAAATTGTCCATTGTCCTTTTATTGTTGGTAATACAACAGCGCGTATCTTCTCGAATACATTTGGGTTCTCTAGCGGGTTTATGCAGTGTTTTATATAATTTCCATGACTTTATTTCCTTGGAAAAGGTCAGGTATTGTTACCTGATCAAAATAGTTTCAAACAATAACATTATTGAGTGAGTTTACTTTGAAATGATAAAATGAATTTATATTTAATTATGAAAGTAAATCTTTAGAGACAATGATTTTAGTTTATTTTTAGCTTGATGACGCTTTTCATATATTTTGAATCTGTTTAGATATAGTTAATGTAATTTCGCCATATGAAGCGATTATGTGTCTAATTAATTTATTTCTTGATTTTTTTAAAAAAAGGTTACTAGCAATGTGCGTCACACATTACTAGTATTCTTGTTAACCCCTCGTGCTAAGCTAAATGATTGTGTTACGAGTGGGTTCACGTCGGTAGTGCAATGGGTGGGTTTCGAACCGACAACCACAAGATCGCCAGTCCGACGCCCTAGCCATTAGGCTACCGCCGCTTCAAATTTAATTCGTCGTTATTTACTCTAAGCAGACGTGATAATATTATTTGCCTCTATCTCTTTACACCTCTGCTGAATCTTTTGGATATACGAGCTTAATGATATTGTTATTTAGTATGCATGCATCCGTGTCTCATCTCGCAAACTCATAATTTACATAATAATAAGAAGGTTGAGGAAATATTTCAAGCGCGAAAAAAAATTTAATCCCTTGTACAGAACCAACGCTCACGTCTCTTTGTTTTGTTCCATCACTTCTTACTTACATTATCCTGGATGATGTGTCAAATCTACTCTGCGTAGTGGCATGATTTATGACGGCTATTTCTTTCCAAGATTTTCGTTGAAGATATCATTATATTGTATGCTGGAGCAGTTTGTTTGCTGTGACATATTCGTTAATCCATACTAATATTATAAATGGGAAAGTATCTGTTGGTGTGTTACGTTGTCACGTCTAAACAGCTGAAATAAGTTTGATGAATTTTGGTATATAGATAGATTGGATCTTGGAGAAGGACTTAGGCTTATCTTTTGTCTTGAAAAGTTCTTAGGGATGCGAGTGGAACCGCGGGAAACAATCGGTAGAAATTATTTAAAAATTAACTTATAAACAAGTCTTCAAAAACAAAAAATAATATTATGTGCGGAATAGTTTCGGAAGTCGGTAGTGAAATCAAAAGATCCGATCAAATGAAAGGCACCAACTTCCGAAACCGTTTCGCACGTAACATTATTTTTTTATGTACTTGAAGGCGGTTGACCTTTTCTTAAAAGTTTTTTTTTATGGGTTAGGAGGGCAAACGAGCAGACGGATCGCCTGATGGTAAGCGATAACCGCCGCCCATGGACACCAGTGAGTGAGGTTACCGGAGGCCCAATCCCCTTTTAAAAGGTCGGCAACGCACTCGTGACTCCTCTAGTGTTGTACTAGAGGAGTCACGAGTGCGTTGCCGACCTTTTAAAAGGGGATTGGGCCTCCGGTAACTTCACTCTCTCGGCGAAACACAACGTAACCGTTGTTTAACGCCGGTTTTCTGTGAGGCCGTGGTATCACTCCGGTCGAGCCGGCCCATTCGTGCCGAAGCATGGCTCTCCCACGTAATTATTCCAGCATTTTAGGAGCGAGTAAAATTTTTACGTGTTCCTAGACGATGTTATCATTTTATCATTTACTCGGTTGTTACGCGTTATTTCTAATTTTTGTGATCAGATCTTGACCAAATTTTTATGGGACCACGATCAGCCACCACCACGATCAAAAAAAGAATCATCAAAATCGGTTCATAATTGACGGAATAAAGTATTTAACACTTACATTATAATTTCTAGGTAAAAAAAAATGGCAGTGGTATTTTATGTTATTAAAATACTTTGTTTCGTATCTTTTCTATATTTTTTTTTTGCATTTTCCATGTTTAGGTTATAATATATAGGTATAAAGTTATTTTAGTGAAGGGAAAATTCGATTGCGGGCAGGATTCGAACATGCATCTTCCGGTTTATATATATAAATTCAGTATTTTAAGGCAAATTTCGAGCTGGGGTGGTGGGACTCACAGTGGCTTAGTGGTCATAGTTCCTGGTGTATTCATCCACAAGATGTAGGTTCGGATCCTGCCCGCAGTCGACTTTTTTTTTCTAAAATACATATTAAGTATAACATCGTTTCGTTTCTGATTAACGTTATAATCTACACAACTGAACGGTCTGTCTGTCTGTCCATCGTCCGTTAAACGTGATTGAGTGTTCATACCTTTTGCAATGTAACATCTAGTGATGAGTAATATCCATTTGTTATTTTGGCTCAGTTCAACGAAAGTTATTTTAGTAAGTTTATTGACAAAATATTGTCTTGAGTGAAGTGAATGAGTGGTCGTCTCCTGCTGTTTTAAAAGAAACATAAATATGTACACCTGCAGTTCACGCGGGAATCCCCGAAGTGTTAGGCAGAGGCGTACTAATGTACACCCACAGTTCGCCGTATTTTTAGGTCCCAACCGGGCACAAATCCCAAACTACGAGCTGCTACTCATAATTTCATAGAAAAACTCAATAACACTTTGCTCGACCTGGGAATCGGTCGGTCTTCGAGTCTAACACATGATAATGTATCTACAGTACGACCGAGCTACTACCGATGTTATAGAAAATCCCAATAATATTTTGATCAACCTTCGACTCAAACGCAGGACCTGACTAGCGTTAAAAAAAGCAGGAAGAATTCCCGATTCTCTTTCTAATTCCGTTGTTTTTCTTTGCATTTGCAACGCTAGCCACATATGTGTCCACTATAAAGCATTCTAATCTACACTAATATTATAAAGAGGTAAAGTTTGTGAGGTTGTAGGGGGTAATCTCTGCATCTACTGAACCGATTTTGAAAATATTTTTTGTTGTTGGATAGTCCATTTATCGAGGAATATTATAGGCTATATAATATTATGCTCTTAGGAACGCAGCAGCGCGGGTGAAACCGTGAGCGGATAGCTAGTGTAACTAACATATGAAAATTATGTAGGATTTGCAAAAATGACCATGAAACAAATTGCAAATAATCGCAATTAACCAAGGGATAATCCCACGGATTAAAATTCTCAACTGATAACGTCGTCAAAATATCATTAAGTTGCATTACATCGCGTGATAAAAGGATTTAAAAGAAATGAATTATTATCTTATTGAACTGAGGCCTATTGTAAATAAATAGGCTCGCGTTTGTCGCGGGAAGTTCGTCATTACGTTCATAATACCGGCCTAACACGATATTCCGTCACGAAGGGTATTTGAAAGAAAGCCCTTACTAGTTCTATGCTCCAGAACTTCCGTTTATATGAATTCATATTGTGGCGAGATGTACTGATACAAATCTAGGCACTGATACATATCTGGCCTTTTGTAATTTGTGAGGTGGTAAATTTTTGGGGACATTTATTTTGTATCTTTGTATTCTTTTTTTGCATTTTCCATGCTAAGATTATAAAGTTATTTTAGTGAAGGGAAAATTCGATCGAGGCCAACGTCACCTTAAGACGTTAATTCAGAATGCGAAGGCATATTTCGATCTGGCGAGTGGAACTCGCGGTGGCGTATAGGTCAGAATGTCTGGTGTATCTAACCAGAAGACGGCAGATTCGAATCCTGCCCGCGATGGAATTTTTCCTTCACTAAAATAAATTTATTTTGTTTGTCCACAATAACCTTTGATGTTCCACGGAGACATCTTGTAGACTTATTTTGTTAAATTTATTAGTGATATCTATATGTAGACCAAAATAGCGTGATTGTTACCACTTACAATTCTTTGCCATATTTTCGCTCACAAATTGACAGACAGACTTGTCGACAATAAGTACTGTTCACGTATCAATACTCGTAGTAAATCGGATTTAAAGATCACACAGAATTTTGCCAGTGTTTACCTATTTCTTTACTTGCTTTGAGTATATTTTTAGCTCCTTACTCAAATAGAAGATTCTGTGTAAGGGTGTTGAATTTCGGATCAACCAATATAGTGTCTTCTTTATTTTAACCTACTATTACTATTATGCCTTTAAAGGTTAGGCAGACATATACTACACAGTTCTTTGGTGTGTTCTTAGATCCCCTGTTATCTGTAGTATAGAGCAAACATGTTCCACTAACAGCAAAACTTAGGGCTGCTTTCGAGACATTTAAATTGAAACACATTAACACTGATGGACCTGGGAATCCAACCTAGGACACCACTAGACTAATGAGGCTTTTTATGTAAGAGCTGGTTTACTTAGGATAATCTTCAGCCATACACGAGTATCGCGTATCACGTTAGCAATTTGAAGATAAGGTATAACATACTATTTTTATTGGCTAACTGCTTCGTTAGTCTTAAGGTCCCAAGCGCGACTGCCACGCTAAAGGTCCTGGGTTAGATTTCCTGGTCGAAGAAAGTGTTATTTGGGTTTTTCTACGAAATTCTCAGTCGCAGCTCGGAGTTTGGAATTTATGTTTTTTTTAAGTTCTTGGTAGGCATACGCTTGACCGCCAGTTCGCCTGATGTTAAGCGATACTGCGATCTACGACGGAGCGCGCTTGCCTAGAAGAAACCGATTTACTCGTGATTTAAAGATACCTAGATTAGAGATATCGGGAAGACCCACTCGGGAAGCGTATTCCACATTTCAATGGTACGCATGATAAAAGTAGACTTAAAGCGTTTCGTTTGGGTTTATAGAGTTGTAGTTTCTCATTCAGACCTTTCCTCCGTCTTGAATTAAAACGATACAAAAATAATTATCATGTCAGTAGCATTAGCTATCATATCGTCAACCTTGGTTTCTCTAACAACGGTATCGATTAAACAGTTTCGGGACACATTGATTGAATTATTTATTTGATTGTTTGATTAATAAGTTGGTTCCACCGTCTCTATTAAATTAATGTTGTTTGAGTTTTTGTGCGTTACCGAAAAGTATTTGGGGTCGGATGATTAATGAACAATAGTATTTACAAATAATTGCTGAAAGTCAGCTTCATTGCGGTCGGGAACGTAAGTTGACGGTGAAATTGATGTAATATAAATTCTAAGGAAAACTTTGTCTTCTACAGTTTGGACGAAATACCTTTCGGAGTCTGAAGTTAGCCTTTTGGACGGTAAAATCACATATAAGTGCTTTCGTGCAAAAATACTGCAATTATTAACGACTATACTTATGAATACGAAACATTAATGAATCCAATTGTGTTAACATTGAGATTTTTTATTAAAACTAGCGACACATGTATAGCTCAATCTGCGTAAATTTTCCCAACTGTTCCGGTCGATTAAAAAAAGCTCTTGAACTGACTATAATGAACTCAACAAAATGAGAATTTGGTGCAGTCGTTCGGATCACTTGCGTATAAATAGAGACACGCAAAGTTATATTAAACACCTGAGGTGTTCCCACTGCGCTATGACACGGGGATCTTCAAACGGCGCGTATACGGGGTTCTTAAGGGCCGGCAATGCATCAGCAACTCCTCTGGTGTTGCAGGTGTCCACGGGCGACGATGACTACTTACCATCAGGTGGCTCGTCTGCTCGTTTGCCGACGTCTAAATCGTCTGAATCTGAATTGTATACCTACTAACTGCACATTGTATGTGCCGCGTATTTGCTCGCGTGGAAATTTAACAGAATCTTAAAATAATGTGCATAAATAGATCAGGCATTACTACGATACAAGAGAAGTATATTAAGACAGGTAGGGCAAAATGGAATTGAATAACTCACAATTGGAGCTGCCCGACTAGTGAAGTACCTCCACCTTGCAGAAAATCGTAGCCAAATCACATAGCTCCGTGCGGTGTTGTGTTCCTAACGATGAGCAAGGTCGCCAGAGCTCCGCGAGGAGGCGTTGTGTTGGCTGAGGGGGGGGGGGACCGGTGGTGTTTTGTTATCGCTGCTGTCATGCATGGCAGCATGTATGTAACCGGCCCAATTATTCCCCCTTAATTTACAGGGTTGGTAGCGCGCCAGGGATACCCCTGGTGTTTCAAACGTCCGTAGGCTACGGTAACCGCTTACCATCAAGCCTGAGTGGTATAAAAAAAAGTCTAGGGCGGGGTAAGGTTGGACAAAAATCTCCATACGAACAATAATATGATTAAAGTGCCATCCACTACCGAATGACATGCACGAAGGTAAGCATTATAATGTTCTGTTTTACGACAGCACCATTAGGTAAGAGCTGATGTTTAGTCTCCACCCTAAAATGATAACTTGGCGTTTAGGAATGACGTCAGAGCCTAAGTGTTATGAATATAATCCTCAACAGATTACGAAATGGAGTACCTAATGGATATTTTTGACTTGATAAATACATCTAGGTAGGTATATATTTATTTTATTGGGAGCAAATTTCTTTGTTTGTTGTCGAGGATATTTCTGGTGTAAAATAAAGGATAATAACTGCCAAGACTGCTACGCTAGAGGTCCTGAGCTCGGTACCCAATGAGCAAGTAGTGTTATTAGGTTTTTCTATGAAATTCTTAGTAGCCGGTAGGAATTTGGATTTGTGCCCGATTAATCACAATAGGCTCACTATAACATGGGACCAAGGGCCGTATTATAACGTGTTAACGCGATCATTTTTAAGTTGTAAGAAAGAGATGAGGCTATTTAATTTGAAGAGCGGCATCTGTTTCTCACAACCTAAAAATGATCGTGTTAACACGTTGTAATACGGCCCCTGAACATATCGTTGAACTGCGTGTGTACAGAAGTACATCTTTTTCTAACTCTTCGAAGTATACAGGTGTGATGGTATATTATGTTACAAAGAATTCTCTCTCTCTATCTATATTTGTGGGAAGTAATTTCTGGTTACCATTTGGTTGCTTTGGACTATTTGAAGAATATAATGGCGGTCAGGGAGTCGTTGGGGGCTTATAGCAGGTCCTTGTGGAAGTCTTTAAGAGAGGCCTTTGTTCAGCAGTGGTTTCACTGATTTAGCGACTATTAGACTATGCAAAAGCTCAAGTACTGTACAAGGGGTACAGAGACGATAAGATCTTTATTTTTTCCAAAATAGGTAAGTATACCTATTACTAAGGTTGAAATCCGTCCAGGATTCTCTGGATTTGTCCTAGTTTAGAGGGCGTCCGGAGAGCATTCGGGTGGTGTTTTATTTATAGTTTAACCCGAACTACGAAAAGAAATAGTTTCCAGACCACCAATCGCCAGGAGGCGACACATGCGCATCGAATCACGAGCCCGTCCATGTCTGGGTCCTCCTGAGCTCCTAAATCCGGGGTTTTCACACTTGTCTAATTTACTTATGAACAACAGTGACCTTGAATGCAGAATGACGACAACAACGAAACATTGTAAAGGAAGTAAGGGTTGCCAAAACAGGCAACTTGATGTAAGATGTTTCTACGGAAGGGATAATACCCTGTCCCTCAGTCACCCATCCTTCCGACCGGCTATGGTATTTTGCACGCTAATCGCTAAATGTCACGCGATTCGGACTGTATAGGACAGTAATATCCGAAACAATGTGTTATTAAGGCTCTGCTCGCTTATAAACCTCAACATACATACATATACTCACTCCTTTCTTCCACAGGGGTAGGCAGAAACTATAAGCCGCCTCTTGTTACAGTCTTGCTTCTCCCACATTGATACATCTTCTCATACATACGCGCCAGGTGTGAGTACTATGCACCTGACCTTTTTGAAGTATCTCACCAATAAGATCGGCGTATGTCCTTCTAGGCGACGTCTTCCGACGCTGCCGCTGACATTCGCCTTATAAATTCCTTTCATTAATCGTCTTTTCGTCTTATCATTAACCCATTGACTTTCTCCATCTTCTTTTCCTGCCTCATTAGGCTAGTGGTCCTAAGCGCGATTGCTACGCTAGAGGTCCCAAGTCGAGCAGTGTTATAGCTTCTTTTTTTTTAAATGTCCGTAACAACTGGGAATTTGAATTTGTGCCTGGTAATAGTAATACGTTGGCCCCCCATATATGACCTAGACATACCTACTGGTGCTACTGTGGGTGTAGAGTTATACACCTCAGCTTAACCCTTCTGGAAATACAGGCGTGATGAGGCACAGGCCTCACCCTCAGATTTCCAAGGGTTAGATTAGTAAAAGTCCGTCATACCCTACCGTTTACCCTGGCGGGACTACTATGCGATTTTTCCGCATATAAATGGGAGAAATTAGTCTGCCATACTGGCACTATATGGGTAGGAATACACCACTATCGAGAAAATTTCTTCATCTTTCCTCACAATGTTGTCCTTAACCGTTCAATCGAGTTGTAATTAATTATTTTTGGAACAGTTGAAAATGTATGTCGTACTTAATAGTCTCTGATCATAAATAGAGTTCAGAAAAACTTTTAATCGATTGACAAGCTTTCAAGCTTTGTAATTATTTATTGGAGCGTCTATAAAGTTTCTTGCCGGTTGTTAAAAGACACTTCTTGGAAGCATTTATCTTTTCAATAGATGTCACTAACGTCACCTTAAGATGTACATTGCGAAAGTGAAGGCAAATTTCGACCTGACGGGTGGTACTCGCGGTGACCTAGTTGATCATAGCATCTTGTTTTCGATTATTCAAAATCATAAATTATTTTATGATAATCCAGACTGCCTCATTAGTCTAGTGGTCCCAAGCGCGACTGCTACACTAGAGGTCCTGGGTTCGATCCCCAGGTCGAGCAAAGTGTTATTGGGTTTTTCTATGATTCTCAGTAGCAGCTCGGAATCTGGATTTGTGCCCGGTGAAGGGCTAAACATATAACATGGGACCTAAACATACCGCTGAACTGTGGGTGTACATTAAGTACGCCTCTGCCTAACCCTTCGGGGAATACAAGCGTGATGGTATGTTTTATGTTATGTTATAAATTATTTTTGAAATTAACATTCACGGCTTTAGATTAGCTGTATTTAGTTGTTTCTAAAATTCAGTTACCAGTAAGCGAAGCAACATTGTATATATTTCATTGCAATTCCGTCCCTACTACTGACGTACAAAAGGTGCAAAACGTCCTAAAGATCTAGAAGACGATTTGATCGCAATACAAAATAAACAACCAATCTCAAATGACTATTTATACAAACATTCGCTGCCCACGCGACGCATATGCTTTGATTTGAGACATCATAATTACACGTTAGTATCGCTAGATGTCACTGTTCAACTGTATTAATCTTGCTATCATTATTTATATGTAAGTGAAATGGTTTGTCCATTTGTCCACACGTCTGTTATGATTTGGCAGAGCGCATTGTGATAGGGAAAGGAACTGTCTTGGAAAGGAAATGGTGGTATTTAATTAAGTTATGTTGAGATTTCTTGCATCCTAAGATAATAAAAAATAATAGAGTTCAATTTAAGATATCGTAGTCTTTTATTTTTGAAATCAATACAAACGTATCTGCTAGGTATTGTCAATTCTGGGAAGCAAAAACCAGAATTGATTTCAATTATTTTATTGTATTAAGAGTTCGGCGGACCGAATTTTTCATACAAACGTATATCAAAAGTAATTGTAATTCAAATACAATTTCATAATCATAATCATTTAATCTGCATTCATGTTGTTGACATAATGGTGGTATCATATTGGATGGTATCAAACATGAACCCTGTTAGGGCACAACAGTATTTTTAGTAGGTACTTAAATATTAAATATTAGTCTTAATTACTTAACACTATTTTACATATCTATTTAATATAACAATCTCTTAATTAGTAATTTTGCTGAATGTTGGTTTGTACATCTTATAATCTAAATGTTAATATATTATATTATCATATAAATATTAATTATACTGTATATAAATTTTTGTATTGTATGTATTTATCAACGTATTAAATATTATTATATTAATTATACTATTTATAAGTTATGTATTGTAAATGTTTATCAATGTATTATATCAATCATGTATTATATGTATTCATTTATATTTTATATTATTAATAATGTATGTTATTACCATTTTATATTTGATTAGATATTATAGTTTTTATTTTTACTTTTCAGTTAGGAATTCTTTTAGGCTATAATAGCATTTTGATGTTAAATGTCTCTGTAGTTCCATGGAAAATTTATTTTCGTATTCAATATTTTTTATTTTCTCTGGAATTTTATTGTATATTTTTACACACATACCCAATGGTCCTGAATGAAATATAGCTAGTTTAGAGCTCGGTAGAGCTAGTTTATTGGGGTAGCGTAGGTCACGTCGTTGCGGGCGTTGATCTTTTGCTAATGGGAATAATGTGGGGTGATGGTATACAAATTTACAAATTTCTAAAATATAAATGCCGGCTACGGTGAGAAGTTTGTATTGAATAAAGTAGTATTTAATCAAACTGTGTTATTATTCGGATTCAGATACCGTTAATCTAGGTTCCTACTCTACCATTTCGACAAAAATACATCACCATGAAATAAATGTAAGCGAATTTAATTCTTGCTAACTTTACCAAGTTTGGAACGAATTTCCGGCCGTTTATTTCCTTTTCCAGTAAAGTAATAATAGACGAATTGGTACGGTAGGAACTTAGATTAACGGTATCCAAATCCGAATAATGACACAATTTCATAAAATTGTGTTTGGATTACGATTTATTTTTGTATTACGTTTTTGTGGGCAATTGAAACTCCGCCGGACCCTTGATAATATTCATTTCTAAAGTACCTAAGTCACGTCTCGAAAGTCGGTTTAATTATCGTCCTAGAAAAAATGTTGTAAGTTTCTGTTTCTCAAAGTTTAGGTAAGTAGATTAGCACTACCTATTTCAATCACTGGTTATATTTTTTTCGGTCTCCCAAGTATAATGTCTGTCAAATACGTCATTATTTGCTTCAACATAAAGTTATTCGTTTAACAACGCGAGCGAAACCGCGGTAACATCTAGTGTTTCATATAAAATTGAGCGGTAATATTCTCTATAGCCTCTACTAATTGGCGGTAAATGCTTTTACGGTCCTTTTACATAATGAAAGTAGGTTTCGATAAGTAATTTTCAATCTGGTTTGTTCATGTAAGGTTTCATGGTAGGGTTTCTGTTACTGAAAATATGTTATTTTGTTAGCTCTGTTAAAAGGTTTTGAAGGCGATTATTGGTGTTGCTTGAAATCTTGTTTAATAACAGCTTTGAATTTGAATTTTGTTTTATTTTATTTAATAGTAAAGGAAAAAAATTCAATCGCGGGCAGGATTTGAATTTTTTTCCTTTACTATTAAATAACTTAATAATCTTAGCATGGAAAATGCAAAAAAATCACAAAAAGATATTTTGTTTTATTTGTTAATTATTTGATGGGGATTTTGGAAATACAGACTTTTTATTGGTCTATAAGATTTTTTTTTTCTTTAGGATTTGGTATATAATCTGTGGACTATAACAAGACATTGGATCTTTCACTAGCCCCTTTTACATAGGACCAAACATACCGTCGAACTGTGGATGTACATAAGTACACTTATGCCTAACCTTTCGGGTAATATTGGCGTGATGGTATGTATGTTAAATGGATCTTACAGATACCACAATTTAAGCGGTTAAAATCGCGATTTACTGAGTATTGCTCATTAATACAAAAAAAAAACGAATATCCGACTTTCCCGGTGGACTTAAAAAAAATCTTCTAGAAGATACAAATCGCTAGAACCGTTCTCAAGTGATGATCCTACATAAGTACATGCGGCTATTGATTTATAATCTTATAGACGGGCTTTTTTCTACCAGACCCTTTTACTATGGACCCAACCTTGAATTCACGAAAAAAAAAAACAGCTGTTCCACACATTTTGTCGAGTTCATTTTCCTAACATAGTAGGCATTAAATGATTTTATTTTGGGAAAAGAATCGACTTAGTCTAGTCTTGTTATTTACCGTAATAATTCTATATATGATTTTTTTCGCCCGAATCAGTGCTAAAATTTCTTTAAAGTTCAGATTTTTTTCAATTTCTTACACTTAAAATTTTACACATCTTTTACAGTACATTATGAAAGATATATTGGCATATCCTTGACACTTTTATTACCACAGACGGTATATTTACGATTCCCTACCATGTCAAATGATCCTGAATTCAGTCGAAAAATTAATTTCCATAAAACGATCACAGAAAATTTGCTTTGATATCCAAACGGAATGCTTGATGCGAATTTACATAAATATCTCTCCGTAAAAAGACCAATGAAGGAGTGACTAATTCTCCTCTGAGTTACTCCCGGTTAAGACGCGTTCACATTTGGGAGAGTTTGTGTGCCAGTGGGATATAGCAAAATAGCTGGAACTTGATATCACATAGTGATAGTAAGAAGCCAAAAAATACCTCAATGCCATTTTATCCTTCGGATCATCTTATGGATAAACTGGTATTTAGGGTTTTGGTACTGGTATTATCCTGCAACAAATGCAATACCTGGGTAATACATCGGTATTAACACTGCACGATCATATTATCATATCGGCCTATTGCCGTCCACTGCTGAACGTAGGCCTCCCCCAAAGAGCGCCAACCATCCCGGTCTTGGGCAGATCTCATCCATCTGCTGCCAGCCACTTTCTTCAAATCGGTCCATCGTGTCGAAGGGCGTGAACACTACACTTGCCCAAACACGGTCTAACACTTCTCTGCTCCATCGATCGTCTGCAAACATGGCCAGCCAACTTCCACTTCAGCGTATTTATTCTTCGCGCAATGTCAGTGACTTTAGTTCTTTGGCGAATGAATTCGTTGCGAATTCTATCCACCAAAGACACTCCAAGCATTGCTCTCTCCATTGCACGCTGCAGCAACCTTGAATTTGTGGACCTGTCCCGTGGTGAGTGTCCACGTTTCACTGCACACAATAAACAAAGTAATAGGTGAGATTAGAAGCTGCAGAAGAAAATTTATTCAACCAAAGCTTTCTCAATTAATTAGGCATCGTTTTTTATTTTATTCAAAAACTTTGAATAGTTTTTCTTTCTTTCTTTCTTTCTATTCATTCGTTACTCAACCAATGTAAACGCTCTCCAACAAGTATTTTGTTTGCAGATGAAAGGTAAGTTTGTATAGTAACGTTAGTCACCGGTGACAGTAATTTTGTCCTTAAAATATATGTGTGCGATGTTATTTTGTACTTTCTGATCTGCATTTAGTTGCCAGTGGTACCGGGTATATTTGTATCTCTTTGAATCTGTAAGCAAATTGACATTGAAAGAGAAATGTTTGGTTTGCAAGTTTATTATGGATTTGAGTACTCGAGAATTGTTCAGATTTATTTGTTTACTCGTGTATGCCAGAGAATTCTTGCGTATTATGTTTAATGTAGATATAAAGTGATTCTCTTCATTCATTTTAATCACGGGAATGGCTGAATCGATTTTAGTGTGTCATTCTGTTAGTGGCGGTTCAGTAGGTTAATGATTTCACATAACACCATCACGCCTGTATTCCCGAAGGGTTACGCAGAGGTGTACTAATGTAAACCGGAATGTTTAGGTCCTATGTATATAATAGGGCTAGGGAATTCGAGCTGCTACTGAGAATTTCGTAGAGAAACCCAATAATACTTTGCTCGACTAGGGAATCGAACCTAGGACCTTTAGCATAGCAGTTCCGCTTTTTTATGGGATAGGGAGACAAACGAGCAGATGGATCGCCTGATGGTAAGCGATTACTGCCGCCACCAGTGAAGTCACAAGTACGTTGCCCGCCTTTAAAAAGGGGATTGGGCCTCCTGTAACCTCACTCACTCGGTGAAACACAACGTAAGAGTTGTTTGACGCCTGTTTTCTGTGAGGCCGTTGTATAACTCCGGTCGAGCAGGCCCATTCGTGCCGAAGCATGGCTCTCCCACGTGAAAAATCGCTTAGGACCACTAGACTAAAGTGGTAGTTAATATCTCAATGAATCACTTGAATTTGTACTAAACTATGTAAATTGGAAAGTGGTTGCGAAACGCATTTGTAATCAAACAGCATTGCCGAACAGATAGCGCTATGAATGATGCAAATTGAGTGTTTACTATGTTGGTATTAAGTACTTCATCTTTTGTTAATTGGTAGGGACTGGATTGTAGTTCAGTGAAAAGTAAAGCCCATCCGGTCATTCGTTTGCTTCACAGTTCATATTTATTATTTATACATAATATTATTTATCGTGATGTAACTAGCGACCCACCCGATTTCACACACGCTGCTCCGATCCTAAGAGGCTTAGCAGGATGTTATATAGCCTTCCTTAATAAATGGACTATCAATCACAAAAGGAAGAACCAGTAGTTCCTGAGTTTATTAGCGCGTTTAACCAAACAAGCAAACTCTTCGGCTTTATAATATTATTATCATAATATTATACTTTAGATAGATTAGTCAGTCAGTCAGGTGGAAGTAGAAGGCAATGCTGATTGACGATGTTCCCTTGAATGACGTAATACCGAAATAAATCGTAATTCAAACGCAATTTAATCAAATTGTGTTATTATTCGGATTCCGGTACCGTTAATCAAGTTTCTTACGCTACAATTTTGTCCAAAATACTTCAATAGAAATAATTTAAGCAAATGCAATTTTTGTTAAAATTACCAAGTTTTGAAAGATTTTCCAATCTTTGATGTCCAGTAAAGTATTACCTAGTAAACGAAACGTAGGAAACCTAGATCGACGGTATCCGGATCCGAATAATAACATAATTTGATAGAATATTGACTAGATTACGATTTATTTTGTTATTACGTTTTTGTGGGAAATTCAGGCTCCGCCGGACACTGGAAAAAATTCCGCACCTCAAACAAAAATTAAGACTCCATTTTATGTAACTTCAACGCCTCAGTAATTTACCAGATCGAAATGTGTTGCTGGGGAGTTTGTGGCGCCGCTTCTTTTTCCCAGTTAAAACTAGGAGGCGGTGAAGGGCGGGCATTTTGGGGGCATTCTATATTGTAAAAATGACCTTCAAAAATTACTGCCTAGTAGGATTAGTCTTGAATAAATGATTTTGACTTTTTCCGCCGTTGTATTCTTTGAGTTCTTTGATTGATATATATTTAGATAATAAAGATATGAACTCGTTCATTCACACTTACCATTTGTTTATTATGTACAATGGACTCAAAAATCATCTCATCACATACAATAAGACAAACAAATCATGAGAAAACTTGGACAACATTAATAATTGTGAGACAATTTGGTAGGCCAAATTAAATAAGGCTAAATTAAATTACTTGTCAACCTATCTACTGTTACTCCCCAAAGAAATAATTGTATTAAAAAAATATTCTATGCCGAAATTCCCATGACAGTTTAGGCTCACCGCACAATATTTATATAATTGTGTTATTTAAAAACAATTTTGTCTCACTATTTCTTTTTAAGAAATATGAGAAAATCAGAGAAAAGGCAATTCAGATCAGGTATCTTGTAAAAATATCTGACTATGTGGTAAGACCTCTTGGGTTCTGAGTGGCTGATGAAATATAGGCGTGATGGTATGTTATGTTATTCCTAAAGTTTGAAAGTTGATTTAATTAGGACCGTTATTACTTTGGTTAATGTCGGTTCAGCAGTCTTTAGATATTAGCTAAGAGAGTGAAAATTCAGTGTATAACGTTATTTTTTAGTAAAGGAAAAAAATCAATCGCGGGCAGGATTCGAACCTGCGTCTCCTGGTTGAATACACCACCACACCAGTCGTATAGGTTTACAATCTTACAATCTTAGCATGGAAAATGCAAAAAAATCACAAAAAGATAATCCAGTTTATTACAATTTTCAAGGTTTTTTTATGCTTTGTAATATTAATTACTACTAGCTTGTGCCAGCGGCTTTGTTCAGGTAGGATATCTACCTGTACACTAGATTTCATAAAAATCCGTCCAGTAGATCTTGAGTTATAAGCGGACATACAAACATCAGACAACAATTCTAAAAATTTCATTCAGATTCTGTCATTCACTTAGTCCCCTCCACTTATACAATTCCTCCCCCGTGTCGAACGGGTTAGAATACCATTCCTCACTGCCTTTAAGATAGGCATCCCGTAATAGGCGTGAAAATATCTGACTAGCTCGGTGCTAGGACGTCTTGGGGTTTGACTGAGGCGACCACCCTTACATCGGAGTCTGTTGTAAAGCTCCTTGGTCCTTCGACTTTTGTACGTAAGAGCCAGTTCCCCTCGGTTGCAGCGGCTCTGGCAGTCTCTTAAGGATCGGCAACGCATCAGCAACTCCTCTGGTGTTGCACGTGTCCATGAGCGACGATGACTACTTACCACCAGGTAGTTCGTCAGGTCGTGTGCCGAATTAATAAAAACAAAACGTTTTTTTTTAAATTATTTTGCAATTACAGACACGACTTTTCTACAGACTTATATGTATACATACTTAGATTGGCCCTCCGATATGGACACGAATGGCCACGCGGTTATAGCCAGTGTGCGCTCAGCCTTAGCAATAAAGTGTGTCAACAGTTTCGGCTATTACAGGGTCCCGTCACGCAAAATGTCACTATTCATAATGTGGTTATTTAAACTTGACGTTTTTGTTACAGGTATGTTTCGCTTTTTGAAGTATTGTGACATCATTCGGGCAGCGGTAAGCTGAAGAAGTTAAAAAAAATGTCGATGTCTATGACTTTAGATTTATATCGAAGTGTGAATCGCGAAGAAAAATAATTCATCAAGATAAGTGCCATAACATCGATAATTTTATTATTGTTTTTGTCTGTCATCTGTCATCTTATTTTAATCTTTTTTGTACATAAAACGATATTTATCTACTTTCTATTATTTTATAAGACAAACGTTAGTAGCTAACCTAAGTACTATGAACGAGTACATTACCTATATAATTATATAGTACTTAGGCTGAAAAAATGCTTAATTCAATGTCACCCTGCAGATGGCCAGACGTGATAATCGTATCTGCATATTACCTCAATATCAACTATTAGTTTTTTTACCTCTTGATTAGCGCAAAAAATACGCGAGTTATAAACCCATTAAATAGTGATTTATCTGCAACAAATTGTAATAACAAGCAATACCTTTTTTTTCCTTGTGAAAATCTTCATGGATGCCCAACGTTTCTCATAAAGAGAGACAGAGGGCTATGTTAGACTCCTACCGATGAAAAACACACGGCCATTCATAGCATTGTGGAGGGGGCTCCGAGATCTCGAATGATCGCATCGGTGGCCCACCTAAATTTTGCCTTTGGCACATTATAAAAATGCAGCTTGCTACTATCGAACGCCTCGAGTTTTTCTAAGCGTCAGCATTCCAAAAAGTATCCTCTGCTAGTGGTAAGCAATACCTTCTGATTTTTATGTACCTGAAGTTGAATCTCATTTGCTGGAATATGATCACAATGTTCCAGTTTAAGATGACATCTGTACAACTGACATTGTATAAGCGTTTTGTACATTGACGGCGAATGTCTCAGCAGATTTGCTTACCAATGATAGTTGTATGGACCTTGTGTCAAAATCCTATCTCTAGATAAGCAAATCTGAAGAAACCGTCTTATATTGGAAATGTATGGCCCGCTGTGTAGATATGTCTGTGAATTATTTTGTAATTTATTAAAAAGAGCTATTTTAGCTTCCCTGATTAAGGTAAGGTCTATTCGGATCGGTAAAAATGTTCAGATTGAATAAATCCACTTTTTAAGGCGCAGGAGTTGGCTTGGCTCGCGAAATTCAAAGTAATGTTTTTTTTCGTAATCTGGCATTTTATTACACATTGTGCAATTTCAGAAATAGTGTCTGCGTCAGTAACAATACCATATCCATAAATATGTCAGATACACAGTAATAAACTGTGTATCTGTCAAAATATTCAATTTTAGACTAACATGGCAATGTTAACGATTATTTTATTCATGAGCATTCGATTTTTGAATACCTATATTTGAATTTAGAATCCAGCACATTGCACAAACATCCGTCTGGTTGGATGCAAATAGCTAGCTATCAGTCAAAACTGTCAAGCGATGTCGTCGGTTGATTTATGTCTGTTCGAATGTAGTACCGACCTTACCCACTCTAACCTGCGAATGAACGTAATGCTATGGATTTTTTACCTAACTGCGTAAGCAAAACTAGGGTACCTATTAATTTCTGCGCATGTCTAGTAGATGTAGTGATAGAATAAGTAATTCGCCTCGGTTAGCTCTTAGAACTGATTGCCGTTAGGGCAAAAAGGTTTTTGAGTGGAAACCACACACCTGAAAATAGAGGACAGCTTCAGCAATAATTTTGTCCTTCCATATTTTGTGTTCAAAATATTTGTAGGGATTATAGGTCGCTAAAACCACAGACAGAGCTATTTGGAAAAAAGGAAGTTAGGCCTTTGCCCAGCAGTGGGAAGAAATGAGAACAAAATGCTAATAGTACAAATATGACTTTTTATTTGTTAAAATAAAAGCGCAATAGAGCCACCTTATGGTAAGGAGTCATTGCCGTCCAGGGACGCCTGTAACACCAAAAGACAAAAGAATTGCTGATGCTTTGTCGAGTCTAAAGAGTTACTTAGACTCACTAAAAGCACAGCATCCGAGGGGAATTGGCTCTTACGTGCAAAACATGCAGGCTTAATTAACAGAGTCGGCAACGCGCGAGTGATACACTTGGTGTTGCAAGCGTCTATACGGTACGGTAACTGCTTACCATCAGGCGGTCCGTATCCTTGTTTGTCACCTTAGTGGTATAAAAAAGTCGAAAGACCAAGGTGCTTAACTACAGACTCGGACGTAAGGGTGCGCGCCAGCCAGTGACACCCCAAGAGGTCTTACCACTGAGCAAATCTAGATTAGATATTTTACAGTTTGCAATTAGGCTCGCTCCCTATCACATGAGATCTAAACATACTGGCGAACTGTGGGTGTACTTACATTTAGTACATCTCTGTATTTCCCTTCAGGGAATACCGGCGTCATGGTGTGTACAGTCTGTATGTTTTTACTAGCTTCTGCCTGTGACCTTGGGTCACCGGTCTTTGGTGAATTGGGTCCGACATGGATAAAAAGTAGCCTATGTGTTATTCCAGACTATTATCTATCTCTGAGCCAAATTTCATCCAGATCCGTTTAGCCGTTCTGGCGAGAAAGTGTAACAAAAATCCAAAAACTTTCACGTTTATAATATTAGTAAAATCCTTACTGTAAGTACCCAAATCACAAAAATTCGCAAATTATTATGCAATATCAAAGCTTCCAATACGAAATCAGACATTACCTCTTCTTTATTCGTTTTCCATGAATCTAGATCAATCGTTTAACATCCAGGTCATTTGAACCAGTCTAGATAGGTACTTAATGTGGAACTGGTTCATGATGAACACCTGGTCGTATGTTAATACTGATATAAACTAGATGTAGGTACGATAAAACTTGTATAATTTGGAGGTTTGTTTCACTTTTTGGATTTCGATGTCTCAATATTTAAACCTGTTTTTTTTTAACTCAATTTTAATATATTACACAAAAGAGACACTCATATTACATATATTTTGCTAAGAAGCGGCGGTAGCCTAATGGCTAGGGCGTCGGACTTGCGATCATGTGGTTGCCGGTTCGAAACCCACCCATTGCACTACCGACGTGAACCCACTCGTAACACAAGCATTAAGCTTAGCACGAGGGGTTAACAAGAATACTAGTAATGTGCAAAAAAAAACAAAAAAAAACTGGGTTTTGATTAGATTAATAATCATGACGATTATTTTTATCTAGAAACTGTAAAACACTGGCAAATGCTGAAATTTCTAATTTTGTCCTTGCACAGACTGACTGCCTCATTAGTCTAGTAGTCCCAAGCACGACTGCTACGCTAGTTTCTGCTGGGTTCGATTTCCAGGGCAAGCAAAATTTTATGAGTTTTTCTATTAAGGATTAATTTCATAGAAAAAACAATAACATTTTAATAGCGATATTCAGCAGCAGCTTGAAGATTGGATTTGTGCCCGGTTAATGGCAATAGGCCAGGACACTTCAGCACTTTGATCAGTAAGATTTATTCATACATACCATCACGCCTGTCCTCCCCGAAGGGTTAGGCAGAGGCGTACTACTGTACACCCACAGTTCGCCTGGTATGTTTAGGTCCCATGTAATAGGGGGCGAGCCTATTGCCACTAACCGGGCACAAATCCAGACTCCGAGCTGCTACTGAGAATTTCATAGAAAAACTCAATAACACTTTGCTCGACCTGGGGATCGAACCCAGGACCTCTAGCGTAGCAGTCGCGCTTGGGACCACTAGACTAATGAGGCAGGCAGTAAGATTTATTCATTGTATAAAAAAAAATATTGCTACATACAATGTCTTGAGTGACTTTAGAACTCTCAGAAACGCCGTCAAGTCAACTCTTTACACCTAACAAATATCTTAACAAACTTAATACGACACCGCTATTTACTTGACAAATATCTTTTTGCTAATAACGGCTCAGCCTAAAAACGTAGGCAGCCTAATTTGGAAATTCCCTCGCCCGACGAGCTAAATAGATACCTAAACGTGTAGTTGTACTTGACAACGTGTCTTTCCTTTTAATTAAATACTATATAAGTAGGTTCTATGTGTTCAAGACGCAAATAAGGTACTGTAGGGATCGAATCTAATGGGAAAGCGCAGCTAATCAAACTTGGAAATTCAATCAATTCTGTTATTTATTATGGGGCAAAGCCCTAACTCTTATACACAAGTCTGTCAAGACTCTTCTCAGACTAGACAATTTTTACGTCAGTATAAAAATTCAAAATGATTCTTTAATCCTTTCCAACCAGCAACCCCACAATGATGTCGCCTCTTTGTAGCAATCTCTACAGTACCTATTCAATGGTATTTAGTCATATTTTCAACTGACTTCAAAAGGACATGGTTCTCAATTCGTCTGTACGTTTTTTATGTATTCTTACACGATTATTCTGTCAATTACATACCGATTTTCATGATTCGTTTTTTAATCGGTAGATCATACTTCAGAGGTGGTCCCATAAAAATTTGGTCAAGATCTGATCACAAAATTTAGAACAAAATGACAATAACACGTAACGACCGAGTAAATGATAACGTTGTCTAGGTATACGTAAAATTTTACTCGCTACTCAAAATGTTGGAATTAAATAACTTTTAAGTAAAAGTAAAACCATCTTCAAAATCATAAAAAATAATTTTATGTGCGAAACAGTTTCGGAAGTCGGTGGCGAAATCAAAAGATCCGATCAAACAAAGGCACCGACTTCCGAAACTGTTTCGCACATAACATTATTTTTTGTTTTTCAAGGTGGTTTTACTTTTTCTTATACGTTTTCTTAAAATTTGTTACAGACGCATCCGTAACAATGCATTTGCACGTTTATTTAACCCCCGACGAAAATGTGGGGTGTTATATGTTTGTACCACCCAAAGGAATGGAACGGTTTTGATTCAGTTTTTATGGTTTGAAAGGTGACTTGATCGAGAGTGTTCTTAGCTATGATTTAAGAAAATCTGGCCAACCGTTTGAAGATTATCAGCTCTTTTCTGGATCATGAAGGGATGCGAGCAACTTCCACAGGTCTGATCTATGAAATTTGGTATCGTGTTACTTCAGTGATATTGCAAGAACGTGGTAACCAGGTCTTAAAGCTAGGGGGGCTATTTAAATTTAAAATGTATTATTTTTAGCAAAAATCAATTTCATAAACAAGCTTTAAGAATTTTATTTAAAATCTCCTAAAGAATCTCACTTAGAACACAGAAACCATCTCAAAGCAATCTCCTGTCAGATATTAATGTTTGAAAATTATATGTTTCTATAGTACTACCGACTTTTAATATATTACAGATAATATTCTCCAAGAGAAACCAATTTCTTTGGTCGTAAAATCTTACAAATATTAAAATACAATAATAATATACAAATCTAGGTTTTCTCATGTGTAGCAAGCAGGTGCGATTCCAAACAGTGTTACCGTTGTGAATTTTTAGTTTTATATTACGACATGGCGCCGGCATTTCCTAGCTGACAACCTGTGTGAAAAACGTCAAAACACTCAGAAAATCATGATTTGTTTTTAATAAAATTTAAACATATTATCTAGTGTCTAATGAGCTGAACTGTGTCGTTTTGGCACAATTGGTTCTATTTTAACTATGTACTTAAATATTCTGCCCTCGTAATAGCAAATGCAGTAATCGTCATTTTTACGATTTACAGTTTTTGTCAAAAATGACATAATGGGTACTTTAAGCTACACGTAGGATATTTTTTTGTATGGCTAACAAATAATATGAATATTTAATCGGTTGAAGTAGAGATTAAAAAAAAAACCTCTTAAACGCGTTCTTCTTAAAACCGCCATTTTGCAAGTATTGCATTTGCTATAACGAGGGCAGTATTAATGTATTCGTTTTATTTAGGTATTTTTTGTGCCATTACGTTTTCCACAATATAGGATAATGTCTAAAAAAGGTCCATACTGCATTTGAGAAGACCAGTCTCATCTGATCTCAGTGATGTAGTTATTTTGTTATGTGTAAGTCGACCGTAATTGTACCGATATGATTCGGGAGTAGTAAAATATAAAGATATATACACATATTGTAAACAAAACAGCTTACGGATTCTATCGCGTCAGACTCACATGAATAAACCCGACGTTTCGGACCCTTTACAGCGTCCATGGTCCACAGCTCCCCCTAAGTGGAGGGGAGCTGTCAATAAATACACAAATACGCACAACTATTACATACATTACTACAAATACGTACAATACACATATACAAATACGACATCAAGACGTACACCTCAGTCTGCCCGTGACCATGGACGCTGTAAAGGGTCCGAAACGTCGGGATTATTAATGTGAGTTTGACGCGATAGAATCCGTAAGCTGTTTTGTTTACAATATGTCGAATATTTGCGTAAGTCTTAGTAATAAATATATATGTTACTGTAAAAGCCCGAACTACGGCAAATGCTAAGATTTACCAACTCTGACTGGTAAAAGTTCGAAATGTTCCACCATGGTTAGGTTGTTAAGTTTTTTTTTAAAAAAAAGCTTAAAACGCCATGCAAATGTTCCACCATGGTTTAAAAAAAAAACCTAACAACCTAACCTAACCATGGTGGAACATTTCGAACTTTTACCAGTCAGAGTTGGTAAATCTTAGCATTTGCCGTATTTCGGGCTTTTACAGTAACATATACACATAGTTTATTTGGAAACAAAACTATATATTTTTAACGTACTTGACGTATTTCTTCCAACTTCGCAAAGTTGGTGGCATGCCGTGCCAATTCCGAAATAATTAGCTGTTTTTTGCAACCCATTTTTTTCGCCAATTAGGTCTCGTGACATAATAGTCTTTTGCGTAATGTCTGCGTTCCTTAAATGATATTTCTAAGGTAAAATTAATTATTGCTGTTGGTATTTCCAACGTTTGATTTTATACGCGGACAAAGTGTACGGAGCGTCTAATGGTAAGCGTCAACTTTTCCTTTTTAATCATGATAGGCTTACACTTCATCGCCGGATCGCCTGATGTTAAGCGACAATGCGGTCTATAGACGCCAGCAACACCAGTGGCATCACTAGCGTGTTGTCATCTTGTGAACAGTAATGTCACTGGCTACATCGCTCTTAAAACAGGAATACATTATGTTAGCCCATTATTGCTTAGCGGCAGAGTTTACCACCCTAAATAGGGTTGCCAGGCCCAAAAATATAAAAGCCAGACACGGATTCATATTTAGCCGGACGGAATTCACCCTGAAAGCCTTATACACTGGTTTTTAAAAGAAAAAGTGAATTTGGTACTTTTATTTCTGTTGGTATTTATTACTCATATTCATTTGTCATGCGAGTATGCGTGAGTGCACAGTCCGGACTTGTAGGTATATATTTGGCCGGACACGGCTGTAAAAGCCGGACATCTGGCAAACCTAACCCTAGACAAACTCCAGCAACGGAATTTAACCCACTGAACTCTAGCCCTCATAACCTATACAAAGATTCAATCTAGTCTCAATTAAGTAAAAGTAAAAAAATGTGAAAGACTGACTCATCCTCTCACCTAGTAACGAGAAAAACCTTTTTGTCTAGAAGTACGTATTTGAAGGAATGTCTTCATAAATTTTCTGGCAAACAAAACTTGATTGAGCATGAGTCATTAGGCAGCGCTTGGCACTTGTCAAAGGAAGAAAAATCTATTGTATTTCGAGTTACGTTTGTAGTTAACTGCTAGGGTTGCTTTGCTATCCGTTAGTTTTTTCCAGGATCTGTCCTACTTTTTCGGCGTCCGGGGTACGTCTGGACTATCGCAGATATTCTGAAAAATAAAACGTAGTCTGTTATGTTATCATGGATTGTTTGCTGTGCGTTTACTGTTCTGGAGTTTGAGATATGAAGAGGACTTAGCTGGCAGTCTTCTTAAAACAAATTAAGGCGGATCGTTCAGCTGAGCCCGCGAAATTCAAATTTCAAGTGATTTTTCGCAGTTTGTACGTCTTTAATAAGTTCTGCATTCATGGTAATGGTAATTGCGACATTAACTATACAAAATTCACAATTTTTATCTAAAACCATTGCTTAAAAATCATTATTGTAGTTAAAAGTAGTGTAAAATGTCAATTTTGACCAATTACACAGATTGCGCCAAGTTTTTGGCTTGATAAGGATTTATTAGTAAAGGTTTTAGTTCTCAGTTGTGAACGTTGTATAGTTGATGTCGCAATTACAACTACCATGAATCTAGAACTTGTTATAGACCTACAAACTGCGACAAAGCACTTGAATTTTTATTTCGCGGGCTCAGCTGAACGATCCGCCTTAAGGTCACATTCTGACCTCCTGAATTCTGTTAAAATCGAAGACATCGTCGATATTTGAGGAAATTTGATGATCCAATATTTGGAGCTTTGTGGCTCTATAAGAGGCCTTCGCCTAGCACTGGACTAATATGTAATTAGAGTGATAATAGTCTAATAAACGTTAAATAGTGCACCTCTGACGTTTCTCAACATGCTTAAATGGTGAAGGAAAACACAGGGAAATCTGCATGCTTGAGATTTTTCTCGACGGCTCTACCAGCATTATGCCTGCATCGTGGACTATAGCCATAGATACCCCTCTTGTTAGGGGCTCCCGTAAATGCGTTGATGAAAATAAATTGTCCTGGATTTTGGTCAGTGTTTAGTGTTTTTTTTATCACTGGCAGCCCTACGGAGACGTAATCTTGACCTACTGCTTGTTACAGTAATTAATCAGCCGCTCAGACAAGCGGCCTGGCAGTTTTCATAATTAGTGACGTTCGGGAGGGTGTCGGATTTTTGACAAATGTCCGCCCTAGGGATGGAGCGTTTTGAATATTTGTGTCGGCTAGATTTTAGTATTGAGAAACAGTATTGCATTGTGTCCAGTTGTAAGAGAAATTGCATTCTCTGTGAGTTTAGTGAATTTTCTCGAGATTTTTGTAACTTTATTTTTTATTTTTCCCTGACATTAATATATTTTATTTATCTATAGAGATCTAATTTTATTAAATTATTCGTGTTAAAACAAAACTATATAAATAGCAAAAATTAATATATTTTTTAACTATTGAATAAGTAGCTAAAATTAAACTTTACCTTAATTATTGACCACACTCTTTTAGATTGTTGTCGATTTAGATTTATCCTTCATTGATTATCCCATAATCTTCTTCTATTTCCTGTATGGAAAAATTGCATCCTACTGTACTCGATCGTACTACGATGTACACTCGACGAAAGAGATACGTATACAGGCAAAATAATGTGTGACACATTATTACACAGTTTTTGTCAAAACACAGATGTGATTAACAGCCTGTAAACCTAGCCTTTTGTCATCTGTATATGGCTTCTACCATAACCGCCGTCTTCAGCACCCAGCATTCATCAGGATCATAAAAATCTTTATTCGTAAGCATCTAATGTCTTTCTCTTTCTCACCCAGTTCTTTCGAGCTATCTATTACCTCAGTAAAATGTATATTTTAAGGGTATTACATTGACCAATGACCTTGAGGATTTAGTCTTTGTGCTAGTATTTGTTAGTCACGGGCATTGCGGGGGTGCTTCACGCGGGGTGCTAGTGAGGTTTCGGGTATTTCTTTATTATTTCAAAGAAATAAGAAAATAAAAACAATACAAATTGTTAATTACGTTATTACAATTTTTTTGGTATAAAATTTATGACTAAATTAAGCCGTTAAAGATAAAAAATACAAATTAGGTTAAAAAAATTAAACAATACGATTTGTTTGTGATGGCCTTAAGTATAACATATATTATTTATATAGCAAACGCACATAAGAATTGCACTAGAAACTTCTTTAAAGCTAGGGTGGTTTTTGGATTGGAGCGATGTAATGCCCTTAATTATTGTGTACAGATATAGTTCTTTATTTTCCTTTGTCTGAACTTCCACTGTGCTTCCATCTCTTCATTCCTTATGCACTTTACGATTATGAATCCGTATTTACCTGGTACTTAGTACTCTGGAGCAAACCGCGGGGAAAATTTAAAATTTTCTTTGAAAATGAACTTACTTACCTATGTACCAAGCTTTCTTTTTCGTATTAAATAAAATTGTGTTGTGTGCTTAAGGAAAAATTACACTTAAGAAGTTCCGTCTGGCGAGCCAATTTCTTTGCTAAAAGCTTACTGTGTGCGTTTATGTACTTAATCCGTTTTGTATCTGGAAAATTTATGCTTTTAGTTTATTACATGGAAAATTCCGGCGCCATCTATGTTAAAATCTGTCATGGTCGTGGCAAATCTCTTGTATCAATGGCCGTAATTATAGGGAAGGCAAGTGCGGTTTTCTGTCGGTACGAGTCCGACATACCGTGCTGCCTCTCCAGATGGCAGATGATCCATGACAATTTTCCGTACAGTCGAGATAACAGTTATGTATACACTTATACCAGCAGCGAATGACATCTGCATTTTAGCATAGATTGTATTATCAATATTTATTGATAATCAAAAAAAGAGGCGCTCGTGGCTAAATAATAACTAAGCTGACCAACTGATCCTGCGCTAGCTGCGGGCAGTCTGTGGATGGGTGACCATTCTGAGACCCCTCTGTGCCTCGGAGAGCACGTAAAGCCGTCGGTCCCGGTAGTCATACGAACATCTATGGCAATTATTAGTGGTAGTCAGAAGTCCAAAAAAGCCTGACAACCAGTCTTCCCTCCGGATATCGGTATTGCCCAGTCTAAATTGTGTTTCGGAGGTCTGATGGCAGTCGCTTCGTGTAAAATATTGATATTCAGCATCATCTGGTTCGACTGGAAGCCGACCCCAATGTAGTTGCAAAAAGGCTCGGAGGATGAGGATGATTGATAATCAAAATTTGCTAGTAATTGTTATAACTATTCCCCTAATCGTTTGATATTTAAGCAACTAACAACACTGTCCTTTTGAGACATAAATTGGGTAATTCATTATTGCACAATGTCGTTAACTGCCTGTATACCTAACTTATTTGTCGAGTGTACTATAAAACATAATAATATTAAATGAAAGTAGATGGAGCGAAAGTAGTGTACGTACCCCAATTGGAGACTGTAGTGAAAATATATTACATGTTAGTATAATAATATTATAGAAAACGTATTAAATGTATCTCTAAAGATCCTTCAGTAATTATTAATATCATTTATTTTGACTTTGAACCTAACTCCCGCTCTTTCAACACAATAATTTTGAAATTAAGGCGGATCGTTCACCTGAGCCCGCGAAATTGGTTTTTCGCAGTTTGTAGGTCTCTATTAAGTTCTACATTCATGGCAATAGTAATTGCGACATTAACTACAAAATTCACAACGTTTAACTAAAACCATTGCTTAAAAATCATTATTGTATTGTGTTATACTAGTGTAAAGTGTCAATTTTGACCATTGAGACAGTTTTTGGCAAGTTTTTGGCTTAATAAGGATTTTTAAGTAAAGGTTTTACTTCTCAGTTTTTAATGTTGTATAGTTGCCATTAATCTAGAAATTGTTATCGACCTACAAACTGCGAAAAATCACTTGAAATTTGAATTTCGCGGGCTCAGGTGAACAATCAGTCTTAATCAAAATACTTCCCTCTGCATCGATTCAAAACACTAAAAGCAAGCGAAACATTTTACTAGTTAATAACAAAACAAACTCGATTGTGTATTTTTCCCAGCGATTCGCTTTGTCATTGTGGCAGGAATGTTTTTACGGTCCATCAGACGATGTTTTTCATAGCTTTTTACGGCCAATGGATACAATATCTGCTGGTGATGGGAAGAATAACTAGCAACATCAGATTATTTAGCTGTGTAGAAAATGAGAAAGTGACTCGACTGTACGTTTGGCGTAGCGGTTGAGGTAGTTACCTCGCCATTACCGTGTTGTGACTTCGATTCCCACCCGAGACAAATATTTGTGTCTTAGACGCATATTTGTTTCCAGTCTGGGAACTTTGTTCGTTAGTTGTAAGTTTGTGTAATCCCCACTGAAACAGGTCTTGTTCCTACTTCGAAAGATGTCCATAAAAAAATCTCGATTTATAATACGATTGTCAGTAGAGCCGCCGGGAGAGGACGAAAGATAGAAAGACATACACCGACATTATTGGTGAGATCCTTCAAAAAGGTTAGGTGCGTAATACTCACAACCGGCGCCTGACCAGATGTATGAATGTGGATGAAGCGAGAGAGGTGTGCAAGTATCGTAGGAAGCGGCGTTCTGTTGTTTCTACCTACCCCTATGGGAAAAGCAGCGGTAGCCTAATGGCTAGGGATCATTTTTTTATTTTTTTTTATTTAATACTTCATGCACAAACAAAAAAAAAATGTTGTACTAAGGCGGTCTTAATGCCATTAGGCATTCTCTCCCAGTCAACCTTAGGGTGATGCAGAGACAATACTTGGTGGTAGGTGCACTAATAATGTAAACAGTAAATATTAATATCTTGTTACATATAATGAATAATATAGATACGTCCGAAATATAATAATAATAAAATATATATAAAATAATAAAATACATACTAAATAAAATAGATACCTACTATAAATACAAACAGGTACAAGGAAAGATCAACATTGACATAATTCTGCCAAAGAATTGAAGAGATGCTTTTTTAACTTACTCTTAAATACATAGCGACTAGTGGCTATTCTGATTTCCAAAGGTAGCGCATTCCACAGAAGTATGGACTGTATAAGATCATGTGGTTGCCGGCTCAAACCTACCCATTGCACTACCGACGTGAACCAACTCGTAATACAAGCATTTAGCTTAGCAAGGGGGGTTAACAAGAATACTAGTAATGTGCGACCCAAATTGCTAGTAAGCTTTTTAGAAAAAATAAAATGTGCGTGTGTTTATGTATGTATGTATGTAGCTTTTCCTTTTATCACCGACCCGTCCTATGTTTCTTTACATGTGGCTTTGCATAGTAAAACTTCTTAGTACGTACCGAAAAGGTAAAACATTAAAAAGATAGATCCCCTTCATCTCAACACAAGTGATACAAGATTACCGCATAACTTCTCACGTGAAACTTTCATCTGAATTTGTACGACAAATTATTTTGCGGTTACTTTTCTCTAAATTCGAGTATTTGGAGTAAAGACTTGCTTAGTGAAATAATATCGATAGAAGATCCAGTTGTAAACAATATAATGCAGCGATTTTTAGCGAATATTCTTTTGGGGCTTGTAATATTAACACAATATTAAAGAAATAAATGCATTTGCTATATTTAGTCTAAATTTAGTGTGATAAGACAACGTTGCGGGCTGAAAGATGATGTAGTGACGCGTATTGAAAAGAATATGCTGAGATGGTTTGGACATGTTGAAAGAATGAATGAAAGACGATTAACGAAAGGATTTTATAAGGCGAATGTCAGCGGCAGCGCCGGTAGAGGTCGCCCAAGAAGGACATACGCCGATCTGATTGGCGAAATCCTTCAAAAAGGTCAGGTGCGTAGCACTCGCAGCGTGTATGTATGAGAAGATGTATGAATGTGGAAAAAGCAAAAGAAGTATGCAAGAATCGTAGCAAGTGGCAGTCTATAGTTTCTGCCTACCCCTGTGGGAGAAAGGCGTGAGTGTATGTGTATGTGTAGTCTGAAATTAATCGTCAGGTCTTAAATTGTTTGTACTAGAAAGCTGATCGTAGATTTCCCTTTGTAAAGAAATAAAGCTAATTAATATTGACTATAATGATACTAACGCCAGCTTTATTACTAATCTACTAGAAATTTAAGGAATAGCGCTATAGAAGTAACTATAATTAACACAGCGGCGGTGAAAATAACGTGCGTTCCTTTTGGAAAATTAATGAGAATGGACCTTCTACCTTTCTGACTTGTAATCCCATAGCTTAGTAAAAAAGTCACTCTGGTACAGCTAAAGTAATTTAGGGATAATACGCGTGAGGACCCCTCAATGTATCACCGCAGGATTATGAGGGTTCCGTATATTGGAGCAAGTTTTAATGAGGTTTTAGGGCAAACTAAGGGGTCAAGATGTCTTGTTTGGGTTGAGTCAGATGTGGTGAATTCTGTTTTGCAGTGCGATGGGTAACATGCGAATTATAGAAACATATGTTAAAGTTATTTTAGTAAATGAAAAATTCGACAGCGGGCATTCGAACCTTCATAGGTTCCACCGTCGTAGAGTCCGTCCAGAAATCTGTCTTCGCATTCTGAATTTACGTTTTTAAGGTCTTGGCGGTTTGATGGGTGATAGTTTAGTTGGTCTTAGCATCTGGCGTATTGAACCAGAAATCGCAGGTCCAATCCTGCCCGCAGTCGATATTTTCTTTCACTAAAATAACTTTATAATCTTAGCATCTGGACTGGCACTCGTATCCAATTGACAAGCGTGAGGGAAGACCTTTTCCCAATATTGAGTGGGACATATCAGGCTATAATAAATACTATAGCTTAGCACGAGGAGTTAACTGGAATACTAGTAAAGTGCGACCTGTATTGCTAGTAACATTTAAAAAAAAAATTGTCAATTGTAATATTCTTAGTTCTTAACTATTCCTTGTATTAAAATCTGTAACTTTTTCGAAATATAAATTTATTATTATACCTAAATTAAATAAAAACATTTATTAAAAGAACAAGAGAACTGATTAAATCAAATCAAATCAAATCATTTATTTTCAGGCATCTATGGCCCATAGATAAATACCTTACACACTAACATATATAAAATAAATAACAATTGATGTTAGTATATAAACTTAACCTATGTTAGTAAATCACTTCACTTGGCACTAGTCACTGTCACAGTGCGTTCTTGTGGCACTTGTCCCCGGAAGCGACGGAACACCACGTTCTGCGGCCAGAAGTCCTCTTCCATGACGAGGTGCAGATAACACGTTGGTACTCGCACTACAAACGCCTTAAAGTTGACGTTGCGGTGCGACTCCAACAGCTGCACTCTCGGCGTGTACTTGATTCGCTGGCGCACGTACTCCACGATATCCTCTGCCTTAGTGGTGTAGTGTAGGCGGGAGATGTATACAGGAGTGTTCGGCTTCGCGGCACGTATGGTCACATTAGGCTCAGCAGGAGCCGTGCCGCAGCGGTTCTTGTTAGTAAACTAAATAATCCAATAGGCTTACCTATTGGATTATTTAGAATTTTAATCACTATTATTGTAATTACGGTAAATAAAACCCCTGATAACCTACTTTGTTTAAATCTAATGAAAATCTATCAAAGCACGATCAGAGCTTTAAAAAATCGGTCCCCAGAAAAAGGGAATGTTTATTAAATCTTACATTTTGACGTACGAATACTTAATTGATCCTGAAAAATTTCCATGATTTAAAAGCTAATAAGAAGTCGACGTCTAAGAAATTAATTCCACAAAATCTTTTGGGAACTTTTTAACCAAATTGAAAAGTTTCTTTAAAATCTCCTTACAAATCAAAACTTTTTACCCCAATTTGTCGGATTAAGATTTTTACTCCGTTTAAACGGTAATCTTTTATTTCATCTGCTTTCAGTTTTGGCACATAGATTCTTATTGATGCTAGATAAAGACCAATATCTTTTTTATTTTATTTAAAAAAGCTTACTAGCAAATGTGGGTCGCCCATTACTAGTATTCTTGTTAAACCCTCGTGCTAAGCTTGTGTTACGAGGGGATTCACGTCTCAACTCATCTCAGTATCTCTCGACTACTTACCATCAGGTGGCTCTTCTGCTCGTTTGCCGACCTAATAAATAAAAATAAAGAATAATATCATGTTATTCATTCATCTTAACTGTTTATAACTTGCATGTTACTCATCGTTATTTTTTTTTTATTCGTGATAGGCTTACGCTTGACTGTCAGTTCGCCTGATGTTAAGCGATACTGCGATCTACGATGGAGCGCGCTTGCTTAGAAGAAACCGATTCACGCGTGATTTAAAGACACCCAGATTATATCAATTATATTATATTATCTATTATTATCATTATTATAGGAAAGTATTAATAAAGGCCTTTTCTAAGTCTTCTCGTTTTAAGAGTTTATTAATATTACTATTGCTTGGACTAAGGCTTCCTATCTGAGGGATAGACTAGGCTATAATCCAAGATAAAGAGCCAAGCCTTCACTCCCGAAGACGAAGACATGGAACTCACGGAATTATGAGTTTGGATAGTTGATTAATTTTGTTGACATTTCTTAAACTATATAAATAAAACTGAATGTTCGTATGTTTGTCCTCTATGCATTGCTAAACCATTCCTCCTATTTCGATGAAACTCTCGTGAGTTGTTTGCGTGCCTAGGAAGGTGTATGATTAAAAAAAAGATAAAAAGAGGCATTGCAGTGCATGCCGGGGGACAGCTAGTACTCAATATTTTTTTATTATGTTATGAATCAATAAACATGTCTACCATAGTAACGTACCAGCTCGATCGTCTTCCTTGAAGGGTTAGTCAGAGGTGTACTAATGTACACCCACTGTTATGTTTATGTCCCATGCAATATGGTGGCGAGCTTATTCTCATTAACTGGTCACAAATCCAAACCCAGTGCTGCTACTGAGAGTTTCATAGTAAAGCCCAGTGACGCTTAGCTCGACCTGGGAATCGAACTCAGACCTCTAGCCTAGCAGTCGGGTAGGAATACAAGGACGTTAAAAAATTTGACGTGCCTTAACATAATTAATCCACATTAATATTTTTTTGTTTGTTGGAGATAATCTCCGGAACGACTGACTCGATTTTGAAAATTATTAAAGCTACACTATCCCTGAGTGTCTTCGGTTATGTTGTATTCTGATCACATCTATGCGAACGAAATTACGAGACATTCTTCTATATAAGACTTAGACTGCCTCATTAGTCTAGTGGTCCCAAGCGCGACTGCTACGCTAGAGGTCCTGGGTTCGATCCCCAGGTCGAGCAAAGTGTTATTGAGTTTTTCTATGAAATTCTCAGTAGCAGCTCGGAGTCTGGATTTCTGCCCGGTTAATGGCAATAGGCTCGCCCCTTATTACATGGGGACCTAAACATACCAGGCGAACTGGGTGTACATTAGTACGCCTCTGCCTAACCCTTCGGGGAGTATAGGCGTGATGGTATGTTATGATCTTCTATATAAATAAAACGAAAATCGCTATATAAATGGCGTCGGTTTCATCCATATTATAGCTTACTTTTCTGTTTATCTTATACGCTATATCAAACGAAATTCAATAAAATCTCTTTCCGGTAAACAAAAAGCCAGCTGTATCAATACGAGGGTAGTTGAGTGTGAACGTAAAATCAATCTACTTGATTGACACTATCTGATGTTCGTTTTTGCGGATCCGTTTGTTTTTGATACCGTATGGCTATCGTATTTTTTTTATTCGTGATAGGCTTACGCTTGACCGCCAGTTCGCCTTATGTTAAGCGATACTGCGATCTACGATGGAGCGCGATGGCCTAGAAGAAACGGATTCACTCGAGATTAAAAGACACTCAGATTATATCTTTCGGGGAAGACCCACTCGGGAAGCGCATTCCACATTCTGGTGGTACTTACGCATGATAAAAGTGGACTTAAGTTAGGGGTTTTTCACTATGGTAGAGCAACTGTCTCATTAATCTAGTAGTCCTACCCGACTGCTACGCTAGAGGTTCTGGGTTCGATTCCCAGGTCAAGCTAAGTGTTATTGGCTTTTTCTGTATTCTCAGTAGCAGCTCGGAGTTTGGAAGATGTGCCCGGTTAATGGTAATAGGCTCGCCCCCTATTCCGTGGAATCTAAACATACCGGCGAACTGTAGGTGTATTAGTTCGCCTCTGCTTAACCCTTCGCAGAATACAGGCGTGATGGTATGTTATAATCAATGTTTAATTACGTGTATTGTTAATTAGATGATGAAATAGGTAACTAGACTTCAGGCGATGAAGCTAATTAGTAATTGAACAGTAGCAGCTAAGCTGTGATGCCAATTAGTGGCAGTACTTTGATTGGCTTTGGATCTGTTTACGTAAGCTTTCAAAGATGTCAGTCATGTTGTAACTGATATTTTGATGTTTGTAGAAAGCAGATTAAAGAGAGGTAGGGCATAGTGGAATATAATAATTCTGGGGAAGTACCTCCACCTTGCAGAAAATCGTAGCCAAGTAACATAGCTTCATGCTGTTGTGTTCCTAACGGTGAGCAAGGTCGCCAGAGCTCCGCGAGGAAGCGTTGTGTTGGCACATGGGATAAGCATCAAGCTATTGTCTTTTATGCTGCCAGCCCATCTATTCCTCCTTTATTTACAGGGTCGGCAACGCGCGAGTGATACCCCTATTGTTGCAAGCGTCCATAGGCTACGATAAGCGCTTACCATCAAGCGGGCCGTATGCTTGATTGCCACCTTACTGATATAAAAAAAATCCTTGGAAACAAGACGAAGAGATACTAAAACACGGTAGTTATCTAATTAAAACTAAAATTACAATAATGTTTTTTGATTACGAGGCTCAGCATTCGTAGGAATACGATACATAGCATACCATCACGCCTGTATTCCCCGAAGGGTTAGGCAGAGGCGTACTATGTACACCTTGGTCGCTTGGGACCACTAGACTAATCAGGCAGTGTATGCATGTATTGTTGAATTACATACTATAAAATATACATCTAGTGGTCCCAAGCGCGACTGCTACGCTAGAGGTCATGGGATCGATCCCCAGGTCGTGCAAAGTGTTATTGAGTTTTCTACGAAATTCTCAGTAGCAGCTCGGAGTCTGGATTTGTGCCCGGTTAATGGCTATAGGCTCGCCCCCTATAACATGGAACCTAAACATACTAGGCTAACTGTGGGTGTACATTAAGTACGCCTCTGCCTAACCTTTCGGGGAATACAGGCGTGATGGTATGTTTATGTAATACATACGAGTAGCAATTTCATTATTCGTTTATGCGTCCATGACTTAAAGGCATGACAAAAAAACAAGAAATACTGTACAATCCCACACTCAATTCTGTAAAAGAAACTCTTACTACAAAGCTGTTTCCCCAAGTACACCCAGCAACACTTAATCATCGCGATCCGTAGTTACGCGTACATAAAACGGGCGAAACTTGTTATCACTGTCGTACACCCGCGCTATGATTGTAGTTTTAGCATGGAGGAAGGAAAAATGGAATGGTCATTTGATTTTTATCGACGAAGACGGAGATTGCGGTGGTTTTGTGATGTTTAGATAATATTATGTTATGTATTTTTCTAATTATACCCCTAACTTGATTAAAACGTACTTATGATACCTAATGATATTTATAAAATAATGTCCTGGCATATGCTGCAAGTGTTAACACACTAAACACACTGCTTTCACATGGGTATACTCTAAAAATCTAAGCGTTTCTAGTTATATTTATTTCACATTGTTCTTCGTGTTCAGCTTATTATCCCAGAATTGGCTCGAGCACGTCACTACACAGATTTGATAGACTAAAATTGACAAATAATCAGCAATTTCAAAGAAATCGAATAAATATTTTGACACAATAAAATAGTGTATTTGAGACTCCTTATAACCTCCGCAACTTATTTCTCCATTCACTTAATACTCCTTGTCCGGCACGTAGTTTCATTCTTTCTCTGTATCGTATTTTTCTGTCGAGATAGCATTGAGGAGGGTTTTTACAGGTTAGTATTTCTTATCTGCATGCTCTTTCACTTTCAGGGCAAGTATCTGTAAAATTAACTCAAAGTTATAGTAGGTGGGTACGAAATTTCAAAGTAACACTATTTGGGTTTTATACAAGGAATGTACATCGTTATATAAGAGTATACATAATATATGTAAATAGTGCTATCCGTATTGATCTTTTTTTGGCCGATCCTGTAGGAATTTTAACAATTCCTTAACGACTACACGCCAAATTTCAAGCTTGTAGACTCTATAGTTACTGAAATTTTGTGAACTATCAGTGAGTAATCAGTAATCACATAACATACCATGACGCTTGTAGTCCGTGAAGGGTTCAGCAGACGCGTACTAATGACACCCATAGTTCACCGGTATATTTAGGTCCCATGTAAGGGGGCCAGCTTATTGCCATTATCCGGGCACAAATGCCAAACTCTGAGCTGCTACTAAGAATTTCATAGGAAAATATTGCTTGACCTGGGAATCGAATACAAACCTTTAGCGTAGCAGGATTATGGATGTATCAGGACCTAGACGCTAGGTCTAGGCTAATGATTCAGTTTCAGTGAGTTCAATCCTGAGTATTATTTCGCTTTTTTAAATATATACTTAGATTTCAACATGTGCTATTTACAATAAAATAATTTTATTATTAATTTCCGTTTCATCTCAATATGTTGTACATTAACTAAAATTTATGATTTACACAAAATACAAAAATGTTAAAATATCCGTCCACTTGTTTGATATCTTTCAAAAACACATTAAAGAAATGACGCGACGTCTTGCCTTTGAAAAGAAAAATATGACGTGGACTTATTTTGTATCGTGAGAGTGACTAATCGTGAATGTAAACACACTAAATATCACGAATTTGTGGCCGAAAGAAAGAAGCAATCAAGTAATAGTATTGCCCTTTTCATGTCTAAACCGCTGAATGGATTTCGATAAAATTAGGCATGGAGATAAGTTGTATCCTGAGGAAGGACATAGCCCCAACCGTTTTGTGTTAAAAAGTCGTTTTTGGATACGAGTAAAACCGCGGGCTAGTACCTATAATATAACTCGAAATATTCATCTAAGTTTTTTTTTGTTATTACCAAGATGTTGGATATCGCAAAGTCTTCTTGACACAGTACAATATTCTTATCCTACTTACATAGTCCATAAAAATGATTCGAATGTACCCCTAATAATGGTACTGATAATTGAAAAAAAAAACAGTTTGACTATGAATAAGAGAGAATAATGCCGGTGTCATCTAGTTTAAAAAAAAATTACTTGTAAAAGTGTTCTTATAAGATCTATTTACAAAAATAAATATCATTTATCATTAAAAATAAAAATTAGGCAGATGGACACATAATAATAATAATTAGCACAAGGGGTTAACAAGAATACTTGCGACCACATTGTCAGTAAACATTAAAAAAATACATTTCTTCGATTACCTAGATCATACCATGCCTGTATTCTCCGAAGGGTTAGGCAGAGGCGTACTTAATGTACGCCCACATTTCGCCGGGATGTTTAGGTCCCACGTTATAGGGGGCAAGCCTATAGCCATTAACCGGGCACAAATCCAAACTCCGAGCTGCTACTGAGAATTACACAGAAAAACCCAATAACACTCGGCCGGCCGGTACTCGGTTCCGAAACCGAAACTCAAGTGGTGAAGTATAAAATTCCTTAAAATACTAAAATTTGGTGCATTTTACCCATTATTCTGCATTAATTAGGACATGAAATGGATATACAATATATATATTTTTTGTAATCATTTATTTAATATAATATACAAAAAATATTAATAATATTTTTATTATTTTCTCATATTAAGTTCCATAGCAAAATGTTTATCAGTTATCAATATTCAAATCACTAATTGTTACTGTTCGTAATTTAACAAATTAAACACTTCAAATTTTTCATTTACAATGTCTTTTTTACATTTGACTTGATTTGTTAATAACAAGAAAACAAAATTACTGACTCAATATTTAACTATATAAATCATTGAAATAAAACTATTTTTTACGGATTTTATCGCGTTGTATTAATATTACATAAATCATTCAAGTACAGAAACGAAACAAAAACTTACATGTAATCAGTTCCATCAAAACATAACCTCTAAAGAATGTTTGCGTCGGGCGATAACGCACTGACTAAGTTGTGTTGCTACAGAGCTATCCGGATGGCGCACGACAATTCCCGAACAGGGCCGCCAGCGTCCGCCAAAGCGTTGCCGCGAGAAACGAAGTTAGGCGAGCGTGCACGACAACTACCGAAAGCAGTTTCGGTTTCGGCAAAAATTTCGGCCAATCTTGCCCGAAACCGAAACTGCCGCCGAAACTTGATTTTTGGCCGAAACTAGGCCGAAACCGAAACCGAACTTTCGGTCGGACACTAATAAAAATTCATTAGGGATACTGCTATAAGTTAGAAGATAATTAAATTATGCTTGAGATAATACACAGGCTAGTGCACTGAAAATTAAAATTAAACATCTCGTCACCATCATACTAAAATGAAACGAAGAAGAAATAAAATAAAAGACAATAAAATAAAACAGGTCACTAGTGTTACACCTATTAGGATATTTATAGGACAAACACAGATATTACTCAAACCCTTTTAAAAGTCAAATCCTTTTAATCAGCCACTAGACAATTATCGTAATCAAAATATTATATCACATAGCTTTAAATCGTTTTAAAACACTTATTCGAATAATTAAGAAATATCAATACTTAGCTTCTTCTTGAAATAATTAATAAGCACCAACTTGCAGCACTAGACAACGTCGTTTCGCGCCGCGCACACAAAAATGACTGTCTATAATCCAGTGGCGGCGTTAATCACACATCGGTGTTCTGGTAGCAGAATGAAATTCCCAATCGCTATTGGCTGTTTACGGTGACGTGACAATGGCGCGTCAAATCAAGTCCTCTTATTGGCTCGTCTTCGTTAGTACGGAAATTACCCGCACTTAGATGCGCCGATGACGTCACTGAGAGAGTGTAGCAACGCACTGCGGCGACATCTAGCGTCTTTGTTGCGAGATTAGTTACACTAGAGAAGTAGTGACACAATTCAAAAATTAAACTATTGTATCGGCATCAAACACTAAAATAAATAAAACTCCTTTATCGTCTAATTTCACACACCGTCCATTTAATATCGTTTATCTTATTAACGATCGCTTGTTAGTTTTCATCGCCACAATTACAATTCACGCCAGTGTTTGGGATATATTTCGTTTAGTTATTTTAACATTTAACGTTATAATTAAAAACTTTCTTGTGACTATTATGACTTTCTTATAAAATTTGTAATGTATTCGCGAAAATACATTATAAATATTGACTTATGTTATTATTGAACTATAATTATGGATTATTTTTTTAGTAAAGGAAAAAATTCAATCGCGGGCAGGATTCGAACCTGCGTCTTCTGGTTTGATATACCCTAACCCTACCCGCTTGATTGAAATTTTGCCTTCACATTCTGAATTTACAATTTACAACGTCACCTTATGACGTAAATTCAGAATGTGAAGGCAAAATTTCAATCAAGCGGGTAGGGTTCGCGGTGGCTTAGAGGTCAGAGCGTCTGGTATATCAAACCAGAAGACGCAGGTTCGAATCCTGCCCGCGATTGAATTTTTTCCTTTACTAAAAAATAAATTAATAATCTTAGCATGGAAAATGCAAAAAAATCACAAAAATATATAATTATGGATTTCAGTTTTTTTTGTTTAAACAGAATTATAGTCATTTTACTAAATATAAAATTAATTACAATATTTTTAGAATCATCTCGATGTAGATACATTTAATGTATGGTGATAGTACATAATTATGTGCAAAGTATGAGTAAGGATGGGAATATATTATGACTATGATTAGCCTGGTGTGTCCCACCGCTGGGCAAAGGCCTCCCCGTCATGTCTTCATCTATCTCGATCTTTTGCTATTTGGACCCAATCTGCATTAAAGGAATCATCGTCACACCATCTCTTCTGCCACGACGCAGCCTATCGGTATCAGGGCTCCACTCAGTGGTAATTTTGGCCTAAGAATAGGAGAAGGAATAAAAAAAAAAAATTTCAAGATCAGCCTTGACCCTTATTCCACTATAAAAATAGTAAAAAAAAACAAAATGTGACAGAAATAACTTCCATCTCTCGGAATTCATATTGTCACTGACCCACCGTACATTTGTTCTCGTTTGTCTTAATAATGCTAATTCCTGTGATGTCTGTCGCGAGCTCTATTTAAAACAGTGGGCCTTGAAAAGAGCGGGATATGTTGAACAAGTTTATTTTTGATTGCAAACTAATTAAATTTTAAATTACTTAACTGTTTCTTGTTCATAATGTAAGAGAGGGCAAGAATAGCGCTTTGTTCTCGATATTATTTGTAATTGTGTCAGTTTTACATTAAAAAAATATTGTGTTGTTCTTGGTCATATTAATACCGATTATGCACGATTATCGCTGCATAATAATTTACGGCATATAGATATTAATACATGATAATACTACGGTACAGGTAACGTAAGATAAACTACCATTGAATCGAATTAAGGCCCTGTTTCAAAAGTACAATAGATTTTGAATTGTGTCTGTTATTTGTTACTTTAAGCAATAGTGACTCAATGTGACTGCGGCGACCCATGGTAATCTATGTCACATCTACTGGTGTCCTTTGTGCCCGCACGAGGTACGATCTCTACGCAGCCACGCCTAACGCCATTGAGGTGGCGTTATATTACTCGAAAATTGTTTGACCATTGACACGATAAGAGGAAGAATAGTGACACAATCCAAAAAACTTGTGTTTATTTGGAAAATGCAAATAAAAAAAATCGTAAATACTGGCACTACACAGAGAAACACGAAACTATGGCTCCTAAATTCTCAACAAAACAGTTTAAAATTTTGGAACAGACCCCATTTTTTTTTTCAATCATATTCTTTCTACCCGCGAAAGCAATATTGACGCATAAAAGTAAATGTATATATTAATCATAACAAAACACAACATACCGTCCGTTTAGCGAGCCGTAGCTAAACATTCCAATATTTCAGTTTCCTCGATAAATCAAGCTGCAACAGGTGCAAAAAATGTTAACCATGTTACGTATTTATAAGTGTTTTGACGTTTTTCCACATTAATGGGCCGATAGCTCCGATAAAAGAAAATATATATTTTATTTGGTGATTTAGCGTTGTTGCTTTTCGTTTCTATGTCGGTTTTGAATAGAAAAAAAAAACTGGTCGAATTCTAATGTTTTACGAGAGATGAAAATATAGGTTTATTAGCTGTTGCCCGCGGTTACTCTCGCTCACACCCCAAAAAGGACTTTGAGGCAAATGGTATACAAGGTACAATTTACTGTCGTACCTATACAAAAAATTATCAAACCTAAAAAGTAGTTAGTACTCAATGTATTTGACGACACATTTGGAGTAGCGGCTGAGCAATCGCCTTCTGCGCCGGGTGTTGTGGGTTCGATCCCCACACGGAGTATATATCATATATTTGTATGACCTACAGGTCTGGGAAAAAAATCAACGTTTAAATAAAAAAATATGTGTAGATAATATTCGCGTAAGTGCAGGAAATTATTATCTTACGTTTATTAATAAATCCTAATATCTTTTTGTGATTTTTTTTGCATTTTCCATGCTAAGATTATTAAGTTATTTAATAGTAAAGGAAAAAATTCAATCGCGGGCAGGATTCGAACCTGCGTCTTCTGGTTTGATATACCAGACGCTCTGACCTCTAAGCCACCGCGAACCCTACCCGCATGATTGAAATTTTGCCTTCACATTCTGAATTTACGTCATAAGGTGACGTTTGGTGACATCTATGAGAGGCAAGTTACCTTACCTCTCAACCGACACGACTTACTTTACAGTCAGTTCAGTGTCGTACGATGCCACCCTACCTTTTAACTATCTTTTTGTGATTTTTTTTTGCATTTTCCATGCTAAGATTATTAAGTTATTTAATAGTAAAGGAAAAAATTCAATCGCGGGCAGGATTCGAACCTGCGTCTTCTGGTTTGATATACCAGACGCTCTGACCTCTAAGCCACCGCGAACCCTACCCGCATGATTGAAATTTTGCCTTCACATTCTGAATTTACGTCATAAGGTGACGTTTGGTGACATCTATGAGAGGCAAGTTACCTTACCTCTTACCTTATATCTTAGCATGGAAAATGCAAAAAAAATCACAAAAAGATAGTTAAAAGGTAGGGTGGCATCGTACGACACTGAACTGACTGTAAAGTAAGTCGTGTCGGTTGAGAGGTAAGGTAACTTGCCTCTCATAGATGTCACCAAACGTCACCTTATGACGTAAATTCAGAATGTGAAGGCAAAATTTCAATCATGCGGGTAGGGTTCGCGGTGGCTTAGAGGTCAGAGCGTCTGGTATATCAAACCAGAAGACGCAGGTTCGAATCCTGCCCGCGATTGAATTTTTTCCTTTACTATTAAATAAATCCTAATATCTTTCTATAATACATTTTCATTGAAATAACACAACTTTTTACGGATTTTATCGCGTTGTCTTGAAATTAATTATTTCCCGATGTTTCGGATCCTTTACAGCATCCATGGCCACGGGTAGACTGAGGTGTTGGACGTCTTAATGTTAAAATTACTAACTATATTATTTAACTATATTACTTAACAGCTTCCTACATTTTTATTAATTATTAACAATTATATTCACGCAGAATGAGCTCACTGTCCTTTGGTCGTGCAGTTTAGATAAAATCCGTTTCCGTCCGTAAAAAAGTTGTTTTATTTCAATGTCTAATATTTGTGTGTCAGAAACCAGTTAACATTTATTCAATAAGATAGGATATGAGAATTCAGCCTTTCACATTCTCACGTTACAAACGTCATACCGGGTTTCGATCCCCGCTATTACACTCGCTTCCTTCCTGGCCCCACCGTCTACTGTCTCCTAGATTGATAGAGTGGGTAGACGAACTAATGGCCTGTTTCCTGATTATTATTACTAAATTTTGAGCAACTGACTCATTAGTCTAGCGTTCCTAATCGTAACTGCTACGCTAGAGGTCCTGGGTTTGATTCCCGAGTCAATCAAAGTGTTTTTTTAAATGAAGTTCTTAGCCGGAGTTTGGCTTTTTGTCCAGTTAATGACAATAGTCTCGCCACCTATTACATGGGGCTTAAACATACCAGCGAACTGTGCATGTATATATGTAAGTGTATACCTCTGTCAAAGCCTTCGGGGAATACAGGCGTGATGGTATGTTTATGTAATTTTAAGCGGGAACAGTGGTATCAGTCGGCTGCTGTGGTGGTACCACTATTGCTAAATATTCTGCACTAAGCCATATTGAACTTACATTGTAGTCCGGTTTGAAGGGTAATGTAGCCAAAAACGTCGAAATGTTTTATTTCAATTGGACCATTAAAAAGGTAATTTTGAAAAGTCAATATAGTTGCACGGTTCCAAAAAGTGGGTCTTATGGAGAAGAGCCGGCAAGAAACTCCATAGATACACTTTTAAAATAAAACATGATTACAATATTAAACTTTACAAATTTGCTGTATTCTGACACTTACGCGAATATTAGACATTGAAATAAAACTACTTTTTACGGATTTTATCGCGTTGTATTGATATTATTTGATTCCCGACGTTTCGGGAATCAAATAATATCAACAACTTAGTCTACCCGTGACCATGGATGCTGTAAAGGATCCGAAACGTCGGGAATCAAATAACATCAATACAACGCGATAAAATCCGTAAAAAGTAGTTTTATTTCAATTTACAAATTTGTTTTAAATAGTTTGACAATTATGCAGTTTGATATGTAAGTTCATTAATACTTTTCCTCACGACGATTTCCTTCACCGTTTAAGCGCGTGATAATTAACTATTTAATATGCACATGACTTCGAAAAGTCAGAAGTGCGGGCCTTGGGTTTGAACTCAAGTCCTTTGACTTGACAGTCCAACGGTCATACCACTAGGCTATCACTGCTTCGAAACAAGATTATTAGTATTTAACTTGGGTTTTCAGTCATCTAAGTTTAGCTTAGTTGCAAGCGGAATCCATTAATATTCTTTCGGTTTATAATTTGCAATTGGGTTCTGCCTCCCTTGGCAGTCGGGTAAAAATGCGTACTGCTGAAATATGGAATGCACTTCCCGAGTGGGTCTTCCGTGATAGATATAATCTGGGTGTCTTTAAATCACGAGTGAATCGGTTTCTTCTAGGCAAGCGCGCTCCATCGTAGATCGCAGTATCGCTTAACATCAGGCAAACTAGCGGTCAAGCGTAAGCCTATCACGAATAAAAAAAAAAAATTAAATCGGTTCACAATCTCCTAAAATATTGCATATACAGTTTAGAAAACCATTTCCTTTTTTGAAATTGGTTATAACTATCCCAACTTTGCAACAAAAACAGATCAATTGTTCGGAATACATGTTCAAACAAAGAGTTCAGTAGCCCTAGCACGAACATCTATCAAATTCGTGATGTAAAGGTATCGTGTCCGCGACACGTTAACGGAGATGACAAAAGTTGGTAGCACGAAGCACACTGGCGACCATCGAGATCTCGTCAGGATTCCTTTAGTGACGTCATCCTAATGTAAGTAGAGTTGTGTCCATGTGAACCAACCGAATGCCTTGTTGAATGAATGAAACGTTCGAAACCATATAACAAATAGTTTCATATGATTTTACTTATAATTAAACGGTTTACTTATTAAAAGTTAATTATTATATATATGTTTTCGTAAAGAAAAGCTATAAATACGTTATAAGAAATTATAAACTCACATTATTTTTAAAGAAATTAAATGTGTTTGTAGATAACAAATAAAAATGTTCCATGGTATCCGAATGAGTCTACTTGACATTAACAGCGACGTCATGGCAACGCAGTTTGTTTACGTTTCTCTAACATACTTTTGATTTACTTTGTAGTGGTTTTTATTATTTTTAATTATTATGATAACGAATCACTTACAATACGCAATGATGATGGAAATTATAGAATCGTGAGTATTAAAACCCCTTAAAACAGTGTTGCTAAGCGCGCCGGGGGCCCGGGGCGGAAACACAGAATGAGGTCCCCCAAACCCATCTAGGTATTTAAAATTAATTCATGTGTTGGTACTTCTCGTAAAGTACTTTAGTGATAACTCTCCTTCTGTCGTAGTTGGGGAAACAACCGAATACCTACCAAAAAAGAAGTGAACAAGATGATCAATCTCATGCAGTCGGAGGCATCGTCTTAAATTTAACTGTAAAGAGCAATTGCCTCCGACTGCATGACATTGGTCATATTGTTTCCATCTTTTAACCCGACTGCGCAAAAAGGAGGGTTATGTTTTCCGGGTGTACTCGAAAAACATAACCCTTCTTCTGGCGCAGTCCTAGACCCTATGCATAGAAGGTCTAAACAAATTAAGTGCGACCAATGGGTAATGAGAAATAAATCGAGGACTTAATCAACCATAAATTTTATAAATATTGTTTATTTTATTATACATAGATTGGAATACTCCGGGTACAAGTACTCAATCGAATGTGGTACCTCCTCCACTACCTTATTGAAGACCATCCTCCATCTCCTCCTGTTGCTCCTGTGGACGAAGAGTGGAGACCACAAAAAAAGGATTTAACAAAAATGTTTATTGATTGTGGGAATATTATTATGAAGTAGAAAAAGAGTGATTCCGGATAAAGGCTGGGGAATTGAGAGTGAGACATTTTGAGGCGCAAGAAAGAGTAAGGGAGATGGATGTAGAGCTATGTTGCAGGCTCAATAGCAGGAGTTCATGAAAGAGACCATGGAAGTTTTTGTTAGGTTTATGGAGAAAGTCTTTGGCTTGTAATGAACTATAAAATTAAAATAAAAAAAAAACCTAGTAAAATTTATTTATTTCTATACTCTACACATTGTATACCGATTATATTTTAAAATATTCAATTATCAAAATTTAATCTTTTCCAAATTAATATTAGAAAATAAATAAAACGTGATTTACTCACCTAGTTTCTCTTGCTTCACTTCTCCCATTTTGAAATAAATTTGCAGCATTAAATTAATTTAGCGGACTACGGTCGTATATTGGCGGTCTTTGCATCTTAGGTATTTGAAGTAATTGTTCCGATAATTACATACTTTGTAGTGGTTTTATAGCGGCGATAGCCTAAAGGTTAGGGCGTCGGACTAGCGATCCTAACTGACTGGGTTCCCAACCGGCAAATGTAGTTGCCAGTTGGGAACCCACCCATTATACTACCGACGTAAACCCACTCGTAACACAAGCATTTAGCACGAGGGGTTAACAAGAATATTAAAAAAAGGAATAGGTACTCTTAAACTCTTTAAAACACACACTAGGTATTTTTATTGAGTTAAACAATATCCAAATTAAATAGAAGGTAGATCATAATAATTATTACTGCTACAACAGCCTAGTGGTTCTATGCACGACTGCTACGCTAAATATCCTGGCGCCTCTATTGTGCGTAAAAGGAACTAATTTTAGTTGTCACATTTTGTATTGCTATCGTATCGTCACGTTGAAACATAATTGGAAGCACGAACGTTGTTTTGACGTATGGTATCGTAAATCCCAACGGCTGGCTATCGAGTATTGTCGGAACTTTATTCACTTAGAATTTGTCGGTGAGGAAAGTTTCGAAACATTTTAAATTATAGTTTTAAACGTATTTGCAGAGTTTTTAAGATTAGTTGGTGTTTTCAAAGCGTTTTTATAATGTACTTCACTTATCGGAGCAATTATACAACCCAAAAAGAAGAATACGAAGACTATCACTATACTAACGTAGACCTTTATATTATATTGTTGCTGCAAGTTTACTTGAAAATTAGGGTAGAGGATTGCTGTGAGTAAAATAGGTATTGTGTTTATAAATTGGTGTTTTATTTATTTGTCGACTAATAATTTGGAAAAGATGAATTAGCTACTTCGTTTTAATTATTGTACTTACCGTATTTATACTTTAGCACCACTGCGTATAGTAAATGCCTCATTAGTGGTCGTTACCGCGACTGCTACGCTAGGTCGTAGGTTCGATTCCGAATTTCATAGAAAAACTCAATAAGACTGGTCGATCTGGGAATCAAACCTACGACAGAGGCTTTAGGTTCGATTCCCAGTTCGAGCAAAGTAGTAGGTATATCTACGTAAGTAGTTAGTGGTCCCAAGCAAGACTGCTAAATAAGAGAGCTTAGCAGTCGGGCTCGGAACCATTACACTAAAAAGGCAGTTTTTTTATCATCAAAGATTAGTATTTTTACTCATTTGTTTTCAAATATTATGCTTGTACCTATACGTTGTATAACTGCCTCGTTAGCCTAGTGGTCCTGAGCGCAACTGCTGCTCTAGAGGTCCTGGGTTCGATTCCCAGTTCGAGTAAAGTGTTATTGAGATTTTCTATGAAGTTCTTAATAAGCTCGGAGTTTGGGATTTGTGCCTAGTTAATAGTAGATAATAGGCTCGCCCCCTATTACATGGGACCTAAATATACCGGCGAACTGTGGGTGTACATTAGTACACCTCTGCTTAACCTTTCGGGGAATACAGGCGTGATGGTATGTTATATTATGCTTATAATTAGGTTGCAATGGTAACCGTTGTTATTGTCTGTTAGATATGATATTTATTCCGTTGCTATCCTCAAAGACAAAGCCGCAGCGCAAGACCCCCACAGCGCAGTGTGACCGGGTTTAGCTAGTTTCTAAAAAAAATATAAAATCCACTAGAAATAAAACGGGAATATACGGTATACCATCCATGTAAGTGGTTGCTAAGAAACATATACATACTTAAATTTGGTATAACGTCATCGTCGATGTCAAATAGAGTCGTTCGAATTGCATGAAACATTTTATTTTTAAACTACTTTATCATTTATGATAATCTTTAAAATAATGTGACTTTATGGTCTCCCATACCTTATTTTGTATTTTTCTTCATGCTAAGTATATATTGCATTTTTAATTTCTAAAAAATAAAGCGTTTAGTTAAAAGTAAAAATATATCAACTATTTTGATTTAGGTTTCGAACGTCTCATTCATTCAATAAGGCATTCGTTTGGTTCACATGGACACATCTCTACTTACATTAGGATGACGTCACTACGTAATTGTATCGAGCTTTCGATAGTCGCCAGAGTGTGCTTCATGCTACCAACTATCGTCACTCTCCGTTAAGGTATCGGGGGCTCGATACCTTTACGTTATTAATTTGATAGTTGTTTGTGCTTGGGCTATGACATTAGTACGCATCTGCCTAACCCTTCAGAGAATACAAGCGTGATATATGTATCTTAAGGGTCCGGCGGAGCTTGAATTGCCCACAAAAACGTAATTCCGACATAAATCGTAATCCAGACAATATTCTATCAAATTGTGTTATTATTCGGATTTGGATACCATTAATCTAGGTTCCTACGGTACGATTTCGTGTACTACTAGTTCACTGCATATAAAAAACCGAAAAATCGTTCCAAACTTGGTAAAGTTATCAAAAATTGCATTCGCTTACATTTATTTTCAGTGAAGTATTTTAGACAAAATGGTTACGTGGGAACCTAGATTAACGGTATCCGAATCCGAATAATAACAGAATTTGATTAAATTGCGTTTGAATTACGATTAATTTCGGAATTACGTTTGTAAGAAAAATTCGCTCCGCCGGACTCTTAATTTATACATTAAATACTAACTTTGGAGCTTCATAACAACGAGTACTTTCGTGTCTTAGCGAACATCAAATCAAATCAAATCTTTACAAACTTTGCCCGAAAATCAATTAGACTCTCAGGTGAAGATAATGAAAACTCTAACTGTCCGTCTAACTAGTGTTAAAACTATAATTTAATATATTTATTATGAACCTTAGATCGCGCTCCATCGTAGATCGCAGTATCGCTTAACTTCAGGCGACTGGCGGTCTAGGGTAAGCCATTCACGGATTAAAAAAACACTTTTGTCACCGATAAATTTTAAGTGAATAAAATTTTGACAATGCTCGATTGGTGCTCTTTGGCTCTTCTTCGGCCTACATTCAGCAGTGGATGGCAATAAGATGATTTATGATGATGATGATGAATGCTCTATAGCCAGCCTTCGAGTTTTACGGTACCATACGTCAAAACAACGTTCGTGCTTCCAATTTAGTACATTATATTTTGAATTACGTTTATGACGATACGATTCCGATACGACAGTTTTCAAAATGCTTCGTGCTACCAAAATTTGTTCCTTTTACGTACGATAGAGGCGCTGGTCCAAATCTCATACAAATTGGTTTCCATGACGATACGAATACTTTTTCGCAAGTTGTTCGTGCTAAGGCTACAGATCAATCGTGCCCAGTCAATGTTACAATCGGTTACGTGTGCTGAATGTTTCAGTATTTCAGTCTGTCTAGTATTTTGATGGCTTCAGATGTACCGGAAATGCCTGTTGCATTGTATGAAATATATTTATTGAAATGCTTCGGATAACGGCTTTGTTTCTCTAAGTGGCTTAATTGTAGCTTTGATTTCTGAATACGCGTTTTTATAAAGTCCTTTTAGTATATTTTGTACGATAAAATTGTTATTTGATTACATGTTTTGTAATGTATATTTACTGCAATGTTATTTGGACTAAAAATAAGAAAAAAACATACTAGCTAACTTGTTATGGCCAGTCCCTATATCAATCCGTCGATAGATTTGCTTACTAGAGATAGAATTTTGACATATGGTTCATACAAGTAATGTCAAAATCCTATCTCTAATAAGCAAATCTATTAACGGATTTGATATAGGGACTGGCTTATAAGTTAGACCAGAATGTAAGTATACTTGACCATAATTCAAACGAGATTTTCTTTTAAGTAATTACATAAACATACATACCATCTCGCCTTTATTCCCGGGTTAGGCAGAGGTATAGACACCTACAGTTCGCCAGTATATTAAGGTTCCATGTAATAGGGGGCGAGCCTATGGCCATTGACTAGGCACAAGTCCAAACTCCGAGCTGCTTCTGAGAATTTCATAATTTAATAAAAAAAAAACCTAATATCTGATTAGCTCGACTTGAGAATCGAACCAGCGTAGCAGTTGAACTTAGTATTACTAGGCTAAAGGAGCCGGATTTTTAACTACTAATAGTATTCTTTAACCAATACTAAGCTGATATTGATGTTATATCATTTCAATCGTCATTTCACGAAGAAATTGCTTTCGAATTTTATTAACTGTGTACAAGTTTGTGCTTATAATAGACTATTTGACTGATGATTTTTTATAGTATTATGCACATGTTTACAATGAATAGAACAAGCATTTTAATTTTATGCTAGACAGAGAACGCACTATACTTGTTTACGTCACAAACCAATCCGCCATACAAATCCTATACTAACACTCATTTGGGGAAAGGGACAAAGCATCCCCTCTCAATCCCCACCAAAAACTTAAAATGGTTATATCTTTGAACTTTATTAACCAATTTAAATTATTTTTTCAGAATACAATTTGTATTTACTTAATTTCATTTTTCAATCAGCTTAGTATTTTTAATTATTCGAACATTAGTCAAATACCCTATTGTACTAATACACATCTGCCTAACCCTTCGGGGAATACAGGTGTGATATGTATGTGATATACATCTCTTGTACCTAAGAAGCTATACTCCAATTTACAGCAAAACAAGACGTTAAAAAGGTTGAACTTTGTACCGTGCGCGTCATGCACTTAGTATCTTTCCGCCTATCGACGGTTGTTTACAGATATTTGTAGCGTAGGGTTGCCACTGCCCTCCAGACCTAAGGAAGACGACGTTGAGTAATTTTGGTGCAATTCCTGAACAACCTTGAATGTGATACCTAATGAACGATGCAAAACCGAACGAATTTTTTGTCAACGACACTAGACACCAGTGTGTTGCCGGCCAAAAGGGAGTAGTACTCTTTTCTTGAATGTTTGAAGGTTGCGGAAATACTGCAGGCGATAGTTCATTCCAGTTTTGTTGTGCGAGGCAAAAAGTTCCTAGAGAAAAGCTTGTGGACTGCCAACCATCAGGATGTTGGCTTACTTTAGCCATTGATGATTTGATTGTCATTTCTCTTAGCTCTTATCAGCGAACACTTGCGTAAAACGGTCTCTATAGAATAGAAATATATCGTCATTGAAAACATCGTCACTATTTTTAACCCCCGACCCAAAAAGAGGAGTGTTATAAGTTTAACGTGTGTATTTGTGTTTTTGTCTGTTGCATCGTAGCGCCTGATCGTGTGAACTGATTTTGATCTTTATTTTTTTGTTTGAAAGGTGACTTGATCGGGAGTGTTCTTAGCTATGATTTGAAAAAGTCTGGCCAGCCGTTTGAAGATTATCAGCTCTTTTCTGGTTCATGAAGCGATGTGAGCAACTTCCATAGGTCTGATCGATTTGAAATTTGGTATCCTGTTACTTCAATGATATTACAAGAACATCGCAACCACGTCTTGATGCTGCGGGGATATTTTTAATTTAATTATACAAATGATGATCTAATTTTGATGTCCGCGCATACAAAGCCGCGGGTAGAAGTTAGTAGGTAATAAACTAATCTTGTTATCCTAAAATGGACTCAGAGACTAAGCCAAGATCACACGAATCAATAAATTATTAAACTGCCAGACCCCATATCTTTATTGCTACCACTAACATTCCTGTCTAGAAATGCTTCTGATAGTATCCGACCACTGCATTCAAATCGAGTGCGTAGGCGACGACGTTATAGCTTTAATGTATTTCTTGAAGTTTCTGTAACTAGGTATGTATATAATATAGATTCCATAAAATCAAAATCCAAGTGCAAGGTCGAAGGATACGGTGAGCTCGTTCTGCGTCAATCGGATCGCCAATAATTAACAAAAATGTAAGGTAGCTGTTAGTAATTGTAACATTAAGATGTCCAACAACTTAGTCTATCCGTGACCATGGATGTTCTAAAGGATTCGAAACTTCGGGAATCAAATAATATCAATAAAACGCGATAAAATCCGCGAAAAAAGTATTTTTATTTCAAGTATTTAAAAGTTTTATGCTTTTATACTTAGTCCTGGTATCTGGTATTCTGGGTTGTAGGATGGGGAGCAATTTGCCGACATAATAAATAAAAAATCCATAACTCGGAGCTGTTATTGAGAATTTCATAGAAAACCTCAATAAAATTTAGCTCGGCCTGGAAATCGAATCAAGAACATCTTGCTCAGTAACCGCGCTTACCATTATATATTCATATCATTATACAAACTGTATCAAGCAGTTTAGCGAAATTGTACTTAAGTACTGAATAAATTGTACTATATTTTTGTTGACTATAATAAAAAAATAAAATAAAAAAATAGGGCAGTTCAAACAATAGAATCGTCGGAGATATGATGTGATCGTAATCCAGACAATATTTTATCAAACTATTTTATTATTTGGATTTGGATACCGTTAACCTAGGTTCCTACGGTACTATTTCGTCTACTACTACTTCACTGGAAGTAAAAGGCCGGAAAATCGTTCCAAACTTGTTAACGTAATCAAAAATTGCATTCGCTTACATTTATTTCCAGTGAAGTATTTTGGACAAAATGGGAACGTAGGAACCTAGATTAACGGTATCCAAATCCGAATAATAACACATTTGATAAAATTTTGTTTAAATTAAGATTTATTTCGGTATTACGTTTGTAAGAGAAATTCGGTCCGCCGGACTCTTAAATGTCAGAAACCAGTATGTAACTTACATAGATATAAATATACAGACTAATGAAAACCAAACTCTTTTGAAGTAAAATATCTCAGGCAACCCTATTTCGTTAGAGTGAGATGTAAGTATTCGCCAAACTCAGGTATTTGGACTGAATGGATATATTTTTAGCCTGTTAAAAAATTACACCATACTCGCAGTGTTTTGGCAAGCTAATCGCTAAATTATGGGGCAGACTAAACTATGGGTTCGTTGAGGTTATTATTATAATTTAGTCTATTAGCTGATGAAGTGTTGTTTCCAGATCATGGTGCTATGCTCAGGTGAACTAAGTTTTTTTGAAATCCCGTCATGGTATATGGCGCCACACTCTTTGTGTTTGCTAGTGAAAACTTCACTAAGGCTTCGATGGAGTTTAGGAGTGAACATAAAAGTCACGATTTTCAATTTTATATCATTTGCCTACACTCGGATACACCAGACGCTTTGGTGTATCCAAAATTTTTTTAACATGGAAAATGCAAAAAAAATCACAAAAGGATAATTAAATTTTCATGTTATTAAACATATTAATGTCGTTTCAAATTCACGATTGTCGTGCCGAAATTTCCCCAAAATCTAGTATTTTTTTTAAACATGAAAATACCATCATTGTCCGTAGTATATTTGGTACCCAATTACGATGTGGCACTGCCACCGTAAGTGTTGCCGTTGCTGTTTCCTCGTTTTGTAATATATTTTTATAGGTACTTGTAAAGTGAAAACCGGATTTCGATACCTAAGAATGCCTTCACGGGTACGAAAAGGGTTTTCTTAACACATTGTACCTATAATATGACAAACAAGTATAGGGGCCGCCTGATGGTAAGCAACAAACGCAGCCTATAGACTGCCTCATTAGTCTAATGGTCAAGCGCGATTGCTATGCTAGAAGTCCTGGTTTGTTTCCCAGAGCAGTTTTATTAGGTTTTTCTATGAAATTCTCAGTAGAAACTAGGAGTTAAACCAAATTACATGGGACTTAAATATTCTTGCGAACTGTGGGTGTACATTAGTACCTCTGCCTAACCGTTTGGGGAATACAGGCGTGATGGTATGTTATGGATGCATCCTATAGACGCTAGCAACATCAGATGAATCATTCGCGCGTTGTCTTCTTGGGATATCATTTGTTTACTTAATAATTAAATAACTATACAATAATCGTCCAAGACCTCCAAGACATACATTTCTTCAGCGACTAAATAAACCTATATCCTTGATTGAGAAGACGCCATCCATCACAATTCATAAGTCCTTCGACAGACATATCATTTTCTGTTTGCACGGGCTAACGTAATATCATAAACAAATATGGCCGAAAAGCTTTTGCTCTAATCTGTCAAACATGATCATTACATATAGTATTAGGTTTTATACATTGAGTTTATCACATAATAGAGACGCAAATGGAATTAGTGCTCCGTGAGTTGAGGCTAACTCACAACAAAAAGGCGAGACGTAACCACGCATTATTCAAAAACTAGTATGGGACAAAGATAATTTACTTTTTAAAGATGCCACTTGCCATCCCTTGCCCAATAGCTCGCTTGGTGATACTGGCCACGACCGTGACCGGCTATGGTCTGGTGCAATCACTGGACCCATTAAGGAAACGCAGTCGGTACCTATACACTTTTCTAATATTTTCTTTGTTGTAGGTCCATTTACCCTTGTTACTGGATTTGAGGTTTTTGTCCGCATCTTCCCCGCAAACGAGCGACCCAGTACGAGACAAAAGAAGTTTTTGGTGTACTTAAAAGATATAATTACTTAAAAAAATTGTAAGAGTATAGAATTTCTTGTCAATTGTTTTCAAGCTTATATTACTTTGACGTTTCCGCTTTAGTACGATAGTACATTATACCTCAATGGATTTATCCCAAATATTCTATAACCCGGCTCTTTCCATTAGCATTAGATCGATACGGGTATCGGTGATCTATTGCCGGATCAGATGTAATACCCTTTCTCATTGTGATTATATAATAATACATGTATTAAAGTATCATTCTGCGGGATTACATGTAATATAATTTAGCTTTATTCTGAACACACGTGTATGGTGACGTCACGAATGTCGTCTCGTATCAAGAAGAGGTGCATGATACAGATAACACGTTATAATATTATCGATATTCTTATATTCGACGAACGAATTGAAACATATACTTGACATAAGTTTTAGGACAAATCGGAGTTTAAAAAAAAAGATAAAGAACAACTGTTTTAAAAAACAAATGACATGGTGTAACCTGCTCAACAAAAGATCAACGTTCCATAAAAGGAAAATCAAAACTCATGCTAATGACATTCACGACGACAAAAATCAAAAATCACGGACAGCGACCTTCCTTAAATGGAATTAAAGTGTTTTTTAAAAACTGATGTCATTGATTTAAAAATAAGTTAAACACTAATAAGGCCTGACCTGGACTTGAATCTCAAGATGTGGCCCCATTCCCCAAGTTAAAATGATTAACATTGGTTTTGGACTGGAAGGTTGAGCACAATGTATTGATATTTCTTCAGTACAGACGAATTTATACAAATCTAATCTTATATTAAGAACTCTACTGACAAAATCTACTAGTCTATACTAATATTATAAAGAGGAAAGATTTGTATGTAAGTATGTTTGTAACGAATTGGCTCAAAAAGTACTGGACCGATTTCAAAAATTCTTTTGCCGTTAGAAAGCTTCATTATCACTGAGTAACATAGGCTATATAACATCACGCTACGCCTCTTAGGAACGGAGCAGCGCGGGTGAAACCGCGAGCTGGTCGCTAGTATGTAATATGTATAGAATATTGAATTTGTTAGTTTGTATGTAGGTGGTTCTCTCCGGAATTAATGATCCGATTCTGAAATTGCTTTCACTGATAGATAGCTTTATTATGCCTGAGACTGACTGACTTACGTAGTAACGCACAGCCGAAATCACAGGAGCTAGATCCCTGAAAGTTTACATGCTGGTTCCTTTTGCACTGTAGTAGAGCACTAAGAAAGGATTTTTGGAAATTCAACCCCTAAGGTGGTGAAAAAGGGGGTTAAAAGTTTGGTATGAAAATTCGCACACACTACTATGAGTTTGAATAAACATATACATATACATATTTAATAAACGATGACATCGTCAAGATATGTACAGTAATCGCTCAAAAGTCCATAAGCACGCTAAGGATTACATTGCTATGAACAGTACGAGCGAGCTCGATACAGCTAGTGCGTCTCACTTGTTAACGACAATGAATAGAAGGTTGTAAGTCAAACTAAACGTCAAGCTATTGCGTTGTGGGATTGCATAAGGACTTTTGGTGCCACTGTAGAGCTGTCTTTCGCTGTTGACATTTTGACAATTGTTTTCTTTTAAATTAATCTTAACACTTTTTATAATGTCAAACCTCCATGGTGTAGGTGCAATGTGCACAGTATATCTTAGAAACGAAAATTAACTAAGTACGCAGGCGAAATTGCGCACTGGGACTCTAGTAGGCTGTATTTTATTGTGATCAAATCGACGCGAAAGAAGTTGCGAGCGAAAGCTAGTTTACAAATGATGATGCCGGAGTATTTTAGTCTACTAGGCATTAACAATTCAATTCACCTCTTGAACTCTCAATGCAAATAGCTAACAGGTCATCGATCTCTCTATAGTCCAAGGCATACCAACCCACACAAGTTTCTCCTTCATCCCAACAAAACAAAAAAGCGAAACATCTGCGGCCGTGACTGTACTTATAAAGGTCTCTGCCCAATACATCGTAACATAACTGAAATAGGATGAGAGAGAATGAATATGGCACAGGACCGTGATGAATTTTGAAGATTCGGTGCGATAGAAATTCTATTTTACTTTTAAACGATAGGAGAAACAGAAAGATATTGTAGCCGTTTCATCATCAATCTATAGCTTTATCCTTACTTGACATCGACCTACAGCAAGTAGAAAGGGACAGACCACTGCTTTGGCCTCGTGTTGGTATAATGTTTTATTTCACTGTTAGATAATAAAAAAGCGGAGAAGTGCGAGTCTAACTCGTTCATTGAGGCTTCCGTTTAAACATGACATTCGTCGGCGTTGACTTCTGATTTGGGTCCGTCCCTGGTGAAAATTAGTAAGACTATGGTCTAATTCTATGCCACATTTCAACCAGATCCGTTCAGCCGTGATTTAGTAAGAAACATCCCTTCGAACTTAGCATTTATAAGATAGTAAGGCTGTGTTACGGTTTACTGGACTCAGTCCCTTAACCCTAAAAATATACCTTTCAATGTTTTTATATCTTTGCTACAATAAATTTGATTGTTATTTGTTTGCACTTACAAATAGATATTGTAGCTACTGCGGAATCGTTTATTTTTGGTTGAATGCTATAAAATACGGTCTCCCTGTCGGTCTGTTCATTTATATTGGTTTAAAAAGATTCCGTCGTTTATTTTTATAGATTAGATGTTTGTTTTATTGGTAAGACCAGTGATAATATAATTAGGTGGTAAGTAATTGTTGTTAGATGTAGTTTCTACTACATAGTAACCAGTTGAACAAAAGTAAATGCTTTGGTAGATCTTTGTTTGACAACATGCTTTTATAGAAATGTATTACTAATTGAGTGGTGATCAAAAAAATGTAGTTACATTATCAAATCAATTCATCAATGAGGTATCAAAGCTTGTTCCTGACTGATACCGAAAGATTAATACAGTTTTTTAATTCCGCACTCATACCGTTTCATATGCCTGACTCTGACCACTTTTATTAAAAAATGGGAAGAGATTATTTCGATCGTATTCTTTATTCTTGACAGACAGAAGACGGGTAACGCAGTGAGTGAAAAGGAAAAATGTGTACTATATTATAATATTTGAAAATCAAACTAATTATACTAATATTCGTTTAACAATCGTAATTGTAATAATGTGTGTTTTTCTGGCAGAATCTTATTACAAAACAAATTACAATTCCTGTTACTTCGCACTCTAATTATGGTTTCTGTGAATGTTAGAATATGCGCTAATTCTAACAGTTTCCCGGAACGAACTGATACTCCCAGCCCGCAGGAACCGCGGTGGCTTCTCTAGCAACGTGCAAACACTGACTGCACAGTCTATTTTGCACAAGCTTCATCACAGCTGAGTTCACGTTCGGAAAATAGTTCACAACAACGGAATTAAATACAGACTTCATTCTGACAGAAAAACAAAGTAAAAACTTAATAGTGCAATTTAATGTTTACTTACTCGTACATAAGTCCTATAAATCGCTCCGTTATGATTGAGGAACTGTTTTTTTATTGGTTAAGTCGGCAAACGGGATGACGAGCCACCTGATGGTAAGTAGTCATCGTCGCCCATGGACACCTGCAACACCAGAGGAGTTGCTGATGCGTTGCCGACCCTTAAGAGCCCCTACGGACTACAGATTGTCAGAGCCGCTGCAACCGAGGGGAACTCACTCTTACGCGCAAAAGTCGAAACACACACCAAGGTGCTTTACGACAGACTCCAGCGTAAGGTTGGTCCCGGTTGACCCGAAGAGGTCCTACCACCGAGCTAGTCAGATATTTTCACGCCTCTTACGGGAAATTCCGGTTTTTACGGTTAGAATTACGGGAATTTACGGTTAGAATACTTCTCAGCGCCTTTCATATCTGTCAGGCAGTGAAACCCGTTCCCACATGGGGACTTACTCATAAAAACAGACAGTCTTACCTCCTCCTCACTATCACGTTTCAAAACAAGACAAAACATATTAACGCTGTATGAGGTTTATAAATCGTTTTATATTTTTTTGAATAAGAACCGTTGTCTCTATCTATAGACGGTTTCCATTAGCTACCTAGCTAGCGTTAAAGGGTGATTCTGACCGTGGTACTCAACAACTTACCTTATCTAACTATCATCTATTCGTGAAAAATAAATACATCCTTTCTATATAAAAGAAGACAGATTACATCGAGTCATGTATTAGAAGTCATGGTTGGTTCCAAAGGGACAGCTGGTCAGTATAACCCCCTTTTAACTTGTGCAGACTACAGGTAACTTAAAAGGCTCCAAACCAATTTCCCCTGAAATTCTAAAAGTTCTTGACAATTCACTAAGAGCCATTTAAAAATAACTTCCATTTTAGTGAAGTTACCGGCTATTGCAGTGTGCGCCCGAGAATAGTTCGCGACCTGACGTCGATGTTTTTAGACGTCTAGACTTCACCTAAACTGACTGGTTCTATTCCTAGATTCTAGAACATGAACCTTTTGTAGTGGAATATAGGACGCGTCGTGGCTGGAGATGGGTTTCAGCCCAGGTATTTTGGACAAAAAAATGCCCTTGCACAAACGGGATTGGCCTCGAATATAAGGCAAGGGAAAGCCAGTGCGGTGTTAATTTGGTACATACCTAGTCTCCACCTTATAGTAATGAACGATTCATTAAAGTCTTCCTTGTGGCAAATAATCATTTTTTTTATATAGTTGGCAAACAAGCAAGCGCGCCTGATGGTAAGCGGTTACCATAGCCTATGGATGCTTGCAACACCAGGGGTATCATTCGCGCGTTGCCGACCTTGTAAATTAAGGAGGAATAGTGGAACTGGCAGCATAGGAGACATACTACCGGCGGTAACAAAACACCATCGGTCCCCCCCACTGCCAACATAACGCGTTGGCAGTGGGGGGGACCGATGGTGTTTTGTTACCGCCGGTAGTATGTCTCCTATGCTGCCAGGACCGAGTTCCTCGCAGAGCTCTGGCGACCTTGCTCACCATGAGGAACACAACATAGTATGGAGCTATGTTATTTGGTTACGATTTTATGCAAGGTGGAGGTACTTCCCCAGTCGGGCGGCTCCAATTGTAAGTGGAATTATTCGATTCCACTATGTTCTACCTCTCTTATCAATAATTCCAATTCTTTCATGAAAATTTCCCTTCTCTGAAAAATTTGATTTCTGTATTACGAATTGCAGGAGGAATTCTTGAAAATCGAATTATTTGATGTCAATTAATACAAGATATGACACTCTTGCATCAAATCTGTTAAGGTTGAAGTTAAGAGTTACCCCAAAATAAAACAATGATAGGCCTTAGTATATTTGGCACCCAGGGACGATGTCGCTGCCACCGTAAGTTCCCTAGTTTTATATTTTTTTCGGGGATTTTTTTCATGTAAAGTAAGGTGATTAAGTATAAATAGAACTAGATCTCGATACCTAACAATACCTTCACGGGTCGGACAGGGTTTTCTTCAGGGTTTTCAGTGAATACAAGATACTTTTAGTCTTCTCTTCTATATATAGAGATAAAGATATTGTTACATATTTTCCATCATGTCTGAACCTAAGTATATGACACGGTATACTAAATACGACAATATTCAGTGAACAGAATACGTCGTAGTCATAACACAAGTTAAAATTATATTACAAACACATCATTGTACTCTGCCCGCTAAACATCAGGTACTTGGCATTCCAACATACGTAGGTCTCTTCGTAGGTATCTTCTTGCCATACCATCACGCCTGTATTCCCCGAAGGATTAGGCAGAGGTGTACCTAATCAAAATTCCCAGCTGTTACTGAGAGTTTAATAGACAACTTCAATAACACTGCTCGAGCTGGGAATCAAACCCAGGATCTCTAGCGTAGCAGTCGATCTATAAACAGTTTTAATGGCGGACAGCAGTTGCTTCTTTTGATTTTTTTCTGATTAAACAACACGACCTAAAGGAATTTAATAAGATTCACAGAGCTGTTTTATATCAATTAGACAAGACCAGAGTGCTGCTAGGCCTCTCGGCTGCATTCCTTCCTATATAAAGTAAAGCACTTGTTTTATTGGTTATTGAGAGGGTGATCTAATTTTCCGATGACCACGTGAGCAAACCCAGATCCTAGTTCTACAATACATGCACTCACTGATGGATATAACACAGATCTTTATGAATGGACGCGCTATGCGTGCGTCAAGGTCGACTACCCGAGCCAAAGTAAACAATCTCATTGATGAATTAAATTTTTGAATCTCGAATTATTCTAGTATTCTTTTTTTGAATTATTTGCCGCGTTTTAAATGATGAATCGAATCTGCGCCTGCATTTGACTTTTGTGTAAACATCGTTTTGAAATAATAAATGATTCAAATCATTTTATATTGGAGTTATGTGTTTTTTATGTCACGATTCGATTTATTTATTGTGTTTGCATATTGCTGTAATGTTTGGATTAAAGTAAAAGGTATTTATTTATTCTTCTTCTTCCTGTTGTTAATCGTAAGTGTAGAGGGGGATGAAAAAACTATTGTACGCAAAAGCTTATTGACCTGTTAGCGTTAATGTAGTTATCCAACCTTTTTTATTTTAATACCTTGCTGGCTATACATACAATCTCCCACGTAAACGCATACACAGCCTCCGTTCGGTCGTGGGTAAAAAAGTGAAACTTTTTTTTATTTAAGTAACGTTTTTGAAAATTAGTTAGTTATTTTTTTAGTAAAGGAAAAAAATTCAATCGCGGGCAGGATTCGAACTTGCGTCTTCTGGTTTGATATACCAGACGCTCTGACCTCTAAGCCACCGCGAACACTTGAACACCGCATGATTGAAATTTTGCCTTCACATTCTGAATTTACGTCATAAGGTGACGTTTTTAGTCGGATTTTATCGCGTTGTATTAATATTATTTCATTCCCGACGTTTCGAATCCTTTATAGCATCCATGGTCACGGGTAGACTGAAATGCTTAAAATCTTGCAAATATTAAGTTGTTAGACGTCTTATTGTTGCAATTACTAACAGCTATGAAGGATCCGAAACGTCGGGAATTAAATAATATCAATACAACGCGTTAAAATCCGTAAAAAGTGGATTTATTTCAAAACCATTTCGCACTGAAATTCTAACATACTATCATACCATCACGCCTGTATTTCCCGAAGGGTTAGGCAGAGTTGTACAAATGTACACCCACAGTTCGCCGATATGTTTAGGTCCCATGTAATAGGGGGCGAGCCTATTGCCATTAACCGGGCACAAATCCAGACTTCGAACTGCTACTGAGAATTTCATAGAAAAACCCAATAACACTGCTTGACCTGGGGATCAAATCCAGGACCTCTAGCGTAGCAGTCACACTTGGGACCACTAGACTAATGAGGCAGTCCAAATTCTAATTCTACGTTTCAATTAATCAATGAAAATGAGGGGATTGGTATGTTCCAAGAACTTCCAGTTCTCGTTCTTCTAGTAACCTGATACATCGCATTTACTACCTACACAGTCTAACATTGTAAATTTTCCAGGTATTTCAGGAGTCTCAAGCTCTACCCACATGCTAAGTACTGCGTTGTGTACTACGTACTGATATTCTATTTGTGATATAAGCGGTTTAATATCGTTAGCGCGAATAAAGCTGGGTACACATTTTGCCAAATGTGGACGAATTCGCACAATTAATGAGAAAAACAGTAATGAGATTCTAACAGAGAAATAATTCATAAGACAATCGTTTCATAAATTACATTTTTTTTGTATTGTTTTTATGGGTTAGTAGAGCAAACGAGCAGACGGCTCGCCTGATAGTAAGCGATTACCGCCGCCCATGGACACCCACAACACCATAGGAGTCGTTGCCGACCTTTTAAAAGAGGATTGGGCCTCCGGTAACCTCACTCACTCGGCGAAACACAACGTAAACATTGTTTAACGCTGGTTTTCTGCGAGGCCGTGGTATCACTCCGGTCGAGCCGGCACATTCGTGCCGAAGTATGGCTCTCCCACGGGAATTTAATGGGAGTTTTTAGAGATAAAAGAACCTTTACAGTTTTTTTTTGTACAAGTTACATTACCGGATTAACCGATTGGTTTTCGCGGTGTAAAGACTCCGTATATAAAACAATGTCAGTTACATTTTCTGCAGTCGAAATCAGATTTATAGCGCCATTATTATGTGCCTGTGACATTCAACATCAGTTTCCATTCCCTCAAATATAAATAGGTCTTAGGTTAATATTTTTTTTATGTTTTATTGATTATGTTTATTTTATTTTCAAAATTTAATTTCATTTATAATTTATAATAGATAATGTAAGCACTATGTTTATGACATACTTTTGATAAGTACATGGATGACATATCTATAATACTTCTGACCTGTAACTTGTACGTGTAGAACAGTCTGTAAGTATAAGTTGGTTATTGAATAAATAAATAAATAGAAGGTCAGCATGACCAAGATGAAGTCTTAACTTGATTGAATATGTTATTGTTATGTAGGTCAAGTGACCTTCGGGCTCAAAAAGTACTCATGATACACAATACGTCAGACGACAGCTGCGAGGCAGGTCTGGGCGGATGAGATTGTTTTCTTCTGGAAGGATTAGCTCAAAATAACTCAAAATATCCTATATCATCCCGAAGAATGTAAGGAGGTTAGGGAGGCTTTTGCCCCGCAGTCAAACGACAACTTCTGAATAATAATAATAAATTAATTTTATTTCTTACGAATCCTACGACTTAAGGGCATTACAAGAAACACCCTAGCTTTAAAGAAATTTCTAGTATAATCCTTATGTGCGTTTGCCATATAAAAAATATAAGTTATACTTAAGATCATCACAAACAAATTGCATTGTTTAAAATTTTTATAAATTTGCCCCAATTTTGGATAACTATTGAAGTAAATAGGCCTTTATTAACCTAATTTGTATTTTTTCTCTTTAACGGCTTAATAGTTAGTCATGAATTTTATACAAAAAAAATGTAATGACGTAATTAACAATTTGTATTGTTTTTATTTTCTTATTTCTTTGAATATTTTTAAATAATAAAGAAATAACCGAAACCTCACTAGCACCCCCGCAATGCCTGTGACTAACAAAGACTAAATCCTCGAGGTCATTGGGCAATGTAATACCCTTAAGTTCTTTATATTCCTACCAATATGAAATTTAGTCAGCCGTCAAAACGCTAATGTGTACGCGGCCTTAGCTCGTGGGCGTATAACAACTGTATCGAACTAATCCTTTGTCTTGTTCGGCGTTTATTTATTTGCGTTTAATCGCGCGTGTGTATCATGTTTATCTTATGGTACTAAACGATTAGTACAGTTTAGTGTTATGGAATTCCTGCGTAGATTTGAATGTTAATTTTAACAGCACACACCGGAATCAGTATGAATTATTAAAAAAATCAACACACGCCTAGAAACACGAGACTATACTAAGTAATTTAAATTTTAACATTTGTTTGAGGCAATTTCAATTTTACATCATATACCATTTCATTCATGGGTTTTGTTACAAAATTCTCAATAGCAGCTTGGAGTTTGGCATTTGTACCCGGTTAATGCCAATACTCGCACCCTATTACATGGGATCTAAACATACCGGCGAACTGTGGGTGTACAATAATACGCTTCTGCCTAACCCTTCCGGGAATATAGGCGTGATGGATGGTATGTCAATAAACTAAAGACTAATCATACAACAAACATCAGTTTACAATCAACGATACAGAAGGTTGTTTTCAAAATACGCACGGGTTTATTTCTGTGGCTGTCACTTATTCAGGTATTGGCGCCACCAGGAATTCAGCTTACGCCATTACCGACAAGAATAGCCGACATCAATGGAATGGGCCAAGGTTTAAGCATAACTATAGGTGTCTAAGAAGTTGGTGCAACTGAAAAGAACTAATATAATTCGTTCTTTTGAGGTTTGTATCACCCAACAGAAGAACTCGGCATGGACACCTGTAACACCAGAGGAGTTGATGATGCGTTGCCAAGCCTTAAGAGCCCCTTCGGACTGCAGACTGTCAGAGCCGCAGCAAATAGGAAGGGGAAATGGCTCTCACGCGGTAAAATCGAATCAACAGACGATAATCACGATCTTTACGACAAACTCGACAAAATAAGGAATCTATTGTAACACTGCATGTAACTGTTTTTTGTCCTTGTTAAATAAAATAAAATCTCTGATATAGGCGTGGTCAGCCAGGCAGCCGCACAGCCAGCCAGGCTTCTTGGGTCTGCAACCCAAGAAGTCCTACCACCGAGCATGTCAGATATTTTTCGGCCCTTACGAGATGTCTATCTAAATGGCAGTGAGGAATTGTATTCTAATCCGTCCTCATACGGAGAAAAGTTCTATGCTAATATAACTTTTTATTTCCCAAGTCAGTAATTTTCAATCCCAAAATCACTTTAAATTTTCCATCGTATTTATAACAAATATTCTTTAATGACAGACATCAAATACAACAGATCAAAAGCATTAAAACTCAATGGCAAACTGACGTCACAGCGGCCATTCTTTCAGAAATACCAATCAATCATCTAGTTTATTTACCAAATTCTCGTAGTAACGACTAGATGTGACGTGGTTATGGGCAAAAACATGCACGTACCTATAACGTGGTCTCACGAGGTTCTCAATACCGTAACATGTTTAAAAACATAAAACAATCATTGTAGTATTAAGTGCTCCGTACGTACGTACTAGAACAACGTCAAGATTTGTGCACTAAAATTTTTCTTAGTGCCGGAGGAAAGTCTAGATCTTTTTGCTACAATCCAGGACGTTATAAACGTTGCAGTCTAACCTCTAAATCGACGAACGAATAGAAAAATGTATGATAATGACATAAAATTTCCTCAAATCGCTCGTTCTTAAATGTTTTTCCATAAATTATTTTTTTCTGTTGATTCGAATGTTAGATTGCAAACTTGTCCACCGAGTATCGATATGGAGTTGAAAGACTATATCAGGAAACCTTCTGAAACTGAAATTTAAATAAATTTACAATAGGTTTATTACACTTTTCACGTATTCATAAGTAGAAATCAATGTTTACAATTCAAGCGAGTTGTGGCGGAATCTTCCCCAAGAAATGCACCAACAATATGCTTCACAGCGTCCTGTGTAACGTATTACCTCCATGGAAATAACCACTCCTTATGAATCAACAGTGCTTCAGCGTATGCACAATATCAGCCGCTTGGAGCCACGCCAACAGCCATTTTTCAACGTTAGTTCTGTGACGGACTTGACGATTTTCCGGCGATTTTTTTCCGTCGGTTGATGGAATTTTGACAGCAGTCTCGTGATGGCTGTCACAATTGCGAGGTGAGTGAACTACGTAATGATGGATTTTGGCGTTCGCGGTATGTAAAGTATTTTCGGGTGCGTGAAATAGGATTCGGTAATGGTGGTCTAGATTTGTTTCGCGTCTACATTGACGTTGGCGCCGCGGCGGTGCAAATAGCTTTTCGAGCTGTATTGTATTTTTGAGGCATTCCTTACCTACGAAATACAGTGTACAGAATGGCCACTTTAACTGTACTGATTACCTATCGACCCAGGTACTTCTTTGTAGCGTTTGCATGACAGGCAAAAGAAACGCAATCTTTTTTTATACCACTAAAGTAAACAAGCATACGGCTCGCCTGATGGTAACCGGATACGATAGCCTATGGACACTTGCAACACCAGGGGTATAATTTTTTTATAAAGCTTAAAAGCAATGTGGGTCTCACATTACTAGTATTCTTGTTAACTCCTTGTGCTAAGCTAAATGCTTGTGTTACGTGTGGGTTCACGTCGGTAGTGCAATGGGTGGGTTTCGAACCGACAACCACATGATCGCAAGTACAACGCCCTAGCCATTAGGCACTCGCGCGTTGCTGACCCTGTAAATTAAGGAGGAATAGTTGGGCTGGCAACTTAGGATACATGAACAAAACACCACCGGTCCTCCCCACTGCCAACACAAAGCTTCCTCGCGGAGTTTTGGTGACCTTGCTCACCGTTAGGAACACAACATAGCACGGAGCTATGTTATTTGGCTACGATTTTCTGCAAAGCGGAGGTACTATCCCAGTCGGGCAGCTCCAATTGTGAGTGGAACTATTTGATGCCACTATGTCCTACCTCTCTTAGATCTCTTTGTTATGTAGCGTCATTTGAAAGTTTCTACAAGAATAGCGGGGTGTTCATACGACACAAATTTTAATGAAAGAAAAAACCTGATAGGGGTTCCCTGTGCCGTGAAACAAGATGTAGTAACAAGGATTGAGAGAGTGGAGAGGATGGATAACAGGAGATTGACTATACGTGGCGTAGGGATTTCCTAAGGATCTCAATCTAGGGTCGTGGCGAATGTCACGAATCCCATGACCGTGATTACAGGGCAAAAGAAGACAAGTACGGTTTTTAGTCGGTACGAGTCCGACATACCCTGACGCCTCCCAGGCGGCGAACGATCCATGAGGATTTTCCGTGCTAGAAAAAAAGGGATTTCAATCTAAAAATAAAATACAGCCTAAGCTTCTTTCTTCTTTCTGTGAGGAATTCTTTCACCAATAAAAATATTGGTGAAAGAATTCCTCACAGAAAACCGGCGTCAAACAACGCTTACATTGTGTTTCGCCGAGTGAGTGAGGTTACCGGAGGCCCAATCCCCTTTTAAAAGGTCGGCAACGTACTTGTGACTCCTCTGGTGTTGCGGGTGTCCATGGTAATCGCTTACCATCAAGTGATCCGTCTGCTCGTTTGCCCTCCTATCCCATATAAAAAAAAAAATCGGTTTAGTGGTTTAGGCGTGAAAACAACAAACAAACTCATTTTCGCATTTATAATAGTTATTAGGATTTTAAAATGTCGCAACAACTCCAGTCGCCCAGTCTGTTCCCGCCCTAATCCGTAGCATCCCAATCAGATGCGCTAATAAAATGACTTTATATTCGCCCACACATTGAGTATAATCGTGAAGTTTATAACTCTTTAATACTTTTTGTCGTTCGTGTGTCATTCCTTCGGTTTCTTGGGACTAAGGTGACATGAGCGGATATTTTCTCTCAATGCACTTTATTAAAGAATTCGTGTTTTTTTCCTTCAGTGATTTTTATGTAGTTATATTTTTGATTGGCCGTTGAACTTTGTCTTTGGAATTAATGAGGTGTTTTCCAATGTTCGGGATACTTTTGTGAATCCTTACTAATATTATAAACGTGAACGTTTGTGAGCATGGATGTGTGGATGAATGGATATTTGTTAATCATAGGTGTACTAGTGACGTGACAGTGGAGTTGATTTTAAGGGTATTTTGAAAATAATAATGAAATGAGTAAGCACCACAGGTGTAATATCTCGCTCGCAGCTATGCGCAGGAGACATGTGGGCAGCTCATTGCTACAATATTGCGTCTGCGCATCGTTACTAAATGTATTTATTGCTTCAGGTTGACTCATGCGTGTGACAAATACATGCAGATCAACCATTTTGCTGTCCTTTGAATTTCAGATGGAATATATTTTATGTTTGTTTATCCTACGATAATCGGAAAATCGAATCATTCCCAAATCTTTGGAAATAAATAAAAGTATCTTAGGTACATATAACTATTACGCCTGTAATTATAAAAATATTAGGCTGTACACTCATAGATCGCCGGTATGTTTGAGTCCAATGTATTAGAGGGTGAGCCTATTAACCGGGCACAAATCCTAATACCGAACTGTTACTGAGAATTTCATAGAAATAACCGATAACACTGCTCGACCTAGGAATCGAAAGGAAATCAGGAAATATCATTCCATCATATTTGTATTCTTTGAAGAGTAAAGCTCGCCCTTTTGCGGTCTAGCGTTAACTGGACCCCTTCCAGGGAACGCTGGACAGGACCACAGCCTGTTATGGTCCTGGTAAATGGAACGAATCCCATGGCCGTGAGTCTATGACTATAGAACAAAGGAAGGTATTTTTAACGTGGGAGAGCCATGCTTCGGCACGAATGGGCCGGCTCGACCGGAGTGATACCACGGCCTCACAGAAAACCGGCGTGACACAACGCTTACGTTGTGTTTCGCTGAGTGAGTGAGGTTACCGGAGGCCCAATCCCCTTTTAAAAGGCGGGCAACAAACTTGTGACTCCTCTGGTGTTGCGGGTGTCAATGGGTAATCGCTTACCATCAGGCGATCCGTCTGCTCGTTTGTCCCCCTATCCCATAAAAAAGGTAAAAGTACAGTTTTTAGTCAGTACGAGTCCAACGTGCCCTGCAGTCTTCCTAAGTGGTAGACGATCCATGAGAATTTTCCACATCCCAAAATAAGGTCGGCTCATACTAAGCATAATTATTATTTTATTATTTATTAATTTAATCAGACAAGGTCCATATTTTGTTAGTAACAATTTAACAGAGATGTGATTTATTTGAAATACTTCTATTTTAAATGCAAATAGAAAATGCAAAATACTTATTTTATATTTTGTATTTAAATACCTTTCAGTGAAAAGTATTATACAAATAAAATGCATACTCAAAAGAAAAGACGTCGACTAACTTAAAAATATCTGTGATTTGGTCAGGGGGTATTTTATTTTGAAAAAGTATTTTAAAAATACCTATTTTGCATTTAGCATTTGAAATACAAAACGCAAAACTATTTAGTATTTTGCATTTGAAATAGTAAATCTGAAAAGTATTTTGCATTTTGTATTTAAATGCTTTTTTTAAACCATTTTGTACATCTCTGCAATTTAACTTATTCTATGCTAGTAAATACAAATATTTGCAAGATTACCTACCTTATTAAGACTCGAATGAACTGTTTAATTAGATCAGAGTCACATTTTTCCCGTAATCACTTTTAGGATGCCATTGGTACTGCTGCTCACCTTGTGCAATATTGAGACTACACGTCTGCGGATGATGGCGTGAAAGCCATCCACTCTTGCTTCCGCAAACATGCTTGAGGCACTACAGAAGCGGGGCAGTCCCAATAGCATCCGAAAGCTATTCTTGTACTGGACGCGGAGCGCATTTAGAGATTTCTGGGTATAGCTGACCCACAGGCTGCTCGTGTAGAATATTTGACAGAATGCTTTGAACAGTGTAATTTTGACTTCATTACTACATCGAGCAAACCTGCGGGCCACCATGTTACACCTAATCGCCAATGCCCTCCGATAATGGGGCACTGCTTTTACTGCTCCCATTCCACACTAACTTCAAAGCACATAATAGTTGGTCAATAAACGTCCATAAAATGACATTAACTACGCAAATAAACCGTCATAGCAACCATAAACATTAATTATTTTCGCGTTGCGTTTCAACAAATCAGTAATATGGACATAATGGGCATCCAGCTATCACCAACTGCTAAAGAAAATTATACCTAGACTATACAAAAATAAGGTTTAATATGCGTTGTGTTTGATAATAGAGTATTGTATCAAATTATGCATTTTAGTGGTTTCCTTGACATGTTTTAGTATTTTCATTATACGTCGGAGTAAATGCCATTCGTAAATTAGATGTGTTTAATAGTAAAGAATACTCCTTGGTTCTATCATCGCGTTACTAAATATTTTGCCGCTAAGTAATAATGAGCTAAAATTAAGGGTCCGGCGGAACTTGAATTGCCCACAAAAACGTAATACCGAAATAAATTATAATTCAGACAATATTCTATTAAATTCTGTCATTATTCGGATTTGGATACCGATTATCTAGGTGCCTACACTACCATTTCGTCTATTACTACTTTACTGGAAATAAAATATTGGAACTTAGTTCCAAACTTGGTAATTTTATCAAAAATTGCATTTGCGTATATTTATTTCCAGTGAAGTATTTTGGACAAAATGGTAACGTACGAACCTAGATTAACGGTATCGGAATCCGAATAATAACAAAATTTTATGAAATTGTGTTTGAATTACGATTTATTTCGGTATTACGGTTGTAAAAGAAATTCGGTCCGCCGGACTCTTAAGGATTCTGCCTACTACACCATCTCATACCGTCAGCGTAATAAGAACGGGGCAGGTACAAAAATATTCTTTGTATGGAGAATTATGAGACTATGCCCACTAGACCGTACCGTCACCGTCGCGTGCCTCTGCACTGAGCGTATCGGCACCGGCAAAATATTCTCGCCGACAATTGTTGACGCTCCGTGCATGGCATAGTTTCATACTTCTCAATACAAATGACAGGCGGATGATACGCGGATGCTACGGTCTCTAACACCGTTTTGTATAGATATAATTCGCTGTTGATACTTTCTTGCGGGCATAGTAGTTCATGTCGCGCTCGTTTCCGTGCATGGTACGCTCCTAGTACGGTTGGAGACGGTGTAGTGGACAGACGCCTTAATTGTGTTCCGGTTTGAAGGACAATGTAGTCATTGATTACTGCTTATGAGTCTTAAATTGATGTTTAGTTCTTCACACGTTTCTCCATTTTACTTGGTATTGGCTGAATTGTCGTCATCGGCAAACATGCCATTAAAAAAAAAACAGCTGAGGTGGCAAGATGACAACAAAAGTCAAATGTTCTATTTCAATTACACCAATATTACAGGTACTTTTGAATTGTCAGAACTGGACTTATAGAGAAGAACGGGCAAGAAACTCCATAGATACTCCTTTAAATACAAAATCAATATTGTCATTTTTACAACTTTGTTCTTTTAATGTGAGGATCATGCAGCTTGATAAATTTAATAGGCTACGATCGCTCCCCCCCCCCCCCCAAAAAAAAAGCGGTGACTGCCGTAGCACGTAAGAGTCGACCAGCCTCGACAGACGCCCGTGACGTGTGTGTCAGCGTCGTGTGACTCAACCATTTTGTAGGGAATAGAACGACCTGACACACAACGAGACTAGCAAAACTCGTGAGTGATTGTACTGGTGCTGCTGGCGCCTATAGGCTGCGGTTTCCGCTGACCATCAGGCTGCCCGTATGCTAAATTGTCATTTTACTACAATAAAAAATCAAATTAGAAATATCTTTAAGGCTTCTTTTAAAAGTGTATGTCGAACTTACCGTTATTTTCCTTCTTATTTACGCCCATTTTATTAAACAGGAAAACATCACTTTGCAGGCTTCAATCTGGTACTTCTCAGAATTTTTCATTGAATCTCCTGAATATTTTCCCCGCTGAAAATATTCATTACCTGTATCAAATAATATAAAAAGCTATTTGATTGAATTTTTTCGTGCTGAAACTATAATTTGCTATAAGTATTCAGACTGATTAATTATTGAAACATTTTTGCTTAAAACATTTATTGTTTTAAACATACATGCCATCACAGCTGTATTCTCCGAAGGGGTCAGGCAGAAGTGTACGACAGTTGGCCGGTATGTTTCAAGTCTCATGTGATGTAATATCTAAAATGGACAGACATCGGCCTGTTACAATTTTATTATAGGTACAGATAACACTTAACTCACTCCGATCCCAAAAAGAATGTGTAACAAGAACTAAAGAAGTCCAGTATAACAGATGAACGCACTTACACGAATGACTGAGTCAAAGGTAAAATTAAAACAAAGTTGGTCCACACCAAATATAACGTGTGTGTAATCCGTTTAAAAGCTTAACTAGGGTAGTTAGTTCTCATACACTCTAAATAAATGACTGGAATACGTAGAAACGTTAAATTTTGAAGTTTAATTCGTACTAGCTTTGTATTGTGAATGGAGAGGGGATCGTGGCAAAGTAATAACTGAACTGCTAGGTTAAGCTGCGCTTTTGCGGTCAGTGTTTGGATGGGTGACCATTTTTAACACATTCGTGCCTCGGAGACCACCTAAAGGAAACCGGTAAACAAGGATTTTGGGGAATTTTCACAGATTTGGATAGCTTGCGAGTAACGCTGCGGGTGATAACTTCACATTTGATCTGTTATTTTTTCAAGATCATACGAGCAGGCCTCACTCTTCCATTGGGCACTATAGGCAAGTGCCCAGGGCCCTGCGATTCTCGGCTCCCCCTTAGTTCCCTTTCCTTGCTTTTTTTGTAAGTGTTTATAAAATAGTCCCTTGACATATCGTTGTCTAAGTGCCCAATTCCATCGACAAGTTAAATAAGTAAATAAAAATAATTATAGTTAATCCTATTGCTAATAATGCTTTATTTTACGTGGGAGAGCCATGCTTCGATACGAATGGGCCGGCTCGACCGGAGTGATACCACGGCCTCGCAGAAGACCGGCGTTAAACAACGCTTTCGTTGTGTTTCGCCGAGTGAGTGAGTTACCGGAGGCCCAATCCCCCTTTAAAAGGTCGGCAACGCACTCGTGTCTCCTCTGGTGTTGCGGGTGTCCATGGGCGGCAGTGATCGCTTACCATCAGGCGATCCGTCAGCTCTTTTGCCCTCCTATCCAATAAAAAAAAATACTTACATTAGATAAATACTAAACAATAAATTATAATACTTAATTATGTTATTTGAATTAAAAATTATTAAACAATACAGTTAATCTCCCTCTCTCCTATGTTGCTGTGCCTTACAGGGTCCGCGATAGGCACTAAACTGTATCCACCATTTACTTACTTATACATTGTGGAAAGCAATAAATGATTGATTTGATTTGATTTAAAGACGGCGCTGCATACGAGTATCGTACGAATTTTTTTGTATCAGTATCGTTTTGAAGGCTGGACTTAACGATTCTCGCCTTCGAATTGTGTTCATGGAGACTTCCAATATTCAAAGGCGAGGTGAAACTATCTCTTCCACGTGCAGACGTCATCGGACATTCAGTTAACACGTGTCAAGATTTTTATAATCTTACGATAATCACATGTTCGACTCAAACTCCGTTTAAATAAGCTTTTATGCATGTAACTCCAGGCATAGTTAACACATCTAGTTATGTGTATAAGTGTTACAAGCTTCGGAAGTTTGGAAGCAGCAGCGAACGCTTCTAATCCTCTTTATCCGCGAACATTATCGTATGTAGAGTGAACTCGTTACACTATATGCATGGGTGATGTTTTAATTATAAACCTTTTTAGTATGTTAGCTGGGATGTCGGATGGCGATAAGTAAACTGCAAGATGAAGTAAATAATGGAAAACAGTAGGGTGACTAGTAATTAGTCAAAAAGGTCAGGTGCGTAGCACTCGCAACCGGCGCGTATGTATGAGAAGATGTAAGAATCTGGAAGAAGCAAAAGAAGTATGCAAGAATCGTAGCAAGTGGCAGTCTATAGTTTCTGCCTACCCCTGTGGGAGAAAGGTGTGAGTGTATGTATGTATGTACTAGTAATTAGTGTCAAAATACATCGACACATGACGATTTATTTTTTCTTTAAATTATTATTAACGCAAATTAATAACTTAATTTGGGCACTTTTTAACAAGTTATTTTATCGGAAATTAGTTTGTTGTCATAACTACAATCGTTGAAAGTATTTTACACTAATTACTATTATACTGGTTTCTGACACTTACGCGAATATTAGACATTGAAATAAAACTACTTTTTACGGATTTTATCGCGTTGTATTGATATTATTTGATTCCCGACGTTTCGGACCCTTTACAGCATCCATGGTCACGGGTAGACTGAACTTCTACCCGTGACCGTTTTATTTCAATGACTAATTACTATTACTCTATATAGTAAATTGTCAAAAAATAGTCTTTGTTCTTATCTTAGATAGTGCAAACTAAACTATTGTCTGCAGGTAGACATGAATAATCGATATTTCACTAAAAAAAACAAATAATTTCAAGTAAGTATCAAAATATTCGCGTGGCGCGCACGATCAATCAATTACGCAGATAGTTACTAAGTGAAGTATTAACACTGCACTTATATATATATGCAAAAATAGCAGTAAGAGTACTAGCGCCAAACTCTCTTTACAATACTGGAAAAGTTGTATAATTATTATCCTAAAGGTCCGGCGGAGCGCGAATTGCCCATACAAACGTAATACCGAAATAAATTATAATCCTGAACAATACTCTATCAAATTATGTTATTATTCGGATTTGGATAGCGTTAATCTAGGTTTTTACGATACTATTTCGTCTACTATTACTTCACTGGAAATAAAAGACCGAAAAATCGTTCCAAACTTGGTAAAGTTAACAAAAATTGCATTCGCTTCCATTTATTTCCAGTGAAGTATTTTAGATGAAATGGTAACGTAGGAACCTAGATTAACGGTATCGGAATCCGAATAATAACATAATTTGATTAAATTGTGTTTGAATTACGATTTATTTCGGTATTACGTTTAAAATTCGGCCCGAGTCTTAATCACGTGTTTAATTATTATATATAATATTTATATAATAATTTATTTTCTTTGTTACACATAGAATCATATATAGCGAATTTAATTTGTCGATTCTGTTAAATTTCAGCCTGTATACCTACGTATACTCATGTTCATAATCAGATGAACAAGTATTCATTTCGTTTAAAGGGATTCATACAAAACTAGGTCACACGTTCCTATATTATAAAGACAATTATAATATTTTCACCCTGAACATTACGAAACTATTGACAGAACTGGGTTGTTTAATATCGAAACATTTATAGATGATACATTACACATTGTATTAAAAGATTCCGATAGTTTATTTTAATAGGTCAGTTGGAATAGTTGGTTGTTTGGTCAAGATATTGGAGTTAAGTGGGCTTGGAATTGGAAGACAAGAATGTGTTATCTGTATTGATGGGTATGTACTACGATTTGAGGCCTTTTTTTAGAGCTTAATAACAATGTGAGTCGCACGTTACTAGTATTCTTGTTAACCGCTCGTGCTAAGCTAAATGCTTGTGTTACGAGTGGTTTCATGTCGGTAGTGCAATGGGTGGGTTTTGACCCCGCAACCACTTGATTGCAAGTCCGACGACCTAGCCAATTATTTATTTTAATGATTCTCATCACAATTATTTATAACACTAAATATTCAACCATTATTTTAAATAACGAAAGGAAGGATCGTTTCTGATTATTATACGTGTGTGGGTACATTTACCGATTATAATTTAAATAGTAGACAACTAAGTATGTTAACAATATCAATGGTGCATCCGCTTAATATGCTAACACCACTTTAATCGTGCGTACCGCTGAAATGTGGAATGCTCTTCCCGAGTGGATCTTCCCCGTTAGATATAATCTGGGTGACCTTAAATCACGAGTGAATCGGTTTCTTTTAGGCAAGCGCGCTCCATCGTAGATCGCAGTATCGCTTAACATCAGGCAAACTGGCGGTCAAGCGTAAGCGTAACACTGCCTCATTAATGTAGTGGTTCCAAGCGCGACTGCTACGCTAGAGGTACTGGGTTCGATGGCTAGTTTTTCTATTAAATTCTCAGTAGCAGCTCGGAGTCTGGACTTGTGTCCGGTTAATGGCAATAGGCTCGCCCCCTATTACATGGGACATGAACATACCGAAATGTGGGTTTAGGTACATTAGTTCGCCTCTGCCTAACCCTTCGGGGACTACATGCGTGATGCTATGTTATGATTAACAAAATCCCGACGTTTCGAACCCTTTACAGCGTCACAGGTGTCGGGATTTTGTTAATGTCAATGTTATGCGATAAAATCCGTAAACTGAATGTCCAATGTTCAGGTAAGTCTCAGAAATCAGGATGAAATAATGTTTTCTTATTCAGCAAACAATAGTAAATCAATCTCATTTATTCCGCGGCCCTTATCATGGAGTGGCCTTATCGTTATGTTCGCTAAAATTAATTAAACGCCGCTGTACTGTGCGCTTTGTTTCCCTACAACTTGGTCATTTGCGATATTCTTCATAAATTGTGGCCCTAGGGATGAGCGCAAGCGAGAAGCAAGTAATGTTTTGGTTGTAATTTTCTTTATATGTTGTTGGGGCCTAGGTGTGTTGTCCCCAAAGATATTTAAAAGACAAGACATGTCGAACAAAATCGTGATCTCTTAGATTTTTCAATTTGTAAATAAATCGCTCTGTTTCTGTCATATCATAATAGATAGAAAACAAATCAATATGGGATTAGAGATGGATTTATGCCAGGGCATTTATTTTATTCGCCCAAAGTGCTTGGGCGGAAACCCATCTATATAGATGGGTTTATGCCAGGGCATTTATTTTATTCGCCCAAAATGCCTGGGCGGAAACCCATCTATATATGGGATAAAAAAAATTGTGTGAAAATTGTTGTGTTCTCTATAACCTCTTAAACTTCTTTGGTTGTCCCCCAGCCAAAGGGAAGATATCTTTCCAGGAAGGTGATTTACTTGGCAGGCCATGGTTGAATTTATCAGGCGTACCGCTGAAATGCGCTTCCCCGATAGATATAATCTGGGTGTCTTTAAATCACGAGTGAATCGGATTCTTCTAGGCAAGCACGCTCCGTCGTAGATCGCAGTATCGCTTAACATCAGGCAAACTGGCGGGCAAGCGTAAGCCTATCAAGAATAAAAAAATATTATTTTGAATGGGCTTGCATGTTTATCTTGCTTAAATATCACGTCTCTATTTCTCGAAGTGTTAGGCAGATTTGTACTAATGTAGAACTACTGTTCGCCGATGTATTAAAATCCCATGTAATTGGTGACGAGTATAAGGCCATTAACCGGGCACAAACCCAAACTCCTAGCCTACTAGGCTTCGAGCTCTACACTAGATACCCCCAATAACTCACATCTCTGTCTTCTTATAACATGGGCCCTTACCCGCAGTTGAGAACTTTCGAATCTTATTGTTCTGGAGAGTTCCGCCAGCTTATTGGTATTCCTTGGAAGTTCTTAGATATTACTTGTTCTATTTAATTATAGGAATGTACCGTATTGACTCTGAGTATTTAAGGAAAAAATAGAACTGTAGAGACTCCTTAAAAGTCCTTTCTACCAAGGAGTCTTTTAAAAACATTTTAGGTTTAATTACGTGGGAGAGCCATGCTTCGGCACGAATAGGCCTTACAGAAAACCGGCGTTAAACAACGCTTACGTTGTGGTTCGCCGAGTGAGTGAGGTTACTGGAGGCCCAATCCCCTTTTATAAGGTGCGCAACGAACTTGTGACCCCTATGGTGTTGCGGGTGTCCTATTCAAACATTCCGACAGCGGAACTTCTTCGGAAATGGCGAAAACCGTACATACAGGGTGACTTTCAAAACATGCGACAAATTGAAGCGGCAGGCTCAATAAAAATCATTTATTTATTTAAAAATGTAATTTTCATAATCTAAATTATACAAAAAAATAATCCTATTTGTCATCTTAGATGGTGCAAACTAAGCTATTGTCTTCAGGTGGTGGGTAGGCTATTATTTACACAGGGGAGAGCCATGCTTCGGCACGAATGGCCCCGCTCGACCGGAGTGATACCACGGCCTCACAGAAAACCGGCGTCAAACAACGCTTACGTTGTGTTTCACCGAGTGAGTGAGGTTACCGGAGGCCCAATCTTCTTTTAAAAGGTCGGCAACGCACTTGTGACTCCTCTTCTGGTGTTGCGGGTGTCCATGGGCGGCGGTAATCGCTCACCATCAGGAGATCCGTCTGCTCATTTGACCTATCCCATAAAAAAGGTAGGCATAAATTATTGGAGATTAAGGGTATTATATTGCATTGCTAATGACCTTGAGGATTTAGTCTTTGTGCTGGTATTTGTTAGTTACAGGCATAGCGGGGGTGCTTCACGCGGGGTGCTAGTGAGGTTTCGGGTATTTCTTTATTATTTCAAAATATTCAAAGAAATAAAAACAATACAAATTGTTAATTACGTCAGTACAATTTTTTTGGTATAAAATTCATGACTAACTATTAAGCCGTTAAAGAGAAAAATTACAAATTAGGTTAAAAAAGGCCTATTCACTTCAATTATTTTCCAAAACTGGGGCAACTTTATAAAAAAATTAAACAATACAATTTGTTTGTGATGACCTTAAGTATAACATATATGTTTTATATGGCAAACGCACATAAGGATTCCACTAGAAACTTCTTTAGAGCTAGGTTTTTTTGGATTTGAGCGATGTAATTTTTTTTTTTAAAAAAGCTTACTATCAATGTGGGTCGCACATTAATAGCATTCTTGTTAACCCCTCGTGCTAAGCTAAAGGCTTGTGTTACGAGTGGGTTCACGTCGGTAGTGCAATGGGTGGGGTTCGAACCGGCAACCACATGATCGCAAGTCTGACGCCCTAGCCATTAGGCTACCGCCGCTTCTGTAATGCCCTTAAGTTAAGTGTTAAAATATTCGCGAGGCGCGCCCGGTCAATCTATTACGCATGTAGTTACTACATGAAGAATTGCAACGCTTTGCGCTTGCGGTAGGTTACCTATTCTCTTCTATTCACGAGAAAAGTAGCAGTAGAGGCGAGACGTTGCCATTTAAACGCTTTTCGTAATACAAGAAAGGTATAATTATTTCCTGCTTTAAATTTCCTTTGTTACACACAGAAATACCTATATGTTAATTCGTCGCGTCTATTCGGTGTCACCCTGTATAGATACCGGGAGGCGATTGGCCAGAAGCGGTACTAATAAGATCCTTTTTAGTGACGTCGGAGCGAATAAAAAAGTACCCTCTTGTGACAAGAGTTACGATTTTTACGGGTGGTGTCGATTTTAGCGTTTTTCAATAGCACTTCCTTTTGGATATTACACGGATAAGGTTAGGTGTCTTGTCAGCATTAATTTATAATCTTATATTTATTTATTATATACTTTACTAGTGACCCGCCCCACGATTGAAATTCTCATTGTTTCTCTACTGTTATTTAAGCATGTCTTATACATAAAAACATTCAGGAAAATCTCTTAATGATAGTGAAAACCGTATCAAAATCTGTTGCCTGGTTTAGAAGAAGTTAGCGACTAAACAGACAGACAAAAATAGTGACTTTGATTTTTTTGTCTATCGTGATCGTTTTCAAAACTTGTTGTAGATTCAATAATTCAATAAATTTATTAAGTCCTTTGTTACAAAGGGAAGGTATCACACTTAATAGTAACAGTAAAAAAATCTTGTAACTTATAACAAATAACCATAAAAAACGTTAGGACAGTGATCCCTAAACTAGACGTGTGTCTGTATCTTGGGGACCAGAGTAGCAACTTATTCAAGTGAAAATCAAAATGTGTGAATGTATAATTTCCGGATTGTGTGGGTAAAATTAAGGATCATGAACAAAGGAGGTGATAATTAATGTTAATATATTAAAACTTAGTAATGGTGTGAGAGTGCGTGCGTGAGTGCGTGCGTGCGTGTGTGTGGGTGTGTGTGTGTGTGTTTGTATGTGTGTGTTTGGGTATGTGTGTGTATACGTGTGTTGATTGTGTGAGTAAATTAATTAAATAGTTCCTCGGTCTCGTCGAATGATAATAATAAAAGCCATTTTTTACGAGCCTTTTGCACTTGGCATTCTTTACAGCTTTTATATCACAATATTTGTAGACTTTATTATATATATATGGATGTAAATACTCAGGACAGCGTCTTGCTAGGAGAGAATTTGCTGTAGGTAAGGGAATTTTGAAAACACGCTTTGCGTTAATTAAATTGTAATCCGCTCTTTGTTTTAAGTTTTTGTGAGTGATCAAGGTAGCAGCGAGGATGAAGAGTTGTCTAATCCGTAGGACCGGGAAGTCATGGTAGAGCGAGTTAGTTGGGTACCGGTACTGGTATATATTCAGATTTAATACATTGAGGACTGTCATAAACTGCATAAAATATATTATTCCACTAACGACCCGCCTGCGATTTCACCCGCGTTTTTCTGCTCCTATTGGTCGTAGCGTGATGTTATATAGCCTGTAACCTTCCTCTATAAATGGACTATCCAACACAAAAAGGATTTTTCAATTCCAACCAGTATTTCCTGAGATTAGCGCGTTTAATCAAACAAACTCTTCAGCTTTATAATATTAGTATAGATGTAATGTATAAATTAAGTTAGTTTTATTAGGGTTTTTGTAAGGTGGTAGCCGTCATCCCCAATAAAAAAAATTAACAACATTCGAATATTAAGACCCGAATACTACAGTAAATAACGCCAATAACATCCGCTAGGGGGCACTGATTTACAATATACTGTCGACTTCGAAATTTTATAACAGCCTCTTGGGACTTATAAAATAGTGTTATATTACAGAAATAGGCGTTTATAGCCTTTTAGTTTATCGTAGCACAAAGTTTTAAGCATAAAACACTGAACTGTATTGGATTTTATTTTTATTACTGTATCGGGTCCCGTCACGCGAATGTTAATGCAACTTTGCCATTTTTAACCGACATCAAAAAACGTTCTCATTTCGATTGTATTTTTATTATGAATCGATTTTGATGATACTTTTTTTATCGATAGGTTCAGTATTCAGAGTCCCATAATAATTTGGTCATGATCTGATCCCAAAATTTAGAACAAAATGAGAATATCACGTACCGACCGAGTAAATGATAACGTCGTCTAGGTACGTAAAATTCTACTCGCTACTCAAAACATTAAAATAACTCTTAAGAAAAAGTAAAAGCGCCTTTGAAAATATATAAAATTATGTTATGTGCGGAACAGTTTCTGAAGACGGTGGGGAAAACAAAAGATCCGATCTAATCAAAGAGTGAGAGGGGTTAGGCGATAGTCCACCATGCTAGCCCGCTGCGGGTTGGAGACTTTGAGAAAAGCCTTGGAAATCGAACCGAGGGCAGTTTTTGAGCTTAAAATATCCTTCTGAAGTCTCATTCTCGCACTGACGAAAGCCACATTGTCAAATAAAATTACAGTCTCTCAAAACTTTTGACTGCACATAAAACTATCATAGTAGTGGACGATCGCGTGAAGCTCTGTCGTGTTTATGACGCCCTGGTACTTGCAAAACTTTGACACTAAAACGTCTGCACGAATGAGCCTTATTTTCGGATTGCTATTTTGTTTTTATAGTGTTAAAGATGGTTAAACATGAAGGTTAGTTAACAAAAGTGTTAAAAGTTAAAAACTTCTTTCTTTGGACGTTTTCCTGTGTACTAGAAGTATTTTTAAGTAAATATAGCTCATTACTTAGGTGCTCCAGCCACTCAAGGCTTCCGTCGGCCGTTTCTCTGTCTTTATTCGTCAGAAAACAATCTCAACTTTAGATAACACCACCATGATTACAAATTATGGTTCAAAAATACTATGTTCGTGGCCCAATAGGAGGTGATGTTTGAATTAGGGTCACCACTATGTTAAGTTCATAGATAAATAGAAAAAAAAATAGAGGTAATTTAAGAAAAAAGACAGTGGTACAAAAAATATTATTTTGGTAGATTTTTATTAAAATGACCCTATTTTAGGGTGGCAATGACAGGTCGCCGATTTAGACAGTTTCATAACGTGACGTCTTCTTTTTTAAGATATTGCCGTGTCAAATGTCATTCTACTTAACGTCGATACACCATATTTGACAAAAATATTTTAAATGTATATTAAAACGTAACATTACGGAAAATTCAAATTGAAAAATGTTCCTTTATTGTGTAGCTATATTTACATATAGCGTACATAGTGTTAGCCCAGGCTCCATACATTTTTGGAACGTCAATTTTCAATCAACACTAACATGTATAGCTTTTGAAGTTTATAGATATTTTATGCTCGTACAAAACCCTATTTCCGAATAATATGATTGCTGTACAAAGTATTCGAATAACCATATCAAAAATAACAACCCGCCCGTTTGTAAGTCACGAGTTTCCGTACAATAGGACCACAAACCCAATGCCCCGTGAATAAATAAAGATAATAAATGTGAAAGTTCATTTTGTTGGACGTCCCTTTGATACTTTTAACGGGTTTCTACGTAATAACTGCTACTGCTATTTATTCATTTTCATATCATGAATTAATTTTACCTGTGACATGTCATTTAAAATAATATGTTTTGCAATTGTATTGTGAAACAGAACAGTTATAATCTAAACTTATATTATAAAGAGGTAAAGTTTGTGAGGTTGTAGGGGGTAATCTCTGGATCTACTGAACCGATTTTGAAAATTCTTTTTGTGTTGGATACTTCATTTATCGAGGAAGGATATAGGTTATATAACATCACGCTACGCCTCTCAAGAACGAAGCAGCGCGGGTGAAACCGCGAGCGGGTCGCTAGTAAGTGATAATAAGATGTAACAAATATGAATTAAAAGTGACATAGGCTCGTGGCTAAGTAATAACTGCGCTGATCAAACGAACTGTAAGATTATTCTGTGCTTGCTGCGGTTAGTTTGTGGATGGGGGACAATTCGACCAACCCGTCCGTCATAGTGCAAGTAAAGCCGTCAGTTACGGCTGTTATACGAACGTTTATAATGTCGACTAATACGTTTTAAAGGCTATTTATTCTGTAAACACATGACATAACATAATCAACCCATTACATTGTCCCACTGCTGGGCACGGGCCTCCCCTCAGAACAATAGGGATTAGGCTATAGTCTACCACGCTGGCGTAGTGCGGGTTGGCAGACTTCACACGCCGTCGAGAAAATCTCTCAGGCATGCAGGGTTCCTCACGATGATTTCCTTTACCGTTTAAGCGCATGATATTAACTATACACACATGACTTCGAAAAGTCAGAGGTGCGTGCCTTGGATTCGAACTCGAGACCTTGGACTTGGCAGTCCAATGGTCATCTCACTAGGCTATCACTGCTCCTGTAAACACATAATTGCTGTTAATGATTACTTCAGAATTAATGTCTTACTTTGAATAAATCACATTGTATAATATTATCTTTGTCAAAAATAGAATGAAGTACATTTTTAACATCTAATTAATTATCTCCTTTTTTGTTTCAGGTAAGAATCGCAGCAAGTTGATCCTTTAAAAAAGAAAAACAGTATTCCATAACGACCTATGTACAGAGTTAAATTTACGGCCCTCATAAATTTTGCGGAAAAAATCCTTCAACACAAAATATTGTCTTGTTTTCCGCATTATATAATATATTATATAAAATGCCAATTCGTAAAGGGATTCCCTTTATAGCGACAGATAAGATGATCCAAATAGATTTTTATTTATATCTTATACAGTGTGTTGTGAAAATAGTGGTATAAAATACGAGATTATTTTCTGCAAAAGGTTTGAAGAAGATACAGGTATTATGTTGGAGGTAAGTCATAAATATTAATGTATTTTCAACCCTACAGTTTGACCTACATTATTTTTAACAAGATTTTCAGGAGATGTAAAGATTGACGTAAGGATTCAAAATTGTAAGGTATGTATGATGATGCAAAGTTATACAGGGTGAAATTGAATATACGCGACAAATCTATCTATACTTATAATAAATCTGTAGAGAGGTCAATTCTGTACATGAAATATATTTCCAAAATAACTATCAGCAGGTGATTAGTGATCGATACTGACGCCAAAAATGCAATCAGTAAAATTTTTATCTGTCTGTCTGTATGTTCGTTATAGAAATAAAAACCACTCGACAGATTTCAACGAAACTTGGTACAATTGTTCTTCATACTCCTGGGCAGGTTATAGTATACTTTTCATCACGCTACGATCAATAGGAGCGGAGCACAATTAAAAAATGTTGCAAAAACGGGAAAATTATTTGATTATTTTGTTCTGGGAAGTGACATGGGTCGTTGATAAAGCGGGCGTAGCCGCTGGCGGAAGCTAGTTAAAATATATAATTCTATGTGTAACACCGAAAATTTAGATACGTGATTATGGAAAATAATTATTCGTTTTTAGTATTGTAAAGAGAGTTTGGCACCGTCTCGTGCGCCTCAACTGGTAATTTTCTCGTGAATAGAAACAAAATAGGTAAACGATAGTAATTGCAAAGCGTTAATTTTTCACGTAGTAACTATCTGCATAATGAATTAATAAGGCACTCCACGCGATTATTTTGATAATTCCTACTAATACCTGAAGACAACAGCTTAGTTTGCACCATCTAAAAAAAATAAGATTATTTTTTACAAATTAGATCATTTAAATTAAATTTTAAAATGAATAGGTAATGGATGCTGAACCTCCCATTTCGATTTATCACATATTTTCAGTCACCCTGTATAAAAAAATATCTAATTTTGTCTTGCGTTCTTATTGAAATAAAACTACTTTTTACGGATTTTATCGCGTTGTATTGATATTATTTGATTCCCGACGTTTCGGATCCTTTACAGAATCCATGGTCACGGGTAGACTAAGTTGTTGGACGTCTTAATGTTACAATTACTAACAGCTACCTTACATTTTTGTTAATTATTGGCGATCCGATTCACGCAGAACGAGCTCACCGTATCCTTCGGTCTTGCAGTTTTGGGCTTGGATTTTGATTTTATGGAATCTATAATGGGGTTCCAAGCAGGTGGTAAGACTCAGCCATCTTCTCTATTGAAATTTGGATGTTTTTTAATTTCAATAGCCTCACGGATCATCCTGAGAAGGAATCGGTTTTCTTTTGTAAGGTAGCTGTTAAGTAAGGTAAGGTAAGGTAGCTGTTAGCCGTTAGCTGTTATTGTAACATTAAGACGTCCAACAACTTAGTCTACCCGTGACCATGGATGCTGTAAAGGATCCGAAACGTCGGGAATCAAATAATATCAATACAACGCGATAAAATCCGTAAAAAGTAGTTTTATTTCAATGTCTAATATTCGCGTAAGTGTCAGAAACCAGTTTGCGTTCTTATGTTCAACTTAAATCAAATAATCCATTGTGGAAATACTAGTAGCTAACTACTATGTAGTTTTGTTACAAGAATCTAATTAAATATCTTGTTTTAATTAATTAACAAAAACGCTAACGTTTACTGCGCATAGCTTACTTGTATTAAAATTTGTAAGAAACACTTGTTTATTGCCTTATTTATAAGTAACGCCCGTTTTCAACTTCTAAAACTTTTAATTATATTTTAAATATATTAATAGATTCTGACCACACCGGACAGATGATTAGTATCCAGAATCGGAATATGGAAGTGGTTAAAATGGATATCATTGTTAACCCAAAAACTGCAGGTCGTTTGGAAATGTTTAAAACTAAACTTATTAATACATTGCCGTTATTGCCTTATGAGCATGAACCCAATAAATGTTACGAGACCTTTTTTAAAGCATACTGTACACATTTTGATTCCACTTTTGTACCTAAGACGATCACGGTAAATGGAAATGTTTCTTTCAGTGAATGGGCAACCACAGGTATTCATATAAGCAGAAAGCGTCTTTATGAGCTATACAATGAACGAATCTATGTTAACACTCCTGATTTTAATATCTATGTTAGAAATTACTCAAAATTATTCAAAAGAGTGTGTTGTATAGCCAAGTCCCGTTATATAAGTTCTAAAATAAGAAACAGTAATAATGTAATTAGAATGACATGGAATATTATTAATAGTGAAACGGGAAGAATTAGTAGACGAAATAGTGACTACAGTCTTAAAATAGATGATAACATTGTAACAGCCGACACACAGGTTGCTTCAACATTTGAAAATTTTTTTGCAAATATACCTATTTCGACCACTAAATCGCTGAACTCGTCCCCCACTGTTGCTGAATCTTTACTTAAAGAAAATGTTAATGTATGTAATATTGAATTTCAATTTTGTCATGTCAATTGCAGAGATATAATAAAAACGTTTAATACTCTAAACATAAAGAAGACTGCAGACTTATGGAGTCATTCTGTTGACGTTGCCAAATCCATTATAGAGGTCGTAGCACCTACCCTAGCCATTATTTTTAATAAGTGTATTGACTGTGGTAAATTTCCTGATCTTATGAAAAATAGCAAGATAATTCCTTTGTTTAAATCAGGTAGCACATCTGACCCAACTAATTTTAGACCTATCTCAGTGTTACCTACATTTAGCAAAATCTTTGAAAAACTAATGTTGGATCAAATGCAAAGGTTTTTTTATAAAAATAAATTATTACATAGTAAGCAGTTCGGATTTACAAAGGGCCGTTCGACAACCGATGCCGGTGTTGAACTTTTAGGCCACATATATAGTGCTTGGGAGAATTCATACGATGCTTTGGGTATTTTCTGTGATCTGTCCAAAGCATTCGACTGCGTCCTTCATGAAACTCTAATCAGGAAATTGCACCACTATGGTGTTAGGAACGCTTCTCTGAATCTTCTTTCATCGTACCTGTGTAACAGGATTCAGAAAGTGGACGTCAATGGAAAGAGATCACCGGGGTCAGTCGTCGCTATGGGAGTTCCGCAGGGCTCAATTCTTGGCCCATTTTTGTTTTTGATTTATATTAATGACTTGCCTTATTTCATAAGGGACAATCATGAGGTAGTGCTGTTTGCAGATGATACTTCTTTGTTATTTAAACTAAAACGCCAACAAATGGCAACTGACGATGTAAACAGCGCTCTCCTAAAAGTAATGCACTGGTTTAATACTAACAACTTGCTATTAAATGAGAAAAAAACTAAATGTATTAAGTTCACGACGTCTAACGTCAGACAGGTGAAAACTAGTGTATTAATAAATAGCAAAGAGTTGGACCTTGTAGACTCTACTTTGTTTCTAGGCATTACTTTGGATGCTAAGCTTCAGTGGGGCCCACATATAGATAAGTTGTCGAAGAAGCTCAGCTCTGCAGAGTACGCCGTGAAAAAAATACGTAATTTAACTGACGTCGATACGGCTCGACTAGTATATTTTAGTTATTTCCATAGTGTGATGTCGTATGGTATTCTGCTGTGGGGGAATGCCGCCGATATACAGACTATCTTTGTATTGCAGAAAAGAGCCATTCGGTCAATTTATAACCTAAGCCCCAGGTGTTCACTCAAAGAAAAGTTTAAAGAGATTAATATAATGACCGTTATTTCTCAGTATATTTATGAAAATTTATTGTATGCGCACAAAAATATTGATCTCTTCTCTAAATACAGTGATATCCATAATATTAACACTAGAAATAAAGACAGGTTCATTGTTCCTCCAACTAGGCTCCAGAAAATCAGTAAGTCATTTAAGTGTCAATGTATACGCTTTTACAATAAAATCCCAGGTCATTTCCAACATTTAAGTCATAATAAATTTAAGTCATACATTAAGCAAAAGCTTTGTAAAAAGGGTTACTATACAGTTAAGGACTATATGGAAGACAAAAATGCTTGGGATTGAGCTACTCTCGTTAACAGGGTTATTTTTATTAAAGTATTGTGTATTGTGCAGCCACTGATGTTGCATTTAGCATCTACTTATAACAACCCTAAAATGAATCTTGCTATCTTATTGCCTGGCGGTCAAAGCTTGTCAAGCTCACTCAAATGTCCTGCTGATGGTGTCGTTGTGTGACGGGCCGTTTTATTCCCTACAACATGGTTGAGTCGAACGGCGCTGATACACACGTCATGCCCGTGAACGGGTGCTGTCTGTCGGGGCTGGTCGGTTTTTACTTGCTATGGCAATGTTTTGTTATTTATTGGGTCACATCAAACTGCATAATGCAAACTACACAGAACAGAATTGTTAATGTTATTGAAGAATAATGATGTAAATATGTTTTTTTTTTTTTAGGAGTCTGGAATTTCTTAATGGTTCCTCTTCACATGACCCACTTTTGGGACTTGACATTGTATATCCGAAATGTAATGTGACAATGTTATTTTGAGTGTTGACATCTTAATTGGTATGACATTTTGATTGTTGACATTTTCATTGTTATGACATTTTAATTGTTGACATTTTAATTACTCCTAGATTAGTGAATTGAATTTTGACATCTATGAATTTGTTACTATTTTGCCGCGACATTATTTATTAAACCGTGACACTTATATTACTATATAATTTGTAAATGTGAGTACCATGTAGGCTTTTGATACATGATAATTAAACAAGCTTAATATAGTCTGGAAGCTTTGGGAACTTCATTAGACCTACACGAATGTCCTGCTGATCTGGTATGGTCGTGCGACAGGTCGTTGAGCTCCCTAAATTATGGTTGAGCTACACGATGACTGATGCATGCATGCCGTCAGTTTGGACTGGTCTACTCAAAGCTGCAATGGTTCTTTCCTCAAAAGGCCATTTCAGACATTACCCTACATCGTACCACTCACATATAAGTGTTCTTCCATGTCTGGACTTTAAAAGAGACCATGATTCTCTGAGTTTGTTTCGGTGTTTCTTCTCAGAGGTCGTCAGTTAGGAAATGCCGAAGCCATCTAGCTAAAAAAAACCCCATACCATTGACATGTAAAAGTATCTCTAAAGATCTACTTGCAGAATAAATAATTTCATTTCATTTCAATTAAGCTGTTGTTTCAATGTTTTTAATCCGTCGATTAAGGAAAATGAGCTTAGATCTCCATCGGATAAGTGTGATAATCCATCGTGTCGGCATGATCTGTACTATATTCTACATCTATCTACATAAAAGCGAAATTCTGTTCACTCAATAATAAACGCGAATCTCAAAAACGACAAAGCTTAAAAACGTGAAATATTGCATGAAGGTTGCTTATATATCCGAAAAGAAAGGATATTTTTTTAATTCCAAGTTAAGACGTTTAACCGCTCAAGTCAAAATTAAATTCGTATTCATATATCTCATCAAATGATGATGATGATGATGATGATGATACCCGAATTTACCCGAATGAACTTGCGGTCAAAAGTTTGTAGTGTACAGAACCCGCCCTTGAATCTTTGATTACGGCTCTTTTCCTACAACTCTGGGTAAAGGCCCGTACCCAAAATAATAATTTTGCATCATACACCATTATATTTATACTTAGCTCAGCTGAAAAAAAAAATCTTCAAATAAAAATCTTAAACATAATTTTTAATATCTCCACGCAATCCTATCCTTAAGGGTCAGGCGGAGCTTGAATTGCTCACAAAAACGTAATATCGAAATAAATCGTAATCCAAACAATATTCTATCAAATTATGTTGTTATTCGGATGTGGATACCGTTAATCTAGGATCCTACAGTTCTATTTCGTGTACTACTACTTCACTGAAAATAAAAGACCGTTCCAAACTTGGTAAAGTTATCAAAAATTGCATTCGCTTACATTTATTTCCAGTGAAGTATTTTGGACGAAATAGTAGAGTAGGAACCTAGATTAACGGTATCGGAATCCGAATAATAATGGAATTTGATTAAACTACGATTTATTTCGGTATTACGTTTGTATAAGAAATTCGGTCCGCCGGACTCTCAATACTACTAATCTTTATGAGATACTCCTAGAACTAAAGCTTATTTCGTAATTCGGTTCCAAGAGCTATAAACTCGCATACGGTTTCGATATAAAATCGAGTAATTTGGATAACATTTTCAATTTGGTACTAAACGAGAACACGCTGTATATAACGTCTCAGCGGCTTTACGACACATAAAAGTTTTAGTTTTTAATCGCCCGTTTATTGTTTTTTTAAAGCAATCGTTAGTAACGGGTATCGTTACTCTAATTTTTATGGGGTTACATTACGGTGTTATGTTCAAAGGTGTGAAATTAAACCGTTTCGTGGTTAATTTTATGTAAGTATATATACCTAGTTCAAGTAAAGAGTTTTCTATGAAATTCTCAGCTCTGAGATTGCATTAATGCCCGATTAATGGCTTAATAGGCTTCCTATTTGTTACGTAGGTACATAGTAAACCTCTTATAAATATATATTTTTTCTTTAAACTTAGGACCAGCCCTTGGTAGGTCCGTTTCGAATTAATATCCTATTCCACACACACAGGTACCCGCACACTTACTCTATTTTCAAGTGTTCAATTATTATATTCTCTTTAAATATCTTCATCCTTTGTTCATAAGCATTTAATATACTTACCTACGTATATATTTACCTACACAACCCGCAAATACGTAGGTATATCGTCCAAATAACTCTGTGACAAGTTACAAGAAAGTTACTCGTAGGACTGAGTAAATAAGAAAAAAAAACCTAGTTAATACCTTGTCTGGAGAGTTTAAATAAAAATAAAATTAAAGTTTAAGATGCTTATTCATCAACGCTGCGTGTGTCTGACAAGATATATGAATCTGAACGAAACAAAAGAACTAAGCTAGAATCGTAGCAAGTACCATTCTGTACTTTCTGCCTAGATAACGCAAAAAGGGTTTAAAAAAGGTGAGGTCGTATGTACGTATTTTGTAAGCAGTCTCGAGTTCGAACCCAAGGCACGCACCTCTGACTTTTTGAATTCATGTGCGTATTAAATAGTTAATTATCACACGCTTAAACGGTGAAGGAAAACATCGTGAGGAAACCTGCATGCTTGAGAGATTTTCTCGATGGCGTGTGAAGTCTGCTAACCCGGAATTCTTTCATCATTTAAGTCCTCGCTTTCGCAATATCAACACTACAATCTGATTTCACCAAAAAGAGAAACAACAAATAAACACAGTCCACGCCACTCTGTTCCCTTATCACACCCACGCACATTGCGCAAACAATATACAGTTCAGACAAAAATAGCTCTTAAAATTCGCCCTTATCGCGCCCTCCTCTACGGCATTATCGGTATCAAATAGAAGATCGATAAATAAAACATTTTCCTTACGGGCTTATATACGGGCCGTCCTCTTAGTGAATGTCGTAAAAACGCGTTTTTTAACACTCCATCACCGCATCTTATCGTTAACATCCTAGCGTTAACCGATACCATTTTAGTTTTATCGTTATGAAGCATTGATGACGCATTCTGTGAATTTCTATTGCTAGGTTTGTTTTGAATGCTTATTGAAATCCCCTTTAAATGGGATCTAGGCTATTACTGCTGTTAGCCCCTTGGGAGTTATATAACATTGGTATTTCGGGAAATTCCCATGTGATTGGGAAAAATACATCATTGCGGGGAACGGTGTGGATATACAACTAGTGTAATAAGTATATAGGAGTTTATACATACACTAGTTGGGTACGTACCCACGGCGTGTGATAGTGTTGATTATTTGAAGTTGAAAGGCAGCTTTCGCTTAGTTGACGTATTTCTAGTCTCTGAAAAGCAAAAGCAAAATAAATGTCCCCATAACAGGACAAAAGACACGATTCTCGGCACAAAAGTCTTAAATTTCCGGAGAACGTACTCGATATGTCACTCGATACGTGATAGAGCTCCCTTCTAAATCAACGTTGTAAACACGAAAAACATGAACCGATATTAAATTCCTAGCCGTGAAATATTGCCCGCTGCAGCGGTTTAAAATTGCCCACAAGGTTGGGCAATATGGGACACTCGTGGGATATTTGAAACAAGAAGCGAAAAAGGCATGGTTCCAAACGATGTAAAAAAAATAAAAAATATTTAAGCTGGTTTAAAAAAGGAACGTGGAAATTAAAAGTGATAAAGGGTATGTGTAACAAACGAGTACATAATTTGAAAATAGAATTTTTTGGGCTAGGGTTTTCACAATAATTTCTCAAAATGATTTTTCTAGCTTATTTTTTATTAAATCTCGAAAATGTTCATGTAAATTATTATGACGACTAATAAATTATATTAAAATAAACACCATAAATCTGTAATTTGATACATAGTAATATTTCATTGATTGACATTTCGTGATATAAACAATCTTCCTCATAATACATTATTTATTTACATGTATTTCTGATATATTGCTCTAGCGGTCCCAAGCGCGACTGCTACGCTAGAGGTCCTGGGTTCGATCCCCAGGTCGAGCAAAGTGTTATTGGGTTTTTCTATGAAATTCTCAGTAGCAGCTCGGAGTCTGGATTTGTGCCCGGTTAATGGCAATAGGCTCGCCCCCTATTACATGGGACCTAAACATATCGGCGAACTGTGGGTGTACATTAGTACGCCTCTGCCCAACCCTTCGGGGAATACAGGCGTGATGGTATGTATGTTCCATCTAATATTTCAAAATAGTTACTAGAAATACGGAAATTCCTTGAAAATCTCATGTACATTCATAAGCAAGTACGTTAAAAATGAATTTGCACCCACGAGATTTGCATTAAAAATGCACCCACGAGAAAATTCTAGTGGTAGGTTCAACGGTTTTAATAAAAATAATAGGTAAGACGAGAAAAGAATTACCCATGTTAAATTTAGAACATTCACATTTTCTTTAAAATTCAATTTCGCTCCAAGCGTCCTCGTTCAAATGCAAAAAGCCGGATATCCGGTCACGTTTATCGGACGGACATCATTTATTACCGGTTTAAAAGTCGAACGTTTCCATCGAAGAGTGGCAACCCTAGGTCGGCGCGTGCAGCTACTTGCACTATGAATTATTGTTATGTCATTGTGACGTTTTCTTTGCGATTTCTAGGAATTAGGATGAATGTGTGTGTGTGTGTCATCGTGTGTTCTTTTTACTTAGGAGAGGAATTAGAATTTTTAGAGGAAGATAATTTTTATTTAATTATTTGAGTCTAGTGGTCCTAAGCGCGACTGCTATGCTAGAGGTCTTGAGTACGATTTCCAGGACTAGCAGAGTTACAAAATTTTTCTATGAAATTCTCAGTAGTAGCTCGGAATTTGGATTTGTGAATAACAATAGGCTCGCCCTCTATTTAATCGGATTTAAACATACCGACGAACTTTTTACATTAGTACATCTCTGCGTAACCCTTCGGGAATAGAGGCGTGATGATGGTATAATCATTTTTATGTGGCCTTTGCAACTGTTCCACTGATTTGTGACGGGTGACGTGTGACGGGTTGTTGAGCTTCCTATAATATGGTTGAGCTACACAATGACTGATGCATGCATGCCGTCAGCTGGGACTGGTCTACTCAAAGCAGATTCTAATCTGAGAATTCTAACGTGGGATTCATGGGATTCTAACGCCCAAAATTGAGACTTTACTGTATCTACTGTATATGTCTTGGTAGACATAACAAATATTATTCTGGCCTTGAATTCTCACGATTGGATATAATATTTGCTAAGTGTAAGGGCAGATCTCACTGTTACACTTGAATCAACAAAACTGCATAATAATGTTGGTTCAGACGTCTGGTAGGTGTATAATTTACTTCCATTGTTTGGAATTGATATTTTAATCCATTAAAACGATATCAATAGGTACTTGGTATGGTACTCAATTCAACTGTATTTTTTTTGTCTTTTTTATGGTTGTTACCTGATAACTTTCGACTGGGTGAATCGATTTTGATGATTCTTTTTTTATTTGAAAGCTGGTGCTTCCCGTGTGGTCACGACATCCGAAACTGTTGTGCACCTAACTTTATTTTTATGTTTTTGAAGGCGGTATTATGTCCCACATAAGGGAACGGGCTGATTTTATCTAAACCCATGTTATAAATGACCTAATCATCACATAGTAATAAATATGTGAGTGATACAATTCAGGGCAATGTCTAAAATAGCCTTTTGTAGAAAAAGCAACAGCTGTTTTTTTTTAGGGGGACAAACGAGCCGGCGGCTCGCCTGATGGTAAGCGATTACCGCCGCCGATGGACACCCGCAGCACCAGAGGAGTCACAAGTGCGTTGCCCGCCTTTTAAAAGGGGATTGGGCCTCCGGTAACCTCACTCACTCGGCGAAACACAACATAAGCGTTGTTTGACGCCGGTTTTATGTGTGGCCGTTGTATCACTCCGGTCGCACCGGCCCATTCTTGCCGAAGCATGGCTCTCTAACGTTAAAAAACTTTTGTAAATTTATTTTGCATTAAAATCATTTCAGCAACTCTGCGCATGCGATCTCAAGTTATACCTTTTAGGCGATTTGGAGGTATAAAAAAGTGTATTTTCAATACTTATTATTATAGAGCGGGCACAGTAAGCCGTTTGGTCGAAATCCAATTTATTTTCTTATGATGGTACCATAAAAAGTGTCGCACTATCCCCGGGGGGCACGTAAACACGTTGTGGCCAATGTGACCCACTGACACGTTAAATATACCATCTAGTACTTATGTGCCCTAGTTCTATAGTGTTGGTACTACTTTAAAGGAATAATGTTACCCTAGGCACTGTTTTGAAAGCACGAGATTTAAAATAAATCTTCTGTATTTCTCTTAAGTTTTAGTACTCGTAGCTGTAGAGCTAGCTGTCAGATTATTATTTTATATTGTTATAGAACTGACAGTTATATTTTGTTTTAATATTTAAAAAAAGTTGCCTGTCACTAGGATTTTCTCGTATATCATGGATACGTTTACAAACACAAATGTTTACATACAGAAACCCAGACCTGAAACCACTATTTATAAAACTACTTTTTACGGATTTTATTGTATTGATAAATAATATCAATACAACGCGATAACATAGAACATAGGCCAAACTAAAAGAAGTATAGGGACCCGCGTCACCCGAACACATCTCTGATGTCAAACACCGCCGTTTCAAGAAGTCAACGGTTTGTAAACATACTCTAGACAAGGCCCAGCACTATATCAGATTTGATAAACCACAAGTCCTCGCAAAAGAAAACCGAATCCTTCCCAGGATGATCCGTGAGGCTATTGAAATTAAAAAAAACATCCAAATTTCAATAGAGAAGATGGCTGGGTCTTACCACCTGCTTGGAACCCCATTATAGATTCCATAAAATCAAAATCCAAGTACAAAACTGCAAGACCGAAGGATACGGTAAGCTCGTTCTGCGTGAATCGGATCGCTAATAATTAACAAAAGTGTAAGGTGGGTGTTAGTAATTGTAACATTAAGACGTCCATCAACTTAGTCTACCCGTGACCATGGATGCTGTAAAGGATCCGAAACGTCGGGAATCAAATAATATCAATACAACGCGATAAAATCCGTAAAAAGTAGTTTTATTTCAATGACTAATATTCGCGTAGGTGTCAGAAACCAGTACACTATTTATATCTTAATACAAAAATTTTTTTTATTCGTGCCTCGAACCCGCAACCCATAGTGTAGAAGTCGATAACTCAGCCACACCACACAATGTCAATGTGTGTGCGCAGCGCAATTTCCCATAGCGCAAAATCCATTGACAATTCACTCCCATCAAAAACTATTCAGAACTCCGGACTATATGCCAAGTTTTAAATATAAAATGGACTCCTAAATACTTGGGCCGTAAATTAAGAAATAAAGTTAACCCCCCGGAGACGGTCGGCGCGGCGCTAATTAAATTAGTTAACAAACTTTTGGTTAAACAAACAATTGAGTTGCTAATTTTATATGAGATCTATTTTTGGACAGATTACTGAGTTGGTAGATTTTTTTAAGGGTTCGGCGAAGCGTGAATTGCCCACAAAAACGTAATACCGAAATAAATCGTAATCCAGACAATATTCTATCCAATTAGGTATGTTATTATTCTGATTTGGGTACTGTTAATCTAGGTTCCTACGGTACTATTTCGTCTGCTACTACTTCACTGAAAAATAAAAGACCGGAAAATCGTTCCAAACTTGGTAAAGTTATCAAAAATTGCATTCGCTTACAGTTATTTCCAGTGAAGTATTTTGGACGAAATGGTACAGTAGGAACCTAGATTAGGGGTATCGAAATACGAAATTTGATTAAATTATGTTTGAATTACGATTTATTTCGGTATTACGTTCGTAAGAGAAATTCGGTCCGCCGGACTCTTAAGCGTTTTTATAGAATTTAAGAAAGTCCTTTTTGGAATAATTTATGGGACACGGGTGGGTGTACATTAGAACTCCGCCTAAGCTTAGGTATAATAATACTGTAGTGCAATTTTGGTTGCATAAATTATGTTGGTATTGCCATTATTTATGCAATCTTTATATATTTGTAGCTGGTAGTTCAGTTAGTTTATATAAGCTTATCTTTATATATATAATTCTTCTGTGAGTGTGTATGTGACTGAACTTCTCTCAAACGACTGGACCGATTTTGATGAAATTTTTTGTGTGTGTTCAAGGGGATCTGGGAATGGTTTAGATTCACAATTGGACCCGGTAGGTGGCGCTGCAATCGAGTTTTGGGTTATTTTCAGGGCAGGACAACGTCTGCTGGGTCCACTAGTATATATATAACTATTTCATCAAAATCGGTCCAGTCGTTTGAGAGAAGTTCTGTCACATACACACTCACAGAAGAATTATATATATAAAGATATTATGATTTGTTGTGCGACATACGGACGAAAATTGAAACATTTTCTTTCATTCTATACGAGTAAGAACTAATTTTATAATTACATGTTTTATTTTTAAAATAATCAAGATATTCTTTGACATTTAGAAGACATTTAAAACTGTCATTTAAAGCAATTCCACGTCGCCCACGTAAAATGCATGGCATCAATCGTTTCTTGGAATTCAGTTCGTCCTTGCAATGATTAAATGTTATAGCAAGAAAGTATAGAATAGAATCTCTGTCCCACCCACTGAGTGAGTAAGCGTGAAGATGAGTAACGGGGCCAACTATTAGATTTATTGTAGAAACATTCACGGAAAACATTTTTCACGAGATTTTGAGACGTAATGCATTTGTGTATTTCTTGTCAACGCTCCGCGAGACTTAAAATGTATGTTGTAAGTTTAAATGTCTATCTGTGGCCTCGTAGCTCCCAAACGCTTGGACCGATTTTGATGTGGTGGGAATCGAACTCATGACACGTGGCGCAACGGTACTACCGTCAAACGTGAAGTCAAGATCAAAGGGACAATTACCATTCAGCCAGAAATTCTGAAGGTATCCCTAAAACTCTTTGTTCCCTAAAATCAGTTCTTAATCCCCGAAATCCGCATTAAAGGCGATTGTTCTCCAATTGAAATTGTTGCGAAGCTTTGCCATTTCAATAGGTTTAGATTAAAATCCAATTATATTCATCTATTTGTAAGTAATTGCCGTCTTGTCTACGCTGTCACGTTCTATTTATTACAGGCGGGCTTGGGTACTGTAAAAATAAAGTCATAGTCACTTCATTTCATTATAAACTTGAGATGCACATAAAAAATATACGTAAGTACCTACAATATAAATAATGAGATCTTAAGAGTCCGGCGGAACGAATTTTCTATACAAACGTAATACCGATATAAATCGTAATTCGAACCCAATTTAATAAAATTGTGTTATTCGGATTCAGATACTGTTCATCTAGGTTTCTACACTACCATTTCGACCAAAATCCTTCACTGGAAATAAATGTAAGCGAATGTAATAACTTTGTTAAGTTTGGAACTATTTTCGGGTCGCTTATTTTCAGTAAAGTAGTAATAGACAAAATGGTACGGTAGGAACCTAGATTAACATTATCTGAATCCGAATAATAACACAATTTGATTAAATTGGGTGCGAATTACGATTTATTTTGGTATTACGTTTATATGGGAAATTCAGTCCGCCGGATCCACAAGGGAAACGATAACAACTCACACAAAGCACGAATTTCGGGTTAAATTAACCCCTTTTATAAAAATTCCCGGTCACGGATTTTCCGGCTTTTCTTCAAAAGGCCAATTCATTTATTGCACCACAAACTACATAGTATAACTCACATATCTAATAATGATACTTCTGTTTGGACTTCAAATTCCTTCAGTTTTCGCTGTCGGGTAAAAATACCATGATTTTCTCCGAGTGAGTCGGTTTCTTTTAGGCAAGCGCGCTCCATCGTAGATCGCAGTGTCGCTTAACGTCAGGCGAACTGGCGGTCAAGCGTAAGCCTATCACGACAAAAAAATAGGTTAAAAATAGGTCATTTAGGTTGCCGGTGCCATCTAGTTTTTTTTTTAATATTTACTTGTGAAAGTACATTATACTTAATTGATAAATTATATTTATAATGCATTCTGCAAAAGCACACACAATATTACAAAGTAAATACGCCTATATAAAAACATAACTTATAAATTATTTTATCTACGTATTCAGTTTATTACGAAAATTCTTCGCTTTTATTAAAACTTAGGATTTTATATTGTCTCAATTTAGTTTACTTTATTTACTCTGTAATATTTCGTAAAAATATCAAGTTACTTATGAAGTTACAATTTTGTATTAGTTTTTTCAGCTATTTCCCGCGGTTTTACTCGTAAAACAAACGACTTTTTGAGTCAAAAGGTTGCCTATGTTCTTTGCCAAGGTCTTTATACACTTAAATTCGTCAAAATTGGTTCAATGGTTTAAGTGTGAAGACATAACAGACAGAGTTGCTTTCGGATTTATATTATTGATATGGATTTTTTATAAAATCAAACTAATTCTTAATTTAAAAAATAAAAATACCGACTACCGACCGACCAACCTCATGCAGTAGAAGGCATCGCCTTAAATTTAGCTCCAAATGCCTCCGACTGCATGAGACTGATCTTGTTTCCATCTTTTTTGTCAGTCGGATTTCTTATTTTTTTTAATTATCTTTTTTTACTTTACACCTTTACCTAGCTTTACTTCTACAATTGAAATTTCTAAATGGTCATTTAAAACGATTAAAGAAACCTAAACGTTATCTTCAAAGACTTGTCCAATGAAAACTTACTATATTTCTTTTACTTTTACGTTTTTTTTTTCACAATTTGACGTCTGGTTGTCGCTATTTTGAATTTTAATTACTGTCATATCTTTAAGGACACTCTCATAATTAAGACTAATCTACGGACACCCCTCAAGCTAAAATCCACCAAACCGTTTAGGCTTTAGAGCGTGACAAAGAAATATACATATATACATACACTAGAAAAATATAACCCTCCTTCTGGCGCAGTCGAGTACATATAGTTGTTACTTATTTTCTCTAGTCGAAAGCTCGAAGTGAATTTTTGTCTTTAGGCCTTGAATGAAGCAATTGCAATGAGCAGACATTACCATACTTTTGCTTAATCTGCATCTAGTTAAATTTGTCCAGAATTTCTTCCACATTTCACGACGGACTGTCATTTCGTTTTAAAAATGCTAATTCCGTTTTTAAAGCGGTGCCTTTACGATCACTGTGAACTTTGGCGAGCTGATTAACATTTATGGAAATATCAAATAGGTTTTTATATAATATCTGCTTCTTTGTACGTACGGTATCTTTGGAAAAGCGGGGCTCGTGGCTAAGTTTCGTAGTAGTACTTACCTACAATTTTTTTTATTGAAATATGTTTGCTGGTTTAGGCGTAAAAAGGTAACAGAGAAACAGATAGTTACTTTTGCATTTATGACACATTTTAATTATTTAACTGCCTCATTAGTTTAGTGGTCCTAAGCGCGACTGCTACGCTAGAAGGTCCTGGGTTCGATGCCAAATTTGGGCAGTGTTATTTGGTTTTCCTTTAAATTCTTCTTAGCAGCTCGGAGTTTGGATTTGTGCCCGGTTAACTGTGGACCGGACATAAATACGTTTTTATGTGGGAGAGCCATGCTTCGGCACGAATGGGCCGGCTCGACCGGAGTGATACCACGGCCTCACAGAAAACCGGCGTCAAACAACGCTTACGTTCTGTTTCGCCGAGTGAGTGAGGTAACCGGAGGCCCAATCCCCTTTTAAAAGGTCGGCAACACACTTGTGACTCCTATGGTGTTGCGGGTGTCCATGGGCGACGGTAATCGCTTACCATCAGGCGATCCGTCTGCTCGTTTGCCCTCCAATCCTATAAAAAAAAATACCGGTGAACCGTCAGAACGCCTTACGTAGAGGCGTCCTGACGTACACCCCTTCGGGAAATACATGTTATACCTATGTATTTTCATATTTATATTTCAACATTTCTCAGCAGTTTCAGCACTCAAGTCATGCCTCAAGTTTTATTTAGCGATGTATCATTGAATCTTTGTGATCTGCAACCTAGAAATACCAGAGGACTTATAAATTGAGACGTGACACTTAGGGTTGGCACGCACCTGATTTTATTAATTCCGATATATGAAATCAGATCGCCGAGTGAATGGGAGAATTTATGTTTGTAAAAAAATCCTGGTGTAGTACCTTTTGGAACGAAGTTCCTTATCGCGCGTTGTGAAAGGGGGCTAGACGGAAAAAATTCTTACGAAAAGTTGTCACGACACTTTTTGCTATAGTAAGCTATTGTAAGCTGTGCGGCGTGCGCATGTTTCTCTGTCTGTCTCTCTCTCTCTAATAAGATAGTAGTTCCTTTCGATTAATTAGTGAAGGAATTGTAATAAAATTTTATTTAAAAATTTTTTTTTTTTTTTAATTATTTATATATATATTTAATATATTTAATATATATTTAATTTAATTATTTTTTTAACTTCGTTCCATCCGGGTGTCCCTTGACACCTCTCAATTTTTTATTCTTTTAAGAACGTTTAGCAAGAATGGTCTTTTGGTTATTTAACTCGATTTAACAGGCAAATAAATTGCTTCTCGCGTATTGTATGAACTTTAAGTACATTTTTATGAACACTGTTCTCTCGACGCAGTATATTAATAGGAACCTATGTTAGACTTTCAAAAAATACTGCCGTCTATCGTATGTTTGTTCCTGCAAAACTTGAAAAGTTATCAATCGATTGACTCAAAATTTTGACACATCGTTACATTGCACTGCACGAACGTGTTTTTGGATAAAAAGCGTGGCTAGATATAGCTAGTATCAACATAATTATAATTACTAGATGTTAACCGCGGTTTCACTCGCATAGCGAAGGACTTTTTAAGACAAAAGGTAACCTTTTCTAAGGGTTAATCTATCTCAGTGTATTAGGCGTGAAAAAAATACGTAAAAAAAGCTTTACTTAACATATTTTATTTTATTTCGACGTTTAAAAGTTACAACTCACAACCCTATGCTTACCTATGCATAAATAAGGAAACCTTTTCACTCTCCGGGGATTGATAGTAATTCTTCTGGAGTCTTATGTATCGGTTATATTATTGTGTATAGATAATGATTGGAGGGATTCTTATGGCCACCACGTTTGGAACAGACAGTAGGTACTTCCCACCACTCGGTATTTCGTACGCTATCCACTCCTTGGCCACTTCCAGCTATACCCGCGTATTCGCGCGATCCCTACGTTGCGCTCTTTTTTATAATAAAGCATATTATAATTGATCATCTGCAGTTTGGAAAGGCTGCAGGGTATACGTCGCTTCCCCACGCAGTATCACGGTCGTGGCGAATGACTTGAATCCTGTGACTGTGACTATAGGGCAAGAGAAGTCCTACGGATTTTAGTCAATATGGGTCCGACGTACCCTGCCACCACTAGGTGGCAGACGGGCCTCTCTTTTTATTGGGATCTATGGGCAAGGGCCCCACCATCCAAGGGGGCTCCCTAGTTTCTACTGTGACGGCCGGTCAATTTACAGGAACCGTTGGATCTCAAAATAAACTCACTTTGTGTTTTACCACATTTATTACTTAATTAATCACAATATTTCTCAAGTAAAAGTAAAATATCAATACACTTTAACGCCTTATGGACTAGTGCATGCTACAAAGGACAAACGACGAATGCCGATGGTTTTACAGGACAGTACATTTATAATGATTCCTAGTCAATTGAGTATGAGAATGGAATCTATTTGTTAACAACTACCCGTATTAATTCAATATAATATAAATGCATATTCATGAAACTAGTTTTAGAATACCAAAAAAAATTAGTGATTATAGCTTTGCAATACGAATAGTAGTTAACACTACACCTTTTTTTTTTCTTTTGTTGCCTTTTTATTTTATAAAATGGTGGCAAAAATCTTACGTTAAGGCCCGCCTAATGGTAAACAGTTACCGTAGCCTATGGACGTTTGCAACACCAGAAGAGTCTAATAATCTAATTATACTTGACATTTATAATTTATATACAACATAACATAACATACCATCACGCCTGTATTCCCCAAAGGGTTAGGCAGAGACGTACTTAATGTACACCCACAGTTCGCCGGTATGTTTAGATCCCATGTAATAGGGGGCGAGCCTATTACCATTAACCGGGCACAAATCCAGACTCCGAGCTGCTACTGAGAATTTCATAGAAAAACCCAATAACACGACCTGGGCATCGAAACCAGGACCTCTAGCGTAGCAGTCGCGCTTGGGACCACTAGACTAATGAGGCAGTCATTTATATACAAATTATAATAATCTACCTTTGTTTGCCTTTGTTTATAAAATAGTGCCATTATCCTAAAATACCGAAGGCCTCAGACGATCCATGAAGATATTCCACATCCAAAAAATGGCCAAACAAATATATGATAATAATAGTTCTATCCACGAATCAAATCGGCGACTCGTAACCCAGAAATCGATCGCCATTTCAATCGAGCAATCAATTGCCGTGTCTACAGATTCCACGCCGGTGTCATAATAACCGATTAGGGGGTTTATCTCGGGAGAATGGCCGGCATAACCTGTAGGCTAATAACATTACGGGTCGGTCAACATTAAGGAGTCTGTCCACTACATCGTCTCATACAGTGACTGTACTATGAACGTGTTATCAAATAAATATTCTTTGTATTGAGCAGTATGAGAGCTCTTACTTGCGGTGGCAATCCCTATTTATTTTTTTGTATTATACATCAGACTGCAGAATTTTCAGCAACTATTTGGAACAAAGTTGTAAAGCTAACATTGTAATCATGTTTTTTTTTAAAAGAGTATCTATGGAGTTTCTTGCCGGCTCTTTTCCATATGATCCACTTTTTGGAATCGTGCAACTGGTTTTCACTTTTCAAAAGTAAAAATTTTGGTGGTCTAATTGAAATAAAGCATTTTGACTTTGACTTTGCCTCCTAGACAATTCAGTTACCGCTGCTTGCTATGCACGGAGCGTATCGGCACCGGCAAAATATTCTCGCCGACAATTGTTGGCGCTCCGTGCATGGCATAGTCCTATACGTCTCAATACAAGTATTTTTCAACGGGAATGTCATATGGGTATGACAGGCGGATGATACGCGGATACTACGGTCTTTAATACAGTTTTGTACAAGTATGATACGCTGCTGATATGTTCTAGTGGGCATGGTAGTTCGTCTCGTGCTCGTTTCAGTGTCTGATATATTCCTAGTAGTTCAGTGTGGTGGACTGACTCCTTTACGGGTCGGTGAATCAACTTACATTAGCCTGATTATTGGTTTACAGCTAAAGATGTAAGGTTAACTTTTATCTACTAGCGGTGAGGTTTACAGGCCCTAACTTCACAAACATTGCACCTTAGACAAAATATGTGGCTTGGCCGTCTTGAATCATGAATAAATTTTTCACCTTTCGCCCATGAGACAACAGGATTATTTATTGTATACAAAATTTAAATGTAAATATATACAAACATAACTATTTTTACAAAGTCTGTATCTGTATTTTCCCGATAATGTGCAATGATCACGATAAATCGCACTTGCATACAACATTGTGTAAATATTTGAACTATGTCAATCGTTCATTATGCTCTGTGTAAATATTATTTTAACTGCAGTGGATCTATTATGCAATGTATTGTGCAGTTGCTTTTGTGATTATATTTTAGTTTCAATGCTATAAAATATAATAATATTAATAGGTATGTCAGGTATGCATCATTAGCATTACTATATCTATGCTAGCTGGCTTCGCTCGCGTAGTACCTTTTTTATATTCAGACGTCTGCAAACGAGCAGACACGTGGACTTTTTTCACGTGAGAGAGCCATGCTTCGGCACGAATGGGCCGGCTCGACCGGAGTGATACCACGGCCTCACAGAAAACCGGCGTTAAACAAAACTTACGTTGTGTTTCGCCGAGTGAGTGAGGTTACCGGAGGCCAATCCTCTTTTAAAAGGTCGGCAACGTACTTGTGACTCCTCTTGTGTTGCGGGCGGGCGGCGGTAATCGCTTACCATCAGGTGATCCGTCTGCTCGTTTGCCCTCCTATAACATAAACAAAAGGCGAGCCACCTGATGGTAAGCAGTCATCGTCGCCCATGGACTTGGCGGTTTTTTCATTTTATTTTAAAGTACCTTTTATACTGACTGCCTCTCTAGTCTAGTGGTCTTAAGCGTGACTGTTACGCTAGGATCCTGGGATCGATTACCAGGTCGAGCAATGTGTTATTGGGTTTTTCGATGAAAAGTAGCAGCTCGGAGGATATGTGGCCGGTTAATAAATAATAAAAATAAATAAAATTCTTTTAATTTAGGAATAACTGGGATATTAATTTTATTTATTTTACACACGGTTTTACATTCAAAATTAAAAAAAAATAAAAGCAATATAATAAAATAAAAGTAATATAAAAGTAAGTTCGATAAAATAATACTAATCAAATTAAAATTAAATAAATTCATAATAATAATAAAATGGTAGGAAGCTCTCCTCTTATTATATGGAACCTAAAGCATACCGATGAACTGTGGGTTGTTTACATTAGCCTCTGCCTGACCCTTCGAAGAACATACATGTGAATGTATGATAGACCAGGTAAACCACTTTTCTTTGTCCTTGTTAAAAAACCTTTATCGAACATTAGGAGGATCGTCTATATTGATTAACTAGCTGTTCCATGCGATTTCATTTGCGAGGAACGTTTCTGATTCGCCCCTGTAGGTCGTAGCGTGATATTATATATTCTATAACCTTCATCAAGAACTGGGCTATCAAATGCAAAAAGATTTTTTTAAATCAGACTGATACTTTCTGAGATTTAAGCGTTCAAACAAATAAACAAACTCCAGCTTTATAATATTACTTAGTATAGACTAGCGACATGCTCGTGGTTTCACCCACGCTGCTCGGTTCCTAAGAGGCGTAGCGTGATGTTATATAGCCTATGTTACTCGGTGAAAATGTAGTTATCTAACGGCAAAATTTTTTTTGAAATCGGTCCGGTAGTTTTTAAGTTTATTCATTACATATAAAAATACAAGTCTTTCGATATGTATGTTCTTGCCTTGTACCTTGATACCCCTCGCTCCAGTGGCCAGCCAGCTTTAAAGAGCGTTAATGCTTTAGGGAGAACAAACAAATTCGTCCTACCGGTCGCTTTTCAAGAATGTTTAACCTATTGTGTCTATATTTACTTAGGATCCGGGTGAAAGAGACGTGACCTCTATCTTCAGATCAAAGGGCACCAGGATGTACTAAGGTTCATTGAAGTATTATGACACTGTGACGAGAGTTGTTGCTCTGTCAATAGTATATAATATGCCACACTACATTAAAATCAATTTTTCCGACCTTCCGGGGGTCATGGTTTCTTTTATTAGTGCTGGTGTCTTCTAGTTGGCAAAAGGTTGTCAGCGTCTTAATAGATGTCTTTGTAACCCTTTCTGGACTTCTCAAGAGCGAGTGTGTCCACACATTGTTTCGGATTCTTAGAGAAGAATATGGCATTAATTTCATTTCCAATCAATATTTTATTCATTAAGAGTCCGGCAGACCGAATTTCTCTTACAAACGTAATACCGAAATAAATCGTAATTCAAACACAATCTACTCAAATTCTGTTATTATTCAGATTCCGATACAGTTAATTTAGGTTCCTGCGTTACCACTTCTTCCAAAATACTTCACTGGAAATAAATGCAAGCGAATGCAATTTTTGATAACTTTACCAAGTTTGGAACGATTTTTCGGTCTTTTATTTCCAGTGAAGTAGTAGTAGACGAAATAGTATCGTAGAAACTTAGATAACCGGTATCCAAATCCGAATAATAACATAATTTGATAGAATATTGTCTGGATTACGATTTATTTCGGTATTACGTTTTTGTGGGCAATTCAAACTCCGCCGGACCCTTAAGTCCAGCTTAATGAATAAAATATTGATTGGAAATCTTTTGAAATAAGAAACAAATAGTCGGTACTTTTCCACATTGCATTCATTGTAAGGTTTCGCTATTAGGAACCGTAACTGCCGGTAGCTTGGACCCTGTTCCCGACTTTGGTAGCCTACTAATTTTTATATTTTACACAAAGAAAACATTAAAAAATATTAATAAATTAATCTAGAAATAATTAGTAATCAAAATCCCTTGATCCAAACCGTGCACCGTGTGTACTTATACCTCAATACTAGAATCTCATATTTTATGAGTAGCGGTTATCTGTAGTAAAGAAACTGGGTATTTTGTTCCCTTTGCCTAGGTACAAAGGACTGTCATTTTCGTTTCAGTACTTATTGATATGGACGAGTCGTATTTTCTCCCAGGGTTGCTACAAAGAGCTTTGTTGGAATCATTCCAAGTCACGTTTATTATATTTCAGCTATTAATTAAATTTTGAGGGAAAAATGAATCAATATACTTTATAGAAGAAATTCTAGCTACTTCGTCAGGTGATAATGAGCCTGTCAGGGTCATGGCGAATTTAATTGTGGATCCCGTCCGTGCCCAGAAAAGGCAGATTCGAAATACATGAACAATCCATGAGGATACATGATATAAAAAAAATTCTAGTGCAGAAAGCACTAGAATTTTTTTTATATCATGTAGGTAACTGCTACATTAGTCTAGTCGTCTTAAGCGCGACTGCTATGAGGCCTTGAGTTCGATTCCCAGTTCGAGCAGTGTTATTGGGTTTTTGGTTGATTCCCAGCTCGGAGTCTGGATTTGTGCCCGGTTAATGGCAATAGGCTCGCCCCCTATTACATGGGACCTAAACGTACCGGCGAACTGTGGGTGTACATTAGTACACCTCTGCCTTATCCTTCGGGGAATACAGGCGTGATTGTATGTTATGTTACGTATACCAGCTGGTAATACCTATTAAAGCGTGAACATATTTTTTTCCTTTAATTTTCATTTCCCAACCTCATTAAGAAATACCGCTCAATTCTTCGTTCCGCTATATAGAAATGCCAACACGTGTTGCAAGCAATCCGTTCAGCTCTAATGACGCTGTGACGTCACAACATGGCGTCATATGTATGACGTAGCAAGACGTAGTTATTGAAGATACCAATAAGTTAGTTTTGAAAAAGGAACTTGAAAGGAGAAAGGTCAACCTGCATCCAACGGGTTAAATACACCGTAAGGAATAACCGGAAGTATGCAGGTTCGAACCTTGCCTGAAATCGATTTTTTTTCCATTAAAACTTTGGAAATGCATGCGAAAAAAAAACGATAATTTTAAATTATAATTTATGGGACATGGGACCTAAAACATTTTGGCGAACTATGGGTTTACATTGGTACATTTCTGCCCAACCCTGCGAGGAATACAGGCGTGACGGCATTATGTGTAGGATTTCCGTGTCTAACTTAGTTAAATTGCCTTAGGAACTTGTCTTTTTGCCTTAGGAAATGTCACAGTGAACTGAGTTCTACGAGCCCCCGATTATGTCTAGGTATATATATATAAGAAGAAACTGACTGACTGACGTATCAACGCACAGCCGAAACTACAAGAGCTAGATCCCTGAAAGTTTGCATGCTGGTTCCTTTTGCACTGTAGACGAGGACTAAGAATGGATTTTTGGAAATTCAACCCTCCGCACACACTAATATGCGTTTGTTTTTCGCACACATACAAACACACACACATATACATATTTGATAAGCGATGACATCGTCAAGATTTAAATATGATTCCATAGTACAACTGTCATTCGCTGTTGTCATTTTGACAATTGTTTTCTTTCTTATAAATTATACTTCACATTTTATGTTATGAAACCTCCATGGTGTAGGTACAATGGGCGCAATATATTTTAGAAACCAAAATTATCTAAGTAAGCAGGCGAAGCCGCACGGGAAGTCTAGTCTATAATAAATTAGCTACTGCGATGGCTATGAATGCCCACAAAAGAGCTAATATCCGAAATCGACTCACCATTCATAGGTAACGGTGCTCCCAATAATACCAAGATAGGAGGTCGCCAAATGACCTCAATTTGATATCGATAGCCTAGGCAATGTGATTTATTACCGATACTTCATTGTAATTGATTCCCATCCCAATTATTACATGCTTTCATAAATATTATACAGTGGATTCTAGACAAGCGCGCTCCAGTGAGATCGCTGTCACGCGTTACATCAAGCGAACTGGTGGTCAAGCGTAAGCCTATCACAAATAAAATAATAATAATCCAATATGAATTAGAATTAGGTGCATAGAGTTTTTTAAATAATACTTATGGATATATATGCCGATCTTAAGGCGAAGCCCTATAAAAAGGTCAGATGCATAGTACTCCTAACCGGCGCGACTGTGATTGGTATGAATGTGTGAGAAGCAAAAGAAGTATGCAAGAATCGTAGCAAGTGGCGGTCTATAGTTTCTACCTACCCCTGTGGGAGAAAGGCATGTATGTATGTATGTATGTAAATTAATACGTTAGAAACCTTTCTCGCTAGAAATTCTCAGCTCGGAGTTTGTAATTCTGCCGTGTTAATGGCGATAATCTCACCCTTACATAGGACCTAAATAAACATACTGACGAACTCTACATAGTATGTAGGTACATTAGTACTTTTTTTTTATACCACTCAGGTGGCAAACAAGCATGCGACCCGCCTGATGGTAAGCGGTTACCGTACCCTATGGACGCTTGCAACACCAGGGGTAACACTCGCGCGTTGCCGACCCATTCAAAATCTTTTCACACCCTCTTTGAAGAACCCCATGCTGTAGTCCTTTGGGAAAACCTCGACGGGGAGTCCACAACCTGAGTGAGCGTGGGAGGAAATTCCTCTAGAATCGCACAGTATGAGACCAGAGTGGTTCTAAGTTACGTGGATGAACTTCACGCCAATGGCGAGAGGTGCGGTGATAGAATCTAGCTGTTGACATCATTTCAAACAATTCCTTAGAACACTGCCCATTGTACTAACGGTAGACCATCTGCCTGGCACTTTGGCAAATACAAGTGTGATGAAAAACCGAAAAACTTTGCATGATCTAGAAATCAAAACGCGCTTAGCACCGCAAGACTAATAAGACACTTCAGTAAAATCCAGTAATTCGTATGAAAAACATGAACAACGCTAAGAAGCCAAATCTCAAAAGCAAATTTCTCATTCAAATCACGACTATACGGGCATACAGCTCTGAATATCCAATAACTTCTGCTAGAATAATTAATTATTCTCAAAATATCTTTGTTACTAAACAGAATTGTCATTCGATACCCAGTTAATACGATTACGGAGTCGGTTGCTTAAACAGAGCGAAATATTTGTTTATATTGGTACAAAATACCCTGGAACCAATGGTATTGGTTGTCAAAACACTACCTAATTAGTTCCGTGTAAGCGTGCAAAACATGTTAAATAAACCATTCTGTAGCGTCGGTAGTGCAAGGGTTAATTGGTTTACGAGTAATTTTGGATTCAATTTCGATGTCATGTTTTTTTTACGTTCTTGTTGTCGCGCGTTTTTAACTTTGTTGAAAGAAAGAGGATGTATTACAGGGTTTAATTTCAAAGACCGAAAATTAAGACATTAAGAGTCCGGCGGACCGATTTCCTCTCACAAACGTAATACCGAAATAAATCGTAATCCAGAAAATATTCTATAAAATTATGTTATCATTTGGATTTAGATACTGTTAATCTAGGTTCCTACGTTACCATTTCGTCCAAAATACTTCACTGGAAATAATTGTAAGCGAATGCAATTTTTGATAACTTTACCAAGTTTGGAACGATTTTAGCACACGAAATAGGACCATAGGAACCTAGATTAACAGTATTTTAATCCGAATAAGAACATAATTTGATAGAATATTGTCTGGATTACGATTTATTTCGGTATTGCGTTTTTGTGGGCAATTCACGCTCCGCTGGACCCTTACGGTCAAACTCAAAGGGTATGTAAACATTATTGTCAAATTAACATAATATATTGTAAAAACATTAATTTGAAAATGTCTGAAAAAAAAAACCTAAATTCATAAATATTGCGGATTTGTGGTCGTGTGCGTGTGCTCTAAAACTTATGTATTAATGTTTGCTAGGTATGGTGGTTATTGGACCGAATTGTGTAGTGGTAACTATATCCACGTGTTATGTAATATGAAATAAAATCATGTAAAAAAGAATTATTTTTTTTCGTTGATCGAAAATATTATCGATTCCGAACAGCCTCTGTAAATATGGCCGGTTATTGAAAAATAACCCTGTATAAAGTGTCACAGCTCTCTGAATGACAGGGGCTACAGTTCACCTCGCTCAGTTAGTGCAGGTTGGCAGACATCAGACGTCGCCGCCCGTCGAGAAAATCTCTCAGACGTGCAAGTTTCCTCACGTTGTTTACTGTTTAAGCGCGTGATAATTATCTATTAACTAGCTTCTGTCCGTGACTTTGTCTGCGTGGACTTGTGAATTGGATCCGACCTGGATTACAAGTTATGGCGACACGTTTGGCGTAGCGGTTGAGCGATCGGCTTCTGCGTCACGTGTTGTGGGTTTGATCCCCACACGAAGCAAATATTTGTATGATCTACAGGTAGTTGTTTCGGGTCTGGGCGTTTGTGTATGTGAGAATTTGTGTTTGTAAACGCACCCACGACACAGGGGAAAATCCTAGTGTGGGGCAACGTTAAAAAAAAAAAGTTGCAGACGATAATCTATCTCTGTACCAAATTTCATCCAGATCCGTTGTGTCGTGATTGAGCAACAATACATCCATAAATCCTCACAAACTTTCACGTTTATAATATTAGCAGGATACGCACATGACTTCGAAAAATCAGAGGTGCGTGCTTTGGATTCGAATTGGAGACCATTGACTTAGCAGTCCAATCTTCATATAACTAGATATTACTACTAGTACTATTACTACTAGCTTCAAGATATTTTTTTTTATTGCTTAAGTCGGGAAACCGTCTGACGAGCCACCTGGTGGTAAGTAGTTATCGTCGCCCATGGACACCTGCAACACCAGAAGAGCTGCTGATGCGTTGCCGATCCTTAAAAGCCCCTACATGCTGCAGACCTGGCTTTTACGCGAACTAGCTTTTACCGGCAAAAGTCGCGTACACACCGAGGTGCTTTACGACTGACTCCGACGTAAGGGTGGTCGCCAGCCAGCCAGACCCCAAGAGGTCCTATCACCGGGCAAATATTTTAATAAATATATTAAACTACCTTTTTATCCTAGTGACCGTAAGCGCAACTACTATGCTGGAAGTCCTGGGTTCGATTCCCAGCACAAAAAAAGTGTTATTGGGTTTTTATATTAAATTCTCAGTAGCAACTTGGAGTAGCTAGATTTATCCTCAGTTTATGACAATAGGGACATGGGATGACCCCTGTCCACATGTCAGACATGGGATCTAAACACACCGAAATGTGGGTATACAAAATTACATCACTGTCTAACCCTTCGGGGAATACAGGCGTGATGGTTTGTTTATGATACTCTTTCATTATGTTAAAAATTGTTCCCTGTTTTCGATTCCAGGAATAGTGGATTGCGTAGTTACATAAATATTTTATGTGTCTGTCATTGTGGCGTTAGTTAAGTGCGGTATATGTCTTTCAATGGACTTTTGAAGTGGTACAGCCAAATTGAGACGTTATTTCATCGATGGCAACTGGTTTTATTTATACACTCTGTATATTTTCACAATAATATTTATAAGTTCAACATTGCACGACATCTGTAAGTATTAAACAATCTCTGCAATCTTACATGTTTATCAATATTATAAAAAAAAGCTTATTAGCAATGTGGGTCGCACATTACTAGTATTCTTGTTAACCCCTCGTGCTCAGCTAAATGCTTCTGTTACGAGTGGGTTCACATCGGTGGGTTTTGAACCGGTAACCACATGATCGCAAGTCCGACGCCCTAGCCATTAGGCTACCGCCGCTTTTGTTATATGCGAATTCATCATCATCAACCCATATACTGCTTCACTGCTAAGCACGGGTCTCCTCTCGGAATGACAGGATTAGGCTATAGTCCACCACGCTGGCCTAATGCGGGTTTATTTCCTAGTTATAATTAACAATTAAGTCGCATCTGGTTTCGAAAAGAAATTCGAATTGTTTAAATAAAAAAAAAATCACGTGAAACTACATTTCAAAAGGGTGATTACATGAAACGATTTGAAAAGTGAACAACACATGCAATATTTTGATTACAAATGAAATGGACTAATTATACAACATAATTACGAGTTAATGTATCAGATAAGCCGTGAATACTGTCAACTGGTTCAGAGTAACACAATATAGTTACTGAAATAAAATTGACTTTATTATACGCTTTGAAATCATTTTTTTTTTATAAAAACGTTGCCCCACACTAGGATTTTCTCCTGTATCGTGGGTGCGTTTACAAACACAAATTCTCACATACACAAACGCCCAGACCCGGAACAAGTACCTGTAGATCATACAAATATTTTGCTCCGTGTGGGGATCGAACCCACAACACGTGACGCAGAAGCCGATCGCTCAGCCGCTACGCCAAACGTGTCGTCATTTATTATTAAATAACATACCATCACGCGATTTCTTACGTGGGAGAGCCATGCTTCGGCAAGAATGGACCGGCTCGACCGGAGTGATACCACAGCCTCACAGAAAACCGGCGTAAAACAAAGTTTACGTTTCGTTTCGCCGAGTGAGTGAGTTTACGGAGGCCCAATCCCCTTTTAAAAGGTCGGCACTTGTGACTCCTCTGGTATTGCTCTCCATGGGCGGCGGTAATCGCTTACTATCCGGTGATCCGTCTGCTCGTTTGCTCTCCTATCACATAAAAAAACGTGCACGTATTTCCCGAATGGTTAGGCAGAGATGTACATCCTTAGTTCGCCGGTGTGTTCCTCATGGATTCTCTGCCACCTGGGGAAGCGGTAGAGTATGTCGGAGTCTTACGCACTAAAACCCATTGCCTTCTCTTGCCCTATATGATATGTTAACATTAACTACTACATCAATCTTAAACTATTCTTAGAAAAAATATCTTACCTACCCTTTTTTGCCCACGTCAAAATGACCCTTATTGAACAAACCTAAGTATATTAAGCCACCCTTTTATAACTGAACAATATCTTTCTTTATGAAGTACCCTCAAATAACTGACTTTTATATCAAGAGTACTTGAAACCTTTGGAGTACCTGCTCACCATTAATTGATGCTGGTAACGAGGCAGCGGAGAGATTTTATAGTTGATAGATGCAGCCCGCAATTTCAATTGCCTCCCAAAAGGATTTACTTACTTATCTCGGCGTAGATGGTGGAGTATATTTCGGAGAGTGTGCATCAGAATAATTGTAATAAATGTAAATGTGAGTACTGTGTAGGCTATTTCTTCTGGGGGTCTTTAGTATTTTACATGACCTACGCAAATGTCTCGCGGATCTGGTGTCATCGTGCGACGGGTCGTTGAGTTCCCTTAATAATGGTTGAGCTACACGATGACTACTGTATGTATGCCGTTAGTCAGGACAGGTCAACTCAAGGCTGTTATGGCTCTTTCTTCAAAAGGCTTGTTCAGATATTGCCCTACATCGTAACACTCATATATTATGTTATACTTAGTTGTACTACCACTGCTACTGTCTGGACTTTAAAAGACACCATGATTCTCTGAGTTTGTTTCGGTGTTTCTTCTCAGAGGTTGTCAGTTAAGAAAAGCCGGCGCCATCTACTTAAAAAAAAGTTAAAGCATTGACTTGTAAAAGTAAGACTTGAAACGTTTCTAAGTTTAATTTTGTCTTGTGTACCGCTGAAATGAGGAATGTGCTTCCCGAGTGGGTCTTCCCCGATATATATAATCTGGGTGTCTGTAATTCATGAGTGAATCGGTTTCTTCTAGGCAAGCGCGCTCCATCATAGATCGCAGTATCGCTTAACATAAGGCAAACAAAAAAAGTAAAAAAAGAGTATCAAGAGGAAACATGTACCAAATTTTTAGTTGAAACTCTAGCAATACCACTGTGATAATAAGCGATGATGGTTAGTTATAGTTTTTATAACAAGCTCGGCTGCTTTGTTGTGTTCCTGGGTTCAATTATCAATATTTCCCATCAGGTCGAGCAGTGTTATCGAGTTTTGAATTTCCAAGTTTAAATATGTGCAAGTTTTTCAAGGTTATTTTTTTTCGATGTTATTTTTTAAGAGTACTTGGATTGACCTGGAGGTCCCTTTTGTCCAGTGGTGGGACAGTAATAAAAAGACTTATTTTTCATCTAACTTGTCTCCAACATATCAATATCCTTCTTACAAACTAGGTCAATTTCGGTTCTTTTCTTCAAGCGGCCATGTTTGAACCCTTTGTAATACTGCTTATGCTCATTAGAGCGGATCACGCTCAAGAATTTAATATAATATGCGTGGTATATTCACGACCAAGCTTATAAGGATGGGCAGACTATTGCTTGTTGAGATTTACATCATCTACATGATGCATACAAGTTGTCATACAAGTTGTATTGTATTGTACGCTGTTTTACATTATCCCTAGGTGTTTTACAAAACAGCTCTGCTGTTTGACGTAACGCAAATTTCGATCTGGCGGGTGGGAATCGCGGTGGCTTAGAGGTCAGAGCATCTGGTTTATCTAACCAGAAGACGCAGGCTCGAATCCTGCCCGCGATTGAATTTTTCCTTTACTAAAATAACTTCATAATCTTAGCATGGAACATGCAAAAAAATCTCGAAAATATTTCTTTGTATTGGTTACCGTACATTAATATGGACACCTAACTGTGCATTGCAGAGCACGTAAAACTATGAATTTCCACGTGTTTGCATTAAAATTTTCCAATCACGCACACTGACCTGATTCAAACTACACATAAGAGCAATTTGACGGATAACCAAACGTAAACGCCGCGTTTGGTAATTGCTTTTGAACATAATAACGATGAATTCGCTGATTTATTTTTGGCATCTGTTACTATTGTGTAATCTGTGGTTCGTAGCTTCGTAGGTAAATTTATATTGTTACCTTTTTGATTAAACCGAGGATGGGATGACCTGTAACACAGGTTTTTTATTTCAAAACCTACCTCAAGCACCAGTCTCTCGCAATCTTGGATTCCGAATTGAAAAAATACGAATTGTAACATCATTCTAAGTCAGGCATTTGTTAAGAGAGAATAAATGATATATTCATATTATACTGCGCTAACGTCAGAACCCGAAAACACTTTGTCCGACTTGAGTATCGAACCCAACACTTGTAACGTAGCAGTCACTCTTAAGACTACTAGAATTCTGGCCTGCGACTTGTGAAGTCCTCTGCCCGAGCAGATAATTGCTCCAGTAGGTGGAGCGACTTTCCATACTTAATACTATAATTAAAAAAATAGCATTTATTACTTAAAAAAAAACATAATAAATTCTCTCTCTAAGTCAGAATTCTCCGAAGCGTTAGGCAGAGGCGTACTAATTTACAACTACTTTTTACCGGTATGTTTTGTAATAGGGGGCGAGCCTATTACCATTAACCGGTCACAAATCCAAACTCTTAGCTGCTACTGAGAATTTTATAGAATAATAATAAACTAAAAAACATATAGCGAATTCTCTCTGTAAGTTCCAATCCCAATCATAAAGGCGTCCCATTGAAGTATATCTTCTATCTTGGTCGGCGGTAGGCACTAATTGCGCCCCCAGTGAACAGGTCACTAATTAGTGCACCTTTTTCTTCACCACGCTTGATTGAGGCCGTGTTGAGACTGCGTATATGGCATTATGTTTTTGTTTTAAACTGTGAAAGAGAATTGGGACAAGATTTTTTATAAAAAATATGTGGTTTCATATAGTGTGATTCTGTTTATTTTAGACTTTTTTTAATAAACGTTGCCCCACACTAGGATTTTCTCCTGTATCGTGGGTGCGTTTACAAACACAAATTCTCACATACACAAACGCCCAGACCCGAAACAACCCGGAACTCCGTGTGGGGATTGAACCCACAACACGTTGCGCAGAAGCCGATCGCTCAGCCGCTACGCCAAACGTAAATTTGGATTTACAAGATTGCAGGTTATAGAAAGACAGGCATGAAACTAATGCAAATATGTAGTTAAATGAAGGTTATATATCTATATCCAAAAAAATCTAAGTCCTGACTTACTACTCACTTACTCACTGATTTACAACGCACAGCTTAAACCGCTGGTCCTAGAGACTTGAATTTTGGAGTATGTATTTGTCTTGATGGGTAGTAATGTGACAAAACCAGCCAATGTGTTCTAAGACAGGATTTAAAAAAATATAACCCCTATGGAGGTAAAAATGGGTGAAATCGTTTGTATGAAAGTCCTTTGTTTACAATTTTGGAGGAGGTTCTCAATTCGACTGTGTTTGTTTTTTTACGTGATTACTCCGTTAATTATGAAACGATTACGATGATTATTCTTTTTTGATCGGTAGGTCATACTTCAGAGGTGGTCCCATAAAGTCGTCAAAGATCGTCAAGATCTGATCACAATAACGTCTTCTAGGTAGACGTGAAATTTTAACTCGCTAAAATAAAAATGTTGAAATAGAATAACTTTTAACAAAAAGAAAAACCGCCTACAAAAACATACAAATAATGTTAGGTGCACAACAGTTTCGGAAGTCGGTGACGAAAACAAAATTTCAAACCAAATCGAAGGCACCGACACCCGAAACTGTTGTGCACCTAACATTATTTGTATGTTTTTGAAGGCGGTATTACTTTTTGTTATTTTTTTTTATACGTGATTGATCGCCAGTTTGCCTGATGGTAAGCGATACTGCGATCTACGATGGAGCGCGCTTGCCTAGAAGAGATTCACTCGTGATTTAAAGACACCCAGATTATATCTATTAGGGAAGACCCACTCGGGAAGTGCATTCCATATTTTAGCAGTACGCATTATAAAAGTGGACTTACTTGAACTTATAGTTGTGAAAATTATTTAAAATTTACTATTTGGTGTGTACAAAATATGTTACATACTCGTTTCTGTAATCATTAATCACACTACAATTGAATGGGATAAGCAATAAAGAATTTAGTTCTAAGTCCTTATAATTGCGTAAATGTACCTAATAGTGGCGAAATCCTTTATAAATGAAAATGAAAATAGTTTTTTTTATTTCAGACCAAACGCACAATAATTGATACTAGTCCATATTATGTTAGTAGGTATGTAGGTACTTTAAATATCTACTAGTGGACCCAGCAGACGTTGTCCTGCCCTGAAAATAACCCAAAACTCGATTGCAGCGCCACCTACCGGGTCCAATTGTGAATCTAAACCATTCCCAGATCCCCTTGAACACACACAAAAAATCTCATCAAAATCGGTCCAGTCGTTTGAGAGAAGTTCAGTCACATACACACTCACAGAATAATTATATATATAAAGATACTAGTGGACCCAGCAGACGTTGTCCTGCCCTGAAAATAACCCAAAACTCGATTGCAGCGCCACCTACCGGGTCCAATTGTGAATCTAAACCATTCCCAGATCCCCTTGAACACACATAAAAAATTTCATCAAAATCGGTCCAGTCGTTTGAGAGAAGTTCAGTGACATACACACTCACAGAAGAATTATATATATAAAGATGTTAGTAAAATTTAATATTATCATTATTTTGGTCATTCATGTCCGACCATTTCCTCAGGATTTGGTTGTCCATTCTGTTCGATATCACGTTCAGAAGTATGTTGGTGCTACCCTTTACCCTGGACCACAGAGAGGCCGTTTTTTGCGAACCTATAATACGCTCCAAAAGGTCTTATTTTACCCGTAAAAAATACAAAGGACATAATAAAATAACCTCAGGTACTTAACCACATTAATCGGCCACGACCTTTTTACAGACACACTTAGTTATTTATTTTTAGCAAAAGTAATGGCGGCCGAGTATTTTTTGATGTGTTTATTATGAGCTCAACTCCTTCACTGATACAAAAGCACTCGAATGAAGCTATTTTTTTTTTTTTTTTTTTTAAAAACATTGCCCCACACTAGGATTTTCTCCTGTATCGTGGGTGCGTTTACAAACACAAATTCTCACAAACACAAACACCCAGACCCGGAACAACTACCTGTAGATCATACAAATATTTGCTCCGTGTGGGGATCGAACCCACAACACGTTGCGCAGAAGCCGATCGCTCAGCCGCTACGCCAAACGTGTCGTCAAATTTTAGTAACGCTTGTTTGTAAACTGATTTGAGATTGATGTTTGATTTGGTACCTGACAGAATCATCATTGAATTGTTTATTTTTGACAGTTTTGCCTATCAAATCTGTCAGTTTCTCATTTTATCATCATCATTAACCTTTATCAGTCCACTGCTGGATGTAGACTTCCCCCAATGTGCGCCATTTCACCCTTTCCTCGGCCTGTTGCATTCAGCTTCCGCCAGCAACCTTTCGCAAATCATCTCTCCATTTTCCCGGAGGTCTTCCTACACTACGTTTGCCTAGTCGCGGTCTCCACTCAAGAAAACGTCAACGCGGTTGTCGGTTCTTCTACAGAAGTGTGTCATTTAGTGTAATTGAGTTACCATTTTTATATAATTACAATATAGGACCTGGGCCGCAGCGCCCGTTAAAGGGATGATTCTACCCGTAGATGATGTAGTGACACTGTGACACCTATTATAAAGAATATGCTGGGCAGGTTTGCACATGTTGACAGATGATAAAAAGGAATTTTCAGCGGCAGCGTCGGGAGAAGAGTTTTATTGGAGAGGTCTTTCAAAAAGGTTAGATAGGAAGATGCATGAACGTGGAAGAAGCAAAAGAAGTATGCAACTTATGCAAGAATTGTAGCAAGAGGCAGTTTGTAGTTTCTACTTACTCTTGTGGGAGAAAGGCGTTAGTATGAATGACATGTATGTCTATTCGTAATACTGACTAACTTTTCCCATGAAATCAATAACTTATACAGGAATGAAAAGGCAACTCTTCATACCTACATGCCTAAATGTTCTGTCTACTTTTGTATTTTTTTCACATATAGATTTAGCAAGTCCGTAATAAGTAACCCTTAAACCCATGAAATCAATAACTTATACAGGAATGAAAAGGCAACTCTTCATACCTACATGCCTAAATGTTCTGTCTACTTTTGTATTTTTTTCACATATAGATTTAGCAAGTCCGTAATAAGTAACCCTTAAGCGCTGCTGGTACCAAATTGACTCAGTTCGTCCCATGTCACACAACCCTTTCGTGCCGTCGATGCAAATCGCAATCCTGGCCGAACTATTTACGCAGATATAAAGTAAAAACAACTGGCATATTTTAATTTAATAAATGATATTATTTATTTTTGTAAATACATTTTTTAAAGATAAATTTCCACAAAATCGACTGCTGAAGTACCTCCACCTTGCAGAAAATCGTAGCCAAATAAAATAGCTCCGTGCTATGTTGTATTCCTAACAGTGAGCAAGGTCGCCAGAGCTCCGCGAGGAAGCGTTGTGTTGGCAGTGTGGGGGACCGGTAGTGTTTTCTTAACATTGCTGTCATGCCTGGCAGAAGTCTCCTATGCTGCCAGCCCAACTATTCCTCCTTAATTTACAGGGTCGGGAACGCGTGATAACCCTGGGGTCCATAGGCTACGGTAACCGCTTACCATCACGCGGGCGGTATAGATACTTGTTTGCCACATTAGTGGTATAGAAAAAAACATTGTCTCCAAATGACTTTTTGAGGCAAGAGCCATTACAGCTTTGAGTTATATATATCATACTTTTATATATGTATAATTTTTCCATAGTTTAGAAATGATAAACGATACATATTCACCATGCGGAGTAGCTGCTATTCCCCGAATAAATAAAAAAATGGAACGGAATTTATATGAAATTAATTGCCCCTAATATAAAAAGTTAAAAGACAGTGATAGGCTAGTGGTATGACCGTTGAACTGCCAAGTCAAAGGTCTCGACTTCGAACCCAAGGCACGCACCTCTAACTTTTCGAAGTCATGTGCGTATCTGAAAGATTTTCTTGATGGCGTGTGAAGTCTGCCAACCCGCACTAGGCCAGCGTGGTAGACGATAGCCTAATCCTAACAACAACAGTGGGACAGTATAATGGGTTGATTATGTATGTTATGTATGTAAATGTGAAATATATATAAAACTCAAAGGTGACTGACTGACTGACATAGTGATCTATCAACGCACAGCCCAAACCACTGGAGGGATCGGGCTGAAATTTGGCATGCAGGTAGATGTTATGACGTAGGCATCCGCTAAGAAAGGAGTTTGATAAATTCTACCCCCAAGAGGATAAAATAGGGGATGAAAGTAGATCAAAGTAGAAAGAAAGAAAGGAGAACAAAGTAACTATTCCACGCGGACGAAGTCGCGGGGAAAAAGTGTAATATAAAAAGTGTCAACCTTACCCACATGGGTGTCACTTCCAGTACAACTATGTGTGTAATAGGATCGTTTAATTAAGCGCGATGCCCAAACCTCGGTGTCGTTATGTTTGAACAACGCCACAATTTTGTTGCTTATTAACTCTGCGGGGATTATGGCCAGCGGGCATGTTGGCCATGGCTCGTGTTATTAACATGAAGAGTCGCTTATGTGAAAATTACAAAAACAGTGTAGGTCTAGTGGTTCTGAGCGCGACTGCTACGCTTGAGGACTTGGTTCGATTCCCAGGTCGAGTAATATGTTATTGGATTTTTCTATAAAATTCTCAGTAGCAGCTCAGAGTTTGGGATTTGTGCTCGGTTAATGGTTTGCTTTAACATACCTGCCAAACTGCCTAGTATGTAGGTGTAAAGTAAACGCTCAAAAGTCCATAAGCACGCTAAGGATTACATTGCTATGAACAGTACGAGCGAGCTCGATACAGCCAGTGCGTGTCACTTGTTAACGACAATGAATAGAAGGTCGTAAGTCAAACTAAACGTCAAGCTATTGCGTTGTGAGATTGCCTATGGACTTTTGGTGGCCACTGTACATTAGTACACAAAGAAATAAACTTATTCTATTCTGCCTCACCCGTCTCGGAATACGTAGGCGTGATGGCATGTTTTTAATGGTATGTTCGGGCAATGGCTGCCCAAAGGCCGTCGACGCCGAGGCAGTCCAAGAAAGCGCTGGTGGGACGACTTAGACTCTTTCCGGATGGACTGGCCTGAGATTGCCCTCGACAGAGATCGGTGGAAGGAGATGGGGGAGACCTTTGCCCAGCAGTGGGATCTTATAGGTTAAATAAAAAAATAAATACAGGGTGTCCCGAAACTCAACGTGAAGCGAGTACCGGGCGTTATCCTAGGTTATACCAGTTCTGGTAAAGATAAGAAAAAAAAAATTTTTTTAACCTTGACTCAATCAAACTTATTTTTTTTACCAAAATAATAATACTCAATTATGGATTTGTGACTGTAATCAATAGCATGGTTAATTAGGATTACGTTACAATAGAAACACTGCAAAATTGGGAAATTGTTGAACACAGAACCAAGGATAAAGTCTAGGGTGTCAATTTTGAACATTTTCATAAATACCTATCACCACATAGCCAAGTGACATGGATTTTTTTCTTATTTTTGCCAGAACTGGTATAATCTAGCATATCGCCCGGTACTCGCTTGACGTTGAGTTTCGGGACACCTTGTATAATCTTTATTGACACAATTATAGGTACATACATATAAAGAATTCCCTGACTCCTGCGCTAGTATTCACTGTATGCTCGACACTACAATGTAAGCAGATTATCAAACTTTTTCTGGACTGTTTCTAACCTTTTGTTTTTCTTTTCAGGTATGTACTTCAATAATGAAGTTTTCAAGATACTTTTCTAAGAAGGTAAAGCGAAGGAAACTGGTGAGACAGTCTTTTTTTTTACCTGACAGCTCAGAAGGTGTTGATGGTTTTTGTAATAGCCAAAAGCTTTTAGATGAATGCTGTTTGGACTACTGATTTCAAAAAATCTTTTTCTATGTAAAAGTGTATACTCCCAAGGTTTTTCTATTCAAATTGGGTAATGATCTGATCACAAAATTTGGAAAAAAATACGTATCGAATAAGTAAAAACATCGTCTAGGTACGCAATTGTAATCGCCATTGAAAATGTTGAAATAAAAACATAATGTAAAATGGCCTTCAAAAATATATTGTTATTATTTTTTATATTTTCAAAGGCGCTACTTTATTTTAAATTTTTTTTTTACTTTCTGTTAATCTTTATGAATAAATATATTTTCATTCTTTTAAGCTCGACAGTACAAACCTTTGTAAAAATACATTTCGCAACGCCATATAAAACAAGCTTTAAGACTTATTTTAGTGAAGGAAAAATTCAATCGCGGGCAGGATTCGAACCTGCGTCTTCTGGTTAGATACACCAGACGCTCTGACCTCTAAACCACCGCGAGTCCCACTCGCCAGATCGACATTTGCCTTCACATTCGAATCCTGCACGCGATTGAATTTTTCGTCACTAAAATAACTTTATAATCTTAGCATGGAAAATGCAAAAAAATCACAAAAAGAAAGTCTTTATACATTGAAATAAGGTTCAAAATTACAATAACTCGTTATACCCCGACGCCTTATCTTAGCCGGTGATAAATAAACATTATCTTAGCTAAACTCTACCTTACCTTGTTGTAACTAACAATGAGAGTTAAACCCAAAACTGTTTACGTTAAAATAATCCTTATATCCCTACAAAGGCCCTTAAACCGTCGCCATGATTAAGGCATGTTTACATTTGAACGGACCGGTACGAATCACGAGTAGTGATGTGGTCAGTGTTTTGGACATTGAGTTATTATTACGACAATTGAATTGTCGCTCCATGAGTTTCGGAATAAGCGCCACAACCAGAAAAAACAAATAGTTATTTAGATAAAATCAAACAAAAGCAAAGCTGTGAAATCTTTATATATATAATTCTTCTGTGAGTGTGTATGTGGCTGAACTTCTCTCAAACGACTGGACCGATTTTGATGAAATTTTTTGTGTGTGTTCAAGGGGATTTGGGAATGGTTTAGATTCACAATTGGACCCGGTAGGTGGCGCTGCAATCGAGTTTTGGGTTATTTTCAGGGCAGGACAACGTCTGCTGGGTCCACTAGTATTTCTGTATAATTTTCTGGTTTTATTAAATGTTACTTTTGTACTTAGTTCAGAAAGCGAATAGTAGTGTTCTCAAACCTGACGAATCTTTAAAGTTAATTGAGGCCCGTAGCAACGCAATATTCGAGCTTGAGAGAGATCCAGTGACGGACCGTTGTGCGTTGAAAAGTCATCGCGTCAATCCGTGCACGTTTTTGACGCTCACTGACGCAGCTACGCTGTCACCATAATACCTCAATGTATTTAATCGGATCGTTACCTATTACGGGTGGCAGTGCGGTCATTATTCTGTGTTTGTCGCGTCTTAAATGGAATCAATGGCGAAGTAATGATGAGATAATGGAAGGTATTTGGTCTTGTGGGACACTTTTGTCTAAGCTGTTTAACAAATCACATACTTGTGTTGTGTGGTTGTGGAATGGGTTATGTGATTGAGAGAAGATCTGTTTACATTTGAGGAACTAACGACCCGCCAACAGATACAACCGCGAATTTAAGCATACATAGGGACGGACAGACAACGACAGCGACTTTGTTTTATACTATGTAGTGATAAGGGGTAAGAATTTCAATCATGCGAAGGGTCTCTAGTGATCAATAATACAACATTTATTAACCCCAAGCTCTTGTCAATGTTCAGCGTTTAAGAAAATGTCGAAATTCTCAAGTGATTCCGATAAAAATTGTCGTTTCCGAGAGACGAAAGCAACCCTAGGGATTCGAAAATTGTGTTTGGTACTACGAATATTCGTCCCTCAAACTTGTTACTTAGCGATTTTATTGCAATTTTTCACTTGGGACGTGTATTCCTCATCATCCTCCGAGTCTTTTCCGAACTATGTTGGGGTCGACTTCCAGTCTAACCAAATGTGGCTGAACATCAGTATTTTGCACGTAGCGATTGCTATCAGACCTGGGCAATACCGATATATGGAGGATAGACTGGTTGTTAAGCTTTTTTGGGCTTCTGACTACTACTAACAATTGTCATAGATGTGCGAATGACAACCGGGACCGACGGGTTTACGTGCTGTCGATGTGTTGAAAATGGTCACCGATCCACACACTGACCGCACCGAGCGAAGCTTAACATTGCATTACAGTTGATCAGCTTAGAATACCTGATGCTCAGGTATCCACACCTTCGACACCTCGTTTACCAACCTTAACCGTCATATGTATTTAACGTAAATTAGAGTATTACAGACACAATTCAAAATCTTTTGTGCCCTTTGGCAGATTAAACCAATTTTTTAATGGCATAGGGGACAAACGAACAGACGAATCGCCTGATGGTAAGATATTACCGCCGTCCATGGACACCCGCAACACCAGAGGAGTTACAAGTGCGTTGGCGGCCTTTTAAAAGGGGATTGGGCCTCCGGTATCCTCACTCACTCGGCGAAACATAACGTAAGCGTTGTTTCACGCCGGTTTTCTGTAAGCCTGTGGTATGTGGTGGGGTACTCCGGTCGAGCCGGCCCATTCGTGCCAAAGCTCTCCCACAAAAGGTAGTTTAGTCTGACATCTAGGCATCTCGCTTGTGGTTGTTCATTACATTCGAAGCGTTTTAACCTAGTATTTAGATTTGTATGGTTCCATCAAGTGTGAAGGTTCTTTAAAACGAAAGCCCTTCCAAGAACATTAGCGCGTAATAACACTATTGTCGCGAATTAAACGTAGCTTATCAGCTATGGTTATGATATTATCGCGTTATTTATGACACATTTACGTTAGTTATTTTGATAATTTAACTGCGTCGTTAATTATCGAGATTCGGAGATGTTTTGTAGGTAAGTAGCGTGTAGTTTAGTCTTGTGGAGAGACGAGGTGTGTTGCCCTTCCATCTAAAGTGAGGATCCTCCGATCAGGCGGGAGTTTTGGGTTCAATCCCCAGATCGAGCAAAGTGTTATTGGATTTGTGCCCGGTTAATGGCAATAGGCTCGCCCCCTGTTACATGGGACCTAAACATACCGGCGAACTGTGGGTGTACATTAGTACGCCTCTGCCTAACCCTTCGGGGAACAGGCGTGATGGTACGTTATATTATGTTATGATAACCAAGCCATGACGCTACGGGGGTTGTTAAAATTTTAATTTTAATGTTATTCGTGTAGCTTTAGTTCTTCTTAATATTTCTAAGTATTGTTTTTTTTTTTTTTATTAATTATATAATTTATTAATTTCAGCTTGATACCTCCACGCGTACCCGAGTTAAGGGTCTTGACGGACCATAATAAAAACCACTCCTAATTTTTTATAACCTTTATAAAAAGTCCCCCACAGAGGCTTCCAAAAATGTACTATGGGATAATCATTTTTTTGTTGGCGGAATGAAATCCGTTCAGTTCAAGCCGTATCAGCTCGTTGTTGACGACTCTGAAGAGGAAACAGAAGGCTCACTTGACATCAAATATTTAATTAACACAAAATCCAATCTGCCTCATTAGCGTAGTTGTCCTGGGCGCCACTGCTACGCTAGAGGTCCTGGTTTCGATTTCCAGGACGAGCAATGGGTATTTCTATGAAATTCTCAATAGTGGCTTGGAGTTTGGAATTTGTACCCGGTTAATGGCTGGCCCCTATAACATGGGACAAAAACATACCAGCGAATTGTACGTATACATTATTACGCCTCTGCCCTAACCCTTCGGGAATACAGGGGTGATGGTATGTTATGTTAAGTTACGAAACCCAATTTTGAAATAGTAAAAGATGTTAATCATCATCAACTCTCGTCTCGGAATGGGAGGGATAAAGTTATAGTTATATAATGTAGGTTGACCTAATACGAAGAAAGTCTCTCGGGTATTCAGGATTCCTTCGATGTTATGATTCATCAAGCTTTTAGTTTGGCTGTGAGTCTGACGTTTCTGTCTAGTACCTGTGTAGTGGCAGGATTGAGTTACGCCTCCACTGGCCGAAACAGATCCGTTTTGTGAAACCCCTAACTTGTTAGGAGTGAGCGGAATTCCTCGGACATCCATGAAAATATTGTAAGTGCCGCCAATTGCATGTTTTTGATAGGAACACAGGTGATTGGTGGACGATTATATCAGGCTTTTTTTATTGATTAGGTCGGCAAACGAGGAGACGAGCCTGATGGTAAGTAGTCATCGCCGCCCATGGACACCTGCAACACCAGAGGAGTTGCTGTTGCGTTGACGACTGCAAACTGCAAACTACCAGAGTCGATGCAACTGAGGGGACCTGACTCTTACGCGGAAAAATCAAAACACACACCAATGTGCTTTACGACAGACTCCTACGTAAGGGTGATCACCAGCCAGTCAGACCCCGAGAGGTCGTAGCATCGAGCAAGTCGGATATTTTCTAGGCTCTTACGGGATGCCTATCTGAATAGCAGTGAGGTGTAACTGTATTCTAACCCGTCCCCACAAGGGGAAATAGTACGGACAGTTTTCTTTACGGAGGACTTTTTGTCGAAGGTTTGAAACAATTTCCAAAATGGGGGTATCTAAACATACCGGCGAACTGTGGGTTCACATTAGTACACCTCTGCCTAATCCTTCTGAGAATACAGGCGTGATGGTAGGTTATGTATGATATGAGTTAAAGACTAAGTAAGACACCTAACAAGAGTACTTACTTTGTATGTAGTTTCTTGCCGGCTCTTCTCCATAAGACCCAGTTTTTGGAACTGTGCTAGTTGCACGGTTCCAAAAAGATGTTATGACTTTTCTAAAGTACCTTTTTAATGGTCTATTTGGAATAAAACATTTTGACTTTTGACCTAATAGGTAACACTCATCCAACAACCATGATATTACATTAACCAAACATATACGAGTACAAACCACCTTTTTCATCACGCAGAATGATAATTTTATGATCTCCTAACATACTTGAGATGTGTGCTAAGCTAGCCCATGCAAACATCGGCCTCATAACTAAGGCAGGGTTTCCCAATCTTCTTCTAGGGCGGACTCTAAGCGTCATCTTACTATGATCCGCAATCTCAAAATAAAACAAAATAGATCCACCACTACATATCCGTTACAATTTTTATTTTGTCGACGGACCTCTAGGGATAGATCTGAGTGCCCCCAGGGGTCCACAAAACTCATGTTGAGAAACCCTGAACTAGGGTAACAAACACTTTTGCAAAACATAGGAAGACAGTCCGTTCCTATGATTTTTTTAGATGATTACTAAGCGATTACCGCCGCCTATGGACACCCGCAACACCAGAGGAGTCACAAGTGCGTTGCCGGCCTTTTAAAAAGGAGTACGCTCTTTTTTTGAAGGTTTGAAGGTCGTATTGGTCCGAAAATACTGCAGGCGAGAGTTCATTCCACAGTTTTGTTGTGTGAGGCAGAAAGTTTCTAGAGAAACGCACTGTTGTGGACTGCCAACCATTAAGATTATTTTAATTAATAATACATATCTAAAAAAAATGTCATATGTAATATAGTGTGATCAATTGAGTAACGAATTTTATTTCTATTAGAAAACTCGTATATAAGGATTACCTTATATACGAGTTTTCTATATATACATATTAATGTGGTTTACATAACATAATCATCCCATTATAATAAATGTGGTTTAGCGGATATTATTTAAAACGCAATCAATGTCAAGACAAAGATTTTGTTTGCCCAAATCTTTGTCAATTGAGATTACATACATAAATACAATACAATTTTACATAGATGTATGAATGTGGATAAAGCAAAAGAGGTAGGCAAGAATCGTAGCAAGTGATGTTCTGTTGTTTCTGCCTACCCCTATGGGAAATAAGCGTGAGTGTATGCATGTAAAGTTAAAGGTCAAATTGAAATAAATCACTAGTGGATAGTTGGTGGGATGTCCTGTTAAACAAGAATTCCTACCTTCCTGCCGGCCTTCCTACTTATAACCCTAACATCAACCCCTTAAGACCTCGCGACCAAACATCGTAACCATTACGGAAAACGTTTAATCATAATCTTGTGAGGCGAGATAAACGTAATGGCAGCCGCCATCAAAACCGTATTAACAAGGAAACGGTATTTACTTAGCCAGAGTTACGGTTATTTGAAACGGTTTACCGCTTGTTACAAGCGTTTGGAAATGTTGAAGTAACATGTTCGTGTATTAAATTAACATACCATCATCACGTCTGTAATCCCTGAAGGATTAGGCAGAGGTGTACTTATGTACAGTGGCGACTAAAAGTCCATAGGCAATCTCACAACGCAATAGCTCGACGTTTAGTTTGACTTACGACCTTCTATTCATTGTCGTTAACAAGTGACACGCACTGGCTGTATCGAGCTCGCTCGTACTGATCATAGCAATGTAATGTAATCCTTAGCGTGCTTATGAACCTTTGAGCGTTTACTGTACACCCAGAGTTCGCCCAGGTAATAGGGGGGCGGTCTTATTGCATTTAACCATGCAAAAACTTCAGGCTGCGACTGAGTATTTCTTAGAAAAATAATACTGCTCGACCTGCGAATCAAACCCAGGAGTTCTAGCCTAATGTAGGACCACTAAACTTATGATGCAAAATTGTGATATCTATAGCTAAACTGTTGATAGACTTCATTTTATTAACGGGTCCCGTATTTGTCATTTTATAAAGGGGGTTTATACTTTCAATCACCAGGAATGTTCAATTCAGGTTGGTTGGTGGATGAGGTAAATATGCAGTCAATTTAATAACCATTCAAATATTTTCAAGTCTTACTAACTTTTTTTTTTCTTGATAGGCTTACGTTTGACCGCCAGTTCGCCTGATGCTAAGCGACACTGCGATCTACGATGGAGCGCGCATACCTAGAAGAAACTGATTCACTCGTGATTAAAAGACGCCCAGATTATAACTATCGGGGAAGACCCACTCGGGAAGAGCATTAACTTATTTTTAAATACGGACGACACGATTGGCGTAGCGGTTGAGCGATCGGCTTCTGCGTCACGTGTTGTGGGTTCGATCCCCACACGGAGCAAATATTTGTATGATCTACAGATAGTTGTTCCGGGTCTGGGCGTTTGTGTATGTGAGAATTTGTGTGCACCCACGATACAGGAGTAAATACTAGTGTGGGGCAACGTTTAATAAAAAAAAATCTTATTACAAATTGTGCTTACAAAAAGCTGTGCATACGATTCCTATAATCCTTCATTTTATCATCAAGTCTTATCGATTCCCTTAACTTAGCTTTATATTCAGGATTTCCCATAAAAACTGTCAGTAAAGTTTGAAGATGAAAATCTTTAGTAAACGATTTATTGGAACCGCGTTTCTCAACCCTCACATATGTATTATGAAAATGGTGACGCTCTTTACACGTGACGTAACCGATTCGGGGAGATATTCAAGATTCTTGGAGTTACTCGACGGCGACATGTGGTGGTCGTATTTATACTTAACGATAGTGTAATAACGATAATGGTAGTGAGGGTTTATGCCAAGACACTTATTTTTATGGCCGAAATACCTATTCTTATTACAATGTGATAAGAATTTTCGAACCGTTATTTAAAGAATAGTAAATAAATATAGCAAGCTGTTATTTAGATACCATATCAATATATGGACATAATGTTGCTAGAAAAAATAATAATTCAAGCATTACTTAATCTTTTTTTTTTTCATTATTCATGTCGGCAATCGAGCAGACGGATCACCTGATGGTAAGTAGTCATAGCCGTCCATGGACACCTGCAACACTAGAGGAGTTGCTCATGCGTTGGCGATCCTTAAGAACCCCAAAAACTTTACGACTAATTCACGACTGAGTAAAATCGTCAAGTGTAAAAACGCATAACCCTTACATTGTCTTATCTATAACTATAGGTCGGAACACACGCGATGTAGACACAGGGTAGGGTTGATATCCCGTGAATATATTAAATTCTAACTTTCCTTACATTGTTCCTACTATTTTTTTATCTACGCGCCGTATCCCTAGAGGGGTGGGCCGAAAAGAAGGTTCGTATTTATCTAACTAAAGTTTAGTTTCCGAGGGTAGTATTGAAAGGTTTTTAACTATTTATGGAAAGAATTTCGAAAGCTTGAATCGCTGATTATAAATTTTGGAGCTTATTTTATCTCACGCATTATGCATTAATGAGAAAATATTATTTTATTAGTCAGATTTATTGAGTACAAGGTTCGATTCCTGTTATTCAAATTCTTCACAATCCTAATTTAAAAATTTATACTCTGTATTGTCAATATTGTGTCACTGGTGGTAGATACGTCAACGTCATTCACAGCCTATCTTCATCAAATACCGAATAAATGTCTTCATAAATTGTCACCGAAATTCGAAGTACTTCGTTATTCACGTGGAAGCACGTACAGTCAACGCCAAAAGTCGCTGAACACGATGCAATCTTCAAAACGTTTTTACATAATTACTAACCAAAAAATTCTGAACTGAGAAGTTAGTACCGATTTCTGCATATAAGAAAACTGGTACTACTGGTACAAAAAATTCTGAACTGAGAAGTTAGTACCAGTTTTCGGCATATAAGAAAACTGGTACTAACTTCTCAGTTCAGAATTTTTTGGTTAGTAATGATGTAAAAACGTTTTGAAGATTTCATCGTGTTCAGCGACTTTTGGCGCTGACTGTACCTCCACTAAATATTGCCCTTTTTTTATTATTAGCTATTATCTATAACAGTAATTGGCAATCATATTAATTGCACAATAATAACCAATTTATACGTCATTAGCCTTGAATAATGCAAAATTAATTCACACAAATAAAATCCCCATATCACTTTTAAATTACCAAGAAAAGCGGACATAATTAAAGTTAATTAAGCCAAATAGTTCCCACCGCGGATAAACCGCCACAGTTAATGGAACTATCTAGCCTTTTGGTCGCTCGCAAATTATAAATCAAATTATAGCGAGCGAATCCGGGATATAGTTACCACAATATGGACTTAATGACATTTTGGTCGCGGAAAAAGTAGTTCGGACCGGACGCAAGCGGTTTAATCCGGTTATGCTTTTCGGTTTTAGAACAATGTAGTTAGGGTTGTAACTCGATTTTCGATGTTCAAAAGCGGTTCGCTGATAAAATATTATTGGTAGAGGAAAATTTTGATACATTTTTATAAATATGGGTCATGCATGTTTTAAGCTGCGTGTATGAAAAAAAAACCATTGGATGTAAATTCAATATACCTAACAGTACACTTTATTCACTTAAGTGAATGAAAGTATTTTCTTTTTTTTCTTTATTTGCATTTAAAGCATCAATAATTGAGTGGTTTGACTGCCTCATTAGTCTAGTGGTCCCAAGCGCGACTGCTACATTAGAGGTCCTGGGTTCGATCCCCAGGTCGAGCAAAGTGTTATTGGGTTTTTCTATGAAATTCTCAGTAGCAGCTCGGAGTCTGGATTTGTGCCATACATGGGACCTAAACAAACCGGCGAACTGTGGGTGTACATTAGTACGCCTCTGCCTAACCTTTCGGGGAATAGAGGCGTGATGGTATGTTATGTTAATTGAGAGGTCTTTTTTTCACTTTGTAGGAATTGAGAAATGTGTTATGTGGATAGTGTTATAGGATATCGTTGATTTCGAAAATGTTTTTGGTACTAAAGGGAAAAGTCGGTCAGTGCTCAACCCACATAATTTTCGGACTTAATGTCAATTTAGCTATCTTAAGCGATGACAGCCTAGTGATACCACTACCAAGTCGCAGTCCAGTTCGAATCTGAGCTCATTATCATCATCACCATATCAGCCTATGGTAGTCCACTGGTGAACAAAGGCGTCTGTCTCCCAATGACTTCTACAAGGATCTCGATTATATGCCACCTGCATCCAACGACTCCTAGCGTATTAATGTGCGTTTTAAATCATTAATTTTATCACACACCTAAACGGCGAAGGAAAACACCGTCAAGAAACATTCACACCTAAGAAATCGTGACGACGTGTGAGGTTTGAAAACCCGCACTAGGCCCGCGTACTGGACTACAGCCTAACCCCTCTCATTCTGAGAGCCACCCATGCCTAGGAGAGGGACGGTAAATGGGTAGATAAAAAATACTGAAATAAGTACATACATCACCATAAGGACCTTCAGAGATCGACCGGAGTGAGACCACGGCCTCACAGAAAACCGGCGTTAAACAACGCTTACGTTGTGTTTCGCCCAGTGAGTGAAGTTACCGGAGGCCCAATCCCCTTTCAAAAGGTCGGCAACGCACTTGTGACTCCTCTGGTGTTGCGGGTGTCCATGGGCGGCGGTAATCGCTTAGCATCAGGCGATTCGTCTGCTCGTTTGCCGTCCTATCCCATAAAAAAAATGTATTCCAAATTAATAACGAGGCCTCATTACTACTGTCAAGAATCAAGTAAACAGTCCATACATAAAGGTTCCTGAGTAGGTAACATAATATGACATGTACTTTCCTAATTATTTCGTCGTATATCTCATATTTGCCTGCCTCATTAGTCTAGTGGTGCCAAGACTGCCAAGTCGAGCAAAGTGTTATTGTGTTTTACTATGAAAATCTCACTATCTCGCGGTGTTTGGATTTGTGCCTCGTTGCCAATAGGGTCGCCCCTATTACATGGGAGCTAAACATACCGGCGAAATGCGGGTGTATATTAGTACGCCTCTGCCTAACCCTTCGGGGAATACAGGCGTGATGGTATGTTATGTTATCTCATCATTATCCATAGTTTCGGCATAAGATACGTAAGGAAAAAAATATTTCGTGAGTCGCATGCCTAAATGGTATTTCTTTAATTCATTTTACCGTTGTATATCAAAGTACTAAAAAAATACGCGCCTAGTAACATTATCAAGTGTGTTACGTCATGCAATCGCATTCGTACCCACAGTATTAATTAAAACGATATAATAAAGTTGCGCCGCCATTTTGACGACAGCGATAATGGCTGCTAGGGTTGCAACCTGCTGTTTATGGCATATTCTGTGTAGGCTGGCCAGGAATTCTAATAAGAAACATAACATAACATACTACCACGCCTGTATTCCCCGAAGGATTAAGCGAAGTTTTACTAATGTACACCCACAGTTCATCCCAGGTCCCATGTAATAGGAGTGAGCCTGTCCCCATACCGAGCACAAATCCAAGTTCCAAGCTGCTACTGAGAATTTTATAGAAAAACCCAATAACACTGCTTGACGTGGTAATCAAACCCAGGACCTCTAGCGGAGCAGTCGCGCTTACGACCACTGTCATCATTACATTATTGTATATCCAAAGACAACAGCAGTGGTGTTGCAGAGGTATATTTATTGACGCTGTCAAATTTGTCAAAAACTGCTAAAAATACCTGGCTACACTGTAACCATAAAATATAAATGACAACACAACCACTTACCCTATCTCAATCTATATAATATTATCCTATACCTATTTCTAGTCTCTCTTCCGCTATTTATAGTAACAGCCATCTACGTCCGCAATATTTCAACAAAAACAAACGTAAAAGCTTACAAAAAGTGAGTACTTATTTATACTTACTCCTTTCTCCCAAACATAACACCTACACAATGCACTCGGGCGCCATTACCGCCCCAAAGTAAAAAGAATACATAAACAAACAAAATAAATATTACAATAGCACGTGACAGCCCTAATGGGCTCACTTTTTTACAAAGCGACGCGCAGGTGTGAACTGTGCTCTGATTGGTCCATTTTTATTTGTACAATTGTTTTAAAATACGAATGCGTGCACTTTGTTTTGATATTCCAATGAGAGTTTTTTTATGAACAAAAATTTTTCACACTGTATAATCCCAACAAAAATTTTAGTAAAATCGTGCCAAGTTTCGATTAAAATTACTTGGCGATAAAAAGTAGTGAGATCAAATAAAGAGCCAAGTCTTAGTGAATTTAAAAAGAGAACGAGTGACTTGGCACTCGAAAATTTTGTAAGCGTAGTATTTGTAGGTGAGATGTCAAACTAACTGTTGCCCGAGGTTTCACTCGCGTCTCAAAAGGATTTACTTACTTTTTTTTAGGGGATAGGAGGGCAAACGAGCAGACGGATCGCCTGATGGTAAGCGGTCACCGCCGCCCATGAACACCAGAGGATTCACGAGTGCGTTGCCGATCTTTTAAAAGGGGATTGGGCCTTCGGTAACCTCATTCACTCGGCGAAACACAACGCAAGCGATGTTAAGCCGGTCTTCTGTGAGGCCGTGGTATCACTCCGGTCGAGCCGGCCCATTCGTGCCGAAGCATGGCTCTCCCACGTTACTTTAACTTGGCTTCTAGGCGGCGTATCAAGATGAAACATGCCACAAATAAGTCACACGTGCAGCAATACATTTGCGAAAACCGCATCCAGTTTTGCATAAGTTTTTGCGTGCTGCGCGTAGAAACATACAGACAGACAAAAAAGAATTTAAAAAAGATTGTTTTAGTTTCTATTGATTGGTTTGGTCTTTTTATTTTTAGACTTATCGGAAGTGCGGGAGGGGATGAAGGGAAAACAGGCGATAATGCTTACATTTCCGATAAATTGCCCGGAGCGGTAAATAGGAGTAAAACGTGACACCCGCTTATGTGGTGTAATGTACCACTTACACCCTGTGTATATATAGAGGTGTTGTGATGAGGGAAATGGCTTGGTTAATATAACACATAACATACCATCACGCCTGTATTCCCCAAAGGGTTAGGCAGAGGCGTATTAATGTACACCCAGTTCGCCGGTATGTTTAGATCTCATGTAATAGCTAGGCTAAAAAAAAATAAAAAAAATTGTAAAATACAACGCCATGTTCCATTGTGTCCGTGTTTCATTCCTGGCAAATTTTCTTCTTAATTTTAATTTTCGTGATTTTTTTTCGATGTTTTAATTGCTATTAATCGGGCAGAGAATGTCATAGTAAAATGCAATAACACTTTGCTCGACCTGGGAATCGACCTCTAGTGTAGCAGTTACTACACTAGAGCACTTGGGACCACTAGACTAACAAGGCAGTTGAAACTTAATTCATTCGTTGGTAGATATTCATTATTACTAGCGAGCACGGCAAGCGTTTTCTTCATCTCTAATAAAAAAAAGACGTGTGGCACTCGGGGACTGCCGCGGTAAAGCTATTGCATAGCGTTTTTTATCAACTTATGTAATACAACCAATGCCACCTAAAGGCGGGTTGCTGAACTAAAGAGACAAGCGTGTTAGGTTTTTTTCGTTACGGAATTTCTGGATTCGGTCCCCAAGCTCAAGGCCCGAGATAGAAGCTACGCAATAGCTTAAAAAAATTTGGAATACAACGCCATGTTCCATTGTGTCCGTGTTTCATTTCTGGCAAATTTTTTTCTTAATTTTAATTTTCGTGAATTTTTTCTATGTTTTAATAGTTATTCTGCTATTCGGGTGGACACAAATCCAACAAATCAATGATCAAAAATGTGGTCGATGATGTATTTCTGTTGCCGCTATAACAACAAATACTAAAAAAACATAATAAAATAAATACTTAAGGGGCTCCCATACAACAACACGTTTGTTGTTTATTTTTTTGCCGTATTTATAGATAATGGTTCGGAACCCTTCGTGCGCGTGTCCGACTCGCACTTGGTCGGTTTTTTTCTAACCCCGCGCAAATAGAGCGTTATTAGAGATTGCAATATATGTTTTCTTATATCTTCACGCTCATTTTAGCTTTTAGGGATGAGGAGGGGTGTGCATTAAATGATGTGAAAGTAATGTGTCAATAGGGAATGATAGAAGATTTCCTTGGAAAACATAGTTGCTGTTGCCCGCACTTTCACTCACGTCCCAAAAAGATTAACATAGTATAAGTCCGATTCTGGGCGGCGTATCAAGATGAAACATGCACCAGATTTTAAGTTAGACCTCTAGCAATACATCGGTGAAAACTGCATTCAAATCTATGCAGTCGTTTTTGCGTGATGCGCGTACAAACATACAGACAGACAAAAATTCTAAAAATTTGATATTTTGGTTCTGTTGCTCTAATAAAGACTCCCATATCAGTTATTCTTTAATATCTATGTATAATGTACACACATAGGCCAGTTACAATTTTAATAGGTATAGATATAAATTACAGAAGATGTTAAAAATACAGTTTCGTAAATAACTCTATCTCTGTTTATCATATGACATTAAAAAGTGATCAAAATCGGAGGGGCTCGCGGCTAAGGCACGGGTCTCCTCTTAGAATGAGAGAGGTTAGGCTATAGTCCACCACTCTGGTTAACTCTGGGCTGGCAGACTTTACACGCCGTCGAGAAAATCTCTCAGGCATGCAGATTTCCTCACGCTGTTTTGTTTCAGTGCGCGTGAATTAATTATCACATTATTGCGAAAGCTCAGAGGTGCCTTGGATTTGGAAATCAATGCACCTCTCTCTCCTGTATCCCTAACTATTCAAAAATTATAATGCCGGCTGTACATGCTCGTCTCACCTTATCTCAACGCCTCGCGTGCCTCTCGACGCGTAAAGACTCGACAAGAGAACACACCATTTATATGTAGTTAGTTGTACACACTCGCACTCGGCCTGTCTCGTAGTGTTTCGACAAGCCAGCATTAAACCAGCACAAAAGTAAGACTAAGGCCCGTTTACCTTATTTCTTTTTTTAAAAAAACTTTGCTCCACTCTAGGATTTTGCTCCTGTATCGTGGGTGCGTTTACAAACACAAATTCTCACAAACACAAACACCCAGACCCGGAACAACTACCTGCAGATCATATAAATATTTGCTCCGTGTGGGGATCGAACCCACAACACGTTGCGCAGAAGCCGATCGCTCAGCCGCTACGCCAAACGTGTCGTCAATTAGTATTTCAAAGACTTGAGAGATATCAAGCCTTTTTTTTAAAGCTTAACTAGGTAAGTGGGTCGCACATTACTAGTATTCTTGTTACCTCCCCATGCTAAGCTAAATTCTTGTGTTACGAGTGGGTTCACGTCGTTATTGCAATGGGTGGGTTTCGAACCGGCAACCACATGATCGCAAGGCCGACGCCCTAGCCATTAGGCTACCGGCTAAACTTATAATATCAACTAACTTGCAAGTCAATTTTATCTCGGAAAGTATTTTTCAAAGACATTATCCCACGCGGCGTGATAAAATATACTCTTGAAGTAAAAGTTAAGAAGATTTCATTTTACGTCAGTTTGTAAGCAAATTGCTGAATAAGTAGCATTGTTCCACTGAAAGCTGAAACATTGAAAGTTGAAATTTTGAATTGTGACATTGTAATAGAGATTCCCTGAAGAATTAAAGTTTTACCTGAGTTTGCACCAATGAACTGCCTCATTAGTCTAGTGGTTCTGAGCGCGACTGCTATGCTAGAGGTCGTGGCTTCGATTCTTTGGTCAAGCAAATTGTAATTTGTTTTTTTTTTAAATAGTAATAGCAGCTCGGAGTTTAGGATTTGTGACCGTTTAATAGGAATAGGCATGTCCCCCTATTACATGGGACTTAAACAAACAGGCGAATTGTCAGTGTACATTCGTACTCCTCTGTCTAACCCTTCTGAGAATACAGGCGTGATGCTATGTATTCACAATTATTTTTTTATTGTAATGGATGACAAGCATAAGGGCCACCGGATGGTAAGTGGCACCCGCAGCATTTAGACATTAGCTGGCTATGATAAATCTGGTAACTAAATTCTAAATTTCTATCCGTGTGGGGACAGGTTAGATTACTGTTCCTCTCTGCCTTTCAGATAGACATCCCGTAAAAGGCATGAAAATATCTGACTTGCTCAGTGGTAGGACCTCTTGGGGTCTGACTGGCTGGCGACTACCCTTACGTCGAAGTGTGTCGTAAAGCACCTTGGTATGTGTTTCGCCTTTTGCACGTAAGAGCCAGTTCCCTTCGGTTGCTACGGTTCTGACAGTCTACAGTCCTTTAAAGATCGGCTACGCATCAGCAACTCCTCTGGTGTTGCAGGTGTACCACCAGGTGGCTCGTCACCTCGTTTGCCGACTTAATCCATAAAAAAATAGTAAATAGTAGGTATATTAGATTTTCTCGCGATTTCACTCGCATCCCAGTAGTATTGAGTATTGATTTGGCTCCTACGCTTACCAACCGCAATGGCGACCACTTGAAGAATGGACCTGGTTTTTCGGCAATTTATTCTTATCAAATTGATTTCAGTAAATGCGCCTTCATAACTTCTAATAAATTGATATTCATTCGATCGTTGTATCAATATTTGGCAAAGATATAGATGCCAGCCCTGCCCACCCCATTGGAACAAAGACATGCCCATAATTCCCTAATCAACATTTCAAATTAATGGAACAGTATTTTCCCTTCTCCATTTTCGTATTCAACCCTAGAGCGGACGAAAAAGAATAATGGTCGCTTGTTTTTTACTTTTTTTTTCAACCCTCCGCCCGACTTACTCTGTGGCTTGGGGGTCGAATCACATCGTTACCTCTTATTATGAGGATCATTAAGTTTTTCCTCGAATTATTGTGGATCATGGAATTCTGAGGGCGTTTGAGGTCTTGATGAGATAAATAGCAGTTGCCAAGGGTCAATATTGCTAAACTGGAGTAAAATAATAATAAAAATAATAAGAATTAATATTGTCATGTCTTAAGGGTCCGGCGGAGCTTGAATTGCCAACAAAAACGTAATACCAAAATAAATCATAATCTTGTCAATATTCTATCAAATTATGTTATTATTCGGATTTGGATACTATTAATCTAGGTTCCTACGGTACTATTTCGTCTATTACTACTTCACTGGAAATAAAAGACTGGAAAATCGTTCCAAACTTGGTAAAGTTATCAAAAATTGCATTCGCTTACATTTATTTCCAGTGAAGTGTTTTGGACGAAATGGTAGAGTAGGAACCTAGATTAACGGTATCGGAATCTGAATAATAACAGAATTTGATTAAAGTTTTTGAATTACGAATTATTTCGGTATTACGTTTGTAAGAGAAATTTGGTCCGCCGGACTCTTTAATTTGATTGTTTTATTTTTATATCGTCCTAAATAGTTAGTTTATTTTATTACCCATGGATTTGGCAAAAGGAATATATTATAATTCGTTTATTTTATTATTCAGATTTGGATTAACCTAATGGCAAATTATACTGTATGCATTTTTACCTGCACATAAATATCTATGGTAAAGATGAAGTAGTAAGCCTCAGAGCCATTGGGCACTCTAGAGTCTAGTCTATGGTTTTCTGTAATATTTCTTTCTTTTTCATGTTAATCAGGTGTTACGCCCTTTCGTAACTGTACGAGTATTGATAGCCTAGTGATATGACCATCGGACTGCCAAGTCAAAGGTCTCGAGTTGGAATCCAATGCACCCACCTCTGTCTTTTTGAATAAGTAGTTAATTATCACGTGTCGATATACATATAATAATGCTTACTTAAGACGGAATCACCAATCACGCTCTTGTTCATACTTTAACCTCAAACAAACCAATTCAAACTTCAGTTCAAACTAAGAACAATAAACCAAACACACACTGAGTAGTTGAACTCAACCGAACAATTGCGCATATTCACGTCTATCAATTTGAATGATGGTGGCTTCACCGACTTCCAACTATTGCTCCAACAATTTATTCAAAGCTATATTTCTCTTCACTCGGTATATCTTTCAAGCGAACATTATTTGATGTTTTATACGGACAGATATTGGCGTCAACGACAATTTCCCGTCTTTTGACGTCGGTACTGTAATGAACGCATTCACCGTGTGTAGCTAGCCTTAGTTTAGGGTTGGCGAATCCTTATTTATTCGTGCATTTATGAATTGTGAGTACAATAAACATTGTGTGTCTTTTTAAACGTTTGTGGACAAACGAGGTAGGGTCTGTAACTATTTTAAAATTGCTTGATATTAGGTACAGGCGATGGAGTCAATATAAGTATTTTTTAAATATAAAAATAAACAATAAAAATTTGTAAATTATAATTGCTACAAATTAGTAAGGGCAGTCTCTCATAAGTATCTCGTAGGATCTATCCTAACTTTCTGCACATTTACTCGGATAGCAGATGCTTGGGAAGTACAAAATGGTATATTGGTATGGCTATTACTTTTCTTCTTAAAGCTTATAAAATCTGTTATATTTCCTCATATAAGACCAGAGCGCACATTTTCCCTTCCCCTGACACTATAAAAGTCGTCCGCAATCATCATTAATTATTCATTCTTTATAAAAAAAATTCCTCGAAGAATTTACTACCGCAAAACTTGGCATGTAGCAGCCCTTGTCTCCTCCCATTCGCGTGCGAGCTGTAAAATCATGTTTATATTTTTATGGACTATAAAATGGAGAAAAATACAGAATGTAATGTCATATTTTTTACAGCAATCGTATGTTTTACGGTAAAATATTTTAATTGAAATAAGTTCATCGTATGATACAATTTAATCTGTTGATAGTGGTACCATAGTGGTATGTATAGTCACTTCTACTAAATATATTTGTTTATCAAGCTCTAAGTGACCAATTAAGTGCCTTTTGTTGTAGGCTATAATAACCAAGACCGCTAATTAAAATAGTACTAATACTCGTTATAAATATTTTGAATCCTTGATTGTAATTAATTAATAAAATGTTAGTCAGAATTAACTAATTAAGTACCGTAAAATCGATTTCATTTTCATTTACATAATACAATTAATTTCAATCCGTAGCTAATCTAGCATTAAGAAAAAATATTAGGGCTAGGCATTATAAAATATTCTACTATGTGATAAGTTGGCCTGATAACGATTTTATTCGTATGCCTTTTTCCTCCAAAAATCACCTAAAAGATTAGCAACGCACCGGTGGGACTTCTGCGTCTAGATGTTCATGGACGAAGGTGACGGGTGCTCGTTTACTCTATATTAAAATAATACATGCTTAATTAATGGTACCATCCTCATCAACCCATTCAGTATCCCACTGTTGGGCACGGATCTAATCTCATAATGAGAGAGGTTAGGGTATAGTCCACCACCTACACAAAATAAATATCATTTTGATATATCTACCATTATACAAATCTGACGCTTCCGTCCCGTCATTCAAGGTACAATCTTGTAAACACTCTGTTTACCTAAACTAGTACATTAATTACAAACATAAATTTAACAATAAGGCAGGTCAAGGTCAGATGTCCGTAAATTGAAATTGTTGCCAACCCTAGCCGCAACATTAGGCCGTCAGCACACGATACGGCCCACATGTGGAACGATTATTGTACCCAACAATTCTGTTAGGTAGACATTCTGTTATTCTGCTAATAACTTAGTTAGCTAAAGCGGTGTACTTAACTGCAGGGACTGTGCAGGTTCGAACCCTGCTGCTTTTTTTTTATTGGTAAACGAGCAGACGAGCCACCTGCTGGTAAGTAGTCATCGCTGCCCATGGACACCTGCAACACCAGATGAGTTGCTGATACGTTGCCGAGCTTTAAGAGCCCTTACGAACTGCAGACTGCCAGAGTCGCAGTAACAGAGGGGAACTGGCTCTTACGCGCATAAGTCGAAACACACACCAAGATGCTTTACGACAGACTCCGACGTAGGAGTTGTCGCCAGCCAATCAGACCCCGAGAGATCCTACCACCGAGCGATTCCCTTAAAATTTGGTACATCTTTGGTAATGTAGATTATTTTATTATCTGTTTTAACTCTTTACATCCATACTAATATTATAAATGTGAAAGTTTGAATGGATGTTTGTTGCCTAATCACGCCAGGGCTGAACGGATCCAGATGAAATTTGGCACAGAAATAGATTATAGTCTGGAATAGCACATTTATCCAGGTCGGACCCAATTCTGAAGTTCACGCAGACCAGTCGCTGGCAAAGGCTTGTTATTGTATAGTTTCTCAGGTACTTAAGAGTCCGGCGGACCGAATTTCTCTTACAGACGTAATACCGAAATAAATCGTAATTAAAACACAATTTAATCAAATTCTGTGATTATACGGATTCCGATACCGTTAATCTAGGTTCCTACACTACCATTCCGTCCAAATTATTTCAATGGATATAAATGTAAGCGAATGCAATTTTTGATAACTTTACAAAATTTGGAACGATTTTTCGGTCTTCTATTTCCAGTGAAGTAGTAGTAGAGGAATAGTACCGTAGGAACCGAGATTAACGGTGTCTTAATCCGAATAATAACATAATTTGATAGATTATATAATAATATAATCTATCAAATTATGTAATCGTAATCCAGACCTATTGGTCTGGATTACGATTTATTTCGGTATTACGTTTTTGTGGGCAACTTAAGTTCCGCTGGACCTTTAATAGAGATAATTGTGTGATTGACAGTTTTTCGTAAATACATCTTCACGGTCTCCGGTTAAATTGGTTTCCATGGGCGGCGATGACTACCTACTTGCACTCGCGATGGCTTGTTCCTTAGTACGAGGGCATTCATTTAAAAAAATAAAAATGTTAGTCCACATAAAAATAATTTAATAAATCTAATCGGAAAATAATTCTAATCCAAATTGACTCGATGAAAGGGTCAAACACAATAAGGATACCGGTGGGAGGCGAGGGTCATGTCGACAAGAGTTTCCGAGTGACCATCCCTCTAGGGGCATACACGCGAAATACTAAATGAAGTAATGTAGTGTGACCATAAAATAAGCAGTTATCGGGATACTAACCCTTAATTTTTTTATTACATTTTACAAATTATAAATAAGTATATATTTAATTGATAGCTATAGTCAATTATCTCGTGCCTAAACGGTGAAGAAAATCATCGTGAGGAAATCTGCATGCCATGATTTTCTCGAACGCGTGTGAAGACTGTCAACCCGCACTAGTCCACCACGCTAGGCTAGCGTGGACCGTAGTCCAGTTATCCCTGTCATTCTGAGAGGAGATCCGAGCCAGCAGTGGGACAGTATAATGGGTTGAGTACGTTACGTTTGACATAATTTGACGTTTGATATAATGGGCTGATGGTGAAATCAGTATAGTAATTACTAAGTAAAAAAAACTTTTCTAATAGTCATTATTTACATTTTTTACATTTATATGTATATACATATACCCACGCCTTTCTCCCACAGGGGTAGGCAGAAACTATAGACTGCCACTTGCTACGATTCTTGCATACTTCTTTTGCTTCTTCCACATTCATACATCTTCTCATACATACACACCCGTTGCGAGTACCCGTTGCACCTGACCTTTTTGAAGGATTTCGCCAATAAGATCGGTGTATGTCCTTCTAGGGTGACCTCTACTGGCGTTGCCGCTGACATTCCCGTAATCGTCTTTCATTCATTCTTTCAACATGTCCAAATCATCTCAGCATATTCTTTTCAATACACGACACGATAATCATTATTTATTTTACAAATTCATAACATTGTCACAAAATTTTAGACACAATTTTCGAAGTAGGAGGAATGTATGGATGTTTGTTACTCAATAATGTCAGAACGGCTGAACGGATTATAATGAAATTTTGTACGGAGATATCTTATAGTCTGGAATAACATATAGGCTTTTTATCTAGGTCGGATCCAGTTCTGAAGTCCATCCAAATGAAGTCGCGGGCACAAGCAAGTTTTTTTTATTGATTAGATCGGCAAACGAGCAGACGACCACTGATAGTAAGTAGTCATTGTCGCCCATGGGTACCTGCAACACCAGAGGACTTGCTGATCTGTTGCCGAGCTTTAAGAGCCCCATACCCCCACCCACCCTTACAGACTGACAGAGCAGCCGCAACCGAGAGGGAACTGGCTCTTACGTTCAAAAGTCGAAACACACACCAAGGTGCTTTACGACAAACTTCGACATAAGGATGGTCGCCAGCCAGTCAAAACCCCAAGAGGGCCTACCGAGCGAGTCAGATATTTTCACGCCTCTTACTTCACCACGAGATTTCTATCTGAAAGGCAGTGAGGAATAATATTCTAACCCGTCCCCACACGGGGACAAAGTTTCATATATATTCAAGTTATTAATGTTCAAATTACCAAGTTTTAATTAAATACACTTTCTCAGCGAATAATATGCGTTCCATTCCCATTTTTTGCCGGAACCCAATAAAAAAGGTTGATAAATAAAAAAATACATACCTTGTAACGAAGGCAGCTGAAAGTTTTCTTTGTTCTCGAAAATAACGCGAAATATTGAATAAAATTAACGTAAAACTTTATAGCGACGGTAACTAGACGGTACATCGTATATGTTTACAGTCTTTGTTTTTGTGGAACTTAGGCATATTTTCCCTTGAAGGGCTATCAAAGCTTGAAAGTAATATTAACACGATATTTTGATATTTTCTCTTTTTGTAAACGAGTAATAAAAATGTATTGCAGTAAAATACATTGCTAAATGCCGTTTGCGAAAAACCGCAGACAATGGCTTACATAAAATATTTTTTACTAATAATATCGTTCGCGCTACTTATTTCTGATACTTACGTGAATATAAGATTATGATACATCAAGAATTTTCCGTTAGACTTTACAGCATCTGTAGTAAGAAAAAAAAATAAGTCACTATTGTAAAACGTTGTTTTCGATTTAATATTATTTATTTCTCAAAGATTTACAAAATCACTTAATTAAGAAACTACGTAACAAGTATTTTAAAATATGGTTGGTATTTTTTTTAATTAATCTCAACGGTTTTAACATTTGAATTTTTTAATTTTGTGAATGAAGTAGGTAGTAAATACAAGATTTTAATCCTGTAATTTTTAAACTTGTAGATGACATCACAGTAGGTATGTTAACGTAAATATTTTATACAGTTAATAAATACTAACTCATTACGCTCACCTAAACAAATTCACTGAAATAATGAAGCCCCAAAGGGATTATACAAAAGAATGTACCAACAAAGCCTGAAATCAGTTTAATCCGACCACCGACCTGAACAACACAACCGCATTACGTCAACAGTACAACTAAATTATGTACACGAAAGAATGCTCAAATATTAACCCACTTTAAAATGAAAAAGACATGGAAAAACCTCTGGGATTTACCTCCATCGCAGGTGCGAGAACCGGACGTAATACCCGGATACAAAAAGAATTCCGAAGCATTCCGGTCGCAAATACCCGGAAAATTTTAAGACGCCTTTCAAAATTACACTGTCCAGCTTTGGGTTGTGTCGCGTGGTGACCCTACTCGCCAGGGACCTTGTAATCCGTCTTGAGTCTAACATTTTTATGTTATTATGGACACACTAACTCTATTTCTTATTCTGTGCTGACTTCGATGTGTTTCGGCTATTTTGGGGTGTATGTGTTAGTTAAGGATGGTTGGATATTTTTGGAGATAAATGCGTCATTAGCCTGGCCCTGGTTCGATTCCGAGGTGAAACAAAGTGGGGTTCTTCTTTGAAATTCTCAATACCTTTGACATGGAACCTAAACATACCGACGAACTGTGGGCCTTGCAGTGGTATGCCATTTAGTTATTAGACGCCAGTGCTGAACTGATATCATTATTAAAATGCTATAGTGTCCTGCTGCAGGGCAAAGGTCTCCCTACTCTTCTTCCACCTCTGTCTGTCCATTGCTGTCAGACACCAGTCTTTTTGGAAAGATTCCAGCTCTATGACTTAGTTCACTATTAATTTTACAATTTAGTTACTATAAAATCAGTTTTTTTTTTATTCGTGATGGGCTTACGCTTGACCGCTAGTTTGGGGTTACAGATTGGCTATTGTTAACTACTATTCGTATTGCAAAGGTATAATCACTAATTATTTTTGGTATTCTAAAACTAGTTTCATGAATATGCATTTATATTATATTGAATTAATACGGGTAGTTGTTAACAAATAGATTCCATTCTCATACTCAATTGACTAGGAATCATTATAAATGTACTGTCCTGTAAAACCATCGGCATTCGTCGTTTGTCCTTTGTAGCGTGCACTAGTCGATAAGGCGTTAAAGTGTATTGATATTTTACTTTTACTTGAGAAATATTGTGATTCATTAAGTAATAAATGTGGTAAAACACAAAGTGAGTTTATTTTGAGATCCAACGGTTCCTGTAAATTGACCGGCCGTCACAATCAAGAAACCAATGAACACTTAAAGACCATATTACACAATATGGAAGCACTTAACATTAAAGCTAGTGTGATCAAACTGCACTCAAACTCCCAACACATACGTACAATTGGCAATCTCAGAGGCATGTTACATCCATAATAATAATTTACAAATCGTTTGCGCCACTTGCTCTGGCGACGTCTTGTTCTATCATCAATTTGTCGACAAAAACATCCTCGATTACTGGAGAAGTCCAGATTATTTCAAGTTAAGAAGTTACTGAATTTAGGGAGGCTGGATTGAGGAATTTAAAACAAATGTATCACTTTTACCTCTAGCGTAGCAGTCGCGCTTGGGGAAACAAGACTAGCGAGGCAGTTAGAATTAAAATTAAGGCAGAAAGAAGCTACTAGAATTTACCTGTATTATAAATGCGTTTATACAGAAAAATACAAAACATCCAAGATGAATAAACACCTAGACAAACAAATAAGATTTAACTGCATAGAAAAACCTACCTGTCATTTTGACAGCTGTCAAAAGTCGTTTGCATTCGATTTATTTATCCGCTCAAGGCATGTTGTAAGTTTTGTCGTTAATTTGTCGACGATACGATTCTTGATTGTTGAGTTGACATATTTATTACATAACAAGTTGTTTCCCGCAGTTTCACTCACGTCTCAAAAAGATTAACATACTATAAGTCCGATTCTTGGCGGCGTATCAAGATGAAACATGCACCAGATTTAAAACTCTAGCAATACATCGGTGAAAACTGCATTCAATTCCATGCACTAGTTTTTGCGTGATGCGCATATAAACATACAGACAGACAGACAACATTTCTAAAAATTGATATTTTGGCTTCTGTTGCTCTTATAAACATGGAGCAAAAACTAACATGGGGACCCCATGTTAGTTTTTCTTTAATATCTATAATGGATATGGATGGATCCTACAACTGAAAGGTATTAATTAAATAAGACATTCTACAATTATTATTTACGTATTATTTTTTTATGAGGTAGGTGGGCAAACGAGCAGACGGATCGCCTAATGGTAAGCGATAACCGCCGCCCATGGGCACCCGCAACACCAGAGGAGTTACAAGTGCGTTGCCGGCCTTTTTTTAAGGGGATTGGGCCTCCGGTAACCTCACTCACAAAATACAACGTAACGCGGTCGAGCCGGCCCATTCTTGCCGAAGCATGGCTCTCCCACGTACCATATTCATTTACTGTGGTAAACACGCTTTATAAATATAACAGCTTACTTACTCACTTGTATCTACTCATGTAACATTTGTGTATTTTCGCTCTGTCTTTTGGTGTATAATAAAGAATACTCTATATTTATACGACCATTAATTATTTCAATGCTCGTGAATGTCATTCATATTAATATCGGTAATTGATAATTTATATTCACTTATAATGATTTATTATTATAACTTCAAACAATTAAATGTAGCTTTTGGTTCATTAAGAACTGCTTAAATATATTGATTTGATTTATTGATTTATTTATTCGGTTCACCAACAATTTTTACACACGTTTCACACAAATGTATAAACTGAAGCAATATACAAACCAGCGTGTACAATTTGGTCAGGTAAACACAACTTTCAATTAAGTATATAACAATAACTTACAATTTTTCATGATATAACTTCTTACAATAGTGAGTGACATCTAGAGTAGAAACAACAAAAATCAACTGAAAAATTGGAAAATTAAATTAACATATTATTATTATTATTCACACAATTATTCTCTTTAAGTACATAGGTATGTACTTAAAGGTACTTATAGGTATGAGTTACTTACTTTAAGGTGTTTTAGCAGTGATAACTCTCTGAATATACCAATTTTGTTGAATTTTTATATAGGAATAGATTGGATCTTGCAATATGATAATAGTCTACCTTTTTCTGGTACGTAAGTGAAACCGCAGGCAGCAGTTAGTACCGAATAAAATCGTAAATGCACATAGTGAAAATTCTAAATAATAAATTTGTTTTGGTCCCAAATGTCGTCCGCGGTTTGGTTAGGATTAAAGGATCATTATAACAGGAGCACTTTTGAAAATTTCGCTCTTCTAAAATCTCCAAGATTAAGTACCAAAATTGGGATGCTGTTGAACCGGTCAATCGTGAGCCGAGATTAATTAAGGTTAATGTTGTATTTGTTTTCTTGTTTATTTTTTTTTGCTTAGATTTTTGGGTTTCGTAATTTCCTAATAATACGGTATAGAAGTTTCTGCTTATTTCCACAAATAACAGTGATGATGGCTACTTATGACGTACCGAAAGGTGTGCATGTGGGTTCATGTCGATAGTGCAATGGGTGGGTTTCGAACCGGCAACCACATAATCATAAGTCCGACACCCTAGCCATTAGGCTACCGCCGCTTCAACAGTCATTCAGTCAGCAGAACTGGAGATGAGGGTTTAGATAGCATTTTCTTTAGAAAAACGTTTAAAAATCTGTACGGATATCCGCCACATAGATGGGTAGAACCTTGTAGCGGATATCCGTACGGATTTTAAACACGTATGAAAACCCTTCCTGTTTCTTTCTTTCAATGTTTCTTTCTTTACTTCATCTCCAGTTATGCTGACAGAATATCAATATAACATACCATCACGCCTGTATTCCCCGAAAAGTTAGGCAGAGTTTGCTAGTATGTTTATGTCCCATGTTGTAGGAAGTCAGCCTATTATAATTATTTAACGGGCACAGATCCAAACTCCCGAGTTGCTATTACGAAATTCGTAGACTCAATGACAATCGACCTAAGAATGGAACTCAGGACAATCAAGACCACTACAGTAAAAAGCATTAAATCCTACTAATATTATAAACGTGAAAGTTTGTGAGTATGGATGTATGGATGTTTGTTACTCTTTCACGCCAGAACGGCTGAACGGATCTGTACGAAATTTGATACAGAGATAGATTATAGTCTGGAGTAGCACATAGACTTTTTATCCAGGTCGGACCCAATTCTGGAGTCCACGCAGACCAGTCGCTGGCAAAGGCTTGTTACTTTTTATCCAGATCGGATCCAATTCTGAAGTTCAAGCAAACGAAATCGCGGGCAGAAACCAGCATCAAAATAAGGAAATACATGACGTGGAATGAAAATATCGGACAGGTGTTTGCGGAGGAGCAAAACGTTACAGGGTGTAAAAATATAAAAACTTCTAACTACATAATACCCACGCGTAACATTAAACCGCTGGTGTATAAGAACGATACATTCAGGGTATGAAATGTATAAGCTTTCAACGTACATCCATGACGCAACGCTTATCCCGCGAGGTAATTTAAAAATAAATAAATTGATCCTGTACCACCCCTATTCCGTAGCAATAGCGGGGATTTCCGAAAAGCAACCGTAGCTTTATGTTGTCCTGTGTATAAAAATTACCCGCGTCTTTATGACATTTTTCACTACAAGGTCGTAGGGGGCGAATCCACCAGTGAGACCTGTCCAACTCGCCCCTCCGTAGGTCCCTAATTAACCCCCATGTACTGTTGAGCGGACACGGATTTTAATTATTTGCACGTTGTTTTGTTAATTTTTGCCCATATTTCACAAGCTGAGGGTTTGTGGCTTCATTTGCTTGTGTTGTTCTAACCCGCGTTTGTTGATGTGATTAATATTGACTCAGTCTTCCGCTGAACAACGGAGCTTAAAGTGACATCATTATTATCTGCTGGAGACGGGTCTACTTTCAGAATGATAGGGACTAGGCTACAGTCCACCACGCTGGCCTAGTGCGGGTTGGTAGACTTCACACGCCTTCGAGAAAATCTCTCAAACATGCATGTTTCCCCACGATGTTTTCCTTCAGCGTTTAAGCGCGTGATAATTAACTATTAATACGCACATGACTTCAAAAATCAGAGGTCTGTTATTTGAACTTGAGACCTTCTCTCTCTCTTTGGCAGTCCAATAGGTGATATCATTAGGCTATCACTGCATGTAACTGGCATAGCACACATTAAAAAAATCTGAAGTGGCAGTGGGCTGGTCACGTCTGTCAAGAGGGCTGATGGAGGAGACGTCTGGTGCAGTAGGAGTTGGTTGAGTACGAGTAGGTTAGGGAAAGTTAGTGTAGGTAGAGGAGGGCGTCCGGGGTGACGGCCGCAGTGGGTGACGGGGCCCGCCTGACCATCTGGCGGGCCAATACCCGTCGGGGGGTAGTGACGAATGCTTCGGCGATACCCGCCCCCCGACACAAGGGTACAAGAGGAACACGGGTTGGTTTTTAGTCAGTAAGAGTCTGACAGTCCCCTTCGCCCTTCCCCCAGGGCGGAGGGACTCCATGAGGATTTTCCAACCAGTCACCAAAAAAAAAAAAAAAGGTAGAGGAGGGCGTGGGAGTGGCAGTAACAGGTAAAACTGAGTACGGAGAGCTGATAGATCAGGTCTTGTGGCGCAATTTGGGAGAGGCCCATGACCAGTAGTCTGTGCCTCTGTGGTAGGTTGATTGATGGTCGTAGCGATCATCTTGAATCCCATAGCTATGTCTTTAAGTACAAGTGTTGTAGTTCGTACAAGTCCGACCCTCTCACCTCCCCAGGTGGATACGACCCATGAGGATATTCCACACCACATTGATATACACATTGCAGTCTATTTAAAAATGGGGCTAGTTTGGAGGATTGCGGAAATCGAATGGGAACTGCAAAAATACTGATTTTCAGCTGCATCTGGTGACACTGGAAGCCGAACCCAACAGAGGAGAAGTCTAGAATGATGATGACGCTTCAGAATTCTGTTAATTACTTGCCACTCAGACAAAAGGTTCTACTCTTTATAATTAAAAACCCATGCATATAATAAAGTCAGCTCTTCAAGTCATTTCCTGAGCATTTGTGAGGTAACGACTTTATGCGGGTACTTTCAAAGTAATTTCGCGTGTACTTGCGGGTACTATGTTGGAAATTTTCGTATTTGTCAAAAGTCTTTGTGACTTCGGGGCGGTAAAGTGAAGGTGGAAGTATTTTTGAGTTGAGGCTTAAAATTTGAGTGAGCGATGAAGTTTAATTGAGGATGTAATATTTCTGATTCGGAATTGTCTTGAAGTGAAACTTTCTTAGGATTTTGGCAGACCTTTTATTACTACAATTCCTGTTAAAGATTGTAAAAATATTTTTAAGTTAAAATAAACAGTTATTCACTGCCATTTAGATAGGCATCTCGTAAAATCATCATCGAGAAAATATCTGACTTGCTCGGTGGTAGGACCTTTTGATGTCTGACTGGCTGGCGACCACCCTTAAGATGGAGTCTACACGTGAGAGCTACGGCGCTGGTACCTAGTCTGCAGTACTGCAGCCCGTAGGACTCTTAAGGTTCGGCAACACATCAGCACCTCCTTTGGTGTTGTCCATAGGCGACGATGACAAATATCCTTTCTAATTTATTATAAGCGTGAAAGTATGGATGTATGGATGATTGTTACTCTTTCACGCCAGAACGGCTGAATGGAGCTGGATAAAATTGGCACACAGATAGATTATAACCTGGAATAACATATAGGCTACTTTTTATCCAGGTCGGACCCAATCCTGAAGTCCACGCAGACAAAGTCGCGGGCAGAAGCTAGTAAAATATATGTGACAAACATAAACGTAATTCCCTTAGTACTTAACTAGTCAAGTGCGAGTAGTGCTCCCTATCCACATACAAATTGTATTTCTACCCGCAAACGCCGCTTTTCTACAGCCAAATTTTGTCATACTACCCACAATTCATCACGCACAATATACGGACGGCCGCGCGACGGTGTCATATGATTTTAACCCCTCGCATGTTAAATTAACGCTTCGTTTGTGATAATTTGTACGAATGTATAAAATGACAACGGGATTTTTTACCTACCATTGTAATATTTATCCACATTTTTTTGTAAAATGGCCTGTCAGAATGATAATTAATGAGTGTGTGTTTTTTCGGGTAGATGTGTTTTTGTTTGGTAAATGGAGCGATCGAATTTGAGATTAATATTGTGAATGTAGGACAAATGATATAATGGTGTCATGTTTACTGTTTTGTTTCAAAATACTGTGACATTTTTATTAAAATAAATTTTAATTCATAAAACCCTTTTATTTACTTACCAATAACCTATCTTTCATTGTTTTAACATACCATCACGCTTGACTTCCCCGAAGGCTTAGGCAGAGTCATTCATTGTTTTAATCTACTAGATATATTAATATTAGGTACAGAAGTTTCGTATAAGCTAATAATGTTTCTCACATTTCCATATTTATTTATTTGATTAGACATTTTTTTTTTAAATTCGTGCGGTGAGATCTTGTTTTGTGTCTAATGGCCAGTCCCTATATAAAATCCGTCGATAGATTTGCTAACTAGAGATAGGATTTTGACATTATTTGTATGAACCTTATGTGAAAATCCTATCTCTAGTAAGCAAATCTATCGACTGATTTTATACAGGGACTGGCCATAAGGCTAACATATTGTGACAAAACCGTACGCCTCCTGAGAATATTGATATTGATGGAGCTGGTCTTAGGCGGGTAAAATGGGCCACCCTCGATTGACCTTCAGGCCAGTCTTCGGCCAAATTTCGCGTCGCCAGTGGGTATCCTAATCGTACCAGTAAGGTCCAGTACCCACATACGGCACAGTGACGAACTATAATATAAGTTAATATTAGGACATTATAGAAGAAATTACAAATGCATTGGTCGTTGCCGCAAAACCGGAAAGGAAAGGAAAGTTTAGGTACTTACTATTGTTTTTGGAAATATTATCTATACTCGTATTGTATATATTGTTGATGTATGTATGAGAACATGTATGAATGTGGAAGAAGCAAGAACTATGCACGAATCGTAGCAAGTGGCGGCAAAATCTGCCTACCACTGTGGGAAAAAGGGGTGAGTTGTATGTATTAGGACATTATAGTTATCTACAAAATAGATAATGTGCATATAATCTCCGTTAAATAATAATATTCTATGCTACCATAAATAATCTTCTATCTCTTTCTCCTAAATCCCTTAACGTTTATTTAAAACGCTTTTCCAAATAACTGTTTCGCAAATACATTTGAAATAGCTTTATTTTGGCTACATTTCAATATCAGAATACAGTTGTAAATCCTTGCAATAAAGTCTTCATACACGGTACTAGCTAGACGAACGATAATAAAACTTAATATTAGGATTTTATAGTTTATATTACAAATGCATTTACTGCAAAACCAGAAAGTAACAAAAGCTTAGGTATGATCTACTATTGTTTTCGAAATATTAACTGTAAATTCATAATATTAAGTTATAATATCGTTCGCCATCTAAAAATCTCTTGACGTGCCTTACCGCCAGTATGTCGGGCCTAAGCCGCAGTCATAAATAAAGCGACAAAACATTAGCACTAAAATTAAATTCAAATAAAACTGGAAACGCACTTAATATTCCATCATGTAATCCCCTTAACGGGTGGAGCATTATTCAATTATTAACACATCAAAATTAAACCTTATTATACGCATGATACGATAGAAATTTCTCTAAATTTCAAAAGTTGTTTATACACACTCACATTGAAATTAAACATTATTTTATGCGTGGTACAGTGAATTGTTTATTTATGTAAAAAAATAACTCGTATAATTGAGAATTCATAGTTATAAAAGGACATAAGGTCGAAATTTGTATTGTAAGGTTGGCGGCGAATGCCACCGAGGAAAATTCAAATAAGGAACTAAAGGAGTTCTCGTTAAGGCAAAGTTTCGCGGGACTTCAAATAGTTTAGTACCAATTTCTGTATTCTATAGAATTCAAATTTCTTTGTGGCTTTCTATTTGTGACATGTAGACTTTGATAACGATCGAAATACTTTATTGGTTTAAGTTTTGTTTGCGTTTCATTAAAATATTCATCTTAAGCGTCACGCACTCACCTTCTCTTTGTACAACCAGAAATATAAAAAGGCATATATATACCAGGTGACATTGAATAGACGGGACAAATTAAAAAAAAATGCCTACATTTACATACTTTTTAAGTATTTAGAAAAAGGTTTGGCAAAGTGTTGGTGCGTCTCTACTACTTTTTTGGTGAATAGAAAAAATAGGTAAAAAATCACAAGTGCGCAAGCATTGTCTTACTTGACGTAGTAACTACGCAATGGATTGATTGGGCGCGCCTAGAGAATGTTTTTAATATGTTCATGAACTTAGCATCAGGCGAAATGGCGGTCTAGCGAAATCCTATCAAGAATAAAAAAATATATATCTGTTTTTTTTTTAATTCATGCCTACTTGAACACAATAGCTCAGCTTCTACCATCTAAGATAACATATTTAATGTACAATTTAGATTATTGAAATTACCTTTTAAAATGAATAAGTAACAGTTACTGAATATCCTATTTCGATTCGTCGCATGTTTTCAGTCACCCTGTAGAAAGCTTGTCTCGCAAAACGTATTCGTTATTGATTCCGTTGACGAAATACAAATAATCTAACGCTGATTCCGATGCCTATCTAAATATTGCCGTCGGAAATTTGCCCAAGTATTGCAAGAAAAACAAATATTAATAATAAAAAAGGAAAGTGAAACATCATACATAATCAACCCATTATATTGTCCCACTGCTGGGCACGGGTCTCCTCTCGAAATGAGAGGGATTAGGCTATAGTCCACCTATATATACCCTATATCCTGGCCTAGTGCGGTTTGGCAGACTTCACACGCCGTTGAGAAAGTCTCAGGCATGCCGGTTTCCTCACGATGTTTTCCTTCACCGTTTAAGCGCGTGATACTTACTATTTAATACGCACATCACTTCGAAAAGTCAGGTGCGTGCCTTAGGTTCGAACTAGAGACCTTTGACTGGCAGTCCAACGGTCTTACCACTAGGCTATCATCATCATCATAAATATCTATTAATTTTTAAATGATGTCATTTTCTTTGGGAGATCTGTCTGGCAGTTGTTTTTTTTTTTTTTTTTGATAGGAACAGCAAACTGTTACATTATAAAAACTTACAGTTAATTTAACATGCGATCAATTTGGTTATAAAGTAACCCACAACGCTGTCCACAAGTGGGCGTAAAGTTTAAGTAATGAGAGAGCTAATTACTAGGAACATTGATAGCAGTACGTGTGACTATAAAAAAAATTAAAGAAAAAAATAAATTAAAAAAAAAAGTTAAATTAGATCGGTCATATTCACCGATTGGTAAATATTAAATGCACAAAAAATCAACCCTCTTATTTCCATTTCTTTCCATAAATCGATAAGGCAAGAGAATTTTCGCTGTTGCCATAGATATAATATCTGCCTCGACGGCCTAGTAGTCCTGAGCACGGCTGCTACGCTAGAGGTCCAGGATTCGATTTCCAGGTCGAGCAGTGTTATTGGGTTTTTCTATGAAATTCTCAGTAGCAGCTCGGAGTTTGGGGATCTAAACATACCGCGAACTGTGGGTGAACATTAGTACGCCTCTGCCTAATCCTTCGGGGAATACAGCCGTGATGGTATGTTATGTTATTAATATATTTTTTTCTTAACATGTTCTGAAAAATAAAGTTCTACTAATATAACCAAAATTAGAAATACTTCATAGTATTTTAATTTAAAAATAAATTACATGATATGGTAGGTAGGTACTAAAAACGGTTGACAAACTGAGATAAATTGGTCCTTTAATTAAAAAACGTATCCACAGTAAGTTTAATATTCGAACCTTAAGCAGCTCAAACATTTATCATAAATAACAAGTAATCTGTTTTAATGCCGTTTACTGTTCAGTCATAATATTGTTCCGCGTAAAATAATCGCATGCATTATTCATGAAGTCCAAATTGTACCATTTTGTTGCTTCGGCCGAGATTGATGACCGTTTAGATTTTCGGCCGTTTTGTTAGGTTGAACACTGGCTATCATCGTGGGGTCAACTTGGGGTAGTTAAGCTATTAGCTTTTGAAGTTTTGATTAAATAATTAATGAAATATTCAATTAAGGGCTGTAAAACTTTGAATGTTCATGATAGGGAGGGCCATGCTTCGGCACGAATGGGCCGGCTCGACCGGAGTGATACCACGGCCTCACAGAAAACCTTTGCCTTACTATCACATTAAAAAAAAGTGAATTCGAAGCATTATTTCGGAATAGCGTCCAGTTGACGATTTTCGGCTCTCTTTATCAGTGACCCCTGAAAGTTATCGTGATTTAGGATCTCTAGTTTTAGTACGCATTTTAGATTTGATAGCGTTACTTTATTTTCTCCAGTCAAAGTAATATACTTTTGCTGGCTGTGGATCCAAAATGTTATCCATATTTTTTTTAAAAGTGTGGTGGAATTCTAAGGGTTCGGGTTAGAATTCTAATATGAATGATAAATCATATTAATCTCTGTAAAAAGATCATATAAATATACTTTTACAAGTCAATGTTTTAAATTTTTAAGTAGGTTCTAGAGGGCGCTGGTATTTCCTAGCTGACGACCTCTGAGAAAAAACACTGAAACTAGTTCAGAGAATCATGGATTCTTTTAAAGTCCAGACATAATAGTATCAAATTATGCCAAGTTCAAGTTCAAATGTTTTTATTTCAAATAAGCTTTTACAAGCGTTTATGAAACGTTAATGAGTCTAGTTGCACGGTTCCAAAAAAGTATATCCTATAGAGAAGAATTCGGCAAGAAACTCCATGGACACTCTTTTAAAATAATTTGTATTACAGTGTTCAAGTAGGTACAGTAGTGCAATAACAGGATGTGCTGACATTGATTTAATGTCCAAGTTGGACCGACGTCGATAATAGAAAAAGAAAGCATACTAGCATTCGAGAACTGAATGTCATTATGTACGAAAAATTAATAAACTATGAAAAACACACATCACCAAAGTAGGTATATAAAATTAGGTGTCCACTTAGACATACTACCATGTACTCACATTTACAAGTCCTGATAAAAATACGTATTTGACATTGCGTTGTGTTTCGCCGAGTGAGTGAGGTTACCGGAGGCCCAATCCCCTTTTAAAAGGTCGGCAACGCACTCGTGTCTCCTCTGGTGTTGCGGGTGTCCATGGACGGCGGTGATCGCTTACCATCAGGCGATCCGTCTGCTCGATTGCCCTCCTATACCATAAAAATAAACATAATAGCCTCAGCAGCTTTCAGTAGACCAGTTCCAGCCGATGGCACGCATGTATCAGTCGTTGTGTAGCTCGATTCAGCTCGATCACATTATATGCTTAGATTACTAGAAGTATTTTAGCCCCCAGCGATATTTTTTTTTTATTCGTGATTGGCCCACGCTTGACCGCCAGTTCGCCTGATGTTAAGCGATACTGCGATTTACGATGGAGCGCGCTTGCCTAGAAGAAACCGATTCACTCGTGATTTAAAGACACCCAGATTATATCTATCAGGGAAGACCCACTCGGGAAGTGCATTCCATATTGCGATATTGGAGAAAAGGAGGAGGGAGACAACAACATCATGGCTGTTGCAATACTGAATAGTGGTTGTATAACGATACATAGTATAGAAATACATAAAAAAAACCTACATAATATGCTTATTAACTTTCAAGTAACATACACACTACATATATAGAATATTATCTAATCTATTATCGATTCAAACTTAATTCGGTGGGACCTACTCTGGATTCCGAGAGGGTACTCGCGGAATTAGGGCTTTAAGTAAATTAGAACGGCGACTGTGTTCCACCTACCGATCGTATCAGGACTGTGCCGTCTGGTGAGACAAGAGATGGCGGATAATGTATTTGAATTTATGTTATTGTTTATGACGTCAAACGAGCAGACGATCCACGTGATGGTAAGAAGTTATCTTCACCTGCAACACTACAGATGCTGGTGCGTGGCGTAAGAGCCCCTACGGAGTGCAGACTGCGGACAACAACCGAAAGGAAATGGCTCTCGCGCGCAAAAGTCGAAACACATTAAGGTGCTTTATGACTCCGACGTAAGAGTGCTCACCAGTTGGTCGTATGGGAAATGCCCCAAATCTTGTCCGAATTTCCCCACGGCTAAAAATAGATGTCTATATATATGTATCTACTGATGTGACTATTTGGTCTATTGTCACATAACTTGGATCCAAAACCATTGAACTTCCTCTCCAATGTTTTATACTTTTACAACTCTTGCTGCGACTGAAATTATATTTTGCAAACAACGACATTTTTATAACTTGCCACAAATAATAAGTACACCCGTAAATTCTGCAATAAATATCATAAAACAAGTGAAATTCAACCAATTTGCCAACTTCCCGCTAAAGTTCATGTTAAAGGCTCAGCTTAACCCTTCGTAGACGCGCCTCGATGATGAATATTCATGCAGCGCGTTATTACGTTTGTTTAGCGTAACAGTAAGTTGTTTGTAGCAATTAATATCGCGAGCGGCAAAAGAGAAATACGGCTGCGTTGGGAGGGTTGAGATTTTTTTAAATATTTGCCCTAGCTGGAAAGTAATGAAGGCATAAAATTGGGAATTTAAAAACAATCCACCATTACCACTTTTAGGATTACTAGGGGCATTATACTATACTAGTATTGGTAGTCACTTCGCCAGTATCATCCCTATAAGTATTGCGAGTTTGATTCCTGTCTGAGATATCATAATCTGATATTATGTTTAGAATCTTACACTTTGCGTCCAATAAGTGTATGTTTGCCATATCCAATTTGCATGGTAGTTCTCTTCTAGGATTACTAATAGATAACATGAAGACAAAACGTCATTTCAGCATAACCCGTCATCATCTTAACCCGTCGGCTAAGCGCGAGATAATGATTTACAACCGTGCGACGGCCGGCCATTTAATTGCATCTCACGTCCGCTCTATGATCTATGGCCCGACGATAGTTTAATGCGCGCGCATTTTGTGTACTCATTACCTACTCGAAATAGACCGTGTCATGTGTGGGTAATCCGCGATTTGCATACCTGTCAAATTTGGGTGTCAACTGTTTCGTTAGATTTTGAATTTCGAAGATATAGCAGTTGAAAACGTTGACAGTTTGAATTAGGAATGCTTATGATAGATGCAGGTGTGTTCAACATTGAACTTTATTTACAGCCTGTTACATATCATAATTGCGTCATTAAAACGTTGTTCCAATATCATGATGGCAAATATCTTTTAGTGTATTCCAATAACGTGAAGCTTATCACTACATTATAAAGTCTCCGCCTATTTGTTCGGGCAAATCTCAAAAACTACTATACGGATTTTCATAGGGTTTTCACCAATACAAATAAAGATTATCTAGGAAGGTTATACGCTATAATTTTGGAACATGTGTACTAAGCCGGGGCGGATATATGTAGTTAAGGAATTCAAATGCAATAGGGAACAATTTTGCTAACGTTCCGACTACGACAACATCCGTTCTACTTTATTTATGACTGACTGACAATAGACCTTCCTTATCGTTTCACGTTTTCTCCTGTGATCTGTCACAGGAATGACATAATGTATGAGTAATAAACTGAGGGGAACGCGTCATTCCTTTCGCATAAACGATGGATTTATGACCACTATGTGATTGATGGTCTTACACCTTAGTTGTGCAAGTTTTTGTGTAGTCTTTGGTATATCTGCCTGGTGTCATAATTCTGCTGTGTATAAGGTCGTAGTTCTGATTCCCAGGTCAGGCATTGTCGTTAGGGTTTTCATGAGGTTCTCAGTAGCAGCTCGGTTGTGCCCGGTCTTAGACCGGGTACCAATGGACTTTTTTGGCAACACCAACTTTTATTCTCTAATATATTACAGGATTTCGTTATTATTATGAAAGTCATCTTGTTTTTTTCTCGTATCAGTTACCTATACATTTCATAGGGAAAGTTGGTCCAATTTAGTACCCGCAAATCTGACCTATTGCGGGTTCTAAATTAACTAAATCGGGTCTGTGTATAACATACATACTATCACACCTGTATTCCTCGAAGGGTTAGGCAGAGGTGTACGTAAGGTACACATTTCGCCGGTATGTTTAGGTCCCATGTAATAGGGGGCGAACCTATTGCTATTAACCGGGTATAAATCCCTAACTCTGAGCCGTTATTGAGAATTTCATAGAAAAACCCAATATCACTTTGCTCGACCTGGGAAATGAACTCAGAACCTCTAGCGTATCAGTCGCGCTCAGAACCACAAAAAACATTAACACCCTTGTTTCTACAGGGATCGGAGTGTTACAATTTCTTTAATGAATTAAATAAAAAAAAAAACTAATCTTTTCTTTTATCCTTATCGCAGACGATGATTCCATTCTTCTTGACTGTTGTCTAACATATTTTTTTTCTTATTTGCAGAGTAATGGCAACAATTATATGGCGGGTGAGCCGCGCCGCAAGCGCGAGCCGCCGGCGCGGCCCAACCACATACTGCTCTACACCATCATCAACCCTGCCTACCCCATCACTGTGGTGAGTACATAACTTCCTATAAACTGTGTGAGCCTTCAAAAAGGTCACGTGCGTAGTACTCGCAATCGGCGCGTAAATATGCAAGAATCGTAGCAAGTGGCAATCTATAGTTTCTGCCTACCCCATGTACGTATGTAAACTGTGTGATATGTATAACTGTGGTGAGAGTAGAACTCCCTATAAAGTGGCAACACTTTTATTAAATTGGCACACAATCAACCAAATTGCATGCCTTTCCACGTACCTACATAATATTTGTATCGAAACGCAAGTATTAATGAAATTCATTCCGGCAATCAGTCAACTAAAAACGTTACCTATTTGATTTTTTTTATTCGTGATAGGCTTACGCTTCACCGCCAGTTCGCCTAATGTTATGCGACACTGCGATCTACGATGGAGCGCGCTTACCTCGAATAATCGATTCACTCTTGATTTAAAGACACTCAGAATATATCTATTGGGGAAGACCCACTCGGGAACACATCTCAGCGGTACGCATGATAAAAGTGGACTTAAAGCGTTGATTTGCTGATGATTACCAAAGTTATTACGCAATTGGCGTATAGCTTTTTATGATTACTGCAAAATTTGTGGTCCCAGTATGGTCTGATAATCCGCCTTTTACCCTCGAAATGAAATAAAATTATAGCGCGCTCAACAAACAATCTAGTCTTAGACAATTTCGTAATCTTGCCACTTTCAACAGCAATCCACAAGTTTTATTCGAGTTGGAATTGCTGCAAGTTTTCATATTGTTACTATTAAAGTAAATTACGTTTGTAGGGAGACCCATTGTGTTGTGAAGAACTTGATAATGTCGAGGGTTGAAATGCTGGCAAAGTTGAAACCCGTTCCATAACACACCATCACGCCTGCAGTCCCCGAGAGTGAGGCAGAGACGAGAACAATTCTTAAAATTGTTTAATTTTGTGGATACTTAAGTGCCGTACGTATAGTTTCTTATGCATTTGGTAAAAGTTATTATTTTGACATTACAAACAGACACTTTAATTTTATTTATATAGATTTTAACTGACCTAGATGTCAGTACATAAGAGATAAGGGTCAATTTAAGCTAGCACAGAGTCGAATCGAACCGAATTAAAATTTCGCTTCAACTCGTGCTGGCATGAATGGACCCTTACAGAAATGGAACAGTCATACAAAACAATTATTAGAATTTTTGTTTGTCTGTCTGTATGTTTGTCTGCATATCATGAAACTACACGATCTTGGAATATCTACAAAATTCAGCCCCTATTCTCACAACTTTATAGGGCTTTATCATAAAATCGACACTCTCGAATCTTTATCACATATTGCTTCCTTAAGGCGCGGTGCATAGTCAACATTTAGGTATTTGAGGGGGTGAAGCAGATGAAGTGGGGCACGCGTAGTCCCGCCTACTGCGGGGCGCACCGGGCGAATGTCAACCATGCGCGACGTTCTTTAAATACAGAAACATAATTTCGCGATATTGGTTAAGTGCACGTTTGGCTTAGCGCGCCGCTGTCCGGCTTGAAATCGCGCTTCCACGAGTTCGAATCTCAATAGATACTATGAGTTTTTTTTTATTTTTAAAAATGTACACTTGTTTTCTTATTTTTTAAATAATTAATTAATAATTGTTATTTAAAAAAAAGAATATAGAGAAACTTAACAGATTCATCAGACGAATAATAAATAATTCATAAATAAAATGGCTTGGGCGTAGAATGGTCAATTCTAGAAATGGCCTATTCTCAAAACGGCAATTGTCAAAATTGCGAAAAATTAATATAAACAGACATTTTTATTCCCGTATATATTTTTCTTCAGAGTAGTATAAAAAACAGTCACCAAACTTGATGGTTTATTCTGAAGAAAAATAATACAGATACAGGATGTTACAAAAGACTGTAGTTATACCAAAGGAGGTCATTGTACTCACCACTATGAACATCTTTACTATGGCGCCTGCCCTAAAATCGCTAAAAAATATTTTTTCTCGTCTAACCTACGTCTAACCTTTTCGCAAAACCATACATGCCAAAAAAAACTATGCCTTTTTGAGAATTTGGCATTCTGCGTCTAAACCATACGATGAACTAGTAACTAGTAAAGAAACGAGATCATTGCGAGTTGAATGAGGAATTACTCAAAATTACTGTATAGTAATTTGTATTTTTTGAATTGACCATTTTGAGATTCGAATGCAAATTTCAATTTATTCAATTTATATTGTGATCATTTTGAGAATTCGTCATTTTGTGCCTAAGCACAGTGGTATGTTATACATACATACCTACTAAAGTTTATAATTTACAAATTAATATAAAATAAAATAGGTATGTGCAAAGACAACAATTATGACGATAATATTTATTGTGACAAGCGAAGATTTAGCAAGTACACACAATGACGACGCTAACGTGGCCGCCGTTACAGGAATTACTTCTGCCGGTATTGGTTATTCGCAATTTTAAGAAATTACAGCATGTATCGACATACCCATATTTACGGAAACCACATATGCTCAAGATCCCAGATAAACGATTTGATTTGATTTGATCAAGACATCATTTATGAAAAATGGGAATCAACATCTGACGAATCCTGTGGCAGCAGTAGCAGGTTTTAAGAACGCATAGCTGCTGTTGTCATGGATTTTTTGCTGATGATGAATTTGGGTACGTCCATACATGCTGTAATTTCTTCGAATTGCGAATAACCAATACCAGCAGAAGTAATTCCTGTAACAGCAGCCACGTTAGCGTTGACATTGTGTGTACTTGCTAAATCTTTGCTTGTCACAATAAAATCGTCTTTGCACATATTGCATCTAAAATTGAATCCGGAGATCAAGCCAATCCTTTATTCTGCTATGAGTGACAGCTGTGAGAAGTTACAATCGAATAAAGAACTATGGCTACATATAGTTTGCAACTGCTGATAAAATGCATTATGTCAACGACTCCTCGACTATGAACTGGTGAGTATGTATTATTGTCTTGAAATTCTGTCGACGGTTCAACGAATAGCACATCGTCATTGATTTCTCTGAAATAAAAATTACTTCATTTTTTGTTTTGTTATAAGCAAAAAACAACAAAGTAATTCTAAATCACAGTAATTACGCGATGTGTACAAATACAATGGATATATGACTGGGTGGACAGACAGATAGGTGGTTGTCACGCGATCTCTTTGGAGGATAACTCTTCGGAATCGTCAGCTCCCATGATTGACTGACGACCTTCGCCCATCTGTCGATACTTGCTACACATAATTTGATTTTGGTTTGGCTCCTGGAGTTTCAAAGGTTGAATGTGATTTTCCCAGGGTTTTCGTGTTCAGAATGTAAAATTGAAGCAAATAAGTTTTTAAATTTTGACATACTTACATGATTGTTTATATCAAAAAAAGTTAAAAGCAAATAGCTCTATAGGTCCAGACTACATCCACCCTGGTCTCCTCAAAATATCAAAAGAGTATATTTCGGAACCTCTCTGTCATATTCTTAATCTAGCTATAAGCACTGGCAATTACCCCTCACAATGGAAACTTTCAAGAGTAACGATATCGAAGAATACCGACCCATCGCGATTCTCTCATCTCCTGCGAAGGTCTTCGAGAGCATTTTGCATAAGCATATCAACGATCAAATTAGCGCCTACTTATGTAACGAGCAGCACGGCTTTAGGTCCAAGAGATCTGTGAACACTAACCTCATAACTCTTGTTGACTTCATTTCCACCCAGCTAGATCACAGGCTCCAAGTTGACGTCCTCTACTTCGATTTCCGGAAGGCGTTTGATAGGGTCAATAATGACATTTTGCTGGCGAAACTGTGCTATAGGTTTTGCCCCTGGACTTCTCAATCTGATCACGGACTATCTACGAGACCGTCAGCAATTTGTCAAATTGGGTATCTTTAAATCTAGACCCTATCACACGCGTTCCGGGGTAAGTCAGGGTTCCATTCTTGGGCCTCTACTATTCATTATTATGATCAATGACATTCCTACAGCAGTCAGCCACGCACGATGCTTACTATATGCAGATGACCTAAAGCTGTACGCAGCAATTAAAAACGAGGAGGACTGCTTGGCACTCCAGCGCGACATCGAGGCGGTGTATAAATGGAGCGTTGATAACAAACTTGAATTCAACCCCACTAAGTGTAATGCTATGACCTTTAGCCGAGCGCGGCACCCAGTTGTTTTCGATTATAAGTTAAATAACGAAACTATACCTAAATCGTCGACCATGAAGGACTTGGGTGTTACATTCGACCGGGGGTTAACATTCCATGATCACATGGTCGCGGTTGCCAAGGAGTCCTATATTAGACTAGGTTTTGTCCTCAGAAACGCACGTGACTTCCAAAATACCAGTGTCATTCGAATCATTTATAATGCGCTGGTACGTAGTAAGTTGGAAACCAGTGGGTCTATCTGGAGTCCCCTTGAGAAAAAAAAAAATTGCAATACTCGAAAAAGTACAGAAGGCATATCTTAGATATCTTTACAAGAGGGTCTATGGATACCCATATCTTTACCCCACCAAGTTTCTCCTGGGTTGTCTCGATTACAATTCCCTAGAAACCAGAAGGAACCGTGACCAAATTGTCACGGTGTGCAAAATCCTACGTGGAAAAATTGATTCAGCTGATTTGTTTAATGAACTGTGTCAACTCTTTACCCCTAATAACTATCTAAGTGGCAGGAAACATAAACTGCTTGCAGTGCCAACTTGCCGTACTCTAACCCGAGCAAAGTCCCCAATACCGCGCACACTCTCTGCACTCAACGATCTCCTGAACTCGTGCCCAGATATTGATTTGTTTGAGGATGGATGGGTGAGGCTATTGACGGTATCCTTGAAGTTGTGCGAGAGGGATCTATGATCGACTTCAATTTGGTGCGAATCTGTGATATGTTTTAGATTATTTGAATTATTTAGTATATTACACCATCGTTCTATGAATGAAAAGCCAAATGAAGCTTATAATGTAGTAGTTCTGAAATTTGTTTAGTTAATCAAGAAATTAAAATTCTATTTAATTAGTGTAATTGGTCTATGACCGTTCTAGTTAAATAAATAATAAATAAATAAATAAATCATGTGATTTTTTGAGAAAATGATGACTATCCACAATGCCCCTATTATGCATTTAGCATTTAGAAAATTTGCCACTTTATCGATTTATATTGTGGCCACTTTACAAATTCGTCATTGTGCTATAGTCTAAACTATGGTCATTTCGTCGTCGAAGTTGTTCATAATAATGTCATTATGAACAACTTTCACTATAACTCCAACCCTAAAATCGCGAAAAATAATCTGCCGAAAAAGCTCATTCACCCGCGACTAAATGACCTCGTTTTTTTAAAGAAAAAAAGACTAAATGACCATAGTTTGTTCATTGGCACCACAGTAAAAGTTGTTCATAATGATGAGTGATGACTGTAATGACCCCTTTTCGTATTTCTACACTCTTTTGTAAGACTGCAAATAATTTGAATTTTATAAACTTTAGTAGGTATGTATGTATCACTTAGCACTGGGTTTCGGTGCAATATGACGAGTTCTCAAAATGGCCGTAATATAAATTTAATTAATTTAATTGGCATACGAGTATCAAAATGGTAAATTGTAAAAATGTCAAATTTTCTAATATAAATATGACAGTGACAAATTTTCATTTGTCATAATTGCCATTTAGATTTGCCTCATTCAACTCACAATGATCTCCTTTCGCATTACTGGTTACTACCTACAATATTTTGTAACACCATATATAAGCATACTCGTGAAAAGTTTTCTCCGATGCTTCATCTACTGACGGATAGATCACCAGACGATTCTTTTTACTATAGAATGCAAAAAAAACGATTCAGGAAAATTAAAAAAAAAACTTAGTAAAAGCTTATAAAAAAAGAGAATTAATAGGAAGTTAAATAATAATTATTGAAAATTTATTTCAAACAAGAAGATAACAAAAGTAAATAATAATAAAAAAAAGCAATTATATGCTACAAATAAGAAAATCAACAAAAAGTGAAAAATTATTGCGGGGTTTGAACCCAAGACCTGTGCATATCTGTTCAATACACGATACCGCTAGACCAATCGAGTTATAGATTCACTCATCGAACTTACGAATCTATAGATAATCTATTTGTATGTACCTACTTACTTTACAATTTCTATCATGAGTTTTTGTTTCATCGAATAAAAATGAATATTATATTATATTCATTTTTATTCGATTACAATCATAATAATAATATATATATATTATATTATTATTATGATTGTAATAAAATAAATAGCTTTCAAAACGACCAGATATAAAATTATTTCTGAGCGGCGGAACAAAGTGACATAGGTCCATCAGGCAGCGCGCCTCAGCGCTCACTGTCGCTTACCGTAGAAATGAAAGAGAAGAAAAAAGACGCCACGATGCCGCGATGTTTCCTTCGACTCGTGCGAGTTATTTATCATGATATTTATTAATTATTAAAAATATAGTATTTCAATCAAAAAATAAAAACAACAGTTCCCTTTATTTTTATATATTACGTCACTGTTGTAAATTTGATCAAGATTTGTTAATAAATAATACAGTTACAACTGCTAGAAATTTAATTTTAATGGTTATTTTATGATTTTTTTTTATCGAGAAAATTTAACGAAAACGTGTTTTGAAAACAAAGGTTCCCTCGTAAATATGTTCAAGATTAACATATATTTTTATTGCTGTGTTAAAATGTGTACTTTTTGCTAAAAAACTGTTTTAAGATGCCTATTTTGACTAGTCACAGCGCCTTAATCTAATGGTCCCAAGCGCGACTGCTATGCTTGAGGTCCTGGATTCGATTCGATATTGGGTTTTTCTAAGAAATTCTCAGTAGCACCTCGGAGTTTGGGATTTGTGGCCACTTCATGGCAATAAGCTCGCACCTATCACATGTAATCTAAGTATACCGGAGAACTCTGGACGTATGTATGCATTAGTACGTCTCTGCCTTACCCTTCGGGGAATACAGGCGTGATGATATGTTATGTGCTCGACATACTACGGCGACGGAACAATTTTAACTTGCCGTATTTCAGAATTTCATGCCCTATGAAACTTTAACAGCGGTTAAAGTTTCAGTTCAGCTGATGTGTGGGGATTAGTTCACAGAATGTTATTAGCTCGTGTGCTGTTTACAGTTTTACAGGATTTCACGAAGGAAGGCGGATTTTCAGGCATTTTTAATCGAATTTTTCTTCTATAGGCTACTGGCACTAAACGTGACTGCTATGCTAGATGGTCCTGGGTTTGATTCCGAGTAGTGTTATTGAGTTTTTCTATAGAATTCACACAATAGCAGCTGGAAGTTTGGATTTGTGCCGCCTTAATAGCAATAGGCTCGCCCTCTACTACTTAGGATCTAAACATACCGTTAAATTATGGGTGCACAGTGGACATTAGTACGACTCTGCCTAACCTTTCAAGGAATACAGGCGTGATGATATGTTGTGTTTCGTCATTAGGCTAGTGGACTGCTATGCTAGAGCAAATCGAGCAAAGTGTTATTGAGTTTTTCTATGCAATTCACAATAGCAGTTTGGAGTTTAGATTAGGCTCTCCCCCTATTACATATAATCTAAATATACCGGAGAACTGTGGGTGTACCAACACCAGACATCAAATTACCGCAAACTGTCTAATTTCCCCAATTGATAATGAACTCTATTGTTTGGAGATTCAATTAAAAATCTATTGAAGAAATTTGACAGTTTTGGATATCATGTGCTGTTGACTGTACATTTTAGTCTTCTTCTTCTTCTCAGTCGTATACTCATGGCAGAGTAGTCGTGGTCATGGGGGTCGTAGTACGGCCTTTCTTATCGTCTCCCGCCATCTCTCTCTAACCGAGGCATTTCGAACACACAGATTAACAGCTAGTCCCTAACAAATCCGCCGATAGATTTGCTTTGGATTTTGACATTACTTGTATGGACTTTATGTCAAAATCCTATCTCTAGTAAGCAAATCTATCGACGGATTTATTATAGGGACTGGCCGTTAGGGAACTCCGTTTGAGCTTGTATAGTACATTAGCAAAACTCTTAGGGCACGCCGTAGACACTCCATACATTTCTAATTCAATACTCAATACTCAATATTTTATTGCATTCCATAATGTTTTACAAAGGTGGACTATATATACATGAGATCATTATGGACCCTGCCGGGCACAGCAAAAGATTAGGAGAGAGGAAGAGGATTTAGCATCATTTGGCAACTAGATTGTCCATATATTATACATATTTACATACATTTATGGTGTCTATATTCCTACTGCTACATAAGCAAGATTACGTTTGTACACGTGCATATGTGTGCGTTTAAACTTTTAAGTAGGGTAGGGTTGCCTCCGTGTGTGTATGAGGCTATTCTAGAATAACCCTTAAAGTTCTATCGAGCGTGCCACGCTGTGCCTTTGCTATCGTGCCACATAAAGAAGTTAAAAGTTTTAATGTGCATGAAGCAAAACTATGGTAGTTTTACATAACATACCATCACGACAGTATTCCCACAGGGGTTAGGCAGGGGCGTACTAATGTACACCCACAGTTCGCCGGTAAGTTTAGGTCCCATGTAATAAGTAAGCCTATTGTCATTAACCAGGCACAGATCCCAAACTCCGAGCTGCTATTGAGAATTTCATAGAAAAACCCAATAACACTGCCCGACCTGGGAATCGAACTCAGGACCTTTAGCGTAGCAAGGACCACTAAACGAAGCTAACCAGGCAGTAAAAATATTTTATAACTGTGAAATCATGAAAAATAAAGAAGTGGGTAAGTAGTTGTAACATTTATGAGAGAAAAAAATACATGAATTTATCAGTAGTGGTGGGTATAGGTAGTGCCAATTTACCATAATTTAGAGGAACATAAGTAATTAATTTCTAATGTAGATCTGATCCCAAGTAATTTTAATAGTAAAGGAAAAAATTCAATCGCGGGCAGGATTCGAACCTGCGTCTTTTGGTTTGATATACCAGACGCTCTGACCTCTAAGCCACCGCGAACCCTACCCGCATGATTGAAATTTTGCCTTCACATTCTGAATTTACGTCTGGTATATCAAACCAGAAGACGCAGATTCAAATCCTGCCCGCGATTGAATTTTTTCCTTTACTATTAAAATAACTTAATAATCTTAGCATGGAAAATGCAAAAAAATCACAAAAAGATGATCCCAAGTTTCTGGAAATCAGTGAAGTACATTAAAAATTAATGTTAAATATGAATACTGTAAAATAATATAATTCAATTCGAGTTTATGTTGCCTAAAATTGACATATATTCAGTACTTGTGGAGTGCTATAAACGAATTGAGTATTGACTACTTAGATAAGTTTTAAGTCTAGATTATATTAAATACTATACAGATTTTTTGTAAATTCTGGGTAACTAAAACTGATTGATTTTTATATAACACTAATACTTAAGTGAAGTCCCAAAATTCTAGACAATTTTCGTGCCAGAAAAAATGTCGTAAGGAAGTCTCCTGATTTTATTTCTATTCCTGCAATGTTTAGGTAAACACTTCCTATTCCAATCACTGATTATGACGTTTATAATCGAGACCACGATATAATTTTATCTAACACAAACTATTCATGCATGCATCGCTACACCCGTTCCAACTTTCCAATTCTAACTAGAAACATAACCCGCCTTCCGCCGCAGGGGTACATATTGTACAAACAAACAGTTCTGTACACAAGTATACACTAATTTGAGCCTCAATGTCACAAAACGGAACAACGGCGGGACCTGTTGCGTGCGATTGTACGCGCCATTACGCGCAGCTCCAATGGAATGGGATAGTTTTTGAACTTAGGTACTTTTGACCCCCAGCTGGCGGGGGTTGTGATTTTCATGCGGGTTTGTGTAGTGTGTATTAGTTTAGTTTACTGTATCGGCTTTAATATAACTTTACAATATGATTTTATTCAGAACAGGGTTGTATATAACATGTTTCGATTGAGTAAACAGGCTAGTTTCTTAGATTTACCAAAGATAAGATAAGATTTAATGGGCCGGCTCAACCAGAGTGATACCACGGCCTCACAGAAAACCGGCGTTAAACAACGCTTACGTTGTGTTTCGCCGAGTGAGTGAGGTTACCGGAGGCCCAATCCCCTTATAAAAGGCCGGCAACGCACCTGTAACTCCTATGGTGTTGCGGGTGTCCATGGGCGGCAGTAATCGCTTACCATCAGGCGATCCGTCCGCTCGTTTGCCCTCATATCCCATAAAATAAAAGATAAGATCAAACTATACCAAAAAAATGTTAACGTTAACCGTTAACCTAATCATATATACAAAATTTACGCTCAATTAATACATTTAAGGATATACTAAAATAATACATAATAGCAGACAATCAGCCAGTGGTAATTAATGAAGTGCATTATTAGATGGGCACTCGGAACTGTACATTTATTAACTACGTATTAAGAAGACCTTGTATTTCTTAATTTAAGTAATTTGTCGCTCTCAAGTGACTTTGTGTTTTATTGACAATAAAATATATTTAAACCTAAACATAATACGGCTGCCTCATCGATCCAGTTAGGGTTGCCAAAAAATTCTAAAGGGATAGGAGATTTCGGGGAAAAACAGAATCATAAAAAGTATAGTGTTTTTTAAGTATATTTGGCACAAGGAGCATTTTATGGCTAAGATTTGGCTACTGTATATTTTTCCAACAGTGTATAATAATATACAATGTGTAAAGAAAACCTTGTCCGACACGTGAGGCAGATATCGAGATCCGGTTCTATTTATATAATTTCTTTGCACTTTACAAGAAAAAAAGTATTAGAAAACAAGGACACTGAAATGGTTTTGGTTACGGTGGCAGCGACACCGTCCCTGTGTGCCAAACATAAGTAAAAAGGCCTATGATGGTTATATGTATAACATTTAAAAAATTGCCGGAGGACTAATCCCGTTTAAAAGGCCGGCAACGCACTTGTGACTCCTCTGGTGTTGCGGGTATCCATGGGCGACGGTAATCGCCTACCATCAGGCGATGAGTCTCCTCGTTTGCCCCCTATTCCATAAAAGAAAATTGGGCATTGGGTCTCCGGTAATCTCACTCACTCGGCGAAACACAACGTAAGCGTTGTTTGACGCCGGTTTTCTGTGAGACCGTGGTATCACTCCGGTCGAGCCGGCCCATTCGTGCCGAAGCATGGCTCTCCCACGTTAAAAATGACTTAATATAATAAAACTTAATTAATATGTTTAATTATATAAATATTTATTGTTTCATACTTTATTTGGTAATGTGGTTGGGATACCTATATGCCCCATTCGGATCAGACGGGGTTTTTTTAACACAGTACTATAGTACAATAGTATTTTAAGCAACCCTAGGTCTAGTTGTCCTGGTTTTCTATGAAATTCACAGTAGCACTTCGGAGTTTGGATTTGTGCACTCTTAATGCCAATATAGGTCCCCTGTTACAAGTGATCTAAACATACCAGTTACCAGCCAACTGTAGGTGTACAATGGTACACCTCTGCCTAACTTTTCGGGTAATACTGGTTATGTTATTATATTACATACATACATTTTGCCATCAAACACTTTCGCAACTGTATCGATCCTTGGCAATTCCCATAATCACAATATTATGGAAAATATCCACCTCATACGTTACTGCTGACGACAATTTGTCATCGCGTGAAAGTTGCCAAGTTTATGGGTACGCGGAGCTAATGTTCTCATCGATCATGGATTCTATGCTCGCTGGTAGAATGATGCAAGATTGTGTTTTTGATGGACGGGGGTTGAAATGTTTCTGTTTTGGGGGATGGAAATAAAATGAATATTTTCATCGTTAAAAATGTTTATTTAATTACAGTATTTTTATAATAAATACTTTAAAGACTTCTACCAAAAGTATATTGATGGGATAGAGAGAGTCCAACGCAAGTTCCTGCGTGCTATGGTTTACAGGTGTTTTAAGACTAAAACTTATTTGTAAACTCATATCCTCAACTTCTTGACAAGTACAAGCTTGTCAGCCTAGAGAATCGTCGCAAATATCTGGAGGCCAATGTGCTTTACGACATTGTCCACAACCACTTCGATGCCATGGATCTCACTCGCAAGCTGTGTTTTGCGGTCCCGCGAACTGTTAATGTTCGCAGAGTTCGTGCAGGTGCCCTGTTCGCTCTGAATGCTTGTCGGACTAATTCTGGCTTACGTAACCCCATACATAGAATGTTGGAATCCTATAACTCGAATTTCATAGATATTGATATATTTGCATGCTCAAAACCTAAATTTAAATCAAATGTTCTTAAACTTTTACGGTAATTGTAATTTTTATTGTTAATTAATGCAGTAGGTACATAGTTTTTAGGTATTTTAAATCAATCCAATTTGTTTTTCAGCACTTGTGAACTTATTGTAGCTTTAGCTCTGCAGTACCTAAGTTCTTTTCTCAGTGTTTTTGCTCATCTAGTGGCACCCACAGTATATTATTATTATTTGTGTTTAATCTGTGGATAATGTCGTGGGCTGCAACATTACTTAATTCTGTTTAAATTTAGTTCTGTGTTTTATATACTATGTTGTAGCTGTTTATTATCCCATAATAATAAAAAAAAAGACTAATTCACACAGATACACAAACACACACGTTAAACTTGTAACACTATTTTTGCGTCGCAGGTTAAAAACAAAATAAGATATTATTTACAATAACAATGTAACCACAGAATTTTATACCTCTCAAGTAAAATCGTTATCTATTATCGTCTAGACAAGATTATTTATTTCAAGAAATGTTAACTAAACGCTTTGAAAATAACATCAACACAAAATATCAACATCTTTTCGGGAATTACTTATTGGAAATTAACTGAAATTTCAGTGGGTTTTAGCTGGTAATAAATTTGATATCTTTATTAGTCAAAGCGGAGGTGTTTCATGATAGCCTGGAATAAAGTTATTTCAGTTACATGAAAACATTTCACAAGGCCGGCAACGCACTTCTGACTCCTCTGGTGTTGCGGGTGTCCATGGGCGGCGGTAATCGCTTACCATCAGGCGATCCACCTGCTCGTTTGTCCCCCGATCTCATAAAAAAACATACCATCACGCCTATATTCCCCGAAGTTTTAGGCAGAGGTGTATTGTTTAGGTTGTGGAAGGGCGAGGAGTGTTTCCCCTCACACCAAAGGGAGGATCCTCCGACCAGGCGGGTGTCTGGTGACCCACTGGTCCTATGTAGTAAGTGGCGATTCTATTGCCATTTAACCAATTCTAAACTTCGAGCTGCTACTGAGAATTTCATAGAAAAACCCAATAACACTGCTCCACCCGGATATCAATACCTGGCCCTCTTACTCATCAGTCGCGCTTACAACCACTAGACTAATAAGACAGTTAACTTATCGAATATTTTCCTCCTTCATATTCCTTTTATGTGCTTTTAGCTGTTTGTTTTGTGTACACAAGAATAACTTTCTTTAATATACACAAAGTTATCCCATATTAGAACGCTTGGAGGGACTTCTATGTATTATGAGCGAATACTCGTATATGTCACACAGTTAAGTCTATAGAGTCTTTATTTTAAATGAATAAATATATTGAAAATATATATATATATATATTTTCAATATATTTATATATATATGTATATATATATATATATATATATATATATATATATATATATATACAGGGTCTGAAAAATGCCACTGTAGCGACATCTACCGCGCTACATACAAACTATACGAACAAGTCCTGAATCGCGCAAGTGAAGTTTGCAACGCAACTTGGATATATACAACCGCCCGACATCAACCGTCGGGCCGTGGCCCGCCAGGCAAAACACCCGCCTGGTCGGAGGATCCTCCCTTTGGTGTGAGGGGCAACATACTCCTCGCCCCTCCACAGTGGTGACCCCGACGTGATCTCAGTGTATCCACATTGGGGACCCCGAAGAAGAACATCAGCGCAGCCTTCGAAGACCAGCAGTTTCATCATCATCGTCGTCTTCCTTCCCTCACAGCACGAGCAGCGAGTCATACAGCCAGCCAGCACTCTTCCGGCTTCAACGGGTATCCTGACCACACGTCTGCAGCGAACGCGCATGCCTGGTCAGCACCCTCAGCCGACATCAAGCAACTTGGTACAGCACACTGCACTTCGGCCGGTCAACAAGCAGAGGCAGTCTCTCCTGGTCGACGCAGCAGCCAGCCACTGCTCAACACTGCACCACCTCGACTCACTGAGGACTACGCAGCATCAACCCGACTCACTGGGGCTCTCACCGCAACACAGTCCCGACTCACTGCGGACTACGCGGCATCCTGTTCCGACTCACTGGAACACACTCCACTGGCACTGGCAAGCTCTTCAGACGCACTGACCGCTGACTCATCAACACGACCATCGACCTCCGGTCTCGGGAGGGAGTGATGTAGCGACATCTACCGCGTACATACAAACTATACGAACAAGTCCTGAATCGCGCAAGTGAAGTTTGCAACGCAACTTGGATATATACAACCGCCCGACATCAACCGTCGGGCCGTGGCCCGCCAGGCAAAACACCCGCCTGGTCGGAGGATCCTCCCTTTGGTGTGAGGGGCAACATACTCCTCGCCCCTCCACAGTGGTGACCCCGACGTGATCTCAGTGTATCCACATTGGGGACCCCGAAGAAGAACATCAGCGCAGCCTTCGAAGACCAGCAGTTTCATCATCATCGTCGTCTTCCTTCCCTCACAGCACGAGCAGCGAGTCATACAGCCAGCCAGCACTCTTCCGGCTTCAACGGGTATCCTGACCACACGTCTGCAGCGAACGCGCATGCCTGGTCAGCACCCTCAGCCGACATCAAGCAACTTGGTACAGCACACTGCACTTCGGCCGGTCAACAAGCAGAGGCAGTCTCTCCTGGTCGACGCAGCAGCCAGCCACTGCTCAACACTGCACCACCTCGACTCACTGAGGACTACGCAGCATCAACCCGACTCACTGGGGCTCTCACCGCAACACAGTCCCGACTCACTGCGGACTACGCGGCATCCTGTTCCGACTCACTGGAACACACTCCACTGGCACTGGCAAGCTCTTCAGACGCACTGACCGCTGACTCATCAACACGACCATCGACCTCCGGTCTCGGGAGGGAGTGATGTAGCGACATCTACTGCGTACATACAAACTATACGAACAAGTCCTGAATCGCGCAAGTGAAGTTTGCAACGCAACTTGGATATATACAACCGCCCGACATCAACCGTCGGGCCGTGGCCCGCCAGGCAAAACACCCGCCTGGTCGGAGGATCCTCCCTTTGGTGTGAGGGGCAACACACACCTCGCCCCTCCACACCACAAATCGAAATGGGAGGTTCAGTAATCATTACGTATTCATTTTAAAATGTAATTACTAAGATCTAAATAAATTTTGATTTATACTAAGATGGCGAATAAGATAACACTAGTGTTATATCACTAAATACATTACACCGTCAAGTCGTTAGTCTGCGAGTTGGCAGACCTCACACTCCGTCGAGAAAATTATCTACCTTCTACTATCGGACGACCAGAAGAACGAAAATGGCTAGGGCGTCGGACTTGCGATCGTGTGGTTGCCGGTTCGAACCCAAGCCATTGCACTACCGACGTGAACTCACTCGTAACACAAGCATTTAGCTTAGCACGACGGGTAAACAAGAATACTAGTAATGTGCGACCCACATCAGGCGAACTGGTGGTCAAGAGTTAAGCCTAACAAGAATTTAAAAAAAAAATCGCAGAGTTGCGTGCCTTGGAGAATTGGAGACCATTTAGTTGGCATTTCAATGGTCACATAACTAGGCTATCAATGTTTTATTTTACATATTTTTTGTTGGTTAGAGCTTTATTTCAAAGGAAAGGGTTTTCGTGTTACATGTAGCGTTAAAACAGATCTTTTTATAGCCCTTTATATTTATGTAACAACCTGCGTTAGGTACATTTTGAGATATAGAGACCTCTGGGGATCTTTTAAGAATTTTACTTACTTTGTTATTTTGAAACTTAAGCTGTTTTGCAACTAAATAAGAAGTAATTACGTTGTTCTTGAAAGTAGTTTTACGTAACATACCATTACGGCTGTATTCCGCGAAGGGTTAGGCAGAGATGTATGCCCAGTTATGCGGTATGTTTAGGTCACATGCAATAAGAGGCGAGCCTAATGCGATTAACCGAGCACAAACTCCGAGGTGCTAGTAAGAATTTCATAGAAAAACCCGATAATACTGCTCAAACTGGGTATCGAACCCAAGTCCTCTAGCGTAGCAGTCGCGTTTAGGACCCATAGATTAACGACGCAGTTAGTTTAGTTTTATAACTGAAACTATAATATTATTGGGGTTGCCTCAAAGACATTAGTTAAACGATTAAATCTTACAACAACTGCCATATTGGTATAATTGTCGCAAATGGAGCTACTGAGCGAGAGGACCTGATTTCTATTCCCAGGTCAAGCTGAGTTAGTTAGTTAAAGGTTTTCTGTTAGAGAATCCTTAAATGTTAATCCCTTAAAATTTGTGCCCGGTTAATGGTAACAGGCTTACCGTCTAAGGCCTAAAACATACGGGCGAACTGTGGGTGTACAATAGTACACCTCTACCCTACCCTTTGGGGAAGACAGGCGTGGTGATATTTTATATTGCATCACTCCATTGGAATGATCAACTTCTCGAATCGTAAATATGCGAAAACTATCTTTTCAGATCCGGAACATTTTTAGTCTGAATAATGTCTTGAATATCTTCACAGACATAATACTATTTTATGATAATGTCGACAATCTCTTTATGCTGTGCCAAGGGTAGGATATATGTTATTATTATATGCTACAATATTAGGAGTTTGTCCTCGCAGCTTTGAATACATATAGTTACTCTTTTCAACCGACTTTAAAAAGGAGGAGGTTCTCTATTCGACTGTGTTTGTTATGCGATTATTCCGTTAATTATGGACCGATTTTGATGATTATTTTTTTGATCGGTAGGTCATTTGGTCAAGATCTGATCACAAAATTTAGAACGAACTGACAATAACACGTAACGACCGAGTAAATGATAACGTCGTCTAGGTATACGTAAAATTTTAATCGCTACTAAAAATGTTTGAAATAAAATATTTTTTAAGAAAAAGTAAAACCACCTTCAAAAACATTAAGTATATTATATTATGTGCGAAACAGTTTCGGAAATGAAAAGATCCGATCAAATCAAAGGCACCGACTTCGGAAACTGTATCGCATATAACATTATTTTTAATAAAACTACTTTTTACGGATTTTATCGCGTTGTATTGATATTATTTGATTCCCGACGTTTCGGATCCTTTACAGCATCCATGGTCACGGGTAGACTAAGTTGTTGGACGTCTTAATGTTACCGACCGAAGATAAGATAGAGATAAGATATAAGACCGAAGGATACGGTGAGCTCGTTCTGCGTGAATCGGATCGCCAATGATTAACAAAAATGTAAGGTAGCTGTTAGTAATTGTAACATTAAGATGTCCAACAACTTAGTCTACCCGTGACTTTCTTTTGATTCCCGACGTTTCGGATCCTTTACAGCAGTAATGGATCTGAAACGTCGGGAATCAAATAATATCAATACAACGCGATAAAATCCGTAAAAAGTAGTTTTATTTCAATGTCTAATATTCGCGTAAGTGTCAGAAACCATTATTTTTAATGATTTTGAAAGTGGTTTTACTTTTTCTTAAAATATATTCTACTCGTTATAAAGAGTGCGTCATTTGACAAGTTTTATAACTGAAACTATAATTATTTAGGTACTTTAGTTATGATTAAATTGCCTTAATAAGATCCTCATTAGCCTTGTGGTTCCCAGCGCTACTGCTACGCTAGAAGTCCTGGGTTCGATTCCCAGGTCGAGCAATGCGGTATTGCGTTTTTCTATGAAATTCTCAGTAGCACCTCGTAGTTGCACCAGTACTTTGAGATTTGATAATAGCAATAGGCTCGATCCCGATTACATGGAACTAAACATACCGGAGAACTGTGAGCGTTAGCGTTAGTACGCCTCTGACTAACCCTTCAGGAACTACAGGCGTGATGGTATGTTATGTAAATTGCCTAAATGGTCTAATCGAAGCGCGACTGCTAAGCTAGAAGTCCTGGGTTCAAACTTCAATTCCCAGATTGAATACTGTATTTACTTTTTCTATGAAATTGTCAGTCGCAGCTCGGAGTTCGGATTTGAGCTCCGTTAATGGCAATAGGCTTTTAAATCTGGACTATAAATAAAACTCGCAACCGGCGTGTATGTGAGAGAAGATGTATGAATGTGGAAAAAGCAAAATAAATATGCAAGAATCGTAGCAAGTGGCAGTCTATAGTTTCTGCGTACCCCTGTGGGAGAAAGGCGTGAGTGTATGTATGTATGTATAAATAAAACCCTAAAAAGTCCCTTAAACTTACATATCCTCGAGGCGGCATCACTAGCTATAAGATAAGATCCAACAACTCCATACGTCTACAATTTTCACACTCCATTGAATCAAAATAAAACTCGAGTCCCAAACCAAGTTCCCCCAAGAAATCACGGCCCATTCTCCATCAAAGTTCGGAACAACAATCAGACTATTACAGACCAATGCGAGACTGCAATAAAACTTGGCGACACATTGTGATAGCGCAACTTGTGTGAGATGATGCTCCAACTGGCTTGTACAATATTTTCGCGTTTAATGTTTCAATTATTTGTTTGACTGTTCTTTGGTTTGTGATGGAGGGGATTGTGTAATCTTGACGGGGGCACTGCTGTGCTTCCGGATTATTTTGGATATAATATACACAGTGAGTCATGATAAGGAATAAGTCCGCAGTATTGTACCAGTGAAGGTTGTTTAATACGATGGTGGATTGGGCCGAAAAGCTTTAGACCCTGAGCAGTCCAAGGAGGGTAGGGAGTCCTTTGTCTCTTCTCTGTGTAGTGGTTCCAACCCGGCTGATGATAATAATAACATATCATCACGCCTGTTTTCCTCGAAGGGTAAGCAGAGGTCCTGCTGTTAAAATTTCGCCGATATGTTTAGGTCCCATGTAATAGGGGGCGAGCTTATTGCCATTAACCGGGCACCAATCCCAAACTCGAGCTGCTACTGAGAATTTCTTAGAAAAACCAAATAACACTGCTCGACCCGGGAATGGAATCAAACCTCTTGCTCAACAATCACGCCCACTAGACTAATGAAGCAGTATTGCATTTAATAATTTTGGACATATTAGTAATGTACAATTAACTATCCTGATGTGTTTTTAGTTAAAAGTCGCAAAAACAATCTCCTTACCTAATTTTTTTTTTTCATTTTTAGACCATCCTTACATATTATAAAACAATGTCTCCTGGCGCGTCTGTCTGTCTGTTTGCGATAAACTCAATCTCTACTGCAGGATTTTTCATGCAGTTTTCACCAATATACAGAGTGATTCATGAGGAAGGCTTCAAGCTATGAAGCATCACGCTACGGTCCTGTGGAACGCGGGTGAAACCGCGGGCTGGTCCCTAGTTTAATATATTTTGATACGTTTTTTTCCACATTTTTTTATTATTTGCTTGCTTTGTATCGCTGCAACCGCAGTTAGTCTATTGTGATCGCCACTGGTTGAGTTACGAGTTCACCACTGAATCCTGCAGCTACTATGAACTGTAGGATTTTCTTACGGGTGAGTTCGTTTATTTCATCCAGGCTTTGTAAATAAATATATAAATCATTTAATAGCAGATACATGGTAGACAATAGTCGTTACAATAATGTCATAGATAATACGTATTTAGCCATTCTGGCAGCATGCAAATATGGGACAATTTGAATTTAATTATATCGGTAATTATTATCACTCTTACATCATTAATTATTTGCTATTAATTATTCTATATCGACGACACGTTTGGCGTAGCAGTTAAGCGATCGGCCCCTGCGCCACGTGTTGTGGGTTCGATCCCCACACGGAACAAATATTTGTATGATCTACAGGTAGTTGTTCCGGGTCTGGGCGTTTGTGTATGTGAGAATTTGTGTTTGTAAACGCACCCACGATACAGGAGAAAATCCTAGTGGGGGGTAACTTTTTTCTTTTAAAGAGAAAGAGATATTACACACAATTTATTTTAACATTTCTTGAAAGTTACGTTTAATGACATTGAATTGAATTAATCATTCAATTGAATCATCAGCTTAAGATATGTTTCCCTAGATGAACACTACGCTTGCGTTTTAGCCATCCGCATTCCCCAAGAAGGTGAAGTTTGCGTTTTGTGTGGCGTTTCATCAGCCTCCTCACAGCGTCGACAGGTTTACGTACCACTCAACCTCAGTTTGAACATATGCAACAATATTTTTCCACATAGATAATTTATTAGGATAACCTTCAATGTCCACGCATCCTTTTATTTCATTTCTTACTACATTATTCTCCATAAACTTTTTGGAACTAGACATAAAGTTTCAGAAATGAAGAAGAAAGAAAGAAAAAAACATGTATTCAGCACAATTATTACTATAGTTTTGTAAATAGGTACCGACTTATGTTAAATTCGTGTGCACCAGGATTGCGCTGAAACGGCGCTGGTTAAGCGTATTCCAGACGGAATGCCTGGCGCTGGTGTTCAACCAGACCGTAGTAGTAGCCCATGGTTGGTAAGCCAGTTCAAAAATAAAAGATGCTTATCGAACAATGATTGTCAAAGCTAGAATAAAAACATGAACTAGATACTTGATTTTACATTTCTGTCTCGTTCCATCAGTTGATGCTATTGCCAACTTATAAATGTGTAAATTGCCAACTTCAAAATATATGTTTGCCTACTTACAAAGATGAAACAAAATTACTGTCTCAAAGAAAACATTACAAAAACTCGCATTTGTCCTCACAAGAGTACTTTGACATAAGCTCTCGCAAACACACTTAAAGCGAGCGTTAAAAACTTAAAGTCAAAACTCCAACTTGTCGAGATCCGATCCTTATTAAGACGGAAGGTACATCTTCAACTCCAGAACTGGATACCAAGTTGATACACAAGTAGGTCACAGAAATTTAACTGGGTGTCTGTATTTTATCGACCGATATTGGGTATTACCACAAGTTAGTTTATACCTATTTTTTATTGATTAAGTCGGCAAACGAGCTGACAAACCATCTGGTGGTAAGTAGTCATTGTCGCCCATGGACACCTGCTACACCAGAGGCTGTTGCTGATGCGTTGCTGACTTTCTCTTACGTGCAAAGGTGAAACACACACCAAGGTGCTTTACGACAGACTCTGACGTAAGGGTGGTCGCCAGCCAGTCAGACCCCAAGAGGTTCTACCACCGAGTAAGTCAAATATTAACACGCCTCATACGGGATGCATATCTGCAAGGCAGTGAGGAACAGTATTCTAACCCGTCCCCATATGGGGTAAATATATATTGTGATGTACCAATGTGATTGTTGAGATATTGTATTGTGAGAAAAAAAATATTATTATATGTTGACGGCTACTGCTACGAGGTCCTGGGGTAGATGCTATAAAATAACAACAATGCTGGGTTGTATTAACAGTAACAGTAGCTTATCATCGCATCAATGATAAACAGTGGCTAAGATAGTATTTTTTAGATGAACATTGACATTGGCTGATCTAGTAATTCAGAGGACACTGTAGTTTTTTAGAGAATAATGCTATTAAATAGAAGTTGTGTTAATTGGCACCCTTAAAATATATGTATGTACTAGCGGCCCGGTACGTGCTTCGCTACGTATAAAGCGAAATACAGCGGACAGCGGACAAAACCATTCCCAGATCCCCTTGAACACACACAAAAAATTTCATCAAAATCGGTCCAGTCGTTTGATCTAAACCATTCCCAGATCCCCTTGAACACACACAAAAAATTTCATCAAAATCGGTCCAGTCGTTTGAGAGAAGTTCAGTGACATACACACAGAAGAATTATATATATAAAGATTATCGTTCGTCATCTAAAAACTACTTAACCCATTCAATGCTGAGGCCGCCCATTGGCGTCCGAAATATCTTTATTCAAATGCCGAGGCCGCCCATCGGCGCCTCGATTTCAAACTTAAATATCTCGCCAAAAGACAATAAATAAATGACGACACGATTGGCGTAGCGGTTGAGCGATCGGCTTCTGCGCCACGTGTTGTGAGTTCGATCCCCACACGGAGCAAATATTTGTATGATCTACAGGTAGTTGTTCCGGGTCTGGGCGTTTGTGTATTTGAGAACCTGTGTTTGTAAACGCACCCACGATACAGGAGTAAATCCTAGTGTGGGGCAACGTTTTTGTAAAAAAAATGTTTGTAAATGATGTAGCATGGGGTTAAGTGCTTAGGTACTTTCTAGGGTGGCATGGCGGTAAAGTATACTAAATTTCTAGGGCGGCAATGTGTGGGTTAAGTCCACCGGGCCTTAGACACAAGTCCTGACTGACGTATAATACAGTCTTAGAGCAATAACCAATTTCCAACAAACTTTTTCATGCGAAAACTTTCACAATATAAAAACAAATACAGTCGTCTCTAAAACAATAAATGGCAAACGGAACAACCCCATATTTTTACATTTGCAAACACCACTTAATTTAAAAGCAAACTTGTTTGGAAGAACATAGCGAAGCAATGAAAAAAGCGAACTTATTCCCTTCTACACTTTGTTTTGATGTTTTACTTTTATGGTTTTATATCTTACGCTCGTCAGAAGTTTTTAAAATGTTTCATAGGCATCTCTTTTGGCTTCACATCTCAACGGTTACGGTTCAACAACGATTTTCGATTACTACGTCTACGCACGACGACTACGCTAAAGATCCTGGGTTCAATTTTCAGATCGAGCAATGTTATTAGGTTTTTCTAATTTTTTTTAGATTTGTGCCCGTTTTAATAGACTGACCCCCCATTAAGTGAGACATAAACATACCTACCTACCGGCAAACTGTGGGTGTACATTAGTACACCTCTGGCTAACCCATCGGGAATACAAGCGTGAGGTTATGTTTATATTGTCTCTGATAAATACGGTTAACCATCGATTTCCGTTCGAGTACTACAGTAAAACCACAGATAAATTGTAAATGGACGCACATGTACATGCATATTCCGTTGCACTTGCAGTGTTAAGTAATCAACCGTCTCGCTGTTCATCGCCTTTTGTTGTTATTTGCCACGCGGCTGCGGACCGATGCGATCCATTCATTGTTTCTGACCACCGATTAGTGAGTAAATGGAGTGTCACATCATCTTGAAGCACGAAGTACGTCCGCAATTAGTTTTGCAGTCATTTTAATATAAAAACTGGGTGTAAAGAAAGAATGAAATCTTTTCATTTTGCACTCGCACATATAGGTAAGTAAGTACATTACTTATCAATAATTATAAGAAACACAGCGATATATATATACAGCGACCCTGCGCGAGGCCAAAAAAAGCCCCTATCTCAGGATAATGCTGCGACATTAAAAATAAAGCATAATGCCGCAGCCCTGATTTTCGGAGGGCCGTCGGTTATTGTGATGCCACGGGCAGCCACGACCATTCGTTTTCGTATATATTTTGCATTTGTAAATATTATTTTTATTTTTGCACGAAAACAAAATAATTACGTGATTTTACCCGCGTGGTCATTGGGAACGGCTAATTTTTAACGCGCGCAGTTACAAATTTTGATGAATTGAAATATTCGTTTGCTGAACCTACCCCAAATTACTTTTTTTGCAATCAATGTAGTAAATGAAAGGAGGCTGAGACTGACCATTCGTGGAGGCTATCTTAAATAATTATTTAAATACAGTCTTAACGTTTCACAGAGTTATTACTCCACGGTGTTCATGCTCTGTGTCCTATTGTTTCCGCGCGACCACTCTGCTCGTTCTGTGGGATGTCACTTTACTTACGATGAATGTTTAGTAAATGGGATGCATTCGAGTAATTGCTTTCTATTTGTTTGAAAATGAATTGTTTTTATTGATTATTGTTGAATTGTTGCTGTGTTTTATATCCCTCGTATGTATCTTCTTACTCATATGGGAATTACCTTAAATTCCAGTGCTATGATTTTTTATACTCTGTGATTTGGCCTCTGCTTAATTTCTGCTGTTACCTACACCTACTACTTCTGATCCTTTCGGGGAATGCGTTTGCGTGAGTTTGTTAGTTTAATGTTTGCAAATGACACTCATAGCGGTCACTCTCTCAATATCAAATCAGTCAGTAGATTTACTTACTAGAGATAGGATTTTGACATAATGTCTTTTTTTATGGTATAGGAGGGCAAACGAGCAGATGGTTTGCCTGATGGTAAGCGATTACCGCCGCCCATGGACACCCGCAACACCAGAGGAGTTACGAGTGCGTTACCGACCTTTTAAAAGAGGATTGGGCCTCCGGTAACCTCACTCACTCGGCGAAACACAACGTAAGCGTTGTTTGCCGCCGGTTTTCTGTGAGGCCGTGGTATCACTCCGGTCGAGCCGGCCCATTCGTGCCGAAGCATGGCTCTCCCACGTAAGACAAGTAATGTAAAAATGCTATCTCTAGTAAGCAAATCTATCAACAGATTCGTTATTGGGATTCGCCGTAAGTGTGATTGTTGTCTTTCTTACAAGGAGGAGCTTTTCTTAGGCACATGCCTATTATTTTAATGATCATCACATGATGATCATTATAATTTTAATTCTATCGGTCATACTGTTCAAATTCTTCTTCTTCCTGTCCTTGTCCATATTTATTTGGGGTCGGCGCAGCATGTCATTTTCTTCCATTCATCCCTATCAGCCATCACCTCATCATTCACTCCCTTTCCCATCATATCGTCATATCATATCATATATATACTGTTTAACTATCCCCATGAAACCCATAATTTCTTCCCCACTGAGAGGCATCTCGTAAGAGGCGAAAAAAATATCTGGCTTGCTCGGTGGTAGGACCTCAGAGGATCCTGTCGTAAAGAACCTCGGTGTGTGTTTCGACTTTTGCGCGTAAGAGCCAGTTCCCCCTCGGTTGCTGCGGTTCTGGCAGTCTGCAGTCCGTAGGGGCTCTGGCGTTGCAGGTGTTCATGGGCGACGATGACAACTTACCACCAGGTGGCTCGTCAGCTCGTCAGCTCGTTTGCCGATTTAACCAGTAAAAAAGTGATTCGTGAAAGTCCTTTTTTTCGTTCTTCCTTTTTTTTTAAAAAAAAAGCATACGGATATTAATGAACGTAGATGAAGCGAAAGTGAAAAAATCTATAGTCTCTGCCTATCCCAATGGGAGACAGGCGTGAAAATATGTATGTATGTATGATTCGTGGAAGAAGACGTCCCTTCATACGTGCCTCAATGTGGTCTCTCTACTTTAGTAGAAGATGAATTTACTTTTCACGAATAGGATATGGGTTTCGTAGGAAAAGTTATTGAGTACGACGGGTCACCCTGTATAAATATATATCACGTTCCCGATAACCTATTTATTACCTACCGCACAAAGGTAAAATATATTTACCGAAATTCTCTTTGATATTCCTATCGTGAAATTCCCACCGTCTCGTGAAGTCGTGATAGCATAACTAAATTGCTGTTCAGAAAATATCCATTTTATAGCAAGGAGTTCCCGATAACAGAGCCATAAAGATAAACAGACATCTTAAATATTAAGTACGCCTCTACTTAGCGTAAGCTGTGATTCGATACTTCACTAGTGATGCGATTAACTACGGGATTTTGAATGTAGGTACGGGATTTGACGGGTACTGATAGTGTTTGAAAGAAGAACCTAAATGATGGATGGTACAAAATTATACATGACGGAGACGATCTTGCCACTAGAGTTCCTAAGTTCGATTCCCAGGTTGAGAAAAAAAATATTAGGTTTTTCTATGAAATTCTCAATAGCAACTCGAAGTTTGGATTTGTGCTCGTTTAAGGGCATTAGGCTCGCCCCCTCTATTACAAGGGACCTAAGATAATTTACACATACATTTACCATTCCATAAGTACATACCAGCGAACAGTCGGTGAACTCTGCCTATACCTTTGTGTAAATACCGGCGTAATGGTATGTAATGTTTCGTTTATTAGGTGACAACGATTTTTAAAAAGCAAAAAGTCCTCACAAACTTTATATCGAGTGTTGTCAGTTTTCCCGCAAAATAGTAAACTAATTTGTTCACTCGCCTACAAATGTAAAGAACAAAACAAATCCCCGACTGTTTGAATTTCCGAGTCGACTTATAAGTTTTTTAACTCGAATAAAGTTCCCGGGCTAAAGTCGTTTCGCAGCACTATCCCGTGTTATCCCGAACGCCGGACGTCCGGACGCGACGTATCTTACTCAACCTTGTAGTAAGGAGGGGTTAAGTTATTAGGTTCATGTTTTCACGTCTCGCTTATCGGTAATGAGATTGTGATGGGATATTTTGTGAGGTGCTCAGTTTTATGTTGGTACAAGATAGTTAGAGGAGATTATACTCTATTCGAGGGCAAAAGATAGTACCTTAATGATGTGCCTATTTATTTTTATCGATAAATAGGTACTGTCTTATATAGTACTCAAAGGATCAATAATTATTCTTTTATCCAGCTACGCAAAAATACTGCCTCATTGGTCTAGTGGTCCCAAGCGCTACACCAGACCGAGTTCCATTCCTAGGTCGAGCAAAATGTTATTAGGGTTTTCTATGAAATTCTCAATAGCACCTCGAAGTTTGGGATTTGCCATTAACCGGGCATTAGGCTCGCCTTATATTAGACTTAAACATGCCGGCGAACTGTGGGTGTACATCAGTACACCTCTGCCTAACCCTTCGGGGAATACAGGCGTGATAGTATATTATGTTCTATCGTAGTCGTAGTCCAAGCCTACGACTACAAGTAGACGATCACCCACCCTTCAAACTAGATGATAAAACATAAAAGATTCAGTGTATCAAACACCGGATTATCTCGATCAGGATTTATGACCTCCTAAAACATGTCCCGCGAAAATCCCGGAATATCTGACGGCACTATCGACGTGGAGCGATGCCGGCTTATCCCGGATGTCCGGTCGCTTATCTAGCGTAGCCTTAGGGTTATGTGATGTGATGTTTTTCAAACGAGTGATGTACTAATATATGCATTTTTGTGTAGTTGGCTAATAAAATAGGCAAACTCTTTCCTTATCAACGTATTGAAATGTTTTTTTAACCGACTGCAAATAAGGAAGGGGTTTTATGTTCGTCTATACGTATTGTTTTGTTATGTTCACCAATATTTTCGTAATTTTTGTGGACCAATTCTAAAAACTAACCAAATCAAAGACAACTTCTGAAACTGTCTTACACTATGACATTATTTTTATTAAAATAATGTATAACGATACATAAACGAATGAACGATAAAATATTTTAATACATTTTACAAAAAAAAAAAATGTTTTGAATTTGACGTTTGCCCATGGATGCTGTAAAGCGAATCCATTACAACTTTTAATGTTGGAAATTACAAATATCAATATCCGTGAATAATAGTTTTATTTCAATACTAGCTTCTGCCCGTGACTTTGTCTGCGTTGATTTCAGAATTGAGTCCGACCTGGATAAAAAGTAGCCTATGTGTTATTCCAGACTATAATCTATCTCTGTGCCAAATTTCAAGTAGATCCGTTTAGCCGTTTTGGCGTGAAAGAGTAACAAACATCCACACTCACAAACTTTCACGTTAATAATATGTAATAGTAAAGGATTGAATATGTATTTTTAATATTTTAAACTAAATAAATATAGCTGAAGCTTATTATAATTTCATCCCCGTTTGGGTTGAAATGCCCTGTCGTTTATTGAAAAGATTTCATTGAAAACGGGATGACAAGCAATGTACATTGATATTATTGAAAATGAACGTTTTAGGTCACCTGGATAAAATATCTAGACCTAAAAATGTTCAGGAGAGTGACAGGTAATGACCTGAGTCTATACTCTCGCTTTTTATCGAAATATCGGATGAAAAATTCTAGTTTTTATTTAATCCGAGATTGGGAAAATCCTTTGAATTTTTATGGAAACATGAAAATTTCGCCATCACGCCTGTATATGAAAGGTTATGCAGAATTGTACTGATGAGTACAACCACAGTTCGCCAGCTATAGGAGGAGACGCGATTTTCACCCGACTTTGAAAAAGGAATGGTAATGAGTTTAACAGTCTGTGTAAGTACATATGAATGTCATATATGTGTAGGTAACACTACTGATCACATTTTGACAAATTAGGTATGTATTGGTTTGTCCTTAGAGAAAGTGTGTCATAGAATACCTATAGTTCTTTTAAAGATGGCCGACTAGACAAAAAAGGGACCGAAAAAAGTTAATTGTTTGATCTCAAAATAATTAAAATTTATATAGGACAACGTCTGTTAAATAAGCAAGTTAATAAATAAATCATTTGATTTAAACTACTAACATCATTAATAGCAGTATCAAACACGATAAACATACATCTTAATTATTAGAACTATTGCAATAATCTAGACATCGTTTCCGCGATGTGTTGATAGCGAAAGTTCGAGTCATTTTCAACCCCTGTCTCCCTCAAAGTTCATCCCGTTTCAACCCCTGCCATATCGTGGCTAATTCACTTAGTTAATCATACATAGTTTTGAAGTTAACTCGTTACTGAGCTACAGTTTGTTTGAAATTCTTCTGCTAAAAAAGTTGAAACATAGTGGGGTTTTTATCTCGAACCAGAGCATACTGAAAGCAGGTGTTTTTTCCTGTTATTAGGTATTTTAAAGAAATATTTTGAAATCAATGTTTGCAAAAAATTGATTAAATGGCAGGTCAGGTGCGTAGTACTCGCAACCGATGCGATGTAAATTACGAAAGCTGCAGACGGAGGACTTAAAAAAAACCAAAATTATTTATAACTAATTTATTAAAAGGTAAAAATTACAATTAGGTATTAAGTCTACAATAACGACTACGTTCGGCGATCGATACGTAAGTGGCGTTGCTCAATGTCCGATGCGATGGCCCGATGGTCGTCACGTTGTGCGGAGTCAGCGCCTCGTGTCCGATGGCTGATGCAATCCGTGTTTGGTGCAATTTAGGTAAACGCATAGTCAGCTATTGCCTAACTGTACCATGGTATAACACCTCCCGCCGTAGTTCAGCAATTATTTGAGTACTTTCGTCGAAAATAATGTTGAATAATGATCTGGCGTGGCTGGTTGATGTGAAGTCGCAGCATCAGAGTTGCCATCTTGGCGTGGAATTTGGCTCATCTCTATATCTGATTTTTCTGTAGATTGGCGTCTTATTAAATATCTTCGGACTAGAAGATAGCTACTCAGTACAGTTGCAGTTAATAAGATTACGTACAACGGTATTGTAGTGTGATATAAGGTTATATCTTCAGGCATCTTTAAGTCAATGGGTGGCTGCATCGTTATCTTAGCGTTGCTAGCATGTAGATTTTCTAGGCTTATTGAATTTAGTGTCAATAATGGCTGCGATGATGACATGGGTTTGAAATCTTGCGGCGGTAAATCTATGATCTTCGTAACTTGTCCATTTGTACGGTCGTTGCTATTGATAATTGTGAATTCAGATGTTCGCAGGAAACAATCCTTTGGTAGTACAACTAAGTAGCTGCCCTGTAGAGTCTTGTAGACGTTTCTCTCGCACGACGTCTGCACTTTTGTGGCTTTCGGAAGTGAAATGGTATAATGTCTGTCATCTAGTCGCTCTAATGCTCCTCTGGTAAGAATAACAGGTGTGAGATTACATGTAGAGTCGATCTTCTGCGCGGTGATCAGCTGTTGAATGCAGTCGACGTGATCTCGTTGAATGAAGCTGGCTTTCTTCTCGCAGAGATACCAAGTGTTTGCCTTCGGACATTCTGTCTCCATGTACATGAAATCTGCCTCGTGTATTACTACATAGGGAGAGGGAGGTATAAGGACTTCGTGATTTTTATTGGGAATAATGGATAGTTTGTACAATTCATAGGTATCGGGTAAGGCAATCGGTATTTTAAACACTATAGCTACTTGATTGTTACTATAATACGATCCTAACTTAATTATGTCAAAATAATCCCTAAGACTTATATCTAATATTTCTTCCTTATTGTATAAGCTACGTACTCTAACTAGCATAGCTTTTAGCGCATTCAAGTTTAACATTGAATGATGTGTAGTTTTTGCGTGAATAAAAGCTAACAGATTTTCTATTCCTAGTAATTCCTCAGAAAGTTTCTCGATATTATCTCCGAGAATTAAAAGAACTTGCGCCAAATGGGCAAAGTCAGTAAGGTCTATATTGGCAATGTTTGTAGTGTTCATTAATCCGTTAACCATTTCAGTAATTCTTTTCTGGTTTTCAGTAATATTATCTAATACTTTCGAATGTTGCGTTATCCAATCCTTGCCTAAGCTTATGTGGTTATTGAATTGCGAAGTTAATTCTTGGTCATTATCCTGAAGAGCTTTAATGGCATTATTATAGCGTATTGCATCCGTATAATCCAAGTTGCCCGAAATACTTTTTATAACAGAACCTAAACCGTCTATAAGTCCTCTCTTAACGCGGGTAGAAACAAATGTCTGTAATTGATCTGAGATTTTATCTAATTTACTAAAAAGATATTCAATATGAGGCTCATACAAGAAACGTGTTTTATTGTTTAATTCAGGCCGAATTTTAGCTAACTGGGATCTTACTACTGAAACTTTAGACCCTATGTCGTCTATATCGATCAAGTGTATAAAGGAATGATATTGGGATATGATCCTACTGGGGCCTAATTTAAAGGGGAGAAGTCCTGGTCCATCTTCAAGGCTCTCAAGTGTTATCTCTTGAGCAGCTACCGCCTGTAGTAGGAACATCAGGGTCAATCTGCAACAAGCGTGCACGTTTAGGCACTCTTTTCAGACGGGATTTGGCTACGGGACCACGTTTTTTCTTTGTGTAAATATGTATCGGTAAGTCTGCTAATACTGTGTCCTGAGTAAATCGCGGTGCTAATTTTTGTCGACTTGCCAAAGGGTTTTTAATAAAGATTTGTTGCTCGGGATTATAAGATTCTTCCGGTTCGCGACTTTTATTTAGATTTTCTATTATATCAGATCTGCGGTTTAAAGAATTTTCACTTATCATCTCATAGACCTTTTGCATTTTAGAACGATGGTTTTGGATGTATTGTTGCATTAAGTGTCCCGTTACATCTATATTTAATGGGTCGCGAGGGTCAAAGTGACCGCTTATAACTTCCAGAGGTCTACACTTAGTAAAACTATGAATGCTACTATTGTAAGCTAAAATAGCATAAGGCATTAAGTTTATGGCTGATTCACTGCGATGCTGTAATTTAAGTATTCTTAAATGTTCTAATAAAGTAGAATGTAGTCGTTCTACCATTCCGTTTTCGTTGGGCGTGTGGGCTAAAATCTTATGGTGTTGTATACTATGTAATCTGGAAAACTCTAAGAACAACTGATTGGTGAATTCAGTGCCACGATCAGTGACTATTGTTAATGGTACTCCATGATGGGTGCAGAATATTAACAAAGCCTGAACGACACTCATTGCAGTGCCATCCCTCAAGTGGTATGCTTGAGCATACTTAGAAAAGGAGTCTATAATTGTTAGGAATTTTTCCGTTTCTACTGTGAATAGATCAAGATGAATCACTTCGAAAGGTTTAGCTGGTGGTGGAACTAAATGGAGCTGTTGCCTAATGGGATTACGGTCGTATTTACTCTGGCCACAGATAGTACATTCGTTTATATATTTCGCGATGTTTTCCTTCATCTTGGGCCAGAAGTATCGCTGAGATAAGGCTAGGTAACATTCATTAATACCGCGGTGGTTCGTTTTACCTTCGTGGTACTTCTGAATTATTTCCTGTTGGCGTAAATATTCTTTCACATTTTCAAGCTCTATTTTAGTTAATATTAAGTTCATAGAGGAACTTTTGAAGTGATTTTGTATTATGGGAATGATAGAGTACATTTCTAAAGGAGGGGTGATCAATATTCCTGTTTTAACTTTAGGGTTAACGTATTCTTTAATCGCGTTTACTACGTCTAATTCAAGATTAGACTTGCTTAACTGTATGGCTGTACGGGTATGAGTATCAAATGGTTTCGTAACGGTTGTTCTGCCTTTAACGTCACCTACAACTGTGAAATGAATTTGTCTGTTAAACCTATTGAGTGGATCGTCTGATATTGGGACTTCTAATATGGGTTTTTCGGCATCAGTGTGAGCTGTAAGAGTTCTAGAATCATCTAACGTGGGCTGATTAACTGTGGGGTTAGCTATTACAGAACTAGCTTCCTCATTGCATATTTCTATTCTGGACAAGGCGTCAGCATTAGTGTTACACTTGCCCTGTTTATAAGTAACTGAAAAATTGTATTCGCTCAATTTCAATCGCCATCGTGTTAACCGGGAATTGGGCTCCTTAAGATTCATGACCCATTGTAATGGTTTGTGGTCCGTAATGATTTTAAATTTACGCCCGAATAAATAGGGACGGAAGTACTTAGTTGCCCATACGATCGCTAGTAACTCCTTTTCAATGGTACTGTAATTGATTTCGCTGGTATTTAGAGTTCGAGAGGCATAAGCTATCGGCTTATCGCTACCTATAGGACCTTGCGAGAGTACGGCGCCTATTGCAAGATTAGATGCATCTGTAGTGAGGACAAATTCCTTTGTAAAATCGGGATACTGGAGTATGGGGTCATTAGTGAGGAGAGTCTTGCATTTTTCAAAGCAGTTAACGTATTCGGTATTAAGAGTAATCTTTGAGCCTTTCTTTAAACACTGGGTTAGGGGTTTTGTTAATCGAGCAAAATCTGGGATGAACTTACGATAATAACCTAGCAAACCAAGAAAACGTTTTATTTCGGTGGGTGATTTAGGTAAGGGGTAATTTTCAATAGCAGTTATCTTATCCGGATTCGGTTTTATGCCGTCTCTACTAATGACATGGCCTAAATAAGCGGTCTCTAACTTTAAGAATTCAGATTTGTCTAACTGAATCTTGAAGTTAGAGTCCCTTAGTCTTTGAAATACCTTTTCAAGATTGTTCATGTGTTCCTGTAAGGATGTACTAAATACGACGACGTCATCAAGATACACAAGACATATGACGTTTTGCAAACCTCTGAGCACATTATCCATGACTCTTTGGAATGTAGATGGTGAATTTTTAAGACCCATGGGCATTCTCAAAAATTCGAAGTGCCCATGCTCTACATTAAATGCCGTTTTTGGTATATCCTTAGAATCCATCTCAACCTGATAAAATCCACTAGCGAGATCAAGTGTGGTGAAGTACTGACAGTTTCCTAACTTATCTAAAATGTCGGCAATATTTGGGATCGGATATTTATCGTCAATGGTTTTCTCGTTTAATTTCCTAAAATCCACGACAAGACGCCATTTAGTTTTTCCTGAAGCGTCTGCTTTCTTGGGCACAACCCAGATAGGTGAGCTCCACGCAGACTGTGATGGTCGGATGATACCCTGCTCTAACATTTTTCTGATCTGATTACTAACTTCCTCTCGATGTACGTACGGGTACCGATAACTTTTTGTATAGACTGGCAACTCATCGGTAGTTTTAATTGTGTGTTTAATTTGATTAGTAAAACTAAGGGCTTCGCCTTCTATGTAAAAGACGTCCGCATATTGTGCACATAATGATTCTAGATTAGCGCGTTCTTCGGCATTTAAATGACTAGTACGTAGTCTAGATATAACGTCTTCAGCACGCGATGACCACTGTTTAGTACGCTTGCACTCAGCGTTATAAATTTTGGCTGTTATTTGGCGATCCACAGAAAATATCACATCATTCTGGCTAGGGTTTGAAACTTCTAAAATACCTCGGTTGTTGCTAACTAACGTAAGACATTCGCCTATAATACAGTTTGAGATTACTTGTTCTGGGATAAGTGCAGATCCATCTTGTATATTAATTGGTAATTTTATTAATTTGGAAGAACGAGCCGGAATAATATCCTCGTAAAGATTAACGTTACGCGAATCATATACCTGAATCGGATTAGTGGCATGTCTGGTATTAAAGCGCATATTTTTATAGTCTATGTTTGATTCCCACTTACTTAATAAATCTGATCCTATTAAGCCGTCAAAGTAATTATGAAACCTGTATACGAATAATTTTATATTGTCCGATTCATTAAATTCATTGAAACAAGGTAATGTGATCGTGTTATTAGATCGACTAGTAGCGTGGAAATTTACAACTTCAAACGGTTCATAATCTAACGGTATGGACGAATAATATCTATGTACGGCTTCAGGGCTAATAAAGGACTGATTAGCGCCTGTATCGATTAAAAATTTTAAAGGTGGGTCCGCTATTTGTATATATGGAAGCTGTCTTTGTGTCTGTATATTAATCTCTATTTTGGCTTGTCGGACTTGAGGTCCCTGCAAAAATCCTCTTGGTGAGCAGGTGGGCTTGAACATTCCTCAGAAGGTTCAATAACTGAAGGGGGCATATTATTGCAATAAGATTGATCGTAAAAATTATTGTCTGAATACGTATAATATTCATAACAATCCGGTTCATTGTAATAAGATTCCGCATATTGTTCATAGTAGGGGCCGTATTCATAGTCTGGACACTCATTAAAATTTAATTCCCGTGACTTAAAATAATTGTTTGGTGGTGGGTTCCCTGACTTGGACCAGTCATGTCCTCTAAAAGGCATAGGCTTACTAACAAAATGACTAACACCGCTCATAGGGGTAGGTCTTTGGGGTCCGAACCCGCTGGGATTATTACGTGGGGGCAATTTAAATACATTACTACGCTCGTTATAACTAGGTGGTAAAGCTCTGAACATCTGCTGTGTACGTGTCGGTCCTCGGATAGGTTGAGGCATATTATTAGGCCTCCAAGCCTGCTGACCCTGTGACGGATGTGGGCGTGAAGGGCCTGGCATTGGATAATTCATAGGTTTATAAGAGGGTACTGAAACGGGTGGATTATTTTGAGTTTTATAACTATATCCTGTAAAAGTATTGGGTTGTTTCCTGTCAAGAAAACTATCATTACGCTGTTGCAAATATAATGTGTTAGTTTCTTCCTGTACATATTCTAACGCTTGCTCTATAGATACGGGACGCATACAGCGAATACGAGAACCTAATGGGTCCTTCAATCCGCGTAAGTATGACTGCAGCGTGAGTTTTTTATAAAGTTCACGCTTAGCTTCAACTGTGGTAGGCAGATTATCGTGCAAAGTAACATATGTCATAATAATGCTAAATAAATTTTGGCAGCGCTCATAAAATTCTTGTGGCGTACTATGGCCTTGAGTTAATAAAGAAAGGTCATTATAAAGGGCTGTTTCGTCACGTTGATCTGCAAAATTATTTATTAAGGCGGTACGAATGCCATTCCAGTCCGTCGGGATACCATTAGAATTTATAAGTCTCGCGGCATTGCCGGTAACTTTATTTAAAATACCGTTAAGCAAGGATTGGTTCTCTAACTCATTTCCCGGAGTGGGTTTTAAAAATCTCTTCACTAACTCATCGCATAAACTTATAAACCTAGTTAATATGTTAGGGTTCCCATCAAATTCTGGGACTAATCTAAGGGCCTTGAAAATAGCGTCAATCGGGTCCTTTTGGGCCATTGCGCTAGTTTCCTCCTCTATAGTACTTAAGTCTCTATTTAAATCTAACCTACTTTGCCTATCGTCCCTAGTAGGGGTACGAGGACTAGATTGCCTGGGATGAAAAATTTTGAAGGGTTAACGTAAGACTGGAATGGAATTAAATTATAAGGAAGCAACACAAGAGCGATTCAAGTGTACTCACAGTTTCATATCTTGGTATTTCTGAGTCGGCATCGATGTCTGGATGCACCGGCTACAGCTTACCGTGGTTCGGGATACTCGACGGAGGCTTGAGAGCACACGCAGCGGCTATGCGGAGCCGACAGGATCGATACGAGAGTCCTTATACGCGCCGCGCACTGCTTCGAGTATCCTACCGACTGCGCCAATTACGAAAGCTGCAGACGGAGGACTTAAAAAAAACCAAAATTATTTATAACTAATTTATTAAAAGGTAAAAATTACAATTAGGTATTAAGTCTACAATAACGACTACGTTCGGCGATCGATACGTAAGTGGCGTTGCTCAATGTCCGATGCGATGGCCCGATGGTCGTCACGTTGTGCGGAGTCAGCGCCTCGTGTCCGATGGCTGATGCAATCCGTGTTTGGTGCAATTTAGGTAAACGCATAGTCAGCTATTGCCTAACTGTACCATGGTATAACATGTATGAGAAGATGTATGAATGTTTTAGATGCAAAAGAACACAAGAATAGGCTATTTGACTGATTATTTTTTATCGTCTTATGCAAATGTTTACCATAAATAGAACCCATCAACGAAAACAAAATTAAAATCCGCTCAAAAATAAGGAAGTTACAAGCATTTTAATTTTATGCTAGACAGAGAACGCACTGTACTTGTTTATGACCTAACAAACCAATACGCCATACAAATCCTATACTAACACTCATTTGGGGGAAAGGGACAAAGCATCCTCTCTCAATCCCCACCAAAAATTTTAAATGCTCATATCTTTGAACTTCATTAACCGATTTAAATTATTTTTTCAGAATACGATTTGTATTTCATTTCATTTTTCACTCAGCTTGGTATTTTTAATTATTCAAACATTAGTCAAATACCCTATTGTAGCAAGTGGTCTATAGTTTCTACATACCCCTGTGGTAGAAACGCGTGTATATGTATGAATGTATACTGTACAGCTTAAAAAAATATATGTCAATGTCTTATATTCGCGTAATTGTCTGAAATCAGTAGATATCAAAATATATTTTCAACCAGTTGATTGTCTACTGCTGAAGTCGCTACATTTGAGTCGTGAAGATGTGATCAATAGCGTCGCATTATTGTAAATTAGTCTGGACACGTTGCTGTGTATCTAACCGGGACAGACGTCCATTATGCTACTGAGACGGTCGCATAATACGGACGAGATAGCAGAGGTCAGAGATGCTCAACTATTGTGGATCCAATTTAATTTGAAGATAATTTCTGAAACATTTAAAATTTAACTTTAAAAATATTACTTAACATAGCATCACGCCTGTATTCTCCGATGGGTTGGGTAGAGCCCTACCTACTTACACACCCACAGTTTGCTGATATGTTTAAGTCCAATATGATAGGGGGCGAGCCTTTTGCTTTTATCTGGACATTAATTCCAAAAGTAATAAAAGGTAAAGTAAAAAAAAAAAAAGTTTTTCTATGAAATTCTCAGTAGCAGCTCGGAGTCTGGATTTGTGCCCGGTTAATGGCAATAGGCTCGCCCCCTATTACATGGGACCTAAACATACCGGCGAACTGTGGGTGTACATTAGTACGCCTCTGCCCAACCCTTCGGGGAATACAGGCGTGATGGTATGTAATTCCAAAAGTCGTTGTTTTTCTATAAAATTCGCACTCCTCTGTCTAACCCTTCGGGAAATACAGGCGTGATGGTATGTATGTACATCAAAGAAGGTTAACAAACAATATTTCGTATTAGAAATAAGACACGTAACTCGCAGGTCCGTCTGATTACAAGCGAATTACGATCACTATCTAATTGAAACAAAGTGCCCCACGTTGTAATTAGTAGCGATATGTTACGGCATATCTATCTGGGACAGGCTACTATTATGTTTGTTGAGACTATCACAATGCTCGATAATATGAACGGGATTGTAGTCACTGGTTCTCAACTGTGCGGCCTAATATAATATTGGAAAAGAAAAGACATTTTGCTCTTTCATTTCATCTGCACACATTTCACATTTTATCAAACATGTTACATTTAATTTTCATATTTTTTGCGCATTGTGTATTGTAACCGTGGGGGTCAGTCTTAGGCCACAGATGTAATGACGCGATACAAATGTGCCCTCGGAAGAACTCTTGGGCACATAAATTTGACTGATTTTATCAATCAACCATAATAATTTCTAGGTTTTAAATAATTTTACGGGCTTTGGCTCGATTTTACTTTCAAATTTTCGAATGTAAAGCCAAGTTAACTAAGGAATTATCACATACTAACTTTTAACCGTGGCTCAGTTAGCTAAGTGACGTATGTTTAGGTGTCGAGTTAGCACTCGTTAAACTTGCAGCTGTAAAGTTCAGTTAAACTTGTTACCTTTACGTAACGTGGCGTAAGTTAGCGATGTGAGTTTCGTCTGATAATGTGTTATCGTTAAATTGTTCACGTATTTGAGAATTATGTAAGCTCTGAAAACAAATGTGATTCTTGTCTTTTGTGCACATTACCTGTACTTATCTTACTCTAATATAGTCTTCTGCATCATCATCATTATCTGCAGTCCGCTTCTCCTTTGTTGTCCTAATCTCTACGCATCCCTTTTTACCGTGGGAGGGCCATGCTTCGGCACGAATGGGCCGGCTCGACCGGAGTGATACCACGGCCTCATAGAAAACCGGCGTGAAACAACGCTTAGGTACGTTGTGTTTCGCCGAGTGAGTGAGGATACCGGACGCCCAATCCCCTTTTAAAAGGCCGGCAACGCACTTGTGGCTCTTCTGGTGTTGCGGGTGTCCATGGGCGGCGGTAATCGCTTACCATCAGGCGATCCGTGTGCTCGTTTGGAAAGAAATCCCATATCCCATAAAAAAAAACCTTCGGCACCATTCTCATACATTCTTTCCATCTCGACGCTGGTTATTTTTTATACATATATTATGGAATAAAATAAATAAATTGTAATTACCAAATATGTAGATACTATACTTTATATGACAAAACATAAGCCCTTCTCCTCTCTCCTACATTGCCGTGCCCGACGGGGTCCACGATTGATACTTTTCTATTTATTAATTAACACCTGTTAACACTGTGGAGTGCAATAAACGAATTGAGTATTGAATAACTATTATTGAATCAAACATTTACGTTCATAAAAACTCCTATTTACATATTAGGTATATTTAATACGTTTTCTCTAAGCAGAACGCATTTTTAATAAAAAAATAACGTGATATAAAAGACTTACCCAGAAGACCAGCAGCTATAACATACAATACAATCTGTATTTTGTCTCTTTCTAATAAAACCAAACATTAACGTTTAATTTACTTAGCAGCACTGATGAATAAAGTTTGGCTAACATTGTAGCAGTGGGGTTAAACTTTGATAGTAAACTGGATACTGTGAATGAACGCAGTTATTTTTGAAGTTCACACGTTCAACAGTCCACACGATAAACATTTAAGTTTAACTGTAGCAGTAAACGTGCTATAACATATTATGTCGCTATTGAATTTTGATAAAGCAAAGATGTTATTAATCTGTTCTATGGGGTCTAGCTGTCGCAGGCGATTTCATTCGCATCCCAAAGGACTTTTAAATACAAAAGATAGTCTATGTCCTTTTTGGGGTCTCAAAATATCTCCATACCAAACTTAATTTAAATTAGTTCAGTGGATAAAGCGTTATAAGGTTACAGACAGACAACTTACTTTCGTATTTATAATATTAGTAAGTAGTATGTATTATCTTAACAGCCTAGTTGGTTCCGATACAGGGCTAATGCTTTCTATTTTGGAAAATCCTCATAAAACTTCTGCCACTTGACGGACTTGTGACGACTAAAAACTACATTTACTTTCCTTTGCCATAAAGTCACTGCCATGGGATTCGCGTCATTCGTCATGACCGTGGCAGACTGCAGTCCAGCATTCGCAGGACCCCCTCAAATTGGTGGCCTTACCTCATGTCCTATTCAAACGTGCACATGTGCCATCTCTATGAATTGAAGTATATATAAATTTCACCTTGCTGCCAAAACTTGGCACATATAATTTGAGAAACACTGTCCTCAGTACAATAGAAGAGGCGGGCGTCGATACGGTACGACCGTACGACAGTTAGGACAACGATCGAGAATAATCGAGATCAACACCTGAGCGGATTCGATCTTGTGCGAGTTTGAGATAATGGGTATACGGAGAGATGACAGAATTAATCATATTTATCACAACACTTTCTCTACTTATCATAAGTTTATCGATGCAGCTGAATATCAGTATTTTAAACGAAGCGACCGACTAATTTCTGCGGTATATCACGAGGATTGACTGATTGGCTTCTGACTTTTACTTGCACTAATTGTCCTAGGTGTTCTATGATAACGAGGACCAACGATTTTACTTGCTTTCCAAGGCACGAAGGGGTCTCGATGTGTTGAGAATAGCTACACACTAACCACAGCAAGCGCAGTTTAATCAAGTAGATTGGTTGATCAGCTTAATGATTAGGCATGCTCAATCATTAGCAAATCGAAACATTAATGTAATAGTTAATAAGTATAGCAAATTCAACCTTATCTCAACATAATGCTCAAAGTAATGCTTCATATCTCTTCCGAGATAAAAACTACGCGCGTTCTACGAACCAACGCTGCCGTTTATCTCGGCAGAAATATGAGAATTAAGTTGTTGATATAAGGGCGAATTTCGTATATTGACATATAAATTAACGCTTCGACTCTGAATCGACCCTTACTTAGCCATGAGCCCCTCGTCTCGTACACAAACTGGCTAACAGAATTATGTCCTTAAGTATTTCGACGCTTATCTCACAGAAACGAACGACGCACTTAAAATCTATTAGCCGGAAAAAAATTAAGGGCAAAAAGGAAAAAGTTGGCCAAGATAATAATACTTTTGAAAGTTCATAGCCTTAATGTTAAGGGCAATTACAATGAATGGTTGAGGATTTTTTCCATGGACAAGGGTCGCGTTTTACTTTTTTAAATTATGGGTACAAGTATGAGTTTTTTAATTAGCATCAAGGTAATGATTTGGTAGGACCTCTCGCTCGGGGTCTGACTGGCTGGCGACCACCCTTACGTCGGAGTCTGTCGTAAAGCACCTTGGTGTGTGTTCCGACGTCTGCGCGTAAGAGCCAGTTCCCTCTCGGTTGAGGCGGCTCTGTCAGTCCGTAGGGGCGCTTAATGCTCGGCAACACATTAACAACTCCTCTGGTGTTGCAGGTGTCCATGGGCGGCGATGACTACTTACCATTAGGTGGCTCGTCTGCTCGTTTGCCGACAAAAAAAAATGTGTATATCTTAAATCGCAAAAATCTATATATAATCAATCCAAATAATTAATTAATCATTGCCGTATTTATGAAAGATGATCACTTGAGAATGGCTTGAGTTGGTATGCTGTTTCGGTAAGGCCAGTAGATGGCGTTGTGTGCATTGTCCGAACTCCTCTTAAGCTGCTGGTGTGATTTTGTTTTTTTTTTGTGTGAAAAAGTGTGTCCTTGGGTGGTTTAGATTCACAATTTGAACTGATAGGTAGCACCGCAATCGGGTTCTACGATTTTTTTTATTTACAGTTCAAGACAAATTTTGCCGGGCCAGCTAGAAACTACATAAATCAATATTAAAATTTAACAACATCATAAAACAATATTTTTCATACGGTACGCAAATTCTTAAAAGAAATTGCACTTTTTTAGTGCCTCATAAAATACATTTTTTTTTACTTTAGCTGTTAAATATAATAATTAATAAACGGATGTCATAAAAAATTGTACCTAGTAATAATTCTATTTAACGAGCTGTCGTTTAAATTTTATGCAATTTTAATTTTTCTCCACTTTGCACCAGTTTTGTTTTATGAGAAATTTTATTTTTTATTTGTTTTAAAGTGTCGCGTCTCATTTTTATGCGTCACTTTATTTTGGCCTGGTTTGTTTTTGTTACCCAAATATAATAATTTTGATTTAGTACCATCATGCCTGTATTCTCCGTAAGGTTAGGCAGAGATGTACTAAAAGCTACAATTCGACATGTTTTTTTTAAATAATAAAGCTTACTAGCAATGTGGGTCGCACATTACTAGTATTTTTGTTAACCTCTCGTGCTAAGCTAAATGCTTGTGTTACGAGTGGGTTCACGTCGGTAGTGCAATTGGTGGGTTTCGAACCAACAACTACATTATCGCAAATCCGACGCCCTAGCCATTAGGCTACCGCCGCTTAACTGGTAGCGCTTCGCTTCTTTAGTCCCATGTAATGAGATTCGAACCTATTATTACCATTTATCGGCCACAAATCCAAACTGCTCGACCTGGGTATCGGAACCAGAACCTTTAGTGTAGACTGGTCGACCAATGACGCAATTTTTTTTAAATATAATATTCTCACATAGTCCACAATATACAGACTCAATAAATTCTGATAAATTAAACAAAATCCCATTAAAATTATCGCTCCCAATAGCTTAATAAACTGCAAACCCGTTTAAACACAGCGTGTTCACAATTCGCATATAATTCATCGCTAAGCTGTGTTAATTCACCGATATAGATAATCGTTTCCAAATTGCGAACATCCTTTGTTAATGGGGTTTGTGATTTAAGTTGGTGTATGTGTTTAAATTTTTGAGATCACCAAATATTTGAAAATCTATACTACATTAGGGTTTCCGATTTCTCAACAATTTTTTTGCTCAGGACTCGAGAATTCTCGACCCATATTTCCCGGAAATTCCAAAAAAAACGCAGAGGTGAGACACAGATATGTAGATTTTTTTATGCTAAATCTAAATGCGGCAACAGAATATTTCTTGGACGTTACAATTTGAAGATATACGAGTCTCAAAGTGCTAAAAACACTGTTTTTAGCGATATTTGAAGTAATTTTTCGAAGAGAGTAAATTTTTATGGTCATTTCTAACTAAAGCATCCTTTAGTATTACTCTTGTCCTTTCAAATCTATTTTAGTTTGCTTCGCTCCCGAATCTTTTTTTCTCAAGGTATAATATTATTTTCATATTGTAATTCGTTAGTACTAAAATTCAAAATATAACACACATAACATACCATCACGCCTGTATTCCCTGAAGGGTTAGGCAGAGGCGTACTAATGTACACCCACAGTTCGCCGGTATATTTAGTTCCCATGTAATAGGGGGCGAGCCTATTGCCATTAACCGGGCACACATCCAGACTCCGAGCTGCTACTGAGTATTACATAGAAAAACCCAATATCACTTTACTCGACCTGGGGATCGAACCCAAAACCTCTAGCGTAGCAGTCGCACTTGGAACCACTAGACTAATGAGGCAGTCATTCAAAATATAATACAGGTAATATCGATCTAAAAATTTATATCTTGAGATAAAAACAGCGTCACAGCACGTGGCACAGAAGCCGATCGCTGAGACGCCAGACGTGTCGTCTTTGGTCGCGACTTCCTGGTCATTATTCAAATTTCATTCCTTGATTACCACAAAAAGCATACCTTTTTTATAGGGTGGTAGTCCTCAGAGACTTCCGCTGCCCGGGGAAGGCGACAGGGCATGTCGGTCTCCACCCAGACTGGGTGACCTACCAACTAAAACCACACGGGCGTTTCACCTTGGCATTTTTGCCGGGGTTACGGAAGAGAGGTATCATTCCTTGCGACACAGAAAGCATCGCTTACCCAACCCTTGAGAACATTAATTCCACGACCTAATTTGTTTGTTTGCACTTTAAATTGTGTTACAAGAAAAATATCGCCTCAACGTGACAACAAAGAAATGTGCTTAATTAAACAAGCCGGTATAAATACGGGAGGGATCGCTGCGGCTAGAAGACTTTCGTTAATGAGAGGGATTGAGTGAAGAGAGGAAGAGAATAGGAAAGAATAAAATGAGGTACCATTTTTTTTTCATTCATGATAGGCTTACGCTTGACTGCCAGTTCGTCTGATATTAAGTGATACTGAACCAGAACCAGAACCTTTAGTGTAGACTGGTCGACTAATGACGCAGTTTTTTTTAATATAATATTCTCACATAGTCCACAATGTACAGACTCAATAAATTCTGATAAATTAAACAAAATCCCATTAAAATTATCGCTCCCAATAGCTTAATAAACTGCAAACCCGTTTAAACACAGCGTGTTCACAATTCGCATATAATTCATCGCTAAGCTGTGTTAATTCACCGATCTATGATGGAGTGCGCTTGCCTAGAAGAAACCGATTCACTCGTGATTTAAAGATACCGAGATTGGGTTTTTGGAATGGGCACCATGAATCGATGTCGCTTTTTCGTGCTTTTGGTCGTCCATAGAAAGGGCAAGGGGGAATAAGATCGTGGAGATCTGATGCACACTCTCCGAAATGTATATATACACCAAAACTGAACATAACTACCCATCAAGGGTTAGGCAGAGGTGTACTAATTACTAATTTAAACCTACAGTTCGCAGTAATAGGCTAGGTACTGGTATCAAAACAATAAACCCAATAACACTGTTCAAGCTTTTTTTTATTCGTGATAGGCTTACGCTTGACCGCTAGTTTATTAACCTGGCAATCAAATCAAGAACCTCTAACAGTCGCGCTTAGGACTTGTAATTTTGGCAAATACCAATTTGCACATTAAAAATGGCGACTCTTCAAAATGGCGACCGACCTACTTGAATGCAATTCGGGAATTATAGCAATTAATGACAAAAAGCTTTAACACTACCATTTGAACAATTACCTGTTTTATTGGTATTTTGTTTAATAAACTTGAATTGCTGTGCGGTGAAATAAAATTGGATTTTACCGAAATTGAATTTTGCATTTTCGGAATTCGTAAATTGGCCGTTTTCATTCGCCACAATTAACTAGACTGTAGATAGTTGCCGCAAATATATCAAAATAGATTTCACTACGCTTTTTCTGCAGATTACAAAAAAAGGAGAAATTTGAGTCTGACTCACGCTAAGAGGCTTCCATACAAACGTTGGACGATCGCAGTTTATAGTCGTGGCAAATGTCGCGAATCCCGCGGGCGTGACTTTAGAGCAAGGGAAGACAAATGCGGTTTTGAGCTTCAACTCACATTGGTGCAGAGTCGAAACGTCGCGTCGCGTCCTGCTTTTCAACTAAAACGCGTGGCGCCGCGCGACGACGCTTGCCTTAGCGCGCCCGCATCACCAGCTCAGAGACTATTGAACATTCGGGAAATTCGTTTGACTGCGCGCGAATAACGCAAGGTATCCCGAAATTCCATATTGCATAACACAAATTTGTACCTTAATAATGGGATAATAAAGATGAATGTGCTATAGGCGCAAAACATGATGCGTGTGCGACGACGCAGTGTGTGCCTTAGTCGGTGCGACTCCCATATACCGTCGCCGCCAGTAGAAGACCCATGAGTATTCTCCATACACTTCTAAACTACGAGAAGTGGGCCCACGTTACGTCTATAAATAAAATGACCTTTCCACAAACCGCTGATTAAATTTAACGCCTGTTATCTTCTGATTGAACGCCTGTTATCTGTTATTAATCAGCTAAATTTAGATTTAGACGTAACGAGCAAATATTCAAAACCTACCATATACTACCATTCCATATACCATATACTGTAGGCGAAAGCCGAGCCGAGGTGGGGAAAAAAAATGTGTTGATTTTTCGCTAACAGCTCTACCCTTGAACCACAAATAAAGCATTATATAGCAAATAGTAAGAAAGCAATTAGTTAGCGACAGCACTGTAAATAACCGAGACCTCTAAATAAACAACTTGGCATCTACCATTACTTAAATATCGACAATGTAAACGTACCTGGTTTTATTGTATCGCTCATTTTCTTGAGCTTGGAATTGTAAGAACGGTAAGACATTGCTGTGTTATATTGTACTACAGTTCCCTCGCGCAGCTTCGCCTGCGTACTTATGTAATTTTCGTTCCTAAAATATACTGTGCCCACTGTACCTACACCATGGAGGTTTCATATCATAAAATGTGTTATGTCTAATTTATATGGAAGAAAACAATTGTCCAAATGTCAACAGCGAATGACAGCTGTACATAATCTTGACTATGTCATCGTTTATTAAATATGGTGTGTGTCTACGTCAAACGCATGGAAGTGTGTGCGGACTTTCTTAGTGCTCGTCGACAGTGCAAAAGGAACCAGCATGCAAACTTTCAGGGATCTAGCTCCTGTAGGTTCGGCTGTGTGTTGATGCGTCACTGAGTCAGTCAGACAGTCAGATTCTTCTTTTATATACAACTATATGGAAGATTAAAATTTAAGGGTCCGGCGGAGCGTGAATTGCCCACAAAAACGTAATACCAAAATAAATCGTAATCCACACAATATTCTATCAAATTATGTTATTAAATATTCGAATTAAGATACCCTTAATCTAGGTCCCTACGGTACTATTTCGTCTGCTACTACTTAACTGGAAATAAAAGACTGGAAAATCGTTCCAAACTTGATAAAGTTATTAAAAATTGCATTAGCTTACATTTATTTCCAGTGAAGTATTTTGTATGGAATGGTAACGTAGGAACCTAGATTAACGGTATCGGAATCAGAATAATAACAGAATTTGATTAAATTGTGTTTGAATTACGATTTATTTCGGTATTACGTTTGTAAGAGAAATTCGGTCCGCCGGACTCTTAATCTATTAACACAGAATAAATGACATTCGCAGTAGCACCTCGTAGTCTAAATTTAGGACCAGTTCAATTAATGAGAATAAGGCTTGCCGGGTCATACATGTAACCTAAAGATATCGAAGCACTGTGGGTGTCTTTTAGTACGTCCTTGCCTAACCCTTCGGAGAATACAGGCGTGATCGTATAAAGTTTTGTTTTAAAATAATCGATTAAATTATTCTAATCTAAACAACTTGCAGATTATAAATTGTGTCACAAACTCATTAAATTAATAGGGCTGCCTCATTAGTCTAGTGGTCCCAAGTGCGACTGCTACACTCGAGGTCCTGGGTTCGATCCCCAGGTCGAGCAGTGTTATTGGGTTTTTCTATGAAATTCTCATTAGCAGCTCGGAGTTTAATGGCTCGCCCCCTATAACATGGGACCTAAACATACCGGCGAACTGTGGGTGTATATTAAGTACACCTCTGCCTAACCCTTCGGGGAATACAGGCGTGATGGTATGTTATATTAATATTAGCTATGTGTGAGTTAGTCGTTAATAACATCAGTAATGTGTCTACGAAGTAACCATTAGCGTACCGTCTCCTTGACTACACAGGATTTTTGGATTGTTGCCACGAATTAAGCGAATTATAGGCTAACAACACTACGGACAGCAAAGACTATAGTCTAGTAGTATTTATTTTGATTCAATTTTTTTTTTGTTTAAATGGTTAATTGATATAGAGTGTTCTTAGCTATGATTTAAAGCTCTTTTCTTGAAGAACTGAAAGAGAAGGGCAAAAGAAGAGAAATAATTAATAGACATTAAACTAGATTGGCCCAGTATTCCGCTACGCGCACGGCATTTTCTGTAGCGGCCATTAAGTCTTTATGAGTGCTGGTGTCGGGGTACGCTGGGGATGATAGCATATGGGTCATATCTTCCACTGCACCACACCTATACAATTAGTGCCACTGGCGAATCCCCACGGGACATGTTAACTTTGCTCCGGCCGACCTCTGTACGAAGTCTGTTGAGAGACTTCCAGGTAGCCCAGGAAAGACCCATGTCCCGGAGGGAGCTCTTTTCTGGTTCATGAAGGGATGTGAGCAACTTCGACAGGTCTGATCGATTTGAAATTTGGTATCCTGTTACTTCAGTGACTTTGCAAGAATATAGTAACCACGTCTTGATGCTGCGGGGGTATTTAAATTTTAAATTTGAATGTGCGTAGGAATATTATAAAATACACAAGATTGAAATAAAACTACTTTTTACGGATTTTATCGCGTTGTATTGATATTATTTGATTCCCGACGTTTCGGATCCTTTACAGCATCCATGGTCACGGGTAGACTGAGGTGTTGGACGTCTTAATGTTAGAATTACTAACAGCTACCTTACATTTTTGTTAATTATTGGCGATCCGATTCACGCAGCACGAGCTCAACGTGTCCTTTGGTCTTGCAGTTTTAAAAAATAATATTAATACAACGCGATAAAATCCGTAAAAAGTAGTTTTATTTCAATGTATAATATTCGCGTATAAAAGTGTATATTAAGTGTCAGAATCCAGCAAATACACATGTATGTTATACACATGATGTTATATGGACATTACATAGTTTTTAAAACATATGACTAGCTTCTGCCTGCGACTTTGTTTGCGTCGACTTCAGAATTGGTTCCGACCTAGATTAAAAATCTATGTATTATTCCAGGCTATAATCCATATCTGTTCAGCCGTTCCAGCGTGAAAGAGTAACAAACATCCATACATCCTCACAAAGTTTCACATTTATAATATTAAGTAGGATTTTTTTGCTATTAATATTAGATATTGCCGGCAGTTTCACTCACGTCCGAAAAAGATTAATATACATAAGTCCGATTCTAGGCAGCGTATCAAGATGAAACGTAACAGATTTTAAATTAGACCTCTAGCAATACATCGGTGAAAACTGCATTCAATTCCATGAAGTAGTTTTTGCATAATGCGCGTACAAACAAACAGACAGACAGACAAAAATTTAAATAATATTATTTTGGCTTCTGTTGCTCTAATTTCAATTTCAAAGCAAAAGGCTTTGTTTCTCTAATAAAGACCCCCATATTCGTTTTTCTTTAATATCTATAATGTACAGACATCGGCCTATTACAATTTTATTATAAGTATAGATGATAGAAATATTTTCTCAGAAAGAGATTTTTAACCTCTGCAGTCGAAATGCGACTCGCTTTTTTCATAACCCCTCCGACTCGCAAGTGGGAATTCTTAACAACGTTCGTCGTTATCACATGCCTGTAGGCTAGGGGGTTACAGACACTCACCTGACGTTATCTAGCTGCTTAATTCAAATTCAATTCAAATTCAAAATGTTTTTATTTCAAATAAGCTTTTACAAGCATTTATGAAACGTTAATGAGTCTAGGTACACGGATCCAAAAAAGTTGATCCTGTGGAGAAGAATCCGGCAAGAAAGTCCATGGACACTCTTTTTAAAATAATTTGTATTACAATCTTCAAGTAGGTACAATAATGCAATAACAGGATGTGCTGACATTGATTTAATGACCAAGTTGGACCAAAGTCGATAATAGAAAAACAAAGTTCTCAGTATTCGTGTATAAAAAGTTAATAAACTAATGATGGGGTTGCTCACGGATTTATTTAAATAATGTTAAGAAATGATTAGTACTACGTTCTGTGCGTTGGTTTCTATGGTAGCCTATTCCCTATTACGGTAAAAAATCTAAGATATTGTGTTGACGTTGAACGTCACTTGTTGACGTTATTAAAGACGTTGTGTTTCGCCGAGTGAGTGAGGTTACCGGAGGCCCAATCCCCTTTTAAAAGGCGGACAACGCACTCGTGACTCCTATGGTGTTGCGGATGTCCATGGGCGGCGGTAATCGCTTACCATCAGGCGATGGAAAGTTTGAAAATTCTCATATAAATAAATAAATACCCTTCGAAGTTTCCGTCTTACTTACATACGTACCATCACGCCTGTATTTTCCGAAAGGTTAGGCAGAGGCGTACAAATGTACGCCCACGAGGGAATCGAGGACCTCTAGCGTAGCAGTCGCGCTCAGGCTCACTAGGCTAACGGGGCAGTTCAGTCTCCGTTTTATTTGATCGTAATTCTCGATAGTGGGTGTAAATAGCGGTGTAATGATGATTTATCGTTAACACGCTAGTCCGGAGATCCATTAATGGTAAGTACACGTAATTATGATATAGGAGTATACGCTCGTCGATAGGGTAGTTTAAGTCGGTCCACTGTTTTTTAGTTAATTAGAAGACTGAAAGATGATGCAGTGCCCCTATTTAAAAAAAAAAACGTTTCCCCACTAGGAATTTCTCCTGTATGGTGGGTGCGTTTACAAACACAAATTCTCACACACAAACGCCCAGACCCGGAACAACTACCTGTAGATCATACAAATATTTGCTCCGTGTGGGGATCGAACCCACAACATGTGGCGCAGAAACTGATCGCTCAACCGCTACGCCAATCGTGTCGTCAAATTGAAAAGAATATTTATGTATTTATAACTTTTAAGAAGACTATCAGCTAATTCACTCGAAATAACAAGTAAGTAGCAACTTATAGCTATTAACATATATTTTATATATGGCAAACGCATATAAGGATTCCACTAGAAACATCTTTAAAGCTAGGGTGTTTTTTGGATTTGAGCGATGTAATGACCTTAATCTGTTTTTTTTTTTGCTATTTCCCCAAATGTTGTCAAAACATTTTGAGCCATGTTATTATATAGGTACACGTATGTTTACAAAATGTCTCGTTGGTCTAGTGGTCACAAGCGCGACTGTTACGCTGCTCCTGGGTTCCATGCCCAGGTCGAGCAAAGTTTTATTGGGTTTTTTATCTCAGTAGCAGCCTCCGCAGACTCCTAGTTTGGATTTGTACCCATTTGTTTGGTTAATGGCAACAGGCTCACCACCTATTAAATGGGCCATAAACATACCAACGAACTGTGGGTGTACATAAGTACACCTCTGCCTAACCCTTCGAGGAATACAGGCGTGATAGTACTATGGCATGTTAACAAAATAAACCGATTGATTTTTATTCGATAGCATATACCTACCTACTGCCGTGATGTCGGGTATGAAGATTGAAGTAATTTTTTTTTCAAATACTAATTTTTGTCTGTTTCTTACAGGTAAGTTCCAGTTGAGCATTTTAATTCTTAAGTTAGAAGCAGGGTAAGTTATCAGCTCGCGAGCGTCTTCGAGCAGGAAGAAGTATATGTACAAGTATATATATATAAGGTTAGTGTATATAAAGGGTTAAATTACAAAGCCGGCCAAATTTTCAAATTAAGATATTATGATCAAACCGAAAGTACATTTTAAAATTATTGTCAAATTAACACAATAATATATTGTAAAACTGACTGCCTCATTAGTCTAGTGGTCCCAAGTGCGACTGCTACATTAGAGGTCCTGGGTTCGATCCCCAGGTCGAGCAAAGTGTTATTGGGTTTTTCTATGAAATTCTCAGTAGCAGTTCGGAGTCTGGATTTGTGCCCGGTTAATGGCTATAGGCTCGCCCCCTATATCATGGGACTTAAACATACCGGCGAACTGTGGGTGTACATTAAGTACGCCTCTGCCTAACCCTTCAGGGAATACAGGCGTGATGGTATGTTATATATTGTAAAAACATTCATTTTAAAATGTTTGAAAAAATCTAAATTAATAATTATTGCGGATTTGTGGTTGTGTGCATGCGCCGTAGAACTTACGTATAAATGTTTGCGTTCTAGGTTATTGAACTGAATTGTGTAGTGTTAACTATGTCCACGCATTCTGTACTTTACAGGAGGATAGGAATAAAATATATATATAATATATAATAAAATAAAATAACTTTTTTTATTTCGTAGCTCGAAAATATCATCGACTCTGGACAGCCTCTGTAAATTTGGCCGGTCAATGAAAAATAAGCCTGTATTTTTTCTATATATATAAAAGAAAAAGCTGACTGACGCCTTACTGACTGTCGTATCAACGTACAGCCGAAATTGCTGGAGCTAGAGCCCTGAAGGTTTGTAAGCTGGTTCCTTTTGCACTGTAGGCGAGCACTAAGAAAGGACTTTTGGAAATTCAACCCCTAAGGTGGTGAAAAGGGGGGTGAAAGTTTGTACAAAAGTACACACACTACCTTGCATTTAACACACAAACATCGTCAAGATATGAACAGCTGTTATTCGCTGTTGACACTGCCTAATATTTTCTTCCTTATAAAGGAGACTTAAGAGTCCGGCGGATCGAACTTCTCTTACAAACGTAATACCGAAATAAATCGTAATTCAAACACAATTTAATCAAACTGTGTTATTATTCGGATTCCGGTACCGTTAAACTAGTTCTTACGTTACCATTTCGTCCGAAATACTCCACTGGAAATAAATGTAAGCGAATGCAATTTTTGATAACTTTACCGAGTTTGGAACAATTTTTCGGTCTTTTATTTCCAGTGAAGTAGTAGTAGACGAAATAGTATCGTAGAAACCTAGATTAACGGTGTCCAAATCCGAATAATAACATAATTTGATAGAATATTGTCTGGGTTACGATTTATTTCGGTATTACGTTTTTGTGGACAATTCAAGCTCCGCCGGACCCTTAACACATTTTATGATGTGAGACCTCCATGGTGTAGGTACAGTGGCATTATATATACACGGGATTTCTAGTACTGGTATATATATGAAGGTTTATATTTTCTATCTCATGCACCTTACTACACATCCATGGCTCCCGTGTGTCCATGTATAGCTAAACACAGGATATTTAATTTTAAATACTTGAAGCTGCGCGACTCACGTTTTAATTACGACCTACCGATAAATTATGAGGGCGTGCCTGAGGGTGTTTAATATTCTTAATATAGCTTAATTTTTGTTTGTAAGATTATTTAGTACGTCCCTAGATAGATATGTAGATGGATTAGATATTCTTTATTTTACACCATAAGGACATTTTCTAATAGCAATTCCAAACAAACAATCATTGGATAGACAAAAATATAGAAAAAATACAGATAACGGGCACTCGAAAGTGTACACAATAAATAAGTTTAACATAACATAATCAACCCATTATACTGTCCTACTGCTGGGCACGGGTCTCCTCTCAGAATGAGAGGGATTAGGCTATAGTCCACCACGCTGGCCTAGTGCGGGTTGGCAGACTTCACACGCCATCGAGAAAATCTCTCAGGCATGCAGGTTTCCTCACGATGTTTTCCTTCACCGTTTAAGCGCGTGATAATTAACCATTTTATACGCACATGACTTCGAAAAGTCAGAGGTGCGCGCCTTGGGTTCGAAATCGAGACCTTTGACTTGGCAGTCCAACGGTCATACCACTAGGCTATCACTGTTGCAAAATAAATTATTCTTAATAAATAAGTTTATTAAGAATAATTTATTTACTAACTACAACATATAAATAAACACTCGCTAGCTGTTGCCCGTAACTTCACTTGCCTCCCAAAAGCATTTAATCGATCTACAAATATTTAAAATATGCTATACGGACAAACAAATAATATGTTATCATCATACTAATACGAACTGGCGATGTAACTATTTGTAGGAGATATTTAAGAAAAAAAAAATTGGGGTCTTTATAAGAATAATAGAAGCCAAAACATCTTTAGAATATTTGTTTGTCTGTCTATCTGTATTTTTGTAGGTGCATCACGCAAAAATTACTGCACTGAAATTGGATGCGATTTTCACAGTTGGGCTTCTGGAGTTAGCTCCAGAAATACCGCTAACGCTAACAAGCCGCTTGAAGCGGCGGTAGCCTAATGGCTAGGGCGTTGGACTTCGAGACCCACCCATTGCACTACCGACGTGAACCAATTCGTAACACAAGCATTTAGCTTAGTACAAGGGGTTAATAACAATACTAGTAATGAGCGACCCACATTACTAGTAAGTTAAAAAAAAAACTGGTGCATGTTTGATCTTGATATTCCGTCTAACGAGTTCTAAGTCTGTAAATCCGTGGGCAACAGTTAGTTAACGATATTATAATGAAATCAAACTATTCCTTACAAGTGATCTAATAAATTTAATCAAGTATCAAGATCTCTTCCGACACAATAAACATGCAACTATATTATTTCCTTTCTTCCCGATCACAGACTTAAAACATGAAGCTATACGTAGACTGGTCCCAATATCGGCAGCTTGTTAAAACTTGCTCACAAACTTTATGTCTGATTGGAGATACGAACTTAGAATAATTTACCTTTTCATCGATCCATTGGTTCGGATACACCGTATATCTTTGTAGGGAAATTGGAAGAATTCATTTGTTCCAAATTACTGTTTAAATTACTGATAGGTTCGGCGGTTTGAATTGATTGCTTAAAGGTTATTTGCACGAAAAAATACTATTTTTATGCTGTTTGTAAGTAATAGTGTATTGGTTGAAACGAATTGGTTCTGGTTCGAATTCGAAACTGACTTAACTTTATTTTAGTGAATTCAATCGCGGGCAGGTTCCGAACCTACGTCTTCTTGTTGGATACACCAGACGCTCTGACCTCTAAGTCACCGCGAACCCTATCCGTCTGATTGAAATTTGCCTTCACATTCCGAATTTACGTCATAAAGTGACGCTGACTTAACTTTTAATCATGCCTCAAAAATATTTGTTATAAATACTAAAATCGACTGAAAAACGTTTCAGAATTCAAAATGTACAGGGCTTCTTGAATTTCTAAAAGCATTTTTAAAACAATAGCTTTATAAAAATAACGCCAATGTCCGGTGCGGCCTGTCCGATTTGACAGCTGTCAAGTGTCAAGTTTGACATGCGTCACCTGAGAGCGATGGATGAGGATGCGGACAAAGTTAATTATAGCGTGCTACGCTTCTGAGATGTTTGATACTTTGAAGATTTTTTTCTGGTAGCTATTTAAACTTTGGTTTATTTTTAATAGATTTTACTAGTCATATTTCTAAAGGGCTTTTGCGGATCGCATCAGCGAAAGCAGTGTCAATGTTTAAGACATTGTATATATGTCGTGGGCCGATCGTTTAACCGGGCGGATCGAGATTAGTCTGGGCAGATCATGATGTGCTAGCATTTCGTGATAGGGCCGATTATTTAATGATGTGCCTAACCTAATCTGCTTGTGTATAAGTATGTACAATGGCTACAATTCGGTTCTGGTACACATATTGTGTGGTCACAGTTCTAACCTAACCTAACCAATATTTATATTTCGTTTATCCGGCGTATCGCGAAGTGCCCAGGCAGATCTCGATCGGCCCATTTCAAAGATCGGCCCATTTCAACGATCGGCCCACGACATGTAGATGTAAAATTTATATTTTCAATGGTGAAACGTATTTTCGTAACCGTTTTTGTGAAAAACCTCATCTGAAACTAAACACAATTTTCTTTTTAATAAACAGTTGAATTCATTCTAGGCCTCTTACATCTTATTTTCCGGTTCATAAATCGTAAAAGCTAAACAAAATGGGTTATTATGTCAGTGGAAAATTCGTTTTAAGGGTCCGGCGGAGCTTGTATTGCTCACAAAAACGTAATACCGAAATAAATCGTAATCCTCTGCAATATTCTATCAAATTATAATATTATTCGGATTTGGATACTGTTAATCTAGGTTCCTACGATACTATTTCGTCTACTACTACTTCACTGGAAATAAAAGACCGGAAAATCGTTCCAAACTTGGTAAAGTTATCAAAAATTGCATTCGCTTACATTTATTTCCAGTAAAGAATTTTGTATAAAATGGTAACGTAGGAACCTAGATTAACGGTATCGGCATCCGTATAATAACAGAATTTGATTAAATTGGGTTTGAACTACGATTTATTTCGGTATTACGTTTGTAAGAGAAATTCGGTCCGCCGGACTCATAAGTAAAATAATATAACCGTTCAATCTATTTTTGGTGGGCAAGACTGCTCCTGAGTTTTATTTTAGTGGCTCCCATTGTTTATATTCTGTCGATAAGTAATAGTATAATAATGAATCATTATTAAACCATATACTGTCCAACTGTTGTGCACGGGTGTCCTAAGAATAAGAGGGGTTAGGCTGTAATCCTAGTGCGGGTTGGCAGGCTTCACACGCTGTCGATAAAATACCCTCGGAATTCTCGTTTGCTGCCACTAAAACATATGAGCGATGAGGAGACAGTCTCTTCTTTTTAGGGTTCCGTACATCAAAAGGTAAAAATAAGATCATTCTCTTGTCCGTCTGTCTGTCCGTGTGTCCTCACAGATTTTCTCAGAAACGGGTGGACCTAGCAAGTTAAGATTTATGCCAGATACTGAGGTCTATAGTTCCTATTAGGTGTATAAAAATCATCAGGTCCTGAGTCAACACGATAAAAAGATACGGGCAAATCTTACAGCCAATTCTATTATGGCGGTATAATGCGTAGGTACGGAACCCTCGGCCCACGAGTTCGACTCGCACTTGTTTAAAAAGGTTAATGATTACTGAACCGAATAAAACCATCGTTCCATTTTGATATTAGGACTATTTATACGGCGGCGCCATGCCGATACGGAGGAGCGTTACGGCTCTAATAACTGTGAAATTGATCGACTTTGATGTTGCACAGTTTACACAGTTTTATATACACGTAGCGAGAGCATGGTTATATGAATATTTTGTAGTTTATAGGTACTTATTTTAGATCGCAGTTTCACTCGCGTTCCAAAAAGATTTGAAAGAAAGAAAGAAATAAGATTTATTTGACACAGTCAAGGCAATATTACAAAGGAAAAAAACAATTGAGAAAATTACTTATGCTAAAAATGTTGTTTTTTTATGGGATAGGGGGACAAACGAGCAGACGGGTCGCCTGATGGTAAGCGATTACCGCCGCCCATGGACACCCGCAACACCAGAGGAGTCACAAGTGCGTTGCCCGCCTTGGATTGAAAAGGGGATTGGGCCTCCGGTACCTCACTCACTCGACGAAACACAACGTAAGCGTTGTTTGACGCTGGTTTTCTGTGAGGCCGTGGTATCACTCCGGTCGAACCGGCCCATTCGTGCCGAAGCATGGCTCTCCTACGTTAAATTCATTTCAATCATTCATTATTTTTATGGTTTTAAAAGCGGTTTTACTTTTTGTTAAAAGTTATTTAAAGTTCGTGATATATTCCAGCTAACGCACGCATCTTAATTCCTTACTGCGTATGCGACACGCGACATCATAGTTTATTGGGTAATTATGTGTTTATAACCGTAAATTAAGTAATGTGTTAAACTCCGTTAATTAGTGGCGAGGAATTTAGTCATTTATTAAGAAGACCCCAGCTACAGAGACAGGGGTAATGAGTCAGTGAGTGTGTCACAATGTTCTAGATCAGGGGTGGGGGACCTTTATAGATTTACGTGCCAGTTTTGTATACGTAAATTTAAAATAAAATAAATACCCCGGGGCATCAAGAAATGGTTACCATATTCTTGATACCAAATTTCAAATCGATCAGACCTGTGGAAGTTGCTCATATTCCTTCATGAACCAGAAAGGAGCTGATAATCTTCAAACGGCAAGACAAGTTTTTAAATCATAGCTAAGAACACCCTCGATCAAGTAATCTTTCAAGCAAAAGACACTGGAATCAAAATCGATCAATTCGTTTGGGTGCTACTATGCAAAATGTTGGGTGGTACTAGGCAGACACACAGATACAGACGTGAAACGTATAACACCCCTTTTGCGCCATTTGGCCGCTGATAAATGGAGAAAAAAAAAACGAAACAACTTTCTACGTAACTTTGTCACACAACCCGTTTTCTCTGTCTTCGCAATCATCATCATCATATCAGCCAACGGAAGTTCACTGTTGAACAAAGGCCTCGCCCAAAGACCTCCACAGCGATCGGTCACATGCCGCCTGCATCCAACGACTCCCAGCTACCCTTACCAGGTCGTCCGTCCATCTTGTTGGAGGTCGTCCCACACTGTGCTTTCCGATGTATCTTCGCAATGAGCTTTCTAAATTCCATGACAAATCTTTGTTCGTATGCCATTACTGATCCAGACTTCGTCCTTCTTCTAGTCTTCAGATCAGGACAGGTTCTGTATTCGTATTCGTATGTATTTTTTATGTATCCGTTATTTTCGTCAAATTTAACAAATTGACAAAAAAAATGAGACTGCCTCATTAGTGTAGTGGTCCTGGATTCGTTCCCCAGGTCGAGCAAAGTTATTGGGTTTTTCTATGAAATTCTCAGTAGCATCTGGATTTCTGCCTACTCGCCCCCTATTACATGGGACCTAAACATATCGGCGAACTGTGGGTGTACATTAGTATGCCTCTACTTAACCCTTCGGGAAATACAGGCGTGATTGCGTCTATTGAAATTGTCCAATTTAATATCTGATGTGAATGAAGACTCTCGGAGATAAACAATTGAACTCCACGACAATGAACAGTGGGCATGTGTCTTGCTTTTTAATAATTTAAGAAAAGGCTAAGAAAGAAAGAAAACCAAAATGCGTTTATTGACACGAAAATGAACACATGTATGATGATAAGTAGGTATAGTATATACATTAAATTTAAAAACTGTGCCAAAAAGAAATGGCTGAAAGGTGAATGTGGTGATTTGTTAAGACCTTTCCGACAAACAGTAATTAAATCGTTCCATTCCCGCCAGCACGGTGGGACACGTTATTGACGTCACACCGGACGCGGCGACCATCCGGATTAGTGACGCCCGATCGTTCACTATTGTGTGCATCACAATGGTCACTGTTATTGTGAAACAGAACGGTTCTTATTGACGATCGGTGATAACAAGATCTTCTTAACAAAAACGGCTCAAAGGTGAAGTAGAAAACCGCGTGGCTATCGGTCTGTTCCTATATCATTTCGGTCTGTATATTTGCTTACTATCGATAGAACTAGCGGGACCCGGCAAACGTTGTCTTGCCCTGTATTTGTGGTCGGCACAGCATGTCCTTTTGACATCATGCATTGGCGCAGCATGACGTTCTGTGCACTGTCCGATACAGATATATATATAACATAATCAACCCCTTATACTGTCCCACTGCTGGGCACGCGTCTCCTCTCAGAATGAGAGGGATTAGGCTATAGTCCACCACGCTGGCCTAGTGCGGGTTGGCAGACTTCACACGCCATCGAGAAAACCTCTCAGGCATACAGGTTTCCTCACGATGTTTTCCTTCACCGTTTAAGCGCGTGATAATTAACTATTTAATACGCACATGACTTCGAAAAGTCAGAGGTGCGTGCGTTGGGTTCGAACTCGAGACCTTTGACTTGGCAGTCCAACGGTCATACCACTAAGCTATCACTGCTTCCCAACTATATAAGGCGACTTATGCATCATCATCATCAGCCTATAGCAGTCCACTGCTGGACATAGGCCTCCCCCAATGTACGTCATTTTACCCCTTCTTGGATTGTTGCATCCAGCTTCCGCCAGCAACCTTTCGCAAATCATCACTCCATTTCGCTGCATGACGTCTTATATTAATACCATTCTTCAATAGGATTGTTATTTTTAATTGATCAATACATACCATCACGCCTGTATTCCCCGAAAGGTTAGGTGTACTAATGTACAGTAAACGCTCAAAAGTCCATAAGCACGCTAAGGATTACATTGCTATGAACAGTACGAGCGAGCTCGATACAGACAGTGCGTGTCACTTGTTAACGACAATAAATAGAAGATCGTAAGTCAAACTAAACGTCAAGCTATTGCGTTGTGAGATTGCTTATGGACTTTTGGTCGCCACTGTAAACCAGCAGTTTGTCAGTTTGTTTAGGTCCCACGTTACCGGGCACACTCCGAGCTGCTACTGAGAATTTCATAGAAACACCCAATATAACTTTGCTCGACTTGGGAACCCAAGACATCTAGGGTAACGGTCGCGCTTGGGACCATTGAGGTAGAAATTAATCAAACTGTACTGCGTTGCGAGATTTGGCTACACAGAATGTAAGTACCTTTTCTTACCGATAGTACACGATATTCCAATGTCTCCGTGAGAACTGCGCAGTTGATCAATGTCTGCATCGCTATGTATTTGGTATAATGTTGAAGTCTTGCGGTACAGTCGCTAACAGATCACATAAAAAATATCGAGATATTATAAATTCAGTGGTTTAGGACTAGACTTTTGATTTCTGATACACCATATATGACTTTTATTTCTAAATATTTTTTATTTCATCATACCATCACGCTTGTATTCCCTGAAGGGTTCAGCAGAGATGGACTACTCACACTCGCAATTAAATTGAAGCTCGGATTTTTAATTAGACCGCGGTTAAAGGCAATAGGCTCCTTTTTTCATTACATAAGATCTATAAAAAACTGTATGATAGGTACATGTCTGCCAAACCCTTCAGGAATGCAACCGTGATGATTGAAGGTATGTTATGGTTTTCGTACTGATTTCTTTGTTATACCACTAAGATGGCAAACAAGCATACGGCTCGCCTGATGGTAAGCGGTTACCGTAGCCTAAGGACGCTTGCAACACCAGCGGTATCACTCGTGCGTTGCCGACCCTGTAAATGAATGAGAAATTAGTGGGCTGGCAGCATCAGAGACAGTAGCGTGATGTTTATCCTATCTGCCAACACAACGCTTCATCGCGGAGCTCTGGCGACCTTACTCGCCGTTAGGAACACAACCTAGCACGGAGCTATGTTATTTGCCTACGATTTTCTACAAGGTGGAGGTATTTCCCCAGTGGGCAGCTCCAATTGTGAGTGGAGTTATTCGATTCCACTATGCTCTACCTCTCTTAAAAGAGCAAGCAAGCAACAATTCATAAACAATTCATACTACAGTACTAAATACACATTATTTCAAAAGCGTATTGTGTGTTTTGTTTATTTGTCTATCTATGAGATATTAAACAAGCACCTGTTTGGATCTCAATGCAGAGTTATAACTTCCTCGTGGGAAATTGTTGAGAATAACTCATATTAGTTTAAACACTATTGCTTCTGACTTTGAACAGACACGGAAAACTCATTACCATTGTGTACAGGAAAGTTTTCATTTCAATCTCGAACTCTTTGTTGTTACTCTTGGCTTGGGCCTAGGGGATTATTTATGGTGATTAGTCATCTATATATACAAAAGAAGAACCTGACTGACTGACCTACTGATTGACGTATCAACGCACAACCGAAACTACAGGGGCTAGATCCCTGAAAGTTTACCTGCTGGTTCCTTTTGCACTGTGGACGAGCACTAAGATAGGGTTTTGGAAAGTCAACCCCTAAGATAGTTAAAAGGGGAATGAAAGTTTGTTTAACAGTCCGCACACAATACCATGCGTTTGACATACGCACCCACACATATACATATTTAATAAACGATGACATCGTCGTCAAGATATGTACAGCTGTCATTCGCTGTTGACATTTTGACAATTGTTTGCTTCCTTAGAAAGTAAACTTAACAGATTTTATGATATGAAACCTCCATGGTGTAGGTACAGTGGGCACAGTATATTTAGAAACGAAAATTATCTGTAAGTACGCAGGTGAATCTGCGCACGGGAAGTCTATTTAGTGCATAATTGTAAACATGTATTTGTGCTTACGATAACAAACAACTTTCCCAAAGAAAGATTTATTATGAAAGAAATCCATATCGCACGAGATGCGTTAATTACGTAGCAGTTTAGTTTACATATGGATGTTGAAATATAAAAAATTAAATAAATGAATCTTGATTTTGGAAAAGTTATTAATTATATTGTAATACTAACATGTGCTCAAGAGTCCGACGGACCGAATTTTCCATTCAAACGTAATAGCAAAATAAATCGTAATTCAAACACAATTTAATCAAATTGTGTTATTTTGACGACACGATTGGCGTAGCGGTTGAGCGATCGGCTTCTGCGCCACGTGTTGTGGGTTCGATCCCCACACGGAGCAATTATTTGTATGATCTACAGGTAGTTGTTCCGAGTCTGGTATGTTTCTGTATGTGAAAATTTGTGTTTGTAAACGCACCCACGATACAGGAGAAAAACCTAGTGTGGGGCAATGTTTTTTTTTATAAAAAAAAATCGGATTCAGATAACGTTAATCTATGTTCCTACTCTCTCATTTAGTCCAAAATACTTCACTGGAAATAAATGAAAGCGAATGTAATTTTTGATAACATTGACAAGTTTGGAACTATTTTCGGGTCGTTTATTTCCTAAGAAGTATTAGCAGATGAAATGGCACGGTAGGAACATTCATTAACGGTATCCGAATCCGAATAATAACACAATTTGATAGAATATTGTTTGGATTACGATTTATTTTGGTATTACGTTTTTGTGGGCATTTCAGGCTCCGCCGGACCCTTAAGTATTTTAAACCACATAATTACCAACATAACATACCGTCACGCCTGTATTCCCCGACGGGTTAGTACGAGGCGTACTTAATGTACACCCACAGTTCGCCGGTATGTTTAGGTCCCGTGTTATAGGGGGCGAGCCTATAGCCATTAACCGGGCACAAATCTAGACTCCGAGCTGCTACTGAGAATTTCATAGAAAAACCCAATAACACTTTGCTCGACCTGGGGATCGAACCCAGGACCTCTAGTGTAGCAGTCGCGCTTGGGACAACTAGACTAATGAGGCAGTCAATATAATATAAGATGACTATATAATGAATATATAAGGTGACTGGTCATAATTACCAGTCACCTTATATATTCATGAAAGTAAACATGTGAATGAATTCGAATCACTTGTTCTCAAGACTGTACTCGCTACACACTTAAAGTGTGTTCGGTACCGGCCCGCAATTGAGACCACTATCCGCTGTTTATATTGCTAGACATCTGTCCCGCGGAGGGGACAAGCGGAATATTTCACGAGAAGCACTCGAACCGTACCCAAGCCATGATAAAGTGCTGAGATACAATTGTACCCAATGTTTCAATGTATTTGTGGGTTTCAAAATTGAGAATTTGGAATGGAAAATGTGTGCAAAGTTGGGACGAAGTAATAATATCTCAATGTCAAAAATGTAGCTACTAGATAGCTACGTACGGCTTTGGTAAGCAATATCTGCAGGAAAGACAAGTGCGGTTTTAAGTCGGTAGGAATCCGACATACCCTTTTTTACGATTTACAAGCTTTTTATATAAAAACCCAATATCACTGCTCGGCCTGGGAGTCTAACCCAGGACCTTTAACGTAGACTAATGAGACCATTAATGATTAATGAGACCATTAGTCTAGTGGTTTTAAGCGCGGCTGTGAATGTAAATATATAATTAATAATTGTGTGCGTGTTATTTAAAATAATAGTCAATAATCCGTACTTAATATTATAAACGTGAAAGATTGTGAGTATACTGAGTATGGATTAATGAATGGATGTTTGTTACTCTTTCACGCCAAAACGGTTGAACGGGTCTGGATAAAATTTGGCACACAGATAGATTATAACCTCGAATAACACATAGGCTGCTTTTTATCCAGATCGGACCCAATCCTGAAGATCACGCAATCAAAGTCGCGGGCAGAAGCTAGTTAGAGAGAAAATTATTGGTCTTTCTTCTGTCTAACAAACTTTGTTTTAATTAAAAAATTCCTTACGTTTTAATAAAAATATCGTCACGAATTACGTTACTAATAAAATGACGTCGTATCGCGCGTCTCGGGAGCGCTAAAATCACGCTTAATCATGCCACAGAGTACAATGAGGTGATGACAGATTACCGCGTAATTCTGTAATATAGAAAGCTTTTTCTATTTTCGTAATGGCGTGGAAATTATTGTTATTAATTCATTAAACTTCGTTAAGGTACTTGGTAATTTAAATGTCCATACTGTGTCTTCGTCATCATCAAGTCATCAACCCATATACTGTCTTAAAGCTGGGTGTCATAGTCCGCCACGATAGCATGCTGCCGGTTAGCTGACATCTTGCGGCGTCTATCGCGAACTATCAGACGGTTTCTTTATATTGTCTGGGAGTTAAATAAATGGGTCATATAAAATGGATATGAATAACGGCAAGATTCATTTTAATTTGTCAAGCAAAATATGTTTTGCCGCGTTAAAAATGTAATAAAATGGGAACGCGTCTTGGAGCGCTGGAATCACGCCGTGGAGTACAATAAGTGTGTTGAAGTTTTGACAGATAACCCAGCGCTTTTGTCGCTTTACGTGTAGCGAGAAAATTGTATTATCTGTGCCTGTGTGGACAATTTGCAAAAAGTACGCGTAAAGTTATTATTTTTTATAAATATTTATTAATTTTAATGTTTAATCTGTGTATCTGTCTGTCTGCTCCCAACCAGATGCAGGGATTTCGATAAATTTGTTGTTTGAAAAAAAATTCGCCTTCAATTCGCCTTCCGATCAGAGGCCATAACCATGACGTGTTATTGCGATCTTTTCTAGGCTGTGAGAAAAAGATGGCTATTGATAATACTCGAAAAAATATATATTTGGAAGCCGAATATTCGGCGCTTCGGCCAAGAGTGTGGCCGGATATTCGGTATTCAACAAAATCACTATTTGTGGCATCTCTAATGAAAACCTCGGCTGACTTTGCTATTCGATTAACCACTGTACCGCAATCCGCAACTAGTGTTATGATAAAACAAATTTCCAACACAACCTATCAGACATTCAGTGGCGACCTAGTTCTGAAATAGCTGTATAATGTGCTCACGGCATTATTATGGAAGCAGAAGGTAGTGCAGATACGACACGAACAAATATGTGATTTATTTTATTGATTTACGATTGTTTTTCAATCAGCAATGTCTCGGCAGTTATATGGTAATACGGATTTGTAGAATTTTAGCTTTATTTGTTTGGAACAGTCTAGTTTCTCAAAAAGTGGAACAGTCTAGGTTCGCAGTTGCGTGGCTGTTGATGGCAAGGTTCTTAAGGTAGTTCCCTAGATCGAGATGAGAGGTTGAGCATAGTGGCATTAGGTTTGCCAACCGTACTATAGTATATAGTATTGCACTATATTTCGAGTCTGTGTACTATTTACCGTTGAAGAAATATATAGTACGCAAAAATACTATTTTTCAGTTAGAAGGTTTTTTTTAAAAAAAAAACGTTGCCCCACACTAGGATTTTCTCCTGTATCGTGGGTGCGTTTACAAACACAAATTCTCACATACACAAACGCCCAGACCCGGAACAACTATCTGTAGATCATACAAATATTTGCTCCGTGTGGGGATCGAATCCACAACACGTGGCGCAGAAGGTGATGGCTCAACCGCTACGCCAATCGTGTCGTCGAATTTTTTTGTAACATCGAAACTAATAACAAACAGACCCCTCATACATTCCATAAAATACTATATTTTAATGTAATGTACTATATTTTTATAAGGTTATTCTAAAAAATTACTATATCCGGCAGAAAAAATGTTGACAACCCTAAGTGGAATCGAATAATTCCAATCACAATTGGAGCTGACCGACTGGGGAAGTGCCTCCACCTTGCAGAAAATCGTAGCCAAATAACATAGCTCCGTGCTATGTTGTGTTCCTAACAGTGAGTAAGTTCGCCCGAGCTCCGCAAGGAAACGTTGTGTTGGCAGATGGGATAAGCATCACGCATTGTCTCCTATGCTACCTTTTTTATTTACAGGGTCGGCGAGTGATACCCCTGGTGTTGCAAGCGTCCATAGGCCGGTAACCGCTTACCATCAGGCGGGCCGAATGCCAACCTTACTGGTATAAAAAAAATCGAGCTAAGTGTTATTGGAAATTCACCAAGATATCTATGCAATTTCCTATTTTTGAATATCCGTAATTGTCTCTATGTTTTCCTACTACCACTATAATTTGACGACACGTTTGCCGTAGCGTCTGAGCGATCGGCTTTTGCGCCGTGTTGTGGGTTCAATCCCCACACAAAGCAAAAAATTGTAAATTATAACCATGCTAAATTAAGTCTTCAGCAATAAAGTATTTATAATTTAAGCTTCATTTTGTGGTTTTTCTCAATCAAATTAATGGTAACTGATAATTATATCCATTCAAAATGGAAATTAATAATTTGATTAACTGAATTGCCGTGAAAGATTAATTAAACGCTTACGTTCTTTACATTAATTTGAAACATAGAACAATAAATACATATCGTCACGCCTGTATTCCTCTAAGGGTTAGGTAGAGGCGTACTAATCTACACCCACAGTTCGCCGGTATGTTTTAGATCTAATGTACCTAATAGGAGGCGAGCCTATTACCATTAACCAGGCGCAAATCCAGACTCCGAGCTGTTACTGAGAATTTCATGGAAAAACTCAATAACACATTCCTCGACCGTGGAATCGAACCCAGGACCTCTAGCGTAGCAGTCGCGCTTGGGACCACTAGACTAATGAGGCAGTCAATACATAAAACAATGTTATTTACATATATTTTTTCATACATGTTTTCACGCCTGTCTCCCATTGGGGTAGGCAGAGACTATAGATTTCCACTTGTTACGATCCTGGCACACAACTTTCACCTCATCTACGTTCATTAATCTCCTCATGCATCATCGTCGGTTTAGGGTGCTATTAACCTGACCTTTTCTGAGAACGTCCGCAATTTGGTTGTTACTTACTTTAAAAGTTACAGATTTTGTAAGCTGGACTCATTGATCCAGTGATCACAAGCGCGGCTGCTGAGCCTAAGGCCCTGATTCGTTTCCTAGGTATTGATATTCAAATTAATATTGAGTTTTTTTATGAAATGATCAGTATCACTTCGGCGTTTTGATTTGTAAAATGTACTTCAGCACACTTCTGCCTAACCCTGCGAAAATATAGACTTGATGGTATGTTAACTTAAGTAGTCGTGATAGTAAAAGTTTAATTCTAGATAAATTAAGAGCAACTGCTCATTAGTCTAATAGTCCCAAGCGCGACTGCTCCGCTAGAGGTCTTGGGTTCGATCCCCAGGTCGAGTATCTATAGTGTTATTGGGTTTTTCTATCAAATTCCCAGTAGCAGCTCAGGGTCTGGATTTGTACCCGGTTTAATAGGATCGCTCCTTATTACATAGGACTTAAATATACCGGCGAACTGTGGGTACATTAGTCTTACACCTCTGTCTAACCCTTCGGGGAATACAGGCGTGATGGTATGTATGTAAATTAAAACAACTATGTATGTAAATCAGAAATCGTAATACAAATGTGCTTTGGACAGTGTGCTGTGAGCTAGAGATTTTTTACGTGGGAGAGCCATGCTTCGGCACGAATGGGCCGGCTCGACCGGAGTGATACCACGGTCTCACAGAAAACTTGCGTCAAACAACGCATACGTTGTGTTTCGCCGAGTGAGTGAGGTTACCGGAGGCCCAATCCCCCTTTAAAAGGTCGGCAACGCACTTGTGACTCCTATGGTGTTGCGGGTGTCCATGGGCGGCGGTAATCGCTTACCATCAGGCGGTCCGTCTGATCGTTTGCCCTTCTATCCCATAAAAAAACTCCAGGAATATCTCACGCGAAATACATACACATAAAAAGCCATATATATGGTGTTTGATTGTTATTTAATTTTAATTTTTTTGTTGCAGGTATGTACTAGGATATATTCACCTGTGGACGTAGGTATGAGTAAGGAATTTTATGTCAATGTTTCTGTGAAAATGAAGACACGTAAGCTGAATTTGTTGTGTTGTTATCTTAGTATTCCAGTATTACCTATCCAAGACATTAGTGCCTGGCTGAGTTGAAATGAGGCAGGTCAAAAATAGCTTTTCGCAAAAAACTTTATTATTTAACTAGCTGCTGTTAGCCGCAGTTTCACTCACGTCCCAAAAAGATTAACATACTATATATAAGTCCGATTCTAGGCGGCGTATCCTGACGAAACATGCACCAGATTTTAAATTAAACCACTAGCAATACATCGGTGGAAACTGCATTCAATTCCTTGCAATAGTTTTTGCGTGATGCGCGTACAAAAATACGGACAAAAATTTAAAAAAAAAAAATATATTGGCTTCTGTTGCTTTAATAAAGACCCCCCATATTAGTTTTTCTTTAATATATAATGTACAGACATGGGTCTGTTTCAATTTTATTATAGGTATTGATTTCAAAAGCAAATGAAATTTCCCTACTGAGATTGTTTTATATTGTTGAGGTCATAAATTCGACCTTTGCTTATTGGTGGTTTTGAAATAAAACTACGTGTAGTCTTTGTTACGATCTATTGGGCACTGGTTAGAAATTCAAATTTAGGGCATATCCTTGTATGAGGTATCTAATGACGTATGCATATTGTAAACAAAGGTAGCTAGGTACATGGGCGATACAGATATTAACTAAACATATACAATACGGTCTTGTAAATTATTTACAGTCATTTCTTTGATTGTCATGTCCATAATTCTCGGCTCGACATGCAATATTTTCCGGTTCACATCAAAATCATTGCAAGTTATGCGTAATTGTTTTTTAATCAGGAAATCGCGTGCGTGAATGATGCAACGCGCGATACGTCCGCACGCTTCAGCGGACGCGGCGAAAGTGAACTCATGTTATAAAATATGGCCATGCGTCTTCAGCTAACTGCGGGTATTTCCGGTGTTAGATGTCAGGGAAATGGAAAATTAGTTAGTTTTCTTTGCTAGGACTTAATGTATTAAAAAATAACAAATCTTTAAAAAATATTTCTTTATGTAACTGTTTGTTATGAGTTATTTTTTTAAGTAAGACATTTGGAACTCTACAGTACTGTTTCATTGTTCTATTGGTATCTAGCGATAAAAGGCGGACAAAGTGTTAATTTAATCTTATCCATTTCATTATTTATCCATGTCATTACATTTTTAGATATTATTATGATAATGCGTAAGTAACTCCGTCTGTTTGTATGTACCATTTCACACCTAAACCGCTAAAAAGATTTCGATACCATTTGTCAAGCAGATACATCGACTTAGGCTACGATTTTTCACAAAAAGTTCCTTTGGTTTGCGAGTGAAACTGCGGGCAATGGTTCATCATCATCATCATCAGCTCATAGCAGTCCACTGCTGGACATAGGCCTCCCCCAATAGTTCGGGCAATAGTTAGATATATTTCTAGCACAAAGGTTCCACTGGCTGCACTATGACCTTTTAGCCAGATGCACGTGGCAGGCCCATTAATTTTCGCGAGGCTTCAAGTTTCCTCCAAGTACAGGAAAATTGTAGTAACAATGGTATGTTAATCGGAAAAGGATCGAAGTTATTGCATCCAAACTCCGAGCTATTGCTGAGAATTTGATAGAAAAATCCAATCGCACTGCCCGACTTGAGAATTGAACCAGGACTTCCAAAGTAGCAGTGGCACTTACGACTACCACATTTCACAACTCCGTTCCTGTTAAAATTCGAGTCCAAATAAATCAGATTCCGTTCCATTTTTTTCGGCGTGTGTATGCGGCTTAATATATATATTTTTTTTTTCAATACATTGGTGTCTTCTTAATACCCTTAACCCTTATATTAACGGAATCTCATTACTCTTAAAATGTCCCTGAAGCGATACGATCGTTGGTAACAAGTCACATCGGAGGCTGTAAGCAAGATGGCGTGTTTGCACCACATCAACGGATCCGCTCCACAGCTTATTAAATGGAGGGTAGATTTCAATCGGCGGTCGACAAACATTGCGATCGTGACAGGGTTGCCACTGCGAAATTTTACGAGATTTTTAAACATTTTTAATCTGTTCAGCCTGGCTGCAAATAGTTTTCTCAAAAGTTGGACATTTTGGGAATTGGACATTTTAGGAATTGGACATATGGGGAATTGGACCTTTTGAAACAGTTGGACAATTCGGGAACTGGACATTTTGAACTTGAACGTTCAAAACCACCTGTAGTAATGCCATCATATCATCAAGCCTGAAGGGTTAGGCAGATGCGTACAAATGTACACCCACAATTCGCCGGTATATTTAGGTCTATTAGCGAGCCTATTGCCCACCAGGCCCAGATCCCAATCTCCGAGTTGCTACTGAGAATTTCATATAAAAAACAATAATTCTTTTTGCTCGACCTGGAAATCGTACCCAGTGTAGCAGGCGCGCTCAGGACCACTAGGCTAATGAAGCTGTGGTAGCTGTACCTAGTTACTTTATCCCAACCAAAAACTTTAAAAGCTTGTATCTTGAAACTTTGTTAGTTGATATTAATTCCGCATTCTCTGTCCCTCCCCGCAAAATAACTGTCAGCTTAGAATTTGTATGGCACACGCACGGCTCGACATCAGAACGTGCTATCTATCTAGCATAAAATTAAAATGCTTATAACTTCGTTAATTTTTTACTGATTTTAATTTTATGTTTGTTGATCGGTTCTATTCATGGTCTTATTATTTATGAGACCATACACTATTCATGTAAATAGTCAATATAAATACCCTTTCAGGATCTTGCTGTCACAGAAATCTGACGCAACACAGTAAAAAAGAAATGTTTGAACATTTATTTTTATGGAATTAAATCGACAAACGAGCTGACGAGCCACCTGGTGGTAAGTAGTCATAATCGCACATGGACACCTGCAACACTAGAGGAGTTGCTGATACCTAGCCGACCGAACTCGTACGGACTGCAGAGTGCTGCTGCAACGGAGAGGAACTGGCTCTTACGCGCAATAGTCGAAACACACACCAAGGTGCTTTACGACTGACTTCGACGTAAGGGTGGTCGCCAGCCAGTCAGACGCCAAGAAGTCCTACCACCGAGCAGTTCAGATATTTTTACTATATTATACATATTACATGGTAGTGTTACGAGCTGGGGTTCGGGATAAATTAAAATCACTAATTTCACCGAAAACAGTCACTTTATTCACCACACAAACACACAGAAATCACACGAACAGTCACTATACACTAGCACTTGTTACACTTAACGTCGCACTGATAATCACTTGTAACTTCACTTCGATCTTCACTTGGATGCGTCCAAAACTGAACTGCCTTGCCGACGCTGTCGACCTTTATTTATATGAGCCACGAAGATTCTGGATTCGAAGAATCTCGATAAATCTCAATAATGCGACCCGCCCGCATTTTTGAGACAATAGGTGTTTACGTCCTTTATTCAACTTGCGAACAATAGATGTTTACGTCCTTTATTCAACTTGCGAACAATAGATGTTTACAATCGCCATTGTTAATCCTTGACCTTGAGCCCGGTCTCACGCTATTGTGTTTTGTTTGTTTTTCTTTCTGTTGCGGGTGCCGCATTCTAGCATATTCCTCTTGTTTGTTTTCTACCTGTTTCATCGACTAATCCAGAATCTCCGTGACCCATCTCCGTCGTCCTAGTTACTCGGCGTAACAGTAGTAGTTAGCCGGATCACTAGATCCTATTAAATCAAAAGAACCTGAGTGACATCCTTATCCTAGATTGATGTCCTCAACATATATTGAAGGTTACAAGCTAAATGTCGGTTTGTTTGCCGCGATCCGGTTTATTTTTTGTCGGTAAATATTTTTATGGAATCGGGTTCATGATCCAATACAGTACGCAAAGATATTTTGAAGATTTTCTGTGTTTTCCTGATAAACATTTTATGTTAATGATGTAGGAATTGGGTATTTAGTTCTGATAGTCGATAGAGGAGAATAGAGGAGAAGGGAAGACTTTAATTTCTGCAATTTTAGAGGTTAAGACTTCGTTTGTATCGTTTCTTTTTTTTCATGATAGGCTTACGCTTGACCGCCAGTTCACCTGATGTTAAGCAACACTGCGATCAACAATGGAGCGCGCTTGCCTAGAAGAAACCTATTCACTCGTGATTTAAAGACACCCAGATTATATCGGGGAAGACCCACTCGGGTTTCGGCACGTTTCAGCGGTACGCATGATAAAAGTGGACTTAACGCGCTTCGTTCGGGTTTTTGGAATGTCCACCATGGATCGATGTCCCTATATCGTGCTTCTGGTCGTCCGATAGTAGAAAGGGCTAGGGGGAATTCTGATTAAGTGGTTTCTTTCTCTGGTCCATTTCTTCCCCCTGCTTTGCAAAAGCCTCCCTTCCCCCATGTCACTCTGTCTGTTGTTTTAGCGATCTAAACTCTGTTGTAAGACTCGAGTTCATCGCGCCACGCTTCGCTCCATATGGGAGACTTCTGACTTTAGTTAGCAACTAAAGTAAGATTATAAAGTAAAGTATTAGAAATATCATACTAACTGCCTCATTAGTCTCGTGTATGTAAATGCAACTGCTACGCTGGAACCTCCATTGCCAAGTCCAGCAGTGTTATTGGAGTTTTCTGTAAAATTGCCAGTAGCATCTCGGAATTGGGATTCGTGCTCGGTTAATGACAATCGACTCACCTAAATTGGACCTAAACATACCGTCAAAATATAGGTGTACAGCAGATCTCTGCCTAACCCTTCGGGAGTACTGGCATGATGGTATGTTAATGCTTTTGATTGAAAAAAAGTAAGATAACTACGAATCCAGCTCGTCATTTCCCTTCGAAGCAAGTAAATAGAAATCCAATATTCTTTTTCCTTAAACGATTTCTCGTTACTGTATATTAAGTATCCATATATTCGTGAGGGGATAGACAGATAATTAATGTTCAGCGCGTTATTAGAGAGGGTAGATAGGAATTTACTTAGCAAACATTGAAATGAAGCGATTGATGTGAAATTGGCGTTGAGTATAAGTATCTGTGAGCTAGGGTTGGCTGGGAGTAGGTGAGTATTGGGGCATCTGGATCAAAAGATGAATCGGGCGCTTTCTCTTCGCGCCCGTATCATCTTTTGATCCAAATGCCCCAATACTCCCTTTTCAAAATGAGTGCTTGAATTCAGAATTCTCTATTCAAAATGCAACTTCTATTCAAAAACCCTATATTCAAAGTAAGACTTAGACCTATCTACTGTAAAATGATGATCCATACCATCTTTTCAAAATGAATAGATGCTGTATTCAGAATTCCCTATTTAAAGTAAGACTTCTATTCAGAGTTTTCTGTTCAATCATACATTCGAGAATATTTTGATTTAATAGCTTTGTAATTATATATTGTAGGTGTTTGAAAATTACATGTATCTGTAGGTAAAGCGCCCGTATCATCTTTTGATCCAAATGCCCCAATACTCCCCTTTCAAAATGAGTGCTTGAATTCAGAATTCTCTATTCGAAATGAAACTTCTATTAAAAACCCTCTATTCTAAATAAGACTTCTATTCACTGGACTATCTTAGTTACTTAGACTGATCTACTGTAAAAAGTTGATCCATGCACCTCAATACTCTTTTTTCGAAATGAGCACTGTATTCAAAACTCTCTTCAAATGTGACTTCTATTTGAAATCTAAAGTCATTTCAATTTTTCTTTTTCAACTCATTCTATAATTACAGACTTTTAGTTTAATTCAATTCAATACGTTCCCTGAGTTGCATTCTTGTGTAGAATCATACAATCGCGTGTGTATGAATGTATGTGTGTGTGTGTATGTGTTGTATGTTGCAACTGCTTACAAACAGCATTGCTTAGACAAATCGAGTGAGCTGTTCATGCTAACTGACTAGTTTTTCTGTGAGTTTGTGAGCGGTTGGGTTGACATTATTTAATGTTAAAATTATAGGTGTTCTGGAAATAAAACTAGTAAGTAATATAAGTATATATAGTATAAGTAATAGTAGATTATCTATTTATTTATTGTACACCAGTAATACAAAGAAAAAAATAACCTTATTTACTAATAATATATGCAATGGGCGCCCTTATCGCATAAAGCGATTTCTTCCAGGCAACCAAAGTGATTTGAGCACTGGACAAAAAAGCGGGTATATACAAGTGTACAAAGTAGGTTAACTGCAAATAATTTTAACTAAAATTAAAATTAAATAGATAAATAATAGAAGATCTATAGAATTAAATTATCTATTTATGTTTAATAGAATTCTTAGATAAATAGTTTGTTTTCAACACACCACTTATTTAAACAAAATACATTTTTTAAAGCACATCTATTGTTATGGTATATACAACATAAAATATCTGGAGAAGTTGAATAAGTGCTATACAATGTTGCTAAACTTAATTTCATCTTGTTTAAAAAGTACGATTAGGTTTGCGTTGTCTCTGACCAACTGCTTAGGAATTTTACTATATGTCTGATTTAGATAAAAGCAACCGATAAACTTATGTCTGCCCATTGCAAAATAATCACGCATGTTGCTTTGATTTTCACAAGCCACATCATCGAATACAATGACAGAATTGGATTTTGCGTCGTGAACATTAAGTACTTGCTCATTTTCATGATATTTCTGAAATGTGATACCTGGTACACGTTGCAAAACTTTTTCTAAAAAATTGTACTTGGGTTGTTGCACGGTTTTCGAATATACATAAACATTTTGAAATTTTATACCATTTTCATGTATAAGAAGACCAATTAATAAATTTAGTTTTTCCACAATTTGAGGGCCCGCAAATGATGCATCGTATCGTGTTAGGTAATAATTCTCCATAGCGAAAACTAGTGTTTCATGGCTCAACGCAGAGTTCGTTTAAATGTAACGATTGTGGTTGTTTTACAAATTTCATGACGACTGTTTAAACGGTTTATTGAATAATGAGAAAATTTACCAACCTCGTCAATATTTATAAAGTGAAACAATGAACTGATACAATATATCTCGGTTTATGTATCTACTTAAGAATGACTTATTGAAATTTGGTGAAGACAACGTCTGTCTAGCCAAAAAAAAAAAATATCATAAAGACAATTATGGCCCATGAGGGGATCGAACCCAAGACCTTCGCGTTATTAGCACGATGCTCTAACCAATTGAGCTAATGGGCCGATGAGAGCTCTCTACTAAAACAAGATCCTCATGGCTCTCATGTCAATTGAATTTTAAGGAAACGAAAATAGTGGAACAGCGCCCATTCCGTAGGATATTATTGGGGCTTTCTACAACACCGAAAGTGACGGAGGCGAACGAAGTGAGACGTAGGAACGGCAGGTGGAGTAGAATGCCCAATAATATCCTACTGCCTATGTAAGAGAGACCGCAATCACAATCTAGCTTGTATACTCCTGCATCTTGCAGAATATTCTTATTGTCTAATATTTGCGTAAGTGTCAGAAACCAGTAAACTAAAATCCTTAGCAAAAATAATGCTCCATTCCAAAGTGTTACCTACTTTTAAATAGTTACGTTAAACTTTTTTACGCGGGAGAGCCATTCGGCACGAATGGGCCGGCTCGACCGGAGTGATACCACGGCCTCACAGAAAACCGCCGTTAAACATCGCTTGCGTTGTGTTTCGCCAAGTGAGTGAGGTTACCGGAGGCCCAATCCCCTTTTAACAGGTCGGCAACGCACTTGTGAGTCCTATGGTATTGCGGGTGTCCATGGACGGCGGTAATCGCTTAGCATCAGGCGATCCGTCTGCCTGTTTGCCCTGCTATCCTATAAAAAAAGTGTTACTAATTATATATTTTGTTTCCGAGTGTACTTTCATGAGCCTACCTACCATCTGTTATAATCTCTATTCGAAATGATCTTTCTATTCAATAATCTTCAAGATTGTACTTCATATTTTTATAAGGTAGGAAATGAAATGAAATAATAATTTTAGCACTATATTATTTTATATATAAATCTTAAATTACATATTTTACACAGTGACATATAGATACATATTTCTGTGGTCCTAGATCAGACAGTGATAAGTGCATTTTTGCTCAAAATGACTTATTAATATAGGTATAATTATAATTATTCATTTGGTCATATCATACATTTCCTTAATTAAAAAAAATACTTTTTTCATATGAGTGTCTCATATTTAGTAGTGTCTTCAAGAGTTCCCAATAATTGAATTGCTTGTCCTGATATTCCATTAATACAGTTTTATCGCTCCGAACGGTTATCGTGTGCATCATAAACTGTATAGTAATCTGATTGCATCGATTCAGATGCTCGATAATGCTTTGATTATTTTATTGTTGGGATTGTCATCTTCTGGCAGAAACTCAAGGCGTATAATGACATCTGAATCAGGTATCACTATTTCATGTATTGGGTTCGTTTCATTATCATTCATAATATTATGGTAAAATAAACCTTCTTGCATTGTATCGCTGACCTGATATTTTGATGAATTTGCTTTCGATTTTTTATGAGCATGCTTCATATTATTACCAACATATATAGTTTCACCTTTTGCATTCTTGATAATAAGTTTACAAATACCTTTGGAAGTACATTTCACAGAATCTTGCATTGTGGCTAATATCAATTATTTAATTAATTTTTTTAAATTGTTTATTTCCGTTTGTGATTCAACCGTTCAACTACAATTTTAGCAATCGAATGTTAAAAATATATGTAATAAAATTATTATAAACAAGAGATTCATAGATTCATTCATACATTAATTCATACATTCATTCATCAGACAATCTATCTGTCATTCTTTACTTCAAAATCATTTTATACTTTTCAGTAACATAAAAATATGGATGGGGGATTTAAATAGTCTAATAATTAAACAAGAAAATATTTATTTGAAAATTTTATTATCTAAGCACCATTTATTTAAACACAATACATTTTTCAAAGCACATACAGAGTCATGATAAATACAGTTATACAAATTATTAGAACCTTTATATTGATCATACAAGCTTAAGAAATTAGGGCAACATCTGTCTTCTAAATTACATATATTCTTATTATTATTTCCTAAAATAGTTTTTAGCCACAACACTTTTTCTAAACCTTTAGTATAGATACATTTATCTATACTAAAGGTTTAGAAAAAGTGTAGATATATTTGTTGTTTTATTTATTTAAGATTTATATATAAAATAAAATAGTGCTAAAATTATTATTCCATTTCATTTCCTACCTCATAAAAATATGAAGTACAAACTTGAAAATATAGATATTGAATAGAAAAATCATTTCGAATAGAGATTATTGAATCGATAGATCATTTCGAATAGAGATTATTGAATAGAAAGATCATTTCGAATAGAGATTATTGAATCGAAAGATCATTTCGAATAGAGATTATTGAATAGAAAGATCATTTCGAATAGAGATTATTTATATTATATGAGATGTTTGCTAATTTTCGTCAGTCATACTACAACTTCAGCATTGATCCGTTGCTGAGCTTAAATCAATTCAAAGAAATAGCACCAGTTTTTGTGATTGATAGTTCAAGACAGAACGATTCGCTTAAAACTGGACCAGTTGACGTGAGAATAGAAATTGAATGTTCTGAAGATATTCCAGATAATACATCTGCCTATTGTTTAATTATAAACGATCGACTTTACGAATACAAACCATTGAGTAATATTGTGAGAAAATTATCATGAATGTTCAATCGTTGATGTCCAAGGGTTTAAGAGTGAAGAAAACAATTTTATTCCAAAAGAAATAGCAATAATGTGCAAAGGACGTATTCAAGTTTTATTAATAAAACCACCTCAACAGTTTTATAATTTGTCTAAGAAAGAACGGTCACAAATATCTTGGATAGAAAAGAACAGAGGAATAAAGTGGAACGAAGGCTTCGTACCTTATTTTAACTATAAAGCTAATTTTGGTATTTTTTTAAAAATAAATCTGTATATGCTAAAGGTAATGAAAAAGTGCTATGGTTGAAAGATATCTTGGAAATAGATAATGTACATAATTTAGAGAGTAAAAACTGTCCTAGTTTAGCAACATTGTATAGCACTTATTCAACTTCTCCAGATATTTTATGTTGTATATACCATAACAATAGATGTGCTTTAAAAAATGTATTTTGTTTAAATAAGTGGTGTGTTGAAAACAAACTATTTATCTAAGAATTCTATTAAACATAAATAGATAATTTAATTCTATAGATCTTCTATTATTTATCTATTTAATTTTAATTTTAGTTAAAATTATTTGCAGTTAACCTACTTTGTACACTTGTATATACCCGCTTTTTTGTCCAGTGCTCAAATCACTTTGGTTGCCTGGAAGAAATCGCTTTATGCGATAAGGGCGCCCATTGCATATATTATTAGTAAATAAGGTTATTTTTTTCTTTGTATTACTGGTGTACAATAAATAAATAGATAATCTACTATTACTTATACTATATATACTTATATTACTTACTAGTTTTATTTCCAGAACACCTATAATTTTAACATTAAATAATGTCAACCCAACCGCTCACAAACTCACAGAAAAACTAGTCAGTTAGCATGAACAGCTCACTCGATTTGTCTAAGCAATGCTGTTTGTAAGCAGTTGCAACATACAACACATACACACACACACATACATTCATACACACGCGATTGTATGATTCTACACAAGAATGCAACTCAGGGAACGTATTGAATTGAATTAAACTAAAAGTCTGTAATTATAGAATGAGTTGAAAAAGAAAAATTGAAATGACTTTAGATTTCAAATAGAAGTCACATTTGAAGAGAGTTTTGAATACAGTGCTCATTTCGAAAAAAGAGTATTGAGGTGCATGGATCAACTTTTTACAGTAGATCAGTCTAAGTAACTAAGATAGTCCAGTGAATAGAAGTCTTATTTAGAATAGAGGGTTTTTAATAGAAGTTTCATTTCGAATAGAGAATTCTGAATTCAAGCACTCATTTTGAAAGGGGAGTATTGGGGCATTTGGATCAAAAGATGATACGGGCGCTTTACCTACAGATACATGTAATTTTCAAACACCTACAATATATAATTACAAAGCTATTAAATCAAAATATTCTCGAATGTATGATTGAACAGAAAACTCTGAATAGAAGTCTCTTTTCAAATAGAGGACCCTAAACAGAGAATTTGTATAGAAGTCTTACTTTAAATAGGGAATTCTGAATACAGCATCTATTCATTTTGAAAAGATGGTATGGATCATCATTTTACAGTAGATAGGTCTAAGTCTTACTTTGAATATAGGGTTTTTGAATAGAAGTTGCATTTTGAATAGAGAATTCTGAATTCAAGCACTCATTTTGAAAAGGGAGTATTGGGGCATCTGGATCAAAAGATGAATCGGGCGCTTCTCTTCGCGCCCGATTCATCTTTTGATCCAGATGCCCCAATACTCACCTACTGCTGGGTAATAATTGCCGGCAATTTTTATTGACTATGGATGAACTAAATTAAAATTCATTCGAAAAGCTTTAGAACTACCATCACGCCTGTATTTCCCAAAGAGTAAGATGAAGTATCTTTCACTCAACAGTTTGCTGATATATTTTAGGTCCCGTGAAGAGCAAGCCTATTGCCATTAAACGGGCATAAATCCAAAAATTCCAAGCTTCTACTGAGAATTTCATAGAAAAATCCAATACCTGGTAATCGGACCTAGGGCTCCTGGTTCTTAGCGCAACAGACGCGCTTAGAACCACTCCTGGTTCTTAGCGCAACAGTCGCGCTTAGAACCACTAGAGTTAGACGAATGAGTCGGTAAAGTAAGTCATGTCGGTAGAAGCAAAGTAACTTGCTTTTCAATAGATGTCATTGACGTCATCTTATGACGTAAATTCAGAATGAGAAGGCAAATTTCGAACTGGCGGACGAGACTCGCGGTGGCATAGAGTATTTTGGAGTTAGGTGTGAGTGATAAGAGTAAATTACCTTCCAAAAAGACAATAACTGAATCCGGATTGCCATGGCATGTAAAACCTCATCATAATTATAACTTGCCATGAACTCCTTATGGTTAAGCCTAAGGACCTATAGCGATCCAGGATTTAAAGATTACCAAGAAAAAATTTACCCCTTATAACTTAGCGAGTAAATGAAAAAGTCGCATCACGCGCGACCCACGTGCGGGGTCGTAAAAATATTTTACTACCCTCACTATGAACTGCGTCATACGTGTTATTCTGCTGTTAGGGGCCCGTAGATCCCTTTGAAGGGGTCCTGTGAAAGGCTGGACCAGACAGAGTTACTTTCGTTTTTATTATACAAATAAATAACATGGATTCTTCTATTTTATGCATTATATTTTTTTTAATTATGAAAGGGAACCCTGGTAAAAATAATAATGAGAGCTTTTATTTTTTTATAAGCCCTCGGCCATTTGTGGATGTGGTTTTTGCCCCTTTTTTTGGAGGAAAACGGCTGAAAATAAATACGAAAGTTTGTCAGTTTACTTTCAGCTTTGATGTTGGTTGAATGTTGGTAGCGAAGCCAAATGACTGTATTCTATACAGGGTGAATCAAACGATGTCCACTTGGAGGGAGAATACCCTAAATATTGATAACAAATTTTACTTATAGAATCTTTATTTTGAGAGAGGCAGGGCATAGTGGAATTGAATAATTCCATTCACTCAATTGGAGCTGCTCGACTGGGGAAATACCTCCACCTTGCAGAAAATCGTAGCCGAATAACATAGCTCCGTGCATGTTGTGTTCCTAACGTTGAGCAAGGTCGCCAGAGCTCCACGAGGAAGCGTTGTGTTGGCAGTGTGGGCGACCGGTGGTGTTTTGTTACCGCCGCAGAACAGAATGTCTCCTACGCTGCCAGCCCAACTATTCCTCCCTAATTTACAGGGTCGGCAACGCGCGAGTGATACCCCTGGTGTTGCAAGCGCATAGGCTACGGTAACCGCTTACCATCAGGCGGGCCGTATGCTTGTTTGCCACCTTAGTGGTATAAAAAATCAATTTAAGTACGTACAGTTACATAGAGGGACGTGCTGGCTAAGAAATAAGTAATAACTGATCAACCGATTTTCTTTTTCCGCTGCATGTAGTCATTCATTTATCTTTTTAAAGGCCCGTTTATATAAAATCTGTTGATATAATAAAGATTTCCAATAAATGGTATCGTCTGAAGCTTTGGTTGGAAAGTCACGCGCCGTCGTTTGCACAGAGCTATGATTGAAATCTCCTTTAATAAAGTCGGTTAAACTGCACATATATAAAACTCGTGTGTTTATTTAGAGTTTATTGTATATTCTTTTCATTCTGTTTTGTGATTATGAGCTACACAATATTATTAAGAGCCATGCTTCGGCATGCATTGGCCGGGTCGACCGGAATGATACCACGGCCTCACAGAAAACCGGCGTCGAACAAAGCTTACGTTGTGTTTCGCCGAGTGAGTGAGGTTACCGGAGGCCTGATCCCCTTTTAAAAGGCGGGCAACGGACTTGTGACTCCTCTGATGTTGCGGGTGTCCATGGGCGGCGGTAATCGCTTACCATGCAATCCGTCTGCTCGTTTGTCCCCCTATCCCATAAAAAAAGGTAATTTACGTTTCTAAAATATACTGTGCCCACTGTACCTACACCATGGAGGTTTCATATCATGAAATGTGTTAAGTTTAATTTTTATGGAAGAAAACAATTGTCGAAATGTCAACAGCAAATGACAGCTGTACTATGGAATTGGAAATTGGAATCATAATATCTTGACGATGACATCGTTTATTAAAAAGTGTATGTGTGTGTGGACTTTCATACCAACTTTCATCCCCCTTTTGGGGGATACCTTAGGGGTTGAATTTAAAAAAAATCTTTTCTTAGTGCTCGTCTACAGTGCAAAAGGAATCAACATGAAAGGAATCAACATGCAAACTTTCAGGGATCTAGCCCCTAAGTTTCGGCTGTGCGTTGATACGTCAGTGAGTCAGTAGGTCAGTCAGGTTCTTCTTTTATTTAAATATAGATACTTTATTTCACGTCTCTAGCTGCAGCAGGGAGAATACACTCGAAATCATCCTTTATCGACACCGGAAAATCGTCGAAAAAAGTGCTTCGTCGCATCGTTGATGACGTCACCACGTCGGCGCCGTTGGGAGTCTTGTCGTGTCACGAACGCGACCCTTGTCACGGGGCACGAGGGAAAGCATACGTGGCGTCGACGTCACGTTCACGTCGACACGTGTAAATGTTATTTGGGTATAGATGACGTCACACACAACACTTTTCTGTAAAAATGCATTTTGTTTTCCTACATGTCACCACATACAATTTAAATGCTCGTTATTTGGGTTTTTCGATTAGGAATTTCGTAGGTAGTAGCAGATTGGAGGTTTGGACTTATGCCCAAAAGCTTATAACGTTAAAAAAAATACGAACACAAAAAGAAATTGCCAAATCGGTCGAGCCGTTCTCTAGTGATGGTCGAACATACATGTGGCAATTGATTTTTTTATCTACGAATAACTAGCTTGTGCCCGCGACTTTGTTTGCGTGGTCTTCAGGATTGTGTCCGACCTGGATAAAATGTCTCTGCGATATTCCAGGCTATAATCTATCTGTGTGCCAAATTTCATCCAATTCCGTTCAGCCGTTCTGGGGTGAAAGAATAACAAACATCCTTACATCCATACTCACGAACTTTCACTATACTATATATATTAGTACGGATATTTCTTTGTCACGCTGTACGGCCTAAACTGCTAGATGGATTTTAATATATTTCAATATGGCGATAACCAGACGCCATATTCTGATAAAGAAAAAGTGAATATCAACGAAATATATCAAGTGAGGTATCATTGGATAGGTCTTTGAAAATCACTTTTAAGTTTCATTCATTCATTTAGATTAGGTATTCCTTTAGATTGCGAACAAACCGTTGAATACCTTTGAAAGACTGTCAGTTTCGTTACTAACAATAAAGTATCATGCACAACAATTTGTAGGACTGCATAGTCGAGAGCAATCCGGTCTAAGTTCTAAATCTTAAAACTTGGACAAGTTTGAGATGGTCCTAACAAGTTGTGAACTGCAAGCGGCGCGGAATGGCGGCGGCCGGCTTTTATATAACCGCCCGATGGGGGGAGAATGCTTGGAGGGGAGAATTTAAGTGTCAAATGCATGTAAATGTGAGTACCATGCAGGCTATTTAAATACATACAGTATGGTTGAATTGTGTGGGTCTCATGTTGCCCGCAAGCTGTGCAGTGGTAAATTATATTATGAAAACTCCTGTGTACATGCGATACAATGGCTAGAAAGCGCATGCGCCTCTTGGGGCAGGGTTATCCAAGACCAGAGGACTACAGACTCATACCCCCAGGCCTCATTATAAAGCTCATGGAAGAGCTGTTTGAAGAACTAGGCGGGGACGAGTCATAGGCATCTAGGGGATGCACAAAAGATCCCATTGGGTCGAAGTGCACTCTGGCCTTGCTGCCGCGGCCCTATATAAGATAAGATAAGATAATATGAAAAATTTATGTAAAGACAATTGGGGAATTCGTTGTCCTTATAGACTGATAGTCCTGCACAAAAACACATGGGTATTAAGGGCCTGCGCGGCCATTGTTCAAAACGGCTAAGTTGATTATGTTTCTATAACACCCGAGCCTCGGATTGGTGACATATTGACCACACCTTTGGCGTAGCAGTTGAGCGATTGGCTTTTGCGCCACGTGTTGTAAATACGATCTCCACGGAGCAAATATTTGTATGATCTTCATGTAGTTGTTCCAGGTCAGAGCGTCACACAATACACGAGAAAATTATAGTGTGGGGCAACGTTTAAAAAATACATATTCCAGTCTGTATTTTTTTTTAAAGCTTACTAGCGATATGGGCCGCACATTACTAGTATTCCTGTTAACCCCCGGGTACTAAGCTAAATGCTTGTGTTACAAGTGGGTTTACATCGGTTGTGCAATGGGTGGGGTTCGAACCGGCAACCACATGATCACAAGTCCGATGCCCTAGCAATTAGGCTACTGCCGCTACATTTAGTTTATTGTCGACAAAAAAACTGTCACTAATTATCGAACGCTGGCGTCATATCATATTGAATGTATGTCGTTCGCTATACATTGCTTAAGTATGAAGTTTATTATAAAGGAAACTTGAGAAAATCACTTCAAGCTTTAGTTCATTATGCTCACAGGTGCACTCAAAGTTCTTACTCACAATCTGTTATAGCAACATAGTTTCAGCTCGTAATTTATTTTAAAAGTGCTTACTTTATATATTGTACTAGCTTTTGCCAGCGACTTCGTCCGCGTGGAATAGTTACTTTGTTCCCTAGTTCTTCGCCCGCGGTTTCACCTGCGTTGCCCCGTTCCTAAGGGTTGTAGCGTGATGTTTTATAGCTTGAAACCTTTCTCATGAATCACTCATTTTCCCAACATTTCCCTTCACTGCTCTGCTCCTATTGATCGTAGCGTGATGAAAAGTATACTATAACTATACTGCCCAGGAGTATGAAGAACAATTGTACCAAGTTTCGTTGAAATCCGTCGAGTGGTTTTTGTTTCTATAACGAACATACAGACAGACAGACAGACAGACAGACAGACAGACAGACAAAAATTTTACTGATTGCATTTTTGGCGTCAGTATCGATCACTAATCACCCGCTGATAGTTATTTTGGAAATATATTTCATGTACAGAATTGACCTCTCTACAGATTTATTATAAGTATAGATAAAGGAGGTGATTTTGCTATGGCACAATATTTATATGAGCTTGTGTTTAAAGTATCCAACAATATGTTTTAAGAATAAAAACATTAATTTGACAAATACTCTTTTTTTCTTATAAATACTTTATTTTTCCCTATTCAAAGAAGTTTATACGTTATTATTCTCAAAAAAAGGTTGGCAACTCTACCTGTAACCTTCCTCATGAATTACTCCGTCTATTGGTGAAAAACGTATGTAAATGTGTTCGGTAATTTTTTAGTTTATTGTGTTGAGGCAGACAGACGCGTTGGATTTGGTTTGATCTTTGTTTCCTACTTTCAGAGTCGTCACGTCTTTCTAAATTAAACGAATTATGTCTTAATGTAGAAATATACTGTTCTACCTATTGTAATGTCCTCTAGATAGCTTAATTATATACACATACCATAGTATTTATTCGTATTATTAAAAGTCCGGCGGACCGAATTTCTCAGAAAAAACGTAATGCCGAAATAAATCGTAATTCAAATACAATTTAATCAAATTCTGTTAGGTATTATTCGGATTCCGATACCGTTAATCTAGGTTCCTAATTTACCATTTTGTCCAAAATACTAAACTGGAAATAAATGTAAGCGCATGCAATTTTTGATAACTTTACCAAGTTTGGAACGATTTTCCGGTCTTTTATTTACAGTGAAGTAGTAGTAGACGAAATAGTACCGTTAGGAAACTAGATTAACGGTATCCAAATCCGAATAATAACATAATTTGATAGAATATTGTCTGGATTACGATTTATTTCGGTATTACGTTTTTGTGAGCCATTTAAGCTCCGCCGGACCCTTAAGGGTAGCTTAATTATACACATACCATAGTATTTATTCGTAAGTGAACATTGTTCTTTAGAATAAATAAAGAATCTTTAAACCGAAATCGAACCTCGATGCCTCATACATTTTGAGCGATACATCGTCTCTATTCGTACTTGTCACGCGTGAACAAACATGGCGGACAATATATTAAACATGTGTTACGATCTGTCAGTTCTTGTGTAAAACGTAAAACTCTGATTCGCCGAATAATATTCCAGTTCCTTATTCAAATCTCGTAGGGATGTGTCGATTTGATTTGTAACCTATCGATAAATTTAAGATTTGATTATCTGATTCGCCGAATAATATTCCAGTTCCTTATTCAAATCTCGTAGGGATGTGTCGATTTGATTTGTAACCTATCGATAAATTTAAGATTTGATTATTCTATATTGGAATAAAACTATTTTTTACGTATTTTATCACGTTGCATATTATAATTCAATTCCCGACGGTTCGGAATTTCGGATTATGTACAGCATTCATGGCCACGGGAAGACAGAGGTTGAGCGTCTTAACCTCTATTATTTACTAACAGCTAGCTTACATTTATGTTAATTATTTTCTATCAGAAACATGCACAACGGTCTCACCATGTTCTTCGGTCTTGCAGTTTAATGCTTGGACTTAGTTTAATGGCATCTATAATAGGGTTTAATGTAATTTTACTTCCAGATCACAATCTCAAAAAATTTACAAGTATGGTCGACAGCACAAACTGTCAGAATTCCCCAATGTATAATAACCTCTATTATTTGGAAATTGTTGACTTTATCTAACACTTTTTAGGATTGTAATTAAAACTTGAATTATTCCGTTTTTGTTTATGTAGAATCTCATTATGTCAGTGACAAAAACGTATCTAGTTTATTACGGTTCCATATCTCTGGAAACTACGCTGTGGTACGAATGCTGCTAGAATTTCATGAGTGGAATATATTTATAATGTCGATTACATAAAACATTATTTATCAATAGCTACGTCCGTCTGAATTGAATGTTTAATGCGATTATTCGATTTAGAACTGACTCGATTGAATTAATTTAGAAAGAATCCGTTGGATTTTTTAAAATTGACGTAAATTCATTTTATAATACTGAATAACGGAAGTGTTTTTTTATGAATATCATCATTTTGCATTCAACGTGACAAATAAATCGATACTCCCACTTGGTAATATTTAAGCATCGTTAAGTAGTTCATAATAAACGTAGTGAAATATAAACCGAGGAATAATTGCGAACGCACTATAAAATTTATAATTATTATATGTATGTAACATTATAATTAATTTATAATCGTTTACATTATATTTTATAATGACAGGAATTAAATTGCAGCATCAATTGCAATTAATTGCAACCAAATTAACTTTATGATTCATTTGATTACAATTCAAATTAATTCAATTGCAATTGATTAAAAATTTATTTTATTGATATCTTAATTCTTTTATACCCAACACTGGATGGCACTCACTTGGTATAAAATGCTGATATTCGGAAGTGTCGAGTAAAATTGGAAACCGATCCCGACATAGTTGAGAGAAACGATGATAAGTAGAAAATTTTCCTTCTCCGTCCGTATCGATAAATAAATAAAATCTTTATTTAATTTAATAATTCAAAAGGTGTACATTTCTTGAATATTAAAATATGTTAGGTCCGTATCGATATTTTCGATTTATCGAAATCGGAAAACTAACAACCTAACCCTGCGTCTGCCAAGACTTGTTGAACTTACATACGGTCTGAATTATTCAGCTGTTTGACCCGGCCTCTAAAGGGATCACCTTTAAGAACCGCCATTTGTTTGTGCCTGTTTCTCTTTTTTTATTGCGTCGCGCCTTCACATGCTATGATTGATGACTGTCTTTGTTTATTGTGTTTGAGTTTTGGAGGTGGGTGGGATTTTATGCGTTTTCTCTCGGTCGGTATTTATTTTTGTCGTGTAATTGCGTTTTTACGCACAATTTCCTGGTTTTTGCACTTGTTGCTGTTTTATTGAGAGTATTCGCTACTTTATTTGTATACATTCATTAATGGCGTAGATTCTGACTTATAAAAGTGGTGTAAGCTGTGTATTTACACACTGCTGTTTATGTCAAATAGTCTATAATCTTCCTCAAAAATTGGGCTATCAGATGCAAAAATAATTCTTCAAAGCCGGCTGGCAGTTTCAAATATTACTGCGGTCTAACAAAACAAACAGACTGCCCTTTATTATATTAATGAAGATTACACAGTTCTGTAAAATAACAACAAATCTATTTAATAGCTTCACTCAGTTTAGGTCAGAGCGATTTTTATGGATGCTACGTAGATACTTATACCTATTATGTCATTAAAAATTTTACTTAAAATACGACTAATCAGGGATTTGTCACAGCATTTGATCCAAGCTCTAAAAAATGCTGTCAGACAAAATTTGTGCAAATAACAGTGCTAAATTAGGTTCTAAGGTAACATACAAATACCTTCGTACCAGAAGCCTTCGTTAACGTCAGATTTACTTAAGCCTTGTCCTAATCAAGTGTCGGCAGGAACGTTTGAACTATGCAACGCTTTGTCTTAATGATAGTACGAATTCACGATCGAATAGTTAGCGCATTCCAGTTTGAGAACAGGGGTAGAATTGGTTCATCTAACTCTAGATTGCAAAATTGGGCAAATTATTGGCATAATAATAATAATAATCTATAGTTGCTGCATTAAAAAAAATAGATAGCTTGAAAAATGCAGGTAATAATTGACAACGCGTAAATTTTTTTTTTTAGTAGCAAATAAACGGAAATATTTAAATGAAGAATTATTCGAATTACGAAAGTTGCGGCAGCGCTTGGAATTGGGACGTTACTTCGGAAGGGTTACATTTTTTCAACGCACTCGTGACTCCTCTGGTGTTGCGGGCGTCCATGGGCGGTGGTAATCGCTTACCATCAGGCGATCCGTCTGCTCGCTTGCCCTCCGATCCCATAAAAAAAATTAAATTAAAAATAACTGCCTCATTAGTCTAGTGGTCCCAAGCGCGACTGCTACGCTAGAGGTCCTGGGTTCGATCCCCAGGTCGAGCAAAGTGTTATTGGGTTTTTCTATGAAATTCTCAGTAGCAGCTCGGAGTCTGGGTTTGTGCCCGGTTAATGGCAATAGGCTCGCCCCCTATTACATGGGACCTAAACATACCGGCGAACTGTGGGTGTACTTAAGTACGCCTCTGCCTAACCCTGCGGGGAATACAGGCGTGATGGTATGATGGTATGTATTAAAAATAAACTTTCTTAATGACATGTGACAAATACCTTTACGCGTTCCTAAGTTTCTTGTTTCAAATAAGCCTTCGTACGTTAAGACGTTTTTTGTATCATCTTCAAATAAGTAAACTTTCTTTCTTATTTTCTTAACATTAAATTTGTCTGAAGGTACTAACGTGTGGAATATAAATTTATAACGTATATAGCATAATACCTTTACATTCTATAATTTATGTTTGTAGCAATAATAATATTGCCTCACACTGTCTTACCTTGTAAAGATAAAAGTATCACCTGCAAGCAACGCCTTCCCAATCTGAACTGGTAATATCTCCCTTGAGAATCGTCAATTCCCACAAAATTTTTGCTCGAAACGATTTGTTCCAGTTAAGTACCGTTTGCTTTTTAGGGTTACACAATATTCACATTGTTATCCGATAAAAAAATTCGCGCATTGACCGTTATATCGGAAATGGAAAATAAGAACGGGTGGTAAATACAAAATTATAAAAAGCGCCAAGTTTCCCGGAAAAAAAATGAGAGACTTTTTTTTATAATACGATGCAGGTGTACGACTGTATTTGCACATCGCGGATGCTTTTATAAAGATCAATACTGACAGTCAAACGCTCAGACCTAAAATAACTATCTTTATTCAGACCATACAAATTATTTATTTTGTTCGGGGATCAAATCTGCGCAGTTCTTTTCTAATACTGAAACATCTTGAACTTAGCAACGTTTTTGACGGAGCTGAACGTGGGAGAACCATGCTTCAGCACGAATGGGCCGGCTCGACCGGAGTGATACCACGGCCTCACAGAAAACCGGCGTTAAACAACGCTTACGTTGTGTTTCGCCGAGTGAGTGAGGTTACCGGAGGCCCAATCCCCTTTTAAAAGGTCAGCAACGCACTTGTGACTCCTTTGGTGTTGCGGGTGTCCATGGGCGGCGGTAATTGCTTACCATCAGGCGATCCGTCGGCTCGTTTGCCCTACTATCCCATAAAAAAAAAATTGCTATTTTAAGAGTGCTCATCACCTGATCTTAGTCCATTAAGACTGCCAGCAAGCCTTGGAGTTAAAGTATATGAGGCTCAAAATGCAAACAAATTTGGTAAAGATACATTGCCCGTTTACGCCGTGAAACTTGGTGATGCGCTACCATGCACTCAGATATTGCTTTTGCTTGCCTTTTGCTTTTGATAAATCCAAATTCAGAACTGCTTGATACTTATAATTTCATATGAAATCCAATAACACTGCCCGACCAGAGAATCAAACCTCATGCTCAGCAGCCACATTAATTGTCCATTGCGCCGGTCAATTTCATTTAATCATAGAAAAAAAATGTAAAGACCCTTGATTGAGTAACTTTAAATTTATGAGTTAGGAAAAACCCCAAATGTTAATGTTGCACAACTTGGCTCTTACTTGAAGTTCAATTTGTACGATTTCAGTTCCAAGTTGTTTCACTCAACCGCTATTATTGCTTTCTCTTTGTAAACATTAACTTTTTTCGAAGTAAACATTTTATGATGAAACTTAAAAGTTTTTAAAGAGAAACAGTTTCCGATATTGTTTAGGCTTCACCAGAAAAGTTGTTTTATTTTGCTTATAGTTGTTAATATTCGTTTAAGAAATTAATAAAAAAAAAATATATAAGTGCGAATATGTCTCACGCACCGAGGTTTCTGTACAAATTTGCTAATCTTCTATCATCTTCTTCTATCTATCTATCTTCTTCTACTTCTATACTTATAATAAATCTGTAGAGAGGTCAATTCTGTACATGAAATATATTTCCAAAATAACTATCAGCGGGTGATTAGTGATCGATACTGACGCCAAAAATGCAATCAGTAAAATTTTTGTCTGTCTGTCTGTCTGTATGTTCGTTATAGAAACAAAAACCACTCGACGGATTTCAACGAAACTTGGTACAATTGTTCTTCATACTCCTGGGCAGGTTATAGTATACTTTTCATCACGCTACGATCAATAGGAGCAGAGCAGTGAAGGGAAATGTTGGGAAAATGAGTGATTCATGAGAAAGGTTTCAAGCTATAAAACATCACGGAACCCTTAGGAACGGGGCAACGCAGGTGAAACCGCGGGCGAAAAACTAGTATTAACTAATATTAGTACCACAGATTATAATAGATACTATACTAGTACATACACCTCATCCCATACAAAGAAACGGGACCTCATAAATATGGGTGTTCATGAGCAGCGATGACTACTTACCATTAGGTGGCTCGGTTGCTCCTTTGCTGTCTAAACAAACAAAAAAAAACCGGACAAGTGCGAGTCGGACTCGCCCACTGAGGGTTCCGTACAAATTTGATTTATTTGAGTTTGTGGAAAAATACGTTTTTTGCGGCATAAACGCCAACGTATCTTTTATTTTTACGTTAACTGAGAAGTTTGATTTTTTCCTAGTTTCAAGGGACTGTAGACCTGAGTATTTATATGGTTTTAAATTCAACTCGATACCTCCACGTCCCTGAGATAAAGGGTCTTGACAGACAGACAGACGGACAGACGGACGGACGGACTGACAACAAAGTGATCCAACAAAGTCCTTTTGAGGTACGGAACCCTAAAAAGAAATAAAAAAAAACTGGAGGAAATATTACCTACCTACTGCCTACCCTTCAGAGATCACATTCGTTATGATAAGTATTAATTAATCATAACGCATCGTAAGTACGCGAAGCAGTTAAAAACAGGAGTCCATACATTATAAAATTAAGGCTCTCCACAATATTTATCACATCATTCTGAGGGTAGTCTGTGAAAGGCGCCCTGTTTAAAATTTCGCGCGTGTTTTGATAAAGCTCCCTTTTTAATTTAATGGGTACTTTTATGTGGGACGATGTGTAAAAAGGCTCGCTTCATTTTAAGTAGTAGATGTTATGTTCTTATATCATTACTTTTTTACAGTACAGTGGCAAAAAAGTGGGTGTTAAAATAATCAAAACGTAACACTGTAAGTTAAATCGGATTGTGACGTCACCGTCCATGTTTAGGAAGTACTTAATTATGAGATTGAAACAGAAACATTATTAATAGAAACCTAATAAACTGAGAGTCTAGCCGAGAACAATTGTAATTAAGAACTTAACTAAATAAGTTAGTTGACTGAATCTATACCATAATATAATAAAGCTAAAGAGTTTATTTGTTTAAGCGCGCTAATATTTGGAAATATCAGTCGGATTCAAAAAGTTCTTTCTGCTTTTGATAGACCAATTCTTGAGAAGGGTTATAGTTTATTTAACAACACGCTACGACCCTTAGAGAGCCGAACAAGCGAGTGAAATCGCGGGGCACAGCTAGTTAAGTATATATTAATGAAATCGCTTCTTGATTATTACATTATTCAATGTTAAGCGGTCCCTACATAATTCCTTTAACAACCAATTAATATTTAAAAGACAAACAGCCCGCGTCACACAAAATCCCATCCAACTTATGCCCCGCTCTGTATCCAATTAATTTTCCCACATTAAAACTTTCATATTTGTTAAAGAGACGTGTTTACACTGTCAAAGTTAAGCGTCGAATGAAAATTCCCGCGCGTTCCGCGTTTAATTTTGAATTTAGAACGTTCACGGTAACCGGCGACGTTTATGAATGCGTTCCGAAATTAGCCTTTTAATAGTCCTCCTTTGTGTTGGGATCGGGGATTCTATCTGCGCTTAAATTATGTTAATGTTATTTTGGATTAAAGAGGATACGTGTTTTTGTAACAATATGTGGGAATCGTTACGTCTCTTTTTATAATAAGTGGCCTTTGATGATATTTTGGAGAATAGAAATTAAAACTGCCTCATTAGTCTAGTGGTTCTAAGCGCAACTGTTACCAGGTACCTACCTGGAGGTAGGTACTGTAGAGATTGCTACAAAGAGGCGATCATTGTTGGGTTGCTGGTTGGAAAGGATTAAAGAATAAACGATCATTTTGAATTTTTATACTGACGTAAAGACTGTCTAGTCTGGGAGTAGAGAGTCTTGACAGACTTGTGTTTAAGTAATAAGGCTTTGCCTCATAATAAATAACAGTATTAATTTATAATTTCCAAGTTTGATTAGCTGCGCCTTCCCATTAGATTCGATCCTTACAGTACCATAGTTGGGCATTAAACAATTAAAATTTCAATCAATTAAATTTTTAATCAATTGCAATTGAATTAAATTTAATTGCAATTAAATTTAATTGCAATTAAATTTAATTAACTGCAATTATTGTTTTAATTGCAAATGATTAATTTATTAAATTTTTAATTGTTTAGTGCCCAATACTGCTAGGTACTAGGTTCGATTCCCAGATCGAGCAAAGTGTTATTGGATTTTTGTTTAAAATTCTAAGTAGCAGCTCGGAGTCTGGATTAGTGCCCGGTATTATGAGACCTAAACATATCGTGGAACTGTAGGTGTTCATTAGTACACCTCTGCTTAACCCTTCAGGGAATACAGGCCTGATGGTATGTTATGTTATCAAATGTATTAACGGTAGTACGGTAAGAGACAAAATGACATAATTTCCTAATTTTACCTAGAAAACCAATCCCAAAAAAAAAACAAATTGACACGTTGAAATTTCATAAAACATGAAATGTTTAAGTCTTTAAGCAGGTACGAGTTGATTTCTGCTGGTGTGACCAGCAGAGAAATAGGTTAATGTGATCGTATAACTGTTACTGCCTTTTTACATTGAACTTGGAAATCCAGACTCAAACTGACGTTAAAATGGTCGTCATTATACTATGTGAAATGAAACGCATTATAAAATATCAAGCTTTATCTATACACATAATAAAATTGTAACAGGCCGATGTCTGGACATTATTACATTATAGATATTAAAATAAATGGGGGGTCATTATTAGAGTAACAGAAGCCAAAATATATTTTTTTTTGTCTGTGTGTATGTTTGTACGCGCATCACGCAAAAACTACTGCATAAAATTGAATGCAGTTTTGTACCGATGTGTCACCGATATATTGCTAGAGGTCTAATTTAAAATCTGGTATCATCTTGATACGCCGCCTAGAATCGGACTTAAAGTATGTTAATCTTTTTGGGACTTGAGTGAAACTGCGGGCAACAGCTAGTTCTTAAATAAAATGACTTTTATTGTCTCAATAGTCTAGTGGTCGTAAACACGGCTGCTTCGCTAGAAGTCCCGGTTTGATTGCCAGGTCAGGCAAGCTAAATTTCTTTGAAGCAGGTCGGGGTATGGACTTTTGCCTGGCAATAGGCTCGCCTACGTAGGACCTAAACATACCTCCCGCAAAACTCGGCAAACCGAGTAGTCTCCAAGAGATCGCCAACAACATTGATTGCCTGCTGACCTTTCTTGTGGTGTTGGGATGGCTCGGTGGCTTCAATCGTGGAGGAGCCACGCTTCGGCACGAATGGGCCGGCTTGACCGGAGTGATACCACGGCCTCACAGAAAACCGGCGTTAAACAACGCTTACGTTGTTTCGCCGAGTGAGTGAGGTTACGGAGGCCCAATCTCCTTTTAAAAGGTCGGCAAAGCACTTGTGACTTGTTCATGGGCGGCGGTAATCGCTTACCATCAGGCGAACCGTCTGCTCGTTTGCCCTCCTATCCCATAAAAAAAAAAACTTTCCCACCCGCACGCAAAATACGCGCTTTATCGTGGAGTTGCGGAAAATAGCCCGTTATACCAATACCTGTGGGTGTACATTAGTAGTATACCTCTACTTACCCATTCGGGAAATACAGGCGTAATGGTTTTTATGTATATTAGATATCTACAAATTTAACGTCAAAGTCAAAGTCAAAATGTTTTATTTCAATTAGACCATTAAAAAAGGTACCTTTGAAAAGCCAAAAATAGTTGCACGGTTCTAAAAAGTGGATCTTATGGAGAAGAGCCGGCAAAGAACTCCATAGATACTCTTTTTTTTATAAAAAAAAATCATGATTACATTAAATTAGAAAATAAACTAAGCTAAAATCAATGTCGCTAAAAATATCATCTTTCTCTACAAATCGAGTCTTCACCTTAAGTAATGCTGGCTGTGAATGCTCGATTTAAACCATTCACCCCTTCATTCACTGACGAACTAAAACTACTAAAGATCAAATCAATTCACTAACGTCCAACTAAACGTAGGTACCAACCAACGATTAAAGTTCCACAGACTATTTGGAACTAAAGCCAACATTGCGCAAAAGTTTGAGCAAACTGCCGGTTTGTCCAACGTTGGGTCAAACGTTCATTTGAATTCATAGCCGTAGGCAGTGTCTTGGAGGCTCAATCTTAGCCAGGCAGCCCGCTTTTGAGACCGCGTAAATGGTTTGGATGTGGTCCTAGTGATAGCGGGTGAGTGATAAAATATTTAAGTACATATTTTTTTTAAGGACAGCTCCCAGGTTACAAGCCCTTTGTCGCGGGGGCTCTTCAAGCATCTAATTAATGGATACTAAGTAAACCCAGAATAGAAACAAGCATTCATGGAACACACAAATATTTGCTTTCAGTGGGATACGAAACTATGACATTCATGTAATAATTTGTTTATTTTTAGATTTTACTTATAAAAAAAAAATCTTATTGTACACCACTTTTACCATTTTATAATCTATAATTTAAGGGCAGGGCCTCCTAGCACAGATATATCTTTTACTTAAAGGAGGTCCCTATGTACGATTCACTGTAAAAGTTGTACAAGTTTGCAGTAAACCTTTTATTATTATTTTATTATTTATCATGAAAAGCATGCGCTTTAGTTTCAATTTTTTTTACGTTTGAATATTCGTGCGTCAAGGTAAGCAATTTTAGCTCCATCTTCCCCGTCACTAATATTGACCCTTCGCTACTGGCATCTAATGAGATTAGTATTTAACCTACCGCATTCACGTGGATTAAAAAATTAAAACCTACCTTTGTTGTTAATCGACAATAGAAAGCTACCGTGCAACTTAAGCCGCTTCACTTTATATCGCTAATGGATGCGGTGATGCGCTCTCTTTTTCGGGGTTTTACCCCCGTCATCTTTCTCCAGCACTTATCCCAATTTGGGGTCAGCGTAATACATTTTTTCCTGGTTTGTAATTTCAAAAAAGTACTGAAGTATTGGGCTAAGAAGTTTTGCAAAAAATACGTAGAAGAAAAAAAAGTGATATTAAATGAAATTGCATGGAATTAGGAATAAGAGGTCTAACTTAAAATCTGGTACATGTTTCATTTTGATACGCCGCCTAGAATCGGACTTATAGTATGTTAATCTTTTTGGCACGTGAGTGAAACTGCGTGCAACAGCAACTAGTAAACATTAAAAAAAAACGACTCTCGCTGTTCAACAACTCATTTCACTATGACTATGAATCTAGTGTCCTAATTTGTTTCTCTGTGCTGCCCAAATAAAATATTTTTCTGTCTTTGTTTCTATCTATTCTACCGTCTCGCTCTTAGTGTGACCCCACACGCTCACGCTCGCGGTCATGTGTGCTCACTAAAGTCGCTTTGACTTCACTTTTGCTGTTTGTACGCCCAAGTATATCGTGGCCTCCTTACGTAAAATATAAATATCTCTCATAAAGTACTTCTTTTGAGGGAGAAAAGTAAGGGTTGCCAGTATGATAGTATTTTTCGGAATAAGCTTTTAAAAATTATGCCTTTTCTGACTGGAAGCCGACACCATCGCAGTTGGGGTTTTAAATTAAAGCGGTTAATATTTTTTAAGTTTAAATTTTTTTCTGCTAAAATACTTGCTTACTTGGCTTACTTTAACTATAGCTAGGTCTCAAGTTCTCGTTAAGATAAATGAAGCCTAATTGCAAACATACGGTGGCTTCTATAAACCGTTGAGGAGTTTCCTTGACTGTCTTCCATCTCTCATCAGGAGTAGGTACTCGAGGTCTCCATTATTTTGTAGTGTTAGCAGAACTTTCTTATGTTTAATATTATTGATGAGTTACGATAGAATCCGTTGACAGGTGGTAAATGGATTGATGGGACGGGCCGCGCGAATATTTTGATACTTCCTTGAAATTATTCATGCCTACCTGAAGACAATAGCTTTTTTTTATGGGATAGGGGGCAAGCGAGCAGGCGGATCGCCTGATGGTAAGTGATTACCGCCACCCGTAACACCAGAGGAGTCACGAGTGCGTTGCCAGCCTTTTAAAAGGGGGATTGGGCCTCCGGTAACCTCACTCACTAGGCGAAACACAGAGTAAGCGTTGTTTGACGCCGGTTTTCTGTGAGGCCGTGGTATCACTGCGGTCGGGCCGGCCCATTCGTGCCGAAGCATGGCTCTCCCACGTAAACGTCCCAGGTTAGTTTGCACCATGTAAGATAAAAAATAAAATTAATTCTTGGACAATTTAGATCATTGAAATTATACTTTTAAATGAATAATGATTACTGAACTTCTCATTTCGATTAGTCGCATGTTTTCAGTCACCCTTTACCTACAAAAAAAAAACACAATACCTCCTTTCTTTCTTACTTCTTTCAGGACTTTTTCTTTCTTCTTTCTTTTCTTTCTTTCTTCTTTTCCGTCGGATAAAAAGCCTGAGCTGTAACGAAAAACTCAATTAGCATGCCTATAATTTCAGAAAACATAGTACGAGCCGTGTTTATTTTACATGTTTACCTACATAGGTTTAGCTTGGAGACCAATATCGATAAGGTATAGGTTTTATTTAAGCGTGGCAGCAAATATTAGACCTCTGGGGTCGGGTTCCACGCCAAATGAGGATAATAAAATAAACCGTGATTACTTTGTTGATAAAGGGATTGCGTATTCGGGAAAGTCGGAAAGATTTCATTTTTAATATTTCTTGTATTAGCTGTTGCCAGCGGTTTCCCTTGCATCCATAAGACCACGTACTCGAATTCAGCGGCGAAAAAGAACATTATGAAAAAAAAATTTTCTCACACATTTTGTATCGGGAACGGATTGACAGATTTGGCAGAAATAAAACACGGAAACAAATGAATATGTTGTTTTCTGTGATGTTTTCTGTTTCGGTAAGGCCAGTTATAGATGACGTTCTGTGCATTGTCCGAACTTCTCGGCTGCTGGTGTAATTTTAATTCTTTTGTGTATGTTTAAATCCCTGGATGCAATGCTGGTCCCTGGGGGCCTAGACAAAGTCACATTATGATTAACGATAACGAAATTCGGCAAATACGAAATGTATGGAATTGGCATATGCCTTCGAAATGTCACGTGATCAACTGTTCGATCGCTAAGTGCTAGAAAATGTCAAATTGCGTAACGAAACGATGACGAAATCCCCCTGGATGGTTTAGATTTACAATTTGAGCCACAGCAATCGGGTTCTACGATTTTTTTATACACAAGGCAAGACATGGGAAAGGGAGTGAATGATTGAGATGTCGGCTGTTATGAATGAATGAAAGAATAGGACATGCTGCGCCGACCACAAATTTCTTAAATTGGGACAAGGTCAGGAAGATGATGATACAGGGCAAGACAACGTTTGCCGGGCCTGCTAGTTAATAAATAATGTTTGAATATTCACCCAGTTCCTGTCAATTAAAAAAAAAGGAACATGATCTTCTATTTGAGTATTGTTTTCTTCTGCACATAAATATAGATGTGATACGTTAGGTTTCCTAAGGTGAATTTTCTCTAATTGTCTCTTTCTGTCTGTTTCAGGTATGTACCCGGATTTTGGTTTAATTTTTAACATTAACAACGAGAAGATTTTATATTGGTAGGAGGTATGTTGAAGGTTTACGTTTTTTCTCAATTTTTTTACGATTTATTTATATTTTTAAAATTTTGCGGAACATGTTCTTTATGCCTACCCCTTATGGGAAAAAGGCGTAAGTGTATGTATGTTCATGCCTGTATTATTCAGGTGATCCATTGAAGATATATTATCTACTATAATTAAAAAACCAAGGTCAAGGTTACCATGTTCTGTAGCAATGTGGGTCGCACAGTACTAGCAGTGCCTGATTTAGAGTTCTGACCGCCCTAGGCTAACTATGAATATGCGCCCCCAGCCTGTCAGTCCTCTGTTCTACCTTTTCATTCTTATGTACAGAAGAGAGCCTATGTAACGTAACATCTTTGAATCAGACTGTCAGTAAGTAGGTAAACGACAGGAACCAAATAATTCCAACATTTATTTTTACAATCTATTTATTTTGTCCTAAAAAGTACAAGAAGAAATTTAAAAAAGATTTTGAATCCTTGCGATATTTGCTCTATTACTTTGAGAATCCTTACTAATATTATTTAATAGCTGGGAAGGGCATTGAGGTGAGTGGGAAAGTCTCGGTGGGAACGAGGTTATCTAACCTCCGTTTCGCCGACGACATTGTACTGTTTGCATATTCCGCCCAAGAACTTCAAAACGTGCCTGAAGACCTAAACACCGTAAGCCTAGAGATTGGACTTTAAATGAACATAACTTAGGCCAAAATCATGTCTAACACAACTAAGCGCTCAATCGCTGTTAATGGAGCGGATATACAATATTCATATTCATATTTTTTAATAACATACCATAATGTACAATGCGGTGGTGTAATTTAAACAAGAACCATTATGGACCCTGTAGGGCACATCAATATTAAAAGAGATACGCAATACGTTGATGAGTATCTTTGAAAATACCTGGAAGAGCAATAGCTCTTCAAAGATACCTCATATCCCCTTCAAAGACTTGATAACCAAACTCAGGGTTTGTCAGGGGGCGATGGAGCATAGCATACAAATGAACAGATCGTATACGAAACAGTACATTGCGTTCCAAAACTCAAAACGCTGACGTAGTCCCAACGGTCGCCAAGCTTAAGTGGCGCTGGGCTGGCCATGTCTGTCGCATGTCCGATGATCGGTGGGATGAAATGATCACTAAGTGGAGCCCTAATACCGATAGGCAGCGTCGCGGCAGACCAAAGAAGATATGGCGTGACTATTTTGATTCTTTTAATGTAGATTGGGTCCAAATAACAAAAGATCGCAATATATGGAGACATGAGGGGGAGGCCTTTGCCCAACAAAGGGACACACCAGGCTAATCACAATCATAACAGTATAGGTAGTAATCGTATAATAATGTAGTAATTCTGACACCTGACGAAAGCCCCATAATTATACACTTTTATCCCCTAATTTAAGGGATTGAGGGATGATTTTAAAAACCTGAAACACGCATTTTTTAATTTGTAATATGAAGTCTGTGTACTTGTATATTTCTCAGATCTCCAGCATGAAATTAAGTTTGTATGGTAAAACATATACAAACTTCCATACCCTAATTCAAAGGGTCACATCACCCCCTGATTTACTAAAAATCCTGAAATAAGTATTTTATTATATAACTAGCTTTTGCCAGCGACTTCGTCCGCGTGGAATAGTTACTTTGTTCCCTAGTTCTTCGCCCGCGGTTTCACCTTCATTGCCCCGTTCCTAAGGGTTGTAGCGTTATGTTTTATAGCTTGAAACCTTTCTTATGAATCACTCATTTTCCCAACATTTCCCTTCACTGCTCTGCTCCTATTGATCGTAGCGTGATGAAAAGTATACTATAACCTGCCCAGGAGTATGAAGAACAATTGTACCAAGTTTCGTTGAAATCCGTCGAGTGGTTTTTGTTTCTATAACGAACATACAGACAGACAGACAGACAAAAAATTTACTGATTGCATTTTTGGCGTCAGTATCGATCACTACTCACCCGCTGATAGTTATTTTGGAAATATATTTCATGTACAGAATTGACCTCTCTACAGATTTATTATAAGTATAGATAGAAGAAGAAGATAGATAACAAAGAGTTCCTATATAAATTTTCAAACCTCTAGCGTCAAAAGTCTCATACAAGTTTCCATCGCCAAGTTTAAGGGGTTGGGGGTAAAAGTTTTATAATTTTTTTGTTGCTTGTGTACTAATACTGGCTTTTATAGCAAGTTTCAGCTTTGGACTTCAGCAAATACCCTATGATTTTTGATGATCATCAGTGTAAGTGAGTCAGTGACGAAGTCGGGGTTTTTAAATATCAATAAAATCTAATGCATAAGAGCTATGCAATTGAAACTTTATATGTTTAATAAGTCCAATAAAGATATCATATCCCGAGGATTTTAGTTATCTCCACTCTCATAACTTGGGTTTGAATTATAATCCAAACCAAAGTTGTGAGGGTTCAAAAAAACGACGAAGCACTTCGAGAAAAGGTAGGTATGTAGTGCCCTTGCGCCCCACTTGGCTCGTCTTGATTATTATACAATCATAATAAATAACTCCTCACTAACCTAATTACTTCTCTTTTTTCACTCAATCCACCTATCCCACTCTCACCTGAGTGTCAAACGAAATGAAAGAAAAAATAACAAATAGCCGAAAAAAACGGTTTTAACTTGCTGTGCAATGAACGCGGCGCGTGGCGCGGCGGGTTTACGTTTACGTGTGAGAGCGCACGAAGGATTTACCAAAATAATATGATGTTCTAGGCAAACGCGCTCGTAAAACTGCATCGTAGATCGCAGTATCGCTTAATATCAGGCAAATTGGCGGTCGAGCGTAAGCCTATCACGAATAAAAAAAAAAGTATGTAAATCTCAGCTCAGCGCCGCGCCCGCCGCCCCCTAGGTCCCTGCGCCCTAGGCTCTAGCCTTATTAGCCTATGGGTAAATCAGGCCCTGAGTACTAGTATTCTTGTTAACCCCTCGTGCTAAGCTAAATGCTTGTGTTACGAGTGGATTCATGTCGGTAGTGCAATGGGTGGGTTTCAAGGCAACCACATGATCGCAAGTCCGATACCCTAGCTATTAAGCTACCGGCGCTTCGGGGTCACTTTTAAAGTTCAGGCATCATTATGTATTAATGGCATAGCGGCTGACCAATCGGCTTCTGTGCCACGTATTGTGGGTTCGATCCCCACATGGAGCAAATATTTGAATGGCAGGTAATTCCGGGTCTGGGTGTAAGCAAATGAGATTGGAACCGGCAACCACATGATCGTCAGTTAAACGCCCTAGTCATTACCGGCGCTACATTCCCGATCATGTCACCTTTTAAACAAAAAAAAAAATCAAATTCGATTCATCCGTTTAGGAGATACAATGGAGACAAATACACATTTAAAACATCCTCCCCCATTTAAAACCTCTGTTTGCATTGTGGGTTAAAAAAAACGACAGATTTTCTTTTCCTTTGCTGGTGAAAAACAAAGTTCAAAACATGAAAGCTTACTAACTAAAACTGTCACTAATTATTTTTTTTTACAAAAAGCTTAATATACTGGCGGCCAAAAAAAATGTAGCGTTAAATTGTCGCATTAGGCTTATCGGGGCATCTCAACAATTAACAAGACAAGAATTGGGTGACGAACAAAAAAAACACAGAGGGGAAAGGAAATAAAGTGTTCGTTTAGATAACTATCTTGTAAAGGGGCGACGGCGTTGTTATTTTGTTTAAATTTTTGCTGTTCACTTATTTTGGCTTGGAGTGTATTCGTTCCTCTTAAGTATATTTATAACTTCCGATGGCGTAAAGCTTTTTTTCATTTATTTTTCTATGATTTTTGATGGAAGAGATTAATTACTCATCAGGGTTTTTCCCAATTATCTATCTATTGAGCTGGCTTCCAGTCTCTCTACCGGTTAGGTTAGGTCTGGAAGACATCTCTAACAGCTGGATATCAGTGTAATCCCCGAAGCAAAAAAGAGGGGTGTAGTCTGCCTAATGGCCAGTCCCTATATCATATCCGTCGATAGATTCGCTTACTAGAGATAGGATTTTGACATATGGTTCATACAAGTAATGTCAAAAGCCTATCTCTAGTAAGCAAATCTATCGACGGATTTGATATAGGGATTCGCCATAAATATGTGTCGGTTTGTTGCATCGTAGCTAGCTCAAACAAATGGATCGATTTTGATTTGATTCAGTTTTTTGTTTGATAGGTGTCTTGATTGAGTGTGTTCTTAGCTATCATTTAAGAAAATTTGACCTGCCATTACAAGATAATCAGATTTTCTCCCCCTTTTTCACCACCTTAAGGTTTGACATTTCCAAAAATCCTCTCTTAGTGCTCGTCTACACTGCAAAAGGGATCTAGCTCCTGTAGTTTCGGTTGTGCGTTGATATTATATATTTATTTATTGTTCTTCTTTTATATATATAGATATAGAAGATAATTTCAACAAATCGTGGAAATTCATGTTTCGGCACGAATGGGCCGGTTCGACCGGAGAAAGCCGGCGTTAAACAACGCTTACGTTGTGTTTCGCCGAGTGAGTGAAGTTACCGGAGGCCCAATCCCCTTTTAAAAGGCCGGCAACGACAACTTGTGACTCCTCTGGTGTTGCGGGTGTAAATGGGCGGCGGTATTCGCTTAGCATCAGCCGATCCGTCTGATCGTTTGCCCTACTATCACATAAAAAAAAATATCAAATCGCTTTTCACGTTGCATCAATAAACTTCACACAATAGAATTTAAATTAAGAATTATAAATGATTTGTAACGTTCATTCAATTACTATTATTATCACGAACGCAGAGAGTTCGGGCTCGAACAGGGATCACTTAAAAAAGGAACAATATTCAAATTTGGAACGGTTAAGCCAATTGCTATTCAGCTCTCGTCAATCAGCTATAATCTTCGCTACATTACACTTTACATGGCGCGGCCATTTTGTCAAACGAGATTACCTTTGATGTAATTGTTTTAGGGGAACATTTTACTTTGAGAGATTTTTGAGGATTTATACTATTGAAATATAAATCTTAATGACTTATATTCGTAACGGATTTCACGGCTCCCAAACCTCGGATTAATAAAGGAGGAATTTTGAATCCCAATGGAATTATTTGATCCTAATTTCCCCAGGAAAAAATTATAAAATTAAACATGGCGTTGTTTTCTCTTTCGGTAAGACAAGTAGTTGGCGTTCTGTGCATTGTCCGAACTCCTCATTAGTAGGTGTGATTTTGTCACACTAGCTGGTGTGATTTTGTTTTTCTGTTGTAAGATTTAGATTCACAATTTGAGCCGGTAGGTGGCACCGCAATCGGGGTCTACGATTTTTTTATATACAGGGTGAGACAAGGGAATGGGAGTAAATGTTTGAGGTGACGCCTGATAGGGATGAATGGAGGAAAAGGACATGCTGCATCGACCACAAAGGGCAGAATGATGATGATACAGGGCAAGAAAACATTTGCCAGGCCCGCTAGTAAAGAATAAAATGACAAAGAACTATATTTTAAAACGTGTCAATTAATGCTAGATCACTAAGTAGGTATCTAGCTAGTTCAATTATTCAACCAAATACTTAAGCATCTCGCATTAATTAAAAAAAAATGAAAATGAACCCTATTACAAACTTCCATTATTAAAACAAACTCCTCGGGGATATAAACCTTCGTAGTCCCGCTTAACAGGCTTATGTTGGCACCGGACATGACATGTGACGTCATTCTTACGCCCAAAGGTATTTACGTGTAGGCTAACCATGTAGAGTAATTTAAACAGGATTAAAATTTGACAAATTAAATTTTAAATTGTTCTGACAAGCTTGGTATCGGAATTTAAATTTAATCTGATAATTATTTAGTATGTATTAAAACATTATTTATTTAGTTATTTTAAGAGGAGCTCTTTTCATTTTTTTAAAGCACAACATACAATAAAACTGTGCTTATTTGCTTTCTGAAATAAATTATTAAGCTTGGATAAGTCTATTTTAAACTGCGGTCGTAAGCGTGACTGCTATGCTAGAGGTACCTACTAGAAGGCAAAGTGTTATAGGCTATTCCTATAAAAAAAAATCATTTTTCTACAAAATTCTCAGATTCGTTAAGTGCCTTGCCCTTAATGCATGACCTAAACATACCGGCGAATTGTGGTACTATTTGTACAACTCTGCCTAACCGTTCGGGAAATACAAACATGATGTCATTTTGTTAAATGTGAATCGGTAAGAGACCATAAAATTTGCCGAAGTAGCTCAAAGTTTGGCATTGTGTCCGGTTAATAGCGAAAGGTAGTATGTACTTAAAAACGCGTAGGTATCCCAAATAATACGTGTGAAAATTAATACACAATTTTAACCTCCAAACACCCCTTTTACACAGTATCTATTTCCCCCATTAATTATCGAGTCCCGGGACATTATTGTCAGCTTTCGTGTAAATTGTGGCCACACTAATTAATTACGAACACTAATTATCTAAATACTGGTGACCATGCTACCGGGTTTTAGAGGATATTCCGCAAATTTTATTAGGTCGTAAAATATTTCGGATAATTTTGCTATCCTTTAATTAGAAGGGGATGGTAAAATATAGGGCTGTCAACTATATTTTTGCACTAATTGATATTAACACCTTTATTACAATTTAAACCAAATCTAAGCTTAACCAAGGTTTTAATTTAAGTTCCTAATTTATAAAATGGATGAGACTGGTACAGCAATATTTTAATTAATATATCATCACGCCTGTATTTCCGGTTCGCCGGTATGTTTAGGTCCCATGTAGGGGGCGAGCCTATTGCCATTAACCAGGCACAAATCCAGACTCCGACCTGCTACTGAGAATTTCATAGAAAAACCCAATAACACTATGCTCGACGTGGGGATCGACCCCAAGACCTGTAGCGTAACAGTCGCGCTTGGGACTACTAGACTAATGAGGCAGTCAAAATGATGACATTATTGGCGAATTTTATTATATTCAATCACGAGTGAATCGGTTTCTTCTAGGCAAGCGCACTCCATCGTAGATCGCAGTATCGCTTAACATCAGTAGCCTTAGCACGAACAACTTGCGAAAAAGTATTCGTATCGTCACGATAGAGGCGCTGGTCCAAATCTCATACAAATTGGGGTCCATGACGATACGAATACTTTTTCGCAAGTTGTTCGTGCTAAGGCTACAGGTAAACTGGCGGTCAAGCGTAAGCCTATCATGAATAAAAAAAAAAGAATTAATTTTAAAAGTTATGTGGGTAGACTGTCTTCTCAACTGTCTGGCGGCTTCGAATTTTTTTATGTGGCCTACGCAAATGTTCCACCGATTTGGTATCGTCGTAGGACGGATTGTTGGGCTACACAATGACTGATGCATGCGTGCCGTTGGCTGCGACTGGTCTACTTAAAGCCGCTATAGATCTTTGATGGATGGCCCTGGAAAGGAAGAATTGCCCTGCATTGTATCACTCACATATTTTGATACTATTACGCGTAGACTTCAAAAAAGACAATGATTCTCCGAGTTTGCTTCGGTGTTTCTCCTCAGTACTTTAAAAATTGACTTGTAAAAGTGTCTTTTAAAAGATCTATTTACAGAAATAAATATCATTTCATTTGATTTCAAGAAGCCTATTTCCAGCAATGAGTGATGTCGTGTTGCCGATAATGTGGATGACGATAACGAACGTGTGATCGATAACGGGTCCGCCGGGAGTAATAATAGAGATGTAACCTAGCCTCGGACTCCGGGTTCGACCAGGGATAGCCCGGGGTAGTACCCGGACGCTGCTGTATTAATCATTTAATAAACACTTGCTACAAAGTTTTAATTAAAGACTAAGTATGTCGGCTAGGATAGTAAGCTAGTTACTGGCGCGAGTTTGTTGGATATAAACGATGAATGACTACGTTGTGTCGATAAGGGTCAATTCATGCTAACTCAGAATCGAAGCGACTCGAAGTGAAATTTTAAAAGTTAATATGGCAAATTCACACGTATCTCAACAACGTAATGCTCATATTTCTGCTGAGAATTATCTCTGCGAGCGAGAGAAAATATATCTATAGATGGGTTTCTGCACAGGCATTTTGGCCAAAAAAATAAATGCCCTGGCTTAAACCCACCTCTAATCTGAACCCATAGACGGAGGTGGCGCGATGAACTGGAGTCTTATGATTGGGTCGCGGATAGAACGACTTGGAAAGAGGAAAGGAAGGCCTTTGCCCAGCAGTGAAAAACAATGGGCTAGAAAAAAATACATAGATTTCAACCTATGTGGTTGGTTTCACAAATGTTGAATAGATACACATCGTAAGGTCTTATACTGGAATACAAACCGCTAAGAAATACAAAGCAATAACGAAAATCATGGAAAATCTTATGAATATCAACTATATTCAGTTTCACTGTCAAGTGACTGGCGCCAGCGATACAGCCCCGTTCACACGTGCCACGCTGTTGTATTATTCAATTTGACCGCGATTGAGGTTTACAAGCCATCGTACCAGAACAGACAGACACGCCGAATATTTTTTTTATTAAGAAAAATGACCTATTTTTACAAAGTATGCCTTTTACGGCTATTATAACATCTCAACCGTATACATATGATGACGCCTGTTATTCCTTAAATTAACCTTGAAAGGTTAAGCAGATGCGTATTGAGCTATACCTACAGTTCGCCGGTATGTTTTAGGTCCCATGTAATAACGGGTGATTCAAATTCCAAGCTTTACTTGACCTGGAAATCGAAGCTGTATTTCTATGATGATTAAGAAAATATGTACTATACACTACGCATCTGACCTTTTTGAAGGACATACGCCAATAAGCCTCTACCGATTTTTACTTTTACGAAATCGTCCCTTATTACCATCTAAAATCATAAATGCAATTGATAAAACAGAATACAAACTCTTGGCGCTTTTCCCCATATCTAGTACCACAAACATTCTACGTATCATTTTTGTACATATTAGATCAATGACCGCATGACCTTTTCGTGCGTGAAGTTTAGTTTTCAGTTTGGGATGGGCTCCCTTCCTGTAAATAGGAATATGGATGGCAAGTCGAACGTGCGCATGACATATTCTGATGTTTAGAATATTGATATGTATGATAGGGTTGTCAGGTCCAAAACACGCGACTGAACTTATGGCACACACACACACACACACACACGCGCGCACACGCACGCACTCGCACGCACTCGCACGCACACACACGCACACGCGCACACACACACACACACACGCGCACGCACACACGCACACACACGCACGCACACACACACACGCGCGCGCACACACACACACACACACACACACACACACACACACACACACACACACACAAACAAACGGAATGCAGTAACCTCATTAATATTCAGTTCTTCTATAGTGTAATTTAAGTTTTGGCGTTGATTGTGTACCTACAGGTAATTGTTCTTAATAAACTTTTTTTTTATCAATTAAATTGCGGCTATAGTATCACTGCGACCGCTGTCGGTCTGTTGTGATCGCCACTGGTTGAGTTAGAGTTCACCGCTGAATCCTGCAGCTATTATGAACTGCAGGATTTTCTTAAGGGTGAGCTCCTTTATTTCAACCGGGCTTAAGATGTTTATTTATTTTATTTAAAAGTAGAAAAGCCGGACACATATTCATATTTAGCCGGACATATTGTAATAAGTCTGTAAATCCATGTATTATCCATTGTGTAATTGTTAGTTGTTCCAAATAAATATTAAAAAAAATAATTAAAAAGTCTGGACACACTGGTTTTATAAAGATGTTTTTTTTTATTTTACTTACGTGCGTCGCTCGCGCTTTCGTTCTGCATCTCTTAGCAGAGCCTAACAAAAGCCGGACAAGCTGGTATATATTTGGCCGGACACGCTTGAAAAAAGACGGACCTCTGGCAGCCCTATATGCTTGCTCGCAAGGTGTGTCCATGTGTAAGGCAGGTAATACATGCATTCTCGGTCAAACGATAACCGAGAGTTTACATATGATCAGATTCAGATGGATCGGTCAAACGATAACCAAGAGTTTATGTTCAGATGGATAACAATAGCACCTTTCTTGGGCCTTGTTCAATAATTTCTGGGATCGCCGAATGGTTTTACAAGCGTAGTTATTAGGTACCTAAGTTATTTTGACAATGTTCTTTTTACAAATTAAAAAAATATATATATTTGTGGTTTTTTTTTATTCGTGATAGGCTGATGCTTGACCTCTAGTTCGCCTGATGTTAAGCTATACCGCGAACTACGATGGAGCGCTTTTGCCTAGAAATGTAGTTGTTAGTGAATTTTTTTTTTTTATTTGTATTAAATAACCATACAGGTCGCGTGATGGTAAGCGGCAACCGCAGCCTATAGCCGCTAGCAACACGCTGTTGAAATAATCCTACTTTTTACGGATTGCAGTGTATTGATATCGATATTTAGAAGGCACAACCTTCGCCATATCCCAGCTGTCCATACTACATACAGACAGAACTCGTTTATGGTCAGAGCTTGTCGTTTGTACAATACGGCGTGTCAGAGTTTACTTAGATATTTTCAATATGAACATATATAAATTAAAGAGAACTTTATGCATTCTCTACTTTTCTTGATCAGCTTGGTTTTACTCTGTATAGAGGTCTAAAACATAATCAACCCATTATACTGTCCCACTGCTGGGCACGGGTCTCCTCTCAGAATGAGAGGGATTAGGCTATTCTCCACCACGCTGGCCTAGTGCGGGTTGGCAGACTTCACACGCCATCGAGAAAATCTCTCAGGCATGCAGGTTTCCTCACGATGTTTTCCTTCACCGTTTAAGCGGATAATTTAACTATTTAATACGCACATGACTTCGAAAAGTCAGAGGTGCGTGCCATGGGTTCGAACTCGAGACCATTGACTTGGCAGTACAACGGTCATACCACTTAGTTCGTTTTCTGACCTTAAAAATAAAATAAAATAATTTAATTCCCGAAGTTTCGGATCCTTTACAGCATCCATGGTCACGGTGAACACCAGTGGTAAAACTCGCGCGTTGTCATCTTGACACCTTAGTTGTTAAGTCTCATATGTTCATTAATTTCCCAGGCCACATTGCCCTTCGAACCAAAAAAGAAATCCTCACAATGTTTTTCTTAATTTTTTATTAGTTCGCACGTGATTTCAAAATTAAACTGCCTTGGAATCAAATTCGAGACCAGTTCCTGCCTTGTCTAGTTAGTTTACGTGAAACCAAACACGTTATATTCATGATATTGACGCAGTTTCCCTGAAACCCGTCTCGTGTCACATCATGTAAGTTAGTTCCGTGTTTCGGACACGGCTTGCGTAGATAACGAACTGAATTTGAAGCTTGGTAGTAACCTGTATTGACTATTGAACTGACGCTGGCAGGATGTGTCGGTTGAATCAAAATGTTGACTATATATGTACCTCAAGCTATCCGCACGGTCTTACTACGACAATTTCGAAGCTTCGGACCGAAACGAGAGAATGAAACTGTACCCCACGACACAGGGCATCCTAGTGTGGGATACAGGAATACAGTTTATAGGTACTAAATAAATTAACTTTAAGTGAAGTTGTTACATGTTACTATTGTATTTGAAGTGTCCCAAATAAACAATTTATTTATTACTTATATAACGAGACTCAAAAAAACCTAATACTTATCTGTATTTATTTTTCGGAATCACGTGCCTAAGCTGATTAAATGATCTGCAAGGTCGCTGTGGTCAGTCTGTAGATGGGTGACCGTTCTTAACACATCGAGACCCTCTCGCGCCTCGGAGAGCACGTTAAGCCGTCGGTCCCGGTTGTCATACGAACATCTATTACAATTGTTAGAGGTAGGCAGAGGCCCAAAAAAATCTGACAACCAGCCTATCCTTCAATGAGGGTCCCCAAACACAATATTTCTGGGTAATATCGGTATTACCAAAAATGAATATGTGAAACTTCTGTATATGTTTAGGTAGCTGTACTACTAGCGACCCGCCCGCGGTTTCACCTGCGTTGCTCCGATCCTAAGAGGCATAGCGTGATATTATATAGCCTATGACCTTCCTCGATAAATGGACTATCCTACACAAAAAGGTTTTTTCAATTCCAACTAGTAGTTCCTGAGATTAGCGCGTTCAAAAAACAAACAAACTCTTCAGCTTTATAATATTAGTATAGAATTTGTGACATTTCGGGTCGGCTATAATTATTTCTGGTCAATAAAAGCATTTTTATTGGACCGTGACGTTTACAGAAATGTTTTTTTTTTTTATACTCATCGACGACAAGTATGGCGTAGCGGCCGAGCGATCGGCTTCTGCACCACGTGTTATCCCCACACAAAGCATTTTTTTCCATTTTAAAAAGCTTACTAGCGATGTGGGTCGCCCATTGCTAATATTCTTGTTAACCCCTCGTGCTAAGCTGAATGCTTGTGTTACGAGTGAGTTCACGTCGATAGTGCAATGGGTGGGGTTCGAACAAGCAACCACGTGATCGCAAGTCCGACGCCCTAGCCGCTTCAATTTTATGATCTACAGATATGGACGTTTGTGTATGTGAGAATCGGTGTTTGTAAACGCACCCACGATACAAGAGAAAAGCCTAGAGTGGTTGTACCGTTTAAAAAAAAAATACTAGTCGTCCGCGGTTTCACTCGATCAAAATGATAATTGACTTTTTGTAAAATGAGCTTTGTTTCTGTTTGTTTTTTTGGTGGCAGCTTTCTTTCTTTAATAAGATCAATCATCAAAAAACAGTTGTTGTCTTCCGAAAACACGAAACGACACAAAAATCATAATAAGGAACCCTAATAAAAATGTATTCCGCATGACATCGTACGGAACCCATTGGTAAGCAGTCAACCCCTCAAAATCTGTGTAGGGTATTCTTATCCCCACATTTATTATGACGAAAATTCGGAATGTTTGTATTAAAATGATTTTAGTTTCCTGTTTTGTTTATTTATAAGATACTAGCTGTTTTCCGCGGATTCACTCGTGACACAGGTCTATCAGATAAAAGGTAGCCTATGTTCTACTCCAAGGTTTAATCTATCTATGCCAAAATTCATCAAAATTGTTTTAACGGTTTTGGTGTGAAAACGTAACACAGACGTAACGACAGACAGCTTACTTACCGATACATATAACATTTATATTATAATATAAGTATGGAAGTAACATAACATACCATCACGCCTATATTCCCCGAAGAGTTAGGCAGAGGTGTACTTAATGTACACCGACAGTTCGCCGGTATGTTTAGGTCCCATGTTATAGGGGGCGAGCCTATAGGTATTAACCGGGCACAAATCCAGACTCCGAGCTGCTACTGAGAATTTCATAGAAAAACCCAATAACACTTTGCTCGACCTGGGGATCGAACCCAGGACCTCTAGTGTAGTAGTCTCACTTGGAACCACTAGACTAATGAGGCAGTCTCCAAGTATGGAAGTACGGATAATAATATCAGATGCTGTATAGCCTAGCTTTATATCTGTACGTCACTAGCTGGCCACTGAAAATCAGCGTTTTGTTATGTACTATAACAAAGCATTTGCTGAGTGGTAACCTCTTTTGTCACGGACACGACGTGCAACAGATAAAAAAAATGTTAATTGTAACTAGGTACATAGGTATGTACTTGATATTAATTGTCTGTTTGCACGTCTATTGACAAATCAATGTTTTTTCTTTCGTTCTTTCTTTCTTTCAGATATGCAGACAATAAAGGTATTAGGTAGGATTTGCTCTTATATCGTGGGTGTGTTTTACAAACACTTAACTCATATACTTACTGGTTTCTGACATGAATATTAAACATTAGAATAAAACTACTTTTGACGGATTTTATCGCGTTGTATTGATATTATTTAATTTCCGATGTTTCATGTAATTCTGGACGATTATTAACATATATTGACATACATTCCATACGAAGAGTTAACCCAGTCTCCAGAAGCACCAAGTACCTACACTCACACGCATTCCGGTCAGCGGTGACGTCGTAAACAAGGATGTCGTCATTATGTGCAAACATTTATTGTTATTCTGCCTTGCCGCTAGCTTCATGACGTCGCCGTGTGGTGCTTTATACCCGAGGAAATGGGATCAGGGTTGGTAATTTGAATATTTGAGAGTTGATGTTCTATATCAAGCGAACTATTGGTATACATTAGTACAGCTCAGTTTTAAGCGAATAATTATTGATCATTAATACGCACATGGTTCCGAAAAGTTAGGGGTGCGTGCCTTGGATTCGAATTCGAGACCTCGGACTTGACAGTTTAACGGCCATATCACTAGGTTATCATTGCTATGTCCCAATACGTCAGTATATAAATAAACGTGCGATTAATGTCGGTACAACATAAAATGAACCGAACAGACTCTGTTAAAAATCAGCATTTATTTTTAATAGACATAGCTACAAACCGAAACTCAAGTCAATTATGCGATGACAGCCACCACAATAATTTTCTAACAAATTTGACAGCCGACAAACAGCGATAAACAATTATGCAAACGAGACGTCCGCACTCCCCAGCTGACGGAACGCAACAGATTTTATCTGTCACGCGACCGTGCTGCCACGTACCTGTCACCTGTTTGCGGGTATTGACTATTTTTTTTAATGTCGAGGGGTTTTTGAACCCTTGTATGGATTTTACAAATGTATGTAAGACAGCTCAGCAGTTAAAAAAATAGCATCAATTCACCACTCCGAACTAACATTTACATGAACATCCCTGTTATAAATTTGAATAATATAATAACATCAAATCATACCTTGCCACTTCAAATTTCTTCAAGGGTGTTAAACATTTGGAATTATTAACTGAAAGGGGCTGATGCGACCATGTGTGAAATTTGGAATAGTATGTTCAAATGTAACAAAATAACACTACACGACTTTCCTTCTTTTGACTTTGGACTGTCAAGTCAAAGGTCTCGAGTTCGAACCGAAGGCACGCACCTCTGACTTTTCGAAGTCATGTGCGTATTAAATAGTTAATTATCATGTGCTTAAACGGTGAAGGAAAACATCGTGAGGAAACCTGCATGCCTGAGAGATTTTCTCGATGGCGTGTGAACTCTGCCAACCCGCACTAGGCCAGCGCGGTGGACTATAGCCTCATCCCTCTCATTCTGAGAGGAGACCCGTGCCCAGCAGTGGGACAGTATAATGGGTTGATTAATAATAATAAACACTATACGACTATAATATGTACTACTTACTATTATAAACGTGAAAGTTTGTTAGGATGTGTGGATGTTTGTTACTCAATCACATCAGAACGGCTGAACGGATCTGGATGTTAGGTACAGAGATAGATTGTAGTCTGGAACAGCACATATACCTACTTTATCCAGGTCGGATAAAAAAACCTGTAAAAATAAAACGATAAATAAATCATATGTTGCAGTCACTAAATCGGCTTGTTCCTGACTAATACCGAAAAATTAATACCATTTTTAAATTTCCGCACTCATACCGTTTCATATGCTTGACTCTGACCACTTTCATTATAAAATGGGAAGAGATTATTTTGATCGAAAAATTATATACCTGATTCACACTAAATCTATTTTCTATACAAATTTTGTACAGACAGCAACTTAGGAGACATAGTTTTTTTTTATTATTTTTATAATTTGTATGAAACAATTTAGTTGTACCTACAGCAAAGGACAACAATATAATTGGTGATCCTAGTGATGATACCTAGTGCCTGGCCGCAAACATTTAATTTGTAGCTAAGTATATCTTCGTGAATACCTCAAAGTCAAAGTCAAAGTCAAAATGTTTTATTTCAATTAGACCACTAAATAGGTACTTTTGAAAAGTCAAAACTATTTGCACGGTTCCAAAAAGTGGGTCGTATGGAGAAGAGCCGGCAAGAAACTCCATAGACACTCTTTTTAAAAAAATAGAAAAACTTGATTACAATATTAGTTATGTTTTACAACTTTGTTCCAACTAGTTGCTGAGAATTCTGCAGTTTGATGTATAAGATTTATTCAATATACAAAAGGAATTAGGGATTGCCACAGCAAGTAAGAGCTGACCAGCCCCAACAGACAGCACCCGTTCACGAGCATGACGTGCGTATCGGCGTGGTTCGACTCAACCATATTGTAGGGAATAAAACAACCCGACACACAACGCCACCATCAGCAGGACATTTAAGTGAGCATGACAAGCTCAGACCGCGGGCACAACAATTTTACAGATAAATATATATATGTACTTATACAGATTGCTACATCAATATCTGCACTATACTCGCACATTACAATTTTCTAATTATGAAATTATACAATATTAAAAGTCCAATCTAAACCTATATCAATCCAATATCATAATGTGTGTAATTGCATAGGTATTTTGTTAAAATTATCAGTCATCATCCTGTGGAGCTGGACCAGCACTTTGCCAAATATTTTTATCCAAAAGATAGTCTTCCAGTTTATAGTAAGCTTGCCTGCACAGGGTAAACTTACTATTTTCTGGTAATTTTAAAATGAACTCCGGAATTTTATTATAAAATCTTACACAGTATCCCATAAAGGAAGTATGGACTTTAGCGAGACGAAACTGCGGCTGCATTAATCTTGATTTATGTCTAGTATTATAACTATGCAGCTCACATTTTCTGGAATAAAGGTGTAAATTTTTTCTTACGTACATAATATTCTCATAGACGTACTGAGAAGGCACTGTCATTATATTTATTTCTTTAAAGAGTTCTCTGAGCGAATCGCGATTACGTAGGTTGTAAATGGCTCTAACTGCTCTTTTCTGTAGAATAAAAACAGATTCTATATCTGCAGCGCGGCCCCATAGCAATATTCCATAAGACATAATACTATGAAAGTAGCTAAAGTAGACCAGTCTTGCGGTTGCTTCATCTGTAAGTAGTCTGATTTTTCTAACTGCATAAGCAGCCGAACTCAGGCGTCCCGCCAAAGTCCTTATGTGCGGCCCCCATTGAAGCTTTGAATCTATCTTTATCCCTAGGAAAACCGTTTGTTCGACAAATTCCAGCTTATCATTATTTAGTACAATGTCACAATCTACACACTTTACATTGGGTAGAGCAAACTTTACGCATTTAGTTTTCTGCCTATTTAATACTAAATTATTAACTGTGAACCAATCATGGACCTTAAGAAGTGCGCTATTTACATCGTCAGTATTAGGTATACGCCGGTTTAATTTAAAAATTAAAGAAGTATCATCTGCAAATAACACAATCTTCGCTTGATCCTCAAGCATGAATGGTAAATCGTTAATATACACTAAAAATAAAAATGGACCTAGAATAGAACCCTGAGGTACGCCCATTTTCACCTGTGTGCCGGACGATTTAACCCCATTTATTTGAACTTGTTGTTGCCTATTGCACAAGTATGATTTGACGAGTTTCAAAGACTTGTGCTTCAAACCATAATGCTCTAACTTAAGTAGCAGGGTTTCATGATTTACGCAGTCAAAGGCTTTCGAGAGGTCACAGAATACACCGATCGCGTCCTGAGACTCTTCCCAGGCATCAAAAATGTGTTTAATAAGTCTGATACCAGCGTCAGTAGTATTACGTCCTTTTGTGAAGCCGTATTGCTGGTCATGAAAAAGTCTATTTATATTGAAATGCACTAGCATTTGATTGAGCATGATCCTTTCAAATACCTTGCTAAGCACAGGCAGAACAGACACCGGCCTAAAATTGCCAGGATCTTCACAATCTCCAGATTTAAACAAAGGTATAACTTTGCTGTACTTCATTAAATCTGGGAAGGTTCCTTGGTCGACACACTTGTTAAATATTATCGCTAGGTGTGGTGCTACAGTGTTAATTATACTCTTACAAACATTCACCGATAAACCCCATAAGTCTTCAGTTAACTTAACTTTAATTTCTTTAAAAGCTTTTAAAATACACACGGGGTTAACGTGCTTAAATCTAAACGTTACAGGACAGGCAGCTACATTCCGTTTCAGTAAAGCTGCAGAAAGTGCGGGTGATGAATTTAACGAATCTGTAATTTTTAAGGGTACATTGGTAAAGAATGTCTCAAATTCTTGGGCTACTTCGGCATCTGTGCTTATAAGACCACGTGCCGTCTGTAGAGTGAAATTGTTATTGCCCTGCAATTTCGATTTACCACTTTCAGTATTAATTATCTTCCAAGTGGTTTTGATCATATTATCGGCGCACCTAATTTTATTACTAATATAATGAGCCTTAGCTGCCTGACATACCTTTTTAAAAGTTTTTGAAAAAGTGTTTACATATTGAATGAATTTCTCACTTTTGTTGTAACGCTTTAACCCATACAGTTCGAATAAATGTTCCCTACTTTTACGAATACCTGTAGTCGCCCAGTCACTGAACTTAAATTGACAGTTAATCCTCTTTGATTTTATTTTAAAAAAGGAATCAAATTCGCTTTTCACAATCGAAAAGAAATGCGAATAATGTTCGTCACAGTTACTAAAATGGTTTTCTTGAACAGCCAATTTACTAATTAAAGAATTATTATATTTTTCTAATTTATGTAATGTGATGTGCCTCGATTTAATTTGTATTTTACTTGGAGGTTTATAAGTATTAAATGTGACGGTTTGTCCACTGTGATCAGATGATAAATAATTTATGATGGCTGCCTCTAGGTAATCACAGTTGCAGAAAACATTATCAATGCAAGTTGCAGATGTAGACGTAATTCTAGTAGGTTCGAAAAATACATGTACTAAATTAAATGACTTAAATAGACAAAGTAACTTGCAGCTAACCAAATTATCAACTAAAATATTAACGTTAAAGTCGCCACACACAACTATATATTTTTTTGAGTCTAAAAGTATTTTAAGAACATCCTCCATTATGGATTCAAATTTTGTAAAATGTTGGCTGTTAGGAGGTCTATAAACACATAATACAATATGCTTATCCAGCTCTACACAGGAGATTTCAATACAATGTTCAACCGACCTCGACACTATATCCTTACGTTCTTTTGCTTTTAATGAGTTTTTAATTAATATAAGCGAACCACCGTGTATCATAGACTTTCGGTTGAAACAACTAACCACATAATAGTTTTCATAACTTATTGACATCTGGTGTTCTTTTAACCAATGTTCTGTTAAACAAACAATGTCATACTTATACCTTTCTAAGAAAAGTTCAACTTCTAACATTTTGGAAGAGAACCCTTGAATATTCTGATGACATATTTTAAAAGTATTCAAACTATTTCCCTTTGCAATTGAGTGTGATTGTGAGCCAGAAGATATTATATTTTTGTTATTGTCTTCTGTTGTCTTATTAACTAGTTTAAACTATGATCCGGAGTAAGATCCACAACGCCTGTGTCAAAACTAGTTGGCAAGGCCGTACTTCGCGTACGTCTCCCCATTTGTGAACAAAAATCCACTTTACTGGTGAGGGCATTAGGCGTCATGGAGTCCAGAATCGGACACTCCTTCGTTTTACCGCCAGTGTTATCTGTACAACTAGATACCACTGGCTTGTCATATAAATTAATATTGTGAGCTATCAATGTAGCGATTAAACACTTGTATTTCTTAGGAAGAAACATAGCTTCCTTTGTCAATTGGAATCCACTAACAAACTTGTTTGTGTCAAAATACACTAATTTGTCACTATGATAACATGTCAATAAGTGCATGGTGTTATTCAAATTATATAAACATTTATTCTCATTTTCTGTCAAAGTACTTGAGTAAGGAAATGCACATAACATTATTTTTCCTACGTGTAATTTTAATAAGGTGTCTATACCATCCACAATGTCCTTTTTTTTAACACCCGAACTATCACCTAACAATAACACCAGAGAAGTGTGATCATCCATAGGTTTATTTACAATTTCCTTAATAATTGTATTCAATTTAGCATTAGGATAGCAATAATTAGTTACATTTTGAGACAGGTGGTTCTGTACTAATGACCCAAAACCAGATCCGAATTGATCTGTGAAGACAATAGTTTGCAAGATATTGACACCACCTGCCACTGGCTGAACTATTTTAGGTGTTGGTGCAGCAGGTTGGGGTTTAGGAGAGGGAGGGGCGCAGGCGCAACTGCACAAAAGATTGTTAGTTAATGACTCATATCTCTCAGCGTTGTACCTAACCAAATCCACCAGCTCCCCTGCCTCCAACATGCGCTTGCTCAGTTCTTGTTGAGCTGCCTCATATTTACTAAAAATATCAGCTAATAAGTTCTCCCTGACAAATAATTCCTCCTGCAAACCCTTGGTATCACGGTCATACATGGCCCTACTGTGTTCTAATTCAGAGGTGCATGTGTCTAATTCATTCAGTAAATGAATACGGTCCTTTCTTAAACCTAAATTAGATTTCCAGCGGCTTTGTTTATTAATACTTTTACGGCATCTTTTAATTAATTTCTTAATTTTAATATATTTTTTCAATTTCTTGTGACTATTTATAATACGTGGACATGTGGATGTAGTATCATCACCAGTCAGATCAATAGTCACGGCTTGCTCACAGTCAGCAGTGAACCCGCTCTGACCAACCAACTCATCAAACAGACTGTGGGTGTGAGCAGTCTCTAAGCCAGCCTTGAATGATTCTATGACAACTATAGACTTATGGGCATCAGATAATTCTTGCTCCAGTTGTGAAATTCTTTTCAAAGCCAACTCGTGTGTGTCAGAACAAACCTGAAGGTTTGATATTTGTTGATGTAATTGGTTATGTTGGTCGAGCAAATCCATGTACTGAATGTGCAGCTCAGCCAGGTCATTTTTGAGCATGGTGTTTCTGTCAACGATGTTCTTGACCTCCACTTCACTGTCCTCCCTTTCCTGAAGAAGTTGTTCGCACAGGCGTTTCGATGCCTCCAGTTCCTTAAGGGTTACTCTTAGTTTGACCTCCATATCCCTTGCAATTGCACCGCGGGTCATCATTTTCAACAATATGTTCCAGTCCCCTGGAAAATGAAAATAGACAGCTGAATAGCAAGAAATAAGAAAAGACAAAGTGAGATAAAAATAAAAAAAAATATAGTGGGTAGTAAGTAGGAAAATAGGACTGAATTAATTATAGTTATATAATTAGACTTTAGAGATTAACTAAATCGAAATTATCAATTTGTTATTTATCACAAAACCCAAACATTCAAAACATCCTATGCATTCCTAAATAACACAATTTAGTTTATTAGTTTTGCAGTACTTATAATTTGTTACTTTTGCATTTACTTATCAGTCTTATCACTGAATTAAACAATTCTATCTACTTGTAAGGAAGAAGGACTAAACTTAGTTGTGTTGGGTATTATGCCAATGTTTTGCAATAACAATATTGTTAAGCAAAACCGTGACAATGAGTGGTGAACGTAGCTCAGGATTATAAGTAGTTACTGGGTAACTGAGCAAAAGATATTTGAGCTAAAATAAAACAAGATACTCCCCGGGATTGATGAAATTCAGTTCATCAATGTACTCTTTGAGCTGATCAGCTGATCCAATGTTCAAATACGAATCCGTCCGTTGACCTCGTAGGCTGGTTGACAGCCGGTATAAGTGTTCTCGATTTCCAACAAAACACCACTTATGATCTCGCAAACACTTGGCACATCAGTAAGGTTATATTTTAGGTTTATTGTATAACTGTATCACGATAAATACACATTATTTACATTTAATTTTAAATTAATTTGCAGAGCAAATTTCTTGACAACCGGCTACCAGTGTTGCCAGCGTACCTGTTCTTTGGTACTTCATGTTAAGCCGAAGACATTTCATTGTGCTGTCAGTAAACTCTCACTTCAATTCATGTTATCCTCGTCAGTCACACATTGATCGTAGTGCACATGTTAGCACACCTCGCAACGCCATAGAAACGCTGTGATTCCGATGCCTTACTACAAGCAAGGTATGGTAGGTAAGGTACTTAAATCACGTTTGCACACGGACAGATGTGTGCGTAATCTGGTTTAAGTACCCACGGCACTAACCAAAGAGTATAATAATAATTGTACAAGAGCGCCCGCTTGAGCCAAATCGATGCATCCCAATTGGAAGCGTCATCTGCCTTTATTAACAATAACTAACGCTCTGTATGTAGGTATAGGTAGATAGGTATATATACATTTTATTTTTATGGGATAGGGGGGCAAACGAGCATACGGATCGCCTGATGGTAAGCGATCACCGCCGCCCATGGACACCCGCAACACCAGAGGAGTCACAAGTACGTTGCCGGCCTTTAAAAAGGGGGTTGGGACTCCGGTAACCTCACTCACTCGGCGAAACACAACATAAGCGTTGTTTGACGCCGGTTTTCTGTGAGGTCGTGGTATCACTCCGGTCGAACCAGCCCATTCGTGCCGAAGCTTGGCTCTCCTACGTAAAAATACATATATAAATAGGTGCAAGAAGTCTGTTACCTGGAGAGCTAAGGCAACAGGTGGAAATTGGGCGGGAAGCATTTGGAATGGGTTTTTATCACTGCTGCACAAGCAGACTCACGAGAACGATTACGGCTAAAGGTGTCTTAGCACATCATCATCACAGTGAAAGGTTGGTGAAGGGTAATGAGTCAAAGTCAGATTAGACAAGTTGACTGATTTATGGTACAATATTTACACCTTATACAGGTAATAACTTTACCTATATATAAACCAGTCGTTTCGCATCCTTTTCTTCCTCTTTTGAATTAGATAATATCAATACAACGCGATAAAATCCGAAAAAGTAGTTTTATTTCATTTTCTTATATTCGCATAAGTGACAACATTTAAAATATAGCAAATACATAGCCCACCGGTACCGGGAGCAGGGTATAAGCTACCGGCGGTCAGAACTCCAGAGACAGAAACTAGGTACCTAACGATGCGGGCTGTGTCCAGGAGTACCACTTTCTGAGTATTTCGTAATAAAATAAGTTTGTCTACGTTCCTTTTAAGGAAGAGAACTATACGTCATGTCAACTTCAGATTAGTGACAGTTGCAATGTCAAATATTCATATTCAATGAAGTAATCATGCCACCGTATTAGTTGTTAGAGAAAAAATGTACACCCTTTGTTTACTTCTTTACTTTACTCTAAAATTAGTTAAATCGGTACGTTAGCCATTTACTTTATCTTAATTGGTATATCATGTTAGTGTATTTTTTTGAATATGCTTTATTTCGTTATATTTTAACTTTTGCAAGTCTAGTACATACTTTAATATGAAATTTACTATAATGATTGTTTTTCAAGTTCTTTTTCAATCGTTAAATATTATATGTAATAACTTTTGATAAAGTAGACCGATTTCAATAAAATTATGCTTAATTGCTGTCTCATGATACTGCCAATGCATTCCTTTCCAATTTCTCTAAGTTTTTAAGAGATGACGCTAGTAGTAAGAAAGTCCCAACAGGTACACAGGTTTATTCGTCCAGTGTTGTAAAATATTAGATTTCCGACGTGTCCAGTGTTGTAAAATATTAGACGACATTCTGGGGATAATGACAAATCTTACGACACCTCATTTGTTAAAACCACATATTTTTTTTCTGTCCCCTTTTTTTGTGTTTTGCCGGCTATATTGTCATGTTTTTTCAAAAATTCATAGCCTATAATGATCTTACTGCAAAGACGAATCAATCGACACCTCATTTGCTAAAATCTGATATTTTTGAGCTAGGATCGAACATCCATACGATACATATATACATACGTTAGACTGTTAAACTCATTACCCTTACTTTTTTCGTAGTCGGGTAAAAAGAATTATTGCAATTCGATTTCTTGTTACTGAGAAATACATGAATAAAGGTACATAAGTACATATACATACCTACACTTGTTTAAAAGCCCACATAGACTAACATAATTTTGTACGAATATTGTGCAACATACGAGTCGAATTGTTTACCTCCTTTTTTAAAGTCGGTTAATAGAAGAATGTTCTTATTATTCTAACCATACTTTTTGACACTTACAAAAGTGGTATGAGATAAGACATTATTTTAAAGCGGTGTGAATTAATAATTTTTTGACAGCAATTTCAATTTGGGATTAATTTTCGGTATGAGTCCGGAACAAGCCACTAAATCAATATTGGACGTTTTGCATAATGTCTATATCCGACGACATAACGTTTATTCTTGCGGCTGAGCCGGGTGATAAAGGACATGTGTTATTGGATCTTATCTTTTAGAATGTAACAATCTCACAACGTTATAAAAATATACGATTATTTTTCCCAATTTTGGTGGCGATATGAATGTTATTTCTTTTCGTATGGTTTAAAATTGGTTTGATATCTTAAGATTTTGGTAAGATTTCCCATTTATCTACCTACTAGGTGGATAGATCGTCATACTAGTGCCTATTAATTAGTTTATTCCAGATCAATTATAAAGATACTATCCAGTAAACGGTCTAGGCATCAAAATGACGTAAATTATGGATCTAAAATAAGTGACAAAATGTTAAAAATGTAAACTTCGGTTTAACTTTTCAGAGTTACTATTTACAATTGTACAATCTTTTCTTTATTATATACCAATCCGTAAGGCAAAGCCTTGATGATACTTAATATCCTTAGGGATCAAAATAAAAAATATAGAACAGAATATTTTATAGTGCATACCAATAACGAATGTCAAGTGTCTTAAGTTATCTAAGTGTTAAAAAGCGATCTCTTATAGGCAACCTTAAATTATCTTTATCCTACAAAAAGATTTTTAAAGATACGTGTATTGAGATTTTTAACACTAGAGAACTTAGCTTAGCTTAATAAAAATACCAAAACAAATTCAGAGAATCATGATCTCTTCTGTCTCATTAGTCTAATTGTCTCAAGCGCGACTGCTACGCTAGAGGTCCTGGGTTCGATCCCCAGGTCGAGCAAAGTGTTATTGGGTTTTTCTATGAATTTCTCAGTAGCAGCTCAGAGTCTAGGTTTGTGCCCGGTTAATGGCAATAGGCTCGCTCCTATTACATGGGACCTAAACAGGTGAACTGTGAGTGTACATTAGTACGCCTCTTTTAAAGTAAAAACGTCATAGAAATTAGTCATTATGGTAGAGAATATCTGGAATGGCTTTTTGAGCATCGGCTTATCAATCCAAGGGGTGCTAAGCTCATAATTCCTATATAAACAGAGAACAGACCAAACTATAAATTAACACTTAATCTAACGTACATTTCACTTAACTGATCCTGTTATCAAGTTAAATCCTTCATCCCCTGGAGCATTCAGCGTTAAACGGGAACTTTGGAGCAGTAACTGAAATTAGTTGCTTAAACGCAGTTAGACTAGCATTAACTTGCTGGATAGATTCACTGATGTACTGGTGTTCTACTCGTACATATATTGAGAAGGTCTCAGGCTAACTGCTAACTGTACCATTAACAATTATTGGTCCTAGAAAGAGCCAATAATTGAGATAATTGTCTTGCGATTTCAAGCGGAAAAAGTCACGTTTAATTTACGTACATCCTCGTATAATCATCCTCCTCGACTACTGATGCGCCTGAATCAGATCTCTGTTACCCACTTTCTAGGTAATAGGAAGCGCTGTGTTGGCAGATAGGATAAGCATCACGCTATTGTCTCCTATGCTGCCACACCAACTATTCCTCCTTGATATTACGGTAACCGCTTACCATCAGGCGGGCCGTATGTTTGTTTGCCACCCGATGTCCTAAGAGTAGACTATTTGTCAGATTTTTTAGGCTTCTGATTACTACTAACATTGTCGACTAAAATCGACGGTGTTTACGTCGTTCTCGAGACCCAGAGAGGAGCCCTTCACACATACATTGATGTGTTAAAAACGGTCATCTATTCACAGACTGACCGAGCTAGGCGCAGCTTAACAGATCGGATGAAAAAGAAAAATATGCCATTACTAAAATTTAAAAAGGCACTTATTAAGTTGCTTATTGATAAATGTTACTACAGAATAGATGACTTCTTGAACGACGTTTCAATATAAACAACTGTATAATTATTATGTAATTTTTAAGTTAACTATACATATAATTAAGGTTGTAATATTTGTATGTCTTATTGACAAAACATAGCGGACTCAATAATCACGTAAGACCTATACTTGTATTTACCTATGTTTTACAAATAAATAAATTCTAATTCTAATTCTGATGATCACAGTTGTATCTTTTTTTGTATTAAAACACTATGATGTCAAAACTACCTTTGTAGTGTATTATAAAATACTAGCTTCTGCCCGCGACTTTGTCTGCGTGGACTTCGGGATCGTGGATAAAAAGTAGTCTATGTGTTATTGCAAACTATAATCTATATCTATGCCAAATTTTATCCAGGTCCGTTCAGCCGTTCTGGTGTGAAAGAGTAACATCCATTTATCCGCACATTTCACGTTTATAATATTAAGTAGGATTCTGTAAATATCTTATTTCAGCAAAGTTTTTATTTACATAATACTACATAGAAATTCTTAAGTTAACAAAGTTTGTAACTTTACGACTTTTAAAAGCTTTTACCTAACTAGTTTCTGGAGACATACTACTTAGTATCGCAAATGTAGTTAACTGTAGCCAGTTAAATATCAATAGTGTTAATTTAAGAGATGTCGTTGGGTTACAAAGTAAGCTTGTAGACGGAATAAAATTAACTTTATAAGTAAACTTAGAGATGAAGGTTGCAACAATGTCAAAGGTTGTAAAAAACTTTAATAAAATTAAAGAAAAGTGTAGTGTTTTTTGAACTGTTAGTATAACTCGTTCGTTTCACAAATACAGCCATTTCGTAATTAAATTGGAAAATAAAAAGTTACCAGACAGACTTAACCTTATTGATACCTACTTAGTTAATTAGCACTTGATAGTAGAATCGTCGATTTCAAAATTTATTCAAAATCTACTTTTTTACTAAACAAAGATTTCTTCTCATTCATAATGATAAAAAATAAGTTGTTTCGTTTAAAATGCTTTCAAAATCATCCAATGACATGATCGTCAAAGAACAATGGCGAACTCCTATACATTTTTTGTTGAAAATTTTTTTGGTGCGTGAGCACATAAAAATATAGCGTTTGAATTTCGGTACTATTTTTGTTTCAGTTTCAATATTATTGGAACGTTGGAATTAAAGATATTTCAGTTTAAAGTTTCAGAAATTATGTTTTGTCAAACATTAAAACATGTATTTACCTATGCGTTACATAACAATAAACTGCAACCTAAGTGAATAAAGATATTAGAAGCTAATACTATCAGAGAAAATCAAGATAAACACCTTAGAAACCCAAAACAACGAAACGAACACGGTCGACTGACAGATGTCATTATATTATTATTATTTCTCTATTGTCACCTTTGTTGCAATACTAGATCATGGCTAGAATTATTGCGATTCCATTTTTTTTTTATTATAACTGTGTGAATTCTTAGCACTAAAATAATAATATACATATTTTAGTATTTATTCTGATACACACCAAACCAAACACTCTATATAACTCTGATTCATACATATGGCAACACTAAAAGTTCAACTGAGATTCGACAAAGAGATCAAGTCCATTGTGTTTATGATGATTTCGTTTCCAGACTTAGAAAAGCTTTATGAATTACTTGAAAAATCTTGAGAATTTATTTTATATACATTTAAGATGATGTATAAACGCTTATAAAAGCGATCAACAATTTTTTCGTCATTGTTCTTTTCACCCAGAAACAAAAAAATACGACGCATTTATTATTCATACATATGATTTAAACAAGGCTTTAAAGGAAAAGGTATGAAATTTTCGAACTGAATAAAATGACAAAAATTCGAGTAGGTACACAAATTGTAATACAAAACAGGAGAGTCGAGTTGCAGGTGTTTCCCAATACAATATAAACGAATACGCAAGTTGCAGACGATAAATCAACATCGGACGTTTCGCTTAACGTCTAGTTCCGTTCGAGAGTCCCCTGGGGACTTCTAGCGCCGCTGCCGCTTTGTAGTTACACCGACAGCGAATATGTGTAAAATAATGTAAGTTTTGTAGAATTTTTATTTGCGAAGTTCTGTTGTAGGCTTTTGTTAACGATTGTTCCAGAAGTAGGGTAACGATTTTTATTAAATAGTTTGGTCATAAAACGTTCAAGCCTATGTCATCATCATCATCATATCAGCCAACGGAAGTCCACTGCTGAACATACCCCTCCCCCAAAGACCTCCACAGCGGCCGGTCACATGCCGCCTGCATCCAATGACTCCCAGCGACCCTTACCAGGTCGTCCATCCATCTTGTTGGAGGTCGTCCCACACTGCGCTTTCCGGTTTTCCAAGCCTATGTGATGTGTACAATATTTAATGTTGACAATGCTAGTAGTACCAATTACTGAAAGATGTGCTGTGGTACGGATATGTGACGCATAGAAGAGACGAGAGTGTTACTATGGTTGTCTATTTTATTATATTAAGCAAGTACAGAAACAGACAACAGATTATTACATAATAACATTCTTCATAACATACAATTTATAAACCTAGAGTCCAGATCACTATAACTTTAACATGACTATGGAAGAATACAATTGAAAAAAGAGACTAAAAATGGATAGTTTGTGTGATAGACGATATGGCTACAAAGAAGGGACATAGATGATGTCTGATAGGGTAAGAGGGCCGACCGATAGAGACTCGTGCCGGGTAAAAACCGTACTTGCCTTAAGTACGGTTTTTACCCGGCACGAGTCTGACATACCCTGCGGACTTCCCAGGTCGCAGATCATCCATGAAGATTTTCCGCACCCTAAAAAATGGAGAATACTCAATACTTAATTCGTTTATTGCACTCCACAGTGATAAAAGGTGTTAAAAAATAGATATAAATGTATCAATCATGGACTCTGTCGGGCACGGCAATGTAGGAGAGAGGAGGAAGGCTTATGTTTTGTCATCACTACATAGTATAAAACAAAGTCGTGTCGCTGTCTGTCCGTCCCTATGTATGCTTAAAACTTTAAAACTACGCACCGGATTTTGAAGCGGTTTTTTTTAATAGATAGAGTGATTCAAGAGGAAGGTTTTAAGCTATTTAACATTACGCTACGACTTATAGGAATGGGGTAACGCGGGCAAAACCGCGCGCGGGTCGCTAGTGTATAATATATGTAGTATTTACATATTTGGTAATTACCATTTCTTTATTAAACAATAATAATTAACAATTTAACAATTAAACTACTGCGGATATAAAATGTTACCGTACAAACAACAGTGAATTCATGTTGGACATTTCAGTTAACGTCTAGCTTTGGCGATGCGAATCCTCGGGGACGAATGAAACCAGGTGTTTCGCCAGTAAAAACAACATTACCCAACAAAATAATTTATTGTATTTTTTCTGTTTTGATAAATCCATAGTGGTTTACAGAGAGAAGGAATACATACATTGTTAATTATTTAAAGAAGTTCGGTTCTTCTCCATAAGGCCTGCGATTTAGAACCCTGGCACCGTTGATATTCAGAGTAGGTAATTTTAACATACCATCACGCCTGTACGTTAACACTAAGCTTATTATGGGTTATAACAAAGGCAGGTGCATCTGAAATCGACTATATTTTATATAATGGTTAATAGTGTTTTTATTATGATTTTTTGTACGAAATTATAATTTAATTCAACTAATTATTCCCCGACTGTTTAGGCAGAGGTGTATTTATCTAAATCCACAGTATATGCCGATGTGTTAAGGCCCCATGTACTCGTAATATGGGGCAAGCTTATTGCCATTAACTGAGCCACTTCTATCGAATCGAACCCTGGGCCTCTAGCGTAGAAGTCATGCTTAGGACCACTAGACTAATGAGGCAGTTCTTCAGATTAATGGTCTTGTTTTAATAAAATACGAGTTTAATTCAGACTTTATAAGGCAAAAGTTCTTAATTGCTAGATTTGACGAAAATAAATGATTGTTTTGTTAATTAAGAAATGCTTTAATTTGCTGATATGGTTTGACTATGTCGAGAATGGATGAAAGGCGATTAACTAAAGAGATTTATAAAGCGAATTTTAGTAGAGTTATCGGGACGGGAATCCCTAGAAAAATATACACCGACCTTATTGGCGAGATCCTTCCGAAAGGACAGGTGCGTAGTACTCGCAACCGGCGCGTATGTATGAGAAGATGTATGAATGTGGAAGTATGCAAGAATCTTAGCAAGTGGCGTTCTGTACTTTCTGCCTATGATAATGAGAAAAAGGCCTGTCTATGTATGTAATTATTAATCTATGTAGTAGTCGTGTGTATCACTACATAGTATAAAACAAAGTCGCTGTCGCTGTCTGTCCGTCCCTATGTATGCTTAAATCTTTAAAACTACGCAACGGATTTTGATGCGGTTTTTTTTAATAGATAGAATGATTCAAGAGGAAGGTTTTAAGCTATTTAACATTACGCTACAACTCTTAAGAACGGGGCAGCGCAGATGAAACCGCGGGCGGGTCGCTAGTAAATAATAAAACCTGTTTGTGTCCATGAAATCTTTCTGATACTATGATTTAGAATTGTTATAACATTATTGTCAACCATTCAAAATTATCGTATAACATAAAAATATAACGTTATTTTAATATAAAGCCACACGTACACATCTATACATTTCTAGTTAAGGCTGACCTCTCATTATACAGAATGACTATGCAATGCGGGGTCGACTTACACTGGAACCAAATTGGTATATGCCAGAAATATTTGGATTTTTCCGGTATCTCCAGGGACTTGGGGTTAACTTTGAGAGATAATGATTAGGGGTAGCTTCCCCTTTGACATGGCGAAATAGATTTTTCTTCTCTTTTTACTGTACTTTACGGAAGGTAGGTATTAATTCTATATTTTTATTTATAATGATGTTTCGCTTTTGTGTTAACAACCCCGGGAGGACGGACTTGGTACATTGTACAAATCCCGACATTTTATAATTCACAAGTACGGCGTACTGATTTTATGTAAACGTTCGGGCCTATCTCAGGAACTACTCTATAGATTTTCATACGGTTTTCACCAATAGAAAGATTGATTATCTAAGTGTGATCTGGTCTGTCGCTAGTTGTTATGTTGATAGGATATAGGTAGGTACGAAGTGAAAGGTTCATTTCTCTACGAAATATTTGAATAACATGAGTTTACTGTTTATTGGAATAAGACACAATCATACGGGCCGCCTGATAGAAAGCGACAACCACAGCCTATTAAATAGTGATTTCATTCGCACGTTTCTATCATGGGACCTCAGCTGTTAAGCGTCATTTAGTAGTAATTTCACTAGCTACATTTCCCTTAAGGGCATTACATCGCTCAAATCCAAAAAACACCCTAGCTTTAAAGAAGTTTCTAGTGGAATCCTTATGTGCGTTTGCCATATAAAAAATATATGTTATACTTAAGGTCATCACAAACAAATTGTATTATTTAATTTTTTGTAAATTTGCCCCAATTTTGGATAATAATTGAAGTAAATAGGCCTTTTTTAACCTAATTTGTATTTTTTCTCTTTAACGGCTTAATGACGTAATTAACAGTTTTTATTGCTTCTATTTTCTTTGAATATTTTGAAATTATAAAGAAATGCCCGAAACCGCACTAGCACCCCGCGTGAAGCACCCCCGCAATGCCTGTGACTAACAAGTACTAACACAAAGACACCCTTAAATTGGGAACATAATAATGTTGGATCATTATTGGCGCGAGTACCATTATGACGTAGACGCACAGTTCTAACATTTCAAACTGTTGTGATTCGGTAGCTGTTGTGACGTGTTCGAACTGTTGTCACGGTCGCTAGATCTCCGCGAGGAAGCTTTGTGTTGGCAGATAGGAAAAGAATCACGCTATTGTCTCCTATGCTGCCAGCCCAACTATTCCTACTTAATTTACAGGGTTGGCAACGCGCGAGTGATACCCCTGGTGTTGCAAGCGTCCATAGGCTACGGTAACCGCTTACCATCAGGCAAAGCCGTAAGCTTGTTTGCCATCTTAGTGTTATAAAAAAAATTCACACAGGAAATATAGGTAGGTAACCTATATTTCTCGTATGTTTTTTTTTAATGAACAAGTATAATAGTGGTTTCACTTGCGTCCCAAAAGACTTATTTTATTTAAATCCCCGACATAAGAAAGAGGGGTTCTATATGTTTAAGGTGTGATCTACGTATCTTTGTATCTGTATGTGGCATCGTAGCTACTAAACGAATGCACCGAGTTTGATTCCGTTTTTTTTTCATCATCATTTCAAGGTTCACTGCCTTATTCATTAGTCTAGTGGTCCCAAGCGCGACTACTACGCTAGAGGTCCTGGGCTCGATCCCCAGGTCTATCAAAGTGTTATTGGATTTTTCATTGAAATTCTCAGTAGCAGCTCGGAGTCTGGATTTGTGCCCGCTTAATGGCAATAGGCTCGCCCCCTATTACATGGGACCTAAACATACCGGCTAACTGTGGGTGTACATTAGTACGACTCTGCCTAATCCTTCGGGGAATACAGGCGTGATGGTATGAAATGAATCATTTCATAATATGATTTGCCGTTTGAAGATAATCAGCTCTTTTCTAGTCCACAGATGTGAGTAACACAGGTCTTGTCGATTTGAAACTTGGTATCTTGTTACTTCAATGATATTGCACTATAAAATGGAAGATAGTCATAAAAAGCATTGGCAAATCTTATCCACATACATCCAGCGGTTTAGGCTTGTAAAAGGCAACAGACAAGAGTTTTACTTACTTTCCTATTCATAATATTATAATGGAAATAAAGTAAGTAATATTATAGTAAAGGTTACTAGCTAGACGGAGCTCAATTATCCCGTCACATAAAAACGTTTCGTTTGGGAAAAAAGTTAATAGAATATCCCCAAATGTAGCGTATAGTGACGTAAGATGGAGTGGATTAGGCTTATCAATCATGTCTTCAAGGACATGTACTTGCAAAGGGTGGGGCTGAAAACCCACGATTTTTTTATTACGCCACTTGCCTCGATTCTTGCATTTAACATTTATATTGATAAAGTAAAATAAACTGTTGATCTGAAATTTAAATGAAACTTAAGGAGCTTGAATTGCCCACAAAAACGTAAAAATAAAAATGTAAATAAATCGTAATCCAGACAATGTACTATCAAATTTTGTTATTATTTGGAACAAAATTTTATAATAATTTTTAAATTATTATAAAATTATTTTAGTAAAGGAAACATGTTATTATTGGGATACGGTTAATCTAGGTTCCTAGTATGAATTATATGAAAGAACGTATGGAAAATGAAAAAAAAGTACAAAAAAAATTGTTTATTATAATGCTTTCACTTTAGAATTACGTTCTTTCATATAATTCACATATTTCTCTTAACATATTTTCTACTAGCTTTTGCCAGCGACTTCGTCCGCGTGGAATAGTTACTTTGTTCCCTAGTTCTTCGCCCGTGGTTTCACCTGCGTTGCCCCGTTTCTAAGGGTTGTAGCGTGATGATATATACATTGATAGTTTGAAACCTTTCCCATGAATCACTCATTTTCCCAACATTTCCCTTCACTGCTCTGCTCCTATTGATCGTAGCGTGATGAAAAGTACACTATAACCTGTGGTTTGGGCTGTGCGTTGATAGATCACTATGTCAGTCAGTCAGTCAGTCAGTCACCTAACGTAAGAGTAGACAAATATAATCAGAAAGCTCCGAACTGCTAAGCTATCGGGAGTTACACGTGTTATTGTGAGTCAACCATAAAAGATAGACATTTGCTGTCGTGGAATATTTTTTATATAATTTTAAGGAGAACATTTCCGTTATACATGATTTCTATGTAGCTTTAACCATTAAGGCTGCACACGCGACGGAAGCTTAAAAAATGGAGTAAGTTCTCCTGTTTTCCCAACATTTCCCTTCACTGCTCTGCTCCTATTGATCGTAGCGTGATGAAAAGTATACTATAACCTGCCCAGGAGTATGAAGAACAATTGTACCAAGTTTCGTTGAAATCCGTCGAGTGGTTTTTGTTTCTATAAAGAACATACAGACAGACAGACAGACAGACAGACAGACAGACAGACAGACAGACAGACAGACAGACAAAAATTTTACTGATTGCATTTTTGGCATCAGTATCGATCACTAATCACCCGCTGATAGTTATTTTGGAAATATATTTCATGTACAGAATTGACCTCTCTACAGATTTATTATAAGTATAGATTAACATATTTCCTTTACTAAAATAATTTTATAATAATTTTAGTAAAGGAAAAATTCGACTGCGGGCAGGATTCGAACCTGCGTCTTCTGGTTAGATATACCAGACGCTCCAACCAACTAAGCCACGGCGAGTCCCACCCGCCAGGTCGAAATTTGTCTTCACATTCTGAAGTCTTTTTTTATGGGATAGAGGGCACACGAGAAGACAGATCGCCTGATGGTAAGCGATTACCGCCGCCTATGGACACACTCGATACCAGAGGAGTCAAATGTGCCTTGCCGGCCTTTTAAAAGGCGATTCGGCCTCCGATATCCTCCTTCACTCGTGAAATACAACGTAAGCGTGGTTTCACGCCGGTTTTCTGTGAGGGCGTGGTATCACTCCGGTCGAGCCTGCCCATTCGTGCCGAAGCGTTGCTCTCAAAAATAACAATAATAAAGTCAAGTTAAAACTTGAAGCATTTTCAATGTTTGTAATGAAACACTTAAACTTTACTACAGAAGCTGTTATGCTAAGCATTGGGCCATTTAAGCAATAACGGAATTCCAGTATAACAACACCTAGGCACGTACTAGTAGCCGACAAATGCCTAAACGTTCTGAATGTTAATACGGGATTACACGTATTTGTTTACTTATCGCATTTACTTTTGAGGATTCAGTTTACGTGTACAAATTTTAATAATGACGGTAAAATGCCAACGTTACAATAATACAGGTGAGTTTGAAAATTTGCGATAAATTGAAATGGGAGGTTTTTTTTTATGGGATAGGAGGAAAACGAGCAGATGGATCGCTTGATGGTAAGCGATTATCGCCGCCCATGGACACCCGCCACCAGAGGAGTTACAAGTGCGTTCCCGGACTTTTAAAAGTGGATTGGGCCTCCGGTGTCCTCACTCACTCGGCAAAACATAACGTAAGCGTTGTTTCACTCCGGTTAGGTTAGGCCTATTCGTACCGAAGCATGGCTCTCCCTACTTTATTTTCCACCTATTATATTTTTTTATTGCGTCTATTCAATGTCACCCTGTATAGTGATATTGCTGACCGACATTTCATAGGAATCAGGTTGGTATCCAAAACCTCTATTAAAGTACTGTACTGGAGCCACAAACATTTTGTTCAGATTCTCAGAGACAATAATCTTTAATCGACCGATACTCTCCGAGTTCATCCAGACTTATTACCTTTCCGTACTTAATAACGCCTCATTAATGTAAGGGAGGGTATTTTTACCTCGTTTCCTCTCCATAAGAAAGGAAATGAGTCTCTGTTTACCTCTCCCTCCGTTCGACTTCACAAAGTATTGTTTGTGCGCGGAGTAATAAAAAAAAAATGCTCTTTGCGGTTATACTCGTGGGTATGGCTTGAGACGTCTGAAATCTGCGTCGTAGAAATAGATTTAGGAGAATAGACTTTGACATTACTTACCTTAAAGACGTAAATTCAGAATGTGAAGGCAAAATTCGATCTGGCGGGTGGGAGTTGCGGTGGCTTAGAGGTCATAGCGTCTGGTGGATCCCGTGTATCTAACCAGAAGACGCAGGTTCGAACAATTTTCCCGCAATCGAATTTTTCCGTCACAAAAAAATCTTTAAAAAAAAGAGGTTTTTGTTCCATATTTATTAAGTTTTCATCTTTCCGAATTAATATCTGTATTATTAGCCAGGAAGAGCCAAGTGTTAATAGGGTTTATCTAACTACAAAATTCTCAGTAGTAAGTAGCTCAGATTTTGGATTTGTGTTCGGTATATGGCAATAGGCTCACCTATATGTTTTATATTTAATATAAAATTAATTGGATAAGCTAATTACGGCCCCCGTTACAAGAAAACATGTAACTTTACTTACCTACTACAAATTCACTCATGTTTTCTTTTTTTACTACATTCATATCAATAGTGGTAACATCAAACTTTTATAGTTTTCGCTACAATGGGATCGTGTAATATTTTACAAAAAAATAGATTCACACGCGTTCGATCGTTAAGTAAGAGTTGTTGCCGCAAGACATAAGCGCTAGCGATACATTATCGGCTAGAAATTTTTATTCCTCCCAGCATACACATTTTGCGAAAAAATCCGTCACGGATTTAACTAGGAAATCTGTGAAAACCAGATTATTCCCCGTTATATGACGCGTTTCTAACACGCTAGCAGTTAATTTGAAAGTTAAGTTTTTTTGTGTCATTGTGCGAATTTTCAGCCATCATAAGAGGCGAACGGGCGAACCTATTGCCGTTAACCGGGTCCAAATCCAGACTCCGAGCTGCTACTGAGAATTTCATAGAAAAAACAATAACCCTTCGCGACCTAGGGATCAAACATCGAACCTTATGCTAGAGCAGTCACGCTTAGTACCACTAGACTAGTGAGGCAGTCTGAAGTAGATAGCTAAGCTAAATATATTATACTTATTAATTATATTTAGCCTAGCTAGGCTAAATATAATTAACTAAATATAAATAAAATATTAAATAAATATTGTTTTTATAAATTATATACTTAAATTTATAAAAAAAATATATTGTACTTATTAAAATAAATATATTTAGCCTAGCTAGGCTAAATATATTTTAGCCTAGCTTTGGAAATTCTATCGCCTATGATTTGTACCATACGTCAAACACACGGTTTTTCCGACATAGCGCGAAAACTTTCACCGCTCGTCTTCCCGAGTTTCATTGCACCTAGCAAACATGCTGCGAAATCCATCCAAGCCAATATAATCCTTACCACTTCATCATAAAGTCTATCGCACTAGCAAAAATAAATTTGCAGAAATCTTTAGCTACTTTAAAATCTTGCAAGGGAATCTAGGTCTTAACTTGATGTAATTAAAGTTCAGTTGTGTTGTTAAGAAGTTAGATTACACGGAAGCGAATTGCACGTGATTAAGTTGATTAGATATTCATTTATTTTCCATTTTGTTTGGGTTTAAATAAATTTACTCGCAGTTACGTAATCGTCGGTTTTATTATGACATTAGTTGTACGCAATTTGTGGTTGTCTGTACCTGAATTATCAATCAAATGAAATTTATTCAAATGTCTACCTTAGTTTTAAGTAGTTAAGGTTGATTGTTGAATGACTTTATATACTAAAAGACCTAAATACATTTTGGCAGCGATGGAATGTGAATTTTGTTAATATAACATTAAGTTTGTTATTCTAAAATTTGTCATCGGCCTCATTGATCTAATGGTCGCTAGTGGAGCTCAAACCCGTGATTTAGTTTTCCCAGGGTTTGTGTTTAATTACTAGAATCTAAAATCTGTCAAATATCAATTTTTTAATCCACTTTTCACCAGACAAGAGCTCTTCACCCTATGCGCGATGGCGTTTAACCACGGGAGAGGCCAGGAGGATAATTGCAGTGGTTACGTTACTCTAGCATGAATATATTATATTCATAGTATCTATGAATTCGTATATAAAATCTGACTAAAACCATTAAAAAAAAATTAAAGGGAGTAGGTCTTCCCCGATAAATATAATCTGGGTGTCTTTAAATCACGAGTGAATCGAATTCTTCTAAACAAGCGCGCTCGATCGTAAATCGCAGTATCGCTTAGGATCAGACGAACTAGCGGTCAAGTATAACCCATCATTCTATTAAGAATATAAAGAAAACATTCTTTAAAAAAAAAGAAACCCACAGTTGTATTACACCCTGTATATTATAGTACAAATTGGCAGTGATTGAGATATTTTTGGAGATAGTAGTAGGATTAATTTCACAATCATATTAATCAATTCACAACATGTACTTCTCAAGCACTACCCCTAAATAGTCGGACGCTTCTTGTCGGTCGTCCCCAGTCATCAATATTCATCCTAGCTACCTCGCCATCTAGAAGGGTGATGTTAATCAGGCGTGCCGAACTAGCGGCGGTAAATTAAGCCGTTCAATTCCGGCCCGATCCGGTTCGGAGCGGTTCGAAGCGGTTAAAACCGGATCAATAGGTTGGGGACACACCGGCTGAGATAATGGAGCGAGGGTATCGGTAATATTACGGTTTAATATTGTGGATGGCGATGATGTAGAACTTATGGGATTACGATACTGTTTTCTGATATCTCGTTAAACTATAGACAAGCTACCTGATGGTAAGTAAGGCATGTCGCCCATGGACACTGAGAGTGAGGACTGGCTCTCACGTGCAAAATTCGAAACTTAGCAAGGTTTTTTAGGACAGACTTCGACGAAAGTAATAACGCTTCAAAATAGATTTTTATTAAGAAAAATGCACAAATAGATTAATTTATCATAACTTTCATTAGTGGCAAAGTTGATATTAATTTATTTAAAGATATGGTGACCTTTTGGAGGGTCATAATAATTGTTTTTCTATTGTTTGGTATATTCTTGACTAAGGTAACAAGAATCTCATTGCAGTACTTTTAGCAATGAGTATTGCAAGCAATATCAAGAACAGTTCCAAATAAAAAAAATATATTAAATCGTCCGAACTAATTGGTTCCATCAATCGCGTTTACAAAGTAACAGCTCCCGGCTCGGACTAAAACGAAAAACATCACACTTTACTCGAAAAAACACTCGACGTTAAATTACTTTTGTTAATTAAGTTTTTCTACCGGTGTGCACCGACCCTTATTGAGGTCCTTTCGCTGCAATTGCCATTTACACAGTGAGCCAATTGAGCTGAGTGTTCAGTTTCAGCCAAAACATTTTGACCGTTTATCAGTTCATGTTTTTAAGTTGAAACTTGATCCTGAGGCATGTAAATATTTTTTAAATTTCGTGACTTACACACACAGATACGCGGCAGTGTGCCACCAAGTTCGCAAAGCAAACGGGTGACACACCGACCGCTGATTATATATATACCAATTTTGCCTGTCAAGTATGACAGTTGTAATTACGAGTTATTGACGTCCGCGTTATACGATATAACTTGTCAAGACGCAATATTGTGAAGCAATGAACACAACAATTTACAAGTTTTCTATTAACACAATTGAAGAATATTACGTTCTTCAATTGCGTTAATAGAAAGCTTGTTAATTGCTGTGTTCTTTGTTTACATGTCAGGGCTTATGATTTAAGGAACTTATAGGAACTTGCCAATTAGATCTTACATCTTTTCGTATAGAAGCCTTGCAAGTTTTTATTGTTACGAACTTGGCTTTCGTTTACATTCATGTTTTTAGTAGATGATTTATTATTGATGAGTCATTATATAAATACTGCTACTTAGGTCACCAGTATTTAGCTCGGATGACTGCCCAGTTAATGATAATAATAAAGCATATTGCTAATAGACTCGCTACATCCTAGAATCGCATACATCACATCTGCCTATCACTCCGTTGATACGGGCGTGATGATCTGAAGTATCCTTCCCGCATTTCGCTATGACGTCGCAATATTAACTGGAAAACAATCACGACTTTGCTTAACCTGCACAAACAGACTTTCAACCCTTGACTAAAAGTTATTAATTTCTAGCACCTTATCTCCTGAAACAGAGGAGTGAAAAATTATTGCCCCTCGCTCGCAGTTTTACATAAAAACTGCTTGTTCGCTTGATAAATTGCCTTTGTCTTGCTTATCCTGTGAAAACAGGACTTGACAATGTTTTACTCAGGATCAGCAGCAAGTTTCAAGCAATAATTACACATGATTTAGTTTTAGTGTTCCCTAACTCCAAAGGAAAAATAGAACCCTATAAGTGTGACAGACCACATCCCTCCTCATTAGGTAAAGGTATCCAATTGAATTTTTATTATTCCCCGTTTGGGAACAGTTTAGAATATATAGTTCCACACTGCCATTTAGATAAGTATCTCTTAAGAGGCGAAAAAATATTAGAATTGATTGTTGGTAGGACCTCTTGGAGTCTGACTGGCGTTTGACCACCCTTACGTTGGAGTTTGTCGTCAAGAACCTTGGTGTGTGTTTCGGCTAGCACGTGAGAACCAGTTCCCTCTAGGTTGCTGCAGCTCTGGCAGTCTTCAGTCCGTGAAGGCTCTTAAGTCTTCGGTGTTACGTGATGTTCAGCAACGATTACTTACCATTAGGCAGCTCGTCTGCTCGTTTGCGTGAACAAGAAGCCCAAGGGCAACGTAATCGGAGACTTGGATAGTTTAGTTCCGAATTCATAGTACCTCATTATTTAAATATAGATTCTCCTGGGCTAAGTTGTAAATGTTAGTCGTTTTGTAATAAAATTAGCGATTACATCACCATCCTGTTCTTGAACGAGCGCCTGAGTGGAGCTCAACTGTGCGTTTAATAGCTCTGTGGGGGTTGAGTATTCTTACTGTGATACTTTTAGGGTTAACTTTTAACTTAATAACCCTACCGCTATTTGGTATAGTGGTTGTTAATGTGAGCAACTTGAGGGTTAAATTAAAACCGCACAGATTTTTTTTTTCGTAACAAGATTACGCGTCGCGCGCGATTACGGTTACATTAACCTTCAAACTGGAACACAATAATGTTATTGCTTATCGACAGAATATTTGGCATGACCACCCCAAATGAACTGATTCAAACTTCATACAACTTAACCCGGCCAATAAAAAGATCACATCATAGAGAAACATACTTTTAAACTAATATATTTTCTTAGATTTATAAAAAAAAATATTCTAATATAACATTTTTTCTTGTTACAGGTAAGTGCAAGTTCGTCTGCTGTACCAAGAGTGTCCATGATTGATTCAGCGCAGCCTGAAGATCTGACATGCTTCCCGCGATATAATTTAATCGTCACATTATCTCGACTCGAGCCATAGTTTCGCTACGTGGTAATACAACATAAATATTTTGTAGTGCGCATGTCGACTTGTGACAAAAAGATAAATGAAGATTGCTATGATTCTCTTCTAGCTCTTTCCTTTACAAACTCGATTGGAAACATTTTCCTTATTTGAAATTATATACTAAACGGTTTTTAAAGTACCGACCACTCTTAACACAGTTCATCTCTTAAGATAGCCATAAGGCTATGTTAAGATTACAAGCGATGCGCGGTTTGCTGATGTTTAATATTAAATTCCAAACCGCCTCAAGACTGCTACGCTAGAGGTTCTGGATTCCCATATTTCCAGGTCGAACAGTGCCAGTTGGAATTTCATAGAAATACTCAATGACAAGTACTTATGTCCAGCAGTGGACATCAGTAGGCTGAAGTGATGATGATGATGATGAAGTATTTTTATGAAATTCAAAGTAGAAGCTAGGAGTTTGAAGTTGTGCCCGGTTAAAGGCACTAAACTTGCCCTTGCTTACGTGCCCAAACAGACCGACGAAATGTAGGTGTATTTTAAGTATACCTCTGGCTAACACTTCAGAGGATAACAGGCTTGATGGTATAATCCGTTATGTTTTCCGCTTCCGCGTCACTCTCTGCTATCTGTGTGACCTATGCTCAACCAATAAATGCCGTCTCCTTAACAGTCCAATTGGCCGTCAATGGAAATAAGATAATATTTTCCTTATTTTTATCGGGATCCACTCTAGTCCACTGCCCCTGTCGCCCCTCTATTTTGATATAAACTCCGTCTTCTTATTCCTCGACTGCCCCAGAAGGAGAGTTATATTCTTTTTTTGATTTCTGTAATAATGTTTATGTTACTTTTCTTCCGTACCTCAAAAGGAAAAAACGGAACCCTTATAGGATCACTTTGCTGTCCATCCATCCGTCCGTCTGTCTGTCAAGATCCTTTATCTCGGGAACGCGTGGAGGTATCGAGTTGAAATTAAAATCATATACTCAGGTCTACAGACCCTTGAAGCTGTGAAAAACGCAAAAAACGTATATTTCTACACTCTCAAGGGAATCAAAATTTATAGAGTATTTCCCGTTGACCTAGAACTATGAAATTTGGCAAGTAATACCGTCTTATACTGCAAACAAATATAGAGAAAAATCTGAAACTATACATTTGTAATTAAATCATAAAAAATATATTCTTTATTTAAAGTACGTAATCAAATTCGTACGGAACCCTGGATGAGCGAGTCCGACTCGCTCTTGTCCGATTTTTGGAAAGTAAATAAAAATGAATGGATGAGAGCAGCAGAAGACCGTGGTGTGCTCAAACTGAGGGAGGTCTATACGCAGTGAGTGGGTGTCCTATTGACATGACCATTGGACTGCAGAGTCAAAGGTCTCGAGTTCGAATCAAAGACACGCACTTTTAACTTTTCGAAGTTATGTGCTTATTTACTGGTTTCTGACACTTACGCGAATATTAGACATTGAAATAAAACTACTTTTTACGGATTTTATCGCGTTGTAATGATATTATTTCGATGCTGTAAATGATCCGAAGCGTCGGGAATCAAATAATATCAATACAACACGATAAAATCCGTAAAAAGTAGTTTTATTTCAATATGTGCTTATTATTAAGTTAACGACATAAATATAAAGTTGTCGACTTAATCCATAAAAAATACCTACAAATTTATTTATTTATTTTTAATTCTCCCTTACAGCTATCATTACAGGTTGTCACCCAATGCGACAGCGAGGTCTTTTATAAATCTATCCATAACTATATGTAATATAATTATATTAATTAATAATATTCTACACACTATACCATACCCATACTAATTTAAATGTAAATTAAATAATACTTAAAAAATATTTTTATTATATAAAAAATAAATGAGAAATACGTCAATTAAATGAGTTTATTTTGAAACATCAAACACTATGTTATCTAATAATATTGTGTTACAAATTGTTGTAAGTATAGTACTTATCAGAGCTCAGCTATTAATCAGATCGAGTTGTTTCTATTTCCAGGCATGTACTAAGTACGGCGTGAGTTATAAGCGGTAGCGAGATTAAAAATTGTTTAAATATTTCACGGTCAGTCTATTTATTGTTGCTGAGCACCGGTCTCCTCTCCTAAGGCCTAAGGCCTAATTTCCTACTACGCTGACATCGGTCGCTGACGTCGGTCGAACGTACCGTCAGTGGCGTATGTAACAGAAAATCTGCGGCGGACGTCAGCGTCGCTTATGCGGTGTCTCATAGAACATTGTGTTATCTATACGCTCGACCGACGTCAGCGACCGATGTCAGCGTAGAAGGAAATCAAGCCTAAACTTGTACGCAGATTTCTCAAGGATTTGAGATGTTTTCCTTCGGGTTGTTTTGATGTAATTGGAGTTATATTTCTACTACACATTGTATTTATAACGCGGACAGAGACGTCTTAGTATTTAAGCCTAAGTGTTTGGTTGTGGCGAGTATCTCAAATCCTGGTCTATAAAGCAAAGGCAGACAATTAGAGTGGGGCAAAAGTCCGAATTACATTACCTCTCTTCCCTTCCATTAAGAAATAAAAATCAATCGTTTATCACTAAATAGTATAAAACAAAGTCGCTGTCACTGTCTGTCCGTCCCTATGTATGCTTAAATCTTTAAAACTACGCAACAGATTTTGAAGCGGTTTTTTTTAATAGATAGAGTGATTCAAGAGAAAGGTTTTAAGCTATTTAACATTACGCTACGGCTCTTAGGAATGGGGCAACGCGGGTGAAACCGCGAGCGGGCCGCTAGTTAGAATTTAAAATGCACTTGTACAGTAGTGGATATAACAATATTAATAATAAATGTTTTGACAAAGGTCCGTAAGAGTAGGATAGCAGTAAAGCATTTTTAAATAATTGACGTGCTATAATTCGTTGGTGGATGACACAAAACAAATGAAAAATGAATGAAATTATATTTATTTCTGTGAGTTGATCTTTAGATACTTAGTTTTATTTTATTCAATTTTGTCGCTTGTTCCATACACCACAACCTCGTGCACGATGCATCGCAACAATCCAACCGGTACACTGCGTTGCAAACAAAAGTGCCCAGTTCAATTCGACTAATGGAGGGAGAGATAAGCTCCCTCACATTACCGTACTGGCGTACACTTCAGGCCAAAGTGTGTGCCCACGTTATGATAATGCACGCAAGTGTACGGAATTGTGCGTTTTTTTTTGAGTCGACAGGAGATCTGCATTTGACAGATATATTTTTTATTTCGGTGAATAAAATGGCGGAGAAGTACTTTCTGCGCATGTGTATCCGTTACATAATGTAATTTACCATCACGCCTGTATTCTCCGAAGGGTTAGACAGAGGTATGCTTCGAATACACACAATTCGCTGTTATGTTTTTGGGTACTAAGTGATAGGTCCCATGTGTATCGGTAATGGACACGCCCCTATGGCCGCCCATTTATGTCTAGTTTATTTTTAAGGGGTCCTTTTTATTTTTGCTTTCTATAACAAAAGGCTTGCAGTGAATTTTGTCTTGAGTAGACATTTTCGTAAAACAGCACATTAGCTAGACGAGAAACTGTAAAGAAGCCACAGTTTCTACTCCGAGTTACACCAGAGGACATGTAACTTGAGACATTATTCTTCACAGAAAGGACACGAGATAAAAGCTCACAAATAGCTTTTACCACCGATTTCTAAAAGGTCCATTTGGATTATACTATAATGCAGAAATGCGAAAGTTGTTCTAAGTGCTACAATTTAGTGTGAATTTGACTTGCACTAACAGCTCGTTGAATCTAAATGCTAATTTCATTTTCATGCAACGCACGTCCGCATGCTTTGAATGCCGAGCTCCGACTGACGTGGATGCCATGCCATGCCGGCAGTTGCGTGTGGGTAGTTTAGAGTTGCTTTATTGTTTATGCGAGCGAATCTGTGCATAGAAGAGATTTCGTTTTGCTGCCATAGCCATTCAGATAGGCATCTCGTAAGAGGCGAGAAAATATCTGACTTGTTTAGTGGCAAGACCTCTTGGGGTTTGTCTGGCTAGCGACTACTCTTACGTCAGATTCTGTCGTAAAAGGCCCTTCCTTCATAGCCGCTTCACGCGTGAGAGCCAGTTCGATCTACGGTTGCTGCGGCTCTAGTAGTCTGTAAGTCCGTAGGACGTCTTACAGATTTGTAAGTCATAGGCTGGTATTTACTTATTTCTTTATTTTCTCTGAAAATGCGTGTGAAATACCGCGTTCAAAGCTCTTGATTTACTAGCATAACGAGAGCCTCTTGAATTAGTATTCTATTTCCATTTTTGTGAGGATTTGTAATCGACTGTAAAAGTCGTATGAGTAAGTTACTACTGCATAAAATAAATAGGTATCTATTTAAAGACTACACGGTTTACTCACGCGCATTCTCGGGATCGCCCGACTAGTTTCAGACTCAATAGGTGGTGTCGCGAGTCGAACTTCGACTCGCGACACCATCGCCGCCGCGTCAGCTCATGATTAAGGACTCCTATTGAGTCTGAAACTAGTCGGGCGATCCCGAGAATGCGCGTGAGTAAACCGTGTAGTCTTTAAATAATTATGAATACGCCTCACGAAAGTTATTATACAAATAGGTATCTACTAATATTTCCATTAAATCATCATTACATGACTAAAATTTCACCTAGTGATAAATATCACCTATCAATAATATTGCGGTAGATATATTTATGACATTTAATTGCCAAGTTAATGTTTACTCGAATATCGTGCACGCCGAGATAACGGTATCTGTTCTTATCATGCGACATAATATCGTAATACAGTAGTGAACCACCCGTCTTATAAAGTGGACGACAATTATCGTTTAGAAAAAACGAAGAGAGACTTCAATAATAGTGCATAGGTGCGACGTCAGAAGAATTTTTATAACTGTGTGTGAATGAGGATACTGGACACGACGAAAGACTGGAAAGAAAAGAGCATACAGAAAATAAGGTAAAGGAAAAAGAATATAAAGAAACATTTTAAGAAGAGTGTTTGAACTTTGAAGCCAATATATAAAGAGAGAATTATTAGTTTAGACAAGAAAAAAGCTAATGATTGAATAGGATCATAGAAAAAATATGGACTTCACAAATAAAGTAGTAATTGTGACAGGAGCCAGTTCAGGTATTGGAGCAGCATCAGCCATACTCTTCGCGAAACACGGAGCCAAACTCTCCTTAGTCGGTAGAAACGAACAGAGACTCAAAAACGTAGCAGAAAAGTGCCTAGAAGCTAATGGGATACTGCCCTTATGCATCAAATTAGATCTCACTGCAAACGGAAGCTGCGCTACTGTGATAACAAGAACAGTCGCCAAATACGGAAGAATCGATGTCTTAGTAAATAGTGCTGCTAAATTACTTATCGGATCCTTATTCGATGATAATATCGATACGTTTGACGAAATGATAGACATCAACCTTCGAGTACCTTATAAATTGTCACATCTAGCGTTGCCTTATCTAGTCAAAACTAAAGGGAATATAGTGAATTTACACACGACTAAACATACTAGAGTTAGGCATGGATTTCTGCCATATTCCATTTCAAAAGCTGGATTGGAAAGATTCACCATGTCTGCAGCTATCGAATTGGCATCTGAAGGAGTTAGAGTTAATGCTGTACAACCTGGCCCGACAAGAACCAATATTCTAACGAACATAGCCATAGGAGAAGATGAAATGCAGAACACTTATGATCTTCTATCAACTAATATGACCGTCCTGGATCCGGAGGAGGTGGCTAAAATGGTGGTGTTTGTTGCTAGTGAAGTGTGTCCTAATTTAAATGGGTCAGATGTAGGGCTGACGGGGGCATCTTCGCTTTTGTGATGGTTTGAAGATCTAACGTGTATGTAAGATCTCAAAATGATTTAGCGTGAGTTGATTTTTCGGTTGTGAAGGTATATCACAAAGTTGTTTTAATTTTATTGTTGTTCATAATCTTCACAATGTTTATTTTGTAATCATGATTTTTCTAATCTTATATTACGCGATGCGTAGATTAGGTATTGATGTTTATTATCGAAGATAAATTGCATTACCGAAATATAAAATTGCTAATAAAGCAACAGCTGTTGTTAAATTATTTGATTGCTTTGATTTGATGCATTCGTCATTTTCTCAATTTTGAAAGTCTCTAACAGTTTAACAGAAATCATATCGGAACGCAAAAACAAACTTCATAATCTGCCATTTACATATCCTGAAACCAGATACCCGATCGTGACGTCTTTCGTATTCAGCGCGCGCTCGACATTGATGGACTGATAGAAATTGACAGTGGTCCGATTATGATGCAGATTGCGTTACCTGATCGAGAGCCGGTCTGGCGGGATTACTAGATTACTGGTCTGGTTAATATCGAGATTGATCAGACAATTATTTCAATTAGTAACATGACTTAGTTATGTTTGAAGGATGATTGAAAATGAATCGCACTTGTGACTAATACGTCAATATTAATTGTATTCATTGTTTGATCTAAATAATTTGGCAATTTATTTTGTCGGTTGCTAAGATCATTCACAAAAGCATTCAGTGTTGCAACAATACTTGTCGTTCAGTCAGCGGCTAATACGACGGCAAACGGCAAGCTGATAATCTGTGAGCCTATAATAATAATTATTATTTATTACACAAAAGGTGTACATATAAACACTTATTTGGACACTGCATCGTTACATCAACCAGAGAAGTGGTTATGATGAACTCTGGCCCAATGTAAGATTAAACTTGTGTTTAGGGTACCAGCGTTCTCGCATTATTTAAATACGAAACAGTAGTTGTAAGACGAGCAAGGTCGATACTTAACTGATGTGAACTCGTGTGTGATAATGGATACAAAAAATATATATATAATTATAAACATTTGAGTGTGTGTCTTTATCTGTATTTGATGTAGACCACAATACTATATGCACTAATTCCATAATCTGTTTTGTTATAAGTAAATAATAAACATGGGTGTGTATTTAAAAACACTTTAATTAGTGTTTCATAATCTGTTTCTGAACGATATATGTTATATAATTTAGAAATTTAAAATGTATGGGACAAGGAAACTGAAATGACAATACTTACGGTGGCAGCGACCGTCCCTGGGTGCCAATTGCCAAACATTTAATAATTTTGAAAATTTGCTAGAGTTTGGGGGTAATTGCGGCAATTTGTGCACGACAGTCGTGAATTTTAAACTTCGTTAATATTGAAATAAAACTAATTTTACGGATCAAAGGATCCGAAAGCTATGATTTAAAAAAATCTGGCCAGCCGTTTGTAGATTATCAGCTCTTTTCTGGTTTATGAAGAGATGTGAGCAACTTCCACAGGTCTGATCGATTTGAAATTTGGTATCCTGTTACTTTAGTGACTTTGCAAGAATATAGTAACCATGCCTTGATGCTGCGGGGGGTATTTAAATTTTAAATTTGAATGTGCGTAGGAATATTATAAAATACAGAAGATTGAACTAAAACTACTTTTTACCTGTTTTGTCGCGTTGTATTGATATTATTTGATTTCCGACGTTTCGGATCCTTTACAGCATCCATGGTCACGGGTAGACTAAGTTGTCAGACGTCTTAATGTTACAATTACTAACAGCTACCTAACATTGCATTAATTAATATGTTTAATTTCATGAATAATGTTTCTTTGGTGATGTGATTGGGACACCTATTCATATACTCTTATTATTATATATACCGTTTCGAATCGGACAGGTGGCGATGACTACTTACCATCATCATTAGGTTTCGAAATGCATTGGAATTTTAATTCCAACCCAAAAATAAACTCATCTTTCTTTCTTCACTTGTTTTCTCACGCTTTTCAACTCTGTAGTTTTCTGAAGTTGATTAAAAGTTCTAACTTTAGATAAGGGCAGTTCATTCCAAGTTTTACATATTTGATTGCAAAAAGCAATTTTGTTTCAAACGGGCGTGGTGGCTGAAGATTGATGGAGCCAAATTGTGTTAACGTTTTTCTCATTAATAACAAACTGCTTCATTAGTATAGTGTTTGCAAACCTGAGAGTTCGATTCCTAGGTCCGGCAATATTATTAGAATTTTCTAAGAAACAATTGAGAAGCATCTCATAGTGTAGATTTGTAATTTCTATAATTTCATTGAAATCGTTAGAGCCGTTTGCGAGAACGCAAACAAGTCTATAATTATTTTTTTAATAGGATAGGGCCGCCATCTGTACTTTTCTTGTTTTATCCTAGGGAGATGTAGGCGTGATAGTCTTACGTTGAATAAATAGGATAAAAAAAAGATTAGGATGTTACTGAGCCCAGTCTTCAAAGTGGACCAGAAAATATAAATTTGTCCATATCTTTTTATCGTGTTGACTCAGGACCTTGATTTTTATGCACCTAATAGGGACTATAGACTATACTATATCAACTTGCTAGCTCCACCTGTACCTGAGAAAATCGGTGGTGACACACGAACAGACAGACGGACAAGAGAGTGATCTTATAATATAAGGGTTCCTTTTTTTACCTTTTGAAGTACGGAACCCTAAAAATACCTAATAACAACAAAAATATTGGAGGTCTTACGATAGTGGTGGGCACAGAAGTTAGTGACAAAAATATTACCAATTAGTAAAGAGATACGCTTTCCTGCCAGAATCATAAGTTGAAAGGGTAAACGAATAAATATATCTCGATGATGAGGATCATATGACGACATCTGTCATAAAACTTTTTACGACAAACTGTTGCGCCACTCTAGATGCCAAATATCTCAAATAAATCATTCGTATGGTTATTGACACTCATATGTAGAGAAACTTTGCACCACGACGAAGTACTTACAATTTAAATGTTGGGGTATTCGGATTTCCGAGAATTTAACGAGTTTTCTTTCTCTTGACTTACTCTCAGCATTTTCTCTGTTTGAATTGGTAGTTGAAAAATGGCTTATATTGATGACTTACATCTCTATCAGTTAATAAATACGTTTTATTCTATTTATTTATTTATTTGTGGAAACAACAGCTTATTACTAATATACATGAGTTTCAAGTGTTCACCTCACCATCAATGAACAGCTTAATGTCGATGTGGTAATGTTACTAACAAATATTGAGTACAGTGATAGTGAATTGATGACAATTAGGTATCTCTTAGCCAATTACAAAGTTTCACGTCGTTGATAAAACTAGATTAACTAGAAAGTGGCAAAAAAATTACACAAGTACAGCAATAAATAATATATTTCCCATTTTTGTTAAACCAAGTCATTTTTTCAATGTCAAATGTTTTTTTTTAATATTTCTAAGCTGTCAGTATTTAGCCGATTGAGTTCTAAAGTACTTAATCTCTTATCGATGAGATTATTTATCAGTGTTTCGGGACCTAATCCTCTGGCTGATATAACAAAGTATAGCTTAATAAAACATGGGTCGCCATCCAATTTAACCAGACATACATACACATTTTCACGCCTTTCTCCCATTGGGGTAGGCAGAGACTATAGATTTCCACTTGCTACGATCCTGCATCATCAACGTTAATCTCCTCATGCATGATCGTCGATTTAGGGTGCTCTTAACCTTTTTTGAGAACGTCCGCAATTTGGGAGGACACACTGGTTGTCAGATTTATCGGCTTCTGACTACCACTAATGATTATCATAAGTGTTAGTATGACAACCGGGACCGGTTTTACGTGCTGTCCATGTGTTAACTTTACAGATTGGTTAGTCAGCTTAATTACTTCGTTAGTCACTTATATGCTGGAAGCTGCGAAAATTGAAATTTTGTCGAAATAATAGTAAATCAACAACGAAATAAGTAATGTAAGGTAATTAATAATTATGATAGATACCAAACTTACATAGGACAATTTTTTGAAGGGTCAGAAAAATTACCTCATATTACCGTTTAACCCATTCCACCGTACCAATAACGTCATTTGGCACTTAGGTTTGTTTAGAATAGAAATAACTTCAAAGTCGAAAATCAAGCGGGTGGGACTCACGGTGGCTTAGTGGTCAGAGCGTCTGGTGTATCTAACCAGAAGACCTAGGTTCGAATCCTGCCCGCGATTGAATTTTTGCTTCACTAAAATAACTTTATAATACGGGTATCCTATTTTTCGATATAGTTTCAAATAAGATTATATATAGGTGTTAAAAAAATGAAAAGAAAACGTCGCATTTGATTATATTGGCAGCCGAACGCAACATAGCTAGGAAAATGCTAGGATGATGAGAGAAACCTATTCTTGTCGCCACCGCAAGTAATAATAATAGCTCGTAATTTGACTAATTGGTTTCTGTGAAATGATTTTACGGTCTGTATTAAAAACAACATTGTTGTTACAGTTTTTATGCACGTTTCAGCTATTAAGTAGTGGTTATAATTTTGGTTGGGCTTTCAATCTGTGGAAGTCATAAAATCAATTCTGAGATATACCTATTAACCCTCTTATTCGTTATGTTTATATTAATATTGACTAAATGACTGCCTCATTAATCTAGTGATCCCAAGTGCGACTGCTACACTAGAGGTCCTGGGTTCGATCCCCAGGTCGAGCAGTGTTATTGGGTTTTTCTATGAAATTCTCATTGGCAACTCGGAGTCTAGACTTGTGCCCGGTTAATGGCTATAGGCTCGCCCCCTATAATATGGGACCTAAACATACCGGCGAACAGTGGAAATTTTTCCTTTACTAAAAAAAAATAACTTAATAATCTTAGCATGGAAAATGCAAAAAAATCACAAAAAGATAGCAAAAGAAGAATGCAAGAATCGTAGCAAGTGGCAGTCTATAGTTTCTGCCTACCCCTGTGGGAGAAAGGTGTATGTATGTAATAATGATTTTCACTGCGATCTGGATAAACCCCTTGTGGTTATAGTAATATATTTTAGATTCGTAAGTTTTTGGATGTTTTATAAGCAATTTGATTGGTTCGCAGTTTAACTAAAACATTTTAAACTACAAGATTTACTTAGTACCTAACGTAAATGGAATAACAAACTAGTGTGTAAAAGTCGCTATGTTCATTAAACTCAGATTTGAGCGCATTTCAGAGCAATTACACGACACATAAATCATCTTTTAACCGTTTTAATATCGTTCTGGAATCGTTTACCAACATCCTAGTCCCGGCCGTCCTATCAAAACCCAATAACTTTAGTGGACTGTCGTACACGGATCGACTTACAACCGTATGACATCCATCATAGGGAGTTATATTGAATGGCACGCGTGCACAATTGTTGAAGTTTGCCGCGAACTTGGATAGACGCCAAAAATTGGTGCCCACTTTACTCAGACTCCTAGAGCGATGTACATTTAGTTGTGAACAGTACTTCAGTATTTGAACGCTCAAGATTTGAGGGGTCAACTTATTTTGGTTTCTTGTCGGGTTAAAAATATTTGGTTACGAATAAGCTATGTTATTAATTACTAATGGTTGTATCGCTTTGTAAAATCTAAACATTCCATCCTGTCTTGTTGATTAACTAGTTTTTTTTTTTCACTTAGAACTATTAAACAGATTGATAGTGTTTTTTTTTCGTAGTAATGGCAGTGACATTGTGATGTTGGTTTTGATTTGTAAATATTTTTAACGATCATGTTAACTGAAGGTTGACTTTGTGAATTCTTTAGAAAAAAACAATTAAATGATTCAAATGATGCTATTATTACTTTAAGAGTAGGTGAACTATTACCGGATGGACGGAGGATACACGCAGGACTTCAACTCCAGCCTGTGATAGAATTTTTCGATCACTAAAATTGGCATCTGTGCATTTTATTTTTCAGATTCAAAATTAATATTATGCGGCGGTAGCCTAATGGCTAGGGCGTCGGACTTGCAATCATGTGGCTGCCGGATCGTAACCCACCCATTGCACTATCGACGTGAACCCACTCGTAACACAAGCATGTAGCTTAGCACGAGGGGTTAACAAGAATGTGCGACCCACATTGCTAGTAGCTTAAAAAATAAACTATATTGTTCCACTGCTGGGGCAAGGTCTTCTCTCAGAATGAAGGATGCAATACTTATAGTCCACCACCCTAGACAAGTGTGGATTGGCAGACATCACATGCCGTCGAGAAAATCTCTAAGGGATGCAAATTTCCTCACGATATTTTCCTTCGATTAACTATTAAGACGCATATAACTTCGAAAAGTAAAAGAGGTCTTAGACTCGAACTCGAGACCTTTGTCTTGGCAGTCCAATAGTCAATCACTAAGTTATCACTGCTCATAATCATTCGATCGCGTGTAATCGCTTGCAAAATCAACCTTCACGTGTGGATTTATAAACAGAGCGTTATTATCTGGTAACATTATGTGCTGTAGTTTATTTATCTTAATCCTTATTTATGCAACGTTCGCTCCGATGTATATGGTCTCTGTTGGCAATTCATCGGTCGTGTTGTTTGTATCTTGTTTATCGTTTTTATTGCCAGAAATGTAGCAACGTGCCAAAGATGAGCATAAGATGCGTTTCGTTATATGGCAAAGCAGTAATTCAATCAGCGGAAGATCTTAAAGCCCCTTAAAATGATTTTTTATGGTATAGGAGGGCAAACGAGCTGACGGATCACCTGATGGTAAGCGATTACCGCCGCCCATGGACACCCGCAACACCAGAGAAGTCACAAGTGCGTTGCCGACCTTTTAAAAGGGGATTGGGCCCCCGGTAACCTCACTCAGTCGGCGAAACACAACATAAGCGTTGTTTGACGCCGGTTTTCTGTGAGGCCGTGGTATCACTCCGGTCGAGCCGGCCCATTCGTGCCGAAGCATGGCTCTCCCATGTAAAAAATTGGTTCAGCTGTGTAGGCGATAAAAGGTAACAGACTTCGCTTTTATTTATATTATTACTTATTTATTGTTGTTATTGGGTTTTTCTATGAAATTCTCATTAGCAGCTCGGAGTCTGGATTTGTGGCCGGTTAATGGCTATAGGCTCGCCCCCTATAACATGGGACCTAAACATACCGGCGAACTGTGGGTGTACATTAAGTACACCTCTACCTAACCCTTCGGGGAATACAGAAGAAAGAAAAGAAAGAAAGAAGACAGGCGTGATGGTATGCTATTACTTATTTATAAATTATTTCTTATAATAGGAACTGCCTCCTGAGATACAGGCAACCTAGTTCAGGAGGCAGAGTTTCTATGTAATAGTGACTTTTATGGTTTCCAATAAAGAATTTTTAAAAATCAAGAATATATTTATATTGTTTTAAATATCACGTCGCTGGGAAGTTTACAAACCCGTGCCGTTATTACCTTTAATTCATTTCAATTCAATTTGTTCCAAACTTAAAAAGCAATGAATCAAACTCTATATTCAATTAAATCGATTAAAAAAATATCAAATGTTGCACGGGTAGTCGGCGAAAAGTTTTAATTTCCTTACGCGCGAGCTCGCGGGCGTCATTCTGTGATAGACAAGCGAACGGGCAGGACGTGTCGAGGAAATTAATTTTAACGTTTATACGCGATTGCCATGATAGTGCAGCGAGAAAATAATTTTCAATTTAATATCACAACGATCTAGTCGCGGCAGAACTACGATAAAGAAATAAATTAATGGAAAAGCGCATTATTTAAAATATAAATATTTTTACCCTCTTCGAGAATTTTATAAACATATTTTTGAAGGACTTTATTACAGTAAACCTCAAATTCCATGCTTTCAGGGTTTTAATCTAACCTAGGATGAAGAATCCTTTCGACTACTTACCAATAAAATGATTATTTAGCTTTTTTTTTATAATCATAAATTAATGTTAGATAAACAATACTGTTTAGCACATTAGCAATACAGATGATCTCCAGTAGCGGAATCCTGCCACCTTTATACCTTAAAATCTAAACCAATTTCACGAGATTTAAAATATTCAGTATGAAATTTTGCATAAAATTTATCCTACGATTTAAATTATTCGTTTTAGTCTTATATTTATCTTATTTCTTAAATAAATCTCGTTGGTAATAACAGTCTTATTAAATTTAATGGCGTTGTAATCTATGTAATTGCGTTTACAAGACTAATAATTCTAGCATTATTTAATTTATCTCAAGATATTAAAAGCAATAGTTGTACATTCTTCACATGTCAAAGAGGATTGCGGTTTTATGTTTTGTGGTTTAATTTGTCTAGTTACGTTTACGTTTGATCTTAGAGATTAAAGTTAATACCCACTTTTAGGGTAGAAATATATTTTAACTAGACACGACGTATTTCTATGAGACGTAGACTCGTTGCAGTCGTCGACTTGTCAAATGTCAATGTCAAAATGTCATTTTACATTTTATCGTTAGACTATATTATTTACTGCCTCATTAGTCTAGTGGTCCCAAGCGCGACCGCTATGCTAGAGGTCTTGGGTTCAATCCTCAGGTCGAGGAAAGTGTTATTGGGTTTTTCTATGAAATTCTCATACCATAATCACATACCGGCGAATTGTAGGTGTACATTTACCATTACGCCTATATTCCCCAAAGGGTTAGGCAGAGGTTTACACAAGAGTGACATTTGTGATTTGTGTAATTGTGGCAAACAAACATACGGCCCGTCTGATGGTAAGCGGTTACCGTAGCCTATGGACGCTTGCAACACTCGCGCGTTGTCGACCCTGTAAAACAAAGAGGAATAGTTGGGCTGGTAGCATAGGAGACAATGCGTCATGCTTATCCTATCTGCCAACACAATGCTTCCTCGTGGAGCTCTGGCGACCTTGCCTTGGAGTTATGTTATTTGGCTACGATTTGCTGCAAGGTGAAGGTACTTCCCCGGTCAGCTCCAATTATGAGTGGAATTATTCGATTTCACTGTGCCCTACCTCTCTTGATTTTATTTAAATATATATTAAAGAACACAAATACCTTTAAAACAATATGAAAAACTTCATTATAGATAGTTTGGCTTCAAAATAGCCCGCAAATAAACATTTCCATTTATCATTTCTTCCGCTTGAAACACTTTTTACCTTGACATCTCTAAAGAATTACCTTTTGAAAAAAAAAATACTCCCGACTCGCTGACGTCGAAATAAAGGGGTTGCCCCATTAAACTTTTCAAAGGTTTCCAGTTTTGTCTTTTTTATGAAGAAAATTGAAATTTCGCTCAGTCATTTGTAGTGTTTCTTACTTTAACCTTTAATTCTGGACAAGTTTTTCAGGTACTATCTACGCCGCAGCAGCCGCAGTAGCCTGGTAATATGGCCATTGGCCTTTCGGGTTCTAATCCAACTTAATTCTAACTCTTCGAAGTCATTTGCTTATTAATAGTTAATTACCACGCCCTTACCTGGTGATGGAAAAACGAGTATGTACATTGTGAGAATATCTGTATACCTGAGAGACTTTCTCGACGGCGTGTTAAGTCTGCCAACTCGCACTAGGCCAGCGTGTCGTACTATAGCTTAATCCATTTCAATCTGAGAAAAGACCCCTCCCCAGACGTGGGACTGTATAATGGGTTGGTTATTATAATTTCTACGACTGTTTTGAATCTGACTCTACTGCTGAATTCGCATACTACGCTGCATTCTCAAAACATTTACATTATTCGGCAAATAAGGCATAACGACTGAGGTCTCAAGACGAAAACGGCGAATGGTACCACTGGCGTTGCTATAGGCTGCAATTGTCTCTTATCATCAGGCGGCCCGTATGCTTATTTTTTTAACTATACAATGTGTTAAGAAACCTCTGCCCGACCCGGTGAAGGTATTGTTAGGTATCGAGATCGGGTTCTATTTATAAAATCATTTTCAATTTACAAGACAAAAAAATCCACTAAAAGAAAATTATAAAACGAGGAAACTGAAATGACAATACCTACTTACGGTGGCAGCGACACCGTCCTTGGGTGACAAGCATAGTAAGGACCCAGGATGGTTTAATAACATTTAAAAATTATCTGGATTTTGGGGTAATTGTGGCAATTGGTGCACGATGACCTTGACCTTGAATTTTAAACTTCAATTATATGTTTACTTTCATGAATATTAGACGACACGATTGGCGTAGCGGCTGAGCGATCGGCTTCTACGCAACGTGTTGTGGGTTCGATCCCCACACGGAGCAAATATTTGTATGATCTACAGGTAGTTGTTCCGGGTCTGGGCGTTTGTGTATGTGGGAATTTGTTTTTGTAAACGTACCCACGATATAGGAGAAAAACGTTTTTTGAAAAAAAAAAAAATGTTTCTTAATTTATTTGGTGATGTGATTGTGATACATATATGCCCTTTTCAGATCGGACAGGGACAGACATTTTTTAACATAATGTATGTATAATAATAAAAAACCCTTCCGTAATTAACAATTAAAGTCGATTTTATAGCCCATCATATACCTACTTAATTTATACAACTTCCGTGATCCAGCTGTCAACGCCTGTACCCACCTAATTAATAATAATCTATTACTTTAATTATCACAGTTAAGAATAACTTTAATTATCTCGAGACAATAATAAATGGAACAGGACGCTGTTCGGCTGACGTTAAGCTGCAGTTGTCGCGGTTTGTCTGTAGATGGGTAGCATTTTACGGTAGGTACTAGGTGTTGTGAGCGGTTTCACTCCCATCTCAAAGGATTGTTTGAGATAAAAAGTTGTAAAGATGACATTTCAAGATTTAGGATCTTCTTGCGAATTGAAATAAAATGTCTGAAACCAGTATCTTCTTGCGAATTTTATCGAAATCGTATCTAATTATAATATTCGTTTGAATCGATTATTATCATTATTTTCAGAAAAATACTTCATTAAATTCTCTAGGATTTTCACTTGCAAACTGTTTTGTGGGTGCGTCTCAAGATCTCCTGTACATATACGGGATATGCAACATACATATAGCGGTGTCCTTATACTGTCTTTATACCTACTGGTATCCAGTCGTAATTGTATATAATGGTATAACTCAGTTATTCTAAATACTGCACTAATTTCACTATGCAATAAAGAATATTCTATCTAAACGCTGAAGATTGCTACCTCCCAGCAATATGACAATTAGCTGGCAACATCTAGTTATAAATATCTGCAACTAAAATAGCCATTCCTCGTTTGAAAACAAAAGAATATCGTACACTGGCGGCCATTAATTCAAAATTAATGCACCCCACAAATCATAGCTGCGAAACAAAATGGCATGATTATTTATAAACAAAATAGTCTTGATGTTGCCCCCATTTGATTATATTAATTTTTCGACTGTGACAGTTATTTGGGATCAGTATTGCCATAGAAAAAATGTTTTGAATGTTGGTAGAATATTGATGCAATGACTGATGAGCTTAGAGGTCTCGCATTCGATCCACAAGTCGTGTAATCTTATTGGGATTTTTCTATGAAATTCTCAGTAACAGCTCGGAGCTTAACGAAGGAAAACGTCGTGAGGAAACCTGTATGCTTGAGAATTCTCAAAGATGAAGAGATGTTTCTCAAAAGTCTATGAAATCTGCCAACCTGCAGTAGGCTTGCGTGGTGGACTATTGCCTAAACCTTCTCACTCTGAGAGGAGACCCGTATCTAGTAGTTGGTCTATATATATGAGTTGTTCATAATACTACCATTCTTCATTATATATATATTAAAATATACTTAGGTATATAAAAACATCGCAGTGACAGTCTACTGACAATTTATCATAACTACGATATTTCGCACCAAAATTCTTCGCACGTTTGTACTTCGAAATTTCGCATTGATTACCGAAATTCAAATACCTTCACGATATAAGCCTATTAAGGCACATTTGCTTTAAGTAATCAGTCGACAAAAAATTATCGCAGCTACGATCTTTCGCACCATAATTCTTCGCACGATTATTCAAAGTTTCCCGCTCCTTACCGACACGTAATGAGCGTTTATTAAGGCAACGTAGCTTTATGAGAGTCTGCCACCCATATCAAGTCGAAGGATATTACAGTACCATCAGTTGGCATGACGAAACAATGGCAGTGGTTTTATTTAGTGGCGATATTTCGACGGTGCCAAGCTTAGTGGAGCAGAATGTTTTGTCTTCTACGTGTCGATGGTGTAAGACATAAGCGATAGCGAGTTTAAGTGGAAATCGCTTACTTCGGAGCAAGAGACAATAACTTTATATAGTTTCACTTTATCGCTATTAACATAACATACCGTCACGCCTGTATTTCCCGAAGAGTTAGGCAGAGGTGTAGTAATGTACACCCATTTCACCAATACTGTTTTTTTTTCAATAAAAAATTGACACTTGTAATCCTAGTAATGCCTAATTTGGCATAGATACAGAATCAAACAATGAATAAAAATAAAAATGCCTAATTAGATCATATCCTAATAAAACTACCGCACGGGCAGACTGTCCGCCCATTTATTTATTTATTTTACTTTAAGTACAACGGTCTAGGACCAATTACAGTGATTAAATACACTTAAACAGTGTGCCCTACTGTAAAAGGCCCGAAACTTAAGCATTTAATAATAATATAAGTATCAATGTAACGCAATAAAATAAAAAAAAGTAATTTTATATCAATGTTTAAGATTCGCGAAAGTGTCAGCAATTAGTAAAGCCACCTAGGTATATTTTTATGAAATAATAAACCGCTTCAATCTACTCGTATACCACATATTTCTCGCCCCGCATTCTCTCGTCATTATACCGCAATGACATAATTGTTATGTTTAATTACATTGTCTCCGCCGCATAACTGTGATCGTAATGTTCCGTTACTGACGTAATGAGTGAATGCGCGTACGCTCACTGCCAAACTAGTATGTGGAGCGACAAAGTGAAAGATATAGGGGATGTTGCGAATTGCCAAGACATTCTGAATTATGTTCTGATCATTAGAATGGTTCTGTTTTTTATGTATGTTTCAACTTGACGACACGTTAAGCGTAGCGGGTGAGTGATCGGCTTCTGCGCCACGTGTTGGGGGTTTGATCCCCACACTGAGCAAATATTTGTACGATCTACGAGTAGATGTTCCGGGCCTGGGCGTTTGTGTATGTGAGAATGTGTTCGTAAACGCACCCACGATATCTACGGGAAAAAATCCTAGTGGGGCAAGCACTAAAAAAAAAATGACAAATGAGTTTCTCAATTAGTTAATCGTAACTAAACGACTGTAATAATTTGATTTAATAATAAAATACTTTAATAACCAGGCTGAGGTATAAGCCGCAGTAAGGCCGCATTTCACCAACGCAGAGTTTCTTTTTTCATAAACAATCGGTTTAATTTTTTTTTCGGGCTTAGCCGCTACTCCGGCATAGTGTAACGAGGCCTATGTTAGTATAATCATATTTTTCCCACTGTTAGAGAAAGGCCTCCTCCAAATCCTCCCTGTAAAGTTAAGGCGAACTGGTTTTATTTAATGTATTTCAATCCTGTACTATTATATAACCCCTCGTGCTAAGCTAAATGCTTGTGTTACGAGTGGGTTCACGTCGGTAGTGTAACGGGTGGGATTCGAACCGGCAACCACATGATCGCAAGTCCGACGCCCTAACCATTACACTACCGCCGCTTATTATATATTTTGTTTGCTATTGTGTTCTCAAAAACGCATTTCGGTATTAGTCAGGAACAAGCCGAAAATAGGGAAGCTTAAAATTGAAATACTTTATCATCATTATCAACTTACATTTGCCAACTGCCGGATATACTTATTTAGGTCCCAATAAGTTCTAGCAAAAGACCGTTTTCTCCGAATAAGCAACAAACTTGACTTATCCACAGTATAGATCTGGTCGACACACTCGGTCGCCAAAAGTAGTAATAAATTTAGCAAATCGCTTCCGCTTATGCCATGGAGTGCAGCCAATTAAAACATTTGTTAATTCTATTTAATCACATTGTCTTCAGCATTGTGACGAGTTGGACGAAGATTACGGACGTGTAATTATTCTGATCGTAATGACTCATTTCGATATCAACCGCCGTCGCTGCCGCTTGTGACTTATGCCAGATCTTGTAATTGATTGTTTTTTGGAGATATATTATCTTTTTAGTTTTATTAGATCCTAGCTGTTGCTGCGTCGAAAAAGTATTTACTTACTGTAAAAGTTTTAAGTTACTCCTTATAACGACAGTTTTCTGCTAATGGAAGTCCCATCAAAATCGGTTCAGCCGTTTCGGAGATTAGCCGGTACAAACTGATACTTTTTTTTTGGTATGAGTGCCGTACTTTCATATGCATTAAGTAGTTTTTATTTATTTTCTATATACAGATTCAGGCATCCTAACTATTTGAATTGAATTGTGAATTTATTTATTCTAACTACGCATTTTCTTTACTGAGGATTAATTAGCAATATTAGATTAAAATTCTCTCTTTTACTAACTGCCTTTTTAGCCCAGACAGCCACGCTAGAGGCCTTTGGTTCGATTCCCAAGTCGAGCTGAGTGTTATAATGTCAGTAGCAGTTAAGAGTTTGGAGCGCCTGAAGACACGCTCGCCACCTATTACATGGATAAGCATACCAGCGAAATGTGGGTATACATTAATACGCCTCTGCCTAACCCTTCGGCTAATACATGCGTGATGGTGTGTTTATGTTTATTTTTTGCCACTGCTACATAATTATAATCCACCCTACCCACTAAAATACCCTCAAACGCTGCCTATCTTAAGAGTCCAGCGGACCGAAGTTTCCATGCAAATGTAATACCATAACAAATCGTAATTCTAACACAATTTAGTCAGATCGGATTCAGATAATGTTAATCTAAGTTCCTACACTTCCATTTTGTCCAAAATACTTCACTGTAAATAAATGTAAGCCAAAGTAATTTTTGATAACTTTGCCAAGTTTAGAAATACTTTCGGGTCGTTTATTTCCAGTGAAGTAGCAGTACACGAAATGGTTTGGTAGGAACTTATTCTAACGTTATCTGAATCCGAATAATAACACAATTTGATAAAACACTCATATATTTCAAACGTGTTTACAAAATGATGTCTTCAGCAATATTTTGAAGCGATCAAAGATTCGTCACTCATTTTACTTTTCGGCACGAATGGGCCGGCTCGACCGGAGTGATACCACGGCCTCACAGAAAACCGGCGTCAAACAACGTTTACTTTGTGTTTCGCCGAGTGAGTGAGATTACCGGAGGCCCAATTCCCTTTTAAAAGGCCGGCAACGCACTTGTGACTCCTCTGGTGTTGCAGGTGTCTATTGGCGGCGGGAATCGCTTACCATCAGGCGATCCGTCTGCTCGTTTGCCTCCCTATCCCATAAAAAAAGAGTATATTTTTTACGGGCGCTTACGTTACGTCGCGCGTCGTTTGTTGATTAATGGGTTTTTTATAATTTTTTTTTTCTTTTGTTACAGGTAAGGGAATTGCACGTTGTGGTGTTTTTGAGCTGATTGTGAGGTAGCACATGCTGTGGGGTAATATACTGTTTGAAGCGCGTGGCAAATTCATCGTATAAGGCTTTATGATGTACTTTTTTTAGGAAAAAACTGCCTCATTAGTCTAGTGGTCCCAAGCGCGACTGCTACACTAGAGGTCCTGGGTTCGATTCCCAGGTCGAGCAAAGTGTTATTGGGTTTTTCTATGAAATTCTCAGTAGCAGCTCGGAGTCTGGAGTTGTGCCCGGTGAATGGCTAAACATACCGGCGAACTGTGGGTGTACATTAAGTACGCCTCTGCCTAACTCTTCGGGGAATACAGGCGTGATGGTATGTTGTGTTATGTTTTTTTAGGGAAATTTTCCCATCATGCCACTATATTGTTATACCACTAAGGACAAGGTTCAATTTTAACTGGCGTTATTTTATAACAAATAAACAAGATTACCTGAAAGGACTCGGGGGAGTCCTTTGCCCGGCAGTGTGACGGTAAAAAAAATTTGACCGAAGATAAAAACCGACCTTATTGTTGAAGTTTTTGAAAAGGTAAGGTGCCTAGTACTAAATATGTAAGAATCTTGGCAAGTAGCATACATATAATATCATTTATTAACTAACTAGCTTCTGCCAGCGGCTTCGTAAGAAAGTAACTATTTAATGCCCACATGCTATTAAGCTTTCAAAAAACTAAGGGTTAAAACGATGAAAAAATCCCTAAATATTGACCAGGCTCATAATTTATTTTTTTTAAACGTAGCCCCACACTAGCAGTTTCTCCTGTATCGTGGGTGCGTTTACAAACACAAATTCTCACATACACAAACGCCCAGACTCGGAACAACTACTTGTAGATCATACAAATATTTGCTCCGTGTGGGGATCGAACCCACAACACGTGATAATCTACCTGTGCACCAGATTTCATAGAAAACCGTGAAGTAACTCTTGAGTTATAAGCGGACTTACTTACATATACAACATTTCTAGAAATCATTAATTAGGCTTCAGTACCTATCGTTCAATTAGTCTCCTCCATTTATTTTTTCCAATTATTTTGCAATTAGAGACTTATTGTATGTGTCTATTATAGATAATCCCTCTTATTCGTAAAAATATTAAATGCCTTATAAACTTCTTGTAGCTATAATATGTTTTGTCTTGTTTTTCCTGTCACAGAATATCACGTGTCAAAACAAGAAAAAATGGATTTGAGGGTTTTTTTTTTATTTCAACTTCATGCATCTTAAATAATACATTGGCGGACTTAATGCCTTAGGCATTATCTACCAGTCAACTTTAAGGTGGTGCAGATATGATAAGGCAGGTGCAATTATTTACCAAATGTGCAAAACATACTTGGCCAGATCTCTATACCAAATCTGCTAGTAGATTTGCTTTTCCTTGCTAAAGATAGGATTTTGACATTACTTGTATATACATTATTTTAATCTTTAGTAAGCAAATCTACTCGCAGATTTGTAATCTAAATAAACACATAAAACATACCATCACGCCTGTATTCCCCGAAGGGTAGGCAGAGGCGTAGTAATGTAACCCACAGCCTATTGCTTGAGCCTATTGCCATTAACCGGGCACAAATCCAGACTCCGAGCTGCTACTGAGAATTTCATAGAAAAACTCAATAACACTGCTCGACCTGGGGATCGAACCAAGGACCTCTAGCGTAGCAGTCGCGCTTGGGACCACTAGACTAATGAGGCAGTGTAATCTAAATCGGCCTTAATATAATATCAACTCAGTCAATGTTTACGTATTATTATTATTTTGAAGGTAGCCAATACAATGTAGTTATACATTAAGAAATATAATTAATATTTTAATTAAATTATTTGACTCTTAGCTATAATTTGTTTCTTAATGGTCACAAACAAAAACGGTATCATCTAAATTGGAGCTAACAAATTATTAAAATCAAATTAATAAATAATCTAATATGCTTTAGCTATATTACTGGCCTTGCTTACAAAGTACGCGATTTTAAATATAGCTTCTATCACCTTCAGAATAACGATTACTTCAGTTCTATCAATAAATTCAATTTGAGTATCGTTAAATACGGAGTTATGTAGACTTAAGAGCGATCGTATTTATTGATTTCTTTAAGGGATTAGATTTTTTGTGATGCTGATGTATATTAAAGGAAAATATTTATTGTAAACTACAGACAGCTAATATTGTTGTTGGATAAATGGTTGATGTATTCAAATATAATCAAAAGTTAAGAATCAAAAAAGTTCTTATCAATATACTAAATTTATGTATATAATATAACTCAAATCTTAATATATATAAAACTCAAAGGTGACTGACTGACTGACATAGTTATCTATCAACGAACAGCCCAAACCACTGGAGGGATCGGGCTTAAATTTGGTATGCAGGTAGATGTTATGACGTAGGCATCCGCTAAGAAAGGATTTTGATAAATTCTACCCCCAAGGGGATAAAATAGGGGATGAAAGTTACTAGTAACTATTCCACGCGGACGAAGTCGCGGGCGAAAAGCTTGTATAAGATAAATCTAAGAACAGTTACTTACCCCTGATAGTAAAGATTTGATAAATAATGATATCGATTCAGGAATACCAAAATAATAAACACTATTAACGAAACATACCAACATTTATTACCAGAATCACAATGCAAAAATTAAATTAAAAAACTAAATTATTAATTACGTCATATTAGCACCACCATCTAACATTAAATCTGATCCATTTAGACTAGGAAACACGTCACTAGCCGTTACACATATCAACAGGGCAACTTCTTTAGGCTCCATCATTTTCCCGCTAGGCATAGATCGAGCCAGTTCAGAAATAGATTCTCTCATGTCATGATCAGTAAAACCTATATTCGATAAAATATTAGTCTTGGTATGTCCTGGGCTGATGGAGTTAATCCTGACTCCGTTAGACGCTAATTCTAAAGCAGCATGCTTCGAAAACAACTGTAACGCTGCTTTTGACACTGTATATGGCATTAAACCGGGTTTGGCTCTCTTCGACATCGAAGACCCAATGTTAATTATGTTTCCCTTTGTTTTTACTAAATGCGGTAAAGCTAGTTGAGATAAATGGTACGGTACTCGAAAATTTATGTCCATAAGCTCGTCTAATGTCTCCATTGAGTTATCAAATAGAGATGATATTGCTACTTTTCCGGCACAATTTACTAGTATATCTATTCTTCCATAAGTTTCTACTGTACTGTTTATCACTGTTTCTCGACTCCTTGCTTCTGAAAGATCGACTTTGATCCATAAGGGCACAAGACCGTTTCTTGCTGCACACTTGTTTACTGTTTCCAATAGCCTTGCTTCGTCGCGTCCGACTAGTGCTAATTTGGCTCCGAAACCGGCAAATGCTAAAGCTGTTTCCGCTCCTATACCGGAACTAGCACCTGTTACTATTGCCACTTTTCCACTAAAGTTTATTTTATCCATGTCTCTACCTTTCTCTTTTTGTGAATCAAAATTACTTTCTTGAATTTTGGCCCTAATTCATTTATCACGTTATGCTTTTTATTTATTATCAAAGACGCGCCCGTCCCTACCGGTGGTTGAATAAATACTGATAAAATTATCAGCGTTTATCAGTAAAGTTATCTATTTTACTTTGTTTGTTTATGACTCATTTAAAATACTGTTGTCTTTCACCTTGATACTAGTTATGTAATATGTGTTTCATGTATTTTTGTAGATTCTCTTAATTTAAGTGGTATTTAGAAATCTTTAGGATCTTTTGATTTTGCTTTCAATAAAGTATAGACACTTCACAAAAAGTTAAAATTATTTAGGGGATGGTTAGATGAGTCTGAATATGGCTGATGTGATGATGTTGGATATAATACGTTTTTTTTTAATATGGGATATAATGAAATATGGAATTGTATTCAGAATTCTAGATCTATTTATGTCCATTCTCTTGATACGATACATCAAGTTCATTATATGGGCAAAATTTGCATATATATTTTTTTATTCGTGATAGGCTTACGCTTGACCGCCAGTTCGCCTGATGTTTAGCGAGATTGCGATATTTAAAATAATCTAAATAATTTCTGTAGAAGTGATAACTGCAAAGGGCTTTCTGTCTAAAATTATGTAGGTAACTGTCCCCATAAAAATAATTGTGAGTTTTCTATCATGCAGAATGCGAGCTGTCATTCCAACTAACAATTGGGAAGGCCAAGATTTTTTGCGAAAATAACCCGAAACTACGCGACCGCGAATCGCGGAGAACAATGCAAAGGTTTTCATCAGCGACACACATGAAGATTTTTGTTGTTTTTGCAAGGAAGGCTTGTATTGTTTTGGAATTTCAGTTGTAGGTTTTTTCTAGTTGGCATAACAAGATGTAAGATGCACTAGATTTTAAGTTACACCCCGAGCATTACAACTGTTAAAACTGTGAAAACACACAAACATTCTAAAAAATGTTGTTTTGGCTTCTCTTGCTCTAATAAAGACCTCCCATAATAGATTTTCTTACTTCAAACTACGAATAAATTATATTTAGTGAAACATGTTCTCCTTTAATTTTGCGGGCTGACAGTTTTCATTAGAATTTGGCACAAAATCCGGGCAAAATTAAAACCAACAATATTTTACTTGTGTTTATTTGTACTTGTAACACTAGTAGTAATTCTCATAAAGTGTTTATGAATTAGCAAATTAATGACGACTACATTGTCTAGTACGGTCAGCAACGAAAGTCGCTTAACACGGCCAAGTTTTGGAAATATCACATACCATCACGCCTGTAGTCCCTGAAAGGATAGACTGTATTATACACAATTCGCCGGTATGTTTAGGTCCCTAGTACCTACTTGTTTCATCTTGATACGCCAGCATAGAAATGAAATTATGGAAAGTAAAACCTTTTGAGACGAGAGTACTTACTGCCTCATATAGTATAGTGATCCCAAGTGCTACTGCTACGCTTGAGGTCCTGGGTTCGATTCCCAGGTCGAGAAGTGTTATTGGGTTTATCTATGAAATTCTCAGTAGTAACTCTGGGTTGAAATAAAACAATTTTTTTACGGATTTTATCGCGTTGTATTATTATTATTTAATTCCCGACGTTTCGGATCCTTTACAGCATCCATGGTCACGGGCAGACTAAGTTGTTGGACGTCTTAATGTTGCAATTACTAACAGCTACTACTACAATAAATTAGTACACCTCTGCCTAAACCTTTGGGGAATGCAGGTGTGATGGTATGTTATTAATTGCTGCAAATAAAATATTTTTCTTTCTTTATTCCTTAATTCATTTTAAAAGCATCGCGTTTATCGACTGTCTTTGTTGACTGTACCCGAGTACATTCAGTCTCTGTCATGACGTCATAATTGCTTGACGTCATCATAATATTATTGACGAGATTTTCCTTATACAAGGACAGATATAAATAACCTGTTAAGATGTATATATGACTCTGTATATGAATACTAACTGCTGTCCGCGGTGTCACTCGCTTCCTAAAAGGATTTATTATAACCTGACTTCTAGACGGCGTCTCAAGATGAAACGCACCAAGTTTTGAGTTAGAACCCGTGAACCCATGGACATCCGCAACACTATAGGAGTCACAAGTGATTCCCATGGTGGATTGGGCCTCCGGTAACCTCACTCACTCGGCGAAACACAACGTAAGCGTTGTTTGACGACGGTTTTCTGTGAGGCCGTGTTATCACTCCGGTCGAGCCGGCTCATTCGTGCCGAAGCATGGCTCTCCCACGTAAAAATAATATACTTAAATATAAAAAAAAAGCCTTTTATTTCTTGCAAAATGAAAAAAATAACAAGTGATTGAGATTAAATTAATCCTAATTTTAGTACAATTTATCATGAATTTGCAAGAACCCCTCCGCAGGTGAAGGCCTCCTCCAAGGAACCCCAGTTTTCTCTAACTTGGGCTGTTTGCATCCATCTAGAACCAGCCGTTTTTATAATATCGTCCGCCCATCTTGTAAGCGGCCTTCCTCTGTATCGTTTCCCACTTGGGCCTCTCCACCGAGTCACCCTTATGGTCCATCGCTCATCTGAAAGTCTTGCAACATGCCCCGCCCATTATAATAAAATAATATAAATATAAACGATCAAATAATTATGTAGTTTAATTAACGATATGTAGTCCATGTGTTTTTTGTATGTTATGTTATCTACATCCTCATAATTTATTCAAAATCAAGTACTTTTCGGTCAATTTCACATAAAAGCAACTGTCCGGTATGACTAGTACACAAATTACAATGAAATCAATAACAAAATTGTGAATTTAGTTTTACTGTATTGAACTTGATAACGACTATAATTATTTTAGTGCTTACGAATTTGAAACAAAAATCTTTTTTATACAAACCTATTCCCAACCATAATTACGTTATTAATTTATCCTTAGTTTGACCTATTTTAAAAGTAATTATGTATAATGTCACTCTCATTACCCAAGGCAGTATTTTTCTTAATCATCCTCGAAACTTTCTCTAGTTTTAATCCCCACTCTAAAGCGTTAAGAGTCCGGCGGACCGAATTTCTCTCGAAATAATTCGCAATTCAAACACAATTTAATCAAATTGTGTTATTATTCGGATTCCGATACCGTTAATCTAGGTTCCTACGTTACCATTTTGTCCAAAATACTTCACTGGAAATAAATGTAAGCAAATGCATTTTTTTTATAAAATTACCAAGTTTGGAACGTTTTTTTAATTCCAGTGTAGTAAAAGTAGACGAAATAGTAACGTAGGAACCTAGATTAACGGTATCCAAATCCGAATAATGACACAATTTGATAGAATATTGTCTGGATTACGATTTATTTCGGTATTACGTTTTTGTGGACAATTCAAGCTCCGCCGGACCCTTAATAATTACCAATATTTTTTTTGGACTATTAACTGGAAGAAGCTGTACCATCAACAATTAAACTAGCACCGTTTAAATTCGGACACACATCACTAGCGGCAAACACAATCATTCTGGCTATCTCTTCAGGTTCAATGATTACATTATTAGGCACAGTTTGAGATATTTTGTCATATGCTTTATCCATATCCATTTCTGGTACATTCAAATTAGCCAAAATATTCGTTCTTGTTATTCCTGGGCGCACAGCATTCATTCTCACACCTTCAACAACTAATTCCAAAGCGCCGGCTTTAGTGAACCGTTCCATGGCGTCTCTGATCATTGCGAATGGTAAAAATCCGGGTCGCACTCTCACTGGAGCTCCAAAAACATTGACAACATTGCCTTTCGTCTTCTTCAGATACGGAATGCAGGTTTGAGTCATTTTGTAAGGCACTCGAAGATTCAAAGCGACTAGCTCATCAAAAATCTCCATTGTGGTATCGAAAAGTGACGTCACAGTCGCTTTGCCCGCACAGTTCACTAGAATATCTATCTTTTTGAACGTATGCACAGTTTTCCTCACCACTTCTTCGCAATTTTTGTCAATAGTCAAGTCAAAGAGGAGGCATAAAGGTCGTTTTCCTTTGGCAGCTTCGCAGTGTCGCGCCACTTCGAGTAATTTAGCTTCATTTCGTCCTACGATAGCTAGGCTTGCTCCGTGTTGTGATAGAAGCTTGGCTGTGGCTGCTCCGATACCGGAACTGGCACCGGTTACGATAGCGATTTTGCCGGTGAAATCCATTGCACGAAACCGTTAACGGTGATGGCTGCCGTACGACTGTCGGCTGCTGGCGGTCGTGATTGTATACATATACGTCTCGTTTATAAGTAAACTGGTTTCTTTTGTTGATATACTTTGGGATTCTCAAAGTTTTTAAATATACTTTCATATTTGTTTTTGCAAAGTTATGGTCATATAACGAATGTGATTTAATTGTGATAATAAGAATAGGCTTTTTATATAAAATTGTTTTGTTTTCAAAGTAATTGGAGTCGTAAATTGAAATGGAAAGAGCTTAAAAACCCAAGAAATTAACATTTAAATGAAGGATTCCGAAAATCTGCATACTTAATTTCAATTCTTATACCGTTTAATTCATGCAATCATTAATGAAGCTTGATTCGTAATATTTCATTGTTTATCTTTATATATATAATTCTTCTGTGAGTGTGTATGTGACTGAACTTCTCTCAAACAACTGGACCGATTTTGATGAAATTTTTTGTGTGTGGTTTAGATTCACAATTGGACCCGGTAGGTGGCGCTGCAATCGAGTTTTGGGTTATTTTCAGGGCAGGACAACGTCTGCTGGGTCCACTAGTTTTCAACATAATTTAAACGCTAATGTCATATTTTGGAATATTAAATGAATGAAAACAATTAGTTTTTAAGGGAAGGTTTTAGGTAAACGGTTAACTTTTCATAATATCAGGACATAAATTTAAATAATGCTTGCTTCTCTTTGCACGTTCAGATTTCATTCAACAAAATAATTAAATAATTTGACGACACGATTGGCGTAGCGGTTGAGCGATCGACTTCTGCGCCACGTGTTGTGGGTTCGATCCCCACACGGAGCAAATATTTGTATGATCTACAGGTAGTTGTTCCGGGTCTGGGCGTTTGAGTATGTGAGAATTTGTGTTTGTAAACGCACCCACGATACAGGAGAAAATCCTAGTGTGGGGCAACGTTTTTTAAAAAAAAAAAACAAAACAAACAAACAATTATCATTCAAACACTTTCTTGACTGAACTTTACTCAGACTTGTTATCAAAGACTTTATTACAAAATGATTAGTAAATTTCTGTTAGATAGGTAGGTTCCTTGTCTTTTAGATGTCAATAAAGTAAGACGGCATCACTACATAGTATAAAACAAAGTCGCTGTCGCTGTCCGTCCCTATGTATGCTAAAATCTTTAAAACTACGCAACGGATTTTGATGCGGTTTTTTTTAATAGATAGAATGATTCAAGAGGAAGGTTTTAATCTATTTAACATTACGCTACAACTGTTAGGAACGGGGCAGCGCGGGTGAAACCGCGGGCGGGTCGCTAGTTAGAAATAAAATCATCAATCAAAACTCTTCATTAGCAGTCTTTTAGTTAAGTGTCCTTTTTTAATAAGGGTAAAAATGATTGAATAACTTTTGTTAATCACATATATGTGTATGACGTATATCACATAAAAATCTTTCATAAAAACATTGTACTGACAATTTTATTACGAACCCAACAATTTAAATCTGCCAAATCGGTCAAGCCGTTCTCAAGTTAGTGATGTGATGATGTTTCATACATGCGGTAAATGTTTTTATTTATATTGAAGACTAGCAAACTGCTCGCGGTTTCACCCACGCTGCTCCGTTCCTAAGAGGCGTAGCGTGATGTTATACGGCCTATAACCTTCCTCTTTAAATGGACTATCCAACACAAAAAGAATTTTCAAAATCGGTTCCGTAGATCCAAAAATTACCCCCTACAACCTCACAAAATATATATTTACATTTTAATTGACGTAAGTACGTATTTAAGTTAGAAATTGAATGTTTTTGACCATATTTAATCTTTATTTTCAATGGTTACTTGAATGACTAGCAAGTAATTCAATTATATGCCCTTTGGGGCCCTTTTTTCCGACTTGGTGGACAACTTGCATCATTCAATCCGACCACTACGGGCTTCTCATTTTATTTATAGTCGTACAAATATTTATTCTTCCTCTACCTACTCACGGGAAGAAAACACAAGCTTTATTATTTAAAAAGTTTGACAACCACAGTCATTCGAGATTACACGTGAACCATACGAGTGCAGAAAAAATCGTGGCAACAGAGCGTCCTTGTAAGGTGCCAGTCGGCATGATACAACATATTCTTATATTATATTATTCATTTAAATTATAAGCTACATCAAAAATTAAAAAGATACACATAACATACCATCAACCCTGTGGGTATTACCCGAAGGGTTAGGCAGAGGCGTACTACTAATGTATCACATTTCGCCGGTATGTTTAGGTCCCATGTAATAGAGGACGAGCTTATTGCCATTTACCGGGCACAATTTTGGAGCTGCTACTGAGAATTTCATAGAATAACACATCGTCTGCATATTTTGCCTACTATCCCATAAAAAAAACCGGACAAGTGCGACTCTGAATCGCCTACCGAGGGTTCCCTACAAATCTGTAGGTACATATTATAATTAATTACAAATGTATAGTTTTCAGATTTTTCCCTATAATTGTAGTATAAGACAGTATTACTTCCCAAATTTCATAGTTCTAGGTCAACGGAAAATACCCTATCAATTTTGATTCCCTTGAGAGTGTAGAAATAGTGAGAGAGTCGTTTTTTGCGGCATAAATGGCCGTATATTTTTTTTACGTCAAATTAGAAGTTTGATTTTTTCACAGCTTCAAGGGACTGTAGAACTAAGTATATATGGTTTTAATTTCGACTCGATACCCCCACGTTCCCGAGATTAAGGGTCTTGACAGACAGACAGACGGACGGACGGACAACAAATGATCCTATAATGGTTCCGCTTTTTTAACCTTAAAAACGAAATTAAGTTAATTTTGAAACTGACTAAACCAACACCAATAACAGTCGTATTGTATTTTATCTGGCCAGTGCAGTCGGCCGGCCGTAAATCAGTGAATATTGCTTAACCCGCCAATACTGACGCAATACACTCCCCAACCCGATCGGGGATTTATTGCCGCGCAGTTGTGACGGGTTAGTTTAGCTATAACTGTTAGGGTGATATTAATCTGCATGTAAAATATTTAGGTTTGCTAATTTTAGTTGTGAAATCTGCCATTAATCTAAGATTATTTTAATACTTTTTACCTGCGATTTCACTTGCATTCCATAGGACTTTTTGAGGCAAAAGGTAGCCTATGTCCTTTTCCAACATCAAATCTATCTCCATGCCAAAATTCATCAAAATTGGTGCAGCGGTTTAGGCATAGAGACGTAACAATCAATCAGAACTGACAGAGTTACTTTCGCACATAAGTTCGAATATCAGAGAAATCTCGTCGTACTATCTATGCCCGGTAAATGTGGGACCTTTCGGGCAGTGCAGACTCACGATTGAGTGAGAGATTTACTTGTAAGTAGACGCAGTCAAATATAATATTACTAGCTTCCGCCCGCGACTTGGTCTGCGTGGACTTCAGGATTGGGTCAGACCTGGATAAAAAATAGCCTATGTATTATTTCAGGCTATAATCTATCTGTGTGCCAAATTCCATCCAGATTCTTTCAGCCGTTCTGGTGTGAAAGAGTAACAAACGTCTATACTTCCATCCATACATCCATAGCTACTAGCTTTTACATTTATAATATTAGTAAGGATTACAATTGATACTCAAAATAAGCGTCCCAAAGTCCCAATTCAAACATTCAACTAACAAAAGTCAGAGAACAACATCACAGAAATGCAAGCGGCATCGCGCATCCGTTTCTACTTGCGGTCGGAAACCGCGTTGGCGCCCGGCGTCGTCTACGGATGGCAGCGCGAGGCCCAATTTCGGCCATTAGGGGTAAACCGCGTGCGCTCGGGTTAACGAGACTCTATTTTTGTGCGAATTTTAAATGTTGTCTGGGAGTTAGGCAACAGCATCATTTAAGTACCTATATACAGCATTTATATAATAAGCAACTCATTATACGTTCCCACTGCTGGGGTTTCGTGATTAGGTTTAAAGTTCAATAAACAGCAATAAACTACGCTAGAGGTCCCGGGTCCAACTCTCACATCGAGCTAATTGTCCTTGGGTTGTTCTATGAAATTCTCAGGAAAAGAACACAGTTTGGTAATTGATTTCGATAAGATTGTAATTTTATTTTGATGATTTGTCGGATTTATCCTTGGAGTTTCAAAATTTTTTTTTATTCGTGCTGGCGCTTGACCTCCAGTTCGCCTGATGTTAAGCGATACTGCGATAAATATTAGGTACTAGAAAATGCTTAATATAAGTAAATGCTGATGCCATTACAAACAACAGCCATTAGAAACAAAATTCCGCTGCATCAAGACAAGGTTACAATGTTCTTGCAATATCATTGAAGTAACAGGATACCAAATTTCAAGTCGATCAGACCTGTAGAAGTTGCTCACATCCCTTCATTAACCAGAAAACTGCTGATAATCTTCAAATGGCTGGCCAGATTTTTTTAAATCATGACTAAGAAAAGCCTCGATCAAGTAACCTTGTCAACAAAAACGGAATCAAAATCGGTCCATTCGTTTGGACGCTTTGATGCAACAGACAAACACACAGATACAGACTACAAAATTAAAACAGGCCTATTTTTAGTTGGGGGTAAAAAATTAACTTAGAGGTTACAGGTTTTCTATCTCCTACACTAGAAGCGATGAAAAACTTAAAAAACTTTTCAGTATTACCACCACGAACAGAACTGTTACTACGTGCTCATAATCAAAATTCATCAAGCGACCGACAGAATTACGAGACAGGCAGCCATTTTGTAATTCGCGCTCGTTTCCCGGCGAACACTTGATACGAAAAAATTGACGGGAAAGTTACATAACATAGTAAAGTTACATTGTTGAAGAAGTTAAAACCCTTTTTGTCCAGACTTTTTAATGGGACTATATTTTTTTACTAAAATTAGAGTTTCATCAATTAAAAAAATCTTGTTAGGTACTTTATTTCTATCATCGGGTCTTTATTAGAGCAACAGAAGCCAAAATAATTTTTTTTTTGAATTTTTGTCTGTGTGTGTGTGTATATGTGTGTAAATGCAGTTTTCACCGATGTATTGCTAGAGGTCTAACTTAAAATCTGGTGCATGTTTCATCTTGATACGCTGTCTAGAATCGGACTTATAGTATGTTAATCTTTTTGGGACGTGAGTGAAACTGCGGGCAAGAGCAACTAGATTTGATTTGGTTATGATTCTATGTAGTTGCACGGTTCCAAAAGGTTGATTCTATGGAAGAATCCGGCAAGAAACTCCATGGACACTCTTTTAATATATATGGTGAGGGCTATAGGCGAGTTATAGCGACACAATTTTATTGTTTATGAATAACTAGCGACCCGCTCGCAGTTTCACCCGCACTGCTCCGTTCCTAAGAGGCGTAGCGTGATGTTATATAGCCTATGTTACTCAGTGATAATGTAGCTTTCTAACGGCAAAAGAATTTTTGAAATCGGTCCAGTACTTTTTGAGCCAATTCGTTACAAACATACTTACATAAAAATCTTTCCTCTTTATAATATTAGTGTAAATAACTTTATTTCAGCAATGCACAACAATCTTGTATAAATAAATGAAATAAATAAATACTTCATTTTTAATCATCTAATGTATACCAATTAACTCCCTCCATTAAAATACCTCTTTTTTAATAGGTACGTAGATCACTGGCAACAAATGATCCGATTATTTAATATTACACCCATTACGGAATAATTGTTTTGAGTTGTTACCCCGAGGCACTTAATTTCGTCCCCGCTAGGGATGGGACAAAGTTAAATAGTCGACTAAACCGAATAATCGCTTTTCGGTGCAATTATTGAAATGTGATATTTGCTTTGGTTTAATTATGCACAGTTTTAAACATATTATTCGGTATTATTTTATTTGTTAATCCAAGAGTCTTGATTTTGTTTTGTTCGGCTACTTAATTATAACTATAAATTTATTTTTCACTAGCTTCCGCCAGCGGCTACGCCCGCTTTATCAACGACCCATGTCACTTCCCAGAACAAAATAATCAAATAATTTTCCCGTTTTTGCAACATTTTTTAATTATGCTCCGCTTCTATTGATCGTAGCGTGATGAAAAGTATACTATAACCTGCCCAGGAGTATGAAGAACAATTGTACCAAGTTTCGATGAGATCCGTCGAGTGGTTTTTGTTTCTATAACGAACATACAGACAGACAGACAGACAGACAGACAGACAAAAATTTTACTGATTGCATTTTTGGCGTCAGTATCGATCACTAATCACCCGCTGATAGTTATTTTGGAAATATATTTCATGTACAGAATTGACCTCTCTACAGATTTATTATAAAAAATAGATAGATTAGTTTTTGGTGTATAAGGGATATTTTATCTATGAAGTAGGTACTCATTAAAACTAAAAAATAATACTTGTATTTTCAATATTTTTCATCTTTAAGTTATAATCTATTTATATAAATAAAAATTAAGGGTCCGGCGGACGCCGAATTGCCCATACAAACGTAATACCGAAATAAATCGTAATTTTAACACAATTTAATCAAATTCAGATGTTATTCTTATTCGGATACTGTTAACCTACCCTGCCATTTCATCAACTACTACTTCACAGGAAATAAAGGACCGAAAAAACGGATGAAACTTCGTAAAGTTGTCAAAAATTACATTCACAGTTTATATTATTTCCAGTGAAATATTTTGCACGAAATGGTAAGATGGGAACCTAGATTAATGGTATCCGAATCCGAATAATAACACAATTTAATTTAATTCTGTTTGAATTACGATTTATTTTGGCAATTTGGTCCGCCGCCGCCGAACCCCTAATGTATGTACGTTTGTCTTCTATACATTTCTAAACCATTCGTCCGATTGCGATGAATATTTGGTGAGGTGTTGTGCGCGTGTCTGGATGGAGGTGGTGCAAGGATTATGTACAAAAAAAAAATATAGACATTGCAATGCATTACACAGCGTTTTTTTTTATCAACAGTTCAAATAAAAAGTTGTAAAATATTACTTCCACTTAACATTTAGACTCAATCTAATTTCAACGCTATGACATCTTAATTTACAAGTTCAAACAAAAAGTGAACCAAAAAGTAACTTAATTACCTAATAACTTTTTACTTAACACTGTCCCCGAGATAATTCGTTTAAAATATAATTATTTATAGCAAAGTTCACAAATAAATTCCATTTCACAATTTGTATGCAAACTCGGGTGACTAAGTTGTTAATTTTGTTATTAATGTTTATTGTTTATCATTTTTTATTAAATAACTTTTATATAATAAATTATTCGTCTGTTTAATGTTTTTTTAGTTTTGGACTACCTGGCTGGACTATCTCATTAGTTACAAGCGTGAGGTCATGGGTTCTATTGCCGGGTCGAGCAGTGATATTGGGTTTTCTATAAAATTCTCAGTAGCAGCTCGAAGTTTGAATTTGTGCCCTGTTAAGGGCAATAGGTTCGCCCCCTATTATATGGGATCGAAACATACGCTGTGGGTGTAAGTACATTAGTACGCCTCTGCCTAACCATTCGGGGAATACAGGCGTGGTGGTATGGTATGTTTAGGTTCCATGTTTTAGGGGGCGAGCCTATTGCCGTTGACCGGGCATCATCCAAATAGAAGAGGCATTCTATTTCTATACTTCGAAAATAGCAAATTCAAAATTTTATTGAAACAAGCCATATTATTGTTGACCACATATTGTTACTAAAACATTACTACATTATTTTTGATGTGTAATAAATAATATTCTATCTATCTATAGATGCTTTCTTAAACTTTGTTCCGTTAACAAAATCTTAATTATAAAGGAAAATCTAAAATATCTAGAAGTATCTTTGATCCGACGTACCTATAGATTGTTAAACAGCTTGATACGCGTGACAGCTGTCATCGAGATCACGCTAATGAAGTTCCGTTTTTTTTAGTCATACTTAAATCAAGACAATGTCATACTTTACTGATTTCTGACACTTACGCGAATATTAGACATTGGAATAAAACTACTTTTTACGGATTTTATCGCGTTGTACTGATATTATTATTATATTGCAAGACCGAAGAATACGGTGAGCTCGTTCTGCGTGAATCAGATCGCCAATAATTAACAAAAATGTAAGGTAGCTGTTAGTAATTGTAACATTAAGACGTCCAACAACTGAGTCTACCCGTGACTATGGATGCTGTAAAGGATCCGAAACGTCGGGAATCAAATAATATCAATACAACGCGATAAAATCCGTAAAAAGTAGTTTTATTTCAATGTACTTACTACTTACTTTATTGACAAAAAGGGATGTTTACTACGTCATCGATCGTCTGACTGTAGTAAATCGATTATGAAAATATAATGAATCGAATAATTAGTTTTTGTTACATTTTATAAACCACTCATTACAATAGTACCTACCTATATCTACTATTACAATTATTATTCTAACATTCTTTTCGTTTTATTTCACGTTTTAAGTCACAATATTATTTAGAATATATGATCGATTTTTTTTCAATATCGATAATGGTTTTTTTTTTCAACACCCAATCATAGAAATGTCACTCTGACATCTGTCGCGAGTATCAAGCTTTTTAACAAACTATAGTTCTGAGCTCTATTTTAAAATGGAGGGCTATTTAGTCTACGAGGCAGGGTAAAGGTTACCTGTTCCGTTTCTTTGAAACCATGTGAAATTGTCCCCTGTGATTACTATATTTAGTTCTCGTGAGTTAGTTGTTAATTCGTGCGTGCAATGGAAAATGTTACAGGTACTTGAACTTTACTAGTTCAAATGGAATTACTTATTTTTAAAGTTATATGTTGTTACATAATCTAACTACCTAAGTTATCTAGTGGATCGTTAATCTCCTAACCGCGACTATTAAGTTAGAGATCCTAGGTTGGATTCCCAGATCGACCAATTTGTTGATTTATTAATATTTTATGTAGGTACTGTTGATAAAAGGCGGTCTCAATACCATTAGGCATTATCTGCCAGAAAACTTTATCATAATGTGTCATTCAGTTTTTCTATGAGATTTTCAGTAGCAATTCGGAATTCGGATTTGTATATGGTTTATGTAAACCTGGATTGTCATGGTTTATGTTCACTGCCTAGTCATTTAGTGAGACCTAAGAACAGATGGATGGATTAAAAAACGCCATTTATATCTTTTGTTCAATTTATTTGCGGCCCTTAGAACTCTGAGCACCTGAGCTCCCCACTCTTCACGCCTTAAAGACAATACAATACAAAATATTTTATATTCTCTACACAAACATCCGACAGAGAGAGGCAGGTTAGGCAGAGGTGTACTAAATACACCCACAGTTCTCCGGTATGTTTTAGTTCCCATGTAATAGGGGGCGAGTCTATTGCCATTAACCATGCACAAATTCAGAATCCGAGCTGTTACTAAGAATTTCATAGAAAAACCCAATAACACTGCTCGACCACCCAGGACCTCTAGCGGAGCCGTTTAAAAATAACACAAACTAACCTAAGTAGAATGTTGCTTATGTAAAGTCTTGTAATCTCATGTTGGTTACAAGAATTCCAAGTAGAATCGCACTAAAAATCTCGCTGTTAAAGCTAGCGAAAGCCACTTGTGGGGGAACGTGTGGGGATTGTGAGATTTTATAGCCCTTGCTTTGAAATAGGTCGGTGTATCTTTACATTAATCTTACTTAATGGGTAAAAGATACTTTTTTACATTTTTACTCCCTGCTGCAGTGTCAGCAGCGTCTTTTTGACAAAATATAAGATTCATATTGAAAAAACAGCCTCCATTACAACCAGGACTGGCAGCTTTACGTTGCCATCTATAAACTGGCCGCGGCAAGAACAGCTTAACGTTACACACCGATTAATCAGCGTAGCTATAACTATCAGTACTACACTAGAGAACTATTAAAACTAATTAGTCGATATTCAATTAGTTTAAGTGTCCCAACACTAGTGATTTATGCGGGCCCCAACAATAGAAGGAATTTGAGTGCGTTTTACAACTAATTACAGTCAAGTTCGTGATTTATATTTGTTTACTATTTATTGGGGGTGGGTCGGTAGGGTTGTGCGTAGATTTTAGATTAAGTTGTCGACTTGGAAAATCTTAATGGAAATATTTGTATGGTCAATGAGATTTCAGAAATTTTAATGAAAAACGTCATTGCGTTACACATTAATTTGTAACTTAATTAAGCGAGATTTTTCGTTCGTAACCCAATTTCTGAGCAATAGGATAGACTGGTTGTCAGGCTTTTTTTTTTAAACGTTGCCCCACGCTAGGATTTTCTCCTGTATCGTTGGTGCGTTTACAAATACAAATTCTCACAAACACAAACACCCAGACTCGGAACAACTACCTGCAGATCATACAAATATTTGCTCCGTGTGGGGATCGAACCCACAACACGTTGCGCAGAAGCCGATCGCTCAGCCGCTACGCCAAACGTGTCGTCAACATTTTATGTTTCTGACTAGCACTGATTCACATAGACGTTCGTATGACAACCAGGACCGACGGCTTCACGTGCTCTCTGAGGCACGGAGCGATGTGTTAAGAATGGTCACCCATCCACATACTGACTGTAGCGAGCGCTGCTTAACCAGCTTAGTTATTAATGAAGCCACGCGCCCCTACGATTCTTGCCTCAAAATTATTTAAAGGTAAATTCGTGTGCCGTCATTGAATCTGTTCTTTTTTTTTCTTTTTTTTTTAATTGAACCTATATTCTTCTTCTTATCGAATTGACAGCAAACGGAAAGAGAAAAGTGGCCCAGTATTCTACTACGCGCACGGCATTTTCTATGGCAGCCATTGGTCTTGACGATAACGTGTGCAGGTTGGGCATGATAATACATGAGCCGTATCTTCCTCTGCACCACACTTACAAAATAACTTAGTGCTACTGGAGAATCCCCACCACAACATGTAATCTTTGCACCGGCCGATCTGAGTACGAAGTCTGCTGGAAGACTTCCAGGTTACACAGGAAAGCCCATGTCACGGCGGGTGTTCCTCAGCCGGCTTTATAAATAAAGGGGATTTTTTGAGAAATTCCTTGAACCTGTAAAACTGCAGTATTGCACCTCCATACACGTACCTATTCTGTGCTTACAAAGACATTTATTTGCGTGGGGAAGCCTGAATGGATGAAAATCACCGTTCCATTCAGGTGCTGGGTAGACAAACTAAATCCCGCTACATTCAACTCTTTCGCTCGGGTTCCACAGCAAACATGAAAAGCATCCGCGATTTAGCGCTTTCGCGATCAAAAGATGTTCGTGTGACAAACATTTTGTGGTTGCAAGGACAGTCTTGTGATTTTTATTATGTTTACTGGAATGGTAAATACTTATCCTACCTAAAAAGTGTTAAATAAATCAAAAGTTAATAAAAAAATAAAACACCCGTCTCCCCAAAAATAATGGAAACAAGATGAGTAATCACATGTCAATTTGTCATCATGTCTTGGGTTCGACCCCAGATCGAGCTGAGTTATTGGGTTTTTCTATGAAATTCTCAGTAGCAGTTCGGAGTTTGAAATTTGTACCCGGTTAATGGCTCGCTCCTTACTAAAAGGGACCTAAACATACCGGGGAATTGTGGGTATACATTAGTACACCTCTGCCTAGCCCTTCGGGGAGTACAAGCGTCATGGTATGACATTAACCTAGCTATCAGAGTATTCAAGCTTAGATAAGTTTTGCGTCGGGGAATATCGAAAAGAGAATTATTTTTTTTTCCGAGGCAAATTACCGAAAATGAATTAAAAACATGCTGTAGGTATATTCAGTAGAAATATTTTGAGAGCCAATTAGTTGGCTATTGTGTAGATGATATAAGGGCCAATTAACTAAGTATAGGAGATGAGTGGGTCCAGGAATTGTGGAACAGATTCTATGGACAATTATCCAATTATATTTATCAAAACAGACTATTCCATTCTGCCTTAAGGGTCCACCATGGACGTCATTGAAAATTGATATACATACTTATCAAGCACGTTTAAATGTGCTTGCTTATACAAATTTTACTTGTAATACAGATAGGTAAAACCATTAATCTCCGCGGTAAGTATTTCCGGGTGACTGAGGGGTGCGGAGGGGGTGGGACGTAAGGGTGTATACGGACCCCATAATAATTTAATATGTAGATAATCTATGGGAGAGATTAATAATAAAATATCCAGAAATTAGGAATTAATAACACACATATCATCACGCCTGTATTCCCCGAAAGGTTAGGCAGAGCCGTGCCATGTACACAGCTCAGCTCGCTGGTTTGTTTAAGTTCCATGTAATAGGGAAGCCTATTGCTATTAACCGGGCACTAATTCCAAAACTCCTGAGCTGCTATTGAGAATTTCATAGAAAATCCCAATAACACTAACTAACAATAGCCTGAGAATCGAAGCGGGATTTTAGCGCTGCAGTCCCAACCAGTAGACTGATGCTCGCCCCCTATTAGGTACATAGGACCTTAACATACCGGCGACCACTCGGTATACATTAGTACACCTCTGACTAGCCCTTCGGGGTGAACGGTTTTGACCATAAAACAAGCAAGATTTACGTAGATAAAAAGACATTTATTTATAATCCAAACACAAAAATATTAGAGTACATCTTACAGCGATGGCGGATAATCAAATCAGAGAGAGAGAGAGGGGACTAAGTAAAAGAGATAGATAATGTCATTTTTGATGTCACAGATAAGACATATTTATTTATTATTATCGCTTCTGCCCGCGACTTCGTCTGCGTGGACTTCAGGATTGGGTCCGACCTGGATAAAAAGCCTATGTGTTATTCCAGGCTATAGCCTATCTGTGTGCCAAATTTCATCCAGATCCGTTCAGCCGTTCTGGCGTGAAAGAGTAACAAACATCCATTCATCCCTAATCACAAACTTTCACTTTTATAAGGATCTTCAGCACGGGGAATACTTACAGGCGTGATGGTATAATATGTTATGTTAGCCATACGATATCATTATGCACCATACCTAAGTGCGTGTTCAGACTGTGCGAAATTTATGCGTTTGTCGCGCGTCGTAGCGTTTCCGGAGCGGATAGACATAGCTCTAATGTCGTTCTATCTCGATAATTTACGAGACACACGCGATTTGCGGCCTTAATTATATGCTGCGGTAGGTTAATTAACGCGATTAGTAATTAAACGTTTACTGTACAGATAAATATTAGCTGCTAATTGTCCCTTTCGGGTTTGTGTACAATTGACAGAGCAGCGAACGACGTATCACGCAAAAACCACTGCAGGGAATTGCATGTGGCTTCCATAGTTATATTATGGTAGTATTCATATAATCTTGCAATATCATTGAAGATCAGACCTGTGAGACGTGGTCACATCCCTTTATCAACCAAAAAAGACATAATGATCTTCAAACGGCTGAACAGATTTTCTTGATTTATAGCTAATAACACTGTCGATAAAGCCTTTTGGGGTCTGAATGGCTGGCGACCACCCTTACGTCGGAGTCTGTCGTAAAGCACTTTGGTGTGTGATTCGACTTTTGCGCGTAAGAGCCAGTTCCCCTCGGTTGCTGCGGCTCTGGTAGTCTGCAGTCCGTAGGGGCTCTTAAGGGTCGGCAAAGCATCAGCAACTCCTCTGGTCTTGTAGGTGTTCATGGGCGAGGATGACTACATACCTCCGGGTGGCTCTATACCTCGTTTATCGACTTAATACATAAAAAAAGAAACTAAATCAAAATCTGTTCATCTTTTTGGGAGCTACGCTGTTACATACAGAGCTCATAACAGCCCTCGGTTTGCGTTGGGGTAAAAAGGGGCCTTGGTTGTCAATAATAAATATACATATTCTGCTTTTGCAACTGTGAATAGTAAATGCTTATTCGTACATCTGAACAAGTTTTAACAGCTACTGAGAAATACAACGTGAAGTCTGCAAGTTTTTCCAACGAAGTTGGGAATATTTACGGCCGAAGTCTTCATTTAAAAGAAGTTTATAGTGTTAGTTGTGAGATATCGATAAATGTAGTAAAGAGAATTCATTCAATCGAATAAGTTATTTGTACAAGTTTTTCAAATTCTTAAAGAAAAATAAAACATACATGTACTATCGGCCAACGCCATATCTAGCCACCGTAAGGGCTATATTTTCTTGCAGCCTCGGCTGCTATTCCATTGCTTACCTACGCTTATCAACCAATAGCATCGTCCTTTTTATGATGCCGAAATCGTATCTCTAATCGTATAAACAAAAAAGATATTGAAATAAAATACTTTTTATGGATTTTATCCCGTCAAATTTATATTATTTAATTTCTAAAAGCCAACACCACCGGGTGCACGGGATTTTGTTTTCAAAATGGCTAGATATGAAGTTGGCTAATAGTACATACATAGAAACAACAGAACGCCACTTGCTACGACTCTTGCATACCTCTTTTGCTTCATCCTCATTCATATATCTTGTCATTCACACGAGAGTACACGCATCTGACCTTTTTGCAGGATCTCACCGATAAGGTCGGTGTTTATTTTATGTGATAGGAGGGCAAACGAGCAGAAGGATTTCCTGATGGTAAGCGATTATCGCCGTCCATGGACACCCGCAACACCATAGGAGTCACAACTGCGTTGCCAACCTTTTAAAAGGGGATTGGGCCTCCGGTAACCACACTCAGTCGGTGAAACACAACGTAAGCGTTGTTTAACGCCGGTTTTCTGTGAGGCCGTGGTATCACTCCGGTCGAGCCGGCCCATTCGTGCCGAAGTATGGCTCCTCATCACATGCCCATGCCAAACCTCCCTGTCAACTAGTCTACTAATATTAGAAAGAGGTAAGTAGAGGTAGAGGTAAGAGGTAGGTAAAGTTTGTGAGGTTATGAGGTTGTATGGGGTAATCTCTATCTAATCTCTCTAATCTGGATCTACTGAACCAATTTTGAAAATTCTTGTTGTGTTAGATAGTACATTTATCGAGTAAGGTTATAGGATATATAACATCACGCCACGCCTTTTAGGAAGAGAGCAGTGTGCTGCTCTCTTTCGAAACCGCGAGCGGGTCGCTAGTATTATATAAAAAAAAAGTTTCAAACACATTTTCTTTAAAAAATGTGAGAATATCCTTTTACTACTTAAAATAATAAATATATATAATAAAGGAGCCTATGTAAGATGGATTCAAAAGAATACATTGGAATATTCAATTCAAAGTCAAAACACAAAATAATCAACAAAAGTAGGTACCTTTCTTTCAACGCCAATCCATTTCCATTTGTAAAATTTCAATGCAATACCCTTTTCAAATCCAACATAAATATTTCTTAGGCAGCATCTTTGGTACAATGTGCTTCAATGTTTTATCACACATAACAATGAGATGTTTTGTAAACTAAGAGAAATCCTTTAAAATCTTGTTTTAATCTTGTTAATGGAGTTTTAAGGTGCGTTTAGATAGGATGAAAATAGGATGGTGTAGGGGGCAAGTTCGTTGTCATCATCCTAAATCTGGTTTGGTTTATGTCATCCATTTATCGTATTCTCTGCTAACCAAGGTTAGATCGTGTGCCCATCTCAAAGCCAAATACTCAAGCGCAGTCTGGCTGCTTTAATTTCAATCTAAGATTCAAATCAAATCAAAGTCTTTATGTATTTGTGAAAGTAGGACACCCGCAACACCAAAGGAGTCACAAAGGTTACCGGGAGCCCAATCCCCTTTTAAAAGATCGACAACGCACTCGTGACTCCTCTGGTGTTGCGAGTGTCCATTGGCGGCAGTAATCGCTTACCATCAGGCGATCCGTCTGCTCGTTTGCCCTCCTATCCCATTAAAAAAAAAGAAAAAAAGTGAGTTACCGGCCAAAAAAAGAGGATTGGGCCTCCGGTATCCTCACTCACTCGGCGAAACACAACTTAGCCGTTGCTTCACGGCAGTTTTCTGCGAGGCCGTGGTATCATTCTAGTCGAGCCGGCCCATTCGTGCCGATGCATGGCTCTCCCACGAGAAAAGTTGTTGCAAGTTACTCGAATGTAATATTTCGACTAACTTGCAACAACGAGTGTGAAGATTATTCTGTGTACTCGCATGGTCTAAACGCACCTTTATAGAATAGCTAATGTAATTGTTTTGTTTACAGTACATTTGTACTTGATTCCATTTAGAATCACATTTCTAGATCCTTTCTAATAGGTTGTACTTTGTGGTTCTAACCTTTTCTATGTCAGAATGTTATAGTTGGAAAGAAAGAAAGAAAGTTTATCGTGTTGTTTTATGTAGTTGTGTTCATAACAAAGTTCTTCTCAGCCGATTCGCTCTTGGCAGAGCGGTCGTGGCCGTCATGTAGTGGTGTCAGTTCGGCGCAGATCTTATTCGCCTCACGATGTCCCGCCATCTCTCTCTGTTAGCTGTCATCCTGGTACATTCACTTATGGGGCCACCCACTGCGATCTTGATTTGGTCAGTCCATCGCATTGGTGATCAACCGCAAGATCCTGTACCGTCAACCCTCGACCACAACCAGTCGCTCGATGGATCCCTTATCTCTTCGCGACAAACTATTGTTATGTATAGATAATACATGGGTTTCGAGCTTTTTACCCATGATGAAATAGAGAACGAATACGTTTCGGAGTGAGAAGTTTTTGTTTGTGTATGCAGACGAATATTAGCGTTTATCTCCAAAACGGTTAAACTGATTTAGATACGGTTTCCTGTAAAGGGTTTGTGACCCACGAACATTTCGCTGTGTTTTAGTCCCATGCAATAGGGGGCGAGCTTATTGGCTTACCGGGCATAAATTCAAATTTCCGAACTGCTACTGAGAATTTCTAGCAACACTGCTCAACCAAGGAATCGAACCCAGGACTTCACACTCAGCAGTTGCAACCAATCAAACAGTTAAATCTGAAGTAACTAATAACACCCAGCAACTATCTTATAAAACATTTTCTCTTTCTATGGGACATTTATAACAATAGCCGGCGTCCAATTCATCACGCGGCCATTCAAGTGTCGTTGACGGATCGATGTTGCAATTTCCTGCCGCTAGGTGGCGCGTGGCCGGTGCGAATGAGTCCGGTCGCCTTTTTGTTTCATATGGAGAACGCGTATCCGATTGATAGATGAGTACTACTGACATAAAGGTGGGAAATGGAGGTATTTTTGTAAGCCTTAAGCTTACAAAACTAATCTCATTTTCATTTGTCATGGAAGAGTGTGCGGGTATTTGAACATTTGTTTGAGTTATTTTTTATTGATGTTTAATTTTGCTTTTGTTTTTGTTACAGGTAAGTGCTGAATATTTCTTCGTTGGTATTTTACAACTAAATATATCTATCAAGAAGGGTGGTTTGAACAAGTAAGTATTGTACAATATTGTAAGTACTTACAACTTACGACTGCTACAAGTTATTTTATTTAAGGCGGTAACTAATAGGTCAATAATCACTACTAATATTATAAACGTGAAAGTTTGTGAGTATGGATGTATGGATGTTTGTTACTCCTTCACGCCAGAACGGCTGAAGGGATCTAGATAAAATTTGGTACACAGATAGATTATAGCCTGGAATAACACATAGGCTTTTTATCCAGGTCGGACCCAATCCTGAAGTCCAAGCAGACAAAGTCGCGGGCAGAAGCTAGTATGATATAACGTAGTAAAATCCCTAAAAAGTAGTTTTATTTCATCTATATTTATTATTTTAATATAATAAAGTTGAAGAGTTTGTTTGTCTGGTCAAACGCTAATCTCAGAAACTACAGGTTCGAATTGAAAAATAGATTTTATGTTGGATACTCTATTTGTCGAGGAAGGTAATAGGCTATATAACATCACGCTACGCCTCTTAGGAACGGAGCAGCGCGGGTGAAACCGCTAAATGTCTAATATGTATTCGCGTAAGTGTCAGAAATAGGTATACCAACTTTAAATATATGTATACTATAGTAAGTGTGCAATATAGCACTGGTATTTCGCACACCCGGCCCATAAACATGATATCCGTTTAATTAAAACTGCAACAATGTTGCTGTAACAGGTAGTTACTGCAACACACAACACTTTAATGAACGTAACGAAATAATTTACGACTTAATAAAACCAGCTTATTACGATATATACAATGATGACGTGGACTGAAGACAGCGCCTTCTGTATTATTGACACGAGGAATCAAATACTGATTTCTGAAACTTACGCGAATATTCGACATTTTAACGCGTTGTTTTGATATTATTTAATTCTCGACATTTTGGATTCTTTACAGCATCCATAATAACGGGTAGACTGAGTTGTTGGACGTCTCGAACTTATATTCGAAGTGGGGAATTAAATAACATCTATCAATACAACGCAATAAAATCCGAGAAAAGTATTTTATATCAAGAGGGTTTTTCTAACGTTGCCCTACACTAAGATATTCGTGGGTGCTTTCTAACTCTAACTAACTATCTAGGTTTACTCTGTAGGTCATATAAATATTTACTCCGTGCGGGGATCGAACCCACAATCCTCCTCCTCTTAAGCCTTCTCCCAATAAAATATTTGGGGGTTGGCTTCCATTCTAACAAGATTCGACTGAATAAGCTATTATTTTATACTGTGTTACTTAATCGGCGGTCCCTGAACGTATATGACCATCCCAGCTTGCTAATTCGGTGACCAAATTGGTAACTTTGGTTCTCTGTCAGATAATCTTCTACAATAGCTATAGATTGATAATGGTGCAATTAGCAAAACAAATTACCTACCAGCAGAAGGCATAGCGCACCGAATTAGCAAGCTGAAGTGGCAGTGAGCTGGCTATATCTGTAGAAGAACCGACAACCGCTGGGGTAGACGTGTTCTTGAGTGGAGACCGCGACTCGTCAATCGTAGCGTAGGACGCCATCATCACTCCATCTTGAAAGGTTGCTGGCGGAAGCTGGATGCGACAAGCCGAGGACAGGATGAAATGACGCACATTGGGGGAGGCCTACGTCCAGCAGTGGACTGCTATAGGCTGATGATAATGATTATTATTTTAATACTACTGAAACATTAGGGTCGGTTTTATACAACGCAGCCCTTAAAATAGTCTCGTTCTTACTGCTTTGTGAATTATCGTAGTTAATTTAGTTGTATAATGAAGTTCATTCTGAATGAGGTTTTGTTTGTATTTCATATTTCATGCTTGGCCTACATTAAGTTCCGAATGGCATAATAATGACATAGCTACTACATTTTTTTTATACCACTAAGGTGGCAAACAGACATACGTCTCGCCTGATGTTAAGCGGATACCGTAGCCTATTATAACTCGCGCGTTGCAGATCCTGTAAATTAAGGAGGAATAGTTGAGCTGGCAGTATAGGAGACATGTTGCCAAACACTACCGGTCCCCCACTGCAACACAATGCTTCCTCGTGGAGCTCTGGCGACCTTGCTACAACACAGCACGGAGCTATGTTATTTGTCTACGATTTTTTGCAATTGTGAGTTCAATTATTAGGTTCCATTGTGCCCTATCTCTCACTAATGATTAGATTGCGAAAATTTTCCTTTTGAACGTTCCAATGCTAAATTCTATAAGGTGCAACAAAAATCAGGAAGCAGCTGAATTATAGAAACAGAAATTTCGAAGGATAATTGTGATACCTACTTAAAGACCATTCAAAATGTAATGCCAATCCCGTTTCAATGTGTCACAAATGTAGAAAAAAATCCTTTTCAGTTATTTTCACGTATCTAACTCATGCATTACTATCTATAATTATGTATATATAAAAATCTGTTGCTGCATATATATAACTCACGCATATATGTATGTGAACCATTACTAGAGTTCGACTCGAACGATTTGACTGATGTTATTTCTATTGTGTTTTTAATTGTAAGGACAATGTTTGTTTGTTAGAATTTCTTTTAAATCCACAGGAAAAGTCGGGAAAATTCACGCAGTCGAAACTCCGCTCGGGTCGTTAGTCTATACTATAATAATATTATAAAGAGGAAAGATTTGTATGTATGTTTGTAACGAATTGGGTCAAAAAATTGGGTCCAGTACGGACCGATTTTAAAAATTCTTTCACCATTTGAATGCTACATTATCACTGATTAATATAGGCTATATTTATTACTAAAAAAAAATAGGGATCCCGACTAAAACTTCAATAATGTCCACCCGTGCGAAGCCGGGGCAGGCCGCTAGTAATATAAAAATTCTGTAATCCTTGAAATCAAACTGAATTGAAACTGTATCCTTGCAGGAACTTTGTGAAGGGTAACTAAAACTTTGCACTTACCCTCAACTTTTGGCGAACGCCACACGGTCGGACCGTATCGTAAGGATTTGTGAGGCACGAACCATGAGAGAGAACATCGAACTTAGGATATTGTATATAGGAATATTATACCAATAAATAATTTAACAACCATTTTAGTGAAGGAAAAATTCAATCGCGGGCAAGATTCGAACCTGCGTCTTCTGGTTGGATGCACCAGACGCTCTGACTCACGAACCCCACCCGCCTGACTGAAATTTGCTTTCACATTCTGAATTTACGTCATAACGTGACGTTGGTGACATCTATAAAAGGCAAATTACTTTGCTTCTCAACCGACACGACTTACTTTACAGTTAGTTCAATGTCGTACGATGCCACCTTAGCTTTTAGCTATCTTTTTGTGAAGAAAAAGATAAAATTACAGCTCTAAAAACAGTATCCATGGAGATTCTTACTGGATTCTCCAAAGGATCAACTATTCGAATCTGAGTATCTACACTCCCAACGTTAACCTAATTCTGCTAGAAGTGCGGAGCCACCGAATCATAGTCTTTTTATATTCATTTTTTACAGGTGTTAGGTGATTTTGTCAGGCTGGCTTGTGAAGTGCGATTTCTTTCCTCGTTCGTATGATGAAGAAATGGAGATAGACAAATGACTCGTGTATTTGCTTTGATTTTAAAAATTGCGTATATTTGTACAGAACAAAATAATATAAATTATAACCAGTTGTAAGGATGACACTTGATCGTCGTAAAAAAGATATTCAGTGGAATGACACAGCGCAATGCTCGCCCTTCCACCGTTCTGTCCGCTCATTCGTTGCGATGGCCCCTAGATGGCGTTAGTCGTTAACATGCCCCCGGCCTTGGACGTGCCAGGTTCCAACGAGATAGACGTCACCGGCTTTTGATCTTCGTGCGGGTACAGGAGCGGGCATATCTTCGAAAAGGATCGTCGAACAATGCCTGTGGCAGTTTTGATGCTGGCAACTCGTGCAATGTTGTCCTTGCCAGGAAATGTTTGGAGCACACGTCCGAGACGCCACTTCAGGGGAGGGAGGTTATCCTCTTTCACTAAAACCAATGTGTTAGGAGTAAGGCTGTCTTGATTCATTTGCCATTTTGTTCTTTTCTGAAGCTCGGAGACATATTCTTTAGACCATCTTGTCCAAAAATTCTGCCGCATTTGTTCCACCCGATCATATCGAGAAAGGCTCTGCGTAGTCATCGTAGTGAGGTCCTGGCTCGCAGGTGCTGTGAGCGGTCGGCCGATCAGGAAATGAGCGGGAGCAAGAGGGAGCAAATCGTTAGGGTCTGTGGACATTGGAAACATAGGTCTGGAATTTAGGACGGCTTCAATTTGTGCTAACACCGTACTTAATTCCTCATAAGTTAAGTGTGCATTGCCCACTACGCGGCACAAATGAAATTTGCAGGACTTAACCCCTGCCTCCCACAAACCACCGAAATGAGGCGAATATGGTGGTATAAATGTGAATTTGATTAAATTATTAGTAGCGAAGTTAACAATATAGAAAGAAAGAAAGAAAGAAAGAAATGTTTTTATTTTCGCCCTTATGACACACAACAAATCAAAAATGCAACTGTACAATCACATTCAGTGTCCTCTAAAAATTTAGAAAATTCCTTTAAAGCTCCTACGAATGTTTTACCATTATCTGAATACACTTGCATGGGTTTACCACGCCGAGAGATAAAACGTTTAAATGCCAATATGTATGCTTCGCTCGTGAGACTTGTGACCAATTCTAAGTGTATAGCGCGCGTTGTAAAACATATAAAAAGACAAATATAACATTTAATTAATCTTGCCCCCCTTCCTGCACGGTTTAACATAAAAATTGGCCCAGCATAATCGACACCGCATCGAATAAATGGATATCCTGGTTCCAGTCTTTCAGAAGGTAAGTTACCCATTTGCATGGTTAAAGGTTTAGCTTTCATACGTACGCATTTCACACAAGTATGCACCACTTGTTTTGCTAAGTTGCGTCCTCTGATAGGCCACCAGGTTTCTCGTATTGAAGCTAATAACAACTGAGGCCCTGCGTGTAATAAGACTTTATGCTGATACTGAAAGAGGAGTCGTGTAAATATATGCTTAGAACATAACAACAATGGATGTTTTTTATCATACGAAAATGATTTCGAATGCGTGAGTCTACCTCCTACTCTAATTAAATTATGCTTATCTAAAAATATATTTAAACTGGATAAATGACGAGGATATTTTAACAATCGATTACATTTTAATCCATCATAAATATCTGAAAATGATTGTTGCTGTGCAATACGTGTTAAAATCCTGGTTGAATTACATACTTCGTCTACTAAGAGGCAACCTGTGACGCGATGTGTCTTAACTTTGTTGCGACAGTTATTAATGAAGCGTATCAGGTATGCCACAACACGTCTCATACGGTTAAAACAAGAAAAAAGTTCGAATGGAAAAATTGGTTGTGTTTGACTTAACAATGAAATTTTATTAGCTTTTAATTCGGGTAATTCATCAGGATTAACATCATAATTATGCATATCTTGTGCCCAATCCTTATGTGGAACATGTAAGAATGGAGGTCCGCACCACCACATATCAGATGACTTAAGTGTGTCTAAATGCATTCCACGTGATAATAAATCAGCCGGATTTTGTTTACCGGCGACATGAAGCCACGGCATATCACCTGTTATCTCATTAATTTCTATAATACGATTTTGTACGAATTGCTTTAGTAAATTAGGTGACATTTTAAGCCATGCTAAAACAATTGTCGAGTCGGACCAAAAATACACGTTATCGATTGTTAATCTTAATGAACTTATTATTTTTGCGTACAGTCTCGCACCTATTACAGCGCCACAAAGTTCTAAGCGCGGTATGCTAACCGGTTTTACGGGAGCCACCTTGCTCTTCGCACATAATAAGTTAACTGTTATCAATGTACCTGTATAGCTACGTACGTACGCGCAGGCGCCATATGCGTCTTGTGATGCGTCACAAAAAATGTGCAATTCTATTTTGTTTGTATTACTACCTGCGTTAATATCTTGTAGCACATAGCGCGGAATCCGTATATCTTGTAAATACTGTAATTTATTTATGAATTTGTTCCAATCTGATAAAATAGGGCTAGTGACTGGATCATCCCAGCCTATTTTTGATAACCATAATCTTTGCAACATGATCTTAGCAACAATAATTGTAGGAGTAAGAAGACCTAAGGGGTCGTATATTTGTGCAATAGTTGAAGCGATACTGCGCTTAGTAGTACTAGTCCCTAACTCATAATCGCATTTTGTGCTAAAATGCAGTTCGTCCGGAGAACAAGACCAACCCATACCCAGAGTTTTTGTGTGACAGTTGTCCCCTAATGACAATTCCTTATACGTAAATGAAGATTGTGACTGTATAGTAGCAAAATTAAATATCCATTTTCTTAATGGAAAACAACCGGAATCTAGTATTTTAGAAATGTTACAACATATTTCTAATAATTTTTGTTGATCTTGATGACCCGTTATCAAGTCATCGACATAAAAATCTTCATTAATGATCCGTCCAATGACGTCATCATTGCATTCTAAAGCGAGTTGTTTTAAGCATCTTATACTTAGATAAGGCGCGGATGCCGTCCCGTATGTGACGGTATTAAGCTGGTATATACCGAGGGGTTCAGATGGATTGTCTCTCCAAATAACTAGCTGCAAGTTTCTCTGATCAGGTTGGATTAAGATTTGGCGATACATTTTCTCAATATCAGCACATGCAACATATTTATATTGTCGAAATCTGAGTAGTATGGAGAAAATGTCATTCTGTAACGACGGCCCAATGTGTTGTATATCGTTTAAAGACTTGCCTGACGTTGATTTTGCACTCGCGTCAAATACCACCCTAAGTTTAGTAGTAGAACTGTGCTCCCTATAGATGCCATGGTGTGGTAAGAAAAAACAAGGCGACGAATATTCATAAATGCGACTCATGTGACCTAAGCGCAAATATTCACTCATGAATTCATTATACATTTGTCTATAATGAGGTGAGCTGCGAAGTAATTTGCGTTCGAGTGCAAGAAACCGGTTCTGTGCCATAGAAAATGTATCGTGTAGTGCATCAGCTGATTCACTCAACGGAATGCGTACAGAAAAACGGCCCTTATCGTCGCGTAAGGTAGTACTTTTAAATAAATCTTCGCATGCAATTTCATTTTTTGTGTATTTCTTGGAACTGGAACATGAAGCTATTTCTTCTAGTTCCCAAAAACGTTTAAGTTCGGTATCCCATGTTTGTGTGAGATTACATTGAGTTCGATTACTGTGTGAAACTTGTCTGTGAACTGACCCAGATATAATCCAGCCAAGTTTTGTGTTCTGCAAATAAGGACCTTTAGGTAAACGAATTAAACCCTCGTTTAGCAGTTCCCAAAACTTGTCTGCACCAATTAATAGATGTATTTCGTTTGTTAAATAAAAGTCGGGATCAGCAAGTTGCAGGTTATCTGGTATTTCAATCTTATGATTGACACCCAGTGAAGGTAATTGTGACGTAATGCGGGACAAAAGTAAACAATTTAAGCGTGTGGTATATGAGTTTATTTTTGACCGCATTTTAATGTTACATGATTGTGTAGACTTCGTGATGGAATTACCTACTCCTATTACCTGAACAGTGGACTGTATCAATGGAATGTTAAGGGTATTGCATAATGTTTCAGATATGAAACAATGTTGGCTCCCGTTGTCTAGGAGAGCTCGAGTGGTGTGAAATTTGTTATATTTATCAGCTATCTCCACTAATGCAGTCGATAATAATACTTGATTGTGAAAATGATTGTAAGTAATATTATCGTCTTTATAAAGCGTGTGAAATGTGTGAGATGCCGTTTGGGATACATGTGTGTGCGTGATATCAGCAACGGACTGAGGTGATGTTTGTGATGCGTTTGCAACTGCTGATGACATACCAGCGTCACTAAAGTCGTGAATTAAAGTGTTGTGTTTTTTGTTACAATGCTTGCACGGCCCGAACCAACATTCCGCGACTACGTGGCCGACACGTAAACAATTACGACACATCCCTTTATCCTCTATGTGTTTTATTTTTTCGTTAAGTGATAAGTTAAGGAACTTTTCACAAGAATATAAAGGATGGTTCGAATCGCACATATTGCATTTGTAACGTTGCGAATGTGATGAGTTTGAAGGCTTACTATTTTTATGTGTGACTACATGACTATGTGATTTTATCGACGACGTTTTTTTAATGTGTGTGTTTTGAGTATGTGTGTCCCCTGTTGGTTTGCATTGAGAAGGCTTAACAGTTTCTAGAAAATCTGCTCGATCCTTAAGAAAAGTCATTAAATCAGACAACGACATTTTTTTATTTGAGGACGTATTCGTGTGGGTACTTTTATGAAGTTCCCATTCGCGTTCCGTCGACGAATCTAATTTTGAGACTGTTATGTGGATAATTAATGTATCCCATGTGTCAGTAGGTTCCCCTAAGGATTTTAATGCACGAATATTTCTCATTATGTTGTCAATTAGTTTACGAATTTGCGAAGCTGACTCTTTATTTAATGACTGAGCAGAAAATAAAGCCTTAACATGGTTGTGAACAAGCAAACGGTTATTATTATATCTGTTCTCTAACAAATCCCAAGCAATTAAATAATTGTCCGAAGAAAATTCTAGCGCCTTAATCACTTGTAGTGCATTACCTGTGAGAACTGATCGCAAGTAATGAAATTTTTGAACGTTATCGAGATTATTACTATTGTGAATAATTGATAAAAATGTATCGCGAAACTCGAGCCATTGATCGTAGCTACCGTCGAAGTTGGGCAAAGAAATTGTAGGTAGTTTGATACCGTTCGAGTTACGATTTTGAATGTCAGATTGCGGGTTTTCCTTTAAAATACACTTACATTTGGCCACAATAGCATAGAACTGATTTTCAAAACTTTCTCTCTCTTGTAATTCTTTGTCTACTTGACTCCCCGAAACTATCAAGTCTAATTCGTCTTGAAAATTCGAAAATTGATCAAATAACAATTTTGTCCTTTGAAAACGCTCTTGTAACTCTGCTTTTTGTGTTTCAGTTATATTCGACTCATCTAATGACTCGACAAATTTAACGAATAAAGTAAATTTCCCTTTAACAGAACCCCGTTTCTTAACTAAATCCCGGATAATATCATCTGTACTTTCAACATCTATAAGCGAATGCCTCTTTTTTGTCATTTCGGTGTATGTGAAAAACAGGAATTAAGCACTTACAGTTTCGTAGATGATTTTCACTTGCACGCGATGTAGGTAGGCGCACTAATTCACCGGTCAAGAACACTGTAATTTTGCATAAAGAAACAACGTAAGCACAAATTGAGCACAGGATTTAGGAAGGAAAGATTGAATGGCCTGACCGTTAATTCCTGGTGGTGCTGCTTCTCGATGAAGATCCGGTTCGTAGGTCCAAAATATGTTAGGTGATTTTGTCAGGCTGGCTTGTGAAGTGCGATTTCTTTCCTCGTTCGTATGATGAAGAAATGGAGATAGACAAATGACTCGTGTATTTGCTTTGATTTTAAAAATTGCGTATATTTGTACAGAACAAAATAATATAAATTATAACCAGTTGTAAGGATGACACTTGATCGTCGTAAAAAAGATATTCAGTGGAATGACACAGCGCAATGCTCGCCCTTCCACCGTTCTGTCCGCTCATTCGTTGCGATGGCCCCTAGATGGCGTTAGTCGTTAACAACAGGCTTCACACGTAAAATATGAGGTCGAGTCATGCGAGCACAATGTAAACTTAATATCTTAAATACATCGATATACTTTTTAAACATTAGTTAGAAGAAGCAGTTTTTTTTATTATTTTAAATAAATCGTTGCCCCGCACTACTTGGTATTTTTTTTTATGGGATGGCAGGGTAAACAAGCAGACGGATCGCCTGATGGTAAGCGATAACCGCCGCCCATGGACACCCGCAACACCAGAGGAGTCACGAGTGCGTTGCCGACCTTTTAAAAGGGGATTGGGCCTCCGTTAACCTCACTCACTCGGCGAAACACAACGTAAGCGTTGTTTAACGCCGGTTTTCTGTGAGGCCGTAGTATCACTCCGGTCGAGCCGGCCCATTCGTGCCGAAGCATGGCTCTCCCACGTTAGCGTTAGAATTTCTCGTGTATCGTGTTTGTTTTTCTTAGCGGCACAATATTTGGCAATGCAGTGGTACCAACACACATATACACACATACTCAGTAGTAGAGTACTAACACCCCATAAAACCTGAAACCTACTTTTCATTTTATTTACTATTTACTTTACTGTCTACAGCCTAGGTTCAACAGGTGTAGTCTAGTGCCAAGTCTGTAGCCAAGTCTGATGCTGGCGCCAAATATGAGATCATGCCAAATGGTAGCGTATTCGCTTCTAATTAAGTTATATATAACTACTAGAAGTGTATCAAGCCTGTTAAATGACTAACTAGAGTACTAAGCTTATCAATTAAGCTACGAGGACCATTCGCCGAGTTATGACCATTCTTATCACAACGAGACCCCTCCGAGCTTCGGAAAGCAAATAAAGCCGTAGTATCTCTAATACTCTATCAAACACAAAGATAATCAATTACGATGTTGAAAGCATGTTTGGCGTAGCGGCTGAGCAATCTGCTTCTACGCTACGTGTTGCGGGTTCGATCCCCGCACGGACCAAATATTTGTATGATCTATAAGTAGTTGTTCCGGTTCTGGGTGTTAGTGTCTGTGATAATTTGTGTTTGTAAACGCACCCACAATACATGAGATAATCCTAGTGTGACGCAAAGTGTTTATTAAAACAATAAAAATATAGGAAGTATCCCTGATCAAAAACTAAATCCATTCAAAGCTACAGTTTGTAAAAACAACGAATACCAGTTAGGGGATGTTGAAATTCAAACCCGGATTAACTGTGGAGTTAACAAAAAACAGTATCGGTTTGCAACCGTAAAGTTTTAGTTAATAAACAGGATTAAATGTATGCCGTTAAGTGTGGGGGATTTAAACTACTTATGGCTGAATACAGTCACTCGAGGCAAACAATGTCCAGTTAGTGCGACAGTTAAGTTATACAGAGGTATTTAAGTTAATTAAATGGTATGAACACACTAGGGATGCTTCTTGAAAAGTAAGGAAAGACCTCTCCCAAAGTGGGGACGGGTTACTGACATCCAGATCTTAGCACTTCGTAAGAATCGAGAAAATATTGAAACTTTTGATGGAAACTGGCGTTGTCCTGCCCTGAAAATAATAAAACAACCCTGGAATCTGATCGTAATATCACTTACCGGGTCCAATTCTGAATCTAAACGATCCAGGGCACCATTCAATCACATACAAAAAAATCGTTCCAGCCGTCTACAAGAATTTCAGTGAAGACGCACGTATGTACAAAATAATTATATAATCCTTACTCGTATTATAAACGTGAAAGTTTGTGAGTATGGATGGATGTATGGATGTATGTTACTCTTTCACGCCAGAACGGCTGAACGGATCTAGATGAAAGTTGGTAGATTGATTATAGTCTGGAATAACACATAGGCTTCTTTATAACCTGGTCGGATCCAATTCTGAAGCCCACTCAGACAAAATCGCGGGCAGAAGCTAGTATAAATATAAAGATGTAAATGAAATATATTTTAAATGGTAAATGACCTAAACGTTTATTCAAGAAGAAAAGTACTCATCTATACTTTTATTTAGAATTCACAACACACCGTTTTCGGACGAACTATTTACCTCAATTTTAAAAAGTTAATTCTATGTTCAAAAAAGTTTGGCAACGGGCGTTATTTGCCCAAACTTGTTGGTCTGTGGTCACGGGAACTTTTAAGTCAGCGTTAAGTTGCTATAAGCTGGGTAATACGCTAACTTTCATTTGGAGAGTGTGTTAATGCTGTTTATTTTGGATTTTTTGGAGGATAGAGAGAGAGACTGAGTTTTTGTTGAAATAGTATTTGAAACACACAATAAGTTATTTTAGTGAAGAAAAAATTCAATCGCGGGCAGGATTCGAACCTGCGTCTTTTGGTTAGATACACCAGACGCTCTGACCGCTAAGCCACCGCGAGTCCCACTCGCTTGATCGAAATTTGCCTTCACATTCTGAATTTACGTTATAAGGTGACGTTGAGCATGGAAAATGTAAAAAATCACAAAGAGACACGATAAGTCACGTACAGAACTACATACCACTCTTAGTCGCTCTCCTAACTTTAGATATTGTTCAGGCCAGGATTATGACACACACATAATAATTCTTCTTGTTTTTAAAAAAATATGTTGCTCCAGACTAGGATTTTCTTCTGTATCGTGGGTGCGTTTACAAACACAAATTCTCACATACACAAACGCCCATTCCAGGAACAACTTCATTTGTATGAATTTGTGTTATTTGGATATTTGCTCACACCCAGACCCGGAACTACCCGTAGGCCATACAAATATTTGCTCTATGTGGGGATCGAAACCACAACATGTGGCGCAGAAGCCGATTGCTCAGCCGCTACGCCATTAATACATAATGATGCCTGGAATGTAAAAACGACCGTTTGTTTCGGTGTTTCTTCCCAGAGGTCTTCAGTAAGGAAATCAAATGCTAAAAATAATGACATGCAAAAGTATCTTAAACTATCTAGGTATTTGCAGAACTAAATAATCATTAATTAAAATTATCAATAAATAGAGCTTTATAGTTTTACTTATATTTAAAAGTAACTATTTCCCTCGGACAAAAGGTGGTATAAATATTGGTTAAATGATTAGGCGTGCCATGTAACAGTATTTTTTATTTTTATTTCTTTGTAGAAGTATTCGTTGTTTATAAAATAAGGTTGAACAGGTCAAAAAATGCGAAGCGAGATAGATCAAGTTATTATTTCAAGGCATTCATTTTAGGTCAAGAGAGAGAAGTAATGTTGTACAGTGTTGCCAGGAAGTAACGCTGACCCAAAGCTAATCTGGATTATTCGAAAGCGCTTTAAAAAAATTCGACTGTGTTAAAATTATTCTCTCCTGCTATTGAAAACAGCAACAAGTTACACACAAAAAAACATACAAGCTCAAATCTCTAACTACCTTCCAAACTGAAAAATATAACACGCAATCTACCCTCAAAGTTACACCAGAAACACTGGTCCGTTGCGCCCTCACGTACCGTACGTGATCCGAACCAGATTTAAATTTAGAACACGAATCCGATCGAAATTCAAATCGGAACACGCTATTGGATTATGGACGACCAATCGCGTTGGTACGTTACATGTGTGCGTTGTTACAAAGCCTTTGGTTTATCGGTATTTTTCGAAATTTGAACTTTTATTCTATGTATGTTCCTTTGTTTTAGGTAAGTACCATATTAAAATGTTTTAAGACTTTTTTATTTTAGCTGTTCTCAAAGTTATTTTGTTTTTATTTTTACCACCATGTTTCGATTATTCTTGCTGAAATGTTCAGTTATTTTTAACATAACTACAACTGTATTTTAGTGACGGAAAAATTCAATCGCGGGCAGGATTCGAACCTGCGTCTTCTGGTTAGATACACCAGACACTGACCGCTAGCCACCGCGAGTCCCACCCACTTTATCGAAATTTGCCTTCACATTCTGAAATTTACGTCATAAGGTAACTACAACTTATCAATGCATATGTGGTCTTATAACTCTTGTGGCAATTTATCCGATGCGTTTGCGAAATTCGTCCTTAATTACGTTTTTAACTTTTCCCCACCCTATCAACAACATGCACTTTCAAAACATCACAATTAACCAAAATCGTTTCACCGCTTTATCACTCAACTGACGGACAATTTGTAACAATACCCTCAATGCCTCCCTTCACCATTTAGCGTCAATGTTTGACGCGAGCGACGCTTGACGCGTGACGTGACGCTAATGCACAATGCACACACGTCGGCCAGAGATGACAAACGTATAGGGTGGATATCATAAAATGTTTTGAACATAACGTGTGAGTCGATTACGAAATACATTCGTGTCGTCACAAATAATAGCGTGACCCTACATCACCGTAGGGTCAAGAAGGTGATGTCCATAATAATAACAATCTCTACTATTTTTTTTTAATATCGCGATGATATGATAAAGGTTTTTGATACTACGTGAATATTAGGAACTAAAATAAAATAATCATATTTATTTGAAAATGTTGCTGTCTTTAGACTGCCTCATTAGTCTAGTGCTCCTCTAAGCGCGACTGCTAGGCAAGAGGTCTTGGATTCGGTCCCCAGGTCGAGCAAAGTGTAATTGGGTTTTTCTATGAAATTCTCGGTAGCAGCTCCGAGTCTGTATTTGTGACCAGTTCAGGGCAATAGGCACGCCCCCTATTATATGGGATCTAAACATATCGGCGAACTGTGTGTGTACATTAGTACATCCCTGCCTAACCTTTCGGGGAATACAGGCGTGATGGTATGTTATGTTGAAAATGTTTATCCTCAGAGCATCGGTATTTCCCAAAAATGTACTTGCGGAGGTCTGATGGCACTGTATACGGCACAATAAGCATGTGACTGTTATCATGTCAATCACCTGCTTAGTACATGTAATGAAATCTGTGCGATAATATCTCAATGGCATAATGTCGACCGCTCGCCGGAATTGGTTTTACACTCTTTTTTTTTACACCTGATGGTAAGTAGTCATCGTCGCCCATGGACACCTGCAACATCAGAGGAGTTGCTGATGCGTTGCCGACCTTTAAAAGCCCCTACGGACTGCAGACTGCCAGAGCCGCAGCAGCCGAGGGGAACTGGCTCTTACGTGCAAACGTCGAAACACACACCAAGGTGCTTTACGACAGACTCCGACGTAAGGGTGGTCGCCAGCCAGTCAGACCCCAAGAGGTCTTAGCACCGAGCAAGGCAGATATTTTCACGCCTCTTACGGGATACCTATCTGAAGGGCAGAGAGGAACAGTATTCTAGAAAGTAATACTCTAGTAGCCACTAAGCGTTTGGTGTGTACATCATGTTAGCTTTACGTTTGTGTATAACAAACTTTACTGTTTTAAGTTTTCAAGTAACAAGCTATAAGCTTAAAACTACTGACTTTCGGTGATAAATTGTTTAAAATAAACCTTTGACGGAAGTCCTTGATTACAAGTAATCACACTGACAATATTTCCGGAAGTCCCCTTGCACACCATTTAGGATAAGATTTACTTATCAGAATAAAAGGAATTGTCATTGCATTTTCGGTTCACCGATTTACCGTCCTCGCCGGCGAGGCCCGTCGCGAAGACCCTCTAACGGTAACCCAGCCAGTAGCTTTAAATTCGCCACCCCCCCAACACCCTAAGCCGAGGTTCGAGTCCCTTTAGGGCACGCCCTTAGCTGCTGTTGCTTAGTTATAAGTTGCTCCTGCCTGGAAGCATTCGGTGCCTCGCCACCAAGTCCGGTTACGCTGTAAAGATTCCCAGAATCAACACTTATTGCCATTCAAAAAAAAAACGTAACGCTATTCCTATAATTATATTAGAGAAATGTTTGAGGAGATAACACACTAAAATACGATCGTTCATTACTACAAAGCGATTATTTTTTTACATGTGACATTTAACTAAAGGACGGTGCCAAAACGTGTTGATTTAAGAGCACAATATATGCCGTGCCAAAAATGTCTTGTTGCCTGCCATCAATTAAACGCGTACCAAAGGTTCACCAACCCTGTTAGTCAGTCAACTATGTCTATTGTTTTTTAAACCTGTCAGTAAATGTTACTTTAATCTATATTAATATTATAAATACGAGAGTAACTTTGTCCGTTTGTTTGATAAGTGTTCGCGTCTAAGCCGCTGAACTAATCTTGATATTATAAATGCGAAGGTTTGGATGGATGTTTCTTACTCAATCACGGCCGGCAATCCGGAACGGATGAGCGGATTTGGATGAAATTTGACACACAAATAGATACCGGAGATTCCCCCTACAACCTCACAAACTTAATAATAAATATTTTTTTTAATGTCATTGATAATCGTACTTCACTACATAGTATAAAACAAAGTCGATGTCGCTGTCTGTCCGTCCCTATGTGTGCTAAAATCTTTAAAACTACGGATTATGAAGCGGTTTTTTTTTAATAGATAGAGTGATTCAAGAGGAAGGTTTTAAGCTATTTAACATTACGCTATGGCTCATAGGAATGGGGCAACGCGGGTGAAACCGCGGGAGGGCCGCTAGTAATATTATAAACGTGAAAGTTTTTGAGGATGTATTTATGTTATGTTATGATTTTTGTTACTCATTCACGCCAGAACGGCTGAACGGGTCTGGATGAAATTTGGTACAGAGACAGATTACAGTCTGGAATAGCACATAGGCACGCAGACGATGTCGCGGGCAGAAGCTAGTATAATACTAGCTTTAGCCGCAACTTCCTTCGCCTAGATGTGATCACAATAAAACATACCTACATATTTCATTTTTATTCACGAAAACATCGTGAGGAAACCTGCTTGCCAGAGAGATTTCCTCAAAGATGTGTGAAGTCTGTCAACCCGCAGTTGGCTAGCGTGGTGCTTACATACTGCGGCCACTGCTGGGCACCATGACTATGTCCATCGTGCCCAGCAGTGGGACAGTATACGGATTGATGATAATGATGATGTATTTCAGCGATTGAATATAATGTATCAGTATATTGAATATGATATAAAATATGACTCACTCCGTCCATTAGTGAAAATCGCATGAAAATCCGTTCAGTATTTTTTGAGTTTATCGCGAACAGATAGACGCGGCGACGGGCGACTATGTTTTATAATACGTAAGGATAACGTATTATACATATATTACAATAAAAAAGTTACAATTTTTTTTTTTCACGACTGATGACCTGCCTCTTTAGTCAATTGGGCTTTAGCGCGACTGCTACGCTAGAGGTCCTGAGTTTTTATGAAACTTTAACCGCCTTAAAAACATAACAGACAGAAAGAGGACGGGTTAGAATACAGTTCCTCATTGCCATTTTGTTAGGCATCTCGGAAGAGCCGAGAAAATATCCGATTTGCTCGATGGTAGGACCTCTCGGGGTCAGACTGGCTGGTGACCACCCTTACGTCGGAGTCTGTCGTAAAGCACCTTGGTGTGTGTTCCGACTTTTGCGCGTAAGAGCCAATTCCCTCTTGGTTGCAGGTCTGCAGTCCGTAGGGGCTCTTAAAGCTCGGCAACGTATCAGCAACTCCTCTGGTGTTGCAGGTGTCCATGGGCGGCGATGACTACTTACGATCAGGTGGCTCATCTGCTCGTTTGCCGCCCTAATCAATAAAAAAAAATGTGTTACTGGGGAGTTTGCTGCGCCGCTTCTTTTTCCCAGCAAAAACACTAGGAGGGGGTGAAGGGCCAGCGTATATCTTCTATACTTATAATAAATCTGTAGAGAGGTCAATTCTGTACATGAAATATATTTCCAAAATAACTATCTGCGGGTGATTAGTGATCGATACTGACGCCAAAAATGCAATCAGTAAAATTTTTGTCTGTCTGTCTGTCTGTCTGTCTGTCTGTCTGTATGTTCGTTATAGAAACAAAAACCACTCGACGGATTTCAACGAAACTTGGTACAATTGTTCTTCATACTCCTGGGCAGGTTATAGTATACTTTTCATCATCTTAAATATATGATTTTGTCTTGTAGCTTAATCTAGGTGTTTTACAATTTCTTCTCTGATATTCCATAGCACAGATATTTATATAAAAGGTAACATTATGCAACGGGATTCTCTTGAGAGTAGTGAGCTCTGCATTAACCTAAATGTATTCTGAATGCTCTTACATTCTAAGAAAAGCGTCAACGACAAAGGGATTTTTAGATGTGTCGGTTTTAAATACATTTTTGTAAGACGAAAAGACATTTTTGTCGCATTTGTGAGGCAATACTAAAATACTTAACATAACATTCGACGACACGATTGGCGTAGCGGTTGAGCGATCGGCTTCTGCGCCACGTGTTGTGGGTTCGATCCCCACACGGAGCAAATATTTGTATGATCTACAGGTAGTTGTTCCGGGTCTGGGCGTTTGTGTATGTGAGAATTTGTGTTTGTAAACGCACCCACGATACAGGAGAAAATCCTAGTGTGGGGCAACGTTTTTTAAAAAAAAAAAGAAAAAAAAAACATACCATCACGCCTGTATTCCCCGAAGGGTAGGGCAGGGATGTACTTATGTACACCCACAATTCGCTAGTATGTTCGAAGTGGGCGCGTCTATTGTCATAACCGGGCACAAATCCAAAGTCCGAGCTACTACTGAGAATTTCATAGAAACACGACTTTGGAATTGAGCCCTGGACTTCTACTGTAGCAGTTGTGTTTATGACCACTAGACTACTGAAGCAATAATAGTCTATAATCTATTCTATACCTATAATAAAAAAACTAAACTAATATGGGGGTCTTTATTAAAGCAACAGAAGCCAAAATAACAATTTTTTGAATTTTTGTCTGTCTGTAGAGGAACTGCAGCATATTTGGAATACTGCAGGTAACTTGGAATACTCAGGTATCCAAATTAATATAAACGCCATCTGTATTTTTTTGCTTTAAACAAAACGTCATACGACATACGAAGCCAATGAGAACTAAAAAGAGGGTGCCATCTTGATATTTCTGCTGCCAGCCCCATAGGAACGACACGTCACTTTTGAAAACTTTTTCGGTAAGAATTCAATCATTGATAATCCTTTACTAGAATACGTTATAATTTTATTGTAATTATTTAAACGATTAAGTGATATTATTAGTTTATGATTTTACTTTGATTTTGTGAATATTTCTAGAATTAAAAATGTGACATGGAATTTTAGGTTAATAAGCCATGTTGTTAACTTGGAATACCAACAGTGGACATAATTTAGAATATTCCAAATTATATGCACATTTTTTATGAGTTTTAATTCTATCATATTTTTTTTTAGAAATGGCAACATTCATCAAATACAAAAAGAGAAAGAGGTGGGAGAAGGAAGAAATGTTCGCTGCTATTGCCGCTGTTCGAGAAAAGAGAATGGGATACTTGAAGGCAGCTAAATACTTCAACGTTCCCAGGTCAACACTCTTTCGATTTGTTAATGATAAGGACTCCCCGGTTGAATCGATAACGAATAAAGTTATTGGTCGAAGGCCAGTTTTAGGTGCAGATATAGAAAACCTACTGGTGGAGTACATATTATGTATGGAGAATAAATTTTATGGGCTAACGAGAATGGATTTGCGCCGGTTGGCGTATCAATTAGCTATAAAAAATAATATACGAAATCCTTTTAAGGATGGGTTTGCTGGGAGATACTGGCTAAAGGGATTTTTAAAACGACATCAGGAAATTTTGTCCATAAGACAGCCAACTGGAACTTCTCAAGCAAGAGCTAACGGATTCACCAAAGATAGAATGGACGAATTTTACGACAATCTTGAAAAAATCCAGGCTGATAAGTCTTTCCCTGCTGCGCGCATATTTAACGTCGATGAAAGTGGTCTCTCTATAGTCCAGAGTAAAATACCAAAAATCATAGCCCGAAAAGGGAAGAAACAAATCGGAGCAATGACGTCAGCTGAAAGAGGGTCCTTAATAACTATTGTGGTCTGTATGAGCCCTGCAGGAATATTTGTCCCTCCCATGATAATTTTTCCGCGTAAAAATATGGCTGATGCTTTAATGAGAGGAGCTCCAGTTGGTTCTATAGGAAAAGCACATCCATCGGGATGGATCCAAACTCACTTGTTCACGCAATGGTTTCAACACTTCGTAGAATATGTAAAACCGACAGAATCATCACCAGTGCTCTTGATTCTCGATGGCCATTACAGTCATACCAAGAATATAGAGTTGATAGATCTCGCAAAACAGCATCATGTGACGATTCTCTCACTTCCACCTCATTGTACGCATAAAGTTCAACCCCTAGATCGCACTTTCATGGGACCCTTAAAATCTTATTATAGTGAAGAAATTCGGGTATTCCTTAGAGAAACTAATAGACCTATAACACCATATGATGTTGTTGAGTTATTTGGAAAAGCCTACCTCAAATGCCAAACTGGAGAAATTGCTGCAAATGGTTTCAGAGTTGGTGGGATATATCCGTTTAATCGAAATGTTTTTACTGAAGCCGATTACATGGCCGCTGCTGCAGATTTTGAAGATGAACAAAACCTTCAAACTACTCCAGCTACGGTCATCTCTCCCGTGAATACTCCTCCTCCTCGATTAGACAATTTTGATGAATCCGAACCAGGTCCGTCAGGTACTAGGACAGGAATTCAATCCCTTGTTACTCCTTCTGATATTTCTCCCGTACCTACACTAAAAAAGAGAACAAGCAATAGAGGCCGTAAGCCAGCAAGATCGGCGATAATTTCAAGTTCCCCTTATAAGAAAGACCTTGAGAGTGTACAATTTAAAAAGTCTGATAACAAAAACAGAGCAGAAAAGAAAATGATTAAGGGAAACGGCAAGAAGAAAATACCAAAAAAGACAAACAGAAATATGATAGAAAGTGAATCATCAGATTCGAATCCTGGTGCTCTCTCTGAAAATAACACAGATTCGTCGGACGATATAGCTACTAGAAATGAGACTGCAGCGCCTACGGAGGAAGATGCGGAATGTTTTTTTTGTAACGGCAAATATAGTGAGGATAAAAAGGGTGAAGAATGGGTGCAGTGCCTGATGTGCGAGTTGTGGGTTCACGCTGCTTGTGGTGGTTATGAATCCGGTGTTTATATCTGTGATTACTGCAAAAATAGTAATTAACAATAGTAAACTGTAAGTTCAAACTGAACACTGATCTGTGATTATTATGACTGATTAGGATTACTTATTAATTAGGTATTATTGTGGTTTATTTTGTTAAAAAATATGATTATCTTAAAAACTAAAGACTGTAAAACTGTTACAAAGACAAGAGATTTATTAGTTATTAAGAAAAAAAATAAGAAAATATCAAAGAAAAAGGTGAATATAATTTGGAATACTATATTCCAAATTACCTGAACCCTAAGTAAAATCACGCTTTTGGAGTTTTTTAGTTTGATAGAAGTTTTAAAAAGGTTCCTAGATTTTGTTTTTTTTTATCGTTTGTATTATTCAAGAATAATAACTTTCCCATAATTTGATGCATTTTTATTGGCATATACCGTTCCCTTTTCTACTTATACCCAAAAAACAAAATGATATTCCAAATATGCTGCACTTCCTCTATTTTTGTACGCGCATCTCGCAAAAACTACTGCATGAAATTGAATGCCGTTTTCACCGATGTATTGCTAAAGGTCTAACTTAAAATCTGGTGCATGTTTCACCTTGATACGCCGTCTAGAGTGGGACTTATAGTATGTTAATCTTTTTGGGACGTGAGTGAGACTGCTGGCAACAGCTATCTAATAAAATGATTTTCAAGGAAAAGCAAGTGTGGTTTAAAGTCTGTCGGACTCCGATATACCCTGCCGGTTCTCCTGGTGGCAGACGACATAACATTCTTTGCTAAAGAGACATTTTTTTCTACAGACTTCTTACGTGGGAGAGCCATGCTTCGGCACGAATGGGCCGGCTCGACCGGAATGATACCACGGTCTCACAGAAAACCGGCGTCAAACAACGCTTACGTTGTGTTTCGCCGAGTGAGTGAGGTTACCGGAAGTCCAATCCCCTTTTACGGGTATCCATGGGCGGCGGTAATCGCTTACCATCAGGCGACCCGTCTGCTCGTTTGCCCTCCTATCCCATAAAAAAAAAAACTCTTTCAAATTGTAAGTAACAAAATTGTGTACAAGAATAAACAAACGGCACAATTCAAAATTGCAAACGCAATATATTGTAAAGATATTTATTCAAAATGATATATATCCGGATATCCCCTGTGAGCATAATGCATCGCTATCCGATATCTCATGCATTAACCCTAATGCATTCTAAATAACGACGCGACGTTTTGTAGTAAACCTAAAGGAACTATTGTTAGGAAATAATGGACGTTTTGACATGTGACGATAATGAATTTAAACCATTTGGCAGTAGTTATGAGCTTTGAATCAAATGTCATAATGCAGATATATTTCTTAAAATAACGTAGATATAAAATATCTTTTAACAAAACGTAAAACCGCCTTCAAGAGCATAAAAAATAATGTTATGTGCGAAACAGTTTTTTTTATGGAATAGGGGGTAAACGAACTGACGGATCGCCTGATGGTAAGCGACTACCGCCGCCCATGGACACCCGCAACACCAGAGGAGTCACCAGTGCGTTGCCCGCCTTTTAAAAGGGGATTGGCTTCCGGTAAACTCACTAACTCGACGAAATACAACGTAAGCGTTGTTTGATGCCGGTTTCTGTGAGGCCGTGCTATCACTCCGGTCGAGCCGGCCCATTCATGCCCCGCCGAAGCATGGCTCTCCCATGTTAAAAGTTTCGTAAGTCAGTGCCTTTGATTTGATCAGTTTGTTAGTTAGTATTAATACAGAATATTCTCGGATGCCTTATTCATAAAAATTTAAAACGTGTTATAAACTTCAAAAAGCTATAATATATGTTGTATTCTTTCCCCTGTCACAGAATATCACGTCTCAAAACGACAAAATATATTATAGCTATAAGAACTTTATAAAGCGTTTTATATATTTAAGAAAAAGGGGGTAAGTCTGTTCACCTCTTTATATAGTATAGTTATCATCCACGACCAACCTGGACCTCCACGTGGAAGCTCAATCAACGCCCACACGATTCTAGATATAGACTTTGTTGATTTCAAAGTTTACAAGCTTTGAAATAGGGTAGTTCACTGGTGTTTGAGTTATCTATACTTATAATAAATCTATAGAGAGGTCAATTCTGTACATGAAATATATTTCCAAAATAACTATCAGCGGGTGATTAGTGATCGATACTGACGCCAAAAATGCAATCAGTAAAATTTTTGTCTGTCTGTCTGTCTGTCTGTATGTTCGTTATAGAAACGAAAACCACTCGACGGATTTCAACGAAACTTGGTACAATTGTTCTTCATACTCCTGGGCAGGTTATAGTATATACTTTTCATCACGCTACGATCAATAGGAGCAGAGCAGTGAAGGGAAATGTTGGGAAAATGAGTGATTCATGAGAAAGGTTTCAAGCTATAAAACATCACGCTACAACCCTTTGCAACGGGGCAACGCAGGTGAAACCGCGGGCGAAGAACTAGGGAACAAAGTAACTATTCCACGCGGACGAAGTCGCTGGCAAAAGCTAGTTAAAAATAAGATTCACTATTGAAAAATGTTATTAAAGTAATTCGTATAGTAAACAAAAAACGATTTATGAAATTTGGTGGAGGATGAGAGTTATTGCACTCATTCTCCACCAAATTTTATAAATCTATTATTCCATGTAATAAGTATAATAATTTCACCCCCTTATTACATGGAACCTCAACATACCGGCAAACTGTGGGTGTACGTACCTATATTAGTAACATTTGCCTGCTAAACCCTTCGGACAAAACAGGTGAAAATGTAAATGGACTAACATTAGAATTTCTCCTAATTGTAAAAGTAAAACTAATGTGTCTATGTCCTGGGCCGATCGAGATTAGCCGGGGCAGATCACGATTTCGTAATGTAGCCGGTTATTTCATAATTTGCCTAACCTAATTTATTCTTTATTATATATTAAGTATATACAATGGCTACAATTCGGTTCTAGCACTCGCTGGCAGCTACCGCGGCTCCTCTCGCTTCGCTCGCTCGGCTTGTGCATTGTGTGGTCACACAAGTTCTAATTTCTCTATCTCATCATCGTCATCATCAACCTATAGCAATCCACTGCTGGACATAGGCCTCCCCCAATGTGCGCCATTTCACCCTGTCCTCGGCTTGTCGCATCCAGCTTCCTCCCGAATTTCTCAATCTAGTCTAATCAGTTCTAATTTAACTAAACCGATATTTATATTTCTTTCATCCATCTCATCGCGATGTACCCAGGCAGATCTCGATTGGGCCATTTAAACGATCGACCCACGACATCTGTATCATCAAAAAAGTGGACAAACTATGGGTGTTAGCTACATAAAAATATGCACCTCTATATACTAGGGATTTGGGCATAATGGTTTTCCCTGATCAACAATAACGAAACTGGGTCATAAACTTTTCACGATAAAGTGATGACGCAACTCCTATAATAAATTAAAAGTTAATTAACGGAAAACTTCATAAAAGAGCATAGTTTTCACACTCAATAATAAAACGTGGCAGGTAATTAATATAGGAGGAATGATGTCAGAAGCCAACGCGCAGTCGTTAAGGCGAAACAATTTGCCCGTCGATGCGTGGCCGTTTGACGTTTAATTATTGCAACCGCTAAGATGAATTGGCGCCCATCGTGGGACCGGTGAATTGGCGTTTTGGTCTTTGTTGCTTGTTTTGATTTGATGCTGTTTGCTATTAGGGGGGAATCGGTGGGTGGTGTAGATTTTTATATGATCAATTAAAAAAATGGCTGCTTGATGATCATGACACTGTTTTGATTATCAAGCGGTAAGATAATTGGCGCCCAACGTGGGACCGGAAAAATGATGCGTTAGTCACTGTTGCTAGTCTTGATTTGATGCTGTTTGCGGTAAGGGTCAAAAAAGGTAGGTTTTATACATTTTACCGAAGTTTTGATAGTTGAAAAAAAATGTAGGATGCCCAAGACATCTCTGATGTTGATTAAGTCCAAATAACACAAAATCCATAGGCGTAATGTCACAGTTTTGTTTCGAAAATCCTGACTATACAAGATTTGCCACGAGAAACAAAGCCAACACGTGATAGAAAGCTCTAAATCCTATTGAAACAAAGCTACAATGCCACCTATATACAACTATTGTTGCATTGTAAGCGGATTAGATATTGATCATTAATTACTTGCTTGTAACGGTAAGGGAAAAGTCTTGATTAAACCTCCACTGGGACTGAATGCATAGATCTTAAAGGATATACCGTTTTTTTAGAGTTACCTTCAGTGTCTTTGTCTTGCATCATATCGTGGGTAGAGTAGGTAGAGGTAGAGCGTTTATGCAGATTCTTACATACAAAAACATTCTATAGAACCCTCGACCTGTAAGAGCTCAAACCTTGTATTTTTTATGGGATAAGGGGTAAACGAGCAGACGGATCGCCTGATGGTAAACCATTACGTCCATGGACACCCACACCACCAGAGGAATTGTCAAGGCCAATAAGGCCTTATTTTTATTATCCTTATTTGTATCGAGAGCCAGTAACCTAACCAGCATTTAAAAAACAATTATGCTGAATGTGTGAGGAACTAGAATGTGTCAACAACTCAACCGAGTTGAAGAGGTTTTTACAAAAAATGCCTACCAAAGCACAATCTTTGTAAATTGGAACACAGAAACAAATACTTATTTTTTTTACGATGCAGAGGAAAATCTGCATATAAACTATTACGTGGAATTAGTTACCAAAAAACCAAATAGGTTAATTCGGAAATAGGCCAATTGGATTATTACATTGTAATAATGTAACTGAAAATCTTCCGCTAAACTAGAGATTGCCAGTTAAAACAACGCAAACGGATATACATAAAACATCAGAGATACCGCGGATTTAAATTCAATTTACTGCAACTGCGACTGAAGGCACTCTATGTGCTACTTATTTCCAGGTTAGAAATGCATTCGCTGTTGAAACTTTAGATAAATCTGTCTTATTATCTACCTGCCTTATTTGCTTTGATAAGAGTTGACTGTAAAAGAACGAAAGTTGCTAACATAGCTCAAAGGATTCGCAAGTTTATATTTGGTGGTTGTGGGTGGGGCACATAGCCGAGCTGATGACCGCTAAGGCAGAAAGGGTCTCAAGTGGAGAAGACGAACCAGAAAAAAAACACAGTTAGGGACAACCCCAAACGAGATGAACTGGCGGTCAAGCGTAAGCCTATTACGATTAATTAAAATCTGGTAATTGTCGTTGGGAATGACGATTTTTTTGCCATTATCTGCAAAAAAACGGCTTCACTTCTGCGAAGAATAAGAGGCAGTCCCAACAGCATTCTGAGTGCTATAGTGGCAGACACTTCCTTGGCTATACTAAAGCAGTTTGTGCGAAGACTGATCGCTTAGATGTTTGTCGTGTGGTCTTCGCAATATATAAATAAGATCACATTTATTACTAACATAAGTATTAAATATGATCTGTGTTCTGTGTTCTGTGTTCTGTCTGTTACTAACAAAAATTATGGATCTTTAAGTTATCCGAAATAAAATTATTTATTTATTTATTATTAGATACAAGCTGCAACCGGTCTCTATAGGTGATGCCTTTATTCAGCAGAAGACCTCTTTTGGCTGATATGGTGATGATGAGATTAAATTTTAAAGCCTATATGTAAAGAAGAAGTAAAGAAGGACTTCCAACTAAAGCAAGAGTAACATACATAAAACATGTGCGGGGCGAAGCCGGACGTCCGCTCTCACGGAGACTTTAAATCCGATTAGCGTACTACCCACATTCTGTCCCAGTATCTGGAACATGCTAGTGGCATTGATTGTTTATTCCTTTTACCGGATTTTGTACAATGTTGTTTAGTTAACTGGGTTAATTTTATTTGTAGGGTAGCTGGAGATTTATACTCGAAACGGACGGTCAAAGTAAAATTTGAATCTGAAATGTATTTGAACTGCTTCCTTAATATAGTGGTCCTTAGCATGACTACTGCATATGAGTGTTATGGAGTTTTTCTATTAAGGGTATTACATTGCCCAATGACCTTGAGGATTTAGTCTTTGTGCTAGTATCTGTTAGTCATAGACATTGCGGGGGTGCTTCACGCGGGGTGCTAGTGAGGTTTCAGGTATCTCTTTATTATTTAAAAATATTCAAAGAAATAAGAAAATAAAAACAATACAAATTGTTAATTACGTCATTAAAATTTGTTGGTATAAAATTCATGACTAACTATTGGGTAAGCCGTTAAAGAGAAAATTAGGTTAAAAAAGGCCTATTTTCTTCAATTATTATCCAAAATTGGGACAAACTTCTAATAATTTTAAATAATACAATTTGTTTGTGATGACCTTAAGTAAAACATATATTTTTTATATGGCAAACGCACATAAGGATTCCACTGGAAACTTCTTTAAAGCTAGGGTGTTTTTTGGATTTTATCGATGTAATGCCCTTAAATTCTCAGTAGCAGCTCGGAGAGTGGATTTGTACTTAAAAATACCGGTGAACAGTGGGTGTACATTAGTAAACCTCTGCCTAATCCTTCAGAGAATATAGGCGTTATGTTATATTTAAATATTAAAGAAGATAAAAAATGGAAATGAAATGATGCATGATTCAAAAATATAGAAATATCAAAGGAATTATTTTACGAAGAAAAAGTCAGGAATCAATACTAATTACGCCAGCGTCCCAGATTCTTATACTTTATACAATATGTGGGTAGTTACACATCGCGGCTAATCCTATTTAGTCTCGGAGAGCGACCGGATGTGAGCTATCTCACGTGTTTCATAATTTACTTAAGAATTTCATTTTAATATCGTTGTCGGCGGTGAGGATTTTACATGTTTTTTTCGCTATAGTGCTACTTACGTAATACTAGGGGTGGGCGATTATGAATGATTTGTATAATCGAATTACTTTGTATTACTTGTATTTTTTGATTAATCGATTATGAAATTAGTAACTAATATATTTTCATAATAGAATGACGTTACTAATTAGTATACTAATCCTGTTGAAAAAAAGACCAGAGCCTCGAGGGTCGCTCCGGGGGGGAGGGAGGACAAACATTATTACCTAAGAGGCTGAAACTGTATATTTGTATTCAAGAAAATAATTGTATGTAGTAGTATTATATGAATATGATACCATATGACAGAATATTTTATCATCATAAAAAGAATTACATATACTTATTCCATTATTTATTTGTGTACCAAAATCCAACACTCACCATAAAAACAATATTCTTAAAGTGATATTGAATACTCTGCTCTGCATCGACTTGCGACCGCGACTGCTAACTAAATTAGTAATTACTAATCTATATAATCGAGATATCTCGAGACATCTTCATAATTGAATGATTTCATTCGTATATCATATAATCGCCCACCGCTACGTAATACTGCATATATAATATATAAACTAGATTTTTGCCCGCGACTTCGTCCGCATGGAATAGTTACTTTGTTCCATATGAACATTCATCCCCTATTTCACCCCTACATAGGCCGAAATTTATCAAAATCCTTTAATTCTGAGGGGATGCCTACGTCATAATAGCTATATGCATGCAAAGTCTCGGCCCGATCGGTTTAAAATCGACAAAGTTTCATACAAACTTTCATCCCCTATTTTATCCCCTTGGGGGTAGAATTTATCAAAATCCTTCTTAGCGGATGCCTACGTCATAACATCAACCTGTATGCCAAATTTCAGCCCGATCCCTCCAGTGGTTTGGGCTGTGCGTTGATAGATCACTATCACTATAGTTTTATATATATTTAGATTATAATGTATAAACATAATAGACAATTAACATTTTAGACATTGATATATTCAAAACTACTTTTTACGGATAATTAACAATAATTAATAAAAATATAAGGTCCTAACACCTCAGTCTACCCGTGACCATGGATGCTATAAAGGATCTGTAACGTCGGGAATTAAATAATATCAATATCGATAAAATAAACAAAATAATCATATCTGGCGAACTGTGTACATTAGTACGCATTTGCCTAACCCTTCGGGGAGTACAGGCGTGATGGTATGTTATGTTATGTTATGTTATCGATAAAATCTGTAAAAAGTAGATATAGTTTTAATTCAATAATAGCTTTATGTTATAACTAGCTTCTGCCCGCGAGTTTGTCTGCGTGGACTTCAGGATTGGGTCCAACCTGGATAGAAAGTAGCCTATGTGTTATTCCAGGCTATGCTATATCTGTGTGCCAAATTTCATCCAAATCCGTTCAACCGTTCTGGCGTGAAAGCGTAACAAACATCCATACATCCATACTCACAAACTTTCACGTTTGTGTATGTGAGAATTTGTGTTTGTAAAAGCACCCGCAATACAGGAGAAAATCCTAGTGTGGGGCAACGTTAAAAAAAAATAGTGAGGATTAGCCTCTGACCTTCTGATCATATATTTTTTTCTTTTTACAGGTATGTCCATCTGATTGCTAAAATACGATCAACGTCAGTAAGTGGAAAACGTGATAGAATTTAAGTATTACTAAAGCCATTTTTTCCAAGGTTCCACCACACAGCATTTTCTGTCGAGGAATATGTTTGTTTATGAAGAGCATAGCCAGGGATTCATTCAATTGCAGAAGTTGGAACCCCCCCGCCATGCCTACAGTCATGGGTTTACCTAAAATAATGCCTATAATCATTATCAAGATGAAACAAGTCGAGTCTGACACGTGTAGGTATTTAAAAACTGTTTGATTTCTCGCATAGCGTAGCCAAATTTGCAACAATCAACTTTACCGAAATCTTATATCTAGTCCATAATCTTTAATTACTGCAGATGCTCTAGTACGATAGTTATTAATACCGCAATATATTAAATTAAGATTCACGTGTTATCTCTAATTCTATTCAGTCGGCTTAATCAAAGTACGAATTTTCCTTTATTACCTTTACAACAAACGTTAAGAATACTAGAATACTTGCTTCGCATTTCACAATCCGACACTCCACAGTACTGTAGTATGAAATTTTCATGAAAGCAATTCTACAATAAGGGCTCGAACACACACGACAATTGAATTGTTTTGAATTGTGTCGATGTTTCTTCGCAATTTGACGTTTGACGTTCTAGTACGGTATTTAAATTGTGCTATTTTTGATACGAAGTTTGCTTTTTTTGCTTATATGATGATTTTGATCAAAATTTCGTGTTTCAATTTCTTTGATGCTAGTTGAGAGTTGAAACGAGCAGGAGGGCTTGTAGAATATAGTCGATGCTACAAAATGTCCAAAATAACTACTGACAATCATACTTAACAGATCAATCAGGTCTAGGCTAAGATCAGTAGCACTTCGATTGGTTTTTTTATGGGATAGGAGGGCAAACGAGTAGACGGATCACCTGATGGTAAGCGATTACCACCGTCCATGGACACCCGCAATACCGTAGGACTCACAAGTGCATTGCCGACCTTTAAAAAGTGGATTGGGCCTCCGGTAACCTCACTCGATCGGCGAAACACAACGTAAGCGTTGTTTGTGGCCGGTTTTCTGTGAGGCCGTGGTATCACTCCGGTCGAGCCGGCCCATTCGTGCCGAAGCATGGCTTTCCCACGTAAAAAAATATCCACCTATCTACTTTATACTATCTTCTATAGGACAGAAATTAATGACATTGTAATCAATAATTATTTAATGACTTGTGGACTTGCCGGTTTTTCTCCTACCAGCATTATTTGTTAATTAGAGATGCTTAATAAAATTCAAAAGTAGCTGTAAATTCAAAAGTGTGTTAACGGTCTGATTGAAAAAATAGTTTGACTTTCGATCATCTTTCGAATTCTTCCATAAAGCGAATTCGCCGTTGATCACTACTAAACGTATCGTGTGTTGCAGCCCTAACGTACCGCTGGCTTCAGTGGAAAACTGAAACAGATAACACTCCATCTGCAACGTCTTAAGTTTCTAATTAAATTTGCATCAAGCTGTTATCTCGGTGCATATCTTGTGCATTCGCGTCAGAATTTATTCCTTACACAATAGGGCTCTTTTTCCTTTGTTTGTCTACGTTTTGTTGTTGTTGAGCAGTTAGGGTGGGGTGTTATGGAAGTGCTTTAGCGGAATTAATTTATTAATATTTTAGTTGATTTTGATTGAGATGAAAGTGTTATGTTTTGGTTTCCACGAGGGAATTAATGGGATTTTGTTTTCTACGTTACTCTACAATTTATGGAATTTCCTTATGTATGGTATAATATGAAGTCTTACCTACGAAAATCTAAACCTATATGTATATAGGGCGGTCATTTAGTTATCTGTACCCGGTAAAGGAGTAATTCTACTCATGGTACTCAAGAACTTCTCATACGCCGATTGCAGTATCACTTAACATCAGGTGAACTGGCGGTCAAGCGTAAATCTATCACGAATAAATATATCTTTGCATACAAAAGACAGACCACATTTAGAAAGAAGAACGTATTGCAAATATAAAAAAAATATTTTTAAATGAAATGAAATGATATGAAATGACATTTATTTACTGTAAATAGATCTTTTATAGACACTTTTACAAGTCAAAGTTTTAATTTTTTTAGACTAGATGGCGCTTGCTTTTTTTGTGCGGAAATTGGTTAGGCACTACTTATTTTAACGATAAAGAAAGTTTTTGGTTACCATCCCACAACAAACCCTCGTGGTTTAAAAGATTAACCATATACTGGTTTCTGACACTTACGCGAATATTAGACATTGATATAAAACTACTTTTTACGGATTTTATCGCGTTGTATTGATATTATTTGATTCCCGACGTTTCGGATCCTTTACAGCATCCATAGTCACGGGTAGACTAAGTTGTTGGACGTCTTAATGTTACAATTACTAACAGCTACCTTACATTTTTGTTAATTATTGGCGATCCGATTCACACAGAACGAGCTCACCGTATCCTTCGGTCTTGCAGTTTTGGGCTTGGATTTTGATTTTATGGAATCTATAATCGCCAATAATTAACAAAAATGTAAGGTAGCTGTTAGTAATTGTAACATTAAGACGTCCAACAACTTAGTCTACCCGTGACCATGGATGCTGTAAAGGATCCGAAACGTCGGGAATCAAATAATATCAATACAACGCGATAAAATCCGTAAAAAGTAGTTTTATTTCAAGATTAACCATATATTGTCCAGGGGTTAAAATATAGGCCGAATTGTCATTTAGGGCTATATTTTTTAATTTTTATGTTACACTGTTTTTACAAAAGCCAAGATTCCTTTAAGAATGAGCATATTTATTAACTAATTGAAATGTCACCCTGTATATTTCGACCTCGCTTCCGCTCTCGCTGTGCCCACAAATTATGTAAGATAGCGGATCTAACAAAGTTTATTTAACTTGATTTCAGTTTTCGAGTTATCACTAAAGAGATGACAAAGAATTGCTGTGCATTTAAGTTGCTTTTATATTTATTATTACACGTATTTCTATGAATTTTTCAGTAAGTAGCAGCTCTAAGTTTGGATGTCTAAATGATTAAAATTATTAAATGATATTTTATTTCTGTAAATAGATCTTTTAAGGACACTTTTACAAGTCAATTTTTTTTTAAACTAGATGACACCGGCATTTCCTAACTGACGACCGCTGAGAAGAAACACCGAAACAAACTCAGAGAATCATGGTCTCTTTTAAAGTTCAGACATAATACTTAGAAGCAAATATGTGAGTGCCAATGTAAGACAATGTCTGAAATGGCCTTTAGAAGAAAGAGCCATTGCGGCTTTAAGTAGACCAGTCCCATCTGACGGCACGCATGCATCAGTCATTGGATAGCTCGAGCATAATCTAGGGAGCTAAAAAACCCGTCGCACGACGATACCAGATCAGTGGAACATTTGCGTAGGCCAGTTAAAAATCTCAAAGCCACCAGACCGCTTAAATCTGTGTATATCTAATTATCTAGCTTACAAAATACTCACATTTACATTTGGGCTGCCCGGTTAATGGCAATCGGCTCGCCGTCAATCGACATGTGACGTAATAAATGCACATAGGTATTATATTGTCCCACTGCTGGCACGGGTCTCCTCAGAATGAGACGGGGTAGGTTACAGTGCACCATACTGGCCTAGTGCAGGTTGCCAGACTTCACACGCCGTCGAGAAAATCGCTCAGGCATGCAGGTTTCCTCACGATGTTTTCTTTCATCGTTTAAGAGCAAGATATATACGTGGGAGAGCCATGCTTCGGCACGAATGGGCCGGCTCGACAGGAGTGATACCACGGCCTCACAGAAAACCGGCGTCAAACAACGCTTACGTTGTGTTTCGCCGAGTGAGTGCAGGTTACCGGATGCCCAATCCCCTTTTAAAAGGTCGGCAACGCACTTGTGACTCCTCTGGTGTTGCGGGTGTCCATGGGCGGCGGTAATCGCTTACACTCAGGCGATCCGTCTGCTCGTTTGCCCTCCTATCCCATAAAAAAAAACTATTTTACGCACATTACTTGGAAAAATCAGAGGTGCCTTTGACTTGGCTGCTCAATAGTCATATCACTCAGCTATCACTGCTTACCGCCACCAGCGAAAATCGTCAAATAAAAAAACATGCGGGGCAGTCTTTGGAGACTGCCGATAGAAGTGAAAACTAAGTAACTTAAGTGAATTGTATTGTCGATAAGTAGGAAGCGTGCGGTGACAATAACGCGAGTTTCACGCTTTTTGTTCACCCAAAAAGTACACATATATACACAGTATACATATAGCTCATGGAAAGCGTTCGGTGACGATGACGCGAGTTCCATGATTTTTTTTCACCCAAAAAGTGCTCAACGCGCCGAAAGAAGTTTTCACTTCAAAAAAAGCCTTTATTTCCTTATTACTTAGATCTGTATTTGGAATCGCACTTACCCTGGATCTCGTTCGCAACAGCTTGGCCATATATCCAATATCGCCAAATTGAAACGTACAGTGCGTCCACATTGTATTTCATGGCAACCGCTCTCTCTAATTCAGGGTTGCGGTCACTTGCTTACATTATTTACAGAGATAATGTGGTGAGGAATATATACTGTGATTTTGTGAGCATAAATTCCCATATCTACATTACCTCTATTTGTGTGGATAACGTAATAATTTTTTTTTATTGTAATTAAATGTCAAACAAGCATAAGGGCCGCCTGATAGTCAGCGGCAACTGCAGCCTACAACACTAGCAACACTGGTAGTATCACTAGCACGTTGACATCTTAAGACCTCAGTTATCAAGTCTCATAAACCCAGCAATTTCACTGATTAGATCGTCATTTAGTACTATTAATCTAAATCATTGAATTGTAAAAGTGTTTTAGAAAGAGGATGTATAAGTCAAGCTACAGATTTTTTTATTTACCACGGAATCCAACCTCTGATTATATACGTCAGCAACGGGAACATAAGAAAGCTTCTAATAAACGAATACATCTTTTAAACAACGCCAACAAAATATTTCAAAGAAAGTAAAGAACAACAATTGGCGACAACTAAGCGGCGGTAGATTAATGGCTATGGCGTCGGACTTGCGATCATGTGGTTGCCGGTTCGAACCCACCCGACGTGAACCCACTCGTAACACAAGCATTTTAGCTTAGCACGAGGGGTTAACAAGAATACTAGTAATGTGCCACCCACATCGGTAATCTTTTTTTTTTTAATTGTTTTTAATTTTCTACTGATTTACCAAGTTAGCCACGGATTTTACAATTCACCAACATTTTACGTTTTTAATTAAAGGAATTTTTAATTATTTATGATAGAAATTTAAATATTTTTTAGGTTAGAAGTGTGAGCATACGATGCCAGAACCGAACTGTAGCCGTTGTGTAGATGCTATAAAATAACAACCATTCTATTGTATTTACAGTAGCTTACATCACTACATAGTATAAAACAAAGTCGTTGCCGCTGTCTGTCCGTCCCTATGTATGCTAAAATCTTTAAAACTACGCAACGGATTTTGAAGCGGTTTTTTTTATAGATAGAGTGATTCAAGAGGAAGGTTATATGCTATTTAACATTACGCTACGACTCTTATGAATGGGGCAACGCGGGTGAAACCGCGGGCGGGTTGCTCATCGATGATAAATAATAGCTAAGATAGTATTTTTGAGATGCACATTGGTAGTGACTGACCTAATAATTGAGAGGACACTGTAGTTCTTTAGAGGAGAATAATGCTAGTAAATAGAAGTCGTGTTAATTACAACCCTTTTTGAAATATATTGTACTAGAAATAAAGTGAAAAATGGATCAATAAGTAAAAAAAAAATCGACAATATGTATATCCCAACATCGGCTTTTGCATTAATAATCAGGTTGTTAAGTGCAGGTTCTTTTCTATGAGTACTTTTCCAAATCTAGTTCTAGTTTAGTTAAGTTTTAAGCGAGGAGCTACAGCCGGTGTTAGGGACGACCAAATTAAAACAAATGGCTCTGAGCTAGCGAGTTTACTGTGCGGTCTGATCCAACCCCTAATAGTTGTGTGGACCATGAATTAAGTGGTTTTAGAGATTATCCGTATTTTCAGAATAATTTATAAAACATTAAACTAAAACTGCCTCATTAACCTAGTGGTCCTGAGCGCGACTTGAATTTCTATGAAATTCTCAGTAGTAGCTTGGAATTTGTGCCCGGTTAGTACACTTCTACCGTCCCTTGGTGGAATACAGACATGCTATAATATATATAATACGATGATGGTAGGTATATCATATTTATTAAACGAAATAGGAGGAAGGTACTTTTTTGTCGTCCGGCGAAATATTTTAATCAGTAAACTCTATAATCCCAATAATTAACTTCACTTTTAAAATCAGTTATTTTTCTGAGTCTAAATTAACTATATTCGGGCAAACTAACCAACATTGTCAATTATGCCTTTCTGTGAAATCGTCGTAATCCTCTAGTCTCGCATGGCTTGTTTTTAATAAATGTCTGAGTATTCCTCAATTCTTGGTCACCCGACTATTGTAATACTTATATCGTGGTGGGTCGCATCCCACGCTTAGTTTATTGGTTCGATTAACGACCGAAGTCAGATGGATAGGAAAGTCGGGCTTTTAAAAAAATTGGCAGTAATAGCTAATTGGTTGAAACGCACTCAACCTCTGACGTAACATTTCATGCGACAGTAAGTAATTAATCAGAAACAACAATCTGCAATATTGATGGTTACCCTTCAATTAGTTCAGAGGTGAATTACTTTTTAAACATTAATATTTTTAATATTTTCTATTGTCTTGAGTGTGTTTAGAAACCAAAATTTTCACACACACAAAGACTCGTGCACGAAAACTACATATATAAAGTACATAACAACATATTACCACAACTGTATTCCCCTAAGGGTTAGGCAGAGGCGTACTAATATACACCCACTCAATGGCAATAGACTCACCCCAAGTGAGTCCGGCCACAAATCCCAAACTCCGAGCTGCTACTGATAATTTCTTAGAAATACCCAATAAAATGCTCGACCTGGGAATTAACCTAGGACCTCTAGCGTAGTAGTCGCGCTCAGGACAACTAGGCTAATGAGGCAGTCAAAAAAATGTTTTTTTTAAAGTAAAATGACTCCCTACTACCGTAACATCTGTCTAACTGCATGAAACTTAGTGCATTACGTAGAAAATAGGGTATATTCTTCTATTATCCTAGCACAATATTTGCCAGACTACCCTCTAAAGTCTGAACTAATGTGTGTTATTAAAGTGAGACCACAATGTTCTGTGGCCAGTCTCCAGTAACTGCGACGTTCCAGTGGTTTATTGTAAAGATTACGAGTACAGCGAGCGATGTCGAAAGCACACATAAAGGTTCCTGCCCACTGCACGCGGTTCATTACATTGTCCGATTGCTGGGAACGGTTCTTCTCTCAGAATGAGAGGGATTAGGCTATAGTCCACAAGGCTGGCTTAGTGCGAGTGTGTAGACTTGACACACCGTCGATAAAATCTTTCAGGTATCTTTCAGGTTTCCTCACGATGTTTTCTGTCATCTTTTAAGCGCAAGATGATTAACTATAAATACGCACATGACTTCGAAAAGTCAAAGGTGCGTGCCTTGAATTCGAACTCGAGAGCTTTAACTTGGCTGTCCAATGGCCATTTCACTAGGCTATCACTGCACATAACTTATAAGAATAAATAAATATATTTACATCGACATGATGCACAGAAATTAAAAATGGCAGGAAAAATTCGAACGCTGGCAGGATTCGACCCTGCGTCTTCTGGTTTGATACACCACACGCTATGACCACTAAGCAACCGCGAGTCCCACCCGCCAGATTGAAACGTTTAGAAACAACGGAAAAATAACCGACAATCAGTCTAGTGGAGGTTCTCCGTAATAAATTGTTTATTTCTCCTTTCAAACTCAGCTGACCCACAGACATCTTCATCAAAACCGACCCTTTGCCAGTGTTGCAATTTACTCTCAAAATTCTCCTTCTTAGAAGATTTTTTAATCACCGTGGGGCATGTCATTTGTTTTTGTCGAAAAGGGAAAGGCTCTTTTTGTCAAAAGCAATTAATCACATTTTTTTCCAAAATTGTTTTTTTTAATCTTGTTTTTGCTGTTTCCGCAAATGGTCTAAAGTAAACGTTTGTAGAATCACGACGTTGTCTCTCTGTCTTTAGTCAGGGACTACTTGAAACTGTAGATAAATTATCATATATTGAAAAAGGTTATTATAGTTAGAGGTTATCTTAACACGTCCGTTAGGCTTAAAGCTTAGTTTTGGGAATAATAGTTTAAACTTGGTGCACGGCAGTGCCCTCCGCCAAGACATTAAAAAGAACGTAGCACAGATCTGGTGTATTTGAAACCCTAAAAAAATACTTTAGGCTTAAACATTTTTTTATACAACTAAGGTGGCAAACTGGCATACGGCCCGCCTGATGGTAAGCGGTTATCGTAGCCTATGGACGCTTGCAACACCAGGGATATCACTCACGCGTTGCCGACCCTGTAAATTATGGAGGAATAGTTGGGCTGGCAGCATACGAGACATGCTGCGATACATCCTCTGAGCCTTTTCCCAACTATTTTGTGACACTTTTGACACATTGACATTGACACATTTTTACTAATCTAATTAGATGCGACTGAATTTCAGTATTTTACACGCTTAGACGATACATAATTTCATATTTTCAGAGTTTTTCTTTTCTGATATCGTCGACCATAGGTTCAATTAAGGTAAGGAACAACATACCAAAATATTATGTATTACCTTAATACCGTCGGCCGTAGGTTCAATGAAAGTTCCTAGACATGTGCCTAAACAGACGTCGCACAGGGGGGTTCTGGGGTGGTCTTTTATGAGGACACAGTACCTCCCTTCATGTGCTGATGGTGGCCACCGGGGTGGTCTTAATGGGTAAAAATCTCACACTCCCCGGTGTGATCTCCGAAGACCGGAAGTCTTTTGGAAGGTTACCCCCGAAAACAAAAAAGGTAATGAAGGTATTTTGGTATTTTGTTCCTTACCTTAATTGAACCTGCGGTCGACGATATCATGATGTGCAGTATCAAATGAAAGCTCAATAAAATAATATTGTTAAAATAGATAATATTGAATTAGAATATCTTATTTGCCCACCAAGAACAAACATCAAGAACTTTTAATACATTAACTCGGTAGCTTGAAAGAGTATTTTCTCAACCAAAACATCCCTTTAAATCTAGGGCTGTCACCACCATGGTTTGGTTCGACGTGCTATAATTAATATTCATCAGACAGTCTGAAAATATCCGCTTGAAAGTTTAATATCCGCCTACCATCCGATCAGACGGATTGTTTTTCAATCGCTCGTCGATTTTTATTTTTGACAACCCTTAATTAAAAAACGATGTTTTCCATAAAAAATACTATTTTTATGTACGATTTTGGACTGTGTTTGTACAGTCTATTAGGTTGAGAATGAAAGCGGTACCGCGAATTAAAAAGAGTAGCAACATTATAAAAATATTTCGACAAAAAATATATACTTAAATTAATTATATAAAAAATAATGTGTTTGCCTTGCAGGATAATAGGTACAAGCTAGATAGACAAACAGATATAAAAAATAATAGCCCACAGGTATCGGGAACAGTGACTAAGCTACCGGTGATCTGGGCTCTAGCGAGAGGAACCTCCCGATAATACTTGCCATGTTCAGGAGTAACGCTTTCTGCATCAACTAACCACCTAACGAGAGCCTCCTCGGATATGTCGAGGCTCTTGGATATTAGGCTCTTGACCACACGACTATTGACTATTAAATTCTCCTCCCCTCCCTTCCCAAGACAGCTCACCGTTCCCCCCTCAAACAGGACCGGAAAAGGCCAGGACTATATGGCATAAAAATTTGTTATAGATACCAAAATATAAGTAGGGCGAATATCAATTTTTATCACCACTATAATAAAATGACAATTTTTCCCGCAAGATGGCACTATTTTTACGACATTTTCACAATAAAATCGCATTTATCGCTATAGTTATAACGCTCATTATAGCGTACATTAGGTTTATTGGTAGATAAAGTTTTGACGTTGATGTCTCGTGAAGATTTTTCTGTCTGACCTGTAGATTTTTTGGCTATTAGATATTTTTTAATAATTTCTTGGCAATCACAAGCAATTCATACTAACATTTTAATGCGAATATAACTACCTTTTCACGCCCAAACCGCTGTACCAATTTTGATGAATTGTGGTATAGAGGTAGGTTGGACATTGGAGAAGAACATAGACTGTCTCGAAAACCACGGGTAAAAGCTAGTTTGAAATAAGAATAACATTCCCCACGTAATGCATGACGCGGCGTATCCTACAGAATCACAACCCTGCAATATTACACGATGTGAGGTCAAGCGATGCCACGTGACTTGCAAATTGCAAGTGATGACGAAACGATTTTGATACGAAGAAATTCTTGTGTTGTCATGTCGGCAAGGATGGAGATCTCTGTAGAATTGGAGATAGACATGGATATGATTGCTATTGTTTATTTATTTTCATTTAAGAGCCCGGCGGACTGAATTTTTCATGCAAACGTAATACCAAAATATATCGTAATTCTAACACAATTTAATAAAATTGTGTTATTATTCGGATTCAGATAATCTAGCACTGCCATTTCGTCTAAAATACTTCACTGGAAATAAATGTAAGCGAATGTAATTTTTGATGTCTTTGCCAAGTTTGGAATTATTTTCGGGTCGTTTATTTCCAATGAAGTAGTAGTAGACAATATGGTATTGTAGGTACCTAGGCTAATGGTATCCGAATCCGAATAATAACATTAATAACACAATTTGATAAAATATTGTTTGGATTACGAATGACTTTGAAGTCAAACCTCTGAGTTTTTGAAGACATGTGCGTATTAAATAGTTAATTATCACGCGCTTAGACGGTGAAGGAAAACATCGTGAGGAAACCTGCATGCCTGAGAGATTTTCTCGATGGCGTGTGAAGTCTGCCAACCCGCACTAGGCCAGCGTGGTGGACTATAGCCTAATCCCTCTCATTCTGAGAGGGGACCCGTGCCCAGCAGTAGGACAGTATAATGGGTTGATTATAAAAAATACGTATAGACGAACATATGGTAGTCAAAGGTGTACTAATGTACACCCAGTTCGTCAGTATGTTTAGGTCCAAATAATAGGGGGCGAGCCTATTGCCATTAACGGGGCACAAATCCATACTGCGAGCTGTTACTGAGAAATTCATATATAAACTTAATAACACTAGTCGCCTTATGAATCGAACCCTCTAGCTTACCAGGCGCGTTTGCGGCCACTGGACCAATGAAGCATATATTTTCAAGTGACAATCTAAACCTGCCGTCTGTCATGTAAAAAAATGTTATAATAACCTGTGTTTTTCCACGCACCTGTCCTCATTTCAACTTTAATCGAAAACTTTGTTACACAGCAAAATAATAAGTTTCAAATCTTGGAGTCTTCGTTGTCCGAAATAAAGAAACAAAATGATATCATAAACACATCTTTAACTGCTCTGTCTGATAGATACGATGATATTCAAAAAGAGTTAGATAGTTTGAAGCAGGAACGCAAAGAACAGTGTTTTTATATAAAGAGCCTAGAGGATAAAATAGAACACTTTGAAAAACAATCTTGTACGACAAAGCTAGAAATAAGAAATGTGCCTAAGCTACAAAACGAGTCAAAAGAAAACCTATTTAAGGCGGTCGTTAAAATTGGTGAAACATTGAACATTCCTTTGCAAACCAGTAATATAAGAGACATCTATCGGCCCTTCGTGAAATCGGATGTTGTTAAACCAATCGTAGTGGAATTCACCTCAATCTTAACAAAAGAATGTGTTATGAATAACATTAAAAAACTTACCCTGCAAGAAAAGAAAGATAAACTTAATACCTCTATTTTTGATCTAGAGGGCACTCAGAAACCAATATTTATCTCTGATTATCTTAGTCCAAAGGTAAGGCGACTATTCTTTTTAGCTCGAGATTTCGCAAGTACCCACAATTATGCATTCTGCTGGACATCATATGGAAAAGTTTACCTTAGGAAGAAAGAGGGAATGCAGCATATTCGCGTCGATGAGGAGGCAGATCTTACTAAGTTAAAGGAAAAAACAACCGAATGACTATCCTTCATTGTCAACCTCTTAAGTTTCGTAATATTCGTAACTATTCCTAATTCTTGTTTTATAATAATTATTAATTTGCATGTTAATCGTAAAATTGTTTTAAATATCTACTCTGGAAATGTTTATTGCCCATTGTATATACACTCCACACAAACACAAATTTACACGTTAATTTTATTCATTCACAAATCATATACTTTAATCTCATTTCCATTTACCAAATACATATATATATTAAATAACAGTAAACGTAAAAGTATAGAATTTATTTATTGGTATATCAATAACCACAGTGACTTTCTAATCTTATTTCAAGATGATCGCTTTATTTATATTGTTCTAGGGCCGATGAGTAGCTATTTTAGTCCAGTTCTACAAGGTACTACGTTATTTTCTTATATTAAAAATGATTGATTTTGCCTCCGAAATTGATAATATATCTATCTCCGAGTCTCGGTATTGTGACATCGAGGAATGTAGCAACTTAATAACAAGCCCTGCTAATTGTTTAACGGTATTAACTCAAAATATCCGGAGTATATCACGGAATATTGATGATTTTGTTACAATGTTGAGTATCTTAAAGTTTAATTGCGATATTATTATATTAACTGAGTGTTGGCTATCGTGCAATCCCATCGTGCCGAGATTGGATGGTTATGTTCATCACATTACTGAAAACTTCGTTAACCAAAACGACGGAGTTACAGTGTTTTGTAAATCGAATCTTGGTATTACTTACGAAGAGCCTACCTGTGAAGACTTTAATTGTCTTGTATTAAAGATTGATTCCGAAAGTGTAATTTTAGCCATTTACCGATCGCCTTCAAATGGAAATATTGTCAACTTCCTCCAATCTTTAAACAACATTTTAGATAAGTTAGGAAGTTTTAAAAACATTTCCATTATTGGAGATATTAATATTAATCTGAATCTTTGTGCATTTCATGGGCTCTTACCAGCACACACTCTCCCAACTAGACAAAATAAATCATGCATTGACCATGTTATGCTAAAAACCCAAAAATCTGCTCTCACACTGGTGTTAAACTCTACTATTACAGACCACCAAGCAGTTCTACTCTGCCTGCATCTTAAACATAAGAGAACCTTTACTTATATATCTATGAACCGGTTGGACAATAAAGGTTTAGCCTCAGATCTCACAAAAACCGATTTTGCACCTATCTATAAGTCAACCGATGCAAATTCCGCTATGGATTACTTCTCAAAGTCAATTCAAAGGGCTATATTACTAAACACAGTTGTACTAAAATATCCAAGACGTCATAAAATTATAAAGCCATGGATTACTCCGGGGCTGTTAAGGTGTATTCGACATAGAGACAAGCTTCATAAAAAAATGCGACAATCACCTAATAATGAGACAATTAAAATTATTTACTCCAGGTATAGAAACCATTGCAATAACCTATTAAAAAAGGTCAAAAGAATGTATGATAGAGACCTATTAACAAAAGCGGGAAATAACAATAAAAAAATATGGGAAGCGATCAAAACAATAACGAATACAACTAAATTGAAACATAGCGCTACAGAATTATTAAATCCATCAAATACAAAAGAGTCTGTAGAGGAAGTGAACGTTTTTTTCGCATCAATTGGCAAAAACCTGGCTGATAATACTCAGCCCTGCTTAAACCCTGACCATAGTCATTTTAATAAAGCGCCCTCACAATTCGTTTCCAATTCCTTTGTTTTGCTAGAAACCGATTTTTCTGAAGTGGAACGTTTAATATTGAACTTGAAAGATGTGTGTTCCGTTGGTTGGGATTCTGTACCAAATAAGTTCCTTAAGGATAACAGACACATTTTAATCCGTCCTTTAACGTATATTTTTAACCTCTGTTTAACTAAAGGTCAATTTCCTTCAGTGTTAAAGAAATCAGTAGTAAACCCAATTTATAAGTCGGGTGATAGAGACCGTATCACTAATTATAGACCCATCTCCTTATTACCCTCAATCTCCAAGCTTCTGGAACGTATAATAAATAGTAGACTGATTCATTACTTGGAATCAAATAATCTCTTAGCCAATAACCAATTTGGTTTTAGAACAGGTAAGTCTACTAGTGATGCAGTCCACGAGCTCCAAGATTATGTGGTAAAGAATATCGATACAGGTAAAAAGACTATTGGTATTTTCCTTGATCTAGCCAAGGCATTTGATACGGTCTCTACGCCTTTGCTAATTAAAAAATTAGAATGCCTCGGAATAAGAGGAAATCAACTAGAACTTTTAAAGGACTATCTCGTTAATCGCTTTCAGTGCGTAAAGATTAATGACAGTATCAGCAGCGACCTGCCAATTACTTACGGAGTGCCGCAGGGGAGCATTTTGGGACCGACACTCTTTCTCGTATACTTGAACGACCTCTGTAAACTAGACCTTTCAGGTAGTGGTAAAATTATATCATATGCAGACGATACAGTTCTGTTGTTCTCTGCGGATACTTGGGATAAAGTATTTAGAGAGGCGCAGGATGGATTTAATGTTGTTACTCACTGGCTGCAAAATAACTCCCTGACTCTTAACTCGGATAAAACGCAATACATGATATTCTCGATGCGCACTCAAAACAATCAGCTTCCTAGTACACTCTCGATTACAGCACATAACTGTTGTAATAGCTTAGTATGCTCTTGCCCAACGCTAATAAAGACAGCGTCAATTAAATATCTTGGAATTATTCTGGACTGTAACCTCTCCTTCAGAGACCATATTCACCTGCTTACATCTAGGACAAGAAAAATGATCTATGTTTTCAAGAACCTTAGACATGTTGCCCCCCCAAAATTAGTGAAGCAAATATACTTAGCTCTCGTACAGTCTTTTCTACAATATTGTATCACCATTTGGGGAGGTGCACATAAAACTATATTAAAACCCTTAGAAATAGCCCAGAGGGCTGTTCTAAAAGTTAGTACTTTTCGTCCTTATTTGTACCCAACCCATCTTGTTTACCAGTCATGTGAGGTCCTGACAGTTCGCCAATTGTTTGTATTTTTTGTGGTTATGAAGCAACACTCTTTACTACAATTTTCCAAGGATGGTCTGGCTGGACGACGAAATGTTATTAGTAATAATGACCGACCTTGTTTTAGACATGCTTACGTAAACAAATACTTCTGCTTCTTGGGACCGTACTTATATAATAAGATTAATAACGCATTGGAAATATACCCGGTAAATAAAAAAATATGTAAAAATAATCTCTTTAGTTATATTAGTAAACTTACATATGAAGAGACAGAAAACTTATTAAAAATATTAAAATAGTAATTCTCCTCACACTCACCCTCTCACACTCTTTCATACACTTTCACACTACTCACCGAGAGGTAAACACTCCACATACCCTATTGCTTTTTGATTTATTTTATCGTTCTCTTTTTTATTTAATTTTGTCTTTCTCTGTGTAATGAACAAATGAAATACCGCCTAATATTCATGTCTATATAAGCTAGTAATGTAATGGTCACTATAAGGAAGAGCGCTGATGTCTGAGATACAGATATTTTTATCTAGTTCAGACACAGATGCCTTCAATATAAAACTAAGAAAATTGAATTTGTCCTCCTATGAATGTAACGTTTGTTCTGTTTATGTGTCAAATAAATAATTTTATTATATAATTTATTATTATTATAATCACAACACAACATTACTTTTACTCCCACTGGCTCTGAAACTTTGCGACGCACAGCCCCCCGGTGAAGTCACATTCATATCTCGTCCCTCGTGACGTCACAACATGGCTACCAACGCCGCCATTTTATATTTATGTCAGCAATTTGACGTTAAATTGACGGTGTGTATGATCAGTCTTGTATATTATTTGTTTGTGATTTTGAATCTGATCTAGTTTATATTAAACTGCTCTTAATAAAGAAAGCTTTGGAAACTCGACTTAACACTTTTTGAAGTATGCGAAAGTTAAGGTTTTATTTTAATCTCTAGAAAGTTATTATCTTGAAACTCGTGGTTTAAGTTTTTAAATTAAGTGAGTTATTTAATTAAGCGTAAGTTTTTTACTTGCGGTATAACTTAAGTGATACTCTTTTGATGGTTTATTTTTATGAGGTTTATTCTTAACCATTTATCAACAGAGTAACGATTGTTTTTATATGTCTGAGCCAAATGAAATTTAACTTTGCAGATAATTATTTTAAGGCTTGGTTTGACTTCAGGATCGATAAAAATTTCAATTGGGCAATGCATGTATCGGATGTTTGTAGTAGGTTGAGATCGGTGTTAGGCAAATTTTATCAGCTAGAAAGAATACTAAATATACATACTAAAAGAGTTGTATACTATGCCCTCGCAGACTCTCTGATCAACTATGGACTAATTGTATACGGACGAACATTTATATCATATTTAAATGACATAAGAAACCTGCAAATAAGACTGTTAAAGTACCTAGTTAGTAAGAAAGAGAAAAGTATATGCAATAAAGACTACGATAGATTATTACCTATATGTAAAATTCTTCCAGTAGAAAAAAAAGTTGAATATTTAATAGGTCTAGAATACTACTATAGTGATCAGTATAAAGATGCTGTCGAGAATAAATATAACACTAGAAGGGCTAGAGAACAAAGACTGAATAAACCAAAAGTAACTAATTATTATGGAGAAAGGACAAATAAGTTTATGGTACCAAAAGTATTTAATGATTTAGACATATTAAGACAAAACCCTAAAATAAATATTGGTAGCTTAAAGAAAAAACTCAAGAATACTTTGTTAGATGGCAGTTGTAATAGATAAAAGTAGTACCTAGATAGACAAAAAAAAAAAAGTCACGTAATGCTTAATATATTTATGTACCCTTTGATACTATTATTGTTTAATAAGTACTGTTGTTTGCTTTTGTTAATTTAGTGTAAGGTTTTGTTATAAAAATAAGAGCGCATCTCGCCGTTAAACCATTACGTTTGGCGAGTATACCATGTAATGTAGTAATTTAAGTTTGTAATTTTAAAGCAAATAAAAAAAAAAAACTTACAAACTCACAGCTTACGCGAGCCTATTGCCATTAACCGGGCACGAATTCAAATAAAGAGCTGCTTCTCGGAATTTTAAATAGCATTTCCAATAACCCTGAGCGACCTGGTAATCCAGGCCCTGACTCTCAGCAGGCAGGCAGAAATCCGTTGTATAATAGGGACATTATATAATTATAAATTATATTATTAGGACATTCTTACCACCTGTTTATACATACATTATGGATTGCAATAAATATATGAATATGAATACGACATCTATATTTACTTATATATTTTACTGCTTTTATAAAAACATAAAATAGGTATCTCATACATTATTTTCATTATATATTTTTTTTAAACCTTCTCTTCAGAATTAATACTTAAGTTTGAGAACACTTATCATTTTTATTGACAGAGGAAACTTGCATTAAGCGATTGACGTTCCGGTTGAGATCGGGGATTATCATATATTATTACTTATCCACTAAAATTACCCTGGTCACATCAGCACACAAACGGGGCAGGGGAAAGAAAGAAAGAAAAAGAGTTTATTGACACAGTCACGGACACTGCACACATAGCATAAAAAAAACGAATAGGGGGATCTTGTCCCCTTAAAAAACTACCCCAGATCTCCCATTGCAACAACAATATCTATTTTAATAATATTAAATCGCCACAATGTAATTCTCTCGCCAATGGTGCTAATTTATTCAGAATATTAAAATGTATTTATCATACGGATTTCACGCTACGTTTCCTGACAAATTTCCCTTCTTATTAGACTTTCTTATTGGAAATATTTTTATGCAGAATAACCTTATTATGAATGGTAATAGCCGTGGATTGATTGGCGTTTTATGAAAAAGAATTTGTGTAATGGCATGGTGATTTTAGACAGGACGCTATTACATTCTTTAATTTGAATCGTAAAATGTTATCTCAGTTTTTTTATTTATGAGAACGCTGGGGTGAGTTTGGTCGGACATAGAACACATTTGGGAGAGAGCTCTGTCCAGCAGTGTGAATATGAATTATAAAAAAACAACTATTTGATAGGAATCAATTGAATCCAATTTTTTTTTATGTGATAGGAGGGCAAACGAGCAGACGGATCACCTGATGGTAAGCGATTACCGCCGCCCATGGACACCCGCAACACCAGAGGAGTCACGAGTGCGTTGCCGACCTTTTAAAAGGGGATTGGCCCTCCGGTAACCCCACTCACTCGGTGAAACACAACGTAAGCGTTATTTGACGCCGGTTTTCTGTGAGGCCGTGGTATCACTCCGGTCGAGCCGGCCCATTCGTGCCGAAGCATGGCTCTCCCACGTGAAAAAATGCGGTAATGCAGCGATAAAAGTCTATAAACTGTATAATAGGCTTTTTTTAAACCCGAACCCAGAATAACTACTTGTAAGCTCTCAGGTCATACAAATATTTCGGGGATCAAATTCTTAACCCATGTCGCAAAAGCCGATCTCTCTAACTAACGCTACGGCAAAAGTGCCATAAAATTTTAAATGTATAAACGGCTTATATAAACATAAAATCAAATTTAAAATCTAAAACACCCCACAGCATCAAGGCAAGATTACCATCTTTTTGCACTGTCATAGAAGTAACAGGATACCAAATTTCAAGTCGATCAGACCTGTGGAAGTTGCTCACATCCCTTCATGAACCAGAAAAGAGCTGATAATCTTCAAACGACTGGTCAGATTTTCTTAAATCATAGCTAAGAACACTCTCGATCAAGTAACCTTTCAAACAAAAAAAATGAGTCCAAATCGGTCCATTCTTTTGGGCGCTACGATACAACAAACACACAGATACACAGACATATAGATAGACACTACAACCTTGTAACAACCCACTTTTTCGTCGGGGGTTAAAAATCTATATTATTTCTCAAATAAATGTAATCATACTAGTAATAAATCGGTCTTGAGTCTAGTTAAACAGAGCTTAAGGCATTTGTCAGTTTTGTCACCAACTCGCACGCTAGTCAGTTAGTCCCGTTGTGGGCGAGTGACTGGCGCAAGTTTTTACACTAGTTGCAATAAATTCGCTCGCTCAGCTCAATTGTGATTGATTGAGCGCTATCAATCAGTTCGATTGATCGGCGTTAATGTTCAGAACCATTGCTTTCAATCATTGTATAGAATGTCGCCCTCAGACATACTTATACGCGGTTTTATTGGTAGACTAGCTGTACTCCGCGGTTTCACCCGCTAAAAAATTACGGACTTTCATACTAACTTTGCCCCCGTTTTTCACCCCCTTAGGGGTAGAATTTCGGAAAATCCTTTCTTATCGGATGCCTACGTCGTACAAAAAACACACCCTCCACATTTCAGGTCTCTACGATCAGCAGTTTAGGCTGTGCGTTGATCCGTCAGTCATTCAGGACAAAGTATTTTATATGTATAGAGGATATAAGAGTGCGTTTGCGGTGATTATTTGATATAGGTGTTGCCCCCGGTTTCACTCGCTTCACTTACTATAAAAGTAGCCCAAGTTACTCCTTATAACATCTATCTATCTGTCAGTGAAAGTCCCGTCAAAATCGGTCCAACCATTTCAGAGAATATCTGGAACAAACAGAGACAGATAAAATTTTTAAACTGTTTTTTTTTCATAAATAGTTACCTTAGATATACATATATGATACTTATATGCGTTTAGGATGAGAGGGTGTTTGTTTTAAATTTTTTTTATAAAAACGTTGCCCCACACTAGGATTTTCTCCTGTATCGTGGGTGCGTTTACAAACACAAATTCTCACAAACACAAACACCCAGACCCTGAACAACTACCTGTAGATCATACAAATATTTGCTCCGTGTGGGGATCGAACCCACAAACACGTTGCACAGAAGCCGATCGTTCAGCCGCTACGCCAAACGTGTCGTCATATTTTGATATGCATTTAAATGAGTGAAAAAGAAGAATCGTACGATTCATATACAATACACGTTTGTTTTGATAATACTTATACGAAATAAAAAAAAAAAACTGCAAAATAAAGTGTTGTTGTAAAAAAAACTCCAATAATACGAAAGTTTCATTCAAATCTGTGTTTAATTCTCTTGTAAAAACATAAAATATTTACTATAGTGCGGTTTTACACCAGCGATCGTTTGTAAAATGTAATTTATATTGAAACAAACGACAAATTATCACTTGGTCCGCGCGTTCGGAGTGTTGCCAATACGACTCAATTGCTTTTACGATACTATGTAGAATAAAAACACAGAATAGTAAACAAATGGAGTACTATTCGTAACGATTTATTTATAAACTTTTTGATATTTTGGTACTTCATTGAAAAATAGCATAACACGTTACGCTACGTTTTGTTACGCTGTCTTAAGGTTATTTACATAAGGCACATTTACAATAGTATAAACAAGCAAAATACAAACGTGGCATAAGTTCCGATTAATAACAATAGGCTTGCACCCTATTGAACGGGACCTAAAACATACCGGCGAACTGTGGATGTACCTACATTATTAGTACACCTCTGACTAACCATTCGGGGAATACAGGCGTGATGGTATGTGTGTAAGTAGACACGGAAGGATCTCGATGGGTTAAGAATGTAATCCTTACGTAGACTAACAGTGCTAGCTTAATTAAGGGGCTGCCTTAATTTTTCTAAGAAACCATATGTTTGAGACATAATAAACATTTTTTTGTTTCTTTTTGAGCTTTTCCGTACTGATCGATTGATTGTATGGTTAGTCAGTAATAACATAATACGAGTCTGTGTGGGATCGAGAAATGTGATTTTTGCGCACTCCATTTACAACTTGTCCATGGCATAAAACCCTGGAATTCATTATGGTGCAATGAAACGCCGTATTTCGGATTAATGAAACGTTACGCTCATTTTTATTTGCGTATTATTTTACATTTTAAGACTTATTTTTTTTTAATAAAATATGTTTATACACTGTGTTAAAAAAACCCTGTACGATCCGAAAGGGGCATATAGATATCATATCACCAAATAAAATAAGAAACATTAAATATTCATGAAAGTAAACATATTAATTCACGATGTCGTGCCTAAATTAGCGAAATTTTCCTAAAAATGTAGCAACCTTTTAAACTGTAATAAAACCATCGTCATCCTTAGTAGGTAAATTTGGCACCAACTGTAAATTTTGCCGTTTAAGTTTAAATTTTTTTTTTTACTTGAATATTGAAAACTAAATATAAATAGAACCGAATATCGATACCTACTAATACCTTAATATATAATTTTATATAATTTTTTTTTTACTACCCTAATAACACCAGCAATGTTCGGACAGTGATTTCATGTATATATTTTTTTTTTTACAAACAAGCATACACGCCCCGCGGCCTCATAGGAAGAGGTACGCGCAGCTTAGAGACGATATTTCATGCCGGTGCATACAACATGTTTTTTGCAGAAAAGGTGGAGCGCCATGAATCCTGAAAACCCATCCTTACGCTGTTCCGAAGCACAATAAACGTGGAGCTTAATAGTACTGATGGTTCAAAACGTAAGATGTAGCGATTTTCAAGGTGTTTTTTGTTTATCGATTTCCAGGTGGAGCAGTGTTATTTGGTATTTTAGTTGTGAGATCCAGGTAATCTATACCTATAATAAAATCGTAACATGCTGATTTCTGTACATTATAGATATTAAAGAAAAACTAATATGGGGGTCCTTATTAGAGCAACAGAAGCCAAAATAACATTTTTTAGAATTTTTGTCTGTCTGTCTGTATGTTTGTACGCGCATCACGAGAAAACTACTGCATGGAATTGCATGCAGTTTTCAAATATGTATTGCTAGAGGTTTAACTGAAAATCTGGTCCATGTTTCATCTTGATATGGCGCCTAGAATCGTTATTAAATTATATTATTACAATTATAGTATGTTAATCTTTTTGTGACGAGAGTGAAACTGCGGGGAACAGCAACTAGTTAATAATAATTTATTTACTTACAATAATTTATTACAAAAATTGTACATAGGTAATATAACTGTCAAGTCATTGATCTCGACTTCGAAACGAATGTCTCCGAGTGTTTGAAATCATGGCTGTTAATTAACGCTCGCTTAACGGTAATGAAAGAAAACGTTGTGGGGCAAACTGAAAACATTGACTTCTCGACATGTGTGAAGTAGGTTAGATACTGAATCCCTGTTAGGCCAGCCTGGTCGACAGCATAGTGTAAACTGTTGATAACTAATGAAATAAATAGTCTGAATTAATTTCACTTCCAAGTAAAAGCAGCTTGTAGCTTTCTCAGTCATTCGTTTATTTTATTGGGTATCCTTCTGACCACTCACAGGTGAAACTGTTAATTTTTATGACATTATAATTGAAATCAATATCGGGGAATTTCTGCGTTGTCATTTTACGCGTTTTAGCGATTTGACTACACATCCGATTACAACCAGTGACATAGCTCGTAAAACCGCCCACGCTTCCTCTTATAACTTGTACAGTTCTGAACTCGCATGAGTGGCCGCTAGTGTTACGGGGCGATGCTCGCATGGTTTCCGACAACGCGTATTGTAATACGAGTAGTTATTTACAGCTTTACTTTTATTCGATACTAGCTGTTGCCTGTAGTGTCACTCACGTCCAAAAAAGACTAACATACTATAGGCTCATCAATATGAAACATGCACCAGATTTTAAGTTAGACCTCTAGCAATACATCGGTGAAAACTGCATTCATTTTTTTTTATTAAAAATTGATGCAGAAATTTTTGCGTGATGCGCGTACAAACATACAGACAGACAAAAATTCAAAAAAATGTTATTTTGGCTTCTGTTGCTCTAGTAAAGACCCCCCATATTAGGTTTTCTTCAATATTTATAATGTGACATCCGCCTGTTACAATTTTATTATAAGTATAGATTTAGTTCTTCTGGTCTGAAATCCATGTTAGTAGCGTGTCTGTATGAGCGCTTTTTCAACGATTTAACGCGTGTTAATTCACTTTGGAAAGATTTTATGACTTTTTGCGGTGTGTGGGCGATTTTTAGGCCCAGTTTTTTATCAATTTTAAACTCTATTTTAATGGCACTAAGTGTTTTTAATGCTCGTTGGAACGTGGGAGCAAAGCGAGAAAAACTTTTTTTGAAACTCCATCCGCAGAACGCCGTCTTTATGTATTAGGTCTCATGTAGAAAAAAAGACGTGTGGCACTCGGGGACTGCCGCGGTAAAGCTATTGCATAGCGTTTTTTATCAACTTATGTAATACAACCAATGCCACCTAAAGGCGGGTTGCTTAACTAAAGAGACAAGCGTGTTAGGTTTTTTTCGTTACGGAATTTCTGGATTCGGTCCCCACGCTCAAGGCCCGCGATAGAAGCTATGCAATAGCTTAAAAATACAAGCCACTAATGAGAAATACCTTACAAAAATTCAATAACAATCTGGCAATTTAACCATAAAATTGACACTTCGCATTCGAGCTTGCCTCCATTTATACATATTTATGTGACATGATTTTTTTTTATGACATGATTATATAATTTTGTATTTACGTTAATAATTAAAATTTGTACGCCTGATATGGTAGAACATGTTGAGAGTTTCTTATTATGTAACATCTATTGTGTAACACACGTGTTTTGAACAAATAAAATTATAACATAAACATACCATGACGCCTGTATTCTCCGAAGGGTTAGGCAGAGGTGTACTAATGTACACCCGCAGTTCGCCGGTATGTTTAGGTCCCATGTATAGGGGGCGAGCCCATCTCATGTATTATGTACGTACCATTTGGTGAACAATAAAGATTAAAATAAATACCTTGAGACAGCAACGGATAGATAGTAAGTAATACATCAAGTTGAGCAGGCAATTAAGAGGTCACAAGTTCGACATCCAACTATTAGTATGAATAGGTTTGAGAAAGTCACCGAGAAATAGATGAGGATTTTCTACACAAATAAATAAAAACGCGTGGGCGACCTACATCACTATACTAATTTAAAAACAAATTGTTTGCATTTGTCATCAGTAGCGTTTAATTCTACCTATTATTCACTATACCGCACACTTAGTCACCAGAACGCAAACACTAATATATCTGAGATCACAGCTGAAATAATTAAACGCACGCGACACTTAAATCTTGAAATAACAAACACTAATTCCTCTTGTTTCTACTAAATCACCGGCGTATGCGTTTTAAAATATATCTGTGATTATCGTTATCCTGCTCTTATTGTAGGAGAAAGAAATGCTTTAGTGGCATGATAAATGCCGTTGTTAGTTGTAAGTTGACTAAGGAATGAAAACAATTTAGTTTTTGTTAAATTTGGTCAAATACATCACATTTTCTTTGAGAATTCACAACCATGTAGCTTTTAATTATGCGCTTGCGCAGGTTGACGGTTACATGTTTTTTTAAATTTTGCCACACACAGATTTTCTCCTATATTTTTTACGTGGAAGAGCTATGCTGCGGCACGAATGGGCCGGCTCGACCGAAGTGATACCATGGCCTCACAGAAAACCGGCGCCAAACGACGCATACGTCGTTTTTCGCCCAGTGAGTGAGGTTACCGGAGGTCCAATCCCTTTTTAAAAAGCCGGCAAAGCACTTGTGACTCCTCGGGTATTGCGGGTGTCCATGGGCGGCGGTAATCGCTTACCATCAGGCGATCCGTCTGCTCGTTTGCACCCCTATCCCATAAAAAAAATATTGTGGGTATGATTACAATAACTAGTTATAGATCATACCAATATGTATTTGTTCCATGCAGGAATTGAACCGTGTTGGTCCCGTGACTCAAACGACATTAATCATGAATCTAGTAGTGGTGGTCCTAAGCACAACTGCTACGCTAGGAGTCCTGGCTTCGATTCTTACGTCGACCAGGGTTATTGTATTTTTCTATGAAATTATCAGTAGGTACGAGTCTAGATTTTTTTGTATGTATTCAGGTAAAGGCAATAGGCTCGCCCCCTATAACATACTTATATAAAACTAAATATACCGAACTGTGGCTGTACATTAATACACATCTGCCTAATACTTCGGGGAATGCAGGCGTGATGGTATGACCTAAAATAGAGCACACAATTCGATTAAATACCCTATGGGACTCTAGCTTTATCAAAACAAGCTAAATCTCACACACACATACAAGACTAAACACAGTAAAACTGAAAGCAAGATGTAAATCGCTTATCGATAAAAGTAAGTGTTCGATAGTTAAATATCGACCGCGTATCAAATGAGCTAGGACGAAAATAGTTCACAATAAAACCAGCAGCTATTTTTACAGCGTCAAGAAGCAGACCAACGGTATGTGTGGTCTAAGTTATAAGTGGATTAGGCAAAACGAGCAGACGGATCGCCTGATGGTAAGCGATTACCGCCGCCCATGGACACCCGCAACACCACAGGAGTCACAAGTGCGTTGCCGGCCTTTTAAAAGGGGATTGGGCCATCGGTATCCACACTCACTCATTCATAGAGAAAAGAAAAAGGATTTTTAGTTACTGTAATTTCCTATATCATTAATAGGTGGACCGTCACTGCATGCACACGTCATGTTTGTGAATGGGTGCCGTCTGTTGGGACTGGTCAGCTCTTACATACAAATACAGGGCTATGGGTGACTTATCCTCGTTTATTGAAACTTAGTCTACACAACATGCTCTATAATTCTCAATTAAAAACGAAATTGTAAACAGAACCAACTTTGGTAATTAAAGGGATTTTGCCGGTTCTTCTCCACAGTACGCAGTTTTTGACAAATTTGTGCTAAAATTGTCTAAAACTGTTCTTCAAATGAATAAAATAAATCACAAATGTAATTTTTGATACTTTCCTAAACCTTCAAACACAAATACCAAACACAATGTAAGTATTGAAAACATATTGAAAACGATTGATTATTCGCGTAAGTCTCAGAAATAAATACAATGTAAGTACATTGCAACCTTTTATTTTTTAAACTTTTGTATAACGCTATAATGTATTGAAGACAAAATTGTTCATTATATAACAATCATAACATAACATACATACCATCACGCCTGTATTCCCCGAAGGGTTAGGCAGAGGTGTACTAATGTACACCCACAGTTCGCCGGTATGTTTAGGTCCCATGTAATAGGGGGCGAGCCTATTGCCATTAACGGGGCACAAATCCAGACACCGAGCTGCTACTGAGAATTACATAGAAAAACCCAATAACACTTAGCTCGACCTGGGGATAGAACCTAGGACCTCTAGCGTAGCAGTCGCGCTTGGGACCACTAGACTAATGACTGGCTACCTGACAATCATTAGTTTTAATTTGGAATACTTAAATGATAAATTATATTAATTTCTATAGATCTTTTAAAGATCTATAGAATCTTGCCTTTCATAGATGTCACCAACGTCACCTTATGACGTAAATACAGAATGTGAAGGCAAAATTTCAATCATGCGGGTAGGGTTCGCGGATGCTTAGAGGTCAGAGCGTCTGGTGTATCCAACCAGGAGACGCAGGTTCGAATCCTGCCCACGATTTAATTTTTTCCTTTACTAAAAAATAACCATTTATTTTATTGTAATATTTCGATAAAAAATTGTTGCTTTATCACCTTGCTTTGTAGAGCTCAAAAACTCAACCACGTCCATTCACACGCTCTTCTTCCACAACTTGGACCACACTCTCACCGATCGCGCCCATTGGATTCCCGAGACAAGCGGAGAGCATCGCGTGCCAACAATCAATCACAGAGCAAACGAACTTGTTTCCTGGTGTCCATCACTGTGCAGGCGTGCGTTACCATTCTTTGTTCGTTATAAGACAGTAGCCATGAATCCGTCCGGTTAAGAAAACCATGTCCGACCCGTGAAGTTAATTAGGTATCAATATCCGGTCTATATATATGCCTAATCGTTTTAGCTTTTCAAGTAAAAAAAAAATAACCTACAAATCATACCATCACGCCTGTATTCCCCGAAATGGTAGGCAGAGGTGTGCTATACTCGTACACCCACAGTTCGCCGGGACGCCATTAGCCGGGCACATAAATCCCAAACTCCGAGCTGCTACTGAGAATTTCATAGAAAAGCCCAATAATACTGCTCGACCTGGAAATCGAACTAGGACCTCTAGCATAGCAGTCGCGCTCAGGACCACTAGACAATGAGGCAGTCAAAAAAAAATGTAATGCAGTTTGAGCAAAGTATTATTTGGTTTTTCTATGAAATTCTCAGAAGCAGCTCGGAGTCGGGTGAATGGCAATTGACTATTACATGGTATCTAAACCATACCGGCGAACTGTGGGTTTACATCAGTACACGTCTGTCTATCCCTTCGGGGAATACAGGCGTGATGGTATAGTATTAAGTATCTCTTTGTTTAATACAAATGTGTGCGGTCTTATCTACGTGAATAATTTTTTTTTCTCGCTTCTATTTCCTATTTTATAGTGCTTCTTAAGACTAGTACAGGCTGTGGTTTTGTTTTAATGTTATATCTTGTCACCATCCTGTGTACTATGTTCCTTTAAGGGTATTATTTTATTATTCGTGACGGTATTAAGTGTGTTGAGAATATAGATATAGTATCTTTGTCGGTTGAACAATACTGTGAAATATCAGCGATAAATCTGCTAGATTATGACATAAGCATAGTTTGTATTTACAGGACAAATTTGATTAATGCTAATGATTTTTTGGATTACTTTGAACGTTTGCTCGATAAAATCTGTGATCTTGGTCTAGAATGTTTAATTGTGGGTGATGTTAATATTAATACATTGGGTAGGTTGTCTGGTGAAGTTAAAAGACTCTTGGATATACTGTCAACCCATAACATGAAAAATCTAGTAGATTTTCCTACTAGAATATGCTCGTCAATAGCCTCGAGCTTGGACCATGTTTATACAAACATGCCAGACGGCTCTGTGAATACTGAGTCTATTATCACACATCTAAGCGACCATCTTGCAGTGAGGAGCGAGCTGATGTGTATGAAATGTGCATCAAAACAGAGCTCACATTATGTCCGTAGGTACTCGCAAGCTAATAAAGCCAATTTTATCGCGTCTATGGATTCCGTGGATTGGGATGAAATCAAATATCGAAATAATAACTCTCTCGAAATGGCCAAAGCGATTATTAATATTTTAATTAGTAAAGTTGACATTTGTTTTCCAATGAAAAAAATTAGCAATACTATGAAAATTGACTCATCTTGGATTACCCCAGATGTTAAAGATTATAAATCATTACTTTTTGACTTTCTTGACATTGGTATGCGCTATCCAAATAATACAACAATTAGTAATATTATCTCGGACATGGCATCTCACTACGAATTGTTATTAAAAAATACAAAATCTAATTATTATTCCAAGATTATAAGTTCGGCTAAAAATGCACCAAAAGCAATGTGGACCGTCGTAAACAAAGAAAGAGGCAAAACCAATGCGCCCTGCCTTGACTTTACAGATATTGTTAAAAAAAAGGACGGGACCAAGTTCCTGACAAAAAAGTCCGCAGTAGATGCGATGAACGCCCGGTTTCTGAGTGCAGCGGCCGCATGCGGTGCACCACCGGCTGATGCGCACCGTGTTCAAGCTCAGCTTAATTCTGCGCGTCCCACTGCAGATCGGTCGCTGCGGCTGCTCTCATTCACAGAACAGGAGGTACACAGCATAATTATGACGCAAATTCCACCTAAGCCATCAAAAGATATCTACGGAATTTCCATGAAACTTATGCGAATCGTAGCTGCTCCTCTCGCTTCTGTTCTTTCGGATTTTTTCAATACTTGCTTGAGAGAAGGTTCCTTTCCAGCCCCCCTGAAATGTAGCAAAATTTCTCCTTTGTTTAAAGGGAAGGGAAAGAGAGATTGCATCGACAATTATAGGCCAGTTTCGATTATTCCAGCGATAGCGAAAATATTCGAGAACGGACTTAGTTGCCGGTTAATAAAGTATATATCGGCGACAAGTGCGCTATCAGACCGGCAATACGCGTATCGTCAGGGCCGCTCGACGATCTCCTTAACTCGCGAACTCGTAGGCAGAGTGATGGCTGCTCGTGAGAGTAAGCAGCTAGTAGCGCTGATATGTTGCGATCTGTCAAAGGCGTTCGATGTTGCAGACCGTGATGTACTTGCTATTAAATTAAGGCATTATGGCGTGCAAGGCACATCATATGCCCTATTGACAGAACTGATGCGAGAAAGATCACAGATCGTTGTGGGATGCGGAGGCACCGAAAGATCAGACTCCTTAGATTCGGAAATGGGGGTGGCTCAGGGTTCATCAGTATCAAACATACTATTTTCTCTGCTGTTGAATGATTTACCGAGTTTTGTGACCGACGCTGAAACTTTTATGTATGCTGATGACGTAGCCGTGCTAGTTAAAGCGACTTCGTTGAATCAACTAGAGCAGATGCTGAATAATGCTGCAAACCAGCTGTCTGAATGGTTTCAGGTAAATGGGCTAGTTCTTAACCTAAAAAAGACACAGTTCATGCATTTCACATTGTCAGGCAGACCACAAAGACAATTAGCAGTATCGGCGAATGGAGTACGCATTGCCCAGGTTGAAACAACCACCTTTCTTGGATTTGAAATAGACAGGTGCCTCAAATGGGAAAACCATATTGATAAAATTTGTAGTAAGCTGGGTAGCGCGTGCTTTGGTCTTCGCCGAATTGCTCGAGTGGTGCAAATGAGTGAAGTTCGAGCATGTTATTTTGCGACGGTGCACTCGCAGCTTCAATATGGCGCAGAACTGTGGGGGCGTGCAGCTGACTGGGAGCGCGCTTTCCGAATGCAGAAGCGAGCCGTGCGAGCAATCTTTCAAATACCGCAAGACGTATCTGCAAAACCATATTTTTCAAAACTAGGCATCCTCACCTTACCTGCTATAGTAATATATCAGGTGGCTGTGTACGTTAGGACGAACATTAGTCATTACACGAGGCGCGGAGATGTACACTCGTACTGTACTCGGAAAAGAGAAAAATTATCAGTGGTATCTAGGACACTCACAAAAACGTCCAAAATAACTCATGTTATGGGACCGGCGGTTTACAACCACTTGCCTGAGAGTATTGTACGCGCCCCAACTCTTGCTAGCTTTAAGACTCGTCTAAGACGCTGGCTGGTCGAGCATGCGTTCTATAAGTATGAAGAATTTATGAAATGTAAAACACTATTGTAACAATTTAATTAAATATAATTTTATTAGTATTGACTATTTAAAAAAAAAAGAATGTATTTGACTATTTTATATGACATACTCAAATCTTATGTATAAAAAAATTATGATAATGACATGTAATTAACGTTACCAATAAATTACTATTGACTATTGACTATTGACTATTAAATTGCTCAATGACCTTAAGGATTTAGTCTTTGTTAGTCATAGGCATTGCGGGGGTGCTTCACGCGGGGTGCAAGTGAGGTATCGGTTATTTCTTTATTATATCAAAATATTCAAAGAAATAAGAAAATATAGCCAATGACTAACTATTAAGCCGTTAAAGATAAAAAATACAAATTAGGTAAAAAAAGGCCTATTTACTTTAATTATTATCCAAAATCGGGGCAAATTTATAAAAAAATTTAAACAATACAATTTGTTTGTGATTACCTTAAGTATAACATATATTTTTATACGGCAAACGCACATAAGGATTCCACTAGAAACTTCAGTTCGACTCGCGACACCACCGCCGCCGCGTCAGCTCATGATTAAGGACTCCTATTGAGTTCGAAACTAGTCGGGCGATCCCGAGAATGCGCGTGAGTAAACCGTGTAGTCTTTAAATAATTATAAATACGCCTCACGAAAGTTATTATACAAATACTAGAAACTTCTTTATAGCCAGGATGTTTTTTGGATTTGATCGATGTAATGCCCTTAAAGACAGTAAGTACATTATGTATCTTATTCATCTGAGCCATTGAACCGTGTGCCCATTAGCAGACAGTAAACGTGTGATATATTAACGCTATCACATAAAGGGGCCGCCTGCGGACAATCAGCTCAAGATCCATTGATCAAGTCTTCAAGTTTTTTTTTTGTAAAATCTTACTAGCAATGTAGGTTAAATTACTAGTATTCTTGTTAACCCCTCGTGCTAAGCTAAATGCTTGTGTTACGAGTGGGTTCACGTCGGTAGTGTAATGGGTGGGTTTCGAACCGGCAACCACATGATCGCAAGTCCGACGCCCTAGCCATTAAGCTACCGCCGCATACCAAAATTAATTTAGCAAAGAATTTTTGGAGTTATAAACTATATGTAGTTTACCAAAAGTTTTGTGCTGATAAGAACCAAATTTTCTAACTACTGATGTCGATTTATTTTTCCATTTTTTAAAAAATCCCTCACTCTTGTATTTTCTCCTGTATCGTGAGTACTTTACAAACAATTTTTCACATACACAAACACCCAGACCCGGTAGATCATACAAATATTTCCTCCGTATGGGGATCGAACCCATAACACGTGGTGCAGAAGCCGACCGCTTAGCCACTGCGCCGTCATCGTGTGACGGATTTTTTATTACACAATTTTTTATTACATTTTACAAACAGGCAGGGCTTCAGCTTGTTTTTTGGCGTATACAATCAAAATCACCTTAATAAGCATTGCGCCGGGTATTTATAACAAATACCCCCTCCCATATTACCCATTCCACAATCAAGTAATGTCGCATGACGTGCGTCGGAAGTGACGTCACCAACGGTTAGATGCGAGCTTTAATAACAGCAGAAGTATCCAATTTCGCAGCTAGGCTCGGCATGGTGTGGCGTGGCTTCACATGGCTTGGCTTGGCTTGACATGGCTTGGCCTAGTTTGGCTTGGCTTGGCTTGGCTAGGCTTGGCTAGGCTAGGTTTGGCGTGGCACTGCTGCAGAGTAGGCTTAGGATGTGACGTAGTTTTACATGTTGTAAATAACGGATTGCTAACTAAGCAATCCAACTGCGATATTTAATACTAGAGTTCCCGTGCGCAACGTCGCTTGTTAGTTTTCGTTTCTTAAATATACTGTGCCCACTGAACCTACACCATGGAGGTTTCATATCATAAAATGTCTATTTTTTAAGGAAGAAAACAATTTTCAAAATGTCAACAGCGAATAACAGCTGTACATAATCTTGGCGATGTCATCGTTTATTAAATACTAGCTTTTGCCAGCGACTTCGTCCGCGTGGAATAGTTACTTTGTTCCCTAGTTCTTCGCCCGCGGTTTCACCTGCTTTGCCCCGTTCCTTAGGGTTGTAGGGTGATGTTTTATAGCTTGAAACCTTTCTCATGAATCACTAATTTTCCCAACATTTCCCTTCACTGCTCTGCTCCTATTGATCGTAGCGTGATGAAAAGTATACTATAACCTGCTCAGGAGTATGAAGAACAATTGTACCAAGTTTCGTTGAAATCCGTCGAGTGGTTTTTGTTTCTATAACGAACATACAGACAGACAGACAGACAGACAGACAAAATTTTTACTGATTGCATTTTTGGCGTCAGTATCGATCACTAATCACCCGCTGATAGTTATTTTGGAAATATATTTCATGTACAGAATTGACCTCTCTACAGATTTATTATAAGTATAGATTTGTGTGTGTAGGTATGTCAAACGCATGGTAGTGTGTTCGGACCTTCATACAAACTTTCACCCCCCTTTTCACCACCATAAGGTTTAAATTTCCAAAAATCCTTTCATAGTGCTCGTCTACAGTGCAAAAGGAACCAGCATGCAAACTTTCAGGGATCTAGCTCTTGTAGTTTCGGCAGTGCGTTGATACGTCAGACAATCAGTAGGTCAGTCAGGTTCTTATTTTATATATATAGATAAGAGCCAAACCACGCTTAAATTGCGAGCTCCATCCTAGAGCCTAGTGCTTTCCATAAAAATATACTGTACCATCAGAAGTCTGTATTGTTTAAGATTTTTACGTTAAAAACATCTTTTGTGCTTAAAAATTCAAAAGCAGTAAGCACCCAGCGGTGCGGCTACCCTGTAGGGTAGGTGTACCTAATTTATTTAACGACCGACCGCGCCCGAGAAAAGTATGTATTGTCTGCTTAAATAATAATTTTGTTGTGGCGTGTGGTGGGGATTAGTAATATAAATACATAGTAAGGCTAGCTGGTGCTCGTGGTTTCACTCGCTTCCCGAAAATACTTTACTTATATACTTACGTATTGGAAGGTGCCTACCGACTGTTACCTGCATTCATTAAAGTTGTGTAAGTATCAGGATCTGCTTCTAAGCGGCCTATCAAGATAAAACATGCACCAGATTGTAAGTTAGGTCTCCAACAATACAACAGAGAAAACATTAAGAGTCCGGTGGACCGAATTTGTCTTACAAACGTAACACCAAAATAACTCGTAATTAAACACAATTTAATCAAAATCTATTATTATTTGGATTCTGATACCGTTAATTTAGGTTCCTACTTTATCATTTCTTCCAAAATACTTCACTGGAAATAAATGCAAGCGAATGCAATTTTTGATAACTTTACCAAGTTTGGAACGATTTTCCGGTCTTTTATTTCCAGTGAATTAGTAGTATACGAAATAGTATCGTAAGAATCTAGACTAACGGTATCCAAATCCAAATAATAACATAATTTGATAGAATATTGTCCGGATTACGATTTATTTCGGTATTACGTTTTTGTGGGCAATTCAAGCTCCGCCGGATCCTTAAGACCGCATTTGTACACATCTGTACATAAAGTATAAATAATTAAATAAAAATAACAACGAAAGCTTAAAAAACTAAAACCCGACTACGAAAAAAATCAACTGAAAAATATACAAAAAATATTTCGACGAATTGAGAAACCTCCTCCTATTATTGAAGTTTATTATGAAAAAAATTCTATGTCCACAAACAGTGGTATCCAGTTTATAACCGTAGTCGCATGCCGCCGTAATTATACTTAAGTTTGTACCTACAGATCATAATAGTGCCATGTGACCACGACTATGAACTGGATACCACTATTGGGGACATAAAAAAACTTATTTTATACTTTCCAGTTGATTTTTTCACTTTCCTCTCAAAGAGTTTTTGTTCCTTGCTCATCAGAACACTCCCTAGTATATTTCTCCGTTATATTACAGGTCATATTCGCTGTTTCAACCCTGACTATTCTGTATTTATGACCGTATCAATATTAAGTAGGCCTCGCAGAACTGAAGGTTCCGTGCGAGAATAAATCTTAACCTTGTTTAGTATTGTATTGGTTGTGATTGAGAAACGATTGGTGAGCAGCCCTGGATGAAGGATACAACGAATTGATGTATGTTTCTTGTTCATGTAACCTTTCAATATTGATTTGGTATTTTACAGGGTGTTTGTTTATGAATGTAAGGATTGTGATTTTTTTTTTGCATTTTCCATGCTAAGATTACAAAGTTTTTTTTGGTGATATGGTGTCATCTTATAGACATAAATTCAGAATGTGAAGGCAAATTTCGATCTGGTAGGTCAGACGCAGTGGCTTAGAGGTCATAGCGTCTATCTAACCAGAAGACGCAGCCAGGTTCAAATTCTGCCCTCTGTTGAATTTTTCCTTCATTAAAATTACTGTTTACGGATTTTATCGCGTTGTAAGTATTGATATTATTTCCGACGTTTCGGATCCCTTACAGCATCCATGGTCACGGGTAGACAAAGGTATTGGATGTCTTTATGTTAAAGATACCAACAGATGCCTTACGTTTTAATAGGGAAAGATATTCGTCTTTTTTTTATTAACGTGCAAGAGCCATGCTTCGGCACGAATGGGCCGGCTCGACCGGAGTGATACCACGGCCTCACAGAAAACCGGCGTCAAACAACGCTTACGTTGTGATTCACCGAGTGAGTGAGGTTACCGGAGGCCCAATCCCCTTTTAAAAGGCGGGCAACGCACTTGTCACTCTTCTGGTGTTGCGATCTGTCTGCTCGTTTGCCCCCCTATCCCATAATTTTTGACAAAAATATTAATATTTAATCATAAAAATAAATATTCAAAACTGCAATAAAATTCCGGAGATTTAAACATCTTGGGTGCATGTTATGTGACGTCAGTTTCCATTAATCAGTCACTGTTATACCATTTTTAAAATTTATTGATCGGTTTATCCAAACAATTGTCAATATTTTTAAGTTTTCTAACTAAATCAAACATGGGAGAGGACTGAAATCAATTGTATACCTCGTATAGGTTTGTAATAAACCTTAATGTTAACAGTGATTTCACTAGAGAGTCACAACGTGTACTGTGACGTAAGCTCCGTTTTGATCTATTAAATTTGCCGCGAATTTTTTCTACTTTGATATATTTAAAATCTCCCTGAAAATATAAATAATAAAAATATTGGACTCATATTAGAGTTTTATGAATATTCACTATTATTGTTGGTCAGAAACCAGAATAGGGTAATTCATTGGTATTACATTTATAACTAACCCGACAGACGTCGTCCTGTTAGCAATAAATCATACAAAAATCCAGAAAAAGCATATTTCCAATTTTAGACGCAATTTTTCTTTCTCTAAAATCCTTAGTAAATAAAGTCTTAGTAAAAAAAATAATTTAATGCTTGCCCAGACTTCTTATTTGGCATAAGTAAACACGAATCGTAACTGTTTAGGAAAACCCTAAAAGGGAAGCCACCGCAACACTGCATATCTTTTCGCGGAATATTGGCGTGATATCAAGATAAGAGTTAATCCTGAACGCGATGTAAGCACGAGCTTCCTCATGGAATTAATTACTTAACATGAAGATGGAACTAAAGCCACAGATCTGACGCATCTCGTCAAACATTTATGCCAAACCCTATGAAATTGTTGCCATGGTAAAGGTTGGGCTCCAGTATCAGCGAGTTTTTAAATTATACACCAGTACGAGTAATGATAGCCAAGCAAGGGAAGAAACAGGAATGGGACACTACCAAATGAAGAAATAAAATGCTTGTGTTTGTGTCTCCGACAAAGTAGGACGCGAATCTCGAATTTCTGATTTTAATAAAATAGAGGAATATTCCTCAAATCAATACAAGTGTGTTTGTTCGTCTATCTTTCCCTGGCAGCAGACGAAGATCGACGAATCCATGAAGATTTTGAGGATGAGAATTTTCCATACTATATATAACGTTTACTTTTTAAAACATTTAAACGGCCTCTCAAATTGCTCCTTTTTTAATAGATTGTTTTTTTTTTAATAATACTTTGTCAAGCTGCGATATTTTTGTCAAAATCGGAAGAGTATCTTCAGATTTTAGGAAACTAAATTCTCAATTTTTCCTTTCCTTTTCTGAAAATAAATTATGTAACATTAATTAGAACCTGCCTTATTATTTATCTACCCCCATAGAAAAATCTTTAACATCCTAAATAAATAAGTATAAATCTTTACTCATAGTTTACTGGTGGTTTCTGTGTGATATAAGACAAAAGTGTCTATGTTTGTTTAGAGCCTAAACCGGAACGGATAACAACATCCTGTTACTTCATACCCCTAACCGCAAGCTCAATACTTAATGCGTTATGCAAGGCGAATGAATCTCCGGGGTGATGTAAATAAATCAAATATAAACATCACCCAAGTTGTTAAGCATCTCCCTATTTTGACGTCACTAACTGACAGCTGTTGGTTCCGCGGAATTAGAAATTATAATAAGCTTTTAAATTAATTATAGTTTTAGTTACTGGAGGCGTGTTGTGGTTAATAGTAAAGCGAGTAAGGGATTTGTATTATTAATTGAGTCGTTGGTTATAAATTTTAATAGATATTTGTACTCTACAGGCTTACATGATCTTCTGTTTTCGTAACTGTCTGTCTAATCGCGACAGCTTCGCTAGATGTTCTTGGTTCTATTAGTTCGAGCAGTGTTGTTATTTTTCTATGACATTCTCAGTAGCAGCTCGGAGGTTGGATTTGGGTACGGTGATTAATTTATTATTTATAGACAATATTTTTCTTTCTTTTCACGAAAAAAAAAGGATTGAGGAGATCCCTAGAAGAATTAAAGTTGCCGACATATCTCAAAAGGATTAGTAAACTTAAGTGGCAATGGGCGGGGTACATAGGTCGTAGAACTGAGGGCCGTTGGGGCAGAAAGGTTCAACGAGATGGACGGACGTCCTGGTAAAGGGCCGCTGGAAGTCGTTGGATGCAAGCGGCATACAACCGGTATGTGAAAGTCTTTGGGGGAGGCCTTTGTTCAGCAGTGGACTTATGTTGACTGATATGATGATGAGACAAAATTCAAAGAGATTTAACCTTTTCTCCCTTTTATGGATTCAGTTCACTGCTACCTAGGTAGGTGGCAGGATATGTCGGACTCGTATGGACTAAAAAATCGCCTTCCTATGCGCTATAGCCACGACCATGGGATACGCGACATTTGCCACGACCATGATAGAATGTAGCCTTATTTACTAAAACTGTGGCTATCTTTTTTTATGGAATAGGAGGGCAAACGTGCAGACCAATCGCCTGATGGTAAGCGATTACTGCCGCTCATAGACACCCGCAACACCATAGGAGTCACAAGTGCGTTGCCGACCTTTTAAAAGGGGATTGGGCCTCCGGTAATCTCACTCACTCGGCGAAACACAACGTAAGCGTTGTTTAACGCCGGTTTTCTGTGAGGCCGTGGTATCACTCCGGTCGAGCCGGCCCATTCCTGCCGAAGCATGGCTCTCCCACGTAATACAATAAGCTTAATTACAATGAACTTTCTTGTCTTATATCTTCACTAGGGATTACTCGCTGGATCCAGCTGTAATTGTATTAATCCAGCTGGATTGAAAATACTGCTGGATTGCAATCTCTAATCTTCACGCTAGCACTGTTGCCCCACCCTTACCCTCTAGGGACGTCCCGTAATCTGCGCGCGTGGTTCCATACAAGATTGCATGTGCGTTTTATTGTTACACCGAGTCTTCAAGTTAACGACGTGGAGAACTTGTGTAGTTATACAATAGTACGTTTAGTTTATAGTAGTTTTAGACGTGTTGTGTTTGTAGCAAGATTTATGGCGAGTTATAAATGTCAGCAGCGGTTTTACCGTAATTAGGAAGCTTTGGTTTTCCTGACTGTGGATTTGATGTAATAAAATATAAAATAATTACTCCCTTAGTCGTTAAGTGAAAGATATTGAGATTTCTAATCAATTAAGAGGATATATTTTTCTATAGAAAGATATAATCTGGGTGTCTTTAAATCACGAGTGAATCGGGTTCTTCTAGGCAAGCGCGCTCCATCGTAGATCGCAGTCTTGCTTAACATCACGCGAACTGGCGGTCAAGAGTAAGCATATCACGAATAAAAAAAGAAAAGTTCATCGGGAGGATAATGTTCAACAGCTCTTCATTCAAACTCTTCTAGTGGTCCCAAGTGCGACTGCTAAACTAGAGATTCCGGGTTCGATACCTAGGTCGAGCGAAGAGTTATTAAATTTTTCTACGAAGTTCTCAGTAGTAACTCGGGAGTTGGATTTGTGCCCGATTAATAGCAATAAGCTTGCCCCCGATTACATGGAACCCAAACATACCGGCGAACTCTGGATGTACCTACATAGTACGCCTCTACCTTACCCTTCGGAGAATACAGGCGTAATGGTTTGGTATGCCTTTTTTAAATGGCTATTCCCAGTTTATTCTTATCGAAATCCATAAATTGTTGCTTGTTATCCCTCTGTAAAAAGCTCTTTCCAGTACTACCCTTAAGCGCTAACTGGAGGGTGGCATCAAACATTCAACCCCCAAATGTAAGGTCAGCGTCACGGCCGGATGTTCTTCAAAATTTAAACCCTCCTTCGTAGGAACGTTGCCTTTTTAGATATGAATTTTACAGTCTGTGTTTTTGAGATGCCAAGAATCATTTGACTAAAATTTTTCGAGTAGGAAAAAGCCGTGTTTGGCACAAAGTCATGTTTTCTCAAGTCTCAAGGGTCCGGCGGAGCTTGAATTGGCCACAAAATCGTAATAAAAGAAATCGATATCCAGATAATATTCTATCAAATTATGTTATTATTCGGATTTGGATACCGTAAATCCAGGTTTCTACGGTGCTATTTCGTCTACTACTACTTCACTGGAGTGAAGTATTTTGGACGAAATGGTAACGTAGGAACCTAGATTAACGGTATCGGAATCCGAATAATAACAGAATTTGATTTAATCGTAAACGTAAAACGCAATACCGAAGTATTACGCTTGTAACAGAAATTCGGTCCGCCGGACTCTTAAGATCTCACTCAAGTACAGCCAACAGCTCATCATGGTACCCAAAACTGTCAAATTTCTTCAATTGATTTTCTATTCAATCTCCAAACAATAGAGTTTATTATCCATTGGGAAAATTTGACAGTTTGTGGTAACTTGCTGGTTTCCGTACGAAGGTACTTTTAAAGTTTCGTCTTTAGTTTACTTTTAGACTTTCTTAAGGCATGCTTTATCATATCAGCCAAAAAATATCCGCTGCTGAATAAGAGTGTTTCTATAGATTTCCACTTGGACCGGCTATAAGGCTGCAAGAGGTATTATAGGTATTATTTTAGCACCTTTACTAATATGATATAGGTACCTCTAATAAAAACTTTAGGAGCATTTCACAAGCGTAAAGAAAATACCTTTCAAGACACTTTTACATAAAATTTTGCTAAAAATAATATAATATTCCAACACAAAAACTCAGCAATCCGAAATTAGCAAACGTAACATCAACGTAACAGTAGCCTTAGCACGAACAACTTGCGAAAAAGTATTCGTATCGTCACAATAGACGCGCTGGTCCATATCTCATACAAATTGGTCTCCATGACGATACGAATACTTTTTCGCAAGTTGTTCGTGCTAAGGCTACTGAACAGTAGCCTTAGCATCGTCATGGAGACCAATTTGTATGAGATTTGGACCAGCGCCTCTATCGTGACGATACGAATACTTTTTCGCAAGTTGTTCGTGCTAAGGCTACTGGTGACGGTACTTATTTTCACACCGTAAATCTTTTTCATCCCACACGTCCGTACGCGACGAGTTAAATCCTTAAAATAAAACAAAGACGCGTGCATTTCCCCCACTCCGGCTATACTAGCATTAATGCTCCTACCCTCTTTTAGCTTTTTTCATGTATCGCAGCCAGGTTAATCCTCACTCAGACTGGAATAAATCGCAGCGATCACCTTTCAGCTTAGACGTCTTTCAGAGTGTCTATTTTTTTGCCTAACTAGATAAGATATAAATGTGATTAAGATTTAGATCAATCGAGTGGATGGGTTTTTGTGACGTCGATTTTGAACTGATCTTCTTTTCTTACTTGTAATAAAATCGCTTGGATTTGTGTGAGGTAGATTTTTATGTAGGTACAGTTGTTTAGGATCTTATTTATAAGAGACACCAAACCATACATACAGAGAGACACTACTTATATATGACTTCGAACTCAGGTCGGCAGGAGCAAATATAACATAGTGGCATTTACTTATTTTGTATGTGTGGTGCAGTGGAGGATTTTGCCGATTTTGCCTTTTTGCCCGCGACTTCGTCCGCGTGGAATAGATACTTTGTTCCATATGAACTTTCATCCCCTATTTCCCCCCTACATAGGTCCCTTAGGGTTGGAATTTAACAAAATCCTTCTTAGGGGATGCCTACGTCATAGTAGCTATATGCATGCAAAGTCTCAGCCCGATCGGTTTAAAATTGACAAAGTTTCATACAAACTAACATCCCCTATTTTACCCCCTTGGGGGTAGAATTTATCAAAATCCTTTCTTAGCGGATGCCTACGTCATAACATCTACCTGCATGGCAAATTTCAGCCCGATCCCTCCAGTGGTTTGGGCTGTGCGTTGATAGATCACTATGTCAGTCAGTTAGTCACCTTTGAGTTTTATATATATTAAGATACTCGCGTGCGTATGATAAGATGTATCAATGTATAAACAAAAGAAGTAGGTACCTATGCAAGAATCGTGCCAAGTTGCGTTCTGTAGCTATCTACCCTTATGGCAAAAAGGAGTGAGTGTTTGCATGGAAACTTTCTTTCTCTGCGTTGTAAATAACCATGGATTTTTTTTTGTCATCGTGATGTTTTTATATTAACAATTTACGTTTCTATCTTTTCAGGTAAGAACTGCTGCTTTTTGGATTCTAAGGGGCTTTTCTCAGTGAGTAAAGGTATTATGGTGGCAGAAAGAACCCTCTATCTCGTGGGAATTCACGGCCACAGTAGTCTAGAGCCTTTAGCTTTTCGTGGTAGCAGGTCTCAAGGCATATATTAATTTAAAATATGTGATTAGTAAAAGATAATAGACAGACATAAAATTGGTATAATTAACTATTAGGTTGGAGTTTTTTTTTTCTTGTCAAGGAGTCATAAAAAGTATGCTAGTGGTTCTAAGCTCGACTGCTACGGTAAATGTCCGATTCCCAGGTCGAGCAAAGTGTTATTGAGTTTTTCTATGAAATTCTTAGCAAGGAGTTTAGATTTATGCTCTGTTAATGGCAATAAGCTCGCCCCCTGTTACATGGGACTTAAACTTACTGGAGAACTTGACTATAACGACACGTTTGCATAGCGGCTGAGCGATCGGCTTCTGCGTCACCCACGCCTAGCAAATATGTGTATGATCTACAGGTAGTTTTTCTGGGTCTGGGCGTTGTTTGTGAGAATTTGTTTTTGTAAGCACACCCACGATACATGAGACAATCCTAGTTATTAAAAAGTGAAATAAAGCTGTGGTTTTATAATAGTAAGTACATCTGTGCCTAATCCTTCGAGGAATAAAGGCGTCGTAATGAGCCGCCAGAGGGAGTTGAACCTTAACAAGTTGACGAAAAGTCAATTATAAATAAGCCATAAAAACATTCATTGATCATCATTAGGTACTCGATCTTTCAACATCCTGTAATAAAAACTGGAATTTCAATTAAAACATTTTCAACAGATTATATAAATATATCAATATATCAAAATGATGTATTGCAAACATCTGACCTGCCAAATTAGAAGCGCAAATATTTATTGCAATAGAAACGTTACTCAAAATAAAATGCGTCTACGCATCCCTGTCCGTCAACGGTCGCCGAGTGACGGAAATAGCCGAACGATGATGCGGCAGAAATAGTCGCACACGTGTCATTTGTCGCGAAGCGCACAGACTTGTCGCACGATATGATTCATCGGTGTTGCTAGCAAAAAGATTTGTACGTTTTTAAAGCGAATTTCGTTCGGTTATTTACATACATAATTGATAATATGTATAAGCACCATCAACCCCATTTTTTCTTGTTCAGTTCTATCAGTCCATCCTAAGGTTGCCTGAAAGAAATCGCTGATTGCGATAAGGCCGCCCATTGTATATTGTAAGTTAAAATGTTTGTCCTGTTTATATTGATTCTTTGGTGTACAATAAAGAATATATTATTACTATTATTATTATTACATACATACCACGCCTGTATTCCCCAAAGGGGTTAGGCAGTGGTGTATTAATGTATAGAGAAATGACAGTGAAATGATGCAGATTAGGGGAGACCTATGTCCAGCAGTGGACTGATATAGGCTGATGATGATGTATCTCCTAATGTACACCCTCCGTTGGCCAATATGTTTAGGTCCCATATTAAAGGGGCGAGCCTATTGCCATTAACCGAACAGAAATCAGCTGCTTCTGAGAATTTCATATAATAAAACCAAAGTTAACAAACTAAAACCCGACAACGAAAAAATACAACCGAAAAGTATGAAATAAGACAATGTTCCTATTTCCAGGAACAGTGGGCCACCATCCTACTGTAAAGACAAATCAATCGACACCTCATTTGTCAAAATCTGTTTAGTCGTTTTTGAGCTAGGATCTAACATCTTTTCTATATATATATGTAGGTACATAGCCTCTTAAACTCATTACCCTTATTTTTTCGTAATCGGGTAAAAAACCGGTAACACTGCTCGATCTACATTAACCCTAGTACGTTTCGCGCAGCGGTTAAAATTATCGGCACTACCGTTGCGCCGAGTGTCCTGGGTTTGATACCCACCGGAGATAAATATTTGAGTGATCCGCAGATATTATTTTCGAGTCTCGAATCCATGGGTCCGTTATTTTAATGTTTGTAAAGTGGGATTGGGCTCAGAAAAATAATCTGGGAATTGTGCTCGGGACTTCTAGCGTTGTAGCCGCGCTTACTAGACTAAATATAGAAATCACAAAACCAAAACCCCACAAGTCCTGAAACAAACTAATTTCAAAACTAATCAGTAAAAGTAGAACATAAAAGGAAATCAAAGTAAGGAACTCTGAAACCAATTCGTTACCTGATAATTAACGTAATTAAGAGCCCACCTAAAACATTTTCATGTAAACTGTTGCCAAGACACAGACCACAGGCTCGCGCTGTCAAAAAGTTATCAGATCTCATTTAGAGCCCTGCTTGTAACTCTACAAGCCCTAACTTACTAACATAAACTCTACACCTTAGTCAAAATATGTGGCTTGGCCGTTTCAAAACGAAATCAGGGTTTTTTTAGATACATATCAATCAAATCTAAAGTATAAGAGATGCAATTGAAACATTACCTTTAACTTTAATTTAAGAGAGATAGGGCATAGTGGAATTGAATAATTCCACTCACAATTGGAGCTGCCCCACTGCGGAAATACCTCCACCTTGCAGAAAATCGTAGCCAAATAACATAGCTCCGAGCTATGTTGTATTCCTAACGGTGAAAAAGGTCGCCAGAGCTCCGCGAGGAAGAGTTGTGCTGGCAGATAGGATAAGCATCACGCATTGTCTTCTATCTTCTGAGGGTCGGCAACGTGATATCCCTGGTGTTGCAAGCGTGCATGGGCTACGGTAACCGCTTACCATCAGGCGTGCCGTATGCTTGTTTGCCACCTTAGTGGTATAAAAAATATATTCAATAAGTCTACTTAAGACATCATATCCCGAAAATTTTGTTCATCTGGTATAATCTAATCCCCAGGTATGAGGGTTCAAAAAACGACGAACCACTTCGAGAAAAAGTAGGTAGTGCCCTTGCGCTCCGCTTGGCTTGTCTTGGCGGGGGGACACTGCCGTGCCTCCAGATATCATTCAATCTGCAGTTTATTCAATATTCATGTTGGGTAGTGCAGAAATGGCATAATGGTTTCACATAACATTTTATGTGTAATTTTCATAATTAGATCATAAAATTCCTGCAAGATTGTTGTTGCGTTTCTGTAATGCTGATTGCGTAATATAAGACATAACACACATACTCTATCTTATTAGTAGGTATTACTAGCGACCCGCCAGCGGCTTTATCCGCGTTGCCCCGTTCCTAAGAATCTAAGCGTGATATTGAAAATATATTTTAGTACTCTATAGTACTCAGGGATAATATACCTATCTAATGGTAAAAGAATTTTCAAAATCGTATCAGTAGTACCGGAGATTACTTCAAACATCCAAACTCACAAACTTTACCTCTTTATAATGTCAGTATAGATACCTTACTCTATACTGCCTCATTAGTCTAGAGGTCCTGGGTTCGATTCCTAGGACAGGCATTGTCTTATTGGGTTTTTCTTTGAAATTCTCAGTAGCAGCTCAGAATTTTTATTTGTACCCGGTTACTGTAAAGTTTTGTTAATATTTTTTTTTTAATCTGCCCCACACTAGGATTTTCTCCTGTATCGTGGGTGCGTTTACAAATACAAATTCTCACAAACACAAATGCCCAGACCCGGAACGACTACCTGTAGATCATACAAATATTTGCTCCGTGTGGGGATCGAACCCACAACACGTTGCGCAGAAGCCGATCGCTCAGCCGCTACGCCAAACGTGTCGTCATACGTTAATACGTTGTGCTCTAAGTAAATATTTGTTTTGTTCGATCCGGGAGCAGTCTTAAAAAAATTACAATGAAAAAATATTTATTTGGTTTTGTATAAAAATATTACTTACACTTGTAAAAACTATGGCACTTTCTTTTTTATCACACTGGTAACACAGTGAATCACGCACACATACTAATGTCAACTTCAAACGTTATGCCGCGCAGTCTCGCTCGGAATTTTACTAATTCTGCCGAGTGCCACTATTTTTAGCCTCGCTTTTACGCAGAGCACTAAAAAATTTTGCTTTAATGGTGACATTTTTTATACTTTTTTATGATGCTTTCGTAATGTTTACGTCAGATTTATATTACAATCAATACAAATGTCTGTCTAAATGTGATAGGTTAACTCAGAAACTACCGAACGGATTTTTATAAAAAATGCAAAAGTCGAAACACACCAAGGTGCTGTACGACCGGATCCGACGTAAGCCAGTCAGACCCCAAGAGGTCTTACCACGGAGCAAGTCAGATATTTTCACGCCTCTTACAAGATGCCTATCTAAAAGGCAGTGAGGAACAGTATTCTAACCCGTCTTTTTCGGGTATTACAAGCGTAATATATAAATGTTAATTTACAAACCTTTAATGACAGATAAAACTAATATTGAGGTATAAAACCAAAGTCTGAAATTTGAAATTTGTATAAAAGTACTCATGACCTACAGAATTAATGGACCGTGCAGTCTAGACCGGTTATTTTAGCTGCAATCGATACCACCAGACAAACTGATCCTATGTCTGTATTTAATAGGTACAGTTAGTCGTATATCGGCTCACTAGGACACCCATTATTATTTGGTCTAACCGTGAGAGACATGCTTTGAAACTACATTAGATAATTTGGACATCTTTAGTTTGAAGTTTGATCCTTTTATACTTACATACATAATTAACCCATTATACTGCCCCACTGCTGGGCAAGGGTCTCCTATCAGAATAAGAGGGATTAGGCTATAGTCCACCACGCTGGCCTAGTGCGGGTTGGCAGACTTCACACGCCATCGAGAAAATCTCTCAGGCATGCAGGTTTCCTCACGATGTTTTCCTTCACCGTTTAAGCGCGTGATAATTATCTATTTAATACGCACATGACTTCGAAAAGCTACCTTTTATACTTATGCTAGGTTTTTCTCGACGTTGGTCAAATAATTCTTTCTTTCTTTCTTTACACAAGTTTTTAAACTTGGAAGGAAAAGCTAAAATAATTCAGATGTTTCAAATCAACTTCAAGCCCCGGGCGCCGGCAGTAGGATGCAAGGGGGTGCACCTGCACCCCTTGTCAGGAAAGAAAACACAGAAAAACACATATTTTTTGTATTTACGGTTTGAATATAAACTGAAAGCGTCTAAGTAGCTGATTTATCTGGATAGTTTAAGTACATGTATAATTTTGTATTGTGTAAATGCAGATGCATCTCTCTAAAAGTAAACCTAGCGGCGCCTATGCTTCAAGCCATTTCTCCTTCACGGGTCTCCTCTCAGAATGAGAGAGGTTAGACTATAGTCCACCACACTGGCCTATTGAGAGTTGGCAGACTTCACACGTCGTCGAAAAAATCTTTCAAACGTGCAGGTTTCCTCACGCTATTCCCTCGCCGATTCAGCAAGTGATAATTATTTATTAATACGCACATCGTTGCGAGAAGACGGTATAAAATCTACATAATATATATTTCAATTCAAAGAATTTTCAAAGGAAATTCTCGCCCAAAGCGGACAGTAGCGCGGATGTAAGCAGTTTACAATAACTACAATAGCTTCATTTGAAAGTAGGTCAGTATTACATTTTATACACAGCCCGTATTTAAATGGTCATCCACCCAAAACTTAAGAGAAACCGTTCAAAGTTGAGACGTTAGCAAACATCTCGAAAATTCTTAAGTCGTTTTACAACAGTAGGAAGGAAAGCCACAGAAGATACTCTCATTAAAATGTAAGGAAATAATATTAGAGTAAAAGCCTTTTATTTTATAATTTGCCCACGAGCTGTAGGAGTTATTAATTTAAATCTACTGTGAACTGTAAAAAAGTAATATTTCCTCTAACATTTTATTTTATTCTATTTAAAAAAACGCAAACCGCAGTGTGGCACGAGATGGACGGACGACCTTGTAAAGGTCGCTGGGAGTCGTTGTATGCAGGCGGCATATAACCGGTCACTGTGGAAGTCTTTGTGGAAGGCCTTTGTTCAGCAGTGGACTTCCATTGGCTGATACGATGATGATGATAATGACTATAATGTATAAAGTCACTGTTTCTCTCTCTCTCTCTTTCTCCACTAACTTCTTAACCACGCAACGGATTTTGGTACATTTTTCACTATCATTTAGAGGTTTTTCCGGAAGGTTTATTAATAACTAGCTTCTGCCCGCTACTTTGTCTTCGTGGACTTCAGAATTGGGTCCGACTTTGATAAAAAATAGCCTATGTGTTATTTCAGACTATAATTTATCTCTGTGCCAAATTTCATCCAGATCCCTTCTGGCGTGAAAGAGTAACAAACATCCATACATCCATGCTCACAAACTTTCACGTTTATAAAATTAGTAAGGACTAGCTTTTGCCAGCGACTTCGTCCGCGTGGAATAGTTACTTTGTTCCCTAGTTTTTCGCCCGCGGTTTCACCTGCGTTGCCCCGTTCCTAAGGGTTGTAGCGTGATTTTTTATAGCTTGAAACCTTTCTCATGAATCACTCATTTTCCCAACATTTCCCTTCACTGCTCTGCTCCTATTGATCGTAGCGTGATGAAAAGTATACTATAACCTGCCCAGGAGTATGAAGAACAATTGTACCAAGTTTCGTTGAAATCCGTCGAGTGGTTTTTGTTTCTATAACGAACATACAGACAGACAGACAGACAGACAGACAAAAATTTTACTGATTGCATTTTTGGCGTCAGTATCGATCACTAATCACCCGCTGATAGTTATTTTGGAAATATATTTCATGTACAGAATTGACCTCTCTACAGATTTATTATAAGTATAGATTACTTTTTGGAACTTTCTCTCTTGTAAATAGTGTGTAATGTACATGGTCACTAAAGTAGCAATAATTTACGTATACTCTTAGTACGCTGTTCAAAGTAAAACTTCTCTATTTAACTACATTGTGACGAAGCGACACAAAGCAAGGTTTAGACGGTTTTCCCAACTTTTGTAGCTAAAGGTACGAATAAAAGGTAAGTGTTTGTGTTTCTACTATTCTCTAGTTTTGTTTGTTATTACTAAAGTCTGCAAATCTTAAGGAGCTGGTCGTAAAACATTTGAGATCTGGAGTGTCTTTTTTAGTTATTTCATTTTAAAAAGAAACATCTCATTTTTACTTTATTATGATTACAAGCCCTGTGTGGCGGGGGATTTCACAAAAATACTATTAGCGGACAATTGTAACAAATATCCGAGGAACACACATTGGGCGGGAATCGAATCCACAACACGCGGTGCAGAAGTGAACAACTCAACCGCTAGTCCAAAGTGCGTTTATTGATATATTTTAGATTATTTTACATGCGGTATGTAGGTATTACATAAGTAAGAACGCTCCTTATCCAGTCACCTTTCAAACTAAAAAAGATGGAATCAAAATTGGATCATTCGTTTGGGAACTATGATGCAACAGACAGACACACAGATACACACATTAAACTTATAACACCCCTCCTTTTTGCTTCGGGTGTTAATAAAAAATAATTTTAACATCTCTTTATGCTTGGTTTAGCGTAACTGCATAAATACAATATTCTCCACATTTTCCCCGCGGCCGAGCTACCAACGGATTAATATTTAGCTACCAACGATACATCATTCTAGACTCGTTGCTTACAAGTTTGAGAAACCGTGAGTAATTTAGCAGGAAGATTGAGAACCGGTGGGCTGACTCGGGAAAGTTTTACACGCTCTGAAGTGTGAGATGTGCCGCTTCTAGGTTGAATGTGGCTGTTCATATGTTTTAATAAAATGTTAGGATCTATAATTATGGTCGATTTTCGGTTTTAGGAAAAACTGCCTTATTAGCCTAGTGGTCCTAAGTGCGACTGCTACTTTAGAGGTCCTGTGTTCGATCACCCGGTCAAGCAGTGTTACTGGGTTTATGAAATTCGTAGTGTAAACTACAGAGCATGCAACAGGAAATATTCTTGTGTCACTTGATATTTTCGTAGTCAGTTTATAGTTTTTACCCGACTCCACCAGAAGGAAGGTTGTTTTTCGATGTTATTGAATTGAAAAAAATATACATTGTGTATTATATTTCTTTGCCTTTTCTATGTGTTGTTCCAGACTATAATCAATCTCTGTGCCAAATTTCATCCAGATCCGTTCAGCCGTTCTGGCGTGAAAGAGTAACAAACATCCATACTCACAAACTTTCACGTTTATAATATTAGTAAGGATTTAAATACGTGTGTGTAACTGATCTCGACCTTTCTATTTTAAGTAAAAGAAATAAAATATAAATTTCCAACTATAACACATTTACGAGTATGTTCGTGACTGTACTACAAATGAGTTAAGCTCATAAAACAATGGAACAGCTCAACAGTTGTAGCGAAAACCGCAGCGCAAACTGTAATTTTCCGATGTGTAAGTATGAGACGAAGCGGCCGGACGCAGCCTCCGGGATTCCGGTTCAGTGCTAGTGTCAACACCACAGCTTATTCTACTATGAATTTAAAAACAAATTGATGTGTAGCATAGTGATGTGACCATTGGGCTCCCAAGTCAAAGGTCTCGAGTTCGGATCCATCCAAGGCACGCGCCACTGACTTTTCGAAATCATATGCGTATTAATTGCGTATTATAGTTATCACTCGCTTAAACGGTGAAAGAAAAGATGAGAGATTTTCTCGAAGGCTTGTAAAGTCTGCCAACCCGCATTAGGTCAGCGTGGTGGACTATGGCCTAATCCCACTGATCCCATTTTGATATAATATACATACCTAGCAATGGGACAGTAAATAGATTTATGATGATAAATAGTACTTAAGGGTCCGGCGGAGCTTGAATTGCCCACAAAAACGTAATACCGAAATAAATCATAATCCAGATAATATTCTATCAAATTATGTTATTATTCGGATTTGGATACCTATAATCTAGGTTCCTACGGTACTATTTTATCTACTACTACTTCACCGGAAATAAAAGACTGGAAAATCGTTCCAAACTTGGTAAAGTTATTAAAAATTGCATTCGCTTACATTTATTTCCAGTGAAGTATTTTGGACGAAATGGTAGAGTAGGAACCTAGATTATAGGTATCCAAATCCGAATAATAACTTAGTTTCATAGAAAATTGTCTGGATTATGATTTATTTCGGTATTACGTTTGTAAGAGAAATTCAGTCCGCTGGACTCTTTAGGCGAGTTCATATCACTACGTTGTGATGTCACATTGCATGAACGCCATGTTGGGGCTTATGTCGAAAAACGAAACACGAAGATTTTCGACTGAAGATCGTACGTTTTCCTTCCACAGAACATAGACCATGATTCTGTGAGTTTGTTTCGGTGTTTCTTCACAGAGATCGTCAGTTAGGAGACCTTGTTTGTATCGTCTACATAAAATAGTGTTAAACATTGAGTTTAAAACACCTATTTACGGAAATAATTATCATTTTAAATCACAAAAATTATGACACGAGGACACGACGATAAATTCGATTTTGCGTTTTGATTTCCAATCTCGCGTTGAATCTCCCAAATGTACAGGTTACTTGTAATAGGTACCTAAATTCGTAATATTTTTGTGTCTTGTTTCGTGTCAATCCAAAGCTTAGACTTTCATAGGTTAACGAAATAGTTAGGTACTTATAGTCTCGAACTCCCCTCTCCTCTCTGAAGAGAACTGCTGGCTACCGCCTAGTGTCCACCTGACTTCAACATTATCATTTCCCTCAGTACAAGTTGATCAGGAAACGACTCCGGACGTGATGCCCACAATACTCACTCCATAGTTCCCCACGAGTTTATTAAATACTGTGTGCCGCAGACAAAGGATGAGGTTCTATGCGTTAAAAGTTATTACGTAGAGAGTTTGTTTATGATCCGTCGGAGGGGCTCGTGGCGAAGTTTTATATACGGTGGTTAATCGATGCCAGGTTAAGCTGCGGTGGTCGCGGTCAATGTGTGGATGGGTGACCATTCTTGGCACATAGAGACCTCTCTGTGATTTTATTGGATTTGTAATTATATTTGTAGTGACTGAATATTTGTGTAGGTTTTAAAAAGAAAAGCCTTTTCGATGAAAGTTTACTGCCACTCCACACATATTTAAACCCCGAAATGGTACTAGATAGATAGATAGATCGATAAATCGTTGCCATAAGTTTTACAATTCCTTAACGTAATACATTATTATAATTATTTTAACTTGGTAGGATTTTTTGACTAGTGATCTGCACACTAGGTCTAGCCTGTCACGTAGAGACATTACAAGATTATATACCATACTGAGAATTTCATAGAAAAACCTAATCAATCACTTGATGCGAACTGGGAAACGAACCCAGGATCGTAGCGTAGCAATCGCGCTAATTAATAAAAAAAACTTTAACAGTAAGTAAAAACGCCTTCAAAAAGATTATAAAAACGTAAAAATAATGTTATATCTATGAAAAACTTTCGAAAGTCGGTGCCTTCGATTTATTCTGATCTTATGTTTCCGCCACCGACTTCATATACTACTTTAAAATAATTATTATATACTAGCCACGCAGAAGTCCACGCTAGAAGTCCACGCAGACACAGAACCGCGATTTTGTCTGCGTGGACTTCAGAATTGATCCTAACCTGGATGAAAAGTAGCCTATGTGTTATTCCAGACTGGAATTTATTTCTTACGTGGGAGAGCCATGCTTCGGCACGAATGGGCCGGCTCGACCGGAGTGATACCACGGCCTCACAGGTAACCGGCGTCAAACAACGCTTACGTTGTGTTTCGCTGAGTGAGTGAGGTTATCGGAGGCCCAATCCCCTTTTAAAAGACCGGCAACGCACTTGTGACTCCTCTGGTGTTGCGGGTGTCCATGGGCGGCGGTAATCGCTTACCATCAGGCGATCCGTCTGCTCGTTTGCCCTCCTATCCTATAAAAAAAAGACTATAATCTATCTCTGTGAAAAATTACATCCAGATTCGTTCAGCCATTCTAGCATGAAAGAGTAACAAACATGCATACTCACAAACTTTCACGTTTATAAAATTAGTAAAGATAAATCGGTCTACAATTTATTGGCGATACTATCTATACTATCGAACATACATAAAAAGAAACATACTATACCAACAGAGAACTCCCTCCTTTTTTGAAGTCGGGTAATAATGGGCGATCGAATCCATTGAATTCAGTATATACAGGTTTAAAATTTTCAAAAATGCATACAGGATTTTATAGTCGTTCAACCATCAAATACTAAATGGGTAGATTTTTGGAGTCCGTGGATTTTATGGGAGATAGGTTTATCGATTATAGCCGGACGGGTTCCGACGTCCGAGTTTTCAATATGTCGGAAACCGCTGGGAATAGAGAATTCGCTAGAATGACTCGTCTAAGATGTAAAAGATGAATTCCGTTTTGAGTCTAAAATGAAATATAATTTTTTTTTTTTTTTAGAAAAACGTTGCCCCACACTAGGATTTTTTCCTGTATCGTGGGTGCGTTTACAAACACAAATTCTCACACACAAACGCCCAGACCCGGAACAACTACCTGTAGATCATACAAATATTTGCTCCGTGTGGGGATCGAACCCACAACACGTGACGCAGAAGCCGATCGCTCAGCCGCTACGCCAAACGTGTCGTCGAATTTATTTACTAGCTTCTGCCCGCGACTTTGTCCGCCTGGGTCCGACCTGGATAAAAAGTAGCCCATGTGTTGTTTCAGGCTTTAATCTACCTGTGTACCAAATTTCATCCAGATCCGTTCGGCCGTTTTGGCGTGATAGAATAACAAACATCCATACATCCATACTCACAAACTTTCACATTTATAATATTAGTAAGGATATGCGTTGTCGTTTTCTTTTTAGGAAAACATTACCACACTAGGATTTTCTCCTGTATCGTGGGTTACAAACACAAATTCTCACATACACAAACGCTCAGACCCGGAACAACCTGTAGATCATACAAATATTTGCTCCGTGTGGGGATCGAACCCACAACACGTGGTGCAGAAACCGATCGTGTCGCCTTCTGTAGATAATACTGCTCAAGATTTCACTTGATTAGTTTTTAACAATAAACCAAATTTTTAGAAGAGTAAAGATATGTTTACCTTACAATATAAAACAACACCCGTCACATGATGACACCAGATGGGCTTAGTTACTAAGTTCACTATTACTTAGCTAATTAGGACAAGACGTAGCCTCCGTACAACCCTAGCACAGTGACAAATATCCCTTTCATTTTCAAATCAGCATCGCAGTAAGGGATCAAGGGTATTTAACATATTTGTTACTCCGAAACTTCAGTATAACGCCTTTTGACGATTTAAGTACTGTCGTTAAAAGCACTTGCCATTGAGACAAAACTCTATCGGAGCGGATTGCGATTTGATTGTTTGAGAACCATCCCTAAACCACAATTTAGCAGACTTTCGACTTTATGTAAACGGAGTAAGATTGGTTTTTAAATACCCAGGCATTGTCGCAAGGTGATGTCCAAAATTCTATTCGGTTAAAAGTTAATTTTGTAGTCGTTCCGTTGAGTGATAAAAGTTTGTCGGGTTTTTGTTTATTGAGCTCGGTTGAAATGGTTTTGAGAGAATTTAGTGATTATAATAATTAATTTTGAGACAGATTTCTAACACCCTGAGGCGTTATAGAATCGATTATACAACGTGTTATTGAATGCAATTTACGTAGGAGAGCCATGCTTCGGCACGAATGGCCGGCTCGACCGGAGTGATGCCACGGCCTCATAGAAAACCAGCGTCAAACAACGCTTACGTTGTGTTTCGCGGAGTGAGTGAGGTTACCGGAGGCCGAATCCCCTTTTAAAAGGTCGGCAACGTACTTGTCACTCCTATGGTGTGGCGGGTGTCCATGGGCGGCGGTAATCGCTTACCATCAGGCGATCATCGAAAAAATTTGCTCAAAACGTCAAAAATATCGATTAGAATATCGAATTATATTAAGCCCTATCTACAAACACTATTTTGTAGGTATATATTTTTTATATGTGAGCTTGTAAGGTAGATAATATAATATTTCTATGGGCCATAGATGCCTGAAAATAAATGATTAAATAAATAAAAATAATTATAATAACGGAACCCTAAAGTCATTCTGAGACATGTAAGCATATTTTTTGTGATCGCCAATTTTTGACGACACGTTTGGCGTAGCGGCTGAGCGATCAGCTTCTGAGTGTTGTGGGTTCGATCCCCTCACGGAGCAAATATTTGTATGATCTACAGGTAGTTTCTTTTTTAGTACTAGATGTAGATCTTTTAGACACTGATCTACAGGTAGTTAGTCCGGGTCTGGGCGTTTGTGTATGTGAGATTTTGTGTTTGTAAACGCACCCACGATACAGGAGAAAATCCTAGTGGGGGGTAACGTTAAACAATAAAAAAAACTGTCCTCAACTGACAGCATGTCAAAGTGAGCATACATAAAACAAAATACATACAGACAAACATAGAACCTCCTCCTTTTTTGACGTTGGTTAGAGATAGACACTGGAATTCCCTATTCTTTTAATATTTCTCTTCACTTTGTAAGCCAAATTAATCATGTTTAGAAATATTTGAGACAAATTAAAACTACACCCGCGCCTCCTGATCACTACAAATGACGTCAAAAATGATCTGACAGACGTGGCACGCGACAACAACACGTGTAAAATTATGTCACACAAATCCACGCAACACTAGCTTCGTAAACGCATTTCATAATTATCCGGCCAACAGATGTTGCAACGACAAATCCAAATTTGTAGCTCGAAAACCCTTATTTACTCGAAAATAAATCTTAAAGTCTTTGAAATTGGGTTGTGTAGTGAATTGAAGCGTGTGTAAAGTTAAAAGTTAGCATTTCGTGAAATCTTTGATTTACACATCTGTGACCTATGTTTTGACGTTTACAGAGCTAGCTATGCGTCAGGCAATTGTGATTTACGATTACAATTCCACATATCGTCATTTCAAACGAATTTAAGCTCTATTCTTTGATTGCTAAGAACTCTTGCAGATGAAAAGTTCTACTGTTTTTTTTTTGGTACGATGTTGAAGGGTTTTTTGTAATAAGTAAGATAAATTTGAGTCTTGCGCCAAATGTTAAGTAGTCGTAAGCCTCTTAGACGTGATGGGCCTGATTTTTTTAATCTCATTTTTTATGAAATATGGTTTTACAAGTTTTTTTTCATGTGGCAAATCTTACGTGCTAATTTTATGTAAAAATTAGCTGTGTCTTTAGCACGCGTTGTTGCTTTTGCCTCTTTGTTTTTTTTTTAGTCAGAAATCTTAGCGGCAGTACGGATGAATAGTTTAAAAACATATACAGTACAAACGTACAAAGAACCATTCATTTGTATTTATATACTTACACAATTTTTTTTATTAATTTACACAGTTCTCTGTAAATTTTGCTATTCTTTGTAAGAGCCACCCCTATTTGCTAATAATATATTGAGGATCCCGCGATAAAGTCCCGCGGGAGGGTCACCTTGTCTTTCAGACAGAAACCTATCCAAGCTGCTAAATAAAATACTGCTCAACTTGAGAATCGAAACTGAGAACTTACACACATTAGACGCACGTATGTTAGTTCTTCGGTAGATATCTTCGTTAGGTTTCATTGCATGATCAAAATAAAGGGAATGTCATTGGAACCGCCGGGAGAGAACGCCCTAGAAAGACCATACACCGACCTTATCGGTGAGATCATTCAAAAAGGTCAGGTGCGTGGTACTCACATCCGGCGCGTATGTATGAGAACATGTATGAATGTGGACGAAGCAAAAGAAGAAAAATTATATTACAGATGTTGATACAGTGGATATATTTTGCATGTAGGTTTTGCCTTTAATTGGTTGTGCAGTTAGATTTAAGACACAAATGCTTGTAAGTTCCTACCTGTATTTATCTGTAACAACTGTTATGCAAGTCGCGTTCTGTATTTTCTGCCTACCTTTATGAGAAAAACACTTGAGTATAATGTAGGTACCTATATATATTATGTATTATATAAAGTTTTTTCTAGCAACTCCTCTATTTTACCATTTCAATATCCATCCCAATTTACTTTATAGGCGAAACTGATTCAGTATGATATAAATACAATTTGCCGGCACATTAGGCACTGTTCAGAAATATTCATAAATCCGGCCGCCCTGGGGATCAGTTTGAGCTAGTGGCATGCACTACGAATAAAATTGAACGGTTTTATAGATGGGAACAGACTTCAGAAGTTTATAGGTGTATTAATAGGTGTATTAATCTACACCAATAATATAAAAAGAGAAGATTTGTATTTGTAAGGAATAAACTTAAAAACTACTGAACCGATTTCAAAAATTCTAAGTTAGAAAACTACATTATCACTAAGTAACATAAGCTATGTTTATTAATAGAAAACATTAGGGATCCCGACTAAAACTTCAATAATGTCTTATGTCTCCCACGTAATATTATGATATGAAACCTCCATGGTGTAGGTTCAGTGGGCTCAGTTTATTTAGAAACGAAAATTATCTAAGTACGCAGGCGAAGCTGCGCCCGGGAATTCTAGATCCATCTCTTCTAGAATTGATAAAAGTAAAAATTGTTTTTAAACAATGCTTAGGTACGTCCCTAATCTACAACGAAAATAAATACTAATACAATCCAATCGCCGCCCCCAAAGTACAATCACGTAGAAAATATTTAAAAGCAATCTCTATTTATTTATCAGATTTCATCGGGCTCCGAGCGTCCGTAGTGCGTGAATTTTTTAATCGCGACGAAATGAAACAATAGTACAGTGAGAACGAAACTGGTCGCCCCTCCCCCGAAACTGTGTAAAAAATTCATACGATACAACCGATTCCGAAATTGTACTCTGATTGCAAAGAAATTGGGTAATGTGATGCTTTTGTTTTGTGCGCGACTGTACTTTTATTTTATCAGCATTATATTTTATTGTGTTTTTTGTACCTAACCGAGTAGCTATAAAATGTCTTAAATCTTAAATCTTAAATAAAAAGCTGGCTAAAGTAATTCAATCGCGGAGGTAAATAATTATATATTATGTACTACTAGCTTTTGCCAGCGACTTCGTCCGCGTGGAATAATTACTTTGTTCCCTAGTTCTTCGCCCGCGGTTTCACCTGCCTTGCCCCGTTCCTAGGGGTTGTAGCATGACGTTTTATAGCTTGAAACCTTTCTCATGAATCACTCATTTTCCCAACATTTCCCTTCACTGCTCTGCTCCTATTGATCGTAGCGTGATGAAAAGTATACTATAACCTGCCCAGGAGTATGAAGAACAATTGTACCAAGTTTCGTTGAAATCCGTCGAGTGGTTTTTGTTTCTATAACGAACATACAGTCAGACAGACAGACAAAAATTTTACTGATTACATTTTTGGCGTCAGTATCGATCACTAATCACCCGCTGATAGTTATTTATTTTGGAAATATATTTCATGTACAGAATTGACCTCTCTACAGATTTATTATAAGTATAGAAGATTGTGTATGTACTATTGTTGTATTTATAATAATTATGTATTGCACGTCCCAAAACGATTAACATACTATAAGTCCGATTCTAGGCGCTGCATCAAGATGAAACATGCTCCTCTAGCAATACATCGGTGAAAACTGCATTCAATTCTAGTTTTTGCGTGATGCGCGTACAAACATACAGACGAAAATTGTAAAAATGTTTTTTTGACTTCTGTTGCTCTAATAAAGACCTCCATATTAGTTTTTCTTTTATATCTATGTACAGACATCGATCTGTTACAATTCAATAAAAGATATAGAATATAGATAAGTATAGATGTATGTACTAGGACAAATTACTAGATTTGTTTTCAGTTTAAAATAATTTATTGTAGTCGTAGTCGGTAATCGTAGGTACATGTTCTGCTATTGTATATAGTGTTCCAGACATTCTTTGATTATTTCTACTACTATTCGTGAAAACCTATAATTGGCTTGCTGGTGTTTTCTCTTTCAATTTATTTTATTATCTGTAGCTGTTGGTTTTCCTATGTAAGTAAATAAATAAATAAATCTAAAATTTTTCCGACCGTCTGTCTGCAATAAATTAACATTAATTTAGTAAAACATAACATAACATACCATCACGCCTGTATTCCCCGAAGGGTTAGGCAGAGGTGTACTTAATGTACCCCCACAGTAATTTAGTAAAACTGAGCGTGAAACCCTAGGTTCGATTCTTAGCTTGATCAAGATTTTCTGGTTTCTGACACTTGAATATTAGACATTGAAATAAAACCACTTTTTACGGATTATATATAAGTATATTATATATTATTATATCTTAGATTATATATATGTATCTTAGTCTGCTGTAAAGGATCCGAAACATCGGGAATCAAATAATATCAAGACAACGCAATAAAATGGGGAAAGGCCTCACCTTTCTTGGAAGGAGAACTTCTCTATTTTTATCGAGGATATGTCACTTCGTACAAGTATCTATTTGTTTTTAATTTACAAATATCAAATAGTGTAATAATAGCATCAATTCATTACAAACTTAGTAGGTACAACCCTAAACAAGGCCAAAGAAAAATCCGCAAACATTTTTCACGTTTCACGGAAACCCCACCAGGAACAAAACAAAACATCTGTTAATAATTAAAACATAAATTAGAGTCCGCGCCGAAATGCCGAGCGATGACCCTAACATTAGGGCTGGCAATTCTAGGTAAGCGGTTATTTATTTCTGCTAATCCATTGTTTGAAATACGTGGCATGTGCTACCTGTGATCTTAGGCACACGTTAAGGCCTTTACATTACACTCATCAAATACATATATTATACACTCACGCTTCTTTTCTAAGTATAGGCAAAAAGTATACAGGGTCACTAGCTAGAATCCTTTTGCTTCTTCTCGATTCATACATCTCGTCATAAACACGTATCGGTTGCGAGTACTACGCACCTGACCTTTTTGAAGAACCTCGTTATATCGATAACCGATAATATTCATTCTTCAATACAAATTGAAATTTCAATTTTTGCTTATTATGAACAATATCGCATTCAACTGTATGTATTCATACATCTCGACATCCTATTTTTTTATGAATAACGTGGTCATACAAAAACAAATATTTTTGTAAATCCCTCGCGACAGCCCTACTGACCTAGGGTTGTTGGTAATGGAGTTGTTAGATTTTAATGAATTGATGCGGAAATGGGAACTGTTTGTCATTATAATTATGTATTGTGCTTTTGGAATCAAATGGAAACAATGACAGTTCATACATGAAAATGTATGAACTCTAATTGTTTTGGCTTTGTTTTTTTGTTCGTGTATGTTACAAAAACATTTATCGCGCATGTTCAGCACCCGCACGCCAATGCTCACGGAGGCAGGTCTGTCTGGAGAGCAGTGGATAATTCTGTCTCGCTCTCCTCCGCCTCTTCTGCAAGACATACACCTTCCTAGCCACAAAAAAAACTCACCAGAATTTCATTTGCCCGCGACATTGTTTGCGTGGACTTCAGAATTGGGTCCGACCCACCCACTGCACTACCGACGTGAACTCACTCGTACCACAAGTATTTAGCTTAGCACGAGGGTTAAGAAGAATACTAGTAATGGGCGACCCACATTGCTATTAAGCTTTTTTTAAAAAAACAAGTTTTTCCAGACTATAATCTATCTGCCTTTCATCCAAATCCGTTAAGCCATTCTGGTGATTGTTGTTCTGATTGAGTAACAAACGTCCATCCAAACTTTTGTATTTATAATAATAGTAAGATATTTCGTTTTAACTGTCCTCTTTATTTATCGTGAAACTAGCGGTCCAAAATACCTACATACACTATTTATAATAATGTCTATCATCATCATCATCATATCAGCCAATAGAAGTCCACTGCTGAACAAAGGCTTCCCCCAAAGACTTCCACGGGGACCGGTTATATGCCGCCTGCATCCAACGACTCCCAGCAATAATATCTATGTCCAACTTACTCCAACTTACAAAATCCGCTATCATACCAGTCTATTTAACGGATCTTATAAAATAACCATTGCGTTATAAAGTTTTCACGTGGGAGAGTCACGCTTCGGCACGAATGGGCCGACTCGACCGGAGTGATACCACAGCCTCACAGTAAACCGGCGTTAAACAACACTTATGTTGAGTTTCGCCGAGTGAGTGAGGTTACCGGAGGCCCAATCCTCTTTTAAAAGGCCGGCAACGCACTTGTGACTCCTCTGGTGTTGCGGGGGTCCATGGATGGTGGTAATCGTTTACCATCAGGTGATCCGTCTAATAAATTGAATACAGTCGTTGATATTCAGTAAGAACAACTGAGAGAAACAAACCGCAATTAAGAAACTCCTTTAAAAACAGTCGGTAACCCATAGGCATCGTTGAGTGCCCCACGAAATATAAAAAACTTAGTTTATACAAGTGACTCAATTTGGCACAGCCGCAGCTAACCTGTGGAGTCATGTACCGATAGCAAATTAACTTAAGTGTTTCAACAATTGAATTTTATTTGTTTATTTGTACCACTCGCGGTATTTCTGTGGAAATTGTGGAGTGAACAAAAATCGCGGGGAAGCTTTTGATGGAAATGGCGGCCATATTGGCTTCTGCGTGTTTTTTGGTTTTTAGATAGATAGATAGATAGAATATTCTTTATTGCACACCAAAAACTAAAATATCAAGTACAATTTTATGAATCTTAATGGTACAATGGGCGGTCTTATCGCTAAAAGCGATCTCTTACAGACAACCTTTGGATGGACTCAAAAGAGAGGAAAAGTAATAAATAGGTAGTCTGGCGTACACAAAAGAAACTGAACATTTAAAATTAGTCAATAATCATACACAAATTGCGATATTAAAAATACTCAGTAATTGTAATTATTACTATATATAATATAATATATATAATATATAGTATAAATATATAATGGTATATACTATAGACATGCTTAAATAAATATGTCTTAATAAGATGTAAGACGGTTAAAAAATAAAAATAAATAAATACTATAGGTACCCTATCAGATGCGTTGCGAAGGAGAACATGTCAGTTGCAGCGACAGATAATGCTCCTTCACCATTTTTTAGTAGTTAATGATTGTGCTCGCCTCACAGACACGGGCAACGCATTCCAAAGCCGTACAGCTTGTACCGAAAAGGAGTCGCCAAGAAAAATTTTGGAGTGCAATGGCATCTCAAGCCTCAGATTCTCCGATGATCTTAGATATCTAGTATGTGTATCATGGAGGAACTGAAAACGTTCTTTAAGATAGGAGGGTGCTAGAGGATTAAACAGAACACTGTAGAGAAGGCATAATATATGAGAATTCCGGCGAAGGCGTATTGGAAGCCACTTGAGTTTTGCTCGAAATTCGGAAACATGATCATACTTGCGCAACCCAAATATAAATCGTATGCAAAAATTTTGGAGACGCTCAAGTTTATTTAGTTGTGCCTCAGTGAGATCAAGGTAACTGACATCGGCATAGTCAAGGATGGAAAGTAAAAGGGACTGTGCTAGCGTTATTTTGGTGGCAGTTGGCAGGAAGTTGCGTAATCTCCTTAGCGACCCCGCTGATGCAAACAATTTACGACTGACCTCTCGCAGCTGAGGACCCCAAGAAAGATGATTGTCAATAAGAATTCCCAAGTTCTTTACATTCTCACTAAATGGTATGACAATCCCTTCAAAAATAACTTTTGGAATCACAGGCCAGTTAATCCTAGCAGACAATCTGTGACTGCCAACAACGATGACCTTGGTTTTCGCTGGATTAATCATGAGACCGTATGCTTTGCTCCAATCACCTATATAACCTAAATCTTTATTTATAATGTCAATCGCCTGCGGCAACTCTGGTAAAGAACCCTGCCTGTAAATTTGCAAATCATCTGCATAAAGGTGGTAGGACGAATGAAGTTTGTTGGAGATTGAATTAATAAAAATTGCGAAAAGGAGAGGAGATAAAACGCCACCCTGTGGTACACCAACATAAGTATTACACCAAGAAGAGAAATTATCTTCTATGCATATACGTTGACGGCGACCAGACAGGTAACTACGAAACCAGTCAATCGCCGTTGGAGATATGTTAAGCGAGCCAAGTATAGCAAGTAGGATGTCATAATCAATGGTGTTAAATGCATTACTGAAGTCCAGTAAGCATAGAACCGTTACCTTTCCACTTTCCATACCTGTCCTAATGTCCTCCGTTATATTGGTTAGAGCTGTGGTAGTGCTGTGACCAGGACGAAAACCAGATTGGAAAGGATTAAGGAGACTATTCTTAGAAAGGAAAGTACTGAGCTGATTGTGGACGAGACGTTCGAAAACTTTGGAAAGGAAAGGAAGTATGGATATTGGACGGTACTCGGAGAACAAACTGGGATTAGGTTTTTTTGGCAAAGGAATAATTTGGGCTTCTTTCCATAAAGATGGAAATTCACCGGAGGATATGGAGTAGTTAAGGATGTAACATAGAACTGGGAGAATTTCATCGAGGACGGGGAGGATCATCTTCCGGCTGACACAGTCACTGCCCACAGCATTGGATGTGATAGAAACTATGCTCTTTTTAACATCACAATCGGAGAATCGACTAAAAACGAATGCGGGATAGTCAGGAGTTGGAAGGGAAGAAAGATGACTTATTGTGGACGCTTTTAAGGTCCCATTACAGTGGGACGGAGACGAGAAGTGTTGATTCAACGAATCAATGTCCAAGTCTTTAGGAATATCGGTTTGATTCTGTTTTCCAACTCCCATGGATCTAAGAAATTTCCAGACTTTTGCCGGATCTCCTATTTCTACAGAGTCGTGAATGTGATGGCGTAAAGCGTCTCTACACACCCTATTGCAGTGATTTCGAGCAACAACATAGTTTTCCCAATTTAGTGCCCCAGGACGACATTTATACTTTGTTTTAGCCATTGCCTTCTTGTGCATAATGGCTCTGATATTATCAGTCAACCAAGGCGCTGGGAGATGTTTTAACTTAACCATACGTATAGGAGCATGCACGTCATAAAGCTTGGTCAGATAGTCCGTAAAAATACTAATTTTGGCATTGATGGATTCCGCAGTGACGAGAGGAGCCCAGTCAATATTGCTTGCATCTTCGCGGAGAGCATCAGAGTCCATACCACCAAAATTACGTAACATGAGGGTCTTGGGCTTTGCCTTAGGTGGGCGAATTTTGTAGGACAGGAATAGTAAATCATGGTATGAGAACATGTCGGCTGGGTATTGTCCATGTTTGCTAACATGTTGAGAAGAGGAAACAAAAATAAGGTCCAGAAGAGAAGGATTGCAGTTAGGGACATGATGCGTTGCATTTAAGGGGAGAATAGACAGATTTACTGATTGCAATAAGGAAAGAAGAGAAGAAGAGCGGGAATCTTGTTTCAACAAGCAGGTATTGAAATCCCCCATAATGATGGTGTGACTGTAAGAGGGTGTAAGGTTCTCTAGGATGGTTTCAAAAGAGGAAAAGAAATCTATACTACACGATGGACTATAGTAAACACCTAAAAGAATGTTGGTATGCTTTAAGTTTACTTCTAAGAAAAGATGCTCACCTGCATTTTGTGGAGGCGGCTGCACCGATATATCAACTATTGAGAAAGGAATATTAGCACGAAGATATATGGCAACACCACCACCACGACTGCCTGTGCGATCGTTTCGTATCAGTTGAAAACCAGGAAGCGAGTAGGAGGTAGAAGGGAGACAAGGTTTCAACCATGACTCCGAGACAAGGATAGCATGAATGTTCTTACAGTCAAGACTAGCCAGCATGTCAAAGTAATGTGCCGGAATACTTTGGGCATTTATGTGGACTACATTAAGATTCTTCGGAACATCGGAAAATTGAGACTCAAGCGTGTCAGCTAGGGAGGGTATACTGGCGAAACTGTCATTGCTACGTGCTGACACGAAGCTTTCTGTATCACTGTCAGTACAAAAATCAGTCATACAACAAATAGGTACTTATTAAATAATAAAATAAATACTTATGTGTATAATTATTAATAAATATAAATAAACTACACTATTAAATATCCTTAAAACTAAAATATAATAAAAGTCGTTAATGTCCACCTGCCAGTTGAGTGTTACATTGTAAATAAAAGTAAAACCAGTGAGGTACAGTAAAAAATTAAAAACCTAATAATTATATAAAATGGTTAAAGATTGCAATGACACCGTCCGAGCAAGCACATAACTAAAAGAAATATTAATTGGTTGATTAAGAAATATACCAGAATAAAAATAATTCAGCTAATATATAATTATAGGTAACCTAACAGATAATTTAAAAATATAATACCCGACCAAGTATCCAAGTTGACCATAGATACGTGAAATGTGTAATGCATGCATCTCACAATGTATCCGATCATCTTTACCAAAGAGTATACTATTAAATAAATGTTCGTTGCACTGACAGAAAAAAGAAAACATACATGTCATGCACATTTCATCCTATATATGAATTGAGAATTTTTGGAACTGAAACTATTATGGGTAGAAAGTAAAAGTGTTTAAAGTAAGGGTAATATTGAAATAGAATAATAGTGATACTGTGGGTAACTTAAAATAGATGCGAGTGTTGCCCGGACGAAGACACTACCCAAATATAAAGAAAGACTCATTTCTTGGTCGCAGCAGCTCGCTTTGCTTTCCTCGGTACCGGCGACGACTGTACTGCCGATGATGGGACTGCTACGGATGATGCCACCGTTTGCTCGATAACCTGCCTGACCTTATTTAAATCAAGAGCTGTATTAACCCGTTGTCGATTACCGTCACGATCCAGCACATAAATTTGGCCCTGATTCGTCCAACATTTTGCTACGCCAAATTTCTCACGTGCGCACATGAAGAGCTGGTGCCGTGATCTAGTTAAAAATTCAGACATAGTCATATTTGAACCCTTCAGCTTTGTTTTCGCAAACCAGATGCTGTTTCGTACACTGGTATCCTTCAGCTTGCAGAGTATGGGTCTGGGCTTGTTGGTTCCTGTCTGCCTCCCCAACCGATGACAACGTTTAATATCAGCAGCAGTGAAATGAGCTAATTTACAGTGATCACGTACAACATTAACCACTACCTGCATTGTCTCCTCTTTGGCCTCCTCCGTGACACCATGCAGAAGAAGCATTTTGCGTCGACTCCTCATCTCCATGCCGTCAAGACTTAGCGCAAAAGCCTCCATCTGCTTTTGCAGGCATGCCAGGGCCTCATGTATGAACTTTTTAAATGAAGCATATTCTGCGGCTAAGGTGTCCATGCTGATTGGTGTAGCAGAAGGGCTCTTCTGCAGTTCAGCCTCGAAGTTGGTCATCCTGTTGTTGAAGGTGCTCATCAAATCGGATAGTGATTCCTTGAGGGCTTCCATGTTACAAATATTACAAATGTGTTCTTGGTAATAAAGGATTATAGAAAGGAGAAAACACTGCACTGGTAGGTACTCTAAACTAGCATATAGAATTGCACATTAAATTACTTATTTATTTATGTTTTGTATTTTATTTTAATATTTTAGTGAGAGCAAAATACTTGTTGTAGATGTCAAACTACCCTCCTCCTCAAAATGTCTTTAATTGTTAAAAGGGCTGGGAATAATTCACATTCATTGTTGCTGTTCTTTTTTGTGAAAAACTAGGTTGTTGTCGGTACCGTTATGTCTTTTTTAAATTTTGTTAGTTCATTTCAAGAGCATTGTATTTTGTAAAATAGTCCGAATAAATTCCAGATCGTTTTTCTCACATTCTAGTAATTACAGAAAAAAAAGTAAACGCCCGGACGGGTGGAGAAAGATACACTGATCTAGTACCTACTCGCAAGCAGCACGTGTGTATATACGTAGCAAAAGAAGTATGCAAGTAACCTAGCTAGTGAAGTTCTGTAACTTCTATCTAACCCTGTGGAAAAAAGGCATGAATGTATCTATGTGTATGTATGTAGGTATTATATTTTTTGTTATGTACCATATTGACATAAAATAACTGACGGAACCATAACAGTATAATATTTGGGTTGATGGAAACCACAAAATTTCACCAGTTATACTAATTATTTAAACTTTTAATACAAGAGAACGATACACTAGAATCAGTTGTGGCGCCATTGTCTTTCGTTCTTCCGTCTCGCTTACACAAAGGGAAGTCCCTCTCATGCTATCGCTCTCACTCACACCTAACATTCCCACATTTTCATTTTTCATTTTATATTTCATATAATTATTTAATGTTTTTTCTGCTAACTGTACTGAAGTACGCCCCTGCGTATATTCTTTGATCTCAATGCTCTCCGGCTTCGAATTTCTGAAGTGTTTTTTTACCTTCCCAAGGATGCTTTTACAATGATGCTGAAGTAACTTGATAATAACCACAAACATCTTTCAGGTTCACAGATCTATAAAGGCCACGCGACAGGGGTACTTGTGTAGATTAATTATGCTAATTAATTAAAATAGGAAAAATATCGTGAAACCTGCATGTCTAAGAGATTTTCTCAGCGTGTGAAGTCTGCCAACCTGCACTAGGCCAGCGTGGCAGACTATAGTAACCCCTCTCATTCTGAGAGGAGACCCGTGCCAGCAGTGGGGACAGTATAATGGGTTAATTATGATGTAGCCCCTAAAACGCCTAATCTTCGCCGCCTCCTAGTGGTTGCTGGTAAAAAGAACCGGCACATCAAACTCTCCTTCTCTATCCATCACTGCGTAATCTTACCTTTCTCTTCATTTTAGTGATACTTAGTAAGTACCAAGAAACAATGCGCAACTGAAATTAGCCATTGCGAATAGCCTCGCAGGTCAATTAACATAATTAAGTGTTCTTATGCAAAAATATTGGAATCAGTAAGGACAATACTTAAGTATTTATTTTTGATTGCTTCAGAATTATCGCTTCAGCATCCATCTGTTAATCATAATCAAAAATGCGAAACAATTTTGACACGTCTGGCGTAGCGGCTGAGTGATCGGCTTCTGCGCAACGTGTTGTGAGTTCGAGTTCCCCACACGGAGCAAATATTTGTATGATCTACAGATCGTTGTTTCTGGTCTGGGCGTTTGTGTATGTCAGAATTTGTGTCTGTAAACGCACCCGTTTTTTTTTTTAAAAAAAAATTACCTCAACTGTCTTACCTTAAAGTTAAAGTCAAAATGTTTTATTTCAATTAGACCACAATAATTGGTAAAAAATAGTTGCACGGTTCCAAAAAAGTGGACCATAAAGAGAAGAGCCGGCAAGAAACTCCATAGATACATCGATTTCTTATATTAACATTTACCATAGCAAACACACTTGTGGATAACTTCAGACGCACACAGTTATTTTGAGGCTAATATAACAATAAAACGATACATTCAATTTCAAAGAAAAATCATCCTTAAAAACTGCTGCCAGCTATAGCTTATCGTCATTTATTCTGTGCAAACTCAGCATCATACGTCTATCCAAACTACCCCTCTTTGTCAGACGGTATCATCTCCCCGCGTGCCTGCTACGCTAAATATAGCTCGAGATTTGTAGGGTGACCATGGCTAGTTGAATACTGTTTCATAGTATTTATTTATTTATTTTTATAAATATATGATTATATTTTCCATGCTAAGATTATAAAGTAATTTTAGTGAAGGAAAAATTCATTAGCATAGAAAATGCAAAAATATCACAAAAAGATCGTCACGTTATGACGTAAATATGATTACAATTTTGAATATTTTCATTAAAAAAACAGAAAAGCAAATAAAAAAAATTAAAAATTCAAGAAATAGTAGCCCACCGACTTCGGGAGTAGGCTTCACGTTACTAGAAAAAGAAACCTTCTAACAATACGGGCCATGTCTAGAAACGACATATTGAGAACATCCTTAGATGTTGGTCGAAGCTCTTGGCTATTAACTGAGTGGTATTTTTTATTATTAGTAATGGTCACATCGTTTTTACGTTTTTTTTATTTCAACTAAATAATATAATATTATACTTTAATTATAGAAGACTACTGCTGAATAAACCCTCCCTCCCCCCAAATACATCCACAAGGACCAGTATACATGCCACCTGCACCCAATGTCTTCCAATAACGCATGCTAAACATATTTCTCCCCCTAAAATTTATATCTTTAAAAAATAATGGTAAGAAAATCATTCATCGTTTCATTCATTCAATTTGAAGCGGCGGTAGCCTAATGGCTATGGCGTCGGACTTGCGATCATGTGGTTGCCGGTCCGAAACCCACCCATTGCACTATCGACATGAACCCACTCGTAACACAAGCATTTAGCTTAGCACGAGGGGTTAACAAGAATACTAGTAATGTGCGATCCACATGATGTGTATTAAGTTAAAAAAAAACACTGCTCTACAAATTTTATCTTTATCTTTATCCACCTTTTTTAAAAAAAACAATAATATATATGAAATCATAGAACGTCAATTAAGACTACACAAATAAGTTCACAGGCATGAGTCAAAACTGCGTCTTCCCTTTATTAATTTTCCTTTAATAATAATCGTATTTATCTTTTAATAATAATCGTAATGTAATAAAATAATTATATGACATTTTAAGTGCTCCCATATTATTCCTGAGTCTCGTACTTTTCGTCCATCATGCACACCCTATCGTCTAGCAAACTTCCATTTAAAAAAGTGCGAGGACTTGGGGGAAGTACTGACGTGCGCTCGTTTGTCATGCACCCAATACCCTACGGAGGTAAATGTGCATTAAGTAGACGTATTGATTATTTATTTAACCTACTTTCATGCTTCTAAGGTTCCTTATTGAGTACAGTAACTACGAAAAAATAAACGCCAGCAACATCAATGGTATCATTCGTTGAGATCTCAATTTTTAACCTAAAATGCAGTGATAGCCTAGTGATATGACCATTGGCCTGCCAAGTCAAAGGTCTCGAGTTCGAATCCAAAGCACGCACCTCTGACTTTTCTTTTTATACCACTAAGGTGGCAAACAAGCATACGGCCCGCCTGATAGTAAGCGGTTACCATAGCCTATAATAATAATAATAATAAATCATTTATTATCAGGCTACTTAGGCCCATAGATACATACCTTACAAACTAAGATATATATTGTAATATTACAGTTTGGGTTAGTATAATTAACTTAAAACTATGTTAATAAACACACTTCACTAGCACTAGGTCACTGTGCGTTCTGGTGGCACTTGTCCGCGGAAGCGACGGAACACCACTCCTTGCGGCCAAAAGTCCTCTTTCATGACGAGGTGCAGAATGCTTGCAACATTTGGTATCACTCGCGCGTTGCCGACCCTTTAAAAACCTTTTCACACCCTTTTTGAAGAACTTCATGCTGTAGTCCTCGTTGGGAAAACCTCGGCGGGGAGGTAATTCCACAACCTAAGTGTGCGTGGGAGAAAAATCCTGGAATCTCACAATATGATACCGGTGTGGTTCGAAGGTAGGTATGTGGATGAACTCCACGCCGATGGCGAGAGGTGCGGTTAACATTTGTGCATATTCATAGTTAATTATCACGCACTTAAACGGTGATGGAAAACATCTTGAGAGAAGACCCGTACTCAGCAGTGGGACAGTATAATTAATATCAAAATAGTCCAGTTATTATAAACTGTGAACTGAACTACTAACATTTTCGAAGATCGCCGTATCGTGAATTCTACAGTTGGACTCCCGCGGGACGTCAGTTTCGGAGACAATTAAGTGTCGTAGAGTTTGCGTCAAAGGTAGAAACTTTACTCCTGGTGCAGTGTCGAATAGACTGCGAATTATAGTGGAAGCGTTAATAGTGTATTAGGTAATTAAGCCCGTATGAGGATGGGTTAGAATACAGTACTCCGTGCTAGGCATCTCGTAAGAGGTGAGAACATCTCTGACTTGCTCGATGGACCTTTTGGGGTCTGATTTGCTGGCATCCACTCTCAAATCTTAAAGTGCCTGTTTGTTGTTGAATAGTAATTGTTTTTTTTTTGTAACCTTCCTCATCTCCTTCCACTAATCTCTGTCGAGGGTAATCTGAGGTCAATCTGTCCATAAAGTGTCAAAGTCGTCCCGCCAACACTTTCTCTGTCTTACTCGTCATCGACAGCCTTCGGGCAGCCAATTGATAAAATTAGCAAAATTATATTAACAATTGTATCATTTATTACCCACACAAGTAGTGCCATTTAGGATGTAACATATATGTTATTATTATTAAAAGCCCGTAGTGTCCCACTGCAGGGCAAAGGCCTCCCCACTCTCCTTCCACTTTCATCCATGTATATATACTTATATCCCAGATAATTTTACAATGCTGGGATCCCAGCATTGTAAAATTATCGAGTTTAGTCGAGCGGAACTGTGGGAAAAGCTAGTATTAGTTTAGATTTACGCGATTTTATTAGTATAATACAAGTAAAAATGCGCGAAAATTAAAAAAGTTGTGTACACAATAGCACTGAGTCTGCAATTTCTATTAATAAAAACTAGCTATTTATGTATAGTTAAAAAAAGAAGTGATACTTTTAGGGTGCGGATTTGTAAATTATATGTCAGTAATATTTGATCGAATGTGAATTTTTAAAATCCCGGGATTTTGGGATGAAAAGGTATGCCCTCGTTATGACACGATCGATGAATCTCGCGAAATTGCACTACCTACGCCGACCACTGTTTATAACACTAGCATTTTGTGCCGCTTTTTTTATATTTTTATTTGGTGTTGATAATTTTAGTTTTTGTGGCCACCCTAACCGTCGTAATGGCTGCTCAGTACGTAAGTTGGAACTATACCGTTACCATTTAAAAAAATTGTTAAGCTGTACTTAACAATTTACAAGTACTTAACAAGATATTCTCATAATTTTTTCCGTGTGTAAGATACCAAATTTAATATTTATTAGCTGTTAGCTAAAAAATACACCGGGAGCGGCCGTCTGGGATTTTAATTATTACCGACTTCGCCGCGAGGGGATGAAATTAATTATTGCAGGATGTTTCGTTTTCATTATGTTAGTTTTTCTGTTGTTTTCGATGTGTTCAGATGTATATAGTGCGGATACGGATTTTTTGTTTTTGAAAGTTTGTATAGAGAGGGTATAAAAGTACAGTTTATATTGTCTTTACATGGGCCTGATGATTCCGATGTAATTTTATAAATAAAGATAATTACATAAATGGACTTGTCAAAAATAGCGAAACTTTTAGGGGGGATCACCATTGAGATATAATAGCCTATTCAATAAAAAAAGATCGTTTCACAATCAGCGAAAACCTTCATAAGTGAACCTTTTTCAACTAGCCTCAAAAAAGATTTTTTAAACTCGGTTAAAAAAGTGTATGTATGAGAAGATGTATGAATATGGAAGAAGCAAAAGAAGTATGCAAGAATCGTAGCAAGTGGCAGTCTATAGTTTCTGCCTACCCCTGTGGGAGAAAGGCGTGAGTGTATGTATGTATGTATGTTAAAAAAGTAAAAACCTTTGTTTATCTCATTATTTTCCCTATTTTTATTTATGGAAAAAAAGGGATAGATATATTGAAATAAAACTACTTTTTACGGATTTTATCGTGTTGTATTGATATTATTTGATTCCGTAAAATGTAGTTTTATTTCTATATATGTCTAATATTCGCGTATGTGTCAGAAACCAGTAGGATAAATATAATTGAGAAGAATGTGTTGATACGATTAGGCAAGTCGAGAGAAAGGGATTTATAAAGCCAGTCAATGTAAAAATATTGTATCAGGACTAGAGATAAACACTGACGTTATCGGCGAGATCCTTCAAAAAGGTCAGGTGCGTAGTACTCGCAACCGGCGTTTGAATATGACAAGTTGTATGCAAGAATCGGCGTGTCGTTCTATAGTTTCTGCCTACACCTATAAGGAATGGCGTGAGAGGATGTATGTAGGATAAAAAACAAATAAATAATTCTTTATTTTCAGACAGGTCCATAGCAAAATTAGTAAACTTAAAATTAAGTTAGTACAGTAATTTATTTAAGGTACTTAGCTACTCCTATTAGATGTCCTATCCAGTATTCCTGTATAGGACATTCCCATCTGTTAGTAACCATTTTCAGTATGCTGTTGTGTTGTGACTACTTCGTAGACGATTACGTAGTCACCCTAGACCCTAGACCCCAATTTATTTATTTCTTATAATGCTGTAAAAGCACCCTAAATATGTAACGTGAAAGCCCACAGGTAATTTGATTGTTTGTATTAAAATAACATAGATAAATTAAGGTCTATTCAACAAACATTGTCCTGAATATATCTAGCAAGTATTCTCAACAATATTGCAGTCCAACAATTTTAAGAATACGCCCAATCTTGCTGCAACTTCATTCAAACGAAATTGTTTGGGACACTTGAAGCTTGCAAACTTTATTTGAAGCGAATTTATATTTCAACGTTGATATTTTGGGAGCAAGACTTCATGTTATTTTCAGCTTTCCTCTATCTCAGCTAGGTTCAGTTTGGATGGGTGAACAATTTTTCTATATATATAAAAGAAGAACCTGACTGACTGACCGACGTATCAATGTACAGCCGAAACTATAGAAGCTAGATCCCTGAAAGTTTGCATGCTGGTTCTTTTTGCACTGTAGACGAGCACTAAGAAAAGATTTTTGGAAATTCAACCCCTAAGCTGGTGAAAAGGGGGGTGAAAGTTTGTATGCAAAATCGATGAAACCGCGGAGTACAGCTAGTTCTATATTATTAAGTATTTCCTCTCTCTTTTACCACAAATGGAAAGAAAAGAGACACCCCTAGCAATATCAACAGCCAAACTCGACATTGGCATCGAATATATTTATATCTTTTTATTAAAAACTACCGGCGTCTAATGTCAAATGCAAAATGTTATTACGGCCGCCAGTGTACGAGCCTTTCAATTCCAACAAGTGGGTAGCGATATTGCGCCCCCACTGTGTATACACTGCCGTGCATTGTAAAGTGGTGATAGATTTTATATTGGTTCTGCTAGATAGTTTACTTTTTTTATTGTTGTTGAAAGTAATTTTTTTTTTCTTGGTATCCTTTGTTGTGATTTTATAGGGCGTGGTCGATTTGTGTTGTTTTTTCTTTTTCTATATAAGGAACAAAATTGACATCCCAGTAAAATCTGTAACATATAATTTTGGTCTGAAATTATTACTCTAGTGGTCCTAATTGCGATTGCTACACTAGAGGGCTGGGGTTAGATTCCCAGTTCGAGCAATGTGTTAAATACTCATTACACACATAAATAAATTTTCAATTTTTTTTTTATGGGATAGGAGAGCAAACGAGCAGACGGATCGCCTGATGGTAAGCGATTACCGCCGCCCATGGACACCCGTAACACCAGAGGAGTCACGAGTGCGTTGCCGACCTTTTAAAAGGGGATTGGGCCTCCGGTAACCTCACTCACTCGGCGAAACACAACGTAAGCGTTGTTTGACGCCGGTTTTCTGCGATTTCCACGTAAATTAAAGTAATTAGTGTTTTATTAACTATAAATAAATAAATTGTATGAAGTAAGAGCATGTCTGCCTACCCAGCAATAAAATCAGTGCTAAATATATTCGATCTAGTACCTACCAACATAAAATTTTAATTACATCATACAAATGTCTCTGCAATATATCTTACGATATAGTTGGCAGTGGTAATGAATAGGTTTGTATATATCTGCCATGAAGACAATTGTCATGCTCAATATCCTTACGAAACAATTTGTATCTAAAATAGACTATCTTTGACATTTACATTTATTGGTTTAATTAAAGCTGGCTCCACACACTTGAACAAATATCAAATGTAACAAGCCCTGTGCAAACCTTTGAACACAGATTGCGCAAACATTTGCACTTTGCCATCTTGTAACGGTTTTCGAAGCAGGTAAAAGTGGAATTAGACATTCTGTATTCACAAAATCATCTCCAATTACTTAGCTTTGTGTTTGTGTTTTTTCTATTCTATTCTATTTTATTCAATCTATTCTATATTTAAGACTTCATGGCTAGGGCGTCGGACTTGCGATCATGTAGTTGCCGGTTCGAACCCCACCCATTGCACTACTGACGTGAACCCACTCATAACACAAGCATTTAGCTTAGCACGAGGGGTTAACAAGAATACTAGTAATGTACGATCCACATTATTATTAGTAAGCTTTTTTTTATATAATCCACAATCACGTGTCCTAAAATTATATTATTTAATTAAAATTAATTTAATTATATTAAATTTCACTGCAAAACCTCATAGGCAAAATATTTGATGATCAACCCACAGGAACTCAGCACCAGAGTTCGACCACCTTAGAATTTATGATTTTTTGTAGAAACTGTGTTATCACAAATGTGTTGCTCTGCACACGTGCACAGACGGTGAGGGAATGTGGAGTCACCTTAACTCTAAGAAGCGCTATCAAGGATCTTTAAATAATTTAAACATTACTCTCTGAGCTCAAAACATTAAATCAATATTATTAATTTTATTACCAGCCTTTACTGACGCGAATTTACGACTGAATAGATGATTTCGATTTACTTACGTTTAATCCCGTTTAATTTTAATGACTTTATTGAATTTTATGGACTACATAACTACCTACTCTGGTAAAATGATGGTATTGATATATTATGATTTATATACCTATTACTAATGTATTTTGGAATAATGAGACTGCCTCATTAGTCTAGTGGTCTTGCGCTAGAGATCCTGGAATCGATCCCCAGGTCGAACAAAGTGTTATTGGGTTATTCTATGAAATTCTCAGTAGCAGTCTACGAGTAGATTTGTCCCCGGTTAATGGCAATAGGCTCGCCCCCTATTACATGGGATCTAATACATGTGTGTTCTCGTATTTCTATGTCCATCAGAAGACTGATATAGGCCGAATGAATGCACTTCTTCAAAAAACGGGGAATGCACGTCTGGTTTCGTTTCCCAACCGGGGAAGTAGGACTGTAGGTATAATGTATTTATGTATATTAACATGAAGTTTGTCTGTTTCAGGACGTCATACACACAATCAGCACACCACACGGACAAGTACAGAGGATCGTAGTGTTCAAGAAAAATGGAGTCCAGGCCATGGTTGAATATCCTTTTCAATAGTACAAAACACATTTTGAATGTACCTAAATTAATATTAAGCTTTGTCTTTTTTAAAGTCTCAAGGCTGCGTTTCACCATGTCGAAGTAGTCACTACTCACACAATCGTGATATAAAATAAATCAGCATCAATCAATTTAATAAATTTACAATGGCCAGGCAAAGGAAAAATCTTAAAACGCTTTATAATTGGTTTAGCACTTAATTTTTTTTATGGGATCGCCTTATTGTAAGCGTTTACCGCCGCCCATGGACACCCGCAACACCAGAGGAGTCACAAGTGCGGTGTCGACCTTTTAAAAGGGGATTGGGCCTCCGGTAACCTCACTCACTCGGCGAATCACAAGGTAAGCGTGGTTTAACGCGGAAACGTGTGAAAATGGAATATAAAATAATAGTGATAAAGGGTTTGAAAAGTGGTTTTACTAGGTTTTTACTAGGCTTCAACAAACAAGTTAGAGAAACGTAAGTAATTCGGACAAAAAATCTGACAATTCTACAAGAGAACGAAAGTATCTATGTAAATTTCTACCACGCCTTTTACAAGTTCGAAAAAGTTAACCTAGATATCGAATTTCGGTCTCCCTATCCGCCAGCACATGCAAAACCCATTAAACTAATGAGGAGGTATAAAAATATTAATTTAAAAACCTCCATAAGTTTATGGTTTCCTGGTAATGTCCCATAAAATGTCTGAACATACATAAAACATATAATATGCGTCGTAAATATGACACGCGTTTGTAATTATAATATAGACTAGTTCTTCGCCCGCGGTTTCACCTGCGTTGCCCCGTTCCTAAGGGTTGTAGCGTGATGTTTTATAGCTTGAAACCTTTCTCATGAATCACTCATTTTCCCAACATTTCCCTTCACTGCTCTGCTCCTATTGATCGTAGCGTGATGAAAAGTATACTATAACCTGCTCAGGAGTATGAAAAACAATTGTACCAAGTTTCGTTGAAATCCGTCGAATGGTTTTTGTTTCTATAACGAACATACAGACAGACAGACAGACAAAAATTTTACTGATTGCATTTTTGGCGTCAGTATCGATCACTAATCACCCGCTGATAGTTATTTTGGAAATATATTTCATGTACAGAATTGACCTCTCTACAGATTTATTATAAGTATAGATAAGCATATTTTTAGGGGGATCGACCACCTCACTAGGTTTTAGGAGTGGTAGAACTGCGGATTCGCCGGCATGTCCTAACGGACGACCTCTGAGAAGGAACGCCGAAACAAACAGAGAATCATAGTCTCTTTTAAAGTCCAGACAGTAGTTGTATTATTATCAGATATGATGTGAGTTTGCGATTCTTGCGAAGTCTGTATGTACGGCGTAACTCGGAATAAATATTGAGAAGTGTGATAAGACAACGTTGCGGGCTGAAAGATGGTGTAGTGACACGTATTGAAAAGAATATGCTGAGATGGTTTGGACATGTTGAAAGAATGAATGAAAGACGATTAACGAAAGGAATTTATAAGGCGAATGTCAGCGGCAGCGTCGGCCTAGAAGGACATAGGTACGCCGATCTTATTGTTGTGGTCTTTCAATAAGACGTAGCACTCCTAACCGGCGTGTGTGTATGAGATGATGTATGAATGTGGAAGAAACAAAAGAGGTCGCAAATGCAAGAATCGTAGCAAGTAGCGTGGGTAGTCTATAGTTTCTGCCTACCTACGTGGGAGAAAGTATGTTTGTATGTATGATGTAAGTGTTACGATGTAGGGTAATATCTGAACAGGCTTTTTGAAGAAAGAGCCATAATAGATTTCAGTTGACCTGTCCTGACGGCACGCATACATCAGGTATCGTGTAGCTTAGATAATGCTAAGCAATAATGTGCTAATATTATTGTGTTCCGGTTTGAAGCTCATTAGTCTAGTGGTCGTAAGCGCGACTTCCACACTAGATCTCCTGGGTTCGATTCCCGGGTCGAGCAAAGTGTTATTGCGTTATTTTATGAAATTCTCCGTGACTGGCATTTGGTGAGGGATGAAACATATGTGATTAAAAGAGTGATGAATATGAATGTAGAGGGACGGATGGGTAGAGGGAGACCAAAGAGAAGATGGATGGATTGTATTAAGGCCGATATGATGGCAAAGGGAATTAATGATGAGGTGACGGCTGATAGGGATGAATGGAAGAAAAGGACATGCTGCGCCGACCACAAATCAATTGGGACAAGGGCAGCAAGATGATGAATATTGTATGTATGCTGCCGCTGCTATTCACATGGATGACATACACCTCTGCGTCTCCCACCAGGGAACATACACATAATGTCCGTATGGCCATTGTGTTTCACGTCGATGTGCAATGGGTGGGTTTCGAACCGGCTACCACATGATCACAAGTCCGAAGCCCTAGCCATTAGGCTACCGCCGCCTTATATTATACTAGCTTCTGCCCGCGACTTTGTCTGCGTGTACTTCAGAATTGGGTCCGACCTGGATAAAAAGTAGCCTATGTGTTATTCCAGACTAAAATCTATATCTGTGCCAATTTTCATCCAGAGACGTTCAGCCGTTCTAACGTGAAAGAGTATCAAACATCCATACTCACAAACTTTCACGTTTACAATATTTGTAAGGTAATTAGTACGTATAATATTAGTAAGGATTTCCACAAAGCGTATGAAACAAATACACAATTACTCACGATTGAAATCCTGCAACGCCAATAAATTATCACGGCCGATCGCCGAAGATGTATAAAAATATCATCGTTCGGAAATATTGTTTGAGAAATCTATTATAACGATGACTAATGTCGGCTATTTAGATTATTTTAACTTGAAAAATATTCCGGCGCTGCGCACGAGTTGTTCTGTGAGCGTCTTTGATACCGGGTTATGTTTCAAAGGATTGTCAGCTGGCGAAATAGACGATAGTATTTGTGATGTTATGATTCATTTAACATATTGTGATGTTTCTTGAAATTCGCTGGTGCAAATCCCAGCTCCGAGATTATAGAGAAAAACCCAATACCGCTGCTCGAATTGAGAATCGAACCCCACGCTCAACAGCCTGGCTAATGAGGCAATTAAAATCTACGAAACAACGATGTGATATTAGAAGGGATCCCTTCTGTGCGAAACAGTGCGAAAATCTATATATATATAAAAGAAGAACCGGACTGACTAACTGATGTAACAACGCACAGCTGAAACTAAAAGAGCTAGATCCCTAAAAGTTTGCATGCTGGTTCCTTTTGCACTGTAGACGAGCACTAAGAAAGGATTTTTAGGATATTAAGAAGGATTATAAAGATTTAAAGTGTGTGTGTGTCCTTTACACATACAGACATAAATCGTCAAGATAATATGATTCCATTTAGATTCCATAGTACAGCTTCTGCGAAACGCTATTGACATTTTGACAATTGTTTTCTTATTTTTTAGTAAAGGAAAAAATTCAATCGCGTGCAGGATTCGAACCTGCGTCTTCTGGTTTGATATACCAGACGCTCTGACCTCTAAGCCACCGCGAACCCTACCCGCATGATTGAAATTTTACCTTCACATTCTGAATTTACGTCATAAGGTGACGTTGGTCATTGACGTTGAATCCTGCCCGCGATTGAATTTTTTCCTTTACTAAAAAATAACCTAATAATCTTAGCATGGAAAATGCAAAAAAATCACAAAAAGATAATTGTTTTCTTCTTTAAAAATTAGACCTAACAGATTTTATGATATGAAACCTCCATGGTGTAGGTACAGTGGGCACAGTATATTTCAGAAACGAAAATTACCTAAGAACCTACGCAGACGCAGACGCACCGGAAGTCTAGTCTTCTTTACATCGTATAAAACAAAGTCGTTGTCGCTGTCTGTCCGTCCCTATGTATGCTTAAATCTTTAAAACTACTCAACGGATTTTGAAGCGGTTTGTTTAATAGATAGAGTGATTCAAGAGGAAGGTTTTAAGCTATTTAACATTATGTTACAACTCTTAGGAATGGGGTAACGCGAGTGAAACCGCGGGCGGGTCGCCAGTATAAAATAAAACAAAATCCATTTCAATATTTGCAGTCATCTGTATACAGTGTGTTTAATATTATTCAAACGTTTCTCGCTACTGGCAACTCCATTTAAAAATGCCAGCCGAGTATTCATAACTATTAAAAATATAAATAAACGGTCCACTGAAATGTAGATGATTTATATCTAAAATTGTTTCGGTTAAAAAAAAAAATGTTGAATGAATTATTAAAAGCACGTGGGCTTTTGACAGGGCCGCGTGTTACACCGTAGCGTAATAAATAGGTAGTATCTAAGTATTTTTAATATACATTATCTAATTTGTGTCACAAAGACTTTATAATGCATCTACTGTCGTTATTATATTTAATAGGCAGAAAATGCCTAATGGCTTTAAGACCGCCTTTGTACTAACGGTGCATAAAGTAAATAAAAAAAAAGACAAGTACATAATAAATCGAGTACCACTAAAACAATCAGTTAAAAACATACAATATTTTCTCTCCTACTTCTTTAAATGAGATAGCAATAAATATTCACGAACATAATTCAATCTTCATTGAGAAATCTGCTAGATTTTATATTTAAAAACCAAATTAAACATCATTTCATTTTAGTTTTCACGCGTAAACACGCGTTATAGTGGCTCAGGTATTGTAAACTGTTTATTTCAATATACGAATGTTTGTAAACGTAATTAATGACACATTGTAAACATTACTCATTCTGCGAATTGGAATGTCGCATTAGTGAACATATGTTACGCGTTAGTGTGTACAAGGAACTTTATCATTCACAAGGCCGTCTGTTTATCGACCTACACGTTAAAAATAAAACACTATTGTAATAGAATCATTTATAAAATCCGGTATGATGTTTTTTTTTGCTGAAATAAACAGCACATGTTTGTGTCATCTATCTTGCCTAGATTTTGTTATTTAAGAGTTCAAATTCAGTCTTCATCATCACCTGAGCCTTTTCGTGTCGGCCGAACGATTTTACGCGAAACTTTTATCTAATAGACTGCAATCTAATTCATACCATCATAACATACCATCACGCCTGTTATCCCCGAAGGGTTAGGTAGAGGCGTACTAATGTACACGCACAGTTCGCCGGTATGTTTAGGTCGCATGTAATAGGGGGCGAGCCTATTGCCATTAACTGGGCACAAATCCAGACTCCGAGCTGCTACTGAGAATTTCATAGAAAAACCCAATAACACTTTACTCGACCTGGGGATCGAACCCGGGACCTTTAGCGTAGCAGTCGCGCTTGTGACCACTAGATTAATGAGGCAATCTAATTACTGGGAAGTTCCGATACCCAGGGAAACAAGTCTGTTATTTCATTTGTATCAGAATTGTCATTCGTTGTCACTAAAATGACATAAGAACTTGACAGATTTACATAATGAAATTGAATCATTATGAAGCCTATGATTGTCACAATTTTGACACAATAAAATAAGATACTTTTGGCCCTGGTCAACTGTTTGTGAAGCTTTTCGGCTTTCTAACTATTGCCAAATATTTTTTTTATAAAACGTTGCCCCACACTAGGATTTTCTCCTGTATCGTGGGTGCGTTTACAAACACAAATTCTCACATACACAAACGCCCAGACCCGGAACAACTACCTGTAGATCATACAAATATTTGCTCCGTGCCATCGAACCCACAACACGTTGCGCAGAAGCCGATCGCTCAGCCGCTACGCCAAACGTGTCGTCAGACAAATTTGTCAAAACAATAATTGTTCTATGACAAGAGGGATCGACTACATCTCTAAAGCAGTAAGTTATAGATATCTCTTCATAATATTCAAGCATCAATTGCCTGTCCGGGGCAAGCACAGTGTCTCTCATAGTCCGATTGATTAGCGTAATTATTTCGCTTCGATAACTCTGCCTTAGTCTTTTCCGAATACAAGCGTGATATCTTATTAAATATGACATTTAAGATGGATGAAACGATACCCAACGTGTAGCTAATGGATTTGAATCCACGATCCATCGAGGACACTTGATCTAGTACTGCTCAGTCCGACATAATCAATCAATCAGGCTGTTGCAGTCCACAGCTGGAGTTAGGAGTAAGCGTCTCCTATCACCCTCTCTCTTTTACAAATGGGAATAAAACCTCAATAAAATTTGCAATAAGAAATCATGAAAAAGTAAAGTTAGTAATAGAAAAAAATCTTACAAATATAATCCTGAATCTCGTAGTCGAACAACAAAACCGTGGAGTAGTATTCGTCATGAAATCTTTGTTTAATTACACTTTCTGCATATTTTTTTCCAAAAGAACTTTTATTTAAATGAGTTCGGAGTTTCCGACAAAATTGGAATATAAGTAGCGACGACGTCTGGGATATTGGGTAGCGGACTTAGATGGAAGAATAGCGATTATTGAAAAGTAATAACGGATATTATCACTTATCTCATTGTATGAAGGTCGTATTTTAATGGGAACTGCTTGATCACTTGTCTCCCTCTTGAATAAAAAAAGAATAAAATCGTTAAATGATATTTGGTTCGGTAAATAAAATAACTTTTAATGACACTTTCACGAGACAATGTTTTCTATTTTTACACTTTTGGCTTAGCCAAATGGCCGGCATGTCCTAGTTGATGATCTCTGAGAATAAATACCGAAACAAAATCAAAGATCATTTCCTAGAAAACCCCAATAACACTGCTCGACCTGGGAGTCGAACCCAGAACCTCTAATGTAGGAGTGACGCTTAAGATCACGAGACTAATGTGACAGTTAATTTTTTTTTACATTTGAAATCTTTATATATATAATTCTTCTGTGAGTGTGTATGTGACTGAACTTCTCTCAAACGACTTGACCGATTTTGATGAAATTTTTTGTGTGTGTTCAAGGGGATCTGGGAATGGTTTAGATTCACAATTGGACCCGGTAGGTGGCGCTGCAATCGAGTTTTGGGTTATTTTCAGGGCAGGACAACGTCTGCTGGGTCCACTAGTGTTTATATAAAATGAAATAATAATACAATAATTATATTTTATTTGATGAAATCTACACTATAGGATCTCCAAGACGCCAATCTTGAGAAGTTTACCAATCCTCACTAAGCCAGCTCAGCCAATTCAATAATATCGTGCTACGATCCAATAAATTTCTAATTAGATTTTTAAGAAATCTTCGTCTTAAATTGCGTTGCAAATTGAGTTTTATATGACCCATTAGTTCTTTGTTGTTACCGAAGCTAATAGGCAGATACATTAATTAATTTGGATGACCACAGCCTCGCATGATCAGTCTCGTTAGCTCAAATAACTCAATTATTTAAATCTAGTTAAATGCAACATAAAAGCGGGGATTAACCTAGAAAATTACATTCCAGATGGTAGGAGATTATAAACCTAATCGTTTATTTTATATCTAACACTAGCTTCTGCCTGCGACGTCGTCTGCGTGGACTTCAGAATTGGATCCGACCTGGATAAAAAGTAGCTTATGTGTTATTCCGGACTATAATCTATATCTAGATCAAATGATCCGTTCAGCCGTTCTGGAGTGATTGAGTAACAAACATCCATACATCCTCACTTTCACGTTTTTATAAGTAGGATAACATAATACACCATCACGTCTGTATTCCCCGAGGAGTTAGGCAGAGGTGTTATAAATGTACACCAACTACAGCTCGCTGATATGTTTAGGTCCCATGTAACAGGGGGCGACCCTATTGCCATGAACTGGGCAGAAATACAAACTACTACTGCAGCTACTGAGAAATTCATTGAAAAACACCATAACACTGATCACTGGTAATCTAATCAAGGACCTCTAACGTACCTAGAAATCGAATAAAAAATAACTTAGGCATATTTTGTCCGCTTTCTCTTATCACTGTCGAAGCAACCTTATCTTTATAACACGAAATGGCGTTCATTCTGAAGATATTTGAATAATACCGATGTCCCTCGACTTAATCGTTCAATAACATTATGAGAAATGTAATCCGATTTGAGCACCATCAAACTTTTATTTTTAAAAGGGTAAAATGTTTGTCTTTAGACTCGGCTTACGCTCTTGAAACTCTCTTAAGTTATGGTTGAGCTACACAATAATTGATGCATGCGTGCCGTAAGCTGAGCCTGGTCTACTCAAAGCTGCTCTGGTTCTTTCTTCAAAAAGCCATTTTAAATATTGCCCTAGACACATATTTAATACTACTATCTCTGGAGTTAAAAGAGATCATGATTTTCTGAGTTTGATTCGGCGTTTATTCTTATTATTCTCTGTATCCATACGTAGGAAGTATGTTATCTTATTTATGTGGTTATCTTGTTTTAAGATGCAAGCGTAAGTAATTTTATATTAAATGAAATGATTGATGCTGATTTAAATAACCGTAACGTAACCGATTGAGACGAGTTATGTTACATTCAATATTTATGATTTATTACCGGCGCGGTAACCTAATGGCTAGGGCGTCGGACTTGTGATCATGTGGTTGCCGGTTCGAAACCCAACCATTGCACTACCGACGTGAACCTACTCGTACCACAAGTATTTAGCTTAGCACGAGAGGTTAACAATAATACTAATAATGTGCGACCCACATTGCTAGTACTAAAACTTAAAAAAAAAAAACAATATTTATAGCATTAACGTTTAATGATATCTACTCTTACTCATTAAGATGAGTACCTGTTAAGAACTGTATCCCATTCGTTTTTTTGTCCACTTCACACAATTTTTTTTTTTTAAAAGCCCCTCGTGCTAAGCTAAATGCTTGTGTTACGAGTGGGCTCACGTCAGTAGTGCAATGGGTGGGTTTCGAACCGGCAACCACATGATCGCAAGTCCGACGCCCTAGCCAAATTATGTGAATTTAATTAATTATGTTATTTAATTATTATGGATACTGTACTTAATGTAGTTGTAGCCTCAAAAAGTGTCCCCCAGAAGGCAAATTCAAATTGCAGAATGTAGGTACTCATTTTCTCCCCCAGGCCACATAAGAATTCCTCAAAATTAATTAATATTTAGAATTTCTTAGCAATTTTGGTAGGCCCCCAGACCTTTGTATTGTTGTTTTCTTTAGATTATCCGAACAATTTCCTTAACTCTTGGTCACAAGTTTGAAAGCGTAGAGTCGGCGACACGAGCTAAGGAAGCGCTACACGGCTGCGACATATACTCCGGGTGCTGCACGCTCAAAATCGAGTTCGCAAAGGTGAGTGTGCGATACTTACTTATTTTTAGATACTAACATTTTATTCTCCATCTCATATTTTTTATTTAATAAATAGTTGTATCAGTATTCTTTCTGAATATCTATTAAAACAAAAACCATAATAAACTATCTGAAATGAAACTAGAAAAAATGTATAGAAAAACCCTCAATAACATTTTGATCAAACTGGGAATCGAATTTAAGACCACTCGGTCAGAAGTTGGTCATTAGACCAATGAGGCAGAATATCCAGTTATATGTAAGCATTAAAACATAACGGTAAAGTCACTAATACATGCTTATTAGTCATATGATGTTATTATTTTTTACTCTTACTCTTTACCTTGCTAGATAAGCGCATCTAGACACAATATAGGTAAGCACACAAGTCGCGTCCATCGGTCAGTAACTTTATCCGCTAGAGAGCGCTAAGTGAGCTCTCAAGAACGGAACGTTTACTCTAGTGTTAGGTTACCACCACTTATTGGCTGCGACGAGTTTTGGTGCTCTCACCTTACATTTTTGCAAGTGACAATGATTTTTGCTTGAACTTGGGATAACGGGTTAGATGGCTGACGGTTGCTCGCGAACCAATCAGATGCGGCTTCTAGAACCAAATTTCTAGACAATACCTAGTATTATAATTTAGCTGTGACAATATTTGACTTTTCGGGCCTTTGACCAGCACTAACGCGTCAGGTCTTCTTATGATCACTGGGACCGATGGCTTCATGAAAACTCTCCGAGGCATAGAGGAGTTTTGAGGTGCTAAATCACCCATCCCTAGACTGACCGAAGCAAGCATAGCTTAATCTTGCATATCAATTAATCAGCACTGAGCGCTTTCATTACATTGTCAAAAGCACCGCCTGTGAAACTGAATTTGGGAAACTTTTTTAATTCAACCCTGACTCCAGTTACAATCAAAACCAATCAGAACTAGCTCTCGTCCAAGCGAAGTAACGGTGTTCGTGCAAATTTTGCTTACTCGCCCCCTTTCCTTTGTGCGGGGAAATTTGCGAGAAATAAAAAAATACCGCTGCACCGCTCCAACGTGTAGCGGTGGCTGATAGGGTTGCTAAGCTCAGCTGACCATGTATTCCATGGGATAGTCCTGCAGTATCAAAGGCATTTAAATATTTCTAGTGATAGACGGGACATCACGAACAATCTTTAAACTTTTTTACAGTTACAAATAAGTCTGCTTATTTTTATCTAACTGTAAAAAAGTTTTGTGGCTTTGTCTAACTAAGACTATCTGTCTCTGTCATATGTCAGTTTGACAAAGATATAAAACAAATCATATCAACTGCTGCAGAAGGATTTCTTAGTCGGATTCAAATGTTTTATTTTAATAACATCATCAAAAATGCTCTTCGTATTAAAAAAAAAATAGTGTGGCAGTAATACGTTCTACTAACGCAAGAACATTTTTACTGTAAACTTGCGACCCCCTCGCGGTTTCACCCGCGCGCTCCGCTCCTAAGAGGCGGAGCGTGATGTTATATAGCCTACCTCGATAAATGGTTTATCCAACACTAAAAGATTTTCAAAACCGGTTCAGTAGATCCAGAGATTTTCCCATACAACCTCACAGAGTTAAATACTTTAAAATTTAGATCAATAATTAGCAATTTACGTATTGACTTAATTTAACTGTGTCAAACATATTGAAATTATCAAAAATTATACTTTTTCCTTTACTAAAAAATTAACTTCTTACTTCTCTTAAAAAAATCTTAACATGGAAAATGCAAAAAAATCACAAAAAGTTAAAAATCATTCTGTTAATATTTGGTGCCCATAAAAAAGACGTGAGAACTCTTAAATTAATAGAATAATTTGTCACCATTAATTTTTATTTAACATAATTTATTATTCAATAAAAATAATCATCGTCACTTTACGGTGAAACACTCAATTGTTTATTCACAACACCGTTTAAGTAAGAACTATAATAATAACTGACATTTCAGTGTCATATATCCTCAAATTTTCAATCTCATGGTCAACCTATCGGTTAGGTAGAGGCTTCATTTGACAGCATTGTTCGAAATAGGCAATTTTTTTATTCGATTTTCATCCTCCATGGGAAACCAGGGTTGGGACAAAGTTTTCACATTCGTCATACCCTTTGTGTTTTGATAAAGGGGTAGGCAGAAACGGTAATTATGTTACGGTGAAATTGTTGCCGTTGATTTTTGAAGTTGCGGTCTCGGATTTGAAATTCAAGGGTTGAGTTTATTGAATAACATTTTCAACTGTTGTTTTTTGGTTAATTATAACGAGTTGGTGATCCCTGTTTCGTACTTTTTTTTTATTGGTTAGGTCGGCAAACGGGTAGACGAGCCACCTGATGATAAGTAGTCATCGCTGCCCATGGACACCTGTAACTCCAGAGGAGTTGCGGATGCGTTGCCGAGCTTTAAGAGCCCCAACGGACTGCAGCATGCCAGAGCCGCAGCGTGAGGAACTGTATTCTAAGCCGTCCTCACACGGGGAGCTGCTACTGAGAATTTCATAACAAAAACCCAATTAGAAGCGGCGGCAGCCTAATGGCTAGGGCGTCGGACTTGCGATCATGTGGTTGCCGGTTCGAACCCCACCCATTTCACTACCAACGTGAACCCACTCGTAACACAAGCATTTAGCTTAGCACGAGGGGTTAACAAGAATACTAGTAATGTGCGACCCACATTGTTAGTAAGCTTTTTTAAAAGAAAAGAAGAAGAAAAAATAAATAACACTCCTCGACTCGAGTGAGGCAGTTCCACCAGTTGGTAGTGAAATGTTGTCAATTGGCCTAATCAAAAGGTTAAGAACCACTGGCCTATATGAATATGCTATACTAATTCAATACCATAGTGTACCTACTCGTTGCATGTTTGAGTTTTTTAAATAAAAAAGTAAAAATGTAAAACTCAATTTTTATTCGACACAATATCGAAACGAATTGATACGGGACACACTACAATCCTATTTAGCAATTCAAAAAAAATAAGATCTCGGTAGTTTACCGACACGCGCGCCGTGGCCATCCAATGAAAAAAGTCGTTCCAATTCGAATTTCGAATACGAGCTCGCTATTTGCTTGACAACCGTCGCACTATTTGAACGTGTGTCGTGATCGTATGCATTTTCAAGAATTGGAAATTTTCATTTTAAATTTTGCATTTTCATTTACAATTTGAATTGTTTTACAGAAAAAATACGATTTGATGGTAACATTTTTAAGTTGAATCGAGCTTTATGATTCTGTAACATAATTTTACATAAAAAATATTAGAATGCATCTTAATTAAGATTTATATTCACGGTATACTATAGCATTTTCATCAGGCGTCATTTTCTCATAGACACCCTGTATAATTCAAGTAAATTCACGATTTTTTCTTAAATTTACCCCTCTTGCGTTACTAAACAAATCTTTTAATTTTTTTGCAATATCATTTTCTTTATAATAATTTATTATCGTGTCGATTATATTCAGTTTTATTCATTTCCTACTGCAGCAACACAATAAAAAAGCGGCACCCTATTATAATCTTACCTTTTCATGAATCACAAAGAAAAAACGTAAAAAGTTCTTTTTTCGTCTCTATGACGTCACAGAATGTTTAATCATTTTCGGTTATAATGTTCACGTGTACGGACATCCTGACAAAATATGGGGATACATATAGTCGGGACTTGGGACAAATTTACTGTACTTGGGTATTTATCCCTTAAAAATACAGGGTACTGACCAACTTTCCACCCATAACTGATGAAAAAAGAAGACATTTCTTACATATCTAAATGTGGTCTGTCTGCTTTTGCATAAGATGTATCAATTTTTCACAAACAATGTACATGTCAGCCTAAGGCTTAATTTCCTCCTACGCTGACGTCGGTAACCAACCGACCATCAGGCGAACTGGCGGTCAAAAGAAAGCCGATCACGAATAAAAAAAATCTTGAATTATTTCCGAAGATATAGGACAAAATAATAGAGGGTAAGACTTACAGAGAATGTTTCCGAAATGTTCCTAAATCCTCAGTTTACGTGTCGCTAACCTGTTGTAACAAGTTGCTAAAAGCTCTCGCCGTCAAGGGCTCGTAAGAAGCTCGTTCTTGTTCCACTATAGGGCTGCCGCGCGTTATAACGCCAGATATATTCAGGAATTTAAAACGCAAAATTTGACTAGCGTAAAGAGTTCTTAAAGGAGTAATGGCGTAGTGATCTGATCATTAGACTGCCAAGTCAATGGTCTCGAATTCGAATCTAAGGCTACCTAGACTTTTCGAAATGTGAAAACATCGCACTTATTAAAGAAACCTGCAACCCTAAGAGATTCTCTCGACGGTATGTGAAATCTGCAAACCCTGGGTAGACCCCACAGAATGAGATAGAGGAAACCCGCACAGTTGATGATGATGAAAGGGTTCTTAAGCTATACGTATTTTAAATATATTCAAGACTAGCTTTTGCCAGCGACTTCGTCCGCGTGGAATAGTTACTTTGTTCCCTAGTTCTTCGCCCGCGGTTTCACCTGCGTTGCCCCGTTCCTAAGGGTTGTAGCGTGATGTTTTATAGCTTGAAACCTTTCTCATGAATCACTCATTTTCCCAACATTTCCCTTCACTGCTCTGCTTCTATTGATCGTAGCGTGATGAAAAGTATACTATAACCTGCCCAGGAGTATGAAGAACAATTGTACCAAGTTTCGTTGAAATCCGTCAAGTGGTTTTTGTTTCTATAACGAACATACAGACAGACAGACAGACAAAAATTTTACTGATTGCATTTTTGGCGTCAGTATCGATCACTAATCACCCGCTGATAGTTATTTTGGAAATATATTTCATGTACAGAATTGACCTCTCTACAGATTTATTATAAGTATAGATAGAAGATAATGTAATAAGAGCTCCTGAGGTAAAATAGAAAAAATAATACAATAATTCAGTAAGTATTACAATATCTGTCGTACTTATTTCATTAGTTAAAAGCGTGATTTCAAACAAGTACCCTATTTCTATTCTATACAAACCAATATTTTTATACAGGCATCAATACTAATTATCTTCCAAAATAATGACTGCCTCATTAGTCTAGTGGTCCCAAGCGCGACTGCTACGCTAGAGGTCCTGGGTTCGATCCCCAGGTCGAGCAAAGTGTTATTGGGTTTTTCTATGAAATCTCAGTAGCAGCTCGGAGTCTGGATTTGTGCCCGGTGAATGGCTATAGGCTCGCCCCCTATAACATGGGACCTAAACATACCGGCGAACTGTGGGTGTACATTAAGTACGCCTCTGCCTAACCCTTCGGGGAACACAGGCGTGATGGTATGTTCCAAAATAATTTACCATACAAATTTTAAATTCAAAAATCCCCCGCAGCATCATGACGTGGTTACCATGTACTTGCAATATCATTGAAGTAACAGGATACCAAATTTCAAATCGATCAGAACTGCGAAAGTTGCTCACATGCCTTCATGAACCAGATAAGATATATGATAGTCTTCAAATAGCTGGCCAGATTTTCTTAAATCATAGCTAAGAACACTCTCGATCAAGTTACCTTTCAGTGAAAAAAAAACTGAATTAAAATCGGTCCATTCGTTTGGGCGCTACGATGGAACAGATACTCAGATACACACGTTAAACTTATAAAGAAAGAAAAACACATTTATTGAGACAAGGTCCGTACAACACACAGATAAAAAAAAGAAATGTACAAATAAATCAAGGTCACCAGGATGTGCCGTCGGACTGCTTATAACAAATATCTATCGCGAAAAATAATACAAAAACTTTTTGACGCGTGCCAGCCCTTACAATTTGACCGACATACAATCGATCCCTGTTCCGTCCACAACATAATAGCGTTGCTAAACGATCTATTATTGCGACACCCCTCGTCAATGGGGTGGCCCTAATGGCATTTTTGGTGTGTATGGTATTTTTTCAGTATTACATTGTAGTTGACGTGAACGTGACATGATTTTGTAAATATTTTGTAATTTGACCCGTAACAAGCAACCCCCAATCTTAGGGGTTAACAAGTTAACCCCTAAGATTATTGTATGTGTGATTTTAAATTGACTGTTACCTTTTCATAGGGTGATAGATAAAATCTAAGTGTCTTCAAGGGCATTACATCGCTCAAATCCAAAAAACACCGTAGCTTTAAAGAAGTTTCTAGTGGAATCCTTATGTGCGTTTGCCATATAAAAAATATATGTTATACTTAAGATCATCACAAACAAATTTTTTTTTTTAAATTTTTATAAATTTGCCCCAATTTTGGATAAAAATTGAAGTAAATAGGCCTTTTTTAACCTAATTTGTATTTAAGTTATTTAATAGTAAAGGAAAAAATTCGATCGCGGGTAGGATTCGAACCTGCGTATTCTGGTTTGATATACCAGACGCTCTGACCTCTGGTATATCAAACCAGAAGACGCAGGTTCGAATCCTGCCCGCGATTGAATTTTTTCCTTTACTATTAAATAACTGACTGCCTCATTAGTCTAGTGGTCTCAAGCGCGACTGCTACGCTAGAGGTCCTGGGTTCGATCCCCAGGTCGAGCAAAGTGTTATTGGGTTTTTCTATGAAATTCTCAGTAGCAGCTCGGAGTCTGGATTTGTGCCCGGTTAATGGCAATAGGCTCGCCCCCTATTACATGGGACCTAAAAACATACCGGCGAACTGTGGGTGTACATTAGTACGCCTCTGCCTAACCCTTCGGGGAATACAGGCGTGATGGTATGTATGTATGTGTATGTATTAAATAACTTAATAATCTTAGCATGGAAAATGCAAAAAAATCACAAAAAGTTAACTAATTTGTATTTTTTGTCTTTAACGACTTAATAGTTAGTCATGAATTTTAAACAAAAGAATTGTAATGACGTTATTAACCATTTGTATTGTCTTTATCGTCTTGTTTCTTTGAATATTTTGAAATAATAAAGAAATACCCGAAACCTCACTATCACCCCGCGTGAAGCACCCCCGCAATGCCTGTGACTAACAATACTAGCACAAAGACTAAATCCTCAAGGTCATTGGGCAATGTAATACCCTTAAATCACGAGTGAATCGGTTTCTTCTGGTCAAGCGCGCTCCATCGTAGATCGCAGTGCATCAGGCGAACTGGCGGTCAAGCGTAAGTCTAACAAGAATTAATAAAAAAGTATTTATAATAATTATAAAACCACCATGGCAAATCACGTGAGACCAACACAGAAATGTCGAGAAAAAATACAACTGTTTCATACAGTTTCATCGGGTAAATAATGAATTTAAACAATACCGAAAAAATACGATATTTTTACATAATTGCTTTAACTAACGAAAAAAATTATAGGCTCGTCGTGAAATTATAATTAAAAAATTTGGCCCAACTGCTCCAATGGTTGGCGACCCCTGTTTTGAGCCATTTTAGTTATTTTAACTGTTTTTAATACACTTTGCGCTGTAGCATGGTGCGGGTGACAGTTGCCTGTATGACGTTCTTATGTCATTCTGGTTGGGTTTAATTTAATTTACTACAGTTATTAATGATTTAATATATTACGAATGTGGTACAGCTAAAATACTAAGTCATAATTTGTATATCGCGGCAACCTTCAAGAGTGAAACGAAATGTTACTGAAACTGACCCGCACCATGCTACAGCGCAGTGTAGGCGTTTATCACACGGCACCGCGCACCGCCGCGGAGGGCGGGATTTCGTAGCGGTGCCCCGCGCGGTCGGGCGGTGTACGTGTGTTAGGCATCAACGGATTCATTAGAAACCAATGCGACATGAGATCCGCTTCACCGCCTACCGCGGCGGTGCGCGGTGCCGTATGTTAATCGCCTTAGACTTACTACTCTACAAATTTATTTCAGTCTTTCTGTGTAAGTATGTCAGTTAAGATTAGTACCTACATAGCTTAAAACATTTGCACTGTACGCTAATACCGCTTAAAAATTCAGCATGCATAAAGTAAAAACGCCTGAAAGATAAATGGATAACATTTAAAACATGAAAAGCGGGTGGAACGAAAAACCCGACTATTTAACATCCGATTAAGTTGAAATAAAAAAAAATCAGCCCGCTCCGACTGGCGGACACGTAAGCTTCGCGGGGGATTTGTCGGAAGGGTTCCGTGGCGAAATATGTGGGTAGTTTTGAAATGTATATTAAAAAGAACTGCAGATAAAAAGAACTAGTCTTTTTTTAAATCGGTGCGTTAGTAAATTAAATATCTCGCACGTTGATACAGTACAACTAAGAATAAAATGTGTGCGAAAATATTTAAACAAGTTAACTATATTTTTCGCGCACAATTTTTTTTTGGGGGATTACTCGCGCCCCAATGTCCGTCTACTCGAGAACAAGTCTACCCCAGCGGTTGTCGGTTTTCTTCTGCGACTTCAGCTAGCTAATTCAGTGCGCTACATCGGTAACTTTGGTTCTCTGTCGGATAATCATGTTGCGAATTTTAACCTTCAGCGAGTCTTCGAGCATAACACGCTCCATAGCACGCTGCGCGATTTTAAATTAACGAGTAATACCTAATTAAAAGAAAATCAGTGTACCATTATATTACATTTATTACCATACGGAACCATCTATTATTTATATTGAATGTTTCTTCCTCGGTACAAATGGGGCATGCTACTTACATGTTAAAATTCTAAATGAACTCGAAACGTTAGCGACCTCCGCATACAAATAAGTTATTTTTAACTTTAAGTAACTTTTTAGACGTTTTGTCTGTGAATAAAAATGTGTGTTGCTATTTATTCATTTTCATATTCATTTATTGCATTCCATAATGTACAAAAATATATAAAACAGATGGTAGGCTTAAATCTAGGAATCAATTATGGACCCTGTTGGGCACAGCACAGCTTAGTAGGAGAGAGGGAGACGTGTCTATGTCGTGGCTTAAAAAAAACTTTTTTTAACATAATATAACATACCATCACGTCTTTATTCCTTGAGGAAATCGTGCACGTGAATTACCAGCCTTAAAGTGGTAAAATCGCTAAGATCCTCCACTCACATCAGTGGCGACTGTACCTAGTCAAACCGAGCCATTTCCCTTCCTCACTGGAGTGGAAAGTAGCACTCGTGGTAAGCACTGGATCCTTTTAACTCTTTGTCTCACAGTCGGGTGCTCACTGGCGCGGCAGACGAGAACACATCCAGTTTTTGTTTTGTTTTAGATACGGGAGATAATACTATACTTATTAACACAATTTAAATATATACTAACTAAACCCGACCACGTTTCGCTGTTGATCAATCATAATAGAGATGATATAATGGTAATGATATTCAAAATATAATGATATTATTTTAATCATATCATTATATTTTGAATGGTTGTAATGTACAAAAATTAACCTCCTAATTACGGTATCCAGTGAATGCTAGATAATGCAACAAACTTTACTTCAAAATAAATCTAGCTAGACTACATTATGTCCTAAGCAGACGTCGCTCGCCCAGGTACTAAAGTATAATTACACATGTATTGAAATAAAACTACTTTTTACGGATTTTATCGCGTTGTAATGATCCGCGTTGTAAGGATCCTTTACAGCATCCATGGTCACGGGTAGACTACCCGTGTCTAGCCGTGACCATGGATGCTGTAAAGGATCCGAAACGTCGGGAATAAAATAATATCAATACAACGAGATAAAATCCGTAAAAAGTAGTTTTATTTCAATGTCTAGTGTTCGCGTAAGTGTCAGTAAACACATGTATTAATTAATAAAAGAACAGAAAATTAAGTTTTAGGAATCCCATTCACAAAAAAACTGCCAGAAATAAAAATCCTTTCGAAGCGACGCCAAAAACAACTGATTGTTTTGACGGAAACAACAAATAAAAACCCAGACAAACCAGGTCGTCATAGGTTGTGGATAACCGCGGTCGCATTGCGTCAACGCTCATGCCGCGTGGAAACGTAAAACAATAAAGGCGGGTTTGAATCCCCTGCGTAACCAGCCAACCTGAAATTTCTATAGTTTCTGGCAAGTTAACATTGTAAAGCCATAGAGTAAGCGATTTATTAGATAGATAGTAAAATAATTTTTCCGATCTGTTTACGTTTAACTTAAAAGACGAATTTGTCAACCCACTTGATTTCACCTTTTTTATATCACTAAGGTGTTAAAAAAACATACGGTCCGCTTGATATTAAATTCTTACATAGGTACACAAACGCTCAGTCCCGGAACAACTACCTGTAGATCATACAAATATTTGCTACGTGTGGGGATCGAATCCATAAGACGTGGCGCAGAAGCCGATCGCGTCGTAATGACATACATTAGTAATTTGTCTTATTAAAATAATTAATAAATCAGATAGCAGGTTCTAATTGTGTGAACTTTAACGATCTTAAAGAAATAAAACAATTAGGTTAAACTTATTTACTTTTATAAGAACAAATGATACGATTTGGTGATACTGAACACATTTATTTAAATTTACAATCAAGGTACTTCTGTATTTATAATTAACGCTTGATAAATACAAAGCTCTGTTGTATCCGCAAACTTGTATGGATTCGGACAAAATAACTGTCACAGTCAAAATATTATTTTTAAAACATAGCCAGTAACGGGTAGGAGAATTTACTTACAATATTTCCAGCTATCACTTAACTTGATTTTCACTGTTTAAAACCACTCAGGTCGATATCTCATGCTCGAGTGCCGGCTAACCGTCCCTTTCAAAGCTACTGAACGAAAGATTTAACCACTGATTGAATGGTGACCGACTCAACAGCGCTATGAATGAGTGTTAACAGATAATGTAGACAGTCAATTTAGCTAATTTTAATTCTAACGTCCAAATATCTAACAGTCTCGACATTTATTTTGCACATCAAGATACATATCTACAGTCAGAAAGTCTATGAATCTCGCTCCCGCCTCCGCTACTAAAAACTCGCTTACTTCAAAGCCCCAACTAAAAAAGGTTGGTGCCAGCAAACGCCACAAGACGCAATATATTGAAATAGCTTGCATCGCAATTTAAAACTACCCACAATATTCCTCTATATCTATCTATATATCTATGCAAGTTACGTTAAATAAATCTACATATTGTTTTACTAGAAAATACATTTATCTTTACTATATATACTAATATTATAAAACTGAAGAGTTTGTTTGTTTGTTTGAACGTGCTAATCTCAGGAACTACTTAATGGTTGGAATTGAAAAATTCTTTTTGTGTTGGATTTGTGTTGAGAGTCCATTTATTGAGGAAGGTTATAGACTATATAACATCACGCTACGCCTCTTCGGAACGGAGCAGCGCGAGTGAAACCGCTGGGTCGCTAGTTTGCAATAAAATGCAGTTCGATTGGGAATCGGGTACGATTCTCGGGTCGAGCATAATCAATAACAATTAACAATAGACTCGCTCACTATTGCATAGACCTAAACATACCGGCGAAATGTATAATATAATTTATTTGTTTGTTTTAGCCTGAAAGATTGAACGTGTTCAAAAATGACCAGGACAGTTGGGATTACACACGTAAGTGCATTTTCTATTATAATTATCATAATTAGTGTCAAAACACACTATGCTCCCTACATTAGTCCTCAAAAGCCCGCGCCAGACATTTACATAAATATTAACCATCGGCACGAGTCAATAAGGACAACTCGTGCTGGTATTTAATTTTCATCGTCGTTACCTCCCGTTAAACAGGCCTATATATGAATTGTAGGAATGTTCACGACTTGCCGACTCATGTTCCTGGGCGACTCGTGCCGACTCATGCTCTTGGGCGACTCGTGCTCGTGCCGAATCGTACTGGTGCCCCTGTAAACTAAAACCTCCATAATAAAGACGGGCTTTGAGCTTTCTGCATACATAGCTCAAACATTTGCACCTTACCGTGTCGTTGTTTTCAAAACTGCTAATGCTACCTGCTAGAAAACCTAGCAGATACCGTACATATTTTTGCTTGCAATGGAACGTATGTAAATAACTGGAAAAAATTCATACAAATCTTCGCTGACATGTCTGACACCGGCTTTATACTGTTGACACTTCAAATCTTTTCACACATCATTCTTCATACCGTTTTCCTTTAATTTAACGTACACTTAGGTACAATAACACAAAATAGGCAAGCAACGCAATGCGTTGTCATATTGACACATTGTGTCAATATGACAACGCATGCGTTCGAAGAATGCGAATTGCTGTTTTGGCAGAAGAACGCGTTCACTTTTTCGAATTTGTGTTTTTAAGGCCTATTTCACCGTGTCTTAGTAGACTAGTTACTGAATAAATAAATAAAAATAGAACAGAATTTAACGGAATTTACTCGGAGTTGGTGAAATAGGACCTTAAACCTAAAGCACTTAGCGTTTCCTAAAAAACTGCGCTTACTGCGTGATTTTGAACGCAAATGCGTGTCAAACTGCAGTTAACATAATTTGCAGATTGATCTTCAGCCAAAATACTACAAAGAACATACATTATTACGTTAACTGCGCCCCATTACAGTTATAATTCACAAGTTATAACTTAATCTTTTGCCAAAAGTTTAACACAAAACTCCGATAAAAGATGATGCATGGAAATATGCGTCGACGCATTGCAGGCGTTGACGCATTATTGCGTTCGCGTTGTATTCGCTTCGATTTCCACGACAATGCGATCGCAAATTTGCGTATCAATATTATTATACTCAATAATTACTGATATATATCTATATTATGCATTTGCATTTCAAATGTTATTGTGTCGGAATATAAAGACTTAAGAGTCCGGCGGACCGAATTTCTCTTACAAACGTAATACCGAAATAAATCGTAATTCAAACATAATTTAACCAAATTCTGTTATTAGAATAATAACATAATTTGATAGAATATTGTCTGGATTACGATTTATTTCGGTATTACGTTTTTGTGGGCAATTCATGTTCCGCCGGACCCTTAAGGCGGATTTAATAATTCAACCAAACTAACCAACACTATAAGATATTTATCCAAAAATTTCGAATATTTTCAAATAGCAACGGTTTCCTTAAAATGTATTCATATTTGGTTTAACTATGAATACGTTAAGCTTGGCCTACTTATTATTATTCAGACATTTTCCCACTACAGGGCTAAAGCTTACTTACCCTTCTTTCATTCCTCAGTTTATAAGTACTGTTGACTAATATAAATATATTGATTATAATTACATAAGCAATCAACCACACATTATCACATTTCCACGTACCATACTTACAACCCACCAAAGGCTATAATTTTTATAGCATCTCACAATATAACATAACATACCATCACGCCTGTACTCCCCGAAGGGCTAGGCAGATATACACTAATGTGCACCCACAGTTTAGATCCCATGTAATAGGGGGCGAGCCTATTACCATTAACCGGGCACAAATCCAGACTTCGAGCTGCTACTGAGAAATACATAGAAAACCCAATAACACTTTGCTGGACCCGAGGATCGAACCCAGGACCTTTAGCGTAGCAGTCGCGCTTGGGACCACTAGACTAATGAGGCAGACAGATCTAACAATATCTTACGAAAAAATAGGGCTTAGAGTGGAGTGACATTAGAATTGTGTCTGAATTCTACCTATATATATAGGTAAAATTCAGAGACAATTCTAATGTCACTCCACTCTAAGCTCTAAGACCTAATACTTAATTTACGATTCAATTAATTACTCGGTCTTAAACCTATTCCCTATCAAAATGGAAGCCTGTTTCATTTTAATATTAAAGGAACCCATCTTAAAACTCTCACAAAGGGCTGTTAGCACGTCTAAAAGACTTCTTTCATATGCAAAAGAACCGGATCTATTCGGTTACCGCCAGCTCTGAGCAACAACAAGTAACGGTCTCGAATGGAACGCCGCCATTTTGGAATTGTAAAGTTTGAATTGGAAAGTTATTTTTTATTACAAAAAAGTAGCAGATCCTTTCATTGTTGCGTTCTTAATTTAAATTTGACGTTTAAGAAATGTGTTTTTAATTATTCTATTTAAAATTTAAAAAGGAGTGCCCGGTTTTCTTGTTGAGTGCCTCTTCTCACGCGTACCGCTAAGGATGTAAGTGGACCTCCTTAAAGAAGTCGTGTGTCTCCAGTTACGCACAACCTGTGTTTGAATAAGAGACTTAAGCAAGCGTGCTCCATCGGACGATACAGTGGTCAAACGCTACGCCTAGGTATAATATTTTAAAAGGAATATCAGAATCATGAATTTTATTGAACAGTTAAAAAAAACTTAAACACAACAATTTTGATTGGCATTTTTAGTATTCGTATTCAGTAAAGTTATAATCGTTCAAAAAGAGTTTTTTGTTAATCATTTGGTTATTTGATATAATAACTTTCAATCTAGAGATATTTACATGAAGAAGAGATTTTAGGGATTTTTTTTTATTCATGATGGGCCCAATCCCCTTTTAAAAAGCCGGCTACGCACTTGTGATTCGCTCGTTTGACATCGCTTATCATCAGGCGATCCGTCTGCTCGTTTGCCCCCCTATTCCATAAAAAATCCCTGTTTTATATATATAGGTATAGTACAGTTCATTAGATGTTCTCATATTATGATTTATGGCTTCTATTCACCGCGTTACGGATAGATGAATCATTAATATCGAAATCACATCTATTGGAAATGAAATGCGATGACCTATGAACGGTGATCGATAGTATTCCTAATGGTATGGTAACACATATGGATACATTATTATATTATTTAACTGGTGTCACTCGTGTCCCAAAAATATTTACTTACTAAGTTACTTCTTATAATATCAGCTATCTTCCAGTGAAAGTCCCGTCAAAATCGGTCAAACCATTTCTGAGATTAGCCGGAACAAATAGACAAGTCTTTTTATATTTTTACTAGCTTCTGCCCGCGACTTTGTCTGCGTGGACTTCAGGATTGGGTCCGACCTAGATAAAAAGTAGCCTATGTATTATTCCAGGCTAAAATTTATCTATGTGCCAAATTTTATCCAGATCCGTTCAGCCATTCTGGCGTGAAAGTGACAAACATCCATACATACAAACGTTCGCGTTTTTAATATTAGAAAGGATTTTTCTGCCTGAGAAACTTATTCTAATATTGAATAGCAGCTAAGAACTTGCTGATATTTTTTAAATAACTCTTTACACACTAATGCAGAGCTATAACGTACACAATGAATTTCCCTTTCTTAACGAAGACGAGCATGTTCCAAGGAAATTGCGACCGGAGCGTCGTTCAGTGAAAGTTGTCCGCAGCGACCTCTGGCGCACGACCTGCGTACCATCACAGGTTTAGCACCAAAGTATCACTCCGTATAGCATAGAACTTTAATATATTTATTACGAGTATACACTATATTAACAAAAGACGAAAGCGGCATATACGGATCTCAATCCAAATAAAATAGAAACATTAGATATTCGTGACAGTTAAGTCCACTTCGCTGACATGAGTTTTCCTTGATATATATAATCTGGGTGTCTTTAAATCGCGTGTCAATCGGTTTCTTCTAGGCAAGCGCGCTCCATCGTAGATCGCAGTGTCCCTTAACAACAGGCGAACTGACGGTCAAGCGGCTTAATTTATTAGATAGTAATATGTTTTCTGCCCTTGTCTGTTATGTGGAAGCATTATCTACAGAAACGTGAGGACTCGTTTGCTCAGACGTAGGTGCTTAAGCAGAGAAAGGCGAAAGGCACTAGATATTCCGATTCTGGTCTGGCTATACAGTAAACTTTTATCTTACATACTACGGCTGCATTTCACCATTTCAGAGTAGGCACTACTCGCAAAATAAAATGAAAAAATTAAAGGAATTTGTATGTAATTAACCTTTTTAAAAATTTAACTAACTACTCAGAGTTGGTGAAATATGACCTAAATAAATGATCGTCGCACCCTGGGTATTCTTGCTAATAACCTGCAGACTGGCTATTATTTTTTACAAACAGAAATTTTAGACACACGATGTTAGACAATGTCGCGGCAGTCCCAGAAGATGGCGGGACGAGCTAGATCTTTATTGGTAGGGATTGGAAAGCTTTAAACCGATAGGAGTGGAAGGAGGGTAGGGAGGCCTTTGCCCTGCAGTGGGACGATTACGGCTGAATAAAAAAAAATTAGCATGTCATAGCATCACGGCAGAAAATTGGCAATGCGATAGTGCCAACAAATCCTAAATCCTCAAAAATTACACATACATATAATTATTATTTTTTTCAAAAAGTTTACTAGTACTGTAGGTCGCGCATTACTAGTATTCTTGTTAACCCCTCGTGCTAAGCTAAATGCTTGTGTTACGAGTGGGTTCGTCGACGTCGGTAGTACAATGGGTGAGTTTCGAATCCGTAACCACATGAACGCCCTAGCCATTATTCATTATTCTGTTAACGTCGAAATTTTTATTACAATTAAAAAAATTAATTGCAACCATATTAATTTAATTGTAATTGTAATTTTAAATACCTAACACTGTGCCCTGCATTGTGTCACTCACATATTTTGTCTGGTATACTGTAATGTCTGGTCTTGAAAAAGACCATGATTCTCAGAGTCTGTTTCTTTAAAAAAACTTTTGAAACTTTTTGGTGGCCTACGTAATTTTGAAGCGGCGGTAACCTAATAGCTAGGGCTTCGAACGTGCGATCATGTGGTTGCCTGTTCGAAACCCGCCCATTGCACTATCGACGTGAACCCACTCGTAACACAAGCATTTAGCTCAGCACTAGGGGTTAACAAGAATGTTAGTAATGTACGACCCACGTAACTAGTACCACAAACCAACCATAAACTTCTATAGTTTCCTTAATCTGTGGCTCTGGTAGATGGCCATGCCTGTTGTGTTGCCAGCTCCCATTTTTCGTTTTTCTTTTTTTTTACGCAACCTTTTGCTACTTTTAAGTTACATAAATGATTGTACAGTTGCATTTTGATTTGTTGTGTGTCATACGGGCAAAAATAAAAACTTTTTCTTTCTTTCTAGTAAGCTTTTTTTTAAAAAAAAACTTAATTAAAATCGATAACTTACTGTAGTAAAAACTGTTCATTAGAAGAAGAGTCTTTGGAGAGTTGAAAAATAAGTTAATTAATCATGTCTTGCTAATGCACAAAACTGTTCGCAAATACGACATCTTTGCTATTAATCATCGGGAAAACTCGGAAAACTTGCAGCTATTTTAATGGTGATTGCGAAAATTGGAGTTGTAATTATGAAATGAGTTCCGTGGGGAACATTGTATTGGGAAATATACTTGACAAAAAATGTTTTGCTAAATATTTTTATCTTACCGCTTGAAAGATTAGGCAGCGGATTACTAATGTACACCCACAGTTCGCCGGTATTTAGTCCCATGTAATAGGGGGCGAGTCTATTGCCATTAAGGCACAAAACCAAACTCCGAGCTATTTTTGAGAATTTCATATAAAATCCCAATAACAATTTGCTCGACCTGGGAATGGTAACAGGAGCTCAGCTACAGCCACGCTTGTGACCAATAAACCATTGAGATAAATTTTTATGGTACTAAAAAAAGAATGATTTTCATCAGCATAATCAATATCGCTCTTCTGTTGAAATACAATATAATGTAGAAATACTATAAATAGAAATTTTGCCTCTGAAAAATTCAATTAATTTACTTTGATAAGTAACCAATCCGTAATGTTTCAATACTGAATGAAAAAATAAATACAAAAAATTCAAACTGACGAATTCTCCAATACAAGACTAAACAATCATAATTATTTAGATAGATATACGAGTATAATCTGGGTTAAAGACACCCAGATTATACTCGTATATCTATCTAAATCAAAAATCACGAGTGAATCGGTTTCTTCTAGGCAAGCGCGCTCCATCGTAGATCGCAGTATCGCTTAACATAAGGCGAAATGGCGGTCAAGCGTAAGCTTATCACGAATAAAAAAAATATTTTTAAAAGTTTAGAACTCATACCAACTTAAGAATTAAACCTTGTAGCAACAAAGTGTCGACTTTTTTAATTAAACCCTTAAAAACTTCCATCTCCTTATACATAATACAAAAGGCTTTTACCTCTTCTCTTGGGTGCGCATCCCTAAAAATCTCAACGGGGAGTGCCGAATGTTGACGCATTTAGCATAAATTTTCACTCGCCGAGAATTTAAATCATTTATTGGACTGCCGAGTCCCTTCGGACTATGGTAATCGCATTTTTCTTCTATTGAAGAGGATTTGGTAATATATTTTCATTGGAAATTATATTCTAGACATCAGATGCATAAGATTGGATTTACAAAACTTTATCTTTTCAGGAGAATGAATATAAAATTGAAAAAAATTTTCACTTATATGTTTTTTTTTACTACCTCATTAGTCTAGGGATCCTGAGTTCGATCCCCAGGTTGAGCAAAGTGTTATTGGGTTTGTTTTATGAAATTCTCACTAGCAGTTCGGAGCCTGGATTTGTGCCCGGTTAATGGCAATAGGCTTGCCCCCTATTACCTAAAAATGGTACCTAAAAACATACGCTATTAGATTAGATTTATTTTGATTATACAATCATAATTTGGAGTTGGTTGCTTTAAATAGAATAGCAAGTTGTAAAATTTTTGGTTCTAATTTCACGCTAAAATGGGGATTTATTTTGGTGATCATTTACAATTTTCAGCAATATAAAGTGTTTTTTTGCCGTCACATTTTACTAGATCAAGTGGTTAGATAAAGATAAACCTAACATTGGTTTTGTCGCATGGTTGCATGGTCATTTCAGGAAAACATGGATACATAATAATACTCGTGACATACGTAGTTATCTGCAATACTAGATCTAATTCCCGCATCTAGTTCGTTTCCTCTCGTACAAAAGGAATTGTGTTAGTTATAGAGGATTGCGTTAGTAGGTACCTCGACGTTCACTGGCTTTATTTACGAGCTGTCGAGAACACTATGCATGAGAATTTTTTATATCATTATTAAAATATATTTTTTTATAATCTTAACGAGAACAGTAATTCATTACTATACTTTGTCTGAAGAGATATAATTGTGTTTATTAGACACTAGTTGCTGTTGCCCGCAGTTTCACTCACGTCCCAAAAATATTAACGTACGTATTAAGTCCGATTCTAGGCGGCGTATCAAGATTATTCAAGATGAAACATGCACCACATTTTAAGTTAGACCTCAAGTAATATATCGGTGAAGACTGCATTGAATTCCATGCAATAGTTTTTGAGTGATGCGCGTACAAACTTACAGAAAGACAGATAAAAATTCTAAAATAAATAATTTTGGCTTCTGAAGGTTTTTAATGAGCCTCGTATTAGTTTTTTTTTAATATCTGTAATGTACAGACATCGGTCTGTTACAATTTTATTATAAGTATAGATAATTTGATTAATTTAGCCTTGGTGAAATTCACTTGGTGAAACGCGGCCTTAGAGTTAGTTATTTTTTCTAACATTAACAAATATTTGGGTAGTAAAGGATTTTTATATTGGCACGGCCAACAGCATACTAGCATACCTGACAGATTTGAAATCATATGCCAATATGATATAAAAATTACCTTGTAGCCAGACTTTATCTTTTTCTCAAAGAAATCCCAAAGCAAACACAGGAAAATATAAAAGAAAGATATCCTTCATCTTACTAATGAACGAAACCAACTATTGATTCAAATAGCTCTGAAAACCTCTGAAAATAAAGTTTCAGTGCTCTCCTATTAAAACGAGAACTTTGAATTCAGAAATCAAACGAAAAGTTCATCAGAGAAATTGAAGGTAGTCGAATATTCTTTTTATGCAAATGCAAAGTGAAGACGATGCAATGAAATCAAAAAGAATTGCAACACACTTTTTGTGAAAGCTCCTTATAGTAGTCGTTTATATAGTTCTTATGAAGTATATCAAACTATTTTTATATGGCTATAAAAATTACATAATCAATAAAAAAAACTTTAAATGTTCACCTGCATTAGATGGAGAACAAAAGAAAAATAAAACCAGTATTTTTTTTTCATTCCATATCCCCTAGGTCGGACTTGGCTGGCACGGCGGATGGAGGAAGCCCCTCGCGGGTCGTTAGAGAAGTCATTTCAGTAATACATTGTTATACGTATCTCACGTTTATTGGAACTATCTTCATTCCAGCGAATCTAATGCAATGCAAGATTATTTGCAGATTTTGGCGCCCAACGTGGGACTCCAGATTTATCTTTAAATGCTCTTAGATTTTATTGTGGTTTATGTTTTTTGTTCTTTCAGAACATCAATATTTTCTGATTATTGATATTTTCTATTTCTTTCATGCTTTTATCGGTTATATTATATTATTTTATTGTTAGAGGGAAAACATTCCAGTTAATAATGGTATAGTATAGCTCGATTAATTTCAGTCGCAGTGTCCTGACTTATGTAATTGATACTATATTCGGGAGAATTTTATCTTGGCGCCCAACGTGAGACTGGAGATTGTTAACCGTGCAAACGGATATAGTTTTTTTAAATCTTATATTTGGTGCTTCTAATTTGGTATTACTTTCTTCTCATTCTGATTACAACAATCTAAAACCTCCTTTGTATACTGAAATTTCCTAATAGTCAAGCCAGATCCAACAAAACACCTACCTAACAATGTATGCATCTTTGGCCCTTTATTTATACCTGTACGCATTCCAGTCCCAAATAACTATAATATCCGAAGTATTTACGAAACAAGCTCAATAAATCCAGGCAATGCCGAGTGCAGAACAAATATTTTGATCGCGTATCCCATACTCCGTACTGTAAACAAGATCGTGTGCCAAGCGTACTAGTTATGATTGTGTCTGTGTCGTTTAGGAAATCATGTTTGGCCTGGAGAGATAATAGCGCAATGGCTAGAACTTAAGAGTCCGGCGGACCAAATTTCTCTTACAAACGTAATACCGAAATAAATCGTAATTTAATTAAATTCTGGTATTACTCGGATTCCGATACCGTTAATCTACGTTCCTACTGTACCATTTCGTCCAAAACGGTTTACTGGAAATAAATGTAAGCGAATGCAATTTTTGATAACTTTACCAAGTCTGGAACGATTTTCCGGTTTTTTATTTCCAGTGAAGTAGTAGTAGACGAAATAGTATCGTAGAAACCTAGATTAACCGTATCCAAATCCGAATAATAACATAATTTGATAGAATATTGTCTGGATTACGAGTTATTTCTTACCAGGACCCTTAAGCCAAACCATGGTGGCATAACTGCATATATTCACCCCGTGTGGGGTCGGGTTAGAATACTGTTCCTTACTGCCTTTCAGATAGGCATCCCGTAAGACGCGTGAAAATATCTGCTTTGCTCGATGGTAGCACCTCTTGGGATCTGACTGGCTGGCGACCAGCCTTACGTCGGAGTCTGTCGTAAAGCAACCTGGTATATGTTTCGACTTTTGCACGTAAGAGCCAGTTACCCCTAGGTTGCTGCGGCCCTGGCAGTTTGCAATCCGTAGGGTCCCTTAAGGGTCGGCAGCGCATCAGCAACTCCTCTGGTTGCAGGTGTCCATGAACGACGATGACTACTTACCATCAGGTGGCTCGTCAGCTCGTTTACCGACTTAATCCATAAAAAACATATATATGTATATCAAAAATAATTCTCAAATTCGAACCAGTAGTTCGTGAGATTAGCGCGTTCAAACAAACAAATAAACAAACTCTTCATAATAATAGTATAAAAACACTGGAAAGTTTGTTTGAACGCGCATATATATGTATCTAGAACAACGAGGCGGATTTGAAAAAATCTTTTTCCATTTGATAGCCTAATTCTTGAGGAAGGTTACAGGAAACCTTAGACGATTAAGCAAGTAAAGCTGCAGGGAACAGCTAGTTTATATATACTCGATCATCACAGTTGAAGTTTGAATCTGCTTCAAGTAGTTATTGTTAAAGAATTAACTTCAAAGATAAGAGTCATGCGCTCATTATTTAGACTTAATTAAAAATCCCTCTCTTCTTGAAGATGGGAATACTCACGAGATGATTAATTGCGAGTGGGTAGTTAGCAAAATTTATGCGCTACGTTGAATATTTAATGCTGTTTCCACCACTTTGCGCAATTTAAGTCCCTTTGAAATATAAGCTAAAGACACAGCTTGTTCTCAAAATTTTCTTACTACCAAGCATACCTTCACGCCTGTATTCCCAGAAGGGTTACGCAGAGTACTGCTGCGTGGTTCACCGATATCTTTAGGTAGCATGTAATTCCGGACGAGCCTATTGCCATTAATCGGGCACAAATCCAAACTAAGAATCTATACATATAAAATGCTTTGTCCTGAATGACTGACTGACGGATCGACGCACAGCCTAAACCGCTGATCATAGAGGCCTGAAACTCGGAGAATCTGTTCATTGTATGATGTAGGCATCCGATAAGAAAGGGTTTTTGAAAATTCAACCCCTAAGGTGGTGAAAAGGGGGGTGAAAGTTCGTAATTTTTTAGCGCGTGAAACCGCGGGTTACCTTTAGTTATATAGAAAAACCCAATGACTGCTTGTTTACTTCTATAAACTAACTAGACTGAAGGCAACACAGAGTTGGGTAGAAACAAATAGCTAAAATACCTTATTAATTGATAAACTGATAACCTATAAATAACTTACATATACTTCAATAATTTAATCTAATTTCAATACAATCTAACAGAGCAACTATTTCACACGAAATCCGAAGTAAAAAGAGAGCGAGCCGTTGGTGTCCAGTCTTTTTATCTTCTCGTACTGACAGTAGCTAGGTAAGTGATCACGGTCGTCCGGTAGGAGGCGCTGGGGTGGCTGCTACCGGTCACTGGGTTGCCAACACTTCCCCCAACTGAGGTTTTTTAGTCACTGGAAATGCTATCAATCGTAAGTATCGGCCATTCTATATTACGATAATAGTTTCCTCCAAGGTTTACGTGGGAGAGCCTTGCTTCGGCACGAATGGGCCGGCTCGACCGGAGTGATACCACGGCCTCACAGAAAACCGGCGTTAAACAACGCTCACGTTGTGTCTCGCCGAGTCAGTGAGGTTACCGGAGGGCCAATCCCCTTTTGAAAGGTCGGCAACGCACTTGTGACTCCTCTGGTGTTGCGGGTGTCCATGGGCTGCGGTAATCGCTTACCATCAGGCGATTCGTCTGCTCGTTTGCCCTCCTATCCCATTAAAAAAAAGTTCACCGCCACTGTAATATACCACAATTTATATCAAAATCATCCTCTGAGCCTTTTCCCAAACATATTGGGGTCGGCTTCCAGTCTAGCCAGATGCGGCTAAATATAAATATTTTACACGAAGCGACTGCCATCAGACCCCCGAAACCCGATTCCTGGACAATACCGATATCCGGAGAGTAGACTAAATGTCAGGCTTTTTTTGGCCTTCTGACTATATACAACTGTCACAGATGTTTGTATGACAATCAGGACCAACGGCTGTCCGTGCTCTCCGAAGCACGGCGGGGTCTCGATGTGTTAAGAATTGTCACCCATCTACAGACTGACCGCAGCGAGCGCGGCTTAACCTTGCAGATCAATTGATGGGCTTAGTTATTACTTAGCGACAAGCCGCTCTAGACCACAGTTTATATAAAACCAGGCTATTTCTATATTGCTTTACATATGAATATTATTACCTCTTCGAAAGCGTATTTACAAGACTTCAAAAACTATTTTGCAGGATTTATACTAGAAGATATCCGGGTAACAAAACGCATAAGCAGTAATTCACATATCTGGTCCAGATAAACCTCTAAACATGTTGAGATAACAGTGCACTTCGCCATCTTGGAATTATTCCAACAACTTCACAATTGGTTGGCAATTCTTTGCTTTAGTTAATCTTGCCAGATACTTCGCGTGTTACTACCTGATTAAATTCTTTCCGATGTTTCTAGAAGATGTTATCGCGTCATCGGTAAATATTTGGTTAGAAATAGATTATTTTACTCTGTTTATGAAAAAATATATTATTGAGATAGCTTAGTCAAAAAGCAGTCGGAAAATGTTAGTCTAGTTCATAAAATAACAAAATAAAATCCAAAATTCAATTCAGTTTTCAGTTTTTTAAGACCATGAGAGTAGCCGCCATGTTATTACGTCACTCGGCTGTGTAAACTAAACTAAAAAGTGTCAACTGTCAACTGATCAGCTCTGTACTTTTATTATTTTCGTAACCAACGTAATTTTTATTGAAATAATACCATGGAAGACGGTTTCGTAAAAGAAGACAACACAAATTTACAAAAAATAAATTTGTATAAACAGCCAACTTACGTCATAACCACAGAGCAATATGGCGTCCAATATCCAACGTTTTCGTCTAATAAACCGCGAAAACTAGACTAATGAGACAGTTGAGCACAGACAGGGAGAGCCATGGTTTAACGTGGGAGAGCCATGCTTCGGCACGAATGGGCCGGCTCCACCGGAGTGATCCTCACGGAAAACTGGTGTCAAACAACGCTTACGTTGTGTTTCGCCGAGTGAGTGAGGTTACCGGAGGCCAAATCCTTAAAAGGCGGGCAACGCACTTGTGACTCCTCAGGTGTTGCGGGTGTCCATGGGCGACGGTAATCGCTTACCATCAGGCGATACGTCCACTAGTTTGTCCCCCTATCCCATAAAAAAAGTTAGCTTTTAGCCTTTTAAATTAGCCACAGAATTGGCATATGTATGTTTCTACTCAAAGCGACCTTTTTCTTTATCTTTTTTAAAAAAAACGTTGCCCCGCACTAGGATTTTCTCCTGTATTGTGGGTGCGTTTACAAACACAAATTCTCCCATACACAAACGCCCAGACCCGGAACAACTACCTGTAGATCATACAAATATTTGCTCCGTGTGGGGATCGAACCCACAACACGTGGCCCAGAAGCCGATCGCTCAACCGCTACGCCAATCGTGTCGTCACTTTATCATTCTCCGGTTGCAGGGTAGTAACATACTTGGTTATGGTGCTAAGGAAGGTAAATCGGGTAGCCCAGGAAATTGCCTACCCATCTGACCTTATTGTGGGGATCTCGTCAACGAGTTAATGGCGGCCGTGACGTCACTGGTGCCGAGCGGGAAGTGCCGTTTGTTTTTTATGGCTAAGGGCTGGCAATTGCTTTGGTATGCGTAATAAGTGTGTTGCCAGACTATAAAAAGGATTGACGAAGAAAATGCATTGTATAGATACAAAAGTACAGTCACTAAGCTTTGAAGGCTTTGAAAAACGATCTATATTTAAAAAATCACGCAGATAAACATCAAAATCTGTCAAACTGTATAAGAGGAAGCCTGAATATATATTATGGTTTTGCGTCTGGGACCCACTCCGGGACTGGTTGAAAACCAGCGTCAGACAATCTGTCTGACATATGCTGAACCAGATCCCTTTCAGCTCAACCGTGAGGCACTGTACAAACTTCTCTTCTCTTCTCTTCTTCTTCAATTCTTCTTTTGTTTTAATATTAATGGAATGTATATGTAGTTACATATCTCATTTGCAGCTGAATAAATGTTTCTTTCTTTCTTTCCTTTCTTATGTTATTTTATAAACTAGCATCAGCAACTTTCTTTAGAATGGAATACTAATAATCAATCCATTATACTGTCCCACAGCTGGGCACGGGTCTCCTCTCAGAATGAGAGGGATTAGGCTATAGTCCACCACGCTGACCTTGTGCGGGTTGGCAAACTTCAGACGCCATCGAGAAAATCTCTCAGGCATGCAGGTTTCCTCACGATGTTTTCCTTTAAGCGCGTGATAATTAACCATTTTATAGGCACATGACTTCGAAAAGTCAATGTTGCGCGCCTTGGGTTCGAACTCGAGACCTTGAACTTGGCAGTCCAACGGTCATACCACTAGGCACTAGAATGGAATATTATCGGATAATTGTAAACAAAGTTATGTCATCAATGCACTGCTGATATTCGAAGGTCGGTGCGGTCGACATCCGTCCGGCATGCCTCCGTCCAATTAATCGATCCAACACATTGGCCTATGGTTGTTCTCGTGTTGCTGATCATTACTTGCACCGACAAATTGATATGAAACACAATCTCATTGATTTGTTACCCACTGCAAGTATGGGTTCGACATTGTTGCTGAGAATGATCTTGACACATTGTAATGGGATTCGTCTATTATACCAGCACATGTATTCCCCGAAGTTTAGGCAGAGGTATAGGTTAGTGATGAGCCTATGGCTATTAATCGGGCACAAAGCCAAACTCCGAGCTATTGCTGAGAATTTGAGAGAAAAACCCAAAAAGACTGCTCAACCTGGCAACCGAATCAAGACCTATAGTGAAACAATCGCGCTTACTTAGTAGACTAATGAGACATTTATAATAATTAATTATTGTTATATTCATATAACAAATAAAAAATGAAAGGGTCTGAAAAAAAATAGGTATGTAAATTCGTTGACCTTCGTTTTATTTATTTCAATCCGCTCAACATAATATTACTATAGTCCTTTTCTTCTAAGAATAGAAAAAATATATTAGCAAAACAAAATAAACAGAAATTGGTTCGGTCTCCTAAATCATTTTCTACGTAACAATCTTGTAAGGTTCTTATACAAAACGAGACATTTGTAGGCAGTACACATCCTTAAGGGTAAATACTGGTGTCAGCGCCATCTGGGTAGACTGGAAGCAAACCCAAGTATAAAAAGGGTTGTTAACTATGTTAAAAGAAAACCTGTCCAATGCAAAAGGAACATTACAATGTGGTAAAAAAATCCTGTCCAACCCGCGATGGTATTGTTAGGTTCTTTTTTATGAGACAACAAGTAGACCGATCGCCTGATAGTAAGCGATTACCGCCGCCCATGGACACCCGCAATACCAGAGAAGTCACAAGTGCGTTGCCCACTTTTTAAAATAAGATTGGGCCTCCGGTATTCGCACTAACTCGGTGAAACATAACGTAAGCATTGTTTAACGTCGGTCTTCTGTGAGGACTCCGGTCGAGCCGACCCATTCGTGCCGAAGAATGGCTCTCCTTTAGTAAGTAGTAGGTATCGAGATCTGGTTTTATTTAAGTAATTATTTTGAATTTACATTACCAATTACCACTACGTACGGTGGCAGCTACACCGTCTTTGGGTGCCGAAACTACTAAGGCCTATGTTTTATCTCATATAAAAAAAAAACATTTTGGGATAATTGCGGCAATTTGCGTAGCAGTCACACTTAGGCCCACTAGACAGTAATGTAAATAATGGGGCAGTAGGTACTTGTATTTATGGAGAAAGTCTTTTAAAAATAAGTTGAAGGTTATACAAATGTCACTTATATCTCCATTGACCCCATAACCAAACAAATATAAGATTCCTTCGAGAATTCATGTGGTAAGAGCTAAATGGATGTAGATGAAACATTTCTCGATATACACGTCGAACGGTTGCAAACGTTACGGCACACAATGTCCAAAAGTTTTGATAGCAAAATGTTGGGTAGTTTAAAAAAAAATTCTAAAGAAAGATCAGAGAGAATAATATTAGTTGATAATAACGGCCGGTTTCTATAGATATAAAATCTGTTTATTACGTTTTAAAAAAAGAAACTGGCAGTAAATTTGCTTACTAGAGATAATTTTGACATACAAATAATGTCAAAATCAAGTTTTTTGAAAAGAGAAACGTTGGCCCACTAGGATTTTCTTCTATATCGTGGGTGCGATTACAAACACAAATTCTCACATACACAAACGCCCAGACCTGTAGATCATACACATATTTGCTCCGTGTGGGGATCGAACCCACAACACGTTGTGCAGAAGCCCATCGCTCAACCGCTATGCCAAATTTGATAGAGAAACCGGCTTTTAGTCTTCCTTTTTATTGTATCTACGATAATAGGCATACAGGCCGCCTGATGGTAAGTTGTCTGCAACCTATAGACGCCCGCGATACTAGTGGTATCACTCGCGCGTTGTCATTATTTGTAAAACCTGTTTGCGTAGACGTGCCCAGTAATTTCACTAGCTACCTTCAAACCTGAATACAATAATGTTAGCACATTATATCTTAGCGGCGGAGTATTTGGTACCAATCCAGAAGAACAGCAAAGTACCACAACTAAAACTGTAATATCTTTTTTAATAATGCAAACTGTTCATTACTTATAGCCATTTTAAAATTTTCTTCATGGAATCAAACTGGATAGAAGCCAGGCCAACTTAGCTTTTAACGGGAATCATATAAATCATTTAATGTTTGTGCCAATTCTATGAATTTTATCTGTTGAAAGTTGCGAAGAAAAATTCTATTTCTTTTATCTTAAATGAAAATCGGCATTGATGCGGCTAAAATAGACCAAAAGGGAACTATGTCAAATGCCGCTATGACGTCACCGTACACATTTAGATTTGTAATTATTGAACATAAGAGTGATTTCGGCCCCTTGCCTTTTTCTTATTACGTAGAAAGCTTAAAAATATTGACAATGCATTGAATAGAACTTATAATTTTATGAATCCATAAGGATGGTCATCCCTATATGTCATGGGAAGGCAAGTACCGTTTTTAGTCGATACGACTAGTACCGACGGAAAACGGCACGATGTCGCCTCCTCAGAAGGCAGACGATGCATGAACAATTTCTTTCACCCAAAAAAAAGCCTAATTGTATGTAGGCTCGCCGTTCTTCTCGACAGTGTGTCCGATTTTGTTAGTATTCATGGCGCAACCGTCCGAGGTCGATATTGACTCTCACTACCCTCCATATTTTATTCAATTATATAGCCAAACCCTTCTCGTTGTTTTGTACCAACACTTGAGATTTGTTGCGCAAATAGATTTTAATTAATCTATACTTATAATAAATCTGTAGAGAGGTCAATTCTGTACATGAAATATATTTCCAAAATAACTATCAGCGGGTGATTAGTGATCGATACTGACGCCAAAAATGCAATCAGTAAAATTTTTGTCTGTCTGTCTGTCTGTCTGTCTGTCTGTCTGTCCGTATGTTCGTTATAGAAACAAAAACCACTCGACGGATTTCAACGAAACTTGGTACAATTGTTCTTCATACTCCTGGGCAGGTTATAGTATACTTTTCATCACGCTACGATCAATAGGAGCGGAGCACAATTAAAAAATGTTGCAAAAACGGGAAAATTATTTGATTATTTTGTTCTGGGAAGTGACATGGGTCGTTCATAAAGCGGGCGTAGCCGCTGGCGGAAGCTAGTTAATAATATTACCATGCCTGTGGGATTGAGACTATTTATGGCTGTGGACTACAATGGAATCCGTGTTAATATTATGAATGCTGAAGATGAATGTCTGCTTTTCTGTTACTTTTTCAGGCCTAAATTGTCGAATAAAATTTGCCGAGGACATATAGACATCTTAAGGAAAGAAAGAATGCTTTGGGATACGAATGCAACCGCAATTAACAAGGTTTAGGCAGAGATGTATTATCTTTGTACGCCCATAATTCGAACTAAACGTTTTATGAAAATAGCCTATGATACTTAGCTCGACCCAGAAATAGAACCCAAGACCTCACGTACAGCGGGCTCGCTTGCAATTATTAGATTAATGAGACAGTTTCTTTATTCTATCCCTCATTACATCATATTTGGAGGAAACACAATAATTATTTTCTACGTAGGTATTCATTCGCGCAAAAATCTTATTCTACCCTCATTTCGAGTGACATCTGTGTATAACGCAGCCAACTGGGATTATTTCCTTGGCAACGTGATAATTAACACATACATAACGAACGACAAAAAGGGGTGGAAATGTGCCCTCTTTAATTAATTTTTTACATTTGTGCAAACAAAGACGTAACACAAATATCAAAGCGTTTGGCGCCCAACGTGGGACAAACGATTTACGTAAGGCTGATAATATATTGATGTAAAAATGTGAGCATTTAAAAATTATCGGCCGTATTTGGGTTTCAGATACCATCACGCTTGTATTACTCGAAGGGTTAGGCAGAGTTGTGCCAATGTATACTCATAGTTCGCCGCTATGTTCCATCCATGCAATTTATATTGGCTTTTATCTAAAAGCTACTCTAGTTAGATAAGTATCTACTTATCTAACTAAAGTAAGATATCTACCAAATTGATGTTGTAAACGGTTGACTAGCTCACATTGGATTGTTCTATCTACATCACTGTTCCCAAGTAATCATCATTGCGTATGACATTCATCCTGCAGGGATTCAATTTCGATATATCCAACTTTTTTAGCTAAATATGGATTAGGTAAATATTACTTAATTATGTTCCATTATTAGAATTAGAATAATACTCCAAATTGAGTGAGTTTTAAGTAATGCCTAAAATACGTTTAACACTTTATTTGGATTTTAGCTGTGACCTGTGACCCACAATATTGTTTTCTCAAAATATCACGTCTAACTAGATCAAACAAGGAAATTAAATTTCTCAACGGTCAACATTAAACTTAAAAAAAAAACAGTTCTTAATGATCAGAGGGTACCTACCTTATTAAAAAGTTATAATGAAACAACACCTCGCGACGAATCCACGGATTTTTTGCGCGGCAACTTTGAACGAAAAGTTAATAATAAATCAAGAAGGTTTCCTTGTTTGTAAGACAAAATTAATTGTGAAGGGTGTCATCGTCATAATGGAATATTTTAACTAGTACTCAGCAATAGTGATAGCCTAGTAGTAAGATTATAAGCGTTTCTACCGAGCTAGAATAGAAACAGTACCTAACAATGACAGACGAACTACCTACGTAGTTTCGGCTCACGGATCTGATGTTTTCCTAGCACAACAGTGTTCTGAAAGCAAATGTATGTACTTAACTGCACTCATATCATACATTTCATTTGTTTACATGAAATAATAATAATCTTAATATCTACATATTATTTTAAAACTCAAAGGTGACTGACTGACTGACTGACTGACTGACATAGTGATCTATCAACGCACAGCCCAAACCACTGGAGGGATCCGGCTGAAATTTGGCATGCAGGTAGATGTTATGACGTAGGCATCCGCTAAGAAAGGATTTTCATAAATTCTACCCCCAAGGGGATAAAATAGGGGATGAAAGTTCATATGGAACAAAGTAACTAATCCACGCGAACGAAGTCGCGGGCAAAAAGCTAGTGATTGATAAAATCCTTACTAAGTGAAACAAATGTGTTTACAATAAATCTTTGACAGTGAACTAAATAGCTTAATTTACAGAATGAAAAATGTGGTAAAGGGATTCTGTCTGTTATGTGAACGGGTGTTGGCAGATATCAGAGGTGTTAGAGTAGGTATTCAAATGTACTCTGTTCGTGATTTCCCTTAGGATAGTGCAATGGAATCTAGGCCAATTGAACTGAATCTATTCATGACATAAATTATTGGGTCAATAGAAACGCGTAAATTGTGCCCAAAGTTAAATATTTACCTTTCGAAACACAAATACTTTTGTGAAAGCAAATAAAGTTGGTAAGGTAAATTTAACACAGATTGAAAGTAAAAAAAATTGGCGAACTAAAATATACTTAGGGGCTAAAATTAATGTGATCATCATCATAAGCTAAAAGATGTCCTACTGCTGAATAAGGGCCTCGCCCATAAATTTCCATAAGGACCGGTACTATGCCACCTGCATCCAACGACTGCCAAAAACCTTCTCCAGGTCATCCGTCCATAATGTCACACTGCGTTTCCCGGTGCGTGGTCTTCACTCGAGAACCTTTCTGCCCCAACGGCTATCAGTTCTACGAACAATGTGTCCCGCCCACTGCCACTTAAACTTGCTAATCCTTTGAGCTATGTCGGCAACTATTAGGATTAAGGATTATTGTTATATTGTTCATGTGAAACATTCACACAGTTAATCAATCTCTTACACTTACATCTATACATTTCCTTCGTGGTAGGACCTAATAATCCGACTGGAGAGCGACCACGTCCCTTATGTGTAACACCGGGACCAAACAATTGTGGTCTGATCCGTCGCCTGTATGTGAGAACTACAACCCGCCCATTACGTGCTCCACCTTTTTGTGCATTCCTTCATGCAAAACTAGAGACTATCGTACTGGTTTCTGACACTTAGAAATAGTTTAGAGACTATCGGTGAACAAAGAACAGTGGTTTTCGATTTCTGTTATATTGTTATAATTATTGATACATACATATTTTCAAGCCTGTCTCCCATTGGTGTATTCAGAGACTATAGATTTCCACTTGCTACAATCCTGGCACACCACTTTCGCTTCATCCATCGAAAGGAGGTTAATCTTCCTCATGTATGATCGTCCGTTTTTAATTATAGGTAATTATTTATTTACTTATTATTACCGTCACGCCTGTATTCCCCGAAGGTTTAAGCAGAGGTGTACTAATGTACACCCACAGTTCGTCGGTATGTTTAGGAATAGCGTAATAGGGGGCGAGCCTATTGCCATTAACCGGGCACAAAGCTGCTACTGAAAATTTCATAGTTAAACCCAATAACACTTTGTTCGACCTGAAAATCGAACCACGTCCACTAGACTTATGTGGCAGTTATTTACTTATTTATAACTTTAATGTAGAATATCGTATAGTGTGGACTTAATGCTATAAGCATTCTCTAAAAAATTAATAAACGATAAATATTACGTTATGTTAGATTAAAAATAGCCAAATATTACTCAAATTCCATGACCGCCAGAACTTCTGTATAATCCCTCTTCATAATCAATTTTGTCTTCGACTCGATATACACGAAAGAGAGGGAAGATAAATTCTTTTCGTTTTATCTCAAGTTTTTCGTACCACTCAAACAATAAGTGATCAATATCAATGTTAAAGTAAAAAAAAACACACCTGGCTTTGTTACCCACTACAGAATAAGTCTGTATAGATAAGACACTCAATTTATTTTCATTACTGAACCCCAAGGGTGCGTTTCCTCATTTCCTAATGGCATTATTTATTTGAAGCTGACCCCATGCGACGTGGTTACTCAACCCTTCATCACTTTTTCGGGGTCGAGTTGACAATTATTGTTTTCTTAGGACCTTTGGTCTGTTTTATGGACTGCTAAAGGCTTGGGGGGATGATAGAGGGTTGTGTCATTTATGTGGCAATTTAGGAGTCAAAATAAGTGTCAAAGACATTGTAATAGAACAAAAAATTTTTTTTTTTTAAAAACGTTGCCCCACACTAGGATTTTCTCCTGTATCGTGGGTGCGTATACAAACACAAATTCTCACATACACAAACGCCCAGACCCGGAACAACTACCTGTAGATCATACAAATATTTGCTCCGTGTGGGGATCGAACCCACAACACGTGGCGCAGAAGCCGATCGCTCAACCGCTACGCCAATCGTGTCGTCGATATTATATGAAGTAAGCTAAATAACCGCCTTATAGTATAGTTGTTGTAAATGTGGTAAGTTGGGACCCAATCTCGACAAACCCATGTCATGTGTATTGCGAAATTGTCGAATCAAATTGGCGCCCAACGTCGGACTCACTTATACCAATAGCGATCATACACTGACTGGTGAATTAAATATCACCATTCCTCAGTTATAGCTTGTGCTGTCTATAATTTAATGAATACCATCCAAATGAGTTTATGAAATGGCTGAAAAAGTGAATCAGTATCAGTTATCTTAATTTCATATGAAAGAATTTTATATGAAATTGCGGAAGAGTACTGGCACCCAACGTGGGACTAACTTAAGTCAACTTTTGTTTCAAATTATAACTAGAATTCTTTTTCGGCACCAGTACATTTCAACTTGTTTGGATGACATGCACTTGAGGTGTAAGTGAATTTACTTTAAACGCGTCTAAAACGTATTCTGCTTGGTCGTATCCTCGGGGGAGTTCTGAACAAACTGCATGCGAGATGCCCCGGGATGTCGTATCTTGAGTCAATCTCGTCGAGTTCATGTCACGTATTATATGAGGGAAGCGAGTGTACTCCCGCGGGCCACAAGTGTTAAATACAGGGTTGTCACATGCAAGTTAATTCTGATGTCACGAATCCTGTGGAATCCTTTTATGACATAACATCATGCCTGTATTTCCCAAGAGGTTAGGCAGAGGCGAACTAATGTATACACATATTTCGGGCTTGTTTAGGTCCCATGTAATAGTTGGCGAGCCTATTGCCGTTAACCAGGCACAAATCCAAGCTGCTACTGAGAATTTTCGTAGAAAAATCCAATAACATTTTTAGGATTCAAAGCAGTCATGCATAAAACTACGTACGATCTTTGCCAAATATACACTTCTCACTTTTTCTTTCTTTCTGTACTAATGAGCTGCATTTTATAATAATTATATTTGATATTCATTTTTCGACTAAGTTTACAATTAATTATTAGTTAGTTGTCTGACAACTCTAGTTAAGTAGGATGTCTGTAGGAGTAATTCCATCGCGTGAATCCATAACACATCATGCAAAAACACCTCGAAAAACAAAACAGTTTTTTTTAGTGTCGAATTTCCTGCCACAATTTGTCTATTGTGATCACCACTAGGTTTATCGTCAAACCCTGCGGTTATAAACTACAGGATTTGTCTGGGCTAACATAGAACTTACCCCGTTTTTGGGGGTCGAAAAACCAAAACCCAGTCGGTTAAATGTAACTTTACTTTACTTAAGATTTCAATATGTGTCAGTCGTCAAAACATACCTACATCTTCGACAATCGATAGTACAACTATATATGGGTTTCCGCCCAGGCATTTTGGGCAAAAAAATAAATGCTCTGGCAAAAATCCATCTAAATAGATGGGTTTATGCCCAGGCATTTTGGGCAAAAAAATAAATGCTCTGGCAAAAATCCATCTAAATAGATGGGTTTATGCCCAGGCATTTTGGGCGAAAAAATAAATGCTCTGGCAAAAATCCATCTAAATAGATGGGTTTATGCCCAGGCATTTTGGGCGAAAAAAATAAATGCCCTGGCATAAACCCATCTCTAAGTACAACTAATCGTATAAGGTCAGCAAAAAATATTTTATTAGATACAAGATAATATATAATATATATAAAATTATCTTCTTTTTGTATTGGAGATAGAGATAATACTTACTTTATCTAAAAAAAACTGAAATCTAATACTTACACAATAATTTGTGACTTTTAAGCTTCGGGCCTTCCACCAGAATTAAAAGAGATCCCTTGTTTCAATCTATTCCTCTGTCACTTCAACTTATCTGGGCATTGAATAGAATTCCAATTTGTTACGTTATTTCTAGATTGCGACGTAAGCTTGTTAAGCTTATCAACTTTAGGTCTTCTACGGATCTCCTGAGATCATATTCTGTCGCACAGAGAAATACTTCGCATTCTCTTCATAACTCTGTCCTTTTTAGGGTTCCGTACCTCAAAACAAAAAAAACAGAACCCTTAGGTATAGGATCACTGTTGTCCGTCCGTCTGTCTGTCAAGACTCTTTATCTCGGAAACGCGTGGAGGTATCGAGTTGAAATTAAAACCATATACTCAAGTCTACAGACCCTTGAAGCTGTAAAAAAATAGCCTTCTAAATAGAAACGTAAAAAAAGATTCATTAGGGTGGGTATTCATAGGGTATTTTCCGTTGACCTAGAACTATGAAATTTGGCAAGTAAAACCGTCTTATACTACAAGTATAGGGAAAAATATGAAAATTAAACATTTGTAATTAAATCATAAAAAAGCTCGGAAAAAACTGCGATTCCTGAACTATTTATAACATGTACCTACTGTGTACGGAACCCTGTGTGGGCGACTGACTCGCACTTGTCCGGTTTTTCTGTATCGTCCCCGTGAATGCACACAAAATACTAAATTATAAAATAATAAATTCTACTGTAGAACCGCAAAATGTTTTTTTGCTAACGCTACTCAAAGCGCTGTTATGTTTTTCTATGTATCTGTACACATTCGTCATCTATTAGGTATCGTATTCAGCATTGAGTTACAGATACGGTATTAGAGAAAAAATGGGGTCAGTACAGACAGCAAAAAAATGGATGCCATATCGTATTCCTCAACTGACGTATTGTGCTATCTGTATCCAATCTTTTGATATTCGATATGTGAACGTAACAATATTGTTGTCTTTTGTTTTATTTCATTTATTTATAACTAATCCAGATTGTGATGGTTCAAACGATACGTTTTGACGAGCACATAAGTGGTCCCCTGACCCAACGACACTAGGATTGAAATTCTATTATATACTTATACTAAACGTAACGGGACAATATTTTGTTTTTTTTTTACCTTTTTAAAGATTTTTGAGTAAATGATTTCTTTAAAATTTGAATTTAAATATTATTAATAATAATAATCGTATAAAAAAAAATACATTTCTAAAATATACTTATAAACTCCACACTAGGTCAAGCCTGTCTCGTTAAATTTTATGTTTTGTTTGGTTAAGTAGAGGCGTACACGCACAGTTCGCCGGTATGTTTAGGTCCCATGTAATAGGGGGCGAACTTACCTATTGCCATTAACCGGGCACGATTCCAAATTCTGAGCTGCTACTGAGAATTTTATCGAAAAAACCTAATAACAGCTAGCTCTACCTGGGAATCGAAGCCAGGAACCTCAGCAGTCGCGTTTAAAACCACTAGACTAAACTACTAGTGTAACTCGAGTTTATCTTGAAAAATAAACGAGTTGTCATCATTTTAACCCTAAGGGCTACTGACAAGGGCCCTCAACCCATCGAATGCGCGGGTATTTCCTACCTCCACTCGAGATAACTCCTGGCTATTTGCTCCTTAACCCTCGCGTGTCCTACCAATCGGTTTCGGATGAGATAATATTGTAGTGTGGGGTTAGATCAAGGCTTGTTTCCATCTTACTTTGATGCCCGAAGTGGGTCATTGGTTTTGTCAGCATTTCAAGTTAATTTTTTACCTTTTTTCATGCGACTTATGTTAGTAGGCCTTTGGAAATGAGACTTGAAATGATTTCTCAATTTTGACATAGAATGTTTTAATTATAATTATACGAGTACTTGACATATATTATCATCACGCCGGTATTTCCCTAAGGGTTAAGCATACCGATGAACTTGTTGGTATAAATTAGTTTTCTTTTTTTTTTAAATGTTGCCCCACACTAGGATTTTCTCCTGTATCGTGGGTGCGTTTACAAACACAAATTCTCACATACACAAACACCCAGACCCGGAACAACTACCTGTAGATCATACAAATATTTGCTCCGTGTAGGGATCGAACCCACAACACGTTGCGCAGAAGTCGATCGCTCAGCTGCTACGCCAAACGTGTCGTCCAAAATTAGTGGTGTACTAATTTATACCAACATGTATGTTTAGGTGTCTTGTAATAGGGAGCGAGCCTTTTGCCATTAAACAGGCACAAATCCAAACTCCGAGCTGCTACTGGGAATTTCATAGAAAATCCTAAAAACTTAGGCTTCGACCTGGGAAACTAACCTCTACGGACCTCTATCGTAGCAGCCGTCCTAAGAACCACTACACTCAAGAGGCAGTTACAGTATATTTTTATAAGGAATTTGACACATATCTTTTCAAAAATTACTTACAAATCAAAATTACTTACTTACACACATCTAAAACACGAAACAACACTGTAGAAATTTATCGCATAAAGTCTTATAAAAGTCTTACAAAACTAAACTGTTTAAAATTACTAATTGAAATTTCAACCAATAAAGAAGCAAGTAAGTGAAAAAATGCATCTTGCTCGGTTAATCATATCAAACGATGACGTCAATGGGTGCCAATGACGTCATAACTGTCACTGGAAGAGAATACCTAATTTTTCTACCATGCATCTAATAAGTTTCTTCGATAACACGACACACACAGTTATTCAGCAGGTACGTGAATTTTGCGTTACAACGACATTGGTACGTATTGCTTACATTTACTTGTCTTAATTCGCTAAGGATGGACGCACATTTGACGGAGTTTACGTCACCAATCTTACGATGCTAAACGGCGGAACACAAAAGTCATATTTATACATAGATCAATACATCTTTATAAGACACTTTTACAAGTCAATATTTTAAATTGTTAATGGAATTATCCTTACATAAAGTAAGGACGGTACTATATAATACGATAAAATATCTCACATAGTAAGTACACAGTCCTTTGATCAAAGCACCGTTACTAAGTTTTCGAAGCATAAATTACGCAACCAAAGATCGGCGACGTAAATTCCGTCAAATGTGCGTCCACCCTAAGCCGCATACGTGTCCCAGCGCTCAAAAACCATACATTTCCTACTGTTTATAACTTCTTGCTTGACAGGTTTTGATATTTAAAAAAGCTGTTATAGGCATCCACATTACTGTTTTGTAATATATCTACTGTTAACATACATAAGTACACTTCCTGAAAATTCCAAGTTGACCGCTAAATTGTCGCGGAAAATCAAAACAATAAAATCGCATCCGACTAAAAATCGCATGTTGTTTTTTTTTAATCATTTGTAAGGTTTAATTGCAGATTAGATATCATTACACTTTTAATTCTTTTCAGCTACTTCTTTCAGCTTTCAGACTATTCATATACAGTAGTACAATCTGCCATTAAACATTTCTAATACTTTTAATAAGAGCGACTGTGATGACCTGATTGACAGAGCCCTGCGCCGCAGTCTGGTGATCGCGATTGCATCGCACGCAAAAAAGTCGCGCGACTAAGTCGTTGGCGATTAGCGGTCAGCTTCCAACTTCAACTGTACTACTATATTAATGTTGTTATATTAATCTTTCATGCACATATAAAACTAATGACAAACACACTCTGAAAAAAAATAATTATTGAATTTTACATGTTGTATATCGTTTTGATAATAGTCCACCGAACAGACAGACAGAGAAATCAAAAAACACAGACACATTTGTCTCAATCACGATATACAAATCGATTTTCAAACTTTCGAAAAAAGAATCTTTTATTTGTTATGTTTATTTTTTTTGTAGCTTTTTTCTGTAATCGAATTGGCATGCACCGTTAACGCTACGCGTGGTGACCATAGAGTTTTGTTGAGTTTTTTTTTTGAGAAAGAAATAAAGAGTGTGTTCGTCTTTTATATGTGCAGGAAAGGCATTGGTGTGGGATGTCGCGACGGGCGACTGCAGACACGTCCCATAACCACGGTGAGTCTTTAGATATAGTTTTATCTTTTTAATTTGAAGTACAGTATGGTCGAAATTACGTCTTAAGTTAAAAACTTGATGCAAAGACAATTGGGATTTTAAATGTTTCACTTCTATGATTATAGTCTTTACTGATATTTTTGAACACAAGCAATTAAGCAATTAAGTGATTTTACGTTCGCGGCCGTTTATGAGATAGGGGGCAACGAGCAGATGGATCGCCTGATGGTAAGCGATTACCGCCGCCCATGGACACCCGCAACACTAGAGGAGTCACTAGAGTCTCACTCACTCGGCGAAACACAACGTAAGCATTGTTTCACGCCGGTTTTTTGTGAGGCCTATCGATCGTACTGTATATATTTTTTAAATTTCGTATTAGGTCTGCACGTATTCGGAATTAATCGGCACTGCTGACGGAAAAATCGAATATAAATGTATATACATCTTCGGAAAGGCCGCTCGGTTTAGCCACACGTAATAACAGATTAACCGATCGATTGAGCCGAATGAAAGACGAATATATATATTTATGCAGTTATTGGTTCGGATCGGTTTTATTGTTCATCAAAAAAGGAATGATGAATGAGCCAACCTGAAGTAGTGTGCAAGCCTTAGCGATTTTATGATTGCGAAATTGTCGCCCATTTTGCATATACTTAGCTGCTACTGAAAGTATCTCGTGTGCAGAATCCGTAAATGACAGACTCAATCGCAGATTAATATTACAGATATAATGCTCCAATTTATCGTGATTTTATATTATTACTCTCTATCTGTCTCTCTCTCTCTCTCTCTCTCTCGAACTCTTTTATTACTTAATAAAAAATGCTCTAAATCACATTCGGTTATCCAATTTGAAACGCCTCCTCAAACAATGGGTATAATTAATGTTGTTGGCAACATTGTATGTTATAGAAGGGTGAAGTCCCTACCATCAATCCAAATTATTGTAAGGGCTAGGGACAGCTTAACATCTTAGCATGCCTTGAATAATTGAAGAATGAATACATTATTTTTTATCGGTTGGTAGGGCTAATTCCGATCTTGGGCATATTTCTTTTAGAAGATAGATTCAGCAGTTTTCGATGTGCCTAAAATGAAAAAAATAAAATAAAAAATAAGTGTCGGTAAAAATACACGCTCAGGAATCGTGTCCGGCTCGCGTACCAACCCTAGCGGAGGAATAGGATTGACATTATGCTATAAAATGCATGTATGCGATGCATGGAACACTTTAGTTTTTCAAACCACTATACAGCGAATCCAAAAGTCTATTAAAAAATATCTAAAATATTCAAAATTATACGGGGAATGTCAGCGGCAGCGTCAGAACAGGTCGCCTTAGAAGGATATACGCTGGTCTTAAATAAAGGGATATACCCAATATTCTCTTCTTCTCTTTTACTTGAACTTCTTGTAAATAACAACACAACGTAATCTGAGAATATTTGCTTCCATAGCGTGCGTTTCACTAAATTTTCCGAACAACATGATCGCACACCGTGTGCGTTGAGTCCGTGGCAAGTTCTCAGCGGACAATTTATTCACAATTCAGGGATTTTTCTCGTCCGCGGACAAAAGTTCCTCGTCTGCGCAGGCCTTAAACCAACTTAACCTACTCCGCTACATCCGTCGTTTGCATCATCGAAGGCCGATTCCAAACATAGACGGTATCGATTGCAAGTCGATTGAATTAGTAATAACCGTTGTACTCGAGTATTCGCCTAATGGAGCGGACGAACGGACGAGCGCGACCCGCCATATCGGTGTCCTACAATATGTATTACAAGACGACTAATTGGATACCGATTTCGATTAGTCGAATGATGTGGACTATGCCTAGCGATGTTAGGGTAACTGTGGAAATGTATAAGGATATTTGTTTTCAAGTTGCACGTGAGTTCATGAAATATGACACTTGAGTTTGCTTTTGCACTGTTTTTAGTAGTAGAAATCCTCATAAATCCTAACCTCGGGAGGTTTCAGATTTGTGCCGATTAAACATGTTGTAAATTTCATTGACTAAAGTAGAGCCGTTTTGAAGAACACGATTACAAACAAAATATAGCTATGAAACTATCTGTTGCCTGAGGTTTCACTCGCATCCCAAAGGATGTTGACAACAGCGCCATCATCTGGGTTTAACAATATTATACGTAGGTACCTACTTGATAAGATTGATAAGAACAAAAGAAAATTTTCATCAAAAATGTTCTAGCCATTCATAGAAGAGAATTGTATAGAAATATAAGATAAAATTTTTTTAAAAGCCAGCTTGTAATTGAGAACAAGCTCAGTGTCGCGAAAAACTTGAAACTTCATTACCATACAATTATCGAACACAGAGTACAACTAAACTTAAATATTTGTGGATCACAGAAATATTTGCCTCAGGTGAGAATCGAATACACGACACTTTAGGCAATATGTTATTCAATGTTTCTGGAACTTGTGTCATCCCATTTTAGTATAATATTTAACCACCTTATGACATGCAACCCTATTTGCTCACATCTCAAGCGAAATTTAGGTCTGCAAGAGCACTCCTCTGCCTAGCCCCTTGAAGAACAGCCGTGATGTGTTATAAAGAAAGTCCTCTCACTTGAAAATGACAGGTATACTTTTAAGTCTGTTAATGCCATCTTCTCTCCCTGTTTTGCCGACCTCAACGGACCTGTACACATCGCATGATCGCATGTTAATGGTAACAAAGTATTTATGGTATTCCTCCATTTGTCCCCAGTTTCCGAGGAAGTCCAGCCGGTCCAGAGGAGTGCACCACTTCTTCAGTCACCACAGTACACCGGAGGAAGGCCACAGCCTTACAGTGAGTACCACTTTGGGAGTAAAAGGCAATTTTCACCGGTGGTAGGACTCTGCTACAGTACAGGAGTTCATTACAATTACATTCTTGTGTTCCAGTAAAAGGGTAACGTAGATAATCATATTATTACTGAGTAAATAGGACTCACTGACTGCTTCAGCTGTTGCTTGGTGTAGACATATTATCCAAAGGTTACCCCATTTTTTTATGGTTCCGTACCTCAAAAATGAAAAAGGAACCCTTACAGGATCGCTTCATTATCCGTCTGTCAAGATCTTTTTCTCAAAAACGCGTGGAGGTATCAAGTTGGGATTATTAACAAATACTAAAGTTCACAGCCCCTAGGAGCTGTAAAAAAAATAACGTTTTCATACATCAATCTACATACCATCATCACGCCCGTATTCCCCGAAGGATTAGGCAGAGACTTACTAATGTACACCCTCAGTGCGCCAGTATGTTTAGGTCACATGTGTTTATAGCCTATCTTCAGAAACCGGACGCAAATCCCAAACTCCGAGCTGCTATTGAGAATTTTATAGAAAAACCCAATAACACTTCGCTCGATCTAAACCAGGACCTCTAGCGTAGCAGAGGCGCTAAGGACCACTAGGCTATTATGACAGTCAGTTCTTTCATTCATTGGTTATTTGCCATTCGCTATATTTTCACCTGGGAATTTTTCGGGAAAATCACGCGTGATGTTATTATATTTTATGCAAAATTCATCACATTATCGTGTCCCCAAAAACCATACGATTAAGACAAGTTTCCAACTATGAACCAGAACTGAAACGAGTTCAGCTGAGCTTGCAAAAGTTTCGCAAATCGTCCAACTTTTGACTAGATTGTCACAGTTCCCAGAATGTTCCGCAAAATGAACATTTTCGGGATTTCTAAAAGGCAGTTTTGAAATAGATGTTATTTTTACGTGGGAGAGCCATGCTGCGGCACGAATGGGCCGGCTCGACCGGAATGATACCACGGCCTCACAGAAAACCGGCGTCAAAAAACGCCGGAGGCCCAATCCCCTTTTAAAAGGCGGGCAACTCACTTGTGATTCCTCTGGTGTTGCGGGTGTCCATTGGCGGCGGTAATAGAGAGAGAGATACTTTGACTTTAAGAGTCAATTGTTAGGTTCCTTCTCACTCTGACAGATGTCCATTATAGAATCACCTCAGAACTTAATCAAACAAAAATTTATCGACAGATATACATATAAATCGATACAAATAATAAAATAATTGTAACTAGCCGGTGTCTGTACATAAGAGATATTTAGGAAAAATAGAAGTAAGGTACTTTGTAACAGCAATAGAAGCCAAAACAATTATCTTTAGAGTTTTTTGTGTATCTGTCTCTATGTCCGCGCCTCACGCAAAAACTACTTCACGTCAATTGATGCGATTTTCAGAGGTCTATTGCAAGAAGTCTAACTTAAAATTTGATACATGTTTCATCTCGATACGCCGCATATAAGTAAAGTTATTATAAATTTATAATCTCCAAAAAGGTCAGGTGCGTATTACTTGCAACCGGCGTGTGTGGATAACAAAACGTATGCATGTGGAAGAAGCAAAAGAAGTATGCAAGAATCATAGCAAATGGCGGTCTGATTTCTGCCTACCCATGTGGGAGAAAGGCTAAAATGTGTGCTAAATTATACATAATTCAAAGTTCAATCTCAGAAAGCCATTAACAAATATATCTTTAAAAAAACTTGACCGTAAAAGAAATCGATACTTCGATAATTTTCATTCGCCATTTTGGTTGGCAAACATCGGACAATGAATCCCGAACATTGAGCAATCAAACTTAGTTCTATTTCAACGGGTTAGGAGTTTAGGACACGTCCGACAGACAGCTGAGCGAGATTATTAAATCGCTCGTCTTGTGAATTTTTCTCTTGTCTTGTAGAGAGATTCTGAAAATGATTTACTCTCTTCATGTGTAAAAGAGTATTCTATTAATTGCTCTCTCAACTCCGAAAAAACCCTAAATATAATCTCATTCGAAAACTGACGGATCTTACGTTTTTCTACCATGGATTCCCCTCTTACTCCCAAAAATTATTTGGTTATTTGACGATACAGGTAATATCAAATTGTAAGATTGTGGCGCGTTGTTGTCTCGTTTTGATATTTAGATTCAATGTTTGAAACAGTGAATTGAAAATTATCTGTATACAAAAGGTACTTAGCTTATTATAACAAAACGTCTGACTTATTTAGTGTTTTATTTATATGGGACCAAACAGTTATAACTTACAGAGGTATAAGTAAGTAATACACACATTAAAATAACAAACATATAATCCAAAACCATTGTCCACGAGTTATTTAAAAAATAACCAAAAGCTAACCTATCTACCTAAGTTAGGATAATGTAGGTTCCATTACAAGTGTATACGTGACTTCCAATTGGAGATTTAAGTCCGGCCTTCAAGACTTCACCACACAGCTACAAAGATTCAATAAATCCACAAAAAGTAATTATTAAAACGCTAACTCTCCCGCCTCCGCTTTGTTTCAGACATGTGCCCTATCCTAAATATCCACGTTTAGTTATCCAACAGTCCAGAAAGTGTCCAAACCCGTCGACGTCGGCAAATGCTTTCGGCTAGCGGCCTGCGCGTGAGCTCTGAATTTAAGATTTATATATATATAAAAATGTATATGAAAATGAATGAAGGAATGAATTGGACACACAAATTCTGATCATTTAAAATTTAGGATTGAATGACATAAACAAATGTCATCATTTGTGACGAAATTGACCCAAAGATGACTTTGGGTCAATTTTCGACATTGCAATGTTGGAATTAGTCTTCTATTTGTGTGACTTTGAGTCATCTCTTTAAGCCTATGATTATTCCTAGGATCTAATTTTCTGTAAGGGAGAGACTAGACCTGTATATCATCACTTTTATTATGTGTTCCACTGAAATGTGGAATGCGCTGCCCGAGAGGGTCTTCCCCGATAGATATATTCTGGGTGTCTTTAAATCACGAGTGAATCGGTTTCTTCTAGGCAAGCGCGCTCCATCGTAGATCGCAGTGTCGCTTAACATCAGGCGAACTGGCGGCCAAGCGTAAGCCTATCAAGAATAAAAAAACTATAACTCCTTAAACATTTACTATTTTTAGTTTTATTCCAGACACATGTATGATTACAGAACCAAACAATGTGTGTAAAAAAATGCACGAAAATATGTCGACAGAATATCAGCGAATTTCGTGCAACGAAGGTGTTGGCACTGTGAAATTCGCGAGTTTTGCATACATATCTTAATGTATTCATCTTTTTGGTTGCGAATTTCGCGAATAATACATTCGGGTTGAATATTCTAGATGACGTTTATACAAAAATAATGTGTTTTCAACATACTTCGTTCATATCTTTTTGTGATGTTTTTGCATTCTCCATGCAAAGATTATATAAAGTTATTTTTTAGTAAAGGAAAAAATTCAATCGCAATCCTTTCATAGATGTCACCAACGTCACCTAAAGACAAAATTTCAATCATGCGGTTAGGGTTCGCGGTGGCTTAGAGGTCAGAGCCTCTGGCGTATCCAACCAGAAGACGCGGGTTCGAACCTGCCCGCGATTGGATTTTTTCCTTTACTAAAAAATACTTCGTTCATTTTAGGTGCTTTTATTTTTAGGTACCTACTAATTAGGTACCTACTAATTTAAATTTAAAAAATATAGTATTTGTAAATAAGAAAATGTAGAAAGTTCTAGAACAGATCTTTACCTAACAGTAGGACAGTACTAACCTATAGGTTAAAACAAAAAGACATGTGATTTAGTCCTCTATGCATTTCTATGCCATTCATACGATGAATCTTAGGTGAGTTATGTGCCCGCGAGTTTTAACCTCAAACCTAAGCAATTCAGGTCTAGGTGACCTAAATTGCACTAGATTATCCTCCTGGACCCTGAATAAGGAACCAATTGCAGCTTGCTAGATTTTCTTCAAAGATACTTTCACAAAAGTTTTAAACTTAAGATAGCATTATTCATAATTTATACCTCCCTAAAATAAAAATGGCGAAGTCTTCTAAATTTAAACGCAGAATCCCGAAAATATAGATCATCTTCGTTACACTATATAAAAATCGTAAAGCTCTTGCCGGTAACCCATAAAATTTGGTACAGAATTGAAAAATTTCATGCATAAAAGATGTCAGATCTCACGTGACCAAATGAGCCATACGTTTTGAATAAAAACGAAATTTGCTTTAAACGATTCACAAATGGCGCTCAATCCGCTCCGGTGCGGAAATTGAATTCAAAACCGTATTTTTTGGATTAAAAAGGGTATTGGAGGGTTCTGACTGTGCTGAAAATTTTAGTGGGCAAAGTTTAAATTGAATATATTGAATACTAACTTACGCCGGCGACATCGCTCGCATTAATGCGATCATACTCTATTCTATACCTATAAATAAAATAATCGCAACAGGTCGATGTCTGTACATTATATATATTAAAGAAAAACTAATATGGGGGGTCTTTATTACAGCAACAGCAGCCAAAATAACATTTTTTTTATTTTTTGTCGATCTGTCTATATGTGTGTTCGCGTATCACGCAAAAACGACTACATGGAATTGAATGCAGTTTTCAATGATTTTTACTAGAGGTCTAACTTAAAATCTGGTGCATGTTTTATCTTGATACGCCGCCTAGAATAGGAATTATAGTATATTAATCTTTTTGGCACGTGAGTAAAACTCCAGGGAACAGCAACTATTAAAAAATAAAAATCATAGATGCCCAAAAAAACCAGATAATCAGTCTATCCTCAGGATACATATATACACGCCTTTGTCCCACATGGATAGGCAGAAACTACAGACCGACCCTTGCTACGATTCTTGTATACTTCTTTTGCTTCTTCCACATTCATACATATGCGCCGGTTATGATGTAATATCCTATTAGGTTGCAGATGTCTGATGGTTAGACTGGAAGCCAACGCCAACATAGGTTAGGTTGGGTTAGAAAAACATTATTTCTCCGACCAAAAAAAAAGGTTAGGTTAGAAAAAGAAGGACTCTGAACACTCAAGAAACCAGTTATCTATTAAATGATACTTAATTATAGAGACAATTAATTTAAAAAATAATGTACTTGAAGTTAATTGTAAGAACCATTGGTCAAAAGTAGCATCCAAAACTTTTTTTTATATAAACCTACAATGTAAATGTAAAAATACCCACAACACACCGAAATGCACACAAAATCGATAGCCAAATGGCAACCCCAGCAGCGAGTGACGTGTCGGTGTTGCTAGCTCTAACTAATTCATAAACGCGCCACCCGCTCGTGGCGCGCCCTCGATGATATTCTTGCGTAAGTACAACGAAGGGGGTAGGCAGTTAAGCTAGTATGAAGCTTCTGATGTATAAAGTATAAAGTTTATTTGTCACTTCAATTCTTTAAACTAAAACTCGACAACGAAAAAGCATGAAACAAGTCAATTTTGCTGTGTCCAAGAACAGTGGTGTCCAGTTTTTAATCGTGGTCGCATGCCGCTATGAATTGTTGGTGCCACCTTAATGTTATTTTTTTTAAAGCTTACTAGCAATGTAGGTCGCACATTACCTACTAGTATTCTTGATAACCCCTCGTGCTAAGCTAAATGCTTGTGTTACGAGTGGGTTCACGTCGATAGTGCAATGGGTAGGTTTCGAACCGGACGGCAACCACATGATCGCAAGTCCGTCGCCCTAGCCATTAGGCTACCGCCGCTTAAAATTGATTGATTGATTAACGGTGACATGCGACCACGATTAATAACTGTTCGATCTAGGGATTGAACCCAGGACCTCTAACTTAGCAGTCGCGATTGGACCACTAGACCAATGAGGCAGTCACGAGACCAATGAGGCAGTCCAAAGAGACAATCCTAATAAAATAAGGCATATATAGCACTGCACCGTTTTCAGTTCACACCTGCTTGTGTGTCGTTTAAAAATGGATGAGTCTTTCGCTTACATTCCTTTTTTCATCCACGTGGTACGGTAAACATTCATGTGCGAAACTGGCTTCAAATATATCTTTTTTCGCACGAGATTTCGAGAGAGATACGTGAACAGTTTTGTTTATATAACCTTTTTTACGACAAACCTGTTTGTAGTTTGAGATAGATAGTTTTAAATTGTGCAATAGAATAAAAATCGGGAATTTATGCAGGAAAATGTAAAGTGCACTTTGTCGATATAATATTATATTCCAAAACTTGTGTTTCTCCAAATAGTGGATAGTTAACCATTAATTGTTCGTGAACGTGTGCGAGTGTAGGCAAATGATATAAAATTGCAAATCGTAACTGTTGTGTTCACTCCTAAACTCCATCTAAGTCTTAGTGAAGTTTCCACTGTTTTACTGAGGATTATTCTGTATACTTGACACTGGCAAACACAAAAAGTGTGGCGCCATATCCCATAAAGGGATTAAAAAAAAATGCTGAAATAAAACTACTTTTTACGGATTTTATCGCGTTGTATTGATATTATTTAATTCCCGACGTTTTGGATCCTTTATGGCATCCGGAAAAAAAGAAAAAAGGAAATTTGGAATATAAAAACTTTCATATTAAAAAAATTACAAATACATCCGTTGGAACTCGATTTAATGGATTCTTCAAGCTATATGTATAGAAGCTGAATTGAAAAATATGCACTGAAAAACATTTCATTTGTATATTTTATTTTCTCTACGCTGAAACATTTTGTATTATTTCGTTGAAAGCTTTTAGTTTTCAAGTGTTTTTATATTTTTCTTAATATTTCAGTCTCTAATTTATTTTTGGTAACACCAGACAAGCAAATATACTGAATCAAAGGGATTAACAGTTGAATCATTTTGGCATTTTGACACCTTGTAAAGGAGAAAGGGTTTGCATATCTGTACCTCAAACCAAATGACCATAGTTATTAGCTGTATCGTTATTATAAAATCTGCTTATACCATACATAGGTATGAAGGTATTAACAGTTTTCTCTTCTTCATATTTCCAAACATGAACATCACACATATTATTTCTTCTGTCTCTGGCCTGACAATACACATCCCAATAAACCCATAAACGGTACTTACACCCATTTGCCGTTAACAAAAACGTTAAAATATATGTTATTGTATTACCCTTCAGTTATTTGCGGCAGACATACGCAATGCCAACGCTTTTAAACAATTACGCGCGTAATGGGACCCTGTACAATGTTTATTGATATATTAATGCCTTGATGTGAAACATAAAATGCATTATTGTGAAAATTTGGGTTGTGCAAATATTTATTATTTAATATTTTCAAGCTTTCTCGTACATTGTTTAAGAAATAAACAATATTAAAACAGTTTTTAAAAGAGAAACAACAGCCGCTATAATCTTTTCTACTTTATTGAAACGACATTTCATTGTGATTATTGCAATATTTTTTATAAAATCCTACAATTCTATTTTTGTGTTACATTATACAAACTTAGACAACATGTGATTTTTACAACTACATAAAAATAAAGCAGAAGTCCAAAAATACTTCTACATCATTCAAGAGACACATCACACATTGATCTAAGTGTCAAGGATGCGGATTGATTCATCGGATCATCGACAGATGCGTCGACCACGGTTCAGGCTACCACCAGATCGTGCAGTGAGGACTCGTGCAGCCAACACAGTCAGCACTCGTGCGAACACTCGCAGAATGGTGTGTATAAAACCGAGTTGGATCTAAAAACCTGTTTGGATGTATACAATAAGCTAATTTCTCGTGAAACTTACATGAATGTGACTTAGAATTATACTATATAGACGATTGCATGATTTTAGTGTGGATTTTGGTGCGCAAAGATTCATATCAAGTCGGCGTTCTTGCCCTTCTCTCGGCAATAATTGCAGTTATATTTATTTGCTTTCGGGATTATGTCGCGATATTTTTTACAATGAATCGTTTTCTTTTATTCTTAATACAGAAGACGCGTGAATATGAATCATTGTGCACATAAGTCTAAATTGACGAACAACCTTATTTGAAGACGATTGACGATTAACTTTACCCTTTCCTTAATGTAGCATCAAACTTATTTTTATGTATCTGGCATCAGAGTGATCGGTTTCATGATCAAAGTTCTACATTTTGAAGTAAACGTCAAGTAAGGTTTTTTGATAGCCCCTGAAATGTTGTGTTAGTACTAATGTTGTTTTCCCAATAACTTGTATCCGTGTTATTCTTAGATTTATTATAACAGTAACCACCCTACCTATTTATACAAGATTCTGTAAGATCGATTCACGACAACACTAACCGGAAAATCATTGACAATTTTGAAGTTTGGTTTTAAATTGGATACACTTTGATGGCTAATTATTTACATTTTCACAAAGTTTATGTTATGGCTCGATAGACCATTTAAATTTACTAATTGTAGGTAAACATCAACATAATTTTTCAACAGTATCTAACTTCAAGCAAAGCGCTAAATATTTTGCCTTCAATTACATAACATACCATCACGCCTGTATTCCCCGAAGGGTTAGGCAGAGGTGTACTTAATGTACACCCATAGTTCGCCGGTATGTTTAGGTCCCATGTTATAGGGGGCGAGCCTATAGCCATTAACCGGGCACAAATCCAGACTTCGAGCTGCTAATGAGGATTTCATAGAAAAACCCAATAACACTTTGCTCGACCTGGGGATCGAACCCAGGACCTCTGGTGTAGCAGTCTCACTTGGGACCACTAGACTAATGAGGCAGTCTTGCCTTCAATTATTTACAGATATAATAAGTATCAATCTTATTCTCTTTCAAAATTTGTAAGTCACAATTTACTTTATTATGTATCTACACCATCATCACCAGTATTACCTACATTAGCAAATATATTTATACATATATTTTATAGTCTTAAATCCACTTAATTATGTACAATTAATCTAGAGATGCAAAATATTGTCAAGTTCAATAAAATATTCATACCATAATTTACATTTCAGATTTACATTAATATTAGGTATATAGGCGTTGCTAAGATCGCAATTCATATCACACTTTCACGTAAAATTTATCAGTCTTTCAGATCTAAACTATTTCATAATATTTTACAAGCCATGTCTAGTCTAATTCCAGCACAAAATAGTCGAAACATGGTTTAAATTGATATAGTAGGTAAAAGTGATTCCATATCAAAAGAATATAGTATAATCGAGAGAAATTGTCTTACGGCCAGCTTCTATATCCAATCTGTCGATATATTTGCTTACTAGAGATAGAATTTTGACATAAGCTCCATACAGCTACTGTCAAAATCCTATCTCTAGTAAGCAAATCTACAGACAGATAGGATATAGAAATCGGCCGTTATAAATCACAGTGAATCCGGCATTTTCTATAGTATAGGTGCAGAGTATAATTTTTTCTTGAATTTAAACAATTAACAACACTAATAATTTGCAGTTCTTAGCTACGTCAAAACATGGACATACATAGCTTACAGTACATATTAAAATTGTAAAACATACATTATATACAATAAAATACATTGATTACGACACTGGACTTTCATTTGGATACCTACCCTGCATGCTTTAGCACATGTGTGTTTAATAGGAGAATTTCACCGCACCTTGTATGTACTCCTGTATAAGAATTGTGTTCCCTTCTTGTATTAAGTAAAAAAAAGATCATTTTCTGTGAAAACGTTTTATTAGGTTGCTGATAAATTCATAGTAATATTTGGATAACCTTATGATCTGATGATGAAGAGAATCATATTATAAACGCGAAAGTTTGTGAGTATGGATGTTTATGACTCTATAACGCTAGAACGGCTGAACGCATCTGGATGAAATTTTTCACAGAGATAGTTTATAGTCTGGAATAACACATAGGCTACTTTTAATCCAGGTTGGACCCAATTCTGAAGTATATGCAGACAAAGTCGCGGGCAGAAGCTAGTGAAATATACAATTACAAATTTTGCCCTGTCTCGTCTCAAGCCATTGTCTGAGCACGAGTCTCGTGCGCACGGCTCATAGCTCTATTAATCGAGACAAGATAATCGCACGACATAATTATATAGTGAGCCGCAAATTAGCCCATCTGATCGATGTTCAGTACCTACGACTATGTAGATAGGAGCATTTTTACTCGTATAAATCCACATAGACATTCGCAGTTGTAGGAGACGAAGGACTTCGTCTGGTCCCTATGGATCCATGGTGCTTCGTCCTGTAATGAGTTCATGATAAATTATATAATAAATAGATCTTTTAAAGACATTTTTTTAAGCCAATGTTTTAATTTTATACTAGATGTCACCGGATTCTTCCTTCAAACGACCTCAGAGAAGAAACACCGAAACAAAATAAAAAAATCCGTCTTATTAAGTCCATACAAATATGTGAGATACAATCCAAGACAAAACTTCCAATTTTCTACGACCATAAAGTCGTCCATACGTCTTGGTACGATGATTAGCTACTCTTCTTTTTCAAATAACCATCAGCACGATTCTAAAGTGCATTCTTCAATATTGAATTTGTAATTAAACATTACATTTTTATTTTCCAGATATGGACTACGGCAGCGGCGGGCCCCCGCCCCCAGGGATGATGAAGGATAGACACGGCCCACCACCTCCACATCATCCGGTAATCATCATTATCATTTCTTCAAACTTTTTTTAAACCCGTGCTAAATTCTCGCGAATTCCTGGGTGAATTACCAGCACGAGTCGTGAGTTGTGAGGACGAAGCGACAGTACGACTCAGTTCTTGAATAAATATTCCGCTAGACAAACACAACATCACGTCTGTATTCTCTGAGGGGTAAGGCAGATATGTTCTGATATAAACCCACAGTTCGCCGGTACATTTAGGTTCCATGTAGCCATTAACCGAGGACAATTCCAAACCCCGAGCTGCTAGTGAGAATTTAATACAAAAACATAATAACACTGCTCGGTCTGAGAATGGAATCCAGGGCCTCTAGCGTACCAGTCGCGCTCAGGACTACTACGCTAATCAGGCTGTTAGTTCTCATGAAAGAAAATATGATAATTATAATTTGAAACGATTCGTATCTCGACACAAATAACTAGTCAAATCAAAAGTGTAGTATAAGAAAACACAATTGATAGTTATGAACTATATTTGATTTTAACGTAAACAGTACAAATAATAATACACGTGTACACTGTACGTAGAAGACAAAAATTGTTCACTAGTTCTCAGAGCTGTCCAACCAGTGAGGCTGAAGCAGTCCGAGAGCGCAGCGAACACTCTCTCTCGAATGTTTTTTTTTTTTTTTTTTTTTGAATGGTGATAGCTGTTGATTCAGGGAATCTTCACAGCGTAACCGGACTTGGTGGCGAGGCACCGAATGCCTCCAGCCAGTCTCTCGAATGCGCGTGCGCCCGACTTATATACCGGCCGGCGCATAGCGGGGAGCCACGCTCCGCCCCTCGGTGACGTATAGTGCTGCGAAGTAGGGACGCCGCGTCGCGTGCGCGCTGTGTGTTGCTACAATCTCCCCCTCTGGATCTGAAGTCGTCCCGACGATGATCCAGGATCAGAAGAGTTAACCTTGGGTCTGCCGCGCTTCCTTCGTTGTACCTCCTCATTCACAAACTCGGGTTGTTGTTTCCGTGGCCGCCCTCTCTTTCTGATAGGCTGTACGGGGGCGGGTAGTTCAGGAGAATTTCCAACATAGGGTACTAAGGCGGAAGAGTGATACACTCCAATCAAAACATCAGGTTTCTGAGGATCAGCAAGTTGATAGGATGACGGACCATGTTGCTTCTTAATTATGTAAGGTCCATCACGTCGCGGCGCGAATTTACTACTCACACCTTTAGTAGCATTACTCAGAGAATGCACTGTGGCGAGTACAAGGTCACCAGGATTGTAACCCGGACTCGCTCGCCTGCGTTGGTCCACATATTTCTTACGTCTCTCTTCAGATTCTTCATGGACGTCTCGAGCCTTTTGTAGGTTAGTAGCCAATTGCATTAACTTTGGTGTGATTTCGGGTATAAAATTCTCGGATTGTAGGATCTTCCGAAAGTCATGACATGTATCATCTGGCGTTCTAAGTTCCCTACCGAAAGTCAAGTAGGCCGGTGTAAATCCTGTCGAGAGACTGGTCGCTGTGTGTTCATTGCGAACCGAATACTAGGAAGGTGTTCTGGCCAGTTCCTATGTTTGTCTTTAACTAGGATAGCTAGTTGGGGTTTCAAATCCCTATTCTTCCTTTCTACGGGATTTGTTTCCGGATGATATACGGGTGTGAATGCATGTTTGATATTTAGCGAATAAACGACTTGTTGCATGATAGAGCTGACAAACTGAGGTCCGTTATCACTTATCATACGCCGAGGAAGTCCATAGCGAAGGAAAACCTCATTGATAAGTGTCATAGCACAGGTCTCTGCAGTGGCCTGTTGTAGGGCAAACAGTTCCACCCAACGAGTTGCCACATCTTCCACAATGAGGATCCAAGTTTTCCCATCCGAGGATGCTGGCAATGGTCCAAACAAATCAAAAGAAATGACTTCAAATCTTTGGCTCAACGCGGTAGTTTGAAGTAGTCCCGATGGTTTTTGGTTTGATGATTTGTATCGTTGGCACTCTAAACAATTCTTTGTGTAGCTATCAATATATTTCCTCATTCCAGTCCAATAATATCGCTGACTGATCCGCCGATAAGTCTTATCCGGACCATAATGGCCTGCTAATGGGTCATCATGATATTTCGCCAATACGTTGGCCCATTCATGTTCTGGTACAACCAGTTGTGCCTCGTCAGAGTCTGAAGGAGTACTGTGTCGATAGAGTATTCCATTGTTTAGTAAGTACCCCTTATTGCTCCAATATACTGCATTCTCATCGTTGTCTATACCTTCCAAATTATTCACTATCGGTCTTAATCTTTCGTCCTTTAACTGTTCTTCTCTAATTTCAGCTGCACTACGTAAGGGCATATCTACAGTCACCGTACAAACGTCACATATTTGAAGCGTTTCTTCATGATATGGTGGTCTAGAGAGACAGTCAGCGACAGTGTTCGTTCTACCAGGAGCGTATTTGATTGTTATGTCAAATGCTTGCAGTAATAATGCCCATCTTGCAAGCCTTCCTGTAGGCGTTTTTAACGACATAAGCCACTTCAAGGCCTGATGATCTGTTATTATGGTAACAGGTAGACCTTCAATGTAACCACGGAACTTTGTGACTGCCCAAACGACAGCAAGCGCCTCCCGTTCCGTGGTAGAATAGTTGCTTTCGGCTGAAGTCAGAAGACGACTAGCAAACTCTACGGGGTGCTCGTCTTCTCCCTCCCCCTGGACCAATACTGCCCCGATCGCATAAGAACTTGCGTCACTTTTTATTATGTAGGGTTTCGTTTCATCAGCCTGTCTGAGTATTGGAGCAGATGTCAAGCGGCTCTTCAGATCTTGGTAGGCATTCTGCTGGTCCTCTATCCATTCCCACTTAGCGTTCCTTTTCGTCAAACGAGTGAGAGGTTCCGCAACCATTGCAAAGTTTTGGATAAATCGCCGATACCAGGAACACATTTGTAAAAAGCTCACTAGATGTTTCAAGGTTTTGGGTGTGGGAAGCTTCATGATTGCAGCTGTTTTCTCAGGATCCACTTGCAATCCTTTCGGCGTAATATAGTGACCTAAATATTTAATGAATGAACAGCAGAATCGACATTTCTCTCGATTTACTGTTAGGCCAAATTCTGTAAGCCTATCGAAAACTTTTTGCAGATCTTCGAGATGTATTTGAAATGACGGTGACAGTATTACCAGGTCATCCAAATACGCAAGGAGCTTTACATCAGGCAGACCCACTCGCATTCGATCAATCAATCGCTGAAATGTGGCTGGAGCATTACGTAAACCGAACGGCATGCGAGTGAAGTTGAATATGCCAAACGGTGTAATGAATGCAGTTTTGTCCTGGTCCTGTCGACGCACTCCAACTTGCCAATAGCCTGCTTTCAGATCTAGTAGCGACATATACGGAGTTGGCTTGGCTTCATGCAAGAGGTCATCAATGCGAGGAATTGGGTATGAATCTGGTATAGTAATTGCATTGAGTCGACGATAATCCACGCAGAGCCGGATGTTCCCGTTAGGCTTTGGTACAAGAACTACAGGCGCAGCCCATGGGGACGAAGAGGGTTCAATAATACCATCTGCCAGCATAGCGTTGATCTCACGCTGCAGAGCTTCTTTGCGAGGTGGTGAGAGTCTGTATGGTGGGACCGAGATTGGCTTATCGTCTATGGTCCTGATGCAGTGTTCAATCAGCTTTGTTGGTTCTCGCTTGGCGTTGAAAACGTGCCTGTTTTCTTGCAGAAGCCTATCCAGCTGCTCCCTATCAGCACTTGAGATGTGTGTTTCGATGTCAATTGAGTCAATTCGTATTTCCCAACTGTTTGCGTCAAACAGACTGGCACTGTGTGGGGATAATTCGATGTCTTCCCGGTGAACATTGAGTTGGGCGTCTCGTAGCATGAAATCCGTGAAACTAGGAGAATACCCATAGAATAGTCGTGGTTTCTTTTTTGTTGGAGACGTACTGGAAAGGTCTATCGGTGCCAGCTTATACACGACGTTATCGCTTTGCTGATTCTTTGGTGTTGAAGGAGGCTCGGATATTTCCATCGGCGGAGGTGTTGGCGGTGGAGTAGGTGGTATTGTCGAAATACTTGTACTAAGTGAAGTTACTGGGCTTGGCAAATCCATCATTTCACCGATGACAGTGGTTTCAAAAATAGCAAATTCTTCAGAGTATAGCTCGTATTGTTCTTCCGGTTCGTCGATGAAATGCCATGTGAACTGCGGCAAGTTAATGACCATACCCGCGTTCCTCAGAAAGCCAACACCCAAAAGAGTGCGGTTCTCCTTTGCTTCAGGTAACACAATGAATGTCGTATGCACCTTTCGACCTATTATTTCAACCTGGGCTCTGCACATTAGGACTCTCTGACTTTTTGTTACTCCGTCAGCTAGCGTTAAGTTAACTGGCTGTTCCTCGAACTTACATCCGCATTTGACCAGTGCTAAGTACAAGGAGTACGATGCGACACTCATCTTTGTGCAGGTATCAATGTAGGCGGTACCTTTTATTCCCTCTATATCCACGAACACAACAGGCCGTGACTGTGCATCTGAATGTATGTCTATGGCGCAAAACTTCAAGTCCTCCTTCTTAATGGGCGACGACTTCTTACAGGTGGTACAATTGCTTCTAAATACCCCGGGTGCGCCACAACCATGACAAGAAAATTTTGGTTGAGAAGGAGATGGTGCCTGCGTCTGCATTTCAACAACATCTTTCGCCGGCACCGTAACTATGCCTTCAACACGCTTCTTCTTTCGGCATACGTCCACTGTGTGTCCCGGGTTTTTACAAAAAGTGCATCGCTGCTTTCCTTTTCGCACCTGGACTGCAGATGTTTCGGTGTGTTTAGCTCCATGTGCGTATTCTTGCAGAGTTTCTTCGATACCGCGTGCTGTTTCTAGAAGTTTCTCGAAAGTTGGTACCGTATCTCGCGGCATGCGGTTTCGTACTTCCAACCTTATGAGCGCGAACACCAAATCTATTTGTTGGGTTTCAGTCGGTGCGGGAGGAGGAAGTGATGCAAACAATGCACGCTTCTTAGCAATAAATGCTTCCTTGGTGACATCAGACTCCTGGACCTCATGTGTGATCTGGTGATAAATCATATACGCTGGTTTACGGGGAGCGAACGTATGGCGCAGTTTGTTACAAAACTCTTCCCACTTTTCTACACCGTTTTTCACGCCTTGCCACCATACCGCTGCTTCATCACGTAGAAGGAGTGGAAGCCCTTGAAGCGCATCCGAGTCACTCAGCTTTTCAACATTTTTGTAAGTAGTAGCTGCCGCTAAAAAAGCCTCGACTGCGTCCGTGTCCTTTTTCCCACTGTAGGTGATGTTGCAGGATGCAAAAGTTCCCTGTTTCGAAGCCATGATGGTCTGTAGGAACATCTGGAATTGGTCGTTGGACATCGCCATGTTCAAAGTCCGATGTGGGAGTCTTCGTAGATTTTCTAACTTGATCCCTGGATTCGGCCTCACGTTGCGCGCCAGATTGTAGTATAAGAAAACACAATTGATAGTTATGAACTATAATTGATTTTAACGTAAACAGTACAAATAATAATACACGTTTACACTGTACGTAGAAGACAAAAATTGTTCACTAGTTCTCAGAGCTGTCCAACCAGTGAGGCTGAAGCAGTCCGAGAGCGCAGCGAACACTCTCTCTCGAATGTTTTTTTTTTTTTTTTTTGTATGGTGATGGCTGTTGATTCAGGGAATCTTCACAGCGTAACCGGACTTGGTGGCGAGGCACCGAATGCCTCCAGCCAGTCTCTCGAATGCGCGTGCGCCCGACTTATATACCGGCCGGCGCATAGCGGGGAGCCACGCTCCGCCCCTCGGTGACGTATAGTGTTGCGAAGTAGGGACGCCGCGTCGCGTGCGCGCTGTGTGTTGCTACAAAAGTAATTAATATAGAAATGAAAGTGGATCGTTATTAGTATCGATATTACTTTTATTGGCATCAAACAGATCTGTTTTCATTAGCTTAATCGAAGTGATAAAAAAATCGACACTCATTTGCGATAGCAAATAAAGTGTGAAATTTATTTATTAAATTATGCTGCCCTTATGAGCCGGATCTAGATTTTTGGAATAAGAAGCAGTTGTCTATAGAAATATAAAAAGAAAGAAAACCTAATTGCCTCATTAGTCTAGTGGCTGTAACCTACTATGCTGCTGACTGCTATGCTAGAGGACCTGGATCCGATTCCCAGGATGAGCAATGTCTTATTGGGTTTTCCTATGAAATTCTCAGTAATAGCTCGGTGTTTGGATTTATGCTCGGATAATGACACAAAGCTCGCCCCCAATGGGACTTAGACATACTGATTGTGGGGTGTACATTAGTATACCTCTGCATAACCCTTATGGGAACACCAGCGTGATGGTACTTGCCTATAAAAAAATGTTCTCATTAAAGATAAAATGTTTTATTTCAGTTAGATCACTAAAATAGTTACTGATGAAAAGTCAAAATTAGTTGCACGGATTCAAATAATGAAGAAGGGCCGTCAAAAACCACCAGACACTCCTTTAAAAAAAATAGAATTCTACTATTTCCTATTTCCTTTCCTATTTACCTTTACAATTTTGTTTGAAATAATTTTGCTGAGAATTTATCCAAAGAGAGTAAAAAATATTCTTGTCAATTTCAGCGCGACGGTCGCGGGTACGGTCCTGAAGGGTATGGCGGCGAGGGGTTCGTGCCACCCCCTCCAATGCATCACCCCTCCATGCCACCACAGAACCAGGTAATAGAACATACCTTAGCTACATTCACATCCCATACAAATTGTAGCAAATAAAATGCCAGAATATAAAAATATACCTATAATATATTTAAATAATCTTCTTGTGATAAAGAAAGTAATAAATTGCCCATGAAAACTTTAATTTTCTGCATCTTCATCAAGTGATCTGCTATATTTTAATAAAATCATTCCAATCATTTTAAATGAAACTGTTCAATATTTAAATGATTTCCTTCTATAATAAAGAAGGAATTCATTTATGTATTTCTGTGCGCACTGCACAGTGAACCCGTCTGTATTGAAATGAATCCCTTCTATAATTAAAGAAACACCGTCCATATTTAAATGAACCCCTTCGGTACGTAAATAAACCCCTTCTACATTTAAATAAATCCCTTCTATATTTAAATGAATCGTGTATAAATTTGTCTGATACCATTAAAGTGTCCCCTGCTGGCGCAGGGCGGTCCCCCACAGCAAGGTGCCGTCATGATGGTATACGGGCTCGACCCCCAGACGGTGAACGCAGACCGGCTCTTCAACCTGTGCTGCCTCTATGGAAACGTTGTCAGAGTAAGTAGGAATTAAACTTTTTTTTTTATCCTGGCTAAAACCTAGTCCTATAACCCTTTCACGGAATCGGGATTGTGACGAATTCCCAGTAACCCTGTATATTCTGATTATTCCAGATAAAATTCTTGAAGACAAAAGAGGGAACGGCGATGGTACAGATGGGTGACGGCGTCTCCGTGGAGAGATGCGTGCAGAACCTCAACAACGTGACTGTTGGAGACTACACCCTGACCCTGGCGTAAGTTTTTTTTAATGATTATGTCTAATGTTAAATAGTCATCGTCGCCCATGGACACCTGCAACACTAGAGGAGTTGCTGTTGCATTGCCGATCTTTAAAAGCCCCTACGGACTACAGACTGCCAGAGGTGCAGCAACCGAGGGGAACTGGCTCTCACGCGCAAAAGTCGGAACACCAAGGTGCTTTACGACAGACTAAGAGGTAAGGGTGGTCGCCAGCCAGTCAGACCCCGAAAGGTCCTAGCACCGAGCAATTCAGATATTTTCTCAACTTTTACGAGTTGCCTATCTAAATGGCAGTAAGAAACTGTATTCTAACCCGTCCCCACACGGCAAAAAAAGTACCTACATCCAGTATTAATTTTAGAAAAATAATTGAATTTGAAAAGTTCATTCTGAGTCACAAAACTAGACAAAACAATAAAAACAAATGATTATAATAAGTAATTGCCTCATTAAGTGGTCGAACCTAAGACCTATGGCGTAGCAATTGCGCTTAGGACGACTAGACTAATGAGACCAATACACATTACATACATTATACCGTACAATGTGTTAAAAAAATACCCTGTCCGACCCGTGAAGGTATTGTTAGGTATCGAGATCTGGTTCTATTTATATAATCATTTTTAATTTACAAGAAAAAAAATACCCGAAAAATAGTACGAGGAAACTGAAATAGCAATACTTACGGTGGCAGCGACACCGTCCCTGGATGTCAAACATAATAAGAGCTATGATGGTTATATAAGACATTAAAAAAATGCTGGATTTTGGGGTAATTGTGGCAATTTTGGCACAACGACTTTGGATCCTCATTAGTATGTTTTTTGCGTGGGAGAGCCATGCTTCGGCACGAATGGGGCGGTTCGACTGGAGTGATACCACGACTTACAGAAGACCGGCGTTAAACATCGCTTGCGTTGTGTTTTGCCGAGTAAGTGAGGTTACCGGAGGCCCAATCCCCTTTTAAAAGGTCGGCAACGCACTCGTGACTACTCTGGTGTTGCGGGTGTCCATGGGCGGCGCTGATCGCTTACCATCAGGCGATCCGTCTGTTCGTTTGCCCTCCTATCCCATAAAAAAAAACTTTCATGAATATTTCCTATTTCTCATTTTATTCGGACCGCACAGGGTTTTTAAACATGTGTTACAATTTTTAATGAAATAGTACCTATATTCTACAGCTTCTCAAAACAAGCATACCTATCAGAGGTGATGAACCCGTACCCGCTGCCTGACAAGAGTCCGTCGTTCAAGGATTACGTGGGCAACAAGAACAACCGGTTCTTGACCCCTGCCTCCATACACAAGAACAGAATACAGCCGCCTTCTAAGGTAACATAAAAAGTAACTTTTTTAGAAGCCAATGATTATTATTCTAAATAAGTTTATTATATAATAAGTCATTATTTTTATAGATAAGTATTTTAGAGACACTTTAAAATATTCGCGTAAGTGTCAGAAACCAGTATGGCACTTTAAAAAATTTTTTTTGAGAATTTAGATTTTTTTATAATTGAATTTATTTCTCGATGTGGAGTCGACATTGAGTATCTACTGTAAAATTATAAAAACTACAGTATCAGCTAAGTTTTAATTGTTCGAAAATACAATACAATGTAAGGTAATTTTATACAGGGTTCAATTTCAATAACTTTATTTAATTTTTAAAAAATATTGTCAAATTAACTCAATATATTTTAAAAACATTCTTTTGAAAATAATCGGAATTCATAAAAAAAAATACTTTTTTATTTCGTAGATCAAAAATATTATCGATTCTGAACAACCTCTGTAAATTTGGCCAGTCATTGAAAAATAACCCTGTATACTTATTTATATCTAATGACACTTGGCTCGACCTGGGAATCGGACCTAGGACCTCTAGCGTAGCAGTCGCGCTCAGAACCACTAGGCCGACGAGGCAGTTATAATTTATATATGTATATTATACAGGCATTTATAACGTTGAGGTCATGTTGGCATCGGGTCGCCGTCCCATCGCCGTTGCGTCAACATCGCCAATAAATAACGGTGTTATCTCTGTCCATAGGTGCTGCACTTCTTCAACACGCCGCCGGACGTGTCGGACGAGCAGCTGCTGCAGGTGTTCAAGGATTATGGCGTCACGCCGCCACACACCATCTCCAAGTTCCCGCTCAAGAGCGAGAGGTGAAGATAATACCAAACATATATTATAGAAAGAAATCAATTTAGTACTAACTGTCCCCGGCGTCAGGCGTGCGTCGTAATTAGGGTTCCTAAGTACCCCGCCTGTTACACGTCGTGTCCGGCCAAATATATACAAGTCCGGCCCGTCCTTCTTTTGGTTTTAAATGAATCCTTGAAACATCCTATACCAAAAAATTCTTTTTGAGATACAAGATTTTCTATCGTAACTATATTAGTCCTTACTAATATTATAAACGTGACAGTTTGTGAGGATGTATGGATGTATCGATGTTTGTTACTCTTTCACGCCAGAACGGCCGAACGGATCTCGATAAAATTTGGCACAGAGATATAGTCTGGAGTAACACAGACAAAGTTGCGAGCAGAAGCTAGTTAATAATATTTTAGTATACCCAAGAATTACAAAACTTTGAGTATATAATTTTATTTCCATCATTTTCCAGATCATCGTCCGGCCTTATGGAGTTTCAGAACATCTCGCAGTCCGTCATGGCGATAATGGCGTGCAACCACGCGACCATACAACACCCAGGTGAGCTAACTCATCATATCAGCCAATAGGAGTCCACTGCTGAACAGAGGCCTCCCCCAAAGACTTCCACAGGGACCGGTTATATGCCGCCTGCATCCAACGACTCCCAGCGACCTTCACCAGGTCGTCCGTCCATCTCGTAGGAGGTAGTTCCACACTGCGTTTTCCGATGCGTGGTCTCCACTCGAGAACCTTTCTGCCCCAGCGGCCGTCAGTTCTACGATCTATGTGCCCCGTCCACTGCCACTTAAGCTTGCTAATCCTTTGAGCTGTGTCGTCAACTCTAGTTCTTCTAGGATCTCCTCGTTTCTGAAATCCTCGCTCCATAGCTCGCTGAGTGACCTTTGACCAAGAGCTTTCTTATTAAAATCATAGTAAGCGACCGCGTCTCTGTGCCATAAGTCGTCACTGGTTAAAGATTTTTGTCTTAAGGCAGGTGAGCTAACTACCCTGACCAAATATCTAATCAACCAGCTTTCGCTGCAAACTTCGTTGATATGAAATCCAATTATATTTATTTCTATAAACAGTTCTTATAAAGATACTTTTACATGTCATTTTTTTAAGTGCTAGACGATGTCGGTATTTCCTAGTTGACGACCTCTGAAAAGAAACACTGAGACAAACTTAGAGAATCATGGTCTCTTTTGAAGTCCAGACATAATAGTATCAGAATATGTGAGTGATACAATGCAGGGCAGTGTCTGAAATGGCCTTTTGAGGAAAGATCCGTAGCGGCCTTGAGTAGACCACTCCCGTCCGACGGCACGCATGCATCGGTCATTGTGTAGCTCAACCATATTATAGGGAGCTCAACAATCCGTCACACGACGATACCCAGATCGGCGGAACATTTGCGTAGGCCATTTAATAAATCTCGAAGCCACCAGACAGTCAAAAGAAGTCGTATATCTAGCCTACTTATCTACCACCTCTAACCTAGTTAAGATGATAACAATGAAACAGCCTACAGCAAAACAGGAACTATCTGATTAGTCTAGTGGTCCGATTTCCAAGTCGAGCAGTGTTATAGGGTTTTTCTATGATATTCTCAGTAGCAGTCCGGAGTTTGGATTTGCGCCCAGTTTTTTTTTATTCGTGATAGGCTTTCGCTTGACCGCCAGTTCGCCTGTTTAGCAAGACTGCGATCTACGATCGAGCGCGGTTGCCTAGAAGAAACCGATTCACTCGTGATTTAAAGAAACCCCGATTAAATCTATCAGGGAATACAGGCACTCGGGAAGCGCATTCCACATTTCAGCGGTACGCAGAATAAAAGTTCGGGTTTTTGGAATATGCACCATGAATCGATGTCGCTTTTTCGTGCTTCTGGTAGTCCGATAGTAGAAAGGGCTAGGGTGAATAAGATCGTGGAGATCTGATGCACACTCTCCGGTTAAATGGCAATCGCTCCTAAAGGACCTAAAAACAAAAATTAGTACATCTCTGTCTAATCCTTCGGGTAATACAATCTTCGTGGTATTAAGTTTACTAAAAAAAATTCTAAACATTTTCAGGTGCAAAATTCCCATTTGTAATGAAGCTCTGCTTCTCATCGTCACGACAAATCGGCCAGGGGAAGGGGCAGAACCCCATCAAGAGTCAAAATCAAAACCAGGATCAAAATAACCAGAGAGGCCAAAATAACGGGATGTCGGAACTCGAATACTAGTAAGATTAATAAATTTCACTAATGTATAAAAAGAAAGATTATAACAAGTGGTAAAAAGACATGTACATTTTTTTAAAGGTGACGGACCAATGTATCGGATCGATATTTTAACTGGCAACCCTGACGTTGTCTATTGTGCATTATAGTTTTCGTTGTTGGCAAGCCAAAGATTAAGTGTTACCATCGTGAAAATTATGTTAAGTTTATCGGTTATTCGTAGTTTATGCCGAATATTTGTCTGCACAAAGTAGATAGGGGCAAATTATAGTCAATGTTAATAATTCTCAATCTCATTAAATCCTGCCATGTTTTTTCTTGTTCTTTTTCGAAAAAAATGTATTTATTGTGTATAGTCGGCCTAATATATAGTTGGAATAGGCCTGTTTCTATATTTAAAAGTTGCTTAGTTTTTTTTTCTTGTTTCTAGTCAAAATTTTATCGCATAATGTTTCAGACTGACCCTGTTTGTGAGGTTTTTAAAATAATTTCCTATCGATGTCAATATTTCTCTTCGATAGTAGGGACCATAGATTTTAATATTGATCATCTCTATATTTGCTTGTATTTCATATAAATTTGTGTTCAGATAGGTGAATTTGGCTAATCTTTTCATTATAAAATACGATTTTTTTTTAAATGAATCCTTTAATAAAAAATGGTCTAATTTTAAAGTTGGATACTAATGTCTAATCGTTATATATAGTTTCGTGTTATAAATAACAATCATTTAAATTAACAGTTTCTTTACGCATCTGATTTGCCGTAGTGACGAGATCAACACCGCACTTGCCTTTCTTTGCCCAAGAGTAGGGGACTCTTGGGCAAAGAAAGGCAAGGGTGGTTTTTAGTCGGTATGATAACGACTTTTAATATTTAAAAAATATAGTGTTGACAGACCAGAATATAATAACCCGTAAACATTAACTTATCTGAACACATCTAATTTTAAAAAAGGAACGCTTTACTGAATTCTTAAAATTTTAAAATATATAATTTCTCAAAGTAAAAATATAGAGATGTCAGCTTTTACACAGTATTAAAAGATCAAAATATAGCAACAATTTGAAGTGGAACGTAATAATTAAGAACACTAATTTGATACCTATCTAATGAGCTTATTAAAAACATGAATTTTAAAAATCAATTCACAATTTGCAATAAATATACAAAATCTTATTTATTATACAGCATTATTTTTTATGCTATAGTAAAAGTTGTTCATAAAAACAGCTTAAAATTATTAACATTGAATAAAAATAAGGGTGTATATAGACATAATCGTAAGCCCTTTTATGTCCACTGTTGGACAAAGGCCTCTCCTGTGTCCAGTCTTCCCGTGTGAATGATAACGAAACACATGAAAAGACGTAAAAAAGTAAATCACTTTTTAAAATTTTTATGACAAGGTTTAGTTTTTTTAACCTGTCTTATTGCACTTACAATAACGTTGCTATATTTTGATCTGAAAATTATTTTGATGAAAATATTCTCTATTCTTATAGTAAAAGATTGTACACATAATTTCCTAAAAGATAATTTTAAAAATTTTCTAATGAAACCAAACTTTCTATGTATTTAAAAAAATCTATGACAAAAATTTGACATTATCCATAAAAAACATTATTCGTTTTCTAAAAAAACATATATGAGCCTGCTTTCCGTTCCTTGACTTATCTAAGCCAAAAATAAAGCCAAAGTCTATTGAAACAGTTAGATCTTAAAGATATAAACATATGTATAGAAAATACTGTTGTATATACATATGTGCGCTGTTAAACATATTTTGCATCGGTCCAGCTGGGCGTAATGTTGGGGAAACCTTGTCTTTTTGTCCACTAGATGACACATTTTAGAAGAAATTTTTAATTGCATCACATTTTTCCCCAAAATTTGTTCAGCAAAATATAGTTGTTATAAAAGTACAATCAGGTACTAATGTGTCATGTTCAATAAAAAGTATATTAAATGAATGGATATAAAATGGCGGTGTTAAATTTTTAAGAAATTTTAATTAGTTAATTTCCATTATAATTGCTGGCGCGAGATTTAACCCTAGCATATTTTATTTCAAGTTAATCTAAACATTTTTTATTTATAAATATAAATAAAAAATGTTTCTTATGAGTCATCTCGGAAAAATAGAAACAGTTTTAGTGAATTTAAAAAAGTACCAATTTCTTATCTATTCGATTATCCATAGTTATTATATATCTCTATTTTTTTATTTAATATAAATATAACAATGAGTTTACAAGTTAGGATTGATAATTTACAAACTTAAAAAATATTATTTAAAAACAATTCACTCTATCATCATCATCATTGAATATGGCATTCATCCCGCGTGAATCAAATCTCTATATCCAAGTTTTTTATCTGTATCAAATCTATAAATGTTGTTAGTGAATAAACATTATAATTATTTTTCCAAAAAGATTTTAACCCTTATCCAAACTTTTCAAAGATAAAATATCTAACACTGATTTCCTTTTCCACACATAAGTACAGAAAATATATAAATAATAAATATATTTTTTTGTATTTTTAAACATCTTGAATTTATTCAGTTGAATCTCGCGCAAGTATTAGTAGTAAAATTAGGTAATAAATATAATATATCTATTGAGCAGAATGACATATCTTATGTGGATAATAAAAACTTGTATGTGCTATGTCAATTTATATACAGCATATATTTATATACATTAAGGATTTTTTCACATTCGTCAAACTTGAGTATGGTTACCTATTGTAACAAAACCTGAAAAACTTTTTTTTAGTAAATATGTGACGAGACAGTGTAATAAAGTTGAAATTCCCTTGAAATTGGTTACTTTAAAAGTGTACTCAATTTAGACCAATGTTAAATAAATCATTCTGTATAAAAAACATGTAGATAATTATGTATAACTTATGTACTTTCGTGCACAACATCTTATATTATATTTTTGTGTGACGACACAATGCTTCTAAGCTTAATAATGATAGATTTGTACTTAAAATACGCTGATTTAGAATTGTAGAATAAAATAAAATATTATTGTAAGTTTAAGCCTGTTGTGCCCGATTGTACAGTCGCTTGTCCAATTGGAAATGTCAATTTCTTTTTAAGTTACGTCTAGCGTACGTCCGTATGTGTACAATATGCTTCGAAACTACATATCACAGTGACAAATAATTAGAGAAAATAACTAAAAAAACACTTATACTACATGTCTTTTTCACTTAATCACAGATTTTGCTCAATTTTTAGTTTTTCTTTTTGATTTCTTCCACTTTTTTAATTTTCAGTTTTTTTTATACTCATCGATTGACAAAACATTCGGATAGGTATAACATGCCACCGTTTGACCTTAAAATGGGATAGTTTTTGAAAAAGAAAACATCATTGACTTTTTTCTCTTCAATAACTTATCACAAAACACTGTCCGTGCCTTCTTTAATATTTTCCTTTAAATAAAACTCTTCCCACGTCTTTTTCGGTCAAAAAACTTCAAGACATTCATAACTCACTTAAAACTATTTGCTTCTAGCTAACGGCGATGAGGTGGAGCACACACACACACATATCAAGACGGACGGCAACACACACATACACAGGCACACCACTACGAGTGCGGGGGGAAATGGGGGATTGCCGTTGTAAAAAAACGAAAAATTCTCTCGCTTACCTTTAACCTATATTCGGAAAGTTACCACTCAAATTGGGAGGCGGGCGAATTTTTCGTAACGGCAACATTATTAAATAATTCCTTATTTTTACAATTTGTGATCTAGATCACTCTTATAAAGACATTAACAGTTAGTTTTTTTAAATACTTATAATTTTAGACACAGTAACATGATTTTTTTCATATTATTACACATTATTACATTTCCATGTTTTTTCTTTGTTTTCTTTTTTATTTAGTGTGGAGCGATGCTCCGTTGAATGCGTTTTGCATTTTGTTTATTGACTTAGCGGTTTAGGTATCGATTAAGTAATATTCCCATTTAATTTGATTAATTAGTTTTTAGTTACTTATTATTATTTTGCCGGTGTTATTTTCTAACTCAACAAATCGACATAGACGTAAAATGTGACGAGTTATGAAGATGGCACTGTTTCCCGTTTCTAGTGAGGATTTTTAGTAAAAAATGATATTAGTTTGTGAGTAATGTTGAAAAAGTACCATACTTAGTTTCCTTTATTTGCGCGCGAAAACGGACAAGAAAAAATATGTCCGCGTGCATTAAATTTGTAATTTATCTAAAAACTTGGTTGTTTTGTAAAACGTAACAGTTGTGAAATGTACAAGAAATAAAGAAACTGAGGTATATTATAGAAAAATATTGTTTTATTTTTGGTTTTTAGTAGTCCACGCTTGTGCTTGTTTCTTATGTTTGCACATTTATGTTCGTAGTGGCGATCTATCGACCATTTTTTAAGTGTTTTAAGAACCAAAAGTATCTAAATGTAAGAAATAGTTTAGCACTCTTTAGGTTAGTAGTAAGTGTCATTGCAATGTCAATTATATTCGATTAGTGGAAAAAAATGAAACAGTAAAGTTTTCTAAAAATTTTTCTTAAAAAATATAGCGATGATTCGACTTAAATTTGAATAATAAGCCTTGCACAAGGATTTAGAATAAGGTCAGATGATATTGGATACACCATAATCGCGCTGTTTGAAAAAAATATCCTTTTTTTGTTTTTGTGTCTAGGAATAGATGTTTGTATGGTGTGACCTTGTGGTAGCTCGTCTGTAATACTGTTTATGAATAGCAATACTTAGTCTACCTACTATATTTTAAATTTCTTTGCTTATATTTCTAGTGATCAATTAATAATGTCAAATTACATAAACAGTGTTATTGCCAGCATTCGACTAGTTCTAAAGATAGCTGATATAAGGGGAAGGCTGCTGTTTCAAATTTTAACGGAAAATTTTACGTTTTAATTTTTTACGTGAAGTATTTAAAACGTCTGTGAGACCTACGCAAAAGACAAATTTTAGACCGTGTTAATGAATTTTAATTTTAATGTTACTACATATTACTGTATATATGAATGTTCATGTTGTTATGATTTATTAGGTATTTTAGATGTATATATTCTTCATCAAATAAACAAGTTACGAAGTTACCTTCATCACACTATGTTTCTTGTACAAATAACAAAATTACGTCTCAAAAATGTTCAAATTACACGTAAAATATTAAAACTATACAAATTTCTGGTAAAATTTTAACGGATCTTCTTCTTAATAATTAATAAATGTTATCAGGTAAATAGATGCATATCTTTTTCTCTAGGAATATTTTCGAATGGAAAAAACTAAATGTTCTAGTATTAGGACTTTGATGTCGTGATAGCTTACCTCTTTTGTGTTGAATGTACAGATAATTACAAGAAAAAAATATTGTTTTTTCTACATTGTCAATGGTGATTTATTTATTACAATGTTGTTGTATGACAAAATGACACTATTCTACTCAGATGAACGCAAATTACACACGATATAGACACTAAAATTGACACAAATTTAAATAATAAAATATTAAAACTTCGTCATTGGTCAGTTTTATTGTCTATTCTCGTATGTCGCTGAACTATGCTTGACAGAACACAAGAAACAGCACGGTGGCACATATATGAATATATTGTATTTTCTTTTCATTTTAGCTTACATTTTATTGGAATTAGGTCTTGTAGTTACATGATAAACATTAAAATACATGTCAACACAACAAATTCTTTCATTTCAAACACTACCACTGCAGAAAACATGGCAACACAGATTTACAGATAATTAATTCAAATATTTATTTAAATTTCAAATGTTAATTTAATTTGTAAAACTTGTGTTGGCGACTGTACATCCTACTTACCTACAAAACTTTAACGCTTCGATTTTAATTGTTACAAAATTTCCTTTTAATTATTTACTATTACCAGATTTTTTTTATTACCTACCGCTTACTTAACTCTTGTCAATTAACTCAAATGATACTAAATACTATTCTCGGTAAATATATACGGACAAAACCCCACTGATTACCTACTATACTTTTTTCCTAAAATCAGGGAGTTTTTTTTGACTTGCAACCCTTGGTCAACTTAATTATTTTCGACAAGGAAATATCTACAAGTCATACGCCGTTGAAATTATAAGATTGCTCAATTTCGATAAATAACGTAACTGAAAATTTGCTAGATACACTACAATACCCAGCTAACTTACTTAGACGAAAAATGACATGACGCAGGATGGTTACTTATAAGATAGATACTGCATCAGTTTTACTTTTTCTTTTTTTTTTATAAGTTCTTCAAGCTTTTGAAATACTCTAAAAGGGGCAGTTTAGAAGAATTCTCTCATAATTGATTTAGATTATGTGGCCTATAAGAATAATTTAAATTGACGCAGTACTTACATTGGTAACGTATCCTAAATTATGTCAATGGAATGCATTTAAAAATTTTGCACTATACAAAAAATTATTAAAAAATAATGTAGGTACTTATAAAATATTTTAAAGTATGGCGAGAAATATGTTGATATGTAAATAGTATATTATTATTTTAATTAATCTCAAAAAAATAGATTTATTGTAAATTTTTAGGAATTATCAAATGAATATTGATATAGTGAGCTGCACAAGAGACGCAAGAAAATGTAAAATTGTATAGAAAAAATAAATAATGTTTTTGATTAAAATCATGTTTGTGTTATTTACTTATTTTTATTTGAAAAAATAATGCAGTTGGGATGCTGGCCCTTGGCTTGATGTCGATTTAAATTATTTATCCTAAATTATAAAAATTTAAGCCGCAGGAGGCCCCACGCTATATTTGAGTAGAGTGAGCTATCAGCGACAGATAAGATAATCTATTTAAGCTGAAACTATTGATTGTAAATAGTAACATTTGATTCATAGGACGCATTAAAATTTATTGGAACTTTAAAATTTGGCGCGTTACGTTGTCACAGTCCACAGAATCTCGCGTCAAACTCAAATGACGGCCAGTGACATCTGACAACTGTCACGTCACTATCAGCAGGAAGTCGGCTTTAGCATTGAGTTATATAAACTCTATGGTCTGTAGTCGAGTAAGGTAAGCGTATTTTACTCTGGCGCTTGTGGTTAATTGATACATATTTTGTTAATATGTTGGAAACCCGCACCCCGTAAGCGAGGAAGACACAGCGTGTAAGACAGTTGTGACATGACAGTACATTATACGATCTTAGGTATCGGTAGGTACTTTTTATTGTTTTTTATATTGTACTAGCTACCCGCCCGCGGTTTCACCCGCGTTGCCCCATTCCTAAGAGTCGTAGCATAATGTTAAATAGCTTAAAACCTTCCTCATGAATCACTCTGTCTATTAAAAAAAACCGCTTCAAAATCCGTTGCGTAGTTTTAAAGATTTAAGTATACATAGGGACGGACAGACAGCGACAGCGACTTTGTTTTATACTATGTAAAGATAAAGATAAAGAAGATTAAAATCAGGAATTCAGGTTCGAATCCTGGCAGGTCGCCATTGGGAGACCGAAATGAGACAATGTAATACTAATTGTATGTACATAGCATATTAATCAAAGGTTTTTGTATTCTTGATAGGCTTACGCTTGACCGCCAGTTAGCTTGATGTTATGCACTGATCTCTATGCTTAAAGAGTATTATAGAGGTCAGTGATATTAAACAACATTTCGATCTAAGATGTAGCGCGGTTGTCTAGCTAGAAGATACCGATAAGGTTGTCTAGCTAGAAGATACCCAGATTATATCTATCGGGGAAGACCCACTCGGAAAGCGCATTCCACATTCCAGCGGTACGTGTGATATAAGTTTTTATTTACCTACAGTCATTCTATTTTCCTCAGATAGGGGTTATCGGTTACGCAGTTCATTCAATGCGTAAGTTCGAGTTGGTATATTCTTTACAAATAATTCGGTGCTATTATAATCATGTTTTTATCATTTCAAAAATCTTTTTTTAACTGAAAAAATACTTCATAGCAAAGATGATAAACAACCTACTGTAAGTAGGTAAGGTAGAAACTGATAGACAACCTACTGTAAGTAGGTACTACTTACAGTAGGTTGTCTATCAGTTATTTCGTTGAGACCAGTGCCACTGATCTCTAATTACTCTGTGTAATATAGAGGATACATATCTCAATACATACTCAAGGATAGTATTAAGGAGGTCAGTGGTCGGAACCAAGAAATGTAGTTGTTATACGTTGTTTTTTTTATAATAGGGATTAGTAGTACTTTCTTATTACTTATCCGTCTTCTATTTATGATAGATCTTATTATTTGCCTACTATATAAATAAATAGATATGCATTTATTTATATAACTGCTGACAGACAGACTGCCTCATTTGCCTAGTGGTTTCAAGCGTGACTGCTACGCTAGAGGTCAGGTTTATTCTATGATTTTTTCAGTAGCAGCTCGGCAATAGGCTCGCCTCCTATTACATGGGACCTAAACATACCGGCGAACTGGGTGTACATTAGTATACCTCTACTCTACCTACAAACCCGATGCCGAACCCGACGTAATGGTATGATAAATAAATAAATAAAATTAAAATACCACTGACTCACGCACTAATTAAGGTTACTTGAGGTGGATCATTTATATGAGATTTTATTTAATATTCGTTAGATATCATTTTTTCAGAAAACTATAAACAAAAAGAGTAATAGAGTAGAGAACAAACCTACCGGAAACAGTAACAAAGCGCCTCTAGTGGCAAGAAATGGAATCAATTTTATTAAAAACGTAATGGTGGCTGCTTGCGGTCCATTGCTGACAACCACAAAATAATTAGAAAACCGTATGAAAACCTTCAGAAACTAAAAGTGTCTAAAGATTGCCGGAAAAATTGGCCAGGTACGTGGAAATTAGTGATTTTATCGTGATTTTTCATTAAAATTCGGATTTGTAAAATCTTGGGAGTGTCAAAATGGCTGCCATTTGATGTGAAATACCAAAGAAGGTGATTTTTAGAGAACAAGATGTTATTATTTTTGCGTATGGTGGTAGTTATTTTGAAATTATTGTCAACTGATAACGATGTAAACATTGTTATCAACATGAACATTAGAAAATTAGAAATTTAGCCTAAATAGGTCATAGAAATTACATAAGGCATTTAAACACACAATGGATAAGTTACAATTTCAAAAAATAAAGAAATGAGACATTTGGATCCCTGTTTGTAGCAATTATTAGGTACAATTTGTAATTTTCGCGAAATTTTAGTTCACAAAGATAAATTAACTTTTATATATTTTAGATGGTGGATAGAACTAAACTTATATGGTAAACTACTGTTAAGTCAGACCAGAGGTCCCCAAATCCTCAATTTTCTTTTATCTTGTCGACCACCGCTTTTTTTTTGCGGTTTTGGGTAGACCGCCTGTTTGCCGAATATCAAATTTTTGCAAATTGATTGTAATGTAAGTATACCCATTTACATCTCATGTCTCTCTATTTTTACTCACTGACATGGATCCCTTGTAGGTCATCGTCGACCCCTGGGGGTTGATATACACCGCTTTGAGGATCACCGGATCACCGCTTTGAGGAGACTAATTTGATACTACCGCATTGCCAAATATTCTTTGAAATAAAACATTTTGATTCTGAGTATTATCTCTCATATATAATACTCAGATAATACCCCTAGTATAAATCCAGTGCTGATGATGTTGCTATTTTTCCAGGATGAACCAGTGTTGTTTCATCTGCAACAACCGGACTGGCCTCTCACTTAGAAATGCTACCAGTTTGTTCGGGGAGCATGTGAGTAACCATTCTCTCTCTTTAGATCTTGCACTACAATAGAATTTTCTTCTATATCATGTAGGCTGTAACATTATGTGTTATAATTTTTTTGTGATTGCGTGGGATAAGAGATAATTATGTTATGAGAGATGAGATATTATATTTGTAAAGACATCAGTATACATTACAAATTAATAGCTTGCAGTTTAAGGTGTTAAAAATAAAAGCGAGGGTTTAAAATAAGGAGGGAGGGAGTATAATCAATTTTTTTTTATATAAAGCTTACTAGTAATGTGGGTTAACCTCTTGTGCTAAGCTAAATGCTTGTGTTACGAGTGGGTCCACATTGGTCCGATGCCCTAGCCATTAAGTTACCGCTGCAAAGTTGCTATAGCTCTTTCTTCAAAAGGACATCCCAGAAATTGCAATTGCAATAATTAATACGATGATTTAAAATAGACCATAATTCTCTGACTTTGTTTTGGTGTTTCTTCTCAAGAGTAAACATTGTGGTTGGACAAAATGTTATTTGGTTTTGTGTTTGATTAGATTGGATTTGTGCCTGGTTAATGGCAATAGACTAGCTTTACAAAACATAACATAGGTACCATGACATCTATATTCCATGAAGGATAAGGCTGACGTGTACTAATGTACACCCACAGTTCATCCGGTATGTTTAGGTCCCATGTAATAGGGAGGCGAGCCTATCGTCATTAATCAGGCACAAATCCCAAACTCCGAGCTGTTACTGAGAATTTCATAGAAATTACCCAGTAACATTGTTTGATCTGGAAATCGAATCCAGGACCTCTTGCAGTCGCGCATGGTGTCACTAGACTAATGAGATCGGCAGGCCCCCTTTACATTGCACCAAATGTATCTTTTGTACATAAAAATTTAATAATTAAATAAATACTAGCTAGGTAACTATGACGTTATGGACATACATTACATTTGACTAACTCTTTTTAATTATCTTCTTGTGATTTTTTTTGCATTTTCCATGCTAAGATTATTAAGTTAATAAATTCAGAATGTGAAGGCAAAATTTCAATCATGCGGGTAGGGTTCGCAGTGGCTTAGAGGTCAGAGCGTCTGGTGTATCAAACCAGAAGACGCAGGTTCGAATCCTGCCCGCGATATAATTTTTTCCTTTACTATTAAATTACTCTTTTTAATGTTGTGTTTCCATATTTTCAGAACACATTTACATCAGGGAAGAAAGTTTCAGAAGTCCTGAGTGATATTCTAGGCAAGCCTATACAAGAGAACAAGGTCCACTCCAATATATTATGCAAGAAGTGCCACAAGTCATGTGCTGAATTTGATTCTATGCAAGTCAGGTGAGTTTTTTTTTTATTGTGTACTTGACTGGTGTTTCATTTAGAAAAAGTTTTAGTGAGAAATGTATTAAATACAGTTCATATTCTGAAAAAAATCATTTAATTTGCATAATAAAGTTCTAGAAGATCAGTCTAGTGGTCCCAAGCGCGACTGCCACGTTAGAGGTACTGTGTTCGATCCCCAGATCGAGCAAAGTGTTATTGGGTTTTCCTATGGAATTCTCAGTAGCAACTCGGAGTCTGGATTTGTGCTCGGTAAATGGCCATAGGCCTCCCACTATTACATGGGACCCAAACATATCAGCAAACTGTGGTGGTGTAGCACGTCTTCTTAACTGTTATGTATGTAAAGATTATTATCATATTTTCAGGTTAGAAGCTATAAAAGCTGAACTACAAGGCCAATTCAAACTATCATTGCCAATTCACAATTTGGACTATGATAATTATGGGAAGAATGTGGCTGATACCCCACCGAAGCCCAAGACGATTGTGGGCAAGAAGTTGGTGTTGCCAGCGTCGAAATTGCAACCGATACCACCGGATTTGTTGCTCAAAGTTGGAAAATTGGCACCTTTCGCTAAGTCGAATATTATGTCACCACATTTCAAGGTAAGGATGGTAGGATGATATTTTTTTAACCTATTGGCCCACTGTTGGCCTTAGGTTGATATATTGACTAATTGGGTATCTTTTACAGCCCACTAGAAACAAACTGCCTCATAGCCTAATGGTGAGCGCGCCTGGTATGCTAGATGTCCCGGGTTCGATTTCTAGGTTGGGCAATGTTTTCTTTTTATGGATTACGTTGGCAAATGAGCTGACGAGCCACCACGGTGGTAAGTAGTCATCGTCGTCCATGGACACCTGTAACACCAGAGGAGTTGCTGATTCGTTGCCGACCCTTAAGAGCCCCTACGGTCTGCAAACTGCCAGAGCCGCTGCAACCGAGGGGAACTGGCTCTTACGCGCAAAAGTCGAAATACAGCAAGGTGCTTTACGACAGACTCCGACCTAAGGGTGGTTACCAGCCAGTCAGACCAAAAGAGGTCCTATCACCAAGCAAGTCAAGTTTCACGCCTCTTACGGGGTGCCTATCTGAAAGGCAGTGAGGAACGGTATTTTAAACTGTTCAAGGGTAAAAGTGTGGTAGTGTTATTGGGTTTTTTATAAAATTCTCAGTAGCAGGTCGGTGTTTTTGGGATCTGTGCCCGATTAATGTGCAATAGACTCGCCCCCTATAACATTGGACCTAAACATAACTGCGATTTTAGGGTGTACTTTTGTACGTCTCTACTTAACCTTTCGGGGAATACGAGTGTTATGGTATGTTTTTATGTTACAGCCTACCGCAGCATCGAATTTAAACCTGAAAGTGACAGTTGGAACCTCAATTTTTACACATACTCTTAAAACTACAAACAGCAAATCAGCAGAACAATCAACAGACTCCAATACCATCTTAACATCTCTACCAAGCTCTTTAAAAGATGAAATTGACAGTATTATCACAACTCAAAGCAATATTGGTCAGAAAAACTCCATTCTGAATTTCAATGTGAACACTTTACCGAAGGACTTCCTAGCCGGTGCAGTTCTCATGAAGGATGAGAAAAAAGATGAAGAAATTAAGATGGATAAGAATAATGAAGACTCCATGGAGATTGATGAAGGTACCTATGTGTATTTACTAGATTTTTTATTAATTTTAATCAAGAGTTAATATAGTGCAAGGAGATAGTGCATACGGCATTTAAATCGAATTTCGGCCGAATGCCGAAGTTCGGCTCAAGCTGCAAGAATGTAAAACTAATTTGGGCCCATCACTAGTCACTACATATTATTTTATTTTTACAGATTGCTTGTCTGTGGTACCAGTAACTATGGCTGAAGGCGGTAACCTAGTCTTACAAGTGAATGGACTCCAAGTAAGTTTTGCTACTCATCGTTACTGTGTCATTGTGGTAGCGGCTGCGGAGCGTGGGTCCAGGGATAGATATGGCTCTTTCTTCGAAAATCATTTGGAAGAAAAGAAAGAAAGAAAAATGTTATGTTTAGGTTCCATGTAATAACTCCGAGCTGCTAACTGAGAAATTCATAGAAAAACCCAATAACCTTGCTAAACCTGGGAATCAAACCCATGTCCACAAGCGTAGCAGTCGACAACACTAGACTAGAATTTCACAAAAATTTAGGTAGTTTTTCTTATTTTGTGATGTGATATAATTATGTTGTATGCCACTTTCGGATCGGACAGGGTTTTTCATAGACCATTAAATTATTAATTATTATAATTATTAAACTGCCTCGTTAGTCTAGTGGTCCCTAGCGCGACTGCTACGCTGGAGGTCCTGGATTCGATTCGCAGGTCTAGCAAAGTGTTATTGGGGTTTTCTATGAAATTCTCAGTAGCAGCTCGGAGTTTGGTATTTGTGCCTGGTTAATGGCAATAGGCTCGGCTATGGGACCTAACATACCGGTGATATGTGGGTGTACATTAGTAGGCCTCTGCGTAACCCTTCGGGGAATACAGGCGTGATGGTATGTTATGTTATGTTATTAAATTATAACAGAGTTCCCGTGCGCAGCTTCGCCTGCGTACTTAGGTAATTTTCGTTTCTAAAATATACTGTGCCCACTGTACCTACACCATGGAGGTTTCGTCATAAAATGTTTAATTTATATCGAAAAAAAAAAACAATTGCCAAAATGTCAACAGAATGACAGCTGCACTATGGAATCATAGTTTATCTTGACGTCGTCAAGTTGACGATGTCATCGTTTATTAAATATGTATGTGTGTGGGTGTGTGTGTGTCGAACGCATGGTAGTGTTTGCGGACTTTCATACAAACTTTCACTTTTTACCACCTTAGGGGTTGAATTTCCAAAAATCCTTTCTTAGTGCTTATCTACACTGCAAAAGGAACCAGCATGCAAACTTTCAAGGATCTAGCTCCTGTAGTTGCGGCTGTGCGTTGATACGTCAGTCAGTCAGTCAGGTTCCTTTATCAATACATATAAAATGCTTTGTCCTGAATGACTGACTGACGGATCAAAGCACAACCGCTGATCGTAGTATGTTCTTTGTATGACGTAGGCATACGATAACAAAGGATTTGAAAATTCAACTCCTAAGGTTATGAAAAGTGGGGTGAAAATGTGTATCAAAGTCCGTCATTTTACAGCTAGAATATATAGAAGATAATATTTTATTTTTATTTTTCAGGCAAAATCAGAAGTGGCTAAGGAGGTGAATGAGTTCTTGAACGTGGATATGCCATCTCTAGATGACGTTGATGAAGAAAGTGAAGCGCAGAAGTATATCCTGGGCAAGCTGCAGATCCTCAATGAGGCTGATGAAGATGAGGATGATGAGGATGGCCGTAAGTATTTCTTTGTATAGATGTATACCAATCTTTAAGTCAAAGTCAAATTTATTTATTTCAATTAGACCATTAAAAAAGGTACTTTTGATAAGTCAAACTAATTGCATGGTTCCAAATAGATACTCTTTTAAAAAAAACATGATTACAATATTAATCTTTACTTTATATATTTTATACAATTTATTATATATTTAATTTAATGTCAAACACATGGTAGTGTGCGCAGAATTTCATACACACTTTCACCCTCCTTTTCACCACCTTAGGGGTTGAATTTCCAAAAATCCTTTCTTAGTGCTCGTTTACAGTGCAAAAGGAGCCAGTATGCAAACTTTCAGGGATCTAGCTTCTGTAGTTTGGCTGTGCGTTAATACATTAGTCGGTCAGTAGATCAGTCAGGTTCATCTATTATATATATATATATATATATATATATACTAGCGGCCTGGTACGTGCTTCGCTACGTATAAAGTGAAATAACAAAAAAAAAAAATTAGAACATCAAATTCATTATTTGTTACAAAAAATGTGATAAATGAAGAACCACTCGACCGATTTTGTGCAGACTTCACATAAACCATCTACTAAACAGTCCGAACAAAGCCTAAACATTTGGTTTGGATAGGTGAGCCCGTTCTTGAGTATAAAAGTGGCATTGATTTTTATATATATATATATATATATTATATGTCAGAGGTGGTCCCATAAAAATTTGGTCAAGATCTGATCACAAAATGACAATAACTCTTAACGACGGAGTAGTCTAAAAATGTTGTTTTTTTTTTATAGCTTATTAGCAATATGGTTCGCACATTACTGGTATTCTTGTTAACCCCTCGTGGTAACCTAAATGTTTGTTTTACGAGTGGGTGCACGTCGGTAGTGCAATGGTTGGGTTTCGAACCGGCAACCACATGATTGCAATCCGACGCCCTAGCCATTAGACTACCGCCGCTTCAAAACCGTTTCGGAAGTCGGTGGCCAAATGAAAAGATCCGACCAAACAAAGGCACCGACTTCCGAAACTGTTTCGCACATAACATTATTTTTTACGTTTTCGAAGGTGATTTAACTTTTTCTTAAGTTATTTTTCTTTTGTTTGTTTGAGTGGATGGTTTAGATTCACAACTGGACCCGGTAGTGTTTAATCTAAATTTTCAATAGGACTGTTATTTTTCATAAATTAAACGCTATACTGATTTCTGATACTTACGCGAATATTAGACATTGAAATAAAACTACTTTTGACGGATTTTATCGCGTTGTATTGATATTATTTGATTCCCGACGATTCGGATCCTTTATTAACCAATAATTAAGTGTAACAATAAGACGTCCAACGCTGCCATCTACCCGTAACCATGGATGCTGTAAAGGATCCAAAACGTCGGGAATCAAATAATATAAATACAACGCGATAAAATCCATAAAAAGTAGTTTTATTTCAAAATTAAACGTCAGTCAAATAAACTCTTATCGTTATTACAGATACAATAGTAGTGGACAGTGCCAACGGGTCGATTCTACAAATGGTGGCTGGTCAGAAGTTCATATACGAGGGTGGAGAGATCTCCCTGGTGATGCCTGATAAGGATGATCAGCAGGATGAAGATGATGGTGATGGCGATGGTGAACAACACGACAACGGAGATAGCCAAGGTACTTCATATCTGTCTTCCCCGATGGATATAATCTGGGTGTCTTTAAATCACGACTGAATCTATATCTTCTAAGCAAGTGTCGCTTAACATCAGGCGAACTGGCGGTTAAGCGTAAGCCTATCACGAATAAAAAAAATAGATTTTAAGTTATACCTCCATCAATACAACTGTGAAAATCGCATCCAATTTCATGCAGTAATTTTAGCGTGATACGCGTACAAACATACAGACAGACAGACAAAATTCTAAAAATTGTTGTTTTGACTTCTTTTGCTCTAATAAAGACCCCCCATATTCGTTTTTCTTTAATATCTGTAATGTACAGACATCGGCCTGTTACAAGTTTAATATATATGACTAGCTTCTGCCAGCGACTTTGTCTGCGTGGACTTTAGGATTGGGCCCGACCTGGATAAAAAGTAGCCTATGTGTTATTCTAGGCTATAATCTGTGTGCCAAATTTCATCCAAATCCGTTCAGCCGTTCTGGAGTGAAAGAGTAACAATCATGCATACATCCATCCATACTCACAATCTTTCACGTTTATAATACTAGTAAGGATTATGTATGTAGTATCGGCCAACGCCATATCTAGCTACCATAAGGGCTATATTTGCTTGCAGCTTCGGCTGCTATACCAGTGCTTACCTACGCTTATTAACCAATAGCATCATCCTTTTTATGAACTCGAAATCGTATCTCTAATCATATAAACAAAAAAAAATATTGAAATTAAACTAGTTTTTATGGATTTTATCCCGTCATATCTATATTATTTAATTCCTAAAAGTCAACACCACGGTGTGTACGGGATTTTGTTTTCAAAATGGCTACATATGAAGTTGGCTGATAGTACCTATATTGTATAAATTACAATAATTATTTTTTTAATTACAGATTCAAATGACGAATCGCAGATAGAGTTGCAAGTATCCGGTGATGAGGAGATTGCTAATGCTATCATTGCGGCCGCTCAGGAACAAGGTATGTTTATAAATAATTCATATTTATATCACTAGTTGCTGTTGCCTGCAGTTTCCCTCACGTCCCAAAAAGATTAACATACTATAAGTCCGATTCTAGGCGGCGTATCAAGATGAAACATGTACCAGATTGTAAGTTAGATCTCTAGCAATACATCGGTGAAAACTACATTCAATTCCATGCAGTAGTTTTTGCGTGATGCGCGTACAAACATATAGACAGACCGAAAAAATAGTTTATCTTTAATATCTATAATGTACAGACATCGGCGTGTTACAATTTCATTATAGGTATATACAGGATGTTTGGTGCATCCTTTGTCAAATGGAATTGGCCGAAAGGAGAGGTTATTAGCTGTCTCTTCAGGCCCAATAACTCATTCCTTGTTACACCAGTTTTTTTATTATAAGTTTATAATTTTTATTTCGAAAAATACCAGAACTCTGTGCTATAATAATGTGCTAACATTATTATATATTATATTTCTTAGTGGAAAAATATTCCCTACATAACTCAGAAGCAAAAATCATAATAAATTACCAGGTGGAGCATTCATAAAAGTGGAGTCGGGCGAGATGTACCGCGTCAAGTCTGTGTCAAGCGCGAGCCGCGCGACCGACGCGACCGACGTGACCGACACGACCGACACGACCGACACGACCAGCGCGGCCGCCGACAGCAGCGACGTCACGATGCAGATCGTGGTGCAAGAGGGGAACCTGTTCAAATGTCTACTGTGCGAGAAAAACGGTAATATATATATCTTCTTATCCTACTAATAAGTATTATCAATCTATAATAATAATATATATAAAAAAAATCTTAAGAGAGGTAGGGCATAGTGGAATCGAATAATTCCACTTACAAATGGAGCTGCTCGACTGGGGAAGTACCTCCACCTTGCAGAAAATCGTAGCCAAATAACATAGCTCCGTGCTATGTTGTGTTCCGAACGGTGAGCAAGGTTCTGTTATTGGGTTTGTGTATGAAATTCATTTATGAAATTCATATATGAAATTCTCAGCAGCAGCTCGAGTTTACATTTGAGCCCGGTTAATGGCAATAGGCTCGCCTCTATTATATGGGACTTAAATATACTGGGGAATTATAGGTGTACATTCTGCCTAACCCTTCAAGGAATGCAGGCGTGATGGTATGTCATCTTTCTTTCTTTCTTTCCCAGACCTTCCAGACAGCAGCCCTTGTGTAAGCGACGCAAACTCCATGATGCAGCACTTAAAATCTTCCCACGATGCTCGGATATATATTTGTCAATTCTGCGGAGCTGTCATGAGGAGACGGACCGACTACACTGTGCATATAGGTATGTTTTTTTATTATATAAAAGAAGAATCTGACTGACTGACGTATCAACGCATAGTCGAGACACACACACACACTAACCCCACAAAATTTACGAATGAACAATGGCAGTTTCCCATACATTGTTTTATTTGAGATAAAATTCCTAATTCTTTTAATGAAAAATTTTTGTTTCATTCAGTGACCTCTTCTGAGCTAGTTTGTGCAAGATTTGCTATTTTCTTAAAATAATTAACTAAAAATATTTGCTACTTGTTATATAATGGCAACACTAGACAAATAAAAGTTCGAAAGTAATCAATTCAGTTTTTATTTTAATTTGTTTTTTTATCCGGCTTTAATTTAATATTATGATCTTTTGTAAAAACGTAGATAATTAAAGGAACTCGTTTCATATATTTGTCATTTTAAGACGCTCGAATTCATATAAAATAAGATTTTGCAATTGTTCTTTATAACGAAATATAACCCTTTCGTTGTACCTAAATTTCGTAAATGTTCGTTGATTTAACATATTATTATTATTAAGTTATTTTTTAGTAAAGGAAAAAATTCAATCGCGGGCAGGATTCGAACCTGCGTCTTCTGGTTTGATATACCAGACGCTCTGACCTTTAGCTGACCAGAAGACGCAGGTTCGAATCCTGCCCGCGATTGAATTTTTTCCTTTACTAAAAAATAACTTAATAATCTTAGCATGGAAAATGCCAAAAAATCACAAAAAGATATTATTATTATTATTTTAGCGGAGCACGCGCAAAAGCTGAAGCCCAACGCTGTCCGAGCGAGCACCCATCGCTGCGGCGTGTGCGGCAAGTCGTACAGCAGCCGCACGCTGCTGGCCGAGCACGCCAACGTGCACTCGGGCGCGCGGCCCTACGCCTGCCACATCTGTAACAAAGCCTTCGCCTCTAAATACACGCACCAAGCACATCTCAAGACTCACGCCGTTAGTATTCATTACATTTGCTATTGATTTTTACCCGACTACAAAAAAGGAAGGGTAATGATTTTTACAATCCATGTGTATATGTTTGTATGAATGTTCGATCCTAGCTCAAAAACTACTAATCAGATTTTAACAAGTGAGGTGTCGATTAATCAGTCTTTGCAGTAAGCGTGTCGTAGGCTATGAATTTTTGAAACAACATGACAACATAATCGGCACACCGCAAAAAAGGGGACCGTAGGAAATAAAAAACTCGACTTTAACATTTTTTTTTACCACTAATATGGCAAAGACACTTCCTTGGCCTTATAGTCACGGTCGTAGAATTTGTGACATGCGCCAGGGCCATGATATTCTGTGCTCTGGTCTTATCTCTAGACCCCATTATATCATATTTGTTTGCTATTAGAGACCTGATGCCATCATGATATTACCGACGAAATAAAAAAAATAATTCATGAGATAGTGTAGGTAAATAAATACTAAATCGTGAGTAAATCTCGAATTTCAAAAATTCTTTGACATTCCATCCATCTTCTATTTTCTCCGACGGTAAAAAGTCATCCAGTAAACTGTGTAGGTATTGGGTAGCATAGGAGACAATAGTGTGATGCTTATCCTATCTGCCAACACAACGCTTCCGCGCGGAGCTCTGACGACCTTGCTCACCGTTAGGAACACAACATAGCACAGAGCTATGTTATTTGGCTACAATTATACTTCCCCTGTCGGGCAGCTCCAATAGGCTATTTGACTGATTATTTTTTATAGTCTTTAGTCAGCAAATGTTTACCATAAATAGAACCCATCAACGAAAACAAAATTAAAATCGGCTCAAAAATAAGGAAGTTACAAGCATTTTAATTTTATGCTGAGACAGAGAACGCACTATACTTGTTTATGACGTCACAAACCAATGCGCCATACAAATCCTATACTAGCACTCATTTGGGAGAAAGGGACAAAGCATCCCTTCTCAATCCCCACCAAAAAGTTTAAATGCTTTTATCTTTGAACTTTATTAACCAATTTAATTTCAGAATACAATATTATGTATTTAATTACATTTTTCAATCAGCTTAGTATTTTTAATGATTCAAACATTAGTCAAATACCCTATTGTGAGTGGAATTTTTCGATTCCATTATGCCCTATCTCTCTCAAGTCTTTAGGGGTGGCCTTTGTTCACCATTCTTGATGATGAATTAAATAGTTATAAAGCATTATTTTTTTCTCCCAGGTCCGACCACGCCCGTTCAAATGCAATCAGTGCGGCAAATCGTTCTTAACACAACAGAATCTAAATCAACACGAGAAAACTCACTCCGGAGTTAAAGATTTCGTCTGTAATGTATGCAGTAAGTACTTATTATGTCTTGTCAAGTATTGATAGAACAGATAAACTTGAGTCTTGGCCATTCATGGGCCAAACAAACCATTTGTTTGGCCCATGAATGGCCAAGACTCAAGTTTAGAACCTAAAGCGTACCTAAGGCTTGATGTCTTCCTATGCTAACATGGGTCGCTGACGTCGGTCGAGCGTATAGATAACACTATGTTCTATGAGATACCGCAAAGGAACGCTGACGTCCGTCGCAGACTTTCTGTTACATATGCCAATGATGGTACGCTCGACCGACGTCAGCGACTGATGATTAGCTTAGGGGGAAATCAAGTCTAATTGGTGGTAGGACCAGGGGTGGATTTGATACTTCGGTGGCCTAGGCCACTAAGTGAAGATCTAACTCCATATGTTTTTTTTTAAATTATGGAATAGGGGGCAAACGAGCAGACGGATGGTAAGCGATTACCGTCGCCCATGGACACCCGCAACACCAGAGGAGTCACGAGTGCGTTGCCGGCCTTTTAATAAGGAGATTATATTATTAGATGTGTTATTTAACAATCTTATAATCGGGTATTTTTGAAGAGGTTATGGACAATTTTTTTAAAAGGTTTTAGTCGTTCGATGTGTGGGTTCACTTATGGTACGTTCATTAAAAATAGTACAAAATTATATAGGTACCAGAAAAACAGACAAACTTTTATCTTTATAATATAATTATAAATTGTATGATTAGATGGTGCTTTTCAAAAATACAGTCACCAATTTCGTTTTCTTTTTTAGATAAAGCGTTCAGTACGCAGCATAACTTGGAAGTCCATGGTGTGGTGCACTCGGGCAACAAGGCCTTCGTGTGCAGCGCGTGCGGGAAGGCCTTCGCGAGGCGGGCGGAGCTGCGCGACCACATGCGCATACACACCGGTACACACACACACACCTGTACACACACACACACACACACCGGTACACATACACACCGGTACACGTACACACCGGTACACACACACCGGTACACACACACACCGGTACACACACACACACACCGGTACACATACACACCGGTACACGTACACACCGGTACACACACACATCGGTACACACACACACACACACCGGTACACATACACACCGGTACACGTACACACCGGTACACACACACACCGGTACACACACACACACACCGGTACACATACACACCGGTACACGTACACACCGGTACACACACACACCGGTACACACACACACACCGGTACACGTACACACCGGTACACACACACACCGGTACACACACACACACACCGGTACACATACACACCGGTACACGTACACACCGGTACACACACACACACCGGTACACACACACACACACCGGTACACATACACACCGGTACACGTACACACCGGTACACGTACACACCGGTACACATACACACCGGTACACGTACACACACACCGCTACACACACACACCGGTACATGTACACACCGGTACACATACATACCGGTACACACACACACACCGGTACACATATACATCTGAGCATAGCTGTGCGTTCACATGCAACTACACACCGGTACACACTCACACATGAATAGTCGTGTAATATTTTATTTATGTTCACATCAGCACACACATCTGAGCAGAGATCTGCGTTTAAATGTGTGTTCACCATTTAAACGCTGTGTGTGTGTATATGTGTACCAGTACACATATACACACACACCAGTAAAAACACATACCTACACACTACAACATTAATTGCATAAAATTAATGGTATTTGTTCCTAACTAGGTGAGCGTCCGTTCTCGTGTGACATCTGCGGCGCGAGCTTCGCGCAGCGCTCGAACCTGCACTCGCACCGCCGCGCCACGCACCTGGACGACAAGCGATACCACTGCACGCAGTGTCCCAAGAGATTTAAGCGGAGAAGGTAAGTCATATTTTATGCTTAGATTTGTCGTAAGATGCTGTTGTGCAAGGAGCGTCTATCAGCAATGGTTCAGAAGCGCATTTTGACATTCTTTGCTCACGTTTCGCGAAGAGATGATGGATCCATCCATCGATTGACTGGTTGTGCAGCGTAAGGTTGACGGTACAAGACCTCGCGGTCGGTCACCAATGCGATGGCCCGAATCAAGAACGCAGTGAGTGGCCCTATAAGAGCAAATCGGCTGAGAAAAAGAGCTGCAATTGTATAAGTCAAAATTGTCATTTTTTTTAATCGAATAAAATTTTATTATTTTCTGTCCACTTTTTGTGTTTCTCCGGCTATATAGTCATGTTTTTTCAAAATTCCATAGCCTATGACACTCTTACTGCAAAGACGAATCAATCGACACCACATTTGTCAAAATGTGATGAATCGTTTTTGAGCTATGAACGAACATCCATACGATACATACATACATAAGACTGTTAAACTCATTACCCTTCCATTTTTCGTAGTCGGGTAATAAATAATAATGTTTGTTTTCAGGTTACTAGAATATCACATAAAGGCGTCTCACACAGGCGAGCGGCCTCTCAAGTGCGAGTTCTGTCACTGGTCGTTCGTGTACCCCGAGCATTACAAGAAACATATCCGCATACACAGCGGAGAACGACCTTATGTCTGTGAGGTAACAAATATATTTTTAAATTCTTTTAGCAGTGTTTTTTGTCTTTAATCTTTTGACAGCCGCTGTCATGTATGGATGACATACCAAAATGTGGCCAGCACTCCACGGTCACGACTAGGTGACAGACTTCTATAGGAAATTTCGGAGTTTGACGCCGAGGGCAGTCTTTTTATGTTTTGATTTGTTGATCAAAGGGTTAAATATGTTTGATTTAAAATAAATAACCAGTTAATTACTTCAAACTGGAGACCATTAATGTTAGCACATTTTTGCTTTTTTTTATGGGATAGGAGGGCAAACGAGCAGACGGATCGCCTGATGGTAAGCGATTATCGTCGCCCATGGACACCCGCGACACCAGAGGAGTCACAAGTGCGTTGCCGGCCTTTTAAAAGAGAGTACGCCATTTTCTTGAAGGTTTGAAGGTCGTATTGGTCCGGAAATACTACAACCGAAAGTTCATCCCACAGTTTTGTTGTGCGAGGCAGAAAATTTCTAGAGAAACGCACAGTTGTGGACTGCCAACCATCAAGATGATAGGGATAGTTCCATCCCTGCCGCGTAGAACGTTACAATAATGTTTGTTTGTCGTTAGATCTGCGGCAAGTCGTTCAACTCCCGCGACAACCGCAACAAGCACCGGTTCGTGCACAGCGACAAGAAGCCCTACGAGTGCGTCGCGTGCGGCGCCGGCTACATGCGCAAGCAGCTGCTCTACCACCACATGAACACCAGCGTACGTCACCATAACTTCACCACCACCACACCATCATCATCACAACATCACACCACCACCATAACACAACACCACCACAACCACCACCATGACACCACACCACCATGACACCACACTACCACCACCACTACCACACCACCATTTTCACACCACACCACCATTTACACAACACCACCATTTACACAACACCACCACCACAACCACAACATGACACCACCACCACACCACCATTTACGCAACACCACACCACTACCTAACCACCACCACTACAACATCACACTACCACCACTATCTCCACCACCACGACATCACAACACTACATAACCACCACAACCTTTTTGAAGGACCTCGCCAATAAGATCGGCGTATGTCCTAGGGCGACCCCTTCCGAAGCTGCTCCTGAAACTCGCCTTATAAATTCTTCTCATTAATCGTCTTTCATTCATTCATTCAACATTTCAAAACCATCTAATAATAATGATAATTTAACCTTTAATTCAATTATCTATGTAGCGAGAGTTGCAATATACCTACCTACATTATTTTTGTTACAGGGTCACATGGCGGAGTCAATAGTAGTCAACCAACCCAGAGTTGTGAAAGTGTCTGAAGACGTAAGTGTGTTTTTTTTAAATTATCTCTAGAATATCTGGAATGAAACTAGTTTTTACGGAATCTAAACTCCGTAATACTATTATGAGAATAACATACCATCACGCCTGTATTCCCCGAGTGGTTAGACAGAGGTGTACAAATGTACACCCACAGTTCGGGGCGAGCCTATTGCCATTAACCAGACACAAATCCAAACTCCGAGCTGCTGTTCAATCACAGAAAAACCCTTTGCTTGAATTGGGAATCGAACACAGATCCCTAGCGTAGCAGTCGCGCTTACGACTCCTAGACCAACGAGGCAGTTGGAAATATATATATTTTTGTAATTTTCAGGGTACAGAATCTCAATCGAATGATGTAAATAATGCAGAATCAAATGCTAAATATGATACGGTAAGACTCAACTTCCCAATAATTATACAATATCAAATTATTATAATAACATAACATACCATCACGCCTGTATCCCCGAAGGGTTAGGCAGAGGCGTACTTAATGGACACCCACAGTTCGCCGGTGTGTTTAGGTCCCATGTTATAGGGGGCGAGCCTATAGCCATTAACCGGGCACAAATCCAGACTTCGAGCTGCTAATGAGAATTTCATAGAAAAACCCAATAACACTTTGCTCGACCTGGGGATCGAACCCAGGACCTCTAGTGTAGCAGTCTCACTTGGGACCACTAAACTAATGAGGCAGTCATATCGTATATGTTATTATGACATGTTAACGCCATCATTTTTAGGTTGTAAGAAAGAGATGAGGCTATTTAATATGTAGAGCGGCATCTCTTTCTCACAACGTAAAAATGATGGCGTTAACATGTCATAATACGGCCCCTGAAAGTAGTTTGTTCAAAATCGATTACTGAATACAAATATATCAATTCAAAAGTTTTAGTTTAGTAACGACGAGACGTTTGGCGTAGCGTCTGAGCGATTGGCTTCTACGCAACGTGTTGTGGGTTCGATCCCCACACGGAACAAATATTTGTATGATCTACAGGTAGTTGTTCCGGGTCTGGGCGTTTGTGTATGTGCGAATTTGTGTTTGTAAACGCACCCACGACACAGGAGAAAATCCTAGTGTAGGGCAACGTTTTTTTAAAAAAGAAAAAGGAAAGAAAAAGTTCTCAGTTGTGAATATTGTATACTAGCTTCTGCCTGCGACTTTGTCTGTGTGGATTTCAGAATTCGGTCTGACCTGGATAAAAATGTAGCCTATGTTTTAATCCAGACTATAATCCATCTCTGTGTCAAATTTCATCCAGATCCGTTCAGCCGTTCTGGCGTGAAAGAGTAACAAACATCCGACAGTAAGGATTTAGTGTCGAGTATTAAGGGGGTAACTACAATTTGGGAAACAAAAAAATATGTTTGGCGGGCTTAATTGGCCAGTAAATCTAGAACAGAAATTGCCAATCGTTTTTTATCACGTCGACTACTATATTTTGGGTAGCTAGGGTAGGGTGCTTATGTTTTTATACCGTGGGAGAGCCATGCTTCGGCACGAATGGGCCGGCTCGACCGGAGTGATACCACGGCCTCACAGAAAACCGGCGTCAAACAACGCTTACGTTGTGTTTCGCCGAGTGAGTGAGGTTACCGGAGGCCCAATCACCTTTTAGAAGGCCGGCAACGCACTTGTGACTCCTCTGGTGTAGCGGGTGTCCATGGGGGGCGACAATCGCTTACCATCAGGCGATCCGTCTGCTCGTTTGCCCTCTTATCCCACAAAAATACCAATTTTTTTTTTTGGAAACCCATTTTACATTTCATGACCTCTGAGGGTCGACATAGACCACTTTTTGTATCACTGATCTAGGATATCATAAATGTATGCTATGTTATTTCCAGATATTCAAACCTACTGAACTGGACAGCGAAAATTCGTTAAAAACGGAAGTCGAAGTGAATCTGGATGGGGCCAAATTTTTCATCACAGACGATAAAAAGTTGATATTACATGATAGTGGTGAGTATCAATAAAAATATTATATAGACCTGTATTTTAGGCAGGTGTACTAATGTAAACCCACAGTTCGCCGGTATGTTTAGATCATGTATTAGGGGGTGAACCTATTGGTATTAACCGGGCATAAATTGCAAATTCCCGAGCTGCTGTGAGAATTTAATAAAAAAAAGAACCCAACAACACTACTCGTCCTGGGATTGAGCAGGTTTGATTCCCACCCAAGAAAAAATTGTGTGGTCCGCATATATATTAGTTTCGAATCTGGGGTTAATCCAGATGTTGTGTTTATTTGTTTTGAATAAAGTCCTAATTGAATGTTTCACCGCGTGTGGGGACGGGTTAGAATACTGTTCCTCACTGCCTTTCAGATAGGCATCCCGTAAGAGCCGAGAAAATATCTGACTTGCTCGGTGTTAGGACCTCTTGGGGTCTGACTGGCTGGCGACCACCCTTACGTCGGAGTGGACCTTGGTGTGTGTTTCAACTTTTGCACGTAAGAGTCAGCTCCCCTCAGTTGCTGCGGCTCTGGCAGTCTGCAGTCCGTAGGGCCTCTTAAAGATCGGCAAGGCAGCAGCAACTCCTCTGGTGTTGCAGGGCGACGATGACTACTTACCACCAGGTGGATCGTCAGCTCGTTTGCCGACATAATCCATAAAAAAATGTCCTCCACGACTCGGTACATTTGTTGATTTTTAAAGTTTGTAAGATTATTCAATTTTTTTTTACAGACAAAACAACATTGAATCTTATACAAGATAGCGACGACCCTACGCTGCTGACTATACGTAAGTTTATACAATAGTATCTGTTTCTTACTGGTTCGTAATACCAAAATAAATCTTAATTCAAATATGTACAATTTAATCAATTTGTGTCATTATTCGGATTTGGATACCGTTAATCTAGGTTCCTACTCTAAAATTTTGTCCAAAATACTTCACTGAAAATAAATGTAAGTGAATTTTAATTCTTGATAATTCTAGAAAGTTTCGACCAGTTCTCCGGTCATTTATGTTCAGTGACGTAGTAGTAAACGAAATGGTAGGATAGAAACCTAGATAAACGGTTTCTGAATCCGAATAATACAATTAGATTTAATTTATTGAATTAAGATATATTTTGGAATTACGTTTGTATGGGCCATTCAGACTCCGCTGGATTCTTCTATTCAAGCGTGCTCCATCGTAGATCGCAGTCGCTTAACATCAGGGGAACTGGCGGTCAAGCGTAAGCCTTCCAGAATAAAAAAAAACACATCCCACTTTTTATGACAACCAATCAGGATACCTTATATTGACATTAGCGATTATGTCAGAGGTTTCAGCCAATAGAATTACATTGACTCAAGCGTAAGTGGCGCCATTAGTTCCTCAGATAACATACCAATTTATTTTTGCAGATAACATTGCTAATCGAACTGATGGGACAATTCTTGAAGCGGTGGAATCCGATCAACTTGGGCAACAGACCGAATTAGTTAACAGTGAGGTGAGTTGTCTTTGACTGTCAAAATTTACAAAATACCATTTTGAAGCGGCGATAGCCTAGCGTCGGACTTGCGATCATGTGGTTGCCGGTTCGAAACGTGAACCCACTCGTAACACAAGCACTTAGCTTAGCACGAGGGGTTATTAAATTATAACAAAGTTAAGCTGCGCTCGCTGCGGTCAGTCTGTGGATGGGTGACTATTCTAAGCACATCAAGTAACCTCTGTGCCTCAGAGAGCACGTAAAGCCGTCGGTCCCGGTTGTTATACGAACATCTATGACACTTGTTAGTGATAGAAGCGCAAAAATCCTGACACCCAGTCTACCCTCCGGATATCGGTATTGCCCAGTCTAAATTAGGTTTCGGAGGTCTAATGGCAGTCGCTACGTGTAAAATATTGATATACAGCTACATCTGGTTAGACTGGAAGCCGACCCCAACATAATAGGGGATAGATACCTTTTTCTTTTTAAATAAATAAACGTTGCCCGACACTAGGTCTTTCTCCTGAATAATGGGTGCGTCTACAAACACAAATTCTCACATCCATAAATGCCAAGACCCGGAACAATTACCCATTGTATATTTGTTAAACTGTTGGGTCCTATATATTTCTGTATAATAAAGTATATATAATAAATAAATTACCTGTACGTCATAAAAATATTTGCTTCGTGTGGGGATTGAACCCACAATACGTGGAGCAGAAACCGATCGATACGCCGCTACGCCGAACGTGTTCATTATTCGTGTTGGACATTCCAAAAACCCGAACGCTATAAACTTTAAGACCACTTTTATAATGCGTACTGCTGAAATATGGAATGCACTTCCCGAGTGGGTCTTCCCTGATAGATGTAATCTGGGTGTCTTTAAATCTGTATGGGTGATGATTTCTGTGTGATTTTTAATTCTTGATTTAATTTGACTGCCTCATTGGTCTAGTGCTTCTAAGCGCGTCTGCTACGCTACAGGTCCTGGGTTCGATGCTCAGGTCGCAAAGTATTATTGGGGATTTTCTATGAATTTCTCAATAGCAGTTCGGAGTCTGGATTCGTGCCCGGTTAATGGCAATAGCCTCGCCCCTTATTACGTGGGACCTAAACATACCGAACTGTGTGTGTACCTTACGTTTTTGAGACAATTTGGTATTATCTTTTGTCTATTTTAATTTGTGATTTTTTTCTTTTGAGATGCCAGTACATAATTATTATCCTTTTGACTGCTCGTGTAGTATTTCTGCGACAGAGAACATGTATAATTTTTTCGTCCTATTTTCGTTGTATTAACTGCGTGATACAACTAAAACCATTATTAAATAGAGATTATTATTTATAACAATTACGTAATTTTTTAAATCAATATTTTATTTATCAATATTTTATTAATTTATCGATTTATAGCCGCGCGCTAGGGCCACGGCAATTGATATTAAACCATGCGCTTAAAAGGTTAAGTAACATAACATACCATCACGCCTGTATTCCCTGAAGGGTTAGGCAGAGGCGTACTTAATGTACACCCACAGTTCGCCGGTATGTTTTGGTACCATGTTACAGGGGGCGAGCCTATAGCCATTAACCGGGCACAAATCGAGACTCCGAGCTGCTAATGTTTCATAGAAAAACCGAATAACTTTTTACTCGACCTGGGGATCGTATCGAGGACCTCCAGTGTAGCAGTCGCACTTGGGACCACTAGACTAATGAGGCAGTCAAGGTTAAGTAGTATATAATTATTTTATGTTTTCAGATCGTGGGTAATAGTGGGAGCTGCGGTGTTGTGCGTCTGATACCGATCAAGCTGCCGGACGGTAACAACGGATGGGTGGCCATCAACCGCTGATAATCACAACGACAGATACTGTGTATTAAAAAATATTCAAAATTATATTTGTATGTATAAGCAGTGATAGCCTAGTGGTATGACCGTTGGACTGCCAAGTCAAAGGTCTCGAGTCCGAACCCAAGGCACGCACCTCTGACTTTTCGGAAGTCATGTGCGTATTAATAGTTAATTATCACGCGCTTAAATGGTGAAGGAAAACATCGTGAGGAAACCTGCATGCCTGAGAGATTTTCTCGATGGCGTGTGAAGTCTGCCAACCCGCACTAGGCCAGCGTGGTGGACTATAGCCTAATCCCTCTCATTCTGAGTGGAGACCCGTGCCCATCAGTGGGATAATGGGTTGATTATGATTATGTTATATTTGTATGTCTAAAATACTCCAACGTACCGTTGTAGATCTAAATCCGGTACACCATAATCGTGATGCTATGTGATAAGTAAAAGAAGTCATGACTGAAATCTTCTATATAAATATATAAAAGAAGAACCTGACTAACTGACTGATTTATCAACGCACAGCCGAAACTATAGGAGCTAGATCCCTGAAAGTTTGCATGCTGGTTCCTTTTGCACTGCAGACGAGCATTTAGAAAGGATCTTTGGAAATACAACCCCTAAGGTGGTGAAAAGTGGGTTCAAAGTTTGTATAAAAATCCACTCACACTAACATGCGTTTAACATACACACACACGAACACAGATATTTATTAAACGATGACTACGTTAAGATTATGTACAGCTGTCATTCGCTGTTAACATTTTGACAATTGTTTTCTTCCTTTTAAATCAGACTTAACACATTTTATGATATGAAACCTCCATGGTGTAGGTACAGTGGGCTCAGTATATTTCAGAAACGCAAATTACCTAAGTACGCAGGCGAAGCTGAACACGGGAACTGTAGTTCAGTATAATATGTGTGTGTTTTGTCTTTTAATTTATTTAATAATATCTAACATAGATAATCGATTCGATACTAATATTTTGCTGCATTTACTAGAACTAGACAAAAGATAAGCTAATTCAGTATGGTAATGTAACTGACTCTGAAGTACAGTAAGTCTGACACTACACAAGTGGTTGCGCAGTAGAGTACTTCAAGATAAATAATGGGAATAGGAAATGATCGGAAACAATCGTCTAACTAACACAACAAAGACAATTAACAAAAAGTAGTTTGGCCCTAAAAATCATTTACAATTTCAACTTTATTGCAATGAAATAAATGTCAACGTGAGATCTAAGAAAAGCAAATTACCGGTGTGACTAATGAGTCAGGAGCAGATAGTATTGTAATCAGGAAGGTCGTGCGCTACCGTTTTATAGAACTATACAGAGCTGATATAACCCTACATCGTGTTTTGTTTTGATGAAATATTTGCAACTGGAGTACAAAGGCTATTTGATAAGAGCAGCTCTATATCATTATACGGCCTAGATGTGTCGGTCATCTTCGGAAACACGAAGTTAGCCATTATCTTAAAGTACTTTTACGATAAATACAGGCGGGGCGCATACGCAGTCAAAGGATCGTCAATTTCTTTCTCACACACTCTTACATTCCTGATAGCACATGTCTCTGTGTTAGGTATCTTATCTTATATGGCGCCGAGGCAGCAAGGCCTCAGTGCAGTTCGACCCAATGGTATCTATTGTGCTTCCCCTAGATACCTATTCCTTATCCTCACCCAGTTCTTCAAACAGCTCTTCCATAATGAGGCCTGGGGATACGAGTCTGCAGTCCTCTGGTCTTGGATAACTCTGCCCCAAGAGGCGCATTCGCTTTCTAGCCATTACATCGCATGTACACAGATGTTCCATGCTCTCAATTTCTCTTTTGCAGGCCCTACAGGCCGCAGGTGTTACGCATAGAAATGATTGTTACCTTTCATTTGTTGAAATTATGATTATTTTTCACAGTGATTTCACAGCCTGCTACTTTTCATCCGTAATGAATTTTCATTCGAAATCATTTATCGCCACACACACACACATGCAATTTTACTACTTACAATGAACAGAATGCGATTTCATTGAAATGCTATTTTGAGCTGGCTGTGTCACGTATGAAAAATTATGTAGTTATGTGATTTTTCACATACTATCTGCGAAATGTTCCTGTTAAAGACAGTCCATGCCATCAGTGTTTACCTAACATTTTTCGATATTTTTTGTGCACTTTTTTATGAAAACATTATTAAGTATAGAAAAACCTTCGGAAAACCTAATTGTAGACTCAAAAGGACGTTAGGAGGAGTTAAATTACTCGAACATAGTTTATATTATGGAATAACAATATAATATTTAATTATGAGAAATGATTATTATTATTAATATTTTATTCAAATAGGTACTTGGGTGTTAAAATGTAAAGTTATAGTTTTTTAATAAGACTGAAAATCCTGGTCGTCGCTTCAAGCCAATCAACTAAGTAAACTTTAGATTCAAAGCTAGGCAGCATGACCGCGTTGGACACAATTCTAGGATATTTTTTTAAATGTATATAAACGTGTCAATACTTGTATTTTTTAAGATGAAATGAATGATGAATTTGAAATAACAACTGAAAAATTATCTGTTTATTGTGCGTCATTATTAAAATATAAATGAATGTTTGTTTGTCCTCTAAACCATTCATCTTATTGCGATGAAACTTTGGAGAGTTATGGGAAGGTTTATGACGAAAAAAGATAAGAGGCATTGCAACACCTCTATATGCTGTGGATAACGATGTGAGTTTCACATTTATATAATATCTTTGTTTATATTGTTTGCGTAGATATAATGTGTTACTGTTTGTTTGTCCCATATAAATAAATAAATAAATAAACACCTGCCGGGGGACAGCTATTTACTTATAAATGTCAATTAATCACAACCGTTGTCCCTGCGTATGCTCTTCCCTCTTAAACTTCCTTACAGTAAAATATGCTTGGATGTTTTCAATTTGTCAAGCTTTTTTTGTTTCATCGAGATGTACACAATAATTTTCTCAGTTTATCCAGTTAAGGCGGATCGTTCAGCTGAGCCCGCGAAATTCAAATTTCAAGTGATTTTTCGCAGTTTGTAGGTCTATAACAAGTTCTAGATTCATGGCAGTTGTAATTGCGACATTAACTATACAACATTCACAACTGAGAACTAAAACCTTTACTTATAAATCCTTATCAAGCCAAAAACTTGGCGCAATCTGTGTAATTGGTCAAAATTGAAATTTTACACTACTTTTAGCTACAATAATGATTTTTAAGCCATGGTTTTAGATAAAAATTGAGAATTTTGTATAGTTAATGTCGCAATTACCATTACCATGAATGCAGTACTTATTATAGACCTACAAACTGCGAAAAACCACTCGAAATTTGATTTTGGCGGGCTCAGGTGAACGATCCGCCTTAAGGTCTTATTAGTGACATGTATAGTACTGTAATATCTTAATAAATGTATATAAGAATAATGCTAGAGAATACCGCAAAGCGGTAGCTAGAATTTACTTAGCTCACATTACTTAGCTCACAATATTTTGTGAAAAATTATGTTTCTTGTAAATACTTGTGGTACATTTTATTTGTTGAATAAAAGCATTATTTTTTACTACAATGTTCTTTTTATTTACCTTTTGGTGTCTACATTCTATACACCAACCGCCGCGAACGAGCATCGAAATTGTGTTCCAGAATGTTCTAGACCTCGAGTCGATGTCTAAAATGGTGTCTAGTATGTTCGAGGTCTCAAACTGATATATTTTCCGTGTTCTGGCATGTTCTAGATCGATGACTTGACATAGTTACTAGGTTCTAGAATGTTCTAGAACCTGTGTTGATATAATGGTGTTGTGGTAGATACGAGTATTAAATACTGGTTTGCTCATTAAGGCGGATCGTTCACCTGAGCCCGCCAAATTCAAATTTCAAGTGGTTTTTGCAGTTTGTAGGTCTATAATAAGTTCTACATTCATGGCAATAGTAATTGCGACATTAACTATACAACATTCACAACTGAGAACTAAAACCTTTAATTTCGCGGGCTCAGCTAAACGATCCGCCTTAAAGAGAGCGATTATAGTAAGGATGTAATAAAAAAACAAACACTTTTTGGCTGGAATACCTATTGTAATATACACATACTCATTTTATAAAATAAAACACGTCTTCCTTCATATCTTATAATTAAATCATATACAAATACTAGGCACCAAATAAAACAATTCCAGCGGCTCCTGATCTAATTTCAGCCACAATCAATCATTCAAGTACAGTCAGCGTCAAATAGTTCGCAACACGTCTTTGTTACAGTTGGAATAAGGTCGTGTTGCAAACTTTTTGGCCACTTTATTTGACGCTGACTGTACCTACTAATAGACCAGTCCACCAATTCAATAATGTTTTATTTTTCTGTTATTTGTCCAACAGTGGACGGCTGTAACCTTTAATTCGAACAAAAAAATTTTACTTATTTATAGTAGGTACAGGTTACATAAAATTAGGCATGCCAGAAAAATATTAATATCACAATAATTATTATAAAATAAGTTAGTAAGTATAAGTTGAAGTTAGTCGTTTAGTTCTATTTGACATTATTTAGGAAATGTATATTACGTAGGTAAACATAAAGGTGCTCCCTCACTGGGAGCAATCGCCTGTAATGTAATATTACAGAGTAGAGCATTGATCATTTAGTGAGGCTAACTGAACATGGTTACATAAAATTACGATTACATGTAATAATTAAATAAAATTACAGTAAGCAACCTGTAATGATACAATTTGAGCATTTACATCAGTGAGTCTATAATATAGTAGTCTATAATATTTTGATACAATTTGTAACATCAATGCGCACTACTTGCAATTCGCCCCGTGTCGCGGATGAATTCCAAGTGGATGCTCGTCAGTGAGGAAGGCAGTTGTGTAACGTAATGCTTAAATATCTGTAATATTACATTACAAGCGTAAGCTCCCGGTGAGGGAGCACCTAAAGAATAAAATTATATCTGTGTAGGTACTAGATTTTATTACATATAGAGAATCAACGAAAAGTCCCTTCAAATACATAGTTTAAGCTTAAATTAAAACTAAGAATAGATTTCTATGAAATAGTTTGTTAGATAGCTTGATACGCGACAGATGTCAGAGTGACATTTCTAGGATTGGGGTTTTGTTGGAAATAAACGATTATTGTACGCTATAGAAATTAAATCGATAATAGTTTAAAACATATTTCAATTAAAAAATTGTTATTTATTTTTTTATTCGTGATAGGCTTACGCTTGACCGCTAGTTTGCCTGATGTTAAGCGATACTGCGATCTACGATGGAGCGCGCTTGCCTAGAAGGTCAATTCAATAATTGCTTTTATCTAGTCCTAAAGATGAAATAAAATGAGAAGAGTATTAGAACATTTTTTATGTGGGAGAGCCATGCTTCGGTACGAATGGGCCGGCTCGACCGGAGTGATATCACGGCCTCACAGAAAATCCGCGTTAAACAACGCTTACGTTGTGTTTCGCCGAGTGAATGAGGTTACCGGAGGCCCAATTCCCTTTTAAAAGGTCGCCAACGCGCTCATGACTCCTCCGGTTTTGCGGGTGTCCATGGGCGGCGGGAATCGCTAACCATCAGGCGATCCGTCTGCTCGTTTGCCCTCCTATCACATAAAAAAAAACAACGGTAGGTATGCTGTTATAGTTTTTGGTTTATAAGGCGTCAGGAATCGTGCTGACTAAAATAAATTAATCGTTCCATGATATTTTCATGATCGATTTACCACTGTCCGGCGATAGATGACGCAATGAACATCCCTATTTGTCAATAAAGTATGACATAGTCTTGCGTATATTTTGACTGTCAAAAAATATGGAACTAAATGCACGTGATCTCGATGACAGCTGTCGCGCAAACTATAGAACCTACAAAGGAGTTGTTTTAGGAATGTATGGAGCCTGGGCCAGCTCCATGTACACTATACGTAAATATAGGTTTAAAATATAGAAACTGATTTTTAATGTTAATTCATTTTAATTTCACTTCGTTTTCTTGTACATTTAAAATATCTTGGTCAAGGAGAGCAACACAACACATTAAAAATACAATATGGCGGATCGTATTTGAAATCAATTTGTCAAAATAAATGACACTGACATTGTTTGTTGTCAGTCTAAAAATGCAACGCGAGTACGAAAATACTTGGTTATGCTTCATTAAATAAAATAGAACTACCATACCATTGGGAAAATAGTCGCCATCGACTCAATTACCACAAGGAAGCGAAAGGACTACAGAATGTTCTACTCAATTGCGTCAACACATGATTTACCTATTGGATCAGCAAGGGACTTTAGGGACTGGATACCTCGGTGTCAAGAAGAATAAGAACCGGAACCTCGAATGTGATCTTGTTAATCAAACTATTACTGCAGTTTCATTCTTTGGTGACTATCAATATACCCTGGAGTTCGATAATTCATAGGAAAGCAGTGAAATGTGCAGTGATGACTACAAGTTATTGTTAAAGTGCTTACCTATCCCATTACAGAAATGCAAATATTTTAGTCCAACTATACAGTTCCATTTTATTAGCGATACAGGAATGAAATAAGAAATCAGTCATGATGCATAGGTTATATACATATACCTAATATAAATAAAACAACTTGATTATGATTATGATTTTATTCATTTTCCACATGATCCCTTCTATGCTTTCATAGTGCTGAGCCTGACCTAAATACCACACAAATGTCATGTGAGCACAGCAACCTGCTGTCCGTTGTCCAGAGATATGAATACAATAATAACTGATGATTTTAACATCCCACCCTGATCCTTCCCTCTCAAGTAAGATATATTATTATTTATAAGTTCAGTTCTCTATAACATTGTCTTTTGTGTCTCCCGTCCAAAATATAAGTCTGTCATCAATACTTATGAAATTATGTAGGTATCAAAATCAAATTGATTTGTATCATCATCCTGGGAACAAATAACATGAAATTAAGATAAAGTAAAAGGTATATACCTATAATAATTATTAGTCTCTTATTGCAGTTTAATAAATAGTGATTTTAGATAATATAGGATATATGGACAACTCTTCTTCTCTATTATTTTTGTTCTTGTAACTGTAGTATTCCGTAAGAGAATTAAGAAAAGCCTACAAGGGTACTATATATTTTATGCCTTCAATAAAAAAAAACAAAAGAGATGCTTACCTTTCTTGGAATTGGCAATTGTTTTAGCATTCTTTCGACACACTAGAGTGAGCATGCCTCAAAATGAAGATGTTTTATGCATAGCAAACATTGCTAACATGGTGGTGCTGAAGCTCGCGATTTTCATGTGCTGTAGCAATAGCAGTCGACATCTCTTGGATTGTAATGTCAAAGCATTGTGAACACATTAGGTAGGTACTCTATTTTCATCAACCTAAAATAAAACAAAAAAGAGGTAAGTATTCATGGTTATAAAACTTTACAGTATAGAAATGAATAAAAATATTTTAACCTGATCGCCAAGATGCTGCTCAATCGCCGAAGCGAAATTATTTCGGGTCTCATTTCACCGTCCACATCAGGTCATCGTAATATTATTGTTCATGTTCATCTATTACAAAAGTGCACTGTAGGCAGCGCGCCACGGTCAATAAACAATCAATTAATGTCCGTAGTATTAACTGAACTATTTTAATTCCGAATTAAAATATTAAAACAATAATCCCAACAAGCACGAACACAAACGAGACAACTGTCAAAGTCGTCATTGTCGTCAAACGTCACGCCAACAACTGTCATGGATGCCATAAAAATAGAGTTATCTTATTAAAAAATCTCCATATTAAACAATTTTGTACAACTGTACTCTTCTTTAAATGGATTTGTGTGTATTTTTATAAAATTCCTCTATTTTTTCTCTATTTATCTATATAGTGTACATGGTGTTGGCCCAAGATGAAACATCTCCTTTCAATTACGTTAGTGGGGAATGTAATCACAAATCTAATGGCCGTGATACCGCCTTCTATACGGCAAGGAAATGCAAGTGGGGCTTTAGTCGGTACCTGCCGCCTCCCAGATCCTCCCCACAAGAGGGTTTTCCGCACTACAAAAAAAGATTCCCTTTAAGGCGGACCGTTCAGCTGAGCCCGCGAAATTCAAATTTCGACTGGTCTTTCGCAGTTTGTAGAACTATAATAAGTACTGCATTTATGGTAATGGTAATTGCGATATTAACTATACAAAATTCAGAATTTTTATCTAAAACCATTGCTTAAAAATCATTATTGTAGCTAAAAGTAGTGTAAAATGTCAATTTTGACCAATTACACAGATTACGCCAAGTTTTTGGCTTGATAAGGATTTATAAGTAAAGGTTTTAGTTCTCAGTTGTGAATGTTGTATAGCTAATGTCGCAATTACAACTGCTATTAATCTAGAACTTGTTATAGACCTACAAACTGCGAAAAATCACTTGAAATTTGAATTTCGCGGGCTCAGCTGAACGATTCGCCTTAAGGAACGTCCATGACGAAGGCTTTGTCATCTGGTGGCGCAAATCCGAAACTTATGCAAACAATACTTGAAATTGTAGTATGTGCGTGCTTTAGAATGATTTCTATGAAATCCTATAAAACCTCAAACTTCCGGAGAACTTACACGGAACGGAACACTTCCTCAATTTTTGGAAGAATTCGGAAGGTATTTTAATCTTTCGGAGCGGACAAGTGTGTGAACACCTTTAGAAAAATTCAAGGGATTTGGAAAAACGCGAAGTATGCGTTATTATATTAACCTAAAAATTTCTTCAATAAAATAAGCTAATTACCTTCAAGTAAAATAGGCGGGTTACTGTGTAGATAATTTAATTATACAAAAAGGACGCAATTTCAATGAAGGAAAATAAAAACAATCTCGTGTGCCTGATGGGTACCTACTCAGATACTACAATTATATTATTTAAGAGTAAAACTACGATGATTAATAAGATCACAAACTTAAATCTAATAAAGAATAAAATATAAAATAGGTGTTAGAAAAAATATTGTGTTACCAAACACAAAATGCATTGAAATAAGACAATTCCTGAAATAATTCCTCCTAAAAACATCGTTGACTGAATTCAATAATGGTACAAGTCAAAATATTGGCATTTTGAATCAGTAACTAATGGATTCTCATTCTAAATTATGTTCATTATAATATGTATGTTATATGCATTAAATAATCATGTTTATTTTGATTTACGCCACTTTTGAATTAAGTCAACGATATATCCATCAGTTTTCAAAGAAATCCCATTCAGTTTCCAGGTTCTATTGACCTACTCAGACTTCAATTAACGTTTAGGTATTAATCACAAGGTAATAGTAACCAGTATAACTTGGTATGCCGACAGCAATTGTCCAAAATATCAGTACTAGCCATAGTTATTGATTTATAAATGTTAATTGTTGCCTGAGTGCAGAAGTTGAGTCTTTGTGACCAAATACTCAATCGGTACGCAATTTTAAGATGCCGTTAAGACTCGTGCTGTCATAGTTAGTTGAGTATTTGGCCATATCTGTTCAATTAGCACTAGTTTGTCATTACATTTTCGTCCCTATACGACAATGGAACAAATGTATTTTATAATGATATTTTGTGTGCGTTTTCATTGATGTGTGTAAAAAAGAGGACTGTTTGAAGGAGGGAATTCTAAGGCATAATCCCATGGTCGTGAATATAAGGCAAAGGAAGGAAAGTATGGTCGGTACGAGCCCGACTGTAGTCCAACTAGCTTTTACATATCTTTTTTTTAGGTGCAGTAAATCCTCATAGATCACTTGCCTTCAAGGGTAGCGACAGGGTTTTGGACTCGTACCGATTACAAAATACGGTTTTCTTATAGAATACAATATTCTGAACATTTTTTACTATGACAACGAAAGTCCACAATTAACCCCCTCGCTGCAATTTAAGTTTAAAACCATCAAAATACATATTTTTGCTTACCATAACTATTTACTGCGTTCCGTGAAGGTTTAGGATGACAGATAAGTATGAATATTATATTATATATATTATTTTTAATTATATATATAATATATTGCCTCCTCTCCAGGTGACAGTTGATCCATAAGATAAACGCAGTATAAATTACAGGTCTCTGGGTTATTTGTGTTTATAAAAGCACCTACGATGAGACCACCCTAGTGTGGGCAAAGTTTAGTTAAAAATATACTAACAACTTTTGTATAGAGTTTGTGAAACTTATTGATTACATACGTCTTTGGTTGATTTTATTTTTGTGGGCCCCTGAATATGTCCTTCCTTCAATTAGTCACCCAGTAAGATAAAAAATAATTTACTAAGTAATGTTGTATTATTAACAATTTCAAATTTAACGAGTATTCTGGTAAATAAGATTATTTTGAATACAAAATAAATCATATTCAGCAATAATTGAGAATAAAATAGAGTATCAAGATTTTTTTTTATACTATGTAGTAATTATTTTTGAGCCCATTGTTGGGCATGAGTTTTATGAGTGAAAGGGACAGAGATTTGTGCTTTCTTGTCTAATCATCTTTGGTTAAGCTGGTAATATTTTTTAATTATGAAGATTTTTGGAAAAATTAAACATTTTGGTCGTTTTCAGTGCTTTTAAGTCATACGTATTTATAATAAATTGTATTCATTTAAAGCTATCAATTCAGACAGTAACATATTCGCATTAGTAGTTAGCAGCAAGGGATTATAAATACGTGTGTTTTAATACTGAAATATTGAAAATATGCAGGGCAAATGCACACGACACTGAAATTGACGATTAATACGTTTGTATTTAATATCTGGCATAGAAAATAATTCATGGCAGGAATTAACAATATATCTCTGTAATATTCTACGCGAGATTGAAATTTAGCAATTAAACAGAAGTAATCTCAAAAATTTGCCCTGCGGTGGGACATTTTTAATAACAAAAATAGTGATGTCAAGTGTAATATAGTAATTAATACATCATTCACGCAGACTACAAATTATAAATATAAATAATAACTTTTTAGTTATAATTACAATATATTCTTAGTATCTTACATTTTTAAAAAGATTCGCGTATATATTTAAAATACTAAACATAGCAATACATTAACATTATATGCATTGACTTTTGAGATTTTTTGTAATAACTTTCTATTAGACTAGATTTAATTAACGATAATTCTAATTTTAACCTTACTGCCGCACTCAGAAGTGTTTAAAAAAGTTAATTAATCATTTGTTTATGTTTTCTTAAAAGAAAACAGTCTCATCTGGTTTTAAATGTATTGAATTGATTATCTTTTAGTTAAGGCTGATCGTGCATCTGCCTGGTTAAGTTTTTTTTTTGGCAATCTTTCGCGTCTATAACACTTTCTAGGCTTTAAAAAAACCACCAATCTAATGCAGTCAGAGGCATAAAAAAATTATATTCGCGATTTTAAGTAACTATACATTATCTATTTACAACTGAGAAATATTTTTTAGTCTTGATAGGCTTACGCTTGACTGCGCGCTTGCCTTGAAAAAACCGATTCACTTGTGATTTAAAAACACCCAGATTATATCTATCGGGGGAGTCCCAGTCAGCAAGCGCATTCCACATTTTAGCGATACGCATGATAAAAGTAGACATAAAGCGTTTCGTTCGGGTTTTTGGACTATCGACCATGAAACGATGTCGCATTGCTTAAAGACAACTTGAATCTAGAAATGTCTAGAATGTGTCATAGCCTTACAAATTGCAAAAAAGCAATTGAAATTTGAATTTCTCGAACAAACTAATCATAATTAATATCTGTGAGTAAGGAAGATTTATTAGAAATGCAAATGATAAAACTATTAACGTTAATTGGTATCTCTAGGTGCGGCGGTAAATGTGTCACATTATATTTTAGCATCAAGGTATTGTCTCTAATAAATAGCTCAAAAGCTACGGGCACTGTGGACACATTAATAATACGTTTATTTTTTAATTATTATTTAGTTTTTGAGAATAATTATAATAATTAATATTATTTTCAGGACAGTATTTTAAATGACACTCGAGTAATGATACACTTTCATTTATGGAGTTCGATTCCCATGTATAGTAATGTTATTTGGTTTTTTAATTAGAACATTTCTGTGGGAACAGTTTGGTTTTGTTCCCGGGTAATGGGAACTGGCTCGCCATTTATAACATGGGACTTAACCTAAATTACTCACGAGTAGAGATGGGTTTATGCCAGGGCATTTATTTTTTTCGCCCAAAATGCCTGGGCAGAAACCCATCTATACTCACGAGTGTGTGTACATAAGTACACCCCTAAAGAGTGTATTTGTTTATATTTTGTAATTTACTTTTATGAATGGTGTATAAAAACTACCTTTAACAGGTAGGCACATTATTTTGGTATAATACTCAAATATTAATTAACTTAAAATAACAATCAAATGATATCAATTATGTGCGCTTTTTAAGGGTCCGGCAGAAGTTGAATTACCAAAATAAATCGTAATTCAAAGAGATTTTAATCAAATTATGTTATTATTCTGTTTCGGATACTATTAATCTAGGTTCCTACCCTACCAAGGCTAAGGGCGTTACTCCATTACCTCCCTACACTTCAATCTTCGTGTAGATAGAAAATCTCACGACGGCAACGTCTATGGACGTCGAAAAATTGCTGCTTTTTTCGACAAAATAAACACTACTATTTGTAATGATTTGCTTGATGCAAGGATTGAATCGCCAAATCTCATTTTCTATATTTAACAAGGTCACTATTTACACATTTAACTGATTTTTTGCGATACATTAATAAACATGGCGTTCAAAAGCTTAAATTATAAAACTGCCTTTTCCTTTGATGTTATAAAATAAAAATAAGACGGAGCTACAGATAATAGATACCTACTCCAACCGTCTATAAAGTTGTGGCAAAAGAATAATTCTTTGTTTCTTCCTTGACCTTCGATGGGCTCGTAAACGCCTCTCGGCGTTACTCCCGTCGACTGACGTAATCTTTACAATAGCAGTACATATTTAGATGCGGATGTGACAGGCTTATACAACTGGGTTCTTCGCCGTACCTAAAAAAATATCATAGCTTGATTTAGACATAACTTTGAGGGGCTCGTGGCTAAGTAATAACTAAGCTTAAGCTGCGCTCGCTGCGGTCAAAATGTGGATGGGTGACCATTATTAACACATCGAGACCCCTCCGTGACTCAGAGAACTCGTAAAGCCATCGGTGCCAGTTGTCATACGAACATCTATGACAATATAAGCGGCGGTAGCCTAATGGCTAGGGCGTCGGACTTGCGATCATGTGGTTGCCGGTTCAAAACCAACCCATTGCTCTACCGACGTGAACCCACTCGTAACACAAGCATTTAGCTTAGCACGAGGGGTTAACAAGAATGCTAGTAATGTGCGACCCACATTTTGTTAGTGGTGGTCAGAAGCCCAAAGCCTGACAACCAGTCTACCCTGCCGATATCGGTATTGTCCAGAAATTGTGTTTCGGAGGTCTGATGGCAGTCGCTATAGATATAAAAAATAGATATTCAGACACGGTAAGACTAGAAGCCGATCCCGAAAAATGCTCGCAAAGTGTGTATGTCTGTGTGTTTATCGTTACTAATATTATAAACGTGAAAGTTTGTAATATGGATCGATGTATGGATGTTTGTTACTCTTTCACGCCAGAACGGCTGAACGGATTTGGATGAAATTTGGCACACAGATCGATTATAGCCTGGAATGACACAGGCTACTCTTTATCCAGGACGGACCCAATCCTGGGGTCCACGCAGATAAAGTCACGGGCAGAAGCTAGTCAGTAATACTTACGCATTCGTCCTGGATATATCTCTGGTATTTATTACAAATCTATCTTCATGTTGTAAATAAGTCATTGACGCCTCGTATATGCCATGACCTGGACCAACAATTACCTGGAAATATAACAAAATGTTTCGTTTCAATTCGTCGTAAATAAATTGATTAAATTTTAACGATTTGGACTGCCTCATTAGTTTAGAGGTTCTAGCTCGACTGCTATGCTAGAGTCTTGGATTCGATTCCCAGGTCGAGCAAAGTATTATTGAGTTGAAGAGTATGAAATTCCCAGTAGCAGCTCGGAGTCTGGATTTGTGCCCGCTTAATGGCTCGCCCCCTGTAACATGAGACCCAAACATACCGGCGAACTGTGGGTGTACATTAAGTACGCCTCTGCGTAACCCTTCGGGGAATACAGGCGTGATGGTATGTTCTGTGTTATGTAACCAAGTAATTCCTGAGATTAGCGCGTTCAAACAAACAAACTCGTATAGATGTACTTACTTTTAGTTGATAGTTTTCTTTATAGATTTTAGTTTTGGCGCCGAAATTGCCCACGTAGCCATCGGCGTCTTTAGCCGACAAGAAGGATAGCATTTTGCTATTCGGTTGCTGACGCATCACCCACTGGATCTTTGTAAGGGTGCGAGGGATGCACTCCCACCTAAAATTAAAAAGTAAAACGTTGTTTTATGTAATAAGATGACGAAAAAAGTTTGTATGAAAGTGAAATGACAAATGTGGAATGCGCTTCCCGAGTGGGTCTCCCCCGATGGATATAATCTGGGTGTCTTTAAACAAGTGAATCGGTTTTATTCTAGGCAAGCGCGCTCCATCGTAGATCGTAGTATCGCTTAAAATCACACGAACTAGCGGTCAAGCGTAATCCTATCAAGATTTAAAAAAGACAACTTTCGAATTTATCTATAACAAAAACTCTGTGTGAGAAGAAAAAAGAACTGTGGGTATATATTAGTACGCCTCTGCCTAACCCTTGGGTAGTGTAAAGGCGTGATGGTATGTTATACATTTTGTACAGTTCTGTTTTACTCCTAGGGGGATATCCTAGTCTTCCTGGTCGTGATATTAAGGCAAAATAATTAATAATTAATTTTCGACGCAATCAAAACTGTGTAATCATGTCGTACCGTTGCCCGCGCCAACTCACCCATACCGTGCACCCCTTTTTTTGGGTGGGGAAATGCACCTTATGCACGCCGCCCCGCTTCGGGGATGCGGGACGGTTGTGTTGGACTCTCCGGCCAGGTGGCCAGCATACCGACTTAAACCACCACCACCGCCACTTTCCGCATAGTAGTGGGATAATGGGAATCGCTCTCGCATGCTCCGCGATCCCACCGCGGACGTGCAATGTTGGACCCTCCCCTAGGGCCAAGTGCAATGGGTGGCTGAGGACATACCGCGCACCCTAACCGGGCTCAATGCTCTTCTGAATGTCAACCCGCAGTGCGACTTGTTTGCGGATGGATCGCAGGACATATTGTTGGAGTGGTTGCGTTTTTGTGAGCGAGATTTATGATTGTATAATTTTGATTATATTGTAACTAGCGATCCACCAGCGGTTTTACCCGCGCTGCTTCGTTCCTAAGAGGCGTAGCGTGATGTTATTTAGCCTATAACCTTCCTCGATAAGTGGACTATCCAACACAAAAATATTATTTCAATTCCAACCAGTAGTTCCTGAGATTAGCGCGTTCAAACAAACAAACAAAGTCTTCAGCTTTATAATATTATATATAGTATAGATTTTATTATATTGTAATGTTGCCTTTCAATATTGTAATTGGTTTGTACGGTCTTAATTAAAGTAAATAATAATATATTACCCACCTCACTGGTTCTGTTAGCGTGTTGATGTAATCAATAAATGCTTCGGCCGCCCTCTTGAACATTCGATCGTTTTCGGAGACGTTCTTCCAAGCGACGCACGCGCACCAGTGCGGTTCGATGCCTGCTTCACTACACGACCGGTTTTTGGGAATCTGAAATATATACATAGTACCTAATCTATACCGATGATAAAATTGTAACAGGCCGATGTCTGTACATTATAGATATTAATGAAAAAACTAATATGGGGGGGGGGGGGGGTCTTTATTAGAGCGACAGAAGCCAAAATAACCATTATTAGAATTATTGTCTGTCTGTCCGTATGTTTGTACGCGCATCACCCAAAATTATTGCATGGAATTGAATGCAGGTTTCACCGATGTATTGCTAGAGGTCTAACTTAAAATCTGGTGCGTTTCATCTTGCTATGCCGCCTGGAATCGGACTTATAGTATGTTAATCTTTAATACATGGGAGAGCCATGCTTTGGCACAAAAGGGCCGGCTCGACCGGAGTGATACCAGAGCCTCGCAGAAAACGGCGACAAACAACGCTTACGTTGTGTTTCGCCGAGTGAGTGAGGTTACTGGAGGCCCAATATGCTGTGTCAAATGTACTCTTTCCATCCATATCCACTGTATCTACACCATGAAGGTTTTACAGCATATAAAATAAGTGAAGTGTTTATGTAATAAGGAATAAAACAATTGTCAGCTAATCAGTAATGGCAGTAGATAACAATACTGACATTATGCTTCTACTAGCGCACGTATAGGTATGGAATCAATTTCTCATTGAGGTAATAACGACGCCGTATTAGTCTCTAGACCTCTACAGAAAACTTTGATATCTTTAGTTTATTTCTTTTCTAATCTAAAATTTAAAGAGTTTAAATTTGAGTCATGTGTTTGTCCCTTGACGCTATGTTTATAAAGGTGTCCTAAAAATAGCACGCCACAGCGACACTGGAAGTAGGGTATCCCTAGGTCTATTCCACGAAAAAAAGTCTAGCGTAGAACTTTTTCTTTCAACGGCAGCTGGTTAAAGTTGAACTTACTGTTTATTCACTTGATTGAGTCAAAGACCGAACTGTAATTTTTTTGTACTTTACGCCAATACAAATACAAATACAAATCGTTTATTTCCAGAAAAGTAACAAACAGAGAACACATGTTATGGTGAGCCTCAAACTAAGCGTAGCTTGTATCTTGGGGCTCTGGAGTGCGATTATACAGAGTTAAGTTGTTACTGCTAATAGGTATGCTTGGGATACAAATAATGACCGACCAATGATTAGTTTACTCAAACAACTATTAGTAATGAATTCAGATTTAAAAACAAAATGTTAAGTAGGTAATTATGACAATTTTGTTACACAAAACGAAAAAATCGGGTCATTTTCAAAAAATTCTAATATTTCGAAATCCATGCCACTTTTCTTCAGCCATTTTTTTTTGTGGAATAAACTTCACCATTTCTTTACCGCCACAGGTACCGCCGCCCATAGACACTATGTGTGTCTATGGGCGGCGGTATTTGTGACTTGTGCACTTGTGACTCCTCTGGTGTTGCCTCACTCACTCGGCGAAACACAACGGCGAAAGGTCTTATTAAGTAGATATTTTTATATTATGGCGCTTTTGTTCAAATATGTGGGGTTCGACCGATATTGGGGTTTATTAGTATTTTTTTATTGATATATTGAAAAAATGATATTTGTACAAAAATATATACATTTATGCCAAGACGTTTTTTTTTAAACCCAATTTATTTTGCAGTTAATTATTTTTGTTAGTGTTTTTGTGGCTTCTTATAATCATATTAAAATGCTTTCTATGTCTGTTGGAGGGTGGGGACGGGGTCCATACAAAATCCCCCATGGTCCTTTGGGGACTAAAATTAACAATCCGACGTATCATTCTTCGCTAATCGTTAACCCGCTGTATTGATGAAAGCAAAATGATCATGCAATTCCACGTGTTGTAGATCAGTTATGAGAAAACTGCTAAACGTCGTTCTTTGGTTATGTAAAACAGCGAATATACAATACATTTGCGAAAAGGTTTTTTTATTGGTTAAGTCGGCAAATGAGCTGACGAGCTACCTGGTGGTAAGTAGTCATCGTCAAAGTCAAAGTCAAAATGTTTTATTTTAATTAGACCACTAAATAGGTACTTTTGAAAAGTCAAAACTATTTGCACGGTTCCAAAAAGTGGGTCGTATGGAGAAGAGCCGGCAAGAAACTCCATAGACACTCTTTTAAAAAAATAGAAAATCTTGATTACAATATTAAGTTTTACAACTTTGTTCCAACTAGTTGCTGAGAATTCTGCAGTTTGATGTATAACATTTATTCAATATACAAAAGGAATTAGGGATTGCCACAGCAAGTAAGAGCTGACCAGCCCCGACAGACAGCACCCGTTCACGAGCATGACGTGCGTATCGGCGTGGTTCGACTCAACCATATTGTAGGGAATAAAACAACCCGACACACAACGCCACCATCAGCAGGACATTTAAGTGAGCATGACAAGCTCAGACCGCGGGCACAACAATTTTACAGATAAATATATGTATGTACTTATACAGATTGCTACATCAATATCTGCACTATACTCGCACATTATCGTCGCTCATGGACACCTGCAACACCAGAGTTGCTAATGCGTTGCCCATCTTTAAGAGCCTCTACGGACTACAAACTGCCAGAGTCGCAGCAACCGAAGTGGAACTAGCTTTTACGTGCAAAAGTCGAAACACACACCAAGGTGCTTTACGACAGACTCCGACGTAAGGATGGTCGCCAGCCAGTTCGACCCCAAGAGGTCCTACCACCAAGCAAGTCAGATATTTTCTCGCCTCTTACGAGATGCCTATCTGAGTTGCAGTGAAGAACAGTATTCTAACCCGTCCCGGGGTCTACACGGGGTAAGACTAAAAAAAAATAATAAGCTTACCGGTTCAAGCAATGACATGCCTCTAGGGAAATCCGCCCCCGCAACTCTGTACGGGTTCATATACTGGGACCAGTCCAACGCGTCCAGTATCGTGGCGTAGATGTCGTGAGGTGTGGTCAATACTTCCACATTATCCTCGAGGATGGCCTGGACGTAGGGACGCTGGCGCTTCAGCTTCTCCGGCAATCTGATGCTCATCAGCGGAAGTCGCTCTTCCAACTTCCCTTGCAGGGTATCACGGACGTTGGCATACCTGTCAATTATATTTTATATATTACGTACTAGCTTCTGCCTGCGGTTTCGCATCCCAAACAGGGCCCTCTTTAATCTGGTATCTATGGGCCATAGATGCCTGAAAATAAATGATTTTGATTTTGATTTAAACCATTTGAGGCTTTGGGCACTTTAGGATAATGGGGCCCCAGTGACAATGTTATGTCAGGGGACTATTTTTTAAACAAATGCAAAATAAAACAAAAGCAGTTGGTACTAGGGGGGGCCCTATGGATCGCGGGGCCCTGGGCATTTGCCCATAGTGCTCAATGGAAAAGAGGGGCCTGATCCCAAAAGACTTTCTGAGACAAATTTTTTATGTATGTTTATGTATGTGAGAACTTGTGTTGCAAACGCACCTACGATATAGGAGGAAATACTAGAGTGGGCAATGTTAAAAATACTAAACTCCTTCATTAGTCTAGTAGTCCTTAGCGCGACTGCTACGTTAGAGATCCTGGGTTCGATTTCCATTTCGAGCAGTGTTATTGGGTTTTCCTAAGAAATTATCTGTAGCAGCTCTGAGTTTAGATTTTTACCCAGTTAATGGCAATAGGCTCGCCTCCTATTACATAGGACTTAAACATACCGGCGAACTTTGGGTGTACATTAGTAAACCTCTGCCTAACCTTTGGGAACTACAGGCGTGATGGTATGTTAATGTTATTTTGACGTTTCTATCTTGACTACTACTTAGGCCCTAGTTAACTAGGTACATATATAGATATAATAATCGATAAAGGAAAATCACGTAATCATATGCACCACTCGACTATAAACTGATAAAAGATAAGGCGCTTGCGCTCGTCAAATTAAAAAAATATATGTGTTTTTCAAAAATTGTAACTCCATAACAATTTGAGGGTACTTATATGAAATTCATAATTGCGGCATCTTTTTTCATGGAATAAGTTTAAGAGCCACCTGGTGGTAAGTAATTATTATACCTGCAACACCAGAGGAGTTGCTGATGCGTTTCCGACACATAAGCGCCCCTGAGGACTGCAGACTGCCAGAGCCGAAGCAACCAAGGGGAACTGGCTCTTATGTGCGAAGGTCGAAACACACACTAAGGTGCTTTATTTACAGCTTTTTGTGCTGACGAGCGCAACTCGTCAAATTAAAAAAATATATGTGTTTTTCAAAAATTGTAACTCCATAACAATTTGAGGGTACTTATATGAAATTCATAATTGCGGCATCTTTTTTCATGGAATAAGTTTAAGAGCCACCTGGTGGTAAGTAATTATTATACCTGCAACACCAGAGGAGTTGCTGATGCGTTTCCGACACATAAGCGCCCCTGAGGACTGCAGACTGCCAGAGCCGAAGCAACCAAGGGGAACTGGCTCTTATGTGCGAAGGTCGAAACACACACTAAGGTGCTTTACGACAGAATCCAATATTCCCGATTTTATGCCGATTTTATAAAGATATTTTAATAGGTAAGTCTCTCTCTGCTTTATAATCATCATCATAGATTACTAGGTCAAAATTGACAATTGGAAAGAGTTCAATTTTGGCAGTTGGCACAGTTTTATAAGACAATATTTTATTACACATATCATCACGCCTGTATTCCCCGAAGGTTTAGGCAGAGGCGTACTAATGTACACCCACAGTTCGCTATGTTTAGGCCCCATGTAATAGGGAGCGAGCCTATTGCCAACCGGGCACAAATCCTAAACTCCGAGCTGCTACTGAGAATTTCATAGAATAACCCGATAACACTTTGCTCGACCTGGGAATCGAACCCAGGACCTAGCGTAGCATCTCCTTGTGAAAGCGATCTAGCAATGCGAGTGATGTACTCGTAGCTATTATACTGAACGATTTCTTTTTAAGTAGTTACATAAGCAAGAATCATAACAAGTGGCGGTTTATAGTTTCTGCCTACCCCAGTGGGAGAAAAGCGTGAGTATATGTATGTGTAATTATTTTTTTATTTCCCTATCCTCAATATTACATAGTTATTGTCAAGATTATTAATGCAGTGAACTTAGAATGAATCTTAGATCTAGTTGCAAAATACAAATTGAAATTTGAATTTGGCGGGTAAAACGCTCGCCTGTCCCGAATAGCCTTATCGGGACATTATTAAAGACCCATTTTATTGTCTATGGCCCCGAAATAACAGTGGAACACTCCTATAGTGTCTATGGTACGACTACAAAAATAAACGAAATCGCATATAATTTTATATGGCAACATTGGTAACTCACTAATCGGGGAATGCCCCCCGTATCTATTTTTGAGCTCACACGCAAAGTATTTATAAATTCAACGATAAGGTCAAACTGAGGTAAGGTTGAGTGCAGATATGAACATAGATTATAGAATTTTGTTTGTCTAATGTAGAAATGAATAGCCGAAACGTATGTACGCGCATAACTTCCGAACGACTGCACCAAATTGCATAATTCTTTTCTTGTTGTATTGATTATTGACAGACCAAGGTTTGTACAAGCTTTCTTTTTAAAACCACCGGAAATGTCAGGAACATTAACGCAGACGAAGCTGTTTCGCTAGGTTCAAGGTTCCGTACCTCAAAAGGAAAAGCGGAACCCTTATAGGATTACTCTGTTGTCCGTCCGTCCGTCTGTCTGTTAAGACCCTTTATTCGGGAACGCGTGGAGATATCGAGTTGAAATTAAAACTATATACTCAGGTCTACAGTCTCTTGAAGCTGTGAAAACATCAATCTTTTAATATTACATACATTACATACCATCACGCCTGTATTCCCCGAAGGGTTAGGAAGAGGTGTACTTAATGTACACCCAAAGTTCGCCGGTATGTTTAGGTCCCATATAATAGGGGGCCAGCCTATAGCCATTAACCGGGCACAAATCCAGACTCCGAGCTGCTAATGAGAATTCCATAGAAAAATCCAATAACACTTTGCTCCACCTGAGGATCGAACCCAGGACTAGTGTAGCAGTCGCACTTGGGACCACTAGACTAATGTGGCAGTCAATCTTCTAAGTTAACGTAAAAAAAAGATACGGCCGTTTATGCCGCAAAAAACGTATATTTCGACACGCTCAAGGAAATACAAATTTATAGGGTATTTTAAAATTCTAAGAAATGTACATTTGTAATCACTACATAGTATATAACAAAGTCGCTTCCCGCTGCCTGTCCGTCTCTATGTATGCTTAGATCTTCAAAACTACGCAACGGATTTTGATGCGGTTTTTTTCAATAGATAGAATGATTCAAGAGGAAGGTTTTAAGCGGTTTAGCATTACGCTTCGACTCTTAGGAATGGGGCAACGCGGGTGAAACCGCGGGCGGATCGCTAGTTAATTATAATATGCACCTACAAATTTCTCGACTCGCGCTTGTCCTGTTTTTATTAAAACAAATTAACAACGGGCGAGCTATGAAGGAAGTGCGTCAGCAAACATACAATGAGCCACAACAGCACTTATTGTAAATATAATCTTATGTTGCTCCCCGTTTGTACGGCTGTTCACAGTGTTCCCCCTTGTTTCGAATACAACGAACTTACAGAGTAAACACAAGGTCTGTGTTCAACCTTGAAGTTACGGTCACGACTGGGTGACAGATTTATTGAAATTTGGAAACTTGGCGCTGAGGGCACGCTTTTTATGTTTTGACGTGGTCAAAGAGATATGTGGTCTGTCTGCTTGTTTTTTTTTATGGGATAGGAGGGCAAACAAGCAGACGGATCGCCTGATGGTAAGCGATTACCGCCGCCCATGGACACCCGCAGCACTAGAGGAGTCACGAGTGCGTTGCCAACCTTTTAAAAGGGGATTGGGCCTCCGGTAACCTTACTCACTCGGCGGAACACAACGTAAGCGTTGTTTGACGCCGGTTTTCTGTGAGACCGGGGTATCACTCCGGTCGAGCCGGCCCAAGCATGGCTCTGCCACGTAAAATGTCTTATAAATATAATACTGTTTAATCTATGATGCGCCTACGTACGTACCTACGTTTTCGAGGAATTCCCCTAACTATACGACTCTTCAGCGAAATCCCCTAGCTAGACGATTGGTGTTGCTAACGTAACAACTTTATGATGATATAAAAAAAATGTTTTTACTTTAAACATTATGATTTTTGTAATTTAAGGCTGGTTGTTCACTTGACGCCGCCAAATTTGAACTTCGAAATTTGTGTGGGTCTATAACTCATTCTAAATTGATGGCACTATATAGTAAGTAATTGCAACATTAAAATTAATTCAAAAATCACGACTGAGAACTAAAACTTATGCTTAAAAATCGTTGATTGTAGCTAAAAGTTGTGTGAATTGTCAATTTTGGCCCTCGCCGTCGTTGACACAGTTTTTGGCTTGATGAGAATTTTTAAGCAGTCTTTAGTTCTCAGTCGTGAATATTCTATAATTAATGTCGCAGTTACAACTTCCATTAATTTAGAATTTACCTTTCCTTGCGAAATATGTGCGATATAATTCGGAACTAAAGCGGCGCTAGCCTAATGGCTAGGGCTTCGGACTCGCGATCATGTGGTTGCCGGTTCGAAACCCACCCATTGTACTACCGACGTGAACCCACTCGTAACACAACTATTTAGCTTAGCACGAGGGGTTAACAAGAATACTAGTAATCTGTGACCCGCATTGCTAGTAAACTTTAAAAAAAAAGAAAATAAAATGATAGATTGAGGAACAGTGTTAAAATAAGACAACATTGAAAGATGATGTAGTGACACGTATTGAAAAGAATGTGCTGAGGTGAAATAATAAATGAAAGACGATTAACAAAAGGATGTCAGCGGCAGCGTCGGTAGAGGTCACCCTAGAATGAAATATTCCAATCTTATTAGCGAAATCCTTCAACAAAGTAAGTCAGGTGCGTATTACTCGTAATCGGCGCGTATGTATGAAAAGATGTATGAATGTGGAAGAAGCAAAAGAAGTATGCAAGAATCGTAGCAAGTAGCGGTCTATATGTACTGCCTACCCCTGTGGGAGAAAGGCGTGAGTGTATGTAATATATATCGCTCATTTGGAGCGACAGTGTCACAACTGCAAAAAAATGCGGAATTGACCTAATTACATCACAATGATCCCGATAATAATCTACGTTAGGAGTGAAAACGTCATATTATATGCGTTATACTTAGACCTACAAATTGCGACAAAATCAACTGAAACTTTAATCAGGTGAAAAAGGAAAAATAGTTTGCAGTTACTTTAAAAATGTTGACTATTATATTTGGTACGTTACGTACGACAATGTTATTTTTAGATTAAGAGTCCGGCGGAGCGAATTTCCCTTACAAACGTAATTCCGAAATAAATCGTAATTCAAACGCAATTTAATCAAATTCTGTTATTATTCGGATTCGGATACCGTTAATCTAGGTTCCTACGTTACCATTTTGTCCAAAATACTTCACTGAAAATAAATGTAAGCGAATGCAATTTTTGATAACTTTACCAAGTTTGGAACTATTTTTCGGTCTTTTATTTCCAGTGAACTAGTAGTAGACGAAATCGTGCCGTAGGAACCTAGATTAATGGTATCCAAATAATAATAACATAATTTGAAAGAATATTGTCTGGATTACGATTGATTTCGGAATTACGTTTGTAAGGGAAATTCAAGCTCCGCCGGACCCTTAAGTACGCCTCTGCCTAACCCTTAGGGGAATACAGGCGTGATGGCATGTTATGTTGTATTAGATAAAACTACTGCATTCTCGCACTCTGTTATTCATAGAATATGTATAGGTATAATAACATTACTTCCCTAGTACCATGAATATTATCTCAATTATAGCTTGGATGACTAAACAACTCGGTAAGTACTCGTCATTGTATGTAGTGTTTATATTTATGTCACGACATAGCTATAAGCTATAGCATAAGTACCTAGGTACAGCGATATGAATCATAATGCAATTGAGCGAAGGCATTAGTTTCTACGCAGTAAACATTGACAGCTGTCAGTAGTTAGTTCCTTTTTTGGCCACGCACATTATATCCTTGTCGCACTGTACAGATCAAGCTCGATTGCAATCGCATTGTCAAACAAATTGTTTAAAAACTATATTACAAAGATTTTTTTTGCGAATAGTGCACAAACAATATATAATAATATATATATTATAATATATATACTTTTAATTAAAAAGGAATAAACTAATTCTCTCTTTGTTCTTAATCTATGTTGACCCAGGCGTAAGTGAAATGATGGGCGCACTATCAATTTATTTTTTAATATGAAGTTTTCGTAAATAATATTCTTGAAAGGGGTTCTTTTGTATTTTCCGTTCTCAATAATGATTTTAATTTGTTTTTAGTTTTAGTTCACTCATAGTGTGGCCTTGGTATTGATATTTGGATCTTGGATATTAAGATGTTTCTTTGATGACTTTCTATTAGCACCGCATTAGGAACAAGGACAAATTTTTGTATTTATTTTAATTTTATAATCCATATTCATTTTATCTAAGATAAATATTTTTTTAGTTTTTTACATATACTTTTTTAGTTTTTTATATAAAACTCAAAAGACTTGGTTTCAAGTCAATTGAAATATAAAAGGAACAATCTTCATTGCGAATACGGGGAAATCCGGTGATGTAGCGGTCATGTTACGAAATAGTGCATTTCAAATTAATCTATTTCTTCTCGTGAATTTGTGATAGATTACAAATTGTATTTTTTTATGCTATTATAGTAACAGTTATCAATATATATGTGTTTGTAAAAATGTAGAGACACGACTGTATTGAAAAAAACATTTTGTAACTAAAATATTTAATATTATATTAGAATTTATATAATTTATGTATATTCAATTCCTACGAAATATTGTTTTGAAGGATTTGGAGGATTTTGTTGGTTCTGCTCAGTTTTTTTATTTTTATTTTTGTTTTGGAGTTCACTGTGACCAGAGTCTGGAAAGTCGAACCATGAGATAGAATTATCCGCTACCACATCTATTTTTTTCTATCTATTATAAACTGCAAGACTTAGGGGTTAGCTTTCAGCTTTATGCTACTATGTAAGAATTCACATATTGGAAACATGGAACCAGTTTTCACATTGAAATAATTATTTTAATAGTCTTATTGCAATACATTTTCTTTTGTTGTATCACTCTAAAGTGAAAATAGAAATGATGCAATAACTAGATATTTTTGCGATTGTCCCATTCCTGGTTTGACTGCTACAAAATGTAAGTACGTATCGTTGTGATAAACAAGGCACGAGTATATAAAGGGCGAGAAGCCGTCACAGGGACCATTTGAATTGCATACAATAAGTGCACTGTGTAATTATCGTACTTGTTAATCAACATATAAATTAATCTGTAAGTACCATAATACTAAAGCAATAGGTATGCGATGCATGTTATTTTGAATAGTTGATGATTTGCCAACATTTATGTTAATTTTTGGCTTATATGAAATCATTTGCCTATAATTTCTAAACTTATAAAACGACAGTTAGATCACTTGATTTCTAATACATCCATTTATTGAATTTGTGTGGTTATAAGTGGTGATTTTAGTCTTAATAATAGATATTATGAAATTCCGCCCTAACCTTGACCAATTTATGAAAAATGTAGTTATGTCCTGCGATTTTAGGAGTGTTGATCTGTTTTTTTCAATCCTGTTGGAAATTTCTGCAATGCTTTGTTACATCGAGTAATAGTTGTCTAGTGTAAGCTGAACTCTTATTGTACGAAGCAAGGAGAACTTATACTGAATGTTAGTTTTATGTGTAGCATTGTGAACTTTTAGTCTATCTGTGACCATGGATGCTGTAAAGGATACGAAAGGTCAGGAATTAAATAATATCAATACAACGCGATGAAAATCCGTAAATAGTACCTATTTTTATTTCAATACAGGATGACATTTAATAGAAGCGATAAGTTAATATATATAATATGTTTCTATGTGTAACAAAGAAAATTTAGAACACGTGATTATGGAAAATAATTATACTTTTTTAGTAAATGTAAAAAGAGTTTAGCAAGGTCTCGTGCGCCTCTACTGCTATTTTTTTCGAGAATAGAAAAAAAATGATAAATGATAGTAAGTGCAATGCGTTAAGAGTCCGGCGGACGGAATTTCTCTTCGAAATGTAACAAATCTAAAGGGTCCGGCGAAGCTTAAATCGCCCACAAAAACGTAATAACAAAATAAATCTTAATCTAAACAATATTTTATCAAATTGTGTTTTTTTGTTTTGAAACCGTTGCCCCACACTAGGTTTTTCTCCTGTATCGTGAGTGCGTTTACAAACGCAAATTCTCACATACACAAACGCCCAGACCCGGAACAACTATTATTAACTATTATATGTGTTGGGATCGAACCCAAAACACGTGACGCAGAAGCCGATCGCTCAGCCGCTACGCCAAACGTCTCGTCAATTATAATATTCTTCTATTGTAATTGTAGTATATGTAGTATGCAGTATATGTAATTGTAGTATACCGTTCATCTAGGTTCCTAGGGTACCATTTCGTCTACTACTACCTAACTGGAAATAAACGACCGGAAAATAGTTCCAAACTTGGTAAAGTTATAAGGAATTGCATTCGTTTACAATTATTTCCAGTGCAGTATTTTGGACGAAATGGTAGAGTAGGGGAATCCGAATAACAACAGAATTTGGTTAAATTGTGTTTGAATACGCTTCGGCACGAATGGGCCGGCTCGACACCACTGCCTCACAGAAAACCGGCGTCAAACAACGCTTATGTTGTGTTTCGCCGAGTGACGATTGAGTGAGGATACCGGAGGCCCAATCCCCTTTTAAAATATCTGCCTGTTACAATTTTATTATAGGTATAGATAGATGTGGTTAGGATATGCCCCTTTCGGATCGGACAGGGTTTTTTAACATAAGTAGTTTATAAATGAATGGTTATTATTGTCCCAAACCACATATTCCCCACAAGGACCTATTTACTCAAGGTAAAATTTTCTTTTCCAGAAATCAAAATGCGGATAATGAGATTTCCGAAATTGGTCGCTATCAAAGAGTCGACACAAGCAAGTCTGAAAAACTGTTCAGTTGTGATAGACGGACAGAATTACTTACATAACGTGTATGAAGACAGCAAAATACCCTACTTATATGGCACCGAGGCGAACGAGTACGCTAAACACTTACGAACGCTTTTGAGTATGTACCAAAAAGCTAATGTCAAATGCTACATCGTACTCAAAGGCGGCGACTCGGACATTGATCAGAAAATCCAGAAGTTTCAACACTCAGTGTTCGATTTCGATACAAATGAGCAATTTGTAGCACCCGTTATGATAAAGGATGTGTACAGGCAAGTATTGGAAGAATTACATATTGACTACTCGATATGTCTCATGGAGAGTAAAGAAGAATGTGTCGCCCTGGCTCTGAGACTAGGCTGTCCTGTCATCAGCTTCGATATTGAATTTTGCTTCAAGAATGCCCCATACATCCCATACACCACCATGAAATTCAACAACGCAATGAACTCCATTCAATGTCGCCAATTTAAACTTCAAGATTTTCTAAGACGTCATTCCATGACCGAGGAGAAAGTTGCTATTTTTGCCACGCTATCCGATATACAGGTGTTCCCTGAACATTGTTTCGATTCACTCTTTAGAACTTGGGGCGTTTTAAATATAAATCTATATTTACAACTACAAAATCTTATACGGTGGTTGTCTGGAAATAGCGAAGAGGAAACTAGATGCGCTATCAATGGAGCTCTTAGAACCGAGGCTGACAAGAAGAAATTTTGGGATAATTGTGATAAAATTTTAAGGAACATGCGAGCGCCTCCCCAGCCAGGATATGTAAGCAACTATCTTATTGATTCTAGGCTTACTATTGCACGCCAGGACGGCAACTGGTTCGAAAAGGGAGTAGCAATGAAAATTATATCGCCAATTTATATAAACCTGTACAAATGGAAAGTAATCGAAGGTTCTTGGGTGACAGAAGACAAGACCTCTGGCGACAGTCATCTGTTATCGATTGACATAGTCAAATACGCATACAACTTACTGACAAATTTTAGAGGAGATACTTTCAAGATGTACCAAGAAGCTGGACATTTTGTAGAGATAAGCAGCAAAGACCCGAATATAGGGAAACCAAGTTATGACTGCGTTCAAACTGTATTTGAAAATGGCTGGGAGTCCATAGAGCGCTTGAGATTATTTGAGCACTTTCTAAGGGAGAGCCAAATAAACACTGAACCTTTGAATAATTTGCCTGCTGCGGCGAAGATATTAATCATAGCACTTGCATATTTTGCTCGCAAGAAAGAATTGGACAATGTGAACGTAGAGAGAGAGGTGTATGCCGTGTTGCTGTCTTTTGTAATGCTAAATATTGTATCCGATGAAGAAGGCACCTCATATAAAATAAATAATGGCATAAGTGAGGCGGATGGAATGAAAGCCAAGACTCTGACTGCTAAATATTTCAATTACAATAAGTCTGAAGCCAGACAAAAATTTGATGGTACGGTGATCAAAACGTTTATAGAATTTGAATATTGTTTGCAACACATGAATTATTTGAATGTCTTGTGCGGTTCGCCATACAAACCTACAAGATATGACATGGCATATAGCGGAACATTTATTTATAATATGTTTTACGATATGCGGGACAAAAATCCCGATGATTTTATAAATCAAAAGTTCCAATCGGCTCCAACCGTTTTGGAACACGTGAAAAGTTTAATGATGTTTCGTCCGTTTTACCTATAAAAACGTCCTGATTTCAGGATGACAATAACGTACAAATAAAAATTTAAATATACAAACTTGAACGGCCCCTATTTTTTAATCTTACTAGCAATGTGGGTTGCACATTACTAGTATTCTTGTTAACTTCTCGTGCTAAGCTAAATGCTTGTGTTACGAGTGGGTTCACATCGGTAGTTTAATGGGTGGGTTTCGGACCGGCAACCATATGATCGCAAGTCCGACGCCCTAGCCATTAGGCTACCGCCACTTCAATTCCAATCGAATCTGAACCATGTGCTATTGAATTTGAGGTATTTTATTCAGCTGGTATTTTATAAAGCATGTTAGCAGCCAATTATGATAAGAAAAATTGTTGTTTAATTTAAAATAAGATTTCCTATTATTATTTTCGTCAATATTTGAAATGCATCTAATTTTATATGTATACATAGTCACGTTTTGGTTATAGTATATATTTACCTAAACAACATTATTCATTTTTGGTAAAATAAAAATTAAATAATATTATGTTTAGGATTTTAATAAGAATCGTTTCAGGAGCTCGGAGTTTGGAATTTGAACATGAACAATTACGAAGTGTGGGTGTACATTAGTACGTCTCTTATAACCCTTCGCGGAATATAGGTGTGATGGTATGTCATACTTTTAAAGAGAAATCCAGATTCGTTATTCAATAAAAAAAGTACTATACCTTGGTCCGTGGTCCCCCATGACAATGAGAAGCGTATCTTCTAAGACGTTCCTCTCGACCAAGGTCTGCAGGAAATTGACCATGGCGTCGTCAGCCGTGGAGATCATATTGAAGTCGTCGTGGGTGATGTCAGCGACGAAGGTGAAGCAGAACCGCTTCCCATCCAAACGTAGGAACTGCCGACAATACAATAAATACGTTTTTTTTAAAACGTTGCCCCACACTAGGATTTTCTCGTGTATCGTGGGTGCGTTTACAAACACAAACGCCCAGACCCGGAACAACTACCTGTAGATCATACAAATATTTGCACCGTGTGGGGATCGAACCCACAACACGTGACGCAGAAGCCAATCGCTCAGCCGCTACGCCAAACGTGTCGTCTATCATTGTAATATCGAACCTCTTTTGAGTTTGACAGCTGTCAGTTGCATACTGTCAATTGTCACATGTGACAATTGACAGTATGCAACTGACAGCGGTGAGACTACGTGTGATTAGCACACGTAGTCTCACCATAGATACCTTCATTTAAAATTTATTTACAATTTGCCCAGTGCTGGGCTCGGGATATATACATATTTTTGATACATGATGATACATACATATTTTTTTTATCTGCCCTATTAGCCTAGTAGTTCTGACCGCGATTGCTACGCTAACGGTCCTGGGTTCGATTAGGATCAGGTTGAGCAGTGTCATTGGGTTTTTCTATTAAATTCTCAGTAGCAGCTCGGAGATGGGATTTGTGCCGGATTTGTGACAACAGGCTCGCCCCCTCTAACATAAACGATTACAAACTGTGAGTGTACATTAGTACGCCTCTGCCTTACCCTTCGGGGAATATAGGTGTGATTGTATGTTTTGTAAGGAGACAGTAAAGCCATATCGACGATGAAGAAATAAGAACTCTTTGTTAGGTGCAAGTCGGTGGTGAAAACAAAAGTTCTAACCAAATTGAAGGCACCGACTTCCGAAACTGTTCTTTTATGTTTGCATTATTTTTATGTTTTAGAAAGCGGTTTTACATTTTGTTAGAATTTATTTTATTTCAACATTTTTAGTAGCGTAAAAAGTAAACTACAGTAAAGTAAAGTAAAAGTAAACTTCACTAAAGCTTCGATGGAGTTTAGGAGTGAACACAAGGGTCACGATTTTCAATTTTATATCATTTGCCTACACTCGCACACGTTCACGAACACTTAATGGTTAACTATCCACTATAATTACACATTAAACTTCGGAGAAATACAAGATTGAGATTTTTTATTTTTTTTTATTGATTAGGTCGGCAAACGAGCAGACGAGCCGCCTGATGGTAAGTAGTCATCGCCGCCCATGGACACCTGCAACACCAGAGGAGTTGCTGATGCGTTGCCGAGCTTTAAGAGCCCTTACGAACTGCAGACTGACAGAGCCGCAGCAACCGAGGGGAACTGGCTCTTACGCGCAAAAGTCGAAATACACCAGCGAGCCTATTCTTTTCTCAAAGGCCGGCAACGCACTTGCGACCCCTCTGGTGTTGTGGGTGTCAATGGGCGGCGGTGATCGCGTACCATCAGGTGACTCACCTGCTCGTTTGCCCTCCTATTCTACAAAAAAAAAACCAAGATGCTTTACGACAGACTCCGACGTAAGGGTGGTCGCCAGCCAGTCAGACCACAAGAAGTCCTAGCACCGAGCAAATTAGATATTTTCTCGGCTCTGACGAGATGCTTATCTGAATATCAGTGAGGAACTGCATTCTAACCCGTCCTCATAGGGGGGAAAAAATAATATAAAACCGACAAAGTGCACTTTACAATTTCCGACATAAACTCTTCATCGTCGATATATGGTTTCATTTTTACCTGATCAGTAATGTTCATCATCAACTCATACTGCGGTGTGTCACCCACACAAAACTTGGATTTATTCTTGGACCACCATTTCTGGCCAGAGTTAGACTCCTCAAGGTAGAAGGATCTGAGGTAGTGGTCTGCGGGCTGGTGGCGGAAGCCATTAAACCTGTACTGGAAGGTCCCTATCCAAGGCATGTCCTCGAAGTAGGCGGTGCGGTACCTGAGAAAATAGCCTAGTTGACTGATATTTTTTAATGGTCTCATAAAAAAGTTGGCCATAAACAGAGCTGAATAACAAAACAAAATCAAGATCAGTTCAAAAATAAGGCAGTTATAAGCATTTTAATTTTATGCAGCGTACTATAGCACGTTGTGACGTCATACCGTGCGTGCGCCAAACAAATTCTATACTGACATTCGTTTTGCGGGAAAGGGACAGAGCATCAGGAGATTGAGCACTCAATCCCCACCAAAAACTTTAAAAGCTTATGACATAGAATTGTGTGACTCGATATAAATTATTTTTTCAGTCAACGAATTATTTTTATATAATATTTTTCAATAGGACCATTATTTATAATAAACCAAAGAACACTCAACTATCCTAGTGACAAATATTTGAATATCGATGAATATATTTTCTTTCTTTCTTTCGATGACATATATTCGATTAGACTAAAAAGGCAGGTTTTCAGATCAATTCAGATTAGAATTCGAATTTCAGATCAATTTTTTAAGAAACTACTTTGGGTTCTAAATATGAATTGATTTTATTCTTTATTTTTATAATACATTAAAAGTTTTTACATCTTTTATACTAAACACTAAATAAATAAAACGGGTTATACAGTTCCAATATATAAGCATTTAAAGGTTTTGGTGGGAATGGAAGAGGGAATGGAAATCTATCCCTTTCCCGCATATCGAGTATAGGATTTATATGGCGCAGTGAGTTGTGACGTCATAATACTCTACAGAACGTTCTCGGTCTACCATAAAATTAAAAGGCTTATTATAACTTTATTTTAGTAAAGGAAAAATTCAATCGCGGGCAGGATTCGAACCTGCGTCTCCTGGTTGGATACACCAGACGCTCCTGACCTCTAACGGCCAGTTTCTATATCCTATCTGTCGGTGGATTTGCTTACTAGAGAGATAGAATTTTGACATAAGCTCCATACAGCTACTGTCACGCAGGTTCGAATCCTGCCCGCGATTGAATTTTTCCTTTACTAAAATAACTTTATAATCTTAGCATAGAAAATGCAAAAAAAAAACAAAAAAGATGCTTATAACTTCCTTATTTTTGAACCGATTTTAATAACATTTTCATGAGGTCTTAAAAAAGGTCGAATGACCAATAATAACACTCACACACACACAATTAAATCATTTATTTTAATTTTTTTACGCTAAATCTAATTCAACAGAATTGCTCTAGCACGTCAGAATTTGGAGACATTCCAATCTCAAAGTGCAATAACACTGTATTTGGCAATATGTGAAGTATTTATTTAAGGACAGCAAGTTTTCGCAATTTTTTTTCTTCTCCTTTGAAATCCATTTTAGTTTGCGTCGTTACGATTTTTTTTTCTCAAGATATTAATTTTTAGCTATTGTACTTCGATATTCCCTATATTAACCCTTAAAGTGATTTTGTATACTATAATATACGTCTATCTTTAAAAAAAAATTGGCCAATTTCATTCCATTTTATCTGTAATATTTCACCATAACTCACTTTTCTGAACGTTTTTATTTAAGTCAATATGAAAATACTTTTTTAAACGTTGGTAAATTTAAATCAGTTGTGAAAATTAACAAACGAGTCGCTGCCAGAAATTATTATCAAGGTGAGTTTTGGTTATTTTCGTGTTTTTATTACTAATTATGGATTTCCGATGCATAAAATGTAAAGGTAAATAATTATTCTAATCATTTTGCTGTATGACTAACTTGGAAAGTGTGGTGTTTGTATTATTTTGACTTGTTTATATAGATGTATAGTATACTATACAATGCTACAATCGCTAACAATAACCATGAGTTTTGTTTGTATAGTATACTATACAACGCCACAATCGCTACTATGTACTGAAGCTAATTTTTTTTCGATATTTTGAGATGATACGAGTTCTATAGAGTGCATATATAACGTCTTGGCTTTTATTTGGGTGGTGGTTGACTTGCATGTTTGCTTCATATTGTTTTAGACCACAATGAACGGAAGAGTCAGACGAATATTGTCTTTGGTTCCTGCGCTGAATGCTAATTCTGATGCTAGTGATGAATCTAGCAGTGGTGATACAGCGAGGACAGCTGAGAGTTCACCAGCACCGTCACTAGAATCGTCATTTGAAAGGCTCGACATTCTAGGTAGCCCTGTTTCGTCAGCCAACCCTTCAGAGGTCGAGTTAGAATCAAACGCAGAAGCCCTTTCTGATGTTGAACAAGAAACTGCTCAAGTTCCCCTCACACCAATCCTGAACGCTGTATTTCCGAGCCCTACGCAATGCAACTATGATGCAATCCCATCAATTTCTTCTATTGGTTCTGTGACGTGTGTCTGTTCAACCTTCTACTTCCATGGCAACTAACAAACTGAGTGTTGTCAAGTGGTTTGATAATAAGCATTGTAAGGTTAGTAAGCTCTTATGTTGACGCTTTTCCATTAGAGAATATCAAACGTTTCAGCAAAGAGTCGAAAAGTCGTGTAGATATAAAATGTCCACAGATTGTGAAGCATTATAATCGCCATATGGGAGGTGTGGATTTAGCGGATATGCTAATAGCATTATACGCACAGGTATAAAATCTCACAGATGGTAATGGTACATGAATATTTTTTCCCAGCTTCTGGACATATGCGTAAATAATACTTGGCTGTTACGTCGTAGAAATGACAGACAAATAAATAAGAAGAGGAAGCAAGATTGTTTGAAAGACTTTCGTTACGAAATCTATGCTGGACTTCTGAAGCGTGACAGAACTGTCTGTAAAAGACATTGAATCGGTACCTAAGAGGCAAAAGATAAAGAAACCAATGGCTGAGAGGCCTTTTGATGATGTCAGGTATGATAAATACGATCATTGGCCTCAGTTAACCGGTTATCAGAGATGTAAATATTGTAAAGGAGGTCAAGCAAGTACAATGTGCACTAAATGCAAAGTAAATTTATGTTATGTCAAAGGCAGAAACTGTTTTTTAGCTTACCACACGAAGCACTAATATAGCGCAACGTATAGTATGCTATACATTGCCGATTCTTTATTTTTCCGAGCAAAAGTGGCACCGTATAGTATATTATACATAGGTTTTTCCAAAAAATATCAGCTATAGATTTTTTTTTGTATTTTTTGTAACTTTTTTATATGCCTAATAAACCATTAAAACTAAATTTACTTGAATTCTTTAGCAAAAAAATTCATGCGACTTTAAGGGTTAATATTCTGCATTTTAATACTAACGAAATACATCATGAAAATGAAATGGTATATCTTGAGAAAGAAAAAAACTCGTAGCGAAGCAAACTAAATTGGATTGGAAAGGAGAAGAGTTGTACTAAAGAATGACCATCAAAAATCTACTTCAAAGATCTTGAAAAACAATGTTTTTAGCGCTTTGAGATTGGTATATCTTCCAATTCTGACATGCTAGCAATTCTGTTGCCGGATTTAGATTAATCGTCAACATTTCTACAGAAAAAGATGTATCACAACCATCACTACATAGTATAAAACAAAGTCGCTGTCGCTGTCTGTCCTTCCCTATGTATGCTTGAATCTTTAAAACTACGCAACGGATTTTGAAGCGGTTTTTTTTTATAGATAGAGTGATTCAAGAGGAAGGTTTTGAGCTTTATTATTACCTGCATGCCAAACTTCATTGTTTATTGTACTTACCCGTCTTCCTTGAGTTTGTAGAAGATGAACGGCATGGAGTCCAGGGTTCCGTTACTCTTCGTCCGCTTCCTAACATCTGGCAGCTCAAGCTCATTCTTTCCCGTCAACATCGGGAACAGGGCGGCTGGAGTGCCATCACCAACTATATTATATCTGAAATAAAAATGATGCCTAAATTACATACCATCACGCTAGGGGCTCGTGGCTGAGTAATAGCTAAGGTGATTAACTGATATGCCAAGTTAAGCTGCGCTCGTTTTTGTCAGTGTGTGGATGGGTGACCATTCTTAGCACATCGAGACCCTTCCGTGTCTCAGAGAGCACGTAAAACCGTCGCTCCCGGTTGTCATACGAACATATAAGATATACCCCTCCGGATATCGGTATTGCCCAGGAATTGGGTTTCGGAGGTCTGATGGCAGTCACTTCGTGTAAAATATTGGTATTCAGCCACATCTGGTTAGACTGGAAGCCGACCCCAACATAGTTGGGAAAAGACTCTCAGGAGGATGACCTACCATCACGCCTGTATTCCCCGAAGGATTCGGCAGTAGTGTACTTATGTACACTCACGATAAGCGGGTATATTTAGGTCACATGTGATAGAGAGGGCCTATTGCCATTAACCGCTCCGAGCTGCTACTGAGAATTTTATAAAAAAACTCGATCCTAGAACTTCTAGCGTACCAGTCGCACTTAGAACCACTAGACTAATGGTACAGGCGTGATATTAGAAAAAAAAACAATTACCCATTCAGTATAGTTCCTCTTATATGTTTTTTGAGGTAATCGTAACTTTTAGGCATCCTTCGTATGAATCCGTTCTTCGACGTGGAATCAAACCCGAAGATGAGGACATTGATGGTGTCCTCTCTTTGTGGTGGAACTGGCTTCCGCTCCACGGACGTGCGGAAGCCTAACGAGTAGCCAATCCATCTCGTCATCAATATGCTGTAACCAAAATATAATTATTATACCCAGTGGTCGGCTTGGTAGTGCTATTTAGGATGAATGACCTCAAATGTATATGTTAACATGGACACACCCCGGGATCCCGGGATTATAAAATTATCGAGTTTAGTCGAGCCGCGGGAAAAACCTATTATTTTATTGATTTGCGATTATTAATCTATAATAATATTATAAAGAGGTAACGTTTTTGAGTTTGTGAGGTTCTAGGGGATAATCTCTGGATCTACTGAACCGATATTGAAAATTATTTTTGTCTTAGATAGTCCACTTATCGAGAAAGATTAATCTAAACTGGCTATGTATTGTAAGTACAGTTAAAAAAAATGTGACACTTTTAAGGTGATGATTTATAGGTAAATTATGTCGGTAATATTTGATATTCGATCATCGTGATCGTGAATCTTTAAAATCCCGGGATTTTGGCAGGGTAAAAGTTTGGCAGGGTAGGTAAACGATCAGCCTTAAGAGTCCGGCGGACCGAATTTTTCTTACAAACGTAATACCGATATAAATCGTAACTCCAAACACAATTTAATCAAATTCTGTTATTATTCGAAATCTGATACCGTTAATCTAGGTTCCTACTCCACCATTTTGTCCAAAATACTTCACTGGAAATAAATGTAAGCGAATGCAATTTTTGATAACTTTACCAAGTGATTTTTAATGATTTTCCGATCTTTTATTTCCAGTAAAGTAGTAGTAATCGAAAGTTGACCATAGGAACCTAGATTAACGGTATCTAAATCTGAATAATAACATAATTTGATAGAATATTGACTGGATTACGATTTATTTCGGTATTACGTTTTTGTGGGCAATTCAAGCTCCGCCGGACCCTTAAAACTAAGATTTGTATTAACATTATGGAATGCTATTAAGTATTGAGTGAGTAGATCTAATAAACTACAATAGTAGGTGTGCAGTACATTGTTTTTTTTTGTATTTGTTTACATGATTGTCTGTTTACATGACTGTTAAGTATAAATGTAAACAAATATATTTACACACACCCAAATCTGCCAAATCTCTTGACTAAACTCAGAGCGTACCTGAAAAAATAGTAGCTACTTCTAATGGTGCTCGTAATACAATTATAACATTATATAACCACCATATAACATTTGTTTGGTTATATAACCAGATATAACACAGCAAAATACTATAAAATACGTGTTGCTATTTGGGTTAACTCTGTTGATAAATTTTTGCTGAGATACAGAGAATCGATATTAAAACGATCGATATAAAAAATCGATAAATAAACAGTATTTTAAATTATTTATTAATTCTATTCGATCCTTGTTTAACAGTTTTTGCTTCTTCAACGTCGTAATATTATTATTACTAAATTATTTCTTCTATAGCAACAACAGGAAAGCAATGATTTTACCTTTCGTATGTTCTTTACTGGGCCGGACAGATTAATATCTGAAATTACCTTATCGATTATAAGGAAATTTCAGATATAACTCTCACTAATTCATGGCTTCACAAGATATTATTAATATATTTTTTAAATATGTTATTTCGGATTTAATATCGATTGTAATATCTCAGCTATTAGGACTGAAGAATTTTTTATTATTCTTGTATAACAAGGATCGGGAAATACAGTCTGTTAACTACCGAGTTATGTTCTCATAGCATGGTGTAATAAGACACATCGTGACTTTGTGCGAACCTTTAAAAGCTCGATTATTTAGAGTCCAAGTGGCCGTGAAATCCTGGACAACGGCTGCCGCGCTACGAGCCACTCTCGATCGGTTTTACGAACGCGGCAAAAACGAGGGATCACACAAATAACAAACAATAGATTATGGTCGAGCTATCCAATGACTGATGCATGCGTGCCGTCAGATGGGACTGGTCTACTTAAAGCTGCAATGGCTCATTCTTCTAAAGGCCATATCAGACATTGTCTTACATTGGAACTCACATATTTGCTACTAAGTATTATGTCTGGACTTTAAAAGAGACCATGATTATCTGAGTTTGTTTCGGTGTTTCTTCTCAGAGGTCGTCAGTTAGGAAATGCCGGTGTCATGTAGTTTAAAAAAAATGACTTCTAAAAGTGTCCTTAAAAGATCTATTTACAGAAATAAATATAATTTATCATTTATCATTTAAAGCGGACGTATTGATCAGGGACAGAAACGATTGCCGCGCTAACAAAAATCAAGTCGAAATAAAATTGCGCGGCAAATTAACTGCTGCGTACTTTCAAATACAAACTAATCTATACCTATAATAAAATTGTAACAGTAACTGTACATTAAAGATATTAAAGAAAAACGAATATGGGGATCTTTATTAGAGCAACAGAAGCCAAAATAAATTTTTTTAGATTTTTTTTCTGTCTGTTCGCGCATCACGCAAAAACTACTGAATGGAACTGAATGCAGTTTTCACCGATGTGTTGCTAGAGGTCTAACTTAAAATCTGATGCATGCTTCATCTTCATACGCCGCCTAGAATCGGACTTATAGTATGTTAATCTTTTTGGGACGTGAGTGAAACTGCCGGCAACAGCAGCTAGTAATTAAATAATTTCTTACCTCTTGTCCCGTGTCCCGGTACATTTTATTTTGACGTGATCACTTTTATCGAGTATATAAGGCTTACCGCCCTTCACCACAGTGGGTGGTCCCAGGTAGTACTTATAATCGCTCTCGTGTATGATGTCTTGGTAGCTACATTCTATTTCTTTGGTCGTTGATAATATTGCATCCACTACTCGACACTCACTGTGCTGTAAAAATACAATGCAATTGTTAAATAACGGTTTTCTTTTAAATAAAACGGATTTTGTCGCGTTGTATTGATATTATTTAATTTAATCCACGACGTTTCGGATGCTTTACAGCATCAATGGTCACGGGTTGACAAGGGTTTTCTTTACTCAGAAACAGTATAGGCAGAGATGGCCTCATTGGTCTATTGGTCGTAAGCGCAGTTAAGTGTTCTTTTTATGACTTCATTTTTTTTAATGCCTAAGAATGCAGGGGACGGACAGGGACAGGGTAATTTTCAGGTCTTTAGGTTTAGTTTACAGGTTTCTTTGTTTATAGTATAATTTCAAACTAACAACACTGGCGTCATAAGTAAAAACTGTCAAGAAACAAAAGACACAACATAGTAGATAAACACCTCTTAATAATGAATGAAACCGACTTTATTAAGCTCTTTCTTCAAAAGACCATTTCAGATATCGAATTGCATTGTAATTCACATATTTTCTACTACTTTGTCTGGACTTTAAAAGAAACCATGATTGTTTGTGTAAAAGTGTTTTAAAAAGATCTGTTTACAGAAAAAATATAATTTATCATTTAACAATGTTGTACTGTACTTACATAGCACTTCACCCAATCTTGACCTATGCAGAAGACTCTTGGCAGTTTCTTGTCGAACTGCGTGACTTCTTTAGCGAAGGGGTCCAAGTGGGGTATCTCACAGCCGCTCCCCTTGTCTTCTTTCAGGGCCTCTTGCAGTCTATTCTCTATAAACCTGACAGATATCCTCATACATATATAAGTGGACTTTAAATTTATCAGTTAGCATTGGTAACTTTGAATACTTTACAGTTCATTTGGGTAACTATGAATTAATTACAGTTAAAGACATATTATAAATAAATAAATAAATATTATACAAGTGGACTTTGAATTTATCAGAGTTAACTTTGGTAACTTTTAATTCTTTACAGTTAATTTGGGTAATTTGATTGACTGAATTCATAACAGTTGAGTAGCTAATATTGATTTCTTAATAAATTGGGTAAAATTAAATACCTACATTAAAAATTATTTGGGTAATATTGAATTCATTACAATAAATTTTGGTGAATTTGAATTCATTTTTGTCAACTCGGGTAACTGCATAAGGGGCCATAACGTATATTAAAAAAATGTGCTATAAGTTTGAATCCTTTATTGGTCTGTCTGTTTGTTTGCGGTAAGTATAATGAATTATAAATGGCAGTATTATCTTTGAGAGAAATTAGTTCAGATGTCTTAAAATTGTTAGTTAAATACAAATGTTATATTTGGGGTTGTTAATTTTTATTTATTCACACAAGTGAGACTACGAACATAGATTGTGGTGCAAATAAAGTTACTATTATGCAATTATTATTAATGCGTGTAAAAGTTACTTCACTTTTCCGATAACACATACCAAGAAACTATCGTTTTAAGTGTTATTGTAAGATAATTTATTGGTTAATATAAAGATTAGTTTAAGAATAAGAATGCCGGCGTCAAGCACTTGAAGGCTTCATTTGACAAGGTGTATTCAAATGGTAATTTTAAACTCGCGTTAACAACTTAAGTCACGCGCTTGTCAAAAACATAACCTTAACATAATTTGCTGTCAGTAATATAGAATAAAGAAGCCTCAGAAACTGTAGCGTTCATCCAAAAACTAGATTGAGTTTACCTACAGAAACAAAATGTCCATCGAAATCGATATATCGACAAAATTAAGCATAAAAGGCAATAATTAAGGCTTTTCTTACAAAATAAAGAATCTATTTTACCATTTCTTTTACAGGTAAAAATCGCTGATAAGCAGTTTGCTATTACTACTGTTAGGACGCTAATTACATATGACATTATAAATTTATAACACAACACATGAGGAGACTTCACAATTATGCATTTAAAAAAACATTGTTTTTTCATATATATTGAGAAAAACTCAAAACACAAAACTTACTCAATTGTTATCATTATCATAAAATATAAATAAACATGTTTTCAAGAATCATCGACTATTTAGAATAATTCTCTAAAAAGGTTTCTAAATTTAGTAAATACTTTTTTTATTGGAACTCAAATAAAATTATATTTTTCTGTTAATATCCCATTTTATGCTATGTATAAACATTGAAAAACAATTGACAAAATCAGGCATTATTTGATTAATGAAAGCTGTTTACGGTTAAATCATATTCGTGACATACAATATATTAATTAAGAAAACCCTGTCTGATCCGTGAAGGTATTATTAGGTATCGTGATGTATTTATTACATTTCACAGAGTGAGGAAAAATGGCAAATGAATAAATGGTAATACAGTGGCAATTTTCATTGGTGGCCAAACCAAGAACCTTTTACTAAAGATTCTTGGGCCAAACCTACCGATGCTGGCTGGTGTATTCACATTTTAAAAATATGCTCGATTTGGTGAAATTGCTGTAATTTGGGTATGTCAATCCTGCATTTTAAACTTCATTAAGATTTCTACTTTCATAAATATTTAACGTTTCTTATTTTATTTGGTAATATGATTAGGAGACCTATGTACCTCTTTTGGGTTAGACAAGGTTATTATAACATAGTGTATATTTGTTATAAACAATTATACTGATGTTTAAAAAAAATACTGTATGTATTGTGAAGTATAAATATTAGTTCTAGTAAAAAAAGCATTATCAATGGTTAGTTTTCAAAATAATAGACAAAAAGCCCCAAAACCGTCCAGCAACATGCACCATGCAAACTTCAAAACTGTCATGCAAGTTTACTTACTACGGCTACTTACTCAAACACAGAGTTTCTGAAAAGATAAAAATAAGTAAGAAAAAAACGGATGCTCAGTACAGTCCAAAAATAGGGCATAGCAAATCGTACAGCAAGGGCGGATTCAGCATTGGAGTCAAGGGGATCACAGGTTATAATAAAACAATATTGGTAAACCTATACCCGAGTGGCTTTATCAGCTCCAAATCTTCTATATTATAAATAAAAATCATTTAAAAAAAGAATCAGTCCGATTGGTCGAGCTGTTCTCAAGTAATGATTTTTCATACATTGAAAATACATTTTTCATCATTTGATATTTGAGAACAGCTAGAGCGATTTTATTGTTTGATTTTATTGTATTCATTATTGTTGTATGAAAGATATTTTTTTTAAAAACAAACGCAAGAGTCCGAAATTTGGATAAGAAATTTTCCACGCGAAGCTGCGCAAGGGCCGCTAGTTTACAATTAAATCAAGTTAAAACAGAAAAAATAACGAATCAGTTCATTAAGTTGTAGCTTTTTGAATAAAAACAGAGAATAGTCTGAAATGATAGTCCAAGAACGTGTAACTAACACTTTTGGTTGTTTAGCTTGGCGATGAGTGAAACATGAGGAACCGCTAAGACTAGTTTTTAGCAGCTAATCCTCCAAGATATTCATTTAAATGAATAAAAAAAAATACTTAAAAATGACTGTTGTATCAAAATTTGTTGTGTGTTCGGATGTTCTTGTGTTATATTGATATTATTTTGAACTCTATTCCTTTTTACCAGCTGACAAGATATACTGGCCACTAGTAATGCTTCATTCACGTTAATAGAGAACTTTGAGTGCGACAGTTAGACAGAGGATAGCGAATAAATGTAGCATGCTTTACATGCTTATACTCGTACATTAGTGGAAGAATATTTCGTTGTACAGTCAGCGTCAAAAAGTTCGTTACAACCAAAATGGCCAAAAAGTTTGCAACACGACCTTATTCCATATATAACAAAGACGTGTTGCGAACTATTTGGCCACTTTGGTTGTCAATTTGGTTGTTGTCAAATGATTACATTATTGGCAAATTTTATACTTAAATTCTATAAATAATGCAATTGAATTAATGTTAAAAGGATTTTATGTAAATGTGAGTACGATGTAGGCTAGATATACTACGTCTTTTAAGTTTTAATTGTCTGGTGGGTTCTAGATTTTTTATGTGGCGTGGCGTGTGACGGATTGTTGAGCTCCCTTTATTATGGTCGAGCTACACAATGTCTGATGCATGCGTGCCGTCGGATGGGACTGGTCTACTCAAAGCCGCTATGGATCTTTCTTCAAAAGGCCATTTCAAATACTGCCCTGCATTGTATAACTCACAAATTCTTATACTATTATGTCTGGACTTCAAAAGAGACCATGATCCTCTGAGTTTGTTTCGGTGTTTCTTCTCAGAGGTCGTCAGCTAGGAAATGCCGACACCATCTAGTACTTAAAAAAAAGACATATAAAAGTATCCTTGAGAGATCTATTTACAGAAATAAATAAATATCAAATATCATATCAATATCACGAACTACGCTACTACGCGACGCTGACTGTATAATGCATCTTACGGCACAACAACACATAAATTAACTCAAGAAAAAGTAGGTAAGTTCGTAGAATAAAATAAGTTTCATTACAGAAGTGCAAAAATTATAACACGCCAAAAACGCATCTTCATGCTATAAAAAAATGCATTTCAATTACAGATTACAATTGAATAACAATGTGCTGTATACCTCTGTCTTGTTGAGGAATGCCGAAGCACATGTTTAATTTCCCGCTATTATATACTTTGGGTAATAAATACTCTAAAGTTACCCTTTCCGAACGACCGCGAAGGTAAAGTCACACAAAAAATGTTATTGTACAAAAATATCCAGTTTTAAGAAAAATAATGATGGAATATGAAACGATTTACGACCACAACAGTCTTGCATTGAATTGTTATCGTAAAATTATCAGCCATCTTGCGTACCCGGGTGAATATTCGAACATTATTTAACAAATCATTCTTATCATCATAGTAGTTCTTTCTTTCATAGTTCAGATTTTTTTATTCTTGTCTTATTGCTTGACAGCAGTGGTGTAGTTTAAGTTTTCCTTATCATAATTATAGTTTTAATTATCTGCATTTTTAACTTTGGGATGAGGGTAATGAAACGTTCAATTTTTTTTTTTCAATATTGACCCATTCATGGCTGTAGCCATGGCGAATATTTGAAAAAAAATGTAAATAAAAAATAGTAAACATAGTATAAAAATTGTAAAAATAAAAAATAGTAATGTAACTTGATGTGTGTTCCAGTCATCGCGTGGTATTTATTTGTTTATCACTGGTTATGACTGATTATTGATTTAAGTATTAATTAATTCATAAATAAGTAATTATTTTTGATGCTTATTGGAGAGATAAAGTAAATCAAAATATAGTCTTTTGTTGAAACCATAAATAAATGTTTCAAACAATACAACACTATTTCTGTTCGTGCGATTATTATACAGTCAACAGCATTATCATGGTACCCAGAACTGTCATATTTCTTCAATTGTTTTTCAATTCAATCTCCAAATAATAGAGTTTATTACCCATTGGGGAAATTTGATGATTTGTAGTAACTTGATGTGCTGTTGACTACCTATCATAGCAATTTTTTATTCGCAAATGTATTTAATTTTAAGTCAATAATTGAAATTCTATGATTTTATTTTATTCTATTAATTCGTACGTGAATAATAAAGGTTTTTTTTTCTTTTTATTCATAAGTGAATAGGAAACTTTATTAGTTAATTTTATTTGATTTCGTTATATTCATTCGAAAATAAATAAAAAAAGTTCTATATGTTTTGTATAGGTATATACATATATTTTTAAACTTTGGTACTGTTTGTTATTATAACCACACACACATTGTTAGGTTTAACTGGTGTACTTAAATAATTCTTGGTTAGACACACCGCACGACATTAATCTTACCGAGATACTATTATTTTTAATTTTGTATTGTAAGTATCTTTTATGGTGACAATTTCCAGATTATATTCAGATTCCAAACTGCAAGTTAAATGATTATCTTAGTCAGTAAGAGGGGCTTGTGGTTAAGTAATAAAACTAAGCTGAACAAGCCATCTGCAAGTCAGTTCGTGTCTTGGAGAACACGTAAACCCGTCCATCCCAATAGGGAATATGCATGTATATTTTATATTTATATATTCTTTTTTTATATTTTTAATCAATAGTTTACATTAATAAAGCACCGTAAAAAATATTTCTTTGACAGCAATATTCATATTTAATAAAAAAAAAATCAAAACTGCAATCAGATACGGGAGATTTAAACGCCGCCATATTGGCCGCGTGTACTGTGACGTCAGTTTCCGCAAAAACTGTCACTGTTTTATCGTTTTTTAAATTTATTGATCGTTTTTAAAAAATTATAGACATCATTCTTTAGCAATAAAGATTACAAATAAAAATATTTTACACAAATTTGAACTAGAGCATATTCCAAATGATCATACGAACACCTTTGACAAAGAACATTCCTTCTCTCTTCGCACAACGCCTCGCATTTGCGAATTGTTTTTGCTCTTTAATATTTAAAAAACAGTGATAGCTTAGTGATATATACCATTGGACTGCCAAGTCAAACGTCTGGAGTTCGAATCCAAGGCCTTGGCAGTCCAACGATCACAATACTAAACTATCAAATCTAGCCAAATAACATAGCTCCGTGCTATGTTGTGTTCCTAGTTCCTAACAGTGAGCAAGGTCGCCAGCTCCGCGAGGAAGCGTTGTGTTGGCAGATAAGCATCACGTTATTGCTTACATTAACGACATACAACTTACAATACACTTTGCGCGATTGCTACGCTAGGGGTCCTGGGTTCGATCCCTAGGTCAAGCAAAGTGTTATTGGGTTTTTCTATGAAATTCTCAGTAGCAGCTCGGAGTCTGGATTGGTGTACATTAGCACGCCTCTGCCTAACCTTTCGGGGAATACAGGCGTGATGGTATGTTATGTTGATTAAAAATATAATTGATTGCAATGATTGGTTATTGAATGCCCAACACTACTTGCGGCTAACTTCGGACGCTCAGTTATTTCGACCATATTGTATTTACTATGAGTTCAAAACCACGCAGTTTACATTAATTAATTATCGAGGGGCGTGCTTATTTACCCCCTCATTCATAAAAATATAAAACCTTATAAACCTCTTATAGCTATAATATATTTTGTGGCTGGGAAAAGAAGACAAAACATATCCTAACTAATAAGTTTGTGAGTATGGATGTATCGATGTTTGTTACTCTTTCACGCCAAAACGGCTGAACGGATCTCGATGAAATTTGGTACTTTTTATCCAGGTCGGATCCAATTCTGAAGTTCACGCGGACGAATTCGCGGACAGAAGCTAGTTATATTATAGCTATAAGTGATTTATTAGACGTATGAATAAGACCATTAAACTTTAAGACCTATATTATAATTAATATAACATAACATACCATCACGCCTGTATCCCCCGAAGGGTTAGGCAGAGGTGTACTTAATGTACACCCACAGTTCGCCGGTATGTTTTTAGGTCCCATTTTATAGGGGGCAAGCCTATAGCCATTAACCGGGCACAAATCCAGACTCCGAGCTGCTACTGAGAATTTCATAGAAAAACCCAATAACACTTTGCTCGACTTGGGGATCGAACCCAGGACCTCTAGTGTAGCAGTTTCACTTGGGACCACTAGACTAATAAGGCAGTCATATATTATAATTAAAAAAGCACAAACAAAATATACCCTTACCTGTTATTCAAATCTACTTTTTTAATTTTTGTCGTATTAACCAAAACCAAGCTGCTTGTACTACTACGGACAGTGTGCGGAGCAGTTCTAGACAGAGACAGTGCACATAAAAAAACACAGAAAAGAAAGAGAGAGAAAATGCATGCAACATTGTTACAATAGAACCCTCGAGTATGAATATGACAAGCTATGACTAATCTTTACGTATTGTTTGTTATGTTGATTTTAATGCTTCTTATTTTAGTCTCGACTGATGGGAAAAACAACCTGGTTCTAAGATTTTAGTGGTCTTATACAGTGAATGTAGTGAGATTACTACTTAGCCAGGTGGATCATTCGATTTTACCACCAAGATACACTTTATTTATTACAATATGTAGGTACCATATATAAATTGAGAAAGGCTTGCTTTTGCAATACAAGACCTCAAGTGACTTATAAGTTGGTTATAGGAAACATTACCAACGCCATCTAGTATTAAACATCTGAAATATTGTCTTGCTTATTTTTTAAAAACGTTGCCCTACACTAGGATTTTCTCGTGTATCGTGGGTGCATTTACAAACACAAATAAATAACATACCAAACTACCTGTAGATCATACAAATATTTTTCCAAGCCGATCACTAAGCGCCACCGACAATCGTGTCGTTTAAAAGATCAATTTACAGTAATAACTATTATATTTACATATTTTTATTGTTTATTAAAATTTGATCTGCGACACACACGTGTAAGAAAGTCACCTGTCAAAATGCTATATCTATGTTTTATCTTTATGTATACATTCACGGACCGAGCCTTGTCATATTCATACTCTTAAGAATAATAAAAAATACAAATATTGTAAGCATAGAGTTCAGAAAAACAAATAGGTAAATCAATCTAAGATACGTTATTGGTTCTAGATGTTATTAATCTTGGCGGGGACACTGCCGTGCCACCAGTTTGTTAATCAAGCGGTATTTTTCAAGCGTATTAAACCTGACAATATGCAACACCCTAATGTAAATTTGTAAAACAACCCATTCGTTTTTTTTATACATATTTAAGTTTGCAAATGTTTAGTTTAATGCGACATCATTTATTTTATCATTAACTTAACTTATTTCAACTATTATAGTCTGGAATAGCGCATAGGCTACTTTTTATCCAGGTCGGATCCAATTCTGAAGTTCACGCGGACAGAAGCTAGTTATAGCTATAAGAGATTTATTAGACGTATGAATAAGACCATTAAACTTTAAGACCTATAATATAATTAAAAAAGCACAAACAAAATATACCCTTACCTGTTATTCAAATCTACTTTTTTAATTTTTGTCGTATTAACCAAAACCAAGCTGCTTGTACTACTACGGACAGTGTGCGGAGCAGTTCTAGACAGAGACAGTGCACATAAAAAAACACAGAAAAGAAAGAGAGAGAAAATGCATGCAACATTGTTACAATAGAACCCTCGAGTATGAATATGACAAGCTATGACTAATCTTTACGTATTGTTTGTTATGTTGATTTTAATGCTTCTTATTTTAGTCTCGACTGATGGGAAAAACAACCCGGTTCTAAGATTTTAGTGGTCTTATACAGAGAATGTAGTGAGATTACTACTTAGCCAGGTGGATCATTCGATTTTACCAAGATACACTTTATATATTACAATACGTACGTACCATATCTTTTATAAATTGAGAAAGGCTTGCTTTTGCGATAAAAGACCTCAAGTGATTTATAAGTTGGTTTTAGGAAACATTACCAACGCCATCTAGTATTAAACATCTGAAATATTGTCTTGCTTCTTTTTAAAAAACGTTGCCCTACACTAGGATTTTCTCATGTATCGTGGGTGTATTTACAAACACAAATTAATAACATACGGAACTACCTGTAGATCATACAAATATTTTTCCAAGCCGATCACTAAGCGCCTCCGACAATCGTGTCGTTTAAAAGATCAATTTACAGTAATAACTATTATATTTACATATTTTTATTGTTTATTAAAATTTGATCTGCGACACACACGTGTAAGAAAGTTACCTGTCAAAATGCTATATCTATGTTTTATCTTTATGTATACATTCACGGACCGAGCCTTGTCATATTCATACTCTTAAGAATAATAAAAAATACAAATATTGTAAGCATAGAGATCAGAAAAACAAATAGGTAAATCAATCTAAGATACGTTATTGGTTCTAGATGTTATTAATCTTGGCGGGGACACTGCCGTGCCACCAGGTTGTTTTCCAAGCGTATTAAACCTGACAATATGCAACACCCTAATGTAAATTTGTAAAACAACCCATTCGTTTTTTTTATACATATTTAAGTTCGCAAATGTTTGGTTTAATGCGACATAATTTATTTATTTAATCGGTCGTTTTAGGTCGAACCCAGTTCTGAAGTTCACGCAGACGAAATCGCGGGCAGAAGCTAGTAAATGATATCGAATTAAAACCGACGCAGACGTGCAATGTAAGAATGCATACGCACACATCTAAAGAATAAAGGTGACTATTAATGACCTAATTATAAGTTTCTTTTTTTTATTGGACCAGCTGATGCAGAGGACTCATATTTTTTAAAATTTAGGAGCAAGCACGAGTCAACTGGTTTTTTAATAAAAAATATTATTATAGTCATTGAATTGTGATTTCATTTGTTTCTTTTTATAATATCAGCTGATAAACAACTAATGTCAACGCCCCGCATCAGCTGGTCGTCTCGATTCTTCTACGTTAATCGAAGCTCAAGCTCAACCAACGCCTAATACTAAGAAACATAAAAGTTGAGTACAATACAATTAAAAGGAAATAGACACTACATAATCAATTTTTTTTATTAAGGCTGTAGGCTAACAATGCAACCATTAATTACACGTGTAAGAAAGTTACCTGTCAAAATGCTATATCTATGTTTTATCTTTATGTATACATTCACGGACCGAGCCTTGTCATATTCATACTCTTAAGAATAATAAAAAATACAAATATTGTAAGCATAGAGATCAGAAAAACAAATAGGTAAATCAATCTAAGATACGTTATTGGTTCTAGATGTTATTAATCTTGGCGGGGACACTGCCGTGCCACCAGGTTGTTTTCCAAGCGTATTAAACCTGACAATATGCAACACCCTAATGTAAATTTGTAAAACAACCCATTCGTTTTTTTTATACATATTTAAGTTCGCAAATGTTTGGTTTAATGCGACATAATTTATTTATTTAATCGGTCGTTTTAGGTCGAACCCAGTTCTGAAGTTCACGCAGACGAAATCGCGGGCAGAAGCTAGTAAATGATATCGAATTAAAACCGACGCAGACGTGCAATGTAAGAATGCATACGCACACATCTAAAGAATAAAGGTGACTATTAATGACCTAATTATAAGTTTCTTTTTTTTATTGGACCAGCTGATGCAGAGGACTCATATTTTTTTAAATTTAGGAGCAAGCACGAGTCAACTGGTTTTTTAATAAAAAATATTATTATAGTCATTGAATTGTGATTTCATTTGTTTCTTTTTATAATATCAGCTGATAAACAACTAATGTCAACGCCCCGCATCAGCTGGTCGTCTCGATTCTTCTACGTTAATCGAAGCTCAAGCTCAACCAACGCCTAATACTAAGAAACTTTAAACCATAAAAGTTGAGTACAATACAATTAAATGAAATAGACGCTACATAATCATTTTTTTTTATTAAGACTGTAGGCTAACAATGCAACCATTAATTACACATAAATTATTGTCCTTCATTAGCAGGCAACAATAATATTGTAATGCGTAAGACATAAAATAAGAAAAAGTCAACGAAATCTATTTTGGGCAGGCGCCAAAATTATATCGTATAAATATATTACGGAAAAAATATGTTGGTTACAGTAGGTATGTTAAGAAGCTTAAGTCGAATTTCCTGATCAAAATGGAATGAAACATTTTGATCAGAAACATGTCTGGTAGTGGAAAGCTCTCGCATGCATGATTCTGAATGTGTGAGGTTCATTATAAATTAATGATCCTATCCATATTGATACTACTATCAATATTTTTAATGACTAAATTTTCCTAAGACAATTTTGACAGCACGGGCTTTATATACACCAAATTGAGGATATCATCGATTCATGAATTTGACCGAAAATAAATAAAAAATAAGAACGGCCGGAGAGTAATACTCGCGAACGATTTTTTCTTTAAAAAAAGATTAACTTTAGATATTGATTAGCATGCATACACACACACTGCAATCAAAGCAGTATAGTAAATACAAAAAAAAATCTTACCTTCTCGTTATATCTAGATTTGGTTCCGAATGTAGGCTGTCATTTAAACTTATATAGTATATGATACAAATTATAGTTATCGAAAATATAATAAACTGATTTCGCCGTGAACGGTACCATCGCTTCACCATATTTGACATCTGAAAATAAAGAAAAAATATTAATTAGTACAAATTTAAGTTATTAATCCATTTTGCAAATAGGAATGATACGTGTACGATACTAACAGAGAGAGAGAGAGAGAGAGAGAGAGATGAGCAGAAAAATAAGAGAAGAGAGATAAAAAACAGATGTGCTATTCCATTCTATCCGAAATATAAAAAAACATCTAATTACATTTTAAACAGATCTACACTTGATTTAAAATATTAGAATTTCACAGCAATATACGAATTCAACCTTAAAAATTCCACAGTAACCTACATTGCAAACCATAAAACACCGCTGGCAGGTGCACGGCCCTTTTAGGAACTTGGCGCGGTGCACTGCCGCGTGTCTACGAGATGATTTTTAATTTGTTGGCAGATCTTTATATATCATGTATCCTATCACATATGAAAAACATAAAATGATTTTAATTAATCTATCAGCGTCAGCACTACGTCTATATTTTTATTCAATTAGTATTATTATAACGATGATAAAAAGAAATTATGGATCATCAGCCGGCTTAGTAGTCGTTTCGCACGAATTTTTGTTCGCACGAATCGTGCAAAACGACACTTTTCAAAACTGATTGTGCAGTAGGTGGCGTTTGTGACTTATACCAACTAAAAACAGCACTTGCCTTCCTATGCCCTTTAGCTGACCAATGGATTCTTGCCATTTGCAACGCCCGGACGGAACTCCTAGTGAAATTGCAATGGAATTTCGTTGAGCTAATAATTATTTTTAAATTTTATTCTGTAATCGCTTAAGCAGCACAAATACAGTGTGTTGAGAGACTTATAACATTAGGTAAATACTTTATATTATAGAGATTGCAGGAATATAAAATAATAATAAAAAATAAAATTGGCTAAACTGTGTTATAAACTTACTTATAATGCCACATTATTGTGTGTATAGTGTGCATTTTTTTTAATCGCGAGCTTTCTTTACTTAGGTTGTGCTTAGGTACTAATACTGTAAATGCGAAAGTAACTCTGTCTGTCTGTGTTACCTTTTTATGCCTAAACCGCACAACCGATTTTGATAAATTTTGGAATGGACATAGGATGGACCTTGGAGAACGACATGTGCTAACTTTGTATCGAAAAGTCTATTCAGATTAGAAATGGGCTTATGCCAGGGCATTTATTTTTTTCGCCCAAAATGCCTGGGCAGAACCCCATCTATAATTGAGATACGAGTGAAACCGCGTACAACTGCTAGCTGCTCTATACATCTGTTTTTTTTACGGATACATAGATAATATAACTGACACCCATATCACGCCCCTTCTCCGCTCTCTCCCCTGGCGGTTATCGATCTATGAGCATTTGCCACACTATAAAAAAGGGTTTAAGTTTCAACCTGTATAATACAATAAATAATAAATATGTTTTCGTTATCGATAAGGTCAGTGGCAGTAAAAACATTCGCTCGTAAACACATGACATTTTATATTTCATTATTATTTAGCACTGCGATATGAATGCCCCAAATGGTTACTTGCAGCGGGTGGAATATAAATAAACATATATACCTACACTTACGCCTTTTTCCCATAGGAGTAGGCAGAAACAACAGAACGCCACGTGCTACGACTCTTGCATATATTTCTTTTGCTTCGTCCACATTCATACATCTTGTCATACATACGCGCCGGTTGCAAGTACTACGCACCTGACCTTTTTGAAGACCCTCACCGTTTTAGTTACGTCTTTTTAGAGCCTCCCCTCCATCTTGCCCATATTGATTGTTAAACTATATTAGCCTAGTTGTGTGAACATTGGACTGCTGAGTCAAAGGTCTTGAGTTGGAAACCAAGGCATGCACTTCTTGACATTTCGGAGTCATGTGTCTGCCAACTCGCACTAGGCCAGCGTGGTGGACTACAGCCTAATCCCTCTCATTCTGAGTGGAGACTCTTGCCCAGCAGTGAGACAATATAATGGGTTGCTGATATGTGATTGTTATATATCTTCTTCACTACAATATGTAACAGAAATGTCGTAATGACGTTATCATATCATGGTTGTGTGTATCCGTTCCTATAATATAATAGGACACTACTATCATAGCGATAAAACAATGTATTAAAGTATGTCCTGTTTTTAAATATTTGGACCCTTACTATAATTTTACTAATCAATACACTAAAAATGTAAATGTTCGTTTGTACAAAATGTAAAATCTCCAAAAGGCCTCACGAATCGCCTTGAAATGTTTACGCGTGTTTACGGTGACACCTACTTTTAAAAGAAATCTAGATATCTACGAGAGTCCTTATGTCTACTAGTGCCTACTCTCGCTTAATACAGCGCTCTGTACGTCTACTGAAGTACTTACTGCAGTTGGGAATTAAACAATTAAAATTTCAATCAATTAATCTATTGCAATTGAATTAATTTAAATTGCAATTATGTACATTAATTTGGTTGCAATTAATTTAATGATTAATAATTACAATTGATTAATTGATAGAAATATTAATTGATTAGTGCCCAATACTGTGGTGTGTACTGCAACTAACAACACCTTACAGAATGGTCAAAATAACTGTACGAGTCTGAAGTTAGCCATTCCGAACAGCCACACAAGTAAAATCACATTATAAGTGTTTTTGCGCAAAAAATATCGAAATTAGTAAGGACATTATTCACGAACATTTACGACCCTAATTGGTATCTAATCTAATTGGTGGACACCGAGTTTTGTATACCATCACGCCTGTATTCTCCGAAAGAATATGCAGAAGTATAGTAACACTTATGTACACCCACAGTTCGCCGGTATGTTTAGGACTCATGTAATTGACATTAACTGGGAAGAAAATCTGAGAATTTCATAGAAAATCCCAATAACACTACTCTTCCTGAGAATCCCATTTAAGACCTGTAGCATAGCAGTCGGGGCTTAGGACCACTGAAATAATGAGGCAGTTATCTTATATGTATAGTTTCCCAACTACTGCAAAACCAATTCCGGACAACTTCAGACGCGCACAATAAGGCTACCAACCACTACTAAGTCTACGACGACTCGAATCTTTCATTACAAGCGGTAATAAATGGTAGAAATACCATAATACAGAAGAAAATGCAACATTTTCTCGGGGTCACTTTGGAGACATATCGGAAATGTCGGTATTGAGGGGCACTCGGCTGAGTTGAACGGAAACCGAACCGACTCCAAAACTTAATGTTTGCTGTGAAAAATAAATTTATGATAAGTATTATTTGCTATTATGGCTAGTAGACTGAATATTTTCATGGTCTTATAAAAAACTTGAGCATAAATAGAGCAGAATACTGAAAACAAAATTAATATCGATTCAAAAATAAGGAAGTTATGAGCATTTTAATCATATGCTATACATATAGTGCGTACCGTACACTATAGCACGTCGTGACGTCAAACCGTGCGTGCGCCATATAAATTCTATACTGACATTTTGCGGGAAAGGAACAGAGCATCCCCTCTCCATCCCCGCCAAAAACGATATAAGTTTATATCTTAGAACTTTATGAGTCAATTTCGATTATTTTTGCCTATACATATTATATTTAATAATATTTTTCAATTAGGATTGTTACTTTTAATGAATTTCAAGTCGGTTAATAAATCAAACACCATTAACACCAGTCAACTACCCTATCTACTATTTCAGGGATGACGAAGTTTTAAGAGATCTACGTGCTATTTCTTATAAGGAAATATTTGATGATATCAAAACTATCCTGACTTAGTGACTGATGGGAGAGAAAACTAAATACCAACAACTTTCACGAAACTTCCTTTCTCAGCCCTTTTATTACAAAAACTCAAAAGTAGTCGATACTTTGGCCTTGCCAAATATTTTACCACTAAACCATAATATGCTAACATCACTGTGTTCAGGTTTGAAGGGCAATATTGCCAGAAAAAATACTGGGCAAATGAGATGTAACTACGGAAATCTGAAGATTAACATTTCAATCAATTTCAGTTAAACAATTGCAACCAATTTCATTTAAGTAATTGCAATTAAATTAATGTAATTGCAATTGAATTAATGTAATTGCAATTAAAATTCAACACCAGAGGGGTAGTAAGTGCACTGCTGGCCTTTAAGAAAAGAATAGGCTCAATTCTTGAAGGTTGCCATGTCGTATCGGATCGGAAATACCTCCGCTGGTAATTGATTCCACAGTGTAGTCGTGCGCGGTAAAAAAATTGTCGCACGGTGGTGGACACCCATTCATCATTGTGAATTGGATGAAATATCCATTTCTGGCGAGTGAATCTGTGGCGGAACGTAGCGGGTACAAGTTCGAACCTCATACCTCAGCACACTCCCCGCGGTAAATGTGGTGTAAAATATACAATAGAGACGTCATGTCTCTTCGCAGGGCGAGAGAATCAAGCAGATCAGTGGGACTCTCGTCACTGACGATTCAAGCTGCGCGACGTTTAATGCGATCAAAAGGAAGAAGCTGATACTGAGGAGACCCGGCCCAGAGATGGCAGCAGTATTCTATGTGCGGCCATATTTGCACCTTATGTAATTGCAGGCGATGCGCTCACGTGAAGTATCGCCTAGCTCTGTTGAGGACACCCAGCTTTTTGGAGGCCAACTTAGCTTTGTCTTCCAAATGACCGCAAAATTTGATGTCACTGTCTATGTCGGTACCGAGAATCCCAATACAGGGTTTAATATCAAGTGGAGTTTTTTTTTATTGTGATTATCCCTGCGCAGCCGTTCGGAATGGCTAACTTCAGACGCGCAGTTGTTATATAGTTATATATATACACTTGCCTTCACTCGCTCTATGGTCGAGGCCTTGTGAACAAATCCTTCACGATCCCCACAGATTATAATCCTTCTGTCCTTCGATCTTTCTTTCACTAAGTACGCCAAGTAGAATATTTATCAGATTTAATAAAAACAAAGTCCCTATATTGTCCGGTTGTCGCCATAAGTTGTTAACACAAAAGAATGTTTTCAGTAAAGACAATGACTCATTATTACAATCGTTATTGACGAAAAGAATGTCCGTCAATACGTTTTTAGAGTTCCGTACTCAAACTAACGACAGTGTGTCAATATATCGATTTCGAGATGTCTTCATATGGTTAGTATTGTTTAAGTACCTCAACTGAACCTGTAAATGTACATTGTGGCATGTCTGAGTGGACACCTAATGTGTATCCTGCTTTGATAATGTGTGTATTTTACCACATATTTAATTTTTTTCTTATAATGACATCGCGTTCTTAAATACTGAGAACCTGTTTGTAATAAGTCGACTTTGGTCCAACTTTGACATTTAATGTTTACACATCCTGATATTGCAATATTGTACCAGTGATGTTTGTTACACCATATATTTTAAGTGTCCATGGAGTTTTGCCGGATTCTTCTCCATAGGATCAACCTTTTGGAACCTTGCAACTAGAGTCATAACATTTCATAAACGCTTGTAAAAGCTTATTTGAAATAAAGACATTTGAACTTGAACTATCTGTCTGTCTGTCGTTTTACTCTGAAACTGTCAATTACTCCTAAACATACACTGGTTTTACAATAAATGAACTGTAGATGTACATCCATACCCTTCCGCCTAGCTTTTCAAGGTTGCAGACGTGATGGACGTGATAAAGTTTATTACATAATCTACACTGCTTTGATTTACATTGGAACAATGAAAGTAGGTTAACAGTATAAGTCAAATAATAATAATTTAAATTTTGATAAGAGTAACATGTGTTTTGGCTTAACTCAACCTACTTTGTAGTTGTTGAGTCTAACTCATAGCAACACGCATGACATGGGAATGTTTCTTAGAATAATAAAATGCCAGTCCATCAGCCTGTCACCTGTGTAAATTTTCCTAACTTTTCTGGTAAAAAAATCTGGTCATATGAACCTTGCCATGGAACTCAACAATAAAATCATCCAAATTGGTCCAGAAATTCTCAAGTGGTTATCTTACATACATCCGGCAATTGATTTTTATTTATACAGATAGATAGGTATTTTTTTTAACTCCTACAAAATTTTTCCTTGACAAAGGTTTAATCAATTCATTGTAAAAACCTTTGCCTGCAATATGACTAATTAAAGAACAACAATCATTCAATTACTATGAAAGAGCATAGTAGCATAATGATTCATTAAATCCACTTTCATCAACAATTATTACTTTGGCTGTGTTAATTTTAAATTGGACGGCTATTGGTTGTGCGGGAATAAAACTGCATCAACTCCATGTTAGGTGTAGTGATTAAGTGTCTTGCCACTACTGTTTCACAGAATATTGTGGGTACAATTTGCATGCAAGGCAATTTTTGTGAGGATATTTAGTTCGATTCTGGGTGTACATAATGACAATTAAAAAACAGATTCTCATATCAACAAAAACAAACAAATGGTAGAAATACTTCTCAGGTCATAAGAATATTTGTTCCATACGAAATCAAAGTACACTCTGTGTTGGGCATCAATTATTGTACATTGATCAGTTAAATAAAATTTCATTCAATTGATATTTTTATCAATTTCAATTGAATTAATTTTACTTAATTCAAAAAAATTAAATTAATTTTAATCAATTGATTAATTTATTTAAATTTTAATTGTTTAATGCCCACACACTGCACCACACTGCTATGCATAAACCAATTTCTCAGCTACCTTTGTATGGTCAACAGCAGTTCATCAAAGATGACAATTTTCTTCAATCAATTTTCAATTTAATCTTGAAATAATAGTGTTTATTATCCAATGGGGAAATTTGGTAGTTTGGTAACTTATTGTGTTATACTGTACCTTGTGTACTTTAAATAAATTTGAATTTTGAACATTGTTTGGATAATAGTTTGTAGCGTTGAAATGACGGCTGATCGAATAAATTGAGATAAGTCAATGAGAATGAAGATTTAAGATCCCTTATAACCTGTCAATGACCATTATAGACACAATACAAATTTATTGTCTTGGTCTCCAGGGGAATAGAGGAGAGTGAGTAAGTTAGACAAGTAACAGACAAATACATGTGTTTATATAAAATACACATTAATAATAAATTGTAGGTAATTTATAAATTTGTTAAAACATTGTTTTAGCCTATATATTAATTGTCAGGTATACTTAGCTGTTTTCATCATAAACATGCTTGTAAAACTTCTGTAAAAACAAACACAATTAAAAAAACCCATGTAGACTCGGAAATTATATTTACCTATCAGATTTCTTTTATGATTTTCCGCTAGCATTAATAGAATTTTTCCAGATAATTAACGAATCTGATCTTAGAAACAAGCTTCAATAATTAATAATCCATATAAATTGTTAATGTATGGTACTTACCTTTTCTGAAAGAATTAAGATATTTTAATAGAATTTATGAAGATTAGCAATTAACATTTTCACTCACCCGTAAATTTAATAAAAAGATTATTGTAGGATAGGAGGTATTTACAATAAGTAGGTATTTTGCACTGATCACATGAGATTCACAATTATTTATACCTACACTCCGAGCGATATTTTTACGACGGAGCTTTTATACTCCAAATAAAAGTAAACATAGGTATTACACGGCATTCAAGAGCGACTAATTACTGATAACAAAATGCAAAAAAATACTAGAAAACAAATCAATCCAATCTTACTTTTTGACAACACTTTGACAACTTTGACATGCATAAGTTTACGGAGACAGCTCATTGCGTAGGATGTGCGAAAGAAATCTGATGACATGGATAAACTAAATACATAACACAAAAACGTCAGTTTTTGGGTTTTGGATCAGTTTTTTAAATTAACAATTTCTTTCTTTAATTCTATTTAAAAATTTCTAATATTTTTTTAAAGATCTAAATTGTACTTAAGATTTTTTTTTAATAATTATATTTTTGAATGCGTATCTCATGGGATAGGTACTTCTCAATTTCGTAATTTTATGTGTTACATCCTCGTTCCCAACGTATGTATGTATTATAAAGAAATCTTATTGAATGTATCGCGAATCAGATAATTTATCCTAATCAATCAGCTTTTATATGATGTTAATGAATCAGCACCATAATATTAATATTTATGACAACTGTCAATTTTATAGATATTCTTTTATTTATAGCTACAGTTCGGCATCGAATACAGAATGAGTTCTCTTAAATTCTCTTCGCAAGTAAGTACAACTAATTAACTGAGCCATGAGTCGGAGAAAATAATTGTGTAGGTAATCACTAAATAAAAAAAAAAAAGACGTGTAGCACTCGGGGACTGCCGCGGTAAAGCTATTGCATAGCGTTTTTTATCAACTTATGTAATACAACCAATGCCACCTAAAGGCTGCTGCTGAACTAAAGAGACAAGCGTGTTAGGTTTTTTTCGTTACGGAATTTCTGGATTCGGTCCCCACGTTCAAGGCCCGCGTTAGAAGCTATGCAATAGCTTAAAAATTATAACATTGCTCTGACTTAGACCCAATTATCTAAGTACTGTTTAGTACAAATTGTTCTTTATAATACTGTTCTTATAGGTAGCCCCAAAGAGTATGTAGTAGTTGTTACATTAGCCCGTACAGCTATTCTTTGAGTAGCCCACTAACCAGTTGTCAATTTGTAACTCATGTTTTGTTTACAAAGCCAGCTTCACTCACAATTGAGTGTACAAACAAAATGTAAGTTTATACTTTAATTTTAAAAACTGCAATAAGTTACTAACTTTAGACGGCAAAAAGGAAATTGTTAATCAAATCAAGGGCAGGCCGGGGTTCATTATAATTATCTTACAGTACCTACAGAGTAATATGCAACATGACGTGTATGCGGACATAACAGAACACAGCATAACGCCTTGTATTCCCCTATAGGTTAGGCAGTCGTACCTAGAGATGGGTTTATGCCAGGTATAGTCGTACCTATACCTACTAATATACACCGGTTATTATATCCCATCGGGTATTCGCCGATATGGTTAAACCCCATCTAATGGGGGGCGGGCCTATTGCCAATAATATCAGAAAAATAGCGAAAGCTGCTATAGTTTCTAAATATGAAACTAACTAGCTGTTGCCCGGAGTTTTAAAGGTACCAAAAAGACTAAGACTTTTAGGTAGCCTATGTCCAAAGTTCAAAATAACTTTACAACCACATTCATTGAAATTGTTCAGCGGTTTAGGCGCTAAAATGTAATAAACAAACAGACTGAGTTACTTGCGCATTTAAGTAAGTACCCACCTAGGTATGTAATTACTAAATATGGAATACATGAATGAGGAACGGAGGGGGAATTGCTAAATCCGGCCATTTTAGTTTTTAGCTCCTCAAGATGAAAACATGTTTTTTTTTGGCATTAAAAACTATAAAGGACTTACGTAACTTAACGATGTGTTGTAAAATAACATATAAAATATGCATAAACTTTCTATGCAACGTCATCTGCATTATTGGTGGCCGATCGTGCAGCGCTACAAAAGAAAAATAAAGATCGCTAAATACGTAAAAACTGGGAGAGCCGTTAGTTACTAATCTTTTACGTTCCCATCTCTGTTTCATACTCCTTATGAAACAAAGATGGGAACTTAGAAGATTTGTACAGTGAAATCGGAACCCAGATCTGTTTGGAGATGATATTAATATTATAGAAGAGGCCAAATGTACCACATAACTTACGGAGGCGAAGAGTGCTAAAAAACCACGTTGAAAGTCTCACGGAATAGGGAGAATTTACTACATTAGAACACACATTTAGAAGTCATTATCTAATTATTATTCAGACTTCTGGTAGTCTTTTTAGTTAGTCAATATTACAATACAGAAAACCCCCAAAACGCCTGCCCATCGTAACTTCACTAGTGCCTAGTGCGATCTATCACTGCGAGAAGCAGTTACAAGAACAAGAAACTCCCGAGCACATTTGTCTGTCACGATTATTAAAACAACATTTAAACTATAACGTTAGCAACTGCATCTATTGGTAGATATATATATATATATATATATATATATAAATCTATACACATAGGATGGCTACGCAGCAGGCCATATTATACAAATTTTAGCGAGCATATTATGCTATCCCAGAAGATATTACGGAGTTAAAAAGATCTTCGGAGGTATAAAGATCTTAATACTGCATATCACTACATAGTATAAAACAAAGTCGCTGTCGCTGTCTGTCCGTCCCTATGTATGCTTAAATCTTTAAAACTACGCAATGGATTTTGAAGTGTTTTTTTTAATAGATAGAGTAATTCAAGAGGAAGATTTTAAGCTATTTAACATTACGCTACGGCTCTGAGGAATGAGGCAACGCGGGTGAAACCGCGGGCGGGTCGCTAGTTATAAAATAAAATACTAACTTGAGCTCATCATGTTATGCGGTGAAACGACAAATTGCTGTAACTATTACAGTAGGCAACGACGTATTGGTGACCAATTTATTGATATTTATCGAACAAAGAGATATATTACCCTATACATATCACCTGTATTCCCCGAAGGGTTAGGCAGAAGTGTATTAGGTACTGTATACCAACAGTTTACCGCTATATTGAGGTCCCATGAAATGAGGGGCGCGCCAGTGAATAAATTCCTGTAGATGCAGATTGTACACTTATTATTAATGGAAATCACAGTCTTCTTACCCTGATACTGGTTTTAAAACTTAAATCACTGTTCTTATACAATCTGTGTAGTTACCGAACTTAGAAAATATTAGAATGCTTTCAACTTTCAAACACAACCCACAGCCTACCTACGTCACTTTTTTCTGACGGCTGACATTGCGATTATAAAAATTATTCTGAGTCATTAATAATCTCCTTGGTGGATACAATTCTCTTTGGTGGTTAAAACCAAAGAGTTTTCAATCAACGAAAACACGTAGGTTTTTCTTTTTTTATTCGTGATAGGCTTCCGCTTGACCCCCAGTTCGCCTAATATTAAGCGATACTGGGATCTACGATGGAGCGCGCTTGCCTAGAACAAACCGATTCACTCGTGATTTAAAGACACCCAGATTATATCTATCAGGGAAGACCCACTCGGGAAGTGCATTCCATATTTCAGCGGAACGCATTATAAAAGTGGACTTAAAGCGTTTCGTTCGGGTTTTTGGAATGTCCACCGTGAATCGATGACGCTTTTTCGTGTTTCAGGACTTTATTGTATCTAGTAAGTACATAGGTAAGTAGTTGAGTCGATGCGGACCAACAAATCGATCTTGAGCCAGGTGGGGGTTGAAACACCTATCTGAAGTGTTCTTTTTCCTATCTTCTGTTTTTGGTGGTAGGTAAACCTATACATATAAATAAAAAAAGCAATCACTGGGAAAGCTTTAAACCGAGAGGAGTGGAAGGAGGGTAGGGAGGCCTTTGCCCTGCAGTAGGACTATTACGACTGTATAAATAAAATAAAAAAAACTGGGAGAGTGGGAACATCTATACTTATAATAAATCTGTAGAGAGGTCAATTCTGTACATGAAATATATTTCCAAAATAACTATCAGCGGGTGATTAGTGATCGATACTGACGCCAAAAATGCAATCAGTAAAATTTTTGTCTGTCTGTCTGTCTGTCTGTCTGTATGTTCGTTATAGAAACAAAAACCACTCGACGGATTTCAACGAAACTTGGTACAATTGTTCTTCATACTCCTGGGCAGGTTATAGTATACTTTTCATCACGCTACGATCAATAGGAGCAGAGCAGTGAAGGGAAATGTTGGGAAAACAGGAGAACTTACTCCATTTTTTAAGCTTCCGTCGCGTGTGCAGCCGTAATGGTTAAAGCTACACAGAAATCATGTATGACGGAAATGTTCTTCTTAAAATTATTTAAAAAATATGCCACGACAGCAAATGTCTATCTTTTATGGTTGACTCACAATAAGACGTGTAACTCCCGATAGCTTAGCAGTTCGGAGCTTTCTGATTATATTTGTCTACTCTTACGTTAGGTGACTGACTTACTGACATAGTGATCTATCAACGCACAGCTCAAACCACAGGTTATAGTATACTTTTCATCACGCTACGATCAATAGGAGCAGAGCAGTGAAGGGAAATGTTGGGAAAATGAGTTATTCATGAGAAAGGTTTCAAGCTATAAAACATCACGCTACAACCCTTAGGAACGGGACAACGCAAGTGAAACCGCGGGCGACGAACTAGGGAACAAAGTAACTATTCCACGCGCACGAAGTCGCTGGAAAAAGCTAGTACCTAATAAAAATCTTTCTACTATCGGACGACTAGAAGCACGAAGAAGCGACATCGATTCATGGTGGACATTCAGAAAACCCGAACGAAACGCTTTAAGTCCACTTTTATCAGGAATGAAATGTGGAATAAGCTTCCCGAGTCGGTCTTCCCCAATAAATAGACCTATAATCTGGGTGTCTTTAAGTCACGAGTGAATCGGTTTCTTCTAGGCAAGCGCGGTCCATCGTAGATCGCAGTGTCGCTTAACATCAGGCGAACTGACGATCAAGCGTAAGCCTATCATGAATAAAAAAAACCTGTTTTTCCGAGACACGAAAAGTTTCGTCCGAACTATAATGAAAAGTCTGACATTTATAGGAAACGTTTAGTCCGATGAGTACCTATCGTCCATAGTTTATTTGGTATCATTTATATTTTTTCCGCATCCGATAGTGATTGCATAATTTTCCACATCAAAACGCGATGTCCATTGGTTCCGACAAAATAATGTCATGCCCCGATGGCCTTACAACATAGGTACCTACCTAGATACTCGCCAGTACAACTTATGCCTTCGATATGTCAATACGTGTGTGTATATCTCTGATTTGAGAAATCAACAATGTTTCGCGTGAGTATCAATCTAAAACTAAGTACCTATATAAAATTAGTTCTCAGTTTGATATCGAATTTAAAACTTATCTTATTTCTTGTAGAATGTTATTTAAGTACATACAATTAGTTATGTAATGTATTAAAACCTTTTTGATGTTTCCATGAATTCGTGTGTTTGTAGGGACTTTTTTTCCTAATAGAGGACTTAGGTAACAGTGTGTTAAGACATTTAAAGCATGCAAATCATTATATTATGTACTAGATAGTTATTTTGGAAATATATTTAATGTACAGAATTGACCTCTCTACAGATTTATTATAAGTATAGATGAAAGGAAAACTATAATTAATTATTAATTAGTGTAAACTGTGAAATAGCTTTGTAAAACTTGATGAATAACCAAGATACGTTCAGTGAATCTTTGTGTGGTAACATAAATATACCATCACGCCTGTATTCCCTGTACGGTTAGGCAGAGGTGTACTAACAGTACTTACTAAGCACCCGCAGTTAGCCGGTTATTTTTAGGTCCTATGTATGATAGGGCAGTTGACTGGCTTTTGATTTATTAAAAACTAGCTTCTGCCAGCGACTTCGTCCGCGTGGAATAGTTACTTTGTTCCCTAGTTCTTCGCCCGCGGTTTCACCTGCGTTGCCCCGTTCCTAAGGGTTGTAGCGTGATGTTTTATAGCTTGAAACCTTTCTCATGAATCACTCATTTTCCCAACATTTCCCTTCACTGCTCTGCTCCTATTGATCGTAGCGTGATGAAAAGTATACTATAACCTGCCCAGGAGTATGAAGAACAATTGTACCAAGTTTCGTTGAAATCCGTCGAGTGGTTTTTGTTTCTATAACGAACATACAGACAGACAGACAGACAGACAGACAGACAGACAAAAATTTTACTGATTGCATTTTTGGCGTCAGTATCGATCACTAATCACCCGCTGATAGTTATTTTGGAAATATATTTCATGTACAGAATTGACCTCTCTACAGATTTATTATAAGTATAGATAATTCATAGATTAATAAGTTATTTTAATCGAGTCATAAAGTTCTAAGATAAAAGCTTTTAAAGTTTTTGGCGGGGATTGAGTGAGGATAATTTGACCCTTTCCCGCAAAACGAATGTCAGTATAGAATTGGTTTGGCGCACGCACGGTATGACGTAACAACGTGCCATAGTACGCTCTCTCTCTAGCATACAATTAATTAAAATGATTTTGATTATGTTTTGTTGTGCAGCTCTGTTTATGATCAACTTTTTTATGATACCATTATAAATATTAGTCAACTGGCCTATTCTGGACTAATCAAACAGCTGAATTCCCCCAATGCAAATTAAGTTTTTTTTTATGACATAGGGCCGACTAGAGCAGACTGATCGCCTGATGGTAGGTAAGCGATTACCTCGGCCCATGGACACCCGCAACACCAGAGGAGTCTCAAGCTCCTTGGATTGGGCCTCCGGTAACATCACTCACTTGGCGAAACACAACGTAAGCGTGGTTTGACGCGGGTTTTCTGTGAGGCCATGGTATCACTCCGGTCGAGCCGGTCCGCTCTCCCCTTTCGAACCAATACTAGTGTTGTATAGGGACTGTTCTCATGTTTATGTAACTTTGCTTACGTTCTTATGTAACCTGTCCAGTAACTCGGTCACTAAATGAATTAACCGGCGTTGCTACTATTAGTGCTCATAATAGCAAGATGTTACTTGTTGCTGGTATTGCGTTTTGTGTCATATTGTTAAGGTGTTAAGAATTATTGTGTACTGCTCTAAACATACTCTCAATTTGGCTGTGTCTTTTTCTGTACATCCTTAGACTAGTAATATGAGATTCTAGGTCTAGATTGCAGCTCACCTGACTCACAAGGTTCTGGGTTCTATTCCTAGGTCCGGTACAGTGTTATTGGTTTTGTTTGTAAGAGAGGTCTTACTCTCTACCATTCCACCGTTAGGATCGCCTTTCGGTAAATGAGGTCCGTAAAAGAGTCAAAACCAAGCCTGGCTAAGCAGAAATCCGGGCCTGAATTGAACCGGTGACCTTTTGTTTACCAGTGAACGCCCTGACATTCAGCTATTGTACAGCGCCAATGACACGCCTCATTGAATCCTATAGCAAGTAAAACCGAGCAAGAGATAAAATGCGAACTGACGGTCAAGCGTAAGCCTAACAGGAATAAAAAAATACATGTTTGCTCCCAAAATTTGTTGTATTCCAAATCCAAACTCCGAGATTCTACTGAGAATTTCATGGAAAACCCAATAACATATTGCTCGACCGGGGAATCGAACCCAAGACCTTAAGCGTAGCAGTTGCGCTTAGGACTACTAGACTAATGAGGTAGTTAAAATACTTAAATTAAATCAGCTATAGTTTTATCATATGATATACGCGTTTATAGTTTTTGGTGGGGATTGAGAGGGGATAATCCGAATTTCATAGAAAACTTCAATAACACTTCTCGACCTGGGCATCGAACACAAGTCCACTAGAGTAGCAGTCGCGCTTGAGACCACTAGTCTAATGAAGCTGTTAGTATCTATGTATAAGTTGGTTGATACATCTATATGTTTTTGATTCCAGAAATTATTACTGCTGCTTCTAACTACCATAATATCATCGACATTCGGCGAGAAATGTGTCGGCATCGTCTTCGGCAACCGATGTTATGAAGTCGAGATCATAAAGGAAGGCGTCAACAACATTCACCAACTAATTTACAATGATGATGACAACACTCTGTATTTTACCTTCGATCAAATCGCCAGGGAACCTATGAGAGGCCTCGGATTCTTCAATCTGAACACCAAAGCTACAGGCATTATAGAAGGGATCAGAAATGCTACTGGATTAGCTGTAGACAAGAGAAGAAACAGAATTTATGTAGGAGGAGCAGATGGTCTGTTCTTTTTGAACGAAAATAAAGTACCAGAGAAACTACCAGTGCAAGATAACATACAGTATTTGTTTTTTAAAGATAGAATTTTCTTTATTAATAGAAGAAAAGAAGCTTACAGATTTGAATATGGCGTTGTCACCCCTTTGCAAGAGGTCAACGGAATTGCAGTCGACAAATTAATAGTAGATGATGAATTTAACATGTTTTTCTTACAAAATAGGAAATTATCTAGAGTTAAATTAGGTACCAGGGCTGTTAATACTCATGAAAGATTTACAGTTGATGCTATTACTACAGATTTTAGTTTTAAACCGTTTATTAGTACAACAAATGGAGTTTACGTTTACAATAAGTATAAATATGCATTAGACAAGGTTTCTAATATTGTAGATCTTAGACATTTGACTTTTAACAGACAAGGCGATCCTATTTACGTAGTTGTAGATAACATTGTTAAGCTAAATAACCCTATACCGTACATCAGAGATTGATAAGGTGTAGAGTAAAATAACAATAATTTATTTATTTATAAACAAAGTTGTTTTATTTCTTCTTATCTCTGTTTTTAGGTCAATATCAAATGTAATAGGGTCAAGTTCTAGTTCAACCATTAGGTAAGATCCCTTGTTTTGATTCGGGAATATTCCTTTGTATCGTTTATGTTTACGATGTCTTTAATTAATTTGATGTGATATTTTACAGTTACTATCAAGATTACCGTAGGCTTGTTTGCTATCTTCATCTTCATCATCATTATCATCATCCATAGCCAACCTGACTTCACCCACTGCAGGCTATAAGCCTCCCTCAGTGTCTTCCGTTCTTCTCAGCCTTGTGCTATTCTCATCCGAGTTAGTTTTAGTAGTTAGAGTTCGAAACAAATTTATTTACGTTGATAAAGTGTTACGAACCAAACCAAGTATGAGTCTCAAAGAGAAGACTCTCAGAGAAGACGGTGGATTACGGTGGTAACTGGGGTTACCGCCCAAGAAGTTGGAAACTTCTTTACAGTTACCCCAGATACGTATCCTAACAAGCATTGCACAGAAGGGGTTCTGTAGTGGTCTTTTAAGAGGATACATTGATGTGCTGATGATGAATGAGGCAGCTAAAGTGGGTACCTACAATTCCTACACTCCCCGTATTTATCCCCGAAAGAATGTAGTCTTTTGGAGGTTTTCGAAAGATAAAGTCTGACTTTTTATATTAACAAACTCTTTCGAAATAAGTATAGAGAATTAAAAACTAAGTTTCTTCTATGCTTTTAGTTATCTATGGAACAATACAAGTTTCTTGACATTTTTTAAGAATGGAGTAACAAATATTTTTTTAGGAAAATGACAAAGGTAATCCATTGTTCTATGGTTATATTTACCTGTTACCATATATAAACCTGCAGAGCAAATTAGTATCAAGCCTCAAGCAGTACAAGCAGCTCACGCAATCTCATTAAAGTTGCGTTAAACGATGGTAGTTCCAAAATAGGAAGGAGGGGGAGGGGGAGCGTAATAGACTCTAAATTCCAAACCAGTAAAAGGTCGGAGGTCCTAAGAGATTGTTTTCTCCAAGTCCTACCAGTTTGAAATTCCTGTTCCAGATGCTTCCATTAACGAAGAGGCTGTGTCGCTCGCGGCGTCAAGTCCTCGGAATTTTGATCGTGATTGTAGCCTGTCCAGTAATATTCTTCTTCCCTATGGACCGAGCGAAGATAATCATTAAGGATCTGAGCGATACCAACAGGTACAACTTAGGCTGATGGTTCACCTCAGCGCGCCAAATTGAAATTTCAATGGGGTTTTTGCAATTAGCTACTTGATTTATTATTTTTTATGACCTCATAAAAATGTTTACCATAGAGCCCATTAACGAAAATAATTTAAAATCATAAAAGCATTTTAATTTTATGCTAGACAGAGAACGCAATAAAGAGAATTGTGACGTCACAATCCACTGCGCTATATAAATCCTATACTACAACAACACTTGTAACAGTATTTGTACAATTACTTGTACTTTGTAACACTCGTTTTGCGGGAAAGGGACAAAACATTTCTCTCTCACTCAAGCACCATCAAAATTTTTAAATGCTTAAATTATATCTGGAACTTTTTTGGCCGATTTAAATATTTTTTTAAGAACATGAAATGCAATTAAATACTCGTTGCATTTTACACTAAGCTTATTATTTTTAAAAAATCAAACACCAGCCAGCCTGCCCTCTGCGGCCGAGGTGTGGACAGCGGCGGGGCCAAAGAGTTCCGTTGCAAAGAGGGCCTTGGACGGCTAACTTGGAGGTCGTCAGTCGCTCATTGCGCTTGGCACTGGGCACTTGGTTGTTCCATACATTTTGATTGTGTAGATATTACACTCTAGTATGGTACAGCCAATTTTTTTTTCATATTCCAGGGTCTCATAGTAAAAATTGTTTGTATTCATTACTATGTTCGTTTTGCTGCGAGATAACAACCATTTTAAATTTCACTGGGCATTAAAACTACTGCTATGAACCTAAAATAGACCTGCAATTCGCGAAAAATTTAGCAGCTCGGAATTTGGAATGGTGCCCGGTTAATGGTAATAGGATCGTGTCCTAAGACATAAGATTTAAACATACCAGACAACTGCGAAACTGTGTGCGTATACATAAGTACTTACACTTCTGCTTAATCCTTCGGGGAATAGGTACGTGGGAGAGCCATGCTTCGGCATGAATGCGCCGGCTCGACCTGATTGACCCCACGGCCTCACAGAAAACCGGCGTCAAACAACGCTTACATTGTGTTTCGCGGAGTGAGTGAGGTTACCGGAGGCCCAATCCCCTTTTAAAAGGTCGGCCACGCACTCGTGATTCCTCTGGTGTTGCGGGTTTCCATGGGCGGCGGTAATCGCTTACCATCAGGCGATCCGTCTGCTCGTTTGCCCTCCTATCCCATAAAAAAAAGGTACATAGCTTTTTATCATAGCGCCTCTTGCCACCGGCAGCGAATTCATCCCCACCTTAGAACCACTATCATCGCGTACTGTACCGTTCCAGAAGAACTTCATCCCTCAAATGTACAAGCAGGCTATGGAATGAGCTACTTGTTGAGGTTTTCCCAAACGACTACAGCATGGGGTCCTTAAAAAAAGGAGTGAAAAGGTTTTTACAGGGTCGGCAACGCGCGAGCGACACCTCTGCAGTTGCAAAGGTTCATAGACTACGGTAACTGCTTACCATCAGGCAGGCCGTAAGCTTTTTTGCCACCTTAGTGGTATAAAAAAAGTGTGTTACTTCAAGTTGGTGAGATGTGGCCAAGTAATTTAGTTGCAAGTTCCAAGACAGCTGAATCATTTCCATGAGACACGACACGACACGTCTCGGTTTGACCGGAAGCTCTAATTACGGAGACGATGACGCGATAAGGATTACCTTATCGCGTCATCGTACATCAAACGCTCTTGAGGATATTAATCCTCAAGAGCGTTTTCTTCACATTTTTTATCGGCCTACCCAACTTTGAAAAATATATAATACAAGCGGCCCGCCCGCGGTTTCACCCGCGTTGCCCCATTCCTAAGAGCCGTATCTTAATGTTAAATAACTTAAAACATTCCTCTTGAATCACTCTATCTATTAAAAAAAACCGCTTCAAAATCCGTTGCGTAGTTTTAAAGATTTAAGCATACATAGGGACGGACAGACAGCGACAGCGACTTTGTTTTATACTATGTAGTGAAGCGGCGGTAACCTAATTGCTAAGGCGTCGGACTTGTGATCATGTGGTTACCGACAGAAGATCAAGCTAACACAAATTGGATTATTCACGGATCGTAGCGACAGTCCGGTCGTTCCAGACTGAGTCGGCGCGTTGAATTTGTCTCTTACGACAGAGATTGGGGTCGCTAAAACAACAGACAGCTTGAAGAGAGGGAAAGGAGGTCTTTGCCTAGATGTGGAAAGAATTAGATTAGAAATAAACATAACAAGCATACGAGCCGCCTAATGGTAAGCGGCAACCACAGCCTACAGACGCCCGCTACACCAGGTGTATCACTCGCGTGTTGTCCTCTTGACACCTCAGTTGTTAAGACATTGCTCTTCAAACTGGAACACAATAAACTAACAAATGGCGAATAACAAATAATGGCATGACATGGTGGTGTTACCAGTATTTTTTTTCTCCTTTCCAGATTAGTCCGACAACATTTGAAGGAAAATGTGAAACACGAAAAAGGTAGAGGCTGCAAGATACCACACCTGAACCCGTTTTCAGAAGAAATGACCAATTCTACTAAAATTCTACCAATTGTAACTTGTAATGCTACTGAATGGGTGAATTGTTATGTAAGTATTTGCCATCGGCAGCGAATTCATCCCCACACCTTAGGAACTACATCCCACGTACAATCAGGCTGTGGAATGAGCTACCTGCCGAGGTTTTCCCAATAGACTGCATCATAGGATCCTTCAAAAAAGGAGTGAAAAGGATTTTAGAGGGTCGGCAACGCGCGAGCGACACCTCTGGTGATGCAAACGTCCAGGCTGCAACTCAAACGTTAGGCTACGGTAACCACCAGGCGGGCCGTTAGCTTGTTTGCAACCTCAGTGGTATAAAAAAAGTAACAGGCTTACCATCATAATTGTATTCCAGATGAACTAATTCACTGACATACAACTAAATATTTTCAACGCCCGAATTAACTCGAAGGGTTCATCAGATGTGTATCTACTAATGTACACACACAGGTTACCGCTATGTTTAGGTTATCCGATAGTAGAAAGGGCTAGGGGGAATATGATCGTGGAGATCTGATACACACTCTCCGAAATGTATCCGATAAACAACCGATAAGCTAGCAACTTAGTTGACTACATTATCGCATTAGGTGGTAAACCTGTAAAGATAATTGTAAGGTGGAAATAAATAAATAAAAAAAAAAAAACTTTGCGGCGATGTTCCTGACTTTGGAGTTTAGCCCGGACAAGGAAGTCATTGCCAATGAGCTTCTTGGCACGTTTCTCGACGAATTCTAACGCCTCGATCTGATACTTAGCCGATCCATCCCAAAGGTGCGAACAGTACTCCATGCACGACCGAACTAGCAATGTGAGCAATTGTTCCGAGGTGAAGAATTTTTTTTTTACAGAATTCTGAATGCTATGTCTTGAAAGACCTGTTCAAGACTATGATGGATATCATTTGTACCTACAGGGATATTATTTACGTGGATGACAAGAATGTCTACTTAGGCCCCCCTATAAAAGTGCTGGGAGCTGAAAAGTATACGTTAAACAAGAGTGATCACGTCAAAATAGACTGTACCGGTATAGTTATTGATGGGTTAGTTTATTTAACACTATTTTAAACTCCACGGTGATTTCTTAATCTACGGTTAACAATAAATAGTATCTAACCTTTTGATCGCCACAGCTATGTATAGACAACAAACTAAAATGTGCCCAGCACGCCTCAGTCGCTAATGAGTGATAGAATTTTATCTAGATTCGCCCGCCAGATTGAAATTTGCCTTCACATTCTGAATTTACGTCTTTAAGGTGACTTCACTCGAATTTTTCTATCACTAAATCAAAAAATATCTCAAGCGGCGGTAGCCTAATGGCTAGGGCGACGGACTTGCGATCATGTGGTTGCCGGTTCGAAACCCACCCATTGCGCTACCGACGTGAACCCACTCGTAACACAAGCATTTAGCTTAGCACGAGGGGTTAACAAGAATACTGGTAATGTGCAACCCACATTGCTACTATGCTTTAAAAAAAAAAGACTAAAATAACTATAATCATTAGCTACCTAAATCTAATTATTTAATTAGACTAAAGTATGAAAACCGTATTAAGTATCAATCTTTTCTTACCATGTCCACAGTCCACACATTTCAGCGTCCCGATGGTCTGGATGTAAAGCAGGATTTCGACCAGTGCCGGTATTACCCACCCCTAAAAATAGTAAAGTCTCCTACAACGTGATGCTCCTGTGTTTCGACTCGACTTCCCGCAACGAATTTATTAGAAAAATGAACCAAAGTTACAAATATTTGACAGATAAATTGAATGCGGTCATCTTGAACAGGTAAGCTTGAATTTTAAGGGTCCGGTGGAGTTTGAATTGCCCACAAAAACGTCATACCGAAATAAATCGTAATCCAGACAATATTTTATCAAATTATGTTATTATAAGAATTTGGATACCGTTAATCTAGGTTCCTGCGGTACTATTTCGTCTACTACTACTTCACTGGAAATAAAAGACCGGAAAATCGTTCCAAACTTGGTAAAGTTATCAAATTTGCATTCGCTTACATTTATTTCCAGTGAAGTATTTTGGACAAAATGGTAGAGTAAGGAACATAGATTAACGGTATCGGAATCCGAATAATAACAGAATTTGATTTAATTGTGTTTGATATACGATTTATTTCGGTATTACGTTTGTAGAGAAATTCGGTCCGCCGGACTCTTAACAGACCAATTCTAGCTTTTTACAACTATACTCCCATTTAGTAATAGCATAAAACTAATAACGGCGGTATAAAGATACCTAATAAGTATTGTATTCTTGAAATAACTGGATTTTGGAGATTCAATGTTACAACTAACTAATATAAATGAAATTTTTTATGCTGACGCCTGCAACGTGCGACCGACACCTTTGCACAGTGTAACTGTACCCTCTGTAACCTCTGCACAAAGGACTGCAAAAATCTTCCATCCGTTTTACAGATTGAGAACGAATATTATTTATTCGAAAGGTGGGAGTAGAACTCCCAAGTGCCAGTTCGGTCTAGTTTAGGAAAACTTAAGTACCAAAGTGTACTTTTGGCGCGGTTTAAGAAACAGAAAAAACCTAATTTCTGTGAAATCATTCAATTATCTTTCGTTTTTTAGTACTCGATCAGTACCTACATAATAAACGGGTTTAATGTTCTATTTTGCATTGGTAAAAGTCCATAATTTGACGAGAACAAAAAAATATTCTTTATATTCTCTTTTATTTTTTTTCTCCGAAAGATCAGCATTGGACCTACATTTTAATTTAAAATAAATTCATATTCATATATTTATTGCAATCCTTAATGTACATATACAGGTGATAAGAATAATAACATAACATAACATACCATCACGCCTGTATTCCCCGAAGGGTTAGGCAGAGGCGTACTAATGTATACCTACAGTTCGCCGGTATGTTTAGGTCCCATGTAATAGGGGGCGAACCTATTGCCATTAACCGGGCACAAATCCAGACACCGAGCTGCTACTGAGAATTTCATAGAAAAACCCAATAACAATTTGCTCGACCTGGGGATCGAACCCAGGACCTCTAGCGTAGCAGTCGCGCTTGGGACCACTAGACTAATGAGGCAGTCAGAGCAGAGATAAGAATAATAGACAGAAACAATTATGGACCCTGTCGGGCACAGCAAAATTAATAAGTAGGAGAGAGTAATAATAAACTTTATTATGTAAGTATTAATCATAATTAGAAAATTGTAATGTGCGAGTATAGTGCAGATATTGATGTAGCAAAAATATATGTATAAGTACATACATATATTTATTTGTAAAATTGTTGTGCCCGCGGTCTGAGCTTGTCATGCTCACTTAAATGTCCTGCTGATGGTGGCGTTGTGTGTCGGGTTGTCTTATTCCCTATAATATGGTTGAGTCGAACCATGCCGATACGCACGTCATGCTCGTGAACGGGCGCTGTCTGTCGGGGCTGGTCAGCTCTTACTTGCTGTGGCAATCCCTAATTCTTTTTGTATATTGAATAAATCTTTTACATCAAACTGCAGAATTCTCAGCAACTAGTTGGAACAAAGTTGTAAAACATAATATTGTAATCAAGTTTTTTATTTTTTTAAAAGAGTGTCTATGGAGTTTCTTGCCGGCTCTTCTCCATACGACCCACTTTTTGGAACCGTGCAAATAGTTTTGACTTTTCAAAAGTACCTATTTAGTGGTCTAATTGAAATAAAACATTTTGACTTTTGACTTTTTGACTTATGTCCTCTCTACATACAAAAAAAATGAATAGCTGGGCTGCTAATTTTGGTATAGAGATAGATAGCCTGGAATGGCTCATAGGCTACTTTTTATCCAGGTCGGATCCAATTCTGAAGTTCACGCAGACATAGTCGCGGGCAGAAGCTAGTATAAGATAAATTTAACGACACGTTTGGCGTAGCGGTTGAGCGATCGGCTTCTGCGCCACGTGTTGTGGGTTCGATCTCCACACGGAGCAAATATTTGTATGATCTACTTACAGGTAGTTGTTTCGGGTCTGGGTGTTTGTGTATGTGAGAATTTGTGTTTGTAAACGCACCCACGATATAGGAGAAAATACTAGTGTGGGGCAACGTTTTAAAAAATATATATATATATGTAGGGGATCGATTTCCAATAAGAAAATTGCCTTTAACTTCTTATAACTTCTTTTATTATAATAAATCAACTTTATGTTCTTTCACATCTTTCACCTTTCACACCATAAATCGCCATATTTTTTGTATATCTCCCTCTCTTTCACACCTACACCTATCATCTTCACTCATTCATCTTGCGTTCCATTCCACTCATCTTACATTCTTTAATTATTATTTTTTCCTACATATATATAAAAAAAAATATACTGCTCATTGTTTTCAGTTACAATATCGTTGGTGATGGTACAACTGGTGCTCTATACCCGATCCTGACAGGAAAGCTTGAAGAGGAGCACTACTATCCAAGAAGTCGTGCTACAACAACCAATTATGTTGACAACAAAAAGTTTCTCTTTCACCTTTTAAAAGAATATGGGTAAGATTGTGTTGCAGAAGTTAGATATTTAATACATTTACTAGTAAATTGCATTCCATATTAGGAAATGTCTTGAACAAATAGAAGATTAATTTTTTGGGGATTCATCTAAATATATATAAAACTCAAAGGTGACTGACTGACTGACATAGTGATCTATCAACGCACAGCCCAAACCACTGGAGGGATCGGGCTGAAATTTGCCATGCAGGTAGATGTTATGACGTAGGCATCCGCTAAGAAAGGATTTTGATAAATTCTATCCCCAAGGGGATAAAATAGGGGATGAAAGTTTGTATGAAACTTTGTCAATTTTAAACCGATCGGGCTGAGACTTTGCATGCATATAGCTACTACGAAGTAGGCATCCCCTAAGAAAGTATTTTGATAAATTCCACCCCTAAGGGGATAAAATAGGGGATGAAAGTTCATATGGAACAAAGTAACTATTCCACGCGAAGTTGCGGGCAAAAAGCTAGTACTCATATAAATCGCTTACCCTCTGTAGCATTTTTTTTCTCTTCATCCAAATTCATACATCTTCTTATACACACGCGAAAGTTACGAGTACTACGCACCTGATCTTTTCGAAGAACCTCCCTGAAGTAGTTTTAATTTAGAATTGAAACAAGCTTCTAGCCGAAGAATTTCTGAATTAAGATCTATTAAAGCTTTTTTTTATTGCTTATATCGGCAAAGGAACAGAGGAGTCACCTGATGGTAAGTAGTCATCGTAAAACCAAAGGAGTTGCTGATGCATTGCGGAGTCTTCAGAGCCCCTGCACACAGGCCCGTCTTTTCCATTGGGCAATATGGGCAAGTGCCCAGGGCCCCGCGATCCAAAGGGACCGCCTAGTTCCCACTCCTTTTGTTAATTTTTTTTGCAGTTCTTTATAGAATAGTCCCCTAACATAGTGTCCTCATTGGGGCCCCATTATTCGAAAGTGCCCAAGGCCATCAATAGGTTAAAGACGGCCCTGCCTACAGATCACAGATCGCCAGAACTGCACCAATCGAGAGGAGAAAATAGCTCTCACACAAAAGTCGAAACTTTTTCTTTACGATCGACTCCGACGTATGGGATTAACGCCAGCCAGTCAAACTCCACGGTCTTACCACTAAGCAAAGCCAGATATTTTCTGGTCTCTTACGATCTGAATCATCTGAATGACAGTGAAGAATTGTATTAAAACCCTCTCCACGCATGACTGTTAAGTTACGAGTCAGTTCTATTCCTCAGGTATCGTACAGCATATTTCGATGATACTCCCTGGATGGGGACTTCTCAGAAGTTTAACTGGTTCCACAGCCAGCCCGCAGACCACTACCTCCGACCCTTGTTAATGGCGGATGTCAGTGAAGCTGAGGAAAGAAACAAAAAGCCACCAAACAGGCATTGTATTGGAGCCACTCCGCAGTACCAGCTGATGATGAACCTGGCTGATAAGGTCTTTAAACCTTTTCTAGTAATAACATACATACCATCACGCCTGTATTCCCCGAAGGGATAGGCAGAGGCGTACTAATGTACACCCACAGTTCGCCGGTATGTTTAGGTCCCATGTAATAGGGGGCGAGCCTATTGCCATTAACCGGGCACAAATTCAGACTCCGAGCTGCTACTAAGAATTTCATAGAAAAACCCAATAACACTTTGCTCGACCTGGAGATCGAACCCAGGACCTCTAGTGTAGCAATCGCGCTTGGGACCACTAGACTAATGAGGCAGTCAGCCTTTTCTAGTAATAATTCCTCTAATTATCACACCTGTTCCTACTTAACACAATACTTACTAGCAATGAGGGTCGCACTTTACTATTATTCTTGTTAACCTCTCGTGCTAAGCTAAATGCTCTCGTCAGCAGTGCAGTGGGTGGGTTTTGAACCGGCAACCACATGATCGCAAGTCCGACGCCCTAGCCATTAGGATACCGCCGCTTCATTAATGACATAATCTAATGAATAATATCATAACTGACTGCCTCATTAGCCTAGTGGTCCTGAGCGCGACTGCTATGCTAGAGGTCTTGCTTTCGATCCCCAGGTCGAGCAAAGTGTTATTGGGTTTTTCTATGAAATTCTCAGTAGCAGCTCGGAGTCTGGATTTGTGCCTGGTTAATAGCAATAGGCTCGCCCCCTATTACATGGGACTGAAACATACCGGCGAACTGTGGGTGTACATTAGTACGCCTCTGCCTAACCCTTCGGGGAATACAGGCGTGATGGTATGTTATGTAATATCTACGAGTACTATAACTTTCAATGTTGTGTAAATTACATAGGTAGGTACCCTGGGCAAAGGGTATAGGATTCATACAACGAAAGGTCTCCTTACTGGCATGTATTATGTGTAGCCGTGTGTCTGTAACCCATCCTTATCCGCCTCCCTAGCTACCGTACCTACCTACGTCCATGCTGACAAAATACTTCTTTGTAGCCAATTTAATCGTTTCAGTTCTTACAATTGAAAGGCAAGAAATTCTGCTTTACGCTCATATCGGACATATCTTTTGAGAATTTCACCATGCTACCAACAGCTGACGAAGCTCTGATCTCATTCCTAAAGAGCTTGGAAGCAAGCAGGGCACTGGAAGACACCCTCGTTATAATCATGGGCGACCATGGATCTAGGTAATTGTCTTTTTTCTTTTGAGTATAGGTACATTTGACTTTAAAAATTCCGGTGAACTGTGGGTGCACATTAGTACACCTCTGCATAAAGATGATCATTCGTAGCTCCAGGGTACTAAGCATTACTGTAAAATTAAAACTAATAAAAAACTATACCACATAAAAGTCAGATATTTTCTCGCCTTTTGGGAGATGTCCATCTGAATAACAGTGAGGAACTGTCCTAACTCGTCTTTATTTCAGATTCTCTTCAATCAGAGACACATATCAAGGCAAGCTGGAAGAACGTCTGCCTCTAATGGCTATCCTGCTGCCTGAAAACCTCAAAAAAATCAGACTTACAGCAGTCTCTGCGCTTAAGCACAACATAGATGTGTTGACAACGCCTTTTGATATACACGCTACAATACTAGACGTATTGAACATGAGGAACAAAACGAATAAGCACAAAATACCCGGATCTGATCTACCAAGATCCTTGAGTCTCTTGAGACCGGTAAATAAAGGACCATACAGCTATAATTTTTAAGATTTAGAAAACTAATTTTGGTGTTTTCATTAGTAATTAATACTCTCTGTTGGTTGGTCTCTTACCAACGCATGCCTACACAAACTGCCAAAAGGTCCAGTAAAAGCTGCACTCACATTTTATACGCTTTTCTTACATTTAGAGGTCATCCTAAACTGGACATGTATAGCAAAAATGGCTATTGTAGCCTTTGTTCTATTCCAGATACCTAAAACCAGGTCCTGTGGCGAGGCTGGTGTTATGCCGCATTGGTGTGCCTGCACTAAGTGGTTCAACGTCTCCCAGTCCAATCCAATATACGGTCAAGTGGCCAGGGTGTTAGCAGAGTACATAGACAGCATCAGCCAGGAACAGCGGTAAGGAGATGCTTTTATTTTGAATCATCAGGAGTTTTCTCTCAGTACGAGAAGGTATAATTATAGTCTATCGCGCTGGCCCAGAGCGGGTTGAGAGGCCGTCAAGAAATTCATTTAGAATATGTTGGTGTCCTCCCAATATTTTCTTTTACTTTTTTTTATACCCCTAAGGTGGCAAATAAAGCATCGTCTGATGGTAAGCGGTTACCGTAGCCTATGAACGCTTGCAACACCAGGGGTATCAGTCGCACGTTGCCGACCCTGTAAAGAAGAATACTTGGGCTGGTAGCATAGGAGACATGCTGCCATGCATGACAGCGGCGGTAACAAAACACCACCGGTCCCCCACACTGCCAACACAACGCTTCCTCACGGAGCTCGGGTGACCTTGCTGACCGTTAGGAACACAGCATAGCACGAAGCAAGATGGAGATACTTCCCCAGTTGAGCGGCTTCAATTGTGAGTGGAATTATTCAATTCCACTATGTCCTGCCTCTCTTTAAATAACTGCTAATAGATAATAATAATCACCATGGCCAATCTCTCTCTTTCACTCTTAGTAATCTTTTATATTGGATAAGTTTGCATTTGACCTCAATTTCACCTGATGTTAAGTGATGATGCTATCTACGATGGAGTACGCTTGCCTAGAAATATTCATTTGCGACTTGGACTTGATGGTTTTACGTAACCAGAAACACAAACTCCAGAAAGACGTCCAATCCTTAGTGGTACCTATATATGAGAAAGGCGCGTTATCCTTATACTCCCTGTATAAGGATAACGCGCTTCGTATAGGTGGAATATCCACCATAAACGGTGGCGATAATCCGATTATGAAATGGGCTTGGGAGGATTAATTTACTTTTAAGAGACCGGCGGACCGAATTTCTCTTAATCGTAATACCGAAATAAATCGTAATTCAATGCATTCGCTTACATTTATTTCCAGTGAAGTATATTGGACGAAATGGTAGAGTAGGAACCTAGATTAACGGTATCGGTATCCGAATAAGATTCAATTTTTGAAATTTGTACAAAGTTTGTAACGATTTTCCTGACTTTTATTTCCCGTGCGGTAGGAACCTAGATTGATGGTATCCAAATCCGAATAATAACATAATTTGATAGAATATTGTCTGGATTACGATTTATTTTGGTATTATGTTTTTGTGGGCAATTCAAGCTTCGCCGGACCCTTAATTACCGCAGAATATGAAATTACAGATCGAAATGCGCTCAAAGGAATCTAATATCCACGGAATGGGTGTTACACCAAAGTGCTAACGATATTCTTTCAAAAGTGAATTATTTCCGCATCAAGGAATTAAATCACTTCTTAAAACACTCCAATAAAGCGATGAAAGCTCTCGACGAATATTATCAAGCTAAGGTACCTACTTAAATTATTTTACCTATTATACCATAGTTACTACCTATTTATATTATGCAGCGTTGCCTATTTCATTTAATTCGTTAGTTGATAACACGTTTGACGTAGCGGCAGAGCGATAAGCTTCTGCTCCACGTGTTGTGGGTTCGGTCCCCACATGGAGCAAATAGTTGTATGATCTACAGGTAGTTGTTCCGGGTCTGAGTGTTTGTGCATGTGAGAATTTCTGTAGAAAATCCTAGTGTGGGACAAAGTTAAAAAAAAATCTCCAATATCCACTTCATTTCACACTACTTCACTCTACTTCATTCCGCTTCATTTCATTGCACTCCACTTATCTGAACTACAGGGAACTATTTAATCTAATTAGGGTGAAGTGCAGTAGAATGGACTCCATTCCATTTCACTTCACTCCAGCCCACTTCAGTTCACTCCACTCCAGTTAATTCCATTTCACTCTAATTCAGTTCACTTCGCTTCACATCTTGTTACTTCACTCCAAATTCTTGATCCTTTAAACGCATTCGCCCATTGGACAGTTTTTCTAATTCGAAAGCATAAAATTTCAGATCATAATGAGTCCAGGGAAAGGTGTGTTCGAAGGCACCATGATATACAATACCGTTGGAGACTATTACATGATCACTCAAAGAGATATTTCTCGAATCAGCGCGTAAGTTAACTGTTCTTATACTTTTGAGTGAGAACCTAATGGCCGCTACAAAAAACGTGCCTTCCGCGTAGCGGAATACTGGGCCAATCTGGTTTAATGTCAATTATTTCTTTTCTTTTGCTCTTCTCTATTTGTTTGCTGTCAATTCGATAAGAAGAAGAAGATACTTTTGAGATGATATCTGCGGCTGGGTAATGCGGTGCATGGCCTAATATTCTACTGCTAAGCATTAAGTAATATACATACTGATTCCGGTTTGAAGACTTCAATATCGTTCATTTTTCACAGTTGTCAGTTTTAATGTCATTCAATGCCATTGTACGAGAATTCTGATACTAGGGCGGGATTAATTACGAGTATGTCAGGGCCCTTTGGCAATACCTTTGTTGAAACCCTTTACTTTCTACATTAAATAAAAAAAATAATGTAGAAAGTAAAGGGTCTCTAGACTGCCTCATTAGTGTAGTGGTCCCAAGTGAGACTGCTACACTAGAGGTCCTGGGTTCGATCCCCAGGCCGAGCTATGGTGTTATTGGGTTTTTCTATGAAATTCTCATTAGCAGCTCGGAGTCTGAATTTGTGCCCGGTTAATGGCTATAGGCTCGCCCCCTATAACTTGGGACCTAAACATACCGGCGAACTGTAGGTGTACATTAAGTACACCTCTGCCTAACCCTTCGGGAAATACAGGCGTGATGGTATGTTTCATGTTTCAATGTAAAGGGTTTTCTACTAAATCGCAATTTTATTCATAACAAGCTTCAGCCAAGTTTTACTCACATTTCAAAAGGTTGTCGGCACCTACCGGGCTCATCTATAGCTAAGGACTATCCGGGCGACATCATAAGAACCTACAAATAAGATATTAGTTATATCTCGGAGCGGGGTCCTAGTTGGGGATAATCCGGCGCTGTCTGATAAGATTAAAATGGCAGAATTGGGCCCCTGCAATAGATTTGTAGATTTGAATTGATAACAACCTTTGATAATGTAACCTAATTTAAATATAAAACAAATTTCAGGTACGGAGACGAGCCGAATTGTGTCAGCGCTACCCATCCCCATCTAAACAAGTACTGCTATTGCAAGGACAGGTTACAGGCGCAAACAAATGGGAATATAACCTCTATTGCGCAATAAATGTGCTGTCAAAAAATACTCCGAATTTTAGTTTTTAGCTAGCACTGAAAGGAGGACACCAAATTGAGTTCACCTACAATTAAGCACAGAGTCGAAGAGCATCGTTAAACAAGAAGTTAATTAATATAGAAAATCCATAGTGGTATATCCATCCAAATATATAGGTATACGTAACATAACACATAACCAACTCATTATATTGTCCCACTGCTGGGCACGGGTCTCCTCTCAAATGAGAGGGTTATACGGGTATAACCTGCAGCATTGGTAGCTCGCAGACGCGCGTAGATTGCGCGCGAATTCTCGCGTATTTTTTTATCTCGAGAGAAATATGACCAGTTACGTTATTGAGATAAAGGTTAATTTGCTATATTAGCTAACTTATAGAATAACGCTTGGACTCTACAGTAGCATGAATTGATTCTATAAGGCATTAATATTAGGTACCATAAATATTAATATCACTTACCTAATGTTGCCTTTGCAGCGCATAATGAAGAAGTCCATACAATTACATTTACATACAATCAAATACGTTTCTTCTATCAAAAATTTATTATAAAAAATACTGATAAGTACAAAAAATACTTAAAACTAAATTGATTTACAGAAATAAATCTAGATACGTTTTGCATCGATACAGGGAATACAAAAATGAAAGTTGAAATAGCCAAGTATTTTACTAATATGAATGTAATGATGTTGATGAACAACTATTTCTTAAAATCGCCACTTTGAGGAATCCCGGACTCACGACTTCTCAACGGAATATTTTCTATTCTAATCTCAGTATATTATAACTAGCTTTTTTAACGGTCGGTCCCAATAACAGATCCCTCGATAGATTTGCTAATAGAGGTGGGATTTTACATTACTTATATGGACATTACGTCAAAATTCTATCTCTAGTAAGCAAATCCACTGACTGCGACTTCACAACAGAATATTTTCTATTCTAATCTCAGTATAGCCTAACTCAGCATTATAACTGCGGCTTAATAACATAGTTTTTAACTAAAGCTAAAACTCTGATGATGAGCCTGAAGAATATTGTAACTTTTCCGAAATAAAGTTTTAAAACAAATCTGCCTAATGAGTCTCTTATACGATTGCATCAAAGTGGCAGACAAATGGTCGTACAACACCATATTTGCTGGTCTCTCATTGCAAGACAATGCTTATACAGTGACAGCTCAGCTTCTATTGGTAATGTCTAGCACGTTGTGTAGCCACATGTATCTTTGGATCAAATTTTCATTGATCAAACAGACAAAAATTTGCATTGATCATTGTCCAGTGGCAGGAGATAATAAGGCTTCCAATATAAGGTTTCCTTATTGACTCCTGCCATTGTTCAATGATCAATGCAAATTTTTTAGTCCCTATCACCTCAACCTATAGATTTGAGCCTGAATGTCCTGAGTGATTAGAAATTCAATTTTAAAATTAGACACATCTAAGTATATCCATGCAAAAAATATCTAGACTAGCATAGTTTCTTAATGTACAAAATGGTAACTTTAAAAAATCAACAGTCGTTATTATTATTAGTAACCATTTGGTTAATATTCAATTAACTTAATGGTAACCTGAAGTTCCATACGTGGTTGACGGTTGTTTGTAATCTTGGTTGCTGTTGAAACCGGTTAATGACCCGCTGAAGTCGTTAGGAGCGTTGTAATTGTAGCCTTCTGAAAATTATTAACACATTTTTGGAGATAAGCTTGGAAGCATTTTTGGAAGCAAGCTTAGATTGTAGAAACTGGGTAGGTATGCTCCATAGTAGAAGAACACCAAGTATCGCATTCCAGTGACAGCTAGGTCACGTGGCTGGCCCGTGGTGACGTCACTGTTTCAAATGATGCCACTGTGTAAATAAATTAGCCCAGCAAGATGCATTTTTTCATTTTCTTGCTTCTTTATTAGTGGAATTGTCAATTAGTAATTTTATACAGTTTACTTTTTTAACCAAATAGACGAATAGCACGAGACAAAAATAGTGGGGCTCGTAAGCAATTTATTTTATATTCATCATGAATTAAAAATTTCCTTATTGGTATCGAAACTGTCAATCAACGGCAACACTGATCGTGAAATTATTGAGGTTCGTGACGTCACTGCGGTCCATTTTCGGGATGGTATACCTGGTGCGTAAGCAAATTTTGTTCTGCCATGGTATGCTCCTATTAGGAGCAGTACTGATATGACGTGCGTGAGAGAGAAAGAGTATAAATATGTATTTCAGTAATGATCAATTAATACTAGCGAAAAGGATTCACATAGCAAATTGACCCCTATCTCCCTATAAATAATACACGAATTTCTATTGACACAAAAAAGGGGGAACTCAGTAGTATGCGCGAATTCAATAAAATGCACGAATGCGGTAAAAAGCGCGTGTTAGTAAGTGAATTTAAATAATTAAGACTCTTTGCTAGCATGAATTTACCCTCAGTGTATGTGTGTGTGTGTATTTTCTTACCTTGTTTGTGATTGTTATATACAGTAGGTTCTGGGTATTTGGCCTCTCCTTCGTATCTAACATCAGCGTGGAAACCGGTCTTCCAGTCAGCGTAGTATGTCACTGTAACGAAACATGGTCATCAGTGTTGGTCGACACTGAACACCTAGGCTATCCACTTTCTGTCATTGTCGTGGCGAATGTCACGAATCCCATGGCCTTGACTATAGGGTAAGGGAAGGTAAGTCCGGTTTTAAGTTGGTACCAGTCCGACATACTCTGCCGCTTCCCCAGGTGACAGATACTCCTTGAGAATTTGTGCTAAAAAGGGCTCACTTACTTAGGGCTCCACTTTAGGTTCTTAGGATGTCTGAGGTCGGGTTTTTGTGACCAGAAACTAGGGAACAAAAGATTTTCTATTGTAGGTATATATTTTGTGGCTTGGTCAGACTTGTTTATATTACCATTTCTATCATCAACTTAACCTGTCGGCTTCCAGTTGCATCCTAGCCTGTTCCCCAGTATTTTGAGACTAGCCAGACGGCAGAATATCTGTATATTCATACGAAGCGACTGTCATTTTCTAATCTCCGGAACCCAATTATGTACTGGGAAGTACACATGTACCAACTAAAAGTAAAACCGAATAAAGTACTTACTTAGTATATTTTACTAAGCAAAGATGCTTTGTTTCATCGACTATATTGATTAGTTTTTTCAAAAATGTATAGCCTATATCTATCTTACTGTAAAGACGAATCAATCGTCACCTCATTTGTTAAAACATAATCAATACCTAGTTTTTGAGCTAGGATCGAACATCCATACGATACATACATAGACAGTTAAACTGATTACCCTTTTTGTTGTAGTCGGGTAAAAATTTGTAAATCGGGTTGGGTTAGTAAGCAATTTATTTTATATCATGATGAATTCAAAATTTCCATAATGGTAACTGTCAATTAACGGCAACACTGCTCGTGATATTCGTGACGTCGCTGGGAGTCATCGCGGGAAGAGAATACCTGGGCGTAAGCAAAATCTTATTCTGCCATGAACATACCAATCTGCGTGCGTCCGTCAGGTAGTTGGACACGGTACTCTCCACGTACAACGTTGCCGTCTGAACTCTCCTTACGACCGTAATCATTCCCCGAATGCGCGTCCTTCACCGTGTAGCCGAATTCATAGGACTTGGGCTGAAAATATAAAGAAATACATCATACACATTATAATCATCATCAACCTATATGGACTTATCCATATTAGCCAGTATATAATTTTGCTGGACGTAGGCCTCCCCCAATGTGCGCCATTTCGCCCTGTCCTCGGTCTGTCACATCCAGCTTCCGCCAGCAACCTTTCGCAAATCATCACTCCATCTTGCCGGAGGGCACCCTACACTATGCTTGCCGAGTCGCTGTCTCCACTCAAGAACACGTCTACCCCAGCGGTTGTCGGTTCTGATATAGATATGGCCACAGAACTGGTGGAATACTATTCTTAATATTCTTATCTTCTCTATCTATAAAAGTCAAAGTCCTGACTCATTCACTCACTGATAGACAACACAGCTAAAACCGCTGGTGGTAGAAATAATTATGAGGAAGATGCATTATTTTTTAATATGTTCTTCGCAGATATTAAGTCTGATGCTATAATATGTAGTGTTATGTCAAATATGAATTGAAACCAACAAGCGTAAAAACCAGACAACTAATTTAGCCGAGAAATTCCCAGTAATTTGTACCATAGCAGTTTAACGAGCTCAATTAGCTGCAACATGGATACGGCGTGTAAATCCCAGTACTGGGGATTCAGATGACCTCCAAACTTGTTTACAACAATTTGTTCATTTACGAGGAGTCAGCTGAGCGTGCCGACATCAGTGAAACGATAAATAAATAAGCCAAAAGCCTTATTGCATTGATAGAAGACCTAGATTTGAATGCATTTCGAGCAATAAACGGCAAAAACAAAGTTGGTAAAACTAAGATAAGTAATCAAAACAGTAACAACCAGTAGTAATGTTGATTCAGTGTGCGTCGCACGTTTAAAAATGTCCACTCGAATTATATTTGTCGCTTTACTGATGTGCGTGAACGCTAAATTGACTATATACTTAACTGATACGCCTATAGAGAAAATAGGAACGAGATTATACAGAAAAGAATTACTTACAAACGCATTTCCGAGCCCTAAAGAACTAGCCTACGATTCCTCGAGCAGAAATCTATTCTTTATGTACATGGACGACTATGCACAGAATTCTAGACGTGCTTACATAAATATTGTAACAAAACAAGCAATGAAAATCGAAGGTATACAACGAAATAAAGCTACGGCAGTCGACCCTGATACCAGCGAAGTATATTTTGGATCAGACGATGGGCTATACAAATATGACTCTATAAACAATGTAGCTACAAATATTGGTTTATACAACATGAACATATTCAAAATAGTAATAAGAAATAATGAGATGTACTTAATCGATGCAAACGATCATATGATTTACAAGATATTCAATGAAGGCAAAACAGCAGTGAGAATTGGAAATTTGAAGACTGTGATGGAAATTGAAGTGGATAATAATAAAAATGTGCATGTAGTGACTATGTGTGGTGTTTTTTGTGCATATAACAGTCAGGAAGTTGTTAAAAACAAAGATTTACACGTTGTCTATCACTTTTTCGTTGAAGATGATAAAACTTTTGGTCTATCTGATGATGGTATCTACGAAATAGATTGTTTTAATGGAACAGCGAGGAAAGCTGCGAATATTGATTTCTTTCCTGCAAGTATGATCTTTGGAGACTACGGTGATATATTTTATAGTATTGATAATGATATCTATAGGTTACGACCGATCAATTCTTATCATATTTACAATATACGCAGGAAAATTAATTAAGAATTGTTTACTTATTAAAGCTTCGTAATACTTATAATCTAGTGCTGTGTTTTTGAACTTGGATTGCGTATTTTTTATCTGATAGACATAAGTAGGTCAACAAACACTTCCTGAATCCATACTATAGGTTATAAATTTAAATATGATAGTAAGGTATCTCTGTTTGTTTGTTACCTGTTCTCACCCAAAGCACTAAACAGATTTCGATTGGTTTTGGAAAAGAGATAGATTGCATCCTGAGGAAGTTCATGGACTACTTTGTCTCAAAAAATAGTAAGTAGTCTATCTGGAACGACGTGGGCAAAACATTAGTATTTTAAATTATTTTGATAAGTAACAAATTCTTCTTCTATTTTTCTTTTTCTTCTTTTCAACCGATTTCAAAAAGGAGGAGGTTCTCAATTTGACTGTATGTTGTTTTTTTTGTGTGTTTGTTACGCGATTACTCCGTCAATTATGAACCGATTTTGATGATTCTTTTTTTGATCGGTTGGCCATACTTCAGATGTAGTCCTATAAATTTGGTCAAGATCTGTTCACAAATTTAGAACAAAATGACAATAACACGTAAATGAATGATAACGTATAGGTACGTCAAATTTTACTCGCTACTAAAAATGTTGAAATAAAATAACTTTTAACAAAAAGTAAAACCGCTTTCAAAAACATACAAATAATGTTAGGTGCACAACAGTTTCGGAAGTCGGTGGCGAAAACAAAAGTTCACACTAAATCGGAGGCACCGACATCCGAAACTGTTGTGCACCTAACATTATTTTTATGTTTTTGAAGGCGGTTTTACTTTTTGTTAAAAGTTATTATTAAAACGCTTACAAGCAATGTGAGTCGCACATTACTAGTATTGTTACAAAATGATTGTGTCACGAGTGAGTTCACGTCGGTAGTGCAATGGGTTTCGAATCAGCAACCACATGATCGCAAGTTCGACACCCTAGCCATTACGCTACCGTCCCAATCACAGAGAGAGAGTAGAAAAATCTATTGTTCACGTGTGATTTATAATTAACAAATTAGACTCTTTTCTCAAGTTAGTCTCTCTTTAATTTTCAGTGGAATATTTGTTCAACATCGGTTCATTTGTCAGTGGTAGCTAAAATGAAACTTTCTAATTAGCGAAGTTAACGAAGGACTACTAAATTTCAAGATGGTGTCATGAGTTAAGAAATGTACAATGTCTTGCTTGTTTCATCTACTTTTGTTCGATTTTCATAATTCCTAGGTTTCTCAACTTTTAAGCTATTGCATAGCTTCTATCGCGGGCCTTGAGCGTGGGGACCGAATCCAGAAATTCCGTAACGAAAAAAACCTAACACGCTTGTCTCTTTAGTTCAGCAACCCGCCTTTAGGTGGCATTGGTTGTATTACATAAGTTGATAAAAAACGCTATGCAATAGCTTTACCGCGGCAGTCCCCGAGTGCCACACGTCTTTTTTTTTTAATGTGTCATTGTTATTTTGATAAGGCATTGGTCTAGTGGACTCCATCATAGCTATTAAGGGTCCGGCGGAGCTTGAATTGCCCATAAAAACGTAATACCAAAATAAATCGTAATCGAGACAATATTCTATTAAATTATGTTTATTCGAATTTGGTTACCGTCAATCTAGGTTCCTACCGTACTATTTCCTCTACTACTTCACTGGAAATAAATGATTGGAAAATCATTCCAAACTTGGTACTTTTATCAAAAATTGCATTCGCTTAGATTTATTCGCAGTATCGCTAAACATCAGGCGAACTGGCAGTCAAGCGTAAGCCTATATATGTATAAAAAAAAAAAATTCAATGAAGACGAAACGGTAGAGTAGGAACCTAGATTAACGGTATCGGAATCCGATTATTAACACAATTTGATTAAATTGTATTTGAATTACGTTTTATTTCGATATTACGTTTGTAAGAGAAATTCGGTCCGATTGATAAGGGTCCGTAAGTAAAGATCCTAGGATCTCAGGTTGAGCAAAGTGTTTGGGTTTTTCAATATTTCAGTAGCGAAGTTTTTTATTAGCAATAGGCTCGCCCCCTATTCCATAAAAACATATTATAGAATCGATGAACGGTAAAGGTATAGGTACCAAATAGACATACATCAGGTGCCTATCCATCTTTTCCTGACCATCATCTACATGAGGTTCAAAGTCCTGACTGACCGATAACGCACAGCCTAAACCGCTGGTTGTAGTGACTTGTTTGGAGGGTTTATTTGTCTTGGTGGGTAGAGGTGTACTTAAAAAGGACGAGGATAAAATGGCTGAAAACGTTTGTACGAAAGTCCTTTGTTTTAGAACGGTTTCATCGATTTTGACGACGTTTTTTGTACTTAAATGTCCGGCGGACCGAATTTCTCTTACAAACGTAATACCGAAATAAATCGTAATTCAAACGCAATTTCATCAAATTCTGTTATTATTCGGATTCCGATACCATTAGTCTAGGTTCGTACTCTACCCATTTCGTCCAAAATACTTCACTGGAAATAAATGCAAGCGAATGCAATTTTTGATAACTGTACCAAGTTTGGAACAATTTTCCGATTCTTATTTCCAATGAAGTAGTAGTAGACGATATAGTATCGTAGGAACCTAGATTAACGGTCTCCAAATCCGAATAATAACATAATTTGATAGAAATTGAATGTATTTTGGCTTCTTGCTATCAGTTACGATAATTGCAAGTAACTTGGAGCAAAGTCTAAAAAAATTTACTCACCACTTCATTCTCATGACCATGGTCATGATCATGTCCATGTCCATGGTGGCCCTGAGAACCGGAGTTGAAGGTCGGAGGCAGGTAGCTGTTTGTCGGTGCTGAGAAACCTGGACAGAAATTTGGAGATGTCTTCAATCAATTGCCACTATGACCGAAAACACGGCTGGGGAGTGTCCGGGTTGAAGGAATTTTCTACAAACTATACATAGGAATAAGTTTATAGAAAAGTCGTGTCTGTAATTGCGAAAAAATTGGAAAAGATACAAGCCTTAATTATTATATGAGCAAATTGTACGTAATATGAATCATAATATGATTCAGTCAGTCAGTTCAGACAGTCTACCTCATTAGTCTGGTCCTGAGCGCGACTGCTATGCTAGAGGTTGTGTGTTCGATTCCCAGGTCTATCAAAGTGTTATTGGATTTTCCCATGAAATTCTCAATGCTCGGAGTTTGGATTATTGCCCAGTTATTGGCAATACGCTTGCTTCCTATTACTTAGGGCTTAAACACACCGGCTTACTGTGCGGCCGGAATTACTGTGGATGTACATCAGTACACCTCTCCCCTTCCTTTCGGGGAATACAGGCGTGATGGTATATAATAGGTATATTATTAATCAAAAAATGCTAAATTATAGCCTCTGTTCCCCTCGTAAAGTTTTATTACACAGTAAGTACTTTCTTTCTCTTAGCGTATAGTGTAGTACTTACCAGTGGAAGGCGGTAGGTAGCTGTTAGTTGGCGAGTTGTAGCTATTAGCGGGCGAATTATAGCTGTTTGTTGGTGAATTGTAGCTATTACTAGGTTGTTGGTAGTTATACCCCGACACCGGAGGCTCGCTGGACGCTACTGCTGCCAGAAGAGTAACAATCAAAACCTGAAAACAAAATACAATACTAAATATACAATATACCTAGTTCATTTCTTTGATTAGACAGGTAAACATTATGTCATTGAAACAAAAATATTTTACAGTGATGGGGTCCAGGCCGCTAAATTAAAATTTCAAGTAAAACCACCTTCAAAAACACAAAAATAATTTTATGTGCAAAACAGTTTCGGATGGCACCGACTTCGAAACTGTTTTGCACATTATCAATTCCTCTTTTGCACATAATAGGTATAACATTTTTATGTTTTTTTTAATGACGTTGCCACACACTAGTATTTTCTCCTGTATCGTGGGTGCGTTTATAAACACAAATTTTCACAGCCACAAACGCCCAGACTCGGAACAACTACCTGTAGATCATACAAATATTTCACAGAAGCCGATCGTTCAGACGCTACGGCAATCGTGTTGTCGGTTCTTATGGCGGTTTTACTTTTTTATGGGATTGGAGGGCAAACGAGCAGACGGATCGCCTGATGGTAAGCGACTACCGCCGCCCATGGATACCCGCAACACCATAGGAGTCACAAGTGCGTTGCCGACCTATTAAAAGAGGATTGGGCCTCCAGTAACCTCACTTACTCGGCGAAACACAACGCTTACGTTGTGTTTCGCCGGTTTTCTGGGAGGCGGTGGTATCACTCCGGTCGAACCGGCCCATTCGTGTCGAAGCATGGCTCTCCCACGAAATAGAAGATATTTTATTTTTGCAAGTTATGTTTGCAAATGCAGTAATCAGTGTCTACATGTATAAATGACCGGCCCTTTCACTGTCTGACATGCATAATTACTTATCTATGTGTTTTACGCGCTAATTCCCACGTCATGAATGGGGAGACACTCCCAGTCTCCCAGTCTCATGGTTTCCCAACCTGGTATCTTTAGACTACGTATTGTCCGTGCCGTTTTGCTTAAATAAAATCATCCATCTATGTTGGCATTGGCTTCCAGTCTAACCAAATGCAGCTGAATGTTAGTATATTACACGAATTGGCTGCTATCGGACTTTCGTAACCCGATATCTGTTAGGAGAATTATTTTAATTATCCTAGAATTCCTAGGGAATGCCGATATCCTAAACATAACTCGATTGTCAGGCTTTTTAGGTGTCCGACTACAAAGCTTAGGTTTTTTCTTTGTCTGTTTCAACTACCAACATTGCCACACCACAAACATTATTTAAAAAAACAAAAGAACTTTCGTTCCATTGTTTTTGGCTATTGTATTTTCGAAATGTTGCCAATCTATTATTTAAACAAATATTTATTAACAATAGGTACTTTATTATTATAATTCATCTATTTTATTCCTTTGTTGTTTCAACTACTGTCACACTTTCACGCCTTTTGTTTAGTTGCGTATAAGCAGAATTACCTACTAGTCAAAAAACCATATTTAATACAACTACCTCATTAGTTGTTAGCGTTGCTGCTGAGCGAGAGGCCCTGAATTCGATTTCCAAGCCGAGCAAAATGTTATTGGTTTTTATATAAAATTCTCCGTAGCAATTTGAATTTGTGCCTGGTTAATGGCGAATAGGCTCCCCCCTCATAACATTAGATTTAAAAGAAAGATGAACTGTGACTGTGCATAATTATGTGCCTATATCAGTTTCAGTAGGCACACCTCTGCCTAACCCTCCGGGGAATACAGGTGTAATGGTATAAAATCAAGAGACCATCGACTAAGGTCAGAAAACCGGAGAAATCACACAAAAATAAATACGACAAAGAAATAGAAATTACTTACTTAACTATTTCAATCGCCAGATAACTTTTAATTGAGGAATAAATAAAAAATATATAAAAAGGACGTTTGACAGATTTGGTACTTATAGAAAAACTGTCAAAAGAACTAATTTATTCCTCCGATAAAGTTATCTGGCGATGAAAAAATCGGCGCTAAGTAAATTGAACTTGAACGTGGGAGAGCCATGCTTCGGCACGTATGGGCCGGCTCGACCGGAGTGATACCACGGCCTCACAGAAAACCGACGTTAAACAACGCTTACGTTGTGTTTCGCCGAGTGAGTGAGGTTACCGGAGGCCCAATCCTCTTTTAAAAGGTCGGCAACGCATTTGTGACTCCTCTGGTGTTGCAGGTGTCCATGGGCGGCGGTAATCGCTTACCATCAGGTCCGTCTGCTCGTTTGTCCTCCTATCCCATAAAAAAAGACGTATCAAGTAACGCCACGAATATTAACTAGTTTGCTACAAAGACAATTGTTCTCATGGTACACTGGTCACGGAACATTTCCTTTGTTGTTCTAAATAAGCTAGGGTTTACATGGAGTACTTCGACACAACGCAATTTAAATATTAAGTACAGCCAACAGCACATTCTCAGTCTTTAACCAGTGTGTTTTATCAGTTATGACTTATGGCACAGAGACATGGTCGCTCACTATGGGTCTGATAAGAAAGCCCACGGCCACCCAGCGAGCTATGGAGCGAGCTATGCTTGGCATTTCTTTACGCGGTCGAATCAGAAATGAGGAGATCCGTAGAAGAACTAATGTTGCCGACATAGGAGTAGCTCAAAGGATTAGCAAACTTAAGTGGCAGTGGACGGGGCCCATAGCTCGTAGAAAAGCCGCTGGAGCAGAAAAGTTCTCAAGTGGAGACCACGCACCGGAAAGCACAGTGTGGGACGACCTCCAACGAGATAGATGGACGACCTGGTAATGGTCGCTGGGAGTCGTTGGATGCAGGCGGCATATAACCGGTCGCTGTGGAAGTCTTTGGGAGAAGAGAACAGTAGACTTCTATTGGCTGATATGATGATGATAATGATGAACAGCACATTCAACTTACCACAAACCGTCAAATTTCCTCAATGAATAATAAAGTCTATTATTTAGAGATTAAATTGAAAATTCATTGAAGAAGATTGACAGTTTTGGATACCAAAAAATGCTGTTGACTGTAGATTGTTTTAGTTAATAAAAATTTTATACATTTTGTATTTTAATGTAATTTATTAAAACGCAACATTGTTTTTAATCATACTATTTCTAAATATCATTCATTCATTATTTATTGCCATTATGCGGCCCAAAACCCTAATAGAAGCTGCTAGAACTGCTGGGGATCGAACCCAGGACCTCTAGCGTAGCAGTCGCGCTTGGAACCAGTAGACTAATCAATCAGGCAGTCTTTGTTACACATATCAATTATTATAATTTGTCGCGTCTATTAAATTTCAACGTGTATACTGTTATTAGCCAAATCTACAATATTTTACCAGCTATCAGACAATATCGTTGTCCACATTTCTATATCTCTGTAATCTGTTCAACTACATATAAACCGGCCGCAACAATGATGGGCGTCTCAAAGCTATTACCACAAGAGTTATGTCACCATAAACTGGACCATAGTGATGTCTATGTGCTTTTATGCAGACCACAATAGTTTTAACACCATAAACTGATACAGAAGTACATATATACTATCACGTCTGTATTCCAAGAAAGGTTAGGCAGAGGCGTATATAGGCACAAATGCTAAACTTTGAGCTGCTACTGAGAATTTCTTGAATGAGAGCGGTTTGATTTCCTCACGATGTTTTCTTTCGCGCCTGATAATGAATTATTTATTGCCGGGCAAAAATCCATATTCCAGGCGGGTAGATACTGGGAATTCCATAGAAAATCCCAATAACAATGCTCGATAAACAATAATGTACATAATATCAACAGTCGCAATACATTGTAACGTGAAACTATTATTAAAACAATTTCACAATGTACCACATGCTCAATTATTTACGTATAGCGAGCTAATGACCGATGTAATTGGCTCAAACTGGAGTTATATTTTGAAATACCGTGTTTGCTCGATGTCAAAAAATAATGTTAATAATTTACGCTATCGCACATTGCAACTACAGAGTAAAAGGTGCTAAAAATTATGAAAAAACGTTGAAATAAAACTAAATTTTACAGATTTTATCGATTTGTATTGATATTATTTAATTCCCGACGTTTCGGGTCCTCTACAGCATCCATGGAAACGGGTAGACTGAAGCGTTGGACGTCTTAATGTTAAAATTACTAACAGCTACCTTAATTTTTTGGTAATTTTTGGCTATTAATTTTATTTCAATGTCTAATATTCGGTGTCCGGTAAAGTCCGTTGAACCTAATTGCAAGCGTTGTCGACTTGACTCCTCATTAAGGATCATCAGGAAAAGGCATTCGACGCCAAAAAATAGGACTGTAAGGCTGTTTTTTGCATTCATATAAGGTAACAAGTGGCCCTGAGCGCGACTGCTAACTATAGATAGTCCGATTCCTAGGTCGAGCAATGTGTTATTTGGGGTTTTTTATTCAATGAAATTCTCAGTAGCAGCTCGGAGTTTGGGATTTGTGCCGGGTTAATGGAAATAGGCTCACACATGGGTGCATTACATTACATTGGAGGTAGAGATAGAGGTAGAAGGTAGAAGGAGATAGTGGAATCGAATAATTCCACATACAATTGGAGCTGCCCGACTGGGGAAATACCTCCACCTTGCAGAAAATCGTAGCCAAGTAACATAGCTCCGTGCTATGTTGTGTTCGCCAGACATTACGAGGAAGCGTTATGTTGGCAGATAGGATAAGCATCACGCATTGTCTCCTATACTGCCAGTCCATGCACAACTATTCCAGCTTGATTTATAGTGTCGGCAGCTCACGAATTTTACCCCTGGTGTTGCAAGCGTCCAAAGGCCGCTTACCATCAGGTTGGCCGTAAGCTTGTTTGCTACCTTAGTGATATAAAATAAAACTTAACCATGCCGGCGAACTGTTGGTGGGTGCGCTAAGTAAGGTTAAGGCTCCGAGAAATCGTCTTTGTCACAAAGCTCTCCTCTGTCACTACTCTCCTTGGTCTCTACTGTCTTTCTTAAGGTCAGTTTTCATTTCCTTATTAAGTTTTTGAATATTTTATCATCAATCAACGTAAAAATTTAAATATTCTTCAATTATGTATAATAATTTAAATATATTTCCGTAAACTTGTTATGTCATTGAGGGTAGGCCAACCATGACGCATTTCGCTAGTAACATAATAAGTACTTTAGTTATTAGGTTCGACTTAAAAATTGTGTAGCTATACTTATATTAATGTTATATATGAGCCAATAGGTATATATTTTACGTAAGATGGTAATTTATTTTTATACTATATAGCAATTAGCCGCGGATTTACTCGGATCCTGAAAGATTTTTTAAAGGGAAAAAATCTTTATAAATAAGAAACACCTAAAAAGTAGTGTTTCTGTATCTCATGTGCACAGCAGTTTCGGAAGTCTTGCCACCGACTTCCGAAACTGTTTTGCACAAGAGTAATATTATATTTTAGGTTTTTAAAGATTTTTAAAGGCGATTTTACTTTATCAATTTTTTTTTATTATTTCTTGAGTTATGTTGACGATGTTGTTCATTCCAACGAAACGTGTTATTGTTGTTTTGTTCTAAGTTTTGTGATCAGATCTTGACTATATTTAAATGGGACCACCTCGTAGGTCAATTACACTCTACACTGCTTCAAATAAAAAAAAAACTTTTGAAATCGGTCCACAATTTTTGAAAATATCAGTGAACATAGAACCTCCTCCTTTTTTTGAAGTCAGTTAAAAAGGTAGCCTATGTCCTTCTCTATGGTCGTCAGCGCCCATGGACATTTGCAATACCAGAGGAGTTGTTATTAGCTGCAGACCGCCGGAATGTCAATAACCGAGAGGGGACACTGGTTGTCACGTGCAAAATCCGGCGCGCACACAACGGTTTTTTAAGATGGACTCCGACATAAGGGTCTTCAGACCCCAAACAGTCTTACCACCGAGCAAATTTTTTATCAAATTTTTCATCAATCCTAATAATTCAAAAAATCATAATAATCATTAATTCATAATGTAGAAGTCTGAAGTCTTCTTACCTTAAAGTACATCATTGTAGAATATCTGGGATACCTGTAAAGATAGAACGACTTTAGATAACAAAATCTCATAAAAACTTCGTGCCATATGCTTGCATGGATAGCAAAGGCGGTGGTTGTGGAAGTGGTTGTCACTTCAATGGGATTATAATATCTGAATTTGAACCGTATGTATGTGTTGTTTACCTGCCAGCGATCATATCTAAATTTGAATCCTACGAGTTGGCTACTTAGGAGCGGCTTTATCTAAATTTGAACCCTACGGGTCGGCCAAGTAGTAGCGACTATATCTAAATTAAAACCCTAAGATTTGGCCATTTACCAGCGACTATTTATCAAAATATGAACCCTAAGGTTTGATCACTTAGCAGCAACTTTATCTGAATTTGAACCCGGGTTGACCAAGACCTTATCTAGCAGTGACTTTATCTGAATTTGAACTCTAAGAGTTGGCTACGTACCAGTGACCAAACCTGAATTTGAACAATACGTAGCGAATGGGCGCTTCTTTTAGAGTTAGTTCACTAGTCCATAAACACTGACCGTGTATTAAAATATTCCATGTCATAGTCCTTCCATGTAACCTACTAACGACTATATCTGATTTTGAACCCCAAATGTTGGCCATCATTTGTTTAAGAAAAATAGCAATTAATTCGTTACAAATAAGTTGTAACTGAAAATTGAAGACCTGTTATCAAACACACCAGCCCAAATCTAAGATCTAATCGACGGCCATCTGCCACAACCCATCACACAATGGCCCACAATGGCCGACTCCCACGTGAAAACGTGATCTATATCTGTTATGTAAGCTCTTAGAAAATGCGTCCACAATTAAAACAATTACATAAAAGTTTAGGGAAAGATTTATGGTGATCAGATTATGGGTTTCTCATAGTATTGTATGGGGTGCTAACGGCGTGTACTAAGATTTGTTATTTATGTGGTAACTACTCTTAATTTATCGCGTCTTTCTGCGAAAAAATAGCTTGCCTACACAAATTTTCTTCTGTACCGTTTGGAGCGTTTGGTGTGCAAACAAATGTCACAACAGCTGTTTGTCAATTATAAAAAAATTGCGCGTGAGTGTGAGTTTAATTGATGAAGTACGAAAGGCCAGGGAGAAGAAGATTGTCGTGGAATGCCAAAGCCTGGAAGGAGTAATGAACAGACTAGGCAGCAGTTGAGCTCCATAGATTATGATTGAGCTACACAATGCCTGATCTGATGCATGTGTGCTGGGACTGGTCTACTCAACACTGCTATGGCTTCCTTCAAAAGGCCATTACAGACATTGCCTAGCATTATAACTCACATATTTCCTACTCTGGACTTTAAGAGACTATGATTCGATATGAAAAATGATTTATAAAATGATTTTTATTAATTAACTAGCTGCTGTTGCCGGCAGTTTCACTCACGTCCAAAAAAGATTAACATAACTACTATTAACTAGTCCTAGACGGCGTATTAAGATGAAAAATGCACCAGATTTTAAGTTAGACCTCTAGCAATACATCGGTGAAAACTGCATTCAATTCCATGCTGTAGTTTTTGCGTGATCCGCGTACAAACATACAGACTGACAGTCATACAAAATTTCCAAAAATTTGGCTTCTGTTGCTGTAATTTATAGACACTCCATATTAGATTATACTAAACATCACTATCAAACCATTTACTGTCACAGCTGGAAACGTGTCTCCTCTTCTCTCAGCATTAGAAGGCCACGCTGGCTAGTGCGGATTGGCAGAATTCACATGCCGTCGAGAAAATGTCTCGGTCATGAAGAATATTTTCTCGCGATATTTTGCACCGTTTAAGCGCGTGATAATTACACACGTGCTTTGGGTTTGAACTCGAGACCTTTGACTTCAATCAGTCAAATAGTCATATTAATAGGCTATATATTGCCTACTGTACTACTTAAATACTTAATTTAATTATAATATACTTATATTAACTTAATAATATGTTATGCTTTTCATTATTCCAAATATCAAAAGGACGGAAATTATCACTATTGTGATTTTTTATGTATTCATCTAAGTATACCTATATCTAATAAAATTGTAACAGGCCGATGTCTGTACATTAAAGATGGTATAAAAGAAAAACGAATATGGAGAGTTTTTATTATTTTATATTTTAGAAGCCAAAATAGGTAACAAATTTTAGATGTTTTGTCTGTCTGTCTCTCTCTATGTTTGCACGCGCATCACGCAAAAACCACTGCATTGAATTGAATACAGTTTATACCGATCTATAGCTAGAGGTTTAACTTAAAATCTGGTGCGTGTTTAATTTGCATTTGCATCGGATAAGTAATGCTTTTTGGTATGAAACGGCTAATATTTCTTTCGATATTTTAGTGTTTTATATCTAGCAAACAAACAGCTACGCTTTAAGTCCACTTTTATCATGCCTACCGCTTAAATATGGTATGCACTTCCTGAGTGGGTCTTCCCTGATAGGTATAATCTGGCTAAATCTAAAATTTAAATCACGGGTGAATCGGTTTCTTCGCAACTGCGCTCCATCGTAGATTGCAGTCTCGCCTATCATCAGGCTAACTGGCGCTGGCGGTCAAGCGTAAGCCTATCACGAATAACAAAAAAACAGCCTCTCACCACAAACGCATACACCTTCTCTGTTCCGTCGTGGGTAAATAATAACTTAAAAATATAATACCTAACTTATTAAAAATAATTAAATAACAGGCAATATAACATAAAAAATAAAACACAAATAATTTACCTGGCAGCTCAAAAAATAAACTTCACAATTCAACAAAATTCAAAAAAGGAACACTGATTTGAATTTTATTCACTCAAATTCGAAATGGCGCGCGAATTTGAAAATAGAATGTAACGCACTGCCCCAGTTCTGTAAACGCACTGATACAGATTATGCGCATGTTGTTTTTATATGCTGTTATGTTGAGAGCGCATCTTCATACAGCCTATTGTGAATTTTTGATCGACCTTCTTTGTATTTATATCGATACATATATTTTGATACGTATCGATTTAAGTGCATGCTCGAATTGACATGTTCCACTAATTGTTTTTTCTACTGTAAGTAATTAAGAAGAAATTATGATAATTCAAGTCAATGAATTTTTATAAGTTAGTAAATTAATTTGATTCTAGTTATCTCTTTAATCTAGTGGTCGCCTGTATTCCCCGAAGTGTTAGGCAAGCACAGTTCACCGGTATGTTTAGGTCCCATGTATTACATAGGACCGAGGCGCGGGGGCCTGCGGGCGAGCCTATTGCCATTAACCGGGCACAAATCCAAACTTCAAACTGCTACTGAGAACTTTATAGAAAAACACAATAACAATTTGCTCGCCCTGGGAATCGAAACCAGGACACTCAGGACTACTAGGCTGATGAGGCAGTAAAGCCCAGATCACAAGCAGATGAAATAAAGGTGCTCACTCCAGCAAATCCTGCCATCCTGCCATACCAATAAATAATCGCAGAATTGGGCGGTGAACTCACGCAAAATTCGATGAGGAAAGTAGGAATGGAAAAAAAATATCGATATAAAGTTACTTGAGTGAAGGCAGGATTCGAAACTACGTCTCCTGGTTTAGATACACTAGACGCTATGACCTCTAAGCCACCGCGAGTTCCACCCGCCAGTTCGAAATTTGACTCCACATTGCAAGTTCGAATCCTGGCCGCAGTCGAATTATTCCTTCACTGAAATAACTTTATTAACTTAGCATGGAAAATCCAATCCACATTTATCATGCGTACCGCTGAAATATGGACTGCGCTTCCCGAGTGGTTTTTCCCCGATAGATATAATCTGGGTGTCTTTAAATCACGAGTGAATTTATTTATTGTGACAACTTAAACTATCATTAAAGGGTTTACCCTAATGCGATAGTTAAGAATTGCAAATTTATAACTTATTTACTTAGAAAAATATTAAACTAACTACTTAAAAACACAAAATTATAACTACAAATAAAAACATTACATAAAATATATTTATTATTTACATCTAAGTAATATTTTGCTTGTAACATAATATAAATTGTAGTACCCTTGCGAATTCACTCAAACTATGTACATGTAAACACATCAATCTGATTTTTAAGGTTGTTGATGGTACGGTAACTTTTTTTTAGTCCTAACCATGTTCCTCTTGCATATTTTGGAAAAATGACGAAGTATCGAAATTTTTTGCAAATTTTAACATCAATATATATTTTTTTTGTGATTTTTTGCATTTTCCATGCTTAGATTATAAGTTATTTTAGTAAAGGAAAAAGTTAATCGCGGGCAGGATTCGAACCTTTCAATCAGGCGGGTGGGGTTCGCGGTGGCTTAGCGGTCAGAGCGTCTGGTGTATCTAACCAGAAGACGCAGGTTCGAATCCTGCCCGCGATTGAAATTTTCCTTTACTAAAATAATCAATATTTATATTTCCAAAAAATATCGATACTTATTAACATTTCTGACATCTATAAATAAATAAATCTTTTTATTTCTCACTACAAAAACAATTACACGAAAAAGTTTTGTCTAAGAATATACAATTTTGGTCTTAGATTGATCATATGTTAAATTATATTATAACAGGCGTAGTGAGCATTGGTTGTCATTAGCTTAAAAATTGTTTCACGAGCGGATAGTCTTCCTCGCCCTCAGGTCAACAAATTCCCACAAGACCGCAAATATAGAGCTGATCAAGTTGTTTCAGATTGCTAACTGTAGTGATTTAACTAATGTCTACTTCTTGATTATTTACATGCATAGTGTAAAGTATTTTGATGTAGTTTAGTTAGCTAATAGGGTGTGTGATATGTGATAGAGTGACTGCCTCATTAGTCTAGTGGTCCCAAGCGCCACTGCTACACCAGAGATCCTGGGTTCGATCCCCAGGCCGAGGAAAGTGTTATTGGGTTTTTCTATGAAATTCTCAGTAGCAGCTCGAAGTCTGGATTTGTGCCTGGTGAATGGCTATAGGCTCGCCCCCTATAACTTGGGACCTAAACATACCGGCGAACCGTGGGTGTACATTAAGTACGCTTCTGCCTAACCCGGGGAATACAGGATGATGGTATGTTATGATATGTGATAGAATCTGTGATAGATGTAGTTCAGTTAGCTATAGAGGAAAGGAAAAAAAGGCGATGAGCCCACACAAAGTTCGTACAACTGCCTACGTGGTTTCCGACTCGTGGTATCTATGACATTCAGAATAACACGTCCATAAGATCATGTTTACCGAGCCTCTTTTTTGGAAGGTCTGCCGATTGGGATCAGTATAAACCAACATTGAGTCATCAATTTTTCACAAGTATATTTGAGTAAGCAGTGATAGCCTAGTGGTATGACCGTTGGACTGCCAAGTCAAAGGTCTCGAGTTCGAACCCAAGCCACGCACCTCTGACTTCTCGAAGTCATGTGCGTATTAAATCGGTGAAGGAAAACATCGTGAGGAAACCTGCATGCCTGAGAGATTTCCCCGATGCAATGTGAAATCTGCCAACCCGCACTAGGCCAGCGTGGTGGACTATAGCCTAATCCCTCTCATTCTGAGAGGAGACCCGTGCCCAGCAGTGGGACAGTATAATGGGTTGATTATGTTATGTTATATTTGAGTAAGTACTAAGGTATAATTGTAGAGTTCCTGTAAATGGGAAATTATAAAAACTGGCTTCTGCCCGCGAATTCGTCTGCGTGGACTTCAGAATAGACTAGTTGACGGATATTTTTATTCTCATAAAAAAGTTAACCATAAACAGAGACGAACAAAAAAAACAAAATCAAAATCGGTTCAAAATTAAGGAAGTTATAAGCATTTTAATTTTATGCTAGACAGAGAGCGTACTGTAGCTCGTTGTGACGTCACACCGTGCGTGCGCCATACAAATTCTGTAAAATCGTTTTGCGGGACAGAGACGGAGCATTCCCAATCAGTCCTCAGTATGTATATTCTCAGTAGCAGCTCGGAGTTTGAAAATACTAACGAACTGTGGAGAACATTAGCATATTTCTGCATACCCCTTCGGGGAATACAGGCGTGATGGTATGTATTTGTAAAATTCAGAAATGGTAACCGTGACTCCTAATTAATGTGTTACAAATGTTACAATACAAAAACTATGGCAATGATCGCAGTACCACAAAGGTATCGCTGCGCTTACGCAACCGAATGCTCTGTACCTATCAAAGTTTGATTTATGGAGGGAACTAGAGGGGACGCTCAACACAAAAGTTTATATCTATACCAAATTACCCCAAAAACCAGCATAATTTTTAAATTTTATAAAACCATCACGGGCCTTATTATGGTTGGCATCCAAGGAATTCAGTTTTTTTTAGGGATTAAGTATACGGCATACGAGCTGAGGAGCCACCTGGTGGTAAGTAATCATCGACTCATCTGCAACAGTAGAGGAGTTGCTGATCCATTGCTGATCTTTAAGAGCCCCTACGGACTGCAGACTGCCTGAGTCGCAGCATCCGAGAGAAACTAGCTCTTACGCGTAGAAGTCGAAACACACAAAGGTGCTTTACGACAGACTACGACGTAAGGGTGGTCGTCAAACAGTCAGATCCCAAAAGGACCATCGAGCAAGTCAGATATTTTCACGCCTCTTACAGGATGCCTATCAGAAAAGCAGTGAGGAACAGTATTTTAACCACGACCCACACGGGTCTTTCACAGTTTCCTCGTTTTATAATTTTTTTTTGGATTTTTTCTTGTAAATTGTAAATAGAACCGGATCTCGATACCTAACAATACCTTCACGGGTCGGACAGGGTTATCTTAACACATTGTATATTACAGTTTATTTATTAATTTATCTACTTTCACACACTAGTTTAAGGCATCTGCCACATTTTGTCTCTGTATAATCCTATGGTCATTAGAGCATAAAGTATTTAGTAAATAAATAAAGTTTACTTAAAGGTAGGTACTGGCGGTTTTGACTTTTTTTGGCTGTGAAATGGAAGTTTCAGTTTTGATTTTATTTCTTTAATGTAATTCAGTGAGAATTACATGAATAACACCTCTTGGATCATGAAGTCAGCTTACCTGCTTCGTCGAACTTCATCGTTATTTTCTTTCGGTTTTTTTTAATATCCGCACTTACATGATTTGAAAAAAAAATAGTAAATAAATAGATTTGAAACTGAAATCAAATTTTATTCTGTTTTTCCGAAGTCATTCAGGGGATTTTATTAAATTACTAGGTAACTATACCAACGTCCTGCAGTCGCCTTATAAACATAAAATCATTAACATCTATCGAGGTATAAAGCAGCTTAAAAATACATAAGAACTGAGAATCTCCTTCATTTTGATGTCGTTTAACTAAAACTGCCTCATTAGTCTAGTGGTTCCAAGCGCGATCGCTAGAGGTCCTGGGTTCGATCCCCAGGTCGAGCAAAGTGTTATTGGGTTTTTCTATGAAATTCTCAGTAGCAACTCGGAGTCTGGATTTGTGCCCGGTTAATGGCAATAGGCTCGCCCCCTATTACATAGGACCTAAACATACCGGCGAACTGTGGGTGTGCATAAGTACGCCTCTGCCTAACCCTTCGGGGAATACAGGCGTGATGGTAAGTTAACTAAAACGAATCATACAACAAAATGTTCGGCACTCCTGTTTCGTGATCATAATGATCCAAGGCCGGAGGTAATTGCTCTCGAATTCTCGATGCCCGATAGCGACTATCACTGAACTAATTGGTACAAAATGTGCTATTAGCTCATCCACTCTTACTTATATTGAGATAATGTATACACTCAACCAAACAACACAAAAAAAAATTGTATAAAAATGTTACCAAAGTTGGCGTATCGGGTGGCCTGGCTTGGGAAGTCACACGTTTAATAGTTAATTATCACTTGTTTCATTCTTGATAGGTTTACGTTTGACCGCCAGTTCGCCTGATGTTAAACGACTCTGCGATCTACGGTGGAGCGCGCTTGCCTAGACGGCTGGCCTGGGTTGGTCTTCCCCGATAGGTGTAATCTGGGTGTCTTTAAATCAGGCGTGAATCGGTTTCTTCTAGGCAAGCGCGCTCCATCGTAGATCGCAGTATCGTGAAATGGCGGTCAAGCGTCCTATCACAAATAAAAAAACAAGAAATTGATATACTCGTGATTTAAAGACACCCAGATTATAATATCTATCGGAAAGCGCATCACGCGCCATTAGATTCGTTTTATATATAACATTGTGATTTGTACTGAGTCGCTGCAGGACTTTGTTTCTGTTGTGATTTTACATGTGTCTATTACGTGGGAGAGCCATGCTTCGGCACGAATGGGCTGGCTGACCACGGCCTCACAGAAAACCGGCGTCAAACAACGCTTACGTTGTGTTTCGCCGAGTGAGTGAGGTTACCGGACGTCCAACCCCCTTTTAAAAGGTCGGCAACGCACTTGTAACTCCTCTGGTGTTGCGATTACCGCCGCCCATGGACACCCTCCATGGGCGGCGGGCGGCGGCGGTAATCGCTTACCCGCGGTATCGCCGCAGGTAATCGCCCCCCTATCCCATTAAAAAAAATGTGCTAATCTACGTAAGTACTACTTACCTAGCTGTATAAAACCAAATATGATGAAAGAAAACATCGTGAAGAAACCTGCATGCCTGAGAGATTTTCTCGATGGCGTGTGAAGTCTGCCAATACGCATTAGGCTAGCGTGGTGGACTATAGCCTAATCCCTCTCATTCTGAGAGGATACCCGTGCTCAGCAGTGAGACAGACAGATTCATTATGTATGTATGTTTGAACTGCCTCATTAGTCTAGCGATCCTAAGCTCGACTGGTACACTAGTCCTAGGTTCGATTCCCAGGTCGAGCAAAGGGTTTTTCTATTAATTTCTCATTAGCAGCTCGACGTTCGGGTTAGTTTAGTGCCCGTTTATGCTATTGTAATTTTTTTTATATACCACTAAGGTGGCAAACAAGCATACGGCCCGCCTGATGGTAATCAGTCACCATAGCCTATGGACGCTTGCAACACCAGGGGTATCACTCGCGCGTTGCCGACCCTGTAGATTAAGGAAGGAAGGTTGGAGGAATAGTTAGGCTGGCAGCATAGGAGACATGCGGATGCTGCCATGCATGACAGCGGTGGTAACAAAACATCATCGGTCCCCTCTAATGCCAACACAACACTTCTTCGCGGAACTCTGGCGACCTTGCTCACAGTTAGGAACACAACACAGCACGGAGCTATGTTACTTGGCTACGATCTTCTGCAAGATGATGGCAGTTCCCCAGTCGGGCAGCTCCAATTGTGAGTGGAATTGTTCGATTCCACTATGCCTTACCTGATTTCACTATGCCTTACCTCTCTTTATGAGGTAGTCAGGCAAGCTATTACGTGGGGCCTACCGTTTTTTTTAAATAAAAACGTTGGCCCCACTCCAGGATTTTCTCCTGTATCGTGGGTGCATTTACAAACACAAATTCTCACATACACAAACGCCCAGCCCCAGAACAATCTACCTTTAGATCATACAAATGTTTGCTCCGCGTGGGGATCAAACCCACAACACGTGGTGCAGAAGCCGATCGCTCAGTCGCTACACCAAACGAGTCGTCAGCTATCATATGTTTCATCTTGGTACACCGCCTTGAAACCGAGATAAAGTAAATCCAATCCTTTTGTTACGCGAGTGACTCTGCGGACAACAGCTAAGTAACTTAGCTGTTGTCCAGTTTTAAATTATACTTAGTCTAAGTATACTTTATTAATCTAAGTATACCTATATTATACAGCTGGTGCCTGGCACACAGTTTAATACTAGCTCAGGCACCACCGTTTACTCTATCTTTTATTTAAACACTAGCTTTTGCCAGCGACTTCGTCCGCGTGGAATAGTTACTTTGTTCCCTAGTTCTTCGCCCGCGGTTTCACCTCCGTTGCCCCGTTCCTAAGGGTTGTAGCGTGATGTTTTATAGCTTGAAACCTTTCTCATGAATCACTCATTTTCCCAACATTTCCCTCCACTGCTCTGCTCCTATTGATCGTAGCGTGATGAAAAGTATACTATAACCTGCCCAGGAGTATGAAGAACAATTGTACTAAGTTTCGTTGAAATCCGTCGAGTGGTTTTTGTTTCTATAACGAACATAGACAGACAGACAGACAGACAGACAGACAAAAATTTTACTGATTGCATTTTTGGCGTCAGTATCGATCACTAATCACTCGCTGATAGTTATTTTGGAAATATATTTCATGTACAGAATTGACCTCTCTACAGATTTATTATAAGTATAGATAGATTACTATGTTTTTAGTTTTTAAATGCGTGATTGTCTGCGAAAGGTAGAACTAAGAAGTACGCATCTTATGAAATAAAAATTTGAAATTGAATTTTGAAAGCTGAAGAGTTTTGTATCATACCATCTCGCCGTATTCCCCGAAGGGTTAGGCAGAGGTGTACTAATGTACAGTACCCAGTTCGCCGTACGGTTTGCCTGAAGAGTTTGATTGGTTGTTTATTCGGTTAAACGCGCTAATCTCAGAAACTACTGGTTCGAATTGAAAAAATATTTTTGTGTTGGATAGTTCATTTATCGAGGAAGGTTATAGGCTACTACAGCTATAACATCACGCTACGCCGATAAGAGCGAAGCATCAATAAAAAATGTTGCAATAAAAAATGCAAAAACGGGAAAAATATTTGATTATTTTGAGCTGGGAAGTGACATGGGTCTTTGTTAAAGACTTTGGGTGACAGCACGAACTCCACGCAGGCGAATCCGCGGGCGAATGTTAGTTCTTAATAATTATTCATCCTGCACAAGTATCTATTTATTCGGTTCGCTGCGGGTGCCACTCGCACATAACAGTTTTACGTAATTTATCGTTGTGCGTAAAGTAGGGTAATTATTATTATGATTTGAATTTAAATAACGAATAAGTATGATAAAATGAATTACTAAGCAGATTGTCTTGGTAAATTTATCGTCGAAAAAAATTATTTAAAAAGCAAGCAACTATGACAGCTTTCATCTCGAATTGTATTTCGCACTGTATTTGTTACCAACTATAAACATGTCATTTCTCATATTATAAAATCGCAAAAGCTGATGTACACAAACATAAGTAAATTATTATCACGCCTGTATGCCCCGAAGAGATTTGAACAGTTTGCCGGTATGTTTATGTCCCATTAGGTATTTATTGTAAAGAATTGAACACAAATCTTAACTCCAAGCTGCTACTAAGAACATACAATCACGCCTGTGTTCCCCGAAGGGTTAGGCAGAGGAGTACTTTCTACACCCACAATTCGCTGTATATTTAGGTTCCATGTAAGGCAGCGAGCTTATTGCCAACACAAATCTAAACTCCAAGCTGCTACTGAGAATTTCACAGAAAAACCCAATAATACTTTGCTCGAACTGTGAATCAAACCCTGTAGCGTAACAGTTAGGCAGTTTAAAATAAACCCATGAGAATAACCTTGAAAACTTTCCCTTAAACTTAACTATATCTCACCTCTAGTTGCGTCATTATGTTATTCTAATTTGTAACAACTCTATTGTAAACTAATTCTGTTCTAATTCTTTATACACCATTGTGGTATGTGAACGTCGGTTTATTTTTAATGAAGGCATTGGGGCTATGGGGTATCTACTGCTATAGGTAGGTTAAGCAAGGTGTCAGAGAAAACGTGAAGATGATTATCTCTTTAAAACGTTTTTTTTAACGTTTTAATAAAATAGGAACTGCTTCAGTAGCCTGGAAGTCTTCGAGCAAAGTGTGATTGTGGTTTTCTATGAAATTGGCAGTAGCAACTCGAAGTTTGGAATTTAGGCCCGGTTAATGGCAATAGACTAATTTGGTGGCGTTGTGTGTCGGGTTGTTTTATTCTCTACAACTTAGTTGAGTCGAACAACGCTGATACACACGTCATGCTCGTGAACGGGTGCTGTCTGTCGGGACTTCGGATTCGGTAATGTTATCTTTTGAAGGGTAATCAATTATGTATTGTATAAATGTATTGTATTTTATGTTATTTTATATTGTATATATGTATATAAATATATATATAATAAATATTTATGTAATGTATATATTGTGTAAGTTTATAGTTTTGGTAAGTCTTCAAATCACACATTTCACTTCTACTCTTTTAGTGCATCTACCATGATCGTCTCTGCACCACCCTAAGGTCGTCTGGTAGAAAATGCCTAAGGCATTAAGACCGCCTTTGTACACTTCTGTACATGAAGCATAAATAAATAAATAAATAAATCAAACTCCACAATACTCATATTGATAGAATAAAAAAGATGTAAACATCAATTATTTATTTAAAAGAGTATCTATGGAGTTTCTTGCCGGCTCTTCTCCATAAGGCCTACTATTTGGAACCGTGCATGTAGTTTTGACATTTCAAAAGTACCTGTATATGGTCTAATTGAAATAAAAATTTGAGTTTGAGTTTGTGACCATGGATGGACCTAAACATACCGGCGAACTATGGATGTACGCCTCTGCCGAACCCCTCGGGGATACCGGCGTTATGGTATGTAGGTATGTAATTTTTTTTTGTTGTCGTAATAAGGCAAAATTAGCAATCGGTAAGCGGAAAAAAGATTTAAAAGGGTTTTTATGTGTTTAGTAAGCGGTAACCGCACTTAATTTCGCTGGTTTTATTGCACTCCAAACCGCAATAAAAGTATCTAGTATTAGGCAGAGGTGTACTTTGCATTTTTTACGTGGGAGAGCCATGCTTCGGCACGAATGGGCCGGCTCGACCGGAGTGATACCACAGCCTCACAGAAAACCGGCGTTATACAACGCTTACGTTGTGTTTCGCCGAGTGAGTGAGGTTACCGGAGGTCCAATTCCCTTTTAAAAGGTAACCCACCTATGACTCCTATGGTGTTACGGGTGTCCATGCGCAGCGGTAATCCCTTACCATCAGGCGATCCGATTGATCTTTTGCCCTACTATCCCATACTGATTGACCTGAGAATCGAACCCAATACCAATCTAACTGCATAATTGTCAAACTATTTAAAACAAAGTTGTAAAGATTAATATTGTAATCATGTTTTTTTTTAAAAAAGTATCGGCATTCTGCAGTCCTTAGGCGCTCCAACGCATCAGCAACTCCTTTGGTGTTGCAGGTGTCCATGGGTCACAATGACATTGATTGACAGTGATTGAGTATAATAAAAAATGAAGATAACCAAAATATTTTAAAAACGGAATAGAAACTGACTCATGCGCAGAAACCGCGCAGTCACTGCGCCGCGTCATTTTGTTACGTTATTTCTGTTACCTACATACGTAACCTATATACTATATTATGCCAAATAATATATAATTTTGCTTGTCTCATTGCCAATATAGGTACCTAATTACCCAAATCGCGATCTACTGCGCAATGGCATTTCGTAATACGTGAAAAAATAATTTATCTCACTGCAATAGGTAGGTTAGACATAATTAGACCATTATTACATGGTCTAATTATGAAGACTATTCATTTTGTGCAATTGTAATCGTACATGTGTCAGTGATCTTACCAGGGTTAAGGAGAATGTGATTTCATGGTCTCGACCATAAGGCAAGGACGCACCCTCCCACGCACATACAGGTTGTGGAATCAGCTCTCCGCCGAGGTTATCCTTAAGGACTACAGCATGGGGTTCTTCAAAAAGCGTGTAAAAAGACTGCGCGAGTGATACCCCTGGTGTGGCAAGCGTCCATAGGCTACGGTAACCGCTTACCATTAGGCGGGCCGTATGCTTGTTTGTCACCTTAGTGGTATAAAAAAAGGAAAGTAGGTACCATGGACACCTCCTGCAACACCAGAGGAGTTGCTGATGCGTTGCCGAGCTTTAAGAGTCCCTACGGACTGCCAAAGCAAAGTGTAATTAGATTTTTCTATAAAATTCTTTCTACCTATCAATTCGTAACCCAATTTCTGGGCAATAGCGATGTTCTGGTCATCCATCCATAAACTGACCATTGCAAATAGAGTGAACAGCTTGGGCATTACTTGTCCAAAAGCCCCTTAATAGTCAGATTAATGAATAATAAACCAATAAAGTACTTACCTAAGTATGTACTAAAATAGTAATTTAGGTAGATTCGGTATGGAGAGTAATAATGGCAACATCTCTCTTCCAAGGACACGTAGACCACGTTCGAATTTCAAACTACAAAGCCGCCAAGAATATTGCGACATTATGAATAATGTTTTTTTTTAACAGATACAAGATAACTGTTTATGGAGCCAATAACCATTAGGTATGTTATGTTTTTTTGTACCTACTATAAATTAGATCAAATGTTCCGAAAACAAAACTTGAAACGTAGTTATTAAGTGTTATTTGTTGCGTTTTTTAGGCATGTAGGTAGATGTCGTTAGTGTATGAACGTTACATTCAAAATACATCATTTTTATCTATACCTACTTACCTATATTATAAAGAGGTAAAGTTTGTGGGTTTGTTAGGTTGTAGGATCTCTGGATGTACTGAACCGATATTGAAAATTATTTTTGTGTTGGATAGTCCATTTGTAGAGGAAGGTTATAGGCTATATAAGATCACGCTACGCCTCTTAGGAACGGAGCAGTGCGGGTGAGACCGCGAGCAGGTCGTAGTAATTCCCCTGTCGGACACAGTTAATAGGAAGGCTGCGTGTTGAATTCGTCTGGTTTAATATTATACCATCTCATTGCCAAATAATCTGCCGCTAGCCGCTAAGCAATAATGTGCTAACTGACATAGCAGAGTTTAAAGGGTTATTCGTTCCGGGTTGAAAGGCATTGTAGCCAATGAAATGGATGGGCCTGTGATACACTTAACAATTGAGGTGTCAAGATGACAACACTGTAGTGATAGTATGGGTTTTGCTGGCGTCTATAAATTGGCGCTTAATTTACCATTAGGCGGCCAGTATGCTTGTCTTCTATCTATACTTATAATAAATCTGTAGAGAGGTCAATTCTGTACATGAAATATATTTCCAAAATAACTATCAGCGGGTGATTAGTGATCGATACTGACGCCAAAAATGCAATCAGTAAAATTTTTGTCTGTCTGTCTGTCTGTCTGTCTGTATGTTCGTTATAGAAACAAAAACCACTCGACGGATTTCAACGAAACTTGGTACAATTGTTCTTCATACTCCTGGGCAGGTTATAGTATACTTTTCATCACGCTACGATCAATAGGAGCAGAGCAGTGAAGGGAAATGTTGGGAAAATGAGTGATTCATGAGAAAGGTTTCAAGCTATAAGACATCACGCTACAACCCTTAGGAACGGGGCAACGCAGGTGAAACCGCGGGCGAAGAACTAGGGAACAAAGTAACTATTCCACGCGGACGAAGTCGCTGGCAAAAGCTAGTATTACAATACAAAAATACATTTTAAGGAATCTAAGAGACTTGTCGACTGTTCGCGTGACCAGAGGACTGGTTTATTCTTGGGTCAGAATTAGCATTGCCATTGAACGTGGCAATGCTGCCAGTCTTCTGGGTACGTTACCAGTTGACGTTGAATGATGTGGAGGAGTTCTTTGACACCTAGGCGTGAAAGTGGGGCAGATTCCACACACTTCAAATTTGCTAAAAATGTGGTGGAATCTGCCTCACTAGGGTCGGCACTTTAGAGATTGCTATTTTTTTTTTTGTAAAAATATTTAAGTAAGTAATAATAATTATGTAACTATGGATGGTAGCATTAGATGCGATATGTAGGTAGTATTTTAAATAAACCTAAGAAGTACATGTCTGCCTAATCCTTCGGGGAATACAGGCGTGATGGTATGTTATGTTATTACATCATAAAATCTCATAGAGCCATCAAACTCAACAGACGCGACCTTGCTTTCTTCAATAGTATGAAGCTGATACATCTCATTACAATCTCATCAAATGTATATAAAAACAATAAACAAAACGTTTATTGTGTCTATTTGGATGACGCAAGTTATAAGCAGACAGTGATTTCTTTTTTTGCTGACACTTACGCAAATATTAGACATTGAAATAAAACTACTTTTTACGGATTTTATCGCGTTGTGTTGATATTATTTGCATGCTTCGGCAGGAATGGGCCGGCTCGACCGGAGTGATACCACGGCCTCACAGAAAACAGGTGTGAAACAACGCTTACGTTGTGTTTCGCCAAGTGAGTGAGGTTACCGGAGGCCCGATCCCCTTTTATAAGGTCGGCAACACACATGTGACTCCTATAGTGTCGCGGGTATCCATGGGCGGCGGTAAACGCTTACCATCAGGCGATCCGTCTGTTCGTTTGCCCTACATTGTACCCGTTTCAATTATCTGACTTCATGTTTTTTTTTTACCAATACTAGGGTAAGTTTTTACGTCTATGTTGTGGCTATAAATCTGGTTTTTTACTTTCTTTCTTTCCTTCACGATGTCCCGCCATCTCTCTCTGTTGGCCATCCTGGTACATTCACTTATGGGGCCACCCACTGCGTTCTTGATTTGGTCAGTCCATCGCATTGGTGACCGACCGCGAGGTCTTGTCCCGTCAACCCTGCCCTGCACAACCAGTCGTTTGTTGGATCCCTCGATATATACCATCTCGCTTCCGCTTATAGCACGCACCACTTATAGAAGACACCGGACACAATCGCACCATAATTGCGATCCGCTGACCTTGCTCTAGATCCCTGAACGTTTTTGTAAGTACCTAGCTTAGATTAGACGGGTAGTACAGAGAGGCGGTAGTAGGCATAAAACTGTTAAACATTTTTAAAATATAAAAAACCTCCGAAGCATCAGACATGGTTCTTGCAATATCATTGAAGTAACAGGATATCAAATTTCAAATCGATCATTAACAGATTATTAACAGATAATATAAAATAAATTATCTGATAAATAAAAAATACGCTTAACTCACCGATGAACGACTACATATATATAATTTATCCCGATTTTTTCCTAGATAAAATAGGCATTCGGCATTTATTATCTACATTAAGTATATTATTCACAACACATTAACCCATCTGGCACAACATGACATGCTCTTTGCCAAAAACCTACATTAAAAACGTATGGTGTTTTTTTGATTTGGATCACTACGCTTGTGGGCGGCCGAGCTTTTTGTAATTACAAGTTACGACACTATTGCAACTGCAATGTAGCCATATTGTTCTTTCGTTTGTTTTTTTAGCCGCCATCTTGGGTTCGAAATTCAAGTTCATTGGTTTTATGTAGGTTTGGTGTTTTTGATCATTGTTTTTGGATCTTAGCTAAAATCTTCGAGGTCAAGCTGCCTTTTTTGTTGATTAGGTCGGAAAACTCACAGACGAGCCACCTGATGGTAAGTAGTCATCGCCGCCCATGAACACCTGCAACACCAGAGGAGTTGCTGATGCGTTGCCGACCTTTAAGAGCCCCTACGGACTGCGGACTGCCAAAGCCGCAGCAACCGAGGGTCCCACTGGTTCTTACGCGCAAAAGTTGAAACCAAGGTGCTTTTCGACGGACTCCGAAGTTATTGGTGGTCGCCAGTCAGTCAGACCCCTAGAGGTCCTACCACCGAGCAAGTCAGATATTTTCTCGGCTCGTACGAGATGCCCGTCTGAATGGCAGTGAAGAACCGTCCCCACTCGGGTCACGGGTTTACTGGAGGTAGTTTAAGGATGGGTGACCATTCATAACACACCCGTCCGTGCCATAGGAACCCTGTGACAAGTCTTGTGTTAGTGTTAGTTCGAACCACAAAAAGCCTGACCAATCTATCCTTAGAATAGAAAAAATAGATCTATAGAAATAGCATTTTTGCATTTTCCTTTGCTTAACTTTTACCCAAACGCAAATTTAGAAGTCCCCATTTTGGGGACATATTTTAAACTAGCTTTTGCCAGCGACTTCGTCCGCGTGGAATAGTTACTTTGTTCCCTAGTTCTTCGCCCGTGGTTTCACCTGCGTTGCCCCGTTCCTAAGGGTTGTAGCGTGATGTTTTATAGCTTGAAACCTTTCCCATGAATCACTCATTTTTCCAACATTTCCCTTCACTGCTCTGCTCCTATTGATCGTAGCGTGATGAAAAGTATACTATAACCTGTGGTTTGGGCTGTGCGTTGATAGATCGCTATGTCAGTCAGTCAGTCACCTAACGTAAGAGTAGACAAATATAATCAGAAAGCTCCGAACTGCTAAGCTATCGGGAGTTACACGTGTTATTGTGAGTCAACCATAAAAGATAGACATTTGCTGTCGTGGAATATTTTTTATATAATTTTAAGGAGAACATTTCCGTCATACATGATTTCTGTGTAGCTTTGACCATTAAGGCTGCACACGCGACGGAAGCTTAAAAAATGGAGTAAGTTCTCCTGTTTTCCCAACATTTCCCTTCACTGCTCTGCTCCTATTGATCGTAGCGTGATGAAAAGTATACTATAACCTGCCCAGGAGTATGAAGAACAATTGTACCAAGTTTCGTTGAAATCCATCGAGTGGTTTTTGTCTCTATAAAGAACATACAGACAGACAGACAGACAGACAGACAGACAGACAGACAGACAAAAATTTTACTGATTGCATTTTTGGCGTCAGTATCGATCACTAATCACCCGCTGATAGTTATTTTGGAAATATATTTCATGTACAGAATTGACCCCTCTACAGATTTATTATAAGTATAGAAGATAGATAGAAGAAGATAGATTATGGTTGAAGATTAAATCCAGTTCACTGCCATCTATCGTCTCATTGTGGCACTATGTTTTAATTGATAGAAATAAAGTAGTATTACTTTGTGAAAATGTTTATAATGTCTTTCACAAGCACAAATATAAAATTATATTATTATTATAAAGTAATCCGTAATACTTATATCTAGGTTTTCTTTTGATACCTATTAAATTATTAGGTACCTACCTATATTATTATGTGTAACAATACAAAACAATATTTATTTTATGAGGGATCTAGCGTCGATTTATAACTGTCATTGAAAGCTAGCCCCGACATAGGTACCTATTTATCATTTTCGCGGACATTATATTTTATAGTTGAAAATTAAATTTGTTTCACTGCCATCTATCGTTTCATTGTGGCACTACCCGTAAATTAATTAGGTATACGAGTACCTATTATATTAATATTATAAAATAATCTGTAATACTTATACATTTGGTATTAAATACTATGTAACAATATATGTAAAAATAACATTATACTTATTTTATGAGAGAACTAGGTATTTTTATCGTCGATTTGTTATCGAAAGCTAGAATATAAAATAGCTCCATCTAGCGTCGAGTAGAAACAATTATTCTCCCCGTGTCGGCACTTTTATATTAGGCAAAGCGCGTGCCGCGACAATCGAGCACGTGTCGGCTTTCTTTGACAAAAATGTAGCTTTACTTTCAACAAATATCAATAAGTATGGCAATATTAGATGATTTTTACTGCTTTGAATGCGTTGAAAGGATATTGGATTTTTTTTTATCTAAGTGTTTTGATTAAACTAGTCTACATTATAAATATACGCGTGACTATAAAGAAAACGTTTGCCATTTCAGGTGAAACAAAGTTTTAACTATTAAAAACAAATTAAGACTTTGGATCCACATTAATTTGGATTGATATAAAAAAATCACCTACTGCACAAAGAATATAAAAATGACAAAGAGTGAGCAATAATCGAACCAGCTACTTACGTAGCTTCTAACCACTGAACCTATTCGGTTGTCGGCGTCCTTTGTGCGATGCCGAAAGACCAAAATAAATTCAAAACAAATTTCATTTCGTTTAGCGAACTCGAGAAGTGCAGACGTTTGTTTATTGAATGTGTTCAATCAAAGGTAAGATTTTATTTTCCATATATTAATCCATATAATGGGGTTTGTTTATATTTTATATAAATGGATTATTTGTTTTTATAAATTATACAGTTTTTGTCACGCAGTTAAATGTAGGTATGTAGAAGGTGCCTTTTGAGATAATTAAAATTATACATTTTAATGTTATTAATTAGGTATTGCAATTAATAGGTATCAAGATCTATGTTTTCAAGACAAAAGAGATTGTTTCCTCCCAACTTATTTGTGAAATAAATGGGCATTCTTTGATGAAGGCAGATTAGACAGACTGCTTGACTTTTCCCAATGGAAATTGAAATTTCCCTTTCTGCCAATTGCTTAGGTACGACGATGTAAAATCATAGTTAATTAAAAGTACAAAGAAGTTGGGATAATTTTATTTAGCTGTTTTAGTTCCAATTTTCAGTACGTAATTGCAATATTGTTTTTTGTTTGCCCTAGTTATATGTAGGTAGTATTTTCGAGAAAAAAAAGTTTAATGAATTATTTATTTCATGTTTATTTCTTTGTATTTGCTAGTATATCAATTTCTAATAAGAATGTCTTCTAATTGACTTTATTTTATTCTAAATCCATGACGACCATGACGTCACGTCCGCAAGCCATCAAACTTTTCAAAATGGATGAATTTTTCTTTACGTAAAATGTAAATAGTGATTATTTTTATTTATTTGTTATGAACTTATTGGTAATATTTCAGATCCAAAAATGTATCCTACGAAGAGTACGTACGATTACATGACTGAAATAGACCGCTTGTTTCCACGGACCACTGAAAATGGTAAGTTCGTTCACTTGGAAAACTATCAAACTTCTTTGTTTAAAACTTTTTAACTACAGTAGATTTTGTTTTATGAAAGTTAATCATTACCTAATTAAATTGTACTTTTTTTGCTTGATACCTAGAAAATAACAATACGAAATTTAGATCCATATTTTGTTGTGTTTACTAATATTCATTGTTTCTTTCCAAAACATTGAAATCAGCTTTGTCATCATTATTTCGTTTATTTTCCCTTGAGGATATTAAATGTTATCTTTACGCTTGCGCCTAATTGATGTTATGCAGAATTAAAAATGTCTGTGACTTGATAATAAATAACAGAATAGAACTAAGGCGACTCACTGACTGAATATTTGTCTAAACTAATCAATATTAAAAATCAATGTTAATCAATTCCAGATGTCTACCAATCTCCAAACACAACACAAAATAATCCACTATACTCACCATTCCGGCAGTCAACACCAGTCAATCGATCATCAAGCTCGGCAGACTCCTTCTCTCCAGAATCCTTCCCAGATATGTCACATCACTCTAACCCTGAAAGACAAGCTTCTGAAACTCCATTCATTGTGAGATGCCAAAGACCAATCATTGGACGAAAAATCTTTGACAACCCTGATCGTCTGAAACCATCATTGGAGCCGCCGAGACGTAAACCTTTTGAACATGATATTGAGTTCACAAAGTCAATATGGCAACCCAATGACCAATTATTGTTTCCACCAACACCACCATGCACCCAAGTGGAACAAAAGAAAATGATAAATTATACCGGGAATACTTTGTATGAATTATTTCATACAGAACACCCCTCTTCCAGTAAATTGTCTCCGGTACCGAGCTACACACCTCCAAGGAGTTTTTCATCAACATTATCAGGAGCCCCACCAAGCCCAGCGAAAGTGAATCTCCCTCGCACACCAACATCCCCATTCAGGTTCCCTAGTTGCCCGAAAGTTGTTCCTAGTTCATCAAGACAGCAAGATATGAAATCGGGCAAAATGTGTACATTCTGTCGTAAGAATGGGGAGACTCCATTGGTGTATACAACCCATACTGTGAGGGAGAATGTTGGGAATCGAAATATTGTGACTTGTCCGATATTAAGATCACATGTCTGCTCAACATGTGGTGCCTCTGGAGATTATGCTCATACCATGTAAGTATTAATTATTTTTCTATTATTTGTAATAGACAATTTTATTTGTATAATTGTAGATATTATTATATATAATTTGTATATAATATTATTTGCAAGTAGACTATAAACAGAGATGAACAAAAAAACAAAATCAAAATCTGTTAAAAATTATGGAAGTTATAAATGTTTTAATTTTATGCTAGAGATTGTACTATAGCAAGTTGTGACGTCAAATCGTGTGTGCGCCATACAAATTCTATACTGACATTCGTTGCAGGAAAGGGACAGAGCATCCCCACTCAATCCCCACTAAAATCTTTAAAAGCTTTATATCTTAGAACTTTATGACTCGGATTTAATCTATACTTATAATAAATCTGTAGAGAGGTCAATTCTGTACATGAAATATATTTCCAAAATAACTATCAGCGGGTGATTAGTGATCGATACTGACGCCAAAAATGAAATCAGTAAAATTTTTGTCTGTCTGTCTGTCTGTATGTTCGTTATAGAAACAAAAACCACTCGACGGATTTCAACGAAACTTGGTACAATTGTTCTTCATACTCCTGGTCAGGTTATAGTATACTTTTCATCACGCTACGATCAATAGGAGCAGAGCAGTGAAGGGAAATGTTGGGAAAATGAGTGATTCATGAGAAAGGTTTCAAGCTATAAAACATCACGCTACAACCTTTAGGAACAGGGCAACGCAGGTGAAACTGCTGGCGAAGAACTAGGGAACAAAGTAACTATTCCATGCGGACGAAGTCGCTGGCAAAAGCTAGTTTAAATTATTTTTAAACCCCAATGCAGCAAAAACGGCATTGTGTTATAAGTTTGACGTGTTTATCTGTGTCTGTGTGGCTCCCGAACGGATAAACCAATTTTGATTTTTTGTTGGAAAGGTAAATTAGTTGGGAGTGTCTTAGTCATGTTTGATGAAAATCGGTCCTAGATGGCCGCCGTCACAATATGGTGGTGCCGGGGGTTTCTTTAATTTTTCAATTTAATGTAGGTAGTTATTTCAATCAGAATTAGGTATTTTTAATAACAATTTTCAATACGACCATTATTTTTAACTAGCGTCTGTCCGCGACTTCGTCTGCATGGACTTCAGAATTGGGTCCAATCTAGATAAAAAGTAGCCTGTGTTATTACAGACTATAATCTAACAAACATCCATACACACAAACTTTCGCGTTTATAATATTAGTAGATTAATAATAGGGTAGTTCATTGGTCTTTGATTTTTGTTAATTCTCATATGGCCATGGGCAGGGTGGGGATCCCACCTCGTAACAATTTTGGTTTAAAACCCCTCATCCCCCAAAACAACTAGATCAAAAATAAAATAGCTACTAATTGTCTGTAATACAGAGTTTGAGCCAAATTCAGCAAATTCTACTCCACCGCTAAGGCAATTCTCTGACCCAAATTCTTGATGTTTCAGCACATACTGTCCAGTTCTTCGAAGCAGCAATAACGGCCGACCACTTCAGTCGACAACTATCACACTGAAAAATACAAGAATTAAGAGCAACGGTAGGAGGCGATTTTAATTATTTACTCCCTTATTTTTTTGTTATGGCTGATCTGTATGACAATAATATAATTTTCTAATAACATCAAACTAAAGACCTATAAAGGCGATATATACATACATTTTGATTTTATTGAAGCTAATTTCTTATCTTAGGCCTAAGTTTTATAATATAAATGTTTAAGCATGACAAAGGCATTATATTCTTTTCTAATGAGTCTTGATAGATTAATGTTATTCTTGCCTATATTTTTACTACTGTGTCTAATCTGGATGGGTAAATTTTTCCCCTACTGATTTTAATGTACATGGCTCTCCCTATCTCCCGATAATCTGCTCTTGCATAGAGTAGGACTCATTTTGAAATTCATACGGCATAGAAATTATTGTTGACGCATTTTGTCCTTTTTATCCAGTGTCTGACAGTTTTCTTATTGGAAGTCGTACACCTTTTTTTACGGGAACTAAAACACAAATAATTCAGAATAGCAATACTGATTTATTTATAATAATAATATATAATATTAATAAAGCTTTATTTCCATACTAATGTTACATTACAAAAACAATAAAAAAAAAATCTTACGCTTGTATGGATCTCTGCTGGGTATAAGCCTCCTCCAACTTACACAAATGTTCTCTATCTTGGGCAACACTCTTCCATTTCTCTCCAGCTATTGTGACTGTATCATCGGACCACCTTTTTCTTGGTCTAGCTTTATTTCTCTTCCCTATTGGGCCCGTCCATTTAGTTACTTTTAATGTACTGATTACTGATTTATTTACACATGGCGAAATAAAACTTAAATCCAGTATAGGCTGATCCTGCATTGTATAGGCCAGGGTTCGGGAATCCTTTTAGACAAAGAGCCAGATGCTGGAATATATAAATTTTTCGGAAGCAAGGAAGAAAAAGAACCACAGTTTTCCGTTCCAGATTTTTCATTTAATTTTTAGCGAGCGCAAGTAGTGCTTAAACGTGCGACTACCAAACTGGAGAACGTGGATTTGAATCCTGGCTTTTGACTCTTCAGAGAGCCGCATGTGCCCCGCGAGCCGCGGTTTGCCGACCCCTGGTATAGGCTTTCCTTACTACGAGAGCTCAGCTTATACTAGAATTTATTGCTTGATGTGTTATCGTGCGTACCTAGTTATCAAACACATACCGAGACATTAAGCTATATACGTATATTTATAATTTGTCCTTTAGGGCGCCTGAATTCCCTCACAATAGCAGTGATTTTTGTACTGCTGCATTGCTTGGCGTGTTGACATGTGTACCTAGATTGTTTATCCATTTTCTCGTTCTTCCCTGAATAATAACAGGGTTATTCTGACTATTTATTGTGTCAATTAAATAGGAATTTGATTTTATAAAAAGATATTCAAGATCTCAAAAGTAGATTTATACTTGCTTAGAAATATTTTGTAAATTGATGATCTCATCTCTTATTGATAGTAATGGTTTGTTATACCTCAATTTTTATAATTAACGCCGTTGGAACCACACTTTAACTGATTGCCTCATTAGGCTAGTGGTCCTGAGCGTGACTGCTACGCTAGAGGCCTTGGGTTTGATTCTCAGTTTAAGTAAAGTCTTATTGGTAATTCTCACTTGCAGCTTGGGGTGTGGAATTTTTGCCTGGTTGATGACAATGGGCTGGCCCGCTATTACATGAGGCCTAAATATACCGGCGAACTCTGATGTGATGTAATGTTATAATTCCAACGTCGTCAATTATGCTTAGTGCATATTTAATGGGTCTGAAAATTAAAATCATGATAATATTCATGAATGATGTCTAGTGCAAAAATCTGTGTAATGCATGTTTTATAAAGAATATTTTACCATCTAGGATAATGTGTTTAATATCTTTTATTTTAATTATTGACTAATAGGATTAGATCACCACCCTGACAAATTTGGACTAATGCAAAATGTAGCAATCACTGTTTAGATTTTTTTAAATTATAATTATTTCATTGTCTTAAACATGGAGTCTGTCGTAAATGGAGTCTTTATACAATGGTGGAATAAACTAGCATCATTAGGCAATAATGACCATTCCAAGTTTCCATTTATTGCTTCAATGCTGGGGACAAATCACCCCTCAGAACTAGGTGTTAAAGTTATTTTAGAGAAGAAAAAATTCGACTGCGGGCAGGATTCAACCTACGTCTTCTGCTTAATTTTCATAGTTTTCCCTTTACTGAAATAATTTTATGATAGCTTGGAAAATGCAAAAAAAAACAAACAAAAAAATGGTGTTTAGTTCGGCTTTAAAAATATATTAAATTAAAATATTTTGTCACTGTTTATCAGTGAATCAATATAATTATGTGCAATATAAAGACTCCATTTAAGTCCAACTTGTATGTTTAAAACCTATTTGATGCATGTTTTTGTAATAAAAATAATAATTGTGACCATAAAATAACATATGTTTGCGGTAAATTAAATATGCTAGCCTTACATTTTTAATTTACTTCAAAGAAACATTTTGAATAATGACTCATTTGTCCCATTTTTTAAATCATGTATTTTGATACTTTTTATTGTAAACTTTGACAGCTGTGTGCAATTTCTAATAACTTTTTAAACATCATGGTTCCAGTTTTATTATATGGATATATTTATACACTATTAAGAATTGACTTAATTTCAAAATGGTATATAATATCTGACTTTTTATTGATTTACAAATGACTGACTAGATAAATTACTAAAAAAAGAAAAAAAACGACTGATTAAAAAGATAGTTAACGACATCTGATTTGATAGAAAATGTGCAATATTGTGCCACGAAAAGCTGTTACATCGTTAGTGTGGTTAGTTGATAATTATCTTATTTTATAAGATAAGATAAGATAGTTGATAATTACCTATAACCAGTGGGCGGTGCAGGTACTCGTACTGCCATTCCGCGGGATTCGTCGATCGTGGCATAACGTAGACATACGTTATCATCCCAAAATCCCAGGATTTTAAAGATTCACATTCGATCAAATATTACCGACATCATTTACAAATCCGCACCCTATAAGTGTCACGTTTTTTTTACTATACATAGATAGCTGGTTTGTATTAATAGAATAGCCGAGTCAGTAGTACTGGTTACACTGTTTTTAAACTTTCGCAATTTTTACATATCTACCTATCGTAAATTAATAATCGCGTAAATCTAAACTAATACATACTAGCTTTCCCGTAGCTCGCTCGACTAAACTCGATAATTTTACAATCCCGGGGTATGTCCATGTTAACATATACATTTCCCTCTCGCAACCATCTAATGATCGTATTCAACACTGTTTTGTAAATTTTTAGCATAAGAAAAGTAATTTCCTTAAGATATAATTGGGATTATTTAACAGTCGTTATATTATCGTGTACCTAGGTTTAAAAAAAATTAATGACTACATGAATATTAATACTTAAAATCATGTTCACATATAACCTTGTAACATCTCTCAAATATCTCTATAGCTTCATAAGCTATGTGAAATCATTTCTTATGTTGGTAAACTGTCTACCATGGTTTTTGAAGAGTTTGGCTTATGGTGGCGGGAAAACGACTAATTTTATAGAAATTGAAAATGTACTCTTACCTACTTTAACATAGGACTGAAATTGATAAGATCAGAATGGGTGAACTAATTGTTTTACCAATTGCAGTTTTTTAACGATTTATGTAGAGTGCAAATTTCAATTGTTATCGATAAAGCCTTCATCATCGCTCCACCAATATTAGGTATACAATCCAGACCAGACAACTATGACAAAAATATTTGATGACTTTTTGATGTATGCTTTATTTTAAATGATTGACATTTTTGTGACTAGTAAGGAATGATCATCGTTATTTCACTGTTGTTATTTGACTCAAATTATGTTTGCATGTAGGTGATGTGAATTGAACAAAGTTTCCTACGATTTTTGTCACCTTGATGATACTTATTATCGTAAAAAGATTAGTGTAATTGTGAAATTTTTTTTTTATATGACCAATCCTGAAATCGCGAAAAAACAACTGTCCTACATCATCTGTCATTTTGTAAAGTTGAGTGTGCATAAATCTATAAAGCAGCTGTTACTTTTCACGATTTCAGTGTTGATCACATAAACCCTTTATTTTTTTCGGTTTATAAAAATTATGGATACTTAAATTAACTAAGAATTTATGCCTTCTTATAACGTGAAAAGATAAAAGAGCTGGTAACGCCCATGTGCTTTTTTAATGATTCCCAAAAGGATAACCACAGTTAGAACTTATGCTAATATGAGTTGTGAAGACTGACTATTACCTACTTACTACTGTTTGATCACAAAAAAAGTTTATATTTTTTTCCAATTCCAACAATTTGGAAGTTTGAATGTAATTTCGTAATGATATTCATTTTTTGAATTGTTCTAATCCAGAGGTCCCCAAACTTTTTTATCTTGTCGAACACTTCGCATTTTTTTCGGTTTTGGGTAGACCCCTTGTTTGCTTAATTTTAAAATTTTGCAAATTTAATATACCATGTACCAATTCACATCTCATGGATCCCTATTTTTGGGACATAGTAGTTTTGTAGGTAGTCATCGACCCCTGGGGGTCGATATAGACCACTTTAGGAATCACTGTTCTAATTTATAAGTACCTAGCTATGGTTATAAAACAATCTTACTTAGCACTCCATTAATTTACTATTCTGTGTTTTTAAATACTATTAATTAAACACAAGTTGTTATCTACTACTTAGATTTTAAGTCTGATTACCTACCGCAACACTTATGAAATTTAAGAAAAAAAATGATTTTGGTTATGAACTTAAAAACAGTACAAAAGTACTTATTGTTTTTCCACATTAACCTTATGCTGTTTGCAATAAGATTGATTATTAATAGCGTAGCATTTGTTAACACATTTGTTACATAATGGTTTTGAACCAATTTTAATGTTCCTAGATTTTAAGGCTGATTATTGTAATGAGTTTATCAAAAAGTTCAGAATGTTTTTGTTTTTTTTTTTTGTTTTGTTTTCATCAGTTCATAAAGATAATGTTGTAATATCTTATTACAAATATGCTTTGACGGCGGCAAGCTCCGAATTTCCTTTAGAAATCTGTCACCCAGTCGCGACCGTGGCTTGCTGACCACATTTCGATTTGTCGTCTACATAACTGGCGGTCAGAAGGTTAAGATTCATAGCAAACCCGATAGATATGATCTTATCCATATTGATAAAATAGGTACCAACGTTGTACAAAAAGATACCTTAGGTATATTATTATGTTACCGCATGTAATTCTGATTTTTTGTTGAATTTTATGTTCCGTCCCAAAAGGGATTTTTTTGATTCATTTATTTGTAACGTACATTATGTACAAATTTTATGTATTTATAAGTTAGTTAAAATACAATCTTGTTCACATGTTTTTTACTATTATAGTTTTTGAAAATAATCTTTGTTTTTTTTATTGTCAAACGCGTACTTTATTAATTGTATAAAACAGTGCTATAAAAATTTACGGGTCGCTACGTGTCGCCTGATGGTAAGCGGCAACTACAAAGTAGACATGTCAGCAACAATAGTGGTATCATTTGCGCGTGTCATCTTGCTGCTCTTTAACTAGATAGGTGCTTAGTTATAGGCTATGAGAGTCAGAGTTACCAGGATCCTGATGATACTGTCTTCTGAAATCACACGACAACAATGTACTATTGGGATACCTGCCTCATTTATTTAGTTTCATTTAACGCCATCTAGGTGGTTACAACTAAACCTATTAGATGGATCCATGTTACACCGAGATTTGAGATATTATGTCATTTATACCCTATGTAATGGAATATAAAGTTCAAATTTCAATAATTTACCGTCCTCCCTCACGTAATCGTTTATTAGTTGTTTAGTTTCAGGGTTTCATTGATGATAATATTGTCATATCTCTCCATAATATTATTGCACTGTACTGTGCGAGAGAGATGGTTGTCGAAACTATATTAGTCCGTGTCATATTTAACAATACGTACAGTTTACTACCTACGGTTGATGATAGTCAGTCAGTATATTAGACTTCGTTTTAGTTCAAACGTGCTAGCATATCACCTATCGTCTTACAGCAGATTTTTTTAAATACCTACGTACATATTAAATAGGTGAAAGCGTGGAGTGAAATAGGGAATGAGCTAGGACAGCCTTGCTATTTTTAGTCGGCGCATTTTTTTCCTCTATCAGTGATAATTTTTTTAGAAAGGGGAAATTATGGATGACGATAACTACAATAACAATGTTTATATTGACACGGATTTGCCGGTAATGCGGCTTTGGACTCCATTTAACGTGGATTTAAGTGGAATATATGGCAGGTTAGTTATTTTTTTGTTTTTATTGATTGTTTAGGTACCTATTTACGCAGCAATCTCTCCTTTTTTTCTTGAAAGATAATCAGATTTCGGAATTTAAATTACTAAATAAAACAAAAGTTCCCGTTACCTATAACATTATTTTTTTCTTCGTTTTTTAGACGTCCTCGTCCTTGATTTAATAATTACTTTATAAACGCGCCTAATGTCAAAGTCAATGTCACAGCAATGTCATCAATCATCACAAATTCATAATTCACAATATTCGTATGTTTTTTTCGACAAAATGAGTAACATCTATTCGGTTATGGTATAAAATATCACTAAAAACAACAAAAAATGAGTTCTCCACCTAATCCGGGCTCACCACAGCCAGAAAAAGTCCCTGAAAAAGAAAGTTCACCGATCTCAAAGTCGCCACCCGCAGCGTCTAAAGCTTCTATATATGCTGGGGCAGGAGAAGACGAAGACTATTACACAAGGCCTGAATTTATTTATGGAGGGCCATTTATAAGTGTAACTAAACCTTCCCCATTCTTGGATACAGCGACGCCAATGAATATCCCACTACAAGGGACATTTAAGAAGTATGTATTGGTTTTTATCTTTGGCTATAAATTCCTGTGCGTGCTACGATATATTTAAAAAAACATTTAATTGGTTACGGACGTTTGCTTGTGGTTCCTCCGCGCACGTCTCAGAACTGAAAAAAAAATTGTCATGGGAATCAGCTGTTTTCGTAATTCGACCGATCACTCTTATAATTATCTGAATAAGGTCTAAAAATGAACAACAGGGAACAGCCAAATTACTGCACAGTAGGTTGACTTGAAATCTTGAATTATTGTTGAGAAGATTTTACTACTTAGTGAGATCATTGTCTTATGTTAAAATTTGTTGTCTATAATTCTCAGTTCTTTTAAGTTTGTTATCTAATTTTTTTTTGATAGGCTTTCAGTTGACCACCACTTTGCCTGATGTTATTTCAATGGTGAAGGAAAACCTGGACCAATTGGTCCAAAAACAATAGATTTTTCATTGTGTCTGGAATATGATGCTCACATTATTAAGGAAACATGGCCTGAGAGATTTTCTCCATGGAGTATGAAATCTGCCAAACCACAGTTAGGCTTAGCGTTCAAAAATGATTTAAGATTTAAATTATAGCAGTAAGTATAACAGTTGAGAAAATACAACATAATAAACTTCAATTAAAGATTCTCATGAAGATTCAATATTATAATAGAAATATAGTTCCATTATCTTTTCCTAATACTGAACAAAGTGTCATGAAAGTAGTCTAAATTAGAGTACATATGAATTACTAACTGTACCACCCCTAAAAATTTAGGACATTCATATAAACATTCAACTTTCACCCCTCTTTTCACCACCTTAGTGTTGAATTTCCAAAAATCCTTTCTTAATGCTAGTCTATAGTGCAAAAGGAACCAGCATGCAAACTTTCAGGGATCTAGCTTGTGTAGATTTGGCTGTGCATTGATACATCATTCAGTCAGGTTCTTCTTTTATGAGAGTATATCATATAGATAATATAATAATTACATTGACTATAATATTTATTACTGTTTAAAATAAAAGCTTTATTGGCGTAAATATCACTGTATCTAATCTGTGCAATACTCCATCGAAATATGTTAAAAAAAAATTATGTAACTGATAAAAGCCATCTGCAATTACCACTCACTCCGGTCTGGTATCACTCCGGTATCACTGGTATCACTCTGGTCGAGCTGGCCAATTTGTCGTCGTCGTTCGTGCTAGAGGTCTAACGTAAAATCTGGAGCATGTTTCATCTTGATACTATAACTGCAGGCAACAGCTAATGTATAATAAAGGTGGACTTATTATTTATTAAAATTGATCATTATGGACCCTGTAGGCCGCAGCAAAAACAAACCCTTTTCTTGACCCGGGATTCGAACCCAGAACCTGTTAACCATGTTAATTATTGTGTTTGAATAATAAAACTAAATACATTCTATAAATGTAGTATTATAAATTTTATCCCATTATTGCAGTGTATTTATTGATAAGGGGATCAACCTCTTCATCTTGTAAAAGATAATTTTTATGTATTTGTGGGATTTATTTATTTATTGTAGGTGATTGTCACAATCATAATATCTACATATAATAAAATTGTAACAGGCCGATGTCTGTACATTATAGATATAAAGAAAAATTAATATGGTAATGGGAGGTCTTTATTAGAGCAACAGAAGCCAAAACAACAATTTTTAGAATTTTTGTCTCTGTCTGTCTGTGTGTCTGTCTGTCTATATGTCTGTATGTATGTTTGTACGCGCATTACGAAAAACTAGTGCATGGAATTGAATGCATTAGTACACCTCTGCCTAACCCTTCAGGGAATACAGGTGTGATGGTATGTTATCTAAGAAACAGGATTTTAAGTCATATTATCGTGTACTTGCTGATGTGTTTAAAATTGCGGTGTTATGTAACTTATCTAGATACCTACCTATGAATAGAAATAAATACCTAATATAAAATTGTGATAGATAGATAATAATTGAAAGAATCGTGCCTAAGGAATACGCTCGATAATTTCAACTAAGTTCTCATAGCCCGGATAGCTCAGTCGGTAGAGCATTGGACTTTTAATCCAAGGGTCCAGGGTTCAAGTCCCTGTTCGGGCGGTTACTTTTTGCTTTTTTTTTATTTATATTTTATAAATTTAGACTATTTTTATATATAAATATCTTTTTTCCTCTATTTTCTTTTAATATAATTGGTTTTTAAGATTTTAATAAAAAAAAAAACGAGAGAAAAATATTTTATGGCGTTTTTCTTGCAAATTAATGTTTAATTTTATTGTTTCAGGAGTTTTGCATACTTTTCATTGAAAGATAGGCTGCCCGTGATTTTGACTAAGGTCATCGATTATTTGTCAAGGGAAGGCAGTAAGATAAGAAGTGCTAATTCAGCGGTATGTATTGTAAAAAATATATTGATTACAATTTCTTTATAGAAAGCACAATATTAGGCGCTAAGATACGCAAAATCGATCGCTTAACATCAGGCAAACTGGCGGTCAAGCGTAAGCCTATCACGAAGAAAAAAAAAAAAAAATCGTTTTGAAGTCAATCTTACATGTAGCTAGTCTAGCGGATTATTAGATCAGATCACAACCATGAAAAAATCCAGCATGTTGTCTTGAATTTTGATACACGTATTTATTCCCAGCGTGCACAGAGGAAATTTTACATTCTAATCGGCCCCTGGCAGATTTAATCTGTTTTTTTTTTATTATTATAGTTTCTGATGCGCACTGTAATCGAAAAGTAATGCCAATTTATTTTTTATTTTTTCCAGTCGGACGAAGATGTGCGGAGTTTCATGCAGTATGTAACGAAATTGAAAAACGATTTGGTTACGAATAAGAATTTAGATCTGTTTACTGAGGAAACGCCAAATGCAAATAAGTGGAACGATTGGATCGCTGATTTAGATAATAACAAGTATTTTAATAACCCGTGGGTTTTTGTTGAGTGTTACGTATATAGGAGGCTCAAAGAAGGTTGTGAATTAACGTGAGTAGTTGGGATATTCGATATATTTTCCCTAGTATGAACAAAAATTGTTGGGCCGCAGAGTAAAATCATGTTTACAGCGCCATCTAGTTTGTGTTATAATGTTTTAGTAGATTACTTAATAGATGGCGTTATATTAAACATATGACTGGCTCATTAGTCTCATTAGTCTAGTGGTCCCAAGCGCGACTGCTACGCTAGAGGTCCTGGGTTCGATCCCCAGGTCAAGCAAAGTGTTATTGGGTTTTTCTATGAAATTCTCAGTAGCAGCTCGGAGTCTAGATTTGTGCCCGGTTAATGGCAATAGGCTCGCCTCCTATCACATGGGACTTAAACATACCGGGGAACTGTGGGTTTACATTAGTATGCCTCTGCCTACCCCTTCGGGGAATACAGGCGTGATGGTATGTTTATGTATGTATGTTACATATATGAATTTTATTAATTTAACATTAATATTCAAAATTTTCTACAAATTAATTAACACTTTTTAATAGGTAATTAAAAATAACTTATAAAGAACATAACTTTATTACCTATTATAGTTCCAAATGAGACTTGAATTCCACTTCTCACCAATAGATGGCGCTGATTTATATTACATTTATTTACAGTAAAGGTCTAAAGAACTTTGATTACTTTGAAGAGCAAAAGAACAATTCCTTTCAAGACAACGTACAGCTAATGTGCATAGTCGCCGACAGAATGGTCAACATGGTATCCAAATCTGAAAAGGATAAACGGAAAGCTGACTTCATCACACTTTTGAAGGTTGGAAGTTCATAGGCATTATGTTTTCGAAAAGTTACAGGGCCTTGGATTTGATGTAGTGACCATGACTTAGCAATCCCGTGGTATTATCGTATGTATATACTAATATTACTATGCTTACTAGCAATGTGGGTCGCACATTACCAGTATTCTTGTTAACCCTCGTGCTAAGCTAAATGTTGTGTTACGAGTGGGTTCACGTCGGTAGTGCAATGGGTGGGTTTCGAATCGGCAGCCACATGATCGCAAGTCCGACCCCCTTGCCATTAGGCTACGCTACATAGAGTTTGTGAGGATGTATGGATATTCGTTACTCAATCACGTTAGAATCTGGATGAAATTTGGCACGGAGATAGATTATAGTCTACAATAGCACAGGCTACTTTTTATCCAGGTCGGATCCAATTCTGAAGTTCACGCAGACGAAATCGCAGGCAAAAGCTAGTTATATTATATATTCTTTACAGATCTGTCTATGGGCCAACAAATGCGACCTGTCATTATCTCTGGGCGAGGCTGTTTCTTTAGCCAAGGACAAAGAGGAAGCGCCTGCCCCCCCTCCGCCCCCTCCACCTGCTCACACCAAGGGAGGCAAGGATGTACATACAACACCAACTGTAATCAGCTCGGATCCCTTCCAGATGATTCTAGATTTGAAGGATAGGGTATGCCTTTGATTAATTTACTTTTTTTCTATCAGTTATACTATGGTTGATATTAATATGGACATTACCGGAGGAAATTTTTCTGATGTACTTTTTTTACTTTTATATATAAACATAACATACCATCACGCCTGTATTCCCCGAAGGGTTAGGCAGAGGCGTACTAATGTACACCCACAGTTCGCCGGTATGTTTAGGTCCCATGTAATAGGGGGCGAGCCTATTGCCATTAACCGGGCACAAATCCAGACTCCGAGCTGCTACTGAGAATTTCATAGAAAAACCCAATAACACTTTGCTCGACCTGGGGATCGAACCCAGGACCTCTAGCGTAGCAGTCGCGCTTGGGACCACTAGACTAATGAGGCAGTCTTATATATAATGGCACTTTTATATATAATGGCGAGAATAGCGCAGTGGCCGTTGGAGTGGATTCTGCGCGGGTTGCGAGTTCGATTCTCGCACGGAAGAAACATTTGTATGGCCTAGTCATTGTTCACATAATCCCGGAAATCCGGAACAATCTGTAGACCATACAAATATGCAGGAGGCGAGCCTTATAATAAAACTATTTACCAGACACAAATCCAAATTCTGAGCGAGCTATTGAGAATTTCGTGGAAAGAACCAATAATACTGCTCGACCTGAGAATCGTATCTAGGACCTTTGGCTAAGCAGTAGTCGGAAACGGCGGCGAATTTTTTTTTTACGTATTTAATGACTCCGCCTATGGATATTGTAGAGATACCTAACATATTATAATCACGCCTGTATTCCCCGAAAGGTTAGGCAGAGACATACTAATGTACACCCACAGTGCGCCGGTATGTTTAGGTCCCATATAATAGGGGGCGAACCTATTGCCGTTAACCGGACACAAATTCCATACTCCGAGCTGCTACTGAGAATTTCATAGAAAAACCCAATAACACTTGCTCGACCTGGGAATCCACCCATTATATTGTCCCATAGCTTGGCACAGGTCGTCTCACAGAATGAGAGAGATTAGGCTATAGTCCACCACGCTGGCCTAGTGCGGGTTGGCAGACTTCACACGCCATCGAAAAAATCTCTCAGGCATGCAGGATTCCTCACGATGTTTTCCTTCACCGTTTAAGCGCGTGATAATTAACTATTACTACGCACATGACTTCAAAAATTTGAAGGTGGGTGCCTTGGATTTGGACTCAAGACTTGAAAGTCCAATGGTTTTATTACTAGGCTATCATTGCCTGGATTTGGATGAAAAAAATAACCCATCTTTTTGTATTTTTCCATTTTCCACCTTAAAAACGAAACTTCAGTTTTTGAAGGCCATTTCGATCTGGCGGGTGGGACTCGCGTTCGCTTAGTTGGTCATAGCGTCTGGTGTATCTAACCAGAAGTCGCAGGTTCGAATCCTGCCCGCAGTCGAGTTTTTCCTTCACTAAAATAACTAAATGTATAACATATTTTTTACAGTTATTAGTGGATGATACGGCGAAGATAGCAGATCAGGTCGTCACGAAAGCAGAAGCGATGCTCAAAGCCATCAACGCGGTATGTATTTGTAGAGATAGTGTGCGTCTTGTCCACGTAAATAAATTTATTTTCTTTCTTTCATTCTTTCTTTCTTTCTTTCTTTATACACACATCTTTACGCCTAAGTATATTCTCCGAAGGGTTAGATAGAGGTGTACCAATGTACACCCACAGCTATTTTTTAAATGTTGTCCCAGAATAGGATTGTCTCCTGTATCGTGGGTGCTTTTACTATAAATTTTCACATACTTACATAATTTTGTTGTAGAAATAGATGGATAGGTAGAATATTCTATAATGCACACCAAAAACTATGTTCAAGAACAATTATAACATTATCTTTTTGTGTTTTTTTTTTTTTGCATTTTCCATGCTGAGATTATAAAGTTATTTTAGTAAAGGATAAATTCAATTGCGGGCAGGATTCGAACCTGCGTCCCCTGGTTGGATACACCAGAAGCTCTGAGCTCTAAGCCACCGCGAGCCCCACCCGCCTGATTGAAATGTTGCCTTCACATTCTGAATTTACGTCATAAGGTGACGTTGGCTGATGACGATGAATTATAATATTATAAAGCATAGAATGGCACAAGGCGTGGGCTTATCGCTAAAAGCGGTCTCTTACAGAAAACCTTTGGATGCACCAATAAATTGGACCTTGGAGAATAACATAGGCTACCTTTTGTCTCAACAGGAGCTACTGTCTACTTTGGAATACGAGTGAAGCCGCGGACAATAGCTAGTATATTTACAATATTTATTGTTCCCAGAATACTACGTTCAAGTTTAAATGCAGTTGTCATAGATTGGCAACCGCCGCTGGAGTACCCCTGTGCAAAGATGAAGTAAGTTCCAAGTGATTACTAATTTTTTTTAATGAGATAGGAGGGCAAACGAATGTGCCGGCTCGACCGAAGTGATTCGCCGAGTGAGTGAGGTTACCGGAGGCCCAATGCCCTTTTAAAAGGCGGCCAACGCACTCGTGACTCCTCTGGTGTTGCGGGTGTCCATGGACGGCGGTAATCGCTTACCATCAGGCGATCAGTCAGCTCGATTGCCCTTCTATGACATAAAAAAATATGGTCAAAACTTATTATACTCACTGTTATATACAGACCCCTCCCCCGCCGCCTCCTGAAGACGCAAAGGAAGGGAAGGAGCAGACTCCCAAACAGATCCCGTGCCCTGCCAAGATGACCATACCACACACCGTCATGTTTGGTAAACTTTTTTATTGATTCAAACTAGCGTGCGGTTTCACCCGCGTTACCCCATTCCTAAAAGTCGTAGCGTAATGTTAAATAGCTTAAAACCTTCCTCTTGAATCATTCTATCTATTAAAAAACCCATCATAAACCGTTGCGTAGTTTTAAAGATCTAAGCTTACATAGGGACAGACAGACAGCGGAAAGCGACTTGTTTTATACTATGTAATGATAAAATTAATTTTTAACGGATTTTATCGCGTTGTATTGATATTAATTAATTATATCTTGAAACGGGCTTCAATTATATATATACTTCAAGCCGCTGAAGAAGATCAGTCAGTTCTTACCACCTGTCAAGTGCCACATACCACTACAGGATGCAGGAGTATACAAGCTTGATTGTGATTGCGGTCTCTCATACATAGGTCAAACTAAAAGAAGCATAGGGACCCGCGTAAAAGAACACTTTGCCGATGTCAAACACCGCCGTTTCCAGAAAGTCAGCAGTTTGTGAACACACTCTTGACAAGGCCCAGCACTACTTTAGATGTTTTCTTTTTTTTAAATCCCGTTATGGGATATGGCGCCACACTTTTTGTGTATTTGCCAGTGTCAAGTATTCAGAATGATCCCCAGTAAAACAGTGGAAACTTCACTAGGCTTCGATGGAGTTTAGGAGTGAACACAAAAGTCACGGTTTTCAATTTTATATCATTTGCCTACACTCGCACACGTTCACGAACACTTAATGGTTAACTATCCACTATAATTACACATTAAACTAAATGATATAAAACCGACAAAGTGCACTTAACATTTTCCCGCCTAAACTCCATTAGATTTGATAGCCCGCATAACTCACCCACAAACAGAGTAATTTAATATTTCCGAGACCTCACTCGACATCTCTAGCGTCTCTAGCTGCGTATTCACACGCGATAGCCGCCATTAAAATAGTATCAATACAACACAATAAAAACCGTAAAAAGTATTTTTATTCCAATGTCTAATATTCGCGTGTGTCAGAAACCAGAAATTTAAAGGCTTCGTTTAATAAAAATATAGGTATCTTTTTGTGATTTTTTTTTGCATTTTCCGTGCTAAGATTTTTTTTTTATCCCGGTATGGGATATGGCACCACACTTTTTGTGTATTTGCCAGTGTCAAGTATATGGAGTAAACAAGTAATATTTATTAATTCCCGTCATGGGATTATAATATATGGCGCCACACTTTCTGTGTTTGCCAGTGTCAAGTATACAGAATGATCCCCAGTAAACAGTGGAAACTTCACTAAGACTTAGATGGAGTTTAGGAGTGAACACAAAAGTCACGATTTTCAATTTTATACCATTTGCCTACACTCGGACACGTTCACGAACACTTAATGGTTAACTGACGAGACGTTTGGCGTAGCGGCTGAGCGATCGGCTTCTGCGTCACGTGTTGTGGGTTCGATCCCCACACGGAGCAAATATTTGTATGATCTACAGGTAGTTGTTCCGGGTCTGGGCGTTTGTGTATGTGAGAATTTGTGTTTGTAAACGCACCCACGATACAGGAGTAAATCCTAGGGTGGGGCAACGTTTTTTTGAAAAAACAAAAAAAAAACTATCCACTATAATTACACATTAAATTTCGGAGAAACACAAGTTTTGCAAAATAATATAAAACCGACAAAGTGCACTTTACATTTTCCCGCCTAAACTCCGTCCCCGTGCTAAGATTATAAAGTTATTTTAGTGAAGTCAACGTCACCTTATGACGTAAATTCAGAATGTGAAGGCAAATTTCGATCACGCGGGTGGGACTCGCGGTGGCTTAGAGGTCAGAGCGTCTGGTGTATCTAACCAGAAGATACAGGTTCGAATCCTGCCCGCGATTGAATTTTTCCTTCACTAAAATAACTTTAAAAATATAGGTATCTAATAATACATCATGTTTACAGACATCGTGTGTGACAACGCTGGCTACGAACTGTTTGCAGATTTGTGTCTCGCACATTTCTTAGTAGCACAGAAAATAGTACAAAAGGTAACAAGAAAGATATTATCTTTTCGTGTTTTTTTTTGCATGGAATTGTGCCCATCGTTATCAGCCTATATTCATCCACTGCTGGATATAGGCCTCTCTTAGTGCCGGGAATACAGGCGTGATAGTGTCGCAACCCCAAGGAAACAAAGGCGTAAGTGGAAAATGCTAACTTTACCAGAGAGGAAAAGAACTGTATAACCTGGTAAATCTAATCGGTTTTTAATCCTATGACCTTGTGTTATACATCAAAACATTACTGTATTCAAAATATCTCAAATTATCTTATTAATTGAATATTTCATATTTTAAGTTTTACAGACTGCCTCATTAGTCTAGTGGTCCCAAGTAAGACTGCTACACTAGAGGTCGCAGTCGCCCCAGGTCGAGCAAAGTGTTATTGGGTTTTTCTATGAAATTCTCATTAGCAGCTCGGAGTCTGGATTTGTGCCCGGATAATGGCTATAGGCTCGCCCCCTATAACATGGGACCTAAACATACCGGCGAACTGTGGGTGTACAGTAAGTACACCTCTGCCTAACCCTTCGAGGAATACAGGCGTGATGGTATGTTATGTGTTATGTTTTTAATCCTAAGACCTTGTGTTATACATCACACACTGGCACACTAGTATTCTTGTTAACCCCTCGTGCTAAGCTAAAATATGCTTGTGTTACCAGTGGGTTCACGTCGGTAGTGCAATGGGTGGGTTTCGAACCGGCAACCACATGATCGCAAGTCCGACGCCTTAGCCATTAGACTACCGCCGCTTCAAAATTATCTCAAAATATATTCATAATATCTCAAATTATCTTGTTGAATATTTCATATTTTAAGTTTTACAGACGCTTTCCTAATTTTATTATGATAAATTACACATGTAATTAATGATTTTTACTCCAATCATTGCTTTCTAAATAATTATGATACTGTTATTATTTGTGATTACTGCTTTTACGAAATTTTATATTATGAAAAAATGCGGAGGCTAAGTATTGTTTACGCCCGTTTTTGCTTTATACTGTTTTACATAACAATGTGTAATATCTTACAGCTATGTTTGTTACAAAATAAAAATGAAAACTAATGCTTCTGCCTGAATACCGGCTTTTTACACCTATATTTTACGAAATTATTATTATTTTTTAATTTATCTGATTTCTCTTTTGGTAATTTTTATTTTACACCAAATTGTAACGGAAAAAATTGAGCATCATTATTGTATCTTGATTTGCGCTATCCGAAACTACAAAAAGAAATAATTGACGTAAAAATTAAATTGATACTTACGCCTTTGTTGACCGGGGGTTACTGTATTATCTCTACTATTATATTAACATAATATATATTTTCAGGTTAGGTTCCACGTTAAAAATATGCCGTGGTTCATCTCAGATGTTACTCCTAAAGATTTTCAGTAAGTTATAGTTACTAGTCGTATTTTCTTTGATAAAAAAAATATTTGGTACGTTCCTAGTAATGTTGTGTTCGAGCTATTCAGGGCATTCCAGCGGTATCGTGTCGACCAATGTTTAAAAAAGTCGGTCTGCTACCACTACGCTCACTATATATATATATATATATATATATATATATACGTTGGTGACATCTATGAGAGGCAAGTTATAGCGGGTAGGGTTCGCGGTGGCTTAGAGGTCAGAGCGTCTGGTATATCAAACCAGAAGACGCAGGTTCGAATCCTGCCCGCGATTGAATTTTTTCCTTTACTAAAAAATAACTTATTTTACAGGTTTCTAATAGACGCCTGCAGCAAATCTACCTTCACTAAAGAAATGCCAGCGGGTGAGTTTATTTCTATAATCCTTACTTCCTTATTAATCCTTACTAATATTATAAACGTGAAAGTTTGTGAGTATGGATGTGTGGATGTATGGATGTTTGTTACTCTTTCACGCCAGAACGGCTGAACGGATCTGGATGAAAATTGGCACAGAGACAGATTATAGTCTGGAATAACACATAGGCATTTTATCCAGGTCGGTCCCAATCCTAAAGTCCACGCAGACAAAGTCACAGGCAGAAGCTAGTCATTTTATAAATATGAATTCGTTTAGTGAGATTCAAAACTGTTGACATCTCAATTCGTAATGTTATTTAGAGAAATTTTGTTCAATCCCTCAGACTATCTCCGATAAGAACTACTAGTTTTTCACATTTTAACGCATAAAAATCTCACCAACATGACATCTCAATGACACATTTGGGGTAGCGGCTAAGCGATCGATTTCTGTGCCACGTGTTGAGGGTTCGACCCCCACACGGAGCAAATATTTGTATAATCTATAGTTAGTTGTGTGTCTGTTCGTTTGTGTATGTGAGAATTTACGCACCCACGATACAGAAGAAAATCCTAGTGTGGGGCAACGTTTTTATTAAAAAATAGATCGAATTAAACCCTTTGGTAGGACATCTTGTGGTCTTACTGGCTGGCGACCACCCTTACGTCGGAGTCTGTCGTTAAGCAACTTGGTGTGTGTTTCAACTTTTGTACGTAAGCCAGTTCCCCCTCGGTTGCTGCGGCTCAGGCATTCTGCAGTCCGTAGGGCTCTTAAGGGTTGGAAACGTATCAACAACTCCTCTGGTGCTGCAGGTGTCCATGTATGTATGTATGTATGTATCTTTATTAAAACGTTCAAAAATTACAAGGTTATGCAAAGCCCCACAAAACCGTCTTTACGGTTTGTCTGTGGGTACAGAAAACAACTTACGCACTAATAATATAAACTTATTTAGCTTATTGCACTAAACATAAATACTTAGTAGTAATTCTACAATTACACAATTTCTGCAAAGGTAACAACAATGTATCAGAAAGTATGATGGGCGACGATGACTACCACCAGGTGGCTCTTCACCGTCTGTCACCAATAAAAAAATACTTATGGATAGGCTACTTCAAGGCGTGGACATAAAATTGTTTTTATTTTCAGAGGGTGAGGGTACTGAACCCAAGTTGCTGAAGGCAGACAACCTCAGAGTTCTTGGGGAACAGTGGAATCAGTTCTACAAGGATGGCGTATTCGTAGTTATGGTAACTTTTTTATTGTTTACTAACCACCCGCTCGCGGTTTCACCTGCGCTGCTCCGTTCCTAAGAGGCGTAGCGTGATGCTATATAGCCTATGTTACTCAGTGATAATGTAGCTTTCTAACGGCAAAAGAATTTTTGAAATCGGTCCAGTACTTTTTGAGCCAATTCGTTACAAACATACTTACATACAAATCTTTCCTCTTTATAATATTAGTATAGATGAAGCAACAACAAGAAGAAAACAAAAGTTGTAAAGCTTAATATTGTAATCATGTTTTTTAAAAGAGTATCTATCTATGGAGTTTCTTGTCGGCTCTTCCCCATAAGACCCACTTTTGGAACTGTGCAACTATGTACCTATTTTATTGGTCAAATTATAATATAAATCTTTTTGACTTTGATAAACGATCAGCCACCTGATGGTAAGTACTTATCGCCGCCCACGGACACCTGCAACACCAGATGAGTAGCTAATGCGTTACCGAGCTTTAAGAGCCTGTTGGACTGTTGCTGCAGACTGTTGGAGCCGCAGCAAACGAAGGGAACTGGCTCTTACGTGCAAAAGTCCAAACAATTACCAAGGAACCGACGTAAGGGTGGTCGGCAGTTAGTCAGACCACAAGATGAGATTGTCGTCTGACTGGCTGCCGACCACCCTTACTTCGGAGTCGGTAAAGAACCTTGGTGAGTGTTTTTAGTTTTAGCACATGAAAAGTTCTCCTCGGTTGCTAGGTTCTGGCAGTCTGCAGTCCGTAGGGGCTCTTAAGAGCCTCTGGTGTTGCAGGTGTCCATGGGCGCCGATGACTACTTACCATCAGGTGGCTCGTCAGCCAACATAATCAATGAAAAAATCTATCAATTTTTTTCAGTTTTTAGTACTGGTGACTTTTTTCCATTTCAGGCTGAAGATTATTGGACATACCCCCACTTGTACAAGGATATGAAGAAATACGATTATAATATGTACAGGAAGCTGCAGTACGCTGTCGCCATCATGTTCAAAGGCGATCTCAATTATCGCAAGCTGTTGGGCGATAGGAATTGTAACCCCTCGCTTGGGTTCGAGCCCGCTTTGCAAGGTATCTGTGACGAATCATACACTTCAGACTGAGTATTACAAGTATTTATTCATCCAACAGTATGTAATTATCAACAATCACTTATCACTTAATCGCTCAATAATTATTAACAATTATACAACAACAGCACTGGCTTATAAGATATTATGTCTACTGCTCAACGCTTCGGAATAGAATGTCTCAGTCCAGGTTGATCTGTTACCAGCCGAATGTTCCCCACTCTTAAACGTAGGCAAACACTCAGCTGGGTTACACCAATCAGAGCGAAGTACACAGTACGCATGATCAACTGATTAATTTAAATACATTAGATTATCTTTAAATTTAGCAATAGTTATAAATTGATTACACAGACAAATTGATAATATAACACCTACTTATATTTGACTAATTTGTAATAAAAAGGGCGTTTAATAACGAATAGTTCAACTACAAGCGCCATCTGTCGCTCGTGATAAGGAAACCTATATAAATGTCTTGTCATCATTTTATAAAATCATTACATTCTGCCATCCGACAACGTGCGATCTCCTGACGCACGTTATCGTAATTCAATAACATAAGTCATACATACAGAAATATTACATGCTTAAACTGTTTGAACAAACACGAATCAAAATGCAAAATCATTACATTCGGCTATTCATTGATGTCCGACTCCTTTCTATGAAATAGTTTGTCGTTATCATTATTGCTTTCAGAAGATGGGCTACTATTACGATCTGATGAATCTTTATGGTCAGGCGAATTTATATTTACATTTTCATTATATTTATTTATATTTTATAAGGTCTAACACGATCAGCGGAAACGACGCTCTTAAATGAATCTCTACGTTTGCTAAAACCGGAATTTCAGTGATTTTATATCTGTCATTGCCCAAAACTTCAGTGATTTTATCAGATCTATGAATTTAAAAAGTTTTATTGCCTTTATTATTATAGTCAGTTCTGGTAACCTTAGTCAAATCACCTTGTTTATAGGTTCTAGGGGTGCTACCGGCATCATAATAGTGTTTTTCGCGACTTTAGTATTAGTACGACCTCATCTCTTACGCTTTGTAACATGTTTTGTATAATGTCAGCTCCAACATCGAACTTATTACTCTAACTATCTCTGAATGTCAAAGTCAAAGTTCTTTAATGCTTCATGTGTAATTTATATACATAGATCTCTAGTTTGGTAAGTATCAACATGAAACCCCGTTGGGGCACAGCATAGAATACATGGGTACTAACAAGTTAATTACATAATTATAATTTAACAAATTACAATATTAGAAAATAAAATTATAAACTTTTACTTAAAATTAAATAACCATTTAGGTAGTCAATTTACAGAAATTTAAGGTATTGTTATTATTTTGGTAAATGTTTTTTTTTTTACAAAGATTTTATTGTTATTAATTATAATTTAATTATCTTTTATTTTTATCTTCAAAGAATTCTTTTAGCGTGTACATGTAATAACATTATTGTAATAGGTGTTTATTTAGTCTGTTTTTTAAATACATCGTCATTTAGGATATCTTTTAGTTCTCGAGGTATTTTTATTGTGGTGCCAAATAAAGCCCCTATGGCAGTCTTTTTAGTGGAAGAATCAACTGAATTATTTACACCCCATTGGATTTTGCCAAGACACATTTCCCAATTGCGTTCGTCATTTTCGTCATTATGTTTTGCTAATGCGTTTAAGATGGTTTGGTTATATCCTTCAGTTTGACTTTTTGCCCTGCGACAAACTACAGCGATAGGGACATGTTTAGTGCTATGACTGTCGCAAAAGCTCGTGATCAGGTATTATTGGAGATGGTAAGCCAAAGTCATTTTTTTTTTGTTTTCGTGTCTTTTACCGCTTTCACATATATATATTTTGTAAAGCAATCAACTATTGTAATAATTTAGGCATTGCCGTTTTTACTCTTTACAAACGAACCAAGATGGTTTAGGTGAATTGTATGGAATGGGACGCTAACTTTTTCTATAGGATACAATTATTCAGTCTTTTGTCTGGATGCATCATCTTTATTATAAGCGTACCGAATGTACCGAATTTTATCGCCGCAGCCTTGGAAACCAAAAGACAGATTGAATTCTCTCAGTCGTTTTAGTAATGCCTAAATGTCCTATATCATCATGGTTATAACGGCATATTTTCCAGCGGGCACTACGAGGGACAACTAGGCGTATTTCATCGTCAATTCTTTATACTCAATGATTTTTAATAACATAATTTTTCCTCATATCTTTAGATTCTTCGTCAGATCCAGGCTTAAGAATTTTTAAGTATACGCGAAATGTCTGGATCTACATTTGTAGTGTTAATATCCAATTGTCAGTCTCGATACTTTAACAGAAGACTCGTCTTTAATGTCAGAAGGCAAAGAATGTTATTTCGGCTTAATGCATCGACACGTGTCATACGAATACCGGGTCTATACTCGCTTGGTTAGTATGGTTCGGAGCGTATTATGGTCTATTACAATTTGAAATTCTAATCCCAACAGATAAACACAAAACTTCAAATTTCATAAGATTGTAAATGACGCCTTTCAGGTGTCGTCTGCCTACTAAAATAAGCAACCGGCTTAAGTACCCGAAGGCTAGACTGCCACTGTACTAATATTTCTCCCACACCTAAGGAACTAACATCTGTGTGCAACTCCGTATCAAGTTTAGGATTGTATAAGGCTAGTGTTGGTCTATTACTCAAACTTTTATTTTAATGCTTGAAATTGATCTTCTACCCAAATGATACTATAGAACTAGCACAATCGGAATCGGATTCTTGTATTATATCATTTCGCAACAAGTCATCAATAAATTCTCGTACCTGTCCTCTCTCGAAGTGCGATAAGCGATAGGGTCTATGTGTCTATCTAGGTCTATCATTAAGCAAGTCTATGTTCATTTTAATAGAGTTATTACAACCTATCTCGCTCAAGTTAAATGCAAAAAAATTCACGATACGACTGCGATAAAGCGTAGGTAAGGCTTATCCATTTGCCAACTTGAGGGACCGACTTTGATTTCAGACTTTATCAAAGGAGTCAAGTCAGTAATATCTCTCGTGATTTTGTTAGGGCATATAATTCTTTTTTTTTTTACAAAAGGCATTGCTTTTGCAATTAGGGCATCGCAATGCAACGAATCTTGGGCAAAATTCTTTGGGAAAATTCAGGGTTTGATTAGCTAAATTTGATAATAAGGTGACATTTACCCATGCTTAGACGATATGTGCCTTGAGGTAAGTTATATTCTTTGCCAAGTTTATTACTATTATAACCTTCTATATAAACATTCCCAGGATAAGAAGAACTTAAATCCGAAACTTCAACTAATTCCGATTTGTTTCTGGCTAATTGAATGAAATCCGATAAGGTAAGCTTTAAGGGGCTCAAATCATTGGTTTGCTGCGAAGCTCAGGACTTTAAAATTTTATCCAATGAGTAACGCAGTCTACATAAACCCATAATTAACCATAAGTAGGTACTTCTACATTCGATTCGATTTCATCAATCCTAAGAACGTACTATATACGGGTGTCACCACCAAAACCCTTGACTATAGGTAATCTCGACACAGTTTTCACGGGGTCAAGGCTGTTTGCATCATATTCACGCATTACATAAGTCAAAAGTCAAATCATCCATTTCAAATAAACCAATAATACAGGTACTTTTGAATTGCCAAAACTAGGTGCACGGTTCCAAATAGTGGGTCCTACTATACCCAATCTTAATAATCTATCAATCCCAACGAAAACTCGATTATTTACCCGTTTGTAAAACTTGTTATTACTGTTACTGTGTGTAGAAGTTGTAAGGACTTTACGTTCTATTTCATCGCTTGACTTTGGGTCTATTCATGGAATTAACGGTGTCGGTTTGCAATTTTCGTTCTAGCGCCCTGTCACACTTTAGACGCTTGTCAAGGGACTTGGGACATCTGGTGTAAGAGTGTTCTTTACGACGACAATTAAAACAAATAATTGGAGGTATCATTTGAAGTCGAAGGCGAGGTATGATCATGAGTTCATGACGCTTTCTATTTGTAGAAATAGGTTCTAACTAGGTATGCTGAGAACTGAGAATATGTAGCGAGTCTTTCCGGTTAATTACAATTTAAAGCTTGAGCTCCATTTCTAATGGATTTATCATAAATGCCGTGAGTTGCACAACCTACAGCCTTTTTATCACTAATATCATATCAGCTTGTATATCAGCATCAATTTATCATAAAAATATTCACGTAAACTTTCATTACTTCATGTTGTACCTTTTCATTTTGACACACATTATTGTAACTCGTAACATCCTAATTATATATGAAAACAATAAAGATTTGAATTTGAATTTGTACGTACCAATATTTCTTTACCTTTCCTTTTTTTTTTGCTAGCCCGACAAGTTTTTGTCGGGCAAAATGTATGGTCTGCTTCTCGGCCCATTCATATATTACACACTTACCTTTCATAAACCACCTTCAATACTCTGAGATTTACTGGAGGGATTGAACTTCGGTATAACATTTGGTAAATGGTTGTGCGACTAAACTGGCGGCTCTTCGTCTGGAGTATGCATTCATTGGTTTCATCATCATTCATTGGTATCATCAGATTCCATGGCCTCAAAACATAAAAATGTATAAGTATTGTTTCAATTTGACACTAACAAGTTAAAAACTCCTTTTTTTTCCTCCTATTATTATTAAATTCATTTTATATTACTAAAATATCTACTCGAACTGGTTAAAATTAATAGCTCCATAAATTCGAAGTTATGCATGAAAAGATCAATCAAAAATATACGTCTTCCAATAAATGTTTCCCATTTCCAATTTATAAAATTAATAGAGGGTATATACACAACTATCTGCAACGCACTTAGTCGCATAATAATTCTTTTAATTGTTCTCTTAGTATAAATCATGCTTTACTTACGCGTCTGAGGATAGTTCCGTTCCTATTGGGCACACTTGGTCCAAAACTTTTGACTCACTTGGCCAAAATAACTTTAAGCACACTTGGCTTACTATCTTTAAGCACACTTGGCTTAATAGGCGTACATAGCCTCTAGTAGCTAGAGCACACTTGGCTTCCTATTGTAGGGACACATAACTCCTATTCCTACTGGTATACTAAAACTACTTTATACTTCTTTAGTGGAATCTATTTTGGATTATGCTCTTGATTGCTACGGCCTCACATTTTAAAACCTATATAGATAAACTGGAGGATATCCAAATAAGATTTATAAAACTGCGTGTAAATAAAAAAATAAAATAACTTATAGATACCCTACCATAAAACATTAATTGTGCACTCTATTACTAATTATGTACCTACCTACATGTTATTAAGACTAAAATTGATCCCACAGTCAAACTGTTTGTACAGTTTTGTGGGGCTTATATTACTTCGTAAGACCTAATATGTACCTCATAAAAATTAAATAAATAAAATAAAAATAATTAACCTCTAACAATCTAAGCACACGTGGCTCAATAGGCATACATAGCTTCTAACAATCTAAGCACACATGCCTCAATAGGCATGCATAGCCTCTAGTAACTCAAGCACACTTGGCTTCCTATTGTAGTCATACATAACCTCTAACAATCTAAGAACACATGGCTCAATAGGCATACATAGTCTCTAGTAACTCAAGCACACTTGGCTTCCTATTGTAGGCACACATAACCTCTAACAATCTAAGCACACATGGCTCAATAGGCATACATAGCCTCTAGTAACTCAAGCACACTTGGCTTTCTATTGTAGGCACACATAACCTCTAGACATACGTCACTCAACATTACTGTATCTGTGGATTTTCTTGTAGGCATATCCCACTTCTGAAATGTGACGAATCATACACTTCAGACTGAGTATTACAAGTATTTATTCATCCAACAGTATGTAATTATCAACAATCACTTATCACTTAATCGCTCAATAATTATTAACAATTATACAACAACAGCACTGGCTTATAAGATATTATGTCTACTGCTCAACGCTTCGGAATAGAATGTCTCAGTCCAGGTTGATCTGTTACCAGCCGAATGTTCCCCACTCTTAAACGTAGGCAAACACTCAGCTGGGTTACACCAATCAGAGCGAAGTACACAGTACGCATGATCAACTGATTAATTTAAATACATTAGATTATCTTTAAATTTAGCAATAGTTATAAATTGATTACACAGACAAATTGATAATATAACACCTACTTATATTTGACTAATTTGTAATAAAAAGGGCGTTTAATAACGAATAGTTCAACTACAAGCGCCATCTGTCGCTCGTGATAAGGAAACCTATATAAATGTCTTGTCATCATTTTATAAAATCATTACATATCTAAGTTTTTTCTAAACTATATACCTATTTGGTTTACAAAATAATGCATCAGTACGTTTTTCCCGACATGAATTTGGATTCTTCTTTTTCTCTCTCTCGTTTGCGGTGTGTCTTTCTCATTATCTCTTACTCTCCTGTTCGCTTCTATCTTTCATTTCTTCCCCATTCACTCCTCTCCCGTTCGTTCCTCTCTCCCGGTCGTTCCTCTCTCCCGTTCTTTCCTCTCACTCTCGTTCGTTCCTCTCCCGTTCGCTCTTATATCTCTTTTCTTCACCCTCTCCCGTACATTCCTATGTACCCGTTCGCTTCTTCCGATTTCTTTTCCTCTCTCTTTCCTTCCTCTCTCTATCTCTCCTTTTCGTTCCTCTGTATGTAGTTACATTCCACCAATATCTGTTTATTTTATGAAAGTCCTTTTAAAACGGAGTTAAAAATAATAATGTGCAGTCGGTTGGCTGGTCAGCTCGCTACTATGTTCTCCAATGTTCGCAGGCTTTATTCCGGCGCCGATTATAGCGGTGCGCACGGTGAAGGCCGAGGTGATCTGCGGCCTGCCCAAGGGCAAGTGGGACCAGCTCACCAATATTGACGAAAAGTGGATGCAGAAGGGAGACTACGGGTAAGCCAACATAGCTTGCTACACACCACTAAATTTTTTTTTATTCTTACAGCTATACAGTGTGTTAAGAAAACCCTGTCCGACCCGTGAAGGTAGTGTCAGGTATCGAGATCTGGTTCTATTTTTATATAATAATTTTCATTTATATAAACATTTTACAAGAAAATAAGTATTATAAAACAATGTAGGGGTTATGTGTGAGGAGATAACTAAAACTCGCAATAACAATTTACAAACAAACAAACAAACGTGTTCACCATCTCGGCCCGCGTGGACGTGAGGCTCTGGTGGCGGAGCTCGTTAGGTGTCGTAGATAGTGTTGCCAGGATTCCCGATTTGCGCGGGACGTCCCATTTTCAGGGGTCTGGTGACAAGTCCCGATTTACCCTTGATTCCCGATCAAGGGTAAATCGGGACGTGTCACCGAATGCCCCGATTTTTCACTAACCTCTCTAGGTGCCTACTAACCAATGGTAATATACCATTAAAAAAAATACACTCCGATTAAAATAAACGATGATTCACAAAAAACAGTTTTTTTGTAGCCATTATAGCTGTCCCGATTTGAAAAACAAAATCCCGATTATTTTAACCTTCCGTTCCGAAATTTGGCACACTAGACCTGGCAAGACTAGTCGTAGCCGTGTGGTCCGATGTTGTTATAACAAGGAAATTGAATTGGCAATATTGTAACGTGGTGGACACGTTTTAGAGACGTGGCCGACCGGGAACTACTCAGTGGAGATAAATTACACTCAGAACACAAAATATACAAATTTTATTGACACTAGGGTTGATGTTAATACAAGCTAAGTACAAAGATACAACGAGTAGGGTGAGTTAAGCTCAGGGAGGCGAAGGCTTCGAGACGAGGTCCGACCGGTAGAGGGCGGCACTTAACTCTGGTAGCTACAGCAGGACGAAGGAGGCCCGCGCGTCGTCTGCAGAGCTCGCGCGGGATGAGGCCTGAGGTGCGGGGAAAGGAGCCCGTAAATATTGTGACCATGTTACAATATTTACGGTGCAAGCAACACCGTCCCTGAGTGCCAAACACTAAACCCTATGATGATTTTGTTTCCTATCTGATCTAGATTTTGATATTATTATTAAATAGCTGTTGCCCGTAGTTTATTTTTCGTGAATTTTTCCGATGTTTTAACCATTTGACAGCCAAACCAGTCTTGTATAGACGACAAACCAAAATGTGGCCAGCACATCACGGTGACGACTGGGTGACAGATTTCTATATGAAATTCGGAAGCTTGACGTTGAGGGCACGCTTTTTCTGTTTTAGCGGTCAAAGGTTTTGTTCTGCTATTCGGGGGAGACAAAATCCAACAAATCATTCGCCGTTCTTGAGTTATAAATCGTGTAACTAACACGACTTTGTTTTATATATGAGGTATTTTATTTACAGGGTAATACAGTATTGTCCTAAGGGTGAGCCTTTGAAGATAGCGGATCGGCCGTGCATAGACTACTGCACGACTTGCTTCGGCGTTATATGTCCCGAGCATACGGATATGTGATAATATATGTGAGTTAACACCTTTATATTTCTGGACATGAAAGAATATGGTCGAGAAATAATCAGGTGCAATTCTGCACTTAGAAGAACCATGCTTCGGCACGAAACGGCCGGCTCGACCGGAGTGATACCACGGCCTCACAGAAAACCGGCGTCAAACAACGCTTACGTGTTTTTCGCCGAATGAGTGAGGTTACCGGAGGCCCAATCCCCTTTTAAAAGGTCGGCAACGCACTCGTGACTCCTCTGGTGTTGCGGGTGTCTATGGGCGGCGGTAATCGCTTACCATCAAGCGATCCGTCTGCTCGTTTGCCCTCCTATCCCATAAAAAAAGGTTTCCAGAAGAGCAAATATAAAAATAAAAATGTTTTGCCAATATTTACTACTAGCGTCTGCCCGCGACTTTGTCTGCGTGGACTTCAGAATTGGGTCGAACCTGGATAAAAAGTAGCCTATGTGTTATTCCAGACTATAATCTATCTCTGTGCCAAATTTCATCCAGATCCGTTCAGCCGTTCTGACGTGAAAGTGTAACAAACATCCATACATCCACACTCACAAACTTTCACGTTTATAATATTACTAAGGATATATTTTTTTATGACACCATAAAAATAATCAGTCATCTGCTCTATTAAGAACTTTACCCATTTTTTAAGTTGGTTAAAAATATAATACATTGCATTTTTGACAAGTATTTCTCTTTACAGGTGTTGAACTCATTTTTTGTTGTTATATCAAATCAAATGGCAAATTATTTCTACTATTTTGGCACAGTCAGCTTCTACAATTCTACCACTAATTGTTAGTCAATTTATAAGATGTTATTTTCTATTTACAAATTATTAAATCTCTTTGAATTTTATGCCTGGGTTTTATTTATCACTGTACCCAATATATTTTTTTATAAAGTAGTAGCTATTTCACTCGCATTCCAAAGAACTTTTTGAGAGAAAAGTTATCCTATGCCCATAGTACAATCTACCTCTATGCCAAGATTCTTCAATATTGGTTCAGTGGTTTAGGCGTGGAAACGCAACAAACAGACGAGTTAAGTTCGCATTTATTAGTTGATATAAATTGCGTTGGACAATTACTGTTGATAACAAGTTTTCATAATATATTTGTATAATAAGTATGTCATTCTTGCAAAGAGGAATTATAGAGTTATAGAACTCTATCCTTCAGGACTCCTTCCTTCTGGGTTTTAAGAAAATAAATAAGTTATTTTAGTAAAGGAAAAATTCAATCGCGGGCAGGGTTCTAACCTGCGTCTCCTGGTTGGATACACCAGACGCTCTGACCTCTAAGCAGCAGCCGCAGCGTCATGGAAAATGCAAAAAAATCATAAAAAGATAATAAGTTAAAATAAGAACTTTGAACTATTTAAAAGGGATTTCTATGAAATTTTCACACTGAACTGGAACAATCAGCAATACAAGTCTGGCAATGATGAAAAGAATTAACAGTAGATTAAGATTTTGGTAATAATTAAAACTGAGTAATATTTTTAAATCATTTATTTACAAAATAATCACGCGTTACTAAGTGTACTAAGACATAATAAAAAAAATATTATTATATAAAAATAGCAAAGGATGTTCTCATAAAAAAATATATCGTTTCATTCTATTCGTCCTTTATTAATTCTAGTATTTAAAAAGTATATTTATAATGTCTTCAAACATTTATCATTGGATTAACTGGCCTTTTGTTCCTATTGTTGTAAAATATACACGTTAACAATAAAAAAAAAAAATGTAATTTGAATAAAAAAAGAACAATAATAAAAATATTAAATAAGTATGTATCGTAAAACAAGAGACGAAATATAGTTCTTAAAACTTATGGAAATTAGGAAAAGTATCAAGCAAAAAAATATATTCGGCCATTTTGTTTTTCTAAAACTACAACTAATTAAGCGTATTGTACAATAGTCTCGTAAAATATGGCTCAACATCCTTGAATATAGCGTTAGTCGTCGTAAAATATCTAAAATAATATAATATTATTGTCAAAAACGAAAATATTACTTTCCCTGTCACAGTCTGCCAGATTCCATTATAATAAAAACATACCGAAACCGTTTCAATAAAAAAAAAATTCGTTTATGGTTTAAAATACTTCAAAATTATTCGCGCCAAAATACAATCGCAGATAAAATGGTAACATTAATTTCTACTTTATCAGGTCCTTAATGACATCAAATTCCCAATTGATTTTCTTTCCATTTTCTTTGTCAAAGTACTTGTACAATTAGCAATGGCGAAGCCTCCATACAACTTGACTTATGAACAGCCATTGAAATTCAGTCTGCTATTGCCAGATAGCAAGCCTTGACGCTTGGCCGCTGACAGTCAAGCCATTGATTTCGCATGGTTCCGCTAAACTTAGGTGTTGCAAGCTTGTAATGTCTAAGTTTAGCGGTAAACTCTGACTTGACTCTGATTAAGAATATTCTTGATTCTGACTATATCGGAGTACAGCCGCAAAACACAATTACTGTAGACGATACCGGTTGCCAGACTTATTAATTATATTCTGAGCTTATAAAAAATTGAATGAAAATATTGAAAGAGTTGATTGTCAAAAGTCTACACAATAGCCAAAAAGTTTTTTTCTGTTTTTCATAATGCCATAGACACAGACCTGATTCTGTAAGCTTCTGGTGGTATTTAGTAGGGTCCTTGTCCCTGGTAGCCGTTGTAACCAGATTGGCTGTTCCTGTCGTACCCTCCCTGGCCCAAACCGGTGTCTTCGTACGAGATCTTGGGCTTGTATCCGCCCTGGTCAGCTTCGTATTCTACAGTCTGAAATTATGGAAATGTATTTTTTCATCACATGCCAACATGCCTCCAGAAGGATTAGGCAGAGGTGCACTATTCACCGTCCCAGGTAGAGGGCGAGATTACTAATCAGGCAGAAATCCAAACTGCGAAATACTGCTGAGAATTTCAGAGAAATTCCCAATTACGCGGAAATATATATTTTTAAATAAAACGTTGCTCCACATTATAATAGGACTTTTCCTGTAGGTATCGTGGGTGCGTTTACAACGCAAATTCTCATATACACAAACGCCCACACTCGGAACCTGTAGATCATACAAATATTTGCTCCGTGTAAGGATCGAATCCACGACGGGCGGTGCAGAAGACGATCGCTCAGCTACTACTTAACTGTGGTTTGTATGTTACGAACTGATAATGATGCCATCAATGGAGAAGCTTCAAAGCCTACCAAGACAAACCAGAATTTTCTTAGATAGGTACTACCCAATCAAAATATTACATTAGGTATTGTTTTACATTAGTTACTTTGCCATGGGGGGCGATAACTATTGCTGCGCCCGACACGGTCCAGAATGATCAAGTTCACAATTGTAATACATGCAATAAAATATTGACTAGTTACCAGCTGACCCCTGACTGCACCATAAAATACCTGGGGTTTTTAGCAACCATAACAGAAATCTGCGGTGGGTACCAGACTATTTATTACTCCACGCTACCTTCTCCCGTCCACTCCAAAGGGCATAATAACTCCGTTATTTGGACCTCTCACCTGTTTCCTTCCATCAGGGAGCAGCACGTAGTACAGGCCTTCCGCCCTGTCGCCTTGCCTGGCCTCGCGGTGCCCGAAGTCGTTGCCAGACTGGTCGTCTTTCACCATGTACTCGAAACTGTAGTTAGCGGGTTCCTGAAAACAAAAACATCATATTATAAGCTAAGTTTAACTCATATCAGATGTTATTAATTTATAAGAGACGCTTTATTCTCTGAGTTTTGATGTTACTTCTCAGGGGTCGTCAGCTAGAAAGTCATCATTGGGCAAGGTCATCATTGTCATCATTGGCATAGCCAGTAATGTAATTTATTTCTGGTTTCGAGCTCTGGACAACAGGCAATGGGTATCAACTTTATTTTCTAACCAATTGCTTCGGGGGGGTTTCTGGTCCCCTACTACCCTCCCTGACTACGGTCATGCCCTCAGTTGTTAAAAAAATGAAATAATGACATGTAAAAGTGTTTTTTTTAAATATCTATTTATAGAAATAAATATTTTAGGTCTTCGGATGCTTCCAAGGACCACCATTAGACAATCTTTTAAGAGCCACTGATATAACCAAATCCCTCCCATTCTGAAAGGAAATCTGTAGATACCTATTCCACGGTGGGAAATAATATGCTGAATTTTATAATTAAGCATATCCTATTTTATCATAGTGCAGTGATAGCCTAGTGATATGACTGCTAAGTCAAAGGTCTCCAGTTGGAATCCAAGGCATGCACCTCAGACTTTTCGAAGTCATGTGCGTAGGTAATTGTCACGCGCTTAAAACGTATAAACATGCATGCCTGAGAGATGTTCTCGACGGCATGTGAAGTCTGTCAACCCGCACTAGGTTAGCGAGGTGGACTATAGCTTAATCCCTATAATTCTGAGAGTAGATCCGTGCCCAGCAGTGGGACAAAATACCCAATGTGTTGAGAATTTTGATGATTACTATACCCTAAGAGTCACTCACCCCGTTGCTGCCGTCATCACCGGCTCCAGCATATCCTCCAGCACCAGGGGGTAGGTACTGACGGCTCTGCTCCTGATCTCTGAACGCGTTACCCCCGAAAGAACCACCCTGGGAACCTGTAGAAAAACATTGCTTACAGACCTATGAAATACGAACAAGGATAACTGGTTAACTGGCGTTTGATTTATTAAAAATAACAGGCATAGTGAAAATTTAAATAAATACAATTCATATTCCTATAAGTTCCAAGATATATGCATTTCAAGACTGCCTCATTAGTCTGGTGGTCCCAAGCGTGACTGCTACACTAGAGGTCCTGGGTTCAATCCCCAGGTCGAGCAGTGTTATTTTGTGCCCGGTAAATGGCTATAGGCTCGTCCCCTATAACATGGGACCTAAACATGCCGGCGAACTGTGGGTGTACATTAAGTACGCCTCTGCCTAACCCTTTCAAGTTTTTGGTGGAGATTGAGGGGGGATTATGCTTTGTCCCTTTTCCGCAAAACGAGTGGTAATGAGGCAGCTTTCTTAATAAATAAATACTTATTAATAATCCTCCGAATGTCTCAGTGCCTCATTAGTCTAGTGATCCTAAGCGCGACTGCTATGCTAGAGGTACTGGGTTCGATTCCCAGATCCAGCGAAATGTTATTGAGTCTTTCTATAAAATTCTCAATAGCAACTTGGAGTTTAGATTTGTACCCGGTTAATGGCCGCAGGCTCGCCGCCTTTTACATGGGACTAAAACAAGGTGAACTGTGGGTGCACATTAGTAAACCTCTGCCTAACCCTTCGGGGAATACAGGCGTGATGGTATGTTATGTCATATGTTACATAAAGCTGTCATTATGTAGGTAGGTATATACAGTAAAAGCCTATTGCTCAAACTCTTACTTTCTCATAATTACATAGCGTTACTTACCTCCAAATCCGGGGGCACCATATTGCTGAGAAGGAGCATTAGCTGATGGTGCTCCATATTGGGACGATGGGGCTCCATATTGAGAAGAAGGGGCTCCAAACTGAGACGAAGGAGCTCCGTACTGAGTTGAAGGAGCTCCAAATTGGGACGAGGCACCGAATTGTGACGGGGCTCCATATTGCGATGATGGTGCTTGGCTGCCTTGACCGGGAGCTCCGTATTGAGTAGAGGGGGCGCCGTATCTTGAAGAAGGCTGGGGGGCTCCGTATTCGGTGGAGGGGCGGCGAGAACCAGCACGGGAGGGGCCGCGACTTCTGGAATTGAAAATTGAAAAAAAATAAGATTTATATAAATACTTAAATTAATAGATATTTTACACCTAAACAGTCTTAAAGGTAAACTCTAGCTAGGCTAGTGCGTCGGACTTGCGATATGTGGTTGCCGGTTCCAAACTTACCCATTGCACTACCGACGTGAACTCACTCGTAACACAAGCATTTAGCTTAGCACGAGGGGTTAACAATAATACTGGTAACGTGCGACCAACATTGCTAGTAACCTTTTTTTAAAAGAAATGCTAGGTCCTAATTTTACCTGAACAGCGCATCAGTTTGTCTCTGCAAACCAGGTGCTCCAGGAGTACCGTAGAGCTGCGAGGGCGCTCCACCCGCCCCAGGAGGCAAGTATCTGTTATCCACTGGAGGCTCCGCTAAGCAAACCACAAGTAATGCACTGATAATGATGACCTGGAAATTGCATAAAGAAGCTATGAGGTGGCAGAAATCTGCTAAATTCGTCTACGGTGATACCATCGCATTGTCGTGAATAGTCTGTAGCTAAGCAATAATGTGCTAAACAGTGTTCTGGTTTGAAGGGTAATGTAGCCAGTGACAATACTGGGCACATGAGATCTCAAGATGACAACAGGCAAGTTGTCTGGTTGTGGTTGCCGCTTACGATCAGGCGCCCGAAATCGTAGGTATGCTTGTTTGTCATCTTTAAGAGTCCGGCGGACCGAATTCCTCTTACAAACGTACCTAATACCGAAATGAATCGTAATTCAAACATAATTTAATCAAATTCTGTTATTATTCGGATTCCAATACCGTTAATCTAGGTTCCTACGTTACCATTTCGTTCAAAATACTTCACTGGAAATAAATATAAGCGAATGCAATTTTTGATAACTTTAACATGTTTAGAACGATTTTCCGGTCTTATATTTCCAGTGAAGTAGTAGTAGACGAAATAGTACAGTAGAAACTTAGATTATCGAATCAAAATCCGAATAATTACATAATTTGATGGAATATTGTCTGGATTAAGATTTATTTCGGTATTCCGTTTTTGTGGGCAATTCAAGCTTAAAATAAAATGTTTAGTGTACAAAGAAGTTATGGAGAATGGAAGGATGATGTAGATGCTAGACCTTTTCTTATAGTGCGGAAAATTCTCATGAATCTTCGGCCGCCCGAGGAGGCTAGCCACCATGCAAATCGCGAACGATCGTCCGAGAAGATGTTGGCGAAATGATTTAGAGCTTTTTTCCAACGTAATATTTATATCACGATCCTGGATATGAATACCATGTCCTGCATACGCTGGCTGTCATAGTCGTGGTGAATGTTGTGAATCCCATGACTATAATTTATGTGCATAGGGAAAGCGAAGTTAGGTGCGGTTTTAAATCAGTATGAATCCTAGATCAGACATCCTGCCACCTGGTGGCAGACGACCCATAAAGATTCTTCGCACCATAAAAAAAGATCCTGAACTAAGTTATGGAAGATCTTTGTTTTGCTGTAGGATACAAAAGTATATAAAAAAATGTTGACGTACCTTCATGTTTTGAGGTAGGTGATTCAATATTTTTCTTACGCGAAAATCGACAAGATCTGTGAAAAAGAACAAAATACTGTTTTACTGCCTTTTCGTCACATTAACCCGCCATACATATGCACTTACTTAATTATATATTAATTTATATTTTTTATTTATAAAGTTGGTCTGTAAATAGTAAATTTAAAATATGGAAATAGGTTACTTTAGTTCTTATGCTAATAACTATGTAAGTAAGATGTTTTTTTGTAAAGTAACAAGCGTATAAGTACTAAGAAAATAAGATAATATCAAGTTAAGATACAATAAGATAATTTCAGATTTGTCGGTCCGTCTTTTTAATTTTCCGTGACTTCTATCGCTTATGAATTTATCTATTACTAGCTTCTGCCCGCGACTTTGTCTGCGTCGACTTCAGGATTGGGTCCGACCTGGATAAAAAGCCTATGTGTTATTTCAGGCTATAATCTATCTGTGTGCCAAATTTTATCCAGATCCGTTCAGCCATTCTGGCGTGAAACAGTAACAAACATCCATACACAAACTTTCACGTTTATAATATTAAGTAACGATGATTTTCTGAATGTAAGAATAAAATTGAGTATTATTAATTCGCAAAACGTAAAAAACAAACTTAATACTTAGTTTGATATTATCTACATAAAGGTATTTATTATATTTTAGTCTTGATGGATTTTCCGTAACAAAAGGAAAATCTTTTCGCCTAATATTAATAGTAGCTAGGAATGTATTTTTATTTTCTGTGTTTATTATACAATTAAAAAAAACCAAACCTTCAACCAATCACAACACTTCACTTTCAACGGATATTTTCGAAAATTCAAATTTGGAACACCGAACTAGGACGGCCGATGTTGCCCGAATGATGATCGTGTTTGATTCCCATCCTCTTATATACCTTAAGTGAGTGATTACTGATTACATATAGTGCATGTACATCCTTAGTACATACGTATATAATAATTTGTGTGTGTGCGTGGTGATTGGAGCATCTGCTTAACGAGACGGTTAGAATGTTGCTCTACATTTTTAATTCATTTCTTTTAGGGTCAATGTCAAGAGTAGCACGTCAGAAGGGTGACCATTTTACTTTCGCCGATTAATTTCGCAATGTTGTCTGAGTTATTCTTTTGTCGTTAATTATTTTGTCACGATGGCTGAGATATCTCGCAGTAGTTATATTGCTCGTATAACCTTTGTACTCTATTAGCAGTCTACCTTTGAACATGTTAAACGCTTACTACGTGTCATTATATTCAGTACTGTCTGGCACACGGGGCACGGGCCCAGGGCCACTCTGGGGGGCAAAAAGCCAGCAACAAAAATAAGTTTTTTTCGATTATCTGGCAGCACTGAACGGTAATAATAATTGCCATTCCCATTTGTTAGGCTATCTACTTACTAAGAAATTAGAAACAGGCGAGAGCTTTTTCAAAAAAAAATCGTGACCTCCGAAGCTTCTGCAAGTTTTCCAGATTGTAGCAGTAAAATAAGTTCACAAAAATATTTTATTCCCGTGTGCCCAGGGGCCCGGAATGGTCAAAGACCACCCCGATTATATTCCATTTTATACCCAGACACAACAATAATACCTACTCAGATTTATTTTACAATCAGTGACATTATATTAAATCAGTGTTTAAATAAAATAAAAACAATAAAAACTATTTTATTTCACTTTTAACTACATACTTCGTATTCCGATATACTGTTTCACAGCTGGGGACGTGTCTCCTATTACAAGACACTAGATACGCTGGCCTAATGCGGTTTGGCAGACTTCACACACCGTCGAGTATATAGTAGTCGAGTTCTATTATTTAATCTGTGATTTTTTTACTATTTCTTAAAAAATAATTTAATTTAATATTTAAGTATTATAATATATATATATAATATTTAAGTATTATTAATTATTTACACACACACATTCACATCACATCACGGGTCACATTGACCTTCAATAGCATTATTAACTTACACTCTAAGGGAGAACACATTTTTCTTTCTAAAAAAAAATAATGTCTGTGGTATAAATCTGTTTAATTAAACACCTTTGTATTCTGTTATCTATCGATAAAAGGCTACGATTGCAATTAGCCTGGTGTGTCCCACAGCTGAGCAAAGGCTTCTAACTCAGGGTCACGGCCCTCTTCATACATCGTTTACTTTTTTTTATTCTTGATAGGCTTACGCTTTACTGCCTGTTCGCACACTGCACTCAACGACGGAGTGCGCGTGCCTAGAATAAACTGATTCACTAGTGATATATAGACACCCAGATATGTTTTTTAAATAAAAGCTTAGAAGCAATGTGGGTCGCACAAAACTAGTATTCTTGTTAACGAGTGGGTACACCTCGGTAGTGCAATGGGTGGGTTTCGAACCGGCAACCACATGATCGCAAGTCCGACGCTTTGGCCATTAGGCTACCGCCTTACATCAGTTTTATATTTAACATACTAAACTGCTATTAAATCAAGTCACGTAGCGCAAAAGCTAACCAATTCAACCACTGTGTCAATCCGCGAAAGTAGAGCACTTTAGCTATCGTTTCAGCTACATTCGCCTAAAAGCTATGATCGGAGTGTGCTCCACATGAATTTGAGCTGGAACGTTTGTGTTAGAACCAACGGCGCGGCGTGTTCACACATTTCATAAAACGTGTAAGCAGAACTGCAGGTGTAGACACGCCTTGTTGATAATCTTTGTAGTCTAAGCAGAGACTTGAGGTTAAAGATTCCTATGATTAAGTATGATCTTGAACGATGTTTCTTGACGGTTCTTCTCCATAAGACCCACTTTTTGGAACCGTGCAATTAGTTTGACTTTTCAAAAGTATTTTTTTAATGGTCTAATTGAAATTAAGGATTTTGACTTTGACCTTGATCATCATCTTCTGAGCCTTTTTCCAACTATGTTGGGGTCGGCTTCCAGTCTAACCAGATTCGGCTGAATATCAATATTTTACACGGAGCGACTGCCATCACACCTCCGAAACCTAATTCCTGGGCAATACCGATATTCGGAGGGTAGACTGGTTGTCAGGCTTTTTATGGGCTTGTGACTACTACTAACAAGTGTCATAGATGTTCGTGTGACAACCGGGAGCCGTCTTTACGTGCTCTCCGAGGCACGGAGGGGTCTCGATATGTTAAGAATTATCACCCATCTATAGACTCACTGCAGCGAACGCAGCTTAACCTTACAGATCAGTGTAGTTATTACATAGCCACGAGCCCCTCAACTGAATAGGTACGATATAAGGATTATTTTTACATACCATACTAAGATTATAGATTATTTTATTTTTATTTTTTATTAAGTTATTTTTTAGTAAAGGAAAGAAGAAATTGTGTTTGTGTGTAAAGGAAAGAAGTTATTTTTTATTTTATATTTCCATAAAAGTACTAATTATAATGAAATGAAATGAAATTATTTATTCTGCAAGTAGATCTTTAGAGATACTTTTACATGTCATGGTTTGGGTTTTTTTTTTAGCTAGATGGCTTCGGCATTTCCTAACTGACGACCTCTGAGAAGAAACACCGAAACAAACTCAGAGAATCATGGTCTCTTTTAAAGTCCAGACATGGAAGAACACTTATATGTGAGTGGTACAGTGTAGGGTAATAGGTAAATAGATACAATCATGTAAATGCTATGGTAGAACAATATTATGCACACAAAAGCTTCAGTATCTGGAGCCGAACTAGGGGGTACCTGTATTTCGGCTTACAGCGCCATCTCCCTCGAGTTACATTAAATAAGGTTTCTTAAGTGCTAGCATTTTACAATACTATACTATACTACTATACTATCACGCTTGTATTGCTCAAAGGGTTAGGCAGAGATGTAGGTAATTACTAATGTACATAAACAGTTCGCCAGTATACTCGTAATTACGTCCCATGTAATAGAGAGAGAGCCATTTAGTATTATTTATTTATTTTATTTTTTAAGAGGTACATAGTAGGTCTTACGAAGTAATACAAAGCCCAACAAAAACTGTACAAACAGTTTGACCGTGGGATCAAGTTTAGTCTTATTAACCGGGCATAAAACCAAACTCATTTCAATTTCATAGAAAAACCCAATAACATAACATAATACATAATAGTCATTGTACAATTGTTGGTAAAAGAAAATAAAATAAAACGTTTTGCTCGATCTGGAAATCAAACCCAATACCCCTAGCGTAGCAGTGGCGCTTACGACCACTACACAAATGAGGCAATCAGGTAATAAAAAGAATTACATCGTATAAGTATAGGCTTGTTTTTGCAATTGAATATTTGCATATCAACACTATAATTAATGTGAAATTGAGTTTGTTATTTCGTTATGGTTAGCTATACATGCCGTCTGCTGAAACTGGGGTTCTAATAAAAAAAATACCGGCCAAGTGCGAGTCGGAGCCCTCTTTATAGATAATGGTACGGATACCATCACTACATAGTATAAAACAAAGTCGCTGTCGCTGTCTGTCCGTCCCTATGTATGCTTAAATCTTTAAAACTACGCAACGGATTTTGAAGCGCTTTTTTTAATAGATAGAGTGATTCAAGAGGAAGGTTTTAAGCTATTTAACATTACGCTACGACTTTTAGGAATGGGTAACGCGGGTGAAACCGCGGGCGGGTCGCTAGTTATCAATAAAAACGGCAAAGAAACATGTCTGTTGTATGAGAGCCCCCTTAAATATATATTTTATTCTGTTTTTTTAGTATTTGTTGTAACGGCAACAGAAATACATCATCTGAAAATTTCAACTGTCTCTATTACGTCCGGCGGACCGAATTTCTCTTACAAACGTAATACCGAAATAAATCGTAATTTACACACGATTTAATCAAATTCTGTTATTATTCGGATTCCGATACCGTTAATATAGGTTCTTACGTTAACATTTCGTCCAAAATACTTCACTGGAAATAAATGTAAACGAATGCAATTTTTGATAGCTTTAACAAGTTGGGAACGATTTAACGTTATTTTATTTCCAGTGAAGTAGTAGTAGACGAAATAGTACGGTATGAACCTAGATTAACGTTATCCAAATCCGAATAATAACATAATTTGATAGAATATTGCCTGGATTACGATTTATTTCAGTATTACGTTTTTGTGGGCAATTCAAACTCCGCCAGACCCTTAAGACACATAGACCTCTTCCAGCTATTTCCATTTATTTCTATTCTTCGCTTGTCTTAACCAAGTTGCTCCCCATATTTTTTTTAATATCATCTGTCCATCTTTTGATATGTATTGAATTGGAAATGATTTTAATTTTATTGTTATTTAATTATTTAATGGTAATAAAACGATGTCTGGACTTTAAATCTGAACGAAAAAATCTGGGAACGCTGGTCTGAATGTACTTACTTTGTATCCGTTAACTGTGTGTTTGACCATTGTGAGATAAGGTTTCTTCTCTAACAAAGCCCGTGTGTGTCACAGGGGACTTTGGGAATTTATTTAATTTTGGAAATTAATTACATCTAGAAATCAAACCAAAGCCCTCTCGCTCAGCTGCCTGTGCTTACAACTACTTCACCAAAGATACAGGTATTAGGTACCTTTCACATAACGCACAAAACCTACATCTAGTTTCAATTAGGAATGATGGCTCACCAATCAAATTCTAGGCAGCGCTAGCGTTGCTTAACTTACGTATCATATGATTTATTGGTAAACTCGTACGCAATAGATCGTGCCGTACTAATTCGTGACTGCTACCGAGATCTATAAAGGATTAATTGATTTTTTTACTTACATATTTAACTTATACCGTTGTTCTAGTTGGAGGTCAGAATTGCGTAAAAATTAAGTGGACTTGACATAGGTCATGTCTCAAGAAGATGACCTCGATTACCTCTTTTCGCCGTGTGGAACTCCTACCGTCTCTCGGAAGGAAAGGGGGAGGGTTATGTCGGACTCCTAAGTACTAAAAACCCACAGTGATCCATAGCAACACGCAAAAACTACTGCATAGATTTGAATACAGTTTTCACCGATGTATTGCTAGAGGTCTAACAGAAAAAGCAGTGATAGCCTAGTGGTATGACCGTTGGACTGCCAAGTCAAAGGTCTCGAGTTCGAACCCAAGGCACGCACCTCTGACTTTTCGAAGTCATGTACGTATTAATAGTTAATTATCACGCGCTTAAACGGTGAAGGAAAACATCGTGACGAAACCTGCATGCCTGAGAAATTTTCTCGATGGCGTGTGAAGTCTGCCAACCCGCACTAGGCCAGCGTGGTGGACTATAGCCTAATCCCTCTCATTCTGAGAGGAGACCCGTGCCCAGCAGTGGGACAATATAATGGGTTGATTATGTAACTGAAAATCTGGTGCATGTTTCATCTTGATACGCCACCTAGAATCGGACTTATAGTATGTTAATGTTTTTGGGACGTGAGTGAAATTGCAGGCAACAGTTAGTTCAAAATATAATTGTTTTGGCTTTTACTAATTAGGTACTTCTATTTGGTCATATTTGCCGGAAATCGCAGAACAGATTTCGATAACATTTGGCAAGAAGATCTACTGCGTCCTGAAGAAGGATACATACTTTTGTTTCTTTTTAAAAAACATTAGGTAACATTTACAAGTCATACAAGAAATTTGAAAGGTATACATAATATAAAAAGACTATCTCGCCTGTATTTCTCACAGGGATAGGCAGAGGTGTACTAATTACACCCATAGTTCACCCGTATGTTTAAGTGCCATGTAATAGGGGGCAAGTCTATTAACTAATCGAGCACGAAACCAAACTCCTAGCTGCTACTAAGAACTTCATAAAGAAACCCAATTACACTCCTCGACCTGGGAATCGATCCAAGAACGTACCGTAACGTCTAGCGTAGTAGTAGTTGCGGTTATGATACTTATGACTAATGAATGAGGCATTTTTGAAAGGTAGGTAGGCTCCTACATAAAATCCTAATCTAATTTCCAGATCCAGCTAATCCATATTTCGGAATAATTAATAAAATCGTATTAAATTAACTTTGTTGGCGTCATACCGTAAAACTAATGAATCGATAACGTTCGATTCCTATTCAATTGCGATAATCAAATGATTTTGTGTTATATACTGTGCCGGCGCATCGTGGTGTGTCCATTAAATTGTTGCATATTATCACGCCTAAGCTATTAGGGAGTAGGACGGTGTAATATGTATTAAATCATGTTCATTCCAGGATAATTTAGGCCTGGGAGCCCATTTCTTTGTACCGTGAAATGTTGTCATGGATAGGCTACCACCTGGGGAAGTGGAACTCATGCCACAGACCCACAGTACGATTGCGTACCCGGCCAGACATTTTCCCATGTAGTAAATGAATGCCCACTTCCCTTTTTCCCGGTGGAATGTCGGAAATTGAAAAAAGCTTAGTTAGTTAGCGCCATATACCGCACTACAAAGAAACTAAACGGACAAGTCCTGAATCGCGCAAGTGAAGCTTGCAACGAATCTTGGATATATACAACCGCCCGACGTCAACCGTCGGGCCGCGGCCCGCCAGGCAAAAACACCCGCCTGGTCGGAGGATCCTCCCTTTTGTGTAAGGGGCAACACTCCTCGCCCCTCCACAGTGGTTACCCCGACGTGATCCCAGTGTATCCACACTGGGGACCCCGAAGAAGAACATCAGCGCAGCCTTCGAAGACCAGCAGCTTTTCATCATCATCGTTCTTCCCTCACAGCCACGCTTCTTACGAAAAACCAATCTGATTAGAAGCCTTTCCCAGCTACGTTCAGTTTTGGGTCGTAGGTATTCGTGTCGTCAGTTGGTATTGAAATAAATGATTTATTACATAACGTACCATCACGCCTATATTTCCCGTAGGGTTAGGCAGAGATACCTATGCTAATGTACACTCACAGTTCGCCGGTATGCTTAGTCTCATGCCTACAAATCCTAAACTCCGAGCTGCCACTGAGAATTTCACGGAGAAACCCAATAACGCTTTGTTCGACCTGGGAATCGAATCCAGGACCTCTAGCGTAGCAGTCGCGCTCAGGACCACTAGGCTATTGAAATAAATTACTTAATGTTATATTCTAAGGATAAACCAGTAGTCAGGCTTTTTAGGATTCTGATTACCACTAACAATTGTCATTGATAACACGACTGGCGTAGCGGTGGAGCGATCGGCTTCTGCGCCACGTGTTGTGGGTTCGATCCCCACACGGAGCAAATATTTGTATGATCTACAGTTACTGGTTCCGGGTCTGGGCGTTTGTGTATGTGAGAATTTGTGTTTGTAAACGCACCCACGATACAGGAGAAAATCCTAGTGTGGGAACCAACCCAGTTTCAATTTATTCTAACCCATCCCAAATTAGGTATAAGTCATTAACTGAATTGGTGAAAGGCTAAGTTAGTGATTCAAACAGTTAAACCTAGTTTATTAACTAAACTTTAACATACCAGAGATGCTCTTACAGTTTTCGCAATCGATTTATAGGTAGGTACGGTTAAATAAAACTGTGCTGATAATTGGTTAGACCTAATAATGTCTTACTAACTCTTCGTAATAACGCGATAAATTACTTAATAATAGGTTAATTATTGCAAATAAACTTTAATGATTTTGAGCCATATATGGGGCTCGTGGCTAAGAAATAAACTGGCTCTTTCTTCTAAAGCTCATTTGAAACATTGCCCTGCAATGTAACATTCACATATTTGATATTGCTTATTATTTTTTAGTGAAGGAAAAAAACAATCGCGGGCAGGATTCGAACATGCGTCTTGTGGTTAGATACACCAGACGCTCTGACCTCTAAGCCACCGCGAGTCCCAACCGCTAGATTGAAATTTGCCTTCACATTCTGAGTTTACGTCATAAGGTGACGTTGGCGACATCTATTGAAAAGCAAGTTACTTTGCTTGTCAACCGACACGACTTAAAAAATAACTTTATAATCTTAGCATGGAAAATGCAAAAAAAAACACAAAAAGATACTGCTTAATATGTTCGGATTTTAAAAGAGATGATTCTCTGAGTTTGTTTCCGTGTTTCTTCGCAGAGATCGTCAGTTAGGAAATGCTGGTGTCGTCCAGTACTTACTAAAATATTGACTTGTTAAAGTGTCTTTAATATATCTGTAATTATATTTAAAAAACCGGACAAGTGCGAGTCGGACTCGCCATCGGGTTCCGTACAAATCTGTAGGTACATATTATAATTAATTACAAATGTATAGTTTTCAATATTTTCCCTTGTAGTATAAGACGGTATTACTTGCCAAATTTCATAGTTCTAGGTCAACGGAAAATATCTTATTAATTTTGATTCCCTTGAAAATGCCGAAATAAGCATTTTTTGCTGCATAAACGGCCTTATCTTTTTTTTACGTTATATTAGAAGGTTCTTTTTTTACAGCTACAAGGAACTGTAGACTTGAGTAGTTACATGGTTTTAATTTCAACTCGATACTTTCACGCGCTCCCAGATAAAGGGTCCGTCTGTACCTACTGACAAACAGAGGGACGGACAAACGACAAAGTGATCCTATAAGGGTTTCGTTTTTTCCTTTTGAGTTACGGAACCCTAATAATACTTATACACAACGAATATTATGAAAACATCATGGGCCTTAGGTATAATGTTAAGACGCTGCCACCGTAAGAATTGCCATTTCAGTTTCCTCATTTTATAATTTTATTTTTCTTGTTATGTGGCCGGCGGACCGAATTTCTCTTACAAACGTAATACCGAAATAAATCGTAATTCCAACACAATATAACCAAATAGTGTTATTATTCGGATTCTGATACCGTTAATCTAGGTTCCTACGATACCATTTTGTCCAAAATACTTCACTGGAAAAATATAAGCGAATGCAATTTTTGATAAAATTACCAAGTTTGGAACGATTTTCTAATCTTTTATTTCCAGTGAAGTAGTAGTAGGTGAAATAGTACGGTAGGAACCTAGATTGATGGTATCCAAATCCGAATAATAACATAGTTTGATAGAATATTGTCTGGATTACGATTTATTTTGGTATTACGTTTTTGTGGGCAATTCAAAATGATTATATAGGTACTTAGAATCGGTTCTCGATACTTTTATGGGTCAGACAGTTAATTTAATTACCACAGTTTTCCACTGTATTTCCCGAAGGGTTAGGTAGAGGTGTACTATTGGACATCCATAGTTGCCGGTATTAGGTAATGGAGGGCGAGAATATTGCCATTAACCGGCTACAAATCCAAACTCCGAACTGCTGCTACTGAGAATTTAATAGTAAAACCCAATAACACTGTGCTCAACCTGGGAATCGAACCTAGGACCCTCAGCGTTCGGAAACACAAGAGACTAATTAGACAGATGTGAAAATATTCTTACAGAATCTGTACAGCAGTTAAGTTTACGACTTACTAGGCAATTGGCAACATTCTGCACGAAATAACAACTTTAATATTGCATCTAACGATCTATAAATCATAATTACGTTACGCATACTATGTATAACACACACATAAGTATATAAAGAACAAACAATAACATCTAATCACATCAAGGTCAGTGTATGCTATACAACTCAAAAATTTATTCGATTTGAGGGTTGTTTTCGATAGAAATATATCGATATATTTTTTTTATCGATGTATTTAAATTATTTAAGTTGAATTTTGTTTGAATAAACTCACATACATAATCAACCCATTATACTGTCTCACTGCTGGGCACGGGTCTCCTCTCAGAATGGGAGGGATTTGGCTATAGTCCACCACGCTGGCCTAGTGCGGGTTGGCCGACTTCACACGCCATCGAGAAAATCTCTCAGACATGCAGGTTTCCTCACGATGTTTTCCTTGACCGTTTAAGCAAGTGCTAATTAACTATTTAATGCGCACATGATTTCGAAAAGTCAGAGGTGCGTGCCTTCGAACTCGAGACCTTTGACTTTGACGCACCCACGATACAGGAGAAAATCTTAGTGCAGGGTAACGTCTCGACAAAAAATTGCACTCGAAGTAAGCGATGACTATGAGCCGAATTAATTTTATCGATACGTTGTACATCACTACGCACCTATCACAGAGATTTCTCAACCTGCGCACGAGTGCGAGCTATTATGACAATCGATTCGATAGCAAACCGTAATCGATACATCGGTATCCCACAAATCGAGAGCAAGGTTGATTCAATAAGTTTATTCATTTAAACTACCCATCCTTTCCCTTCGTTCATGTTTTATTACTTAACTGCAGTTAATTTTAACTGTGGTATTACTTTAGAAGTTCGACATAATTAGACAAGGGGCAATAATTAACTAGAACTAACTGTTAGCAATACTTTTAATAACCAAAAAAACAACGTGTGATATTTGAGACAGTTCTTAAAGAAAAAACCTTTGCAATTTGAAAGAAGAAAGAAAGAAAGAAACATTTAATCACTAAAAACAGCAGCACATACATGTGTGTTTAGGTACTTATGAAGTAAAAAATATGTGACAAAAATAATAGGAGAAGAATAATATTTGCATGCATAACATACCATCACGCCTGTATTTCCCGAAGGGATACATAGAAGGGACAGAGATATATCTACTATTGTAGGTACACCCACCCAAAGCTCGCCGGTATGTTTCGGTCTCATGTAATAGGGCTAGGGCTAGCCTATTGCCATTAACCGGGCACAAATCCAAGCCCCGAAATGCTACTGAGGCTTTCATAGAAAATCCTAATAACTGATAGATCTGGGCATCGTACCCAGGACCTCTAGCGTAGCGGTAGCGCATAAGACTAATAGACTAGTGAGGCAGTTGCCAAAGTTAAAATCTTAAGTATGTCAGTAAGTCAGTAGCGTGACATCACTTCACCCTACAATAGCACTTCCTACACGATAATTACGGAGGGTTCAGTATATTTAGCGTTGTGTAATGTGGCGTCGTGCGCGCCAGTTTGAATATCGATCAGTGCTGCGCTGGCGCAAGTTATGATCGGAGCGACAGTGAAGAAAATGAGCGTAGACGTTTCCCCCATGTGGAGACGGATCAGAATATTGTTCCTCACTGTATGTATGTATCTCGTAAGAGCCGAGAAAATATCTGACTTGCTCAGTGGTAGGACCTCTTGGGGTCTGACTGGCTGGTGACTACGCAGTCGGAGTCTGTCGTAAAGCACCTTAGCGTGTGTTTTTATTTTTGCCCGTAAGATCCAGTTCCCATCGATCGCTGCGGCTCTAGCAGTCTGCAGTCAGTAGGTGCTCTTAAGGTTCTCTTAAGGCTCCTCTGGTGTTGCAGGTGTCTATAGGCGACGATGACTACTTACTACCAGGAGGCGTTTGTTGACATCACGCCACAAAAATCTACAATTTAAAATTATATAAGGTACTTCATTAATTATAAATGATAACCTTAGTAAAAGTGTAATTAAATATAATTCGTATTCTGAAAAAATAATTTAAATCGGCTAATAAAACTCTAAGATATACAGTACGCGCGACATAAGTTGGCCGGACTGAAGTTAGCTGTTTGGTTGCGCAGTACACAATTTTTAACGTAAACAATCCACTGCGCATTAAAACGGCGAACTTCACTCCGGCCAACTTATGCCGCGCGTACTGTAAGCGTTTCATGTTATACATAGGTATCTTTTGGTTAGTAAAGTTTCTTAGGTTGGTGTATCCAACCACGAGACGCAGGTTTGTATCCTGCACGCTATTGAATTTTTCCTTTACTAAAATAACTTTATAATCTTAGCATGGAAAATGCAAAAAAATCACAAAAAGATAGTTAGAAGGTAAGGTGGCATCGTACGACATAGAACTAACTGTAAAGTAAGTCGTGTCGGTTGAGTAGCAAGGTAACTTGCTTTTCATAGATGTCGTCCACGTCACCTTATGACGTAAATTCAGAATGTGTTTGTAATTTATAAATATACTAGCGACCCGCCCGCGGATTCACCCGCGTTACCCCATTCCTAAAAGTCATAGCGTAATGTTAAGCTTAAAACCTTCCTCTTGAATCACTCTATCTATTAAAAAAAACTGCTTCAAAATCCGTTGCGTAGTTTTAAAGATTTCAGCATACATAGGGACGGACAGACAGCGACAGCGACTTTGTTTTATACTATGTAGTGATTATTATATTCTGTAGTATCTAATCTTAATAGTTAAAGTTGTTCCAACCTCATAAATCTTATAACTTGTGTCATACGTCACAAATATCTACTTGTAATTTTGAAGTGTCACGACATTGCTATCATCTCTTGTAGAACTATAACTTAGTAATTTATAATATCCATATTATCTTCAAATAAGTATAACTTGTAGCTTTTACTAATTGGTGAAGTGAAAGTACCTAAACGTAACTAGCTTTACCCCGCGATTTCACCCGATTTGCTCCGTCCCTAAGAACCATAACGTGGTGTTCAACAAGCTTAAAACTTTACCGTGAGAGAGCCATACTTCGGAGTTGATGTTCAAAGATTTATTGACTTTTCTATTTATTTGTATCAAGACGTTGTAGAAATATAAAAACAAAAATCTGGCCGACCTGGAACTTGAAACCAGGACGCTCAGAACCGCGCTTGCGTCCAATCAAGCTGTAGATCTACATATACTCACGCCTTTCTCCCACAGGGGTAAGCAGAAACTATTTCTTTTTATCCATGATAGGCTTACGCCTGACCGCCAGCTTGCCTGAGGCTAAGCGACACTGCGATCTACGATGGAGCACGCTTGCCTAGAAGAAACCGATTCACTCATATACGAGTAGACAATCACCTGCTACAATTCTTGCATACCTCTTTTGCTTATTTGTCTAGTACTAATAAATACATGTGCAATGCTTTGGTGACGATAATTTTGCCCGTTTATGGGGCAACATTCGATCGTGGTCGTGAGGATACGGGTATAAGCAGAGATGTGGGCGACACCAGTCGTGCCTCCATAATTAATGTTTGCACGACGACATTCACTTGAGGCGTCGGAACGAGATGTGTACGAAATTGAACGAATTTATTAGGATAGGTATCGTCTATGTGATTGCATTGCGTCAACGCAGCCCGCAAAATTGATATTTTTTATGTTTCTATATAGGTTAATTATTTGTTAGTTAAATTTACAGGGTGAAATGGGATAGGGGGCGAACGAGCAGACGGATCGCCTGATGGTAAGCAATTACCGCCGCGGATGGAGACCCGCAACACCAGAGGAGTCAGGCGTTGCCTTGGTAAATATAACATACATAACATCACGCCTGTATTTAACTAAGGGTTAGGCAGAGGCGTACAAATGTCATTTACAGTTTTCCTGTAAGTCCCATGTAATCCTAAGGGGCGAGCTTTTTGTCATTAACTGGGCATAAATTCTAAACTCCGAGTTAACTGATAATGTCATAGAAAAACCCAATTACACTTTGCTCGGAACCTAAGTATCGAACCCAGGACGTCTATAATTAATGAGGCAGGAAGAAATTAAAACAACAAAATATATAATTACTTTGTTTATTGTATGTATTTATGTTGAATCACAGTCTATAGCATGTAAATATATTGTATACAGTATTAAAATCATCGATTGTGTGACAATTAACACAGAATAAATCATTATTTAATTAATTATTAAATATACTTTTTACGCAAGATTCTCGTATATAATTTGATTACAGCAAAAAGTTATTTTAGCCAAAATATATGAAATAATTACGGTTTGGTAGCAGTTTGAAAAAACAATCATACGTCAGAATTTGAATGATACGAATAGGATTCTTAAAAAAAGTAATCGAAGGCTTTTTCTTTTTGAACAGAGCCAAAAAGTAATTAAATTTTAAGTGAAGAATTCAGAGACAATTATATTACTTTTGTTTGTATATTTTGACATTCGTTTTCGTAATAAATATTATAAATATTTTATTTATGCAAACTACTCAAGTATCAACCAATAAAGTTAATTATTTTTTTAAATAAAAAAAAACTTATTTCGAATATTTAAATAGGTAAATTATCTTTCGGCTTTTAAAATATACCTGTTTTTTTATTTATCATAATAACAACATCAATAATTATTGTTTTAAAAATAGGCAGAATCGATTTTAAGGGGGTTTTCACATGAGCGGGGAAACGCTGCGTTTTTAACATTTTGCGGGCCAGCCGCTGGGAAAAAAAGGTTTAGGCTACTTCTAATACTTTTTCGTAGATTATCAATATCATGATAATTCAATAGTAGGTATTAACTGTAAATACATAAGATAGACATTTAGTGGTTAGTATTTGCTCTTATGTTTTATTACAAAATTCTAAATCTACTTAGAAAACGTATGAAAACCTGTAAAGCATTATATTATTATTTGACATTTATTATTTGGCACAGAACATATAAATTCTAAGTTTATTTCCATTTATTTATTCAATTATTTATTGTAACACTGTTATTTATGTGTAACATTAGTCTTGCTAGCAAACATAGATTGCCTAACAAGATATGTAAATGACATTCAACTCAATTATACACAAATTAATTATACAGTAAATGACGCAAATTCTAAAAAAAAAGATTATTAAAAACATTATCCTTTTGAAGGTGCGTGAAGCGTTTAAAAACGTTGAATAATCGCAGCGTTCGACGGCGGAGCGTGTAAGTGCCCTTATTTAAACCTTAATGATTACCAGGAACATCCAGTTAAGTATACTTGACGCTTGTACGTTTGTTTGTATGTTTATCCGGCCTGAAACAATATAAAATAAATGTTAAATATAATTTTTCATCACAGTAATTGCAGATAAAAAGGCCTTGATGTGCCTTACTGTGATAGCGTTTTATATGAACTTACATGTTGTAGCGGTTCCTAAATAAACTCTTGGGGACAATTTACTTTGAAAATATGTTAGAATCTAACATATTTTTTTAACCGTCGTTGCAAATATAATATTTTCATATGTGTAAAATGTAACTTTTTGAGAAAAACAATAAATCTCTTTTAAAATATATGCATAATTTGTTAGTGTCACACAGGTGATTTTAAATTTGCAACGACGATGTACTTAGGTTTTGACCTAGATCAATTATTGCTAAAGGGTTTTATGTTTCCCTCCAAGGGTCAAATTTGACATACTAGGAAAAAAATGGGGGAGATTTGGGCCCTGTAGATTGCCGGCAGCAACGAATACTTCTCACTTTGTAACGGAGTTGTAAATTTTGTTCAGTTAGATGTGAATTTATGTAATCATACTATAACAGAAGATATTCTCTATACTCAACACCGTTTCACGAATATACCATGAATCCTGTATTTTCGAAAGGTTAAGCAGGGATGTACACCCACAGTTCATTGCTATATTGTTGGTTCCATGTGATTGGCTTTGCAAAGACAATGTGCTACCGTCTACTGACTATCGTGCAGTGAGAATATTGTAGAACACCCCAATAAAAATTTGCTTTATCTGAAAATCTAATCCAGGAAGCTCATGGCGCAGTTGCGACCATTAGAGAGTTATCAAATTCAGTTATTCAATAATTTATACTTACTTTAGCTGGGTAGACGAATGTTTTAGCTAGTTGCGAGCCGAATACATTGGTGGCTTGGCAAGAGAACTCCCCCATGTCGCTCCAGCGGAGAGACGATATCACCAGCTCGCCTGATCGAAGCACCTGGCGATTAAAGTCGTGATTAGTGAATATTATTGGTAATAACATTGGTTTGATAATATAGTAATTATCAAAATCCTGTCCTATTTTATGGTATAGAATTTTTCTAAGTACTACCGCAAATAACGTGATATAAGTTCAGCGCCATCTATTGTTGAGAAGTGGCACTATTCATATTTAACCCTTCAACCGCCCAAATTAGATTTATACGGTAAAAAAACATTTTACAAACGATGTCGTTATAGTCGTTATACAATAAATAGATAGGTATATATGGTTCAGATGAAATGGATACGAAATTGTTTAGTGTCTTTCGTGTTCATTATATAAATATATCCGTTAATAATAATTTGCTCTACAGTAGAAAGTAATTAGGAAACTAGCATTTTTATGCTTACTTCCAAATAAAAAATCTTTAGTGTTTATGTTTTTGTTTAGGCATAATTAAATTTTTACAAAAAAAGTCGTTGAAAACTTATGTGAAAACATACCTTCATCCTAGGATCTTTCCTAATAACAGCACCCTTGTTGTCCCTCCAGGTCACCTGAGGCTTGGGGTGTCCCTTAACTCGACAGGGCAGCACTATATTGTTTCCTATAGTGTCCAAATACATCTCATATGTGACCAGTATGCGAGGCTCCAAGGGGAACAGCTTCGCGCGCTCCGTTAATGATGTGCTGCCATCTGTTAGTCAGAAGTGGAATAAAACACGATTTATTGAAAATATCGATAGGTACTTTCTTGATTAATTTAGAAGGATAGAGGGTCATTACTGCATGTTTCGGTACATACTGTGATTCCCATATGGAATAAATTAGGTTAGTATGAGCTCTTCAATAAAATTTTATAATTATCGTAGTAATAAGTTTAGCAGATTCATAGCGAAGTTAGGCCCAGATTTTAGCAGAGTTTGCCGAGTGAACATTTTAGTAGGTATTTTAATTTGAATTGAATTTTATACATCCTAGAATACTTGGAATACTATTTTAGACATTACTTGTAAATATTTATTACCTGTGCTATAAACGACACTCGTAGCCCTGGCCGTCTTGGAGCCGGCTGTGACGAGGCACGTGTACACGTCGTGACCCGTCGTCCTCGTGACCAGCAGGGTCGATATGACCCGCGCGAGAGAAGACGGATTGCTGTCTATTAGCTCATTCGATTGTAAATCGTACTGAAAGAGAAAATAGAGTAAGTTACATGTGGTGCTATCTAGTAGCGAGTAGGAGAAGTAAAGACAATTTCAGTGATATTTTATTTTTAACGAAGAACTTTTATATTTTATCATTGTCAATGATTAATAAATCCAATTATATTTATTCATTTAATACATTTAATATTGCATTATTTAATTTATAAATTAATTAATCAATTGTTGTTTTTATAGACTTACCTCATAAACCGGCGCATCGTTTTTAAACCAATGTATAGAGGGCGCTGGTGCACCGACCGCGTCGCACGTTAATTCTAGCACGTCGCCGCTAGAGTGCACATACGTGGCGAGGGGTCGCTGCGTTATCGTGAGGAATCGACGTGGGGCTCCCAACTGTTTCGTTGGAGACACTGAAATGTCAAAAATAATTTGATAAAATCAATAAAAGCAATATTTGGCAGTCACATTAGTCTAGTGGCTGCAATTGGATTGCTTTATTTTGTTACAGATTGGGTAAGGTGTCTTTGCGGCTTTCTGTTAGGAAATTTTCAATAGCAGCTCGGAGTAGGTGTGGCCGTATAAAAAATGCATTAGGCACGATTCGATTTGCATGAAACTTAAATAATGATTACTCAGAAATTCATTTAATACCGCTATTCGATAACAGATGGCGCCACTTAGAAGAATCGGTACCACTAATGATTCTTTTGAATTTCATTAATTTGAACTAAAATAACAATTAAAATAATCAAGCCATTATTGGCCCCCAATAGGAACGATAAGAAATTAACAGATAAGCTTGCAGTAGCGAGCTTGGTGGACTATAACCTCTCACACTCTAGAGAGAATAGATCCGATTTATTGTTACAACTATACCTGGGAATCGAACGGATTATAAAAATAGACAACAGTGACTAAATATAGGGCAAGGGAAGTCTAGTAGGGTTTTTACTCAGTACGACAAGACATATCCTGTCGCTTCCCCGGGTGGCAGACGATCCAGGAGATTGAATGATAAGGAAAAAATCCCCGCAGTATCCAGACATGGTTACCATGTTCTTGCAGTATCATTGAAGTAACAGGATACCAAATTTCAAATTGATCAGACCTGTAGAACTTGCTCACATCCCTTCATGAACCAGAAAAGAGCTGATTTTCAAACGGCTGGTCTGATATTTTTAAATCATAGCTAAGAACAATCTCGATCAAGTAACCTTTCATACAAAAAAAAACTAATCAAAATCGGTCCATTTGTTTGGGCGCTACGATGCCACAGGCAGATACACAGAAACACACTACAATCTTATAACACCCCTCTTTTTCATCGGCGGTTAAAAATAAGTTATCTCTGCTTTCTTGCGTTGCCTTAAACAAATATCAATAATAATAAAATAATGTATTCTCACCATTATTTTCAATGCTGTTGTCTAATTCTGATAAAAGCCTCATATGTTTGTTAACATTCGCTGAGCGGCTCGCCCCGAGCAACGCCGACGTCGCGAACAGTAGCACCAGATACATTGTCTTTATAAATTACTATTATAATACTGCAGAGATTCAAATTTAATGGAGTTTATCTGAAACAAGAGGAAAGATTATGTGAGAAAACAATAGATGAAGAGAAATAGTTCAAGTTTAATAATTTCAAACAAATTACTCGTCCCAGCTGTACACGGGTGCAAAATACCAATAATATTCCTTTTTTTAAAGTTTACTGGCAGTGTGGGTCGCACTTTACTAGTATTCTTGTTAAGGGCATTACATCGCTCAAATCCAAAAAAACACCCTAGCTTTAAAGAAGTTTATAGTGGAATTCTTATGTGCGTTTGACATATAAAAAATATAATATGTTATACTTAAGGTCATCACAAACAAATTGTATTGTTTAAAATTTGTATAAATTTGCCCCAATTTTGAATAATAATAGAAGGAAATGGGCCTTTTTTAACCTAATTTGTATTTTTTCTCTTTAACGGCTTAATAGTTAGTCATGAATTTTATACCAAAAACATTGTAATGATGTAATTAACAATTTTTATTGTTTTTATTTTCTTATTTCTTTGAATATTTTGAAATAACAAAGAAATACCCGAATCTTCACTAGCACCCCGCGTGAAGCACCCCCGCAATGCCCGTGACTAACAAAGACTAAATCCTCAAGGTCATTGGGCAATATAAAACCCTTAACCCCTCGTGCTAAGCTAAATATAATTGTGTTACGAGTGGGTTTATGTCGGTTGTGCAGTGGGTGGGTTTCGAACCGACAACCACATGAGCCATTAGGCTACCGACGCTTCCAACTTAAAAGTTCTTCTGGCACATTGTACCTAGTTACAATTTATTAGATAAGACGTGATAGCTTGCTTGCACTTTGATTTAGTCATTGGGTATATTTTCTTTACATAGTATAAAACAACGTCGCTGTCGCTGTCTGTCCGTCCCTATGTATGCGTAAATCTTTAAAACTACGCAACGGATTTTGAAGCGGTTTTTTTAATAGATAGAGTGATTCAAGAGGAAGGTTTTACGCTATTTAACATTACGCTACGACTCTTATGAATGGGGCAACGCGGGTGAAACCGCGGGCGGGTCGCTAGTTGAATATAAAGATTAGTTTAATAAATAAATATGACCCAAGAAAACTGTAATGACGATGCGAAAGTATACAAGATTTATAGAGTGTAGAGTTTAGTTTTAATTGTTCAAACTTTAGATTTGTTGCGCTTTTGCGTATTTATGGATGGGTTATAAATCTAGAGTGAATGTTTCCTTATCACAGTATGCCTCATACGATCATCTTTGACAATCGTTAGTGGTAGTCAGAAGCCCAAAAAGCTAACTTCTAACGTGGGAGAGCCATGCTTCGGTACGAATGGGCCGGCTCGACCGGAGTGATACCACAGCCTCACAGAAAATCGGCATCAAACAACGCTCACGTTGTGTTTCGCCGAGTGAGTGAGGTTACCGGAGGCCCAATCCCCTTTTAAAAGGCGGGCAACGCACTTGTGACTCCTCTGGTGTTGCGGGTGTCCATGGGCAGCGGTAATCGCTTACCATCAGGCGATCTGTCTACTCGTTTGTCCCCCTATCCCATAAAAAAAAGCCTGACAACCAGTTTACTCTTAGAATAGGTATCAGTATGGCCCATCAATCGTGTTGTGGAGGTCTGATAGCAGTCACTTCGTGTAAAATATTCATATTCAGCCACATCTGGTTAGACTGAAAGCCGACCCCAACATACTTGGGAAAAAGTATGATAAAAAATAGCAAACTCCTAAACAAAAATAACACCCATCAATAACCACATTCTTACGTCATTCTATGAACCCTACTTAAAGCCGCAGAAACGTGATCTTTTGTTTCACACCCGTTAAAAATTTCACCGAAATCGGTGAAGCGGTTTCCGAGATATTGACACACAAATTCAATGCCACTTGGGAGTTTTGGGGGCGCGGCAGCGGCGTCACAAAAAAGGGTATTAGCGTCATGATTCATACTAAAAACATTTTAAGAGGACTATAAAAAAATCCTTTCAAGAATTTTTATGTCCTTCCGGCTAGCAACGGCTTTTGAGTCCCAAATTTAATTAGGGTAAGATGCGCAGTTAATGACTTTGTGATATTTATTTTGGCATTTTTATTTTAGTAAAAAAAAATATCGTTTCCATTTGTTTTTGAGAAATTAGACATTAAAAATAAGTTTTTTGTTGGTCCCATTATTCAGCAACGATTTTTATAAATAACTATTGCTTTTTTTTTGTGTTTGACAAAAAATATGAATGTGGAACGAGGTGTGCAGGAATCGCAAAATGTGACTTTCTGAAGTTTCTGTTTTTTTTTTGTTTAGACGTCGGCAAACGAGCAGACGAGACACCTGACGTTTACCACCAATACGGGAAAAACGCGTGAGTGTTAGTAATATTTTACAATGCTTATCTAAGTCCAGGCTCCCAGGCCCGTTGACCTGAATTAAGTTTTAAGTGTATGACGAAGAAAAAAATATAAGTTTTTTGCCGACATGTGGAATAGTGACCGGTAAATGGCAATACGATTGCAGAATTTGAGTTTACTTCATTAGCTTGATACTAGCGTGATGGTATAAGCTTGAAACTAATAAATGTTTGCCAGTATAGAAAATCATGTCATCCTTACTAATATTACAAACGTGAAAGTTTGTGAGTATGGATGGATGTTTGTTACTCTTTCACGCCAGAACGGCTGAACGGATCTTGATGAAATTTGGCACACAGACAGATTATAGCCTGGAATAACACATATGTTGGACCCAATCCTGAAGTCCACGCAGACAAAGTCGCGGGTAGAAGCTAGTATTGAAATAAAACTACTTTTTACTTTTATTTTCGCGTTATAATATATTTATATTATTACATCCGATAAAATAATAATAATTATATAATAATTAAACCATCTTAAAAAGATAGATCATTACTTATTTTCATATTTTTTATCTCATTTTTTTTTGTTTTTTTTTCTTTTGACTGGTTTATAGATTAAAAGCTGTTGCTCACAGTTTCACTCACGTCCCGAAAGATTATCATACTATAAGTCCTATTCTAAGCGACGTATCAAGATGAATCTTACACCAAATTTTAAGTTAGACCTCTAGCAATAGACCGGTGAAAATTGCATTCAATTCCATTCAGTACTTTTTGCGTGATGCGCGTACAAACCGAGAGACAAAAATTCTAAAAATGATTATTTTGGCTTCTGTTGCTCTAAAGACCCCCCATATTACTTTTTCTTTAATATCTATAATGTACAGCCATCAGCCTGTTACAATTTTATTATAGGTAGATATAGATTTTCTCCTGAGATAGTTTAACATTTCTCCAAGTAGGTTGCTGACCATTAACTCAGTCGTCAACGCGTAAATTTCGAGGAAACGGAAGTAGCAAATACTATTAAAATACCTAATTGTCTTAATGTTTCCTTTTGCGCCCAAATCGGATTTATAGATGAAACGAATCAGTCATAAATTATGTATACTAACAAGCTTGGTGACGTACTGTGAATGCTACTATTGTTTGCAGTATCATTTGACACAATCTTAAAACATGCTCAAATTTATCAATGAACGTGATGACGTCAGGTGGGGTTCCCCTTATACATATAATTATAAACGAGCTTCCGTCCGCGGGGTCGTCCTTGTGGCACGTAAGCATAAAATATAAAGAAAACCGCTTCATTGATCTAATGTACAGAATAGTAAAACAAATATTTGAGTATATGTATACATACATATTTATAATTAATAATATGCAATCGTTACAATTAACAATCAGTCAAATAATTCAATCAAATTTTACGTGGGAGAGCCATGCTTCGTCACGAACGGGCCGGCTCGACCGGAGTGATACCACGGCTTCACAGAAAACCGGCGTTAAACAACGCTTACGTTGTGTTTCGCCGAGTGAGTGAGGTTACCGGAGGCCCAATCCCCTTTTAAATGGTCGGCAACGCACTTGTAGCTCCTATGGTGTTGCGGGTGTCCATGGGCGGCGGTAATCGCTTACCATCAGGCGATCCGTCTGCTCGTTTGCCCTCCTATCCCATAAAAAAGTTGGATTTCCAGTTTAAGGAAATTATATACTTATTCGTGTTTTTCTGTTAGTAAAATTTGCCGATAGCAGCCTGGAGTTTTGAGTTGTGAAGTTGTTGTACAAGGGACGTGATAACGTAGACAAACTAGTGAATATAGAATAGTATCACCACTGCCTATCCCATCAAAGGTTACGTGTGTGGTAGTATGGATATTAAATATTACTCTTGAACTACAAAGCAGTTCGGGTTGAAAATTATCGGGTTTTAACCTATCCATGTGATTTATTAACATAATAATATCACACTAAAGTAAACAGTTATCATTTAGAGTTCATTTTTGAGAAAACTAAAATCGACTGTGGGCTCTAGAAATTAGAACTCGCTTAGTTATAAAAAAACGCATAATAGGTATTATAATTGTTAATAAAATAAATTATATTGTAAGTCACTGATACACAGAATGTATTTTCATATTTACAGTTTATTATTGAATAATATTTCGACATGTCGGACGATAAAAGGTGAGTTCACCCTTCTAACATTAACCGTTTTTATCGTAATCTGCACGTGGTGTGGCAGGAAGTGAAAATTGGAATAGTTAAAGATAACTGGCGATTTTAACCGGTAACAGTAAAGCTTTTAAATGAATTAGTCTAGCGGTTGTAAGCGCGATTGCTCTGTTGGAGGTTCTTGGTTCGATTATCAAGTCGGGTAGAGTAATTGGATTTTTTCGATGAAATTCTCAGTAGCAGCTCGGCTCAATTAAATTTATATTTTAAAAAGCTTACTAGCAATCTGGGTCGCACATTACTAGTATTCTAGTTAACCCCTCGTGCTAAGCTACACTCTTTGCGCTGTAGCATGGTCCGGGTGACAGTTTCAGTAACATTTCGTTTCACTCTTAAAGGTTGCCGCGATATACAAATTATGACTTAGTATTTTAGCTGTAGCACATTCGTAATATATTAAATCATTAATAACTGTAGTAAATTAAATTAAACCCAACCAGACTGTCATAAGAACGTCATACAGGCAAGTGGGTTCACGTCGGTAGTTTAATGGGTAGGTTTCGAACCGGCAACCACGTGATCGCCAGTCCGGCGCCCTAGCCATTAGGCTACTGCCTTCAATTGGTAGTAAAGCAATAGGCTCGCCCGCTAATACATGGGACCTAAACATACCGGCGAACTGCAGGTGTTACAATAGTACGCCTCTGCCTAACTCTTCGGGGAATACAGGCGTGATGGTATGTTTATATAATTATGCTCCATTTTAGAAATAAGTCATAGGTATTAACATAAATGTATTTTATATTTTGTATGCGATGGAATGTCGTCTGTAGCTTATAAGTCACGTCGCTTAGATAAAAATATATTATGTGCGTATTATAAATTCTAATACTTTAACAATTACATAATAATTTCATTTGATAAAATATTGATTCATGATTCGTCATTAAAATACCTTGTGATACGTTAAAAGCGACTCTATTATTGACGACATAGGTCGGTATATGATGTTGGCTAGATATACTACGATTTTTAACTTATAACTGTTTGGTGGCTTCGAGATTTTTATGTGGCCTACGGACATGTTTCGCCGATCTGGTATCGTCGTGTGACGGATTGTTGAGCTCCCTATAATATGGTTGAGCTACGCAATGGCTGATGCATGCGTGCCGTCGGATGGGAGTGGTCTACTCAAAGCCGCTATGAATCATTCTTCAAAAGGCCATTTGAGACACTGCCCTGCATTGTATCACTCACATATTCTGATACTATTATGTCTGGACTTCAAAAGAGACCATAATTCTCTGAGTTTGTTTCGGTGTTTCTTCTCAGAGGACGTCAGCTAGGAAATGCCGACACCATCTAGCACTTAAAAAATTGACATGTAAAAATATCTTTAAAAGATCTATATAAAGAAATAAATATAATTTTATGGACCAGGCTACAGATGGTTTTTACGACTACGAACCACCTGGTGGTAAGTAGTCGTCGTTCTCCATGGACACCTGCAGCACTAGAAGAGTTGCTGATGCGCTGCCGACCCTACAGACTGCAGACTGGCAGAGCCGCAGCAACTGAGGGGGAACTGGTTCTTACGCTAAAAAGTCGAAACACACGGTTGCAGATATAAAGGATTAAAAGCTACGCTATTTAGTATTTTAAACAAAGCGACCGTCATCAGACATTCGCATCCTAAGAATAGACTGGTTGTCGGCTGTTTTGGGTTGCTGTAGACCACTAACGATTATTGTAGGTGTTCATATGACTTATAATGTATATTCCGAGGCACAGAGGGGTCTCAATGTGTTAAGAATAGTCACCCATCCGAAGATTGACCGCGGCAAGCAGAATTTCACCATGCAGATTGGTTAATCATCGTATTACTTAACCATGAACCCTCTAGATCGCTTATTAAATTTATTTATTGTTGTTATTCTTTTATTTGAGCATGGTATTGATACAACTGTTTAAGGCTTATAATTAGTTACAGTTTATTGGGTTCAATGGCAGCGTGACAGTTCAACAGCTGATCGACTGACATCCGATTAACTGTCATGTGAGTAGGGTTGCCAGGTGTCCGGCGTTACAGTCGTGTCCGGCCAAATATACAATGTATTAAGAAAATCGTGTCCGACCCTTGAAGGTATTGTTAGGTAATTTTCAGTTCACAAGAAAATGAGGAAACTGAAATGGCAATAGAAAGAGAAAGAAAGAAGAAAGAAATGTTTTTATTTTATACTATTCTATTCAATACTTACGGTGGCAGCAACACCGTCCCTGGATGCCAAATATAATAACACTCATGATGGTTTTTATAACATTTGAAAAATTTGCTGGATTTTGGGGTAATTGTGGCAATTTGGGCAGACGACCGTGAAAAACACAGGGCAAAATGTCCGGCTGAATATGAATCCGTGTCCGGCTTTTCTATTTTAGCCCTGGCAACCCTACATGCAAAAGAATTGACGCTGCTGAACTGTGACGTCATAGTTGCGATAATTTTTAGGCTGTGAGAAAGGGACAACTCTATTTAATGCGTAGAGAACTATCTCTCTCTCTCTCTCGATCACAAAAAGATCGCAATAACACGTCATGGGACGTCCTCTGAAGTGCGGCTGAAAGTTCAAATGTACGTTTGTGTGACTCACTGAAAGTCGACAACAAGGTACGTATCTTCACGCCTGTATTCCCCGAAGCATTAGGCAGTGGTCTACTAACGTAAATCAACGGTTCGCCGGTACGTTTAGGTCCCATGTAATGTGGGTTTTTCTATGAATTTCTCATTAGCAGCTCGAAGTTTGCGTTTGCGCTCGGTTAATAGCAATAGGCTGGCCCCAATTTACACCGGACGTAAACTTAACAGCGAACTAAAAATAAAAAAAAAATACAGGCTTGCGGGTGTACGTTGGTATATCTCTGCCTAACCCTTCGGTGAATAGATACAGGGGTGATGGTATATGTGTTTAAACACATATTGTATCATAAAAAAGATCCGCTTTCCGTTCAAAATTATTAGTCAGTTTGCAAACTGTCAAGAATTAAAAATAAAAACTTTCCGGTCTCATGTAAACATGCACAATAGATAAAGGTATGCAACCTTATTTTTTATTAACCGTAAAAAATTTAAATTGCGAACAAAAACAGATGTCCTACACATTTTTTTTCACAAGGGTCACATTTTTAGGGTTTCTCTTACTGTCAAAGTTGTTCAAAAATGATAAGTAGAATGGACCCTTATTTTTTTACGGTGAGTGGATAGAAAATTAGTTAATATAACTATATTAACTATAGATTTTCTGCAAACATTTTTAACTATGAAGGGTGCTATAAATAGACTTCATTCGTTCAATGTGACAATGATGCAATATTTTATCAATGGCAATCATTTTTTTTAATTTTAGCTTTTTCTGTGTTTCAAGGTGTCTTTCACTATAGATTATCCTATAGACTACCCACAAAAATGAATTTAAATATTTAATAATACTTAATTTATTATTGGTAAAAAGATACAAAACATGTAGGAATATTAATATCTTTAAAAAGCATAATTTTTATAAATACGCATGTTATTAAATGCTTATTTTGAATAATTATCGTGATTTATTTTTTTAAAAGCGTTTCTTCGTAGATTTGAATTTTAATTAGATACAAATTAACTTTATATTGTAAGAAAACCGTTTACCTATTGAAGGTTTTTTTTTTGTAATAATTTTAACGTTTTGGTGTAGTTTTATAAATAAAAACGATTTTTTTTTTATAAAAAAATATTAACATGTTCATGCCATAAAATCACCTTTATCGGTTTTTTCAACTAAATAGGGATAAACATGGTTTTTACCAACTAAAAATAACTAAAGACTATTATTATCAATATTGTTCTATTGAGTTAGGAAATAATAGTAGAGGGGCATTCAAATACAAAATGAAGTTACATAAATAAAAAAGAATATTTTATCTATTAAAGAAAATTTAAAAAAAATAATACCTTTTAAAACTCCAACCAGGCGAATCCGTTAAAAATATCACTTGAAAAATAATTCTACGTAAAAAATTAAGTAAAACCACGATCACAGAAACGTTAAAAAAAGAACAGTTTTGAATTTGGAATCACTAAAAGCCTAGTTCCACGAGCCGGGGTAAACGCCTTTTCACACGAGACCATCGGTCGAAATGATCGGTGAATGAAAACTGATATTAGTCAACACAAACTTATATAGGCGATGCGGGAACGCAATTGGACGGCGCCATGAAAATTTTAAATCGCATACGCCTCATAGCTTGACTTTGTAATGAACAAAGAAAGCTCGCTATAGGATATTACTAGAATTTATGTGCAATTTCCTTTGCCTCCTATTTGTGATATACGAACTCATTGTAATAAAAATAGCGGCTACGGAAAAAAAAACAATAAAAAAACCCGGTGACAAATATGAAAATACATTTATTTTTAACCTTGTTTGTGGTAAAATTAATTCTAAATACTTTAGCCAGGCACCGGAAGGAAGGCAAACTACTTTTTTATAGTATATATTTTTTTAAATTTATTGGACATAAAATTAATCATGACTACACTATAATAATCTAAATAGATAATTGAAATAATAAAGACATTTAAAAAGTAAAGTCTATGTTCACGTGTCATCTTCCGAACAGATGTTTTTTTTAAAAAAACCGGTGTCCTAAGCAAACATCTACAGCGTGCCATAAACCAACTTTGTTGACCGATAAAAAGCTCGCTTTTGAACGCATCATTCTTTTTTTGAATTTATTGAAGTGTTTTTGTTTTAAATCAAATAATTTGATTATCTCTTCTTCATTGAACTGCCTAGGCTAATGGCCTAGTCGTCGTGAGCGCGAATGCTACGCTAGAGGTCCTGGCTGGGCTCGAATTCCAGGTCGAGCAATGTGTTATTGGGTTTTTCTCAGTAGCAGTTCGGGAGTTTGGTATCTGTGTCTGATTAATGGCAATAGGCTCGCCCCCTTTTACATGGTACCTAAACATACCGGCGAACTGTGGGTATAAATTAGTACACCCACAGTTCGCCGGTATTGATATTAGTACGAGTCTGGCTAACACTTCGGGAAATACAGGCGTGATGGTATTTCCTTTTTTTTAAGCGTCGTGGCCGTATTTGCCGTTGCATCACAATTATCGATTTCTCTATCTAAGGCATTAACCTCCACCCTAAAACATAGGAGCAGTGAATTCCTCAAGCTAGAAAACCCCGAGCCTGCTTTCAAGACTTTGTTTTTATTATGATTATAAAAAACTAGCAACCCGCTCGAAGTTTCAACCGCGCTGCTCCGTTCCTAAGAGGCGTAGCGTGATGTTATATAGCCTATTGTAATGATTTAAGTAATTGAAATAAAATATTGTAACACAGAGGAGTTCCTGATGCGTTGCCGAGCCTTACTTAAGAGCCCCTACGGACTGCAGACTGCCGGAGCTGCAGCAACCGAGGGGAAACTAGCTCTCAGTACCTAACGGGTCTACTCAAAGCCGCTACGGCTCTATCTACAAAATTCCATTTCAGATAATGCCCTGTGTTGTAACAATCACATATTCCTACTACAATATCTGAACTTTAAAATAAACCACGATTCTGTGAAATATTTCGGTGTTTCTACTCAGAGGACGTCAGTTAGGAAATGGTGGTGCCATCTAGTTTAAAAAATATAAAACATTGACTTGTCAAATTGTCTTCTACAGCATACTCGTTTAATGGACATCTATACCTATAATAAAATTGTAACAGGTCAATGTCTGTACATTATAGATAAGTATTAAGAAAAACTAATATGGAACTTTATTACCTTATAACCTTTATTAGAGCAACAGAAGACAAAATAATTAGTTTTTTGAATTGTTGTCAGTCTGTCTGTATGTTTGTACGCGCATCACACAAAAACTACTGCATGGAATTGAATGCAGTTGTCACCGATGTATTGCTAGAGGTCTAACTTAAAATCTGGTGCATGTTTCATCTTCATACACCGCGTAAAATACTTATAGTATGTTAATCTTTTTGGGACGTGAGTGAAACTGCGAGCTTCAGCTAGTATTGAAATAAAGCTAGTTTTGCGGATTGTAGCGGATTTATATTTACAAAATCCCTTTACAAAAATCCGTGAACTGGTTTTATTTCAATAATGTAATTGTAAAAGTGTCTTTAAAGATCTATTTAGAAGAAGAAAGAAAGAAAGAAACATTTAATTACTATAAAAACAGCAACACGTACTTACATGTACTTACTTATGAAGCAAAAAATATGTAACAAAAAATAAAATGGAAGGAATAATAAGCATCTACCTACTACATTATTATGTGAACCATTTATGCACACTGCGTCGCCGTTGTTCATAGCAATGAGGTCCCCAATCAGAATTATGCAGCAGCGCATTAAATCGCTGCAGCGCTGATTTTCTGTAGGGCCTCGATGACGTGTGGCGTCAGTCAGCGGTGGCACCTACTTAATAATAATAATAAATGTAAATACTATAATTTTATAATCTAAATATATAATAAGTCTGCAGAAAAGTCGTGTAAAAAAATTGGAAAAAATTATTTACGGAAATAAATATATTTTCTCATTTATATAACTTTCTTTCTTTCACGTAATCATAGTCCGTTCTTTCATCATCCATCCACATTCATACATTGCAACCTTTCAAATATCGTTTCAATGAATGAAATGGAATGCAATCGTATATGCCCTTCTACAAGGTTCAAATTATCTTGTTTTTTATTCTCGATAGACCTAAGCTTGACCGACAGTTTGCCTGATGTTACGCGACACTGCGATCTATGATAGAGCGCGCTTGCCTAGAAGATAATTATTTACTCGTGACTTAAAGAGGCTCAGATTGCTTCTCTATACTTAAATCAATCAAAATTAATTAGGAGCCATTAGCCACAGACCGGTAAGTAGTTATCGTCTCCCATGGACACCTGCAACACCTAAGGAATAACTGAAGGGTCGCCGAATCTTAAGACCCTCTACGTACTGTAGATTGGCAGAACCGTAGCAACTGGAACGCTCTCACGCGTAAAAATCGACTTTACGGCAGACTCTGACAGAAGGCCAGCCAGTCAGAACCCGAGAAGTTTTACCGCCGAGCTTTTATCGCCTCTTACGAGATGCCGATCTGAATGGCAGTGAGTAACAATATTCTAACCTATATTTAGATTTTTTACTGAAAAATCTAAGTAACCTAACATAATAGTTCTTAGCATTTGCCAAGAACAGACGGTGGAAATACGGAATGAATTATTTAATACTAGCGGCCCGCCCACGGTTTCACCCGCGTTGCCCCATTCGTAATGTTAAATAGCTTAAAACCTTCCTCTTAAATCATTTTATCTATTAAAAAAAAACCGCTTCAAAATCCGTTGCGTAGTTTTAAAGATTTAAGCATACATAGGGACGGACAGACAGCGACAGCGACTTTGTTTTAGACTATGTAGTGATTATTCACAAAAAAATTAAAGCGTACAGATATACAATAGGGATAGTTAATATTATAAAGCTGAAGAGGTTGTTTGAACGCGCTAATCTCAAGAACTTTTGGTTGAAAATTATTTTTGTGTTGGATAGTAAATTTATCGAGGAAGGATATAGGCTATATAACATCACGCTACGCCTCTTAGGTACGGAACAGCGCGGGTGAAACTGCTGGCGGGTCGGTAGTTAATAATAAATGGCTTAGCGGCTTAAAAGTGCAGTGAATTGCTTCGAGTAAAGGATGGCACAGCCAACCCGTGAATTGCCGACTTGGTGGGGACACTGTCGTGTATCCAGATTAAATATAATTCGTATTCTGAAAAAAATATTTACATCGGCTAAGTTCTATTCTAAGATATAAGCGTTTAAAAGTGGACATGAAGAGGAGACGAGTTTTACTGTTACCTATTATGGAATTAGTATAACATACCATTTACCTAGTGACTTGTGCCGTCACAACTCACGCTACAGTACGCGCGATATAAATTGGCCGGACTGAAGTTAACTGTTTGTCAGTTTTTGGTTGCGCAGTTCACAATTTTTAACGTAAACAATCCACTGCGCATTAAAACGCCCAACTTCACTCCGGCCAACTTATGCCGCGCGTACTGTACTACGCTCCCTGTCTAGCATAAAATGGGACTTCGGACTTGCGATCATGTGGTTGCCGGTTCGAAATCCACCCATTGCACTACCGACGTGAACCGACCACTTAGCTTAGCACGAGGTGTTATCAAGAATACTAGTAGTAGTACTAGTAAGCTTTTTTTTTAAAAAAAACGTTATTAATTTATTTTTTGTAAATTGGCTCTATTTATGTTAAATATTTTCATGAGGGAAAAGATAATCAGTTGACTGAACAAGATAATTTTGTAATTACTCCTACTTATTCCCTCAAGCAATGGAACCGTGAAGATACACAATTGAACGTGTTCCTCTTTGTTTCCACTGAGATACAAGCTGAATTGGCTTGATGCAAACGCAATTATGCCAATACCAGCTCGTTGCAGCGGTCAGTCGCAATGATGCGATCATTATCAATCAGCTGCACATCACTGATATAAATGATACTGTTGCTAGGCAACACAGTATCTATATAAATAAAACAAAGTCGGGTTTGTGACTAGGTACACTCCAGAACGGGTGGACCGATTTTTATGAACTTTGGTTTGTTGGATTTGTCGCCTCCCCGAATAGCAGAATAACTTAAATATCGAAAAAAATCACGAAAAAGAATATTAAGAAGAGGATTTATTTTCTCATACATTTTGTATCGGGAACGGATTGACAGATTTGACAGAATTAAAACACGGACACAAATGAATATGGTGTTGTTTTCTATGAAGTTTTCTGTTTCGGTGAGGCCAGTAGATGGCGTTTTGTGCATTGTCCGAACTCCTCACAAGGGAGGAAGTAGGAAGATGATGATACAGGGCAAGACAACGTTTGCCGGGCCCGCTAGTAGACACATAAACAGCTAAAAGTACTGCTGCGTAAAAGTATACGATTTGTTATGGAAACCCGTGATTTTTTAGAGTATTGATATCTATTTCTATTTATATATGAAATGAAATGAAATGATATTTGTATTGAAATGAAATGATATTTGAAATAAAATGAAATGAAATGATATTTATTCTGCAAGTAGATCTTTTTTCGTTTGGTTTTTTTATAGCTTCCCCTATAATTTTCCCGACGTTTCGGATCCTTTACAGCATCCATGGTCACGGGCAGACTATAAAGGATCCGAAACGTCGGGAATTAAATAATAATAATACAACGCGATAAAATCCGTAAAAAATAGTTTTATTTCAATGTCTAATATTCGCGTGTCAGAAACCATTTATGTTTTCTCACTTTATTTAAGTAATTTAATTTAGGGCATTGTAATCTGAAAAGGATTATATAGGTGGGAGGGAGGTGGGAGTGAGGGGTGGGAACATGGGAGAGCCATGCTTCGGCACGAATGGGCCGGCTCGACCGGAGTGATACCACGGCCTCACAGAAAACCGGCGTCAAACAACGCTTACGTTGTGTTTCGCCGAGTGAGTGAGGTTAGCGGAGGTCCAATCCCGTTTAAAAAGGCGAGCAACGCACTTGTGACTCCTCTGTTGTTGCGGTGTCCATGGGCGGCGGTAATCGCTTACCATCAGGCGATCCGTCTGGTAGTTAATCCCCCTATCCCATAAAAAAAGTGTTCTTTAAGTAAAGGGTTTTACTTAGGACCTAAACATACCGGCGAACTGAGGATGTAGCTACATAAGCACGAATAATATGTTTTTTCTGATAAAAAAAACGTTACACTAGACGAGGAATTTCTCATGTATCGTAGGTGCGATTACGAATACAAATTACATACATACACACACCCAGACCGCGAAATTGTATAAAAATATTAGCTCCGATCGGGGATCGAAAGCATGACCCGTATCGTACTAGGACACTAGTTACGCTAAACGTGGCTTTCTGATCCTATTTCCTGGTACAATAGGTTAGCTGGCCGAATAGGCTAATGAGGATATTCAAGAGGCCTCCACGGGATGCCAGACTCCACTGTCCTTGGAGGCCTACCATATGCCCGATCTTTGTTCTAGAACGTAATGCTTTTACATATTTTTTTCATGCTAATGCAGAATCGAGGCCAAAACCCTTCAATGCCGAACGGGTATTTTTAACACCTTGTACCGAAATATGTTTTTCTTATTAATTATAAGCTGAAGACTTATAATGCCCTGCGTGTCCAATATAATAACGCGTTCAGGATTTTATTTATTTAATTTTTATGAGGTACATATTAGGTCTTACGAAGTAATACAAAGCCCCACAAAACTGTACAAACAGTTTGACTGTGGGATCAATTTTAGTCTTAATAACATGTTGGTAGGTACATAATTAGTAATGGAGTGCACAATCAATGTTTTATGGTAGGGTTAGGGTATGTTCTTAACTTTCTTTTGTTGATGGGGTTGCTGGATGTTGATGGGGTTGCCACGCTTTTGTAGCGCATCAGGTTTGTTTGCAGACGCACAAGCAAAAAAATAGCGTCCTTGATGCACCGCTTGCGTGGCAGCCCCAACTGCTTCCTGCAACTGGTTGCGGGTAGAATGGACACTGACAGCTTCTTCATGAAATACTAGACAAAACAATATGTCAGGCGTTTCTGATCCATTGTGTCCATTATTGTAATAAATTATAATTAAGTATTATTTTTATTATGTAATTTAATTTATGGATGATTTATGTGAAATAAATAATTTGAATTGAATTATGTCGGCAAACGAGCAGATGAGCCACCTGATGGTAAGTAGTCATCGCCACCCATGGACACCTGCAACACCAGAGAAATTGCTGATGCGTTGCCGTCCTTTAAGAGCTCTTACGGACTGCCAGAGCCGTAGCAACCGAGGGGGAAAAGTCCGGCTCTCACACGCAAAAGTCGAAACACACACCGAGGTACTTTACGACAGAGTCAGACGTAAGGGTGGTCGGCAGCCAGTCAGATTCCAAGAGGTCCTATCACCGAGCAAGTCAGATATTTTCTCGCCTCTTACGAGATGCCTATCTGAATAGCAGAGAGGAACTGTATTCTAATCCGTTAATTATCCTTATCCATTAAAAAAATATAATAGTGCAGTGATATATGACCATTGATGATTGAATTGCCAAGTCAAAGTTCAAAGTTCGAATTCAAGGATCGCACCTCTGATATTTCGAAGTGGGGAACGTGGGTTTGGAAAATAACGTGACGAAGCCTGCACACCTGAGAAATTTTCTCGTCGGCGTGTGAAGTCTCCCAACCCGCAGCAGGCTAGCGTGCACCATAGTCTAATCCCTCTAATTCTGAGAGGATTCTCGTGCCCAGCAGGGAGACCGTAAGTGAGTTGATGATATTAATAAGTTTTACATCAGTAGGTACAGCTCTGCTTAACTATTCGGGAATGTAAGCGTAATGGTATAGTAAAAAAAATATTTTTGTAGTTCTAATGCAAGTTTATTTAATTTTATTTAAACACTAAATTGAATAATGCAAAAAAAATTGTCATGCCTGTGTCGCCTGTTGTGTTTGTTGTAACTAGATGGCGTTGGCGTCGAATTAGAAGTCGCTATGGTTTCGTTACCGCGATTTATAGGGGCCGCCGTGAATACAGAGGATATCTAGTCCACTAAAGCTGGGTAAAGGCCTTTTCTTATAATATTTTTGACAGCAATTCGCTACAGTATAGCGATAGCTTTATAATTACAACAATATTAATTAAACATAACATAATAATATAACAAATCTGTAGAAAAGTCTTTTGTATTTCTGTAATTGCCAGATAATTGGGGAAAAATTGTGGAATAGACTAATTAAGCGATACTGAAGCCGAATTAATGGTTTTTGGAAAAAAGTTTGCCTGTATGTATGTTTTGTATTTCTGTATGTTCGTTTATAACTCAAGATCTACTTGACGGATTTCTATGAAATGTGGTGTATATGTAGATTATAGCCTGGTCAACATTTAGGCTACTATATATCCGGCTACAACTGCGCAAAAATTAGGGATACTTTTTATTCAATACTTTTCTTAGAACATCCTTAATCATTCAGAGAAATTGGAAATAAATACATCAGCAAGCAGTATTGGCAGTATCATAAGGCAACTTTTGAGCTTAATTTTATTTAAATCTGTTCACTTTATCTACGGTTATTTCAACAATTAACTACCCATTGAAAATGAACATTAAAAATAACCATTAAAGTTAATTTCACACATAAATACATGTACTAGACTTGCAGAGGTTAAAAATATAACAAAATAAAGCATATTAAAAAAATAATATACATACGGATACTGAATAAAATAAAGTAAATGGCTAACATACTGATTTAACCAATTTTACAGTAAAGTAAAGAAGTTAACAAAGGGTGTATTTTTTTTCTCTAACAACTAATACGATGTCATTATTACCTCATTCAATATTTGATTAGACATTACAGGTGTCATTTAAGTTGACATGACAGTTGTTTTCTTCTTTTGAAGGAACGTAGACAAAATAACTTTATAACGTGAATCCTGGGTGTAGAAACAGTAACCATATATTTAGAAAAGAAATAATTTCTATTAATTCCATCCTAATAATAATACTTACGCGTTGTATTGATATTCAAGAAAAAAAGGATCCTGCAAATGAAACTGAGAGCAACAGCTGTACCCAATATTGTAAATGCGAAACTAACTCTCTTTTTATTTGTTTTCTGTCACCTTTTAATGCCCTAACCGCTGAACAGATTTCGGTAAAATCAGGCAAGGAGAAAGGTGGAATATGTATGTCCTCCTGGGGAAGGACATACATAGATCTCAAGAAGTCATGCGACTGAAACCGCGGGCTGCAGCTAGTAAATCTATACTTATAATAAATCTGTAGAGAGGTCAATTCTGTACATGAAATATATTTCCAAAATAACTATCAGCGGGTGATTAGTGATCGATACTGATGCCAAAAATGCAATCAGTAAAATTTTTGTCTGTCTGTCTGTCTGTCTGTCTGTATGTTCGTTATAGAAACAAAAACCACTCGACGGATTTCAACGAAACTTGGTACAATTGTTCTTCATACTCCTGGGCAGGTTATAGTATACTTTTCATCACTCATTTTCCCAACATTTCCCTTCACTGCTCTGCTCCTATTGATCGTAGCGTGATGAAAAGTATACTATAACCTGTGGTTTGGGCTGTGCGTTGATAGATCACTATGTCAGTCAGTCAGTCACCTAACGTAAGAGTAGACAAATATAATGAGAATTAGACGATAAGTTCGATTCTTGGGATCAATTCTCGGGTCGAGCAAAGTGTTATTAGGATTTTCTATGAAATACTTAAAAGCGGGGTTTTGATCTGTGCTGGCCTAGCCCATATAATGGCAATAGAATAGGCTTGCTCCCTACATGAGACCACAATGAGATCAAATGGGAATATAGCAGAGTACATACTAATAGATTGTGGAAAAAGCAACAAATAATATGTAACATGTCTCTTAGAATTAACGCAGGAAATTCTTTTTCTTTTACTACCATTTTAAGTTTTTTACAGATGTTTCCAGCGCGTAAAATTTTGTTGACATGGTCTAGTACGAGGATCTTACACCTCCATGGCAGTACTTATTTTTAGATTAAATTTAGACTTAAACCCCTAAGGTGTAACCTTCTGAAAAACTTTAAAATTAATTCTGTGAATTTTAATTAGATCCCAAAATAACCGTGATTAAGTCGAAAACTGAAACTTTAACATAAAACCTCTTTTAGGAAATGGAAGCCATTTAGGCAGTGTTTATACAGTTAATTAACATTAACAATTTAATGTTATTATGAAGATCTGGAACTCGAAACCTGTTACTACGCAGATTATGGGTAACACAAACCCACAAACCGGGCTGATATTAATAAATTGACGATCTCATTACGCAGAACGAGTTCACCGCAAAATCATTACAATTTGTTCCTTTTTCTAAAATTAATTTAGCTTTTTTAACACCTCTTTACGTGGGAGAGCCATGCCTTGGCACGAATGGGCCGGCTCGATCGGAGTGATACCACGGCCTCACAGAAAACCGGCGTCAAACAACGCTTACGTGGTGTTTCGCTGAGTGAGTGAGGTTACCGGAGGCCCAATACTCGCTCTGGTGTTGCGGGTGTCCATGGGCGGCGGTAATCGCTTACCATCAGGCGATTCGTCTGCTCGTTTGCCCTCCTATTCCGTGAAATAAAACCTATGACCTTTTTATACTTTGTTCAAAGAATCAGCTCTGTTATCTAACGTGGTAATGTAGCCAGCTTTCTGGGTGCTGGGATGGGGAGGAGTTTTTTTATATAATTTTCTAGTTTTCTTGTATTTTCATTATCGATTATGTCGGCAAACGAGCCGATGAACCACCTGATGGTAAGAAGTCATCGCCACCCATGGACACCTGCAACACCAGAGGAGTTACTGATGCTTGGCTGAGCCTTAAGAGCCCCCCTATGGACTGCAGACTGCCAGAGCCGCAGCAACCGAGAAGGGACTGGCTCTCACGCGCAAAAGTCGAAACACACACTACGATGCTTTACGACAGATTTCACTGGGATATACGGAATTGTAGCGATTATAACAATAAATCATTCCATATCTGTCCCATCCTGCATTATAGGGTTAATTCCAACATTATGTACGGATGTCTCACCGGGCGTCGGCTGGGCCTGAGATTACAAATGCCAATTGACTCACAAAACACCACAGATGTTAATCGTTGAGATATTCAAATGAGAATGACCCGCTACCGTACACGAGTAGGAATTTAAAGAAACATACCATCATCACGCCTGTATTCCCCGAAGGGTTAGGCAGTGGCGTACTAACGTAAATCTGCAGTTCACCGTTATGTTTTTCTATGAAATTTTCAGTAGCAGCTCGGGATTTCGGAAGTGTCCCCAGTTAATAAAAAGTGATACCACGGCCTCGCAGAAAAGCGGCAGAAAAACAACGATTACGTTGTGTTTTTTTAGCTTACTAGTAATATGAGTCGCACATTTTATAGTATTCTTGTTAACCCCTCGTGCTAAGTTAAATGCTTGTGTTACGAGTGGTTTCACGGCTTTTAAAAGGCCGGCAACGCACTTGTGACTCCTCTGGTGTTGCGGGTGTCCATGTGCGGTGGTAATCGCTTACCATCAGACGATCAGTCAGCTCGTTTGCCCCCGTTTATCCTATTATATGAGACTTAAACATACCAGCGACCTGGGGTTTCTTAGTAATACTTATTTGCGCGGTGGTACGAGCTCTTGGGGTCTGACTGGCTGTTGACCATCCTTACGTCGGAATCTGTCGTAAAGCACTGCGGTGTGTTGTTTGTGGTTGGACTTTTGCGCGTGACAGCCTATTACCCTCGGTTGCAGCGGTTCTGGCAATCTGTTAGTCCGTAGGTGCTCTTAAGTATCGGTAACACATCAGCAGTTCCTCTAGTGTTGCTGATACGTCTGTGGACGGCGATGACTACTTACCATCAGGTGGCTCGTCTGTGAGTTTGCTGACATAATCAATAAAAAATATTGTATGCCTCTGCCTTAGTATGTTTGTGTTTCTTTTGGTTATTTTTTGCGCAGCTGTTTTCGAAATATTTTCTTTTTTAAATCAGTTCATCGCATTTTAATGAGTCAAACTCCTAGAAAGAGCACACATGTTTAATTAATGAAATGATGAGACTTATAATGGTAATCAAGTCGTCTGTTTAGAAATAGGTCCATAACGGCTTATGGCTAGGTAATAACTACGCTGATCAACCGATTTGCCAGGTTAAGTTGCGCTTGCGCTGTCAGTATTTGGATGGGTGACCATTTTTTAACACATAATTACCTCGAAGATCACATGAAGCCGTCGGTGCCGGTCATACGAACGCCTAGGAGAATCGTTAGTGGCAGTCAGAAAGCTTGACAACTAGTCTATCCAGAAACTGGGTTTCGGAAGTCTGATGGCAGTCATCATCATCATCATCAGCTTATATTCGTCCATTGCTGGACGTAGGCCTCTCCTAGTGAACGCCACAGAGCCCGATCTTCGGCTTTCCTTATCCAGTCACTGCCAGCTGCCTTCCGTAAGTCAGAGTCTGATGACAGTCGCTTCGAATAAAATAATAATATTTAGCTACATTTGCTTAGACTGGAATCTGACCAAAACAAAGTTGGAAAAAGGTTTATTACATTGCCCATGACCTTGAGGATTTAGTCTTTGTGCTAGTATTTGTTAGTGACAGGCATTGCATTTTGGATTACGATTTATTTTGGTATTATGTTTTTGTGGGCAATTCAAGCTCCGCCGGACCCTTAAGACCCCAAAATCTATATTTTTTTTAAATAAATAAATTTCCTCGCTTCAATTTTTTTCCGGTGTATTTTTATATGTAAAATGAAAACGGTTATACCTATAAACAGTGTAGGGCATAGTTAACTACAATTTTGTAATCTGGTTACTAACTACGATTAAAAGTAGTTAACTACATGTAGTTATGATTACATGTAGTTATGATTACATGTAACTTAACTAAAGTAATCAAACTACATTATGTAGTTGTTAATTTGATTGCTGCAATCTAGTAGTTATAATTACTGATTATTATTTCATTTTTTTTTTTGCAATTAAATAAACATGTAATGTGAAGTAATACTGTAATACTATATGTTTTGGAATATGGCTGCAAGGATTAAAGTCGTAGATATTATGTACTTATACTCGTACTTATCAGATCTTAATTACTTTTTATTGACTTGTAATAAAAAAAAACTTAGCAAACATCAACTTGATTCAAATTATTTGCGAATCAAATAAATAACCAAAAAGGTTGATTGGGTTAATCATTTAAATTAGCTTTTAGTACTACACGTTTTTCAAACATTTCATCCGATAGCCTGTGGGATTAGGGATGGTTTATCATAGTTGCGTATGAAAACAGTCTTTCCACTGGAGCCAAAGAAGGTAATGCGCTCTTGCTCTAACACACGCGACTACAACGCGATGCGCTAACTGCAGTACGCGCGACATAAGTTGGCCGGACTGAAGTTAGCTGTTTGGTTGCGCAGTACACAATTTTTAACGTAAACAATCCACTGCGCATTAAAACGGCGAACTTCACTCCGGCCAACTTATGCCGCGCGTACTGTACCTACCAAACGACAAGTCGAAACACGCGCGATAGTCGTTCATGTACTTACATGAACGAATATCGCGCGTGTTGGCTTGTTTAATGACGCAACATCATTTTAAATCTGTAGTTATAAAAAGTAATCAAGTAATCGTGATTGCAACTACAATTAGTAGTTAGTAGTCAAAATTTTTAACTACATATTTCGATTTTTTTATGTAGTTTGTAGTTATGATTACTTATTACTTTATGTAGTCGTAGTAAGTAATCAGTAGTTAGATTACATTTTGCCCAACACTGCCTATAAATAGAATCGGATCTCGATACCTAAAAATACCAATTATAGGTCCGACATGATTTTCTTAACACATTTTATGTCAATGGTTAGCACATTAGGTACTGTTTACTCAAAATATTTAGCAATTCTTGAGACGATCTCCAGCAGTCTATGATTGCAAATAAAGTCGATAATATCTGTTTATGCATGATTATTGAAATTAATGCCATACGATTTCCGGCCTTAAAGGCCTTTAAAGCTTTTACTTGTAAAAAGTGTTGTAAATTTACGTCCGATGCCTACAATTTAACATAATATACTCTTTAAAAAAACTTGATTACAATATTAAGCTTTACAACTTTGTTCCAAATAGTTGCTGAGAATTCTGCAGTTTGATGTATAAGATTTATTTAATATACAAAAAGAATTATTTTAGAGAGTATTCCTCTTTCGGCACCAATTTTTTGGGTACCTAAAAACCTACATATTGTCATTTTATCGAGTTTTAAATATAAACTTATAAACTTCGATTCACAATAAAAATTTCGTTAAATGTGAGACTGACATCTAATTTTTTCATAACATGAAAATAACTACTGGTTATTTTTTTTAACATAACATACCATCACACCTGTATTCCCCGAAGGGTTAGGCAGAGGCGTACTTAATGTACACCCACAGATCGCCGGTACGTTTAAATCCCATGTTATAGGGGGCGAGTCTATAGCCATTAACCGGGCACAATTCCAGACTCCGAGCTGCTACTGAGAATTTCATAGAAAAACCCAATAACATTGCTCGACCTGGGGATCGAACCCAGGACCTCTAGTGTGGCAGTCGCACTTGGGATCACTAGACTAATGAGGCAGTCATTCTTTTTAAATACTGTTTATTTTTCTAATATACTGGTTATTTTTCTAATATACTGTTTATTTTTCTAATATACTGGTTATTTTTCTAATATACTGGTTATTTTTCTAATATACTGGTTATTTTTCTAAAATACTATTTATTTTATTTCTCGAACCCTTGTAAGCTTTATTTCTTGTACAACAAAGTGGGAACCCTAGCCTCGATACAAGATTGACAACCAACCGTTATGGAGGTATATAAGAAACTCATCGACCTTGTTGTTTTAGAATGTTTCACGAATTCTACTTGTGCGTCCGATAATAGACGCATTTGAAAGAAAGAAAGAATTTTATGGCTGTTACCAGAAAACAAAACATACCATCACGCCTGTATTCCCCAAAGAGTTAGGTAGAGGCGTACTAATGTAGGTACACATTTATAAAGAGCAAAAAAGCACAGCACTTTTTCGTGGGACAACCGTGCCACTCCGGTCGACCCGATCAATTCGTGCCGAAGCATGCACGAATTGGCCGGGTCGACCCGATTGATACCACGGCCTCACAACAACCGGCGTCAAATAACACTTACGTTGTGTTTCGCTGAGTGAGTGAGGCCGATCCCCTTTACTTCCAAAAATTATTTTAAAAGATTTTCCATGGAGTTTCTAGCCGGATTCTTCTCCATAAGATCAACTTTTTACAACTAGACTCAAAACGTTTCATAAACGCTTGTAAAAGCTTATTTTGAAATAAAAATATTTCCACTTGAACTTTTAAAAGGCAGGCAACGCACTCGTGACTCCTCTGGTGTTGCGGGTGTCCATGGACGGCGGTAATCGCTTACCGTTAGGCGATCCTTCTGCTCGTTTGACCCCTATCCCATGAAAAAATCACTATTCACCTGACTACGCCAGAAGGAGGGTTATGTTTATCGAGTGTATGTATGTATGTATCTATATTACTTTGTCACGCTCTGCTGCCTTAATGGCTTGATGGATTTTAGTTTGAGAGGCGTCGTCAAATTCGTCTCAATTGTGAGAGTGACATTGAGCATATCAAAATTATGAAAATTATAATGGCCGATTTTTGTCCCCATATTATATGGTTCCCGTACTCACCCACAGTTTCACCTGCATTGCCCCGTCCCTAAGAGTCGTAGCGTGATATTAAATAGCTTAAAACCTTCCTCATTAATTACTCAGTCCCTTTGTGAAAACCGTATGAAAATCCGTTCAGTAGTTTTTGAATTTATCCCGAACAGGCAGACGCGGCGTGGGGACTTTGTTTTCTTAATATGTAAGCATTAAAAAATCTCACATTACCTACAGTAATTTTTTTATACCGAATTCAAAATTCACCTATTTAATTTTTCATTGGCTTTTTAGAGAGCAGGACTTGTCACGTGTTAGAAAGACCATGCTATGGTAAATAAAGCCATGTCTAATGTAAATTTATACCTAGTTGTATAAGTGAGAGGAAACAGTTTTGAATAACCTTATCTATACTTATCTTTGATAAAACCGGACAAGTGCGAGTCGGGCTGGCCCACCGAAAGTTCCGTACAAATTTGTAGGTTTTTATGAATTAATTACAAATGTATAGTTTTTAGATTTTCCCCTATACTTATTAGGATAAGACGGTATTACTTGAAAAATTTGATAGTTCTAGGAATACCCTATAAATTTTGCTTCCCGTGAGATTGTCGAAATATACGTTTTTTGCGGCATAAACATTTTTTTTTCGTTAACTTAAAAGTTGGATTTTATAACAGCATCAAGGGACTGTAAACTTGAGTATATGGTTTTAATTTGAAATCGATAACTCCACCCTTTCCCGAGATAAAGAGTCTTGACGGACAGACGGACGGACGGACAACAAAGTGATCTTATAGGGGTTCTGTTTTTTTCCTTTTGAGATACGAAACCCTAAAAAGAAAAAAAGATAGGCATTGCAGGACAGCTAGTACGTATGTATAAATAATAATGAATCGCCGAAATGTATGTACGCGTAGGAAAAGGTTAGTAGATATTTTTTATCCACTGGAAAAGTCGGTAAAATTACGTCTGTGGCATCTTTAAAGTTACACTAGAAATCGATCCCAACATATTTAGGAAAGAACTAGACATATAACCAAAAACACTTCTTATACCTCGATCAATAAGATCGAAATTTGCTCTACTTTCGTTTAAAACTGAAAAAGACCTACTTAAAAACTAAATAGGTACGTTTACATGAATTTTTTTTAAAACGTGACATTTTACACGTGATTGTTACTGCTTTTAAGCACGTGGTCTGAGTTTTTTTTAAATTATATAAATATAAATTAACAATTACCATAATTTTTACTTTCAACGAAATGTAATGTAATACTTTCAATGGTTTGTATTACCATTTATATTTTAAACATAGAGACTCCTAGGTAAATATACATGTAGTTGATCAATCGAACTGCAAGAAATTTTACTGTAAATTCTGTCTGAATGAGTGAATGTGAATGTGGATGAGTATTTATAATAATAATATTTAATTTTTTTTACGTAGCTCCATAATACGATTTTCTCCAGTATCGTGGGTGCATTTACAAACACAAATTCTCACATACACAAACGCCCAGACCCGGAACAACTACCTGTAGATCATACAAATATTTGCTCCGTGTGGGGAGGGACAACACGTCGCGCAGAAGCCGATCGCTCAGCTGCTGCGCCAAATATGTCGTCTAAAATCAACCCATTATACTCTCCCATGGACCACGGGTCTCCTCGCAGAATGAGAGGGATTAAGCTATAGTCCACTAAAGAAAATCTTTCAGGCATGCGGGTTTTCAACATTCCCCCCCACCTTCCCTCGCGGACGATTTAACGTGGGAGAGCCATGCTTCGGCACGAATGGACTGACTCGACCGGAGTGATACCACGGCATCACAGAAAACCGGCGTCAAACAACGCTTACGTTGTGTTTCCCCGATTGAGTGAGGTTACCGGAGGCCCAATCCCTTTTTAAAAGGCGGGCAACGCACTTGTGACTCCTCTGGTGTTGCGGGTGTCCATGGGCGGCGGTAATCGCTTTCCATCAAGGTGATCCGTCTGCTCGTTTGGCCCCTATGGCATAAAAAAAACGATTCATGAGGTTGTTCAGCATCATTTTTAGTGAAAGAAAAATTCTACCGCGAGCAGGATTCGAACCTGCGTCTTCTAGTTAGATACACCAGACGCTATGCCACTACGAGTCTCACCCGCCAGTTTGAAAGCCTTCACATTCTGAATTTACGTCTTAAGGTGACGTTACGGACATCTATTGAAAAGCAAGTTACTTTGCTTCTCAACCGACACGACTTACTTTACAGTTAGTTTGATTTCGTATGCCACCTTACCTTTTAACTATCTTTATTGTTTTTTTTTTTGCATTTTTGCATTTTATTGATATTTATCTAAAATAAAATAACTTTTAGCATGGAAAATGCAAAAAAAAATCACCAAAAAATTTTTTTTTTATGGAATAGGAGGGAAAACGAGCAGACGGATCGCCTGATGGTAAGCGATTACCGCCGCCCATGGACACCCGCAACACCAAAGGAGTCACAAGTGCGTTAGTGCGTTGCCGACCTTTTAAAAACGGCCTCACTCAGCGAAACACAACGTAAGCGTTGTTTGACGCCGGTTTTCTGTGAGGCCGTGGTATCACTCCGATTGAGCCGGCCCATTCGTGCCGAAGCATGGCTCTTCCACGTAAAATATATTTATTTTACGAGAAACATATTTTTATTAGCATATGACATCGAATCGTAATAAACTGTACGTATTTTTCAGTCACTTCATGAATGTTTCAGTATCTAAAAATACCAGTAATGTATGAACTACATTGTTTCAAGTGAGGTCGTTTTCTTACATAATTCGCTTACATAAGGATAAAAACTTATTTCAGGTCCACCGAAGCGGAGATGTTATTTATTTATTTATTTATAAGTGTAGAGATGTTTCATTAACAATAGAAGATCAGTATTATTTTAACTACATAACATACCATCAAGCCTTTATTCCCCGAAGGGTTACGCAGAGATGTACTAATGTACACCGTTCGCCGGGATGATTAGGTCATAGGGGGTCGGGGTCATAGCCTATTGCCATTACAAGTCAAACTCCGAGCTGCTATTGAGAATTTCATAGTAAAACCCAATAACACTCGACCTGGGAATCGAACCCAGGACCCCTAGTGTAGCAGTCGCGCTTGGGACTAAATTAGTATTGACCAGTTATGAGTCATAACTGGTCAATACTAATTTTGACTTATTATTACCACATAATTATTATCACCAGTTTTGTTTGTAACGCTGTATCTGCCACAAACAGTTCTCTTGCTCTCGTCTCCATCCCATCCCCGCTTAGATGGATGCCGGGCCTTATACAAAACTGATACACGGGCCGTATACAATGATTCCAGAAAAATACATTACGCAACGCCTCCTTAATATTCTAATTGATTTCACCAGTTTTTCAATGTTTTCTAGAACTCTCGATGGATCAAAACAATGACAAAAATTTCCCTAAAAATGCGAGAGTTAAATGCTTTTTACAAAAACTATAAAATTGAAATGCATTTTTTTTTCAAATTGAATTTCTTAACGTGATATTTTCATGCGTTTGCTATTCACGAAAGCAATACATTTAATTTTTTATTTGACTTTGTTTACAGTGAAAGCGCAAGTGTGGCATTCCTGATTCAAATTTTAATTTCATTCGGTTTAAAGGGTTTTACTGAGGTTTTATTGAATTTTAGGCCAATAGCACACTGTACGACGTTCTTTATATAAATTGTACCAACTTGACTCGATCGAATGCCGAGCCAAGAGGCTGATATGATGAAAAGCTAGTGAAGATTGGGCTTCGCAGCTTGGATCACTGCCGTATAAGGATGTCTGCTGTCGGTCTTTTATAGAACATACTTCATACATACATAGTGTGCACAAGAGCTCCATGAGCTCACGCCGCCTTCCCCTTTCTACCACGGAAGCTCCAGACGCCCCACAGGATCTCTACCAGCAGGCTTACTCTTGAAAACAATACAATACCAATCCAAACGTGATCCGATTCCAATGTCAATTTGGCTATCGGGCGATTTCGTACTCTTGAGCACATATCCTTGTGTGTTAGCCTTGTATCGGCATCCTGATTGGCCAATGGTTGGGTCGTTTCCCAATCCTATTTAGTTCACTCAATCACCGTGCAAACAATTTGGCGCTATTCTCGGATTCAAGAGTACGAAACTTGAAGAAACGGCACAATTCCAATGTCGATGTATCGGAATTGAGTTCAAGAGTAAGCCCCCTGGTCGATATTCTACAGATTCACGCACCGCTATAAATCATCTTTTATAATGCAGCCACGGAGTGGAACTCTCTACCTGCGTCTGTATTTCCGAGTACATACAACACGAATCTTTTCAAAACTAGGGAGATGTGTTTTTAGCACTTTGAGTTTGGTATTATATCTCCAAATTCTGACGTCCTAGAATAATTCTGTTGCCAGATTTAGATTTAAAGTCTACAAGATTTTTTTTATGGTATAGGTTGGCAAACTAGCAGACGGATCGCCTGATGATAAGCGATTACCGCCGCCCATGGACACCCGCAACACCATTAATAGGAGTCACAAGTACGTTGCCAACCTTTTAAATGGGGATTGGGCCTCCGGTAACCTCACTCACTCGGCGGAACACAACATAAGCGTTGTTTGACGCCGGTTTTCTGTGAGGCCGTGGTATCACTCCGGTCGAGCCGGCCCATTCGTGCCGAAGCATGGCTCTCCCACGTAAAAATAATTATATCTTAACGCTGCGGTTTTGTTTTATAAACTAGTGTTGTGTTAACATTCCGTTAAAATACTTTGTAAACCAAGCTTATTGAAGGTAGATTCATGTCACCTTGACCGGACATTTAAAATTGATATGGTCTGTGATGAAAAAAAAAAGTATTCCAATTTACGCATCAATCCAAAGAGTGGGTCAATTTGAATATCGAATGATCGATTGCGTCTGGAAAGGTCGTTTTTTATAGTTCAAACTCATTCGAATTTCATAATTGGCTTCACTTTGTGTTAAAAAATTTACGAATTCCCGAACGATTCTAGCATTCTGAATTTAAACATAGCTTTTAAAAAACGTAACATACCACCACGCCTGTATTCCCCGAAGGGTTAGGCAGAAGTGTACTAATGTATACCTACATATACGATAGTTCGCCAATATGTTTATTGTATGTAATTTGCAAATAACTTATCTAACTAAGCTGCTACTAAGAATTTCAAAGAAAAACTAACAACAAAGCTTAACTTTGGAATCGAACCCAAAACTTTCGCTTCGCTTGTGATATATGTAGGTACCTACACCAATGAGGTAGTTGTGAATTTATAAAGTACATATTAATCATTAAAATATTTTTTTAATAGAAAATTGTTTACGGCAAATATATTTTTTAACCCCCGACGAAAAAGAGGGGTGTTATAAGTTTGTAGTGTGCATCTGTGTATGTGTGTGTATGTCTGTTGCATCGTAGCGCCTGATCGGCTGAACTGGTTTTGCTCAATTTATATTTGAAAGGTGTGTTAATCGAGAGTGTTCTTAGGTATCTTTCAAAAACATCTGCTCAGCCATTTGAAGATCATCACCTCTTTTCTTGATGAAGAGATATAATCGACTTCCACAAGTCTGATCGTGAGAAATTTGAAATCCTGTCATTTGTCAATGATATTTCAAAATCTTGCAGCATATCCAACTCGTCAGAAGAACTCCTCAACGTGTACGGCTTCTAGGTTGTGTTTGGGCTCAAATGATGCGTTTTGATCTCAACATAACGACGCTTGGATTAAAATATTCTACTTAAATTAAACGTAAATGGACAATATTTAGGTATTTTTTTCCTTTTTAAAGATATTTCCGTCGGGGGTTACTTTAGATTTTTAATTTAAATATGATTTAATTATACTTTAAAACTTTATTGTAATGAACCTCGACATTAAATTAATCTTAGAGATAATTACTATAGACAGTAATTTATGTGCACAAATTCCTAGAACGATATAAGTATCTAAAGTATCTATCGTTAGATACAAGGAAAACGATCGGATATGCCTACGTGACGCTGCCCGCGTAAGACCATAGACACCGAGGCGGAGCTTAATTGATTGGCACGAGGCGAGAGACACGTACAAGTAACAAGTTAGGACGTGCACTACATCAAGGCTATAGTTAGGATTCACTTTTCGAGCACTTTTGAGTGTGAACCAGAGACAAAAAGTCATCCTCCGAACCTTTTCCCAACTATACTGGGGTCAGCTTCCAGTCTAACGACTAAAGCGACTGCCATCAGATCTCCAAAATCCCATTTCTAGGCCAGTTCAAATTTAAATGTTTTTATTTAAAATAAGCTTTACAAGCGTTAATGAAACGTTATTGAGTCTAGATGCATGGTTTTTTTAATTGGATACGAGGGCAAACGAGCAGACGGATCGCCTGATGGTAAGCTAGTACCACCGTCAATGAACACCCGTAACATCAGAGGAGTCATAAGTGCGTTGCCGACCTTTTAAAAGGGGTTGGGCCTCCGGTAACCACACTCACTCGGCGAAACACAACGTAAGCGTTGTTTAACGTCGGCTTTCTGTGAGGCCGTGGTATCACTCCGGTCGACCCGGCCCATTCGTGTCGAAGCATGGCTCTCTCGCGTAAAAACGGTTCCAAAAAGTTGATCCTATGAAGAAGAATCCGGCAAGAAACTCCATGGACACTCTGAAAATAAGAGGTATTACATTCTTCTGATACAGCAATACCGATATCCGGAAGGTAGACTGGTTGTCAGGTTTTCTTAGGCTTCTGACTACCACTAACAATTGTCATAGATGTTCGTATGACAACCATGAACCAGACACAACAAGTAACGAACGAACGAGTGTGGTTCACCTCTGCCTAACCCTTCGGGGAATACAGGCATGATAGTAGATATGTTATATTTGTTATGTTTTTATTTTTTAAAAAGCTCACTAGCAATGTGCGTCGCACATTGCTAGTATTCTTGTTATCCCCTCGTACTAAGCTAAATGCTTTTGTTACGAGTGGATTCACGTTCACGTCGGTAGTGCAATGGGTGGGGTTTGAACCCACCCACATGATTTATTTTATCTCAGATCTGAAGAAGAGTTGAGAGAAAAGAGGTTGGATAGGGCATTTTGAATCAGGTTATAATACTGGAAATCTATCTTCGCCCTTCTCGATGTACAATACCGGAATATCCCCCGGACTTAGTGGTAACATTTGTTGTCACATAAATAAAAAAATACGATCGAAAAATCTTCGGAAAACTTCACATTGAAATTCCGTCTGCTCACAGTCTGGACCTTTGAGTGAGTATTTAAGATGTATAGAGCGCACTTTAACTTGTAACTCAAGGGCAAGACACGTCCTAGTCTTTTTATCTGTTATTTATTTATTATATTAATGTATTTATAGAGAAATATAATAATGTATTTATGTAGTAAATATTTATTTACATCAACAATAAACTATATACATTGAAAAGAAATCTATTGATATACGCTATTTACATAAAATACTTAAAAAAAAGCTATACATATAAATCTAAAAGACAGGCGTGACTAAGCGTCAAAGTATTCAAAAGAAAAATAAAAGAAAGAAACAAATAAGAGAAAGGTGTGTGGGGTTAATTTTCGAACATTATTCAACAAATTATTCTCCTCATCATAGTAGTTCTGTTTCCTAGTTCAGATTGTTTTATTCTTGTCTTATTGCTTGACGGCAGTGGTGTAGATTAAGTTTTCATTATCATAATTGTAGTTTTAAACATCTGCATTCTTAACTTCGGGATGAAGTTAATAATGTTCTAATGTTTTTCAAATATTCACCCTGCGCCAGGATAGTAACAAGTTAGTGGAAATCTAGTCCCTAATGTAATGGAGACAGATGTGAAAACATTATTCTATGTATAAGCAAGCACCGTGTAAGCAATTGAGTTTCATAACCTTACATTAAAATAGAATCTGTAGCGACATCTATCTTAGTTTCAAAAAGTATTTAATAGACAGCTAAATTCCAATATTTGAATGTAGATACTTTTTTATTGATTAACGAACTGACGAGCCACCTCGGGTTAAGTAGTCATCACCGCTCATGGATACCTGCAAAACCAAAGCAGCTAATGCGTTGCCGAGTCTTAAGAGCCCATACAGCAAAGGGGGGAGGGGGGGGGGGGGTATTGGATCTTTTTTTAATTCTTGATTTTGGCAAAAGTTAATTTCAGACGCGCAGTTATTTCGACCATCAATTTTTTATCTTTTTTTTATGGGATAGGAGGGCAAACGAGCAGACGGATCGCCTGATGGTAAGCGATTACTGCCGCCCATGGACACCCGTTACACCGGGGGAGTCACGAGTGCGTTGCCGACTTAAAGGGGTTGGGCCTCCGGTAACCTCACTCACTAATCGAAACACAACGTAAGCGTTGTTTAACGCCGGTTTTCTGTGAGGCCGTTGTATCAATCCGGTCGAGCCGGCCCATTCGTGCCGAAGCATGGCTCTCCCACGTAAAAAACCCCCAGGTATCTTAAATTAGGACCATCCTAATTACCTGGCCGAACACTTTATCTTATTCATACCCCCAAGCAAAAAGCTCTCCAGATACCTGAATCAATCACTCCATGTTTAAATTAAAATGGCGTGTTTACAATTGTATCTTTCAACGCCGTTTGCGCATTTACCAGAAATAAAATAACAAATTTATAAACGTTTACATTAAAACATTGTTTGTTTTACCATACTCTAGATAACTGAGAGCCGTTGAAAGAAATCTGGCTACTATCCGAGTATTTATTTTGTTTTCACGTTTAATAGACGAGAGGTGCGGTGAACTTGTCTTTTTTGTATTCGGATTAATTGGAAACACGTGTGAGCTTATTTTGGAAAAGATATCATCCTGTACTCGCCAAAGGGTTAAGTAGAGGTGTACTAAACATGTGCATGCGTTGCCGAGTCTTAAGAGCTCCTACGGACTGCAGACTGCCAGAGATTAAGGGGCGAACTGGCACTCACACGCAAAAGTCGAATCACATGCCAAGGTGCTTTACGATAGATTTCAACGTAAGGGTGGTTGCCCGCCAGTCAGACCCCAAGAGGTCCTACCACCGAGCATTTCAGATATTTTCACGCCTCTTACGAGATGCCTAAATGGCAGTGAGGCACTGTATTTTTTTTTAATTTACCGTTGATAAAAAATATGATTAATTGATATTTCTTTCTGTGAATAGATCTTTTATAAACACTTTTACAAGTCAATGTTTCAAATTTTATTAACTAGAGTTAGTTTCAATGTAGACGTGGAGGAGACTCGACGTGGCGGGACTTGATGTCAAGGGAATATACACTCTGAGAAAAGAAGACAAACTCAGAGAATTATGGTGTCTTTTATAGTCCAGACATGTAAGTTATAAAATATAGGGCAAAATCTGATCTGCGAGCTGCCCAAGACCGGGATGGTTGGTGCTCTTTGGGGCACGTTCGGCAGTGGACGACAATAGGCTGATATGATGATGATTCTAACCCGGGGAAAAATCTCTGCCTAACCCTGGGATTACAGGCGTGATGGTTTACCTATAGTACTCAGAACGGTTTACTATGTAACTAGAACGAATCACACGCGCATAAAACTGTTAATAAGTCATTCGCAGAATCGAACCCGTACCGAAATAGCGGAATACCTGATCCTGCATTCTTGGTATATAATTAGTGAGTGTTTTCAAAACATGCATAGTTTGACTTTCTAAATTCTAGCCGCCGTTTATAGAATCATGGATTGTTGGGGCGATATTAAACATCTAATTATAGTGTTACGGGGTGACTAGATGAGTGGTTACGACCATGTTTGGATTTTTTGGGTAGAGTTAAATTCATCAAATAAGACTTTTTTTTATGGGATAGGAGGGCAAACTAGCAGTCGGTTCGCCTGATGGGTGATTACCGCCGCCCATGGACTACTGCAAGACCAGAGGAGTCACGAGTGCGTTGCCGACCTTTTAAAAGGGGATTGGGCCTCCGGTAACCTCACTCACTCGGCGAAACACAACGTAAGCTTTGTTTAACGCTGGTTTTCTGTGAGGCCGTGGTATCACTCCGGTCGAGCCGGCCAATTTGTGCCGAAGCATGGCTCTCCCACGTAAAAATTTTAACGAATTATTTCATTTTATATTAATTATTATAATTGCATGTGCCGTCAGTTGGGACTGGTCTACTCAAAGCTGCTATGGTTCTTTCCTCAAAAGGCCATTTCAGACATTACCCTACATCGTACCACTCACATATATAAGTGGTTCTCCATGACTGGACTTTAAAAGAGACCATGATTCTCTGAGTTTGTTTCGGTGTTTCTTCTCAGAGGTCGTCAGTTAGGAAATGCCAGGTGATCCATCCGCTCGTTTGCCCCCTATCCCATAAAAAAAACAGAATTGATTTGTGAAAGTGTTCTTATAAGATCGATTTACAGAAATAAATGTAATTTAATATTTTTCCTCTTGCTTCTTGACAAATTTCATAATTCTATGTAGAGCAAGGTTTTACACCACAAGTAAAAGAAAGAAAGATGATTTATTTTGCAAATATATATACAAAATGGACTTATACATGAATAGAGTTCCGCCATATTTTACCAATTTTATGTGTTAGATACTCAATAATACTTTTGCATAAAAATATTATTGAGCATCTAACACATTAAATAAAACAAAGAATTAGAAAGAAAAACACATTTATTGAGACAAGGTCCGAACAACACACAGATAAAAAAAAGAAATTAATAAATAAATCAGTCACCAGAATGTGTGCTGTTGGAATGCTTGCCCCGAATGGGTTGCCAGCTCAATGTTTCGCTGGGCGTACCCAGCGTTGGTTTTTAAATTACAAAAAGAAATATAATTAAAACTTACATAACATGCCATCACGCCTGTATTCCTCAAAAGGTTAGTCAGAGGCGTACTTAATGTACACCCACAGTTCGCCTGGTATGTTTAGGTCCCATGTTATAGGGGGCGAGCCTATAGCCATTAACCGGGCACAAATCCAGACTCCGAGCTGCTACTGAGAATTTCATAGAAAACTCAATAACACTTTGGTTGACCTGGGGATCGAACCATATACCTCTAGCGTAGCAGTCGCGCTTGGGACCACTAGACTAATGAGGCAAAACATACATTATTTACTTATTATTCTTAACTATATTAGTAGTCGGAAGAGAAGAGTCCTTTTCATTTAAAAAATCTAAAATATTAAAAAAAATTGAAAAAAAACTTAAGTTTTTAGTTAAGAAGAGTGTTAAAAAAGATTTTTGTTTTCAGAAAGATTTTTCTGGAAGTGTCGGTGTGCGAGTCAGACTGGCACTTTCGCACCGGTTTTTATTGTTTGACTCATTGAGAGTTCATCAGCAGACGTGGGCGTTGAACTCAAATCAAAATCAGCTGATGCCAGAAGCCATTATTAAACATATCTTACGGTCACCGATGTACACCTACGGTTCACCGGTATGTTTTAGGTTGAATGTAATAGGAGAAGCAGAAGCAGTGATAGCCTAGTAGTAAGACCGTTGGACTGCCAAACCACCGTATCCTTCGGTCTTGCAGTTTTGGGCTTGGGTTTTGATTTTATGGATTCTATAGTGGGGTTCCAAGCAGGTGGTAAGACCCAGCCATCTTCTCTATAGAAATTTGGATGTTTTTTAATTTCAATAGCCTCGCGGATCATCCTGGGAAGGAATCGGTTTTCTTTTGCGAGGACTTGGTTTATCAAACCCGGCCCAGCACTACATCAGATAATAATATCAATACAACGCGATGAAATCCATAAAAAGTAGTTTTATTTCAAAATCAAAACAATGTTATACCGAACAAGTGAATGGCCCTAGACTAAATAAATAAAAACGTATTGCGGTCAAACTACTGCCAACGATCACTAAAGTAAGATGGGTGACCATTAATATTAATTTATCTTGGATTTCAAATTTACATATTACAATCATTTTTATGCACTTTCTGTGTTTTTAAAATACCATCCCGCCTGTATCCCCCAAAGGGTTAGACAGAGGCGTACACCCACACAACGTAGGGTCCTAACCACTAGATGATCACGGCCAGCAGTGATAGCCTAGTGGTATGACCGTTGGACTGTCAAGTCAAAGGTCTCGAGTTCGAACCAAAGGCACGCACCAATGACTCTTCGAAGTCATGTGCGTATTTGTGCGTTAATTATCACGCGCTAAAAACGGTGAAGGAAAACATCGTGAGGAAACCTGCATGCCTGAGAGATTTTCTCGATGGCGTGTGAAGTCTGCCAACCCGCACTAGGCCAGCGTGGTGGACTATAGCCTAATCCCTCTCATTCTGAGAGGAGACCCGTGCCCAGCAGTGGGACCGTATAATGGGTTGGTTATGTTACTGAATAAGCGCAAGACCGCTAACAGGTCGATTAGAATATCGAGTCATAATTACAATAACGAAACCCGAAAGTCATTTTGAGATTTGTAAGCATTTTTTTTTTCAAGAAATTAATTATATCTCCTAAACATAAAACTTGTGGCCGTACCGCAATCAACGGTTACGACATCGATGCGCACACGCACACAATAACATTTTGTGCAAATAGGTTTCAGTTTTCCGTACCTTAACCCACTAATGGATCAGGGGGCTATATTACAGGATAAAAAAAAAAACACTTATTAAAAACCACTGTAATCGATTCATTAGTCGATTCTGAACAAACTATTTTTAGGTCTTGCATTTATTCTGATACAGGTTGTAGAAAAACTTTCAACCTAAGAATCGAACGCAGGACGTAATGCAGCCTCGCTTGCGACCACTAAACTAAAAATATTCCAATAAAATTTATGTTTAAAGTACTTTTTTATGGGATAGGAGGGCAAACGAGCAGACGGATCGCCTGATGGTAAGCGATTACCGCCGCCCGTTGCTTTTAAAAGGGGATTGGGCCTCCGGTAACCACACTCACTCGGCGAAACACAACGTAAGCGTTGTTTAACGCCGGTTTTCTGTGAGGCCGTTGTATCACTCCGGTCGAGCCGGCCCATTCGTGCCGAAGCATGGCTTTCCCACGTAAAAAAGTAACGTCAAATTCAGAATGTGAAGGCAAATTTCGATCTGGCGGGTGGCTGGTTTAATTGGTCATAGCGTCCAGTGTATCTAACCAGAAGACGCAGGTCCGAATCCGGCCTGCAGAATTTTTCCTTCACTAAATTAACTTTGTAATCTTAGCATGGAAAATGCAAAAAAAATTGAAGGTTACTTGGAAAATATATGCACATGATATTATCATTGAATTCTGTGAAAATAATGAATGTGTTATTGAATTCAAGGAAAATTTTGCTAGAATATGCCAGCAGAAAAATGCCTTATTCGTCTGCTGAAGGCTGCAAGCGCGGATGCTAATCATGAACACTTGGATTCGGATTTCATCATAATTTATCATCATCCTCCTAAGCATTGATAGCTAGTATCGGACAAAAAATTAATCTGAAAACATTTTCTTTATAAGTTTAAATTCGGAGTTAAATGGTACTAACTTGCTCGTGCCCGCATTGTCCTGAGCAGGACTGCTACGCTAATGGTCCTGGGTTCAATTTCCAGGTCGAGCATGGGATTTGTGTCAGGTTAATGGCAATAGACTCGCATATTATATTACATAGCAACCCGTCTGCGGTTTCACCCGCGTTGCCCCGTTCCTAAGAGTCGTAGCGTGATATTGAAAATACATATTATATTTGCCGAAATAAAAAGTATATTCTCGTATACCACGCGTGTAGTTGTTGGTGGAAGCTGATAAGACAGCTAGCAGCTTCCGAACCCAAGATACGGTCGTGTCGTAGGGCTAATCACAATCACATACACATACACACATACACATACACACCCATACACACACCCATACACACACACATACACATACGCACACACACACACACACTCACAAACACGCGCGCGCGCACGCATGCACACACACATACACACACACAACACACAAACGCGCACACACAAACTGATGCATGCACTTTAACTGTCTCTCTTCTCTTCTTAAAATTAGATCTTACTTAACAATGTAACATTGTAATTAATTTGCATAGCTATTAACCAAGATACTACTGTAACATTTTCAGTGGAGGGGCGAAGTTTCTACCACAAATATTTTATAACTTAAAAGAAACTTCAACCGCTTTCTGAAAAAATTTTTTGGTAAATAAAGCATTTTTCATTTTTCATTTTCATTTTCATACCAACTCTTCTAACAGTAAAAGAATTTTCAAAATTGGTTCAGTACATCCAGAGACTACCCCCTACAACCTCACAAAGTTTAAGCGGCGGTAGGCTAATGGCTAAAGCATCGGACTTGCGTTTCGAAACCGACCCATAGCACTACCGACGTGAACCTACTCGTAACACAAGCATTTAGCTTAGCACGAGGGGTTAACAAGAATCCTAGTAATGAGCGACCCAAATGCATTCCGTTTTCTAAAAAAAAAAAAAACTAACAGACTTTACCTCTTTATAATATTATTATAGATGGGACCTAAACATCCCGACAAACTGTGGGTGTACATACATAACATAATCAACCCATTATACTGTCCCACTGCTGGGCACGGGTCTCCTCGCAGAATGAGAGGGATTAGGCTATAGTCCACCACGCTGGCCTAGTGCGGGTTGGCAAACTTCACACGCCATCGAGAAAATCTTTCACGCATGCAGGTCTCCTCACGATGTTTCCTTCATCGTTTAAGCGCGTGATAATTAACTATTTAATAAGCACATGACTTCGAAAAGTCAGAGGTGCGTGCCTTTGGTTCGAACTCGAGACCTTTGACTTGACAGTCCAACGGTCATACCACTAGGCTATCACTGCTGGCCGTGATCATCTAGTGGTTAGGACCCTACGTTGTGTGGGTGTACGCCTCTGTCTAACCCTTTGGGGGATACAGGCGGGATGGTATTTTAAAAACACAGAAAGTGCATAAAAATGATTGTAATATGTAAATTTGAAATCCAAGATAAATTAATATTAATGGTCACCCATCTTACTTTAGTGATCGTTGGCAGTAGTTTGACCGCAATACGTTTTTATTTATTTAGTCTAGGGCCATTCACTTGTTCGGTATAACATTGTTTTGATTTTGAAATAAAACTACTTTTTACGGATTTCATCGCGTTGTATTGATATTATTATCTGATGTAGTGCTGGGCCGGGTTTGATAAACCACAAGTCCTCGCAAAAGAAAACCGATTCCTTCCCAGGATGATCCGCGAGGCTATTGAAATTAAAAAACATCCAAATTTCTATAGAGAAGATGGCTGGGTCTTATCACCTGCTTGGAACCCCATTATAGAATTCATAAAATTCAAATCTAAGCCCAAAACTGCAAGACCGAAGGATACGGTGAGCTCGTGCGTGAATCGGATCGCCAATAATTAACAAAAATGTAAGGTAGCTGTTAGTAATTGTAACATTAAGACGTCCAACAACTTAGTCTACCCGTGACCATGGATGCTGTAAAGGATCCGAAACGTCGGGAATCAAATAATAACAATACAACGCGATAAAATCCGTAAAAAGTTGTTTTATTTCAATGTTTAATATTCGCGTAAGTGTCAGAAACCAGTATTGTTTTGATTTCTGTAGTTTGGCATAGTGGGTCTGTGGTCGTCTTCTGCCATACGATGCTGGTTCAATGGACGGAAAAAATATTTGTATTATCTTACAGGTTGTTCCGGGTTAGGGTATTTTTTAATTTATTTATTTATGCGCACTTAACAATACAGAATAATAAAATAAAACTTAGGACTACTAAGTACAAAGGTATATATACCACTAAGGTGGCAAACAAGCATACGGTCCACCTGATGGTAAGCGGTTACCGTAGCCTATGGACGCTTGCAACACCAGGAGTATCACTCGCGCGTTGCCGACCCTGTAAATTAAGGAGGAATAGTTGGGCTGGCAGCGTAGGAGGCAATAGCGTGATGCTTATCATATCTGCCAACACACCGCTTCCTCGCGGAGCTCTGGCGACCTTGCTCACCGATAGGAACACAACATAGCACGGAGCTGTGTTATTTGGCTACGATTTTCTGCAAGGTGGAGATACTTCCCCAGTCGGGAAACTCCGACGCAGCTCGGAAGTAATACGAGGCGAGCCTATTGTCATTAACCGGGCATCAATTTAAACTCCAAACTGCTACTGAGAACTTCATAGGAAAACCCAGTAACACTTTCCTCGACCCGGAAATCTAACCCTAGCGTAGCAGTCGCACTTGGGACCTCTAAAATAATGGGCAGTTTTAGTGGCCTACCGCGGGTTGGCAGACATTTTCCTACAATTAATTATTACGCACATGATTTCGAGAAATCAGAGGTGCCTTGGATTAGAACTCGATACCTTCGACTTGGCAGTCCAATGGTCCTATCACTAGGCTTTTTCAGTAATCCTTAAAAGATCATAACAAAATATAACATACTACCACGCCTGTATTCCCCGAAGGGTTAGGCAGAGGCGTACTTAATGTACACCCACAGTTCGCCGGTATGTTTAGCGTTCGCAGCTGCTGAGACTTTCATAGAAAAACCCAATAACACTTTGCTCGAGCTGGGGATCGAACCCAGGATCTCTAGTGTAGCAGTCACGCTTGGGAGCACTAGACTACTGAGGCAGCTCTTATAAGATCGATTTACAGAAATAAATATCATTTAATAATTTGGCGACGAGGGCACGTTATTTCTGTTTTACGTAGCGATCAAAGGGTTAAAAGAGTAATTGCATCGAAACAATTTGAACTATTATAACTATGTCGGTCATGTTACAACTCGTGGTATGTGACGTCAATAGCTATTAACGATCTGACGCCACTTCCTGCCGTGCCCTGAATCACGCCATACCTTATCTGCGCCGGAGTCGCTCTATGCCGCGGATAACGTGGAACACATACAGCTAAGACACGATCGTTTGATAAACGCACACATCCACAAGAATAGTTTTGAAGGGACTTACGGAGAGGGTTATCAGGCCCAAAAATAGAAAAGCCGGACACAGGTTGATATTTAGCCGGATATTTTGGCCTGAAACTGGTTTATAATAGAAAAGAAATTGATACTTTTCTTTGCGTAGGCATTTATTACTGTTATTTATTTGTCATGTGTGTCCATGTGAGTCGTTCACGCGCTTTCCTTCGGCACCTTTTGGCGAGGCAAGGTTAGCCAAATGCCGGACAGGCGGACTTGTATATATTTGGCCGGACACGACTGTAAAAAGCCGAACGTCTCCGGCTTTTTTTATTAAATTCGGACATCTGACAACCCTACTTACGGACGATTTTAGGTATAGGTCATTTAATATTATTTTATTTAAAAAATTCTAGTTTTTCCAACAAGATAAAATAATGAATGCGTTTACGCATGTGCTGGTAAGTCTATATTTTGTATTCTAAACAGATAGATTTTGAATTTAATAAAAAAAGAAAATAAGACGTCAAAATAATATACATACATTCACGCCTTTCTCCCACAGGGATAGGCAGAAACTATAGACCGCCACTTGCTACGATTCTTGCATACTTCTTTTGCTTCTTCCACATCCATACATCTTCTCATACATACACGCCGGTTGCGAGTGCTACGCACCTGATCTTTTTGAAAGATTTCGGCAATAAGATCGGTGTTCGTCCTTTTAGGGCGACCTCTTCCGATGACATTCCATATTATAATTCCAGTATAAATTCCTTTCGTTGATCGTCTTTCATTCATTCTTTCAACATGGCCAAATCATCTCAGCTAAGTTTAGTAAAATCTATTTAAGGTTTTACTAAACTCTCATTCTCATCTCATTAAATTAAACTGCCTCATTTGTCTAGTGGTCTTAAGCGATCCCAGGTCGAGCAAAGTGTTATTGAGTTTATGAAATTGTCGGAGTTTGGATTTGTGTCTGGTTAACGGCAATAGGCTCGCCCCGTATTACATGGGACCTATACATACCGGCGAACTATGGGTGTACATTATTAGTATTTAGTAAGTACGCATCTACCTAACCCTTCGGGGAATACAGGCGTGATGGTATGGTTTGTGACATTGTTTAGAGTTTAGAAAGACCAGATGATATAAAAGGTAATAAACTCACTCAATATAATCTCTGTATGTAATATGACGTCACATCTACATACATTACGTTCACGTGTGTCCGGTATGGGCGGTAGGTAAGTTCGGATATATCCGGACAGACCTAAATTAGCTAATTACGCGGAAACCTGTAATTATAATTAAGGAGCCGTATGCATAGATGGTTTTTGGCCGTTGTATGATTTGTAGCGTGTTTAAATTAATAGGAAAATACCTAGACAAAAATAATGTTCCTCGGATACATTTCGGTGAGTGTGCATCAGATCTCCACGATCTTATTCCCTCTAGCCCTTTCTACTATCGGAAGACCAGAAGCACGAAAAAGCGACATCGCTTCATGTTGGTCATTCCAAAAGCCCGAACGAAACGCTTTAAGTCCACTTTTATCATGCGTACCGCTGAAATGTGGCACGTGCTTCACGAGTGGATCTTCCCTGATAGATCTGGGTGTCTTTAAATAACGAGTGAATCGGTTTCTTCTAGGCAAGCTCCTTCGTAGATCGCAGTATCGCTCAACATCAGGCGAACTGGCGGTCTAACGTAAGCCTATTACAAAAAAAAAACATAACATAACCAACCCATTATATCGTCACACTGTTGGGCACGGGTCTCCTCTCAGAATGAGAGGGATTAGGCTATAGTCCACCACGCTGGCCTAGTGCGGGTTGGCAGACTTCACACGCCATCGAGAAAATCTCTCAGGAATGCAGGTTTCCTCACGATGTTTTCCTTCACCGTTTAAGCGCGTGATAATTAACTATTTAATACACACATGATTTCGAAAAGTCAGAGGTGCGTGCCTTGAGTTCGAACTTTCGACCTTTGACTTGGCAGTGCAACGGTCATACCAATAGGCTAATTCTGCTCGCAAATAAAAAAATGAAAAGTAAAATAACTAGACGAGAAAAAGAATTGAATCAGATAGTTCAGCGTCCATATATACCCTTGTCCCTGCTGCTGTTATTATTAGCATCATCCTCCGAGCCTTTTCCCAACTATGTTGGGGTCGGCTGCCAGTCTAACCAGATGTGGCTGAATATCAATATTTTACACGAAGCGACTGCCATCACACCTCCGAAGTACAATTCCTGGGCAATACCGATATCCGGAGGGTAGACTGGTTGTCAAGCTTTTTTGGGCTTCTGACTACCATTAACAATCGTCACAGAGATTCGTTTGAGAACTGGGACCGATCGCTTTACGTGGTCTTCGGGGACACGGAGGGGTCTCGATGTGTTAAGAATGGTCACCCATCCACAAAATGACCGCAGCGAGCGCAGCTTAACCTTGCAGATCACCTTATGGATTGAATTTGCAGCAAATCCTAATTGTAAAATAAATAGATAAGAACATCTGATTGACTGCCTTTTATTATATTAGGTTGTCATTTGAAGTAAGACTTATATTTAGATAATTATTACATTGACCGATACGAGGTGCAGAACAAAAAATCGTTCAAGGTTGAGTAGGTACCTGTGTTTTTTAAATGCATATTTATTTGGTACCTAATACGAAATTAATTGCCAGTTGTTCGAACTTACTAGAGTTCAAACACTGACACCTTGAACGGTTGCCTGTACAGTTAGCAAAATCATTTGTTTTTTTTTATAAAAGATATTTATTTATCTATATTATTGGGATTTCCTTCCTTGTACAAACACTCACACCTAATAACAATTTTTCATGGCAAGGCAATTTTGGGATATCTCTAGGTTTTAAAAAGTAGCCTTGTTTGGGAATCTAACTCGTGAACTATAGCGCGTTCGAGCAGTGATATTAGGTTTTTTTACTTTTTTTTGCAATGTTGAACCTATTAAACTACGTTTAATTTTGAACCTTCAACATTGCCTTATAAAGTTCTATTTACAAAAATGAATATCATACTAATTGAAAAAATTTAACTGGCCGCATAAGATATTTAAGAAAATTATTTTTGTTTGTCTGTCTTGTATGTCTGTATTGAAACGCGTATCACGCAAAAACTGCCTACTACCTATACAAAATTGGATGCGGCTTTCACAGTTGTTGGAGCTGGAGGTCTTACTTAAAATTTGATGTATTTAACCTTGAAATGCTGCCTACAAGTTGAGTTTTAAAGGTAAGTTAATCCTTTTGGAACGCAAGTGAAACCGCAGGCCAGAGCTAGTGGTATACAAGTAAATATGCAATAATTTGACGACATGTTTGGCGTAGTGGCTGAGCGATAGGCTTCTGCGCAACGTGTTGTGGGTTCGATCCCTACACGGAGCAAATATTTGTATTATCTACAGGTAGTTGTTCCGGGTCTGGGCGTCAGAATTTGTGTTTGTAAACGCACCCACGATACAGGAGAAAATTCTAGTGTGGCGCAAAGCGGGTATAAAAAAAATATTGTATAAATATTTACATAACACTTTTGAACCCGGTCAATGATTTTTTTGTTGTCTGTACTTCACTTTTTTTAGTATTCGTGCTTAGTCAGATGTAAGTACACTTGAAGTGGCTTGAAGGTACAAGAGTTTTTTGTCAAAGAATCCTCTATTTTTTGCACAGTTGTAAATTTTTTGCGCATTTTTGTTAGATGACCTCATTGCCAATGTGTTGGACTTTGCACATGATAAGATGCTGAAACCGATATGCCGATATCCGGCGTCGGAAAAAAGTGTTTGATGTGGGAGACAGGATAGTGGGACTCAAGTGGTGGCAGGTGGAGGCGTACTTTATCAGATTGGAGACCAATGACAAGCAGGAGGAGTGTGGGGCGTCCGGATGTGTTAATGACATTTTTTTTTATATATGATAGGCTTACGCTTGGCCGCCAGTTCGCCTGATGTTTCACTTTTCAGCGGTACGCATGATAAAAGTAGATTTAAAGCGTTTCGTTCGGGTTTTCGGAATGTCCACCATGAATCGATGTCGCTTTTTCGTGCTTCTGGTCGTCCGATAGTAGAAAGGGATAGAATAATATGACATAGTAGACATAAAAAATTATTGGCACCATCATATCTCCTATGTATAGAAGTAGAAGTCAGCCAATTACAATCTTAATTTATTAGTATGATAATGTATTAGTACGATAAAGTTATCTGGCGATTTTTCTATCGCCAGATAACTTTATCGGATAAATATATTCGAATTTTTGACAGTTTTTCTATATAAAATCGGTCAAACGTTAATTTTATTCCTTAGTTAAAATATATCTAAAGATTGAAAAAACACATTTTATCATTACATCATCTACAATAAATTATACTATCTCACTATTCGGTACCTACGGGTCTCCTCTCGGAATGAGACGGGTTAGACGGTCCATCACGCTAGCCTACTGTGGGTTGGCAGACTTCACACGTCTTTGAAATAATCTCTCAGGCATGCAGGTTTCCTGATGATATTTTCCTTCAACTTTTAAACGGGGTAAAATTTTTTTTATTCATCTAGTGTCGTTTCAGTGCAGAGCAAAGGGCTCCTTACCCTCTTTCCACTCCTCACGGCTCAAAGCTATTTTGGGCCAATCTTTTCAGAAGAAGTCAAACTCATTCCGCCAGCTTCGTCTAGTCCTGATACGCTATCGTCTGCTAGTTTGTGGGACCCATTCGGTACATTGGTACTTTACGATAATTAATCATTAGATTAAATTATAAAATATAGTAGTGTTAAAAGGAACACATGCACAGAGCGTACCTACAATATAATTCGAGTAAACATTATCAAGATAAGGTAAGTAAATAACCTGATAATACTTCATTCATATAACACGCGTGTGGCATATAGGGCCGACTTTTTAGCACGTGGTGCATGGCACAGAAGCCGAGATCATTCACCTACTAGGCCAAATGAACGTGCCGTTAAATTAATGGTTAATTACGGTTATTAATCAGTTGTAATGATTAAAACTATTTATTAATAGGTAGCTTTTTCAGTATAAGTTGTAAATTTCTGTGTCTTTGTAGTTACTAAAACGACACATATCCAGCTACCGGCCCTGAACCGTATGATAAACTCCAACCCGACGCGTGCGCCGCTATCTAAGCCAAAGCTAGATATCAGCAATCATTTGTGCCATCTATCTTTTTGTGATTTTTTGCATTTTCCATGCTAAGATTATAAAGTTAATTTAATAAAGGAAAATTCAATCGTCTCAAATAAAGAAATCAACTTTTTTTTTATGGAATAGGAGGGCAAGTGAGCAGGAGGATCACCTGATGGTATGCGATTACCGCCGCCCATGGACACCCGCAACACCAAAAGAGGAGTCACAAGTGCGTTGCCGACCTTTAAAAGAGGATTGGGCCTCCGGTAACCTCACTCACTCGGCGAAACACAACGTAAGCGTTGTTTAACGCCGGTTTTCTGTGAGGCCGTGGTATCACTCCGGTCGAGCCGGCCCATTCGTGCCGAAGCATGGCTCTCCCACGTCACCTTATGATGTAAATTCAGAATGTGAAGGCAAAATTTCAAACAGGCGGGTGGGGTTCGCGTTGGCTTAGAGCTCAGAGCGTCTGGTGTATCCAACCAGGAGACGCAGGTTCGAATTCTGCCTCCATCAATACAACTGTGTAAACCGTATACAATTTCGTGCAGAAGTTTTTGCGTGATGCACTTACATACATATTCATATTCATTTATTTTGCACTCATGTTGTTTACATAGATGGTAAGTAAATATATAAGTGGTATCAAACATGAACCCCGTTAGGGCACAGCAATAGCTTAAAGTTATATTAAATTTATATAAAATTGTAGAATTTTAATATCATGACTATGTTAATCTTTTATCTAATTATACATTATATAATAATACTTAGTAATTAGTGACCTATCTGTGATATCTGAATGTCTATATCATAAATGTTTTATGTATGTATGTATATTTTAAAATGTCTTATCAATATTTATTTTTAGTATATTATTTTACATACAGATAGACGGACAAATTTTTCTCTAATCTCCTTATTACAGAAATCGGCCAGTTAGTTAGTTAGTATGAAGTGTAAAACCTGAGGGCTAGGCATAGGTGTACTTATGTACACCTACAGTTCATGTTTTACATAGGTACCATCTAATAGAGGCGAACCTATTGCCATTAACCGGGCTTCGAGTTATCATCATTATCATCAGCCTACAGCAGTCCACTGCTGGACGTAGGCCTCCCCCAATGTGTGCCATTTCACCCTGTCCTCGGCTTGTCGCATCCAGCTTCCGCCAGCAACCTTTCGCAAATCATCACTCCATCTTGCCGGAGGCCGTCCTACGCTACGATTGCCGAGTCGCGGTCTCCACTCAAGAACACGTCTACCCCAGCGGTTGTCGGTTCTTCTAGAGACATGGCCAGCCCACTGCCACTTCAGCTTGCTAATTCGGTGCGCTATGTCGGTAACTTGGGTTCTCTGCCGGATAACCTCGTTGCGGATTTTATCCTTCAGAGAAACTCCGAGCATAGCACGCTCCATAGCACGCTGAGCGACTTTAAATTGGCGGACTAGTCGTACTGTGAGTGTCCATGTCTCAGCACCGTAGGTCATACGATAAGTTATGCGTATTTAATTATAATAATCTTGTTCTACATGTAATCTGCTACTCCAGCGTTATCTTTATGGATATCATTCTATTGATACATGATTTACTAAGAGATAACATACCATACCATCACGCCTGTATTCCCCGAAGGATTAGGCAGAGGTGTACTAATATATGTACAAACTTATACCCACAGTTCGTATGATTACATCAAATAAAAATTCAAACTCCGAGCTACACAGACATGTATCCAATCGCGTGTCTGCCTTAGCAACCAAAATTACAGTCACATAAATAAAACATCAAAATAAATAACATTTTGGTCGATTTGGGATTTGTACCCATTTCTTTTTTTTCCAATTATTTTGCAATTACAGACACGACTTTTGTACAGATTTACTAACTATCTTCGTCTATACTTATAATAAATCTGTAGAGAGGTCAATTCTGTACATGAAATATATTTCCAAAATAACTATCAGCGGGTGATTAGTGATCGATACTGACGCCAAAAATGCAATCAGTAAAATTTTTGTCTGTCTGTCTGTCTGTCTGTAAGTTCGTTATAGAAACAAAAACCACTCGACGGATTTCAACGAAACTTGGTACAATTGTTCTTCATACTCCTGGGCAGGTTATAGTTAGGTATACTTACTTTTCATCACGCTACGATCAATAGGAGCAGAGCAGTGAAGGGAAATGTTGGGAAAATGAGTGATTCATGAGAAAGGTTTCAAGCTATAAAACATCACGCTACAACCCTTAGGAACGGGGCAACGCAGGTGAAACCGTGGGCGAAGAACTAGGGAACAAAATAAATAATCCACGCGGACGAAGTCGCTGGCAAAAGCTAGTAATATATAAGAAGATAGATTATATGTATAGATAAAAAAGAACGTGTTAACATATTCAAATATTAATGATATATTGAGCCCTTATAAACGTGACGAAAGGGCTCCAAATAATATTAGAAAGATAAATTATGACGTAAGATTACAAGGAATATATACTTCTTTCTAGACACGTATGGAAGCTTATATCTTAATCTTACTAAATAGACATAGGCATGATAATCGTAATCACCAATGTGTCACACCCACGCCTTATAATATTCATATACATTGAGGTATTATGTACTGTCGTACTAGAGGTAGGGCATCATTTGGGGAACCATATTATCAACAATTTAAGAACCAGTGTTCTTAAAAAGTTTCGAAGACTGCACAGTTGCACTCTCCGATAAAGTCAGTGGTGTATTGTTGATTAATATAATGTATTTTTAAAGTATCATGTTACGGGGAGCGAGCTTAATGGAATTAAATAAACTTGGGAATCCAAGAAGGAAGAAAGAAAGAAATTTATAAAGAAAGAAATTTAAAGGAACCTCAGGAAAGGCTTAGTAGTGTGAGTTCCGACACGTTTGGCGTAGCGGCTGAGCGATCGGCTTCTGCGCAATGCTTCTGTGTTATGGGTTCGATCCCCACACGGAGCAAATATTTGTATGATCTGCAGGTAGTTGTTCCGGGTCTGGGTGTTCGTGTTTGTGAGAATTTGTGCTTGTAAACGCACCCATGATACTGGAGAAAATCCTAGTGTCGTGCAACGTTTGTTTAAAGAAGAAGAAAAGTTCCGACCACTAAAATATATCCATCATTATATTCTCGCATTTGATGAAATATAAATACGGTGACGTGGTGTGCATGGCTAGGTACTTATGAAGTTAAAATTTCAGTAAAGGTGATCTTATTTTGGATGGAAATTCTATACAATGGCAGGTCAGCTTACACATAGCTTGAATATGTAGCCGTGTTTCCGTATCTATCATTAATTTTAGCGACTTGTAGCGCTGACTCCACAACTCATGTAACCGAGGTTAGTATATTTTTATTTTAATAACTCAATGGATAATCCTTATCATATGGCGTACATTGGTGGAGCCTTTGTGCTAAAATAATATAGCCTAGATAGATCAATAGATTCATGATGTGTGTTGAAACAATGGATGGAGTTATTATTAGATATTTGACATGTAATGTATACACCATTTATTATAACATTAGAGAACTATCCATATAACACCATCATTATTTCCATTTGAGCGTCTAGTAAGCTAAGCAGTTATTTTGAATGCAGAGGAATGTAGTCTATTCACGATTTTTAAACAGAGGTTGTAATTTAATCTTCTTCTTCTTTGGGTGCCTCTCCACTACTGAAGGTCGGCAGTCATCCTTTTAAATTATTCCTTGTTCAGAGCCAGTCTGAACAGATCTTCGACTTTCCTTATCCCAGTCCATTGACGGATATTGCGGCGCCAGGATAATTTCCTTCTTCCAACACTTCTTTTGCCCGGAACTTTTCCCATCATTATTGTCTGCAGCAGTTGGTAGCGCTCATGTCTTAAAACATGTCCAAGGTACGCAACTTTTCTCTGTTTGATGGTACGTACAAGTTCGGTAGTGTAATTTAATAGACGGGACAAATTAAAATACATAATTTTATTTGTGACAAAGAAAATTTGGAACACGTGATTAAGGAAAATAATTATACTTTGTTAGTAATAAAAAGAGAGTTTGGAAACGTCTCCTGCGCCTCTGCTAGTACTTTTCTCGTGAATAGAAAGAAAATGGCAGTAAGTTTGTTCATGTCATTTTGAAGATTTTAGTTTATATTTTGACCAAGAGATGTCACTGTGCCTATGACGCGTATTTCTGAATGGCGGTGTTAAGAGTCTCCGCGACTTAATGACTTCACGCCGTACATATTAGGTAGTAAGTTCAAAATAATCCAAAACTGTTGGAAACAGTGCTAAATAGTTCTAAAACAGTTCAAGAGTTCAGTTCAACAGTCAAGTACATTAGGTCGGAACCTAGAAAGTGAAGTTCAGGTGACCTAGGCCTAAACAAAGTTCAAAGCGTTAATACATCATTAACCATTAACTCGTAACACAAGCATTTAGCTTAGTGCGAAGGGTTAACAAGAATACTATTGATGTGCGATCTACATTGCTAGGAGACACTCTGCCGTGCATGACAGCCGCGGTAACAAAACACCACCGGTCCCCTACACTGCCACGCTTCCTCGCGGAGCTCTGGCGACCTTGCTTACCGTTACTAACACAACATAGCACGGAGCTATATTATTTGGCTACGATTTTCTGAAGGATGGAGGTACTTCTCATAATATTTTTGTTTTTTTTTGTTCAATACTGATAATTCATACCTGAAGACAATATAGCTTAGTTATATCTATCCATCCATCTAAGATAAAAAAATATTTTTTGGACAATTTAATTGAAATGACATATTAAAATCCTAATTAAATACATGCTTACTAATATTATAAACGTGAAATTTTATGAGTATGCATGTATAGATGGATGTTTGTTACTCTTTGACGCCAGAACAGCTGAACGGAACTGGATGAAATTTTCCATACAGATAGATTATAGCCTGGATTTACACATAGGTTACTTTTTATCCAGGTCGGACCCAATCCTGATGTCCACGCAGACAAAGTTGCGGGCAAAAGAAGTTATAAAAAGTGGCTAATATAATTTAACGACGTGATCCTCTAATGTTCAATTTGTAAATGGATAAAAAATCAAAGGTTGTAACAGGTGATTTCTTTTAAAAAAAAATCCTGGATACAAAAAGATAAGACACCCGGACTTTTTAATTATTCAAAGTAATAATTCCACGACAATCGCTTCTTAAAGCGACCTTAATTAAAACAAGTATTTCTCCAAATTACTTAATTTGGTCAAAATATTTTTTAGAAGAAAAGTTATTACGTAATTAAATTCCGGTATTAAGAATTATTCCAAGAAAATTATAAGATGGATATTGTTATTGTTATTGAAGACATTGTTATTGTTTGGTTACATAATTATAACTGTTTTGTTATTTTTATAACTGCCTCATTAGTCGAGTGTCCTAAGCGCGACTGCTACGCTAGAGGTCCTGGTTTCGATTCCCAGGTCGAGCAAAGTGTTATTGGGTTTTTCTCTGTAGCAGTTCGGGGTTTGGATTTGTGCCGCCCCCTATTACATGGAACCTAAACATTAATGAACTGTGGTACATTAGTAGGTATACCTCTGCCTAACCCTTCGTTTCTTCTTTCTTCTCTTTTAAGTAACCCGTTGCCACACACTAGGATTATCTCCTGTATCGTGGGTGCATTTACAAACACAAATTCTCACATACACCAACGCCCAGACCTGTGACAACTTCCTGTGGTCCAGGTACGGTCCCAGCCAGACTTTGGGGAGAGGGCGTCATAGTCAGAGAGAAAATGATTTAAATGATATTTATTTCTGTAAATAGAACTTATAAGGACACCTTTAAAAGTCAAATGAGAGACAAGTAGGTAACCCTCCCCCTCGGACCACCACTGATCGAACCTACAACACGTGCGCAGAAGCTGATCGCTCAGCGCTTCGCCAAACGTGTCGTCAACCTTCGAGGAATAAGGGCGTGCTAATATGTTCAGTTAGTTCTTTGGTTTCTAGGAATCGTAAGTTACATTTTAACAATACATTTCATAATCAATTATTACATATTATGTGCTAGTATCATTCACACATGTGCCTACTCCTCAATCATTGAGATAGAAAACAAATAATTATGACGATAATTATTATCTTAACGTTTAATATATCAATGTCATAGTACATTTGCTACTTCTCGGTCTTATGATAAATGCAGTTCAATAACCCCATAAGTTACTCATTCATAAATCTCTTGAACATTTAAAGAATGGACAAGTAACGGTTTTTCTATGAAATTCGAAAAAGTATTTTTTTTTATATTTGCTTGCGGCTATATATTATATCACTGCGACCGCAATCGGTCTATTGTGATCGCCACTCGTTGAGTTAGAGTTCACCACTGAATCCTGGAATAATCTATACCTTATAGGTATAGATTATTGTGTTGTTTTGGTAGGTATTGGGCCAAACTACCCCTCGCACTATGTCGTACTATTTACTAGATACCCTGTATGTTAAAGATCTAAAAATTGCAAGAAATATTTTTTTATAATTACCATTTAGCGAGCTAAGCGAAAAACTCCACTTTAAATAGCTGATACAGTCTAGCTACGACATAAATTCGCTGATCCACGCGGCTAGATTATTGCATCAGCTGTGAATGGAGGACATTACGACAGACAGGCGATCAAAAGTAACACGAGTATGTATAGATAACACTCGTACGATGTCGTGTGACGAATGAACGTAGGTAATGCAGGTATGTAGATTATTTTAACTGACTTCAAATTAATAGGTACGGCGCCAAAAATTGGCTAATTAAATATTCATAATTTTTGTTTAGTTTGGACAAAAGGGGCATATAGCAATCTCGTCACCAAATAAAATAAGAAACTAAATATTCATGGAAGTATTTTATCATATTAATACAGATGATGTAGTGACATGTATTAAAAAGAATATGCTGAGATGGTTTGGAAATGTTGAAAGAATGAATGAAAGGCGATTAACGAAAGGAATTTATAAGGCAAATATCAGCGGCAGCGTCGGTAGAGATCAACCCTAGAAGGACATGACATACACCGATCTTATTGGCGAAATCCTTCAAAAAGGTCAGGTGCGTAGCACTTGCAACCGGCGCGTATATAAAAGAAGATGTCTTAGTGTGGAAGAATCAAAAGAAGTACATATGCAATCTTAGCAAGTGGTGGTCTATAGTTTTTGCCTACCTTGCGAGAAAGGCGTGAGTGTATGTATGTAATTTTGATATATCTACCCAGTGTCATTGTCACGAATCAAACGACGTCTCTCAAGCTAAAATCCATCAATCCGTTTAGGCTACAGAGCATGACAAAGAAATATACATACTCATTCTATCGCGGTCGGGTAAAAAGTACTTCGATCCCATTGGGTCGAAGTGCACTGAGGCCTTGCTGCCTCGGCCCCATATAAGATAAGATGAGAAACAGTTCAGACCATGGTACATTGTTTACAAACGGAAACCAAAACAACCTGAAGAGGGATTTATTTACTGGGATTATACTGGGATTTATTTGACGTTATTGGCTGCGTGGCCAGACCTGTCAAATTAATAGGGAAAATGGTACTGGCCACTCAAAATTAAGAACTTTTTGTTAGTTATTGTATTAATTTGAGGCGGATTATCATTTTTTTTTTACTGCAGCCAGTTTTTTTTTAAGAATAATCTTAATTTCAAATGAGTTGTAATTTTGCAAATGACAGCACCTTTAGCTTAGCGGTTAAGGTGGTCACCTTACAACTGCCGGTACGCCCACGTGTCGTGGTTTCGATTCCCACCCGAGGCAAATATCTGTGAGCTGCACGGATATTTGTTTCAAGTCTGGGTGGACTTCGTGTCCGTATGTTGAAATCGAAGTGAAGTCGTGTTGTATTTTTTATAAAAGTTTAAAATTAATTAATTTAAGTCTGTTTTTCTTTTATAATTAATAACTTTAATTATTGGATTTGCGGCCCGGTTTAAGTAGTTTTTTTTTTTCAAATTATATTTTTTTATGGCCCGCGTTATCTTAACAATGGATGGACATTGGACACCGGCTATAGATGACGTCATTTTTCCGTCAGAAAAAAAATACTGTAAATAGTATCTACTTACCCCATATATCATTTAACCTTACAATAAATATCACCCACTTAAAATATTTATTTTATTATGTTAATATCACTGGTATCTAAAGCCACGTCCACACTGCACGATAAGGCGCCGTACACACTCATAGCCATAGCGTAAATCGTACTGAAATCATGCTTAGTACAAATAATATATTTTATATCATTGAACGAATGTGTGAGTCACTGGTCAGTGGCCGCCAACATTTTTTGTTTTTATCACAATTAAATTGGTATTTACCTTTAATGGAACGTAGTTTAACATTTATAATATTAGGTACGTCCATATCCCTGCAGGATTAGCCAGAGGTATACTGATTTACAGTTCGATAGTTAAAAAACAAAAATAATGCAAAAGTAAAATAACAGTTTCGGAAGTCGGTGCCTTCGATTTGGATTAAACTTTTGTTTTCGCCACCGACTTCCGAAACTGTTATTTTATTTTTGCATTATTTTTATGTTTTTGAAGGCAGTTTTACTTTTTGGTAAATGTTATTTTCGTTCAATATTTTTAGCAGCGAGTAAAATTTTACACATACCTAGACGACGTTATCAGTTACGTGTTATTGTCATTTTGTTCTAAATTTTGTGATCAGTTCTTGACCAAAGTTTTATGGGACTACGTCTTAAGTATGAGCTATCGACCAAAAAAAGAATCATCAAAATCGGTTAGCGTGATATTGAGTTATTCGTCCATTTGTCGCGCACATACTTAATGCAAATTTAAGACTTAAATGGTTTTCTCATGGATGTCATTGTTGGAACTGGACCAAATTTAAAATGATACCACACGGGAAACACCAGCTTTCAAATAAAAAAATTGGGTCACCCAGTCGAAAGTTATGACGTAACAAACAAAAAAAAATATACAGTCGAATTGAAAACCTCCTCCTTTTTGTTGAAGTCGGTTGAAAAAAGCTTTTATTTCCGTCCGTATGTAGCACAACAAATCATAATATAAAAGCTTATAAACTTACCAAACTATCCTAAAGTACCTATTGTAAAGGTTCTATAAAAAATGGCAGCTGACAACATAGCCATCTACCAGAGCCTTAGATCAAATATTTGGATCTATGTTTATCTATGACTAGAACGAAAGAGGTGCTACATTTTTTACAGGTAAAATTGGTACCTACAAGATTTGTGGTGATAAAAATGTTGTTGCTCTCTGTTTCTCTGTTAAGTTCGTCTGGATTAATCACTCCATTTACAAAATATTCTGTCGCTAAGCAACTATGTATGTCCTAACATAATTGCATTCCGGTTTGAAGGGTAATGTAGCCAGTGACATTACTGTGCAAATGACACTTAACAACTGAGGTGTCAAGATGACAACGAGCTAGTGATACCACTGGTGTTGTTAGCGTCTATAGTTTGAAAGTAAGAGCAGTGATAGCATATTGATACGACCATCGGACTGCCAAGTCAAAGGTCTCGAGTTTGAACCCAAGGCACATTTTATTCATAGTTTAATTATCACGTGATTGAACAGTGAAAGAAAACATCGTGAGGAAACCTGCATGCTTGAGAGATTTATCGACGGTGTGTGTGAAGTCTGCCAACCCGCGGTAGGCCAGCGTGTTGGACTAAAGCCTAATCCTTCCCATTCTGAAAGGAGATCCGTGCCCAGCAGTGGGACAATGTAATGGGTTGATTATGTTATTAACTTTAGGTTTAGTCTTTTAAGGGGAAAATTCCTAATACAGATGAAATCACTGCCACTTAAGCTTACAGTGAACACGAAACTGTTCCCAAAGTCCGCCTAACCCTATTAAATCTCGTTGGTAAGAACCAGTATCGTAATTATAACTTTAATGTAACAAAAAACAAAGAAATTTCAATCATTTAGGTATTCAATTTGTGTTACATAAAAATGTCTGACATAATAATACCCTTTCGAGCCATAAATCATAAAAGGACCATTAAAATTAGTTATGCTACGTAACCGACAGGAAATTACCCATATCCCTTGGCCGCCATTTTACATTGACCCAATGAGCGATGACGAGCCGTGACAACTGTCACCTTGACCGTGGCCGTGGGGTCAAGATCAAGTAACGAACATAGAGCTATTAAGATACTGGAGAAGACTCTAAGCGGATTACTAAGCTAATCTTTGAGGAGTTTACTCATCAACTCATTTTGTCTGTTAGACTGTAATGTTTTATATTTATAGCATACCAGCTATTGTTTTCATTCGCATCGCAAAGATAAAAGGTAGCGTCCTCCCCAAGGACCAATCTATCAGTATATCAAAATAAAAAAGTTAGTTTAAAAATAAAAAACCCGACTACTTAAATAGATAGAAACAAGATGACCAATCTCATGCAGTCGGAGGCATTTTTTTATGCAGTCAGGATTTTTGCTTTTTTTATTTTATACTTTTTAGTTTTTGTATTTTTATATAACTAGTGTCACTCTCACAATTGAGACAAACAACGATGCCTCTCAAGCTAAAAGCCGTTCAGGCTGCAGAGCGTGCCTCAAAAATATAACCCTGCTAAGCTAACCTAAGCTGTAAACTTGCTTGTTTTTAGGACTCTGTATCTGAGGAAAGAATGCACCCATATATGGTTACTTCATTGTCCTTCGTTGTTGTGTTTATCAAGGCCCTTTATCTCAGGAACGCGTGGTTCAAATTAATATCACATATAAGTAAGCCTGAAAGTCAATGTACACCTAATATTATTAGGTATATTATTTAGGTCATACTTAGTATTAAAAAATAAAATAAAATAATAATAAATATAAAAATTAAATATAATATTAAGTAAAGATCATACTTAATATTATATTTAAATAAATTAAATATAATATTAAGTATGATCTTTTTCTTTTCGTTTTTCACGCGTCGTGGCCGTGTGGCTGCCTATGGTATCAATAAATTCGTTAGCTCTGTCTGGAAATCAGCGTTGCGGCATCATACTTTTTTTTAAATTTCGCAGCATTATACTGATATATGGACCTTTTTTTAGCGTCGCACAGAGTCGCTGTTACTCTAAATTATTGTTAAATAATGTACCTTCTTACCTAGTGCGAGCCCAAAATAAAATGTTTTCTTTCTTTCTTTAATAAAAAATACAGACATTTATGCGACATATTTTAAACTCTCAAGTAAATCAAAACCGGGGTACCGGGGTACACCCCGTTGACCTACAATCATGAACCCTCGAGAAGTGACGAAATAATTAAATGAGACATCTCCGGTGCCAATCTCACTTGAACATAACAACGTCTCTTAAATAAAGAAACAAAACGAAGGTTTATTTCCACTGTCACAATGCGGGCAACAGATAATCATACTTGGCACCCTGTTAAAAAGAAAACCATCGTCATCCTAAAGGCAAATTCATTATCAAATAATTTACTGTTACTGATACTGGTAGGCATGGGTCTCCGCTCAATATGAGAAGGATTGACTTGAAGACTATTAGCAAACATCACATACCTTCGAGAAAATATTTTCCTTTGCCACATAATTTAAAACCGTGGGAGATGGGAGAGCCATGCTTCGGCACGAATGGGCCGACTCGATTCGAGTTATACCACGGCCTTACAGAAAACCGACGTCAAACAACGCTTACGTTGTGTTTCTCCGAGTGAGTGAGGTTACCGGAGGCCCAATTCCTTTTTAAAAGGCGGGCAACGCACTTGTGATTCCTCTGGTCCATCAGGCGACCCGTCTGCTCGTTTGACCCCCATCCCATAAAAAAAATATATATAAAAGAGTGATGATTAATACGCAAATGTAGGATTGCGAAGTCAGAAGTGCGTGCCTTGGTTTCAAGCTCGAGACCCACGACTTAGCAAGACAATGATTATATTACGAGGCTATCATTGCAGCAAATTCAGGACATTCTAGGCCATCCAGGCTTCCTTGGACATAACACAGTATGGGGCCTTTTTAAAAAGTAATGATACTTTTTGTAGCCCCCATCGGAGCCCCTGTTCCTTTTCATTTATCAAATGTTGCATGTACACGGTTCGATGATATAGATTTTGTAACTTAAAAGTTTGACAACCTTTTCTAGTATGAAGTTTATATACCTCTATGGTATACAATTGGTTCATTGTCTTGGAATGTAAGCGGATTAGGTTTAAGGAACAATTACTTTTCCTACCGATTCTTACCTAATTTGACAATTTAGGGATGTGGAGAATTCTCTGTCAGAATACTGGCACCAACTGCCCTATTGTTCCGTAGTGACCCCGGTAATCTATACTTATAATAAATCTGTAGAGAGGTCAATTCTGTACATGAAATATATTTCCAAAATAACTATCAGCGGGTGATTAGTGATCGATACTGACACCAAAAATGCAATCAGTAAAATTTTTGTCTGTCTGTCTGTCTGTCTGTCTGTCTGTCTGTATGTTCGTTATAGAAACAAAAACTACTCGACGGATTTCAACGAAACTTGGTACAATGGTTCTTCATACTCCTGGGCAGGTTATAGTATACTTTTCATCACGCTACGATCAATAGGAGCAGAGCAGTGAAGGGAAATGTTGGGAAAACAGGAGAACTTACTCCATTTTTTAAGCTTCCGTCGCGTGTGCAGCCTTAATGGTTAAAGCTACACAGAAATCATGTATGACGGAATAGTTCTCCTTAAAATTATATAAAAAACATTCCACGACAGCAAATGTCTATCTTTTATGGTAGACTCACAATAACACGTGTAACTCCCGATAGCTTAGCAGTTCGGAGCTTTCTGATTATATTTGTCTACTCTTACGTTAGGTGACTGACTGACTGACATAGTGATCTATCAACGCACAGCCCAAACCACAAGTTATAGTATACTTTTCATCACGCTACAATCAATAGGAGCAGAGCAGTGAATGGGAAATGTTGGGAAAATGAGTGATTCATGAGAAAGGTTTCAAGCTATAAAACATCACGCTACAACCCTTAGGAACGGGGCAACGCAGGTGAAACCGCGGGCGAAGAACTAGGGAACAAAGTAACTATTCCACGCGGACGAAGTCGCTGGCAAAAGCTAGTAGGTAATAACTTTGACAATCACTGTTTGAAAATTAAAATTAAGCGCACGAGATCACCTTCGAACAGATATCGGAAATCCCCTCCCACTCACCTGTTACCTCACTTTTAAATGACTGGAAAATTTGAAGATCTATCATTAAAGTCGTAAAATACAGCTTTATATTATAAATTTATGTTTTAATCAAAGATTGTAATATGATTTACGAGCTAAATTTTGCAAGAGAATCTGGGGCTTATTATTTAGAGGAGAAGGTTTGTATTCGAGTGAAGGTAGTTAAGTCAATAACTCATCTCAATTTTAGTAATGGCGATTAGAATTATGTATTAAAAGTGATGTATAATGTTCTTGTAATTTCATTTTAAAATCGTAGTGTAGTGATGTGCTTTTGAATTTTTTTATCGATATGATAAGTGGTTATTATCGATATGATAAGAGTCCGGCGGACCGAATTTCTCTTACAAACATAATACCGAAATAAATCGTAATTCAAACACAATTTAATCAAATTCTGTTATTATTCAGATTCCGATACCGTTAATCTAGGTCCCTACGTTACCGTTTCGTTCAAAATACTTACTTTCCTTCTAAATACACTGAAAATAAATGTAAGCGAATGCAATTTTTGGTAACTTTACCAAGTTTGGAACGATTTTTCGGTCTTTTATTTCCAGAGAAGTAGTAAGTTAACGGTATCGAAATCTGAGTGCTGATAATTAAATTTAACTTGATAATAAATATTTGTAATTTATCGACATACCTACATATTTTTCACAAAATAGATGCACATCCCTAGTAATGACAGTCCGTTGGTTGCTTAGCAATTACCGAAATGGTAATTTTAATGCCCCATTCATAAAACAAAGTTTGTGTTATTTGACTATAATTATCCAGTTTATTACTTATAAATTACGTTTTTGTCGACGATTTTTATATGTTTAAACATCATTGAGGGAATCAAACCTACAAAGGAGGTTTGATGAACCTATATAGGTATATCTAGTAGGTAAAAAGTCAATTTTGACCTAACCTCAGGTAAAACCCCGAATTAAAAAGTAATGCAAATGACGCAAGTTTCCAAAGAGTCGACTAACAAAAAAACAATAAAAATAGAAAATACCGCAACTTCTAACCAAGTTCAAAAAAATACACTTACCAATAAAAGACAAGAAGAAACCAGAAAAAAAAACACTTGTCAATTATAATTACGATATAAAAACTCTTTGATTACGCAACATCACTGTCAAGAAAGCTTGGTTTTGTTCGAATGAGTCAATGCGGCGACGTTTAAAAAAAAAGAAAAAACATGGCGGACAAAAAGAGCGCGAAAAAACTTGTAACTGGCAGGTGTGAAGGCAAGGAAGCGACGAAGGACGTGAAAGTACGTCTGTAGTGTATTAGAGATCTGTCGAGTTTTAATATCTACTAAATTTTTTTGGTAAATTACATGAATGAATGAACGAACGAATGATATTTATTTCTGTAAATAGATCTTTTAAGGACACTTTTACGAGTCATTTTTTTTAAACTAGCTGACACCGGAATTTCCTCACTGACGACCTCTGAGAAAAAACACCGAAACAAACTCAGAGAATCATGGTCTCTTTTAATGTCCAGACATAATACTTAGTAGCAAATATTATGTGAGTTCCAATGTAGGACAATGTCTGAAATGGCCTTTAGAAGAAAGAGCCATTGCGGCTTTAAGTAGACCAGTCCCATCTGACGGCACGCATGCATCAGTCATTGGATAGCTCGACCATAATCTAGGGAGCTAAACAACCCGTCGCACGACGATACCAGATCAGTGGAACATTTGCGTAGGCCAGATAAAAATCTCTAAGCCGCCAGACCGCTTAAATCTGTGTATATCTAATAATCTAGCTTACATAATACTCACATTTACATTTTTCTTTTAAATTAATAATTGCATAGGTACATTAAATTGAATGTCACAAAAAAAAAATACAGTAACGTCATGAATAAGTAATGTCTGTCTCATCAGTGGCAATCCCTTTCTTTCTAAATATAACACCTACTTAAACTGAATAAATCTTACACATCAAACTGCATAATTGTCAAACTATTTAAAACAAAGTTGTAAAGATTAATATTGTAATCATGTCTTTTTTTTTAAAGAGTATCTATGGAGTTTCTTGCCGGCTCTTCTCCATAAGACCCACTTTTTGGAACCGTGTAATTAGTTTGACTTTTCAAAAGTGCCTTTTTAATGGTCTCAATCAATCAATCAATAAAATCAGCCTATTGCCGTCCACTGCTGAACGTAGGCCTCCCCCAAGGAGCGCCAACCATCCCGGTCTTGAGCAGCTCGCATCCATCCGCTGCCAGCCACCTTCTTCAAATCGTCGGTCCATCGCGTCGCAGGGCGTCCCACACTACGCTTGCCCAAACGCGGTCTCCACTCTAACACTTGTCGGCTCCATCGGTCGTCTGTCCGTCTGCAGACGTGGCCGGCCCACTTCCACTTCAGCGTGCTTATTCTTCGAGCAATGTCGGTGACTTTAGTTCTTTGGCGAATGACTTCGTTGCGAATTCTATCCACCAAAGAAACTCCAAGCATTGCTCTTTCCATTGCACGCTGTGCAACCTTGAATTTGTGGACCAGTCCCAAGGTTAGTGTCCACGTTTCGGCTCCGTAAGTCATCACGGGTAGGACGCACTGGTTAAATGGTCTAATTGAAATAAAACATTTTGACTTTGACTTTGTGGTCTCATTAGTGGCTCTAGTGGTCCTAACCACAACTAAAAATTTATTTATTTATTTATTTATTTATGTTAATACGGATTGCACCAATTACATTAACACACGGATGAAAAGTAGAAACAAACAGGCTAGGTACATTATAACACTATTTCTAAAAGAACTACTATAAGTTTTCACAAAAACTGAAACACACACGCTGGACAGTTTTAAATTCGCCTATAAATAGTTCACAGTCAGGGTAGGTTTCCAAGAGGCAATTGAGCGCGGACAAGACGCGGGGAATAGGGGACGATGCACGGGCCACTGTGCGGCATGCGGGCACAGACAGTGGACGGTGCCGACGAGCTCGAAGGTAGTTTCTCGGAGCATATAACTGCATCAGTTCATTGTGGAGGTCAGGAGCATCTATGATACCTCTGCAGATTTTAAGCATAATGCATAGCTGACCAAACGCTCTTCTGGTGTCCAGCATATTGTATCCTAGACTTCCACACAAGTATTTGGTTGGATACATGTGTAAAAATGATATTATTAATAGTTTTCTTTATAAACGTTGCCTCACACCAATACCAAACTAAACCAAACCCGGAACAACTGCCTGTAGAATATACAAATATTGGATTGGTTTACTCAACGCCGCTATAGATCTTTATTTAAAAGGCCATTTCAGACACTGCCCTGCATTGACTCGCATGTTCTGATACTATTATGTCTGGACTTCAAAAGAGACCATGATTCTCATGAGTGAGAGAGTGCCTCATGAGTTTGTTTCAGTGTTTCTTCTCAGAGGTAGTCAGCTAGGAAATGCCCATCAAGTAAGTACTTGAGTACAGTAAATTTACCCGTAAAAGTAGACACTTTCAATGGATCTTTTAAAGACTTAAAAGATCCATTTACAGAAATACTTAAGTATCATTTCACTATTATAATTCGCGTATTACAAAGTAACTCTGTCTGGTACGTTTTTACGCCTAAACCGCTGAACAGATTTCGATAAAATTTGGCAAGGAAATAGATTGTATTCTGAGAAAGGACATCGGTTATATTTTGTTTCAAAACATTCATCAAAAAACCGCTAGTAGATATTTTCTTTTTCTCTGCAGTATGTACGGAACCACCGTCAAATACATTCTTCACATAACGTTCCCTTACGTCAGCATTCCTCCACTGCGCAGTAACTTTTTTTGAAAAAAAAAGTAGTGAAAAAGGCCGGAGGTGTAATATGACGTAAGCTTCCCAGAACTCGTTTCTTGCTGACCTTACTATAAGTAACACTGCATGTCTGTTCGTTTGTTCGTCACGAAAGTAAATTAACAATAATCACGCCTATATTCCCCGAAAGGTTAGACAGAGGTGTACTAATGTACACCCACAGTTCGCTGGTATGATTAGGTCCCATATAATAGGGGATATGCTCGATATTCCCATCCAAACTCCGCTGAAAATTACATAGGAAAAATCCAATACCACGTTTTCTCGACTTGGGAATCGAATCCAGGACCCCTAGCATTGAATTCGTTGCTTAGGAACACTAGAACAGACAGACAGAATTACTTTCGCATTTATTCTCGAAGATGTTCAGTGATAAAATATTCAGCAATGCCGAGGTATCATCCCAGATGGACACCAGCAGTGGAATTCTACCCCTATTACAAAACAGGTTATGCTTGTACGATAAATTTACGTAACGTACAGTAAATGCTCAAAAGTCCATAAGCACGCTAAGGATTACATTGCTATGAACAGTACGAGCGAGCTCGATACTGCCAGTGCCGCAATGCGTGTCACTTGTTAACGACAATGATGATGCATGAAAAGAGAAGGTCGTAAGTCAAACTAAACGTCAAGCTATTGCGTTGTGAGATTGCCTATGGACTTTTGGTCGCCACTGTACATTGGTATCCTCTCGAAGGTGCATAGTAACTTCACGCTGGAACAATCACTCACTTTGTATAAAGCACAAGTTCGGTCGAGCATACTGTTCTCACCTTTGGGATAAATCGGCTAAGTACCAGCTCGAGGCGTTGGAATCCGTTGACAAATACGCCAAGAAGTTCATTGGCAACGACTCCCTTGTCTGGGCTAAACTCCAAAGTCTGGAACATCGCCGCAAAGTTGCTAGCTTATCGGTTTTTTATCGGATACATTTCGGAGAGTGTGCATCAGATCTCCACGATCTTATTCCCCCAAGCCGTTTCTGCTATCGGACGATCAGAAGTACGAAAAAGCGGCATCGATTCACGGTGGACATCTCACAAACCCGAACGAAACGCTTTAAGTCCACTTTTATCATGCGTACCTACCGCAGAAATATGGAATGCGCTTCTCGAGTAGGTCTTCCCCGATAGATCTGTTCTGGATGTCTTTAAATCACGAGTAAATCGGTTTCTTCTTTGGGAAAGCGCTCCATCGTAGATCGCAGTATCGCTCAACATCAAGCGAAGTGGCGGTCAAGCGTAAGCCTATCATGATTAAAAAAATGTTACTTTTACAAGCCACGCCGGGTATTTAAGCTAGTGCGTCTACCTTGATCTTGACCCTGTTTTACTTTTTGTCAGCAAACTTGAAACTTGCCAATGAAAAAATAAACTACTATGAGAGGCAGACATGCTTGTATTATGCAAAAACTTTCTTATATTATGTATAGGTAAATGTTTATGTCGTTATGTTTGTAACCTTGATGGTAAGATTTTTTTATACATTGGATAGGCTTGCGTTTGTCAACCATCTCACCTGATGTTAATTGACGTTTTAAATATTTTAGTTATTTATTTGTCCTGGGTTCGAGGCCCAGGTCGAGCAATGTGTTATTGAGTTTTTCTATGAAATTCTCAGTAGCAACTCGAAGTCTGGATTTGTGCCTGGTTAATGGCAATAGGCTCGCCCCCTATTACATGGGACCTAAACCTACCAGGCGAACTGTGGGTGTACATTAGTACGCCTCTGCCTAACCCTTCGGGGAGTACAGGCGTGATGGTATGTTATGTTATAAATATTTTAACTCATGATGGGTAAAGTCGATTCGCCGAACTGTACAGAGTGTAACGTGGTAGAAGACACCTATCATGTCCTTATGGAAAGTGTGCGCTATGAAGGGCTTCGGCAGGAGTTAACTACAGTTATGGAATATGATTTTTATTACAATGTTCGTTCTTGTAACACTATTTTGGTATGCCCTTTTTCAAAAGAAATTAAAATATTCATTAAGTTATACGATGTAGCTTCTAAACGTAGACTGTAAGCTTTTGTGTAGTTATAATGAGGGTGCCATATTCCATTAGAAAAAACCGTCACTAAATAAATAAAGAAAATAATATATTTTAACCCTTTGACCGCTAAGTCGATACAGAAAAAGCGTGCCCTCAGCTCTAAGCTTCCGAATTTCATCTAGAAGTCTGTCACCCAGTGGTGACCGTGGCGTGCTGGCCACATTTTGGTTTGTCGTATATACATGACTTTGGGACACCTATGAGGCGCTCAAAAGGTTATACGTATTGTTTAAAGTACATAGGAAGCTTTTATACACTCTGTTAAAAATACTGTCCGATCCGAAAGGGCCACATTGGTATCCCAATCACATCACCAAATAAAATATGAAACATTAAATATTAATGAAAGTAAACATAATGATGAAGTTTAAAATTCATAATTGTTGTGCCCAAATTGCTGCAATTGCCTCAAATTTTGGCAAATTTTTCTCTAACCTAACGGGGAATAAAGGCGTGATGTTATGTTATATGTGAGTTTGAGCAAGAGCTGATATTTTTTTGAAGCTGCTTGTGTCAGCGACTACTCAGTAAATAGGTCAGATTGTTGCATACGATGTACTTCGCTTTGCATTTACGTCACTCAAGGAATACGCTAGATACTCAGTTAGCACACTAAAGCTTCGAACTTGATTTTAATTTATACATAACATTTTATTATTTATTTATTTATTGTTTTTGTGGGAGAGCCATGCTTCGGCACGAATGGGCCGGCTCGACCGGAGTGATACCACGGCGTCACAGAAAACCCGCGTGAAACAACGCTTACGTTGTGTTTTGCCGAGTGAGTGAGGTTACCGGAGGCCCAATCCACTTTTAAAACGCACTTGTGACTCTGGTGTCGCGGGTGTCCATGGGCAGTGGTAATCGCTTACCATCAAGCGATCCGTCTGCTCGCTTGCCATAAAAAAATATAATAAAGTAAGTTTAAAAAAAAATTGAAAAGCAATTTATTATGGAGCAAATAAAATGTCTTGAGATCGCTATCGGTGTCGCTGTTGGCGTTTAACTTCATATTTATCACTACGGTTATCAATTATCAATTTGCTCGTTGGATCACACGTTACTGTACCAAGACAGGTGATTTTTGTAGTGCAATGTGTCTATTGTATGGTTTTCTGATAATATTGACTCAGTTTCAACTTGTCTAAGCTCCCGGCATTCTAAACCATGCAAAGATTTCCATGTTCATACTCACAGTAGTCAAAACCTGTAAGAATTATTATTGAATTGATCACCATAATAATAGAAGGCATCCTTATTAGGTATTCGAAATTTATTCATGTGACAGTTAGCGGGTTAACGTAACCCATATTTAGTGGTACTGTGATGCAGTGTTAGCCTAGTGGTATGACCGTTGAACTGCCAAGTCAAAGGTCTCGAGTTCGAATCCAAAGCACGCACCTCTGACTTTTCGAAGTGATGTGCGTATTAACAGTTAATTATCACGCGCTTAAACGGTGAAGGAAAATATCGTGAGGAAACCTGCATGCCTGAGAGATTTTCTTGACGGCGTATGAAGTCTGCCAACCCGTAGTAGGCCAGCGTGGTGGACTATAGCCTAATTAATCCCTCTCATTCTGAGAGGAGACCCGTGCCCAGCAGTGGGACAGTATAATGGGTGGATTATGTATACAGGTGATGTATATTGTACAGCTGTGACGGTAGTTGAAGGGTTGGGTAGAAGTCATCATCATTCTTTTACATAATCATATATATATATTCCCTAGCGGGACCGGCAAACGTTGTTTTGCCCTGTATTATCATCTCCTTGCCCGTGTCCCAATTTATTTGTGGCCGGCGCAGCATGTCCTTTTCTTCCAATCACCCGATCAGCCGTCATCTCAATCATTCACTCCCTTCCACTTCCCATGCCCTGTATATAAAAAAAAAAATATCGTAGAACTCGATTGCGGCAATCTACCTACCGGCTCAAATTGTGAATCTAAACCATCCAGAGACCAATTTAAACATACACAAAAAAAATCAAAATCCCACCAGCAGCTTATCGAGTTATAAGTGTTGTAGCTAATCCAACTTTGTTTTTTAAATATAGATTATATTGTCCCACTCCTGAGCACGGGTTTCCTCTGAGAATGAGAGGGATTAGCCTATAATCCATCACGCTAGCCTAATGCGGGTTGGCAAACTTCACACTCCGTTGAGAAAATCTCTCAGGTATGCAGGTTTCCTCACGATGTTTTCATTCACTGTTTAAGCGAGTCATAATACGCTCACCATGACTTCGAAATGTCATTATGAGTATGGTGAGCTTTGAATTATTTTTGTCTATCTTCATTCACGCGATCTTTTTTTTTTGGAGTAGAGGGACAAACGAGCAGACGGATCGCCTGATGGTAAGCGATTACCGCCAGCCGGCCGCCGGTAACCTCACTCACTCGGCGAAACACAACGTAAGCGTTGTTTCACGCCGGTTTTCTGTGAGGCCGAGGTATTACTCCGGTCGAGCCGGCACATTCGTGCCGAAGCATGGCTCTCCCACGTTACGTTATTGGTAATTATAACAGCACGGTTCATTAATACTTCGCTCGTGATGTTCCAATTGCTCTGTAATTGTCCACGTGTATCATTTGTCTGTGATACAAGTAGTTAGACACAGACCCGATGACATGCCAGTTTAGGACGACCTGGCGGGTGTTTTGCCTGGCGGGCCACGGCCCGACGGTTGATGTCGGGCGGTTGTATATATGCAGGTTGCGTTGCAAACTTCACTTGCGCGATTCAGGACTTGTGCGTCTAGTTTTGTATGTAACGCGGTGCATGTCGCTACAAATCCAAACTCCGAGCTGCTACTGAGAATTTTATAGATAAACCCAATAACATTATAAAGTTATTTTAGGGAAGGAAAAATTCAATCGCGGGCAGGATTCGAACCTGTGTCTTCTGGTTAGATACACCAGACGCTCTGACCGCTAAGCCACCGCGAAAGTCACAAGGTGACGTTGGCGACATCTATTGAAAAGCAAGTTACCTTGCTTCTCAACCGATATGACTTACTTTACAGTCAGTTCGATATCGTACGATGCCACCTTACCTTTTAACTATCTTTTTGGTATTTTTTTGCATATTCCAAGCTATGGAAAATGTGAAATGTAAAAAAAAATAATCATAGCAAGGAAAATGCGAAAAAAACACAAAAAGATACCAATAATATTTTTCCTCGAATCGCAAACTTTTTATTATAGCAATCACGCTTACGACCATAAAACCAACAAGGGTATTAAAAAGTTAATAATTCAAAAAAGAAATTAAGTAAGTACCCAACCTTCAATCCCAAGGTGCATTTGTTTTTGTAAAATATTCGAGTAACGGTAAGCAGTAGCCCAGGTGGCAAGCAGCATGTCGAAACGCTTGAAACAACGTGATGCGTGTCGCAACGTGGTTATTTCATGGTCTTACACAGTTTTATCAATCAGAATTTTATAAGAGCAAGGATTTCAATCAGAATTTTATAATTTTACGGGCATTTCATCTTGTTGGCAATTTTTTTTTATTCGTGGTAGGCTTACCCTTGCCCCCAGTTCGCCTGATGTGAAGCGATAATGTAATGGAGTGTCCTTGCCTAGAATAAACCGATTCACTCGTGATTTAAAGACAGCCAGATTATATCTATCGGGGAAGACCCATTTGGGAAGTGCATTCCACATTTCAGCGGTACGCATGATAAAAGTGGACTTACAGCGTTTCGTTCGGGTTTGAGTCTCTAAATGATAGTGTAAACCGTATCAAAATTCGGTTAGTGACAGACAGACCGATAAACAGTGATTTTGCTTTTAATAGGTATGGTATTATGCGAGGCCCGGTATGTTCTATGTTCATAAATTGTACACTACAACCTTCCTAAATAATCCCTCTTTCCATTGGTAAAACCCATATCAAAATGTGTATAGTAATTTCTGAGATTAGCTCGAACAAACACAAACTCAGAGCGATATGTAGGTAATTTAATTTAAGCATGATGATAAATTTTCTATATGTACTGTCTCATAAAATCAAGGGACTCAAGATTAATCTATAGATTACGATTTTTCGTTCCTGCCTGTAGTACTTATGCCTGTTGGTCATCCTCAAAGTCAAAGTCAAAGTCAAAATGTTTTATTTCAATTAGACCACTAAATAGGTACTTTTGAAAAGTCAAAACTAATTGCACGGTCCATCTCATAAAACATGCATATATCTGTGGTGAAGTAGAAAAACGGTTGAGTCTGACAGATTTTTAACCAATACGTTTACGTTACGATATCTAATACGATGAAAAAGTCAAACGCAACATACACCGCAGTTTCGTCAGACAAAACGCAGAGCGTCATGCGACTAATAAAGTCGACATGGTCGTAATGTCAGAAGTCAATTGCCAGTGCATTTTAGACTGCATGGCGGCTGCAATCGAAATGAGTTGCTCTTATGCAATCAAGATCTGGACTTTGTATCTTTGTTAGGCGTTTTACATGGGTGCGATTAATCGTGCGATTTTTTTGTCGCAAAATGTTTTTTCAAAATGTCAGAGTTGCGTGCCATGACTGAGCTCGGCAGATTAGCATTCCTAATAAGCACTGAACTTATTATCGTATAATAATGTATGTTGAACCGATTTTCTATTATTTCTGTTTGGCTATGGTTTTTTTTTACTTCCTACTAAATCAACCTTTCTCTAGAGATTTGAACGTGTTTTATACGTAACGTAGTCAGAAATAATAGTAATAATCAAATGTACCTATGTATTATTGCCAGTACAAGGAGATGCAATTAGCACAGGATATCTTATTTTAAATGCCATTTGTAGTACCAGAAAAAAACCAATATTGTCTGTAGCTAATTATTCCTTATAAAAAAATCGTGTGTGTGTAGACGGCCTAAGAAGCTCGCCCAGCAACAAGGAGACGCCATGCAACGCTCACGAGACTCAACTGGCAGGACACGGCTTATATAATAACGTTTATATACTAGAATGTTATATGACGCACTTTAATTAACAACTAAGCGCGACTGCTACGCTAGAGGTCCGATTTCGATTCCCAGGTTGAGCTTGTTATTGAATTGGATTTTCTATGAATTTTTCAGGAGCAGCTCGGATTAGGGATTTGTGCCTGTTTAATAGCAATAATGGCAATGGAGGAGCTGCAAAAAATGCTGGACAGCAAAACTAGTCATGTTCAATGACCACATTGATTTTTTTTTATTGTGATAGGAGGGCAAATTTGCAGACAGATCGCCTGATGGTAAGCGATTACCGCTGCCCATGGACACCCGCAACACCATAGGAGTCACAAGTGCGTTGCCGACCTTTTAAAAGGGGACTGGGCGTCCGGTAACCTCACTCACTTGGTGAAACACAACGTAAGCGTTGTTTGACGCCGGTTTTCTGTGAGGCCGTGGTATCACTCCGGTCGAGCCGGCCCATTCGTGCTGAAGCATGGCTCTCCCACGAAAAAATCTGATCTAATCTGAGACCTCTTGCTGTAAACGGTCATCTTCTTGAAGTTGTTTCAGAATACACATATCTCGGGCAGATTTTGCAGTTGGGTACACACAACTTTGAGAAGGCCAAGAGATGTATCCAGTTGGGCTGGGTAGGATTTGGAAAACTGCGCCAAGTCTTCTCATCCCCCGCAGTTTGCATCACCGCAAGTTTGAAAACGAAACTTCAATCAGTGCGTCCTACCCGTGATGACCTACGGTGCTGAGACGTGAACACTCACAGTGCGGCTAGTCCACCAATTTAAAGTCGGTCAGCGTGTTATGCTCGGAGTCTCTGGGAAGGGTAAAATCCGCAACGATATCTGACAAAGTTACCGAAAATTTCATAGTTCTAGGTCAACGAAAAATCCCTGTAAATTTTGATTCCCTTGACTGTCGAAATATACTTTTTTTGCGGCGAAACGGTCGTAGTTACCTTTTTTTACGTTAACTTAGAAGTTTGATTTCTTCACAGCTTCAAGGGACTGAAGACCTGAGTATATGGTTTTAATTTCAACTCAATACCTCCACCCGTTTCCGAGTTAAAGGGGATAGATAGACGGACGGACAACACAGTGATCCTATAAGGGTTCCGTTTTTTCCTTTCGAGGTACGGAACCCTAAAAATGACGTTAAAAACGTACTACCTATTAGTCTATTTCGAATAAATGATTTTGATTTTGAATGTAATTAATAAACTCATTGAATACATAACAAGTCAAAATAAACGACAGTTAATAGAGAGATCAAACCGGTCACATACTATCAGGAGTCGATAAACTCTAAAACATTGATTGAATTAATCATGGACTCCCGCGCATCGATTTGATTACGATTACATTTGTGTGCGTCACCGTGACGCTCGATTCGTCCTCGACACACATAGGAAACGTGCGTCTTTTCAAATTCCTTGGCGTTTAATGTTTTATGAATACGTCTTTCAAATTTCTGAACGAGAATTCGATCCCGTTCAGTTGTAAAATGGTAATGGACACTTCACCAGTTATGCAGTTCGGGTAATATTCTTCTCTGAAATTTCGCCCTTTCCGAACGCATCAAGCTATTGCTTTCTAGTACCTATAAGCTGATCTCTCATAGTACGTAAAGTCTATACAATGTAAGGTCAGTAGGACGATATATTTATATAATATATGGAGCTGTATGTACCTACTTGTACAGTCGCATAATAAACGATATAGAAAGTTGTAAGGAAAATAATCACGAATGCAAAACATTTATCATTTCAATTTCATTTCGTTTCATTTCATTTCGTTTCATTTCATTTCATTCAATTTCATTTCAGTTCATATCAGCCAAAAGAAGTCCACTGCCGAACAAAGGCCTTCCCTGAAGACTTCCACAAAAACCGGTTGCTTCCAACGACTCCCGCGACCTTCATCAGGTCGTCCATCCATGTTAGAGCTCGTCCCACACTGCGTTTTCCATTACGGTGGTCTCCAGTCGAGAACCTTTCTGCCCCAGATCAGTTTTACGAGCTATTTGCCCCGCCAACTGCCACTTAAGCTTGCTAATCCTTTGAGCTATGACGGCAAATTTGATTCTTCTACGGATCTCATTTCTGATTCGGTCACAATTCGCGTAAAGAAATACCAAGCATAGCTCGCTCCATAGCTTGCTGAGTGACCTTGACTACTGCACAAATTCGTTTTAATCGCCTACATCTTCAATCGATTGACTCGACACCATCGATTCGTCGACTCGACACCATCGATTCGTCGACTCGACACCATCGATTCGTCGACTCGACACCATCGATTCGTCGACTCGACACCATCGATTCGTCGACTCGACAGCATCGATTCGTCGACTCGACACCATCAATTCGACGACTCGACACAATCGATTCGACGTACCAAACCCGCTGCTACTGCTACAACTGCTAATCGCTTAGTATATTCTAAGCGATTAGCAGTCACACCTATTATTAAAAGGCGTGGCTTTATCGTGAGAATCACATGGCAGTATAAAACATAATTACGACGGTGATAATACAAAGAACATTATCTTTACACTAATCTTGTAAATAATGACTTATTTATCTTTGTTTTATCTTTTAAGATATGGCAAACATTGCGCATTAAGATAAACTTTGTGAATATTTTATCCTGAGGACTATAAGCTTCATTATATAATATATATTATATATATATTATATATATATATAATATATATTATCGACGCATTTACTGTCCTGCTGCTTGGTCTAGGAATCGAATCAGAATCTCTAACTTAGCGCCTACGATCAATAGAATAATGAGGCAGTTGTGCAAAAAATTAGTCTTATTCTTTATTATCCGACTGCGCCAGAAGGAGGGTTATTGTAATAAGATGATAAACAATCTGATTGGCGAAATCCTTCAAAAAGGTCAGGTGCGTAGCACTCGCAACCGGCGTGTATGTATGAGAAGATGTATGAATGTGGAAGAAGCAAAAGAAGTATGCAAGAATCGTAGCAAGTGGCAGTCTATAGTTTCTGCCTACCCCTGTGGGAGAAAGGCGTGAGTGTATGTATGTATGTATGTATGATAAACAAGAATACGGGCTGCCTGATAGTAAGCGGCAACCGCAGCCTATAGACGCGAGCAACATCAGTGGTATCATTCGCGCATTATCATCTCTTGACACCTCAATTGTTAAGTCTCATTTGCCCAGTAATATCACTGGCTAACACTAACACATTACCTATTGCTTAGCAGCAGAATTTTTTGCATTGCGGTAGTACCACCTCAGACGAACTTAGCAGCTCAGAGTTCTACCACACTCAAGAACTTCAACATTCAAGAACTTGTAAATGTTATTTTACTAGTTCTTGAGGTGGTATTTAAGTATATTATAAAATAACACGCAATTAATCAAGAAACATTTAATCTTGTCTACAATTACAAGCCTATTATCATAATTATAGATAAATCTTAAATCCAGACGCGGAAGGATTAATACATCAATGTGATGATAAAGTTTATCTCAATGGTTACAGTTTTATAACTTGGCTGTTCATGAACTTTGACCCTTATTACTAATAGCACAAAGTCTTAAATAAGAGGGTAGTCTTTTTAGAAGATACAATGCTCCCCTCCATGTGGTAGTGGTGGGTACCGATGTACTGTGCCCATGTGGTTTTAGTGGTTAAGATTACAATACTTCCAGTCTTATCCCCGAAGACCGGTCGCCTTTTCAAATTTTCCCCCCTTAAGAGTCCGGCGGACCGAATTTCTCTTATAAACGTAATACCGAAATAAATCGTAACTCCAACACACTATAATCAAATTCTGTTATTATTCGAAGCCCGATACCGTTAATCTAGATTCCTACTCTACCATTTCGTCCAAAATACTTCACTGAAAATAAATGTAAGCGAATGCCATTTTTGATAAAATTACCAAGTTTGGAACGATTTCGGACGTTTCCAGTGAAGAAGACGAAATAGTACTGTAGGAACCTAAATTAACGGTATCCAAATCCGAATAATGACATAATTTTATAAAATACTAGCTTTTGCCAGCGACTTCGTCCGCGTGGAATAGTTACTTTGTTCCCTAGTTCTTCGCCCGCGGTTTCACCTGAGTTGCCCCGTTCCTAAGGGTTTTAGCGTGATGTTTTATAGCTTGAAACATTTCTCATGAATCTCACATTTTCCCAACATTTCCCTTCACTGCTCTGCTCCTATTGATCGTAGCGATGAAAAGTATACTATAACCTGCCCAGGAGTATGAAGAACAATTGTACCAAGTTTCGTTGAAATCCGTCGAGTGGTTTTTGTTTCTATAACGAACATACAGACAGACAGACAAAAATTTTACTGATTGCATTTTTGGCGTCAGTTTCGATCACTAATCACCCGCTGATAGTTATTTTGGAAATATATTTAATGTACAGAATTGACCTCTCTACAGATTTATTATAAGTATAGATAAAAATGGCTGGATTATGATTTATCTCGGTATTACAAGAAGCTCAAGCTCCGCTGTACCCTTAAACAAAAAAGGTAGGTTCTCACTAGAATAGTGTTACGCAGATTTAACAGGCCAATCTAATAAATAACCTTGTCCCATAAAACTCTCATTATCTTCAATAATGTCTTAACAGATAATAAAATGATTTAACTACATCGTAACATAATGCCGCCGTAACGTAACGTTAGCGTAACCGTTATAGTTACAGTCGGAGAGAACCGAAACGCACTGGTTATTATCTCGACAGGTCATGTCACCCGGTCGCAACCAATTTGTGTAGTTGTTAGGTTTAGCGTCCAGTGTAGCGCGATGCTGAAGATATATGAGGCAATAAGAAAATTCTTGCTTTTATATTAGTTTCAGATTTTTAACAAACCCCACTCACTATTTCAAATAGGACTTCTTGGTCACAGACTTGTTGGAGATGCCGAAAACCCGAACGAAAAGCTTTAAGCACTTATGAAACGTTAATTTATTTCGGTACACGGTGCCAAAAAGTTGATCCTATGGAGAAGTAAGGAATACTTCTCCGTTGCTTTAATATTTTTTTATACCACTAAGGTGGCGAACAAGCATACGGCTCGCCTGATGGTAATCGATTACCGTAGCCTATAGACGCTTGTAACACCAAGGGTTATCACTCGCGCGTTGCCGACCCTTTAAGGAGGAATAGTTAGGCTGGCAGCATAGGAGACATGCTGCCATGCATGACAAGGGCGGTACCAAAACACCACCGGTCCCCAACACAACGCTTCCTCGCCGAACTCTGGCGACCTTGCTGAGCATAGTAACGCATAATCTTACGTTAGGAACATAACATAGCATGGAACTATGTTATTTAGCTAAGATTTTCTGTAAGGTGGAGGTACTTCCCCAGTCGAGCAGCACCAATTGTGAGTAAATTCATAATATTATATTCTAGATTTTGTGTTAAGTATTGTTAGGAGTCATAGAACAAACTTAAAAACGATTGTTTATTATTACTGGTATGAAATAACCCTTTTTCAAAATACACTTTGTAAAAGTTGCCCTGGCTACAAGCTGGGTCTTGGCTGTCTTTAAACGACGTGGAGCTTTGTTTTCTTATGACTGAGGTTTTTTGTAACTGTGCAGGCAAGACGAAGCGTATAGTTGGAGGTTCACTTTACGTGAAGTTACTCTGTACTCTAGATTATTTAAGAACAAGGAATTGCCACTATAATTTCTCGTATAAATTCAATGTATTTATAAACACAGCTCTAGATTTTTTAGGAAAAACTTTGCAAGAGCATGTGGCATCTGAACTCCGTTTTAAATTCCATAGCTTTGTAAAAAAATCTAGCGTCGTATCTCACATCGCAACTAGTGTAGCGTGTACTTAATCGGTGACACATTGCTGTAATAAATTAACTCCTTAGCAACAATGGCGTGTTATATGCCTAGTTATAACAGCTCAGCTTCAAACTGTCAATTTAATTTCATTATGGTCTTGGAACTGCCTCATTGGTCAAGCAGCAACCGTGCATCATATTCAAAATAGTTTATTTCTTAGGCTTCAATCAGGTCTGATTACCAGGTAGTGTTATTTTCTATCAAATTCTCAAATACAGAGTTTGTTATGCCTGACTAGTAGTCATAGTTATAAAATGGGAGTTTGCAAGGTAAATAGAATGCTTCCGGAAAGGTGGGTCAAGATTGCCACAGAGCGGTTCTAGATAGTCGTCGACGCCGGAGCAGTCAATGGAAGCGCTGTCGAGATACTGACTGGCTGGACGGACAAAACGATAAAGAGGAAGATGTAGACAGTTATGGGGAATATCTTTACTCAGCTACCAACTTTTTTTAAAGCTTAAAATTAGTTGTTAAACCTTCGTGCTAAGCCAAATGCTTGAGTTCATGTCGGTAGTGCAATGGGTGGGTTTTAAACCGACAACCATCGCAATTCCGAAGCCCTAGCCATCAGGCTACCATCGCTTTGGGACGGTATTGGTTAAAAAAATGGCAATAGACTCGCCCTTACATGGGATCTAAAACATCACATCACTGGCTATCGGAAATAACCTTCAATTCAGAGAAAGTAGCATAAGTTCATAAAGTGAAGGTTTTGAGCAAGGTGAACTGTAATAAGGAAATTATAGTTTATCTTGTTAACACATTATAAAACACAGTTAATAGTTTATAATATTATGAGAGAAATGTATTTACTGGGAAAATGAGACTTGAAGAGTCCGGCGGACCGAATTTTCCATACAAACGTAATACCAAAATTAATCGTAATTCAAAAACAATTTAATCAAAATCTAGGTTCCTACTCTACCATTTCGTCCAAAATACTTCACTGGAAATAAATGTAAGCGAATGCAATTCTTGATAACTTCCCAAGTATGAAACGAATTTCCGGCTGTTTATTTTCAGTGAAGTAGTACTAGACGAATTGGTACGGTTGGAACCTAGATTAACGGTATTCAAATTCGAATAATGATACAATTTGATAAAATTGTGTTTGGATTATGATTTATTTTGGTACTAGCTTTTTGCCCGCGACTTCGTCCGCGTGGAATAGTTACTTTGTTCCATATGAACTTTCATCCCCTATTTTATCCCCTTGGGGGTAGAATTTATCAAAATCCTTTCTTAGCGGATGCCTACGTCATAACATCTACCTGCATGCCAAATTTCAGCCCAATCCCTCCAGTGGTTTGGGCTGTGCGTTGATTGATCACTTTCTCAGTCAGTCAGTCAGTCACCTTTGAGTTTGATATATATTTAGATTAGGTTTTTGTGGGCAATTCAAGCTCCGCCGGACCCAACCCAACTGAGGTCTCAAGAAGACAACGCGCGAGTGATACTACTGTTTACTGTTTGTCATCTAAAAACAAGAAAAAAAAGTATTTTTCCTATAACTCCTTCAGGAAATTGCCTCATTACTACTGAGCACGACAACTACGCTAGATGTCCCAGGTTCGATGCCCAGGTCGAGCTGTTATTGGGTTTTTCTGTGAAATTCTCAGTAGCAAATCGGAGTTTGGAATTTGTGTCCGGAAAGTGGCAATAGGTTCACCCCCTATTACATGGGACTTAAACATACCGGTGAAATGTGGGTGTACATTAGTACGCCTCTGCCTAACCCTTCGGGGAATACAACTGTGATGTTTTTTTTATTTTTTTTAGGTGGATCGCCTGATGGTAAGCTATTACCGCCGCCCACGGACACCCGCAACACCATAGGAGTCACAAGTGCATTGCCGACCTTTTAAAAGGGGATTGGTAACCTCATTCACTTGGCGGAACACAACGTGAGCGTTGTTTAACGCCGGTTTGCTGTGAGTGAGAGACTCCAATCGAGCCGGCCCATTCGTGCCGAAGCATGGCTCTCCCACGTAAAAATATTGATGGTATGTTATTCCAGGAAATTGAAGCTTATCAAAAAGTTTTTATTCAATTGTACGATATTGCTAATATAATCACTATAACGGTACCTGTATAAAGGTATGTAGACATTGAAATTTCTTCCCCATCCGGTGCCTACTAACCTTGGGTGCGGCCCTATAGTCAGCGATTGTGAGTTTCGTGCGATTGATTGGTCGCGAGTTTGATTCCCCCACGGAAAAATATGTCCTAGGTTGTGTTTCGCGTCTCGCTGTGTTTGTAAATGAGAATTTGGGTTTGTTAAACGCACAATGTTTTTTTTAAATGTGGGTACTAACTTTAAATATTTTTCCATAATTAATCTATCAAGTCTAGTGGTCCCAAGCGCAACTGGTCCACTAGAGGTCCTGAATTCAATTCCAGTACAGTGTTATTGGGTATTTCTATGAAATTCTCAATAGCAGCTTTTTCTCGGTTAATAGTACCTATGCTTAGCATACTGGGGCAGTGTGGGTGTACATTAGTTAAGTACACCTCGGCCTAATCCTTTGGGGAATACAGGCGTGATGGAATGTTAATAACCTTAACTTCTAATAACCGCCAGTCCACTCCGTCAATATCAAGGAATTAAATTGATTCAAACCGATTTTTCCGGTATCAACCATATTTTAAACAATGTTGCCTTTGATTTGTTCGGATCTTTTGATGTAACTACCGACTTCCGAAACTGTTTCGCACATAACATTATTTTGTATATTTTTGTAGGCGGTTTTACTTTCTTAAAAGCTATTTTATTTCAACATTTTTAGTAGCGAGTAAAATTTTACGTATACGAGTACTTAGATGAGGTTATCATTTACTCGGTCGTTACGTGTTATTATCATTTTGTTCTAAATTTTGTGATCAGATCATGACCAAATTTTTATGGGACCACCTCTGAAGTTATGACCTACCGATCAAAAAAAGAGTCATCAAAATCGGTATAATAATAATTGACGGAATGATCGCGTAACAAACATGCAGACGAGAACCGAGAACCTTCTTGAAGTCAGTTAAAAATCACATTTCATTCGAATCGGGGATGTTTTCAACCCATGTGTTGTCTGATCGATTGAATTAACCATTGCAATCTCGCCCTTAGTGGCCGCACAAAGTACGAGCGACTTGACATTTTTATTGTCACACTCAATTGAGTATTAGCTATGTGTGTCAAGTAGCGATATTTTATCGCATACCACGTGCTTTTAAATCGATTTAATAAAGTGTCCATGGATGGACGGAAATCAGACGATTCCTTTAAAGTGTTATATGGGCTTGATATATTCTACCTACGCCTACTATGGATAAGAGCTTATGAAAAAATTTTACCTAATAATAATTTACTTATTGAAAAGCCAAAAACACATACAATAAGATAAATAATATACTTACCTACACTTATTCATATACAAGGCTAAAACAGAAATTTCAAACATGAATTGACCTGACTCCTAAACTAGGATCCTCCTCCTAGGAACTCCTATCTGGACGTCCTTGGGACACTAACAAGAGGACTATCATAGTTTAAAATTTAGTAATGTATCTATATGTTTATTTTTCTTTCTTTCTTTATTCTATCTTAAGAGTCAGTGTTACTCTGTGTCAAAATGGTGTCAACAATACGACACGGTGTGTGTGTGTGCGTGTGTGTGTGTGTGTGTGTGTGTGTGTGTGTGTGTGTGCGTGTGGGTCTATGTAAAAGTATGTGTGGGAGTTTGGCTCTATGACCTTGTTAATGAAAACAAGGGAGGTGGGTGAGGCTGAGGCTATTTGCAGGAGTATGTCCATTGTCCATATTTTATAGTTCCGCTGATGGTAGGGTGTTTTTGCCTCACCAAAAATATCAATATCAATAAAAAATATCCAAAGGTCAAAATCACTTACAGATGGGCACTGCAAACACTAAAAACAGTTGTAACGGACTTGGCTCCTTTTTTACATTAAACGGTTTTGCCAGGTTCTAGTTTTCACGTTTTATGGGAGTCTAGCTAGTGACTCAACCCGCGTGACATTTGTTTACCTCTCCTGATGTGCCTGCGCAGTATCTTTTAGACCACCTTGTTCCCACAGTCATCCTGACCCAAACGGTCCATTGTCCAGCTTCCGTATGACGCATACATCGACCGAAGGAATGCTAGAACGTAGTGGCGTGTACCAAATTATTTAACCCGTTCAATGCTCGGTAAAATTCGGTGACCAAGCAGGCAAAACTTCGGGCCAACGACAAAAAATTTTTTTTAATGTCTTTGAATTCGTCTTAATCTATATTAAAGCCGAATCCAGTATATGGTGTTACAGAAAATCCAATAAAGTTAACTCTGGACGAATGAACATTGTATGGTCTGTGAATTTCTTCTTTTTTTATTGGTTAAGTCTGCAAACGACCTGACAAGCCACCTGGTGGTACGTAATTATTGTCGCCAAAGACACCTGCAACACCAGAGAAGAGAATGCGATGCTGAACCTTAAAAGACCCTACGGACTGCAGACTGCCAGAATCGGAACAGGCTCTTATGCGCAAAAGTAGACGACAGACTCCGACGTAAGGGTGGTCGCCAGGCAGTCAGACACAAGAAGTCCTACCACCGAGCAAGTCAGATGTTTTCTCGGCTCTTACGAGATGCCTATCTTAATAGCAGTGAGGAACTGTATTCTAACCCGTTCCTACACAGGGAATAGTGAGGTTTTCAATGCGGAAAATCTTCTTAAATGTCAAGGTCTTGGTCAAATAGACCTAGTAGGCACAGTAGCATGGTTAATATAAAGATTGGGGCTTCCTTCCGTGAACTGCGCAATACGTTTCTACTTCAATCGTAATAGAATATCTAAAAAATGAAAATCTATATAATATGAGGCAAGGTTTATGAGAAGACTAGCTTCTGACCGCGACTTTGTCTGCGTGGAGTCACAATTGGGTCGGACCTGGATAAAAAGAGAGAGAGATCATACAAATATTTGCTCCGTGTGGGGATCGAACCCACAACACGTGGCGCAGAAGCCGATCGCTCAACCGCTACGCCAATCTTGTCGTCAAATATAAATATATACGTAGTAATAGTTACGCAGAGGTGTACTGCTGTACACCCACAGTTTATCGGTATGATGAAGTCCCAAGTAGGTAATAGGGAGCGAAAATATTGCCATTAACCGGGCACAAATCCAAGCTTCGAGCTGTTGTCATAGAATAACCCAAGAACTCATCCTGGGAATCGAACCCAGAAGCTCTTGCTAAGCAGTAGTGTTTACGACCACTAGACCTCGGAGGATAAACTATTAATTGTTAGAAAATATTTTGCCTTCCGTCCGCATTCCAATTCCATTCCAATTTTACATAAATCGATTTAACTCCGAATACGATTCTCGGTATATCGTATAATTGCCGTAAACGATTAAAATTAATAATTTTATCACAACACTAACGGTTTTTCTCGCCGATTTTTTACCATTTTATAACGTTTATAAAATTCCATTCGACGTGTGTGAGGAAAATATGTTTTGAAACATCCGTGATCTTGGTATTTAGATGTTTGATTTTTGTAACATAATATACAATCATAGACATTCCGTAAAGGCTATGACTGAGGGGTACTAATGTACATTAGTTTGCCGATATATTTAAGTTCGGTGTACCTAATAGGGGGGGGGGGGCGAGCTTATTGCTATTAACTGAGCACGAATCCAAACTCCTTGTTGCTATTGAGAATTTCCTACAAATACTCAATAACACTACTCGACCTGAGATTCGAACCCAGGACCTCTAGCGTAGCTGTCGCGCCCAGGACCAATAGGCTAGACCTAGATTCTTACTAATATTATAAACGTGAAAGTTTGTGAGTATGGATGTATGGATGTTTGTTACTCTTTCATGGCAGAACGGCTGAACGGACCTGAATAAAATATAGCACACAGATAGATTATAGCCTGGAATAACACATAGGCATGCTATTTATACAGGTCGGACCCAATCCTGAAATCCACGCAGACAAAGTTGCAGCTTCTGCAACTTTGTAGTTATTAAATCAAAAGTTGGTTTTATTTTAATCCTATATAGTCTTTACGTAAGTGTCAGAAATCAATGTGTTGAGGTCAGCATCCCATCAAGATCCATCTTCCTGATACAGCTGAATATTAGTAATTTACTGGTTTCTGACACTTACGCGAATATTAGAAACTGAAATAAAACTACTTTTTACGGATTTTATCACGTTGTATTGATATTATTTAATTCCCGACATTTCGGATCCTTTACACACATAACTACAAGACCGAAGGATACGGTGAGCTTGTTCCGCGTGAATGGGATCGCCAATAATTAACAAAAATGTAAGGTAGCTGTTAGTAATTGTAACATTAAGACGTCCAACAACTTAGTCTACCCGTGACCATGTATGCTGTAAAGGATCCGATACGTCGGGAATCAAATAATATCAATACAACGCGATAAAATCCGTAAAAAGTAGTTTTATTTCAATGTCTAATATTCGCGTAAGTGTCAGAAACCAGTAAATTACTAATATTCAGCTGTATCAGGAAGATGGATCTTGATGGGATGCTAATTAACTGTCTTATTAGTCTAGTGGTCATAAGATCAACAGCTATGCTAATTCGATTCCCAAGTCAAAATGTTATTAAGTTCCTAATCTACCATTTCGTCCAAAATACTTCACTGGGAATAAATGCAAGCGAATGCAATAGTTGATAAGTTTACCATGTTTGGAATGATTTTCCGGTCGTTTATTTCCACTTAAGTTGTATTAGATGAAATGGTCCTGTAGAAACCTCGAATAATAATACGATTTGATAAAATATTGTTTGGATTAACTTAATACGTTTTTGTGGGCAATTCCGGCTCCGCCGGACCCTTAAGCTTTTGTTGCTAGCTGTACCTACTCATCCAGTCGTGACAAAAACTGTCATAGTTTAAAGCTTACTGTTTGATTAGCTATTAAGATATATTTTATCCGTGTTTCGGTTTTAAAGTTTTATAAAATAGATGTAAATTAGTCTCTACCAATACTAAGTAGGTAGTTACTTCTTGTTTATCCATTTAAAAAAGGCGATATTTATATTATTTATTTATTTATTTATACATTAAATAGAACGGCCGAAGCCAATTACTCTATTTAATAAATAGAAGTTTATAATAATCACAATTAGTATAATTGACAATATTGTACAACACTCTCATGCATTCTCACAAAACTTCAAACATTTTAACAATAGCTACTTCCATTCATCCTCAAACAAATCAAAATCTGGACTTGAGCCCAAGAGAGCATTAAGATCCCTCAGTGATCTCGGTAGAGGGGAGATGGACCGTGCCACGATACGGCACGATGGAACCGCCAGCAATCTGTGCCTTCTACCACGACTTGTAGTTATTTGGTTGACTTCTAGTTATTTGGCACGAAAAATCTACAGACTTCATCGTGGAGATCCGGTGCATAAATCCTTCCCATTAGAATTTCAATTTCAATCAAACGACAGTCTGACATAAGTTATAGAAAATAAACTTTAAAAACTGGCCCAAAATAAGTGTTTACTAGAATTGTATGTTGTTACATACCATTAGGCAGATTGATTTTAAAAAACAATCAAGTCAACATTAGTTTTCTTTTTTAATTATTATTGGGTTGAATGGCCTAAGTCCAATGGTCCTCAGGCCAAAGGACTCCACAGTCAAAATCATTTTTTTAAGATTTACTATTAGGGACTACTTTTTGGACGTCATTTTTACATTAAATACGTCCAGCAGTTCAATTGCATCAGTTTGTGTTGGCCTTTAAATAATAATAAAAAAAAACTAGATATATATATTTTTTAATAACTATTTATATGTATTCATTTATTATTTATTTATTTTATTATTTTTCTATTTATATGTACAATGTGTTAAGAAAACCCTGTCTGACCCGTGAAGATATTGTTAGGTATCGACATCCGATGCTATTTATATAAATATAATTATCACTTTACAAGTAAAAAATCCCGAAAAAAAATATTATAAAACGAGGAAACTGATATGGCAATATTTACGGTGCAACAAAACCGTCCCTGAATGCCAAACATATTAAAACTATGATGGTTTTATGTAATTTCAAAAAATTTGCTATATTTTGACGTAATTACGAGAATTTGGTTACGACAATCGTGAATATTTAATGTTTCTTATTATATTTGGTGATGCAATTGGAATACCTATATGCCCCTTTCGGATCGGACTGGGTTTTTATAGTGTATAATTTTCTATTTGTGATTTTTTTGCATTTTCTATGCTAAGATTATAAAGTTATTTTTAGTAAAGGAAAAATTCAATCGCGGGCCGGATTCGAACCTGCGTCTCCTGGTTGGATACACCAGACGCTCTGACCTCTAAGCCACCGCGAACCCCACCCGCCTGATTGAAATTTTGCCTTTCACATTCTGAATTTACGTCATGAGGTGACGTTGGCGACATCTATGCAAAGCAAGTTATAGTGTATAATTTTATTTAAAAAAACGATAATTTTATCTTTAAGTAAGTAATATTATTTTTTGGAAATTCAAGTTGTGCCTTTGCCTCAACACTTATAGCAATATGTATCATTTAGTAGCGTTACTTTCATCTCTGTCGATCACCGAATCTATTTCAGCCTTGAACTGCTTAATTGACGCGGTCATTGACCCGCGGCCCCCGAATGCATTTGACCTTGAAGATATGCTCCAATGGAACGATTTAACCGTCGATTTACGCTATGAATGGCCGAAGGAATTAACCTACATTGCAAGCTAGAAAAAATATAGATAGACACAACTAGTTAGACCTTTAGACTGTGAAAATAAAATAACTGTGAGCATCTGAGGTTAGCCGATCGGAACGCACGCGCAGGTAAAGTCAAAGTCAAAATAAAAATCCAATTAGACCACTAAAACACGTACTTTTGAAACGGCAAAACAATTTTTTTTATACCTCTAAGGTGACAAACAATCATAGTTGCACGGTTCCAAAAAAGTGGAGCATATGTAGAAGTCTTTAAAAATGTATGATTACTTTACAACTTTGTTCCAAATAGTTGCTGAGAAACTATGCAGTTTGATGTGTAAGATTTATTCATTACTCTTATACAAAAAAAAATAATGATTGCCACAGCAAGTAAGAGCCGACCAGCCCCGACCGACAGCACCCGTTCACGAGCATGTCGTGCGTATCAGCAAGGTTCGACTCAAGCATATTGTAGGGAATAAAACAACCCGACACACAACGCCACCATACGCAGGACATTTAAGTGAGCATGACAAGCTCAGACCACGGACACAACAATTTTACAGATAATCAATCATTTATTTAAGTGGTTTATTGCAAAAATATCGAAATTTATTTTAAAGAATTACGTAGATTTTGGCGAAATTGCGGTATATACATACACTCACGCCTTTCTCCCACAGGGGTAGGCAGAAACTATAGACCGCCACTCGCCACGATTCTTGCATACTTCTTTTGCTTCTTCTACATTCATACATACGCGTCGGTTGCGAGTAATACGCACCTGACCTTTTTGAAGTATCTCGCCAATAAGATCGGCGTACGTTCTTCTAGGGCGACCTCTTCCGACGCTGCCGCTGACATTCGCCATAAAAATTCTCGTCTTTCATCCATTCTTTCAACATGTCCAAACCATAATCATATTTATATAACATATAATATAATGTAAAGATAGTGTAAGTAATAAATAAATAAATTGTAGTAAATAATCAACCCATTCCATTGTCCCACTGCTGGTTCTCCTCGCAGAATGAGAGGGATTAGGCTATGGTCCAATAGAATATTTAAAGTTTCTTCTTTTATTTGGTGGCGAGATTCCTATATGCCCCTTTTGGATTGGACAGGGGTTTTAACATAGTGAGAAAAAATATATAAATACCTAATGATAAAAAACAGATAAGATATACTTATTGGGTTACATATTGCTTAGAGTACCAATTACGAGAAGTATCTACCTAGAGAACTTACAAATATATTGATGTCCAAAAAAACAGTTAAACTATGTAGTTAAGTGAAACAGTTAAGTTAATGCTTTAAAGTTCAATGTAAGGCCGGGTCAAGACATACACGTGTAATCAGTTCCGGCATTTGGTAACGCGCTTTACATGCGTGTCATTACACTTTGCACGTGTCTTAATTACAGCCATCTTAGATTAAATATGAGAGGGGACGGGTTAGAGCACTGTTCCTCACTGCCTTTCAGATAGGCATCCCGTAAGAGGCGTAAAAATATCTGACTTACTCGCTGGTAGGACCTCTTGGAGTCTGACTGGCTGGCGACCACCCTTACGTCGGAGTCTGTCGTAAAGCACCTTGGTGTGTGTTTCGACTTTTGCGCGTAAGAGCCAGTTCCCCTCGGATGCTACGGCTCTGGCAGTTTGCAGTCCGTAGAATCTCTTAAGGATCGGTAAGTTATCAGCAACTCTTCAGTCTCCTTTTACGCGCAAAATTCGAAATACACACCAAGGTCTTTTACGACAGCCTACGACACAGGGGTGATCGCCAATCAGATAGTCAGATATTTTCTTGCCTCTTACGAGATGCCTATCTTAATAATGTGAGTGAGAAACTGTATTCTAACCCTTCCCTGAATTTCCTAATAACAGTTTGACCGAACTGAACCAACCAGGGTCTTCTTACTCAGCAAGAAAAAGGAGGCAGTCTGAAGGCATATTTCTTATTATCTATACTACCGACCTAGTTATTTTACTAGAATCTAATAGTAATTACGCACAATACAATATTATATTACGAAATACAATGTCGAAGAAATTGATGATACATAAGAAAACTAATTTTTCATTCATTAATACCTGGTATTAATTTAATTGCTGACAGTGAAATGTGAGAAATGTAAGGTTTCTGTGATCTAGAAAGCTAAACCTGTGTCAGTAGAATTTGCAGGCTGATTTTCAATTGCAATCGCAGCCTATAGACGCCAGCAACACCTCACTAGCGCGTTGTCATCTTGACACCTCAGTGGAGCTTGAATTGCCCACAAAAAAGTAATACCAAAATAAATCGTAATCCAAACACAATTTTATCAAATCGTGTCATTATTATAATTTTGTAATAATTTTATTTTAATTGTATGATCCAAAGTTGATTGAAATAAATAAATAAAAATTATTCAGATTTGGACACCGTTAATCTAGGTTCCTACCGTACCAATTCGTCTACTACTACTTCACTGAAAATAAATAGCCGGATTTTTGTTATGGGATTGGAGGGCAAACGAGCATACGGATCGCCTGATGGTAAGCGATTACCGCCGCTCATAGACACCCGCAATACCAGAGAAGTCACAAGTGCATAGCCGACCTAAAAGGGGATTGGGCCTCTGGTAACCTCACTCACTCGTCAAAACACAACGTAGGTGTTGATTGACGCCGGTTTTCTGTGAGGCCGTGGTATCACTCCGGCCGAGCCGGTCCATTCGTGCCGAAGCATAGCTCTCCCACGTAAAAAAATATTCCAAACTTGGTAAAGTTATTAAGAATTAAATTAACTTATAGTTATTTCCATTGAAGTTTTTTGGACTAAATGGTAGCGTAGGAACCTAGATTAACGGTATCTGAATCCGAATAATAACATAGTTTGATTAAATTGTATCTAAATTACGATTAATTTTGGTATTACGGTTGCATGGAAAATGCGGTCCGCCGGACTCTTAAGTCTCATTTGCCAAGTAATGTCACTGCCTACATTTCCTTTCAAACCAGAACACAATAATGTTATATACAAAAAAGATTTTCAAATTTTTTCCCGGTAAAAAACTACAACGGAACATTCTTCATCTGTGATAAGTCTAAGGTCATGTTCACACTAGCGTGCGGAAAATACCGAAAAGAAGTTGTTCAAGATAAATACCGAATGATTATGATTATTTTAATTCGGGGTTAGTTTCGCTATCCGCTAGCGTTGTGAGTAATTTATGCTTGCAAAAGAAGCTCAGAATATGGAGAAAGAAGTATCCGCCTATCAGACCCACCGGGCGCTGTAGGATGCAAACATACCTCCAGCTTCGGAGTAGCCTCGCTACCATTTTATGTTTTTTTAAGCTATTGCATAGCTTCTATCGCGGGCCTTGAGCGTGGGGACCGAATCCAGAAATTCCGTAACGAAAAAAACCTAACACGCTTGTCTCTTTAGTTCAGCAACCCGCCTTTAGGTGGCATTGGTTGAATTACATAAGTTGATAAAAAACGCTATGCAATAGCTTTACCGCGGTAGTCCCCGAGTGCCACACGTCATTTAATTTTTTAATATTTAGCTTTTTATATTGGTTTGGTTGGCCAGTATTTTTTTGACTTCTTTCTCTTTATACATGTTTGTTTACTGTATCTAGGTAGATACGGAGTATCATACAAAAAATAGGAAGACATGTAAAAAAAAATAAAGACGACACGTTTGGCGATGCAGCTGAGCGATCGGTTTCTGAGCCACGTTTTGTGGATTCGATCACCACACGGAGCAAATATTTGTATGACTTACAGGTAGTTGTTCCGGGTCTGGACGTTTGTGTATGTGAGAATTTGTGTTTGTAAACGCACCCACGATACAGGAAAAAATCTTAGTGTGTGTGTAAAAAAATGCCGAGCCATTAATTTAATTAATAAATAGTTTGTGTGAACATAGCCTAATAACGTTTTTCAAATTACTTCAAATCCTTGAAGGTAACAATTACTATGTAGTTAGATAATAGTCTAGACCAAGTATGAAGGTAAAATGATTGTGACGTCATAGACTAGGAACTCAGCAAGCTGAACAAAAAAAAAACATTTTAAATCGCCTTGCAACGGCCAAATAATGTTTCCCAACGGAATACATACATACATTCTCACGCCTTTCTGCCACAGGGGTAGGCAGAAACTATAGACCGCTGCTTGCTACGATTCTTGCATACTTATATATAGTATTAGTAACATATTTATTAATTCACTTCTGAACTGAATGGCCTTTTATTTAACTGATTTTGAAAAATAAATCTCATTTAATTTTAATTATGTCATTTAAAGAAATAGATCTAATTTGACTGCCTCATTAGTCTAGTGATCCCAAGTGCGACTGCTACACTAGAGGTCCTGGGTTCGATCCCCAGGTCGAGCAAAGTGTTATTGGGTTTTTCTAAGAAATTCTTATTAGCAGCATCCAAATCAACAATCATCAAATTTAATTCTCAAAAAATAGATAAATCTCATTTGACAGCCATGAGCCTAGTGTTCCTGAACGTCACTGCTACGGGTTCGATTCCCAATGGAGCAGTGTTATTTGGTTCTTCTGTGAAATTCTCAGTAACACCTCGGAGTTTGGGATTTGTGCCCGGTTAATCGCAATAAGCTCGCCCCTTATTACATGTGACCTAAACATACGTCGAACTGTGGGTGTACATTAGTACGCCTCTGCCTAACTCTTCGAAGAATACAGGCGTAAGGATATGTTATGTGTTTCTAGTAAAGTTGAAGGTTTTATAATGTACCTATTAACTTGATAAACAAGCATACAGGCCGCCTGATGGTAAGCGGCAACCGCAGACGCTAGCAACACCAGTAGTATCACTCGCGCGTTGTCATCTTGACACATTACATACATACCATCACGCCTGTATTCACCGAGGGGTTAGGCAGAGGCGTACTAATGTACACCCACAGTTCGCCGTTATGTTTAGGTCCCATGTAATAGGGGGTGAGCCGATTGCCATTAATCGGGCACAAATCCAGACAGCAGCAGAGAATTTCATAGAGAAACCCAATAACACTTTGCTCGACCTGGGGATCTTTAGCGTAGCAGTCGAGCTTGGGACCACTAGACTAAGGCATCTTGACACCTCAGTTGTTAAGTCTCATTTGCACAATAATGTCACTGGCTACATTACCCTCCAAACCGGAATACAATAATGTTGGCAGATTATTGCGTAGCGGCCGAGTATTTTTAATTATATCTGGTTTTATCCAATGTACTTTACTGCTAATGACTTTGCATTAACGGTGATTTTCTTTATCTCAGCTATACTCGAGTGAAAGTCTCATCCGAAGTGGGCCACGAACCCCACGAAATACGAGCAAATGTAAAACCAACACTTTTTTTAGTAACTACTAGCGACCCGCTCGCGGTTTCACCCGCGCTGCTCCGTTCCTAAGAGGCGTAGCGTGATGTTATATAGCCTATGTTACTCAGTGATAATGTAGCTTTCTAACGGCAAAAGATTTTTGAAATCGGTCCAGTACTTTTTGAGCCAATTCGTTACAAACATACAAATCTCTTCTCTTTATAATATTAGTATAGATGTACTTACATTGATGGTTTTTGTGTGACGACTTTAGTGGTGGTTGGAATGGAATGATATGTATTTAATTATATATTTATCTGACTGCCTTATTAGTCTAGTGTGTTCGATTCCCAGATCAACCGTTGGCCGAACCAGTGTTATTGGGTTTTTCTATGAAATTCTCAGTAGCAGCTCGGGGAGTGGATTTGTGCTCGGTTAATGGCTATAGGCCCGCCCCCTATAGCATGGGACCTAAACATACCGACGAACTGTGGGTGTACATTAAGTACGTCTCTGCCTAACCCTTCGGGGAATACAGGCGTGATGGTATGTTTTTTTTATGTTATATATTTAAATGTAGTAAACGCTCAAAAGTCCATAAGCACGCTAAGGATTACATTGCTATGAACAGTACGAGCGAGCTCGATACAGCTAGTGCGTGTCACTTGTTAACGACGATGAATAGAAGAAGGTCGTAAGTCAAACTAAACGTCAAGCTATTGCGTTATGAGATTGCCTATGGACTTTTGGCCGCCACTGTACATATATATAACTGCCTCAATCGCTGTAAGGGCGAATGCGATGTTAGAAGACCTGGGTTTAATACCTGGATCCAGTAGTGTTATGCGGTTTTGCTATAAAATTCACAGTAACAGATCGGAATTTATGGCAATAGACTCGATGATCTTTGATAAGGGAAAATAAAGTTATACGATTTATATCTATAAAGTATGACGACACGATTGGTGTAACGGTTGAGCGATCGGCTTCTACGCCACGTATTGTGGGTGCGATCCCCACAGGGAGCAAATATTTGTATGATCTACAGGTGGCTGTTCCGGGTCTGGGTGTTTGTGTATGTGAGAATTTGTGTTTGTAAACGCACCCACGATACAGGAGAAAATCCTAGTGTGGGGCAACGTTATATTATAAAAAAAAGAATTTCACAGATAAACTCAATAAAACTTTGTTAGATCTGGGAATCGAACCCATGAACTCTAACGTAGCGATCACGCTTAGAACCACGACGAGGCAGTTATATACATAGGACTTAAAACATAGCAGCTAATAATTAATGTGATTGACGCTACGTCTTAGTGGTAGAACGATCGACTTTTACGCAGCGGGTAGTGGGTTCAAAATATTCGTATGATCTCCAGTTAATTTGCAAACTGCCTCGTTAGTCTAGAGGTTCCAAGCGCGACTGCTACGCTAGAGGTACTGGGTTCGATCCCCAGGTTGAGCAGTGTTATTGGGTTTTTTTATGAAATTCTCAGTAGCAGCTCCGAGTCTGGATTTGTGCCCGGTTAATGGCAATAGGCTCGCCCCCTATTATATTGGACCTAAACATACCGGCGAACTGTGGGTGTACATTAGTACGCCTCTGCCTACCCCTTCGGGGAATACAGGCGTGATGGTATGTTATAGAATATTTGACCCGTCTCTGGAGGGTCTCCATTATTTAATTAGTTAAGGCTGATTTACACGGAGCAATTGCAAGGAATAATATTAACAATTATTTCTAAACAGTATTTGTCCGATCCAAGTCGTTAATTGCTTCAATTTTATTGTATACAGGCAAGAAATTTACATCGTGTAAAGGGGCTTTTAATTCCTACCCACGCTGCAATGAAAATCCAGTTGAAACATGTGTTAATAAAGCCTCGGAATATGCGGTAAATCCACAAGTTCTAGTTTAAACTAATTACACGGTCGTGCAATTGTGTGTGTATAGTCTCACACGGACATAACACACACTTACAAAAGTATAACGAATAGCATAAAAAATTACTCACCGGACGCCACGTGAATGATGAAACACTAAGAAATTACCCAGCGCACAATTAAAATTATAATAATTATATTATATTGTCTCAAAACAGTAACTACTTTATAGCAAAATATAGGAAATACTGTATTCTGTAACCATATGACATCTTTGTCAGTTTTTATAAAAAAAGAAAGCACCAAATGTTTAAAAAAAGAACACGGATGACAGACCGAACGCGACAGTCGAAAAAAAAATTGTAATAAAAAAATATTAAGCGCACAGATTAAAAACCGCACGTGTGACGTCCCGATCACAAAATAGTGTTGTCCAAAGTTCCGAAAAGTTATCGAATATCGATACGAATACGTCTTTTGTGTCCGAGTGCGAATTACGGAGTGGGGTACTAGTGTTGCGCCCGCGACTTATCAGTGACTTAGACTGTAATATCAACATTGACAGTAAAAGATTGCGCAGTTGTAAAGTAGTATCGATTTTTGATGATTACGCATTGCAGGAAATCGAATGACAACGTGGGAATCGGTATGAACAACACACATTCCAATAGGAGAATGTATTGTTTTTAATAATACAGACATCGTTATTTAATACGTATAGTTCATTGACCTTTACAGCATACTTACTTGGCGGTTGAAGGTAATTGCTTGACGTATCAGTTGCAAGGTTAAAAATTATGGTCTGATGTTTTTTGTACTCATAATCAACTATAACTTTTTTACTGCAATGGACCAATAGCATGTCAGGAATTTTTCATAATTGTTTTTTAAAAATTTGACGGCTCCATTCATACAGTCGAGTAATCTGCTGTTATGCCAAGGATTGCCGGTCCCCGTATGTCACAAATATTGGTTTAATAACTATGTCTCGATGTGAAGTTTGTATTTGTAACACACACAAAAATTCAAAATTTAAGTAAAATTCTCTATGAAAGTTCGCAGGTTGGGATTTGTGCCCGGATGGCGATAGATAGGCTTGCCCCGAGCAACAGTTTCCAAATCACCAATAGCCAGGTGGCCGCGCGACACGCGCATCGAGCCACGCCACCAGGCTGCCCCGACCACGAGCCCCGTCCATGTCCGGGTTCTAAGCTCCTTAATCTGGGGTTCTCAACCGACGTCAACAAAAAGGAGGAGGTTTTCAATTCCACTATCTATTTTTTTTTTATTTGTTACCTCATAACTTTCGACTGGGTGAACCGATTGTGATGATTCTTTTTTTATTTGAAAGCTGGTGCTTCCCGTGTGGTCGCAATTTGGTCCTGTTCTGACAATGGCATCCATGAGAAAACCATATAAGTATTAAATTTGCATTAAGTATGTGCGCGACAAATGGATGAATAACTCAATATTACGGCAACCGATTTTGATGATTCTTTTTTGATCGATAGCTCATACTTCAGAGGCGGTCCCATAAAACTTTGGTCAAGATCTCATCACAAAATTTAGAACAAAATGACAATAATACGTAAATGATAACGTCGTCTAGGTATACGTAAAATTTTACTCGCTACTAATAATTTTTATTTTTATTTTATTAGGGTGGCTTACAGCTAACAACACAGAGATAACAGTGGAGTAGTCGACGACAAGCCATTTACAAGCCTCCACAATTAGTAAAAAGATTGTTGCAATTGTTTAAAACCTAATTAAATCAACAAGGGTATGCTTACAACATGTCGGATACAATAAAGTCTTTAGAAAGAATGGTATTGATAGATGCTAAACTGCTTGTAAACAGATCAATTGAAGAGTTTTCATTTTTAATAATTCGGTTGAATGATTTGACTGCGCGAATCATATATGTGTATATAATCTATACTTATAATAAATCTGTAGAGAGGTCAATTCTGTACATGAAATATATTTCCAAAATAACTATCAGCGGGTGATTAGTGATCGATACTGACGCCAAAAATGCAATCAGTAAAATTTTTGTCTGTCTGTCTGTCTGTCTGTCTGTCTGTCTGTCTGTCTGTATGTTCGTTATAGAAACAAAAACCACTCGACGGATTTCAACGAAACTTGGTACAATTGTTCTTCATACTCCTGGGCAGGTTATAGTATACTTTTCATCACGCTACGATCAATAGGAGCAGAGCAGTGAAGGGAAATCTTGGGAAAACAGGAGAAATTACTCCATTTTTTAAGCTTCCGTCGCGTGTGCAGCCTTAATGGTTAAAGCTACACAGAAATCATGTATGACGGAAATGTTCTCCTTAAAATTATATAAAAAATATTCCTCGACAGCAAATGTCTATCTTTTATGGTTGAATCACAATAACACGTGTAACTCCCGATAGCTCAGTAGTTCGGAGCTTTCTGATTATATTTGTCTACTCTTACGTTAGGTGACTGACTGACTGACATAGTGATCTATCAACGCACAGCCCAAACCACTGGAGGGATCGGGCTGAAATTTGGCACGCATATAGCTACTATGATGTAGGCATCCCCTAAGAAAGGATTTTGATAAATTTCGACCTACAATGTAGGGGTGAAATAGAGGATGAAAGTTCATATGGAACAAAGTAACTATTCCACGCGGACGAAGTCGCTGGCAAAAGCTAGTATTAAATAAAATACATAAAAATAATGCAAACATAAAAAACAATTTCGGAACTCGGTGGCGAAAACAGAAGTTCAAACCAAATCAAAGGCACCGACTTCCGAAACTGTTATTTTATGTTTGCATTATTGTTATTGTTTTGCAGGCGGTTTTACTTTTTGTTAAAAGTTATTACGCTTCTTGTCCTACTTAATTACCAGATCTTAGAGGTAACCCTAGTTTCAGAGTATGCATACGCGAGAATTTACGTATCTTAATTCCCGGTAAATTAATTACGATTTTGAAGCCTTGCTCAATTTAATTAGAACAATAATTAGGTCAGACATTTTCTCAGCAAAACTGCAAATTAATTTTCATTGGTACTTCACAGGTTATTTAATTAATAGGTAAAAATGAAATGAAATGAAATTATTTATTCTGCAAGTAGTATCTCTAAAGATCTACTTGCAGAATAAATAATTTCATTTCATTCTGCAAGTAGATCTTTAGAGATACTTTTACATGTCATGGTTTGGGTTTTCTTTTTTAACTAGATGGCTTCGGCATTTCCTAACTGACGACCTCTGAGAAGAAACACCGAAACAAACTCAGAGAATCATGGTCTCTTTTAAAGTCCAGACATGGAAGAACACTTATAAGTGAGTGGTACGATGTAGGGTAATGTCTGAAATGGCCTTTTGAGGAAAGAACCATAGCAGCTTTGAGTAGACCAGTCCCAACTGACGGCACGCAGGCATCAGTCATCGTGTAGCTCAACCATAATTTAGGGAGCTCAACGACCTGTCGCAAAAAAAAGTACTAATATTCTATACACGACCATGAACTAAATTGAATACTTACTGGGAATTTTGTACACATATGTACTGTTTAGTGAACGCAAGAGATGAGATTCTGGGTTCGATTCCCAGGTTGAGCAGTGTTTTTGAAAATTTCTTTAAAATTTTCAGTAGCCTCTAGGAGTTTGCAATAGGTTTGCCTCCTATTTTTAGGGTCCTACATTACTTTTGTCTACTCCAAATTAAATAAATGGCGTGTTGTTTTCTACAATACTGTAATAATATAGTTTTGCCTGATAACATTCCTAACACTAATCTAGGTCTCATTAACCGGTTTAAACCAGATGCGGTTGGATGTGCATAACTTACTTAATTAAAACGTTTATGCCACAAAAACCATGACGCTTTTGAATTAATGATTACTTTATAATATATGTAATATTTGTTAAATATGTTGTAATAATTATCATGGATGAGATCGGCCGAAGACGGTGACGGGATTCGATCGCTTTTTGCCAACGAGAATGAAGAAATCCTGGGTAGAAAAATGGGAACCTTCCCCTGGGGAAAGGTCCACATTTTACAATTTCGTAAGCTTCTTTCGCCAGGATACTGTCAGACTTGTAGGTACTGTCTAAGAACTGCACTTACCTTCCATTGCCCTATAGGTGACTCTGGCTATACAGGCTATACAGGCTATACTGGCTATACAGGGTGACTATGAAAACATGCGATTCCCCATGTGGGGAAGGGTTAGAATACTGTTCCTCACTGCCATTCGGATAGGCATCTCGTAGGCCAAGAAAATATCTGACTTGCTCGTTGGTAGGACCTCTTGGGGTCTGACTGGCTGGCACCCTTACGTCGGAGGCTGTCGTAAAGCATCTTGGTGTGTGTTCCGACTTTTGCGCATAAGAGCCAGTTCCCTCGCGGTTGCGGCGGTTCTGTCAATCTGCAATCCGTAGGAGCTCGGCAACGCATCAGCAACTCCTCTGGTGTTGCAGGTGTTCATGGGCGGCGAGGACTACTTACCATCAGGTGGTGCGTCTGCTCCTTTGCCGACCTAATCAATAAAAAAAATGCGACAAATCGAAATGGGAGATTCAGTAATCATTACTTATTCATTTTAAAAAAGTTATTTCAATGATCTAAATTGTCCAAAAAAATATCTTATTTTTTATCTTAGATGGTGCAAACTAAATCTTCAGGTAGGTATGAATTATCGGTATGTAACTAAAATAAAATGCAAATAAATAATTTTACGCAATTATCAAAATATTCACGGAGCGCACCCGTTCAATCCATTACATACAGTTACTACGTGAAGTATTAACGCTTTGTACTTATAATCATTTTAATTTTTTTACACGAGTACAATAAAATACACGAGACACGAGACACGAGAACGAGAAAATAGCAGTAGTGGTGCACGAGACGTTGCCAAACTATCTTTACAATACTAAAAAAGTATAATTATTTATAGCCTAAATTTTAGCCTGCATATCTAGCATACGTTGTTGTCAATGTTGTCATACATAAACAATAAAAAAAAAAAGACAGTCGCGTGTTGATGGCCTCACACGTAACAGTTTAAACAGCATTTTCGTCTTAAAAGTAAGACAACGTATATTTGGCACATTTTATGCGTTATTATAAGCAAATTGTGACGTCAATCTTGCAATCAGCAATTGTTTGATTTCCCTACAAATCAGTATTGTCTCGAGACCGATAGCAAATGGCGTGTTTTAATTGAAATTGTATTATTTTATAACATAACTTTTGGAATTACGTGATATTTGTGAATATTTTAAGTTCAAAATTAGTTCAATTAATATTTTTACAAAGAGAATTGCATTTTTATTTTGTGTTAGTGGGTAAACTTTCAGTCTACTAAAGAAAATTTTAAAAGTGTCATCGACAAATGAAATGTAGTGATTTTTTCATCTGTGTGGATAGTGGCCAGTTTGATAGTGTCAATTTTTTTTGTTACTAAAATTGGTGTTATATCATCTGTGTAATTAAGTTCTCGTGATACACACGTGCATTTTACTTCCATCATTGCTTTTTCTCTTTTGGAAGGTAAGTCTATATTTTTAATAACCATTTTATTCCGAATCAACCATTAATATTTACCATCTCACTGCTCAGCATAGGTCTCTTTTTTATGGGATAGGGGGCAAACGTGGAGACGGATCGCCTGATGGTAAGCGATTACCGCCGCCCATGGACACCCGCAACACCAGAGGAGTCACAAGTGCGTTGCCGGCCTTGTAAAAGGGTTGGGCCTCCGGTAATCTCACCTATTCGGCGAAACACAACGTAAGCGTTGTTTAACGTCGGTTTTCTGTGAGGCTGTAGTATCGCTCTGGTCGAGCCGGCCCATTCGTGCCGAAGCATGGCTCACCCACGTAAAGTCTCTTCTCGTCTCTTCTCAGAATAGGGTATTTTCATCTTCTTCTTTTTCTTCTTTCTCAGCCTTTACTTCACCCAATTCTGAGTGTAAGCCTCCTCCATTGCACGCCATTCCTCTCGGTGTTTCGCCTTTCTCATCCATTTATTTCCCGCAATTTTCACTATATCGTCAGCCCATCTAGCCGGCTGACGACCGACACTTCTCCGCCCGGTTCTTGGTCTCCACTCTAACGCTTTCCTACCCCACCTGCCATCGGTTCTTCGGCTAATGTGTCCCGCCCATCTCCATTTGCGTCATGCAACAGCTAGTGCGAGGTCGACAACTTTAGTGCGTTCCCGAATGTCAGTATTCCTGACCCTATCACGCAGTGTGATTCCTAGCATAGCTCTCTCCATTTTTCTCTGAGCTACTTGCAGCTGGGTGATGTTCTGGCAAGTGAGTGTCCACGTCTCTGAACCATATACCATGACAGGCAAGACGCATTGCTCGAATGTTTTTCATCTATCAAAATATAATTATCAAATTATGTTATTTATAATAGTTTTACCTATCTGTATGTCAAGTTTTAAATCTGTATGTAAAATCGAAGTTTTAATAGCAAAATCACCGCCCGCCATTTTTTTTCTCGTGTCTGACGTCAGTACAGCAGAGAAATACGCTTTTGGTTCGTCGTGACATTTGACGTTTCTATATTTGTGCTTTTATGACGTCACGATACTCACGATAATGATAAATGTCTCTTTCTTTAGAATAGCGGCTGCCGTTTTAGCGTGAATATTTATCGTCTAAATTTTTCTTTGTATATCCCGATACCTATTATTTTAAGGGTAATAAAAAAAACAGTTGACAGTCGTATCTATGCGGACATTTGAAATATATTAAAACAAATGTAGAATAGCCTATTAGGGTTAGGCTATAGTCAACCACACTGGCTTAGTATTAGACTTTAACACGCCTTCTAGAAAATCTCTCAGGCATAAGTACTGATTTTCGCACGATGACTGACCGTTTAAGCGAGCGATAAAAGTAATTAATAATACGCACATGATTACAAAAAGTCAGAGGCCTTGGATTCGAACTCGAGACCTTTGACTTGGCAGTCCGATGGTCATATCAATAACCTATCACTGTTTTTCTGAACTGAGAGAGCCCAACATATTATCTCTTACTTTATTGAATCGACACATTTACTTATCTTTTTGTGATTTTTGTGCATTTTCCATGCTAAGATTAGAAAGAAAAATTCAATCGCGGGCAGGATTCGAACCTACGTCTTCTGGTTAGATACACCAGACGCTCTGACCTCTAAGCTACCGCCAGTCCCACCCGCCAGATCAGGATCGGGAACGTCACCTTATGACGTAAAATCAGAATGTGGAGGATAATTTAGATAATTTTTTTCCTTCACTAAAATAACTAGACACATTTACTTTTAAAGAGTTCGAAAGTAGAATTAACATATCATAAAATAACATACCATCTCGCCTGTATTCCCCGAAGGGTTAGGCAGAGGCGTAATGTACCTACACCCACATTTCGCCGGTATGTTTAGGTCCCACGTAATAGGTGACGAGCCTATTGCCATTAACCGGGCACAAGTCCAAAATCCGAGCTGCTACTGAGAATTTCATAGAAAAACTTAATAACACTGCTTGACCCGGGAATCGGACCCAGTACCTCAAGCGTAGCAGACCCGCTTAAGACTACTAGGACTAAAGAGGAGTTTACCATGAGTGCGAAAATCCCTCTTCTAGAGTTTTGTTAAGATAGGATCCGTAATAGCCTTGTAGATGCATATTACAATGATCCATTACATTCCAATCACATTTCTGTCTGGCCCGCAAATGGCAACTGTCATGACGGCACGTAGGAAGAGTAAACTAAGGGAAATGACACATTATAGTGCGTAAGTGATAGATTAGTGCTGTTACGACCACTATTTTTACACTACGATGAGCTCACTACACTGAGAGACTCACTTTTTTTATATATACCGCTAAGGTGGCAACAACAATCATACGGCCCGCCTGATGGTAAGTGGTTACTGTAGCCTATGGACGATTGCAATACCAGGTATTACTCGCGCGTTGCCGACCCTGTAAATTAAGGAGGAATAGTTGGGCTGGCAGCATAGGAGACATGCTGCCATGCACGACAGCTGTGGTAACAAAACACCAACGGTCCCCCACACTACCAACACAACGCTTCCTCGCGGAGCTCTAGCGACCTTGCTCACCGTTAGGATCACAACGGAGCTATGTTATTTAGCTACGATTTTCTGGTGGAGGTACTTCCTCAGCTCCAATTATGAGTGGAATTATTTACTATGCCCTACCTCTCTTAAAAACATCTACCTCTCTTCACTGAGGGGAGGAGCTGATCCAGTGATTTGTAAGGTTAAATTGTGCCTACCGTGGTTAGTGTGAGGATGGGTAACCATTCTTAGCATATCAAGGCCTGGAGGGGTCCTTTTTAATATAGATTTACCTACCTACCTACCTCCTTTGATAAAAAACACATACTTAAACATAGCTGCTAGTAATTTTAACATTTAGACGTCTAACATCTCAGCCTACCTGTGACTATGAATGCTGTAAAGGAGCCGAAACGTCAGGAATTAAATAATCCTTACTAATATTATAAACGTGAAAGTTTGTGAGTATAGATGTATGAATATTTGTTACTCTTTCACGTCAGAACTTCTGAACGGATCTGGATAAAATTTGGCACACAAATAGATTTTAGCCTGGAATAACACATAGGCTACTTTTTATCCAGGTCGGACCCAATTCTGAAGTCCACGCAGACAAAGTCGCGGGCAGAAGCTAGTATAAATATCATGCTTTAAAATCCGTAAAAAGTAGTTTTTTTTATGGGATAGAAGGGCAAACGAGCAGACATCACCTGATGGTAAGCGATTACCGCCGCCGATGGACACCCGCAACACCAGACGAGTCACAAATGCGTTGCCGACCGACGACGTACCTTTTAAAAGAGGATTGGGCCTCCGGTAACCTCACTCACTCAGCGAAACACAACGTAAGCGATGTTTAACACCGGTTTTCACTCCGGTCGAGCCGGCCCATTTGTGCCGAAGCATGGTTCGCCCACGTAAAATAGGTTAGTTTTATTTTATGTAAAATATTCCCGTAAGAAACCAGTACCTAGACAATAATAAATGCTTCAAATCAAATACACATAACACCATGCACGCTTTCTTTCCGATCAAATTAACTTTCTTTCTCAACCGCAATTATATTTATAAAATGAAGCCCTTGATTGTGAAAGTGAAAGTTTAATTAAAAACCAATTCAATATTTTTTTAAGAATACAAACTATCTTTTAAATCATCATTTTTATGTATTTGTCTTATTAGTGTAGCGGTATCAAGCTCGACCGCGGAGCGCTAGGTCGGACTTTGTTTGTATTAGGACAACAATGCAATCTTCGGTCGTGAATCGGTCGGGCCCGAACATTCGGACTTGTCACTTCGGAGTAGACCTCCCGAACCTCTACCGTACCAATCGCGTTTATAACTACTGGACTAATGAGGCAGTATAGCTTTCTAATTCATGAATTTTTTTATTCATAAAGTTAGGTATTTCCTTATGTACACCCCTGATAAATATTAATATCGTTATACCTACCTATACAAGCTTTTCACCCGCGGTTTCACCCGCATTGCCCCGTTCCTAAGGGTCGTAGCGTGATGTTTAATATCTTGAAATATTCCTCGTTAATCACTCTGTATATTAGTGAAGACCGCATGAAAATCCGTTGTTGAGTTTACCGCGAACAGACAGACAGACGCGGCGGGGGATTTGTTCTATAATATGTAAAGATATTATATTAATATTTATTCTAATAGAGATTTCGTGGGAGAGCCATGGTTCGGCACGAATGGGCCAGCTCGACCGGAGTGATACCACGGCCTCACAGAAAACCGGCGTTAAAGAACGCATACGTTGTGTTTCGCCGAGTGAGTGAGGTTACCGGAGGCCAAATCCCTTTTTAAAAGATCGGCAACGCAACTGTGACTCATCTGGTGTTGCGAGTGTCCATGGGCGGCGGTAATCGCTTACCATCAGGCGATCCGGCTGCTCGATTGCCCTCCTATCCCATAAAAAAATGACCGATGTAATAGATGGTAATACAATATTATGTTCCCTCTTTTATGTGGAATTAATAAACGAATAAAATTCAGAATATACGCCGACATAGTCGCGGCGTAAAGTATGTTCTGATAACAGCTTCTGACTCCATATTGGTCCGATTTAAAAGGTCTGAAAATTACATTACGTCTTCGATAGCTAGGAATTTTTCATTTAGAATCGTAATAGAATCGCCGGGATAGCAACATTCGGCTAGATCCAATATCATACGATGTTTCGCGCCAGCGCGCATTTCTTATAGTCTAGTGATTTTTATTTCAAACAAGCTTTTGCCAGCGACTTCGTCCGCGTGGAATAGTTACTTTGTTCCCTAGTTCTTCGCCCGCGGTTTCACCTGCGTTGCCCCGTTCCTAAGGGTTGTAGCGTGATGTTTTTTAGCTTGAAACCTTTTAATGAATCACTCATTTTCCCAACATTTCCCTTCACTGCTCTGCTACTATTGATCGTAGCGTGATGAAAAGTATACTATAACCTGCCCAGGAGTATGAAGAACAATTGTACCAAGTTTCGTTGAAATCCGTCGAGTGGTTTTTGTTTCTATAACGAACATACAGACAGACAGACAGACCGACAAAAAATTTACTGATTGCATTTTTGGCGTCAGTATCGATCACTAATCACCCGCTGATAGTTATTTTGGAAATATATTTCATGTACAGAATTGACCTCTCTACAGATTTATTATAAGTATAGTAGATATATTTCTTTAATGTTCACGCACGTTTAGATACACGACATTATCACAACGTGTAGTAGGTAGCTATTGCCCGCGGCTTTTCTCGATTGAAATAGTGTAATTTTTTTAATACATACATTTTTTCAAGTTTGTCTCCCACTGGGGTAAGCAGAGACTATAGATTTCCACTTGCTACGATCCTAGCACACAATTTTTTTTTCAAAGGGTTAGGCAGAGGCGTACTAATGTAGACCCACAGTTCGCCGGTATCTTTAGATCCCATGTAATAGGGGGTGAGCCTATTGCCATTAACCGGGCACAAATCCAGACTCCGAGCTGCTACTGAGAATTTCATAGAAAAACCCAATAACACTGCTCGACCTGGGGATCGAACTCAGGACCTCTAGCGTAGCAGTCGCGCTTGGAGCTACTAGACTAATGAGGATATAATATATTTATCTTTTTGTGATTTTTTTGCATTTTCCATGCTAAGATTATTAAGTTATTTAATAGTAAAGGAAAAAATTCAATCGCGGGCAGGATTCGAACCTGCGTCTTCTGGTTTGATATACCAGACGTCATAAGGTGACGTTTGGTGACATCTATGAGAGGCAAGTTACCTTACCTCTCAACCGACACGACTTACTTTACAGTCAGTTCAGTGTCGTACGATGCCACAAACGTCACCTTATGACGTAAATTCAGAATGTGAAGGCAAAATTTCAATCATGCGGGTAGGGTTCGCGGTGGCTTAGAGGTCAGAGCGTCTGGTATATCAAACCAGAAGACGCAGGTTCGAATCCTGCCCGCGATTGAATTTTTTCCTTTACTATTAAATAATATAATATATTTTTTTATTGATATTAAGAACGTAAACAACTAGGCATTAGCCTAGTGGCCCTGAGCGCGACTGCTACGCTAGAGGTCCTGGGTTAAAATCCCGGGTCGAGCAAATTGTTACTGATTGGGTTTTTCTTTGCAATTCTGAGTAGCAGCTCGGAGTTTGGAATTTGTGTCCGGTTAATGGCAATAGGCTCGCCCCCTATTACATATCTGACCTTAACATACCGGCGAACTATGGGTGTACATTAGTACGCCTCTGCTGGACGCTTCGGGGAATACAGGCATGATGGTGTTTTTTTATATTACTTAGTGAGATTTGTGAAGAAATCTGCTAAGTTCGTTTGGGTGGGTCAAATATTCCGCCAAAAGGGTAAAGGGTAATGTAGCCAATGACATTATTGAGCAAATGACACTTGACAACTGAGGTGTCAAGATGACAACCCGCGAGTGATACCACTGGCGTTGCTGACGTCTATAGGCTGCGGTTGCCGCTTACCATCAGGCGGCTCGTATGCTTGTTTGTCATCCAGATAGATCAAACTTTTTTATAGAAGTGTGTCTCAAGCCGCTACTTACTTGAGCTAAACGTAATCCTTACTTATTATTATATTATTATTATAAACGTGAAAGTTAGTGAGTGGATGTATGGATGTTTGTTAGTGTTACAAGCCAGAACGGTTGAACGGATCTCGATAAAATTTGGCACACAGATAGATTATACCCTGGAATAGCACATAGGCTACTTTTCATCCATGTTGGACCCAAACCTGAAGTCCACGCAGACAAAGTCGCCGGCAGAAGATAGTTTAAATATATTTTACTGTAAAATATCATTAAAACTGACATTTCTAAATAATGATCTCTACGATCGTCGCTTCCGGTAAGTTCTTTTTTGTACACACATTAATGATCGCAGGAAGTAGACAATTTTATATATTATTTGTAAACTATCCTCTCACTCGGTTTTGTTTAACATAAATAGAGGTATATATACCATCACGTCTGTATTCCCCGAAAGGTTTAGCAGAGGTGTACTAATGTATACCCGCAGTTCCCCGGTTTAGGTCCTATGTAAAAGGACGAGCCTATTGTCATTAAATACATACATATTTTCACGCCTGTTTCCCATTGGGGTAGGTAGAGACTATAGATTTCCACTTGCTACGACCCAAGCACACAATTGTCGCTTCATCTACGTTCATTAACCTCCCCATGCATGATCTTCGGTTTAGGCTGCTCTTAACCTGACCAAGAACGTCCGCAATTTGGTTGTGGTACGTTCGCCGAGGTCGGCCCCTTCCAACTCTTCAATCCGTACTGGCCATGTATACTCGTTTCGTCAATCTTCGTTCATCCATTCTTTCTACATGAACGACATTGTTAGTGGTAGTCAGAAACCCAAAAACTCTGACAACCAGTCTACCCTCCGGATATCGGTATTGCCCAGAAATTAGGTTTCGGGGGTCTGATCTTCATCATCATCATCTGTCCTTGTCCCAATTTATTTAGGCAATTATTTAATGGGATAGGGGGACAACCGTGCAGACGGATCGCCTGATGGTAAGCGATTACCGCCGCCCATGGACACCAGCAACACCAGAAGAGTCACAAGTGCGTTGCTGACCTTTTAAAAGGGGATTGGTCCTCCGGTGACTCACTCGTCGAAACACAACGTAAGCGTTGTTTAATGGTCGACACGGCCCATTCGTGCCGAAAGTGAGTACTCTTGATATCTAAAATTTCAGACTTCTAGCTTCACCCACAACGGAGATACAGGGGGCCCAAAAGTGCCGCGAAGCACTTTGTGTAAAGGATGGTTCGGTCGGCCCATTTTTAGCACGACTTGGCGGGGGCATTCCCGTGCCCCCAGAATTTTGCCGCATCTGGTGAGCCTGGAAGCCGACCCCAACATAATTGGGAAAATTCTCGGAGGATGACCGGCTAACTGTTGTTGTATATTAATACATCTCTGCTTAACCTTTTGGTGTAAAGGCATGATGTTCATACAATCTTACGGATATTTGTTTTATATTTATGAAGTGTTAATTTAGTCAATTTTTGGCAGTGTCAAAATCATTGATACCTAAATGTTAATTATATTTGTATGTCTATCTTATTATTAGATGAAAAGACACTTTGGGCAAATCCGGTTTCTATATTTATATTATTTAGGTACTAGCCCTATGAGGGATCGCGTTTTTCCCAATACCACAGATACGTTTGTCCCGTGTGGGGAGGAGTTAGAATACTGCAACTCACTGCTATTCCGATAGGCATCTCGTAAGAGGCAAGAAAATATCTGACCTCCCGATGGTAATACCTCTTCTCTTGGGGTCTGACTGGCTGGCGACCACCCTTGCGTTTGAGTTGCTTGTTGCGGCTCTGCCAGTGTGCAGTCCTTAGGGGCTCTGGTGTAGCAGGTGTTCATGGGCGACGATGACTACTTACCATCAGATGGCTCGTCAGCTCGTTTGCTGACTTAATCTATAAAAAAAACGTTACAAAGAAATAGATTTCATTTTCGAGTGTACGACGCACAGCAAAGCAGTAATATAAACTTGAAAAAGAAAATATTTTTCTTTCTATTATAAAAACTTAAGGTGAAGACGTTCGCGTGGGCCAACAAATTCTCATTTCAGGACTATCCCTTAAATCCTAGGCAAATACATCCTTTATACTATTATATTTTTAGTTACCATGTGATAAGAGGCGAGCTTGTAGCCATTAACCGGATACAAATCCCAACTGCATGCTGTAAGTGATTTATAGAGAAAAACCCGATAGATACTAATTTGGACCTCATTCTCAGCAGCAGATCTCTTGCTTACACGGACTAGACCATTGGAGCATTTAATCCAGAATTAAAGATAAATTTAGAAGAAGCTGTTGCCCGCAGTTTCTTTCACAAAGGACTTTTTCTAAGACTCTTAAGTACTACCTGTACATAAGAGTCCGGCGGACCGAATTTCTCTTACAAACGTAATACCGAAATAAATCGTAATTCAAACACAATTTAATCAAATTCTGTTATTATTCGGATTCCGATACCGTTATCTATGTTCCTACGTTACCTTTTCATCCAAAATACTTCAATGGAAATAAATGTAAGCGAATGCAATTTTTGATAACTTTACCGAGTTTGGAACGATTTTCGGACGGTTTTTTATTTCCAGTGAAGTATTAATAGACGAAATAGTACCGTAGGAATCTAGATTAACGGTATCCAAATCCGAATAATAACATAATTTGATAGAATATTGTCTGGATTACGATTTATTTCGGTATTACGTTTTTGTTGGAAATTCAAGCTCCGTCGGACCCATAAATATCTTTCTCTAAGGTCCAATATAGCTCTGTACCAAAATTCAACCATTCATGTTGAGCTCCCTATAACATGGTTGAGCTACACAATGAAGCGGCGGTAGCCTAATGGCTAGGGTGTCGGACTTGAGATTATGTGGTTGCCGGTTCGAAACCCGAATGAAACCCGACGAATGGGTTCACGTCGGTAGTGGAATGGGTATTCCACTACCGACGTGAACCCATTCGTATCACCAGCATTTACCTTAGCACGAGGGGTAACAGGAATACTAAGAGCACGTTGCTAGTAAGCTTATGCATGCGTGCCGTTGGATGGGACTGGTCTACTTAAAGCTGCTATGGATCTTTCTTCAAAAGGCCATTTCAGACAGCTCTGCATCGCATCACTCAAATTCAGATATTATTATGTCTGGACTTATAAGAGACCATGATTCTCTGTTTGTTTCGGAGGTTGTCGAAATGCGGACACCATCTAAGTGGTACTTACAAAAAAATAAAATTACTCGTAAAAGTGTCTTTAGAAGATCTATTTAGAGAAATAACATTTTATCAAAATTTGTTCAACTATTTAGGCGGAATATGTGTGGTAGGTATTAAATCTTATAAAGTGACATACAACGATTCCTTCTAGAACTTTATTACAATTACGTACAAAAGTGATCATTGCAGCAGGGTACTTACGTGCCTCGATACTTCCCCTGGCGAAAGATGATCCATGAACATTTTCTCGTCTATAAAAAGGAAGGAAATCCGCAGGATGTCACTCGTTTCCTCCACAAATATCTTAGTAGATACGCAAACATTATAATTATTGTTATTATTGAACCATGATATAGAGATAATTGAATTATCTCTGACGGCACGTTTGCCGTAGGGGCTGAGCGATCTACTTCATTCAACGCTACGGGTTGTAGGTTCGATACCCACACGGAGTAAATATTTGTATGACCCACAGATACCAGTGCCGAGTCTGGGTGTTTGTGCAGGTATGTGAGAATATTTGTTTGTAAACGCACCCACGATACAGGAGAAAATCCTAGTGTGGGGCAACGTTTTTTTATAAATAGTTACAAAGCCTATTTATAGTGGTAGTGGTCCTGAGTGCAACTGTTACACTAGAGGTCCTGGGTTCAATTCCCAGATCGAGCAAAGTGTTATTGGATTTTTCTATGAAATTCTCCGTAACAGCTCGGAGTTTGGGATTTGTCCCCGATTAATGGCAATAGTCTCGTCCCCTTTTACAAGGGACCTGAACATACCGGAGAACTGTTGGTGTGTAGGCGTGATGAGTACATCGAAATTGATTCACTATCGGCAAAGATGTATCATAACACAAAAAATATATATATATATTGTTACGCCGAGTAACTATTAGTACGGGGATGGGTCACGAAGATTCTAGATAAGTCGTAGAAGCACGTAGAACATTCGAAGAAAAGCCGGGTTCAAGGTGAATGACCGTAAACAATAGACGATCGCTTTATCGTCTATTGTTTATAAGTAGGTACTTAGGTACCTACTCGTATTTTGTGGACCTATCGAGAATGTTCGATTCTAGAATCTTCGTGACTCATTTAAATACAGGTCGTGAGGGCCGGCCGGGGCAGTTTAGTTCTGAACACGGTGAAGTGAATATCGAACTGAAGTTAAGTGATTACAAGTGCGACATTATAGTGCGATAAGTAATACTGTAGTGACTCTCTCAGTAATTTCTGTTGTGTGTTTGTCAAGTTAATTAAAATATTTGTTGTTTCGGTGAAATTGGTGTTACTTAAATTTATCCCGAACCCCAGCTCGTAACAATATTAACGTAAACCTCTTTCTATTTTCCTAGTCGTTTAAAGTATCTCAACTACGCTCTTACGCCAAGAATAACACTTCTAGTATCTATATATGCGCTTATTAACACCCTTAATATAGTGTCGCTTGTTACCAAGTCAATATTACGAATATACTCGTAATTAAAGGGCCTTCCGAGAAACGCCCTCCGTCCTTGTGGACATTGAAATAACAAAGCTCCTATAATTACTGCCTGCGTGATTTTGCTATATATTATTTGTACACTGAATAGGGGATCATTAAGATGAATTATCTTAATATTGTTTGTGGGATTATTTTTACTCAGTTGCAAAAAAGATGGAGGTTATCTATTGGTCTGTTATTACTACGACTTTTTGAGACAAGAGAGAGCCTTTATGGTCTAATCTATCTCTTTTTTATACCACTATGGTGGCAAACAAGCATACAGCCCGCCTGATGGTAGGCGGTTACTGTAGCCTGTGGACGCTTGCAACACCAGGGGTATCATTCGCTCGTTGCCGACCCTGTAAATTAAGAAGGAATAGTTGGGCTGGCAGCATAGGAGACATTCTGCCATGCATGACAGCGGCGGTAACAAAACACCACCGGTCCCCTACACTGCCAACACAATGCTTCCTCGCGGAGCTCTGGCAACCTTGCTCACCGTTAGGAACACAACATAGCATGGAGCTATGTTATTTGGTTACGATTTTCTGTAAGGTGGAGGTATTTCCCCAGTCGAGCAGCTCCAATTGTGAGTGGAATTATTCAATTCCAATAAGCCCTATCTCTGTACTAAAATTCATTAAAATTAGTTCAGCTGTGTGAAAACATAAGAAACAAACAGATTACTTTAGGATTTATAACATAAGTAGTTCGGATAGTTCAAATGAATTAATTATAATCATTGTTTATGACGATTTTAACAACTTTTAGCTGGGTATATTTCTGAGAGGGTCCCATAATATCTGATATCGGTTCTTAAAACAGCCTCCAAAATGCTAGACAAATTAGTTACTTATTTTGCAAACCAATTAAGTATAGAAATCTAAAAAAAAGTATTTACTTGAATATCATGGTCCAGTCGCCGGTATGTTTAGGTTCCATGTAATAGGGGGCGAGCCTATTGCCATTAACCGGGCACAAATCCAGACTCCGAGCTGCTACTGAGAATTTCATAGAAAAACCCAATAACACTTTGCTCGACCTGGGGATCGAACCCAGGACCTCTAGCGTAGCAGTTACGCTTGGGACCACTAGACTAATGAGGCAGTCGATAGCATGACATGCCATGGCAATCCGGATTCAATTACCTATGTTATCTTTTGGAAGGTAATTTATTCTCGTCACTTACATCAAACTCCACAATACTCAAATTGATAGAAGAAAAACACTGTAAACATCAATAACCTTTAAAAAAGAGTATCTATGGAGTTTCTTGCCGGCTCTACTCCATAAGACCTACTATTAAGAACCGTGCAAGTTTTGGCAGGAAAATGTAAAGTGCACTTTGTTTTATATTATTTTCCAAAACTTGTATTTCTCAAACGCTTTCAAAGAAAAAAAAACACGCTTGTAACATCATCAACGCGTGATGGGGTGCCATTTAACACTAAACAACTCAATAACAGATACCTACATTCTTCTAATTGCTTATCAAGAAGTCGCCCTCTTATTATTATAAAGTAGGTAAGCCATCAATTGTAATTCCCAACCCGCAGATTAATTGTATCGGCTATTGGCGATCGTTTCCCAGCGTGAGATGACGTCTTGTCCAAACATTTCTATTAAGAATAACTTGGGTTATAACAACCTTCAGTAAAACTGGTATATTTATAGATTATGACCTCCAATATTCGGTATTTGTTGGGGAAATATCTGAGTAACTAAATATAATAAGCTGGCAACAATAGCTGCCGTAAGCTGAGACGATAATTGATCTTAAGAAATCTACACTAATATATAAAGAGGTTAAGTTTGTGAGGTTGTATCTCTGTATCTACTGAACCGATTTTGCAAATTCTTTCACTGTTAGAAAGATATTATCCCTGAGTGCTATAAACTTAGTACTTTTTATTTTAGTAAATACGTATTTTCAATATCACGACTCCTACTCTTGACTCTTAGGAGCAGGGCAATGCGGGTGAAACCACGTGCGGGTCGCTAGTCATTAATAACGCAATAGAATATGTTAAGAGTTCGGCGGACCGCATTTCTCTTACAAACGTAATACCGAAATAAATCGTAATTCAAACGCAATTTAATAAAATTCTGTTATTATTCGGATACCGTTAATCAAGCTTCCTACTCTACCATTTCGTCCAAAATACTACCAAATATTCGTCGAAATAAATGTAAGCGAATACAATTTTCTATAACTTTACCAAGTTTGGAAGGAATTTCCGGTCTTTTATTCCCAGTGAAGTAGTAGTAGACGAAATAATACCGTAGAAACCTAGATTAACGGTATCCAAATCCGAATAATAGCATAATTTGGTACAATATTGTCTGGGTTACGATTTATTTCGGTATTACGTTTTTGTGGGCAATTCAAGCTCCGCCGGACCTTTAGGAAAGTCTTGTCCGATGCGTGAAGGTATAATAATTTTTATTAGATTACAAGTCATAAAAAATACCCTGAATAAAATTGAGTAAAGTGAGAACACTTAAATGACAATGCAGCGGCAATCGTCACTGAGTGATGACGGGGTTGACATATTTAAAAAACTTGCCGCATTTTGTGGAAACTGCAATAACTAAGGCACAATATTCATCCATTTTAAACTTCATTAATTATGTTTACTTTCATGAATTTTAGATAACATAACATAACATACCATCACGCCTGTATTCCCCGAAGGGTTATGCAGAGGCGTACCGGTATGTTTAGGTCCCATGTAATAGGGGACGAGCCCATTGCCATTAATTGGGCACAAATTCCAAACTCCGAGCTGCTTCTGAGAATTTTATAGAAAAACCCAATAACACTTTGCTCGACCTGGGGATTGAACCCAGGACCTCTAGCGTAGCAGTCGCGCTTGGGACCACTATACTAATGAGGCAATACAGTCAGTGAATTTTAGATATATCTTATTTTATTTGGTAACTAAGTTCTGCCCGCGACTTTGTCTGCGTGGACTTCAGGATTGGGTCCGACCTGGATAAAAAGTAGCCTTTGTGTTATTCCAGGCTATAATCTATCTGTGTGCCAAATTTTATCCAGATCCGTTCAGCCGTTCTGGCGTGAAAGAGTAACAAACATCCATCCAACTCACAAACTTTCACGTTTATAATATTAAGTAAGGATGTGGTTGGGGGGTTAACATAGTGTATAAGAGGCGTGTAGTCAACAAAAGGTTAGGTACATAGAGGTTAGGTTATAGTTTTACATCCTTATGGCAAGCCTATTGCCATTAACCGGGCAATAATCAAAACTCCGAAATGCTACTGAGAATTTCATAACCAAATGACACTGCCCAACCGCAATCGAACTGAGGACCTCACGCCCAACTAAATTTTGCGTGTAGATATGTTAGAGACAAAGCCGTACAGGGAATTTATTTGAATTTCATCAAACCTCGAGGTCCCAGGCCGAGCAATGTCAAGGTCAACCCAATCACGATTGTCAACGAGTCAACCGTGATCGTTTTTTTAAGAAATTCTCAGAAGCAGTTCAGAGTTTGGGATTTGTGCCCGGTTAATGAAAATAAATTAATTTACCGTTAAATAAATTAACGTTAATGGAATTTTATTTGTAGTACCTAATCCCTAACCCTTCGGGGAATACAGGCGTGATGCTATGTATCTTGTCCATCAAACAAAACCCTAGACAAACGCCCTAAAAACAACAATAAATAAATTAAAAATCTTTTTTTTGATAAGGAAAAAAGAAAAATCACAACAAAAACCGGTCGAGACGAACTAACCGATTAATTTAAAAGTTAAAACAGTATGAAAAATACAACCCAATTCAAATTCTAATCTAACACAATCATCCTTGTAGATATATTATTGTAAATTAAAATGGGCCCATCTTTTAGTGATCCTTCTGTATGGTTGTGAGTGAGTGAACTCACCCACTTTTTTATGGGATAGGAGGGCAAACGAGCATAGGGCCCGCCTGATGGTAAGCGATTACCGCCGCCCATGGACACCAGAGGAGTCACAGGTGCGTTGCCGGCCTTTGAAAAGGGAGTACGCTCTTTTCTTGAATGTTTGAAGGTAGTATTAAGTAAGTGAAATCGTTCACTGTCTAATAGAAACATGAATTTGGGGCGAAATTTTCTTAATCGTTTTAGGAGAAATAAAAAATGTACCTGAAACAAGCAACATCAAAGTAATTCTCAGCAAGTATTCAAAGCAAAAATTGTAAGGATTAATATTGATATTTTTTTAAGGAGTGTCTGTGAAGTTTCTTGCTGGCTCTTCTCCATAAAACCCAATCGGGACCGTGAAACTAGTTTTGAAACTATTTTAGTTTTATTATTGTATTAAAATATTTTGACATTGACTAACGTCTTATTACTATTGTTTATTATAATTAATTAAAATGAATTCGGCTATATGATAATGTAATTATAATATAGTATTTTTTTATTTATTAACAAAGAAGTGCCTATACGAGAAGCGTAGCAAATGGCGGTCTATAGTATCTGCCTACCCCTGTGGGAGAAAGGCGTGAATGTATGTCGCAGCGGTCATCCATCCCAATACTGACGGTCGAAGGTCAGCGATCGATCAGCTGTTGTCATCCAAAAGCTCTTATAAGTTTCTTGAACTTGTTAATTCCGCCAGAGTTATAACTCCTTTATCCTATTTTGCATACACAAGGACTGAGGGACATCGAACGGGAACGAGGTTCATGGAACGAACAGAGCTTTGAACTTCAGTTTATAATCAAACTGAATATATTTAGGTCAACACAAATAACCGTATGTGTAGTGGAATATATTTAAAAGTAACTAGCGTTGTAGACGCGGTGTAACCCGCCTTTAAATTGCGTAGGGAATATCCCAGTTCATTTCCCCGTTGGGAAATTCTTGGTCTTTTTCTCAAGTATGTTGGAATCGGCTCCCAGGCTATCCATGCGATCAGACCCCCGCAATACAATTTCTGACTGACTGGTTGTCAGGATTTTGGAATAGAGCATGACTTAATTTTTTGGAATAGAGCTCACGAACCATTACGCAGAAGCCGACCATTTAAGGGTCCGGCGGAGCTTGAATTGCCCACAAAAACGTAATACCATAATAAATCATAATCCAGACAATATTCTATCAAATTATGTTATTATACGGATTTGGATACTTACGGTATCTACTATTTCTTCTACTACTACTTCACTGGAAATAAAAGACCGGAAAATCGTTCCAAACTTGGTAAAGTTATCAAAAATTGCATTCGCTTACATTTATTTCCAGTGAAGTATTTTGGACGAAATGGTAGAGTAGGAACCTAGATTAACGGTATCAGAATCCGAATAATAACAGAATTTGGTTAAATTGTGTTTGAATTACGTTTTTTTTTTTCGATATTACGCTTGTAAGAGAAGTTCGGTCCGCCGGAATCTCAACCACTGCGGAAATCGTATCTTTAAAAAAGAAACAATTATATACATATCTACTTTTTGTTTTCAAATATTATAAAATTATGTAACGTACGGAGCCAATATATTTTTCTATGATACAAATGGTCTACATCACCAGTGATCATTGTAAATAATGTTGGTTGTAGAATGACCATTTACAACTTGACACTGACATTTATATTCCATGGATGGGTCCCATGAAAAACACGAACATCTGCGCGCCAATGAGTAAATAAAATGGTAATAATTCGATTAAGATTTATATCGATTTGAATTGGAAGAATCTCTCGATTTTTTTGACCACCGCCTTTTTTATAGTGCCCGAAATTCTCATGGATGACAAAGATCGTCTGAAATAATTTTTTTGCATTCTTAGCCAAACTCATAGAGGCAGAAATACAGAGTGTTGGTTTAAGGGTTCGTTTTAATCGTGCGGATCTCTAATGTATGTGGAAATAGATTAGATTGGAAATGTATTCTGATTTTACCCTGTGTAGGGACAGCCTAGAATACAGTTCCTCACTGCCATTCAGATAGATAATCTTGTAATAGATGAGAAATGAGAAAAAATCTGACTTGCTTGTTGGTAGGACTTCTTGGATTCTGACTGGCTACCCTTATATCGCAGTCTGTCGTAAAGCACCTTGGTATATATTTATTAAAGGTTGGTTAAAGCCTAGTTTTTAGCTATTATTTAGTTATAATAACAATTTTTGCAAAGTTGTAAGTAGATATACAGTTTTGAATATTGTTTAATTAATGTCGCGAATACTAATTATATTTACCCTGGATATTATAAGTATAGACCTACAATTTGCAAAACCAAACAAAATTTAAATTTATCTAGGTCAAAGGATCATCCATAATAAGTAAGACAGTGACATAATATCATCATACATCGCACCATAAGCTTCTTCTAGGTCAGTCCCCTGTCCAAACAGCGAGCGTTATGATACGCACGCCCTGTCACGTACGCAAGTTACTTAATTTTTATCTTAACTTTTTTTGTGAACATAACACGCCAAGCCATACGCATAAGCCATTGATTTTTTGTGCCTACCTTTCGTGAGAAAAAAGTTTATGATCTAATAGAACTGGCAGTTGATAGACTTGCCGACGACTTTGGGGACAAAAAAAGCTTAATGTCATTTTGACAGCTCTTAAAGAATTTTGCGGGATTTGATTTTGGCATAAATTCTTGAAATTAATTGAATTGTTTATACCTAAGATATAGATATTTATTTTACTTTCATAATCCTTCTGATATTAATGGTTTGTGTTTAATACCGCACACCACAGATTTTTAACAATAAGTACATAATTATGTATAATCATGCTCATTTTCCCCAAAAAGCCAGGCAGAGGCGTGTTGATACTTACAGCCAGTTTGCTTAAATTATTTCCTCTAACCGAGCACAGATCCAAACTCCATGCTGCTACTGAGAATTTCACAGTAAAATTATAACTTTTTAATTTCTTCTACGATGTCGCTAACACAATAGTCTCATGGCATACAAACGATTATTTTCTGCATATCACACAGAAATACAGGTAAATAGGCATTTTTAATACGTCGAGGCACAAGTATGCCATTCATTCGTCCAACAGTAATCATTTTTTCCTACGTGATAACTGACACGAGTGAAAAGATCAGCATATTTAGAAAAATATCTGCCAAGACATTTCCAACCTTATGTCCTATGCTATACATAAGTTACATGTGCAATCGGCAAAATGCGGAACTAAATTCTAATGTATTGAAATTGACAGCCCAGTTACATGGGTTTGAAGAAAGTGGCGCCACCGTAAACCGCAAATGTAAACTAGTCACTTTGTTAATAATAAATGTCATCGTAGATTTGTGCTTGTCGTAAAAAACTGTCGTGACTAGTAAAAAAATGTGTTCGTAGAATATTTTTACGCTTCTAAATTACGAGAAACAGCATGAATGACTCATACGTCATAGTAATACGTATGGAATTCCGTGTGGAGTAATATGACGCAATATTATTGGAACTGGCAATATCTTTGACGATTTTTTTTTATTCTTGATAGGTTTAATTTAGCTTACATTCCTCCAAAAAACTTTATAGCTTACATTATAAAATACTTCCTCCGCTAAGTAATACTTACGCTTATTAATGGATCTGCGGGGTTAAGCTGCGCTTGCAGCGGTCAGTTTATGGATGGGTGACCATTGACACATCGAGACCTCTCTGTGCCTTGATGTGCACGTTAAACCGGTCCACGTTGTCACAAAATGGGCGAGGTTACTTTGCTACTGACTTCGTCTGGGGAAGTAAAGCCAAAATCATTTATTTATTTAGTTTTTTTTATATACCACTAAGGCGACAAGCATACGGCCCGCCTGATGGTAAGCGGTTACCGCAGCCTATGGACGCTTGCAACACCAGGGATATCACTCGCGCGTTGCCGACCCTGTAAAATAATGAGGAATAGTTGGGCTAACAGCATAGGAGACATGCTGCCAACAAAACGCTTCCTCGGGGAGCTAGATAAAACGACCGGTTCTGTCTGTACCACCGCATTGCCATATATTCTGCTACAATTATTGTGTTCCGGCTTGAAGGGTAATGTAGCCAGTGACATTACTGTGCAAATGAGACTTAACAACTGAGGTGTCAAGATGACAACACGCGAGTGATACCCCTGGTGCTGCCGGCATCTATAGGCTGCGGTTGTCGCTTACCGTTGGCCGGTGTCAGGTGGCCTGTATGCTTGTTCCTCATCTAATAAACTGCAGCCTAGAGACGCTATCAATACCAGTAGTATCACTCTCGCTGTCATCTTGACACCTCAGTAGCTAAGTCTCATTTTCCCAGTCATTTCATTGGCTACATTACTTCACGGATTCATCAAGATGATCAATCTACAGAGCACCTTGAAAATAATGATCACACTCAACAATAAGGAAGATACTATGGAATAAACACTTAGTTTATTAGATATAATGACCTCTACTATCATTCATCATTGAGTTACTGGAGTATGATGAGATTCTTCATGAAGGATGAATAGGTGCAACACTAGAAGAGTTACCAATGCATTACAGAGCCTTAAGCTACAGTAATCGAGGATCTGGCTCTCTCACGCAAAAATCATAACAAAAGGTACTTTACGATTGCCACAGTCTCCAACGAAAGGGTTGTCGTCAGCCATTCAGACCACAAGAGATCTTGCCACGCAGCAAGTTAGATATATCCTTAACTCATATGAGATGTCAATCTGAATGGCAGTGAGGATTTTTAACCCGTCCCCACACGGAGAGTTTTACCTATCTATGCAAATAAATAAAATTGAAGTGACTATCCAAATAATAGCTTTTTACTAAGTGCAATTATGAAAGTAAATACGGTATCTATTTACAACAATAAATCACATTTTTTTTAATATTGTCTGTTTGATCCGATAATCCGTAACGTGTGGACCGATTTTATTCGGACTTTCACTAACAGATAGCTTATTTTATAATGAGTAACATAGGCATTTATTTAAAAAAAATAATCTAAATTCCGTACATAAAAATAATAAGTAGGTACCTACCTAAGTAAATAATTTTGGGACGCGAATGAAATCGCGGACATCAGGTACTTAGTTATTGATTAGAACCAAATTTTTTATCTTCTTAACCTTTGGAATATCAAACAAACATCTTATCTTCAATTATCGCCGCGCCGCCGACGCTGGGGGCTCGTCCTGATCCTGACGTGGCATGCGCATGCGACGGCAGTGAGCTGTCAGTTATCATTATGACGCATGCGCGGAATGGCGGGGACAACCGCGACTCAGTACTTTCGGTATCCACATTACGATCTACGCAATACCTACAATCATACGATTTATTTGGAGTAGTTATTTGATTGGAGATTGCGCAAGTTTTATATACTTCTAGGTACCGATAATGTGAATGTCAAATTGATTTCTTGAAAGACGATGTAGTGTACAATAAAAAGGATATTATGCTGACATGGTTTGGGGATGTCGATAGAATGCGTTTCAGCACCTATTTGGCCATTAAAACTTGTGACTGCTAAATTATAGTTACACAAGCGACCCGCCAGAGGTTTCACCCGCGCTGCTCCGTTCCTTAGAAGCGTAGCGTGATGTTATATAGCCTATAACCTACCTCGATAAATGGACTATCCAACACAAAAACAATTTTTCAATTCCAACCAATAATTCCAGAGATTAACGCGTTCAAACCAACAAACTCTTCAGCTTTATAATATTAGTATTTATACTAGTTTTGATTTAGCCACGTCAAAACATAAAACACGTGCCCTCAGGGCCAAACTCCGAATGAATCCTTAAAAATCTGTCACCCAGCGACCGTGGCGTGCAGGGCACATTTTGGTTTGTATATACTATACATGACTGCGGTAGTCAGAAGGTTAAATACCGAGATCGGTTCCGGTTGTCATATTCCCTAAACAATTTAACCCAGATCCAGCCATCCCTAGCTGTTCCCCCAGCAACGCCCTAAGCCGAGGTTCGAGTCCCGTTACAGCACACCCTTAGCTGCTTTTGCTTAGTTATAAGTTGCTCCTGGCTGGAGGCATTCGGTACCTCGCTACCAAGTCCGGTAAAGTTGATGTAAATTGTAGATGTAAAACTATCTGTGTACCAAATTTCATTTAAATCAGCTCAGTAGTTTTGACGTGAAAGCGCGACAGAGAGACAGAGTTACTTTCGCATTTATAATATTAGTAGGGATGGTAAGGAAGTAAGGATAATATTGTACAAAACGGGCAGAATAAAAATGCGCGTCTGAAGTGAGCTATTGCTGAGCGTCCAGAGAGATCACAGAGTGGTACCCTCGAAATGGCAAGCGAAGAAGAGGGAAGCAGATAAAACGATGGGAGGACGACCTTCCCAAATGCTGGCGAAGATTTCCCAGAGACCGAACCCAATGGAAAAATCTGGAGGAAGCCCATGTCTCAGGACAACCTGACTCCATAAACGGCGATGCTGGCAACTTATAAAATATTAAAAATTATTAATATTAAATATTAACTTATAATATACGGAGTGCCTCATTAGTCTAGTGGTCCCAAGCCCGCCTTCTACACTAAAGATCCTGGGTAGGATTTTCTATGAAATTCTCAATAGCAACTAGGAGTCTCTCTCCTAACCCTACGGGGAATACAGGCGTGATGGTATGTACGTATATAATTATATAACGATTATCGCTAAACTGTAAGTCAAAGAATAAAGGCTATTTTAGTACTTAGTCTAAGTAAAGTTATAAATCAATCGCGGGCAGGATTCGAACCTGAGTCTTCTGGTTAGATACACCAAACGCTCTGACCGCTATGCCACCGCGATATATAACCAGAAGACGCAGGATCGAATCCCGCCCGCGATTGAATATTTCCTTCACTAAAATAACTTTATAATCTTAGCATGGAAAATGTAAAAAAATCACAAAAAAATACATAATCTAAGTAATTTATTGAATTACTTAGATTATGTAATTTTTTCTTGAATGCACTTCCCGAGTGGGTCTTCCCTGATAGATATAATCTGGGTGTCTTTAAATCACGAGTGAATCGGTTTCTTCTAGGCAAGCGCGCTCCATCGTAGATCGCAGTATCGCTTAACATCAGGCAAACTGGCGGTCAAGCGTAAGCCTATCATGAATAAAAAAAAAGAATTACTGACAGAAAATATGTGTTGCTAGGGAGTTTCGTGCGCTGCTCCTTCTTCCCAGCGAAGACACAAGGAGGTGGTGAAGGACGGGCCTTTTAGGGGTTATCTATAATGTAAAAAATCACGTTGGAAAAGTGGTACCTAGTAATCTTTCTTGAATGAAGTATCAGTATCAAGTAGGAGGATATTTAATAGCAGATTTGATCTAAAAATTAAGATAAAGTCATTATTAATTAACGTAATTAAAGCCATACCAAGAAATACACCAAGTGTTTGAACATCTCGGGATTCCCATATGACTTTCTGTCTGCACAACTTTGATCATTATGACTGTTTTCCTTTATGGGTTAGCAATATTGACGTGTCATGCCCAATGTTCGAGTAATTGGCTGCTGTGACTACAGGTCTTAGCTTAGATGCCTATACATATTTTATAAATACATAACATACCACGTGATGGTATGTACTATCGGCCAACGCCATATCTAGCCACCGTAAGGGCTATATTTGCTTGCAGCCTCGGTTGCTATTCCAGTGCTTACCTACGCTCTTCAACCAATAGCATCGTACTTTTTATGAAATCGAAATCGTATCTCTAATCGTATAAACAAAAAAGATATTGAAATAAAACTACTTTTTATGGATTTTATCCCGTCATATTTATATTATTTAATTCCTAAAAGCCAACACCACCGTGTGCACGGGATTTTGTTTTAAAAATGGCTAGATATTGAGTTGGCTGATAGTACCCCGAAGGGCTAGACGGAAGTGTACAAATGTACGCCCACAGTCCGCCGGTATGTTAATTTCACCAAAAGAAAAATTCGATCTCGAGCAGGATTCGAACCTACGACTTCTATACGAATCGACTGTCGGGTCCGAAAAACATTCGTGGTAGAGAGATGAACGATACGTCAGCCAAAACTTAGTAGCTCGATTCCCATATTAAACTCCCTGCGTCTCCAGTTCGAAACCTGCCTGAGATCGAATTTTTCTATTACTACAATCTATAAAAAAGTTAAGCATGCGTTAATAATAATCACGACCAAGGACTCAAAAGGGTAAGTAGAGCTTACAACTTTAATTTGTATGCCAAATAAATAAAATTAAAAATATCTTTCATTAAAATTTTAATATTTTAATGTTACCCTCTCATTATCATTAAATTAATTAATACATTATTGAAAAATCACAAGAATGCGCGTGTTGAGATCTCAGCAATACCTATTATAACATCCGTACTAATATTATAAACGTGAAACGTGGATGTTTGCTACTCTTTCACGCCAGAACTGCTGAACGGATCTGGATTAAATTTGGCACACACATAGATTATAACCTGGAATAACACAAAGGCTACTTTTTATCCAGGGCAGACCCAATCCTGAAGTCCACGCAGACAATGTCGCGGGTAGAAGCTAGTCTTCTATTTATGTGAATGTGTGCTTAATATTTTAGTACGCCCACCTATTTTTATAGGTCTCAATGTAATAGGAGGTGCTTGCAAATCGCACTAACCTATAATCCTCAAATTGAATCACTACTGAGAATATCCTAGAAAAATCCAATAACAAAAAATCACTGATTGACCTGGGATTTGAACCCAGAACCTCACACTCAACATGCTAACTTGCAACCACGATACAACCAATAAGGCAATCATAGTTATTCAAAATTATGTAAATAATTAATGAAAAGATAACACTTACCGAACACATATTTACCGAAAACAAATCAATTATCCACACAAATTACTAATCTCATCTCAACAAGAATACAATAATCAAAAAAGTTTTTATCACAATAAAAATACAACCCTAGAAACCATTGAAAAGAAAATTTCTCGATGAAAGCGTATCTTCATACATATGTATCGCCACAATACTTACCGGCTCCAACGAAACGATCCGCACCATATAAAAAGGGATGGCATTGGGAACTTTTCATTACTCCTGTCACTCCCTCCAAAGAGTACACAGCTCAAGGAATTTTGTATTTTTATACATTTTATCGTGTTTTGTGCGATCGAGATTAACCAAGGTTAGTAATTTATTCAATTAATATAAATTATTAGGATTATTTTTTCGATAAATACCGATTCAATTTTCGATTAATATTATCTATTATATTATTTTTATAATTTATTAATCATTGTCTTAAAATATCATCCGTGAAAATAATGTTTTATTATTCACTTCGTGTGGTAAATTAAATAAAAAAAATATTTTTTATACAATTACTTTACGTTTACGTTTACAAAGAAAAATACAGTGCGCAAATTTTTATTAACGGAAAAATCAATTTACAAAATATTTTTAAATAAAATATAATTTCCGACGCTATAAATCTTAATTTAAAAGCGTCAAATCGTAATTTGATTGAAGATATTTCAAAATAAATTGACATTTATCTAATAGAATCATTTGGTATCGCGAGCTAGTGGTGTCCATAGCGCTTTCAACTGGCGGTGACTCGAGTGGACTGATTCGTAACAGTGAAAGAGTTACAAGTATTACAACACTCGCTGTGTGTCACTGTTGTGTTAAAATCTTTGTGATTAAATTACGAGACAGTGAACATTATGATTCTTTTCCTAATATCTGCAATATTTTAAATTATAATTATTATACCAATATAATTTCGTGCATATTAATGTAAGTAGTTTAGTTTTTCTCAAAAATATCGATAAATTAAATTACTGATTCATTTATTGATTTTTCAAAATTATTATTGAATCACAAATAAATATTTTGATATAACTGATAAATAACTAATTCATTTATTTTTTCTCACAATATTTGTTATCGCATTTTAATTAATTGTTAACTTAAGTTTTATTTTGGTTATTTATACTCTACTAATAATTTGTTACTTACTATACGAGTATAAGACTTTGCTACTGACTGGCTCATTAGCACAGTGGTGATAACCGAAGCTGCTAGCGTGAATACTAGGTTCGATAACCGGAACAGGCACCGTTATTATATTTTTTCGATTTCGAAATCCCAGTTGTCATTAGTTAAGCTTTATGACCGCTAAATGGCAATAAAGTCCTCCGCCCCTAAAGGTTGACCTTAAACCATATATAACTGGGTGCATATTAGTGCCTATATCTCTGTCAGCTATTCGTGGATGAAAGCATGATGGCATATTACGCGACCAATCAAATATAAATAATTGTAAAATTGCACCAGTCAAGGTCTTGAAATTGTAGGTAGGATGCGAATTGATACTGCGCATCGGCAATCGCAGGACACTGTATTCAATTAGGTACCTATTTAAGTGTGTGACAATAAATGATTTATATTAATAACAAGAGAGTCATTGGTAGTTTTCCCAATACTGACAATGTTGCTTTTATCTTGAAATATATCCAGACCTTCCTTACTTACTGATTAATCGCGGAAACTGTATATCCTATATACTTGAATTTTTTTAGAAAGGTTTCTTATGTGATGTAGGCATTTTTTTATGGGATAGGGGGGCAAACGTGCACGCTGATCGCCTGAAGGTAAGCGATTACCGCTGCCCAACGACACCCGTAACACCAGAGGAGTTACAAGTGCGTTACCCGCCTTTTAAAAGGGCGTTGGGCCTCCGCTAACCTCACTCTCTCAAAGAAGCAACATAAGCTTGCGTTGTTTGACGCCGGTTTTCAGTGAGGCCGTGGTATCACTCCGGTCAAACCGGCCCATTCGTGCTGAAGCATGGCCCTCCCACGTAAATAACCGTTTAAAAAGCATTTAGTGACATTCTAATTCAATTCAAATACATTTATTGCAGACATTAATCAAATACGTAGACTAAATTAGATCCACATGTATGTTAGTACAACTTAAAAACTGTGTTAGTATTATAATAGGATAATAATTCCTATAATAATAGGATAATATAAATAGGATAATGGGATCCCTGTGAGAGTCACATCACATATTTAATTAAAAAAACACTATGTCTGCACTTTAAAAGAGACCATGATACTCTGAGTTTGTTTTGGCGTTTCTTCTCAGAGGTCGTCAGCTAGGCAATGCCGATGCCACCTAGCGTGAAAAATATAAAACACTGTCTTGTAAAAATATGTGTTCTATGGGAACTGAGAATCAGAAGTAAAAAATAATAGAAAATCCCAACATCACTGCTCGGCCTGGGAATCGAATCGAGCTCACACTGAACACCCGCAATGTGTGCCTAGACTACTGCCCTTTCAATCAATCAATCAATCAAATCAGCCTATTGCCGTCCACTGCTGAACATAGGCCTCCCCCAAGGAGCGCCAACCATACTGCCCTTTAGTCTAAACTATTTTTTTTATACCACTAATGTGGCAAACAAGCATACGGCCCGCCTGATGGTAAGCGGTTACCGTAGCCTATGGACGCTTGCAACACCAGGGGTATCACTCGCGCGTTGCCGACCCTGTAAATCAAGGAGAAATAGTTGGGCTGGCAGCATAGGAGACAATAGCGTGATGCTTATTATATTCTTATCTTCCAACACAAAGCTCCCTCGACTCAAATTCTAAAAAATATCACAGATAGACAGGAATTACAGTACCGGTAGATAGGTAGGTTCCTATTTAATTATTAGATACCTACAGGTAGGTAATCCCTACATTACCTACGCCCAGGTATTTTTTTCTCATTGGACACTATATGCAAGTGCCCAGGGCCCCGCGATCCAAACGGGCCCCCAGGCTTTTGTTTTCTTTTGCGTTTATTTATAAAATAGTCCCCTGTATCATTGTCACAGGGGCCCCATTGTCCTAAAGTGCCTAAAGTCTCCAAATACGTTGCCCACGCCCACTGTTAGTCAATGTCAGCCTTAAACATCACATAACGTATTCTGAATACTACATTGTCATGTAATAATTAAAGTCTCGTTTAGACGGAATGACGCATATTGACGCGGCCTGAGAAATGACGCAATATCCCATTTGTGTGTCAGACTAAATCGCATGTTGGTATCACCACGCTTTACCCGAAGGGTTGGCCAGAGAATGTACTAAGTACATCCACAGGTCGCCAGTTTGTTTAGGTCTCATATAACAGAGGACGAGACCATTAACAGGGCACAAATCTAACTCCGAGTTCCAATTTTTTTATAGAAAAACCCAGTAACACTGATCAATAAAGGAATAGAACCTAAGACCTCTAGCGTAGCAGTCGCGTTTAAACGATGTTTTCCTTCACCGTTTAAGCGCGTGATAATTAACTATTAATACGCACATACCTTCGAAAAGTCAGAGGTGTCTTGGATACGAACTCGAGACCTTTGACTTGGCAGTCCTATGGTCATATCTAGTGAACTAGATTAATGAAGCAGTTATTATAATTTTTTTTTTCAATTTAATACCTAGATCAGTTATTATTGTTCCTATTATATAGATCACCGAAAACTTCTATTAATAAGATATATCCAAGCCACCTCTTTTCCATTGGGCACTATAGGCAAGTGCCAAGGGCCCCGCGATCTAGGGGGCCCCCTATTTCCTACTCCATTTTTTTATGAAATAGTCCCCTGAAATATCATTGTCCTAAAGAGGCCCCATTATCCTAAAGTGGCCAAGAACTCCAGTTCTATTAAACGTTATCTTTGTGAGAAATCGTGTATGCTCTTCACCCATGAACCAATAGTAAACACATGTTTTAAATAAGGAAATCAATCGCAGATTCCAATCTCACACTAGTTGAATTCTGTGAACTAAGTAGTGCAGAACTTGAAAAGTAGATACATATACATTTTATTTTTGTAAAATTTACCTGCCGGAATAGGGAACAAGCCCTTACAAATTAAACCATAATACTCTGAACTAACTAATTATCTGACTCATTAGTCTAGTGGTCCCCATTGCGACTGCTTCACTAGAGGTCCTGAGTTCACTTCCCAAGTCAAGCAAAGTGTTATTGGGATTTTCTATAAAATTTTCAGTAGCAGCTCGGAGATTGGAACTTATTCTTGGTTAAGGGCAATAGGATCGCCCCCTATTACATGGGACTTAATCATACCGTCGAACTGTGGGTGTACATTAGTACGCCTCTGCCTAACTTTTCGGGGAATACAGGCGTGTGGGTGGGTATCAAACCCATGACACGCGGTGCAACGGTAGAGGCGAGATGGCCACCTTAACTCCTATGCACATTTGGCATAGGACTATAGGAGTTAAGGCGTACTGCCAGGCAGACTGTCATGGCGAAGCTTACCTCTCCCTCTCAATTGGAAAGCCTCATTTGAAAGGTTTTATGCTGCATTACAACAATGGCTGATTAAGTAATTCTGGTCATTTTGGGATTCACTGTGAGATTGACCTTAATACAGTCGAGGTACAGTCGAGGCACATAAAAACAAAATGTCATCATCATCCAATTACTGTCCAACTGCTGGGCACGGCTCACCTTTAGGAATAAGAGGGTTTTTTAGTCCTTAAAAGGAATATACATACATACATACACTCACGCCTTTCTCCCACAGGGGTAAGCAGAAACTATAGACTGCCACTTGCTACGATTCTTGCATACTTCTTTTGCTTCTTCCACATTCATCCATCTTCTCATATATACACGCCGGTTGCGCGTGCTACCCACCTGAACTTTTTGAAGGATTTCACCAATAAGATCGGCGTATGTCCTTCTAGGCTAGGGCGACCTCTACCGACACTGCCGCTGACAAAAATAATATCTAGTGACGAAAAACAAAGTGACAAAAAATCCATTTCACAAGATAGAAATTTCGTGGTGTATGAAAACTATTGTTATATAATGACGTCATAATAATGCATGTAGGTTGAAATTTTCATGCTGTGCAATAAATTAAGCAACAATGGCTTTTCTTTTCAGGCTGCAGTCAAATACTCTACTAGCGACATCTTTTACCCGATAGCAACAATGATGAACTCACTTTCGCTACTCGCCGCTATCTTGGTGTCGCTGCAGTGCACTTTCGCAAGCGCACATGTGGACAACAGAAAAGGATTGGACAACAATATACAAAGTAGTGGTAAGTTTTTGTGAATCGAAATATTATAATATAGTTTTTGAAGTAGGATAAATAGTTCGTTTATAGGCATTATTTTTTATTTCCAAAAACCATACGTAGAGAAAGATCGGCGATATACAAGTCATTATTTATTATTCTAGCGAGAACCATATTATTTTTATCGTAGGTAAAACTACAATACAGAAGTAGTAATTTGAAAATAATATTCTTTTCGTTTCGACAACTTATGTTATTTCAATAACATATTAAACCATCGTTTTTTTAATATAACGCGCTTTACATCCCAAAATAAACTCAACCAATTACAAATAAAGTATCAAAATGCATTCGAATATCATTACCCTCGTTACCTGAGTCGGGTAATGACGGAATCTAAAAAGAAGAAACGCGAAACGGGTCAAAATTATTTAAAATTTTATTTAAAAAGGCGCCTATATGAAATCATCGCCATTTTCAGAAATATTTCGTATTGATGTATTCTGAATGTTTTGAAATTCATGATTTCCCCGTCGCCATGTCGGGAGTTAGCTCATTTTAAATTGATCCATCGCAACCTCAGTAAAAATCGGCAGAGTAAAAATGGTTGTAAACTGTTCAATACTTTAGATTTTTACTCTTTTCAATATGTAAAAAATACAAATTACCTAATATAAATATAAAATTGCTTTATATTTTATACTAGCGACCCGCCCGCGGTTTCACCCGCGTTGCTCCATTCCTAAGAGTCGTAGCGTAATGTTAAATAGCATAAAACCTTCCTCTTGAATCACTCTATCTATTTAAAAAAACCGCTTCAAAATCCGTTGCGTATTTTTAAAGATTTAAGCATACCTAGGGACGGACAGACAGCGACAGTGACTTTGTTTTATACTATGTAGTGAAGATAAAGATCTACAAAATCTTTTAAATGGAATTTTGACATGTTAATAATTACTTCATTAGTCTTTGTAATTTATTAGCACTTACACGATAGGTTCAGATAAAAGCAAAAAAAATAATTAGAGACGCTAAAATAGATAAAACGGCTAAAACCCTCATTCTAAATTAAAAAAGAAACTTCCTAAAAACGCCAGAGTAGGTTATTATCCTGAACTTTAGTCGTGTTTCTATAATTTTATGTCAAAATTTACTAGTTATTTCCAAACCAAATGAAAAAGGAAATATTGCACTATAAAAATTTGTAAAACAAAAAACTGTTTTATTCAAAAATGGGCAACTGAAAGGCGAATACATTAGATATTCGCTGAAATGATGGATTATACTTTGAAATGGGTGGACGGAGTCTGGACCGGTTTGCAATTCAATTCGGTTCAACCGTAGCCTATGCTCAAACGTATGAGTACCTATACATCTGGACATTATTCCTCATAATTTAATTTGAATATCAAATCCTTTTGTCTGTTCCAAAATGTGGCACGAATATTTTTAAATTAGTTTCTTTTTTAGTACCTATGTTCCTAAAACGGAACAGGCAATTTCTTATTGCGTATGTTTAGAATTTTAAACTGAAATCTTACGGTAAAAGGATAAAGCGGAACAAAATCTAATGGTGGCAAATTGTTTACACACAATGACGTTGCTTTTTTTATTTTAGAAGGGAAATATTAAAAGAAATATTGATTATGTTTGAATTCAAAACTCGGATAAATCACAAAATATCGTGCAAAGCAGAAATCAGTTCTTAATTCAAACGCTAAAACTCATAAGTCGAAGTGAAAGATGTTGGTTGATTATTTTAATAGCAAAGATAATTAGCAGCAGCAATAGCTCAGTAACTAAAAACAAAATCAATACAATCCCCATTCATTGAGAACAGAGCCAGCATTGGTAGATTTTCGGAACAAAATCTAATGGTGGCAAATTGTTTACACACAATGACGTTGCTTTTTTTATTTTAGAAGGGAAATATTAAAAGTAATATTGATTATGTTTGAATTCAAAACTCGGATAAATCACAAAATATCGTGCAAAGCAGAAATCAGTTCTTAATTAAAACGCTAAAACTCAGAAGTTGAAGTTAAAGATGTTGGTTGATTATTTTAATAGCAAAGATAATTAGCAGCAGCAATAGCTCAGTAACTAAAAACAAAATCAATACAATCCCCATTCATTGAGAACAGAGCCAGCATTGGTAGATTTTCTCGACTGTGTGTGAAGTCTGCCAACTATCACTAGGCTAACATGGTAGACTATAATCTAACCACTCTCATTCTGAGAGGAAATGAAGGAAAACCAATTTGAGTGAACCTTAAACAATTTGAAATATTTATTCCAGCAGACGTGTATGCAATCGCATGTCTTAGCAATCAAAATTACAGTTGCAAAAATCAACCTAATATATTAAATAAAATATCTGTTCTAGTGCCGTCCACCAAAAGGCGTCAGTTGCGAGACATGGTACGCATCAGGCATGCTCCCCCGGAGACCGTACAGTTCGAGCCAGGGACGAGGCTGGTGCTGGAGTGTGAGGTGCTTGGAAAACCAGCCCCCACCGTACAGTGGCTCAAGAACGGAGAACCTATTATTGATGTAAGAGGAATATTTTTTTAAGAATCGTTACAATGTCAAAATTATAAATGTGACACTTTTGAAGTTAATATTTTATATTTTTAATACTAGATGGCGCCACAAAGCAATGATTTATAGTAGAATATGCGCTTGCACGTTACCTAACGTACCTATAAATATTAATAAAGTAATTATAATTTTTTTTTTTTTCAGTACGAAGTAGAAAGCAACGACATACTGCCTGCTGACCCCACAAGCTTCGCACAGATGATCAGCAAACTCGTTGTGACGTCACCGTCCAACGGCGACATCTACACGTGTGTGGCGACCTCTGCGCTTAACCAGAAAACTGCCTCAACCACTGTTTTTACTGTTGAGGGTAGGTAGTAATTCCGTAGTACCTACCTATAAATTATTATATACCGATAAACATTTTGTTCACGATTAGAACTTACATACTTAACGTGCAACTTCAGCTGGCTATTTAAGTTACAAGTTTATTTAGTTTTCTACAATGTTTTTTTCTTATTTATCTAAAATTGTCGACAATTAAATTTATAACGGAGCAATAATTTCAATTCGCGCCATCTATTAGCAAATAGCAATACTACATAAATACAAGTACTACAATCATTTGGTAATAGATGGCACTGTTTAATAGTTATTGTATTTTTTGTTTTCGGTTTTGTATTAAAAAATATTATTTGCTCTTTCTTTCTAGAAAACGAAGAAGAAAACCTGATGACGCTCGAGAAACTGTTTCGCTTACCAGCGAAGCCTGTGATCACCTCTTATTACACGAACTTGTTCCAAAACATCGGCACTGATGTGGTGCTACCCTGCCGAGTGGACAGCACCAGCAAGGCCCAGGTGTTCTGGCAAGACAGCGACAACAATCTCATCTTTGGCAACTCCAGATTGCAGGTAAGAAATCAAATCGTGTATTTAGTTTATACTTAGTCGGATAGCAAAGCGGTTATGGATTTCGAGTGTCAAAGTTCTACTTTCACACATAACAATCATTTTAATTATTACTGTTTTTTAAATCACAAGAGTAAGCCTACAACTAGTTATAGATTGAAGTTCAAATGTTTTTATTTCAAATAAGCTTTTACAAGCGTTTATGAAACGTTGTTGGGTTGCATGGTTCCAAAAAAGTTGATCCTAAGGAGAAGAATCCCGCAAGAAAATCCATGGACACTCTTTTAAAATAATTTGTATTACAGTTTTCAATTAGGTACAATAGTACAATAACAGGATGTGCTGACATTGATTTAATGTCTAAGTTGGACCGAAGTCGATAATAGAAAAAGAAAAAAGAATGCGTTTGTCCATGAAAATAATTTCTCCATGAAATATTTTTTATACTTTTCATGGAGAAATTTTTAAATTTACAGAGAAATTATTATCATGGATATTTTTTTTATCCATGAGAATTATTTCTCTGTAAGTTTCCATGAAAAGGACTATAGATGGCACTGCTTGTACCAAAACTGAGACTTATTCACTATAACAGAATGAATTTTTTGATCAGGTAACATGCTAACCGAATGCAAACCATATCAAAAAGTTGATTAGGTGATGATGATCGTAAACTAATTCATAAAAATATCGCAATGCCACAGAACATAGTAAATAATTAGAGCCTACTCTATGATTATTTTTTTTTGGAATATAGTGGTAGCAAGAAATTGTGGGGGATCGGGACCGGGATGGTTGGCGCTCTTTGGCGGAGGCCTACGTTCAGCAGTGGACGACAATAGGCTTATATGATGATGATGATGATGATCAAGCTAGCTAAACGGGCTAGCAGAGTTAACATTTAGCCAACATATTAGAGATGCCTAGATACGTTGCGAACGAAAATTTGAATGACTAAAACCGTATTTTTTATTTTTAGGTTCTGCCCTCTGGTGACCTTCTAATCGCTCCTCTGTTATGGTCTGATATGGGTAACTTCACTTGTATAGCCAAAAACATGTATGGGAAGGATGTAATGACTACATTCACCTATCCTCTGAGACCGAGCAAAGTATAAAGTGAGGTGAGTTATAACAACCATTAGTATCTCTTTACAATAGTATTTTTAGCGCTAAATTATATCGAATCTGAACATTTTCAATCAATCAATTTATTTAATATTTCTTTTCTTTTACTGTAAACAATTTATTGAATATGTCTTTTACTGTTAACAATTTATTTAATATTTATTATATTGTAAACAATTTATTTAATATTTTCCTTTCCGTTACCAATTTATTTAATATTTCCTTTAGTAACTAAAGTCCTGAATAATTACACAGTAAACTCATAAAAATAAATTAATAAATTTCCTTTTGTGTAAGCAACTTATTGAATTTTTTTTCCCTAACCAATTTATTGTAAAAGTTGACATGATTAGGTATACCCGTTTTGATACCAAAGTTTTGAACTAACGTCCCCTTTTGTTACCAACTGCATAACTTTTTCGTATCCAACATGAGTACTAAATTTTAAATTTTTTGGTTACAGCGCAAAGAAACTTTGGACCAGAAATGTTACCCGCCGATTTAATCTTGATGTTCCTATTATTAAAAATATTATAAAATGACGTCTAATTAAAAACTTAACTTATTGTTAGATCTTAAGTTACAATGTATACAAGAACATTTTAATATAAGTACTTAATATTATATAGAAAAATGCCGTGGTAAACTATTCAGTTCAACGTATAGTTAGACGGGAAAGAGACTAATCCTACTTGTCAAAAATTACCTAATCAATTTTAAAAAGTAATTGAAAAATATCAATAAGCTTTTTCTGATATTTACTATTTAAAAAAAACAATATTAAAATATCTTTTTCTGAATATAAAACATAATAACATCATCGGAAGCCTATCACGGAAAAAATCTATTCCGCCATTAGTTAATTTTGAGAGAATGAAAATTTATTTTTTAAATAAAAATCAATTTTTTGATAATACCTAAGTAGCAACTAAAGTCTTGCTGATATTTTTTAAATTATCAAATATCAGAACGTTTTGAGTTTTCTTTAGCAATGGTTATGCAGCTTTTTTATTTATAAATTATCTTACAAACGAATCTAACCTATTCGAATATAACAGAGCATAAATGTAAGTATTTATTTTAGTAAATTACGCGACTTATTATTACATTTTTATCAAAATGAAAAATCAGTATAGATTTTGATATTTTGTTTTATTTGTCAGATTTTTATTGTGACTGTAATTACCATGTTTAATTTATTATTTTGTGATTTTATTGTTTAAGATTATTTTGTACATACAGACATAATAATATATTATTATTACATTACTATATTGTACAGTTAGCAGCATAAGTTAATTTTTTTTTTCTTTTTACTGACGCTACCTTTTTGGTAAATGTCTCAGTATCTAACTAAAAATAAAACAGATGCTACTTAAAAACCTTCTCATTTTATAGCAATATCAATTCACACAAAATTCTGTTTATTTATTTTCATATTGGTTCTAATTTACAACTATTTGCTTTTCAAAAAAAAAAAATTATGTTCATCTCTCAAAACCTCTCTGCTGACTGTACCTACTTAGAATAAAAAGTTGATGTTAATACATACGATCTCTGTGATTTTTGAAATAAATGTTTTATTATTACACTAGTTTCTGTATTTTGATTCGGTCGTGTACCTAATAAGGGTTTTAAAAGCCAAAGCATGACAGGGCATCGCATTCGCCGGTATGTTTGAGCTCCAATATAATATAGGGGATGATCCTATTGTTATTAACCGAGCACAAATCCAAACTCCGAGCTGCCATTGAGAATTTCCTAGAAAAAAATACATACAGACAAACATAGAACCTCCTCGTTTTTTTATTTGAAGTCGGTTTAAAATCCTAGTAACACTATTCTCGCAAGCAGAAGCAGTGATGTGATAACCTAGTGCTATGACCGTTGGACTGCCAAGTCAAAGGGCTCGAGTTCGAACCCAAGACACACACCTCTGGCTTATCGAAGTCATGTGCGTATTAATAGTTAATTATCACGCGCTTAAACGGTGAAGGAAAACATCGTGAGGAAACCTGCATGCCTGAGAGATTTTCTCGATGGTGTGTGAAGTCTGCCAACCCGCACTAGGCTAGCATGGTGGATTAAAGCCTAATCCCTCACATTCCGAGAGGAGACCCGTGCCCAGCAGTGGGACAGTATAATGGGTTTGATTACCTATATGACTATTCTCGACCTGAGAATCCGAACCTACGACCCTCGCATAGCAGTCGCAATGGGCTTTAATGATGGTATTATAATATTAAGTCTATAATAAGCGCTAATATACGTAGATAATGTCGCAACATTGCATTTGATGGTCCGAAGGTTATGCGAGGTGACTGCACCAGTTACCGTGTCACCTTTCTAATAAGTGATCGTCCCTTGAGTTTGGTGAGCGGTGATTGTGTTTTTATAATTAGGGTCATATAGACAAAGATGTGTAGGTACCTACTGTTGTTAATAATTTTAGTAAAATATAGACTTAAATGTGATACACATAATTTATATAAAGAGAATCGGTTTCTTCTAGGCAAGCGCGCCCCATCGTAGATCGCAATGTCGCTTATAATCAGGTGAACTGGCGGACAAGCGCGCGTTATTACGCATAAAAAAGGTCCATCCATTTACCATCACGCCTATATCTCCAAATATAACAGGGTGTATCTACTAATATACACCCACAGAGGTATATTTTTAGGTCCCACGATAAAAGGGGCAAGCCTACTGCCATTCTCCGAGCATAACTCCAAACATCGAGTTGCTACTAAAAAAATCATAGATAAACGCCAATAAAACTGCACGACCTGAACATAGAGCTCAGGACCTCAGCAGCCATGCATGCGATAACTAGACCAATGAAGCAGTCCATCGTATTAGCCAAAAGACGTCCATTGCTAAACAAAGGCCTCCACCAAACACTTCGACAAGGACCGGTTATATCCACCTGCATCCAAATACTCCCAGCAACCTTCACCAGGACATCCGTCCATCCATGCTGAAGATTATACGAAGAGTATATATTCATTAGACAGTTAATTTTGGTTTTATTGATTAAGTCGGCAAACGAGCAGACGAGCCACCTAGTAAGTAGTCATCGCCGCCCATAGACACCTGCAACACCAGAGGAGTTGTTGATGATTTTATTAAAAAGACTTGCGGTGGCATAAAGGTCATAACGTCTGATGTATTCAACCAGAAGACGCAGGAGTTCTGCCCGCAGTCGAATATTTTCCTCACTAAAATAACTTTATTATCATAGCATGGAAAATGCAAAAAAAATGGTACAAAAAGATGATTATTAAAAGGTTTACAATACAGGTATTGTTGTAGTGTGAAGCATTTTCTGTAAATAGTTTGTAAGTCATGCGTCGGAAGAAAGCCGCGCCCACGCTGTCAGCAAGCCAAGGTAACGCTGCAGACGAACTCATAGAATACTGGAAGGTGTGGAGACGAGAACTTGAGCTGTCACCCCAGATTATATGATATAGATTTCGTCCCAAGGCTCGGCATTTTCCGCCGTCAAAAAATATAAATAGCGTAGTTTGGCGTATTGACTGAGCAATCGGCTTTTACGCTACGCGCTGAGGATTCTATCCATGCACGGAGCAAATATTGTATGATCTGGGTGTTCGTGTATATATGTTTTCGTAAATGCACCCACGATACAAGAAAACAATCATCCTAGAGTGGGGTAACGGTTCTTTACAAACAAATATACAATATAACATAACATACCGTCACGCCTGTATTCCCCGAAGGGTTAGGCAGAGGCGTACTAATGTACACCCTCAGTTCGCCGATATGTTTAGATCCCATGTAATAGGGGGCGAGCCTATTGCCATTATACGGGCACAAATCCAGACTCCGAGCTGCTACTGAGAATTTCATAGGAAAACCCAATAACACTTTGCTCGACCTGGGGATCGAACCCAGGACCTCTAGCGTAACAGTCGAGCTCGGGACCACAAGACTAATGACTTAATGAGGCAGTCAAATATAAAATATACAGTCAGTGAAATTTACAATAATAAGTTATAAAACTCTTTTAGGATCCGTCAAGTCAAGATATAATCAGGTGACTCGATCTAATAATTATATTTTGCTTTTCAGATAAGAAGTAAAAAAAAAAATGAATCATGTGACTGGGTGCCAAACATTTGCTAGATTTTGGGGAAATTTGTCCAAAAAGTCTCTCAAGCGTGCAGGTTTCAACGAGTAGGTAATTGTCACCTACAATATTTTAAAAAGTCAACAATCGATAGATGTCTTGGCAGTTCAATGACCTATCACTAGGATTTAACAGCTAGTGACATAAATCCTTACTAACATTATAAGCGTGAAAGTTTGTGAGTATGGATGTATGGATGTTTGTTACACTTTCACGCCAGAACGGCTCAATGGATCTGGATGAAACTTGGCACAGAGATTGATTATAGTCTGGAATAACACAGGCTACTTTTGATCCAGTTCGGACCCCATTCTGAAGTCCATGCAGACAAAGTCGCAGGCAGAAGGTAGTTTAATTTCATCTGACCTTTGCTAACAAGACAATAATTTTATATGCTTAACTTTCTTTATCCTAAACACGCAAACAAAATTACATTACATAAGTAATTACAAAATAATTACTAATGAGTCGACTCCACTGGCTCCCCTGTTCCACAAACACGCGGTTTGGCCGGGTAACATTTGACAAAGGCTAAGTTTAACTGAACGATCACATAACTGCAGTTAGCTGTAAGTGTTGTTAACTTTATTGACGAATTGCCTGGGTTATGGGGTCACCAGTGGCTCTGGTGTCTAAATATTCAGCATTTTTAGTTTGTCTGCGATAGTTCTACCATCTTGTCATATGTTCTACTGCTATTTGACAAGATTTCAAAATAATTAAGCCAAACAAAAAACAGTGTTTTTGTGTTCCTATCCTGAGTTCCAAAACATTTTTATTTATTTTTTATATTTCTTCATTTCGGAGAAAAAAAAACTAAAAATGTGTGATGACGTCACTTAAACGGCGGGAACTGAGAAAATTGAAATTGAAATGAAAATGTAATATATTGGTGTTAAGAAAATGCAATAACATTATTGTGTTCTGGTTTCAAAGGTAATATAACCAATGAAATTAGTGGTCATAACTTACACCTAACAACTGAAGTGTCAAGTTGACAACGCGCTAGTGATATCTCTGGTGTTTCTGGCGGTTACCGCTTACAATCACCTGGGGCCGAATTATAACGTGTTAACGCGATAATTTTTACGTTGTCAGAAAGAGATGAGGCTATTTAATATGTAGAGCGGCATCTCTTTCTCACAACCTAAAAATGATCGCGTTAACACGTTATAATACGGCCCCAGTACGCTTATCTTACTATTATAAAATAAATATATTCCCGATTTCGTGGCAAACCCAGGACCTCGCTCAACAAGCCACGCTTGAAACCAATGACACAATAATTCGACAAATAATGTCTAACAATTATGAAGTGCTATAAATAAACATAATTACTATGGGAAAGGCACTGCCTTTTTGTATATAGATTGGCAATATAGTACAGTTATTTATGGCTGACAACTTTTAAGCTAATCTGTGTATTACTATAAATGTGTGAGTAAATGTCAATCTATTCAAATACTTGATTTTAACTGCAGTTTAATGCTATCCGTTGTGGGAACTAATTAGGTGTTAGTACACATTCATCTAGTTACGGTCCCTACGGGCGCGGGCATCCTGGGTGCGGGCATTCTCTGCGCGGGCAATCTCGGTACGGGCATTCTTAGTACGGGCATTCTCGCTCAGACATCCTCTTATTTTGTTAGCTAAACAGTCGAATATTTTGACAATGTGGTGGTACCAACAAAGACAAACAGCAGTAGAGTTCGTGGTCTGTTTTTTTAGCCGACTGCGTCAGAAGGAGAGTTGGTTTTGTTGATTTTTTTTAATATAGTAGCTGTACCATGGTATGCGTTGCAATGCCTCTTTTATTGTTTTTTTTTTTGTAATAATAATGTAACGGTCCTAGGTGATCATGCAACTAACCAGAGTTTCATCGCAAACAGATTAATATTTTAGGAACACATAGAGGACGGATATGCAATTTTTTTTATTTATATGTATAGCTTATTATTATTTCCAATGGTGCCATTTTCTACATGGTGACTGAAAACATGCGACAAATCGAAATGGGAGATTCCATAACCATCACTTATTCATTTGCAATTAGGTACCTACCTAGTGAAATTATACAGAGATATAACAAAAAAGTTGTGTTTGTAAATGCACGGACAGAAAAAAAAAGTGCGAGTGTCCGCGAATGTGCGAGTAGGACTCGCCCACCGAGGGTTCCGTAAAAATTTGTAGGTACAGTAACGCTTAAAAGTCCATAAGCACGCTCAGGATTATATTGCCATGAACAGTACGAGCGAGCTCGATACAGCCAGTGCGTGTCACTTGTTAACGACAATGAATAGAAGGTCGTAAGTCAAACTAAACATCAAGCTATTGCTTTGTGAGAATGCCTATGGACTTTTGGCCGCCACTGTACCAACATATTATAATTAATTAAAAATGTATAGTTGTCAGATTTTCCCCTACACTTCTAGTGTTACTTGCCAAATTTCATAGTTCTAGGTTAACGGAAAATACCCTATAAATTTTGATTCCCTTGAGATCGTGGAAATATATACCTACGTTTTTTGCAGCATAAACGGCCGTATCATATTTTTACGTTAACTTAGAAGTTTGATTTTGCAGCTTCAAGGGACTGTAGACCTGAGTATATATATAGTTTTAAATTCAACTCGATACCTCCACGCGGTTCCCAGATAAAGGGTCTTGATACGGACCCAAAGTGATCCTATAACGGTTCTGTTTTTTTCCTTTTGAGATACGGAACCCTAAAAACGTATAAAAAATTGACAGCTAACGAAATAATGAACCAACTTCATGTTCTCAATATGACATGTGATTGCCTTCAGTGAACTGACCTCTATATTACTATACTTTATGGCATAGAGAAATATAGAAGATCAGTGCTTCACTGCAAGCAATGACATGAACTGTCAAGATACTCTTTAGATGTCAATCACTTCAACTTCATGAACTCGTAACGGCTATATTGCTACTGACGGACAGCCAGACAGCTCTATAATGATTTAACCTATCATCACGCCTATATTCCCCGCAGGGTAGGCAGAGGTATACTACTGTACACCCGAAGTTCGCTGGTACCTATGTTTTATTTTCAATGTAATTTGGGACAAATATATTTTAAACGGGCGAAAATCCAAACTCAAAATAAATTACTGAAAATTGAAGAACTCGAAAATAGACTCAAATATTTTATTTCAATATACAGGTACATTTGAAATGTCAAAAAATACATGCACGGTTCCAAATAGTAGGTCTTATGGAGAAGATCCGATAAGAAACTCCATAGATAGATAACTCTTTACAATAGATAATTGATGTTAACAGTGTTTTTCAAAAAGATCTCAATGTCACTGCTCGACTTCAGAATCGAACCCATGACCTCATAACATTTGCCTTAACCAATGAGGCAGTTAGTATAGCTTAGCTAACAATACTGTGTAACGGTTTCAAGGGCAATGCAGGCAGTGACATTACTGGGTAAATGAGACTTAACAACTGAGGTGTCAAGATGACAACGCGCTAGTGATCCCACTGGTGTTACTGGCGTGTGCTGACGTGTGCTGACTATGGATGGGTTTCTGCCCAGGCATTTTGGGCGAAAAAAATAAATGCCCTGGCATAAACCCATCTATATAGATGGGTATCCGCCCAGGCATTTTGGGCGAAAAAAATAAATGCCCTGGCATAAACCCATCTCTAGTGCTGACGTATATAGGCTGCGATTGTCACTTACCATCAGGCGGCCTGTATGCTTGTTTGTCATTTATTTTGATTCAAGAACAGTAATCGAATAAAATCCTTGAAATTATGGCGCGCTCTTTTAAAACGAATGAACAAGAATGGTTATGTTATGTGAAAATAATTTCTATAGTGTAAAGGAATTCTTTAAAAAGTATGCATGTTAGTCAATGATTATAATATAATACTATTAGATACGCCTTGTTCATAGTAAATGTCATTTAAAATTGAGTCGCGCTACATGTCCATACCCATAAAACTAAACATTTTAGGCTTTCCTAATGAGCGCGCGCATAGATACAGGCAGCCTTAGATGAAAAGAAATAGCAATAAGCAGTTGTCTTAAATGACACATTTGATATGTCCAGTATGTCCGTATGTAGTGACGTATGACATGAAAAGTATTGGGTCCCTTTCTCTCATACTAATAAGGAATGCGCTGACTCTTTCTTTCATTTTAAAGTTTAATTGCAACGAAAAAAATGAAATAAATTGTACGGAAGCTAAGAATTTATTAAATTACTTGTGATAAGATACTCAATGCTCTTTTCTTACTTTAGTATAATAATTTATGTAGTATCGCAGCACAAGACGGCACATATAAATAAAATTAAAATTTATTGCTGTCAATAGCGCTGTCAAACACACTTCTGCGCCTTAGGTCGGTCAACCGCAAAGTTACACGACAAATTACACATTGCCCACGAAACAATATTCGCATTTGAAGGATGATAACGTGTCTACCTCTTTATAACTATATAATGTCATTGATGTTAGTATATCCTTAGCAAAACACATCCGCATCTACTGTTGCTGTGCTGTACACCCACAGTTCATCAGTATGTTTAGGTACCATGTAATATGGAGCGAGCCTATTGCCATTAACGGGCCACAAATTCCAAACTCTGAGCTGCTACTGATAATTTCATAGAAAAACCCAATAACACTTTGCTCATCCTGGGAATCGAACCCGGGATCTCTAGCGCAGCAGTCTCGCTCAGAATCACTAGGCTAATCAACATATTCAATTCAAAAACAATTAAAAATATAAATACTTAAATCATTCTCAACAGGAAATGTCAAAAAGATGCAGTGCTTGACTCAGGAAGTAAATACACACAGACAATTTAAAATGTCCATAACATGATAACCAAAACTAATGGACGTGTAATTTTAAAGTATGGCAATAATTTGCGTTATTAGATGCCAAATTAACTGAATATTTTATGTGACGAAGACTATGAAAGCCATTATAGGTATATCGGCGGTTAAGGTTATAGCAGTGGGCACAAGACTAGCTGTAGAGCGAAAGTTGAAGGATTTACAACGCAACTTGGATATAATAAACAACCACCCGACGTTAACTGTCGGGCCATGGCCCGCCAGGCAAAACACCCACCTGGTCGGAAGATCCTCTCTTTGGTGTAAAGGGTAGTGTTGCCATCCGTCCGGGTTTCCCCGGATTTGTCCTAGTTTAAAGGGTGTTCGGGGAGGCGTCCGGGTGGGGTTCCATTTGAAGTCCGGGCTTACAGGTTTTCTCCCCGGTCGCCACGCGCCCTATCCGTGTCCGGGTTCTAAGCTCCAACATCCAGGGTTTTCATGCTTCTTGTCCTAGTTACCAGATTTTAGAAATGGGAACCCTAGTAAGGGGCAACACACCTTGCCCCTCTACAGATTGATTCCCACGTCATACAATATTTATACTGGAATTTCCTATGGAATTCTAAGTGTTTGAATCTGTTCCTGATTAATAGCAATCGCTCCAATAATATAATCAACCCATTATACTGTCCCCACACTGTTACACAAGGGTACAGGGAGACCAAAGAAATGGATGGATGGATTGTGATAAGGCCGATAAAATGGGATTGGGAGTGAATGATGAGGTGACGGCAGGTAGGGATGAATGGAAGGAAAGGACATGTTGCGCCGACTACAAATAAATTGGGACAAGGGCAGGAAGATGACGATGAGTAAGGTAATGTCTAAATTGGAAAATGGCAAATGAATGTAGAAGATTCAAAAGTATGCACAAATCGTAGTGAGTGGCGGTGTATAGTGTCTGACTACCCCTGTAAGAGAAAGGCGTGAGTGCAAGTGAGTGTATGTATGTTAACAGATAATGGTATTCAACATCAATCCATGTACTGTCCCACAGCTGGGCTGGAATGAGAGGGATTAGAATATAGTCCACGCTGGCCTAGCGCGAGTTGGCAGACTCCTTATACCGTTGAAAAAATCTCCTTATTAATCCTATTTCTAATAATATAACATACCATCACGCCTATAATCCCCGAGAGATTAAGCAGGAACGTACTAATGTACACCCACAGTTCGCCGGTATATTTAGGTCCCATGTAATAAAGGGCGAGCCAATTGCCATTAACCGGGCACAAATTCCAAACTCCGAGCTGCTACCGAGAATTTCATAGAAAAACCCAATAACACTCTGCTCAACCTAGGATTCGAATTCAGTACCTACCTCTAGCGTAGCAGTCACGCTCATGACCACTAAGCTAACAAGGCAGTTAAATTAAAATTTTAATATTATAATCCTTCAAAAACCGATATGACTTACTTTACAGTTAGTTCAAAGCTTTATTTTTCACGTTTTAATTTTTGTATTGCGTGGGACGATGGCTTTATAATATAATAATAGATCAGACGACTGTATCATTATTAATAACATCATTCGGATCGTGATAGGGCAAGCCTTCGCGATGATTTGCTGAATTCAGATCAACGGAGCTCTTATGTTTAAAGTACAATCGATTGAAGATAGTGCAAACATCTTTACATAGTATAAAACAAAGTCGCTGTCGCTGTCTGTCCGTCCCTATGGATGCTTAAATCTTTAAAACTACGCAACGGATTTTGAAGCGGTTTTTTTAATAGATAGAGTGATTCAAGAGGAAGGTTTTAAGCTATTTAACATTACACTATGACTCTTAGGAATGGGGCAACGCGGGTGAATCCGCGGGCGTGTCGCTAGTTTAATGTAAATGTTTTGCAATATCCTAGGAGTTTCTCGTGTATCTGATCCTGTGGGAAGAAAGAAAGAAATATGTTTATTTGGCCAACGCAAAGGAAAACAAACAATTGAAATAACAGCAGGTTACAACAACACAAAGTACGAGTAGTGGGTCCATAATTATTTTCCGGCCCGACCAAGTAGGCATCCAGGTTCAGCTATTGTCAAAGGTGCTTGACGGTGTTTTTCACCTGGAACCATTGTTTCCATAATGCTAAGACTGTGACTGCAATAAGTGTATGTGTGTTGCGTTGTATGTATTAATAAGATTGTGCGCTTGCGTGCGTGCATGCGTACGTACGTGTGTGTGTGTGTGTATGTGTGTTTATGTTTGTGTGTGTGCGTGTATAGACAGCCAGTCTATAGCTTTAGAATAATGTAATTAAGGAAAATGTAAAGCCAGGAAGGTGATTCATAACCAAAGATCGAAATAGGTACAGCTATTTTTGGTACTTGTGGTATGATGTAATAATATGGACATGCCCTACGTCCCGGAATTAATTGCTAATAGAAAATTATAATACGTTAGAAAGAGACGATATATACTTGTCGTTAGGCAAAGTGTCCCGCATTCCCGCTATTGTTCTCTTTTGTTTCCACAAGCTGTGTTTTGCATCCTGCAAGGACGGCAACAACGCGCGTGTGCGCATTGAACTTTTGCAACTTCGGACATCCGATGTTGTTGATGTCAGTTTGGCAACGTCGCGTGTGCAATGGTTTACTTAAAACAAACAAACAAAGTCGAAATCCTGGGGTATGTCCATATTAACATATATGTTTGCGGTCAATGAACCAAAATAGCTCTACCTATTCCGATTTTTTTTATGGAATAGGAGTGCAAACGAGCAGACAGATCGCCTGATGGTAAGCGATCACCGCCGCCCATGGACACCCGCAACACCAGAGGGGTCACGAGTGCGTTGCCGACCTTTTAAAAGGGGATTGGGCCTCCGCTAACCTCACTCACTCGGCGAAACACAACGTAAGCGTTGTTTAACGCCGGTTTTCTGTGAGGCCGTGGTATCACTCCGGTCGAGCCGGCCCATTCGTGCCGAAGCATGGCTCTTCCACGTAAAAAATGGTATCCTATTACTTCAATGGTATACATGAACATGGTCACACAATAATGTCTTAATCCTGCGGGGTTTTTTTTAATTTTAAATTTAATGTTATTTTTGCTTCAGGGGTAAAAAACATCGCACTGTATCAAAGCGTACAGTCTATTCAATTGCGTGTACATTTTGACGTAAGGTTAAGTATTCACAGTTCAAACTTGTACAGATGTGCGTGACATAGTTATTTTAGCTGTGACGTCACCCCTGATTGATTTAACCGACAGCTTACAATAGTAAGGTAATGCGTTTGTGCAATACAAGGTTATTCTTATGCTTTTTGACTAATTAACCTAGTGGTCCTGAGCGCGACTGTTACGCTAGAGGTCCTGGGTTCGATTCCTAAGTATAGCAAAACGTTATTGATTTTTTTTCTATGAAATTCTCAGTAGTAGCTCGGAGTGTGGGATTTGTGCCCGGTTACTTAATGGCAATAGGCTCACCCTCTGCCTCTGCTTAACCTTTTGGGAAATACTGGCGTAATGGCATGTTATGATGGTACGTATGTTAAGAAAATTATATTCTGGAGACGTAAATTGATGGAAATATTTTTTTAATAGTATAGTAACTACGGTAGTTGGCGTTTGTGGGTGCTTTTACACAAATTCTCACATACACAAGCCCAGACCCGGAACAACCTGTAGATCATACTTTTGCTCAGTGTGAGGATCGAACCCACATCACTTAGTGCAATGATCGCTCAGCCGCTACGTCAGACGTGTCGTCGTATAAGAGACACGTTTGACGTAGCGGCGTATGGTGACTATCTTAATAATACCCACAATTAATCATCTATATTATGTGACATTTTTCAGATTATTAGATTATAAGTTTTAGTCTTACAGGTTTCTCAACGACCTATATAATACACCTCTTACGGAGAAACCTTTTCTTAACCAACTACAAAAAGACACTGCCTCATTAGTCTAGTGGTCCCAAGTGAGACTGCTGCACTAGAGGTCCTGGGTTCGATCCCCAGGTCGAGCAAAGTGTTATTGGGTTTTTCTATGAAATTCTCATTAGCAGCTCGGAGTCTGGATTTGTGCCCGGTTAATGGCTGTAGGCTCGCCCCCTATAACATGGGACCTAAGCATACCGGCGAACTGTGGGTGTACATTAAGTACACCTCTGCCTAACCCTTCGGGGAATACAGGCGTGATGGTATGTACAAAAAGAGAGGAGTCTTGAACTCGTGTTCAGTTATTTTCCTTTCCCCACACAATATTAGTCACTGAAGAATGTCTGAACTTTAAAAGGGACATGATTCTTTGAGTTTGTTTCGTTGTTCCTTCTTCTTTTAAGAGTCCGGCGAACCGAATTGTCCGTACAAACGTAATACCAAAATAAATCGTAATTCAAACACAATTTAATCAAATTGAGTTATTATTCGGATTCGTTACTATTAATCTTGGTTCCTATCCTCCCACTTCGTGCAAAATACGTCACTGGAAATAATTTGTTGATAATCAATGTAATTTTTGATAACTTTATGAAATTTCGACGAGTTTTCCGGGAGTTCATTTCCAGTGAAGTAGTAATAGATAAAATAGTAGGGTTAGAACCTCAATTAATAGTATCCGAATCCGAATAGTAACAAAATGTGATTAAATTGCGTTTTTCCTACTGAAATTATAATTTTAAAAATTCTAACGTGAGATAGGGTATCTAATAGATAGGTCGCGGGAGAGGGTCGTGCTAAATGTCACGACATCTCACCAGGGAGTGAGAGAGGGTCAGAAAATCGTCAAAAACGATGAATTGAACTACAGGAATGACCCTGACAAATATTCAAATACTGAGTCATATCTTTTATTTCAATTAGACCATGTAAGTACCCAATGTACTCATTAGTATAGTCTTAGTCCTATATGTATATGACTGCCTCATTAGTCTAGTCGTCCCAAGCGCGACTGCTACGCTAGAGGTCCTGGGTTCGATCCCCAGGTCGAGCAGTGTTATTGGGTTTTTCTATAAAATTCTCAGTAGCAGCTCGGAGTCTGGATTTGTGCCCGGTTAATGGCAATAAGCTCGCCCCCTATTACATAGGACCTAAACATCCCGGCGATCTGTGAGTGTACAGTAGTACGCCTCTGCCTAACCTTTCGGGAAATACAGGCGTGATGGTATGTTATGTTATGTGTTAGTCCTATATGTGTATACATTTTGAAACATACATAAAACTTTTGAAATGTCAAAAACTAGGTGCACGGATTATTCTCAAAATTTCGAAACTAATTATTTTGATCAGGATGAAGTCGCCACGACCACGACGCGGTTAACAGATCCAATTTAAAGATTACCACGAAACTGACAAGGCTCTTGTCAGCACGACTGTCGACTGCCGAAAACGGATCCCTGAATAGAGGGAGATCCCTAAATGAATTGAAGGTATCTTTTTGTGATGTTTTTGCATTTTCCATGCTAAGATTATAAAGTTATTTTAGTGAAGGAAAAATTCAATCGCGGGCAGGATTCGAACCTGCGTCTTCTGGTTAGATACACCAGATGCTCTGACCGTTAAGCCACCGCGAGTCCCACCCGCTTGATCGAAATTTGCCTTCACATTCTGAATTTACGTCATAAGGTGACGTTGGCGACATCTATTGAAAAGCTAAGCGGGTGGAACTTATACGTTACGTACGTTTTATTTCAATTAGACCAATAGATAATAATAGATAATTTTACACGTGGGAGAGCCATGCTTCGGCACGAATGGGCCGGCTCGACCGGAGTGATACCACGGCCTCACAGGTAACCGGCGTTAAACAACGCTTACGTAGTGTTTCGCCGAGTGAGTGAGGTCCCAAGGAAGGAAGAAGGCCCAATTCTCTTTTGAAAGGTCGGCAACGCATTTGTGACTCCTCTGGTGTTGCGGGTGTCCATGGGCGGCGGTAATCGCTTACCATCAGGCGATCCGGCTGCACGTTTGCCCTCCTATCCCATAAAAAAATGATAGGTACTTTTGAAAAGTCAATTATTAAGTTATTAACCGGGCACAAATCCAAAGTCTGAACTGATACTGAGAATTTCATAGAAAACCCAATAATACATTGCTCGACCTGGGAATCAACCCCATAACCTCTAAGAACTAGAAAAACTGAATGTTTATTTACCTACAATTTTGTTTTGGAACTGCCTCATTTGTCTAGACTCTAGTAGTCACAAGAGCGACTGTTACGATCTACGGGGTTTATCCCATGCCTCCAACTTCTTTTGTTCTCGAAAAATGAAAATTTCAAACTTTATGTCCCGTTGCCTCCAAGAAAAATATTAAATAAATATTAATATATCAATTTATGTCCCACTGCCTCCAACCGCTGATACAGTAACGACAGCAGCAAAAACTGGTGTTGTGTGTATAAATATAATATCTGTAATATAATTGGTTTCCCTTGGCAATATATCGATCTGTGTGTCGATGCTAGTGGGATCTACTAAGGGTAAATGTTAAAATGACTTAGAGGGGATTTCGTCAAAGATAAAATCGCGATCAATGGAAACCGAAATTTATCGATCAAAATATACGGAAGTTTGAATAAGTTATTTAAAAGAAAGTTTTAAGAAAAGCTATGAACATCAATGTTTTAAAATACAGTGGAAAAAGGACAAGTGCGATTTATTCAAGATGTATCAATGTTTTAGTAACGAAAAACAAAAGCTAATTAAACGTGTTTATTTAAATATTTATATAATCGCTGGCATGAATATTTCCTTTAAGCTGGATAGAAGGTATCTAGGAAAAATTGAAAATTTTGAAACAGTAAGAACATAGTTTACATAGAATTATCGACAGAATTTTGTACTGGTTTGTGTCCAGTTATTCACAGATAATCCTTAAAATTAAATAAATATTTGTAGTATTTAGCGCCTAAATCGATATTACCTTTACTTAATCTAACCATATTTATGACAAGTTTTATCACAGAGAATCAACCTTAAAATTATTTAACAAAAAGGCAATACAAATATTCCTAAAATAGCCATAAAAACAAATAGAAAAAATATAAAAACAAATCTTATAAACAAAGTGATGATAAATCTAAATAGTTATATACTGTTTGAGCGCTTCCATTATTGTGATTTATTTCAGTCGGTATTCGTTTTCTATTACTTTTATTTTTTCATCTCTTCTTATTGATTTATTTTTTCGGTTATTGGTAGTGCAATAATATTTGTCGTAGTAATCGGCCTGTTCACTAAAAAAAAAATTGCAAATTGCAAAATTACCAAAGCTGAATAAATGTATTATTTTTTGCGAACCATACTCTACCTTCATTTGTTGGAGGCAATGGTACATAATTTGATATTTAATTATATATTAAAATTTATTTTTGGAGGCACTGGGACAAAATTTTTGGAGGCATGGGACAAACCTGATCTACGGCCCAGGTCCGGCAGTGTTTTTGGGTTTTTTTATGAAATTCTTAGCAGCAGGTCGGAGTTTGAGTTTTATGCCTGGTTAATTGGAATAGGCTCGCCTCCTATTACAGGCCTAAGCATACCGGCGAAGGGTGGGTGTACCTAGACCTACATTAGTACCTACCTCCACCTCTGCCTTACCCTTCGGGAAATAAAGGCGTGATGGTATGTTATATTATCTGTTTAGACTAAAACCGGATTGCGAAAAGGCTATGCAGATTAGTGATGTTCGATTTATCGATACATCATGTTAACTAGAGGTGACCATTCCTCGATAAACCTATATATCACTAGCAATTTGCATTTAATCACATAAATCATCGATATATGCCCATCGATAAGTAGGCGGTACTCTATCTGCTGGTAATTAATTACTAAAGTAAGATTAAGATTAATTTATTCGTTGATAATAAGAATTTATTGCAACATGGTTTTAGAATGTATGATGTTAATCGCATGTATCTTTGCATATAATCTATGCTAGTTAGAATATAAATTGTTGACATCGTAAATAAATAACTTTGTATGCAAACAAACGAGGAAAGACACATAAAAACATGTATGACATAAACGCCTGTATACGCTCCGAAAGGTTATGCAGTTACACTAACGTACAACCATTGTTCGGATGCGACACCTACCGCGCTACATAAGAACTAAGACGAACCAGATCCTGAATCGCGCAAGCAACATTTACAATGCATTTTGCAAACCCGACATTTTCGATTGAGCCGTGGTATGCCAGACAAAACAACCTAATCCGGGTGTTTTGTCTGGCGTGCCACGGCTCAATAGAAAGTGTAAGTATAAATGTATAGTACAGGAAGTATGAGTAAGTATATATATCATCAACCCATTATATTGTCCTACTGCTATAGTCCACCACGCTGACGTAGGGATTTTCTCTATCATTTAAGCGCGTAATAATTAATCATCACTCGCATAAACAGTGAAGGAAAACGTGAGAAAAGCTGAATGTCTGAGAGATTTTCTCAACAGTGTGTGAGGTCTGCCAACCCACACTAGGCCAGCGTGGTGGACTATAGCAGTAGGACAATATAATGGGTTGATGTACAACAAACAGTGATATCTTAGTGATATACTTACTCATACTTCCTGCAAAATAGTGCTAAGAAATAGGCTCTACTCTGACGTCATACAAATATTGCAAAAATCCGTGCCGTGGCAGACAGACTTATGAACTGACAGTATCACACACTGACAGCTTGATAGACTGACAGACTGACTGACGCACTGACATACTGACAGACTTAAAGACTGACAGATTGACAGATTAATAGACTGTCAGACTGTCAGACGACAGACTGACAGACTGACAGACTGACACACTGACACACTGACACACTGACACACTGACAGATTACCTATAGACTTGCAGATTAAAATATAACCCAAACCTATAGGACCTGCTTATTGAAATATATCCGCTAAAATGGTATTGAAAAAAACGAGTAACACCGCGAATTATAGCTAGTAATAACTATAATAAAAAAAAAACAAAACACATGACCCATTAGTTTAAAAAAAACAAAAAATAATTTGTTACATGACCTCATGTGGGCCAAATTACATGTTACACTACCATCTTTAGTTAATTGCGATGCGTTCAAGGTTCGATTCTCGGTCGACTCGTTATATTACACTAATTGCGTTACTTTGCGAGGTAAGTACTTTAAGACTATAAGTATAAGAACAGAAAGGTAAGCGCGACTGCTACGAGACCGAGAGTTTGATTCCCAGGTCAAGCAATGTTTTATTTAACTCCAAACTCCGAAATGCCACTGACAATTCCCAATAACATTTTGCTCGACCGGGGAATCGAATCCAGGACCTCTATCATAGCAGTCGCGCTTGGGACCACTAGACTAATGAGGCAGTAGACTATATAGAATAATCCCCAGTAAAACAGTGGAAACTTCACTAAGGCTTCGATGGAGTTTAGGAGTGAACACAAAATCACGATTTTCAAGTTAATAACATTTGCCTACACTCGCACTAATAATAAGCGCCGTATTCAAGAGTACCGCTTTCTGTATCAAGCTCCTAACCTAGCTGCCTAACATAGATAACCATTATGGACTGATATGGTCTGAAATAAAGATTTATTATTATTATTATTATCCCTACGACACAGGACCTTGGTGCTAAAATTATTTTTAAAAAAAAAGGCTTCATAGGTAGGTATAATAATATTACTTAATTTTGCATGTTGCACGGTTCGCTAAACTACTCCTGACCTATTGTGTTGATCGTCAGACACATTCCGACAGATTTGAGTCATGGTTCACTGACCTTGCATACCTCGTTAAGTGCAACTTATACTTAAAGAGCTTTTCCCATGGTTAACGGATGCGAAGCGAAGAGCTTTTGACAGATGTGATATTGTCAAGTTCACATAATTAAGTATATTGAATAAAATTGAATAATAAAGACCTACTTCAACGTTACCTAATCTTGTCAGTCGAATCTGCAGTTGTCCTTATAGCACAAATTTAAGGTCGGGACGCGGGACAAATGATAGTTTCTTTAAATCCCTAGGTAAATTTTTTTTGGGATAATAGGGCAAACGATCAGACGGCTCGCTTCGTGGTAAGCGATTACTGCCGCCCATGGACACCCGCAACACCATAGGAGTCACAAGTGCGTTGCCGACCTTTTGAAAGAGGATTGGGCCTCCGGTAACCTCACTCACTCGGCAAAACACAACGAAAGCGTTGTTTAACGCCGGTTTTCTGTGAGGCCGTGGTATCAATCCAGTCGAGTCGGCCCATTCATGCTAAAGCATGGCTCTCCCACGTAAAAGATAGGTACCTAATTTCCAAGTCTCTCCTCCCGTATTTCCTCTTAAACTTCTACTATTGGGTTCCCAGGTCGATTTATGTGTTGGGTTTTCGAATGAGGTTGCCGGTTCGAAGCTCACCCATTGCACTACCTACTAGCTTAGCACGAGGGGTTCACAAGAATATGGAATGCACTTCCCGAGTGAGTCTTCCCTGATAGATATAATCTGGGTGTCTTTAAATCACGGGTGAATCGGTTTCTTCTAGGCACGCGCTCCATCGTAGATCGCAGTATCGCTTAACATCAGGCAAACTGGTGGTCAAGCGTAAGCCTATCACGAATAAAAAAAAATACTAATAATGTGCGACCCACATTGCTAGTAACAACAATGGGAACAGGTTTGATCATTGATACGTAAATAAAAGGCTAAAAGACGCCAGTGAACTCTCGGTGTACACCAGTACACCTTTACCTTATCTTATAGGGATTCGGCGTGATGTTTATTATAATCAAAACCAACATCGTTTCACAATTGAATGCACATTGCTACTGTATTTCAAATTGTTTAAACCTATAATTTATATTAATTTTCCTAAATTGGTAATACGAGACACAAATCATTCTATCATACATAATAAGACACATTTTGTAACTTAATTTCCTAACCTTAGGTCTTATTAGACGTAACGATGATAACGTGCTGGTAATTTTGTTAATTATTTTATGTATCGTAATCCTGGGAACTGCGGAACCTAATTGGGTTAACGCCTCGTCGAGTGACAATTTATAATATGATCCTCTGGCGGACCAATTTTTCATTTCTTTGTAATACGATAGCAAAAAAGTGTACGGGCCGCCTGATGGTAAGCAGCAACCGCAGCCTATAGACAACAGCAATACTAGCTAGTATTGCCTCTAACGTGATGACTGGATGACTGGTCCTACTGACGAAAAAAGGTCGAGTTCTTTCTGCGCAGATAAAAAATATACACATTGATTTTTATTCATTATTAACCTTTCAGGAATTCCGAGAGCAAGTATGGGGACAGGTTAGAATACTGTTCCTCACTACCTTTCAGATAGGCATCCCGTAATAGGCGAGAAAATATCTGACTCGCCTGGTTGTAGGACCTTTTGAGGTCTGGACTGGCGAACACTCTTACGTCGGAGTCTGTCGTAAAGCACCTTGGTGTGTGTTTCGACACGTTTGCACGTAAGAGCCAGTTCCCCTCGGTTGCTACGGCTCTGGTAGTCTGCAGTCCTCTTAAAGATCGACAACGCATTAGCAACTCCTCTGGTGTTGCAGGTGTCCATGGGTGACGATAACTACTTACCACCAGGTGGGTCGTCAGCTCGTTTGCCTAAATAATCCATAAAAAAGCAAACATCAAACTTCGAAAAACAACAGCTGTTTCACAGTGTAACTAGTGCATTTTTATATGAAACTGCCATTTTTCCATTCCAACCTATTTCTCAATAGCATCTTGGAGTTTGGATTTGTGCCCGGTTAATGACAATAGGCTAGTCCCCTATTTCAGTCTTAAACATACCAGCCAACTGTGGGTGTACAACAGCACACCTCTGCTAAACCCTTCGAGGAATACAGGTATTGTTGTTAGATTTCTTTTCAATTTCAATTCGCCGGATCTAGCTTAACACATCGTTAGCTTGACCTAAATATCTAGACCACTTATTTAACGGTTACCATTAATCTCTATATATTATCCTACCAAGAAAGGTGTAAAGCAACCCATCCAAAACGTTAAGCAAACTCCGAAATCTGTTACATTTTCAAGCGTTTTGTCCGAATCCATTGTTCAATGAGATTGTCAGAACAATGCACTCCTTTCTCCCAAGTAACCTTGACATGCATTGAATAAGATTTTGTGGTAAGTCGTGTGTATAACATGCATTATTAATGGTTATTAACTATATATTTTTATTGTAGCGATATATTGTTAAAACATCCTGCCTCGACGAGCTGGCGCATTATATAGTACAAACATAGTCGCTCAAAATAAATAAATAAAAAATTAAGGGTCCGGCGAAGCTTGAATTGCGCACATAAACGTAATACCAAAATAAAACGTAATCCAGACAATATTTTATCAAATTATGTTATTATTCGGATTTGGATACCGTTAATCTAGGTTCCTACCGTACTATTTCGTCTACTACTACTTCACTGGAACTAAAACACCGGATAAATCGTTCCAAACTTGGTAAAATTTATCAGAAATTGCATTTCCTTACATTTATTTCCAGTAAAGTATTTTGGACGAAATGGTAGAGTTGGAACCTAGACTAACGGTATCGGAATCCGAATAATAACATAATTTGATTAAATTGTATTTGAATTACGATTTATTCGTTTGTAAGAGAAATTCGGTCCGACGGACTCATAAAATAATATATTATTTACTGCGTGATACGCGTACAAACATACAGACAGACAGATAAAATAATTGTTTTGGATTCTCTTGCTCTAATAAGGAGCTCTCTCCCCCATATTAGTTTTTCTTCAATATCTATAACGCACAGACAACGGCCTGTTACAATTTTATTATATGTGTATGTATAGATAAATACTAGATTTAGCTATAAGGGGTTTACAAAAATATTGGAATGGAAATATTTTTTAGGAAAAAGAAACTTTCAATAATAATTTCGTGGTGTATCTTCTGAACTGATCAGATCAAATACGGGCCCGAATTATGGGACCAACTCGAAAAACAAATACAAACAAATATCGGAATCAAACAAAAAACTGCATGTCTCATTAGTGACTGCTATTCTAGAGGTTCGAATCCCAGGTCAAGTAAAGTGTTATTGAGTTTGGATTTGTACCGGCTCACCCCCTATTACATGGGATCTAAACATACCAGCGAACTGTGGGTGTACATTAATACACCTCTGCCTAACCCTTCAGGGAATACACACGTGATGGTATGTTTAAACAAAAGACAGTCGATTTGAAAACCTTATTTTTTGCAGTTGGGTAGAAAAAGATCATACCAGTTTATCTATATTCAACTATTAGGCATGCAATTGGTCTAATAGTCCCTAGTTCGATTCCAGAATAGCGTAACTTATCGCGTAAGGGCCCCGGGCCACAAGAACAATGGATTTTGCATTGTATCTGCAATTTGTTACTTGACAAGTTAAGTATTTGTACAAAGTTAACAGTAGTTCAGAGTTCAATTTTGTGTCTAGTTAATAGCAATAGCTTTGTCCTCTATTAAATTGGACCTAAATACATAAGTAGGTATCTATAGAATTCATTAGTGGACCGCGATTGTATCGCCATCACGCCTGTATTCCCTGAAAGGTTAGACAGACGTGTACTAATGTACACCCACAGTTCGCCGGTATGTTTTTAGGTCCAATAAGCGTAAGCCTATCACGAATAAAAAAAATAGGGGGCGAGCCTATTGCCATTTACCGGGCACAAATCCAGACTCCAAGCTGCTACTGAAAACTGCATAGAAAACCCCAATAACACTTTGCTTGACATACGGATCGAACCCAGGATCTCTACCCTAGACTATTGAGGCATATCGTGGTTGTATTGTATAGTAAGTAGGAACATCTCTGCCTACCTCGTTGAGGAATGCAGGCGTGATGGTTGTGATAAATATCTACGTTCCCTCAAGACCATATATATATTCTGCGCTTGCGCATAACTTGTACAATATTACAACAAAACATTAATTCGGTTGACCCGATAAACATCGGTCACTTCAATCTTCTTGAAAACTTGCGTCTACGCATAACCAATCAGATAGACTTCCCAGACAATCTATACCCATTGTAAAAACTACTCTGTGCACTTAAAATTAGGAGATATTTTTCTAGCAATACACGCGTGAGACAGGCCAAGTTTAAATGGTCATGTTATGCTTTTAATTAAGGATAGTTTAATGTAACAAGTCTTATCTAACGTAGAGTTTCGCCCCGTGGCGTTGCTTGTTTCCCGTGAGAATTACATCTGGGTTTCTTATACCTACATCTTGATTCGGCCTATATATTAATATGAAGGCTTTCTTTATCTTCAAGAATAACACAGACAGTTTACATAATCAACCCATTCTACTGTCCCACTGCTGGGCACGGGTTTCCTCTCAAATGAGAGGGATTAGATTATAGTCCACCACGCTAGCCTCCCTTAGGCATGCAGGTTTCCTCACGATGTTTTCCTTCATCGTTTAAGCGCGTGATAATTAACTATTAATACGCACATGACTTCGAAAAATCAGAGGTGCGTGACTTGGGTTCGAACTCGAGACCTTGACTTGGCAGTCCAATATTCATATCACTAGGTTATCTTATCACTCTTCTTCTCCACAGTCCACCTGTATTTTTATTCGTGATAGGTACGTTTGACCGCCAGTTCGCCTAAGGTTAAGCGATACTGCGATCTACGATGGAGCGAGCTTGCCTAGAAGAAACCAATTCACTCGTGATTTAGAGACACCCAGATTATATCTATTAGGGAAGACCCTATTGGGAAGTGCATTCCATATTTCTGTATGTTTTAAGGTCGCTAGTAAAAAGGGACCTGACCTTTAAGGGTCAGAGTGACCTTAGGCATGTTGTATAGCATACCTCCGAATAAATACTATAATAAGTTTTTGACATAATCCCCATCTCTTTAGGATTGTTTGTGGATTGACTGTCTCATTGATCTACTGGTCGCAAGGTCGACTGCTACGCTAGAGGTCCTGGGATCGATCCCCAGGTTTCCAGGATCCATAGATTTTGTCACACATCATCATTATTATTTACTGTCCCATTACTGGGCAGTAGTCTCCGCCCAGAAGAGAGGGGTTAAGCTATAGTCCACCACGCTAGCCTTAAGTGGGTTGGGAGACTTCACCTAGCGTCAAGAAAATGTCTCAGGCATGCAGGTTTCCTAACGATGTTTTCCTTTACATGATTTCGAAAAGTCAGAGGTGCGTGGATTTGAACCCGAGCCATTTGACTTGTCATATTCATATCTCTAGACTGTCATTGCTCAACAAACAAACACACGAATAACATTTTCTAATAGATATTACTTTATGTAAAGTGATTCTACCTACATGCAGTCGTAACTCTCGATCGGCCATTATAGGATTCCGTGCGGATCACTGGGTTAATACGTGGACTACCGATGAAGCCCACATCAATATTAATGGAGCCCTAAATTGATGGTACACACGACAACAAACCAAGCTGTACAGTTGCACTAGGAAAATCGCCGCTATTTCGACGGAATAAGGGCAGTTTAAAGGCAGTTATACTTTCCCCCCCTTAAAGGGATGATTCTACCTATCAGAAAATAATGTAAGATGTTGCAATGCTGTAATTTCTAAATGCGATTTAAGCTTATCCAAGTTATTATTTCTTAAAATAAACTCCAACCGCAAATATTAGATTGAGTATATTTTATATTTAAATTCTTAAGGGTATGACATTGCCCAATGACCTTGAGGATTTAGTCTTTGTGCTAGTATTTGTTAGTCACAGGCATTGCGGGGGTGCTTCACGCGGGGTGAGAGTGAGGTTTCGGGTATTTCTTTATTATTTCAAAATATTCAAAGAAATAAGAAAATAAAAACAAAATACAAATTGTGAATTACGTCATTTCAATTTTTTCGGTATAAAATTCTAACTAGACTAACTATTAAGCCGATAAAGAGAAAAAATACAAATTAGGTTAAAAAAGGCCTATTTACTTCAATTATTATCGAAAATTGGGGTAAATTTATAAAAAATTTAAACCATACAATTTGTTTGTGTTGCCCTTAAGTATAACATAATATTTTTATATGACAAACGCACATAAGGATTCCACTAGAAACTTCTTTAAAGCTAGGGTGTTTTTTTGGATTTGAGTGATGTAATGCCCTTAATTCTCAGTAGTTCACTAGATAATTTTGCTATTTGTTTTATTTAAACGAAATCGTGATATATATGACATTGATAATAAATGTATTCTTAGTCACCGTCTTCGAGCCTTAGGTATTCCAAAACACGTTGTAGCCTGTAGCCTCTAACAACGAATGAATCCTTCAAATAGAATCCTGTCTTTTTAAGAGAGGTAGGGCTGTGGAATCATCTGTGGACGTCAACCCTCAACTTCGGCTCCTTTATAGAGTCCAAAGTCAAATAGCTGCCAGAATGCTGGGTATCCTCTCGAAGGTGCAGCGTTACTTCACGCCGGAACAATTGCTCGCATTTTATAAAGCACAAGTTCGGTCGTGCATGGAGTAGTGCTGATAGATATAATCTGGGTGTCTTTAAATCACGAGTGAATCGGTTTCTTCTAGACAAGCGCGCTCCATCGTAGATCGCAGTATCGCTTAACATCAGGCAAACTGGCGGTCAAGCGTAAGCCTATCACGAATAAAAAAATTCCACTCGCAATTGAAGCTGCTCTACTGAAGAAGTACCTCCACCTTGAGCAAGGTCGCCAGGCCGCGAGGAAGCGTTGTGTTGGCAGATATGATAAGCATCACGCTATTATCTCCTATGCTGCCAGCCCAGCTGGTTCTGGTTATATTGTGTTAATACAATCAATTTTAGTTTATAAGATGCAGTAGATCGTACAACCCGTATAGCAGTATCCCTTATACTAGTCTTGTGCCTGTTCGGTCAGTAAAGAGATCGCTCTAAACTAGTACAATTCGGTCAGTGAACTAGTTCACCTTATTATATACAAATAAAAAATATTATAAATATTATATACAACCTGGCTAATAAATTATTTTCAATTTACCCAAATACCATACAAGAATGTAAAAATAGTGTCACAAAATGGCTTCTAACACTTCAGTATGAGGACACAGAAAAACTACATAACAGACACAGAGACATTTAACACCCATTCACACTCACATTCAGACACACTTACCCACAAGCACACAATAACCCACTATCTCTCACTCATCCACATCCACATATTTACAATCGCACACTCTCACTCACCCAAACAATACACAAACCACCCATCTAGCTCACTCCCAAATACGGAACACTTAACTGTTTAAAGGATTATAATTTGTCCGGGTGAAGGAGGCCAGGAGACCCATGATACAAGTTTTTAACTTAGTATGGGCTCCTGATGTATTATCTTTGTAAACTTATAAAATGCATCTATTGTATGGGAGAAATAAATAAATATTTTATTTATTTATTTATTTATAATATGGCTTGAGTTTTCAATAAAACGTTGTTATTAGTTATATTAGTACTATTCGTTTTTTTAGTTCTCATAGGACATCTGACCAAATTGGTTATTAGTTCATCATTCGGTCCCATTACAATAGTTAGACAGTCATAAGAATAGTTACTAGTGTTTAATGTCCAACTGATTCGTTGAGCTTGATGATATCAACTTTACGTGGGAGAGCTATGCTTCGACACGAATGGGCCGGCTCGACCGGAGTGATACCACGGCCTCACAGAAAAGCGGCGTCAAACAACACTTACGTTGTGTTTCGCCGAGTGAGTGAGGTTACCGGAGGCCCAATCCCCTTTTAAAGGGTCGGCAACGCACTTGTGACTCCTCTGGTGTTCCGGGTGTCCATGGGCAGCGGTAATCGCTTACCATCAGGCGATCCGACTGCTAGTTTGCCGTCCTATCCCATAAAAAAAATATTTTTTACTAAATATTTAATACAATTTTCTATAGGTACATAAAATTAATTTCTATGTCTACATAACATAATTTTTCTTCATACTTTAACTTTAGTCGGTACTGTATTATTATCTCTTTTATGGCCAGTACCTATATTAAATCCATCGATAGATTAATAAGGATAAGGTTCATACAAATAATATCAAAATCCTATCTCTAATAAGCAAATCTATCAACGGATTTGATATACGAGACTGGTCATTATTCGATCTCGGGAGGACCGAAGGATCGATTAGCGATCTTGGTTAGGAAACGTGCCTTTTAGGTCGTTCACGTTCACAACATATTAAGAGCTTTAATTCAACAAAGCATCCTGCTCGCTCAGCTGATTCTTAAAGGTCAGCTCAACACATTCGCAGATTCCGATCACGCCATATAAACGTATATAAAATATCTCACGCACAGATCGTTGGACAAAGATTATGATGTGTGCAGATTGGACGGATGCTTGCTGTTACTGAAAAAAAAACCGAACGTTTTGTGCCTAAAATGCTTATAGAAGAACAGCTTGTTTCTTAAATAATACTGTATTTAATGAATTTTATCGTTTCGGATGTGCAGCGACGAGATGGATCGACGATATTGCAAAAATCGGTGGTCGAACCTAGATTCGAGTAGCATAGAACCCAGGCAATTGGCATATTTGGCATAGTTTGAGAGAGGCCTATACGAAGCAGTGGGATAGTCAAGACTTTCGATGACATCATTGTAATATTATTATTATTATTCAGCCGTTGTCGTCCCACTGCAGGGCAAAGGCCTCCCTACCCATTGTTATATTAATGTAATTAATATAACAATATACACTTTCTAGAATAACATCCCGCAGACTTTCAATCATCATCATCAGCCTATAGCAGTCCACTGCTGGACATAGGAATCCCCCAATGTGCGCCATTTCCCCCTGTCCTCGGGAATAAGACTCATACTTATGCTGACAATAAAACCTTAAAAACTTACCTCACTCGGTCGCTGAGGCAGAAAACCGACGATAAACAAACTCTAGACTCCACGCGTCGTATCTGTAGTCTACGTAATCATTCGCTTCTGTCCGTAATGTTTTATGACATTTTGCCGCTGAATGCGGGATGCCGTGCAGTCGAGTACGCATGTACCGTCAGCAATGGCGGCTTATAAATAATAATTATGTTATTAAATTATTATGTGAGCTTACAACATATCCTGTTAATAATAATGTCATATTATTGAGATAGGGTCCCGTATTTGGTAGATGAAGATAATGGCATCTGTCAAGGTGAAAATTGTAATTATGATAAAATTTTCTGAAGTCGTTAGTAATGTTACATAAGTACCATGATACCTATATTCCCTCAAGGGGTAGGCAGTAGAGTAATAATGTGCACCCACAGTTCAGTGGTATATTTAGGTCGCATGTAATAGGACCGAAATCCGACACCGGGCACAACTTCAAGCTCCGAACAGCTACTGAGAATTTTATAAAAAAAATCTTACTTTTGATTTTTTTTTCTTGTATTCAAATATCCTACGTTCAGCAGTGGATGGCAATAGGTTGATTTGATTTGATTTGATTGATACAAATATCATTTTCCAATTGCAAACTGAAAGAAAGAAAAGAAAGAAAGAAACATTTATTCAGCTACAAGCGAGACAAGTACAAAGAAAAACTTACTATAAGAAAAAACAGAAACAAAACAAAAAAAAATATAAATGAGAAAAAAAAAGTACTGCCTCACGGTTGCGCTGAAAGGGATCTGGTTCAGCATGTGCCAGACAGATTGCCTGGCGCTGGTTTTCAACCAGACCCGGAGTGGATCACCGACGCAAAACCAGATAATAAAATAGAGAAGGAAGAAAAAAAATAAAAATAAAGAAATAAATAAACATAATTAATCATTACATAAAATACAAAAACAAGAACTTGATGGCGAAGCGAACATAGTGCGCGGCGAAAGGTAGCAAGCGGGACGATCGCGGCGGTATCCGAGCGATGGACACCATAACCGTATTGTGGGTAAGTTAATAGTGAATTATGTATCGAGAGAGATTTATTTGCTATTTCCAAAGTTTGTAGAACATTTCCGATCTCTAGCTAGTTTTGGCGACATAAAATGCTAAATATACCTACCTACATATTATTTAAATGTCAGCATTAATTATATGAAAGCTAAATGAAACTCTTCTCTTGTAGATAACAATACAAATTATAGACACGCACCGGTCTATTGTTTGTAAGAATTATATTTAAACTTACATAATAATGATACATGATGTCTGGCATTTTGGCAATAGTTTACATATGACGGAGGTAACTACGTAATAATTAACATAATGTTTAAAAATTAATTAGCAATGGTATTAGCACATAATTATTTGAGTTTTTCTAAGCTTTAGACATGATAGTAGAATCAAATGATTCAAAATCAAAATCAAAATGATGTATTTCAATTTTTTATCCGTGATAGGCTTACGCTTGACCGCCAGTTCACCTGATATTAAGCGATATTGCGATCTACGATGGAGCGTGCTTGCGTCGAAGAAACTGATTCATTCGTTATTATAAGACACCATGATTAAATCTATCGGGGAAGACACACTCGGGAAACGCATTGCAATTAGACCATTATTACAGTTACATCTGAAATGTCAAAAGCTAGTTGCATGGTAAGAGTGGAAACTCCATAGATTAGGTACTCGTTATATATACACTGACCATATTTCTTTAAAAAAACATTTTCTTACCCTAAAATAACATAGCATAACATACCATCACGCCTGTGTTTCCGTAGGGATAGGTAGAGTTCGCCGATATGTTTAGGTCTGATGTAATAGTGGACGAGCCTATTGCCATAAATCGGGCACAAATTCAGTCTTCGAGCTGCTACTGAGAATTTCATAGAAAACGTCACTAACACTTTGCTCGACCTGGGGATCGAACCCAAGACATCTAGCGTAGCAGTCGCAATTGGGACCACTAGATTAATGAAGCAGTCCCTAAAATGTATAATAAACATCTGAGGTAGTAGCGGCATTATTAAAACCTGCCTATTTAAAACTTCTATAAGATTTTCCTTCTGACGGTACATGCGTGCTCTAACCGTCGTCGTCTGCAAACGCACCGTCGCCAACCGACAGCTACGCATTACTATTTATATTACGACTTCATAGTTTTTTTTTTTTTTGAAAAAACGTTGCCCCACACTAGGATTTTCTCCTGTGTCGTGGGTGCGTTTACAAACACAAATTCTCACATACACAAACGCCCAGACCCGGAACAACTACCTGTAGATCATACAAATATTTGCTCCGTGTGGGGATCGAACCCACAACACGTGGCGCAGAAGCCGATCGCTCAACCGCTACGCCAATCGTACTTAAACATGATTTTACTTACTTACTGCCCCATTAGCCTAGTAGTCCTAAGCGCCACTGCTACGCTAGAGGTCCTGATTTCGATTCGCAAGTCAAACAGTGTTAGTGGGTTTTGTGCCCGGTTAATGGCAATTAGGCTTGCCTTTATAACCTAAACATACCGGCAAATTATGGGTGTACATAAATACTTTTGCCTAACAACGCGTGATGGTATAATGTAACATGGTTTTACTGACAGATAAACTGATCTAGCTTTGTAGATCCAACTCAGAAGGCAGCAAGCTATGTCATCATCCTCCAAGGAAAAGGCTGCCTATTCTCAACTATATTAGGGTCAGGTTGCAGTCCAACCAAACGCCACTGTATATCTGGAGGATCGGCAGTGCCCCGCCAAGTCGAGTCAAAACATCGGCCGGCAATACCATCCTTTACACAAAGTGATTCGCGGCACTTTTGTGCTCCCCTGTATCTCTAGTGGATAAAGCTACAAGTCTGGAATTTGAGCAGCCAAGAGTACCTACTCATTGAATATACCTCTATTAAGTAACTACAGGTCGTAGTAATTCGCGGTCTGAGGTTTTGTGTCAGTATGTCAGAATTTATTTCTGAACACTCGACGATAGAGGAGATAGTAATAGGAAAACAAAGAAATTCATGTCTAGCGCCAGAACACCTGACTTTTTTTAGAAAGCTTACTATAAAACTGTCGGTCGCACATTACTAATGTTCCTGTAACCCCTCGTGCTAAGCGAAATGCTTGTGTTACGAGTGGGTTCATGTCGCTAGTGCAATGGGTGAATTTCGAACCGGCAACCACAATGATCGCAAGTCCCGAGCCATTTGATTGAGCCTCGCTAATTCCATCGCGACTGTTAGGCGAGAGAGTAGGCAGACTCGAGATTAGTGAACACCCATAGCATGTGTAGGTATTTCAGTAAGTACTCACGAAGTCACGGCAGACGAAGCCATAGCAAAAACTATGCAACTCTCAACATCTCATTGATATTCAGATGTGTGCGGAAATGTACCACTTTGTAATAAATAAGGAGTACATAAGGATAGTAAATAAGCAATACATAGTAAGCAAGCAAGCTATACGCTTGTCTGATGTTATTGATAGGACCACTGACAGGTTAGATTCGCCATTATTTCTGAATGTATTAGTACAGCTAGGTAATTACAACATGTCTTCTAAAGCAAGAAGCTTTTCAGTTCAAACGTTTGTATTTTTATTGCTCCAGTGTTTATTTTTCTAAAAATCAATTTAATTGATACCGACACTATTAAGCTTTAAAAAAATAGAAATTAAGCTTTAAAAAAATTAGAAATTACTATTAAGCTTTAAAAAAAATATAAATTAGTTCGCTACCAATTACAATACAGTCTACAAGCTAATTTTTATAGAATGGGGAACACGAGTCCACCTACCCCGTGCCTGGGGTCACTTGTCGCTAGGGGTAAGTTACCCTAAGAAGTAATGAGTGTGTAGTCTACGAAGAAAAAGGATTAAAAAATATTAAACTTTTTGTTACCAGTTTGCACGGCTCCAAAAGATTGATCTATTGAGAAGAATCTAGCAAGAAAATTGATGGACACTCTTTTAAATAAATAGTGTTAAATTCGGCTAAATATGAATCCGTGTCTGGCTTTTCTATTTTTAGGCTTAGCTACCTTAAATGCACCTAACTTACGTAGCGGTCTAGGCAATCTTTTTTCTAAATCATAGTCACCCAAGGTTATCATCTCAACATAACTGTAAATTATGTAACACATATGTATACTATGACTGCGTTATGACATAGCTCAAGAATTTTTATGGTAATCACGAAGGATATAATCTCGAGTGACCAAGAAAACAACATAAATTGTTGTAAATCTCACATCTGTTTTTTTTATGGTATAGGAGGGCAAACGAGCTGACGGATCGCCTGCCGCCAACACCAGAGGACTCACAAGTGCGTTGCCGACCTTTTAAAAGGGGTTATGGCCTCCGGTAACCTCACTCACTCGGCGAAACACAACGTAAGCGTTGTTTAACGCCGGTTTTCTGTGAGGCATCAGTTTACCTACAGAGGTATTTTTTACCCAACTCAAGTGCAAAGTGAAGTGCTTTAACTAACATAGTCTTAAGCCCTATCTACTAACACTATTTTGTATATGTTTTATATATGTTAGCAGGTAAGTTATATATCTATGGGCCATAGATGCCTGAATATAAATGATAAATAAATTTAAAAAAAGCTGGAGTTTCTCAATTCCATTGTTGTTTGTTACGTGGTTATTCCGTCAATTACAAATCGTTTCTTTTTTAATACGTTACCCCGTTTACTCCTGTATTGTATGTGCGTTTACAAACACAAATTCTCACATACACAAACGCCCAGACCCGGAACAGTACCTGTAGATTATACAAATATTTGATCCGTGTGGGGATCGAACCCACAAACGTAAATAATAACGTCGTCTAGGTACGAAAAATTCTACTCGCTATTGAAAATATTGAAATATTTTAGGTAGGCAGAAACTATAGACTGCCACTTGCTACGATTCTTGCATACTTCTTTTGCTTCTTCCACATTCATACATCTTCTCATACACACGCGCCGGTTGCGAATACTACGCACCTGACCTTTGTGAAGGACCTCGCCAATAAGATCGGCGTATGTCCTTCTAGGGCGACCTCTACCGACGCTGCCGCTGACATTTGCCTTAGTAATATTATTTTAATTTTATGGAGCTATAAAACCATTAATGTAGAATATAAAAGCATTTTAGCTGATTTTATTGATATTTAATGTCACGTATTACGAGGATATCATGAAAGCCGAGAAGGATAATGAAATTAAATACTTGGCATAATTATGTCGTGTGGTGTGCGGTAAATACAAATACTATCAGGCCTTTATTTCCCGAATGGTTAGGCAGAGGTGTACCTACTAATATAGAAAAAATAAACACTAACATCTAAAAATTATACACCCATAGTTCGCCGGTATGTTTGGGTGTAATAATGGGTCGAGCCTATTGCCATTAAACGGGCACGAATCCAAATTCCGAGCTGCCTCATTAGTCTAGTGGTCCCAAGTGCGACTAATACGTTAGAGGTTCTGGATTTGACTTGGTCGACCAAAAATCACGAGTGAATCGGTACAATCGCGCTCCATTGTAGATCGCAGTGTAACTTAACATCAGGCGAACTGGCGCGATGGCGTCAAGCGTAAGCCTATCAAGAATAAAACAAGGGTTGTTGGGTTTTTCTATAAAATTCTCAGTAACAGCTCGGAATTATATATTGTAACTGAATTACTCTTTCTCAGGGATACTATGTACTTGTAATGTTTATATAAATGAGTTAGACGCACGAGTAATTTATGTAAAATAGTATATTGGGTAAACAGACACACAGTACACGAAAAACAAACAGGAAAGTAGGCAAAACACAGTAAACAAGTAAAACGGCTCAGTGCCGCGCGACCGTGGGCGGTTGGTTTGTTGCTTGGCGCGGACTGACTCAAAAAGCCGTTGGCGAGAGGCAGGGGAAGCGGCTCGGTTGATCGCCGCCGGTTAGGACTCGTACAGACACGCGATAATCTTAGGCTAGTGTTACACCCTCCCCCTCTGACCTAGACAATGCGCCCTCGCGGCTGGGTCAGTCAAGGAAGCGCTTCGGCCTTCCACGTCTACGTTTCTCATTGACCGGGATTGGCGGTATGTCTCCTACGAATGGGGTCAACTGGGAGACGTGGTACCTACCTAATGTTTCCCCATTTCTAACCCTCTCTAGTATGTACGTAGTCGCACTTGCAGCCTCTTTGATGCGATAAGGCCCGTCTCGTCGCGGTATGAATTTAGGCGTTTGCCCTCGGGAAGCGTCGTTGCTCCCCTGAGTCTTCAGCAGGACAAGGTCGCCGGGGTTATAGTCAGGTCCCGGTCGTCGACTCTCGTCTGCATTGCGCTTGGCGGTTGCTTGGACCTTCTCGTGCACCTCCCTCGCTTCGAACAACACGGTTGACATCCGCTGAAGGTATGGGGTGAGGCCTGTCACTACGTTATCGCTTTCGATAATAACGCGCATATCGGATATGACATCGGCTGGGGCGCGGATTTCGCGTCCAAATGTAAGATACGCTGGTGATTGCCCGGTGCTGCTAGTTATAGCCGAGTTCATCGCGAAACGTATCGCGGGCAGGTGAATGTCCCAGGTATCATGATCCTTCCCAACTAGAATGGCGAGCTGCGGTTTCAGGTCTCTATTTTTCCTTTCAACCGGATTCGCTTGGGGATGGTATACAGGCGTAAGCGATTGAGTAATCCCAAACGTATGACACACCTGTTGCATTATCTCGCTGATAAATTGAACGCCATTGTCGCTCAGGATCCGCCTTGGCACTCCATATCTCAGGAACACCTCCGAAATTAGGATCTTGCTGCAGTCTGCACTGGTGGCATTCTGCAGGGCAAATAATTCTACCCATTTAGAGCAGGTATCCTCAACTATCAGAATCCACTTGTTCTTGTCGACTGTCTCTGGTAAAGGGCCAAAGAGATCTACGGCAACAACCTCGAAACGGCGACTAGCTGCAGGAGTCTGTAAGAGGCCAGCTGGTTTCCTGTTATCAGCTTTATATCTTTGGCACTCGACGCACTTCTTCAAGTAACCGGTGATGTACTGGCGCATCCCGGGCCAGTAATATTTGGCTCTAAGTCGGCCTAGCGTTCGCTCCACGCCAAAATGTCCAGCTGTGGGCGCGCTATGATATTCTTCCAGGATCTTCTCACGCTCATGCTCCGGTACGACTAAGCATGCCGACTCCTCTTCGCATTCGTCTGGCCCATATCTATACAGTACACCATCGGATATCAAGAATCCTTTGTCGGACCAACTCCTCCCCCTAAACGGATCGTCGGTTGATTCTAGGTCCTCGACTATCTTCCGTACTTCAAGGTCCTTGAGTTGGTTCTCACGAACATCCTTAGGATTTCTCGATGGGAAATTAACTTCGGCGAAGCAAACGTCGCACTCTGTCTCCTCGGCACAGGGTGGACGAGAAAGAGTGTCGGCAATGGCATTTGACCTTCCGGGTGTATACTCTATGCTAAGGTTAAATTCTTGGAGAGTAAGGGCCCACCTGGCCAGGCGACCGCTGGGCGACTTCACGGTCATAAGCCATCGCAGAGGTTGGTGGTCACTTTTTACGACAACCTCTGATCCTTCGATGTATCCGCGGAATTTGGTAACCGCCCAAACGACTGCCAGCGCCTCTCTCTCGGTAGTATTATAATTTCTCTCCGCGCTGTTCAATAAACGACTGGCGTACTCGACGGGTCGTTCCTCAGGGCCTTCTCCTTGCATCAGCACGGCTCCGAGGCAGTAACCACTGCTGTCTGTCCTGAGCGTAAACGATAACGTTTCGTCAGCCTGGCGCAGTATTGGGGCGGAGACGAGAAGCTGCTTGATGCGCTCGAAGGCATTTTGCTGCTCTGAGGTCCATAACCATTTGCTATCCTTCTTGAGAAGGCCCGTCAGAGGCCTGGCTACATCGGCGTAATTTGCAATGAAACGCCGGAACCAGCTTGACGTCTGCAAAAAGGTCTTTAGGTGCTTAATATTCCTAGGTGGGGGTATATCAGCAATAGCTGCGACTTTGTCAGGGTCAGCTTTGACACCACCTGGTACGATCACATGACCCAAAAACTTCACAGACTCGCGGGCGAAACAACTCTTTTCCCGATTGATACGTAGATTATACATCTCGAGTCTGTCAAATACAGCGTTTAGGTCTTGCAGATGTTTTGGAAACGTTTCTGACAGTATTATGACGTCATCTAAATAAGTAAGCAGACATACGTCAGTTAGCTCCTTCCCCGACTTGAACCGATCCATCAAACGCTGAAAAGTAGCGCCGGAGTTTCGCAATCCCATCGGCATTCTTTTAAAACGGAAACATCCGAGCGGACTGACAAAGGCGGTCTTGTCGCGGTCACCAGGCTCGACGCAAATCTGAAAATAACCAGATCGAAGGTCGCAGGTGGTCATGTAGCTGGTGTTCTTGGCTGCGTGTAGAACGTCTTCGATCCGTGGGAGCGGGTAGCGGTCGGGTTCGGTCACAGAGTTCAACTTCCGGTAATCCACACAGAGCCGAACCCCACCGTTCTTCTTTGTGACGAGGACAACGTTAGCGGCCCACGGAGAGTCACACTCCTCGATGACGTCACCATCCAGAAGCTTCTGCAGCTCCTGCTCTAGTATAGCCTTCTTACCAGGGGCCATTCGGTACGGGGGTGAAGCAATGGGCTCTTGGTTGGCATCCACCTTCAGACGGTGCGTGGCGTAATCTGTCGGGGGACCTTCCTTAGCAAACCGGTCTGCCCTCTTCGCCAGTAGGGCGTTTAGCTGGATCCTCTGCTCTGCCGTCAGCTTGGTGCCCTCATCATCTCTCAGTACCAGGTTCGCTACCTCTACGTTCATCAGCTGTGTCTCGTCGGCAGTGGAGGGGAGGCTGAAGCTGGTGATAAATGGATGCCAGTGCTGCGGCTCGTCATTAAAGCACCAACTACTCTGCGGTAAATCCAGCAGGATACTTGCCCTCATAATAAAGTCCCTACCTAATAACGTTCTGGTCTCCGCATCTGGCAACACCATGAACTTAGTAGGTATCGTACGACCTCCTAATGTAACGTCAACGTGACACTCTAGTGACTTACACACCTGCTGTGAGCCATCGGCAAGGCCTATGGTACGTAGCGCCTCCCTAAACTTTATGCCCGCGTCAGCCAATAAAGTATGGAGCATCGGGCCCGCAATGGAATGCGTAGCACCGGTATCTAAAATTGCTACACCGGTACGCCCTACTACTTGTATTTGTACTAGGGGTCGAAAATCATCACTATCGACTACATAAGCGGTGCGAAAATCGGATTTAGTCGAACTCTGCGTGTTTTTACAATTATCACACTTTGACCGTACCACTCCCAGTTGACCACATCCGTAACAACGTAACTGGGCTGTGTTACTACTCGATGTATTCGAACCCTCATCTACCTTATTTTCTTTTTTGAACTTATGACGACAATCATCTACCGTGTGACCAAAAAGTTTACAATAAGTGCATTTTGGTCGGACGCGTTTTTGCCCCTCACTATCACTACGTTTTGCGTTAGATGTATACAAACTATTAGAGGTGGCACGCGTATCGGTCGATGACCTTACATTCGATTTACCTAAACACGGGGATTCACCTACGACGTTCGTAGGGTTAACACTTTGTTTTGTGTTTGTACGATCCAGCACGGCGGCGGAAGGGTTAGTTACAGAGTGTAAACTGGGATTAGAATTAAGTGATGTACTCACCTCCGCCAACGACTCCTCGACTAACCTGACCTTGGTGATCAGCTGTTCCAAATCCGCCACTGCGTCGCGGGACACTCGCTTTCTTATTCTACGATTTAACAACCCGTATACAATATCTAACTTCATCTCCTCAGAAACGACATACGGAAACTTTGAAATTAGAGCTCGCACTTTACATATAAACACGTCAGCACGTTCACTATTTTGTTCGTCGGCGAAAATGTCCCGAAAGATTTTGTACGCCGGACGCGGTACACCGAACATTCCTCGTAGGCGTTGTAGAGCGTCGCCCCACGACGTCACCGACGACTTGACGCCTTGCCACCAGACGGCGGCCTCGCCGACCAGCAGCATCGGTAGTCCACGAAGAGCATGCTTGTCGCTTATGTTGGTGCAGTCGCGGTACACCTCTATAGCGTCGATAAACGCCTCAAGTTCGTCTGCGTTTTTTGACGACCCGTCGAAGCGCGCCGTGCATTTAGCAAAGTTGCCGCCGCGCGGCGTGTGTCCTTGGGTGTCGGGGCTCGGTGACGAAGTGCATGGTAGCTGGTCTTTGTGACTGGCCAATATGCTTTCAATGAGCACTCGGTTCGCTTCCGCTTGGTTCCTGGTGATGTTGGACACCAGACTTTGTAACATCGTCTCAGACATCGTGACGTTCGGCGATGATACTATCGTTCTGGATAGTTCGACGTCTGTATCGGATTCCGATCCATCATCCTTCTTTGGGTATTTTTTCGGCGGCATAGTAACAGGCACCTGCTGTTTCTCGCTCGGTCAACAATAACACGGGTGATGATTACGTGGATGGTAGTAGGTAAGTATCCTGACGTTGTATAAATAATAATTCCTCGACGTAAGTAGGTAGGTAGGTCCCAGTGAAGACGCGTAAACAATCCGCGTGCACTGCAGGACTCCTCTCTCTCTCTCTGTCGGTAACTTCTCCCGCCAACTTGCGGGAAGTCGACTCGCCCACGCGCTCGAATTCCGAGAACTGCGCGGGATGGACTCGCCCGGGTGCCGTTTTCGTGTGTTTTTCACTGTTTGGAACGGTTTTCCGTGGTATACACTATGATAGGGTTCACAACGATAGTTAGTTTTACGTGATTTTACACTTTGCCACTAGTTGGGCGTCACTGTAACTGAATTACTCTTTCTCAGGGATACTATGTACTTGTAATGTTTATATAAATGAGTTAGACGCACGAGTAATTTATGTAAAATAGTATATTGGGTAAACAGACACACAGTACACGAAAAACAAACAGGAAAGTAGGCAAAACACAGTAAACAAGTAAAACGGCTCAGTGCCGCGCGACCGTGGGCGGTTGGTTTGTTGCTTGGCGCGGACTGACTCAAAAAGCCGTTGGCGAGAGGCAGGGGAAGCGGCTCGGTTGATCGCCGCCGGTTAGGACTCGTACAGACACGCGATAATCTTAGGCTAGTGTTACAATATTTATTTATTAGAATAATCATTACGTATAAAGCAATGAATTAGGTACATTTAACCAAATATACCTAATATAATATATTTGTTTATATCTTATAAATCATCCCACGCACTTTTACCATTAGCAAACCATTATAATATAACATAATAATAATAAAATTATTTATTAATAAACTTTTAACATTTATATAAGTAAACACAATAAAAAAAATGGAAATTTCTTTATTGTATCTTTACGTGGGAGAGCCATGCTTCGGCACGAATGGACCGGCTCGACCGGAGTGATACCACGGCCTCAGAGAAAACTGGCGTTAAATAACGCTTACGTTGCGTTTCGCTGAGTGAGTGAGGTTACCGTTAGCTTAATCCCCTTTTAAAAGGTCGGCAACGCACTTGTGACTTCTATGGTGTTGTGGGTGTCCATGGGCGGCGGTAATCGCTTACCATCAGGCGATCCGTCAGCTCGTTTGCCCTACTATTCCATAAAAAAAAAACTTTTAATAAAACATAACTAAATATTGTAACATAAAACAATAAAATTAACGGTGCACTCGAAATTGATTCAACTTAAATTATAAGATGCGACCTGCCTGAACTAGGTATATTCAAAACTGTGCCTGTTTCTATTTAAAAAAAAATAGTTAAATTATTTACCTTCACACATAACTTCTTGGTCGAGTGTACCTACTTGTCCCTACAATAATTACTCACACTCCAAACTACACAAAAGGAATGTACCTATATTATAATAACATTGTACAATATTAAGGAGGCGAGCAGTGGGCTCCGTCCTTGATGCGTGTTTGTACAACAATCACCTTGTTAGGTAGGCAGAGGCAGACGTTTGAATTAATGAACACAAGTAAGAAAAGGCTTAACCTAAATATTGTACCTAAATATATAAAAATAAAAACATAAATATGCCATAAAGTAGGTACTTATCTTAAATAGTGAGTGAATCGGTTTCTTCTAGGCAAGCGCGCTCCATCGTAGATCGCAGGGTCGCTTAACATCAGGCGAACTGGCGCACAGTGGTTTGTCTCTATAGAAGAGGTCGACATTAATTAATATCCATCGCAGAAAAGAGGGCAGCGACGAAAACAAAAGTTCAAACCAAATCGAAGGCACCGACATCCGAAACTATTGTGCACCTAACATTATTTTTATGTTTTTGAAGACGGTTTTACTTTTTGTTATAAAAGTTATTTTGTTATAATAATTCCGTATCTAGTGCTTCTTTAGATTAGTATAGTTAGTTTCTGGTTTTATTTAATATCGTAATCCCATCCACCTCGTGTTAATATTCGTGAAGACATTACTAGCACATTTTATTATGTCGGGCTAAAAATAAAATCAAAACTAATGTCGTTTGATTGAAGGACATTGATATAAAACTCAATATTTAATGTGGAGTTCGGTTGAGCCGCCAAATTCAAATTTTAATAAGTTTTTCGCAATTTCTAGATATATAACATATTCTAGATTCATAGGCAGGTAGTACTTAGTAATTTGACTATAAAATATTCATAACTGAGTACTAAAACTTTTGCTGAAAAATCATTAATGTTGCTAAAGTTGCCCAAATTGTAAAATTTGACAGTTGGCAACGTTAATGAAGACTTTTTGACTATACAATATTTATAACTGAGTACGAAAACTTTGCTTAAAAATTTTTAATGTTGCTAAAGTTGCCCAAATTGTAAAATTTGACAGTTGGCAACGTTATTGACGAGTTTTTAACTTGACATTATATACACCTACAATTTGCGGAAAACAAAAAAAAAACCTAAAAATTTGGCGAGCTAAATAAAAGTTTTTGAAATACGCGTACATGCGTCTTTGTTTAACCGAGGATGCGTTTTGAGTAGCATCCTTCAATTACACTGATGTTCGCAGCCCACTCACGCGCATTGAGAGTCCTACGCGCCAGCGCCGGCGCAGGCGCGTCACCTCATAAAGTGTGTTCAGCTGTTAAACTCAGCATTAAGTATTTAAATGTTGCATTTCATGTTGTCATTATGATTGGATAATTATGTTTGCTAATGATTTCGCATGTTTTAAGTCCTTAACCGCAAGCATAGTTATGAATAACTTGTTTTAACATACCACATATCATCACGCCTGTATTTCCAAAGGGTTAGGCAGAGGCGTACTAATGGTAGACCCATATTTCGCTGGTATGTTTAGGTCCCATGTAATAGAGGGCCAGCCTATTGCTAGGCACAAATCACAAAGTCCGAGCTGATACTGAGAATTTCATAGAAAAACCAAATAACATTTTGCTCGACCTGGGAATCAAACCCAGGACTTTTAGCGTAGCAGTCGCACTCGAGACCACTAGACTAATGAGGCAGTAATTTGGTTTTAATTAAAGGATTATTATTTTTGGGCAATGGGCTCTTTCTGATGACCAGAGAACGGAATAAGTGGAGAATATTTACTTAAAGGTCGAGAAAGTAAGTAACATAGAGTTGATAATACCTCCTCTAAAATTCGGGAATCATAAACATGACATGACCGGAAATTTAAATTACTTTGTAGTGGAGCTAAATCATAACATAAGTTATGCTACATGTAATATGATTCTTCAATATAATATTTTTTTTTGTTAAAACATTTATTTAGTTCATATATGTATATGTATTCAAATTGCAGTTAGTAATATGCAATTTCTTAATTCCCGGGATTTAACCGCCTAGTTTATGATTCCGGGATTTTAGAGGTGGTATTATCAACTCTATGTTACTTATGTACTTCCTAGAACTTTAGTTAAATATCTCTGCTGATGAACTATGACAAGAAACACCAAAACTCAGAGAATCATGGTCTCTTTTAAAGTCCAGAAATAGTAAATAGTTGCAAATATTCTAGTTACAAATAATGCAGGGCAATGTCTGAAATGGTCTTTTTATGAATGAGCCATAGCGGCTTTGAGTAGACCAGTCTCAGCTGACGGCACGCATGCATCAGTAAGTGGGAAACTCAACAACTCGTAACTGAAAACTGGATGGACAACCGCCAGGATTATCCATCGTGCGTTCGCGCATTTACTAACTAGCTTATCTTCGCGCATCTGCAAAGATTACAAACTCAACAACAATTTGACCTATAAAACTAATCAATAATATAATAATAATTATAATGATCTATAATTACGGTAATAACAAGACTTTTACGCAATGCGCGTCGTTCGCGCGTTCTCACGGATGCGCGAACATTCATTCCTTGCCATATTAGGTGCAAATACGAGAAAATTACTAAAGTTACGCTGGCGACTATTAATGGATGGCTAGGTGAATTTTTCTTTTATAAAATAGGTGATCTATACCTTTGAGTGCCTATAATAAAATTGTAACAAGCCAATGTCTGTGCATTATATATATTAAAGAAAATCTAATATGGGGAGTCTTTATTAGAGCAACAGAAGCCAAAATAAAAATTTTTAGAAGTCTGTCTGTCTGTATGTTTGTACGCGCATCACGCAAAAACTTCTGCATGGAATTGAATGCAGTTTTCACCGATGTATTGCTAGAGGTCTAACTTAAAATCTGGTGTATGTTTCATCTTGATGAACCGCCTAGAATGGGAGTTATAGTATGTAAAATCTTTTTGGGACGTGAGTGAAACTGCAGGCAACAGCAACTAGTAATATCTAAAAGTAACGTTACTAAGTAACTTTATTTCTCCGTAACCTTTTTACGTCTAAACCGCTGAATAGATTTCGATAAAATTTGTCGAGGAGATACATTGCATTTTGAAGAAGGACATATGCTATCTTATGTCTCAACAAAATGTTATATGGAAATTTTAGGACGCAAGTGAAGCCACAAACATCAACCAGTCAATAATGTAATTTTTTGTTTTGTTTTCATTCTTCGATTGCCCCAACAGATGGCGTTGCCAAAACAAAAAATGTAATACAAAATTATAAAACTGTGGTTTGTGTAAATGAGAAATAAATGAGTTAGCACAAATTGCCAGCCTCAAATGACTTTCCTTGATTAATGTTGCCACATTCTTTCTAAATAAATGGCTCGTCGTGACCTGGCAAAAAATTTGTTTCACCGTCTGACTTGGTTTAGTTCAAAACTTTGGTTTATTTTTTCTATAAAGTTTTTTGTAATCATGTGCGAATTAATTATCACCCGCTTAAACAGTGAAGGACAACATCGTGAGGAAACCTTCATGCCCGAGAGATTTTCTCAAAGAAGTGTGAAGTCTGCCAACCCGCACTAGGCCAGCGTAGTAGACTATAGCCTAATCCCTCTCACTCTGAGACCTGTGCTCAGCTGTGGGACAGTATAATGGATGGATGATGATAATAATCATCTGCCTCATTAGCCTAGTGGTCCTGAGCGCGACTACTACATTAGAGATCCTGGAATCGATTCCCATGTCGAACACTGTTACTGGGTTGTTCTATAAAGTTCTCAGTAAATGGCTATAGACTCGTCCCCTTTGACATGGGACCTAAACAGGCGAACTGTGGGTTTACATTAGTACGCCTCTGCCTAATCCTGACGGAATACAGGCGTGATGGTATGTTAGGTATATAATGATGATAGAATATTGCCAAGCACAAAATTCAGTTTTAATCAGGTGATTCTAAGGTGGCAAACAAGCATACGGCCCGCCTGATGGTAAGCGGTTACCGTAGCATATAGACGCTTGCTACACCAGCGATATCACTCGCGCGTTGCCGACCCTGTAAATTAATGAGGAATAGTTGGGCATTCAGCATAGGAGACAATAGCGTGATGCTTATCCTATCTGCCAACACAACGCTTCCTAGCGGAGTTTTGGCGTTAGGAAAACAACATAGCACGGAGCTATGTTATTTGGCTACGATTTTGTGCAAGGTGGAGGTAGTTACTTCCCCAGTCGGGCAGCTCCAATTGTGAGTGGAATTATTCGATTCCATTATACCCTACCTCTGCCCTACCTCTCTTAAATTTCGATTCGTAATAAATCTTATTAACCTCTGTATAATGATCATATAAATATCCGTTCCCAAAAACAAAATTGATGCACCAAACGTACATCAAACATTAATAACACAAATTACTTGTATTGTAACATCACAAAGACACGGTAGTTCGCTGCAATAACAACAAAAAAACAACACAAAACAACGCTGTAATAAATAAAGTAAATATATTCAATGCATGCAATTATTGACCATTTAATTTTGACCTTGGTCTGTGGATCTGTTTTGTTTAATATTAAAATGTAATTTCGTATCATCTTATTTGGTGTTGCCTTACCTTTTTCGTTGTTCGCTGTATGTACTTCCGATTATCATTAAAGAGTTAAGAATTAACATTCAAGATTGATTGCAGCATTACCTATAACCAAATATAGGTATAGTATATTTACATACATTTTTTGTCTAGTAATGTAATAAAATATATAATTATAGTAGAGTAAATGAAACCACACTAGGCTATCACTGCTTGAGAACAGTGATAGACTCGCCCCCTATAACATGGGTCCTAAACATACCGGCGAACTGTGGGTGTACATTAAGTACGCCTCTGCCTAACCCTTCGGGGAATACAGGCGTGATGGTATGTTATGTATGTTTGTTATGGATGTATGTGTATGTAAATGATGTAGGTAATTTTAAACTATTATATACATTCTTAATGTATACAACATACTGGTTTCTGACACTTACGCGAATATTAGACATTGAAATAAAACTACTTTTTACAGATTTTATCGCGTTGTATTGATATTATTTGATTCCCGACGTTTCGGATCAATTCATTCTGTATACAACATGTTAGGAAAACCCTGTCTGTCCCGTAAAGGTATTGTTAGGTATCGAGTTCTGTTTCTATTTATGTAATCATTTTCAATTTAGAAGAAAAAAATCCCCAAAAAAGAGTAATTATAAAACGAGGAAACTGAAATGATAATACTTACGGTGGTTACTTGATTTACAAAATTTGGTGCATTTTGGGTTAATTGACAATATTTCAAAACAATCAAGCCAACAAAGAAAAAATACTTTTTCTTTGCTTTCCTATCCTGAGTTCCAAGCGAGTTCTAGTGTTCCCAAGCGCGACTGCTACTCTAGAGGTCCTGGGTACGATCCCCAGGTCGAGCAAAGTGTTATTGGGTTTTTCTATGAAATTCTCAGTAGCAGCTCGGAGTCTGGATTTGTTGCCCCCTATTACATAATCAACCCATTATACTGTCCCACTGCTGGGCACGGGTCTCCTCTCAGAATGAGAGGGATTAGGCTATAGTCCACCGCGCTGGCCTAGTGCGCCCCCTATTACATGGGACCTAAATATACCCGCGAACTGTGGGTGTACATTAGTACGCCTCTGCCTAACCCTTCGCGGAATACAGGCGTGATGGTATGTTATGTTATGTTCTTCGTTTCTGAAAAAAATAATAAAAAAACGTCTAATGACGTCACATACACGGCGGAAACTGAGAAAATTGTATTTTTGGCGAAATAATATTATGTAACAATAAAATAGGTAATGTAAGGTTATGAATAAATAGGATAGATGCCAAACTGACATAAGAAAAAATTGAGGGGTCAAAAAAATGGCGTCATATCATCGTTTAGCCCTTTTAACCGTACAAATGACGTCATTAGGCACTTACGTCTGTTTATAACAAAAAAAACATCAAAGTTGAAAATAAATAAGAAAATTATTGAATATTGGGAAAATAAAAAATACGGGTATCCTATTTTTCAATCTAGTTTCAAATAAAATTATAATGAAAAAATGAAATGTTGTCAATTGTGGTAATTTGGGCAGGATGACCTTGAATTTGACCTTCAATTAGATAAATGTTTACATTCATGAATATTTAATTTTTCTTATTTCTTTTGGTGATGTTATTGGGATACCTATATACCCCTTTCGGATCGGACATATTACATAACATATCTATATTCACGACTTTTACCCATAGGGGTAAGCAGAAACTACAGAACGCCACTTGCTACGATTCTTGCATACCGCTTTTGCTTCCTCCATTTTCATACATCTTGTCGTACAAACGCACCGGTTACGAATACTACGGACCTGACCTTTTTGAAGAACCTCGCCGATAAGATCGGTAAGTAGTTAAAAAAGCCACAAAAAACAACGTGTTACCCCGTGTGGGGACGGGTTAGAATACTGTTCCCCACTGCCTTACAGGTAGTCTTAACCCCATAAACCACTACTGGATCCTTTTTGCTTGGATGCCCATACATAGATACCATTACGATCAAAGGCCTAATACCCAATTATTTACATTACAAAATGGTATATAACCCTGTCAATAAGTTCTTCATCAGTATATTATATACTAACGCAATTATGACCGACAAAAGACGAGTAATAAATAAAATCGAACACTCTAATTACGGAGAATCGAACCTTGAACTGCGCGCTATGCCAGCTAAATGTCAGTAGTTGATACATTTGTGGTTTGAACCATTCAAATGTTTCAAAGTGCCTGTGAATTTGACTCTAAGTATGCGGTAATCGGCACTCCTCTGAATGAGGGTCATAGCGGAATAATACAAGGATTATGTGGAATTAGAATAGATTATAATACTATTGTTCGTGCCCTGGAAAGCACGTAAAGCCGTCGGTTCCGGTTGTCACGACGAACATCTATGACAATTTGTTAGTGGTAGTCCGAAGGCCAAAAAAGCCTGACAATCAGTCTTCCCTCCGGATATCGGTATTGGCCAGAAATTGTGTTTCGGAGGTGTGATGGCAGTCGCTTCGTGTAAAATACTTATATTCAGTCACATCTGGTGAGACTGGAAGCCGACCCCAACTAAGCCAACCTTAATACTTCTGTCATAACATACCATTACGCCTGTATTTCCCGAAGGGTTAGGCACACACCCAAAGTACGCAGGTATGTTTAGGTCACATGTAATATGAGATGAGGCTACCGGGCACGAATTCTAGAAAGAAAAAAAGATGACTGGGGCTTACCACTTGCTTGGAACCCCATTATACTCGTAGATTCCATTAAATCAAAATCCAAGCCCAAAACTGCAAGACCGAAGGATACGGTGAGCTCATTCTGCCTGAATCGGATCGCCAATAAATAACAAATATGTAAGGTAGCTGTTAGTAATTGCAATGCAATATTAAGACGTCCAACAACTTAGTCTGCCCGTGACCATGGATGCTGTAAAGGATCCGGAACGTCGGGAATTATATAATATTATTACAACGCGATAAAATCCGTAAAAAATTGTTTTATTTCAATGTCTAATATTCACCTAAGTGTCAGAAACCAGTATCCGAACTGCTATTATGAAGGGTTGCTATAAGAAGCAACTTAAATTAAGTTAACAAAGACACCTAATTGTATACTGCTTTGATGATGTCTGTATTTTACCACATAGTTCATTTATTTTCTTATAATAACTTCGAGTTCTCAAACACTGAGAACCTTCTTGTAATTATCGACTTTGACATTCAATGTTCACACATCCTGATATCGCAATATTATACCAGTGAAGATTGTAACACCATATATTTTAAAAGAGTCTCCATGGAGTTTCTTGCCGGATTCTTCTCCATAGGATCAACCTTTTGGAACCGTGCAACTACGAGTAGAATCATAACGTTTCATAAACGCTTGTAAAGTCTTATTTGAAATAAAAACATTTTAACTTGAACTTGAAATACTGTCTACAGGCTACGGTTGTCGCTTACCATCAGGCAGCTTAAAAGTTTCTTTACCTCTTATTACAATTAAAAAAAACATATCAGGTGGCCGTTATGCTTGATTGTCTCCGTAATACAATAAAAATATAGTGTGAATTAGTAAGAGGTAACCCTAAAGGATATTACCCCCGTAATATTGACTACAAATTAGGAATACTGCCATCCCCTTTAACATTACACACACAAATCATACGCGAAGTCAGCGTATTGCTCAAGCGCAATCATTTTATATGAAAATAGCACATGAACTATGGATGGGAATTACCCAATTGATGGTAAAATTACCCGTAAAGGTCATTGATTGAGCTGTGTCCCCATATTATCTTCATTATAGACTTTATCACCTATCTACGAGTATATGATAATAACTGTAATTGACGGATTTTATCGCGTTATATTTACATTAACAAAATCCTGACATTTCGGACTGTACAGCTGTAAACCATTGACTATGGACGCTGTAGAGTCCGAAACCTCGGAATTTTTGTTAATGTAAATATAACGCGATAAAATCCGTAAACTGGGTTAAATTTAAATTGTCGAATATTCGCGAAATTGGAAATCAGTATGTAATTGACGTGCTCAAAAAGGGTCTTTAAGTGATTTCATACAGAGTAAAATACATAACATACCACCACGCCTGTATTCCCCGAAGGGTTAGGTAGAGGCGTACTTTATTTACACCCACAGTTCACCGGTATGTTTAGATCCCATGTAATAGGGGGCGAGCCTATTGCCATTAAGCAGGCACAAATACCATACTGCAAGCTGCTACTGACAACCCATATAGAAAATCCCGACAAAGCCCCCTATTACATGGGACCTAAACATACCGGCGAAATCTGGGTGTACATTAAGTACGCCTCTGCCTACCTAACTCTTCGGGGAATACAGGTGTGATGGTATGTTAGCATAGACTAGCGACCCGCCCGCGGATTCACCCGTGTTGCCCCGTTCCTAAGAATCATAGCGTGATGTTAAATAACTCAAAACCTTCCTTATGAATCACTTCGTCCATTATAGAAAACCGCATGAAAATCTGTTCTATAATAGTTTTAGAGTTTATTGCGAATTATACAGACAGACGTATAATTAGACAGACAGACGGGGCGAGGGACTTTGTTTTTAAATGGTTTTTTTGGGGGATAGGGGGCAAACGAGCTGACGGGTCGCCTGATGGTAAGCGATTACCGCCGCCCATGGACACCCGCGACACCACACCAGAGGAGGCACAAGTGCGTTGCCATCTATTTAAAAGGGGATTGGGCCTCTGGTAACTTCACTCACTCGGCGAAACACAACGTAAGCGTTGTTTCATGTAAGGATGATCTTCTGTTTACTATCCTCGAACCGCGTTATTTTATACCCATAAAATTAACTAGAGCGTAAACAATCCATGTCATAACTAAGTAATATAAAGGTGATCCCATAAATAAAACTACATATAAAAAAATACATTAAAATGGCACAACTGCCATTAACAATCCCACTATATATCTATCCAAAAGTGAAAGTTTCATCGTAATCAGTGCATCCACGGCCCATAAATCTTTACTTATTGTTTGTAATGTTCCATTAAGATAAGTAATATTGCCTTAATTGCTATTTTGATAAAGTAATTGGTGTTTAATATGATTTAAGTTCAAAAAGTTTGACTGCCTCATTAGTCTAGTGGTCCCAAGCGCGACTGCTACGCTAGAGTTCCTGGGTTGGATCCCCAGGTCAAGCAAAGTGTTATTGGGTTTTTCTATGAAATTATCAGTAGCAGCTTGGAGTCTGGATTTGTGCCCGGTTAATGGCAATAGGCTCGCCCCCTATAACATGGGACCTAAACATACCGGCGAACTGTGGGTGTACATTAAGTACGCCTCTGCCTAACCCTTCGGGGAATACAGGCGTGATGGTATGTAATTGGTGTTTAATATGATTTAAGTTAAAAAAGTTTTACTGCCTCATTAGTCTAGTGGTCCCAAGCGCGACTGCTATGCTAGAGGTCCTGTGTTCGATCCCCAGGTCAAGCAAAGTTTTATTGGGTTTTTCTATGAAATTCTCAGTAGCAGCTTGAAGTCTGGATTTTTGCCCGGTTAATGGCAATAGGCTCGCCCCCTATTACATGGGACATAAACATACTTGCGAACTGTGGGTGTACATTAGTACGCCTCTGCCTAACCGTATTCTGTATTCCCCGAAAGGTTCGGCAGAGGCGTACATAATAAACACTTATAGTTCGCTGATATGTTTAGATTCTATGTAATAGGAGACGAGCCTATTGCCCTAACCGAGCACAACGGAGTTTGGAATTTGTGTGTCTGCGACACCTCTGGTGTTGCCGACGTTCATAGGCTTTACGGTAACTGCTTCTCATCAGGCGGGCTGTAAGCCTGTTTACCACCTCAGTGGTATAAAAACATGTATGTGCCAGAAAACCGGCGTTAAACAACGCTTACGTTGTGTTTCGCCGAGTGAGTGAGGTTACCGGAGGCTCAATCCCCTTTTAAAAGGTCGGCAACGCACTTGTGACTCCTCTGGTGTTGCGGGTGTCCATGGACGGCAGTAATCGCTTACCATCAGGCGATCCGTCTGCTCGTTTGCCCTGCTATCCCTTAAAAAAAATGTACAATTAGCTAAATACTAGGTCGCAGCAAGATAGATTATTTTCCATTATATTTTATAATCAGCTTTGACGCTAATGCGCTACACAAGTGAGCTAATGGCAAGCAGACAAATAGCCCAGCCTAGCCCAGCCACAGGTGAACAATGCAAGTCATTGACGGATGAGTAATTGACAGCTCAATAACCAAAGGTCGGGAGTTTGGCTCTCATAGGCAAGGAGACAGCGACCGCTTGATAATTTTTATGATACGTGGTGCGAGTACTGAACCTATTTTATTATCGCTTTTATCGCTTTCATCTGCCTCATTAGCGTAGTGCTCATGAGCGCGACTGCTACGTTAAAGGTTTGGCTTGATTCCCAGGTAGAGCCAAGTATTATTGGGTTTTTTTTATGAAATTGAAACAGTAGCAGCCGATGGATGTGTGTCCGGTTAATGGCAATAGACTCACCCCCTGTTACATGGGACCTAAATATACCGGCAAACTGTGGGTGTACATTAGTACGCCTCTACCTAACCCTTCGGTGAATACAAGCGTGATGGTATATTATGTAAATCTAATGTTATGTTATGTTAATGTTCAAGATAGTCTTATTAATTATTGTAAATCATCGAGATTTTATGCTCGCTACCCACAGTGATATACTGAGCTGATATCTAAATAGCCACTTACCTAATGCAGTTCATATCTAGACATTATTACGGGGAAATAAGTTATTTTTTTTACTTTTCGCTAATTTGTTTTCTAATACTATTTTTGGCGGGTAACAAGGCTGTTAAATTATTACCAGTGCGACACAAGATAGTAAATGAATTTTGGTATGAATAAGGAATAGACTTTATGCAGAAAACAAAGTAAAATGGTCATAAGGAATATAAAAATGACATCAGTGAGGAATTTGACGTATTTTTCGGTACAAGTAAGGAATAAATCAATATTTTCGATAACAGCAATGAGTTATAAAATTTACCTATAAGTTGAACTTAAGGAAAATTCATTATAATAATAATTACATTTTCTGCAGTTTTATTTTATTACCACCGCCCATGGACACCCACAACACCAGAGGAGTCACAAGTGCGTTGCCCGCCTTTTAAAAGGAGATTGGACCTCCGGTAACCTCACTCACTCGAAACACAACGTAAGCATTGTTTGCCGCCGGTTTTCTGTGAGGCCGTGGTATCACTCCGGTCGAGCCGGCCCATTCGTTCCGAAGCATGGCTCTCCCACGTTAGTTGATAATAGAATGTCTCATAACGTAAGGTTATCGGTCGCTAGCTCCTAGCCTATAAAGGTCGTCAGTTTGGTTCTGTGTTGCATTCTTGGGCAAGGTCAGTGATGCGATCGATAAGTCCCTTTCTCACGTTAAACCATCACGCTTTTGTTACGAAGGTGAGCAGAAAGGCAAATATGGTGTGTGCGGTGTAATTATTTTTGACATTTACTCGAATATAGGTAATGCAAGTATATTAGATTTGTTATGATGTGAAAAGTGTATAAAATATATCTAGTTGATAGCTACAACTGCCTTATTAGCCTAGTGGTCCGAAGCGCGACTGCTACACTAAAGGTCATGGGTTCGATCCCCAGGTCGAGCAGTGTTAATGGGTTTTTCTATGAAATTCTCAGTAGCAGCTCGGAGTCTGGATTATGGCTGGTTAATGGCTATAGGCTCGCCCCCTATAACATGGGACCTAAACATACCAGGCGAACTGTGGGCGTACATTAAGTACGCCTCTGCCTAACCCTTCGGGGAATACAGGCGTGATGGTATGTTATGTTATGTTAATCTAGGTTCCTACGGTACTATTTCGTCTACTATTACTTCACTGAAAATAAAAACCCGAAAAATCGTACCAAAGTTGGTAAAGTTATCAAAAATTGCATTCGCTTACATTTATTTCCAGTGAAGTATATTGGACGAAATGGTAAAGAGTAAATGGAAATAGAGTAGGAACCTAGATTAACGGTATCGGAATCCGAATAATAACAGAATTGATTAAATTGTGTTTGAATTACGATTTATTTCGGTATTACGTTAGTAAGAGAAATTCGGTCCGCCGGACTCTTAATAAATTTTATTTATTTTTATTTTATTTATTATTTTATTTTGTACTTGTTCCATCCGGATGTAGGTGTGTATGTATGTATGTGACAATTTGTGTTTGCAAATGCACCCACGAAGAAGGTAGGTATAAGAACATCCTAAAATATAGGGCAATTGTTTTGTATAAGAATTCTTTCAAGATTTTAATATAGGTATTATCAAATATATATAAAAATAATATACTTACATATTTGTAGTTACGTATATTATAATTTGTAGTGGAGGAGTAAGACGACAGCAAATTGATATTTAATTTGGTGTTATGTCATAGCGATGTGATGTGGTCGGTGGTATGCTACAGAGAACCACTCAAACATTTGGTAGTCAATATCTGTGAAAATGAAGAAGATGCTGGCGTCTACAGGTTGCGCTTGTGATCAGGCGGAAGACAATATATTGTAAAAACATTGATTTGAAAATGTCTTGAAATTCATAAATATTGTGGATTTGTAGTCGTGTGCGTGCGCTGTCAAACTTATTTATTAATAACTTAAAATAACTTTATAATCTTAGCATGGAAAATGCAAAAAAAATCACAAAGAGATAGTTAAAAGGTAAGGTGGCATCGTACGATATCGAACTAACTGTAAAGTAAGTTATGTCGGTTGAGAAGCAAGGTAACTTGCTTTTCAATAGATGTCGCCAACGTCACCTTATGACGTAAATTGAGAATGTGAAGGCTTATTTATTAATGTTTGCTATCTAGGTTATTGAACTAAATTGTGTAGTGGTAACTATATCCATGTGTTCTGTAATTTAGAGGTGGGCAGGAATAAAATCATGTGAAAAATACGATTTTTTTTTCTGTAAATTTGGCAAATCATTGAAATATATCCATGAGTTTACTTTTAGTCATCTAAAATTTAAAAAAAGGTCTTGTTTATGCAAAGGACAAACGCAGATACATCAATTATTTTACCAATTTTAACAATTTCTTGGCTCATTCTCACTTAAAGTCATTCTGTAATACTTACCCAATGACCGTAAGCCATGGCCTCAACTTTGGCAAAAACGTCTCACTATTTACTTCTGTATATAATATACCATGACGCTTGTATTCTCCTAAGGGTTAGGCAGAGCTGTACATAACCTGACCTCGCTTTGTATAATAAGCTTTTCACAGATAACTGGAAATGTATAGCCGTGTCTAAAATAAATAATAAAAATAATATATTTATTCGACCTGGATAAAAAGTAGCCTATGTGTTATTCCAGACTATAATCTATATATGTGCCAAATTTCATCCTGATTCGTTCAGCCGTACTCACAAACTTTCAAGTTTATAATATTAGTAAGGATTCATTTTCCTAGTATTGTGTATGTTGCCTGTTTTACAATATATTTCTATCTTTAAAAGAAAAAACTGGATGAATTTATCGATAACGAATTATCACTTAGGTACTGGTAAAAATCATGCTTTAAAAATATAAAAACTTGCAATATTAAACGATACATTTTTCTGGTCTCATCCTGCCCAAGAAGTGAAGTGGAAGTGGGCCGGCCACGTCTGCAGACGGACAGACGACCGATAGAGCCGACAAGTGTTAGAGTGGAGACCGCGTTTGGGCAAACGTAGTGTGGGACGCCCTGCGACACGATGGACCGACGATTTGAGGAAGGTGGCTGGTAGCGGATGGATGCGAGCTGCTCAAGACCGGGATGGTTGGCGCTCCTTGGGGGAGGCCTACGTTCAGCAGTGGACGGCAATAGGCTGATTTGATTGATTGATTGATTGGTTGATCCTGCCCAAAATAATTTCTTGCAAGGGGATTTTTCTACCAATTCTCCGGAGAATAGTCGTGAATATATTTGCACACATCCGCGGTTGCACAAGCCGCGCGTCAAAACATTGTACTATTGTCTTTATTTTCCCGTGCAAATCCGTTTTGTGTTAGGTAAACTAGTGACTTAAGACAATTTCTTATTTTTTTTTTGTATTTTCCATTAACATTATAAAGTTATTATAGTGAAGGAAAAGTACGACTACGATTTGAACCTGTCTTCTAGTTCAATACATCAGACGGTTTGATCAACTAACAAGAAAATATGGAAGACCATAAAATATACAGAATCGTACGGACTCGCTACAAATTATGATAGCCCGAAGTCAAATCGTCGCACAATTATTTATTTTTTCTATACATTTTCTACTTATTTGCCTTCAGTAAAAGCGATGTAAGTAGTATTTAAAATATATAATATAGTTACTAGCGCCTGCCCCAGCTTCGCACGGGTATCTCAAAGTTATTAATTAGACGACACGATTGGCGTAGCGGTTGAGCGATCGGCTTCTGCTCCACGTGTTGTGGGTTCGATCCCCACACGGAGCAAATATTTGTATGATCTACAGGTAGTTGTTCCGGGTCTGGGTGTTTGTATATGTGAGAATTTGTGTTTGTAAACGCACCCGCGATACAGGAGAAAATCCTAGTGTGGGGCAACGTTTTTCATTAAAAAAAAAAATTAGGCTGCGTTTTCTATAAAAGCTCGCAGGTGGCTTGACTTTTTCCGTCATATTTCACCCAATTTACGCAAAACCTTAACAAATCATACACCTAAATCTTCCTTATGAATCATTCTATCTATTGATGAAAAACGGGCAATAATCCATTCAGAAGTTTTTAGTTTATCGCGAACAGACAGACGCGGCGAGGGACTTTTTTATAATATGTAGCGAAGTTTCTCAATACGTTTGCCTTTTTCTTGGGTTTGTTCGAAATTGCACGTGACTTCTGTCTTTTTATGTTTTTTTTATATGAAAGGGAACAGGTGGGCATCGTTTATACATTCACTTTCATTAAGTAAGTTTTAGTAGGTAATTTAATATTCAATATCGTATCTGTTTACCTATAGGTAACATTGACGTCCATCGGATATTATATTACAATATGGCGATATTTAGGTTAATTAAATGATAAATGATATTTATTTTTGTAAATAGATCTTTGAAGGACACTTATGTAGACTTCGCTCCAAAGAAACCAAGTTTATTTTTTTAGACCAACCTTTATTCCACTGTCTTACCTCTAACACGGTTAACAATCGACTGAGTACCCCAGAGTAGCGCGCCACATACGAAATCAACAAAAGTGGGGGCCGGATGTAGCGCGCCATCTTGGTAGAATTATTTCAATACAATATTATTGAAAAATACAAAATTATCTTTTATGCATTAGTAAACTGATCAATATAATTTATAACAATATTTTACTGGATTTAAGCTAACTAATACAATAAATAATTACTATTTAAATTATACAAGATACACCAACGACCCGATAACGCTACGCCATCTAGTGGTATAAGATCACACCAACACGATGACTGACAATATAATCAAATTCCAACATTCGGCCATCCGCATAACTTACACGTCCCCGTGTAAGCATGTGAGTGGCTTCATGTGTACATAGTATATTAATTACACACATGAACAGATCACATACATTATACCCTAGGGGCGGTACAGGTCACTACTATCCTGAAGCCACCAATCGTTATATCTAATTTACTACCTAGTGGTACAAGTCGCTACTACCTTGAAACCACTAGGGACGGTACAGGTCGCTACTACCCTGAAACCGCCAATCATTGATTGTTTTATCAAATATACTAGTGGTACAAGTCGCTACTACCTTGAAACCACTAAGCACGGTACCGGTCGCTACTACCCTGAAACCGCCAATCATTAATTCACAAATTTACTAGTGGTACAAGTCGCTACTACTTTGAAACCACTACGAAAGGTACAGGTCACTACTACCCTGAAACCAATAAATCATTTATTGACTGATCGAGGTTGCAAACATTGCCTCAACCTCGAACGGTTTATTTAAAAACCAGCCATCAAGTACAATCTCAAAACATTGCTACTAATATCTGAATTTAGAATCAACTAGTTAATCAGTATTCCTCTTCACTGGCTGACGAGGAACTTGAATCGTTTCTGTTATAATGAACCCAGGCTTTCATTTTATCTACGGCAATTACGGAGGAATATTTCCGATTACCTTTGCGGGTTATAGGAGTATCCTCAATTCGATACCTGTCATTACCGAGAACATCAACTACTTTATATGGACCACGATATTTTGGAATTAGTTTTTTGCTTTGACCTGTTGCGGCAATTTCGCGCTCAACACTAACTAAATCACCAACACGAAACTCGACTGGCTTTGCAGACTTTTTGTCGTAATACTTACGCTACGCTATACGCTTTTTGCTTCTCTTGATAGGTGGTGATGTATTCCTCATCGCGAATTTGTTTAACCTTATCTTCTGAGTATGATTCACCATCATCGATAGAAGCTTTAACCCTACCTTCTGTTATTCCGGTTAAATTAGTACCAAATAGGACTTGAGCCGGTGTCTTTCCTATACCTTTATTTAATGTGGTATTTAAGCCTAGCTGAACTTCGGGCACCTGAACATCCCATTTTCTTTCGTCCAACCCTACACACATTGCAGTCAATGACTCTACCAACGTCCGGTTGTAACGTTCTACCTGGCCATTGGCGCGTGGGGTTGCTACCGCGTTCAATATATGCTTGATACCTAGCTTTCCTAGGAAATCAACAAATTTGGTACTTGTAAAGCAAGAGCCACGATCGCTCACAATTCTTCTCGGTATTCCAAATGTACTAAAATAATCTTGCATTTTCTCGATTACAACAGTAGATTTTGTACTGCGAACTGGTTTTAAGATAATGAATTTTGTGTAGGCGTCAATTATAACCAACAAATGTGTGTTACCCTTTGAACTTTTAACGAAAGGGCCGACGTGGTCGATATGAACGGTGACGAATGGTTTTTCATCTTTCGGTATTGGGTGTAGTGGGGGTCTTTTCCTTGACGAAAACTTTGAGTAAGAGCATTCAAGACAGGACTCTACGTACTTTTTCACCAAACGTCTCATTTTGGGGAACCAATATGTTTCTTTCACCTTACTCAGAGTTTTCTCAAATGCAAAATGTCCCAAGTCATCATGACACTGTTTAAGTATTTGCCAGCGTACGCCCTTAGGCACTACCCATCTGTTACCATCCATAGTTTTCCTATATAATTTACCATTACGCAAAATATAATTATCTTTAATCTCAACGACATCATTTGCTTCAGGATCATTTAAAATTTTAATCATTCTTTGGATCTCTGAGTCGGCTGATTGAACTGTATCTAACCAATCGGATTCACCAATTTTCATGACTGTACCAATATCATTACCGAGTTGCGTATCGTTAGATGGTGGATTTCGACTTAAGGCGTCTACATGAGCCATCGAGGCACCAGGCCTATACTCGATACTAAAATTAAATTCTTGCATGGCAATCCACCATCTAGCGACGCGCGGAATTAAATCACGTTTAAGAAATGTTGCTCTTAATGAATTGCAATCGGTTATTATTTTAAACTCTATACCAATAAGGTATACGCGAAACCGTTGTAAGGATGCTATCACAGCGAGAGTTTCAAGTTCATAAGCAGTCATATGTTGCTCGTTAGTTGTTGTTTGGCGGCTAAAGTATGCGACTGGTTTTAACAAATTATTATTTTCCCGCTGCATGAGTATTCCAGCTATGCCTATTTTACACGCGTCGGTGTGCAACTCAGTTAATGCTTTTGGGTTATATAACGCTAAAATCGGTTTTTTCGTTAATTCTGTTTTTAGTTCACAAAAGGCTTTACTTTGTCCTGGGCCCCAGGACCACGCGGCAGTTTTCTTTAAGAGAGCAGTGAGTGGTTTAGCTATTATTGCGAAATTTTTTACAAAACGACGGAAGAAACTACATAATCCAATAAATTGCCTAACTGAATGCTGGTTCGTAGGTTGAGGGAAGTCTCTGATAGATTCAATTTTCCGTGTACCCGGTTTAATACCCTCCGAACTTAATTCGAAACCTAAATAATTTACTGATCTCTTAAAGAAACAACATTTAGATAATTTTAGCGTTAAGTTGGCATTTTTGATTAGTCCCAATACTTTTTCTAACCGGTCAAATCCCTCGCCAAGCGTTACTGAAGGCACAATTATATCATCCATATAAGCAGACGCAATTCTCTTAACATTTACCTCTTGTTCTTTTAGTGTTGGAAAGTTTTGATTATTATTGAGGACAAGATGCATTGTACGCATAAAAGTAGACGGTGCATTTACTAACCCGAAGGGCATTCTATTGAACTCATACTGCCCTTCTGGCGTCACAAAAGAAGTTTTATGACGATCAGCTTCGGAAACGGCGATTTGGTAATAGCCTGAGGCAAGATCCAAAGTTGTATAAAAGTTGTATATCCGGCAAGATCGTCAAGCTGATCGTCTATTCTGGGCAAAGGGTAATTCTCTTTTATGGTCTTACGGTTTAATGCTCTAAAGTCAATGCATAAGCGTATCTCACCGGTCCTTTTTCTAACCAGAACTATAGGACTTGCATAGCAGGAAGTTGATGGACGAATAATGCCGCACTCCAGTAACTCTTGTATCATTTCCCGTACCTTAGTTCTTTCACTAATCGGTAATCTATATGGTCTGTATACTACGGGCTTATCATCTTGTACGTTTATATTCATTTCCGTTACTTGAGTCTTTCCTAATTCTTTTAAGCTAAACGCGAAGCATTCTCTATATTTGTTTAATAATTTGACGAGCTGTTGTTGTTGAAGTCTAATTTTGTCAAGAGTTGTGTCGCTTATTACGTCGTCTTCACTTATCAATCGCACAGGCTTACTAGACTCTACCATAGACACGCGAGTTGTTTTATTTAAGTGATGGTCACCTTCGGCCTTTAAACACCTAGCTATCACTGTATCTCTTTTAAGAAGAAAAGGTTGACTGGACTGGCCTTTAATTAACGCGACACCCTCTCCATCTACCAAAGTGAATAACCCTTGCACTAGATAGTGTTCGCGACCGAGTGGAAAGCGATTATTCCCGGGAATATATACATCTTCGTTATAAACCGGTTCGGTATAAACACAAACGGGAGTTAATCCATTTATTGTGATATCTTTTGAACAGAAAAGTTTGATTTTGTTAGTAGCGAATACATCATTTTTACCAGAAAATCGTAAGTTGGCACTATCCTTCTCTACGATTATATGGGGTTGTTCGGTATACGTTTGCCCTACAATTAACGGTATTCGCATTACCTCATCTGGTACAATAAGAATTTCTACGGTTGCAATCACGTCATCGATAGATATAGTAGCGGTACATTTCCCCAAGGGTCTAACTATAGCTTCACCGAAGCCCTTAAGTTGGGGTAGATTTTGGCCCAGACTCCAATCAACGGCGATATTCTTAGCGCAAAACAAACTCATCATAGTTACAGAACCGCCAAAATCAACGAAACAGTTAACGGAGTGTTTATTAACGAATGCTTGTTTGTAATATTTAGTGGAGTCGTCGTCAGAACTAACTATACGCAAGACTGATTTTACTGGTCTACCATCTGTTACGGCGGATGTTACGGGTAGAGTGCACCGTTCTACAGTATGACCATACTTGAGACAACGGGTACATTTTACCGGAGGTTTCGGGCATTGTGACTTATAATGTTCTTCTTGTAAACAATTTTAACATTTAACTATACGGTTTTTATTTTCTTCTTTGTCTGTGTTGTCAGTCTTGTTAATATTAACATTTTTGTTTTTCCTTTTATCAATGAAATTAGTACTGGATTTAACTGTTTTTAAGTATGGCAAAAGCTGGTCCGGTGTAGAAAAACAGGCGGCCTCAGCACCTAACCTTATATTGCGGTCATCTATTCCATGCACAATGCAATCCACGGCGCGTTTGCCTTCAATACTACACCGATTTAACAAAACTACTTTCTCATAAAAATATTCTTCAAGAGAGTCGCTAAACTTTGCACGTTTGGACAACATCGCCGAAAGTAGACAACCATAGTTTTCGTTGCTGGGAAAAGCTAGCTTTAACTTTTGTTGCCACTCTTGCCAACTAAATAAAACAGTTGGCAAACCCTCGTACCACTTTTGAGCAATACCTTTGAGTTTTTGAAGAGCGAAATGAGAGGTTTGTTGATCTGACCAACTATATATTACAGCGCATTCGTTGACCTTATGCAACCAAACATCTATCGTCTGTTGTTTGCATTCTGGGTTGAATTCCGGGACGGTGTTATGATTAGATAATTTTTCTAAGCTACTATTTTTGTTAGCAGCTTGCAATGCTTCGACTAATTGTGAGATTGTAACCGATTGATTCTGAGCAGAGGCTGATTGAATTGGTTTTGACTCACCACGCTCCTCGGTGTTCTGGTTGCGGAAACGGCTGCGGCTACTGCGTTGACTGCAATCAGACTGGTAGGCGATAGGATCGGCTGGGTCCGGGTTTGCCACAACCGTACCGACTGCGACTGCGTTGGCTGTGGGCGCTTCGATTGCGACTGTGTCGGCTGCGGGCGCGTCGACTGCGACTACGTCGGCTGCGACTGCGTTCGCTGCAACTGTGTTGGTTTCGACTGTAGCAACTGCGGCTGCGTTGGCTGCGACTACTTCGACCGAGGCTTTGGCCACGTAGACAACGGCTCCGGTAGGCACTCCCACTTGGCAGTACCGGAGAAACAGGCTGACGTTCTCCCGATAACACCTCACACAATTGCTCACGTTCACTGGACGGTGTCCGTAAGAGACGTTCATCGTATAAGTCCATATTTATTAAGACTTTTATTCGGAACGATCAAACTTACGTCTGTAGGCCTGGATATAATCGGCAGTTATAGCCAATTATATCCCACTTCTGAAATGTAGACTTCGCTCCAAAGAAACCAAGTTTATTTTTTTAGAGCAACCTTTATTCCACTGTCTTACCTCTAACACGGTTAACAATCGACTGAGTACCCCAGAGTAGCGCGCCACATACGAAATCAACAAAAGTGGGGGCCGGATGTAGCGCGCCATCTTGGTAGAATTATTTCAATACAATATTATTGAAAAATACAAAATTATCTTTTATGCATTAGTAAACTGATCAATATAATTTATAACAATATTTTACTGGATTTAAGCTAACTAATACAATAAATAATTACTATTTAAATTATACAAGATACACCAACGACCCGATAACGCTACGCCATCTAGTGGTATAAGATCACACCAACACGATGACTGACAATATAATCAAATTCCAACACTTACAAGTAATTTTTTTTTTTAACTAGGTGATGATGTTCATAAGATATTTTTTTGTATTATATTTAGTTTTCAGCAATGACTTAATAACAATTATTATCATTTTAACCTGTCAAGTAATAAATTACAGACACGATCCAATTTTTTTTTTATACGTTGTTCACTTCGTATTTCTCCTGTATCGTGGGTACATTTGAATTCTTATGCCCTTATCGCAATTTTTGAATTAAAGTTTTGTTATTATAATTATATACTGAGCACTAGTGACTAGTGCGCGTCTCCTTTTTAAGGCAATTTCTAAAAAACTGGTCGAGGGAGCTCGTTTATTCTTGGCTCAAAAAAATTCTGCCAGTCTTCTGGGTACGTTACCAGATGACAGTGATGTGGAAGAGTATTTTATATTTTGTACATTTATGTAGCGTAGATCATCTAAGCGTTTTAGGTAAAACAAATATCCAGTGAATCTTAGTTACATCACGAAGGATTGTAATTGGTAAGTAAGAGCTTCGATAAACTTTCTTCATCTCGTAATAAACAATAATAGTACTTCCGCAACACTACAGGAAAGTAACTATTGCAAACAATACAATAATTGCTAACATTTTACAACAAAAAGTCGCCAAAAATGTGTATGACACCATGCAAATTGATGACTATCAGTTACGACGATTAAAAATCAGACACGGTTCGTTCATTCAACCGCTGTATACTGTTTTCTATGTCATTGTGACACGGTGAAGATTGCAAAGGGCGCATTGCACGATTCGAAGTTATTAGTTATTGACTTTTTACTATACCTCATCATCACATCATCATCATCAGCCCGAGGCTATCCACTGCTGGACCAAGGCCTCTTCATGCATCTTCCATTCGTTTCGGCTATGGGCTAGTCTCGACCATTTCTTCCCCGCCACCTTCACTATGTCGTCGCTCCATCGAGCCGGGGGTCGACCAACACTTCTACGACCAGTCCTCGGTTGCCACTCGAGGATCTTGCGACTCCACCTTCCATCCTCTCTACGACATACGTGACCTGCTCATCTCCACTTCAGGGAAGCAATCCTATGAGTAATGTCGGTTACTTTAGTTCGCCTTCTGATTTCCGCATTGGTCACTCGATCTTTTAAGGAAATACCGAGCATTACATTAAATACTCTCTCCATAGCTCTTTGGGTGACTTGCAGGTCGTGTACAGTTTGCTTAGTGAGAGTCCAGGTCTCTCTCTCTCTTTACTATACCTACTTGGTAATTATGACATTAGGTCCTGCTCTAATAACAAGAGAAAAATCGGCCTTTGCATCCCAAAGGGGAGGAAATAACACTTGATATAATCAACCCATTTTACTGTCCCACTGCTGGGCACGGATCTCCTCTAGGCCCTAGCCAGTTAGGCTACCGCCGCTTCAGTAGTAATAAATGTTATAATTTTTTTTACCAAGAAGTTAAGTCACTTTCCAATTGAATATTCTGCGTCATAATATAGGAAAAAACATGTAGGCCACTACACTTACATCTATTTATAATGAGTACTCACTCACTGTATATTTTAAAATAAATACCATTAAATTTAAAATAAAAAAAACCCGCAGTATCAAGATATGGTTACCATGTTCATTGAAATAACAGGCTACCAAATTTCAAATTGATTACACCTGTGGAAGTTGTTAATCTAAATATTAAATTTAAATTATTTAATCAAGTTCTCATAGTTCGTGGTGGCTCTATGTAAATGTGAAATATATTGCATTCATTCATCAGGGAACACATTATTTCATTTATGCGATGATTTCTTATACATGCTTGTTTTGCCACTCAGCGGAAAGTAAATTGATGGAGAAACAAAAAAATGGCAAACACGAACCACTGTATTGCACTAAGAGCCCGTGTATCAATATATGTTTTAAATTTAGCATTTTTATATGCTTCTGTGCAACAGCAATGATAGTCTAGTGGTATGACCGTTGGACTGCCAAGTCAAAGGTCTCGAGTTGGAACCCAAGGCACGCACCTCTGACTTTTCGAAGTCATGTGCGTATTCATAGTTAATTATCACGCGCTTGAACGGTGAAGGAAAACATCGTGAGGAAACCTGCATGCCTGAGAAATTTTCTCGATGGCGTGTGAAGTCTGCCAACCCGCAGTAGGCCAGCGTGGTGGGCTATAGCCTAATCCCTCTCATTCTGAGAGGAGACCCGTGCCCAGCAGTGGGGCAGTATAATGGGTTGATTATGTTGTTATATGCTTCTGGAGAGCTGAGACAAGAATATGTTTGATAACTTATTTTAATGGTTTACCACCAATAACAAAATAAAAATTGGTTGCAAAGAATCACCAAGGGTGTTATATATACATAACAAGAATCCACCACGTCTGTATTGTCCGAAGGTATAGGCAGAGGTGTGCTTATGTACATCCACAGTTCGCCGGTATTTTTGAGATCCTATGTAGATAAATAGGGAGCGCTCGAACCCAGAATCTGTAAGTAACTACATGTATTTGTTTGACGTTTTCACACCTAAACCGCTAAATGAATTTTGATGAACTTTGTTATAGAAATCTATTAGACCTTAGAGGACGACATAGGCTACATTCTTCTCATAAATCTTTTGGAATTCGAGTGAAGTCGCGATCAATAGCTTATAAATGATAAAATATAGCTGGGACCATTCATTTTCACCATAAATTTAACTGAAATTCATAACATACCATCACGCCTGTATTCCCCGGGTTAGGCAGAGGTGTACTTAATGTACACCCACAGTTCGCAGGTCCCATGTTATAGGGGGCGAGCCTATAGCCATTAACCGGGCACAAATCCAGACTCCGAGCTGCTAATGAGAATTTCATAGAAAAACCCAATAACACTTTGCTCGACCTGGGGATCGAACCCAGGACCTCTAGTGTAGCAGTCTCACTTGGGACCACTAGACTAATGAGGCAGTTAACTGAGTTTCCTAACCGAAAAATGACCAATTATGCTGTTTGACCCGGGAAACTCAAATGCTGTAAGAGTCTAAGGGCTAACGCAGACTGGCGCGATAAGACGCGCGACAATATAACTAATACTCGATAATCAAATTTATTGCATTTCTTGGAGTTTACTTTTTTTTTTAAACAGCTTACTAGTAATGTGGGTCGCACATTACTAGTATTCTTGTTAACCCCTCGTGCTAAGCTAAATGCTTGTGTTACGAGTGGGTTAACGGCAGTAGTGTAATGGGTGGGTTTCGAACCGGCAACCACATGAACGCCAGTCCGACGCGCTAGCAATGGCTAGGGCGTCGGACTGGCGTTCGTGTGGTAGCCTAATGAGGCTACCTAGGTGAGTTAGTGAGGTTACCGGAGGCCCAATCCCCTTTTAAAAGGCGGGCAATGCACTTGTACCTCTTCTGGTGTTGCGGATGTCTATGGGCGGCAGTAATCGCTTACCATCAGGCGAACCGTCTGCTCGTTTGTCCCCCTATCGCATAAAAAAAAGACATCCAACAACTTAGTCTACCCGTGGCCATGAATGCTGTAAAGGATCCGAAACGTCGGCATCAAATAATATCAATACAACGCGATAAAATCCGAAAAAGTAGTTTTATTTCAATGTCTAATATATGCGTAAGTGTCAGAAACCAGTATAAATGTATTTGTCTTTACTGTCACTGAATAAATTGTTTCTTTCTACCTCAGTTACTTTTAATCGCATCGCGAGACTGTGTCCTTCCCCTTACATTCCATAGCAGCGCTTTATAATTACAGCAATGTACGAACCTAGTTAAGTAGACAAATTCTCAATAGAAACCGTGGTAACAAATCATTTTAATATGCCATAAATAATCTCTTCAAACATTTGCTAATACAGGTCGCATTTGTCATAAAATTGTAAAGGTTTTCGATGTTACTACGTAATTACTATTCACTTGTTCAGTACCTGGTAGATGCGATGTAGCGTGAATGAGCGACGATCGTTAAACGTATCGATTGACGTCAGGCCAGACCGCACAGGAAATAGAAAGACAGGAAGACCTAACACCAGATCGGCAGACGACATCACAGAAATCGCTGGAAAACTATGGATGAAAAAAGCCACGGAGAGACTACTGAGTATCTCTGGAAGATGCCTTTACCCTAAATTAACAGGGGTTCACATCAAAATCTATATAGGTATCTCCACAATCTTATTCCCTCTTACCCTTTCTACTATCCGACGACCAGAAGCACAAAAAGCGTCATCGATTCCATGGTGAACTTTCCGAAAACCCGAACGAATCTCTTTAAATCTAGTTTTTTTTATCATGCGTACCGCCGAAATGTGGAATGCACTTCCCGAGTGGGTGTTCCCCGATAGATATAATCTGGGTGTCTTTAAATCAAGAGTGAATCGGTTTATTCTAGGCAAGCGCGCTCCATCGTAGAGCGCAGTATCTCTTAACATCAGGCGAACTGGCGGCCAAGCGTAAGCCTATCACAAATAAAAAAAAACAAAAAGAAAAGAAACATTATTTTTTTTATATAAAATTGTAGCAACTGGGAGTGAATGGCTTACAGCTATGTTCCGTCCAGGTCTAGGTGTGTATGTAAGTATGTGACAATTTGTGTTTGCAAACTTACCCACCATAGTATGGTGGGTAATATAGCAATGCAATTTTTTACGTGGGAGAGCCATGCTTCGGCACGAATGGGCCGGCTCGACCGGAGTGATACCACGGCCTCACAGAAAACCGGCGTCAAACAACGCTTACGTTGTGTTTCGCCGAGTGAGTGACGTTACCGGAGGCCCAATCCCCTTTTAAAAGGTCGGCAACGCACTCGTGACTCCTCTGGTGTCCATGGGCGGCGGTAATCGCTTACCATCAGGCGATCTCTCCTATCCCATAAAAAAATCCTATTAACAAATGTCGGACATAGTAAATCAAAGTAAATTGTAGCAGTAGGGCCAAGTAAACGGTCCATTTAGTGCCCCACAGATTTGTTACGTAAACTGAATTGAATTGAATTTGTCCATCACTAAAATAACTATATAAATACCACGTTTTCAATTCGAAACCTGGAAAGGAAGCGACTGTACCTACTACTTTTCTCGTTAATAATTATTAATTGTGGGCGTGAATTGCCCACAAAAACGTAATACCGAAATAAATCGTAATCCAGACAATATTCAATCAAATTATGTTATCATACAGATTTAGATACTGTTAATCTAGGTTCCTACGGTCTTATTTCGTCTGCTACTACTTCACTGAAAATAAAAGACTGGAAAATCGTTCCAAACTTGGTAAAGTTATCAAAAATTGCATTCGCTTACAATTATTTCCAGTGAAGTATTTTGGACAAAATGGTAGAGTAGGAACCTAGATTAACGGTAGCAGAATCCGAATAATATCAAAATTTTATCAAATTCTGTTTGAATTACGATTTAACCAATATAAACCGCTGACCTAGTCACGTCAATCTGAACTCATCTCAAGAAATGAACTTGTAATTATCGTGATGATTATGTTCATCACGATTATTATCCCCGGAAGATACTAAGGTCTATATGCGTAGGTAGCTACTAAGAGAGAGCGTTCTGGTTTTGATTCCTAGGTTAAAATCAAATTCATGTTTTATTTCTATTGAATTATTAATACAGATACTTTTGTAATGTCAAACACTTTAAAAAAAAAAGTTTACTAGCGATGTGGCTCGCACATTACTAGTATTCTTGTTAACCTCACGTACTAAGCTAAATGCTTGTGTTACGAGTGGGTTTACGTTGGTAGTGCAATGGGTGGGTTTCGATCCAGCAACCACATGATTGCAAGTCCGACGTCCTAGCCATTATGCTACCGCCGCTTCAAAAACACTCCTTGCAAGGTTCAAAATAATTCATCATAAGATTTTTATCGCACTAACTCGTTGTAAACCCATTAACACATGGGAGAAGCTTTTGTGATGCTATGATGAAACTTTTGAACATTTGAAAATGGAATAGGTTTCTTAAAATCAAAAGACATTTTCCAACGTATGATTAAAAAGTTACACATCTGCAAAAAATGTACTCTACTTTCGTTCCATAATCAAAAAAACCCGGAAGCAACCCCACCAAGTGGCATCCTTGGTTACCCAAGTGAGTTAGAATTCAGAGCATGTATATAAGACCTTAGCTTAACATACCACCGTCAGTCGGCCGTGTACTAAACTTGCGTGCACACGTATATTCTGTGATTGTGATCAGTGCAGTGAAGTGAGGAGACCGAAGAGGCTTTTAAAAAGTTAGTGGAGATGTTCTTTTTTTGAATTTTGACGATTGAAGATATTTAACACAATTTTTTTTTGAATTTTGTCAGAATTGCGCAAAGGAATTCCTGGTATTAGGAACAATTACTAAGGCTGTTTATACACATTTCACGTGTCATCTTTTTGCTTGGTTTTAATTAATTATGAAAAAGGAAAATCTATTTTGGTCAGTAAGCGTGAAAAATGTGTTAATTTTCCCATTTTAAAAGTTTAAAAATAGAATGTAAGTTATTTGCAAATTAAGACCAAATGAGATGATGAATTAGATTTTAATTAAGATGTTAAAAAAGTAACCATTCAAACATTAACATATTCTTTATTACCTACATTAAATTTTAAACAATAACTCACATACAATGCAGTTGTTCTGTTCAAAATTCAATAATAATAATAATCCCATAGAAAAAAAAAACAGATTTCTCCGAATTTTCCAATTTTTCATTCCTAAAACCTTTATTCGGTATCAGCAAAAACATTGCCAAATCAGTCCAGTCGTTCTCAAATGTGGTGTTTGTTTGTTTTCATTTAATTATTATTATTATTTATACATATAAACAAAAATTCTTATTTATACGGTCAACATCGCACATCATGGTACACAAAACTCTCAAATTTCTTCAATCGATTTTCAGTGCAATCTCCGAATAATAGAGTTTATTTTATCCATTGGGGAAATTTGACAGTTTGTGGTAAACTTGATGTGCTGCTGACTGTACTGTAAGTGTAATTAATCATTATAACTTCTCATTCTTAACTGAATTCTATAGTTTAACATCCGAGTTGTAAATTAAAAACTAACTGATTTACGTAATGACTACGGAAGCTATAATCATTTGAATATAATACCTACAACTTTTTAATTGCCGGTAAATAGTATAAAAACATAATTTGAAAATTATATTTTGAAAATTTTGATTCGTAGTGGCGTGATTTCGGGAAAGGTTTATTCGTTTTAATGTTATGCGGGTAAAACGTTTCGTGATGGAGTACTCAGTAGAATTTTACGTATCTAGACGATGTTATCATTATCAAGAATGCTGGGTCTTACCACCTGCTTGGAACCCCATTATAGATTCCATAAAATCAAAATCCAAGCCCAAAACTGCAAGACCGAAGGATACGGTGAGCTCGTTCTGCGTGAATCGGATCGCCAATAATTAACAAAAATGTAAGGTAGCTGTTAGTAATTGTAACATTAAGACGTCCAACAACTTAGTCTACCCGTGACCATGGATGCTGTACAGGATCCGAAACGTCGGGAATCAAATAATATCAATACAACGCGATAAAATCCGTAAAAAGTAGTTTTATTTCAATGACTAATAATTTGCGTAAGTGTCAGAAACCAGTATGACGTTATCATTTACTCGGTCGTTGCGTGTTATTGTCATTTCCCTCTAAATTTGATGATCAGATCTTAACCAAATTTTTATGGGACCACCTCTGAAGTATGACCAACCGATCAAAACAAGAATCATCAAAATCGATTTATAATTGAAGGACTAATCGCGTAACAAACATACAAAAACCTACAGTGGAATTGAGAACCTCTTCCTTTTTGAAGTCGGTTAAAATCCGTACTTGCCTTCCTTTGCCTTCGCTAAGACCGTGACAGGGACAGGTGTTGAACCTGCGACCTTCAGTTACACCGGACGTTAGCTACAGGGACATTAATGTCGAATTTCTCCTCCTCATTCTACGTCTTCAGATGACGTCAGCAACACGCACGAATCCTCTCTGGGACCTAATTTTTTTTAGCTGGAATTTAAATCTTTATAAATATTTTTGTTTTTATTGTTGTGTTCCTAACGGTGAGCAAGGTCGCCAGAGCTCCGCGAGGAAGCGTTGTGTTGGCAGTGTGGGGGACCGGTGGTGTTTTGTTACAGCCGCTGTCATGTATGGCAGCGGGTCTCCTATGCTGCCAGCCCAACTATTCCTCCTTAATTGACAGGGTCGGCAACGCGCGAGTGATACCCCTGTTGTTGCAAGTGTCCATATCAGGCGGGCCGTATGCTTGTTTGGTACCTCAGGGTATAAACGACCACGAGGTTTTAACGTGGGAGAGCCATGCTTCGGTACGAATGGGCCGGCCTCACAGAAAACCGGCGTTAAACAACGCTTACGTTGTGTTTCGCCGAGTGAGTGAGGTTACCGGAGGCCCAATCCCCTTTTGAAAGGTCGGCGACGCAGTCCTGACTCCTCTGGTGTTGCAGGTGTCCATAGGCGGCAGTTATCGCTTACCATCAGGCGATCCGTCTGCTCGTTTGCACTCCTATCCCATAAAAAAAAAATATTGCAATAAAAAATAAAACAGCCCATTTATGTTAAATCCACTTCATTTGAATTTAAAAGCACGCTGAGGAAACATTAAGAGGAAATTTTGAGAATTTCCCACGTGATTAGGAAAAATGATACATCGTGATACCGTGGGTAAATGATTACTCGTCTGTATGTACACATTAAAATATAACATACCATCACGCCTGTATTCCCCGAAAGGTAGGCAGAGGCGTACTAATGTACAACAGTTCGCCGGTATATTTAGGTATATTTAGGTAGGTAGGTTATTAGGGGGTGTGCCTATTACCATTAACCGGGTACAAGTTCCAAACTCCGAACTGCTACTGAGAATTTCATAGAAGAACCCAATGACACATTGCTCAACCTGGGAATCGAACCCATATATAAAAAGGCGTATAAAAAAAATAGAATATAATAAAATAAATTATATCTAATATTAATAAATTAAAAAAATATTTAAATATATTAATAATTTATAATAATATTATATATATATTGAAGACACGATTGGCGTAGCGGTTGAGCGATCGGCTTCTGCGAAGCAAATATTTGTATGATCTACAGGTAGTTGTTCCGGGTCTGGGCGTTTGTGTATGTGAGAATTTGTGCTTGTAAACGCACCCACGATACAGGAGAAAATCCTAGTGTAGGCCAAAGTTTAAAAAAAAATAGAATATAATAAAAAGGCATACACAAATTGTTTTCTCCGTCAAGGGTCATAACCGTGATTTCTTTCATGCATACACATCATGCAGGCACCCATCATGCATGCACGATTGTATAAATCTAGATTAAAAAGTAACAGTTTTCGAAAGGTAATTGAAGAGTCACGGTTCTCGAAGTTTAATCAAAATTTGACGATGACTAAAGAAATCTAGTCTAAGAGCTCAGAATGAATCTGGCTCTCGGACTAATTACCTACTTCTTACAACTGCACAATGGTCTTTGTCGTGGAAAAAAGATTAATTGGGGTCTAAAAGGGTGATTCTGGTACTTATTCATTATATACATAACATACCATCACGCCTGTATTCCCCGACGGGTTAGGCAGAGGCGTACTAATGTACACCGGTTCGCCGGTATGTTTAGGTCTCATGTAATAGGGGGCGGGCCTATTGCCATTAATCGGGCACAAATCCAGACTTCGAGCTGCTATTGAGAATTTCATAAAAAAAGCCCAATAACACTTTGCTCGACCTGGGGATCGAATCCAGGACCTCTAGCGTAGTAGTCGCGCTTGGGACCACTAGACTAATGAGGCAGTCCAGTGGTTAATTAGTCTAGTGAACTTAATAATTATTCAAAATGTAATCCCGATCTAAACAGTATCCTTTCGGTAAATGTCAAATAAACTAAATATTAATAACATCAAACGTGAGAACCATTTACTTATGTATTTAGATTGAATTGTGATCCAAAATTGGCTCAAAAGGAACATTTGTGTCAAAATAGTACTTTATTCGCATAAAATGTAGATATGGGTATTCCCTGATAGATATAATCTGGGTGTCTTTAAATCACGAATGAATCGGCTTCTTCTATGCAAGCGCGCTCCATCGTAGATCGCAGTATCGCTTTACATCAGGGGAACTGGCGGACAAACGTAAGCCTATTACGAATAAAAAAAAATTATGTACAGAGCCAGGATATCTACAATTTTCCGGAGAGAAAATACAATGCAAATAGTAATTTACGTGGGAGAGCCATGCACGGCACGAATGGGCCGGCTCGACCGGAGTGATACCACGGCCTCACAGAAAACCGGCGTCAAACAACGCTTACGTTGTGTTTCGCCGAGTGAGTGAGGTTACCGGAGGCCCAATTCCCTTTTAAAAGGTCGGCAACGCACTTGTGACTCCTCTGGTGTTGCGGGTGTCCATGGGCGGCGGTAATCGCTTACCATCAGGCGATCCGTCTGCTCGTTTGCCCTCCTATCCCATAAAAAAAATCAGCCAATAGGTACCGAAAGGACATTCTCATATCTAATAGAAAACACAAACTTTCCTTCGCCTAGGAATTTAGTTCAGAACCTCGCTTATCAACAGGTCGTAATTAATTAATTAATATATCAGAACAATTATCCCAATTTACTGAGGGTCAGTGCCGTGTCTTTTTCTTCCATATATTTCTATCAGCCGTCATCTCATCATTTACTACCTTTGTTCTTTCTTTCTTTCTTTCTCTCTCCCAACGTCGCTTTATAAATCCCTTTCGTTAATCGCCTTTCATCCATTCTCTCGATATATCCAATCCATCTCAACATATTCTTCTCAATTCGTGTCACTACATCATCTTTTAAGCCGTTGCCTTATCACACTGTTCCCTCAATCTGTCATTCCGAGTTACCCCGCAAATATTTCGCAAGGGACGCATTTTCACTGCATTTATTGTACTTACCTACAACATAAAAAATATAAAAGTAATTATAACCGAAACACACCAGATACAATGAAATATGTATCTATTTATGTTTTTAAACCGCTTACTAGTCGAAAGGGTCTTCAGACACAAGGTTTAAATCTTAAAACAAGGTTAGAATGACATGAAAGGCGGCTATTTTGAGTTCAAAAACAAAGAAGCGAAACTTTTAAGTGACTTGAACGAAATGGTACAAGGATGGGTGATCGTTTAACGAGCTTAACTTCTAAACCGTGGGTATAATTATTTTTTTTAATCCCATCTCGTGATATAGCGCCACACTTTTTGTGTATTTGCCAGTGTCAAGTATATGGAGTAAACAAGTAATATTTATGAATTCCCGTCATGGGATTATATTATATGGCGCCACACTTTGTGTGTTTGCCAGTGTCAATTATACAGAATAATCGCCAGTAAAACAGTGGAAACTTCACTAGACATCGATGAAGTTTAGGAGTGAACACAAAAGTCACGATTTTCAATTTTATATTATTTGTCTACACTAGCACACGTTCACGAACACTTAATGGTTAACTATCCACTATAACTACACATTAAACTTCGGAGAAACACAAGTTTTGGAAAATATTAAAAAACCGACAAAGTGTACTTTACATTTTCCCGTCTAAACTCGGAGAATTAAAGAAGATTACCATCACGACAGCATTGCGTCCAAGGCGGCAGAGTATATCAGACTTTGCACTTGTCTTCTCCCCTATATTAAGGACCAAAGATAATAAAAGTTATTGCCACATCACGCCTGTATTTTCAGAAAAGTTTGACAGAGATTGAGTGGTTTTAGGTTAGGTCTTAAAATTTACGTCCCAATATTGGATTTATTGATATCAAACGGACAATATTCCAACTCCGTTCGACCTGAGTATTAAATCTAAAACATAGATAAGCAGTAATACTTTCCGTGGGCGCAGAATTAAAACATGATTAACTAGACATCAATTTAATTAAAATGTACAGTGAATCTATTACTGGTTTACGATGAACCTTATTTCAGAGCCGTCAAACTTTAATTTACGACTACATAAAACTTGAGAATATTATCATTTTGAAAACAAAAGGTCACAAGAAATTAATGATTTTGTTCCAGTGTTACTAAATGGTCCTACACTTGTGTTTCTAAAACTTTTTGAACGTAAATAAAATATTTAGGAATTCTTTTTGAATATGGAATATTCAGAAACAATTTATACTGCAACCTTCTTGGTGCAACATAAGACGTTTTTGAACGGAAATAAATATTTAGATTTTTTTTTTTAAAGGAATATTCAAAAACAAGCTATAGTGCGACAGTACAATCTATAGAGGACTAGCGCGTTAATCGAAATTGGAACTAAAGTCGATGGATGTCACGATTTTAAATCATGTAAATTGGGCTCAGTTTCCATTTTTTAATTGTGCATTAAATTATTTTATATTTAATAATAAGAATACGATATTAACTATACCTACCATATTAATAATTTCGTGCTAGAATGTCCAAATTAAATCATTATTATAGATACGTACATAACTCCAAAATTTACCATTTAGGTATATGGCTATTCAATCACTAAATTCAATTGAGGCACAATTAAAATTATTGTCATTTTGAATTAGTAATGCATTCTCGTTCTAAATTACGTACTTAATTTTATTAATTAAAAAACCAAGTTGCTGGTTCATAATATTTCTTTTCTTTCTTTCTTTTCTATGTGACTATTGACCATTTTTAAAAAACCTCTTTAGTACAAATTAACTGTCGCAATTACTATTACCAAGAGAACACAATGTGTTATAGTCGTTATAGACCACATTTGCGATAAAGTAAACAAAATTTTGATTGGATCGGTAGCAAGCGCCGCATTAAAGTTTAAGAACCTCAGACTATGTCATTAATATTGTTATTGCACTATAAAACATAATATGAATGCGCGTAATAAAATCAAACGAGATGCACGACGGACGCGTAGTTTACATCCAGCATTAATTAACTAAGTTATTTGTCCTTTAAACTGAAGATGTGAACTGTTTGCAGGTTTAATATCGTCATTAACTTATGCCATTTTCTTAACCTTTTCTCAACTATATTGAGAGGATTCCAGTTTAACCAGATACAGTTTACATGAAAGGAATGAATTCTTATCAGTACTTTTTTATGGGATAGAGGGCAAACGAGCAGACGGATTGCCTAATAGTAAGCGACTACCACCGCCCATGAATACCCGAGGAGTCACAAGTGCGTTACCGGCCTTTTTAAAGGGGATATGGCCTCCTGTATCCTCACTCACTCGGCGAAACACAACGCAAGCGTTGCTTGTGAGGCTGTGGTATATCTCAGAGATAATTGGGGGTGTAAAAAAGTTTATGATGTGGTACAGAAAGAAAAATGGGGGATGCTGCTGCAAAAATGGACGGTAAACGATATAAGTTTGAGAACCTCTGGTCTATGGCAATTTTTAATGGTGATCAGAAGACCGGATAGCGTGACATCCAGTTTATCCTCAGGATATCGATTTTGCCCAGAATTTGATTATTGAAGGTCGCTTTGTGTAAAATACTAATGTCTAGAAACCGATCCTCAATATGGGAAAAGACTTTGGAAGATTTATAAAATCCGTAGTAGCTCGGAATTAGGATTTTTGCCCGGTTAATGGAAATGGGCTTGCCCCGTATTGTACGGGGTCTAAACATACCGGAGCTCTGAGTGTACATTAGTATACGTCTGCATAACCCTTCGTATTCCCACAGGCGTGATGGAATGTTTAGATTTTATAAACTACATGCTAGGCAAGCGCGCTTCATCGTAAATCATAGTATCGCCTATCATCAGGCGATCTGGAGGACAAGCGTAAGCCACTCATGTATTAAAAAAAGTTTATAATTTTTGTATTTCTAAGAGTTCTAGCTAGATATCTTTAGAATGGCCATCCATCCATAAAATAACCGCGGTAAGCGCTCGATCAGCGCATTTGTTATTCAGTTCCTCATAACTAGGACAGGCAGTCATCGTCTTATTCTCATGCTCATCATAATTTTAAAGTTATCATTACAATTGCATGTAAAAAGGTCGTGTGCGCAGATTGGTCGCTCGTGTGGCGAATGGCTAATGTTTCGCGTTTCCTCATTCAGTTTTACCTTCGACAGGAATCTCACGCGAGACCATTGTCTATGTCGGAGTGAAGAGGTCGTGATGTGTTATAGATAATTCCGCTGTGAATTTTAAAATGTATTTAACATAATGTAACATTATCGAGCCTGTACAAAAATAGAGTTATGAAAGACTAGCCCGCGGTTCTATTCGCAACTAGGGTTACCAGATTTGTTGGCGTCAAATCCGGGACAAAAAAACCAAAATCTTTATTTAAATTCTTTTACAAAAATTACCAGTTAGGTATGGTACATAATTAGTGTCTTAGTAATAAGTAAAACTAAAGTAAATTTATTTGTAATAGGTACAGAAGAAATTTTCAAAACTATAGAGGTATGTAGCGACCTGCCTGATCTAGGTTTATACAAACCTGTTTTAGGCGATATGGGTCCCCCAAGCATTTAAAAAATTCTAAGCAAGAGTGACTAAAATTTAGGCTTTCCTGGAGTTCCGTCTTATGTAATGCATGTAATAAAAGTTATGATGTAACATGTCCGGGACATTTTTCCCAAGTCCAGGACCCGGGACATACGCTCAATCCCGGTGGGTCCCGGCCACCTGGCAATCTTACTCGCAATCCATAAAACGCAACTCGCAATCAATATCTAGGTCCTTTTCCAAGGTCCAATCTACCTCTATACCAAAATTCATCAAAATTGATTCAGCGGTTTACACGTGAAACGGGTACAAACAGACACACATGATACTTTTACATTTATAATATTAGTAGGGATATTAACTGTATCTTGCTAACTAGGTACTGTGGGAGGCGTTATTCCAGGTACGACACTGGGATCACTCCTCCGAAGGAAAAATCCGTTTTATGTTTAAACTCGTCTCATTTATTCAGTTAATACTCAAGGAATGAATTCATTTAACAAAATTTTTCTTCACGTCACTTTCAAGACAATTCTACTCAATATTTAAAATCCTTAGCTCTTATTCCTTTTCTAAAATTCTCAACCAACCAGCTGGATGAGACGTCACCTCTTTGCGGCAACCTCTACAGTACTGTCTTTGATCTAGTGGTTAACCTGCCTTGAATATATAATCCTGAAGGTTCGGGGTACGATTTCTAGGTCAATTAAAATGTTATTCGGATTTTTTTAATTATCAGTGGCATGAAAAAAAATTAATTTTATTTTTCATTTCTTAGATGGAAAATATCATCGATTCTGATTAACCTCTGTAAATTTGACCGGTTATTGTAAAATAACCCTGTATACACGACGTAAAATATTTCTAAGCTAATTTGGCGCCATCACTTAATTTACTACAGTTTACCTCCAGACTAAGTTGTAAATATATATGATAATTTAACTGATTTCTGCAATACATCGTGACATTACCGACATTAGTTAAAGTTTTCTCATTACTAATCAAAACGAGTTGCTCTTCTCTTAAATTGCGGGCTCACGATGTAAACGACTACTTTGTACGTAACTTCATATAATTTGATTTAACTGAGGGTTGCCGCGTGGCAAACTTGTAATGAAATTATTGACGGTAATGCATTTGAAGTTGTGATTCGCGAAGTGAGAAATTCAATATTTACTTTTGATAAAACTACTTTTTACGTAAAAGTATAATTTATTTGTAGTTTTAAAATATAAATTGAATACTTTAAAGAAACCTATTGATAAACACTATTTAATTAAAATATATGAACGTAAAAAAGCTATATGTATAAATCTAAAAGACAGAGGCGTGACTAAGCGTCAAAGTATTTCTCGTTATCGCTGTCTTTTTACGGATTTTATCACGTTGTAATTATATAATTTAATTCCTGACGTTTCGGATTCCTTCCAGCATCACGGGAAGTTTGAGGTGTTGGACGTCTCAATGTTAAAATTACTAACATAATCAACCCATTATACTGTCCCACTGCTGGGCACAGGTCTCCTCTCAGAATGAGAGGGATTAGGCTATAGTCCACCACGCTGGCCTAGTGCGGGTTGGCAGACTTCACACGCCATCGAGAAAATCTCTCAGGCATGCAGGTTTCCTCACGATGTTTTCCTTCACTGTTTAAGCGCGTGATAATTAACTATTTAAAATTACTAACGCGATAAAATCTGTAAAAAGTAGTTTTATTTCAATGTCTAATATTCGCGTAAATGTCAGAAACCAGTATGTCAGCATTAGCAGTTACTTTTTATCCTTTTAAGCAATCGATTGAAGCAACAGGTACCTATATTTTTAAAGAAAAAATAAATTGTGGTTGTATAACACTGCGCACACACCTATCATCTACCGACTATTCAACTTCAGAAATCAGGAGCGTTTTTTATGGATTAAGTCGGCAAACGAGCTGACGAACCACCTGGTGGTAAGTAGTCATCGTCACCCATCGACACCTGCAACACCAGAGGAGTTGCTGACCCTTTAAAACAGACTGCAAACTGCCAGAGCCGGAGCCACCAAGAACTGGTTCTTACGTGCAAAAGTCGAAACACACCCCAAGGTGCTTTACGACAGACTCCGACGTAAGGGTCGCCAACCAGTCAGACCCCAAGAGGTCCTATCACCGAGCAAGCCAGATATTTCCACGCCTCTTACGGAATGCCTATCTGAATGGCAGTGAGGAACAGTATTCTAACCCGTCCCCACACAGGGTAAAGCTCCTGAATTGTGAAGTTTGATAACCCTATAAAAGACGATTAATTTCAGTAGCATGAACTGACGTGTTGATGATTGAGTCCGTTGAATTTACTCATGTACCGAATGAATTAAACTATGATAGGACCTCATTCATAAATAAGACTATTTGTGTCGAAGGAACTTTTCGGATATATGCTAAAGGGCTAAAGTGTCATCATAGCAATTTGTTTTTATTACTTCATTAAGAGTCCGGCGGACACCGAACACCGACCCGTAATACCGGACTAAATCGTAATTCAAACACAGTTTAATCCAATTCTGTTATTATTCGGATTCCGATACCGTTAATCTAGGTTCCTACTCTACCATTTCGTCCCAAATACTTCACTGGAAATAAATGTATGCAAATGCAATTTTTGATAACTTTACCAAGTTTGGTACGATTTTCCGGTCTTTTATTTCCAGTGAAGTAGTAGTAGATGAAATAGTATCGTAGGAACCTAGATTAACGGTATGCAAATCCGAATAATAACATAATTTTATAGAATATTGTCTGGATTACGATTTATTTCGGTACCTATTACGTTTTTGTGGGCAATTCAAGCTCCGCCGGACCCTTAAGACTCGAATGAACTCTTCCATTAGCTCAGAGTTACACTAAAATCCGTAATTACTTAAACTTAAAACTTAAAGCGAGCTTAGCAATTCTCCACAAATAAATCGCTCAGTAATATTCACATAAACATCACACAAGTTAACAGTTAAGTTATAGTTAAGTTCGCCGACGACCTTCGCGACGGTTCAGCTCACGACTCTGACATATCAACCACTTGTGACTGCAACGGTGTGATACGTAATTTTCTAAGTTATTCTTAGTACAATATGTACAATTTAACCTGCAGTTTATCGTGGGATTTGCGGAAATTTTGAGATTGTGCGGTGTAAGTAATTAATACAGTAGGTATAACATTACATCCACAATTCGCTGGCTTACCCGTCAAGTAAAATATTGCAGACCAGACTTTCCGTGCGTAGCTTCGCCTGCGTACTTAGGTAATCGTCGTTTCTAAAATATACTGTGCCCATTGTACCTACACCATGGAGGTTTCATATCATTAAAGTCTAATTTCAATGAAAGAAAACAATTGTCAAAATGTCACCAGCGAATGACAGCTGCACATATCTTAACGATGTCATTGTTTAATAAATCCCTTGAGAGTCACCTGGACCAATTGGTCCAAAAACAATCGATTTTTTATTGTGTCTGGAATATGATGCTTGCATTATTAAATATGTATATGTGTGTGTGTGCATATGTCAAACGCATGGTATTGTGTGCTAACCTTCATACAAACTTTCACCCCCCTTTTCACCACCTTAGGGGTTGAATTTCCAAAAATCCTTTCTTAGTGCTCGTCTACAGTGCAAAAGGAACCAGCATGCAAACTTTCAGGGATCTAGCTTCTGTAGTATCGGCTGTGCGTTGATACGTCAGTCAGACAGTAGGTCAGTCAGTCAGGTTCTTCTATTATTGATATAGATAACGTAAAACCTTATAACTATTCTTTTTCTTGGGCCCTTGAGCGCTTTGATGAAGTATGTTGACTCGTTCGCTTTAGTTTTTTGCAAATTGTAGGTCCCATTCAATGAAAAATATAGTACCTAATCGCGACATTAATTAACCAACATTCACAACTCCGTAGAAAACCAATGATTAAAAGTCATTATCATAGCGACGCAATAAGGGACGAGCCTATTACCATTAAGCGGGCACGAATCCAAACTTTAAGCTGCTATCGAGAACTTTATAGAAAAAGTATAGCATCACTTTATCTCGTCTTCGAAATCAAAGCAAGGACAGGAGATACAGTGCTTGAGATCAAACTGCCCTTCGTTTTCTGAGGACCCTCTCATTGTATTATTGTTCCTTGTGTTATTAAAAAGATACCATAAACAGCTTCTTTAACCAACGTCACCTTATGACGTAAACTCAGAATGTGAAGGCAAATTTCAATCAGGCGGGTGGGGTTCGCGGTGGCTTAGCGGTCAGAGCGTCTGGTGTATCAAACCAGAAGATGCAGGTTCGAATCCTGCCCGCGATTGAATTTTTTCTTTACTAAAATAGCTTCTTTAATTTTGAAAATAACAAAGACACGCCTATCTTATTGGTGAGGTCCTTCAAAAAGGTCAGATGCATAGCAAACGCAACCGACGCGTGTCTTAATGAAGATGCTATGTGGAAGAAGCGAAAGAAGTGAAAGAAGTATGCAAGAATCGTAGCAAGTGGCGGACCCCTATGGGAGAAAGGCGTGAATGAGTTTATGTATGTAATTTTGAAAACGTCAAAAGCCGTACCACAATAATGTTTTTTTTTAAAAAAAAAACCTTTCCCAACGTTAGGATTTTCTCCTGTATCGTGGCTGCGTTTACAAACACAAATTCTCACATACACAAACGCCTAGACCGGGAACAACTACCTGTATGTAGGTCATACAAATATGTGCTCCCTGCGGGTATCGAACCCACAACACGTTGCGCAGAAGCCGATCGTTCAGCCGCTACGCCAAACATGTCGTCATTACGATTGTGGTATTGCGATCATTTTTATGTTGTGAGAAAGGGATGGAGCTGTCTAATGTGTAGAATAGCATCTCTCTCTCAATATCTTCTTCTTCTTTCTTTTACGTGGGAGAGCCATGCTTCGGCACGAATGGGCCGGCTCGACCGGTGTTATACCACGGCCTCACAGAAAACCGGCGTTAAACAACGCTTACGTTGTGTTTCGCCGAGTGAGTGAGGTTACCGGAGGCCCAATCCCCTTTTAAAAGGCGGGCAACGCACTTGTGACTCCTCTGGTGTTGCGGGTGTCCATGGACGGCGGTAATCGCTTACCATCAGGCGATCCATCTGCTCGTTTGCCCTCCTATCCCATAAAAAATATATATCAATAGCATGCCATGCTACGGCCTCTGTTCACCGAAACTCATCAGTACAAACCTTGATAACGAACGGAACATTAGAACATGGCCGACCACATAATAGCCTAAGCGATAAATTTTTATCGCCTCAGCTGGCATTTGATGGATATTCCGTTGCAAGTGAAGTGATCAATCTTAGTTTCACAATAATATGGCATAACATACCGTCATGCCTGTATTCCCCGAAGGGTTAGGCAGAGGCGTACTGATGTACTATCGGCCAACGCCATATCTAGCCACCGTAAGGGCTATATTTGCTTGCATCCTCGGTTGCTATTCCAGTGTTTATCTACGCTTATCAACCAATAGCATCGTCCTTTTTATGAAATCGAAATCGTATCTGTAATCGTATAAACAAAAAATATATTGAAATAAAACTACTTTTTATGGATTTTATCACGTCATATTTATATTATTTAATTCCTAAAAGCCAACACCACCGTGTGCACGGGATTTTGTTTTCAAAATGGCTAGATATGGAGTTGGCTGATAGTACACCCACAATTCGGTATTTTTAGGTCCCGTATAATAAGGCACCAGCCTATTGCCACTAACCAGGCACAAACCCAATAACACTTTGCTAGACCTGGTAATCGAACTCAGAACCTCAAACGTAGCAGTCGCGCTCAGGACTACTAGAGTAATAAAGAAGTTTATATGGCATAATATACAGCTAGATAGCATAACAACCGTAACTTACATTTTATATGGGGGGAAATCTTCCAAGGTCATTTGGCTGTGACAGACCAGAGAGTGTACGATTTTAACCCAGTAAAATCAAGCCAGTGGCAGAAATCACCAGCGTACGGAGAGTTTACAATATCCTCTTAAAAGACCATTGTACTGCTGTCTTCTCTAGAAGCAGAGATCAGGCAGGTATTTAAAGGCTGGATCTTTTCCTGAACAAAGTTGTGATCGGCATTGTTATTATTGTACATGAGTCCGTCCAAACACGTACTCAGCAGTATTCATGTTGCATCAAGTAACCCTAAAAACTTATTTACTTGGCAAAGAAAGTAATATAATACTTCATCGAATCTTCAAAAATCTTTATAATCAAGAATTTACTAACCAGAATGTTGCCCAGAGATCGTTGCATTATATACAATCATTATATTATTTTTTACCTTTTTAAAATTAAATCTAAGGTAAAAGTTTTGATTCTGTATGTTTTCAAAACTTGACTGAGTTCAACTACTTTGCCAACCGTAGGTTAGTACATAAAAGACAAATAATATTATCTTGTAGTAAACTCTAAAAAAAATTAAGTACCTACATTTGTCTATTTTGCTGAAACCAACTATCTAATGTTAATGTTATATTCATCAGAGGTCAAGGTGAAGCGAACCTCTAACATACTCATCATTAGATACGTAACTAAATTACTTGGTAGTGTGAAACGCATTTTAATGGTCGGATATTGTTTTTGGTGGCCAATGAGAGGAACACACATCTACGAAATTATTACGAATAAAAAAATTTGATAAATCAACTTCCAATAAGGACATCCCTATTCGCTTTTACATCATTAGATACTTTTGGACAAAAGTAAGAAAATTATGGACGTAATCCGTCATTGTACAAAAATTACGTTTGTATGTGGGAGAGCCATGCTTCGGCACGAGTGGGTCGGCTCGACCGAAGTGATACCACGGCCTCACAGAAAACCGGCGTTAAACAACGCTTACGTTGTGTTTCGCCGAGTGAGTGAGGTTACTGGAGGCCCAATCCCTTTTAAAAAGGTCGGCAACGCACTTGTGACTCCTCTGGTGTTGCGGGTGTCCATAGGTGGCGGTAATCGCTTAGCATTAGGCGATCCGTGTGCTCGTTTGCCCTCCTATCCCATAAAAAAAAGGTAAGAGTAAATGGAGTCAGTTTTCCTAAAAGTTATTGTAGCTATGACCAACTCATCCAAAAATATTGAGTGCAGATTCAATGAAGGGTTCTAAAGTAATAATTACTCCTTTTACACTAATTGGTATTCTTAAAAGGAGTACAGTAACCGTATGTATGCTTTTGTTTGGCGACAATAAAGCTATAAGGCCGGCAACGCCCTTTGACTCCTCTGGTGTAGCGGGTGTCCATGGGCGGCGGTAATCGCTTACCATCAGGCGATCCGTCTGCTCTTTTGCCCTCCTATTCTATAAAAAAATATTGTTTTTTAAGTAGGTGAATTCGTTTATACCATTATCATTAAAGGTACCATTTCATCTACTAGTACTTCACTGGAAATAAACGACCGAAATATCGTTCGAAACTTGATAAAGTTATCAAGAATTGCATTCGCCTACATTTATTTCTAGCGAAGTATTTTGGACGAAATGGTAGAGTAGGAACCTAGATTAACGGTATCGGAAGCCGATTAAAAACACAATTTGATTAAATTGTGTTTGAATTACGATTTATTTTGGTGTTACGTTTTTATGGGAAATTCGGTCCGCCGGACTCGAATATCTTCTAGATTTATTGTTAGAGTACTTTTTATGCAGTAATCAGCTTTATTTAACTGCTAATTATCGTGATTCACACGTCGTGATAGTCTGAAATGTGACTAAGTTTCGATGAAATAATATTTATCGTAACAATGTACCAAAGACTTGAATTTCTGAAACATAAATTGGTCAATTGTCATCCGGTTCTCACAGTGACCTGACCTAGTCGTCATTATGATATTGCAATTGCAAACTTAAGTATGCATTGTGATTTTTTAAACAAAATCATACATAACTAAGTACATTTTTAAAAATACATGCAACACTTGATTTTGATGTGCGGTTGACCTTATTTCTTTATACAGTCTATATTTTAAATACAATTCACAAATACATCTATACTTATAATAAATCTGTAGAGAGATCAATTCTGTACATGAAATATATTTCCAAAATAACTATCAGCGGGTGATTAGTGATCGATACTGACGCCAAAAATGCAATCAGTAAAATTTTTGTCTGTCTGTCTGTCTGTATGTTCGTTATACAAACAAAAACCACTCGACAGATTTCAACGAAACTTGGTACAATTGTTCTTCATACTCCTGGGCAGGTTATAGTATACTTTTCATCACGCTACAATCAATAGGAGCAGAGCAGTGAAGGGAAATGTTGGGAAAATGAGTGATTCATGAGAAAGGTTTCAAACTATAAAACATCACGCTACAACCCTTAGGAACGGGGCAATGCAGGTGAAACCGCGGGCGAAGAACTAGGGAACAAAGTATTCCATGCGGACGAAGTCGCTGGCAAAAGCTAGTATTCAATATAATGTTCTTACGGCCAGTTTCTATATCCTATCTGTCGGTAGATTTGTTTACTACAGATAGAAGTTTGACATAACCTCCTGTACAGCTACTGTCGAAATCCTATCTCTAGTAAGCTAATCTACTGAAAGATAGGATATAGAAACCGGCCGTTAGTCATTATTTTACAATAATTTTGTAATTTTAAAATACTTTAGTGATTTTTCTCAATTTTTTTTCACAGAAAATTAATGTCATTCAATGTTTGTTTAAATAAAATTTTTAATGTATTTGTTTTTGTTTTCAGGTAAAACATAATAACACAATGATTCCCTCAGTCAGAAGGGTAAGTTTCAAATATCACTATTGTTTCAGATTTCAGAATAAGAGACACCAGTACCTGCACATTTTTCAAAATAATTCCCTTTAAAAAGTATCACATGAAGTTCAGTGGAGATATTATAGTAAATACTTTACTTTAGGTAGTTTCCTAAGGGTCGTAGCGCAATATTAAATTAATTAATCACTCCGATCATTCGTGAAAACTGTATGAAAATCCGTTCGGTAATTTTCGAGTTTATTGCGTTCAGACAGACTGACACTGCGGGGATACCATAATCCCATACCATAGTAGTTTAAGTATAAATGAATTTCCGACAACAGTATATAATACTTAGTTTTGAAAAAATCTAAAGAAAAATAACGTATCAATTACTTTAAGACAATATCCCCATTATAAACCCAACATCAATTCAACATTGATTCGGTAAAACAATCACCATTTTTTTCATTAATAATCACCTATGTTCAAAAATAGTCAAATTAAATGAAGTGATTATCCGCACAATGCAAGTGGAAGGCCAATATTTAGAAAAAAAAAATCCCACGGATTCTATTGTTACGTCAAACTTTAGAAACAGCCATTGATTTAGAAGTAGACGTCAGAATTAACAATCATTAGACAACGTGTAGGATTTACCCGCGATGATCCCAATTTTCCCAATCCTTTAGGAATTTCCCGAAGTCCATATATCTATCGAGAGCAAACTTTTTAGCTTTGCAGGCGAGATATAGAATCTCTTACTTTTATAAGAGTGTCCATGGAGTTTCTTGCTGGATTCTTCTCCACAGGATCAACTTTTTGAATCCGTGCAACTAGACTTACAACTTTTCATAAATGGCTGAATATTCAAACACTTGTCATCATAGTAGTTCTCTCTTTCATAGTTCAGATTGTTTTTATTCTTGTCTTATTGCGTCTCGGCAGGGGTGTAGTTTAAGTTTTCATTATCATAATTGTAGTTTTAATTATCTGCATTCTTAACTTTAGGATGAAGGTTAATGACATTTAAATTTTTTTCAAATATTCACCCAAATACTTGTAAAATCTCACTTAGTTAAATCAAAATCAATTGCCGCATGTATGTTAGATTATCCCTTGAGAATGGCTCAACAGATGGCTGTTTTTATGTTCCAAATTGTCAGGTTTGTATGAAATAAAAATGGAGAAAGGCGGAAAGTATACGCAGAAACCCGCGCACGTGTCGCTGGGTGAATATTAGAAAAACATTAGAACGTCATTAACTTCATCCCACAGTTAAGAATACAGGTGTTAAAAACTACAATTATGATAATGAAAACTTAAACTACACCACTGCCGTCAAGCAATAATACAAGAATAAAAACAATCTGAACCAAGAAAGAGAGAACTACTATGATGAGAAGAATGATTTGTTAAATAATGTTCGAATATTCACCCCGCTTCTCGCTAGTTTATAATAAAAACATTGGAAACCTTTGGAAGACTTTTGGACCAAAGAACATATTATTTACGTAGTATATAAGACAAGACGACTTTAATAGATCATTACACCATATAATATCTCGATACATAAAAATTCAGAATATTCTTTCTGGTGGGACTTATATTTCCGGGACATTTTACAGGTTTTTCCCTAATTTTGTTGACTTAAAACTTCGCCACTTTTATCGATTTAACTCATAGAACTTTAACTACTTCAATAATAACTCACGACTCGATTCTCAACACCGTCACCGCCTGCATATAATCGTTTTTACTTCGATTATTCGATACCTAGTGCTATCGATAAATGCTCAATTGCAGTTCTAAATCATGACTGTATTGTAGTATAAAATAAACACCTTGGTATAACGGATTACTTACGAAATTCGCCTGAAGAGAGGCGGAGAGGTGATTGTTATTGGAATTCCTCGAATTAACACCAAATTAATTACTATAGTTTACTTCATCTGAGACCATAATATATATGTAATGTGCTAGGACAGTACCACATATCATAATAAACCTTCACGTTTCACGGTACCATTCGTCATTTGGTACTTACGTTTGTTTAGAATTGAAAGAACTTCAAAGTCGAAAATAAATATGAAAATAATTGAATATCGGGAAAATTAAAAATACGGGTATCCTATTTTTCAATCAAGTTTTAAATAAAATTATAAATATGGGTGTTCAAAAATGAAATGTTGTCAATTCATATTACGTTTGTTGCACTACATTTTGTTTTTAAATGACTAAGTAATTTGAATTTGGAACGGAACACTAATTGCGCGACAACTTACACTTAACCGGTTTTTTAAATATATTTCGTTCTTTTTTATTTGAAAGTTGTTTTTTCTGCGAATTTTTTTTTATTATTGTGAAAGTAGTAACTATTCAATTTTATTTTTTGTATGTATGTATGATTCATGTGTCTAAATTGCTGATGTTAAAATGATGTCTGCATAATACTTTTGATTGATTGGTCTATTATTATCATTTGTAATAAGGAACTGATGTAGATGTGATATTTAGAGATGAATAAGGATTTCAGACCTGTCAAAAAGTAAATAGGAGTCTATCATTATGTGCTTATTAAGCTACAGCTTTATTATCACCGCGGCGAACTTATGAATTTAGCATGTTGTCATCGACTAATACGAGTATAGCGTCTTATTTCAACTAAATAGGTATATCATTGCTAAATATTTTTAGTTTCATAAGAAATTTAATGTAGATACGTTTAGAATTGCATATTATTATGCCTATTGGTAATTAAGGATATTATGAATCATAGTGATATTTATTTTGTAGTTAATTCAGGTCCTATTCTGTAATGTCCAAAGCAGCCGGAGGGTTTTGTCAGACTCTTACCATGTATATGAAATCAAATAACAATGCTGCTATATCCAGAAATGTAGACTACATTTTTAAATACCTACTTATGACTAAATGAACCACGTTTCCCATCCTTATTTGATGCAATTTCCGTAATTCGGCCAAAAGATGGCATACCAATCGCTCAGTCCTTATATGCAAACATTTTTTACTTGTCTATGGATTGTAGAATGTTTTCAAATGTCAGTGGTCGTCCTCAGACGTTCTAAATTGGAATGAGTTGTGTTTTTAGGTTACGTTAGGTTAATGGTGAATGTTTATCGAGTTTTTTTTTTATTGCCTACTATTGGTTCTGATTTCCTAGTAGTTTGATGGACCTATTGTGCAGAGTAGGTAATCCAAAAAATCCAAGCCACACAAATCTTGTCTTATCGAACTTAAGAGTTTATTAGGAACTTATTAGGTATTATGAATTGTCTTATGAAGGAAGGAAAATACTGTGATACTTAGAGATAACGTGTACATCACTAGAAAAAGTAATACCAAAATAAATCGCAATCCAGATAATATTCTATCAAATTATGTTATTAAGTAGTCGGATTTGGATACCCTTAATCTAGGTTCCTACTGTACTATTTCGTCTACTACTACTTCACTAGAAATGAAAGATTGGAAAATGATTCCAAACTTGGTAATTTTATCAAAAATTGCATTCGCTTACGTTTATTTCCAGTGAAGTATTTTGGGCAAAATGGTAGCAGAACCTATATTAACGGTATCGGAATCCTAATAACAACACAATTTGATTAAATTGTGTTTGAATTACGATGTATTTCGGTATTACGTTTGTAAGAGAAGTTCGGTCCGCCGGACTCATAAATGTCTGTGAAAAGCTTGGCATTCTCCGTAGTTCCACGCTGAACCAGCGTGGTAGAGTAGAGCCTTATTATGAAGACCCAATAGTGGGACCTTTTTTGCCTGATTATAGTCCAATGGAATAGGAGTTACACCGAGTGAGAAGACATAACTTCGAACCTGAACTTCACCTGCACAAAGAACGGAAAGGAAGGAAAATCATATATGATGAACATAATAATATATCTTACCAATCAATTTCAATTAATTCGACATAAATCGATTTTTTTAATTAATTGAAAAATTAATTCAATTACAAATGGTGGTCAATTCGCAATAAAAATAAATTAATATCACAACAGTAATTTATTACTTAGCCTGGTCGCCGCATGGCCGGATGCAAAAAGGTATTTTTTAAATAATACATAACATACCATCACGCCAGTATTCCCCGAAAGGATAGGCAGAGGTGTGGTTAAATCCCACTCTCCCGACACTTTTTATATTGTACCTACTGTTAATCTGCAATCAGGATGAGTTATCTGGACATTGTCATGTACATTGTAGAGTGCTTCTTTTAGAAACAGGTGCAGTCTAGCCTTGATCTATCTTGATCTAGCCTGTAGATTCACAATATCATGTCATAAGACGTTTTAAGTAGCTTTGTGAAATTAGTGTCTGCCAGTTTGTATGTGATATTTTAATCGCTGTTTGTATTTATCTGCAGCCAGACGGACTCCCGACATTTAGGAAAACAAATAACACTTTTTGCATAATAATAACAATATAAAATAACACTTTTTTAAATTAGTTTTACACTTTTTTATGCAACTAATAATCGGCAGGCTGCAACTAATAATCATCAAATCTCTCTCAGGGCACAATTACATTACCCGAACGGTACATATTTATTGTTACATACAGTCGTGTTAAAAACGAATTTCCGTTAAAAACTCAACCTTTATAGTATAAAGGTTATAAAGAGTATAAAGTTTATACCCTATTATTTATTTATTGGCAATAAATATGCAGTGTCAGTGACAATAAGATTTGCCACAGAAATGGCGCGAACAAATTTGCGAATACATTTTAGATAGGACTTACTGGGGTCATTGTTTTGACCCCAAAACTTCGCTATCACTGTAACATGCATTGCACTTTCTCGTAAATTGCAAGAAACGGGTAATTTTAGACCCCATACATCATATAGGGATGTCACTTTTGGATTAACTCGTTACATTTTAGAGATCAATAAAAATAGTAGGTATTCAATATCCCTTTTTAATTTCACTTAAAAAATATTACTATTATTTTAAATTATTTGACTTCTTAATTTATAATAAAGAACAATATTATAAATATTTTTATTTTTATACGACTTTATTTTTAAAATAAGAACTTGGTGTATGGAATTTTGAGCTGATTAAATTTCCGCAATTTGCGCTCTCCCAACCTCATAAATACTCGTAGTATATTTATCTCACACTGACGTCACTAGGATATGTCTACGGCACTAGTTAGTGATGTAGACATATTCTGTTGTGTTCTAACGGTAGGACGGAATTCCATATTTTTTACTATGAAAGCTGTAACTGTTATGTATCTTTTTTTTTTTTATCCATGCTTCAACTTCACATCGGGTTTATCCTGTTGGGATATTTGTATGCATGGAAATAAATTATAAACGTGGAAACTTGACCGGTGTCCCAAAGATTTATTTTAACAAACTGTGCAATTACAACACTTAAAACAGCATCAAATTACTTTGCCCATAAAGTTTAGAAGAGAAACGGCTTGAAGATCGTTTATAAATGGTACTTGTAATCCATTAAATCGCCATCAGAGGTTGTAACACAAACCTTTCATCTTCAACGAGTGAGAGAGATGGAGCTATTTATTCTGTAGAGCAGCGTCCTTGTCTCACAGCCTAACTGCAAGTACGACCTCAGTTTTACATGCAAAATGTCTCTTTAAAACATTTATAGGCAATTTGACAAAACATTTCGCTTTTATTCCTTAAAATGAAGTATGAAGTAAACACTTCTTAGAATTATTAAGCATGAGTATGAATATTTTATAATATTATTGGGGTAAGCAAGTAGTTTGTTAATATGACCATTGGAATGTTAGATCATAGGTTTCGAGTTTAAATCCAATGCACACATTTTTTACTTTAATATAGTATCTAGGAAATCTGCACGCTGAGAGAATTTCTCAACGACGTGTGAAGTTCACCAACCTGAACTCTCGTCATTCTGAAAAAAGACCCAGTGCCCAGCAGTGGGCCAGTAAATGGGTTGATAATATTGAGTATGATCTAAAGATCATCATTCGGTTGCAATTGTTTTTTTATCCATCCCAAAAAGTTGGACTAGCAGATATTGAAATTTGATTTTATTAAATTAACATACCATCACGCCTGTATTCCCCGAAGGGTTAGGCAGAGGCGTACTTAATGTAGACCCACAGTTCGCCTGGTATGTTTTAGGTCCCATGTTATGGGGGCGAGCCTATAGCCATTAACCGGGCACAAATCCAGAGTCCGAGCTGCTACTGAGAATTTCATAGAAAACTCAATAACACTTTGCTCGACCTGGGGATCGAACCCAGGACCTCTAGCGTTGCAGTCGCGCTTGGGACCACTAGACTAATGAGGCAGTCAATTTAAAGCACAAAGCAGTTAAATTATTTTTTTAACAAACTTAGTAGTTCACGAATGCTAATAAATCCTATCCAGAACGTTCACTCATAAAATAAAAGATTTTTTAATATTTACTTTATATCTATTTAAATTAAATTAATTTTTAACGTGACACCCCTACCTTCACTATCATGCAATGCCTAATAGCATGACGACACGCAATTTATCACAACTATATGCCGCCACTATATCATTGGAAAATCACCTCTAATTTTCACACGAATAAGAGTTATGGGGATTGCACACGATTTTGCATAAAACACCTATCAAGCAAGATTGTAAGGAGATGCGATTGGATCCATTCAGTGAATTGGTAATGTGGTGGAATGGTAGCGGTGGCTTGCATTCTTGGCTTTACTCGACTGTGATAAAGAAGGGTGATGTGTTTGACCTATATGTCCGTTTTCGTGTTCTTCTATCTCTTAAACTGTCATCAATATTTTATTATATTTCCGACGTTAGCCTCATGGCTAGGGCTTCGGACTTGCGATCATGTCGTGGCCGGTTCGAAACCCACCCATTGCCCTACCGAAGTGAACCCACTCCTAACACAAGCATTTAGTTTAGTACGAGGGTTTAACAAGCATATTTACGAAGCTTTTATTGAAAAAAAAAATTGTTTGTTTTCTTTTTTTTATTGTACAATGTATCAAGGTCTCGTGGCCATGAAAGCCGTGCCATCCATTTCTTAGCCAGGAAAATTAGTATTGGGTAAGACTACTCCACCACGCTGGCCTAGTACGAGTTATCAGACTTTCGAGAAAATCTCGCAGGCATGCAGGTTTCCTCACGATGTTTTCGTTCATAAATTGAGCGCGCTTTGGATTCCAACTAAAGACTTCGAATTGCATGGTCGTATCACTAAGCTATCAATATAATAAACACCACTCCGTAAAGGAAATGAACCGCCACTCGAATGACATAACACACAAATATATTGTCGCGTACATACTTACGAAAGAAATATACATAATAACGTTATATAAACGCTATAATATTATCATAACTACCCCTCGTGTAAGTAGGTAATATGTGATTCGTTAGAGGTCAGCACATTAGGAAGATGGAAAGGAAATACTTTTCATAAAGGCATGTATTAGCTAGGAAATATTATGATTCTGAAAAGTAGAAAGCTTAATGTACAAACTCTAAAATTTCTCCAATGGATAATAAACTCTATTATTTGTAGATTAAATTTCAAATCAGTTAAAGAAATTTGTCAGTTTTGTATACCATGATGTGCTGGTGACTGTACTTCAAATGTTCAGAATAATAATACCATTCGACATTAATAGCGATAAAATAACGACTGTTATTATGTTTTAATGTTGAAATAACTGCATTTTAGATGTCAGATTTATTTGTAAATAGTTAAGAGATTACATTCCTTCGTATTTATTGTATAATAACAGAGCTTATTAGACGTTTACATCGACAATAACAAATAACGATATAAGTAACGTTATTTCTTTAACGTTATAACTTATAATGAACTAGCGGCCCGTACCGGCTTCGTACGGGTGGACATTATTGAAGTTTTAGTAGGTATCCCAAATGTTTTCTGGTAATAAATATAGCCTATGTAAATCGGTCCAGTAGCTTTTAAGTTTATTCGTTTTAAAAACACAAAAATACAAATCTGTCCTCTTCATAATATTAATGTAGACTTACATGGATGTATCCGTAGTCCGTAAATGTCAAATGTTATTTTACTAAAGAAAAAAACATCAGACGCGAACAAATTCGATTTGAATCAGACGAAAATTAACCTGAAGATGACATTTATGACAACAAACTGGATCTGAATTCTATTTTGACCATTTTTTAAATACTTAAAAGAATAGACTATTCGACTGATTATTTTTTATAGTCTTATGCAAATGTTTACCATAAATAGACGAAAATAAAAAATAAGTAAGTAATTACAAGCATTTTAATTTTATAACGCGCTATACTTGTTTATGACGTAACAAACCAATGCGCCATACAAATCCTACACTAACACTCATTTGGGGGAAAGGGACGAAGCATCCCCTCTCAATCCCCACCAAAAAGTTTAAATGCTTATAATTGTGAATTTTATTATCTAACTTGTGATTTTTTTGCATTTTCCATGCTAAGATTATTAAGTTATTTTTTAGTAAAGGAAAAAATTCAATCGCGGGCAGGATTCGAACCTGCGTCTTCTGGTTTGATATACCAGACGCTCTGACCTCTAAGCCATAGATGTCACCAACGTCACCTTATGACGTAAATTCAGAATGTGAAGGCAAAATTTCAACCATGCGGGTAGGGTTCGCGGTGGCTGCCGATCCTGCCCGCGATTGAATTTTTTCCTTTACAAAAAAAAAATTATTATCTAATTTAAATTATTTTTTTTAAAATACTTGTTGTACCTATTAAATTTCATTTTTCCTCAGCTTGGTATTTTTAATTATTCAAACATTATTCAAATACCCCATTCTCAATACTCATAAGTACCTACATCATAGGTACATGTCAGTAGAGCTACACTGGTGCACATCCACAACTAATCGCTTTTAGGATCCATGAAATAGGGAGCGAACCTATTGCCATTAACTGTGCGCAAAACTCTACGGTTACGCTACTGAGAATTTCGTAGAAAAACTAATTACATAGCACTTTTCGCGATTTCAAAATCTAACCGGGATCTCACACTTTATCTAGCAGGTTATAAAGAGCACAGAATTTGTAATAGCACCAACCTTTACAATATTAAGGGCAAATTCCCAAAGCGCTCTATAAACCTACCTACTATCAAATCTATTTTGTAAGCTTGCTCGGTTGATTACTACGCTTATAGGGCGACCAATGTATCTTGACACTTCATGGCGACGACAGATACCAAATAACGTCAAACATAACATGCCAACACTCCGTTATTCCCTGAAGGGTTACGTAAATGTATAGGTAATAAGTACACCCATAGTTTGCCGGTATATTTAGAGGACCTATGTTAACTTAACCCAATAATACTTTGCTCAACCTGTGAATCAAACCTAAGGTTGTTCTTACGACCAATTTTTTTTTTTTTTTTTTTTTTTTTTTTTTTTAAGCTTACTAGCAATGTGGGTCGCACATTACTAGTATTCTTGTTAACCCCTCGTGCTAAGCTAAATGCTTGTGTTACGAGTGGGTTCACGTCGGTAGTGCAATGGGTGGGGTTCGAACCGACAACTACATGATTGCAAGTCCGACGCCCTAGCCATTAGGCTACCGCCGCTTTTTAATTCTAATTGAGTAAATAACGTTAGAGCTAAAGGTAGTTAAATTATATTAATTCCGTAAATATAGGGTAGACACTTTCACAAGTATGGTACCTACCAGCATTTTCAAGCGGACGACTTGGGGTCAAAAGCTGTTATTTCAATTTAGAACATCGGAATAATCGTTCAAAGGACACTAAATGACTTAAGAACAGTTCTTGTAGGCAAAAATCAACAATTTTGTTGATCTTTGACAGTTTCAAGTCATTGAATGACGATTTTGACATAATAAAATAAACTGATTTGAGGCCCTGAGGAGCTAAAATGGTGACTTGAATAATTACGATATGATGCACAGTAAACGCAGCTACATATCGTCCTAAACATTGCCAGTAGAAGCTGACCACAATGAAAGAAAATTTTATTCCCCAAAAATAAACAAAACACCGAAATCAACTCAGAGTATTAAAGTCTCTTTTTAGTGTTTGCAGTGACATCTGATTTGTAACATTTTTATTACAATGTAGGAGAACTGGCTCTATAAATGTAGGTATACCGACCTCTTTGTCAGAACTAAAGTAAAAGAACAAAACGAATGGTGTCGGGGTCGACTTGAAGTCAAATCGATTCGATCATAATATGTTGAATATCGGAATTTTACCTCAACGACAGCCTCGCTAATGTGTCTTTAGATATTCATAATTTTAATTGATCTACAAAATGGATGGGTTACCATGAATGATAACTTAAAAAAAAATCCCTTCTCAAAAAAAAAAAATATTGTTAAAGAATGATCTCTCATCCTGAGCACATCTTAACTTTGCATATCGACAGATGTAGGTTTTGCCTCTCTGACGTGTATTAAATTTTACTGGTCGCGTATACAAAGCGCTCGCCACAAAATGGCGCACCGCGGTGAACTCACACGATATTATTACATATAAATTGACACAGAAACGCGCCAAATTACGGCGAGCGACCTCGAGTGCGCAACACTAATGTAGGGTCACAACTCTAACAGCAAACTCATCAAAACCAAACATTTTTTCTTCTTCCTACATTTGTGACACGAGCTATACGGCATGACCTCCATACACTACTATCGACTCAGAATTGGCTTAGGTGAAAAATACGTAATTATGTTGTCGACAGCCGAGCCGATCGGACGAGTCGTTGTTTACATCCTAAAGGACGTCTCTCGGGGTTCAACTTGGCTCGGACGACGCGACCTCTGCACGGCGACAATACAGCTCCTCCAAATAGCGTGGATTTTTAGCAGACGGATCGCCTGATGGTAAGCGATTACCGCCGCCCATGTACACCAGCAACACCATAGGAGTCACAAGTGCGTTGCCGACCTTTTAAAAGGGGATTGGGCCTCCGGTAACCTTACTCACTCGGCGAAACACAACGTAAGCGTTGTTTGACGCCGGTGTTCTGTGAGGCTGTGGTATCACTCCGGTCGAGCCGGCCCATTCGTGCCGAAGCATGGCTGTCCCACGTAATAAAAGTTTCTTCTAGGCAAGCGCGCTCCATCGTAGATCGCAGTGTCGCTTAACATCAGTCGAACTGGCGTTCAAGCGTAAGCCTATCAAAAATCCATATATACCATATAATTTTGTGTCTATTTTTCTACGTATGTAGTCCTTCGCGACATAGAGCTCACTACACACCTTGCATATGCGATTCGAAATAATTTTGTCGTCGCTTATCTCGTGCCGAATGTATGGCTTGAGACGAAATAATGTGACGACAAGATTAACTCGCGGCATACTTAAGAGCCCCACAAATCAGGCTATTGACTTACCTCTATATTCATAGTCATACCTACATACCATCACGCCTGTATTCCCCGTAGGTTTAGGCAGTGGTGTACCAATGTACACCCACAGTTCGCCGGTATGTTTAGGTCCCATGTAATAGGAGGCGAGCCTATTGCCATTACCCGGGCACAATTCCAGACTCCGAGCTGTTACTGAGAATTTCATAGAAAAACGCAATAACACTGCTCGACCTGGAGATCGAACCCAGGACCTCTAGTGTAGCAGTCGCGCATGGGACCACTAAACTAATGAGGCAGTTCATAGTCATATGTCAAAAAAAATTAAAGGAACTTCAAACTTGACGCACCAGCGCATGCGCATATAAAAAGCATTACAAAGTCTCAGAAAACAAAGTTGTCCTATTAAAAATTTGCATTGGATCAATAAAATCACAAGTAACAGCTGTTTGATAGCCACTGTTGGTCGTTATACGGTTTACGATGATATTCAATAGGAGTCATAAACCTTCGGAACTAAACATGGCCGTCAAATGCCTTAGATAGCGCCTGCCCTAATACTTTGTATGAATCATATCAAACTGCCTCATTAGCTTAGTGGTCCTGAGCGCGTCTGCTACGCTAGAGACCCAGGACGTTTAATTCCTAGAACGAGCAAAGTGTTCTTAGGTTGTTCTATAAAATACTCAGTAGCAGCTCGAAATTTTGGAATAGCAATAGGCTCGCTCCCTATTAGGTACTACATGTGACCAAAGGCTTGATTACCTCCTACGCTAACATCGGTCGCTGACGTCGGTCGAGCGTACCGTCAATGTATGTAACAGAAAATCTACGGCGGACGTCAACGTCGCTTTGCGTTGTCTCAAAAACATCTATACGCTCGACCGACGTCAGCGACCGATGTCAGCGTAAGAGGAAATCAAGTCTAAACGTACCGGTGAATTGTGGGTGTGCATCTCTGCCAATCCTGTCTGCCACAAGCGTGATGGTAATTATGTTAAATTCACTAATTATTATGTTATTTTATGTCATATACCTTCTTATCATTCGTTGGGAATCCTTACTAATATAAATGTGAAAGTTTGTGAGTATGGATGTTTGTTACTCTTGCACGCCAGAACGGGTAAACGGATCTGGATGAAAATTGGCACAGATATAGATTATAGTCTGGAATAACACATAGGCTACGAGCAGAAGCTAGTCCTAAATAAATAAATTAATTAGAATAATGTCTTGGTTTGTTATACAGCCTACAATCCCGGACTTATCCGCAGTTGCGTAGGCGCATGGCCACGCTAGCGCAATGTTATTGATGCGCGTGAACCTTCCCACAAGATCTGATGCATTCTGTTTAGATTCCGGCCTTTGTGTAGGCATGAACACTTTTAATTTAGCTACATTTTAATAAAATGCTCTTAGTTCTTGACATAACATACCATCACGCCTGTATACTTAGAAGGGTTGGGCAGGGGTGTCCTATTTGCTGTTACACTTTGCAGGTATGTTTAGATCCCATGCAATAAGGAGACATAAGAGGTGTCTAGTATTTTGCCATAATAATATTATTTGTATAGTCGATGGTTGCTTAGGTTGCCGACCCGAGTCAAACCCACAAATCGAAAATTGCAATATTCCGCCCTACGGCATCCTACAATATGTGGGGCCCGAGTACTTTAAAACATTAACATTAGTGATGTAACCTTAAGGATTTACATATTACTTAGGATTCTATTCCGTTGCCAAGCGTGTTGAAACATCGTACAGAAATGCCGCATTATCTACATGTAATTATTACTTGCCTGCGATTTAAACTGCTAATTAACACTGTCGATAAAGTGGCCCTTATGTTTTTTTTAACCTCCGAAAAAAGAGAGGTGTTATAAGTTTAATGTGTGTATCTGTGTGTCTGTCTGTTGCATCGTAGCGCCCAAAGGAATGGACTGATTTTGATTCAGATTTTTTGTTTGAAAAATGACTTGATCGAGTGTTCTTAGCTGGCCAGCTGTTTGCAGATTATCAGCTCTTTTCTGGTTTGTGAAGGGATGTGAGCTACTTCCACAGGTCTGATCGGTTTGAAATTTGGTATACTGTTACTTCAATGATATTGCAAGAACATGGTCAGCATGTCTTGCTGCTGCGGGGGTATTTTATATTTAAATTTACTTACACGAAAAGGTAATATGTAGGTCACACAAATATTCATTCCAGTAACGGTAATTCTGTATGCCAACCCGCACTAGACCAGCGTGGTTGACTATAGTCTTATCCCTCTCATTCTGAGAGAAGACCGGACCCAACAGTGCGACAATGTAATAGATTGATTATGTTATGTTTTTTTTTATATACCACTAACGTGGCAAACAAGCATACCGTCCGCCTGATGGTAAGCGGTTACCGTAGCCTATGGACGCTTGCAACACCATGGGTATCACTGGCGCGTTGCCGACCCCGTAAATTAAAGAGGAATAGTTGGGCTGGCAGTATAGGAGAAATTCTGCCATGCATGACAGCGGCGGTAACAAAACACCACCGGTCTCCCACACTGCCAACACAATGCTTCCTCGCGGAGCTCTGGCGACCTTGCTCACCGAGGAACACAACACAGCACGGAGCTATGTTATTTGGCTACGATTTTCTGCAAGGTGGAGGTACTTCCACAGTCGAGCAGCTCCAATTGTGAGTGGAATCATTCAATTCCACTATGCCCTACCTCTCTTATTTATTATTATGTTATATGTTATGTGGGAATCGAACTCATAACTCATGACGCTCAGCCCTACGTTAAAGACACATAATTTTTATTATCACAAGATTACAACTTTCGGTTACTAATAATCATCTATACTTATAATAATAAATACTTATAATAAATCTGTAGAGAGGTCAATTCTGTACATGAAATATATTTCCAAAATAACTATCAGCGGGTGATTAGTTATCGATACTGACGCCAAAAATGCAATCAGTAAAATTTTTGTCTATCTGTCTGTCCGTCTGTCTGTATGTTCGTTATAGAAACAAAAACCACTCGACGGATTTCAACGAAACTTGGTACAATTGTTCTTCATACTCCTGGGCAGGTTATAGTATACTTTTCATCACGCTACGATCAATAGGAGCAGAGCAGTAAAGGGAAATGTTGGGAAAATGAGTGATTCATGAGAAAGGTTTCAAGCTATAAAACATCACGCTACAACCGGGCGAATAACTAGGGAACAAAGTAACTATTCCACGCGGACGAAGTCGCTGGCAAAAGCTAGTTGCGAATATAATCGAAAGATGTGTAGGTAGTGTAGAAGGAACAGTGGCCACACTGGGTCACTGGTCATCCAAACCGGTCTACGACTCGTTTCTAGATGACACTAGACATGCCTGTTAGTATCTTCACGCCGCATCTCTTGGGGATAGCCAGAGAAGATTATATGCAGAAAATCTTATTATTGTGTATAGTTTAATATAAGTAGGTATATACAACTACCTCGTTAGTCTCATGGTTGTAAACGCGACTGCTACGTCCGGTCCTTGGTTCAAAGTCAAAATGTTTTATTTCAATTAGACCAAAATACTTTTGTAAAATCAAAACTAGTTGCACGGTTCCAAAAAGTGGGTCTTATGGAGTAGAGCCGGCAAGAAACTCCATAGAAAAAAAAACGTGATTACAATATTAAGCTTTACAACTTTTTTTTAAATAGTTGCTGAGAATAATGCAGTTACATTTATTTAATATACCTACTTATAAAAAAAGAAGGATTGCAAGTACCTAAGAGCTGACCAGCCCCGACAGACGGCACCCGTTCACGAGCATGACGTGTGTATTGGCGTGGTTCGACTGAACCATATTGTAGGGAATAAAGCGACCCGACACACGTTCGATTCCCACGTCAAGTACATTTTTATTTTGTAGGGTGGAGTTCTAATTTGTGCCCGGAGTCACCCTCTATAATATGGGACCTAAACATACCGGCGAACTGTGGGTGTACATTAGTACGACTCTGCCTTACCCTTGGGGGAATGCAGGCGTTATGGTATGTTCACTGCCACATTAGTCTAGTGGTTGTAAGCGCGACTGCTACGTTTGGGATACTTGGTTCGATTCCCACATCGAGCAAAGTGTTATTAGGTTTATCAATTCTGAAAAGCACGTCGGAAGTTATTACACCTCTGCCTAACCCTTAAGGAAATATAGGCGTGATGGAATTTTATGTTATGGAGCTACACGAGTTTTATTAATGGTCCGTAAAAGCATATTTTATATAACCTATAACCATTACCTAGGTACCAAGGCGTTTGCCATAACAATTACGCTACGATATCTCCCATAATCCATCAAACCATGAAACACATAAACACAACAATAAAAATTAACGAGTAACACCGGGAGTTTGATCATAGTCGTGAAATATCACTTATATATTTCTCTTAAATTGAATTACTTACATCATCAATTTTTTTTATTCTTAATAGACTTACGCTTGACGGCCAATTAGCTTGAAGTTAAGCGACACTGCGATCTACGATGGATCGCGCTTGCCTAGGAGAAACCGATTCACTCGTGATTTAAAGACACCCAGATTATATCTATCGTGGAAGATCCACTCGGAAAGCGCATTCCACATCCGTCTGTCTCCTAGCCTTCTCCTTACTATCTTGAGATCCACTACTTCCAGTCATCAAAAAAGGCTGAATATCAGAATCACACGAAGCAGTTACTGCAGCAATTAATCAAACCTACAAGTACTTACAAGTTCAAGTTCATTACGAATACAAGCTTTTATGAAACGCTATGAATGATTTTAGTTGCACGTTTCCAAAAGGTTGATCCTATGGAGAAGAATCCGGCAAGAAACTCCATGGAGACTCTTTTAAAATAGATGGTATTATAATCTTCACTGGTACAATATTGCGATTGTAATTATTATTATAGTTGCCTCATTAGTCCGATGTTTGTTAGTGCGACGGCTATTCTAGCGAAGCCGTCGCCGTCGCTATAGCCATCCTGGATTCAATTCTCAGGTCGACTAAAGTTTGATACGGATTGTCTACTCGGAGTTTGGATTTGTGCCCGGATAATGTCAAAGTAAGTCATTTTTTAATTTAAACTAGACCATCAATACTTTTGAAATGTCAAACCTAGTTGCATGGTTCCAAATAGTAGGTCTTATGGAGATGAGCCGGCGTGAAACTCCATAGATACTTCCTATTAAAGCCTTAGTCCTTTAATCCTTTAGATTAAATGGACATCAATTCTAATCTATATCTGTATGATACACTTTGTGTAAAATACAGATTTTCAGTATTTCAAAATGACTTAGTCACTTCAAAAAATATTATAAATAGACCCAAACTTAAGTTAAAAAAAATAGGCTAACACATATTGCATACTAGCGACCTGCCTGCGGTTTCACCCGCGTTGCTCGTGTTGGTCATAGCGTGATGTTATATAGCCTATAACCTTCCTCGATAAATGGACTATCAAGTTCAAAAAGATTTTTTCAATTCCAACCAGTAGTTCCTGAGATTAGCGCGTTCAAACAAACTCTTCAGCTTTATAATATTAGTATAAGATTACATCGCATTCGTCTGGACATTGTAATACCTACTTGTATATAAACTATTTGACAGCTACAGCGAAAATATTAACTTTTCTATTAGCTTTTACGTTTATTGTCATGACATTTCAAGACATGAGTTGTAACTAGGGTTGCCTACAGTTTTTCGGCCGGATATAGTATTTTTGAGAATAACCTTAAAAAAATATAGTACATTACAAAAAAAAAGTATTTTCTGGAATAAATGAAGGGTTTTTATGTTTCGATATTACAAAAAATCTCTTCTAACTGGAAAATAGTATTTTTGTGTAGGTACTAGTTATTACACCGTGACATTTAAGTCGTTTTGGAGCCGAAAGGACGGTATTATACTAAAACTAAACACTGCTGTTCACAGCACAGCTGTTCCATACATTTTGTCGAGTTCAGTATTCACTAATGCATGGAACAGCTGTTTCTTTTTCGTGATTTCAGGGTTGGTTCCATAGTCAAAAGTATTCCTAATGATGAGTATAATATTCAAAATCTTCAACATACGGTGAACTAATAACTACGGTTGGCAACCCTAATTGTAACACAAACGATAATAAGCGGTTATTGTAAAACCAATTGGTCGAATCGGTTGGTATGTGACGCTGAATTAACAACTTGTCCTTTACTCTTAGTTCACTCATAATTACAATTTAAAAAGACTATGTTGTCTCTGATTTAATTATAAGTAGGTAAGTACATATATATATTTTTACTCCCGACCCGCACGCGGTTTCTCCCGCGCTGCTCCGGTGCTAAGAGGCATAGCGTGATGTTATATAAATGGATTATCCAACACAAAAACAATTTTGTTTTGTTCAACCAAAGAAACAAACTCTATACGAGTATAATTTTTTTTTATTTCAAATAAACTCTTACAAGGGTTTATGAAACGTTATGATTCTAGGTGCACGGTTCCAAAAGGTTGATCCTATGGAGAAGAATACGGCAAGAAACTCCATGGGTATTGATTATTCTGTATTTATAGTTTCCCACTACAAAAATATATATTTTTTTGTACTTATCTATACTTATAATAAATCTGTAGAGAGGTCAATTCTGTACATGAAATATATTTCCAAAATAACTATCAGCGGGTGATTAGTGATCGATACCGACGCCAAAAATGCAATCAGTAAAATGTTTGTCTGTCTGTCGGTCTGTCTGTATGTTCGTTATAGAAACAAAAACCACTCGACGGATTTCAACGAAACTTGGTACAATTGTTCTTCATACTCCTGGGCAGGTTATAGTATACTTTTCATCACGCTACGATCAATAGGAGCAGAGCAGTGAAGGGAAATGTTGGGAAAATGAGTGATTCATGAGAAAGGTTTCAAACTATAAAACATCACGCTACAACCCTTAGGAACGGGGCAACGCAGGTGAAACCGCGGGCGAAGAACTAGGGAACAAAGTAACTATTCCACGCGGACGAAGTCGCTGGCAAAAGCTAGTTTATAATAAGTTCTCTCCCAACCTTAATGATGACTGGTAGAGAATATCATAAAATGGCATTAAGTCTCTCTTATGTGGTTTATTGGGCATAGAAGTATATATCTATACTAATATTACAAAGCTAAAGAGTTTGTTTGTTTGTTTGTTTGAAAGCGCTAATCTCAAGAACTACTGGTTGGAATTTAAAAAATATTTTTATGTTGGATAGTCCATTTATCGAGGAAGGTTATAAGCTATATAACATCACGCTGCGAAAAATAGAAACGGAGCAGCGCGGGTGAAACCGCGGGCGGGTCGCAAGTAAACAAATAAATATGTAACGTGTAGCTACACTTAGCGGTTAGCGAACAGATGTATCAAAACCTACGGTCCATTTTACCGTTGATCAAGGTTGGAGAGTTAGGTAAAGTGCATTCTGACCCTTCCAATTCAGACGATATATCTACATTATCCTCAAGCAATTAGCCTTGCCGTCTTCAGGAATGAAGTATTATGTAGTAGCGCCTAAAAATCCCCACAATTGCTGTGGCTCCAGCAGTCTCCAGTCCGTAGGGCCTTGGCTAGGATCGCAACGCATCAGCAACTCCTCTGGTGTTGCAGGTGTTCATGGGCCACGATGACTACTTACCATCTCGTCTACTCGTTTAACCCGAATAAACCAATAAAATAAAAAAGAAAGTATACAAATAGATGTGTATGCGAGGAGGGGAGGAGTTGATGTTTCTATTTCAGTTTATCTCCTCTATACACTCACGCCTTTTTCACATAGGGGTACGCAGAAACTATAGACCGCCACTTAAGCAAAAGAAGTATAAGATTCTTGCATACTTCTTTTACTTCCTCCATTTTCTTACATACGACATGAAAAACCCATATAAGTTTTTTTTTATGGGATCGGAGGGCAAACGAGCAGACGCATCGCCTGATGATAAGCGATTACCGCCGCCCATGAACACCCGCAACACCATAGGACTCACAAGTGCGTTGCCAACCTTTTAAAAGGGGAATGGGGCTCCGGTAACCTCACTCACTCGGCGAAACACAACGTAAGCGTTGTTTGACGTCGGTTTTCTGTGAGGCCGTGGTATCACACCGGTCGAGCTGGCCCATTCGTGCCGAAGCATGGCTCTCCCACGTAAACAAGTAAAAGAAAAAGACGTATAAAGATTTTTTTAAAGTAAAAGAAATTTTTTTCCGAATAGGCAGCGTTCCAACCAATATGCTATCTCCATGGGTGGCACTGTGACGACATTATACAACACTTTGACACTGACATCTGTGTTTTTTAAACACACTACGAAAAATTTCTCCATCACAATACATTTATTAACATCATAATATGTACGTGCATTGTAAACAACATTATCATGGTTATGACAAAAGGTTACGGAGCATAGTTTTTAATAACCCCATTGTGTACATAAATGGTAGTGAAATTAAAAGTTTAAAGCAATTCAATCCTGCTGTGACTTTGAAATATTTGGCATAAATTGTTAATTTTTGATGCGCACATGAATTCATTTTTTTTTATTTATTAGTAAAGGTACACTAACAGCTTCTGTATACAACATTTAAAATTAAAAACAATTGGTAATGGACTTATACAGTTGCCAATAACAGGCGAACCAACATTCCCAAAATACAAGTGATTAACGTAAGCTTAAAACTAAATATACTAAAAACTAAGTGGTAGAAAACTATATAATCAGAAATTCAAAAACATTTTGAACAATCCCGCATGCCTGACTGATTTTCTTGACGGTAAATACCAGAGATGAGCCCGAACGGGCGTTGCACCGGGGGGGTTCTGGGGTGGTCTTTTAAGAGGGCACAGTACCCTGATGGTGGCCACCCGGGTGGTTTTAGTAGATTAAAATCCCACACTCCTCGGTCTAATCCTCGATGACCGGTCTAATTTAGAAGGTTTCCCCCCGTAAACAAGAAAAAAAGGCCAGCGTGGTGGACTATAGCCTAACCCTTCTCATTCAAAGAGGAGATCTATGCCCAGCAGTAGAACTGCAAAATTGAATGACAAACTTCTGGTGTCAAAGAATTACCCTCCACTTTACAGTTACCCTCAACTTTTCCTTGGGTGACAGAACGGTTCCCCATTTCCACACTTAAAGAATATAGTTTTGCTTATCCACACGCTTCTCTCGCATATTATTCTCCTGACTCAGCAATCAATACACCAATCAATGACTAACTAAGCATTCATTCATTCAGGGTTGCCCCTTGACCGTGGCGATGGCGCCTAATATGGTAACACTGACAATACCAACTGTCACTTATGTCATATTAAAGAAACATTGTGTATTCATATTTTGACAGTTGAATTGTGGTTGGTGAAGAGAGATATTAGTTTTTATAAGTTGTTTGCGATCTTTTGTCATATTAGCCGTCTGTTTATTGGCCTTATCGTCTGTTATTCTTAAAAGCAAACCCGAGGTCGTATTCTCTTAAACTTGATTGCCTGTAGTCTGAAATTGATATCTGCCATCACTGTTCATACTATAATACCAAGTGACAAGTCCATTGTAAGTTATTTCAAAGGAGAATCGAACTTATATCTTACAAGCAATCTTTCTTCTTTTACTGATTTATTTATTTATGGAAGCTAATGTGTTTTTAACAAGTTTCAAGTTTATTTTGCGACAATATATATTCTATGTAAATATCAATAAACAATCCTAGACAAATATTACAATATAAACATTACGTAATAAATCCATCGTTATTTTAATAGACAGTAATACTAAAATTACATTTGTTGCCAAAAGACATTTATCTACTAAAAGTCTTACATTGCGTACGGAAGTCGACAGTGTATTACAGTAGTTATGCAAACAAATCAAAATCGAGTAATAATATAATCGATACATCGAGTCAGGCCATCGCTTGTTAGATTCCGATTAACATCGATTCGCGTCGTTTATTTGATACAGAGAAAATATTAGCGGTTATTTTAATACATTCAATTGTTTTGCTAATGACTGAAATCAATAGAGTTAAATTATCGTTAAGTGTATACGTGGTATATTATTAATTAAAATCTGATGATGTAAAATATTACGAGTAATTACTGGCTAATGTGTTCGTTTGACTGTTTCCTCATTTAGAAAGGTACTGTGAAATTGTTAGAAGACAATATTATTATATAAATAGATTGTACAATTTCGCCATAAGCGCACTTGAAGGAAAGTTGTACCTATAATGAGTGAAGACATTTCAGCAGTGAAATAATGCATTCTATTATTATCATTAGGATAATATAAAAACGTACAGTTACTCTAAGATTACTAACGGAGTGAAAAAACTAGTTTACCTACCTACACCTTACCTATATTTGGGGAGGAACATGGATGAATGGTTGAGCCTCACAGGACTTGTTCACTTCAAGAATTTCATAGGTTTGTAGCGACATCTACCGCGCTACATAGAAAATAGACGGACAAGTCCTGCATCGCGCAAGTGAAGTTTGCAACGTAACTTAGATATATGCCCGGCCGGCTTGGATATGGCCCGCCAGGCCAAACACCCGAAGCAGGCGGCAGGCCGGTACGGTTAGCCAGGCGCTAACCGGACATTTCTAGACTGACGCTCTCCTACAAGAGATGGGTCTGACAGAGACATCAGCTTGCAGGGCCTGCAAAAGGGAAAATGAGAGCATGGAACCTTCTGTGTACATGCGATGTAATGGCTAAAAAGCGAATGCGCCTCATGAGCCAGGGTTATCCAAGACCAGAGGACTACAGACTCATACCCCCAGGCCTCATTATATTGCTCATTGAAGAGCTATTTGAAGAACTGAGTGAGAATGAGGAATAGGTATCTAGGGGAAGCACAAAAGATTCCATTCGCTCGAAGTGCAGTGAGGCCATGCTGCCTCGGCCCCATATAAGATAAGATATACCTATATTTAAATATCTACAACAAAACTTTCCGAACCGATTTCTTGCGCAAACCGGGAACTATTTTCCTTCAATCAATTTTCTTCCATCGTTTTTGCCTTCCCCATATCAGTGCAACACGTAAGATTTAGCAATTCGAGATAGGCATTCACTTACATCCACATCGTGAGAAATTTAGAACATTCAAGAAATGAGTTTCTAATTACAGGCTGTGTAGCGTTATATCTTCGCCACGCGGTATAAAAGTTTAACCTGCCAAATCTAATTTTGCCTGCAAATTGTTGCCAGATGAAAAAAATATATATATACTTATCTATTTGTTATTTTTTCTGCATAGAGTCCTTAATCATTAAATGGAGGTAAATTATGTCATTAGTTCATTACATACATAAAAGGTATAGCAATTTTATTAATTACTCAAGCGGAAATAAGTTATTATGACAAGTAAATGCTTCTACAAAGTTGCATTTTTGTACAATACCAAGATCTTTAGTACTGAGGTAACAGCAATTACCGACCTCAGTTATGGAGGTGTTAATTTAGTAATCTGTGTATTGTTTTTATTTGTAAGAAACGTCCCACACTCGGATTCCCTCCTGAATCGTAGATGCGAAAAGAAAAAGAAAAATCGAAGCTTTTTGGTAGGTTAAAATTAATAAGTAGATACCTTTGAACGATGACAATAACGGTAGCAAAAACTGCTGGAAAGAAGAAATAACGTACCTAACAATTTCTCCAACATCTTTTTAAATAGGAAAATATACGTTTAGTATCTACCATACTTTACATACCTAAAAATACATCAAATCACAAATCTGGCAACACTCCCCGCGCCTACAGGTTCGTTCCAAATCCAAAAAGTATTTACACAAGCGTCAAGTGCGATCGCGTTAATTTTCTTGTCAGCCCAGACCAATTAAATTGATTGATGTGTCCAACTTGAACTTACAAATTATAATGTAATAATGCGTTATGTAAAATTTATGTAATGTCTGACATTTGACCTTACATTGCCTCGCAGGTACGTTTTTTGTTGTAATTTGTACGTTAGAACATCATTTGGTTTAAGGTTAAGGCAGTTGATGGATTTTAGTAAAATATTATAATACCTCTCAATATACTGCTCTTTATATTGACACTAGCTTCATCCCGCGACATTATCTACGTGGACATCAGGATTGTGTCCTGGATAAAAATTCCAGACTATAATCTATCTCTGTGCCAAATTTTATCCAGACCCGTTCAGCCGTGAAAGAGTAACAACAAATAAGTGGTCGAAAGCACGGCTGTTGAGGGAGAGGTCCAAAGTTCGATTCCCAGGTCAACCAATCTGCTACTGAGAATTTCATAGCAAATACTAATAACAATTTTATCGACCGGGGAATCGAACCTGGGACCTCACGCTTAACAGTCGCTCTTAAGGCCACTAGACCATAGACACAGTTACACAATACATCCTACATATGATAATTATTATACATACGAAAGTAACTTTGCCTGTCCGTTAGTTTATTACATTTTAATTCTGAAACCGCTAAACCAATTTTGATGAATTTTGGTAAAGAGATAGATTGGATCTTGGAGAAGGTCATAGGCTGCCTCTCGTCTCTGAAAGTCCTTTGGGATGCGAAAGAAACTGCGGGCCAATACAAGTATTTTAATTAATATTAATAAGTAGCAAATACTGTTACCCAAAGCTCCTCAGAAAAATCTTCATCAAATTAGTTATCTTTTTTTATAGGATAGGAGGGCAAACGAGCAGACGGATCGGTAAGCGATTACCGCCGCCCATGGACACCCGCAACACCATAGGAGTCACAAGTGCGTTGCCGACCTTTTAAAAGGGGATTGGGCCTTCGGTAACCTCACTCACTCGGCGAAACACAACGTAAGCGTTGTTTAACGCCAGTTTTCTGTGAGACCGTGGTATCACTCCGGTCGAGCCGGCCCATTCGTGCCGAAGCATGGCTCTCCCACGTAACCGAAGCATGACTCTCCCACGTAACCGAAGCATGGCTCTCCCACGTATCATTCAAAATACAAAAATACTTAGATAAAGATCCATGTTTACTTGTATTCTTACAGTCTCATGCGGCTATCACAATCTCTGCCCAGTCCCCAAAGATTACGCTGCAATGATAAATATGTGTCAGCGAATAAATCTCACAGATTTTTACAAAATCCTGATACCTCACATAAAAATAGATCTGTTTTGTAACTGAAATTCTTCGAGAACCTTCAATTTTATACCCTATTATTATAACAATAGGGTATTATTAATTATCATTAATTTATAACGCGGTAATATACAATATCTCTATAACGATTTTAAACGTTATTTCACAAGGGGTAAGTGTTATAATTGCGTGTGACACTGATGGGATAATTCTCACAAAAACAATGGATGTAATAATTAGGTTACAAAAGCTATGAATTATTTCACACAATTTACAACTATACACACACAAGGTAATTTAATACTATAATTATAGGTAGCTTACCCTTGTAACTCATTCAGCAGTCTAGTTATCCGAAGCGCAACTGCTACGCTAGAGGTCCTGGCTTCGATTCCCAGCTCGAGCAAAGTGTTATTATAGGGTATTTGACTAATGTTTGAATAATTAAAAATACCAAGCTGAGCGAAAAATTAAATTCAATACAAATCGTATTCTGAAAAAATAATTTAAATTGGATAATAAAGTTCAAAGATGGAAAAGATGGAAAGGGGATTGAGCTTTGTACCTTTCCCCCAAATGAGTGTTAGTATAGGATTTGTATGGCGCATTGGTTTGTGACGTCATAAACAAGTATAGTGCGTTCTCTGTCTCAGCATAAAATTAAAATGCTTGCAACTTCCTTATTTTTGAGCCAATTTTAATTTTGTTTTCATTGATGGGTTCTATTTATGGTAAACAATTGCATAAGACTATAAATAGTCGAATAGCCTATTGGGCTTTTCTATCAAATTCTCAGTAGCAGGTCGGGGTTTAGATTTAGGCGGACCGAATTTCCCATACAAACGTAATACCAAAATAAAACTTATGTACCTAATTCAAATACTACTTATTCATATTGTGTTATTATTCGGATTCAGATACCGTTATTCTAGGTTCCTACTCTACCATTTTGTCCAAAATACTTTACTAGTAATTAATTTAAACGAATGTAATTCTTGATAACTTTGCCGATCGTTTATTTCCATGAAGTAGTAGTAGACGAAATGGTATGGTAGGAACCTAGATCAACGCAGCGATATCCGAATCCTAATAATAACACAATTGGAGCTGCTCGACTGGGGAAGTACCTCCACCTTGCAGAAAATCGTAGCCAAATAACATAACTCCGTGCTATGTTGTGTTCCTAACGGTGAGCAAGGTCGTCAGAGCTCCGCGAGGAAGCGTTGTGTTTGCAGTGCGGGAGACCGGTGGTGTTTTGTTACCGCCGCTGTCATGTATGGCAGCATGTCTCCTATGCTGCCAACCCAACTATTCCTCCTTAATTTACAGGGTTGACAACGCGCGAGTGTTGCAAGCGCCCATAGGCTACGGTAACCGCTTACCATCAGGCGGGCCGTATGTTTGTTTGCCACCTTAGTGGTAAAAAAACCTAGTTTTGACAATTCAAAAGTGTCTATAATATTGGTATATTTTTAAATAAAACATTTGACATCGACTCTGCCGCTAAGACCACTAATTTGCTTCCCACCTTTGTAGTAGGTCCACTTTTATCATGCGTACCGCTGAAATGTGGAACGCGGTTCCCGAGTGGATCTTCCCCGATAGATATTTATTTATTTATTTATTTATATAATCTGGGTGTCTCTTCTAGGCAAGCGCGCTCCATCGTAGATCGCAGTGTCGCAATTAACATCAGGCGACCTGGCGGTCAAGCGTAAGCCTATCACGAAAAAAAAAAGGTATAAAAAATTTTGAACGAATGGGGAGCAGGGTGAATATTCGAACATTATTTAACAAATCATTCTTCTCCTCATTAGTCTAGTCGTCCCAAGCGCGACTGCTACGCTAGAGGTCCTGGGTTCGATCCCCAGGTCGAGCAGTGTTATTGAGTTTTTCCATGAAATTCTCAGTTGCAGTTCGGAGTCTGGATTTGTGCGCGGTTAATGGCAATAGGCTCGCCCCCTATTACATGGGACCTAAACATATCAGGAGAACTGTGGGTGTACATTAGTACGCCTCTGCCTAACCGTTCGGGGAGTACAGGCGTGATGGTATGTTATGTGTCATTCTTCTCAACATAATAGTACTCTCTTTCATAGTTCAGATTGTTTTTATTCTTATGTTTTCATCATCACAATTGGTAGTCTAAAACATCTGCATTCTTAAATTTGGGTTGAAGTTAATAACGTTATTGGAACGAAGTTCCTTATCGCGCGTTGTGAAAGGGGGCTAGACGAAAAGTTGTCACGACACTTTTTTAGTACGCATTTTGTCTAATAGATGGCACTGTACTGTTGACGTCATAATCTGAACGGCGGTGTTAAGATTCTCCGCCGTTCAATGACCCCCGCAGTACAAAATTTATATATTGAGTTAAAATGAACTAAAACTGTAAAAGAAGGTCGACTTCCAATAAACCATTAGTTCAACGGTCGATTTGGTTTTACTTCTTGCGATTTGAGTTCATCCCCAAACAAAGCTGACTTAATGAGGCCTGAGGAACTTCGTTCCATCCGGGTGTCCCTTTACACCTCTCAAGTTTTTTTTTTTCAAATATTCACCTATTTACTGCATTTAGTACAATAAACCCCCCCCCCCCCCCTTAATTTCACTAGGAAACAAAACATCCATTACAAGTTAAACGTAGGAATCAAAGTGCGATCTTCCTAACATTTAGAAAGTTAATGGTAGTGCCCCACTTATTGCACTAGTATCGCAACCCGGTGTCACTCGCGTCGTGACTGCTCTTGGGCAATTGATGGTTACATAGGATCTCTAAAGGAATGCACTTAAGTTAATTTTATTTACTCACGCACCTATTTAAGGACAATTTTCAAGACGAAAAACCGAAGTTTTCAATTTCAATCGTTCATTGCGAATATGGATCAATAAGTTGGTAAATACATAAATTTGTGAAAGAACAAACATTTTTTGTGCCACTATACTCTGCCATTTTAGCATGCAATCTATACTTATAATAAATCTGTAGAGAGGTCAATTCTGTACATGAAATATATTTCCAAAATAACTATCAGCGGGTGATTAGTGATCGATGCAAAATGCAATCAGTAAAATGTTTGTCTGTCTGCCTGTATGTTCGTTATAGAAACAAAAACCACTCGACGGATTTCAACGAAACTTAGTACAATTGTTCTTCATACTCCTAGGCAGGTTATAGTATACTTTTCATCATGCTACGATCAATAGGAGCAGAGCAGTGAAGGGAAATGTTGGGAAAATGAGTGATTCATGAGAAAGATTTCAAGCTATAAAACATTACGCTACAACCCTTAGGAACGGGGCAACACAGGTGAAACCGCGGGCGAAGAACTAGTATTTAATAATATTCATAGTAGTAGTAAATGTTCTAATAATCTAATTCTTAATATTAAAATTATTACATGTCACGACCCAGATACGAGTACAAAATGTCAATCAATTTGAAATGTCTAAATAGTATTGTGTCTGTAGCCTCTTTATATATTTACTTTTGCAGATTAAAATTGTCATTAAAATATTCATTAATATTATAATATGCCTTATTAATGACTAACAGCTTCAATTGAAATTTGAGAGGTGTACTAACGTACCACAGCCCAGTTCACTCGTATGTTTAGGTCTTATATTCTAGAAAGCTAATACAGGTCACAAATCTCAACTCCGATCACTACTAAGAAATTTTTAAATAAAAAACCCACCCAGCTGGGATCAGGCCGGGAGAATGATAGCTTACATACACCATGACGTTTGTATTCCCCGAAGGGTTAGGCAGAGGCATACTAATACACACCCACAGTTCGAGCGACCCTAATGCCATTAACGAGCACAAATCCCAAACCTCAAACTGCTACTGAGAATTTAGTAGAAACAACCAATAACACTTTGCTCGACCTGGAAATCGAACCCAGAACATCTAGCGTAGCAGTTGCGCTCAGGATATTGTATACTATTGGGACCTTCCTATAAGGTAATTCCATCATTAATCACGATAAGGGTTAGGCAGAGGTGTTCCATGTAGTGGGCGATCCTATTGCCAACGCATTAACAACGCAACATGTGTGTTATACCATGTTCCACACAATTATATAGCCCATGCAACCACACTATATAAGTCGATAACCCATACAATGACCCTGACAATTATACAATTAAGGATTACGTAGCAATTCACTTTTTAATTGTAATTCGTGTAATTAAAACATAACTATGTTTTGTTTACATTTTAAAAGAATGTAGCTAGGGCTTGTCTACCATCACGTCTATATTCCCCGAAGGGTTAGGCAGAGATGTATTAATGTACACTCACAGTTCGACGTTATGTTTGGGTCTCATGTAATAGAGGGTGAGCCTATTGTCATTAACCGAGCACAAATCCAAACTGCGGGCTGCTACTAATTATAAAAAAACAATAACACTTTGGTCGACCCGGGAATCAAAACCAGAATCTATAGTTTAGCAGGACCACTAATGAGGCAGTTCGACTATGGAGTGACGAAGTTGGTAAAAGTCAAAGTCAAAATAATTTGAAAAAATTCAAGATACTGCTACTAGGTATGTAGTAGGTATTTTTAACCGACTTCAAAAAAGGAAGTTGTCAGTTCGTCGGAATCTTTTTTTATGTATGTTCCCAAATACGCCTGGACCGATTTGGAAAATTCTTCTTTTGTTTGAAAGGATTTGGGTCAATATTTGATTACAACAATTCTAACATTATCTATACTTATAATAAATCTGTAGAGAGGTCAATTCTGTACATGAAATATATTTCCAAAATAACTATCAGCGGGTGATTAGTGATCGATACTGACGCCAAAAATGCAATCAGTAAAATTTTTGTCTGTCTGTCTGTCTGTCTGTCTGTCTGTATGTTCGTTATAGAAACAAAAACCACTCGACGGATTTCAACGAAACTTGGTACAATTGTTCTTCATACTCCTGGGCAGGTTATAGTATACTTTTCATCACGCTACGATCAATAGGAGCAGAGCAGTGAAGGGAAATGTTGGGAAAACAGGAGAACTTATTCCATTTTTTAAGCTTCCGTCGCGTGTGCAGCAGTGCTTAATGGTTAAAGCTACACAGAAATCATGTATGACGGAAATGTTCTCCTTAAAATTATATAAAAAATATTCCACGACAGCAAATGTCTATCTTTTATGGTTGACTCACAATAACACGTGTAACTCCCGATAGCTTAGCAGTTCGGAGCTTTCTGATTATATTTGTCTACTCTTACGTTAAGTGACTGACTGACTGACATAGTGATCAGATCTATCAATGCACAGCCCAAACCACAGGTTATAGTATACTTTTCATCACGCTACGATCAATAGGAGCAGAGCAGTGAATTGTGGTGGAACAGTGGTTTCAAGCTATAAAACATCACGCTACAACCCTTAGGAACGGGGCAACGCAGGTGAAACCGCGGGCGAAGAACTAGGGAACAAAGTAACTATTCCACGCGGACAAAGTCGCTGGTAAAAGCTGGTATTGAATAAATTTTATACATCAAACTGCAGAATTCTCAGCAACTATTTGGAACAAAGTTGAAAAACATAATATTATTAATCAAGTTTTTTTTTTTAAAGAGTATCTATGGAGTTTCTTGCCGGCTCTTCTCCATAAGACCCACTTTTTGGAACCGTGCAACTAGTTTTGACTTTTCAAAAGTACCTATTTATTGGTCTAATTGAAATAAAACAATTTGACTTTAACTTTTGACTTTGAACAAAATGACAATAACCCGTACCGACCGAGTACCTAAATCATAACACAAAATGTTGAAATAAAATAACTTTTAACAAAAAGTAAAACCTCCTCCAAAAACATAGAAAATAATTTTTTGTGCAAAACAGTTTCGGAAGTCGGTGGCGAAAACAAATCCTAATATAATAAATCCTACTAAATCGGAGGCACCGACTTCCGAAACAATTTTTTACAATATAGACAGCCCCCAAAACAGCCACCCTTAGAAAAGGCTTAGAGGTTGATCTGTAATAGTGATACATTTTTTTTAAACGTTGCCCCACACTACCATTTTCTCCTGTATCGTTGGTGCGTTTACAAACACAAATTGTCACATACACAAACGCCCAGACCCGGAACAACTACCTGTAGATCATACAAATATTTGCTCCGTGTGGGGATCGAACCCACAACACGTGACACAGAAGCCGATCGCTCAGCCGCTACGCCAAACGTGTCGTCATTCGGTTCGCAACTAATTTCTCGCTATACCAACCCTAGCAAATGTATGCGTGGAAATGTCATCGTCATCCGTACGCGATAGGTCGGCCGCGTGCTATGGAACTTAATTGAATTACATTCAGGTATAGACGCCGGGGGGGTTGGCAGTTTCCCAATAATACTTTAATTATATTGCAGCTTAGTGTGGCAAGTTACTTTTTTTAAACGTTGCCCCACTAGGATTTTCTCCAGTACCGTGGTTGCGTTTACAAACACAAATTCTCACATACACAAACGCCAAGACCCGAAACAACTACCTGTAGATCATACAAATATTTGCTCCGTGTAGGCACAGATAATATAATACTAGTAGTAGGGATCAAACCCACAATACGTGCCATAGAACCCGATCACTCAGCCGCTAGTCCAAACGTGTCGTCATCATATGTCTCGGATATATTTTAAAAAAGTTCTTTTATTTTTTAATTTTTATTATTTATTAGCGGCTCTATAGCCGTCATCCGTGGTCATTGTCGGTCTATTGTGATCGCCACTTGTTGCGTTAGAGTTCATAAGCTTTCCTTGCGACTACTGAACTGCAGATTTTTTTTTGAGGTGAGCTCCTCTATTTTTTCTAGGCTTAAAGTTTCTGTCCCATAATAAGCACAGCGCTTAAAAGTGACTCATCCCCCTTCTCTCATTTCCCTAGTCTAGTGGTCCCAAGTGCGACTGCTATGCTAGAAGTCCTAGGTTCGATTCCCAGGTAGACCAAAGTGTTATTGAGTTCTTCAATTTAATTATTACTACTAGGTAATAATTTCATAGAAAAATACAAACAACACTTTGCTCGGCCTAGGAATCAAACCCAGAACCTATAGCGTAGCAGTCTACCAATTAAATATTACCAATTTATAAATACGTGCCCTATTGCCCAGTCGTGGGCTAAATGCTCTGAAACAATAGCGCACGTCGTTCACAGTTGGGCGACTACAATGAGCGGCTTTATCTGAAGATTTGTGACTTAATGAAGAATATCTATTGTACTAGTCTAATAGGGTGTGGCCGCAGTGATAGCGGGAAGCGGGGCGGACAAGCTGCGGGTATACTCGTAATATAAAAATAATACTTAAAATAACTTCTTACCTCGTATATTTAATAACGTTTTCAGATAAAAAAACTAAAACCCGCCAAAAAACGTAGAAACAAAAACCTACCTATTCCTAACTCTTGCCTCAAAGTAGGTACACGAGGTAAGGAGATAAATATATTTTTTTTTATTAGGAAGAAAATTAATCTTCTGTTATTGAATAAAACAAAATTTAGCATTTCTATCTGAATGATAAAGATTAAAAATAATGTCAATATTAAAATTCTTAATTTTAATATTAGCCTAAACCATTTGAAATTATAGTTTACCTAATATTGTACACCGTCAAGTATTCGTCAGGATTTTTTTTTATGAACCGTAAAGGTAGTATATTTAAGAGTGAACATTATTTAAGACCCGTGGGTAAGAAAATAACACTACTTTACAAAAAAAAACGTAGGGCACGTGAAGCACATCATTTCTTGTAGATTTTTTAATGCTAAATCTCAAATCCGGCAACAGAATAATTCTAGGATGTCAGAATTTGGAGATATACAAATCTCAAAGTGCTAAAAACACTGTTTTTGGCGATATTTGATATTTGAAGTAATTTTTCGAGGAGAGTAAATTTTTATGGTCATTTCTAACTAATGCTTCCTTTAGTATTATTTTTCTCCTTTCAAATCCATTTTAGTTTACTTCGCTACGAGTTCTTTTTTTCTCAAGATATACCTATTCTATTTTCAGAATGTAGTTCGAAGGTACCAAAATTCGAAATATAATACAGGTAATGTCGAAGTGCTGTAGTAAAAAAATTCACTTTGAGATTGGTATATCTCCAAATTCTGACGCCATAGAGCTATTCTGTTGCCGGATTTAGATTAAGCGTCAAAATACCTACAAGACATGATGTGTCTTACCCCTGGGGCAATAAAAATTAAAATAAACTAATGTACATAAGTAATTAATTTATCAGCACCGCTAACAGTCAGACCTTGCCTCACCAGCTCCTAATGAGCGACTCTCCATCCACGCGAGAAGATGTTACAACACCACTATTGTTCCAATAAGAAACACGCCACAAATATTACTTGACAGAATTAGATACTTTCAGATTTGAAGGTAATGATTACACTGAATACATACCATCACGCTTGTATGCCCTAAAAGGTTAGGCAGAGGTGTAGGTATTGTTCTCCCAAGGTACGCTAAAGATGACGTAACGGAACATATCATTACGCCTGTATTCCTCAAAGGCTTAGACAGTTGTGTAGGTACTAATGTAGGTATGTTTAGGTCCCATGTAATTGGGGACGAGCCTAAGATACAAATCCAAACTTCGAAAAATCCAATAACACTTTACTCGACCTGGAAATCGAACCCAGGAACTTTCGCGTAATACTCGTAGAAGTAAGACATTTTCCAGTATCCAATTTCGTGCAGAAGTTCTTACGAAATGCGCGTTTAACAAACATTTTTATTACTTAAATATCTCCTATGCGTCTAGGATACATACGGGCTGGTTAAAATTTTAAATTAGTGTGATATTTTTTTTAAAACCACTAAGGTGGCAAACAAGCGTACGGCCCGCGTGATGGTAAGCGGTTACCATAGCTGATAGACGCTTGCAACACCAGGGGTATCACTCGCGCGTTGCCGACCCTATAAATGATGGAGGAATAGTTGGGCTGGTAGCATAGGAGACATGCTGCCATGCATGACAGCGGCGGTAACAAAACACCACCGGTCCCCCACACTAACAACACAACGCTTCCTCGCGGAGCACTGGCGACCTTGCTCACCGGTAGGAATACAACATAGCACGAAGCAATGTTATTTTACTAAGATTTTCTGCAAGGTGGAGATACTTCCCCAGTCGAGCAGCTCCAATTGTGGGTGGAATTATTCGATTCCACTATGCCCTACCTCTCTCGCTATCAATAATAGCAATAGCAGGTATTTTTAGTTCCCACGTAATAAATAAGGAACGAGACTATGACCATTACCCCGCCACAAATTCTACTACTATAATAATAGTGGTACCTTTATAACTGCTAAGTTATACAGCATAAGCTAAAGCTATATATTACACAAAGCACCCATCGTGTGATCACGCGGAGCCACTCATCTTTGAAGCTTTAACTACAGATAAACTGCAACCAATTGTCACGCACAACCATTTATCGCAATGAAACGTGTGTAGTATGCCATGTTCAAACTGTAGGTACATTATAGATATTAAAGAAAAACTAATATGGAGGGTCTTTATTAGAACAACAGAAGTAACAATTTTTTGAATTTTTGTCTGATCGTCTGTATGTTTGTACGCGCATAACGCAAAAAATACTGCATGGAATTGAATGCAATTTTTATCGATGTATTGCTAAAGGTCTAAATTATAATCTGGTGCATGTTTCATCTTGATACGCCGCCTAAAATCGGAGTTATACATGTTTCATGAAATTGCTCGCGTACCTACTTACGTTTTCGCATATTTCTCGTGATTAATTTTTTTTGCCGTATCATACTATAAATCAACGGCCTCATTAGCCTAGTGTTCCTGAGCGCGACTGCTACGCTAGAGGTCCTGGGTACCATTCTTAGCAGCAGCTCGGTTTTTTTTTATAAAAGCTTTCTAGCTATGTTGGTCATACATTAGTATTAGTATTCTTGTTAACCCTCGTGCTAAGGTAAATGCTTGTGTTACGAGTGGGTTCACGTCGGTAGTGCAATGGGTGGGTTTCGATCCGGCAACCACATGATCGCCAATCCGACGCCCTAGTCATTAGGTTACCGCCGCTTAATCCAGTTTGGAATTTGAGCCCTTAACATACCGGCGAGCCGTGGGTGTACAATAGTACACATCTGCCTAATCCTTCGGGGACTATAGGCGTGATGGTATGTCATATAGTAAATAATACTGGCAATAGTCTGAGTCTCGCCCCCTATTTTTTTTATGGGATAGGGAGACAAACGAGCACACGGATCGCCTGATAGTAAGCGATTACCGCCGCCCATGGACACCCGCAACACCAGAGGAGTCACAAGTGCGTTACCCGCCTTTTAAAAGGGAATTGGGCCTCCCGTAACCTCACTCACTCGGCGAAACACAACGTAAGCGTATTACAATGGACCTAAAAATACCGGCGAACAGTGGGTCTAAATTATTACCTACACCTCCGCTTAAATACAGACCTAATTTCTGGATATAGAAGATATTCGATTTATTTGCGTGGTAAACCGGCAAATACAGCCATGTTTCACTTTAGCCACAGATAATAAAATACCAGTACTTTAGCTGTACCAGCGAGCGGCGGCCTCGATCTACAGAATCACACTTGGCAACGACTGTACACTCTGTACATAACATATCTAGATGTGTGTGCGACGGTACCCCACGTGCAATCAAATGCATTCATGTACGGTCATCAGAATAATCGACAAATATTTATTTTTATATTTCCAAAAGAATACAAAAACAATTACCCTGACCGTAACGAATAGGATGATTTAATAAAAAAAACGTTACATGTAACGTTTTGTTTTGCTTACGCTTAGAGAACTTGCAATAGATTTCTAAAAACCAATTGAAGGTTAAGTTGCTTGTATTTTAGTGATATGACCATTAAGACTACCCAGCCGGGTTCAAATTCGAATCCAAGAAACGCACCTCTGAGTCCTTTGATTTTTTGCAATCATCATAAATCACTTGCCTCATCTGGGTATTGATAAATCACTTTCCTAAAGGAAAACATCATGAAGAAACTGCAAGATTTTCTCGACGGCGTGTCAAGTCTGCTAACATGCAGTTGGCTAGCGTACTAGCCTAAGTATCTCCCTCTTATTCTGACAAGAGACCCGAGCCCAGAATTTGATGATGTAACGTAACTACCATTTTCTTTCCTTCTACCAATTTACTTTCCTAGTCGCCTAGAAACTGAAACGAAAATAAAGATATTGAACCTTTTCCGTTGTTTCGATAATAAGCGTTGAAAATTACAATTTTGTTTTACATACCACTTTTGTACTTGATGGAAGTAGAAAACTAGACATAACCTGATGGTGACTTTAGCGCATGCACAAAATAGCTTAAAAGTCCGGCGACCGAATTTCTCTTACAAACGTAATACCGAAATAATTCGCAATTCAAACACAATTTGATCAAATTGTGTTATTATTCGGAGTCCGATACCGTTAATCTAGGTTCCTACGCTACCATTTTGTCCAAAATACTTCACTGGAAATAAATTTAAGCAAATGCATAAATTGATAAAATTACTAAGTTTGGAACGATTTTCCAATTTTTGATTGCCAGTGAAGTAGAAGTAGACGAAATAGTACCGTAGGAACCTAGATTAACGGTATCCAAAGCCGAATAATGACACAATTTGATAAAATATTGTCTGGATTACGATTTATTTCGGTATTACGTTTTTGTGGGCAATTCAAGCTCCGCCGGACCCTTAATTACGATTACATTTAGCCTGGTGTATCTCACTGCTAGGCAAAGTCCTTCGCCTCCTGCCTTAATCCTCTGACTGTGCAAAAACAGAAGAAGCGTGCCCTCAGCGCTAAGCTTCCGAATTTCACATAGAAATCTGTCACACAGTCGTCACCGTGGCGTGCTGGGCACATTTTATCGTCTATACATGACTGTGGCAGTCAAAAAGTTAATCTATCTCGATCCTGTGCTAATAAATCTCAATAAAACCCACCGTCAGCAAATCATAACATATTCAACCCATTACATTGTCCTACTGCTGGGAACGGGTCTCCTCTCAAAATGAGAGGGATTAGGTTATAGTCCAACACGCTAGTCTAATGCGGGTTGGCAGACTTCACACCGGTGCCGGTTTCCTCACGATGTTTTCCTTCACCGGTACAGCGCGTGATAATTAACTATTAATTTACGCACATGACTTCGAAAAGTCAGAGGTGCGTGATTCGAACTCGAGACCTTTGGACTTGGCAGTCCAACGGCATATCACTAGAGTATCACTGCTCATGAAGGTATTCTGGTTGAATTGAAAGCTATTCTGATTTTGTTTTTTGTACTAAGAAGTTGTGTTGTTCGATCTACCGACGAAGCCTATCGCAGATCCTGCCTCATGAAATAATCTACAGAAATATTTCTTCTTATAAAATTTTCAAATATTCTATTCATTTTGCTATCCGTACAATTTCCCATAAAGAGCATTGTATGCAAAGTTCGTGCAGAATGTTTTGTTTCAAGTTACTTACTGGCCCTACCGTCTGTCAGTCAAACAAAAACTACTAAATAATGACGCCAATTGTAATGTAATGACGTAAAACTTGTGATTAATTCGGTTATAAGACGGTTAATTGCATGCACCATATATGTATAATAATCAAACGAACTTACCTGTTGTGAAGTTCGATCATTATTAAAAGGAAGTGCTTTGTTCGAACATATAATAACCATGCAGCTTCCTCGCATCACTCGGCAACTGTACGCAATTTTAGAGGTAGAGACTAAACATGAAAAGTACTATATCTGTGCTCTTATCTGTCATTCTAGAGTCGTCATTTATCTCAAATTTTACTAGGGGTGGGCTGGGTAAGGAACATATATCTCCGAACAAAGCACTTCGTATAATATTGATCGAACTTTAAGTAAGTTTGTTTGATCAATAATTATACTGTGTGCTTTGTTCTCTATATAATATAATAACCATGCAGATGTTCAGAGTAGGTACCTAGTGGTAAATTTGAGATAAACCGTAGCATAAAATGTACATATAGATAATCATGAGTGATGCAGTGTTTTTAATTATTTTCTCTTTTATTTTCAGATGTGGCTCTCCAGCATCGTATCGTCGACGCTGTTCGTGATGGCGCTGTCAGCCGGCAACGAATACCTCCCCCCCAGCAAGGGGTACAACTATGAACCACCGTCCATACCCTTCCCTACCAATAATAATGGAAATAAGGTAGCTAAATAATAACAATCATTTTCCCCCGTGTGGGGACGGGTTAGAATACTGTTCCTCACTGCCTTTCAGGTAGGCATCCCGTAAGAGGCGTAAAATATCTGACTTGCTCGATAGTAGGACTTCTTGGGGTCTGACTGGCTGGCGACCACCCTTACGTCGTAGTCTGTCGTAAAGCACCTTGTTGTGTGTTTCGACTTTTGCACGTAAGAGCCATATCACCTCGGTTGCTATGGCTCTGGCAGTCTGCAGTTCGTAGGGGCTTTTAAAGATCGGCAGCGCATCAGCAACTCCTCTGGTATTGCATGTTTCCATGGGCGACGATAATTACTTACCACCGGGTGGCTCGTCAGCTAGTTTGTCGACTTAATCCATAAAAAAGACATACATACACTCACGCCTTTCTGCCATTATCGTAAAGAGATAATCAAACACTGCAACGATTCATACATACGTACATACACGCTGTTTCCCACAGGGATAGGCAGAAAGTCAGAAACTATGGACCAAGTAAAGACAGAATTTCATAGACAAACCTAATGACAATATACTCAACAATGGGAATCAGATCAATAGCGTAGCACTTACGACGACTGGGTCTGTAAAAGGAGTATGGAACACCTTCTGTGTACAAGCGATTCAATGGCTAGAGAGTTATCCAAGACCTGAGGAATACAGACTCATACCCCTAGGCGTCATTAGAAAGCTCATGGAAGAGCTGTTTGAAGAACTGGGTAAGGATGAGTAATAGGTATCTAGGGGAAGCACAAAAGATCCCATTGGCTCAAAGTGCACTAAGACCTTACTCCTTCGGCCCCATCTATACATATAAAATGCTTTGTCCTGAATGACTGACTGACGGATCAACGCACAGCCTAAACCGCTAATCGTAGAGACCTGAAACTTGGAAGGTGTGTTCTTTGTATGACGTAGGCATCCTAGAAGAAAGGATTTTTGAAAATTCAACCCCTAAAGTGGTGAAAAGGGAGTGAAAGTTTGTATGAAAATCTGTCATTTTTAGCGGGTGTAACCGTACCGTACCGTACAGCTATGAGATAAATATAAAATATCCTATTATGTAAATCTTTATACATTTTTTTTCTTTTAACGTTTCAGCAACCGACCCCGCCGTCCATCAGGCCGAATCCCACGCCTCAGCGGCCGTACATCCCGCCTGCACAACCTACCCCGGGAACCGGACCATCTCCTACGCCTGGAGTGAGTATCTTACGTTTTTTATTGCTTTTATTATTACTAATGTTTACTGCGTAGTTACTAGGAGCCGACATAGATGTCGCTACATAACTCCTCAAGGGAAAGAAGGTTGAATCACTACATAGTCTTTATATATATAATTCTTCTGTGAGTGTGTATGTCACTGAACTTCTCTCAAACGACTGGACCGATTTTGATGAAATTTTTTGTGTGTGTTCAAGGGGATCTGGGAATGGTTTAGATCAAACGACTGGACCGATTTTGATGAAATTGGGGATCTGGGAATGGTTTTGTCCGCTGTCCGCTGTATTTCGCTTTATACGTAGCGAAGCACGTACCGGGCCGCTAGTAGTATTATATAAAACAAAGTAGCTCCCTATGTATGCTTCGATCTTTAAAACTACGCAACAGATTTTGATGCGGTTTTTTTTAATAGATAGATTGATTCAAGAGGAAGGTTTTAAGCGGTTTAGCATTACGCTACGACTCTTAGGAATGAGGCAACGCGGATGAAACCGCGAGCGGGTCGCTAGCAAAAAATAAAAGGCAGTAAATCATTCGTCATCAATATAAAACTTCGGTGTATTTCCCAAGTCAGGCGCCTCATATTTCTTCGGTTTCTGCTTGAGATTACCTGAAAACGTTAACAAAAACAATATTATTGTACCAACATTGACTAAAATAACTTCGGAGTTGTTGAAATACGTACCAAAATCCGAGTCTATACCATTTCCACCCTGTTCGTCTTCTAAAAACAAATACTTAATGTGTTAGCAATTTTTCTATAAGGTACCTATCTAGGTAGATAAGTATAGAAAAGGGTTTTTATTCTGCATCGCTGAGTAAACCTACCGAATAATAGCTAGTTTAAATATATAAGTAAGTAGATATCTGTCTTTGTTATTTTGATATCAATAAAATAAGACAGCACTAGAGAACCTTTGTGGCTTATGAACACCATTTTACAAATCATTAAGACATTGTTGCAAGATTTATAAAAGTTCTACTAGATGGCGCTGGCGTTCCATAATAGATAAGGAAAAAACCAGAACAATTATAAGACAATCGGAGGTCCTATAAATCCCAGACGTATACATATAAGTGTCAATACATATATTTGTCGTAATTTGATGCCTAGGATATATAACATACCATCACGCCAGTATTCCTCGAAGGGTTAGGCAGAGGTGTACTAATGTACACCCACAGTTCCCCGGTATGTTTATTAAACGTGCACAAATCCAGAGTCCGAGCTACTACTGAGAATTCTATGAAATCATAGAAAAACCCAATAACATTTTACTCGACCAGGGAACCCAGGACCTCTAGCGCAGCAGTCGCGCTTGGGACCACTAGACTAATGAGGCACTAGAGTAACTAGACCTTATGAAAGTACTTACCGGAACCTGAAAAATATGATTGTGTTTTTTTAATAATAACATAACATACCAGGCAGAGGCGTACTTAATGTACACCCACAGTTCGCCGGTATGTTTAAGTCCCATGTTATAGGGGGCGAGCCTATAGCCATTAACCGGGCACAAATCCAGACTCCGAACTGCTACTGAGAATTTCATAGAAAAACCCAATAACACTTTGCTCGACCTGGGGATCGAACCCAGGACCTCTAGTGTAGCAGTCGCACTTGGGACCACTAGACTAATAAGGCAGTCCAGTTTTTTAATAATAAAGTGACAAAAGAGTAAAACTAAAGACATCATTATCTAGAGATAACCCAGTGGTTAGACCACCGTGCATTTCATTGCAATCCGTGGAATGCACGGTGCAAACACCTCGGACTTTTCGTCAGTAAGTCGATGTGCCGATCAGAAAATAATTAAGTATCTTTTTCAAGTCAAAGTCAAAGTCAAAATGTTTTATTTTAATTAGACCAAAATAGATACTTTTGAAAAGTCAAAACATTTGTAGTTGCATTGTTCCAAACAGTGGGTCTTATGGAGAAGAGCCGGCAAGAAACTCCATGTATCTATGGTGTTTCTCATTTTTTTAAAAAAAACCTGATTACAATATTAAGCTTTACAACTTTGTTTTAAATAGTTGCTGAGAATAATGTAGTTAGATGTGTAAGATTTATTTATTATACTTATAAAAAAAAGAAGGATTGCCACAGCAAATAAGAGCTGACCAGCCCCGACACACAGCACCCGTTCACGAGCATGACGACCCGACACACAACGCCACTATCAGCAGGACAATTAAGTGAGCATGACAAGCTCAGACCGATTGCTATATTGCTTCAAAACATTGTCCTGTAAAAGTGTCTTAAAAGTATTTTAAATAAAATATATTATTTATCATTTAACGGTGAATAATAACGTCGACAGCTCTCAAGTTTAAAGATACGTAATGTTCGCCATCACTAGACATAGTTATTAGTTTATTACATATATTCTTATAATCTATAAATGTAATAAAAGTTTATCACTTACTTGGTCGAAACCATGGATTCACTAAAAAAAGGTGAAAACAAAACTTAGAAATTAAATAAGTTTATAAGTACACTTTTGAACACTATTAAAACTTACGATTCTTGATAATTGACCATTTAGATCCCTTCGTACCTCAGAGAAATCGTTAAACATCGATGCCAATTATCATAAAAACCCAAGTGACTATCGCCATCTAAAATAAATTTGCCGCCGCTCTGTGCCAAATAAGTCCCGTAGGTACCCCTAAACAGGTTGAGAAACGAAGACCAGTTCCATCTTTTGCATAAGGGCACAAGGACCACGGGTCCAGGGCCCTCGTCTTATTAATAAAAAGTAGGTAATTAAAAATTCTTTTACTGTTTTTTTTTACTTTTTAAAAGGACCCCAATCTCTGTTATGCCCAAAGGTCCCTTGATGGCCTAAGATATCCCTGAGGATAACCTATAAGTAGGTAAGTATATCGAATTGAGAACCTCTTTTTTTATGGAATTGAGTCGGTAAACGAGCTGACGAGCCACCTGGTGGTAAGTAGTCATCGTCGCCCATGGACACCTGCAACACCAGGGGAGTTGCAGGCAGGCCGACCCTTAAGAGCCCCTACGGACTGCAGACTGCCAGAGCGGCTGCAACCGAGGGAAACTGGCTCTTACGCGCAAAAGTCGAAACACACACCAAGGTGCTTTACGACAGATTCCGACGTAAGGGTGGTAGCCAGCCAGTCAGACCCCAAGAGGTCCTACCACTGAGAACTTATTTTTTGAAGTATGTTAGAAAATATATGTATTGTGGATCTTACATTTAGGCAGAGGCATTGCTGTAGTGCACCTGGTCGACGGATTCACTGACGCGGGATCTATGAACTGCGCCAACCGCTTAATTTCCCCGGAGCTCTGACCATCCGGGGTGCTCTTGTCAGTATTGTTGTTCACGCGAGCTACATGCAAAAGGATTTCGTGAATAGCAATTATATTATAATAGTTTTATGAGTGAAAGGCAGAATGTTTTATTGGTCTATTTGTAAATTAAAAAACGCCAAACACAAACATTCGGTGAATCTTTGTATCCGTGCTTTAAAACAGTAGCAACGACCAGTAGGCGGTACGTGAAGCTGTAATAAATGTAGGTACCTACTGATCTAATAAATACTTTATAAAATATTATGTAGTAAGTACCTATGTTTTACGTTATAGCAAAGTAATCAGCGTTAAGAGTCCGGCGAACCGAATATCTCTTACAAACGTAATACCGAAACAAATCGTAATTCAGACACAATTTAATCAAATTGTGTTAGTATTCGGATTTGGATACCGTTAATCTAGGTTCCTGCTCTACCATTTCGTCCAAAATACTTCAATGGAAATAAATGTAGTAGTAGACGCAATAATATCCACCGTAGGAACCTAGATTAACGGTATCCAAATCCGAATAATAACATAATATGATAGATTATTGTCTAGATTACGATTTATTTCGGTATTACGTTTTTGTCGGCAATTCAAGCTCCGCCGGACCCTTAAGTATATGTCTTCTTGGAAATGAGTACTTACATCTTTCTATAGGTACAGTCATATGATAGTTGAATTCACAAACATCAACAAATCCGTAAGGGTTATTACCTATATTTATTATTCCCCAGAGAATCGACAACAATATTCTACAATTGGAATTTAAAAAAATAACTTCCTTTTATATAAAATCAATGATTATAAATTGTCTGAAATTGAAGGAGTGTAGCGACATCTACCGCGCTACATACAAACTGGACAAGTCCTGAATCGCGCAAGTGAAGTTTGCCTGCCAGGCAAAAACACCCGCCTGGTCGGAGGATCCTCCCTTTGGTGTGACACACACACCTCGCCCCTTCACAGTGGTGACCCCGACGTGATTTGAACACGCAACCTTCTGATTTCTGCAACGTTCTTTTTTTTCTGGAGCAGTGGCTCATTTCACAGCAATAAAATACATTTATAATTAAAAACACTTTATCGGATACGTACATCTTTCCATTGGATTTAACTCACCTTCTTCAAGACCTACATAAACAAACAAAATAGAAAACAACATTGCAAAAAGAACAAAAATAAAACAAAAGTAAAAATGTCTAACTTACTTGTCAATTTTTCTCCATACTCTAAAGATTTCAATTCTTGGGCTTAATAAGAAATTACAAATAAGTATTTTAAAAAATAAAATTTAATATCTTTATTTACCCATATCCATTTCTTTCATTTTGATTGCTAAAAATAGTTTTTTAATGATTAGTGTCTCATAAATCATTTGTAAGATGTAGCTACGGTCACTCTATTGATGAGTGACTATTTTTAACACATTGTGGATCCTCCGAGCCCCAGAAACCACATCAAGTTGTCGTGCCTAGTCATACGAACACCCATGACACTCCTAGTCAGAAGCCCAGAAAACCTGACAACCATTAAATTCTAGAATATGTCTGTTATGCCCAGAAATTTGGTTACACTTCGAGTAAAAAATTGATATTTAGCCCCATCTGATTAGACTTGAAGCTAACGCCAACAAACTGCAATGAGGAAGATGCTAGAATGAAGGCCAAACACGAACAATGGCTTCCTTTCGGATTAACATAGAACAAAAATACAATTTTAAAAAAGAATAACTATCTACATGACGATTGTTTTTTTTTTTTTTTAACAACTGAGGCACACCATTTTTTAAATAAGTAGGTAATCTCTCTGTGCATCGTTTCCTCATTTCTAAGGGTCGCGACCTCCCTTCGTGATTTTCTCCTGCACAAGGATTTTCCATATAAGTAATAAATACACTCATAAAATGTATTTATTACTCAAAATTTTCAAAATGGTCCCACATGATTACTTAATTTACTGATGTGATTATCGTCTTAATTTTCTTTATCGAAAGTTAATTTTATTATAAATTTAACTTTAATTTTTATACTGGCAGAACCTATAGTTTCGTCTCTTCTTTTTCCCTTTCATCATACCCACCAAATACTGAGGGTAAAGCCAGACATCAGAGACTTTTTTATGATATGTTACGGACGGTTCTTAAAACCCACGCCCTTCGAGCACCTCAACATATACTGACCCATCTTATAAACGGATTTTAATAAGATAAGATAAGATAATTTTTTATTTTGCAAATATGGGTATAAACATGTTGAAATATAAAAGAATAGGAATTTTAACCCCGGAATTTCGGGCAAAACAAAATGCCCAGTATAAACCCATCTCTAATCGTGACCAAAGAGTTGATGCTAGCAGGACGGGCAGACAGGCTTTATGGTTTTATGCCGTGGTAAACAGATTCAGGTATCAGCCAGTTGACGAATATTTGTCTAACTTCACATAAGTAAGTAAGCTCTTATAATGTTTTGCTGTTTCCGTCTCCTGTCTGGTAGGCTTGAACGGCTATAGAAATATTATTTAGCTGGTATGTGTCCTAAATATGAATACTTATTCCAGAAGAATTGCGAAAGGTAGCCTTCTTTTGTACCATAGGTAGTTTACTGAATAAGACCTAACATAACAAGATTAACGGTTGCTATGTTTATAGCAAGGGGCTTCAAAACTAACCGAGTTGGGCGTCGTAGTTCATTCCTTTACATCGCGAAATAAGTGCAAATACCTGAAAAAAAATAATTAAAGAGCATTATTACCAAGCAGTGATACCCTAGTGGTATGACCGTTGGACTGCCAAGTCAAAGGTCTCGAGTTCAAACCCAAGGCACGCACCTCTGACTTTTCGAAATCATGTGCGTATTAAATAATTAATTATCACGCGCTTAAACGGTGAAGGAAAACATCGTGAGGAAACCTGCATGCCTGAAAGATTTTCTCGATGGCGTGTGAAATCTGCCAACCCGCACTAGGCCAGCGTGGTGGACTAATAGACTAATCCCTCTCATTCTGAGACCCGTGCCCAGCAGTGAGACAGTATAATGGGTTGATTATGTTATGTATTACCAACAGACGAAACGTGTGCTTGGTGCCCACCGTAGATGATTAAAAAATACCATTTATACACTTGGATAGGCTTCCTTCATTTTACAAACTCATTTTTTCACTATTTTACCACTGATCTCTATGCTAAGTATTAGAGAGGTCAGTGGATTTTACAGATCGTCTGCCTAACGTAGCTGAGCAGTTGAGTAACAACCATCTAAACTCAATTGCTTCTTTAGTTCTTCCTTGTTATTTATACCGTATCTTGTAACACTTTCTAGGATTTTTAACCAGTTGAGGATCCAAGGCGTCGGTTTGGAAGGGGCTAATACTAAGAAAGTAGGATAATGCCAGAGCTGAACCCAGATGAATTTGGGGGGGATCCGCTACTGTTTTTTACGTACCAATATATAGGACAACGAATTCACGGAATACATTCTTAGATCAATTTTTTTGTACACAACTAAACCTTTAAGTATTTTATATCGGCTACATGTGCATTGTCAATGATTATTTATTTCTTTTCCTATAATAAAATGTTATCGACACTTAAATAAAATCTATAAAATATGAGTCGTGCTCGCGTTTTGAAGGTTTTGTATACCAACCTAGTGTATGTACCTAAATAAATTTTCCTATTACTTAATAACGCAATTTTTTTTGTTCGCAATTTTTTGGGTCGCAACACTAAAATTGTTGAGAAACGATAGCATGATATGATAGAGACCTTAATTTAATTTTTTCACCATTCCACACACCTAATATCAACTGTCACTTCTTTTCCAGCACCATGATCACCACCACGAGCACCACGACCATGGCAACGGTGATCACGACCACGGCGACCACCATCATCACGAGCCTGGCATGCCCTTCGACTTCTCCTACCAGGTCAGTGGCCTACGGACTATTTTCTCAAGAGAAATTTGTCCCTAAGCTTCTTGAGAAGTTTGTAACGTGATTGCGAGATCCTTTTCTATCTACATAAGAAGGTGGTCATTGTGTCCCTTCCCGTCTACAGAGGAACTACGGTAGGCAGGTATTTTTAACACAATATCTGAAATCAAAACCTTCATCAAGTGATGCGTGCTCTATAATCTGTGTACGACTAATAATCCCTCGAATGAACATTTAACATGACCCCAACAGGCTGCGGTCGAGCGATTGCGCTCGACGCTCAGAGCATCTCTGTTGTACCTAGGACATATTTTTTTATTAATCGTCATTGACAATGGGAGTATTCACGCTTATAAGCGTGATTCTCCGCAGCCTGACTTCACCCACTGGACCACCCATATACCTCTCTTTTGGTATTCCAGTCGCCACACTCCTGAGTCCTGTGCCATTCTCATCTATATCGTCCACCCATCTAGCTACCGGACAACGTCCAAACCCTTCGGAAAGCTTGTTCATATTTAAATTTCTTTTTAATCCGCCAGGTGGCGGAAGATGGCAACGACTACAGCCACAACGCGATTTCTGACGGTGACATCACGAGGGGAGAATACAGGGTCGCCCTGCCCGATGGTCGCACGCAGATCGTCAAGTATACCGCTGACTGGAAAAACGGATTCAACGCTGAGGTGAATTAGAGCTTTATGTAATTCCGCTGCTCGATGATAGATTGCGCTGTCCCAAATAAATAATTGTTAATTTTTGTCAATTTCTTATAAAATGTATATTTTTTTTCCTTTATTCCATTAAATAGGTAACATACGAAGGCGAAGCGCGGTATCCCGACGCACCGGCAGGCGGCTATGGCAGCGGCAGCGCGTCCGGAAACGGTTACGGAAGCGGATCATCCGGCTCCGGCAGCGGTGGCCAGTCCTACGTCCCACCCAGCCAAGGAGGCGGCTACCAATATTAGACGAACTTACCCCAACGACCACGCAGGTTAAACAATCAACTGAAGTTGTATTCCTTGCTAGGACTACGCGAATTTTAGTCGAATCAAGCAAGTCCACCTCTTTTCCTTTATGACAGCTGTCACTGTCATAACGTATAGTGATGAAAACTACCGCATTTTTCAGCAAATTTAATTTAGTCAATTTTACGGACAGTTAAATAACAAGTGTAGCAAAAATAGACATATTCACAATAAAGGCGTAACTTTCGTCAATATAAAATACTTACATAATATTATTAATATAATTCGCGTAGTCTTAGTATGGTGTAGGTGTATGTGTAACAACACGTTTGTTAATATTGCCTTTGTATCTGCATACTCTTGATAACGGACGAGATTTGAATCTGACATAAGTACTGTAATCGCATGCCTTAACATCAAATCAAAAGTCGACTGAAGTGTTTAATTCAATTTTTGTTTGTTATGAAGTTTATTTGCAGCATAATTGTTTTTAATATAATACATAAAGTTTAAGCTAGTATTATAATAACATAGTTACCGAAATATAGTTACCAATTGTTATAAAAATTAAATTAGGTACTTATTTTTAATTAATGTATTTCGCTAGCTAGACAATCAATGCTGACGCTGAACTGGGCTGCCAAGAGAACCTATTTCCTTTTCCTATACCTATGTCATAATTTATTATGGGAAGATCTTCGAAATAGTTAAATATACGCGTTCTCTGAGAATTCGTATAATTAAAAAACTTGTATACAGCCCATAACTGTATAAATGTAACCTTTTAGAGTAAAATAGATTATTTACATTATATAGCGAACTGTATTTCATAAAAAGGAAAGCTAGAAACCATAATTGTGATTTAAAAATGACAAAATTGCTTGTAATAGTTTTTAATTAATAATACTCATTACACTGCCGTATTTTGTATATTTATTCTATAGGCTATAGAAGTGAATTTGACAAATCTTTGTTAAAAATAAGAAATGTCCTTTTGTACCTTATTTTTTTAATAAAAATAAATATAAGCCACAGTTAAACATTCTCGTTTTATTTTACTTTTCAAGGTTTCAGGTACAGTGCTAATAAGACTGTTATTTGATTAATAAATTAGCCAATATAATTTAGTCGATTAATTGTTGCTAACTACTTGCACATCTCTAGTAAACAAAATAGTACAACTACTGACATCTAGCGCCGAATAGCTATAACCCTCAAAATAAAAATTCGTAGTTCAAAACCTATAAAGAAAAACAAGGCCCTGTTTTTTTTATTAAACATTCACTTAGCAGCAGCATACCTAAGTATTTCTAAGTAGGTAATGATTGATATTGGCAGTGTAGCACATATTTTGACGGCATGTCACAGCATAGCTCGAGCTCAGATCGAAATAAATCTACCAAAATAATAATTAAGTAGTTGGCCACACATAAAATCGCCTTTAAGAGGCACATCATTATGTAAAAGTGCTACTTAGATTCTAAGTTGCCCATATCTTTTTTATTGAAATCAAATGTTTTTTAACGATTTATAACTCTAATGACCTGCAATTCAGTTTGCTCATTCTCAAGCTTCAAAATATAATTTTCAGCACCATGGACATGTTTCAAGTGAGAGTTCAGATCTTTTTTCAAACTGAATTTTTTGTCACAGACAACACAACATTCATTTTTATCCATATGTTTGCGTTTCATATGCTCAAGTCGGCGGCCAGATGTGATGAAGTCTGCCCCACATACTTCACATTTAAATGGCTTCTGACCGGAATGCAGCATCAAATGCTCTATCAATGTCTTTTCATTCATAAATGTATCACCACATATCTCACAAGTCTTGTCTTTTATTTTCTCATGTGTAACAAAATGCTGCGTTAAATGGCTCTTTTTATAAAATCCTTTTTGACATAATTCGCACACAAAAGGCCTTACATTTAAATGGACTCTGTTGATGTGAGCTTCAAGTGTGTTCTTATTAATACTTCTATAGTCACAACGGGCACAACAGTGATGTTTAATCCTCCTTGTTCGTTTAGTTAGTGCATTATGATTTTTCAAATGTAAATTGAAATGTGAATGAGATTTCAACATTTTGAAGCAATAGGGACATTGCTTTTCTTTATGACTACTTAAGTGCACTTTTAAAGTTGCACTTTTATTAAATACTTTTCCACAAATATCACAGATAACAGCTTGATTACTGCTCTTATGGGTAATTTTAACATGTTTCTGAAGTAAATATTTTGTTTTAAATTTCATATCACATTTCCTGCATTCTATACTGTTGCAAGGTTTTCTTGCATTGTTAATAACACTTTCACAGGTTGGCAAAGTAACATTTAGCTTGTATTTTTTTGATTTTCGATCAGAATTAATTTTGTTGTCAATTTCGCCATTAATGTTGTGCACTAAATTGTTAAGCATTTCATTTTTATAATAGTTTCTTTGCAATAGGCTGTAGATTTTAATGATTAGGCTGGCACAATCTTCACAGGACTGCGGCAGAATTAGATCCTGGGAAAGAAGGAGAATAATAACTGCAACACAATAATAATTAAATTAATAGTTACCTACTTGTTTAGTTCAAAAATAATAACAGTATAAAAAAAATTAATAGGTAGAATAACATATAGGTTTGTGACACCTGTAAGAAAGGGTAGTCATAGTGGCAAGAATATATACATACCAACAATGACATTATATAGTTTACATCATTCCATACCAATAAGTACGTAATGTAATAAGAGTACCTAAATGTAAATCTAATACAATAATTTAACGAAAGATCATAGTTATAGTGGCAGTCTATAGTTTCTGCCTACCCCTGTGGGAGAAAAGCGTGAGTGTACGTATGTATGTATGTAATTTAACGAAAAGGCAGTGTCTGATTGCCTTACAAAAAATTGGAGGTAAATAATACTTACATGCCCAGGAAATAAATCTTCCATAATGTTCCTTAAACTTAAATTCAGAGTAAAATATTCATCATGGATTTCAATGTGTTCATGTAAATCAGTGGTGTTTTGACTTTCTTTGTAACATAGGAAGCAAACACTTTGTTTGGGATTGATCAATATATTTAACATATCCATTTATGTGAAAATAAAATTTCAAATGAATTAAAAAATTAAATTAAACAAAATTTATAGTTTCTGAGCAAGATTATACATCAATAAATAAAAAATTTAAATTCACAGTCACACACACACTTGTTAGCTTGCTATACGCGACAGATGTCAGAGTGACATTTCTAGGATTGTAGTTTCCTTGGAAAAAAGCCAATATCGTACGATATTGAAAATATATCCATTATCGTTTAAACTCGTATTATAAATAAAATTGGTTTTATCTTGAATTAAACTATAAAATAAGACAAGAAGAATATTAAAACATACAATGGTAGATATACTATCTTACTTTTTGGTTTATAAGGCGTCAGGAATCGTACTAAATACACTAATACGATCCATTAGATTTTCATAATGCGCATCCCTTTTTGTCAATATAGTGTGACATTGTCATGCGTACATTTTGACAGTCAAAAAGGAACTTCATGCGCGTGATCGCGATGACAGCTGTCACGCGTATCAAGTTAAGTTTTTTTTTGTAATATTTTGGCATGGTCAAGTTAAGTTTAACAACTTTATACTCCAGACTAAACTCTCAGTTCACAACCGTACGATAATTATCGTTCAAACATCACTATCGCAAGCTGCTGCTGAGCCATAACTGGGGTAGGTATTAATTGTATTGTAAACTTATGGTTACCTTAGGTTTTTTTTATGGGATAAGGGGACAAACGAGCAGACGGATCGCCTGATGGTAAGCGATTACAGCCGCCCATGGACAACCACAACACCAGAGGAATCACAAGTGCGTTGCCCACCTTTTAAAAAGAGATGGGGCCTCCGGTTACCTCACTCACTCGGCGAAACATAACGTAAGCGTTGTTTGACGCCGGTTTTCTGTGAGGCCGTGGTATCACTACGGTCGAGCCGGCCCATTCGCGCCGAAGCATGACTCTCCCAAGTTATTTTATTTCGGAGCAATAGATTACAAGTAAATAACTAAGAAGCGTATGCAAAAATCTTTATATTACGTTTAATAAGATTTATTTATAAAATAGTAATTATTTCAAAAGTATCTACGATACACCACGTTAATAATTATATTTCATGTACGATAATAATTAGCTAAATAGCACATGGCAGAATAAGATTTGCCGCACCTCTTCTACTATGCTCTAGCATAAAGTAAGAGATTGGTTGCTTTGTTATAATCTGTGGTGCATGCATTTCTTTTTTATTCTTCGGAGAAAGAAAATTATAAATTAAATTATACAGGTAATCATTGAATTAATTCTTGAATAAGCTGGAATTTTTCCTAATTGTTGCGTAATTAAGAATTACTTGTATAAATTAAGTAAACATTACTCAAGGCTGAAATACCCTTTCATGATTTTGCACATAAACAGTCAGATATCGTGAATTCGTGTCATTCGTGACAGGAGGACACAGGACGGGACAGCTCGGCGGCAGGCTAATTTTATCAACCAAACACGGTAAGCAGAAACTGGAACGTAAAATGTAACATAAAAGGTGATCAGTAACTTCGTAGTCAATTTGCATGTTAATATTTAATTTAAATTGTGAAATTACGTGTAAATCAATTAATTACAATACAACCGATATCTTGATTGGATGATTTCTGACTTGAGTCTTGAGTTTGACTGCAGTGTTAGGGGGAAATTACGCCATTTTGTTCAGTTATCGTCTACGTAACTCATTACGTGGTAAGTTTGTATTTTCGTGTTTATAACCTAAAACGCTCCCAGTTGAAGAAAAATCAATTTGGATTAAACTGAGGCGGGATTCAAACAAAATTCAAAGCATTAGTTGAACTTGAAATATCCACATTTTTAGCACTACTAACATGATTGAGTTTCTGGAACGTTTTTTATGCTTTGATGCTAAATATTAGATAGAATTATTAGAATTTGCTTGAAAAGATTCCACTTTGATGATAAGCTATGGCATGGAATTTGAAAGGTCGAGACACGGAATAGAAGATTGCTATAATAAAAAAATAAATAGTTTTTGGATCTATGTCCTTACCTACCTTTTAAATTATTGGTAGATCCTGCTGGGATCATTTTAATGAACCATATACAAAGTCCATAATGTAATACTTATTCATAAACTTTGATTCTCTGAACATAAGGTCTAGGTCTGCACTTGCAATACATTTTAATTCAGTTCTTACACTTCATCATTATCTTCCTGCCCTTATCCCAATTTATCCCATTATTGGCCTTATCACAATCCATCCATCTTTTCTTTGGTCTCCCAGTTCTTACACTCTTATATATTTATATAATTAATAACATTAAAATTATGAAGTTTTTTCAGTTATAGTATAGAAAAAAAACTGATGAATGATAGGTACCTACTTATTTTATGAAGAGTCAGCATCATCAAAAATTCCCAAAGAAGTTAAAGTAATTTCAAATAAAGCCTCCAAGATTAGAATGTCATTGACTCATTTTTTCAGTTATAGTATAGAAAAAAAACTTATGAATGATAGGTACCTACCTACTTATTTTATGAAGAGTCAGCATCATCAAACATTCCCAAAGAAGTTAAAGGAATTTCAAATAAAGCCTCCAAGATTAGAATGTCATTGACTCATCACTATTTACAATAAACAAGAGTAGGTATATACTATCGGCCAACACAGGCTTTGATAGCATTGTTGGCTAAAGCATCTGTTGCACAAAGAAGAACTTTTGAATACTGTCTGAGGTCAAATATCCTTTAATATTAATAACTTGTATAACATCTTTCCTATTCTGTGATATACAATATACTCCCATTTTCAGGTAAATATGCTATTATCCAACATCAGGCAATTTAGATATTTTGAGACATTTAATCAGAAAAAACATAATATCTTTGAATTTTTACACAATAAAAAATGCAAATGCCTAAAGTGGCCTAATAACATCTAAATTGGATATTGGATGGAGCATGTCAGCATGAGGATGTCAGAATAAAGATATGTGAACTTGAATTTTTAACATAGATAGTAAGGTCTATTTTATTTATTTTACAGTAATCCACAATATGGAGAATATGAAGCTTACACCAAATGATTCCAATAAGCTAGACTGGATTAAACAGAAATTGCAGACTGTATGGACATGTGCAAAGTTCTGTGGGCTGTGTCTGGAGAGCCAAGGGAACTTCTGTTCTGTAGATATGGAGCTTGTCATCAACAACCAGACATTTTCTAAATGTTTACAGGATATTGTCAACTATGTTTTCAATGATAATGTGAGTTTTATTTTATAGATTAATCTTAATTTTAAAACTACACTGCATATTTGGCTGAGCAATCTTCTGCACAGGCTGTGTGTAGTGTGCAGATATGAAACATTGTACAAAAATATAGAACCTTATTTTTTTTTATTTAACTTTACCAATCTTGAAATCTATAAAAATAAATCACTCTTCCACACATTTTGTCAAGTTGAGTGGACTTGTATGTCATCTAAGGACCACAGCTGACTTTTAAGTATGGGTGGCATCTCTAGCTAGTGAAATTCCAGGAAAAATTAACCTTAACAGTAAATTTGTTTCTTACTCATTTGTTTCTTTCGTACTTAAGTTTTATAATTACAAATAAGGTGATAATGAGTGTAACAAAAATAAATTTTGTTTTTCAGATAGAAAACCTGATGTCAAGCTCTCACTTATGTGACAGTTGCACAGAAAAGATAATACAGTCATACATATTCATTCATAACACAAAACAACTGTCGAAAATCTTGAATAATTGTGTTACCGACATCTACTCCAAAGTTTTTGATGTCAACGAACAACTTGACTGTAACACCAAGTATGACAATGCAAATGTTATGATTGTCTTAGAAAATGACACTGAACTTTATAAAACTATGATTGATGTAAAATCTATGACCGAAATAGTGCCAACTTCGAAACCAATAGCCATGAAGGAAACAGTAGCAACTATTCCTAAACAAGAGCCAAAATTTATTGAAGGTATTCAACCGCAAATTTCACAAATGCCAAAAATAACTGCAGTAAATTCAATGGCCATAAAAAAGGAGGTGGCAAGTCCAAAAATAGTTACAGAAATCAAGGAAAGAAAGATGGTTAAGCCTGATGCTACACCAAACATAACCTTGAAAGGAGGTCATATAGTTATTAAACCTTTAAATTCATCTATAAGTTCAACTACAGTTCCTCGGTACAACACATATGAATGTACAGATTGTCCAGATATATTCACCACATACAGATCTCTAAAAGAACATGAAAAAGCCAAGCATAAAAAGGCAGTATTCTACTGTAACCTATGTGATAAAAGTTACACCACTCAACAATATTTGAACATACACTACAAGACACATGCTAGAGCTAGGTGCAAATTGTGCCAAGTGATACTCCCAGAAGATGAATTGATGGATCATTTGAAAACAAACCATGCTGACTTAGTTTACCCTTGCAAATTTTGTGACTTGGCTTACTATACCCAAGAATCTTTAGACACACATTTTAAAATTAGCCACTTAGTAAACGATAAGAAACCTAAATCTCAATGTATTATGTGTCTAAAGAACTTTACGGAGCTGGAGTCTACGGATCTTAAGAAGCATAAATGCAAGTTTTCATGCTCCGAATGTTTTGTTATGCCATGTATTCACTACAAGTACTTGCTCTCTTATAGAGAACAGTTGTTAAGTCATGTAAATAAAGTAAAATGTATAGATTGTGACTATGTTACTCGTCGAAAGGAACATTTAATAGGGCACGCGAATCGAGAGCATTTGGATCATCATCCATTTACATGTGCTGATTGTGGACAACAATTTTACACCAAGCTAAGTTTGAAGACCCACATAGCCCAGTTCCACCAAGAAACCTTCTGTCCATATTGTGATTTTCAACTCAAAGATAATTCTATGTTAGAAAACCATAAAAAAGCTTGCAAAATTGTCGTACGAGCGATTGCTTGTTCACAATGTGTTGCCTCTTTCGATACTGCCGAAGAGTTAACAAATCATGAGAATTTAAGGCATAATGAAGGAGTTCATGCATGCAAACTGTGCAAAGGAAGATTTTTAACTAACATCGAACTAGAAGAGCATCGCGCAAGAGTACACAGTGGTATTCAATGTAAGAAACGGCGGAAGCATATAGAGTGCACCCTCTGTAACATAATGTTCAACAATGTGAAGGAATTACTTCAACATGAGAAATTGCATGACGCAAACGATATCTATCCTTGTAAAATGTGCAAGAAAGAATTCAAATCTCTAATGAAATTATACATTCACAATCAAAGGCATTATACTAACAGAATAAATTGTTCAGGTTGTAATAGAAAAGTTGCGACGTCGTTCTACGCGCAACATGTGGTGCGATGTCCATACAAGAGAGATGTGCCCTTGAGCCATATATGTGAAGTCTGTGGCAAGGCCTTCCATTTGGAATCTCTTCTCCGCTTCCACCTGAAGACCCACATGGACCGTGAACCATGTCCTCATTGTGATAAAATTTTGAAACCAATTACACTCAAAAGGCATATGGAGCAATTTCATGGAGGTACTCAAGTAAAATCTAAAAAACCAGCTGTCCAAACCAAGGCAAATATAGAATGTGAGTTATGTGGGCATGTAGTGAGAAAGAAATGTGACTTAGAGACTCATATGAACCGCTACCATCTAAAAATCAAGCCATTTGTCTGTCATATATGTAGTAAGGACTTCTGTGGCAGAGTTCGTCTGAAAGAGCATATACAAACACACTCTACTGATAAAAGCTGTTTTTGTTCTATTTGTGGAAAAAAATTCGCCAACCGTGTATGTCTGAAAATGCACTTCAGAATACATACAGGAGAATATCCTTATTCCTGTGACATTTGTGGACAGAAATTTAGATCTTCTAGTTTGATGAAGACTCACAGATTAAAGAAACATTTAGAGAAAACTGTTTCCTGTCCATTATGTGATAACATGTTTTTTATGGTTAGAGATATGAGGGTTCACTTCAAGAAAGCCCATTGGAAGTACAAAGATGGAAGGCCTTTCGATCCTAAAGAAGTTGCAGGGTTGGCAAAACAATATTATTACCTTTTTGAAGATGGCAGACTGCCGAAAATTAAAAAAGAATGAATGATATTGGAAGCAGCCTCCAAATGTCTAAATTATTGATTAAAACGGTTGTTTCATCCTTGGTATCTATTGAAAATCTAGCCTAAACAACCTTCTGGACTTTAGTCCATGTTGGTTATTGGTTATTGCAGAAATAGTTCAAAAAGATTATAGATGACTGACTATAGCAAGGATCTTTCACGCTTCTTCACGAGATCGAATCTCTTACATTGATGCATTGATTAATGTGAAAACTTACCACTGGCTATACAAAAATAGCTGACAATAAAAATATACATTAATCAAAGATCTTACTGTAGATAAATCAATCGCCCAGCCTATTGCAGGTCACTGCTGGACATAGGCCTTTCCGAAAATGACATTTATAAATACATAACCAATTTATTAAAATATTTCTGTTATGTTTTATTTTGTAATTAGCTGTCCCCCATGCACGCTCACAAGAACTCATCAAAGTATCATCTCAGGGTGAATTATTTAGCAGTGCTTAAATAAAGGACAAACATTCATTTTTATTTGTATAGAAGATAGATAAAAAAAGAATGTTGCAGGCTGAAAGACGATGTGATGTGTGTGACACAGGCTTTTTAAAAAAATATTGTGACAATCTTTTTGTGATTTTTTTGCATTTTCCATGCTAAGATTATTACAATTTATTATTTTTTTTATTACTAACTGTCACCAGTGGACATACGTATCTTGTAATATTTCCCATTGACTTTGATAGTAACGATAGTAGTACTTACTGGTTTCTGACACTTACGCGAATATTAGACATTGAAATAAAACTACTTTTTACGGATTTTATCGCGTTGTATTGATATTATTTGATTCCCGACGTTTCGAATCCTTTACAGCATCCATGGTCACGGGTAGACTAAGTTGTTGGACGTCTTAATGTTACAATTACTAACAGCTGCCTTACATTTTCTTGCAGTTTTGGACTAGGATTTTGATTTTAATTTTAATTTAAAATCAAAATCCAAGTCCAAAACTGCAAGACCGAAGGATACGGTGAGCTCGTTCTGCGTGAATCGGATCGCCAATAATTAACAAAAATGTAAGGTAGCTGTTAGTAATTGTAACATTAAGACGTCCAACAACTTAGTCTACCCGTGACCATGGATGCTGTAAAGGATCCGAAACGTCGGGAATCAAATAATATCAATACAACGCGATAAAATCCGTAAAAAGTAGTTTTATTTCAACGATAGTAGTACTTGCAACTTTGTATGTATGAGAAGATGTATGAATGTGGAAGAAAGAATCGTAGCAAGTGGCTAAGCGCGACTACAACACTACGAGTTCCTGGATTCGAGTCCCAGGTCGTGCAGTGTGTTTAGAGCTTTTTCTATGAAATTTTCAGTAGCAGCTCGGAGTTTGAATTTGAGCCCAGTTAAATAGCAATAGGCTTGCCCCTATTACATACTTGAACTTACCAGTGAAAGTACACTGCTTTGGTTCTGGGTTAGTTACGTGTTGGTGTGGTGCTACTAAATGTATTAAAAAAGGCTCGGTCACAAAATGTCTAGGTTGCAAAGTGCCGCTTTCAAATCAATTTTATTGCGTTCCATAATGTATACAGGTGGTCAGATTAGACCCTGTCAGGCACAGCATAATTTGGTAGGAGAGAGGAAGAACTCTATTTCTCAGAATGTTTATTTCGCAACATGTCCCTTTTGTGAAATGTCCTATAATTCCAATTCTTCAGTAGTAGGTATCAGTGAAATTTAGCGAAAGAGACACTTGCAACCTAGGTAGGTATAAACATTTTGCGACTGGCCATAGCCTATAGACTAGGTAGGTAGGAACGTGCTCAATTTGAAATCCCCTAACCTTTTGTTGACATTATTGACAGTCTGCAATCTCCCACACGAATAGCTATGGAATTCTACCCGAAAAATCCCCAGGTAAATAAATTAGGGTAAAAATTGGGTATTTACCCAGGTAAATACTCAAAAGGTGGTATTTATTTTTTCTAAGTTCTAAATTAAAATTTTGTTTTAAAACTGTTTTGGATAAATAAACGTTTATTATTATTATTTATTTATACATATCGTACCTAATACCTAATAACTTTTAGGATAAGGGTAGGTACCTAAATGAGCGATTTTCAAAATGTTAGTTAATTATGTACCTACCTTTAGGTAAGTACCAATTAGCAAATTAAGCATAGGTAAGTATAATTTGTTTGGTGTATCACTACATAGTATAAAACAAAGTCGCTGTTGATGTCTGTCCGTCCCTATGTATGCTTAAATTTTTAAAACTACGCAACGGATTTTGTAACGGTTTTTTTTTAATAGATAGTGATTCAAGAGGAAGCCTTTAAGCTATTTAACATTACGCTACGATTCTTAGGAATAGGGTAACGCGGGTGAAACCGCGGGCGGGTCGCTAGTATTTCATAAAATAGGATTTTGTTATAAATACATACGTACGTACATACTGTAGAGATTGCTGCAAAAAGTTGCGTTACCCTGTTGGTTGGCTGATAGGAAATAAAATGAAGAATCAGTAAGAAGTATCAATCGCCCCTCGAATCTAATCATGAATACAAGTCAATAAAATTAATATTAATCATGCATTTTCCTGCTACACTTTAGTCACAGATTACTTTATTCAGTATTGTAACATTTGTATTTTGTAAGACTCGTGCAATAAACGTACTCTAAAATCTATAAAAGATGGCGTCCGTATTATTTTTTGTCTCTTTTATACAAAGTGCATCACAACATCCGATGTTTCCAGTTTGTTTCTACGCTCATTTTCGTTCTTACGTTCGATGAGTGAGCACGTCGGTCGTCTTGAAGTTAGTGTTACATCTGTGTTATAAGTCGCCTCAGTTATTTACCACAAGCCAATGATTTATAAACTTTATAATGTCATTGAATCAAGCTTAAATTGATTAATACGTACTAAACTCAATTTCATACCCACTCAACTTGTTGTTAGTGATTATTTTGGATATTAAAGCAAAGGTGAGTATGAAATCGCTACCTACCTATATTTAAATTAATTGATTGACTAATATTTATACTACATATGTACACATTAAAACGATCTACGTTTTAATATGTTTATTAAATGTATCTACATAATTTCCATAAAATTATTGCATTTGTCCTTGGGCTGCTGCTCTGCTACTTAAAAAACAAAATGGCAGACTAAACAAATCTTGTTTTACCATGGGCCTGCTGACATTTTATCCCTAAATTGTTAAAAGATTATTCTTTCATTATTATTATTCAAGTTTACTTTTATGAGTTACATACCTTCTTTAGATTATTTATTTGATGTATTTGACTCGGTCGAATTAACTGTGTACGTGATGACCTCGTGTCTACAGATCCCCCGGAACAAGACGCGTTTGAATTAGCCATTGTGAACAGCCGCACATGTCAAATATTCAATTTAATTATGTGTTCTTATGCAAAAATATTGAAATCAGTTAGGACAATATTCACGAATACAAAACAATTACGACTCCAACTATCTTTACATCGAGTTTTATAATAAAATTTACCACGGCAAAACCACTTGTGGATAACTTCAGACGCGCGTTGTAATTTTGGAGTACTAGTAGTAGGTAGTTGGGCTAGGTACTAACAGTGTCGCCGTGTCCTCACAAATGAAGTAGGAGGCGATCTGTCGCTGCCGGCCGTAGTGCGGAGGATGGTCGGTAGCGCAGAGTCGTGGGACGCGGTGGTGTCCTTCTGCGAGGACGTGATGTCGCAGAAGGAAACTGCGGAACGGGAGAGGGAGATCTCGACTCCCTTCCCCGGCCGCAGAAGGCGCACCGGGCGCTGGAGAAGGGCGGACAACGCCCTTTTCCGGCCCCCATGAATGGGTCCAGGGGCGAGGGACTTGGGGAAGTCCCCGCCCCCTATTCGACGGACCCGAGTCGCAGGCGCGCGCGGGTGTCGGCGCGCGCCTGCGATGCACGGGGTAGTTCAACACCTCACTACCCCGTGCAGGAGACGAGGCCGGGACAGACCCGGCCAACACTAGTGTGGGGCTGCGGAAGAATTTGGATTCCCGCGGCCCCGCGCGCACGTGCGAGGAGACACCGTGTGGTTTTTAGTCGGTAGGTCACCCACTCTGGGTGGAGTCCGACACGCCCCGTCGCCTCCCCGGGCGGCGGATGTCCATGAGGATTTTCCACACGAAACCAAAAAAAAAAAAAAAAGGTACTAACAGTGTACTGTTTATTGTTGGTTTATTTTCACCAGATTTTGACATCATAAAAATGTTGTTTCATTCATTACGTTACTGTTATCCAAGATAGCTATATTTTTTTGTTACAGGTGCCTAAGCAGGTAGGTACTTTTTCAATTCACATAAGTAGTTTTTGGTTGTTGTTGTAGCACAATTATGCCACGTAAAAAGAAAGAAGAGATATGGAAACATTTCATCATCACTACACATAATAAATCTTCACAATGCAAATATTGTGAAAAATTATACAAAGTGGCAAATGTTAACAAAATGGAAACCCATCTTCAAAAGTGTTTTAAGTGTCCTGCTGTTGTTAAAAACCAATTACGAAATTCTAATTGTACTACTACCGCACAAGGACAAAAGTATTGTCGTGAAAATTCTATAAACATAGGAGTTACAAACTCACCATTACAACCTATGGAAACTGCATCATTATCATCTGCTCAAACTACACAATGCTATGAGTTTTCAGAAGAAAAGAAAAGATATCTTGATCAGTTATTATCAAAGGCTTTTTTCTTTGCTGGTGTTCCCGTATCTATGGTAGAGCACCCTTTGTGGATAAAATTCTTTGAGGAATTGCAACCACTTTATAAACTACCATCAAGAAAAGCAATTTCCACAACTCATTTGGAAGCTATTTATAATCAGATGGAATTAGAAATAACTGAGGACCTAAGATCTGCATCTAATCTGCATCTACAATGTGACGGCTGGAACAGTCATCGAGTGGAAGGCATCTTAAATTTTATCATTGCTAAACCAGAACCTATTTTCGTGAAAAGCTTAAATACTATGACGAATCGACACACCAGCCAATATCTTAGTCAGGAAATCCTCAGTGTCATAGATAATTATGGTGCATACAAGTTTGCAACCTTAATAGGTGATAATGCAAATAATATCCAGAAAGCATTTCAGTTGGTATGCAAAGCGCATCCTCATATTGTACCACTAAGATGTGTCGCACATACATTAAATTTATTGTGTGAAGACTGCTTGAAACCTGAGGCTATAAAAGCATTCGTTAAGATTTTCGTAGATACTATAAAAACCATGAAAAGAAATCAAGTTTTAAATGCTTTACTGGCACAAATTATTCAAGAAAAAGGCTCCGGGCAAACCTTGAATCTGCCTATAAAAACACGTTGGGGAAGTTATTGCAATGCGTTAAAAAGCGTACAGCGCACCAAAGTTGCTTTACAAACATTGGCAGTTCATGGAGATGCTCAAATGGCAAGTGAAGTCAAAGCTCATTTATTAGACAAAACCTTTTGGTTAATGATAGATAACTGCATACAACTGTTAGAACCAATTTCTGAAAAAATATCTAAATTAGAAGGTAACAACATTAATATCTACGAAGTGTACATGTCTTTCAAAGACATACAATCTGCATTAAATATTGTCATCCCAGATTTGCTAATATTAAACAATAAGGCCAAAGAACAAATCTTAAGCAGCCTGAACATGAGAATGAACAATTGCCTAAGACCTATACATTTTGCGGCTTATATGTTGGATCCAAGATCACAATGTGTAGAATTGGATGAGGCTCAAGAAATTGAAAGCCTGCAGTTCTTGGATGACATGGGCAGAATTTTAAGTATAGATATAATGGCCGATTTGGCAAATTACAGGGCTAGGGAAGGTTTTTGGGGAAAATCATTTATATGGAGAAATGTAACGGATATGGATCCCGTGGTTTGGTAGAAAGGGATCTGTGGATCGAGGCCTCTCAGTAAAATTGCAGTTCGTTTATTGACTGCTCCATGTACCTCGGTAGCAACAGATAGATCATTGAGTATTCTAGGTCAAGTGCATAAGGCTAAGCGGAACCGACTAACTACAGAAGGGGCAGCAAAAATGTCGTACGTGTCCTACAACAGCAATCTTTTAAAAAAATATGAATACGAAACCGAAGATGAAGATATAGATAGTCCTATGATTAGCTCTGAGAACGAACCTTCTAGTTCACAAGGAACTTCACAGAATTTCGATTTTTTTGATGTTAACAAAATCCATAATGAATACGATTCAGATAGTGATTAGTCTTTATCAGTTATCCTTGTCACAATATTAATCATCGTTAATATTTTTTTAAAACCATAATTAGATACATATATTGCTTTCACAATATTGATTTAATAAACAGATTACATCATATTTTTTTCTACTTATTTTTTTATTTCAAACCAATAATATAGTCAACGTTCGAGAATAATGTTACTTATATTGTATTCTTTAACAATAATGCACAAGCACAGAAAATATAATAACATAATTAATATTATTATGTTATTCTGTTTTACTTTTTTTTTAAGTGTTCGCATTAGTCTAATATCAATTGTTTACTAACAATTGCTGTGTATAGTTATAACTGGGCTTCAGATTTGTGTATTGCATACTGCTAAATTTTATGTTAAGTATGAATTAATCTGTAACCTGTTACTGTACCTATTCAATAAAATAAAATACCTAAAACAAACAATGTGTTTACAAAGGCGAGCTTAACTCAAATTCAAGTTAAAGATTTCTATCAGCAAACCTTTGAGTGATATCTTTTTGAGTGATTGTGCTATCCTTAATTTATTATAGATCGTATTGACGTGGTAGAACTCCACTGCTGAGTTCTGAGCATTGCAAAATAGGTAATCTGCCGTTACATCATTTGAGCGCAACGAATGATTTGAAGGAGACCTAATGCAACCAGTGAAATTACTGGGTTTAATAAGTGGTGGGGCTTGCTGGGGATTCCATTGGAGTCGTCAGCTACGCCAGAATTACTCATGGTATCTATGGAATTCGGTGGAATTGTTCATCAACACATAACAATAAAAGTAAGCCAATTTAATATTACATTTACTAAAAACTAAAAAAGTAAAGGTTAGGTTAGAACTGCGACCACAATGCACGAGCCAAGCGAGCGAAGCGAGCGTGCCTCGGCAGCGCCTGGCGAGTGCCGGAGCCGAATTCTACCCATTATACTTGGTTGGTCAATTTATTTGGATTAGACAATCATACGATAGCAACCGATTCACACGAGATTTTAAGACGCCCAGATTATACCTATCGGGGAAGACCCACTCGGGAAGTACATTCCATATCAGTGGTACGCATGATACAAGTGGACTTAAAGCTTTCGTTTGGGTTTTGGTGATCATTTACTATTTTTGGCAATATAACGTGATTTTTTGCCGTTACATTTTACTAGATCTGGTAGGTTAGTTAAACATAAGCCAAAATATATTTACCCAGCATTTGGGTATTTACCCGGATAAATATCCGGTCAATATTTACCCAAATGGGAAATATAACTGGATATTTTCCAGCTGGGTAATTACTCGACGCCCATGTGTAACCCGGCACGCGGGAGAGGGTAGTAACCTTTCCGGCTGTAAATCGATCCATAGTCTCGATCGAGAGCTACAGTGCGCCGGAAATCGCGCAAAGAAAAAAGAGAAGAGTACTTATCCACATCTCCCGAATACTCCCGATTCGAAGTCAAAGTTAGTCGCCCGCAATGTATTTCCTCGGGGCTAGAGGTGACTTGACGATTTTTCGCACTATAACATAGCGTTTCTTAGCCACCGTCATGACAATCGGGACGACAAAATTAATTATTTAGCTGTGGCTGGAAGTAGATAGGTACTAGTTTGGTACTGGTTGAAGCTTTTATGGCCAAGGTTGTATATTAAAGGCCAGAGCCAGAGGTGAACTAGAAAGGCTAGAAAATGAACAGCTGCTAGCCAAAGACGAAGAATTTTGGCAGGCTAAGTGCGGTTTTCAGTTGTTACAAGGCCGACACCATACCCTGCTACCTCAGGCGGCAAACGATCCATGAAGATTTTCAGTACTATAAAAAAGGAGGTAGCACAGACTAATTTTACATAGTCTGTGGATTTTATTTTTTAAATAAATTTGAAATTTTAGTGTTCGAGAACATGTACGAGTGTACATGGAAATTGAAAATCACCACTGGTCCCGCGCCCACTACCGGCGAAACCGCGTTGGTTTGGCCGGACCTTTAAATTGACTTTGACACTTGACAGTTTGAGACAGCAGGAGGATGACAGACAGCAAAATAAAATAAATAATTTCTACTTTTTTCAATAATTTCACGCTTTTATGATGGATTGTTTCAAGCAGAAAATAAAAAGTATACTGCACAGCACACAGTTCTGTGGACTCTGTCTGGATAGCGAAGGCGATGTATGCACTATTGATCAAGAAATAGAGATTATTGTCAATCAAGAATCTTGCACTAAATCTTTAAGAGCTATCAGTGATCTAGTGTTCAGAGAGGTGTGTTTAATCATGATTACTGGTAATTCTAGTCGTTCCCCAAGAATACAATATAACATATAAACATACCATACCATCACGCCTGTACTCCCCGAAGGGTTAGGCAGAGGCGTACCTACTAATGTACACCCACAGTTCGCCGGTAGGTTTAGGTCCCATGTAATAAGGGCAGAGTCTATTGCCATTAACCGGGCACAAATCCAAACTCAGAACTGCTACTAAGAATTGCATAGAAAAAAAAAACATTTATAAACTACTTACTGTAAATTATTTATGTATGTGAAATTATCTGTTACCTTTTCACACCTAAACCGTTAACACATTCAGTGCCACCGACTCGCCCTGCGAGTTCACGTAAATTTTATTCCTGTCATAGTGGCATTGAATGTGTTAAACAGATTATGAAAAAATTTTGTAACAATTTACCTAGATAGCATGCATAGAAAGAACATAGGCTGCCTTTTGTCTCCAAAAGTCCTTTGGCATGCAAGCGATACTGCAGGAAACAGCTATTTTTATTATAAAGTTAATTCTTTTAAGGAGTGAGAGACAATAAAATGCAATAAAAGTCCTAAAGGGCCTACATTAGTTGTTTAATTACCATATAGGTTTATTAGCTGTACCCCATGGCTTCACCCGATAAAAAATGTCAGATTTTAACACAAAGTTTCACCCCCTTAGGGGTTGAATTTCAAAAAATCCTTTCTTAGTGCTCATATACAGTGCAAAAGGAACCAGCATGCAAACTTACAGGGATCTAGTATCTGTAATTTCAGCTGTGTGTTGGTACATCAGTCAGTGAGTCAGGTTCATCTTTTATATAAATAGAAATATCTACATATATTTGGTTCTTCATACTATAGTAGATTGGCAATATAATTATAAATAACCAAGGCAGGTGCTGCAGTTTTTACGGGATACTTGTGAATAATTGTTCATTTATCAATGCACTAGTAAGATAAAACAAGATATTAAAGACATCAGTAACTGAAATTCTTGTCTAAGGCCTCACTATGTTGATATCCATTATACTATTAGTTTCCTATGTATTGGTGTTTATATCTATTGGTTGGCTTCTAGTTAGGGTCTGAAAGCCACATTGTTGGCCTGTATTGTTATCAATTTACCCATCAAGTAAAAAAAATGCTGACACAGAAAAACTACTGTTCTTGTGCATGGAACCCTCATGTGATTTACTGAATGAAGAAATGTATTTTATTTTCAGACTGAAAGCATTTTAGCAAGTTCACAAATATGCAACTCTTGTACAGAAAAACTGGTGCAGTCATACATCTTCATAGAAAATGTTATAGAAACATCTAGAATTATCAGGGGCTATGTCAATGACTTATTTTGCAAAGCCAATGATATATTTAGCCATCTGATGGATCCCAATATGGAAAGCTCAAATGTTGTTATTGTATTAGAAAATATTGTGGACAGTTGTTTTTCTAATCAAAACAAGGCTGAAAAAGTAGGGGAATCAAATAATGAAGGTACCAAAAAATCTGTAGCACCAGAAAGGCAAAATTCCAAATTCAAATGTGTCAAATGTAATACCACACTACCCTCATTATCAGAATTAAAGTTACACAAAATTGGATGTAAGAGACTTAACTCATTAGAAAGTAAAGAATCTTTTGAAACCTCCAACAAAAAACAGAATTTAAATGCACAAAAGGATCATTCTTTAATAAACTGTAGGTTTTGTCAAGAAATAATCCATGAAAGTGAATCATTAGAACATATGAACACATATCATAAAGATTCTTTACACAAATGTCTCAAATGCAGCAAAATATTTTATTCCCTAAATGGATTGCAAAGTCATAAAAAGATCTGTCACTTGGAAGAAAAGCCACATTGTGTGAAATGTTTGAAACAATTGACTGAAGAAGAACCGAGTTCTCATATGTGCTGGGATGATTGTCCCGAATGTTCTAAAGACCCTTGTATACATCATAAGTACCTAATATTCTTCAATGAACAGAAATTGGACAATGCTTTTAAAGCAAAATGTCTAGATTGTGACTTTGTTTGTGGACAAAAATTGAAATTAATAACACATGTAAATCGGAAACACTTGGATTATCATCCATATACTTGTGATGTATGTGCACGGCAGTTTTTTTCTAAAGCTAATCTCAAGGGTCATATTTTAAGTTGTCACTGTGACTCTAAGTTCCGCAATATTAATTTTTATGAGAGTCATGTGAAATCTTGTGAGGATACTATAAGGAGGTTTGCATGTGAAGATTGTCCAGCCTCCTTTGATTCTTCTGATAGTCTGTTGAATCATGTGAAACTTAGACACAGTAAGGACATATTTCCATGTGGTCTTTGTAACAGTAAGTTTCTGGAAGACTCCAAAAGGTTGGAGCATATTTTCAAAGTACACAATCACCAGAAAATGAAGAGTGAAATGGTTCATGTAGAATGTGCAATATGCCAAGAAAATTTCAACACTAAGAAAGAATTAGTACAACATATGAAATTCCATGACTCAAATTATCCATGCAAGATTTGCAACATAAGATTTGACACTTTAAGACAATTTAAAGCTCATAATCGCAAACATAAGAGACCTTTTGCGACATGCCATGTTTGCGGTGAAGAGATGAGAGAAATATTGCTAAAAAGACATCTAACTACCCACACAGATTCCATAGTAACATGTGAAACTTGTGGCAAATCTTTTCGGAATATCCAACTGTTAAAATACCATGAAAAAGTGCACCTAGAAAGTGTCCCATGCCCTAAATGCAATAAAATGATAAACCCTGCCAAATTGCGAAGACACTGGAAAGGGCATCTAATTGCAGAGAACCCAGTTCAAAGGAGAGCTAGAAAAAAGCTGCCTCACTTGAAATGTGATCAATGTAACTACAAAACGTATAATAACTTATTACTAGAATGTCATATCAATCGGCATCACATTAAAGTAAAGCCATACGTTTGCCACATATGTAGCAAGGCTTTTATAGGAAAACATTTGCTGAAGAATCACATAGAAAGACACAATGTGAAAACTATCGCGTGTATGGTGTGTCTGAAAACTTTCGCTAACCCTGCATGTCTGAAAATGCATCTACGTCTACACACTGGCGAGAAACCTTTTACTTGTGAAATATGCGGCGAGAGATTCCGCTCTTCCAGTATTATGAATGTGCATAAGCTTAAAAAGCATTCAGAGAAGAATAAAATGTGTCCATTGTGCGCAAATAAGTTCCATACTGTGAGGGATTTGAGGAGGCATGTTATAAAAGTGCATTGGAAGCAGAAAAATAAGCCATTTGATCCTAGAGAGTTGAAAGGCTTGGATAAAGAGCATTACCACTTATTCCATGATGGCAGGAGGGTAAAGGTTGACGATGAAGAAGTGGACATTTATATGCCTTGCTTGTCATCAAACTAGTCTCGTGCAATTAGGTGAAATACCTACATTTCTTTACTAGTGTTTGGGTACATTCAAATAATTGTAAATAATTTTATAGATCTTATCAAAATATAAATAATATTGATTTTCTAGGGTGAAATATCGATTCACTGGATCGGTAATTTGTGTTTAGTAAAAAGTATTAAGGTTTTTCTTAATTAAAAAATGTTTAAATGTTCTCGAATCTGCCAAATCCAACCGTTTTTCCAATTTGTCGACATAATCTGCCCAACTTTAAAATTTATATATTAATAATAATAAAGCCTTGTAACTTTTACAGTATCTACTTACATAAATATATACCCAACATAGTTTATATTACATTACTATAATATAATATCTATACCTATTCTATATCTAGCTCAAGTACTATATACATTAATGTATAAATTTATATACCTATACTACAGATTATACATCGATTATATATCTTACTAGCTTTACCTCGCGTTTTCACGCGCTAAAAAATGACGAGGCTTTCATATAAACCCCCCTTTTCACCACCTTAGAGGTTAAATTTCCGAACATCCTTTCTTATCGGATGCCTAAGTCATACAAAGAACACAGTCTCCAAGTTTCAGGTCTCTACAATCAGAGGTTTAGGCTGTGCGTTGATCCATCAGTCAGTCATTCAGGACAAAGCATTTTTTATGTATAGATTAAAGTTTAGTAAGCTTCATAATAAAAAAAATATATAAATATAATTATATTTTTATTACATAACGTAATATCTTAATTAATCTAATACAATAATAATATTTTAGCTGCTGTATCTATACAGTATTTATTGCTAATGTTTATATTTAGAATAATGCTCTATTATGATAGATAAGACATTTTGGAATTGAGCATTGACTGAAAAACTTTGATTGTATTAACAATTGTATAATACTACAGTGATCCCGAAATAACATCGCGCGTTTGAATGAAGTGGTTTTGCCATGATAAATCTTTACTAATATTATAAATGTGAAAGTTTGTGAGTATGGATGTTTGTTACGCTTTCACGCCATAACGGCTGAACGGATCTGGATAAAATTTGGCACACAGATAAACACAGACAAAGGTGCTGGCAGAAGCTAGTTTTGATATAAAAACTGTATAACGGTTATTACGTTTCGGATTCGTGAAAATATTGTCCTTACTGATTCGATATTTTTGCATAAGAACACTTAATTAAGTTATTTGACCTGTCCGGTTGTTTGCAATGACTAACTTCAGATGCGCTTTGTTATTATGGGAGTACTGTACCCCGTTCCTAAAGGTGGTAGCGTGATGTTGGCTTATAGCCTTCTTCAAGATTTTTTTATTTATACAATTATTATCCCGTTTTTTAATTTATTCGGTGATTAGTGGCTGCTCAAACAATCTGCTAAAGTAATATACTTTCACCCTTATTATCAAGCACGTACAGTCGAAAATTAATCAACTGTCAATGTATAGTTATCAGGCTGCACGGTAGTGCCCCCGCCAAGTCGAGTAAAACACTACCATTTTCTAGTAATATGGTTGATTAATAAAATTTTTGGACTTTTAGTTTTTTTAACCAATTTGATAAAACTAATAAAAAGAATTACTGTTTATACCAAATATTTAGGGCTGCATTTGTATTAAACACATAGGTTCAATTCCAAAACCATCTATAGTCCAACTTACTCACGTATTGCGAAAATCAACAGTTCTTTGAGAAAATACCCAAATAGGTATAAATCTTAATTTATTATAGTAATATATTATATGTTAGAAAAAATTGTAAATAGTACCTCCAACCTCAATAATAGCGACGCCGCGTGAAATATTGCATTTTTTATAAATAGTGTTAGCCGAAAAGGGATTTTAGACTTTTCAATAACACTGCTCTACCTGAGATTCGAATCTAGGACCTCTCTAGCGTAGCAGTCGCGTTTATCATTACTAGACGCAGTTCCAATGAGACAGTTTGAAGAAAATTGCTGTTCAATTTTCATAATAAATATTATGTCAGTCTAAAGCAAAAAATATAAATACCATACCAATAATGTCCAAATAAATGCATGCGGAATTAATAAAGGAAATTAGATTTTAATACTATCAAATTGTTTCATTTATTAGCTTTCTTTTTAGATTTTAAGCAATGACTGTGGCAAAGTTGTATTTTTTATTGTCTCCCTTTTCAACTAACAATTTTAAGAAAACATTATAATTATATTTTGCTAATAAAATTGGCTATGTCGATTGGGTAGCAGGAAGCAGGCTGGCAATTACCTTATCCTGTAATATTCATTACTATAAAGGCAACACTAAATTGTGAAAATCATCATGATTATAAATCTCATTGATTGGTTAATTAATTATTAACTAGTTAATAACTTTCGTGTACTTATTACATTTCAGTCACAAACAAATTTCAAATCACGACATCTGAAAAAAATCTCCGTACCATTTTAATATTAACTTGGCTAGTTCATTAAAAATGAAACATCGTTAAATAATACTATGATCTCTATACGTGTGTTCTTTAAGTCCATATTTAGTTGCAAAGGTAGATTTACAGATTCTACAGCAAAATCTACCACCGTGGTAAACTTTCATGTGCTCCCGCGCTTTGAAGGCTGAATAGAAAGCTTGCCCACACACTTGACAGCAAAAAGGTTTAACACCGATATGTTTTCGTACATGTATCACTAATCGTTTCCTACTCCGAAGAGTTTTATTGCAAAATTCACATTTTTCTCTGGAAGGCATACTGTGTACTTTTTTATGGTGTTTCAAATTATTTTCTGTGTAAAACTGTCGTTCGCACATATCACAACTATAGGGTTTTATTTGTAAATGTATTTTATTAACGTGGAGAGAGAGTTTATTATCGTTTGAGCACTCTTGCTCGCAAAAACTGCATGTTTGAGCGTGCTTTTTATTTAGAAGCTTCAATTTGACCGCGTGCCTTTGAATATGATTGTCGTAATGTGCTTGGGAAGCGTAAATCTTATTGCAGAGTTGACAAAGCTTCTGCCTATGACTGTCCTCATGGTTTTTGAACTTATCCACGTTCGTAAAATTCCTACCACACACATTGCAAGACATAAAATAGTTATTATTCAATAGATGCGTAATTTTCGTGTGTTCATACAAAAGGAATTTTGATTGGAACTTGATATTACAGATGTTGCATTGAATTTTTCTATTAACATGTTTTGATACATGTCGCTTTAGGAAATAATCTGATATGAAATGCTTGCTGCATATTGGGCAAGTGAATTTAACCCAAACTTTCTTTGACTTTTTTTTCTTGTTAAATGTGAGAAATTCACTGCATACATCTGAGTACTTTGCGTTTTGTAATCCATTAACTAGCTTCTTATTAATATATGTTCTTGTTACATTTTTGGCTGGATTATGTAGTAGTTCCATTGGAGGAAGTGTAGTTACTTCAGAATTTTGTAGTGCAGTTTTCTCTTCTGTTTCACTATCACTTTCAGATTTCATTCTAAATTCATCTTCTAGAACTTCTACTTTGAGTTTGCTCTCATCGATTAAATCCTCATCATCAAGGAGTAGATTTTCATCGAAATCTTCTGGAGGGGCCATGATGGTTCGCGGTGAGACTTGGACGAACACGTTAGCATTCGGTTCAATATTATTAAGGCTATTTAACATAAGACTGACACACAAATCTAAGCGTTCCCTAGTAAAATTAAATTGGTGTATAAATATGTATGAGGTTATTGCATGGTTAAGGCACTTTTCGCATATTTTTGTCCCAATGAAGTCATGTAAGTAGTTCATCTGCAACAAAAATATTAACATTATAGTAAAAAAAAAAGTATAAAAAGCTGGGGTTTTTGGGATGTATCGCATTATGGGCCAGAGCTATCATGGTCCCGTTTGTAAGAAAGAGATAGTGCTATTCATGTTAATACCGCCGTCTCTTTCTTTCGTGAGAACGATAACCGTTCAAACACTTCATCATTCGGTTCTAGGAAGTGGGTAAGAAACAAACCCATTTTTGGGGCAAAAATAGACGAATTGTATATGTGTAAAGTATTTATTTGTGTGTATTTTTCAAACGAATTACGAGGTTACTCGTACTGTACAAATATCTGTGCGTCGCTGAAGTTTTACAGTGGTATTTTTTATATAAAAACTCGGTGTCAAGACATTACAAATTTCGATATTTTTGCAAACTATTTTGCTCTTATGAAACATATAGATTTCTGACACTTACGCGAATGTTAGACATTGAAATAAAACAATTTTATTATTTAATTCCTTTACAGCAGCCATGGTCACGGGCATAGAACGCGATAAAATCCGTAATAAATAGTTTTATTTCAACATACAGAACGTGTCAGGAAGACACTGTCCGACCCGTGAAGGTATTGTTAGGTATCGAGATCCGATTCTATTTATATAATTATTTTTACTTAATAAGTAAAAAAATCCTTGTAGAATACTTAGTTAAAATACTACGATTACATATTCGAATAAATAGCGCTTAAATAATATAGATTACTAGCTTCTGCCCGCAACGTTGTCTGCGTGGACTTCAAAAATAGGTCCGTCTTGGATAAAAAGTATGTGTTATTCCAGACTATATATATCTATTTATGTGACAAATTTTATCCATATCCGTTCAGCCGTTCTGGCGTGAAAGAATAACAAACATCCATACATCCACACATGTATACTCAGAAACTTTCAAGTATATAATATTAGTAAGGATAATGAGTATTTATCGTAATTCGTTTTTGCTGTTTACGAAAGTGCATCAATTATTTCCAAAAATTCGGTAATTTTGGCACGACAATCGTGAATTTTAATATTTTTTCTTACAATATTTGGTGATGCGAATTCGTAAAATGCAATAATAATACTGAACTTATTTAATACTCTTAGTATTATTAAACACTAATTTACTTATGAAAAGCCTTCGACACATTCCTGAATGGCCGTTTAATTTTTCTGTTTGCTTTCCCATCAGGATTGGAGCCTAGATTAAATTGTATATTTGTCATGGTATATGGCAAGGGTGTTACATTTACAGGTAAACTCTGCGCAATATTCGGGATATAAGGATTTTCTTCAAAATCCATTTGCTCATCATTCTTCACTGCCTGAGTATTTGTAGTATAATCAGTGTCCATTTCTACATCCATACTCTGTGTATTTATATCTTTTATCTCTGCCATTTTTTCAATATCTTCATTATTGATTATTTTGAAGTCCATTGTAGGTGTTCTTACTTGATTTTTAAAAGATTCAGTCTCATTAGTAGTTGGTCCAATTTCTTTGTCAACATCTAATATATCTTTATCAAGTATTTTTTCAGTTTCTTGTTCTAGAGTTGTATCAAAGAAGGATTTGTTATTCCCAAAGCTGACCTTGCAGTTTCCATTTTCGATGTATTTCTTAGACTCACAGCAGTAACACGAAACTCTGTTTGTATTGTTATTGGTTAGACAAACATTGCATTTCCAAATATTAACATTTGTCAATTTTGCTGTGAAATTGTTATTTTTATTATTATTTTCAGTCTTATTTGTAATGTTATTATTAGTAGAAAAATTGTCATGAATAATGTTCTTGTATTGGTTGTTGTCAGTAATGTCAGCAGATTTTATCATAGGCTTTTGACAGCATTCACATTTATCCAAATGTTTGAATACCCAGCATAAATTGCAATTATCTTTGTTTATCTTGATCTGATCTTTATCCTTAGTCACATGTCTATTTACTTCTTTCAGATCCAATTTTTCAGGAGTTTTACTGAATACCCACTCCGTATGATTTTTTTCTTGAATTCCTTTGGAATTAATTACATCTGGGAGCTGGTTGGTTGGTTTAACATCATGAATTTCTTGGTGTTCGGTTTTACTGCCCACATTGGAAAAATTGAATATGTATCCTGCGTGAACATCTAGTCTAGTGTTAGTATTAGCTTCATTTAATATTATAGGATTAGAAAAAGAAAATGTGTTGAGCTTTTGCTTTTCAAAATGCGGCTCAATCAATGGAATAAAATTATTTGGCCTTTTATCTTGCACATAACAATTTTCTGGAACATTGTTGTGAGAAACAGGATCCATTGGTTCCTTGTTTATATTTTTTTCTTTTACAGGCATGCCAATATAGTTAGCTGCTAGATCAACATTTTCATTCACATCCATTGATTTTACATCAATAATTTCATTTTTATTTTCTAGTTTAGATTTTCCTGATACAATCTGGTCAACATTTTTAAATCCTCCAACTGTATATTCAATGAAATCAGCCGAACTATTGTCATCAGTTGGCATTATTTTTGGATCAAAATCATTTACAGGAGCTGCATAACTAACATCTCTTGTATCAGAATTTCCAGCCACATCCAATCTATCTTTATCATCTGTTATTTCCTCAATTAGATGACTATCATCATTAAAATCATCTGGCCCTTTGTCCATTATTTCAACAATTTTAGGACTTTCATTATCTTTAATAATACTGATAGTTTCAATATCAGTTTGCGGTTCACAGAACACATAGTAATAAAAGTCATCAGACTTAAATTTATTTTTTGAAACCACACTTGGTAATGATAGGACATATTGTCCTTTTCTTATATTTGGAACATTCTTGATATTCTCGAGTTTTCTTTTTCTCTTAGTAATAGTCATTATATTGGCCTTATGAGGAACATGTAACTCTTGATATTTGTATAATTTTTGCTAGAAAAGGAATCACTTCTTACAGATGGATAATTTCACTACAATTACCTAAGATTAACTTTTTATCAATTCTATTTAAGTTTCAATTTCAAAGAATCCAGGTAACATGCTAGTGAGAATATTTTAATCTTTCATCACTTTGGATTTTTTGGCCAATATGGGCCTATATGAAATCTGAAATAACTCATAATACAGACTGCTAAGTACAGACACTTCTTCCTGCACTGACCTTGTTTGAATTTGCAAAGTTAGGTATTTAGTGCTTATTATGATCTGGCGAGGTACACTAGCCAAGTTGTATAACTTATGACTATGTTAGCTTAAGAAAAAAAAAGTAATACTTACATCTGGTAATGTTGAAGCAAGCACTCTATACAGTGATGTATCTCCCACCAATTCCGGATACCCCCCATGGATGCACACCATTTTATCTAGCTCAACCAAATCATTACGTTTGTTGAGGCAAATCATACATAATCTGTCTGTTTTCTTCTCAATTAGATGAGTCATCATAGTTTTGAACTTATGTTTTTCGATATGCTCTAAATGCTGAACATAATTCTCAGTGACATTGCCACACTCTTTACATTTGAAGGTCTTATCTGCTTCTAAGCCCGATTTTTTACCAAGGACATGAACTCGGTTGTGGTGCTTTTTCAGCTGGACATGTTTCACAAATGATTTGCCACATAACCGACAGTGGTACCACATGGATTTTGGGTGTAATTTCTCATGGTTTAGTAATGATTCTATGTTGGGAAGGACTTGCCAACACTTTTTACATTCTAATTCATTCCAATCTGGCTCTCTTGTTAATGATTCGGCTTGTATATTGATAATGTTTCTTATTGGTTCTGCATAATCAATTACTTTTTGGTGTTCTGCATACAAGATATTGTAATTTGGGTTTAACTTCTGCCTGCCTCGCTTCTTTGGTCTATCTATAGGGTCTAGCTTTTCTAGTTTCTCATGCATGTCATCTAAACAGTTAAGTAATGCTCTTTCAGCTTGCTCACACTGCTGTGTAAAGAGATATGCACTGATAGCCTTGTCCAGACACTTCTGACATATTTTCTCTGGAAAGTTTTGGTCTTGATTGGCCTGAAACATATACAATAAGGTTAAAGTAAGTTGATCATCAATAATTATTTGTTTTATAATTTTAGGATAAAAATTCTTACATACAAATGTGCATTATGAATGATATCACTATAATTCCATATCTCAAATTGAATATAAACAATATAACTATAGAGATAATTGATATAATAAAGGTCATCTGGTAGAAAATGCCTAAGGCATTAAGACTGCCTTTGTACATTTCTGTAGATAACATAACATCACACCTGTATTCCCCAAAGGGTTAGGCAGAGGCGCCAGTATGTTTTGGTCCCAGGTAATAGGGGGTGAGCCTATTGCCATTAACTGGGCACAAATCCAGACTCCGAGCTGCTACTGAGAATTTCATAGAAAAACCCAATAACACTGCTCGACCTGGGGATCGAACCCAGGACCTCAAGCGTAGCAGTCGCGCTTCGGACCACTAGACTAATGAGGCACTTCTGTACATAAAGAAAAATAAATATATTTTATTTATTGATCTTTAAACATATCAAAATGTATTTATATGATAATAAGTATGACATACAACTGTACCACTTTAGTTATGAATTGAATGATTATAGGGTCAACAAGATACAACATACCTTGTAGGGATAGAAACAAGCTATCATCTGTCTAATTGTTACTTTATACAGTGTACCGGTGCCAGCAATCTGCATCACCTGGTCCAATTCAGATAGCCCAGGCACTATTTTCAAACAATAACGACACACTTCAGATTTCAGTTTCCCATTGAGCAGATATTCCAAAGCAACTTTAGTAGTCAGTGGTGTACCAAGCTCGATAGCTTTTTCTGCCGGCTTTAAGATCTTTTTTACATTATTTCCAGTTGATGACGTTCTTAATAAGTTCTTGAATGATTTTGAATACGTTTTCTTAATGCATAATTCCGGAAAAATATCTTCATCCATTATTTAGGTTAGGTGATACTGATACTTATAATATGAGCTTGTGAGGTATTTTACATAATCTCAACACATTGGTAGGTACTTTAACAGCACTATAACGTATATGAGTGTGTACTATAAGTGAATGAGTGAGTCAAGTAAAAAAGGTTATAAGAAATTAGCTTTTACAAGACAACTCCAAGAAAATACCTACGAAAATGGCGGAAAGAGAAGCAAAGCAGCAGCAGAAGCAGAACTTATGCGTCATCGACGTCTGACGTCTGTCAATAGTGTCAATGATTGGATGTCATGATGTCAAACAAATGTCAGCCAGACGATTTTAATCATAGTTTGAAAGAGATTGTAATTACTTTCGTGCCGCGTTGAGAGTTTTAGTAAGAAATAAAAAAAACTTAAGGCGGATCGTTCACCTGAGTCTGAAATTCGAATTACAAGTGATTTTTCACTGTTTGTATGTCTATAACAAATTCTAGACTTCGAAAGTTTTAAATGGGTACTAGTAATTAAAGATGAAACTTAAACTGTTGCGGTTTTAAAACAGATATCATGGTCAAATTACATTTGGGCAAGATATGATATGCGATTTGGAATTTGATTTGTGGTCTGTGTACATCAAAACGTTAAAATGTGTGTTTTATTAATGGTCATTGATGTTAATTTCTGATTAGTTAATATTAATATCACATTCACATCACACCCCACTACATATTATTATTATTAAAAGCCCGTAGTGTCCCACTGTAGGGCAAAGGCCTCCCCACTCTCCTTCCACTTCTCTCTGTCTATTGCTCTTAAGGACCAGTCTTTTTGAAAAGAGTCCAGCTCATCCCGCCATCTCCGTCTGGGCCTGCCGCGTTGGCGTCTGCTATTAAGTGGAACCCATTGGGTTGTCAGTTTGGCCCATTGTTCGTCTGGCATGCGGCAGATATGACCAGCCCAGTTCCATTTCAGCGTGGCAGCTTTCCGAGTGACGTCTGTTATTTTCGTCTTGGAACGGATGGTTGTATTCCTAACCCGGTCAATAAGTTTTATACCCAGAATACTACATAGTATCACTAAAATCACACGGAAATCACTACAAAAAATTGGTTTATCGTGATTGTGACTAATTCTTCTCGTTAAGGCGGATCGTTCAGCTGAGCCCGCGAAATTCAAATTTCGAGTAGTTTTTCGCAGTTTGTAGGTCTTTAATAAGTTCTGCATTCATGGTAATGGTAATTGCGACATTAACTATACAAAATTCACAATTTTTATCTAAAACCATTGCTTAAAAAACATTATTGTAGCTAAAAGTAGTGTTAAATGTCAATTTTGACCAATTACACCGATTACGCCAAGTTTTTGGCTTGATAAGGATTTATAAGTAAAGGTTTTAGTTCTCAGTTGTGAATGTTGTATAGTTAATGTCGCAATTACAACTACCGTGAATCTAGAACTTGATATAGACCTTCAAACTGCGAAAAATCACTTGAAATTTGAATTTCAAGTGATTTTTCGCGGGCTCAGCTGAACGATCCGCCTTAAATTTATTCAAATTAGTACATAACTATTTTATAGTGATGATTTGATTCTGTTAAAGCATTTGTAACAAAGAGTAATAAAATACTAACACACCTACCGCCATAATAACTTATCTGTGGCCCTCAGTAGCCATGCCAAAATATTACATAAAAATAATACTTATCTGTGGCAATACTGGCAATACCAATTTATCCAAACGTCAAAAATGGTCAAATTTTTCTGATGAATCCTATTTTCTCTTGAGAAATAATCATTCACAAAAAACATATTTCATATTCTTGTGTGGTTTAAATCCTGTGTTAAAAATACTGTTTCCTTGTGCAGTGTCAGACAAAGTGGACTATTATGACCTGTTTTCATTTATGGTGCCAGGCTTAGAGGCATCGATACTTTGCTTACAGTGAGTATAAAAAAGCTGAGCCTTGTGCAAGGCTAGGTCTCGTAACTTAATTATCTGTTTCTTAGGATGATATCATTATTAGTTCTTTGAACTTAATATCTCTGTGATGTAATGTATAAGTTTTATGAGAAAAATTATGCCTTTCAGTTTTGTAAGCTATTTTTAGACGGTAGAATACGCAATTACAGCTGGGTTTGTTTGTGTAGTGTTTATAGTGTGGTTATTTAATTTTGGAACACTCAAAGTATTCTGTTCAACTGAATGGTGAAGTAGTCAAGTTAACTTCCTGTTGTTTTATTTATATATTCTCTGTAAGTAGGTATTTTATTTATTTATTTATATCTTTAGAATTACATTATTGCAGAGTTTTAAATTAAAATATAGGTCAGAACTTTTGAGCCAATTACATTAAAATGTGGTGTTTTTACATCATGTCATAGTATTACTACTATTAACCAGATGTAGTTTATATTATCAATAAAGTAACAGTAATTTTTAAACATCCGTTCTGATATTATCTTAGAAAGATAAAAAATATTTATACATATAAAACCTACAGATTATTGCCAGTGCCTCTAATTTTGAATTTATATATTTTTGGACCTGTCCCTTGTGTATTCTGCCATAAAATAAACTCTAAAAGTCAAGCTAAAAATAGCTATCATTATGATTCCTTGTACAAAGTAGGTACATATATTTATGAAGCTACTACATACACAAACAATTCATTTACATAAACATTGAACCACAGCATAAACATCTGTTGACCATATTATTATGCATAGACATGTTGTGTTTTATGTTGTGTTAGCTATATTGTATATGACCTATTATTAGTCTAATTAATTCACTAAAAAACAATCTCTGTACCCAAAAGCAATACTTAGATATTTCATGCTGAGGTTTCACTTGCATCTCAAAGGACATTTTGTGACAAAAGTAGCCTGTTTCCATTGCCAAGGTCCAATCTATTCATCTAATCTATCAAGTCCATAACAAAATTTCATCAAAATTGGTACAGCAGTTTAGGCATGAAAACATAACAAACAAGAGTTATGGAGTATAAGTATTTTACATAATTATTATTACTATGGATTTCTATTGTGGTTGTCTTGATTTGTTTAAGAGGTTAAATTTATGAGAAATATTAAATTAATGTTTGGTCCAAATAAAACCTCTGAATCTGAACAAAGTCAACCTCTTGTGTTAGAATTTGGAGGGCTTCAATATCTTGCCCTAACTTTGTAACTTTATAAAATAGTTTCCTTTTCAATCTTAATTATTTAGTCTAGGTATCAATTTTGCTTGCCCCAACATTATGAAAGTATACAAAAGGCCTAGTCAACGTCAAATAGTTCAAAATGACTAACTAAAAAAATATACTTATGTAAAAAAGGGATGTTTCAAAATTAACTACATATATGTATAAATGGTACGTACTTAATGCACTGTCTATTTGTCCCAAATTTGATTCTGAATCTACAATGCTTCCAATTAAGGAATGTATTTAAATTAAATACCAAATATCCTCAACTTTTACTCTTATATTGTCCAAATTGTTTCACAATTTTTATTATCACACCCGTGATCCCTTAAAGGACACACTATGTGTTGTTGACTGATTGACTGTTTGTTATCCCCGAAGATACAGGGCTGGGCTCTGCTTTATATCCAGTAAGGTAGTATTTTTTAAGTCTTATGTAATTGGGGACCAATCTATTGCCATTAACCATCCAAACTCAGCTGTTATGGCAAAGTTAAGAAAAGAATTTCAAACAATTGTGTAATCGTCAAATATATAAATGACTCGTCATTTATAACGAATGCAAAAACAAAAATAATGGCATATAAGACAGAATATTATACATTCAAGGAATAATATTTGTGTGAAATTTCCTTGTACATACATATATTGCAATTATTATTACATTAAAATTAATTGCTTATGACTAAGTGTGATGTTATTGTTACAGCCAGGCAAAAGAGGTCTTATCCTGGACTCATTATTTATGCATTCATTGCCATGCCATAGACAATACAAAACAATTGTTATCTTAATTTATGCAAGTGTCAAGAATTTAGTAAAGGTTATTATACTACCTTGTTAGTCTAGTGGCTGTAAGCGTGACTGCGATGCTAGAGGTTCTTCATTCAATTTCCAGGTCAAGCAGTGTTATTAGGAATTTTCTTTAGCTTGAAGCTTGGATATGTGCCTGGTTAATAGCGATAGGCATGCCCCCCATTACAAGGACCTAAAAATACCGAGAACTGTGAGTTTACAACAAGTAATACAAGTCCGATATTTGGCTTCGCCTTGCCAGGCGACGGAACAGCCATTCCCGGCCGTATTAAAAAAGTTTATTTAAGTTACTAGATTTGCGTATGGCTCTAAAATATAGGCTATAAAGTACCATGTACGTAAAGTATTTCCTGTCGAAGTCGCGGTGTATGCGCGGGCGCATCCTACCGTCCTACTGATAAGTAGACGGCTGTCTATTCCCGGGCGTCCCGGGCGATGGGGTTTCCCCATGTTATAAGTTTATAACTATAGAATTTATTTAAAATAACATTGTTTTGTCAGGGTTTTAAAAATGCCAAAGAGTAGTGCTGTTTATTTGGCAAATATCATTTTCTTGGAGTTCTGAAAATCAGTATGAATCATCTGCTACCTTTGGAGGCAGCAAATAAAAACTGCACATGCTTGCGCACCCTCGCCGTATAGTCTCGGCCATGGGATTCCCGACCTTGGCCACGACCATGACAGGCTGCGGGCCGGTACAAACAATTAACCCTTTAAGGGTGTTAGTTGATATCCTGCGCATGCGCAGTTTAGTTTATCTATCAATATCTGTAAGTTCTGACACACTCATTGACGAAAAACGCACACCCTAAACTGCTGGTTATATTAAAGACTTGAAATTTGGAGAGTGTATTCGTCTTGATGGTTAGAGCTGTACTAAGAAAGGATTTGTTTAAAACTTTTGTATATGCAGGTGTTCCTGAGTGGCGATGACTACTTACCATCAGGTGGCTCGTCTGCTCGTCTGCCGATCTAATCAATAAAAGAAAAAAAGCTGCGAAGTAGCTAATTAAAATGCATAAACAGGGCATAAAAACTAGAGCGATTGATTCTATATAACCAACCTATTTCCAAGTTTAGCGCATCGTCAAATATAATAATTCAGCACTCAAAACTTGAGTCATCCAATCTAAAATATCACAACGATATCATTGAGATCCGACGTATATTCAATAACCAAAAGGTAGTTACTTAACATACATTTATTTCACACGTAACTTCGTAATTGTCGGAGCCGCCAATTAGCATACGCGGGTCACTGTTTGGCCTTAGTAACTAAAAATAATTGTTTGTTGACCGTTAATTTTTGTTTCCGTTTCCAATTTTGGAGAGCCATGACTGTTTTGTCATTCGCTGTGGTCAAAACTCGCTGGTCGATTGCCGCACGGTTAGTTTTTTCTTTACGTACATTATACTCGTAATAGCGATCTTATTATCCGATAAATTAATGTGAGCATACCGTCACAACTGAATTCCCTGAACGGTTACACAGTTTATTTGAAGTGTCACTGCCCCATAAGTCTGGTGGTCGTTAGCGCGACTCCTCAAGTCCTCGGTCTCGGTACGGGTCCAGCAAAGTGTATCGAGTTTTTCTATGAAATTCCTCAGAAATAGCTCAGGGTTAGGATCGTACTTGATTAATGATAATAAGGGTTGCAAGGGACCTAAATATAATTGCGAACTGTTGGTGTATAGCAGTACACCTCTACCTCACCCCTGGGGAATACAGGCGTGATGGTATGTATGATTATGTAATCAGTTCGCTGGTGTGTTATGTGCAACAGGCGGCGAGCCTGGTCAAAATTCAAACTGAGATGCTAAGTACCTACTGAGGATTTCAATATGGGAAAACCCAATCACACAATCGAACAGCTGCACTTGAGAACATTAGACCAATTGTTATTTACGGCTATGTGCCGATTCGTTCAGCAATTTCTTTCTGTCAGTGTCCTGTAATGGCTACTTATATTAAGCTCGGTATCTAATATGCCAAGCCAGATTTTGATGTAATTATCATAGAATAAGCACGAAGCGTTATGTTTCCTCATTTATCGTGCAAACTACTATGGAGACAAACTCCTCGGATGATTTTCCAGGTTATAAACCCGAGAGTCTGCAAGAGTAAATGAGTTACTTTAGACAAGCGTGCTCCATTTATGTTGACAGAATCGTCGCTTAACAACAGGTGAAATAGTGGTCAAATGCAAGCCTACAAAATATAAATCGACTTCAAAAAAACAAACGAAATAATATTATGTCTAGTTATTTAATAGTAAAGGAAAAAAATCAATCGCGGGCAGGATTCGAACCTGCGTCTTCTGGTTTGACATACCAGACGCTCTGACCTCTAAGCCACCGCGAACCCTACCCGCATGATTGAAATTTTGCCTTCACATTCTGAATTTACGTCATAAGGTGACGTTTGGTGACATCTATGAGAGGCAAGTTACCTTACCTCTCAACCGACACGACTTACTTTACAGTTAGTTCAGTGTCGTACGATGCCACCTTACCTTTTAACTATCTTTTTGTGATTTTTTTGCATTTTCCATGCTAAGATTATTAAGTTATTTAATAGTAAAGGAAACGATTGAATTTTTTCCTTTACTATTAAATAACTTAATAATCTAAGCATGGAAAATGCAAAAAAATCACTAAAAGATAATATTATGTCCAGTTCAATCAGTTTCGGAAGTCGGTGTCTTCGATTTGGTAGAATCTTTTATTTTCGCCACCGACTCACAAAATACGTGTTTCATATCTCAGACTTCCAGAGCGCACATTCTTATAATAATGCTGCTAACAGTCTCCGTGAAGTTTTGATCGATAAAAATTTGATGCAATGACCCGATCGTTTCTGATGACTTTTCCTCACTAGAAAGAAAAGTTCAACGATCTATCGTTACTCAGTATCGAGTTTATTTGTATAATTAACATTGTGATAAACAGATCATGCACTTAACGGCTGTCGGTACGCAATTACGGTTAACTTTAGAGACAATAAACTTGAAACGTCTGAGAATAGATGTAGGCCTTACTACTTACTACCAACCTCTTTAAATAATCAATTTATAATACTATAATGTTGCCTCTTTCAAAAACAAAGGACTTTCATACAAAAGGTTTCAACCCCTTAGAGGTTGAATTTCAAAAAATCTTTCTAAGTACACCTCTACCCATCAAGATAAACAAACCCTTAAAATTTCAAGATTTTACGATCAGCGGTTTAGGCTGCGCGTTGTCAGTCAGTAAGCGAGTGAGTCAGTAAGTCAGGACTTTGATTTTTATGGCTGTAGATACCGGGCTTCCTGCCTGGAGAAGCCACTAGAAATCCCCACATCAGCTGCCTTTTTGTCAATGAGCGCTTTTGTTTAGGAGGGTTAAGTATCTCTACCGTTGGTGGTTTTCGATTTAACTCCAAAAAGAGACTTTTTGTAGCAGCTAAATAAAACAGTAACTACAACGATTATCTCTGAGCTCCCCTATTATATTTTTACCTGTGAAATCCCCTGTTTGGTTGTCTGCATTGTAGATGCATTCTGTGTTGTCATATTTGGAAGGATCGGTCGTAAAAATAAATCCTCGGAACGGATAAGGCGAAACTGATTGTTTGATTGATTTCAGTGCAAGTCATTTTCTCCTGTTGGACTGGAATGTGAGTGGATCTGTACTATGTACTATATATTTATAGTAGCGTTTAAGGCGGATCGTTCAGCTGAGCCCCCGAAATTCAAATTTCAAGTGATTTTTCGCAGTTTGTAGGTCTATAACAAGTTCTAGATTCATGGCAGTTGTAATTGCGACATTAACTATAAAAAAATCAAAATTTTTATCAAAAACCATTGCTTAAAAATCATTATTGTAGCTAAAAGTAGTGTAAAATGTCAATTTTGACCAATTACACAGATTGCGCCAAGTTTTTGGCTTGATAAGAATTTATAAGTAAAGGTTTTAGTTCTCAGTTGTGAATGTTGTATAGTTAATGTCGCAATTACAACTGCCATGAATATAGAATTTGTTATACACCTACAAACTGCGAAAAATCACTTGAAATTTGAATTTCGCGGGCTCAGCTGAACGATCCGCCTTAAGTAATGTAATTCTATGTTTATTTATTTATTATTTTTATTTGGGATAACAAATAAAACTACTAACTACTTTACATAAAATGGTTTATGTAAAAATTACTGGTTGAGCTATATTGGTATATAGAGTACAGATCAACCTTACTTTAAAGATGTTTTCATAAAAATAATAAGATATGTAATCTATGTATAATCTGTGTGTCTTTAAATCACGAGTGAATCGGTGTCTTCTAGGCAAGCGCGCTCCATCGTAGATCGCAGTGTAGTTTAACAACTGGCGGTCAAGCGTAAGCTTATCAAGAATAAAAAAAAATGTATAGCTTCTAGTCTTCCATCTCGTATACGTCGTAACAAAAGTTGGTAGATCAGGTTAGATACAATACACCATTTTGGTGCTTCTAAAACCGACGTTAACTTACTTTCAGTTTGATTTACGCTTCTGACCTTAATCACAGGTGCGTTCATTACTTCAATAAGCTTATTTATTGATGACGTTTATAGTGTTTTGTCTAGACTAGACTGCTAACTAGACAGATATTAGGTTTTAGGGGTAGTACGATTTTGCTGCTGAGTGCATGGTGGGTTCAATTGCATTGATGATTTTTCTGTCTGTGGTAACATCATTTTTTCCAGTTTGAGTCGTTTACGGGACGTCACAAGATGGCAATGTGCGAGCGTCAGTGGGTGTGTGAGCCTTGTTAGGTTACAGCCATGTTACTGCTTACTATCAAGCCTGTTTATGGCAAACACGTATAACAATAAAGGTACCATCTATCCCTTTATGATTTCATGGTTCCCGTTTAAGTCGTGTTGTATAGGGGTACTTATCAAGAACTCAATTCGTAGCACAAAAGTTGTGCGTCTCGATTTTACTCCAGAAGTAACGTGTTCGATTTCGTCTTGTCCAGAAAGCTAACACAATGTGTTATTCGAATCGTTTATCGAATAAGAGCGGCTCTCCACATGAGATAGCTCCATCTCTTTTTTACAACCTAAACAAGATCGAGTTGTGGTATGGCGTCTGAAGCTTTCAAATGATTTTTAAAGTTTAACGACCTTTTGGGAGATATTTATGATTTTATCACTAGAATTTAGGGCGTTAATGGCACAATTAGTAGTCAAACATTAGTGAAGCCAATTATTTCCCGCGTAAGTTGATAAAATACCTACGTCAATGGATCTGTTAGGTTTTATTACTGTACTGCTAAATGTCTTTGATTCACAGATATTGCAAAGTTGAGAAAAATTTCCCTACTGCCATAGTTTATGCACTAGGCAAGAAGGTTGGTGATCCATTGTAAATAATCTGATTCAGTATGACTAATTCATGAACGTTTAATCGATGATTTAGTCATTTGGAAAGGATGAATGACTACTCATCACATAGGCCACGATTACAGCTTACTATCAGGCAAGCCGTATACTTGTGTGTCATCATAGAATCTAGAATAAAAAAAACATTGTACTGAAGGAACAGGAAGTACAAAACAAGCTGTGTTCTGTATATTTCTTGAAAATAATACCGTAAAGATAAGATTAATCGTACAGACTAAGACCTTTTTGGTGCCGTCAATAAGTCCAGTAACATTGTCATAATAATTACGAGGGTTGGTACAAAAATATTCTAGACATGTCTGGCAACATCGGCCGACATCGCGACGTCTCTAACGACACGTGTTGCCGGGACATGTCTTTTTATTGATTTTTAAGTACTTCATTGGTCTAGTGGTGTTAAGAGTCCGGCGGACCGAATTTCTCTTACAAACGTAATACCGAAATAAATCGCATTTAAACACAATTGCTAATCAAATGCTGTTATTTTTCTGATTCCGGTACCGTTAATCTAGGTTCCTACTGTACCACATCGTCCAAAATACTTCACTGGAAATAAATGTAAGCGAATGCAATTTTTGATAACTTTACCAAGTTTGGAACGATTTTCCGGTCTTTTATTTCCAGTGAAGTAGTAGTAGACAAAATAGTATCGTAGGAACCTAGATTAACGGTGTCCAAATCCGAATAATAACATAATTTGATAGAATATTATCTGAATTACAATTTATTTCGGTATTACGTTTTTGTTGGCAATTCATGCTACTGCGCTAGATCTAGCTAGGTTTCATTTTCACATTTGGACTTATGCCTGGTTAATGGCAATAGGCTGGTCCGTTATTACAAGGGACGCGGACGTAAACATACTGGCAAACTGTGGGAAATCCTTCACGCAGGTGGACATAATATAAACATTGGCTAGTTTCGTCTGTAGACAGTACTAATCATGTTGGTCGTAAGGTCGTGACCCATTTCCCCCCTAGTTAACCTTAGGGTCGCAACGTCGCAGTGAAAACGTTATTTGTTTCCTTATACCTATGTACTCACATTCCAGTCGTTTATTATGAACTAGCTGTTACCCGCAGTTTCACTCACGTCCCAAATATATTAAGTATCAAGATGAAACATGCACCAGATTTTAAGTTCGGCAATACATCGGTGAAAACTGCATTCAATTCCATGCAGTCGATTTTGCGTGAAGCGCGTGCAAACATACAGACACACAGACAAAAATTCAAAAAATTGTTATTTTGGCTTCTGTTGTTCTATTATAGACCTCTCATATTAGTTTTGTTTTAATATCTATAATGTACAGACATCGGCCTGTTACAATTTTGTTATACCTAGGTAAGTATAGATTTTCGCTTAATTTAATATTGATTGGTCGTAAGAGTTAATAAAACTCTATTGCAGTTTATGAGTGAACAAAAAAATATTTCAGTAATTATGGAAATGATGCCGTTGACTATTTCCCAGTCAGTATTATCATCATCAATCTATTCACTGATCAACTGCTGGGCACGAGTATAACACCGATACTTTTTTTTTTATAACGTTGCCTCTAGCAATTTCTCCTGTATGCGTTTTCAAACACAAATTTTCACATCCGCAAACACCCAGACCCGGAATAACCCGTAGATTATACAAATATTTGTTCCGTGTGAGGATCGAACCCACAACCCGTGGCGTAGAAGCCGATCGCACAGCCGCTAGATACGCCAAACGCTGCCAAAGTAGCTACCTACATTGTGACTATTATGTTATGATTATTATGAACAGTATTACCAGGCTCCCATAACCACGTGCAGTTAAATCTAAACAATCTATGCAGAGGAATTCCGCAACAAATCAACACCTACATGCATCAAATATCTCAGATCCTGATGACCTCATCACCCCTGACTCATACACGAAAATACACCTTATAGTGTAGTCATTAAGGTCGGCCGAAACACCTTGAAAAGATATGACCCCGTTCTTGTAAATTGAATCTTATTCACACGAAGTATGATTGGTTTTAGTTGTGTTTTGAACTTTTGTATTATTTTGTCTGTAATTTGAACTTTATATGAAAAGGTTAAGGTTACTTTTGCATTGAGTGCAAATAATAATTTATTGCTTTGTATTTTTCATCTTTAAAAGTATTGATATCATTTTGTGATTCAATGATATTGGAGGAAGTAACAGTAAACAGTAACATAATTATTATTTCCTTTGTGAGGTATGTAAATACTTGTCTAAGGATCATATTAATTAAAATAGGTAATTAGGTCTTTCATTAATTTAAGCCATTAACTTATTAATCACATCACTAATTAATCAATATTTATGGAGTTTCTTGCCGGCTCTTCTCCATAAGGAAACTCCAACAGTTGCATAGTTCCAAATAACCATGCAAGTACTTAGTCTGTGACATTTCAAAAGTACCTACTTATTTGCAACAATGATCTGATTGAAATAAAATTTGATTTTGTCCTTTTTGTTTCCAGTTGGGTACTAAGCTTTTTAACCTACATCGTTACTAAAAATGTTAATATCCTTATCACTATCACTATCACTACATAGTATAAAACAAAGTCGCTGTCGCTGTCTGTCCGTTTCTATGTATGCTTAAATCTTTAAAACTACGCAACGGATTTTGAAGCGGTTTAATTCAAATAGATAGAGTGATTCAAGAGGAACGTTTTAAGCTATTTAACATTACGCTACGACTCTTAGGAATGGGGTAACGCGGGTGAAACCGCGGGCGGATTGCTAGTTTTTAAATATTCTTTAAACGGTGTGGTAGATTTTTTTCTGCAAAATATTTTCTTTTTTATAAAGGCGTCTCTCGCACTCACACGATAGAAAAAGGCTAACACAGGCCTTTTTCTACGTACAATTAACATGAAAAAAACTTCGAAATAAATATCCGTGGAACACACATTTATATTAGTCTCGAGTGGGAATCGAATCCTCATCACTTGGCGCAATGGTAGTGCATGGTGACCACCTTTATCGCTACACCAAACGTTGATAAAATTATGCTTGTTCGTGGTATATTGTTAGTTTCCTTCTAAAATGGCAAGCAGGAAAACCGCATCATAATTACATAAATATTGGCAACTTGTACTTAGCAGGGCGCAGTGTACACTCAAAGCAAAGCCTGCTCGAGAGGTCAACAGTTCAACACACATTAACATTTCAAAGAGAATTTTCTAGAGTGAAGAAGTCTATCATACGTACATTTTATTTTTAAGCAACTTTATTATTAATTGTAAATCCTTTTTTGGATCCCACGGCATGCGACATCCGGTCCTTTGGAAGGTTTGCGGAGGGGACAGGTCCAACGCGCAGACGCCCCTTGGAGAACTTTGATCTAATATGGGATGCATACGCCAGGGACACTACAATTGCACTATGGCAGTACAGCCATGAAGTATTCCGGGCGGGTACAGGACTATTGCGAAATATGGAAATTAAAACTGGGATTATGGATGTGGGTGTTAGATGGACTGATCATTTCTAATGCCGGAAGGAAACGGCGTCTACCTTGAGCAAAGAATAAACATCCTGGATGGATTGTTGGCCCGTTTTATTACACTGCAGGGCAAAGGCTTACCCACCCTCCTTCCACTTCTCACGGTTTAATGCTTTTTCGTCTCAATTTCTCAAATAGGAATCCAGATCATCCAGCCTTCTCCGTCTGGGCCTCGCGTCATCTAACGTCATTTAACCAACTTTAATAAATAAACTTTTTATGTACCTACCAATGTTCGCCCCTATTTTTTTTTTATTAGGCGTTACATGCTAACTGCTGGGCAAAGGTCTCCATTAAGTCTTTCCAGGTACTCTTTTCCTGCGTATCCAAATTATCCGGCCACCTCTTTCTTGGCCAGCTTTGACGGCGCCTTCCATCTTCAGGCAAAAGTTGATTGGAGGCTCTTGCCCAACATACGGTTGGCATATTATAAAAAAAACACAACATACCATCACTCCTCGAAGGTTTATTCCTTCCTATCTTGTCAGATTTTGCCATATTTTTGTCAAAAAACATGTTTTACTTTAATTTTACCCAATTTTTTATTGGAATTTACACTGTTTTTTGCAACAATTATGTAATGTTGTGCGTAACGGTGAGATTTAGCTCGATCTCCTCCCACCTGAATATCGCACGTACTTGATAGTATTACTTGTCGTTTCGATATTACAATTTATATCCCCCCAGGTAGTCTGAAACACAGACTGCTCACTTTTTTATCAGCCAGCAGTCGTCTGATGAGCGGACGTTGACGTCATCAGGCAAACAGGTTAACAGGCAAAATATATTAGGCCGAAATTAACTCAGACTAAATATCTATCGAATTAGAGTGCATACCTAGTTCATACAGGGATATTTTAGGCATATTGTTTCCGGAACCGTACCGCAACGTGTTATTGCGAATGAGAGAGAGGGATGCTGCTCTACATATTGAATAGCGCTATCTCTCTCACATAACTTAACAATGAGGTATGAACGCCTTAGCACGTTGTGGTACATACGAGTATCTGGTTAACTGTCTGTTACGCTTTCAAGGTAAAACGCAATTAATTTTGGTGGAACTATCTTAAAAACCTTTGCTAGCTATCTATCTGGTTTACATAACATAACATACCATCACGCCCGCATTCTCTGAAGCAGTGATACCTAGTTATATATAGTTAGTTTATATCGACCCCCACGGGTCGACGACAACCTAGAAGGGGTCCATGTTAGCAGGAAAAAATAGGGATCCATGAGATGTAAATGGGTGGTATATTCAATTTGCAAAAATTTAAAATTAGGCAAACAGGGTCTACCCAAAACCAAAAAACATGCGAAGTGGTCCACAAGAATAAAAGTTTGGAGACCTATGCTCTGAAGGGTTAAGCAGAGGTGTACTACTGAACACCAGCAGTTCGCCGGTATGTTTAGGTACCATGTAATGAGCGAGCTTATTGCCATTAACCGGACACAAATCCAAACTACGAGCTGAAAGAGAATTTTATAGAAATACCCATTGAGACCTGGGAATCGAACTCAAGACCTCTTACTTAGCAGTCGCGCTTACGACCACTAAACTAATGAGGCAGTTATCAGGACTTCCTCAGAATATGTGTTTTGTTGATAATGGAGTTCTTTAATAAACATATCGAAAAGCTTCCCCTGTTTTAAAATTAAATTATTCCACTCATCAATTTACGTAGTTGCAATCGTATTTCATACCCTGTCATTATGTTCATTGAATGAATTGATCTACAGTACTTAAATAGTCCCTGTGTTTGTTTTATATCAATATTTGCTTCCGCAGGAGCGGTGCGGCGCGATAATGCGCGCGCGCAGATAATACTCTACGCCCCCGACATTACTCTGACTACCGTAAGTTATTAATATTTTGTGTTGTATTTTGATAACTATTATTTACTTATTGTAATAGATAAGGGCACTATATTGATAAAGATTTCGTAGAAATAATTTGTAGATTCGAAAGCAGTGATTGACATTGACAATTGGAATGCCCAGTCGTAAGTTTCAAGTTCGAATCCAAAGCACGCACCTCTGACTTTTCGGCGGTCATAATTATTTATCACTCGGTTAAACGGTGAAGGAGAAGCGTGAGGAAACCTGCATGCTTTAGGGCCAAAGCACAAGCACACACGCTACTTTTAGCATCGCAGTATCGATGCCGCATCGCGATTTCGCGACATCCTGCGTTCGGACGCGTTATCGGAATTGCGCGCGAAAGATAGACGTGAACCAATACCGCCTTCGGCGCGATTGATATTTTCGCTTTATCCTTAAAGCAAGCAGTGCAGCTTCGTATCCATGATAAGGGTGTAGCTTCGTCAAAAGAATCACTAAGTCTTAAGACGTCGAGAAGGTCACTGTTACTATAATGCATTAAAGAAATGCACAACTTTACGTTGAGGTTCTAAACTGCTGCAGCTAGCTCGTATCGAATCCGTTTACTTACAATAATTTCCTTAAAACCTATTTCATGAGATAATCATACGGTCGGCGAACTGTCGGTATACTTCTGCCTAACTCTTCGGGGAATACAGGCGTACAGCTATGTGTGTAACAGAATAATATATAAAATTGTTAATAATTCCGTGGGAGAGCCATGCTTCGGCACGAATGGGCCGCCTCGACCGGAGTGTTACCACCTCACAGAAAACCGGCGTTAAACAACGCTTACGTTGTGTATCGCCGAGTGAATGAGGTTACCGGAGGCCCAATCCTCTTTTAAAAGGTCGGCAACGCATTTGTGACTCCTCTGATGTTGCGGGTGTCCATTGGCGGCGGTAATCGCTTACCATCAGGTGATCCGTCTGCTCGTTTGCCCTCCTATCCAATAAAAAAATAACTTCTCTTGCGACTTGATTCGTGTTGTTTGTTCCAGGTGTAACAATGGCGTCAGTGTGGAAACGCCTGCAGCGCGTCAACAAGCGCGCTGCCAAGTTTCAGTACACTGCCTCGTACCACCGCGTCGACCTGGAGACCTCGCCCAAATGGTAAGCACAAACATTGCCCTCCAGGAAGCACCGGACATTGCATCTAAGAAACTATCAGCATCATTAACCTGTCCCAGGGCACGGGTCTCCTCTCAAAATTAGGTGTTTAGGCTATAGTCCAGCACGCTGGCCTAGTGCGGGTTGTCAGATTTCATACGCCGTCGAGGAAATCTCTCGGGCATCTAGATTTTCTCATAATGTTTTCCTTCGCCGTATGCGTGTGATAAAATGAATCGAACAAAGGACATGCTACGCGGACTCCAAATAAATTGGGACAACAGCAGGATGATGAGATGATGATGATGCTTCTGAAAAGTCAGATTTGCGTGCCTACGACTTAGCAGTCAAGTTTTTATTCGAAGAGTCTTACTTTTTGGAGTAGCTGACGTAGAACTTTCCATATTTCTCTTGATCCTGTATCTTTAACGCTGTGTGTAAACTGTCCTGCGTGACCCTGTTCCTGCTAATGATCTAATGAAATCTATGGATAATGCTGCAGGTGCAAGGATTATTTAAAACTAGATTGAGACCTAGCTAGATCGGTGTTTTATCGAAATGATTAGAGCAGTTTTCGAGAATACTATTTCTAACGAGTATTTTTAATACTAGATGTAGAGATGTTTAGCTATTCCGGCTAAAGTTTATCGATTGTCGATATAATTAAACTACAAAAAAAAACATTCCAAACGTCCTTGGTGTAAACGATGCAAATGTAAGTTGCATGCCCGGTTGTATCGATCCGAGAGCTATTCGCGGGTGTGGGCCGTCACTAGACAACATCTTATTTAAACTTGAGACCAACAATATAATAGGAACGTTTGAAGCGAGATTCGCGATGTCAGATTTGACGACACGATTGGCGTAGCGGTTGAGCGATCGGCTTCTGCGCCACGTTTTGTGGGTTCGATCCCCACACGGAGCAAATATTTGTATGATCTACATGTAGTTGTTCCGGGTCTGGGCGTTTGTGTATGTGAGAATTTGTGTTTGTAAACGCACCCACGATACAGGAGAAAATCCTAGTGTGGAGCAACGTTTTTTTTTAAAAAAAAAAAGATTTTTATTACGGGAGGGCCTTACGCTTAGCAGTAATATTTACGACCAGTAATGTAATATGCTTGTTTTAAAGCTATATTTCATTGCTTCATTATATTATCATAACTTTAAACTAAATTGTAATAAAACATAAGAGTATTGTTGGTTTTCATTAAAAATTAAATACTATAGCAATTAAGAAAGGAAACTCGGTCGCCAGGAGCTTACCACTTCAAAATTATGCCATCGGAAGCTACCTAACTGATCCGCACTAAAAACTAAGAAGTTCTTGCGCAGGATATACAAGCTCTTCAGTTCAAATACTAGGTTCTAATACTATCACTACAGCGAAAAACCTATTTACGTAAAGTTTATTTTGTTGCAGGAAACCTAATAAATTAAGTGTAGTCTGGACCAGGCGTTCACGGCGGGTGATCACGGACCCGCTAGAATGGGAGCCTTCGTTGAAAGACCCGCTCAAGTAAGTCAATAAAATCATGTAGCCTTGCATGTAGAATTTATTCAAAATAGGGTAATTTACCCTATATAAGAAAAAATCTAAAAATATATTATTGAGATAGGCAAAAAGCAGTCGGAAAATGTTACTATGCAGTTTTAATTTATAAAATAACAAAATAAATATTAAAATTCAATTCAAAGTTCTCATTTTTTTTATCTGCTTTTATCACCATGAATTGTACGGCTGTGTAAACTAAACTAAAAAGTGTCAACTGTCAACTGATCAGCGTACTTGCTTTGTACTCATAATGTTTACATAGCCAACTAACGTCATAATCATATAGCAATATGGCGTCCACTGCGTGCAGCTTTAATTTAGCGCGAAATTTAAAAATGCATTTTTATGGCACTTATCGATGGAATAAAAATGATGTGTTTTCAGTTGTTTATTAGCACTGTAGAATCTAATTGAGGCACTTTTTAAAAATGGGTGTAGGTAATACCCTTTTGCAATATTTATAATCACAAATAATGTATCAAAAGCTATTTAGGTACTGTCTCACTTCTGAGCATGAATCTTAATGGAACGTATTAAGGCTGATTTTTGCCGATTCGACCAAGTGCTACATTTTTTTAAATTGTAGTTAAAGGTTATCTAAATTGTTGTTTTGGTCGGGGGCACACTTTTTGACTTGATAAGGATTTTTGAGCGAACGTTTTAGTTCTCAGTTGTGAATATTGTATATTTTAATGTCGTGAATATTAATTTCCTGTGCCTAGAATGTGCTAAAAAAAATTCGATGGGCTAAGGTGAACGATCAGCTTTAATCATGTATGACAAATCAGGTTTGACAGTTGACATTTGTCAATTTTTAAATTGACCCGTGGTTCCCAACCACTGGTCAATTAGACATAAAATATAGTACCTACCTAGACGAAAAATTTAATTTAATTTTACTTAAACATTGTGGTCCCTGCTAACAACAATTAAATCAAAGGTCAAAAAAGACTAGGAATCGCTGCACTAGACCAATGAGTCAGTTGACTTATATCTTGTTTTCCAGAGGGTCTGTAATATACACGGTGCCCGAGAACCGAACGGTGGCCGTGACACTGTTCAAAGACTCGCGCACCAATGAACTGGAGGATAAGGATTGGACCTTCGTGTTGGAAGATGTAAGTATACTAATAACATTCTAGATCCTCTTTTCTCCATAGCATTTTCTTCTGGAACCAAAGTTGGATATTGATTCTCTCATCATCATCATCATCTTCCTAGCTTTTCTCCAACTATGTTAGGGTCGGCTTCCAGTCTAGGTATTTCACATGAAGTGACTGACATCTGTAACCTAATTTCTGGGTAATACTAATATCCGGAGGATAAGAGTGATTGTCAAGCTTTTTGGGCTTCTGACAACCACTACCCGTCGGCTTTACGTGCTCTCCGAGTTACTGTTGAGAATGGTCATTTATCCACACACTGAGGGCACCTCAGTGCGAGAGATCAGCTTAGATATGTTGGAACCTTTCTACTATCGGACGACCAGAAGCACGAAAAAGCGACATCGATTCATGGTGGACATTCAGAATACCCGAACGAAACGCTTTAAGTCCACTTTTATCATGCGTACCGCTGAAATGTGGAATGCACTTCTCGAGTCTTTAAATCACGAGTTAATCGGTTTCTTCTAGGCAAGCGCGCTCCATCGTAGATCGCAGTGTCGCTTAACATCAGGCGAACTGGCGATCAAGCGTAAGCCAGATATCATCGAAAACAAAAGAATAAAATATAATTTGATACTTATTGTCAATAAATCTTGAACGACCCCTCCCGCCCCGAAATCACTACCTGGCCTTGAATATAAGATTATGTGTGCAGGTGTCAGTAACGGGCAAGCGCCGCCGGCTGGCGGTGTGCAGCATCAACATGCGCAAGTACGCGAGCCTGGAGGCGTCGCAGCGCGCGCTGGTGCTGGCGCTGGAGCCCGCCACGCACAAGATCGTCGCCGCCTCGCTGCACCTCACGCTGCACTGCGTGCTGCTCCGCGAGGGACAGGCCACGTCAGTCAAACTACTCTACTCTATATTAAATCCTCTACATTACACTCTACGTTACATTAAACTCTACATTACACTACTCTACATTACACTAAACTCTACTTTACTTAACACTACTCTATAATACACTGCTTTACATTACTCTATATTACACTACTCTACTTTAAACTCTACTCTACATTACACTCTACACTACATTACACTGTTATACATACTGCTCAAAACTATGCAAGACCCATATATACACTTAGGGAACGTACCCATACTACAGGACCCATTTTAAAATAAAAATTAAGTTGATCACTAAGTTAATCGTGTCTCATGTCTCTGAGCGATTGTATGGGAAGGCAAAATGCGATCAAAGTTTTTGAGGGATAGATGTCCTGTTTCTCGGCGTGGCATCAATCCTAAACGTAATTTACATGGATTAGGCAACTATCCCCTATGTAGGATATATGTCCCGAAATATAGAGGTCCGCAAAAATCGCTAATACTCTGGAAATATTAAAGATAATGTTTATTACGTTTCATAAATTTGTAGATAAAAAACCAAGGTAACGGCCAGTTTTACAAATAAAGTATTTTGCTTTTTATACTGAGAGATATAGAGTTACTTAAAAAGTGCAGCATCTATCCCGGTTTTACCCTATAGTTATTAGGCCATAGTTCTTTTTTATGTATTTGCTGGTATTTTGACGGTGTTTTTGTGTTGTTTAATGACGCCGAAAAGGCTCAAATATATTTACTTGTTACAGTGATGAAGATATGCAGTCACTAGCGTCTCTCCTATCAGTAAACAACAATTCAGATATAGCTGTGCTAGAAGATCTCGACGAAGATGATTACACGCTGTCTGATAACTCGACGAGACAGGTAAATCTTTTCTACTATAAATAGGAAAGAAAGTCTATTTGTCTCCTACCTTTCACGCCTAAACCGCTGCACAGAGGTCGATAAAAAATGTTTTAAAAAATAAATAGTAAACTACTTTTAGGATACAAAATATTTGATCACTAAAAGATAAGCTGTAAGTAATTTTAATATTAAGACGTCCAACACTTACTCTACCCGTGACTATGGATGCTGTAAAGGATTCGAAACCTCGGGATTTAAATAGTATCAATATAAATTTATATATGCTGTATTTTGTTCTCCAGATGTTAGACCTCCGACAGCAAATGGAAGAAATGACCCAAAGCTTAACAAACAGCGACATCGCGGCCACCCCCAACAGCGTGCAGAGCCTCAACTTCGACAACTCGCGCACCCCTACAGCCCCCATGACCCCCGAAAACACGACTCCCACCACCCCCGTACCTAGAGACCCCACGCCCAATGACAACGACAGTAAATTTGACTTCGGCACATCACGAACTAGACCGGAAATGCTAAGTAATTTAACTAAAATGGCTATGAAGCCTGAACCTAAATTCAGTTCGACGCCCAAAGTAAATAATATAACGGTTGAGCCTAAGTGTGAGTTGAAGGGCGTCGTTTTTAAGCCTAAGACTGTAGCCATGAGGAATTTGAAACCTTTGGAGTTGAAGATGAATTTGAACAATATCAACTTGGATAGAAATGAAAATGAGAAAGATGAAGACAGCGATAAAACTCCTACGGCCGCTGATATGGAGAAACTGTTCCCTGGCAAGTTTGATAAGGATAAGACACCGGTAAGCTGATTTATCAATTAGCATATTAAATGTTGTGTATTTAATTCGAAAATTTACTTAGCCCCTTTAATTAAGGGTCCGACGTTGCATGAAGAGGGAATTTTACTATCTACAAGAAAAAGTCTAAAAATATATTACAGGCGTAGTGGAGTTAGTACATACATATTTTCACGCCTGTCTCCCATTGGGGTATGCGGAGACTAGATTTCGAGACGAGCAGACGGATCGATGATGGTAAGCGATTACCGCCGCCCATGGACACCCGCAACACCATAGTAGTCACAAGTGCGTTGCCGACCTTTTAAAAGGGGATTGGGCCCCGGTAACCTCACTCACTCGGCGAAACACAACGTGAGCGTTGTTTAACGTCGGTTTTCTGTGAGGTCGTGGTATCACTCCGGTCGAGCCGGCCCATTCGTGGCGAAGCATGGCTCTCCCACGTTATAAATCTGCGTTCATTAATCTCCTCATGCATGTTCGTCGGTTTAGGGTGCTTTTAACCTGACCTTTTTAAGAACGTCCGCAATTTGATTGACCTTCCAACTCTTCCATCCTTTCTGGCCATGTATACTCATTTCGTCAATCTTCGTTCACCCATCCTCTCTACATGCCCAAACCATCTCAACATACCGGTGTTAGTTATGTTATGATTTATAACTGTATTATTTGTTCTAGGTACAAGACCTCCTAGAGTGGTGTCAAAGTGTCACTCGGGAGTACAAATCATGTAGGGTTACCAACCTGACCACCAGTTTCCGGTCCGGACTTGCCTTCTGTGCCATCATACACCGGTTTAGACCTGATCTCATGTGAGTAGCATATCTGTAAAGACCACGATTGGGTCAACCTATGCAATGTTTTGATCTTTTTTTCGAATGTATAAAAATGTACAGGGTAAAGATATCAATTTTAGTGAAATATTTACTTTTCAAAAAGAAACGTTCTCAAAAACTGGTCATAATGATATTAGTAAATATGTATTTCACGTAAGTTTTTAAACGATTTTACTGTAAAAGTTACCGATTTTAATGTAAAATGTATTTTACCGCAACGACTACTGCATGGAATTGATTGCAATTTTTTACCGATGTATTGCTAGAGGTAACTTAAAATCTGGTGCATGTTTCATCTTGATACGCCGCCTAGAATCGGACTTATAGTATGTTAATCTTATTGGGTCGTAAGTGAAACTGCGTGCAACAGCTAGTAAAACAATAAAAGTTTTCGATGTGAGGATGTTATCGAGAACTGCCCATCACTAGTCACAGTTTTTTTTTTTTTTTTAAACTTTGCACCACACTAGGATTTTCTCCTGTATCGTGGGTGCGTTTACAAACACAAATTCTCACATACACAAACGCCCAGACCCGGAACAACTACCGGTAGATCATACAAATATTTGCTCCGTGTGGGGATCGAACCCACAACACGCGGCGCAGAAGCCGATCGCTCAGCCGCTACGCCAAAGGTGTCGTCAAACATTTTGATAATTCGACATGAGAAGAAATCGCTTGCTCTATGCGCTGTGATGCTATATTTTTTTCTATCCTTCGACGGCTAGCGGGTAATTTCGTTCGGAGTAGACGAAATAATGATAAACTTTGCATACATCCAGCTAAAACTGTACTGCTACAGAAAAGTATTGTATGCATGGGTCCGAAAATGTATAACCAAATTCCAAATGACATCAAACAATTAAATACAAATTTATTTAAAAAAGGCTAAAAAATATGTTGTGTAAGAAACGTTATTATAATATGACTTATTATAATATTACATGCATGTAATTTTGTATTGTAATTCACACATGTTACAGTAAATACATTTCTTATCTTAATATTTTAACGTAATATAATGGTTCCAGTGACTTCTCCGGGCTGCAGCCAGACGAGGCGGAGAAGAACCTCCGCGTGGCGCTAGAAGCTAGCGCGAAGCTCGGCATCTCACAAGTACTCACTGCCGCTGACGTCTGTTCAAGACACACGCCCGACAGACTAGCGGTGAGTAGTATATACAACGTGTAACTGAATAAGCAAGACCTCAAACACGTCAATTGGAATATCGAGTCATATTTTACTGTATACCAGTGGTTCCTAACCAGTGGTCCACAAAACCCAAAATATGGTCCGCGAAAGACCTAAAAATCTTTTACGTAAGTTAAAAGTTTAATTTTAGATTGACACGTTTTATTTCACTTAAACATTGCGGTCCTTGCTAACAACAATTGAAACAAAGTGGTCCGTCGTCGAAAAAAGGTTGGGAATCACTGCTCTATACATAACAGAAAAATCTAAAAATATATTATTGAGATAGTTTAGGTGAAAAGCAGTCGGAAAATGTTAGTTTTAGTTTATAAAATAACAAAATAAATGTTTTAATCTGTTTTTAAACGCCATTAAATAGTAACCGCCATTTTATTACGTCATACGGCTGTGTAAACTAAACTAAAAAGTGTCAACTGTTAACTGATCAGCCTTTGTACTTTTATTGTTTACACAGCCAACTGACGTCATAACCACAGAGCAATATGGCGTCCACTGCGTCCAGCAGTTTCGTCAAATTAAGCGCGAAATTTGAAAATGTAAATTTTAAATGCATTTTTATGGCACTTATCGATGGAATAATAATGTTGTGGTTTATTAGTAAAATAGAATCTAATTGAGGCACTTTTCAAAAAATTATAATAACGAATGGGATGGGCTAAAGATTGTGCGATATTTGTACGTGACAAATAATTTTCTGTTCCAGATAATGACATATCTCTTTCAACTAAGAGCACATTTCACTGGAAATGAATTACAAGTAGAACAGTTAGGTAAGTACACACATATTTATTAGTTATAATTATTACAATACTATACAATTTTTACTGCTGAGTTTAAGATATAAATAGATAAGAGATAAATAGGGTAGTGGACTGGTCTTTGATTTATTAAAAACTAGCTTTTGCCAGCGACTTCGTCCGCGTGGAATAGTTACTTTGTTCCCTAGTTCTTCGCCCGCGGTTTCACCTGCGTTGCCCCGTTCCTAGGGGTTGTAGCGTGATGTTTTATAGCTTGAAACCTTTCTCATGAATCACTCATTTTCCCAACATTTCCCTTCACTGCTCTGCTCCTATTGATCGTAGCGTGATGAAAAGTATACTATAACCTGCCCAGGAGTATGAAGAACAATTTTACTAAGTTTCGTTGAAATCCGTCGAGTAGTTTTTGTTTCTATAACGAACGAACATACAGACAGACAGACAAAAATTTTACTGATTGCATTTTTGGCGTCAATATCGATCACTAATCACCCGCTGATAGTAATTTTGGAAATATATTTCATGTACAGAATTGACCTCTCTACAGATTTATTATAAGTATAGATAATGGTCCTATTAATTCGCATTCGACTGAAAAAATAATTTAAATTGAGTCATGAAGTTCTAAGCTATAAGCTCTTGAAGTTTTTGGCGGGGATTGAGTGGGGAGGTTCTGTCCCTTCCCCGCAAAACGAATGTCAGTATAGAATTTGTTCAAATTAAAATTTACACAATAACTAGCGGCCCGGTACGTGCTTCGCTACGTATAAAGCGAAATACAGCGGACAGCGGACAAAACCGAACACACACAAAAAATTTCATCAAAATCGGTCCAGTCGTTTGATCTAAACCATTCCCAGATCCCCTTGAACACACACAAAAAATTTCATCAAAATCGGTCCAGTCGTTTGAGAGAAGTTCAGTGACATACACACTCACAGAAGAATTATATATATAAAGATAATCATGATATGCGTTTCAGGTAACGATGAAACGGAGTCATCTTACTTAGTTGGGCGGCACGATACGGACGGGTCCATCCCCCAGGAGCTGTTCAGTAGAGAGATCAGCACGCGCCGCTCCAGGAACATGATGGACAGGCCCAGGCCTGTGTTAGTATAGTATACACATTTTTTTAAATTGTTATACAATGACAAACAAGCACAGGTTGCACAAATCCAAACTTTGAACAATAACATTTTCCATGCTAAGATTATAAAGTTATTTTAGTGAAGGATATGGAGAAATAAGTCGTGTCGGTGGAGAAGCAAAGTAACTTGCTTTTCAATAGATGTCGCCAACGTCACCTTATGACGTAAATTCAGAATGTGAAGGCAAATTTCAATCAGGCGGGTGGGACTCGCGATGGCTTAGAGGTCAGAGCGTCTGGTGTATCTAACCAGAAGACGAAGGTTCGAATCCTGCCCGCGATTGAATTTTTCCTTCACTAAAATAACTTTAATTTGAGAATTTACGACCAACCCAATAACACTGTTATAACTAGTTATGATATTATCATAACTCGCTCGACCTTAAAAAAATATAATGAATTCCATGATCAGGTCTCAAGAGTCGCAAGAATCCCGTCAATCAGCAGAGCGGCAGAGTCCAGACAAGGCGTCGTCTCCGGCCGCCATGAAGGAGGTGCGCGACATGTTGGTGCACCAGTCCAAGGCCATTCTGGGCAAGATGCTGTCCCCCGCCCGCGACCTGCGGCCTGACAAGCCCACCGCCAAGTGGTTCTCTGACCCACTCAAAGTTAACGAGGTAAATGGCTAACGCCAGCTCTTACTTGCTGTGGCAATGGCAAACAAAATTGTAAAGATTAATATTGTATATTTTTAATGATTTTTTTTTTATTAGTTATGTACAAGTACTTCAAGATAAATAATGGACATCGGCTAACTTCTTGTTTCCGAAGATGACCGACAAACAAACTCTTCAGCTTTATAATATTAGTTAGATTAATACTAAGCTGGTATGTTTGGCAGACACCGCCGGCGCGGCCAGAGAAGCTGATGACCCGCAAGGAGCTGACCGACCCGTTCGGCTCTGATGATGAGGAGGAACCGCACGACACGCCAGCGCCATCTATACACACCAATGGAAACAACGACATAGGTAACAAATGACCCACTACATAACAGACCATCACTCCTGTATTCCCCGAAGTGTTAGGCAGAGGTGTACTGTGTACGTAATAGGGGCCTATTGTTATTAACTGGACTTAAATCCAGACTTCGAGCTGCTACTGAGAATTTAATAGAAAATTCCTATAAACACCTCGTTCTGGGAATCAATTCCAAGACATATAGTGTAGCGGTCGTACTTGGGACGACTGCTTTACAAAACAACAAAATGGAAACAGTGCCATCTATTGCAGACAGTACAAACTTATTAACCAAATATAGTAAAATAACGGATTAATTTATTTAGGAGCCCATTATTTCATTTTCCCATGCTTAGCGGATATTTTTAAAATTAAAATTATTAATAACTAAATTTTTTAGGATCTAATTTAATATTTTCTGAATTTTATACAAATTTCAATAACAAATCGATACCGGCAGCGCCATCTATTGAGATTTATTTGAACAAAAATTTGCTTTCTTCCTGATAACAGCTTAAGATGATTATTCTTCCTTCATAGTACAATCTCAACCAGAACAAAAGCCTCCCGAGCCGGTAACCGACCCGCTGACCCAGCCGGAGGCAGACAGCTGGCCCCTCTCCACTGTGCCCAAACCAACCACACCAGAGCTGCCCAAACCGACTCCGGTGAGTACACAGTTATGTCACAGGAATGGCTTAACTTGTAGTGTGTAGTGTTGAGTGTAGCTGTGATGTATTGAGATTTTAGCTGAGGGTACGCGACAAATTATTATTTTTTACATACATGTATACCATCACACCAGTATTCCCCGAGAGGTTAGGCAGAGGCGTACTTAATGTACACCTACAGTTCGCCTGGTATGTTAAGGTTCCATGTTATATGGGACGAGCCTATTGCTATTAACCGGGAACAAATTTCAAAATCAGAGCTGCTAATAAGAATTTCATAGAAAAACCTAATCTAGTGTTGTAAAAACGATCCCTGAGGCCGAGCCTCGAGCGCTCAGATACAAGGCTCGAGCCTTGAAAGACTCGAGGCTTCAGCGCTCAAGTCTCACGAGCGTGGAAAGCTTGAACTATAACGCATGTGACTCGAGTGTTACAGTCCAAGCGTGAGACTTGAGCGTTTGACCGTTGAAGGCTCGAGCCTTTTGTCTGAGCGTTCTAGGCTTGGCCTCAGGGCTCGTTTTTACAACACTACCAATAACACTGCTCAACCTGGGAACCCTCCATCGACCGCTGTCAGAACCACTAGACTAATAAACCAATTTCTCATTAGAACAAATGGTTCTCCATATTAAAATTATACATTTGACGCCATATCCTCGGCTGTAAGCTCTTTCGAATTTGGTGACCCTGTTCCCTTAGAAGAAAAAGACTTCAAAAAAGAAGTCTAATTAAACAATTTGATAGAAATTTAATTATTAAATCAAAGATTACTTTAGTATTATTTAGATATCATGTAACCTTGTGTTTTTCCCAATCATATTAATCAACACAGTTGTAAAATAAGCCTTATTCCAAAACGCATATAACTGTTGAATATACAATCATCTCTTTACCTTATCTACTAAAGATAATCGACTTAATCAAAGTCAAAATGTTTTATTTCAATTAAACCACTAAAATAGGTCCTTTTGAAAAGTCAAAGCTAGTCGCACGATTGTCTCTTAGCTAATACGCGTTTAGGAATAAGGGAACTAGTAAATAATAGATACTTTTTAGATAAATCTTCATTTACTTATCAGATTTGTATCTAAATCTTTCCTCAAAATCGTTTTGATTAAGAGTTCAAACACTAATCGATAAAAGTGTTCATATATGAGCAAAAATAAATACAGACAAATAAAGAACCTCTTTCTTTTTTGAAGTCAGTTAAATATACATTAGACACAATTTTAATAAGTGTCTAATCATTAAGGACAATTATTGAGGACAGAGTGGCAACGAGTAGGATAAAATCTATAATATTTTGTTGGGGAGACTCCTGCGCCGCTTCTCCCAATGGGAAGCGGTAAAGGAGACGTTTTGTGGGACAGTCTGTTACAATATTGTAGTATTTAAATAAATAAATTTTAAAATTCCATTCCATTTGTCCTTGGGGATAACTGTAGTTTATGTACAGACAGCATCAATATTGTTTTAAGTAAGGTAAAAGTGTTCTTTAATGTTCGTGTGTGTCCAATATTGGGATAAAAAATAACTGCAGATAATAATTATTAAAATTAACAGAAATTCTAGAGAAAAATTATAGACATTCTTATCTGCCAGTTTCATGACCGTCATTATCAAATAACATGGTACGGTTAGCAACGCAAATTAAATATTAAGAGTTTGTTGCTTTACTGTGTTTTTTTTGCAACATTGAAACCTGAAATGAATTCTACATAAAATAAAAAATATCAACATGAAACAAGCTCCTAACATTATAAAATTTGTTTTGCCGACCGTACCAATAAAAAGACCCGTCATTTCTTTCCATTGCTCATCGACACTGCTTACAACAATGCCTGTGTTTGACGCTTCTGATTGGACGACGCTATGTAACCCCGCTTCGCTCTGATTGGTCGATCATCATCGCGCTCGATTCCCATTGGCCAGCAATTGTTGTCACGTCACGACGAGTTAAAAGAGAGAGCGAGACAGCTCCTCGAGGCTACAAAAAGAGAAGCGAGGGAAAAGGACAGGAAGTTACGGCAGAAAGAGAAGGAGGAAAATGATCTCAATGGACACAGGAATGGAGATGTGAGCCCGAAGAAGGTATGAAGTTAATTCGCTAGGCATTCTCATGTCATGGTAAAGATTTATAGTACGTAGAATAGCGTAAACCATTCTTAATTTATTGACCATGTAAAGATATGGTTTTTGTATGATTTGCTGTTTAAAATATCAGGTCAGCGTCCCAAGAATTCCATAAAAAAGTAACAAGTTCGAAGCTTTCCGTACCATTATCTATAAAAACGGCAAGAAAATCTTGTCTGTTGTATGGGACTTAAATATTTATTTTATTCTGTTTTTATTTGTTATTATAACGGCAATAGAAATACATCATCTGTGAAAATTTCAACTGTCTTACTATCCCGGTTCATGAGATACAGCCTGGTGACAGACGGACAGACGTTTTACCCCTTGTCGGCCTACGAGACGTTGGCGAGATGATTTTGACAGCTTTTTGCCGACGTGGTATGAGGGAGCCCAGGATAGAAAATCCTGGACTGAATTAGGGGAGGTCTTTGCTCAGCAGTGGGACACCAAATAGCCTTACTTACGCTAGCAACTTCGTTCGCGTGGATGTGATTACGATAAAACATGCTTGTACAGCTTATGCCAATAGGCTATTTGACTGATTATTTTTTATCGTCTTATGCAAATGTTTACCATAAATAGAACCCATCAACGAAAACAAAATTAAAATCCGCTCAAACATAAGGAAGTTACAAGCATTTTAATTTTATGCTAGACAGAGAACGCACTATACTTGTTTATGACGTCACAAACCAATACGCTATCCAAATCCTATACTAACACTCATTTGGGGGAAAGGGACAAAGCATCCCCTCTCAATCCCCGCAAAAAAAATATATCGTTGAACTTTATTAACCGATTATTATTTTTTTAGAATACGATTTGTATTTCACTCAGATTGGTATTTTTAATTATTCAAATATCCTATTGTAGTTATCTGTCAGTGAAAGAATATTCAGAATCGGATCAATAGTTCCAGAGATTACCCCTTACTTAAACTCACAAAAGACAAGATTTTTTTTATTTAGGACTATTTTTATGAATTGTATTGCGCAAAACAACGAATTATCGCTATTAATATTAATGTCTTTATTTATCGGGATGTTTAAGTACATAAACAATATATTGATTTTGTTTCTAGCCAATGACTGAGGAGGAAAGACAGGCGATGCTACGGGAGAGAGCGAGAAAGCTTATAGCTGACGCGAGAGCGGGTATTGTCAGGTATGTACTAATCATAATTAGGTTGGATGACTCCAATATTTACCACTCGCGACCTGCCCGCGGTTTCACAGAGTCGTAGCGTGATTTTAAATAGCTTAAAACCTTCTTCATAAATCACTCCGTCCATTGGTGAAAACCTCATGAAAATCCGTGCATTCGTTTTTGAGTTTATCGCGGACAGACAGACAGACGCGGCGGGGGACGTTTTATAATATGTAAGGATGGATAGAGTTGATCAACAAAAGCTAAACTAAAATCTATAAAAAAATCAGGAAGTAGGAACAAGTGACGTCACACCATACAAATTCAATATTCGTTTTGCGGGAACCCGAAAGAGAATACTCTCTCAATCTTAAGGGTCCGGCGGAGCTTGAATTGCCCACAAAAACGTAATACCGAAATAAATCGTAACCCAGACAATATTTAATCAAATTGTGTTATCATTTGGATTTGGATACCGTTAATCTAGGTTCCTACATTACCATTTCGTTTATTACTACTCCACTGGAGATAAAAAATTGGAAAATCGTTCCAAACTTGGTAATTTTATCACAAATTGCATTCGCTTACATTTATTTCCAGTGAAGTATTTTGGACAAAATGGCAACGTAGGAACCTAGATTAACAGTATCGGAATCCGAATAATAACACAATTTGATTAAATTGTTTTGGAATCACGATTTATTTAGGTATTATGTGTGTAAGAGAAATTCGGTCCGCCGGACCCTTAACGCTTATATCTTAGAACTTTCGTTGATTAATATTTTTTGTCTTTTTTTTCAGTATACAAATTAGCCTGTTTTTTTTACTTTTGCCCGGATAATGGCATTAGGCTCGCCCCGTATTACTTAGGACCTAAACATACCGGCGAACTGTGGATGTACTTTAGTACACATCCGTCTAACCCTAATGTTATGTTATTACTTGTTTAATACTTGATAACTTCTTCACAGTCCGACATCTCCGCTGTCTCCGTCGCGGAACTCCCGCTCTGGTACCGTGGAGATCATCAGCAAGCAATCTGTCATGGACGAGATTGTTGCAGGTTAGTTTACATTAGTAGGTAGCGAGGCAAGGGGGTCCAAGGGGGTTGAAGGTCAATAATATTTTTTTATGGGATAGGAGGGCAATCGAGCAGACGGATCACCTGATGGTAAGCGATTACCGCCGCCCATGGACACCCGCAGCACCAGAGGAGTCACAAGTGCGTTGCCGACCTTTTGAAAGGGGATTGGGCCTCCGGTAACCTCACTCACTCGGCGAAACACAACGTAATCGTTGTTTAACGCCGGTTTTCTGTGAGGCCGTGGTATCACTCCGGTCGAGCCGGCCATTCGTGCCGAAGCATGGCTCTCCCACGTAAAGAAAATGTGTGACAAGAGGCATGAAGGGTCATAAACTTTGTAATGTCACATTTAAAAATCTAAAATAATAAAACGAAAAACTTGAAAATATGACCAACTCTTTCGTTATACTTATAAGGTTCTAGAATGAATGTGAATTTTTGGAACACACACAGTTTTGATTTGATTATTTCTAGATATAAAATTGCAAAATATGTGAGTGAGGGGGGAGTCAAAAATTATTAAATTCGTGTGACGTAATTTATGGTTGGCCCAAAATGTCAAAGGAAAGTACATATTACAACTTAGTCGGTTAGGCCTTTAAGTCCTGAATAGTTGGAAAGTCCTGTTACAGACTTACCAGATCTGTCGGATCACCTGATGGTAAGCGATTACCGCCGCCCATGGACACCCGCAGCACCAGAGGAGTCACAAGTGCGTTGCCGACCTTTTGAAAGGGGATTGGGCCTCCGGTAATCTCACTCACTCGGCTAAACATAACGTAAGCGTTGTTTAACGCCAGTTTTCTGTGAGGCCGTGGTATCACTCCGGTCGAGCCGGCCCATTCGTGCTGAAGCATGGCTCTCCCACGTAAAAAAATCCATGTATGTATGTATATTGTGTATTAGCTATATATTGCAATTTGTGTATGATTTACTTCAAGTGTTTACTTTCTTTTGTGTAAGCCAGACTAACTATTTATCGCCTTTTCCTTTCTCTTGAGTCCATCCAACGGTTGTCTGTAAGAAATCGCTTTTAGCGATGAGACCGCCCGTTGTACCATATTTTATAATTAATAACTTGTACTTGACGTTACTTTTTGGTTTGCAATAAAGAATATTCTATCTATCTATCTAAATCCAGAAAAAGCATAGTTAAAACCTTTTGATCTTGCAGTCCAATGGTCAAGTTCAGCAGCAGTGATAGTCAAGTTAAAGCCTGCACCAAATTGGACGTTTAAATCCTGCTTAAGATGCGAATTTTTCTTTCCAAAAAATTCTAAATTTCGAATATAAGAAACATGGTCCAAAATGTAAGGATCAAAAACCGAAAATCGAAACGTAATCGATACAGTCAAACTATGTGCACAAGAATTCCCTAGAACTATCTAAATAACCGTATCCAAGTTGCAACATCCTAAAACATGGGATATCGGAGATATGGGCTGTATACTTACTTACTGTCTTAGTATATATATATATACTTTGACAGCCCATAGTTTCGATATCCCATGAATTAGGATGTTGCAACTTGGGTATGTTTATTTAAATAGTTCTAGGAAATTCTAGATTCTCTGGTGAATTATGACACCATCTCCTCCTCTATAATACGTCATTGTTATATTCCAGCGGGTGGTGTGGAGCAGTTGGACGCGCTGCTGGCCAGGACGGACTCGCTGCCGTCCAGCCCGGGCTCCAGGAAGAGCTCCGCCAGCCCCGACAGATCTGGTAAGTCTGTAACAGGACTTTCCAACTATTCAGGACTTAAAGGCCTAACCGACTAAGTTGTAATATGTACTTTCCTTTGACATTTTGGGCCAACCATAAATTACGTCACACGAATTTAATAATTTTTGACTCCCCCCTCACTCACATATTTTGCAATTTTATATCTAGAAATAATCAAATCAAAACTGTGTGTGTTCCAAAAATTCACATTCATTCTAGAACCTTATAAGTATAACGAAAGAGTTGGTCATATTTTCAAGTTTTTCGTTTTATTATTTTAGATTTTTAAATGTGACATTACAAAGTTTATGACCCTTCATGCCTCTTGTCACACATTTTCTTTACGTGGGAGAGCCATGCTTCGGCACGAATGGCCGGCTCGACCGGAGTGATACCACGGCCTCACAGAAAACCGGCGTTAAACAACGATTACGTTGTGTTTCGCCGAGTGAGTGAGGTTACCGGAGGCCCAATTCCCTTTTAAAAGGTCGGCAACGCACTTGTGACTCCTCTGGTGCTGCGGGTGTCCATGTCGGCGGTAATCGCTTACCATCAGGCGATCCGTCTGCTCGTTTGCTCTCATATTACATAAAAAAAAATCACATTTCTGTAATAAACAGTATATCGAAAAGTCAGAGGTGCGTGCCTTGAATTCGATCCTTTGACTTGGCAATCCAACGGTCATTCTACTAGGCTATTACTGCACTGATGATGATTAAACATATTGAAATAAATCCAGGATTTTACCGCGTAATTACATTAACAAAATCAATTAAGAGGATTAAGGATATTGGAACTGAATAAATTCACTCACAATTAGAGTTGCTCGACCGGGGAAGTACCTCCACCTTCCAGAAAATCGTAGCCAAATAACATATGCTCATGCTCACCGTGCTATGTTGTGTAGAAACACAACATAGCACGGTGAGCAGGGTCGCCAGTGCTCCGCGAGGAAGCGTTGTGTTGGCAGTGTGGGGGACCGGTGTGTTTTGTTACCGCCGCTGTCACGCATGCCAGCATGTCTCCTATGCTGTCAGTTTAACTCGGCATCCGCTTACCATCGCGGGCCGTATGCTTGTTTGCCACCTCGTGGTATAAAAAAAACCCCAACATTTCGGACTCTGTAAGCGATATCGTTTTATTGACAGCTCCTCTCCACTAACCCTTTGACTTTAATCATTAGTCATCTGATTTAGGTAGAATAAGCTCACCGTATCCTTTAGTTTTATTTAATTTATTTCAATATGTCTGGTATTTGCGTAAGCCTCAAAATGTAATATGATTTAACATGTTATTTTAGTAAAGGAAAAATTCAATCGCGGGCAGGATTCGAACCTGCGTCTCCTGGTTAGATAAACCAGACGCTCTGACCGCTAAGCCACCGCGAGTCCCACCCGCTTGATCGAAATTTGCCTTCACATTCTGAATTTACGTCATAAGGTGACGTTGGCGACATCTAATCTTAATAACTTTATAATCTTAGCATGGAAAATACAAAAAAAATCACAAAAAGATGATTAAACATGGTTAAATAACAGTTTGTCACTTTCTTTCTAAGGACATTAAACTATTAAATTCAAATTCATTTAAAGTAAAACTAAAAAAGATGTTGACTGAGAAATGTTATTATAATGTACATGACTTTCTGAATGATAAATTTTAATGATGATTTCTAGAATTTGATATTATATAATTTAATGTAATGTTTTAATATTTGACTTCCATAACTGAATCATTATTAATTTACAATTTCACTACATATTTGTACACCTTCAATGGTATAACATGTAGCTCATATTTAAATATTAACACCATTGCATGCATATCTTTTTGTATTGTAATTCACACATGTTACAGCAAATAAATATATCTTTATCTGTCCACAGAGGATCGTCACAGCTCGGACACGAAGAGCGTGAAGTCCCTGTCGCTGAGCGCGGAGCGTGGCTCGCCGCTGCACTCGTTCTCAGCGCTCGTGGACACGCTCGCGCCCGACGAACATCACCATACCGACGAGGTCCTAACTCATAACATACCATCACGCCTGTATCCCCCGAAGGGTTAGGCAGAGGTGTACCTGCTAATGTACACCCACATTTCGCCGGTATGTTTTGGTCCCATGTCATAGAGGGCGAGCCTATTGCCATTAACCGGACACACATCCAGACTCCGAGTTGCTACTGAGAATTTTATAGAAAAACCTAATAACACTTTGCTCGACCTGGGGATCGAACCCAGAACCTCTAGCGTAGCAGTCGCGCTTGGGACCACTAGACTAATGAGGCAGTCAAAACAACTGTTAAAAAAATTAAAGATATTATCGAAGCGGCGGTAGAGTAATGGCTAGGGCGTCGGACTTGCGATCATGTGGTTGCCAGTTGGAAACCCACCCATTGCACTACCGACGTGAACCCACTCGTAACACAAGCATTTAGCTTAATTCGAGGGGTTAACAAGAATACTAGTAATGTGCGACCCACATTGCTAGTCGGCTTTTACATAAAAAAGGTGTTTTTAGACCAGCGAGGATGGGGTGCGCGAGGATTGATTTTTGTATATCAAAATTTCTGCACGCCTCGCTTATTTTTCGTGTAATATATCCCATATGCATAAGATTCAAATTTGAGTAAAATATTTATATTTGTAATCTTTATTGATAAAGAATGATCTCCATGCTATATTTTTTTTACATAATCGCAAGATTTTAATTTTCGGGAATTTAACAGATCAAAACGGAACTTACGACAAAGTCTACGTTGTGACGCTCTCATGACGTCACCGTAAACATTTAGGTTAGCAATTACTAGGTATAAAATTGATTTCAGGTCTCTCCCATGTTCGAATTAGTTAGTAAACTTAAGAATATAAATAATTGATTGATTGATTGGATAACAATACATTTTAAAAACGATAAAACAGTGACTGTTTTTGCGGAAACTGACGTCACAGTACACGCGGCCAATATGGCGGCGTTTAAATAGATTTGGCGATTTCGGCGTTCTTTTGCGTTTTGTATTAATATTTACAGTTTTTCATGAGGTAATAAAAAATAGTCTAGTACCTAGTCAATTCTATGCTGTTACTCATCTCTGTACTCCTACAGGGCAAGGAAACCGGCTCGTACATCCAGAGCGAGCTGGAGGCGTTGGAGAAGGAGCAGTGTGCCATCGACGAGAGAGCCGCCGCGCTCGAGAAGCAACTCCGAAGAGTCATGGAGTCCGCTGACAACACAGAGGTATTGATCGTCCTTACTTCTAGAAAATCGCTAATTTTTGAACCCCGACGCTAAAAAGTGGTGTTCTAAGTTTAATGTGTGTATTTGTGTCTGTCTGTGGCATCGTAGCTCCTAAAAGAATGGACTGATTTTTGATTCGGTTTTTTGTATTTAAAAGGTGTCTTGATCGAGTGTTCTTAGCTATGATTTATGAAAATCTGACCAGTCGTTTTTAGATTATCAGCTCTTTTCTAGTAAATGAAGGGATGTGAGCAACTTCCACAGTTCTGATCCATTTGAAATTTTGGTATCCTGTTACTTCAAGTATATTGCAAGAACATGGTAACCACGACTTGATGCTGCGGGTATTTTTAAAATTGAATTACCTTGAAGAAAGTCTCATTAAATTACTTCAAAATATACAATCTGCAACAGAAAGAGCACAAGACTTGAATGCAGTTGGTGGTTGGGATTACAGTAGTTTTTAATATGTGTTAGTTTTCCTCGTAAAGATAATTACAATACCTGAAATATGGTCCCCTGATCCATCAGTGGGTTTGAGGTATGGAAAACTAAAATCTATTTGCACAAATTGTTATTGTGTGCGTGTGCGCATCGATATCGTAGTCGTTGTGAGTGCGACTGTAGTACGGCCACAAGATTTGCTGATTTAACTAATTTCATGTAAAATAAAAAATATGCTTACATGTCTCAATGTGACTTCAGGGTTTCGTTATTATAATTATGACTCGATATTCTAATCGACCAGTTTGAGGTCTTGGGCTTATTTAGGTACACGTTGTATGTAATATCATATTAAGCTTTCACCTTACACAATAATATAAGTAAATAATAGGATAGATATCAGGTGTCGAAATGCATAAAAATCACAAAAAGATTTACAACTGCAAAATCACTTGCAGACAACTTGCACAGACACTGACCGATGAACATGGTTATTTCGAGCAAACTGTACGATGTTTTACCTATAACTTATAATCCATTTCACAGAAAATGTGGCGGAGATTAGTCCTGTCCTGTATTCAAGTACCAACCGACTCGGTAACCTATTCCTATCCTATTATCCTATTGTCCTTCTTATCCCTGTTCCTGATCAACTGATTAGGTTATCTTACGAATTGCCACATAAAACATAATACCATCACGCCTGTATTCCTCGAGGGGTTAGGCAGAGGTGTTCTCAAACTATTTAAAACAAAGTTGTAAAAAAAGAGTATCTATGGAGTTTCCTGCCGGCTCTTCTCCATAAGACCCACTTTTTAGTACCGTGCAACTAGTTTTGACTGTTCAAAAGTACCTTTTTCAATGGTCTAATTAAAAAATAAAACATTTTGACTGTACACCCACAGTTCGCAGGTATGTTTAGGTCTCATGTAATATAGGCAAGCCTATTGCTATGAAAACGACAAATCCAAACTGAGCTGCAACTGAGAATTTTGTAGAATAACACTTGCTGGACTTGGGAATCGAACCTAGGATTTCCGGCGTAGTAGTCGCCTAGGCTAAATCGTAGTAAGCAGAAATCGTAGCAAGTACGGTTCTCTAGTGCCTAGACATGGGTTTATGCCAGGGCATTTATTTTTGTGCCTAATATGCCTGGGCAGAAACCCATCTATAGTAGTGTCTGCCTACACCTATGTGAAAAAGCGTGAGTATGTCAAAATATTATTGTTTCTGTGTTATTAGGAGGAAGACAGGCTGATGTCACAGTGGTTTAACTTAGTGAACAAGAAGAACGCGCTGCTTAGAAGACAGATGCAGTTAAATATTTTGTGAGTATATTACTTTCGTGACTACTATTATATAACATACCATCACGCCTGTATTCGCCGAAGGGTTAGGCAGAGGCGTACTTAATGTACACCCACAGTTCGCCAGTATGTTTAGGTCCCATGTTATAGGGGGCGAGCCTATAGCCATTAACCGGGCACAAATCTACTATCATATATATATCTATACTATTATATATATGTACTATACTACCTATAGTTCAACTTTTAATTGTATTCAGTAACTTAACAGTTAAATGATTACCAGTTCTTTCTTAAAAAAAAAAAGATAAGTGGGGTAAGAATGAACGAAATTGAATGAACTTAAATAATGTCCCTACTTACATGCAGATTATTTTATTTAAAAATGTAATAACTTGTCTTAAAAACACGATATTAAAAGCTGGCTTTCAGTGAAATAATTTTAAAAATCGTATCAGTAGTTTCGGAGATTTTGTGAAAGGGCAACCAATTATTTCAGGTGTAAAATAATGATGTTAATGTCTGTGTGATGTAACTAGCGGCCCGCCGTTTCACCCGCGTTGCCCCATTCTTAAGAGTCGTACTGTAATGTTAAATGCTTAAAACCTTCCTCTTGAATCATTCTATCTATTAAAAAAAACGCATCAAAATCCGTTGCGTAGTTTTAAAGATCTAAGCATACATAGGGAGAGACAGACAGCGGGCAGCGACTTTGGTTTATACTATGTAGGGATGACTGTTCAGGGAACAAGAGGAGGACCTGAGTCGTCGGTGCGAGCTGCTGGCGCGCGAGCTGCGGCTGTCGCTGGGCGTGGACGAGTGGCGCAAGACGCCCGGACAGAAGCGCCGCGAGAGGCTGCTCCTGCAGGTATCTTACGACACAACACTCTAAACCGTTTAGACCACCACACCACACCAGTTATGTCCTACAGCCACGGTTTACCGATATTTGTTGGGTCCCATATTAAGGTGCCAAACTACTACTGAGAATCTTTTTGTAATTTTTACTATACTGGTTTTTACTGGTTTCTGACACTTACAGTACGCGCGACATAACTTGGCCAGACTGAAGTTAGCTGTTTGTCAGTTTTTGGTTGCGCAGTACACAATTTTTAACGTAAACAATCCACTGCACATTAAAACGGCGAACTTCACTCCGGCCAACTTATGCCGCGCGTACTGTACGCGAATATTAGTCATTGAAATAAAACTACTTTTGACGAATTTTATCGCGTTGTATTGATATTATTTGATTCCCGACGTTTCGGATCCTTTACAGCATCCATGGTCACGGGTAGACTAAGTTGTTAGGTGACTTGAAACCCCATTATAGATTCCATAAAATCAACTTGCAGAAAAAAAGAACCTTAAAAAATCGAATTGTATTTGTACATACTGACTGACCAGACGTCATGTCAAAATTTAAATAAATCGTATCAAAATGACATACAGAAAACAACAGTTTTTTCCTAAATTTTTCCAATTTTCTGGCCACCTTTTGCGATTTCCTTTCCCTAAAAACTTCAGGTTAACAAAATATAAGAAAAAAGTGTCAACATACCAACGGACAGCATTTATTATATTTTTTCATTAATTATTATTTCTAAAATAAATGGCTGCATCGATCATATGGCAGATGCTTCGTGAATTCTGGAATACAGATCCAGAAGTCCTAAGTAAAATTTGCTAAACTCGTGTTTGTTTACACAGGAATTATTATCGGCTGTGAACGAAAGAGACAGATTAGTGCAAGAAATGGATGAGCAGGAGAGAGCGTAAGTATATATTTATTTAAATTTATTAAAATTATTGCAACATGATCGCAAGTCCGACGTCTTAGCCATTAGGCTACCATCGCTTCATTTAGGAGAGTGTGCATCAGATCTCCACGATCTTATTCACCGTAGCCCTTTCTACAATCGGACGACAAGAAGCACGAAAAAGCGTCATCGATTCATGGTGGACATTCCAAAAACCCGAACGAAACTCTATAAGTCCACTTTTATCAGGCGTACCGCTGAAATATGGATTGCACTTACTAAGTGGGTCTTCCCTGATAGATATAATCTGGGTGTCTTTAAATCACGAGTGCATCGGTTTCTTCTAGGCAAGCGCGCTCCATAGTAGATCGCAGTGTCGCTTAACATCAGGTGAACTAGCGGTCAAGCGTCAAGCCTATCACGAATTAAAATAGAAAAATACATTTTCACTCGCTTAAACAGTGAAGGAAAACATCGTGAGAAACCCTTCATGCTTGAGGCATATGTAATTTGCCGACCCGCATTAGGCCAGCGGACTATAGCGTAATCTCTCTCATTGTCAGAGATCCGTGCTCAGCCTGGTAGGAGAGTACATGGTTGATGATAAGCTATAATTTTTATTTGTAGCTGCAATGCATTTAAATCTTTCGTCTTATCGTTTATCTTATGTATACCTACCATCACGTCTGTATTAAAGGTTAGGCAGAGGTGTACTGCTGTACACCCAGAGAATTTCCGTAGCTAAAATACTTAATGGCACTACCTGAACTGAGAATCAAACCCTGACCACGCTCAACAGCTCTTGTAACCACTAAAAGAATGAGGCAGTTAAGTATTTAGTTAGTCACTCGTATTCTTGCTTACAGGATCGCAGATGACGACGAGATTGAACGCAACCTTTCCCAAGTGGAGATCCAGAGAAAGAACAACTGTATCCTGCAGTGAACACGCTGTATACGTACACAGGGTGGGCACTAACTCATGATTTGTCACCAGTGGACTCGAGTTTACTGTTTTATGTAAAGTACTGAATTTCCCACGAAAATGCAATGCTGAACAATTATTCTAAAAGAATATTTGATGCGTTTTTAAATAAAACAACGTCAACACGTTTGATGCTTGAATCTCTAAATACTATAACGCAAAGTCGCTGTATTCGTCTGTCTGTTTCTCCGTTAAAACCATGGATTTTTTCAATCATATCGATAAAGTTTATATTTAGAACAGAGAAAAGCCGAGAATTATACAGAGCTATCGAAAATATATTGGGTCAATTTTGGGACAGAAGGAAGCCGGGCGATAAAAAAATGCTTACCTTGACTTGATATTTGAAAATAATAGACATAGTATGGAGAATTGCCACAATTTTTTCAAGACTTTTTTTTTTAAAGTACCAACACTAATATGCTAATCTTCCATGGTATACAGATAAATAAAATCATCACCTTTACATCTTGGCAGTCAGGTAAACAGTCCACTGGTGAAAAATTATTGAGATCTTAAAACTATTTATTTATATAAATGTAGAATTTTATTTTTTAATGGAAACTGCGATTGGAGCTTATTCCAAAATGCTATTAACTGATGATACTAAATAACTGTCATTGTCTTCTTTATGACAGTAAAGTGAGACAGAGGTGGATATAGGATGGGAGCAATGGATTTAATTCCCACTTTATTCACGTCCAAAAAGTTAAACTAAATAAAATCATCCGCTTTATTTGGTATGATTTTTTTGGAACACAGATAAAATCACACAAAAATTTACTCCCCTTGTATCCGATTCTGGCACTAGAGCTTAGGGCTTTAAGATTTAAATTACCATAAAATTTATTTGTGGGAAATGTTCATACCTCCGAATGTCATATTGACATCTCTTCACTATAGACCCACTAGCCGTCTTTTAGTTAATGAGTGTTTTGGGATAAGGATCATTACACACGGTCGCGTCTTTAAAGGCCCGCTTACGACGAAATTGAAATAAATAATTATTTGGTACAGTCCATTAGAACTAAATAAAAAAGGCATACAATAATAATAATAATGTGAATGATAAAAAAATAATTATGTCGAAATTACACCATTTTACATTTCCATTATGATAATAATAATAAAATTATTATAATTTCGAAAGGCTTCATTGGCATAATACTAATTAAATTATGGTAAAATCGGTAAGTTTTGTAGGTTCTGGGCACACTTGCGATTTTACGACAAATAATCTCGGCATAAGAATTTTGCGATGGTATTGTATTATGTATTATATTTTCATATTTAGTTATACATAATTTTTAAGACTTAAGTAGCTTTTACAATAACTAAATGAAAGTGCGATTTGTCGCAGTCGCCAGTGTGCTCATAGCCCGGTATGAGATATGGTTTCGGCTTTAGTTGTGCGACGAATAATACTCAAAATATTGTTTCCTATATATTTTTTTATATCTACGAGTATTTTAGCATTTCTCACTGTATAATTTTTTGGTTCTAAGCCAGGGAAGTCGGATTAACATTCCCTGCGATTAGTCGCAATGCGGTTTTAAAACAAGAATTGCTCTATTATATAGTTAAAACTTAATTATTAATACTTAAACTGATAATCTGAGTAAAATAAATAATAAAATGTATGCGACAAAAAATCGCAGGGTGTGTCGAGGCTTACGACAAGACCGCACGTTTAGAACCAAACCTTAGGATAACATTAACTAACATACATTATGGCTTAATTTTATTTTGGTATAGGTTTACCAAAGAATATTTTTTTAAAATCCTAACTACCCTATTTAGATGAATGGTGATATTTAAGTACAATTTGCCATAGTCAATGGATTCTTGTGTCGCTATGGTAAAATTTTATTTTTTATTTTTTTAAGTAGACATTTTTTTGAAAGCGATCAACTTATTTTTTAATTTAATGTAAATATTAGCGATGTGTTTAGTTTAAAATATATTTATTTGTACACTACAATAAAATCTTGCCTTGATAATTATCCAGTATTTTTAAATCGGGAAGTGACTCCAAAAAATGTTGGCTAGATGGCACCACGCCTCAAGTCGTATCTTCTGTACTAGATTCAGGTAAGAAAAATAACGGAATATTACTAAACATCTACTTAAATCAATAGATACAGTATTAAATAAGAAAAAAATGTTATAAATATCTTGACATTTGTTTACGTTTCGTCTTATTATTCATAAATAATTATTTTAACCACATTTAAAGTTTTCTTTTTTTGGTTTTAAGGCAAAAATATGTAGTTACAGATATTAAATAGCCATCTTTATTTTAAAAAAATTAGAAGGGGGTTTATACAACCTCTAATAGAATATGCGCAAGACTTGAAAGAAGTTTGTTCAGAATCGATTACAGTGGTTTTTAATACGTGTTAATTTTTCCCGAAAAGATAATTACAATACCTGACATATGGCCCCCTGATCCATCATGTGGGTTTAGGTATGGAAAACTGAACACAATGCACAAATTGTTATTGTGTGCGTGTGCGCATCGATATCGTGGTAATTGTGAGTGCGATTGTGGTACGGGCATAAGTTTTGTGTTTAGCTGATATAACTAATTTCTTGAAAAAATTTTGCTTACATGTCTCATAGTGACTTTCGGGTTTCGTTATTATAGTTATGACTCGATATTCTAATCGACCTGTTCGCGGTTTTGCGCTTATTCAGTTACATGTTATTTGTACTCGTGTTGGATTTTTATTAAATATCCTTAAAATAACATTTCTTACGTTTTTAAAAGTAAAACCATAAGTTTTGATGGTCAAAAGAAAGTTACGTACCATCACGCTTGTATTCCCCGAAGGATTAGACAGAGGTGTACTGCTTTACACAGTTTGCCTATTTATAAAAGGTTAGGGGTTGTCGAAATTTTATCTAAGATTTGTAATGAAAATTATAGGATTTCAATTTTATAATGTTAAAGTTATATCCCATCAGACGAAACATTTACAATTTAACTACAGTATCTTGATTAAGAACTTATAAAAAATAATGCCTATAAAGTATATTATAAATTATGGTCTACAGTCGTTTATAAAGTCGATACTACCTAAGTATAGAGAATGCGACTTGTCGCCCGGTTGCGTCTAGCCTAATCGGCCGGTGCTAAATTATACCACGTGATCATTCTTCACAAATTGTGCAATTTTTACTAAACGACGTACGTTTGTCCTATAATATAATAATGACTGTAAATATTTTAGTGATTATTGTTCTAAAGTTGTGTATCGCTTGTCTACATACGTATATGACATTTTTCAAACAGGAGATATAATAATCAAGTCATTTTTAGCGCGTAATCTAGTAATATTAATGATATTTGGTTCCCACGTTTGGCTGTCACATATTTGCATCTAAATCGCGAACAGAGAAATGGCTGTCACATTTGGTTGACAATTGTGTCTAAATCGCGAACAGGGAAACCTGTTAAGTCGATCTCAAATATGTACAAACTTAAAACATTTCATTTTCGTTTTTTACTTTCAAGTAAGAAACCAATAATACCAAATTCAAAAATAACGGTTGTCTTAACTTTAGAACAATCAATCGCGACTCTTAACGTAAGTTAAGGTAAGGTATTTTTTGCGAACTAAGGCTTCGAGGTAAACAGATGTATGTACCTACACATAATTACGTAGAAATTTTGTGTAAATTCAGGATTTGTGTGTCACTTTTAGAATGATGGACTGGATTGATATGTTAGGATTAACAGGACTTTCTCATAAAATTATGACGAAGTGTGGAAGAAGTCCCACTGCGGGTCACGGGCAGGTGACATAGGGACATAGTCTACTACGCAAGCTGGCGGATTTGCACATTTCACACACTTTCAAGAATTATTAGAATCCTTCTTAAGCATACATACATAGTAATTCAGAAGGCTATTCTAGTAATAAAAAAATGTTCAAAATATAATTCCATTAAAATCACCGAATATTGGCATTTTCAGTGGTTCAATTTTGTGATTTCAATACAATTTATAATATAATTGTTTACGTTAAACATTCATTGATGTAATTTAGAAGACTATTATTCGATAGTTATGATACATTGAGTCTAGATTGGAATTCTATTTTGACCGTTTTAAATTATCAGAATTGGCCCTCTAAAATTGATTATACATTGTCAATGATAAAAATATTTCTTTTACGTGATTTAGTATTTGATGTCGTAGGGAGATGTTACATGCAAAAGATAATCTTAATAATTTATCTTATAAGGTATTGCAAATGATTTTAATTTATTTAGCAATTTGATTTTACTCCTAACATATCAACCAACCATTACGATAGAAATTCAACGTAACGTAACATTATACTGAGGTAGAATATTTGATGTGTTTCTATATAAAACAACGCGATTTCCACACATTTGATACTTAAATAGTAGATAATGTCTAGAATTGGCTAAAGTGTACAGTGTACTTAACCAGAGACGCAAGTTCGAATCCTGTCACGTATTAAAAATGTATTTCTAATTTCTATATTATAAGGTTATGAAAAAAAAACGCTAACCTTTTTTTTAGGGTGGGGAAATGCTCCTTATGAAGAAAGTCCTAGTGTTTTATTTAAAAAAAATACTGCTACTGTGATCAAGAATAAAAGGGAATGGCAGAATATACTAAAAAAGTTACAATTAAATATTATGTGACAGTATTGAAATTAGACTTTGTTCATGAAATAACAATTTTGGGATGATTTTAATGTAAAACGAAAATAATGTTGTAACTTCACTTAAATTTCTAACTACCTATCACAAACTAACTTAAACTTATTATTTTGTGCGCGTGAGTCATTTGGATTTGAACCTTTTTGAAGGTTAAACGGCCTTGTGAATCAACAGATTGAATTGCTATTTTATCAGATGTGTGGAAATCGTTGCGTTGACATAGTGTATCTACACAGTAGTCAGTGCAAATAATAATGTTAAGCCACGCCATAATTGTCTGTATTCAATGACGCTACTATTGTAAAGTATGGACCGTAATACATAAAGTGATATTGTCAAATTTATTTGTGTTTTATTTTTTTCTACTACATAAACTCAAAAGTATCTACTTACGTGTAGATACGTAAAATAAATTATCTACTGTGTAACTGTGAAATGTGAAGATAGTTAATTTCGGATTTATAAATGCGAAAGTCTATCTGTTCGTCTGTAGGTGAATGGTTTACTAGGCAGATGGACTAGAAACTCAAATTTCATAAATACACTTTAACGGAGGTATTAACATTTAAAAAAAAACCGAATTTTTATCACAGAATTTTCCATACAAACGTAATACCAGAAATAAAATTTTAACGTGGGAGAGCCATGCTTCGGCACGAATGGGCCGGCTCGACCGGAGTGATACCACGACCTCACAGAAAACCGGCGTTAAACAACGCTTACGTTGTGTTTCGCCGAGTGAGTGAGGTTACCGGAGGCCCAATCCTCTTTTAAAAGGTCGGCAACGCACTCGTGAGTCCTCTGGTGTTGCGGGTGTCCATGGGCGGCGGTAAATGCCTATCATTAGGCGATCCGTCTGCTCGTTTACCCTCCAACTCCATAAAAAAAATTGGATTCCAAGCAAGGGGTGAGATTATTTTCGCTTGTCCTCAGTAAAATGCCACAATTAAATTAAAATGGTCTTTATTGATTATTCGTTGTACAAGCAACTATAATTAATAAACATTGTATAATAAACTTATAACAATTAATAATTTGTTAATAACAAATAAATTGTACTGGAAGAACGTTTCCATGAATACCTACATTATTTTACTTATAGATATAATAATAATCATTTCGGTTACTTCATCTTTACAGCAATAATAGCTCTTATAGCTTGTGTACACATTATAGAAATAATAATTGGTAAGTAGGAGAAGCTGTTATCAATCCATTTTCTGTCCCAATCCTGGGACATTCCTTTCTTCCCACTGCTGGCCAAATGCTTCCCTTCCCTCGTTTGTCAAAAAAATATACACGTTTGTGAAGTGCAATTAAGTTTGCCCTAAGTAGGTAACAAAAATAATGTCCCAATTATTATTTCTATAATGCTTAAAAACTTTCAAACTTCATAGCCGCTTTACCGAAAATCACAACAGTAATGGCCTTGCCGATTTACAATAACTATCATAAGGAAGTCAAATGATAGTAAACTTTCATAGGGTAACAATAACTTAGAACATTGAAAAATTAAATGGAAAACGACAGAGGGCACCAGTTTTTTAAATATGATTTACGTACTGATTCTCTACTGATACGTCGTAAGTGGCGCCATTGCCATCCTTCCAACCACGGATAAAAAAGGAAATGATTGACGGGCGGGAAAGTCTATTGTTTTAATTTATGAATTGAAGTTTAATACTTATTTCTTGCTATTCATTAGTTTATTATCGTTTTTTTATTAATGTTTTTTAGCAATGAATAAAGTCACTAAATTTGTTTCCGATTTTAATGGACAATGGTGCTCTGTCGTTTCTATTAGTTCGTAAATCAAAATTATCTCATAATAAAAATAACATGTTCATTACATAGTGTTATTTGGAAAATTGTCAAAAACTACAGTTCATCGCACATTAGCGGTTATTTTGCTAAAAAATCTCGTTAATCGTGATTGCTACGTTAGAAATATCAGTTTGGTCATATACAAAAGTTTCTTAGATCTTAAACTTTACATGCAACGACATGATGTAGAAGAAATACGATGAATATCTCAATAAAGAGTTTGTAATGTCCGACAACGAGTTTAAATTTAATATTTTTATTGTGTTCTACGGAGTTTCCTGCCGGATCTTTTCTCATAAGACTCACTTAAGAACCGCGCAACTAATTTTTGTCAATACAAAAGTATTTGTACCTTATTCCAATCGTCATCGAACACCAGGCCTACACTATTGATTTGTTTCCACTCTTTTTGTTTACTCGGCGCTTTACGACGTAATCTAGAAAAATCTGACAATTGCTAAAGACTACCAGGAAGCCCATTTTTATACGTTTTTGCATAAGAGGTACACAGTAATGGGGTATATAACGGAATAATTACTTGAAATCAGAAATATCTATCTTTAAACACATAATACTTTAAACGAAAATCTTAAATATTTACGTGGTATTAAAACCTTTTTAAGAGCCAGAAAGAGGGTTATGTTTTTAATATTATAAAAGCTTACATTTAAGGTAAACATTAAAATAAATTGTAGGTACATTAAAATAAAAGTATTAGCTGAACATTCATTTCACATAGTTTCAATGAAAGAATTCCTTCTAAATCATGTCGCTCTTTTATTTAAAGTGTATAATATTAATAATACTATTTATAGAAGCACTTGGGGCTCATATTATTATACATTAATTTTAAATCTATGAGTAAAAGTTAAAAATGACCAAACGGTCGGAAAACTTCATTCGGAAGTTGAGTTTATTGGAGAAAAACCGTTATTTTAACGGTTAGGATTCTGACCAGCAGATAATTTCAAAATGTATAAATACATATTTTCTCTTTCGCTTTCCAAACATCATTTCGAAACATTTTTTCGAATTTTATCTACGTTATGCAATTCTTTTAAGACAAATTCTATTTATATTTTCAAATCGAACCAACTACCCTACTTTATTTACAATTTTAGAATGAAAGTTCATTGCATGTTGGCAGTACTGACCGACAATCTTATAGAATAAGAAAACATTATAATAAATATTTTGATCGTAAAAGTTTTGTGTCCTTTTTACAATTTTAATGTGATTTTTTAATGAACTGTAAATTGGTTTTATCATAACTGCATTTAATCGTGTAGCTGTTACCCGCGATTTCACTATCAGGACTTTATGAGACAAAACGTAGCCAATGTCCACGAAAAAAATTTATCAAAGTTAGTTCAGTGGTTTATGTGTGAAAAGTAAAACAGGCTGACAAAGTCACTGTCGCATTTATAACATTACAATGGATGACAACTACAATTTGTCATTTGCTTGAGTCAAATAATACATATTGCTTAATTAACTTTAAAGACTATTTAATGAAAAATACGACTTAAACCTTTCATTTTCCATTTGAAATTACATTGATATATGATAAAACCAACTTTTACAGACAGGATTAGATAGTTATTATTGAATTAGTTTCATGAAATAGTACGTTACGCGCGCGTGTGATTGTTTGCGGTAACAGGGGGCGCTGCCTCCGCCTCAGCAGCGGCTGCTTCTCTTTTTAGCTTGCGGTATTTACCTGAAATTATAAGGACATAATTTTTTTATGGTTCTGAATTCTGAGGAGTTAGCTATTTCAATCTGAATTTGCTCAATCGGGAGAATAGAATATGAACAATGGTTCAAATTGGAGGCACTTTGCAATATGGGTTTATAAAACCCGTGTTGGGTGCCAGTAATAAATTAAGAGATTATTAATTATTAATTCTTCATGGCCCATCTTGGGCGCCAGTCTAATAGCTGCCGAATTGCAGTTTATACACGTTTTCATTTTAGTTACCTATATTTGATGCCGACTATGCCGAGGACCTAATCTACAAGCATTCGTCAAATTAAAAAACAATCATGTGTAATTTTTTCTTACATCATTAACAAACTAAATGGCGCCCAACGTGGGATAATAATGAATACTGTAATCTACTCAATGAAAATAAACTCACGTGAAGTCTTGACCATGATGACGCCCCACCAGATAGACCAGCCCCAGCCGACCAGACAGAACAGCACCGTGAACAGCTGCCCGCAGCCCACCAGCAGGTTAATCACGAAGGAGCCTGAAACAAAAGGGATCGTGAAAATCTTAATATTAAAAAAATATATATATCTTTAAGGCTGTTTTATATTTAAGATAACATGACAATATTACAAAGGATTTGCCATAGGTTTTTAAATATTCAAATTGCTCCCAGAGAAATTGCTGAATGCCATTTTAGGCCACCTGTTGTCTCTTTGACATGGTTCGCATTGCATCAACTCTCATTTTCGTTGCGATCAGCATATTTGGCAAGCTCGATGGATCTAGTAGTTATAAAAACTGTGCGTTAACTCACCTATCCTATGTTTGGCTCCGTCGTGAACTCCAAATCTGGGGATGCCGAAGCATAAGCAGAACATGCCGCTAAATATGCTACCTGCAGATAAAATATATTAAAAGTTATTGAAAATGCGAAGAGACCATGAAGTTTTTTAGCGCTCAATATCATAGCAATAACATTTAAGGAGGCTATTGATAATATTTATGTGGAGAAATAAAAGCACGGTGCTGCACAATAACTGATTTATTTCGTTTTTTTAGCCCAACCTCGTCTTATTTGTAACCCACGCGTACGTCCCTTCCGCCATATCCCTTTTTCCCCCCGCTTACACACTCCCTCTCTCTCTCACACTATTTGTCTCGCTCACACATTTACTATATCCATTCTATTACATTTCCGTTCACTCTCTCATTCCCACATTTATAACAAAATATAATTGAAAAAATAAATCCAAGGTCAAGGTACAAACCAAGACCTTCGCTTTTGCTCCGCTCAGTCTTGCAGTATTTGCTCTAGTTAGAGTAGTTTGTCAATCGTTCAATAAATCAGTGCTATTTCAATCAATCTATCATTTATTTACATTTAACAATGTGAAATAACATTGTAATAAAACTAATAAACATCTAAGAACCTAGTAAAACTACTTCTCCCACAACTTACCGAGTCCTGGCACGATGATGTTGCATAGCAGGCAGAAATAAGCTAGAACTATGGGCAGCACAGGGATGGCGCCACGCATTACGCTCGTGTGCTCCACCAACGACGGGTCTAGTTTCTTGCGAGTGTCCTGTAAACATTCAGTTTTTAATTAAGTAGAAAGTATTTCATGCTTAACGAAGGCATCGATTATTGTTGGAAGCTTGAAAAACGAAATAAATTACATAATTCATGTTGTGTTAGATTTGGAGCGTGTGTTAACCGTACTTGTTATAATGCAAACATAGAAAACCCTTACCTGGTACACCGACCCTTTAATTATCTACAATGTATCTAATAATGCAAGTAAATTTAGTTAAGTCATTTATTCTAACCAAATATTACTTACAACTCAACTGCCTCATGAGGCTTGTGCTTCCAAGCACGACTGTTACGCTAGAGGTCCTGGGTTCGGTTCCCAGTAGCAGCTCGGAGTTTGGGATTTGTGCCCAGTTAATGGCAATAGGCTTTACTTTTACTTTATTACGTGGGACCTAAACATATCGGCGAACTGTGGGTGTACATTAGTACGCCTCTGCCTAACCCTTCGCGAAGTACAGGCGCGATGGTATGTATGTATGTTATAATCTACATTTTCCTCACACTTCTTGATATTGCCATATTGTATCAGAAGAATGTTAAACCGTTTATTTTAAAATAATGTCCATAGATTGTAGGGTTCTTTCCCATAGATCCTTTAGAACTTTATTTGCTTTTATAAAATTCAAGGTATACGTGAAATGGAAGCATGAAAAGGATAGACCAGAGTGATTGTATAATAAGTTCATCATAATAGAATCATTTGGCCAAAACATATTTATGACAGGTACCTCAATATCCTCCTCAATGTCGATATCCTTTTTCATGAAATCCTTAGTGATCACAATTCTAGATGCTTTCCGCAATGGCCTTGGTGATGGGTTAGGAGTTGTTCTAGGGGTCACTTGCATAGAAGTTCGAGGTGAAGGCACTGGCGTCACCGCTAAGGTATTACTACTCGTCATCGTGAGCGGGTAGTTTGGATTTTTTGAATAGATCTCGCGCGGTAAACTATACAAATAGTTTTGCAGACGCGGTGTCAGGTAGAGATTCGGCATTTGCCTCAAGCTGCTTAATTTAGTGTTGACTGATGCACCATAACGCTTTTTGAATTTATACATTGAGGTTATTTTTTCTAAAACACATTGTCACCGGAATTCGTTATGATAAATTAAGAAAATACATATTGTGTCATAATATATTTTTATCCCTAACAAAACTTTTCGACGTTCTTATTATAACAATCTACCATAATAATTTAAACTGCCTGGAAATTACCTACTCGTATTTCAGAGTAAAAATTACCACATTCAATATTTATTTATGTTTCGCAATGCAAATGCGTTCCGGTTAACAGTCCAATAGACACTGCCATTAAAATACGCTAATCATACATTTAATAATGCCATCGATTTTCGTCCCTATTGTTAGACTACCGACCTTGTCAACAGTAACCTATTTCTGTATAAATAGTACTTACTAAATTACTTTTAATTATATAGCAGTTGATTAGAATCATAACTAAGAAAAGTCTACACGCGACAAAATTAAATTATATTTTTTAAGCATATTGTTGGCACGCAATAAATATGTGCTTTTATTGTTATAAGTATATGAGGAACATTACGGTTCTTGAGTAAAAATAAACGCTTAATTTATTAACTAACGAGGTTCCATGTTGGGTGCCAATAGTAAAAACTGGCGCCCAGTGTGGGACTATTATTCTCGTCATAAATAAATATTATATCTTTCAATATTACGTAATTATCTTTACTATGTTTTATATTGAGTGTAAATTTTATTTTGCAGAGGAATATAAAAATGTTTTTCAGAAAACCTAAAGATTTGAAGAAAGGAAAGTTTGTATTCGTAAATCTTGATAAACTTATTAAGAAAGATATAGATATAAGCCAAGAACCCAATTATAGCCTTTTTATTAATTTGATGACTGACATGATATCTATAATGATAATTGCCAGATTCATCAATCTGATATTTTATAACAACGTATATATTTTTTGATAATTAAGTTATGGAAAAATCTAGTTGAATCACTCGTTTGTTGGCCACGAGTAACATAATTATACATTTAAACTGTCATGCAATATTCTATAGCTACCTACAAATTAGTTTGCGATTTCCATGAAACACCTACAATTATAACAAGCAAACAAAGTTTTATTATGTGACCACAGAGCCTTGAGTTGATTTGAGAAACGCGTGGAGGTGCGTGACCACACTGTTACAGTCACCATCAAATACATATTGTATATGTATCGGTGACGTGTTGGATATTTTTTTCTATATACTTAAATAAAAGAAGAACCTGATTGATTGACTGACGTATCAACGCGCAGCCGAAACTACAGGAGCTAGATATTGAGATTGCACTGTAGACAAGCACTAAGAATGGATTTTTAGAAATTAAACCCCACGGTGGTGAAAAGGGGGTTGGAAGTTTGTATGAAAGTCCGCACGCATTGCGTTTGACATACACACATATACATATTTAATAAACGATGACATCATCAAGATAATTATGTACAGCTGTCATTCGCTGTTGACATTTTGACAATTGTTTTCTTCCTTTTAAATTAGACTTAACTAGAGATGGGTTTATGCCAGGGCATTTATTTTTTTCGCCCAAAATGCCTGGGCGGAAACCCATCTATATAGATGGGTTTATGCCAGGGCATTTATTTTTTTCGCCCAAAATGCCTGGGCAGAAACCCATCTATAGACTTAACACATTTTATGATATGAAACCTCCATGGTGTAGGTACAGTGGGCACAGTATATTTTAGAAACGATAATTACCTAAGTACGCAGGCGAAGCTGTGCACGGGAACTCTAGTTTCTTATGAAGGCTGTAAGGACTTCATTTATAAAAACACTTGAAAATAGGACTATTTTTAAGTGTTTTTATAAATGTTTATATTACTAAATAATATTTAACGCATGCTGTTTCAATGCTCAATGGACACAAGTCTCCTCTCGGAACGTGAGGATTTGAGTTATAGTCACGTCATAAGCCACGCTAGCGTAATGTGGGTTAGCAGTCTTTACAGGCTCTCAAGAAAACCTGTCAGGCATGCAGGTTTCTTCACGAGGATTAAGCCTCATTAGGTCCAAGCGTGACTGCTACGTTAAAGCTCCTCAGTTCTATTTCCAGGTCGACGTCAGGTCATTGGGTTTTTCTACCAAAAAACATACCTACCGGCAAACCGTGTTTAGGTCCCATGTAATAGAGGGCGAGCCTATTGCCATTAACCGGGCACAAATCCCAAACGCCGAGCTGGGAATCAAATTGAGGACCTCTAGCGTAATAGTCGCGCTTGGGACCGCTAGACTAATGAGGCAGTTGACTCGGTTTATTCTACAATTTTATTAGATTTTATAGTTGCGCATGAATTATTTGAATTTAAATTTTATGTCCATGTCTTTAGAAGTCAAAAAGCGTGCTTAAAAATGTTGTAGTTGTTACCTCGGGCGGCAGGGTGGGCGACATGCTCTTGTTCTTGGAGAACATGCTCGTGCGGCGGCTGGACGACTGCTCAGAGTTGCGGCGACACATGCCGCGCAACCACGTGCACAGACGGTTGTTGCAGCAACTGTTACAGCAAGACACCAAATAGGAGAAGAAATCATTACCGTGCATTGGGTTCACCTATATATTTAGGGAGTATACTTCTTTCGGTACCAATTTTTTGAGCAACTATGGTTTGAGCAAGCTATTTAACTTACAGCGCCAATAGGTATTGGTGCTCAATATGGAACAAAAAAATTTTATTTCTCATTCAGCACCTACGGTGCGGTAGTTTCTAGTGATGGTATGTAATACATACTATGTATGTATAACAGGAAAAGTGATAAAATTAGCAATTTTATTTATGATTTTTATTGATATTCTATATCTTTTAATGAAGAGCAAAGAGTAACAACATATTATTTTAGTTAATATTTTTTTTTTCCACATTGAGCACCAAGCTAATATAGTTACCTATTGGTGCTGTAAGTGGAATAGCTTAGGTGCTCAAAAAATTGGTGCCGAAAGAGGAATACTCTATATTTGGCGGACAGTTCTTAAGCTATAAAAATGCTAGACATAAAAATTATATCAATTAAGAAGATAATTTGAAATATTTTACCACATATAAGTAATTAGAAATGGTTAGTCTTTTGTTGCGTCGAGATGTGTTGGATTCTATTTTTTGTCGAAAACTAGAATGATGTTTGGCATCATCATTTATACTTTCTCATATAACAAAGCCCTTTTTGCTTGGAATTTTAGATAGCGCTATATCTAAACTTCCAAGCAAAAAGGGTCTAGTTCTCGGTATTTAGTTTCCGTGTTTGGATTTGTAAAATTGGGTGAAAAATTTGTATTTCGTGATTGATTTAATGCTCAATTATCTACAAGTTCATATAGTAAATAACTTTATATGATGTTTCTAAGTACCAGAAAGTTTAGTAATACGGTACTGGTGTTCGATACTTTGAAAATGCTTTTTTCTGAAATCACGCTTTTTCAGTTTCAACTACAAATGTCTGTTAAAAAAATATGCCAGTTTTTTAATGTTTTTTAATCCTTATTATAAACTAGCGGCCTGGTACGTGCTTCGCTACGTATCAAATGAAATAATAATAAAAAAAAATTGGTACATCAAATTCATCATCTGTTACGAAAAATGTGATAAATGAAGAACCGCTCGACCGATTTTGTGCAAACTTCGCATAAACCATCTACTAAATAGTCCGAACAAAGCCTAAACATTTGGTTTGGATTGGTGAACCCGTTCTTGAGTTATAAAATTACAACGAAAAGTGGCATTGATTTTTATATATATTGATTTATTGATTTACTATTATCTTAACTCAATACCCTAGACTAGAGGACACTTTCTGCTTGGACGCCCACAAATCTACTCTAACACATAACAAATTAATGCTAACTAGTAATAAATTTGCAGTCATTTCAATAAAAGCTTTTGTCCCAAAATTTCCGTAAGAAACATCAAAGTAGGGATGTGCCACGCACCTGGTGGGAGGTCTATCACTGAGTATGCTGTCTCTCCTCTCGACGTGCCTCTTGTTCCTGCCACAGCAGCCGACCTCCTCGGGCGCGGGGGACATGGAATCCGCGATGTTGCGTGGCATGGAGCCCGTGTCACCGACGCGCCGCCGACGCCCGCAGCACCCGCAGAACACGTCGCGGAACGACCGCTTGGGTTTCGTTTCGTTTTCGTATTCTATTGAGGCCTGGAATTCATCAAAATTCTGTTATTTGCAATTTCTACTTACTCAAAGTACGTAGGTGTTTTATTATTCACTTTTTTCTATCTTTTTATTTGGGAGGGGGAGGGGAGAACCTTCTAGCTCTGGACCAATGAGACAATAAGTAACAACTTTACCCCTGAAGCAAAAAAATTGCCCTTGCTAGTTGGATCCAGGAATTTTACAGCTTTGAAAATTTTGTGGTATGCTATATTATATTCGTATTTTTCACAAAACTTGGGCTGACAGAGGCCGGAGAACCGATTATTACGGTGAACAGACGATAAATAAAGTCATGTTGACATTACTCACTTTCCCAGCGGCCCTTTCCAAATCCCTAATCTGTTGCTCAGCCTTTTCTTCATCTACCTTCTTACAACAATTCATTTTGCTCATCACTCCTTTCTTATCTTCCTTTTCGTCTTCCTTTCTCACGCTATCTCCATCCTCTTCTTCCCCTGTGGTGCAACAGGTGCAACACTTAGATTTGCACTTTTTCATCAATCGTTGGCAGAAGTTGGTTTCTTTAGGTTTTTCTTCTGTAGTTTCTGGCAGTTCTGAGGAGCTTGGTGGTTCAGTGGAAGGGGATGTCTCTTTGCCTTCTTTCTTGGTCCTTGCTGGAGGCTTAGGGGTTGTGCTTGTGCTTTGTGGAAACCTGAGGAGGATGGGCAGTTCATGTTAATGAAGACTCTTAATAAAAATCTTACAGTTAACCTCCAAATCCTCGGCATGGTTGAATGTCACTAAAGACTAAATGGAACGGTCTCATTAGTCTAGTGATCCCAAGCACGACTGCTACGCTAGTAGTCCTTCGGGAAATACAGGCGCGGTGGTATGTTATGTTATGTAACTAAATGGATAAAATATTGAAACATTAGACCAAGAAACAAAAGAATATTTTTTTATATTTACCCTCACCAAATCCTTTGTCTACCAGTGTTTAGTCTTTTCGCTGGTATCTATTATATTATCATGGTGAACAGTGACTCCTTATTCCAAGTATCGCATAAAGACTAAATAAATTGACTGCCTCATTAGTCTAGTGGTCCCAAGTGCGACTGCTACACTAGAGGTTTCCTGGTTTCGATTCCAAGGTCGAGCAAAGTGTTATTGGGTTTTTCTATGAAATTCTCAGTAGCAGCTCGGAGTCTGGATTTGTGCCCGGTTAATGGCTATAGGCTCGCCCCCTAAAACATGGGACTTAAACATACCGGCGAACTGTGGGTGTACATTAAGTACGCCTCTGCCTAGCCCTTTGGGGAATACAGGCGTGATGGTATGTTTAAATCCTACATTATTTTAACAAAATTTATTCCTACTAGTAAATAGTGAAACACTATTAGAAACTTAGTTAAGTTTCACAGTTTTGAATTGTTTGTAGGAAGTAACGTGCGGCTAAATAGTTGGCTGCAGTTTTCTCTTGACCTTGACATTTGATACTTTGAAGATAAAATTAGATATTTTAAGAGTATATTTTGTCATCGTCGTTTCTAAAATAATTATGTATTGAAATAAAACTACTTTTTACGGATTTTATCGCGTTGTATTGATATTATTTGATTCCCGACGTTTCGGACCCTTTACAGCATCCATGGTCACGGTCATGGTCATGGTCACGGTCAAATAATATCAATACAACGCGATAAAATCCGTAAAAAGTAGTTTTATTTCAATGTCTAATATTCGCGTAAGTGTCAGAAACCAGTATAATTATGTATTGTTTGATGGAGGGATTTGGTTCTTTCTTTTGCAAAGAACTCAAGCAAAGTTGCAGTGTTACGACAGATTTATATATTACCTATATTCATAATTGTCTTTTATCTGTAAATAGGTTGGGGAAATGAAAAAGAAACGGTGAAACTAACTCAGAGCATCATGGTCACTTTTAATGACCTTATATACTTAGTTGGAGTTTTAGTTTATGTTAAAATACATCTGCATTCATACTTATTGTATTAGGTATTTTATGAATTTGTTTTGTACGAAGCTTTGTAAGTTATAAATCACCCTACTCTCTGCCCCGTTGGTTATTCTGTTTGGCGAAGTGTAAGGATGAGTTAAATACTCGGGTATTACGATGTTATTAAGGTCTAGCGAGGTGTTCGGACAATATTGGATATTGAGACACTGGATGCTGATAAAAAGTGCAACGCCTTAGCCACTTAAGCACGGCTAAATGTGGCTACTGGGCCTATATTGTCGCTTTATTGGACAAAGCGAACAGTGCGCCTAAATAGTGACCTTGAACAACTTTTATGCGTGATACGATGCTTGTTCTCTTTTTGCTTTCCATTACCTTTGTAGCATTGGTAGCCCTGGGATTAGTGGAAGTCTAGAATTTCAGAAAAAAATATAAATTAATTGTGATAAAAAGAAAGTAAAATATTAATTACGTCTGAATTAAGTAGACCGCAGAACAGTCGCAGCGTCTGTAGAAAGCAATTTTAAAATGATTCAACTGCATAACTGTCATAATCTAATTTTTATAAGAGTTAACTGAATTACTTATACTCGTAAATAATTTATATTACAATCAGGTATCATAATCATTGTAACATATATCTACATAGGTAATTAGTTGTTACCTAGATACTCCTTGGTACAAACTCATTTTGCATTTTAACATAAGGTGGATTCGAAACAGGTCATTACAGGTCCATAGTTCAAACTCAAACTCAATTTTTTTATTTCAATTAGACCATAAACAGGTACTTTTGAAATGTCAAAACTACATGCACGGTTCCAAATAGTAGGTCTTATGGAGAAGAGCCGGCAAGAAACTCCATAGATACTCTTTTAAATAAATAATGGATGTATACATATTTTTTTTTCTATCAATGTGAGTATTGTGGAGTTTGATGTGAGTGATAAAAGTAGGTTACCCTCCAAAAGATAACATAACTGAATCCGGATTGACATGGCATGTAAGAGTTGACCAGTCCCGACAGACAGCACCCGTTCACGAGCATGACGTGTGTATCAGCGTTGTTCTCAACCAAGTTGTAGGGAATAAAACAACCCGACACACAACGCCACCATTAGCAGGACATTTAAGTGAGCATGACAGCCTCTAACTGCCAGAAAATCGAAAGGCTTATCATAGGTTTTGTGATCTTAACATCAGTCTACACAATACTCACACTTCACAAATTATTGTTACCATATACATAAGGACAAAAAAAATACATTCCAGAAATAGTAAATAATATAGTATATAGTTTTCATTAGATTCCTAGATTTTTAATTTGTTTTCTTTTAACAGATTGATAATGCAATGTAGATCTAGTAAAATTAGCGTTCCGAGTCAGTTGATCTAGAAAAATTGTACTTTGTACAACTCAGCTATTACGGTTTTCTATATCGGAAGTGGAGGCCTTGTTTCACGTGCCTATTTCCGGTGGCCAACGGCGGGTAAATACGGCCATGTGCCAGCTTGACACAGTAAAGTTAGACGTGACACATAAACCATGTATTGACTTATTATTTGTAAAGGTAGGAGTGATTTCGTCTTATAAGTATTTATTAATAATATAGTTCGAAATACACGTGGGCGATATTTACATTCAGAATACGTTTTTTTTATCTACGCGTATCTAATTTCTAGGCTGATACAATTTAATAGGATTGAAATCGACCGTCTCAAATGAAAAGCTTATTTAAAAAACAAAACAAAAAACTGAACGTTCTTCGAACACAATCAAATAATTGGAATCTTTACCTATTTTCGTCGCCGTACCGCTTCGGTAGTAGTTCATTTGGCAAAATATACACAGTCCTGTTATGTAGCATTACAATTACAAGATCAAATATACAAAGATCTACTAAATTTCATTAAATGGAAGCACTATTTCGAAAAACTAAATCACTTTTTAAGGCAGGCATAAGTGCAGCACAACAGCCTATGCAGCATTCGAATTTAGAATATTACGCGCCAAAACCGGAACACAGACACTGTTATTGTTTTGAGGCAAAGGTAACAAGATTTAGTGCCACATCTTTTATTGTTTATGATTATTTTCCCGCCTTTTGTTGTGTTCGGCGGGTGTGGCGTCCAACGCTCGAGGGCGAACTAGGGGGTTGAACCACTTCTTAAGGGCTGCTTTAGTATCGAATGCCAAGAATTACGTGTCGGTCGTAGCGTGTACAGACGTAATGAGCCTTGGACGTAAAGAATGTAAGAAATCGGACCTTTACTTTTTTAAACGTACAGGTTCTGTAGTTGACATTATTTATAGTTTTATGGTAGCATGGCCTAAGTCCTTAACAAAGAGTTAAGGAAAATATAAATTTTATTACTTTGTTTATTGCAATCTAGATTTATAATTCCTGAAAAGAAAGGCCGCAATAGGACTTGATTATTATATTAGTATTTAATATAATTTTTCTACATACGTAATACGAGTAACTAAACATAAAATACATATTTATGAAGAAGAACACGCCACTGTAGATTACACACACATTGCAAAAAAAAGTGAGTATGTATCAACCGGGGACTCGAAAACAAAGTAGTATGTAGTTACACTAACTAAACGAACTATGTTTTTTTCTATTTTTTTGAATTTTTTTTTGTAATACTTTGGCATGGCTACTGAGGCCTTTGTGTCATATCTTTATTTTTTCTGTTTTTTTTTTCTATGAAGAAAGACTACCACAGATAATAATTATTTCGATTCACTGCATTAAACGTCATGGCATGCAAAAAGCAAGATGGCGTCATAAAATCTACACTGTTACAATACAAACCAGATTGTATCTTTAATTTACAGTTTTATGAGTTTTTTATATAAGACTCTATTGGTTTTAATGGCTGTACGTATAGTTATTTTATGCAGTAGGTCGTTGACCCTATTCAATTATATGGCTAGAGTAACCCTGCCAGCTGATAGCGATGCGGAGGAGTTTTTTGATGCTCTTTTTATTTTTATTTTATTTAGTTTATTGTTTTAGTTAGTTATTTAGGTTAGGTACTTGTAGATAATTTAAGTTATTTATATATTATATTATTATTGTATTATATTTTTAAAGACATTATGTTAATAAAATCAATATTTAATGTTTTATAAATATTTCTGTTACTGATCTACGTCACGAATGTCACAATCAGTTGCCGTGGATTGATAAACATCTTAAATAGTACCTACATATAATATAATACAGGGTGTATATTTTTTCCCTATTTTGCCCATTGATAAGTATTCACCGCCGCCCGTGGACACCAGCAACACTAGAGGAGTTGCTAATGCGTTGTATTATGAGCTCATATGGACTACAGGCTGCCGGAGTCGGAGCAGTAACATAGACCCCGGTACTGGCTCTCAGGTACAAAAGTGGAAACACACACCAAGGTGCTTTACGACCGACTTCGACAAAAGTGTGGTCGCCAACCAGTCAAAATCCTAAGAGGACCTACCACCGCGGAAGTCTGATACTTATTTTACGAGATGCCTATCTGAATGGCAGCGAGGAATTGTATTCTAACCCATCCTGTTTCCGTTGGCATATATTTTAGTGTCATTAATTGTTAGCGGTATATCAAGCGATTTTGATTAATTCCTAACGTTAAAAAGCGGGTGCTGTGGTGACCAAATAGGGCTGGTGACCGCGTCTTTTAATACCGATGACGCTACCGTCCATCGCCGGTCATAGCCTGCAGAAATTGGTGTTTATTAGTCATAATACGACAATGACGTCACCGAAATAATGTGGTCAGTGAAATTGAAACACAGGCTTATTAAGCCAAGCGCGTAATTACAGACAAGAAATCCTTCGTTATTGTAGGCAATAGTTTGAGATATGACTAGGTCAAAATATGATCGCAACCATTCAGATTAGTCGTTCAGCTTCAGTCATTATCTTCATCCTAGGATGATGGACGGAACGAAACGGACCATCCTAACATAGTCAGGAAAGGGCAATAGCTATATGAACGGACCCTAACCAGATGTGGCTGAAAACCAGAACTACGCTACCTTCTACTACGCTTCTTTACATGCGAGAGCCATGCTTCGGCACGAATGGGCCGGCTCGACCAGAGTGATACCACGGCCTCACAGAAAACCGGCTTCAAACAACACTTACGTTGTGTTTCGCCGAGTGAGTGAGGTTACCGGAGGCCCAATCCCCTTTTAAAAGGTCGGCAACGTACTCGTGACTCCTATGGTGTTGCGGGTGTCCATGGGCGGCGGTAATCGCTTACCATCAGGCGATCCGCCTGCTCGTTTGCCCTCCTATCCCATAAAAAAAACCTAACGACAGTCATCAAGTGTTTGCATGTTCGCATGAAAATCGCTACCTACGACGATGTCTCAATTCATCCATCCAAAGACTAACAGTGACAAGGGCAAGTTAACTTTGCAGATCGATTTATTGGCGTAGTTCTTACTTAGCCACGAGCCCCTTCTTGTATTTTTCATTACCATGAGTAGGTACTATTTAACCCTTTGGCGTCAAATGTACGTTTTCGTTATAATCTTGTTTACAAAGATAAGGCGATTTAAGGCTGACGGTTCACTTAGCCCTTGTTTTTAGCAAAATGGAGATCTTTACCACAATTTAGATTGATAGAAGTAGTAATAGCGACATTAACTGTACAATATTCACAAGTGAGTTCAAAAACTTTTTCTTAAAAATTGTGGCTGTTAAAAATTGTGGCTGTTAACACAATTTTTGGCAACTTCTTGGGCTTGATAAGGATCCAAGCGAATGCGTTCACCACATAGAATCCAATATTGGTCATTATGTTGTTACAAGATAATATTGCGAGTGGTACTGGAACAATAAAAGGGAGATTTTTCCCATAATTTAAATTTTCTTGTCAGGCATATTATCTCACGTGGCGATCGTGGGTAAGACACCATCGTATGTTACGGCACTTTCTTTAGGTTTATAAAAAATAGGTAAATACCATCATGCCATCACGCCCGTATTCCACGAACGGTTAGGCAGAGGTGTACTAATGTACACCCACAGTTAGTCGGGATGTTTAGGTCCCATGTAATAAGGGACGTTTTTTGCCATTAATCGGGCCGGATTATGAAATCTAAGCTACTACTGAGAATTTCATAGAAAAACCAAATAACACTGCTCGACCTGGGTATCGAACCCAGGACACTGCTACGCTAGGCAAGAGGTAGACAAGCAAATACAAATAATCAAATATAATATAAAAAAAATAGTAGTCCTCCGGTATTGGAACAGGGTCCAAACTACCGGTGGCTAGAGGTTTTGGAACCGTAGAGGATCCTCGTGTCGAGGAGTACGGCTTCGTGTATCAAGCTCTTGATCCGATCGTCTAACGAGAGCCTCTTTAGGCGTCGGGGCTCTTGGCTATTAACCATCTGTGATATATTATAATATTTAATTAATTTAATCACGTGTGAATCGGTCTATTTTAAGCAAACGCGCTCCATCGTAGATCGCCGAATCGCTTAATATCAGGCGAACTGGCGGCCAAGCGTAAGCCTATCACTTATTAAAAAAATAGATTTTGCGCTAAGATGAAAAAGGGAGGTCCAGGTCTTTTCATTTACAATCTCATGTTTGGGTAAAATCTAGAACGTTTTATCATTCTGTTCAATGTTTGTTTTGGGAACAGAAATTAGCAGTTAAATAATAATTAAGATACGGGGGCAAAGCCAATATATTGTCCAGCTAATATACAGAACTATATATAATACATATTTTACTACCTGTAGTTCAAATTCTTTCAAGGGGGATTTAATAAAGCTCTTGAATAGGACATTTAATAAAGCTTTTGTATTCATTGATAAGTTTTCTAAGAAAGTTGTTATGATATTAGCGAACAAAAGCGGCATTGTATGATATACAATGTGAAACGTTCGCCACGTGTCTATTATCAAAACAATGCCCTGCATTTGTTATAGGTATGACTTGATGCACGAAATGTGGAATTTATTTGTAAATTATAAGTATAGTGTGTTTGTATGGGAGATTGTAATTGGTGAAAAAATTCGTCAAATGAAATTAAAAAAAATATATCATTAGCATTTAAAATATATTTTAAATAACTTTTAGAAAAAGAGATTAAACTTCAATGGATTAGGAAATGGTGTTTTTTCGAAATCAACCCTTAGACAGACACCTAATTTATATGGCACCATCTTGGAATGCAATTTGTAGCTAGATAGGTTAGATTATTATGAAATGCGATTAAAATAGTATAATATTTACAGTCTCTCAAATTTTAGAGAGCTCCGCTACGCTTTCGATTAATCATAATAATTATGATTCAAATTATAAAATTGTTTATGATCTGTTATATTCAGAATAATTTCTCGATTTGGCCTTTTGAGCCCTCCTAATGTTTGTGTCGGTGTCAAAGTAAAAGTCAAAATGTTTTAATTTAGATCATTAAAATAGAACTAAAACAAATTAACGTAAGAAAAATTCAAGATAACTCAAAAAGTAGTTGCTAGGGTTTTAATAAATAATTATGTGAAATAGTTAGTTATTTGAAATAAAACAATTTTTTCCGGTTTTATCACTTTTGGATTGAATAACGCCGTAAAGTAAAACATAGTTTTAGTATCACCTTGAGATTTGTGGATTGTGATTATTTTTTTGTATGCAATAAAGAATATTCTATCCATTTTACCAAGGGATAAAAATATTTTAATCTTATACGCTTAATAAGTTCATATCTAGGTATCTAGGCAAGCTATGATACTCACATTTTTGTACCGCGTCATCTGCTAGGGCTGCCAAAATTTTATACATATAGCGTATTTTTTACGCAACGGAAATTAAAGCGATATAGGGTAAACTAATTCTTGGTAATCGAGAAAGCGGCAACCTTGGTTGTTGACCTGTTCGCTATTGAGTACCTTGTGTGCATTGAGGTTAAAATTGGAGGTAACTGTAAGATTTTGAAAAGAATTCGTAAAATAATATGATGGCAAGCAGATTGTTTTAAGTAACTGATGATTACTAGCCGAGCCTTTAATTTATAATAACTCCAGAAAGCTTATTTCATCATTATGCAACCCTTTTCTCAACTTAATCGTGGTTGACTTCACGTCTAGCCAGATCAGGTGAATATCAGTATTTGAAGTGAGAGTCATCAGACCATCGCAAAACAAAGGTTTTGCGAACTTATTATACTAGAAATTAAAAATGGTCATTCATCTATAGACTGACCCTGGCAAGCGCACTAACCTTGAAGATAGTTTTTACTTAGCCACAAACCTATGGAAGGCACACGACAGTTTAACGTGTCGAATGGGTACCAAATACGAGAGGAGATAGCAAATAAATCAATGAGGAGTATTTATGTAATCATGAGCATTTTGTACCTGTATCACATTCTATTCCCTCAATGAGCGAAAAAGTATTTATACTTGTAATATTTTTTTTAATTTTGCTGTAAAGGTTTCTAAATATATAACTATTAGGAAACATTTTTAGCAAGGCATTTTTGCAGTTGTCCCAAAAACTGTCCCCTCCCTCACACCGAAAGAAAATAATTATGTGTTGCAACCCTGCCGCCGCCGTATGCTAATCAGCCAGTGGTCACGCCACGCGGTCGATACTACCCTCGTTACCGCAGACTGACCACTCGACAGGACCACTGTTGAGCTACACTCGTAGACATGCGTGAGGTTCATAGTTCGACGAGTTAGATAGAGCTTGCAACGGTGACACACGTCATGCTCGTCACCGGGTGCTGTCTGTCGGGACTGGTCATCTCTTACTTGCAATCCTTTTTTTATATATATATGTAAATCGACAGACAAACTGAATTGCATGACTATAAAGATGATTTTTTCACCAGCATGTGAAGCTTCCCAATTTTCTACTTCGTCATTCCCTCATTGCTGAGGATCGTGACCATATTGACACGTAAGGTCTACGCTATACGGTCTTACGAAGTGTGGAAATGCTTTAGTTCAGTGGTTGGCGGTGGCACCTATTAGTGATGAGGGACCATTTGACAAAATTTAGACTGTCTTGCTACGGACCACCAACTGCTTCAACAATTTTCTTTACATCGTGTTTTTGGTATATAGGAAACTTGAATGATTCTCGTTGTCACATAGTATTTCAAATGTCTTTTCGGACCACTTCGGGTGTTTCTAGGGATCACCAGTGGTCCACCGCTTAACCACTACTTTAGCTAGATAATGATAAATGATATTTATTTCTGTAAATAGATATACTTTTACAAGTCCATGCTTTACATTTTTATGAACTAGATGACGCCTGCATTTCTTAACTGACGATCTCTGAGAAGAAACACCGAAACAAACTCAGAGAATCATGGTCTCTTTTAAAGTCCAGACCGTATATATAACTGTCATAGCTTAAGTTACCTAATGTATTGCGGTTTTGGTGAGGAAATAAATGATTATTATTATTATTAGTAGTAGTAGTAGTGGTATTACAACTAAGTATAACATTATATGTGAGTGTTACGATGTAGGGCAATATCTGAACAGACCTTTTGAAGAAAGAACCATAGCAGCCTTGAGTTGACCTGTCCTGACTGACGGCACGCATACAACAGTCATCGTGTAGTTCAACCATTATTAAGGGAGCTCAACCCGTCGCACGACGATGTCACATCAGCAAGACATTTGCTGATTGACATGATTATTACAATCGTATTATCTGTTGAGACGGATGGATAAAGGCCTCCAACTTACTGTAACACCTTTCTATTTTCATCACAGGCTAAACAATTATGTGCAATAATTAGATGCAATTACGTTTTAATGTTCAAAACATTAAAAATTAAGAAATGCATGCATACATCAAGTATTTTCGTTGATTTATTTTGTTTAGTTAAACAAGCAGTAATCATAAAAAAAATATTATTAATCTTAGCAAATATGTATGTCTCAATAAATACCTATTTAAAAGAATGTGTATGGATTTGTTATGTTTTTTAATTTAAAATTAAAAGACACGAGAATACGAGACGTTATGCCAACGCCACCGTAAATTATTTCTCGTGAATATTATGTCTTAAATGTAACTGTCATATTACGAATATCCGTAAGTTTCCAATGAAAATGACGATTAATATGCGTTGCAAACCACAATTTCTATGAGTTTTGTAATAACTCTAGGGACTTTAGTGAAAACATTATTGCAGCCAAATTCTCTAAAGAATTATATTCCTTTCATTCATTTGCATAAGATAATCGAATGTGTTCGATATACCTAGATAATAGTATTAAGAAACGCATAAAATCATTCGATAAGGAACTGTGTAATATATTTAAGTATGTCAAAGTCTAGAACGATAGGTCACTCGTAAGCATTTTTTTTAAACTTTGCAGACTCAAATCTTTGCAGCATCGTCAATGACAGATGGTTTGCGAATTGCACAACTTCCAAGATTGGAATTACATCTTCTCATTTGGGGTCGAGATAGATCGGGTTGAAATTTTTATGCTAACATTATTATGTTCCGATTTATAGGGTAGCCAGAGAAATTATTGGACAATAACAGAGGTCTCTAGGTGATAACACAGAATTATACTAGTTAATTAGTGTTGCTGTCGTCTATAGGCTGCAGTTGCCAATTACAAACAGGCGGCTCGTAGGTATGCTTGATTGTCATCATAGTATGTACAATAAAAAAAATTAACTCACCCGCCATTGCTTTGTGCTGACTTATCAGATCCGTTGCCATCCGCCATCTTCTGCTGCACCGCTATTTTCTCAACGCCTGGCGTAGACACATTAGAACTGAGCACTTCCACTTCACCATCACCTTTCACTATAGTTTCATTTACTTTCTCAACGATCCCTGTTCCACCATTCTTCTTCTTTTCATTAACAACTGTCACTATCGGTTCTATAATGTCTTTTTTCACTTCATCCACTTTCTTTGGGATATCTTTGGCCATTTCTTTCTTTTCTGGGGCCTCTTTTGGCTCCTCAACAGGAGTGATTATACTATCGACGATTTTCGTAACTTCGGAACGTATTTCTTCGGTCATCTTTTCGGTTTGTTTATCGACTTGGTCTTTTATATCTGTCAGTTTATTTGCCATTTCGTCTTTCGCTTCTATGACTTCGATTTTCTTTTTATCGGCTACTTCTTTAAAGGTATTTTTGAGTTCTCTAGATTTTGCTGACGCGGTCAGTATATTTTCTGTGGACACTTCAGGTTCTTTCAATATGGCCTCTATCTTTTGTTTTGCTCTTTCAACTTGAGGATTATTGTATGGCGGTTGCAAAGGTCTTAGTTTCATATGATCTTCGGTAAATATAGGCTTTTCGTGATTTGTAATTTTATTATGCCTTGGAGGTGGAGGTCTTTTTTCTTCAACTTTTTCTTTTTCCTTTTCTTTTTCTTCCATAGGCTCTTTATGTTCTATCCGTTTTTGGGATTTCTCTTTCTCCTCAGTGGTCGATTCTTCCTTACCAACTAAAGAATCTTTTGAACTTAGTCTTTCAAAGATACCCTTTTCTCTAGCCTTTTCAAAAGCCGCTGGTAGTTGATTAGTAACTGTTGAAACAAGCTCCAAGGGTTGAGAAGTTATTGCAGCTGTAGTCATAGACACAATATTTTTCTTAGTCATTATTACGAGTTCACCTTTTTCGTTCGTTATTTTGTCGTATTGCGTCTCGTTGTCCTGTTTCGTCACATTGTCTGAATCCGTCATAGAATCTGTGCTTCTTGTATTCGCTGCTTTAACTTTATTTGTTTCAGGTTTGTCTTTTGTTGTTTTCTTAGGGTCTTTTATTGAATTTTTTCTGGTGCCAACCTCATTTATTTTACTTGTAGATTGTGCCTTATCAGCTAACTCTCTTCTGCTGTTCGTTTTCTTTAAAGGAGGTTTTTCCGCCAAATTCTTCGTACTTGGTGTTCTTGTCAGGTTTTTCATACTGTTCGTACGGCTTACAGGCTTTTTAGGTTCTGGCTTACTGGTAACGGTTGGTTTTTGAGTAGTTCTAGTGCTTGCTGCTCTGCTTACTGGTTTTGTTGTAACATTACTCGCAGTTCTTGTTACTGGGTTTGTTTTACGTTTTTCAGGACTTGGATCTCTGCTTACAGTCCTGCTAGGCTGTCTAGAATTCAATCTAGATGCAGCAGGTGTGTTGCCGGCAGTTTTGACTGTCTTTTTAGGGACAGTTGTAGGTTTTGCAGTTGGTCTCGCTGACCCTGGTTTTAAGTCATCTATAGGACTTTTGTTTGGTGTACCTACTATGGGTGATAATCTTTTAGCATTGATGGTCTTATTGGAAGGTGGTGGGCCTGTTCTGCCGGGAGAGATTGGAGGTTTTCCTTTTATATGCGCTGGAGATATATTGAGGTGTTGGGTACTTTTGCTTCCTCTTTTATCGTGAACCTGACTCCCAATCCTGATAGTCTCATGGATGCTACTTGTACTACTAGATATAAATCTTTGATTTTTATTTAAGTTACTTTCAATGGATCTTCGTGACATTGACGACGGTTCCCGCCTTGTGGTTGTTCTTGGCGGAGAAACCGAGTTTTGTCGTTTAGGTATCTTTGAATTTTTTGGAGATCCATCGTTCGATTGGGGTTCGGACTTAGAGACAGGTTTTACTCGCGATCTGTGTGTGACAGGTTTTCTGATGCCATCGTCAGGGTTCACAAACTCTTTGCTGCTAGACGGTATATTCTCGTAATGCAGTATCGCCGAGGGAGAGGTATCTCTTGACCTCAATTTGATTTTACTAGGAGAATTGGTCCTAGAATTAGCCCTAGAATTGGCCCTAGAGTTAGCCCTAGAATTGGCCCTAGAGGTAGTCCTCGATCCGACAACGCTTCTAGAGCCCGATTTGGTCTTATCCAGGACTCCCATTTCTTTGAGAATAGCTTCTTCTTCTTCTATTCTTTTCCTTTCTGCTTCTGCTTCATTTTTTTCTCTATTCAATTCACTGATTTCTCTTACTTCTTTTATATTCTCTTTGAGGAAGTTCCTGGGGGAGTGTGGTCGGGGTAGTGTGTGTATAGGCAGAGGTAGCGTCGCTGTTTGGGCCATGTTTTCAAGCTTGGATAAGGAGTTGGTTCTTCTTCTCGGTGGCGAATTCGCTCTGGAGTTGGTAGCTGAAGTCTTTGGGGTGTTATGACGGGAAGTCTCTTCGCGGAAACCACGACCTGGAGAAAACAGAAATATCAATAAAAGTTAACAGACGTACATTTCAATGAAAGAAAAAAAAGAAAGTTTATTTTAAATAACAGTCACAACAAAATAATAGTACGGAATATAATCTTTTAAGACATTTTTAATGACTGCGATGTCAGAGTCGTAGTTCTTTTTTACCGGACTACTAAAAAGAATGGGTAATGATTGTTTGCAAGATCAAGATCATATATGTCGGCCGTTTTTTACTGACTCTGTCTTATTAGCTGAATGACTTGGTGGTTTCTCACAACATTCAATTGTATAAATAATTTGTCACAATTCTCGTGGCTAAATAATAACTACGCTAAACAGTCGATCTACTAGGTTAAGCTGCGCTTGCCAAGGTCAGTCTGAGGATGTCACATATCAAGAGTCGCTTCGTGTCAAATACTGATATTCAGTCGGATCTATACCGAAAGCCGACCCCAAGATAGTCGAGAAAAGGTGATGGTGAAATATTTTGTGTCGTTTACCTCTAAAAGGTGAGACCCTGCGTGTCTTGATGTCGACGGGCAGGGAGTGCGGGCTGGTGGGCCGCGACACCGGCGCCTCCGCGAGGATCGCGAACGATGTCTCTTTCTTCCTTTTTGACGTTGGCACCGCACTGTGGATAACAGAGATCTTGTTAAGAAGTTCTCTACTATTACTACTATTTACCACCAGGTGGCTCGTCAGCTTTTCAGCGTCAGCGTCAGTTTGACGACTAAATCCATATTAAAATGGTTTCGCCGTTTTAGCCGGTGCTTGGTGCTAGGTGCTTTAGGTTCAAACTCCAGACCTACGGACATGGTAGTTCATGGTCATCTCACGGATCACTAAATCGGCTGAAAACCAAGAAAACACAACATTTGTGTAACACCGACCTTGTGTTTACGTCACACGTTTACTGAACCGACTTAATAATGCTCTTGCAACGTTACTTTTTCTTGCATTTTGTTATTGTGGTAACAAAAACTACGGTAAGCATTTACGATGATTTAATAACCGATCGAAACGGGCGATATTTGGTTATTAACGAAGCTAAACTAGTTCGATGTGTTGATTTAATTGCGTTATTATACAGTTTGCTCACTGTAGCGCTGTTACAAAATTGTAACGTCTGAATATATTAGCGAATGTTGAAGGCGTGGTGTGTGCCGGGTGTTATGAAAGTGTAAGTGACAGGACAAACGGTTTTTAAGTATAGATTACAGCTTCTACTACCTATAATATTGTGTCAAAATCTTCAATAAAGAAAACATGCTGGGCAGTTTTTGGGGACTGCCGATAGAAATGAAAACTAAGTAACTTGTGAATTGTATCGTCGATAAGTGGGAAGCGTGCGGTGACGATGACGGGAGTTTCACGCTTTTTGTTCACCCAAAAAGTACACATATATACACAGTATACATATAGCTCATGGAAAGCATTCGGTGACGATGACGCGAGTTCCATGATTTTTGTTCACCCAAAAATTGCTCAACGCGCCTAAAGAAGTTTTTACTTCAATTAAAGTTTGACATTTTTGCCTACAGAAAGCCACTCAGTCCATATGTCAGTTAGTGCCTCTGGACAACCATTCTGAAACAATTTAAATAGCAGACTTGGGACCCTAATAACGATATACTTATTGGCGGGACATTCAATTAGTTCAGAGGGTATATCTTTCTATAGAAAAGTCGTCTTTTTTGCATGTGTATGTTACGGGTTTAATGGGGCGACATGTCTAAATGATAAAGTTGAAGTCAGTATGACTGCTAGAATCACCCCTTTAACGGGCGCACGCGCGGGTGGCTAAATCGGCAGCCTGTTTAAACAGTCAATGGTGGTAATGATCTGAAGAAATTAAATTTCGTTTCATCGATAGATTTTCAAGAGAGGTAGGGCATAGTGGAATTGAATAATTCCACTCACAATTGGAGCTGCTCGACTGGGGAAGTACCTGCACCTTGCAGAAAATCGTAGCCAAATAACATAGCTCCGTGCTATATTGTGTTCCTATCGATGAGCAAGGTCGCCAGAGCTCCGCGAGGAAGCGTTGAGGAAGCAGTGTGGGGGATCAGTGGTGTTTTGTTACCGCCGCTGTCATGCATGGTAGAATGTCTCCTATGCTGCCAGCCCAACTAGTCCTCCTTAATTTACAGGGTCTCGGCAACGCGCGAGTGGTGTTGCAAGCGTCTATAACTACGGTAACCGCATACCATCAGGTGGGCCGTATACATGTTTGCCAACTTAGAGGTATAAAAAAAGATTGATCAATGGTAACCAAATTCTCTTTGGAATGTAATATTTACATTCTAAAAGTATTATCTAATAAGGATGATGATTAAAAAAAATACCGTTATTTTCGGATAGATTATCCAAAAAAATCGGTCACGTATTTTTTCTTTATCAAAATAATAAGAATTGACAAACATAAAGAGCATCAAAGTTCCGGAGTGGGAGGTTGTGACGTAACTATTCCGTAAAAATTGTATGAAACCGTGACGTCACGCGAAACTTAAATGCACTGTATTGCCGTCATTTTTTGTTTGTTAAGCAAAAGGTAAATTACGGATACATTATTTTATTATAATCTGACTGACGGATCAAAAAAATTTTTTTAGCCATCTAGAATCTAGACTATTCGATATTTACTTAGTCGACTAACTCTGACTGATTGATTGGCAATGCACACATGCACAGCTGAAGTATAAGTACAAGAATTCGGATGACGGATGTGACCCCTAGTGTGTGATTTTGGAAATTGCCACGGTATTAGAATCAACGGACTGCCTCATTAGCCTAGTGGTCTTGAGCGCGACTGCTACGCTAGAGATCCTGGGTTCGAATCCTAGGTCGAACAAATGTTATTAGCTTTTTCTATAAAATTCTCAGAAGCACCTCGGAGTTTGGAATACCTGGTTGATGGCAATAGTTTCGCCCCCATTAGCTCCCATTACATGGGACCTAAACATACCAGCGAACTGTGGGTGTGCAGTACGCCTCTGCCTAACCCTTCGGGGAATACAAGCGTGATGGAATCAAGACTTTTCCTCTTTGATTATTCTACGTTGATCCCAACCCCCACCGGGCCGGTAGTCACGGTCGTCGTGCGTACAAAGTGGTGTGACACGCGTATTGTTCTAGTACGCAGCCATACTTTCCCCGGACACGCGCCGCTTAATAGCAGCGGGACAAGTTACAGGAGGCAGCGGGAGCGGGTTTACCTCGACCAACGGGAGGATGCAAAAGTTAGTCGGGGTAATAAACATTGGCTTTTGATCCTGCTAATGAACCTCAATTCCTAATTAATTTCGATACCTTCGTACTATAATGAGTAAACTGGTAGTCATTTTTCAGGTGAGCGAAGGACTATAATCTACTAACGACCCGCCCGCGGTTTCACCCGCGTTGCCCCATTCGTAAGAGTCATAGCGTAATGTTAAATAACTTAAAACCTTTCTGTTGAATCATTCTATCTATTAAAAAAAGCCGCATCAAAATCCGTTGCGTAGTTTTAAAGATCTAAGCATACATACATTATTGCCTGGCGGTCAAAGCTTATCAAGCTCACTCAAATGTCCTACTGATGGTGTCGTTGTGTGACGGGCCGTTTTATTCCCTACAACATGGTTGAGTCGAGCGGCGCTGATACACACGTCATGCCCGTGAACGGGTACTGTCTGTCGGGGCTGGTCGGTTTTTACTTGCTTTGGCAATGTTTTGTTATTTATTGGGTCACATCAAACTGCATAATGCAAACTACACAGAACAGAATTGTTATTGTTATTGAAGAATAATGATGTAAATATGTTTTTTTTTTAGGAGTCTGGAATTTCTTGATGGTTCCTCTTCACATGACCCACTTTTGGGACTTGACATTGTGTATCCGAAATGTAATGTGACAATGTTATTTTGAGTGTTGACATCTTAATTGTTATGACATTGTAATTATGACATTTTCATTGTTATGACATTTTCATTGTTGAAATTTTAATTGTTGACATTTTAATTACTCTTATGTTATTGAATTGAATTTTGACATCTATGAAATTGTTACTATTTTGCCGCGACATTATTGAATCGTGACACTTATATTCAAGTCATAAAAAAATATATATATAATTTGTAAATGTGAGTACCATGTAGGCTTTTTGATACATGATAATTAAACAAGCTTATTATAGTCTGGAGGCTTTGGGAACTTCATTAGACCTACACGAATGTCCTGCTGATCTGGTATGGTCGTGCGACAGGTCGTTGAGCTCCCTAAATTATGGTTGAGCTACACGATGACTGATGCATGCGTGCCGTCAGTTGGGACTGGTCTACTCAAAGCTGCAATGGTTCTTTCCTCAAAAGGCCATTTCAGACATTACCCTACATCGTACCACTCACATATAAGTGTTCTTCCATGTCTGGACTTTAAAAGACATGATTCTCTGAGTTTGTTTCGGTGTTTCTTCTCAGAGATCGTCAGTTAGGAAATGCCGAAGCCATCTAGCTAAAAAAAAACCCCAAACCATTGACATGTAAAAGTATCTCTAAAGATCTACTTGCAGAATAAATAATTTCATTTCATTTCATTTCATAGGGACAGACAGACAGCGGGAAGCAACTTTGTTTTATACTATGTAGTGATACTAATATTATAAAGAGGGAAAGTTCGTGTGGTCGTAGGGACGTACCGATTTGGATAGTCAATTTATCGAGGAAGGTTATAGGCTATATAACATCACGCTACGCCTCTTAGGAACGGAGCAGCGCGGGAAACTGTGCGCGGGTCACTAGTGGACTATATTTTAATGAAAATTAAAAAAGTTAGTTTTGGTTTCAAACAGTGTCTAATGGGTTTTTCTGAAATTCTTAGTGCATAACTATATTCCCCGAAGGGTAAGGCAGGGGTGTACTTATGTATGGCGACAGATCGTTTAGATACCATGTAAGATGGAGAGAGCTTTTTCTCATTAATGCGGATCGTTCAGCTGTGCCCGCGAAATTCAAATTTCAAGTGATTTTTCGCAGTTTTTAGGTCTATAACAAGTTCTAGATTCATGGCAGTTGTAATTGATACATTAACTATACAACATTCACAACTGAGTACTAAAACCTTTACTTATAAATCCTTATCAAGCCAAAAACTTGGCGCAATCTGTGTAATTGGTCAAAATCGTCATTTTACACTACTAGCTACAATAATGATTTTTAAGCAATGGTTTTAGATAAAAATTGTGAATTTTGTATAGTTAATATCGCAATTACTATTGCCATGAATGTAGAACTTATTATAGACCTACAAACTGCGAAAAACCACTCGAAATTTGAATTTGGCGGGCTCAGGTGAACGATCCGCCTTAACTGGGCACAGATCCAAACTCCGAACTGCTACTGAGAATTTTATAGAAAAATCCAATGACATTTATCTCGAATTCAGGACCTCTAGCGTAGCAGTCGCTCTTAGGACAACTGAACTAACGAATCAATCAGCTGATATAAAATTAAATTAATTTTATAAATACTACTATGGAAATAATAAATAAATAGACTGCCTCATTAGTCTAGTGGTCCCAAGCGCGACTACTACACTAGAGGGTTCGATCCCCAGGTCGAGCAAAGTGTTATTATGGGTTTTTCTATGAAATTCTCAGTAGCAGCTGAATGGCTATAGGCTCGCCCCCTATAACATGGGACCTAAACATACCGGACTACCGAACTGTGGGTGTACATTAGTACGCCTCTGTGTAGCTCTTCGGGCATAATAGGCGTGATGGTTTTTTTATGGGATAGGGGGACAAACGAGTAGACGGATCGCCTGATGGTAAGCGATTACCGCCGCCCATGGACACCCACAACACCAGAGGAGTCACAAATGCGTTGCCGGCCTTTTAAAAGGGGATTGGGCCTTCGGTAACCTCACTCACTCGGCGAAACACAACGTAAACATTGTTTAACGCCAGATTTCTGTGAGGCCGTGGTATCACTCCGGTCGAGCCGGCCCATTCGTGCCGAAGCATGGCTCTCCCACGTTAAAATATGTTAGGTATGCTATGTTATGTTACTATAAAAATAAAATCGCTGTAAGTACAACGCTCGTGCCCCGCCACACGCACAATATCATAAACAGTAGTACACGGGGTAATTGCACGGTGCGTATGCGCCTATTTGTTTTACGGATCAAGCACCCTTAACTAGCCTAACTTATACCGTATTGAGTATCATGTATTGTGACGTTTTTATTGGCTTAGATATTTTTTAACCTACTAGCGGCCCGCCCGCGGTTTCACCCGCGTTGCCCCATTGCTAAGAGCCGTAGCGTAATGTTAAATAGCTTAAAACCTTCCTCTTGAATCCGTCTTGAAACCGCTTCAAAATCCGTTCCGTAGTTTTAAAGATTTAAGCATACATAGGGACGGACAGACAGCGACAGCGACTTTGTTTTATACTATGTTCTAGTTTCTGATAGCTTGCGAGATCTTGTTTACTTTAAAAGAAATACAGTGATCTACTTAATCATTAGTTTAGTAGTCCCAAGCGTGACTGCGACGTTGGTCCTGGTTTGGATTGCTAGGTAGTGCAATGAGTTATTGAGATTTTATATGAAATTCTGAATTTGTTCCCAGTTAATGGCAATAAGCTCGCCTACTATAAGCTGGTCCTGGGCTCGATTGCTAGGTGGAGTAATGTGTTATTGACTTTTTCTATGTAATTCTCAGTAGTTGCTTGGAGTTTAGGATTTGTGTCCCGATTGACAATAGGCCCATATTACGTGGGACTTAAACATAAAGGCGAAATAGGGGTGTACACCTCTGCCTAACCGAATATAATAAATAATACTCGTAATTAGGAAGGAAATCAAATCGAATCAAATCAAATTTATTCACTTAAAATGTGGTACAATAAATTCCAGAGCAAGGCACATTCCGCCATTATATAATAACATGCAAATTTATTTATATTTTATTTTTTAAGAGGTTGTACCTCCTTTTAAAACTAAACACCTACGATCTACGAACATCCAAATTACCAGATTTTATAATACATTTCTAAAATTGAAATAAAACTACTGTTTACGGATTTTATCGCGTTGTATTGTTATTATTTGATTCCCGACGTTTCGGATCCTTTACAGCATCCACGGTCACGGGTAGACTAAGTTGTTGGACGTCTTAATGTTACAATTACTAACAGCTACCTTACATTTTAGTTAATTTCTAAAATGTAGGACTTGCCTAGTGTTTTTTGAGAAATGTGTCCACTGTGTAATAACTGTCTTCTATTAACCACTTAGCCCTGCCGAAAATGTAGTAGTAGTTAGCTCAACAATTCTCTTTGGCAATGAATTATATATTAATGGCAGCAATGGCTCCTGAGATACAGGTTAAACCTAGTTTACGAGTCAGTGCACTTGTAATTGAACATATTTTGTAGAAATAAACGTTGTTATTTTTATGTTTATGTTTAACCCTTTGGGATATACAGGCGTGATATGTTATGTTACTGTTTCACATAACATACCATCACGCCTGTATTCTGTACCATCCTGTACATCCACAGTTCGCCGGTATGTTTAGGTCCCATGTAATAGGGGGCGAGCCTATTGCCATTAACCGGGCACAAATCCAGACTCCGAGGTGCTACTGAGAAATTCATAGAAAAACCCAATAAACACTGCTCGACCTGGGGATCGAACCCAGGACCTCTAGCGTAGCAGTCGCGCTTGGGACCACTAGACTAATGAGGCAGTCTGTTACTGTTTCAATTCAAAGATATTAAGTATATTCACTACTTTCTTCAGTAAACATTACAACTGTAAGTATTGTTATTTAAATTGATTACCAGCTTTATGTTGTTATCCCTCATACATCGACTCCTGCGCAACTTTCTTCCCACCGCAAATTGTGTAGCGACCACAAGGTGCGCGCGCGCAAGGGTACACCGCAACGTTTTCAATTGACAGTGAAACTTAATGTTCGGGGAAACACTGGTTTCAGAACATTGCTTGCACGTACCAATTGGTCTGACCTAGTTACTGTTAGAAATATCTTTAAAAATATTTGTATAATGTTGTGGAAGTGAAATTGATGACTGGTGGAATAGCTCCGTGCTATTTTGTGTTCCTAACGGTGAGCAAGGTCGCCAGTGCTCCGCGAGGAAGTGTTGTGTTGTTAGTGTGGGGGACCGGTGGTGTTTTGTTACCGCCGCTGTTATGCATGGCAGCATGTCTCCTATGCTGCCAGCCCAAGTATTCTATTTAATCTCTATATAATATCTGTTCTCTTTAATTTACAGGGTCGGCAACGCGCGAGTGTTACTCCTGGTGTTGCAAGCGTCCATAGGCTACGGTAACCGCTTACCATCAGGCGGGCCGTATGCCTGTTTGCCACTTTAGTGGTATAAAAAAAAGAAATTAGGCCAAGACAATTTCTCGTCAATAATATTTCTGGAATATTTTGGTTTCATGGCATTAGATGCATAACATACCATCACGCCTGTACTCCCCGAAGGGTTAGGCAGAGGCGTCTAATGTACACCCACAGTTCGTTCGTATGTTTAGGTCACATGATAATGGCGCTAAATACTAAATTGCGAGCTGCTACTGAGAATTTTATAGAAAAACCCAATAAGACTGCTCGACCTGGGAACCCAGGACTTCTAGCGTAACAGTCATCGCTTTGGACCACTGGACTAATGAGGCTGTTAGATATATATGTAAGTACATATAATGTATTCACACGTTTATACTGAATTCTTTACTTAAAAATCGTCAAGTCAAAATTCTGCTAATATGACATCATCATCCTAGAGCAGATTGTACGGAAATTGAAAGAAAAGAAAGAAATTAACTGGCGATCCGTCCGGGTTCACACGTTATACATACATAGTTATTTTAATAAAATATTCAATTGCTAGTGAAAACTATACTTATTAAACTCCATATTTAAAGACGAAAACAGCCACTTTGCTTTGAGACTAAATGAGACTGCTACGCTTAAAGTCCTGGGTTCGATTGCCAGGTCGAGCAAAGTGTTATTGGGTTTTTCAATACAATTCTCAGTAGTAAGCTCGGAGTTGGGATTCGTGCGCAGTTTATGAAAAAAGGCTCGCTCCTATAACATGGGACCTTTAAAGGACGAGTGAATCGTTTTCTTCTAGACAAGCGCACTCCATTGTAACAGATCGCAGTACTGACGGCTAAGCGTAAGCCTATCAAGAAAAAAAACTGTGGGGAATACAAGCCTTATGGTATGTTACAAACACGTGACATTTCGGTGAGTGTGCATCAGATCTCCACGATCTTATTCCCCCTAGCCCTTGCTACTATCGGACGACCAGAAGCACGAAAAACCGACATCGATTCATGGTGCATATTCCAAAAACCTGAACGAAACGCTTTAAGTCCACGTTTATCATGCGTACCACTGAAATGTGAAATGCGCTTCCCGAGTGGGTCTTCCCCAATAGATATAATCTCGGTGTCTTCAAATCACAAGTGAATCGTTTTCTTCTAGGCAAGCGCGCTCCATTGTAGATTGCAGTGTCGCTTAACATTAGGCGAAGTGGCGGTCAAGCGTAAGCCTATCACGAAAAAAAAACAGCGAAGGTCATACCTATGTCTACTTACCTGTAATACCCACATTGGGACATCATCTACTAACTAATTACTTGCAAGCTTACTCAACTTGCAATTTACGTTAGCTAGTCAGAACAATAGAATTGGGGTTCCGTAGGTGAATTGTGGGATGACGCGAGGTTCCGCGGTTTCGAAACATGCGCGTGAGTCAGAAAGGTGGATGACATTGTATAGGCGGTGATTGTTATCGACGCGTGTGGGTAGGACGAAAATAGAATGCGTGGTTATTTTTTGGCGTTGATTGGTTATGCCCGTATTTGTAAGGTGGATTTTGGTATGGGAAATTTGATTTTGACTTGCGGTTAGGAAGTTTGGTAGATACTTTAATTTGTAAAATTAAGTTTAAGTTATGATTCTAAACCTTATTGGCGTTGGAAGCTTCGAATTACTCGTCCCATGTAAAATGGGACCTATATATACCCGTGAACTGCGTTGGGCACAGGCGTGTTTCACTAAAGGTTACAGGAGTATATTAGAACATATGTGTCCAACAGTAGTTGGACACATATATGAGGTGAGGTAACTTGCCTCTTATAGATGTCACCAACGTCACCTTATGACGTAAATTCAGAATGTGAAGGCAAAATTTCAATCATGCGGGTAGGGTTCGCGGTGGCTTAGAGGTCAGAGCGTCTGGTATATCAAACCAGAAGAGGCAGGTTCGAATCCAGCCCGCGATTGAATTTTTTCCTTTAATAAAAAAATAACTTAATAATCTTAGCATGGAAAATGCAAAAAAATCACAAAAAGATGGACACATATATGTTCTAATATACTCCGAATATACGAAAGTAGTCAGTATAGTAATACTGACTACTGTCGTGAATACTGACGAGATATGCTATAATATGTACTTACTTAAAATTGTTTTTTTAGGCGGGAAAATGTAAAGTGCACCATTAAGTGTTCGTGAACGTGTGCGAGTGTAGGCAAATGATATAAAATTGAAAATCGTGACGTTTGTGTTCACTCCTAAACTCCATCGAAGCCTTAGTGAAGTTTCCACTGTTTTACTGGGGATTATTTTGTATACTTGACACTGTCAAATACACAAAAGGTGGCGCCATATCCCTTAGCGGGATAAAAAAAATCTAACTTAAAATTGTCTTGAAAGGGAATTTTGAACTTTGAGTCTGGAGTCAACACAATAGATACGAAAAGCATGAGCTAAGTGGACGAAAATCAGGAGGAATTACACCTTAGGAATTAGAGGAATATCTTCTTTCTCGGATGCTCTTCTAATGCACCTCAAAGAACCCTAAACTAATGAGACACCACTGGCCATTTACGGTTCGCCTGATTGTACAGCCTATCTAGACATCAGCAACACACTCGCGCGTTGTCATTTTACACCTCAATTGTTAAGCCACAGTAGCCCAGTAATGTCACTGCCTACTTTATCCTTCAAACTGGAACATAATAATGGTAGGGAATTTCGCCAACGCGGTAGTATCAACAGATGAAATCTGCAGCAGATTTCTACCACATTGCCAGTCCTCAATAACGTTATTAACAATATCAAAGATATATAATCAACACGCCTGTATTCCCCGAAGAGTTAGGCAGAGGTGTACTAATGTACGCCCATAGTTCGCCGGTATGTTTAAGTACCGTATCATAGGGGGCGAGGCTATTGTCATTAACCGGGCACAAATCCCAAACTCCGAGCTGCTACTGAGAATTTCATAGAAAAACCCAAAAACACTGCTCTACCACGCTTGGGGCCACTAGACTAACGAGGCATTTAACAATATCTTAAATTCACAATAATCAGGGCCAATTATTTCTCAATGCAACACTCACTAATAACAATAATAGCGACGTAGGTGTTACCTACTTGTGATGTGTTTTGAAGGTGAGCCTTGTCTTGACGCGTATTGTAAAGTGATGGTTATGTGGGCGACATCTTTCAACCTGTCCTGTTTCTTGGTGCATCATTGGGTTAGGAGGCGTTTAAATTTTTCATTAACTTGTACAAAGACCAAGAATAGCCTGGTGATACACTCAGTGGCGAACTAAGCCCCTTGGCGGCCCGGGGTGAAAAGATTAAATGGGGCCCCTTAATACAAGTCATAGCGCGTACGAGGCCCCTATGAGTATGATATAGGAATAGACAATTTTTTTTTATAGTTAGTTAGTTTTAGAGTTATTTGATCTGTGTCTAGTGGTCTCAAGCGCGACTGCTACACTAGAGGTTTTGGGTTCGGTCCCCAGGTCGAGCAAAGTGTTTTTTGGGTTTTTTTATGAAATTCTCAGTAACAGTTCGGAGTCTGTATTTGTACCCAGTTAATGGCTATAAGCTCGCCCCCTTTTATATGGGACCTAAACATACCGGCGAACTGTGGGTGTACATTAAGTACGCCTCTGCCTAACCCTTCGGGGAATACAGGCGTGATGGTATGTTATGTTATGTTTCTGAGTTATTTATTCCCATAGTAAAGTTTATTGGCGTACAAAAGTATGTACTCTTCTACGCACCCATTAAACTAAGTATTCGTTACTAATACCAATGCATACATACATACCATCACGCCTGTATTATCCGAAGGGTTAGGCAGAGGTATACTAATGTACATTCACAGTTCGCCGGTATGTTTAGGTCCCATGTAAACGGGGGCGAGCGTATTGCCAACTCCAGACTCCGAGTTTTGATCACATTTCCCGTTATCGGTAGGTAAAATTATGCGGTGATTGGAAAATTTCACACGTCTGCCGACCCCTAAAGATTATAGTCGTGATAAATAATTTGGTAAATTCTGATCGCAGTTACGTGTGGCCAGAATTGTAGCAAGCATTCCGCTTTCTAACTCAACGCGTAATTAACTTAATTAACCAAACATATGAACGAGAAGTGTGCAACAAGAGACTTTGTATTGTTGCTATTATAATAATTAGCAATATTATTCAATTTACGTTCTTTTCACACGTGATCTTCGTGTTTGCGATTTTGGATGATTTTGAGTTGTATATACAAACCATTACGACAGTTTTTTTTAAAGCTTACTAGGTAGCAATGTGGAACGCACATTACTAGTATTCCTGTTAACCCCTCGCGCTAAGCTTGCTTGTGTTACGAGTGGGTCCACGTCGGTAGTGTTCACATTGTGGAGTGCATTAAAATTCGAGACCTGAAAGTAATGAGTATCAAAGTTCTTAAAACTTTATACCTATCCATGAAATAAAATTAATGTCAGAATGACAGTTGCCGCGTACTATGTTGGATTCTGAAAAATCTCTTGGCATCATTTTGAATAGTTTGTTATTTTATAGGGTTGTTTTTTATTTATAATATACCTATGTTTGTTTCTACATGGTGGCATTGTCACTCAGCAAAAAAATATTTTTTTCATGTCATTTGTGTATCTAATATTTATCGTATCGGATACTTCTACCCAGATTCCTAATGCGTAGGTGTTAAAAACATATGTATATTGTTTTTAGGAAACATTGTATCTTCTTTCTGATTTCCGTCGAAAAGGACCTATTTTTAACCCCGACGCTAAAAAGTGGGGTGTATAAGTGTAACGTGTTTATCTGTCTGTTGCATCGTAGCGCCCAAACGAATGGACCGATTTTGATTCTTTTTTTTTTGTTTGAATGGTGACTTGATCGAGAGTGTTCATACCTATGATTTAAGAAAATCTGGCCTATATGGTCACCGTCATTTAAAATTGTGTTCAAACAGGAGCTTAATAAATATTAACAAAATCTTGTAAAATACTGCAGGCTTCCCATTTCATGTTACCTAAAAACAAATAGATGGAATAAAAAATAAATGCTACAGCTATGGGGTAGGCAGAGGCGTATGTACGCGTAATGGTATAAATATTAGAAGCCTCAACAATTCGTTTCCCCAGCCTTTCTACAGAACCCCAATAAAGTTAAAACTAAACACTGTAACTCCGGAAAAAATGTGTTTCGGAATTTTATGGTTGCCGGTTTTATAACCCCATGATTGGTTATTTACAACTCTGGATGGGTTGTCAATGAGTTGATGAAATTATAGGCAGTATTTTTTGTAGATAATGATTGAAAGCAATAAATGGCTTAAGTTGGAGTGTTGGTCTGCCGCATTAGATGGAGCTCGTACTGCTGACGTTCATGATTATGATTTTTCCGCAATGGTACATAAAGGCAGTGTTGAACCCTTTACGTCTATGTAAATGTAGACTTTATTTTTTTAAATCAGGACACTTTATAGATTCTGAAGATGTGAAATCTGCCAGTCCCTACGCACCAGGCGTATGTATGGCCTGATAATAGGTTTACCTATTCCTGTTAATGACTGCCTCATTAATCTAGTGGTCCCAAGCGCGACTGTTACACTAGAGGTCTTGGGTTCGATCCCCAGGTCGAGCAAAGTGTTAGTGCGTTTTTCTATGAAATCCTCAGTAGCAGCTCGGAGGTTGGATTTGTGCCTGGTTAATGGCTACAAGCTCGCCCTACAACATGGGGCGAGCGAACCAAAACATACCGGCGAACCGTGGGTGTACACTAAGTACGCCTCTGCCTAACCCTACGGGGAATACAGGCGTGATGGTATGTTATGTTATGTTCCTGTTAATCTCTAAAGACTCGTGTCCAGTAGGTTTTTTTCATTTTATTTAAAAAGACAGCTCCCGCACTAGGGGACAGACCCTGTCTTGCGGAGGACTTCACAAACATATCGTCGTGTGACAGGTTATTGAGCTCCCTATAATATGGTCGAGTTACACAATGATTGATAAATGCGTGTGTCAGAAAGGGGGGGTCTATTCAATAGAATGTTAAATATGTAAATGTCAGGATTATGATATTATCAAGTTATAACTATGTGACCAAGTTAGCAGCTAATCTGTTAATAAAATGATTGTCGGAAATATTTGCCAAGGATAATTATAAGGAATGAAACAATGCATTATATACTTCTCAATTTCTCAATGGAAAGAGTATTATATTTCAATCTGATCGTTAATGCTCGGTTCCAAATAGTGTACTATGGAGAAGAACCGGCAAGAAACTCCATAGCCATATTCATTTGATATTTATAGTACAGTTTCACATTTCACATAAAGCATAAAACAATTATCACATAATTTGTATCAAACAGTAACATAATACAGCATAGTAACAGTGGAATAATAACACAGCATAGTAACAATCAGAATACTTAACTTTAACAACCAGCAGCCGATCCTTGACTAACTGTAACTGTCACTCTAACCAACTAACTAAACGATTTTGAGGAATACCTCCCTTTTTATACTTTATCCAAACAATGGCACCATATTAGCAATAAGGCGCCATTTTCTACCAATCACAGATCGTCATACATTTTAGCTAAATATCTATAAACATTAGCAATAATAATAAGATACAATTCAGTAGAACTGTTTTAAAACATGATAGGATAATTAAGCTAATTTGAAAACCAACAAATGTATTAACTTTAGCTTTAACTCGGTAAATATTGCGTCAATTGACAGTCTTATATAAATTAAATTATACAGAATAAAACCTGAGGATCATTGTAAATATCATTAATTAATTTATAGTTATTAAACATATTAAACATATTTATGCTAATAAATATGTACTTTGTATTATTATAAATAGTACCATAGATCATAACTTTCGTTCCGAAATCATGATCTATGCTATATAACAGCTTTAAAGTAAAATATTACAGAAATATTTAAAAACAGAACCGAGGGATATATACATATCTAACACGGCCATACTGACAATACTTCGTCCTCGAAGTACAAATCTATTTCGCTTTCAGTCTCATACAATATGTATAATGACAATTGTAATCATGAATCTTAGTACAGTGCCAATTTGTATATATCTAACACGGCCATACTGACAATACTTCGTCCTCGAAGTACAAATCTATTTCGCTTCTTCAAATATTATATTACTAATTATAGATTCAATAACTGGATGTGTGTCAAATAATTACTTAAATACAACTATTAATTAATCTTACTGTAGCATTTCGTTATAAAACACATCCCCACAATATCGAAATTGTTAATTTATGTTAATGTTTACATTGTGGTGAAAAATTGAAATTGAATTACAATTGTAATCATGAATTTTAGTACAATGCCAATTTGTTACTTGTATATTGCTGCTGCACAAGAGTAATAAACTAATTATACTATACTTGCATAGACATGTTGGTCCCCTTCAATCGCTGCTTATTGAGATAGACCAACACCAAACAAGTATGAACAGCGTTTATTTGCCAAATACATAGAGATGCTCAATCACATTCACCCGCTGCCGGTGAGACCGATTGGCACCAAGTAATTGGCCGACCAGCGGATAGTAGTGTTATTTGCCAAATACATAGACATGCTCAATCACATTCACCCGCTGCCGGTGAGACCGATTGGCACCAAGTAATTGGCCGACCAGCGGATAATAACAGTGTTTATTTGCCAAATAAATAGACATGCTCAATCACATTCACCCGCTGCCGGTGAGACCGATTGGCACCAAGTATTTGGCCGACCAGCGGATAATAACGGTGTTTATTTGCCAAATAAATAGACATGCTCAATCACATTCACCCGCTGCCGGTGAGACCGATTGGCACCAAGTATTTGGCCGACCAGCGGATAATAACACACCGTGACATAGACATACTGATACCCGCTGACAATGAGACTAATCAGTACCAAGTCATGGCAGAACAGCGGTTATGTATCAATCGAAAAGAAATGCCCAACACATATACAAATAACAAATTGTCATCTTATAACATTATCATCATTATTATAATATTATCATCATATTACATCATCATCATCATATCACATCATCATCATCATAATATCACATCATCATCATCATAATATCACATCATCATCATCATCATTTCTCATCATCATCATCATCATTTCTCATCATCATCATTTCTCATCATCATCATTTCTCATCATCATCATTTCTCATCATCATCATTTCTCATCATCATCATTTCTCATCATCATCATATCTCATCATCATCATATCACATAATTAGGCATCATAATTCTATAACAACAGATTGGTTCTCTTAAAGTTTCACTTGAAATCGTGACTTCCAAAGTATTGAATTATTTTTTTCTAAATAATTCATCTCAACAGTCACATTCACTATCTAAGTATTGTTTGTATCACAACAAATTAACTTCGAATTATTTAATTTACTTGCAAATCAAATATAATTTTTAACAAAATTTTTTTTTTTTTTTTTTTAAGTACTGGAAATCATTACTTAGTAACTATTGAAGTTCAAAGCCAAATCTTAATTTCATTGATTGCCACTAAACCTAGCCTTATTTTTCAATAATCCAAATGTCAAACCAGATTTTACGTCGACAAACTCGACAAATTTCTATAGAATTTATTCAACACTGTAGTTGATATATATTGTTCATTCTACAATATGTTCAATCAAGCTACCAAAGAACACCAATAATAGATACTAAGATTCGAGCAAAAATCTACCCCCAAAATCAATTATTAAAATATATTTTTTTTTTGCTAACGGTAAACACTTTTCAAGCTATCAATTAATATAAATAACAAAAACATTTTCATTCTACTGAAATCCAATCGCTCGGTCAACCTGACCAGATCGCCAACTAAAAATTTTTTTTTTTATACATATACCTACTATCCTCAAATGAATCTAAACGAAATGTGCCATCTAGATTTGGATTATAATATCATAAAGGTTCGTTATCCAAATAATAGATGTCTCCAAATAAACTTTCACCTAATTAAAAGTTACTATTTTCTATCTCAATATAGGAGTAGGTACCTACAACATTTTAGGACAATTTGCACAATATTTATTGTAAAGTCCATAGGGGCCTTACCAGCTTTTGCAATGGTCGTGATGCCGTTCCATTGTAGGTATCTGCTTAGCAAGTATCTTGATACCTTAACGAGTCGATGTTGCTATGTCAACTTCTTGTAGCCGCTGCAACGTCACTGCACCTCGTAAAATTCAAGACCGGAGCACCACCAACCAGCAGTGTTGGACAAGTCTCGCAAGGCGGCACCAATGTAACGACGGTAGACTTCAGCAATTTTGCAAAACGATGTCAGAGTCATTCTGAAACTGTCACAAAAATGCTTCAGAAAATGTGGACTCGATTTTAGGATTCTATCCCACTTCTGATGTCAGAAAGGGGGGGTCTATTCAATAGAATGTTAAATATGTAAATGTCAGGATTATGATATTATCAAGTTATAACTATGTGACCAAGTTAGCAGCTAATCTGTTAATAAAATGATTGTCGGAAATATTTGCCAAGGATAATTATAAGGAATGAAACAATGCATTATATACTTCTCAATTTCTCAATGGAAAGAGTATTATATTTCAATCTGATCGTTAATGCTCGGTTCCAAATAGTGTACTATGGAGAAGAACCGGCAAGAAACTCCATAGCCATATTCATTTGATATTTATAGTACAGTTTCACATTTCACATAAAGCATAAAACAATTATCACATAATTTGTATCAAACAGTAACATAATACAGCATAGTAACAGTGGAATAATAACACAGCATAGTAACAATCAGAATACTTAACTTTAACAACCAGCAGCCGATCCTTGACTAACTGTAACTGTCACTCTAACCAACTAACTAAACGATTTTGAGGAATACCTCCCTTTTTATACTTTATCCAAACAATGGCACCATATTAGCAATAAGGCGCCATTTTCTACCAATCACAGATCGTCATACATTTTAGCTAAATATCTATAAACATTAGCAATAATAATAAGATACAATTCAGTAGAACTGTTTTAAAACATGATAGGATAATTAAGCTAATTTGAAAACCAACAAATGTATTAACTTTAGCTTTAACTCGGTAAATATTGCGTCAATTGACAGTCTTATATAAATTAAATTATACAGAATAAAACCTGAGGATCATTGTAAATATCATTAATTAATTTATAGTTATTAAACATATTAAACATATTTATGCTAATAAATATGTACTTTGTATTATTATAAATAGTACCATAGATCATAACTTTCGTTCCGAAATCATGATCTATGCTATATAACAGCTTTAAAGTAAAATATTACAGAAATATTTAAAAACAGAACCGAGGGATATATACATATCTAACACGTGCTGTCGGCAGGGACTGGTCTACTCGAAGCAATGATATAAATGTACATGTAAATATTTTAAAGTTTTAAGTACTACATGGCACCGGCATTTTTAAAGTCCAGACAAAGTTATAGCAAACTAGCGACCCGCACGCGGTTTCACCCGCGTTGCCCCATTCCTAAGATCCGTAGCGTAATGTTAAATAACTTAAAACCTTCCTCTTGAATCACTCTATCTATTAAAAAAAACCGCTTCTAAATCCGTTGCGTACTTTTAAAGATTTAAGCATACATAGGGACGGACAGACAGCGACAGCTACTTTGTTTTATACTATGTAGTGAAGTGATATGTGAGTTACAATGCAAGGCGATGTCTGAAATGGCCTTTTGAAGAAATGATAAAACTCATTTTATTTCCCACCAGTACAGTCACGTCCTTATTACCCGACTACTTTTCAATTGTATCATAATTCATAACAGCATGTGACAGTTGGTTTCCCGCGCAAATTGACAGGTTCGCGCAAAATGGCGGACTGTGGCTGCTCTAGTGAGGTTTAATAATGAATCTACGAGGTTTTAATTATTGGTTATGGTTAGTGTAGAGGCATCGGCCTCAGTGTATGGTGATTCTAGGTTATTCACTTGTTGGCTCTCTGTTTAGTTTTTTATGATATTCACCATAGACAAACTTAGACTATCGCGGTCAACTTCCGGACTTAGGCATCAGCTCCATAAAACTGGGATCTCATTCCTTATCTTAACACAATCGTGGTCTATGATTGGATTTAAATCAGCAACTTCTTGTAACATTTTAAAAACCCACGAACTCGAAGACGACGACGAGAATAAACCTCAGTACCTCACACTTTTCCGACCAATAAGGAAGAGATTATTTTTCAAAATTAATTATTCCCCGTTCTATGTTCTAATATACATCCACATTTTGTTGCCGGTGTGTTTAGGTCCCATGTAATAGGGGCCGAGCCTATTACCAGGTATAAATCAAAATTCTGAGCTGCTACCGAGAACTTCATAGGAAAATCAAATAACACACTGCTACAATTGGGAGTTGAACTCAGGAACTCCAGCGTAGCAGTCATATTTAGGGCCAGTCAGGACTACTAAATGAATGAAAAATGGATAAAACAATTTGAAACGAAAACAAAAAATATTGTCAGGGCAGGGAGTAACTGCTCACCTATAGTAGATTACTGTGATTGTCCAAACTCTCTCATTTTAAAAGGAAACTGGTGCCCAGCCCATCGTCCCACTGATAAATGGGTAATGATGAAAGAGTAAAATAGAAAAAATTGGGAATACAGTAGTGCTAGTGCCCCCGTCAACTATTTGTGGTAGAGCCATGCTTCGGCATGAATGGGCCTCACAGAAAACCGGCGTGAAACTGTAGTAAGTGTCTGAAGTGTAAGCGCCACTGTCAGGTGACATTGACAGATGACACCTGACAGACGACAGGATTGAAGGGAGTCAGGGGTGTGGTTAGCTGAGCAATGGTTATGTAACACTAAAGTGAATAAATATTAAATTAGGAACATTTCACGCCTATTATTTCAAATCACGACGACACTACAGAAACAATGCTTACGTTGTGTTTCGCAGAGTGAGTAAGAATACCGGAGGCCCAATAACCTAACCCCCTTACTTCCTTATAAAAGGCCGGCAACGCACTTGTGACTCTTTTGGTGTTGCAGGTGTCCATGGGCGGCAGTAGTCGTACCATCAGGCGATCCGTCTGCTGTCTGTATCTCATAAAAAAATGATGCGACACAAAAAATAAGCGTTACAATGATTTATTAGTAAACTTTATAATGTCATTGAAGCGTTATATTAATGAGCACCTACTGTATCTGTTTAATACGATGTAACCTACATATTTTAAATCTTTGTTTGGTACCTTATTAGTGGTAAAAGTATACATTAATGCAACACATTTTAATAGATATAATAAACATAACATTATTATTAACACTAGTGAACTAAATAAATAAAATGCAATTGTCTCACGTATTTGCATTGACACTATAACTTTTTTGTCAGCAGTGACGAAATGTCATAGGTACACAAAGGAGTGACGTAAAATTGTTACGGACGATTTTTTTTTTTTTTTTGTGTTAGCCAATAGTTTGGTTATTGAGTTTAGAAGTAGATTATTATAGTACTTTGAGACTTAAAATAAAACTTGTGATAGTAAAGGACTAGATCTATGCTGGAAACCTGTAATGAAAGAAAAGTAGCCCTGAAATTCTCAGTAGTACATACCATCATACCATCACGCCTGTATTCCCCGAAGGGTTAGGCAGAGGCGTACTAACATACACCCACAGTTCGCCGGTATGTTTAGGTCCCATGTAATAGGGGGCGAGCCTATTGCCATTAACCGGGCACAAATCCAGACTCCGAGCTGCTACTGAGAATTTCATAGAAAAACCCAATAACACTTTGCTCGACCTGGGGATCGAACCCAGGACCTCTAGCGTAGCAGTCGCGCTTGGGACCACTAGACTAATGAGGCAGTCTCTCAGTATAGTATTATAAATTTATTTTATAGGTATCTAGGGGAAGCTCAAAAGATCCCATTGGGTCGAAGTGGACTGAGGCCTTGCTGCCTCAGCCCCAAATAAGATAAGATAAAGTTATTTTAACTTTATAATCTTAGCATGAAAATTGAAAAATGTAAAAATAATACAAAAAGATTCTCAGTAGCAGTTTGGATTCGTGCCTTCGGCCGCTAGTACCTTTATGGGACCCAAAAAAAGATTTCTTTTAAAGCTTACTAGCAATGTGGGTCGCACATTACTAGTATTATTGTTAATCCCTCGTACTCGTACTAAGCTAAATGCTTGTGTTACAAGTGGGTTTACATGGGTAGTGCAATGGGTGGGGTTCGAACCGGCAACCACATGATCGCAAGTCCGACGCCCTAGCCTTAGGCTATCGCCGCAAAATACTGGTAAACTGTGGCTATACATAACTAGTGAACATTAATACACCCTTCGAATGCGTGATATGTGATATCTAAATTAATTCAAACGGCGGTAGCCTGACGGCTAGGGCGACGGTTTGCGATCATGTGGTTGCCGGTTCGAAACCCACCCATTGCACTACCGACGTAAACCCACTTGTAACAGAAGCATTATAGCTTAGTACGAGCGGTTTGAAACCCACCCATTGCACTACCGAGGTGAACCCACTCGTACCTAACACAAGCATTTAGCTTAGCACGAGGGGTCAACAAGAATACTAGTAATGTGGGACCCACATTGCTAGTATGCTTTAAAAAAAATGTGAAGGTAACTCTGTTCCGTTTTTACGTATAAACAGCTGAACGACTTTTGATAAATTCTGCTAAATATAGAAATATCTAATTGGAAAAGGATATTGTTATTCACAGTCTAGATGACTTAGGCTACATTTTATACGAACAAAAGCAATGTTACATTCAAAAAATTGGGGGTAGATATTGTTTTTCTTTGGGTCTTGTGTTTGTACAAAATAATTCGCCTTTGATTTGTTGTCGTCGGTTACAGCTGTACGATTCACATCAGTAACAGAACATGGCTGACAAACTGTATTGGTAAATACTATGTACCTCTACTGTATTATTTAATTGCTCACGTATTAATTACTTAAACTTTGTCTGAATTACGTAAACGGTCACAATTGGTTAATGGTTTCCAGTATCTGTGTCAAAGTCAATGTTTTAGGAGCAGTAACTATTACAGGGTGACTTCCGGCCAGTCCCAGTCAATAGATTTATCTACTAGAGACAGGATTTTGACATAAGGTCCATACAAGTAATGTCAAAATCTCTTGTAAGCAAATTTATCGACGGATTTGTTATAGGGACTGGCCGTTAAACAACATACCATCACGCCTGTATTTCCCGAAGGGTTAGGCAGAGGTGTACTAATTCAGACCAACAGTTCACTGGTATAACATACTGGTTTCTGACACTTACGCGAATATTAGACATTGAAATAAAACTACTTTTTACGGAATCAAATAATATCAATACAACACGATAAAATCCGTAAAAAGTAGTTTTATTTCAAAGTTCACTGGTATGTTTAGGTCCCATATAATAGAAGGCGAGATTATTGCCATTAAGGGTCCGTCAGAGCTTGAATTGCCCACAAAAACGTAATACCGAAATAAATCGTAATCCAGACAATATTCTATCAAATTTTGTTATTACTCGGATTTGGATACCATTAATCTAACTGTGGGTGTACATTAGTACACCTCTGCCTAATCCTTCGGGGAATACAGGCGTGATGGTATGTAAATACTACATATCGTGGCGAATTAATGTATTGTACCTACCTATTGTGTTATAATATAATGCACACCCATCTCCACAATATGCTTTGCTATTGCAATACATCATCTTTGTAAACATTAATCTACATACAAGTAAGCTATAATACCGAATACACATTTACGCAACCCTAAAGACGGAAACATAGTGATTATCATCAGTAACTCTGTGACGTAACCAGCCAACGACCGCCGCCTGCGCACGCCGCCTTCGTAAAAGGAGATCATCGTTTTGTTATAAAACACAAAATATACGCAATATTCACCGTGGTCGTCCGAATTACGCGAGGCCCGTTGCGAAGACTCTATATTCTATAATGTTAACCCTCTCGGCCCGCGCCAGCAGCTACAAATTCGGATCTTTTAATTTCATGATACAGCTGCTCAAGTAGGGTTACCAACTCTTGAAAGACCAACCAACCCGGGAAATTTTAATAGGGGGTGGAATTTTGAATACTTATTTTATAATTTTTATTCTCTGAATTTATATTTAAATTGCTTTCGCTTAAATTTAAAAAAAAATCGGAGAATTTGCTGCGTCCCGGGAGTATACCACTATTACCAGATTCCACGGGGCCTTCCGGGAGTGCGGAAACCATACTGCCCAACCCTAAACTGAAGTCCAAGTCTCGTTAGGAGTCGCCCTTTGATGCGGTCGATTAGCTAAGTGTAGTCCCGGCTGGAGGGCCTTTCTTCACAGTGTTACGTTGTCAAGATTCCCAATTATCCGGGCACAAAGCCAAGCTACGAACTGCTACAGAATTTCGACGTCTAAACTAGAAAGAAGTTCTTTTAAGTAACAGCTATTTATGCAATCGAACTGCGACATATTGACCGAAAATACAAATTATATAAATGTTTACACCAAAGAGATGAGCCATTATACAAAACGGCTGAACATGGATAGCAGTTATGTTAAACATAGCCCAATAGTAATCCAGTTGGACGTTGTACAGCCTTTGTACATAACGGAGCAGTTTTGTAAAACAGCGAATTAAGCAATCCAACTGTGACATATACTTGCTGATTATATTTTCTTGACGATAGACCGATCGAATCACGACAACGAAATAAGTGGCAAGTCATTTAGTTATAAACATTCAAAGCAAGGTGTTCAAGGTGATTCTTAAAGTCAAACCAGCAGACCGTAGGAAACCTCCGACATGAACCGTTCGAGTAACCATGAGGTACTGTACTTACGATATGGGTAAATAGGCACTCTGTTATGCAAACTAAACTAAGTAATATTATAAATGCGAAAGAATCTCGAATCCGAATAAGCTGTTACAAGCATTTATAATTAACCCATTATACTGTCCCACTGCTGGTCACGGGTCCCCTCTCAGAATGAGGGGTTAGGTCCATCACGCTGGCCTAGTGCGGGTTGTCAGATTATCTTCACACGCCATCGAGAAAATCTCTCAGCCATGCAGGTTTCCTCACGATGTTTTTCTTCACCGTTTAAGCGCGTGATAATTAACTATTTAATACGCACATGACTTCGAAAAGTCAGAGATGCCTTGGGATCGAACTCGAGACCTTTGACTTGGCAGTCCAACGGTCATACTACTAGGCTTTCACTGCTTCTACAAGCATTTATGAAACGTTATAAGTTTATATCGCGGTCCGCACGAGTTGGTCCTATGGAGAAGAATCCGACAAGAAACTCCATGGACACTATTATTAAAATCGTACCATCGATACGAAGAAGAAAAAGAACAAAACATCAAAAATCAAAAAACCCTACTGCCAAAAAAGATAGCAACAAGATGACCAATCTCGGACCAAGTCGGGTTTTTGATTTTTTTTATACTAACTACTATTTGTATACTCAGTATCACTCTCACAATTGAGACGAATCTAATCACTTCACTAACTAAATTCATCAAGCCGTTTAGGCTACAGAACGTGCCATAGATGTACATACGTACATACACTTGAAAAACATAACACTCCTGGCGCAGTGGGGTAAAAATAAAAAGCCTTTCTTTCACAAGAAACGGTGTGTTTTCTTTCTATAATTGTGTCACATTTGCACAACACCCTCACCAGCCTTATCTATGAGGCTATCATTAATTAAATATGCCATCCCCTACTAGGTTAAACAAAAGAAATAACTAGTTTGGTATAGTCTAACCTCGGTGCTGCCATAAAATAGGTTGACTAGATAATTTGGTGGCAGCTTTTTTTTAAAAAGTCTATGTATTAAAAGCAAAATATCACTAAGTTTTATCATGCGTACCGCTGAAATGTGGAATGTGCTTCCTGAGTGGGTCTTCCCTGATAGATATAATCTGGGTGTCATCAAATCATGAATGAATCGGTTTTTTCTAGCTTCTGGCAAGCGCGCTCCATCGTAGATCGCAATGTCGCTTAACATCAGGCGAACTGGCGGTCAAGCCTAAGCATATCCTGAATATTAAAAAAACTTATTCACTGATGAATTACGAATCTCTCAAAAAACCTTTAAGAAGAATAAGCATGGCTTCCAAAAGTTGATCCTACGGAGAAGAATCCAGCAAGAAACTCTATGAACCCTCTTTCAAAAATAAGAGGACCTTTTTCATTGGTACAATATTGCGATAATAGGATGCGAGGACATAGAAGATTAAGCCAAGATTAATAAAAATTTTTTTCTTAATCGAAAAACCCAATACACACAACCCGGAAATCAAATTCAAGACCGCTTATCAATGTTTTATCAAAATAAATAATGATGCTTAGTACAGTTTATTTTTATGCTATATAAGAACCTTGGTAATGTCACAGACCACTGGTGTCATGTCAATGGTTTTTGTAACCAAGGCCTTGGTTTTTGCTTGACATCATATGATTAAGGTTATTAAAACGCATTTACTTGAGAATAACTCTGTGAGCGGCTCGTGTTAATAATGCCTACGCTGGTAAGAACCCATCAAAACTGTATTTTCGAGGGGTTAGGCAGAGTTGTATCAAAGGCGAAGAGTTGTACAATAATTCGCTGGTATGTTTAGGTCCCATGCAGAGCGAGCCTATTGCTATTAACCGAGCACAAATCTAAATTCCGAACTGCCACTGAGAATTTTATAGAAAAACCGAATAACACATTTGCTCGAACTGGAAATCGAAGGACCGCTATCGTAGCAAAAACGCTTTGGACGACTACACAACACAATGAATGGTTGCTTATGACTATGAGGGATCGGGTCAAACTTTAGCATGTACTTAGCGTTAGTTTTAATTGAGAAAAAAACCTCGTAACAAAGCAAACTAAAATGGATTTGAAAGGAGAAGGGTAGTACTATGGAATGCTTCAGTTAGAAATGACCATAAAATATTTACTGACCTCAAAAAAATACCTCAAAGATCGCCAAAAACAGTGTTTTTAGCGCTTTGAGATTGATATATGTCCAAATTCTGACGTGTTAGAGCAATTTTGTTACTGGATTTAGATTTAGCGTCAAAAAATCTAAAAGAAATGATATGTCTCACCCATGTGGCAAAATTTCGTAGACCAGTGTAATTTATCTAGAACTCTGCTCTGAGTTTGTCTGCTGTGGTATGCTTTAAGCAATAATGTGCTAACATTATTGTGTTCCTGATGAAGGGCTGAGAGACTTAAATGAAACTTTGTATTGTTGGGAATTATTATGCTATGCATTGAAACACAAGTGTTCGGTGAGACGTCCCATTTATTACTGACTCTTAACATAAACTTACAAAGCACTTAATATTATCGAAGGTACACCACTACACCACGGGGGTGGCGATGAAAAAAAAAGGATTAAAACTTTTTTTTTTTTGCATTTAGTGATAATTTATACTATATAAGGCTTTGTCCTATTTTTATGAACAGTTTCTGGTTTATTATTTTTAAGAATAACAACATTTGCACCTTTATCTTCTAGAACAGTATATGGGCCATTAAACAATTTTTCCATTTTACTACCCGATTCATTTTTTAACAATAGTAAGTCATTCTTATTGTATATAAGAGGTCTACAATTCTTGTCGTAATTAATTTTTCTTACAATTTTGCTCTGAATTAAATTTTGCTCAGCATCTTTATGTGCTTTTTGTAACCTATATCTTAATTCTAAAGCATAATTTTCAGTATTATAAAATGGTTCAACACAATCTCTTAATCTACTCGGTATTCTACATGGTTTACCAAAGACAAGCTCATATGGTGCGTACTTGGTTGCTGAATGGACAGTTGTATTGTAACTAAAGCTCCAGAATGGTAGCCAATGACTCCACGTTTCCGAATGACCTTCACATTGAATGCGTAAAAAGTTACGTAAATTTTTGTGAGAGTTTTCGAGCGCTCCTATTGACTGATGATGATAAGCAGTGGATGATTGTTTATCTATATTTAGAAGTTTACATACCTCTACCATAGTAGCAGCCATAAACTCAGCTCCTCGGTCCGTTGCTATTGCCTTTGGTATACCGTACCTTAATATAAAATTAATTACAAATTCCCTCGCTACCGTAACTGCATCTTTAGCAGGTAATGCGTAGGCCTCCACATACTTGCTTAATTCGCACTGCAGCGTGAGAATATATTGATTACCTTCTATGTCCTTATCTAGGGGTCCTACAATATCTAAGAATATTTTTTCCAGTGCTCCAGAAGCCGTTGTAGTTATGACCATAGGCTCTTTATAACTGGGAGAATGTTTCATAATCTGACACTTAGAGCATTTACTTACAAATTCTCTAACATCTTGTTCTAACCCTGGCCAAGTATATTTTCTCTGTATATTATTTATCATTCGTCTCACTCCCGCGTGTCCGCTTGTAGGTAACAAATGAAAATCTTGTAAAATAAACGTTCGCTCGCTGCTATCAGTTATTTTTCGGACACCTCGTAATACATGTATTATTAAATTTGGCCATTCACTTCTATTATTTATCTCATTAGTTAATTCTTTTATAAACAACGCGTTGTATGAATCCTTTACTATAAATAGTTCCCGAATATTTATTTTTTTACAAAAATCTCTTAACTCGTTCACAAAATCGACTCGCGAATATTGTGACTTGAAATTAAGATTAACGTAAATTGTTCTATCTATTGGTGCGTACGCTAAACAGGTGGTTTCTTCCTGTATTTTTCCTTGTTTTCTTTTCTTGTCAAGTTCGTGTTCCTGTATAAACGTTAAATCTACACTATAGCCGTTTCTACAATCAATCGTTTTTCTTAAGATATCTATAACTCGAGGTTGATCAGGCCTCTCATTAATAGGTATATTAAGATCTCGATTACTATCTTCCAGTTCCATCTCTTGTAATTTTTTTATTTTTCCCCTAGTCATGACTGTTATGATTTCTTGATTAATTATTTTTAAATCATCAGACGTTATTTGAATACGTGATAGGGCGTCAGCTATGACATTATTTTTACCTTTTATATATACTACTTTGTAATTATATTCTTCTAAAGCTAATCGGAATTTCATTAAGCGACTGGAAGGATCTTTCATGCCAAATAAATACAGTAACGGTTTATGATCGGTCATAATTGTAAATGTCCTTCCGTATAAATAAGGCCTAAAATATTTTACACACCATACTATTGCAAGTAATTCTTTTTGTATTACCGGATAATTTAATTCAGCTTTATTCAACGGTCTGCTTGTATACGCTATCGGTTTCAAATTCTTATTACAAAGTACTCCGCCTATCGCTACTCCAGACGCGTCGGTTTGGAGAATGAATTCATTCTTATCAGAAAAATCTGGATATTCGAGAATAGGTGGTTTGATTAATGCTTCTTTTAGATAATTAAACGTTTTATCACATTCAGGTGACCAAATAAATGTTTGATTTTTCTTTAATAGTCGGTTTAATGGTATTGTAATTTCTGCAAATTTTTTTATAAATTTTCTATAATAATTACAAAATGCAACGAATCTCCTAACATCATCTATATTTTTTGGTACTGGATAATTTTGTAAAATTCTTATTTTTTCAGGGTCCGGTAAAACACCTGATGATGATACAACATGACCTAAATACAAAATATCTTTTTTCAAAAATTCACATTTGTGTGGATTTAATTTTAAGTTTACTTTTCTGAATCTTTCAAATACTGAGATAAGATTTTTATTATGCGTTTCTAAATTCCTACCGAAAACAATGACGTCATCACAGTATACAAACGCTTTATCATAAGTGAGTCCCGATAACGCTACTGACATAACTCTACTAAATGCGCTTGGACTTATTTTAAGACCCATAGGTAAACGCTTCATCTGGTATTGACCCGAGCTAGTAGTAAAGGATGTAATTTTTCTGCTTTCCGGTGTAAGTTTAACCTGATAAAATCCAGAGTTTAAATCTAAATGTGTAAAATATATAGATCCACCTAACGAATCCAGTATTTCTGTAATATTAGGGAGCGGAAATTTGTCATCCTGTATAACTTGATTAACCTTCCTGAAATCAATTACTAAACGCCATTTTTTATTTCCTGACTCGTCACATTTTTTTGGTACTAACAAAACAGGACTAGACCATGTGCTACATGATTTTTCAATAATATCCTCATTTAACATTTTTTCTACCTGTCTTTCAATTTCATGCTTGTGTTTTTCTGGTAACCTGTAGGGTTTTACATAAACTGGGCTACTGTTTTGTTTTAACGTTATAGAATAATCCATTAAATTAGTCGTAGTTAATTTGTCACCTTCCAAGTAAAATATATCTGCATATTTGGCACAAATCGTTTGTACAGAAGTTTTTTCCTCTATATTAAGATGCTCTAAATTTAATAATGGTAGTAACCTTTTAACTCTGTTTATGTCTAAGTCTGATTTTTCGAAGTTGTAAACGTCATAGTTACATATTAAGTGTAGTTCTGGCTCAAAATTTGGTAGACGATAACTATCATCGCCGCAGTTAAGAATTTTAACTGGAATTTTTCCACGTTTTGGTCTTACAATAGAACTAGCTAAAAATACATTTTCCCCTAATTGCTTTGAAAATAACACGCAATCTTCATTTATATTATTTTGTTTTAGTTCTATAAAGTGTATAGATTCACTTCTTGGAGGTATTATCAAGTAATCACTGTTTATAGATTCATCATTATAAAAATTATAAATTGGCATTCTGCATTGTAACAGATGTTTATTATATAAGCTTAGAACATTGTTTGTTAAATTAATGTCAGCATTGTACGTTCTCAGGAAATCTAATCCGAGTATGCCGTCCGCAGTACTTGGCATGTTATCGAATTCGTGGAACTTATGATGAAATTGTTCCCCGGTGTTACTATGCAACGTCAAATAAACATACTTATTAATTTTTATATTTCCACCTATACCTTTTACAGTTGTACTATCTATATAAAAGGGTGTGTTTTCTGGAATAATTTTACTGTGTATGATGGAAAGGGATGCACCTGTATCTATCAATAACCTACATTTTTTATTGCCGATGTAAAAATTTATGTAACTTAAGTCTTTATCGCATGTAAATACTTTATACTCGAAAAAAATTAAGTTCTGAATTTCCTTCTCTATTTACAGATGTTGCATTAACTTGATGATTCGGTACATCTATTTGACTTGGTTGATTAGGGTTTTGATGTGTTTGTGAAAAAAATACATTACGTGGGTAACGCCCTTGACCATGAATACGAGAGCCTCTATAAGCTCTTCTTCCACGATATTGTCCTCTGCCACGGCCTGCATTTGAGTAATAACCGTTATAACTATTATTATAATAATTTGTATTATTACCTGTTCCACGATAACTGTGACCTCGCTGTCTTGCTCCTGACCTGTCGGCTAGGGCTCGTCCTCTAAAAATATTCTTCGACTTACCCCTTTGGTAATTCAACACCACACCTGAATTAGGCTGCGCCAAATCTTCGTCCTCTGCAGCTCTAATCGCGTTCTTTAAACTATCAAAATTTCTGGCAGCAATGATGGTGCTCAGGCGCCTGTTACGTAGTCCATCTGCAAATTTTTTTATCGCAACATTTTCATTTATTGGCCTTAATATCTCATAAGCAGTGTCATTATTGTTTGCTTGAGAGATAGTAAGGTCGACAAATAGTTGTTCAATTTTCGACCCATAGTCCGTTATAGACATTTCTTTTTGCGCAATGTTATTTAATTGTGTCAGTAAGGAATTTGCAGATTTTTTTGTAAGTAAACAATTTTTCATGTCACTAACTAAAGTATCAACATCGTTGTATTTTGATTTTATTTTTAGTTGAGCCAATTTGCTTAGCCGTGTTTTTAATACAAAGGAAATCAGCAATTTTCTACTATTATCATCAACCAAACAACTGTTGTACATATCTATACCATTAATTATTCTCTCAGTTATTTCATCCGTTCCGTCCATGACAGGAATCAAGGACGCTGCTGCTTTTACATCGAACTTGTCCATGGTAGAATATAAACCTTTATCTTGCTCCGTACAAAATTTTAAAATCAAATCATAGACTGAATCTATTTTTTCAATTAATGTCTGGTAGATATATCCAGTTAATTCACTTGAATCTCCTTGTATGCTTATTAATTCTACAATATTCTTATACCTACAATATAAATTTCTAGCTTTCTGAATTTTTTCCTTAACATTATCTTTATACTTTAATCTTTTACTAGGACCCAATTTTCTTAACGCAATTTGAATTTGTTTCAAATTTTCATAGATTTGTTCTAAATCATGTTCCATTAATAATATTAATAACTAAACATTATAAAATCTAATGTATCTTAACTATTCAAACACTATACGATCGATAATCTGAAACGCGTTTCCTAATACTAACATAATTTTATAACTAATCACTACACACTATTTACCTTTTTTTTTTTCACTGTACTCACTGTTACGCACAATACGCATCTTCTTAACGCCGTAATTATCGCTCAGATGTCCTCCTGTTCCTTGGATTGTTCACGATGAAGTCCATGCCCCGACAGCCTTGAATGGATTCGCCTTATAAAATCTGATCGTATCGCCTTTCGCATCCATTTAGAATGGCATTTTTTGTAGCTCTTAAAAATCAGAATCAGTATTCCGATGCCCAAAACAGCTAGGAAAATTGAGAGCAGGATATTGTTGGCTTGCATGTGGCTTGCAAAGATTCCCGTAGCGCTATTGTCACCGACCGCATTTTGAGTAATAACAACTTCTTTATCTTCTTGTTTACTGTAAGAAATCCCCATCGTATAAAATCGTCAAAATGTCTACACAATTTAGCAGCGTGTAAGTATATAGTATAGACATTTTATCCACTATTAGTTTTCACGTATAATATTAAATTAGTTTTTACGTAGTTGTAACTCAGTCACAGTCTTTGTCTTTTTTGTCACTTCACAAAACGCACTTAGTTCTCACACTCCGAATTTGTCAACTCTGCAACTCTGAAGTGTGGTGGCGACGCGGCGTCGCCCGGTCCCACGCGCAACTTGATCCGATCCTGGCGTGGTCGCCATGTATTGTTGGGAATTATTATGCTATGCATTGAAACACAAGTGTTCGGTGAGACGTCCCATTTATTACTGACTCTTAACATAAACTTACAAAGCACTTAATATTATCGAAGGTACACCACTACAACTTAATAACTGAGGTGTCAAGATGATAACGCGCGAGTGATACCACTGGTGTTGCTGGCGTCTATAGGCTGCAATTACCGCTTACCATCAGACCGCCTAATTGTTGTTTTGCTGTATATATTTTAGGTAAATAAAAATGAAAGTTTGTTTATTGTACTCTACGCATTGCTAAACCATTTCCTATTGCGATGAAACTTTGGTGAATGGTTGTGTGCATGTCTGGGAAGGTTTATGACGAAAAAAAAACAAAAAGGGCATTGCAACGGACAGCTAGTACTTATAAAATAAAAAAGAAAATAAATTGCATACATTGATAACCCGATTCTTTCATTTTCTGAAGCCAAATTCATGCATTATGTATTACACTACAATATATAGTGATTAATGATGCCAGGAGGTTCATTGGTACCAAAGAAATTGACTATAGACAGATGAGGTTGCAAATTTAGAGCTGAAGCCGAGGTACAGAGGGGTTTCGAACTTCTGCTTAGGTGATTACCATCCTTGGGGACGATACCCGCCCCCTAAGGCAGTAGCTGATTACTTGCTCCAATCGAGCAAGTTTATCTTTAGTATATCGGAAAATGCAGCGTAGGACGATCTCCAATAGGATGGACCGAAAACCTGGTAAATAAAGGTCGCTGGGAGTCGTTGGATGCAGGCGACATACAACCGGTTCTTGGGGAAGTCTTTGGAGGAGGGGTTTGTTTGTCCTCTGGTTGATATAATAGCGGACGAGCCTATTGGTATTAACCTGGCACAAATTCAAAACTCAAGATGGTACAAAGAAATTTATAGAAAAAAATTTAGTATGTTAACAGTGGGAACCGAATCAACGATCTCACGCTCTGCTGCCGCGATTTAATTATATCCCTAGCATCTGTATTTGCTTTGCATTTTTCACTGACGTCACCCTAAAGACGTAATTTAAGAATTTGAAGGCAAATTTCGACCTGGCGGAATTTGCAATGGCTTAGTTAGTCATAGCGTCTGGTGAATTGAATCAGAAGACGCAGGTTCGAATCATGTCCGCAGTAGAAACTTTCGTTCACTGAAATAAAATAACGTTATATCCGTATATCTAATATAATATTATTCCAAATGATATTTGTACGAGGGTGTCTCATAACATAACTACTTATCTCACTAGGAATCTATATATGACACAGTTTCAGGGTAAATATTCAAACATTATATAACAAATCATTCTTCTCATTATAGTAGTTTTCTCTTTCATAGTTCAGATTGATTTTATTCTTGTCTCATTGCTTGACGGCAGTGGTGTAGTTTAAGTTTTCATTATCATAATTGTAGTTTTAAACATCTGCTTTCTTAACTTTGGGTTGAAGTTAATGACGTTCAATTTTTACATAACATACCATCATGCCTGTATTCCCCGAAGGGTTAGGCAGAGGCGTACTTAATGTACACCCACAGTTCGCCGGTATGTTTAGGTCCCATGTTATAGCGGGCGAGCCTATAGCCAGTAACCGGGCACAAATCCAGAGTCCGAGCTGGTACTGAGAATTTTTTAGAAAAACCCAATAACACTTTGCTCGACGCTTGGGGCCACTAGACTAATGAAACAGTTCAATTTTTTTTTCAAATATTTACCCTTCAGTAGTTATTGTTATATTATTATGTTACTAGATATTGGTGTAATTTTCAATAGTCGACCGACAACTGAAAACTATTCATGTCAAAGCATTTTGATTTTATAATGTCAGATACTAAAAGATGCAATATCACAGGCCACGAAACAGGAGAGGCAGACGAAAAAGTAATCTCCCAACAAAAAAAAAACTGTTATACAAGAGATTAAAAATATCATTGAAGATTCAAGTTTTTGTCCATAAACTTCAGGAAACTTGCAAACAATAGGTGTCATTCAATCATTTTCTGCCCTATTTAATTCTTATAATACAGTTTTTTTTTACTCATTCTAGAATAAATCATCGCTTATTAATTCAAAGTGTTTTAAGGAAATACGGAAGGTAGTCTAAAATTAGCATAGCTAATAAAATATCGTAATGGTTGAACGAAACACTTACTGTCGACGGCCATGAGGATACATTGCAATATTTAGAGTAAAAAAAAATATTTAAACAATAATAAAGAAAAAAGATTTAAGTTACTGTAACCATTATTTTTTGTTTGTGTCGGAATCTTTTGAATAATAGTTCTATTGCTCCTTCATTTTTGTAAAATATTTAGCACGTAATATTTATACAAATGCCGAGAGGACGGTATTATACTCATCACTAGGAATAACTTTTACTATGGAACCAACCCAGGAATCACGAAAAAAAAGCAGCTGTTCCCATACATTTTGTGTACTCTGAACTCGTCAGAGTATATGGAACAGCTGTTTTTTTTTGTGATTTCAGGGTTGCTTCCATAGTAAAAGTTATTCCTAGTTCCCCCTATCACATGAGTCCTAAACATACACTAGTACACCTCTGCCTGCTTCGAAAAACAATCACGTTATAATTATTACGTTAAAATAATTATATTATTTTCAATATAATTTGCCCTCACGATGACATCACTCTCATTTATTTGAGATATAAACAGCCAGACAGTCAGGTTACCTTTCGCATATTAATACTAAGTGTATATGGACATCGACACTGACATTACTTGTTTAGGAGAGACCGCTTTGATAACCGGCCGATTAGCACTTATGAACTTATTTGTAGAGACGAAAGCTTTTAATAATAATTTTGAAAACTCGATGAGGAGCCTCACACCCATATTATAAGTTCGAAGTTTTTATCCGCTTGTCTTTTGCGGCACCGTAGTTCTTAAACGCACTGAATGAAATATTTTTTTTATGTTTCTTTATAATCCTCCTTTTATTTGGCGACAGTATAGTATAATATTCATTAATTCCTGGCAACTGTCATCAAGTTGTTCCCTTTACCATCCCTTTTCCTTTATATCATCCCTAACTCGATCCATCCATCTTTCTCCGTCTCCATTCATATACAAACAATAAGCATACATATAAATGTACATACATACTATTTTCATGCCTGTTTTCCATAAGGCAGTTGTCCCACCGCCGACGATGAACGAGAAGCGAGTAGAGCTAGAAACTAGAAACGAGTTGGTGAGCAGCGGGAAGCGAGTGTGTAGTTCCGATAGTTTAGTCGCTCAGCTATAAGCGAGTGTGCAAGTGCGACGGGCGATTACTCGCGCCACTCGCTCACGCGGCAGTCCTGCACAAACCTGCACGTGGGATACACGTGTTCCCAACAAGAAATTTATTTATTTATTATTAACTTATACACTATATTTACAGTTGCAATTACCTAATACCATAGTGTACATACTATGCAATTACAACTAAGTATTACTAATTATACCTAAGCTATAACTTGTGAAAATGTCCGACAATAGTCCGTCTTTAGGACACAAAACTGAATTCATATAAACAATTATATCTCTGCGTGAGTTCTGACTGCCTAGCGAGCATCGCTGAGCTAGTATCGCTGAGCATTATCTTTGACAGCTCTTGTCGCTCAGCGTAAAACTAGTGAAGCGAGTCCTCGCCGGCAGTGTAATCAGTCAGCGATCACCTATTAATATATGCATCTCTTTTGTTTACACGGAATGTATATTCTTTGTACGTTTTTTGAGCGAGAAAATAGCCGACAGTTAGTCGTTTCCTCGCCGGCGCTGGGACAACTGCCTTAGGGTAGGTAGAGACTATAGATGTCCACTTGCTACGATCCTGGCACACCACATTCGCTTCATCTATGGTCATTAACCTCCTTATGCATGATCCTCGGTTTACAGTGGGTATGGAAATGATAGCTAATTTTCATTCATATTCATTTGATGAAATTATGATTATTTTTCATGGCGATTTTACATGCGAAATTTTGCAGGCTGCTACTGTAGCGCGTCTCCCGAGCTACATATAAACTAGACAGACAAGTCCTGAATCGCGCAAGTGAAGTTTGTAACGCAACTTGGATATATACAACCGCCCGGCATCAACCGTCGGGCTGTGGCCCGGCAAGACACCCACCTGGTCGGATGATCCTCCCTTTTGTGTGAGGGGCAACACTCCTCGTTCCTCCACAGTGGTGACCCCGACGTGATCCCAGTATATCCATACTACTTTTCGTCCGAAATTAATTTTCATTCAATATCATTTATCGCCATACTTGCTATTTTGCTGCTTATAATGAAATCGTGAACAAAATGCGATTTTGAGCAGCCTGTGTGAAAAAAAGTCGCAACTGTGACGTATAAAAATGCTTTGATGTGATTTATCACATGCTATTTGCGAAATGTTCCATGCCTAGTTGAGTATGAGTAGTGACAATAATAGAACTTTCCCACCAGGAAGTTAACTCACAAAATCACAACAAAGTTAAGTTCTTACATAATATTGTATAACTGGTGTATAATACGAGTAACCGTCGGAAGTGACCAAACAAACCGCCAGTTAACAAAAACTACGGTTAGTAATTGTTTGGTGACAATTACCGCATCGAGCATTCGAGATTCGTCACGGTACCTAGGTGTTAGGGAAAACCACTTCCCTTGATTTACTTAGTTTTTAACTTCCTTGAGATTGTTGTTGATGTCGATCAAATATTGGCAATAGAGATAAGAGAGGTAGCGCATAGTGGAATTGAATAATTCTACTCACAATATGAGCTGCTCAACTGGGGAAGTACCTCCACCTTGCAGAAAATCGTAGCCAAATAACATTGCTATGCGTGCTATGTTGTGTTCCTACCGGTGAGCAAGATCGCCAGACCTCCGCGAGGAAGCGTTGTGTTGGCAGTGTGGGGGACCGGTGGTGTTTTGTTTCCGCCGCTGTCATGCATGGCAGCATGTCTCCTATGCTGCTAGCCCAACTATTCCTCCTTCGAGGGTCGGCAACGTGCGAGTGATACCCCTGGTGTTGCAAGCGTCCATGGGCTACGGTAAGCGCTTACCGTAGCCCAGGAATAGTTGGGCTAGCAGCATAGGAGACATGCTTAACCGCTGTAACCGCTTACCATCAGGCGGCCTGAATGATAGTTTGCTACATTAATGGTATAAAAAAAAAATTAGATGATTTTATATACTAGATATTGTCACAAAAGGAATATTTGGTTACTGATGCTATTGATCGCGGCCCAGAAGATCTATTAGGTAAATTTACGTTTCACAACTATAAGATCAAAAGGATTTCCATTCAAACATTATCATCCATTTTAACCCCTTTAGGGGTTGAATTACAAAAACCCTTTCTTAGTACACCTCTACCCATCAAAATAAATACACCAGCGGTTTAGGGTGTTGGCGTTGTCTGTCAGTCAGTGCGTGCGTAAGTCATGACATTTTTTTTTAATTGTTGCCCTACGATAGGATTTTCTCCTGTATCGTGGACATGTTTACAAAAACAAAAATTCTCACATACATAACGCCCAGACCCGGAACAACTACCTGTAGATCATACACATATTTGCTCCTGTTGCCGTCTGTTGTCGTCAACAGATTATACAGATCATATAGACTTCGTTTTTGAGATAAGATAGCCTACGTCTTTCTTCAAGATACAATGTATTTTCTTGACAATTTTTATCGAAATCCGTTCAGCGATTTAGGCGTGAAAAGGTAACAAAAAAAATGTAGTTACTTTTCGTTATAGTTACTGTTTCTTTTACGATATTAGTCGATCTATACGACTAGTACAGTAGGCTACAGCTTTCTTGCTACAGCACATGATTTACAAAAGACCACAGCAAGAATTCGTACAATATAAATAATATTATGTATATTTTACTGGCAGTACTAAGCAGTTACTAAGTAAGTAAAAGAAAGACCGTGAAAAATATTTTAATGAATAAATATAAAACTTTTGCAATGGTACATGACGTATCCGGAAAATAAAAAATAAAATAGGAAACGTTAATTACTTTAATTCTTTATTTATAAATAGGAAGAAGGGACCTTTTTCATTATTATTCACCCTTTTGATCATAAATGACAGGGTCTTTGTTTTTTTTTGTCAAATTTAATACCTAGAGTATTATTATCACGCACTTACCATATACAACGTAAATGATATATTGGGAAAATTCCAAGGAATTGGGGAAAAAGGAGACTATTAAATTGATAAAATTCTTAAACGTAACGATTGACGTAAGTTTTGAAAGCAGACTTACATACCTATTTAGATATTTGCTTTAACTTTTGAAACCTGGCGTTAATTGTTTATCAAGAAACCCGGGGTATATGTTCTATATACCTATAGTAAAATTGTAACAGGCCGATGTCTGTACAGTGGCGACCAAAAGTCCATAGGCAATCTCACAACGCAATAGCTTGACGTTTAGTTTGACTTACGACCTTCTATTCATTATCGTTAACAAGTGACACGCACTGGCTGTATCGAGTTCGCTCGTACTGTTCATAGCAATGTAATCTTTAGCGTGCTTATGGACTTTTGAGCGTTTAATGTACATTATAGATATTAAAGAACACGAACAACTAATATGAGGGAATTATTAGACCAACAAAAGCAAAAATATTTTCTTTAGATTTTTTTGTCTGTCTGTCTGTCGGTCTTTTTGTCTGTATATTTGTACGCGTATCACACAATAGCGACTGCATGAAATTGAATGCAGTTTTGACCGATGTATTGCTAGAGGTCTAACTTAAAATCAAGTGCATAAGTATCACCTTGATACGCTGCCGTCGCCTAGAATCGGGCTTATAATATGTTAATCTTTTTGGGACGTGAGTGAAACTGCGGGCAACAGCTATAACTGTAACACATACCTTTCTTCACGTTAAATAAGTTATATGATTTAATAAGATTGCGCTTGCGCATCCGTGAAACAAAATCTAGAATACTAACGCACTGTAGCGTGGTAATGTTTATCGGAGTGAATTTCGTTAATATAGTGTTAAATACTTTGTTCATTATATACTTATACGGGTTATATGTAGGTGTATTAAAAAAAAATCTACTTTCAGAAGTTTATAATATTAGCTTCTGCCCGCGAGTTTGTCTGCGTGGACTCCAGAATTGGACCTGGATAAAAAAGTAGCCTATGTGTTATTCCAGACTGTAATCTATCTCTGTGCCAAATTTAATCCAGATCCGTTCAGCCGTTCTGGCGTGAAAGAGTAACAAACATCCATACTCACGAACTTTCACGTTTATAATATTAGTATGGAAGGACTCGTATTGTCTAACCTAACAAATTCTAATAATTAAATTTTTGAAACTTCCTTTTTAATCACAAAAACAAAATAAACAACATTCTATTTAAAAGTTAAAAAAAAACTGCCCCTGAAAAGCTATTATTATTATAAACCCCCCTATTATTGTGGGTGCGTAGACGCACCTATACTTCATTTATTATAACACTAGCTTCTGTCCGCGACTTTGTCTGCGTGGACTTCAGGATTGGGTCCGACTTGTATAAAAAGCCTATGTGTTATTCCAGGCTATAATCTATCTGTGTGCCAAATTTTATCCAGATCCGTTCAGCCGTTCTGTCATGAAAGAGTAACAAACATCCATACTCAAAAAATTTCACGTTTATAATATTAGTAAGGTTAAAGTAATTCTATTCCAACTATGGACAAAACACCATCGTTATTGTCATGTAACCGTCCAATAAACCCCGTGATTTTACGATAACACATACCATCACGCCTGTATTCCCCGAAGGGTTAGGCAGAGGCGTACTTAATGTAGGAACACCCACAGTTCGCCGGTATGTTTAGGTCCCATGTTATAGGGGGCGAGCCTATAGCTATTCACCGGGCAGAAATCCAGACCCCGAGCTGCTACTGAGAATTTCATAGAAAAACCCAATAACACTTTGCTCGACCTGGAGATCTAACCCAGGACCTCTAGCGCAGCAGCCGCTTGGGACTACTAGACTAATGAGGCATTTTACGGTAAATACAAAGTAATGTAATCTATTTACGACTAGTTGCTATTGCTCGCAGTTTCACTCACGTCCCAAGATTATCATACTATAAATCGGATTCTAGGCGGTTTATCAAGATGAAACATGCACCAGATGTTAAGTTACACCTCTAGCAATACATTGGTAAAAACTGCATTCAATTCCATGCAGTAGTTTAGCGTGATACGCGTACAAATATACAGAAAAAATTGTTGTTTTGACTTCTGTTGCTCTAATAAAGACTCCCAATATTAGTTTTTCTTTAATATCTATACCTAATGTAGACATCGGCCTGTATATAATAGATTTACAAATCAATTTAAAGTCTATAATGCAGTAATTTTAGCAATATATTACAATAACAATACATTTAACCGTTATTTGGCTAAATCTTGGAGTATGGACACAAATGGTATATACAAAAACATTAAAAATTGTACCATCGAAATTATTCGCTAGTATAATCTTTCTGGTATCTGAAAGTTAACTATGTTTCATGTTCTTCATGTAAACTAAGTCGTAGGTATAGTATATCTTTAATAAAATATAATCATCATTTCTGGCCACATCTTTTACTTTCAAATGAAAGATGCGGTAACGTTTTGTGTTCATTGAGTTTATGAATATTTATAACTCGAAATTGTTTAATTTCAAGAAAGATTTGTCCGTAAAAATGTTGGTTAGTGAATCAAATTTCATTAAAATAGCTTCACTATTGTTTTGATTAGAGGACTACGCAGTAGTAAGTAAATAGTGTTGGTCAGTCGTCAGAGACCTATGTTTTTAGATCGCGACTGGCAGCGAGCATTTATAAGATCAAATAAGGATTATTCAAGCTGATAAAATAATTATCATTTATACTAAATCTTTTATTCATAAAAATATAAAACGTGGTATACACTTCTTATAGCTATAATAGTTTTATCTTTTTTCCCTGTCAAAACAAGACGAACATAATTGTAGAACAAAGTTTATAAGACGTTTTATGAATAAATCTATGTTTAAAGGACCAGAATCTCAAGTGAAACGGATGCTAATTTTAGCCACTTTAGTATAAAAAACAAACAATTTAGTTTTTATGTGAATCGTCGAACTCCCACGCACCGAAACTAATTAAAAATATCCAATAAGAGTCGTGTGCGCTTCAATTTAGTGGATGGCTCGGCTATTTTGGGTAACTTACAACAAGTAAGAGACAAGTTTCTATGTTTGTACGTTTGTTACAATCTATTTTGGGGAGTCTGTTCTCTAATACTATTTGTGTTTTTCAAAATCTCCAACAAAATTACTAGATCACAAACTTTTTAAGTGATTGTACAGATTGAGTATATTTGAAGGCTGCAGTGTCTAATAAATCAGTCTTGCGTGTAACGAATGAATTGAAGGAATAATTATATAAAAATTGACAAAGTAATTTTAGTGGGAATATTTATTTAAATAGGTAGGTACATAATTGTAGTGGTAACGGTTTGAAGTAGGAAGTTAATTAGTTTTTTGTTTATTTTTCTGTCGACTCACTTTAGACGTTTCAAAACACAATTTTAAATACCTAAGCACCTAGCTACTGAAACCGTTTTCTATTTTAGGACTTGCGATATTAAGAATAATTAATGAAATTATCGATTAAATAAATTCCCTGGTGCGATGTACATTAAGTACAAGTGTTTAAATAAACTTGTAAGTATAAGGATCTCAACACAATTTACTAAAATAAAACTACTTTTTACGGATTTTATCGCGTTGTATTGATATTATTTGATTCCCGACGTTCGGGATCCTTTACAGCATTTAAAGACAATTAATATCAATACAACGCGATAAAATCCGTAAAAAGTAGCTAGTTTTATTTCAATGTCTAATATTCGCAACAACGTTCATTCGTTGCAAGCAACCAGTACAATATAATTATTTTAAATAGTGGAAAATATTGCAATAAGTATTTCAAAATTATTCAGTTAGTAATATAAAAGATATAATAAATGTTACTCACGGTTTAGCCGCAGGCACCGTTTCCTGCGCCTGACACTTCACATCAGCCGACAGCACCCTGAACGCCTCATCATTCCGTTCAGGACTTGGCACTCGCACTTCCGTACACACTTTCCCACTACACGGACTCTCGGATTGTCGCCCCGAAAGATCGAAGTATCGATCCTGCGCATGAATCAGCTGCGTCACAGTAAACGCGGGAGTCCCACAATCGCTCACTTTCAAATCGATTTGCGGCCCGAAAAGCGATTCATCGTATTCTAAACTCAACTTTCGATTGAAAAATCGATCGTCCTGTATGTCTTTTGATGGGGACGCGTCGTCGCGCGCTTGGATAGTGATGTCGAGTTTGTTTGCGCTGTTTAATCGGAGTGAGCGTTCTGTTGTGAACGCGTAAGGTGTGTTGGCGAGTTCCTCCTCTATAGAGTTGTAGCGGCTTCGGAAAAGAGAGCGCGGCGTCTCCCCACCAGAGTCGACGTCGTACTTCCCCCCAAAGAGATCGTATTGCCCGAATCTGTTGTTGATGGTGTCGAACTTGGGGTCTGTGATGTCCTTGTCGGGCTCTTTGGGGCTGGATGTGGGGCTCATGTTGATGTGGACGATGCCGTGCTCGTCTTTGTATTTCAGTTTGAGCGCCATGTTTTAGGATGACATTTTTGCCTGAAATCAAAAGAATGTAATACTTAAAAAAAAATTGACTGTACAGTGAACGTAGACATCGTTTTAGGTTTTCCTTCTTTTAGAAAACAAAAATATGATTTTATTTTTTTAATAATTTAAGTAATATAATACCCAGCTCAGCTTGAGCACTTTATTAAATATAGTTTTTAATTGTAAAAGAAATATAATTAAGCGTGATAGAATAATTTACAACCTCTTCCTCTTTGAAGTTGGTCAATTATAATAATTATTTAAGCAAGTAAATATTATTTTTGTGTTCAATCAATGTTTGGTTCTAATGTTATTTATTATTAGTATTATTTATTATTAGTATTATATTACTTAAAAATCGGGATAATCACAAAATAGTCTAGTTCTCCTAAAAGCGACTGCTACGCTAGAGGTCCTTCGATTCTTCGAGGTTTTTCGAGGGTTCGATTCCCAGGTCCAGCAAAGTGTTAACTTTGGGCATTTCTATGAAATTCTCACTAGCAGCTCGGACTTTAGATTTGTACCCGGTTAATGATAATAAATTTGCCCCCTAATACCGGCAAATTGTGGATGTACCTCTGCCTAAACCTTCGGGGAATACAGGTGTGATGGTATGCTATGTTAGAATAATAAATAAAATTTCTTTATTGTGCTAAAATTAATACAGGTACAGTAAGCGGTAGAATCAAAATACATAGACATAAATAAGTAACTTAATGGTCGGTCGCACCCAAAATAAATACGGATAAGCAGGTGTAGGTATTTTGATTTGTAATCAACAATTAAGTTTTCTTAATAACAATGACTTTTGACATTCACGTGAATAAAATACATACATTGAAAAAATAAAAGGTTAAATACTTTGCGGTGTTATCACAAACGGTAGTGAAAATAAAAATAGTTTATTGTTCTAAAATAGTTACTTATCTACAAGGTTATGTTTAATTATTATTTTTAAAAACTATGTTATCTAAAAGATAAGTTACAGTAGGTACCTACCTACTTCTAAATTTTATGCTCTTTATCCAATGTGACTTGCTGATATCCGTGCCCCCCGCCAAGTTTAATACCTTACATGAAGTACTTCGCGGCAGCAAGTCATATTTTTGACTAGTTTTTTTTAATCACTAAAGTGGCAAACAAGCATACGGCCTGCCTGATGGTAAGCGGTTACCGTAGTCTATGGACGCTTGCAACACCAGGGGCATCACTCGCGCGTTGTCGACCCTGTAAAAAATCTTTTGAAGAACCACACCCTTTCTGAAGAACCCCATGCTGTAGTCGTTAGAGTTAATTCCACAACCTGAGTGTGCGTGGGAGGAAATTCACCTGGAATCGCACAGTATGAGACCAGAGTGGTTCTAAGGTATGTAGATGATCTCCACGTTTTCTCCAGTGACTCAAGTTTTGGGCCCCCAATATTTGAGGGTCTCCAAAACTCGAGATACTTCTTGGTAAAATTCCAAGTATCTAGTGTTCACAGTTAAAGTTTGACGACACGTTTGGCATAGCGGCTGAGCGATCAACTTCTGCGCAACGTGTTGTGGGTTCGATCCCCACACGGAGCAAATATTTGTATGATCTACAAGTAGTTGTTTCGGGTTTGGGTGTTTGTGTATGTGAGAATTTGTGTCTGTAATTGCACCCACGATATAGGAAACAAACACGTTTAAGCACGTGATAATTAACTATTAATACGCATATTCAAAAAGTCAGAGGTACCTACGTGCCTTGGATTCGAAATCGAGACCTTTGACTTGGTAATCTATTGGTCATATCACTATGCCATCCTTTGCCGTTCTTTTTCTTAATTACTAACATGAATCATTCCTTATTAGTCTAATCATTCTGTTGCCACATATACTCGTATGCATTACCTACCTACCCACACTGCTAACTACTTATAGGCCAAAAGTTATTAACAACCCATCATCTCTCCTCGTGGGTGCCAAGGTGAAGGGATTGTATGAATTGATGCGCAAGAGTTTAAAATTTACATTATTTTACAATCATTACTTATAAATGACTATATATCACGTTTCAATGTTGCGAAAAATGAAAGGGATTAACTTATAGTGGTCCTGAGCGCGACTGCTACGCGAGAGGTGCTGCGCTCGATTCCCAAGTTGAGGAAAGTGTTTTTAGGATTTTTCTATTAAATTAAGAGAGGTATATATTGGAATCGAATAATTCCACTCACAATTGGAGCTGCCCGACTGGGAAATTACCTCCACCTTTCAGAAAATCGTAGCCAAATATCACAGGTCCGTATTAAATTGTATTCCTAATGGTGAGCAAGGTCGCTAGAGCTCCGTGAGGAAGCGTTGTGTTAGCAGATAGGATAAGCATCACGCTATTATCTCCAATGCTGCCAGCCCAACTATTCCTCCTTGATTTACCTGGTCGGCAACGCGCGAGTGATACCCCTGGTGTTGCAAGCGTCCATAGGCTACGGTAACCGCTTACCATCAGACGGGCCGTGTGCTCGTTTGCCTTAGTGGTATATAAAAAACTCCGAGCTGTTACTGTTAGCAGCTCGGAGTTTGGGATTTGTGCCCGGTTAATGACAATAGCTTCGTCCCCTATTACATGGTACCTAAACATACCGGCAAATTCTTGGTGTATTTTATATTTCCTCTATTATCGGGTGGGGTTTACCCAGTTTATGGGAAATACCGAAGACAACCGACGACCGAAAGGTGACACGTTTGGCGTAGTGGCTCAGCCATCGGCTTCAGCGCCACGTGTTGTTATTTTACGGAGCAAATATTTGTATGATCTACAGGTAGTTGTTCCGGGTCTGGTCGTTTGTGTATGTGAGAATTTGTGTTTGTAAACGCACCCACGATATAGAAGAAAATCCTAGTGTGGGGCAACGTTTTTTTAAATCTGGTTATTCTGACTAACGATGATCATGGATGTTTGTATGATCAACAGCTTAACGCCTAGAAGAGCAATGAAAACAAGGAGAATCAAATATTTAAAGGAGTATCTGTCTATAGAGTTTCTTTTGTTTTTTCTTTAAATAAATAGATGTTATTTAAATAAAAAGAAGCAATTATGGACCGGAGGAAAAGTGCTTATTTGTTTGGATATTTATTTTTCGCATATAATATCTTATTAATGTGTTAACATTATTATGTTCTAGTTTGAAGGGTAATGTAGCCAGTAAAATTACTGGGCAATTAAGATTCAACAACTAAAGTGTCAAGATGACAACGCGCAAGTGATACCACTAGTGTTGCCGGCGTCTATAGGCTGCAGTTACCGCCACTTAGCATCAGGCGGCCCGTATACTTTTTTGTCATTAAAACTATATAAAAAAAACATTCATGTATCATTAGCAATTACGTACGACGTATTACAAAATGATACGCCCTGAGACGTGCTTGTGCCCTTGAAGCCATATTGTTGCATTTAAACAATTATACAATTAGACAGCTCGATGTAAATCCCTGTCCGACCCGTGAAATTGTGAATTGTTGTTACCGTATCGAGATACTGTTCTATTTGTATTTTATACCACTAAGGTGGCAAACAAGCATACGGCCCGCCTCATGGTAAGCGGTTACCGTAGCCCATGAACGCTTGCAACACCAGAGGTATCAGTCGCGCGTTGCCGGCACTGTAAATTAAGGAGGAATAGTTGAGCTGGCAGCATAGGGGACATGCCACTTTTTTTAGCTGTTGTGTGAGTGCCTGGCAAGGTTTATAATGAGAAAAAAAGAGGCATTGCAACGGACAGCTGGTACAAATAAATATTCCCAGAATCGAATCCATGACCAGTAGCACAGAAGTCAATCGCTCAATTACTGTGCCAACCGTGTCGTCAAATCTATATTATATATACTCACATACTCTATCACCCGACTCCACCCACCGTTGGAAATATATTTCTTCAAGCAATTTATAAGGGTGGAAGTTTTTCTAACCGCTCGGCATTGCCAGTTGCATTGCAACACATTAAATATAAATAAGTAAATTACATACACGAGTCATATTCACTCAACTGTTTGTGACTTGTGGTATAAAACAATGTCACACAACTTTGTTTTTAATGTGTTATTGCATTGTATTGCTTTATACGCGATGGATTCTTTGTTATCCAAATGAAGATTTTGTAAATTTTAATCATGATTAATACCTAGTAATTAAACTAGCTGGCGGTAGGAATTGTTTGAAATTATGCCAACAGCTACTTTCTATCACCGCACCTCTCGCCTCTCCACCACGTGGGCTGTATGCTTGTTTGTCACCTTAGTGGTATAAAAAAGGTGATAAATATTGAATATTGATTTTTATTCACTATTAGCTGTCCCCCGGCATGCGTTGCAATGCCTCTTTTTTTCTCATCATAATGGTAGGTATGCACACAACCACTCACCAAAGTTTCAGTGCAATCGGATGAATGGTTGAGCAGTGCCTAGAGGACAAACAAACAAATATTTTTATTTATACAGACAGCTTAATTAGTACTTCATATAGGAAAGTCGTAATGTTAAATTAAATGTTAGCGACAACCGCAGCCTATAGACATCAGCAACACCAGTGGTATCACTCGCGCGTTGTCATCTTGACACCTCAGTTGTTAAGTCTCAAAACACTCGTTAATTCCCTTCAAACCGGAATACAACCTAGTAAAACTAAGTTTCGTTTAATAACACCATCACGCCTGTATTCCACGAAGGGTTAGACAGAGTTGTAGGTACTTATTTGTTGAATTTATGGACTGTGCTCTGAATCCGTGACTGTATAGGTACCTACTTTGGGCCTTTCTGAAAATCAGCGCTGCAGCAACTATGCGGCTGCAGCATCAGCTGAGATTGGCGTCATATTTTGGCCTCGTACGCTTTTATGTTTTCTATGCTTCTTGTTTTATTTTGTTTCTCATTGCGTTTTATCTTGTGTGGTGTGCAAAATAAAAGCATTTTCTTTCTTTATATACACCTACAGTTTGCCGATATGTTTAGGTCCCATGTAACAGAGGGCGACCGGGCGAGCCGATTGCCAAATCCATACTCCCAGCTACTACTGAGAATTTCATAGAAAACCCCAATAACACTGCTCGACCTGAGATTCGAACCTTCTAACGTTGCAATTGACCACCAGACCAATGAGGCAACTTAGTGTATTTATAACTAAGTTCTATTAAACAGCTTTGAACCCTGCAGTGACCCATGTCTTAGCCAATTACGGTAATATCCCGTCGGCAAGTCCTACCAGCTATTACAGTAAGTATTTTACATGGCACAATCCATACACAATAGGTAACATTTTTTATTATAAAGGCTGGGTACACCGAAAGCGATGCGATGCGATGCGATGTGATATTTAGAAGATGGTTTACTATACAGACACGTCTTGCTGCGATTTTTTCATTCTTCTACACTGATACACACGAGCTGGTCGTATAGAACGCCGTTCAGCAAAAGGGGCGGGAATATTCAATCTAGGGATCCTCTAGAAATAGAAAGACCTCTATCATCGTCCTTCATATACGCTGAGTTGTTGGAAGTTCCGCTATGGCTATTGTTGAATTGGATTTTAATATAACAAGTAAGGAAATCTTTGGTGATTTTTTTGCATTTTCCATGCTAAAATTATAAAGTTATTTTAGTGAAGTAAAAATTCGATCGCGGACAGGATTCTAACCAGAAGTACAAAATAGTATGTTTTAAAATGCGATATAGTGATACTCTATTATTTATTTCAGCTGAGAAGAAGCCATAATAATCTAGTAGTCTTAAGCGCGACTGTAACGCTGGAAATATGGAATGATGGAAAGACTCAATAGCAGCTCGGAGTTGGGATTTGCGGCAATAGGCTAAACATACTGGTGAACTCACATCTGGCTAAACCTTCGGGGAATACAGGCTTGATGGTATAAGAAGAAGCCGCAAAATATAAATATATTGATTGAAACAAGATTATCATTTGTAAACAGGTTAGCAACACAGCTTTTAGTAAATTAGTTAGCAGTGCCTAATTACACTGCCATGCCCATTTCTAGCTCGAAACAGTGAATGGAAATAAATAAATAAGTACCCCAAACAAAAATTATAATTCTGTTTGTATGTTTTAACTCCATAAAAACTTAACTGACAGAAATGGGGAAATAATAATAATACTTCGCAAGGAATAAATCGTTTTTCTTTCATTCTTTCTAAATGTGTTGCTGGGGAGTTTGTTGCGCCGTTTCTTCTTTCTAGCAATAACACTAGGGGACATAACATTAGAGGCGTTCTTTGGGTAATATAAAAATGTCATTAGAGAAAGTGCTACCTAGTAGTCTATCTTTAATTTACATTTTGACTTTGACTTTGAACAAACATATCTCGAGTATAGTATTCGCATCGCTATCTCTACACAACAGGCCTTATTGGATATAAAAATCAGTAGTGTTATTTCAAGCAGTTGGTGGTCACGCGCTGGTTTTTTTTTTAATCTACTTTACTAGTAACATGTTTCTGATATACAGTGGGGATTAATTGTGCATATGACCTATTTACAGAGGTCGTTGCCTCCACAAATTATGATGATAGGAAGTAATTATTTTGTAGTAGCATTTGGCTTATATACATTTTTTTAAATACATGCAAAATATATGCCGAGCTGGCGGACAAGAGATAACCCGTATTATCATGGAGCGAAGCGTGCTGCGTGGTTAAATAACTATCGGTTGGGGAAGCGCATAAATCGGAAATCATATGGTCTTAAACGCGATTGCTAGGCTGGAGGTCCTTGGATTCGATTCCTTGGTTGAGCAATGTTATTGGGTTTTTCTTTGAAATTCTCAGTAACAGCTCGGAGTTTGAATTTGCACCTGGTTAATAAAAATAAGCTCAACTCCTATTACATGGGACCTAAACACACCATTACATGTAGGTACATTACATTTCTGCCTTACCCTTCGGGGAATACAGGTGTAATGGTATGGTTTTAACAACTTAGCCTATACTTAGCGAGTTATTTTTATAACTAGTAGTAGCAGTATTGAGTCACACAACCCATCCAGAGACTGACCGCAGCAAGTGCAGGAGATCCTTTGATCACCAACGTTAAAAATAAGCCACGAGCACCGCCAGCCAAAACATAAATACCCCATTACATTATCCCACTGCTGGGCACGGGTCTCCTCTCAGAATGAGAGGGATTAGGCTATAGTCCACCACGCTAGCCTAATGCGGGTTGGCAGACTTCACACGCCGTCGAGAAAATCCCTCAGGCATGCAGGTGTCCTCACGATGTTTTCCTTCGCCGTTTAAGCGCGTGATAATTAACGATTAATACGCACATGACTTTCAAAAGTCAGAGGTGCGTGCCTTGGATTCGAACTCGAGATCTTTGACTTGGCAGCCCTATGGTCATATCACTAGGCTGTCATTGCTTTGATATACATGAAAAGCCTGCTGAAAAGACAGGAGCAAATATATCGATGCGAATTTCGATATCGATACAAAATTGCTTACAAAACATCCAAAAACTTATAATCTAAACACCTACATAGTAACTTACATGTTTGTATATTATTAGAATAATTTAGTTAGTGCAACTGGAGTTGTAACTAGTTTAGTCTTTGGTCAGGGAAAACCTCACCCCCTATGGCATAAGCAGTAATTGAAATAAGTAAGTAGTGTTAATTTGAACCTAAAAATCAAGGAATAGAAACGAAAATTGGAGTCTTGCTTACAAAAATTTTTTTTGGACGAAAATTCTCCCGAGTTTCGGGACATCATATAAGTACATTTAAATATTTTTTTTAAAAGCTTACTAGCAATGTGGGTCGCTCATTACCTACTAGTATGTTTGTTAACCTCTCGTGCTAAGCTAAATGCTTGTGGTACGAGTGGGTTGACGTCGGTAGTGCAATGGGTGGGTTTCGAACCGGCAACTACATGATGGCAAGTCTGACGCCCTAGCCATTGGGCTACCACCGTTCAATTTAAAAATGTTTTTAATACAGTAAAATAATTGAAAAATCACCTAGATGCTTTTAGCTTTATATTTACGTGTTATATACGATAGAATCGAGAAAATAAACGATTTTCGAAAAAATATTTTTTTCTTCAGTTTCGTACCTACACTCCAACCCATGTAACTAGTAGATTATGTAGAGTTTCAAAAGGGCGTTTTGCTTATATAAAAATATTTTTGTGACTTCAAGTTGCGGGTAGTTGTTAGTGTGACAAAACATACCAAAATGAGTCCAAGTGTGTAGTGCGTAGTTGTGTCCATGACACGAAGAGGTAAGATGGCGCGATAGCCACCGTATTTAAGGAAACTGACCCAAGGACCCAGGGCGTCCTTGGCCGCCTACAGCACGAAATTCGCGGCCATTTTTATTACTTGTTCAATATGTAGTTACGTGATGTGAGGTATGGGAAGTAAAGGTGGGTTAATCTTTTATACGTAGGTATTAGGTACTAAAGTGCAGGAGTTTCTCTAGATTACCACTGCATTGCAAGATATCCTGTCCGCTAAGCACATAACTTCATTTATTTTCTTATAATGGCATTGAGTTCTCAAACACTGAGAACCTTCTAGTAATTATCGACATTGGTCCATCTTTGGCATTCATCTTTCACTCATCCTCATATCGCAACATTGTACCAGTAAAGATTGTAACACCATTTATTTTAAAAGAGTGTCCATGGAGTTTCTTGCCGGATTCTTCTCCATAGGATCAACCTTTTGGAACCGTGCAACTAGAATCATAACGTTTCTTAAACGCTTGTAAAAGCTTATTTGATAAAAACATTTGAATTTTACAGCAATAATGTGTTCTGGTTTTGAAGGGTAATGTATCGAGAGAAATTACTGGGCATATCTCAAGATGATAACACGCTAGTGATAGAACTGGGGTTGCTGGCGTCTGTCACTTACCATCAGGCGGTCTGTAATCTTATTTGTCATAACATTAAAATAATTCGAAATATGAATATTTTCTAAATTGAAATCTACGCGTGCCATCAGATAGGATAGGTCAACTCCAAGCTACTACGCAGATATCAGATTTTGACCTACATTATAAAACCTATATGATTGATAATACTACTACCACTAGGCATCTCGTAAGAGCCGAAAAAATATCTGACTTGCTCGGTGGTAGGACCTTTCGGGGTCTGACTGGCTGGCGACCACCCTTACGTCGGAGTCTGTCGAAACACACACCAAGGTACTTTAACCTTGGTATGTGTTTCGACAGACTCCTTTGGACTTTTGCGCGTAAGAACTAGTTCCCCCTGGGTTGCTGCAGCTCTGGCAGTCTGCAGTCCGCAGGGGCTTTTAAACCTCGGGAACGCGTCAGCAACTCCTGTGGCGTTGCAGGTGTCCATGGGCGGCGATGACTACCTACTTACCATCAGGAGGCTAGTCTGCTCGTTTGCCGACCTAATCAATCAAAAAAACGTGTGGACTTGATTCTCTCTGTTTTCTCGGTGTTTTTTTCAATATCGGCACCATCTACTTATCATAAAAAATATATTCTCGTGTAAAAAAGGTGTGGTCGCTCTGATTTACAAGTAAACCACGAATTAATTTTGATGTAGTTTTTCGTAGACTTAGCATATTATAAGATAGCAGAACTTAGGAGTTTGATTTATAAATTACAAAAACGACAATATTATAACCGGTTCAGTAACCCTGTTCCCAAAAATATCGTTTGCAAAATGTCATAATTACACCCATTAGTGCTAGGGTGACATTGTAATCGTTTCATGTCCGACAACCATAAAGATACGGGCGTTATTACAATTTCAGGGCTCAATCAAGTAGGTACGCCTTAACATTTAACTTGGAAGAAACACGGTATTGGGGCTTTTTTTTTAATTTGCTGCCCAAAGAATACAAATCCATATAACAAAGATTACAAGGCGAGTATGGATGGAAGAGTTGGAAGGGGCCGATATCGGCGAAAGTATTAGTATAGATATAAATGTATGAATACAAATCTTCTTTTAAACACACCTTCACTCACGTTTTTTCCCCACAGACACTGCGAACCCCGACAGTAACTACAGCCCGCCGCTTGCTGCGAGTCTTGCATATGTTCGCTTCTTCTACATTCATACATCTTGTCATACACAAACGCCTGTTGCAAATACTATGCACCTGAACTTTTTGAAGGACCTCGCCAATAACATAGGCGTACCTTTCAAGGGTAACCCTCCCGATGCTGCCACTGACATCTCCTTGTATAAGATAACATAAACATACCATAATGTTTTGTAAAAAATAATACAGACAAATTTCAAAGTTTTAAGCAAAAGTATAAGTTTAATATGAGCATTTTCTGTATGGTTCCAAAAATTTATAATCAGTTGCCAAAGATCATCAAGGATAGTCCATTAGTGCCATTTAAGCACAAATTAAAGGAATTTCTTTTCCTAAAATGCTATTATTCGGTTTCGGAGTTTCCGGAGGATAAAAAACTGTAACAAATAATATTAAATGTAATTATTGAAATTAATGGTAATGGCATGATTATTGTTATGCAAATTTTATTTCTGATTGTTTGTAATAATCTTATGTGACATATACTCATTGACATTAATTTACAACGTAATTTGACATTCACCTAATTATTATTGACATAATGTTCACTTGCACATTTGCATGCCATGCTGTGGCACATAATGATTTATATTCAGTAAATAAATGATGATTTGATTTGATTTGAAAATAAAAACGTCGTTATTTCCTTATGTAGGGTTAGGCAGGGTTCGTCCGGTATGTTTAGGTCCCATTGAATAGTGATAAACATTAAACATATTGCCATTATCCGGGGTCATCCAAACCACGAGCTGCTACTAAGAATTATCATTGAAAAAACAATAACAGTACTCAACCTTGGAACCGATACCAGGACTCCTAACGTAGCAGTCGCGTCAACGACCACTAGACTAATGAGTCAGTTAAATTAAAAATTATATTTCACTATTCATCAACAGATGGCGTTACTAGTGGCGCAACAGTGCTGTTTATTATTATCAGCGGAGACCTTGTAAATTATAGTAAAGAATTAAGTGGCCTTGTTAGCTTATTAGCTATTTCTTAGCAATGTTTGGTGAGAAGAAAGTGAACTTGGCACCGAGGGTCGAAGGCTTTTGTTCATTGAAGGACGACAAGAATAATAAACATCTTCCCATAACAGATAACATTAAATTTAAAATTTAAAGATCCCTGCACCGTCAAGACATGGTTACTATGTTCTTGCAATATCATTGAAGTAACAAGATGACCATGAATCAAAAAAAAACTGATAATCTTCAAACGGTTGGCCAGATTTTCTTAAATCATAGCTAAGAACACTCTCGATCAAGTCACCTTTCAACCAAAAACACTGGATCAGAAACGGTCTCTTTGTTTGGGTGCTACGTTGCAACAGACAGACACAGAGATACACACACTCGTTAAACTTCACCCCTCTTTTTGCGTCGGGGGTTTAAAATGGAGAAGTATGATAGACTAGCTTCTGCGCGCGACTTTGTCTGCGTGGAGTTCAGAATTGGGTCCGACTTGGATAAAAAGCCTAATGCTTTACCTAAGCCTATGTGTTATTCCAGACTATAATCTATCTATGTGCCAAATTTTATCCAGATCCGTTCAGCCGTTCTGGCGTGAAAGAGTAACAAACATCCATTCGTCCATACATCCATACTCACAAACATTCCCGTTTATGATATTAGTAAGGCTTAATAATGTCTAGTGACTGCTAGGTCATTATACCGCGTCGACGTCATCGTTTGATATGTTTCCACTATGTGTAAATAAATTATCTGAGCAAGATGCATTTTTAGGGTTCCGTACCTGAACAGAACAAAAATCGGAGCCCATACGGGCAGTCCCATTAAGTCTATCAATGGATTTGCTTACTAGAGATAGGATTTTGACATTACTTGTATGGACATTATGTCAAAGTCCTATCTTTAGTAAGCAAATGTACATAGGTTTGCAATCCTTTGGAGTAGTGAAAAAATTAACACATTAAAAAAATATCACCGTTTATGCCGCATATTTTAACACTCTCAAGGGAATCATAACCTATGAGGTAGGTACTTCCCGTGGGCCTAGTGAAATTACGGTAATAATTAAGGTCTCAAGATACATCGCGCGAGTTATATGCCGCTGGTGTTATTCCCGTCGATAGGGTAAGAGGTTACCGCTTTAAATCAAGACCTTATTCGTTTGTTACTTCATGGTAATAATGAATAACCAATTTAGATAGACTCACAAAGTAGTAGCCGTCTCCATCTGCACAATTTCTTGGCTTGATGCCAGCGCTCGCACGCCACAAAGGAACAGCAGGTATTTCATAGTAAAGTTGAAAACATGGCGTTTATCTAGTGGCGCACTAAGTAATTGTCGTTTGACCTTGCTTTATTAACCCCTAGCGCTAAACAAGTACTCTAAGCCTTTGTTTATCAGTCTATGACTGTATTACCCCTAATATTTCAATTTTAATCGTTTATCGACCTTAAAGGGCTCAAAGTTTTGAGCCCCTAAATATCTTTTCTAGAGCTGGTGGTCAAATACAAAATAAAAGTTCCTGATCCTAGTTTTAAAATTAATTGGAATAACTAACATAAAATTTAAAATTGAATAAACCCCCGCAGCATCAAGCCATGGTTACCATGTCCTTGCTATATCATTGAAGTAACAGGATACCAAGTTTCAAATCGAGCAGAACTGTGGAAGTTGCTCACGTCCCTTCATTAATGGACGACATGTTTGCCGTAGCGGGTGAGCGATCGAAAATTATTCGATTCTTAGATTACGATTCTTAGTAAAGCTATTCCTTTTATTGGTTGTCCAGTAGTGGGGAAGCGAATGTTTATGTATAGTGGCGATAGTGCGCCATGGTGCACGTGCTATCGATCGGACACGCTACGGTACAGATAGCAAGATCAATCGCTATCTAAACAGATTAATTATTTATTTAGATAAATTTTCCCGTGTGGGACTGGTCAGAATACAATTCTTCACTGCCATCTCGGTGGTCTAACTGGTTGGCGACCAGCGACCATCCTTACGTCGGAGTTAGTGGTAAACTCTTGGGTGTGTGTTTCTGTTATTTTGAGCATGAAAGTGCCTCTCGGTTGGAGGACACAGTTTTCGTGCAGTCGTGTAGGTGTTCGTTCCCCGTACAGAAAAAACCGGTCAAGTGTGAGTCGAACTCATGCGCCGAGGGTTCCGTACCTACCCATTATACCGCCATGATAAAAGGATTTTACGGTGAATTCCAATAATAAACAGTATTAAGCAATTAGTTTTAATGCGCAATGCTGTACACAGTACACAGTAGGTCTATCTAGCTAATCATCATGAAGAATAGAAAAGGGAAACGGAAGCGTAGAGTGGCACCATTCTAAAAAACACTAAATAAGGTTGCGTTCTAATATTATTAACATTCACTTCCTGAACGCAAACCCATTTTGGTTATCTACTATACTTATAATAAATCTGTAGAGAGGTCAATTCTGTACATGAAATATATTTCCAAAATAACTATCAGCGGGTGATTAGTGATCGATACTGACGCCAAAAATGCAATCAGTAAAATTTTTGTCTGTCTGTCTGTCTGTCAGTCTGTCAGTCTGTCTGTCTGTATGTTCGTTATAGAAACAAAAACCACTCGACGGATTTCAACGAAACTTGGTACAATTGTTCTTCATACTCCTGGGCAGGTTATAGTATACTTTTCATCACGCTACAATCAATAGGAGCAGAGCAGTGAAGGGAAATGTTGGGAAAATGAGTGATTCATGAGAAAGGTTTCAAGCTATAAAACATCACGCTACAACCCTTAGGAACGGGGCAACGCAGGTGAAACCGCGGGCGAAGAACTAGGGAACAAAGTAACTATTCCACGCGGACGAAGTCGCTGGCAAAAGCAATATAAATGTTTATCAGCAGTTGTCCCTTTCGTTAATATATCTGCAGCCATCTCACTAGCTTTACAATAACAAAATTGTATTTCTCAGTTATTAATGATAGCATAATCGCTATCTTCGCTCCGGAATGAAGATGTGGTGAGCCTGCGATCCTTAGACTTATCATTCAAACTGAGCATTAACGTTTCTATTAGCTGGTCGAGGAGATGTTCTTGTTCCTCGAGTGAAAATTTCTGTTTATTGATTCTGATTAAAGTACAGATGGCTATGGTCGGCTTCAGCAGTCAAGGCGTCGTTTTCTTGATTAGGGCTGCTTCTCTGAGGCAAAGGTTCGGTGCCCGATAAGTCAAACTTCACCTGCGTTTTAAGGAAGCTTCACCTGGCTTATTGGTTTTCCAATTCTTTGACAGGGCCTAACCAAACTGAGCGTTAACGTTTCTATTAGCTAGTCGAGGAGATGCTCTTGTTCCTCGAGTAGAAATTCCTGTTTATTAATCCGCGCATCACATCGCTGTTTTACGCACGCAGACAGTATCTCTTTGCCCAAAACCACGTGAATACGCAACTTCATCATGATGCTGGGGTGCTTTGGCAGCAGGTCCAAGTGCAGATGGCCATAGTTGGCTTAAGCAGTCAAGGCGTCGTTTTTTTGATTAGGGCTGCTTCTCTAAGGCAAATGTTCGGTGCCTGTTAAGTCAAACTTCACACCGCGTTTTAAGGAGGCTAGACAGTTTTATTAGTTTGCCAATTTTTTGACAGGGCCTACACTTATTACATCGGTTATCTACATCTAACTCATCTTTGGGGGCATTTATTGCACCTTGAACGCTTCGCCACTTCTCTGCCAGGCATGGCAACGACATGCCATTTTCCAATATGACCATTTCGGCCTCTTCTAATTCATCGGTTCTACGGGACTCAGGTGTTAATGAGTCGTTCATCCGCATTTTTTAAGTAGCTGGTCGAGGAGATGCTCTTGTTCCTTGAGTATAAATTTTTGTTTACTGATCCGGGCATCACATCGCGGTATTAGGCACGTGGACAGTATCTCCTTACCCAAAACCATGTAAATATGCAACTTCATCATGGTGCTGGGGTATTTTGGCAGCAGGTCCAAGTGCAGATGGCCATGGTAGGCTTCAGCAGTCAAGGCGTCGTTTTCTTGATTAGGGCTGCATCTCTGAGGCATAGGTTTAGTGCCTGTTAAGTCAAACTTCACACCTGCTTTTTAAGGAGGTTGGACAGTTTTATTAGTTTTCCAATTCTTTTGACAGGGCCTACACTTATTACATCGGTTATCTACATCTTTGGGGGCATTTATTGCACCTTGAACGCTTCGCGACTTCTCTGAAGTTCTCTGCCAGGCATGGCAGCGGCATGCCATTTTCCAATATGACCATTTCGGCCTCTTCTAATTCATCGGTTCTACGGGACTCAGGTGTTAATGAGTTGTTCAACCGCCGATAAATATTATGCTCGTTGTTATAGTATGAACTACGTATGGAGCTTAAATTCGATGGAATGTCTTTTTCTATGTCTTTGCAGGCCATTTGGTCCTGCTACGGGTTCGGCAAGAGAATCATGTTGCTGCTCGACGGGCACAGGGGGGCGCATTGGTGTGCTGCACTTGGCGAAGTATGTTAATGGTCTGTTATCATCCAGGGATAACTCTGAGGGGCGACACAAATTTTCTTTGGCTTTTGCGGCTTTTGTGATTCTACCGATACTTTGTGTTTAGCTGCTATATTCTTAGTGATTTTACGACTCGTCGCTTCCAATGTCCTATAGTCCAGACGACGCGAATGCTAGACATGACGTGCATACGTTTGTACTCTTTTTTCTTGCGCAGTATTTTTGATCGCACCCACTTTTGTATGGTAACATTTTCTGGCTTTTGTCAGATTTGTATTGTGCTTCTGTCGCTTAGCCCGTCATTTTTCCTCCATTTCAGGGTCGACGATAGTATAATTGCTATCTTCGCTCCGGAATGAAGATGTGGTGAGCCTGCGATCTTTAGACTTATCGTTCAAACTGAGCATTAACGTTTCTATTGAGTAGCTGGTTGAGGAGATGCTCTTGTTCCTCGAGTAGAAATTTTAGTTTATTGATCCGGGCATCACATCGCGGTATTAGGCACGTGGACAGTATCTCCTTACCCAAAACCATGTAAATATGCAACTTCATCATGGTGCTGGGGAATTTTGGCAGCAGGTCCAAGTGCAGATGGCCATGGTCGGCTTCAGCAGTCAAGGTGTCGTTTTCTTGATTAGGGCTGCTTCTCTGAGGCAAAGGTTTGGTTCTTGTTAAGTCAAACTTCACACATGCGCTTGCGCGTGCGCTTTGGTGTGCTGCACTTGGCGAAGAATGTTAACGATCTGTTATCATCTAGGGAGAACTCTGAGGGGGCGACACAAACTTTCTTTGGCTTTGGCGGCTTTTGTGGTTCTACCGGTACTTTGCGATTAGCTGTTATATTCTTAGTGATTTTGGGACTCGACTTTTTCTTGCGCAGTCTTTTTGATCGCACCAACTTTTGTTTGGTAACATTTTCTGGCTTTGGGAGGTTTGTATATTTTCTTGGGCAGCTTCGCGGCTTGGAGTTCTACCGCGCAACCTCTCAACAAGAACTACAGGTTGTATGTGAGTCTGAATTCCCTTTTGAATTTTGCTCAGTTCATACTAGCACCGCTGGTGATATAATCCTCGGCCTCTTTCAATGCCATGACTGTATTCTCATCCTCGGATTCATCTTCAGATTCTGGTGATAATCCAGGCTATAATCCTCTGTGCCAACTTTTATCCAGATCCGTTAAGCCGATAAGGTGTGAAAGATTAACAAACATCCATACATCGTCATAAACTTTCACATTTACAATACCAATTTTTAAAATCGGTTTAGTAGTTTAGACGTGAAAGCTTAACAAACAGACAAACTCACTTTTGTATTTTATAATATAACTTAGGATACAACAAGAGCGACCCAGTGGGTGTTTATATATATTTCAATCACATTTATAATAAAATCACACCACAATATTTGCGTGTCAAATCACCGTACAATTACATGACTGTTATGCTGACTGTACCAGTGACGCGTATATCAAGTTCAGTGACTCAGTGAGTCAGGAGCTGAGTCAGTGCTAACACTCGACGACACACAATTAGTGCTAACGGCTACGCTATTAGACTGCTCGTATTAGGAAAGGCTATTATGAATCTACCTACTGCGGTATTTGCTAAATCCTAAATTAAAAACTAAAGCGTTTGAAATAAAACTACTTTTTACGGATTTTGTCGTGTTGTATGGATATTATTTAATTCCCGACGTTTCGGATCCGTTACAGCATCCATGGTCACGGGTAGACAAAGCTGTTGGACGTCAATGTTGCAATTACTAACAGCTACCTTACATTTTTGTTAATTATTGGCGATCCGATTCACGCATCGCAACTAAAGCGTTTGATTTTTATAACATAACATAATCAACCCATTATACTGTCCCACTGCTGGGCACGGGTCTCCTGTCGGAATGATAGGGATTAGGCTATAGTCCACCACGCTGGCCTAGTGCGGGTTGGCAGACTTCACACGTCATCGAGAAAATCTCTCAGGCATGCAGGTTTCCTCACGATGTTTTCCTTCACCGTTTAAGAGCGTGATAATTTACTATTTAATACGCACATGACTTCGAAAAGATATTGATATAAAAGAGATTGATTTTTATACTCATCATAATTATATATGCACAGGACTGGAACGTAATGAGAGGAACTGGAATGAGATGAAGCATTATGACTGGTAAGGTGTGAGTGACATAACGAATTAACACGAGGCAGTCCGTACTGGCTAACATACTGGTTTCTGACACTTACGCGAATATTAGACATTGAAATAAAATTACTTTTTACGGATTTTATCGCGTTGTATTGATATTATTTGATTCCCGACGTTTCGGATCCTTTACAGCATCCATGGTCACGGGTAGACTAAGTTGTTGGACGTCTTAATGTTACAATTACTAACAGCTACCTTACATTTTTGTTAATTATTGGCGATCCGATTCACGCAGAACGAGCTCACCATATCCTTCGGTCTTGCAGTTTTGGGCTTGGATTTTGATTTTATGGAATCTATAATGGGGTTCCAAGCAGGTGGTAAGACCCAGTCATCTTCTCTATTGAAATTTGGATGTTTTTTAATTTCAATAGCATCGCGGATCATCTGGGAAGGATCATCTGGGGTTCCAAGCAGGTGGTAAGACCCAGTCATCTTCTCTATTGAAATTCGGATGTTTTTTAATTTCAATAGCATCGCGGATCATCTGGGAAGGAATCGGTTTTCTTTTGCGAGGACTTGTGGTTTATCAAATCTGATGTAGTGCTGGGCCTTGTCTAGAGTATGTTCACAAACTGCTGACTTCTTGAAACGGTGGTGTTTGACAGCAGCGATGTGTTCTTTCCCACGGGGACACGGGTCTTAGGGACACGGGTCCCTATGCTTCTTTTAGTTTGGCCTATGTAAGAGCGACCGCAATCACAATCTAGCTTGTATACACCTGCATCTTGCAGAGGTATGTGGCACTTGACAGGTGGTAGGAACTGACTAATCTTCTTCAGCGGCTTGAAGTATGTTTTGATTGATGAGGTCCTGGGTCGACGAGTCACGGTCTGGTCACGTCGAGCAAAATATTATTGAGTTTTTCTTTGAAATTCTCAGAAGCAGCTCGGCTCGCCCCCTATTACATGGGACCTAAACATAACGGTGAACTGTGGGAGTATACTAGTACACCTCTGCCTAACCCTTCAAGGAATACAGGCGTGATGATACCTATGTATAAGATCTCGGAATTAATAAAAAATAATATTAATTACAATGGCAAAATGAAGTGTGTATTTTAGCCATTTATACTACTTTTAATTCTCGTATAATTATGGCGAAATATTTCACACCAGTGCAACGCTCGTTAGCCATGTGACTGCATATAATTACTTTAGATATATTGCCCGTTTATTTTAATTATACACAAAAAAATGTCGTATGAAGGAACATGCAATCGATCTCCTTTACAAGGCTTTAAATGGTCACCTAGTTAAAAGTATGAGGTCAGGAGCCCTAACCTATATATGGGGCCCTAGCCTATTTATGAGGCCCTAGCCTATATATGGGGCCCTAGCCTGTATAAGGAGCCCTAGCTTGTATATGCGGCCCTTTTTTGTTTACGTGGGGAAACCCTCTAAAAGGCGTCCGGTCTTCGGGGATCGGAGACCGAGTTGTGTGGGATTTTTACCCACTAAAACCACCCCGGTGGCCACCATCAGTACATGAAGGGGGCACTGTGCCCTCTTAAAAGACCACCCCAGAACCCCCACTGTGCAACGCCTGTTGAGGCACATTCCTGGGGAGACTGTAAAAGGGTCTCCTTTTAACCTCCCTGTACACGACAACACGTGACGACCACTGTGTTACCGTCTGAGGTCACATGATGGGCGAACAGAGTCCCCTCTCTGCACGATCGCGACCCAAAAGTCCCGCCTGCCTTAGGTGACGTAGGCGGAGTTTCGGCGCGTTAGGCACTGACACGGTTGCCTCCCCGGCGCCTTCTTCTCCGATATATGGGGTCCTAGCTTATATGTGGGGCCCTAGTATAGACTAGGGCCTAGGCTAGACTAGGGACTAGATATGGGGCCAATATGTACAGTCAACAGGACCTCAAGTTACCAAGCTGTCAAATTTCCCCAATGGATAATAAACTCTATTACTTGGAGATAAAATTGAAAATCTATTGAAGAAATTTGACTGTATTGGATATCGTGAAGTGCTGTTCATTCTACATGTAGATATTTCAACTGTTTCAAAATCTTCTTCCAACACTAAATTACAGCAAGTAAGACGTAAGATGCTTCCCCGATAGATATAATCCGGGTGTCTTTAAATCACGAGTGAATCGGTTTCTTCTAGGCAAGCGCGCTCCATCGTAGATTGCAGTATCGGTTAACACCAGGCGAACTGGCGGTCAAGCGTAAGCCTATCACGAATAAAAAAAAAATTTGGTAGAAACTACTTATCAAAATTCAACGGTTTTGAAGTTATTAACCATAAAGGAGTAGAAAGTTTGATCGATCTAGAAGTCGAAACTAGGATCTCTTGTTTATCATCTATGCTTGCGACTAGATTAATGTGGCAGCTTTGTCTCAAAAAGATCTTTAGATTGCGAGTTAAAATGCGGGAAAGGCAGTGGTTATTAATCTTTTATATAAATAAAAATAAATGCTTTTATGTTTGTCCTCTATGCGTTCCTAAATCATTCATCCGATTGCGATGAAACTGATGACATGTTGTACGTGAGCCAAGGAAGATTTATGACAAAAAAAAAAACAATAAGAGGCATTGCAACGCATGCCGCGGGGACTATATATAATTTATCAAACCGACTACTGCCTTATTAATCTATTGGTCCCAAGAGTGAGTACTACACTAGAACTCCCGGTTTCCCGGTTGAGTTTTTCATTGAAATTCTCAGTAGCAGCTCGGAGTTTGGAATTGTGCCCGGTTAACGACAAATATATGGGACCTAAACATACCGATGAACTGTGGGTGTACATTCGTCACCTCTACCTAGCCCCTCGGGGAATACAGGCGTGATGGTATGTATATATAACCTACAATTATTTGAATATTTTCCTAATCCCACCGTCAAAAAGTACCTAGCGTTTAGCATGTTATTATAATAATTAAGTTTCGTTCTAGAGGCGTCAATGATTAATGACGCTACGGACAGCGCCTGTCATGTAGGATGACTATTCACCATGATACTCCACACATGGGCGTTGAGTGGTGACTTGCAGCTTTCAAGATGTACCGTGGAAAATTATATAGGTAGGTACTGTAGTTAAAACCATATTGAAATCGTTTTTTTATGGGATAGGGGGCAAACGAGCAGACGGATCGCCTGATAGTAAGCGATTACCGCCGCCCATGGACACCCGCAACACCACAGGAGTTACAAGTGCGTTACCGGCCTTTTAAAAGGGAGTAGACTCTTTTCTTGAAGGTTTGAAAGTCGTATTGGTCCAGAAATACTACAGGCAATAGTTCATTCCACAGTTTTGTTGTGCGAGGCAGAAAGTCTTTGAGTTTTTTGTTTTTACTCTGATTCTCATCTGGTTTTGCGTCTGGGTCCCACTGTGGGATTGGTTGAAAACTAGCGTCAGACAATCTGTCTGGGATATGCTGAACCTGATCGCTTTTAGATCAACCGTGAGGCACTGTTCTACTTTCGTGCTTGAAACTATGACATCGTTCAGCAGAAATCTTTTTAAATGAAATGTTTAGACTACATTTCAAAATTTAAAAGATGTCTGCTGAACTACATTAAAGCTTCAAGCTTTGTCGCTCTTCTGTAAATTGTATTTTTGCGCTTGTACTAGTATACATATAGGACCCGTCGATACAATCTTTACATTATAGTACGTAGTTGTGAAGGTCGCATCAATAATGACAAACTGCAATACCGCAGCCCAGAGCTTTATTTTGTTATTTTACCTACAGATTTTACAAGAGAAATCTCTTGTGTTACACCGGTGAACTGTGGTTGCACATTAGTATACCTCTGCCTAACCCTTCGGGGAATACAGGCGTGATGGCAAGGTATGATGTGATGCGAATTATCTCTGGAGTTTGACAGAATAGGACCGCTACGATGAATTCGTAGCTGAATTGCTACGACACTTCTACGGTCTCAGAACGAAAGCTACGATATTTTTTTATTTTCTTCAGAAGGCCATTTCAGACACTGCCCTGCATTGTATCACTCACATATTCTGATACTATTATGTCTGGACTTCAAAAGAGACCATGGTTCTCTGAGTTTGTTTCGGTGTTACTTCTCAGAGGTCGTCAGCTAGGAAATGCCGACACCATCTAGTACTTAAAAAGTGTCTATAAAAGGTCTATTTACTGAAATGAATATAATTTCATTTCATATTGTTTTTATTTTAATTAATTAATTATAAATAAAAAAACAAAAAAAATTTGACTGCCTCATTAACCTAGTGGTACTGAGCGCGACTTACGGTAGAGGTCCTGGGTTCGATCCCCAGGTCGAGCAAAGTGTTAGCACTGTTAGGTATTGGGTTTTTCTATGAAATTCTCAGTAGGAGCTCGGAGTCTGGATTTGTGCCCGGTTAATGGCAATCGGCTCGCTCGGTGCCACTCTGTGTCAACTGTACCTACCTAGCCCTTCAGGGAATACAGGCGTGATCTATAATAATTGTATATATATAAAAGAAATTAGGTATCTATAATTGTATATATATAAAAGAAGAACTTGACTGACAGACTGATGTATCCAAGCACAGCCGAAACTACAGGAATTAGATCCCTAAAAGTTTGCATGCTATTTCCTTTTGCACTGTAGACGAATATTAAGAGAGGATTTTTGAGAATTCAACCCCTAAGGTGGTGAAAAGAGGGGTTGAAATTTTAGCGGGTGAAACCGCGGAGTACAGCTAGTTACGCCTCCCGGAAGGGTTCGACAGAAGTGTACCACTTAATGTTTACCTACAGTTCGACGGTATATTTAGGTCCCGTATAATAGGGGCTAGTGTCATAATCCGGGTACAAAATAGAATTCCGAGCTGCTACTGAGAATTTCAAAGAAAAACCCAATAACATTTACTCGACCCGGGAATCGAACCCGGGACATCTAGCGAAGCAGTCGCGCTGGTGACCACTACACTAATGAGGCAGTCTTGAAACAAAACAATAGAACTATGAATAACTAACAAATAACTTTTATTTTACGGCCTTAACTTCCAAGCTTAGGCTTAGTTTGAAACTTCATAAACATGGTAATTTGTCCCATAATAAAATGTTTCATTATAGTTATCTAGCTAAATATATTCACTGGCACTGGAAAATCGTTTTTTTTTATGGGATAGGAGGGCAAACGATCAGACGGATCACCTGATGGTAAGCGATTACCGCCGCCCATGGACACCCGCAACACCAGAGGAGTCACGAGTGCGTTGCCGACCTTTTAAAAAGGGATTGGGCCCCCGGTAACCTCACTCACTCGGCGAAACACAACGTAAACGTTGTTTAACGCCGGTTTTCTGTGAGGCCATGGTATCACTCCGGTCGAGCCGGCCCATTCGTGCCGAAGCATGGCTCTCCCACGTATAATATTCTATGGTGTGAAATGATTATATATGACAATTATAAAAATTAAAGATATTATAAACAGTGATAATCTAGTGATATGACCGTTGGACGTCAAGTCAAAGGTCTCGAGTACGAATCCAATTTACGCACCGCTGATTTTTTTTTTAAAAGCTTACTAGCAATATGGGTCGCACATTACTAGTATTCTTGTTAACCCCTCGTGCTAAGCTAAATGCTTGTGTTACGAGTGGTTCACGTCGTTAGTGAAATGGGTGTGGTTTGAACCGGCAACCACATGGTCGCAAGTCTGGTGCCCTAGCCATTAGGCTACGGTCAACCAAGTCCCAAGTCCGACGCCTCAGGCTACGATTGTATTCCAAAGTATTCAAATAAGTGTTACGGAAATTATATAAAAGTGAAAAAAGCCGTTAAAATATTCAAAATCCGAACGATTCACCTTAATGCCTTATCTGGCCCACTTTTTCGCTATTCAAACCTTACAAGGTCATTTCGTGTCTAGAATTTTGTTATTTTATCCGTATATCAGGCTAAACTAAATAAAATAAAATGCTTTATTGGTCATAACAGCGACTGCTATGCTAGAGGTCCTGTATTTGATTCCTAGGTTGAGCAAAATCCTATTAGGTTTTTGCTATCAAATTCTCAGAAGCAGCTCGAAGTTTGGATTTCCACTTGCTACCATCCTAGCACACCACTTTCGCTTCATCTACGTTCAATAATCTCCTCATGCATGACCGTCGGTTTAGGGTGCTCTTAACCTGACCTTTTTTGAGAACGTCCACAATTTGGTTGTGCTACCTTCACCGAGGTCGGCCCTTTCCAACTCTTCCATCCGTTCTGGCCATATATCACTAAAAATTTTGAATAGGCAAAAACTAGTTAGCATTGAATTTTAACAGAGACAATTAACCTATGAAGGAACTATTAGCAGATACGTTAAAAAAACATTTCCTATGACCCTCTGGAGGGTCACAACTCACAGTTTTCAAATGAATTAACATCTCGATATGAGTATTTACGAATAGGCCGGCTCGACCGGAGTGATACCACGGCCTCACAGAAAACCGGCGTTAAACAACGTTACGTTGTGTTTCGCCGAGTGAGTGAGGTTACCGGAGGCCCAATCCCCTTTTAAAAGGTCGGCAACGCACTTGTGACTCCTCTGGTGTTGCGGGTGTCCATGGGCGGCGGTAATCGCTTACCATCAGGCGATCCGTCTGCTTGTTTGCCCTCCTATTCTATAAAAAATAAATAAAAAAAAAACGATAAGTAACCGTCATTATTATGGATTTGAGACAACTGCAGAAAGAGTGATATGCCTAGGAATTAGAGCTCATATTCAGTAGCAGAGTCTGTTCACGATATGACGTTTTAATTGAGACTAGAATTGAAAATGCGCGGTGCAATACTTAGCTAGGTATGTTGTGATTAGGGTGAATTTGATGTAAATGAGCTGTCACTTTCGCAAAACAGTTTTTCAATAAGACAATGAAATGCTATTATAGACAAGAAAATAAGAAAGAATGGCATAAAAAACTCAGTGTAATTAGAAGGTTATTAGAAAATCCGGCGAAATGTGGGTCTATATTAGTACGCCTCTGACTAACCCTTCAGGGAATACAAGCGTGAATGGTATGTCTTAGAGAGAAAGAAAAGAAAGAAATACGATTTATTCCTTGCGAAGAAAAATACAGAAATAAAATAAGATTTAAAAAAATCATTAAAAACATTAATTGTTATGTTATAAAACGTTTTAATTGAGCTTAAAATTGAAAATGCGCGATGCAATATTTCCTACACCGTTTTATCTGGGTAACTATGTTATAATTAGAGCGTCTGCAAAATCAGGATCAGGATCCTTTAAGCTGTTATTTACTTATTATTTGTAGAGACTCTTTTATTGCACTTAAACTAAACCACTGCAGTCCTCAAGTATAAAATGGCATGTCTCTAGCCCAGCAATAGTTGTGTTGCTTTCCAGTAGAATATTTAGCAAGAGTAGACGCAGATATGTGCCTAGTTTGTAATAAGATGATCAACAAGCGTATGGGCCGTGAGCAGCAACCGCAGCCTATAGACGCCAGCAACACCAGAAGTAACACTCGTTCGTTGTCATCTTGAGAAAAAATGGCCAGTAATTTCAGTGGCAGTACATTACGCTTCAAACCGGAACACAATGGCAGCACAATATTTAGCAATGATGTGATCCAGAGAAATTCAGCAGCAGATGTGGCTCTATGATATTTAAAGCTTAATTTATAAAGTTATAAATTCAGTTGTCTTTCAAGTTTCAATCAATTCAAACGCGTTTATACTTATACCGAGTCAGAACCTTCAAAATCAGATATAAAGGTTTGCGGCCAGATTTGAAAAAGATTAAAGTAAAATGTATTATGCTTTCCAAATAAAAATATGTTTATAAGAGCAGGTAGTACACGAATCTTTTGTTGACCATATTTTCCTGTTCAAATTCTAGGTTCGATGAACTTATGCTATATTCGCAAATTAGTAAAATAATTAATTACTTTTCCTTGTCCATTATGGATATGCTAAAATAATGAATATGTACTTACTTAATTAATATTTAAATCCAATGAATGATCTCACAACACACACTTTAATAGTATGTTTCACTTAAAAAACAATTATTCCAAGTCACTAGTTCACATTTTTGCTAAAATTTTTTTAAACACACTTCTAAAACGTCATCATTTCAATTTTATTTTGAACACGTAATACAAAACGTAAATAGCCACCATTTTTAATTTTCTGGCGCGAAAATAGAGCACAGCTGTCATTTTTGAAAATTAATTCCACTCACACACACCACATCAAATTTTTAAAACAGACTAAATGTTGTTTCCTTGTGAAAAAAGTACGTATGAAGGTTAGATTTCAGCTTCTCGGCCATGATGAAAAACTTTGCATTTTTAGGGCTATTAGAACTAAAATTTATACATTTTAGATAATTTAACACACTGATTTTGCTACTGATATGATATTTTGAAAATTTTTGTTATAAAAATATTGTTTATTATTGTTTTGTTTTCAGTTTCTAAGGCTACGCTATGTCTTACAAGGCAGTTGTGTTACAACTGACCATTGTGTGAAGAAATGGGGGGTTGAGGGTGGCAGCGGCTGGGGTGTGCTGTTAATCACATGGGGTGGAATAATTTTGTTTTTTAATTACGCCAAGGTGCGTTCGGCAGCGGATTTTAGTGTTATTGGCGCTATTTTAGGTTACGATGTCATGTTCGGAAAATACGTAGTGTGTGATGACTTTATCCGACTGTAGACGAAAAGAGGGCAACATTTCATGTATGTTAGAAATGAGGTTTGGTATGCGAACCTAAACCTTTTTGGTGTTAAAAAAAAATTGAAAACAGAACTGCAATGACGGTAACCTTACTGTTTTTAACTTATCAAACTAGTAGGCTAGATTTTATTGCAATACAGTAAGAAACCTTGTAATAATACATGCAGGCATTTAAAACATTTCATTAATTAAGGGTTGGGTGAGGGAAAACGTTACATATTGTTGGCGGCGTAAACCGCGGTGCGTGGCTGCCGCATGCTACTTGTGGCTAATTTGCAAATCTCTGTTTCGGTTATGTTCACGCTCGTTTAATTATTAAGGTAGACAGAGTTTTAGGCGATGTAAAACGTAAATGATAATAGCTTCAACCTATTTTCTATAATTATTACGCAAAAGTGCATATTATTCATTCACAATTTACTAACAAGGGCTAACTGGATAAAAGTAGTCTACTTGGCCCGACCTGAGTTTCAATCAACAAATCGGACTCGACGATGACCTAATTATTGTCAATCATAGAATCTCCTTTAGTGGACCATACTTTGGAGGAAGTACCTAAAAGGAAATTGCTACTTACTTATCATTCTTGAAACCTACGACAAAAAATCGCCTTGTACAAGTTATAAAATACGAAATCAAGTATAACATAGTTATACTGTATTCTAATTACGTAGTTTTCATGGTCGCCATGAGACCCGGAGACCTTGGGAGTGAAGGATGTCGTAAATGAAATGGCGACTTGTAATATTATAGCTTACGAATATTTCTGGAGGGGTCGTGGCCAATAGCCACAGTCACTGTTACATCGATTACCAAGGTTAAGCTGTGCTTGCCAGCCCTCGCTCCTCATCAGGGAGCGAGAGTCTTTCGGAGACCTTAGATAATTTCTTTTTAATTCGTGATAAGCTTACGCTTGGCCGCCGGTTCGCCTGATGTTAAGCGATACTACGATCTACGATGGAGCGCGCTTGCCTAGAAGAAACCGATTCACTCGTGATTTAAAGACACCCAGATTTCAGATTTCTGACTTCAGTTTAATATCCATATTGATATTATACTTAAATGTGAAATTAACTTTATTCTGTCTGATCGCATCCTGCTGAGGAATAACACAGGTTAACCTACCTTACTTTTCTTTTTAAAAAACCTTGCCCCACACTAGGTTTTGCTCCTGTATCGTGGGTGCGTTTACAAACACAAATTCTCACACAAACACCTAGACCCGGAACCTGTAGATCATACAAATATTTGCTGCGCGAGGTTTCAGTCCCGGTTGTCTTATGAACATCTATGATAATCTTTAATGGTAGTTAGAAGTCCGAAAAGCATTTTTAGGGTTCCGTACCTCAAAAGGAAAAAACTAAACCCTTACAGGATCACTTTGTTGTCCGTCCGTCCGTCTGTCCATCAAGACCCTTTAACTCGGGAACGCGTGGGACTCTTCAGTCCCTTGAACCTGTGAAAAAATCAAGCTTCTAAGTTATCGTAAAAAAAAGATACAGCCATTTATACCGCAATAAACGTATATTTCAACTCTCACAAGGGAATGAAAATTTATTGGGTATTTTCCGTTGACCTCAAACTATGTAATTTGACAAGTAATACCGTCTTATACTACGAGTATAGAGGAAAATCTGAATACGGAACCCTCGGTGGGCGGGTCCGACTCGAACTTGGTTGAGTTTTTTTTTGGTCTACGCGTGACGGTACGTATGTAGGTAGATACTTACTTACTTAGACAAGTTGTTTAGAAAACGTTTCCCCTGCGGAAAATACGAGGTCAATAGAAAATTATATTCTAATATTAATTATTCGATATACATCTAGTTTATTATCTAGATTATAAGTCTGATATCAGTTATTAATTCCCGCACGTAGGGTGTGCCTCTTATAGGTAAAACAGCATACCAATTACCTTAATGTTTCAGCTATAACAGACCATTTTACAAGCTACGATCCGATTTATTGTAATCCAACTACGTCAGAAGGGATAGGTACGCCTTTATTTATAAAAAAAACATACATACAATTCACGCCTGTATTCCTCGAAGGGTTAGGCAGAGATATACTAACGTATACCCACAGTTCACCGGTATGTTTAGGTGCCATGTAACCGGGGGCGTGCCTATTGCCATTAACCAGGCATAAATCCAGACTCCGAGCTGCTACTGAGAAAGACCTAATAACACTTTGCTCTACCTGGGAATCGAACCCAGGACCTCTAGCGTAGCAGTCGCGCTTGGGACCACTAGACCAACGAGGTAGTCCCTTTATTTGTGAAAATGCAACCTTAAATAAATATACATTACTAAGAATTTTAAAACGGATAACGTAATGTAGACTTGGCAAAAAGGTCTTCGGTTGGTCCTTTCGTTCAACAGCCTTATTTGCTACTGCATTGACAGCACGACATGCGCTGAGGCTGAGGGATCGGCTTCTGCGTTAAGTTCTGGGTTTGTTTCCTGCCCGGAACAAATATTTGTTTCTTCAGATACCTAGTGAATCCGAGGTAAGTATGTGATAGGTGATTTGTTTTTTAAACAACAATATAGGAGCAATCCTAATGTAGCACGCAATGTTTCTTTCCTTTTGACTGCCACGTCAAAACAGAAAAACGGTTTAGGCGATAAATGTCAGATTCTAGAAATGTCAGACGAGTTTAAAACGCCAGATTCTATGAATGGCAGATTCTACAAATGTCAGATTCTATGAATGTCAGATTCTAAAAATGCCAGATTCTACAAATGCCAGATTCTATAAATGCCAGATTCTATTAATGTCAGATTTTTTGTAATTGTCGTCGTTGAACTTTATCTATCAATGGGATTTCCTTAAAGAGTGTGTATAAAAATTTGGCTTATTTCAAAAGATTGCATTAAAAAATTGTCTGTGTACAAATTTTTAATGCAAAATTTTTAAAGGAGCTCTTAGAAATGGAAATTTCATTATAAGGAAATAACAAAAGAGTTATTGGGAAATTATGTAACAACAAAATAGTATAGAAAGTCACAAAATCACATAGTTATCATCGTCATATTTTTTTCTATTAGTTTAGTAAGCTTGTTTTTGTATTACAAAAAAAACTTGTTAATAAAAATTTAACATCGGAATCATATACTCGTATATAATTTACCTGACAAACTGCTACAGTAAAATTTATAATTTTACTACGATGATAACTATGTGATTTTGTGACTTTCTATACTATTTTGTTATTTCTATATTTTCTTAACTCTTTTTTTATTTCCTTATAATGAAATTTCCATTTCTAAGAGCTCATTTCAAAATTTTGCATTAAAAATTTGTACACAGACAATTTTTTAATGCAATCTTTTGAAATAAGCCAAATTTTTATACACACTCTTTAAGGAAATCCCATTGATAGATAAAGTTCAACGACGACAATTACAAAAAATCTGACATTAATAGAATCTGGCATTTATAGAATCTGGCATTTGTAGAATCTGGCATTTTTAGAATCTGACATTCATAGAATCTGACATTTGTAGAATCTGCCATTCATAGAATCTGGCGTTTTAAACTCGTCTGACATTTCTAGAATCTGACATTTATCGCCTAAACCAGAAAAACCGTGCCCTCAGCGCCCAGCTTTCAAATTTCTTATAGAAACCTGTCACCCAGTCGTGGCATATTTTGGTTTGTCGTTTATAATGACTGCGGCGTTCAAACGTTAAAAAGATAGACAAAACTAAATTTTTAACTCCGATTGGCGAATACGGTATTCGGATATAGTTGTCGTTTTGCCAGGCGAAGTGTGAGGTCTCGCGCTACCAGCGTCTAGACATGAAGACTCCGCAAAAAGAGAGGCGAACAAGTTCGCCTTCTCTTCTGCGGTATGTGCCAGCGACCCATCAGGCTTCAGCAGTAGAGGGAGTGAGGGGCGGCAGAAGTTCGCTTCGACTGATTTAGCTAGGGACTAAAACGCTATACTACCCGCTGGGTACGAATGGGTACCCGCCAGATTGTTCCCTATTCGACTAAAGTTTTAAACGTTACGACTCCAGTGGCAAGGTTTCAGTCTTTGGAGAAGAATCTGGCAAGAAACTCCATGGACACCATTTTAAAAGTAAAAATGTATCTAAAATCGTGTCCAAATAGTATCGTATGTACAAAAACTGCAGTGTTTGGGTGTAACTACGCCCGTAGGAGCCGTGCTGTACTTGACCGCACCTTCGCTGCAGTGGGAATCAATTAGTTACCACCATATTGTTGTATAAGTTTTGGCGAATCAACTTGTTAACAATATAGTTGAAGGGTTGATTCTGAGGATTTTATCACTATAGAAAATTTGTTGTTTGCAGGTGTCGAAACCTGTTGATAAAGTAGGTAGGTAGATTCAGGAGAAAGTATCCATAAGTACAGTTTTTTTTATACCACTAAGATGAGAGACAAGTCCAGTGCGACTAGTTTTGTTTGCAATAGTTTTGTGAGACTGCTACTACACTTTTGACCGCTACTCCTACATTGATGCTTGACACCATGACTTTTTCCATTCCATTGGTAAGTTGACAGAGGCCCCTATACCTACTGGATGACTAGTGTTTTTTTATGGGATAGGGGGACAAACGAGCAGACGGATCGCCTGATGGTGAGCGATTACCGCCGCCCATGGACACCCGCAACACCAGAGGAGTCACAAGTGCGTTGCCCGTCTTTTAAAAGGGGATTGAGCCTCCGGTAACATCACTCACTCGGCGAAACACAACGTAAGCGTTGTTTGACGCCGTTTTCTGTGAGGAGGTGGTAACACTCCAATCGAGCCGGCCCATTCGTGCCGAAGCATGGCTCTCCTACGTTAAAAAGTTGTAATGTTTTTTTTAAACGTTGCCCCACTAGGATTTTCTCCTGTATCGTGGGTGCATTTACAAACACAAATCCTCACACAAACACCTAGACCCACACCCGGAATAACTAAGCGCCAGTAGCCTAATGGCTAGGGCGTCGGACTTGCGATCATGTGGTTGCCGGTTCGAACCCTACCCTTTGCCCTACTGACGTGAACCCACTCGTAACACAAGCATTTAGCTTAGCACGAGGGGTTAACAAGAATACTAGTAATGTGTGACCAACATTGCTAGTAAGCTTTATTAAAAAAAACTACCTGTAGATCATACAAAAACACAAACGTCCATACCCGTAACAATTACTTGTAGATCAAACAAATACTTGCTCCGTGTGGAGATCGAACGCACAACACGTGTGGCACAGAAGCCGATCGCTCAGAGGCTACGTTAAACGTGTAGTCAAAGGGTTTTTCTATAAAATTCTCAGCAGCAGCTCTGAGTTTGCATTTATGGCTTAAGGGCAATTCCAAAACATCGCTCAAAGCATCGCTCAAATTCAAAAAACACCCTAGCTTTAAAGAAATTTCTAGTGGAATCCTTATGTGCGTTTGCCATATAAAACATATATGTTACATAAGGTCATCACAAACGAATTGTATTGTTAAATTTTTTTATAAATTTGCCCCAATTTTGGTTAATAATTGAAGTAAATAGGCCTTTTTTAACCTAATTTGTATTTTTTCTCTAACGGCTTAATAGTTAGTCATGAATTTTATACCAAAAAAATTGAAATGACATCATTAACAATTTGTACGTTTTATTTTTATTTTCTTATTTCTTTGAATATTTGGAAATAATAAAAAAATACCGGAAACATCACTAGCACCCCGCGTGAAGCACCCCCGCAAGGCCTGTGACTAACAAAGACTAAATCCTCAAGGTCACTGGGCAATGTACTCGTAATACCCTTAATAGCAATAGAACACCGCTCCCTATTACACGGAACCTAAACATATCGGCAAATCTTGAGTGTACCTACATTAAAATCTACCTAACCCTTCGGGGAACAGAGGCGTCATGGTATGTATATTTCTTTCTGTATTTTTTTATTGATTAGGTCGGCAAACGAGCATACGAGCCGCCTGATGGGAAGTAGTCCTCGCCACCCATGAACACCTGCAACACCAGAGGAGTTGCTGATGCGTGCCGAGCTTTAAGAGCCCCTACGGACTGCAGACTGCCAGTACTTAGCACCTAGTTAATAATATTATTTTTTTTTTTTTCACGTGGGAGAGCCATGCTTCGGCACGAATGGGCCGGCTCGACCGGATACCACGGCCTCACAGAAAACCGGCGTCAAACAACGCTTACGTTGTGTTTCGCTGAGTGAGTGAGGTTACCGGAGGGCTAATCCCTTTTAAAAGGTCGTCAACGCTCTTGTGACTCTTATGGTGTTGCGGGTGTCCATGGGCGGCGGTAATCGCTTACCATCAGGCGATCCGTCTGCTTGTTTGCACCCCTATCCCATAAAAAAAAACTATTATATACTACTTTTATTATTATATTCAAACCTAGATTATGTTATATTTGCATCGTCCATGGAGTTTCTTGCCGGATTCTTTTCCATAGGATCAACTCTTTTGGAACCATGCAACTAGACTCAATAACGTTTCATAAACGCTTGTAAAAGCTTATTTGAAATAAAAACATTTGAACTTGAACATCTGCTGATCAATATTACGCTTCATGGAGGAGCGGAGTCTCCTAATACAGGCTATTACTTGCCTCAAAGGAGACTTCAATCACAAAAACCAGTATTTCAAATAAACTATTTAAATCAAACTATGATTTAGGGAGAATAGGAAAAATACAACTGTATATCTCAATCATTCATTTATTACCTCGTTATGTAAGGAATACAATGTACGCAGCCACACAGTGCGCGTGGAGCCATGACACTAAAATAGTTATATTATTATTATTATATTCACAAATGAAAATTTACAAATATGTAAAACTAAAAATACGCAGACAGATACAAAAGTATATATTTTATTGCTTTCATCGCTGTTGAGTCAGCGTAAAATAATTTAGCGGTACCTAATTAATATTAGTTAATGAAAATATCGATAAGACACACAATATTTGTATTGTGACATTGGTTTCAAACGAAAATGGACCTTATTATTTTATTACGAGCACAATATGACATTCAAACCATGCAAATTCTTGTTGTAACTAATAACTTGATTTCATATTCTATACATATAAAATTGAATTTAGTTTGTCTGAGTAATAATGAATTTATTGCATACAATTATCAAACTATTGGAAATAAACTTAATACAATTTAAAAACAAAACACATTCACCAATTTTATTGTATTTCAAACACTAATTGAAATCTCCGTAATACTTTTGTACCAAACTGCAAACTATAGAATATTAATACGATAATTTGATATTATTATATTATTTAAATAAGATTAGATCACAATATAAACTGAACTGAATACAAACAATATCATTATTATAATTACACAATGTACAATTCTATACAACTTAATGCTAAGCTTCTAGCCGATGGGACCGTAGGAATTTAAAAATAAACGTCTTATACCTTGATGATATTGATTACAAACTTTTTTGACGTAGTTACGGTGTCTCCTACCTACGTTTCTCGGAATAAAGAAATTCTCGTGAATCGAGTTCCTATCGATAAAAAGCGATAAATTCAGGTACCAATATTTGTATGAGCTTGTCATTATCCTTTGAAATAAAAATCTGTGTTGTAATAAAAATAAATTCAATTTCCTGCTACAATTGGCAACACCAAACTTTACTGTTAACTTGGATATGAAACTCTTTTTTCTAGATCTTACCATCCTAGGTCACCAGCTAAATGATAATAAGGCACCAAAATAACTATAAGGTTACTATATTGACTGAAATTGAACGAAAAATAATTATCATCGTTGATAGATGATGTTTGAACATTTTATGCAAAGAAATAAATGCTTTATATAATGCGATTGTCACATTAGATAATATTTAAGACAGATATAATGAAAAATATCTTTAAAGATTCTGCTGCGGCTAATTACTGATGCTGATTTAGTTATCTGTATCCAATAGAGGGGTGATATCTATATGATATTTCTATGAAATCGATAAATAATACGTGAAATAACCCTCCTTCTGGCGCAGTCTGGTAACAAAGACAACTTGTCATACATGTTTAAGTATGATCTATCTACTTTTGTATAAGAAAATGTATTTATATTTCACGAACAGTATATAGGTTTCCTAGGAAAAGGTGATGAGTACGACGGGTATAATCACCCCTTTAACAGATCCAGATAACACTTTAAGTCCACTTTTATAATGAGTACCGCAGATAATATGTGGAATGCGCTTCCCGAGTGGGTCTTCCCTGATAGATATAATTTGGGTGTCTTTAAATCATGACTGAATCGGTTTCTTCCAGGCAAGCGCGCTCCATAGTAGATCGTAGTGTCGCTTAACATCATGCGAACTGGCGGTCAGGCGTAACAAGAATAAAAAAAAAAACAAAGACAACTCCCTGTATACATTGACTAAAATATTATCTATTGTAATTTTTAAATTCTCAGATATTATTAAAAACATATTGGTATCGGATGTCAATTAACTAAATTTTTATTTAATTTTCGAGTGGGTTTTGACATATTTGGCAGTTATTTGTAATATTTTAATGAATGTTATGTGATTCTTTTACCAATATAAGAATGTCCGTTATTATTTATATTTTGAAATTTATTGCTTGATAATGATGATTATTATTATATAGATAATCATAGTAGGTATATTTTTATGCAAATTTTGCATTTCATATATCACTGACGTATTAAAATACAACATCCGCATCCAATTCGTTATTTCTGTTTTAATAAACAATAAAATACATAATAAAAATGCGATGAATTGATTAATTTAGACGGAACACAAGTAACAAGTAATGAGTATATAATATGGAATTCAGTTTCATATCAATTATAACATTTTCTCATTGCTTGCTCATATCGAGCCATTCAAATAAAATGGAAATTATAATTGGAGTTAAAAAACAGATGTTCGTAGATCTCTCTATCCTTTTCTAACGCATTGATGTTATATATAGCGTTTTCTCACTCTATCGTGCTCAGCTCTTGTAATAATTTTCCTGTTAATTATTACCCGTGGAAAAAATTTACCCTTTTTTTTTTAAAGAACAGAGACAAAAGTGGAGACTTCCTTTTTCTTCCTTTTTTCGTCAATTTTTTTTTTGGAAAATTTATCGTGTTTCGGGACATTATTAAAGTACATTTAATATAAATGTTATTACTATAGAAAACAATTGAATTCATTTCTTATTTTTATTTTCCAATGTTGACACAAAATTAGCATACACGGTTTTTATTATTTTCGAAAAATATAAGAGAATCTCCAATCTATAAATGTATTTATTTTAATGATGTCCAGAGGGGCAATTTTCCTGAAAAAGAAAAATGTTGTCGTAAGGAAGTCTCCACTTTTTGTATATGTTCTTTGATATTTAGGTAAATTAGCTCACTTTTTTCCGATCACTGTATTACCCACGGGATATTTTCTCTCTTTCCAGCACTTGAGTGTATATAGCGTTTTCTCTGTCTGTCAACCCATAGTACATGCTATTAAATGCAAAAGTTTCGACATATTTTTAACTCCGATCATAGCTTTCACGTTATACAAAAAAATCGTTCGGGTTAATCTTAAAAAGTTATACAAAATCACATATCTTTCAACACAGACTTCAATATGGCGCCTTCTGTGTTTCGTGTCTGGTTGACACCGGTGTCGAGACTCGGGGACACTACTCTCGGGTCTCGGTCGGAGTCTCGCGAGAGCTGGGACGCGGTTTCAATGGCGTCTATGTTTTGGAACAGGAGGTTGTTGGATCCCGTCGATGGGTTACGGCTGTGTCCCGTTTTAATTATGTTTGGTGGTGGACCTGAAAGGTGGAATGGATTTTAGATATTTTCGTTTTAGCAAGAAACATCAGGAAATGCCGTGGTCGTGGTAGTTTAGTAAATGTTATATATTTAAACATACCATCACGCCTGTATTCCCGGAAGGTTTAGGTAGTTTTACAGTCCCGAATATCAAATGTTTTAGTTAATTTTTCCTCACCTATAGTAGAATTCTTCCTAGAACTGGGCGTGGTACTCCTACTACTGGTGTTTTGTCCTAATGTCATCATATTCGGCAGCGTGGCTCTCGGCCTCGACTCGTTCTGCAGGAACTTGACGAATTCGGCCGCCAGGCTGTCCGGCGCGTTGGCCGCCCGCGCCAGCCCAAGCTTCTCACACTCTTGCTGGTTGAAATCTAACACCGTTGATAGGACGCGTAACACTTGCGTTCTGATGAGACAAAGGAGGTAAAAAACGATGTCAATAAACATTTTTTTTTAAATTATAGTACCTATTATTATGCTGAGGTACAGTAAACGCTCAAAAGTCCATAAGCACGCTAAGGATTACATTGCCATGAACAGTACGAGCGAGCTCGATACAACCAGTGCGTGTCACTTGTTAACGACAGTGAATAGAAGGTCGTAAGTCAAACTAAACGTCAAGCTATTGCTTTGTGAGATTGCCTATGGACTTTGGGTCGCCACTGTACTTCTACTTTTGAATTGCTGAATTTTCTATTTGTGAAAATATGTATGAATGTGGATGAAGCAAAAGAGGTGTGCATGAATCTTAACAAATGGGGTTCTGTTGTTTCTGCCTACCCCTATGGGAAAAAAGGGTGAGTGTATGTATGAAAAGAACAAAGTTCAAAGTTTAAAAGGTAAGTTAAAGGTGACGTCGCAAGATTATTATCATTTGTCGTGTAACGTCTTCAGAATTATATTAATACTCTCCTCACCCTACTCATTACTAAAGGGATTCTCTTGCGCATAACGGGAAAAAAGATGCAGTTCGCGTGCGCAGAAACATTAACCTAACCTGGCAAAGACCTCCCCCAAGTTTTTCCAGGTAGTCTTTGCAATGTAATAAGAATAATAATTATTTTTTCGCTAAAATGTATGGGTCGCATAGCTAGTAGAACTGACCGCCGCTGAGGCAGAAAGGTTCCTGAGTGGAGACCACGCACCGGAAAACGCAGTGTAACGCAACGTGATGGACGACCTGGTGCAGATCGCTGGGAGTCGTTGGATGCAAGCGGCATATAACCGGCCCCTCTGGAAGTCTTTGGGAGAGGCCTTTATTCGGCAGTGGACTTCCTATTGGCTGATATGATGTTGATAAAAATGTATGAGAGTAGGGGAAGGACTGGACTCTTTCCAAAAAGACTCAATAGATAGAGAGAAGTGGGAGAAGAATGGAGAGGGCTTTGTTCTACAGTGTTACACTTCTAGAATTGAATAATAATACATACATACATACCATCACGCCTATATGTTTAGGTCCCATGTAATAGGGGGCGAGCCTGTTACCATTAACCGGGCATATATGTCAAATTCCGATCTGCTACTGAAAATATCATAGAAAAACTCAATAACATTTTGCTCGACCTGAGAATTGAACCCAAGACTTTTAGCGTAACAGTCGCACTCAGGACCACTAGGCTAATGAGGTAGTATTAATAATAATAAACATTTCTTTCATCATCTTGATACAGAATGTAGTACTTCTGGACACGGACCGCATTGTTAGGAGGTGTCACTCTCTGGGGTGAGCACAGGTAGCTTGGACCCTGCTCCCGATACCGGTGGGCTACTATTTTCTTATATTTTTAAATGTTTTTATTATTTTTATAAAAATATTTAAAATGTATACAAATTTAAAAATATTAAATTTATATCTTTAAAAATATTTAGCATGCGAAGAAAACATCAAGATTTCCTTACTTATTGGTACTGTTTCCGCCCGCTGTCATCACATAGTTGATCACCAGGTTCTTCACCAGGTTCTTGTCGACCTTGTCCTGTTGGTTGGATATCGCGTTGTAGTACCTCTCCTCCGCCGCTGCTACGGATGTCTGCAGCGTCCGAACTGGGATAGGCAGTGAGAAGTGGATATAGATACAGTCTAGATTTTTTTTAAATTAAATTCAGAATATATCGTCATTAAATTTTGTTAAAAGTAAATTTTAGTAAAAAAAATATTTTTTATTATTTATACAGTGTTCAAATACAATTCAACTTATGCAGAACTAAGGATCCGATCTATTCTTCATAAGTAGGTCAAAAATAAATAAGATTTACTAGAAATTAAATAAGATAGATTGTAGTAATTATCGTGCACACTTTTAGAAGGGTCCGAATAATACGAACCAGATTAAACACGTTAAAAAGCCTACTCTATATCTTATAAAGTATCAATATCAATATTGAAAAAAAAAATGCATTTTATAATAGATAAATAAATAATTCTATTCTACTCTTACCATGCATCAAGCACTTCTTCGTTCGTAGCTCGTTGCGTCCGCGCACACGACCTCAAAGTATTATTCAGCCACTGGGTAGGGCTCCGGAAGCCGCTCAAACTTTTGTAAGGTTTTTACATAATGTGATATAAAAAAAAACACTAAATATTTCTCGATAACTTTAGATTTCAAGTCGTTTACCACATAAAACCAGTTATACTGACCTTGCATGAAGAAAATCTAATGATAAAAATCATCAACATATCATCCAGATAAATCACAATTTGTAGGTATATCAAATTCAGTATATTTCCAATTTTAAGGTTTAAAAGTAAGAAATATACAGAAATGCATTGAAGACTAACAATTTGCAACTTTATTGAATATTTAAACTGTTTCAGACACGTAATAAACTGCCATTAGGGTCGATATCTCTAACTGGCGATACCTTCTTGGGAAATCTAAATTAATTCGATAAATATCTTAGTGATTTTTAAAAATTCCAGAATTAAAACAATGACATAAAAGAAAGTGTGAGCGACCCCTGTATCCCCTTTTCTAATTCCACCAGTACCTGAAGTAATACTCAAAGGCAATGTGGCTATTATGGCGGTCTTCTAATAATCTACTCTTCACCTAAATACGGAGCATTCAAAATAAAAGAAAAAACTAAACTCATTTTGGACAATATTGTTGTGTATAACATATCTTATGATATTTTTATATTATAGAATTAAAATATATTAAAGAAGACACTGAAAAATAACTTCGTATTTAACGGAAGATTCTAAGCTGTACAGCTGTTGATCGTTCTACTGTCAAATTGTCCAAAATCAGTAAAAACACAAAAAACAACAAACGTTCACATAACACTCATACAACAAGGTGCTGCAAGACGTAAACTTGCATGTGCGTAATGAAAATACAATGCGACTGAAGTTAAGACTCTTTTATATCAGTTGATATCACTGTTTAAATTTTCTAACGTTAAGATTCATTGCTACTTAAATTCTTAATAGGATTAAGTATTTCATGACCTATCATTTTGTGATTTTTTTGCATTTTACATGCCAAGATTATAAAGTAAAAAGGTTTTTTTTTTCCTTCACTAAAAATTACTTTATTTTATGATCTGTTAAACTGCAATAATTATTATCATGGGTTTTAAATCAAGAAATGACATTTCTGTTTCAACAAGAATTTAATGTAGATATCTTAAAAACAAGGCGGCAGTAAGAGTTTCAACTTCAGATAAAAAAACATACACAAAAATCTCAGTAAGCAAAAAAATGGTGAAAACACATAGACGACACGACGTGAAGCCGTTACCCTCAGTCAAACCCCATATGGTAATCTGAGTGTCGCGGGCCCGCCACTACTATCTGTCATCGTGACAGCTGTCAAACTGACCTCTGTCAGCGTGACAGGTGGCGACGGCCGCAGCGTCCGAAAGCCTCACAGTTACCAAATGAGATTAAACCGAAGTAGGCGGAAGCGCTTCTCTTGATTCTTGTATATTAAGCTGTCTTTGTTTTAGCATACAATGTTGATATATTTCACTGGTTTGCATCAGATTATTTACCTTTTTAAACGGATGTATTTAATTGCAATATTTTTTATTCACACCTAAAAGTGTGGTGGCGAGTTATAGTATTAAAAAATGGGATAAATTTTGCATAGTTCCTTTTAACATTTGAAAACAGCTTAAGTCGATATTTGCTGTTTCTTTTTTTTCTATTTAACCACCAAAAATAGCATCAAAAACATAAAAAAAACTGGCCAGAACATACAATTGTAGACACACGTGTAAGCTGACACAAAAACTAGGATTAATAACTGACTTACATGACGTGTCATGGTGTAACGTGCGGTATGGGAGCCCGGCCGCATACCAACTGGTATTCTGGGCGACGGCACCCCAGAATTACCAGCTGATATTTGGCCGAGACCCCGGTATTTAGCTCGGCTTTACTACAGACGCTCTAATATGGTTTTTGTATGGTTATAGGTACTGGATGGTGGCGAAATCCTACGAGTGTTTTCAATAGTTAAAGCTCGACCAGATTTATTCTTCGACTAGTATATTCTTTAAAATGCCACAAATCAGTACCCATGTTATTTTACAATGAAATTAAATCATATCTAATCTAATTAATTACCAAAAATACACTACTTTCTAGAGATACATAAAATTTCACAGATATCTAAAACCATAATTTAATTACAAAATTCATATTAACTAGCATTCAAATATCAAAGAAATCGAAAAATAGTTTTATATATTGGGTTTGTTAAAATACATGTGGATATTTCACAGCTTAAAAGGAGCAAAATACAGATTTAACAGTTAGCCATAAATAAGGATAATTCATCCCACTCTTAAACACTTGGGAGTTCAGAATCAGAGAGATCAATCCAGTCTAACAAAATGTATGTTTAGAATAGGTACCTAGTAAAATATAATAAAGTAAGTATTATTTTTCCACAGAAAAATGGACATAGACTGCCTCATTAGTCTAGTGGTCCCAGGCGCGACTGCTACACTAGAGGTCCTGGGTTCAACCCCCATGTCGAGCAAAGTGTTAATGGACATCATATAATCAACTTCAAAAGTGACATGGTAAAATCACGTTTAACGTAGATTGGGATAAACAAATTGTCTCGATGACTACGCCTAACAGCCAGTCATAATATAAAATCAGTCGGTAGATTTGCGTACTAGAGATAGGATTTTGACATAAGGTCCATATAAGTAACTAGCTTTTTGCCCGCGACTTCGTCCGCGTGGAATAGTTACTTTGTTCCATATGAACTTTCATCCCCTATTTTATCCCCTTGGGGGTAGAATTTATCAAAATCCTTTCTTAGCGGATGCCTACGTCATAACATCTACCTGCATGCCAAATATCAGCCCGATCCCTCCAGTGGTTTGGGCTGTGCGTTGATAGATCACTATGTCAAAATCTCTAGTAAGCAAATCTATCGACAGATTTGTTATTGGCACTGGCCGTAAGAAGACTATTCTTCTTCGTTTTTCCTACATTATTTGGACCAAGAACTATATCAATATATCCTCATGTATTTCCACAAATCCAACACGCTTCCGCATTTTCAATCCTCACCAAAACGCTACATACCTTGCTCCTTCAGATCGTTAATCTGGGCTGTCTTAGTCTCCACCTGGTCCCCCAGGCGGGTGGCCGCCTGGAGACCAGCCAGGGACTCTTCTAGCTTAGTGTTGAGTCGGGCTATCTCGCCCTGAAGATCGCGGTTCTGTCGCTTGAACTCCTCCATTTTGTTACGGATTTTCTCCGTCGCGGCATGGATGTCGCGTTCTTTGTCTGAGGAACAGTTATAGTTATTACTCGTATTATTATATATATCGAGGGTTTTTATATACTTTAAGTTTCTGCCATAACTGCCTAATGAGACTAGTGGTTATAAGCGCGCCTGCTATGCTACGCTACGCTAAAGGTCAGGGGTTCGATTCCCATGTTCAAAAAAGTGTTATTAGATATTTTTATGAAATTTTCTCGGATCTTGGATTTGTGTCCGGTAGGCTCCCCTAATTACCTGACATGATAGTATGTTATATTTTTAAATCCCGACGCAAAAGGAGGGATTTCACGTGTGTATCTGTGTGTCTGTCTGTTGCATCGTAGCTCCCAAACGAATGGAGCGATTTTGTTCCGTTTTTTAGTTTGAAAGGTGACTTGATCAAGAGCGTATTGAGCTATGATTTAAGAAAATCTGGCCAGCCGTTTGAAGATTATCAGCTCTTTTCTAGTCCAGTATGGATGTGAGCAACTTCCAAACTTCTTCCTTCCTTGCTGGGCACGGGTCTCCTCTCAGAATGAGAGGGATTAGGCTATAGTCCACCACGCTGGCCTAGTGCGGGTTGACAGACTTCACACGCCATCGAGAAAATCTCTCAGGTATGCAGGTTTCCTCACGATGTTTTCCTTCACCGTTTAAGCACGTGATAATTAACTATTAATACACACATGACTTCGAAAAGTCAGAGGTGCTTGCCTTGGGTTCGAACTCGAGACCTTTGAATTTGGCAGTCGAATAGTTATACCACTAGGCTATCACTGCTGGTATCATCTTACGATCATCGAACACGGTATCCATGACTTGATGCTGCGGGCTTTTAAATTATAATTGTTATAAAATTTGTACCAGTACTTAATCAATGTCTTATAGGAGCACAAGACTGTTCTCAAGTCTCACCTAATTGGAACTGCTCCAGCACAACCTGCAGGTTGGTGAGTGCGGCCTCGCTCCTCCCTCGTGCGTCCTCCGCCTCGCTGAGCTTCGTCTGCACGTCATCGCGCTGCTTCTCCAGCAGTTTGATCTGGTTGCGATATGTCTCCACTTCCTGATTGGCTCGGATGCTGCGAACGACCATAATGTGATATTTTTTAATTTTTTGCCATCACTGCCAATTTAGGCTGGTGGTCCTAAGCAACTGCTATGCTAGATGTGGATATGGAATTCTCAGTAGCAGCCGGATTTTGGGATTTGTGCCCGGCTAATGGCAATACGCTCGATTCCTATTACATGGTATGTTAAGAGATGTTTATACACCCTGAATTTTAAAACGAGTTAACTGAAATGCAATACTTACGCTGGCAGCGACACCGTCCCTGGGTGCCTAACATAATAAGGCCTATGATGGTTTTATAACATTTTAAAAATTTTGGTAGATTTTGGGGTAATTGTAGCAATTTGGGCACAACGAACTTAAATTTTAAATTATTTAATAGTAAAGGAAAAAATTCAATCGCGGGCAGGATTCGAACCTGCGTCTTCTGGTTTGATATACCAGACGCTCTGACCTCTAAGCCACCGCGAACCCTACCCGCATGATTGAAATTTTGCCTTCACATTCTGAATTTACGTCATAAGGTGACTTTGACCTTTACTATTAAATAACTTAATAATCTTAGTATGAAAAATGCAAAAAAATCACAAAAAGATAGTTAAATTTTAAAGTTCATTAATATTATGTTATTTTAGTGAAAACCGGCGTTAAACAACGCTTACGTAGTGTTTCGCCGAGTGAGTGAGGTTACCAGAGGCCCAATCCCCTTTTAAATGGTCGGCAACGCACTCGTGACTCCTCTGGTGTTGCGGGTGTCCATGGGCGGCGGTAATCGCTTACCATCAGGTGATCCGTCTGCTCATTTGCCCTATCCCATAAAAAAAACGTGAAGGAAAAATGCGGGCAGGATTCGAACCCGCGTCTTCCGGTTAGATACACCAGGCGCTATGACCAATAAGACACCGCGAGTCCTAAGACGTCACTCGAATTTTCCCTTCAGTAAAATAACTTTATAAAATTGGCATGGATCGGAAAATGCAAAAAAATACAAAAAGATACTTCATTTCCATTCACGTTTTTCAACATAGTGTATACATATACTCACGCCACCCTTTTTCCGTAAGGGTTTGCAGAAACTATAGAACACCACTTGCTACGATTCATCACTACATAGTATAAAACAAAGTCGCTGTCGCTGTCTGTCCGTCCCTATCTATACTTAAATCTTTAAAACTACGCAACAGATTTTGAAGCGGTTTTTTTAATAGATAGAGTGATTCAAGAGGCAGGTTTTAAGCTATTTAACATTACGCTACGACTCTTAGGAATGGCGCAACGCGGGTGAAACCGCGGGCGGGCCGCTAGTTAGACAAAACTACTTAAATACCTAGTAAGCTTTCTGAATTACCTGTTGCTAGTATAAACGGTGCTGGTCTGCTTAGCCCTCTCTTCCACTTGGTGCAGCCGCGCTTGGCACTCCGTCAGCTTCTGTTCCGAGGACATCAGCTCCTGTGTGTAGTTCTCCTCAGTCTCCACCAGATGGCGCCGAAGTCGTTCCAACTCGCGCACCAAGTTCTGCTCTTGTTCCGACAACTGGAAGGAAATGGTGCATTACAAAATATTTGAAGCCAGCGGCCTGTCCCGGCTTCGCACGGGTGGACAGTATTGAACTTTTAGTCGGGATCCCTAATTTTTTCTAGTAATAAATATAGCCTATTTTACTCAGTGATAATGTAGCTTTCTAACGGTATAATAATTTTTGAAATCGGTCCATTAATTCTTAAGTTTATTCGTTACATAGGTACTAAAATGCAAATCTTTCCTCTTTACAATATTAGTGTAGGTAGATTTACGAGTACAAAGATTTTATAGTAAGTATCATTTTGTTAAATTCATTATAAATGAAAAAACATAATATAAATAGCAAATAGTTATCATTCTAATTTACTTAACATAACTTACTATCATCACGGCTGGATTCCCCCAAGGGTTAGACAGAAGTGTACTACACAATTTGTCAGTATGTTTTATTTAAGTGATAGTGGATGAGCCTGTGCAATTAACCAAGCACATATACATACTCCAGCGTATACACATACGTAGCAGGATAGCCTAGTGGTATGACCATTGGACTGCCAAGTCAAAGATCTCAAGTACGAACCCAAGGCACGCACCTCTGACTTTTCGAAATCATGTGCGTAATAAATAGTTAATTATCACGCGCTTAAATGGTGAAGGAAAACATCGTGAGGAAAGCTGCATGCCTGAGAGATTTTCTCGATGGCGTGTGAAGTCTGCCAACCCGCACTAGGCCAGCGTGGTGGACTATAGCCTAATCCCTCTCATACTGAGAGGAGACCCGTGCCCAGCAGTGGGACAGTATAATGGGTTGATTATGTTATGTATGTATACCCATACTCCGAGTTGCTACTGAGAATTTCCAAGGAAATCTCAACAACACTGTTCAACTAGGGAATCGGACCCAAGTCCATTAGCTCAGGAGTCGCGCTAGCGACTGCTAGGACAAATTAGGCAGCTCTAATGTAATTTAATAAAAAGAAAGTTCTTTTAAAAGCTTGCTCGAATTTAGTCATCCTTTCCGCGGTCTAATTTAGTGAAAAAAAAAACATTTACCTGTACGTTTTCTGCTGTCAATCTCTTGACTGTTTCCAGCTGAATCGCCAAGCTCTTGTCCAAATTGTCACACCGCTCCGTCAACTGTGTAACAGATCCCTTTGCAGATGCCAGTTCGGACTTTACCCTTTCATAATCGCTGCCATTTTGATTCAAAGCTATTATTATTTCATCCTTCTCTTTCAGGGTAATCCTTAGGTTTTCACAATTTGAGCAATTGTTAGCAGAGCTTTGCAGTAACAGATCTTTCTCTTCAATTACCTTTTTAAATTCGTTAGTCTGTTCTAAGATAACATGGTTGAGCCTTTGTATTTCATTGTGATACTGTATGCTTTCGTTATGTTTCAAGTTAATTAAGTTTATCAATTCTGTTTTCTCGGCATTCGCAGAATCTATAATAGTTTTATATTCTGAAGCCATACTTTCTGTTTGCTTGTGTGTTTCTCTAAGTTCATCAATATATTTTTCTTTCGAAGCCAGAAATTCTTTAAGTTCAGCTACATGAATCTCTATTGATTCCTTTTCATGTACTAATTTTGCATAATCATTGTTATGATGAGTTATATTCTCTGTCGTCTTTATTTTATCGGTTAACTCAACTATTGATTGATTAAGTTCTTTTATTTCTTTATCTTTATTTTCTATTGTAGTTTTAAATTCATCACATATCTTTTCTGATTCTTCTAATCGTAATGTAAGAGATGATATCTTGGTATTTTTGGTATTAATTTCATCGTTTAAAGAGTAAATCTGTTTATTTACTTCTTCTTTCTCATTAACAAGCCTGTTTAATTCTTCTTGATTCCGACTCGACTGTAAAGTTGTGTCATTAAACTTTAATGTGAGTTCCTCTAACGAATTCTTAAGGTGCAATAATTCTTCATTTTTTATTTTAATACTCTTCTCTAAATCGGCGACATTATCGTTCAAGAGTATTAGAGTGGCGTTATTTTGTTGTACCGTACCATTAAGGCCATCAATCAAAGTATCCTTTTCATTCAGATCTAATATAAGTTTATCAAATTCTTGTTCTAGATGTAAAATTTTTGCATCAGTAGAAGATAACTCTGCCTCAAGCTCAACTTTTTTTTCTATTAGTTTTTTGTTTTCAGCTTTTAGATTTGTGACTTCATTGTTTAATATATCCTGATGAATCGTTTGAGATTTTAACTCATCGATGGTTTCCTTAAGTACTTTTGATTCTTTTTCGATTTCGATAGCCTTTTTGAGATCAGTGTTTTCTTTCAAAAGATCTTGCTCCTTTTGTTGCAACTCCATAATAGCTTTTTTTAGTTTGCTAATAGACTCTGATAGGGTTACATTTTCTTTAGTTATCTCCTGTAGCTTTTCAGCCAACATGTTCTTTTCTGTAGTAACATTTTCTAATCCCGCTTTAAAAGCGGTAGTAATGGACAATTCTTCTTCTAAAGCACCAACATTTTCTTGTAATTTGGTATTAGCTGTCTCAAGTTTTTCTTTATGTTTTATGACTTCATCCAGTTTATTTTCGAAATCATGTAGCTTATGATCCAAAGATGTTTTTAAAATTTCTAATTCCTTATGTGCATAAGATTTTACTTCTAATGCTACTTTAAGATCATCCAGTTGTTTAGTAAGCAATACTTTATCATTTTCTAATATATGTATATCTATAGAAAGCTGCTCGTTTTTAGAATTAGCTGAATTCAGACGATTTTTTAGATCATCTATTTCATCCGTAGATTTCTTGAGTTTTTCGCAATGTTGGTCTTTAACATTGTGTTCCATTTCTTCGATTGCTTTACTTTGATTTTTAAACAATTCTAATTCATCTAGCATGGTAGTATATTTCTGTTTTAAGTCACGTAAACTGTCACCCAGCGAAATTTTCTCGCTTCTTACTTCATCAAGCTCTTTTAGTATCCTCTTGATTTCCGATTCAAAGTTTTTATTCAATCTATTGGAGTCTGCAAGTTCAGTTTCTAATTTTGCTAAGTTATCTTCATGGCTTTCTATAATCGGTTCTAATTTGGACGTATTTTTTAAGGCCGCAATTTCAGATATAAGAAAATCATTATTTTTCTTCATCTCACTCAATTCTCTTTCAAGGTGCTGGATATCGGTAGTTAAGAAGTCATTTTCTGTAGTCAGATCTTCAATTTGTGTTTGCAAATGGTTAGTGTTGAGGTTCTTCTCCGATAGCTTATTGTCCAAAACGTCTATTTCTTTTTTAAATGAATGCAACGTTTTGAAAACACTTTCTAATTTGAAAAGAACTATGTTATCTCCTGCCGATGGTATTTCACCGACGTAATCGATAGGAAGTTCAAAATTAACATACTTATTGTAGAGTTGCATAATTTTTTCAGGTTTTATTGCTTTACTATCCACATTTTCTTGAACAATACATTCTTTTTGAGCTAGTTTATGCTTGAGCTCACTAATATCACGTTTCAGGGTTTCAATAACACCTTTAGCATTATCGTCTATGTTGATTTCGTCTAAATGAATTTGGTTGGAATTTCTTCTGTCCTTCAATTCATTTAATTCCTTTATTAGCTCTTCATATGTCTCTCGGGGAACCATATCTGACATTTCTGCATTTTTAGTTGCTATTTCTATATCATGTTCTAATTTTGTCACCTGTTCTTGTAGTTTAAAAACTTCTTCGTGTAACTCTTGATTCTCTTCTTGGAACTTTTCAGCGTTCTCTCTTAATAAACCGTGTATTCTCTCCAAATTCTGATACTTATGTGACAAAGTTTCGTATTCAGTCTTAGATCCTTTTGCACTATCTAATTCTTTATCCCTCTCCCCAATTTTTGATAGTAAATTTTTAATTTCAGTTGCATATTCCTCGTTTGTTGTTTTAAGGTCTTCATGCTCTTGTTTTAGAACTTCAAAATTTGTTTGCAGCTCCTTCTTCAGCGAGAGAAGCCTCTCCATTGCTTGCTGATGTTGGCTGTCTAAATCTTCTAAGTTGGACGTAAGATTTTTGTTCTCTTCTCTCAATCTGACGATTTCTTCATCGGGTCTAAAATCAATGGTATCTCTTTCCCTCAGGGTGGATAGTTCATCTTGTAGATCTCGTATTTGAATTTTGTAATGGGATTCGGTTTCTTCCTCGCTTCCTTTGGACCCCTGGGGCGGCGGGTCCCAGTACCAACTGGACTCCTCTTCCTTAACGCCATTCTTTTTGGTGAGCTTCTGTAAAGATAGAAAGTGAATATTAAAATATAATCACTGCATAAAACAATCACAAATAGTTCCCTAAAGGTGGATACTGATAAGTTTTTTTGTTTGTTTATTTCAGATGGGTTAACGACCTATAGAATTCGAAGAAAATCTTTGTTGCTAATACAATAAAATGAAAGGAGGTATTCGAGGAAAACGATTATTTTTTAACAGTGAAAGAATACAGTTTTGTGTGAAATAGCGTAATAAATAAAAAAAGATACGGAATAAACTAGCGAGCGCCTTGTGACTACAATTATACTCGGTAGTTATAAAGAAGTTATTTGTATCCGCGAATAATTACCAAGAAGTTATTTGTATCCGCGAAAAATTACCAATGCAATCACTATCACCTCATTTAAAATGTACTTCACTACTACTGTACTTATTTCATTTAACAGTTTTTATTTTTAACTAAAATTCAGAGTGACATCGACTGTGTCGTCGACCAACCGCACCAATTGTACACACACGGTATGTGAGTACGTCTGTTTAAACATACGCTATCGTTATCTGGCCGTTTTATGGCTCGACTGAGTCAGATGGGTACAGTTGGGAACATAAGTCATCGTGTATTAGTAATGCTTGGCATATCTGGAAAGCAGGTTTCAGTATTTCGAAGAACTACAATCATTTTTGTAGACGTTACACGCAAGCAAAGGAACTCAATGAATTCGAAGCTTAAATAATTAATAAACCTAATTCTTATTAAAATTAAAGCTGGTAATAAGCGCACACTTCTTTATAAAACACGACAAAATTTTACCGTGCTTTATTTGAATTGCATCTAGTCCAAACTATTTCTCAAATTAGTGAAAAAAGAACAAAAAATGAAGGTGCCTTAATTAGGATTATAAATGATACTTTGATAGCTGGGACCAAAACGCTAAACCTATGCTGCAGCATTCTTCTTACGTTTTCTCTTACACTAACCATTTACCAAACCATGCATCCGACAGTACAGACAGTACTTGCAAGTCGCAACAAATAATGTCAATACTCGCACACTCGTGCTACCGGTATCGCAGCCCCCATTTACTAAGTGGTGCGTGAAATGAGATAACACTACACTTTTGGTGACAGAATTAACAATGGTATCCGGTTCATGCCTTTGTTTTATGGGGAGCACAAAAAGAAAAGATGAAAGGAGTTCCTGTCCGGTAAGACGAAGGTGTAAAAAATGAAGCGGAGGTGTTTGTAAATCTAGCATTGTTACTTATAAGATTTACTTCAGGCACACACCGACGAGTCTGATTTAGTAACGACTAAGGATTTAGAATAGAGTAATATTGAGATAATAGTAGTCAGGATATATACTTTGACAATAAAAAAAACATAGTGGAGGAACTGTTACCGATAATTCACCAACACCTACCTACCAATTACTATATATACAGGTTGAAAAGAAACTGATATATTTGGAAATCGAATAATCATAATCCACCTTCTGACAGTTTTTTAACAGGTAAAGGAATTAATGTGCCAAAATAAGTATTAGATACAAATATAGCTTAAGGCGTCAAGGACATAAAAACATTAAACTTTTGTGGACCTTAGGACCAAAATTTAAGACCTCGCTTAAATAAGATAAACTTAAAGACTATATGCAGTCCATTAATGGGTAATTAATATCGATGGAGGTTGTCTACAGTAATAAACTGTTTAAATTGTGGCTCATAAATGTCATAATATTGCATAAAGAAACATCAAATGAGCATCACCATACAGAAATATTTTCAGTGTTCGTATTTTCTGCAATGGGTAAGTTTTAACAACCGTTCCCCCGACTTGTGAACTATTGAAAATAATTCCAGTCAATACAGTTACAATGATATCATTGTAATTTCTAATGTAACACTAGTTGACAGAATGTCTTGGCCTTTCTTGCTGTATTTCAGTTTGCTACCGGCGTTCCAAGATATATTGGTCAGTATTGCCTAGTGATCCATAAAAGTTAAGTAACGATTGAATGGTTTACAGTTGAATTTAGAAAACTCTTCAATCTCGGCAACGGATTATGTCATATAGGAAACTTTTTCACAGACTTTGAAAAAAATAACGTACTATATTGCTGTTAGATTTAGGACAAAAGGTTTTATTTTATCTAATTTCCTAATGAAACCGCCTTCTAAATCCATGCAGGTTAGAAGTGATTGCTACACTCTACATCTTTATTATCCTCTAGTCATAGAACGCCTTGATAACGCCTGATAAGTGTTTTATCTTAATCCCTAGCCCGACCGCGGCAGAGTACTGTCCGAACTAATGTAACTAGTATAACAATTGCTTACGTAGTCTCATTTTTTATTCTTAATTTTTCTTCTGCTAAGGCGGGGATGGACTGAGTATTCACAGCAGATTGTATGATAGACAATACGAGTACAATAGGAGTCTATGATAAATGTAGACTTACACTTAGGTCGCAAGTGTATAAATTGCGCACAAGACTAAAAAATGTGGCTTAAAAAGAGATTGAAGGCCTAAAATTGCCACTTTTGATGAACCATAATATGATTCGTAACGCAACGCAACGTGCTGGAAACGCACTAATATTCGCCTAAGGTGGAAACCGAACCTACAACTCGCGGCGTCTACGTAGTAGTAAGCCTTAACCGCTACACTATACATGCAGTGAAGTTAATCAATGTCAACACACAGTTTACAGCATCCTCAACAGTTTTATCCGCGAAGATTGTAACAAATCCTCAAAAGAATAGTTATATAAGGCCATTGACTCAAGAAAACCGTCGATTTCAAAAAAGCCATTTCTCAATAATTTTAGTTTAGCGTTCCAAGCCTTTTGTTAGTACTTCCGCGTATACCGATATCACTCGCGTTTACTACGGTTATAAACCATTTATGTGCCATTGTACCGAACGGACACTGAACCTGGGTCGTGTGTGTATCGGGAAATGCTGCTTTAGGTTTTGCTTAAGGCTTCGTCTGAAGGGTTTAGTTTTCTGTTTAAGATAAGGAAAATATTATCACATGCAGTGTTTTTCTTTAGCCCAATATCAGAAATAACTGTGGTCCTTAGATACGCAACCGTACAATATTCAGTTAAGTTTGGTCCTCCGTTCCGCATCCGACTAATTCAACTCTATAAACTCCACGAATCGTCCAAAGTACATAGAAACACCTAAAAATGCAAAATAATTCCTACAATTGTGAGCATTGCGCATCGGTCGGTAGTTAGAGCCTTGACCGCGTTCCCGCCATCTTGTCAAACTTCCATAATTGTTCGACTTACGTAACGTGTATTGTCAACGGTACAACAATTCGACCCGCTGTTAAGTAAAGATGTTTGGGGACTTAGATGTAAAGAGGTAATAAGAAATGGCTATAGAAGATGTTTTCGAAGGCATCAATGAAAGCTAAAACTCCTATAGATACCATGGGAGAAACTACATTAAAACAAAGGGTGCAAAAATGTGTCAATTTTAAGTCTCAAACACTACAGAATATAGTTTATTTTAGTAAAGGAAAAATTCAATCGTGGGCAGGATTTGAACCTGCGTCTCCTGGTTAGATACACCAGACGCTCTGACCGCTAAGCCACCGCGAGTCCCACCCGCTTGATCGAAATTTGCCTTCACATTCTGAATTTACGTCATAAGGTGACGTTGGCGACTACTACTACTACTACAGAATATTTTTTAGTTTTAGTATAGATTTAATACCTAAATCGCGAAAAAGGACCAAATGTCCAATTTTATAAGTTTCGACAGCCAAACTGCACCGACCATTCCAAAGCCAGTAATTATTTCACCCCGTCTCAGCTAGCAAGTAGTGTTGCTTAAGTTTGTCATTACCTCACGCCCCTATTACATCATACAGCTTATGTTATAATAACATTACAAGTAGTCATGGATCGGTAATTCAACTGAACTTTAATGTAAACTATACCGGTTAGGTCAGCAGAATCAAACGGAGATTAATTAATAAGTTAACAATGAGATAAGGATTTATGTCGGTTGTTTTAATTTGGACTATTATAATAAAATTATTAACTATTAGTTATTTTAGTGAAAGAAAAATTTGACTGCAAGCAGGATTCGAACTTGCGTCTTCTGGTTAGATACACCAGATCACTAAGCCACTGCGAGTCCCACCCGCCAGATCGAAATTTGCCTTCATATTCTGAATTTACGTCGTTAAGGTGACGTCGTTTCAGGTTCGAATTTCCTGCCAAATTTTCGGCAGGAAACCAGGTCGAATTTTTCTACCATTAAACTTTATAATCTTAGCATGGAAAATACAAAAGATAGTAGGTATAAACTATTAGGTTGTATATAACAAATAAACTGCTCAATCCGAATGGTTTTTAGCTCTTTATTGTATTTATCAAGTTCTCCATGAGTAACCCTAAACAAAATCAAAGGACCAGTTTCGATATAGTCACAAGTTCGATAATCACCACAATCCAAAAACTGTTTTTTATTTTACATTAAAAGCCTATATGTCCGTTTTCTTAAAAAAATATAGTGTAAGAGCTATATTTTTTTATGTAATGCCTTTCAAACACAAATATCCTATCACCCCCAGACTTGAATTGAAATAACTTTCAATTCAAGTCATTCATTTATAACCTGCGTGTCAGAACCTATGATTCGTATCGGAGAAGGTTGTCGCTCAGGTATTGAATCTTCCAGAGAAACTCAATCAAATAATGGACAAGACTTTTTTAGAGAAGATGATGAAGTACTTACATGAATGTCGTCGATATCCACGTAAGATATGAATGCAGAGCGAGCCAGGAAGATCAATTGCAACACCATCAGTACTACGTGACTTCTCATCTTATCACCATTCTTAATAACATTTTGTTAAATTAATTTATTGATTAAGAATTTCAGATATATTTTGGTTCACCTGACATAATAGATCGTTATTACGAAGTAAAGTAGATATTGTAAGTAATGATTATAGTGATCAATGGAAGGATATAATTGAAATTAATAAATAAATTAGCAAAGGAAGACGTGACAGAACTGGGATTAACGATTTAAAATTAACGCAGACTGCAAAGAATTTCAAAAAGCGTTAATTATGGAGATACAAATCATACTAATATTATTAATTCGAAAGTAACCCCCTAACCAATTTTCATTCATCAAAATTGGACTTCGAAGAAGGATACGTAACTTTTGTCTGAAATAGATTTTTGGTGCACTGCAGTAAAACCACGGGAGATAGTTGGGAGGATATATTGACACTAATTGTGGCAGCGAACTGCAGGATATTAATTATTTATTGGAGCAATCTCTAGAAATGACCAAGTAGAAGCAGTAGCCAATCTGTTTGTAACTTAGCATTATTTGGAAGATTTTATTTTTATTTTAACGATACACAGGACTTGTTTCCACAATGCAATAAACACAATATTTATAACTTTCATAGCAACGTTCAATATTTGGTTATTTTCCGCTCTGTATAGCTCGTAATTATTTTATTTTATTGCAACACGCTAGCACGCTTTTTGATCACCAATGACGTTTTAAACGGCTCTGTATTAAATCGTTCGGTTGAGTTTACACTCCACTCGCAGGCAAACGATAGTTTTATGTCGCCACATAATAGCCATTGGCTTTGATTACTGAAAAAAGAGATGAATTTTCTACCGTTCTACGTTACCCAGAGAATGCAATTTCAATACAAATGCTAGCATAGCATATATGCAGAGAATAGCTGATGTGAGAAAATAACTAAATAAATATTATGTATAATCAATGGCTTTAAGGTCCATCAAGTGAACAATATGGTTAACACATGGAGTTACATAAACAAAACTTAAAAAAAATCCAATACTGCACTAAACACACATCTTCACCCGCCGAAATTTAGTATTAGAATAAAATATATTCAAAATCCGAGCGCGACCGTTACTTTAAATTCGAAATACAAAATAGAACATCGTTATTTTTCAAATACGTTCGACGACGAACAATGGCGGACTATGTACGAGGACTGGCGGGGCAGCGTACTGGCTGTTTTGAAAACATACCCACCTGTAATGTTGTGGCTAGACCAACACACGGTCCAATTAAAACTACTAGATACAGACAATAGCGGTTCAATTTGACACTTTGTAAACTTTGACTGTGAATATTTTAAAGTGTCCTTACATTGTTACTACCTACTGTTGATCACGTCTAAGACAAATATTAATATATGCTATACAGATTCTGTCCTATTACATCATTAGAAACTGCCTGATATTTATACAAGTACTTTTCCTCTAATATGTCTGGATGCTTGTGTACGTAAGGGTCCGGCGGAGCGCGAATTGCCCATAAAAACGTAATACTGAAATAAATCGTAATTCAAATACAATTTAATCAAAGTCAGTTATTATTCGGATTTCGATATCGTTAATCTAGGTTCCTACTGTACCATTTCGTGCAAAATACTTATCTGGAAATAAATGTAAGCGAATGCAATTTTTGATTCCTTTACGAAGTTTGGAACGAATTTCCAGTCTTTAAGAAGTAGTAGTAGACGAAATAATACGGTAGGAACCTAGATTAACGGTATCCAAGTCTGAATAATAACATAATTTGATACAATATTGTCTGGCTTACGATTTATTTCGGTATTTTTTTCGGTTTTTGTGGGCAATTCAAGGTCCCTTAAATGAATATTTGTTTTTAAACGCAAATACAGGAGAAAATATTATTGAGAAGCAACGTTTTGAATTTTCATAAAGTCAACAAATAACAGGAATATGTAGTTCACATATTCCTGTTATATACATTTTATGTAATGACAGATTGTCACAAAGTCACAACAGATACGAGCTACAAACATTAGGTTTGGATGTACAGCCAAAAGGACTCACGTCGGTCAATGGGTTTAATTAACATCTATTATGCGCGCATTTCCATCGCCTCACTGATCTAATCCAAGGTTTCTAAAAATGGTGTACACGGACCACCTCCCCTAGGTGACCGTAATATGAGTGCCAAGGATTCACAGCCCCACAGTTCCTAATCCGAATATTGAAATTCTGAAAGTGGTCAATGGATATAAAAAGTTTAAGAACCACTTATTTAATCGCAGTGTGTTCAGCCTCACTGAATTCAGGAGAAAATTTACGGAATTGTCACTACCATACCACAAGAACTATGATTGAAGAGAGCGTCAGCAACATATATTTTCAGATTTCATGAAAACACTGAAAATTATGTTTCGTCTGCCCCCTTAAACCAGTGAATGTAAATTTCCTATATTTTCTAACCCGTTTAAAGGAGCAGATGAGAATCGGGGGATTTTTTTTTCTTTTCTGCACTTATGTAAAAGTAATCTTCCTGCAAACCTAACTTAACCTAAGTCATTGTTGAATACATGCTGATTTATTACGGGGCGGACCCAGCAGTAATGTATGACTATTGTACATCAAATGTTTAGTTGATTGTGTGTTTTCATGGTATTTCCCCTTGGAGGCGCGCCGCTTGTTAATGAGGTATTTGTAATAACAAGATAAACAGTCATAATCGCCATATTATCATGTATAGATGCAGCATGACTTATGGTGCGAAAATCGCCATTCAAATAGTAGAATTTTTCGTATCGTAATTAGTGCCTCATTAGTCTAGTGGTGCCAAGCGCGACTGCTACGCTAGAGATCCTGGGTACGATTCCCAGGTCGAGTAAAGTGTTATTGGGTTTTTCTATGAAATTCTCAGTAATAGCTCGCGAGTCTGGATTTGTGCCCGGTTAATGGCAATAGGCTCGCCCCCTATTACATGGGACCTAAAAAACATACCGACGAACTGTGGGTGTACATTAGTACGCCTCTGCCTGATCCTTCGGGGAATACAGGCGTGATGTATGTATGTAATTAGTGAAATTCTTATCTACTGCTACTGCTTTCTACAGCAGACCCAAGAGATGGCGGAATGGATGGATTAGCAGTAGATAGGAATATGAGGAATGTAGGAGGGAAAGAGGCTTGCATCTTGCTTCTTTTTTGTGTGAGGAGAATCCTTATGGATCGTTTGCCGCAGAGGAAGGGAACAGGGTATGTCGTACTAGTAGCGACTAAGGATGCGATCCCACTGACGCGAAACTGAGCAAAGTGGAGAGGAGCGAACCGTGAATTGGCTAATCACAGTGCTCAAAATCTCCACTCCGCATTAGTGGAAACAGTGTAAAAGGGGCGGAGCGGACTTTCAAATAAAATATATGAACATGCGGCCCTGAGCCGGACAGAACGGAGTTAAGTAGGCTGTTTTGTTTTGTGTGTGGCCGCTCCGCTCCAATGGAAATACTTGCCAATTTTTACTGCTCGTTTCCGCTCCACTCCGCTCAGCTCCTCGTCAGTGGAAACGCGCCCTAAAACTTTCGTTATTTAACACAGGAAAGATATAACCCAACAATAATATCTTAAAACATCGGTAATCGAGTGGAATCAATTTCACATGACTGAACGTCCTTCGTAAACGCAATCACAGCCGGAACGAGTCGCGTGCGCATACGACCTCCCCACCACGCCACAAATAACACACAACCTTATTCCTAACATCATTAAATCTAATTTTCTATTGACAGAACACTGCAACAGAGGTTCTAACATGCAAACGAGATACAACCTTATTTAACACGTTTTAGCGTTTAATTCTGTTCAGTGATGGACTTTAATGAATTTGAAAGTAATTTTAAAATTTATGTTGCTGGAATAAAGTTTAAATTCAAATGAAGTCGTAAAGTTAGAATGTTATGTAACGAATGGTGTGCATGTAACACATTTTTTACTTAAAATCGTTTGTAATAGAGGTCATTATCGGTCGCGGTAGCATGCTGTAAATGACGGAAGCTGTTCCATTCAAGATGGTTCGCCACACGTTACACCATTGATGATTATGATTCATGAAAATGAAAAGAAAATACAAAGGGATTAGAAAGTTGTGCTAATGGAAACCTAGGGTAACCCTGTGAAACAAAACATTGGTTTACGCCATGCTAAAGTAAAAGTGATGAAAAACAACCGCCATGTTGACCACGAGCTTACATCTCATGTAATAAACCAGAAAACATTAACAAAAGAGGAAACATACCAACACTGTAACTACTTCTGCTTGCTTTTCTGGTTTGAAGGGTACAGCTGTCGATGAGTTTAGATACATTATTGATGACAGGTCCAATGTAAAAACGCGGTAAAAGTCCTCAAGGGATATGCAAGTTATTATAATTGTAATAGGGAGTAATAGCTTACCATTAGGTGAGATTTCTGTCAATGCTGCAATATATAGAAGCTCCGATCCAAGCCTAAATCACGTATAAAAGGACCATTACTATGGTAATTTAATTGCAAGCTTAATAAAAAATATTATAGCATCTTAATCATAGGCGTTTAACTACTAACCCTAAGAACTTTAACTCCTACTGAACCTAAGCAGCAAATCATAAAACAGAAACCACTGGAAGCACTCACATACCACAATTCCAACTATATTACTAAAACAATAAAGCTGTAATTTCCTCGCGATAATTTTAATTTATGTCTTTTTGTTCTTCGCTGTACGAGGCCAATGTCAGCGCATGATTGACTAGCAAACGAAGGCTGTGAGAATTCTTATTACAAACCATTCAAAATGAGGGTCTTGTGAGCTGATTGACCTTGGTGTCCAAGCTTCATATCAGCTGACATGTGATTTTTATGAAAAATGGGCTATTATTCGGAATGCTAAAGGTTGGGTGATATGTCAAACGCTTTTCGTAAGACTGTAGAAGGCACACTAAAATCGGATTAGAATTGTTGCTGTTACATAATGTACTTATGTGAGTACAATCTCTGAGTACCAAGGCTGTCTAATGTCGGCAGGAAGTCAAACGCGTTACGCTAGGATGGGTATTAGCTAGAAATACATCTTGATAGACTGAATTTAGTGCCAGTAACACACAAATTATGTCCTATATGTCCGACTGGACAGCAAGCACTAGACATAAACGCCTGTATGCCTCGACAGATCGGGCAGATATGATTACCAGTAATTGGAACAAGCTCACTTCTGATTGCTACTGTGATTAATCTGATGTCTACTTTCAATAAAATAATATACCATCACGCCTGTATTCCCCGAAGGGTTAGGCAGAGGCATACTATTGTATTCCCACGGTTTGCCGCCGTGCCGGTATCAGTTAGGACCCATGGCGGCGAGCTTTTCCTATTAACCGGGCACAAATCCTAAACACCAAGCTGCTACTGAGAATTTCATAGAAAAACTTAATAACACTTTGCTCGACCTGAAAATCGAACCCAGGACCTCTAGCATAGCAGTCGCGCTCAAGATCACTAGGATAATGCAGTCTCAATCAGTCCAATAAAATAAATACTCGTATAAGACTAGAAATTATAAGTAATAAATAGCTCACCATTATCAGATTACAATTCATTAGATCCTAGTTAATTATTTTTTTTACCACTACGGTGGCAAACATGCATACGGCCCGTCTGATGGTAAGCGGTTACCGTAGCCTATGGACGCTTGCAACACTAGGGGTATCAATCGCGCGTTGCCGACCCTGTAGATTAAGGAGGAATAGTTAGACTGGCAGCATAGGCTGCCATGCATGTCAGCGGCGGTAAAAAAAACACCACCGATCCCCCACACTGCCAACACAACGCTTCCTCGCAGAGCTCTAGCGACATTGCTCACCGTTAGGAACAACATAGCATAGAGCCAAATCTTTAGGAAAATGAGCTTATCACTTGCGAGGGTTTCTCATATGACTACCTACTCGTACATCAAATAAATCATACCATCATTCAGATCATAGAATTAACTTAAATGATATATTTCCAGTGACAAAGCGTGCGCAGGCGCAGTCGGCGGGAAATCGTCCGGAACTCGGTCATGGCGCATACAACATGCGGGTAGTAACAACCTTGACAGTAAGCTGAAAATGTGGTATTTTGTGATCGTTACAGGTGGGAGTTTAAAGGCAACTGTACTGTACAAACCCTGCTACCAAATATTTTGAAAAAATTTAGTCTCAATGTATATAGCGACTGCCTTATTAGCCTGAGCGCGACTGGGTTCGATTCCCAGGTCGAGCAAAATATTATTGTTGAGTTTTTCTGTGAAATTACTCAATAGCAGCTCGGAGTGCGGAATTTGTACTCGGTTATTTTTTTTATTTGGCAATAAGCTCCCCCTATTATATGGGACCTAAACATACCGGCGAACTGCTGTCAAACATATTGCTTTTTTATGTGATAGGAGGGCAATCGAGCAGAGGGATCGCCTAATGGTAAGTGATTACCGCAACCCATGGACACCCGCAACACCATAGGAGTCACAAGTGCGTTGCCGACCTTTTAAAAGGGGATTGGGCCTCCGGTAACCTCACTCACTCGGCGAAACACAACGTAAGCGTTGTTTGACGCCGGTTTTCTGTGAGGCCACCACTATCACTCCAGTCGAGCCGGCCCATTCGTGCCGAAGCATGGCTCTCCCACGTAATATTTGGAAAAAAAAATGCCTATATTCAAGATGAATTGCTTGTACGAGTAAATCAAAAAGTTATTTACATGTATCGATCCAAAAAAACGTTTAAAGAGAAAAAATGCATTTATCTATACCTATGAGATTTGTATTTGTAATCACAATAATACAGAACCAATTCTAGTGCGAAAGGATATGTATAGATACAAACTGAATTCTAAATCTAGGGCAACGTAGGTACTTAAATCAAAAAGAAACCTTTTCACCCATTTTCGTCATCCTATTCGTAACTTCAGAAAAAAAAACAAACATAACAAAGTAACATTACGAGGAGTTAACCGCAAAGTCGAAGACTAACTGCGCACGCGCCCAACCTCATCACAGTCATCAATCGATACTAAAACTTAATATTAAGATTACCGTCACATTTATGGGAAATCATATGGTGCTGTGAGGTTTTTCAAGCGCACGCGTCGATGCATTTAATTTTTTGCGGTTTTTTTTAGCAAAACACCAAATAAAGCAGAGTTTTAATGAACTCTCTCTCTTACTTGCTGTGGCAATCCCATTCTTTTAATATAACACCTGAATAAATCTTACACATGAAACTGCTTAATTCTCAGCAACTATTTAAAACAAAGTTGTAAAGATTAATAATGTAATAAGTATTTTTTTTAAGTATCTATGGAGTTTCTTGTCGGCTCTTCTCCATAGGATCCACTTTTTGGAACCGTGCAACTAGTTTTGACTTTTCAAAAATACCTACCTATTTAGTAGTCTAATTGAATTAAAAAAAATGACTTTGAAACCTTAAGCTGGATAAAAACATGAATAAAAATATGAAAACTCATTCCTAAACTTTAAAATGGATCCTATGAAGAATTCTCTTTAGCGCTCTCCCATATTGCATTAGCTATATGCAATGTGATTTGTCCATTTTGCCCTTGGCCTTACCAGCAAATCTTCATAATCATTTTTTTAACTATGTTACTAAATGCAGTTACACCAAACCTAAATCCGAACCAAAGATAATTTCACGGTTTTTAAAAATTTTGAACGACTATCAAAAGTGACAGATTAATCTTAGTATCATTAACAAATCAATCATAAAACCCGTTGGTCGTATTTTTTCAAGAAATTCATCAACTAACGTCTGTGCACATAAGTTTAGCAAATAATAGTCAATAAAGAGTCGCTGGCCAGCATCGGGCACAAGGCCTGCCCCAGTACTTGGTAGTACACGTCTACACGACACATCTGCTAAGTTTGTTTCACTGTTTAGTGTTTAGCATTGAGGACATGTGGCTTCGGTTGTGGAAGGTCGTTTTGAGGATTTGAGACCATAACAGTCAGAATCATTTAAGTAAAGAACCCAAAGATGTTAAGCTCAGCTCAAAAATAGAAATCTATATAATTTTTATGTTTTATCGTGTCAATTAGATTCTGGTTAAATCTTTTTCTTTCTTCAATATTTGTTTTATTTGAACATCAATCGTTTAAAGCACTTTATGCAAATACCTAACGTCGATACGATGAAAATGCTTCATATCAATTTTGTTCTAGCCAAGAATTTTGTCACCAACTTTCACAACTTGGTCTTAGCATGAGAAGCAATTAACACACAACCTTTCTTGCAAAACAAAACCAAAGGGTATACGAATTACCCCATCACCGTTAGCTTTACAAAAAAGCGAAAACAACCGAAGACTCCCGAAGACCGAAGTTGACATACAAAAAAGTCACGTTCGTGAAGTTTCGCGTCGTTTCGCAATGAAGGGACGTTGAGGCAACACCGACTGATTGTTCGGCGACAACGTTAGCCTGTTACTGCCCATTCTTGCATATTACCGCGTTGACACGGCTTAATAGTCCACTGTCATACGTCGCATGAATTTATTTTGTTTTCGTTGAGAAAGGGCTGGCAACGTGGCACAATCATAACTATGTATAGATACTAAGACTTGTACCCTTTCAACAGCAAAGGAATCGGCGAAGATTGAGCTTAAAGACAAGTCTGGAAGTAGGCTTGCACAATTAACCAATCATCGTAATAAAAACATCATTGTATTTCTGTCAGTTGTTTTAAGTTCACAAAGACAGACGAGATGTTTTCATTATATTTATTGACTAATTGTAATAAGTGACTCGTTCTGACTCAATTTTTTGATTAATATTAGTTGCATTTATTTTCGTAACAGTCGATTGTTGGGATTGCTCAAAGTAAGTAAGGACTCGGTAAAGACTAGGATTGCCAAATGGATAGTCAAATATTTAATATAATGTATATTGATTCCAGTTTCGAAATAAATACATACTTCTGACCAACAACGTATCCGGTCCTTGTAGAAATGTATAATAAGGTCTTTGATCAATAGTGGATCTTTAAGCTGATCGCGGATCAAAGGACCAATTTTGAGGAAAAAAAAATACTGCAAGTGCTCAATCACTTTCACAAAGTTTAACGGTCACTAAAATCTGGGTGTGCTGTTAAAGACAGGTTACGGAAGGCTGTCGACTCAATCGATGTGACAGTTCCAACCTCAGCATCTTGGGTTACTGAATGCCACTGACCTGGCCATAAAGAAACCGCATGTTTACTATGTAAAGAACCTTCTAACATAGTATCGATGTGGAAAAAAGCGGCAACGGTTTCCACGATAAAGAAATCCAAGGGTCCAATCAAAATGATTGGACCCTTGGATGCATCGGTAAATTTCAATAGAAATACGCCCAAACAGCTCATTAATATAAGCTAACTATTCAGTGAGTAAACAGCAACAACGACGGATCGCAGGAACATGCAGGGCATGCATATTTCGTATCTTTTTGATGTTTCAGAATGAACTTTTTTTCGGATTTTAAACACAAAATAAAACATCAATACTTAATGTTTTGCAAAATAAATTCTCCTCTTTTTGTTCCTGATAAATATATAACTTATCTAACACCTTACAAGTAAAGGTAAAATAAAAACGTTCGAGAATTTACTTAAAACGAAGTAACTACTAGTTTTGTTTGCATAATTACCAGTTACTCTTACTTATTCATACAATATAATTAAAATGCAGCAGACAGGTATGCCGTACACGGTAGAGTACACTAATGATATATGTTTAAATATTTCCGAAAACTTTTGAATACAAATCGTCATTGTTGTACGAACTTTGCTATCAAACAAATAATTAAACTTCCTTTCAAATTGTTCACCAACCAATCCTTTTTGTTGTTTGAAGCAACTCAAGGATGACTTCAGTACCCTTCGAGGTGTCATATCAAACTTGACTATTTCTTGACTACTCCAGAGACTGGCCAGATATAGGTACGGTACCTATGTTTGAAATTTAAACCTAGAGGACAATTAACGGACAATAAACGAATACACAGAATTGTTGATAGAAAAATCCTCTCTTTCTCTCCCACTTTGACCATTTCACCGTTTGTAATGTTAAGTATAAAAGAGACAGCAAGACGTCCTCGTCACTCAAGGTCATAAGCGCTAGTTGCTATTTGATTATACAATTATCACGGTTGCGTCGCGATCCATTCAGAATAAAATCTGACCATATGTGTGATGATCATGAGCGTTACGTGATAACAATTCTATAATAGGTTATAAAATTATTCGTCTTTTATTATGTCGTCACGTTCTGGGATTTGACAAATGATTGGCAACTATGGCCGAGTTCTTCACTCAGCAGTGGTTACCGGTTGTTGTTGATAGAAGCGTTAGGTACGCTTTTTGCACAGCATTTAGATACTGCATAATTTCCTTGGCTTAGTCGATTTCATCATCAACCCATTTCATTGTCCCACTGCAGGGCACGGGTCTCCTTTTAGGCGGCAGTGGTTAGGCTATAGTCCACCACGCTGCTGACCTAGTGCGGGTTGGCAGACTTTACATGTCGTCAAGGAAATCTCTGAGGCAGGTTTCCTAACATATTTTCATGCACCGTTTTAGTGCGTGATAATTAACTATTAATATGCACATGAATTCAAAAAGTCAGAGGGATGTGCCATGGAGTCGAATTTGAGACCTTTGACTTGGCAGTGCAATGGCCATATCACTAGACTATCACTGCACTATGGCTGAATGGCCCTCGATGGTCTCAAACTAAGCAAATTAATTACAAATTTGAAAATGTGTATTTTGCGTGATCCGATGAAGATTAGATAAGTCTGCAATCTTCAGATTAAAACCTCAAAATAATCAGTGTTGCAGTACTGCAAAGAAAAAATTAAATGCGACAATACATGCGATATCATTTGAACATTAAACCGATCCAGGACCTCATACAGATTCGATCGTTCAACCAGCGCTCGCGCCATGTGTAAACAACAAGCGTTGCCAAGCAACATGCACCGCCATATTACCCTGCCCCGAGTGCGACACAGACGGACAAATACGAAATACGCGAGTGCGAGTGAGATGAAAACACAAAGGGTTTGTTGAACGATAAAGCCTGCAAACACAGTTCACGGTAGATTTGACGAGTAGTTTTATTAGGGAAATTATTACTTCCCTGTTATATGGAATTGTTATATGAACCCGGTACGCTTCCTGGGTTGTAGTCGTAAAAATATAATAACCATTTTACTTAAACTTTTCAAGTTGTTCATACATAAGTAATGATTTATTATAGATTCGGCAAAGTAACCCTAAGATAGCCACTACTCATGTGTCATGGAAATCCACCTAAAACCTGCACAGCCTGCTAGTATTATAATAAAACTTCAAATCCAATAAAGACGTGTCAGGATCTGCTATTGAAAAAAAAAGTGCATGTATATGGAATGAGATAGGTGGTAACATGATTATTACGATTACCTCTTTACTATCTAGTTCAGTTCGCATTTCATCTCAGCTCAAAATTCACAACCAGTCATCAACTGCTGGGATACAATAAAACAAACATTACAAAAAAGGGTAAAATTTAAAAGCACAAACATTGGGGCCACCCGCACGTCGCTGTCCATTCTCACTTTTGAAAGATTTCGAGATATATCCTGTGCAAATAGGTCCTTTGCGAAACTGCCTTTTCTTACGATACCGGAGAATTTCGAACGAGAATAAAACCGAAAATCAGAAGCACCAACCAGTACCCTAAAATCGACATAAAAATAAAAATCGTTAAGTACCAAAAAGACTATAGAACTACAAGAATTAACGCCTACTATATACCTATGAATCGCTTGACGTTTCGAACAGGTTGCACTTATCGTGGTCACAAACAACCTCATTTTTGCGCAATACTTCCTGTTAGTTCTATGAAAACATCATGCAACGCGATAGTCTAAAAGTTAGGACTCATAAAAAAGACACAAAATCAAATACTTCGTTGACCTGAAGTTAAGAAAATCTCAATAAAGAAACCTTGTCTTCATAGTCATCAGCCAATATTCGTCCATTGCTAGGCTAGGCTACCCTAACCTTATTCAATGATCTCTAATCGCCAAAATGCACTAACAAACCTGCCACGTGTTGGAACAAATTGGGTTTTTATGTAATTGTACCTTTTAGCAAAATCTGTATAAACCCACAGCTTAACATTGTGTTTTGCATAGACTGCTTAACAGAAAGAAGATAATAGGTTCATTAGTGATCACTTCTTCGTTTGAAAAAGAAAATGTTTTTCCGCACTAGAATTTTCTCCAGCATCGTTGTTGCGTTAAGAAATACAAATCTTACATGAACAAACGCGCAGACCCGGAAAAACTATCCGTGGGGCATACAAATATTTGGCCCTTGTGGGAATCAAACCATACGGCCGGTAGTGTAGAAGACGATCGCTCGAGTACGGCGCTATTCGACCGGCCTTCTGATCGAAATGGGCAGGTTACTTGATAATCTACAAAGGAGTGCCGCAAGGTAGAATATTTGGACCATATCAGATTTCAATTCGCATCATTTTTCACATCTTCTTCTTAGCCGATGAGAAAGAATAAAATTGAATAATTATAGCATACTTTTTCATAAAATATTATATTACAATACTATTTAGTTCCGGATCAGAACAGGACGTGATACAGATAATATTTTGTGATAGATTAACTGATCTGTTTTTACTAATTGCGGAAAAGATAGCTACGTATGTCGATACACGTGTACGCTAACAATATATTCTTTCATTATAAAATAAAACAAATTATGTCCCCTGACCGGTTTGGTTACCTGGTTGGATTCGAATTTTAAATTCTATTGACATATCGTAAGAAATTGACAGTAGTACGCGAACCACATAATAAAGGACCTACCGCAATCCCAAAAAAAAGTAACCCACAGATCAACGAAGAGATAGCACAGACAAAAGATCAAAGATTACATCATTCAGCTTTACAATATTAGGTCCACTTGCGACACTCGTCAACGACGGTATAGGTAATTTGAATTTATTTAAATTACAATGACTACAGTATGTATTTACTTGGTAATGTTCCTTTATTGTTGGTTGAGGTTAACAGGGGTTAGGTTACGAAATGTCGCCAGTAGCGACACTGGTGAGGTTGACTTTAGATTTATTATCTGTGGCAGTGAAAGCGGAGACGTTCTTTTTTTGGTTACAGAATATAGTTGCGTAGCTTTAGTATTAAATATTTTTGAATTTGAAAAGGGAATAAAGTTTTCAAATTTAAATTGATTAGGATTGTGTATGCTGTTCTCAAATTTATGCTAAGTGCCTTAAAGATCATTGTCTATTATCTCATAGACAGATCTATATTTTTAGGTAAAAAAATCTCATATTTTATAAGAGTCTACGTGTCATTCATATCTTTTGTAACCTACATGTAATCTTATTTGGCCTTAAGGTACACAACTAATTACTACCTTATTTGGTCTTTAGGTACAAACAGTCAATATAATTGACGACAAACTGAACTCCAGTTCATGTTAAATTGGATTAAAATCACACTAGTACAAAAATACATGAAAAAATAGATTTTTCACGAAACTATGCTTGAGGTCCACAAAAGTTAACTGTACTTACACATTAGCACAATAGGGTCAAACAGAGACAAATAAGAGAGCCCGAACGTTCTCTTTGAATGACCGAAAAGAGCAAGCACTTCAAAGACAGAATTGTCTTTGAAGAATGCTTTTGACAACCTTAATTTGAAAAATATGTAAAGCTATGTCGCTTCTGTGGAACTAAGACAGCGATAGGTACTAATACACTTTCCATTTATACAAAATAATCGCATGAAATAGTACTGATTCAAGCTAATATATCTATTTGTAAAAATAATAGCAACGATTTCCACATTACACACAACGTCGTATTTACAGTCTTTTGCTTCAAAGCTCTGCAAAAGTAGAATACAGATAAGTAACGAAGGTATTCTAGATTGAACTGTAAAAAAATTGTACAAACAAACTTGATAAAAGCAGTAACAATATTATTAGCTCTTAAAACCTAATAAACTGCAAAGGTAGTAAACAAAAGCGTTATTCCTACTGCTCTTCTAATACTATGACACGCCAAATTCATCAACAAGTGTTACAATAAAACCTCCTCAGTTACTGGGCAAATACTGGCCGTTCGGCAATTAAAAAACAAACGCTCTAACACTTGACAGGTGTTTGGGCGCGAAACCCGCATTCTCTTTTAAAAAAATGTATCGCGGTCCGTCTCATTCTAGTCACGTTCAGCTAGCAACAGACTACCAAACTAACTTGAGCCGCAGAGCTTTTACATAATCTTATAGATTCGTACTCAGTTAAACGGTCAAGCTAAACTGGATGTCAACGTAGCACGAGTTTAAACTATACGTACGCGGTCGGAATGAAGGCATACGGTTTAAATAGGAGACGATTTAGGGACATGATATAGTGTATGATGGCTTGCTGACTCATATTTTTACCCTTAGAAACTGGAGCTCACTTAAGAAAAAAAAAACGGTAATAATATTGGTCTCAAACAAGACAGCTGTAGTTTTAAACAAATATAATCATTGGATTAGACCTACAACCGAAAGTGTTTTAGCAACCATAGAACACAAAATAATGTATACCTATTTTTTTAAAGATCTCAATAAAGCTCTCAGCAACTAAAGTATTAGAGTCGAAAATATAAAAAATAATAGAGTAGGTATAATATTGAAATAAGCTATGACATTGTGGTAATGTAAGTCCGAAAAACCAATTTGTTAAATGTCGCAGTAAGCCTGTGAACAGTGCTACCGCAATTGTTAACTTTCAAACGTTTCTTTAAAGCAAGTGTTCTAAACCTATACAAATGTAGAATATATGAGATATGTGAACTTTCTAAACTGATTATTTTAGCTTTTGTTGACTTTACGCAAAGATGGGTAGAAGCTGCTAATTCTGTCATGGGTAAATTTAAAATGGCATTATTAATATTACTTACATGGTACCTAAAAGACCAACCGTGGGTGTAAACCGGCACACCTCTAACTGTTTGAGATTATTTATTTTAAATCGTGGTCGACGTTATAAAAAAATAAAGTAAAATTTTATGAGCTGCATAATATGCCTACTTCTTAGTTGAAAAATCAATCAACCAAAAAAATACTCCTTTAAACTAGGTATTATTATTTATTATTAGTACATCCTCAAAGGACCAAAACCCTTGAAGATATTATGTATGTATGACCCGTGTTTCACGCTACCATATGCCTGCCCCCATAGCTATAAGATGCGGGCACACAACATTCATACCATGTAGACCTGGTATCATTTAGATTTCAGATTAGATTTACATTGCACTACGAGGAAAAATAAACTTCGCACTACCTAGCTACTGGTTTTAACTGGAGTTTTTAAATTTATAACGCAAAATGTTTTGGCTACTCTTTAATATAAAGGTTATATTCAAATAATGTAGTCTATAAGTCACATTTAACAATAACTGTTTAACAGTTCCAAAAATTATGATAGTTTCAAAGTGTCAAATTTTAATGTTTAAAAAACGGACAGTAGGCATATAAAACAATTTAGAGACCGGAACTTAATACGTAAATAAGTATAATTACATTTTAACCAACTTGGAATCTTGATCATATTTAACGGGCATTATAATTTGACAGATTTATGACGACGCGGAAAAAAGGACCAAAAAATTATGAAATTGGAGCTTCTTATAAATGCTACTACAAATTTTGCGAGAGTTCAGCCATAAGTATAATATATTCGGCATGAGCCCTGTAAAGTAACCCATTCTTCTCAGTTTTGCATCAATCTGGTCCAGGCCAAGAAATTCTTAATTCGTAAAACGCCTACAGATATAACATTTATTGATTCTACATAGATTTTGGTCAAAAGCAACAACAGTCATACTGATAATCCATGTGCTGGGCTAGTTAAAACAATAGCCACACAACCAATACGTTAACTATTCACGTCTAGAAAACAAAATAGTGAGTAAAAGTGGGCCACCGCCTACAATATACACTAATATGTTTGCAATTTTATGTAGACACGATCTGTGACTGACAGGAGGCACGTTTCCGACATAAACTTACTAAGCAACCTTCGAAAATATACTTCGGTACACAAAACCAATATATATGAAGCATTGGATTAGCTAGTAATAGATCGATCACCTATCGTGCAGGTACTTAAATCTGGGGCTCTCGACTTTCCGAATAAATATGCTAATGTGAAGTTATAATCAGATGCTTTACGGTAACCGAAAAGGTGAAACCTGCAAGCTTGTAAACAGTGCTCCAAACAGCTACGGTGATGTTTTTATATTCTACACGTAAGCCAACGTAATGGACTATTGCCGAATCCTTGTCTTCAGAGAGGAAGTCTAAACCCAGCAGTGGGATAGGAAATTAATCTAAATAATAATTTTATTCAATATTCAATAATACTTAAGCTTCTACTACCTACCTACTGATGACAAATAGTGATAAAATACAATTTGATCGTATCATAATTAGGTATTATAATTTAATCATAACCTGCAGACCTGAAAAGGCCGCTTACGGTGAATCATAACATGATTAATATAAAAAATGCTAAGGAATTCCTAGATATGAATTTATTTCAAAATATTTATTGCTAAATTTGGACTTTGAAGCGCTGTTAATAGATAACTGATCGCGATTACACCTTTACCATTGACCTCTTCATTTTGTTGAGGTTAGCCTGCAACAATATTGCAAACCGCTGAAATTTCTTCCTAAAAACCACAAAAATAATCAAGGTTTATAACCTTGATCCAGGGAATTGATCGACAAAGTTTGAAACTAAAACAGTCGAAGAAAAATTGCAGAACACGAAAATCTGATGTGTTTTACATGATTATACGAATCTTCCCAAAGCTGGTGTTCCTGACACAAAGAGACATAACACGTAGCGGCGGCGCAGACGCAGCCGAGTCAACACAACTGTGTCAATATCACTCGCTATGCAGAATTCAGTGCCGCGGAAGTATTACACACAGATATACTTGGAGACAGACGGATAGATAGATATAATTATGTAGGATGAGCTTGGTCCTTGAAGCACATGAAGTTTTTAAAGATGAGTGAAGTTTGAACCCCTACTAGGCTACTGTGTTGGCTTGTCATTCCTTAGAAGAAGCCCGAACCGACAATAGGACACTAGAAAAATAGAATCCTTGCCACTATATCGTGAATATATATATGTACTTAAGAAAAAACCGACTCAGGCAATAAGCTGGAACGTCGTCTAGAAATAGAAGTACCGCTAAAAGTGTCGCCGATACACTTGAAAAGCACAATGGGCGGACAAAAAAATTACCTGCGACAAGGCGAAACTGGTCACCTACCGGATTAGGCTACCGCATACAGTAAGTCGATTAAAATATTACAAGATATTTATTTTACAGTTTACTATCAATGCCGAGGATAGGATGAAATGGCGCATTGGGGGTGTCCTACGTCCAGCAGTGGACTACTAGGCTGATGAGATCATTGAATTGATGGTGATTCCCAAAAAATTTGGCAAAGGTCTATTGTACTTTGCCAGTATATTTTTAATACTACTTTCATATTAATTTCTATAATACAAAAGTACCTTGGCTGTTTGTTTTCCCTTTGCAAAACCGCTGAACCGATTTGGATATAGATACAGGCCGTTTGTTTCAAATAGTTCTTTAGTATGCGATTGAAACCTGGGGCAACTAATTGCTAGTATGTTGTACTGCCACGCTAATTTCTGTCACCACCTTTTGAAAAGCCTTTGGTCCAACCAAAGATCTAGACTACAGGTTTCAGACTTAGGGTGTCAGGTAGATAATATTGGATCACCGATCCACCTCCCAAGCATTTTGTTTTAAATAAAGCTTACTAGCAATGTGAGTCGCACATTACTAGTATTCTTCTTAACCCCTCGTGCTAAGCTAAATGCTTGTGTTACGAGTGGGTTCACGTCGGTAGTTCAAAGGGTGAGTTCCGAACCGGCAACCACATGATCACAAGTCCGACGCCCTAGCATTAGGCTACCGTCGCTTCAAATTAAATCGCTTTTTGATTATAAGATCTTCATAAATTGTTGTATTTATCGTTATAAACTAGTTTTTAAGACAAATCTTTTTTAAACTTACATTATGTTGATGGTATTCCTAACTGATTCCTTTATTTATTCGTAAATTATACAAAAAATATTTCCAAAACCACCATTCACAAATTCGACCAAAATACATGTCAAGAAGTCATTGAACAAACATAGCATTACAATACCAAAATAATCTTACGACACCAAAAAAGTAAAATAAAAAATATTGGTCAGCGAATACTAGAACTATTTTAATATGGATTTGAATTTCGTAGCGACACTTCTTTGTTGCTGTAGGTTATCGATATTTTTCAACCGATACATTTATTTGCATATAATACGGGTCGGATTGGACTCTGGTCTTTAACCCTGGCTTGAAAGGTCTATTTAAAATAATTTAATTACGCATGTTTTAAGAATATTGTAATACTAACTGAATACAACGTGTAACCTACGCCTAAGGTAAAATATACATCATTAAATAATTATATTTTTTAATTATGTATATTGTGTTCAACCAGCGGTAGCCTAACGGTAGCCAGGCTAGGGTGTCGGACTGACGATCATGTGATTGCCGCTTCGAAACCCATCAATTGCATTAGCGACGTGAACCCACTCGTAACGCAAGCATGTAGCTTAGCACGAGGGGCTAACAAGAAAACTAGTAATGTGCGAACCACATAGCTTCAATTTTTCTTCCACATTGCTTCTTTTTTTTTAAAAAAAAAAAACCTTCAGTTTATGCTTTCTACAACCTAAGCTATAATCTTCTTCAAATCTCCAAATGTTTTGTGGCAATCCAACCGATTGAAGCCAATAATGTTGAAAGTACTAAGTTATAACATTTTTTCAAACTAGAATGCACAAACAGTGTATCATAATTATGGAGCATGCAATTCAAGTAAATATCTTTCAGGGTTTGGCTATCACATAAATACGAATGAACACGATAAAACTGATCGGCACCAGTATTATATATGAGGGTCGTAGCTAGCCAGACGGGTCATTAGATCCTACTGTCAGGACACAATGCCCCCGTATGCTGATGGTGGCCACCAGGGTGGCTTTAGCGGGTGAGAATCCCACACTCCCGAATACCCGAAGACAGGTGGCAAAATACATGCTACTATCAAGCAAACTAATACAAATAATATAATCGATCATACTCGTACTATAATCAAAACTCTAGTTATTTAACGTAATAATGATTTTGTTATTCGAAAATAATTCCCAGATTGATAGAAAAAAACAATTAACACAAGTTGCAATAAAATGACATTCTGGGAACAAAGCGGCGTCGTTTGTGCATACTGCTGACTACAGGGTGTTACATATCGCAATCCGTTCTCACACCTTCGGCTTTTGCTGTTCCACACTTTTGTTTGGTCCTTTACCTTCGTTGGCTGGTGTAAAATGAATTACTACGGATTCCAATGTATCTATTACACTATTTGATACAGTTCTAGAATTGAATTTAGGAGGTAGGTGACTACTAAATTATTATGGACTCTACAATGGACGCAAAATCAAGAATTTCGCCTTAACATTCTCTACTATATGTAAACTTTAAGTTTTTTTATACCACTGAGCTGGCAAACAAGTTGAAAATAAAACTGAAACTACAGTGATTATGATAAACATCAAAATAGTACAATTGACTTTTTTTGGGTGTATGAAAACACAAATTTGAGCTTTGAAATCAGACACGATACTTAATTCCATGCTGTGAAATACAAGGCTGATAATTAGCACCTTAAATTAAAAGAATAAGATATATTTTTGCAAATAAAAACCTGGGAAGGTTGACCTGTAAAAATAACAAGAAAGATATACAATGTAGGTAAAAAATCAAGGCTTGGAACTTGTAACGATAAAAAACTAAATTTTGACAAGTAAAATTTCTAAGAATCTTGTCAAAAGATAAACTGATTGTGTCGATTACTCACTTGATTACTCAGAAATACATCGTATCATGATATCTATAATTGAAATTTTGAGTACTATATCTACGGCTCTTAAAGTTATCAGATAATGTGACCCAGATTTGTACCGAGGAAAACGCACTTAAAAACGTTTTAAAGCCATGATAATACAACTATCTTATTTAAAGTTAGACTTTACGGCTTTGGGTAATTATGTTGTCTATCTACGGAACAGCTGTACCTCTTTACTTTTCTAGGGAAAAGGACCAAAATTGACAGTGCACCGTTGACCGATCAGTGATGAATGATGAATTTTGAAGTATTTTTGAATAAAAAATTCAAAAATACTTCAAAATTCATCAAAGACGAGAAACAATTTACTTAACACAGTAAAAATGATAATAGAAACTTAGTTTCAAATATTTAGACTGACACGTCTGAGAATAAGTAAGACCAAGCCAAAATACTACAATGACACTGAATTACGACCAGACGGACGACTGCTTTTTTCCCACATAAACTCGGAAACAAGCAGTTATTGTTCGGATCATAAGTGAACTCATTATTATTTTCCAAAATTTTTAGGATAACTGGTTTTCAGAATACTTAAAACCGGTCCTTGTGTACAAAGGAGCCATTACAATGGAAGCAGAAATGAGTAAAGATCGCATCTGCCAACGTCTTGTACTACACGGTTGTAACTTAAATGTTTCTAAGGAAAACGAAAAGAGCAAATTATTATTTGCGGAGCAAAAAGACCATGGTTGTGTATGGAATTTTCTACAAAATATTGAATATTTCCTCCTGTAGATTTTAAATTAAAATTAAAAAAGCTTTCTAGTAATGTGGGTCGCACATTACTAGTATTCTTGTTAACCTCGTGCTAAGGTAAATGCTTGTGTTACGAGTGGGTTCACGTCCGTAGTGCAATGAGTAGGTTTCGAACTGGCAACTACATGATCGCTAGTTCGGAGCCCTAACCATTAGACTACCGCCGTTTTTAATAATTTGTTAAAAAAAACCAAAACTTCATAAAAAATGTCATGGCATCACGTTATCAAATATTTCTTACTAATTAATTTCTACTGACTTTTCCACCAAGTTTTCATACACCACATCGACTAGCATGAAGTAAATTGTATTTAAAAACTAATTCTACAACGCTAGACATTGCCACATCCGCCATTATCAGCCCCTCAAGTGAATCGTGACGACAGATACGCAGGCGACATATGCTAATGACAAACAAGAGTTTAGGCTCCGATAACAACGGAAAAGTAATTAAAATATACATACCTTATATCTAGTGAATTTTGTACAGTAATATTACACTGTCGGAAAGTCGGAAAGGCTTCCCTCATTCCTCCGTCTATATTTGCCCCATTAATCTTACGGGTTCTCTTACTGCGGTTAAAAGTAATATTGGGAATTATATTAATTACTGTCCCCCACATGCATTGCAATGCCTCTTTTTTCATTATAAACCTTCCCAGGCATGCACACAACCACTCACCAAAGTTTAATCGCAACAGGATGAATGGTTTAGATTGCTAAACCATTGCTAAACAAACAATCATTTTTATTTATATAGATGGAACAATAGTAGCTTCGGGCGAGTTTAATGGAGGGCAAAAGGACCAAAATTATCATAAAAAAGGTGATGGTTTTAAGCGGCTGGTGCTTTCTATTCTTAATATAATATTTAAATTGTATTAATTATGGAACACAAGTAGTTTCGCGCTAGTCTAATGGAGGTGTTAAGGGCAAAAGGACCAAAATTATTATGGTAACAAAAATATAGCTGATGGTTTTAAACGGCTAGGGCTCCCTAAATCTACCAAAATTACTCAAACTTTGTACCTATTTTTGTATATGTATATAGTATGAAAAACCTAGTATGTAGTATGGATACAATTATTTAAAGAGAAGTCATTCCGTTTTTATGTCCAACAATTATTTTTAACAAAATACCGTATATGACAAAGTTACGTCTGCTAATAATTCAGTGAGTAGAAATAAATAGTTTTCTCGTGATTTGCTACGTAACATACCGAGATAAATCGTATTATTTGAACTTCTGTATGTGTTTGGTTAGCACATTCTTTCGATAGAGTAGCTGGAGCTCTAATTTGATTACTTCTCAGTTGATATATTTGTACTACAGAATGCTCTAACTGCAATCATCGAAGCGTTTTATGAACACAACGTGTGTAAGCAAAAGAAATTATCAGACAATTATCGTTCACAACTAACGCCTTGGCGATGTTCTAAAGATAACACTGCATGCCCGATAACAGGAATAACGGTCGAAAGCTGTTTCCCGCCATTTTTACTGTCACGTTCGTAATTTTATTATCTGTAGTGTAAAGCCTCTATGGTCTATTTACTTTTTGAATTGCGTTCGAAATTCGTGACGCGTGATGTACTAAAAAGGTTTAATTACGCGATATATAAACTGGCGAGGACGAATTAATGTCTTTTAGCGATAAATAAGTAATTTTGAATCGCTAATTGTTGGTAATGAATAATGTATGAGTATTATAATGTACGTTGCCAAAACGCTTCGCGCTGTATTCTGTACAATTTGTCGTCGAGTGGTATTTTACATAATGAAAATGTTCTTGAAGGTGATAAAGATAAGTAATTTTTGTTACCGAATTAAAAATGACTTGTACTTACGTGTGTTCATAAGAACAATGACTTTGACGAGGTGGCAAACGAATTGAATAGTGTTAAAAATAGCAGAAGCTACTTTTTTATGTAGGTAAATTTTACAGCTAGGCTTTATGGCAGGGCAAAACGTGCGAAAAGTAGTGGTCAGGTTTTAAAACGATAGTTTTTATGACTTACCATCGCGAGAAGTCACGAAATATGAGTTAATGGAGTAATCTGCAAAGTTATAGCAAAACTAACCAGCCAATAAAAGCTTCTACATATAATTTATTTTCAAATTCCATATTTGATGGGATTTTTACATTAATTATTGAACATATTAACAATAATTAACAATACAATATACATCGCAACTTTAAAAATAAATATTTATCGCAATATTTTTTTTAAATTAGACTGCCTCATTAGTCTAGTGGTCCCAAGCGCGACTGCTACGCTAGAGGTCCTGGGTTCGATCCCCAGGTCGAGCAAAGTGTTATTGAGTTTTCTATGAAATTCTCAGTAGCAGCTCGGAGTCTGGATTTGTGCCCAGTTAATGGCTATAGGCAGTTAATGGCCCCCTATAACATGGGACCTACACATACCAGGCGAACTGTTGGTGTACATTAAGTACGCCTCTTCCTAACCCATCGGGGAATACAGGCGTGATGGTATGTTATGTTTTATGTTTTTGTATTTATTTAAGTATGAAATTTTTCCTTTCAAATCGTCCTCGGAAAATTGTCTAGCGTCTAGCCTATGACAAACTCGAACGGTAAGAAAACTGTGATATTAAGCAATAAAAGATCATCACAGCTAAGTACAAGATGACATTGAACAAGGTAAACCGTCAGAGTATTACAATTGTAATCTGTCATTGGCTGAGTACTTGTAATGAAATTACACATTGCATCGACACGCGAGGAGAGCCATTGTTCGTAAAACGGCTATGAAAAAAAAAACATCTTTAATTGTGCATGATGGAAATAACTTGTGTTTGGTACCATTGATGTCAAGACCTGGAACAATCTGGGTGATAAATAAGTGAAGTTTTAATCGTATAAGATATTAACAGGTGGATGATTGAGTTCAAAGGCTCTGTACGAATCAGATAAGTATTGGGCCGAATTACGAACCTTGGGGAACCCTACAAAAACATTCATTTTTATTATTTGGATATAAGCAGTTTTATTTCATTATAAATCAAACTTTTCAAGCAAATTCACATGTATTTCTTTTATTTGCTTGAATCGATGTTAAAGGCACCACAACTTTTTTTAAGAAGCCAGACATTCTTGCTGAAGATTTGAAGATTTTTGTTGTGTGTATTGAAATGGTTAATGGAGCAGTTAGTATAGTGACACGACTATTAGACTGCCAAGTAAAAGGTCTCGAGCTCGAATCCAAGACCTCTGACATTTCAAACTCATGTGCGAAAATTATCACGAGCTTAAACGGTGAAGAAAAATATCGTAAGGCAACCTGCATGCCTGAGAGATTTTCTCGATGGCCTGTGAAGTCTGCCAACCCAGACTAGGCCAGTGTGATGGACAGTAGCGTAAACCCTCTCATTCTAAGATACCTCAACAAGTCGATACAGACATTGGTTACATATGTATTGATCATAAAGGCATCGATAATCTAATATGAATATGTATATCAAACTTCATCAGGGTAAGAATTATTATAATAAAAAAAACTAGTATTTGCAGTTTTGCAGTCACGAAGAGGTGCACAGCCACAAACGGTGCCAAGGCTGGACTTAAACATAATTAGTTATTTTAAACCTACGAGTGTATTTATTGGTATTTCAATTTAATTACCCCCGCGATCATTATCTCTGCGGCCGGCAATATTGCTATGGATAGATTCCTATGGTGTTTTGGAATTGACAGCAGAGTTCTGTTTTCAAGAGTTTTGAAATTATTGAACAGTTTTTGTTCTTGGGATAGTTGCTAAAAGAAACTGCCTCAATAGTCTAGTGATCGTAAGCGATACTGCTACGCTACAGGTCCTGCAATCGATTCCCAGGTCGAGCAAAGTATTATTGAGGTTTTCTAAGAAATGCTCAGTAGAAGTTTGGGGTTTGGATTTATGCCCGGTTAATAGCAATAGGTTCGCCCCCTAATACATAGGACCTAAATAAATCGATGCGGAGGATACAGGCGTGTAGAAACAAAATAGGTTATGGACAATTGACAAGAATATCAGCACGAGGATTATATCCGTCATTAATTACAAGGCGATTTATAATTGGGCCGCTGTCTTGGTATAAACCAATAAATTCTTTAGTTTGTCCGTGAAATTGAAACTTTTGCAACTTAACTGCAAGTTTAAAAACCATATTCAAGAACTTACAGCATAACGTAACTGGCATCCCCATATTCCCTTAAAGATTGAGGTTAATTGATATACCTACACCTGGTATGGATCTTACTAAGCTCCAATTAAAATGTCCGAAAATTCCAATACTAAAATACATTTGTTCAATCTAGAAATCGAAGTTAGTTTAGGTGAAGTATCAAACAAGTACCTATCTAGACCTTTAGATTAGACTAGAAGTAATAGCAGCAATCTAACACGTTTCAATTGATATTTTGACCATCAGTACCTATATTGAGAAATCGCATGAAAAAGTAAAATGTGAATGTAGTAATGGAAATGTGTTTCAGTCAATCCGCTGCTTATCTAGTCATGGGTGTGACCTGAAGCATACGTCACATCACCGGATTGGAAGATACGGGCGTGATACGTAAATAATGACAAGATTTTCCTTCAGAAATCACCAGCTTGCTCGTGATAATGAAAACTATATCATCTTATCAATAAGATACCTTTTCCTGTGTGTACTTCACACGCCATGTGTAAATATTAATATGAATCATTATTTATCATATTATTATACTTATACCATCGCTGCAAGATAATAAATCCATTGACTGCGGTAATAAGCTGTATATTTGACACATCACAAAGGAAGTGCCAAATATGATATCACTTGTACAAACATGAGTCAGGAAAAAAATATTTAAAAAAATTACACTTGTGACCTATGCAACCGTACAGCGGAGCGCTAATCAAAGACAAACAAAAAAAGTGAATAAACAATAGACAAAAAAGGCAAACATTACAAAACTTACCTCAAGCAGGCGCGGATATCCTACCCGCAAACATGAACCGATAACCTTATTTGAACTCCGCCGCCACTTTTAAATTATTAAAAATTCGAACGTGCGCTATCCAAATGTTTTCAGGTCGGGACATCCGCTCGCGACGGCGTCCACAGTGTAACTGAGTGGTTAGGCGGCGCCTGCGCCGCCTGAGATACGCCTTCACTCACACATGGTGGGGTTGTGACACACACTTGCGCACCTATGAAGCCTGCGTGAAAAATGCACCGTATTCTACGAAGCAAGGTGCGACGTCTCAAATGCATATAAGTAATTTTAATAAATAAGGTTCTTTTGAGTGTTATATATTCGGGGTTGAATCCAATTAGACCTTTGAACTCGAGTTTGAACCATTTGACTTCAAATTCTACACACAACGGACTGCTAAATAAACTATTAATATTAATAAGGAAGAAGGAATATCACACAATTCCATACGAATATCGATGGCTGATTAAAAAGAAAAACTATTTCACAAAGGAAATGTAGATTTGAATGCGGAAAATAGAGATAGCATAAGATTATGGACTGAAACAAATGAAAAATAGAGTCGGTACTGACTGTCCGCTTCTATCGATCCATCTCCCTACTTCTTCTTATCGAGTCAATAGATAAATAATTTTCGAACCTACCTCAATCATTAGAATTAAGGATTATATATTTAACTAATCAAAATATAGCAATTTCTTTATGGCAGAAATCTTACAAAAAATATACGCACACGGGCCATCCATCCATCTATATTCTATAAGTTAAATTCGTAAAATTCTTACTGTACAAACTGCCTCATTAGTATAGTGGTCGCGGCTGCTAATCGTGGATACTTAGTTTCAATTCATAAATCCAACAAAGAGTTATAAATTACGTTCTATGAAATGCTCCTGCAGCTCAAAGTTTGGAATTGTGCCCAATTACTTGTAGCTATTAGGTATGTACATGGGACCTAAAAACGTACTAGTGAACTGAGGGTGGACACCAGTATACTTCTACCTAACCCAGGTGTGATGGTATTATATGTTATCTTTACTAATATACAAAACAAAAGTCTAGTTATCTGTTACCTTTTCACGCCTAAACAACTGAAGAGAATTCGATACTTGAAAAGGAGATAGATGACATTCTGAGGAAGGACAGGTTATTTCTCAAGAAGCCTTTTGGCATGCGAGTTCAACTGCGGGCGACAAGCTAGTGTTATTAAGTTCAAACTGAAAATTACATGCAGTTACAGAGTGCAGCTCAATGCAGTACACATGCATTACGAACAATGTGCAGTAAATATTGTTAGGGTTATAAGCGCGTCAATATACCTATGCATAGTAATACCCGTGCATAGTAAATATACCTATGCATAGTAAATATACGTGTGCATAGTTCAAAGAGCCGTGTGTCAAGGAAATACTAAAATTAGCTTATTATTAAGTAGTAAAGTGCCAATAGATTAGCATAGGATCGTGATGGATTATCCATCATGGTCCTATCCGACAGAAGGAAGACTATACGCTGACGTGGATGAAATTCCAAATATTGTAGCAATAGTATTTCTTCGTTACCGACTTTAATAACGTTAATGACTTCGACTCCTCATTTGTTGATTTTATTAAAGTCGTCTCGCTACTACCGTTGCGCTGCGTGTCGTGGGTTCGATTCCCATTCGACGCAAATATTTGTGTGTTCCACGGATATTTGTTTCAAGTTTAAGTGCAGTTTATGTCTGATTTATGAATTTTTATGAAGTCCCTCGCGACACAGGGCTTGTTCCCTAGTGCAGGAATTGCATTTTTAAAGAACCCAATGACGGTGTACTAATGTATACCCACTGTTCTCTGGTATGTTTTCAGGTCTTTTATAATAGGAGGCGAGCCTTCCAAACTCTGAGCTGTTACTGGGAATTTCAAAGAAAAACCCAATAACATTCTGCTCTACCTTGGAATCGAACCCAGGGCCTCTACCGCAACAGTCGCGCTTAAGACCACTAGACTAATAAGGCAGTTTCAATTTAGACATACCCGTGAATTAATGAAATAAGGCTTAACTTACAGGTTGCGAAATTTAAAAATTTCCCCAAAATTAAAACTAAACAATGATGAGTAAAACAAAGTGGAACGACAAACAAATGTTTGGGTTATTTGAGCAGGTGCCGCGTGACAAACAGACAAACAAGTGTAGCGTAACATAACTATTTAAAGATATATTTAAGCAAGTACGTTTGGAGTGTGACGTATGTGGAGTATACTTCCTTAATTAAACAGTTTTTTAATTAAACTGTGCCAAGAACGTCGTCCGGTATTTACATATCGTCACGCCTATATTCCACAAAGGGTTCGATAGAGACGTACTAATATACACATCAACAGAATCTAGGGATACCTTAATCCTAAATTATTTACGGCTTTATAGTTTTAAATCTTATTAGTTTCTACAAAAAGTTTATATACTGAATGAAATCTCTTATATTCTAATTTCAAAATTTGACAATGTAAATAAAAAAAAAACAAAAAAAAATTGTTAGTAATTCGTTACGGTAAGGAAAATTTAAATTGTTTTATGAATATTAATTAAAGAAATGGGAATAGATTGTTTTTATTTTTTTATTTTAACGTGACGTGTGAGCTTTAAATGTCCTGTATCACATATTAAACTGGGAAGAGACTGTAGGTACCCCACGACACAGGGCATCCTAGTGTGGGATACAGGTACTAAATAAATCAACTTTATGTGAAACTAGTTCTTCGCCCGCGGTTTCTCCTGCGTTGCCCCGTTCCTAAGGGTTGTAGCGTGATGTTTTATAGCTTGAATCCTTTCTCATGAATCACTCATTTTCCCAACATTTCCCTTCAATGCTCTGCTCCTATTGATCGTAGCGTGATGAAAATTATACTATAACCTGCCCAGGAGTATGAAGAACAATTGTACCAAGTTTCGTTGAAATCCGTCGAGTGGTTTTTGTTTCTATAACGAACATACAGACAGACAGACAGACAAAAATTTTACTGATTGCATTTTTGGCGTCAGTATCGATCACTAATCACCCGCTGATAGTTATTTTGGAAATATATTTCATGTACAGAATTGACCTCTCTACAGATTTATTATAAGTATAGATAGAAGATATAGATTGTTACATGTTACTATTGTATTTGAAGTGTCACAAATAAACAATTTATTTATTATTTATATTATATTTATTTACGTCACGTCGTCATTTGAGTCGAGATAAAATGTCACGAGCCGTGGGCATGTTGGAAAATGGTGCTATTCAACGCGTCGTTACTGAGGCCCTACACACCAGCCAAAACGTGATATCAAGGTTGTGGTCACGTTATCGCAGTACTGGGGATGTGGCTGAACGGCACACGGGGAGATATCGTGTTACTGCCACGGCGACAGGATCGATTTCTCCAAATGTCCGCCAGAAGACAACCCAATATCACAGCGATGCAACTTGTACCAAGGTTCCAGGACCACCAGCTGCTGGTAAGCGACCAAACCGTGCGAAGGAGGTTGCATGAAGTTGTTCTTCATGCTCGAAGACCGCTACGTGTTCCAGCATTGCGACGTAGCGATCGCGGTCGGCGGCATTTACTCGGGAGTGACGAACAATGGTCTTCACCGATGAGTCCCGATTTGGGTTTCATCCGGATTCACGTAGAACACGCGTTTGGAGAACACGTGTTTGGAGAACATCAGGGAGAGTTAGCCGTCTACGGCACCCTCAGCAGGTCCATACCAAGGCGGGGCAATCATGGTGTGGGCATGAATTCGTCTTGGCGGACGAATCCATCCACCATCCACGATCCAACGACAAAAATACCACGAGGCGGTAGTAGAGCCTGTTATTGTCCTACACAGAATACAAATGGGCCAGGAATTTCTACTCATGCACGATAATGTTCCTTCCCATACCATACGGCGCGGCTGGTGACGGCCGCTCTCCGAAACCGCGATTTTCAAGTTTTGGATGGGCTTGCACAGTCGCTCGACTTAAATCCTATGGAGCATGCCTGCGACATGTTACAAAAAAAAGTTTTGAGAGATTTCCCGCCAAATTTGACGATGGAACAATAACTTTAACATTTGTACATTTGCAAAGAACATGGGACTTTATACCACAGCCAGACATTAACAATACTACTACTAATTAATGTAAGAGCTGGCAACACTGATTATTAATAATTAGATTTTATAAGATTTTTTCCATTTTAATTAAAATTAATAGTTTTATAAGAAGAAAGTCTTTTTATCATACTAATTTTCTATGGCGAAGAAAATTCTTCATAGATTTTTAGATATTTGATGAAATATAAAATATCCCTAGATCCTGTTTATGTGTGTACACAATTCGCCGGTATGTCCTGATAACGGGACACAAATCCCAAACTCCGAGCTGCTACTAAGAATTTCATAGTAAACCCAATAACAACCCAATAATTAAATTTTAGTTCTTTAATATTAGTTCTTTAATATTTAATATTATATACTTTATTCTCCAAAAACCTTTTAAACTCCTATTATTTTACAACTTATTACAACTTATTGCACTATTTTTGTAAATCTAATTTGCAAAGCGCCATAAATTTCTGGTCGAAAATTTCTTGTTAAATTGTTAAATTTCTAGCTGTTTATGTCTTTTTATTAAGCTTATAGCTTCAATTTAATTTTAATTTGACATCTCAAGTGCATTTAATTCAACTTTCTGTTTGTTTTATATTACTGCATGATGTGGTCTCCTGTAATTGAGGAAACACTAGGAATAACTATTATTGTAAACACTACTATAGCATGTAACGTGTATTCTTTGTTGGAGATCCTAATAAAATAAAAATAAACAGTTTGCTCGATATGGGAATCGAACACAACCTCTATCGTACAGTCGCGCTTACCGCCACTAGACCAATGATGTCGCCATTTATCTGGCGAAAATCCAAACTCAAATAATTTCCAAATGGAAAAATTAAATTTTATTTTTTATCCGGGACCTTACGTTCAGCACTTCAGCAGACGTTTCTGCGACTAGGTTAGTACCTAGTTAGATTTTTTAGGATATACTCAGTAGTCAGCCCGAAGTTTCGATGTGTGCCCAGTTAATGGCAATAGGCTCACCCCCTATGACTTGATACCCGAAAACAATAACCTTTACGAGGGAGAGCCATGCTTCGGCACGAATGGGCCGGCTCGACCGGAGTGATACAACGGCCTTACAGAAAACCGGCGTTAAACAACGCTTACGTTGTGTTTCGCCGAGTGAGTGAGGTTACCGGAGGTCCAATCCCCTTTTAAAAGGTCGGCAACGCACTCGTGACTCCTCTGGTGTTTCGGGTCTCCATGGGCGGCGGTAATTGCTTACCATCAGGCGATCCGTCTGCTCGTTTGCCCTCCTATCCCATAAAAAAAACCTACCAACGGGCAATGGGTACATTATTATTATGTAGGTACCTACCTCATACCGACGTAGTAAAAAAAGAAAAATACTGTATTCTCAAATAAAAAATGTAGCTTATTGGTTCATATTAAGGATATCCTTTTTTAAATTAGATTATTTACACAAAATATGTTAAATAAAAGTTCATTTTTCAAATACAAGGAGCAAAGGTCATTTCCTTTTCCTAACAAAAACTAAGCGATGGAAATTTAATACAATCAAGCGCGCGCGCATGCATTAGAATTAGAAGGTCATTAATATACAGGATGGCGTCGTTACGACATTTGCATAGTTCGTACTATTGATAGCGACCTTATAGACCTTTGCCTGTACTTAAGCTAAGTATGTTTTTATGTAGTAAGATGACAAACAAGCATACATCCGCCTGATGGTAAGCGACAACCGCAGCCTATAGACGCCACCAACACCAGTGGTATCACTCGCGCGTTGTCATCTTTACACCTCAGTTGTTTAGGCTCATTTGCCCAGTAATTTCACTAGGTACAAACCTAAATATAGGTTCTATGGTAGCACATTATTGCTTAGTTGCAGAATATTTGGTAATGCCCGTAGGTAGGCCCTTACCTCCCTTTTGGGGGTTAAAAAGGGTCTCGAACTGTCACAGTTGACGACACATTTGGCGTAGACTAAGCGATCGGCGTCTGCGCAACGTGTTGTGGGTTCGATCCCCACACGGAGCAATTATTTGTATGATCTACAGGTAGTTGCTCCTGGTCTGGGCGTTTGTGTATGTGAGAATTTGTGGTTGCGGGGTAACGTTAAAAAACAGTCAGTTTGATTTACTTTAATTCAAACAGACTGATGAAAAATGAGGAGCGTTGAGTATCTGGACATAAATATATCAACGAAACAATTGTTTTTCTATTGTGGCTAACTGGTTCTTTGATATGATATGATATTTTATTTCTGTAAATAGATCCTTTATTAATACTTTTACAAGTAAATTTTGACATTTTTTATAACTAGATGGCGCCGGCATTTCCTAACTGACGACCTCTGAGAAGTAATGCCAAAATAAACTCAAAAAACTCATGAAAATCCAAGCCCAAAACTGAAAGACCGAAGGATACGTTGAGCTCGTTCTGCGTGAATCGGATCGCCAATAATTAACAAAAATGTAAGGTAGCTGTTAGTAATTGTAACATTAAGGCGTCCAACAACATAGTCTACCCGTGACCATGGATGCTGTAAAGGATCCGTAACGTCGAGAATCAAATAATATCAATACAACGCGATAAAATCCGTAAAAAGTAGTTTTATTACAAAATCATGGTCTCTTTTAAAGTCTTTATAAAGAACAGAAAGCCTCCATATAGTAATACCGCTTAAAATAGGAATCGTAACCTCACAGGAAGCAACAGCTCTTAAAACCAATGAGGTAATATAATTTTATTAATACTTTTACAAAGAATCACGGGAATAACCCAAACAAATTAATATTAAAACAATTTACATACCTGGTACACCCATCAGCACCCGTTTATATGACAAAACAAAAGTGTGACCAGCTTATCTGAGCTTTTATACGGAGAGTCTTATCAACCCCTGTCGGAGTTGCGATCAATACTTTTATCTTAACACCGCGTACCGTGGTTCAGTTTTACATATTTTTTTTTACATAATATAGCAACTTATCTCTCATGTAGCCTATGCAGGGTAACCACAATTCACCGCTATATTTTAGGTCCCATGTAGAACAATGTGTGGGCTTAAATTTTTAACCGAACGAAGAGAGGTTCTCAAGTCGACGCAATATAATTATAATTAATTATTCGTATAGGTATATTATTTGATTTTTTTAAATAAATAACCAAGCATAACGATTGATACAGTGGTCTTATTTTAATGATTCTTTGTTTATTAGATAGATCATAGAGTATACTTCGAAGTTAGTAGAATTTAATTTTTTTTTAATCCTTAGCATAACATACCATCACGCCTGTATTCCCCGGGGTTAGGCAGAGGCGTACTTAATGTACACCCACAGTTTGCCGGTATGTTTAGGTCCCATGTTCTGTAGGAGGCGAGCCCCTATACCTTATATTTAAAAAACGAACAACTAATGAAGTATCTGTGGGTTGTATAATTTTTTACCCGGAATTTTAAGTCCGGCGGACCGAATTTCTCTTACAAACGTAATACCGAAATAAATCGCTATTCAAACAAAATTTAATCAAATTCTGTTATTATTCGGATTCCGATACTGTTAATCTAGGTTCCCACTCTACCATTTCGTTCAAAATACTTCACTGGAAATAAATGTCAGCAAATGCAATTTTTGATAACTTTACCAAGTTTGGAACGATTTTCCGGTCTTTCATTTCCAGTAAAGTAGTATTAGACGAAACATCATTTCATAGAATATTGTCTGTATTACTATTTATTTCGGTATTACGTTATTTTGGGCAATTCAAGCTCCGCCGGACCCTTAAGAGCTCTTACTCAAGTCAAAAGTTAAAATGTTTTATTTCAATATCATCAGTCAACTATCTACATACATAGTTGACTGATGATATTGTGCAACTAGATTTTTTGACTTTTCAAAAATACTATCTTAGGTAGATACCTACCTACTATAGACTCTTCTCGTCTTTTTAATCTATTTAAACTTTTTAATTAAAAAAATCAATTCTATTTTAATAATAAAAAGACAGATTATATTTCATCCAATCTTTCATACAAGTCATCAATTAAATGACTATTGATTATGCTACCTTTGTACAGTCAAAATAATGCAACCCTTTAATTAAAATTAGTGGGCAGATTAGACTATATATTAAATTCAAAAAGACATGTTTTTGATAAACAAGTGAATATAAAAATTTGCCGAATTCCTTTTAATTAACTTTAATAAAAAAAATATTTTAAATTAAATTTATATACTAATTTTATCATTATAACTAATTTTATTAAATTTTTATTTCCCCCTTATAAAAATATAAAACTAAATTAAATCTTAATTTTAATGAAATTATTTATACTTATAATAAATCTGTAGAGAGGTCAATTCTGTACCTACATGAAATATATTTCCAAAATAACTATCAGCGGGTGATTAGTGATCGATACTGACGCCAAAAATGAAATCAGTAAAATTTGTGTCTGTCTGTCTGTCTGTCTGTCTGTATGTTCGTTATAGAAACAAAAACCACTCGACGGATTTCATCGAAACTTGGTACAATTGTTCTTCATACTCCTGGGCAGGTTATAGTATACTTTTCATCACGCTACGATCAATAGGAGCAGAGCAGTGAAGGGAAATGTTGGGAAAATGAGTGATTCATGAGAAAGGTTTCAAGCTATAAAAGATCACGCTACAACCCTTAGGAACGGGGCAACGCATGTGAAACCGCGGGCGAAGAACTAGGGAACAAAGTAACTATTCCACGCGGACGAAGTCGCTGGCAAAAGCTAGTTTATAATAAATTAAAATTTTAGTAAAGTAGATTTTGACTTTTCAAAAATACTATCTTAGGTAGATACCTAAGATATTATTTTTGAAAAGTAAAAATCTAGTTGCAAGTTCCCAAAAAGTGGATCTTATGGAGAAGACCTAACAATGAACTCCATTGCCGAAGAATAGATTCACATTTATTGTATGATTATAAGTTAACAATAATACTGCCGAATATCTGCTCAGCTATAAAGGTGCTGGAAGACGAAATGCAAAAATGGCACTCGCCGATTCACGCTACGGTCCGAAATAAAAAATTAAAAAGGGTCCTGTGTTCTAGACCGTGGTGTGTGCGATGTACCCAACATTACTATTTTATATACAAGCGCGCATGTAATGGCAGACGAAGAACTTAATAGTTGCACTAATTTAAATACGATATATTTTGAGCACACTTAGCATTTCCCGCACCCAACCTTCTGACCCATTCGCCCGATGCGTATCGACGTATACGCATCGAAACACAGTAGACCAATTTTCAACCTTATCTTTAAAAATATAGAGTAGGATAGTGGTCAACCCCAAAAATACTTGACAGTACCAACGTTTTTTTGTTAAATATTCGTTTAGTTACATAAATATTTAGTGCTTCCTGTGACTTGTGATTTCTTACAATTATAATTATGGTGTTTCGGGAATGCTTAATGGCTCCTGGTCTATGACTTTCTTTTTAGGGTTCTGTACAGTTCTAAAACGTTCACGTTGTGCGTTGTGGGCTATGTTAGTTACCATGCCTGACGTCTATAATACCGTGTTTTTTTTTATTTAAACTCCTATGGTTCTGTAGCGTATAATTTTGATGAAAAAAAAATCGATTTCTCTTTGAATTTTATTAAAATACTTAATAATTTTTCCGATGTCAATCATTGGCATGCTTACAATGTCGCGCCTATAATTTCGACCCCTATAATTGCTTTCAATACTGACACCTAAATTTCTAATGCTATTAATGCCGATGTCCCTATAAAAAATATAGTTTAAGACTAGGAGATTTAAAGTTAAAATGCATCAAAGAAAATATTTACAGGGAATTAGAGAAGTTTTTAATTACTTCAAGGGAGACAAAAGCGATTCTCCTCTTGCAGAATTTATCGGCGAAACCGCATGTGGCGACCGTGTGACGTCGTCATTTGCTATGTAAGTATGCTTATTTACTCAGATAACACGACACAATTATGTATTATGTAATGCAGCCAGGCACTCCACGTAGCAATCTTCTAGTAATCGTTCACGCATCCTTTGAATCATGAACATTTAACACTTACCTCAGACTGCAAAGAAGCTTGAAGCTCATCAACTAACTTCTTCAGCGATGCAATCTGTAAGAAACAATAATTAATTGTTTTAGAATCCATAATCTTATGTTAACAGCAGCGGTTCTTCTTGTTTCTTGATATAAGTAGATAAATATACTTTCGGGCTCTAACTCTCACATACATTGTATACACAATACATTTATATACATATGGTAGAGATGAAAAATTGCTCTAACTGTTTAGCCGGATACCCGGGCCTAGTATACAGTAGGGCAATATCACCTGGCAAGTCGTAACTTGTAGAATTAGTGGTCTCAAATCTCCAGATTCATGGACATTTCTTCCGAGAAAAGCAAAATACAAAAACATAACAATTTATTTTTATATGATATATTATGAACTTATGAATCAAGAAAAGATTCTTACAATTAAAATCAATCTTTGCAAGCTCATTATTACTGTATTCATCAAAATATTGTCGTATTTGAGAATATCACACGTTCGTAATTTATAGAAAATAACGAAAAAGAAAATACGGATATTGACATACTATCCAGTATCCGGCCGGATAGTAAAATTAGACCGGATATCGGATACTTGCCGGATATCCGTTTCATGACTAAAATATTACTCCTTTACAGTAGTAGTGTTTTTTTAAAAGACATAACATCGCATCGTCGCTAAAAAAAATTTAAACGCCGAGACTAATAAATAGAACTTATTTTTCGTGTGATTCTTTGCCGCCGGGGACAGGAAAGACGTCATAACACTAGTTACATACGTTCGCTTTACATAAAGACAGTGGTACGTAAACACCCACTTGCGATGCCAATACATTCCACTCTGACCTATTGGTGGCGCGCATTTAAATCGCTTCCAAATTTGAATTACAAAACGAAGGCACGCCATTGGTGGATTATGGACTCGGCTTTTTTTTTATTTTATGATGACAAGGTATTTTTTTCTTTTAAGTACATTAACGTAATATTCTATAGAATGCATTATTCTATTATTTTATTGTTATGGAATTATATTGCTCCTTTAAATTTAAAGGAGCATTTTAAAACTGCCTTGGATTGACTTTAGTGGTTAGCATGGGATAAAACGCCATATTTGAATCCACGTGAATCTAATTTGTCATTCGTTTCATGTTCTATATTCTCTTCTCAATCAATTCCAATAGAATCGTCTATTTTAATAATAGAGTACAAGAATAATATTTGCATAGCAATTTGAAGAATCACACGGGTTCTATTCTACTGGCATTTTACATGGCACATAAAAATACCGGGGCGTGCTGTGGGGGTACATTGGCACACCTCTGATTCACCCTAGAATACAGACGTGACTAGTAGCTTTTAGTCTTTTATTGAAGGCTAGACTTGTAATTGGGACTTGACAGACTAAAAGCTTATAAAGACTTTTAGTCCTTTAGGCTTAGTCTTAATCTTAACGACTTTCAGTTGGACGTCCAAAGTCTTCTAAAGGCCTTAGCTTTTTTAATCTGACAACTGTAACGCTAACCCTATGAACTGGCTATGAAGGCTATGAAGCTCTTAGTTCACGAGGTTATAGCTATACAAGTAACCATGATTAACTTTTTATTCTATTGTTAATTCTTTGTATCTCAAATATTTATATTTATTTCTCAAATATTTACATTGTCTGTCAAATATTCTCGATTATTTTTTGGAACGAAGTTCCTTATCGCGCGTTGTGAAAGGGGGCTAGACGGAAAAAATTCTTACGAAAAGTTGTCACGACACGAAAAACGACACGAAAGTGTCGTGACACTTTTTGCTATAGTAAGCTATTGTATAATAAGATAATAATAAGATAATAAGATAGTAGTTCCTTTCGATTAATTTGCCATATGCTAGCATATGTTTATATTATGATTATGATTATGATTATATGTATAAATACTCGCTCCGTGCTGATTTTGAACTTGCATCCTATGGCACTGCGCTAATCGAGCCTTCAACTATTTATAAATTTAAACTTCGTTCCATCCGGGTGTCCCTTGACACCTCTCAAGTATTTTTTTTTGTAATCATCTGTCTAATAAAAACATCAGATCTTCAATGTGCCTTCCACCGTAGCTAAATCGTTTTAGCGATACTTAAGAGGCCGGCGGACCGAATTTCTCTTACAAACGTAATACCGAAATAAATCGTAATTCAAACACAATTCAATCGAATTCTGTTATTATTCGGAATCCGATTCCGTTAATCTAGGTTCCTACGTTACCATTTCATCCAAAATACTTCACAGGAAATAAATGTAAGCGCAAAAAAGCCTTTATACGCTCATAGGCTTTTTAAAATGACAAGTCTTGTAAAGCCTTTATTAGTTTAGCTCTAAAAACTTATGGACCGATAGGCTTGAATTTAGGGCTAAAGACCTATAGTCCTCGGGAACACTAGGCATGAAGAAGTTATGTTATGAAAAACAAAAGACAAGACAAATAACATCAAAATTAGAAAACAAAGGACGGTTTTGTCATTCGAATAATAAATGAATAAACTCACCCTTGCATATATAAAAAACTTATTTCACAATTCTATGAAAAAATCAGGTAGTGTCGGAGGTGTCACATAAAAACATGAGTCGTCAGTGAGTGTTTAGCAATGGTAATGGCATGGTAAACTGAACATTTACATAGGAACTGGAACGGAGATTATAATCGCAGATTCGGTCATTGACAAATTGAAGATCTCTTTAGGGTACCGTGGTGAATATGTTCGCGGGTCCCATGGGACCACTATACACAAGGAGGGTAAGTGCGGGTTTTATTTAGTACGAGTTCGACAATGTAATGAGGATTTCCCGCACTATAAAATTCTTTACTGTAAAGACGCTTAAATCGACACTTCAATTGTCAAAATCTATCAATAATTTTTGAGCTAGGAATATCCATACATAGACACATAACATAAGAGACTTAGATCGTATTGCCTTTGAGCCTTCTCGAGTGACAAACGCTAAACAAAGTGTTTCCTAAATAAAAGTTCTCCTTAAAAATATATACGGAACCACGTCACATTTCTGCATATATTCCCCGTGTTTTCTCCCGTTTCATCGCGATGGAGGTCTTTAGCCTCGCATTGTGTAATATTGGGAAATTCAAATGAACACGAGACTGGAACAAATAATTCAGATCAAAGATACAAGTTATTGATAGTTTGATTCTAAATCAATGGAATAACCTTAATATGTCAACGGGACTTTGTGAATGAAAAAAAAAAATGATGTTGCAAATAGCTCAGGTGCCTTTAGTTTTTATTTTTATAGACAGATATGTACTCGTTTCATTTTTTTTTTGTCTTAGGGCCTGCTAAATAATATTTTTTTAATATAAGGGCTTCTCAAATAAGTTGATTTGTATTCTCGCACTAAAGGTTTCTTTTTCCTACTTCCCGTTCCTCATTTACGGTTGATTTTTGAGCAATTGCTTCATTAATGTAGTGTTCAGAACCGCGACTGCTGGGTCCAACTTCGAGTCTCAGGTCGAGCAAATCGCTATTGAGTTTTTTTATGAAATCCTCGATAGCAGCTCGGGAGGATAGCCAAGCTATCTATCAAGCAGAATCATTGAGTTTTACTTTTAGAAAAAATTCGGTGATCTACCAAGTTGCTTGGTAGAAAACTCTAATATTCAGACGTATCTAACATAGTCAAGACAAGTGAATATCGTAAAACCCAAATTTTGTCAAGCGAACAACGACATCCAAGCTCGGCGCACAGGTTTCGACCGAAAGCTGTACGTTATCGGAGCTTATCGCTGTGCAAACATGCGATACCGTATCTACCCTACCAACGGCCATTCGGCCGCAAGCGTGTGTGGAGCGTGTGGCGGGTAGGGCCACGAAACCAGCGAGCATAAACCTCTATCGCACCTACATGAACTAGCCTAGTGGTCGACTGCTACATTAGAGGTCAAGCAAAGTGTTGAGTATTAGGTTTTCCTATGAAATTCTCAGCAGCAGACCGGGGTTTGGGATTTGTGCCCCGTTAATGGCAATAGACTCGCTCCCAATTACATGGGATCTAAACATACCGGCGAACCGCTGGTGTACATAAGTACGCCTCTGCTTAACCCTTCGGGGATGTAGGCCTGATGGTATAATAAAATAATCACTTGGTATGGGGTTGTCGGTCAAGACAATATTTATTGTTCCTAGGCCCAATCCAAACTCTTGATACTAATATAAAATATGCAGTCTAGTCGGACGTATCGCCTTAAATTTTTTTCAAAGTCTCCACGTGACAGTCTAGACCAAGTGTGGAGACCACTAGTCAAAAAATTCGACTAAGTTAAAATAATTATATAAATGTATTAGGTTAAGGCATCGTAAAACTTTTGGCAATAAACGATTATCTTATCTATCTTATCTTATCTTAAATTCAACTCAAGAATTATTGCCTCGCAACTGCCAGAGATTGGTCATCTTGTTTCCATCTTTTTTCGCAGCCGGGCAATTTTATTTCTTAAATTAACTTTTCTTACAATTTTTAGTTTTACAACTTTAAATCGTTATACATCCTAAATGGTCATTCACAATGAAAAAATATTTAAAACACTTAAAAGTGATTTTCAAGGACCTATCTAATGATACCCCATTTTACATTTCTTTGACTTTGACTGTTTTCATTTTCACAATATGGCGTCTGGTTGTCGCCTTATTGAATTTTGATTACTATTATGTCTTTTAAGGACACTTTCACAATTAAGACGAATCTAACGACGTCTCTCAGTCTAAAATCCATTAAGCCGTTTAGGCTGTAGAGCGTGACAAAGAAATATACATACATACACACACTCGAAAAAGATAACCCTCGTTCGGGCGCGGGTGATAAAAAGATTTTGTTGTATCGTTTCCTCTCTGCATACTGAGAGGGCTTTGAGTTTTGTCCTGGAGGCTTTGATTATCACGAACTTTATCTAAATACCCTATCGGACTCCAGCTCTCACATACACACGAGCACACGACTGATGATAAAGATGCAATGGTGTTATATGTGTGAACTAGCGGGCCCGGCAAACGTTGTCTTGCCCTGTATCATCATCTTCCTGACCTCGCCCCAATTTATTTGGGGTCGGCGCAGCGTGTCCTTTTCTTCCATTCATCCCTATCAGCCGTCACCTCAATCATTCACTCCCTTTCCCATGTCTTACCCTGTATATAAAAAAATCTTACAAACCGATTGCGGTGCCACCTAACAGCTCAAATTGTGAATGTAAACCATCCAGGGACCCGTTTAAACATACACAAAAAAATATAATTAAAATCACACCATCAGCATATGAGAAGTTCGGACAATGCACAGAACGCCGTCTACTGGCCTTACTGAAACAGAAATACTCACAGAAAACAACGCTATGTGCATTTGTCAAATCTATCAATCCGTTCCCGATACAAAATGTATGAGAAAATAAATTTTCTTATTATTCTTCCTTTTCGTGAATATTTTCGATATTTCAATAGTTATTCTGCTATGCGGGGAGGAGACAAATCCAACAAAGAAAGAAACGTTTGTATTCTTAGCATGATTGAAATAAATTGTGACGACACGTTTGTGTATGTGAGAATTTGTGTTTGTAAACGCACCCACGATACAGGAGTGCGTGTGGAGAAAATCCGAGTGTGGGGCAACGTTATTTAAAAAAAAAAAAAAACATTGTTTAATGACACGGGAAAATGCTGATGTCGACAATTCCAGCATCAGTTGTCATCTTGTCATCCTATGTACAATTGCATACAAAACGCGACGCGTCCCCAACCCTGCTGCCGCGTCACCAACCCCGCTGCCGCGTCACACTCCTTACATAATACAATAGCGTATTTAATGGCCACACCATGTTTCATTACAAGCGAGTAGTACCTAGAAACTCTATCTCTTTCCAATAACTTTTGCTAGAAAGAGAACACGTATATACGTACAGTATTATTTTTATACTTCACAATTCAAAACTTACTATTGGAGTAGGTACCTACCAATAATTTTCATATGAAACCCCTCGGAGGCGTTGGTAAACAGAGGGAAAAACTAATAAAAGTCATCCAAGGGTACTTTTGTGGGAGTGAATTGATTGGTTTTGGTACCAATTTGAAGCAAAGCGACTATTCCAATAACTGCCTCATTACTGTAGAGATTTTAAGATAGATTTTTCTATGAAATTCTCGGTTAATGGCAATAGGCTCGGACCCTACTACATGGGTTTATTGGAAAATTGAATTGAAGGCTTTCATATTATTTAAGTATTTTTTACTAGCTTCTGCCCGCGACTTTGCCTGCGTGGACATCAGAATTGGGTCCGACCTGGATAAAAAGTAGCCTATGTGTTATTCCAGATCCTTTCAACCGTTTTGGCGTGAAAGAGTAATAAATATCCATACATCCATACTCACAAACTTTCACGTTTATAATATTAACTAAGTAAGGATAAGGATAGGCTGTGGTCTAACGGCCAGTCCCTATAATAAATCCGTCGATAGATTTGCTTACTAGAGATAGGATTTTGACATAAAGTCCATACAAGTAATGTCAAAATCCTATGTCTAGTAAACAAACCTATCGGCGGATTTGTTATAAGGACTGGCTTTAAGAGATCCTTGAACACTCTCTTGTTGTGATTGTTCGACCAAAATCGACCCACACAATTATAGTGATGAAACCAATACGTCATTAGGGAATCAGATTAGTGACGTCCACTATGATCTAAGCCAACCTTCCTTAGACTAGCGATATTTTACAGCATATTTCGTTCCCTAGATTATGGCCGAGGGCTGGTGACTGATGCATGCGTGCCGTCAGATGGAACTGGTCTAATTAAACCCGCTATAGCTCTTTCTTCAAAATTGTCTTACATTGGAACTCGCATTTGCTACTAAGTAGGTAATATGTCTGGACTTTAAAAGAGACCATGATTCTCCGAGTTTGTTTCGGTGTTTCTTCTCAGAGGTCGGCAATTAGGAAATGCCGGTGTCATCTACATAGTTAAAACAACATTCGATTTGTTTAAAGTGCCCTTAAAAGATCTATATAAAGAAATAAATAATAACTTTTTATCATTTTATGAAAACGTCAGAAAAACTATAAAAATGACTAATAAAGTGTTTGCACATTTTACCCCTACATTTTCATACTTAGATAGACACCAAAGGAATTGTAGATGTGTTGTCGAAAGGGCGACTGCAGACTACCACAACCGCAGCAACCACGTGGGCAATGGCGCCAACGTCGAAACGCACACCAAGGTACTTTACGACAGACTCCGACGTAAGGGTCGCCAGCCAGTCAAACCCCAAGACGTCGTACCACCGATGAAATCAAATATTTTCTGTTATGAGATGTCTATCTGAATGGCAGTGAAAAACTGTATTCTAACCCGTCCACACAAGGTATTTTGATACGAAAACATCGCGATTACGATTCAGGGGACTCGATAAAATTCTTATTAGTCTACTTTTGAATTGAATTGAATTGACGTAAGTAATATTTATTACAATGACATGCCCTCAAAACTGTGTTCGACAGTATTTAACTATTTACTGATATAGGTACCTATTCGTAAAGCGAGCAGGGCGAATAACTTAAAAATTCGAACGTCACAGACCGCGACGGTTATCAGCGACAGGCAAGCAATCAACAGAAATACATAAATTAATTATTTACCTTACTATTACATAATGGAGTTAAAGCCGGTATTATCCTAGTAAGTAAATAATTATGTTCTAGTCTAAATAGACTAGTGGTGCTGAGCGCGAATTCTACGCTAGGTTCGATTCCCAGGTCGAGTACTTAGTGTTCTTGGGTTTTTCTATGAAATTCTCAGTAACAGCTTGGAGTTTGGGATTTGTGCCCGGTTAATGGCAATAGGCTCGCCCCAAGGTACCTAAACATACCGGTGTACTGTGGGTGCACATTAGTATGCCTCTGCCTAACACGTCGGGGAATACAAGCGCGATGGTATGTTATGTTATATTCTAGACATCGTCGTCACTACCGTTGCGGCGAGTGTCGGGGTATCGATTCCCACCAAAACCAAAATTCGTGTGTTCCATAGAGATTTAGTTTTGCGAGTCTAAATATTTTTGTATATTTGTAAATTGCGTCACGGCATTTTTCTGATCTTTTAAATAAAGTGTAAAATTTTATGGTGTATACTCCACAAAATTCCGAATGAAGGAGATGTAGAATAAAAAAGGAGAATAAACAACCGATAACAGCCATCACACCTGTACTCCCCGAAGGGTTAGGCAGAGGCATACTAATGTACACCCACAGTTTGCTGGTATGTTTAGGTCCCGGGTAATAGGGAGTGGTGTTCTATTGCTATTAAGGGTATTACATTGCCCAATAACCTTGAGGATTTAGTATTTTTGCCAGTATTTGTAAGAAGGGTTAGGCAAAAGAGTAGTAATGTACACCCATAAGTCGACGGTATGTTTAGGTCCCATGTAATAGGGGGCGAGCCTATTATGCGGGTACAAATCCAGACTCCGAGCTGCTACTGAAAATTTCATAGAAAAACCTAATAATAGTTTGCTCGACCTGGGGATCGAACCCAGTACCTCCCAGTCCCCCAAACTGCTACTGAGAGAATTTCATACCCAGTAGCACTTTGTTCAACCTGGGAATTGAGGACCTCTAACATAGTTAGAAGTCACATTTTGGACCACCAGGCTAATGAGAATACAGGTGTGATGATATAATGTTTTCAATGATGTCACAACAATAACTTCGGTAAAAGTTTCGAAATACGTCGCCATTTTATGGGGTTGTGAGTGGTTGGTTGCTTACCATCAGGTGAGCCATAAGCTTGTTTGCCACCTCAGTGGTATAAAAAAAAGGATTGAGGATGGTTTCCAGCCTAACCAGATGCAGCTGAGTGAATATACATATTTAGCATTAACAACTACTATTCGAGCTTTACTACCTAATTTCTTGAAGATTCCAATATGCTACAGATATAACAACAATCATAAAAAACAGCTGTTCAAGCCAATGAGTTTAATAAATGAGTGGGCACAATGGGATAATGACAATAATTGGATCAAATACCTCAGCTATCCCAGCAGCAGCTAATAGCTATTAGCTCTTATACACTTCCAATTTACAGAAATATTTTTAATTACTATTGGTTGTATAAATAGCTCAACAATTAGAGATCACTCATACAAACTACCTATCTTTAGACAGTCATCTTCAGGTCACTTCAAGAACAAAATACCTAATATAAAGATGCTGTATATGTAGCAACTGTGTGTTTTACTAATCTATTTGATTTGCTCTTATTATTATTGGTCTAGGATGTGGCCAATATTACTATATGTTGCATGAGACAAAAGATGTGGGAGGAACCAAGGTAATGCAATATTCCATGTTGGTTCACATACTCAAGATTCTAAACTGAACTGAAAAGTTTACATTTCAAATAGCAATTTATGTTTATTGAAGAGGAAAGAGAGCAACATCAATCAAAGTAACAATAATAAAAGTAAGGTTGTTTAAGTAAGAAAGCAAAATTTCAAGATTTCTTCCAGATTTTGCACAATGATGCCACCTCAAATGAATTAGAGAGGATGATTACAGGTCGTATGGTTACTTGTCTCTGCTGTGTATCAATAAAAAATATAAAAACATAACCTTAAAATCATCTGTCAAACTGAATAATAAATTGTTGTTTTACTCACCTCGAGCTCTTGATTTTGACATTTCTCCTGCAGTTCTTTCACAGAAGAGTCTCCTCGTAAATTATCATTTGTAATATCCTGTGTGGGATTCTCAGACAACACTTCAGAGGCGAAATTTGTAATTTGGCCTTTCAGACTATTTAGACTATGGTTCAAGTTAAGCCACGACATTTTTAACTCGAATAACTAACATCACACATCACACTAAGGCATAGAAATGGAAATAATTGATAACAATGGATGTAAACAATAGGAAAATTGCATTATTTTTACAAATGACAGGATTTTGTCCAGTTGGCAAAACAAGTCGCCATTTGACGTACCATCATGACGTAATGACGTAACTTTGACATTCATTGAGCAGTCAGTTCTACAAAGATTTCGTTCATACCAAAAACTAAACGCTACATTAAAAAATGTAAAAAATACATGTAAAATTAAGTAAACACTTTTTTATAAAAAATAATAATATAAATAATCACGATCTCTAATTATTTTTGTTAAATTAACTTATAACAAAACACCGTATTTCAAAAAATAATGTTAGTACCCAGCAACGCTGCGCCCTGTGGTCATATAACGCAGAAACAATACGTTGATCAAAAATGAAATTGAAAATATCCTTTGAAAAGTGTAATTTGTCAATAATCAAAATATGAAGTAATTTAGAACTATTTACAAGTTGATTGTTTCATATTTACTCGAGAAAACATCGTATACACCAGCATTATCTGTTTTGTTATTACGTGATATATTTTTTTATAACCGGTGGAGGTTATAAAATGAGAACATCTTTTTAATTTATTATTATTTCCGAGAGCCGCTGAGAGGTTATGAAATATTAAACAGACTGAAGGTATTACGTAAACATGTCGAGAATACTGCACAATCGTATGAGGTGAGTCGTACTCTAACCTTGTTACAATCGTTACTACTGACCTATGACTTGTTTCGGTCTATGCCGCCCTAGTACTTTGCACTAACAAATCATTGCAATACGAAGAACCTCGTCCATTCTTCGTGTCAAAATCACGCTGATTAAACACTGCACCTCATAATACATTATAGTCTTCTAGAACTTGACCTAAATACCTAAAACCCATTTGTCTACGGACCTAAAACCCATTTGCTAAAATATTCACATAGGAGCTGTATACTGATTTATTATTATGAATTTTTTTCATACAAAAATCAGCAGTCCTGTGCCTAATTTCAGTGCAGCATGTCTTTTTCTTTAATAATCTGCAGTAGATTAGAAATTTTTCATCTAGGGCTATGAAATACATTTTTCTAAGAGACAACTACAACACAGAGGCAACTATTAATCAGTATTCACCAAATCCATTACAGTATTTTAGACCAAATTTCAACATTGATTCTGAACAAATTAACATTTTTATTTAGTATAAAAGATAAAATGTAAGTTAGTACTGCATCTATCCCAAATCTGTATTTTCAGATCATCATTTAAAAAATCCTCACAATGGACTATTGTAGACAAACGGGCTGTTGCATTTTCTATCTGGACGGGCCGGAGTGTTCTCTTACACAAACCCATAGACACAAGTCATATCCAACGGAGAAAATATGGGATGCTAGTGGCAAGAGCTGTGAGGGGAATGCTTAAGATCAGGTACCTGCTGCTTGGAGGAGCTCTCGGTGGTGGTATGACATTAAATAAGGTTGGTTGAGTTTTGTTACAATAAATAATATTATAAACTATCTGTTGCCATGGTTTCACTTGTATCCTATAGGACTTCTCTAGACTAAAGATAGCATTGAATCCCTATACCAAAATACATCAAAATTGGTCCAGTGGTTTACGTGTGAAAAGGTATCTATTGCATAAATTGTAATATTTGTAATGGTTATTGGACCTTGGTTTGAAAGTTTTATATGATTTTTATATTTGATATAATCAATGTAAAGATAAAACTTTTTTTAGAATAGGTTTAAAAAAATATTATACATACCATCAGGCCTGTATTATTAAGTGAGGATGGGCGACATCGCATGGGACATGTTAATTTCGTGTCGAGCAACCGAGTCGAGGGATAATGTTCCCAGCTGAAAACATAGCTTAAATCTTACAACTTGTACTGTTGTGCATCCTAGTGTTTTGCTGGCATTTTGCCAATGACTGTCACAAGTAAGGTAATTAATTATGTATTGATTAGTAAACATGACAGACAGGTGCTGTTTTACACATCCTGGATAATCAGCATCAGATTTATTGTATGTGGATAGTAGACTTCTTATTACAATATATAGTAATGTAGTATATATTGGCTCTAAAACTATATAGTGCTAAAGAAATATAATTTATATACCATGCGAAAATACTATATTTCAGTTAAAAGGGATTTTTGCAAAACGGAATATAATAAAAAACAAATCTTTTACTCATTCCTTAGAATACTATATTTTTTGGTTATGTATTATACTGCCTCATTAGTCTAGCGAGATTGCTATGCTTGCTCGACCTGGGTATCGAACCCAGGACCTCCAGCGTAACAGCCGCGCTTGGGACCACTAAGCTAACGAGACAGTTTGGGAGGTCTTTAAGCAACAGAAGCTGAAATAATTTTTTTTTTAAATTTTGCCTGTCTGTATGTTTGTACGAGCATCACACAAAAATTACTGCATGGAATTGAATGCAGTTTTCACCAATGTATTACTAGAGGTCTAACTTAAAATCTGGTGCATGTTTCAACTTGATACATCACCTAGAATTGGACTTAAAGTATGTTAATCTTTTTGGGATGTGAGTGTCACTGCGGGCAACAGGTAGAACACAATAAAAAAAATATCTGTTTCAGAAATATGCAGAATGGAAGGATGGTCTACCTGACATGGGTTGGTTGAGTGACCTGCTCCCAGACAATGAGCGGTGGGACCAGTTCACCACCACCCTCATTAATGCCAAGCAAAAGATTGGAGACAACTTGCAAATAGGTCAGCATTGTAGATGTTTGCCTCAGATTGTAGAAAAAAGAGGGATAATATAAAGTAAGAGAAGAGTAACCTCAGATATGATCAAAAAGCTAGTGTAATAAGTAACTCAAAAAAAGGTTATAATTCTGTCTTTCGTAGAGACAGTCTGGTTTTACCATCATTTCATTAAGAACTCTTTTTATAACTTCTTATTATGCCGCCACTACACTAGTTGGTAGAAGTTAAGCGAAGACGATAGTATAGAAGGGCTTGGTTCGTTCCGTGCAATCTCACCTCGCTCTGGGCGACTTCCGATCCTTGTCGGTTTTTGCGCCCGAGTCAAAAGACTCGAAGCGCCCCGTAGTTGCAACAAAAAGCGCCTCATTACACTACTCGGCTCACTTCAATTTGAAGAAAAAGAAGGATTCTCTTATTGCTACATACAGGGACTACCACAGGAAAATAGAAGCTTCCATTAAATCTGGCGCCGGCGTGGACGATATTTATCGTCCAGTTTGGTTTGCACACGAATATATGGACAGGTTTTTGGGATCGGTATATAAATGTAAACAAAGATCCATGATGCACAGCATACGGGCGCCACGCGACTGAGCTGACGAGGTGGCACGAGGGTATAGTCGAGGTGGGGTTCGCGGTGGCTTAGAAGTCAGAGCCTCTGGTGTATCTAACCAGAAGACGCCGGTTCGAATCCTGCCCGCAATTGAATTTTTCCTTCACTAAAATAATGTTATTATATGTTATACATACTATGTGCAACTTCTCTGTCACTCTTCATTCTATAATCTGGGGTTTATACTTACATTTTAACATTTAGAACCCATGAATGTGGCAAATTTTAGAATACTGCTAAACAGCTTTAACATTTATAAATACACAAGCTACAGTCTATGCACAAAAACGGATAAAAATATCCCAATTCCAGTTTTTTGCATACTGTATCAAATGTAATATGTATTTGCATATGTTTTAGTTTTTAATTATGTTACACTACATTGCTACTGTGTGCTAGATTCATGATTTTATTTGTAATAGTAGGTGCAATAGCATTTAGTTGATTTTGAGTTTTAGTTAGATATCCATATTACATATATTTTTATTAAAATTATTGCCAAGTCTTAAGTTCCTAAAAATTAAGCAAAAATATATTTCTGTTCATTTTCTAATTCTGTTCAAGTATTTTAAAATCAATTGTTTATAACTTCATACATATTTTTAATTTAATAAATTGTTTTTGTATAAAAAATAGCATTATAAAAAGCTTGAATGTATTCATTCGTTGAAAAAGAGCTGGTTATAAACGACAAATCAATATTTTTTCTGTTAGGCTGGGGATGTAAGATTTCTTTAATACCACTCATTATGTCAAAAGCAAATATTTCTTTTACAAAAGCACTTTTAATATGTAATTATACTTATTACATATTTGGATGAAAAATCAATTATATATTATAATAGTTTGCAATTATGAAACATGGAACACCAACATCCACTTCAAAATCCAACATATCTAAAGGAATTATTGGGGTTTGAAGTAATGTTTGTGGTAAATAATCTATGTTTTTGATTCCATAACTATGCATTTAATCTAAAAATCAGTTATTGGTCCAAATTAGAAGCACGGTAGTGCATAACCAAGTTCGTCTACAAAAATGTAGTATAATGTAAAACGGCAGCAATTTAGCGCACGCTGAGAGGTGTCCCGTATCGTTAGGTGTCCCACTGACGCTGTCGGTGCACATAGATCCGCAGCTGCGCGACGCGGGGCTGGCGCGCGCGCACGAGCTGCGCGACTGGCTGGCGCAGCGCTACGAGGACGCTGTCGCCGCCGCCGCTGCCAACAACGCTGCTAGCGTCGGTATGTAACAACTATTTGTAGAGTACAAACAGTGTCCTTCAATGGTGATATTAACTTGAAGTGAGATTGAACGGAATATTGATCAAAACTTGGACCTGCTAATTAGCGCTCGTGATTTTATTTGCCGTAATTGTTTTTATAACCAGAGTTTTTTTTATTGTTTTTTTATGGCAAGCCAAATAATACTGTAATTTGAGTGTTAAAACTGTCCTATAGTAAATACAGTTCACTTCTGGAATACTATTAAGGATATGTGTGTTTTGGTGTGAATTTTATAATATCGTTGCAGCTTTAGAAACCTGTTACTTTATATCCTAGATTTACTAATACAGTTACTGGAGCACAATATGTTCGAATATAGCAACATGTATTAATATTTTCTTGTATTTGGATTGCAGGCCTAATAAATAGTAATGTTAAAATTAAATACGGATTCCTATTTTGTGCAAAACTTGGCAAGTGTTTTAAAGCTTCCAATATGTATCTTTTTAACATATTACTAGCGTAATGGTTGGCTAACTTTAATACTACCTATCTATTTTATTTCATTTGTATATGCTTTTTATTTTTAATCAGTTTTATATAAATTTATTTTTATTTCCGAGATCTTTTTAATTATACAGATCCGCAATATAATTATTTGATTTATTAGCTCTTATTTTATTGCAAATTATGATTATATTGTTCAGATCAACCGCAGAAGATCGTGAACAACCTACAAAGCCGGCCGGCGCCTACGGTCAGCCGGTCCGGCAGCGAAGATACGACTGCTTACGGTAAGATAACACCTTGCTAAAATAGATATTTGACTCGATAAATCACAATATGATGATTCAGACACCAATCCTTACAAATGTTATAAACGTGAAAGTTTGTGAATATGGATGTATGTTACTCTTTCACGCCAAAGCGGCTGATCAGATCTGGATAAAATTTGGCACAGAGATAGACTATTGTCTGGAATAACACATACTTTTTATCCAAGTCGGACCCAATCCTGAAGTCCACGCAGACAAAGTCGCGGGCGAAGCTAGTATTTCATAATCTATAATAGAATTGTAACACGCCGATGTCTGTACATTATAGATATTGAAAAAAAAACTAATTAGAGCATTAGAGCAGAAGCCAAAACATTGTTTTTTATAAATTTTGTCTGTCTGTCTGTATCTACGCGTATCACGCAAAAACTACTGCATGAAATCGGACGCGGTTTTCACAGTCGTATTGTGGGAGGTCTAACTTAAAATCTGGTACATATTTCATCTTGATACACCGTCTAGAAGCCAGGTTATTATAGTAAATACTTTTGTGAAGTTAACCTCGCAGCTAGTATTCCAATATAAACTGACTTCGCATTGTATAAGCCTTTCGTACAGAGCGCGTTTTTCCAGTAATAAGGCAAGAATTACCATTAATATTGCAAGGAATTCAATATACTTACTTATGTTATTATATTTTTAAAGAGAAACGAGTCCACGCCCTACAAGAGGAAGTGTTAGCGCTGCAGGCTCGGTACCAGCGCGAGCTGCAACGTCTCGAGCAGGAGAACAGGGAGCTGCGCCAGCAGAACATGCTACTCAAGCAGGGCCGGCAGCCATCCACCAGGAAAATGAAGGTAGATAGTTGTAAAGTAAAAATAGGAAATGTATTTCTTTTAATATTAGATGAGGATATGGTGGAATGGAGAATATGGTGGCTAATAATTTCAAATGCTTATATTTTTTTTATTAGACAACATTATTTAAAAAGAAGGCAGTACATATGTAATACATCTATGACAGATTATATTTAAACAGATTATGGATTTTTAGAAGTTTCGTATAAAATTAAGTGGTACATACACGTAATTTATGGAGTACATTCCATCTGTAGCCACAGATTATCAGTACTTTTTGTAGAACTCGTAGTATAGACCATGGGCCAGGCTGAAAGTGTCAGGTTGGCCCGGCCTCTATAAGTGCGTCTAACTTCTTTATAGCGGTACATACGCTTGTAATAAGGAGTACATTCGAGGCCTGGCCAGCCTGACGGGCACAGTTCTAAGATATAAGCGTTTAAAGTATTTGATTGAGAGAGGATCCTTTTTCTGTTTCAAACTCACAAAATGAGTGCTAATATGGAATTTGTATGGCGCACCCAATTTTTGCACAAAATGAAAATCAAATATTTATTTAAATTCTTTTACAAAAACATTATAATTTAACAAATGCTTACAACTTCGTTATTTTTGCACCAATTTTGATTTCGTTTTTGTTGATCGGCTCTGTTTATGGTAAACTGGCCAGTCAACTAGCCTATTATCTTTGGACTCCTGCCAAAAAATGTTTCGAGATTTTTGAATATTATCGTAGAAAAAAATATTAGAAGCTATCTGTCGTGTTGTGCAGCGTTCCCTGATCGACATGTACTCGGCGGTGCTGGACGAGCTGTCGGGCTGGGACGCGGGCGACACAGACCGACTGCCGCGCGTCGTGGTCGTCGGCGACCAGTCGGCCGGCAAGACCTCCGTGCTCGAGATGATCGCCCAGGCCAGGATCTTCCCGCGAGGCGCCGGGGAGATGTGCACCCGGTATGTAGCCCAGTGCTGCCCATAGCCCGGCAACACCTCCGTGCTCGAGATGATCGCCCAGGCCAGGATCTTCCCGCGAGGCGCCGGGGAGATGTGCACCCGGTATGTAGCCCAGTGCTGCCCATAGCCCGGCAACACCTCCGTGCTCGAGATGATCGCCCAGGCCAGGATCTTCCCGCGAGGCGCCGGGGAGATGTGCACCCGGTATGTAGCCCAGTGCTGCCCATAGCCCGGCAACACCTCCGTGCTCGAGATGATCGCCCAGGCCAGGATCTTCCCGCGAGGCGCCGGGGAGATGTGCACCCGGTATGTAGCCCAGTGCTGCCCATAGCCCGGCAACACCTCCGTGCTCGAGATGATCGCCCAGGCCAGGATCTTCCCGCGAGGCGCCGGGGAGATGTGCACCCGGTATGTAGCCCAGTGCTGCCCATAGCCCGGCAACACCTCCGTGCTCGAGATGATCGCCCAGGCCAGGATCTTCCCGCGAGGCGCCGGGGAGATGTGCACCCGGTATGTAGCCCAGTGCTGCCCATAGCCCGGCAACACCTCCGTGCTCGAGATGATCGCCCAGGCCAGGATCTTCCCGCGAGGCGCCGGGGAGATGTGCACCCGGTATGTAGCCCAGTGCTGCCCATAGCCCGGCAACACCTCCGTGCTCGAGATGATCGCCCAGGCCAGGATCTTCCCGCGAGGCGCCGGGGAGATGTGCACCCGGTATGTAGCCCAGTGCTGCCCATAGCCCGGCAAGACCTCCGTGCTCGAGATGATCGCCCAGGCCAGGATCTTCCCGCGAGGCGCCGGGGAGATGTGCACCCGGTATGTAGCCCAGTGCTGCCCATAGCCCGGCAACACCTCCGTGCTCGAGATGATCGCCCAGGCCAGGATCTTCCCGCGAGGCGCCGGGGAGATGTGCACCCGGTATGTAGCCCAGTGCTGCCCATAGCCCGGCAACACCTCCGTGCTCGAGATGATCGCCCAGGCCAGGATCTTCCCGCGAGGCGCCGGGGAGATGTGCACCCGGTATGTAGCCCAGTGCTGCCCATAGCCCGGCAACACCTCCGTGCTCGAGATGATCGCCCAGGCCAGGATCTTCCCGCGAGGCGCCGGGGAGATGTGCACCCGGTATGTAGCCCAGTGCTGCCCATAGCCCGGCAACACCTCCGTGCTCGAGATGATCGCCCAGGCCAGGATCTTCCCGCGAGGCGCCGGGGAGATGTGCACCCGGTATGTAGCCCAGTGCTGCCCATAGCCCGGCAACACCTCCGTGCTCGAGATGATCGCCCAGGCCAGGATCTTCCCGCGAGGCGCCGGGGAGATGTGCACCCGGTATGTAGCCCAGTGCTGCCCATAGCCCGGCAACACCTCCGTGCTCGAGATGATCGCCCAGGCCAGGATCTTCCCGCGAGGCGCCGGGGAGATGTGCACCCGGTATGTAGCCCAGTGCTGCCCATAGCCCGGCAACACCTCCGTGCTCGAGATGATCGCCCAGGCCAGGATCTTCCCGCGAGGCGCCGGGGAGATGTGCACCCGGTATGTAGCCCACTGCTGCCCATAGCCCGGCAACACCTCCGTGCTCGAGATGATCGCCCAGGCCAGGATCTTCCCGCGAGGCGCCGGGGAGATGTGCACCCGGTATGTAGCCCAGTGCTGCCCATAGCCCGGCAACACCTCCGTGCTCGAGATGATCGCCCAGGCCAGGATCTTCCCGCGAGGCGCCGGGGAGATGTGCACCCGGTATGTAGCCCACTGCTGCCCATAGCCCGGCAACACCTCCGTGCTCGAGATGATCGCCCAGGCCAGGATTTTCCCGCGAGGCGCCGGGGAGATGTGCACCCAGTATGTAGCCCACTGCTGCCCATAGCCCGGCAACACCTCCGTGCTCGAGATGATCGCCCAGGCCAGGATCTTCCCGCGAGGCGCCGGGGAGATGTGCACCCGGTATGTAGCCCACTGCTGCCCATAGCCCGGCAACACCTCCGTGCTCGAGATGATCGCGTTAACACGTTATAATACGGCCCCAGGCCAGGATCTTACGCATTTTCAAGAACCCCTTATAAAATCCTGTAGACTTAAACTTTACTAAAAAAATTGTTCCCAGGGCTCCAGTCAAAGTAACACTATCCGAAGGTCCATATCACGTGGCTCAGTTCAGGGACTCGGCCAGAGAGTTTGATCTCAATAAGGAGTCTGATCTCGCGGACCTTAGAAAGTAAGTAAAAAGTATTTTGTAAAGAAGTCACGTCTTTCGTACATGCATTATTCGGCTGTAGAAAAAAAAACATACAGGGTTTTTATATACCGCGCTGCTAAACTGTGATAAGGGCTGGTTCGGGGTGCCGCTCCATTGCGCAACTATGTTCACGGCTGCATTGACACAATGTTTTTTTGTCCCCAGGGGTGAGACACATCATTTCTTGTAGATTTTTTTACTCTTAATCTAATTCCGGCTATAGAATTGCTCTATGACGTCAGAATTTGGTGAAAAGTGCTAAAAACATGGTCTTTGGCGATAGTTGAAGTAATATTTTTGAAGACAACAAATTTTACGGTCATTTCTAACTAAAGCATTCTTTAGTAATTTCCTTCTCGAATAATAAATACTAAAGGATGCTGTAGTTTGAACTGACCGTAAAAATTTACTCTCCTCGAAAAATTACTTCAAATATCGCCTTTTGAGATTTGTATATCTCCAAATACTGACGTCCTGGAATTATTCTGCTGTCAAAAAATCTACAAGAAATGATGTGCCTCACCCCTGCGTTTTCTTTTTTGTAAACTAGTATAATGAGTACTTCCTAGTATCTCGCCTAGTATAGTCTGACTTGAATAAGTGATTTTGACTTTGACCTTGGTTGTTTCCTGAAGGGAAGTGGAATTGCGGATGCGGAACAGCGTCCGCGGCGGGCGCACGGTGTCGTCGGACGTGATCTCCATGTCCGTGAAGGGCCCCGGCCTGCACCGCATGGTGCTCGTCGACCTGCCCGGAGTCATCTCGGTGAGATACCCACTATACTTTGTGAAACATAGCTTGATATGCGTGACATATGTCAGACTGACACTTCTAGGATTCAGTGTTTGTTGAAAAAAAACCGGACAAGTGCGAGTCGGACTCGCCCACTGAGGGTTCCGTACAAATTTGTTACTACATATTATATTTAGTTACAAATGTATAGTTTTGAAATTTTTCCCTATACTTGTAGTATAAGACAGTATTACTTGCCAAATTTCATAGTTCTAGGTTAACGGAAAATACACTGTAAATTTTGATTCCCTTAAGAGTTGAAATATTCGTTTTTTGCGGCATAAACGGCCGTTATCTTTTTTCAGTTTGAGTTTTTCACAGCTTTAAGGGACTGTAGACTGATATAGACTGTAGACTGAGTATATGGTTTTAATTTCAACTCGATACCTCCACGCGTTCCCGAATAAAGGGTCTTGATGAACAAACGTACGAGTAAACAGCAAAGTGATCCTATAAAAGTGGTTTAGTTTTTTCCTTTTTAGGTACGAAACCCTAAAAAAAATAAATTGATCATCGTTTAAATAACATTTGAAATAAAATTGGTTTTATCTTGACTTAAAATATAAAATAAAACGTGGAGAATATTCGAACATACTATGGCAGGTAGTTTTTGGTTTATAAAGCGTCAAGAATCGTACAGACTAAAACAAATTTATTCGATCCATGATATTTTCATGATCGATTTTTTTTAGGGTCGGGGAGGGCAAGCGAGCAGACGGATCGCCTGATGGTAAGCGATTACCGCCGCCCATGGACACCCGCAACACCAGAGGAGTTACAAGTGCGTTGCCGACCTTTTAAAAGGGGATTGGGTCTCCGGTAACCTCACTCACTCGGCGAAACACAACTTAAGCTATGTTTAACGCCGGTCTTCTGTGAGGCCGTGTTATCACTCCGGTCGAGCCGGCCCATTCGTGCCGAAGCATGGCTCTCCCACGTAAAAATTTGTCAATAAAGTATGACATTGTCTGGCGTACATTTTGTCTCTCAAAAAATACGGCACTTCATGTGCGTGATCTCAATGACAGCTGTCGCCCATATCAAGCTATGTTTATTAATCTTTAATGTACCATAGCCCATAGTAGAAGGACACCAGGTATCGTATTTCAGTGACAGCGAGGAGACGTGGTCAGTGACAGCGAGGAGACGTGGTCAGTGACAGCGAGGAGACGTGGTCAGTGACAGCGAGGAGACGTGGTTGGCTCGCGGTGACGTCACTGTTGGCAATGATACCACTATGTGTAAATAAATTAGCCGACCAAGACACATTTTTTCACTTTCTTTCTCCTTTGATATATTATTATATTTTCAATTAGTAAACTGTTTCCAACAGTTAACCAAATAGACGAATAACACGAGACAAAAATAGTCGGGCTAGTAAGCAATTTATATTATCATGATTTAAAAAAATCCTTATTGGTATCGAAGCTGTCAATCAACGGCAACACTGATCGTGAAATTCATCATTTTCATGCTAATCTCGGGAATAGAATACCTGGGCGTAAGCAAATCTTATTCTGCCATGTTATACCTTATACCTTACCCCATCCGTACCGTTTTTATTTTCAGCCGTTTTTTTGAACCCAAAAGATGTGGTGCGGATCGTACAGCCGCTACACCAAAAATGTCGTCAATTTATTAAAATGTTATATTACTTCCACAGACTCAGACGGTGGACATGGCAGCCGACACGCGGGAAGCTATCAAGCAAATGACAAAACAGTACATGGACAATCCCAACGCCATCATACTGTGTATACAAGTATGTCTTTTGCTAACATTACTCAAGACATTTTACTTAATTTTTCTTGTTCATCATAAGACTTTATCATAATATTTAATAACGCTCACCTTACTCTTAGACATTGTAATAAAACTACTTTTTACGGATTTTATCGCGTTGTAATGATATTATTTAATTCCCAACGTTTCGGATCCTTTATAGCATCCATGGTCACGGATAGACTCAGGTTTTTGATGTCTTAATATTAAAATTCAAAATCTTAATTCTATTTTGTTAAATCATTTATATCAACTAAGAGTAAGACAGGTCCCAGAGTTGGTCCTTGAGGTACTCCTACTACGGGTTCACGTGCTCAAGACCTACTAATGTTTTAATTACGTGATCCAGGATGGTTCAGTGGACGCAGAGCGCAGCAACGTGACGGACCTGGTATCATCTTGCGACCCCTCCGGGAAGCGAACCATTTTCGTGCTCACCAAAGTCGACCTCGCCGAGGAGAACCTCGCCAACCCTAACAGAGTAAGTCACTGTCTCTCTGGCTAACTGAGAAGAATATTTCCTATGATAGGAATAGGATCTTTTCAATACGACACCTCCCTCCCCCCCCCCATTTACTTTCAGACTTCCGGTTATGAGTTTGAAGTTTATAACTTAAAATTAATCCCATCAAAAACATAAATGTGAAAATTGGAGCCAAATTCAATACTAAGAATAGCCGGGGTTGTCAACTTCGCGACAAAAGAATTGAGATCTAAATGGGTGGGAATACATGGGTCAAGATTTGACTTGGCTAGTTTTAGTCTTGGCAAGTATTCGTAAAATATAACTATAACTATAATAATTATTGATGTACGAGGCGTCTACATATAGGCTGCTATTATGCCATCATTCAGCTCGTAAGCTTATTTGTCATCTTATAACATCATGTAAATTTTCTATTTTCCTAAGACTGTTTTTAGAGATTAATTCTGGATTTGGACACTTTAATCTGCAAAACTGATTTAAAAAAATCACACAGAAAACCGGTGTCAAACAACGCTTACGTTGTGTTTCGTTCGAGTGAGTGAGGTTACCGGAGGCCCAATCCCCATTTAAAAGGCGGGCAACGCACTTGTGACTCCTATAGTGTTGCGGGTGTCCATGGGCGGCGGTCATCGCTTACCATCAGGCGATCCGTCTGCTCGCATGTCCGTCTATTCCATAAAAAAAAAATATTACCGCTCTAGATTCGGCGCATCCTCGAAGGCAAGTTGTTCCCGATGAAAGCGCTGGGTTACTACGCCGTGGTGACGGGCCGCTCGCGCAAGGACGACTCCATACAGAACATCCGCGAGTACGAGGAGAGGTTCTTCAGATCTTCCAAACTCTTCAAGTGAGTCGATTTTCTCCAGTATGTTCATTTTATCCATTTAGTTGTCTTTGATGACTATATATATGTACCATTGTATATTTTAATATTCTTCTCGTCTTATTTCAAGTTTTAAGTCACAATGAGACCAATTTTATTTAGAACTAGCTGTTACTCGCAGTTTCATTCACGTCCAAAAAAGTTTGACATACTATAAGTCCAATTCTAGGCGGCGTATCAAGATGAAACATGCATGCATGCATTGCACATTGGTGGAAACTGCATTCAATTCCATGCTGTAGTTTTTGCGTGATGCGCGTACAAACATGCAGCTTGTAACTACTTTGCTCTTCTTAGAAATGACGTTGACATTTATTTTATAGTAATAAAGTTGAAATTGTAAATTATTTTTAGGGTCTAACTACTTTTTGTTAATTGTCTTTGTTATGTGAGACGATTGTTTCCTGCGCCCAGTATTTATCTTGAAGTACCTAGGTACTGTAATACTTTTGTAAAATTTGCATCAAAAAATCGCAACTGGCAACACACCAGAGCGAAAGGGGTTATAAGAGATCGGAATAAGTAGAGTATATTTACCTAAAATTCGAGGAAATAATATAGAGTTGATAATACCACCTCTAAAATCCTGCAATCATAAACATGACAATCAAATCCTGGGAATTAAGAAATTGCAAATTACTTATTGCACTTTGAATACATTTGAACTAAATTATTACAATATATTGAATATACAATTATATTGAAGAATCACAGAAATGTTATAATTCCGGATTTTTATTTGCCTTGTATATGATTCCGATATTTTAGAGGAGGTATTATCAACTCTATGTTACTTACTTCCTCGGACTTTAGGTAAATATACTTTACTTATTGGAGTTTAGGCGGGAAAATGTAAAGTGAACTTTGTCGGTTTTATATTATTTTCCAAAACTTGTTTCCCCGAATTTTAATGTGTAATAATTATAGTGGATAGTTAACCATTAAGTGTTCGTGAACGTGTGCGAGTGTAGACAAATGATATAAAATTGAAAATGTTCACTCCTTAACTCCATCGCAGTAGTGAACTCCGTAGTGAAGTTTCCACTGTTTTACTGCGGATAAAGTGATGTGTTTTAAACTACAAAAAAAGACACGACTTAAAGGTCTAAGTTTAAAATTCCTTAAATAAAAATAAACTGTAGTTATTCGGAACTCTGGTTATGATATATTGTGATGAGTTTGATGTGAGCCGGTGACCCGTCAGGGACGGGCTGGTGACGCCGTCGCAGGTGACGACGCGCAACCTGTCGCTGGCCGTGGCCGACTGCTTCTGGCGCATGGTGCGCGCCTCCGTGGAGCAGCAGGCCGACGCCTTCAAGGCCATGCGCTTCAACCTCGAGACCGAGTGGAAGAACACCTTCCCCAGGTACCTACTCATACCATCACGCCTGTATTCCCCGAACAGTTAGGCAGAGGCGTATGTTTTAAGTCCCATGTAATAGAGGGCGAGCCTATTGCCGTTAACCGCAAATCCAGACTCCGAACTGCTACTGAAAATTTCTTAAAAAAAAACTCAATAACACTTTGCTCGACACTTTGCTGCCACGTCGTAGCAGTCGAAAAAGTCGAAAAGCCAAGACTTTCTTCTTTCGCATTTATAATATTAATACGAATTGAAAATTAGTCTTGACAGGCTAAAATGACCATTTTTGGTGAATCACAATATAATTCACTCACACACAACTACACAACGTGCAATCTACAAAAAGCCTACCAAGTATAGGCTTTTTGTAGATTTAGAAGTCAGTTTAATACTAGACATTATAGCACGTTGTGAAGTCAAGGTTACATTTTATTTTAGCCATTTTAAATTAGCAGAATTGTCTAATATATTCCGTGTATCAGACAGCGCGAGCTGGACCGCGACGAGCTGTTCGAGCGTGCTCGCGCCGAGCTGCTGGACCAGTCGGCCGAGCTGTCGGCCGTGGCGGCGGCGGCCTGGGAGCTGCGCCTCACGGAGGCGCTGTGGGCGGCGGCGGCCGAGCGTATCTTCGCCAACATCTACCTGCCCGCCGCCGCCAGCGCACAGACCGACGTCGGTGAGTCCTCTCACTCTAAATCATGCAGTTTGAGTGCTCATTATATCGAGCTCCAAGTCTCCTTTGAGTATTTTTTGCTATCCCCTATAGTTTCGGATTTGACCATCCACGCCCAGTTCAAAAATTCACACTGTACAATAACGCCACCTGTTTAAAATGGAAATCAACTTTTTATACAACTGAAATTGGTCTAGCGAAATAAAATCCGAGCCATCTCGCAATACCAATTTCAGCTGTATCTCAAGAGCAAGTAAGATTGATTTTCAATTAATTATCGAATCAGTTACTTAGTTATTCCACTGGTTTGCAAGACTCAGATTTAGAGTCCGAATCATTAACTTACGCTTCCATACAAATGAAAGAAAGAAAAAGAAAATCTCTTTATTACGAAAATGACACTAAATAAAAACGTCAAATTTTAAAAATCACCATAAGTTTACGCTCTAAATCTCAGCCTAACTCTACAATTGGACACAGGGCATTGACCTCAAGTCAAAAAAAAAACCATAATCTTAACTAATCCCAGCTAATACTTATGCTTGGCTTCCCATCCTGCATGTAGCGGTAGTGCCAGTGCCTCGCCAAGTGAAGGTCACGACACCAGACGGCACCTCCTCATCCACTATATGGCTGGACCCTTACGACTTTGACTCTAGTGAGATCCTCACTTGTTTACTATGGTAGTGCTTTGTAAAGAAATAGTTTTACCTATTAGTTATCATGGGTGGTTGGTGTAGGTAGTGCCATTTAGGATGAATGACCTCAAATGTATATGTTAACCTGGACATACCCCGGGATCCCGCGATTATAAAATTGTCGAGTTTAGTCAAGCCAACTGAAAATCAGCACTGGGCATTTGATACCCAGCACATGTTGAGTTGGTAACCCGTTCAGTCGGGACGGGACGGGACGGTACGGACATGTTGACAACTTTCTTTCTTTTGTAATTTTATTTAGTTATTTGTTTTTCCCGTGCTACATGTACCTAAATCATTTTAAATGTTTATTGATATTTGTAAATTATATGTTGGTAATATTTGATTGAATCTGAATCTTTAAAATCCCGGGATTTTGTGTATGAGAAGGTATATCCACGTTATGCCACGATCGACGAATCCCGCGAAATGCCTCTACCTACCATCGATCACAGAGTGCCTGGTGAGTTATGTATGAACATCTATTACAATATTTTCAAGTATTTTTTTGTCAATTCAAGTTGATATTTAGGTGTTTATATATTTACAAGTATTATCAATTGGTATGGTATGGTATTTAAATCTATCAAATTTCCCTAATGGATAATAGACTCTATTATTTGGAGGTTAAATTGAAAATCTATTGAAGAAATTTGTCAGTTTTAGATACCATAATGTTCTGTTGACTGTACATTAAAATGTAATATTTCTCTTATTGTTTACCTATATTAAGATCTTTATAATTTTACATATTATCTATAAATCGATTGTAAAGCACTTTTAGTTAACTAATAATGTGATGCTTAAACTTAAATCATGAATGTGAAAAGGTAACCCAAATTTACTGCATACAGAAAGACGAGCGGTTGTATGGCTTCTGGCAATTGTTTAATTATACGAGCTTATTGTGGGGATAAAGTGGTTATTGAGGATGTCATGATAAGACTCAGGGTTGGATGGCTACACGTGTCTAACATCAATCAATCAATCAAATCAGCTTATTACCGTCCACTGCTGAACGTATGCCTCCCCCAAGCGTCAAACATATGCTTCTAATATTATAAATTTGAATGTGTGTGAGGATGTATGGATGTTTGTTCCTCAATCAGGTTAGAATGGCTGAATAGACGTCTTGGAATCATGAGTGAATCGGTATCTTCTAGGCAAGTGCGCTCTATCGTAGATCGCAGTGTCGCTTAACATCAGGTGATCTGGCGGTTAAACGTAATCTTATCACGATAAAAAAAATACGTATGTTCCATTTGGACTATTATTATTACTATTACTAATTTTATTTTGAATTTAATTGAACATTGATATAATTTAAAAATACAATTCTAATTAATTCAAAAAATGACTCATTAGTCTAGTGGCTTCAAGCGCGACTGCTGCGAAAAAATACTATATGTCAGATATAAGAATGTGTAAATATTTAATGTCAAAGTTGGATCAAAGTCGATAATTACAAGAAGGTTCTTAGTATTTGAGAACTTTTTTTTGAAAGCTTACTAGCCATGTCGGTCGCACATTACTAGTATTCTTGTTAACCCCTCGTGCTAAGCTAAATGCTTGTGTTACGAGTGGGTTCACGTCGGTAATTCAATGGGTGGGATTCGAACCGGTAACCAAATGATCGCAAGTCTGACGCTCTAGCCATTAGGCTATCGGCACTATCAACTCGATGTCATAAGAAAACAAATGAACTATATATATATCTGCAGACAAGTTCAACACGGCCGTGGATATAAAGCTCCGGGAGTGGGCGGAGTCGGAGCTGCCGACGGCTTCCATCCGTGCGGGGCGCGAGGCGCTGCGCGAAGAGTTCTCGGAGCTGATGCGGCGCGCGCGGGACTCCGACGCCGTGTACGAGCCCGTCAAGCGCGACGCCGTCGACGAGGCGCTGCGCAGGCATCAGTGGGAGGACCGCGCACAGGACGTCAGTCACCATTTTATTAAATAGGGGGGCAAAGGAGCAGACGGGCCGCCTGATGGTAAGCGGTTACCGCCACCCATGGACACCCGCAACACCAGAGGAGTCACGAGTGCGTTGCCCGCCTTTTAAAAGGGGATTGGGCCTCCGGTAACCTCACTCACTCGACAGAACACAGCATAGGCGTTGTTTGACGTCGATTTTGTGTGAGGTCGTGGTATCACTTCGGTCGAGAAAGCCCATTGGTGCCGATTCATGAAAATTTTTAGAATTAAGCCGGCAAACGAGCTGACGAGCCACATGGTCGTAAATAGTCATCGTCGCCCATGGACACCTGCAACATCAGATAAGTTGCTGATGCGTTGCAGAACCTTAAAAGCCCTTACGGACTGCAGACTGCCAGAGCCGCAGCAACTGAGCGGAACTAGCTCTTACGTGCAAAAGTCGAAACACACACCGCAGTGCTTTACGACAGACTCCGACGTAAGGGTGGTCGCCAGCCAGTCAGACTACAAGAGATCCTACCACCGAGCAAGTCAGATATTTTCACGTTTCTTACGGGATGCCTATCTGACGTGCAGTGAGGAACAGTATTCTAAGCCGTCTAACAGAATAAACTTAACACCTGAAAGTTTGTTCAGAATCAACTCCTGAATCGATTACACTGGTTTTTAATATGCATAGGCGTTTTAATATGGTGGGGCAAGGTGGGCCACTTGCCCCACCCTGCTCTCTGACCCGAAGCTAAAAATTTTATGAATATATTCATTTGGATACTTTAAAAATTACCACGCACAACAATGCAGTATCGATGAATCGAACGCGCATGGATAGAGATTGATTCGAGTGATTGGCGATTTCCGAACGAATTTACCCGCCCGCGCAAAATTTTAGCTAGAATTAGATAGGGACCTAAAACGTACCGGCGAACTGTGGATGTAAATTAGTAACCCTCTGCCTAAGCCTTCGAGGAATACAAGCTATGTTATGTTTCATAAGTGCAAGGTAATTGTTTGCAGGTGCTTCGAGTGCTGCAGCTGAACGCGCTGCAGGACCGCTGCGTATCGTCGCGGCAGGACTGGGATGCCGCCGTCACCCTTATGGACTCCGCCGTCCGGGAACGCCTTGACCTCGTCAACAACGAACTCAAAGAACTCACTGGTAACTAACTTGTATTTGACATCGAGCATATCATCTCCAGCAGAAGGTATTTTAAGGAAACCTGCATGCTTGAGTGATTTCCTTGTGGCATGTGAAGCCTGCCGACCCGCATAAGGCCAACCTAATCCTTCACATTCTGAGAGGAGATCCTTGCCCAGCAGTGGGATACTTAAAAAAAAAAACGTTGCCCCCCACTAGTATTTTCTCCAATATCGTGGGTGCGTTTACAAACACAAATTCTCACATACACAAACGCCCAGACCCGGTACAACTACCTGAAGATCATACAAATATTTGCTCCGTGTGGGGATCGAACCCACAACACGTTGCGCAGAAGCCGATCGCTCAGCCGCCACGCCAAACGTGTCGTACCTGTAGACTGATGTTGAATACCATTATCTGTTAACATACATACACGCCCTTCTCCCACAGGGGTAGTCAGACACTACAAACCGCCACTCGCTACGAATCTTGCATACTTTTGAATCTAGCACATTCACACATTTTTATTATGCGATTTTCCAATTTAGACATGACCTTTCTCATCATCATGTTGCTGCCCTTGTCCCAATTTATTTGTGGCCGGCGCAGCATGTCTTTTTCTTCCATTCATCCCTATCAGCCATTACCTCATTATTCACTTCCTTTTCATCATATCAGCCTTAACATAATCCACCCATCTTTTCTTTGGTCTCCTCTCTACCCTTCCGTTCCTCCAAATTCATATTCACCACTCTTTTAGTCACATGCAATTATCCCTCCTCTACACATGCCCATACCAAGACAAACGATTCCCTTTCAACTTTTCTGTCACTAGCTCCACTTTCAGGCTTTCAATAATATACTCGTTCCTTATTTTGTCCATTCTAGTCACTCACCTCCACCTTAACATTCTCATATCTAATGCATGCAGTCTTCTTTCATTCATCTTCTTAACAGCCCAGCACTCTGATCCATACAATACGACAGGTCTTATAATGGATTTATAGATTTTGCCCTTCAGCTTGAGAGACATCCGTCTGTACCAAGTTGTTCCTGTGACCTGTCGCCATTTCATCCAACCTGAGTTGAGACAAGACATGACCTTTCTCATACATTCCCATCATTCTTAGGTCCCGGTATAAAAGAGCGCTGGCTGTACTGGCAGTCGACGTCGGAGGAGCAGAGCCGCCGGGCCGAGGTCCGCGCGGAGCTGGAGCGGCTGGGCGTGGCGCGGCCGGCGCTGGCCTACGACGAGGTCGTGGCCGTGCGGGACAACCTGCGCCGCAAGGGCATCGAAGTCGACAACGACTACATCCGGGAGACATGGAAGCCTGTTTACTTGAGGTTCGTCACATCTACACCGTGACATTTAAGACGTTTTAGAGCCGAAAGGACGGTATTATACTCATTATTATGAGTACATTTTACTATGGAACCAACCCTGAAATCACTAAAAAAAACAGCTGTTCCATACAGTACGCGCGGCATAAGTTGGCCGGAGTGAAGATCGCCGTTTTAATGCGCAGTGGATTGTTTACGTTAAAAATTGTGTACTGCGCAACCAAAAACTGACAAACAGCTAACTTCAGTCCGGCCAAGTTATGTCGCGCGTACTGTACGTTTTGTCCATTAACTATCGATAGTTCACGTAGCAGCACGTGCAGCAAGAATACTAATGGAAAATTACACAATGTTTCCATCCACTTATGACGTCAGAAGCAGTCGAGTTTTTTCTCAAAATCTCATGAACAATAGCCGCGCTCGCGACCACTACACCAATGGGTAGTCTTGCAGAAATGTCTATTATATTCCAGGAACTTCCTGATGCGCGCGCAGACGAGGGCGCGAGATTGTCGAAAGAGTTTCTACTTGTACAGCCAACAGAACGGGAACGGGGTAAGGAAAACTGTCCAATTATTTTTTAATCTATCCTTATATTATTAACGTGAAAGTTTGTGGGTATGGATATTTGTTACTTTTTCACGCCAGAACGGCTGAACGGATCTGGATGAAATTTGGCACAGATTAATTATAGTCTGGAATGACACATAAGCTACTTCTTTTGGTATAGTAGGGCAAACGAGCAGACGGATCACCTAATGGTAAGCGATTGTCGCCGCCCATGGACACCCGCAACACCAGAGGAGTCACGAGTGCGTTGCCGGCCTTTTAAAAGGGGATTGAGCCTCCGGTAACCTCACTCACTCGGCGAAACACAACGTAAGCATTGTTTAACGTCGGTTTTCTGTGAGGCCGTGGTATCACTCCGGTCGAGCCGGCCCATTCGTGCCGAAACATGCCTCTCCTACGTATAAAGTTTTGTTTATCCAGGTCGGACCCAATTCTAAAGTCCGCAGACGAAGTCGCGGGCAGAAGCTAGTGTATTATATAATAATGATTATAATATAGCGGTATGTGTATGCAGAAGGAGTGCTGCGAGGTGGTGATGTTCTGGCGCGTGCAGCAGACGCTGCGCACCACGGCCAACGCGCTGCGCCAACAGATCGGCAACCGCGAGGCCGCGCGACTCGACCGCGAACTGCGCGAGGTACTCGACGAGGTAACCACACTACTTGTCACAGATACACCACTCATTCAAATAACATTTTAAACATTCTTATTGTTTGAACGCGACGATAGCTCACTACTGCTGGATAATGAAATAAAACGTGGCCTGTAATAACGAATTATAATAAGTAAAATGTAAATAGGTAACATGTACAATGGTCGACGGTGACGTATTATATAAAGCATTCACTTAACTTTATATAATCCGCGTGCGCGGTTGTGCGTAGACATGGGCAACAGCTGACTGTTTTTGGCAGGCGAATGACCCCGCACCCTTCGCTCCTCGCCATTACAATGTGACGCTGTTCAATTCATCTACTCAACATTATGAGTTGGTGAATTCAAAATAATTGCCTCTAACCGTCCGACACTGTTGAAACTACTATAGACAGTGCATTTATTTTATTTTCAAGATGGCGGCTGACCCTGAACTAAAGAAAAAGCTCCTATCCGGCAGGAGAGTGGAACTAGCAGAAGAACTAAGTAAGTACTGTGTATTTATTTGTATTAAATTTAATAATATTTATTAATGTTTATTTCAACAGTTTCCTATAATTCATTAATTTAGACTGAAACTTAAAGATAATATGGATAGAAACTGATGGTTATAGTGGTTATAGTTTTCAACAGCTTTCCTTGCTGATCGTCCAAAATTAAATAAATTTGGACGATCAGCCTTAAGGGTCCGGCGGAGCTTAAATTGCCCACAAAAACGTAATACCAGAATAAATCATAATCCAAACACAATTTTATCAAATTGTTGTATTATTCGAATTTGGATACTGTTAATCTAGGTTCCTACATTACTATTTCGTCTACTACTACTTCTCTGGAAATAAATTACCGAAAATTCGTTCCGAACTTGGTAAAGTTATCAAGTTTTTTTAGTTACAATTTGACTAAATTGTATTTGAATTATGGTTAATTTTTGAATTACGTTTGTATGAGAAATTCGGTCCGCCTCCGAATGTTTAATGAAAAAATTATTCCAACGCTGTTATAAAATTAAAGGTAAATAAAGAGTGGATATGCTGATTATCCACTATCATATTTAATTTCGCGTATACTAAGCAGTATATCAATCAGTAAAGCGGTTACCTTTTCAGATTGGTATACTCTTATGGCTTAGTACCAGCTCCATAATTGGTCCGAAATTTGATAATTTAATTCGGAGCTTATTAGCAGTTATTATTATTGTCTTTTTATTTATTTATTACTTAGGAAGAGACAGCATAATTAATTTAGGTAGACACAAATCAAACAATAGTAGGCCAATTACATGTCCTCACAGATAGGTATCATCATGAAATAATTTGGCTAGAGCAATTATACAAACCTTTAAAAAGGTCAGGTGCGTAGCACTCGCAACCGGCGTGTATGTATGAGAAGATGTATGAATGTGGAAGAAGCAAAAGAAGTATGCAAAAATCGTAGCAGTAGTGGCAGTCTATAGTTTCTGCCTACCCCTGTGGAGAAAGGCGTGAGCGTATGTATGTATGTATGTCATTATAAAAACATGACAAAGAACTTAACAAAAGTTTATATTGATGTACCTGTAGATACTATAATAGCTATATGTTGTTAATTAGTTGTTATTTTTATTATAGTTCATTAGATGATGTCTTCCTAAAAGTTATAAATAATATAAAAATTTGCTTTCCACAGAGAGAGTGAGACAAGTCCAAGAGAGATTAGAAGAGTTTATAGAGGCGCTTAATAAAGAGAAATAGTAGTTAGTTGTATATTGTAGTTATTATATATGTATGTACTTGTATACATAGCGAGTAACGTCGCCAATGCGCAGTGTGCGCGCGCGCAGAGCATGCGTCACTTGTTCAAATGTAACTTTCTGTCAAAATGATCTAACCTAGGATTTGAAAAAAGCAACGTTAAGTCTGTTATACATAGTTCAATTTCCCATGCAAGTTTTGAAACTTAGGTAACTTGCTTAACTTTTTCATTAAAATCGACTTAATTTTCATACTGTTAAAGTTTATATTTGTATGACTGACAATATTATTTGATCATTTCCAAATTCGATTTAGTATACCCTGTTACATTTTATGAATGCGCTTGAATTATGTATTTCAATTTAAACTTTATGTATAAGTCCTTATAATAAAACTAAGTGTGGATATATATTATCAGGACAACTCTGTCAACCCCTTATACATATTTATGTGATTGTATGTTATATACTATTAACGTCAAATTGCAATCACTTCTAGATATGGATTGGTATACATAACATAATCAACCTATTATACTGTCCCACTGCTGGGCACGGGTCTTCTCTCAGAATGAGAGGGATTAGGCTATAGTCCACCACGCTGGCCTAGTGCGGGTTGGCAGACTTCACACGCCATCGAGAAAATCTCTCAGGCAGGCAGGTTTCCTCACGATGTTTTCCTTCACCGTTTTAAGCGCGTGATAATTTACTATTTAATACGCACATGACTTCGAAAAATCAGAGGTGCCTGCGTGCCTTGGGTTCGAAATCGAGACCTTTGACTTGGCAGTCCAACGGTGATACCACTAAGCTATTACTGCTTATAAGATAGATTGGATTGGTATATCTAATCCCATATTTTATGTGTAGTAGACAAAGAAAAAGAGTCCTTGTTACAATAAAATACAGACTATATTTGATTATACAGCTTCTTCACCATTTTCTTGGTTGGATCATTTTGACGAAGCTAGAAACGTAAATGGTATGTCTATAGTTAATTTCATTCAGCGAATTAAAAATGCCTAGTCGTATAATGTTGATATCTGCTTAGTAATTATAATTATGATATTTATATTATGAACTAAAAATACGATTATGTTTATATCTTTAGCTTCATATATATAACTGTTGTATGAGCTCAGATCTTGTATGTTGGTGAAAAGTGCCTGCAGCTTGCTCGATTTTGTTTTTTGTTGATGGACGTCTGAAGTTATTTTGGGTTTTGCAGTGGTCAATTTTAATATACAGGGTTATTTTCAATGACCGGCCAAATTTTCAGGGGCTGTTCAGAATCGATAATATTTTTGATCTACGAAATAAATAAGTTAAATTTAATTATTTTTTTCACATTATTTGTCTGTCTGCCTCGTTAGTTTTGTGATCCCAAGCGCGACTGCTACGCTAGAGGTCCTAGGTTCGATCCCGAGGTCGAGCAGTGTTATTGGGTTTTTCTGTGAAATTCTCAGTAACAGCTCGGAGTCTGGATTTGTGACCGGTTAATGGCTATAGGCTCGCCCCCTATAACATGGGACCTAAACATACCGGCGAACTGTGGGTGTACATTAAGTACGCCTGTGCCTAACCCTTCGGGGAATAAAGGCGTGATGGTATGTTATTATTTTATTCCTGTCCGCCTCTATATTGCAGAACGCGTGGATATAGTTACTATTATATTATTAAGTTCAATAACCTAGATAGCAATCTTAATATATATAAAACTCAAAGGTGACTGACTGACTGACATAGTGATTTATCAACGCACAGCTCAAACCACTGGAGGGATCGGGCTGAAATTTGGCATGCAGGTAGATGTTATGATGTAGGCATCCGCTAAGAAAGGATTTTGATAAATTCTACCCCCAAGGGAATAAAATAGGGGATGAAAGTTCATATGGAACAAAGTAACTATTCCACGCGGACGAAGCTAGTTAATACATAAGTTTATGAGACCACGCACATGACCACAAATCCGCAATATTTATGAATTCCTAAATGACCAGATTTCTCCTCCAGATTTTTAACCTTGATATACAAACTGTAACAGAATAAGCGCAAGACCTAAAAGTAGTTTGTTCATAATCGATTACAGTGGTTTATAATGTGTTAATTAAAAAAAAATACCCAAAATATTGCCCCTGATCCATTAGTGGGTCGAGGTATGGAAATCTGAAACCCATTTGCACAAATTGTTATTGTGTGCGTGTGCGCATCGATATCGTAGTTGTTGCGAGTACGACTGGTACGGCCACAAGATTTATTCTCAATATTCAATTCGTTTATAGCACTCCACAATGTTAACAGTGTGTTATAAAATAAATATAAAAGTATCAATTGTGGACCCTGTCGGGCACGGCAATGTAGGAGAGGGGAGGAAGCCTTATGTTTTGTCATGTATATATATGTTTTATTATGTTTAGCTGTTAACTAATTTCTTGAAAAAAATATGCGTATATGTCTCAAAATTACTTTCGGGTATCGTTATTATGATTATGACTCAATATTCTAATCGACGTGTTCGAGGTCTTGCGCTTATTAAGTTACACGTTGTATATATTGATATTAAACTGCATCTGGTTAGACTGGAAGCCCCCAATATAGTCAAAGTCAAAATTATTTATTTCAATTAGACCATTAAAAAGGTAATTTTGAAAAGTCAAACTAATTGCAAGAAATCTCTTATATTTGGAAAAGGGTCGGAGGATGATGTTATTGATAAAATCGAGCAATTCTGTAAGTAACTGACAAATGTACAGAGTCAAGCTGCAATAACGGTCTTCAAAAATCGAGGGGAATCTGTAGGCACTTGATTCCTTAATTCACTTGATGGCTCTGGATTTCCTCGATTTTTGACGATCATTATTGAAGCTTAATTTTGAAGATTTGTGAAGAGAGATCTTCTTAGAGTATTCATTCACACTTTGAACGATGGAGGTCGTCTAAACTCACATTTTGTGGGTACTTTTATGTGTAAATAAGCGATGCATTGTAATAACATTCAAGCCACACAAAAAATACTATTTTTAACCGTCTATGAAATACTTAAAGCTAAAAGTGAAGTAAAATTGCTACATTACAACGCACATGGCGATGTAAGTACTTGTAAGGTGGCAATATTACTTTAGACAACCTCGCATCTCCCTATAATGTAGTATTTTTATGATCTTATTTTTTTCAAGCGACCTAGCTGCATGCCTCAGATATATGGCTGTAAGTATGTAATGTATAAAGTCAAATAGTTAATCTATGGTTTTATGGGGTACTTACCATATAGTGAGGTTAATTTGGGATCAATTCAGTAAATTTTCTTTACTGGCTAAAATGCTATGTACGATATATACTTCAAGTTTCGATGTGTAAATAGTAAATAATATAAAAATTATAGTTACATTTTAACCTCACTTTACGGGTAAAAACATTAGACGTAAATCCTTTATCAATTATGTTATGACTTTTGTATATTAATGTTATGTATTGAAATATTACTAATACAATGCTATAGTAATATAAACATTATATTATAACATGTAATCATCTGATTTTTATGAAGTGTTGCTATTAACCCATTTATTTCATTTTATTACATAGCATATGAGATTTTCGGAAATGTTTTTTTATATGAGCTATAAAAATCAAACGTATATTCTGAAGACGGAATCATGAAATTTTCCGTTTATAACCTGAGCTAAATCTGGTATCCACTTTAAAATATAATATTAATTCAGTATCATAAACTTCGTAATATTGTAGTCAATTTTCGATCTCACTTCTATAGATTGTGTTCGTGTTTGACGATGTTATTAACTGAACTATTTGACATTATGAAACTAGATCGGAATTATATTTCGAAAATTTTTCACATACTTTCAATTTAAGTCAGGATTTAACCTTTCGAGGAATAAGTACCAGACACCTTAGAAAAAAAAATACTACCTACTGAAATAGTCTAAAGTTAGCCTTTTCGAACCGCCATGTAGGTACAGTTACTAATAAAAAATATTTTATGAAAAATATGGAGATTACAATAGGACAATAGTCATAAATGCGAAGCCTTTACGACTCGAAACTGTCAACTGTACAACGAGTTTTTATCGAAAAACTTACTCAGTTACGACTTCAGGGCATATTTTGTCGTAATTTCTGTCTTCGCCAATTAAATAGGTTATTGATTATTTTATATGGCCCCAATAATTAACTATAAATAGATCCGAACAACAAAAACTGAATTATAAAGTGGTGTGGGGTTATTAAGGTGGTTGGTAAATGAAGATTGATGCGTTTATATATATATATTACGGTACGGTAATACAGTAATGCGCCTGTGTACAAATCTAATGCGTCAGCACTGTCCCTACAGTGGTACAAAAATTATAAGCATTTTAATTTTATGCTAGGCAGAGAGCGTAACAAGAGATGATGTCGAGTCTTAGATGCGCCATTAAAACTCAATACCTAATAACAAAACAAAACGATTCAAGTAACCCATCAATAACAACATGGAAACAAAAGGCATTAGATTTAAATTATACTATTATACTATATTATATATTATATACTAATTTAAAATATACATAATTATACCTATACTTATTACATATTTATGATTGTCTTACGGCCAGACCCAATATCAAATCAGTCGGTAGATTTTCTTATTAGAAATATGACTGACAAAAGGTCCATAGGAGTAATGTCAAAATCCAATCCCTTGGAAGCAAATCTAACGATAGATTTGTTATTGGAACTGCCCGTAAGGTGTGAAATGCAATGGTTTGCAATGAGACCATCATTGCAAACCATTGCATTTCACACCGAAAATAATATTCTAATGTAAATACAGAGATAATGGTTAACATTTTATGTTTGGTATATAACGACAGATGCTCCTGCGCACGTGTGCATTGGCGATGTGCCAACTGCGTTGTATTATTTTGTTATTAATTTAACTGCTTGATCTAAGTTGTCTTTTAATAAAACGTTGAAGAAAACAACAATTTTTATTTGTGAATATAAGTATTATACTTAAAAACTGATACATACTTAATAAAAATATTTATATTCGCTGGCCCCACTCGTGAAGGATCCCACGCTAAAATATTATATCTCAATATGATTAATAGTCAACTCCGTATTTACAGTGAATAATACTTCGCTTATAAAAGTGGGATCAAATCATATGACTAACTTATAAAAAATCTAGACTAATCCTGAATGATGGTATAGCTCGAAAGTCATACAAATATTATAAATGCGAAAGTAACTCACCTAAACTGTAGAACATATTTTGGGTATTTGGCAAAGAGAATGCATACTTAGGAAGGATAAAGACTAAGTTTACCTCAAAAACAAATATTAAATAGCAATACAAATAATAAATTAATTTTTCGGACGACTGTAGCCGTAGATAACACCTATTAATTAGCGTAAACTATAGGTAGTACGTATAACTCTAAGTACTTTAAGAAAATTATTCAGCATGAACGAAGAACGCCAGTGATTCATCTTTGACCATTATTTCTTCCATCTCCTTCTTTATGGAATTCTCCACGAAGCACAAACGTTTTCTTAACACATAAACTGCCAAGCGGCGCTGGTTACCGACCCCTTCTGCCAATATTCCCTTCAGCATGGATCTTATAAACTGAGATCTTGAGCGTCCGTACATGATATAATTTCCTAAGTATTTAGCTAATGCATCAGTGTACAGTTCTATTATAGAGTCAAAGTATGTACATACAAGTTCAGCTACCTCCTTAGCTATGTACCTTCCGAAGACGAAGCCGACTGCATCTACACCCTCTGACTTCCTTCTCTTCGCGTCCGTGAGAACTTCTGGCATCTGTTTCATGATCTGTCTAACTGCTTTGTAGAACAACATCGTTAAATGTATCTGCACGTATTCCTTGAAATATTTCTCCCTCGGCATAAACTTCTCGATCCAATCTAAGATTTTCCCGATCACCGACAAACATGACGTGTACTTAGTGTCTAAGAATGCAGCGTTATATTTTAAGCTTTGCATGATTTGATCTAGTCTCATCTGGAAATAATTTTCTCTTTTGCAACGCAGAGTATCTAAGCACTCCAGAAACCGATCCCCTATCTTTGTGAATCTTTCTTCTAAATCCTCCTCATTTTTAGACAACATCAAGTATCTGACAAAAATAGCAGGATGCGGTATCGCCAACGCATCCTTGTCAGTATGTTCGAGTACGTGAAGCAGAATGTTCTCAATCGACTTGTCGAATAAAGGAAGAAGTTTTGACAGCTCTAAAATAACACTTTCCGCGTCGCAATTGGAGAATTTATTCATAGTAAAATAGAGATTTGCGCAGTAATCGGCTTTTATGTTGGACGGAATCCAGGCGGTGTTTTCGAGTAGCTCACGGAGCCTTTTGCGTGATGACAGGTCGATACTAGATAGTAGTGGTTTAGCTATATCCCAGACTTTGGGGTCAGCACTCTCATAGTGACGACGGAAATACAACACCGCAGCGCGCAGTGCTGCTGCAGGACGCAGCTTTGCTGCCTTTTCAAATGTTTCTATTAGCAAGCTTCCTTCTATGCGCATACTAAGAGCTAAAGCTACCTTTACGGTCCGTCGTTCGACCGCCAGCGCACGAGTTATATCAGCTCGTCGTACTTCTGGACAGCGAATTGCTCGAGTCGCTACAGCTTTCACGCCAGCCTTGTGCCAACGCCAGTCCACCAAGTTAAATAGGGGTCGGGCGCGGTGTGCACATGCCCTGAGCGCCGCCGCGAGTTTCGTGCGCTCTGTGCCCGCTGCGTCTAACTCATACAATTCCTTTGTTAAATCATTGCCCAAAAGGCTTGCCAGTGTTCGAGCGAGTTTCGCGTCCTGTTTTTGGGACATTTTCTCCTTCAATGCGCTTCGTAATTGTGTTGTGAAATCATCTCCATGGAAGTAAACAACTAGTTTTGAAATGAAAACATCGAAGCGTGATTGACTACCAGCTAGTATGTCAGCGATCCGCTCGAGTTCGAGAGCAGACGGATCGTGCCGGAGCGCATTTAGTAGTGTTGCTTCGTCGCGACGGAACTTCAAGTTGACTGCAAACAGCTCGCGCCGTGCGATCCTTGCATTGTAAAACTCTTCTAGTATCGGACCCGCGAGATCTGGATCACGCAAAGTAAGGCCCATTACTGCTTTTATCGCTGCCGATGCCGACGCGGATCCTTGCTCGACCGGAATGCGATATATTTTTAGAACGTCCAGCAGTTGACCGAGACGCTCAACAGCTACTGCTGGTTCCACATCCATTGCAGATACCTCCAACATATTTTGGAGACGGATAGCAATGCAGGATCGCTCGTCTCTGTTTAGAGGATACTCTAGGAGCGTTGAAAAATTGTTGAGAAAAGCGGAGCAGATAGCTGGTTCACATTGGCCAGCCAAGAGCTGACGAATCACAACAGCGTGCAATCCCTCACGGCAGGCGGCTTCAGGTGTTAAGCCATCGAGCCCCAGTCCGTGGCTGAAGTCCAGCAGATGCTGCCAGTCGTCTGCAGGCAGACGCCAGACGTTAGCGCGCTTGACGAGGCTACGCAGTACGGCGGCGCGCGTGTGTGCTGGCTCGTTGCTATGCCTCGCTGCGAGACGTAATAGAGCTGCCACCGCATCACTGCGCCCACCGCTCTTGCTCACCAAAACAAGGAACATATCGCGCCTCCTGTCCGCAGAACCCGTAGCTCCCAATCTCTGGCTCAATTCGTATAACGCGCGCTCAAAACTAATAAAGCGGAATTCATCGAACAACCGATCCAAATCCGATTTCATTCTTAAACTATTGGCTTTTAGGAAGCACGCGCCGAGTTTACTGCCTGCAAAATATTTTTTCTTCTTCCGCCTTGCCCGAAACATATCATTCATGTAGAATGATGGAAAATCATGATCATCGAATACATGCGGATCGGAGTCAGGTTCTATAGGAGAAGTGGGTATCTTGTAAGGCCATTCATCCACACGTTCGCCAACATTTTTTTCGACGAACACTCGTTTCTTGAATACCGCTCTCATATCGGGGCTGAGTCGCTTGATCAGCGGCTCCACTACTTTGTATTCGAACCAATGCCGTAAGTAGTTCGCCCGCGCCAATTTCATCACTGCTTCCTGACACTCCTCAACACTAAGTCGATCAGCCAAGGTGGGGATGTGAAGCAAATACGCCACATAAAGCTCTAATTTATTTGTGAATCTAGATTTGTGACAGCTTATGATGTAGTCTGTCGCCGATGGACTGAATCTGCTGAAGCCGTTGACATTGAAATACTTTTCCGTTATATCTAGAAACACGTCTGCGTCAGACTTCAGCACGCATTTCACACTGTTGTAGTAGGTTTTCTCTTGTTTAAGATACTGCATTCTGATACCTTCATCAGTTGCCAGCGAATCAAAATATATTTTTGCGACTCTAGGGCATTTCTCGCTCAATACTTTCAAATAATGAGTTGATAATTTCGTTAATATCTTGGGAACCTCGTCCAGTATGAAGGACTGGCTACAGTGTCTTAAAAACTTTATAGCGAACTGGAATTTGCCATCTTTATAGTACTGGTAGAACTCCTGGCACGTTGCTGGGTCTCGCAGATTGATGTAAAGCCAGTGTTTCATTTTGCTAACCGCTGGCGTGATCATTTCTGGGAAGAGACTATCTTCTAAATATTTGGGGTTGATGATGTCACGGTGGTCTAAAAGCCATGTAGATTTTAGAGCTCTGCTCACGTATAACATGTCATCATCTTTTAAATTACGTATAATGTATTCTACATGTTTGAGTTTTGTGGCGAGGTCTATCTTGAAGAGTCGGTCGACTGAAGACTGTTCGGGCAAAGCTTCAATATCTTGGAACGAGACCCCGCTGTCTTTAGCCTCACGCACTAGAGAGTTGAGGTATCGGTGGCGCTGACCCAAGTTGTCTCCCAACAATGCTACTGGAGTGAACGACGCCATCTATAAATATGTAAAAAACAACTAATAGAACAAGGGAATGGTGGGTTCTAATCGATAAAGAGACTATGATGAGTGGTGACGAGAGGGAGTGAGTTCTTCGTATGTTCAGTGCATCTTCGAATGTCATGTCGATCACGGATGACTCATGAATAATATCGCACTTGGTCGAGGCTTTTACGCTACATATTGAGAATTTTGTTATCTGGCATTCATTAATAGTTATGAGGATAAAAGCGTTAATATTATCTTAAGATATGGAATGTCCAAGGTAAATCCCTAGTCCCTGGGTAAGTAGTAATAATATTATGTTTAAAACCAGCTTACCTACTTTTTTAATTCACAATATTTAGAGCACGGTTAATAAAATGATATGAATGTCCCAAGTAGTAAAGTATAAATATGTATAAAAACCTAAAATGATATAGCCATTATTTGTTGTAGTCATAAAATCATAACATGACTCATACGTAAGCAAGGCGGAATAAAAACTGAGATAAAAATAACTTTTAAGAAAGTTTCGGAATCAGTGCCTTTGATTTGATCGGATCTTTTGATTTCGCCACCATCTTCCGAAACTGTTTCGCACTTTACATTATTTTTTATGTTTTTGAAGGTGTTTTTACTTTTTCTTAAAAGTTATTTTATTTCCACATTTTTAGTAGCAAGTAAAATTTTACGTATATGTACCTAGGCGATGTTATCAACAACCGACTTCAAAAAGGAGGAAGTTCTCAATTTGGCTACCTGTATATTTTGTTATCACTCGGTCGTTACGTGTGATTGTTATTGTGTTCTAAATTTTGTCCAAATTTTTATGGAACCACCTCTGAAGTATGACCAAAACTAGAATCGTCAAACTCGGTTCATTATTGCCGGAATAATCGCGTAACAAACATAAAAAAGAAAAATCACCGTCGAATTGAGAACCTCCTCCTTTTTAAGACGGTTAAAAATAACATGACACGACTACAGTCCATGGTACGAAATCTGCTATTTTACAGTAGGTATTTTATTCGTCATTCAATGACATAAATGTTGATTTTTGACAGTTTTGTCTAGGAAATCTGTCAGTTCTTATGACATTTAGTGCAGTTTGACGACTATTCTGATAGATAGATAATCTGATAGATTCTGATAGCAAACAGCGCGTAGACAGGAGAAGGTGTTATTTCACTTGCTACAGTAGTTAGATACCTCTCACTATAGTATTTAGTAGGTAGGCTATTATGTTCCTTGTACAGGGAGGCTTGCTGAAATGGCTTTCGATGAATATTGTTTGTGATTAATGAATATTACCAATGTAAGCTAACCTCTCGTTGTACCAAATGTCAATAAACAATGCGAGGTCACCCTTTACTGGCAAATTACATACTAATATTCTGGATTTTGACCTAGGAATCAACATTAAATAAAAATCTATTTTCAGATATCGAATCGATGGAAAGAAAATAATCGGTAGGTTAGCTAACTATACTTACCAAGTATTTTTTTATGGCAACAAATTGCTACGGCGCGTCAAGTTATGGAGATCACACTCACCTCTGTAGTAGGTTTGCCTAACACCTTATTTCACTCATATTATTTTATATTTCACTGACATTGATTACACCTGAGGTGTAAAATAATACAAAGGTTTATTTATCTCGATGATTCATTCAATGACATCAAATTCAAGGTAGATAATTATCACAGACTACTTATAGTCATAAAGATATGACCCCAGTCTACTTAGGATATGATACTAGCTAGTATGAGATAGACAGATGTCAGAGTGACATTTCTAGGATTGGGGTTTTGTTGGAAAAAACTAATAACGTGACTGAAAATAAATCGATCAGCGTTTAAAACATTTACCTATCTTGTACAAAACAAAGTCGGGTTTGTTACATTAAAACCTTAGACTAAAACACATGTAACTCGATAACGGGTGGAGCGATTTTTATGATCTTTGGTTTGTTGAATTTGTCTCCTCCCCGAATGGTAGAATAGCGATTACAACATTGAAAAAATGCACGAAAAAGAACATTATGTAAATGTAAAATAAAAATATTTTTCTCATACATTTTGTATCGAGAACGGATTGACAGATTTGACAGAAATAAAACACCGACACAAATGAACATTGCGTTGTTTTCTGTAAGGTTTGCTTTTTCGGTAAGGCCAGTAGATGGCGTTCTGTGCATTGTCCGAACTGCTGCATGCTGGTGTGATTTAGTTTTTTTGGGTATACTAGCTTTTGCCAGCGACTTCGTCCGCGTGGAATAGTTACTTTGTTCCCTAGTTCTTCGCCCGCGGTATCACCTGCGTTTCCCCGTTCCTAGGGGTTGTAGCGTGATGTTTTTTAGCTTGAAACCTTTCTCATGAATCACTCATTTTCCCAACATTTCCCTTCACTGCTCTGCTCCTATTGATCCTAGCGTGATGAAAAGTATACTATAACCTGCACAGGAGTATGAAGAACAATTGTACCAAGTTTCGTTAAAATCCGTCGAGTGGTTTTTGTTTCTATAACGAACATACAGACAGACAGACAAAAATTTTACTGATTGCATTTTTGGCGTCAGTATCGATCACTAATCACCCGCTGATAGTTATTTTGGAAATATATTTCATGTACAGAATTGACCTTTCTACAGATTTATTATAAGTATATAGATATAGATTTAAATGGGCCCCTGGATGGTTTAAAGTCACAATTTGAGCCAGTAGGTGGCACCGCAATCGGGTTCTACGATACAATTTACACAAGTCAAGACATGGGAAAGGGAGTGAATGATTGAGGTGACGGCTGATGGGGATGAATGGAAGAAAAGGACATGCTGCGCCGACCACAAATCAATTGGGACAAGGGCAGGAAGATGATGATATAGGGTAAGATAACGTTTGCCGGGCCCCCTAGTTTTAAATAAATTTGGTTTCATCTTGAAAACATAAAATAAAACGAGAAGAATATTATAACATACAATAGTAGTTATACTATTGTAGTTTTTGTGGTGCGTAATATCATTGTGCGTAAGCAAACCTTATTCTGCCATGCCGCAACCCACGTTTAGTTGTTTTGTTGAATGACTTATGAAGTTCAAGTTCAAATGTTTTTATTTCAAGTAAGCTTTTACAAGCGTTTATGAAACGTTATGATTCTAGTTGCACGGTTCCAAAAAGTTGATCCTATGGAGAAGAATTAAAAACTAAAACCAGACTACGAAAACATTCAACTAAAAGGTATAAAACAAGAAAAGTTTTCTATGTCCACGAACAGTGGTATCCAGTTTATAGCAGTAGTCGGATGCCACCATAATTATACTTAAGTTTGCACCTACAGATCATAATAGCGGCATGCGACCACGGTTTTAGTTTTGAAGCTTACGTTTTTATTTTTAATCTTAATAAAAACCATGAATCACTTTTTGATCTGGAAATAAAAACCATGAAATGAAAGCATTTTGACCCACTCTAAGATTTTCTCCTCTATCGTAGGTACCCACCATTTGTTCTATGCGGGGATCGAACCCTACTTGTCGTCTTTTACAAACTAGTTATTTTTAATTAAATAATTCAGCGTGAACGAAGAATTGTAATGTTTCATCGTTTACCATAACTTCTTTAATCTCCTTCCTTATAGAGTCTTCCATGAGGTATCGAAGTTTACTAAACACATAAACTGCCAAGCGGCGCTGGTTACCGACCCCTTCTGCCAACATTCCCTTCAGCATGGACCCTATAAACTGAGATCTTGAGCGTCCGTACATGATATATTCCCCTAAGTATTCAGCTAATGCGTCAATGTACAGTTCTACTATGGAGTCGAAGTATGTACACACAAGTTCAGCTACCTCCTTAGCTATGTACCTTCCGAAGACGAAGCCGACTGCATCAACACCCTCTGACTTCCTTCTCTTCGCGTCCGCGAGAACTTCTGGCATCTGTTTCATGATCTGTCTAACAGCTTTGTAGAACAACATCGTTAAATGTATCTGCACGTATTCCTTGAAATATTTCTCCCTCGGCATAAACTTCTCGATCCAAGCTAAGATTTTCCCGATTACCGACAAACACGATGTATACTTAGTGTCTAAGAATGCGGCGTTATACTTTAAACTCTTCATGGTTTGATCCAGTCTCTCTTGGAAATAACAGTCATTTTCGCAACGCAGAGTATCCAAGCGCTCTAGAAAGCGTTCCCATATCTTCGTAAATTTTTCTTCAAAATCCTCGACATGTTTAGATAACATCAAGTATCTGACAAAAATAGCAGGATGCGGTATCGCCGGCACATCCTTGTTAGTATGTTCGAGTACGTGAAGCAGAATGTTTTCAATCGACTTGTCGCATAAGGGAAGAAATTTTGACAGATCTAAAATCACACGTTCCGCTTTAGAATTGGAGAATTTATTGATAACAAAGTACAGAGAGGCGCAGTAATCGGCTCTGATAATGGAAGGAATCCAAGCGGTATTTTCGAGTAGTCCACGAAGCCTCTTGCGTGATGTTAGATCGATACTCGATAGTAGTGGTTTAGCTATATCCCAGACTTTGAGGTCAGCACTGTCATAGTGACGACGGAAATACAACACCGCAGCGCGCAGTGCTGCTGCAGGACGCAGCTTGGCTGCTGTTTTAAATGTTTCTATTAGTAAGCCCCCTTCGAAGCGCATACTAAGAGCTAAAGCGACCCTAACGGTCCGTCGTTCGGCTGCCAATGCACGAGTTATGTCAGATCGTTGTGTTTCAGGACAGCGAACTGTTCTATTCGCTACAGCTTTCACGCCAGCCTTGTGCCAACTCCAATCCTTTAAATGAAACAGAGGGCGGGCGCGATGTGCACATGCCCTGAGTGCCGCCGCGAGTTTCGTGCGCTCTGTGCCTGCTGCGTCTAACTCAAGCAACTCCTTTGTCAAATCATTGCCCAAAAGGCTTGCCAGTGGTCGAGCGAGGTTCGCGCTCTGTGTTTGGGGGATCTTCTCCTTCAATGCGCTTTGTAGTTGTGTTGTGAAATCATCTGCTTGGAAGTAAACAACTAGTTTTGAAATGAAAACATCGAAGCGTGATTGACTACCAGCTAGTATGTCAGCGATCCGCTCGAGTTCGAGAGCAGACGGATCGTGCCGGAGCGCATTTAGTAGTGTTGCTTCGTCGCGACGGAACTTCAAGTTGACTGCAAACAGCTCGCGCCGTGCGATCCTTGCATTGTAAAACTCTTCTAGTAGCGGACGCGCGAGGTCTGGGTCATGCGAAACTAGGGCCATTACGGCTTTTATTGCTGGTGATGCCGATGCGGACCCTGGCTCGACCCGAATGTGATATATTTTTAGAACGTCCAGCAGTTGACCGAGACGCTGAACAGCTACTGCTGGTTCCACGTCCATTGCAGATACCTCCAACATATTCTGGAGACGGATAGCAATGCAGGATCGCTCGTCTCTGTTTAGAGAATACTCTAGTAGCGTTGAAAAATTGTTGAGAAAAGCGGTGCAGATAGCTGGTTCACACTGGCCAGCCAAGAGCTGACGAATCACAACAGCGTGCAATCCCTCACGGCAGGCGGCTTCAGGTGTTGAGCTATCGAGCCCCAGTCCGTGGCTGAAGTCCAGTAGATGCTGCCAGTCATCTGCAGGCAGACGCCAGATGTTAGCGCGCTTGACGAGGCTGCGAAGTACGGCGGCGCGCGTGTGCGCTGGCTCGTTGCTGTGCCTCGCTGCGAGACGTAACAGAGCTGCCACCGCATCACTGCGCCCACCGCTCTTGCTGACCAAAACAAGGAACATATCGCGCCTCCTGTCCGCAGAACCCGTAGTCCCCAATCTCTGGCTCAATTCGTATAACGCGCGCTCAAAACCAATAAAGCGGAATTCATCGAACAACCGATCTAAGTCTGATTTCATCCGTATATTTCTTTCGGCTTTTAGCGTACCGTATTTGCAATACTTTCTCTTCTTCAGCATTGCATAAAAGTTACAATTCTCGTAGAGTGATGGGAAATCATGATCGTCAAAAACATTCGGACTGGAGTCGGGTTCTATAGGAGGAGTGGGTATCTTGTATGGCCATTCATGCACATGCTCGCCAACATTTTTTTCAACGAACACTCGTTTCTTGAATGCCGCTCTCATATCGGGGTTGAGTCGCTTGATCAGCGGCTCCACTACTTTGTATTCGAACCAATGCCGTAAGTAGTTCGCCCGCGCCAATTTCATCACTGCTTCCTGACACTCCTCAACACTAAGTCGATCAGCCAAGGTCGGTATGTGCAGTAAATACGCGACGTATAGCTCTAATTTATTTGTGTATCTAGATTTGTGACAGCGTATGATGTAGTCCGTCGCCGATGGACTGAATCTACTGAAACTGTCGACATTGAAATACTTTTCCGTTATGTCTAGAAACACGTCTGCGTCAGACTTCAGCACGCATTTCACACTGTTGTAGTAAGACTTTTCTTGTTTAAGATACTGCGTTCTAACATCTTCATCAGTTGCCAGCGAATCAAAATATATTTTTGCGACTCTAGGACATTTCTCGCTCAATACTTTCAAATAATAAGCTGATAACTTTTTCAATATATTGGGAACCTCGTCCAATATGAAGGCCTGGCTACAATGAATTAAAAATTTTATAGCGAACTTGAATGTGCCATCTTTATAGTACTGGTAGAACTCCTGGCACGTTGCTGGATCTCGCAGATTGATGTAAAGCCAGTGTTTCATTTTGCTCACCGCTGGTGTGATCATTTCTGGGAAGAGACCGTCTTCTAAATATTTGGGGTTGATGATGTCACGGTCGTCTAAGAGCCATGTAGATTTTAGAGCTCTGCTCACGTATAACATGTCATCATCTTTTAAGTTACGTATAATGTATTCTACAAGTTTGAGTTTTGTGGCGAGATCTATCTTGAAGAGTCGGTCGACTGGAGACTGTTCGGGCAAAGCTTCAATATCTTGGAACGAGATCCCGCTGTCTTTAGCCTCACGCACTAGAGAGTTGAGGTATCGGTGGCGCTGACCCAGGTTTTCTCCCAACAATGTTATTGGTGCGAATGACGCCATCTATAAATAAGACAATAGGGAATATGCATAAGATTCAAATTTGAGCAAAATATTTTTATTTGTAATCTTTATTGCTATAGATGATGCAACAGTGATGGCGAACCAATGGCACGCGTGCCATCGTTGGGACGCGACAAAGTATTTTGGGCACGGGTCTTAGTTAGGAATTTAGGCAAGTCATCGAATCTCGTTTGTTAGTATCAAGTTAATAGACAGAGAAAAGAGATTTTGCGACTGAGATAGGTACCTTTTTTTTGAGATACCTACCATATGAAGTAAAATTTTAGTTTAGTTCTACGACTGTCATTAATCTGAGGTTCTACTGAGGGTTCTACGCTTGAGTGTCTCTCTCTGAGGCTTGAGATTGTTTGACGACACGTCATGACGTCATAAAACATTCGTATAGAAAAAGTGGCACGTTGTGGTTCGCCATCCGTGCTATAGAATGATATATCCATGACATAATTTTTTTACATAATTGCTTTTCCAGCAAGTTTTTGTTTAAAAAAGCAAAGAAATTATAAATAAAATAAAAACAAAACAAATAATCATGTATCAAAATATTCGTGCAGCGCTCCCGATCTATTCACGCAGATTTATAGTTACTACGTGAAGAATTGCAACGCTTTATATACCTATTTTTTCTGTTTATGTGAAAAGTAGACTTTTTTACAATATGTGCTTAAAAAGTATAATTATGTGTCCGGCGGACGCTAAATTGCTCTTAAAAACGTAATACCAAAATAAATCGTAATTTAAACACAATTTAAACAAATTTTATTATTATTCGGATTCGGATACCATTAATCTAGGTTCCTACATTACAATTTCGTCTACTACTACTTCATTAGAAATAAACGACCGGAAAACCAGTCAAAACTTCGTAAGTTATAAAAAAATACATTCGCTTATAATTATATCCAGTGAAGTATTTTACACGATTTTGTAAGATAAGAACCTAGAATAATGATATTCGAATCCAAATAATAACACAATTTGATTCCATTCTAATCAAATTATGATTTATATTGGTATTACGTTTGTACAGGTAACTCGGTCCGTCCCTAATCTAAATTTTCTGTTACACATAGACATTCCCCCGACGAAACCGAGGGGTGTTATAACTTTGTAGTGTGTATCTGTGTGTCTGTCTGTTGCAATTGTAGCGCTTGATCGGGTGAACCGATATTGATTATTTGTTTTTGTTTGAAAGATGTAATAGTCCAGTGTTCTTATGCTATGTTTCAAAAAAATCTGCTCAGCCGTTCCAAGATTATCACGTTTTTTTCTTGATGAAGAGAGAAGTATTTAAAACAACTTCCACAAGTCAGATCGATTCGAAATTGACCCTGTCCTTTGTCAATGATATTACAAAATCCTGCAGTATACACCATAACCCGTCAAAAGAACTAGTCAACGGTGTACGGTATCTACCTACCTACGTTGTGTTTGGGCTCAAACGATGCGTTTTGACGAGCACATGCGCGGTCCCCTGACACAACGACGCTTTGATTAAAATATTCTACCTACTTAATATAAGTAGGTAGAATATTACTTAATATAAGTAGGTAGAATATTTAGGATAGAATATTTAGGTAGAATATTTATCAGGGATAATTTAAAAATACTTACCTATTTTTTTCCTTATAAGATTTTTTATTAATTTTAATTTGTCGCGTGTATTCAGTTTCCCCCTGTACCTATACTTAGCTACGCCAATTAAAACGACAATATTATCTAAAGATTAATAAAAATCTGGTCTCCAGTAAACACTATTATATTTGAAATCAGCTTACCTATTTTCTATTCACACTAGGTTCCAATATAAATAATAGTAAGTCTTAGAGCATTGGATATATCGTCTAAGTAGTCAACATTAGTATTTATAACGCCAAATTAAAGTGGCCAATATTGTAATAAAATACACAAGTCATGAGCGAGCGAATAAAAACTGAGTTAAAAATAAACTAATGACACAGACTACACTCGACTACATTACAGAAGCACAAGATACGGTGTTATTTTATTTGTGGATGTTTAAAATCCGGCGACTGGAATATATACTTTACCATTTTTGGAGTATTATATTTGCAATCAATATTAAATTAAGGATTTTTCGTATAAGAATCGATAGAAATTGATGACGGAAAAATATCGGTAGGTATGTATGCTTACAAGTAATTTACCGCGGCGACGTATGAGGGATAGCGCGTGTGAATTCCACAGAACAAAGGTTAATCCGCCGCTAGAGACGCTAGTGTTGTGTGACGGACAATAAAAATGGAAGTCTTGCGATGGGATCTAATCACTTTATTTTTGATTATGGAAACACAGTTGAACAGAGCTTCGCCTTGCACAATATATTTTACTCGAATGCCCATATTTAAGCCAAGTACCCTGCCTTTTATACAATTCTATGAACGGAAATTAGGTTATGTCAATTACAAATTAAGTATACTTTTATGCCTGGTTGATCAATTAAAATAAATAATTGTGATGAGAATACTTAAAATAATACATAATGATCTGTTGAGCTATATAACAGTAGAGGATTATAAATAAAGGTACCAAAAGGAACTATGAGATACTATTTAAGTACCTATGGTCTAATTTTTTTTTAAGGAATTTTATAACCTAAAACAGTGGAAACTTTACTGTTTTACGGGGGATAAAGTGATGTGCTATAAACTACAAAAAGACATGACTTAGAGTCTAAGTTACCTGGTCATAAAATTCCTTAAAAAAAATGGAAACTTCACTAAGGCTTCGATGGAGTTTAGGAGTGAATACAAAAGTCACGATTTTCAATTTTATATCATTTGCCTACACTCGCACACGTTCACGAACACATAATGGTTAACTATCCACTATAATTACACATTAAACTTCGGGGAAACACAAGTTTTGGAAAATAATATAAAAAAAAAACAGACAAAGTGCACTTTACATTTTCCCGCCCAAACTCAGTAAAGTTTCCACTGTTTTACTGGGGATAAAGTGATGTGTTTTAAACTACAAAAAAGATAAAAGAGCACTTGATTTTTAAATAAATAATTTAGCGTGAACGAAGAATGATATTGTTTCATCTTTTGCCATTAATTCTTCGATCTCTTTCCTCATTGAGTCGTCCACATTGTATCGACGTCCTGAAAACAGAGAAACTGCCAAGCGCCGCTGGTTACCGACACCTTCTGTCAAAATTCCCTTCAGCATGGATCCTATTAACTTAGATCTTGACCTTCCGTACATGAAGTAATCACCCAAGTAATCAGCTAATGCATCAGCGTACAGTTCTATTATGGAATCAAAGTATGTACACACAAGTTCAGCTACCTCCTTAGCTATGTACCTTCCGAAGACGAAGCCGACTGCATCAACACCCTCTGACTTCCTTCTCTTCCCGTCCGCGAGAACTTCTGGCATGTGTTTCATGATCTGTCTAACTGCTTTGTAGAACAACATCGTTAAATGTATCTGCACGTATTTCTTGAAATATTTCTCCTTCGGCATAAACTTCTCGATCCAAGCTAAGATTTTCCCCATCACCGACAAACACGATGTATACTTAGCGTCTAAGAATGCGGCGTTATATTTTAAGCTTTGCATAATTTGATCCAGTCTAGCTTCGAAATGAGGGTCTTTTCCGCGGCGGAGAGTGTCCAAGCAATCTAGAAACTGAACCCCTATCTTCGCGAATCTTTCTTCAAAATCCTCATCATTTCTAGACAACATCAAGTATCTAATAAAAATAGCAGGATGCGGTATCGCCGGCACATCCTTGTTAGTATGTTCGAGTAAGTGAAGCAGAATGTTTTCAATCGACTTGTCGCATAAAGGAAGCAGTTTCGACAGGTCTAAAAGCACACGTTCCGCTTTGAAATTGGAGAATTTATTGATAACAAAATACATAGTTGCGCAGTAATCGGCTCTGCTGTTGGAAGGAATCCAAGCAGTGTTTTCGAGTAGCCCACGAAGCCTCTTGCGTGATGACAGGTCGATACTCGATAATAGTGATTTAGCTATATCCCAGACTTTGGGGTCAGCACTGTCATCATGCCGATGGAAATACAACACCGCAGCGCGCAGTGCTGCTGCAGGACGCAGCTTTGCTGCTGTTTTAAATGTTTCTATTAGCAAGCTCCCTTCTATGCGCATACTAAGAGCTAAAGCGACCCTAACAGTCCGTCGTTCGACCGCCAGCGCACGAGTTATGTCAGGTCGTCGTGTTTCTGGACAGCGAATTGCTCGAGTCGCTACAGCTTTCACGCCAGCCTTGTGCCAACTCCAATCCTCCAACTTAAACAGAGGTCGGGCGCGGTGTGCACATGCCCTGAGTGCCGCCGCGAGTTTCGTGCGCTCTGTGCCCGCTGCATCCAACTCATACAACTCCTTTGTCAAATCATTACCCAAAAGGCTTGCCAGTGGTCGAGCGAGTTTCGCGTTCTGTTTTTGGGAGATCTTCTTTAATGCGCTTCGTAGTTGGGTTGTGAAATTATCTGCTTGAAAATAAACAACTAGTTTTGAAATGAAACCATCGAAGCGTGACTGACTACCAGCTAGTATGTCAGCGATCCGCTCGAGTTCGAGAGCAGACGGATCGTGCCGGAGCGCATTTAGTAGTGTCGCTTCGTCGCGACGGAACTTCAAGTTGACCGCAAACAGCTCGCGCCGTGCGATCCTTGCATTGTAAAACTCTTCTAGTAGCGGACGCGCGAGGTCTGGGTCATGCGAAGCTAGGGCCATTACGGCTTTTATTGCTGGTGATGCCGACGCGGACCCTGGCTCGACCCGAATGTGATATATTTTTAGAACGTCTAGCAGCTTACCGAGACGCTTAACAGCTACTGCTGGTTCCACATCCATTGCAGATACCTCTAACATATTCTGGAGATGGATAGCAATGCATGACCGCTCTTCTTTGTTTAGAGAATACTCGGCTAAAGTTGAAAAATTGTTGAGAAAAGCGGTGCAGATATCTGGTTCACATTGGCCAGCCAAGAGCTGACGAATCACAACAGCATGAAATCCCTCATGGCAGGCGGCTTCAGGTGTTGATCCATCGAGCCCCAGTCCGTGGCCAAAGTCCAGCAGATGTTGCCAGACGTCTGCAGGCAGACGCCAGACGTGAGCGCGCTTGACGAGGCTGCGCAGTACGGCGGCGCGCATGTGCGCTGGCTCGTTGCTGTACTGCGCTGCGAGACGTAACATAGCTGCCACCGCATCACTGCGCCCACCGCTCTTGCTCACCAAAACAAGGAATATATCGCGCCTCCTGTCCGCAGAACCCGTAGCCCCCAATCTCTGGCTCAATTCGTACAGCGCACGCTCAAAACCAATAAAACGGAATTCATTGAACAACCGATCTAAGTCTGATTTCATCCGTATCATACAATCGTCTGCTACGAAGCGTTCAGCGGACCTGTACGCATAACATTTCATTACCTCTAATTTCAAAGTGTCTGTCCAAGGAATAAAGTTCACAGATGTAAGATCCTGATCGTCGAAGATATGCTGGTCGGAGTCGATTCGCATCGGGGCTTGACATATCTTGTAAGGCCATTCATCCACACGTTCGCCAACATTTTTTTCGACGAACACTCGTTTCTTGAATGCCGCTCTCATATCGGGGCTAAGTCGCTTGATCAGCGGCTCCACTACTTTGTATTTGAACCAGTGCCGTAAGTAGTTCGCTCGCGCCAATTTCATCACTACTTCCTGACACTCCTCAACACTGAGTCGATCAGCCAAGGTCGGTATATGCAGTAAATAGACGACGTAAAACTCTAATTTATTTGTGAATCTAGATTTGTGACAGCGTATGATGTAATCCGTTGCCGATGGACTGAATCTACTGAAGCTGTCGACATTGAAATACTTTTCCGTTATATCTAGAAACACGTCTGCGTCAGACTTCAGCACGCATTTCACACTGTTGTAGTAAGATTTCTCTCGTTTAAGATACTGCGTTCTGACATCTTCATCAGTTGCCAGCGAATCAAAATATATTTTTGCGACTTTAGGACATTTTTCGCTCAATACTTTCAAATAATGAGTCGATAATTTTGTTAAAATATTGTGAATCTCGTCCAGTATGAAAGCCTGGCTACAATGACTTAAAAACTTTATAGCAAACTGGAATTTGCCATCTTTATAGTACTGGTAGAACTCCTGGCACGTTGCTGGGTTTCGCAGATTGATGTAAAGCCAGTGTTTCATTTTGCTAACCGCTGGCGTGATCATTTCTGGGAACAGTCTATCTTCTAAATATTTGGGGTTGATGATGTCACGGTGGTCTAAAAGCCATGTAGATTTTAGAGCTCTGCTCACGTATAACATGTCATCATCTTTTAAGTTACGTATAATGTATTCTACATGTTTGAGTTTTGTGGCGAGATCTATCTTGAAGAGTCGGTCGACTGGAGACTGTTCGGGCAAGGCTTCAATATCTTGGAACGAGACTGCACTGTCTTTAGCCTCACGCACTAGTGTATTGAGGTACCGGTGGCGCTGACCCAGGTTTTCTCCCAACAATGTTATTGGTGCGAATGGCGCCATCTGCAAATGTGGAAAGCAAAAGTAACTACATTATTTTGTTTTTGAAAAAATATTGCCTCACACTAAAAACTTGTTGTGTGCTGTGCTACAAAAGCAAATTCACAAACACCCGGACCCAAAACAACTACCAATTATTTCACTAACTAGCGAAGATCCTCGAGTCACACCTGCGGAGTATCTCGTTAGGCAGCTGAGTTAAGGGGCCTGATGATGGAAGCGGATACGGCGCGTATTGTTAGGAGATTCCTTTCTTTGGGTTCCTGACCATCAGTAAGTTGGATCCTGTTTCCGATACCGATGGATTACTATTTTTAAACGGTTTTGTTGTTCTTCCTGTAATTTTTTTTTAATATATAAAAAAATAGTTATTATAATATGACATGAATGTAATTTGTAGGCAGTTAGGGTATTTCGCAACTTCGCAACACTAATTGGTAAGTACCTGCTTAGTAGTATGTAGTACCTAAATAACTACCACACTACTGTAAATAGTACACCTCTGCTTAACCCTTCGGGGAATACAGGTGTGATGGTATGTTATGTCTCCGCGATCGGTTCTTCGATGATCCGACCAAGACAAAGGTTGCATAGCTAATTAACAAGCGGAAGTTGCAGTGTCACAAAGCTGTAAACTACATTATTATACTTTTAATAGTAGTTAAATATTCAGTCATATTTTAAAAGATTCTTGCTGTTAACAGATAAACCGACGTGAAATTAGACTTCCAATAATCAAAAACTTTGAAAATAAATTTAATAAAAAATATTTAACATCATTTTTTTTTAAATAGTCTTTATTCTTTGACTTACAGTTTAGTGCGTAATCATTACTTACAATAATTTTGTGGCCAGCATCGGCGTTTATGGAGTCTGGATTTTTGACAAAGTTGTCAAATACCTATTATTTAACGGTTACCCCTTTTAAATAAGGTTCCCCAATCTCGTAAAATTATGCAGGTACTTACCTAAGCATATAGGTAGGTACATTATCGGTACGGTACATACGGTAACATTATCAAAGAAAAACAAACCGATTTCTATAAGATTACTGATTGGCAATCGGTACCTAATCTTAGGAATCCATGGTCAAACACTAACCAACACAAATTATTACATACAGTAAGTAGGTATTAGGTAGTTACTTATTAATAAATTCGTACAAAACCAGCTTACCGTGGTTTAGCTATGAAATTAAACCAATATTGACGAACTTCGTAGGTAATTTACTTTGCACTTATTACTTTACATAGAAGTCATACAATAGTAACTGATTGAAAATAAGGAAAAATTTGGTACCTACACGGGGTAAATACAAAAGTAATTATTATTCTATGACTACGGATACGGAATGCACTCCTAAAATTTGACACAACACCGCTGAGTAGATACAGTGATATTGACCTTGTAATTACGAAGTTAGGTAATTTAGCAACCAAAGTGACTCATCCATCCATTGATTTACCCAAAAGCCCGTTTCTAAAGATTGCTTCGTGCGTCGTAAAGAACTAAATATATTACATTATTCAAGATATTTTTAAATTATATAGAAATTTAAGAATTGAGAATATGTATTCCGGTAGGCTAAATTGAATAGAATTTATTCGTTCTCTATTCTTTCAGTGTCCTTAGAAAGAGACCGATATACTTATGTATGACGCCGCCGCTTTACTATTTACCGCTATAATTTATTATCGATGAACTAGGTCATACAATTTGGTTCCTTAATACGACAGGTGTTCAAGCATGGGCGTTGCGTTGCGATATTTATTACAAATAAATTGTTAATAAAAATAGCTTTATTAATGTAATGTAAGTACTATCAACACTCTTACTTCCTAACTAAGTATATAAATGCCCAGTGAATACACAATGTCGAGCATTAGTGTGAATTTGTGACAAGTAAATATAATTCACTTTGAAAGGAAAATAATGCCAAAAAATGCACTAGCTTCTATCAGTAAGTTGACTAAACTGTGGATACTTTTGTTGTTTTTCATTATCCTAGGCAATCAGCTCCTAAACAATGGAGTCGGTGTAATTCTATCAGCTATTTTGGGAGCCCCAAGTTTTATGAACACTAGAATTGTAATTATTAAGATAGATAGCTACCATTTTTAAGCTCACTAGATGTCGCCACTGTCGAGTAAGGCCCTGACGTCTTAAAGTTTGATTTTACGTGCGTGAAAATTAATACATTAACCCTTTGAACGCCAATGTTTACAAACCCAAACGCCGGACACTTTTTCATAGACAAATTTTAATCATAGTTTTAATACCTTTAAATCGTAGCGACAAAATATCTAGCATGCCCCAGAGATATGTAGTCCCGTTTTGTTGGGAAAATTGGAGGACATCAGTTTCCGAAAGATAAAACTGTCACTGTCATATTTGCCATAATTCATCTTGGTTAATGAAAAATGTTCACTAAATTATTCTAACTTTAGTAATAATCCCACCCTTATTAGTGTAGCCTACCCTTATTAGTGTAGTTTGAAAGTGATTATTAGAATCTCTTAGTAGTCTGTGATTATTACTAATGAACATTTTTCATTAACCAAGATACTACTACTCTGACCTTACTAATAACTTCATTGTGTTTGAAGATTAATAACAGTGCTGTGCTGAAAGCATGTATCGATATTTGACTTTGTCGATGAATTGCAATCATCAAAATCATCAGTAGTTAACATCGCGAAATTAACAAATGAGATGTAATTTATTTATTGTGATATTCCAGATTGCACACCGTAGTTGAAAACAGATAAAAGAGGTTAAATGGTGTTGAACGTAGTAACTTGGAATGGTAAATTCAAAATTATATTAAGTATTTGGATTTAGGATAGATAGTTGATCAAAATCTGTAGGGTACTTACCCTACAGATTTTGATCAACAATGAGTGAGGCATTGATGAAAACGGAGTAGGCATGTCATATTAAGTATAGGTAAGTATTTTGTATTATTTCTACCCGACTACGAAGAAAGGAAGGGTAATGACCACCTTGGCTACTCCGTAGAAACGCTCCGATTCCAATACCTACTACAACTACATGCGCAAGTTGACGTTTGTATAAGCGCAAATGTGTGCGTGAAGTAAGTAGGGCTGCCGCCGTTGCCGGCGCGCTGCATGCCATGACTAGGTAGCGTACATACATAATTCACAAAGTTTTTTAAGTAATCTGTAAAACTAAAATTCGTCACACAAAATGAAAATCCAAATACGTAGGTACATATCTAAGCTTTTATCAATGGAAATCTAACTTAATAAGAATGATACTAAACGAAAGAATATCAAACAAAGAATAAAATCTAAATGTTTGTGTTCTTCATAACGAAAACACGAATATTCGACCGTGCCCGCTCGCCGACATGATGACGAGACCTTACTTTCCTACCTATAATAAAGTTTGTTGCGTTTGAGAAAGAGATAAATGCGTAGTATTGAATATAAGTAATATTTTAATTAATTATTCTCGATTAACAACATGTATTCAATGACAATAACAAACTGTATATAAATACATTTCACGCAAGTATTTAGTATGCAATTGAAAATTTTTAATGCAAATAATGTTTGATTCGCGGAATGACAGTCCTTGTTCACAGTCCGGCAAACGCACCGGCAAACAAAATGCGAGAGTATCTGACGTTAGGAAGGGGCGGAGAATGGCCATTCTGTATATTATTTATTCTGTGGTTTAACAGTCTATGTATGTATGTATCGTATGGATGTTCGATCCTAGCTCAAAAACTACTCATCGGGTTTTAACAAATGAGATGTCGATTGATTCGTCTTTGCAGTAAAATTATTATAATGGCTATGAGTTTTTTTTAACCATGACAATAAAGCCGGCAAAAAACAAACAAAAAAGGGGACCGAAAAAAATTAAATGTTACTCGATTTTAACAAATGAGGTGTTTGGCTTGATCTCCAGAGTATCGTGCGGTACATGGTATTACAGGAAATCGAATGTAGCCCGAAGAATAGTCGCTAGGCCCGCTAGTGTATTAATAAAAGATTTTTCTAAAAGTTACTTTTATTACTTGGCTTGAGCACAGATTAATAGTAACAGAATTATAATGATGCCTGCGGTAGATGCCTTTCTGTTTTCTGATAACCCTTCAAGTAACATATTACAGACAGATTAGAATTTGTGGAAGGGCGAGGTATGTTACCCCTCAAGGTGTTTTGCCTGGTGGGCTACGGCCCGACGGTTGATATCGAGCTGTTGTATATATCCCAGTTGCGTTGCAAACTTCACTTGCGCGATTCAGTGCTTGTTCGCTTAGTTTCTATGCAGCGCTGTAGATGTCGCTACAAATTTATTGATTCTTTTTATGTATGTGAAATAATCCTTACTTATACTCGTATCGTATTATAAACGTGAAAGTTTGTGAGATGTATAGATTTTTGTAACTTTCACGCCAGAACGGATCTGGATGAAATTTGGCACACAGATAGATTATAGCCTGGAATAACACATTAGCTACTTTTTATTATCCCTGAAGTCTACGCAGACAAAGTCGCGGGCAGAAGCTAGTATGTTCTATTACTAAATAGGCTAGATGACTAAAAATATTTTTTGATTGGTCATTTAGATTATAAAAAAATAATGTACACGTATTTTTCCCTCCCACTTCGGAACTTTGATGCTCTTTATGATTGTCAATTCTTATTATTTTGATTAAACACGTGTCTGATATTTTTGAACATACAAAAAAATAACATACAGACGAACATCCTCATTTTACTAGTACTTAGTCAGTCAAAAATAATAAAATTAATTATCCATGGTACTTGAGATTTTTAAGTAAATAATTTAGCGTGAACGAAGAACGATATTGTTTCATCTTTTACCATTAGTTCTTCGATATCCTTCCTTAGGGACTCCTCCACGATGTACCGACTTTTACAAAACACATAAACTGCCAAGCGGCGCTGGTTACCGACCCCTTCTGCCAACATTCCCTTCAGCATGGACCCTATAAACTGAGACCTTGAGCGTCCGTACATGATGTAATTTCCTAAGTATTCAGCTAATGCATCAGTGTACAGTTCTATTATGGAGTCGAAGTATGTACACACAAGTTCAGCTACCTCCTTAGCTATGTACCGTCCGAAGACGAAGCCGACTGCATCTACACCCTCCAACTTCCTTCTCTTCGTGTCCGCGAGAACTTCTGGCATCTGTTTCATGATCTGTCTAACTGCTTTATAGAACAACATCGTTAAATGTATCTGCACGATTTGCTTGAAATATTTCTCCTTCGGCATAAACTTCTCGATCCAAGCTAAGATTTTCCCGATCACCGACAAACACGACATACACTTCGTGTCTAAGAATGCAGCGTTATATTTTAAGCTTTGCATGATTTGATCCAGTCTAGCTCCGAAACGAGGGTCTTTTTCGCGGCGCAGAGTGTCCAAGCGATCTAGAAACCGATCCCCTATCTTCGCGAATCTTTCTTCAAGATCCTCCTGATTTCTACACAACATCAAGTATCTGACAAAAATAGCAGGGCACGGAATCGCCGGTACATCCTTGTCAGTATATTCGAGCACGTGAAGCAAAATGTTTTCTATCGACTTGTCGCATAAAGGAAGAAGTTTCGACAGATCTAAAAGGACACGTTCCGCTTTGGAATTGGAGATTTTATTGATAGCAAAGTACAGAGTCGCGCAGTAGTCGGCTCTGATGTTGGAAGGAATCCAGGCGGTGTTTTCGAGTAGCCCACGAAGCCTCTTGCGTGATGACAGGTCAATACTCGATAGTAGTGGTTTAGCTATATACCAAACTTTGGGGTCAGCACTGTCATCGTGACGATGAAAATACAACACTGCAGCGCGCAGTGCTGCTGCAGGACGCAGCTTTGCTGCCTTTTCAAATGTTTCTATTAGCAATCTCCCTTCGAAGCGCATACTAAGAGCTAAAGCTACCTTTACTGTCCGTCGTTCGGCCGCCAGCGCACGAGTTATGTCAGCTCGTTGTAGTTCTGGACAGCGAATCGCTCGAGTCGCTACAGCTTTCACGCCAGCCTTGTGCCATCCCCAGTCCACCGAATTAAATAGAGGTCGGGCGCGGTGTGCACATGCCCTGAGCGCCGCCGCGAGTTTCGTGCGCTCTGTGCCTGCTGCGTCCAGCTCATGCAACTCTTTTGTCAAATCATTACTCAAAAGGCTTGCCAGTGGTCGAGCGAGATTCGCATTTTGTTTTTGGGAGACCTTCTCCTTCAATGTGCTTCGTAGTTGTTTTGTGAAATAATCTGCTTGGAAGTAAATAACTAGTTTTGAAATGAAACCATCGAAGCGTGACTGACTACCAGCAAGTATATCGATGATCCGCTCGAGTTCGAATGCAGACGGATCGTGCCGGAGCGCATTCACTAGTGTTGCTTCATCTTGACGGAACTTCAAGTTGACCGCAAATAGCTCGCGCCGTGCGATCCTTGCATTGTAAAACTGTTCTAGAAGCGGACGCGCGAGGTCTGGATCGCGGAAAGCTAGGGCTATTATTGCTTTTAATGCTGGTGATGCCGCCGCAGACCCTGACTCGACCCGAATGCGATATATTTTAAGAACATCTAACAGTTGACTGAGTCGCTGAACACTTGGTTCCACATCAATTGAAGATACCTCCAACATATTCTGGAGACCGATAGCAATACATGATCGCTCTTCTCTGTTTAGAGAATACTCTGCTAGTGTTGAAAAATTATTGAGAAAAGCGGTACAGATGTCTGGTTCACATTGGCCAATCAACAGCTGACGAATCACAACAGCGTGCAATCCCTCACGGCAGGCGGCTTCAGATGTTGAGCCATCGAGCCCCAGTCCGTGGCCGAAATCCAGCAGATGTTGCCAGGCGTCTGCAGGCAGACGCCAGACGTTAGCACGCTTGACGAGGCTACGCAGTACGGCGGCGCGCGTGTGTGCTGGCTCGTTGCTGTGCCGCGCTGCGAGACGTAACAGAGCTGCCACCGCATTACTGCGCCCACCGCTCTTACTCACCAAAACAAGGAACATATCGCGCCTCCTGTCCGCAGAACCCGTAGCCCCCAATCTCTGGCTCAATTCGTACAACGCGCGCTCAAAACCAATAAAGCGGAATTCATCGAACAACCGATCTAAGTCTGATTTCATCCGTATGATATAATCGTTTGCTAGGCAGCCTTCAGCTTCCATGTACGCACAACACATCTTAGACTGTCTTCTTAGCGAGGAGGGCGTACTTAAGAGGTCACTATCCTCCCAAGGAATAAAGTTGACAGATGCAAGATCCTGATCGTCGAAGATATGCGGATTTAAATTGGTTTGCATTGGGGGCCGATATATCTCGTAAGGCCATTCAGCCACACGTTCGCCAACATTTTTATCAACTAACACTCGTTTCTTGAATGACGTTCTCATATCGGGACTGAGGCGCTTGATCAGCGGCTCCACTACTTTGTATTTGAACCAGTGCCGTAAGTAGTTCGCTCGCGCCAATTTCATCACTACTTCCTGACACTCCTCAACATTGAGTCGATCAGCCAAGGTTGGGATGTGCAGTAAATACGCGACGTAAAGCTCTAATTTCTTTGTGAATCTAGATTTGTGACAGCGTATGATGTAGTCGGTCGCCAATGGACTGAATCTACTGAAGCTGTTGACATTGAAATACTTTTCCGTTATGTCTAGAAATATGTCTGCGTCAGACTTCAGCACGCATTTCACACTAGTGTAGTAGGATTTCTCTCGTTTAAGATACTGAGTTCTGACATCTTCATCAGTTGCCAGCGAATCAAAATATATTTTTGCGACTCTAGGACATTTCTCACTCAATACTTTTAAATAATGAGCTGATAATTTTGTCAATATCTTGGGAACCTCTTCTAGTATGAAGGCCGGGCTACAATGACTTAAAAACTTTATAGCAAACTGGAATTTGCCATCTATAGTACTGGTAGAACTCCTGACACGATGCTGGGTCTCGCAGATTGATGTAAAGCCAGTGTTTCATTTTGCTAACCGCTGGCGTTATCATTTCTGGAAAGAGATCATCTTCTAAATATTTGGGGTTGATGATGTCACGGTGGTCTAAAAGCCATGTAGATTTTAGAGCTCTGCTCACGTATAACATGTCATCATCTTTTAAATTACGAATAATGTATTCTAAATTTTTGAGGTTTGTGGCGAGATCTATCTTGAAGAGTCGATCGACTGGAGACTGTTCCGGCAAATCTTCAATATCTTGGAACGAGACCCCGCTGTCTTTAGCCTCACGCACTAAAGAGTTGAGGTACCGGTGGCGCTGGCCCAGGTTGTCTCCCAACAATGTTACTGGTGCGAATGACGTCATCTGCAAATGTGGAAAGCAAAAGTAACTTGATTATTTTGATTTTTTAAAAACGTTACCCCATACTAGGAATTTCTTGTGTATCGCAGATGCTCAACACAAATACACAAACACCCAGACCCGAAACAACTAGGCACCAATTATTGCTTGAACAATGGCTCTTCGGGAAAGACTTATTTAAGTACCTACCTTTTTTCGAATCACACGGAACCAGCGGAATGGCCAGACTAAAATTGCGAAAAACCATTAAAAATTGGATTTTAGATGTAAACATATATCTTTAAAGTAGGCTTATGCCGTCAAAGAAAAATAAACCAACTTCGATACATATAATTTGTTCCCAGTCAATAAATATCATAAATCCATGTTCAAACACCAACACAAAATTACTACTTAAGTAGGTAGGTACAGTCAACAACACATGATGGTATCCAAAACTGTCAAATTTCTTAAATCGATGTCCAATTTAATTTCAACTTATTAGAAATTGGGGAAATTTGACAGTTTTTGGTAACTTGATATGCTGTTGACTGTACTTAAATAGCCGTACAAATGCAGCTTACCGTGGTTTAGCTATAAAATTAAACCAATTTTGACAAACTCAGTAGGCAATTTACTTTGCACTAATTAGTTTACATAGAAGATACACAACAGTAAACTGATTGCCGACAAAATAGAGATAAATTACACGGGGAATACACTCTTAAAATTTGACACAACACCACTGACTACCTACATTGACGTTGTAAATATCGAGGTGAAGTAATCCACCCAACCAAATCTGAAGGACTCATTGTTCACTCAGGATCCATTGATTTACCGCATTTACAGCGACGCTCGTTTCCAGAGTTCGCTTCGTGTGTTGTGAAAGACTAGAAGATAAATTTCTTTTTTTAATAAATGTAGGTGCTTAATATATACTGACCTAAAACTAATCAATAAAAAAATGGATTTTGATGATTTACTTACTACTTAATCTGATTTACTTATCTATCACCACTGTTTTAACAGTAAAGTAATTAATTCATAAGAACTTAAACGAGATAAGTGAATGTTGATCTTGTATTTTTTCATAATATTGTAGATAATTTACATACCTATGTCTAAAATTAAAGCAAAGCTTCACTTTAAATAACTTTATCATTTTTTTAATGGCATGTTTACCAATGACGACAATTCAGCCAATAACAAGTACAATGGAGAAACGTGTGAGGATCTAAACATCAATTTAGACAAGAATTAAAAGCAGGATTTAAGAAAAGTGAGAATTAAGTCTTTAGATATTAGTTCTTAGTGTGAATAGATTTTAAAGTTTAATGTTGTTGCTACGAATAAAAATTATCAAGGCCTCAAGTATTTTGGGTAGGGGTAGGTGAGAAGACATGAAAAGTTGATTGGGAGAGGAATTTTTAATTTAGGGAGGTGACTGTAAAGTTCAAGAAATAGATTATTGTTTGGACAGGCAAAAAAAATATGATCCAAAGAGCCTTCGTCTATTTCGCATTCACAAATAGAGTAGTTTAGGAGTTTCACTTTATCATCACCTGCTCATTTTAAAATAGATTTTATATTTTGTTAAACATAACTTGATATGCGCGACAGATGTCGCGCATATCAAGTATATAGTAGTATAAGTATATATATCTGCAACGGATCTGGATAAAATTTGGCACACATAGCTTATAGCATGGGATAACACATAGGCTAATTTTTATACAGGTCTAACCCAATCCTGAAGTCCACACAGACAAAGTCGTCGGCATAAACTAGTTGAAAATAAATCGATAATCGTTTAAAATCAGGTGACCCACCTGCTCGTTTGCCCTCCTATTCTGTATATAAAAAAAAAAACATTTTAAATATAATTGGTTTAACATGACGTAAAACATTTAATAACATTAGGAAGAATATTAGAACTAATAATGGTAAGTATACTATTTTAGTTTTTGGTTTATAAGGCATCAGGAATCGTATTGATTAAACAAATTATTCGATCCATAATATTTTCATGATCGATACGAGTATACCACAGTCGGACGATAGATGACACATGAACATCCCTTTAAGGAAGTATGACATTCTCGTACGTCTCCACGGTCAAAAAATATGGAACTTACGGAACTTCATGCGCGTGATCTCAATGACAGCTGTTGTGCTATGTTTATCACTCAGAGGTTAGACTTTCCTATTTTATCACTCAGAGGAACGTCTTTCCTCATCAAACTTTATTGACAACTTTCTTTCACCTTATGGCCACTTAGTATCTACAATTGCTGTAGGAATATAGAAAGTTCCGAGGAATTCAAATAGGTTTTAATTGGCCTAAGTACCTAACACAACAAGAGTAGGTAAAATTGAGTACTCGGGGAGAAAATATGTTCATAATTGTTGTCCTAATCCTAAACTAACTTCAAACAAAAGGCGACCTAGTTTTGACGACGCATTCCCCATCACGGAAGGGACATGAACTATATTGAATAGATATAGCTACCTACTTCATTTACTAAGCCGTCTTTAAAAATAACTGCGAAATAGCTACTGCTAAATAATATTTGATAAGACTGCATTTTAGAAATTACATTGATTACTAAATTGTAAATAGAATACATTCCTTTATTAATTCTCGTGAAATAACGTATAAATCAAATTTACAAATGGCGTTTTATTGTTAATAGGTAGGTAGTTTAATGTTAAAATAAATCAACGCCCTTTATATTGCGAAAACCCAATTGAAATTTGAATCTGGCGGGCCAACCGGCAAAGCGAACACTCCCCTTTTCAACCACAGGATAAAAAATTCTTAATAAAATGGGAAAAATCGCAAAATATTCTCTTTCCTCTGAGCAAAATCTTCAAACCATTTACAAAGTTATCTCCAAAAATGTCTCCAAACCCCTTGGCTTTTGACTTTGACCGTTGACGTATGACTTGTTTTTTTAAGGAATTTTATGACCTGGTAACTTAGACCTCTAAGAGTCTAAGTCAAACTTCACTAAGGCTTCGCTTCGATGGAGTTTATGAGTGAACACAAAAGTCACAATTTTCAATTTTATATCATTTGCCTACACTCGCAAACGTTCACGAATACTTAATGGTTAACTGTCCACTATAATTGAAATTTTATAATGAAAACAATATTCATAAAGTGATATTGACTATTCTGCTCTGTATCGACTTGCGAACTGGACTACTATCTAAATTAGTAATTACTAATCTGTATAATCAAGATATCTCGAGATATCTTCATTGAATGATTTCATTATTTTAATTTTATCTCATTTCCCACCGCTAGGTGTGACAAATGTCAAGCCTTCACAAATTAAAGACTGAATGTGTCACTGTCATTTTTTGTTTTGATACAATATTTAAACAGATTATTTCAATTTTGTGCATAGGTAAGGTGTATCTATTGTAGTCAGTAAATTAAATAATACGGACTCAATCTTCCGATCAGGTAAGTATGTATCTACCAAATCTTTATTCATGAGATCTATCCATGGAATTAATAAATAAATTCATTAAACAATTAAAATCCTTTTAATTCAGGAATAATGTCGCATATAGAAACAGTTTTAAAATACATTAGACTAACATTTTTAAATAATTATTTAATTAAAAGTAAGAAATGTTATTTTAAAATTAAATCATAAATTCATAATAGGTACCTACTAAAATCCATTAGGTTCATAAAATATATAATAAAATTATTTAATATTTTCAAATTGGTATACATAAAATAAATGTCTTTATTTAATGTGATGGGGTACTTATTTTAAACATCAAATGTGAACATGTAAATCATGTAATGGGCAATAATTAGGCAGATGTGTGCCAATGTAGTTTAATAGGAAAACCCATTGACTTATAATCTACCAATAGACAAGAACGTTCATGAAAACTGTTTGTTTAAATACTGTACTGGTAAGAATTGGAACTAAAGTTCGCTGCAGCGCTTTTCTCGCGACCAAAACATTGTAAGTGCCATGAAATTCCACTCGGTTATGCATTTTGTTCAATGTAGTGTGTATATGAGTTGTATGAGATGCAGTACAATACAGTCAAACAAAGTGAGTGACTGAGTGTTCGGATCGCAGCATCACACAATCGAGTGCGTAGTACATTTATATATCGATGAGGAAAACCCAATAACCGCTCAACCTGGGAATCAAACCCTGAACTCTTAGGACCATTAGACTAATGTGGCAATAATTGTGCATAGTAAAATGACAATGCTTATTACAAGTAGTCGGGTAAAGAGGGCACAGATTCATTATTATCATGTTTACAATTTTATTGGTTTTTTATTTTATGATTTCAGGATAAATAAATGTAATGCTGTGTAAGAATCTACATCTACTCAGCATTCAAGACCTAGAACTGAAGTACAGGAGCATCTCATATCTTGTCGCCCACTTATTGTCCAGGCAGCCATCATTCTGTGTGGTTACACATTCAGTAATGTTTTTAACAAGCGAGGAAAAGGTATCTAACACTGTTCAATTTAATCTTGAATTTCAGCAACTACTTTGTAGTCTAATTTGAATAAACGAGTTTTGATCTGGAAATCAAAGCTATCTAATCTTTTGTTACACATTGCAACTAAAGATTCAAGTTACCATGTACCCTATTATATGTATATTATGTCTATTGTATTGTATTTATATAATGTCATTGATATAAATATAAGTTTGTACATATATAATTAATGTAGGTATGTACATGAAATTATGATGTTTTTGTTTGATCATCAAGACAATAAATTTGTTACACATTTTGTATAATATGTGTTAATATTTTCAGTACTGAATACTGAACATCCACTTACATTACAGCCTCTGAAATAGAAAAAACAATATCAGCTTGCATTGTCTCTAAAAATGGTAAGATTATTGTTCCATGAGATGCACAGACAATCTGGTGAAGGTCACTGGGAGTCATTAGATGCAGATCGCATATACCTAAGCAGTCCTCGCAGAAGTCTTAAGGGCTTTGTTCAGCAATGAATGTCTTTTTGATGATATGATGGATTCATATAGGTACTTAGTAAAGATTTTCTCATTGAGAGATTTCGCAATTATGATGGTAGCTTGTTGTATAATTTTTGGGCCCATGCAAAAATACTTTTATGTAAGAGTAGGTACTCTTGGAGGGACACTCTTGAGTGAGAGTATGTGTGTGTGTGTGTGTGTGTGAGAGAGAGAGAGAGAGTGAGTGAGAGTATGACACTCTCTTAATAATGGCATTTCAATAGCATTTTAGTGACAAGAAATAAGGTCAGCACCAGCACTGTATTTATTTGTCAATCTCAGTGTTTTCTTCCATTAAGATCCCGGCGGAGCTTTAATTGCCCACAAAAACGTACCTAATACCGAAATAAATCGTAATCCAGACAATATTCTAGCAAATTCTGTTATTATTCGGATTTGGATACTATTAATCTAGGTTCCTACGGAGCTATTTCGTCTACTACTACTTCACTGGAAATAAAAGACCGGAAAATCGTTCCAAACTTGGTAAAGTTATCAAAAACTGCATTCGCTTACATTTATTTCCAGTGAAATATTTTGGATGAAATGGTAACGTAGGAACCTAGATTAACGCTATTCAAATCCGAATAATAACAGAATTTGATTAAATTGTGTTTGATTTACGATTTATTTCGATATTACGTTTGTAAGAAAAATCGGTCCGGACTCTTGATATCAGCTGTTATTTCATTACCTACTTCCATTCTAATCATATCATCTTTCAATCAGTACCTACATTCATCCCTTCCTGTGTTTCCTTCTTCCTTTATAAGTAGGTACACATATACATTCATACTGTTCTTGGTAACATGGTCTTTAGTCTGATGCATCACATGTCAGCTTGCCATGACAAGCAGTGACTGCACAAATTTTCGGTAGCTAATACCACTTTCAAAATGCCTCTTACCGACGCGTTCTTTGCCTAATCGCTCATTGGCTAATCTGTGTTAAAATAGGTATTAATAATGATTTCCTTAGAATTTTTAAGTTTTTTTTTACACTTATTCTCAGCAAATTAGATAAGTACCTTCACAAAATTAAATGCAAGTTTGTAAATAACGACATACATTATAATTAGCCGTCATTAGATTTACCAATAATTTATAATAACACTTATTAAGTAGATTAGTACAAGTTTGTTAAAGGAACAATAGGTATTACAAAATAGTAAAAGTCATTATCCATGGCACTTTATTTTTAAGTAAATAATTTAGCGTTAACGAAGAATGATATTGTTTCATCTTTTGCCATCAGTTCTTCGATCTCCTTCCTTAGGGAATCTTCCACGAGGTACCGACGTCTACTAAACACATAAACTGCCAAGCGGCGCTGGTTACCGACCGCTTCTGCCAACATTCCCTTCAGCATGGATCCTATGAACCGAGATCTTGAGCGTCCGTACATGAAGTAATCTCCTAAGTATTCTGCTAATACGTCAGTGTACAGTTCTATTATAGAGTCGAAGTATGTACACACAAGTTCAGCTACCTCCTTAGCTGTGTACCGTCCGAAGACGAAGCCGACTGCATCAACACCCTCCGACTTCCTTCTCTTCGCGTCCGCGAGAACTTCTGGCATCTGTTTCATGATCTGTCTAACTGCTTTGTAGAACAACATCGTTAAATGTATCTGCACGTATTCCTTGAAATATTTCTCCTTCGGCATAAACTTCTCGATCCAAGCTAAGATTTTCCCGATCACCGACAAACACGATGTATACTTAGCGTCTAAGAATGCAGCGTTATACTTTAAGCTTTGCATAATTTGATCCAGTCTAGCTCCGAAACTAGGGTCTTTTTCACGCCGCAGAACGTCCAACCGGTCTAGAAACCGATCCCCTATCTTCGCGAATCTTTCTTCAAGATCTTCCTGATTTCTAGACAACATCAAGTATCTGACAAAAATAGCGGGGCACGGAATCGCCGGTACATCCTTGTCAGTATATTCGAGCACGTGAAGCAAAATGTTTTCAATCGACTTGTCGCATAAAGGAAGAAGTTTCGACAGATCTAAAAGTACACGTTCCGCTTTGGAATTGGAGATTTTATTGATAGCAAAGTACAGAGTCGCGCAGTAGTCGGCTCTGATGTTGGAAGGAATCCAGGCGGTGTTTTCGAGTAGCCCACGAAGCCTCTTGCGTGATGACAGGTCGATACTCGATAGTAGTGGTTTAACTATATCCCAGACTTTGGGGTCAGCACTGTCATCGTGACGATGAAAATACAACACTGCAGCGCGCAGTGCTGCTGCGGGACGCAGCTTTGCTGCCTTTTCAAATGTTTCTATTAGCAAGCTCCCTTCGAAGCGCATACTAAGAGCTAAAGCTACCTTTACAGTCCGTCGTTCGGCCGCCAGCGCACGAGTTATGTCAGCTCGTTGTAGTTCTGGACAGCGAATCGCTCGAGTCGCTACAGCTTTCACGCCAGCCTTGTGCCATCCCCAGTCCACCAAATTAAATAGAGGTCGGGCGCGGTGTGCACATGCCCTGAGCGCCGCCGCGAGTTTCGTGCGCTCTGTGCCTGCTGCGTCCAGCTCATGCAACTCCCTTGTCAAATCATTACCCAAAAGGCTTGCCAGTGGTCGAGCGAGTTTCGCATTTTGTTTTTGGGAGACCTTCTCCTTCAATGTGCTTCGTAGTTGTTTTGTGAAATTATCTGCATGGAAGTAAACAACTAGTTTTGAAATGAAACCATCGAAGCGTGACTGACTACCAGCAAGTATATCGATGATCCGCTCGAGTTCGAATGCAGACGGATCGTGCCGGAGCGCATTCACTAGTGTTGCTTCATCTCGACGGAACTTCAAGTTGACCGCAAATAGCTCGCGCCGTGCGATCCTTGCATTGTAAAACTGTTCTAGAAGCGGACGCGCGAGGTCTGGATCGCGGAAAGCTAGGGCTATTATTGCTTTTATTGCTGGTGATGCCACCGCAGACCCTGACTCGACCCGAATGCGATATATTTTTAGAACATCTAACAGTTGACCGAGACGCCGAACAGTTACACTTGGTTCCACATCAATTGAAGATACCTCCAACATATTCTGGAGACCGATAGCAATACATGATCGCTCTTCTCTGTTTAGGGAATACTCTGCTAGCGTTGAAAAATTATTGAGAAAAGCGGTACAGATATCTGGTTCACATTGGCCAGTCAACAGCTGACGAATCACAACAGCGTGCAATCCCTCACGGCAGGCGGCTTCAGATGTTGAGCCATCGAGCCCCAGTCCGTGGCCGAAATCCAGCAGATGTTGCCAGGCGTCTGCAGGCAGACGCCAGACGTTAGCGCGCTTGACAAGGCTGCGCAGTACGGCGGCGCGCGTGTGTGCTGGCTCGTTGCTGTGCCGCGCTGCGAGACGTAACAGAGCTGCTACCGCATCACTGCGCCCACCGCTCTTGCTCACCAAAACAAGGAACATATCGCGCCTTCTATCTGCAGAACCCGTAGTCCCCAATCTCTGGCTCAATTCGTACAGCGCACGCTCAAAACCAATAAAGCGGAATTCATCGAACAACCGATCTAAGTCTGATTTCATCCGTATTATACAATCGTCTGCTAGGCAGTGTTCAGCTTTCATGTACGCACAACATTTCATCATCTCTCCTCTCAACATAGTGCCCTCCCAAGGAATAAAGTTGATAGATGCAAGATCCTGATCGTCGAAGATATGCTGGTCAGATCCGGTATGCATCGGGGGCCGACCTATCTCGTAAGGCCATTCATCCACACGCTCGCCAACATTTTTATCAACGAAAACTCGTTTCTTGAATGCCGCTCTCATATCGGGACTGAGTCGCTTGATCAGTGGCTCCACCAGTTTGAATTCGAACCACTGCTGTAAGTAGTTCGCTCGCGCCAATTTCATCACTACTTCCTGACACTCCTCAGCGCTGAGTCGATCAGCCAAGGTTGGGATGTGCAGTAAATAGGCGACGTAAAACTCTAATTTACTTGTGAATCTGAATTTGTGATTTCGCATGATGTAGTCCGTTGCCGATGGACTGAATCTACTGAAGCTGTTGATATTGAAATACTTTTCCGTTATGTCTAGAAACACGTCTGCGTCAGACTTCAGCACGCATTTCACACTGTTGTAGTAGGATTTCTCTTGTTTAAGATATTGCGTTCTGACATCTTCATCAATAGCCAACGAATCGAAATATATATTTGCGACTTTAGGACATTTCTCGCTCAATACTTTCAAATAATGAGTCGATAATTTTGTCAATATCTTGGGAACCTCGTCCGTTATAAAAGCCTGGCTACAATGACTTAAAAACTTTATAGCAAACTGGAATGTACCATCTTTATAGTATTGGTAGAACTCCTGACACGTTGCTGGGTCTCGCAGATTGATGTAAAGCCAGTGTTTCATTTTGCTAACCGCTGGCGTGATCATTTCTGGGAAGAGACCATCTTCTAAATATTTGGGGTTGATGATGTCACGATGGTCTAAAAGCCATGTAGATTTTAGAGCTCTGCTCACGTATAACATGTCATCATCTTTTAAATTACGTATAATGTATTCTACATTTTTGAGTTTTGTGGCGAGATCTATCTTGAAGAGTCGGTCGACTGGAGACTGTTCGGGCAAAGCTTCAATATCTTGGAACGAGATCCCGCTGTCTTTAGCCTCACGCACTAAAGAGTTGAGGTACCGGTGGCGCTGGCCAAGGTTGTCTCCCAAAAATGTTACAGGTGCGAATGACGTCATCTGCAAATGTGGAAAGCAAAAGTAAGTATTTAACTAGATAATTTTGGTTTTTAGAAAAACCTTGCCCCACTAGGAATTTCTTGTGTTTCGCAGATGCTACAAAAACAAATTCGCAAACACCCTGAACTCGCGACGACTACCAATTATTACTGGAACAAAAACTACCCGGGACGGACTTATTGACTGGTTAAGAATGGTCACACATTTGACGTTCTGACCGCGGTAAGCTCAGCATAGTTATAACTTAATCACAGACGAACCATATGTAGGTAAATATTCGAACATTATATAACAAATCATTCTTCTCATCATAGTAGTTCTCTCTTTCATAATTCAGATTGTTTTTATTCTTGTCATTGCTTGACGGTAGTTGTGCAGTTTAAGTTTTCATTATTATAACATAATTATAGTTTTAAACATCTGGATTCTTAACTTTGGGATGAAGACATTCAAATGTTTTTCAAATATTCACCCATGTAAAATTATTGTAATGTCATCAAGTCATCAAGAATAAAAATACCTAAATAACGATGACGTGTTATTTATTGTGTAGGTAGGTATGGTATAACGAGCTAGATTTCGCAACTGCAAATACTAATTGGTAAGAGGACAAATTTACGTAACTTTGTTAAAAAAAACGTTTTCTCACTAGGATTTTCTCCTGTATCTTGGTTGCTTTTACAAACAAATAATGACATACTTACAGGATTTTTTTTATACCTGTAGATCATACAAATATTTGTTTCGTGCGGGATCGAACCCACTACAGCGGTGCAGAAGACGATCGCACAGCCGCTACGCCAAACGTATCGGCAAAAAATTTACCTTAGCCTTTGTAAAAAACACTATTTTAAAAGACTGGATAAGTACCTAATGTGAAGTCCATAACAAACCAAAATCTTTCCCAAAACTTAAAACTAACTATTTATTGTTCAAACTGAAATTTACAATTTAGGTATTTATGCAACTTCTAGCTTTTAGCTACATAAAAAATAACATAAAAAAAGCTTTCGTACGGTACCTACCTACCTACTTAGCCATTTATGAATATTGTATTTGGTTAAAATGTAACAAGGTAGGTAGGTAGGTACTGTCATTGATCTGGAATGTTTTATTAACGAAAAACCATTAAAAATTTGAATAAAATTATGCTTATAAATACAGAGAAACAAAAACAAACTACCTTCGATACCTACATATAATTTGTTCCCAGTCATTAACCATAAAAATCCATGGTCAAACACAAACACAAAATTACCTAGATATTAGGTAGGTATACCTACATAAAAATTTATAGTTACAACTCCAGCTTACCGTGATTTAGCTATGAAATTAAACCAATTTTGACGTTCTCTGTAGGCAATTTACTTTGCACTCATTATTTTACATAGAAGTCACACAACAGTAAACTGATTGCCGACAAAATAAAAATTAATTACACGGGATAAACACAAAAATAATTATTCTTACACGAGTACCTACGGAATACACTCATATAATTTGACACAACACCACTGACTAGTTAGAGGACACTCCAACTTCAACAGTGATATTGACCTTATATTGTAATTAGGGAGGTGAAGTAATCCACCCAACTCAAAATGACTCATCCATTGATTTACCGCGACGCTCGTTTCCAGAGTTCGCTTCGTGCGTCGCCCTGAAGCTAGAAGATGAATCTCTTTTTTTTAAATAACCTATAACAAAACAATAAAAGCCATGGATTTTGATGATTTGCTTATGTACTGTTTCAACAGTAAAGTAATGAATTCAAAAAACTTATCAAAATACGAGATTATTACTGTTCGTATTTTTTCATATGTATTTACATAAGTGAAAATAAATATCTAAAAGTAAAACAGCCTTCAAAAACATAAAAATAATGTTACGTGCACAACAGTTTCGGCAGTCGGTGCCTCCGATTTGGTTTGAACTATTGTTTTCGCCACCGACTTCCGAAACTGTAGTGCTCATAACATTATTTTTATGTTTTTGAAGGCGGTTTTACTTTTAGTTAAAAATTATTTAATTCAACATTTTTAGTAGCGAGTAAAATTTTACGCATACCTAGTCGTCTACCTAGGTACCTAGACGACGTTATCATTTTATCATTTTTTTTAAAGACGTCCCACACTACGATATTCTCCTGTATCGTAGGTGCATTTACTAACACACACAAATTGTCACATACACAAACGCCCCGACCGGGAACAACTATCTGTTGATCATACAAATATTTGCTCCGTGTGAGGATCGAACCCACAACACGTGGCGCCGAAGCCGATCGCTCAGCCGCTACGCCAAACGTGTTATTGTCATTTTATTCTAGATCTTGTGATCAGATCTAAATACATCCAAATTTTTATGGGACCACCTCTGACGTCCTATGAGCTATCGATCAAAAAAATAATCATCAAAATCGGTTAACCCCGTCAAAAGTTCTGAGGTAATAAACATAAAAAAACACAGTCGTATTGAGAACCTCCTCCTATTAAGTCGGTTGAAAATAAAATATATAAACCATTATCAATATGTACAGTGGCGACCAAAAGTCCATAGACAATCTAACAACGCAAATAGCTTGACGTTTAGTTTGACTTACGACCTTTTATTCATTGTCGTTAACAAGTGACACGCACTGGCTGTATCGAGGTCGCTCGTACTGCAGGCTTACTCTTGAAAACAATACAATACCAATCCAAACGTGATCCGATTCCAATGTCAATTTGGCTGTCGGGCGATTTCGTACTCTTGAGCACAAATCCGTTAACCTTGTATCGGCATCCTGATTGGCCAATGGTTGGGTCGTTTCCCAATCCTATTTAGTTCACTCAATCACCGCACAATATTGAAACAATTTGGCGCTAGTCTCGAAACTTGACGAAACGGCACAATTCCAATGTCGATGTATCGGAATTGAGTTCAAGAGTAAGCCCTCTGTTCATAGCAATGTAATCCTTAGCCTGCTTATGGACTTTTGAGCGTTTACCAAGAAACAGATACGAAAAACATACTTATGTAACTAAAGACGATATTTAATAGAATATAAGTAGATAATTACTAAAAACAATATTATTACTCAGAAAATATGTATGAGGCGGTGTTTGTAGAATTAAATATGCTAACAATATTTGGGGGAAAGTATTAATCATCAACCAAACATGTGCGTTCCGGACCGATTAGAAGAGTAGTGAGCTGCCGGCCGAACAAACATCGATCGAGCTCGAGCCGTCGTCTACGCATTTCATGTCACATTATCATTTTTTATTTACCGCGAAAAAATAACGGTTATTATTGAAACATAGGTAGTTTAAAGAAGGTATAAAGATAGATGCATAGAATATTCTTTATTGCACACCAAAAACTAACGCTGAGTACATTCAAAAAGTACAACTTACTTAATAAAGAATCCAAATAAAAAATTTAAAAAAGTCGGTCCTTCAATATGAATAAAATTCAGCATTAATTAAGAACTCAATTTCCTTATGCTTCGTCATAGCTTCTAGTATCTCTTCTCTGGTTGAGTTTTGTATATCACACCGATGGTCTTTGAGAGCGTAGACTACTATGCGATGGTGGCTACCACATTCTTCTGCTAGTATACCTTTAAGAACACCTCTAATCAACTGCGCTCTCGAATTCCCGCACGAGTAGTAGTTACCAAAGTAATCAAGTAACGCATCTGTGTAGAGTTCTATTATGGAGTCGAAATATGTTGACACAAGTTCAGCTACTTCTTTAGCTATGTACCTTCCGAAGATAAAACCAAAAGCATCTACACCCTCCCTCTTCCTTCTTTGCGGGTCAGCAAAAACATCTGGCATCTGTTTTATACTCTGTCTAATGGCTTTGTAATACAACATCGTTAAATGTATCCGCACGTACTCCTTAAAATATTTCTCTCTCGGCCTAAACTTCTGTATCCATGCTAAAATTCTCTCCAACACTGTGAAACAAGATGTGTATTTTGTGTCTAAAAATGCTGCATTGTATTTTAAACTATCTAGGACTTGATTTATTACTTTAGGATAATATGAACCATCGTAGCAAAGGGTATCTAAATACTCCAAATACCGATTCCCTATCGTAACAAATCTTCTCTCAACATCATCTTCATTTCTTGATAACATCAAGTATCGAACAAAAATAGCAGGATATAATATCAGTTCACTATCGGTACCTTCGAGAATCCCTAATAAAATATGTTCAATTGCGTCATCGTTGACTTCAGGAAGAAGAGCAGCCAAATCACAAATTATATTCTGTGCACTCCACGAGGAGATATTCTTGACTGTGATGTATAAAGTTGTACAATAGTCGGCTTTGACGGTGGATGGAATCCCGTCGGTGTTCTCGAAAAACGGTCGGTGCTTTTCGAGAGATTCTATATGGATTTTGGATAAAAGGGGCTTAACAATATCCCATACTCTGATGTCAGCAGTAGCACCAACGCGACGGAAGTACAACAACGCACATTGCAGTGCGACAAGAGGGTGCAATTTTGCTGCTGACACGAAGGTATCAAGCAGTAACTCTCGATCAGCAGAATGCATACAAAGTGCTAAAGCTATTCTAACAGTGCGTCTATGGGCCGCTAATGCATGGATTATCTGGACTCGTTCTATTTTCCGGCAGCACATTACTCGCGTTGCTACTGCCTTCACACCGGCTTTGCTCCAACCCCATTCTACTGAGTTAATGACAGGCCGGGCACGGTGTGCGTGGTTCCAAAGTGCCGCCCTGTTCACACGCTCCGTACCCGGTGCGGTTAGCTCTCTCAATTCCATCACAAAATCATTACCCATAATAATTACTAAAGGTCGAGCCACTTCCAATTTCTGTGTTTGGGTGAACTTATTCCTGGCGCAACGTGTGCGTGGGCGTAATTTACTGCGCCTCTGCCCGAGGCTCTCGATGTGATCGTATTCTATATGCATAAACTTCTCCTTCAACAGAATGCGTATCTGTGTTGTTAAATCATCTTTCTGATTGAAATATATGGCTAGTTTTGATACGAAACTATCGTACGATTTACCTGCACGTATTATTTCGACTACCCATTCAGGTTCAAGGGCAGACGGATCATGACGTAGCGCATTCAAAAGTGCGGCTTGATCGTGACGAAACTCTAAGTTAACACGTAGTAGCTCACGACGTGCAATGTTTCCTTTATATAACCGTTCTAATATTGGTCGTGCGTAACATGCGTCGCGAGAAGCTAATTTTTGTATTGCGTCTATTAATGGAGAAGTTTCCTCCAAGCCGATGCAGTAATCTGCTAGGACATCGAGCAGTTGAGTGATGTACTGCGCTGCTATAGCTGGTTCCTGATCCGACGTGGCTACTACCAACATGCTCTGAAGACCAGCGGCAACGCTTTTGCGCTCGTCTGAGTTCAAAGAATACTCTGCTAGCGTTGAAAAATCATCAAGAAAAGCTGTACTGATGGCTGGTTCACATTGGCCAGCTAACAGCTGACGAATCACAACAGCGTGAAATCCCTCACGGCAGGCGGCTTCAGGTGTTGAGCCATCGAGCCCCAGTCCGTGCCCGAAGTCCAACAGATGTTGCCAGACGTCTGCAGGCAGACGCCAGACGTTAGCGCGCTTGACGAGGCTGCGCAGTACGGCGGCGCGCGTGTGCGCTGGCTCATTGCTGTGCCGCGCTGCGAGACGTAACAGAGCTGCCACCGCATCACTGCGCCCACCGCTCTTACTCACCAAAACAAGGAACATATCGCGCCTCCTGTCCGCAGAACCCGCAGCCCCTATACGCTTTTGCAAATCATACAGTGTCCGGTCGAATCCAATAAAACGAAACTCATCGAATAAGCGCTCTAATTCCGATTTGATTGATGTAGTCGGCATGTATGATTCTATTTTGCAGCAATTATTAGGGTTCGTCTTCTTTTTCGTAATCCTTTTAAGTACGCGACGATTGCGATTGCGTCTGATTGGGCTAAAATCCTCGTCATCAAACACATGAAGATCAGAATCAGTGCTAGACAGGGGTGGTTCTGGTGTATCGTAAGGCCATTCGTCAACGTTCTCGCCCACATCCTTTTCAACGAACACTCGTTTTTTGAATGCCGCTCTCATATCGGGGCTGAGTCGCTTGATCAACGGCTCCACCACTTTGTATTCGAACCAGTGCCGTAAGTAGTTCGCTCGCGCCAATTTCATCACTACTTCTTGACTCTCCTGAACACTGAGTCGATCAGCCAAGGTTGGTATGTGGAGTAAATAGACGACGTAAAACTCTAATTTATTTATGAATCTAGATTTGTGATTGCGTATGATGTAATCCGTCGCCGATGGACTGAATCTACTGAAGCTGTCGACATTGAAATACTTTTCCGTTATGTCTAGAAACACGTCTGCGTCAGACTTCAGCACGCATTTCACACTGTTGTAGTAAGACTTTTCTTGTTTAAGATACTGCGTTCTAACATCTTCATCAGTTGCCAGCGAATCAAAATATATTTTTGCGACTTTAGGACATTTTTCGCTCAATACTTTCAAATAATGAGTCGATAATTTTGTTAAAATATTGGGAATCTCGTCCAGTATGAAAGCCTGGCTACAATGACTTAAAAACTTTATAGCAAACTGGAATTTGCCATCTTTATAGTACTGGTAGAACTCCTGGCACGTTGCTGGGTCTCGCAGATTGATGTAAAGCCAGTGTTTCATTTTGCTAACCGCTGGCGTTATCATTTCTGGGAACAGTCTATCTTCTAAATATTTGGGGTTGATGATGTCACGGTGGTCTAAAAGCCATGTAGATTTTAGAGCTCTGCTCATGTATAACATGTCATCATCTTTTAAGTTACGTATAATGTATTCTACATGTTTGAGTTTTGTGGCGAGATCTATCTTGAAGAGTCGGTCGACTGGAGACTGTTCGGGCAAGGCTTCAATATCTTGGAACGAGACCCCGCTGTCTTTAGCCTCACGCACTAGAGAGTTGAGGTACCGGTGGCGCTGACCCAGGTTATGACCAGCCAATGTTATTGGTAGGAAAGAATCCATCTGCAAATAGAGAGAGATCCTTTACGTCCAGTCAAAATAAGAATTACTTATATCTTTCGACACGAAGATAAATCTTGCAGCAAATCGGAGTTCAACATCCGTATTTTTTTATACTTTAGTACTAGTCGGTACATCTAGCATTTCTATGAAAAAACGCATACAGCTATTAATAAAACTGCGTAGGTGGGAGAAATGTTTGCGAATGCGTTGAGAGGAGCATTGAATATGATTATCTTTCACATTAGAATTGGTACATTTACTTAAAACCACCACGCTTAAGTATATTTAATGAAGGGTTAGGCAGAGGTGTGCTAATGTACACAGTTTTGCGGTGCTTAAGTCCCATGTAATGTTATAGGGGGCGAGCATATTGCTATCCCAGCCCGGCTCAAATCCCAAACTCCGAGTACCGATCTCATCGTCTAATCAAAACCTCTAGCGTAGCAGTCACGTCCTAGTGGACGTGACTGCTACGCTGCGGCGCACTAGTGAAGCAGTTGTTGGTATAAATTTAACCAAGTCAAGTAACAAACAAGTTCACAGGCTTGGAAAATCTATTGTTGTAGGTACCATTTCATTGTATATTGATAAAAGACAATGTAAGATATTAATCATAAAGATAATTATTTAACATAGATACTTACATTTAAATATTATCTACAGTATCTGTAGTACAAATCAATTCACAGCTCACCTATGTAATTCTTGTGTTTATTTATATCAACTTGATGTATATGTCTCGTATGTTCTATATTTTGAATGCAACAAAAGTAAAGAATAGGTACTCCACTGCCGCTGCCCCAGCCAAACTGAGTGAACTAAATGAAACGATATGACTAGGGCTTTCAGTTTTGAAGCATTCCCGCCCCGGGAAAAAAATATCGAGACTGTGTCGATTTCGCTCTCGAAATTCCCGGAAAATCGAGATTTGAGACTATTTCTAAATTTGATTTCATACTTATAAAGGATTTTGGCAGCCAAATCAAGATATTTCAATCAAATACTTCACTAAACATACCACAACAAACTCGAAATAAAAAATGATTTATGACAGTTTTTTTTTTCATTTATTTAAGTAGCGGAAACAACAAATAAATGGTGTTTTTTTTATGGGACAGGAGGGCAAACGAGCAGACGGATCGCGTCATTGGGCCTCCGGTAACCTCACTCACTCGACGAAACACAACGTAAGCGCTATTTAACGCTGGATTTCTGTGAGGCCGTGGTATCACTCCGGTCGAGCCGGCCCATTCGTACCGAAGCATGGCTCTCCCACGTAAAAAAAAATATTTGTTTATTGTATTTACAGAGTTCAGTAGGTAATTTGAGTTGGGAATTACCTCTGGCACACAATAATTTAGTTCGCGACCCAGATAACTTTTCTAAACAGTAGGTATCAAATGGTCCTAAATATATTTTATACTAGCTTTTGCCAGCGACTTCGTCCGCGTGGAATAGTTACTTTGTTCCCTAGTTCTTCGCCCGCGGTTTCACCTACGTTGCCCCGTTCCTAAGGGTTGTAGCGTGATATTTATAGCTTGAAACCTTTCTCATGAATCACTCATTTTCCCAACATTTCCCTTCACTGCTCTGCTCCTATTGATCGTAGCGTGATGAAAAGTATACTATAACCTGCCCAGGAGTATGAAGAACAATTGTACCAAGTTTCGTTGAAATCCATCGAGTGCTTTTTGTTTCTATAACGAACATACAGACAGACAGACAGACAAAAATTTTACTGATTGCATTTTTGGCGTCAGTATCGATCACTAATCACCCGCTGATAGTTATTTTGGAAATATATTTCATGTACAGAATTGACCTCTCTACAGATTTATTATAAGTATAGATTAGGTAGGTACTATCAGAAAAAACATTTACGAGTAAAGCCTGCCCAGGCACTAACACAAATGAAAAATAAAAACGAAAGCTTAAAAAACTAAAACCCGACTACGACTACGGCTATAAACTGGATACCTACCACTTTTCGTGGACGTAGAAAATGTTTCTTGTTAAATTATACTTTTCAGTTGATTTTTTCGTAGTCGGGTTATAGTTTTTTTATGGTTTCGTAGTTATTTTCCTATTGTGTCATGCTAACTTTATTTATTACTAGCTTTTGCCAGCGACTTCGTCCGCGTGGAATAGTTACTTTGTTCCCTAGTTCTTCGCCTGCGGTTTCACCTGCGTTGCCCCGTTCCTAAGGGTTGTAGCGTGATGTTTTATAGCTTGAAACCTTTCTCATGAATCACTCATTTTCCCAACATTTCCCTTCACTGCTCTGCTCCTATTGATCGTAGCGTGATGAAAAGTATACTATAACCTGCCCAGGAGTAAGAAGAATAATTGTACCAAGTTTCGTTGAAATCCGTCAAGTGGTTTTTGTTTCTATAACGAACATACAGACAGACAGACAAACAAACAGACAGACAGACAAAAATTTTACTGATTGCATTTTTGGCATCAGTATCGATCACTAATCACCCGCTGATAGTTATTTTGGAAATATATTTCATGTACAGAATTGACCTCTCTACAGATTTATTATAAGTATAGATTAGGATGCAAATATCGGTCATCAAAAAAACATAAATTGTTGGTCCTGCCGCTACACTACAGTTCCTGGGTTCGATTCTCAGGACGGGCAGTGTTCTGGTTTCTGACACTTACGCGAATATTAGACATTGAAATAAAACTATTTTTTACGGATTTTATCGCGTTGTATTATTATTATTTAATTCCCGACGTTTCGGATCCTTTACAGCATCCATGGTCACGGGCAGACTAAGTTGTTGGACGTCTCAATGTTGCAATTACTAACAGCTACCTTACATTTTTGTTATTTATTGGCGATCCGATTCACGCAGAACGAGCTCACCGTATCCTTCGGTCTTGCAGTTTTGGGCTTGGATTTTGATTTAATGGAATCTATAATGGGATTCCAAGCAGGTGGTAAGCACCAGCCATCTTCTCTATTGAAATTTGGGTGTTTTTTAATTTCAATAGCCTCGCGAATCATCCTGGGAAGGAATCGGTTTTCTTTTGCGAGGACTTGTGGTTTATCAAATCTGATGTAGTGCTGGGCCTTGTCAAGAGTATCAGTCAGCAGTTTGTGAACACTGCTGACTTCTTGGAATGGCGGTGTTTGACATCGGCGATGTGTTCTTTTACCCTATGCGATAAAATCCGTAAAAAATTGTTTTATTTCAACGAGCAGCGTTGTTGGTTGTTTCTATGAAATTCTCAGTAGCGGCTCGGAGTTTCGGATTTGTGCTCGGTTAATGGCAAATTGGCTCCAAATTCCCAACAAATCGTCGCGTCTCGAATGTCTGAGGCCGAGACTCCCGGGATGAAAGCCCTAGATGTGACCTTGTTATTCTTTTAGGAATGATGCGTACCCCTAAATTTGTCTAGCTAGAATTCTGAGATATAATGTTTACTGAGAATTAGATTTTTGATTATTTCTTTTAGGATGTTGTTTGAGAATTAGATTTTTGATTATTTCTTGTTTGATTGTACACTTGGGAGAGCCATGCTTCGGCACGAATGGGCCGGCTCGACCGGAGTGATATCACGGCCTCACAGAAAACCGGCGTTAAACAACGCTTACGTTGTGTTTCGCCGTGTGAGTGAGGTTACCGGAGGCCCAATCCTCTTTTAAAGGTCGGCAACGCACTTATGACACTTCTTTTGGTGTTGTGGGTGTCCATGGGCGGCGGTAATCGCTTACCATCAGGTGATCCGTCTGCTCGTTTGCCCTCCTAACCCATAAAAAAAGGATATTTATTTTATTTGATGCTTAGGTATGTACTAAATTTTTGACTACATAGGTACATTAGACTATTATACACTTCACTCCATATATACATGGATATCTCAATCTATCTCAATGATTGTCTGTAATGGAAATGAATTCTATATTATGTATATCTATCTCTATATTCTTGCGATATACACAAGAATATGCTATAGGTACCTATGAGCTAAGCGTAGGTATGAGTAAATCTTTATTCTGAGAGTAAACATCAGCTGTCAAATAAAAAATATTCTGACTTCATTCCTTTTTAGAGCAATTCTATCCCTCCGAAAAGCAATAGTATTACAGTCCATTAAAATACTTAGGTAGGTATAGTAAACATAAACAGATTTGTTTGGACTTCCATTCGAACTTACGAAGATTCATCTCCTATTTCATCCTCATGTAGTTCGAATTTCAAAAACGCTGGAACAAATGTTTATTTACAAAGTTTTATGATTTTATCTTCGATAATAACAAACTCCTATACAAACTTTCATCCCTTTTCAAACCCTTCAAGCCTTTTTCGCGATAAAAGGTCGCCTATGTCCTTTCCCAAGCTTTAGTCTATCTCTATACCAAATTTCATCAAAATCGGTTTAATGGTTTAGGCGTGAAAGCTTAACAGACAGACAGATAGAGTCTTCTTTTATTCTAGTTCCCACAGACTCTAAATCCCAATCAACCCGAAGAGCTGTCATTACGTGAATTACGTGGGAGAGCCATGCTTCGGCACGAATGGGCCGGCTCTACCGGTGTGATACCGCAGCCTTACAGAAAACCGGCGTTATACAACGCTTACGTTGTGTTTCGCCAAGCGAGTGAGGTTACCGGAGGCCCAATCATATCGTGTGATTCAGATAGGCATCCCGTAAGAGGCGTGAAAATATCTGACTTGCTCGGTGGTAGGAACTCTTGGGGTCTTACGTAAAGCATCTCGGCACCTTGATGTGTGTTTCTACTTTTGCACCTAAAAGCCAGTTCCTCTTGGTTGTTGCGGCTTTGGCAGTCTGCAGTCCGTAGTGACTCACTCATAAGAGTCGGCAACGCATCAACAACTCCTCTGGTGTTGCAGGTGTCCATGGGCGACGATGACTACTTACCACCAGGTGGCTCGTCAGCTCGTTTGCCGACTTAATCAATAAGATAATAATTATTATTATGTACACATACAGTACCCCCGAGATAACAACGCGCCTGTTAAAGTTGGGTGTTGCAAACAGCCGCAGCTGAAAGAAATCAGTAAGGATATTTGATTTTCAATATTGACGAATTCGAAATAATTATGAGCCAACTGTCTTTACACCGAGTTTTTAACCACTTGCGGATAATTTCAGACACGCGTTGTTATCTCAGCGGTACTGTACAGGTGGTAAATATAATAGAAACAATGAATTATGAAGAGTACGAGAGAGGAGGATCAATTTAATACGAAGTCTTATCTTTATGTTCAAATTACTCAATTAGCTTACATGTAGCAGTTAGTACCTATCTATTATATCTAGTAAAATAATGTAAAATAAATATAGATATTTTTCCTATTTCATTGTTTTACTCTATTTATTTGTAGAGAAAAGCATAAATAATTACTAGTTTCCAATTTACTTGCTTGATACGTGCGACAGATTAGTCTTGTGTAGGTCCTGAACGAACGAACTAAAAGACACGTTTCCTAACCGAGATCGTTAATCGGTCCTTCGGTCATAATAGTACTTCGTACTATTCGTACATTTCGTACGTAATGTTCCTGAACGACCGAGATAGTTAATCAGTCCTTAGTCCTATTAGTACTTCGTACTAATTGTACATTTCGTACGTAATGTTTCTGAACGACCGAGATCGAATAAAAGAGCTAATAGTACAGTATGTACCGAGTAAAGTTGTAAGGAAAATTAAATTATAATGACAGAGAGATTAATTTAATGCATAAAATGTGTATTTAATATATATTTTTTTATCATCAAGCTCAACGAATCAGTTGGACATTAAACCCTAGTAACTATTCTTATGACTGTCTAACTATTGTAATGGGACCGAATGATGAACTAATAAGCAATTTGGTCAGATGTCCTATAGGAACTAAAAGAACTAATAGTACTAATAGAACTAATAAGATGAACTAGTTCACTGACCAAATTGTACTAGTTCAGAGCGATCTCTATAGTGACCGAATAGCTCAGAGGAAACCGAATAGGCACACTACGACAGATGTCAGAGTGACATTTCTAAGACTGAGGTTTGTTTTGTCCTCAGAGGAAAGACAGACAGTTTTGTCTGTCTTTCCTCTGAGGTTTTGCGTCTCATTTGCGTACATTTTGACGGTCAAAAAATATGGAACTTCATGCGCGTGACTTCCATGACAGCTGTCGCTTATCAAGATAGTTATGATAGGTACAGTACGCGCAGCATAAGTTGGCCGGACTGAAGTTAGCTGTTTGGTTGCGCAGTACACAATTTTTAACGTAAACAATCCACTGCGCATTAAAACGGCGAACTTCACTCCGGCCAACTTATGCTGCGCGTACTGTAACCTCAGAGGAAAGACAGACAAGGTGATGCACGAATTAACGAATTACGGGATACGATACTCTACAGTATCGATCAATACATCGATTAATGCTTGGGTCGATACAAAGGTATCGAAATGAAAGGATGGAAACGAACCAGGGATGGGCAGATTAAAAAAAGGAGATATTTTTAAAATAGTATTGACAGACTATTAACTGAAAAATATCGATATTTCGTTGTATCGTTTTTTTTTCAAAACGTGTAATGAGGTACATGTGGTCTAAACAAAGGTCGTCTAAGAACATAAACCCCGAAATTCTATGTATGTGTCACCAGATAAGCGTTGCAAAAATATTGGTCCTAGTACGTATCGTCCGATAATACCCACCAATTATTAAGGGATTATAGTGCGCCCATATGGGTCTGTTATACTCGTCCCTCAAAAGAATGTTCCTATTTGGGTCTTCAAGGCATCATTGACAAAAATACAGATGAGGCTGGTAATCCAAAGGACTTAACTCTTGACATTGAGTCTTGAAATTCAAAAAGCCATGATGACGCAGGAGATAGCCGTACACTCGAATCGGACACGCGCGCGTACGTACACGTGCACCTGTTCCGTCTGACGAAACGATGTGGCACTTGCGTCAGCGTTGGGCAGACAATCCTTTATCCTATAGGCCGATGGGCGCTAACGCATCCTTACCTGACCTTATGTGATCTTGTTTGAAACGTAAACATCGGTTGTGATTTCGTGAATGGCGCGTATGCAACCCGTCGTATGTCGAGTCGCTTGAGAAACTTTTAGTCAATTTTTTTAGAAAAATTGTTAAAAATTAACCTATATTCAAAAGTACACTACTTTTTACTATCGATACTGAACAAACTAGTTTTCAGGTTTTGAGTTAATTCAATTACACGTTGTATATCCGAATGTCGATATATCCGTTTTAAGAAAATATCGACGATACATAATACTATAGAAAATGATAAATCAATATTTCTTTCTTGCCCATCCCTAAAACAAACTGTCATTCATTAGTGTCATTAGTACTCGGTATTATCAATTTGTTTGTCTCGTCTCCAAATTATTTGATAGAAAAATTTAATTTAGGTAAAATTTATTACTACAATACAAATAATTACTAAACTTTATAATGGATCCAGAGACTGACATAACTTTACTAGCTCTGAAGTTCTTGTCAAATGAATCTGAACATGTCTGTAGGTTATGTTTTCTTTCTACTGAACAGGAAGAGGTGTCTTTTGAAGACAACGCTAGACTTCAAAGATCCTATTACGAGGAAACTGTAATGTTCTCGGATATGTTGAAGGAGCTAGGTGTAAGTATTGCACTTTTCCATATGTTTGGCTATATCTTAAAATTTATGGTTGTCAAAATGTATCTCTATTGTGAGAAGCCTGCACTGGACTGCAGATTGATTACAACATATTTGTGTTCAGTATATTCCACAAGACCCAAGAATAATTTAATGACTGTCTGTCTGACTTTGTATAATTTCCTTTTTCAGATCCAATTGGAGCCTTCCCTGCCACAAGTCCTATGCATGAACTGTGCCACAATGACTATCAATTCTTACCTGTTCCAAAAATTATGTCACATCTCTAATGAGAAGTGGAACTCTGTCCTGAATAGACTCAGCACAAGTCTAGACCAGTCTATGACTATAGGCCCTAATGTCCAAACTGTATACTTGATGATCAAAGATAATCAAAATCATATATTTACTAGTAAAAAGCGCCACACACTTCAGAGCAAAAAGACTGCCTTAAATAAAATAAGAGAATTACTTAAAGCTAAGCAACCTCATAATAAGGTGAAAAAGCAGAAGTCTAATGTGATTTGTGAAGAATGTGGAGAACGATTCACTTCCAACTGCCATCTTGTTAAACATATGAAAGTGCACAGTAATTCTAAGTATCCTTGCCTCCAGTGCTCCAAAATCTTTGCCACTCAACAACAAGTTGATGAGCATGCTGAAAGATTACATTACCCTAAAAAAATCCAGTGTTCAAAATGCCCAAAAATGTTTAGCACTGACAAAATGTTGAAATTACATGACAAACTGCACCATGTAGCTGCAATATGCAAATTGTGCTTTGTTCAGTTTCCTTCAAAGAAAGCTTTGAGAGCTCATTTAGATAAACATGATGTCAATAAGTGTCCACGCTGCAACAAGTCTTTCCTCAATAAACAAACTTTTAGATATCACTTAAAAATATGTGGGAATGAAGAGGAACGGCAACCAAGCTTCTTTTGTGATATTTGCCATAAGGGTTATGCAAGAAAGAATGGTTTACGAACACACTTGAAAACAGACCATGGCTTTGGAAATGTACTGTCATGTAACTGGTGTGGAAAGAAGTTTGATGCAAAAAGTAAACTAAACAATCATATAGTGAAACATACTAGAGAGAGGAATTTTCACTGTGAACATTGTGGCGGGAAGTTTGTGACACAGGCGGCATTAGTCTACCACACTAGACTCCATACAGGCGAGAGACCTTTTCCATGTGATCTATGTAATGAAAGCTTTCTTTCAGCATCACGGAGAATGGAACATAAAAGGCGGAAGCATTTTGCTCCAACTAAAGAATGTCATGTTTGTCATGTCAAGTTTGTCACAGGACATCAATTGAGAAAGCATGTACAGAGGCACTACAATCCTCATAGCAAATTGTATGTGCCTGATGCAGAATCACCAATCTCAATTTATCAGAATATTAGTTTAAGTGCAAATAATAATATTAAGCCACAGCAGTACCCAAATATATCCAAGCTTTTGTCAATGTAACTATTGGTGAGGTAAAATAAACATGCTGCAGATTTTTTATTAAGTTACATCTTTTTCAACATAGAGATGTTGGACCATATAAAATGTAGTATGTACTTGTAGTATGAAGCAGTGGTGGCGCTAGACCAAATGTAGACATCGACCTCCTCCAGGCGACCTCAGTTTTGCGAGGTCCTTTCATTTCCCAGTCAGAAAGAAAACAATACCTAGAGAATGAAATTGATGGATGAGTTTTTTGATGTACCTATATATGTATTGCTAATGTATACAAAAAATACTTATACTTACGATCATAAATTAAAACAAATTTATTTTGCCAAACTTTTTTGCGACCCCCACAGGCGCGAGGCACGCCTAGCGCCGCCACACTGCATGGAAGATTACGAACTCTTATATTACTCGTCGATATTACAAACACAATACAAAACCTTTTTGTCTTGGTCTCCGGGGATCACCGGTGTTGCTGCTGAATTAACATCCATTGACAGTCTGGTTGAGCATGAGGTACCTACAGAGTTTCGTTTAGTTCGAAATGCTCGCCGCTCTAACGCGAATCCCACCCGCCAGATCGGTATCGTACGAAATCGAACTAACTGTAAAGTCGTGTCGGTTGAGACGCAAAATAACTTGCTTTTCAATAATGTCGAGAACGTACCACCTTAAGACATAAATTCAGAATGTGAAGGCAAATTTCGATCTGGCGGGTAGGATTCGCGGTGGCTTAGAGGTCAGAGCGTCTAGTATATCTAACCAGAAGACCCAGATTCGAATCTTGCCCGCGATCGAATTTTTTCTTTACTAAAATAACTTTATAATCCTTAATCTGGTGATAAGCAGTCCTGGTCGCCCATGGACATCTACAACACCAGAGTTGTTGATATTTAAGAGCCATGATGGAGTGCCAGAAATTAAAAAAACAAGATATTTATAAGGTAAGGCGGCATCATACGACGTCGAACTAAATGTAAAGTAAGTCGTGTCGGTTGAGAAGCAAAGTAACTTGGTATTCAATAAATGTAGCCAACGTCAACTTAAGACATAAATTCAGAATGAAGGCAAATTTCGATCTGGCGGGTGGGGTGGGGTGCGCGGTGGCTTAGAGGTCAGAGCGTCTGGTGTACCTAACCAGAAGACGCAGGTTCGAATCCTGCCCGCGATCGAATGATTCTTTCACTAAAATAAATAAAATAACCAAATTCTAATTTCATTGGCCATGGGCTAGTCCCTACACAGACGAATCGTGTGTGTAGGTACATAAAGTACATCTTTGCCTAGTGTGACTGTCGCTGGCATGGCCACCATCAGGAATTTTAATTTTTATAACATGAATTGATTTTCGAAATTAGTCGCCAAATGTCCCTGGTTCAAAAATTATGAGGGTTTATAGGTGGCCGACCTGGTGAGCGTCTCCCCAGCTTGGCCCAATTTGAATCTCAAAAGCTAGCTCCCAAATTTTTCGCCAATTCACAGATTTAGTTGGGTCTTAGTTTAGAAGATACCTGTCTTCTTCGTCAATCTTAATGTTTATAAACACAGCCACTTCGGAACTGCGACAGCCAAGCGACAGTGGCGCTATTGACCTTCCGACGATTTTCTTTGGAACATATTTGAAATACAACTTTGTTCAATTTAATATCCCCGAAAGTACATAATTATGTACCAGGAATATTTTTTTTCTTGCTTATATCGATAGGTTATGCTTAGTTAAAGCTTTTGAAAAAAATCTCTTCATTGTATTATCACGACATTGTTCTACAACAGACATTATCAGAACAAGTACAAAAAATTCTAAATAAGTAGATATATAATTTTAATTATATTATTTAACTTATAACCAGAACAGGTCAATACCTACATTATGATAAAAATACAAAACCAGGTAAGTATATTCAATAAGTATAAATTCTATGTTGATGGAATATCTCTATAATGATTTTTCTAACTATATGCAAGAGCACTTCATTTTTAACACCAGAAGCTTTATTTTGTTTAGATGAGCTATTTATAACTACCTACATTACTATCAATCAATGAACCTTACTCTCATATTCTCTACAGCTGGAACATTAGGAGGTATTAGACTCCTACCAGCATACAGTTTGTTAGAGGGATCATGGTGTTTCTTTATATGCTGTTTCAAGAAGTTTGGTGTAAAGAATTTGCGAGAGCATATCTCGCACATCAGTGTAGGCCCAACATGCTTAAATTTAATATGTTCTGCTCTAGCCGAGGCATTTACAAATTTTTCATCACACAGTGTACAACTGTAAGGCTTGTCACCAGTGTGTCTCCTTGTATGATACAGCAAAGCCTCTTTGGATACAAACTGTCTACTACACAGGTCACATTTAAAGTTCTTTTCACCAGTGTGTTTCACCATGTGAACCTTCAAATAGCTTGGAGCAGTGAATTGCTTGTTACAATATTTACAGACATGTGGTTTAGCATTGCCATGGACAAATCTATTGTGGACTCTCAAACCTCCAGGGGTGCTGTACCCTTTACCACATTTGTCACAGAAATATGTTTTCTTGATTTTACTCCTGATTGGATGTGGGTCCAGGCGGTCTTCTAAGCATAACTTGACATGTTTTAAGAAGAATCCTTTAGTGTTGTAGGTTTTGCCACACTTGGGACATTCACTTTTAGTGATGTGTTTCTGTTCATGTATTTGCAGCTTGTCCAAACCTTTGCAGGGCTTACCACAGTCCTTACATACAAACTCTCCATGAGCTGTTTCCTGATGTTTTTTCAGGCTTTCTTCACTGCTTCTGTACTGATTACATTCAGGACATTGATGTATGTACCGACTGCTTTTATTGGTGAACACATCAGATTTGTATGAAGAATGAGTTGTAATGTTATGCACTCTGAGTTCCAGCATATCATCAAATAGTTCATTGCATATAGTACACTGAAAAATTTTAGCATCTGGATCTTTCTTCTTTGCTTTATTTTTAATGAAAATCAGTTGAGACTCATTTTCACTAACTGCTATGTAAAGAGTTTGAGTTGCATTTGTGTCGATGTGAACATTCAAGTTTTTGTTAAGATTATTAAAAACATTATTCAATATATTTGTAGATTTTTCACACATTTGCAGGAATTTAAAACATTCAAGTGCTTTGTCTACACATATCATACATACTGCATCTATGCCAACTATCTCTTCGCTCACCTGAAAATAAGAAATAATTTGAGACTATGTGCTTACTAAGTACTGTTTAGAAACAATTTCGGATAATTTAGTAGGTATGATAGTAAAAAAATATATGAACTTAATGTGACTTACTTCAGTACCCAACAGCTTAGTCAAGATTTCAGAGAGTGCCTGAAAATCCCCACTTTCTGGATCCAATGATACAGAATCATGAAAACGAACGTATTGATCTTGAATATCCTTCAGGCATAACCTGCAATGGCTGTAATGAGTCTCGTTCAACACGTTAGACACTAACGCGTTTAATTCTGACTCCTCAAACATTTCTTTATTCAAATAAACCAACTAATTTGAAAATCAAACTTTTATCAAAAACACCGCGCGCTTGAAAAATCTTTCGTTCAAGAACCTCCGTCCCACGTAATTTGTCACTTGGTCGACGCCATGAAATGAAAGAACAGAAGTAAATTAGTAAAATGGCGGCTTCAATACAACCAAATACAATAAAAAAAACTCAGTTATTTAGACGATTTCAAGAAAAATATTTTAGTCATAGCTTGATTGATAGGCAGTATAAAATATTTGCCTTTATATGAAATAATTATTAAAGAATAATGTATGTAGTTTTTTAATGGATAAATGCTCTATAGCGTACACACGGCAACACCACCAAGCTGCTAAGGATGGACAAAAAATAATATATTATTATTAACATTCTGTTACAAGAATATCGATACCTATGTTGTTGTTTAAATATATGCTTATATATAATAAGCATATAATATATAAGCATATATTTTATCAACAATATATCTAGTCTATGCCTCATTACAAAGCTCATGGAAGAGCCGTTTGAAGAACTGGATGAGGATTAGGTATCTAGGGGAACCACAGAGATCCCATTGGGTCGAAGTGCACTGAGGCCTTTCTGCCTCGGCCAAGGCAAGGTGGTTGCAAGGTGTCAAAGTATTCCTTGGCATCGCTGATATCCCGCAACGTGCCAGAAGACTGACAGCATTGCCACGTTGAATGCTTAAACCGGTAGTCCGATACGCTCCCCTATTCGATTCGTCGAAGATAAGGAACCTTATCAAGTAAATCTCAGATTCAATCTATGGGTGGATCTGCCCTACAATGTTCTTTCAGCATAACATACCATCACGCCTGTGTTCCCCGAATTGTTAGGCAGAGGCGTACTTGATGTACACCCAAAGTTCGCCGGTATGTTTAGGTCCCATGTTATAGGGGGCGAGCCTATAGCCATTCACCATCCAGACTCCGAGCTGCTACTGAGAATTTCGTAAAAAAACCCAATAACACTTTGCTCGACCGATCGAACCCAGGACCTCTAGTGTAGCAGTAGCGCTAGGGACCACTAGACTAATGAGGCAGTCTGATCAGATCAGTCAGAATTCTGATGTTCTTTCATTCTTCAATAATTATTAAAGTGATGCGTTCTATAATGCAAAAAACATGACTTATAGGTCTAAGTTACCAGGTCATAAAATTCCTTAAAAAAATCAATAATTATCTTGACATTGACATTATTTGATTCAAAGCTGTTAAAGTCAAATCAATCAACGAAATGATCGAAAATTCGAAATCAACAAAACAAATCGAGTCGCAGTTAATTACAGTGATATCACGCACATAATTATAGTGATATCACGCCCTCTCGTGATAAGAGAATATTTGTACAGTATGTGTACAGTTCTATTTTTTTTTGAGACAGGGCAATTTGAAAAATGGCCTTTTTTAGTCGTTTACTACGCAATGTTTTGTCTGATAAAACAAACTTTTGTTGCTTGTGCTTTATTTCAATTGGAGAGATGAATACCTCATATAATATTGAAGATGAGGTTTCGTTTGATATTCAAAAGACAGAACTTGTATACGAAATCATATCTACAGTGCTTGGGGATAAAGTGAGTAAATATTTTTTTTAATTTTCTGAACATAAAAAACAAATACAAAATACAAATATTTATTGGACCAAAAAAAAAGAATTTATAGAAGTTTGTGTTCGTTAACAACCGCATTAGTATGGAATACTGTGTCGCGGCCATTGGCGCCCACCTCTAAGAGGGGAGATTAAAATAAAATTTATATCTGAGTATAATTATGTATGTTATAAGCAATAAAATAATGTTGCAGTGAAGTTTTTCTTTTAGCTGAATAGGTACTCATAAAACTAATAGGTGCATTTATGTTTCAGATTTTGAATAGCATTCCAACACAAATTATTTGTCAAAAGTGTATGAAAACAGCAATAAATTGTTACAAGTTCAAACAACAATGTAACTATAATAGTCAGCAGCTGCTTTATACAATAGAATCCATCGAGAAACACACTAAACATATAAATGAAGAAACCCATGATATCAAGTCATTATTCCTTGCTTTGGACACAAGTAATTTTAAAGTTGATTTGTACTATGATAAAAAGCGAAACTACAATACTCCAAGTCTACTTAAAGACAGATTTCAAAGGTTAAAGATGGCATCCCAAGAACTTTTTATTGAATTTAAACTGGAGTCATATTGTAATAGTACTGATGAGATGAGTTCTGTCAAAAAAAGAAAATGTTCCAAACTGATGCCGAACCTTCCTCAACTAGCTGACATAGTACTTGATAGGGATGATTTAACGCATTATAAGTGTAAGGCATGCACAAAATTATATCCAACAGCCAACAAATTAAAACAGCACTTTTTGAGGGTACATGCACCAAAAGATTTTAAATGTTCTCAGTGCCCAAGAAGTTTTGGGTCTAACGAATTTCTGAATAGGCATACAAAGGACAGTCACTGTTCTGTTGTTTGCAGCCAATGTGGCAAGGCATACACCAATATGTACTCTCTCAGGCACCATGAACGAAGTCACAAACTACGTCTTGTTTGCCAGACATGTGGAAAGATTTATAAAGGAAAGCAGGCATTCAATAATCACATTAAAATGAAATTGTGTGAAAAGATGAGGAAGTCAAATGCAGAAGCGAAACTCACTTGTGATTATTGTGAAAAAAAGTACTCCCAGAAGACTGCTCTAAGTGTTCATATACGTTTAGAACATGAGAATGGTAAAGCTATGGTTTGTGATTGGTGTAGTAAGAAGTTTAGTTCTACAAGCAAATTAAGAGATCATATTGTAACACACACAAAACAAAAGAATTTTGAATGTGAATTGTGTGGTGGAAGGTTTGTAACAAAGACATCATTGCTGTATCACACGAGAACACACACCGGTGAGAAGCCATACAAATGTGAATATTGTGAAATGTCATTTCTATCTGCATCTCGACGCTCTGAACATGTGAAGAGAAACCATGCTGCATCCGATTTAGAATGTGATATCTGCCATGGTAAATTTAAAGGAAATACATGCTTAATGAGGCACAGGCGAAGGCATTTTGATGTCAGAAGTAGACTGTATCATAAACCTCCACCTATTTTGGCACCAGTCTTATAATTAAAGAAAAAAATACCTATTATATTACTAGCCTGCAATAATGTATGAGAAAATCGATAATCATTCAAAATAATTGTGATACATATTTTCTATCTTTTGTAAAATTATTCTGCTATTCAGCATGCAGACAAATCCAACAAATCAAAGATCACAAAAATTGTTACACCCATTCTTCCTTACATTAAAAAAGTCCTCCCGCTGCATCTGTCTGTTCACGATAAATTCAAAAACTACTGAACAGATTTTCATGTGGTTTTCACCAATGGACAGAATGATTCATGACAAAGGTTTTAAGCTGTTTACCATCACACTCCAGCTCTTATACAATATTGTATGTCGCTAGTTATTCATACAAAGGTGTAACTAACATGACTTTGTTTTATGTATTAGGACATGGAAAGGTAACTAATAAGTACAATTACCTTCATAACTAAGATGGTGATAAGTTTTTAATACATTTACAATTGAATTTAAACCATCGGTTTTATTTAACTCTTTCTATAGAACACTTTCAACTCTTTTTCCCCTGATACTTTGAAAATAATAATTAATATTATTATAAAAAATCCATACCTGTTTTCATACCAAGAGGATCTTAGTCAAGATTAAGTACCTAACGCTAGTGAAAAAGCTGATAGTATAAGTTTTGGAGCAATATCACCAAGAAGAAGCTAGTTTTTATAGGTACATACTTTTTTATTAAATCAAACACCAACAGCAGCAGTTTTTGGCACCAAACAGTTAATTTCATAGAGAATCACCAATACCAGCCAGAGTCCATACCTATCAGTTTCTTGTTCGCAACCATTTTTCCGATTATCTTCCTGAATACGTCGCTCGCATCATCAAACACATCCGATATGCCAAGAGGAAATCCCGTAACCATGGCTGGATAGGCTAAAATGAGATTTCTAAACTAAATTGATCTGAATTTTTTCAGTATGTTGGCTTGCCTTAAACTCACAACACTTAGACCTCTGTAGGTAACTTATTTTGAAATAATAACAAGCTACACCCACTTGGGTAGGTACCAATACAACTTTATAGTGACTGCCTTTATGTGAGGAGTATTCCAATTATTATTTTAGTGTGTAGGTACTAACTGAACGACCTGAACGTCCTGTTCTTGTCACGGCCTGTTTTCTTGCTGCACTCAAATTCTGTTATGTTGAACTAGAAAAATTAAAATAGGATAAAATAAGCAAACAATGAGTTGTCATGACCGTAAATTGTAAATAAATATTGCAATACTAACTGTAAACATGATTATTACAAAAAGTATTAAATTCCATCGAAAAGCCATTTGAATAAAAAATAATTAGCAAAAATAAATCAATCTAAAACAAAAGTAAAAAAGTGACATTTTAAGTTATGTCAAATGTCGCGCTTATTTTGTATACCAAATTGCGTTACGTTCCCAGACAGGACAATTTTATTAGAACAGCTAAATGTCTACCGTGATAATATTTTTCTTGAAATAACATGAAACACGTTAAAATGATAAAAAAGCCTACACGATTCAAACTACGAAAAGGAAAAGAAATTAATTTTACTTATAAGAATAACTTATGTAACGTTTAGTTATGTTATACTAAACGTTATGTAGAAATCTCCGCATCTACCAATAGATGGGGCGCATTTCGTGAACATCGTTTGTGATTGGTTGGCATTGGTGTGCATCTCTTTCTTTTTCCGACACTAAGCAAAATGGCCGCAACTCGTTGTGATACGGCAGACGTGTTGAAAATTTTGCGTGATATCGTGTGTTATCCGTCGTAAATAAACAATATTGTTTGAGATTCACGTCCCCTATAGTGCTCAGTGTTAGTGCATGCTGTGTTAATCCAAGTGATCTCGTTGTGGTTATACTTTTAACTAAAAAGGTGTTTTGTCTGTGTTTTGTGCTTTGTTTTCATCAATAAACTTACCCTGACGTCTGTTTTGGATTTATGTTCACTTGAATACGGTAAGTCTATTGCTTGCATACACGTTTATTGATAAAACTAAGTTACATACGATGTGTGTAAATAGTTTTAAGTAGTTTGTAGTTTTGACAGTATTTTGTCCCGTTTGTTTTTGGAGCTATGCACGGATGTGCGATAGAGATAGTAAAGTTGTGTGCTAGTATGGTAAAGTTAAGTCACTCCTTATCCCTTCGAAAGTGTGCCGCGTATTATTGTTTTGGTGGTGACCTATTACGAAATGTGTGGTTTGTGGAGTGGCTTTGGAGTCGGAGGTCGGACATGGCAATTACAGACTGCCCTCTAAGATTAAATGTGACATAAGGCGCGTAGGCAGCAGACGGCGAGTGTGCGACAGTGACATCATATTCGCTTATTTTAAGAATAAATAAATTATATTTTCACCATCGCTCGTCGTGTGCAGCGTTCATAGTCGTAATGTTTACGTCACAAGTCGCCTCAGACACTGCTCACCCTCACGTCAAAGAATCAATTCTGAAATGGACCTAATGTTATTGGCTACATGTATTTGTAATTCTGTTTTTTATGACCAGCATTGTAGCTGGTAATTACAAATACTGACAACACATCCTTCCCAGTACTTTTCATTATTTGGTTAGCATATGCCTAAGTACTTATTTGTTTGTCTAGCCAACAAACTGATAAAAAACCCACCTATTAAGTAGTAGGTAGGTAGTAATGATGAAAACATTTTACTTTAAACGTCTTGTTTCAGTATCTATTCAAAATAAAAGAGTATAATATTATTTTAAAAGGCCGGCAACGCACTTGTGACTCCTCTGGTGTTGTGGGTGTCCATCGGCGGCGGTAATCGCTTACCATCAGGCGTTCCATCTGCTCGTTTATTCCATAAAAAAAAATTTGATTTTATGATGACCATTTACTCTGCAATGGGAGAGTGTATCTATATCGTATGCTTTGAAATTATATTAAATTGCTTTCTGTGCTGGGGCCCAGGTCTTCATTTTGAAGAAGAGCTATGGAGGTTCGGAAGCAATGGTAAAAATCAAAAGGGGCAGGTAGTGGGGCTGTGGTAGTGGTGCTTGTTCCACCCTGAGTTACATAGTCAATAAAATTGGTTTTTCTACTTCTCTTGATTTTACTATGTTTGGAACCCTGGACCTGCCATTGCTTTGAGAAGCCTAGAAGTCATTACTTACAGTACACATCAGAGCTTTGTTTAAGTTTCCATATCTCAAAAGAAGAAGGAAAGTAATGGAACCCTTAAAGGATCACTTTGTTGTTTATCTTTGTGTAGACTGTTGTTCTACTTACTGTAGACCCTTTTTCTCAGGAATGTGTCAAGCTGAATTTTTATCAAATAGGTAAGTACTTACCTCTGCAATTCCTTGGAGAAGTGAAAAATTAAACTTTTAAGTCAACACAATCATAAGATGTTTATTCTGCTTTTATGCTCTGTTTATCAGGCCCTTATCTAAATAAAGGATACTTCCCGTTGAGTAATCATGAAATTTGGCTATAAGCAATGTCATAGAGCACAAGTAGAAGAAAAAATCTGAAAACCGTCAATTTTTGGTTACATTTGTAGTTAGATTAAAAACTCAATTGCAGTTGGTTAACTTACCATGACCTATGTCAATGTATGGGGACAACAGTTTTCCAATAGCAAAGAAAAGTTTGTTGTACTTTTTGTATGCCAACAAGTTTGCACAAAACCCTCAGAGTGTGAGTCCAACTTGCATTTGACCGGGTTTTTCATATGCTTGAATTGTGCTTTATTAACTTAATAATAATAATGTGTCTAGACATTATTATTATTAAGTTAATAAAGCACACCAATTTGTGTCTGCATGTGGCAAACCTATAATTTGAGTGTGGTTGGGCAGTGTGCCAACAAGACTCCTTTGATGTTTGCATTATATGAAAGAAAAGCTTTTTGAGCATGCCATTGTTTTTAATTTGATTATAAACAAATACCTTCCTGATTCATTTTTACAGACTCATTAGTCGGCCAAGATTTTTTCTAGGAGGTTTTAAAAGTCTTGTATGAATTTTTATAAATTGTCTCATTATTACAAAATAGCTTAAAAATATGTAACATTCACAGTACCCGAAATAACAATGCGCGTCTGAAGATAGCCGTTGCGAACGGCTATCTTCTTACGAACTTAATTAAGTAATTTGACCTGTGCAGCTCACAGGTCAAATAACTTAATTAAGTGTTCTTATGCAAAAAGTAAAAAATCAGTAAGGAGAATATTCACGACTGCCAAATAATTAGGGGGTACTGTACTTCTGAAAGGGTTAACAAAATAATACCGGTTGTCTTTTAAAACAATATCTTTTTTGTTATAAGTAAAAAGTATAACCATGTGTAAGTAAAAGCAAAAGGTCTCATGTCAATACATACATATATACTAGGTACCTATTTTGTTATTGGCATTGTAGGATAAGAAAGGGGTCTCTGTCTACCCATAAAGTTACCGCAGAGAAGATGGTAACACAGTAGTAGTCATGTGCAGCTGTGCACAGCAGGTTAAGGCCGGTCACACACCTACCGTTTCTTTTCTTTTCTACTTAGAACAGATCCCTTTCAATCTCGTGAGGGATGTGCCCTAATCAGGTGTTGCACTGGGGGTTCTGGGGTGGTTTTTAAAGAATACACAGTGTCAAAGTCTATGTGCTTATGTTGGACCAGTGTTGAGTGTGGAAGAATCCCATTCTCTACAGGACAACTCCCTTAAGCCAGTTACCTTTAAATGTTTCCCTATGAACAAAAATGAAAAAGGTATTAAATTACTTAATTTTTACATACAATTCTGATAACAATGCGCGTATTTTGCGTGCGGATGCACCTAGTTTTTGGCAATTCAAAAGTACCTGTAATAATGATCTAATTGAAAGGCTCTAGCTTCTAGCATCGCAAACAACTTCATAATGAAGTAGAAAGATAGCAACATTTTATAATTTAGCAACAATTAGGTATTGTATTAGGAAATATAAAACTACAAGAAACACTTACCTAATAAAAAAGATATAAAAATATCTATAAACATCCTCATTGCAGAACTATTAAGTTTCTACATAACAAAGCCTTGTAAGGCTACTTAAACCACATAAAAAATAATGATTTGCATGTTGAATTCCTATCTTCAATTCTTGAGTATAAGATAATTGCCCAGTGACTGTGTGACATTGCAGGCACATACCTACTTGAAACAAAGGACATTTAACCAGGTTGGTGGCTTGTCAAGTCTACCTGATCTTGTACGTACTACTTTTTACCTTAATGAAAAACTTCATAAAATTACTTAGAGGGCTTTTCCTATTCATATTTATTAAGAAAGAATGATTGATTGGTGAATGATTGGTGTTGAAATCCATAGTGTCTGTATGCAAAAGTGAGTTGAACTATCTTTAATATCATAATTTGTCACAAAGTTGGCCTAATGCAAATAGAAACATATAGGTAGATCTAAATAATTTAATATCTTATATATTTCAATAACAATTTAAAGTAGTTATAAAATTATTTACTTACGTCTAAAGGGAAATAAAAAAAGAAACATATATTATAATACTTAATACTTTAATCCTTTCAAAGGATCTTTGCATACTAAAAAAAGTGCAAAAGAAAGTGTGGTCTGTGATGCATACCGACGTACCTACGAGTGATGCGGGCATGTAACTTGGGTTCCGTACTGCAAAATTAACTGATACATTATCATTAGGTATATTATAATGCTGTCATCCGTCCCAAGTGCATTACTTAATCAGCCTAATCATTTTGGTGGTGTATTTCCGCGACATAGGTAGGTAGGTATCTACTCGCCCAGCCCAGTGTGATAACAATGTGGCTGTTATCTTCATATATTTAATCACTTGTTTTAGTACGACTTTTGTATGTATTATTTAATTTTTATTATTCTTGAAGGCGATGATGTTCACTGGTATTCTAGTGAATGTTACATGTGCAAACAAATGCTGACGCGGAAGCATTTCGACGAATTTCATAAACATTATGACCTTTCTAATGGAATCGACGACAATTTCAGCAAGTTTTTGTAAATTGATGTTGACATGTAGCCCTTATGGTAACACGTGACTATTAGCTAGAATTTTAACCGATTTGAAAGATGGAAGAGGAAAGGATTTGAAGTGTCGGTTCTCAATTCGAGCGTATTTTTTTGTGTTTATTACTCGATATTAGGTACAGAACATTTAGCATATACCTAGCATGTGAAAAATCACATGCAATCATTTGTCATACGACACACCTGCGACTTTTTTCCACACAGCCTGCTCAAAATCGCATTATAATGTAATCGCATTTTGTTCACGATTTCATAGTTAGTAGCAAAATAGCAACTGTGGCGATAAATGATTTTGAATGAAAATTCATTGCGGACGTAAAGTAGCGGGCTGCGAAATTCCGCATGTCATATCTTCGCGGATCTTGAACCGATCTCGATTGTTATTTTCTCTGATGTAATTTACACATCCTTTAGTTCCTACCTAGTCGCGAAGCGTTTCCATCAAACCTTCGTTTTCGATAACCTGATTTGTTCAGTTCGACACGCGAACCATTTTACCATACACATAATATTAGATTTAGATTTAACTATAATTCTGCTCTAAAATTCTACGCAAATTCTGATGACCGTTCAAGCGATAATTTTACAGACGGCCCTAAAAGCGTAGTAGGTAAGTACTTAATTTTATGTCAGACAGTGAACAATAGTAAAAAAATTAAATGGGTTATAAACAGTTAACTGCCTACACTGTTAGAGAAACCAGTTTCCGTAGTATATGCCCTTCACGGCTCATACACATGCGCCCGTGTATGAGCGCGAGTCCTTAGACTTTGTGTGTGTGAGGTGCATTGTGTGAATTATGGACTCAATTAGTACGCAAGTTGTCTACGAGACGCTTTCATACGGCGCAAGAGAATACGATGTTATGTAATAATGCTGACCGGAACAACATGTAAGTATATACGTATCACACAAAATAAAAAAAAACAGCTACTTAAGTACTAGCAACCTACACTGCTCTTTTATCAAAAGCATTCAGGGGCCTAAAAATATATTGAGGAAAGAGAAACGAAGAGTAGGAAACAAGAAACGTCTTTAAACTGCCTAGAATTTTGGCTTTCGATGATGATAATACTTGATTTAAGCTGGATTGGTCGGTCAATTGCTGCACGCTACAGCCAAATTCTTGCCGAAAATTGATCCTGAAAGCTGGCATTCTATTGTGAATTTGCAGTGCCAAAAGAAATGTGTCTTTGCACCTACAGTAAGACTCCGAGGCTCGATATAGGAAATTGTTTCTCATCCATAAGCAATCCAATTGATCTGACGGCTAAAATGCTGTACTACTTCTAAATACTTAATAGTTAGTATAAGTAGTTCAGATTATTATAAATTTCTGCGAAGACCTATTTACTTACTTAATTACTTACCTTAAGAACTAAAAATATCATCGCTATCTGTACACAAGTTTTGGGACGGGTTAAAATACTGTTCCTCACTGACTTGCTCGGTGTCTCACACAAAGATGTAGGAGTCTACTGGATACGCTACTACATTACACATAAACTATAAGATGATTAACCGCTACGCTCGGTGGTAGGACCTCTTGGAGTCTGACTGGCTAGCAACCACCCTTACATCGGAGTCTGTCGTAAAGCACCTTGGTGTGTTTCGACTTTTGCACGTAAGAGCCAGTTCCCCTCGGTTGCTGCGGCTCTGGCAGTCTGCAGTCCGTTGGGGCTCTTAAAGATCGGCAACGCATCAGCAACTCCTCTGGTGTCGCAGGTGGCGATGGGCGACGATGACTACTTACCACCAGGTGGCTCGTCAGCTAATGCCGACTTAATCCATGAAAAATAGTAATTTTAGGCTTAGCAAGCAAACTTCCGTATGACACACGATGTAACGTATCAATTCAACCATATCCATGCCATGTAAACATTAAAGGAAACGATAAGCATTACTGGCTGACGCATTTCTATATAAAAGAACCCTTTATCGCCAGTATTAATTTCATATGTGCGGGAAGAAATGTAAGGGGTACTCTAGTCTCCTACGAAACACGTGCACCATAAAACGACGGTGTAAAGATTACACTAAAGTGCGCACTAAAAGTTGAAACTATAGCTTTAAACGATGGAAATAAAAATTGTGACGTAAGTAAGGCATGGTGGTGCAATCCGCAAATTTCACATGACTGATGCTGGGTTGAGGAAATTACTTATGTAAGCGTGCCTAATTGTAACGTATAGTAGGTATTGTTTAAATGTTGTTATTTAACTATAATCCATGGAATTTTTCAACAGTTCCATCAGAACTGTTCTCTTCTTTTGTGTGTTAATCCTTTGCTTTATTATTTTTGACATCCTTAATAAAGTTCTTTGACTCTTTCAGCATCTTTAACATCTATCGGGTGTTCTTTTTGACATCCTACATTGCCGAGCAATATTATTATATTATAATAATATTGCTCGGCAATTAATATATTATAATTTTTGGAGTCAGTAAACTTAAATAAGCAATTAATCTCTTTCGAACAGTAACCGTTTAGAATTTCCTAGACACAGTAGCAAATATCTCGTGCAGTGTAGTTGACGTCATCAAGTTAATGACTAGTAATTGAGAAGGCGAACTGGCGATGTACCCCGTTCAAATACTATTACTTGCCTTCATAGACAATTTAAGATTTTGAAGACAATATTTTAATGTTGCTTGAAGTTTCTGATTAAGAACCCTGCATTGTATTATTTAATTATCGGAAGTAAATGGACTGACTTTATTTTTTAATATTTCTGAGGAGTATTGAGCTTTCTAATTCTCTACATCGTCGCCATGTTATCCAGACGAGTAACTCTAACATAGTCGTGAAGGAAGCACGCCGTGCTCACAGGCAGTTAACAAGTTCACAGTCACCCTCGCTTCTATACGCAGCGTTCATTGTTGTTTGTTTGTGCCCAAGCGCCGATGAATGAAATCGGACACTCGCACTGGCGCAGGCGCACGCACTCGGACATAATTGTCGGATTGTGAGGGCTGCCACCGTGATACGACATTTATTGATGCTTTGTTATCAGTAACATTCACTTTAAATACGGAGAAAGATCCTCCAACAGAATTACATCGTTGTATATTGGCATGTAAAATAAAATGTCTAACCCTAAGGCGTTCCCATTTTACATTTCGTGACGCTTGTCATCAAAGTTTTTTTTTGTATTTTCCACATAAGTAATAAATGATGTTGGCACCGAGAAATATTCAAAAGGGAAGTTAACAATTCTAATATGTATTTGTAATGAAAACATATTTCATTGAGTATCTTAAAAAGGTCAGCGTCGTTTCCTTCGAAAATTGTTACGCAACTACAGCGTACGTAATTTTATTATCATTGCTAGAAATCTGTGGACGGCAGACGTAGAATGGGTCTAACGTTCACTAAATAATTTCCAGTATCGGCGTAAAATGTTTGAAAGCGTTCAATAGACATAGATTCGTCGTTAAATTCTTGTAGGATCGTCTTTGTAGTCGTGCAGTAGTAAAACGTTGCACAAACATACTAATTATCGCTCGAGACCAATCGGGTTTATGGCATGAGGTAGGCATCGACGTACTCGTGTTCTGATACCTTGACGAGGTATTGGAAATTGTTTGAATACAGAATTGCAACTGCTAACTGCACTGTATACATCTACGCAACACGACTGTATTGTTTTGCAAGGGTTTACTAAAGTGCCGTCAACTTACATCGATGACAGTATGAGAATTTATTGTTGAATGGGGTGGAGTCTACCGCCATCTATCGGTAATAATTAAAACCAATGACTTGCATAGCCAAATCTTCGAGTCAAATGGATAACTTTGAAAATTAGATTAAACAAGATTTCGTATCATCCATTGAAAAGGGTTCAATAATGTCGCGAAGTCGTTAACCTTCGTATACTGCAAAGCTGACGTAATTTTTTGTCGTCGATAGAGGTCATTAGCCTTGCGGAATTATTGCAAAAAAAAGCAAGGCGCTACATTACTTGTTTTAAATCAAGATGTACCGTTACAGAGAGTTCTGGATCATCCGTCGAACGGCCTGCTTCCAGATTCCATAGTTTTGAAATGTAAACAATTTTTACATAAAACGTTCGAAAGACAGAACTACAATTCCGCTTTGCACTGTTTTTGCATACTTGTTAGGTTTACATTCATTACTGTAAACATTTTGATCTAAAAAATACAGTGCAAGTAATCATTTAATATTGCGATGTTCATGTGTAAAATTCTCTTTTTTTCTACGTAGGATGCTGGACGAAAAATACTTGCTGTGCGTCATAGGACCTAAGTACACTGTTACAAAGAATAGGCTTTCCATGATCGTCATGACGATGAAGATGTTCGAATTCTTTAGGCCTTTTGCATTGTTATTTTTTTATGGATTAAGTCGGTAAACGAGCTGACGAGCCACCTGGTGGTAAGTAGTCATCGTCGCCCATGAACACCTGCAGCACCAGAGGAGTTGCTGATGCGTTGCCATCCATTAAGACCCCCTACGGACTGCCAGAGCCGTAGCGACGATGGCTCTTACGTGCAAAATTCGAAACACACACCAAGGTGCTTTACGACAGACTCCGAGGTAAGGGTGGTCGCCAGCCAGTCAGACCCCAAGAAGTCCTACTATCGAGCAAGTCAGATATTTTCACGCATCTTACGGGATGCCTATCTGAGGAACAGTATTCTAACCCGTCCCCACACGGGGTAAAATTGTATTGTAATTATTTAACCACGTCAAATAAACCAATATTGTTTAAAATTACTTAGATCGTACTGATATAATTAGAAATTTCTATATTCAAGGTGCTCCAAAAATTTTGCTTACTTTTGCTTGTTTCAATGAAAAATGATGATTACCAAATGTGATATTGATCTTAATTTGTATTCATAAATAAGTACCCGTGGTTAAATATTTGCAAAATGTTCTACTACCTAGTTATTATTGTATTGTTTAATGGGTTTAGTTTGTTTTTGATGTTTGTTATTGTTAAAATATTGAAAACAAACCCTAAAACTTCATGTTGACTTTGCACTCATTGTAAACATTTGTGTGTTGGAAATAGTTTGTTTTAAGCTTAGAAGGAATTTGGAAATATTTGAAGGAATATTGGGTTCTTCCTTGCGACAAAACTAGGAGGTAAATTTTTGTGCAAAAAAGACTGAGCAACTCGTATTTCAGCTGTGACCAGAAAAGGCGTTAAGCGCATCCATGCAAATTCTAAGAAGTAAAGGATTCCTTCTAGTGAATTCGCCGCACCAAAATCGATAGTGCATTAGACAATAATCATATTTAGCCAACAGGTAGAGAAGTTGTAAGTCTAATAGTAAACAAATGTCGTGATGCACAAACCGGTCGCGATGAGCTAAGCATCGAGATTCAGCTCTGACGCAAGGAGGCGTTGATACTCTGAGCTATTGCCGAAGTCGACCTTCGTGTGAATTGTCATATTTATCAAGTTTTTTATATGCTGTGTTGTAAATATGTATTGCTTAGCCTTTGTTTAGGATTAGGAGTTGTTATGCCAATGATGTTTAAAGGTATCGACCGGATGGAGCTTACACATATTATAACTAAGTACATTACCTATATCATTATTAAATATCGGGAACCATCGGCAACCTATTACTTACTACATAATTCCCTAAATAATCACGGATGAGATGTCATTGTCTTTTTCGTCAACTATCATAATTTTCTATTGAAAAAGAAAAATATGTGATTGTGTGCAGCCTTTTCATGATTTTAACGTTCAAAATCATTAGAATCATCACGCCATAATACATGTAGTAGTTTCCATGAAAAACATGTCGTTAATTACGACTCTCGCCTCACCAATTAAGTTAGTTAAACCTGCAAAAGCCAGCTCGCTTGCAAATTTTAATAATGTATCTGTTAAGGTCAAGTTAATTGACACACATACCGCGAACGGTCCGAAACCGATGCGTTTGTCTTTTACATGTTTTTTGGTCGATTCGGGTCGATGCTTTCCGAAATTATACGCTGCAGGAGTAGGTTGCGTTTTATTAATGGCCTTCTCTACCTGCCAATTTGCGTTCGGGATTTCGAAAATGGTCTTGCGTTTTGTGTCTGTGAAGTTATATTTTGGTAGTTGTTTTAGGGCTTTGAATTTTTTGGTTATTTAGATGATCACATTGCTTTTAGGTTACGCTGGTTATAAATGCTGTTATTAAGGATGAATTTGTTTTTTTTTAATACATATATGAATATAATTTAATACATTTAACACACCTATACTGTTCTGTTGCAGGAAAAAAATATTAAGTACTTACACTAATATTATAATCGTAGTTACTTGAGGAAAATCTCTGATTACGTCAATATGTCGGGAAAAAACAAATATTCATAATGTGGTTCTGTTACAATCGCAATATTTCACTGAATATTCAGAGATATGGTGCAACTGGACGCCTGAGTGAGTGGTGCAACGTTGGTTTGTGGTATTCCAGCTGAGAGATGCACATAATGCCTTTTGCTTGCTCTTTCTCAATTCCTCTAGTCTCTCATTACTCGATTATAATACGCCCGATGCAGCCCTTCCTAGGTATCCTTTCATAAGTATCTAACCATACCTTAAAAATAAGTGTAATTCATATATATCCTTGAAATAGGACTTAATATGTTGCATCGTGCACCGAAATTATTATACCATCACGCTTGTATTCCCCGAAGGGTTAGGTAGAGGTGTACTAATGTATACTCATGGTTCCACGTTATTTTTAGGTCCCATGTAATAGAAGGAGAGCCTTTTGAAATTAACGGGCACAAATCTATTCTTCCGAACTGTGCAATGACGTTTGTTTGATCAGTATATCGAACTCTTTAGCGTGTTTGTAAAAATTGTGAAATAATATCAATCTACATACTTCCCTTATTTATCCTTTCGCCTGAATGTGAGTAAACTCAAGCTAGACTAGTACTTTAAATACTGATATTTTTCTGTGGGATGACTTTTGTTTGAAGTCATTCTATTAAATCACATAATGACTTAAACAAAAGTAAGATAAAGATGGGATACAGTAAGAGACAGCTCCTGCAATCAGGCAATATCTAGAAAATAATTGCAAAAGCGCATATTTTGAATACAGAATCTACTTAATATTTATGCTTAAATTTGCTAAACAGATACCAAATCTTGGCGTGTCGGCAACGCTTGGAGTCATGTTTATTTATACCGTATTTGGCACAAAGATTGCAATACCAGGTACTGACAGGTTGATAGGCCGCCTACGCGCACTATTAATTAACCAGTTCCCTTCGGTCCAACAATTTGCACCGTACGATAAGTGGTTGATATCCTCATGTTTTCCTTCGAGGAGATATGGAAATATACCGTGTGAAATAAACGGATGATATACCGGCTCCGTTTTCGTTATTCTTATTGTTACCAATCTGAAATTGACAGAATTTCAACAATCAGTAGAAAGCTGTTCTCTAACGGCCAGTTTCTATATATATACAATCTGCCGATAGATTTGCTTACTAGAGATAGAATTTTGACATAAGCTCCATACAGCTACTGTCAAAATCCTATCTCTAGTAAGCAAATCTACCGCCAAATAGGATATAGAAATCGACCGTTAGAGTATCATCATACCAGCATGTCTTTATTTCACTAATGATTAGGAATTCCACCCACATTTCGGCGGTGTGTTAAGGTCCCATGTTGTAAGTAGTGAGCCTATTGCCATTAATCGGGCACAACTCCAGATTCCGAGCTGCTACTGAGAATTAAAATACAGAGAATTAGAATTTCGACCTGGGGGCCGAACCGAGGATCTCTAGCGTAGCAGTCGCGCTTGGGACCACTAGACTAACGAGGAGGCAGTCTATATATTCTGTTTAAATATTCACTAATAATAATATGCTAGACTATAACAAATATGATGGCGTTTGTTACGAACTATAGGTAAGTAAATTTCTATGAATTTCAAATAGGAGGCCTTGATAAGTTATTGATCTTCCGAGCCATTTCCCAACTTGGTTGGGGTGGGCTTCCAGTCTAACCAAATGCTGTTGGATATCAGTAGTTTACAAGAAGCGACTGCCATCAGATTTCCGCAACAATTTCTGGGCAGTGTCTGGCGGATAAATTGGTTGGTTGTCAGGTCTTTTGGGTTTCTGACCACCCCTAACGTTTTTTTAAAACTTACTAGTAAAGTGGATAACACATTGCTAGTATTATTGTTAACCCCTCGTGCTAAGCTAAATGCTTCTGTTACGAGTGGGTTCACGTCAGTAGTGCAATGGGCGGGTTTCGAACCGGCAACCACATGATCGCAAGTCCGACACCCTTGGCTACCGCCGCTTTTGATTGTCATAGATGTTATACTATGACCGACGGATTTAGGTGCTCTCCGAGGCACACAGTGGTCTGTGTTAATAATGGCCACCCATCCACACACTGACCGCGCCTAGAGCAGCTTAACCTCGCATCAGTTGATCAGCCTAAACTTAGCCACGAGCTCCTTCAACTGATAATGAAGTAAATGTCAATATAACTCTGTAAAAACTATTTGAAATCAGTGTCGTCCGTTCAAATTTTTAGGAACAAGGTCGTTGAGTATACTGAGGTTATTTATTACGATCGATCTCGATAGCTGGCCCGAACAACTCAAATCATTTGGCATATGATTAATAGTTATATCAAATGAAAGGTTAATTACCGAATAATGATGCGTTTACTTAATTTATTTCATGGTAATGGGAAGATACTTAGGATATTGTAACCCAAGGATTTCTTAGTCTTGAAGGTTAAACGTGGTCAGTATAAATTCTGGTGAAATCCGTTTGAAGTGGAGTTCTGAAAGGGTCTAATTTTTTTTCAGAATATATTGAAGAGTCAGTGTTTGCTTGTCGTTTTACTATACATATTCTTTGGGTACACTAGAGCTGATAATTATTATACAATAAACTAAGGCTCTGTAACCTTAAATATTAAGGGTCCGGCGGACCGATTTGCCCGTACAATTGTAATACCTACCAAAATAAATCGTAAGTCTAGAATTTAATCAAATTATGTTATTATTAGGATTTGGATACCATTAATCTAGGTTCCTATCCTACCATTTCCTGAAAAATACTTCACTGCAAATAATTGTAAGTGAATGTAGTTTTTGATAACTTTGCCATGTTTCGGGTCGTTTATTTCCAGTGAAGTAAGTAGTAGTAGACGAAATGGTACGAATCCGAATAATAACACAATTTGATAAAATATTTTTATTATTTTGGTACCGTTTTTGTGGGCAATTCAAGCTCCGCCGGACCCTTAAATACTAATGAGACAAAATAACGTTATAATATTGCTAAGTACTTTTTTTTTTTATTTATCACGAATAAAAAAAAAGTACCACGCTTGACCGCCAGTTCGCCTGATGTTAAGCGATACTGCGATCTACGATGGAGCGCGCTTGCCTAGAAGAAACCGATTCACTCGTGATTTAAAGACACCCAGATTATATCTATCAGGGAAGACCCACTCGGGAAGTGCATTCCACTTTTCTACAATCTCACCTGTGCGCAATCTAATTTACGACAGTCTAAATCTGAGTTCCTATATTTATTCAACGCTTTGCCCTAGATTTTATTTTCTACACCAATGTTGTTTTGCGTCTTGCGACTTGAATACATACGTTATTATATTAATTGTCCTATATTCGCAAATACCCGAATATGTAGGTCGTTAAGCTTAGTGGCTAGACGTCTGACATGAAACATTGAAAGATTTTGTCACATACCTCCGTGGAATTTTTCGTTTGCTTGAAGTCCCGACTTAAAATAGGCCGTCTCTTCGTCGTGGGTTTGGACTGAATCGATTTAAGAATGATATTAGATAAATGGTCTACAACATCGATATCTATGAGAATAGGTTCTCTCGAAAAGGAAAAAACATGCTGCGCCGACTAAAATATCCTATCCTAAACTAGTTTTTCTTAAGCTTCTTATACGACCAATGTGACTAAAACCACATTCAAGAAGAATACTGTGAAGTTAAGGGTGATTTTCCAATTTCGTGCTCCATCAATAAATTATGACTTAACACTCTCTCATCTACTTCAATGTGGGTAACATTGAAGTAGATGAGAGAGAGTATCCTAGATATCAGCAGCAGAGAAAAAAGCATCAAATCATCAATGTATAACATCGTCTCGATTTATCACAAGCTAATGTTCTGTATTGGAACTTGGAAGTACCTATGCCGTCCGTTAATGATGATAAAATGATCTCTAAAATTCCATACTATGATCTAAAATCATAAATTAGTCGGCGCCGAAATGCTACATATCTCGGCGTAATTTATTTAAGAAAAAAAAACAATTTTTTTGTGTTGCACTCGAAAATAACTCTTGACGGTGTCCGCACTTTGATGTTTATATTTAGACTAAAAACTTGGATATTCAAACGAAAATAAAATTTAAATTTAGCTACCTAGGTGTAATATTCAAACTAAGTACTCAAAATGTATGCCTGAAGAATGTTGAAACAATGTTGTAAGAAATTATTTTATTATAGCTTTGACATTGTAACTTGGGTATTTTTTGAAGATGACTCCTTGAATATTTTAAGAAGCAGTTAGGAATAAGATATAGTCCAGTGGTATTCATAACCTTGAGATAGACACAACAGAGTGGGTCGTTGACACCTAAAGGATTGCAGATAGTTTCACTAATTGGGGTTACGTGAAGTGTCATGGTAAAGACATTGGGCATATAATAATATAGGTTTCGATGAGAGCTTTCCTCCTAATTTTCTAGTGATTGAACAGCTGTCATCAGCCCACCTATCAAGAGCATGAACATTTCTTAGAAATAACATCAATGTATTTTTAAATGCAACGTTCGCGGAAACGATCGCCTTAACTATTTTAGACAGGTATGGCGCTATTAAAGAGAAACAACGATACTTAATTAGTTTAGTGTTATGAATAATTGAAGATGTTACGAGTTCTCCTAATCTCAAATCTGTTTTGGTTCTCATCCAATTCTTAGATTTTACGATTGCTGTGTGTCTTTGTAGACAGTTCCAGGTTCCGCTATTTTTTAAGTGTATGTTTTAAGCGAAGATTTTGCAGCGAAGTTGGCACTTGCTGTGTGTTCAATTTAGCCATTTATTAATATGTGTGACTCATTTTTACTGGAGGTCCCAGTAAAAATGGGCCACTCAGAACCAGGACCCCTGACCTCCATCCTCCGATTGCGACCTTCATGTTGGGGATTGCTATAACCTCATGTAATTTTAATTTTTTCATGAAAACGGGGAATGGTTTGGACACCATTTTTGTTAAAAATTGAGGTATTACCTATTTTTTATTCGTGATAGGCCTATGCACTTCCCCAGTTCGCCTATTAACCGACACTGTGATCTACTTCTTTCTAGAAGAAACCGATTCATTCGTGATTTAAAGACACCCAGATTATATCTATCGGTAAAGACCTACTCGGGAAGCGCATTCCACATTTCAGCAGTGTTTCGTTCTGGTTTTGGAATGTCCACTATGGCGATGGCGCTTTTTCGTGCTTCTAGTCGTATCTTATATCATTGCTTCAATACCTCAGTAGAACTAGACAACCTAGCATATTGCGTAGTACCTATATATACTTTAATTCGGCTCACTGACATGACTGATTGACAGACAATAGTTTAAGACGGAGAGTGTACCATGAAATGTTATAATGTTAGTGACCACAAATACGAGATGCAAAATTCCCATGGTAATAGAACATCACAGACAACGACGCGGGACACAGCTGGTTACTCAATTATATTTATAACTTCAATAGCTAAGTATATCAGTCGATGGTGTCAGTTCCAGACTCGAAATCGATGATAATAATGTGATTAATAGTCTTAATCCATAATTTTATAACATTTTTACGAGTTTGTCCAAGATAAAACAATAATTTCCCCAAGTAATCTTTCTATTTTAGCTGGAATTATTCAACGTGTTTTGCAGTATTTCGATCTTGAGTTATTGAAACACAATAATTGTGTTAAGTAATACACGTCACTGGGCTTAAGGAGTGTCCGCCTAGATAAGACCAATGGATTTGTAATTATGACTAAATTAAGTGTTTATTAATTATGGTTACGCGGGTGAAAAGAAGCGTGGTTACCAGCATACTGGCATTCTCATTGCAATGTGTTTTACAGATTCCTATACCGCCATTAGCCCCTGTTATCGTTTCATTTTCTTACTGCTTTGCGATAAGCACCACTCATTTGCGGCTCTTATTGAACGTTATCTCTGTAGCCGTAAAGTCTACAACACTCAACACTACTCGAACTAAGTCGTATTTGTCTATGTCGATGACATAATAATGTCACTAATTTGGTGATGTTTGTCTGACTTAGTGTCTGTTATACGCAAACGATAAAGCTCCAACGAAAACCAAATAAAAAACATACCGTTTTAGCGTCGGCTCATTAGTATTCGCGAAGCATTTAATTTGTTTGACCTATTTCATTGTAGACCTTTTGCAACTATGCGAGCAGTTATCGCATTCCGACTTGTTATTTAAGACTAAGACACTAATATTGATATTTTATTGACTTGTAGTAGTAAACAAACTGGTTCTTGTTTAGCGGATTGAATATACCGTTTAGTTTTGGTGGTAAAACATTTTTTTGGCGTCCAAGAACTGGTTTTAGACATTTTTGCTGTACTATTGTACGTGGTTTTAGATTAACATTATTATAGTCTGTGTAATAAAACTATGTTATTTTTATATCAATTTACTTGGATCAGATTAAGGGAACTGGCATTCAGTGTTGAATTTATTAGGTGCAGCTCTACTCTGCAATGCTATGCATAGTTCCAGTACTTTATATCGTGCCAAATTCAAGCATTAAGAAACTCTAAAAGAGCGGACGTCGTACAGGCGTACTATTGATCAGAGAACTTTGGCAAAGCCACGGAAATGCTAGACTGAATGAGGATAGTTGCGGCACTGTATGTAGATGTATGTACTGTAATATTTGAAACGCTATGACTGTTGAACGTGTTTCTTCGAAGCACGTGTCCAATGGGGCGTTCGGCTCATAGTTGCCGAGACGTAATGCCACTCCGACCCCTACCTCCGATCATTAAAACAATTATCCGACAAACTAGAAACGCAGTAAACTACGTAAACAAACATTTTGTTTGTGTAACCTCACCGAGGTTACAATGATTACATCGCCCAGTTTGCGTGGTTACGTCAAAATTTTTGTTCATGTTGGCAGAATGGCCTTGCTGTCAAACGCCACAAATGCGACAAAAAAACAAGAATTTATAAAAAGTATTCGCGATTTGATGTCATTCTAGTCCGATGAGTCACCGCGGCCGGACGTCTCCGCTGTTGCGTTCCACATGGACGACTTTACCGGGTTATCGCTAGCCGTGATAATGATTTGTTTTTATTTCTCACAGCTTTGTAATGCCGACTGTTGTTAATTGAATGACAAAACAGATAAGGGAATGAAATGTTAATTGCTCGGTCAAGAAGGGAAAATGAAAACATGTTACCTATTGTATGAAATATATGTATAGTATTACTACAGGTCTTGTTATATATCTTTAGTAATATTGAATCTATTATGACAGGTGTTTGTTAATGGCGTAGTCAGAAATAAACTGTTTGGTATGATGCCATAGCAGGAATATCTGGCGTTGTTGGCTGTATGATATCACTCGGGGCGAGATGGGATACTGAGAAGCCAGAAGGCAAAAAATGCAAATTGATATGAGTCATTGTGTTAATTTTATTACTGTATAGGCATCGAGCCCTTAGTATGTAACGTTATTTCAGGGCTGGCACGTTTGGATTAGAGTTATAAGGAAAAGTTTGGTAACCATATTTTATCCACAAAAATTGTCGAATAGGTCTTTTTTTCCTTTTTTAAAAAGCGTTGCCCCACACTAGGATTTTCTCCTGTATCGTGGGTGCGTTTTTGCAAACACAAATTCTCACATACACAAACGCCCAGACCCGGAACAACTACCTGTAGATCATACAAAATATTTGCTCCGTGTGGGGATCGAACCCACAACACGTGGCGCAGAAGCCGATCGGCCAACCGCTACGCCAATCGTGTCGTCAGATAGGTTAGCTTCATTAAACGATAAATAAGCTCTCATAAGTCTGGAAATCATGTTACTACAACTATCGGGTGATACGGGCTGTTGAGAAAGAGAAGACTGAGAAGAAATCTTTGCTGGGCACATAATTCGTTATGTGCCCAGTAAAGATGTCATTGTTAATGCTGAGGGTGTGAGCACTAGGTATCTACAGGGTTAAGTATTTCATTTGATTTTGGGAGCAGTAGATCTTACTCCACAGTGCACACATTCTACAGGCACAGACTTAAAAACTGAAGCAGACAATCGTATCCTGTAAAGACATCCTAGCAGTAACAGCTTATACAGCTATTAAGACTGCAATCTCAAGTATCTGAGTATTTATGGAACAGTTTAGCTTTAGGACACAGAAAGTGGTAATATTTAACATTATAAATATAGTAGCCGTTTAAGGTGCAGAAGTAAGTCTGCCCGTGACCATGGACGCTGTAAAGGGTCCGAAACGTCGGGATTTAGTAATGAGGTAGTATCTAATATCGAGTAAGTTTCAGAATTCGGTGTAATAGCCGTTGCCTATTAACTATTTTGTTTTGAGACCGCCTACGTCCATCCTCAGGATGCAATCAAACTCCTTGGCATATTTTTTTCGAAACCTGATCAGCGATTTAGCGTGAAAAGGTAACAGACAAACAGAGTTACGTTCGCATTTATAATATTAGTATGGACATATAGATAGATGACTTCAGTTAAAAGAATAGAAAGTTTTGCACCTACTTAAAAGTGGATGGCTCACTTAGTTAATTTGTGTATTGAAGGCATGTGTCTTTATTCATGAAAAATTCTTACGCCTGTAAACAAAACATCTGGTTGCAACCTAAAAAAACAGTTTTTATCCACATATGGAGTCAAAAATGTTTGCAAATAAGTCAGCCGAAATGTGGTCTGTTTATTATTCAATTTCATGTTAGCGTTAGTTATAATTGTGGGAGAGTTCTAGAAACTGTCGAGCATCTTCGTCATTTGTTAGCTATAAAAACCCTCTTCTATTGGACATTGGGCAGGATATAGGTACCCACTTCATCTGTCTCTTAGAGACAGACTACATAATATTTTAGATTTACTTAGTTTAACCCGGTTTTTTAAAAAGTCTACTTTATGAAGATGACGCTAAGATTAACACGGTTTGCGTGAAAATAGACCTTTTTAATTTATGATGTGCAAATGAGATTCAAACTTCAGTGGTAATCCAATTTCTTGGCCAACTGTACATCAGAATTCACGTCGTCAACCCTGTACCAATCCGTGGGAACGTGATGTTCGCGATGTTATAATGTTCTAGTTTTAGAGTGCATTTCTCGTGACTCACCATCAGGGTGTGCGGAGGGACATGATTCGGAATTCCGCTTGGATATCATGACGACATCGCTTTGATTTAATTACGTACGTGCTGATGTATTTGAGCTTGTTAAACCTTCGAAACTGCGAGAGCAGATCGTTTCGAAAGTTTTTCAACTCTGAACATTCTAAAGACTTCCAAGCCATAATAACCTTACCAGGCAGTACAGAACTACTGTCTTTGGGAAAAATGTGTTTCTTATGGCCACAAAGATTTACAATAAGATTGCTAATAACATAAAGAATGTAAATAGCAATATTCATGTTTTAAAAAATAAATTGTTTCAACTTTACCCTGTTGATGATTTTTTATCGTCTTCTTTTATCGATCTTTTAAATGTTGCTTGACAATAATTTATTGATGTTATTGTCTTGTAGGTATATGTCCTACATGACTTACAGTAATAATAAAATTCATATTTAATCTTCAATGGAATTTAGAATTTTAGAATCATATTGGCAATATATTAATTAATAATTTGCGTGCCCAAATGGCTGATCATGGTATGAACATTATTAAGTATTTATAATTATAAAATGAACACCTGTATGGAATCCATGTATCACAAATAAACGATTTGATTTTATTTTTAAAACAAGAAAGTCTTGGGTAAATGAATTATTTTCAATTCCACATAAGTTTCCCGTGCATTACTGCAATCCCGGACCAAATACCGCATTGCGCAAATAGTCCCGACATCGACTAAGTACTTATTTGTGTGTGCCATACAAAAGGCTTGATGTAAAGTTACAGCCTTGCCAACTTTTGGCGTATTTCACAGACACAATTTGTTCACAACATTAGTTGATATTCAGAAGTTCATAAATTATGGATAGGTTACTTAATGGGATTTGTTCATAAAACTTTGAACGATAAAGGGCCTAACATGGGTCTTTGCGACATCACGAAAGAGTGTCGTTTGTTATTAAACTAGCGTCCCGCCCGCGGTTTTACCCGCGTTGCCCCATTCCTAAGAGTCGTAGTGTAATGTTAAATAGTTTAAAACCTACCTTTTGAATCACTCTATCTATTAGAAAAATCCGTTGCGTAGTTTTAAAGATTTAAGCATACATAGGGACGGACAGACAGCGACAGCGACTTTGTTTTATACTATGTAGTAATGTGCCAAGTCGGAATTTTCGATTCGATACGCGAACTAAAGCGAATAATTAAACTATTTCTGGGACATTAATTATACACTAGCTAATCCACTTAGCAAGCCACCGAATCCAATGAATTACGCCATTGATGAAAGTACGAGATTATTATAACATCTAAATAATGTGATGGCGTACGGTACGGACCCACTTTCGAGTAAAAGTGCCGAAGAAAAACTAATTTGTTGTAATTATTCTTATAGGTTACTGTTGTCTCTATTTTAGTGATGTTTGAAATGGGTCATGGTTCTTGTTTAATGTTGTACTTCTACTGTGTCCTAGGTTCGAGGTTTTAGAATAGATACAGTCATGCAAGACAGTGTCAGGTTCAAGGATATCTGCTAAAACTGTCATATTATTAATATCTGATGTCATGTTCAACTAAATGGTGGTAGTATTTACCTTGAATTGATTTAACGATGTCGAATGAGGTCACTTATTACTATATCAAGCGTTTCGATAACAATGTTTTGATAATTTGGGACTTGAAAGACCATGAAAGGACCTTAGATTTTGTAGAATTATTACACGTCAGCCACAGCGGTTGATTATTTAATCAAAAATATTCACATGCTGGTGTACAACACTATAGAATAAACAAGTTATAAAGTTCCAACCGTTCTGGATGTGGTGCTCGTTGCTCGGTGGACGGGGGAATGGTTGGCAGATAAAATCTTTATTTAACACCGGCGTCGGCGTGTCTGCGACAATGCTGTGAATCCATGCGTACTCACGTCGCATGGATGTTTTGTTGTTTTTGAATACAATCATGTTTAATTCAGTTCTGTGGCAGATTTTCATTGAAGGGATTGCATCAATACCTGCATAACAGGTAAAGGAAATGTTTGAAAAAGTACTCGTATCTTTCAAATATCAGTCTGTTCCCTATGTGGTTGATACGAGCGTTGAAAACATGAATGGATTCTCTACAAATGATAAATTAAATAACTGATTTTTAAAAGGCAATGACTCAATGGAGGATTAGCGACAGGAGTGTCGGGCGTCAATTGTGACAGGAGTGTAGCAAGACGGGTCGACGATACTACATTATTATCGAAGGTTAAGTCAGCGATGGGTCTGAATAGTTTAGTGAACTGCATTCGTTGGTTCACAAAGCAATATAAAAACAACGATACAGTTCTTTTTGTAACTGTTGCATATAGATAAATAGGTGGCAATGAAATTGATTCTGGTGAAGCAACAGAAAATAAACGGTTACAAAAATCAGATCGATGAATGTCAAAATCATCGCATGACTCATCTAGATTATGTAACCAATATTACTGTTTATCATATAATTTATAACATAAATATTAAACAATATTGGTCTTGAAATACTTACTTACATTTTTTTTGATAACGTGTAACATATTGCATGTTAATCGAAATGTATTTGGTTACTTGGTTGTTTTCTTTTCTGACAGCATATTCTTAAATATATATTCTTCTTAGTATCTGCGCTGAAGAAGATCATAATAAATCAACTCGTTGCTGTTCAAGTGTTGCGTACGGATCTCTATTTAAATGAGAATGATTAATTAATTATAGGCTTTCTGACCAAGTCGACATTACCGACCCTCATGAAATTAGCAAGGATTCATCGATATCTAACCCGCTCATAAATCTCTTTTTAAGCCCTGATATAGATTGACGGTGTCACAGACAAAAATTGATGGTGTTTGTTAGAATTGGTACAAGATCGAGGATAGATGGCGAAATGAAAGAAAAGGATTTGCTTAGCAGACACGAGGCTAATGGTAATCGTTACGATGAACTAAAGTAAGAAATCCCTTGTTTCTAAAACAAAAATATCTTCATATAATGAAAGTGCCTTTTTCAGTAGAGTGCCTTGAAAATATCAATACATTCTCGGAACATTTCTCGAGAGGCTAGAGGAGAATGGAACGCAATTATTGTCTATCAATACCTCGTTCTGTCCGTCTATATAATGTTTATTAATTTGCTTTAGCTCCTCGCCTAGTATTGATTCCGCACGATCTGGACCGCGTAAATTGTTGTATTTCACGTAGAATATTGTGCGGGAATGTTTGTTTGTTTAGACCGTTGGTATGTTGCTTGAATAGTAGTGTTGATGTTGACGCGATTTGAATTGAACCAATGTGGACCATTTTTATCCAATTTCGAGATGATAGAGTGTAAGTATATATGTATATCATTTATAAATTGCCATTTCTGTGTGAAGAGGTAGGGCATAGTGGAATCGAATAATTCCACAATTTACAATTGGAGCTTCCCGACTGTAGAAGTACCTCCACCTTGCAGACAATCATGCATGGCAGCATGTTTCCTAAGCTGCCAGCCCAACTATTCCTCCTTAATTTACTAGGACGGCAACGCGCGGGTGATACCACTGGATTTGCAAGCGTCCGTAGGCTACGGTAACCGCTTACCATCAGGCGGGCCGTATGCTTGTTTGCCTTCGCGAAATAGTATCGGAGATAATGGTAAATTCAATGACCAACTTTCGATTTGCGGCTCCTAAACGAGCGTTAAGAATTTTAAGAGTCGGAGCAAAAAAGTAGTTAATAGGGAAGAAATGTTCTAGTGTCATAGCGATGTTCACTCAATATAATCAAGTAATTTTAAATACTTTTTCGGCATTCTTTATAATCCATTAGCCTGTTTGACTGTTTCCTTTGGTGCATTGTACAGGATCGTGTTGTATAACCTTAGATATTTACAAATAAAGAGCTGATAATTAATTGATTTTTATCTTATCTACGAAACAATAGCTTTTCCGTTAAACTGCTTATCCCGGTCAAGGTTAGCGGCAATGCTTGCTGAAACCTCTCTAGTTTATATTGTGGTGGGGGGTGGGGTGTAAGTGTATTCTGTCTATTTCCAAATGTTCTTGTTTGAACAGACCATGTTAAGTATTCTAAGACTACTGAAGATATTATCCAACCGAGCATACGAAATAAATAATGAAACTTTTACCAAGTCATATCTATTGGATGTGGACAATACTGCGCATTATGCCGACTCAATAAAAAATCTAATCTACTCTAATCTTAATTTTCACCCAAAAAGTGCTCAACGCGCCTGAAGAAGTTTTCACTTCAAAAATTGCACCCTGAAGGCAATCAAGTCTTGGTAAGCGTGCTCAAACTATAATAAATTTGATAGAGTTAGGCTATTCTCTCTGTACAGTACGGCACGTGCCAAAATAAGTCGTATATTCTGAGGACAAAATCTGCAATACATTTATTTGTTCGTAGATATAACTTTTAAAAACAGGACGATGGTTAAGTTAAGTGAGAATGAAAGAGATTTCATTTCCAAAACATTTATTTTCGGCCATGTCAATTACCATCTTGTAATTTTTCTATAGTCAGTCTCCAGCATATTTTGGCGGCCTGCCGCGCTGTCACTGTGGACAGCGTGACGCGTGCGCGCTGCCAAAATGCGCGGTTTCCTAGAACAACGACGCTTGCGCAGCGTCGCGGATCATTTGTAGTCGTTAATTAATATCTTGTTACGTGGTTTTGTGTTGTGTAAGATTTTTAAATAGGTGTTTTAGCATCAGAAATTTGACGGCAGTTTGTTTGCGCGTCAGAATTTTGACACGTGTATTTTCGAATTCGCATTATAATAATAGTACGACTGGGGTATTTTATTTTGCGATTAATATGCCTAAAACTATATATATTTCTGGCGATTCTCTAGTTCTGGGATAAAAGGACCAATATTAACTCCAGATAACTAACAGATATCCAGCCAACTTTACGCCTCGCATGACAATAGATTTATAATTTATTGAAATGGACCATAAAACCAAGGGTTATTATCTATTTCACCGTCAAGTCTATAATGTGAAGTGACCCATATTCCCCTATGACTATTTTAAAATAAAATACAGCCAAGGGAAATAGGTCAATATTGTCCCTAGGCGATTAGCTAGGCGCCCCTAGTTATGCTCTATTTCAGACTTTACAGCCCATGCGTAGTAAATTGTATTATAGACGAGTACTTCGGGATGCTTACCGGTACCCTCTCGTGCTATTTATTTTATCATAACCTGTGGAAATCTCGTCTTTTTGGAAGTTGAAGGAAGCGCTTCATCATCATCATCTGCTGTCCTAGTCCACTGTTGGACGTAGGCCTCCCCTAATGTACGCCATTTAGCCCTGTCCTCGGCTAATCGCATCTAGCTTCCGCCAGCATCTTTTCGCAAATCATCGCTCCATCTTGCGGGAGGCCGCAGAGCGCCCTACCCTAAGTTTTCCGAGTCGCGGTCTCCACTCCACTGTCCACAAGGAAGCATCTGGTCAACATTGCATCCAGTTTACTCAAGGGTTTTAGTGACTTAATACTACAATATGCATGGCGGATTTGACGTGATATAGCCAATAGAAAGTGGAACCGTACCTGATAGAATCTTTTATTCACATCTAGAGCAATGTGGAAATGACGCATTAGGTCCATTCTCATCCGGGGACCACACGGCAAAAGTCATTCAGTGAATCAGTTATGAATGGCAATTCAAACGGACTCGACCCATTCAAGTTTCCTACAGACAATAGTGTACGCACTTCGTAAAAACATCGCAATGAACTCCCAATTGTACACATAAACACGAATAAAAGTTATGTTTATTATACTGAGAATGATGATGCTCTGAAGTTACAAAATTCAGCTCTAACATCTAGAATATTCGTTCTATAATCACGTGCTCCTACGCTTTTCGAACTGCAGGATTAGATTTCTTACGTTTCCTGTTTACGTGGAGAAAAAAAGAAAATTAAATTCACACATTTTATCGTCATGAAGACTAAATTTTACGTTAGTGCCTTTGATACGATCTTTAATGTTGTTTTCTTCAGAACGGAATTACGGTGTATCTTGATTGAACACATGATCGGATGTTCATTGATGCCTTGACAAGCAAATATACGCTGTAATCCGAAATTACGTTTGCGTGACGTGATTTAACAGAACCCGTGTGTTTTCGCGCATCGTTTTGCTTACTACATATCAGCAACATTTCAATTAAAAAGATATTGAGAGGATGCATTTATGCGCTGTTATTACCGCACTTGGGTTTAATTTCTCTGTCAGGAAATCTTAGAATCGTAGAGTAAAGTGTTCTCTAATCTTGTGAACTTGACAAAAGATAAAAATAACCGGTGCAGGGTTTATTTGTAAGAGTGAAATTACCCAAGTTTTTCCCCGGTGCTCGTCATCCATTTTCCACACTTAAAATTGCGGTTGATTCTAATATCACTGAACCATGTTCTACATTTACTAGGTAGGTATGCCAAGGATCATATAATTTCTCAGGTCCTTCTTACGCTAAATAGCATGTACTGATATATTACCACTGGTAACTGAAACCATACAATGACGTAATATATCCACTCCTTCCTTTTCTAAACAAGGTATATGCGACCTTTTTGACCCGACACCAAGTTTCGGCTAAGAGGAAATGGTTTTGAGCACGTTATGTCTTCCTGTGTGACTAATGTTACACTTCTGGGGTTTTTGCGGCTTGATTGAATAACACTGCTTTTTGGGTGTTTTCTATGAAGGGCATCGAAATAAAACTACTTTTTACGTATCTTTTTGTGTTTATTGTATTGATATTAATAAATACCCACGTTCCGGAACTTTTAGATAGGTACAGATTTCCTGGTCTCGGGCAGACATTCTACATATTTATTACTAGAATGTAAGTAGTTATAGGTATATTATTTCGTTTGTACAGTCTTGAGTTAGATATTTTTTTTATTATGGGATACTTACCATGTATCCCTCTGCTCGTTTGTCCCCCAAACGAGCAGACGGATACCTGATGCTAAGCGATTACCGCCGCCCATGGACACCCGCAACACCAGAGGAGTCACAAGTGCGTTGGCCGCCTTTTAAAAGGGGATTGGGGCTTCGGTAACCTCACTGACTCGACGAAACACAACGTAAGCGTTATTTGACGCCGGTTTTCTGTGAGGCCGTGGTATTACTCCGGTCGAGCCGGCCCATTCGTGCCGAAGCATGGCTCTCCCACGTTAGAAGACGTTAGATATTTCTTATTTCTCTTTCTTTCTCTCCTTCAGTTATCTGTCTCCTATTCCTAGTATATTGAATGTTTTGCTTGTAATTGTTTAGGAAAACCCTTTGGAGCAAAATCTTTTATTTGTGACTATTTCTGTAAATAATAGTTTATGTTTTATATTGTTTCAGGTGATGCTGGGCGGGGCGGGGTCGCCCGGCGGCGACGACTTGCTCACCGTCACCGTCGTCCGCGATGAGCACGGCTATGGAATGAAAGTCTCCGGTATGTTACCAGCTATTGGCTTCTGAAGCCTTAGTAGTTTTGTGGACAAATCTTGAAACAAATGGGAAACGGATGTTTAGTTATGGTATTTTGGTGGATTAATAAAGAGGAAAATATTATCACAAGAATTTTATACGCCCCTGGGTTTCAAGTTTGCTATACGTTATTGTTGCATAAACGTTGTTCAATTTGTTTCGGACCTGCGACTTGCAATATCGTCGACCAATCTAATAAAAGTTACTACAACTTTCACAGACGTGTAAAAAGTATTCCTGACAACTGTCCAATCTTTTACACGTAGTCAAGTAAAGGAAAGGGATACCTAATTAGACATGATACTGTTAGGTCGGCTCAAATGCAATGCTAATTATATTCCATCAATCAAGCTATACCTGCCAAAGAAAGGTGCTTAATCTACTGTCATAGTGAAAGCACTCAGCGTATGCAATAGGTGTTTCTCTTTACTCCATGCCAAAATCCATGAACACTGTCTGTGCCTTTGTTGGGTATTAAAACATGTTTAGAATGCATTATCAAGGTGTCGAAGTCTTGGTAAAGGTACGCTCAGAACTAAGCATGTACACGTTTGCCATTTGTCAGGTTCCGTACCGGCAACTGCATAGATGGAAATAACATTATTTAAGGACATTATCTGTCAATTTTTGTCCAAACACTGTTGTCCTCTGAGGAGGACATATCCTTAGTGTAGTCGAGTTCTTGAGTTGAGACCGCGACTCGGCAAACGTAGTGTAGGGCGATCTCCGGCGAGAACGCTGGTGGAATCTGGATGCATCAAGCCGAGGACAAGGTGAAATGGTGCACTTTGGGGGAGGCCTACGTCCAGCTGTGGACGTAGACGACTTTTTTTATAACTGTGAACAGTACTATTAGCACTATGTAATTTACTCTGTTGTCTAATTAGTAATAGTAGTAGTTAAAGTAATGTAGCTGTTTTTGTTCCCTTTTATCTAAGTACGAAAAACTGTTGATCGATTCGATGAGTATCATGGCTATGAATTTTTGAAAAACATGCCAACATGGTCGACGCATCATAACAAAGGAAAATTTCAGTAATAAGGTAAAGATCTAAGACTGCAGAACTCGGAAGCTATCGTTCAATGACCATAACAATGTTTCGTACCTACCCACCAGCATCGGTGTGGTAATTGATACACGCAAACCGCATGCTAAGAAAATGCGTGCACGGCTTTAAATTTGGTCGGACCTAGACGGCTTCAATGAATATTCCTATGCAGTGTGCCAAACCACAAGATTATAATAGAATCCATAAATATAGGTACCTATTACTACTGCTACATAAAGAAGGTCCTCCTGTCTTAAAACCAGCGTTGCGTCATTTAATTCTTAAGTCGTAGCAATATGCTGAAACAGGGGAATATTTCTTTTCATGCGGGTTTATATCTTATTCTGTATGATGTAATTTATTAGCATTTTGTATCCGTTTATTTGGAAGAGAAATATTTACATTATTTATAATAATCTTATAAACATTTTCTTATACTTTAGTATCTTCTTTGTTTCCTGTTTAGCTGTGATTTGTGTGAGACCAGAATAAATATTTTTCCTTTTATCCATAGATATGTTAAAATACAGTGTGCTATTGTTTTAAATCAAACTTACAGTACGCCCAAAATAATTGTGCACGTCTGAAGTTACTAGCAAGTAGTTTTACACTGGTAAATTTTAAAAGGAAAACTCGGTGTAATGACAGTTGGGTTCGTAATAGTTCTTTTTTATTCGTGACAGGCTTACACCTAACCGCCAGTTCGCCGGATGTTAAGCGATACTGTGATCTACATCTACATTTTAGCGGTACGCATGATAAAAGTGGAATTTTGGAATTAGGAATGTCCACCATGATGCGATGTCGCTTTTTCGTGCTTCTGGTCGTCCGTTGTTTCGGATTTGTGAAAATGTTTTCCTTGCTGATATCGATATTTTCACATAACAACACTTAATTAAGTAATATGACTTGCGGCTGTTCGTAACGGCTATTTCAGATGCGCAAAGTTATCTTAAACGTAGGTAACAGCACTGGTATCCAACACTGTAAAATTTCTTCAAACGATCGAACAAGTCTTTGTCAAACACTAGCTTTTAATTGATGACGCGGTTGAATGATGTTTACTTTATGGCCACTGGCCTAGCGTATTAGATATGCCTGGTATAATGCTTCCCCTATAATGATGACTTCAAGTTTATATTCACATCATCAATGACCTTTGTATTGTTATCAAGGCAATGTTAACAGTGGTTGGAAATTCCAAATGCCTTTTATTTTCAGTTTCCGAGGTCGTACTAATGTGACCAATGATTTTACTTTTTATTTAAGTTCAAATGTTTTTATTTCAAACTAGCTTCTGCCAGCGGTTTAGTCTGCGTGGTCTTCAGAATTGGGTCCGACGTGCACAAAAGTGGCTATGTGCTTATTCCAGGCTATAATTATAATTTAATTTATTCACATCATTTCAAATACAAAAGGAAACTTAACTTCTAATACACTTTAGATACACAGCTTATTAATACTCATTTCAGTGAACATCTGTGTGAACTAGATAACTAAATATCTGTGCTTCAGACAACAGCGCTCTTCCCATGGCATACATACATTAATAAGCTGTCATTTGCTTATTTTCATGTGACTTTTATACAAAAAAGAACAGAAAAAAGCATTAAAATACAAATAAAAATTTAGTTGTATTTAGTGAAGTGTAGTGCAGTGTTCCTCCTTGTGTGTATTATGATAGTGTGTGTATGTGTGTAGGAGGTTCAATTTTGAATTTACTATAATCCATCTCTGTGCCTTTCATCCAGATCCGTTCTAGCGTGATTGAGTAAAAATGTTTGCGAGGATCTATGAAACATCCTCATAAACTTTCACGTTTATAATATTAGTAGGATAGACTTTTGTAATGCATTTATGAATTGTTATGAGTCCAGTTGCCCGGTTCCAAATAGTTAATCGTATGGAGAAGAATCAGTAAGAAACTCTTTTAAAATAAGAGGTGTTATATTCTTCACTAGTAGGTAATATATTGCGATAACAGGATGTGTGGACATTGACAGTTAATGTCCATGATGGGCTGATTGAAGTCGACATAATTAGTTGCAGATATATTTATCATTGCGGTTATACCAACCCAAACGAACTCAGCAGTTCGACCACCTCAATGTTTTAAAATGTAATTCAAAGCCCTTTTCTTGTCTCTAATAAGAAACCTCGGTATTCCAGGCGACAATCCCGTGTACGTTCAGTCGGTGAAGGAACACGGGGCTGCGTGGAGAGCTGGTCTGCGCGCGGGAGACAGGATCCTGCGCGTGGACTCTGTGGCTGTACTGCACCACACGCACCAGCAAGTCGTGCATATGATACGAGGTAAAGTACACAGACTTATTTCAAAGTGTAGATAGCCTCATTAGTCTAGGCAACACCTAGAAGGTTGCCGGTTCCGGTTGCCTAGAAGAAAAAGATTCACTCGTGATTTAAAGACACCCAGAGTATATTTATGCGGGAAGACCCCCTCGGAAAGCTCATTCGATATCCTAAGAATAAACTGGTTCTCAGGCTTGACTTAAATTCAGGTAATGTAAATGAAATTACTGGAAAACTGAAGTGTCAAGATGCCAACACGCTAGTGATGTCACCGGTGTTGCTGGTGTCCATGAGACAGGTAGCCTTTATGCTTATGTGTCACCATGGTACGGACAAGTTACCATCAACTGTCAAATTTAATAAACTCAAATGGATAATAAACCCTATAATTTGGAGATTAGATTGAAAATCGATGGAAGAAATTTTACACTTTTGGATATCATGATATTGACTGTACAATAAACAAAGTAGGTACCTACGTACTCACATTACTTTGTTTATTAAGACTAACCTTACCTCCAAAATATTACAGCCTCGAAAAATATTTCTCGTAACGAATCACGGTATGAATGTTAATGTTGGCGTTACAGTTTCATGGGCCTATTAAACTGTTAATATTACTGAGCAGGTCACGAAAATCGTCGCTTTGTATCACAAGGGCAGTCGCAGCGTAAATTTTGAGGACAGTACTCTACGTAAACCTAGACTGTAATTTTTTTTTTTAATCGTTGCCCCACACTAGGATTTTCTCCTGTATCGTGGGTGCGTTTACAAACACAAATTCTCACATATACAAACGTCCAGACCCGGAACAAGTACCTGTAGATCATACAAATATTTTGCTCCGTGAGGGGATCGAACCCACAACACGTGACGCAGAAGCCGATCGCTCAGTCGCTACGCCAAACGTGTCGTCCAATTGTTGGTGGTTACAAAAATATTCTTTAGGTTTTTCAGTCCAATTCCCTGTCTAGCTTTTTTTATTCTTTATGGCTTACGCTTGACCGCCAGTTCGCCTGATAGAGCTTGCTTGCCTAGAAGAAACTAATCTCACATTTTCTAATATCACATGACAAAAGGATGGCTATATTCCAGCCTAGATTTATTTTAACTTTCCTCTGCTAGGAATAATTTAAATGTAATTTTTTTTGTATGTATTTCATTTAATTATTTTCTTTATTTATTCCAGCCAACCCAACGACAGTATTGACAGTTCAACAGAACACATCGAGACATAAAACGCCCATCACAGCACCTGTACCGGTCAATGTAAGTGTCATCTGTTTATTCACTTCGGTAATAAACTTCTGGAAATAGTGCTTCCTGAAGAACCCCGTGCGGGGACGGGTTAGAATTCTGTTCCTCGCTGCCATTCATCCGTCCAACAGGCATCCCGTAAGAGGCGTGAAAATATCTAACTTGCTCGGTGGAAAGACCTTTTGGGTAAGACTGGCTGGCGACCACCCTTACGTCGGAGTCTGTCGTAAAACACCTTGGTGTGTGTTTCGACTTTTGCACGTAAGAGCCAGTTCCCCTCGGTTGCTGCGGCTCTGGCAGTCTGCATTCCATAAGGACTGCAGTCTCTTAAGGGTCGGCAACGCATCAACAACTCCTCTGGTGTTGCAGGTGTGGTTGCATGGGTGACGATGACTACTTTCCACAAGGTGGCTCGTCAGCCCGTTTGCCGACTTACTCCATAAAAAAACCATCGTCATCGAGCATATCCCGTGGCATAATTATGTCGTAGCATTATACCTAAGCTGGTGTATTTTTATTCGGACAATTAGAAAGAAATAAGGAAATGTCGTATATTTGGCTAACACCATTGATACTGTACTGCTCGTAAGCGCGACTGCTATGCTAGAGGTTCTGTGTTCGACTCCCAGGTCGAACAAAGTAAAAAATTCTCCATAGCTGCTTGGAGATTGATCTTGTGCCCCGTTTATGGCAATAGGCTCGTCCCTTATTACCTGGGACTTAATCATATGGGCGAACTGTTGATGTACACAGCTCCTTAACCCTTTGGGGAATACAGGGGTGATAGTTATAAATATTATCACGATTTTTCAAATATCTTTTGCAATATAGACTCATTAAATTATCAAAAATTGAGACACTTCAATAATGTACTCAGACATCACGCACAAAACTTTCGTCGATGCTCACATTACATTGAGTTGCTGGAATTTTTAAACTAGGCAATACTCCAATTACATTGTAAAAATGCGAAATAAACAAAAATAAATATAATTGCCAACGCATCCGCTCTCATCGTGAACGGAAACAATCAAAATACTAGCTAATTAAAAGCAAATAGTAAAATAACTGAATGTTTTAGCGAGTTAGCCTTGGGGCACGTTATCAGTCCGAGAAATGCAATAGTCACAGTAGGTATTGTAAAATCATACGGCGTGAGCGCCGCACAAGGTCACAACCGTTGTGAAACTCCGCTACTGGTCAGCTGATATTACGTTTAACTTAACAAAATATGCAGATGTTATACTTCGTCTACAGCGAGACGCCTTTAATTAGACAAATTTAAGAAGTAGGTAAAGCAGTGATAGCCTAGTGGTATGACCGTTGGACTGCCAAGTCAAAGGTCTCGAGTTCGAACCTAAAGCACGCAACTCTAACTTTTCGAAGTCATGTGTGTATTAAATAGTTAATTATCACGCGTTTAGACGGTGAAGGAAAACATCGTGAGGAAACCTGCATGTCTGAGAGGTTTTTGTCGATGCCGTGTGAAGTCTACTAACCCGCACTAGGCCAGTGTGGTGGACTATAGCCTATCCCTCTCATTCTGAGAGGAGATCCGAGCCCAGCAGTGAGACAGTATAATGGGTTGATTATGTTATGTAAGAAGTAAGGTAATCCTCACCGCATTTGTATTTGCGGATTTGATTTGTATTTTTTAATTCCACATAGATTAGAACAGCGGTTTTCAAAGTTGAATGGACCGCGACCCATCTCATAAAAACTTCCTAATTAAGGACTCGCTTATTGCTGTCATTATGAAAAAGTCATAACTTTAAGGAAGGACTCTTTAAATACATTTTCCAGGGTCTATCCTATATTCTCTCACCACGACCCACCCGTGGTCCCATCCCATAGTTTGGGAAATACTGACAATGAGAACACTCGTTCTCATGTTATTTTTACAAACGTAGAGTTTTTTCTACCAGTTCTTTTTTACTTACCTTCTGTTGTCTACCTGACAACATCTACTGCCAATGTAGGATAGAAAAGCCTCTAGCGCACAAGAGGGTGGTATTCGGGAAACTTTAACTGACGAATTCTTTTTCCAAGAATCCAAGAATCGACTTCAATAATTTTGTGTTGTATCTTCAGAACAGCTGGTCACACCACTCAAATTATACGGAAGATTATTATTGTTTTAGATAAAAGATGTCACTTAACAATCGAGTAACATACACACAAAAAACTATACCTAGTTGCATTGAGAACCCCCTCCGTTTCTCGAAATCGTTTGGAAGATCTCCTTTATAACTCCATTTTACGACTCGTCGGTATCAGTTGCTCGGTGTGACGCGGTCTCCTGACACTATTTCGCACTTCCACGTTGCTCTATTGTCGTCTCGAGCCATAGTAAAATGTGTACGTAATAGTAGTGTGCAAATAGAGAGAGCACGCGACCTTAACGCCAGCTGTTTGTACAGGTGCGGCAGCGCTGAAGGATGCCCAGTCTGGTACCGTTCAGTGTTTGATCAGCCCATGCTGGGACATTGCTATGTTCCATTTTTATGTAAAACTAGCTTTTGCCAGCGACTTCGTCCGCGTGGAATAGTTACTTTGTTCCCTAGTTCTTCGCCCGTGGTTTCACCTGCGTTGCCCCGTTCCTAAGGGTTGTAGCGTGATGTTTTATAGCTTGAAACCTTTCCCATGAATCACTCATTTTCCTAACATTTCCCTTCACTGCTCTGCTCCTATTGATCGTGGCGTGATGAAAAGTATACTATAACCTGTGGTTTGGGCTGTGCGTTGATAGATCACTATGTCAGTCAGTCAGTCACCTAACGTAAGAGTAGACAAATATAATCAGAAAGCTCCGAACTGCTAAGCTATCGGGAGTTACACGTGTTATTGTGAGTCAACCATAAAAGATAGACATTTGCTGTCGTGGAATATTTTTTATATCATTTTAAGGAGAACATTTCCGTCATACATGATTTCTGTGTAGCTTTAACCATTAAGGCTGCACACGCGACGGAAGCTTAAAAAATGGAGTAAGTTCTCCTGTTTTCCCAACATTTCTCTTCACTGCTCTGCTCCTATTGATCGTAGCGTGATGAAAAGTATACTATAACCTGCCCAGGAGTATGAAGAACAATTGTACCAAGTTTCGTTGAAATCTGTCGAGTGGTTTTTGTTTCTATAACGAACATACAGACAGACAGACAGACAGACAGACAGACAGACAAAAATTTTACTGATTGCATTTTTGGCGTCAGTATCGATCACTAATCACCCGCTGATAGTTATTTTGGAAATATATTTCATGTACAGAATTGACCTCTCTACAGATTTATTATAAGTATAGATAGATGATACTGTGCCGTTTTGCACTCCATAGGAACCCTCCGACTCAAACGCCTACAACTACTACTACATAAGGGAGATAACGTTCGAACACGCGCAGGTATAATGTGTCCTCAAGTGGTTTAGCAGACAACAAGCGCTACTACGAAGTGCGGCGGGTACTGAGGTGTAGAACCTACGTTCTACACCTCAGTACCCGCCGCACTTCGTAGTAGCTCTCTACAGAGGGGCGGATAATTTAAATTCACTACGATATAGTATTATTTATTCTATGGCCCAGGAAGGTCCATAGGAATTTCCGTAGATTTGTATCATAAAGTTTACAATTAGTGGTGTGCATTTTAGTAGGAAATAACTTGGGATAAGGGCAGGAGGATGATCATGATTTAGTAGGAAATAAGACCTCTATAGTAATCTAACATTTTAAAAAAATAATTCCGCCCTGGACGTAGCCTTCATCCGGTAACGTTTGCCTCTTGGAGAGCCCTCGCTTTTAAGTTTCAGTAATAGCCATAGCCATGTTTCGGCACGAATTGGCCGACTCGACCGGAGTAATACCACTGCCTCACAGAAAACTGGCATTAAAGAACGCTTACGTTGTATTTCGCCGAGTGAGTAAGGTTACCGCAGGCCCAATCCTCTTTTAAAAGGCGGGCAACGCACTTGTGACTCCTCTGGTGTTGCGGGTGTGCATGGGCAGCGGTAATCGCTTACCATCAGGCGATCCGTCTCCCCCTATCCCATAAAAAAATCGTCCTAATATTATCTAGATCAACGCAACGGCCATGCGTTTATCTAGGATATCCCTTGACACGTCATGTTAGATAAACAATGCCTCGGTGATTGTAGGTGATGACTTAATATCTTACGTAGTAAACAATCACGCCACAGATGCAATGTGTCACAGATGTTATACATAACTAAACAAACATAAAAATAAAGGAATTTTGTGAGCCTTGTAAAATAAATCTAAAGAAGAAGAATTATTGTAAATGGTTAAAAATAATTGACCATTTCAGGACCAAACATATATATGTTATCTTTGTCGTTTTGATGGTATAAAACGGAGACGACTTTAGTGTCGTCATTTAAGATTCTTTTAGAATATGGGTTGATGTTCCAGCCGTTAGCCTAGCTTATCGACGACTCAACTCCATATTACTCCACTCGGAAAATTAGTGTGAAGCTAAAAAAAAATTAACAGCTTGATTTGCCCACAAAAACGGAATACCGAAATAAATCGTAAACCCGACAATATTCTATCAAATTATGTTATTATTCGGATTTGGATACCATTAATCTAGATTCCTACGATACTATTTTGTCTACTACTACTTCACTGGAAATAAAAGACCGGAAAATGTTTCCAAACTTGGTAAAGTTATCAAAAATTGCATTCGCTTGCATATCGAATATCGGAATCAGAATAATAACAGAATTTGATTAAATTGTGTTTGAATTACGATTTATTTCGGTAAATTCGGTCCGCCGGACTCTTAACACCCATTTGTTGCCGTTAGAATTTGTGAAAAACCACCATTCAACCTTCGATCCACCATAGATCACTTACTACTTACTCACTAAGTATCGCGATTCGTATACTGACATCTTCTACTCGACATCTAATTTTATGTACATGTTTTTTTTTATAATCTTCATTGTATGTTTCAGCTTGAGAAGCAGCGACAGTTGGAGGTGTCGAAGGTGCACACGGTGCGGTTGATGCTAGAGCAAGAACAGAAGTTCATCAGAGACCTGCGCAGTAAGTATCCATTTTAGGGAATCGTCGAGTCCTTTATGTATGGGCGTAGCGTGTATATCTGCTACCTGGGACAAACTACTACAAGGGTAAAACCGGGATAGATGCCACTTTATAAAATCATACTATATCTTTCAGCACAAAAAGCAAAATACTTTATTTGTAAAACTGGCTGTTACTTTGGTTTTTATCTATATTTTTTTTATACCACTAAAGTGGCAAACAAGCATACGGTCAGCCTGATGGTAAGCGGTTACTGTAGCCTATGGACGCTTGCAACACTATCATATCACTCACGCGTTGCCGACCTTGTAAATTAAGGAGGAATAGTTGGGCTGGCAGCATAGGAGACATGCTACCATGCATGAAAGTGGCGGGAACAAAACACCACCGGTCCCTCACACTGTCAACAAAACGCTTCCTCGCGGAGCTCTGGCGACCTTGCTCACGATTAGGAACACGAAATAGCACGGAGCTATGTTATTTGGCCAGAGTATTACCGGCCGGACTTTTAGGGGATAGTTGCCTAATCCATATAAATTTGGTTTAGAATAGAATATGTCCCGCCGAGAAACAGGACATTCAAAAACTGATCGCATTTTGCCTTCCCATGCAATCGATCAACTTAGTGGTAGTTGGACAATCTTTCGATAGATTAATAAAGCACGCGAGTTTCATTCCGAAACTAATGACTGCAATCGGGGCAGCTATACCCTGAGGCAACTATCCCGGTGTTACCCTACTGTTTTTTTGCAATGCGAATTATTTATTTATGCAATGGCCCGCACCTCTGACTTTTGGAAGTCATAAGCATAGTAATAGTTAATTATCACGCTCTTAAACGATGAAGCAAAAGATCGTGAGGCAACCTGCATGCCTGAGGGATATTCTTATCGGCGGGTGAAGTCTGCCAACCCGCATTAGGGTAGCATGGTGGACTATACGAGAGGAGAACCGTACCCAGCAGTGGGACAGTATATGGGTTGATGATGATGATGCAATGGTCATGAATGCAGTCCCAGGGCCCCCTGCTTGGGGCCCCGCGGGGATTCTTATAAAAGGAATCATACAATTATTCCGATTTTATAAGGGCCCCAAACTTTGTTGACCCTGAATGACCTAAGACAGCCCTGCATGAATGGTTTGATTACCAAGATACCATGATTTGAGAATCAAGGTGTACTGAGGTTGTAAGAAATTAAAATTAAATAAATTATTTTATTTTACCAATTTCAGATGAGCTCCTCAAAGTGCCAGACGTGAGGAAGCAAGCCCAGCTGGAATCTGCAGAGCAGCGCTGCTCCAAGCTACAGCATGAGATCGACACCATCATGACGGGACAGGTAAACCTATACCCTACCACTGTCACTGTACGGTCTATATTGCAATACACAGTACCAGCACATAGCTATGTAACTATGTTGCAGCCATTTTTTTAATATTTTATTGTCACTGTATTTTATTTTTGTACTTTTTTATTCCTATGTGTATTTGGTTGCGGTTGCGGTCAGGTGTATGCGTATTGAAAGAATATAAAAGTTCTTATTAACAAAAAATATGTTTATAATAAAAAAGGTATAAGTTATTTAAACATATACAATTACAATTTATTCAGCGAACAGTAAAGACAAGTACATAACTGTGAATAAACTATAATAAAAGAACAAAATATTATATAACAAAATTAGGTGATAGTTTCTTGATATATCGTTTGAAATAAAAATATTTTTTGACGACACGATTGGCGTAGCGGTTGAGCGATCGGCTTCTGAGCCACGTGTTGTGGGTTCGATCCCCACACGGAGCAAATATTTATATTCTGGGCGTTTGTGTATGTGAGAATTTGTGTTTGTAAACGCACCCACGATACAGGAGAAAATCCTAGTGTGGGGCAACGTTTTATTTAAAAACGTTCTCAGAATAGTAGTAAGTAGTTCAGTTACAAACAGATATACAGTTTGTTATAGTAAATATTTGTTTGTTTACAATAAATAACTGTTTACTATGTAGGTACAATCGATGATCTTGACGATTACTCGGTTTTGACCATTATGGATAACATGATAAGGTCGAAAAACGGCCGTGCAATTCTTTACTTAGTTTGCTGTAAGTGTCCATGTTTTGATTGATCAATAATATAAACACATTACGTATTCATGGCGGTACACTTAAGGGCCAATAAATTAGAACAGTCATTATTATTCAAAGCTAACGACAAAGGGACACGGGACACGGTTTCCCTATTTATAATGTATGAATAGGTTTGAAAAGCTGTTGTGAATTTATGATGAGAAAAATTGAAGGCTAGAAATGTGATTAAATCTGGCCCATTTAATTACACTGTCGTGAACTCGATGAATAGACTGCCTGGTTTTTATTATTATTTGTCTCACGTTACATACCATCACGTCTGTAATCCCCGAAGGGTTAGGTAGTCGCGTACTTAGGTACACCCACAGTTCGCCGGTATGACACGACGATTTCTTTTTGACATTAACCGGGCACAAATTCCAAACTCCGAGCTTCTACTGAGAACTTCATAGAAAAATCCAATAACACTGGTCGACCTGGGAATCGAACCCAGGACCTCTAGCGTAGCAGTCGCGTAGCAGCGTAGTAGGGAATGGGGCAGTTGTCTCACGTTAATGCGACTAATATTTGTTGTATAGTAAAATTAAGTGTCTAAAATATATTTTAAGGCCCTGTTTTACGTCCATTCCCTAGTTGAGAAAGAGGCTAGGAGAATGATGATAAGTATACAATCCGATAAGTACGTTTATTTTACCAAAAAAAAAAACAACATAAAAAAAAGTTTCAATTCAATTTCCAAAGATACGTCGTATTTAGTGGCTTGTTAAAATATTTTTAAAGAATAATATTCCTGGCCGCAACCGTAACACGAACAGAGGCGAAAGTGACAACCGTCGTATTTTATTTGTACATCTTAATGTCCCATGTAACACTATGGCACAGTGATTGATCGTGGAGATGCTTTGACTTTACCTCGACAATCTAAATATATATAAAACTCAAAGGTGACTGACGGACTGACCGACATAGTGATCTATCAACGCACAGCCCAAACCACTGGAGGGATCGAGCTGAAATTTGGCATGCAGGTAGATGTTATGACGTAGGCATCCACCAAGAAAGGATTTTGATAAATTCTACCCCCAAGGGGATAAAATAGGGGATGAAAGTTCATATGGAACAAAGTAACTATTCCACGCGGACGAAGTCGCGGGCAAAAAGCTAGTATTTTATATATTTCCATCAAGTCAGATTATTTCGTCATAGGTCAGATAAGACTACTAGGTCGTACTTTTTGAACATCATTTTTATATTATAGACAGCCCCCGAAATGAGCCTGTACTAATGACTATTGTCAGTTTTCTGTGGCTATGAAACTAAACCAGGCGACTGATATTAGATTTTCAGTTCCCGTGGAACTTCAGGATAAAAAGTATAGTATAAAAGCACTTGTATTAGAAGATTTTTGGAGTTCTGCAGACATAAACTTAGAGAAGCTGAATTTTTATGCATACTAGCAGTTGCTCGCAGTTTCACTCGCATTTGAAAGGACTTTTTGAGACAAAAGGGGACCTATATCCTTCTCCAGGGTCCAATTTATCTCTACATATATAAAAATTCATCAAAATGAATGGTGTAGGCGTGACAAGGTATCAACCAGAGTTATTTTAGCATTTTATAATTTTTATAAATGTGCATAATAAACATTGTACTGAGTTCGGGCCTTCGAAATACAAACGTATGTCGAAGGGCTTAAAGTCCTCAGTGCTCAGAGGGGGCTATATATTTATAAGTATATAAATATAAGATTAGCTAGGTAAAGTGAAAGCATCTCCTCGCCTCACTGTCGTAACTAACCGCAGGCTAACGGGACGAGTCGGGTGTAACATGTTTTGTACCGTGTCTGCTTCTATGCATGCTGTCCTTAACTGTGACGTCACCGTTCTCTTTTTAATTGTATATGTGGACTTTTTTGTGTATGGGTGCTATTTTTTTTGCATATTTTTTTTTTATAAATATAGCTTTATTCAAATTAAAGCTTGCAGTGAGTAAATGTACCGATATTTTATTTATAATTAGTTTTTTTGAGATTTAGAGTTGTGAATAATCTCGCATCCCAATACTATCTAAGGCAGTCTTTCTCCTTCGGCCAGGGGGCTCCGTCCGGCCCCTTATGTGGGCACTGGAGACCTACAGGGGGCAGTAAAGGGCCCAGAAAAAATTGGGAGTGTTGAAGCGATGTGATAAATTTAAAACTTATGGGGGGCGCTAAAAATATTTGATTTTCAAAGAGGGTGGCAAACTAAATAAGTTTGAGAACTGGGCATTTTTAATGAATCTCAATAATTATGATTTGTGCTATACATGGTCACTATAAGCTGTCTTCGTCCTTTGTTAATCTTCTTTTAATAATATCGAATTCGGTCCAACTTGGATATCAACCTTCAATGTTCACACATCCTGTTATCGCCATAGTGTACCAATGAAGAATGAAACACCACTTATTTTAAAAAAGTGTCCATGGAGTTTCTTGCCGGTTTATTCTTCTTGGAACCGAGCGTTCAAAATTTCTTATTTGCTTGTAAAAGCTTGTCAAAATTTTCAATAATAAAATATTAACAGGCCGAAAAACTAAAAGGAGATTACACAATACTCAGGTTCAGTCCAACCCACATATTTTCTTCAAGTCATCAGAGTATTTTTACGGTCGCCGACACCAAGAAGACTACGTAGTATTTTTACATAACGTATGCATAGAACCAGACACTGTCGAAACGCTAAACAGGACATAATGTAACTTTCGTCTCACCGATGGGAATGGTAATAACTGTACATCGCATATCTCTACTTACTGCCGCGCCCTACTACCGCGTTTGCTTGTGTTGAGATTTTTGTTACAAATATATCACTATATTAAGGGTCCGGCGGAGCTTGAATTGCTCACAAAAACGTAATACCGAAATAAATCGTAATCCAGACAATATTCTATCAAATTATGTTATTATTCGGATTTGGACACAGTTAATCTAGGTTCCTACAGTACTATTTCGTCTACTACTACTTCACTGGAAATAAAAGACCGGAAAATAGTTCCAAACTTGTCAAAGTTATCAAAAATTGCATTCGCTTACATTTATTTACAGTGAAGTATTTTGGGCGAAATGGCAGCGTAGGAACCTAGATTAACGGTATCGGAATCCGAATAATAACACAAATTGATAAAATTTTATTTCGGTATTACGTTTGTAAGGGAAATTCGGTTCGCCGGACTCTTAAGGGTTTTGTTAATTTATTGTCGAGTGAAACGGGTTCTCGTGTTGAGGTATGAGTTTTGCATATTTTTGTGACGGTAGGAATGAAGCGTGATCAATTGAATTGGGAATTATTTGTGGTAATATGGTGTAGATTATAAAAAAAACGGTTCCATTTATATCAATTTAAGCAAAAATAATGGTTCTGTCTATTTTAAACAGCTGGTAGTACCCACTGTTGAGTGAAGGATTCTCTATTTCACTAGTGGTACAAATTATGTTTTTAAATGTGTATATTATAGTTAAAGATCTTATTTAAAATTAAAGGGAACTTATAATAGTGGATTCTTTATATGTAATTCTTGTGGCGCAGCGCCACAGGCCAGTTCACTTATTAGTTTATTACAATAACGGTGTGTACTCACGCTTTTGTAGAACTGATATCTCGTTATGAGGGCTCTTGAACTACGATACGTTGATATAATCTAATTTACACTGTAAAAAGTACTTTTAATATACTACAATTTGTATTTATAGAATCACGCGAATTTTGGAATCAATGTAGTATAGGCTTAAACACAAAATCTCAGCACGTGGGCACTGTTAATACACGCTTCCAAACCAATATCCGGCGGGATGTAGCCGGGCGAGGCGCCGCGCACGCCGCGTCCGGCGGCGCGGGCGACGCCCAACTCCGGGTTCCTCAGCGGGCTGCCGCGCTCGCTGTCCAACCTCACCGGCCAGTCGCTGCGCAACCTGCGCCAGGCGCGCGCGCACAAGCCGCCGCCCGAGCCCGCGCCGGCGCCGCTCGCTCGACAGAACTCCGACGAGCCGGCCCAGCGGCGGCACGTGCACAACAACACCGTCCCGCTGGTGCCCACCACTTGCCTCGACAACGTCACGCCGCCGCCCCTCCCCCCGAGATCGATAGAACGACCGAAACGAAGCCCTCTCTCCCCGAACCTGAGTCCGCCGCCGATCAATCCGCTGGGCAAGCCGCGGCCGACCGACAGCGGCGCGTCGCCGTCGCACAAGCAGTACTACAAGGGTCGCTGCTACCCGGACAAGTTCCCGATGCACCAGTCGATGCCGGCGTACGACCAGAAGCAGTTCAGGAGGTCGTCGCACTCGCTGGACGGGGAGCTGGAGGGCCCGCAGCCCAACTCTATAGCGATGCAGATGAGTTATCCGCTTGTCAATGCCCCGCCGCCGCCTTTACAGGTACATACGGTTGACTGACAGTTTTTAGAACAATTTGGTATAAGTTTTACCTGATAATGTTGTGATATTAGGGCCTCAGATTGATAAAAAAGTATTTAATTCGACTTAGAACTTAAAATGCCTCCAATTTACTCTAATGTACGAACAACACGCCATGAAAACTCTTCAAAATGTGTTATACACTGACAAATCTGTCGATATATCTAATTATAGACACTATAGATATAAAATTGATATAAATACATATGTAAATAAGTGTTTTCTTAATACAAAATTGTTCTAAAATCTCAATTCGTCAATCGTTAATTAGGTAAATGTTTTATATTGGAAATATTTTGATGTCGTCGGGCTGGTTGTTACTATGCATTATTATAATTATATTATCTTCTTTTATAGCTGCAGCTTTTACCTTATTTTTACTGCTTGAAAAATATTCAATAATTTTATATTTCAATATTTTTGATATCGAATAAAATTCTTCTTAAAATCTACGGGGTTCACTGTAAAAAATAAAACGGGAGTGTTTGTTGTAAATATTATTATTAATTTATCACGAAATTTATTATGTGTATCTGTCAGAAAATACATAAAAGCATTGTATGTCTTCTAACGTTTTCTACTGTGACTAACACATTTTTTCATAAACTATAAAATAATTGCGCCTTACTAATAAAATATATTAAAAATATTTAATTTTGGCAACATTCATGCCTTTGTATTGTCATATAAAAAAATAACGCTTTTGACGGATGGCAAAATAACTAAATATCATCGCTAAACATTGACCTAAGACTAACACCTACAAGTAGTACAAGTCACTCATAAGGGTCCGGCGGAGCTTGAATTGCCCACAATAACGTAATACCGAAATAAATCGTAATCCAGACAATATTCTATCAAATTATGTTATTATTCGGATTTGGATACCGTTAATCTAGGTTCCTACGATATTATTTCGTCTACTACTACTTCACTGGAAATAAAAGACCGGAAAATCGTTCCAAACCTGATAAAGATATAAAAAAATGCATTCGCTTGCATTTATTTCCATTGAAGTATTTTGGACGAAATGGTAAAGTAGGAATGTAGATTAACGGTATAGAAATAATAAATAATAACAGAATTTGATTAAATTGTGTTTGAATTACGATTTATTTCGGTATTACGTTTGTAAGAGAAATTCAGTCCACAGGGCTCTTAAGGCAGGCCTACACGGAATGCGTGCGAAAAACGTGCGGGACCGACGTGGAACCAGGAGCAAGGGTCTAAAATGGCCACTCCTTATGATTTATCGACACAAGGCTACAACTTGACAAGGCTGACCTCGCTGAGCTGATTTTTTGCTGTCAGCTTATACTGAACAAATACAGATCGTTGTCCAGCAGTTTCGTTGAATCATATTGTGACCAAATTGGCCATTTTCGGCCCCCAGTTGCAATGTATGAAACAGTGACATTGACGCACTGTTGATGTTCCACACACTTTCTGCGCTAACATCAGCGTGACAAATCTCATGTCGTCTCATATATTACAATGGTGTAGGCAATTGACAAATTTATGGCACAACTTACGACTTTGAAAGCAATCCTATTGGCTGAACACTCTTCGGCATAATAGGTTAGTTGACTGATATTTTTTTATGGTCTCATAAAAGAGTTGACCACAAATAATATTGAATAAAAGTAAAAGGTAAAGTGGTTCAAAAATAAGGAAGTTGCAGCATTTTATTTTTATGCTATACTAGCTTATGCCCGCGACTTCGTTTGCGTGGACTTCAGGATTGCGTCCGAGTTGGATAAAACGTAGCCTGTATGTTATTCCAGGCTACAATTTATCTGTGTGCCAAATTTTATCCAGATCAGTTCAGCCGTTCTGGTGTGAAAGAGTAACAAACATCCACACTTACAAACTTTCACGTTTATAATATCAGTAGGACAGATAGCGTGTTATGTAGAACGTTCTGACGTCAAGCCGTGCGTGCGTCAAACAAATTATATAGTGACATTAATTTTTACAGAAAAGGGTCAGAGAAACCCTCTCCGTTCCCACCTAAAACTTTAAACTCTGATATCTTAGAATTAATTTTATTAGTTGATAAAAATTAAAATGATTTTTTCAGTCGACGAATAATATTCAAAAAACCTTTTTCAATAGGACAAACACCGGTCAGCTACACTATCGCTAACGTCAATATGACACGTTCTTATTGGTTGTTATTGGAAAAGTCAGAGGTGCTGACATCTGTTTTATCTTTGCGTTGCCTACTCCATTACTGATGACGTCCTAGGTCTTGATCACGCACCTGTGTAGTCCAGCCTTAGCTATGCCCCGTCTCTCATACATAACACTGATATTAATTTTCTAAAACTTTCTATTTTATTCTTAAGGCTGCATAAGTCCGTTTGTGAAATGAAACTGGTGGAAAACAGGTTTACTTTTATTTAGCCATAATATTTGAGTTTTCAGAGATTAGAATTGTTTTGTTAAAGTTTTACAGTAAGTCGTAATTTATTAACTTAATAATCCATTTATTATTAAAACTTCCGCACTATAAAAACACTTTCGCATCGAATCTAAATCGAAATCTATATTCAATTAAGTATATTCTTTATTAATACCTACCTAATATCAACTTTACAAACATCTACCGTCGTTTCAAATCAAAAATATCTTAATAGTATAAAATGTATAGTAAACATGATGTCGTGTATCTTTGTACAGACGGACAATCGGACGGGAGTTCCAGTGCTGCATATGAGGAGTCGCTCCTCACCTGAACAGTTGGACCACGACCTGACCAGATGTGAGTATATATATAGTCTATAGTTCTTCAAATTAGACCACAGTAGGTAGAGAAAAAAAAATGTAATTTAGTATGTACAGATTCTGATTAGTTTCTGAAATTGTGAAAGAACATCCTTATTCAGTTTTTTTTGTAGCCTTTTTTAGGTCCTATTTTTTGACAAAGGCCTTCCCTAACTCAGTTTTGTTATGTTTTATTTGGACAACCAGTAGCTGTTACATTGTTTCTTATATCTAAAATATAATTACTATAATAGAAGTAAATGCACAACATTTTAAGGTGTCACAGCATGCATCAAATTGTAAAATCGGTAACAGTCAATAAAAATATAAGAACATAAATAAAATAAAGTAGGCATAGTCCAGGGTTTTCTATCAAGGGGCGCTAAAATGGCCACTTTTGATGAATTCATGGTTCTTGGATACACGGCCACATAAATAATAAAAGAAAAAAAAATAGTGTACAGAATGCTTATTATACAAATCAAAGAGAGGTCAGAAGAGGTCTTATTCTAAAATTCTATTCTGTATGGTTCGTTGTGTAGTCATCTTGTGATTCAACAAAGATGGCTATTTTATCAACCCTCTTTAAGGCCGCACACCGGGACGGAATGGCATTGGATTTTGCTACCGTTCAGATAATGACGTTGGCAAAACGCGGTTTGTAACTCATTTTTAAGATGTTAATGATTGTTGTATGGAAAAATGAATGAATAATGTCCGGTTTCCAGCGAGCCCGGCCCCGTCCGCGGCGGGCGGCGAGCGCCACACGCCGCCGCCCGGCACGCCGCCGCCGCCCTACCACACCAACACACAGGTACGTATCGTGCTGACCTATACATCCCTCTACTCCTACTCCGGATCGACACGGAGGGGACGAGATCTGATAACCACCCATCTGATCACACAAAAATGGAAAATAGCTTGTAAGGCAACGCGATGGTCGAATGTTCACTCAGAACAATAGAAAATCAGCGTCAGAAGTGATACAAGCGTGTATATTTTCCTAGAAAAAAACGACTGTCCAGTGAAGCATAATTATATTGTTATTTTTAATTAATAAATGTTTTAGTTGATTGTACTTAGACGAGAGTAGATAAAGCCTGGTGTTTCCTGTTATCGCTAATTGATATTTATAGTATGACTATCATCATAATTTTTGTCAATTTTCAGCCGTGCTCAGATCCTCAAAGAGCCATCATATCTATGGAAGAAGATGATTCACCTGCATCTGTGAGTATGACGTCAATTTTACTCGAAACGAGGACTTGGAACTTGTTTATCGCTATGTTTTATGTCTCATATAATCCAAATTTGATTTTGGATTTTGCTTTTAAGATTTTTATAGGAAAATCCAATAATACCGCTTGATCAAAGAAACAAACCAAGTTCCTTTAGCGTTGCAGCAGTTCTGACCAAAAGACAAAGATTTGAGATATTTCTTTACTTCTAATTAGTTTGAAAAATATATTTATCTAGCTATTAGATATGTTATACGATACAGAAAAAATGTCCGATGTTTTTTTATAATATCAAAACGAAATGAAAATATTTTCTATCCCTTTTTTATCTTTCTTTTTGTGATTTTTTTGTATTTTCCATGCTAAGATTATTAAGTTATTTTTTAGTAAAGGAAAAAAATCAATCGCGGGCAGGATTCGAACCTGCGTCTTCTGGTTTGATATACCAGACGCTCTGACCTCTAAGCCACCGCGAACCTTACCCGCATGATTGAAATTTTGCCTTCACATTCTGAATTTACGTCATAAGGTGACGTTGGTGACATCTATGAGAGGTAAGTTACCTTAGCTCTCAACCGACACGACTTACTTTACAGATAGTTCAGTGTCGTACGATGCCACCTTACCTTTTAACTATCTTTTTGTGATTTTTTTGCATTTTCCATGCTAAGATTATTAAGTTATTTTTTAGTAAAGGAAAAAATTCGCGGTGGCTTAGAGGTCAGAGCGTCTGGTATATCAAACCAGAAGACGCAGGTTCGAATCCTGCCCGCGATTGAATTTTTTCCTTTTTTATCTTATTAGTTTGTTGCATATTGAGACAGAATTTGCTAATATCGCAATCATATCGATTTATTATTGTGTTTCAGGACACGTCAACGTACTCGGGTTTGTTTTCAAACTTGCGATCAGTGCGTGAATCCAAAGCAAGGACGGCGGTACTACTCAACTGGTTACTAGGAGAAAGGAGGTAAAAATTGTAGTAAAGTATTAAATAATTTATAACGTACCATTACGCCTGTATTTCCCGAAGGGTCAGGAAGAGGCTTATTAATATACACCCATATTACGCCGGTATGTTTAGGTCCCATGTAATAGGGTGAGAGTTTATTGCTATTAACCGAGCTCAAGTTCTAAACTCCGAGTTGCTACTGAGAATTTTATAGTCAAACTCAATAACACTGCTTGAGACCAGAATCTTTAGTGTAGCAGTCGTGCTTGGGATCACTACACTAACGAGTCAGTTACATGAGGAGGTCGACAAGAAACATTAGCTTGCTCGATATTATTATTTATCTTGAACTGTCTCAAAATCGAGCAGTCTTCCCCCTGCTTTTACCTGGTTGGAATGAGTCCAAATTATCCTACCACCAACGATGTGGACGCCCTCGTTGTTGCTTTGCAGTGGGATTTGTTTATAATTAAATATAAATTTAAAGTATAAATTAAACGTTTGGGTGTATGTATGTTTTTAAGCAGATTATGATGATTATTTTTTAGTAAAGGAAAAAATTCAATCGCGGGCAGGATTCGAATTTGCGTCTTCTGGTTTGATATACCAGACGCTCTGACCTCTAAGCCACCGCGAAACCTACCCGCATGATTAAAATTTTGCCTTCACATTTTGAATTTACGTCATAAGGTGACGTTTGGTGACATCTATGAGAGGCAAGTTACCTTACCTCTCAACCGACACGACTTACTTTACAGTTAGTTCAGTGTCGTACGATGCCACCTTGCCTTTTAACTATTTTGTTGTGATTTTTTTGCATTTTCCATGCTAAGATTATTAAGTTATTTTTTAGTAAAGGAATTTTGTTGTATGTTGAATTTTTTCCTTTACTAAAAAATAACTTAATAATCTCAGCATGGAAAATGCAAAAAAAAACACAACAAGATAGATTATGTTGATTTTTAAAAGGTATTTTTTTTATTGTGGGTCGCCCTTTATGATTTTTCTCGTTAACCCCTCGAGCATCGAGAACCCTCTCGTAACACAAGCATTTAGCTAAATGGTTGTGTTACGAGTGGGTCACGTCGGTAGTGCAACGGGTGGGGTTCGAACCGGCAAGCACATGGTCGCAAGTGCGACGCCCTAGCCTAGTGTTAAAAGGTAATGGTGTGGTGTCGCGGTCAGGTGCGCGTGCGCGTGCCTGGTGCTGGTGCTGACGGACGCGTACCGCGCGGCGCCGGCGCCGGCGCTCGCGCTGCGGCGCTGGGCCTACGAGATACACTCCACCTTCCTCGTGCCCAACGCGGTACATACACACACATATACTTATTACTAACCACTACTGAGAACCTACGCTTGCGTACATTTTCTCGGCTTATAAAATATAACCATGTCTTGACTTGAATAATGAATAAAAAAAAAGAAATTATCCAATTTAGTGCAATCGTTCGGAAGTTAAGTTAATTACTTTATTGAAGAAAATCATATTACTTGTATAGCAGAACTGCATCATAAAGTTTTACTACATCTAACATGATTGTTCTTCTTTATAATAATTTAGTTAAAATGTTTTCAAAGCGCAATAAATATTTTGCAATTTCTTAATTCCCGGAATTTAATCGTCATGTTTATGATTCCGGGATGTCAAAGGCGGTATTACCAACCCTAGTTACTTACTTCCTCGAACTTTAAGTAAATATACTCCACCTATTCCGATATCTACTAATGAGGAACTTGTTTATTACTATTGTATTTTTTTTAACTATAAAAAAGATTTAAACATTACATTTATGTGATTATGTTCGCAGATACTACAGTTGAACGGCATAGACGAGAACATGGCGAATGAAATCGAACATGTTCTAGTAAATGGTAAGTGCTCATGTTATTTATTTTAATAAAATTATTATTTGCATCAGTAATTATTAGCATAAGAACAATAAAAGAACAAAAGATTTGATTATTTATGTTGTTATAACAAGTATTGAATTCAACCTTATTGATTTACAACAATAGGTTAGAGCAGGGGTTCCCAAAGTGTGGGCTGCGGCGCCCTGGTGCGCTTTAGCGTAGGGGTAAAATTTTGGAAAATGCTTTCGATCAGCGGTTTAGGCTGTGTGTTGAACCGTTAGTCTGTCATTCAGGACAAAGTATTTTATATGTATAGATTTTATATCATATAAACGTTTAATCGTAGTAATATCTTTAAACGTTTGAAGATTTTAATGGGAATTGAGAAGGGATACTCTATCCAATTCCCGTTAAACGAGTAGTAATAATAAAAATAATTTAAATTATTTTTTATTATTGACTGCCTCATTAGTCTAGTGGTCTCAAGCGCGACTACTACGCTAGAGGTCCTGGGTTCGATCCCCAGGTCGAGCAAAGTGTTATTGAGTTTTCTCAGTAGCAGCTCGGAGTCTGGATTTGTGCCCGATTAATGGCAAGAGATCATCATGGGACCTAAACATACCAGGCGAACTGTCGGTGTACATTAGTACGCCTCTGCCTAATCCTTGGAGTATTACAGGCGTGATGGTATGTTAAATTATTTTTTTTCACTTTGTCTGTTATTTTTATTGTTCAAGTAATGTGTTTTATATGCAGAATACGACAAGGAGGAGCTCCTCCGCAACGTGTTCCGCAAGGCGCGGCAGAAGGCCAAGGACGAGCTGAGCCAGCAGCTCACCGAGTTCCAGGTCAAGCGGCAGGTCGGGCTCGGCACGCTCTACGGGCCCGACGATGCCGTGCTCGACAAGTGCGACGTCGACAAGGCACAGGTACTGCACTACATTATCGACAATAACACTGTTATTCTGAACTTACCACACTAGGGTGAATATTCGAACATTATTTAACAAATCATTCTCCTCATCATAGTAGTTCTCTCTTTCATAGTTCACATTGATTTTATTCTTGTCTTATTGCTTGATGGCAGTGGTGTAGTTTATGTTTTCATTATTGTATTTATAGTTTTAAACATCTGCATTCTTAATGGATGAAGTTAATGGCTTTCTAATATATTTCAAATATTCATCATTCTCGGCTGATGGTTCAAGTTTTAGGCGAGTTGACCAAGATTAGGTTCGCCAACTGTGAAATTTTTGAATGTGCCTTATAACTTTTTATTTTTGTTCTCAGTCTTTAGCAACTTTAAAATTAATCACGCAAGTAGATTCGCAATAAGGGATTTTAAGATAAAAACATTTCTGTTCAGGGACATTTCCGTATAATATTTGAACTGCAATTTTCTAAAGATTGTTTCTGCACTAGGTTATTTTGAGAAAATGTATATAAATACATAATTAACGGACATAAAATTCACCAAGATTTCAATTCAATTGCAATTCACACATCCATCTATTTGTTTATCATTAATGCATTCAATTATACATTATCCCTCCGAGTATTTATCCATCAGCTTTTCATCATTCATTCATCTATCATCCATCCGTTATTCATTTATTCTTTCATTCATCATCCATCAATTTCTCATTAATTTATCCATTGTGTATCCATGTAAAGTGTATGTGTGCTAACGTGTGGCGCAGGAGCTGGTGGTGGTGGAGCAGCTGATGTGCGGGCAGCTGCGCGCCCTGGCCGCCGCCCAGCGCGACGCCACGCTCCTCGCCGCGCTCGCCGCCGCCGCGCTCTGCCTGCACTGCCGGTACTCTACACCGCTACACCGCTACACCACATTACACACTACTACACTACACTACACACTACTACACTACACTACACACTACTACACTACACTACACACTACTACACTACACTACACTACACTACACACAACTGCACTACACTACACTACACACAACTACACTACACTACACACTACTACACTACACAACACACTACTACACTACTACACTACACAACACTACACAACACTACACACCATCAATACTGTGTCAAAATCGTCACTCAATGATTTCGGAATTGTTGATTTTTGACAATTTTGACTAGCGAATATATCAGTCAGTCCTTGTGTTATTTACTATAATTGATTGACTATTCTGTCAACTGGTTTAACTATATTTTATACTTATATCATAACTAGGTTATTATTCGTCCAATATGAGCTGCATAACTGCAACTTTGATAAATGTTCTAATCAAAAAAGTACTTGGAAATATCCAAAATATAATTTCAAACCAGTTTCGGTGTCATAATTGTCACTTTAAGGCCAATTTTCAATTTCAATGCAATCTAATTTATTCGCGTCTAATATTAAAGAAGCTAACAATAATTCTGAATTATATTTTGTTTTTTTTGCCCTTCAGATTGATTTCGATAAAATTTGGCACACGGATAGATTACACTTATATTGATTGATAATTACACGGATAGATTACTTGGACTAATACGTAGGATACCATTTATCTAGACTTAACCTAATTCTAAAGTCTATGCAGACGAAATTACTGGCAAAAACTAGTTGTTCCAATTAATATCACGCCTGCTTCAGGGTGTGTAGTGATCATAATCACTTCACAACCTATACGAAGAATAGTACATGCTATGTGTCACTGGCTCATCGTCACACTAGCCTTGAGCGTGGGCACGTCCAACCCGCACGGCGTGTAACGTCTGATTGCTCGATTTGATGGACCGCTCTATTTTTATCCTCTGGGTTGACGGTTACCCACTCTACCGATGAACATGAAACAGTGTATTATATCTTATAAGATATCTTTATACGACACGCTAGTAGCGAAAGTGATCACCAGTCAAAATAAATATGTATCAGACTTTATTCGCCCATATTTATTTACCTACAGTTTTTTTTTATCATCAGTGTAAACATTTTATCATATTGTAACGTAAACGTACCATATTATCTGCCTTATCAATAAGTCATAGTAAACCGCGATAATTCTTTTAGTAATTACTTTTAATACTCGTCAAATCACACATAAAAATATTGTATGATTACATTGAGATATTATACTACTAGAGATAACACCAAGATTGCAGAAATCGCCATAACTGAGTCATGGTCAGTAGTACTTGCTGACCATATATTACAACTTATTGAAATAAATAAAAAAGAAATTGTCTACATAAAATCTTTCAATTTTAAAATGCTAATATAAATAAATAATTTTACAATAGCATGGCTATTAAATTTCACAATAGCACGACCATACACAAATCATCTTTATTTGAACCTTATGTAGACATATAAAAACACAAAACAAGTCTTTATAATCGAAGCAATTCTACCTAATAACTCAATAACAACAAATAATAATAATTATAATCACTCAATGACTCACAAGGCAAATTATTTATTTTCCTGCACATTGATTCCTTTACGACTTATTTTTAGTAACTAGCATAGTGTATTGGGAAGTTGTGTGGTGTTAATTGTCCAATTATGTTGACTATTGGTGATGTTGAAGCTTTGGAGGTTAGGCGGAAGTGGTGGCAGTCGCCTAAATCTAAGTACAAGAAGAAAATAAAAAGCATTAAGTAAGTGTTTGGGTGTCAACGTAACTATGAAGACTATTCACAGAAATGTTATTTCAGTTATAGAAGAATATTTTAAGATTTTCATTTTATCCGTATGTGATTTTTGTAAGAGACACATTTCTGTAATATTTATAGAACATTAACTGCTGCCCCCGATTTTACTCGCATCCTAAAATTACTATTTAATTTATTAGACGTTTTAAAGTAATATATGGATGTCCTTCATCAATAGACACATTCTTTTCCTTTGCTATGCTTAAGATCGTAGACCAATGTGTTATACGCTACTGGCTAAGAACTGTGGTTGTGTATAGTACCCCGCTGTCTAACCCTTAGTGAATTTTAGGCTTTATACGAGTAGTATGATTATTTTGTCGTTTCTTCTCAGTGATATCAGCTGGAAAATGCCAGCGTCGTTTAGTTAGAAAAACATGATCGTTGGCTTGTAAGTGTCTCTTATTTGCATACAACATATTAACTTATTTAATTTCAATGTTTAATACTGTGTCTATACATTTGGGCGTGTAATAATTTCCTGCTAAAATACATGGCTTATTACACCAATAATGTTAAGGAAATTTTGCAATTTAAAATAAATATACACGTAATATTTATAATTATCGTCGCACCGAGTCAATGTCAGGATCAGCAGGTCAACTTAAAATCGATGGAGGACAATCATTATTATTATTATCGACCGGGTCTGGTGCACTACACGGCAAAGACATGCCTATTCCTTCCACTCCTTTAAAGCTTATTGGCTGAATTTCTCAAGGAAAGGAATGAAGCGGCGGTAGCCTAATAGCTAGGGCGTCGGACTTGCGATCATGTGGTTCGGTGTGTCGGTTCGAAACCCACTCGTAACACAAACATTTAGCTTAGCACGAGGGGTTAGCAAGAATATTAGTACTGTGCGATCGACATTGCTAGTAAGCTTAAAAAAATAATATATTCAACCAACATTGAAAATTAACTAATTAAATCGTACTGTGGCTCCCCGCAGTCGAGAAGCGACTCAGACTTCGACATGTCCCCCACATGTCGAAGTGTCCAGCCGAAAGCAGGAAATAATATTCCAGTTTGTGATTTTTGATCGTCATTTTAAAATAATTGAACAATTATTAAAAAAACACTAACACACTAAAAACACAATATAATAATAAATAAAAATACAAACATTAATAATAAATAGTTTGCGTGGTAAAAATTTGTCCAAGTGTGTCAAACCCCGTGGCTGCTGTAGCGCCACCCTAATTAAACGCATTTTGACAGACACTTAATACACAGAGTCTGTTCTCCTTTCTTCTACACTCCATAGTTCACCTGACGCTTTCGCCGATAAGCTACCGAGAGCACTGCCTGTGATGTAATGTAGGATGATGATGATGATAGTATGGCGTGTAGTAACAGCTTGGTGTTGATCAGACCGGCGTCGGTAGCGGCAGCGGTGGGCGGGTCCCGGGCGTCCTTCCTGCAGCGAGACAAACTGTACAAGCAGCGAGTCAAGCAGATCACCAAGCAGCATCCGCAACCAGTGAGTTTTTTTTAAATCTAATCTTATGCTGGTTCAGGGTGAACATTCGAACATTATTTAACAAATTATTCTTCTCGTTATAACAGTTCTATCTTGATTGCGTAATTAGCCCAGTGATCCTAAATGCGACTACTACGCTAAAGGTCCTGGGTTGAGCAGTTACTGGGTTTTTCTATAAAATTCTCAGTTTGGTATTTGTATTATATGGGACTTAAACATACCGGCGAACTATGGGTGTGCATTAGTACACATCTGCCGAACCGTCCGGGGAATACAGTAGTGTAGTATGTTATGTATGTATGTTCTGATTGACGCCTACAGAGTGCACTGGTTGTTGTAGATTATCTGTGCAATAGAGGGTAACAGGCTTACGATTACTCTAGCTTAAATTTCGAGCTGTTTCTGAGAATATCCTCATAGAAAAACTCAGTAATGCTCTATAACATACCATCAAGCCTGTACTCCCCGAAGGGTTAGACAAAGGCGTACTACTGTACACCCACAGTTCGCCTGGTATGTTTAGGTCCCATGTAATAGAGGGCGAGCCTATTGCCATTAACCGGGCACAAATCCAGACTCCGAGCTGCTACTGAGAATTTCATAGAAAAACTCAATAACACATTGCTCGACCTGGGGATCGAACCCAGGACCTCTAGCGTAGCAGTCGCGCTTGGGACTACTAGACTAATGAGGCAGTCTCAGTCTCAGTAATGCTCTATTTAGGGATTAAATCTAGGACCGGAAGTTGCAGCCTTTGATTTGCTTTTCAAAGTATGCGGATTCCGGGCCCTTCGGTTATTAAATGTCAGTTGTCAATAACAATTATTTATTTATTTCATTTCATTCACGTTTGTACATTTAGTGTGAAGTTATTAAAGTAGAATACAATAGTGTGAAAGAGCAGGACGGAAACACAATTACGATTTAACCACTAATTCCGAAACTATGTTTAAACCTGTACTATCGAAATCAGTTATTCTTCCAAAACTTATGGATTTTTTCTTAGTTGTGTTGGATGGCAATATTAGTATGTTTTGGCGACAGTTCGTGGTGCGGGGCCACCACCTGCAGCTGCAGGCGCTGACGTCCGTGGCGCACTGCCACCACTGCGACAACATCATCGCCGGCCTCGCGCCGCAAGCGTACGTCTGCACAGGTATGTATGGGTCAAAATCAGAGAGGTGAGAATCATGCTTCTGACAAAGATTTTCTTTATAAAATAACGTGATATTACTAAAATACGTATTTCGAAATGAAGGTTCTGCGCATAATTTCAAGGCACTTATCATATTTATTTTTCTACGATAATATTTTATTCGATTTTAAACAAAAAAGGTCTAAATAGTCATTCCGGGAACGCGTCCTTATACCATGTTTCATAGTTGAGACAAGTCAAAAATGTTTACAATTAAGACCATAAATCGTCATTTTTTAATATTAGCTTTGAAAATCTTTAAATTACGAATATACGTATAAATTAAATTAACAACAGTTTAATTTCTTCATATTTTGACTATTCAAATGCTGTCTGACGTTTATTAAATCATTCAGTGAACGCGATGGATATCGGTCGATGTAATTAAAACAAAACGCGCTAGGTAGCGTTAGCGAGCAACAGTGTGAAATTCACTAGTCAAAGGAAAATACGTGTGTCGTGTTTACGGAAAAAAAAATTGATTATGTTGGGAAGTACCTTTTAATTTCGTATGTGGGAAGCGTACTTTAATTCCCTGTCACTACGGGAACGCTTTTTGGTGATTAGTTTTTCAACAATTTGCATACTTTTTGCTAAATTCTTACAAATATTACAGCTCACTTGTTCCTAACCTCTAAAACCAATATCTAACACGGCCGCGTCAAGCGTGATATGAAAATATTCATCGGATAGTCATTTCGGGATCGGTCATTTCGGAAACGTTTTCGTATATGACGGGCGTTCCGGAAATGACAATTTCGGCCAAAATGACGCTCTATTGCTTTTAAAAACATATAACCATGCAAAATTTTGGTTTTGGAAAATGATAAAAATAAAAAGAAAAAGAAGTCGAAAAACGATCAAAACAGGACAGTATAGCTTATAAAAAACATCATGAAAAGGCTGCAAGGAAACGCAAGTTTTAAGATAAAATGACACCTGAACAAAGATGGATGAAGAGACTGAAACATAGGGAATATTACCAAAGAAAGAAGGCTGAAAATAAAGTTAAGACTGTTAGTGATATGTCTGAAAGACAGAAGAGGAAACAAAGAAAGCTGTGGGGAAAAAATTCTCAAAAGTATAGACAGAAAAAAAAAGATGATGGCAAATATTTTAGCTAACAGCCCGCCAGATTCTGAAAATGAGATGGAAAACGATAATCGGGCGTCAAAGAAGAAAACAGGTTAGAAAAGATAAAGCACAGGCTTACAGAACTGTTAAAAACAGAAAGATAAAATACATAAAATGCAAAGAATTAAAGCGAAAACTTGAAGGCCAAAAGAGAACTAAAATATAATTTAAAAGAAACAGAGCTAATGATTCAAATTGATTTCGCTGAAAATTATATGACAAAATATGCGAAAGAGATTCAATCAATTTCATTCGGAACTTCAAAAGGTCAATTATCGATCCACACAGGGGTTTTATACGCCAGAAACAATACCTCTCTAGAAACTGTTTCATTTGCCACTGTGAGTGACAATTTGGATCACCAGGCTTATGCTGTATTGGGTCACCTGAAATCAGCGCTACAGAAAATATTGAGTGTCAGGCCACACTTAACTACCCTTCACGTATTTTTAGATGGACCCACATCCCAGTATCGAAACCGTAACATTTACTTATGGATTAAACCCTTAATAGACCAATTTCCGCAAATAACTGCTTCAATGTGGACATTCAGTGATCCATGGTAAAGGGCCAATGAATGGTGTAGGAGGAGTGCTAAAGAAAACTGCTGATGATCAAGTATTACAAGGAAGCGATGTAAATACAGCTGCAGATTTTCTCCGTTTACTAAACAGTACATCTGTTTCACTCCATGAAGTCACTAACGATGAAATAGTGGCATTCAAAACCTTAATATCTGAAAAGATAGATGCAATCCTCGGAATCACGAATGTAACTAAGATTATTATCTGGCAGAAAGCTTCTGATGTCACCATATTGCTAGACTTTAAGTTCAAACTTAGTTACTCAAGTTATTTAGTGATTAATATGATTATGCTTATAATGTTTCTAATTCCTAAAGACTGTTTTAAAACTACAATTGTTATATTTGATTTTAAGTATTGATGCAAGAAATCTTAATGATAGTGTGCAATTACTATTTGTTCCTAATATCTTTGTTAATTGAAACTACAAAGTTTATTATTAGATTTTAAGTTTAACTTTTGAAACACGTGATGCTGTAAATGTATATATGCATAAAATATGCAAAAGCCAGACTTTGCAGTCATTTAGGGAACGTCAACGTCATTTAGGGAAGTTCATTGTCATTTTGGGAACACTCCCATCATTTTCGGGAACATCACAAAAACGGCAAATTGATCACGAATGAGTAATGCTATAGTTAAATCTTGCATATACAACCTGAAATGACCTTTCAACATTTGTATTTATATTATTAATTGATAACGTACTGCACAAATATATACAATAAATTAAAATTTTGAAACGAAATGTACACTAATTGAAAATCTATAGAGAGTTATTTGTAAAATAAGTCTTTTTATTATAAAAATATACAAAATAACAGCATTTACTGATAGAGGGACAGGTTAATTATAATTTCTGGATGGTTATTATTAAAAGCGTTGGTTATATTATTATTAAAAAAATATTTAAAAGTGTTCCCGAAATGATTTAAGGCCCTGCCATTTTTCTTATTAACAGGTAGAATTTCTAAAATATATATTTGTGTGCGTGCCTCTTCACAGAAAAGGTTCATGACAAATGACACAACATATTCCACTTGATAATTTTCTTCAAAAGAAAACTTTATTTCTCAGATATTTTAAAACCTAAAATGCTCACCTCTCTGATTTTGACCCGTATACAGTCTCACTTGCGAGAGTAGCGACGTCTGAAATACTCACAACATTATTCGTATGCAGATGAAAATCGCATCAGTATGCAGACGGAAGTAGTTACCAAATACGGATAAAAGTAGTAACTAAACGCAGATAAATGTTGCATCCAAATTTGGTTAAAGTAGTATCTAAATGCTGATAAACGTAGCATCTAAATGCGGATGATGATAACACCTGAATGGTGATAAAAATAGCATCTAAATACGAATTTAGGTAGCAACCAAATGAATATCCTTCGCATACTGACAAAAATAGCATATGCATGCGGGCGAAAACATCTTCCATGCGGGCGAAAAATTAAGACCCCAATATTTTGTCTTGCATTTTTTTCTGTTTTCTGTCCAAAGTACCAGTGTTGTTGTTTTGACACCCTTGCTTATACAATACATATGTATAGATTGCAAACTCCGCGTGCACCGGGCGTGCGCGCGCGCAGTGGAGGAGGGCTGCTGCCTCGACGGCGAGCACCACAACAACCGCATCTCGCGCTTCATGGAGCGCATACACGCCAACAACCAGCCCAACAGTACGTACCGACATACTTTATACCCTTTATCATTGATGGACGACGCCAAAAGAAAAAAAATTTCATGATCATCATCATCACTGTTGTACGTAGGCCTCTCCTAGTACACGCCACAGAGCCCTATCTTCAGCTTTCCTTATTTAGTCACTACCAGCTGCCTGCCGCAAGTCGTCACTCCACCTGGCCGGTAACATTTTAAATTACCAAAAATAAAACAATATCACTATATCTTCTTCTTTTTTGTATGTACAACCTGTAACAGAATAAGCGCGTGAAAGTAGTTTGTTCAGAATCGACTACTGAAACGATTACAGTGGTTTTTATTACGTTTTGATTTTTCCCAAAAAGATAATTAAAATACCTGAAATTATGGTCCAATCATCCACCAATGGGTCGAGTCATATAAAATTGAAAATTAGTTGCACAAATTGTTATTAGGTGCGTGCGCTCCGATATCGTAGTCGTTGTGGAAACTTAGTTGGTATAATTAATTTCTTGAAAAAAAAAAAAACTTATGTGTCTCTCAAAATGAATAGGGTTTTTATTATAATAATGACTAGATATTCTAATCGACCTGTTTGAGGTCTTGCGCCTATTTAGTTACCTGTTGTATAAAACGAAACCCGATAACGAAAAAAATCAGCAAAAAGCATGAAACAAGTTAATTTCCCTATCTTCAAGAACAGTGGTGTCCAGTTTTCCGTCGTGGTCGCATGCTGCTATGATCGGTTGGTGCCAAGATAACTATAATTACATTATTAATCCTTCCTTTTTTCGTAGTCGGGTAAAAATAGAGTTAGTTACACCATTTATACCTCAAGAGGCTGGACCGATTTTAATGATCTTTCATTTGTTGGAAATGTCTCCGCCGCAAGTAGCAGAATAGGAAGGACTACCGACGTGAACCCACTCGTGACACTAGCTTAGCAGGAGGGGTTAAGGGCCCGCGGAGCTTGAATTGCCCACAATAACGTAATACCGAAATAAATCGTAATCCAGACAATATTCTATCAAATTGGAAAGATTGGAAAATCGTTCCAAACTTGGTATTTTTATTAAAGATTGCATTCGCCTACATTTATTTCCAGTGAAGTATTTTGGACAACATGGTAGCGTAAAGAAACCGAGATTAACGGTATGGGAATCCGAATAATAACACAATTTGATAAAATTGTGTTTGGATCACGATTTATTTCGGTATTACGGTTGCAAGAGAAATAATGTGCGACAGAAGCTATTTAAAAAAAAAAAACTATTAAATCAAAACTCAATCTCCATACCCAATTAAGTGAAACTGAAAAAAAAAATTAAAAACATTTTTTTTTTCATATTTAATCCCTATAATGTAATAGACATTGTAAGTATCTTCAACAAATTCTTTTTCTTTCTTCAAGCTTCTATTATTACTATCATTATTGTTGCAGATTTAGACACAAACGACAAGAAATCCAGGAAGGCGTCGGGCACGACGCACTTTCTGAATAGTGAGTATTATTATAATTTGTCAAAATTTTCTGATGATTATGAATATTACATAATCAACCCATTATATTGTCCCACTGCTGGGCACGGGTCTCCTCTCAGAATGAGAGGGATTAGGCTACAGTCCACCACACTGGCCTAGTGCGGGTTGGCAGACTTCACACGCCATCGAGAAAATCTCTCAGGCATGCAGGTTTCCTCACGATGTTTTCCTTCACCTTTTAAGCGCGTAGTAATTAACTATTAATACGTACATGACTTCGAAAAGTCAGAGGTGCGTGCCTTGGGTTTGAACTCGAGACCTTTGACTTGGCAGTCCAACGGTCATACCACTAGGCTATCACTGCTTTTATGAAAAATTGCAAAAATTTCTGATCATGAATATTATCTATAGATATTTAACGTGGGAGAACCATGCTTCGGGACGAATGGGCTGGGTCGACCGGAGTGATACCACGGCCTCACAGAGAACCGCCGTCAAACAACGCTTACGTTGTGTTTCGTCGAGTGAGTGAGGTTACCGGAGGCCCAATCCAAAATTTAGGTTCCATGTAATAGTGGGCGAACCTACCTACCCATTAATTAAACTCCGAGCTACTATTGAGAATTTAATAGAAAAACTCAATGACACACTGTTCGACCTGGGAATTGAACCCAGGACCTCTAGCATAGTACTCGCGCTTGACACTACTAGACTAACGAGGCAGTCGATCAATTTTCATCAATTTTATTTCTTTACAGTGGAACGAAGTTTTCGAAAAACAGAAGACGAGCCACCTTGGGATCAGACGCTGACACCGTCCGTCATAGGTGAGTCAATTTATATTGTTATATATACTTACACATAATGTATGGAATCCACATGATTATAAATGTATTTTATTCATTGAACCATCAACAATAGTGTAACACTGTACTCTTTATTTATAATGCAGGTGTTTTTTTTTGTATGGAGTTTATTCGTCTGTTTAAATCTATATATGGTGGTTGGTAAGTGCGTTATTTGAGAAACGTCTGGTCGTTACGGCTCTTTAAAAAAAATAGTCAAAGTTCGTGTTAAAAAAGTTGTTTTCTTTTTAATTTTGGGAAGAAAAACATTCTTTTCGCTGATGTGTAGTCGTGTGTATGCGCCGACGGTTTTATGGTAAAATTGATTTCTGCGCAACCTTAGAGAGGAATAGTTATATTACTTGTAGGTACATACAAAAACATAACTCTATATATTATTAGCGCTGTGTGTTGGCATCTGAAGAAAAATTATGGTGAACAGGTAAGTCAATTTTATTGTTGTTTTACGTATAACTTACGCGAAAACGTTAATTTTTACGTGATTCGGGGCTACCTAAGTTGATTGCACATTCACATTTTCATAGTTACGATGATTAATCAGGGAATTTCTAAGAAATTCATTTAATATTTATTTTTACAAAGGACAGCATGTTTATTCACTGTAAAATAATGAAAACAATTTTATTTATTGTCTATTGCGGTCTGTCTCTACGAGGGCGATAACGCCTCGTTGTTAGAGCTGGAGGTTTCCGGAGTTGCAGTGAAATATTTAGACATTAGCTGAGTTTAAGAATATTTAGCTTCTTTTAGGATGAGTACTTATATAAATAGAATAGAAAATAACATTTCTTAAAGTTCTTTTATGGGAGCAAACGAGTAGACGGATCGCCTGATGGTCGCAAGTGAGTTGCCGGTCTTTTAAAAGGGGATTGGGCTTACTGTAAATAGTTTGAGATCCTTTGATTGAATGTAATCTTTTGGGGCTGTATATCTGTGTTTCCACGCACCCTATCTCCTCTCATCATCTTAGAAGCTTCTTAGCAAGCTATTTTATCAGTCTGAAAATGTATAAACTAGGTAGGTACTATAAATCACTGCATAACTTGAACCATTTCTTGCTAAACGGTTACGTGTCGTTACGTGCGTTCCTCATTGACACTCGTTCGTTAACTTGTGTTGTAACCTAGGTTTAACTGGTTCTGTTATACAGTCGTAGCGCTACATTTTACTGTTGTGTCAAATGTGTTAGTTTTTGTAAGGAAATGGACTCGTTTTAATTAACACCGTATCTGTTTTTAATGAACGTTATAATATGGCAAATCACTACATAGTATAAAACAAAGCCGCTGTCGCTGTCTGTCCGTCCCTATGTATGCTTAAATCTTTAAAACTACGCAACGGATTTTGAAGTGGTTTTTTTTAATAGATAGAGTGATTCAAGAGGTAGGTTTTAAGCTATTTAACATTACGCTACGGCTATTAGGAATGGGGCAGCGCGGGTCAAACCGCGGGCGGGCCGCTAGTAAGTAATAAAGTGCGCCTGATGGTAAGTGGCAACCGCAGCCTACAGACGCTACATCACCAGTAGTATCATACGTGAGTTGTAATTTTTTTAAATTATTGATAAGCTTACGCTTGGCCGCCAGTTCGTCTAATGTTAACCGAAACTGCGATCTACGGTGGAGCGCGCTTCGACTAGGAGAAACCGATTCACTCGTGATTTAAAGACACTCAGATTATATCTATCGGGGAAGACCCACTCGGGAAGCGCATTCCACATTTCAGCCGTACACGAGATAAAAGTGGACGTAAAGCGCGGTCATCTTTTAACCTAGATTGTTAATGCATTTGTCCAGTAATTTCTATCCTTCAAGATGTATGAATGTAGATTAAAATATGTATGTTAATATCGTAGCCTTTTGTGATTAATGCGCCTACCCCTGTGCCCAGAGGCAGCCAGCTTATTTTACAAGAAATAAAGTGTATTTAGGTCTGAGTAGGAAAATAATCATAATTTTAGAAAAATAACAGTGTTTTATATGCCACTATTGTGACTACGCTGCACTCTACATAGTAAAAAGTATAATGTAGTGAAATACAGTTTATTTTTACGTTTTTTACGCGAGAGAGCCATGTTACGGCACGAATGGGCTCGACCTGAGTGATACCACGGCCTCACAGAAAACCGGCGTCAAACAACGCTTACGTTGTGTTTCGCCGAGTGAGTGAGGTTACAGTAGGCCCAACCCCCTTTTATAAGGCCGGCAACGCACTTGTAACTCCTCTGGTGTTGCGGGTGTCCATGGGCGGCGGTAATCGCTTACCATCAGGCGATACGTCTGCTCGTTTGCCCCCCTATCCCATAAAAAAATATAACTGTTTTTAACAGTATAGTTGGGGACCCTATCTGTGGCACACAGGCGTGGGTGTACATAATTATGTAAATTGTAATTAAAATCCGTATGGTTATGTTACAGCTTAAACAAATTCTCTCGAAAAGACAAATCTCATTACATAATAAACATACCATACAATTCACCCTAGGTACTCATTTATAATTCAAAGCAAATCAAAACACGAGCGCTTTTAGGCAAACTTGCTTCCAACCACAACACAATGACCTCTGTACTCTTAATATCTGTTTCCATAGCCAAAGTCGTACAGAGATCAAGTTATACTAGTTGTTAGTTGTTACTATTACTTTATAAATAGAACTGTGTTTCGGGAGCGTAATAAACAAATATTACTTCAAAATTTCCTCATTAGTGAAGACAAAGAAATCTTTGTTAAATATGTTGAATTTGAAACTACTTTCTAATGATTTTATTACGTTATATTGTTATTAACAAGGCTCATATTTTTTTTAATAAACGTTACCCCACCCTAGCATTTTCTCGTGTATCGTGGGTGCGTTTACAAACACAAATGCTCACATACACAAACGCCCAGACCCGGAACAATTACCTGACGTGTCGTCATTAGACTAGTATTCCCAAACGCGACTGCTATGCTAGAGGTCCTGGGTTCAATCCTCAGGTCGAGCGAAGTGTTATTGGGTTTTTTAAATATAAATATAATAACGCATTAAAATTCTTAAAAAGTAGTTTTATTACAATGTCTAATGTTCGTGTAAGTGTCAGAAATGATTAAATATTGGTGTTTGTTTTTCCAGTGTTTTATACGTTGATTTTCTTTTAATTAAGTATAGATAAGGAATTCTATTTATCTCCTTTTAAGGCGTTTTGTTTCAAACCGCTGTGTGAAAAAAGTTACGGCGATGCAAATTTTCAAAGCGGTTTGTTTTGCCATAGAAACTATGGGTGTTATTTAAACAGATAGCAAAGTATTCGTATCTTTGTGAAAAAATAATGATATCGGTTACCTAAAATAGCATGTTGGGCAGCAACTTATGGTTATTTTTTTAACTTATGGTTAGTTTCTGGTGATAGTTCTAACCTACCCGATATCTGTATTTAGAATTTTGCTGCTCAATCTATAATGTTGTCTGCTCAATCAGTATTTTAGCATCGCACCGAATTAGCAAGCTGAAGTGGCAGTCGGCTGGCCATGTCTGTCGAAGAACCGATAACCGCTGGGGTAGACGTAACTGGGGTAAACGTAGCGTAGGACGCCCTCCGGCAAGATGGAGTGATGATTTGCGTAAGGTTGCTGGCGGAAGCTAGATGCGACAAGCCGAGGACAGGGTGAAATTGTGCACACTGGGGGAGGCCTATGTCCAGCAGTGACTGCTATAGGCTGATGATGATGATGATGATGATGAATCAGTATTTTTGATGCGCCGTTAATTTATTTCCATAAACTATTGTAGACCGTAAGTAGCTTTCTAATGACATGTTAGTACCTTATTGAAAACAAAAGTAAAATCATAAATCAATATCATAAACTGGAACAAACATCAGTTATTGATAACTAAACTAGCTTGTAGTACTTGATCGGTAACAAGAATCGATCCCGTTTGACATTTAAAATGCATCATGTCTAAGGAAATTGGTTTCATAGTTCACATTTCTGAAAATAGATGTTCATCCTCCAGCTGCTGAAATAGTAATAGCATTGATGTTTTGTTACGTAAGTGTGTAAGTTACGTAAGTGCTACACTGTAGTATGTGTCTTCTTAATTGCGGATAAACGCAAAAAATTACGTGAACGGGATAATTATATTAGAATTATAATTATTAATAGTGATATTTATGGGGTTAATCCGTATTCTGAAAACTAAACTTAAGACAAAATCGTTTATTCAAGATAGAATAATTATTTTTACATTAAAGACAGCCCCTAAACGTCCTTCGTCCGTCCTTCACCGCCTCCTAATGTTTTTGCTGGGAAGGAGAAATAAATTCCCTAGCAACATTATCTAACGCAATAAATTCCCTAGCAACACTATCTCTCTTTAAATTTACTAAGGCGTTAAAATTTAATTAAAATAGAATTTCAAATTTTGGTGGACAAGTTTGGAAAAACTACAAAAAATATCTATTTATTTTTGGTCGGTCAAAGTCCGACATGTACGACGACCTCTGCAAATGTTGAAGAGATATTCCTCACTTAAAAAATCCCATAGTCCCAATTCCTAACTGTCATTAACATAATACAAACAAAAATGTTTTTGCGATTTCAGCGTTCTATTAACATCTCCATATCAAACAATTCGTACTTGACCTCCGGGCTTTGATAAAAACATCAAACATTGCAATTTTGTTTCCGTAACACTGTGAATACATAATTTATCAGTTTCGCGTGTGTTTTCTTGATATCTATTTGGTCTTTGGATACGCTTCTGTAGTGTTTTGGAGCGAAAAGGGTTGCTTCATTGACCAAACCAGTGCTTAACATCATTATTTTAGTCAAAAGAGGTCCACTGCTGAATAAAGGTCTTCCCCAAAGAATTCCATAAGGAACGGTTATATGCCGACCGCATCCAAAGACTCACAGCCACCTTTATTAGTTCGTCCGTCTATATCTCATTATAATCTTGCAAAGATCAATTTGCAATTTTGAAAAACAATTAGGTATTATAACCCTCTCGAGGGTAACAGTTTCTTTAGTGAATTGAAGAAGACGAAGAAGATAAGGTACATATTGATATACCAAAAAAGTGTTTTAATTTCATTATGAATTAATAACAAGAGCAAGCGAAAATAGTATTTAGGGACGTTAAAGCGGATAACTGATTTCCTTCAAAAACCTATATAATCTATACAATATAAAATGCTTTATCGTGAATGACTGACTAACGGATTAACAAACAGCCTAAATCGCTGATCGTAGAGATCTGGAACTTGGAGGGTGTGTTGGTTGTATGACGTAAGCATTCGATAAGAAAGGATTTTTGGAATTTCAAACCTTAAGGTTAGGTAAATTTTTTAGCGGGTGAGACTGCGGGGTACAGCTAGTATATCTGAAAATGAAAACAATTTTATCGAATATGTACGAGTATATAAAATTCAAAACTAATTACAAAGCTTCCATATTTTATTTCAATTTGGTCGTCTTTCAACCTAAAAGCTAATTTGCAAACGCCATCAAACACAGTCGCGCTTGATGGACACAAAAGCGCTTCATCCCCGAGCGCTCGCCTGAAACTGAAAGCTCTGAAGTGTACGCGACGCCACCGCGCCGAACGGACGTACCACGAACATTACTGAAACACGAAAATATCCCGACAATTCTCAAACTCCCGCGAATTCGTACAAAGAATTTCGATCATAGAAGGCAATGAACACTTTTTCGAATTTTTGAATATAGAATTTCGAAAGGCGCGAGTGTGTCATTGATGTGTCATTTGAAAATTAGAATCAGTGTTTTCGATTTTTGAATTCTTGTATGTTGATTCGTGATTAAGTTTTTTTTTCATTTGTGCGGTGTTTTCCTTTTGTGGTCATATTTGGATATTTTGGTTTTGGTAAGATTGCAACTACTCTTAAATCTTCGCCAATTTGATAAGTATGTAGGTGATGTGACTTCTAATTTAAAGTTTTGATAATGTTTTATCAGCTGTTTGATAATAAGGTCAAATGGTCGATTGTAATTTGTGATTTTTTATTTTTATTGCAAGTACGCATAAGTTATTATTTGTAGTTTCTCACATATTATTATTTTTTATTTTTCAAATGAAACTACGTTTCTTGTTTTTAAGATTACGGACAAAGAGTCTCAAAAATATTCAACAGGACAGTATGATTCGAATGACTTTTTTCGGTTAAGGGGTGATTATACCGCTCATACTAACTAACTTTCTATATGAAACCCTTATCCTTACCCTTATATGTGACAAACACGACTGTCTACTTTTGTAAAGAAAGATGCCTTGATTTTTCGTGAATAGGGCTTAGGTTTCCTAAGAAAACTGTTGGGTACGATGGACAGGAGAATCAACGCTGTATATGAAACTTTATATTTTTTATTACAGTTCTATAATGTCATATAATAGTAAAATATTGTCATGCACCAGTAGAATATACAAGCGTAAACCGTTTATACAATTTCTACTACTAAATACTCGTACGTTCAAAGCATTCCTATTTTCATTACCTACTTAAGCACAAAGCGTGAACATCAGTCGTCACAGCAGTTTTGGATATTAGCGCGACCTTGACTTACAAAGCTAGACTTTTACTGTCAATAGTTGTCTTCCTACATGTTGAGGTCAGCTTCCCTGTCCAGATGTAGCTGAGTATTATTATTTATCACAGTCCAAGCCATGTAGACGGTTGATGCTTCTAATATCTGGAATTCAAAAGCGACCATGATTGTTCGAGTTTATTTCGGCGTTCTTCCCAGAGGTCGTCAATTACCAAACGTTAGCGCCACTTGTATTAAAAATTTAAAAATATTTATTTGGAAGGAGAAAATTGGTGGTCACTTCATTGTATTTGAACGTTCGAATATAAACAAAATATATCGAAATGGCGTAAAATTTCGGATGAATCAGATGTTCATAAATGTTAATGTCATACATTTAGTTTCGACTGCAAATTACGTAACCTCCCACATTTCTGTAATTCGATTGCGAGGCAATATGGCATATCTAATATCCTTAATTTTAATTGCCTATCAATATTTTTAGTCTATATCGACTGAAAATTGCGCTAATTAAAAAAAAAACTAGTGTTATCATAATAACAGGGTACGATGTAGCAAAAACTATCAATTTAAACATGTTTAGCTTATAGTAAATCATCATGTCGAATGGACAACCAGATGGTCTGATGACATGAAACAGGTCTTAGAAGTCCACTACCACTGGAACTGAAGTATCTGTATATTAGTGAGTGCGATGCGTGTGCAAATCTAGTATGATAGCGATGCGTTTCCCAAAAGACTTTGAAACAAAAGGTTATATGGCCTATGCCCTTCAAAGTTCAGTCTATCTTCATACCAAAATTAATCAAAATTGGGTGAGCGAATTATGCGTGAAAATGTAATTAACGGACGGGCAGATTTAATTTTGCATATATAGATAATACTGGCTGTTGCACGCAGTTGCACTCGCAAAGCCTAAGTATATCCTTCTCTAAGGTCCAATTTTCCTCTATACTAAAATTCAAAATTGGTTCGCCCGTTTACACGTTAAAACCTAACAAACAGAGTTACTTTTGCATTTATAATATTATTAGGGGTGTTTGGATGACAGTACTCGAAAGTTCCGTCCTGTGTAGCATTGTTGAGTTACATTAGTTTCGTTCTAGTGGACGAAATAGGTACCTCATAAATATTAATTCACGTGTGATTGTCCGCGCGAATTTCAATTGTATTGATAGCTCAATTGTCAAATAATTTGTGCTCGCTTGTGCATCACGTAAGCTCTATAAAAAGTTCTCGCTGAGACTGTGAAGTTAGTTGACATAATAATGTCCATACCTACTGAAGGCTTCCTCCCTTTGCGTTCGACCAATCCTTACTAATATTATAAATGCGAAAGATTGTATGTAGGGATATTTGTTACTCTTTCACGCTAGAACGGCTGAACGAATCTGGATAAAATTTGGCACAGAGATAGATTATAGTCAGGAATAACACAGACTACTTTTTATTCAGGTCAGACCCAATTCTGAAGTCCACGCTAGTAGATAATGCATTAAGGGAAGTCGTTAGACTATTTTTAAGATATAACTCGACTTAGGAATAGAACCTTTAGCGCAACAGTCAAACTTACGGCCACTAAGCTTAAGAGCTACGTATTATAACATTATGTCAATGCAGACAATTTAACATAAAACCTATTTTAAAATATTATGTCGGTATTAAAAGGTCACAATGTAGCACATAAATGCCTAAAACTAGGGCACTAGCGCTTGAAGTTGGTTTTTATTAAAATTCCACTGCAAACATTTGCATACCTATACATATATAACTTGATGACTTTATAAGTAAAAAGCTCAGACAAAATAAATTTGGTGCCCCATAAAGTAATGAAATATGACATCACATTATACATTACACTCTGTCTAGTCTAGTGGTTGTAAGCGCGGCTGCTAATACTAGACGCCTCGGGTTCGGCTTCCAAGTAGTGTTGCCCAAATTCAGTCTTGGTCTTGCAGTCTTGGTCTTGTTCTTGCGTTTTTGCAAGACCAAGACCAAGAACAAGACCGCGTATTTTTAGCAAGACCAAGACCAAGACTGACCGTGCAAGACTTGAGCAAGAACAAGACATAGCCTGCAAGACTCTTGCGTCTTGCAGCTAGGACTTAGCGCTATTTCACTGAGTAGTTAGGTGTAACAGTTCGGTGTATAGGTAGGTACGCTTAGGAATTCTATGAGACGCAAAAAACTGTATCAAAGAATATGAAAAACTGGACCTATGCGCATTACGACTAATACCATAAACATAGCGAATAAAAAAATATCTATTAAAATCAAACTGAGTGCATGCATAGTTATGTTTTAACCATCGGCACTTTGATAATGCGGCATCAAAGGTTTTGTACTTACTTCTCAAAGAAATTTGCCGCTTTTCGGAAGTACATGGTTATTAATTCTTGGTCAAAAAAATTGATATAAAGTATCATAACCTAATGATAAAGCTGTTGATTTGTGTTGTATTTTATTTTTTATTCAAATAAATGATAAATCGTAAAACTCTTTTATTAAATTTCTTATAAGTTGAGGGTTCAATCTCTTTCTAGACAGATAAGTATTGTTCTTTAAAATACAGTCAAGTTATTGTAATTAATTTGTTTTTTTACATGTTTTAGCAAATGTAAGCTTATAAATCATAAATGTTTATTAAGAAACAGTTACTTCCATGGAAAACGACATATAGGTCAGTTGATTTTTCGAATTTCTTATCAAATCTTCAGTTATTTATTAATCTGCTTGATCTTTACTATGGCTATGTTAATTCAAGCTCACAATGTTCCAATTCTAATACGTTTTTCTAAGATTTAAAGTAAACTTTAATAAATAGTAATAGACTAATAGGTAATTGCAAGACTTGCAAGACTCTTGCTGCAAGACCAAGACCAAGACCAAGACTGGGAGCGCAAGACCAAGACCAAGACCAAGACCAGGTGTATTGGCGCAAGACCAAGACCAAGACTGGCTAAGTCTCGTCTTGTTCTTGCATTTGGGCAACACTACTTCCAAGTCGATCAGTGTTATTGGGGTTTTCTATAAAATTCTCAGAAGCAACTCGGAGTTGGCTGGTAATAGGCTCAACTCCTAATACATGGAACTAAACATACCAGTGAACTAGAAGGTGTACAGCAATACATTTTTGCTTACCTCATCGGGGAATATAGGCGTGATGGTATGTTACGTTTTATACATTACGCTATTTATTCAGCTAGATTACGTAAACGATCGCTGATACTACGCAATGTACTATAAACAAATCTATATTGCCGACGCGTCGCGCCCATGTCAAGTTTACCCTCATAAAAATGTCATGTAAACAGAACTATTGTTCGGAATCAAAAAAGTCTCCGTTCTAAGGGATCGTCGTTATTTTTATAGGAATTGGGGAGTTTTTATGGGTAGCATCAAACCATGTAATATTATAGGGTTAATATCTACATGCTCAATTAGCTTGCTATTAAACCATATGCCCAAATCCCCGGAGGTTAGGTACAAACTTCGCCGGTATGTTTTAGGTAAGCACCATGTAATAAAGGGCGATCCAATTAACCGGGTACACATCCAAACTCAGAACTGCCGTTGAGAATTTCAAAGAAAAACTCAATAACAGAGGTGTGGCGACCTTAACTACTTGAATTATAACTATAATTTGTTTCTAAAAGAAAGATATGTACAAAAACAATAAATTTCAAGTGACACAAATGACAGGTGTCACGTTTGACAGGTGTCAACTGGAATAAAAAATATTTTCTTTTAATATTTGTTATTTACGTGGGTTAGTATTAGTATACGTTAATTATGTTTATGTTCCAATGACAGCAGTCCAGATAGAGTATCTTTGGAATTTTAATTATTCGCGATATTATCATATCATCCTTCATTCATCAGTGACATAAAACTAAGTTTAATTTAAGTTTTCCAGTCTTCAGTTCCAAGCCAACACACTGCTCATTCAGCCCACCCTCTGAAGCGAGAACATTTCTATAAACGATATGAGACAACATATAACAAGCGTGTGTATTGTTCCGCTGTGAATCCGTCCCCACTGGGGGGAAGTTTGTTTGACATTGAAGCAGATATAACTTGTGCCACTCACGGTGCTTACGTAATGGCGGACAACTCAGCTAGGGAAATTGAAAAGCTTGAGTAGTGTAGTTGTTAGAGTAGGTATTAGAATGTTGTAATACATGTTGATCCAAGTTTGATTCTAGGCTGTCATTATTAGAATTCATTACATAATCATCCTAGCCTACTTAAGTCAGTTGCCCCTGTAACTAGTGCGATTGCATTTTACACGAGGTATCATGACATCTGCAGCTCACTTTATAGGAAGTACTGATATGCTAAAAATAAACTAGTACACGGGTATTTGTGTTAATAGCAAAAAGCTTTCCTCCTATTTCATGGCAGTCTAGAACATACAAGATCTTAAACATACCGGCGAACTAGTTTGAGGGTTCCATGTAATAGAGGGCTCCGAAACTCTGAGCTGCTACTGAGAATTTCATTGACAAAATTCAAAATGACACTTCTCGACCTGTGAATTTAACCCAGGATAGAGGTCCTGCGAGTACAATGGAAACTACTACTTCTAGCAAATATAATTTTGGAAATAAAGCCATAATGGTATGTTCTTGAAAAAGCAATGCGCTCGTTTTCATCAAATCAGGCCCAAGTTCATGTCGCACCGATACTACAGAACTACAATACACTAGCATTTCTTTACTTAAGGGGTGGCTCGCTGCAGATTTTGGCAAGGCGCGGCTGGTGCGAGCCAACCCTGCGTAATGCTTATTGGGTACGAATATGTTGCTGACGTCACCTTAAGACGGACAATGTGGAAAAGTGTAGGGCAGTGGATTCGGTAGCCATGTACCTACCAAACATTCGTATGGTGTACAAAGTTCGAATCTTAACTAAAGTTAAATTTCTCTTCCACAAAAATGTACCTATATCTTAAAATCGATGGACTCTTTTATTTACCATAACTTTCGCTACATTCATAGATTTAAAGACCAAACTGTTTAGTAAGAACCTATGTCTATGAATTCTGTTTTTACTTTACTTTTGTCATTGTTCTGCGCACGATGCTTATTAACAGGTTATTTACTAGTGCAATTCCAGCCCCTTTGTGTCGTATGTATCATAATCTTTATGTAACATTTTCTTATGGACTATATTCCGCCATTTTGCTCATTCCTGCAGTTAGTCAAACGCGGAATTCATCAAACATTGCGATGTCAACTTTTCGATTTCGTAATAATAGCTTCAGGGAGTGTACCACCCCTTACAACACCCCCCCTTCCGGCCCGTCTACCTCAGTGATTAATAAATCGAACGGTTCAGTTGTTTCTTGGAAAGTTTTGACAAATCCTATCTCGAGGCCTAGAACTCGACCCTTCTGAAGATGCAAATTGATTTGTATTTTTGTCACGGAAGCTTTTTCTTATGGGTTTGACTACAGTTTGTTAGGATAAGGGATTTCTCTAAGCCCTGGATGAATATTATCTTAGTCCGGCGATCAGCGGGGCAAAAAAGCCGTTAAGATGAATCATATTATGATTCACATAAGAAAATTGCGGAGGATAGCTACGGGTTCTAAATTAGGATTATTTCTAGAGGAATTGCTCATAACTCCCCAGCGCTTTGAACTATTTTTACATAAAAATAAAAGGTTTTAGATTGCAATTATAAAGTTATAGTAAGTACTATAAAGTTGTCTTGAGCTGTCTTTGTTTGTTGTAAATAACAGCTGATTTTTAATGCTTGTTTATATACTGTGCTTAAATAAGAAAGAAAAGCCTACGCCTAAAGGCGTAAATTGTTCTCTACAATTGACACTTCTACCTGAATCAAACTCATTCCTTCAAATTATGATGGGATTAACATCTTTTATATTCTTCGCGTGTTTCTTGGCCTTATACGGAGTCGACTGTAGTTTTTATGTCCTTCCGATATGTTTTCTCTACCGAAACTACGTTCTATATTGACAGACGTATCGATTGCAAGACATTTGCATAGCCTTTTTGAGAATGTGAAAAATGCGATAGTCTAAGATCAAAGCAGTCCGAGGATTACTTCTACTAAGTTATCTGAGGTATTAAAAGTAGCCTGAAGGCTGAAGAAGTCGGAGGATGTACTAATAATTTAATAGGTATACTGTAAATGATAGTATATTGAATTTAACTAAAGACCAAAACGCTTCAAAGTACATAAGAACTCGTTGCCTTTTAAAAAAAAATGTAACTTAAATACTGACGACTTCAACTAACATTAATTTCTATTTGTAACCGATTTCTTTAATAATTTCCAGAACAATTTACTGTAGAAATATGATCTGCCCTTGACTTTTTAATTATCGTTTAATAAAAAACGAAATTGTACCAGAAACAATTTCTCCACAGTTTTTTATTAACTTTTTTTCATTTGGGAATGTCAAATGTTCAACTCAATATTAGAAAATTCTTTTTTCGTTGTCGTAAATAAGTGTTGATTGCCATTGAGGTAATACGCACCGCGAAACCCGCATACTTGGTTGTAGCTACATGAGTTGAGGAGGATTAATTCTTACTACTTATTTTAAAAATACGATAAAACAAAGCAAAGTTATCTCATGGCCTTAATTTAAATAAAAATAGACAACACATCAACAAAATGTTTTGATACACACAAATTTTGTAGACGTGGCTGCTCTGGTGCGATAGTACTTAATACCTCAATGTTGTCGGTTGTAATATTTAGATTTAAATGGACTCCCTGTCGGATTTAATTAACAAATTGCTCGCGGATCTTTACCAGGCGTCGTTGACAGTAGAATTTCATATAATCAAGTTTTGTTCGCGCCTTTCTTTACCTTTTTAATAACAATACTAAAGACTTGAGTAGGCCTCTATATATTTTGTAATGCCTTTGCTTTATTTTTACATCAACCGTGTCTGTTTTGTTATACATGCGCATTATCTTGTTTCAAAGAAATCTAGATAAATGATATTAATTTCTCCAAACAGTAATTTAAAAGACAGTTTTATAAGGTAATGTAGAAAGTCTTGCATATTGCCACTTTTTTAATACCTACTGATTTCTGCGTTCATATTGTGTGCAAGAGTAAGTACGTGCAAAATGTAATTACATAAGGCAATGTTCAGCCATGGAAAGGAAAGAAAATACTTTCATACTAATATTAATTAAGAAAATAGCCAAAGCTGCCTAAAATTTTTCAATAAAGATGAGTGCATTTCAGTTATATTTTCCTTTTTTAATATATCGTAAAATATAACCTTAAAACTGCTGTTTATTGTCATAACTAGCAATAAAAATAAACATTTGCGTTGGCATTCTCATTCATTTCTGAACTCCTTAAAAATGACCATAAACTCTCGTTATAAATTCCCCTAAAATGACTGAAAAGAGAACCCTCAGTTTGGCAACATCGCCTATTTAAAAAAACCACAGGACAAGAATGAACAGAAGGGTCACTTACAATGAGGTATAACGAATTTGGGACTACAGTAATGCAGCACAAATATTTTTGGGTGTTCAAAATGTAGAATTACTAAAAATAGTGCTGTGATGTGACTAAACTTAGTAAAGGAAAATTATTTTTGATATTTGTATTTCCTCATTAAATAATTACTTTTAATAATAAAATAGTGAAGCGAAGGATATATTTGTTCTAAACGTTATAAGACATACTATAGCAACATAGATTAGATCAGATTTTCTTAAAGTAATCGCAGCACTTACCTAAACTATTATTTATAATAATGCACGCAAAAATATTATTTGCAGTTGGTGTTTTTACAACGATAAACAGCTCTTAACCTTGGGATGAAAAAACTATTCTCTAAATAATATTAAGTGGAAATAAGTTTAAGAACCTGTAGATTAGACAGTGGTGAACTGGTGTAAACATACATGTAAGTCGTCGTAGAAGCTATAATCAACTCCCTAGTGCGGGAGGTTGTCGAGTTGTTTTTTGTGCATTTAGTTTTTGACAGTTCAAAAGTACCTGTAATTAGTCTTAGTGTTATTGAAATAAAACATTTGACGGCCTTTTTTTTGCTCCCTCAATGTAGTACAGATTTCTTCCTTTACCAATTCGAACGGACTGGATCTTCTGTACACTCTACAAGGTGTTACATTTTGTAATAGCAAACCGGCGCCCTTTTGTGAGCTGCTTTAGTGTCGTGTTTATGAATTTTTATGTTGTGATGAGCAGACAGACTGTTTATCGTCTATAAAGTGTGTTTGTGATGCCTTATTGTTGCTAGTTTTATGCGTGAATCACGCCAGGTGTTATGTCTGTTGCTATTCAGACCATTTTGTACTTCATATACGAGAATATTCGTTTTTTAATCATTCCAGAGTTGTCGATTACCTTTGCCCTACTTACCCACGTTTGTTAGTCAAGGTTTCTGCAGTGATTATTTTAAGATGGGATAATAAAGTTGTCTGCACGTTATTTGTATTGCATGTGTTTTTTTAGGTACTAAGTTTTTATATCTCATTGGCACATACGGTCTTGCATGTTTGATGGCTCGATTGACGCTAAGGTTTAATCCGGGTTGCCAATCGCAAGAAAAATGGGAGAGAAAGACTGCCAATTTTTTGTCAGTAGAGAATTATTTAAATAGAAACCTTTGTCACTTTTTTCCTCTGGTATTGCGGGTGTCCATGGGCGGAGGTATAATCGCTTACCATCAGGCGATCTCTCTGCTTGTATCCCATAAAAAACAACATGTGTTAAAACATAAAAGTTAGCCTTGTTGCTGGGGTCGCGAAGGAATGAAACCTCGCTCCCGTAACCCCAGCAAAAAGTGGTAAGGCGAAACACCCGTGTGGTTTTAGTTGGAAGGTCACCCATTCTGAGACATGGTTGGAGTCCGAAATGCCCCGTCACCTTCCCAGGGCGGCGGAAGTCCATGAGAATTTCCACACGCTAAAATAAAAAAAAAATGTATGTTTATCATCCTGCTCGCCATCCAATTATGTTGGGTTGGATTTCAGTCTTACAGGTACGGGTGAATATCAGTATTTTAACCGAAACGATTGCCATCAGATCTCTGTTACTCGATATTAGCAATACCGATATTCTAACGATAGACGGGGTATCATGGTTTTTGGCCTTCTGAATTTCACTAACGATTGTCATAGATATTCGTCATAGACAGCTTTCCGTGCTCTCCGAGGCACGGATCGGTCTAGGTCTGTTAAGAATGGTCACCTATCCACACACTGACCGCTGTAAGCGTTGACCTTGCAGATATGCTGTTCAGCGTAGGTAATAAATTGACCACGTCTCCCTGATTTGTCATATATTGTGCTACACAATAACAGTTCATTCTCTAGAAGCTCTTTTAACATCTGTACTTAATAATTTAACTATCTCATTAGCCTAGTAGTCCTGAGCGCGACTGTTACGCTACTGTCTTGGGTTCGATTCTCAGGTCGAGCAGTATTATAGGGTTTTTTCTTTGAAATTCTCAGTAGCAGCTCGGTGTTTGGGGATTGCCCTCTTACATGGGACCTAAACATACAGTCGAACTGTGGGTGTGTATTAGTACTCTGCCTAACTCTTCTAGGAATACAGGCGTGATGGTATGCTACTCACTAACTTGTTCTATGCCCCGACCTTCTTTGAAGACGAGGGTCTCTACTTCATATATCACAAGCAGTCTTGTATATTTTAATTGCTGAACACAAAGTCTAGTGTGACAACCCTTAGAAACACAACAAGGGTTGGGCGCGACCACTAAGTTTGAGTGTCGCTCTTCTGGCATACAAAAATATGTGGTCTTGAAGAGGGTCGCGTGGACCTGAGAACTTTTGTGGTTAACTGAGAAACCTTTCATCTAGGACAAACTGCCATCTATCTGTATTATGCATACGGGTCCAATACTTTAGGAAAATACCCTCTAGCCTATGGCCTATCACTCTCAATAATAGTCATATAATAATAGTAAGTTTATTTTACAGTAGTTTCTGGAAACCATCATACCATCACGCCTGTATTCCCCGAAGGGTTAGGTAGAGGCGTACTTAATGTACACCCACAGTTCGCCGGTATGTTTAGGTCCCATGTTATAGGGGGCGAGCCTATAGCCATTCACCGGGCACAAATCCAGACTCCGAGCTGCTACTGAGAATTTCATAGAAAACCCCAATAACACTGCTCGACCTGGGGATCGAACCCAGGACCTCTAGTGTAGCAGTCGCGCTTGGGACCACTAGACTAATGAGGCAGTCAGTTTCTGGAAATAACATTAGAAATTATCGATGTGACAGTGTCATTAGCACTTGAAGGTATGTGTAGTCTATTAACCCATGTTTTTTATAGTTATACTGTAACAAACAAGCATACGAGCCGCTTGTTGGTAAGCGACAATCGCAGCCTATAGACGCCAGCAACACCAGTGGTATCACTCGCGCGTTGTCATCTTCAGACCTCGGAATGGAAATGCAATGTGCCCAGTGGAGTTACGGAGAAATAACTCCACTGACCACATTGCATTTCCATCTTAATGTTAGCTCATTATTGCGAAAATAAATGTTATCTAATTGATAAAGTTCCATAAGTTGGCATTTGTTTTCGGCAAAGGGCTTGGGGGAACGTGGCAGTAAGAGTTTAAGGGTATCTGGCATTGCCAAATATATTCGTGGGATATTTTTGTGAAAATATTCTGACGCTAAACAAATAATATGCTAACATTATTGTGTTCAGATTTCAAGTTAGAAGAAGAAGTTTAGAAGCGTCGATAGCCTAATGGCTGGGCGTCGGACTTGCGATCATGTGGTTGCCGGTTCAGAACCCACCCATTGCACTACCGACGTGAACCCACGCGTAACACAAACATCAGCTTAGCACTAGGGGTTAACAAGAATACAAGTAATGAGCGTCCCACATTACTAGTAAGCATTAAAAAAAAACGTTCAAGTTCAAATGTTTTTATTTCAAACAAGATTTTACAAGCGTTTATGAAACGTTATAAATAATTCTAGTTGCACGGTTCCAAAAGGTTGATTCTATGGAGAAGAATCCGGCAAGAAACACCATGGACACTCTTGAAAATAGATGGTTACAATCGCTGGTACAATTTGAAGTCGTTCACAAATTTAGTCGAAAACTTGTGAAACTCGTCTCGTTTGCCAAAACCTACAATATAGCACTGGTATGGTCGATACCAGTGCTCATTATCGAAGGATGTGATAAGTGCATCCACTTCAGATAAATGTTCACATTTCACTTGCGAATCGCGCGCAATTTGCACATTATATAAATATGATTGCTATCTGCCTGATGTCTGGAATGAATTGATAGGATATTATCTCTACCAACAATTTATCTTCACATATTTATTTTTATGTAACTATGCGAAGCTTCTCAGGATCTCCTGAGTTTGCCAAGTTAACAAAAAAAAAAGAAAAAATTTTTCGTACCCATTCGTAGAATTTAGTTAATTTTTTTATTTTAATATTCTTTGGAGTGTTTTGAGACGCCATTTTGACTTTCAATTAGCCTGCTGACGATTTTTTTTACAACATAGACAATTTCGATAAATAAAAACTACTCACACCACAAACAAAAACAGAATTACGTCTTGATGCTTTTAGTTGTAAAAACTTTTACTATATAAAGTAACGCGATCAAAGCTTCGGGGATAAACGGACCATGAAATATTTGGATCCCGGAAAACACCGGAGGAGACCGACACGACACCCGGTCAAGGTCGACGGTAGCCGTGGCACGCGACTCCGCCCGCCATAAATTAACAACTAATGACACTGTGATTTTGTCTTTTAAATAGGGATTAGACAAGAATTTAGCTACTACCTCGCGTTAAATGCCAGACTGCTGAGCAAGAGGTCTTGTGTTCAATTCCTAGGTCGAGCAAAGTGTTATAGTTAAGGGATTTTGCTATCAAATTCTCAGTAGCAGTTGGGGGTTTGAATTTGTTCCCGTTAATGGCAATAGGCTCGCCGCGAATTACATTCCGGCGAATCGTGGATATAAAGCTAGAGGCTTTGGGAACTTCATTAGACCTACACGAATGTCCTACTGATCTGGTAGTGTCGTGCGACAGGTCGTTGAGCTCCCTAAATTATGGTTGAGCAACACGATGACTGATGCATGCGTGCCGTCAGTTGGGACTGGTCTACTCAAAGCTGCTATGGTTCTTTCCTCAAAAGGCCATTTCAGACATTACCCTACATCGTGCCACTCACATATAAGTGTTTTTCCATGTCTGGACTTTAAAAGAGATCATGATTCTCTGAGTTTGTTTCGGTGTTTCTTCTCAGAGGTCGTCAGTTAGGAAATGCCGAAGCCATCTATAGCTATAAAACCAAACCATTGACATGTAAAAGTATCTCTAAAGATCTACTTGCAGAATAAATATATAAATATCATTTCATTTCAAAACTTTATTTTTTTTATAATCCGCACTAATCTTAGAAACTACTGTAGGAATTTTTATACAATTTTCGCCAATAAAAAACTAGGAAGGTTATATTCGCAGGCGTCGCGAAAATAAGAATAAAAATAAACGCTCAAACGGAATGTCCTGTGATATAAATCCAAGGTCGTAATGTGGTGACCTCTGACTGCTAGTCATACATCTCGATAACATTCCCAGCAGGATGTTTTCGTATCGTTTCCTCGCTTCTCGATTCTGTACTGTTTTTGTAATAGGGGGATGTTTATGAATACATTGCCAGTGTAGGGAGGTTCCCATGTAATAGATTACGCTGAATAAATCTTTATTTAGAGGAAAAATGTAAGAAATAGGCTATCAATGTATTTTTCTCTCAGGAGATGGAAATAAAGGATTACCATACATTACGTCCAACTACCGGAGTTTAAAAAATATACATAACATACCACGCTTGTATTCGCCGAAGGTTTACGCAGAGGCGTGCCGGTAACTTTAGGTCCCATGTAATGGAGGCGAGCCTTGCTGGATGCCATTTCCCGGGCACATATCCAAACTCCGAGCTGCTACGGATAATTCCATAGAAAAACCCAATAATACTTTGATCGGCCTGGAAATCGAACCCAGGACCTCTAGCGTAGTAGTCGCGCTTAGGACCAGGCTAATGAAGCAGTTACATTTCGTATATCATACGCATAAAAATCTAAGTTTGCATTCTTATAAATCTTTCAAACCCAAATCACTGAACACGGTAAATAATCGCTCTACGAGGCTAGGACTGGTCAAATCGTCCCAGCCAGGCAAAGACGGGTCAAATCGTCCTAGCAACCATTTATTACCCATAACATCATCACTAAAATAACTCAAATAGCCGGAACTACACAGTAAAGTCGATGACGTTGCACCAAAACAAGTAGATACGCGAGTCGATATGATCTGCCCACCCCCCGTCGTTAATATTTATGATTTCGAATTCCGAGTAACAAGCCATTTGTATTGCCATACACAGGGGAAGTATTGATCTGAAGTAGGGCTGCCATCTCTAAAATTTGGTTACTAGGACAAGAAGCGTGAAAACATTGAATTTTGGAACTTCGAACTCGGATATGGACGGGGCGCATGGGGACCCGTTGGTCGCGCGTTACTTGAAAGAGTTGACTTAAAAACCCTTAAACCCGGACTACAAATAAAATCTCACCTTCCTCGGACACCCTCTAAATTAGGACAAATCCGGGGAAATCCATGGCAACCCTAACGAAGCTCTAATGAAGAACCCATTGAAAAATGGACGGAAAACTTGTTTATGAAAGTTAAATACGTCATAATAATGGTAGACTGCCTCTTTAGTTAGTCTATGATCCCAAGCGCGACTGCTACGCTACAAGTCTTGGGTGCGATTGTTAGATCGAATAGCTATTGAGTTTTTCTTTGAAATTCTCAATAGTAGCTCAGAGTCTGGATTGCCCAATCCAGAGACGTGGAAGAGCCATGCTTCGGCACGAATGGGCCGGCTCGACCGGAGTGATACCACGGCCTCACAGAAAACCGGCGACAAACAATGTTTACGTTGTGTTTCGCCGAGTGAGTGAGGATACCGGAGGCCCAAACCCCTTTTAAAAGGCGGGCAACGCACTCGTGACTCCTCTGGTGTTGCGGGTGTCCATGGGTGGCGGTAATCGCTTACTATCAGGCGATCCGGCTGCTCGTTTGACCCCCGATCCCATAAAAAAATCCATGGCAATAGGCTCGCCCCTAATTAGTCGTCCTGGGTTCTGGTCGTATTGGGTTTTTCTATAGCTCGCTCCCTTTGTTATGGGATCTACACATACCAGCAAATTATGAGTTAACATTTGTACACCACTACCTAACGCTTCAGGGAATACAGGTGTGATGTTAGTGACAGTGATATAATTCATATTGAGTGCGTCCACAAAATTGATAAATATTTTTTCCTCTTTGTTCGACGGTGACCGTTAAGTCAAAATCTACAGTTAAGAGTTAATTAAATATGTGATTGATTTTCTGATAGAGTAGCTTTCCCCGAAGAATTATATAACAAAAAGCTATTAAGTGCGACAAAATCACCGGTTTCAAAGAACAATTTGATTCAACATTATATTTTAATGAAATATGTATGTACCATATTCGAAGAAACCGTTATTTTTGCTCCGTATTTTATGTCATTAAGTTTCTAACGTTTTTCCAAAGCTTTTGCTGACTTAAAAAACTTGCCACGTAGATTTATTAATGATTTATGTTGATAAATGTTTTTTTTATTAATTCATTGACTTTATGTTCATCTAATCTATCAATTTTATTAAATCAGCCCAAACGGAACTTGACGTTAACGTAAAATAAGTTTCGAAATTTATACCCCGGGCACTTTTGTGCTGAATATTTCTGAATTGCAAGACGTTTATATATTCTAGGGCACAGAGGCGAAATAATTAATAATATCTAAGTCCTACATACAGATACTACAGAACGCCCTTTCTCCGTAAATCCCTATCTCTAGATAGGTAGGCACCCGTATCAGTAGGTATCGGTAGGCGAATTTTTTATTATAAACATATATGTTTATGTGTATACGTTGCTGGCGGAAGCTGGATGCGACAAGTCGAGAGCAGGGCGAAATAGCGCACATTGGGGGAGGCTTACGTCCAGCAGTGGACTAGTATAGGCTGATCATGATGTATACGTTTGCCGAAGTCTGTTTCTGGTTATAATATACAACCAAGAGAGTCATCAAGCCACTTGTGCCTTCTAGGCAAGCGTACTACATTTTCGACCGCATTGAGATATCGGTCAAACTCAGGTCCATCCAATATAAAAAGTATGGCAATCCACCCGTTCACTCATACAATTGCGCGTGTACAAATATCATCTTGTTTAAATGGTTGTAGTAGGTATTGGTATCGGATAGATATTATGGACTGGCCGGGGTAAGGCAGAGGTAACCATATCCATGGAAGAACTACGTGGGAGAGCCATGCTTCGGCACGAAGGGGCCGGCTCGACCGGAGTGATAACCACGGGCCTCACAGAAATCCGGCGTTAAACAACGCTTACGTTGTGTTTTGCCGAGTGAGTGAGGTTACCGGAGGCCCAATCCCCTTTTAAAAGGCCGACAACGCACTTGTGACTCCTATGGTGTTGCGGGTGTCCATGGGCGGCGGTAATCGCTTACCATCAGGCGATCCGCCTGATCGTTTGCCCTCCTATCCCATAAAAAAAAAGAAGAAAATAACGAAAGCACATGGGATGGTGATATCATAATCCTGTGACAATGATTACCTAACTATTTATTGCCATGGCAACTATCAACGGCAGTATACACGTGAATAGCACAATTTTGATAAGCTGATGTTTCATTGAGTATGTAATTTTAACAAACATGGTTGTATCAGGTGATTGGTGACAGCATAACTATTGGAAAATGTAGTCCATCGTATTTTTTTTTATTGACCTTGTCAGGTATTTTACATGTGATGCATTCTGTACAAAGTAGAAGATCGATAGACGCAATAATACGAACATAATTGTAATCTTACATCGTATACGTCAGTCTAACAAAGAAACAAATCTAATCGGGATCTGAGCTTTTGTATGAAAATGTTCCCAATACTCACTCTATTGTATAATCATCAACATCCTCCTGACCTTATAACAATTAACTTCATATATTAGGTTTGGGAATAAGTCTTTTCGCATTTAGTATGTAAATACTTTTAATAAAAAATCTTTGGCTGTACTATTTTTATCTGGCTGATTTTGATAACATTAAAAAAGTTACATTTTAAAAAAAAGAAACAAATTTGTAAAAATTTGTTTCCCGCTATTTTTCATTTGTTTTTCTTTCTGTCAAAATGAGTGAATCTAATGAAGAAATTCGATACATTTTAGAGTTTATTACAAAAAGGGGAAAAAGCAACGCAAGCCGCGAAAAAAATTTGTGACGTTTATGGACATAATGCAGTGTCAGCAAGAGTAGCACAAAGTTGGTTTAAGCGTTTTCAATCCGGGAATTTTCATGTTAAAGACGCACCTCGCTCTGGTCGCCCTGTTACAGATAAAATTGACGCAATTTTTGAAAAAGTGGAGCAAGATCGGCATATCAGTAGTTACGACGTAGCTGAAGAACTGGGGATTGACCACAAAACAGTTATGACCCATTTGAAAAAAGCTGGGTTTACAAAAAAGCTCGATATTTGGGTGCCACACGAGCTCACTGAAAGAAACCTAATGAACCGTGTACTCATTTGCGATTCTTTATTGAGACGTAATGAAACTGAACCGTTTTTAAACAGATTGATAACTGGTGATGAAAAGTGGATCACGTACGACAAGAACGTGCGAAAAAGGTCGTGGTCAAAGGTCGGTCAGGCTTCACAGACTGTGGCAAAACCCGGGTCAACTCGCAATAAGGTGATGCCGTGTGTATGGTGGGATTGGAAGGGCATTGTTCATTATGAGCTTTTACCGCTGCAGAACCATCGATTCGGATCTTTACTGCCAACAACTGATGAGATTAAAGCAAGAAATTGGGAGAAAGCGGCCGGAATTGATCAATAGAAAGGGTATAGTCTTTCATCACGATAACGCTAGACCACAAACATCTTTGGCCACTCAGCAAAAATTAAGAGAGTTTGGCTGGGAGGTGTTAATGCATCCGCCATTTGGCCCTGACCTTGCACCTTCAGATTTCCACCTGTTTCGATCTCTTCGGAATTCTTTAGGCAGTGTCAGTTTAACATCAAGAGAGGACTGTCAAAACTACTTGTCACGTTTTTTTGATCAGAAGTCCCAAAAATTTCTACAACAATGGGATCATGTCACTACCCACGAGATGGCAAAAAGTCGTTGAGCAAAATGGTACATATATATTATAATTCAATGTAAATTAACTTTGAAAAAAAAAAAAGAATGTCTTGAGTTTTCATATTAAATGCGAAGAAACTTTTTCCCCCACCTATTATCAGCTCACTCTTACATTTACATTATATCTTTCTTTTATTCTTTCATCATCATATTTCTTCCACCCTGCCCTGCCCAAAGTGGGTTACACTTTACAAATTGATTATCATTTCTACTCCTCTTTGTTAAACTGTTGGATTCTCTGCAACTAATGATCTTTTAGAGATACAGAATTTTTATTATTTCCACCGTTTCCTCCTTCATTGTATTATGAGTTGCCTAAACCTGATCTGCGCCTTTATTTTTTTTGTATCTTCATTTCCTGGTACCTTATATCCATCCATTCTCCAGGAGTGCTTATCATTAAAAGTTTTCAAACAAACTCGAGAACTCGATCAAGGTAAATGGAACCGATTTATTTTATCTTTGATCGATTAGCGAGTTCGGAACTACATTACGATTGAAGCTTCCGTTGTATAGCATACCTATATTAAATAACACACCTTCACCACTGTATTTCCCAAAGAGTAATGCAGAGGTGTAGTTACAACACCCTCTGGTCGCCGGTGTGTTTACATCTCATGTAATAGAAGCGAGCCTGCTCATCCCGATAATATAACCCATGATCAGACGTAGCAGTCGCGCTTACGATCACTCGACTAATGAGGTAGTTAATTACAGATAATTATAAGCATTGTAAGACGCGAGTTACTCCAACCAAACATATTAAAAAAATGCCTTTTTTCTTTATTTACTCCCTATCAGATCCTATTAATATTAATTTCTAGTACCGTTTGTCGACCTTCACGGGGTGGCTCTTATTGGCATCAGCTGTTTGAAGGTTGCGTCTCTACGTGACGATTGTCTCTGCGGAGGTCATTAGTATTCCCCCCGACGTTCTAAGGGTTAAGCGGGCATAATATGACATTCTTTTTACTTCCTGAATTTTGTCGCATAGAAATGTGCGGTACTATATTCAAATTAAAGTTACTATTTTTATTTAGGTGTAGTGTAAAATATTATTGGAAATTTCAGTATATTCTTAGTCTTTTTTTTTAGTAGCTTCCTGCAAAAGATTTTTTGTAATATAACTTCAAAATATTTCAATTTTGGATTTAGTATGTTCAAACTCTTACGATAAATTCTGTGATGAAAAATGTCCTTACATAACATTAAATTTAAAATTTTAAAAACCCCCTTATCGTCAAGACATCGTTACCATCTTCTTGCTATTGCAAGTAAGAGCATACCAAATTTCATATTGATTAGACCTGTGAAAGTTACTCACATCTCTTCATGAACCAGAAAAGAGCTGATAATCTTCAAACGTCGGGGTTAAAAACCTTTCGGGGGGTATACCATTACCATGATTTTTCGATGTTCTTTGGCACTTGCGCGATATTTTTTAATCCAGAAAAGTGACGGTATTGTTACTTAAAAAAAGTAACCTACACCCAAGTATATCTAGCCCACTTTAATTCCAACAGAATTCTTATCAAGGTCAGGTACTACGTGACAGACTGCTTCATCCTAGGTCTGTTTCCAGTTGGTATTCTGACCTCGTAACATTCTGGACGGGTCGACATGTGTTACGTAATTGGATGGGTCGGCTTTACTGCCTCGGAATTGTGACAAATTGTATTTACCTTGTTGTGAAAAAGTTTTGGAAGTAGGTCTGGGGATGGGTGAGGCTATGATAAGGATATAGAAAGAAAAAAAAATGTCTTGTATAATGACTTCTTAATCGAATACAATAGTTTTAGAATATCCCTGAATGATCGGAGAGTCCTTTACGACAGGGCCTCTTGAAATTTCTCTACGGTACGGTGCGTCGTATTTGTGAATTTTTGCCCCGTGCACATCAGTGGTGGATATGCAGCCTAAGACCCTGTCGTATTGTCGCTGCAGGAGTTGGAGGAAGAGTGCCGGAGAGATCATACTATAGTAATCTGACGCTGACCCATTGTGGGCTATGCAGATATCACACCTTAACATTAAGAACCTTATAGAATCTTCACAGTACCTACCTAGTGCTCATGCTTAGATCATGTTCCTGACGAGAAGGCAAGGGACGGCAAGTGCTGTTTTTAGTCTCTACTGATATAGTTATCAGTCCGACATAAACCGCCATCTCCCCAAGCTGTCATTGGTGGCCATTTTAAAAAAGAGCGCTCAATAATCTAATTTTCATAATGATATTTTTTCTTGATTACATGAACAAGTTACTTAAAAATATTTTTTACATATTTATAAAATCTAAAAGTAACTTATCTTAAGAGTCCGGCGGACCGAATTTCTCTAACAAACGTAATACCGAAATAAATCGTTATTCAAACACAATAATAATACTTATACTTCACTGGAAATAAAAGTAAGCGAATGCAATTTTTAATAACTTTACCAAGTTTCGATTTTTTTTCCCGTTTTTTATTTTCAGTGAAGTAGTAGTAGACGAAATAGTACTGTAGGAACCTAGAATAACGGTATCCAAATCCTAATAATGACGTAATTTGATAGAACATTGTCTTGACTACGATTTATCTCGGTATTACGTTTTTATGGGAAATTCAAGCTCCGCCAGACCTTATATAATATAATCAACCCATTATACTGTCCCACTGCTGGGCACGGGTCTCCTCTCAGAATGAGAGGGATTAGGCTATAGTCCACCACGCTGGCCTAGTGCGGGTTGGCAGACATCACACGCCATCGAGAAAATCTCTCAGGTATGCAGGTTTCCTCACGATGTTTTCCTTCACCGTATAAGCGCGTGATAATTAACTATTAATACGCACATGACTTCGAAAAGTCAGAGGTGCGTGCCTTGGGTTCGAACTCGAGACCTTTGACTTGGCAGTCCAACGGTCATACCACAAGCCTTATACCAGACCTTAAATGTTAAAATGTTTTGTACGCACCTTACAACATAATTAACCTAAGGTCATAGAAATTGCTACGTTTGGCGATAAAGTCATTAATTTTCAGGAACTGTTGTATTAAATTTTACCACTTCTCCAAGAAAAAGTTATTTTCCGAGTTTTGGATGAAACAGGTTGTGAATATATTACGATAACCCGACTTAGTTGGAACATCTGGTTATGTATTCAGCAGTTGTAGAGTTGTGACAAGGTCTCAGAATTTTTATGTAAGTATAATTTATTTTGTTGTGAAAAATAAGTCGCAACTTGCTTTCCATTTGTAGACCAATTTGTTTTATTCATCTTTTAATAATATTACCTGCCTTATTGTAAATGATAAATGATATTTATTTCTGTAAATAGATTCTTTACGTACACTTTTTTTATTTTAAAAAAAAAACGTTGCCCCACACTAGGATTTTCTCCTGTATCGTGGGTGCGTTTACACAACAAATTCTCACATACACAAACGCCCAGACTCGGAACAACTACCCGTAGATCATACAAATATTTGCACCGTGTGGGGATCGAACCCACAACACGTGACGCAGAAGCCGATCGCTCAGCCGCTACGCCAAACGTGTCGTTTTACAGGTCAATGAAGACAACAAGAAAATATATTTTTTAAACTAGATGGCACCGGCATGGTCCCCGGTTAGTGGGAATAGGCTCGCCCCTATTACATGGGACCTAAACATACCGGCCTCGCCTCTGCCTAACCCTTTGCGAAATACAGGCGTGATGGTTTGTTATGGCACCGGCATTTCCTAATTGACGACCTCTGAGAAGAAACACTGAAACAAGCTCAGAGAATCATGGTCTCTTTTAAAGTCCAGACATAGTACTTAGCAAATATGTGAGTTACAATGTAAGACAGTGTCGGGAATGGCCTTTTGAAGAAAAAGCCACAGCGGCTTTGAGTAGATTAGTCCCATCTGACTGTATGGTCTGGGAGTCGTAGTTCCTGAAACCTTACCAGGCCCACGCAATGTGTCGGTATTGGGGTTTTGTGAACATTTTATGAGTTTCGTCATTTTCATTATTACTACTATTACTTACTATCAACCCATATACGAAACTAACGGTATTTTTGCTGACGTTTTTAGGTGATCATCAGTATGATTGTTTGTCATCTTATTAAAATAAAACAACTATAATCATAATGCTACATGACTACACTATGCCCTTCGACAGAACCTTATAAAAACTGCAATTTGCGATCGTTCAGTTTCTTGTCCACTCCCTCCTACCCTTAGCGAATCTAATTAAGATATGGCAGATAGCTCCTCGAGGTTTTCCAATAATTACCCGCTCGGGACGGGGGTGAAAAAATGCGTGGGTGTGTGGGTTCAGTGCCTGACGGTGTAATTTCCGGGATGATTGGACGTCGTCCGAGATACGGTGTGAGATTAAATTGTGTTTTGTTCCGTTTCAAGGTTGTTCTGAGCATACTCATCAATCATGAGTCTTTAAGATGGGTGATATGCACACTTTTGGATAAATATTAATTGGACTATTAAGCTACGCCTGTGTATCTTTTATCTTTGCTACAGTTTAATTAACTTCTTGAAGTTCTTAATATAGGTTCCAAACTAAATTATATTGGGTTGCATCCAGTCCTCCCGCACACAATTTTTAGGCAAAACTGCAGGCTTACTCTTGAAAACAATATAATACCAATCCAAACGTGATCCGATTCCAATGTCAATTGGACTGTCGGGCGATGTCGTACTCTTGAGCAGAAATCCCTTAACCTTGTATCGGCATCCTGATTGGCCAATGGTTGGGTCGTTTCTCAATACTATTTAGTTCACTCAAATTCCAGTGTCGATGTATCGGAATTGAGTTCTAGAGTAAGGCCCCTGGTTCTTAGATTTTTCATTGACAATCGGGACCGATGGCGATACGTGCTCGTCGAAGCAAGGAAAAGTTCCGATGTTTGGAGATCGCTTAGTGTACTTGTTACTAAGCCACGAGCCCCTCTCGAAGTTTTAATATCGTCGACATAATTTGTACCCCGGCCTACGGCCATGCTTTGCAATCCAATCATAATATCAATAGCCTGTCACTGCTTTTCCACACCTTCAGGAACTGCAGTCTCTTTAAGTACTATAAGACGATGTATTATTTTGCCAGTGGATACAGTCCAAACGCCTACATAACTTTACTCTAGTTCTGTTACGATCAGCGTCTGTTTCGGCAAATAACTGCCACTAATGTTAGGGCGCCCATTCGACTGCGTTTTTATTGTCGCGGTGACGTAACTATCACAGCTCTGGACCAGGGGTGCTCAACCTGCGGGAATATCCAACGTTTATTATTGTTTAGTAAATGTTACCCGCGGGACAGGTATCCCAAAGGACTTTTTAAGGCAATGGGCCTATGTCCTTAATCACGATGCTGTTATACTTCTTACCAAGTTCTATCGAAATCTTTTCAGCAGTTTAAACGTAAAAAGTTATCAGACTAATCTTTACTTTTACATTTTAATCCAGTAGGTATGTATTATTATTTTTTACAAATAAATGTATGGATATGGATGTATAGATAAATTAAGTTATTGATAACATTATTCAGTTCAGAGTTATAAAAAAATTACAAGACTTCTATAGCTGTTTTGTAAAAGTTAAAAAAGAGAGATTTTAGAATGCGAGACGTGTAGAATCCATTAGTTAGAGCTTTCTTGAAAAAGTAGTCTGGGGCAAACTTAGCCGGAAAAGTTAACTGCGACACTTCGTATGAATTTAGTATTATGTAACCATTTTATAGAACTATACAAAAATATTAATATATGTGTCAGTTTTCTTTGACGCGATTATGCTTATTAGTCTATGTTAGATACAATCAAAAGACGTAGAAATAAAAAAAAGATGTATAATTTATAAAAGAAAATAGGTTTACTACCCCTGCTCTACATTAAGTCTGTAGGAATTCTTGATGATAAAGTAGTAGTAAATATGTAGGAGGTATTTTGATTTGATTCAGCTGTAATCAACCTTGTGGGTCATGAAATGTATAAAGCTGCGTATTCATTGTGCGCGGATGCCGCGTCATGTTCCAGGTCTGTCCGCTCGCGAACCATATTTATCATGACTCTGGGTAAAGCCTGATAAAATGTATCAATCTATTTATTTCAAAAATATTAGTTGCCATACTGGTTTCTGACACTTACGCGAATATTAGACATTGAAATAAAACTACATTTTACGGATTTTATCGCGTTGTATTAATATTATTTAATTCCCAACGTTTCGGATCCTTTACAGCATCCATGGTCACGGGTAGACTAAGTTGTTGGACGTCTTAAAGTTGCAATTACTAACAGCTAACTTATATTTTAAAGGATCCGAAACGACGGGAATTAAATAATATTAATACAACGCGATGAAATCCGTAAAAAGTAGTTTTATTTCAATATTAGTTGCCAGTTTACAGTATAGTAACTATCATTGTTTTTTGTTGAAATTCTGTGTATTATCAAATAATTTTAAACTATCTCTGTCCCTACGTATGCTCCTACTAGGTTCTTAACTTCCCCATTGTAAAATATGCTTTTATGATATATTTTTTTGGTTGAGGTTTTTAGTATACTATTTTTTTTTACTAATAACACTGGTAATTTAATTGTAAGTGATGTCATCCACCAGTTAAATACACATGACGCCATATCTGAAAAAAAAACATAAATTTTTCGAGGTTCGTAAAGGATGACTTGTATTGCTGTAAGTGGCAATCTGCATTACGCGTGTGAGTTAATGTTCAATGGTTTGTCGCGTACTCGATACGCACCCTTACATTTTTCTTTTATTCTTTTAATGCGCCCAGTGGTAAATTTATTTGTAGTTGTTTGGATATTTAATGTTTTCTAGATTAAGCCCCACAGATCTATGGTTTTGGTGTTGTAGTTTGACTGTTGTAGTTTGACTTAAAATATTTAATGTTTGATAGAATATTTTTACCGGCTGAAATACGAAATAGGGATTATATGAATGATGAACGTGTGGGGGTCTTATCTAACAATTTCGGCGACATAAAACAAGTTACATACCTTCACTCCTGTATTCCCCGAAGGGTTAGACAGACGTGTACTTAATGTACACGCATAGTTCACCGGTATGTTTAAGTCCCATGTAATAGGGGTCGGGCCTATTGCCATTTACCGGGCACAAGTACAAACTCCGAGAGAGCTGTACAGAGAATTTCATACATTGCTCAACTGTAGCAGTCGCGCTTGGGATTACTAGATTAACGAGGCAGCTAAAACAACTTATTAGTTAAAAAAAATGATATTGTCTCCCGTTTACTACGCATTTCCATTTAAATAAGATCAATATTTTTTAGCAGTTCTTCATTAAAATAGTGTAAACACCTTTAAAAGCGTTTGTTAAAAGATAAATCGTTCAGGGATTTGGAGATAGCGGAGCACAAAGCGATCCAGTCTGCCAAAGACGTATAAAAGAAATTCAATTTAAACAGTCAACAGCGAACAAGTGATTGTTGATAAAGACAGTATCTTTCAATGTATCACTGTATTGGATAATGTGTCTTAGTTCTATTGTAATGTACGGTCCAATTAACTGTGTGCTAACTTCAGACGCGCAGTACTTTAGTCATTCTGATTTGATTAAATTTAATGCTGAGAAGGCAAGTTTTTGCTGGTTTGGAGGCTTCGAAAAATCTTCTTATCATCTGCCATCTATTATATATATTTTTTTGTATTTTACTAATTAATCTTGTAGTACTTGCCGCCTCTGACACAGGTTTATCCTAGGATAAAGTGTAGGATACCTTCTAATTATTTATTTGTAAGTTATCTTTGTATTATATGATATCTTTGTAATTGTGAATATTTTTATTCATCTGGGGGGCGGGGTAATCTTGCTGCTGTCGGGACATCACTTAGGATCTACTCGTGTCAGTCTTTTTACGACTAAAGACAGTACATGCCTTTGCTTGCCCTGTAGTTACGGAACTTATACCATCTTGGAACTTGTGATATTTGTTACAACCATGACAAGCTGTGATCTGGTACATCCCTACTCTTCAAGATTTATCCCCATCATTGAATAGAAGCGTCTCTTGTTTGGTAGTCCATTTGAAGGTTTGTGTATCATTGTGAAGGGAATTAAACACCTTAACGACACCTGACACTTGTTTCTATGTTAGATCCTTCTTATTTTTGCAACAGCTATTAGTTTCTTGCAATATGTATATTATACAATCAACACACTTTCGAATTTCACTTTAGTTGAAATCTTTGCTGCCTCTAATCGTAAATCACACGAAAGTCTAGAATCCAGCATATTATTTATTGTAGCAACGACAGCTGTGTCTAGAATTCTTTTAGCGTGACCTAAGTCTATAACGATCTCAGGCCGTCATTCCTCAGCCGTATCTCATTTTAACTAGTCGAGTATATCGGCCAAGTCTGTTTTGTGACTCGACTGGAAATATTTGGAGACTAACTGATTACTCATCTCTGTAGTTTTGTGTTGTTCACGATGTAAATAAAGATTGCAGTTGACTAAGATGGTGTAGGTATATCTTATACGAGATATAACTACTTTACACATCATTGCCCCCTTGCCTTATAGTCTCGGCCATGGGATTGGGACATTGCCACGACTGTGACAGGCTGTGGTCCAGCCTTCGCAGGATTCCCTCATAGTCTTAGACAAAATGTTTTATTTCAATATGACCACTAAAATAGGTATTTAAAAAAAGTCAAAACTAGTTGCACGGTTCTAAAAAGTGGGTCTTATGGAGAAGAGCCGGCAAGAAACTCCTTTAAAACAACGATACGATACAACTTTGTTTTTTGCCATAATATTAATCCTTTTCGGTGCAAAGAGATCCTGATGGTTACAGCAACAATAGCATCCGACTCTCTCGCCTCATATCAAAAGGCGAAGATTGTTTTTTTTTTATTATTCGTGATAGGCTTACGCTGGACCGCCAGTTTGCCTGATGTTAAAGCGATACTGCGATCTACGATGGAGCGCGCTTGCCTAGAAGAAACAGATTCACTCGTGATTTAAAGACAGCCTGATTATATCTATTAGGGAAGACCCACTCGGGAAGTGCATTCCATATTCCGTATTGGTTGATGCGAAAGAGTCCTTACAAATAGAAAGTTCTAGACATAATCCATCTAGATATAAGATGGTTTTCAGAAATCCATTGTGCGTAGTAGTTGAGCACTGATTTTAATTCGAACATCGTCTTGTCATGAATGACACAGTACTTTTCTTTATAACTACTATGCTATAAATTTATAACTGTGTGCACGTCAGCGAAACCTTCGGAAAAGGTCGCCCTAGAAGGACATACGCTGATGTTAGCAGCGAGGTCCTTCAAAAAGGCTAGGTGCTCACCATCGGCGCGTGTCATATGAATGTGGAAGAAGCAAAAGAAGTATGCAAGTGTTGGTCTATAGTTTTTGCCTACCCCTGTGGGAGAAAGGCGTGAGTGTATTTATGTATGTATGTACTATTATATAATTGCTTTTCAGCCTCAGTAATCCTATTACTCGTATTCTGTGACTGGCAGTGGCAATGGCACGCTCCCGGAAGTTCACAAATAGACGCGATTCGCACAACTACGGTTAATGGTTCCCGCGTCCTATGAGCAGGATTACCTACACAGAATTATTTAATTGCTTTGAATTCGGAGCATCTCTTTGAGGGTAGTTTTTGGGAGGAACGAAGTCCTCAACGATATTATAAAGATTTAGTTATGTATTACATAGATAAGAATACTATGCGAGCCTATTACAATCAACCAGCTACGAATTTAAACATCGAATTGCAACTGACAATTTCATAGAAAAACCGAATGACACTGCTGGGAATTGAACTCAGGATCTGACGCTCAGCAGCAGCGCTAGCGACCTCTAGACCAATGAGGCAGCTGTTTTGTTAAAGATTTATTGTTTTTTTTTTTATTCGTGATAAGCTTACGCTTGACCGCCAGTTCGCCTGATGTTAAGCGATACTGCGATCTATGATGGAGCACGCTTGCCTAGAAGAAACCTATTCACTCGTCATTTAAAAACACCCAGATTATATCTCTCAGGAAAACCCACTCGGGAAGTACATTTCAGCGGTACGCATGATAAAAGTGGACTTAAAGCGTTTCGTTCGTTATTATTAACGATTTCGTGATTCGTGGTAATCTTAATCCTTCTCCTAATTGGCCTTGATCCTCATGTATTACTGATCCTTTGTCTAGCATTTTTTAAGCAGAAATCTGTAGAAAGATCTTGCTTTAAAGTACAGTTCCCCACGAAAAATTTTCAATTAAATTTGAGAAATAAAATTAAAAAACACTCACCACTTCCACAATTACGATAGCTTTGTTTCAGGCTTAAAAAACATTTCGGTTTTCTCTTCAGAACACGTGCCTTGACTTAGGAAGTAGTGTATTAAAACAATAACTACTCGTATTTGCTCAGACCTCGTCCCAACTAAACCCAGAGCTATAAAACGAAATTACTGTGTATCAAAGTAATCAGGAAGGGGTTTAATGCTAAGCTGAAACTGTGTTGAAATTTTGTTGGAAACTGTGTAGATATTTAACCACACTTTTGACAATAGAGTTAGATATATTCAAAGAACAATCTTATAAATCATAGAATGGTGAAATTGGCGGTCTTGTCGTTAATAGAGATCTTTTACTGGTAACCTTTGTATGTACTTGAGTATTCTCGGGGATTTCTTGACTAAATCGATGCTTCATTTAGTCAAGAAATCTACCGCCCTGCGTAGTTGTGATAGTTCTTGTATCTTCTAGTTGGAAATGTCTATAAATACATAAGTGACAATCCATGTACTCCCTAACAACTAATCAGTAAAATGAAGACCTTAACACACATGTTACCACATCTTTACTATGTGTGTAACTTAGTGAATGCTTATATATTTTAGGGAAGCTATCGGCTTCATCATTCTGGACCCTTAGTTTCTGAAATTCCGTGATTAATTTGTGAGTGAATGTGTAAATGAGTGAGTCGGTAAGTGTATTTCGGTATTTAAATGTCAGTATTTCGTTTTTATATCCATAGAAGATTGAGCAAACCAAATAGTGCAATTATTGCAAGATATTCCGTCGCCAATCGGGAAAAGGTGTAGATATGATTGTGTGATACTTAACAAAAGATGATCGTAGTTCGATCTAGGCACAGTGCGGCATCAGGAACGCCTTCTATGGAATGAACCTAACTGACACTAACTACCATCAGCCAAACAGCTAACTCTTTCCGTTATCCAGAAACGAATAAAAATATCTTTCGTCCAGAACTTGTCACACAGTTGATAACATCATAAATAACATGCACACATATTTGGGCTGTCTGCCAGGAGTGTGGCAACCTGATCTTTCTTCAGGGGACCTTGTCGCGGAGTGCATTGTACTTGAGGCTCTGCTGGTGCCGATGTAAAAGCAACACGGACTTTGGGACGCGAGCCAAAACGTGTCAACGGTACTCGCGTGTTTGTGCAATCTGGAAGAGAGGGCCGTCCTTATTCCGTCATAATAGCGGTGATTTTTGAAGAGCAACAGTTAAGCTTGGTAGGAGAAAGAAATATATTGTGTTGCATCATATGGACATCTTAGTCATAGGTGAAGATGTACTTGAAAGCAATCTGTATTTTTTATTTCATACTAACTATCAATGATTTTGATAGTTAGTACGAAATGATGTTTTTTTTTTATATTTTTACGTACCTGCTCCATGACGCCTGTATTTCTCGAAAGATTATGCAGAAGTGGGCCATCTATACCTGCACTTCACTGTTATATTTTGGTGTGTCATAGGGTCGCGCCTATTACCATTAACCGGGCACGAATCAAACCCGGGATCTCGCTCAGTAGCTGTGCTTGTGGCCCCTTTGTTTGTAATAGGTACAAATTTTTTATGTGTTGCCAGAAAGATGCAGGAAATTGGTTAAATGAAAAAAAAATATCTAAAATTCAAGCGCATTAAAAATTCGTTAGAAAATGTTTAGCAAAGAAAATTAACTACTAATTGAACATGCTGCTTATAGTAAACACAAATTATTTTATTTGTTTTTTTTAATAACTTCGTGAAATTATTAAGTCTCTATTTTTCTGTTTTTCTCACTCACTCTTTGAGTTTAAATGAGGAGGAGAGGGATTAATTTGATCACTATCTTATCTGATATCTTCCATATTTACTTTCCTTCTTAAACATAATAAACTATTTTATAAGCATATTTCCATAACGACATGTGCGTATATAAATGTAAACAAGTAAATGCAGATGCCGATTCCCGTAATAATGTCTTAGTGAATAGTGAGGCGCCCTCGCAAGGAAACGAAACGATAATATATCGACATAAATACCGGGCTTTTCGCCAAATGCGATAATGTACAATGTTGTTAATGCTACTCTCGACTGTTAGTGATGGGATGTCTTTGCGCCCGCGCATTTCCGGTGTTAATAACATGTTCTTTATTCGTCACATTTAACTCATCCAAAGCCTAGCACTATTATGTCGAAACGTATCACATTTTTTAAATAAAGCTTACTAGTAATGTGGGTCGCACATTACTAATACCTATTCTTGTTAACCCCTCGTCCTCAGCTAAATGCTTGTGTTACGAGACGGTTCACGTCGGTAGTGCAATGGGTGAGTTTCGAACCGGTAACCACACACCGGCAATCGCAAGTCCGAAGCCCTAGCCTAAATTAGGTAAAACACTTTAATTGTTTATGGAAATTGTTATTGAAAATTGCAGTTCCTTTTTCATCAAAATTATTAAATGAAATATTTATTTCTGTAAATAATCTTTGAATTTTTAAGTAGGTACTATGTGATGAGTATTGCATATTTTTCTAAATAATATAAAGGATTGAACATATAGTCTTTTGATTTACGTTACGTCAAATAAATTCGTGTTAGACATACCTACCACCAAGAATAAATATAAAGTATATTTATTCCTGGTATAAAGTTTCTTCAAATCATCATTACTATATACTGTACCATTCCTGGGCACGTGTCTTCTCTGTATAGTGCACAACATTGGTCTAATGCTATTTCATTCCCAGGTTGAACAAATCGGTGGTTGGGTTTGGTCGCATAAGTAGCACAGATTGGATTTGTATTCGGGTAAACGTCATCATTTTCGTCGTTGTCGATGTCTGCAGCCTACCAATGATATCTGTCGATCACAGTAACCCAGTTGTAACACAAATAGACCCATCTCTATGCTATTATGTTGTAAATAATGTACACGTGTCGCGTCAGGCATCGGTACTGGTAGCAGAAGAAACGTTTTTAATTATCATAAGCCTTTTCCTAATCATGCTGGAAATGGTTTGTCTCGCTTTTATGTACAACACGTGTCACTCTAAGCATTGCTTGTAGTGGTAGCAAAAAAGGTCTCATTTTAGTGTATTATACTTTTTATTGCAGTAGCTTACTCCTCCTCCGCTGCTGGTGCTGTTTGTTAAAATATATGTACTAGCGACCCTCGCATAACTTCATCTGTGTAAATTATACCACCTTAATTTTTTTCAAACAAACCTTGTCCTGACAATAACGAACAACAACAAAAGAAGAATTATCCAATATGGTGCAGTTGTTCGGAAGTTATACACGTACAGCCGCACATACATTTCGGCGATTCATTTTTATTTAAATTAGAAGATGTATAAGTAATAAAATAGATCCCCATATTACAATCGTAAGTGTAAAAAGCCCGAAAAGTCTGGAAACCAGTTTATCTTTAGGATGTCAGTGTTGCCTTAGGAAGTTGTTTCTTTCTAAAATGTTGAAAAATCAGACGAATCTGGGTAGACTTAAAGCTGACATTCTTGGGAATAAGGATCATAATCATCATCTTAGGTTGGGTAATGTTGGTCGTTAGTAATAAAACAAGTAAAAAGTAAACATACCATGGGCGGCAGTAATCGCTTACCATCAGGCGATACGTTTGCTCGTTTGCCCTCCTATCCCATAAAAAAAAGTAAACATATTTGTATTTTTTTTAAGAAAAATCTTACCATCACGCCTGTATTCTGTATTCGCCAATTTTTGATCCTATGTAATAGGGGGTGAGCCGATTGCACTAATCCCAAACTCCGAGCTGCTAGTGAGAATTTCATAAAATAACTTAATAAATAACACAGCTCGACCTGGGAATCGAACACAGAATCTCTAATGTAGCAGTTGCATTTAGGACCACTAGACGAATGAGGCAGCTTAATTAATAGAATTATGACAGTTGTATTTATGACAGTCAATATGAAAGTTGTAATTATGACAGTTGTATTTTCTGTCGGTACCGACCAATCGGCACGGATCGGGCCGCATCGGCTCATTTCCGGGCCTCGATCGGGATCACCGGCGCTCCACAAACATTACTATTTCGGTTTCCGTGCCTACATGTCATACATCGACTGTGTATGTATACGATTATACACGAGTTTCACATCAAATCAGTTGTTGACCACTTTGAAATGGATTAGTGTTTATTACTGTTTCAAAAACGGCCCTATTCGGAAACTAGCGTCCGGCGTTGTTGTGATGGTTTCAAAACTACTTTTAACTTATTTTGTCTTGTTGTATTAATTTTGTGAAATCCTAACGTTTCGGACCTGTTACACCGTCCATGGCCATGGTCAGACGATAGTCTACATATATGTCAGTCAATATAACGCGGTTGAATCTGTAAAAAGTAGTTTTATTTCAGTGTCCAATACGAGTATACCCGTGACACAACTATAGATGGGTTTCCGCCCAGGCAATTTGGGCAAAAAAAATAAATGCTCTGGCAAAAATCCATCTATATAGATGGGTTTCTGCCCAGGCATTTTGGGCGAAAAAAATAAATGCCCTGGCTTAAACCCATCTATAGACAACACAAATCAGGGGGCTTACTCTTGAACTCAATTCCAATACATCGACATTGGAATTGTGCCGTTTCGTCAAGTTTCGTACTCTTGAATCCGAGACTAGCGCCAAATTGTTTCAATATTGAGCGGTGATTGAGTGAACTAAATAGTATTGGGAAACGAACCAACCATTGGCCAATCTAGATGCCGATACAAGGTTAACGGATTTGTGCTCAAGAGTACGAAATCGCTCGACAGCCAAATTGACATTGGAATCGGATCACGTTTGGATTGGTATTGTATTGTTTTCAAGAGTAAGCCTGCATTATTTATTGTTTTGTCACACCACGGAACCACGCACAGGTCTTTGTCTTTCTCTTAAATAACATAACATAAACACAGAGAATACAGGCGTGATGGTGTGTAACATAACATAAACATACAATCGCGCCCGTATTCCCCCAACGATGGTTAGGCAGTGGCGTATTAATGTACACCCACAGTTCGCCGGTATGTTTAGGTCGCATGTAATAGAAGGCGAGTCTATTGCCACGGAACAACAAACTCCGAGCTATTATTAAAAAAATCATAGGAAAACCGAATAACACTGCTCGACCAGGGAAACGAACCAGCACAACAGTCGCGCTCAGGACCACTAGGCTAATGAGGCAGTTAAATAGATTTTTGTAGATTCACCAAGGTGAGAAAGGGACAGTACTAACGAATGTACATTTGAGGCCTAAGTTTTCCCAAAATCCTTCTTTTTACTAATGATTCTTAGTATAAGCCCAAAGTCATGCTTAGTGCTAGTGTTAGTTAAAAGTCATATAATTAATCTCTATTCTTAATTACACAACAGCTACGAGATCCGTCTGGCCATCCATTTCGGTTTGTCACCGGCGCCCGCGCATGACTCACCGAGGGGAACCCTGGTGACTCAGTTGGCACGTGTCCATCTTATATAGTTCAAGTTTGTTTCCCGAGCCGCTCAGTGACAGACGTTGCGTAAAAATTACCACTAGCTAGTAATGTTTTCTGTTGTAAAAAAGAAAATGGCTTCATATCTACAGAGCGTACATAAAAACATACAGTTAATATAAATCTATGCATCGGAAGGAAGGAAAACAGTGTGATGAAATCTACACAAATAATTCTTCAGGTTGGAGACGACAATAAATTAGTTTAAGAAGTAAAAGAAGTAGTAAATGGTAATTATAATAAAAGAAGAAAATAAAAATAAATTGGCACCTTCAAATAGGAAATGGTAATGGTATAATGGAAATGGTTATTAGATATAATTAAAAACTAACGAATCATCAATGTAATTTGATTAGGCTACGACTAACTTCTCTCACTCTTAGAGGAGTCCCGTGCCCAGCAGTAGGACGGTTTATGGGTTGATGAAGAGGAAATCTTTATTTGTGTTTTTAGTAAAAGGTAAAAAGTAACTATATAAAAACTTATGTATCCCGTATACCTGCTTAAAAAGTTTTCCGAGTAATTAAAAATTGCCTCGTACTGTACTATTATTCGTTAGTGTATTGAATTCATTTTACTAATACAAATATTGGTTCGCTGACGAAGATAAATAAAAGTTATCGGTGTAATTAGCGGAACAGCTTTGTTTTTTTTTTATAAAGGGAACAGTGAACTGTTCTGATATAAAACTCTATTTTAACTAATTTTCTTTATCTTTTTGCATTTTCCATGCTAAGATTATAAAGTTATTTTAGAAATACCGGCCTCATCTTAATTTAGGCACCAGTCTCCCACAAAATGAACTTTGTCATGCCGAATTGAAGAATTGACTTTCTGTCTGTTAGTGGATTCATTTTGCTAATACAAGTATTGGCCTACTGACATCAGGTTTCCGACTTCACGTCGCCGCACAAATATAGTTCAAGTTCATTTGAGATGTCTTCCAGTGACAACCGTTGCGTAAAACTACGTGGAAATAACTTCATCATGTAAATATTTTGGTGTAGATACGAGTTGTGGCAAGGTCGTTTTGGAATCCAGGTGTTAATGGTTTGGAAATTAGTCATTTCAAGATGTTGTCTCCGGTTTCACTCGCATTTCAGCGTTTTAAGACAAAATGTAACCTATGTCCTTTTCCAAGGTTCAATCTATGTCTATAACAAAATTCATTAAATTTGGTTAAGCGGTTCTGGCGTGAAAATGTAACAGACAGACAGTTAAGAGTTACCTTCACATTTATAATATTAGAATACAGGGTTATAGGTTGAAAAAGTTAATTTATGTAAGATATGATTCCGGTTACCAAAACTAACTACTTTTGTTCTACAACACTGATTTTTTGTTCTACGAGTATAAATTATATCATCACGCCTAGATAGCCTGAATGGTGGTGTAAAGGTGCGCTAATGTACACCCACAGATAGCCGCTATGTTTTTAGGTCCCATGTAAGGTAAGGCTAGCATATTGCCATAACTATATATTACTGCTATTAACTAAGAATTTCATTGAAAAACAATAACTCGACCTCACGCTCAGGTCTCAGAATCTCACGTTCAGTAGCCGCCCATATAGGTAGAGCAGTAGTGATGAGATGACTAATGTTTACTTTAATATTTGTTTAAATGATTACACAATAGACCGAATATATAACTTACGATTGAACTTCAGCACTCGACATAGTTTTTCATTCTTGAAATCGTGCCTTATCTCTCTGATGGCATCGATTTATTTTATCGAAACTAAAGACCATGAGCGTTACATAATGATATGCATAAAGCAAAGTGTATTTTTATCGTTTTTTAAATTAGGGCACAGTTTCTTGATATCGTCGTAGACTGCCTCATTAGTCTAGTGGTCCCAAGTGCGACTGCTACACTAGAGGTCCTGGGTTCGATCCCCAGGTCGAGCAAAGTGTTATTGGGTTTTTCTATGAAATTCTCAGTAGCAGTTCGGAGTCTGGATTTGTGCCCGGTTAATGGCTATAGGCTCGCCCCCTATAACATGGGACTTAAACATACCGGCGAACTGTGGGTGTACATTAAGTACGCCTCTGCCTAACCCTTCGGGGAATACAGGCGTGATGGTATGTTATGTTTCTTGATATCGTTTAAAATAAATAAATATTTTTTGACGACACGTTTGGTGTAGGGGCGGAGCGATTGGCTTCTGCGCCACGTGTTGTGGGTACGATCCCCACACGGAGCAAATATTTTTATGAGCTACAGGTAGTTGTTCCGGGTCTGGGCGTTTGTGTATGTGAGAATTTGTGTTTGAAAATGATGAAATCTTAGTTTGAGGCAACGTTTTTTTTAAAAAAAGGGATAATTATATTATGTTTTATTATAAAAGTGCTAGTAACTGGGTTAGTTCACGGATCGATCGACAGATTGTCATGGAGCAGCACATGTCAACAATATGTCGAAGTCAGTAGTTGTAATTTTTTTAGGGACTGTCTCGTTAGCCTTATCATCCTAAGTGCGACTGCGCTACGCTAGAGGGTATTGTAGAAGCAGTGTGTTATTGGGTTTTCTTATGAAATTCTCAGTAGCAGCTCTGAGTTTGGGTTTCTGATAGGCAATAGCAATAGGCTCGCTCAGTATTACATTAACTAACTACTATTAACTACCACTGGCGAATTGTGGGTCCACATTAGTACGCCTCTGTTTTACCCTTCGAGGAATACAGGCGTGATGGTATGAAATTTTCCATGTTCTGACTGCCATATAAACTGGACACACCATAGCCTGTAGTAATTTGTTTGTTTATATAATACTGTTTGTTCAACATCAAGAAATGTCAAATATAAGGAAAGTTTTCATGGGAGAGCGTGCCAAAGAGCATAGTTACTGCTTATGTGTTTGTTTGTGGTATAATACGTAATCTCTTTAGTGGAAATACACTATGTTATGTTCTATAATAACATTCGAGGGAAGGGTTCTGTTAAATGATATTGCACTCCATTTAAAAACTCACATATCTAATAACTACATGTACCCGCAAAAAAATTATGGACTTTCATACAAACTTTCACCACCTTAGGGGTGGAATTTCCAAAAATCCTTTCTTAGTCCTCGTTTACAGTGCAAAAGGAACCAGCATGCAAACTTTCAGGGATCTAGCTCCTGTACTTTCGGCTGTGCGCTGATACGTCAGTCAGTCAGGTTTTTTTTAAATATATAGGTACTACAATATCTGGTCTTTAGAAAATACCGTTATTCTCAGAGTTTATAATTTAATGATGTGTGACTTCCAAATAGTTTTTTTTTAATATAATGACGAGTTCTCTAATGCTGGTAACCTTCTTTTCATAATATCGACTTCGGCCCAACTTGGACATTAACCTTCAATGTCCACATATCCTGTTTGTACCTGAAGAATGTAATACCTCTTATTTTAAAAGAGTGTCCATGGAGTTTCTTGCGGGATTCTTCTCCATACGATCGATCCACCATCCTTCAACCTTTTGGAACCATGCAACTAGACTCAATAACGTTTCATAAACGCTTGTAAAAGCTTATTTGAAATACAAACATTTGAACATTGAACATTTGAAGTTAATTCAATTCAAAAATATTGATTTCTAAATGTCATTACATAATCTATAAATTACAGAAATAAATCTTATGATGATAACTTCTGTCTGGACTTTAAAGAGGGTATGATTCTCTGAGTTAATTTTGGTGTTTCTTCTCAGAGCTAGGAAATACCAGCGCAATCTAGTATTGATACACTACGCGCGGCATAAGTTGGCCGGAGTGAAGTTCGCCGTTTTAATGCGCAGTGGATTGTTTACGTTAAAAATTGTGTACTGCGCAACCAAAAACTGACAAACAGCTAACTTCAGTCCGGCCAATTAATGTCGCGCGTACTGTAATGTTGATTGCTTCTTTTTCTCATCAAATCAACAGCAAACGGCAAGAGAAGAGGAAAATTGATAAGATCACCTTATTTACTAAAAGTGTCACTAAATGATCTACGTATAAATTATAGAAATAAACATCATTTATCATCATCATTTAAGAAAAAAACTTCCAAGATATCTTTACGAATGTGATTCCTAAACGAATTTTTAACTACGATACCTATTTGTAGTTGAAGAAGACACTCAAAAGCACCTCGGTTATCGATTTTGAAGACAAACACATTTCCCTTTCATTCACATGTTATGAAACAAAACGAAGACTGAATTAATTCAATTGCATATCAAATGGTAGCTGTTCACCTGTACACGAGGGGAGCGCGCGCAGGTGTGGTTCCATTACGAGCGACCTACGTCGGTGACAAATATTAACATTGTTGCTACAGAAAAGAAAAATAAATGTATCTTTTATGTTGACTTTGATGCCGTTGACCTAGTAGGTATTAGAAAGCATAAAAAGATCTAAGATGGAGCATGCATTTCAACTAAATATCGCTTTCGGGCCCAACTCACATACTACAGGATGTCGATTTAGTAAGGTAAGTCTCCCCGTCGTTATTAACAAATTACAAGATACGAAATCTATACCCCATTCGTAAAATATCAGGCATAGCTGTCTGTTTTCACGTATCAGTTAGGCATGGGTTTCATAAGGAAACTTGGCCAGTGTGACGGGCAGAATCACTCCTATAAACCGTTATCGCCACACTTTAGACGATGGAACAGGGTAAACTTGGAACTAGTCTCATGTGAGAAGGTGGCAGCTAGCTTCTAGGCTGATGACTAGATCCTTCCACGAAGGAGAGTTCTGGAATGCTTTGCAAAATATCCGTAATTCATCTCTGTTTTATAACAGTTATCACCTTCCTGTTCTTATCCCAATTTATTTGTGGTCGGCGCGGCATATCCTCTTTGTCTATTCATCCCTGACAGCCGTCACCTCACCTTTTATTCCCTTTTCAATCATATCGGCTTTAACACAATCTATCCATCTTTTGTTTAGTGTCCCTCTACACCTCCGTCCCCCCACATTCATACTTACCACTCTTTTAGTCACATACGTTTTATCACACAGTTGTGCTCCCTTAAAATACTGGCATTTCTTTCGCTCCCACTGAAGCAGTTACCACATACTTCCACATAGGCGTATGTTATCCGAGGGGTCCCCAGTCTAGACGGGGGTCGCACAATGCATGGGATTTATAACCATAAACCGTTTACTATCCATTAACTATGAAGAATCGCTGATAGAGCAGTGGTTTAACGATGGACTTAAACTTTGTATCTTAAAGATCTTTTCGCTAAAATAATAAAATATATCTTCTTTTCTTTCTAACATCGTCGTAATCATTTTTATTTTTACAACACATTAAATGTAGGAATCAATTCATACTTCTATATTAATATTATAAATGTGAAAGTAACTCTGTCTGTTTCTCTGACTTCTGTTACCTTTTCACATCTGAACAGATTTCGGTAAAAATTGACCAGAAGATATACTGTTGCATCCTGGGTAAGAATTTAGGCTACTTAACTCGTATGCAAAAAAATGGTCCTTTTGGGATGCGAATGAAACCGCGGATAACCACTAGTCTCCTGTCTTCTATACATATAATATTCTTTGTCCTGAATGACTGACGGATCAACGCATAGTCTTACACTGCTGACAGTAGAGACCTGAAACTTGGAGGGTGTGTTCTTTGTATGACGTAGGCATTTTATAAGAAATAATCTTTAGAAATTCAGCTCCTAAGGTGGTGAAAAGGGGGTTGGAAGTTTATCTGAAAGTCCGTCATTTTTTAGCGGGTGAAACCGCGAGGTACCTCTGGTCATCCTATAAATTGCAACTAGCGCCAGTTATGTTTGTTGATGCAGTGAAATGAATCAATGGTACTATAGCTGGATATGGAACAGACAGCAATGCTGTTTGTATCAATGGCGTCAACATTTGTATCATTTATGCAAATCTGTAAATAGTTTATTTAATAAATGTATATTTATACTAGAACACTCTATGAGATCAGAATACTGCTATGGAGTGTCCCAAATGGGCGCCAGAAAATATGGAATGGGTATATTTATTTTTGTTGATTTAAAAAAAAAAAAATCTACGTCTACATCTAGGTACTAGCTACTACTTCTACTACTACATACTTAAGCGGTTACCGTAGCCTATAGACGCTAGCAACACCAAGGGTATCACTCACGTGTTGCCGAACCTGTAAATTAAGGAAGAATAATTGGGCTGGCAGCATAGGAGACATTTTGCCATGTATGACAGCGGCGGTAACAAAACACCACCGGTCCCCCACACTGCCAACACAACGCATCCTCGCGGAGCTCTGGCGACCTTGCTCACCGTTAGGAGCACAACATAGCACGGAGCTATGTTATTTGGCAAGGTGGAGGTACTTCCCCAGACGAGCAGCTCCAATTGTGAGTGTGAATTATTAGATTCCACTATGCCCTACCTGTCTTATATCAGTCTATATGCATCCATTTCTGGTCGTATTAATTGTAAAAAATACATATCTTCACAGAGAATATTTTAGTTCAAGGTTTTAAGTTGTTATTATGCCTAATTAATATAATCAGAAACTAAAAGCAAATTCATCTTTACCAGTAAGCAGAATCAGAAATCGACCTCAGTTGTTTCTACAAATAAGAAATGTTTAAATAAGAGGAATACCTCATACATCCTTTTTATTCAAAGCATTTTATTGTGGAAGTTGTCCACACATTTGGACTACATCTGAAGTATTCGTACCACCTTTTGCAATTTGTACGTTCCTAAAGCCCATAATTGTAACAGGCTTTATAGGCCATATACCCGACCACCGTGATGGAGTAACAAACGAGTATAAATCACTATAATTTAGTATGGCAACATGTAGCCTGCCATGACCTTGACCGTTGGCCGGTAGCCAGCTTACCAACACTATTGATTTAATCCTGCACTTATGCATTACCATTTGTGCATATGTAGAAGGTAAGGAATGTGTGCGGGATTTGCCTTCATCGATTCTGAGAAACGATTTAAAAAATATATATCTAATCTTCCGTTAAGGTAAAGTTTTTTTGAGCAGGTTTAAATCCAAGATGACAATATCTTTTACAATACATTCCAATTTCGTTTCATTAGCCATAGTGTACATGGTGAGTGATGGTAGAAATCGATAGATCAGTTGATAAATGTTCCGGGCTTCTATCAAATAAAGTTTTGCCTCTAGATCACATCCAGTACCTTAAATAACCAAATTATCAAAATCAGGACCTCTTATTATGCTGCCGTGTTCGCGACAAGTAGATTAATTAGTGGCAAAGCCAGCAAAACAAATACCATGGCTAACTAGAAAGGATTTAGGAGCATAAGATTATTTTGACATCAAAGCGCTGAGCAGAATTCACTGCAGGACAATAAAACATATGAGCTAGTGCTAATTATTTGGCGTGCCGCCAGAGGGCGCCAAACACGTGCTCGTTACACAAAACTGGTGTATGGACAGGTTGCGATAACCTCTTGTTTATTGACAGGTTAGGAATTTTGATTTAACAGTTGCGAGGCAATGAATGAAAATTTGGTGGACAGCATGTGAGAGCAATACGAAATAGGTATTCACAAGATCAGCATCAATGGCGGTATAAAGAATAGACCTACACCTAGGATCATTTAGAGGGTGTAACTAGCTAGTATAGCTAGTAGTAGTAGTAAGTATGTGTGTTAAATAAGGGGTTCGGAGACAAGGTAATAATCATGTTGGATCCTGGATATTCGAAACCATTTTAGTAAACATTGTTAACTCAACCAATTTCCCGAAAGTTGGGTCATACGAATACGATCGTGGAGGGTAGGAAGCCACAAAAGTATAGTAAAATCCCCTTAAGAGTCACCCCATCGGGTCGATTGTAGACCACTGTAGCAAGAAGGTACTGCTATAGACATAAAAATACGATGATACATTTGTGTTTTTAAAAAAGTAATTCTTCACAAAAAGCTCTGAATGCCAACGCAATTGTGTTACAAGACAGTAACAAATTTATTTACGACATTAACGCGTGTTATCTCATAGTTTTACGACTGGCGCGCGCGCATTTACCGCGTCTATCTGAGTCAGACGACGGTATTAGGGTTGGCAAGTCGCGTTTTTTATTCTGCACGGAACAAATAAAATTGTTTGGGCCTACTGGAGTCTGAGCGAATCGACGATATAGGAGAAAATCCTATGGTAAGGTATCTAACGCATACGCCTCCTGTTTTGCATATCATTTACCGTGAACCTGAATAATCCCCTTAGAAGACTTTTAGTTGATAAAGGCAGCCGCTACTCACCGAATATTATAAAAAAAAACTGGAACGGAATTTGTATGAAATGGTCTACCTACCGTTTAATTTGTCGACAACTCACTCGTGTTAGTGAAATGCGGACTATAAAGAATAAAAGAGAGCCAAGTCTTTCGTCTCCCGACAAACACTAATAAGACCTAGATCTGCAAACACCTTCATACATATAGTTCCGAGGTATCTATGTCATGCCACATTACCTTGGTGTCCGCACCCCGCACGCTGACGTCATACACCATAAGCTTATTGGTAGCACTTTTATGCTTACTTGGTAAACAGAACCTACTGAAATTTATACCAAGTGTGTATAGCAAAATCATCCATAAATGGAAATTTTGCAGTAAGTTTGTTAATTGAGGTTAGAATACAATTCTTTATTGCTATTCTGATAGACGCGTAAGCGGCGAGAAAATATTTGATTGGTGCAGGTGGTTAGAAGAAGACCTCTTGGGGATTGGCTGGCTGGCGACCACCCTAATGCCGAAGTCTGTCGTAAAGCACCTAGGTGTGTGTTTGGTCTTTGATGCGTGAGAGTCAGATCCCCCTCAGTAGCTGCGGCTCTTGACTCCATACTTTTTTATGGGATAGGAAGGCAAACGAACAGACGGATCGCCTGATGGTAAGCGATTCCCGCCACCCATGGACACCCGCAACATCATAGGAGTCATAAGTGCGTTGCCGATCTTTTAAAAGGGGATTGGGCCTACAGTAACCTCACTCACTCGGCGAAACACAACGTAACGTAACGTTGTTTAACTCCGGTTTTCTGTGAGGCCGTAGTTATCACTCCGGTCGAGCCAGCCCATTCGTGCCGAAGCATGGCTCTCCCACAAAAATGCATCAGCAATTCCTCTGGTGTTGCAAGTGTCTTTGGAGAGCGATGACTATTTACCATCAGGTTGCTCGTTTACTGACATAACTATTAAAAAATCTTTAAATTTCAAAGCTTTCTTACAAATCTTTGTGACTTCTCCATTGTTATAAATAGGCAGATTGATATGATGATGGAATCAACACATCGTGATAAACAGTCCGTCATAATCAAAAGTGGCTGAGCGTCCGTAATGTGTTGTGTTTCATTGACGTCACTTGACGCTATTACAGATGGTATGTGTGTTGTTAGTCTGTGAATGAGAAAGATTTAATTTCTCCGTCTTTCTTGGCGTTAGCGTGAAGTAGCTCTAAGTCTAAAGTATTCTCTTTAGCCTATTTAAATAGAAAAACAAACAATATTTTTCCAAACAAATACATACAAAAATGTCATTATATATAAATATAGTTAATTCAAATTGCCTCTTTAGTCTGGTGCTCGTAAGCGACATTGTTACGCTAGAGGTTTCGGGTTCATTATTGGAGCAAATTCTTATTGGGTTTTGGTAGAAGGCCCGCTTGAGCGAATGTAGTTGTAAGGCATATAAGAGATAAATGATGAAAAAGGAAAAAAACATGGCTGACTACAAACGATCGGCAATAATACGAGATGATGTAGATAACAGTTAATGGCAATAGGTTCGCTTAAACTTCGGGTATATGTCAGTATTTTTCTGCCTAAACCTTCGGGAAATGCAGGGGGGAAGGTTATATTATGTTAAATGTTATTATTGCACGTTAACTTTACAATAAACAAGCTGTAACAGAATAAGCGCAAGACCTGAAAGCAGTTTGTTCAGAATTGACTACTGAATCGATTACAGTGGCTTTAATATGTCTTCATTTTTCCCGAAAAGATAATTACAAGACCTGAAATTATGGCCCCTCGATCCATCAGTGGGTCGAGTTATGGAAAACTGAAACCTATTTGCACAAATTGTTATTGTGTGCGTGGGCGCGGTTATCGTTGTGGGTACGACTGTAGTACGGTCACAAGTTTTGCATAAAGCTGGTATATTTATCTAATTTCTTTAAAAAATATGCTTACGTGTCTCAAAATTACTAGGGTTTCGTTATTATAATTACATAACATCATGCCTGTATTCCCCGAAGGGTTAGGCAGAGGCGTACTAATGTACACCCACAGGTCGCCGGTATGTTTAGGTCCCATGTAATATGGGGCGAGCCTGTTGCCATTAATCAGGCACAAATCCAGACTTCGAGCTGCTACTGAGAATTTAATAGAAAAACCCAATAACACTTTGTACCTCTAGCGTAGCAGTCGCGCTTGGGACCACTAGACTAATGAAGCAGTTATTATAATTATGACTCGATATTCTAATGGACGTGTTTGAGGTCTCGCCTTTATTCATTTCCACGTTGTGTATCCATGTATTCAGTCAGAAAATCGACAGCGGCGAAAATATCCAAAATTGAGAAGACATGTAATAAAGGACGTATGACCTTTATTACGGTCGCTCAGCCTCCAATTTCGGGGTTTTAGATATTTTACGCGTCGTTTGGTCCTTCGCTCCGACCTGAAAAAGGCAGGTAAAAAATAAAGTCTAAACGTAGTTTACTACTTAATATCCTTGTCCTCAAGAAATTTTTTGTAACTAAAATGTTGTACTTAAGGTTTTCAATGTCTTCATTTCACCAGGGCTCTCCCTGCCTGCGCCGGTCTCGACAACTTTCTTCAGGCATTATTTGTAACCGACTTCAAATAAAAAAACGTAGGAGGTTCTATGTTCGTTTGTATGTTTTTTTTTATTTAAGTATGATCACACATATCTTCGTCAATTGTGGACCAATAAATTCTTTATTTATTATATTCTTTATTTATTATTATTTGTTCTGATAAAATGATTTTCTCTAATTCAAATTTCATATTTGGTTCTTAATATTAAGCCATCGGAATAGTTGCTATTTAAGCCATGACATCTAGTTTATGGGGTCGCTAAACTTTTTCAATAAGAACCATCTTCAAATACGACGTTGGTAGAATAGTTTGGTTGCCATAAGGAAGAAAAAAGTCTTTAAATATACTTACTTACCATAGTTTTTGATGTGAAAACTTCTTTAGGCGCGTTGAGCACTTTTTGGGTGAACAAAAATCATGGAACTCGCGTCATCGTCACCGAACGCTTTCCATGAGCTATAGTTCATATGTACTGTGTATATATGTGTACTTTTTGGATGAACAAAAAGCGTGAAACTCGCGTCATCGTCACCGCTTCCCACTTATGATCAAGGATTAAAGTTTAAATTGGTCATTAACACTTGATTACAAACCAAAAATAATTTTAAAATAATAATCTAATAGCTCGACGATACAATTGACAAGTTACTTAGTTTTCACTTCTATGGGCAGTCCCCAACTTCCCCCGCTGTTTTTTTCTCCATTGTCACAGCTTAAGACGAGTCATTGTAGAAGTTTATAACCTGCGTTATGCTACTACATAACGCAATGACAGAAGGAAATGGATGACCCATTTATAGACTCCATTGTGTAGGAGAACTGTCAATACGAGTATTTTTATTGTTGTGTAGTCTTTGTTCTATGTGTTATTGTGAAAAGTTACATAAAATTGAATGGTTTCAGTAGCCTAGTTTAATAAAATCGCGTTGTGATACATATGGAATCGTATCAATTAACAACAGTAGGTACTTAACGTCCCTTGCCCTATGATCGGAGCTATAGGACTCGTGATACTGGCTGTCTATTTCTATATAGAGTGACTCTTAAAATTTAAACCAATATTAGTATGTTTATTCTGAACGCTCTCAATATTTCTTACTAATAACAGTAACAAAAAAAAAAATTTTTCTCCCGTACAAAAATCACCCACCCACAGTACACATTTTTATGTAAATCTTTGAGTAACAACACGATTTTCTCTTAAATAATGTTAGTATGTACTGACCACTTTACTGCACTCCATACAATGAACTAATGCAAATAGTGTTCTAAAATCGATTCCGAATGAGTTACGACTCATAAAATGTTTAGAACATACTGCTTATAAACGTAAATAAGTATCAAGACCCATTGGTTTTGTGTAAATGTTGACATAGGTAATGTGCGGGTAGGTGAAGTGCGCACTAACTGATGTTAGTATCAAGATTGTTTAGCTTTGTATCCATGTTAGTGTAATATAATCCGAGTAATAGTGTTCCACCCTGGTGATCTATAAGCTACATTTACTGTTAGCTTTGGTAATATCAGGTGGGCCGCGAAGTTTGACAGAAAAGTTGGAAGGGCTGCTTGAGATATTACGAAAGTCGATAAAGTTATTACGACGGATGATGTCGATACAGTTGAACAAGTATGAATATGAAGCTGAATGTATAGGAACACCGAAATGTATGAAATATGAGAAAGGAGTGGAGGACGATAGAAGATAAAGGAATAGAAGAGATGAATAGAAAACGTAAGAATATTTAAATAAAATAAATAATAAAAGAGCGAATGGGAAAAAGGGACAGAAGAGATGAATTAAAAAAAAACAGCTTTCCAAAAATGGTCGAGAATAGTACAGTAAGATGTAGAAAGTGAATTGCACTACCAGGAACTTAGATTGTTTTGCCTGTGACATTATTGGATATAGTATGTAATGCTATGCTTCTTTTGATAATCTCTTAAATTGATCGGAATTTAATTTGATGATACAAAAACGCATTAAAATGAATTTGTTTAGGTGCCCGGTACATGATTTGGTATCAGATAAGAGTTATGGCAATAGATCGATAGATTGGTTGATTTATTTATCAGTTTCGTAATTGAAATTGACCATACCTCGTCAGTAACTGGATGAGGGAAGCCGAAGATCGAGCTCTGTGGCTCTAAGGGCTCTCCGGCCTACGTCTGTCAGTGGACGAATATAGGCCGATAATGATCATACCCTGTTTAATAAAAGAAAATCAGATTAAATGTCCATGCTAATGTAGTGTCTTGCCGGTTTTTCATAGGGTCAATTTTTAGCAAGAACATAAGAATTGTTTAACCACAGAGTACAACTCTGTTTTTTACAGTTAAAGTTAAAGTATAATGGAATTTAAAAAAATCGTTGTTTTAAAAATTGTATTAAGTGTTCTCGGTATGAGATTTATTCGAGACTAGCTTCTGTCTGCGACTTTATCTGCGTGGACTTCAGAATTGGGTCCGACCTGGATAAAATGTTTGTGCTTATGTCTATGTGTTATTCCAGGCTATAATCTATCTCTGTGCCAAATTTTATCGAGATCCGTTCAGCCGTTCTGGCGTGAAATAGTAACAAACATCCATACATACAAACTTGCGCGTTTATAATATTTGTAGGATTTGTAGAATCCATCCAACACAATTCCAAAGTACAAGTATTTTGCTGCGTCTCTAACGTTTTGCCACCATTGTCACCTAACACAACATAAAGCTAGTATCAATTAATATTAAAACCTTCACGTATTGTGCTGTGAGGCTTATTACCCACCGAGGCGGCGAGGTGGAAGACGCGCTTTGATCTTACGGGCTGTGGCCTTACACACCCTGCACCCGAGCATCGACACCATGGGTGCAATGAACTTATTAAAAATATTATATTGCCTCTGAAAGAAAACCGGAGTCGGGTATGAACTCTTGCTAAGGAGATCAGACGGATGTCGTACAGAGATATTGAAAAGAGGTTTCAGAGGCTGTACGATTTGGCACGATTGACAATCTACATGACATATTTGAAGTCTCTAAGTTTCCTGAAAAAATATATATATATATAATTTGAAAAAAGAAAAGTTCTTTGATGAAGATATTCTTAAACAAGCTGTACCTACCTTCAGGGATATCACGTTTGATCATATCACGTTTTTATTTAATAGCTATTGTGTCGGGACAATATTTCCATTACCAACCCATCTGGCCTCCGACCTTCCGTCGTATGTTCGTAAGCCTGACGTACAAATAATGACGTTTTTTTTTTACAATTTTATGATATTTATATTTGACCAACAAAACAGGAACTTACAGTTTATATTGGCGCCCAACGTGGGACTTATATTTGGACGCTTTAATGATCTTTATCATGAATTAATATACAAATGGAGTGTTCATAGTATATTTCTACTAATTTCCAAAATATTACAAAATTTTATTAAAAAGGGAGGTCTTGTATATTTTATAAATACTTGTGTATTTCTGAACATCTCGCAATTGTGGACAATTGTTATCCAGTTGGCTCAAGTATTGTTGGGAAATGTGTGTATTATTATTAATAATAGTAATGTATGAATCATACGAGTTTAATCATACCACTTTTTTACACCAGTCTTTGGCCTTCGTCATTGAAAGATTACAGCTTATGATATCGTCGTCCTTTAGCACTTCATTTGCTGCCTCCTGAGTGTTCTTGACCTTACGCCTTGACATTGCGTAATGCCCGCTTTTAAATTATCCAACAGATTTATAGTGACAAATATATCGAAGGAATGTGGAAACGATGAATTACGAGCTTAGAGTGAATCTGAGTGAGTCAGCGTCGTCTGTAGTGGAGGGTATTTTTGATTTTGACCTCGGCTGGGCTGTGACTTGTGTTTATACTCGTATTTGTGTTAGTGTCGAAGTTATCAAAATTAGATGAAGTTTTATCGGGAGTCGTTGGATGCAGGTGGCATATAACCGGTCCCTGTGAAAGTCTTTGGGGGAGGCCTTTGTTCAGCAGTGGACTTGTATTGGCTGATATGATTATTATCGATGCCAAAGTCAAAATAATTTATTCAAGACTAGTTCTTCGCCCGCGGTTTCACCTGCGTTCCTAAGGGTTGTAGCGTGATGTTTTATAGCTTGAAACCTTTCTCATGAATCACTCATTTTCCCAACATTTCCCTTCACTGCTCTGCTCCTATTGATCGTAGCGTGATGAAAAGTATACTATAACCTTCCCAGGAGTATGAAGAACAATTGTACCAAGTTTCGTTGAAATCCGTCGAGTGGTTTTTGTTTCTATAACGAACATACAGACAGACCGACAAAAATTTTACTGATTGCATTTTTGGCGTCAGTATCGATCACTAATCACCCGCTGATAGTTATTTTGGAAATATATTTCATGTACAGAATTGACCTCTCTACAGATTTATTATAAGTATAGATAGACTACTAGGTAGTACTTTTTGACTTTCAGTTTTACATTATAGACAGCCCCCATAACGCCTGCGCTTCACTGCCTCCCAGTGTTTCTGCTTTGCTGCCCAGTGTAGTGCTTTTTAACCACGGCACTTTTGTGGCACGGCAAAAAATGTATTTACTCGTTTTAGGGCTGCGCAAAATAAGCGGAAAGAGACAATATTATTTCGAGTATCTTAAAGTAAACATCTGAGAAGGAGATTCACTTCAACGACCCATCCGATCCTAAAGTGGGTTATTATTAGACTTCATACGCGTAGTGTGTTTCAATTCATTCATGAACATTTTTTAGATCGTGTTGTAGGTATCTCTGAAACTAATATTTTGAAATGAAAATAAAAGAGGATTGTTCCGGACTCATACCGAAAATTAACCCAAATTGAAATTGCTGTCAAAAAATTATTCATTCACACCGCTTTAAAATAATGTCTTATCTCATACTACTTTTGTAAGTGTCTAATGTTCATTGTAGGTCTCTAATTAATAGGTTAACGTTTAATGTAGGTAGTTTGTGTAGACTGCACATGAACTTAAAAAACTCATTACCTACCTTTCTTTTTTTCGTAGCCGGGTAAAAAGTAAAAGGCAAATATGATTCGAAATAGGTTTATGTTTAAGTAAAAGTAGCATCAGTGAATTCACTCTATAAAAGAGTAATTTTTCAGTTGAAAAATTCAGGATTTCACTGAAAGTTAAATTAGTGAAGCGGTAGTTTGGAGCGGTATTTATTTCAGGGAAAAGGTTTCCGTAAAACATTCCTCATTACTTTGTTTCATTGGAACGAACTTATTTGTCTTGTTTGATAGGAATTTAATTAAAATTAGGCTTGAAAGCATAGTATATTATGCTCGGTGAACGGTGATAAGTTTATTAGGTAAAGTAAGTTGTCAGTTAGTATTCTATGCAAGAAGAGGTCATGGGTACGATTCAGATAGCGGCTCGCCCCCCTAGTTTAAGAGATCTAAACGTATCGACGAACTACATTTAAAAGTAAATATTCTTTAGTGAGTACAATCGCACAATTTTGTCTCATACCGTGCGTTGACCTGATTTATTATAAAAGGTTCTGTTCGCTCCCTTTGACCTTTAAATTGACATTTAGGACGGAAAATATTTAGAAGTAGGTACCTACAGGGTTTCCAATGAAATCTGGTATGTTTCAGCTTCATAAACATTGTTATTTTTGTTGTGCTCTTCAAAGGGAATTTTAGATATTTTGCCCACGGATATGTAAATTTTAAGCGTTGTTTGGAATATTTAATAGAGAATTTTTGGAATATCTATTTTGGTTAAATTTATTCTTTGGATAAAACCTCTGTTTTCATAAATCATCTTAATTTATTCCTAAAAAAGCCCGAGGTCTGTTTTTATAAAATCTGACGTTATAACAGCATTATCTAGTATACCTACATTTCTATCTGTCTCTTACATTTTTATGACAATAATCTGGGAGAAAATGTTTTTTTAGGTTTTAAATTTGGTGAACTTTTACAAATAAAATAACTTTTATTTGTAATATAAGTATAAGTAAACGAAAATAACTCAAACACCCTTCTAATTGCGCGAGACACGCCGAGATTTCACACAATAGGCCGAAATTTCTTATCTTATTCCGCATAAATGAATTGGAATTATTATATAGAGATAATTAATTAAAAACGGTTATGTTTTTAAGAATCTTCAAATATGACCACATGTAAACTAGTTATGTACTTTTAGATCCATTCACATAAGCATCACATAATTTATGTCTACACTGTTCAAAGAAATAAAAATAAAATCAAATGATGACTACTTAAACTAATAAGTGTAAAAGTGAGTGCTAGACAAGATGGCGGTACGGTATATGTCGCGACACTCATGCCAATGAGTTCGCCGGACGACGGGTGCGGCGTGCGCCGGCGCCGCAGCATCAAGCGACTCCTGCGCAGCCTCACCGCCGATAAACTGCAGACAGGTAAACTACAAGCACACCATCATCTTCCTGCTCTTGTCCCGATTCACTTGAAGTTTACTGGTTTCTGATACTTACGCGAATATTAAACATTGAAATAAATGTACTTTTTACGGATTTTATCGCATTGTATTGTTATTATTTAATTCCCGACGTTTCGGATCCTTTCCATCCATAGTCACAGGTAGACTAAGTGTTGTTGTGTTGTGTAAACATTTTTGTTATTTATTGGCGATCCGATTCATGCAGAACGAGGTCACTGTATCCTTCGTTCTTGCTGTTTTGGGCTTAGATTTTGATTTAATGGAACCTATAATGGGGTTACACGCAGGTGGTAAGCCCCAGCCATCTTCTCTATTGAAATTTGGGTGTTTTTTAATTTCAATAGCCTTGCGAATAATCCTGGTAAAGAATCGGTTTTCTTTTGGGAGGACTTGTGGTTTATCAAATCTGATTTAGTGCTGGGCCTTGTCAAGTGTATGTTCACAAACTGCTGACTTCTTGGAACGGCGGTGTTTGACATCGGCAATGTGTTCTTTTACATCAGATTTGATAAAACTCAGTAACGGTTCATCAGTGCACTAAAATTAATTCTGCGAACAATTTTGATACTGGAAAAACATTTACTCCCACGTTTTTCAAAAATTTCACACATCTACCATCACGCCTGTATATCCTAATATTTAGGTAAACCTATTCCCATAAACGGGATATAAATCTAAACCACGAGCAGCTACCGAGAATTTCCTAATGGAAAGTCCCAACCATACTTATCCCGACCTTGGCATTGCCCCCAGAACCTAACACAGCAGCTCCAGTAGCCACCATAAGGCATCTCTAAAACAATAAGGTACGGTGTGTATTCCTAAAATAACAACTATTGTTATTTTGGGTCTTGAAATCTGTGAGGCGTAATACGTGAACATTAAGCCCTTATTATGAACAACACACGCGTTGTGTAAAACTACGTACGCAACCTAGTTGTTTACGCATACGATCTTGTAAAATTCCGTCCATCACCGCCCGACAAGACGCATGTGTTTTTGTTTTCTATTGCTAAATATCCCGTTTAGATAAAAAACATGAGTACTCGTATAGTCAGTCCCCTATATGTATAGGATGCGGATTTAGTCACATGTTGGTACTCGTCAAAGGGTTCTACCCGAAAATGCCTCCGACTGCATGAAGTTGGTCACCTCGTTTCATATAAAAAAGTAAATGGAGCACATTTAGGCATGAAAGTCGCCTTTTTCCGTATCAGTTATGGGATGTATAGGGAAAGTTGATCACAGTTAAAGCACAACTAGTCCAAACTAATATCATAAATGCTAATTTACTCTATCCGTCTGTTTGTTAACATTTCACGCCTAAATCAAAGAACCATTTTTTATGAATTTTTTGCCTATACATAGATTAAACTTTGGAGATGGACATAGGCTAGCTTTTGTCTACAAAAGATCTATGAAATGCTAATGAAACCGCGGGCAACAGCTAGAGAGATATACATGGAATGCAACCCAGTACCATAAAATCTGTGTGTTAATTCCACCTGTCTGATCCAAAACACTTGTAATGCCGACACTAGAACTAAATATAGTACACACGTGCTGTGTTGCATCGTACAGGCTTAGCACGTGGTAATATTGTGTTTAGATATCATTTGTAGGTACATGATATTATTACGTTTCGAAGTAAATTGAATTTGTTGACTTGAAATTGACTGCCTCATTAGTCAAGTGGTCCCAAGCGCGACTGCAACGCTAGAGGTCCTGGGTTCGATCCCCAGGTCGAGCAAAGTGTTATTGGGTTTTTCTATGAAATTCTCAGTAGCAGCTCGGAGTCTGGATTTGTGCCCGGTTAATGGCAATAGGCTCGCCCCCTATTACATGGGACCTAAACATACCGGCGAACTGTGGGTGTACATTAGTACGCCTCTGCCTAACCCTTCGGGGAATACAGGCGTGATGGTATGTTTATGTATGTAAATTGAATCTAAATTTTACTAGTTAAAGTGTTTGGTAAATTGTGGAAGATGAGGGTAAGTTTGTTACGGGAAGTACTAGTGTTAAGACATTGTCTTTGTAAAGCTCCCAGTCAAACAATGTCAAAGGAACAAGGGAAACATTCAGATTGTGATCTTGCTGGAGAAGTGTTCTCCAATAAAACATTTGATCCGATAGTACACCGTTTATTACACGTTTTCACGATGTTTGTATATATAACACAATTGAATATTATTGTAATTTCTGTGAACTTTAAAATTTGGGTCCATTTCAGTAACATAATTAATTATTATATGAATTTGTCGCTAATTCTGTGATAATGCTCCCACCGCCCGTAACCACGTTTTGAAAAGTGATTGAAACCATTTTTTCATCCATCAAAAGATAGTAAAATTTGTGCTCAAACAAATCTCTGCCTATAAACTCCTAGGCTTCAATTTACCCTCGCAGTCTGTGACTGATCCAGCAAGACCTCGCAGATACCGACACGTGCTTGTGTTCCAATTACATCGGGGTCCACGTTTTAATTAAGTGTATTGATGCCGTCTGGACACCCTCCGTGTTGTCAGAGATATTACCATTTACCCTCGCTTGATTGTCACGTGTTATTTTACTGTTTTATAGCAACGATACCTAGATATACTGTTGCTTATTGATATTGATCGTTTTATAATACATTTAATACCAGCATCAAAGGAACTGTCAATTATGTAAGCCTATGTCTGCATCAGTAGTTCTATCAGTTAAGTGCTATTTATTTCTGCAAAAAGACCTGTTACAGACACTTTTAACGAGTCATTTACATTTTAAACTAGATGGCGCTGGCATTTCCAATTCAAATTGACGACCTCTGAAAAGAAACACTGAAACAAGCTCAGACAATCATGAATGTCACAATGCAGGGCAATATCTGCAAGGGCCATTTGAAGAAAGAGCGAGCCATAATCGCTTTTTATACACCAGTCCGGTGCTGACGGAACGCATGCATCAGTCATTGTGTATCTCGACTTATGATAATCAAGGGAGCTCAAAAACTCATCGCATCGAATATTTGCACAGTAAAACGATCGGCGTTACAGACATTTTCTTTTGTATCGAAAATATCTAGGTAATCTCACTACTTCTATATTTTCTATGAAACTGTTTTCGTAGTAAGGGAATACAACGACACACAATACCTGCACGGTTCAACCGTTCTTGGTATTGTGTCTATGTCTGATGAAGGAAGGGATGAATACGTTGTAGATATAGCAGTATATTAGGTAAGTATTTACTTGTGTATAGGACAGAATAATCCAAAATAATTTACGTATCTTTTGTTGATGGTTCAATAAACAAAAATTAATTTGTCATAACAATTACATAATGTATTTTACCCTTAGAAATTGATGTATTGTTATTAATATTGCTTTTTTTTCGTTTCAGGTAAGTCTATGTTTCTTCGTGTAAGATGAGTTGACATACCACAATATATATATTCTTAGGTAAGTACAAATTATTTATTTAGACATATTTTTATAGGAATTCAAGCAGATTTTTAAAAACTAAGATAATGTTTGACCTAGCTAACCGAAAAGTTTCGTACAGCGCCATCTAGTATACAACAGCTGTAGCTTTGTCTTCAATCGTCAAACGGCTGCTCGACAACAAAGTTTCCCTACTCGCCACTAGATGGCGATACTAGTGACTAAGTTTTTACTATATACATATTAAAATCCTCATCATTTCTATACTTTTTATCATTAGTTAAAATATTAATTATCTTTGTGTTGTGTTTTATTACAATAATCGTATGCAACATACATAGTTAAACAACAAATTGAATGTTGTGACAAGGTTGGGATCATTTTAATTCTGGGAATGTGCTGACCACAGTGACGTCAATTCATTCAAGACCGGGGAACTCGCTCGTGATTGATTTTAACTAGTAATCATTAGTAATTATTTTATTATTCATATCATAAATGTTGATCAGTATATCTTTTAGTGTGGATTGGCCTTTGTGGGTGGTCATCTGCCGCCTTGATATATGTATTTTAATTAAAAAGTATTAAACGGAACACGTGGTGTTTTGCCCAGGCCACAAGCCGGATAATCTATAGAAATGTTTTGGTAGCGATGTTTACTTCAAGTATATAAGCAAGTAGGTAACATAACATATTATCGTGCTTCTTTTCCTCGAATGGCTAGGCAGAGGTTTAGGTACTGCTGTTACAAATCTACGTTACAGGGCGCGGGCCTTTCAATTAACCGGACACAAATCCGTTCTCATTTCATAGAAAAACTCAATAAGACATTGCTCGACCTGGGAACGGAACCCAGGACCCCTAGCATAACAGCCGCGCTTGGGACCACTACACTAATGAGGCAGTAATTAATGACACTACTTTCACTCTTACAAGAGTTTCGGATTTGTGTCCGGTTAATGGCAATAGCCTCGCCCTTATTATAGGATCTAAACATACCGGCGAACTGTGTTCTGCCTAACCCCTCGGGGAATACAGGCGTGATGGTATATTATGTTATTATTTACCTACCTATTCTGTGGTCAGGGTCTTCATAGTAATTTGGGGCCTAAATGAGAATAGGAACCCAAATATGAATAATAATTATAATTGGTTAAAACTTAAACAAACGGTTGTTTTGAACATTTTATTAGTGGTTATTTCAGGAATTCATTCTAGTTCCGCTGTGTGAGCTTGAAATGTTTGGTTTTCAGCTAATTGTAAATTCATAGAACAGTTTCTGTGATAGGTCATTGGCATAGTTTGAGCCATTGTTGTAATTAAATTACCTATATGTATAAAAGCACAATACCTTTCAGTCACTGATTAATCACGAAATCTCAGAAACTATATTTTGGTCTAGTTTTTAAATTTGGCAGGTGCCCTTTGAAGGGGTCCTGCGGACACTGGACCACAGCCTGTCCCTGTCGTGGTCATCATCAGCCTATATTCGTCAACTGCTGGACGTTAGCCTCTCCTAGTAAACGTCACAGAGCCCGATCTTCGGCTTTTCTCATCCAGTTACTGCCATCTGCCTTCCGCAAGTCGTCACTCCACCTGGCCGGCGGGTGGCCTACACTAGTTTTGCCTAGACGTGGTCTCCACTCGAGAACTCATTTGCTCCAGCGTTTATCGGTTCTCCGACGTGACCGGCCCGTTGCCACTTCAGCTTGCTAATCCTTTGAGCTATGTCGGTAACTTGCGTTCTCTGACGGATAATCGTTTCGGATTTCATCCCTCGGAAAGACTCCGAGCTCTCGCGGTCGTGGTGATTATGACGAAATCCATGACTGTGACTTTAGGGCAAGAAAAGGGCAGTACGGTTTTTAGTCGGTACAAGTCTGACATCAAGCTTTTCCGTACACTAAGAAAGGCTTTTTTTATTTCTACGCGGGAAAAACTAAGTAATCGTGGGTAACTCCACGGGACACAGCAAGTGAAAAATCGTTTATTTCGCCAACATCAAAACACATGTACCTAACAAAGACAAAGAACGACCAAAAGGATCACACTAATAATCTACGAGCTAATCTGCAAAACCTACAATGCATTAGTAATGCTTGTGTCTCACGGCTGGGCCAAATGGATGTCTAGATCAGCAATATGTCAAGTAAAGTTAAATGCTTGACGCTGGTTTTCATCTGGAGCCGTTGTGTCCGACGGATGTCAATCAGCGAAGTTGTGTGTAATTAATGAATGAATGTGTAATTAAATGCATAGTGTGCCTGTGTCTAACTGTGTATGTGCGCGTATATTACTACATTGTGATATTTTGTGTACTTATCTATAAAATACAGAAAGATTTATTATGCCCAGTAACTACTTGGTAACCTACACCTATACACAACAATGAAATCATCAAAGTCCGCATAAACTGATGGTTTTATCGCTAATCGACATCTGTCCAAGTTTGCCTGTTACAAAATAAACACAACTTACCTCGTAAAGCAAAGTCTTGAAGGTCGATAACTGCAAGTGAACGTTACGTCCAAATGTATTATCACCGGCAACAGCTGTCCCGTCTCGTACAAGCCTGATTATATCTAGGTACGTACTTATTTACCTTATAACGCGAACAAAACAAGGGTGAATCCATTTAGTGCAGGTGATTTGTGGAAACATACGCCGGTGTAAGTGAGGCGGGCTCGCTCAGCATGCTTTTTTTAAAGCTTACTAGCAATGTGGGTTGTGCATTACTAGTATTCTTGTGAACCCATCGTGCTAAGCTGAATTGCTTGTGTTACAAAAAGTCAAAATGTTTTATTTCAATTTGACCATTTAAATTGACCCTTTAGAAAAGTCAAAACTAGTTGCTCGGTTCCAAAAAGAGGGTCATATGGAGAAGAGCCGGCAAGAAACCCCATAGATACTTTTCTTTAAAGAAAAAAAACGTGGTCACAAAATTAAGCTCTACTACTTTGTTTTAAATAGTTGCTGAGAATAATGCAGTCAGCTGTGTAAGATTTATTCATTATATTAAAAAATAACCATTGCCATAGCAAGTAAGTTATGAGTGGGTTCACGTCGGTAGTGCATTCGTGGGTTTCGAACCGGCAACCACATGATCGCAAGTCCGACGCCCTAGCCATTAGGCTACCGTCGCTTCTTAATTTTTTACACTTTGACAATAATAATATCATTTGTCATTGTTAAAAAGTGATATAATTTACGATTTTGAATGTAACGATGGAGCTATAATAGTTTTTGACTTCTTAACAAATTGGAGATTAAATTAATTATTTTATTAGGAACTAGCGACTCGTGCGCAGCTTCGCCTGTTCTCTTGATATTTGTTATTTGTTTGTAAAGATTCAGATTTAGATTGAATATCAAATCGATATTAATATAAATTACTGGTTAAATACGAATCGAGTTTTGAATCACTATAAAAATAATATAACACTATAAAAATAATAAAAATAATATAAATATGCAAAAAACGCGACATCTACGCGCAAATTTCTCTCTCGTAAGTATTATATTATACCAACAAACTCGTGCGCAGCTCGACCATATGTTGTTCTGACGTCACGCTCGCACCTTGCATACAACGTTATTTATGCGGCGGGGGTCGCCGCGGGAATATACCGACCTTTATGTTAGACACGATTAATTACTAGGGAGCTGATTTTTTCTACTATAAAGTAATACTTGTTTATCTACTATCAAAATGGTTTAGATCTTTCTTGATGATGTTAGATTTTGAGACGGTTTTTTGCTTATATGGAAGACTTTTTCACCTCTAGTACAATCTGTGCTAGTATAGCATAGGTATAGATTAGCATATTTCAACAGTGTGGCACAAGTCAAAATAAGGACTTTGAGATTCTCATTTTAATTTACGCAACTGTATGCATTAAATAACCTACTTACGGATTCAAAATATTTTGACTTATGCCACTATTGAATTTAGTTAGCGACATGTTTTACTATGACAGAATTTAGTAAAATTAGAAATAGCATTGGAAAATTGACGAGTTTCCTTATATTTTTGACCTTACAATTAAAACAATGTAAAATTATATTCTTGTTACCAAGGCTTCGAACCAACAAACAGTATTTGCTTATGAACGAGGCAAACAGGTGTTATGCTAAGTGCGAGATTCGGCCGGCAGATGGGGTTGGACAGGTGTACAGATTACTATATGTAGGTATACAGATTCGCAACTACCCATATCGATTGACACACCCAATCAGACACAGTTCTTATCATTTATGATAATTGATCTGCATTTAGTAACAATTTAAAAAAAAATTAACAAGGTCATAGAGATGGTATTGTGAATATTTCTTTATTCCAAAAATTCTCAAAATTGGTTTAGCAGTTTAGGTTTGACAACGGGCAGATAGATCGAGTTACTTTCGCATTTATAGTAGTAGAAATTCGCTGCACCATTGCCATATATGAAAACTCTCACATTGCTTATAAATAATAAATGATCTTTTAGACACTTTTACAAGTCAATATTTTTATATATTTTTTCTCTTTTGATCTCCTATTACCCTGAGATTTGCATGTGTGTGTGTGCCAAACGACGGATGTGAGACTTCGAGCTTGTGTGCGATCTGACAGGTGCGCATGCACAGATATCGTCAACGTTGTTTTTTTTTGTTTTTTGGAGCGCGTTGTTCCGAGGTTCTTGTTAATGCTATTTTTGGGTTTTGGGCTGCGCAATATTTAAATTTGGGATCGTATCAGCTGGAAGACGACCACTGTTGGGAGTATGGCTTTATAAATTTGAATTAGGAACGATTCTGACTGCTTTGTAACAAATAGCATGATGCTTGTAGGTGGTTGATTGTTACTGTTATCATGAATGCGTTCGACCGTTGGTTTTTATTTTTCACTAGGGGTCAAGGACTGTATCATGAGCCATTTCAAAACATAGAATACCAACAGTATACCTATCCTGACTAAAAACAAAAATATCTGTGGACGTAATAGGTAATCTTACAGTACCTTTCTGAAACTTTTAAGACAGAACACGTTTGAAATCCTTTAAAAGCAGAATATTCGGGTTCTAGCTCCTACATAGGTATCTACACCATACGACCAGTACAATTTCTTGATTCGTGAGGGTGGTTCGTGGACAGGCAGATCATTAGATCCGTCCAGCAAAAACCTTATTTTAATTCCAATTTTTCTTTTTAGACTCTACAATACCATTCCATACTAATACCTACATCTCTTGTATTCTTCTGAAACGGTAATGTTTTATCAAAAACAGAAAAAGTTTCCATGCAGCCTGACATTTTTCTAGAATTTCAGTTATAGACTGTAAGGCGACCAACACGTACAAGGTACCTAATTGGCAAAATCTAGATCGATATTATAAATTAGTTCTCAAGCCATTATCATTGTCCATGCAATTAGCTCGGAATGATCAGCCGCCGCTGATTGACACATGATTAATTACATTTCTGGGTTGGCAACGTCAAATAAATACTTGGATTAATTTGTGCGTTTATGTTGGTCAGCCTGTGCCAGAAATTCTAGACGCGATGGCTCCAGAGATAATGGATTCGCATTATAACTTTTAGATTTTGCTTTAAAAATGTCGATATGATACAATGTACATTATCGGTACCTGTCCTAAATACCAGCGATTAGGGTTTACGTGCTGAAACTGTGCTTTAGGTAATGATATCTCAGGTTTTAGTAAAAAGCGTTAGGGTTGCTTCTTATTGGTTTTCTATTTGAGAAGAAACCTTGGCATGAGACAATTACTTGCAATAGATATAAAAAAATCGACCTTCCAGTACAATCATTCGAAATTGTACTCAAACAACACACACCCTTGACCACGAAACATGAATGAACAACAAAATTGTTATAATTTATCATTTCGTTCTAACGCTGCGCAGGAGTTCAAACTTGGACGCGCGCCAGGCAACGTGTTTGTGTTACACCATATTTCTTTTGTGTGAAAAACGAGTGACGTATTGGAATTATGATTATAATAATATTTTATAATATATACTAATAGTTGTAATGCGGAAGTAAGATGCTCTTTATTACCTCTTCACGATCAAACAACTAAAAAATACTAATTATTCAAAAACATCGCTCACTTGGTGTCAGTATTTTTTTTAAATCGCTGTTATACAAAAGCGTTGGTGCTTATTGTGAAGTCGAGTAAACTGTTATTGGGATTCCTGTATCATTGAAGGTTTAGGCTGAGGTCTACGTCAGCATGCCTATGGGCCCAAAACTACCGGAAGGGGAGCCTATTGCCATTTAACGGACACCAATACAAACTTCAACCATGCGAATTTAATTTCTAAATCTAATAACGGTGCTCGAAATGAGTATATAAATAATGGTTCAGGATCTCATGCTTCGACGAGATCTTATCTTCTTCGATTTATCCGTGGGAGAGCCATGCTTCGGCACGAATGGGCCGGCTCGACCGGAGTGATACCACGGCCTCACAGAAAACCGACGTTAAACAACGCTTACGTTGTGTTTCGCCGAGTGAGTGAGGTTACCGGAGGCTCAATTCCCTTTTAAAAGGTCGGCAACGCGCTCGTGACTCCTCTGGTGTTGCGGGTGTCCATGGGCGGCGGTAATCGCTTACATTCAGGCGATCCGTCTGCTCATTTGCCCTCCTATCACATAAAAAAAAAGATTTAGATATGAGGCAAGCCCCTCTCTCTTTGAAGTGGTCCAGCTAAATGCTGGACTACAGCTTATAGCACGACCATGACAGGAATACCGACATACCCTGCTGTCTTCCCGCTATAAAATTCCCTAAAGCAGCATTTTCCAAACCATGGAGGGTCGCGAGTGGATATAGGATGGGCTTTGAAGAATACATTTAATTCAATATGGTTTTGTCCCTTTTTCTTCATGACAGCAATAGATGAGTCCTGAATTTCGATTTGTTTTTTGGAATTCGCGGTCCAGTTTAGCTTGGGATTCACTAACGGCATATTCTCCATTATTCCTAAATTCCATTGCGTTCTACTTACATTTATCAGATCTTGGTCAGGTCTGATCTTCTACTGTTATGATAACCCACTGTCGGTTCGGCGAGTCGTAAAATAAAATGGCGATCACAACCAACGCGTTGTGCCTAGCTAAATATAAACCGACCGTGTTTTTGCGCTGTTCAGTAATTAACTGATGTAGGTTTACTAGCTGATCGGAATATTTTAAAGTAGTAACATTAACTAGCATTCTTTTTTGTCCTTTGTCGTTTTCCTTCTCCTATCTGCAGTCATGATCATCAGTAAACGCGTCCCTACTGTTCTTCTTATATAAAATCCGAAATTCTGATAAATTATTTAGATATTTTAAAGTGGGTATGTATGCTGTGTCTATGTTTACAATTATACAGACACGTCCTTATTTATAGAAATTAAGAATGTCTAATAAAGCTCCTATAGATAAAATATGTTTAGTTTTCTTTTTCCTGTCACAAAATGTGTTAAACCAAGAAAAAGACCATATTAGCGATAGGAGGCTTTATATTTTTATCAATAAACCCATATTTCTCAGTAGCAGCTCAAAGTTTAGGATTTGTGCCCAGTTAACGGCAATACATATGACCTAAACATACCGGCAAACTGTAGGTGTACATTAGTACGCCTCTGCCTAACCCTTCGGGGAAGACAGGCGTGATTATAAATATTACATGTTCAGCTCATAACGCGAAATACGTTTCCTACAAATCTATAAGCTCAACCAATCACCTGATAGTTATTTACTTCATTCATTCCACGTAAAATAGAAACAGCTGATTACGTTATTTTTTTGTAAGAAATAAAATAAGAAACCGCAAACTATTCACGAGGTGTGACGTCAGTGAAACACGACGTTCACACGATTCTTGTACATTTAGCCGAGGATGTAAACAAGAAATGTAGTTTTGAGTCAAAACCATACTTATACACCCTTCAGGGATTCTGGTGTGATGGTTTGTTATGAAGACAGATGTTATAGCAATATATTAGAACCTGTTTTTTTATTCGTGATAGGCTTACGCTTGATCGCCAGTTCGCCTGATGTTAAGCGACACTGCAATTTACAATGGAGCGCGCTTGCCTAGAAAAAAACTGATACACTCGTGATTTAAAGACACCCAGAACCATGATCCCGTGTTTACTTTATAGAGAATTTTTATCGTCATCACTCACTGACACACAATAATCACCTCTATTGCGATTCAATAGGCATCCAGAGCACGAACTGGTAAGCTTGCCATGGCATCGTTTCTAGCGTATGCACCGGTGAACGCCCGACGCATAACTAGTCATCAAAAAAGTTCTGGATAATCGATTTTTTTGACAGAATATTTCTTCGCAAAAAGAAACTGTTTTCCGTCATCGCTTCCACTTCGATTCCATCCTGTTTTTATTATTTGTCTGAATGAAAACAATTCCGTAGGTTAACACTGAAGACATACTGACAGACAGCTCTGTAAATATGTAGCAGTGCTCCACGTGGGGGGTGGACGTGAACCAGATATATTGTGATGACATGCTGCTGTGAATGATCGCGCGAATGTGTTGTGGACGGGAGATGAGTCATCGTGCGTGGACCAATGACTTAGAATGGTCGAAACAAGTTCTTATTACAAGCTTTTATTTAATTTCACGTGTCCCCGGTGTCGGTCTGTAGGTGTGTGTTACATTAGACAAAGAGAGAATGTAACGCGGGTAATACAATGAGTTTGACAAAAAAGAAGTAAGTAAAGAAAGGTCTGATTGGATATTCTGTGCCGTTACAGTCACTCACACCTTAGACTTAAGCTGCGTTTGCCGCGGCTATTCTGTGGATGGGTGACCATTCCTAACACACTGAGACCCCGTCGTACCTTAACCGCGTAAAGGTCGGTCCCGGTTTTCGGACAATCATTAGCCAGAAACCCAAAATGCCTGACAACCAGTTTATCCTTCGAATAGGTATCGGTATTATCTGTCTATCCATCATCACGTATTGTATTTCTAGTTGGGGTGGTGCAACCAAAACCGCCCTAAAACCTCTGGAAATTGCACATAGAGCTATATTAAAAGTATCTACTTTTCGCCCTATTCTGTATCCTACTGATCAGCTGTACAGTGACTGTAGAGTTCTTAATATTCGTCAACACTTTATCTTACAAACAGTTATTTTGCAACACCGCACAAAACCGTACAAAGACATCACCAAGCGTCGAAAAGACAAGGTTTACGCATTGCCACAAGTAGGTACATCATTTGCTAAACGCTTCTTTTACTTTCTAGGGCCGTACCTCTACAACACAATAAGCGAACAGTGTCAAATTTATGGTTTATCCTGTTACAACTGCAAGAAAAGTGTCCGCCAATACCTCCAAAATAAGTCTTACGACGAAACTGAAAAACTATTCGCGTAGTAAAGTGATGAACAAGCATATTACTAAGATACCAATACACCAAAAAACACATACACACACACACATACACACCATGACACCCTCACACATACACACCATGACACCCACACACACACACACCATGACACCAAATGTATACCAAACATCAAATTCTTAATTTAAGACTTTCTCATTAATGTAACTATATTAACAAAATTGTAGCAATAATAGCACAAGCACTATAATTTGCATTGTATTATTTTTGGATAGGGGATCGAACCTGCTTCTCCTTAACACAGGTTAACCCATAACCTAGCTAGGAGATCAGTGCTTCACCCACGTGATTGTAGATAGTACTTCATATTTTGTGAAATTATATATTTACCATGTACTACAATTGTTTTTAAGTCAATAAATTATATTATTATTATTATATTATTATTATTATTATCCAAAAATAGGGTTGCAGAGTTCTGATGGCAGTCGCTTCGTGTAAATTAAGTTACCTACCTATTTATATTTAGTCGAATCTGGTTAGACCTAACATGGTGGGGAAAAGGCTCAGAGTATGATGAACCCATATTAATATATACCTAAACGTATATAGCTACCCACACTATACAAGTTATATATTATATATTAGTTATAGTTATATTAAGGTAAATTTATTAATATTATACAATTCCAAATTATACTGGGGAAATCACTTGTTTTTTTTTTTATTTGTGATAGGCTTACGCTTGACCGCCAGTTCGCCTGATGTTTATGACTGCGATCTACGATAAAGCGCGCTTGCATAGATGAAACCGATTCACTCCTGATTTTTAGACACCCAAATTATATCTATCGGGGAAGACCCACTCGGGATATAATTTTGGGATAATAATCGTAACTGCTTTATTTTTTGACTTACCAACATCATTCTCAGCCTGTATTCGTCCAATGCTAGACGTAAGCCTCCTAGTGCACGCCACAGAGCCTGATCTTCGGCTCTCCTCGTCCAGTCACTGCCAGCTGCCTTCCGCAAGTCGTCACTGCACCTGGCTCGCGTAACAAGTTCCTTTTTGTCTTGATGCTGACAAATAAATAAAAATATTAAGCTCTTGACCTTACCGTGACTAACGAAACCTGTTTAACTTTAAGCTAATCTTATTGCAGTAATTTTGGCTAGTAAACTATCTAGAAATTAGGGTAAATTTTAGTAAAATGTGTAGTAATTTGAATATTATAGATTTGATGATTCAATTGGTGGATAAAAATGTAATCCGAGGAAGTCTAATGTGGGGAAATGAAATTTTAAATTATACCTAATAAGATGTCAAACAAGCATAATAACGTCAGAAACTCCTGTAGTATCACTAGAGTGTTGTCATTTTGAGATCTCAATTGTTAAGTTTCATATGCCTAGTACAGTACACCGAAATAACGACGCGCATCTGAAGTCCATCCGCAAGTGCTTTTGCCGTGGTCAATTTTAATATAAAAACTCGATTTAAAGAAAGTTGGGGTCGCATTTGTTTTTATACCACAAGCATACGGCCCGCCTGATGGTAAGCGGTTACCGCAGCCTATGGACGCTTGCAACACCGCGCGTTGCTGACCCTCTAAATAAAGGAGGAATAGCTGGGCTGGAAGCATAGGGGACAAACGCGTGATGCTTATCCTAGCTGCCAACACAACGCTCCTTCTCGGAGCTCTGGCGACCTTGCTCACAACATAGCACGGAGCTGTTATTTGGCTACGATTTTCTGTAAGGTGGAGATACTTCCCTAGTCGGGCAGCTCCAATCATGACCTCTCTCAAACGAAAAGTTGTTTCGCATTTTGCCACTTGAAGTGCAAACGAAACCTTTTAAATATATTGTAGTCGGGATGACTGTCAACCATATGATTCTGAGAATCATACATTCAGAGCTCATTGTTTCAAGAACAAATGTATTGCCAGATATCCATACTAATTTTGTAATACATACAAAGTCAAAGTTATTCATTGCTTCATGTGTTAATATACATAGGTCTATAGATAGGTTACCTACTTAAAGTTAATTACGTACTACATTAACATTTATTATTATTATTAATGTATTAGGTAATGTAACAAACTTTAAGTATGTTGCCTGTCCATTCCACTTCTTCTACATACATATACTCTCGCTTTACACGCTTACTTTTAGGGGTAAACAGTAACTACAGAAGAACACAAGTATAATTCTTAAATACGTAGGTATTTAGTTCTTTCGCTTCGTCTACATTTGTACAAATTGCGACTATCTACTACGGACCTCACCTTATTCTTCCTTTGATGAATTGACCTCACCGATAAGGTCGGTGATGATAATGATGATGACCTTTCATCCATTCTCTCAGCTAATATTATAAATCTGAAAGTAACATTTGTCTGTTTGGTTGTTACCCTTTCACGCCTAAACCTCAATTTTGACGAATTTTGGTGTAAAGATCAATAGAGGCCCTTAGATAAATAATAACGTATGCTACCTTTTGTAGTGGTGTCGGCAGGACATGTCGTGTTTTGTTAGAACTGAGTGAGCGTGTGCTGTGGGTTTTTTCTCGCGTTAGTTTGGGACTGAGTGATTCATACAGGTAAAACAATCTTTAATCTTGTTTTTATGCCTAAAAAGTAGTAGATATTTAAGTCGTTTTTGGTTATTCCAAACCTGGTAATAAATAAATTAGACTGGTCTAATTGAAAATGAAAAATTTGGCTTTCCCTTTGGGTAAATCGTTGCTCTCTGGCTGTTACAATACCAATCTATATCCATCGTTTCGATATTCAGTCAGGAGCTCCATAATTTAACATACATATTTTCACGCTTATCTCCTATTAGGGTAGGCTGAGCACTATAGATTTCCACTTGCTACGTTCATGGCACACTTTTCGCTTCATCTATGTGCATTACCTTCCTCGTACATGATTGCGAAGAGACACGCCCGAGTTAAATGATGACAGGTGTAACCTATTACATAGGTACTTGAGTAATCCCGTCACTTGGAACTCCCACCAACTCACGCTGATAAACCCAGTTTACAAATGGCACACAAAGCCATAATAGTTGGAACAACAAAACAATGCAGTGTTCCCGAACACTTGCACTAACGTTGTATGCTAAATATGCGACCTAGAAGCACCCACGTTTGTATCAACTTTATCTACAGAACTGACTGTTGAATGATATATAGAATACAACACTAGTTGTCTCTGACGTCACCATAAAGACTTCAATTCAAAATGTGAAGGCTTTCGACCTGACGGGTGGGACTCGCGGTGGCTTAGTTGCTCATAGCGTCTGGTGTATTGAACCAGAAGATGCAAGTTTGAATCCTGCCCGCAGTCGATTTTTTCCTTCACTAAAATAACTATTATACACCATTCAACATCTCCCTATATCTGAATCAAAGTGCCAACTTACTGACTTTTTTTTATTATGGAATAAGAGGGCAAACGTGCAGACGGATCGCCTGATCGAGCACTCCGGTCGAGCCGTCCTATTCGTGCCGAAGCATGGCTCTCCCACGAAAACAAACTGACTGCGATTGCGAACTGACTACTGACGGAACTGACAAAACTTTAGCATTTCTAGCTTCTGACTGCGATTTTGTAATTGTGGACTTCAGAATTGGGTCCGACTTGGAGAAAAGGTAGCCTATGTGTTATTCCACTATAATCTATCTCTGTGCCAAATTGTATCCAGATCCGTTCAGCCGTTTTGGCGTAGAAGAGTAACACACATCTATACAAACTTTCGCGTTTATAATATTAGTAAGGATAGCTTATATTGAATCTCAATAGCTTTGCTACTAAAATTTTGTTAAAATATTTGTGTTTTCTAAAAGGCTGTTATAAAATGCAGGATTCTTTATTTTATCTGGGCTTGAAATATGTTTCGCTAGATGAGCACTGCGCTTGTGTAACGGTCTTCATTTAGAAGATAAGATGGCGTTTCATCAGCCTGTTCACAACGTCGCGCAACCTTAGAGTTGCTTGTTTAGGCAACAGTGTCCTATCTAGGCTCTCGTCACAATCCATGTATTGTTCTTTAAATATTTCGAATGATTAAGACACCCTGTGCAACAGTGCAGATCACTAGATCTGAGAGGTTAAGCTATAGTTTCCCAACCCACGATTATGTGACTATTCATATGTCATCGAGTCCTTGTCATGATAAGCCGTCAGTTGGGACATGTCAACACGAAGCTGCTGTGGCACATTCTTTAGAAGGTCATTGCAGATATTGCCCTACATAGCTACACTCATTATAATATAATTTTTAAAAGAGGTCATGATCTTCTACGTTTTGAAAAAAAAAAAATTTAATCTCAGGAAGGATTCAGATAGCAAGACCATATATACCATGATACTAAGTGCAGTAGTCTCGGTAGCTTAGTTGGTTAAAACGCGTACTAACGTGAAGCCAGCAGGTTCGAATCGTGCTTAAAATAATTAAAAATGTTTAGTATCTTTGCCTTAATGTCAAATACAATAAATATATTATAGATGATTTTTAAGAATAACAAACTGAAAGAGCCGTAGGGCTTTAAGCAATTATTAATTTAGAGTATTTTGCAGTAGATTAATCTAGGATGATCATTAAAAATAGGAGGTAGAAAATAATAACGAAAGTCAGAAGGGTTCAGTGGAAGATGGTGATAGAAAAAATTAAATACCAGGGCCTGTCAACAAGCTGTTATCAACCGCTCAGATCGACGAGCGAATTGAAACAAAATGCATTGAAATGACACACTTCCGACAAATCGGGAGCTTATCACATCTAACATACCATCATGCCTGTATTTCCCGATGGGTTAGGCAGAGGCGTACTCATGTACACCCACAGCCTATTGCCATTAACCAAAACAAATCCCAAACTTCGAGCTGCTACTGAGAATTTCATAGAAAAACCAAACCCTCAGCACATGTTCCGATTTCATTTGTTTTAATTCAGGTTAACGGAAGCAGTCTCAATTACAACCTTAATGAATTCATAAGCATAAAATAATAAGTTCTTTCGTTAAAATTAAAACGTGACAAAAAATACAAAGCTAGCATTATATAAAATGAATCTTAACGTCTAAATATAAAATGGCGTGTGCAGTACAGGGAGAATAAACTCTAAGAGAATAAAATAATTCAAACTCTAAATAATGATCTTATTACTCCGCTCTAGATCTAGTTAAAAATCTCATTTGTATCATCTTCGTTGTTTGGTTCTTCAATTATTATTAACATGACATAGCATCACGCCTCTATTCCCCGAAAGGTTTGGCAAAGGTCTACTAATGTACACTCGCAGTTCGCCGGTATGTTTAGGTCCCATGTAATAGGGGGCGAGCCTTTTGCCATTACCCAGGAACACTTCGAGCTGCTACTGAGAATTTTGATTACTATGAAGCGTTTGTATACCAGTAAAATTTTCTCCGAAATCACTCATTTGCATAATCTTCTTATACATACTACTGTCATTGATCTGGTGCCAAGGAGATTATCTTATAACTAGTGTAGGTACCGTACAATCAGATTGCGAGACGTACAAAAAACCGGCAAACTCCGAACGTCGCAGTTAAGCGCGCAAAAAATATGCTTCTGCATCGTATTTTGTTAAGAACTTTTAGCACTTTTTTACTTGATGATTCAAAATGTATGGAGCCTGGGCAGGTACAAATGTTTCTACCATATGCTCAAAAATAGGTAAACACACATTGGACAGTTTTCCACTATTCAGTTACTTTAAGATTACTGTTTGTTTGCGAAAGTTAAGAATTTATATTGCAACACACAAAAATCCATCATGGTGGTAAGATGTAATTTTCATTGATACTGACATTTAAAACTAAATCAGCAAGACGTCATGTTGTTAATAGATAAACATTATTAGTAAATAACTATTAATCACAACAAAAGCAGAAATGAAATGAAAAAAATTATAATTGTAAAAATACATTTTTATTAAATCAATCCTTCCTGATGCTTTCCTGTTCACCTTTATTTTCTAGTTACTATTCCCTGCATTGTTATCATGTGCACCATATTGAGCAGTCCACTTTTATGGCCTTTTGTGGGGAGTTACCAGACAATCTTTAGTTGTAACCAGTTGACTCACATTTTTTAAACAACTTCACCATGACATTACAAATAATTTGGAAACATTGCAGTAAGTATTAAAAATAATGTATTAGTTTGTAGAAGGTCTGATAGCGGCCGGAGCAGACTTGTATAGTGATTATATACTATTTATATTAGGTATATATAGACATACATCCTGGGATGGAGATCGCAGAGTGCCACGTATGTTGTAGGAAGTTCCTCGCCTCTCCACTAATACTATACACGGTTGGTCACTCTCTGCCCCTCCTTTACCCATCAAGTAACAAATTATGTCTAGACACAATGACTAAATTTCTTACTGTAGGTAACATGCAAGAAAAAAGTTAAATGTTTTGTTTCAATTAGACCATTATTACAGGTATATTTGAATTGCCAAAAATATACACGTAACAGATTTGTTCTGAAATGCCTACACCAGATACAATGCTAGGAATGTTCGGTGATTAGCTTGCCAATTTATCTTTACATTGTTCGGCTGACAGCTCTATTTGGCTAATGCTAAGAAGCCATATTTGTATGTAAGAAGACAACTTCCAAGCTGATTATTCTAGAATGACGTATGTTTCAATTGTCCGGCAGTGGAGATATTTTACAAAGAAAAACTGTCACTTGACGTATTTAATGTTTTAGGCTGACTATCCGTAGCAACTGATTACAGTTGCTACGGATAGTCAGCCTAAGCCTTGTGTATCTATTAAGATACACATATCTATATGATCATGCTCGGGGACAATGACTTCTCGTATACTCGGATAGATCAATAGCTCTCTTGATGTGTACCCGGATACCCTTCTTCGAAACGGCCGCACTTTAGTCAATCCAAAACATTTTACCAATTCTCCTTTATCATTGAGTGTACTCGGACTCTCTTAACAAATTGATTCAAAAGGAAACTAGAATTGCGTGCTTTTTGACCCTGTTCCCCTGTAAGACTAGGGTCAATCTCATTTAAATCAGCAGTGAAAACAAAACTTCTGCCGGCTATTACGTTTATATTAATGACAGTTTATCTTCTATCTTCGTCTATCTTCTTGACCTTGTCCCAATTTATTTAGGGTCAGCGTATCATGTCCTTTTCTATCATAATGTAAGTCGTCACCTATTCATTTACTTCATTTTCCGTTATCGACCTTAATATACATTTATCTGTTTTTGGTCTCCGTCTACCCGTCCATCCCAGTCAAGTATTTAGTGTCAGTTCTATTACCATATATTATAGTATATTTTCGTCGTAAGTATGTTCTATAATATTACCTATTAAAATTCGGTACTGATGCCAGTTGAGTCAGAATTCCCAGGGACGGTTGGCGCACGTTGTCATCATGGCAAACAATGACAACACTTACATTGTCTCAACATACAAACATATACATTATATACACAAATACAATGTTTAGATGGTAGATTAAGTCACTGGTGACTTCTACAGCTTGTTTGTTTGATTTAGAATCAATAAATGATCGCTTAGCTGTTGATATTTTTAGTGCAGTACATTATATTTTCTTGATTAGATAAGCAATTTGTCTCGAGTAGACAAGAGTTGTGTCTTGTTTATCCTTTTTGTGAGAATTATGCCATAATATACTTATTAAATTTTGGATATAACAGCAAAATCATATATTGCAAAAATAAAAATATTACGTATAAGTATCAGGAAAACGGGACCTATTGCCTATTTTCGATATAATCGATGTTTCCGCGAATTATATAATTATACGTGGAATTTAAAGTAGCGTACGGATTATTTGGCATAATTCCATCATTGCCATAGCTGAATCTACGCGCTAGAAATTCAGATTAGAGAAATAATTGTTAATCTTTTTAATTTTATGTTTCAACATTAGTCTTGTATGCTTCTACTGAACTTTTTTAGTGTTCAAAGTTGATTCTATTTGGCAATTGATTGTTTTTAAAAAAAAATTACGGTTGCAACGAAAAGCAAAAAGATAACTTTAGATTTCGAATCTTATACCTCTTCTTAATCCTTTTGGGAAATGCGGTCATGGTAAATATATGTAGGTATACCATGCGCCTTTTAGAGACAATTAATCTTTTTTCAAAATTTTTACTGTAGGGCGCCACAATGTGCTATTATATAGCTGACTTCTAATTATACGATAAGCTGTATAATTTGAGGTCAATGTTATTTGGCAAGGAATAGCATGATGAAATACTACTAGTGTGACTCACCAAAAGTGTCCATTTTAGCCCCCCAGGTAAATCTCCGCCAAAAACACCTTTCTAAACCAACACTCCCTAGAAACCACACAAATCGATACTCTCGCAGTTATATCGCTGGCGTTTCCGAAAACAGTGACGCTAAGAACGATTCCATAAATCTTTCATACTATAAATACGACCAGCCGAGTCAATTTCACGTTAAAACTTCACCGAGTCCTAGAGAAGTGAAATAAAAAGTAAATGTTCTGTGAAAACGTAGATTTCCAGGCGAACCAACTAAATGAAATGTTGCATGAAGGCATATTAGTGGAAGAAAGAGTATGAACCTGCCAATTTTCATGGGAATTTGTATTAGAAATCATAGAAATGGGATGTGAATAAATTTTTCCTCCAATTTTGCAATTTTTTACGTAATCGACCAAACAGCAGTCTTCAACCCCGACGCAATTTTTCTTTACATCGGATAAAAAATCATAATCATATCAACAATTTGATCCCGCACCTTATAACATGGATAAACATTAAAGCTCTTGTTTCCCCACTGTTTTGATTTCGTAGGTTTGGAATGTGTAATTGCATTGCTACGCGTAGCATGACAGAAACCGAACACGATCCGGAATTAGTCCCAAGTGCTTCAACAACATACGCTGCAACAACTGCACTGGAAATGTTTGTTTTTGGCGAAACATCAAATTTTGCTGTAATCAAAACTGGAAAATTTGTGTTTTCACCAAAGAAATGTTGCGGAACACTGCTGATATTTTCTTACACGAATAACATGCTTTCACACCGGTAACTTCGATGAGTCAACTAGAGGCTACGGTTTTAGGTTCAATTTTTATTTTTATTTTGTGATCATCACGTCAATGTAAATAAATGTATTTTATTTCTTTCTATTTGCTATTAACCGCTATTGCCTATTTTAAGCCTTTTTTATGGGTTAGGAGGGCAAACGAGCAGACGGGTCGCCTGATGGTAAGCGATCATCGCCGCCCATGTACACCCCCAGCACCAGAGGAGTCACGAGTGCGTTGCCGACCTTTTAAAAGGGGTTTGGGCCTCCGGTAACCTCACTCACTCGGCAAAACACAACGCAAGCGATGTTTAACGCCGGTCTTCTGTGAGGCCGTGGTATCACTCCGGTCGAGCCGGCCCATTCGTGCCGAAGTATGGCTCTCCCACGTAAAAAAAGAAGCCTTAATTCTAAGCCTCTAAATTTTCTACAAAATATTACTGTTCGTCTTCGGAACCGACCCCAAGATCTTGCGCTCGACAACTAGGTTCATGATGCTATAATGGAAATCTTATACTCATTTCAAGAGCGCAAAACTCCAGATGCAAGGAAAAATTCCTTTGGATCATTTTAAGGTACTATTTCAGACGGCTCAGCCCTTCCTTAAAGTTTAGTTTTTGTAGTTTGAGGTTTTGTAGTTCTAAGCAGAACTAAAATCTAACTAAACGTAATTACGCCTGCGTACGCTGACTTGAACCTTAACCATGGCAGCTAAATGGTAAAACAAATTGGAAAATCGTGTAGAATGTTTGACTTCTATTTCTGAATCAAACTCATCAAGGACAGCACTACCATTAAACTTGTATCTTCCTTTATCGTTTAAATATTTAAGATGAAACAATTCAGTAATATCTCATTCTTCATAGTAAGATTGTTCATGCAGGAAACTTGGGCAGCTGTGTTTACGTTTCGCTCAAACCCATCAAATGTAATGGTTCGCAGCAAACGCGCTTTTAACAGCGGCGCCATGCGTTGCGAATCATATCGTTATAGTTCTGCTCAGGTATGAAAATATATATCCTAGTAAAACAACCCATGCTAGTTAGAGATTATGTGGATTTCTGTTCTGTCTAATATAAGTAACTGCCTTAAAAATAGTTTTCATTCTGTAAAATAATAACAGTAGCAACATTTGGTATTGGTCAATAGCAAATACTATAGATAACTAGGTTATTTAACACCATTAGTTTGACCATGTCTCGCTCCAGAGAAGCGACTGCCTGGAGATGGTATTGAATAAATTACTTTAGTCTGTAAACTTTTCTCTGCTAATTGCTTGAACTAGCATCATAGTTAGGGCCAGGTACTTTCCATTACGTTCTTTAGTGTCCGAATCTCGAAATATTTATTTACCAACTTGAGTTTGTCGATGTTATTTCGGTTGTTTGAATAGCTCCCCAATCAATCTACCTTGCGATATCTGAATCTTTTTACTTGGAAATATTGCTTCAACGCCCGGTGTTTTCCTTACGATCTCGCTCAATCGAAGGAAGTGGCCACAGCTGTTCTCAGAATTATATTTAATGGGAAACTAACGCTTGTGTTAAACGGCGAAAATTTTCGGAATATGTCAATGTTTACATTGTGCAGCTTGGAAACTCCAGGATGGTTCTTAAAATTTATATAATTGATGGATAGTATGAAAGATAACTTGCAGCCATTGGTAGTGGCAGAAAAATGTAAGTTTTTTGTTGTAAAAAGTTGAAGTTTTATCACGTACGCCACTTCCCTGTAAATTTGATTCAGTCCAGGAGCATATAATTTTTTAAGGAAGGAATTGTTGAATGTCACACGTCGACAAAAACTAATCATGTTTTGAACCAAGTATTTGATCGTGTTCTTGCCAATACACGAACAGTTTGGATTCCTTTGTTCTTTCCCTTTATAGATGTTGGCATAAGTCAATGTTTGGTAGCCAATGAATACTAATAAGATTCCCAATCATTTTTAGTGATGTTTGCAATCGTCGGTGCTGGTCCAATATCGCGTAATTAATATTTTGCTGTAAAAGGCCTATTTTTAAATGTTTATCAATGTCAGGTCTTATAGCAAAGGATTAGTGACGCGGTATTGGACTATTTTGTGATTGCCAATTTGTTTCCATCTCTCTCCCCTTTATCCAGATAAGTCGAACCTTATGAGTTTGTTTCAAGAAAATTAAAATGAAGAAATCGCTTAGTTTGGTCACTCTTACCTACTGAGGTTAGGGTTTTTCGTATAGTTCTGTAGTTTCATTCGTTTTTGCACTTGACCTGAAATCGTCACACAGGTATTCCCACATGTAAGTTTTTAAATATATACATTGCAACGTCATTTGAATTAGAGCAGCGTCATCAGATATTGTAGTGCGGGAAGAATATAATTGTTTGGATTTCAATTTCTATTATTACCATATTCACATACGTTACAATAACATGACCCAGCTTCAAAATTACGTAAGTCAATCAATGATACGATTTCAATGGTACTTTATTAAAATGGACTAAATTTCTCACAATTGTCATTGTCTGTTTTAACTTTAAGGCAAATTTCACTCAGTAAATGATTTATCGTTCGCTTAAACGATGAAGGATGACTTCATTAGGATACCTGCATACCTGAGAGGTTTTCTCGACGGTGCGTGAAGTCTATTAACCCTCATTAGTCCAGCGTGGTTTAGTATAAGTCTAACTTCTCTCTTACTAAGAGGAAACCAGTATTAACTTGCCCAATGGAGCAGAAACCTGTATTAACTTAACCTATGCCCAGTAATAACTTGACTTTTGTCTTTTCGAAGATGAGTTTTCTGCAACGCTTTACGTCGTTTGCACGTTGTGGTGATCTCCACTACTTTTACAACGTTCTTGAAGGTGTACATGTAAATTTTGATAATTTATATATACGATCATTCATGAGACTTTCACTCTCAAAGGACAGTAGAAGCTCACTATACACTGCAATACAAAGTTATAAGAACTTACTTACAGTTTTATCAGCTGCGGCCAAAAATTCATGCTTTATTGCCCGCATATTGAGGGGAACCCTTCATTCCATTAGGTATGTATGGTTGTGTAGGGTAGGGCTTATAATGACCCTTCGCTGACGTCATTTTCAAATTCCCCACGCAGTAATAAGACTACCGACATGCAACGTCGTTCATTATTTTTTCAACGAATTTTTATCGATATTTTGTTTGCCCCTTGTGTAATTTCGAGGTTGAAGTTTTTTAAATTTCTTCACGCTGCGAGATTGTTGAGCTATTTAGGTAGGATACAGCTATGTTATTGACTTTTGTCATTGTATCATTTAATGTATTTGATATATAAGTATGCTGGGTATTGTTAGTAAAAATGTAGGATTGAAATGGATACTAGAATTTTAATATCATACGCTTATAATTATTGTCTATTAGTTCCATAGTACAGTTTGCCGATTTCATTTTTAAACTTGCCACAGATTTTCCGTTGCTGTATTTTCTTCTTCATAGATTTATTTTTCTCGGTAATTTATCGTCATTTCCATCGCTTACATTTTTTTTTCAACCGTGTTGATGTCTGTACTGTCAAAATTGAATCAATCATCATCATTGTCACTCTCCATTTCACTATCAACAGTCAAATCGTCATACGTTCTTGGCACTTGCTTTTCAGGTAGTCCATCTGTTCAAGTCCAAGGTATTTCGTCCACTTTAAGATAATTACATGTACACTAATTGTTGAACTGTTTAAAAGGGTATTGGCATATAAGGTCAGGTTACATTCTACTACATTCCTTCAATAATTTTAACGGTCCCAAATACAAAAACCTTTTCTTTTAAAAATAATGAGATCTAATCTTTTGTTGTTTATGGTTCTATTCTTTATCATTAGTTGTAGTGTCTTAAATTGGCTAATAAAGTACAACGACATTGATAAATGCAGCTGGAACCTCGGTGCTTAGGTAAGTGATATTTTTCACAGTCACTGCGACGCCTGTGAAAAATATAATTATCGTAGCATTATGCCCCAAGTGTTTGTTTTTTTTTACCTATTTACCAATAATGATATTGGGCCATTGCATTGAAGTCGGGTTTTATTTATTTCAATCTAATATCACAGATAACATTAACCCACATATTAAACTACTACGAAGTACAATACAATCTGAAGGCAATATTTCATTCAACAAATTCCCTTAAATTTCTCAGCTTACAACAATACTTACTAGTTTATACAAAGTGAACTTTATTAATAACTTTACTAAAACAGTAAATAGCAAACGTATCAAAGAACGTCAAACATATGTTGATAATAACAGTTTGCGTTCCCCGGTCCGGTTGAAACAATCATACAACATATTGTTCGAACCATGGAATTTGGCGGACGCAGGCTACTTTTCGCCATATGTTGACCCTGAATACACCGACTCATACAAACCATATAATATCCTCCCTCCACTTCTAAAAACAACTCTATGAATATAATTTTAAAAGTAATTTCAATTTGCGCAAAACGAGAGTTAGGCCGTTTGTTGATTGAGTCGTTTGAATACTTAAGAATACTCCCGTCTCGTTCTAATGTATGTATTGTTTTATTGCTGTCTCGTTTCGCGGATCATTTAGTTTGAAGTGCACAGGTGCATCGTACGTCTGTCTCGCTTGCTCCCCTTGTTTATATCTGGTGGCTCGTAGGTCAGTCTCCCGATCGGATCGGTGTGTAGCTGACGCGTCGCTACAAGCGTATAACTCAGCTTTTTTAGAAAGTGTCTGTAGTGGATGTATTAGTGCTTTTTTCAAGAAAGAAATTCAGTGATGGCAATGACATCGTACCTTAATGTCAGTGTAGTGTTGTGCATCAGGTGTTAGTGACGTTCTTGGCATTTAGTTATTTCCTTTTGGATATCCTTTTGTTCGGAAACGTGAGCGTCCGGCTCGTGAGTGTAAGCTACGGTTTGTTTTTTTTTTACACGATATTATGTTAAAGATTGTCGTCTAAAAAATAAATAACGAAAAATATGTTATCGAATTCCAATGTTTTGGTTGGCAAAATTAACATACATTTATGATAACCGAATACAGTTATGATAAGTTCGGTTTTGTACATGAACTTGATATTTCTAAGAAATTACACACTTACGTAATCATTATACATATAGGTACTTAACTATGTTATTTATGACATTAAACAAGTTAAACCCAAAGACGGTAGAACTGATTGAATCAAAGTTCTTAAAATCCTTGAACGTTACCTGTCATGTTTTCTGCCGTTCAAGTAGGTATTTGACCAGTTACAACGATTTCCTCAATTTGAACACAATTCATGATGTCATTCAAATATAATATGTCCGCATAAGTTTAAAAGTCTTAGCCAGTAGTAACACGTTTTAATTACTGGTGTGTCTGTTTCTGTTTATACAAATGTCAAAACTATGACTGAATTTATTTTAAAAATATGACATTAATCGTCCAGAAATTTTTAATGTCGTTTTATTAGTTGGAATTTAAATTTTACGAAGCAGAAAAGTAGGGTAAATAGTTTAAAAAAATTGTAAACAAAATATGCAAATATTCAGGTTATATTGATCTTAAGATGCTTTACAACATAGAAAAGAACCAGAAATAGTAGCAAGTACAGTCAATAGCACATCATGGTATCCATAGATAGCTGTCAAATTTCTTTAATAAATTTTCAATTTAATCTTCAAATAATAGAGGGGATATTATTGGGATTTATTTTTATAATCCATTGGGGATATTTGACATTTTGTTGTATCTTGATGTGTGACTGTAGGTACTGTAGGTATGATATGTTTAGAGAAAAGAATTTTAGCCCTTGCCTGTCAAACATAGGTCCGAGTTTAGATCAACTGTGACATAAGTAACAGAATTATGTTTAATATAAGTACGACCTTATTGAAATAGCTTGCAATTGAAATCCTGTTCTATTCTTTAACAGTCCCATATCTAACCCATCTCTCTACAAACTACTACTACTATCTACAGCTATAAGCGATCCACTCAGAATATGTACACGTTCGTCCGCAGTCATTAGTTTATAAACCAGTCGAATGCTCTAAACTATTTCACAATTCTCATGGGAACTCGGATTTCTTGATGTCTCATGTTATTTATGTTCCTCTTAAAGTAATCTAATAGGTTGTATAATGGACGCCGAGTGGTCCCTAGGTGTGTGAATAATCATAGGCATAAGCTTATTGTTTCCTTATTGTGTTGGTAACCTATCGCCATTTCTCGATGAGCGAATTATGAATTCACATACATATAACAATTCTGATCTCATAATTCTGAAATATCATGAGATCCTAATAAAAAGCATAAGTCTCAGTTTGGATTGAAGTTGACACAAACAGTATACAAATTCATCAAAATAAGAAGCAATTATTAGCAGCTGATCTTACGATAGAATACCATCTTAAAGGTGACAATATGTAGTTTTTCCTTGCACTTTTGATGTAAACCTTATCATATGCAAATGATATTGGCAGCTGGAGTAAAAATACTAATACCTAGACATACCGAAACGAGTTCTTCCTAATATCAATAAAAAACAACATAGGAGAGGTTCGGACTTCGCGTGACTACGATTTTTCCAGATTACGGTTCGGTAACCGGATAGTAATGCTGGTGTCTTTGGCTAAATGTACGCACATTTTGTTATAATTGTGTGATAAATAAGACGGGTTTGTGAAGGCTAACGTGATACAAAGTTCACGTTTTTGTCAAAACAAACCATTTATCATCACTAATATTTGTAATATATTTGTGTTAAATATCGGTTTGAGCTTAGGAAACAAGTCAGGAAGTCCAAGATTTGATAGTTAGTTTGAGCGAAGGACTAAGTTAGTTCCTATCATTGTTTGTTTTGTTACTTTTGATCAGCAGTCATTGAATTCGTTTTTTAATGAAATGCTTTAATTTATTAATTTCTCTCTCCATAGGGTTGTATTAGCATTGTGTTTTCTATTGTGTCTGCTAATTGTTCAACAAATGTTTTCCGTCCGTCATGTCCGTCGTGTTTATGGAAAACACGACAGACTTTTACTGGGTGAAATACGACTTACATCATTACTTTTCTCCGGTGCAATGTTATAATCCGTAGGTTAAATCGCAATAGTGATTGTCTTCAGCACTTAATGAAAAGAAAATCCATCTTAAGTGACCCTACTGTTCAAAGACAGACACATTCTGAATTACAATGCGTAATACATAGATCGCTATGTTGCTGTCTTGCAACCGTTTCGTGGTATCCTTGAGTCTTTTTGGGAGTACAGAGTACAGAGGACTTTTGGGAGTACAGATGTAATGTTACATAGAGACTATAATTACTATTGAATCACAGTGTTTGTGACACGTGAGATCGTGACCTTAGTCATAATAATAACAAATATCCTCATTACAAGAAATACAATTATTTATGAGTAATTAATGAATGCAACGGCAGGATACTTGGGAATTTATTGGCAGAATATACCTAATATAAAATGTATGACTAATGCTTCGTTGATTATTTTATTTCAGTTGTTGGTAAGTCACCTGAGCAAATAAGCTTAAATGAAATACAATGTTGATTGAAATTCTTGATATTTCACGGTCATAGCATCGCATTTTTTATGGTTTAATAATTCGTATATTATGTACATAATCATATATTCGAGTTATAAAACCATTAAAAGCAGCTCTGAGTGCTGACATTTAAGCTAGTGTGTTCATACATTATCATATGTATAATTTATTATGGTGGATAAATAATTATATAATTCTTATTACTAATGCAATCCCCGACAGTGAATTTATTATTAATGCTAATGATGCAAATGCAATAATACCAACAGTTTGCTTACAGGAACTAAGATTAACAATGCACTTTTAGAGAAGTTCCATGTATGTCTTTAATGTCACCGGAACCTTCTAAAGGCAGCACAGCAATCCTTTCTCGGAAGTTATGATAATACTGTTTGACTTTCTTATCGAGAAATCAAAGCTTCTATAGATTTTACCCAAACAGATAAAAAATTGTACCTAAAATCTCGTTTACACGGAAATGTAATTAATTTTATCCATTTGACATAACCTCAATGTCGGTCCCACGTTTAAATTTCCGAAAATCGCATAATCCGTCTAATTACCATAGTGTTTCCTGGTAATCAGTTTACTTGTCGTGCCGTAATATAGAAAGTGCTGTAAATTGACAGTTCAAATTGTCTCTGGGTGGTCAACGACGACATAGTTTAAAGGAGGTCTACCTATACTCAGTGGGCACTGAGGGCAATGAATGGTGATGATGAATAGCGTTATGCCATGTAAAGGAAGTCTTGCTTCAAATGAGGCAGCTTCACTCAAAGAGTAACATCACTCACTAAAAAAATCTTAAATTAATCTGTTAGAACTGAATAGCGGTACTGTTAGGTTATAAGATGCTAATAGTTTAAAAATGAGCTAATCGTTTGCAATATTTGTAACAAGTTTGTTTTTTACAGTATCATCATTCTCAATACCAAGTCATGTAAGGACTCACAAATTCGTATTCATACAAAAATATAACTTCATACACTTGAAAGTTAAAAACAAGTTGCCATGACGCATCGCCAATAAAACCACAAGCTTAGTTCTTAATAATTCAGTGATTGCTACGGTTCACCAGTGTTTAGAGACCTTTACAACTTTTAAAAGCCTGTACTGTATCACCACACTGTTAATGGAATTAGGGTTTTTTATCAGGTAGGAAAATAGAGCATTTGATCCTATATCTTCACTCAAGGACGAAAGGAAACCTCATGTGCCTGCAACGTAATCATCATTTATAACGGCAGCAATAGATTGTACCTACTGCCCTATGAGCATTAATAACTCGAACTGTAGTCTTGAGAACAACTTCCTGTGTGACTTTCTAGGAATAGGTCATTTCCTTTCAAGTGCCTTTTGCTTTTAGCCCAGTTAAAGCTGATACTTTTCCTATTCCTCCAATTTTCTTGAATATATCTTGAAACATAAACCTTAAAATAATAAACGTGAAAAACTTTTTTCGAATAAATATTTTCTTTTTTTAATTGAATTATTTCATTTAGGAAACCGATAACAACTTCTTTTCGTGAATAATTTTTGGCTCATTATCAATCGTGGCTTTTAGGCGTTATCGGCTAAGAAATAGTGAAATCCCTTAACATTTAGAAGTGTAGAAACTTAAAGACTTATGTTATTCATACAGGAAAGTTCAACTTAACCTGGTACCCTAAGGCATTGTAGAGAATAGTATGATCTCATACTTATTTGTGTTAAAGCCGATACGAGCACGCGGCGCAGACGTGCCGATTCTCCTTTTATTTTGCCTTTTTGCCTCACTTTGACGATCAGCGGTGCGTGCCGAATGAAAATAAAGTTCAAAAAATGTCGGTTACACTGTTTAAGTTATCTTTAGCAAACTTCTATTGTAACTTTAGTTAGTTGAATGTTAAAGTTGTGTTTATTGAAAGTTGTTTGTCGATGATGCCACTGTTTTACGATGATATGCCGTGTTCTGAATGAGCTTCTGTCATGTCAATGGTATAAGTTGTTTTAATCAGAGGCTCGTGTCCCTTTGTGTACTTATACATATTAATTTAAAAAAATATTAATAATATCAAAATTAATAATATCTTTTATCACTTTTCTAAATTGTAAGCAAAAAACAGTCCTTGTTATTTTATGATGTTCAAAGGACAATTTATCTTTAGATTGCTCTGTAAGCTTTATAAATATTCTTTTACTTGAATGCGTAAGTTTATATGATGAAAATAAAAACAAGGTCTTAGATGGAGCACGAAATAATATATAACAGTCTCATCCTGTCGTTTTAATTCTAGTATCGTCTAGAAACTGCAGTCTCAAATAGGTTACCCAATTAATTTGTTTTTCATTTCACCTTTAAAGGATGAACATATTATTGTCTTAATATTCCTGATATTGTCTGAGGTCACTGTGTCAGTGTCTCGCCACCCACGACAGTAGTCCCGACAGCCTCCCACAGTCCACTTTGTCGTGTTATCAGCTATATTCGTTCCACCCGGCAATGGAATGTGTGTTATTGATGATGCTTTTAACAGAATACCTGTCGGGCATGTAAACATAGAAACGTTTCAATATTCTGATGTGGAACAAATGTGAGCTGGAATCTCTTAGTCAGTATTTGGATTTGTTTAGATTTGAATGCATTCGATTCCTTGAGATCGAAAGCTTTCTCAATATTTCATGTCTGGTTTAATTGGCCAAGGAACGTTTTGAAATGACCATGAATGAGTTACTTGGTGATACTTCATGAACATTATCAGGCGCTACTAATTTAACTTTGATATGCAATTAATTCTGACTATTTAATATGGGGCGAAGCCCTTACTCATTTACAAGTCTGTCAAGACTCCCCTGACTAGACGGTTCTACTTTAAGTATAAAAATTCAAAATGATTGTTTATTCTTTTCTTGATTTATAACCAGCCAATTCTCAATGACGTCGCCTTTTGCGGCAAACTCTACATCCACATTTGTATTCTCCGAAGGGTTAGGCAAAGGAGTAATATACGGAAAAAATATGTGGAAGATTATTGTAATTCTCCCTATTCTTGTATTGTAATACGAACTTCTCCTCCTTTTCAAATTCTACTATAGGTGATCTTAAAAGGACAATGACGTAATGAGCACGTTTACAGGACGATATTTGACCGCAACGTGATGTCATTAACGTAGGGATAAAATATGGTGTGATACTACACCTGACGTAGTGACGTCCCTTTTTCGCCTCTTACGTTATCCTCGAAGATGACATATTCTTAGCACAACATTGTTGATTCATTATTTGTTTTTAAATTCTGATGTCAGCTTGAGCTTCTTTCTTTTGAAGTGGTTGAATGAAGATTTTTTATATCTTTTAATACTTATATTAGTGGAATGACAATGATTATAATTTTTTCTTCCGTCTGTAATGCTGCACTACTGAATATAGATATTGTTATGTTTATTTTATTATCTGTTGTCTTGATCTTAAATCCTCCATACATTTTCACGATTTCTTGATTTTAGGTTGTTTGCTGTTTGCCTTAATTACAATTTTATGCTAGATTTATAATACCTTAAAACCCTGCTAAATTTAAAGCTCACAGTAGTTTTCATAGCTTTGGAAAACATAATATATTAGATTGCCTTGATATTCTTATTGTTGAGAGAGAGCTGCATATAAATACCCGTTACCTATCAACGCTAAGTCTTGCCAATTACATGATTATAAGATTTTGACAGCGGCTCGTCGGTCACCGTTGCTATTGCTAGCAGACCAGTGACAAGGTCGCGTATTCTCATCCCGGTTGATTCACTAGTAAACAATAGTTTAGTCATGTAGCGGATTAAATGTTGTTTTATTTGATTGCTATGAAGGTGGGAGTTGGTTGGTGAACTTTTAGGGGAATGGTGTTGATTTCGATGATTCGTTTCGAAGATATTTTTTTTATTTTTTTATTGTCGCTTTCCTTGAAGCAGATTTTCATTGCTTTGACGAATATCATAGTTTTATAAGGCCTGATCGTTCATTCTCCTAAATAATATGCACACCCTTGGTTCTTTAAGACAGCTATTAGTACAGGCCTGCTAATATGACGATGACCGGTGAGTATGGCTGATATCTATTTATTTGGTAGCGTCACAAGCTGGCTGTTATTTATTTGAATTTTGTTATCTGTCTCTATTCAAATAGGTACCTCTATGACATGAGAAACATGTTTTATTGAATGGATTCTCATTCAAAGGACTTTAACCTTTCAAATATTGTTTTCGCATAACATCGGTAAATGATTTTACAATTCCAATTATACTTTACTAGTATAAGGTTGCTAATAGGATTACGTTAGCTATACTTGACTTGAACATACATTTACTCAAGAGAGTAGAGGAAAATAAACACTTCAAAAACCTTGATATTTCCTCAGAAGTTGAAGCATATAAAATTATGAATAACCATGTTTTTGATAATGTTATTAGTGAGCGTAAACATAATTCTGTCAATGATTTGAGAACATTCTAGAGTGTAGAAGCAACTTCAGTACGACAATTTAAAGATGAAAAAAATATCCGATGAATCATAAACAACTGAAAGTACTAGAAAGATAATCATCATTCACAACTTTCATCGACCTACTGCAGGGCATAGGCCTCCTCTATTTTACGGCATTTATCCCTATTTTCCCCATTTTTAACCAGGTTTTTACTAGAAAGATAAGTTAACATGTAAGTATTAGACGCGTTTGTAATTAAAGCTATGAACGATAAGGTTTCATTTTCCGAGATCAGATTTTAAAAGCTTGTTCCAATTGAATAATATAAAACAATACATTGATATTCTGAACTAACCCTTATTTGAATAAGCTAATGAGAATTATGTAGTACTTCTTAGAAACAATAATTGGTTTACAGAAAACTCTAATCCCAAGAGTCGAAGCGTGACGATAATCCCTATTATTCAAATTAAACTTACCTACATAAGTCTAAAATTATGTATATTCCGTCTACCGAAAATCTTCCGCATTCCAAGACGAATATATTCAAGACAAATTATCAAGCAATTATTCCAACACGTTTGCTAATTCTGCCATCCGTGTGTCACAAAGTGATGTCATCTTCTATGCGTGAGCGCACCCATTGCGAACAATATAAAATGGTGGCCCGTATGAAACGAAAAACCATTCGGAGAATCGGAGGATAACCGTTTTGTAATTGGGAACTGAGTAATAATATTTTTGGTTTCACTTTTATTGATCTCTCTCGTTGTCTAATTCCCGTCTAAATCCCGATCAAGCAATAAATAATTTTATATTACCTAAAAGTGCATTTTAAATCAATCTAATTTACGTAGCTAAATCTGCGAGGAAGTCTCATTCGCGTATGAAGAGGTCTTTGTCCTAACATTGGACAGTCATTGGTAAATATTGGTATATTATAGTGGTAGTCAGATTTAATAGATGTCATAGTTGTCCAAGAATATTGTAAATATTATTTCATATTGTAGTTTTGTCTATACAAAGCGTATTCAATTTACAGTAAACGTTACTATTGAGGCGTGTCATACCGTCTCAGACATAACATTTATGCGGGCTGTGTCACGTGGGGTCGTTACAGTCTATAAATTGCAATTTGCAAACCCATCACGATATTGTTGCTTGAAGCGTTTTAGGTTGTTTGAATCAATTCATCGCTTTACTTATCTTACGTCTATTAGTAGAATCACCGTAGTATTTTTCGTTAGCTTATTATATAAATAAATCATCAGAATAATTTTCATCATCATCATCATCATTATCATCACTTTGAATACTTTAATCTTCAATCTTCGTTATATCTTCAGTTATGCACCACTGCCGGGTCATTGTGCTCTCGAAGAGGGTAGTAACTTGAACTGAACAATGACTAATTCCAGCTTACCAGCTGTTGGGACAGTGTACTAAAATTAGACATTTCGACTATAAGTTCATTTTAGACATTAAATGAGACCTAGCTAGATCGATTCATATTCTAAATTATATAGAAATCATTAGAGTTGTTTTCGAGAACACGATTACAAACAAATGTATACAACATAAATATTGCTCGTATTAAAGTATTAAGTATTATATATGTATCTGGTTAATCTGGCTTTGTATGGTCTGAAGGCTTTGGGAACTTCATTTTACCTACACGAATGTCCTGCTGATCTGGTCGTGTGATACGTCGTTGAGCTCCCTATGTTATGGATGAGCTACACGGTGACTGATGCATGCGTGCCGTCAGTTGGGACTGGTCTACTCAAAGCTGCTATGACCCTTTTCTCAAAAAGCCATTTCAGACATTACCCTACATGGTACAACTTACATATTAGAGTTCTTCCATGTCTGGAATTTCAAAGACACCATGATTCTCTGAGCTTGCTTCGGTGTTTCTTCTCAGAGGTCCACCTAGCTATACAAAAAAAATATTGACTTGTAAAAGAGTCCCTAAAGATCTACTTACAGAAATAAATATCATTTCATAATTTCATTTCAAAGGCATTCGGTGCCTCGCCACCAAGTCCGGTTTCGTTGTAAAGGTAATATAAAAAGTATAAGATAAAATCATTTATCACCGTCAGAAAAAAAATGTCTCGTGCTTTAAGGTTAGGTTTCAATTAGATTTGCTTTATCTTTACCAGTTTCAAAGGTAGCATTATCAAAATAGATATCTATTCTCGGGAATCACTTTAGTTTATTCACGGCTTTCGTTTACGAGTTATAATAGTATGTGCTAATTTGGTTCGCTGCGTGATTTCGACCTGTTTTTAGTTTATTAGCATCAGTAGAAAATTAGGCCGGGTATACACTGTATGCGTTATTATTAACCTATTTTAGATCGTCATCCTAGATTTTGCCATGTTTACGTCGGCTTCTAGTATTTAAATCAGATGCGACAATCAGTAAATAGATTTAGTGATGTGTTTTGAATTTGAAGGTTTTTGGTTGATAAATGGTTTACTGCAATTTCGTTTGTAATTGTGTTATTAATGTACGTATTTAATTAGTTTCTAGACGGAAATCTATATCCTTTTCAATTGTTGTTTTTCTCTAATTGCGGAAAACTTGCATTCAGCCCTGAAATTAAAATTTGTAATAGTCTGTTGCTATTGTATCTATTACTTAAAGCAGTTTTTGACATTGTAATCCTTCAAAATTTTCAACCGCACAACTACTCGTATTAGCGATTAATTTTCATGTGTTCATTTTTAGTATTTTTTTTATTTTCCATTCGTCCAGTGATGTGGTCTCGTGTTTAACTATAAAACGGGATTATGTCGGCTCTGTTAATAGATGTGATTCATTTAACATACGATGTGTTTAATATTTTGTGGTATGTAGACGTCAGACCAATTACATTGATTGGTATGAGGAATTCGAGCTAATATTTTAATGTTTTGAAATTGGATACATGGATATGAATTCCGGTCTAGGTATGTTAAAAGGCTAATTGTTACGATTTTGATTGGAAAAATAATCTAGTAATAAATTTCTGATTTGTTTAGGTGTTTATCTACATTCTATAACATGGAGCTATCTGGCCATAGGTGATAAAAATATTTGTTTTGTACGGTAATGAAAACCGACACCGCAGATGCTAATTGCTGAAACCGTTCCATTTATCGAGACGTCGCATATCTCTGTCTCACCCAGTGAAGATTAAACCCAAGTTTAACATTATGTCCATCAGCATGACTGATATTACTAAAGAAACAAGGCTATTATAAAACATAGGTTATTCTTATTCTATCTTATAGGTTAAGGTTTTATGTTCGCTAAATCCTGTTCAAGTATTCAATCTATGAATAAGGTGTGTATCCCTACACCAACAAAATATTCTCACTTCCGCATGTTTAACCTTTTCTAAAGCTGACCCTTTTAGAAGCACTCCGGTTCTATTATGCTAACAGACTGGGCCTGTCAAACATCAGTTATCCTATAAACACACCCGCACAATAGTGACAAATGCCCTTCACGAATTTGGATAAGGGTTAAATGGGAGTGGCACTAGTGGTTCACTTTCCGATAACCGGTGGCTGACCTGCATTTTGATTCATTTATTTTTACATAATTCGCCAAATTTTATTGAATTTAATATATCTTATTTTTGTATCAACTTGGTTTCTGTAAAAACATTCAAGTCTTTAATAAAATACTTATTTGATGGCCATATCTCCATGCATCCGTGGACTGCCTCCTACATCTGTGTTTCCTCTATCATCACTACAGAGTAACTCTTAGCAGCTCACATCGAAGCACCTGTGCCTTATCTTCAATGGACAACGTAACATTCTCATACAAAACAGACGCCCGTGTTTACGCCCGACCTTGTCTTAGTACTCGCGAACTAGAAATAGTATTCCGATAGCGGTGCACTTCTAGTGAATTGTATATTCATGGTTCATATCGATTCTGGAGTAGAAGAGAGTTTCGCTTAATGCAGTAGCAGCAAAAATAAAGAGTAACAGTGATAAATGTTCCTTAAGACAATCTCCATTAGTGTTTATAAATAAAAGTTACAATTCTACAAAGTATTTACGCAAAATTATTTGTCTTGTGATGTAGTTTTATATTTAGTATGACCGTTGCAATTTCCATAAATTTTACACTATTTTCTGTGCAAAATAAATTATTTGAATTGTACGCAAGTCTATTATTAAATATACTTGAAATAATTCAGCCAAGTCAACAAGAAATATTTTTCCTTCCCTAGCGAGATCAGAAAGGAAGTCGTGTTTTACATGTTATTTCATTTGAAAACAAACATTTATTTCGATCAATTTTGATAACGGAAAACATTAATTGAAATGAATTAATTCGTTTCTTATTTGTAAGTGAATACAAATTTTAATATTTTCCTCACTATAAGCTATATCTATAAAATTCTTGGTTTTGGAATTCGGATTTAACTTAAAATTGATTCCAATCTCATACCAGTCTATTTCTGATATAATATCTTATTATCACTAGCTTTCCTAGTTTTCTTTCTCTCCCAATCTATCCTGTAATGTAAATTATGACGATAATTTGCAAACAAGTCAAGACTGTTTATCCTCAATAACCTAACAACCTGCAAGCTTATCAATATGGCCATTGAAAACGTTTGAGGCATGCGTTAGCCGGAATTTGACGAGGTAATAAATTCCCGGATATCACACAATCACCGGGCAAAGTATGTTGACCAATAACCTATTTATGCACGCGCAGTCGGTCAAGATGTCAACTATAGCACTTGTATCAAGGGATCGTCAAGACGTTGTCCTACATTATCCTTTGATTGATTTACTATACTGGAAGCAACTGAATTCTCTGTAGCATTCTATGTTGCTTTGCTCTGTAGCAGTCTGTGAGGTTTTGCTACAAAGGTTGATATGATGGTACAATTACAATGATTAAGGAGTATGGTAAGTTCAGATTACAAATATAATTTTACGAAGGCACAGCTCTAAAAGCCAAAGGTCTATCTTTTTAATGTCATTATTAAACCGGAGGTGTTATGTTTAGTCCTAGTGACTAGTTTTGTGTTATCTCACATCATAGATATCAAAATTACAAAGGCAGCAGTGGCTAAGACTCCATACAAATATTGATACTGGCTTCTGTTTTGAATATGGTCCTATTAATGTCTACTATTACAATAAATCAAGTCAAGTATTTTTTGCTTCGGCTTCTCTCTTGCCAAAATTAAACGTTCTTATATTTTCTCAAAGTACACTAAAGTACACTAGGTATATTAAGCGTTTTGAAATAAGGCCCCTAATCATATCAGCTGTTCATCCCACGCAAGTTGCGTGTCAATTGGGGCTAACAGGCCGTGACATGCATAGACAATACACGCCTCGCTACTTATGCACTGCTGACAACCGTTCTGGGTAAGGACGTGGGTTCGATTAGTGTCGACATTAGTACCTAGATTGATCGATTGACTTATATTTTTGGTCGTGGCAGTGGCGAAATTCTTATTAGTAGGCGATACCATAGTTTTAACAGTCCGATGTGCAATATGGGTGCTTCGTCAGTGATTGACTCGAATAAGTGATCATTACTATTTAACTTATGCAAGTACACAATTAATTTGAAGAGTCAGTAAATAATAATAAACAGTTGTGCCTGCGTTTTCTTCCTATTATGTCCTTCATTTCGATCTCTGCGAAGTGAAGAGAAGAAACAACGAAACCACCCCAGAATTCATAGAATGGAATGATAGATCAGAAGGATGGTAATAAATACACTGATCAAAAGTATATGGATGGGTGACCATTAGACTTTTGAGATATTCCGCGGTTGATTAGACTGGAAGCTGACTCGCAACATCAAGGATTTTGTTAACTTTGACAAAATGTTAATAATTGAATCATGAAGCTTTTTCTAACAGGGTGATAACAAGCGATTGGTTCATAATTCCTGTATACAAAAAATGACGGATCGCGATAGTGTTGATGAGAATGACGACTGTGCATCATCTTGAATTCTGAATATAAATGTTTTTTCATTTTGATGGACATGTTGTCTATCCAAGAAATCAGTTAATGAGAACATTAAAGCCAGCGCGACAGCGTAACAGATTACTTTGATACTCGTGTTACAAGATTCGGTCCAGCGCTGTGCCTATGTGGAACGGTTTGTGACATGTTTTGACATATTGTCATGGCCTAAATTACAATTTCTTTTTTTACAAAAATATCGCAATTAGTTTTTTATTTGAACAGCATCAACTCCTTGCCTCATTTCAGTAGGAAACATATTTGTTAAAAATTCTGTCACTATTTTAACATATTTTCTTACCAAAATCGTGAAACCAACCTCTGACCAATTATAAAGAATCATTTTGTAATTAGGTCACTGATTCTTGAAATCATAATATAATAAAATTCTGTTGACGGATCAAATCAGTTTTCCAAGGAATTTCCCATACAGATAAACAGTTTCAGGGTTATTGAAATAAATACTAGGAAACTTACTAGAATAAAATTTTCATATAATAAAGTTGATCAACCAAAAATGCGGATATTTTTTAATGATCTGCTCGTCTTTTGACGTGTAAAAAATACAATACTGTAAATATTTGACTGCATGTGTGTCTTGCGTTGAATTCTCAGGATGAGCATTATGAGCAGTGTTAATAGGTTTCTCTTTAAAACACTTAGCAGCATTTTTTGTGGGTAGGTAACAGGGTCGTCTCCTATTGCATGGCACCTGAAAAATATAACAGCGAACTGTCCCTTTAGGGATACAAGCAATAAAACATAATATTGATAATGAACTATCTTCGTAGTCTTTTATGGACTGACAGTCCATATTGAACTCTCATCACTTCTCGCACTGCCATCTCTGCTCAGATTTCCAACGAACTTCTCTCGCAAAGAGCATTCTATCACGTTCAGTTGCTGTAACTACTGGTCCATTTAAATCCACTATTAACGGCTCAATTAAGATTATACGGTTACCGTATGGTTTAAAAACGTGCGCTCCGACTATTTTTAGTATCAGCCATTAGATTATTTTGCTTTGATGTTTTGGAGTCGAGTCTGTTTATCGTCTAAGATTATTGCTAGATTGTTACGCGGTTATAGTTATTAAAGTATGTTCTGATGGATTCAAAATTTGTACCATGAGGTTTTTTAATACTTCCAAATTTATGTAGGTCTCTAGGTATCTCAATAAATGATGATACTTGACTGAAACGATTCTTCCTTAGTCCAAGGTGTTGCTTCTTCTAGTACTTTGCGATTGTTAGTTTTACTGCTATCACTGCAACCATAATTGGTGTTTCAATTGAGCATTGCATTAGTGTATTAACGATCCACATTCCTCCATAAGGTGAAGTGGCATTTCATCAACCTCTTCACAACGTTGGCAGGTTTGCTAATCATTCAGCCTTACTTAGAACATTTTCTTTTTTAGATGACATTGTCGTAGTATTTTGCTATGGTTTGAGATGATAAGCCAAAAACCAGTTCTTTCCCAAAATATCTTCGTAGCGATTCAAAAGAAAAAAATACATATTATGGATTTTTTAAAGTTAGATTGTGTCTCATTTTAAGTACGAAATCACACTGGTCACATAAGGAAAGAGTGCACTAATTGTTTGTATCAATACACTGTGTTTGTTTTAGCTTGAATCCTTAATTAGAGTGTACTGAGTCATTTTCTTTTATGTTTTCATTATACATGGTTAGGACAGTACTGTGGTTTTGTAAGCATTATGTAAAATTATCTAAAAAGGCAAATAAAGGAATGTTTTATTAGTTATGAGTAATTTTCAATGAAGTCAGATTATTTTTATGTGTATATCGCCATTATACCTTACTTAACGGCCTTTAATATCAGATGTGCTAGTGGTAAATTGTTATTATTTTCAATTTAAATAAAACTATTCATTTATCGATTTATGACACTGTATACCCTATTTATTTAGATCTTTACCTAAAATGTACAGTATGTTTTATTCGTGATAGACTTACGCTTGACAGCAAGTTCGCCTGATGTTAAGCGACACTGCGATGGAGTGGCCAATGGTCAATGGTTTACTTGTATTTAATGGAAAACAGCGCTTTTCTCAGCATGATAAAACCTAATTCGTCTATGAAATCAGCATCAGCACTTCTTTTGATATTGACATATTTGTGAACATCGATATAACGACAAATTCGTCACCATCGTCTGCACAAAATTAACTACGGAAATGCTTCCCGGCTCCTGACGTGACGTGTCCCCTCCCTGTGTGCCGTAGGGTTGAACGTATCGTTAATGTTACCTGTTTCATGACATGAGTTAGTAGGTACTTGGGCATTCAAATTAGCCCTCCCGGCTTTGAATTGTTTGTATGTTGGACACAATGAACTCTTAGTAAGTTCTCATAGGATTCTACAAAACTACAAAAAATGCGTATTGTTTCAGGGTTTTTTTAAATAGTTACCTTTTTTCTGTTGTTTCTAAAATTTGTTTAATACGTTGCCTACCTGTTTAGCTTTCCTATTACTGAACTCCTTCGATGAAATCAATCACAGTATTTGTTGCTATTGCATTTAGACTGCACCATGTGTAACTAAAATCTATTCTAAGGTCGGCCCTTACAACCATTAACCCAGCCCTGTTCTCATTTCGTTACCGGATCTGCACGGAATGTTACGATATTTTGGTGCGGGCAACCCTCGTTTGGCGGCGAGACTAAATATAGCGCGCAGACGTGCGCAGGCGCCGGTCTCAAGAACAGAGAGCACGAATGCCATATTTGGTTAATTGCGGACGACAAATTCAAAGGGAAGGTAGGACAGGATGTTGAGACTTTTTGTTGGGGAAGCTAGAGAAATGCTTACTGTTGGTCTACTCGTATGAGCTACGATGTTACAACGCAATAAGAATGTGATTGATTTTTAATGAATGCCTTATTTTGCCTCCTTTTACACTTTCTGTAGAAGTCACCAACTGCATCACAAGTAGCTTTGAGGCGTTCATTATGAATAGATAATACTTTCTAAGGATTCTACTGTTGATTAATCAAGGGCGATGGCAGCGAAGTTCCAACATTCTAGAATTAGGCATATTTTGCGAACAGTCCCATGTTTTCATTCCCAAAGTAAAATATCAGTTCATAATTGTACGTTCAACATCTATTCAACACGTTTTCAAGAAAGCAATGTTCCTAGTAAAACAATTGACAATGCCTTTTCTTTCGAAAACAATTATTGAATGAATTCTTTCATTACCAGACTTTTGTCGAATCATTTTATTTTTATTTTCAAATAATAAAATAACTTTTCTCCATCAACATTACGTTAATCCAACGTAAACGTTGTTCCAACTAGTAATTTGTCTGTAGCATTGATTTTGGATAGTTAATCTTTAGTTTATGCTAGTGTTTATGTATTACAGATTCTGTTTTAGTGATTTACTATGGGAAAATGTGGTTTGTATTCAATCTTGTTTGCTTTTAGATGGTTAGCGCTTCAATTGAATTATTAGACTGAATTTAGTAATTTACATCTGTATATTTTTCCTTTTCTTCATGTTCATCGTATGCAATATTAGTATTTACTATCAGTAGCTTAGCGTGGTGGTTATTTTAGTGATTTGTAAGTTTTTCCAACATTTTTCAATAATTAACTCCTTTCTAAATTTAAGAGCTATGATCGTGTCTCTGTCAGAACTTTCTACTTCTCTCCGAGTGCTAATTCGTAAGCCTCCAGGTACTTCATACCAATAGATATTTAAGTAGAATTGACATTTCTAAACGATGGTTTGAAGTTATTATTTCTTTGCTTTTATGTCATAATAAGCAACAAATTAGCATTAATATCATCATTGCGAATGAATGTTCTCACGATGTTTTTAACGACGAATGATTCACGTTCACTTTACAATGTAAAAAGAACATTAAATAGTTTTAATACACCGCCACGTGTTGTTGCATTATTATTAACTGTTGTATCTTCACGCCTTCCTGAAAGGTCGGACAGAAGTGTACCACAAACCCAAATATTAGCAATGAAATTAGCAATGTTCATCCCGGTGGGGACGGGTTAGAATACTGTTCCTCACTGCCTTTCAGATAAGCATCTCGTATGAGGCGTGAAAATATCTGACTTGTTCGGTGGTCCTCTTGTGGACTGACTGGCTGGCGACCAACCTTACGTCGGATTCTGTCTTAAAGCACCTTGCTGTGTGTTTCGACTTTTGCACATATGAGCCAGTTTCCCTATTATAACGATCATAACATAAAAATGTATTCATTTCAACAATAGGGAGGTTGAATTTGAATACTATTTTCTTTTCATTTCACAAGCAAAATTGCCTCGCTTTACCATATAAACCATTTCATTTACTCGTCATATCATAGTCGTTTCCCTCTAGGGTTGCCATGACAACACTTTGATATCGTTACAGTTATCGTTAACAAAAACAAATGTGAGATAGATTTTTTATTTGAAAACATCGTTATTAGTCATCGACACTTTGATATTGTTTTACATTTATTATCATATTCTAATAGTGATATTGAATCGCGCTTCTGTGTTAAAAAATACAGAGTCGAATGATTTAGTAAAGTTAGTGATAAAGGGACAACCATGGCATTAATAATTTATTTTCAATTTATTTTATGACTTATGTTTAACTAACCTCCAGATCTAGTAAAATATAACGGCAAAAACATCACAAAAACATACAAACAAATTCCAATTTTAGCGTGAAATTAGAACAAAAAATGTTACAACTTGCGATCTTACCTAAAGCTACCAAATCCAAATTATGATTGTCTAATAAAAAAAAATTCACCAACCAAGTATAATGAGTAGAATTCGGCTCTGGCCGGCCGGCCATTGTGGTCGCAGTTCTAACCTAATATTTGGTGTTATCCATTTTGGTAAACAATTTACTAAATTTGGTGGTCATTATATTTATCCCCTTATTTTATTATTTGTAACTGTTAGTTTTCCTCTTTAAATAGATAATTATAACCAATTCTGGATTGTTTGTCAGCCCTATCACCCACTCCAGTGCCCCCACCCTGTCTGCCCAGTAAATGCAGTTTGCGCTTTTTTGCGCCGTCTGCTCGCTCGGGCTGCAAGGGGGATGCATTTACAAAGTCGAGTAGTTGAGGGGTGGTAAATAAAAAAATTAAAAACATTTTTAATTTACCTCAGACGTAATCCACTGAGCCCAGATGAAATTGAGTTTTGAAAATCAAATTAATGGTTTTGTTGATAAGAAAAAAAGAACTGTAAATATTATACTGGAACAATTGTATGCTATGGAGTATGTATGTATACCTAACATAACTTTAGCTTTTAACACCAAAATACTTGTAGTAAAAGGGTTAGAAGAATAAAATAACAGTTAGGTTATTCATCATCATCATCATCATCATATCAGCCAATAGAAGTCCACTGCTGAACAAAGGCCTTCCTCAAAGACTCCCACAGGGACCGGTTATATGCCGCCTGCATCTCCTCCCAGGACTCCCAGCGACCTTTACCAGGTCGATACCTTTAGGTTATTACCTAACCATTAATTATTACCTGGCTATGCATTCATAGCTGCTTAATATTTTATACAATTATTAGTACTCTACTACTTGCAGGCCTAATTTTAGGTATTTCCAATTACATCAGACCTTCTGATAACTTGGTCCTGATATTATAATAATTTGCAAACACCCACTCATAAAGTCCGTTCACACGTGCTGTATTGTCACATTAGCCAATAGCGCGGCTCGCTCGCCGGAAGAGCGGAGGCCGCATCCTCGCGACACTTCCGCCTGCGCCCGCGCAGCTACAGGAACGCAGGGTGATATGAATCAGTAGTAGGTTAGTTGAACTTTCAAGTTAAGTAGGCAAGTATGATTAAGATGCATAAATTATTTTCAATTGAAAGGTGATAATTACTTTTAATCAATTTATCAATTCGATTTAATAATGTAGGCTTCCAGGTATGTGTAAATTTTCATATTTTGACTGTAAAAATTGTGATAATTTCTATACTAAGAATAGCCCATAGGCCTTCCTTTTCCACATTTGTCTTTGGTTCACTCAGTCTACACCTGTATACTCCTCGATTACGTTTTTTTTTAATTGAATATAACAAAATCTGTGGTTCTCTGTACAGATACGAAAAGCTTAACATATCCTATCCTCAGCTTTGAAAACCTTTCTCGCTATATCCTACAATTTACACCACAAATTCCTTCGACAACACCGCACCAACGACATTGAAGTGTCTCCACGTTGAATACCTACTGATTATGATGTATCGATGTAGCCATCGGCTCTCAGCAAGTAATGGCCTCTTTGTTTATACATTGATTTGAAATATTGCCATGCACGAGGCTAGAAGTGACGGCTAATCGAGTTGTCGTGATCGATAAGTAATTTTTATTCAATTTATTTGAAACACGATGTATTTTGTTGAAGTTGAGTATATCTATATCAGAGTGGTTGGTTGAAGGGTAACATTTGGGAGTATAATAATTCTTGTACTTAAAACTAACTTTCATTAAGTTCTTTGTATTCATTGGCAGAGCGATGCTTCGGCACGAATGGGCCGGCTCGACCGGAGTGATACCACGGCCTCACAGAAATCCGGCGTCAAACAACACTTACGTTATGTTTCGCCGAGTAACTGAGGTTACCGGAGGCCCAATCCCCTTTTAAAAGGTCGGCAACGCACTTGTGACTCCTATGGTGTTGCGGGTGTCCATGTGCGGCGGTGATCGCCTACCATCAGGCGATTCGCCTGCTCGTTTGCCCTCCTATCCTATATAAAAAAAATCATTTTAAGTGTTGTCAATTTCCTAAACTATGAAAATTTTTGTTCTTGAAAAGTTTTCGGTTTTGAAATTATACCCTGGAATATTTCCACCTTTGGAATTAAAATATTTCCACCTACACCCACAGTTCGCCGGTGAATTAGTTCCCATGTAATAGGAAGAGGCTCGCCATTATCTGGAGACAAAAGCAAATTCGGAGCTGCTACTGAGAATTTCATATAAAAAAACAATAATACTGCTCAACCTGGAAATAGAACCAAAAACCTCTAGCGTAGTAGTCCCCCTTAGTAGGAACATTATTCCAACAAAGCAGATTTTTCAAACTAATAGTAACTAATTTGCATAGTTCGAAAACGTAGTGTTGCATAGTACGACCTCCAATGAAATGGACAGACGACCTAGTAAAAGAAAGAAAGAAAGAAAGTTTATTCTGAGACAAGACAAAAACGAATTAAAAAAAGGTAAAAGTCATCGGAGTTGTTGGATGCAGGCGACATATAACCTGTCTGTGTAAGTCTACGGGGGAGGCCTTTGTATATCAGTGGATCTCTATTGGCTGATATGATGATGATAGTTCGAATACCAACCAGAACATTTCTGCTTCAGAATTTGGTTTAAATATTACTTTACCGACACTAAATAAGACAGATTTAATGTTTTGCGGTTCGTAAATCAACGAATATTATCATAATATGAGCACTTACTCAGATTTATGAAAACGACGCACGAGAATTGGGCTATAACTGACATGTTTTACAAATCAGGATGTATCATTAATACATACTTTGATGACAGTTTATGACACAAGGATATGTGTGTTGCCCTTCATCTAAATATACTTTAAAATGCTTGGAGAGAACTAACTTATTATTCTTCGACTGCAATGCTAGAGGTCCTATGTTCGAGTAAAGTGTTATTAAGTTTTTATATGAAATTATCAGTAGCAGCTCGGAGTTTGGGGTTCGTGGGTGGCAATAAGATCGCCCTATATGAGAATACACAGATACTGTTGAACTGTGAGTGTACCAGAGCATTAGTACACATCTGCTTAACCCTTCAGGGAATGCCAGAGTGTATTGTTTCAAGTAGTTTTCACGCCAATTAGGAAATATTCCTAAATTATCCTTATAGGAGTGCTTAGAATAATTTAAAACAATTCAACACTCGATACACGATAAAAAGACCTTCATGAATGGAAAAATAGCATTTTCAAGGAAAGCGTAGCAAATATCTGTCTTAATGATACGTACGAAATTAAATTAGTAGTCGCTATATTGACAAACAATAAGGACAAACCAGGTAGTCATTGGTAGCCTTCGAATAATTAAAGTTCTTTGACGCCAAAATTTTAGTCAAGTCACGTTTCTGATGGATGTCCCGGAACGAGGAAAGTCCATCATAACACGAAATGTTTCGGATTTCAGTTAAGTCGTACTTGAAACGGAAAATCCCAACACAAAACTTTTTGACTTTATCTTTTGAACCAGTTTAGTGAACATAACAAAGTCGAAATCAAAATGTTTCATTTCAATTAGACGAATAAAAAGTGCAACTACTTCTGAAAAGTCAAAATTAGTTGCATGGTTCCAAAAAGTGGGTCTTATGGAGAAGAAGAAAGTACATCAACAACTTGTTTACTATTATTATGATGATGAACGTACATACATACACTCAAACCTTTCTCCCACAGGGGTAGGTAGAAATTATAGAAGAAGAGAAAGAAAATTCGGAAAAAAAGTCTTACACTTTTCTTTTTTAGTAGATTTTAAATATGTGGGGAATTGAAAAAATACAGTAGGATCAATAAGCAACAGAAATAGTTACACAGACAATGCATTTATATAACTATTGTTTAAAAAATAAACCACCTATAAAAATTGTTGCCAATACTGATAAACAAATCGTGTCTCAAACAAAGCACATTGTTGACAAAACTATCTTTAACAACATTAGTAAGCCCAACACTACAATAGATTTTATAATCACACACAACGAAATTGGCGACAATCTATATATAATTATGTTACTTTAACACCTTACACTCTGCCAAGAACGTCACTATAATTAATCGATTATTCATTTTCATGTTGGAGGTGTTCCAAAAACTGACCAAGTGTAGTGTCAAAAACTGTCAAATGGTGCTCCAGTGACGTGCAATGCTACAAGTGTTAATTAAAATAACAGTGAAAAACAACAGGTATTTCTAGTGCATGTGAAATAGATGGTCGGACAGATGATGTGGTTTAAGAGAGAATCGAAGACGGTAGTGGACAAACAGGAGAATGGGGTTGTGGGGAAATTGAGGAGGAAGAAACCTGTTATTCTGAAGACGACAAGAGAATCCAGTGAGAGAGAAACTTCTACAGAAAGTGATAAAGAGAGGAGGAGATACTCAGACATCTTAGATGTGGTCTCAATAGGTTTGTATTAGCACTCTATTAATCTTCGAGAAACCAAAGAATTTCTTGCCATTTTTATCCCGAAACTCGTTGAAAGACGTCTGGAATGTGGTAGTTACACGTTATTTATATGCAATAAGTTCACTCGTGATATAAATAATCACATAACAATGAAGTGATCGGTGTAACCACGCGAAAACAGTCCTTTTGTTTATGGTGAGCTGTATTAAAATGTATGAAAATCGCTTATCTGAAATCTGTTCGTTGTTAGAAAGACGAACAATGATGTATAATCATAATAAATCAAGCGCTGAAAGCAATTTATTGGTACTAGACTGTTACACAAAACACCGGTTTATTATTTTATTTGAATTAGGCGAAACATTTTGTTTATATTAATATGAAATATTTTAATGGCTCTTGCAATTTTGTGCAATAAAATCTTTAACACGATCCTTATTTCGAGGAAAAAATTCTCCATCAATGTTAATATCATTGATGGAGATGTACTTATTCTCAATATCAATCGTGATTTTCAAAATCACAACAATGACCCGCGATCTTTTGGTTCTCATTAGCATAAAAGGCACTATTAGTGGAAATTTGCACGCGATCATTATTTAGTATAGGCCTGGTGCCCTGCTTTTTGTAAAACGACCTATTTAGCTTTTTGGGGGCGCGTTAAATTATAATAGAACATTTCGTTTTGTGTAGTAGGCACAATAATTTAATGAAATGGTTGTATTGAAATTGGGTCTCGAGCATAAAATACAAATGCTTTTATTTCTATTGCGTGTGACACAGAAATTGGTTCTTTTTTTAATGAGTCATTTGTGAGTACTTAGTCGACTTTTAAAAAAGAAGTTTCCGTGGGGAGCAGTAAAAGTCTTCATTGCTCCTGCGAAAGTATTTAAAATAGTACGAAAATAGAAACATCGATAAAAACTAAGAGATTACACGTTAATTATAGTGCAGATACTCTAAAAATAAAGTTTATATCAAACAAAACGCCAAACATAGCGGCCATGTTTTGACTAACACCAAAAACGACCAAAACCAAGCTAATGGCCAGACGGTGAACAACCGTCCCTGGTGACGACACATTTAATTGACACACGAGGAAAACACGTAAAGAACTTGTTGATAATTAAATAAGAATTCTCGGTATGTAACAACACTACCTTGACGGAGGTCTCAAAAATTAAACCAATTCTGAGAAAGATTATCTTTAATTCTTCTTCGAGTCTAGTTTATTTAATTGGCAGTGTTATGTTTCCTAAGCAAGGTATAGTTCTATGATTGTAAAAGTAAGTATATATAGTATATAAGTTGTAAGTCGCGTGTAGTTTTAACTCGTTTCAAGACTTTCTATTCCAATGTCAAGTTAGCCACCAAAATGAGCTCGCCATCGCCATATAATTGTTACAATATAAAACATGTTTAATCTGTGTTTTTATGAAATAAAGTTTATTATTATTATTATTATTATTATAATTAAAAAAATATATATCGCTTAGAACTTTTTGAATAGAACTCGTGTATTCTGTATTGATAAAGCAAGCATAGCAATCTAAAGGCTACCCTAAAGCTGTCTCTTTTAAAATCTTACTTCCATAACAAAATAAAATCGATATTATAATTGGCAGTATCGTATATTTTGAGTTTCAGTCTTTTACTCAATATTCAAGGTTACCAATCAGTTTAGAATTAAAAATAAACTCGACACAATTTTTCGACGTTACACAACGTTATGTCGTTAATCTAGTGTTAGTTATTTACAGTTTATGCTAGAGCAGTGTAAAGATTTACTCCGTCGTAAATACCACTGTTTTGAGATAATGCACCGTTATCTGGATTAAGTAACACCGACTGCTTATCTTAATCTGTTAAACTAATACTTTGTTTAATTGCTTTAGTTAACTGGCTGATATGAAGTCATGAGATATTACAAAAACTGTAGTTAATGAGTGGTTTTTCTCGGTACAAAAGCATATGATAAAAAAGTATGTATATTTATATGCAGAGGTTACAATATTTTGGCTTTGATAACCGTCTTATCGTGGTGTAATAAAATAAAAATTTAAAAATGTTTATACATAAATCGTCAAAAGATAAGAAATACCTAGTGCCAGACTTTCTATGTTACCACAAAACTTGAACGTGTTAAACAAAACATTTACGAAAATGCGAATCTAATGTAAACCGAGTATCATAATAAACCGAGAGCGTTTCGCCAACTTTTGTAACACTCCGTAAAACAAAAGATAAAATAAAGCATAACCATTTTGTTACGTGTGTCTGTAATCATTTTAAAACCAAAATTACGCAATAGAAAGCGTGGCCTTTCTGCTTACCTTCGAAAACAGTTAAAGTTTTGCGATATTGTATGCTAATACTAATTAAACAAACCTTTGTAAAATGTGCGCTCAACCATCGCCATATGACTCACAACAATCTTGACATTGTCTCGGATACAATCGATCAGAAACTACATTTTTTACTCTCCAAACGGGTCATTGTTTCAGTTTTTATACCACAGAGACGTCTTTAGCGTTATTAATGGTAATTGCAAACTGATTGCCGTTAAATTTAGCAATTACGATACAAAAGTCGGAACGTTTCAGTAATTAATGGCAAGGAATTCTCGCGTAACGATGTCGATACGATCTCATGACGTGATGTAATTTTAACAGAGAGACGGGATGAGAGCGACGAGTCATTGTACGAGTCGGCGGATGGGCACAGCGACGCCATATCGGCGAGCGATGATGCCCTGTCGGGGCTCGGCAAGACACCTACAATCAGCAAGGAATCTCTCAAACTAGCAGTCACAGACGAAGAAGTGGACTTTGCCAAAACTAAGAAAGGACATAGAAAAACTATGTCCTTATCAAATCCTTTGGAAATTGTAAAAAACTTAGGTGACGAGTGGTTTGAGTCAGCAAAGAAAGAGTTGGAAAAAAACTCGGATAAGAAAAAATCAAGGGAAAGTCTCTGGAGCGAGGAAGATCGGGATTCCATTCATGGGTCGTCAATGAAACTCGATCAGATACGAAAGAATAGCAAAAAAGAGGACAAGAATCAGACCAACAATCGAAAGACTAGTACAATTGATGCTCCTAAAACTAGAAAAACAAGTAAAGGTTCCTCTGTCAGCGCTCTTAACTTTCTAAGAAGGAAGAAGACACCAACTTCCACTAAACCAGTAGAATCCGTCGCAGAAGATGACAAAAGTGTAAACACAGATGAGATTTTGAACTACACCAAATTGTTTTTAGAATGCGAGAAACGATTCGCCTCAATATCGGAAACTAGACCGATGCGGCCTGTTGAGACTGACTCTGAAGATGAACCTCCTACACCTAAACAACTGGCAGAACACAGAAGGAGGTTGAGCAGACAAACGTCTCGAAGCAAGAGTAAAGTTAGAGGCAAAAGCCAGTCTCTAAAAGTAAATACTTTAAGGAAATCTCATAGCGGGACGTTGAAAAAGGGGAAAAAGAAGAGTGTTAAAACTCCATCTTCTGGTAGGAGCAGACAAGCCAGTATTGTAGAACAGACACCCATAGTCAAGAAGAAGCATTCTGATTCTATGAAACAGAATTCTTGGCTCTTCAGTGGATCTCGAGGTGAGTCATTTGGCATTTTAAATAGTTTTAATTTTGTAGCTTTTTGTGTCTAGTATCAAATATAGTTAAAGGGATCAAGGTAATCATTTTAAAATAGATTTCGCAAATCAAACTTTTTGTAATAATCTTTTTTCCAAGGTTCCAAGTCCTCAAAATGGGTTTGGCAAGCTAAAACTTATTTAGAAATTATGGCATGGAAGAATTCATATACTTCTTTAGTTTTAAGTTGAAATAAAATAATCTACATATCTTTAAAATAACATCAGACAAATATTGGTATTATAGTGCCTTAAATATCGTTTGGGTCATAAATTATCTTTAGTTAGGTCATGGTAGTGTTCGTTTATTATCTTTTACTTGAGTAATTTCATGCATTTCTCAGTATTCAACTATAAATAATTATGTATAGCTACAGTAAGAGCAGTTATCTTAACTAGTTGATAACGTGACCTTACTATGTCTCACGACGTTCAATACTGTTCAGTGTCCAATGTTGCCAGTTAGATCATCACTCTTTTGTTTTGTTGTATTATAATGCCCTGTTTGCTTGTTATTGTAACTCGCTTGTCGGGATGTCATAGGTGTAAACACACCTCTGAAGCATACAAGAATATCTATGCGATTGTTTGATTTATATCGTCATATCTTAGTATTTAATAATTCGCTTTACGTTAATACAAACATTAAATTTTAAAAAAGTATCAATAATGAAACGCGAAAACACATCTGAGGCGGTCAGTTTAAGAAACGCAGATCCTAAACTTGAAATATTTACGTTTAAAATATATGTCGGAGAAAGAAATGATTACGGATGGTCTGTTGACTAATCGAGACGCTAGCGCCACCTGGTGGCACTAAATGGTATCAAAGGCGTGACAATTGGAAGGGGAAAACACTGCGACGGCAAGTTGAGCTGCGGTGGAGTCGCACTACACATCTAGTGGTCGACTTGTGCGCACGTCGTAGAACCGTCACGCGGTCCTTTATAATTCTACCTACATAGTTATTGCAAACTTTATAGTTTGAGAGTCACATTAATAATCGTAACGGACGTGCTTGGGAGTTTTTTGTGGCTTCTTCTCCCAGTAGGAAATAGCACTAGTGAAGCCACGCTGGCGTTTTGGGGGTTTGCTGGGTTGTAATATTGACGTACGAAAAGTACTACAAGAAGTCTGATTAAATGAGAGATTTAATGACTTCTAAATGTGTGTTTGAATGTTTGAACCAACATGACCCAGTGTCGCCCAATAAAATAATGATTGGCCATCACTTCTGATTACGAGACATGTAATAATAGTAACCCCACTCCCCGCATTTTTCCCCGTTATATATTTAAAAGATCTACAGGTATCATTATTTATTTATCCTTTTAACCTTAAATTAGCTTTCTCATGGTTTACTCAAATATCATTTCGTTTTCTTTGAATAACCGTGTCGGGAGTGTGGGACCTACATGTTTCCGAGAAACAATTGTGGCCTGTCCTCTGACATTCTTGTAATGTGCTATCATCTCTGTATTGATACATGCAATTATGATTTATTGCAGCGGTTTTTCTTTTGATAGTAATTTTTACGGCTTCATAAAGCTGTTTACTTATTAATACTACGTCATCAATATTATTAGTATCTTTTACTGTTGAGGCAAACGTTATATCAAATAATACTGATGTATCATTACATTTTTATTCTTTTGTAGAATCGTTGCTGCACACTAGGATTTTATTCTATTTCATGGTACTTATATTTCTCACATTATTTTAATTTGACTTATTGTTTATTTGCGCGCAATATGTTTATAATTTATCTCCCATATTTGAATTTACCTTTTAGGTATAACCATCTTGTGGGTAGCTATAATGAGAATCTGGATCGCAATTTTCGATTTCCATTTCCTTTTCATCATCAAAATAATTGCGTAGACACCAATATAATAATAGTAACAGCTTTAGAATAAATCCGTGCGTTATTTTCGTGACCCGTATTACGAGTACTAAATGTTCTGAACATCAACAGTAATTTCTTACTTTGCAAATATTCCATTCAAAAATAATATTTTACTTGTAATGTTTTTATTGTTAAGGAGTCGTGCTGTAGGCAGTAGGTGTGTGTATTTATTATTATTTAGGTGTTATTAAATCACTCAACTCGTGAGTTTCCATGTGAATTTACATATATACGACTGATAATATTTGCTGAAATCACTGAAATTGCATTAAATACTATTTAACAAAGTCAAGATTCTTTTTTTTTCTCGTGGTTTTTTTGACGTGAACATCGGTTAATTCATTAAATACTTTCAAAATTTTGCAAACCAATTATTTAATTGTCAAAATAGTAAAAAAATAATTTGATTCTTTTTGGCTCGAATAAATAGACCACAGAGAGATTGCATGACTTTAAAGACTGACATTTAATCAAGATTTGTTATAATTATTAGAATCAAAAATGTTTTCCATATTTTTTTAAGAAGCTTACTAGCAATGTGGGTCGCACCGCGCATTACTAGTATTCTTGTTAACCCCTCGTGCTAAGGTAAATGTTTGTGTTACGAGTGAGTTCAGGTCGCTAGTGCAATGGGTGGGTTTCGAACCGGCAATCACATTATCGCAAGTACGATGCTCTAGCCATTACGCTACCGCCGCTTTTAATTCCACAAATGACCAAGTCATATTATTGTACCATTGGTCGACTGCCTATCCTTCACACATATAATCAATAAAACTATGTCACGAATTCACGATACAGATCAATATAAACCAGTTTACCATTGAAATTGTTCATTCAGTCGTCTAATCCATCGCCTTCTATAGCTCGCATTCCTTCTCCGTCCCTGACCTGTCATAGCTAATCGTCAGCTAGGTACACCGCATGCCTCCACTTATCGCGGTCATTCGGCCGACACTCGGCTTATTGATACCTCGACTGGCAATTGACAGTAGGTACGTCTGTAGTCAGTTAGTTCACATTTATAGCGAAGTGGGTGACTCCAATCTAGAGTGTCGTGGATTTATGTTTGAATGGGATTTATGGAGCAGGGAGATTTATTACATTGTACAAAGCAGATTTTATCGGCATCTGTCTTCCTCTATGTCAGCATTCGTTGAGTAGTTTATACCATGTTAATGATACTTCCACCAAATCTTTTTCATATAATTCTAAGTTTTTCTACCTTTGTGTCTGGGTTTGCACACAGTGTGTTTTGTCTGTTTGACTGACGTGACCTTAGTTTCTTTTTTAATAGGGCTATCACTTTCAGCTCTTGAAGAAGCTTTAGCTACCCAATGTAAAAATTACATTACGTCCTTTTGTACAGTTGAGTAAAATCGCAAAGTTATCTTGTTGATAATAATTAAGTAATCATCTACTTAAATTCAATAATTTTTCGTCTTTAACTTTTCGCACTTACCCAGTCTACACCAAATACCTCCTCATAATTTAAATTTCAATCCTATATTAGCATCCCCTTTGCAGTCGTTTAATTAAATTTGTTCCAAGGAACCGCGTCCCCTACCGTCGTTAACTCGATTGATATGCGCGCACCATCTCCGGAAGTCTATATAAATAGTACAAGCATTGACTCACGCGCATCGAAACGAACCGTATTGTCTCGGGGAGACGTTGTGGGCTAATTTTGGATTTCTAATTGTAGGGGACTTCTTTTGGCATTAGCTATCGGCAAAAAGCGGATTGTGGATGACTTCCTGAGGATTATTGTTTTTGTTTTTAACAATGTGGAATATTCTTACCAGCTTCACAATATCATTCTATTTTACAATTATTATGTTCTGCCTCATTATTCTAGTGGTCCCAAGCGCGACTTCTACGCTAGAGGTCTTGCGTTCGACAGGTTGAGCAATATAATATCGAGGTTTTCTATGAAATTCTCAGCAGCAGCTCGGAGTTTAGGGCTTGTGCCTAGTTAATGGCAATAGGCTCGCCCCCTTTTACATAGCACCTAAACATACCGGCGAAATGTGGGTGTACATTAGTACGCCTCTGCCTAACCCTTCGGGGAATACAGGAATACAGAATATTATTTAATACTATGTGTGATTTGTAAATACTTTAGTTCAAATATTATATAATATTCTTATTTCTTCTTTGTCTTAAGACCAAAATGGCACATCAATCTGGTGTTTGGAAGCCTCAATTGTCCAGTATTAGAAAAGCTTCGTCATAGCTTCTTTATTTCAATGTCTTATGTTTGACTAATATAGTTATATTCACTATTGAATTAATCTAAATGTACAATAAGTTAATGTATCTGCTACTTAGTATTCTCATCGCCTGTATCTTTATCGTAGGGTTTTCCCGGACTATTGTCTTGTTAGCTTCGCTAACGGAACTGAGGTAATCAATACCTATTTAGAAATACATATATAGAACCTCCTTCCAATCAATGATATATTATATGATATATGTTATGATCGTCCCATTCAAACTGTTTGAAGTGTTTCTCTATAAGAGAGAAGAGACAGGAGAGACATTCATTGTGGATTTTGCAGTGTAGAGATTCTTGTCATCCTTCTCAAGGGCTGTGGGTTTTAGGTATACCACTTGCCACAGTACCTATTGTTATGGTTTAGTTGTTATCAAAAGTAATTAAGAGCTCTAGAGCCTTTAACGTGGAAGAGCCATGCTTCGGCACGAATGGGCCGGCTCGACCGGAGTGATACCACGGCCTCACAGAAAACCGGCGTCAAACAACGCTTACGTTGTGTTTCGTCAAATGAGTGAGGTTACCGGAGGCCCAATTTAAAAGGCAGGCAACGCACTTGTGACTCCTCTAGTGTTCCGGGTGTCCATGGGCGGCGGTAATCGCTTACCATCAGGCGATCCGTCTACTCGTTTGTCCCCCTATTCCTTAAAAAAAAGCTCGTTCTGCGTGAATCGGATCGCAATTTGTAGGCCAACCCTGCGAAATGGATAACATTGCCAGTCTTCAATCATCTGATAACAGACAATATTTCATTCATGGTTACTTATGGTCATATTTTATGCCATATTTCAATGCCACTATAATTCACTTAGTGCATATTGTTTTCCTTATGCCGTGATATGTAAATTTATTAACTATTAATTATTATTTAATGGTGTCACGGTCACCAAGGATTGTATGAGATCCCGTCACGTTTATCAAGTGACGTCATAGTTTTCAAGAGTGGAACGTTCTGAGAATTGAACAATTATTGGTATAAAATTGAATAATTAGACAGGTAAACCTATTTTTGAGTATCGAAACATACGATAACGCATGTAAACTGTGAAGGGCTAAGCAGATATGTTCAGGGAACCCTTTTTATGGGATAGGGGGGCAAACGAGGTACCTATTGCCTGATGGTAAGCGATTACCGCCGCCCATGGACACCCGCAACACCAGAAGAGTCACAAGTGCGTTGCCGGCCTTTTAAAAGGGGATTGGGCCTCACTCACTCGGCGAAACACAACGTAAGCGTTGTTAACGCCGGTTTTTTGTGGCCATGGTATCACTCCGGTCGAGGTGGGCCATTCGTGCCGAAGCATGCTCTCTCAAGTAAAAATTGCTAATGATCTAACTAACGTTCGTATCAAAACAAAATGTAATGTACACTCAACAAAACAGTACCAAACTGTAGGTAGCTAAAATACCTCCGTTTTTACACATATCGCGTAAAACATTATTTGATCGTTGACATCTTTGATCATGACATTTATAAACGCCTAAAAGTCGTAAAATTTGTAATATCCATACTTTATTCTATTTGTTTGTCGATTACATTTTAACTTGTCTACAAGCACTTCTGTGCATCTATATTTCTTCAAACTCCAAGAAGCAACTGAGAATTTGATAGTAAAACCTACTAACACTGCTTGAATTGGGAATTAAACCCTGGACCTCTACCGTAGCAGTCACGTTTACAACCACAAGACTAATGATACAGTGAAAGAATAATAATATAATAACCCTGCGTCTATAGCATATGAAACAAAGAAAACGTGAAGTTTCAAACTTTACAGGATTCTTGGTCACGTGTAGCCACGTGGATGTTGAAACCTGTAAAGAGTTTGGAACTTTCGACGCCCAAATAATCAATACTTATTGAATTGTTTGTATTTACCTGTAGCGAGCTGTTGGAAAGAGAATAATCATTGAAAAAGCACACAAATATTAAAAAAAAAACGTGTTCTGCTTCGTATACGCTGTTTGTTTGATGTAGCGGTTTTAGCGCCGCATGTTGTAGGTTCGATTCTCGCTTGAGGCAAATATTTATGAGGATTTCTTGTGTTGAGGAGTGTATCTTGTGTCAGTTAATTATCTGATTGTGAAGTACCTAGTACTTCGGCTTTGTTTTGGGATTGTTCCCTAGTGCGGGAGTTGTCTTATTTATAAAAAAAAGAAAAGAAAACCTAGCTCTAGTAATGCATGCGTCAAACGCGCAGGAAAAACTAACATGACTGATCTATTATTCATTACAATCTCTGACACCTTCAGTTTTTTTGTATTCTGAAATTACTAAACGCAAAAATATCATAACACACTGAATGAGTGTAGTGCTAATGAGTGATATGTAGTGTTCACTCCGCATTTATGTCATTTTAAAAACATTTTGCACGGCTGAATTTGTTAAGGAAGTTTTTTTTTGTCTATTGTTCTTTTTTTTAAATTCTTGCTAGGCTGACGCTGAACCATTAGTTCGCCTAATATAACATACCATCACGCCTGTATTAACCCTGAAGGTCTTAGGCAGAGGCGTAGGTAGGTACTAATCTACACCCACAGTTCGGTATGTTTAGGTCACATGTAATAGGGGGCGAGCCTATTGCCATTAACCGGAAATTCCAAATTCCGAGGTTCTACTGAGAATTTCATAGAAAAAAACCAATAGCACTTTGTTCGTACATACATACACTCACGCCTTTCACCCACAGGGGTAGGCAGAAACTATAGACTGCCACTTGCTACGATTCTTGCATACTTCTTTTGCTTCTTCCACATTCATACATTTTCTCATACATACACGCCGATTGCGAGTGCTACGCACCTGACCTTTTTGAAGGATTTCGCCAATAAGATCGGCGTATGTCTTTCTAGGGCTACCTCTACAAAATATACCTTCCAACGTTCCAGAACCTTACATTCTTCCGTTACCAAGCACCCATCTTCTTCTCTAATGACATTCATATTTGTTGCTCCTCTAACTCCCCGAGCCAATCTTACCTGTTTCCAAAACAGTTTAACATTGGCCCTAAAGTTATCGGAGAATTTCCTACTATCCTGTTCTTCTTTTTCATTCTTCTTCATTCTTACCATCTCTTTTACTTTTGCTTTCATTTCGGTGTAACGTTTCTTCACTCTTTCCAAGTCATCTTTCATGTTTGTTGCCTGAATTATTCTTGCTTTAGCTTTGTGCGCTAACACGTTTAGCCAAGCTTCTTTCTTCTTTCGCACCCCCTCTTTTACTTCATCATCCATCCAATAGTCATTCTTTTTCCTTCCGTTCTTTCTGCGCGCCACACCACAAACCTTTGTGGCCGCCTGCACCATACTAGTTTTTACATTCTCCCAAGCTTCTTCTATACTATAATTTTTCATTTCATCCAGTATGTTATTCGTCTTCTCTCGCACGTTTCTCTTGTATTCTTCCTGCACATCCAATTCCTGCAGTCTTTCTACTTTTATTCTATCAAGTGCGGTCACAGGCACTCTAGCCCGATGGCGCCAACGCTCGAACAGACCATTTATTTGGCAAATAAGCAGGTAATGGTCAGTTCCCACATTAACACCACGGTAAGCTCTTGTGTCCGTCACTTTACTATTCAGTCTTTCATCTACAATAACAAAATCAATCATACTTCTACTGTCTTGCCTCTTCCACGTATACATATGTATCTTCTTGTGATTGAACATCGTGTTCATCACAGTAAGATGTTTCTCCACACATACATCTAATTCGACCAAATTGTTCGACCTGGGAATAAATTACAATTTTTACTTTATTATATTAATACTTCATTATTAATTAATTTGGTAGCATAAAATAGGTACTCAATACCTTTATTGCACTTACTTATTGCAAATACAAATCATTCATTAAATTACAATAGATAAATTATATTATTACCTGATATTTTTTTTGTATGGAACTTGTTCCAACTGTGCCGAGACTATATATTTTAATCTTTCAACACTTAGGTACTTGGCAGCATTTTAACAGTATTATATCGTCTATGGGTATAACACTGTTTAACACATTATATTCACATATATTTTTGGTCTCTGCCCACGTCCACGGGATGCAAACGATGCAGATTTGGAAACGGGTCGACGACCAATCGAGGTGCCTATGACGTCAGCACGTCCACCTTTAAATATGACATTGAAAACCCTACTTTAAATCCTATGTAACAGAGTTTTATTTTATGTGATCAGTTGTATTACTCATCGTCTATCAGTCTTGTTGATGATGTATAGGAATTTGAACTCAAATGACTAGAAAATAAAGTGTATCAGAGCAAGAATATTGATGGTACTTGATAAAATTGATTGAAGTGGATGAATGGTGTTGCGAAATCTATTGTGATCTTCTTTGCTTGAGAACCTATTAATCTTGAAAAATTACGACATTTCCATTACTGAGAATTATTAATACTTGTTCCTGCAAATAACTGATAAATAAATTGTAATTAGACGTCGGTAGTCTCGCAATATTAGAGGCATTATTATTAAAAACATTAATTTATTACTTTCTAAAGAAAACATTATGGAACAAACATTATGTCACAAACATTATGTCTGGTAGCTTTGGGAACTTCATTAGACCTACACGAATGTCCTGCTGACCTGGTATGGTCGCGCGACAGGTCGTTGAGCTCCCTAAATTATGGTTGAGCTCCACGATGACTGATGCATGCGTGCCGTCACTTGGGGCTGGTCTACTCAAAGCTGATATGGTTCTTTCCTCAAGAGGCCATTTCAGACATTACCCTACATCGTACCACTCACATATAAGTGTTCCTCCATGTCTGGACTTTAAAAGAGACCATGATTCTCTGAGTTTGTTTCGGTGTTTCTTCTCAGAGGTCATCAGTTAGGAAATGCCGAGCTAAAAAAAAAACAAACCATTGACATGTAAAAGTATCTCTAAAGATCTACTTGCAGAATAAATAATTTCATTTCATTTCATGAGGGAAATGGCTGAGATTGATGGCATGTAAAATCCTTATAAACACCGACTCAGTACATTTTACGTCTTGTTTAGGAGTTACAATGCAACGATCTGACAAAAACGGACTTACAAACTTATTTCTCTTTGTGAAATTATCCAAAACTAAAATTACGTGAAACTACTTATTGTGGATGCAGTTTCTTCATCTCAAACACCTTTCTGACTACCTCTAACCATCTAGAAAATGCAACAAACGCTAGTTGTTAACGTAATAACACCATATTTTACTATACTTCATTTCTTACGTTTAAACACATTTATTATCTTTAAACATTTCCTCACTGCATAAGGAACTGCACAGAATTGCTCCATAATTCACCATTGTGTTAAAACTATAAAAAAACTTGCCATATACATGTTAAGACACACTAGATTGCACGCATAGAATATCCTTAACGGTTGGCAGTGCGGAGGAGTGACGTCACCGCTTAGATCACCACTAATTGTGGACATTAATTTGTATGGGCTGCGCAAACGCACGCTGTTAGCGGGCCGTATGGGAATATTTGCAAAAGGATGTTGTATGATGATAATTATAGTTCTGAATATTGAAGAAAGTACGCTATTGATGGTAGAATAATAAATGAATATGTTTTGGTTTCTGACACTTACGCGAATATTAGACATTGAAATAAAATTACGTTTACGGATTTTATTGCGTTGTATTGATATTATTTAAAACCCGACGTTTAACAAAGATGTAAGGTAGCTGTTAGAAATTGCAACATTAAGACGTCCATCAACTTAGTCTACTCGTGACCATGGATCCGAAACGTCGGGAATTAAATAAAATCAATACAACACGATGAAATCCGTAAAAGTGGTGTTATTTCAATGAGTAAGCTTTGTTTTGACACAAGAAGACGCCAGCAGCTTTAATGACGAGTTTGAGGTGAGGATTGATAATTTGATAGTAAGTAGATTATAAATGAATATATAAATTAATTATAAATGAAAGGCAAAGAATAAATCATTGAATTTCGTCCTTTTGAATCGATTAAAAAGAAATACATACAGAGGATGTCAGTAATAAGGAAATCCTAGAAGGACATACACTAGTCCCATTGTTGAAGAGGCGAAGACTTGGGAGATGATATCTGCTCTTTGTAATGTGCGTCTGGCGACATCATTTTGGCAATATTTTATATCTAGAATATACTGCCTCGGAAGTCGTAAGTGCGACTGATGCGTTAGAGGTAGCAGCTTGGAGTTTAGATTTTTGCCTATTTTAAGAGACCTAAATTTACCGGCGAACTGTGGGATCATCATTCATCATCATCATTCACAGATTTTATCGACCCACTGCAAGGCATAAGCCTCCTCCCTTTTACGCCATTCATCCCTACTTTGCGCCATTCTTAACCAGGTCTTTGCAGTACACTTTACTGTGAGATACATACGTAAGTATATTAAGTTCCTAACTCTTTGGGGAACACAGATATTGTATCTGATATATAGTTTATTTAATTCATTATTTTTGCAATCCCAGTCCTGATATCATTATCAGGACTGGGATTTATAAACGCCCGACTATTAGACGTCAACACTGGTCATCTTTTCGACACCAGTACCAAATATAGTTTCCTGATGACCATTTACAATCTGGAGGACTGCATGTCCATCAAGTATCATCAGATGGCCCTCAGATGGTGTACTTATTTTATCATATTTCCTTTATCGAGTAACTTACAATTAATTTCGTATTTTATTGTTAACTTTTGAGTTATATTAGGGGCAGGACACATATCCATACAGGATGGCGCGGTTTCCTCGTTGTGTCATTCGCTTATCACTGTGACATTGAAACATATTATATATACGGAACGCCTTGTTGTATAACATTGTAACAATCATTAGAATGATGTTTCATCATAACAGCTATTTAAATCCCTCAAGTATTGCTGGACGCCGGCGCCTGGAACAATTAATTGCAGTGCTTTATATACACTTTAGGACTGGTCTACTCAAATTCTGTATGACTCTTTCTACTAAAGGCTATTTCAGACGTTATCTCTCTCTCTCTCTCTCATACACACACACATATGGAATACTACTTTGTCTGGGCTTTAAGAGACCATCATTATCCGAGTTTTTGTGTCTTTTCTCAGACGTCGTCAGTCTCTTAGAAATCGTCGTAAATGGTCGCTCCTATGGAGAAAAGTCTTAAAATACCTATATGGTTAATGTATTCATCGGGACACTTAATTTTCTGGTGGAATTTTGCGACTATTGTATCATTAATTGGCTTTTAATGGGCAAATAAAGCATCCGCTGATTTAAAGAGGAAATCTTCGATATCAGCTGTTTAAGAAGGATGTAAGTTGTTTCAACATAAATAAGGAACTAGCAATTTGTATCTATTTTTAGTTCTACATAAGCACTTGTTATTGCAAAGTACTTCCCGTCCATAGTTTGTAGACTAGTCCTTAATGTAACTTGTAGCGCCATCTAGCGGGCGCTTCGGACACACTAAAGAAAAGAAACATTATTTTTTTCAGCTGCACAAGTGAAAAAATGCTATGCATTGTATAGGTAAATATTTACGGCAGGCATGTACTGTTTAAATATAATATATGAGCGCAATAAAAACGAATTGATTTTTCATACTTTTCTTTATTATACCTATTTTTCAATAGGGTATAGGTGAAAACAGTCACGTTTCTGATCATGTGACTTGTAGTTATTTGGCGAAACGTATTCCTAAAGTGATATGCCATCACGCCTGTATTTCATGGAGGGTTAGGCAGAGGTATGCTCTTGATGCACACCGACAGTTCGCTTGTATGTTTTAAGCACCATTTAATAGTGCGCTTCCTATTGCTAATCCTTTTTCCACCATAAATCGACCTCATTATATTCACATTATGTGTGAATATTTTATTAGGTGTCACGATTAGTACTATTGCGAGTTAACAATAATCAGAAAAACAATAAAAGTCCAACAATATGTAGTTCGTTAACTAACATAATATTGAAATGGCATTTTAGAAACTGGGTTTTTGTCTGTGATTTTATATTCTTTACAGAATTTTAGTAATAATTAGTGTTTAATTTTACCGCGATAAATGATCACGTGGCTTATTCGTCGACCGTGGCCATGTTTTGAATTTATTGTTAACGCTTTTACGATTTCTCACAGCAGTTTCCTTTACAATGCGGTTTTGTTATTAATATTACATTTACATAGGTACATACATATATGGACTATTACAAAAATAACAGCTGTCACTACTCCTATTTCTTAATATAAATAAGGTATGTATATATTAAAACCAAATATTAAAAAAGGTTGGTACCTACGCAATATTTGAAACTACTTAATCCAAATCGATTATATTATCTAGTAATTGTTGAGTATGATGCTGAGACATAAGGTCATTGAGTGTATTTTCCCCTAGTTTTTGCTAGGTGACGCTGGCGCTGTGCGAAATTATGAGGTTTTAATATGATTTTCTAAAGAATATATTCACTAATGTTTTCTTGAATTTAAAAAATAAAATTTAAAACCACTCTTCAGGGGTATAATTCTGCACACAATTAACAGATGGCGTTGTTCGAAATCTGACTATGTTATTTTTTTATTTTCCCCAGGCGAATCCCGACGAGAAGGCTCAACGGACGAGCCGACAGCGCCAGACGCTGATGTCGACACCAGTGACGCTAACACCAAGGAACCTGATAAAGATAATAAGTAAGTGAAGTCTACAATTACAGTCCAAGGCATTGGCGTAATCTACAAACATTTATTGCATGCATACAAACATTTTTTCCTAAACGCCCTAGTGCGGAACCGTTAACAGTAGAAAAAGCAAATTACGCTACATGCAGCGCCATCTGTCTTCAAATAGTAAGAGAAATTTTCGATGTGGTTCAGCCACTCGCCGCTAGGTGGCAGGGTGGATGAATTATTATTACAGAGTTATTTTTATTCTTAGAATAGTTTTATTATACTGTTTCCTTTTTAACTTGATCAATGGTCAGGTAAATTTACTTTTTTAGGCCATACCAATGGGGCGCCTACCTACTGTAATTATGTCCTATTCGTGGATAGGTACCTACAGCTGTTGGCGCTAGTGTGGCCTACTATACGAGCTGTTTTAGTAAATCAAATTTGAAGCAGCTGTTATCAATTTATCATAGTACAATTCTTCCGTATCTTCTCTCATTTCAGCTGAAAAATTAATCATTTTTTAAAGTATATTTCTTGTATTGTAGTTGGCGCGCCCCGGCGTCAGGGGGCGGTCGCGGCGTGAACCGCGCGGAGAGCTGTCGCGAGCGCGACGCGCCCCGCCGCGGCAAGCACCGCAACGCTAGCGACCCCAACCGACTCACCGCGCACAACAACCAGTAAGTACACTGACTTACCTTCCACTATAGCTGGGCTCACATTACACCAAGATTTTGAGGCGATAGAGCTCTCTATAATATGGTCGAGCTACACAATGTCTGATGCATGCGTGCCGTCGGATGGGACTGGTCTACTCAAAGCCGCTATGGATCTTTCTTCAAAAGGCCATTTCAGACACTGCCCTGCATTGTATCACTCACATATTCTTATACTATTATGTCTGGACTTCAAAAGAGACCATGGTTCTCTGAGTTTGTTTCGGTGTTACTTCTCAGAGGTCGTCAGCTAGGAAATGCCGACACCATCTAGTACCTAAAAAAAAGACATGTAATGTATCTTTGAGAGATCTATTTACAGAAATAAATATCATTTCATTTATTCTGTTAAGCTCGTCAGGGTTGCTACCATCACATTACCATATGCTGCCACTAAGCAAAAATGTGCTAACATTATTATGTTCCGGTATCGCGATAGAGGTGGGTGGGGGTACTCACTGTCTTAACTGATTTTTCGCATTTGTGATTATCTATATCTATACTTATAAACAAATGTAACAGGCCGATGTTTGTACATTATAGATATTAAAGAAAAACTAATATGGTATGGTTATGACCGTACAAGAGAACACTATACAGAACATATTGCCTTGCCAAACGTATTGCCAGTATCTTCTTATTTTTTTTTTAAGTAGCCTCTTTTGTGTCCCACTGCTGTGCAAAGGCCTTCCCTAACTCAGTCCAGAATTTTCTATCGTCGGTTTCTTCATACCACATTGGCAAAAAGCGATCGAAATCAACACTCTTTTTTACAAAGAATAATGAATTATAATTTGGTAGACTAGATTATCAATGAACCCATATAAATGTAAAGAATACAAGGTTGTACGACAAGTTGATACAATACTGGAATAATTAATTATATTAAACACTACATTGTTAAAGCGATTGGAAAATAAAACAAAATGTACAGTCAACAGCAAACATTACCACAAACTGTCAAATTGCCCCAATGGATAATAAACTCTATAATTTGGAGATTAAATTGAAAATCGATTGAAGATTTGACAGTTTCGGATACCATTATGTGCTGTTGACTGTACCTAATTCTGAGTGTGAGTCTTTCACACTCAGAATAATAAAGGCCGTAGAAATATTTATATCGTACGATGATCAAAAGTTTTTCTGTGAAATTGTCAGTGGTTGCTCACAATTGTGTTATAGTTGTAATACCATTACTATTGTCTGGGATTTAAAACGAGACCATGATTCTCTGAGTTTGTTTCAGTGTTTCTTGTCAGAGGTCGTCTGTTAGGAAATGCCAGTGCCATATGGCTCAAAAAGTGGGGTTTAGATTTGTACCCAGTCAATGGGAAATACGCTCGCCCTCTATTATATTGGACCTTAACGTAACTGTGGGTGAATATTTTACATTAGTACATTTGTGCCTAATCTTTCGGGGACTACACGCGTTTTGATGGGAATCAAACTGTGACCTATAGCGCAGAAACTTACCGCTCAGCCACTCATATCGTATTGCCAAATCCTACTTCAATATTTTTCTTTCAAACACACGACGCAAAAATCACAACTTTTGGCTTTAAAATCTTGTTACGCATCCATGTTATGATATCAAAATCATACCAATCTGAAACTGTTTACTCTAATAGCGAAATAGAACAAATTCCGCGCATACCATCCAGAAATAGTGCTCTCTTGTAGACGGAGTATGCCAATACTTTTATTTCCTGAACAAGCGACAGACACCGTAACGGCTTAACTATCAAACATGCTAAAATAAACTTTATTGTTTACACTATATAGCATAATATTGTCCTTGCATAGAGGAATGTCTGTAACAGCCCTCATTTCCGTATTTAAACCTTAATGGTTATAGTTTTAAAGTTGTTTTTTTATTATTTAGTAGTTTTCTTTTATACTGCCTCATTAGTCTAGTGGTCTCAAGCGCGACTGGGTTCGATCCCCAGGTCGAATAAAGTGTTATTGGGTTTTTCTATGAAATTCTCAGTAGCAGCTCGGAGTTTAGAATTTGTGCCCAGTTAATGACAATAGGCTCGCCATCTAGAACGTGGAATCTAAACATACCGGCGAACTGTGGGTGTACATTAGTATGCCTCTGCCTAACCCTTCGGGGAATATAGGCATGATGGTATGTTCTTTTCATGACTCGTGGCAATGCAAATTTAATTTGAATCCTAATTAATAAAGTTTCAACGTAAATGACAGTCACATCACAAAAAACAAATCAAAAGACAAATCATTCACTTTGAATGTATTTCATAAGTTATCAAATCACCCCAAAGTATTCCAACAAAGATATAAAATCAAGAAATTTCAATTTTTAGTTCATTGCATACACCACACACACGACACTGCCCATCAAACACGGGCCTAAATAATCTGGAAGTTCAGTTTCGGAAATAAACCAGCGCAATTTGATCTTTCGTTGTAATTGCTTCACTTGGTAAACAGTATCTTTGGAAACTGGTTTATGGCCGTCCAATATCGCCTAGTTCTTGTTGATCCTTTGTAATAAGATATATCTATGAGGCTACGTATCTTTCTGTCTGGTTTTCAATAGCTAGTGTTGTTTGGTCTACCTGTACGTTAGTAATATTGGTGGTTTGAGGTCTGTTTAAATTGGTAGCTGAAGTGTGCATGGTAGTATTACAGTTACAGTTTTCAGTACGCCACGAGACGCGATCGAACGCGCATTGCGGCATTTTCGTTGACATTAACGCAGTGATTCTTTTTTAAAGTGTGACTTTTTGAATTAATTATAGTGATTTTGTGTATAATTCTAATTTTGTGTCACTAGCAGATATTTTGAGAAATATTTGTTTGAGTTTTATTATTCAGTTGTAAGTAAATTGAAGTTGGCGAAGGATTTTTTGGTTCAAATGAATTTCTATTTAAAATCATAACACAGGTTGCTTCAAAATATTACTTGATGATAAAACTAAAATCTCTTAATTTTGATGATAAAATTTTCGTTCCTTTTTTAGCCTATAATTTCACTACACAAATAAAATTTTAGTTTAGACTTTTTCTTTCAAAGGTTTTCATAATTTTCTGCTGTAAAAAGTCTATTGTTCCTATATTATCGTACAGCACATAGTTACATACAGTTTGATATCAAACGCGTGCTCTAACAATAGATAATTGAATCTTATATTACAGACACGATATTGTAATAACATGGCCAGTGGCCACTCTATAGCTTTCTATATTCATTCGTTAACCATATTTTCAACACTTATCAAGTAATGTACATTGTTTAAAATCCTTACTAATATTATAAACGTGAAAGTTTGTGAGTATGGATGTATGGTGTGTTTGTTGCTCTTTCACATCAGAACGGCTGAATGGATCTGGATGAAATTTGGTACAGAGATAGATTATACAGATGCCTGGAATAATACATAGGCTACTTTTTATCCAGGTCGGACCCAATTCTGAAGTCCACGCAGACAAAGTCGCGGGCAGAAGCTAGTACTTTTTAATTATAGTAGCCATCGCTAAATCGCTACAGACAATTCATCAAAATAAAGGAGGGCACAAGGTGTTCCTCAAGGCACTGTTCTAGGTCCACTATTGAACAACCCCTAATCACTGTACCGTCTATTGTGTAACTATTAAAAAATCAAGGCACATGCTGCGGCCAGCTTTTCTTATCTGACGCGGGTATTCAGTCTTAAGACATGTAGTTAAGTATCTCACAGCAACCTTTTTCGAATATGTATACTTGCTAAACACGTCAGTTTGATAGGGCATTAAATGTTTAATTATTATGTTTAAACGTTGCCCGCTAGGATTTTCTGTCTATTGTATTGTATTTTATTTTGTAAAAAATATTTGAAGGATATGTTATTTATAACATTATGAACACCGGATGGTGATTAATACAGATAAAAAATCCTTATCCTATAAATTATGTCATTAATGTTTATTTTAAAATACGTTTTAGAAAAAATACCAAAAAACTAATTTCAAAAAACTGTTTGTACTTCTAAGGGCCTTCACCAAATTATAGCAAAATATGACGGTACTGGAACTTTGCTCTTCTGAATACCAAAATAACCCCGCATACTTTGATTGAGTAACATCGGAGACAGAATGCAACTACGGCAAAAAGCAGACAAATTAAAAACCCCATGATTTCTGGCAAAGCAATGTGTAGTATTATCATAATATTTGTGTATTTATAGGTGTCGTCATATTAGCCACATAGCCATTTCAAATGTATTCAATACCGAAAACTCCTATTAATTCAGCAGACACTCCCCCTACCCTTATCTATAATAACGGAAGCGTCTCGACAGCTGCCGGGCTGATATTTACTTTGGCTCGGCATTGTCTCATTGTTGCGAACGTAAACACTTGTCACGTCATCGCGTCTGTTACGCGGATATAATAGTTGAGTTTAAAAGAGAAATTATGCAAGCACTATGAAATTGCGAATATAAGTAATGTTGATTCGTGCAAATTGTAGTTCAAATCTTATATCAACATGCAAGAATATCATGGAGCTTATAGTATTTCGGCAATTTTTTATACCACTGAGGTGGCAAACAAACTTACGGCCCGCTCTATGGTAAGCAGATACCTACCGTAGCCTATAGGCGTTTGCAACACAGCAGAGGTGTTCATCGCGCTTTGCCAAAAAAGATTTCTAATACTTTTGATATGAAGAGGAAAGACGTAAAATAATGCAGACGAATGTGTTTAAAAATACTTGCTAAGATATCTAGTTTCAGGTAGTATTACAGGCATCAGTTAACCAATCCCCTTTCTTAATATTCTTAACATTTAAACCTACAGTTAGCGTCTGTGAATGTTGGAAGCACGGTCGTGCATGCTTGTTTGATCTGGCCTCATGCCAACCTCGTGTGGTGTCAATGACAAGATGTTGGGGACAGCAAACTGGATTTTTAATTCCTTTGAATAATTATTATTGTTCGCCTTTGCTAAAATGTGTTTAAATAAATTGTTGTCATCGTTCTATATTATCATATTGCGTAAAATAGTAAAAGTGTGTTAGGTATAATAAATTATGAAGTTGTGTTTAGAGGTTACCCATTTAGATTATAAAATATAATAATTTTACGACGTTACTCATACATTCGGAGAGCTTTGCTTTTGGCACTTCCGTCAAACTCCCTCGTAACTCATCACTTGCGGCAATTTGTTAGATTTTACTGATACATAATGTCACTTGAGCGTGCAAAATAATATTTAATAACCCTCCCTATATTTAGTTAGCGCTTATAAAATATTATGTCTCGTAACATCGTCGTCATCACCTAGTTTTGAGCAAAACATTCCGCGCAAATATTTTACGTATGTTTTTCAGTTTTCATGTGGGTTTAATTTTTTATCAACAAATATGTTATTGGTTGTAGGAGTAATGTTTTTCATTGGATTAGTTTTTGCTTCCCAATGTTGTTGGTGTTGAGTGCTCCTTGGATGATTCATTCAGTTGACAAAACATTTATTTCTGCGATATTTTTAATTGTATTTTAAGGGATAATAAACCTACTAAATGTGATATTAGAAAAACTATGAAAGTAAATATGTTTAGAAACAATTTAGCTTGTTCGGGTAACCTGATTTCAAAATATGTTGATACAATAACATTAATATTTATAAATGTCTTAGTAAAATAAAAGAAGGAAACGTTTAATAAACATAAAAAGTTAAAAGCTTATATCTTTTTCCACAAACAATTGAAAGCTTTAAAAATTCTCGAGGTAGGTACTCCGTAATTTTATTTATAAATATTTTGGTATAGTGAATATCTATAGTTTCCAACCTTCAGCTACTTCCTGTGAAATAATCTTGGTTAGTGTAAATCTTCCACTACGCACGATGAAGGCTTGCGTATACGCATCGATTTGTTTTTCTGTTTATACAACAACGATCACTGCGTTTTATTTCTTATTGATATTTATAGTTTCGTTGTGCGAATGGTACTTTTTTATATGCCACAAGAATTTTACGCGAAATGAAAATAAACAATGCTCGTAATCTGCACGAAATTAAGATATTCTCTGTGCTTTCCTTTTTTGGAGACTTTTGGATTAACACAAAGACCTAGTATTACTTAGACTGAAAAACAAAATGTAGCAACTCGGAGTGTGGATTTGTGCCCGGTTAATGGCATCAGGCTCGCCCCCTATTACATGGGACCTAAACATACCGGCGAACTGTCGGTGTACATTAGTACGCCTTTGTCTAACCCTTCGGGGAATACAGGCGTGATTGTATTTTATGTTATATATATAACCAGCAAGCATAGTAATCCAATTTAAAGTTTTGCTTCTATGTTACAAAGTCAAGCTGTTGGGATTTTTCGCTACCCTAAAATGGAGACATTAATTATACTCTTTTGAAAGCTAACATCTGTTAACTTCCGAAATACCCCGAGGATACTATTGATGTAAATTCTTAATTAGTTTCTCGAATTTCATATCTATTCTTAGGCTAACGTTCTTAAGGTGTCTTTACCAAAGAAAAGATGACAAATTTTAGTTTTTGTGAAATTTTTTATAATGTTAAGTCCAAGTCTCCAGATTAGGTAGAATACAAAATAGGGACGTGCAAATATATTTTTTACGTTCTCGTAGTTCTCGTAGTTCTCGTTTTTTCCCATTATGATTTCTACGTCTTTTTAAGCCACATCCAAACCCCAGTTCTCTTTCTTCAGTTTTATTAAATCTTATTTATTTTTTACTATTGGTGTAAAGACAGATAAATAAAGAGCCCTTGGAAGAGTCCCCATCACTTACAAGGCAGTAGAGCGCAAGAGCCTAAAAGTGAAGCGAAAAAGATCTCTAAATAAAGATAATAAAAAAGAGCTTAAAGTGAACTATTAACTAAATATGGCTTCGAAGTCGCTGGTTTCTTGTGTAATCTACTGAACCCGTGAAGAGTTTCGTGATATTTACTACGTCGCTAAATCCTGTTCACTGAACATCAAAATTGTTTTGCGTTTTTCCCTCATATCGACAAACCCAATCTACTCTAGGGATTTAATAAAATATTAGCACTTATCCCGGACTCTGATAACGGAGATACGAACAATTTTGATTGACATCAACGGCTATGGAAAAACACAGGAACGTAGATAATTTCATTATAGTAACTGTGATTTGAGATTTGTATTATCTCTTATATATATATTGTTGCCAATACTTGTTTGATATATCTATAAAATTCGGACCTGTAATATTTACGTACTTCAATTTATTTAATTCATTCCATGAGTGTAGCTATTTCACTAAGGGAACTCTAAGGTGTCAAATAAGACGTCGATAAATCTCATGTCAGTGGTAATTTGTAAAACCTTTCTCGAAAATGTCCATCTTCATTTTCATCTCCCTTATTTTAAGTTAAGTCAACGTAAGCCATATTGACTGACGGGCTTCCTTTTAAGCCTTTATTTTCTTCTTCTCCGGGTTGATTTCAGATGGATTCTACTGAACTGTTATATTAATAACTCCCGGATCGATTACTATTTTAGGTTTATGAAAGACGCCGTGATTTAAATCAGATTTATGTCTAAATGATTAATGTCTGATTCCTTTGCTTCAAGGTTGACCTTCCTCATCTTCATTTCTCCTTCTAATTTACACTTGAATATCCAGACATTTAAATTCAGACGAGAACTGACTGACTCACTAAAATTTACAAGATTGACCTTTTTCATTTGAAATTAAACATGACATGAGTTAAAAGTCATTGAAATTTCTTCTTTAACTAATTCATTTTTCTATTCTATTAAAAATCGTGACTAAGTCCAAATTTCCGTCCCCATTTTCACTGTTGTTTTTCAATAACTATCTACTGGCTATAAAACATTCACAATTTGCTTCCGAATATCTAGACTATGTCGAATGTCGGCGCAAGAGTCGGAACCAATTCGCAGAACGAGTACTTGTGTACGGGTAATTATTTCATCACGAGCTCCTCTGTGCCGACGGAAATAGTTGCTGGGTCAGATGCTAAGGTGGCCTGGCACAATATAGCACCTGAGAGTTATGACTGCGATTATTTTAAATACGCGGAAAATAAGATATTTAGCTTACGCTGAGACTTTAAAGTGGTACAGTTCTGGATTTTACAGATTGAAAAAAAAAAAGTTTCTTGTTTTCCTTTATTGTCCAAAAATCTGTCTTATTTTGGGAACCTGTGACGGCATTGGATTCCCAAAGCCGAGTCATCTTGAAACGTGGCTAAGCATTATCAACATGATAAACATCCTCCTGGCATCAACTACTTGATTCCCGGAAAGGAATAAAGTGAATTTGCGGCGCTCTGACGTAGGAGACTGTAATAAAATTTATAATATTATGAAACTTCTTTGATGATGCCTCACTAGAAACGTTTTCAGAGCATAAACGCAAGCGGAGGAAGTTGACGGCCAAATTATCGGAGAGATTTATTCACTGACCGAGAGGGTATATTTCTTAATCCTTTGATCGGTTGCCAATATTCGGCCTCTGCACTGATATACTGAAAAATTGTTTTAATTACTCCCGTCCTTGATACAAAATAGATTTTATTCCCGCTGTGATGTATGCACCATTCGTTTGATATCCCAAATTATTTTCAACTTTTTGTTGTATGTGGAGTTTTGCAGTTAGAGTCGTGTGTCCGGGTTTTCATTCATGATGTTTCGGCGCCGTTATAAATAATACAGAATTTTCAGTGCCCCAAAATCTGGACCGTTTCGTCTTGTGCATAAATCTTCCTTAGTGCAGCATAACGCGTTCGAAATAAATAAATCACAGGGTTACAGTGGCATTATATTATAAATGTATATTAGTGCCCAATTTTATTTAAAAACGTTCAAGGCCAACAGTCGATTATCTTCCATTATAGAACATCAACCTCCCCCTAGAACAACGTCGATAAACATTCGTACCAGGATATGACCATAATCACTACGCTTAGCCAGCTTGTTGATTCATTTTCATATCTAGTTTTTGTTCCCCCTCCCACCAGATCAGTCATACACTTACGTAACACCATGACTCAAGTACGACTGTTTACATCTCCCAATAACTACATACAGCTTAATTTTCAGCGCCTGATTACTCTCCCGTCACACCGTGACAGCCATGTTTGAAAGCTGTCAATGTGACGTGCATTTGCGCGGGAATCGCGACGCGATACGGATCGCAATACATCACTGACCCATTCCGTTGTCTATTTTGGTACTCGAAGCGCGTCGTATTATTAAAAATAATATATATTAGGGGCAGCGACGTGATTCATGTTATTGAATTTAATTTTCCAAGAGTTCAGTGTATGATAAAGGTGTATGTATATCACTGCTATTACTCTTACGCTGAATTTGATACATTAATTCTTAGTAAGGGAAATAATTTTAGCAATATTAATGGTTAGCATTGATCTTGCTCGAGCTAGAGATTTATTAACCGACCTTTGACAGTCTTACATTATTAAAATCTAACCTTCGTTCCTGTTCGTGGAAACAAATTCGTAATATTCAGCTAGTTTTATTTTTCTTTAGTATTTGCGAAATAAATCTGCAATGTTTGGTCTTGAAAAATAAAGATCTCCTTCCTAAGTCCTTGGCTACTTTTTGTCAAGTCATTAAATGAATTTTATCTCCTAAAGACGAGTAAGAAATTTGTTTATATATATAAATATAAATTTGTTTGAAATCCTTATGTGCCGAGATATAAATGAAATTATGTCTGCACACGTGACAAACGAAGGTTTAGCGTCCGTGTCAAGTGAGGCGACGCTCGCGGAAGTCACCCGACTCCAGAAACCGTACAATGCAGCTATCATCGCCGTGCCTACGTCTTAGTGACGTATAGATGCCTTGTCGAGAGGGCTTACTTGTGTAAGCACTTTGTTAGGCTTTGTTAGTGCCTTAACTCTTTCATCGGGAATCCTACGGTGATAAGCCCCATTACATATCTATTTTACACATTATGGCTGAGATTTTTTGGATTTAGAATTTTACACTGTAACTGTAGTCATGTCGATTGAAGGTAATGTGTCACCAATAGTGGTTGCTGACGTCATCCTATGGCAGCTGTAGAAGAGAAATTCAATATCACAGGCGGGAGTCCCAGCGGCTGAGTTGATTAAAGTGTCCGGTGGTCAAAACCTCTCTGAGATCCAATTTCTCTTTCACTAAAATTAATATACTGCCTGATTTACTCTGGTGGTCCCAAGCGCGACTGCTACGCTAGAGGTCCTGGATTCGTTCCCCAGGTCAAGTAGTGTTATTGGGTGTTTCTATGAAATTCTCAGTAGCAGCACGGAGTCTGTATTGCGCCCGGTTAATGGCAATAGGCTCGCCCCCTATTACATGGGACCAAAAGATATGGGTGAACTGTGGGTGTACATTAGTGTAGGTACGCCTCTGCCTATGCCTCTCCGGGAATTTCAGGCGTGATGGTATGTTATGTTAAAATTAATATATTTGAAATGGTTATAGGCTCGCCCCCTATAACATGGGACCTAAACATACCGGCGAACTGTGGGTGTAGGTACATTAGTACACCTCTGCCTAACCCTTCGGGGAATACAGGCGTGATGGTATGTTATGTAATATATTTGATGTAATCAGCTTCTGAAAACGAATTCTGTTACAATAGTTTTGTATATTAATTGAAGGTTGCGCTTGAACCACAATATCATCTGTGACTCAAGCGATGACGCAATAAACACTTGTTCAAATTTTAACTGGTGCAGGTTTAAACCTGAAGTTAATTGACGTGGAAAGCAAACGGCCACCCCAGGTCACACCTATAATTGATCCAGCGATTTATGAGCACATAAGCTTGACCTGAACCTGTAGCAATGACAAATGGCGACAAACACTATAACACGGACCAACCAACATATAACTTGCTAACATAATGATACTAAGGTATGCCAGCAGCTCAAGTTTCTTGGGACAGTCTAAAAAAATTACTGTGATTGTTTTGGAGTACTGTAATTTTTTTATTATCTGCGTTTCTATTGTTTCTACTCTGTGGAACGTTGGCTCCGGCTATCCTCAAAAATGCGTTCTGATACTTCAAACTCAATTTTCAAACAAGACGTCTTTTTCCAGTCGAGTTTGAATTAGGTTTTTAGACAGGTTTGGGAATCGGAAAGTACTATTTGCAGTGCTACAAAGGATCGTTTAGCTAATATAAAAGAAATTATCTAGCTATGCCCAAAAAGCTTATTAATTTTTTTTTTCTTTGAAATCTTAAAGAACTAAAATTACCTATTTAGCTTTTAAACTTGAACAAAAACGCAAAATTCATATATAATATATTGATATTACTAATATGCACACATAGTTCGCCGGTATGATTAGGTCCCCTGTAATAGGGGGCGAGCCTATTGCCATTAACCGGGCATAAATCCGAAACTCCGAGTTGCTACTGAGAATTTCATAGAAAAATCCAATAATGCTGCCCGACCTGGGAATCGAACCCAGGACCTCTAGCGTAGCAGTCGCGCTCAGGACCACTAGGCTAATGAGGCAGTTTTATTTAGCCTAGCATATAAAGAGATAGATTTTTTTTTCTGGGTGTACTTTGTCCTGCCCTAAAGCCTTGCTCCCCCGGTCACCTCGTTCACATGCTCTGAGTTGACAGTGGTGTGTCTTTATGCGTTCCATTTCTACGGGGGGCGCACCCCGTGACGTCAGCAGCACACCTCGACTCCTTGCTTTGGGGAGGTGCTTTATGATTTAGTGGCGTGATTGGTGAAATTACTTAGGGTAATAGATAAGTGAACGACGTTGTATGGTGGCAGCTGTATTTGGAGAAATAATTTTCTCATGGTGAAATAAATCTGCTTTACGGGTTTCATCGCGTTTTAAAAGATTTTATTTCTATATATTATGATCGGTAATAAAATACTATCTTACTGGTTTCTGATACTTACGCGAATATTAGCTCGTTCTACGTGAATCGGATCGCCAATAATTAACAAAAATGTAAGGTAGCTGTTATTAATGACGTCCAACAACTTAGTCTACCCGTGACCATGGATGCTGTAAAGGATCCGAAACGTCGGGAATTAAATAATATCAATACAATGCGATAAAATCCGTGAAAAGTAGTTTTATTTCAATTCTATTAGCGTGTCAGATGTTATTTGACGAAGAACTGGATTTTATCTCAATTATAACGGAATATTATTGAAATTGCTACTAATTCTGGCTTGATGATTGCACTGTAACTTTATTATGATTCTGACATGATGGTTTCATTTATATTATTCTATATTAATTACCTCCAAACCTCGAGGGGCTCGTGGCTAAGTACCTAAGCCGTTCAAGTGATCTGCAAGGTTAAGCCGCGCTCGCTGCGGTCAGTCTGTGGACGAGTGATCGTTCTTAACACGTCGAGACCCCTCCGTGCCTCAGAGAGCACGTAAAGCCGTCGGTCCCGGTTGTCATACGAACATCTATGACAATTGTTTGTAGTAGTCAGAAGCCCAAAAAAAGCCTGACAAGCGGTCTACCCTCCAGATATCGGTATTGCCCAGAAATTGTGTTTCGGAGGTGTGATGGCAGTCGCTTCGTGTAAAATACTTATTGATATGCTGCCACATCTGGTTAGACTGGAAACCGACCCCAATATAGTTGGGAAAAAGACTCGGAGGATGATACCTCCAAAACTACACTAACCTACATAAGCCATAAGTACGCATTTTTATTAGCGCTGTAATTTTTTACTCAGCTCGAGGAAGTCTTACAAATCGTATTCGCATCAGAAATTACAATTTCTATAGACAACTTCCAACTATTGTTAAAACCCTTATAAGACTAATAACTTGCTAATTACGTCAGCAACACAAAGACATCTCTGAGACGTCATATATGACCCTCGTGTTCTATCGTGCACCCTTTGAACAGGAGCCATGAATATAAGAATTATGTGCTGAACATTTTCAATAGAGTCGTGCCTAGCAGTCGGCTCGCGTTACTCGCGACGACAAGACGTGTCTCGATTCCTCAATCGATTATCGAGTGAATAGTGCTGTACTAATTCGTGATAATTGTAAACGATAAAAGTGTTTACTTTAAAATTTCTGTGTTAGTATTGTTTTTAATTTTGTCTATTGTGACAGCTGGTGTTTTGAATTACATGTTAGTGTATTGCTTTAGGACTTATGGAATTATTTTGTGTATTGATGTGATGTAATGCGATGCGATAGACTCTTCCGCTTTCTTACTAGTTAAATTAATAATTCGAAATGTCGAATGCGCTGTCCGAGTGGATCTTCCCCGAGAGATATAATCTGGGTGTCTTTTAATCTCGAGTGAATCGGTTTCTTCTAGGCAAGCGCGCTCCATCGTAGATCGCAGTGTCCCCATCACGCGAACTGTCGGTCAAGCGTAAGCCTATCAAGAATTAAAAAATATAACATTAAAACGGTATAGATGTATTTTTTAGAAATACAGATAGTATAAAATTACATTTTATAGGTTTTTTTTAAATTACAGCTTAGAGTTTCCAATATTGGTACCTACAGCCATCACACAAACACATGCCTACTTACAATAATTGTTATTATAAAGATTAATAATGTAGGTCATTATTTACCCACCGCAGAGCGAGGAATTTTTTGGAATGGATTTACTTACATTTGAGTTATCTACCTACAGCTTATTACTTAATTAATTAACTTAGCAAAAGAAACCTGAAGCCAAATATTTTGTGGTTTATCTTCAAAACAATTTACTTGGGACTAGTTCGGAAGTACCTATAATCTGTCATACAGTCAAATTGATAACCTTTTCCTTTTTTTAAGTCGGTTAACAAAGATTTTTCTTTTTTTTAACAACCAAGCCAATACAAATAGGTTTGTGCCTCGTGCGAGAATCGAACCCGCGACCCGTAGTCCAAAGGCATATCGCTCATGAAAATATAAAACAACATAACTTTACTATAGATAAACATACATTTATATTCAGATAAACTATTCCTTTTTTAAGTTGGATACATTGTGAGATGATATAAGATTTATGATACATTTAAAATCTCATAATGCACGCATCTGTTCCACGTTGTACAATAATAGCATGAATTTCCGAGACTGCCTTGATAGCTGACTATGCTGGCTGGAGATTCGCAACGATATTCCCCTGTGTCGGGAATGAAACTTATATAAATCATCTTAACCATATCTCCACAGAATTCGAAATCACCAATCCACCCAACATTGGTGATTATTATGAAATAACAGCACATTAAGTTACCAAAAACTGTTTTTCCCCATGGATATTAAACTCTATTATTTGGAGATTAAATTGAAAATCGATTGAAGAAATTTGACAGTTTTGGATACCGTGATGTGCTCTACTATAATCACCAATCCGCTCTTATTCGGGAAGAGATCAGAAAAAAATTTACTTTTTAATCTGTGGTCTATCACCAATTTTAATACCAACATCCATCGATGATTAAGAGTAGGTACTGCTAAATTTTTTATTGTTATCACCTCAGTACTATTTGGCTTTGGCTTTTTAATGTATGATAATCACCAATTTGAAGCGGCTGGAGCCTAATGGCTAGGTCGTCGGACTTGCGATTATGTGGTTGCCGTATCGAAACCCACCCATTGCACTACCGACGTGAAACCACTCTGAACACAAGCATTTAGCTTAGCACGAGGGGTTAATAAGAATACTAGTAATGTGCGACCCACATTGCTAGTAAGCTTTAAGAACTTAATACAAAAATATATTAGTGCTGCTAAAATTGTTATCAAAAGTTTTCACCGGAGTACAATAATCTCCAATGCGTTTAGCCAATGTGGTGATTATTGCAGTATTCTCAATACTTAAATTGTTCTGTTATTTCTCAGAAATTCAAAAGAGGACATTTAATGACTTGAAGTTACTTTATTTATTTAGGCGGGTTTTAATGATCGATGACGTCAATACCAAAATGAAATTATAAATAATTCGCACTATTACCAATGTTGTACTGTTATATTATTGTGACCATGAATGATTTTAGTGAGTAGTCACCAGATTTAGAAATGTTCAACAGCCAAGTTATTTATTTGTTACAAATACTAACACACTAATCTATAGTTTGAGGGTTTATTCAGAAAATTTCAAATATCATCAATCAAAATGTAAGATGCTTAAGGCCCTACAATTAGATTATAAGCAGTTTCATTAAATTTAAAGACGAAACACGCCGATAATTAGTTCTATTTGGAGAAGGTCAGACATTAACAGTTCCTAACCTAACCTAACCTAACTTAGATTCCAAATTTCTGTTATATCAGTGTTTGAGCTCATAGAAAACATAAAAATATCTGTAAATTCTACACAGTTTTCCATAACAGTCACTAAGATAATAAATTTACATGCGTTTCGGTAACTGACACACTTTCCTCTGTTACACCAAAGCATGCTTTAATTGTCAGTTAGATTAACTTTTACTTTTACCAGCTAACTCGCGTTTTAACTGTCGTTATGCGCATTATTGCCTATTAGGCTAGATAACATTATGACTTGGTGGTGGTGGATAGTGGTCTTAATTTTTTTTTTAATGAGTATATTCTAACTCCCTTTGCTATTGCTTTAAACATTTTTATTAAAAAAACGTTATTGTTTTTTTATTTCTCCTGTAACATGGCTTTATAAGAAATTTTATTTGATACCACAAAATTGGAAACTGGTACCTATGTGGAACACTTCTTGTGTTCCACGTCGTTTACGCCAAAATCCAGGTGTTCAAATAAAAATAAACAAACAATTTGAAGATCAATTTAAGAAATAAAAATAGAAACGAATATGTTCGATACATTTTACAACATCTCTGCAAAAATAGTGGCATTTATTTTATCCTACGTGAATGTAAATGCAATTTTTTTTGTAGCGTAGCATAAAAGAAGATAAATACATCATTAATAATAGCACTGATGTATAAGACTAGGCTAAAACTGGCTGGAACCGTAAACACGACCATTTTATAGCTGCACTAAGGTTTTAAACATAATATCTATTGTAGTCTAGGAAAAAAAGATGAAACGTTTCTTTTCCAAATTTCTGAATTCAGGCTAAACATAAAAATATTCCATGTTATTTTAAGTTTAAATATTAAATGACGTAACTGAATAATAAGAGATTTTAGTGGGTCTGCAATGAGCATTGTATGATCCGAGTATATCAAATGACAGTACTCAGCTGATTTAGCGTAAAGTCACGAGAGTCATTATAAATATTATTATACATGAAACGTAAATAAGATCTTATTGATAAGCGATTAGATAAAGACAACCTTAGAAAAATATTACTTTCAGATTTATTAAAAAACTTAGCATTTCAAGTAAAATCTAGTAACTATCCTTTCCTTATTCCCTTATACGTATAAAAAAGCATAATTATATCATTTTCCTAGCTGGCTAGGCTGAAATTAACATAGGTTTTAGTCTATAACTCGCGACAATGCGCTCGATATGGCCAGAGACCATTATCAGCTATTATGTTGGGCGCCATTGAGCTTTGTCTAATGACGTCACAGATATAATCATTGCCGATAAATTTATATCCACTGCTTTACAAAAAATGATAGAAAACATATTGATTGGTTGTTAGTACGCTTAAATGACCAAGAAAATGATTTTAATCGTATGTTTTTCTAGATTTAGGGTATCGTGGTGGTAGTTGATCTTGAGATGTGTACATCCTAATTACCACAGAAAGAGATTTATAATCCGCCATCCTTGAACATCCACCAGTTTTGGATTTCGGAGCGTGTTCTACTGTGCCAAAATTTTGTAATTAATCTAATACAGACTTACAGCCCTTTCTCTGTGCAATCCTTTTTTTGCGAGGAGGTGGCGCATCCTGCAAGAAACTGCACATACCGTCATTTTGTAGGTTTTTGTCATGGCCATGGAATTCGCGACTTTCGTCCAGATCATGACAGGGTTGTGATCAATCCTAGTTCTTAAAATCTCTATACGACAGGTCCATGCCCTGATACTACTCCGATTTGGTTGCTGTTTACACAAACTGTACCCTCAGTTTGCTTAACGTGTGGACAAAACGATACGTTACCGTTTTTAGTAAACATCACATAAGATATTATGATGTATAAACATGCATAAGTAAATAAAAATACTACCAATTCCCCACTTCGATAGAATCAATGCAGACAGTATGTCACCAATATATCCGGAATGAAATTTGTTGCAATACTTAATCGCATTTCGAATGTAGGTCGACTGGTGATTAACGCCTTGTTTTGTTAGTAGATATCTGGAACTTTTTGTGGATCTTAAATGTTTTGAATTTTGTAATGTTTGGACATTATTTTTTATATTAGCTACACCAACTAGAAGATACTAGAAGATTATTTCAATAAATGAGATCTAAAATAGTTGCTAAACCCTAATATTACTGGAATGCATTGTTGTTATGACATCGCTATTATATTAATAGTTGTTACTTTATACAATATTTCTTTTGCCAACTTCAGAACACCGCAAAAACAATAGATAACAACAAAACAGTGTTTGTAAATAAAATTAGTGTGATTTACTAGTTAAAAAACGAAATATGACAATAAACTGACATAAAAACTAAAGTGTCAACTGGTGATTAGTGAAGTGGTGATTAGTGTACGTAACCATGGCAACGCCGGCGCCACCGCGGGTCTCCAGAAATGTGTCGCTACCAGCTGGCAGACAGCCTCCTACAGTCGCCATGTTGGCTAGGAGGACATTGTCTGAAAGGTAAAGGTCTTATGGTGAATAATAAATCTATTTAAAGTTGTAATAATTGCTTGATGGTCGAAGGACTTTTTGTATGTGACTGGAATTTTTGATGTTTATGGGTATATTTTACTAGTATATATTTTTTTTACGGTGATAGCCACTCGTTGAGTTGGAGTTCACCGCTAAACCCTGCGGCTACTATACATATTGTAAACTGCAGAATTTGCTTTCAGGAGTGAGCAAATGTTCAATTCAATTTCTCCTATATTTCATCTGGGCTTAAGATATGTTTTTCTATGCGTTTAGTAGCGACCCGCATTCCCTAGACCTAGAAGGTATACCTAGAATACAATGGTGTCGTTGCCTGCGGCTTTGTCGGAAGCTGTATAATAATTATTTCAATTTGATCCTTCCTAAAATCATAACAGCATATTTTTTTTGTAAAACATGGTAAGTGTCCAATGTTATCGGGAATACCGGACGATTATGATAAATGAGTGACCACATCACTATCAGTACCCGGCTCTTATCCTTTACGCTCGTTTGAAGTAAATAAGTAGCCAGTTTGAGCTGTATATTAAAAAATATCTGTTGTCCATTGTTTCACTCGCATCCTATGGATACTTACACGCCTTTGAGAAAATCTCAGGTTTCCTCACGATATTTTTCTTTACCGTTTAAGCGAGTGATATGTACGCACATGATTTCGGAAAGACAGAAGTGCGTGCCTTGGATTTGAACTTTCTGAATTTGGCAGTCCAACGGTTATACCACTGGGCTATCACGAGTTTGGCACATCTACGGGTTATATACCATCACGCCTGTATTCCCGGAAAGGTTAGGCAGAGGTGTACTAATATACACCCACAGTTCGCCGGTCTGTTTTTAGGTTCCATGCAATAGGGGGCGTGCTATTAACCGGCCATAAATCCACAAATCCAAACTCCGAGCTACTCCTGAGAATTTCATAGAAAAAACCCAATAATACTTTGCTCGACATGGAGATCGAACCCAGGATCTCTAGCGTAGCAGTCGCGTAGGACCACTATACTAATGAGGCTAATTGAGGCGAGGTTATTTAGTTATTAATAAAATTGATAATTCTACGAGTAAAGTATACCACTTTCGAGGTGTTAACCTTCAGCCACGTGGAAGTTTCCTACGGTAGGACGGACAACTACTGACAAACCATTAGCTGCATGAAAGTGTGAGGGCGTAATTGTAGGAATTTCACATCAATCCACCTGATGGAGCTTCGTGCCGTTCCATGAACACTACGGGAAAATTCCTGACTGACGCGTTTTTTTTAATTAATATCGCAGTACTCAACTAAGTACTGTTGTTATTCTGATTACACACGTAAATGTATATTTATAACCAATTATGTTCTGCCAGTGGGAATTGACTATTCATTTCGGATTTTTGTGTAGTATCACGTTGCTAAGCTTAAAAATCGAGACTATAAAATCTAATAATAATTTCTCATTTTACAAAAATACATATCTATTATATTTTTTTGGAAACTCTGCAATGTTGAGGAGTTACAAGAGTTGCCTTTGCGTTGATGTCATTCGTTAATCACACAACCATATTCTATAGTAGCTGCACGTTTCAATGCTATAAACCTAGGACCCAAACCGCTTACCGCCCGGTTATATTTCAACACCAAATATTTGCTTAAAACACAGAAATCAGTATTTATTGTTGATACCCAAGACTGCCAAAAAACATACATTACTAAACATGACATTACCATAAAACATTACATTGGTTACCAAGCTCCACATTCCTCCTGAAACGAATCAATTCCGATCCTTTAATTCCGGTCACGTCTCTGAAAACGTATTCCACGAGTGTTTCCGGGGTAATTTATAAGTCCTGGTCTGAATCACAATTATGTCCTTATTATCCGCTAATAGCACCCCCAGATTGGCATTAGCTAGGGTTATTTGGGAGGTAGAAAAATGGCCAGTTGACTTGCGGAAAACATTACCAATGATTTCACTCACGCGTCTCAAGACCTCAGTTGCATGAGAATAGAAGAGAATCATTTATTAGCTAGAGATGTTTTTAAAAAGCTAAAACCTACCTACCTAGGCTTGCGAAAGTTACATAAGAACGTAATTATAGCATTAGATTAGTTTTTTTATTAAATTGAAGTCAATTATAATTTATTAGAATGTCACATGATTATAGAATGGTATAGTGATTAAATAAGAAAACGTTAAAGTTAAATAATGATAAACTGAAAATTTCATTTTCACTGGATATAATATTACCATTCAAACCCGAACTTATTAAGTAATATGTTAGTAATTATTTAGCGACAGAATATTTGGAAATGGAGGCGGTACCATCTCAGACAAATTCGGCGAATAGTTCTAGCCGATTACACCCTCCTTGTTTCAGTTGTTTGTTTCTCTATGTAAGACTTCTAATGATCACATGTTAGTTCCTGTTTGCAGGAGTTTGCAGTAGTTTGCTAATTACTTGCCGCCAGTCGCAATAACAAATCACTCAGTAGATTTGCTTACTAGACTTTTGACATAAGGGCCTCACAAATAATGTCTAAATCCTATCTCTAGTAAGCAAATCTATCGACGAACTTGATATTAGGACTGGCTAGTAACAACGTGCAACGTCTCACTCGCAAACTATGATTCCATCGTTTCAATATGTTTTTCTAGCAGTTAACGCTATGACCGCCACGTCAAAACAGAAAAAGCGTGCCCTCAGCGCCACGCTTTCGAATATCCTATAGAAAATTGTCACCCAGTCGTGACCGTGGCGTGCTGGCCACATTTTGGTTTGTCGTCTATAATGACTGGCGGTCAAAAGGTTAAACACGTTAACACAACAAGTCATATATAAGTAACATTTTGCCCGTTTTGTAAATTATCTGAAAGAACATCCTCTTAAAATTCTTAGGTATAGTTTGGCTACAAATACTGTAATTCGTGAAACTACGGTAGGTACCTTTTCCAATTACATTATCAACAGGAAACAACCATTTCTGTAGCCAAATGGACAGATCTATAACTGCTCAAAACTCAGCTAATTCATCGTAAAAGGTCACTCAAGCGCAGCAATCAATCGCACAGCATTTCATAAGACGCGTACAGAATTAGCAATGGTTTTACAACTTCCCGTCCGATGTTTGGACTTGCGTTTCCTCCTGACCTTTGTTTGGTACGCCTCAGTTCAGACTCAATTGGCGTATTTGCGGAGATTGGATTCGGATGAAGGAATTCCTTTACCTTATTTGAGATTTAAAACTACAATTGAGCAATTTAACTAGGTACTGTAGATTCAAGAATATCATTGCAGAGTATAGTAGCAGACGTATAATTCCTAAAATGTTATTACGTCATCGCTTGCGCAATCAGGTAAAAAATAAGGTAAACTACGAAAATAGATCGAGCAAAACGAAGTTTTCGTAAAAAAATGCATTTTCCAAAGGCCGTCATTATTTTTCTTTGTGGAATATCGAGGTGTCATGGTATCAGTTTGGTCGATAAAGAAAATACATTACGACTGCCAAAATCCACAAAACGAATCCGGTGATGGATACCAAAAATACCCCATATAATATAAATCTGATAAATCATCGACCAACGGTCGAAGGCTGAGATCATAGAAAGAAAAATCTTTAGAGAAGAATGATAAAATATTGTACTCTCTCAACCCGTTTTATTTTCTATACCACTAAGGTGGCAAACAAGCATACGGCCCGCCTGATGGTAAGCGGTTACGGTAGCCTATGGAACCTTGCAACACTAGGGGTATCACTCGCGCGTTGCCAATCCTGTAAATTAAGGAGGAATAGTTGGGCTGCAGCATAGGCAACATTCTGCCATGCATGACAGCGGCGGTAACAAAACACCACCGGTCCCCCACACTGCCAACACAACGCTTCCTGGCAGAGCTCTGGCGATCTTGCTCACCGTAAGGAACGACTACGATTTTCGGCTACGATTAATTAGGCTACGATTTTCTGCAAAGTGGAGGTACTTCCCCAACCGAGCAGCTCCAATTGTGAGTGGAATTATTCAATTCCACTATGCCCAACTTCTCTTAGTTTTGTCAATTTAACATTTTTAGAAACGCCCGACCTTCACCGCCTCCTAGAGTTTTAGCTGTTTATTTTCGGGCTGCGAAGGTGGAGGCTTAAGTGGGGCGATAACCGGATTTTTGATAGAACACTGGCAATGTGTAAGTGGCAATAATATTATAAGTATCTAATGTACTTACCTTATTATATTTATAAGGTACTTATACTTGGGGGATTAAACTTTCGGCAGATCAGGCGTTCTTAGAAATAATTACCATACATTTTTTGTTTGAATTCGTCCGTATTTTCGAGAATAATCTGTAAGTATGACCACAAGTCTAACTCCATCTTCTCGTTCAACAGTGACCTGGAGCCAGGCGCGGCGACCGCTCCTTCGGGCAGCTCGAGCAGTTCCAGCCTGTCTTCACGCAGCAACGAGAGCAATACCGTTGCTGCTGAGCAGCAGGGTAAGTTGGCCTGTAGTTCTGAATAATTAATTAAATTGTATTTTTAGAGAACTGCTTTATTTTTCTAGTGGTCCTAAGCGCTACGCTAGTTCCTGGATTCCAGTCCCAGGTTGAGCAGTGTTTTAGGCTTTTCTATAAAATTCTCAGTATCAGCTCTTGTAATATAATTGATTACTAGTGTTAATGAATAATATACAATATTATTTTATAGGACACGTTTATTACCAAAAATAATTATCCTGACTTGCAATCAGTGTTGCCAACATTTCCGCAAAATATATCTACCTTTTTTACCTCTCTCCTGCTTTACCACAAAAGAAAAAAATTGAAATTGTGTCCGGGATTAATGGCAATAGGCTTGCTCCTTATTACATGGGATCTAAACATACCGGCGAACTGTGGGTGTAACATTGCCTAACTCATCGTGAGGAAACCCGCATGCTTTAAAGATTTACTCCACGGTGTGTGAAGTCCGCCAAACTGTATTAGGCCAACATGGTGGATTATTGCCTCTAGACCTCGTTGTGGGACATGATGTGTTGATGATGTTGATGAATATCTATCATTGTTTCAGCATCTCAATCAGACTGGTCGGAGGAAGAGGAGCCTTTGGCGGCACAGTGGGCGGACAGCCTGCCGCCGCACGTGCTGGACTCGCTAGAGCTGTCTGCCACGCTGAGGAAGAGGCAGGAGGTCATACATGGTAAGTTCACTAACAGATCTTTCTACTAGGTGTTGTAGAGACAATACGTACCTATGACGTAACTGTAACGTTGGAATGATCTACTCAAAGCGGTTATGGTTCCCTCTGCAAATGGCCATTTCAGGCATTGCCCTACATTGAGACATTACATCTGTTCTTCTATATCTGGACTTTTAAAAAGACCTGCTAGTGTGCGTACATTGTAGCATGTCTAAGTGGACAATGATGTGTGTTTTTCCACATAGTTTTTTTTTTTTAAATAACATTGAGTTCTCGACTGCTGGGAACCTTCTTTTAATATGATTGGCTTCGGTCTAGCTTGGACGTTAACCTTCAATGTCAAACTCAACTTCTGTTGTTTTTATTCTCGTTCGCCCATTTATCTCTCACTTATGCGTCTTGTATTGTGGCAATTAAACTTTTTTCATTTCATTTTATTTCACTATTGTACCAGTGAAGAATGTAATACCACTTATTTTAAAAGAGTGTTCATAGAGTTTCGTCGAACTTTTTGGAATCTTTCTTCTTAACAACGCCACCCTATTACATGTAATTGGGAAATTAAGGCTTTGAGTAAAGGTATATAACTTTGTATGTATGCTTCTATAAAAACAAGTATTTGTCGTATTGTTACAGAGTTAATAGTATCAGAAGGATCTCACGTCCGCTGGCTGCGGGTGCTGGGCAACGTGTTCCTCCGTCCGCTGGAGCGGCACTCGACGTTGCTGGCCAGCGACGAGCTGAAGGCGTTGTTCCCCAACCTGCCCGCCGTCCGGGAGCGCCACTCCCGCCTTTACTCCGACCTCAGGACCGCGAGGAACGAGGCCGTCAACCACGTCGTCCAGATACGGCCTGTTGCTGATGCCGTGTTGAATACGGTAATGTGTGTTTTAGGAAAAGTCTAGTCACACCCCTTTTTTGGTTTGGAAAATCCTCATGGGTCATCTGCCATCGGGGCTGACCATTATTCTGACTACCGACTCTAACTTTAGTGGATAACTCGTAAATTTATATTGACTTTCTGAATAAGTGTGGATTAGTGGAGCAGTTACATCAGGATGTCTTGGGCTCCTTCTTTAATTTATTGATGAGACCCTCTCTTTTTCGTAACTTACATTGCTGAAAATATCGGCAGGTTGCCATAAAAAAAAAACTTACATAGCTGTCACAAACGAAACAATGGAAGAGATATAGAGAGGCTCTTAGAAAGAGGATGAAGGGATCAGATAGCAATGGCGTACATTTGATCTAAAGACACATTGAGTTACGTATCATCACTTGGGACGTAATATTAACTGTATAATTTGTTGTAGCTGGGCGAGTCCGGGTATGCATCGTGCGTTTCGAAGTTCTGCCGCGGACAGCGCATGGCGCTGGAGGCCCTCCGCGAGCGCCGCCGCAAGGGCAAGGAACTGCATCAGTTCCTCGCCGCCAGGGAACAGCAGCCGCTCTGCGGCCGCCTGCAGCTCAAGGACATGCTCGCCTGCGTCTGGCAGAGGTAACTCTTCTCATCATATCGATAAGTTGTAGTTCCTCGTCGCATATCGTTATGATTCACGGGTGGATATATGCATGTTGATCAGGATTTAATAATAATAATATATTGCGATGTTTTTGATAGAAATAAAATCTTTTATGGTACAAATATAAGTTAAGTATTTGATAGACAGATTTTTGAAGATATTTATATAAGTCAATATTTCTTATTAGTACAGTATTACATGGCGCTATTTGTATATACAATTTAAAAAAAAAAACATAAGGTTTAAAAAAAGATTTTTTATTAAATAATAATATACTAGTTTCTGACACTTACGTGAATATTAGAATAAAATTAATAATATACATTGTAATAAAATTACTTTTTACGGATTTTAACAAATAATTAACAATAATAAAATAATTAACAAAAAATTTAAGGTAGCTGTTGGTAATTTTAACATTAAGAAGTCCAACACCTCATTCTGTCCGTGACCATGAATGCTGTAAAGAATCCGAAATGTCGGGAATCAAATATTATTATTTTACCCCAACAAAATTCGTAAGAAGTAGTTTTATTTCAATTAATGATAATATTAGGTTGGGGAATAAGTCTTTTCGCCCCTTTTTCCCCCACTTATTATATTTTTACGATGATGTAAAAAAAGACTATAAATATTATAAGTATTAATGTACCGTAGACTTAAAGCGAGTGTTGTCCGCAGGCTAACCAAGTACCAGTTGCTGCTGGAAGGTATCCTGAAGACGGTGGCGGAGGGCTCCGAGAGCGCCGAGGACGTGCTGCGCCTGCGCCGCGCGCGCGACGTGGCGCGCGACGTGCTGCACCGCGTCGACACCGCCATCCGCACCGCTGAGAACGAACACCGGTCGATACATTCACATTACACTGCCTTATTACTCTACAGGTCCCGAGCGCGACAGCTATGCTACAAGTCCTGGGTTCGATCCCAAGGTCGAGCAAAGTGTTATTGGATTTTTCAATGAAATTCTCAGTAGCAGCTCGGAGTCTGGATTTGTGGCCGAAATGGAAATAGGCTCGCCCTCCATTACATGGAACCTAAACATACCGATGAACTGTGGGTGTACATTAGTACGCCTCTGCCTAACCCTTCGGGGAATACAAGCGTGATGGTATGTTATGTTACATTTACATTATACCGACACGTGTTTTCCCCGTGTAGGGACGACTTACAATACAGTTCCTCGCTGCCATTCAGATAGACATCTCGTAAGAACCGAGAAAATATCTGACTTGCTCGGTGGTAGGACCTCTCGAAGTCTGACTGACTGGCGATCACCCTTACGTCGAAGTCTATCATTAAGCGCTGCGGTGTGTGTTTCGACTTTTGCGCATAAGAGCCAGTTCCCCCTCTGTTGCCGCATAAGTCATAAAAAAGGGTTTTACTAGTGATAATGTCCTTATTGTTCTGAGTTAAAAGAGGTTTTCCCCGGCAGTGTTCTTCTGTGAGTTACGTTCAAAATGTATAAATTTCCAAGCACGATAGGATCAATTACCACTAAAGTAGCTAGTGAATCCGTAATCCTAAATCAATGTTGAGTCAAAATCTCATCTCAACATTATCGTAAGAAGTCCTCGTCGATCTTCTCCATTGATGGAAAGAGAAAGAGAGTGTACCTGTAAGCAACAATGAACTGATGATAATATTTGTTCGCAGGTTAAAGACAATCCAAAGCAAGCTGGAGGTGCGAGTGCCGACGTCGTCTGGCGAGTGGGAGGAGCTGCGGCGGCTGGACCTCACGCACCACAAGCTCCGGAACGAGGGGGAGCTCACCCTCCGGAATGACTCCACCAAGAGGATCAACGTGCTCGTCAGTACACTAACCTACCCTATAATCATCATTAATCTAGTGTGCCTATATGCGATTGCTACGCTGGAAGTCTATCATTTGATCTCCCAGGTCGAGCAAAGTGTTATTGGGTTCTTCGAAATTTTCAGTCAGGTATCGAACCCAGGACGCTAGAGATAGCGTGGCCGTCGCGCTAATTATAGATAGATATAGTAGATATGGTGCATTTTGGTCTGGATACTTACTGTAATGTTTGATTGTTGACAGGCCCTGATGTTGGAAGACTGTCTAGTGCTTCTGCAGCGTGAGAGCGACAAGTTCGTACTGAAACCCATCCCGCAGCCCAGCCAGCAGCTCATACTGTCACCGCTCATCAAGTGGTAAGTGTTTCCAACCATTTATTTTACCTTTATAATGAGTTAACCACGAAGATTCATCATTATTGAGAGGCAACCATAGACAAAAAATTGCAATACTTTATTGACGCGGATTTATACAATCATTTTCTTTTTTTTTTCATTATGGCAACGCCACGCCATGCCCTGCAGTGGAACGACAACGGCTGAATAATAAAAAAATAAATAATAATAATGGCAACACTACAAGAAAATGTATTAAATAAATTATTTTTAATGTGGTTTATGGTAACATACCACTAATACAACAATAGAATGTATTATAATAATCATTTTTTGAGTAAGACTTTTCATAGAAATAAGAACCTATATTTGTTGGTATGGAATGAATGAACAGTAGGTATGGAAAAATATCAAATACATAACATGCTGTTAATGAATTGTATGATTTATTTGTATAGGGATACGGTGCTGTTTCGCCCGAACGCGGCGGTGCGCAACACTTTCTTCCTGATGAACATCAACGGTGTGCAGATGCACGAGCTCTCCGCCAACAGCGCGCCCGAATACGCGTCGTGAGTATTATACCTAACATACCATCACGCCTGTATTCCCCAAAGCGTTAGGCAGAGGTGTCTTAATCGACACCCAATATATTGCCTGTCTATTCCCAAGACCCGGCACAAATCCAAACTACTAGTTGCTACTGAGAATTTCATAGAAAATCCAAATAACACCAAAACAATATAGAATTAAGGGTACCTACATCATTTCACATTTTTAATCATTGAACACTGCTCTCTAACTAATAGTTAGAGAGCATTAGTTCGTGGTCCCAAGTGCGACTGCTACGCTAGATGTCCTGGGTTCGATCCCCAAGTCGAAAAAAGTGTTATTGAGTTTTCTATGAAATTCTCAGTAGCAGTCGGAGTCTGGATTTGTGCCCGGTTAATGGCAATAGGATTGCCCTCTATTAAATCGGACCTAAAACATATCAGCGAACTGTGGGTGTACATTGGTACACCTCTGTCTAATCCTTTGGGGAATAAATAGATAAGGTGTGATGATGAATTTACTAAAGTGAACGGTTATTACAACAGGTGGGTGAAGCACATCCAAGAGGCGCCGCTAGCCAAGCTGACGGAGCTCAAGTGTACCATCACTCCGGCGCACTCGCACAGCCGGTCCACCGACGACTCGGGTATGTACTCATATCTACGTTCGTTCATTAACTAAAACAACAATAAAATGCTACTCAACGGAGGTAAGGAACAGTTATTAAAATTGTTCAGTCCTGTATGTACAACCTATTTGTATTTTTTTTATATACTTACATACGTCATCAGCCCATATCCGTCCGCTGCTGGGCGTAGGCCTCTCCTAGTGAACGCCACAGAGCAGGTTTTACATACAGGACTGAATAATTTTGGATTCTTAAGCCATTCAGACAGTATTTATGTTTTTTATATCCGATTTCGTCGAAGGCTGATGAGAAAAATTCATACATACATAGGTATATAGGATTTCTGTGTGGAGTAACTCCAAAAAATAATAACGTATCTCAATATGGATGCAGCGATAAGCCATTGGGCAAGTTTATAAAGGGCATTAGACCAACTACTGACGGATTTACTGAGGGCTTCAATATGAGTCTTCCAAATTAACTGTCTGTCAATAATCAGATCTTGCGTTCTATCTGTAATTTGTTACTTGACATTTAATAAAACCCGTGACGTTTACAAAAACAACTGGATACTATATCTACTTTTATTTCTATGTGCATTATTATGTTTTAATTATAAACATGGTTCCATCAGGTATAAATGTATCCCGCAACCCATCCGACGCGTCAGAGAAGTCGTCATCCACGGCGCCGGGGGACGAGCCCGCGGACCCGGAGAAGGACAGGCCCTCCGTGGAGAGGACCTCCGTGGAACGAGACGACAAGACGGTTGAGGAGGACAAGCGCAGTGTCGAGAGGGAGAGTTCCGCCGACAAGGAGTCAGAGATAACTGACAAGGAAGATAAGCATAAGTGAGTGAATTTGGATTTGAGACTTTAATATTTACCAATTTAGGGTTCCTTTTACAGTTACTGACACACCATAAAATTATTCGCCAAAATTAGTTATTAAATTTTTGTATACGCTATGTTAAAAGAATCATGTCTGATTCGAAAGGGCATTACCATTTCAGTTTCCTCGTTTTATAAATAAAAAATCGAGATACTTTTTAGGGTTCCGTACCCGAAGGGTCTAGACGGAACCCTATTACTGTCACTCGGGTGTCCATCGTCTGTCACACAGGTTTTACAGTCAAAGGGTTGACGATAGTCTTCAAATTTTCACAGTATAAGCATCTTGTTGACTCAAAGCCATACAAATTGTCAATAAATATTTTTAGATCTTTATCAAAAAAATTTGACCTACTCCTTTGAGTATTTTTGTGATACTGTATTTTTTGTTTAAAAAAATATTGTAAAACAAAGGAATCGGAAACAACCAGTCAGTTTTTTACAAAACTTATTCCGAGGAATTTTCTAAATTCCCATTGGCCTATGAACTTGCAATTTGAAAGTTTATTATTACGTATATTTTACTAACAAATACCAATATTAGATTTTTTTTATTAAAATTCCCTAATTTTTCCATTAAAATCAATTTGATATTGCGGTCAAATGCGATCATTTGGTACGGAACCCTAACATTTGGCCGGATTTTGTACTTGTAAGTAAAAACGATTATCATATAAATATAACGGATCTCGATACTTAACAATGCCTTTACGGGTTGGACAGGGTTTTCTTAACATAGGTTAACACACAGATTAATCAAAACCAGTATATTATTATCAGTGGTTAATTACTTCTGTGATACAAGCCTCTCATTAGTGTAGTAGTTTAGCGCGACTGTTACGCTAGAGGTCCTGGGTTCGATTCCCAGGTCGAGCAGTGTTATTGGTTTTTTTTTTATGAAATTCTCAGTAAAAAACGCATTTCTGCCCGGTTAATGGCAATAGGCTCGCCTCCTATTACAATCATGTGACTTAAACATACTGGCGAACCGGGTGTACATTAGTACACCTCTGCCTAACTCTTCGGGGAATACAGCCGTGATGGTACATCGATGCTTATACGTTCCGTAGGCCGCGTCGTCCGACGGTGGGTCGTATCAGCACGCACGGCAGCAGCCCGCCCGCGCTCGAGTCCCCGCGCGCAGTGCGCGTGCACGCGCCCGCCGCCACCGCCGCGCGCACTGCACTACGAGCATACACTGACCAAGGTACGTGGACCTGATGCATCCCATACGCGCTCAGTCCCCGCGCGCAGTGCGCGTGCACGCGCCCGCCGCCACCGCCGCGCGCACTGCACTACGAGCATACACTGACCAAGGTACGTGGACCTGATGCATCCCATACGCGCTCAGTCCCCGCGCGCAGTGCGCGTGCACGCGCCCGCCGCCACCGCCGCGCGCACTGCACTACGAGCATACACTGACCAAGGTACGTGGACCTGATGCATCCCATACGCGCTCAGTCCCCGCGCGCAGTGCGCGTGCACGCGCCCGCCGCCACCGCCGCGCGCACTGCACTACGAGCATACACTGACCAAGGTACGTGGACCTGATGCATCCCATACGCGCTCAGTCCCCGCGCGCAGTGCGCGTGCACGCGCCCGCCGCCACCGCCGCGCGCACTGCACTACGAGCATACACTGACCAAGGTACGTGGACCTGATGCATCCCATACGCGCTCAGTCCCCGCGCGCAGTGCGCGTGCACGCGCCCGCCGCCACCGCCGCGCGCACTGCACTACGAGCATACACTGACCAAGGTACGTGGACCTGATGCATCCCATACGCGCTCAGTCCCCGCGCGCAGTGCGCGTGCACGCGCCCGCCGCCACCGCCGCGCGCACTGCACTACGAGCATACACTGACCAAGGTACGTGGACCTGATGCATCCCATACGCGCTCAGTCCCCGCGCGCAGTGCGCGTGCACGCGCCCGCCGCCACCGCCGCGCGCACTGCACTACGAGCATACACTGACCAAGGTACGTGGACCTGATGCATCCCATACGCGCTCAGTCCCCGCGCGCAGTGCGCGTGCACGCGCCCGCCGCCACCGCCGCGCGCACTGCACTACGAGCATACACTGACCAAGGTACGTGGACCTGATGCATCCCATACGCGCTCAGTCCCCGCGCGCAGTGCGCGTGCACGCGCCCGCCGCCACCGCCGCGCGCACTGCACTACGAGCATACACTGACCAAGGTACGTGGACCTGATGCATCCCATACGCGCTCAGTCCCCGCGCGCAGTGCGCGTGCACGCGCCCGCCGCCACCGCCGCGCGCACTGCACTACGAGCATACACTGACCAAGGTACGTGGACCTGATGCATCCCATACGCGCTCAGTCCCCGCGCGCAGTGCGCGTGCACGCGCCCGCCGCCACCGCCGCGCGCACTGCACTACGAGCATACACTGACCAAGGTACGTGGACCTGATGCATCCCATACGCGCTCAGTCCCCGCGCGCAGTGCGCGTGCACGCGCCCGCCGCCACCGCCGCGCGCACTGCACTACGAGCATACACTGACCAAGGTACGTGGACCTGATGCATCCCATACGCGCTCAGTCCCCGCGCGCAGTGCGCGTGCACGCGCCCGCCGCCACCGCCGCGCGCACTGCACTACGAGCATACACTGACCAAGGTACGTGGACCTGATGCATCCCATACGCGCTCAGTCCCCGCGCGCAGTGCGCGTGCACGCGCCCGCCGCCACCGCCGCGCGCACTGCACTACGAGCATACACTGACCAAGGTACGTGGACCTGATGCATCCCATACGCGCTCAGTCCCCGCGCGCAGTGCGCGTGCACGCGCCCGCCGCCACCGCCGCGCGCACTGCACTACGAGCATACACTGACCAAGGTACGTGGACCTGATGCTACTGACAAACAATTCATTTAATAGGATTCAGATTCGAAACCCTCCATCTTCATTCTATTCTGCCGCATGACGACTAGCATTTCATGGGACACACTCGATAGTTCATTTATCTCAGTTTATCTGACATGCGGTAGACATATAACTAAAAAATGAACGCATAAAAATGTTAATAATAAATATGTTGATTTGGCACACGAGGTTGTCGACAGGTGGATGCGGCGATTATAGTACCAATCGTTGTGTCTGCCAATGATTTAATAGCCAAGAGCCTCGACCGACACCTAAGGAAGCTCTCATTAGGTGGTTGGATCAAGGGTTTGATACAGAAAGTAGTACTTCTGGACACGGCCCGCATTGTTAGGAGGTTTCTCTCTCTGGGACCCTGACCACCGGTGGCTTGAATCCTGCTCCCGATGCCGATGTGCTACTATTTTTTATATTTTTAAATGTTTTTCTTATTTTTATAAAAATATATACAAATAAGTTAAAATAATAAATAAATGGAAATGTTTATGTTAAAAATAAGTATGTTTTTCAAAGATCGCTTATAGTATGTACCGTTGTGCAGAGCGTCTCCGGCGGCTGGACGAGGTGATCGGTCGAGCGCTGCGCGCCAAGTGCCGGGTGGTGGGCGCGGCGCTGGGCGTGCCGCCGCACAGCTACGCGCAGCTCGCCGACCTGGCCGTGGCCGACGCGCTCGGCGAAGTCGGTCAGTGCACTACACACTACACTTACATGACATACATACCATCAATACTCCGAATAAGCAAAAGCGTAATAATTTACACCCACAGATTATCTGTAGGTCTCATATAATAGTGGGTGATATTTTTTTTTATGTCGCTAAAGTGGCAAGCAAGTGTACGGCCCGTCTGATGATCAACAGTTACCATAGCTTATGGGACGCTTGCAACACCAGAAGCATTATTCGCGCGTAGTCGAACCTGTAAAAATCTTTTCACACGCTTTTTGAAAAACATGCTGTAATTTTTTGGGAAAATTTCAATTGTATGATATGAGACCAGAATAGTTCGTAAGGTACGGGCATGAACTCCACGCCGAAGGCAGTGGCGCCATTATGGCTTTTTCAACGTAAATGATATTGAGCTGTGTCAAAAATATTTCGCCGCCTGATGCGTCATTCAGTGACGTCATTAACTTCATAGTGCTTTATAATAAAATAAATTGTTAACACAGGTCTGTAATTATTTATTGTTGTGTTTATAATGTTATCGTGTAATGTCAGACGTGAGCGGCGAGTTGCGCAGTGCGCGCGCGGCGCTGTCGCGCAGCAGTAGCGTGGAGGACGACGCGCCCGCGCCCGCGCAGCCCGACCTGCCCGACCTGCCCGACCAGCCCGCGCCGCCCGCCCCGCCCGCGCAGCCCGACCTGCACCAGTTGCTGCTCGCTGCGCATGCGCAAGGTACCCCATATGCACATTAACTTTTCTATGTTTAAATTTATTTTCAGTCAAAGCAAAGAAACACTCAAAATATCTGCGCGTATAATTTTTCTACACACAATGTTTCTTTTTCTTTGTTGTTTTATGCAATGTGCAAATTGCGAAACATCCTTACAATCCAAAGTGACTTTCACATTTCTGATTATCCATAACAATTGTTAAAGAGAGGTAGAAATATCCAATGACGATAGTCACTAGTAATAGTAAATAGTTTAGAAACAACAAAATAAGATCATATCATACTCGTACCTTACAATATTGGATGTAAGCAAAAATTTGTAATGAAATTACAAATAATTCGGTCAGTAAACATTGTTCGCTAAAACAAGACAGGATAAACTAAGTAATACAAAATAGGAATTAATTACAATATAATACTCGTGCTTGACCTAGATAATCCTGTGTTTCAGGTAAAAACTAATAGAATCTAAAATAATCACAAACATAATAGACAGTAACAAAAATGCTAGCTAACAAACATGCCTGTCCAATCATGAGACATTGAATGTCACTTTCATGTCTCAAATTTTGTAAATTAAATTTAAAGAAATGTTTATTCTATTCAGTAGCCCATAAGTACTTATTAACACATTATGAATTTTGATATCTGAATTAAATGGTTTATTATTATATTATTATGATATTAATAATGTGATGTATCGTGACAGCGACGCAGCTGACTCGGGCCCTGCAGCGCGCGCTGCACGTGTCGGACGCGGACGCCGTGGCGGCGCGCGCGCGCTCCGGCCGCTGCGACTCCTGCCGCCACGCCCACGCCCACGTCCACGCCCACGCGCCGCTACACCACCCACCCCCGCTCCCACACCCACACGAACAAGGTAAACATAACAGATGACAACCTGTATTCTCCTGCACAGTACAGTACAACTGCGAAAAACCTATTTTAGAAAATGTTCAGTACTATATTTCGTAGCTCTGGAGCTAGTAGGTTCTTGGATTGCGACTACCGACTTGATCGATGAGAGCAATTGGATTCAGACAACATAACTGGTTCTCGTGGAAATCTATGGGGGATGGGCCTTTGTTCAGCAGGAAAACCAATAATTGAAAGACTTGTGATCCATCAATCTCCCGTGCCTTACAAATACGTAGTAAATTTTGCGATTAATGAACGCACCCATCCGATACATCCATTTGCATTTCACTTGATTGAGATTATGGAGATAATAATTAACTTCTTGGTTCTTCGCTGTCGACACAGGGAGTTAATTTTTATCCAAATAACCTTCCTGCCACAAACACACTGTTCGGTATATAACAAATAATTAAAATGCACAAAGAAAAAAAAGTTTTTTTGAAGGCAAATAAATATTTAATTTTCATATTATAATTTTCCATAATTTATTAATATTTGTATTCATAGAATCATTTGAGATGCTGCCGTGTCCCGACGAGATGGAGTTGTCGGCGGAGGGGCAGAACCTGTCAGCAGAGGCGCTGGAGCGAGACGTGTCCGAGGCGCTGCTCGACTTCGACCTGTCGCAGGACGAGGCCAGCGCTGGCGAGGATAATGCTGAAGATGCACTGGGTAAGTTTATTAACACGGGTTTTAGGTATTGGGTATTAATCTATTATTGAATTTTGTTAAGTTTGGATATATGTTTACCAACTTGATTGGATATGAATGTGTCTAATCAAATAGGACGGTGTAATTGGTTAATTATGATAATTATGTTTAATTAGATGTTCGGATCTATGTTTAGAGATATGTTTTTTATCAATATATTTGGATTTTCATAAATATATGTTGGATACACAATATGGTTGGACATATGTTTAGCAACATGTTTCAGCAGATGTTGAGCAACATTTTTCAGTACATGTTTAGACATATTATATGTTTTAGCACATGTTTAGCAATATGTTGCAGCACATGTTTAGCTCATGTTGAGCAACATGGTTTCAACACATGTTTGAAACATAGAAGAGTGTATGTGTGTGTGTGCAGAGTGTTCTGGCAGTGCGGCGGTGCTGGCGTGCCGGCTGGTGGGCGTGACGTGCGGCCTGCAGACCACGCTGGCGCGCGCGCTGGCCGCGCTGGCCGAGCCCGCGCCGCCCGGCCTGGCCCTGGCTGGCCCGCCCGGCCCGCCCGGCCAGGCCGGCCCGCCCGCGCTGGCCGGCCTGCCCGCCGCCGCGCGCGGGGCTCTGGCCGCGCTGCGCGACCAGAACGACGCGCTGCGTGCACGCGCGCGCGCCGCTTACAACTGTACGTACCATTTATTATATTTTTTCTTTCACTCACATACATACACACTCACATTTATTATACACACCAACACACGCATACACGTACACACACATACACACAACCATACACTGTGTATATGTGTATATACACGTGTGTATGTTTGTATGTATGTGTCTATGTGTGTATGCATATCTCTATATGTATATGTGTTTGTGTGTTCATGTATGTGTATAAGTCTGTATATTCATATCTATGTATCACAGACACATTATGTTTCCGATCCCGATCGTCAAAAAGACACCTTTCCGCAAAATGCACCCCATGCGCAAAACGAACCATTCTCAATATGCACCTTTCGCAAAACATTTATTTTTCTACATTAACTCTTTTACAGTGCTTCATGTAATAAAAAGGCAAATTAGGGATTGATATTTATAATCAAAATCAAATCATAATTTGAAAATGTCACAAAAGCGAATTAAATCATTTAAAAAAAAAACTTGAAATTAATGTCAGGTGTGCTAAAACCCTATTTCTACTATTTCGTTCTTGTTTTAATTTTTTATCAAAATGAATATTAGTACTAAGGAAATAAAATAGTCACTTGTTTTCCGTATAACTTAAATATTAGGTATAATAAAATATTATTTACAATGTAACCCGTCTAGGATTAATTTTCAATACAATCGAAAACAATTGTTTGGATCCTCATGAGGTTTTAAAAAAACGTTGATTAACTAAATGATTTCTCTTAATGTTTATTTTACCAATAGTATTTTTTTTTTTAATTTTGAGACTGATATCGCATTTCGTTCTAATTTGCTTAGATTATAAATACAATTATCAATCCCTAATTGGCCTTATTTGCTTGTGGCACTGTAAAAGAGTTATAATGTAGAAAAACGGTACGTTTTGCGGCATAAAGGTGCATTATGAAAAGGTGCGTAATTAGAAAGGCGCATTTTGAGAATGGTACGTTTTGCGCATGGGGTGCATTTTGCGAAAGGTACATTCTGTGACTGAACCACCTCTGCCAGTCGACTTACGAAATAAAAATACATTTAACCAGTAATCATCATCGAAGTCCGCGAATTGTGGAAGCCGTTGAGGAACAAGTGCAGTGAAATATTTGCACTGGTACATCAAGGAAGAACACAATAAACGTAAAAATAATCGAAAAAGTAGCCAGCAACTGTAAGGCAAGAACCAAGAACCATTCAGATTATTTACTCGTCCATAGACAATATATATCAGACTAATATTGAGAGTAAAGTGATACCACCTTAACAAAACAAACGTTCGAATTCAAATACAAAAAAAAAACACATAACTACTCTTGGAACGTGTCCACCTACACTCGGCTACAAAGTTTAGTTTAACTTAATCGATTATAATAAAACACTATGGAAATGGAACAAAAATTATAAATACTTTTTGATAAAATGAATGAAAGTTAGAATAGTAAGAAAAGAAGAAAATATAAAGTTGAGAGATAAAGTTAAATTCTTAGAAAAAAGGATAAATAACCTCGAAAAGGACAAATATAAGTATTTGTACTGAGAGAGAGAAAAAAAAAACAGCTAAAGATACTCAAAATAACAAAAGAAATTATGAAAAACTATATAAATGTTTGTATTGCTATTAACGACATCCAGAAATTGGAAATAAGAATAACGAAAAAGCGAGACCAGTTCTTATATCATTTACAACCTACTGGATGAAACAAACATAGTGAAAGATAAGAAAAGCTTTAAAAGTGTTTACATTACTGAAGACCACCATAAATAAAGCCATAAAGCAGTGCTAGAAAAAAATTAATTATTACAACAACAGCTCAAAGAGGAAAGAGAAAAAGGAAATGCCTATATTAAAAAAATAGCTTACTAGCAATGTGGGTCGCACATTACTAGTATTCTTGTTAACCCCTCTTACTAAGCTAAATGCTTGTGTTACGAGTGGGTTTACGGGTTTCGAATCGGCAACCCACATGAATCGTCGCAAGTCCGACGCCCTAGCCATTAGGCTACCGCCACTTTATATTAAGTATTATAAGTTAGTTGTAAAAGAAAATTATTCAAATAAAGAAAAAAGAAAAAGAGGGCAATCCGCCTCCCCAGAAACAAATACACACCCCAGGAAACAAGCTAATACAAACTCAAGTATAAAAAAAAACACATATGTGACTAACGCCATCGATCTAATGAGAACCAGAGCAAATTCACACTGTTCACCACTAGCAACTAGTAAATCCAATTAGCAACTAGGCATCAGCAACCCGAGACGGAACAACCCCAACCCGGCCGGTCACCGTGGGGTTGATAGACCCCACTCTCTAAAGCCACTCCAGGCTACCAAAACAAAAATAATATAGAAAATATATTATACATAACAACTTTGAACACAACATTAAGGACGGACGATAGACTAATATAACTAGAACAAGCATTAAAGAAAATCAAATGGGATGTAATTGGCCTCAGTGAGGCCAAGAGAGTATCAGCATTTTATATTACACTTCAAAGAAGAAGTACAAGGAAAATACTTCATAGACTTCATCGGAATATCAAATAGAATTGCAACCTTGAACATAAACCTTCCAGGCTCCAACGGAACAAGCAACAAAGACAGAAAAAATAAATATTCTATAAAAGTCTTACAAAACTGTGTATGAAGCTAACAAAAACATTCGGAGATTTTAATGGTTAAGTAGAAAGCAAATTCCAGGGAGAATATGTTCTGGGAAATTATAGCAATGAGAAGAGAAGTGAAAACGAACAACGACTAATACATTTATGTTTCGAACATAATTTAAGACACGTGAATACATTAAAAAAAAAAATTGTAGAAGTTGACGTGAGTCTCTCCCAATGGCAAAGACAGAAACGAGATAGACTACATAGCCACTAAGATGCCTAAGGTATTCAGAGATGTCGCAGTGGTAAATAACTCTAACTCAGACCACAGACTTCTAAGGGGAGTCATAACATGCACAGATCTAAAACTACCAAGAAGAAAATGTAACCAAAATAACCCTAGAACAACAACGCACATATCAGAACAAAATTTAATGGAAATGAATGAATCTCTAGACAATATCAAAATACAATACAATGTACAAGAAAAATATGACACTCTAGAAAAAGCGCTATTGAATGTGATAGAATGTTTAAAAAATATATTAAAGTCAAACTAGGTTTAGAAGAAAATTGAGAAGAGAATTGATAAACAACAGAAAAAAACTGTAAACAAATAGCAGAGATTATCAAAGAAATTTCCAAATCAATTAGGAAACAGAAAACAGAATCGGCTACGAACAATAAGTAACAAACAAATCAAAAAAGGTGGTGGTATTATTTAAAAGAATTAAAGGAACATTCAAAATGGATAGCATAAATCACACAAAAGATGAAAAACTGACCATGTACACCACAACGAAATGGCAGCATATTTTAAAATCAGCTGAATAATCAACTGAATACTACAAAAATTTGTATACAGATATGGATAAAACTATGGATACAATAAAAGAAGACAATGACACTGACCAAGAAATAATCTCACATATAATGCAAAGCAAAGTAAGAAAGGAAAGAAATTATAGTTCTATTAGCCTAAAGCCCAATTTATACCAAGTTTTCTCAAAAATAATATTGGAACGATTAACTAAAAGACTTGACGGTAACCAGCCTAAGGAACAAGCAGGATTTCGTTCAGATTTCTCAAAGGTCGACCATATACATGTTGTGAATATGAACAGCTCATACTACTCGTATCTATCATTCGTAGACTACAATAAAGCGTTTGATTTTCTTAAACAAAAAAAAATACTGTAAAAAAATAAAATGTGGAAAAAAATATACTGTAGAATAATTAAAAAAATATATAAAAATAGTACAGCAAAAATACAACTAGAATGCATTGGAGAAAAATTTAAAATCGAAAGAGGTGTTAGACAGGGGGACCCGCTATCACCAAAAGTATTTAATGCTGTGCTAGAAAATATATTTAGACGAATTAACTGGGACAAGTTTGAAATAAATATATACGGAGAAAATTTACATCACCTTTAGATTCAGACGATCTCATTCTTTTCGCAAGAGACCCAACTACACTACGAACTATGCTATAACAATTGTCATCTGAAAGTAAAAAAGCTGGACTGTCAATGAATACAAGTAAGACGAAATTGATAACAAACAGGTACTACTTAATCAGGTAACAGACAATAAAGGCTATTTTTCTTTTATTTTATCACACGCACGTCCGCCAGTCCCTTAAGAGTCCGGCGGACCAAGTTTCTCTTACAAACAATATCGAAATAAATCGTAATTCAAACACAATTTAATAAAATTCTGTTATTATTCGGATTCCGATACCATTAATCTTGGTTCCTACTGTACCATTTCGTCCAAAATACTTCACTGCAAATAAATGCAAGCAAATTCAATTTTTGATAACTTTACCAAGTTTGGAACGATTTTCCGGTCTTTTATTTCCAGTGAAGTAGTAGTGGACGAAATAGTAATGTGGTAACAGTATACAAATCTGAATAATAACATAATTTGATAGAATATTTTCTGGATTACGATTCATTTTGGTATTACGTTTTTGTGAGCAATTCAAGCTCCGCCGGACCCTTAATGCGGATCGTTCACCTGAGCCCGCGACATTCAAATTTCAAGTGATTTTTCGCAGTTTGTATAACAAGTTCTAGATTCATGGCAGTATTAATCGCGACATTAACTATACAACATTCACAACTGAGAACTAAAACCTTTACTTATAAATCCTTATCAAGCCAAAAACTTGTCAAAAACTGCATAATTGGTCAAAATTGATATTTTACACTATTTTTAGCTACAATAATGATTTTTAAGCAATGGTTTTAGTTAAACATTGTGAATTTTGTTTATTTAATGTCGTAATTACTATTACCATGAATGCAGAACTTATTATAGACCTACAAACTGCGAAAAACCACTTGAAATTTGAATTTGGCGGGCACAGGTGAACGATCCTCCTTAAGGAAAATTCACAAACCGTATGTAAACTTTATTAACAAAGATCGATTCTAACCATGTATAATATATTTACTTAAAGATCACCAGACAACGGAGGAGATCGCCTTCCCGAAGGCAGGACTGGATCCGTCGATACAGGTGAGAATACAAATAAACATAAACTATATTTATTCACCACAAAGGTTGATTATAGCCCCGTTGGCTTATTCACTGACCATCCTATTGGTAGATTTTTCCCTTCGCACACCGGTCGCACATATCTGGTAGAAACAAAGCGTAAAACTTAAACATAGTCTATAGACAGTAGCAATTTCAACTGTAGGTAAGGAACATTCCGCAGAAAGCATGTCAAAAATCACATGAAATGATATCATGTGATTGATTTTTTACGTCAAAACCTGCGACTTTTTTCCGCACAGAATACTCAAAATCGCATTTTAATGAAATCACATTTCAATGAATTAGCATTTTGTGCAAGCAAGCAAGTGTGGCGATAGAGGATTTTGATTGAAAATTCATTGCCAACGAAAAGTAGCAGGCTGCAAAATTTCGCATGTCAAAGTCAAAATGTTTTATTTCAATTAGACCATTAAAAAGGCTACTTTTGAAAAGTCAAACTAGTTGTACGGTTCCAAAAGGTGGGTGTTATGGAGAAGAGCCGGCAAGAAACTCCATATAAACTCTTTTAAAAAAAATATGATTACAATATTAATCTTTACAACTTTGTTTTAAATAGTTTGAGAATTATGCAGTTTGATGTGTAAGATTTATTCAGTATAAGTAGGTGTTATATTTAGAAAGAAAGGGATTGCCACAGCAAGTAAGAGCTGACCAGTCCCGACAGTAAGCACCCGTTCACGAGCATGACATGTGACATCGCCATATAATCAAATCATAATTTCATCAAATGAAAATGAACGAAAAGTAGCAATCAGTTCCATTCCTAATATTTGCTTTTACCCAGTAATTTCACTCAAGTTTCTGCCGGAACACAATCATGTTTGCAAACCTGTTCGTCTTCTCGAGATAATCCGAATACAAAATTTATTAAAACAAATCTCAATTACATAAATGCGTTTTAGTACAATCTTTGGAGATAAGAAAATAATTGTTTGTTTTAGGAGACTCAGCTATTCCAAATAAATTTAATATGAATGAATTGTCATATGTTTATTAAACTATACCTCTCTTTCTCTTCAGGACCAACCGAGCAATGGTGGGTGATCTCCCAGCGACGCGTGAAGAATATAAAGATTACCACGTTTGGCATAGTGATATTACTCACACTAACTCTTTACATGGCTGGTCCACGGATGACAGGGGACGTAGTCACTAACCATCATAAATATAACAGCGACACTCAACAACAACAACTAACAATCGACAAAAGTTTCACCTAAAACGGTCCATTAATTTCGGAGGTCGTCGCAAATTTTAACAAAATAAAATATTTTTGTAATTATCTCCGTTTGTAACCCAGCACGACGAACATTGTATATTTTGTAATAATAATTATTATTATGTATTGTTTTTTTTGTTACAATTGTAAGTACTTGCATTAAATTAGTATTAAAAAGATGATTATTCCATACGTAAGAAATATTGTGATTGACTAGATAAAGTTTTAATATTATTTTTGTCTGTCATGTCGATGTTTTCCGCAAAGATTAAGTTATATGTTAGATGTTGATGTAAATAATCTTAGTGGTCGTAGTTTGTAAGTGACAACAATAATGTATGAATTATTATATATGATTTTGTGTATACAATTTATGTTTTATTTTATTTTCTTCAATTTTTCCTTATTTTCTGTTTCCAAACATTTTGTAAATTCTAATTTTTTTTTATTAGTAAAATCTTATTAATCGCTTCTATGACTATAGTGTGCTTTTAGACATACAATATAATAATATATGGATAGTTTCTATTGAAATAATTGTTTACGTTTCTTTAGGGTTCAATTTTAAAACATAGCCGTATAAACATAATTTCAGTCAATATTATAAATAAGTAATTATCCATTTCTTAAAAAAAACTAGTGATTTTTGCTTTTTAGTATCTAACTGGACTCACTACTAGCATATTTATAAAGATATATAAATATAATATAATATACATAAATTCGCCATAGGCACTCCAATAGTGCGCCAAATGGCTCCATTTTAACTTTTTATTAAAACTGTATTGAACCTTCTGGAGAGACAAATTAAGTGCATATTTGATTGCGCTTTCAAACGTAGAACCCATTCACTTGAAACAAAGGAATATGCATCTCATGAAGGTATCAATAAAATCCATATTCGACTACCGTACACATTAATTCGGAGTTATTTATATATAATGTACGTATTGTTCTGATTTTCGTAACGTTTCCAATCAGGGTAAAAATAAGAGTATTTTGATATTATAGGACACAGTTATTTGCATTTAGTAAAAGCTAATTCAAGCGAAAGGCATCTCGTTGCAATAAAAAAAGTATTACAATGACAATATTCAAAGATATATTCATTATAATATATTTGCTACAAATTTCAAATAAATAAATTTCTGCGAAACAAAATTTTTTACCTCAAACAGGATTTAAACCTATCTCCGCTTGTGGCGCACGAGACGCATGATTCAGGTTCGAATGTTGTCTGAAGTAGAATTCTATCTTACCAATCAGAGAATTTAATTAGAAAAATAAATAAATGGGCTTCTATAAGAGATGATCATCTGCAAGCTTCGAACCTGATTATTGTGCGACATTAGTCACGGTATAAATGGTTAGGACTAACGTGGTGTAACCCACCGCTGGGTAAAAGCATTTTATTATTATATATATGGTGATTTTTAGTTCACTGTTAACAGTTTCAGGGAATTATAGTTGGTACTCATGTTCTAAACAAATTGCACTATACCAACCGCAAATCTACAATTAGGTAAATAATAAACAGCTGATATATTTTTAAACCTTTAAAGGTTAAGGGTGAAACATATTGATTATCATCATTGAACAAGGAAAGCTACATAAATAATGGCAAATAATATAAAATGACAAAGGAAAACAGAAATCACTTCCGAAACCATTCTGTATCACCGTGTATCATTAATAATGTATTTTTGCTATTTTCATGCCGCATGGTATGTTATAGGAAATTAATAATACACTATGCAATATTTGACAGATTATAAAACTTTTAAAAATGAAGATTTAAGAGTTTATACACCCAAGAACATTTAAAATAACAGGAGCGTTACCAGTATACATAATTATATTGGAAATATTCCATCAATGTATACATGTATACATTATACTCAAGTAAAAGTCAAGATTTTCGTTACTTATTGTGTAATGGTAATAAGATTATAACTTTACCTCGTATATTATATACTTATCGCCATATTAGTACGTACCTACTTATATTATACAGTATATCATACATTGTAATACTTGTAATCCGCCCCGAATTTGTCCAAGGAATCCAATTAATAATATAATAAATAGCACAAAATACCAAAAAAAGTTTTATAATTTTGGAGATTTTGCATAAAAATTATATACCTACAGTCGTGGACAAAGGTCGCATGTATTTAGAAGCTTGTACAATTTTATTCAAAATAATAATGAATTATTACCTATCTTAATGTGAAAGTATTATAAATTAGGTAGGTACTTAAATATCAATATATGCCCAACAATTTTCGATATATATTTTAATATTAATCATAACGATTCGATGTAATAATCAATGTATTGGGAAATAAATACTTATAAGTAGCTTGTAACTTGAAGTCCCATGTACCTAATTATGTGAAATATACTAATACACGCTACCAGCGTCGCCTGCGTTTTAGATATATTTACGATCAATCCTGTGTGTTGGATAAAAAGTAAATATTAAAAAAATATTAATTTCCTGATTAAAAAGAAATTAAGTGCCAGAAAGATACTTAACCGGTTCTTTCTTGGATAACTTAATTTAAAAATTAGTCTAGTGGTCCCAAGCGCGACTGCTACGCTAGAGGTCCTGGGTTCGATCCCCAGGTCGAGCAAAGTGTTATTGAGTTTTTCTATGAAATTCTCTGTAGCAGCTCGGAGTCTGGATTTGTGCCCGGTTAATGGCAATAGGCTCGCCCCCTATTACATGGGACCTAAACATACCGGCGAACTGTGGGTGTACATTAGTACGCCTCTGCCGACCCCTTCGGGGAATACAGGCGTGATGGTATGTTATGTATATATGTATATTTAAATACTTCAAATTTATTTTTAGGTGAATTAAAAATTCTTTATAAAAAAAATTTAGCCACTTCTCATTGTCTATGTAAATATCCTAATTACGGTACAGATACGAATTTAAAAATAAAACAGAAAGATAGTCACAGTTGAAAACGTAATAATTTATTTATCGATTACGATTTTATTTATTTATGAACAATTTATTTATCGATTACGCTTACGTTGTGTTTCGTCGAGTGAGTGAGGTGACCGGAGGCCCAAACCCCTTTTAAAAGGCCGGCAACGCACTTGTGACTCCTATGGTGTTGTGGGTGTCCATGGGCGGCGGTAATCGCTTACCATCAGGCGATCCGTCCGCTCGTTTGCCCTCTTATCCCATAAAAAAAAAATATTTTCCCCACTATAATAGGGTCCGTCTTACCAGATACGGCTGAATATAAATATTTTACACGAAGCGACTGCCATCACACCTCCGAAAGCCAACTTCTAGGCAAGGAGGGTAGACTGGTTGTCAGGCTTTTTTGGACTTCTGACTACTACTAACAATTGTCATAGATGTTCGTATGACAAACGTGAGCGACGGCTTTACGTGCCCTCCGAGGCACGGAGGTTACTTGATGTGCTTAGAATAGTCACCCATCCACAGACTGACCGCAGCGAGCGCAGCTTAACTTGCAGGGCCCTTTACAAATTATTCCATACATTTTTCTAAATATATTAATTTAAATTTAAAACTTCTACAATAGTTAAACAATCTAAAGTGTGAATACTTTTACGCAACACACTGGATAATAATTTAAAATCCAGTTATGTAATAAAATTATGTATTTGGTAGTATGGTAGACTAGGCATAGACCAAATGAATCCCATCCAGAGATCTACTGTTTGTATGTTTATATGTATATGTAGGTATTTATATATTATATAAATAAATGTGTATTTAAATGTAAACGCTTCTAGGCCAATTTGTATGATATGCTTTATTATAATTATCATATTTTATGTATATTTCATTGAATAAAGAAATGTAAGTTACTTTGTGTTTTTAATTGAGTGATTTATCAATAGTAATATGGTTAAAATGACAACTTTTGGTTAATCATAATACCTAATTAAAAATAGTTTTATTAAATTTTCTTAGGTTTTTTGTATGTTTAAAGAATGCTATTATCCCTGAGTAACTTAAGGATCCCGATTAAAAATTCAATAATGTCCACCCGTGCGACGCCGGGACAGGCCGCTAGTTTCTTTAATAAAACAAAAGATAAGAACTATAACCACTACACTACTAACCCAACAACGAAAAAATCAACTAATTACATCAGTTCACTTGTCCAAACAGTAGCGTTAGGTAAAATTATGATACAAGACAATTTTCCTATGTCCAAGAACAGTGGTGTCCAGTTTTTAGGCATGGTCACATGCCGAGCTATGAACAGTTAAATAATATTTCATATTTAAATCCATTGTTTGATTCTGAGGCCTCTTGTGCCTTCGGCACATATGGGCCGGCTCGACCGGATTGATAAGGCCTCACAGAAAACCGGCGTCAAACTACGCTTACATTGTGTTTCGCCGAGTGAGTGAGGATACCGGAGGCCCAATCACCTTTTCAAAGGCCGGCAACGCACTTGTGACTCCTCTGATGTTGCGGGTGTCCATGGGCGGCGGTAATCGCTTACCATCAGGCAATCAGACTGCTCGATTGCCCGTGTCCCATAAAAAAATCACTTGTAACGCGTACGATAAATTTTATTTGTTTAAATACATAGGTACTTAAATTAATTTTTAACTTGTTCCATGTCGCGCCATTAAAATCTTTCTACGCTCCTCCAACTCTTCTTGCAATTTATGTTTTAAACATGTTGATGTTTCTTTTTTCTCTATATTTATACATAGGTAAGTATCTACTAGTAAAAAAAGTAGTAGTCGTAGTCAGGAATTTGAGGACTGAAATAAAAAAACAAAGATAGGTTCAAGGTACTACAAACAAAGATTTTTTTACACGTAGGTAATGAATTAATATGGTTTACCAAAACAAAAAAATATATTTCTCAAAAATAGTTAATGTCGCAATTACCAATGGTACCATTACCATGAATGCAGAACTTATTATAGACCTACAAACTGCGAAAACCACTCGAAATTTGAATTGGCGGGCTCAGGTGAACGATCCGCCTTAGCCAGCCATTTTGCCTACTTCAGATGACTGTTTAACAATTTTTTATGTGGTAAGTTTACCTAAAAATTCATTTTCTGAGATTAAAAAGTATAAAAAAACGGCATAAATTAATGGCCGTATTTTATATTGGTCCGACATGAGCAATAGACAGTATTTGTACTTAATTAATTTCAACTAGATGGCTCCACGCGTCATTGAGAATAAGGCCTTGACAGACAGACAGACAAATGACGAAGTGATCCTTTATGGACTCTTTTTAACCGTCTTCAAAAAAGGAGGAGGTTCTGAATTCGACTTTAGGTTTGTTACGCGATATATTTCGTCAATTATGAATCGATTCTGATGATTATTTTTTGATCAGTAGGCCCCATAAAAATTTGGTCAATATCTGATCACAAAATGACAATAACACGTAACAACCAAGTAAATGATAACGTCGTCTAGGAAATGTTAAAATAAAATAATCACTTTTTAGAAAGAGTAAAACCGCCTTGAAATACATAAAAAATAATGTTTTCTGCGAAACAGTTCGGGAGTCGGCGGTGAAATCAAGAGATCCGATCAAATCAAAGGCACCGACTTGCAAAACTGCGGTTTTACTTATTCTTAAAAGTAATTTTGAGATATGAAAATACAAAAAAAAATATCAATACTTAGGTACTTACGGCGGTGTAACAAGTCTCACACAGGTGCCATCTTTAAATATATGGTCGGAGGGACATCTTAACGTACAGTCCCGATTATTATGAGTATATCGTATTGATCTAGAACACGACAGCGCCACCAAACACGCAATGAAAACCAAGATTATTTTTGACAGCATAATGTTATTGTATGTTATTACGTGTAGGTACTGGTGATTACTGACCTCGATTTTGAATATTAGTGCTATATGTACTGTAAAATGAATCATAGTTACATACTTGGGATTTTAATTATACATTTTAAATATTATAATATAGATTTTAAATATACCTATATTTATCCCGTTTACTTTGACGCACTTATTCAATCCAATTGCATAGATAGATAAATACAGGTTTTAAGAATTTCTATAAAAGAACCATTTTTTTAAAATAGCATACTAGCAATTTGGGTCGCACATTAGTGTTCTTGTATAAACACATAATGAATAATAAATGAAGCGGCGGTAGCCTAATGGCTAGGGCGTCAATGCACTCGTAACACAAGCATTTAGCTTAGCACGAGGAGTTACTCGCGGTTTCACTCCCATTCCAAAAGACTTTTCGAGACAAACGGTAGCGATAAGTAGTACTTTACCTGTCCAGGAACAATTAGTAGACACAATAGAAAAACAATTGCAACGATCCTCTGGAGGTTTACTGTTTTTTAGGGTTCCGTTCCTCAAAAGGTAAAAAGAAGGAACCCTTATAAAATCACTCTCATGTCCGTCTGTCTGTACGTGTGTCACCACCGATTTTCTTAGAAACAGGTGGACCCAGCAAGTTGAAATTTATACCAGATGCTGAGGTCTATAGTCCCTATTAGGTGTATAAAAAATAAATCAAGGTCCTGAGTCAACACGATAAAAAGATATGGGCAAATTTAGATTTTCGCGAAAACTTTACCAAAAGAAGTACCAAGTAGGATTCGGTCTTACAGCCAATTTTATTATGGCGGTATAATGAGTAGGTACGGAACCCTCGGCGCACGAGTTCGACTCGCACTTGACCGGTTTTTTAATGAATTAAAAATATCTATGTTCAAAATGTACCGTTTGTTCTGTGTAGGAATAGTACGTGGCCAACCACTGAGCCACTATGCCACTTGTCGTGAATTGTAATTTCAACATTTTTAAAATTAACAGCATTGGATTTCTATGATTCCAACAGAACACCATTCTTTTGAAGTCGCTATTATATTTCTAAAAAGTTTATTTATTACTATGACAGTTCTACAGTAGTGCAAACAGAGATGTCAGTAGGAGTGCGCCTGCGCCGGTCACCAGGGGGCTCGCTCCGGACATCATGGGGTCAGCGTGCCCCATGATGTACTCGTTCATATAGTCCAAGACCGCTCTCTTTACCCTCTCCAACTCTTCAGTCTCACTGCTGCCTGTAGGCCTGAAAATATTATCAAAAGGTCAAATTAATTACTAAGCAAGTGGCAGAATATTTGGTGAGCCAAACGAACACGTAACAGGACCCCTTCTTACAAAAAGAATGGCTTTTGAACAAAGAACCACCCAGCCAGCTTTAAGTAGACCAGTCATACCATAATAATTCCGGAAAACTACTGATTGATCTTAAAAAATATGAGTTATACCTGATAGCTCGACAGTGTGACACCCCCGGCACTACGTACACGGGTGCGTTGTGGTGCGCATGCGTGGCGTTGGGGCCCATCGGGGACCACGGGTCGTGGCCCCCCGCGACCGACACTACGCGATCCGGCAGGTGACTCAAACCCCCGAAGAATATATTTGTCCTTTGAATGCCGGAGCGCAGTCTTTCCTCATCGAAGCTGTGGAAAGACATATAAAAAAATATTGAGTGTTTTGTTGTTTGTTGTATTTGACCATAAGTAATTATCTCTGGATAAGGTGTGAATAAATTGGCAAACTATTTTAACACTAGCTTCTGTCCATGACTTCGTCTGCGTGAACTTCAGAATAGACTATAATACATCTCTGTGCCTAATTTTATCCAGATCCGTTCCTCCTCACAAACTTTCACGTGTATAATTATTCAAATCTCAATGTCCATATTAACCTAATTTTTAACAAAATGGAAGCGCACGTCAAATAAGTAATGAATTTTAGGTATAGGCAAAATTTTGATACATTTGTTCTTATACCTTGGTTTACATTATTGTAATTTTCGTAGGGATTACAACAACAAAAGAACAGCCTATGTTACACGCTGATAATGTAACTATCTATTGCTGAAATATTTTTTTAAATCAGCTAAGTGGTTTAGGCGTGAAATCATAACAAACAAACAAACTCACTTTCGCACTTTTATTAGATAAGGATGTAGCAACTAAGCATCTGTTGAGTCAATTTTCAGTTTAATTCTCGACTCATTAGACATTTAACTATTATTATTATAATATTACGATGATATTAAATCAAAATAAATTACTTAAATACCTATTCGTAATTTCCTTGCGCCTACTTACACATCCATGAGTCAACAAACACGTCAATGTGGTTAGAATACGTAATAAAATTTACGTATATTTATAAAATAAATATAAATAATATGGTGATGGTTAAACCAAAATGTAATTTATGGCTAATCTGTGGTTTGTTTGTTTGGTTGCTACATAAAAACAAGCAAGATGCTACCGATTGAAGGCTGAACGTGAAGGCACCGACAAATACAAAATAATAAAAAAAGACAGAAATATCTTACTATAATTACTTACTTACCTACTAAAAATTAAAACAACGAAACTGCCTTATTATCTAGTGGTCCTAAGCGTGACTGCTATGCTAGAGATCTCCTGACTTCGATTCCCAGGTAGATCAGTGTTATTCGGTTTTTCTGTGAAGTATTCACAATAGCATCTCGGAGTTTGGATTTATGGCAATAGGTCCTCAACGTACCAGCGAATTACGGGTGTATTAGTGATACACCTCTGCCTAACCCTTCGGGGAATATAGGCGTGATGGTAGATATATATATATATATATATATTTTAAATGCTTACTAGCAATGTGGGTCGCACATTACTAGTATTATTGTTAACCTCTCGTACTAAGCTAAATGCTTGTGTTACGAGTGGGTTCACGTCGGTAGTGCAATGGGTGGGGTTCGAACCGGCAACTACATGATCGCAAGTCCGACGCACTAGTCATTACCGCCTCCCACCACTTTAGATATGTTTGTTACCTTTGTATTAAAACGCATAAAGGGCTACTAGGCCCTTTACCAAGTGGTCATTTGAGTCAAGTGGCCACTTTTTGTGCAAAATTTAAGCATGGACATTTATTAGCCCAGTTAGGTTTTCAATTAGTACGAATGTCACATAGCAGCCGCCTCTCCAGTTGGCTAACAATTATTAGCTATTTTATAATACTTACTAATTAGAGAAGAAATCCTTGCACATCTGGTGGAAGTACTCCAGTGGCACGGTGGACAGGAAGGGCTGGCGAGGGCTGGTGGTCGTCTGGTACCACCCGAACTCCACACATGTCTGGTACGTCCACAGACGCACTGAAGAACAAGTAGAGTTGTCTTGATTACTTTCATTTTTAACAACGGAGCGTAGGTAATAATTATAACACTTTCATCATTATCACCAACCCATTATTATTATCAGGTTAAGTCTCCCAGGCTAGCCTAGTAAGGGTTGGAGACTTGACACGCCGTCGAGAAAATCTCTCAGGCATGCAGATTTCCTCAAGATTTCAAAATGTCGCCTTAAACGTGACCTTATGACGTAAACTCAGAATGTGAAGGCAAATTTCAATCAGGCGGGTGGGGTTCACGGTGGCTTAGCGGTCAGAGCGTCTGGTATATAAAACCAGAAGACGCAGATTCGAATCTTGCCCGCGATTGAATTTTTCCTTAACTAAAAAAGATTTCAAAATGTCAGAGGTCCGTGCCTTGGATACGAACCCGAAACCTTTTACTTGGCTTCTACCTTTATCAAAACTAGTAAAAACGCTTAAGATATTTCCTAGAAAAAGGAACGTTACAATTAAAGAATGGTTCTCTTAGGATTCCTTAGTTCGTGTAACTTTGAATTATTCCTTTAGTTAGATCCCCGAGTGGGTAAAAGTTTAAATGGCCAAGAAATGGTTCACAGTCTGTCAGAATCAGTCAAAATATTTTAAAGAAAAGACTGTGAAAAAAAGTTCAGTACTGTACTTTTTAGGGTTGATTTTTCAATGTGATGAAAACTATGGATGTCGATGTATAATTTGATAAACGTGTTGATGATGATCCTGACTAGAGCTTTGATGACACAAACTTTTACGAAAACTGAACAAACTTTTGTCCAAAGCTATTTAAGACTAATAAGTATTTACTTTTGTACGTACCTACTTCTTTCTATAAAATCATTTGTGAAACATTTCTATTTTCTAATAGAATACTCCCCTATATATTTCGTGGTCGGTAGGTAAATAATGCGGGCGGATACAGAGTCACAGAGCCGCAGACATCTGCAAATCAAACGCCGCCCGCCAGAGAATCACCAGCGGATGACACGCTGACGACTAAGTATCGTACGACACACGGGCGGGACGGTTGACACGCACAACATTTTTATATTCGGAAACATAACATTCGGAAATATTCTAAACTGCTGCTACTGACATTTTGCAACATATATCTGACTGACTCGCCATTTTGAATTTGACGCTTAGATACTAGATACTTCTATAGCTTAGATACTTCTATACTAATATTATAAAGTGCAAAGATTTGTATTTTTGTATGTTTGTAACGAATAAATTCAAAAACTACTGGTCCGATTTCAAAATTTCTTTCACCATTAGAATGCTACATTATCCTTGAGTAACATGGGCTATATTTATTACTAGAAGAAATTAGGGATCCTACTATAACTTCAATAATGTCAACACGTGCGAAGCCGGGACGGACCACTAGTTTACAATATTTTAATTAAAAGAGCATGTGATAGAGTTTCTTGTTAGTTCCTCTCCGTAAGATCCACAATTTGGAATCTTGCAAATAGTTTTTCATAATTCAAAAATACCTTACAGTAATAATGATCTGACTGAAATAAAACATCTGACTTTGAGTTTGACCCAAACTAAATTAAAATAAACTTTAGGTACTCAGTAGGTACTTTAAATCAAAATCAAATATATATTTTTTTAAACGTTGCCCCACACTAGGATTTTCTCCTGTATCGTGGGTGCGTTTACAAACACAAATTCTCACATACACAAACGTCCAGACCCGGAACAACTACCTGTAGATCATACAAATATTTGCTCCGTGTGGGGATCGAACCCACAACACCTGACGCAGAAGCCGATCGCTCAGCCGCTACGCCAAACGTGTCGTTATTTATTAATAAGATAGGTAGGCTATGAGAAATTAAAGCACCTTCTTCAGAATGTTTTACAGCACCCAGTCCTAATAGGACAATTCGCACGCCATAATCACTAGTGTCGCATTAGTATCTTATGTGACCACTAGAAGTGCTGTACCCCGTAAAAGCTTGACATTTTTCCTCGCGACGCTAGATTACATATGTAATAAGCCTTAGCTTCAGAGCTAACTTCTCCAGATTTTAGGGGCTCAGTTGGCGGTTATTTTCGTTCAGTAAATTTGTTACAGGTACGGCTACATGTCAATGTCCCTTAAGTAAATCTGAGTCAGTATTTACGCTGGCGAGCAGGCTAGCCGTCGAAAACCGCCGTGTGTCCCAACAGTCTGGCGCATAATCTGAGTGCGCGACAATTAGCATCCCATCTACAATGCAGATGCAGCATCTTACAACAATAACCTATTCATAGACGGCGCGGCTACGAAAACGGCGAAATTTTTGGCTTTTTTCAATTGTTTTCAGAACAAGAAGAAAACATTGCTAGAATAGAAATCTGGATTAATTATTGTTGTGGGTAGATGCTGGCTTCGATATTAAAGGACTGTAAAATGATGATAGGCCGGTCATTTGCACAATCGTACGTGTGAAGGAAAGGAGGGAAAGGTACTTACGGCTCGGCGGCTATTGCGGCTTCTTGTTTTAGTTGGTGAGGTGCACCTCTCTTGCCCCTTTCCTGGGACGTCCCTGGGGTTGTGGAAAACTAACACACACGCGTTATGATGTGAATAAGTTAAGTTATATGGTTTTTCGCTCGCGCCGGTAGCGAATGCGTGTTCGCTCTTTGCTTGTTGGTTGAATGACTGAGTTTTTGAATGACCGGAAGTAGGAAAAAGGATTTGATTGAATGGGAATGGGGAATGGGTTGTGAAGACGGATGTGAATGGATTTGACTATGCAATTGTGCATTAGACAGACCAAATATAATACTTTAACAATTATCTTCGCTAAATTAAAAAAAAAACACATGCTTGTTTATGAACACTGATCTCTACTTTATCACTATATGCTATTTATAAGATAGTAATGAGATCATTATTAGCATGGGAAGGAAAACATCGGTCATCATCGTTTACCTACAGTGTGTGCTATACCAAAACCTAAAGCTGAATTAAACCACCGGAGAAAGTCTGTGTCTACCCTGAATTATAGTATTATTTAACACGCAAAGAAACTAAAGGATGCCATTGCAATAAATACTGATTCAGCGTAAACCGCAGTAGCCTCCGTGGCCCAGTGGCACCGGACAACGCAACAAATCTACTTGTTATGCAAATGCTGAGAGCTGCGACAGATTATTGGTACTTCCTTACTCAACAACTGATTCAAGTCGTTTTACTTACTCCCCACAAAACTTCTTGCTGTATTGTATAATTTTTAATGGCCAGCTGCCAGTTAGAGATAAGGGGAAAATTGAGTTAGGTGGTAAAAATTGTGTTTCAAGATAGGTAAAATTGAGAACCAAGTTAAGTACCATCACATACGAATGTAGCAGTGATAATTAATGATGAGTAAACTGTTGAGTTTCGAGTGCGAATGAACGACCTATGATTTTTCGAAATCATGTGCGTATTAATCCGTCGCAAAATCATCGTGAGGAAACTTGCATGCACAAGAGATATTCAAGGCCACTCGCACTAGGCCAGCGTGGTGGGTTAATCCCTCTCATTCTCAGAAGAAACCCGTCCCCACAGTGTGATAGCAAATGGGTTGCTGATGATAGCGATGTGATAAGCGGACGGCAGCTTGCTAATATAAGATATGTCATCATCATAACTGATTAGACTTTGGATTAGGCTGTGGACTAGTGTATGGACGGCCAAGATCGAGGCCATTGATTTGCTTTAGGCTAGGCCTTGGACTAGACTATGTGGTGAGTTATGTTATCTTGTAGGTACTTACTGACAGCGTCATAGGAGTCGAAGCTGGTGTTTCTATGGTTGGCCACCACCTCGGTGTAGCGCGTCTCGATGCACGGCTGCGTCCATGGCTGGCTCGTGATCCAGTTGGCTAGCCTCTGGACTGGGTCCGCTGCAGAAAGTTTAAATTTATTTATTTATAGTAGCTTATTTCCACAAAACGGTACGGAGTGTACTTCCAAGACAAACATCGAAGGCGTCGGTGCACCAACTCGGCGCAGACACCATGGCTTGTCTACATATAACGTAAAAGCTCCTATTAACGACCCCCTAAAATGTGTACTCTATTAACGATCTAATTTTTAAATCACTCATATTAGACATAATATAGGGTTCCAGAAAAGTCATACCTTAAATTAGTTACGTATTTTTGTTGGACAGCAAAAAGAGTAAAGTTTGTGTGTTTAAATAGCCAGTGAAAGAAATAATTTGACAATGAGTGGGACGCGCCCAAAGCGGACGCACTTTTCATAGTGTCGCGTCTCTGGCCACGTAAGTACACCTAAATATTACTTAAGGAAAATAACACACTAAAAATGGATTTGTCTTCTTGCTATCACATTACAACTGTAACGTATATATTCGTTTTTTAAAATAACTCATAATATAATACTTTTTATGGGTTTTTGTGTTATAAAATCATGTTTTAATTTAAGGCGGTCATAGAATCCAAATTTCAAAACTTGATTCTAATAACGACCCATGGCGTTGTTAAACTTTGAGAACATTTAGTATTTTAAAATAATATCTATTATAAACTACCTCATTTGATTTTATTTTTTTTCTTGTTCAATTCTTAAAATTATTTTATTTCGTTAGATCTATTAACGACAAAGCTATTTCTTAAAGTTTTTGTGTAAAACTCGATTCAACGTTAGACAATATCCCTATTATTATAATGATATTATACTGTAAATAACCTTTATTATCTGAATTAAAGACTAACTGACATTAAAAGAAATAATATAGCAATGAGATCGAATTTAACAGTATTCAATAAAGCGGATATTTTATCTGTTTATTATTAATTTTATTGGTCGCTAATAGAATATTGTAACCTTCATACTTGATTCTATTACCGACTCACAGCTGTGACAATATTTTTGGTAATATTACAGTACACAAAAACAACATGTATATTTTTGAACAAATTGGCTTATTTCTTGCATACGTGACGTTTTGAGAGATTTTGTCTCAGGACATATTATTAATGTAAAATAATATTTGCTATCCAGTTTCATTCATGGCTTCATGGCATTGGCTATATTTCATATGTTTTCAAATCAAATAAAAATGGCGGGACGGAATGGGAGCCATGTAACTTTTTAAAGCTTCTTTCGAAGAATTAAATTCTATATCTCTTTAAAGATTGTGTTCTTTTATAGAATCATGGAGCCGCAGAAGTGCAAGCAGTACGCCTCTGCTCAACTAGAAGCTGCGCTTCTAGCTATAAATAAAGGGACCAGCATATACGAAGCTTCAAAAACCTATGGCATATCGAGGACGCCTCTGCGTGACAAGAGAAATAATAAATATATATAAATGAACATTGTAGAAAACAAAAAGTTTTAACGAAGGAGGAAGAAAAAAACGATTTTTTATTTTATTTATAATAGTATAGAAGAAGTGACAACTTCGTAGTGATCGGTAAAAGAAGTAGGAAAATCGGTAATAGAATCTTGCCGCATTCTATGGGTCGGTAATAGAATCAACTACTCTTTTGATTTAAATAATTATTTAGTAACTATAATGTTATTGAATATTGAATTTAAGTACTGAATTGCAAAGAATACTTCGTTGAGATTAATTATAAATTATAACATCTTTCCTAACATAACAGCTTATATCTATTTTTTTAAAGTGAAACCTAAGACAGCTAAAACTGGCGGTAATAGGAGCATTTACGTTATATATATTGTCTATATGTATATATATATAAATATATACATATTAGTATTACAGTGGTTACAACAGATTTAAAAATCGGATTATTTTTACCAGAATTTTTTTGTTTAACAATACAAATAAAATAAATTAGTAATTATTGTTGTTTTTTCTTTCTTTTTACTAGGTAAGTACATACATATTTATTTAATAATTACTATGACTTTTTGTATAAATGTTACACCCCGATGTAGATAAGCTATAAGTAACTGTAAGGCTATTGTGTGATGTAAGTAGACATATTTTTAAAATTCTTCATTTCTTTAAAGAGGCCTCTATCAATTACACATTTTTCTTTTCTAATCTAGATATATAGGTAATGCATTTGTTCGGGGTATTCTCAGAAAATACTGTACGGATTTCCATACGGTTTTTACCAATAGAAAGAAGAGTTTATCTAGAAAGGTTATGTTATAATTTATTCACATATCCGTGCCAATGGCTAGTTATAAAAACAAATGTAAGTACTGAGGTTTAACATGGGAGAGCCATGCTTCGGCACGAATGGGCCGGCTCGACCGGAGTGATACCACGGCCTCACAGAAAACCGGCGTCAAACAACGCTTACGTTGTGTTTCGCCGAGTGAAGTGAAGCCTTTCAAAAGGTCGGCAACGCACTCGTGACTCCTCTGGTGTTGCGGGTGTCCATGGGCGGCGGTAATCGCTTACCATCAGGCGATCCGTCTGTCGTTTGCCCTACTATCCCATAAAAAAATCTGACAAAATAATGTAAATGTGAGTTGAAGCGTAAAGTAGCAATGAATATATTAATGTACAATTTTATTTATTTCTATTCTCTAGGCGTTTTAGCAGGCTTGGCTATACTCACAGACGCTGGCGTCTGTTAGGACTGCGCAAGCCTCAGGGATGTCTCCAGGCGTGGCATACTGCACCAGGTACGCGAAGGTTTCCGTGATGCCGAACCAGAAGAACGTAGCCACGTCCAGGGGCGTGCCCGCCTGGATCACTGAGCAAGTGCTAGAGACGGATATAAATGGATAGATCAAGTAATAATTCAAACAGCAACCCTGGATTATCGAAGTAGAGTGGAGAAGCAAACCATGAAGCTTTCATTAAAAAGTTCTATGTAATACTCAATACTCAATACATTTAATCACGCCTGCATTCCCCGAAGGGTTAGGCAGAGGTGTCCAATTTCTTGTATTTTTACACCAGCACGACACACGCAGGTACACAAGCACATTCACATCACAATGAAATTATAATAGCACAAAATATGATATTATGTACTTGAATTTATTTATTCGGCTCGCCCCCTATAACATGGGACCTAAACATACCTACCGGCGAACTGTGGGTGTACATTAAGTACACCTCTGCCTAACCCTTCGGGGAATACAGGCGTGATGGTATGATGGTATGTTAATTTATTTATTATTATCTATTTATTCCACACCCTAGGCCAGCGTGGTGGACTATAGCCTAATCCCTCTCATTCTGAGAGGAGGCCCGTGCCCAGCAGTGGGACAGTATAATGGGTTGATTATGTTATGTTATGTTATGGATGTATGTTATTCCACACATTTTTTTTTCCATTTTGACACTCATGTCCCAATCCCATCGGGAGACGCCGGCCGTCAAGACCAAGTAACTTTTTTATTAGGTTCGCACTGAAAATCAGCGTTGCGCTGTGTTGCAAGCATTTTGTAACGCAGTGCAGCATAAAGCTGAGCCCTTTTCCTTGCGGGGATCAGACGTACTACCTATTTGTATTGTTTAATTTGTTTGTTTTCGTTTATTTATTCTAATGTCATAATACCATCACGCCTGTACTCCCCGAAGGGTTAGGCAGAGGTGTACTAATGTACACCCACAGTTCGCCTGGTATGTTTTTAGGTCCCATGTAATAGGGGGCGAGCCTATTGCCATTAACCGGGCACAAATCCAGACTCCGAGCTGCTACTGAGAATTTCATAGAAAAACTCAATAACACTTTGCTCGACCTGGGGATCGAACCCAGGACCTCTTGCGTAGCAGTCGCGCTTGGGACCACTAGACTAATGAGGCAGTCATTTTAATGTTTTTTTTAATTATTTTATTTATTCTTCGCAAGGAATAAATCGTTTTTCTTTCAGGTGTAGGTACCTACTATTGTACAGGGAGCGAGCCTATTGCTATTCAAGCTCCAAGTTTTTACTGAGAATTTCATAGATAAACCCAATAGCACTTTGCATGACCTGGGAATCGACCCCAGGCCCTCTAGCGTAGCAGTCACGCTTCAGACCACTTAATTTGAAGCAGTTTATTAGACTATAAGGGTAAAATAAGTTTTGTTAGGGGTCCCTCTACCGCAGCTAAAAAAAAGTAAATGCTTACTTGAACATCTCGGAGACCTGGGCTGGTCCTGTGGTGGTGGCCAGCTGCTGTACCAAGCCTTCAACAGCTTGCTCGATGCTGGCCAGGCAGGCGGCACCACCCTGCTCGCGGATTGCTTCCGTTATAATCTCCAGGTACTCTGCGATGAAGTCATGAGGATTTATCATAAAAACAATGTCTAAGGCTAGGATATAGACTGGACTTTACACTGGACTACTTACGGACCAGGCTAAGAACTGGGATTTTGCCTACAATTTACAATTTGGGTAGGTATTTATTTTAGGCCATAAACTAAACCTTGGACGTAGACTACGCCTTGAGAGACTTGATGTAGACTTTACATCTATGGACCATAAGATTAGGCCATGAACTTGGACATGGACTGAGCTATGACCTAGTCCCTGTTGAGGCCTTGAACTGAGCCCTGGACTCTGAATAAGGATTTTCTGACTTCACCAAGGCCTCATCCACGTCCAAAGTGTAGCACTTTGGACTTGGAAGAGGCTTTTGGCCAGTCCAGGGATTAGGCCTTAAGTTATCGTCGGATTAATCGCTAGACATAATGTCTTGTTTTCTCTTCACATAATATTCTGCATACTTGTTTGACAGAAAAATAGTTTCTTACCGGGGAAGTCCTCTTGGGCGTGCAGTGGTCCACTGTCGGAGAAGGCGGCATCCACCACGTGAGGGTAAGCGAGCCGCATCCACGTCGCCATGGTGCCGGCGTACGAACATCCCACCAGGACTACTTTTGCATTGCTGAGAAAAAAATCAAGATTTACAGTTTCGCAATCATTCGTGAATCTCACCCAAACTTCCATGGCCCGTGGCCATTCCTGGCCACGGTAGAAGTACTTTAGCTATGTTAATAATAAGGTTTGTAGTCGGCCGCTCACTCGGCGCTGAGTATTAGCTCCTGAGAAGAGACTACGAGCTTTCACCTCGCATATTGACGTATGTTTGCGGTTGTGTTTTTAACAGGAGCCTTTCTCAAGTAACAATCAATTACCCATCTTAATCAGATGCTACCGGATATCAATATTTTACACGAAGCGATTGCCATCAAACCTTCGCAACCCAATTTCTGGGTAATACCGATATTCATAAGGATAAATTAATATCGTATCTACTCAAAATTTCGGATTACAATTACCACTTGAGCTTAATATTAAGTAATCGTATGATAATCGGTACCTACCGATGATTTGGCGCAAGGGTAAGGAATGGTCACCCATCCGTATATTAACCGTGGCATGATCAGCATGCGCATGTATGGATACGACATCCAGGTGCCCTTCGATGCAACAAACAATGAGTCTGCATTTATATTATGTATTCTCTGTATGATACTGTCGGTGTCGGTCAGTAGCGTCGTCAGCTATAGCGCAGTATGTACCACGCCGGAGGATACAGATTTAAATCCAGCCGGAAGTAGAATTTTTCATCAACAAAATTTATAACGTATCTATAGTTAACCTATTAACCGACACAGTCATGAGAGAAGAGGAGTCACAAGTGCGTTGGCGGTCTTTTAAAAGGGGATTGGCCTCCGGTAACCTCACTCACTCGGCGAAACACAACGCAGGCGTTGTTTGACGCCGGTTTTCTGTGAGGCTATCACCCCATTCGTGCCGAAGCATGGCTGTCCCACGTAATAAGGTGACGTGGCGGACCAGGTTCTCACCTGAATCGTCCAGATTCAAAGGCATTGCTTTTGACGTGTTGTATGAACTGCGCGAGGTCGGCCAGCGCCTGGTCTATTGTCAGGAATCGGAGGTCCGACACGTTGGTGTCACTGAAACAAAATGATTTTTACATAAATATACTCGGTATGAACCATCACGCCTAAATTCTCCGAAGGGTCACGCAGAAGTGTAGGTACTTATATTTGTCGTGGCCATAACTTGAATTAATAAATTTATGATGTGGCTGACAATTTCATGAAATGATTCTTTTTAATGAAATGGAAATAACCGCTGCCCATATCATGATGCCAAATCAATAAATAATCAGCGTTTGACGATATGAACAGCTAAACGCACCCAGGTTCCATGTAATAGGGGGAGAGCCTGTTGCCATTAACTGGGTACAAACCCAAACTTTCAGCTACTACTGAGAATTTCATAGAAAACCTCAATAACACTTTTCTACACCTTGGATATGAACCCAGGAGCTCAGGAGACCACTAGACACGTGAGGCATTCTCTTAAAAAAAAAAATACTGCTTAGAAACGATAAAAGGTCATAAAGCAAGAGCATGCGTGATAATGTAGACTGTGTCATCCTTATTATGTGAAATATTTAAGAAACAGCTGACGGAAACAGTACCTATGTCATTAATTGAGGACGCATCGACCACCTGCCGGATGGAGCAAGTGGCTTTGTTTAAAATATATATAGTTATTAGTCGTAGCTCACGATTTCACTTTCATTCCAAAGGGCTTTTTGAAACAAACGATTATTTTACTTCACGAATGTCCTAGTCCGTTTGTTTAGTTCATATTTTTGGTTTGTTGTGCGTCATACGGGCGGAAATAAAAAAAAAAAACTTTCTTTCTTTTATTTGTACTCAGGCCCCTCTTTTCCATTGGGAACTATAGGTAAGTGCCCCAGGCCCCGTAATCCAAAGGGGCCCCTAGTGCCCATTTCTTTATAAAATAGTCCCCTGACATATTATTGTGACCGGGGCTCCATTATCATATCATTGCCCAAGGCCTCCAATAGATTATAAACGGCCCTGGTCTGACTCCTAAGCTACGGCTATTTATCTTAAAACCAAAATTCATCAAATTTTATTCAGCAGTTTATGAATGAAATCTTAACAAACCAACAGACATATCTTTTTGTGATTTTTTTGCATTTTCCATGCTAAGATTATAAAGTTATTTTTTAGTAAAGGAAAAATTCAGCTTAGCGGTCAGAGCGTCTGGTGTATCAAACCAGAAGACGCAAGTTCGAATCCTGCCCGCGATTGAATTTTTCCTTTACTAAAAAATAAACCAACATACAGCATAACAGATATTTACTTCTGTAAATAGATCTTTTTACATTTTTTATGTACTCAATGGCACCAGTTACGTTTTATTTCGCAATTAAATAATATTAGTTTGCATTTACATAGATACTGCTTTGATAACTTTCTCCTTATTATTGCGTTTGAACCTAGTTTTGCCTTTTGAAAGCACAAACAGTAACTTAGACGTATTCAGTAAAATTATATAACTATATTATATTATATTATATCCTTTCGGAATTTAGTTCTTATATACCCACTGGGGAGTACGGTAGGTTACTGTTTGACATACTTAGGTCTTACACGTGAGTGTGTTATGTAACCTGGAAATCAGTAGATCCTAACCACCAAGTTGGATTTTATTGATTTTACAACTCTTCCACTCTTCGCAGTGCTGAGAACGAAATTAAGAGACGAATCATAATTATCACTTGCAGACTTCACACGCAAAGTCAAATTCAAAGTCAAAATGTTTTATTTCAATTAAAGTCAAAACTATTTGCACGGTTCCAAAAAGTGGGCCGTTGAGAAAATCTCTCAAGTATGCAGGTTTCTTCACAATAGGTACTTTCCTTCAAGTTTTGAGGAATAAAGACGAGATTATTTATATGTATAACCATCAAAATCTTACTATGACGTCACTAGCCAGCTCATATCTGACCCCAGGCCAGTGGGGCAATGGCCAATTGACCCGTTGTCGTCCGTCACGCAGGGCGACACTCCGTGGATTTACTTTAATGTGACCAATTGAATTCATTGGCCTGTGAACAGGTTGGTATTATGTATTATTGTACATTAAGCTTGCTTATTCGGTAATGGTGTGTTTTTACCCGGTGCGGCAGAAGGAGGGTTATTTCTATTTGATCTTTGCCATCTATTTAATGAGTAATTTTACGGTTGTACAATTGCAGGATTTCTAATTGAATTACTTGCAAGAAGTTCTCCAGGCTTTTAGTTTGCAAAAAAAAATATCATCATTCCTTTATTCCCGATGGGGTTGGGCAGAGGTGTAATGTATACACTCACAGTTCACGGGTATGTTTTTCGGTTACAAGCTGCCAATAAAAAAATATAGGAAAACCCAATAACTTTTTGCTTGACTTGTGAATTGAACCCAGGATCTCACATTTAACAGTTTGTGTCCATTGAGGCAGTGAACAACATAAAAATATTTGCAATTTTCACAAAATTTTCAGTCTATAAGCAATTTGTAATGCTTTACCACCGGGCCCTCTTACGCCGACCCTCTCAGGCCTCTGAGGAGGGACAAACCGTTTTCTTTTCACGCAAAACTGAGTTTAATTTGAGGAAAATATTACACTAGCGACTCCCACCCTATGCATACTGAAAGCCCAATTACCAAGTTACCATTGCATTTCAAATCAACCTTATCGTGTACGAATTAACAGTGGGTTTTGCTTGTTGCGAAACCAGTATATATTTGCCGAGAATTAAATAGGTAATTAGTAAGGATTAACACGAAGATAGATATTTGGATGATTTTAGCATATTTTCTTGTAGCTTTGTAATGATTACATTGAGAGTTTAACAAGGCTGTGATTAACATTTTAATTAATCGTTAGTTAGGCCCTGGTTAGCTTTTTTAAGGAGAAGCTTATTGAGTGGATTTTCCCTTCACACAAGGGACGGACGGTTGGCCCGTTTGGCGAATACAAGGAACGTTAATTTGTTTGTTAATATCGTTAAGGAATTCATTAAGAATATTTTAGTATGGCAGGGAAATACCTAATGAACAGATTTGTATTTCATAGTAAAACTGCTTCATTAGGCTCGAGGTGCAACTGATAAACTAGATATCCTGAGTTCAATTCTCACGTCGAGCAAAGTGTTATTTGTTTTTTTCAATGAAATTCTCAGTAGCAACTCGGAGTTTGGTATCCGGTTAATGGCGATAGGCTCGCCCCTTATTATATGGGACTTCAAACATCCGGCGAACGATGAATATAGGTACAACAGTACACATCTGCCTAATCTTTCCGTAATACAGGCGTGATGGCATGTTATGTTATCCTTTCTGAGCCAAAATCACCATCCTGTAAAGAACAATAATATGGCTTGCTAGGGTCGGCTTGAAAGCTTACTATACTTAGCTGAATATATCTGACCTCCACAATCCGTTGGGAAGTAAACACGCTTCAATATAACATTAGGTTACCCATCCAATCCAATGTGAATGAAGCAATGTTGCTTAACTTCAATCGGTCACAATATATTCTGAATCATATGAACCGGGTTTTTTTCTTAATAAACCACAGCCATTGACCTAGAAATGCCGACACTATTATTTTCAGCCAATGAAATACTAGGTCATCAGAAAACGTCAAGAGCTCGCCTGACCTCTTTAGCGATGTATTCCTTCATCATACTAACCACAGCTGTTTTTATACTCTTTTTTAATGTTGCCCACTCACTAGGATTTTCCTCTTCGTCATCATATCAGCCAAAAGACGTCCACTACTGAAAAAAGGTCTCCACCATTGACTTCCACGGTTATGCTTCTTCTTCCCAGCGAAACATTAGGAGCTGGTGAAGGGCGGGTGTTTCGGGGGCTGTCTATATTGTAAAAATTACGTTCAAAAAGTATCTTGACTTTGACTTATAGCACCTGCAATAGCCAACGACTCTCAGCAATTCTCCTTAAGTAAGTAATCAGCATATTCTTTAAATACTTAGGTACACACACCCAAATCCGAAACAGGACCTGTAGATCATATAAATATTTGTTCCGTGCGAGAATCGAACACATAACCCGTGGCATCGAAGCCAATATGCCTAATGTGCCGTCTTTGGAAATCCCTATGATAGTCTTTAAGTGATTAGAAGGGTCTGTTCCTATTCGCAAGCCCGAGTTCATATGTTTTGTCGTGTTACCTTATAATAACACTTTCATAGCCAGCTAACCTTCAATATATGGTGTCTGACCCCATAGATTTACGACCCTATACGTAATGCAGTGGTGTTGGCAGGGCGCCAAGCCACGTGCGTTTGTCGGCCATATATCATCAGCTATTGTACACGGTGGATGACCATGCACGTACGTACGATGGTGGTATCATATTAGTCAATGTTTATTTTTTAATAACTCCTCATGTTTATGCGATCCTGGTACTTTTAATTTGTTTCATTCAGACTAAGACTTGCGGGAAACCGTCTTGGAACTTCAGTGGTAAAGGACTTGGAGTCAATATGGAATCATACGAATCAATGCTTGTTGTGTTAAGCTTCTTATGTTTCTGGCGGCCTGGTACATTTATTTAGTTGTTGAATATATAAAAAATACCGGACAAGTGCGAGTCGGGCTCGCCCACCGAGGGTTCCGTAGGTACAAAGTTGTAGAAGATACATACATATTATAATTAATTACAAATGTATAACTAGTTTTCAGGTTTTGCCCTATAGTGTAAGATACTTGTAGTATAAGACGGTATCACTTGCCAAATTTCATAGTTCTAGGTCAACGGAAAATATTCAAAAAAATTGGATTCCCTTGAGAGTGTCGAAATATACGTTGTTTCTGGCATAAATCCGTATCATTTTTTTACGTTAACTTAGAAGTTAGATTTTTTCACAGCTTGTAGAGGCTGTAGACCTGAGTATATGGTATGTACGTATGTATAATTTCCACTCGATATCTCCACGAGTACTCAAGATAAAGGGTCTTGACAGACAGACGGACGGGCAGTAAAGTGATCCTAAAAATGAATAAAAAATGTCATCAAGGCAGGGTAAAAAAATTACTTACCCTCAATTTTTATTTACGTATAAACGGTTGGTAAGAAAGCCGCTTAACTGACCGAGTAATCACAGATATTAAACGCTTAGGTCTATTACAAAACATTAAAATCCAGTCCACCAATAGGTCCGGTCGAGATTATTTTGAGAATTGGTGACGTATTTTCAATTTATAGTCATCCTTATAACATGCAAATAGAGTTGAAAACAAAATGTAAGTCTTCTGCTCCGATATACACAACATACATTTCGTGTTTCCTGGGGCCGTATTATGACATGTTAACGCGATCATTTTTACGTTGTGAGAGAGAGATGTCGCTCTACATATTAAATGGCCTCATCTCTTTCTTACAACCTAAAAATGATCGCGTTAACACGTTATAATACGGCCCCTGAACGATATTAATTAGACGGCCACTGACTCGATGTCTCCTGTGTGTTATTGTAGTGCAATGTCACCCAGTGAATCAGAAAAATGTCATGTGTCAGCAATGTCACAGACCCTTCAAAGCGGAATGAAGCAATATAGCATAGCATAGGTAATACTTAGTTTGCGAACGAAATAGGTAGGTACGACTTTTCCGAATGAATTCTTTAAAGATGAACCCGAATATTTAGCAATAGGCCCGCACGTTACATCGGACCTAAACAGATTAGCGAACTGTGTACATTAGTACATCTCTGCCTAACTCTTCGTGAAAGACAAGCGTGATGGTATGTTATGTTTTATTATGTTGGGAACAAATACACCGAAAAGGAAATTTGAGAATTCTCCAAATATCACGCACTAACCGAGTGGTTTGGACTTAATCCCCTTGATAGCGTTATAAAAGACGATATGCAGATTTTATGTATCGTCGACTTAAAGTCTGATTGCCCTCGTTGAACTAGTTGAACTAGACAGCATTTACACCGAACTGAACGTAGAACTTGGTTGTCACTGTTAGTTCGTTACTTTGTGACGTAACGAGTTTGAATTAATGAAATAACTACCTACATACCTAGATGATTTAAAAAACCTGTTAAAAACTACATAGCAATAATGTCATGAATAATAAAATGTTGCTGTTGTATTGTAAGATAGCAAATAAAACAACTAGTATATTGTTGGTACTAGGCCGACCGGCGCGCTTTTCTTTTATCAACTGACAACCCCGTTGACATATTCTTTGACAGCTTGCAACTGACAGACGTTGCTGCTAAGATGCTTTCAAGAACTATTGATGCATTCCCATAATAATATATAACATCCCTCCCCATAGATACCCTTATAAAATTAATATAATAGTATAGTAACTAATTAGAAGGCTAGTTACAGTTATTACAAAACTTGCAATCTATTTTGGGCCGATTGCGCCTAGGTCTAGTAGTAGCAGTTGTATGGCTCCTGGTAGTTGGTTCGGATGGGGAGCTTAGCAAGACCTGAAATAGTTCTTCATTATTGGGACCTGTAGCTGGTGAAGAAGAGGCACCATCTCCTTCATCGTTGTTATATATTATGGTGCGGCGGCGGCTGCCGGTGTGGCTGCTGGTCCATCGACGACGACGCCCCATGATCAATTGTTCAAGATTTCACAATCCCAGACACAATCCAATAGCAATACCCCCATAATAAATAAATATTAACTAAGTTTCGATACACATAAAAATATTTCGAATTAGAAAAATAATTGACAGTACGGTGTGACAGTTCGCCAACATGGCAGTTTGGCAGAGTCGCAGCTCCATATTATTACGTCATAGAATACACAGGGTGTTAGCGAGGGTAGGGAGGTCGGTCTAGTGTCCAAGGTAGGTAGGAACCTATGTACATTCCAGTCAACATACCTAATTTCTTTTGAATTAATACTTTTGAGTTAGCATCATGTCCCAAACTGCTTCATTAGTCTAGTATTCTCTAGCGCTACTGCTACGGTAGAGATCCTGGGTTCGATTCCCAGGTCAAGCAAAGTGTTATTGGGTTTTTCTATGAAATTCGCAGTAGCAGCTCGGTTTGGTTTGGCAATAGGCTCGCTCCCTATTATAAGGGACCTAAACATACAGGTGAACTGTGGATGTACATTAGTACGGCTCTGACTAACCCTTCGGGGAATAAAGGCGTAATGGTATCTTATGTTATTTTTTTATACCACTAAGGTGGTTATAAAAAAACCATACGGCCCGCCTGATGGTATGCGGTTACCGTAGCCTATAGACGCTTGCAACACCAGAGGCATCATTCGCGCATTGCCGACGCTGTAAATTAAGGAGGAATAGTTGGGCTGGCAGCAGAGACATGCTGCCATGCATGACAGCGGGGGTAACAAAACACCACTGGTCTCCCTCACTGCCAATACTTCGTGGAGCTCTGGCGACCTTGCTCACCGATAGGAACAAAATGTAGCACGGAGCTCCAAGTCCCCAGTCGGGCAGCTCCAATTGTGAGTGGAATTATTCGATTCCACTATGATTCCAGCCTCTCTTAAAATCATCATGTTATTAAAAATATGTTTCTGTCAATATCTGACTGATAAAAGTGCAACTTCAATTATCTATATTAAATATCAGTTTCCACTTACCTGAAAGGCCTGGTATTGCCGTAGTATCTGTGTTCTGTGTAGAACAGTCCCGCACCCAGCTGCTGGGCCATCTCGTGAGCCAGCCCAGCCGTGGTCCAACCCTCGGAGATCGCCCACTCACCCCCCACAAATATCACTATGTTGTCCCTAGCGAATTCGTCGTTGTAATAGTATCGCTGAAAAAAAAAAAATGTGAACTAGGATGATCTCAAAGATCAATTCGACATTTTTTTTCCTTTTTTTTATTAAAAAGAAACGTTGCCCCACACTGGGATTTTCTCTAGTATCGTGGGTGATTTTAGAAACACAAATTCACACATACACAAATGCCCAGACCTGGAATGAACCCATTTATAGGTCTCCTCTCATAATAAGAGGGATTACGCTATAGGCCACCACGCTAAGGTATTGAAAAAATCTCCCAGGCATGCAGCTTTACTTACCGATATTTTCCTTCACAGTTTAAGCACGTGATAATTATGCGCATATGATTTCGAAAAGTCAGAAAAGTTTTTTACGTGGGAGAGCCATGGTTCGGCACGAATGGGCCGGCTCGACCGGAGTGATACCCCGGCCTCACAGAAAACCGGCGTTAAACAACGCTTACGTTGTGTTTCACCGAGTGAATGAGGCTACCGGAGGCCCAATCCCCTTTTAAAAGGTCGGCAACGTACTTGTGACTCCTATGGTGCTGCGGGTGTCCATGGGCCAAGGATGGTAATCGCTTACCATCAGGCGATCCGTCAGCCTGTTTGCCCTCCTATCCCTTAAAAAATGAATGCGTGCCTTAGATTCGAACTCGACACCTTTGACTTGATAGTTCAATTGTCCCTAATGTACACTTAACTCCTCGACTATACAAACTTCTTAACATAGACCTAATTTCGTGTGAGTAGCATGTCTTCAAGTGCACCCAACAACAGCTGTTACCGTCAGCAGGTTGATACCAATTCATACTCCAACATCTACTCACCATAGGAAAAGTCCTGGTATCAGAGGCCATGAAGTGATTGAGCCTGACCTGAACCCATCCTTCCACGGGGCTGGACCGTGTGCTGGGGGCAGGGGCGGGGGGTTCGCGGGTGTTGAGCGCGATGCATGGCGCTGCGAGCAGCAGGAGTAACCCTGGAACATATATTGTTACGAATCTCAAAGCTGTGATTAGACATGACACATTGAGACGGTCACTCACCAGGGCACCAAGGACAGGACACATATCTTTTTATTTATTAAATAAATAACAGGTAACAGGCCTTTTGCTGATTTGGGAATTATTTCAGTTATAATAATAAAATTGTACCCCTGCAATTCCTGTAATGCAGAATCTACGAATCATCTAGAAAATTGCCAACACTCCACTACGAAACAGCAAACCAAGAAATTAATCGAAAATTAAAAAAATAATCATGGTATCAATGTTTGAGTTTTTGACAAGCTTGTAACAATATTAAGGCAATCAGGGATCTAGATGTGAGTGGGCAACATTGACCGCTAAAATCCCAGTTTAACTTTATTAATCAGATTGTTAATTCAGCTGATCCTTAATAAGATTTTTTTTTTATCGCTGAGTAAAAGTACGTAATATCTCTAAACAACCAAACCTTTCGCATTGATTAAATAATGTAATTACTTACACATAATTATTAAATCTAAATAAAATAGCACAAATGCGTAGAGAATTGACACGATTATCGGCGCCCGCGCACCTCACGATAATTGTCCCGTTTAATTCTTTGTATCAGTAGATAATACAGATAACAATAATTATGCCAAATATTTGTTATCTTTGACACCTATGGGTAAATATGGTGTAACTGAAAAATTTATAATTTTGATAAACCGAATGCGTAAATTTTGTGTTCCAATCTGTAAGGCAAATTATTGACTACCTCGTTGGTTGTAAGCGCGACGCCTACACTAGAAGTCCTGAGTTCGATTCCCAGTTCAAACAGTATTATTGGGTATATCACATATATGGTGTTTGGATTTGTGTCCGTTTAATGGTAATAGGCTCGCCCGTATTACATGGGACCTAAACATACCGGCGAACTGTGTGTGTATTATTTTGCCTCTGCCTAACCCTTCGGGGAATTAAATACAAGCGTGATGATATGTTATGTTATACCTATATGTTATTCGTTAAACAAAAAAATGAAAGTGGGATTTGTGCAATTATTCTAGAAATATTAATATAATATGTACATAATTAATATGGTTTCTGGTTTCTTTTTATTATTTCCTGACATTTTATTGCAAAGGTCTTTTCCGGTAGTACCCATTTCAAATAGCTGATATAATTCGACTGATAAAGCCAATCGTCCTTTTTATGAATGTCTGTATAAAATATAAATATTATCGGAAACCTATATTGTGGGTTACCCTTTGCCCTAATATGTTATTTTTCTTATTGGATATTACTATTGTATCGTATTAGGTATAAAGGTGCGTCCACATCGCGACTGTTCGAGTTATGAGCATTCGGTGACGAGCATTTGTGCAGTCGCGACGGTAAGTTAAACAATTGCACGCGAGCATACATTTTTTTTTGGTGTGGACGTGCCAATCCTTACTAATATTATCGCGAATGTTTGTATCTTTCATGCTAGCACGGCTGAACGGACCTGGATAAAATTTGGCACACAGATAGATTATAGTCTGAAATAACACATAAGCTACTTTTTTTTACTTTTCAATTCTGAAGCCCACGCAGACAAAGTCGCGGGTAGAAGCTAGTAATAACATACTTTAATATGGTATAACTAATTGCTTGTATTATTATAATGAATGTGCTGTACTAATTGTACATATGGTTAGTATTGTTTACCTCAACTGAACCTGTAAATGTGTGTACATTGTGGCATGTCTGAGTTGACACCTAATTTGTATCCTGCTTTGATAATGTGTGTATTTTACCACATATTTCATTTATTTTCTTATAATGACATCGCGTTCTCAAATACTGAGAAACTTCTTGTAATAAGTCGACTTTGGTCCAACTTTGACATTCAATGTTCACACATCCCGTTTTTTTTTAAGAAGGACCTACTCTAGGATTTTCTCCTGTATCGTGGGTGCGTTTACAAACACAAATTCTCACATACACAAACACCCAGACCCGGAACAACTAGATCACAATACACGGAATATTGTTCCAGTGAAGATTGTAACACAATATATTTTAAAAGAGTGTCCATGGAGTTTCTTGCTGGATTCTTCTCCATAGGATCAACCTTTTCGAACCGTGCAACTAGAATCATAACGTTTCATAAACGCTTGTAGAAGCTTATTTGAAATAAAAACATTTGAACTTGAACTGAATGATTCATTATTGTGATTTTATTTTATTGACTGTCCCTTTAGTCCAGTCATAAGCGGGACAGCTACGCTAGAGGTCCTAGTTTCAATTCCTAGATCGAGCATTGTTATTGGGTTTTTCTATGAAATTCTCAATAGCAGCTCGGAGTTTGGATTTGTGGTCTATTTCTAGCATCGGCTCGCCCCCTATTACATGGGACCAAACATATCGGCGATCTGTGGGTGTGATAATAATTAATTACGTTTACATAACGCATTATGTAAGCGTAATTATTATTATTGTATTTAAAATAATTATTTCTGAACATTCGCTTTCGAATGCTCAAATGCACGTACAAATGCTCACTGCAGATGATTATGATGTGAAACATCCTTTAGAAAATATCAGAAGTTATTATGCTTCGTTTTTACGTTTGTTTAGTTTACCTACTTATATGAATATGAATAACGTTTCATTGAAGAACACGGACTATCTTTATATATATAATTCTTCTGTGAGTGTGTATGTCACTGAACTTCTCTCAAACGACTGGACCGATTTTGATGAAATTTTTTGTGTGTGTTCAAGGGGATCTGGGAATGGTTTAGATCAAACGACTGAACCGATTTTGATGAAATTTAGGGGATCTGGGAATGGTTTTGTCCGCTGTCCGCTGTATTTCGCTTTATACGTAGCGAAGCACGTACCGGGCCGCTAGTATCTTATAAATATAATTAAATTCTTCCTTTACAAAATAAGGCTAAGATTCTAAACATTATAAACACAAAAACATACTTTTTCTCTTATACCATTTTCGTTTATCGAATTATCAAGTGCCATTCCAGTCAGATTAAGCAAATGAACTAAATCTAAGATTATTATAATAATACCTATGTTTACTACATTAGTATTATTATTATCTTAAACTAGCGGCCCGGTACGTGCTTCGCTACGTATAAAGCGAAATACAGCGGACAGCGGACAAAACCGAACACACACAAAAATTTCATCCAAATCGGTCCAGTCGTTTGAGAGAAGTTCAGTGACATACACACTCACAGAAGAATTATATATATAAAGATATTATAATAATTGCGTTAGTGTTAGGACTTCTACGCTATAAGCGAGGTAGGGTGTAGTGGCATCGAATAATTCCACTCACAATTGGAGCTGCCCGACTCGGGAAGTACTTTCAGCTTGCAGAAAATGGTAGCCAAATAATATAGCTGACGCCCGATTGGCGTAGCGGTTGAGCGATCGGCTTCTGCGCAACGTGTTGTGAGTTCGATCCCCACACGAAACAAATATTTGTATGATCTACAGGTAGTTGTGTTCTGGGTCTGGGCGTTTGTGTATGTGAGAATTTGTGTTTGTAAACGCACCCAGGATACAAGAGAAAATCCTAGTGTGGGGCAATATTTTTTTTAAATAAATAAATATAGCTCCCTGCTATGTCGTGCTCCTAACGGTGAGCAAGGTCGCCAGAGCTCCGCGAGGATACATTGTGTTAGCAGTGGGGGGGACCGGTGGTGTTTTGTTATCGCCGCTGTCATGCATGGCAGAAAATCTCCCATGCTGCCAGCGCAACTATTCCTCCTTAATTTACAGGGTCGGCAACGCGCGAGTGATACCTTTGGTGTTGCAAGCGTCCAGGTTGAGCAGTGTTTATTCTATGAAATAGGTACTCTACTAGGTAGTAGCAGCTCGGAGTTTGGATTTGTGTCCGGTACACCTCTGCCTAACCCGACGGGGAATAAAGGCGTGATAGTCTGATTTTATGTTCTTGAAGGTGTATGAAGTACTAGTCCACCGTGGTGTGACTAGAGTCTATACCTTCCTTCCTTCTCATACGGGAGGCTCGTGCCCACCACTGGGACTGTAAAGCTAAAAGCTAAGGAATGTCGGTAAATTTCACTTCTGTCCCCTCCACAAGCCGCAGTGTTGTAATTCACGGCGGCAGCTGGTGTTATTGTTTTGGTGCGCATGCGCAGCGGATCACGTGCCGCGATGCGCGTGAGTCAGGTTGTGGTAACACCGGTTAAGTAACGGATGTCGTGTCACTGGATGTGGTCGAGCGTGGTTCGAGTTTTGTTTGCACTTGTATGACTCTGTTTTTGTTTTTTTAATAGCATTTTATGTTAAAATGTAACTAATTTTAGTTTTCTTACATCATCTTGTATCAAGGCTTTTGTACGTTTGCAAAGAAATTAGCACATTTTTAACAAAAAAATATTCACAATGTTTGGATAGGTTCTAAATCTTTTGTGAAAGTAGGTCATTGCGGAAGATTGTTAGGTATTATTATTGCTAGTGTTAGATGCAAGCTCATCAGTATGCAGGCTTGGTGCCAAAACTGTAATCCTCACCCTGCCGTCTGCCAAAACTGTCATCGTTAAACAATTTTTTTTATGGGATAGGAGGGCAAACGAGGGGACGGATCGTCTGATGGTAAGCGATTAGCGACAAGTGCGTTGCCGACCTTTTAAAAGGGGAAACACAACGTAAGCGTTGTTTAACGCCGGTTTTCTGTGAGGCAGTGGTATCACTCCGGTCGAGCCGGCCCATTCGTGCCGAAGCATGGCTCTCCCACGTAAAAAATATATACAATACAATATTTTTTTAGTTTATACATACCTACCTATATATCTCTATTTTGTGCTTGTATATATTATTATTTTATAATTTTATCGTAAAATAAAAATTCACGAACAGAATAGAACACGAACAGCGAAGTAAACTAATCATAACAGAACATGCCATCACGCCTGTATTTCCCGATTGATTAAGCAGAGGTGTAAACCTAAATATGTTAAGGTTCCATATACTTAATAGGGAACGAGCCTATTGCCATTAACTGGGTTCAAACACATTCAAACTCCAAGCTGTTACTGAGAATTTCATGGTAAAACCCAATAAGAACATTTTTCTCACCCTGGAAATCGAAACAACTTTAGCAGTCACGCTTAGGACCACTAGACAAATGAGGCAGTCTCCATTATTAATACAATTTATTTTCAATTGATTTTGAGGTTTTTGAGATTTTTGAGACTGATTCATTAGTCTCGCGGTCCCAAGAGCGACTGCTACGATCCTGGGTTCGATCCCCAGGTCGAGAAAAGTGTTATTTGGTCTTTCTATATCAGTTCGGAGTCTGGATTTGTGTCCGGTTAATGGCAATAGGCTCGCCCCCTATTACATGGGACCTAAACATACCGGCGAACTGTGAGTGTACATTAGTACGCCTCTGCCTAACCCTTTGGGGAATACAGGCGTGATGGTATGTTAATGTTTTTATTAAGTCGGCAAACGAACTGACGAGCCACCTGGTGGTAATTAGTCATCGTCGCCCATGGACACCTGCAACACCAGAGGATTTGCTGATGCGTTACCAATCCTTACGAGCCCCTACGGTCTGCAGACTGCCAGAGCCGCAGCAGCCGAGGGGAACTGGCTCTTACGTGCAAAAGTCGAAACACACACCAAGGTGTAAATCACCTTGGTGTGTTTTTGGCGACAGACTTTGTAAGGGTGGTCGCCAATCGAGGTCCAATCACCGAGCGTAGCGGTTAATCATCTTATAGTTTATGTGTAATGTAGTAGCGTATCCAGTTGACTCCTACATCTTTGTGTGAGATATAAGTTATGCAAAATACACGAGTACCGCGCTACCGTCGCGTGTCGCTCGCAGTAGTCACTAGCCACTGACTCAGTCGTGATTCATCGCACACTTACTTACAGGGGGTAAGCAGATAATACAGGTTGTGTTTCTTACGCACATTTGATGCAGCGGTTCGGTGGTCACGTCTCCCGCCCGTTTCGATTCCCTCCCGAAATAAAATTAGTGTGGTCGTGTCGTCCACAATTTTGTTGATTGTAGGTATGTATGCACCAAATGTGTGTCCCTTAATTGTATTGTTTGGCTTTCTTGGAAATATTCAGTAGCAGATAGGTTTGCCCCTACTACCTACTACGACCTAAGAATAATATGTATATCGACAAACTGCGTGTCGCTGCCTAGCCCTTGGCGGTTTTAGACGTGATGGTATTCTATATTTTATGATACTAATCAATTCTGCCATACACGTCATTTTAAAAAGCTGAAGTAACAAATGCATTCAATTATCTAGCACAGCAAATTGCTAAAATTACAACTATTCTAGATATAAATATAGTCATAACTTGGTAAACTTATATAATTTACCCGACCTTCACAGTAAAGGTGGTATTTATTCGCCAACCGTGAGAATACACAAGCATGTATTTCCTCGTTTTTATCTCGAATATATACATATTTGCACGTAAATACATACATTTTGTGCATGTATGTTACAGTAAAAATTGTAATTTGGTTTTCGTTCATCATAACTAGGTTTAAATTTAGGTAAGCTAAGCATTTTATACTGTAGAAGAGAAAATACAGTTGTTAAGAATCATAGAGAATAGGAGAGGAAAGATGTTTGGCCACTTGATACGAAAGGGCGACTTCTTTAGAACTATCCTAGAAGGAAAAATTGAAGGAAAATGAAAAAGGGAAGTGAGAGAAGGGAAATGAGAGAAGGGAAGACCTAGAAGAAATTTGTGGAACAAGTCAAGGAAAGGGTGGGGATCGAGTCGTATCAAAACAGGTAAAACGGAAAGCAGAAGATAGAGATCAGTGGCGACTGCTTCACCGATAGATATAAATATTTATTTACAGCAGATATTATTTACTTGTCTCGTATATAACACAATTTTTTTTACTAATGGTGTATCAGAGGTGTAAAGAGCCAATGGATTCACTTACACTGTCTGAGATTCGGGAACCAAACACAATAATTATGTATTTTTATTTCTATTACATTTTCATTCGCAGGCTTATAGAGTGACATTTAATCGAAGTGGCGGTAGCCTAATGGCTAGGGCGTTGGAATTGCGATCATGTGGTTGTCGGTTCGAAACCCACCCATTGCACTACCGACATGAACCCACTCGTAACACAAGCATTTTAGATTAGCACGAGGGGTTAACAAGAATACTAGTAATGTGCCATCCACATAGCAAGTAAGCGATTTAAAACAAAAAAAAATATTAATGATTATGTCTAATGACAGAAACACTTGCAATAAAAATTATTTAACGTAGTACTTATTAGGTAATTAATTACCAGTAACTTATGAAATTGGCAAAGTTTTTACGATAACCGTAACGCATTCAACATGAATTACATTCCATATCTTTGTTATAATTACTCTTATTGAGAGCTTGACACCTGACATTTGCGTGAGTCATTAAATACTGTGTGAAACTATCTTATTACTATCGTGAGTAAGTTCAGTTATTAAGGCTAGTTTTTTGTTATACTTATCACTAAGGTGGCAAACAAGCATACGGCCCACCTGATGGTAAGCGGTTACCGTAGCCTATGGACGCTTGCAACACCAGGGGTATCACTCGCGCGTTGCCGACCCTGTAAATCAAGGAGGAATAGTTGGGCTGGCAGCATAGGAGACATACTGTCATACACGATAGCAGCGGTAACAAAACACCACAGGTCCCCCCCACTGCCAACACATCGCTTCCTCGGGGAGCTCTGGCGACCTTGCTCACCGCTAGGAACACAACGTAGCATGGAGATATGTTATTTGGCTACGATTTTCTGTATGGTGGAGGTACTTCCCCAGTCGGGCAGCTCCTATTGTGAGTGGAATCATTCGATTCCACTATGCCCCACCTCTCTTTGATTTTTTCATGAGACATTTTTCACAATACTAATTTAATGGTAAAATGTGTTTTTTCTTATGATCGAATCTTTAATTAATTGATCCAGTTGGAGAGTGGGTGGTTCGATCAGAGCAACTACTAAGACAGTGACGCTATTATTTGTAAAATACATCACGAAAAAAAATTTATACTATTTTCAACCGATTTTAACAAAAAGGAGGAGGTTCTCAATTCGATTGTTTTTTTTTATGTTAGTCACCTAATAACTTTCGACTGGATGAACCGATTTTGATGATTCTTTTTTTTATTTGAAAGCTGGTGCTTCCCGTGTGGTCCCATTTTCATTTGGTCCAGTTCTGACTATGGTATCCATGAGAAAACCATAGTCTTGAATTTGCATTAAGTATGTACGCGACAAATGGACGAATAACTCAACATCTCGCCAATAAAAAATATATGTTTTGTTATATATTTTTGTGATTTATCACTCATCGATTAATTTGATAAAGATGGCCATTCCACTGGTCACAGTGCATTGAAAGACTTTCGTAAGCTGCGGGCGACGGACTTGTAGAGTCCGCCAGTTCCGCCACCTAACCGGATAATGGCTAATCCATGAGGATATTCCGCAAGACAAAACTATATCAGAGGGCCGCCAGACGATCGAGCATATTTGACAAATACGTGCATTTTCCATGCTCGTCAAGCATTTTAGACCATTTAGAACGATGTTTGACGTGCTAGACGAGCAAATTACGTGCGATAATGTTTGACAAAAGTTTATATTTTTGCTAGGTGCATCTACTGTGGTTGTGGATAGGAGTAATAGGCTTTCTCTCCGGTTCCTCCTTCTCTTTTGGCTGCAAGGCGGTGGTATTTTGGTGCAATACTTAAGTACTTAAGCACTCATATAAAGCGTTCCTTCCGTAACCAATATTATGAATGACCATAATCAAATTTTCCTTCCTAAAGAAACCAGAGAAAGAGAAATTATTATAGTATTCTAGACCAAACGGAATCCCCTAATATACATACAAATCTATCCTTATTTATTATAACTAGTGTGCTAAGAATTACAATACTGCTGACGCATGTAAATATTTTCCCATTACCTAAATAGTAGGGAAAATCGTATGTAAATAAAGTTTGTAGGTACATAGGCAATGTTACCTTAAAGTCGTCATCCTTCTAACCCTTATCCAACTATGTTGAGGTCGGTTTGCATTCTAAACAGAGGTTAAATGCGGCGAAGAGCTTGACAATTTTACGACATGTTTGGCGTAGCGGCTGAGCCATCAGCTTCTGTGCCATGTGTTCTGGGTTTGACCCCACATGGGGCAAATATTTGTATGATCTACAGGTAGTTGTTCCGGGTCTGGGCGTTTGTGTATGTGAGAATTTGTGTTTGTAAACGCACCCATGAAACAGGAGAAAGTCCTAATATTCACGTTCACGTTCTTTAAATAAACCGGACAAGTGTGAGTCGGACTCGCTCACCGAGGGTTCCGTACAAATTTGTAGGTACATATTATAATTTGTTACAAATGTATAGTTTTCAGGTTTTTCCCTATAGGTACCTACTTGTATTATAAGATGGTAATACTTGCCAAATTTCCGATCTTAAGCGCGACTGTTACGTTCCAAGTTGTGAGTTCGATTCTGAAGGGTTGGGCAGAGATGTACAATAATGCGCACCCGCAGTTCGCCGCTATGTTTAGGTCCCATGTAATAGAAGGAGAGCTTAATGCCATCAACTAAAAATCCAAACTTCAAACTGCTACTGAGAATTTCATAGAAAAACCCAATAACATTTTGCTCGACCTGAGAATCAAACTCAGGGTTCTAGCATACCTAGTAGTCACACTAACGACACAGTCGATAACATAATGTGAAAGATATACTAGGTATAATAAAAGCAGGAGGGCTCATGGTAGTCAGGAGGGCTCATGGTAGTCAGGAGGGCTCATGGCAGTCAGGAGGGCTCATGGTAATCAGGAGGGCTCATGGTAGTCAGCATGGCTCATGATAGTCAGGAGGGCTCATGGTAGTCAGGAGGGCTTATGGTAGTCAGGAGGGCTCATGGTAGTCAGGAGGGCTCATGATAGTCAGGAGGGCTCATGGTAATCAGGAGGGCTCATGGTAGTCAGCATGGCTCATGATAATCAGGAGGGCTCATGATAGTCAGGAGGGCTCATGGTAGTCAAGAGGGCTTATGGTAGTCAGGAGGGCTCATGGTAGTGTTCCGTTTGGAGATCTCGGAGCCCCTATTCATAATGTGCGGGAAATGGCCACCGTGTGGTTTAAGTGGGTAGGAGTCCGACATAACCGTTGGGTATCCATGAAGATTTCCACAAGGGTTAAAAAAAAGGTATAACAAAAGCAATTTGTATATTTTCCATAAATTGTCCTTTTATTCTGACGCAAGCGTAAACTGATACGAATATTGTAAAATATATACGTATTTGTATACCTATGTCGGGTTTCAGAATACCTACGTAAATATAGTAGGTATGTTTATATATACGTCATGGCAGATAAGTCCCATGTAACGACGTCAGAGAATATTTTTTCCCCTTGAAACACCATAATAACGTAACGTTTTATGTGCTCTTGCAGCATGAAGGGGTCTCGATATATTAAGAATGGACACATCCATCCACAGACTACCCGCGGCTGATGCAGCTGAACTTTGAAGGTCGGTTGATCAGTTACCATTATTACTATGTATGTTTAGCTACTGTATGTACCTTCAGACACCTAGACAGACAACTGTTGGCATAATAAACAAGTACAATCAATGTCATCAATGTCATGTGTCATATTTATTGGGACATAATACGAGATTTACATGGTGATGTACAATGACTCATGTTAAGGTGAGTCACCATAGAGATACAGGATGACTCACCTTAACACGTCCACGTTCGCACCACGTTCTAGATACATATCTAGAACGTGGTCGGCACGCGACCATCATAATTTGCATAAGTAGTAGCTATGTTGATTCTTTATCATACATCTACACATTATTTATAAAAAAAATATATAAAAAAAATTATAGAATGCAATTAAGTATTGAGTAAGTATAGTCCCAAACGCTCAACAAAGACACTTCCTATATAGATAGGAAGCTAGGATGAGATGGTCAAAAGGCCTTGAAGGGATCTAAAGCGAGGCCACGTTTTGCATCCCACGAATGCTGGACAGCGTTCGTTGGAATCGAATACGAATCATGGCCGTGACTATACGGCAAGGAAAAGTAACTTCGGTTTTTAGTTGGTACGAGTCCCGTAAACCTTGCTACCTCCTCAGATGGCAGAAGATCTATGAGAATTTGCTGCATTTCAAAAAAAAGTTAGTATATATTTATAGGTAAGTAAATAAATTTACTGGGACGTACAAAAGTTGTGCCTATAATAATAATAATAATAAACCCCCTCTGGGACAAGCGTTACCTCATCATGAGACTAACGTCAAACTAGAGGGTAGATTAGAATCGCTTTTTACAAACCTTAGACAATAAAACAAAAAATGTTATGACACATTTTTTGTTTTATAGTAGTGAAGTATTTTAGGTCTAATGAAAAGCGCACAAACCGCAGGGCAGCTTGTGGCGAGCTGATGGTGAGTGGCGACACTGCGGTCCTTATTGCTTCAGAGAGTCGGTCAGGGCCTCGTCTCTAGTTTACCCGTGTTGGGTAGCTAGAATGGAAACCCAAGAGCGCCCGCAGGACTCTCAACTCTGTCTTGCCTTAATTGGCCGGCCAGAGGGAGGCCGCCAGAGCTATATGCTCGGGGGTGGAAGTGTCTAATGGCATAATAGCGGGGAAACCCAATCCGGGTCTTTTCGAGACTCGCGACGGTGAAACCGGGGCCGCACCTCTCTACACCCTTAGCCGCTCACACCGCTTTTGCCGCCTTCTGCCTGTACTGGCAGCTGTTTGGGGGGCCCAGCTAGTGAGGTGGCAAGTCATCGTCCGTCATCCCTATGGATGTTTATTCAAGGCTCTTAATTTTTCAATTTTCTCTTAATCTTAATTTAAGTTAGTTGAAATCAATGAATAGGTAAATTTGATAAGAGATAACACTAGTACTATAAACTGTGTCACAGTCGTCAGCGTCTTCCACCCTGGTTTGCATATAAATCATTCATTGTTTTAAGCACAATATAACAATTATCAATAATAAGAAATCATAATGGTGTCAATGGTCACACAATTTTCGAATAGGTAACTAGGGCACGTCAATGGCGTTAGGCGTAGTGCGTAGAGACGGTCCCTCGTGCAGGTGCACACAAGGGACACACCTGCAGGTTTGACATAGTATGTTCTGTGTCGCCGAACTCGGGTCAGAATACTGTTCGCACTGCCATTCAGATAAGCATCTCGTAAGGGGTCTGACTAGCTGGCGACCACCTTTATGTTGGAGTTTGTCGTAAGTCGTAAAGCACATCGGTGTGGGTCGGCAACGCATCAGCATCTCCTCTGGTGTTACAGGGTAACGACGACTTAACCAATAAAAAAAGTCGTGTAATGTGTTGTTGATGATGATGAGAGCCTTTGAACTCCCATTTGAACGTTTTTTTTTTTTTAATTAAACGTTGCCCGACACTAGTGTTTTCTCCTGTATCGTGGGGGCGTTTACAAACACAAATTCTCACATACAAAAACGCCCAGACCCGGAACAACTACCTGTATATCATACAAATATTTTGCTCCGTGTGGGGATCGAATCCACAACACGTGACGCAGAAGGCGATCGCCGCTACGCCAAACGTGTCGTATTTTTTACGTATTGGTTCTGCATCGATCAATCTATATCTACCATTGCAGATAATAATGGGCAGCGTAACTACTTAATTAATACAAGCCAATTTGTAATACACAATTCAACGTCAAAAACACACAATAGTAAATATGACTAATGTAGAGAGATAAAAGTTTACACGCAGTTGCAGCGATTGATTTCATTCATATCCACTGGGGGGCGCGGCCGTCTTTATGAATGAACGAGGAAGAAACTTCCATAAACGTTGTAATGTCAGCCGGTAGGTGATGTGAGTCAGAGAGGAAAAATAACTTATTGTGGTAAAGACTATGATGAGTAAAGTATTATTTGCTGGTTTTATAGCAACAAAAAATATAACAAAATCTATAACCTTGTGCCCGTGGAGTAAATTAACAGAATGAAAATATAAAACAGCCAATTCAAACACGAAATTATTGGGCATATGAGATGTGCTACAGCTAAGGACGTGGACATCTTCCATGATAGACCATATCAAATATATAAATGTATATACAGCATACCATCTCGCTTGTATTGGCTTGGGTTAGGCAGAGGTGTACTTAATGTACAGCCACAGTTCACCGGTATGTTTAGGTCTCATGTTATAGGGGGCGAGCCTATAGCCATTAACCGGGCACAAATCCAGACTCCGAGCTGCTATTAAAAAAATTCATAGAAACCTGAATAACACTTTGCTCGACGTGGGGATCGAACCCAGGACCTCTAGCGTAGCAGGCGCGCTTGGGACCACTAGACTAATGAGACGTCTTTAGTTATATGTATGTATTTTTGTTAGTTATAAGAAGCTTAACTGTTTATAACGTACAGTGAACAAACTTTGCGGTGAACCACCGTAAGGGCTAAAATTGCTTGCACCGAGCGCGCGGGCAGGCGGGGCGTGCGATCACCCCCTCCCTCACCCCGCCGCCCGAGTACCCCTTGAGCTTCATGCGCGTTACTTGAAATTTTGAAATTCTTTGAAGCCGTATGAGTTCGTTTAAAGGATACAAATGAAACAGATAGTCCATGTGCGAGCGAGAAAGTATTAGGATCCACGCGTCATACGGTCATTAAGTCATAACAAATACGATTCACTTGGGACGGTAATTGTTTTATGAATTTATGATATTTATGACGTCTCGTTAAAACGGACAATGAGGTAGTAAAATTCGACATCAAAGGCAGTGCAAGTGGCCTCGGTGGCAAGTTGGCTAAATTGCGTTCAGTGAATTAAACCGGATGTTCGAATCTTGTCTAAAATTGTTTTTACTTTGCCATTTTTTTAACGTAAAAATATTTATTGCTTACTTAGTTGTTAAATATTTTTCTACAAAAAAACATTTTGGAAATAATATAGTTATAAGAAACAGTTGATAAACTATTTTTTTTTAAGTTTTCATTTAAGGTAAAATCTCTTAAATTCAAACATTTATTTCAAACTGTTCGAATTAGGGTAATGAAAATTAAAAAAACGAACTTTAGAAAAAATCATTTTAATATAACTGAGTTACACATATTAGTTATGATGATACATCTTTATAGATTACAGCTTTAAGCTGCTACTTTACCTACTTATTATCTCGTGCGATACCGATGGTATTTCACATTATGTAATAAAACATAATAACTTATAAAACAGGAAATAGGTATCATAGTTGCACAAATTTTCCGATTTACAAACATTAAAAACAATATAAACAGTCTTATAGTTTCGGAATCACATATTTATACCTATTTAACTAAATAACATAGTATTTTAAATCTGATCTGCTGTATTAAACAGTTGTTTAGAACAACTAATTAAACTTGTTCCATCTTATCTTACTATTAACTAAAGAAAATAACGTTGTATAGATAATATTACTTACAAAAATTAACGCGGAATAGATCTAAATAACAAAAGTATATATCCTATAAATATATTCCTGGAACGTCCCTGGGGTTGTGGAACTAATACACACAGTTTACTGTTTAAATCACATATTTTACTACTAGCTAAAATACAGCCTCGCAGGTTTGCTTTAAAAATGGTATTGAATAAAAATAGCTTCTCTATCATATAAATATAAAAAAATGTTTATTATATCTCAAACATATGGTTTCTTACAGAAATTGAGGCAGCCCCAGTAACTTAGTAAATAATTGTGTCGGGATAGCCTCGCTTCTTTCATTGGTAACTAGTTACATAGAGTCGAGACAAGCAAATAATAACAAAGAAAATGCTAAATTGTAGGTAATCACATAAAAAATCACTATCTAGCTGATTTACCTTTGAAATATTAAAACTCTACTTAATTAAATCCACCCTTGATAACAAGACAACAACCCATCTCATCATAATCATCGTAATAAATACTCTAGATAAAAATAAAGCACAAGTAAAACTAAAGACAACAAAATAAATATTATAGGTAGAACTTTAAATTGTTTTAAAAAATATATAAGTCTAATAATCACATTATTCTGACAGACAATAATATTTTCTGCAAAGAAAAACAATAACAAACATTAACATCTTAATAAATATTTTAGTTAAAACTATTTGATTTGTAAAAACTTACACACTACTTTTTAATCTATAGTAACGCAATTAATATTTTATGGAAGCCCCGCCCGCATCTATAACTGCATCTAAGCCAATGGTCAATGTAAGCCAGTTCACCTGGTCCGTCAGCACTCATCCACCCCCACATATTAACAATTAGTCGCACCGATTCATTGTTGGGTTTAACATTCTTTGGCTCGTATCTAGTGTTATTCACACGCCATAAATTCCGACGGCCAATCTCGTTCGATTTAAATGATTTTTCATCGGAAAATATGGCGTGTGAGAAGTCAAAATCCCTATAGTCTCGAGCGAAACGAACTCTTATTTGTTTATTTTGTTCAGTTAGGATTATTTTTTTAGCTGGTCGCCTATGATGCACTCCAGCGCGATGCAGGGCTTTCCTTATTGCAGTAACACTGCAGTCGTATTCCAAGGCAAACGATGATGTCTTCGTAAATGGTTGCTCTTGATATGTGTTCACCATATGCGCCACACGATCAGGTGTTATCCGTGGCGGATGCAGGCGTGGTCGATCTTGGATAGAACCCTCACTAGCATCTCGATGGATCCAACGGCGAACCGATTTCTCTGTAAATATAAAAATAATTAAGTTAATATAAATTAATGTCTAATTTTAGTTTGTAGTGAAGTAGAAAATAAATAATATATAATAACTAGCGACCCGCCCGCGGTTTCACCCGCGTTGCCCCATTCCTAAGAGTCGTAGCGTAATGTTAAATAGCTTAAAACCTTCTTCTTGAATCACTATTAAAAAAAACCCGCTTCAAAATCCGTTGCGTAATTTTAAAGATTTAAGCATACATAGGGACGGACAGACAGCGACAGTGACTTTGTTTTATACTATGTAAAGATATTATTATTGCTATTGTTATTATAAAAAAGTTTCAAAACAACACCTGTGCTTTACAGAGCCGACATATTGTTTTGTTCTATTGTTCTTCAAAGATAAGCCGATAAGCCGACTCAGTGCAAATTATATTACTTAAAATATAACTTTTTATTAAAAATAATAGTTATTAACAATAGCATAAGGTGCAATTTAGGAAGCTGTTAACAAGATTCAGTGTGAATTTTAAAATTAAATTTTATTTACAAAAATACACAAACATAATTACTAAGTATTTTATTGTGTTGAAAACTATTTTAAAAAAAGGTGAATAATACTAGCATCGACGGGGAATATCAATTTGATTTAAGTAGATATTTTTATTTTACCCCATTTTTAATTATCTTCAGCAAATACGCATTCATCGATTTTTAATACTGAATTTTATTTTATCTAGGATAACATTTAACCCAAAAAAGGAAGAAACTTGATTCACAGAGTTAAAGAGGATATACCTTTATGTATTATTTTACAAATCAATGTAAAGGACTTTTACTACAGTAGTTAGGTAAAAGTGTTAAGGTTTCTTTTAACAGCTCTTTTTCTATCCTTTTGTGATTTTTTTTTGCATTTTCCATGATAAGATTATAAAGTTATTTTAGTGAAGGAAAAATTCACGTCACCTTATGACGTAAATTCAGAATGTGAAGGCTGATTTCGATCAAGCGGGTGGGACTCGTGATGGCTTAGAGGTCAGAGCGACTGGTGTATCTAATCAGAAGACGCAGGTTCGAATCCTGCCCGCGATTGAATTTTTCCTTTACTAAAATAAGCTCTTTTTTCTGATTTTTTTAATAAAGACTAGTAAATTCTTAGAGTGACTTACCGTAATATTTAATTCCTCTGATATCTGTGTTATATTTCGTCCCTGGTTGTGAAGAACTAAAATATGGCTCCGTTCTTCGCTCGTCAAGTTACGGGGCATCGTGCAAGTCCAATCAGTAGGCCGAGGTCAGTATAAAGGAAATCAACAGTCCAGTAAAACACAGCACGGGTCAATAAAATAGGATTCAACAGTCCAGTAAAACACAGCACGGGTCAATAAAACGGAATTCAACAGTCCAGTAAAACATAGCAAGGGTCAACAAAAAAAAATAACAACGTAATTTTATGACGAGCTTAAAAATGACAAAAAAAATGCGTCGACAATAGGCAGAATGCAAATTGCAACTAAATATTTATTACAATACGGCAGGGATGCTCTTTCCGCATTTTGACGTATCCTGATTGGCGGAAGTGAAATGTGGGTGTAGCCGACGTATTGAGACGTCGTTCAAAGGATTTAGTTGCAAAAACGGTCGACCGCCAAGTGTTCTGACTGTACCTACCGATTTCGCAATAAATGCTATCGTCTATAGGCTACAGTTGTCGCTTCCTATCGCCGCCCGTATGCTTGTTTGTCATCTTATTACAATACTAAAGAAAATTCTTGATATATTTCTTGGCAGAAAAACTTTTTTTTATTTTAAAAACGTTTCCCCACACTAGGATTTTCTCCTGTATCGTAGGTGCGTTTACAAACACATATTCTCACAAATACAAACACCCAGACCCGGAACAACTACCTGTAGATCATACAAATATTTGCTCCGTGTGGGGATCGAACCCACAACACGTTGCGCAGAAGCCGATCGCTCAGCCGCTACGCCAAATGTGTCGTCACTTTGTCGTTTTAAACTTTAAAGCTATATTTCAGGATCTTCCTCATCAGTGGTGACATCTGGTGAGTTTAAAAACGGTAGCCGTAACGTGGGAAAGCCATGCTTCAGCACGAATGGGCCGGCTCGACCGGAGTGATACCACGGCCTCACACAATACCGCCATCAAACAACGCTTACGTTGTGTTTCGCCGAGTGAGTGAGGTTACCGGAGGTCTAATCCCCTTTTAAAAGGCGGGTAACGCACTTGTGACTGCTCTGGTGTTGCGGGTGTCCATGGGCGGCGGTAATCGCTTACCATCAGGCGATACATCCGCTCGTTTGTCCCTCTACGAGTATCCTATAAAAAAAGCCCTGATGACATGGGATCTAAACATACCAGCGAACTGTTAGTGTACACAAGTACACTTTTGCCTAACCCTACACCTGGGTCTGTAACATTTGCATAGGTAAAATGAAATGGTCAAAATTATCAGACAAACTTCAGCTTGGTTTGTGGAGCAAAACAAACACAAAATCACACTAAAGACTATTCTAACGACTAAATGATACAAGCACCCGTGACAATAATCCGCACATTGTTCCCAACAAAACACACACAACAATATAACATTATAACAATACGTAGGCATGTACACGACGCATCGTAACTCATAACCTACATCTGATTGTGGCTCATAATTTCCACTTAATTACGTATAATTTGAACCGCCGACTACAGCGACAGTGTGGGTCAGCCCTATTTATTTAACCGATTTAAAAAAGGATAAGATTCTCAATACGTATGGGTTTTTCTTGGCATTAACTACTTCAGTTGTCTAGTGGTCTTTAGTGCGTGGATTAGATTCCAAGGTCGAGAACAGTGTTATTGGGGGTTTTCTACGAAATGCTCTGTAGCAGCTCGGAAATTGGATTTTTACCAGGTTATTAAAAAAAAAAAACATGCGACATGCTAAGCTAAACGCTTGTTACGAGTGGGTTCACGTCGGTAGTGCAGTGGGTGTGTTTCGAACTGGCTACCACACGATGGTAAGTCCGACGCCCTACCGCCGCTTCAATGGTTCTGAGGTTAATGGTAATAGGATAGGATATTATATGGAACCAAATCATACCGGCGAACAGTGGGATTGACACACCTCTGCCTAACCCCTCGGGGAATACAGGCGTGATGTATTAAGTATTATTTAAAAATTATTTCGTCGCCTTTGAACAAGATCCTCCTTCTGCTCTATAATTTTCTGAGTAATTATTTAGAATTATTCCCTAGTAGGTACCTATTATTTTATAATCTAGCTTTCAGCCTAACTACATGCAGTGAAATATATCACTGTACCAAAACTGTCGTGCTCATAATCTCGATAATACCGGAGCGGACTGTTCCCAAAATGTGTGTCCCAACACTAGGACACAAATCATCGTAAATCCCACGATTAAAGGGTGGATACAACACGCAGTGACCCCGCCATCCCCCCACCACCCCGTCCGCTTCCCCTTTGTTTGATGGGCCGTGTTAATTTTGGGACTAAAGTATTAAAAAGTATTTTAATTATTCGCCTGTTTAGTTTTATTTTGTTTGAAGTAGATAGAAAGGTACAGTGTACTTCAGCCTGCAATTGTTATCATGTCTGATATTGCAAAAAGGTTTTTCTAATAAAGAAGTTTCTGGATACATTTCATTTATAAAAACTTTTTTAAGTATATTTCTACAGTAGGTAACACAAGCCCTCTTTCGTTCCGATATCAAGTTCTAGAGTTATATTTGTGCGGTAAACATCGACGTTTTGATATTTCAAGACAATTTACTGTCAGTAGATTTATTTAATTTCTATTATACCGATTCTGTGCTGGCCTATATTTTTAAGAAGTTGGCAATTGCATTCAAGGACAGATCCAACCTTCGAGTCAAAGGGGAGGGGAGTCGTCACAAAGATTGGGTCCAGGCAGGTTGGGTTCACATACATCACACAAAGTATTTCTTATTGAGAACAAAACACTCACACACATCAATTGTCGGCTTAAACCCAGTTCAGGGAGGAGGATCACGACCCCTAGATCCGTCCTTCGATGCATTTTAAGACTAATTTTATATCCTAAGCTTACGGGCTTTGGTGCTAGAATTCTGTGACTGAATTCATATGACTGAGTTACCGAATTATCGACCTCGGTCCAACTTTGACATTCATGTTCACACATCCTCATATCGCAATATTCTACCAATAAAGAATGTAACACCATATATTTTAAAAGAGTGTCCATGGAGTTTTTTGCCGGATTCTTCTCCATAGGATCAACCTTTTGGAAACGTGCAACTAGAAACATAACGTTTCATAAACGCTTGTAAAAGCTTATTTGTATTATGTCCACATTGCCAACAATTCTGCTGTTATATTAATAATGTGCTAACATTATTGTGTTCCGGTTTGAAGGGTAAAGTAGCTAGTGGCATTACTGGGACCAACTGAAATGTCAAGTTGACAAAACGCGAGTATAATGTTGCTGCTGTTGCTCTCATCTTTAGGCTACGTTAACTGCTTACCATCAGGCGAGATGTATGCTTGTTTGTCATCTTAGTAGGAATAAAAAAAAACACAACAAAAACTTAAATAAAAAGAACTCATCAAACTACGCTAAATCCCGGAGAATAATCCCGGTTACCGACATCACTAGTCCTCTCAGGCTTACAGCTAAGCCAGTCCACGGCTTAATTGAGCTAGCTTTAATAAAGTCTTTGAGGGATGAAAGAATTGTTCAAATATTTTTATAAGGGTTGAATATCTTGGCTGGGAATGAAAATAAAAAAAGTTTGCCAGAAATTAATTTGATATCTTTATGGTTTCTGTAAAATATGGGATCTTGATTCTGTTTTAGTGGCGGGACGGACTTTAGGGTTGTAGAGATTACGGTTAGAATCTTAAACCCGGGTTTAGGGTAGTTTTATAGGCAATCAAAGCCAGAAGAATGATTATAAATACCTAGCCAGGGTTTTTTATGCCAACTACCAAGTCATTCCTGTTTCTTTAACAATGAAGCAATATACTCTTAACTAAACTTTGCTCGCGGATTCACTCACATCCTAAAGGACATTTTACGAAAAAAAAAAGCTAAGCTTATGCCCTTCTCCAAGATGCAATCTATCTCCATATCAATGATAATCAAAATTGTTTCAGCAGTTTAGGTGTGAAAACGTAATAAACAGACAGACAGAGTTACTTTCATATTTATAATGTTAGTAGGTAGTAGTATTTATAAAGTAGCTTTACTAATCATAACATACCATCACGCCTGTATTCCCCGAAGGGTACGGCAGAAGTGCACCAATGTGCATCTGCATTTCGCCGATATGTTTAAGTGCCATGTAATAGCGGGCTAGCCTATTGCCGTTAACCGGGCACAAATCCAGACTCTACGCTGTTACTGAGAATTTCATAGAAAAACCCAATAACACTTAGCTCGACCTAGGGGTCCAACCCAGGATCTCTAGCGTAGCAGTCGCGCTTGGGACCACTAGATTAATGAGACAGGCAGTTTCTAATCAGTGCATAATTATCATTGTTCTACCAATTATATAATTAAGAAAAATCATTATGTTATAATTACATAATTTTATGTTGTTATATCCTTATTAACATAATTCTCCTAAATGTGGTTTAGGTATGCGGCTTGGGAATAAAAGGTATTTGTTTAATAATAATGTTCATAGTAAAATATTTAATAATTAGTTAGTTTATAATGTAGATAAATATGGGCAGGTATTGAAAGCCTACAATACCTGTCCAACTTTTTTTATAATACATAAAGAATAGAATATAATGTATTTATTGCGCAACTGTGTACAGTAGTAAGTGTTAACATTTATACAATAATTATCAACAGTGTATCCGTATCGGATGTGCAATATTACTTAATAGCTATAAAGGTTCATCAAAACTCATGCTTTACATTATTAACGTACCTATATATCACCAGAACAATGTTTAGATCTATTGTAGGTATACTTGAACAAAAACTATTAGATATGTAAGATTATTTAAACTCAAAAAATTCTCAAAGATTGTTAAGTACCTTTTGGATGAGCCATTTCTTTAACCTAGATTTAAACCTTTTTTCCATTCAACATTTTTAATTCTAAAGGGAGGTGGTTGTATACCCTAACCGCCGTGACATAAGCACTTTTATAATAGATCACGTTGTTTATATATGGAAGCTCTAAATTGTATTTATATTTACTGCGAATGATTGTTTTTTTGGTCGACTTTAAATCAAAATATTCTAGATTATTTTTTACGAATAGGCATAGTTCTAAGATGTAGATACTTGTCAGGGTGAGGAAACCTTTATCTCTGAACACTATTCTTAAAGACTCAGTATTGTGTAGATCATATAAAATCCTCATGGATCGTCTGCCACTCTGGGGAAGCAGCAGGTTATGTCAGACTTACCTTCCTCGCCCTATGGTCACGGCCATGGAATTCGTGACATTCACCAAGGCCATGACAGGCTGAGGTCCAATATTCGGACCTCTTCAAAAGGCGAGGCTCAGTCTCGCATCCTACTCGCAATACCTATCCAACTTGTGTGTGTGTCATATTTCAACTGAGTAGCTAGTCGGTTTACAAGAGATAATTACATAAACATACCATGACGCCTGTATTCCCCGAAGGGTTAGGCAGAGGTGTACTCATGTACATCCACAGTTCGCCGGTATATTAAGGTCCCATGTAATACGGGGCGAGCCTATTGCCATTAACCGAGCATAAGTCCAAACTTCGAGCTGCTATTGAGAATTTCATAGAAAAACCCAATACTTAACACTTTCCTCTAGCATAACAGTCGCTCTTGAGATCACTAGACTACGTGGTAGTTATCCCCTTATTTTCTACACTTAAGTTATAATCTATAATTCATTTTTTCCAACGCAAAGAATACTGAAATCGGTTCACAAATAAAGTAGTTATTTATCTATTAACAAGCCAGAACATCTTAAGATCGGATTAGACTCTACATACCTACCTTTATACGCAAACATATATGTATAAAAAATATAATATCACTGTCAAATTGGTAACCTTTCCTTATTTTCATCGGTTAAAAAGAGCAAGTTAGGCAAGCTTTACCAGGGAAAACCATTATTTCAATAACCTTTGCCTAAAAGTTTCACCAACGAAGTAAATTGTAGGTATTATAGGCTCTACCGCTGTAATACGTCATTTAAATATATTGAATAGCCCTATTGTCTTTCCGTTTACCATTTTTGAATTACAGAATTACGTTGTTAGAAATAGAATTAGAAGTAAATTGTTGTTGTTTTGGGAAATTCCAAATATTTCTGTGAAAAACCATATGGTTTATATGGAACCTTTATCTATTACAATTAATATACGTACCATAATGTCTGTACCCACCGAAATTTTAATATTTTAACGTAACAAATATCACTATTAAATATGTAGGTATTTACTTAATATAATGAAGACTTAGATGGAGATGGAGTCGGTAATTATTTCTATTAACTTTATCATTTGTGAGTAGTCAGCAAGCTTCAAGTTCAAGATCAAATGTTTTTATTTCAATTAAGCTTTTACAAGCGTTTATAAAACGTTATGATTCTAGTTGCACGGTTCCAAAAGGCTGATCTTATGGAGAAGAATCCAGCAAGAAACTCCGTGGACACTCTTCTAATACTGTTCCTCACTGCCATTCAGATAGGCATCTCGTAAGAGGTGTGAAAACATCTGACTTGCTTGGTGGTAGGACCTCTTGGGGTCTGACTGGCTGGCGATCACCCTTACGGCGGAGTCTGTCGTAAAGCACCGTGGCTTGTGTTTCGACTTTTGCACGTAAGAGGCAGTTTCCCTTGTTTGCTGCGGCTCCGCAGACCGCAGTTCATAGGGGCTCTTAAGGCTCGGCAACGTATCAGAAACTCCTCTGGTGTTGCAGGTGTCCATGGACGACGATGGCTACTTACCACAGTTACCATCAGGTGGCTCGTCAGCAGCTCGGCTTGTCAACTAACGGCCAGTTCCAATATCAAATCAGGCAGTAGAGTTGCTTACTAGAGATAGGATTTTGACATAAGGACTATACAAGTAATGTCAAAATCCTATCTCTAGTAAGCAAATCTATCGACTAATCAATAAAAAACGGGTGACCATTAGGTTTTTAGGAAATATGAATAATTCCTCTGTATACATGGTCATACAAGATAAGTATGCTATTATTTAGGAAAAAAATACGGTAACTTACGCATGAGCATGACTCACGCGTATACAAACAAGATAGTTCGGAATCAAACAATGGCAATTGTTTTGATGCTCCTTAATGAATACGACAACTTTATCTAAACGAGTTAAGGTCTATTTTCTAATGGCTTCTTGTATCATTTGTAGGGATTTTGGTTGATGAGTAAATGAGCTGATTTGTTTAATGGTCCAGTAGCTTCTGCCCGCGACTTTGTCTGCGTGAACTTCAGGATTGAGTTTGACCTGGATAAAAAGTAACCTATGTGTTATTCCAGACTTTAATCTATCTCAGTGCTAAATTTTATCCAGATCCGTTCAGCCGTTCTGGCGTGAAAAAGTAACAAACATTGAACATCCATACATTCTCACAAACTTTCATGTTTCTAATATATTAGTAAGGATAGTAAGGATTTAAATAATTTGTTTGACACCTAGTGGGTTGACTGTGATTTGATAATTATAATGCAATAGAAGGGTCTTATTAGCCTAGTGGGCCTAAGCGCAAGAGGTCCTGGGTTTGATTCCCAGTTCGAGCAAAGAGTTATTGGGTTTTTCTATGAATTTCGTAGTAGCAGCTCAGCGTTTGGATTTGTGCCCGGTTACTGTCAAAAAGCTTGCCCCTATTACATGGGACCTAAACATACCGGCGAACTGTGGTGGGTACATGAGCAGATCTCTGCTGAATCCTTCGGAGCATACAGGCGTGATAATATGTTCTGTTATATTAGAAGAAGTGTCATAGAATAAGACACAAGATATCATCCTTTTAGCCTTTTTCACGTGAATATTAGAATCGGATTCCAGTCCATATCTTAAGGATCTACTAAACAGTAGATCATCCTTATGATATGGACATGAATACATACATATTTTCACGCCTGTCTCGCATTGGGGTAGGCAGAGACTATAGATTTCCACTTGCTACGATCCTGGCACACCACTTTCACTTCATCCACGTTCATTTATACCACGATTGTGGTACGTTCGCCGAGGTCGGCCCCTTCCAACTCTTCCATCCGTATTGGCCATGTATACTTGTTTCGTCAATCTTCGTTCATCCATCCTGTCTACATGCCATTTTTAGGATTGTCATAGGTGATCCGGGTCTGGGCGTTTGTGTATGTCAGAATTTGTGTTTTTAAACACACCCACGATACAGGAGATAGTCCTAGTGTGTGACAAGGTTTTTATTTATGAGTGGTTAGTTATGTATTACTTAGCCACGAGCTCAAGAGAATGTTAAAATAATTATTGAAGTGAACATTAATTTTTGCGTATTTTGTTGCTTATATGAGTCGTAAGTTATGACTCATTTATAACATATAAACTAATTAGTCTTATAACACCAACTGTTCCACAGGGGCCTCCTTATAGAACAATAGTTATATTATATAGGTACAAATAATAATATAATGGAGGTCACTGATACTGACACTTAAAATGTGTAATAGGTTTTAAACACACAATTAAAGAAATAATTAAAACAAAGGGGTTTTTAATATCTATTATGTTAGTAGAATGGAATGGAATGGCGGGTTTCACGCTGGCTCCCGTGATGGAATTAAAAAAAAAAGAAAGAAAGAAAGTGCGTAGTAGGTACTTTTTTTATACCACTAAGGTGGCAAACAAGCAGACGGCCCGTCTGATGGTAAGCGGTTACCGTAGCCTATGGACGCTTGCAACACTCGCGCATTGCCGACGCAAAAAGTTACCATCCGGCGCGTATGTATGGAAACGTCTACTACCTACGATTACTAACCACGCGAATGGTACCATCGCAAAAAGATGTATGTACTTGGACGAAGCAAAGAATAGAAGCATGCAGTCTTCAATTCCACAGAAGCAGTGACGATGTTTATTTTTACCACGAAGCATGTCGGAAGCTATTGGCCTTTGCCCTATTAAATGAGATAAATTGTCCGTTCTAGCTCTCGCATCCTCACACTATAAATAAAATATGCCGTCTTTAGATTTCAGAAGCAAAGAGGACGTGCTATTTTTGAAAAAAAAAAATTAGACATTGTGTATTTTCCCATCAACAAGTGACGTCACTTATTTTATACTAGCTTTTGCCAGCGACTTCGTCCGCGTGGAATAGTTACTTTGTTCCCTAGTTCTTCGCCCGCGGTTTCACCTGCGTTGCCCCGTTCCTAAGGGTTGTAGCGTGATGTTTTATAGCTTGAAACCTTTCTCATGAATCACTCATTTTCCCAACATTTCCCTTCACTTCTCTGCTCCTATTGATCGTAGCGTGATGAAAAGTATACTATAACCTGCCCAGGAGTATGAAGAACAATTGTACCAAGTTTCGTTGAAATCCGTCAAGTGGTTTTTGTTTCTATAACGAACATACAGACAGACAGACAGACAAAAATTTTACTGATTGCATTTTTGGCGTCAGTATCGATCACTAATCACCCGCTGATAGTTATTTTGGAAATATATTTCATGTACAGAATTGACCTCTCTACAGATTTATTATAAGTATAGATTACCTGTAACTTAAATTGGAAGACACTATTTTTAGCACACTTGTGTTTATTCGTAGAATTTGACAGTGCAGTCTGGTTATTTGTTCTCAAATTCCTTGGAACCCACCATTAAATTTATTTTTTGGGGTTCGTAAAATCCTTATAATGTCATCTGCCATCCGGGGAGGTGGCAGACGCACTATGGTCATGACATTCTTGACATTCACCACCAATTATTAATGTAAGGACACGTATGAACCGGAAGACGCAGTGTGGAACGACCTCCAACGAGATGGACGGACGACCTGGTGAAGGTCGCTGGGAGTCGTTGGTTGCAGGCGGTATATAACCAGTCCCTGTGGAAGTCTTTGGGATAGGCCTTTGTTCAGCAGTGGACTTCTTTTGGCTGATGATGATGACATATGAAAGAACGCTATTTAATTCAAATGCGCCATTGTACCCTTAGTTTTATAAGGTAAGGTAATAAATAATTTGAATTTGTATTTTGTTTCTTTTATGGTGTACAATAAATATTATTCTACGAGTATTCTATGCGTATTCTATAATATGGAATAGAATAACAATATTTTGGACCCCATTTGTTTTCCAAAAACCCAAGTTTCTTTGAATGATTGCTCTTAAATGATACCTACAGTATAGTTATATGTGTCGGTGCCATCCGCGGAAGTTGAACTGTCAAGGTCGTATTGATTGTAACAACAGTACGGCTCAATTGCACAACAGTTAGAGGCATTAGCTGTTAATTAACATTAATTAATGAAACTATTCGCGCTAAAATTGGACAATCCTGTCTTTACGTAGGCGCCGGGAATTGAGAAAAACGTGGCTGGGGGGCTTTTGTAAAGAATTTGTTGGTTTAAGAGAAATGGTAAAGCCTTGAGATTTTGATTGGATGACAGTATTTAACTTACTTGATTCTATTACATAAAATTACTGTTATATGTTGAATGTCTCTTGTCTCGAACCATGGGCAGGCTCGACCGCCCTCACATAAAACCGGTGTGAAATAACGCTTACGTGTTGTGTTTGTTGTGTTGTGAAACGCTAGGGGTTACGGTAAAATGTACCTACACAAGAGTTTCAATATTTTATCTTGGTTGATGTGCGCAATCCACTAAAGGAAAAAATTGTATGATGTGGATGAAGGAAGATAAGTATGCCAGAATCGTGGTAGGTGATGGTCTGTAGTTTTTGGTTACCCCAGTGGGAAAAAGGCGTAAGTTTACGTATGGAGTTATGTATTTATTATCATAACAACTTCTAAGACTGAAAATATATATATAATTTTGTCTGTACTGTTATTACTTAGTAAAAACAAAGCCGCGACCGACATAACTAGTTAATAATGTAAGTAATGAAGTTTTAATGACTCATTGAATGTAACCAGAAACATTATCTTTGCACGTGGTCCCTACAGGTGCAAATGCACTTACCAGATGTTACTAAACGCTTCACGCTTCTGAGAATTAAACTATAAATTTAACTAACTACAAGACAAAAGAACTTAAACCTGAAGTTAAAACATGGTCAAAGTTTAATTAATTTTGGCGATATCTACTTAATACTATATTTGTATATAGAATATAGGTACCGAGTATGGTTTACATTGAAAATAAGCTTTTTTCAAAAGATTATAATTATCGTAAGAATAATTTGTGTTAAAAGTAAACTTGACATCGGTAGTGGAAAGTAAAATCGTTAAAGTACCAGTTTGGCAATTTTACGTACCTATACCTGATCAGAATTGGCATCTAATGACACAAGGATTGACTGATTTGGTAGACAAAACTGTCAAAAATGGCAGAATTTAGGTTAGATGTCTGGCAGACAGAATTTCTCAAACAAACGTAATACCAAAATATATTTTTTTTTTAATTCTTGATAGGCTTACGCTTGACCGCCAGTTTGCCTGATGTTAAGCGATACTGCGATCTACGATGGAGCGCGCTTGCCTAGAAGAAACCGATTCATTCGTGATTTAAAGACACCCAGATTATATCTATCAGGGAAGACCCACTCAGGAAGTGCATTCCATATTTCAGCAGTACGCATTATAAAAGTGGACTTTAAGCGTTTCGTTCGGGCTTTTGGAATGTCCACCGTGAATCGATGACGAATAAATCGTAATTGAAACAGAATTTAATAAAATTGTATTATAATTCAGATTCCGATAGCGTTAATCTAGGTTTCTACTCTAGCATTTCGTCCAAAATACTTCACTGGGACTAAATGTAAGAGAATGCAATTTTTTTTATGTGATAGGAGGGCAAACGAGCAGACGGATCACCTGATGGTAAGCGATTACCGCCGCCCATGGACACCCGCCACACCAGAGGAGTCACAAGTGCGTTGCCGACCTTTTAAAAAAGGATTGGGCTTCCGGTAACCTCACTCACTCGGCGAAACACAACGTAAGTGTTGTTTAACGCCGGTTTTCGTAATTCTTGATAACTTTTCCAAGTTTGGAACGATTTTCCGGTCGTTTATTTCTAATGAAGTAGTAATACACGAAATGGTACTGTAGGAACCTAGGTTACTGGTATCCGAATCCGAATATTAACACAATTTGATAAATATTGTTTGGATTACGATTTATTTTGGTATTACGTTTTTGTGAGTAATTCACATGCATTCCTCCGGACCCTTAAGAAGACTATACATATTGTAGGCAGTCTGTGGTAATATCTTTATATCCACTTTCAATGAATTACTGCTCATAGAAAATAATTATGATTAAAAAAAAATACTTTAAATATCTCATATTTAAACTTGCCAAAGTGGTACTTTAACATATTTAGTTTTCCATGGTCAACATTTATATTTATTTTTACTTACTATCCCTGTCTATAATTGTTGCGGATTGGTAGAATATTAAAACTGTGTACAACTTAGTGCATCTACACTTTCCGCAACTCAACTTTGTAAATTTTTTAATAGGGATATTAGGAATATTTACCTGCATCAAAACCACACAATTATTGTTTTCCTTCAAGAAAAACAAAGTGTGGTTTTAGGTTAATTTGTGTAGTTAATAATATTATAACATATCAAATTAAATAGGTAGGTAATTATGTGTTTTACGTCGGTTTAGTTAAAAAAATATAAAAATACCCTTCAAAACACTAACCCCTTATAAATAACCTGGTAATAACTTTTTAACCGTCTCAAACTAATTACTGTAGGGAGTAATTACTATAGGAATCTGGAGAGGCATTTATAAATAAGTATAGATTTACAGATGAACTTTTAAGTTTATTACGGGGTGAAGCCCTAGTGAATACAACGAGGGTCAAGATGCCAGATAAGACAGTTCTACCTACCTTTCATATAAATTCAAACGATTGTTTATTCTTTATTTATCTAACCAGCCATGCAGCTTCTGCAGCTTTTGCAGCGATTTCAGCCGACGGTACCTCATAACACTTTTGGTAGAAGTATTATTCAGATTTCTTGAAACTTTGATGATAGCATATCATCCAAGTACATTTGCAGCATCTTCCGTTAACACGACGTATTACAATAATTATTTAATTAATGTGTCATTCACAATAGATCAATTACGATGTTCCTGCGACTGTGTGGTTGCTTCTTAGAATCGTGCGCGTGAGTCACCAAATCAACACTCAACGTGCGTATACGCAGAGCGTAAACATGGTAGCCGGCCGATTGGGGTACCGCGGGGAGATTGATAGAACGTTCTTAGTTCTGTTTGTTCAAATAAGTCAAAATATTCACTGCGACTGCTACGCTGCAGGTCCTGGGTTCGATTCCTAGGCCAGGCAGTGTCATTGGGTTTTTATATACAATTCTCAGTAGCAGCTTGGAGTTTGGATTTGGCAATTTGCTCGCCTCCTATTACATGGGACCTAAAATATCGTACTGTAGCTGTGCGTACACGTCTGCCTAACACTTCGGCGAATACAGGCGTGAATATGGTACATTTTTTTTGGTCTTTCCTGCCTACGGGGCCAAGAAAAATATTATGACAGTTACTAGCAATATCTTTGGAAATATTTGGCATGCGTTATTGCAAAATAATTTAAAAAATAACTAATTAACAATTCTTCTCCGAATTGGAAGATAATATGTTATACAATACGTTATTTTAACTTCCGGAGTATTACAATTTACTCTCCATAATTAACACTGCACAAGTAACCAAATAAGAATGTTGTATGACTCAGATTTATCTCAAGTTTTTATAAGGTAAACATTACTGGTTTGACAAGGAAGTGGGTGGTGGGGGTATGAATGCGCGGAGTGACTCATAGGAAGCTGCAAAGTCAAGGTCACAGGTTCGATACTCGGAACCGTGACTATATTATGACCGAAAACGGATTCTGTAGTAGTAGTAGAAGGTTAATGAACTTACAAATTGGCGGGATATTATGTGTCATTCAAATATATTTTCATTACTCACATTCTATCTTATCTTATCTTATATGGGCCCGAGGCAGCAAGGCCTCAGTGCACTTCGACCCAATGGGATCTTTTGTGCTTCCCCTACATACCTATTCCTCATCCTCACCCAGTTCTTCAAACAACTCTTCCATGAGCTTTATAATGAGGCCTGGAGGAATGAGTACGTAGTCCTCTGGTCTTGGATAATCCTGCCCCAAGAGGTGAATTCGCTTTCTAGCCATTACATCGCATGTACACAGAAAGTGTTCCATGCTCTCAGTTACCCTTTTGCAGGCCCTGCAGGCTGATGTCTCCGACAGACCCATCTTTTGTAGGAGAGTGTTAGTCCCGAAATGTCCGGTTAGCGCTCCCATCAAGTGACGGGCCTGCCACCTACTTGAGTTCCGAATGGCATTTTGCCATTTCGATGAGGAACGTATGAATTTCACTCATATTATAATTGATTCGGAAGAGTTTATGGCTATTGATCAGCTAGGTAAAGTAAATTCATCAGTCCTAGTTTTTAGAAAAAGCTTGAAAAGGCCTGTATCATCAGCCTATATTCATCCACTGCTGGACGTAGGCCTCTCCTAGTGAACGCCACAGAGCCCGATCTTCGGCATTCCTCATCCAGTCACTGCCAGCTGCTTTCTGCAATTCTTCACTCCACCTGGCTGACGGACGCCCGACACTACGTTTGTTTAGACGCGGTCTCCACTCGTGAACTCGTTTGCTCCAGCGTTTGTCGGTTCTCCGACAGATGTGATCGGCACATTGCCACTTCAGCTTGAAAAGGCCTGACAACCTATTAATCCTTAGGATATCGGTATTCCCCAGATATTGTTGTCGCTTCATGTAAAATATTTGTATTCAGTCGCATCTTGTAAGAATAATCTGATCCTGAGCGCGAATGCTACGCTAGAGGTCCTGGGTTCGATACCGCCGTCGAGCAGTATTATTGGGTATTTCTATGAAATTCTTAGTAGCAGCTCGGAGTTTAGAATTTGTGGCCGGTAAAAGGCAACAGGCTCGTCCATTATTACATAGGACCTAAACATACCGGCGAACTGTGGGTGTGAATTAATGAGAAACTCGCAAAAACCGCATTGTTAAAATAATATCAGGCCGCACAGTGGTCTAAGTTAGTCTAGTCATTTTATAGGTAAAATTTGCGGTTTATGATAACATAAATAACAAAATAAAATGCCTGTGTCTACAAGGGCTTAGACAGAGGTGTACTCATGTACACCGGTATGTATTTAGGTCCCAAGTAATTGACGGCTTGCTATTAACGGGCAACTTGCTGCTACTGAGAATTTGATAGAACAATCTAATAACAGGTTACTCGACCTGGGCATCGAACCCATCGCTTACCAACAGGGAATCCGTCTGCTCGTTTGCCCCCCTATCCCATAAAAAAAACCCAGCAGCTGCGGCTTAAACTAGACCAATGAAACAGTCTCAACTACGTGACCCATATAACCCTTTAAACAAGATGGTGTTAGAACAGCTTTATTTATCAGTTTATCAAAACGAAAGTGGATTTAAAAGCGAATAAGTAAATATTGTAACAATTGTGTGTATCTATGTTCTCACAGGTCGAATTAAGCAATAATAGAAAGTGTTATACATTTGGTCCAAATAATATTAAAAAAAACCCTGTCTTGATAAAATGTATTGTAGAGTCCGTCCGATAAGCTTACCTTTCAAGGTTATGTGAGTTTCTCATGTATTCTGCTTCTGATAAGTTATGAAAATTAAAAAATATTTAAATAAACCGCCTCATATGCCTAGTAGTCCTGAGTGCGACTGCTGAGGTCCTGGGTTCAATTCCAATGTCAAGCAAAGTTTAATTGGGTTTTTCAATGAGAGCAGTTTGGATTTGTGTCCCATTAATTGTTACTGTATGGGACATAAACATACTGGTGAACTGTGAGTGTACACTGATACACAGAGGTGAATCAATGTGCCATATCAATGTGCGTATATCAAACCATTAAGGGAAGGGAAGGGTTAGGCAGAGGCCTAACCCTTCGGGGAATTTTAAGTAAAATGCAATAATATGTTTAGTTTTGAATAACTAAATAACTGCGTGTCACCCCTTTTTAAATTTAAATTTAAGTTATAGTATACACAGCTCGCGTTCCATTCCCTGGTTGGGCAATGTGTTATTTTAATGGGCTTTTCTATATGGAAATTACCGGTAGCCGACCGAAGATTAGGGTTTTTGCCTTGTAACTAGTTTGTATTTAGGCTTAAAAGCATTGTCGTATTGTATACGTCTATTACACGTCTAGTACATGAAAAGTCAAAGTCAAATGTTTTATTTGAATTCGATTGTCAAAAATTGAAACGTCCTCTTTTATCTTGCGTACCGCTGAAATGTGGAATGTGCTTCCCGAGTGGGCCTTCCCCGATAGATATAATCTGGGTGTCTTTAAATCACGAGTGAATCGGTTTCTTTTAGGCAAGCGCGCTCCATCGTAGATCGCAATATCGCTTAACATCAGGCGATCTGGCAGTCAAGCGTAAGCTTATCAATAATAAAAAAAAACTAGATGCACGGTTCCAAGTAGTGGGTCTTATGAAGACAAACTTGCGCCAAGACACTCTATAGATGCTCCTTTAAATAATGAATGCTTACAATGTTTTTTTTTGTTTCCATATTGTGTAGAATAATGGAAACAGGCATACTTAGTTAAAGGGAGCGAGCCTATCCGAGCTGCTACTGGCAATTTCATAGAGAAATACAATAACACTTGCAATCGAATAACAACACAACAATGCTCGACCTTGGAATGGAATCCAGGACACCTAGATTAACAGTTGCGCTTAGGACTTCTAGACAAATAAGGCCTAAGCTACGCGTATTATTCTATAAATATATTTTAACCAAAACAAAGTTCGTTGACCTCGTTAAAAACGATGAAATACCTACAAACAGCTCACCCACCTGTTCAAGCACCGACCACATTATGCAATAATATGTATATTAAAACAAGACAAGTGTCACGTTACATACTGCAGTACGGTGTGTTGTTATGAATCAATGGTTGGGGAAAACTACGCGGGTTTCAGTAAACAATGAGTAAATACGTTCATTCATAAAACTTGTAGGTACTACATGTAACGCATAATATAGTACCTGAAAGGTTAGGCAGAGATGTAGGTACATACATGCTCAGTTGTGCTTTTTAATCAACTCTGTCTGTTTGTCTGTTACGTTTTCACTTATAAACCGCTAAGAAGATTTCGATAAAAATGTGTAGATAAAAACTAATAAACATAACAATTTCTGTTATTAGAATTCAATTAATTTATGAATTTTAATGACCTGGGAAGACCAACTCAGGGAAAGTAGGTACTTTACATCCTCAGTAAAAATAATCTTTCTAGGGTAAACCCACGCTTTACCACGTTATCCGTAAACAATAGACAATTCTAGGTAATGGTAAAAAAACCTGTTAGTTTGTATGGTTGTACTCGCGGTTTGTATGATTTGGCGCTATTCCTTTATTACGTAAGAAGATTTAGGGGGGAGGGGGGCGGGGGAGTGGGTTTGGTTTTGTCTGATTTTTTCTTACAAGGTGCGTGGGAGGGAGTCTTGATAGTTCTTATATAAGATCATGCGAGCGCATCTTTTTTTTTATAGGATAGGAAGGCCTGATTGTAAGCGATTACCGCCGCCCATGGACACCCACAACACCATAGGAGTCACAAGTGCGTTGCCGACCTTTTAAAAGGGGATTGGGCCTCCTGCTTGAGCATCCAAAGGCGCGCCTCCACACTCGCACAGATTTTTGACGTGGGATTGTCATGCCTCGGCACGAGTGGACCGGCTCGACCGGAGTGATACCACGGCCTCACAGAAAACCGGCGTCAAACAACGCTTACGTAGTGTTTCGCCGAGTGAGTGAGGTTACCGGAGGCCGAATCCCCTTTTAAAAGGCGGGCAATGCACTTGTGGTTCCTGTGGTGTACATGGTCGGCGGTAATCGCTTACCATCAGGCGATCCGTCTGCTCGTTTTCTTGTTTCATGTTTTCCTTCATTTTTTTATGGGATAACATTGTGAGGAAACCTGCATGTCTGAGAGATTTTCTTGACGGCGTGTGAATTCTGCCAACCCGCACTAGGCCAGCGTGGTGGACTAAAGTCTCATCTCAATCATCTCACTCTGAGAGGAGACCCGTGCCTAGCAGAGGGACTAGTCTAATGGGTTGATTATTTAATGATCCAAGAGGTATCTAGACTGGGAATTGCTCACCATTTCGCTGCCTACGCTCATGAAAGTCACAAATCTATATATCATGCTTGGTCTACACTGTGATGCAATCCTCTCCTCGAGCTAATCGCGCACGTGCTAATCGGGCACGTGGTTTTGAGCTAATGTTTTTAGCATACAATGACGTAAAGCGTAGGCGTTTCGGTTTTCAATAAGATTGGTGACCGCAAAAAGCAAAATGGAGTCCAAAGACTGGTAATTAACCTGGGTTCGTTTAGTCGTGTCGTTGGTTATTCAGTTTTCCTACAAAATTCTCAGTAGACGCTTGGAGTCTTTGTTTTATCAACCAGTGATAGCAACCTAAGTGCTTAGTTTTTTTAGTTCTAAGTAGGCTGGCGGTCAACGCCAGCTACGTAAATCTGCTCAATAATTAGATGGATGGGCCATTTATGAGACAGTTTAGTGCGCTTGGTGGTAGAATCTAATGATCCATCTGGCCCGAAACCACTCAACAGTTTTCTATATTATTATACGTAGAAACTATAGCAAAACAAAGTTACTGTTCCAATGAAATTGTAATTATCACAATAATGATTATCGACTTATTAATTTTTTATCACCTGTCATAATGGTATCTGTATTATTATAATTAAATAAAATTATCTCTTGTCACTAGCAAGTCATGCTGTGTGCACATACCTTTGGAGTTACAGTTTACTATGTTCTTTTGTTATTATTAATGTGAATTCAATAATGCTGTAATTCTGTTTTGTGTACCAATTAAAAAAAAAGAGTATTTGAAACCACGCAACTGGTTTAATATTTCAAAAGTACCTGAAATATTGGTCTACGTTATTGAAATAAAAAAACCATTTGGCTTTGTCTTAAACGACTCTAGCTGCCTGCCCCTCTCAGTAATCAACCCTAAGCCGAGGCTCAAGTCCTGTGAGAGGACCCCCTTAGCTGCAGTTGCTTAGTTTATAAGTTGCTCCTGAGAGACCGGTTATAACTAATAACAAACATACGTAAAAAAAGATAACTGGTGCCATAATGTTCCTGAATACAGTGGACGTTGCCACAGAACATCCTTTGTCATGGATTATTACATACACAACTCACGCGCATAAACATCCACATTGGGAACAATTCACCGTTGACCATACTTACATGGTAGGTACTTACAGGAGGTATTGACTCCTCACATAACAAGTAAAAGCGGTAGACCATCAGCCTACATACCTTACTCATCATTATATTGACCTATTGCTGGGAACGGGACTCCTCTTAGGTTGAGAGGGATTCAATAATACTCCACCGCACTAATCTAATGCGGGTTGACAGACTTCTTTTTTTTATGGGATAGGACGGCAAACGAGCAGACGGATCACCGGATAGTAAGCGATTACCGCCGCCCGCAACACCAGAGGAGTCACAAGTGCGTTGCCGACCTTTAAAAGAGGATTGGGCCTCCGGTAACCTCACTCACTTGGCGAAACACAACGTAAGCGTTGTTTGACGCTGGTTTTCTGTGAGGCCGTGGTATCACTCCGGTCGAGCCGGACCATTCGTGCCGAAGCATGGCTCTCCCACGTGTAAAAGTGTCAAGTGTCGACTTCACACGCCGTCGAAAAAATCCCTCGATGCAAGTTTCCTTACGATCTTTCACCGTTTAAGCGTACGATAATTGACTTTGAAAAGTTCGAGATGGGTACCTTGGCAGTCCACTTGGACATATCGTTAGAATATCACTAATGATATTATGTGTAAAACAGTTTTGGAAGTCGGTGGCGAAAACAAAAGACCAAATCGAAGGCACCGACTTCCGAAACCGTTTCACACATAACATTTTATATATTGTTATTTTGGCATTCAACTCCAGTTAAAATAGGTACCTTACCTTAAGGGTCCGGCGGAGCGTGAATTGCTCACAAAGTCGTAATACTGAAATAAATCGTAATCCTGACAATATTCTATTAAAATATGTTATTATTCGGATTTGGATACCTTAAATCTAGGTTCCTACGGTACTGTTTCGTATACTACTACTTCACTGGAAATAAAAGACCGGAAATTCGTTCCAAACCTGGTAAAGTTATCAAATTTTTGCATTTGCTTATATTTGGTTCCAGTGGAGTTGGACGAAAAGGTAAAGTAGGAACCTAGATTAACGGTATCAAAATCCGAATAATAACACAATTTGATTAAATTGTGTTTGAATTACGATTTATTTCGGTATTACGTTTGTAAGAGAAATTCGGTCCGCCGGACTCTTAAGAGTAAAATGATTCATGGTAAACTGTCGTTGAAGACGTTAAAGGTCAACATGAAGTATTTGATCTTATATTAGCACCCTCCTGTAATGACATCATTATTATAATTCATACAACATTTTGAAGATTATTATTGTAATATTTTTTTTTAAAAGAGTATCTACCGAGTTTCTTGCCGGCGCTTCTCCATAACACCCACTTTTAGGAACCATGCAACTAGTTTTGACACATAAAAACATTTGGACTTTGACTTTATTTGATTTGTAATACAATCACGAAGGGTTAGGTTTCCAGTATAAACAGAATCGGCTGAATATCTGGATTTTCCACGAAGCGACTGCCATCAGACATCCGTAACACAATTTACCTTGAGGATATTACTTTATCTTGAGGATAGACTGGTTATCAGGCTTTTTGGACTTCTATCATTAACCCTTGTCATCTCCGCAATCTTTCCAAAGGACCTGATATTCTTTCTATCCCGTGCAATTCTAAGATATAAGGTAGATATAAGGTATAACACACACTTTATCGACTTGGATATTTTCTCCCTGTCTCACTTAAAGTTCAAAAGAATGGCTATAAACATTTTAAAACAGTTAAGTACCTAATCAAATATGTTTTTGGTCCTAATACTTGCGAGTACTTACTTTTATGCTTATATAAATAATGCACGCATTTAACTATTTATCTAATATTATTTCGCGGACGTTAGTGTGGGTTACACGTTTAATTTATTTTAGACTAGCTTTTGCCAGCGACTTCGTCCGCGTGGAATAGTTACTTTGTTCCCTAGTTCTTTCTAAGGGTTGTAGCGTGATGTTTTATAGCTTGAAACCTTTCTCATGAATCACTCATTTTCCCAACATTTCCCTTCACTGCTCTGCTCCTATTGATCGTAGCGTGATGAAAAGTATACTATAACCTGCCCAGGAGTATGAAGAACAATTGTACCAAGTTTGGTTGAAATCCGTCGAGTGGTTTTTGTTTCTATAACGAACATACAGACAGACAGACAGACAGACAGACAGACAAAAATTTTACTGATTGCATTTTTGGCGTCAGTATCGATCACTAATCACCCGCTGATAGTTATTTTGGAAATATATTTCATGTACAGAATTGACCTTTCTACAGATTTATTATAAGTATAGATTAATCTTGCCATAATGTAAGTAAAATGTGTAACTGTTTTATGTCCCAATAAAGTAAAAAAAAAAAAAAAAAATATATATCAACCCGTTATAATTATTGTCCCACGAACGAGATTTATAAAGCGAATGTCACTGGAGCCGCCGGGAGAGGACGCCCTAGGAAGGCCTTATCGGCAGGTCCTGCAAAAAGGTCAGGTGCATAGTACTCGCAAACGGCGCGTGTGTATGACAAGATGTATGAATGTGGATGAAACAAAAGAGGTGTGCAAGAATCGTAGCAAGTGACGTTCTGTTGTTCCTGCCTACCCCTGCTGCACAACCCACTCCTGGGCACGGGTCTCTTCAGCAGCGGGCTTAGACTATAGTACAGAAGAAGATATATACCATCATCACGCTTGTATTCTTCGAAGGGTTAGGCAGAGGCATACTAATGTACATACACCCACAGTTCGCCCCGGTATGTTTTAAGGCGTCTAAACACCAAGCCCATTGGGCTGAGCCGGCCGGCGACCTCATAAGCTAGCAATCTTGTTCCAAAATGACGCCGGCCGCCTGGTTTGGTGTGTAGAATACTTTAGGTCCCATGTAACGGGGCGAGCCTATTGTCATTAAACGGGCACAGACTCCGAGCACCTACTAAAAATTTCATAAAAAACCCAATAACACTGCTCGACCTGGGAATCGAACCCAGGACCTCCAGCATAGCAGTCGCGCTTGGGACCACTAGACTAAAGAGGCAGTCTCAATATATGTTAGTGTTATATCAAGTATCAATTGTCTAAATGTACAATAAACTTCAAAATACTTCGTACAAGATACTTTCTGTCATAAAAACTTCATGGTTTTTTTATATGATGTATTTGTACTTGTACATGACCGGAGTACTTATCGTCGTTCTCTGTAATTCAACCAAGGTTATCCATTGTAAGTCAACTCGTATACCTAACTATAACAAGTTAGTACTCAGTATTAGCCGAGTTTATTCAATTTATTTAATGGACGATACTTTGATCTTTTGCCTTTCAACGCTGTGGATGAGGAAAAAATATCAATTTTGGAGCTGTAAATTGGACTAATAATTAAGGTCCTAAATTTTTTTGAAACAGTCAATCTGTAACTAATATGGAAATAACTATACAATTACTGATTTTGAAAATACAGAAAAAAATCTTTTAGGTAGTACGCAAGTTTTAGTGTTGATTTTTGTGAACAAAGTGTCTTTAGTTCGATTTCCAGAGCTGATGTAGAAAAATGTTATGAAATTCTCAGTAGCAGTTCGGGGTTTGGACTTGGGTTTGTCACCTATTAGGGACCTAAACATACCAGCGAACTGTGGGTCTTTATAAGTACATCTCTGCCTAACCCTTCAGGGAATAGCGGCTCGTTTATTTTAAAATTATTGCACTTACAGGAACAATAATAAACTTTTGAAAGAAAGATATATTAAGTTATTTTTTAGTAAAGGAAAAAATTCAATCGCGGGCAGGATTCGAACCTGCGTCTTCTGGTTTGATATACCAAAGATATATTATTATTTTTCTGCCTGACCTTTGAGTCACAGCGTCTTTAAAAACACAGGAAATTATTTAACTTAGGTCTTATTATTTCACTTAGATTTTTCCCTGTATAGTGCAATTAGTACATTAAAGGAAATTTCTAATGATAAATAGGTACTTAATTACTGTTATGTCAGCTGGGAAAAATATATTAATTCCTAAAAAATACTAATGCTTGTCAATTAAGAGCGCCTAAGTACGCAATTAGTGAACCTAATTCTAAAATTTGAATTAATGAATTCATTACTAAAAATTTCTGTTAAAATACCAAATGATTATCTATAGAACAGGCTCAGTACGTAATATTATGCTTAATAAAAATTACACTGCTAAAAGTACGAATATAACGCCAATACGCAAAAACATGTTTTTCAATACAAACGTCATTGGTAACCACATAAAATCTCATTTATACCGTCACCGATAAACCTATGGGTACGTGAATCACCGGTGTATAGGAAGAAGCCTTGATCTACGGCGACGTTATAAAACCAACCGGCCGCCGCACCACGCCATTTAATTGTGAACGACCGAGCGCACTACACGCGTCGCGAGTTATACGAGAAAATAAACACCATGAGTACCACCGGCGCCTCTTCCGTACTCCTGTTCATCCTGAACATCCTCCACGTGGTCTTCGGCCTCGGCATCGCCTGCGCGGCCATCTGGTTCTTCATCGAAGTCCACAGCATCACCAGTTTGAGGAATACGAACCATTATCTGCTGGACTACAACGTGTACTGGCCGCAAGCTATCCCCTGGGTGTTCATCCTCGTCGGAGTCTTCGTGGTTTGTGTTTCGTGCTGTGGTTTCGTCGGTGCTAAGAAGAAAAGCAACGGTTTAGTGGTTATGTATATAGTTTTTGAGGTCACGGCGATCGTGGCTTTAGTTACCGCTGCCGTCGTAGCGCTGTCGTTCGCCGACACGAAATCCACTGACAAGTTTATTGAAGACGCAGTTTGGGATGTTTATACGACCATGAAAAATGATAAAGAGATAGAAACCGCTTTCGGGAACATGGAGAAGCGAATGCAGTGCTGTGGCGCGTCCGGCCCGAGGGATTACATCAACTGGCGCCGTGAGTTCCCTATTTCATGTTGCGACACCTATTACCACGGCTGGATTGGCTCTTACACGATCGACTGCGACTTCACCAACAAATTGGCCAATGAGAGGCACGGATGCACTGAAGTAGCGATGAACTACACGAGAATTATAATCAGAGTCCTGTCCGGAGCAGCGGTGTTCACAGCATTCATTGGAATCATGAATGTTATTGTAGCAGTCACCTTATCAAAGAGCATGAAGAAGAGACCAAGGATGCCAGTTCAACTAGAATCTGAGAGCAAAAAGGTTTTATTGTAAATTTAGTTTTTGTAAAAATTTTGTGTTTTGCAAGGTTCTATTTGGAACCGGTGTTGACTTAAGTCCTTTTTTGGCAAAGAGAGATATGTTAAGTAAGATATTTACGTAAAGCTATGTGTGAAACGGTTCTGCAACTACTTAGCTAGTGTTGGCGCGACAGTGTATTTTTGTGACGTATTTATTAACTAGATTTAAGTAGGACTTATTGCACATGAGTGGTTTGAAGCTTTAATTTATTTTTCCACCGGAGTCGCTCAAGCTTGGAGCTTCTAGTCTTAGAGACGACTTATTGCATTAAATGCATTAAAATTGAATCGTCCTGTCATGTGCAGTAGGAACAAAGAGCTCGAGTGAGTCAATTTAAAGAGCCTTTACAACAGGATAATTGGATTCGCTCTTAGTCATATCATAATAACACTCTGTCATTGAATTAACTTTAAGATTGACTGACCCCTGTGCTTCTGAATCTTATTGTTAGGCTTCGTTATGTACCTAAGATATTTTGTACGTTTTTTTTGCAAAAATGTGTGCTAAAATATTAAGATAATTGGAATTTGTGCCTCACAGTGGGGTGATAACACCGGTTATCGAAACATAATTAACGTTAATTGACTTCTGATCTGATTTCGAATTTGGAATGTAACGATACAACAGTTTTGTATTGTGTTCATTCAAATAATGATGTTTCATTGTCCGTAAACTTGAATGAGCTGTGTTTAATGAGTTTTGTAATTTTCTAGGGTTTTTCCTAAAATACGGTTGTAAAGCAGCATTTTTAAACTGAACTGTTTTAATAACAACAATGGATAAGTTCCTTCTATTGTTTTTTAAGCATTTAATAAAAATTCTGGTGTGTATCAATTCCTAGGCATTTAAAATTTAATCAAATGCAAAATTACAGCTGTTAAAGTAATTTTAAGACGACAATGAATATTATGAATACTAGTTATAACTTAGCAAACATTTGTGTCATAATTATGACGAAACTAGTTGTGGCAATTAAGACAAAACTTTAATAATGATAATTAAATTGTCGTGGTAGCCACAAACTAGTTGGTTACTAACTGGGAGGTTCTGGGTTTAAGTCTCAGGTAGGGCAGGCTTAAAAGATTTTTCTGTAGGAAAATTCTGTGTAGCAGCCCTGATTTCTGTTGTGTTCTATTAGTGACAATAGTAGAATAGTGCACAATAGTACACCCTTAGTGTACCTTTAGTAGAAAAAAATCGATGATATAATAAGTATGATACATCACTATGTATAATATATTTTTAATTCGAAAAAAATATATAATATATATATATATATATTTTTATAATATATATAAATATAAGGCTTTGAATGATGTTAGTGCTTGTTTGAAACCATAGTACCTCAGTTGCGTTATAGCAACAAAAATGGCAATAATAACATTCAAAATCTATCAATTTGAACCTTATAATCACACGTTAAGGACTGAATTTGTATCGCAAAAGTAATTACGTAATATTTATTTTTCTGTTCGGTTATCACATCATCGTGAATTATAGAAACTTTTATAAAAGTATGTCGTGTAGATAGATACCTGTGTGCGAGAGTTGAGGTCCAAAGATTAGGCCGGTTACATACCGTCAAGCTAGCATCAGGCAAGCTTGACACAATCTCTGATAGATAATAAGTATTGATAGAATATCGACATAGTATTAAGAGATGAAATATTGATATTATTGTTAAGTCGCTTTGTGTATTTGCATTTAGATATAAATAGACTGGATGTTTCGTATAAATGTTGTTATAAATGTATATTGAATAATAATAAAATATAATGAACAATTAACGCATATATTATTAATAATATATAAATGGTTTGACCTCTTGGAATAATATAACGTTTAATAAAAATCATTGACAAATAATACTCTTTTATTCATAGAACATGACTCACTTGTCGCATTAACATTAAATCAGTCATAATCATTATTCTGTGCACATAAAAACATTAAATTGAATAATAATAAAAATATTTTACTAAATATTTGAAATGACGCATAATAAAAGTATTACTGTAACAATAGGTTCTTACCCTTCATTGTAATAATAATTCCCCTCTCCATAACTATTCTCATCATACAAATGAGGTCAAATAATTAGTGAATAATCGCAATCCATCAGTATTGCTTGACAGGTGTGCTTGATCGCTGACAATCTTAGGTTGCGCGCGCGCAGGGTAAGGCGCGGCCTGAGTTTATAAAACTAGTTGCAACACACGCACGCCTCTCATTCCGTTGTCAACCACTCGCGCGCACGGACCTGCATCATGGGGAAAGAAGAGTTTATCAAAAACGTTCTCTATGTTTTGAACATTATCTACGCGGTGTTCGGATTAGTGACCGCCGCGACCGGGATATGGTTCTTTGTGCAGTTAACCGAATTTGTCGGGTTGCGGAATAGTAACCATTACTTACTGGACTACAGAGTTTACTGGCCTCAAGTGGCGCCATGGCTGTTCATCCTTCTTGGACTCTTCATCATCATGGTTGCTTTCTGCGGCTGGTGTGGTGCCAACAGGGAAAGCAGAGGAATGCTCGGGATTTATGGACTCTTCCTCATCCTCATTGTTCTTGGACAACTGATCGCCGCAACCCTGATCTTCGTATACGTTGATGGAGAAGACACTGACCGGTTCATCAAGGATACGGTATACGATGGCTACTACAACTCCCAATCCAACCCTGATGTGTTCAAGGCTTTCGGAAGGATCGAGAGGAAGTTGAGATGCTGCGGTGCCAATGACGCGAGAGACTACAGGAGCTGGAGGAACGACCTGCCTTTGACGTGTTGTTTGGACAGTTATTATCGAGCGACTTGTGATTTTACCGATAAAGAGGCGAACGAACGCCTCGGTTGTGCTAAAGTGGCTTCTGTTTACACTAAGATCATCAGCTCTTCGGTCGCTGGAGCATCGTTACTGATTTCCTTGGTGGAAATTTGTGGTGTGGTGTTAGCGTGGAGACTGTTCCATTCTCTGAGAGAAGTGGAGCATTACATCACGGAGAGGAAAGAAGGTGAAACGGAGTGTTAGGTCCTAAGTGCCAGTATTTATCGATACCGCCGATCGATGCCGCTATGGTGTGAGACTCTAAACGATTCCGATACCGACTCTCGCTGCCTGGAGTAACTTTCCCTTTCGAAGTTTTCTTTCTTTCATGGTATCGTTTCATTTCAGAATAAAGTTCGTTTCCTTGTGACAAGGAAAGTCCTGAAACCTTTGTTCTTAGATCTGACTTTTATATGATACATTCCATCTGATTTTCTGTTAGTGTTAGTTGGCTATTCTTTAGCAATCTCATAGTGTAGTCCGCGTAAACCGCTCCGCCACGCCTTAGGTCAAATTGTATATTAAGACGGTTATATTTGCTAGCGGGCCTAATCAGTTATTTCCTTTTTAACTCAATGATTCATGAGTACCTGACTCATATTAAACCTCAATTGTACCTAAGACATGGTGAATCTGTCGGCCTCGCCCCCACCAAGTGTCTTCGACACACACGATTAACGTAATGTTAGTTATACATAGCTCGGTATGTAAGTTTCGTAAGTTATATTTCGCGTTAATAAGCGTCCATGGACGAATGGAGATTGTGAAGCGATAGAAGGTCGTCTATGAGAAAAATGTGACCTCAAATTGGGCAGTGGGCTTGTGACGAGTAGTTAGCGAGGTAGGTACCTACTTGTACCAGATTCAGGCTTCGGTTTGAGGCCGCGAAGCATTGTGTAATAGATGTTACCTGCTAGGTGTGTCATAATGGCTCCGCTCGTATTTGTCGTTTGGAGTTGTAGAGTTTATTCAGTTCGGTCCATCGAAATATGCAAATCTTTACGCAAGACTATTGTGAGTGTATAAACTATGCTCAGCGGAACATATGGGAATTTATTACGACATTTTTATAGATTTCACAATTTTATAGACATGTGCCAACTGTTGGTGTTCTTACATTTCGTTAATCACAATAGAGAATTATAATTATTGTATTTTTATATTGAGTTTTATAATTATAGATTTTATAGTAAGTTTTTCGGAGCGAATTTCCGTCCTTTTTATGTAAAGAGCCATATTTTAAATATTAAATATATTAATATATAAATAAATGTGTGTTTGTAATAGTGTGCGTCCAATTGCCAAAGAAAGTATAGGTACAAACTTTCAACAAAAAAAGAGTAAATTAAATATTCTTTGCATGTAAAAAAACATTTATTATCATTATTAGAATAAGTCCGTAACCACAACCATTTAAAACCATTATTTCTGTAATAATTATTATTCTAATAATTGTAAGTTATTTTTATACAATATCTAATAATAACGTCATATAAGTCGAAACTAGTCTTAAGTCGTTTCGTTTGTAATAAAAATTAAATGTTTAATTATTTTAAAACGATATTTTTCACTTATTTTCTCATTCAGAAAAAAAAATTACTATAATAACTGGTTTGCAATAAAAAAAAACTCTCTATAACATTTATATGGAGTATTCGAATTTATACTCATTGCATAGAGTATTGTATCCACCTGTGGGAGAGCTCAGCTAAATACCAACTTAACGCACTTGACTCGATTGAATGCCGACCCAAAAGGCTAATAGGTAATGAAGAGCTGGTGAAGACTGGGTTTTATAGCTGGGATCACCGCCGTAAGGTTGCCTGCTTGTCGGTCTTTTACAGGAGAGTGTGCTCAAAAACTCCATTAGCTCATCCCCCTTCCACCTTCTATCATGAGAGCTCCAGACGCACCGCAGGACATCATCCCTACTTGCTTTTTTTCGCACACAGGGCTACAAATCATCTTATATAATGCGCACAGCCAAGCAGTGGAACACTCTTCCTGCGTCTGTATTTTCGAGTACGTATAACCTGAATCTATGTAAAAGTAGGGTGAACAGGCATCTTCTGGGTTTGCTCGCTCCACCGTAGACCTCATCTTTGCCCCAGAGGCAAGATTGAGGTCATGAGCAAGCCGATTTTTAATAAAAAAATAATATTTATAATATTTTGCAAATCATTTTTAATTAAAGCTTAATTAACATGATTCGTAAAAATTAATGTACGAATCTGCATATAATTAGAAACTAATCTAATTTCCTTTAAAATACCTAATTGACAAAATTAAAACCTTAGAATCTTGAACTTAACAAAATGAATCACTTCCCGTCATTTAGCAAATTAACGAGAATTTCCTCTTCTCATTACATAATTTAGAAAGTTATTGACACACACACTTAACCAAAAACGCACACAAACCGTTACTACTTACAGTATAATATATCCGTCGTCCAACATAGTAGTACAGTCAGCTTCGAAAATTTGAATGTAGGTTATATATGTATACAAACATTTAAATTTAAATTATTAAATTATCTAAGAAATACCAATTCAAGCCAAGTAATTATACACGAATTTATAAAAGAAATACACAGACAGTACATACAATTCATAATGGAAATAATAAAATTTAGAATAATTGCGGTTATTGACCATACCTAAAACTATAATTTCTCATACATTAGCAGCTTAAACGTGTCAGTAAGCATATAAAACAGTGTAAACAAAATTTTCTATGTCCGAAATACTTCGGAAGTGAAAACTTATTTGTATTATCACAAGATTATGTCATCGTCTGTACGAGCCCTTTGCTTACACAAACTAGTTTCAACGCGCGTATTCTTCATAATATAATTATGTCATGATAAGTCATCTGTTACAACATTAAAAGCGTCTCTTGAATAAAGGCTGCTGTAAGTTATTGGATGACGCCTTTATCCAGCAGTCATCACTCAGTCATTATTCGTACATGTTATTTTCTTCCATCCATTCCCCACCCCTCAGTCACCTATTAATTATATCAATCTTCCCTTCTTCTCTCTCGTCTCTTATCCCTTAAGAGTCCGACGGACCGATTTTTTCTTACAAACGTAATTCGAAATAAATCGTAATCCAAACAATATTCTATCAAATTATGTTATCATTCAGATTCAGATACTGTTAATCTAGGTTCCTACGATCCTATTTCGTCCAAAATACTTCACTGGAAATAATTGTAAGCGAATACAATTTTTGATAACTTTACCAAGTTTGGAACGATTTTCCGGTCTTTTAATTTCAGTGAAGTAGTAGCAGACGAAATAGGATCGTAGGAATTTAGATTAACAGTATCTAAATCCTAATAATAACATAATTTGATAGAATATTGTCTGGATTACGATTTATTTCGTTATAACGTTTTTGTGGGCAATTCACGCTCCGCCGGACCCTTAACCCCCCATACTCATACGCGTTGCTTCGCATTGCTTGCTTCCGTTTCATCCCTCCTCATCACGATAACATACCAATATAAACTTTTTTATATAAATTACATGCTTCTACATTAAAATGAAACTGCTTTTTACGGATTTTATCGCGTTATATTAATATTATTTGATTCCCGACGTTTCGGATCCTGCACAGTATCCATGGTCACGGGTAGACTGAGGTGTTGGACGTGTGCAAGTAGTTGTATTTCAATGTCTAATATTCGCGTAAGTGTCAGAAACCATATCTACATGCTTCTACATTGAGATATGCTGTGCATTATTACTACCTACTACTAAATTATTACTAGCATAGCATTGCTGTGTCTAGCACGCGGTCGTATTTCCGATTTTTCAATACTTTATAGAGGACTATGAGATGTCTCTGACTCTGCTTTAATAATCTGCCGCTAAGCAATACTGCGCTAACATTATTGTGTTCCTATTTGAAGGGTAATGTAGCCAGTGACATTACTGGGCAAATGAGGGTTAACTATTGAAATCTCAAGATGACAACGCGCTAGTGATTCCACTGGTGTTGCTGGTGTCTATATGCTGCCATCAGGTGGCATGAGAGTTTGTTTGTCATAGAAACATAATAAAATTGTAACAAGTCGATGTCTTTGCATTCTAGATATTAAAGAAAACTTACTAATATCGTCTTTATTAGAGCAACAGAAGCCAAAACAACAATTTTTAGAATTTTTGTCTGTCTGTCAGTTTGTACGCGTATCACGCAAAAACTACTGCATGGAATTGGATGCAATTTTCACCGATGTATTGCTAGAGATCTAACTTAAAATCTGGTGCCTGTTTCATCTTGATATTTTGCCTAGAAATTGACTTAAAGTATGTTGATATTTTTGGGACGTGAGTGAAACCGCGAGCAACAGCTTATCTTAGTCTAAAGATGTGCAGGATTCCACAGTATGTTTTCTTTAGAAAAGACAATTAGATCCGCACATGACAATAGTCACTACAAAACAATGTTGGTGTATGTTATGTCATACATAACAGCTGACTCATTCACTTTCCCGCGCATGCGTGAAATATTTATAGTGTAGTAAATTTATGTAATTCTATATTTTGATACACGTGAGTGAAGCCACGTGTTTATACTGAACTAGTGATGTCATCTGGATTTACTTGTACATATGTGTGCGTACCTTTGTACGTAGTAGTTCTAAGTTTTATATTATTATTTTGTTTTATTAGTGTGCTTAGATAAATAAATAAAAAATAAATAAACCGACGTTTCACGTCCCTCATTAGGCCATTATTACGGACTTAGATTCTCAGGTCGAGCAAAGTGTTATTGCGTTTTTTTTATGGGATAGGAGGGCAAACGTGCAGACGGATCGCCTGATGGTAAGCGATTACCGCCGCCCATGGACACCCGCAACACCAAAGGAGTCACGAGTGCGTTGCCGACCTTTTAAAAGGGGATTGGGCTTCCGGTAACCTCACTCATTCGGCGAAACACAACGTAAGCGTTGCTTAACGCCGGTTTTCTGTGAGGCCGTGGTATCACTCCGGTCGAGCCGGCCCATTAGGGCCGAAGCATGGCTCTCCCACGTATAAAAGCGCTTTTCAAGTAGCAGCTCGGAGTTTGGGATTTGTGCCCGGTTAATGGTAATAGCTCTCTGTTGCATGGGACAGCATACAGGCGAACTGTGGGTGTACATTAGTACACCTCTTTTTCCTCTTTTTCATCCTCTCTTTTTACGTAGGAGAGCCATGCTTCGGCACGCATGGGCCGGCTCGACCGGAGTGATACCTCGGCCTCACAGAAAACCGGCGTCAACGCACTTGTGACTCCTTTGTGTCGTGTGTCCATGGGCGGCGGTAATCGCTTACCATCAGGCGATCCGCCTGCTCGTTTGCCCCCCTATCCCATTAAAAAGAAGTACATAATTTTATCTTCACTTAATTACATCTTAGGTAATTAAAGTCAATATTTATGTACCAACACAAAGCAAATCATTGTCAATGTCGGCTATGGCATAACAAAACTAGATTAGTTTTTTATCTAGATCGACCCACTTTGCACAGCTCAATGAATTCAGTTGAACAACGAGCGATGACGCGCCAAAACCACACTGTGGCGAGAATACTTATGTTATTAGGCATGTGTACCTATTGTGTAGTAATTAATGACATTATATAGTTAATAGTATTATATCATTGGTAGTAATAATTACTATAAAACTGAGTAGTAAAGATACTTACTACTAAGAAAAACTATTTTTCGAGTTTTCATTAGACCAACAGAAACCAAATCCATCTCATACTGAGAGGCCTCCCCTAACTCAGTCCAGGATTTTGTATACTGGGTTTTTTCATACCACGTCGGAAAAAAGCGATCAAGATCACCTCACCAACGTCTCTTAGGCCGACCTCGTCCACGAGTAACATTGTGAGGTACCCACTCTGTAGCTAGTCTTGTCCACCTGTCTGGATGCATACGGCTGAAGTGGCCAGCCCATCTCCACTTCAAACTCGCAGTTTGAACGCCCACATCCACTATGCGCGTTTTGGAACGAAGGGTTGTATTTCGGACGTGTTCTGTCCTTTTTACACCTAAAATACTGCGTTCCATTGCTCGCTGGCAAACCTTAAGTTTGGTCTTCTGCTATTCAGTCAGTTAGTATAGTAGGTACATAGGAAAAATCTCATACCATCACATATCATACATCACAGATTCCTTGAGTCAACAGCTTACGGTCATTAAAAATAAATCTATTACTAATACTGTGCTTATAACAGTGCCCAGAATAGGCACACTAATGGTTTAAATTATTTTAATACCTAATTCCAATGACTAAATTACGTATCATGTAATTCAAATTCTCATTATTACTAATATTGCATTGTAACTGACTCATTTAACCTAATAAAGACTGATCATTAATAATTAGTAATTTAATCGAACGAAATATAATGTAATAGTCTTTGACTGCCTCATTAGTCTCGTGGTCCCAAGCGCGACTGTTACGCTAGAGGTCCTGGGTTCGATCCCCAGGTCAAGCAAAGTGTTATTGAGTTTTCTATGAAATTCTCAGTAGCAGCTCGGAGTCTAGAATTGTGCCCGGTTAATGGCTTAAGGCTCGCCCTCTATAAGATGAGACCTAAACATACCAGGCGAACTGTGGGTGTACATTAAGTAGGCCTCTGCCTAACCCTTTGGGGAATACAGGCGTGATGGTATGTTATGTTATTAATAATTGGTTATTAAATCAAACGCAATATAATGTAATAGTCTTTGTTTATTAAAATATTATTACGTTTAGTTACCTGCGCATAATTGCACGTAGGTATATTGATTAAAAGCGTTTCAAAGTCACGTAATTATTCTAAGTAGATATTTGCATAGCAAAATGTTTAGTAAGCAAGTGAATTATTATTAAAAAACACGTTTGTTTGTTTTTATAGATCATCTTCACATCATTAGATCCTTATACGAGAGTTTAAAATCTTACCGTATACCATTACCGTCTGGAGTTAGCTGTTGCGAACAGCCGCACAGGTCAAGTCATTTAATTGTTCTTATGCAAAAATATCGAAACCATTACGACCGCCACTATCTTTAGTTTTAGGGTTCCGTACCTCAAAAGGAAAAAACGGAACCCTTATAGGATCACTTTGTTGTCTGTCCTTCAATCTTTCTGTGAAGACCCTATATTTCGGGAACGCGTGGCGGTATCAATTTGAAATTAAAACCATATACTCGGGTCTACAGTCCCTTGAAGCTGTGAAAAAATCGAACTTCTAAGTTAACGTAGAAAAAAGATACGGCCGTTTATACCGCAAAAAAAGTGTATTTTGACACTCTCGAGGGAATCAAAATTCATAGGGTATTTTCCGTTGACCTAGAACTATGAAATTTGGCAACTAAGACTGTCTTATACGAGTATAGGGGAAAATCTGAAAACTATACATTTGTAATTAATTCTAACACAGTACCTACAAATTTGTAAGGATCACTCGGTGGGTGAGTGCGACTCGCACTTGTCCGTTTTTTTAACTAGAGAAGGCATCGGTATTTCCTGACGACCTCTGAGAAGAAACACCGAAACAAACTCAGAATAATGGTCTCTTTTAAAGTCCAGACATAGTACTTAGCATCAATATATATGAGTTACAATGTAAGATAATGTTTGAAATGGTCTTTTGAAAAAAGAGCCGCTTTGAGTAGCCCCATCTGACGGCATGCATGCATCAGTCATTGGGTAGCTCGACCATAATCTAGGGAGCTAAACAACCCGTAGCACGACGATAGACATTTACGTAGGCCAGATAAAAGTCTCAAAGCCGCCAGACCGCTTTAATCTATGTACCTATTTTTAATTATCTAGCTTACATAATACTCACATTTACATTTTCTATTTAAATTTATTAACATAACAAACAAATGTAGAAGCGGCGGTAGCCTAATGGCTAGGCGTCGGACTTGCGATCATGTGGTTGCCAGTTTGAAACCCACCCATTACACTACCGACGTGAACCCACTCGTAACCCAAGCATTTAGCTTAGCACGAGGGGTTAACAAGAATACTAGTAATGTACCACCCACATTGCTAGTAAGTTTAAAAAAAAAAACACTCCTGTATTCCCCGAAAGGTTAGGCAGAGGCGTATTTATCTGTACCCACAGTTCGCCGTATGTTTAGGTCCCATATGGTCGCCGTATGGTTAGGGCACAAATCCCAAACTCCGAACTGCTACTGAGAATTTTATAGAAAAACCCAATAACACTTTGCTCGACCTGGGAATCGAACCCAGGACCTTTAGCGGAGCGGTCGCGGAATCACTACGCTAACGAGGCAGGTAAATTAATTAAAATGTAGGTATTTTATTTGTTTCGTTTGGAAATTGAATCCACTACCGGTGGTTCTAAAGCTTATACTTCAGTCACTACACCACACGTACCGTCTAATTCTCTAGTAGTTTATAGTAACAGGTGATGTGAGTACCTACATAACATTTCGTAAGCTTAAAAGTGAAAGGGCCCGAAGGTACCACAAACTTAAAAGCTTTTTTAACCTTGGACAACACAACAATAAGAACTGGTTTGCTTTTAGTTCCATAGACAACATTTATGGAAGATATTTTGATAGTTTGTGATGCTATAGCTGTGATAGTTTAATTGTACAATAAATATTCAATTTTATTACAACTGCCTTATTGATGCGTGAGGGGTTCGTTTCCAAGGTTGGGCAAACTGGGTTTTGCTGTCTCCAAATTCTGGACTACTGCCATTGATACCGCACAAATGTAAATACATATTAAGAACTAAAATAATCACAAAGTCAACAAAAGAAGTATAACAATAATAAACAAAAATAAACTAAAAAGAACACAAATAATTTATTTTTTAACACCTGTTAACATTGTACATACATACCATCACGCCTGTATTCCCCGAAGGGTTAGGCAGAGGCGTACTTAATGTACACCCACAGTTCGCCGGTATGTTTAGGTCCCATGTTATAGGGGGCGAGCCTATAGCCATTCACCAGGCACAAATCCAGACTCCGAGCTGCTACTGAGTATTTCATAGAAAAACTCAATAACACTTTGCTCGACCTGGGGATCGAACCCAGGACCTCTAGTGCAGCAGTCGCGCTTGAGACCACTAGACCAATGAGGCAGTCAACATTGTGGAGTGCAATAAACGAATTGAGAATAGAGAATTGAGAATAAATGTCTACTTTAACACAATTAACAATTTCTCTGTATCTTCGTAGGGCATGCTTTGAAGGGTTTTCTGGAGAGTTTTTTTACAATTACTATAATTGAGGGTATAAATATTCTTTATAACATTAAGTCTATTGTAAAGAAGCGGCCTTAGAAACACGTAAAATTTATCTGTAAAAGCATGTTTAGTTCCTGCAGGTTGGGGGAAACTATATCTTTCCGTCTTTTTTTAGTAAACTCAGCTGTGAAGGGATTTGTGCTGTTTTAGTACTATGCTCATTATGAATAGCTGTCGGACAGTTAGTACTCTGCAGGATATTAAGAATTAAAACAGAATAATAAGAATAAATGGTAATAGATTCACTCTCTTTTACACTATGGTACCTATTACTGGCTGAGCAGCCAAACACCACAGCAGTGGTGTATGTTCACCAACTTAGGGCAAACCCATTAACTGTACACAAAACTAATCTTCATGCTACTATTGAAAAGCTGGTGCAAGAGGTCTTGACAGTCCCTCATAAAAGGAGTAAGACTTGGTAGTTGGCAGACTTCACACGCCGTCGAGAAGGTCTCAAGCATGCAGGTTTCCTCACGATATACGATGTACTTCCCAAGGGTTAGGCAGAGACGCCGCGCGCCGATTTGTTAAGGTCCCGTGTAATAAGGGGCGAGCCTATTGCCATTAACCGGAATTTCATAAAAAAAACCCAATAACACTGCTCGACCTGGGGATTGAACCCAGGACCTCTAGCGTAGCAGTCGCGCTTGGCACCACTAGACTAATGAAGCAGTCAATATATATTATTAATACATACATTATTATATACGTAGGTAAATTATCGAAAAGTTAGAGGTTTGAGGAAAGCGAAGGAGGCCTGGGATTCGAACTCGAGCCCTCTGAATTAGCGTCCATAGTCATATTAATAAGCTATCACTGCTCTTTTATTTTATTAATTAACGTAGAGTCTATCATTATGCTAATTACCGACATAATTAAGATTATCTTGGCCCTCCAGTATGGAGGTTATCTTAAGATTAAAGCACAAAAATGTTAACTGCTTACTTGAACCCGGTTATCAGCAGAATGTGCCCTGAACTTAACTGACCTTCCTCTATAGTGGAATTACTTGATAAAATATCTACTATTACATTGTATATTAAATATACTAGTATTTGTTAGTAACAACGGTGGGATATGCCAAAAAGGTTTTAAGTAAGAATGCCAGAAAAGGGAGACTCCCTTATTAGTTTAACGTGGGAGAGCCATGCTTCGGCACGAATGGGCCGGCTCGACCGGAGTGATACCACGGCCTCACAAAAAACCTGCGTTAAACAACGCTTACGTTGTGTTTCGCCGACTGAGTGAGGTTACCGGAGGCCCAATCCCCTTTTAAAAGGCGGGCAACGCACTTGTTACTACTCTGGTGTTGCGATCCGTCTGCTCATTTGTCCCCCTTTCCCATAAACAAGTCTAGTGGTCCCAAGCGCGACTGCTACGCTAGAGGTCCTGGGTTCGATCCCCAGGTCGAGCAAAGTGTTATTGGGTTTTTCTATGAAATTCTCAGTATCATCTCGAAGTCTGGATTTGTGTCCGGTTAATGGCAATAGGCTCGCCCCCTATTACATGGGACCTATACATACCGGCGAACTGTGAGTGTATTACCTACTACGCCTCTACCTAACCCGGAGAATACAGGAGCGATGGGTTTATAGAGACTTAACAAAAAAAAACTATACGATTTCTTTTGTAAATATTAACCTCTAAACCTCTGTCTTTTTCACTAAGATTTTCATAGAAAACCTAGAATAGTTTGTTAGCGTACAAAAGCGACCCCAGGACCTTTCTAGTAGGAGATGCGCTAATGACCACTAGACTAATCAGTTAGTTCTAAAAAGATGATAGGTACTTAAAACCACAATGTCATAAACAGTCAAATACCCTTTAGAAGTCAATCCACCATAACAGTAAACAGTGCGTACTTGATCGATATTTTTTTTAAAGTAAACCATGAAAAACTAAACGTCACGTATCTACCGATGTTTTTTTTTGTTGCTGACAAAAAAGGCAAAGGACAGGTCGCGATACGGCCTAGTTCCTCCATGGAGTTCAATGAGAAAAAGGGAGTAATAGAAGTGATTTATTATTTTAATTTGAATCCTGTAGTTGCTTCATTGTCTATTGAATGTTAACGCAACTGGTACGCTAGAGGTTCTAGCTTAGATTCCCATGTTGAGAAAAATGTTATGGGGTTGTTCTATAGAATTCTCAATAGAATCTAAGAGTTTGAATTTGTACCCGGGAATGGCGATTGGCTCACTACTACTTGGGACCTAAAACATATCGATGAACTGTGGGTGTAAAATTAGTACGCTTCTGCTTAACCCTTCGAGGAATACAGGCCTTTTAGTATATTATCTTTACTTTGATTATTGAATTTCGAAACGATCAGATTTATTAAAGTTGCTCACATCTCTATCAACTAGAAATGATGTATGATTTTTAGCCGTTTGAAGATTTATATCAAAGGGCTAAAAACGGTTTGAATCATAGCTAAGAACACTCGATCACTTTAAATCAACAAAAAAACAAAATCGATTCATCCATTTGGGAGCTTCATTGCCATAGACAGATACTCAAATTAAACCGTACGACTCTTCTCTGTTTGCGTCGAGAAAATGACTCGTTATGAGCTATGTAAATTAAGTATGTAAAGTCATAAAATCTTATCCATATGCAAAATATCAATAAAGCTAATGCCAATAGTTGAAAACACTGCGCCTGCGACGCTGACGAGGTCACGAAGCGACACAGTTTCTTACAATGGCTGCCGTAACATTACGCGCAGTGTGCGCGTAATTATGCATTGTTAGCGCACGCGCAGGAAACATCCGAGAATGCGGTTGAAAAGTACGATAATAAAATTAAATAATTACTTTTTTATTATTATTTAATTTCGATAACTGTCACATTAATGTCAGTGTCACTTGCGCGTGACACTGACATTAATGTGACAATTCCAAGATGTCAAAAAAATATTTTAAAAAAATGTCATGGCACAGGTACGTTTAATGTAACTATCTTAATTACCTATGTTTAACTGTATGAACTGTGCTCGGCATCCGTGACAACACACTACTATGGGCCTTTCTGAAAATCAGCGCTGCAGCAACTATGCGGCTGTAGCATCAGCTGAGATTGACACCGTATATTGGCCTCACACCGATAGGGTGTTCTCTTTTCTGTTTTCTAAGTAATTTCTTTGTGTTATATGTTGTGAGAGGTACAAAATAAAAAATATTTATTTCTTTCTTTCTGTAAAATTGCCGTATAGGACAAACAAACCCTCTCACGCTAAACGCATATTCCGTCTCCGTTCCGTCGTGGGTAAAAATAGGAGACTGACAATAAAACTTGTTGTTTCCCGCCGTTTCACTGGCATCCGAGCGCACTCTTCCAGTATAATCTATCTCTGCCAAAATCCATCAAAATTGATTCAGTGGTTTAGACAGTCAGGGTCACGTTCATTTATAATATTAGTTTAGTTAGGTACTATATGACTTATGTTATGAATGAATTTTGATGATGCATTCATTAATATTTTCTTGATGATTGTTGCAATTAGTTTATCAAATTCATAAACTAGTTATGAACTTGTTTTATCTACTTTTATTGTGGAATTGCTACATTTGTTGTTAAATTGAAGAATCATTATTAATCGCAATGGCATTGGATTTTTTTTTTACAAACATATAGGGCCCGTTACACTATCAGGCATGCTTGACAATCACGTGAAGTTTACCAACGTGAACCCACTCGTAACACAAGCATTTAGCGTAGCACGAGGGGTTAACAAGAATACTAGTAATGTGCGACCCACATTGCTAGTAAGCTTTAAAAAAAGAAAAGAAATATAAACTATTCAACTATACGGTCGAACCTCTTAAGATACAGCTCCTAGTTTAAGGGATAGAATTCTATATATTTGTGCTTAGAACCTAATTAATTTGTGTACAATGTTAACAGTGCAATATGTTCTTGTTTTTATGAAATAAAATATAACATAACATACCATCACGCCTGTATTCCCCGAAGGGTTAGGCAGAGGCGTACTTAATGTACACCCACAGTTCGCCTGGTATGTTTAGGTCCCATGTTATAGGGGGCGAGCCTATAGCCAGTCACCGAGCACAAATCCAGACTCAAAGCTGCTACTGAGAATTTCATAGAAATACCCAATAACACTTTGCTGGACTTTGCGCGACTGCTAGGTGCTGGTATCGAACCCAGGACCTAGCAGTCGCACTTGGGACCAGTAGACTATGAAGAAATAAAATATTTATTTATTTATTAAAAGTAAACCTCTCCTTATTTTCCTTTTGTTTGCAATGTCATTTTTTTATGTGATAGGAGGGCAAACGAGCAAACGGATCGCCTGATGGTAAGCGATTACCGCCGCCCATGGACACCCGCAACACCAGAGGAGTAACAAGTGCGTTGCCGACCTTTTAAAAGGGGATTGGGCCTCCGGTAACCTCACTCGGCGAAACACAACTTAAGCGTTGTTTCACGCCGGTTTTCTGTGAGGCCGTGGTATCACTCCGGTCGAGCCGGCCCATTCGTGCCGAAGCATGGCTCTCCTACGTAAAAAATTTCGAAGTCTTACTAACTTAGAAGAATAACTACGTGGTAACAAACAGCTAAACTGATACGGTCCACATATGACATCATGTTGAGTTGTTATGTCCGTCGGTCTGGCTGGTGATTACGCTATTACCCTTGCTAGATCGTTTGCGTTAGTATTTCACGTAGGAAGTAAATATTGAACAGGCAATGTTACAGGATATGATCTATATTTAGATGCATTTTATTGTCTTTGAGGGAATCGCTGCATGCCAACCGTGGAGTGTTCTATTTAAAAGTCTGGAGGACCAAATTTTCCATACAATCGTAATACCAAAATAAATCGTAATTCTAACACAATTTAATTAAATTGTGTTCTAATTCGGATTCAGATAATGTCAATCTAGGTTCCTACACTACCATTTCATCGAAAATACTTCACTAGAAATAAATGTAAGTGAATGTAATTTTCGATAACTTTGCGAACTTTGCAGTGAATAATTAATTAACATCACTACACCCGTTTTTCCCGAAAGATTAGGCAGAGATATAATAAAATACACCAACAGTTCGCTAGTATGTTTAGATCCCATTTAATATGGGTCGGGGCTGACAAACTCCGAGCTGCTACTGAGAATTTTACAAAAAAAACCCAATAGTATGTTGCCCGACCTGGGAATAGATCCCAGAACCTCTAGCGTAGCAGTTTCTTTTGGAACCACTAGACTAATGAGTCAGTTTTATGTATTTTTTTATAACGTCATATTAAATTAAAAGAATGACAGAATTATTGTGTTGCCGGGGAGATTGTTGTACCGTTCTTCTTCCCAGCATGAGCATTGGAAGATGGTACGAGTATACGGCGGGCGTTTTGAGGCCTAAAGCCGTTAAAATCTATCTTGAATAAAGCACCTTAACCTGACCCTTTGGGGAATACAGGCATGGTGGTGTTATGGTATGTTGAATAAATTGTTTTGACTTTGAATTTGATTAAGTGAATCACTTTACCACTGCACCAATGAGGCCGATCCTATCAATGGTGCTATAGAAAGTCGCGTTCCAATAACAGAACAAATAACTTAAGAAATAGTGAACGTCTGGTGTATGCTGGCATTTAATTAAGTTTTTGTAATAATTTTGTAATAAACTATGTTGATATTATATAGATACAGAGGCACATGACTAACTAATAATGCTCGAGGTTCTGGGTACGATTCCCAGGTCGAGTGCGTTTGGGACCACAGGAATCTTGAGGCAGTGTTGAATATAGTGTAGTGTCAACTTATCAAAGTAACTATGTGCCCTTCTATATGTAACATCCACAGGAAATTAACAGAGGAAAAATTAAGTTCTTTTTGGTTCACCCAAAATTCAACTTTATTTTTACAGTTTTTATGTTTAAAATTGTATAATCTGGTGCCTGGAATCGTGTTGTAGATACATTCCATTGCATTAAGGATAATCTTTGCACTTATAAAAGATATTAAAATAGACACAAACTATGTGCAAAACAATCTTGTACAGCGTGTAATTTTAGACCTTATTGTTTACAAAATAAAGTTGAATCACAAATGTCTTAATGATCGAATACGTGAGAAAAATACACTTGAATAATACACATTCAATTTTAAACCGTGTCGTAACCAATTTAAGTTTCAATATCAATTGTCAGCTAAACTTGTTTATAACCGCACTCCACAGATCAGTTGCAAAATCGATTTACGATATAACGTAAAACTGACTCAGAATGCACAAGTTACTCAATGGGTCACCCATCCGAATTCCGACCTTGGCGAAAGTAGCTTTACTGCATCAGAAATCAGAATTGAGACAGGTTCGGCGTTGGTGCAATACTTAGTGCTAAATTATAAATATTTTGTACCTACTTATAGTGTTGCCAGCTATAGTGTTATAAACAGTATTGTACTGTTTTTCATTACATTGTACTTTTCACTGTTGTACAAAAATAAAGTATACAAAATACTGTTTTCAGCATCAAAATGCCTAACGCTAAGCACACACTAAGTCAGTGCAGCGTAGTCACAATAATAGCGTATAAAAAACACCTTCCTTTTTTCCTTCTCAGACCTATACCTATATACTTTATTTCAAGTCAAATATAAATATATTTCCTGTAAAAAAAGTTGGCAACCCTACCTACTAATGGTAATTAAGTAAATTTTTAATTATATTTTTTTACTGACTCTTGACTACTTGACTGCCTCTAGTCTAGTGGTCCCGAGCGCGAATGCTACACTAGAGGTCCTGAGTGCGACCCCAGGTCGAGCAGTGTTATTGGGTTTTTCCATGAAATTTTCAGTAGCAGCTCGGAGTCTGGATTTGTGCCCGCCTGGTTAAAGGCTTGTGTGAAAGAATTGTGTGTGTACATTAAGTACGCCTCTGCCTAACCCTTCGGGGAATACAGGCATGATGATGATTTTTTTTATGAAATTATAAAACAAAGGTATTACTTAATTCTAAACTCACCAAACTTTTACGTTTGATGGCTTTTACGTTTAATTTAACTTGCTTTGTTTGCAGGTGGGTGACCATTCATAACATATCGACACCCCTCCGTGCCTCGGAGAGCACGTAATCCCGTCGGTCCCTTTTGTCATGCGAACACAATATGTGATAGTCAAAAACCTGTCAGCCAGTCTATCCTTATGATATCAGTATTGCCCAGAAATTGGTTTTCGGAGGTCTGACAGCAATCGTTTCGTGTAGAAACAGCAGCCGATAGACGCCAGCAACACGCATTGTGATTTTGACACTTCATTTGTTCACTTAATGTCACTGGCTACATTAGAAACCGGAGTACATTATTGCTTACCGGCAGAATATTTGGTAATGCGGAGATACGACCACAGAATAACTTGATGAGGCAGACGAACAGCGTCTTAACACTTCAGAATTAATTGCGTTATGATGAATATTATTTTGTTATATTACTCATGGTAACTTTATCAGGGTCGCAATACCATTCACTATGATTCATCTCGATTAAATCGTCCAATTTTACAATTTAACTATTGGTTTTAATTGAACTATTACTTTAGCTGAACCGAGGGCAATTTTTGCAGTTTTTCCAAAGTTCACTAGGTTACAACAACCTAACCATGATAGTAAAAGGTGATGAAATGAACCATGATCACAGAAAAATTCGGTCGGTAGTTCGGGCTTTTACAATAACGTATAAAACTGGAAAAATTGCCAGTATTTTCTTCGGAAATATGTCCTATATAAAAACTGTTCTTTATAAAAAGTTCCGAATTGAACAGATAAACTATTATTAACAATCCAAACATACATACAGACAGACAAATTGTTTTGGCTTCTATACCTCTTATAAAGACCCCTCATAATATTTTTCCTAATATCTGCCATGTGCAGACATCGGCTAGTAACAATTTAACTACCTTAGTTTAAAGATGGTACCTAGTCAACATTACATATTTTAGCGTGTGAATTTTTACACAATCATACATAAATAATGTAAGTACTTACTTTAATAATATGCATACAAACACAGAATTTAATATTTTTATGTATTCTTACATCAATAGCAAAAACTGCTGGTTTTTGTCCAACTATTGTCTTCATATCAATACTGCGAACCACCGCAAGAAGTGATTATTATGCCATTACCTATTCTCTCCGGGCATTGTGCTAATTAGCCGGACATTCTCCTAAGTGCCCGCTCATTAGCTAGTCAAGGTTGAACATTCATTTTTTTAATGTTTCAGACCTTTGAAAGGTCACTGTTAATGGTGTTTGGGCGCAGAATACTAATTTTCCAAAAGAATCTATACTTATAATAAATCTGTAGAGAGGTCAATTCTGTACATGAAATATATTTCCAAAATAACTATCAGCGGGTGATTAGTGATCGATACTGACGCCAAAAATGCAATCAGTAAAATTTTTGTCTGTCTGTCTGTCTGTCTGTCTGTATGTTCGTTATAGAAACAAAAACCACTCGACGGATTTCAACGAAACTTGGTACAATTGTTCTTCATACCCCTGGGCAGGTTATAGTATACTTTTCATCACGCTACGATCAATAGGAGCAGAGCAGTGAAGGGAAATGTTGGGAAAATGAGTGATTCATGAGAAAGGTTTCAAGCTATAAAACATCACGCTACAACCCTTAGGAACGGGGCAACGCAGGTGAAGCCGCGGGCGAAGTACTAGGGAACAAAGTAACTATTCCACGCGGACGAAGTCGCTGGCAAAAGCTAGTTATTGAATATATTTTTAAGAGTAAAATGATCCTAGGACTATTAGATTGATGAACACGTCTTGTGGCTGAAAGCGCGTTGCTACGCTAGAGATACTGGGTAACCTCGAGCAAAGTGTTATTGAATTTTTCTATGAAATTCTAAGTACGCTCGGAGTTTAGAATTGTCAATTTGTTGTGCACAAAAGCAAAATATGTTTTTTATAAACCTTACTAATGTGGGTCGCACATTACTAGTAATCTTGTTAACCCCTCGTGCTAAGCTAAATACTTGCGAGTGGCTCTACATCGGTAGTGCAATGGGTGGGTTTCGAACCAGCAACCACATGATCGCAAGTCCGATGCTCTAGCCAATAGGCAACCGCCGCAGAAATGATTACGCAAAAGCACCGGAAAACGCAGTGTCGGACGTCCTCCAACGAGATGGACGGACGACCTGGTGAAGGGAGCCGTTGGATGCAGGCGGCTTGAGACCTACTACTACTTGTGGAAGTCTTTGGGGGAGGCCTTTATTCAGCATTGGACATCTTTTGGCTGATAAGTTGATAAAGCGTGGAATATTCCATTAATAATGAGTACGATCGTTATTTATCTTGATCTGTGTAACGATAAAATATCTTTATTAATGAAGACATTATAATCGTCTAACTCAGGGTTCGGCAAACTTTTTAGACAAAGAGCCAGATGACGGAATAATATCGATTTTTCGGAAGCTCAGAGCCGCAGTTTTCTGTTTCAGGTATTTCACTGTATACCCAAACTTGACATTTAAATTCGAATGGTAAGGCGTGTGACTTCCAAATGGGATTTGAATCCTGGCTTTTAGTTCTTTAAAGAGCCACATGCAGTTCGCGAATCGCGATTTGCGGACCCCTGCTCTCACCAGATGTACCTACTATTTTTCAGTAGATATTTTACGTGAAACGACGGCTACAGAATGAATCAAATATTGGACGACGGAACACATCAAATCTCTAATTAACTGCCTTATTAGTCTAGTGGTCCTAAGCATGACTACTACGCTAGAAGTGTTGGCTCCGATTCCCAGGTCGAATATACTGTTATGGGGGTTTTCTATGAAATTCTCAGCAGCAGCTCGAAGTTTTGAATAATTGACAAGCGTTAGTATTTTTTGAAATTACATTTTTAATGAAGAAGTAACGGTTACTGAACCTCCCATTTTAATTTATCGCATGTTTATAAATTTTATCTATATTGAGTTTTGAAGGACTGACAGCAGACGGTTCGTGTAAAATCGCGATATTCAGCCACGAGTTTCGTCCAAAAACAAAACAAAATACTATTCGCCGCCATGTTTTCCCGATATGAAGCTAACAATCAAAGTAATTTTCTTTAACGATAAAACTGTACCTACCTATATAAAACAAGTTGCAAGGACATCACGTGCAGGTACTTATGTAGGTATGTGCAGGTACACAGTTGATCCGTGATCTTCGTAACCTAGGATTACGTCATCGGTTATGTGGAAGTGTGTGTGTGCATATCGTGTATATATGTATGTGTGTGTTCTCGTATCCTATTAGTTTTGCTGTATACATATGAAATTAATACACAATATCAATAAAATCATCATCATCAATCATTGGTTTAATTATAGTAACTACCTGCGTAGTATATGTAGATATAGTATGTATCTTTTTGTATTTTTTTTGCATTTTCCATCCTAAGATCCTCCATTTTTCCATCTCAATGAGATGAATGAGGTTCTCACAAAATACCAGCACTGTGTTGAGGATTACCTTAGCACGGCATCATGCTGAGTATCTGTCACATCTACGACGTGCAACTTCATGTATTTCATTTATTTATTTTTCAATTTCTACCTGTTTTGCCTATCACATTTCAGCTGGTATTGTCTAATGTCTTTATCTACTAGAATGTAAATTTGTACGTCTTTTTTGTGACAATAAATCTGATTTCCTTCTTTCTTTGTAAGGTTAAAAAGTTATTTTAGTGATGGAAACAATCGACTAAGCCACCGCGAGTCCCACCCGCTAGATCCTTAGTGGTCTTAGTGTATCTAACCAGAAGACGCAGAATCGAATCCTGCCCTAAGTCGAATTTTTCCTTCATTAAAATGCAGTCATAGAAAATTCTCCACTGGCCATCTGAGGATCTAAGGACCAGTGAAATGTGATTGTAGATACATTAGGACACTTTTGTTCACATGGTGGTATTATTGTTTAAGTCGTGATTATAGTCCCAGTTTTCCTAAGGTCAGAACACTATTACAGTGTCTTCAAATGAGGATTAGGAACAGTTGAAGGGTAATTAATATAATTGGTATCTAATCTACTGAAAAAATGTTCAAAATATAATTCCAATGTAATCATAATATAAGTTTTCGGTGGTTTCATAAAAATATACTAAATTGTTCACGTTAGAAGTTTATAGGTAATTTAGAACCTTAGTGAAATTATACGGTTTGAATGGTTTTTAAGTAACTACCTGCCTTCTGATTACAAATCTTCAAAGAATTAAACTTATTACAATCGCACATTTAAGCGGTCTGGCGGCTTTGAGACTTTTATCTGGCCTACGCAAATGTTCCACGTTCTGGTATCGTCGTCGGGTTGTTTAGCTCCCTAGATTATGGTCGAGCTATCCAATGACTGATGCATGCGTGCCGGCTCTTTCTTCAAAAGGCCATTTCAGACATTGTCTTACATTGGAACTCACATATTTGCTACTAAGTACTATGTCTGGACTATAAAAGAGACCATGATTCTCTGAGTTTGTTTCTTAGAGGTCGTCAGTTAGGAATTGCCGGTGTCTTCTAGTTAAAAAAAACATTGACTTGTAAAACAGAAATGAATATCATTTATCATTAATCGCAAGCTTTGATTCATATTGAGTCACGAGTTTGAATGCAGGGCGCCCGACGAGCCCATACCGGTAGTTGCTCAAGCGAGTCATGTACCTACCATTAAGTTGACACACTCTATTGAAATACATTACTATTAGGTGTGGAAAGCCCGAGCTTGATTTGTCGGGTGTACAATAGTACACCACAAAAAAAAACTGGTTTGATACCTCTTTGTTTAATGCAGTTTTTGTAGTAGTAGAAATGTTATGCTGACTTTGTCTGGGGCGGTACCACCGCATTGTCAAATACATATATTCATACACTCACGCGTTTCTGCCACAGGGGTAGGCAGAAATTATAGGCCAAATATTCTGGCGCTAAGCATGTGCTATCATTATTAAGTTCCAGTGTGTAGGGTAATGTAGCCAGTGACATTACTGGGCAAATGAGACTTAACAACTGAGATTTCAAGATGACAACGCGTGAGTACCACGTATATTGACTATTTTTGAGGTTCGTCCTCAGGGGGGTTAAAATAGCTATATTTATGAATCATAATTATGATCCAACGAGATGGACGGACGACCTGGTGAAGGTTGCTGGGAGCCATTGGATGCATGCATCGCTAGAGGTCCTGGCTTCGATTCTTAGGTCAAGCAAAACGTTATTGGATTTTGCGATGAAATTCCCAGTAACAGCTCGAAGTTTTGATTTGTGCCCGGTTAATGGTAACAGGCTGGGCCCCCTACTAAACATACTGGCAAACTGTGGGTGCACATAAATACACCTCTGCTTTATCCTTCGGGGAATACAAGCGTGATGATGTTATATTGTACAACAGAATTACGATCCAAGCTTTACGAAAATTGCAATGTTCCCTTGAGCATTGAGTGCATTCGGATGCAATTTGCATGAATTGATGACGTATCATGTTTAGAATTTATATTAGTCATACCTAGGTAACTACAAATAATATGCACTAATATTTATATATTGCTATAGAAGTAAAGTAATCATACCTAATCTGCTATATTGATCGTTTGGTTGCAAGCACAGCTGATGATCGTCCTACTTCGATTCCCTTTTGGAGCAATATATTCGGAATTTAGATTTGTTTGGTTAATGGCAATAAGATCGCCCCCTATTACATGGGATCTACCGGCGAATTTGTTGTGTAAAGCAGTTCCTATTGTCATTTATTTATTTAGGATTTCTAACGAATGATATTTATACACACAAAGACATAAAGTTACAGGAGACCACAGTTTTTAACTAAACTAAGTAACACAGTAAAAATATTAATAAAAAAAAAACAAAATATAATATATAAGTGCAATTACTTGTTCCTGAGATATCATACAAAAAACTACTACAATTCTGAAAAAAAAAATCATAAAAATTCGTTAAATAGATACAACAATTTTCAAATTAAATAATTCAAAAGAAGAATTATCTATGAAGTTTTTTACCAGTTCTTCTCCATAAGATGCACTATTTGGAACACTTAGAAGTATCAATAACATTGCATAATTAAAATATTTTTAACTTTTGTCTTTTCGACAGCTCTATCTATCCCTTCGGGGATTACAGGCGTGATGGTATACAATGTTATGTTATAAAAATCGTTTATTACATCTACTAAAACGCAGTCATAAGTACTAATGGTGCGCTAACCGTTGCAATTAGTCAATTAGGGGACAATGGTGACGAGAGTCACGGGTAATTGAATCAGTGTAGTTAATATAAGGCATGAAATATATTGAGGAGCGGGAGCGGGGTATCCCATAAACACTTGTTAAGATTTAGGCGAGGGTCGCTCAATATGGGTCTCATAAGAAAGTTCAACCTCTCTTTTTTTATGGGATAGGAGGGCAAACGAGCAGACGTATCGCCTGATGGTAAGCAATTACCGCCCATGGACACCCGCAACACCAGAGGAGTCACGAGTGCGTTACCGACCTTTTAAAAGGGGATTGGGCCTCCGGTAACCTCACTCACTCGGCGAAACACAACGAAAGCGTTGTTTAACGTCGGTTTTCTGTTCTCTCTTCGAGCTATGGAGATTTTCCGATCTTCCGTAGAAGAAGTAAAGTTGTCAACATAGCTCAAAGGATTACCAAGCTTATATAAGTGACAGTGGGCGGGGCACATTGTTTGTAGAACTGATGGTCGCTGGGGAAACGTTCTCATGTGGAGATCACGTAACGGAAGACGCAGTGTGGGAAGACCTCCAACGAGATGGACGGACGACCTGGTGAAGGTCGCTGGGAGTCGTTGGATGCAGGCGGGGTATAACCGGTCCCTGTGGAAGTCTTTGGCGGAGGACTTCGCACTCAGCAGTGGACTGCTATTGGCTGATATGATAGATTTGATAAACTAATAGGTATTAAAAATAAACATACGCCTCAATCAAATCAAACAAATCACGCCTGGTATTCCCCGAAGGATTAAGCAGAGAGTACACCCATAGTTCGGCGGTATGTTTTAGGTCCCATGTAATAGGTCGCGAGCCGATTGCCATTAACTGGGCACAAATGTAGACTCCGAGCTGCTATTGAGTTTTACAAAAAAATAAAAAAATCAATAATAAATCGACCTGGTTATCGAATCCAGGACCTCTAGCGTAGCCGTCGCGCTTGGGACCACTAGACTAATGAGGCAGTCAAAAAGTCAGGTTTATTAATTTCTATGGAATTCTAGTATCGATCTAAAAATTGGAACCTATGTAAAAACATAGTGTAAACTGTGTATTAACACAATTCTGCCACACATTTTGGGGAATAAAAGTTTGATGGTATGCTATATCGCTACTGGACGCACTCAGGCCTCACCTTACCACTTTCGTTTTTATTCCTTATACGACGCCTTAGCGCGTACGCAATAAGGGCCACTTTCACTGCGCGGGTCAAGGTTCCATCCAGAGTAGGGAGCATTTGTATATTGCGACATCGTACAGTTGGCATTTTAACTCTTGTTTTTGAATGCGGGTCCGCTTGGTTAAAACCACATTTATTTTTATTGAAGATATGTTAGCTGTTACCTGCGAATTCACTCGCAAACTAAAGGATTTTTTGAGACAAAAGTTAGCCTATGTCTTTCCTCAGGATGTAATTTATCTTTTTGCCAAATTTTATCGAAAATGTAATAAACAGACAGGCAGAGTTCTTTTCACTTTCGACTTTCAAAGTCGTATGTAACAAACGCAAATTCAAGATCTCGAGTTCGACTCGGTCGGGCAAAATGAGTCCGGTTTTTCAGTTAGGAAATTCTCAGTTTTGATATTATATAGGTACCCTGATTTTCCTTACCATCAGAAAAGACTAAAGTAAATACAGTAGTTAAATAACCCTCCGTCTGGCGCAATCGGTTAAAAAATCACAGCATCACAATCTATTCCGCGATTCCATATGACATCTCGCGCGTTGCCTTGGCACCTCAAACCTCAAACCAGTTTAGCTGCTACTTACTAATATAGTACAATCGACAAAAGAGGTATACAGCCAGCTGATAAGTCCCGTTTTATGACAAACATTGTGTAATTATGTGACTAGTCTAGTGGTTTAATGTGCGACTGCTACACTAGAGATCCTGAATTCCATTCACAGGCGAACAAAATGTTACTGGGTTTTTCTATGAAATTCTCAGTAGGAGGCCGGAGTTAGTATTAGTGCCTGGTTAATGGCATTGGCTCAGGCCTTATGGCATGAGACCTGAAATATGCCAACGAACTGTGGGTGTTTATTAGTACTCTGCCTAACTAATACAGGAGTCATAGTCTAGGTAATATGTTAATATATGTAATAATGTATTACGCATTATTGTGTCAAAACGTAGAGTTATTTGCTGACTACATACCAAATACTATAACGGATAATTATTTATAACGCAATCGATAGCAAGACGCAGATGAAGTTCGCTGCATGTATACCTATCTCCTTCGTCGATTGTACTCCAGACCATAGTAGTAGTAAATGTATGTCGCAAGCGCAACGTAAACGTTCCATTCAATTACGTAACGTCGTATGCATTATGTAGTTATGTGTGTTTGTTGTTAGATGTTAAAGTAAACAACAGGTTCTGTCGCATTTGTTGTTAATATTTGAAGGTAATTGGCATATTATGGGAGTTTTTTTTAAACTGTTGTATGTTAGAGCGTGTTCTTCTGTGCACCTCTATGATATAGAAGAATTTAATATTATCACTTCAATACATAGTATAAAACAAAGTCGCTGTCGCTGTCTGTCCGTCCCTATGTATGCTTAAATCTTTAAAACTACGCAATGGATTTTGAAGTGGTTTTTTTTAATAGATAGAGTGATTCAAGAGGAAGGTTTTAAGCTATTTAACATTACGCTACGGCTCTTAGGAATGGGGCAACGCGGGTGAAACCGCGGGCGTGCCGCTAGTATGATATAAATCCTAGGAAGACCTTAGTTTATTTAGTAAAAAATTGTGGCACAAAAATGTGGAAATGTGTAGGTATGTCAATTTGGCATGTAAAAAACCTTTTTAAAATAGAATAAAAACTTTTTAGCAGAAGGCGGGTTACATAGCTCGTAGAATTGATGGCCGCTGGGGCAGAAAGGTTCTCAAATGGAGACCACGCATGGGACGACCTCCAACGAGATGGACGGACAACCGACGATGCACCTTAGATTAAGGGTCTGGCGAAGCTTGAATTGCCTACAGAAACGTAATACCAAAATAAATCGTAGTCCAGACAATATTCTATCAAATTAAGTTATTATTCGGATTTGAATACCATTAATCTAGGTTCATATCGTACTATTACTACATCTACTACTACTTCACTGAAAATAAAAGATTGGAACATAGTTCCAAACTTGGTAAAGTTATCAAAAATTGCATTGACTTACATTTATTTACAGTAAAGTATTTTGAACGAAATGGTAGAGTAGGAACCTAGATTAACGGTATCGGAATCCGAATAATAACAGAATTTGATGAAATTGTGTTTGAATTACGATTTACTTCGGTATTATATTTGTAAGGGAAATTCGGTCCGCCGGACTCATAAATAAAATGCGTCACATAACAGATGATCTAACTAATATAACATTGTTACAAAGCTTTACCTTGTCAAACATATTAAGTAGATCGTTGTGCAATGTGCTGTCTGTCTCACGGAGGACAATGCTGAATGCTAAGTGCAAATAGATGTAGCCTTAGAAGGCCTTATTTTTATGGCTTAGGTACCTAGTTACTTACACATATACACTCATGCCTTTCTCCCACAGGGGTAGGCAGAAACTATAGACCGCCACTTGCTACGATTCTTGCATACTTCTTTTGCTTCTTCCATATCACATACGCGCCTGTTTCGAGTGCTAAGCACCTGCCCTTTTTGAGGGATTTCGCCAACAAAATGGGCGTGTGTCCTTCTAGGGCGACCTGCCGGCCTGCCTTCTACCGATGTTGCCGCTGACATTCGCCTAAATCGCGTTCGTTAATCGTCTTTCATTCATTCTTTCAACACCTACGTACTTATTACACATAAATAAATTTATTGTTTCTTCTGGCATTTTTAATCCTAATATTGTTTTATGTGAGCGAAGCTGTTGGCAAAAGCTAGTACCTAAACTGGTACCTCTATTCCTGTAAGTGCCTCGTTCGTGGTCGTAAGCGACGCTGAGCAAAACTTTTTGGGTTCGATTCAAGAGGTCCGAGGTCAAGTTAAGTGTAACGGGAAATTCTCAGTAAACTCGCCCTTTATTACAGTAGGTACCTAGACCTGCAGTCGAAATAAATGTTTAAAGTTGTCCGCTGTGTGCTGGTTTGATTCCTACCTGAGACAAATCACTGTTATTAACAGATTTTTGTTGCGAGTCTGACTCTACTTTTTATCCGTTAAGATGATAGGGCATGATGCCTGAAGGGCGCCTTTTTTGTACTTATTTGAAACAAAGATAATAATTTTAGTATCTACCTCCCGTGACCGCTGAGAGGACATTTTCGTACAAATATTTTTCCAATCGACGCTAACATCTATCGACTGAAAACTACAGGACTCTTTCAAATCAAAACATAATTATTTAGCGATGGAAATGGTACCTTGGTAGACCAAGTTATTTTTTTTTCATAGACAGTTCCAATATTCTCTCTAACCTTACAAGGCATAGTAAAAACCAATTCTAGTACAAAAGAAGCCACCAGACAATATCAACGACCATGGTCAAAGACCTTACTTATAAGCATAAACAACGATAATGACCAGCTGCCTTACATGATGTATGTGTGTTTGTCACACGATTATATATTCAAGGACTGAGTAGTAGGAACAAAGCAGAATTGTACAAAATTACTGATAATTTTTGACAACACGTGGGAATTCTAAAGACGTTGAAATTAAGTTGTAGGTATGAGGAATTATTTAATCATATCATTATAAAAATTATAAATAGAATGGAAAAAAAAGTTTTATCTTTATTAATTAAAGGAGTAAGTATCTATGGAGTTTCTGGCCGGTTCTTCTCTTTAAGACTCAGTACCTATTTGAAAAAATGCGTAGATACATTTATTGTTTTTGACAAAATTTCAAAAGTTCATGTACCTAATATTATGTTTAATTGAAATGATCTAATGTGGGAGAGCCATGCTTCGGCACGAATGATACCACGGCCTCACAGAAAACCGGCGTTAAACAACGCTTACGTTGTGTTTCGCCGAGTGAGTGAGGTTACCGGAGGCCCAATCCCCTTTTAAAAGGTCGGCAACGCACTTGTGACTCCTCTGGTTTTGCGGGTGTCCATGAGCGGCGGTAATCGCTTAACATCAGGCGATCCGTCTGCTCGTTTGCCCTCGTATCCCATAAAAAAATACAACATTTGACTTTGACTTCTCATTAGGCCAGTGGTCCCAAGCGCGACTGCTACGCTAGAGGTCCTGGGTTCGATTCGCAGGTCGAGCAGTGTTATTGTGTTTTTCTATGAAATTCTCAGTTCTCTTCACCTAATCATAACAGCGACTGTGGTAAATTAGTACACCCATACCTAACCCTTCAGGTAATACGAACAGGCGTGATTAATGGTACTTTGACTTTTTCCTTTGGCCACGCCAGAAAAAATAACTATTTACTACATAAACATTTCTTTCTTCCACCAAAGATAATCATTATTCAAAGCCTCATGGAAGCAATGATCTACAATACATTGATTCATCGAATTACTTACCATTTCAATAATGATATTTGCTCGCAGCTTCCAAATGACTGTTTGAGACAAAAAGGTAGCCTATCCTTCTCCAAGATCTAAATTGATTTTTTTTAGTTGTTTAGACGTGAAAAGGTAACATACAGACAGGGTTAGTTTCGCACGTGTAATATCAGTTTCAATGACTTAATCATAATATGAATCATGACATACAGTTATGTATCTCCAATTAAGTATAAGAATATGTCAAGCGCCAGATATTTCCTGTATATTTCCTTATGCAGGGTAATTATTACTCAGATAAGTGATGGTATGCAATCTTGATACTTTAGTCATTTCTTAAATATTTTTTGTCGTTTTGATTCGTCATCTTTGGGTTTTACTGTGGACAAGTCTTTTTGGGTTTCGAGTTTTACTTTGGAGTTCTCAAAACCCAAAATGACTCTCATTCTTAATTATTTCATCATCCTAGCATGATTGGCGCTCTGTTTCCAAGTCTTCTTGATGCGACATATTAACAGTTTTTTACTTAAAGCAAAAGCAACCGGTCCTCTGCAATTAAATTTCTGGGCAATACCGATATCTCAAAGGATAAAATGGTTGGCAGACTTTTCAGATTTCTGATAACTACTGTCATAGGCGTCGTGTGACATCTAGCTCTGACAATCTGCAGTCCGTAGTGGTTCTTATCGACTGTGAATATCTGAAAATCTTTTAAAACATGAGTACGTAAATTATCCCCATCAGCCGTATTTTTGCCATTAATCACATTAAAAACTCATGTATCAGATGAAATAGCAGTGTTGCCATCGGCATTTCGGGCATTCACATCTAAAGGGTTTTAGTTTTATGGTAATATCTTCATAAATATGGACTCAAAAATTCACTAATTCACTGGTATGCGTTACGGCCTGATTGTGTCTTTTTTCAGATTTCATATTTCAGAACATCGATTGTACAGTTATCCACGGGCGGCGGTGACTATTTACCATCAGATAGCTCATCGCTCATCTGCTCGTTTGCTGGTATTAACAATAAAAATAGCATACCATCACGCTTGTATCCTCAAAGGATTACGCAGAGGCGTACTAATGTACACTCACAGTTTGCCAATACATTAAACGATAAAAAAGTCTATCGGGCCAAGCTCGTCGATAAATACTGAGAACCTTCTTTAAATAGTTTCGACTTTGGTCCAACTTTGACATTAAATGTTCACTCATCCTCATATCGCAATATTGTACCAGTGAAGATTGTAACACCATATATTTTAAAAGAGTGTCCATGGAGTTTCTTGCCGGATTCTTCTCCGTAGGATCAAACTTTTGGAACCATGCAACTAGAATCATAACGTTTCATGAACGCTTGTAAAAGCTTATTTGAAACTTACTAATATTATAAACGTGAAAGTTTGTGAGTATAGATGTATGGATGTGTGGATGTTTGTTACTCTTTCACACCAGAACTGCTGGACGGATCTGAATGAAATTTGGTACAGACATAGATTATAGTCTGGAATACCACATAGTTTACTTTTTACCCAGGATGGACCTCACAACTCTGAAGTCCATGCAGACAAAGTCGTGGGCAGAAGCTAATTTAAATAAAAACATTGTAACTTTACTGTAAATATCTATCCGCTATATTTTGATCACGTTTCCCAAATTCTCACCCAACCCATTTTTTCTCAATTCTTACTTATTCACACTAAACGTTATTACAGCACCTATGCTCCCCGTTCCCATATATAACAATCTCCAAATCATCACAAAAGCTCCGCCGCAGCGCAATGTCGTAAACGGTATCAAATTCTCGCGTCAATTCCGCTCAACCCTGCCCCAAATCCCGGCGACTGTTGGGAAAACTCGTGTCACATATTACGAACACTTCTTTATATTTAAGGTAATCCTTGAAAAATCGGGAACACGAGTGGTATAGTATAATATGGAATATTTAACAAGAAACTTCCGTCCCCACCTACTTCGACGACGCATGCACACATAGACATTATTGTGGCAGCTAGCATCAAGTACCTATGTATGTATAGGGCTCAAATATGTATAGGGCTGTCGGCTTTGAGTCCAGACAGGACTCACTTATACTTATAGACACTAGACAGATTAAACAGTGCTAATATTTTTTGTCATTGTCATGTCAAAAAAATATGAATAGTATCCAATCCATCACGCCTGTATTGCAGTTTTAGGCAAAGACGTATTAATGTACACCCACAGTTCGCCGGTATGTTTAGGTCCTATGTAATAGGGGAGCCTATTGGCATTAACTCGACACAAATCCCAAATTCCGAGCTGCTATTGAGTATTTCACACCTGATCAACCCGGGAATCGAACCTAGAACCTGTAGCGTAGCAGTCGCATAAATAGTTTTTAACACATATTGATTTAATTAAGCCACAATAACATAGTTAACTTAAGAAATGTAAAGTCATTTAGTGGATCTTCAGAACCGATCGTACACCAACAAAACCATCTTGGAAGTACATTTTACCAGAGAAAAATCTAAATCGATTCATGATTATCGATAAAATTACTCACTACAATAACTTTTTTATCGATATTTAAACAGCCGACAGAAATAAATCACAACGACAATCAAACCACGATCCTTTGTCGATAGTTATAACAAGACCTCATTCACATCCGTTGTGTCCCGTATCCATGAATGTTGTGTATGTGTGCGCGAGTTCCAGTCGGATGTACGGAGTCGAATATACGTATGCTGTTATAATCTCCACATAAGATGTGTAGGGGCTGTTATGTGAAGGGTTCTGGGAACATTTGTATGCGTCCTTCGTTTGCGGTCGGGCGCCGTGTTTGGGTGACCTTTAGGGCAGTGCGGTGCTACTGCAAGCGAGGATTCATAAGCTAATTTAGTTAGTCTAGCCTTTAACCTATTACAACTGCTTCATTAGGCTACTGGTTGTCAGAGTGACTGCTACGTTTGAGAATCTTGGTTCGATTCCTGGGTCGAGCAAAGTGTTAACCGGTTTTTCTATGAAATTTTCACTAGCAGCTCGAAGTTTGGACTTGTGCCCGGTTACTGGCGATGAGCTCATCCCCATGGGATATAAACATATCGGTGAACTGTGGGTGTACATTAATATACCTCTGCCTAACCTTTTGAAAAATACAGGCGAGATGGTATGTTATGTTATGTATGAATTATATAACCATGGTATTGATAGGTTCTAAGGCTCAGCTTCGCCTTTCACCTTAAAACTCAGCTGGGGCCGTATTATGACATGTTAAAGCCATCATTTTTACATTGTAAGAAAGAGATGCCGCTCTACATATTAAATAGCCTCATCTCTTTCTTACAACCTAAAAATGATGGCGCTAACATGTCATATTACGGCCCCTGTACTGTAAACAGTAAAAACAGTTGAATATATGTATAATGTCTCATTCTGTCTCTGCGGTGGAATGTTTACAGTTATACCATTGTGTTATAATATCTCAATCGCAATCTTACGTAAATAGCAATTATTACTAATTAATCCAATATTTATAGATGGCATTAAATCTATCGTTATTGTTTGTGAGATTGTAAATCCATTATAATTTTGACGTTTAGCCTACAAGATGGCTGAAAATATTCCCACGCTACAATAACCAATACATAAGTGACCAATAATAACTTCGTAGTTATTAGTAGCGCCACTAGCAAATAAAACGCTTGTACTTTAATTAGTTCCTCATTTTGCCGCCAATTAAATTACAGTGGACATTAGATATGCAATGGAATTTGTACCTTTTATTTATCGTTAAAGGTGTTATTAAAAACAAACAATAAACAAAGATGTTATTTTAACCATTGTTAGTTCATATCGTGTCAACGTACCATCACGCCTGTATTCCCAGAAGGGTTATGAAGACACCCACAGTTCGCCGGTATGTTTAGGTCCCATGTTATAGGGGGCGAGTGTCAACGTGATGTCCCATTTTATAGGATCATCTCACTCAGGAGTTTTCTTCCTATTTTTTTACACTTACCAAATCCACTATGTTAGCTCTTAAATAATATCCTTAGGACAGACTGTTAGACACACAACACCTAATATACTAACTATGTGTCTTTGTCATTTATGTATGTATACATTTGTCAATATAGATAAAATGAGACAGTTATAATAGTGTTTTATTTTATACAGTTATTTTACTGAAAGAAAAAATCGACTGCGGGCAGGATTCGAACCTGCGTCTTCTGGTTAGATACACCAGACGCTATGATCATTAAGTCACCGCGAGTCTCAACCGTCATATCGAAATTTGCCCTTACATTCTGAAGTTACGAAGGCGACGTCGTTTACGTTTAGCATGGAAAATGCAAAAATATTGCAAGATACAATAAAGTGGTTAATTTTCGCCGCTTATACTGCGACAACACCCTTACCTAATGTTAACCGCTCCAGATATGGGAGATTTAGCTAAAATGTTGATCAGACTAAGAATAGATGTAATAGTTAGGTGAACTCACACTGCGGGGCTCACAGTGCATACTAATGGGGGATGAGACGGCAGGGATGTTGGGGTACTTAGACAAAAGGCTAAACTTATAAAACCTAGACATTTGGAAGCGCTATAAAATGTTGCCTTTGTCATTTTCCCATTACATGTAAGAGAACAATGGAGATATAAAACCCGTTTTAAAAGTATTAATATAGTAAGGAGAAAAAAATCTGCATAGTAAACTGCTTGTATACGCTGAAGGGGATAGGCAGAGATCTACTTATGTACAGCCATAGTGCGTGGGTATGTATATACTCGTATTTAAGTCACATCTAAGGGGGCGAGCTTATTGCCACTAACCGAGAACAAATTCTAACTAAAACTGGGAATAGAACTGAAGATCTCTAGCGTAGCAGGCGTGTTAACGGGCCACTAGACTAACGAAATAGTTAAGGTGTACAGTCCATTTATTAATCAACATGCTAACAGTTTCATAACATAAAATAAACCCTGAAAACCTCGGAGGATTAGGCAGAGGATACTGTACACGCACAGTTCGCCGGTATGTTTAAGTCCCATGTAATAAGGGATGAGCCTGTTGCCATTAACCGGGCACAAATCCAGACTCAGAGTTGCTAGTGAGAATTTCATAGAAAAACGCAATAACAGTTTGCTTGACTTGGGGATCGCACCCAGAATCTCTAGCGTAGCAGTCGCGCCTGGGACCAATAGACTAATGAAGCAGGCAGCTAACAGTTTCATCATTTAAAACACAGCTGTCAGCTGTTCAATGTCATCGCCAATGTCCCAAGGCCAGAGCGCAAGTGTCTCATCCTTTTGACCATGATGAGCCAAACCTGCTCAGAATTACTTGTGTAGAATTGCGTGTGAATTTCCCTGCATTGTGTCATTGTTGCCGACTGTCAAAAAGTAGTTATATACATAATAATTTTAAATGTCTAATTAGAACATAGAATTACGATTAAGGCAGATGTTCTTTAATAAAAATAAATAACACCTCCTCTAGCTACTCTCATCAGAGCTCCAAAATGCTTCCGCTTGTCTTCTTATCCTATCGTGGGAAAGGGGAACAGCAAAAGAAAAGAAATATCAAAGGAAAAAAAAAGATTTGCCAAGTATCTCGCTACGCGCACGCCATTTTCTGCAGCGGTCATTAGGTCTTGATATGGTTGGGGCACGCTGGGCATGACAGCTTATAGGCTATATCTTCTATTGCACCACATCAATCCAAACTTTGGGCAATATGGATAAATAATTAGTTGTTAAAATTTTTGGGCTTCTGACAGGACGACGGCCAAAAGTATATCTCCAAAGTATGTATCATGATACTACGAATGGTCACCCATCTTTAGGCTGACCGCAGCAAGAGCAACTTAACCTTTCAGGTCGACTGATCAGTGCATTTAGCTATAGTGTTAACATTTTTACCGAAGTTCCTGTCTGAAATACAATCGATTTGAATGACGATTTTACCTATTGAGAAGCAGGCTGCGTCAGAATGATTCTATGTAATTTTTGCCAACATCGGATGATGGCTTTAGTATACACATAATTACTTATAGTAATCAAGTATTGAAGTCGCTCATAGTAGTAGGTACCGACCGATAATACAAATGTGTCTCTGAAGTTGTACGCAAAAGACTGTGCGATAGACGTTTTTACGATAAAAGCTTTTTTTTGAAGCGGCGGTAGCCTCATGGCTAGGGCGTTGGACTTGCGATCACGTGGTTGCCGGTTCAAAACCCACCCCAATGGGTGGGTTTCGAACTGGGTTCACGTCGATAGTGCAATCACACAAGCATTTAGCTTAGCACGAGGGGTTAACAAGAATAAATGTGCTACCCACATTGCTAGTACCCTTTTTTTAAAAAAAACGGCCCAAGGACAGCTGACGTCGTAAATATCTCGCAGTTTTAATTATTTTCCTTGCAACTTTCAATATATTGCACAATAACACTTTTGCATGTGACTGTACCGGCGCGGCCGTCCAGAAACTTAATAAAGAAGGTTGTTATTTTTATTTAAATTATTTTACGCAGTATGATTAGTTTCTATAGCTATAACTTTGTTAAAAAATCACATATTGTAATAGAAAACAAAAATAAGATTCCACATTAACAAAATTGAAAATCAAACTGAAAGTTTTGACCAGCCAAGCAAACTGTCTTATGACTAAAGATACTCTGAAAGATTGGTTTAGGTGGTAGAAAACAAGCTCATACTTTATTCAAGACGTCAAAAGACTTATTGTAAACAAAGAAGACATTCCTTTAGAATGGCGATTATGGATGTAATAACTAGTAATGTTGGTAGTGTTTTGACAGTCGACTTTCGCTTGATTGAATGTACTCAGGGTAATTACATATTTACGATCCTCCTTAGACCATGTTTGCACTTTTTTTATAGCAAACGAGCAGGCGGATGGCCTTATGGTAAGCGATTACCGCCGCCCATGGACACCTGCAACACCAGAGCAGTTAAAGTCAACATTAAAAAGCTAAATTGGCTGTTCACTGGATGAGATAGTGCCTCATCTAGTTGTCTGAAATAAGAATCAAGCGAGCAAAGCCTCGCTCATTGCTGGGGTCCGAGGTCACACCTGACCACAGAATGTCATATGACTACAGAGCAAGAGATTGCAAGTGTGGTTATAGACGACAAACCAAAATGACAAACCAAAATTTAGAGAGGTAGAGCATAGTGGAATCTAATAATTCCACTCACAATTGGAGCTGCTCGACTGGTGAAGTACCTCCACTTTGCAGAAAATTGTAGCCAAATAACATAGCTCCGTGCTATGTTGTATTTCTAACGGTGAGCAAGGTCACCAGGATGCATTGTGTTGGCAGAGAGGGGGGGGGGGTCCGGTGGTGCTTACTATCAGGCGGGCCGTATGCGTGTTTGCCAACTTAGTGGTTTAAAAAAAATGTGCCCATTGCGCCATGGTCACGACTGGGTGACTGGAAAGGAAATTCGGATCTTAGCGCCGAGGGCACGCTTTATCTGTTTTGACGAGCCGGTCAAAGCGTCAGAGGGTTCTGCTGCTTTCTCAGGTGGCAAGCTATCCATGCGGAGTTTCTGCACCACAAAACAGGTGGAGTGTACCTAAACCACAATAAAATAAGCTTTCTTCCTTGAACAATCTACAATAGACATGTTTAACGTACAAGAGAAAGTTACCTATCCATTACATAAGATACAACGCCAGTACAAATAATATAAAGGATAATTAAAAATTTCATGGTTTTTGTTGTAATATTTGTCGGAAGAGACTGGCCGATTCAAATTCGCAAATTAGACAATAATTGCATTACATTGTTATTTCCGCATTTCCTGTCTTACTTTTTGTATAGAACAGAATATTGTAAGTAAGTACCTGCTGTAATGATTTTTGTTTATGATCTAGACTCCTTTTCTTTTAAAGCCAACGGTTTGACACCCTACTACACATGAAATACTAAAACAATTCAACCATCATTTCAGTAACAATCACGCATAATTTTGCTTTTATTTTTGAAAAAAAAGTAGGTAAATCTTTTAACAACAGCCATTACGTCGACAAATAGTACGTGCCCTTAGGCTGTATGTGACATTGACAGCTGTCAATGCTACTGTCATGGCGGCGCGTTAGCTAATTGGCGGGAAAACGCAATTTGTGTGAATCCAACTGTGTTGAATTGTCTGCGGAAAAAACAGGATAAACGAACGAAAATAGCTGCTAGCAACAATTAGCATCGTATTTTTGAGTATAATAATTTTACTTGATTACTGATAAGTAGATAGATTTGTAAGTAATGAGCACAGAAATATCCTATTAATTGACTATTCTTGATATCATTTATTCCGGTGGTAAAAATATTTAAATTCAATGATGCTCTGGACGGAGCTTATCTACAGACTGTAAAACTATTGTGAAAAACATTTGATACCTTGTCGTTATAGTAAATTATATCAATCAAAATAAATATATCTCCCTCGAATTTTCACTGTCGACAAGATTATCACTTTTAAGGTCCAGTCAGATATGTCATGAGTTTGATAATGATATTTTATTTCTGTAAATAGATCTCTTAAAGATACTTTTACATGTCTTTTTTTATGTACTAGATGGTGTCAGGTTTTCCTAGCTGACGACCTCTGAGAAGAAGCACCGAAACAAACTCAGAGAATCATGGTCTCTTTTGAAGTCCAGACATAATAGTATCAGAATATGTGAGTGATACCATGCAGGGCAGTGTCTGAAATGGCCTTTTGGAGAAAGATCCATAGCGTTGCTATTTATACGTCCATTAATAGGGAAAGGCTGCAATGGCGCATAAGGCTTATATTTCAGTGGCTTACTAGACGTGATAAAAGGTAATCATTAACCAGTGCACTACTTAAGCGTTGTGCGAAATATGAAGTAGATTACATTGCGGTGACCATACACCAGGCCTTATCGCTTCAATAATACGGTGACCCATATCTTACAAGTTAATGTACAATACACATGCCATGCAAATTTACTCCATAGAAACTATAGAGTAACTTTCATTCTTATGACCTACATACTTACATGTAGTCCAGGTCATTCTAGATTTTCCAAGTAAAGTTTCGCACCCACGATAAGGCGAAATCGTAGCATCAGTTAAGGGTTTTAAAAATACTACTTATTTTCGTTGAAATTCATCGGAAGATCGAATAAGATTTTGCTTGAACTGGAAACTGATCCCAGGATTTTAGGTTCACAGTTCACAGTCAACTTACAACAATTGTGTGAAGGAAATTAAAGAATGTGAATCTAACCATTATGTACTCAAATTGGATAGATTGTTCGTCGCTGTTAATTATTTGAATAATTAACAAAAACAGTCATAAAGCAGATATTTAAATAGGATTATAGAAAAGGAAACATTTCTGTACAAAACTTTGATACCGTTTTGATTCGATTTTCATCTTTGTCAGGCTCACATATGACTGTCAGTGACTAGATACTTATGGGTAACACTGAGGGTAACACACACCAGACTGATCTCTATATTTATCTCTCTCTTTTTCTCTTTTCTTTCTCTCTCTTTATTATAGACGTCAGTGGTAATAGAGTCAGTGTTTATTTGATTTTTGCCATCTCTCATCTATACTAATATTATAAAGAGGTAAAGTTTGTGAGGTTGTAGGGGGTAATCTCTGGATCTACTGAACCGATTTTGAAAATTCTTTCAGTGTTGGATAGTCCATTTATCGAGGAAGATTATAGGCTATATATAACATCACGCTTCGCCTCTTAGGAACGGAGGAGCGCGGGTGAAACCGCGAGCGGGTCGCTAGTTCCTTATATTTAAATGTCATTAGTTATAAGTAACATATTTGTTACTGTAACGACAGTAATTTTGCGAACGTGCTCACAATTGTTTGTGTAAAAACATATAATTTGTTGTTATAAATATAATACACGTAAGAAGTAATAAATAGCATGTACACAAAAACGTGTAAAAACTGCTATAGTTCGTGAATGGGTTATTTCCTGGAAAAAATATTGTTGACAAAATGACACGTCGGGCGTAAGGACAAAAAAATAATTGCCTACAGTTGTAACTTATATCTATTTCATCATGTAAAAAATCTAAAAATTTCTCTACTCTGTTATATTTTACTAGCTTCTGCCCAACACTTTCTCTGCGTGGACTTCAGGATTGGGTCCGACCTGGATCAAAAGCCTATGCGTTATTCCAGGCTAAAATCTATCTGTGTGCTAAATTTCATCCAGATCCGTTCAGCCGTTCTGGCGTGAAAGAGTAACAAACATCCATACACACAAACTTCCACGTTTATAATATTAGCAAGGATGAGCCTGTGATCTTCAATAGTAGCTAAAGTAATTTCACAATACTAAGGACTAACCCAAAACAAAATATAAGGTAATTGTCGAATGGTAATGTACTAATTTATGAATCAACGTCTATTAAAATATTTACATAATGGCAAATATTTATTATTATATTATATTATAAATTATTTTCAATGAAATCACAACATTCAACCACTGAAATTGTGGTTGAATGTTGAAAATATTTCAGTGGTTGTTTGTATTGACTGTCTTTGGATTACGAATAGAGATTGGAATATATTTAAAAAAATGCAGCAGTATTAGATATCCTTCCGAATTCAATATTACCGTAACTTGAGTTATATCTTATTATGATTAGGTGGTCTATTAGATGGTCTAATTAAAATATAAGATCAATTTGACGTTTCATTTTGAAGGCATCACCATCACATTAAAATTGGTTGTCAACACTCAGAAAAAAGTAATAATCGCATTGTAAATCACCCTTTTGCACATCCACTCGGAATTTTAAATGGGAAAATGAACAACTAGCCACAATAAAAAAAAGCTGTTAAAAACAAAGAATAATAAAGCATCTCGCTTTGACATTTGAAATTCAAATCCAATCGCGTTGCAGTGTCGACGTAAAATCGTGCGGCTTTGCGATTATTCTATGCTGAGCCAGTGACATGCGACAAAAAGTCGTAACAAACGCAGCGAGCCCAATACAAGGGATTGGTTGCGGGCGCTTTGTGCATAAACACAAATTTTATTGCGGTTACGAAAAGTGAATTTTGTCAACTATCATCCTTTTTATTAAAGCAGTAAGGCGACATGATAAGTTTTTAGTCAGTAAAGTAAAATTGACAAAAGTTAAACGAATGAAAAATACTGGTATATTTTGACGTTTTTGACTACGTCACTCGTTTTCACGCTGCCCAACGTTCCGAAAGATTAGATTCTTTTTTGTGATACACAATGTCGTTCGAAAACCGAAATATTTGAGCATTTTCCTTTGAATTCTCACTGTATTTTCGAACGTCATTTTGTGACAACCAAAAACTTTTGTTTTCTCTTTTCAACAATCAAACACTTTTCGATGAGAATTGCAATTGAAATGAGGAGGCAGGGGAATATTCGTTATCTTTTTGTTCTGTTAAATAAAGTAACTACCTTTTACAGATGAATCTTGAGATACCTACTAATAATGTTTAATTACTGTTGAAATATTAATATTAGTCTACGATTATGGAAAAGCAGTTATTAGTTGCACCTAGATATTACAATATTTTTTCGAATAACGGATCTTTTACTGGGCCCCTTAATTTATTCTTTACATGTTAATTATTTTTATCCAAATTAAAATTATTTTGGTCTTAAATACCTACATAGACCTAATCATTTATAGTTCGTTGTATACATTTTTATGTATGTATTTAATATAAAATTAACAAAGGTTTAATTACTCTTAAACCTTTGTTTAATCCTCTTAAACTTCATTTTACTACGAAAGAATTCCTCTGCTTTCCAATCTCTCATTGTTTTTCATTTTCCTCGAATCAGTACCTATGGCAGCGAACACTCATAATTGGTGAAAAATAATTGTCATTTATTCAGCGAGTGTTTCATTGTCGACATTCAGGATTACGTTGTCTGTTCTCATTAGCAAGAACTATACAGTAGGTGTACGATGAGGAACCCTAGTGGATGATCTTTCGACTTTATGCTCTCAAAACTAAGGTTAAAAATTTGTAATCTGCTTAGATCGTCCATTGTAAGTACGTGTAACAACGATATTTTCATTTAAATACTGAACTGTTCTTAATAGTTTCTTAGTTAAGGTTCAAAAACAATTCTTTTTTAAAAATATTTCTTAATAAATTGTCCAGTATTTAAGCGGTTCCGTAAAGGAGGTTCAAATATGAAATAAAAAAATCTTTTTAGTATAGACTTGATTGGAAAACAATTCTCTTTAGCTGCGTTTAGACAACGGTTGATAAACAAGCTTTCCTAATATTATCGGCCTTCTCAAGTTTTCTCAACATGCAGTTACAAATTCTCTTTAGCTGCGTTTAGACAACGGTTGATAAACAAGCTTTCCTAATATTATCGGCCTTCTCAAGTTTTCTCAACATGCAGTTACATACGGGTTTAGAGCATCCGATGCCGATGCCATGGAAATCATACGAATTTCTTTTAAGCGATTTCAGTAGGGAATTCTACTTACCTGGATATCTGGTCCTTATAAAACAATCTTCGCACTTCGCTCAATCTCGAACGCAACTGAGAAAAAAAGAGAAAAAATATTTAGCATCATAATATTGTTACGCCGAGTAACTAGGACGACGGAGATGAGTCACGGAGATTCTGGATTAGTCGATGAAGCAGGTAGAAAACAAACAAGAGGAATATGCTAGAAGGCGGCACCCGCAACAAAAAGAAAAACAAACAAAACACAATAGCGTGAGACCTGGCTCAAGGTCAAGGATTAACAATGGCGATTGTAAACACCTATTGTTCGCAAGTTGAATAAAGGACGTAAACATCTATTGTTCGCAAGTTGAATAAAGGACGTAAACATCTATTGTCTCAAAAATGCGGGCGGGTCGCATTATTGAAATTTATCGAGATTTTTCGAATCCAGAATCTTCGTGGCTCATATAAATAATGGTCGACAGCGTCGGCAAGGGCAGTTCAGTTTTGGACGCATCCAGGTGAAGATCGAAGTGAAGTTACAAGTGATTATCAGTGCGACGTTAAGTGTAACAAGTGCTAGTGTATAGTGACTGTTCGTGTGATTTCTGTGTGTTTGTGTGGTGAATAAAGTGACTGTTTTCGGTGAAATTAGTGATTTTAATTTATCCCGAACCCCAGCTCGTAACATTTGGTGTCAGAAGTTGTGGGATAAATTATGCCGGTTTTACCGAAAGAAGACACGGAGGGTATCCGTACAAGAAGTCAGCGGCAGCAGGAGATGGACCAGAGACGATTCACAGATTCGCCGTCTGTACCTTCGGGTCAAGAACGACCACCTAATGACCCAGTCGCTGGTCCATCAGGAACATCTCCAGCACCGACAATTGACCTGGCAGCCTTGATGGTAATGATGCAGGAGCAAACACGCCTGCTGCGTGAGCAGATGCAGCAAGACAAAGAAGAGCAAGCCCGCCGGCAGGAAGAACAGGCACGCCTGCTACGGGAACAGCGGCAGCAAGATAAGGAGGAGCAGGCACGTCGGGAGGAGGAGCAGGCACGTCGGGAGGAGGAGCAGGCCCGCCGCCAAGAGGAACAGATGAACCTCATAAAGGACCTCCATGGGACCCTTGGCAAACAGCTGGGTGTTATGAAGGAGCAGGTGGAGCAGCACGAGAGTCGACTTGCCAAAGCCGAGGAACAGATCGCTAACGTGACAAAGGCGTTGGGCGATTTGAAGGCAGGAAAGGGATTTGTGGCTCCTGTGGTTGACACCCCCATGACCTCCTCAGTACGTGGATTTAAAGTACCACCGTTTGATGGAACCTCTTCATGGTCAGCTTACAGACTCCAGTTTGAAGCCTATGTGGAATCAAATGGATGGGACAAAGCTCAAGCCAAGACGGCACTCACCTTATGCCTCCGCGACCAGGCTTTAACTGTACTGGAGGCGCTCGGCAAGGACATGACCTACGACCAACTACTGGAAGCATTGGACTCAAGATACGGCGACGCGCATCTAGAATACGTGTTTCGTGCCCAGCTGAAGGACCGAGTACAGCGCGGTGCAGAGACCCTACAGCAGTGGGCTCTAGAAGTTGAGAAGTTGGTTCGGAAAGCCTACCAGTCCACACCAGCGCTTATCGACGGAAATCTTGTTCAGGCGTTCGTCGATGGAATACGTGATCTAGAAGTCAGAGCGGCTGTGAGACTTGGGCACCACAAGACTTTAAGAGACGCCTTAGCCCATGCCTTGGAAGTAGAAGCAGTGAGACAGGACCATCGGGCTCACCGTATCCGGGAAGTCGTTTTACCAACATGCCACCTTTGCGGGGAAAAGGGCCATTTCCAGGCAGGTTGCCCGAAGCGCAGCGAGGGTCGAAAGGATGGTGCAGCATCACCAAGATGCTACATATGCGGAGAAAAGGGCCACCTCCGAGCTAATTGCCCAATGGGAACCACGTGGCGACAGAAGACCTATGGTGAAACAGTAAGGGCGGTGAATGCAACCGCCGAGGAGCAGCAGGGAAACGAGTAAAAGCCAGGACTGCGGGGCGGGTGCTGGCTAGTGCAGAAGTAGCCCCAAGGATTTCGATCTCACAAGCCCATGATGGAAACAGCCTGATCATCAAAGGTGAAGTCAACAGAACACCCTGTAAGCTGACAATAGATACTGGAGCTTCTCGCACGGTCGTGAATTCTCAACTGGCACGTCGGGTTCTTGGGGACTGCATCATTGACCGTGAGTGTATACAATTAGTAACAGCTACTGGTCAGCACATATCCGTCCGAGGTGAGAAGGAGGTGGAATTGAAACTTGGTAACAGAATATATCGGCATAATGTCATCGTAGCCGATATAGTAGACGACTGCATACTGGGATTGGACTTTATGCGAGAGCATTATTGTGAGATCGACGTTAATCAAGGAGTATTGAAGTGCGGGACAGAAGAAGTCTTTATGGAAGGTGCAACCGCCGGGAAAGTGTTCTGCCTGAAGAAAATAATTCTACCTCCTATGTCGGAAACAATCGTCCCAGTCGCTCTACCACAGAATGCTGGGCAGGAAAATCGATGTGTTCTCATAGAAAGGTTGGACGAAGACTTGCCATGGAAGATGGCACGAACGTTGGTCAAAGCTTCAAATACATCAGCTGTACGCATACTCAATCCCAGCGATAAGGAGCAAGTGATCAAGAAAGGCACATTGATGGGCATTTGTGAAGAAGTAGCCTGGATGCGACGTTGCAGTGATCAGTGTACTGGTAATAACGCTCACAATTCAAGGTTTAACGTGGCAACACTCTTGGAAGACTGTAGAAATCATATGTCTGAAGAAGAAATGGACAAGGCTAAGAAGATGTTGCTTCAGTACGCTGATATTTTCTCTACAAATGATGCCGATATAGGAAAAACCGGATTGGTACAACACAAGATCAATACTGGCAATGAGTCACCAATTCGTCAGCGACCTAGAAGACTGCCAGTTGCAAGAGAGAAGGAAGTGGAGATCATGATTGAGGGGATGGTGAAGGATGGTGTAATAGAGCCTTCATCTAGTCCGTGGTGTTCTCCTGTCGTGTTAGTGAAAAAGAAAGATGGCAGTATGCGCTTCTGCGTGGACTATCGACGACTGAACGACATTACGAAGAAGGACAGCTACCCATTGCCAAGGATTGATGACACACTGGATACACTGACAGGCATGAAATGGTTTACCACCTTAGACCTCAAAAGTGGCTACTGGCAAGTGGAAATAGACTCAAAGGATAAGGAGAAGACCGCATTCTCTACGGGAAAGGGTCTGTGGCAGTTTAAAGTAATGCCGTTTGGATTGTGTAATGCTCCTGCCACGTTCGAGAGACTTATGGAACTAGTGCTCACTGGCCTGATCGGAGACGCCTGCCTGGTCTATTTGGATGACATCATCATTGTGGGCCGTACATTTGATGACCACCTACGAAACCTGGAACGTGTGCTATCAAAAATCAGAGGAGCCAATCTAAAGTTGAGTCCGAAAAAGTGCTCATTATTCAAACGACAAGTGAGTTTTCTGGGACACGTAGTTTCGGAAAAGGGTGTTGAAACGGATCCAGAGAAGATAGTTGCTGTCAAAGAGTGGCCAGTGCCGAAAGATAAGACGCAAGTCAGAGCATTTTTGGGCTTGTGCTCCTACTATCGACGGTTTGTGAAGAATTTTTCGGACATTGCGAAACCTTTACACAAATTGACCGAGGAAAAAGCGCAGTTCTGCTGGGACACAAACTGTGACAGTGCTTTTCAAGAGTTAAAGGACCGTCTGTGCAATACACCTATATTGGGCTACCCTGACACTGAAAATGAATTCATCGTGGACACAGACGCAAGTAATACTGGAATTGGTGGAGTGTTGTCACAGAAAAAAGGAGATCAGGAGGTTGTGATAGCCTACTTCAGTAAATCATTGTCAAAACCAGAGAGAAACTACTGCGTCACGAGAAGAGAACTGCTCGCAATAGTCAAGACGTTGCAACATTTCAGCAAGTATTTATTGGGAAGGAAATTTTACCTGCGCACGGACCATGCTGCCCTAAAGTGGCTATTGCAGTTTAAGAACCCGGAAGGACAAGTAGCCAGGTGGATTGAGCTACTACAAGAATTCGACTTCGTAATTGAACATCGCAGTGGCAGATCCCACGGTAACGCAGATGCGTTGTCACGAAGACCTTGTCCAGAGAAGTGCAAACATTGTTCCAGACAAGAGGCTAAAGAAACAGTGCCCGTGAGGATGCTGAAAACTGACCTTAGCGACGAATGGAAAGAGAACTTACAGCAGGCTCAGGAAAAAGACGCTGATATCAAACCGATCCTCGAGTGGATGAAAGCTGGTGCCTCTAAACCAACATGGAGTGATGTTGCGTCATTGAGCACAGTCACAAAAAGTTACTGGGCACAGTGGGACAGTTTGCTGATACAAAATGGTGTCTTATGCCGGAAATGGGAAAATGTTAAAGGGGACAAGTGTCATCTGCAGATGGTAGTCCCCAAAGCTAAGGTGCCAGATGTCCTGCAACTTTACCATGACGGATGTTCGGGAGGTCATCTAGGAGTAAAAAGAACTTTATTGAAGATTCGAGAGCGATTCTACTGGATCCACTGTCGGGACGATGTTGAAGACTGGTGTCGTAAATGCACTAGTTGCGCAGCTGTAAAAGGGCCTCACACGCGCAGCAGAGGAGCAATGAAAGTCTACAACGTTGGAGCGCCCTGGGAACGAATAGCTCTAGACGTTGCGGGACCATTTCCAGAAAGTGAAAGTGGAAACAAGTATTTTATGGTTGTGATGGATTACTTCACTAAGTGGCCGGAAGTGTTCGCCATTCCTAATCAAGAAGCGTCGACGGTTGCAGATAAATTGATCCATGAAGTCTTCTGTCGATTTGGAGTACCCTTGGAGATTCACAGCGACCAAGGAAGGAATTTTGAGTCTCAAATATTCCAGGAGACGTGTCGGGTAATGGGTACCCATAAAACCAGGACCACCTCTTACCACCCACAATCAGATGGAATGGTTGAAAGATTCAATCAGACCTTAGAGAGATATTTGGCAAAAGTCGTGGGGAACAGGCAGAGAGATTGGGATAAGCACATCCAGCCGTTCCTTTTGTCATACCGGAGTGCAGTTCACGAAAGTACGTCGGTAACACCAGCCTTCGCGAACTTTGGAAGAGAACTACGGTTGCCTGCAGATCTCATCACCGGTATTCCGCCTGACACCCCCCGATGTGTGACTGACTATGCAAACGAATTGCGTACCAGAATGAATGACATATATGAGCATGTCAGACAATCAGGCCAACAAACATCTGAGAGGATGAAGACCCGCTATGACCGCAAGATGAACAATAAGGGCTTCGACGAAGGCTCACTAGTGTGGCTACATAACCCGGTACGCAGCAAAGGAAAGTCACCGAAGTTACAGCCAAAATGGGACGGTCCCTACCGAGTCGTGACTAAGATCAACGATGTGACCTACCGGATACAGAAAGGATCAAGAGGTGCTCCGAAGATCGTTCATGTGGATCGTTTGGCACGTTATCACGGATCCAATAATGCTCGGGACGAGCATGTCTTAGGAGGGGGCAGTGTTACGCCGAGTAACTAGGACGACGGAGATGAGTCACGGAGATTCTGGATTAGTCGATGAAGCAGGTAGAAAACAAACAAGAGGAATATGCTAGAAGGCGGCACCCGCAACAAAAATAAAAACAAACAAAACACAATAGCGTGAGACCTGGCTCAAGGTCAAGGATTAACAATGGCGATTGTAAACACCTATTGTTCGCAAGTTGAATAAAGGACGTAAACATCTATTGTTCGCAAGTTGAATAAAGGACGTAAACATCTATTGTCTCAAAAATGCGGGCGGGTCGCATTATTGAAATTTATCGAGATTTTTCGAATCCAGAATCTTCGTGGCTCATATAAATAATGGTCGACAGCGTCGGCAAGGGCAGTTCAGTTTTGGACGCATCCAGGTGAAGATCGAAGTGAAGTTACAAGTGATTATCAGTGCGACGTTAAGTGTAACAAGTGCTAGTGTATAGTGACTGTTCGTGTGATTTCTGTGTGTTTGTGTGGTGAATAAAGTGACTGTTTTCGGTGAAATTAGTGATTTTAATTTATCCCGAACCCCAGCTCGTAACAATATTATAGATAAGGTCTCAATAGTCTCGAGACCTGGAATTAATCCGAGTAACACTAGGTCGTCGAGCAGTGTTATTATGCCTTCTGTACACACTCGTCTCATCGCCTCACGTGCCTGTCGTCGTGTAAGGGCTCGACACAAGAGCACACCATGTACACACTCTTACTCGGTCTTTCGACAACCGTGTACAGCCGGCATTAAGTTTTTACTATAAATATGAATTTCTTAGTAGCTGCTTAGAGTTTAGATTTGTATTCGGTTGATGGCAAGAGGCTCGCCCTCTATAACATGGGATAAAAAAATGAATGAATGAACTATGGGTGTCCAAACACATCTCTGCCTAATCCTTTGGGAAATACTGGCGTGATGGTATGTGGTTACTATTATTATAGTGTGGTGAGAGAAATAAGATGTTCCCTTTTTTAAATTTGGTTAAACAAATACTGATTTTTTTACGAAAATAATTTTATATTATTTTAATCCCAACGTTTTCGTGTTGAGTGGTGCTTGGTTAAACAAACCACTTAATTAAGCGCTGTTGACCTTTACTTACGTAATTATCTTTTTTATCCTACCAAAATACGAAGCTAATTATGATTATTTATTAGAGGTTCAGTTTTAAAAGAGAGAAGAGTTAATTGCTGTTTACTGTATAATGTACTAATGTGACAAACAAGCATACGGACCTCCTGTAAGCGACAAACGCTGCTTATAGACGTCAGCAACATCAGCGTTGTCATCTCGACACCTTAGTTGTTAAGGCTGAACGTTCACCTGAGCCCGCCAAATTCAAATTTCAAGTGGTTTTTTGCAGTTTGTAGGTCTATAATAAGTTCTTTCATTTTAATAGTAATTGCGACATTAACTGTACAAAATTCACAACCTATAACTAAAACCTTCGCTAAAAAATCGTTATTGTAGCTAAAAGTAGTGTAAAGTGTTAATTTTGACCATTGACACCGTTTTTGGCAAGTTTTTGGCTTGATAAGGATTTACAAGTAAAGGTTTTAGTTCTCAGTTGTAAATGCTGTATAGTTAATGTCGCGATTTCTACTGCCATGAATCTAGAACTTGTTATAGACCTACAAACTGCGAAAAATCAGAAGTGGAAGACAGAACTGGCCAGAATTTAAACCATCGCGCACTCAGGCAAACATTCTAACCACAAGATTATTGGTAATATATAAATTACCTCGACCATTTTATATAAGTAAGTAATACGATCAATAATAATCTCTCTACAGAATTGAGAAGCAGCTTATCTTCAACAATCTCTTTCTTTTAGTATAATCTGTAAAAGAGAAAAGGAAAACAAAAAGTCAAATGAAAATAAACTAAGGAATATCTCACAACTTCATTGCTTCTTTACTTGGGATCGAACCACGGATTAATACGAAATGGAGTGTAGAGTCAACGACACGTTTGGCGTAGCGGCTGAGCGATCGGCTTCTGCGTCACGTGTTGTGGGTTCGATCCCCACACGGAGCAAATATTTGTATGTTCTACAGATAGTTGTTCCGGGTCTGGGCGTTTGTGTATGTGAGAATTTGTGTTTGTAAATGCACCCACGATACAGGAGAAAATCCTAGTGTGGGGCAATGTTTATTTAAAAAAAGAAAGAAAGAAGAAAGAAGAGTCTATGATAATGTGAATGCGCTGTCGCTGTTGACCGATTTGCAATTCAGTTATTTTTCGATTTTTAGTGCCTATTTGTTGTTTTATTGAAGTCGGTTTAACTTTGTTTTTAAAAAGAACTTTTTTTTTTAATAAAAGACTTGACTTTGACTTTTCATTTATTGTATATGCTGGATGACGAAAAAAATGCGAGCTTGATGGTACGCAGCACCACAACCTATAGATGCCAGCAATTCCAGTGGTATTTATCAGTCGCGCTTTGCCATCTGTTGTGAGACCAGACCTTTTAAAACTATAGTAAAATAGTTGAGAGACGTTTTAGGAATAGTAGAACTCTGATGCTTCGGTCTGCGGGTGCCTGACTTGTGGAGTCCGCCATCCGACCTGATAAACAATGGCTCCAGTAGGTGGAGTACGTATCGTACCTAATCACGCGCTTTCAATTAGACCTTGAAGGGTCGTAGCAATTGCGCTAGGATTCAACCTCACAGGGTAATCTAAACTTATAATAAATCTGTAGAGAGGTCAATTCTGTACATGAAATATATTTCCAAAATAACTATCAGCGGGTGATTAGTGATCGATACTGACGCCAAAAATGCAATCAGTAAAATTTTTGTCTGTCTGTCTGTCTGTATGTTCGTTATAGAAACAAAAACCACTCGACGGATTTCAACGAAACTTGGTACAATTGTTTTTCATACTCCTGGGCAGGTTATAGTATACTTTTCATCACGCTACGATCAATAGGAGCAGAGCAGTGAAGGGAAATGTTGGGAAAATGAGTGATTCATGAGAAAGGTTTCAAGCTATAAAACATCACGCGACAACCCTTAGTAACGGGGCAACGCAGGTGAAACCGCGGGCGAAGAACTAGGGAACAAAGTAACTATTCCACGCGGACGAAGTCGCTGGCAAAAGCTAGTGATGAATATTCCCTTGCGTCCCATGGCCCCCACCATAGGGCAAGGGCACAAGACCGATATGCCCCGCTCCCTCGAAGACATGAAGTTTGCTGTCATATTTTTTGTGCCTAACATTAGTACTCCATTTCTTATTTCTCCATGGCTAGTACCGTAATCTCAATATATTACTCGTAGTACAACAATAGCAAAGATAAAATTAACTTTTCGAGCGTTTACTCATGAAAAGATAAAGGACTACCTCGTGAAAACGACCTTATCATTATCTTCGATATACATCGCTGCCTGGCTATGTTACTTCATTAACAAGCTACGAACAAAAACATCGATGCATGTGTAATATAATATAGCGTAGGTAGTATTCCGTTTCGGACATTGTTAGGTAAACGTCAGACTAAGCAGAAAAAAAAGTCTTATTCGTCCTATTAAGGTCAGTACACACAGTGTCACTCTCAGTAAAGATGATGAATGATATGTTTTTAAAGACACCTTTTACAAGTAATTTTCTTTTTATCGTACTTGAGCTTATGTTTTTGATCTTGTAATAATAATAGTGGGAGGCAGTGGGTTAGAAACCAAATAGGTTATTCTTATTATACATTATATTTAAGTATCTTAGATGATGAATATGCTTAAAATATCTTGTCAGTTATTACAAGATTTTATTAAATCTAATTTTGCTGTGATGAATTATAAACGCCAACGCAAATAATATGCTTATAACTGTTTATTTATTACTTACTTTACACCAATTTTTAAAAAGAATTTTTTAATTTAATTTTTTAATAATTTTATTTTAATTAATTTAATTTTTTAATATTTTTTAATAATTTAATTTTTTTTATTTTGGCTGTATAGGTATACATTTAAGATTTTTTAATTCTGATAGAACTTGGATTGATGATACATCTCAAGCAGTCAACGTGTTAAATTTATAATGTTCTAAAAATGTTCTACACGTACCATAGCATCACGCTTGTATTCCCCGAAGGGATATACAGAAACGTTATTAGTGTCCAGCCGGGGCCAGCCTATGTACCAAAAAAATTAAGGATTTGTTAATTAAAATGTTATTACCTACGTAATAGGAATCCATGAAAAATAATAACTGAAATGACTATATCATAACTGCTGCACTCACCTCAATATGAATGTATTTAAATCATTATTACCTATTATAAATATCTAATTTACTAACATTAGCTTATAAGGAAAATTGTTACTAACAACTATGGACTATGGTCTGAAATAAATGAATGAATTGAATAACAATTATTAACAATTACGTCATACATATATCTCATATTTGACGTCATCGAGTAGAATAAAAAATGGTAGCTTTATTAAATAATGGGAGAGACTTTTTTTAACAAACATGTTTTTATAATAAAATGAATGTTTGTTGAATGATGTAAGGATGGTAAAATAATTTATTACGTCACCTTATTGATATATGTACTATCAGCCAACTCCATATCTAGCCATTTTGAAAACAAAATCCCGTGCACACCGTGGTGTTAGCTTTTAGGAATTAAATAATATAAATATGACGGGTAAAATCCATAAAAAGTAGGTTAATTTCAATTGTTTTTTTGTTTATATGATTAGAGATATGATTTTGACTTCATAAAAAGGATGATGCTATTGGTTGATAAGCGAAGGTAAGCACTGGTATAGCAGCCGAAGCTGCAAGCAAATATAGCCCTTACGGTGGCTAGATATGGCGTTGGCCGATAGTACCTATGATTATTATACATTATTAAGCTGTCAATTCTATACATCATGTATCAGAGGCCTATGGGGCCAGATTTTATATGTACCGACGATGATGAAGAGATTCCAGGTATCGATTGGCGAGGAACTGTCATTGATCCAATTAATTGGCACTCCCCGGTGAGGTCAAAAGTCAAAACACATTTTATGTCATTTAGCCCACAGAGCGAGCGAGGCCATCCATGCCGCAGAGGATGGACATGGATAGTGGGCTAAATGGCGTAACATAGTCTATACGGCACGAATGGGCCGGCGCGACCGGAGTGATACCACGGCCTCACAGAAAACCGGCGTCAAACAACGCTTACGTTGTGTTTCGCCGAGTGAGTGAGACTACCGGAGGCCCAATTCCCTTTTAAAAGGCCGGCAACGCACTTGTGACTCCTCTGGAGTTGCGGGTGTCCATGGGCGGCGGTAATCGCTTACTATCAGGCGATCCGTTTGCTCGTTTACCGCCCTATCTCACAAAAAAGGAGGAGGGTGCCCACGGAGTAAGTAAGGATAGGTTAGAGAAAATTTAAATGAAAATGGTGATGATGGAGATTCAAGAGTAAAGCGGTAACATGAATGAGGAACATTATTACGTATAATATAATATGGCGTTTATGGTCCTTATAGGAAGAGAAGATACAAAGTAAAAAGATATAGAAGATACACACGTTGGTAGATTTGAAGATTGGTATGAGCTAGCCAGTCCAGATGATTCTCTTAAAGATAATCATATTATTTTAGTTGGTTTTTTGAACCTTTAGAGCAATAGATATATCTTACAGGAACTATTAGTCAGGATATACTGTTATCTATTCTGTGGTATAGCACACTCAATACCACATTCTTAATTTTTTTAAGTTCATAGTGTTCTCGAGGACCTCGGAGAATTCTCGAGAAGATGCGCCACTTGTTTCTATTGATAACTAGCTGACCTAACAAAAGTTGTTTTGTATGAATTTAAATTACTTATCTAGAGTTCATACAAAAATCCCACGGAAGAAATGCTTTCAGTTTCCACAATTTTCTCCCGATATATTTTCCGATCTGTTATCCTAAAAACCTCATTTTTTATTTCTTATTTTATTACCTGTCTATAATCAACAGGAAGTTCCTTTCTGTTGTTTTTTACTTTTTTTTTAACAGTATTTTTTTTCCTTTTTCTTTTGTATTAATTGTATAGGAACATACTTATATGTATGTCACACTGAAAACCAGCGCTGTATTGTGTGTTATAATATGGCTTCATGCTGAGTGTGAACCTCTTTTGTCACAAAACTTTTAAATGTATTTCAATATTTTTTGTCCATCCAATGTACTTATACATACTTAATACTGAAGTTGTTATGTATAATTTTGTTCTTGTGGCAAAATTTATTATGCTTTCTTTCATTGACATCATTAATTATTATAATAATTAATGATGTCAATGAAAGAAAAATCCTAATCCTCCGTATCAATAATTATTGATACGGAGTGATTTACAGGCGCATGGAATATATATTTTTTTAAATCACTCATAATTCTTATGCGTTGTTTAGGATGAGCCTTTTATATCATCTTGTCTATTATCACCTGTCGCTTATGACTCACGCATACATGGCTTGCATAGCATTCAATGCGTTTTCTTTCAAGCCATTTTCTAATGCTAATGTCCTGGCGCTGGGCATTGTTAGAGAATTACCTACCAGTGTCAAGCATTAATCATTAAAGATGGAATTTTCTCACGTTTTTTTCCTTTAGTAATTTCAAGAATTAAGATGTTTATTATGTTAATTGAATATTTATTTTAATAATAATTAATTTCTGGTTGTTGCTTTAGTTCTTTGTTTAAATTAAGTTTTTAAACTTTTAGATGTTTGGCTGAGTTGGACTTCTTCCAAAAGATGGGTGGATGATACAGTATAAACCGAGCTCAACAGTGACGTATCGCCACAATCACGGAGTCGAGTCGTCACTGAACCTAAGTTGAATTGAATTTGAATGACAACGTACCGTCTGCCGAGATATTGAAACTAACCACCTCATAATGTGGTCACAAATTCGGCTGCTGATACATAGTGCGATTCGTGATGGTCGAGAAAAGTCGATTTTGCTTTTAGAAATTCAAAAAGTTAAGATTTGTGTCTGGTTTTAATTTGTTTGCAGCTCTTCCCCTATTAAAACATAGTAGCGAGTCTACTTAACTATAAGTACACAGTCATCTACATTACCTTTCAAGGAATACACACAACAGATATGTAGGTAAGTATTAAATATATTTTTGGCTGTAAGACTCTGACAACATATTTCTATAATACCAACAAAGCCATAAATATAAAGAAAACCTATTGAGCTCACCATAAACTCTAAAAAGTTCAATTCCAACAAAGGCGTTACCAACCGCCATTTTGTGCGGCGGCCATCTTGTCGGGAGTTGGCGCGAAACGACCATAGACGCGATTCGTCTCCCCTTTATCGTCCTATTAGGATTTTGTCGACAATATTTTATTAGAAGCGTAATGTTAACTGGGTCGGATACAATCTTTGAAGATTGCAAGCTTTACATTTTTGGAAGTTGCCATTTATTTACCGAATTTATTTGTTTGGTATCGTTTTATTTTATGGCGTCAATGAAAATGATTATGAGCAAATAAGTTGCTATTGAATTCATTTTGCGTGGGTTTGATGTCCTTTTGATAATGGTTAGATGAAAATGTTACTAACTTATTCTTGTAACCTACCTACGTTTTTGTATGTTTGCGTTGATATGTAGAGAATCTCTTTCATGGAATCTAAGCCTATATCCAATTAATGTAATTGAAAAATAGTGTGCACAATAATTTGGACCTTCCATTACAATTAGGTATATAAAATAAACTATTTACTTCAGAACAGTTCCAAAATAGATACATTTCCGCAACCAAGTTCCCATTTAAACGAAATTTCCAAAACATATTTTTCATTTTCCAAAACTTTACAACTACAAGCAACATTAAAATGATCACAGAACAAGAGATAAGGGGAAAAAACGTGATTAATTAAAAAGTTGTGCGTAATCAGCGAAGGCAGAACTAATTTAAGAGATAAACACCAGCAATAAAAGTGACAAACAGTGCTGAGCAACACCCACTGCCAACAAGAACTGTGTGCAAGGAAATCAGAAGTACTACTTACAAAATCGTTCGTTGAAAACGCACTTGCTTGTGTATTTTTACATAAACCTTGCTTTGTGTTTCAATTGATTGAAATATTGAAGTAAGTACTTTTCTATACATATTTATTGTAATAATATGTTAAGAAGACAAATATGTCATTGATTAAGCTTATCTCATTGTGACTATTCTTTGTGACAAATAAAGTATTTATTATTACTATTATATGTGCCACCTGATAATAATCAGCAACCGTGGCCTATAGGCGCAAGCGCAGCAGTGATATCACTAGCACGTTGATTGCATGTATAACTATTTAACTTGTTTTCTTTTAAACGTTTATTTTGGTACGTTCACAATGACAAATGTCAAAAATGCCAAAATATTTTATTCCGTAGGAAATTATATCTCGCGACATCTAGTAGGTGCAGCAGTGAAATATTGCAACACTGCGCCAATCAAAACATTAAATGGTAATAAATGTCATTAACGTAACATTATAGCATTGTACTGCCTCATTAGTCTAGTGGTCCCAAGCGTGACTGCCATACTAGAGGTCCTGGGTTCGATCCCCAGGTCGGGCAAGGTGTTTTTGGGTTTTTTCTATGAAATTCTCAATAGTAGCTCAGAGTTTGTTTTTTTTTTGTTTTTATAAGTAATAGGGGAACCCATGTGGGTTCCTAAAACATACCGGCGAAATGTGGGTGTACATTAGTATACCTCTGCCTATCCCTTCGGGGAATATAGGCGTGATCTTTATAGTACGGCTACGGTTAACCAGCAGCGAATGCCTGATGTATAAGTATTTGATGAATTATTGATTTGCTTAGACTTAGCCTTCTGTATCTTACATATAGCGTGGCCTATTCTTACCAAAATTGAATAGAATAGTGTTTGTTGCAGGGAAACGTAGTCAGTGTTTTAGTAAATCACTTCATATCTACTGTCTCGTCCTTTTGTTCAGTACACAACGAAACGGAATGAGTTTACTTACATTTACTTGTGCTATGTAGTAGAGACTATTTTGTTTAGAACTTGTGGTGATTGTTAATTAAAATGTTGTGGAAATAGTTTTGTTAATTTATTTTGAATCAATCAATTAGGAACCTTCAGCAGTGGACGGCAATAGGCTGATATGATGATGATAATCTATTAGGTATTTACATCAAATATAATTTCATTTTAAAAAATAATTTTAATTATATTGTTGCATTAAAATATGGTGTAAATAATATGTCTCTGGGATCGATTCCCGGGTCGAACAGATACCTATATTTAATCTAAAATTGGCAATTTTAAATACCCATAACTAAAATCAAAATAAAATAAATAAGTATTTATGCGAATGCTCACATTTTTAACCCTCCCTGCGCTGCGGTAAAAAGAATGCAATAGCAGTTTCCAATAAAGCAGTCCTGCTCCTGATTTATCCGAACACAATCGAAGCAGTAAAAGCTGTTGTTTCACCACTTTTTATTGCGCTGTCCGGATTGAATCGTGTAGTGGAAACGATGCTGCGGACCTCAGATGATACTGTTTTTTTATATCTTTTACCTGGAGAGATAGCGGAGGAGGGTTAAAAAGAAATAGCTAGCTTCATATCTTCGCAGTTTCGTACATGTATTTTTCGAAGGATTAGGCAGAGGTGACTAATGTACACTAACAGCGGTATGTTTAGGTCCCTTGTAATAGGGACGAGCCTATTACATACAATTACAATCTAAATTCCGAGCTGCCATTGAGATAGGTATCTCGTAAGAGCCGAAAAACTATGGACCTTTTGGGGTCGCACTGGCCCTTACGTTGGAGACTGTCGTAAAGCACCTTGGCGTGGGTTTCGACTTTTGTTTGTGAGAGTCAGCTCCCCGTCGGTTGCTGCGACTCTGGGGTCAGGGGCTCTTAAAGCTCGGCAACGCATCAGCAACTCCACTGGTGTTGCAGGTGTCCATGGGCGACGATGACTACTTACCATCAGTGTTCAAAATATTGTTTAGTATTGAACAGATAAATATCGTTGTTAGATGAGTGGCGATTCCTGAATCGAGGTGTTATTTAATCAAACTTATGAATAATAAATAAAAGTGTTAATTACGCGGTATTACACGATCACCTATAATTATTGGCTACTTGATTTTATTGAAAATAACAGGCTAATTCAAAAATGAAATTAAATAAAATATGTATTCTGAAAAAAATAACTGTAATCGGCAAAAAAAGTTCCAAGAATAAGCATTTAAAGTTTTTGTTGGGGATTGAAAGGGGATGCTTTGTCCCTTTCACGCAAAACGAGTGTTAGTTTATGATTTGTAGGGCGCAATGAATTATGACGTCATCATTCTCTATAGTACGTTCTCTGTCTAACATAAAATTAAAATTAAAAATATATCATCCTTATTTTTAACCGATTTTTTTTATTTTGATATCTACTTAATTAAATATTTTCATGAAGACATAAAAAACAGTCCGGTAGCCCATTAGTATTATTATTATCAAAAGACAGGGCTACTGTGACCTACCACGTCAATCTTAATTACTGGAATTACTCTCATTTTAATCTTTATGGCATCTCTGGATTGCGCTACGTCCCTTACGAGGGGAAGCAGAGCCCTTGCTATAATTGTGGGATATTTACGGTTTAGGGAGCATTGATTAGGTACATAATTTTATGTTTCCTTCTCTAAATTACTTCATTGATCGTAAGCGCAGTTACAGTGTGAAGTCCTGCGTTCGATGGAATAATCGATTCTAAGTTGAGTTAAGTGTGTTTGTATTTTTTCATGGTAGTTGTACCATACTTTTGAAAACATACACGCGAATTAATGGGTGTTTATTAGCATACCTCCGCTTAACCCTTCAGCAGACACAAGCGTGATAGAATGTTTATATGTTTGCACCTGGAAATCTATAGTCGGCATCCATGACAATAGACTGTTAACTGTTTGAACTTTGTGGTTTTGGCGCCGCGAAACGTCGGAAATCAAATAATATTAATACAACGCGATAAAATCCATAAAAAGTAGGTAGTATAACATACCATCACGCCTGTATTCCCCGAAGGGTTAGGCAGAGGCATACTTAATGTACACCCACAGTTCGCCGGTATGTTTAGGTCCCATGTTATAGGGGGCGAGCCTATAGCCATTCACCGGGCACAAATCCAGACTCCAAGCTGCTACTGAGAATTTCATAGAAAAACCCTCTAGTGCCTCTAGGACCTCTAGTGTAGCAAAAAAAAAGTAGGTAGTTTTATTTCAATATCTAAGTAATACTCGGAAAGCAGTAGGTATGTAGTAAGAATCACGTGTAATATTTTTTAATACTTAGTATCTTAAATTCTTTATTGGGTTTCGCTGTAGAAATCACGCGTTCAGCGATAAATATATAATTATGATTTTTTTACCTTTCGCTCTCCTTTCGAGCCTCACGTGATTAATGAAAGATCCCTTAGTTATCATCAGGTTCAGTTATTATTTAGTTGGCATTTCTCATAGCCGACTTGTCCTAACTTATGAGTATACAGCAACTAATATGGACACGATAACTATGTTATTTGTTCGGTGATACATCTATGTGTAGATGAGGTCTTACTACTCTAACTAATTATACTTGTCGTGTAATAATGAAATAATTGTAGGTATGTCTTTATGTAAAAGAGGTTTTGATATTTGCAGTACTTTGCCGATGTTGGGTTGTCCATCTGTTCATTTGTTTATGTGAAGCTAAATGGATCAATTATCTGAATGCTCAGCCCCAAGCCAATGCGAAACCCCAATCACAATTTGACAGCGCATTTGGCGTAGTGCTATAACACGTGTGCTGTAAACGTGCTGCTGAATTGTGATTGGGGTTTTCTTTAGGTGCAGTGGCTTAGACTAACACGAATAGATAGGTAATAAATGTAAAAATAATATTTAATGTTTATGCCTCATTAGTCTAATGGTCCCAAGCGCGACTGCTACACTAGAGGTCCTGGGTTCGATCCCCAGGTCAAGCAATGCGTTATTGGGTTTTCCTATGAAATTCTCAGTAGCAGCTCGGAGTCTGGATTTGTGCCCGGTTAATGGCTATAGGCTCGCCCCCTATAACATGGGACCTAAACATACCGGCGAACTGCGAGTGTACATTAAGTACGCCTCTGTCTAACCCTTCTGGGCATACAGGCGTGATGGTATGTTGGTGTGTTTATGTATAGGTACATATATGCCATTATAACCTATGAATGCCATTTCTCGCAGTCACTTTACGAGATATTATTCGCTCATTGACGACAATTGTGATTTTTTATAAGGTCCATCGCGAACGATCACTTCTATTAATTCTTTTTTTAATCATTTTAAAATATGTAATAACCGAATTTCTTTTCTTTTACCCTTCCATTTCCATTTGGTATCGACACTATCAAAAGTTAAATGAAATGAATTTGGACTACACAACGAAAAAAATTCAATGTCACCTTTTTAATAGATAATTTACTCAATTTAAATAAAAAATATAGGTACATTAGTGCCCAGGTTATAGCGCCTTGTTTCTGCAGAGCCTTACAGAAACCTAAAATAATACATAGACTGTTAAACTCATTACTCCTCCTTTTTCGTAGACAGGTAAAAACTACATTTAATATCAGCGAGTGAAACCACGTGGAATTCTAGTTTCCCTCAGGTGTATGAATCATATTTTTAGCACGTACTTGTCGACGTTTCAATACTACGTGTGGTGCGAAATATTTTATATATGAGACACTTTGAGACTATATTAAGATATTTTCCAATGTAGAGAGGAGAGTAGAGGATCTCTCTCTATCGTAGCTAAGAATTTATCTGGTTTGAGACTAATTTGAGTTCTACTTACTGCGGTAGTAGCACACTACTGCTGAGATAATCTGAGATGGTACTATGATCACATTAACATATAGGTACTCTGCCGCTAAGCTATGTTCTAACATTATTGTATGCCGGTTTGAACGGTAATATCGCCAGGGCTATAGGTTCACCCCATATTACATAGGACGTAAATATACTGGCGAACCTAACCTAATTACCTCTACCTAACACTTTGGGGAATACAGGCGTGATGGTATGGATTGTTTCAATCATTTATTCCGCCGACCATTTGGGGTTCCAAAAGGAACTTATCGTCATTGCCAATTTTAGAAGTTGTGAAAAAATCTAAACCATTTTACATTATAAGTAATTTAAAAAATGCCATTATACGCTTCTTTAAGGTTTCAATGGCGTTGGCGCATCATTTGGTGTTACTAGTTAAACTGTTTTTTTTTTTTTTACCTAAGTACATCAATAAATTCCACACAGATCTCTCAACACAATTCCAAAGTGACGTCACAGGATACTACAGCCGCGCCCGCAGTGACGACACCCATTGTGCTGTCCATTGTGTTACCTACAAACTTGTGTTCGCTACTGTACCTACTCAATACCTATTGTTGGATATTGGTAGAATTGTTGTACACCATTCCGCTGTGGTCTGGTTCCCGGCAAACATTAAACTACTTCTTCGCTTCTCTTGAAGAAGTTGACGAGAAATATCTTCGCGAATGTCGCAGCTTTGACACTATCTATGGCCTTTGACGGTTTCTCACTGAAGTGAGATACGGATAGTGAGAAAGAAGAAGTAATATTAAGAAGTAAAATTTTCCTAATAGTATCAATTATTTTGTTGAAAAGGTCTCCATAGAGTTTCTTGCTGGTTATTTTCCACAAGACCCACATTTTGGGCCTTTCAATAAGTTCTTAACTTAACAAAAGTAGGTATCTATTGTAAATGGTCTAATCGTAATAAAACATTTTGACTCCTCCTTCTCCGCCTACAGATATTTTCACCCTGGATTTCCACACAGAAAAGGACTTGTTAAACATACAACGAACGTGTGAAAAGACATTCCAAATTGGAATGATTACACGGAGTCAAGGTCTTGAATCTCATCAAAGGTCTTTTGAGAGGACCATCCATATGGAGATGGTGGCCACCAGGGTCATTTTAGTGGGTAAGAATCCGACACTCCATCTAATCTTCGAAGACCGTTCACCTTTTGAAGATTCCCCCGTAAACAAATAACAATTTACCTAGACCTACTCTTTGGCTTTTGTTTCCGTATATATATACACCACAATAATTATGTACTTAGACTATGATTATAAAGGCGTATCATAATAATTATAGCAGTAAATTATGTGTCTGTTATCGACAACGGGATAATTACGTGCTTCGGGCGACACACGCTCATTATAATAGAGAAGTAGTGTTAACTATATTAAAATTTTAAGCGTATATTTGCTAATTATGTACGTACATACATACATACAACTACGCATGTATTCCACAAAGAGATAATAGAGGGCGAGCCTAACGGGCACAAATCAATACTCCGAGCTGCTACTGAGAATTTCATAGAAAAACCCAATAACACTTTTCTCGACCCGTATATCTAATCCAGTTGTAATGTATGAATTAGTAATTGTACCGTAACATTTACTTATTAGCTGCAACATAAAATATAACTTGAGTCCCACTAAATAATTGCTGAGTAAGATATCTGTTATTTTAATAAAATATAGGACTTATACATGGATTTTCGACATGAGTTTTATTTAACAACACCAAATATCACACAGTACTTCTAGCGTAGCAGTTGCGCTTATAACCACTAGACTATTTAGGCAATTAACTTAAATAATATAGAATATTGTGCTTTTTATACATATTTATTTTGTTGTCTGCAAGTCTCTGAATGGATTTTGACAAACATTTTGACTTTGACTTTGGTAAACGTTAGATGTTGGATTACGCTTATTTCTATCTGAAAAAGAACTAGATCTAACTCATTAGTCTAGTGGTCCCAAGCGCGACTGGTACGCTAGAGGTCCTGGATTCGATCCCCAGGTCGAGCAAAGTGTTATGGATTTTTCTATAAAATTCTCAGCAGTAGCTCGGAGTCTGGATTAATGTCCAGTTAATTGCAATAGAGTCGCCCCCTATTACATGGGACCTGAACATACCGGCGAACTGTGGGTGTACATTAGTACGCTTCTGCCTAACCGTCAGATAAGTATGTTCCATATTTTTCCTATATGCGTGAGGGATACCTACTCAATTTGTGCACCCGTCTGTACATAGTAGGTATCATAGTATAGTCATTCCAGTATTACCAAACGTTTGACGTGCAGCTATAATTGCCCCTCGTTGCCATGTACTGCTCTATTGCGCTTTGTTGCTCGCACAAAGGAATATTAAAAGCATAAATTCACGCAGCTTTTTTCGAATTTCGGATATCGCTATATTTTTTTTGGGCCGCTAAATTGTTGCTGTGACTTTCCAATGATCTGTGATTAGCATCACAAGAAATACATTGAGTACCTATTTCTTCATTAGATAAACATAAAGGGATCAAAGATTTGAATAAGCAAGATTTGGAGCAAGGTTTTAAAATATTACGACATAATTGATTTCTATCTAGCTATTCGGAATTCTTAAACTTGCTTAATATTCGTGAGTCGATTAAAAAAACGGAACACGTCCGTAGTCGACTTGGTGGCAGCACTACCGTGCTTCTTTAAAAATATCTATTATAAAAATTAGTCTGGCAGACTGCCCAGTTTTTAAAGAAACTAGTTATACTTATGGCTTGGAAAAGTGGCGTTTCTTCATTGTACCGTGAAACAAAGGGTGTTCGAACAATGACGTCACTGCGCTTATGGGGAAAATGTATTTTTGTATGTCTTTTTAGTATAGTGATGGTAAAAATCTCGATTGTAGATTTTGTCAACCATACATCCAATAGCAACATTCTATTTTTTATTCTTGATAGGCTTACTCTCGACCGCCATTTCACTGGGATCTACGATGGAGCGCGCTTACCTAGAGGAAACCGATTCACTCGTGATTTAAAAACACCCAGATTATATCTATCGGGGAAGACCCACTCGGGAAGCGCATGCCACATTTCAGCGGTACGCATGATAAAAGTGGACTTAAAGCGTTTTTGGAATACCTATCCACAATGAAACGATGTCGCTTATATGAGGGGTTTTAGGAGAAGTTAGTATTTTTTTAGTGTTGTAGAATCTAAAAAATAGAATACCTATTTTGAAAATGAAAGAGTTCGTAAATCTCTCGTATTTCATAGTCAAATATTTTATTTTAGTAAGATGAAGTGTCGTCATAAGTGAAACGCATGTAGGTACGTCTAGTTTATTAGTGAGTTTAAATCTATTGTTAGGGGCTAGAGATTGACAAGAAAAGGGGGAAGAAGGGGTGAAAATATAATTGATCAATACAATTTTTTTATGGGATAGGAGGGCAAACGAGCAGACCGATCGCCTGATGGTAAGCGATCACCGCCGCCCATGGACACCCGCAACACCAGAGGAGTCACAAGTGCGTTGCCGGCCTTCTAAAAGGGGATTGGGCCTCCGGTAACCTCACTCACTCGGTGAAACACAACGCAATCATTGATTAACGCCGGTCTTCTGTGAGGCCGTGGTATCACTCCGGTCGAGCCGGCCCATTCGTGCTGAAGCATGGCTCTCCCACGTAAAAACACAATTATATTTTCACACCTTCTTCCCTCTTTTCTTTTCAATCTCTATCCTCATTTCTGTTCAATCTCTGTTACGTCCATCCAAAGGTTGCCTGGAAGAGATCACTGGTCGCAATAAGGCCGCCCATTGTATGTTTTAAATTACGATTTGTATCCTATCTGTAAAAATGTGTTTGGTGTACAATAAAGAGTATATAAATAAAATAAATATATTTGAATATTACTTAGTCTAAATCACATACAGACTCGATCTCACACAGACATACCTTATTACAATTATTACTTACTCACTGTTCTTGTTCCATTTTTTCGTTCGAATCTAATTTTGTTTATACCTGAGTTCCATCTATGCTTTATTATCTAGTATGATATGTACTTACTTAGGCCGGGAAAATAGATTATGTATGGGTTTTTTGTACAATTAAGTCGCTCGTAAAACAAAGAAAATATACTGTAATAGAAGATAACATTGTACAGTAAACTCAGAAATATTTTTTACATTAAGAATGAAGGTTTTGTTCTCTAGACTTTTCTACAGGCTTAATTAGAGCCCCTGCAGAATTTAGAATTAGAATGGATTGTATTTTATAACCAGCCGATTTCAAATCGTGTGAGCGTGCGCACTACCGGCCAATAAAAAATGCATTAACATGTTTGGTTTGTAAAAGAAATTATGGATCTTGTCGGGCACAACACATTTCAGTAGGAGGGAGGTGTTATTTTTTTTACAATTAAAGTTTTATTTTGTAAATCTGTTTCGTTTTATTGCTTTTCGTGTTCTTATCTGCTGAACTATCACTTGTAATATTCACGTATAAGGTGCTTCTACGAATGATGAATAGTTATTACCCTTGGTATCATCATCAATCTGCTAACTGGCTTATATTATTACGTATTATGCAACAAGAGAGAGAGAGGGAGGACTTTTCTCTGCAATGGGACAATACAGGCTAGATAGATGTAAAAATAGAGAAAAATAACAATGCACAATATGCTTGCAGATAATGCAAGCGCCATCTTATGCCCACTCAGTTCACGCACTGTCGCACCGCGTCAACTGCACGTAATGTTAGGTACCCTGCACACGGTATATGTTGCACATAAGTATCTAATATGTGCAACATTATTTACATTGGAAACCAATTATCGCCAGTATGTACTTATTTGAATACAAGATTTGCTTCAAGCTCAGACAGGACTCGTTGTCCGGTTTGATACACCGACCTATATGAATTTTTTTTTATTTATTTCTGACAAGTGGCCGAATCTAAATTATTCCCCTACCTAGCCATGGCGATGGCATGAATTATTTTATTTTACGTATTTATATTAATTAGTCTGTAGGTATCTACTTACTTCTAAGTCAGAGAGAACTTACTTAGTTTGAGAACTAACCATTTGACGTCAATCGTTTGTGATTCACTAAAAAATAAAGTAAATCTCTTTTGGTAGTTCTAGTGATTGACTAAAATGGAACGACCTCGCATTGAAGTGATCATTTATTTATACGAGTTCCCAACGGATCTAATAGTTTGGTTTAAGGATTTCTACGATTGGACAAAAACCTTCCAAGTAGTTAGAAAGAAAAATAGAATTTAGTTGATTGCAATGTGTTATTTGATTTTCCGATAGCTGGAATATTTAAGACATATTCATAATAATCTTAAACGAATGTTGGATGGTGTACCCCAGCACTAAGAGCACTATTGGTTTGGCAGTCACCGGACCAGCTGGCGAGCCATCCAACTTTATGCACACGTAAACTGTTCGGCACAGTAAAACCCCGATGGTTTTAGAAAAGCGTGCATTAAAAACTTTTTACTATAAACTTTTAGTTACGTTTCATGCGAGTGGACAGTTTCATGGCTGCGTCGGTTTGAATTGTGAATGTTTTTATTTTATTATTTGAGTTTGTATTGTTAAACCGGATTGTTTTCGTTGTATGTATTTTTTTTTATACGAGATTATATTTTTTTATAACGGAGGTGCCGTGTCACTGAGATTACGTAAAGTCTGTACCAGTTGTCATTTGAATAGCTATTGACAAAATAAATTAGTGATATTCAGAAGCCAAAAAAGCCCGATAACCAGTTTATTCAGAGATTGGTAGACGGCAGACCAATGAGCCAGAGTGGCAGTCGGTTCATGTAAAATACAAATGTTCAGCTTATGGCTGCTGGGATGGGATGATGAAACTTTGAACGTGAGTCTGTGTGATTATCTCTTCTCCGGGAATCCATTTCTTATCATTTGCTTCACGTGAGCGAAGCCGCGGGAAAGAGCTAGTTTTTTATATATATATAAAAAGAATAAATGACATTTATTTCTGTTCAATGTTTTTTTTTTCAACTACATGGCGCCGCCATTTCTTAACTGACGACCTCTGAGAAGAAAAACCGAAACAAAGGCAGTGTCTGAGATGGCCTTTTGAGGAAAGACTCATAGCGGCTTTGAATAGACCAGTCCAAGCTGATGGCACGCATGCATCAGTCATATGTAGCTCGACCATAATCTAGGGAGCCAAACAACCCGACACTACCAGATCAGGGGAACATTTGCATTGACCACAAGTATACTCAAACCCACCAGACAAAAGACTTGAAAGCTTGTATATTTGTAATTAGCCTGCATAGTACTCACATTTACATTTTCTTTATAAATTAAATTGAACGGGATCATTTCATGGATAAAACAAACTGAGTACAGGTCTCGTCTTAAAATGAGAGGGGTTAAGATATAGCTACATACTGCGTAGTCTACCACGCTGGCCTACTAAGGATTGGCAGACTTCACACGCCGTTTAGAAAATCTCTCAAGAAGGGCCGGAAGGTTATTAATGATGCGCCTTGGACTGAACTGTATACAGGGTGAAATATTATACTTAATTATGTTTCAACCAAAATACAGTTGCTTTAGTATCTACTACGATCTAAAGAATTTGCAACAAGCGGTTACGAATGACAGAATAAAAAATCCACCCGGCGTTTTCTCTGAATATTAGGGGGACACCACCAAAGAATATTTTCAATATATCCAATTACTTACAATAAGATAAACAAAGAGATAAACTTCACAAGAGGAGAGCATCTCGCATCTCCGCCCAGCGTCCCTTCAACATATCTCATGCAAATTGTATCCTTTAGATGTGTATCGTCGATCCATAGACAACGCTTCGTTGAAAATTTACTTACTTTATTGCACAATTTCCATAGATTATAGCTAATTTTCTTTCCCCTAACTCAACGAAGCCCCTAACTAATTAGGGATGGGACGAGGTGAGCATAGTTGTTACTCGAATATGGTATTCAAGGTGCAATTTTTTTATGTGTATTTTTTGTATGTACAGTCAACAGCACACCGTGGTATCTAAAACTGTCAAATTTCTTCAATCAATTTTAAATTTAATCTCCAAACAATAGAGTTTATTATCCATTATGGAAATTTGATAGCTTGTTGTAACTTGATATGCTGGTGTCTGTACAGACTATTAATATGTTAATCTACTCGATCCGTTCTATCATGACCCCATAGGAGAAACTGTATTCTTTACTAGTTTACATAATAACGATGTCATAATGATCATCTTTTGACATTTTAATGCCAACCAAATTCGCAGCCCAGGCGTGTTTTTCTTACTTAAGTCGTGGTGACTGAGAATACGTAATTGTGTAAAAAATCGAGTAAAATTTTACTTGTATTTAAACACACTAGTTAATCGAATTATAATCTAAACTCTAATAGCGAAATCAATTACCCTGAAGTTCAAGAAAAAAATACCTACTTATATTTAATCGGCGGCGGTAGTTTTAGAAAAGAGTAAAAACAATCTTGTTCTTCTCGAGAGGACTCTCAGACACACCGGCACATCACTAGCGCAAGTTCAGTAGCAGAGCTGCCAAGAGAGTTGGCATCTGTTCAATGTGTCCCTTTCGCTCCTACGAATTTACAACACTTTTTCATTTAATGAGGCAATTACATAATTGGTACGTAAAATGGTCTAATTCAATCTTTTTGACTGCCTGAGAGACAAAACAATAAACTCTTCTATCATTTAGTATGGACCTTCTTTCAGAATAAAAGGAAACCAGGCCGATACTTATGTAAAAAATAATTGCTTACCAAAACTTTTGTAACGGAGAACTTTCGTAAACAGCCATATAAATGGTTAATCTCTTTTGATAGGCCTCCATAGAAACGGCAACACAAACAATAGGCCGGCTACACCCACGCGTCGCGTATTGATTCCGGCTACAACAAGAGAACTCCAATTAAAATAGCACAAACGCAACGATACACTAGATCGTGCGTATATTAAATTTTTAATCCGGTTCGAACCGGACGCAGGCGGTAATACCCAGTTAAAGCCCGGAGTGGAGTAAAGAGCTCATGGAGTGATGATGTGAGGAAAATATTATTTGACTTATAACAATGAGACACAACTCAGTATGAAAAACAACATTAAAAGGGATTTAACAAATCGATTCGATCGATCGATTTTAAAATGTAAATATATTTACACAGTGAATAGTGGAGACTATGTATTGATATACTCGTAATACCAATCACTTATCAAGAATACAAAAAAATTACAATAGATTGACGAAGTGACTGGGTTTTCCAACACACATTATTGCAATGATCGACGACTGCTGTAGGTACGCATTATTTTGTTTCTAATTTAATACCTAATTAGATAATATAAAAAAAAAGAAAGCCTATGTTTTTTAATTTATGGGCTCGTTTCGTCGGCACAGCACCACAATTCTGAGACCAATAAAATTTATAATAGCAAGTGGTAGGAATATATTAGATTTATGTATTAATACACACTGAAACCTATTATTATCATTTGTATTCTCTCATGCTTCTTACAATTTCTTCTCTCAAATTCTCCATTTCAATTTCAGTGAAGGAAACAACAGTGTGAAACCTATACGCCTCAAGAAGGATTTTAATTATTTGTCATGTCTGTCAAACCCTATGCCGAATATGCAGCAACCATGTAGCACCAGCAGGTGCCATCATGAGGTGACTCGCCCTAACTGTGAACTATTAAAAGTAAACATTCCATTCGCTTACTTCTCCGTGTAATCGGAAAATTCTGGTGCGATTCGGCCAGGACCGTTTAATTGCATTCCATTGTCTGTTCCCAAAGATTTCTAGGGATGGGGTGAGCCCTACGTACGGGGAAAGACCACGAAGACTTTTTAATTTTATCAGCGATTTGAAACTGGCATTTTTAGTCGGATTTTAGTACGTAAAAAAGCACGATTTATTGATGTAAGGTTTGAAATCTATGCTAATTCTAACTGATTGTAGAGAGAACGGATTTTTTATGTTTGTTTATACCTGGAGGGTAATCTCTAAATTCTTTCACTAAAAGAAAGGTACATTATTCCAAATGGATATAGGCTATATATTTTGTATATTCAACTCGGACCAAGTCGGGGCAGAACGCTAGGTTAGTCATAAAAAGAGTGTAATTTCCACGACAAAAATAAATTCTTTAAAATACTATTAAAAAGAAATTCTTTTCAAAGAACTCCACGTGCGTAAGATGCGGGTAATAATAGGTACATGCTAGATAGAAAATCAAAGATATTTTATCTTTTATCTACTAAATCAGCGAAAAATAAACGTTCCCTCCAAATCCAATTCACAAAATTGAACATTAAAAAAATATATTTGCCTCAACTAGATTATAATATTCCATCATAGAATTCATTTGGCAAACATAACGAGATTCACTCACAATTTAACTTTTAGCTTTTCAAGAAAATAGACAGCTCTGCGTTGACAAAACGACTTATGTAATTTTTTTTAATAGTATAAATCTGTCTACCCACGATAAGGTTAATAGTTAAGTTGCATGATGATTTCATAATTTAATTTGATCTTATTTACAGTGATATTATTAAGCAGTCTCATTGGCTTAATGGTTGTAAGCGTGATTGCTAATTGTCTTGGATTCGATTTTCAGGACAAGCAATATCTGTTATTGGGTTTTTCTATAAATTCTCAGTAATGGCTCTGAGGTCGGATTTTTGCCCTTTTAATGACAGTAGATTCGCCCCCTATTACATGGGACCTAAATATAACGACGCACTGTCGGTGTACCTCTGCTTAACCCTTCGGAAAACACAGGCGTGATAGTCTGTTATATTACGATTCATACTTTTTTGACTTCCGACTTTGTTGACTTGACAATTTCCGACTTCCGACTGGTTTCCCCGCACTATCGGTAACAATCGCGTCCGGAACGATTTGTAGTACACCCGGGTGAGGTAGTGCGGCCCGATAAAAAGATTTGTGATAACGACGCAGATAAGAGGGGAGCTCCAAGATACGGGAGGTTTTATGCCTTTTATAGTGTTGTGGCCGGGGTGGTGAGTTGGTTTGGTTGAGGTGTTTTTATTCATCTGTATTAGAAAATTCCTCGCCTTTATGAATTAAGCTATTGCCTGTGGTTTCACTAGCACTTTGAGACTAAACGGTAGCCTATGTTCTTCTCCAAGATCCTGTCTATCTCTATAACAAAATTCTTCAAAATTGTTTCGGCGGTTTAAGCGTAAAGGTAGGCAACAGACAGAATTACTTTCGCATTTATATAATTAGTATGGACAGGTATAGATTACTAAGGAAATCTATTATTTAATATATTTACTTGCATGTTATTTATAGAAAATCTTTACCCCAGACTAGGATTTTGTCTTATATCGTGGATGCACTTACACATGTTCAATCACACAAATGATTAAATGATATTTATTTCTGTAAATAGATCTTATAAGGACACTTTTACAAGTCATTTTTTTTAAACTAGGTGACATTTCCTAGCTGGCGACCTCTGAGAAGAAACACCGAAACAAACTCAGAGAATCATGGTCTCTTTTAAAGTCCAGACATAATACTTAGTAGCAAATATATGAGTTCCAATGTAAGACAATGTCTGAAATGGCCTTTAGAAGAAAGAGCCATTGCCACAAACAATGACATCAACTACTTGTAGGTCATACAAATATTTGTTCCGAACGGAGATCAAACCCACAACCCGTGGCACAGAAGCCGTTCGAGCCGAATCGTTCAGCCACTACGACAAATATCCCAAAAAATATTTTATGCATGGTAATTCCACTGCCCCATTAGTCTAGTGGTCGTAGGCGGGACGTCTACGATAGAGATCTTGCTGGGTTCATTTCCCAGGTCAAACGAAGTGTTATTAGGATTTTCTATGAAATTCTCAAGGGCTGCTTGGAGTCTGGATTCGTGCCTGGTTCATCACATGGGATCTAAACATACCGGCGAACTGTGAGTGTGTCTGTAGGCACAATGTACTATCAAATCCTTCAGGAAATACAAGCACGATGGCATAATAAGTTAGTTCTTCGAATATTAGTTTCAAAAAAGGAATAGAAAATAATCCCTTTCTTTAATTCTTAAGCAATACGTACCAGTAGATAAAAAAGATTGGTAAGTAACAGTGTGTGTCATCAGAGTCGATGCGTGCGCACATTAGTGGTGTCACTGATAAACTGTCCCGGGGCGGTGATTTAGCGGGCCACAGTGGGACCTGTGCCACAGCATAAAACGAGCAGTAAGACAATGAACTAATATAGGTAATACATTAGTGGTGTCACTGCTAAGCGGTCCCGGGACGGTGATTTAGAAGACTACAGCAGGACCTGTGCCATAGCACATAGCGAGTAGTAAGACAACGAGTTATTAAATACAGCTAGACAATCTCGGGACGTCAATGTAGACATTGAATGCAGACAATCGAATTTCTAGATAAATAGTTAAATAGTCTTATTATAGGCTTTTGTTAAATAAAATAAAATAATATTTAATGGCCTTGTTAGGCATTTTTTGTAAAAGATTATTTAATTAGAGTAGTATTTTTTAAGTGGCGACCCAGGTTTAATCAAATAAAATCTGTGACAAGAACGAGGTAAACACTATTCATAATAAGTGTAAGTACATTGAGCAATTTATCTGGACTCAATTCATACTAATAATACAAAGAAAATCTGTCTGTCGGTAACCTTTTTACGCCTAAAATTCCGAACAGATAGCATGGAGATGCGATTACATCTTGAGAAGACGCGAGCCAAAGGGAGGGCCACAGGTAAATAGTTTGTAATAAATCAAAACAGTTACATTGCAAGTCCCTAATGTCAGCCATTTAAATCCAGAAGTTAAAGAGTTTACTAACAAAAAGTACTATAATTACAAAATAATTGTTTGAAAAGAATAATTCGCTAGTCGATATACAAGGTAACGTTAAATCCAAACAGGTTTATATCATTATTTTGTACGGCGTGAGCTTTCGCATCTATGTCAAGGACGATCTCGAAGGGAGCGCGGAGTTGTTCTTTTGTTTGCATAGCATCTATAATGACTGTTGAAGAGGCTGCACTGGCAATAATAAACTATTGATTATGATTTTATATAATTATGTATATTGATATAGTAACTGTATCTTTATGTTGGTTACTTCTTGGCTGTTAGTCAATTAACCACAAATTTATACAATTCAACGAGATGGACAGACATCCTGGTAAAGGTTGCTGGGAATCATAATTTTCTTTACTCAGAACGTTTTTTGGCTGATTATGATGAAGATACAATCAAAACTTTCAAACTAATATTTTAAATGCAAAGTAACTCTGTCTGTCTATTTGTTTTCATGGCAAAACCGCTGAACCAGTTTTGACAAATTTTGGGTAGAGAGATATGCTGGACCTTGGAGAAGGATAAAGGCTTTCTTTTTTCTCAAAAAGTTTTTTGTGATACGAGATCTGCAAGAAACACGTATTTGCCTATAATTTGATTAAGATATTGAGTATTTATGTATTTGTGTCCGAATATAACACAGATGCGTTCCGCGGACCAACCGGGACCGACGGCTCGTGCTCTACGAGGCACAGAGTGGCCTGAATGCTAAGAATTACACCTATTCATAGACTAACCGCAGCAAGATCAATTGATTGCTACTTTAGCCACAGACCCATTCATCTAGTAAGAGGCCAGGATAGCATTTTAGAGGAAAATAGTAACACGTGTCATTATGTATACTATGGTGGCTGATGACACATTTTCCGGCTGTGTCACATTTTCTTAAAACATTAATGTATCATTGAATAGGGACTGTACCAGAGTAGGGTATCCACATGGTTGAATATGAGAAGCACAATCACAAACACATACATACACTCACGCCTTTCTCCCACAGGGGTAGGCAGAAACTATAGACTGCCACTTGCTACGATTCTTGCATACTTCTTCCACATTCATACATCTTCTCATACATGTTGTTTAATATTATGTTTTTATACCCAAACTGGTCGTAGCGTTAGCATTCATTAACTCACTAACTACTCTGTTCTGAAGAACTGCTAGAATCGTAAGCGCGATTGCTACGCTAAACGATGCGGTTCTGGGTTTGATTCCTAGGTCGGGCACGATGTCAGTAGCCGCTCGGAGTTTGGATTTGTACCCAGTATACACTGGCAAACTGTAGGCTTACTTACATAAGTATATCAGTACACTTTTGCCTAGCCCTCCGAGGATACGGGCGTGATGATGTGCATGTCATATTGATACTCTCTTATATCAATTTTATGAAATTATGGACAATTAAAAAATATATAGGTACATAATTAGAAATACACGTTTTATTCAATTTGAACAAAATATTCGTTGCAATATCACGTTCCATATTCCAATTGTGTAATTAAATAACAAAATAATACCGTGCAATATAGTGTTGTGCTATTGTTCGCAAATAAACACCGATATCCCGGGATTCGATTAATTAAACAGCATGCGTTTGTGTAAAATTTGTATGAGCTTGCATTGAGGTCATCATTCTGAGATTAAATTATGAATAATAATCAGCGCATAAACATGATATTTCGAGTGAATGCAAAAATTTACTGTAAACTGGAATAATCAGTAGGTATATATGACGATGAATTGGTGATCATATAATGGGGGTGTACGAGAAATGGATATAGTTTTAATTCTTATCATACGCCTCGATATACCTACATAGGAAAAACAAAGGATCGATTCTTTAAATCTCACTTTTTGAGCGACCTCAACAAAGGAAGAGGTTCTCAATTCAACTATATTTTATTTGTGTATGTGACGCGATATCTTTTGCGAAATCGTCATTTTATACATAGGTATATCTGATAGAATTTAATAAATACTTCCGACATGGTCCCGTGTAAGGTTAGTGTCTGACTATTGTTTCCGAATATACACCAGAAGATGCTTGAAATCGTTAAAAAAGATTTCTTTTCCCAAAAAGTTTTTTATACCAACTATTATTAAAGTACCATAATTGTATGAATGCACGTTTAATGCGGTTAAGATGATCAAATTGTTACTATCGTTACATAAATTGAATCGCTAAGTACCTACTTAGAATTGAAAGCAAAAAGAAAAACAGACTTGTGTTACTGATAACCCTGGCACTGTGTACGATACCCCGGGATCGCCAGTAATTACACGTCTTGCTGACTGGAGCGAACTAATCACGTATGGTCCCGGCGATACAGTCCCCTCACTATTACGGGACACTCGCTCGGAAAAAAGAACTGCTTTCTTCAGCTAATTGAGTGCGAAGAGGGTTAGATATATTTAGTTAATTAAGTTAGGGTCTGGGCTTAGTTTTGTCATTTGATAAACACTAGGTTCTTTCTTGTTAAATATGACGTGATAGTATGAATTTGGCCTGGTTAACGGCAATAGGCTTTCCCCGTATTAGATGAAACCTTTAAATATACCGGCGCACTGTGGACTTACAATTAGTAACTACTTACACCTCTGGCTATCCATTCGGGGAGATAGGCGCAATGGTATGATATCCGGGACCGATGGCTCAGCCGAAACGACCGAGGCACGGAGGCGTTGCTAAGAATGGTCACCCTTCCATAAACTGACTGCGACTAGCGAAGTCTAACCATACAAATTAATTGAGCTGTTACCATCATAGTTATAATTTGTAGACAACACCCTCTATAACTTCACAGTTAATGCTTTTTATCATGCCTAGGACTAGGTTTATTTATTACTAGCTTTTGTCCGCGGCTTCACACACGTAAAGCAATATTTTTCTTATTGATTATGTCGGAAAACGAGCAGACGATCCACCTGATGGTAAATAGTCGTCGCCGCCCATGGACACCTGCAACAGCGGAGGAGTTGCTGATGTGTTGCCGAGCTTTAAGAGCCCCTACGGACTGCCGAGGGGGAACTGGCTCTTACGCGCAAAAGTCAAAACACACACCAAAGTGCTTTACGACAGGCTCCGACGTAAGGGTGGTCGCCGAAGGGTGGGGGTCCGATGTGAGAGGTCCTACCACCGAGCAAGTAAGATATTTTCACGCCTCTTAAGTACTGTATTCTAAATTTCTAACCCCTAATTCGAATTATTTATTGTTACAGAAAAACTTCGACACTGTAGTATCAAACAAGTAAAAATAAACGGAACATCTAAGATATACGTAGGTACATACATTTTAACCCTTCGCTCCCAATTTTTACTCACATCTCGCAAAATCCCGGGCAATATAAAAAGTAATTTTTATCCTAGACAAATTCCCGGGGCTATTATTTTCACGTGCATAGTTCGAGGCAATATTTTACCAGCGGCTATTATTTATGTGCCAACATTTCTCCAGCGATTTATTTAAGGGTTGCAGCAGGGATCTGTGTCTCTAGGGGCGAGTTGTCGAAAGGGTTGGTTTTATGCCAGATGTTTTGGCAGGGTTAAAAGTTAGCTAGGGCATGCAAAAATTGCGTTATGATTTTATTGTTTTATTTGAAAAAAAAAACAAGATTTGCTCTTTGGTGTAGAGGTTATAAACGCGTCTCCTGAGCGTGAAGTTCTAGGTTCGATTCCCAGGTCAACTGTAATTGAATTTTTCTGTTAGAAAATTCTCTGTAGCAGCTGCTAGAGATACACCGAGATTAGAAACAAATTTAGACACAGATTAGAAAAATAGATCGGTAAACTGTTGGTCTTCATTAGTACACCATTGGCTAAACCTTCATTAATCGGTTTCTCCTAAGCAAGCGTGCTCCATCGTAGATCACAGTATCGCTTAACATCAGGCGAACTGGTGGTCAAGCGTAATACTATCACGAATAAAAAAATAAATAAGGTTGTGTAAAACTCACATAGGTACTTAGATCTAGAAATCAATCAAACAATATGTTATCCTGCGTGCGAGTCGAACTCCGTAACACTTTCATGTCACCGTCCTAATTAAATCCTTAAGATAAGAAGTTGTAATTGTTAACCTTAATTTTTGTATGACACACGCTATCTCTGAATGTCATTAACATGTAGATTGAGTACATAGTATTATGAGTAACATCATACAAATCTTATGCATGACTCATACAGCTGACTCATACATACATACATAACGGAGATATTTGAGATATACACAGCTACATATATAGGTAACAATGTTTAAAAAATTCCTCATTAATCTAGTGGTCGCAAGCGCGACTGCGACGCCAGAAGTCCTGTGTTCGATACTTACCCAGATCCAGCAGTATTATTGAGTTTTTCTATGAAATTATTATCAGTAGCAGATCGGAGTTTGGATTGCAACCGGGCTTGCCCTCTATTACATACATAGTAAAAACATAGTACATTAGTACATCTCTGCCTAACTCTTTGGGGAATACAGGCGTAATGTATGTAAAAGATAATGTGTAGGTACCTAGGTAAGTACATAATATGTACTTTATGAGACTATGTACTGCAATAGCAATAGCATCGTAGATCGCAGTGTCGCTTAACATTAGGCGAACTGGCGGTCAAGCGTAAGCCTGTCAAGAATATGAAAAAAAGCAATAATATTTTTAATTTTTGTTTGAGGGCGTAACACACTACTTATCCGTGGATAGCAATGACTTCTCTTCTTCCTACCCTTGTCCCAATTTATTTGGGGTCGGCGCAGCATGTCCTTTTCTTCCAATCATCCATACCAGCCGTCACCTTAACACAATCCATCCATCTTTTCTTTGGTCTCCCTCTACCCCTCCGTCCTCCACATTCATATTTACCACTCTTGTATATAAATATGGATAACAATGACTAATAAACATTAAACACCTCCTTACTTAAAATGTTCGGTCTACTTTCAAACCAAATATTTGAGATATGACTCTAAAATCAAGAAGTCATGCAACACTTCCGCGACAGGATAATTTATTAAGTAACAGTTAAATCAATGAATCACTACAGACCGACATTCCTATACAAAGTAATATTATCCTCTAAGGTGTCTACGTCATAGTTTCACTCTGCGAATAGGTACCTAGTAAAAATAGTAGCAATGTTGATAACCGGTTCGCGAATGACGTTATTGAAGGCTCTAGAACGACCAGTATAACTTGCACTATCACGGTGGCGCTCCTTGTAAAGGCCACGGCAGTGTTTATGTAGCTAAAGGGAGTTTTATGTAGACAGTTTAGTTCCTAGTTTTGCGGTGTGTCAAGATTTGCTGGTTGCTGCGTAATTAGGGCTTGCGGTAAACTATCGAGCGCACAGCGACATCTAGTAGTTACAGTGTGAATGTTACTGCGGGTAAAGTCTTAAGTTTTTATTTTGTTTATTGATTAATTACGGTTAATTATACAGCGAAAAGGGTCAAAATACTGATACTTTTATATTATCATTTAAATCGAGTGCACGATTTTATTGTGGACAGTAGTTTTTGTTTTTAAAACAACATACCATCACGCCTGTACCTATTCCCCGAAGCGGTAAGCAGAGACGTACTAATGTACACCCACAGTTCGCCGGTATGTTTAGGTCCCATGTAATAGGGGGCGAGCCTATTGCCATTAACCGGGCACAAATCCAGACTCCGAGCCAGCCTCCAACTCCTACTCAGAAATTCATAGAAAAACTCAATAACACTTTGCTCGACCTGGGGATCGAACTCAAGACCTCTAGCGTAGCAGTCGCGCGTTTTTGAAACTAAAAATATTGATTTTCAATTCTGACTGTTTAGGTACCTAAAATCCTCGACCTTGAATTCGGTTTACTTACCTTCAGTTTCTTTGAGATAACTCTTTACCCCTACCTCATATAACAATAAATAGTTGTAGGTAATAGGGGAACATTAAAGTTATCGAAGCAAAGGCAAAGTACCTACGTAGGTACCTACTTTATTTAAGGAGATATAGGTAGATAGCACGAAAACTTCATAAATAGGACCACCCGATGCGATCGCGTAATATTACTTTACAAATACCGAGATACCATGAACAAAACCTAGCTTATTATTTATTATAATAATATTGGAAATTCAGAAGCACGCCTCAATAATAGTAGTATTAATTAATGCATATTGCCTATTGATCGCACACTAGCACGCATATCTGATTACACGTACGATTGCTATTATAATTATATCAGGCGCTCGCATTTCAAACGAGTTAGATTTAGTACCTAGTGTTTGTTGTTTTAATGAGCGGGTATAATGCAGTGAATTCAATATGTTTACCTTTAATTATTCGTGTATTGAATGCGTAAAGCAATTTGCTTGATGCTATGTGAAATGTTATTTACTTAGGTGTATCTATGTAACTACACACGTCGAATAAAAATATCTAATAATTTTATTATACTGTTTACTAGCCGCGAAGGATATCTATTATTTGTTTTCCGAAAAACATCTTACTTAGTATTAAAAACAAACAACATTCTTAATCAAGCGAAGTAAGAACGTGGGTATGTATATAGATATTTACTGAATCTTGTTTACGTAGGTATTAAGATACCTACTATATTTAAAAAATAATCATTAGAAAGGTTGATAACAGGCGTAGAACTCGCAACTGGCACGTATTTATGAATATAGACGAAGGAAAAGAAATAAAAGTAGGTAGGTATCTATGAAAATATCGTAGCAAATAGCGCTCTGTAGTTTCTGTCTACCATTATTGGAAAGAAAGGTTGAGTTTGAAGTCAGCGTCAGGTGTATCTAACCAGTAATATATGGCTAGGAACTTACCGGAATTCTCCCTACGCGACGCTCCCATTGACGAACAAGGGCCGTAGGTACCGTACCTATAGAGCTAATCCATCACCCACCAGGCACCAGTTCAGGATAGAATCCTCAAGATAATGATGTTCACACAATGCACTTCAGATTCAAGACACGTCTTGTCGACAAACACGCACAAAACACCGAAATCAGAAAAAAGAATCGAAGCACATGCAACTTTCTGTCACGCTCACGAGTCACGACGTAGAAGAAAGAATCAACTTGAATCAAGAACAGCAGCTTCAGCTTTGAAGCTTTCTCCACTAGAGGTCGCTAGTATGTACGCCATTCAGCCAATTAGATTTGACACATCGTTCAAAAACCGATTTGTTCATGTTATAAATTTTAATTTAGAAATGAATGTTATTAAAACCTTGTATAATTAAAGAAAATCAGCCGTTTTTTTCAATAAAAATATTTCTAGGCGCTACTTATGTTTTAGGTATGTACGATATAATTGCTTTGTAATTACATAGTATATAAAGATCCGGCTTCCAATTCCATATTCAAATTTTCCCGCCTCCATCATGTGCAGTGGGTGCAACTCGCTCGCGTCTTATTTTTTAAGACTTTCGATCTTCAAGAAACTAAAGACTGTGTAATGTTTTAAAAATCCAATTAATTAGAAATAGGTACTAAACATTTATCAATTAAACACTTTTGCAATTCCTAATTATTTAGAAGTGTATTGTCTAAATAGTACTTCATTTGATCATTTCCATTATTTCCATTTTTAGGTGTGTGTGAGTGCGACATTGAAATAATACTCCTATCTACAAAATTCTTGGTGTGAATTAATAAAGTAAGTCAGTGTGTATTGTATTGTGAATTGTGCACTGTGCAGTGAAAAAACCAGTAAGCTGGTGGTATTGAAATGAGAGTTCAGTGCTGGTGGCAGTGTCAGAGCGTCTGAACCAAGTAGGTAAGTAAATCAATAATAGTATTTACTTTACGAAGTTATCCGTCAGCGAACAAAAGTTACTCACATCAGCTCAAAGGATTAGCAAGCTGAAGCGGCAATGGGCCGGTCACATCAGTCGGAGAACCGACAAACGTTGGAGTAATAAATTCTCAAGTGGAGAACGCGTCTAGGCAAACGTAGAATAGAGCGCCCGCCGCCGGCCAGGTAGAGTGACATCTTGCGGAAGGCAGCTGGCAGCGACTGGATGAAGAAAGATCGCGATCTGTCGCGTTCACTATGGGAGGCCTACGTCCAGCAGTGACGATTGATGATGAATGCGGAAATAGTGGATAAATTTCATTTTATCTATGTCACTGATCTCTTTATTAATCTATGCTGTTAGTTAGATGGTTAGTAGGTATTATGGTCACCTAGGTACATATGTCAATTATTATTTTTCATTAAGTAGTGACCTACCTACGTAAGGTTCTGTGGCAAAGGTTCTTGAATAAAATTCTAAGTTTGAATTTAGAATTATTTTCATACAGACAACTACTTAAGTACCTATGTATTTTCTGTCATAATATCGAAGATTCGAACTATCTTCATTCGGATTTATAAATTGTATCTCAAACTAGACGCTAGATAGATTGCACTAAATTTTACAGAATCCATTACTTGCCGAAAAGCGATAAGCAAATCGTAGTTCCTTTCAAGACAAGTAATGTATACCAAAATTTCCTATTAATCTGAGTGTTGTAAATATCGAAAGGCACCACGGTACAGGGCATTGAACTTGTAGTTTTCGATTCACCGACGTTCAAGTTTGGAATCTGAGAAAGTTTTTTCGAACGAGGAGCATTCGCATTTCAAAATCGGATTCATGATTGGCGTGACTCTGCAGCAGCTGCAGACGAATGAAAAAAGTTTGGTTTGAAATTCGAATTCCAAATGTATGTAGATTTTAAAAATATTTTGCTCTGCGATCTTTTTTTACCGACTGCGAAAAGCAACCTGCATAATATTGAACGACATTTCATTTGAAAAAGGACTACATAATTTTTAATAAGTTATCATCGACGTCATATTTTGAAAATAACTTGAAATTCGAAAAAAAAATATCGGTAAGTATCCAATTTTTTATACGAGTATAAAAAACAAAGTTTTCGGGTTTGTTCCAACACTTATTCGAGAACGAGTGTACCGATTTTTATGATCTTTGGTTTGTTGAATTTGTAACTTCCCGAATAGCAGAATAATGATTAAAATATCGAAAAAATTCACGAAAAAGAACATTATGAAGAGAATTTATTTTCTCATACATTTTGTATTGGAAACGGATTGACATCGTTGACAGAAATAAAACACGGACACAAATGAGCATGGCGTTGTTTTCTATGAGGTTTTCTGTTTCGGTGAGGCCAGTAGATGGAGTTCTGTGCATTTTTCGAATCGTCATAAGCTGTTGGTGTGTTGTTGATATTTTTTGTGTAAATGTTTAAAATGGGACCCACCCTTGATGGTTTAGATTCACAATTGGAGCCGGTAAGTGGCACCACAATCAAGTTCTACGATTGTTTTCAAACAGGGCAAGACATGGATAAGCGCGTGAATGATTGAGGTTGCTGCGCCGACCACACATAAATTTGGGGCAAGGCCAGGAAGGTGATGATGGCAGTTTCAAATACAATTATAATTTAATGGTGTTAAAATAATGAAATGTTTTCAAAATTGCGACGATTATGACATCAAATAACTATGACCGGTACTTATAAACTTCACTGACGAAGACTTCCCAAGAAAAAAAAAACAAAAACAATACCATTACTTGACCTATGAATTGAACCCTGAACCAACCAATTTACCTTAAACGTTACATAATTTAATGGTGTAATACATTTCGTTCCATTTAACTATTAACTGATAAGCTTCCATCATCCATTACCGTGCGTCTCGGAGGAATACGTTGCGATCATATACTTACCAGTTTCCAACTACTGACATATTCATGAAAATAGAATATTAAAATAGATTAACCTAGCTCTAATGCTTGCCCCTAGCTTCCTTGGAGAACGGCAAATATGCCGCCATAGATATGTGTGTTATTTCTTTATTGTATCTATTTACAAGGTCCGCAATGCGTGAGTGATACCCCTGGTGTTGCAAGTGTCCAATGTGTCCATAGGCTACCGGTAACTGCTTTATGACTGCCTCATTAGCCTAGTGGTCCCAAGCGCGACTGCCACGCTAGAGATTCTGGCTTCGATTCCGAGGTCGAGCAGTGGTATTCGGTATTTTTATATTTTTTTTCCCCAAAGGCCTCCAGCATGGGGTTCTTAAAAAGGGTGTGAAAAGATTTTTAAGGGGTCGGCAACGCGCGAGTGTAACCGCTTATCATCAGGCGGGCCGTATGTCTGTTTGCCACCTTAGTGGTATAAAAAAAAATCTCAGTAGCAGCACGGAGTTTGGATTTATGCTTGGTTTACCCGGCGCGTGTATTCCCCGAAGGGTTAGGCAGAGGTGGACTCATGTAAACCCATAGTTCGCCGGTATGGTTAGGTCCCATGTCATAAGGGGTGAGTCTATTGCAATCAACCAAGCATATCAATTCAAACTCCTAGCTGCTACTGAAAATTTCATAAAAAACCCAATGACTCTTTACTCGATCTGGGAATAGAACATAGGTATATAAGTTTTGGAGCTGGTATATGTAGGAAGAGCTAAACTTTATCTAGACTTGTGCAGTTCTGCTAATGCTATACTTGTTCGTGCCCAGCTTCACAACTTATGTGAGCTTAACTTACAGGGGAGAGCGGTGCATTATTGAGTTCGTCTATATTAACATAGAGTTTATCATAATAATACTCGTATTTCGTAGGTTCGTAGGTACTTAACAAGCCGGTGTTCGTACATACTTACTTAGGATATTTAAGAATAAATAAAAAAAGAAATCAGTGGTCTCATTGATTGCGATTTTTTCGCAGATTGTGAAATGATTTATATTTTTCTTTTTATATCTGATAAAGTATATTTCCTGTTTGTTTCCATATAGGTGAATTATAATTCCATGTATATAAAAATGCATGAAATCCGTTTTTTTCGTCTTAAAAACTGAATTACTACTGACTACGATCGGACTTGACCTTCGCGCTTTGTTTTGCTCCAGGATTTACCGATCTTCTTCGCATCCTCAAGCACTGTACGTCGCCAGGTTTGCTTGGTACGACCACGCTTTGCTTTCATTGGGGATTTCAATCCATTGCATCATTTGCATCTGCTTTATTCATCACATAACCGATATTACTCCGCTGCTGGGCACGGGTATCCTCTCTGAATTAGATGCCTAATACCTCTATAGTCCATCACGCTGGCCTAGTGCGGGTTGGCAAACTTCACATGCCTCTGCAGTCGAGAAAAACTTTCAAGCATGCAGATTTCCTCACAATGTTTTCCTTCACCGTTTAACTCGCGAAAAGTCAGAGGTGCGTGCTTTGGATTTGAACACAAGACCTTTGGCTTGGCAATCCAAGGTCATGTAATTACTATCACAGCATTTTTCAGTTTGAGTGTTAACAAACAAATCGACGCGCAAAATCTGATCCTATGACGTGTATATTTTGTTTGTGGAGAATGCTGTGTGTACCTTTAATGGGCATACATATCAGTACTTGTATTATTACATTTTTTTTAGAATAACTTAATATGTATTGCTGTTGGTATACCAATAAATAAATAAATAAATAAATAAATAAAACTCAGTCTCTTATAAGGTGAGAAATTTTATATATAATCGGTAAAAACTCGTTATTACGTCCATTCGTGGTTTATTCAGACCCAACTCACTGTCAGAGGATTTCACCAGCCTTATCAATTTTATGGTAAAACGTCCGTGGTAACATACGGCAAGTTTTGCTCAGATAGGGGCAGAAAGGAATAAGAGTCAGGTAAAAAGTGAAAACTTTAGAATCGTTTAAGATTCAACAGCTTCTTTGGTCGAATTGTAAGATTTAGAAGCAGCTTCTGAACCTTTTTGTGCTCGATTGCAAGCGCAGGAAAAGCGGTTTTTAGTCAGGCATAGTTTTAACAGGGAAGGTAATAGGGAGCGAGCCTATTGCTAAACATAACACAAATTGAAATTCGAGAAAAACGTACACGAAATTGGGTTTAGTACTAACAGTTGTATTGCTTAGTCTAACATAAAATCTGGTGCGTGGTTCATCTTGATACGACAACTCGAAGTCAAGTAATAGTAAGTAAATCCTATTGGCATGCGAGTGAAAACTAGCTGAACTAGCTGTTCCCCGCGGTTTCACCCGCTAAAAAATGACAGACTCATACAAACTTTCATCCTCCATTTCAACACCTTAGGGGTTGAATTTCCAAAAATCCTTTCTTATCGGATGTCTACGTCACACAAAGAACACACCCCCCAAGTTTCAGGTCACTACGATCAGTGGTTTTTTAGGCTGTGCGTTGATCCGTCACTCAGTCATTCAATACAAAGCATTTTATATTATTTATTTATTTACACAAGGCACATCAACAATATAAACACAAACATTGGTTAGTAGCAAAATACAGAGGCAAAGACTAGTGTTTATATCAATTATAGATATGCACAATATTTAGGATAACATTTCACAGTAGTTATATATTATAATTATATTAAATAAGCTGTTGTTAATGTTAAATAATAATAACGTTAAAAATGAACTAAAAGTATATTATAATTTGTAAAAATACGTAAGAATTAGTAGAAATTAATTAATATTACTTTCGAATTTATCACGCTTCTTCTTTATAATCTTTAACCTAAAACGCGTGGGGTGGTCATAGAATATATCTAAATCATACAAAACGCACCAACTATTGTATGTTGACATTAGTCTGGTTAACGGAGTATTCAAACCTTGATTTGTTCTGCATCGGGGAATGTTGAATGATGTATAATGTTACCTGTTATAATCTATAATTAATATTATAGATTGTAACAGGCTGATATCTAAATAAAAATAAAAATATAACCATACTTTGTGTGGAAGATATAAAGTGTCTGCCCAGTAATGTCACTGGCGATCACTGTTGTTCTTCATACCGGAATACAATAATGTTAGTACATTATTACTATTGAGAGCAGTGATATGACCATTGGACTGCCAAGTCAAAGGTCCTGAGATCGAATCCAAGGTACGAACCTCTGACTTTTCGAAGTCATTATTAGTTAATTGTCACGCGCTTAAATGGTGAAGGAAAACATTGTGAGGAAACCGGCACTCCGAGGCATTTTATGGACGGCGTGTGAAGTCTGCCAACCCGCACTAGGCCAGCGTGGTGGACCTAATGTTGGCAACCCAATGACCGGTAGCAGCCACCCCAGCGCCACCTACCGGACGACCGTGATCACTTACCTAGCTACTCGTCAGTACGAGAAGATAAAAAGACTGGACACCAACGGCTCGCTCTCTTTTTACTTCGGATTTCGTGTGAAATAGTTGCTCCGTTAGATTGTATTGAAATTAGATTAAATTATTGAAATATATGTAAGTTATTAATAGGTTATCAGTTTATCAATTAATAAGGTATTTTAGCTAGTTGTTTCTACTCAACTCTCTCAGTGTTGCCTTCAGCCTAGTTAGTTTACACTAACTAAAATCTAATCTCTCTCATTCTGAAAGGAGACCCGTGCCCAGCAGTGGGGCAGTATAATGGGTTGATTATGATTATTATTATTATTAAGCCATTGTCGTCCCACTTCAGGCAAAGAATTCTACCACCACGCATTATCATTCAAATATTATTCAGTAGTTTTGTTTACTTATCTCCTTAAAATATTAGGTTATTTTGCAAGCTAGCCGGGACATGACGAATGACTTAGCTCTGGCTATGTAATAAGTCAGAGTCAAATGTCATAGCGTCAGTTTTGCCTAGGAAATACGTAATGTTGCCTCACTTTATCTAGATGACTAAACCGCCGGTTACAAATTACTTTTGAATTTGATGGGTAGTCATTTATTTTCTTGTCTCTCACAGAAAAAAAGAAAGTAAAACCGTTTATTGACACAGTCGGTCGTAATTACTCTATTGTCCATACATATTATAAAAAAACCCTCCGCCGTGTCTGTCTGTCTGCTCGCGATAAAGTCACAAACTACTGAACAGATTTTAATGCGGTTTCACCAATAGACTGAGTGATTCATGAAGAATTTCAAGCAATTATACATCACGCTACCACCCTTAGGAACGGAGCAACGTGGCTGAGACCGCGGGCGCGAAGCTTTTTTTCGCTTGCCGAGTGTGGATTGGCAGATTTCATGGGGGTTCAGCATTAATGTAGGTATATGTATTTTTTCGATAAATGGTTTACAAACAAAATATTATGAAAATTAGATATCTAATGAACTTTTCATTAATCTATGTTTTACGTAATACCGATTTTAATATTTTACCTCGGGGTCGGCTTCTTGTCTAAACAAAACGGGTTGATTCGTTTTTAATTTTTCATGAAACGACTGCCATCAGATCTCTGCAGTCCAATTTTGGGCATTACCGTTATCGGAGACTGGGAGCCTAAAATCTTGATATATTCGCACTAAAGTCAATATACACCATGTTCGTATGACGATTGGATACTTTATGATAGCGCATCATGGTCTCCGAATCACAAGTCTTGATGTACTTAACTATTAAGAATGTTTACCCATCCATAGACTGGCCTTTGCAGATATATTGATCAACGCGGTTATCATTTAGCCATGAGCCCCTCTATATTGTAAAGAACAACCACGCTATTGTTCGTCCAGTTATGTCTAAGTTTACTTTGTAACTAGTCACAACTTTTCGCATTACGCCATTATCCATTATTAAAGGGTTCTCATTGTACGGAACCACAGCTCGACATTGTTATTTTAACAATTCTTGTTAACAAGGTAATATCAACCTTATTGTTGAGCTTTAAGGTCCATTTAAGTTCAAAGTTTTGTCTTTCTAAAATGTTGTCCGAATTTATTTTAAAGCGTCGTAAGTACGGACAGTTTGTAGCTGGAAATTAAACTCTAATTTTAATATTATAAAGATCGTTTTAAATTGCTTGCTTTCAAAAGTTAGAAGGATTAGATTTTAGGAGAAGCAAAGTGTGAAGTTACGTTAGTGTCCCTAAAAAGAAGGGTGACAATAAAATGGTTGCGTTTTCTAGGAAAAAATGCAACGTGACTCGCTATTTGTGGGTTAGTACGGTGACCATGTATTTTCCTCGGATAGTTTGTTTTTTATGCATTGTTTGTTTATGAATAATGTGATAAATATGAACTTTGGAACAGGTATTAACACAAACTAGGTTTTTTCTTGATATAAATAAGTTAATATCGTAATTAAGCCAGGCGCGGTACCTCTGATCACACCACAGGTATTTTGTTTTAGAACTTTAAGAAGTCAGTATTGTAGTTTCGGATAACAATCGGTTGGGCAGGTACCTAACAAAATTACTTAGTAGGTATATTTATAGCGAAGCAATAGTTTTTTCTTTATTATCTTACAGATTGTATAAGGAAAACTGTCGTAAGTTATAAATAACTTTTTCCTTTAGCTTATAATTAAGTTTTACCTTCTTTTCTGTTGCTGACATGATTTAATCTATAGGCCTGAAGGTATTTCTTGTTAAAGATCCTAATTATCGTAAAAACCAATAGATTGTGAATTTGGGTTTATATTAAATCTCCTTTCCTTTAAATGACAGTAAATATTTCTTATTTAAAGATTACTTTACTGATTATTTGGCCAAGGTTTATCCATTTTCAATTGAGATACTAATTCACGTAGTAATTAACTCACTACCAGTGCGTAATTGAATTGAATGATTTTTATTTCGGACAACAATACAGATCCATATTTTGTTAGTAAAGTGACTTATGAACTAATGTAATATAAATACATTTTTTTAGGGTTATAACAACTTCAATTAAATTTAACAATTTACCATCATACTATCACATGCACACCCACAATGTGCCTGTGCATGTTTAGGTGCCATGTAATAGGGGCCGAGCCTGTTTCCATTAACCGAACACAAATCAGTTTAGAATCTGCTACTGACTTACATAGTTTAGATTTTGCCGAGCTGCTACTGAGAATTTTATGGAACAGAAAAACCCAATAATACTTTGCTCGAAATGGGAATCAAATCCAGGACCTTTAGCATAGCCGGCGCTTAGAATCACAGGATATATAAAAATAAGAAAATAATCTTATAAGTTAACACTGGGAAAATATATTTTTCCTTGATAGTAAGAATATCCTTATTTACTAAACCTCTTGGTGACCCTTGTCTCAGGTGAAGATATATATTCGTTGGTGTGTACTGTAAAAAGTTGTATTTCAACAAACTATCCGGGGTTTGTTCACGACTTTACGTTATTGTAGGGTTCCGTAGAGGACGGTAAATATAACTTTTGCCTTTAAAAAATATCATGTTAGGTCACGAACACGAAATGGAAAGAAATACGTTAATATTAGTCACATAACATAACACATAATATACCATCACGCCTGTACTCCCCGAAGGGTTAGGCAGAGGCGTACTAATGTACACCCACAGTTCGCCTGGTATGTTTAGGTCCCATGTAATAGGGGACGAGCCTATTGCCATTAACCGGGCATAAATCCAGACTCCGAGCTGCTACTGAGAATTTCAAAACTCTAACACTTTGCTCGACCTGGGGATCGAACCGAGGACCTCTAGCGTAGTAGTCGCGCTTGGGACCACTAGACTAATGAGGCAGTCACTTGCCACCATTTTACCTTTATCCTTTGTCCCAATCTTGCGAGAATTTTCCTATATCCCTTTTTTACTTTACAAAGAAAGCTGCCGAGTCACACATTCCTAGATTCAGCGGTAACGCCTATGATTCTGGCTTTATCAAACATAATTAAAATCACATAGACTCACAATAGATATAATATGATTTACTCATCAATAATCGTAATTAGCGCAATCAAGATACAGTTAGTAGCCGATGGCTAATTTACGACGCACTGTTGGTAGCAGATGTTCCTTAATATAATTAATATCTATAGTTTAGTTTGTGGTGAATAGTTTACATATCAATCATATTATAACAGCCTGAGAAATGTGCAAACGATATTTATTATTACATCTAAGAAGGTGAACGTATTTGCCATAAATCAATCCGAATTCGAGACATTCTTAACAATTTCGAATCACACTTTGCCCTACTTTTTTATTATAACGTAAGGGCAAACAAGCATATGGACCGCCTGATGGTGAGCTATAATCGCAGCCTATATACGCCAGCAACACCAGTATCACTAGCGCGACACCTCAGTTATTTGCCTCAAGCAAATTCTTCCTCGCTCCAGCAGTCCGTAGAGTTGTGTTGTGTTGCAGGTGTCTGTCATTAGCCATGATTACTTAATATCAGGGGCCGTATTATGACGTGTTAACGCCATCATTTTTAGGTTATAAGAAAGAGATGAGGCTATTTAATATGTAGAGCGGCATCTCTTTCTCACAACGTAAAAATGATGGCGTTAAGACGTTATAATATGGCCCCATGTGGCTAAGTTGGCAAACGAGCACTTTTGACAACTTAAACACTAATTAAAAATCACACTACAGTCTTTTTTGCGTAGATAGTTTATTTTTTGTCAGGTACCTACTGTATCTACCTGAGAACTAATAACAATCTTATAACGTCTATCAGTTGATACATATCGCTAACTACATATTACGAAACATTTCCAAACTATAACCATTCACACGTTGTATCACGCTTCAATAACTCCAAGAACTTTGTACGTAAAACTAATATCTAAAGAAATAACATTAAACATTCTAGCCGAATTATCAGTGACTGGCGACGGTTATAAATCTGAAACTGAGCTGAGATAGGATGAAGAATGGCCTGTGATTTACTCCCTACCCCTCACCACTCCCATCCCTGCACCTACCCCCTCCCTCTTCGTAAAATGGCCCCGCTGCAAGCTAGGCCGGTCAGGGAATCTAGACCACACGGGTCACCTGATAGAGACCTACGGATGAACAATTCTTTGAATAAAAAGTTGGGTGAGCATGTTTTAGATTTTTTTCGGGATATTTTCTTTGCTTTGCTTTTTAATTGGTAGGTATTTAGGTACTGTAGCCTTAGCACGAACAACTTGCGAAAAAGTATTCGTATCGTCATGGAGACCAATTTGTATGAGATTTGGACCAGCGCCTCTATCGTGACGATACGAATACTTTTTCGCAAGTTGTTCGTGCTAAGGCTACGGAAATAAAACGTAAACAACTGAAAAATTCCATATTAAAGAAAGTATCATTAATAAATGTTTGACGATTGGGATTTTTTTGACGCCATCACGATTGTATTCTCCAAAGAGTTAGACAGAGGTGTACCAATATACACTCATGGTTCGCTGATATGTTTAGGTCCCATGAAATAGGACCTACAAATCCTAACTCGAGCTGCTATTGAGAATTTCATAGAAAACCCCAATAACACCCTAGGACCTCTAGCATAGCAGTCGTGCTTGGGATTACCCACACACAAAGTGACTGTTTCCGTACAACATGCTCGTCGCTTTGCGTCCCGCCCGCGCCGCCACTGTGTCTCGTCGTCCGACGCGCCTAGGCACGTGCTTCTGTTTGATAAGGAACTTTATTAGCAAGAACTTACTTTATTTGCTCTACGTGTGTGTACACTACCACCCCAAACTACACAAGCGAATACAGACCTTAAAACAACGACAAAAGACCTTACAAAACTTGGCAAGGAAACTACAAACTAGTTTTCGGTATATAAAGAGTCCGTATCTATATTTCCTGCGCTGTGTGACTTTCCGATTTTCAAAGTTTTGTCTGAAAAATAAGATGGTTTCTGATTTTGAAAGAGCTAGCGATAAAATATCTCGGCTAAAGATTTACTATATTTTACGCGGGGCGATTGATTTTCTTTGTGAATGTTTCTAGGAGATTCTAAAGCGAATTTAGTTGGGAAAGGTTTTTGTTATGGAAAGGAGCCGAGTTGGTAAGAATTAATAGGAAAAGGAAGTAATTTTCGTGCGGTGCAATGAAATGGCTTTGGTTTGGGGTGTCTTAATGTGTTTTGAAACAAAAATTACCATAATTTCCGCGTTTTAATAGACTTGTAAGAATGCTGAGAAGTAATTTTGCGCTCTGAATAAACTAATGTATTTATGTTTATATCTAAAATTCGTATCAGGCACGGTAACGTCGGACAATTTAACTAGGTAGTATTAATTTGACTAAACGTATTATTTCTCTTCAACTAGGTACGGTCAAAAGCAAAACGGTATCCAAAACTGTCAAATTTCTTCAATCAATTTAAGCTCCAAATAATAGAATTTATTATTCATTGGTGAAATTTGACAGTTCGTGGTAACTTAATGATTCTACATACTTTTTTTTAAAAGCTTACTAGCAATGTGGGTCGCACATTGCTAGTATTCTTGTTAACCCCTCATGGTAAACTAAAATGCTTGTGTTACGAGTGGGTTCACGTCAGTAGTGCAATGGGCGAGTTTCGAACCGGCAACCACATGATCGCAAGTCCGACGCCCTAGAAATTAGGATACCGCTTTATACTTATTTGAAACGGTTGGATATTTTCCCGTAAAAGGCAACATACTACATTACTTTAACTCTTCGGGAAATACGGGCGTATTTTTTTCCTATCTATTGGCAGAAAGCAATTGGTGATCTACTCCCCTTCCCCTGGTCCCTTGAAATGCAAATAAAACATAGAAAATTGACTGCATCGCTAAGACGCCCAGATTACATCTATCGGGGAAGACACACTCGGGAAGCGCATTCCACATTTCATCACATTATCAATAATATTCATAATACAAGGCTACCTCCATCTACGACACTAGTATCTTCAATTATCCTCATGTTCGGGAGTGCGGTGACACCAGACCCTCGTCACCCACATGACTGATCCACTTTGTATTCAGTACATTAGTTTTATCATATCGGCTGACTCTCTGAATCCTTGAGTAATACTGGTAATACTATTTGTAGGGTCTTTGATATGTTTACTTAGGGTATTGTAAATAGTGTAAATGTGTATTTAGTGTTCTGTTTTGGAGGGTATCTGGTTTACTTGGTGTTATGATCTCTAGTCTGGAGTAAGTATAGTAACAATTAGGTACGTTATGCTAGATTCTGTAGATAGATAACACATTTGACAAAATTATATTATACATACCATCACGACTGTATTCCCTGAAGGGTTAGGCAGAGGTATAGTAATGTACACCCACAGTTCATCGCAATGAGGGCTGAATCTATTGCCAATAACCGGGCACAAAGACCCAAACTCCGAGCTGCTACTGAGAATTTCATAAAAAAACTCGAATAACACTTTGCTCGACCTGGGAATTGAACCCAGGACCTCTTACGTAGCAGTCGCACTTGGAACCACAAGACTAACGAGGCAGTTAAAAAAAAGTTATAATTAAAAAAAAATATTATTAAAAAAAGTTATATTCCTTATTGTTATTCATGTACTGGATACGACCCAAAAACATATCAATAACAAAATACCACAATGTACAAACAGTTTTCATATTTATCAACTGAAATTAACATTGTAAATTCACAAACAGGACAAAGTAAACGACTACCACACAGATTTACGAATATTTTCGAGCAAGAGAAACTAATAAAGCAATTAACGCTCATCAAACAAACTGCCAGGTTTTGCCTACGTGCGAGCGAGACGACACATATAACGCTAAAGAGGAAAAAGGATAGAGAATTTAGTGTCATTCGCTTTTGTGAGCCAACCCTTTGGAGGGTGACAATGAGTTGGGCAAGAAATTAATTAATGTTTGAAATGGTTTCGGATTATGTTCGTAAGTGGTGCTTGCGTAAGATATTGTAATAGCCGAGTTTAATAGCTTCGTGATAGTGTCAATTTGGGTTCACTGAGAATAAGTAACAAGGAGATAGGTAAAACGTTTCTATGTTGTATTATAATAAATTTGTATAAAAAAATTATAGGTTATCTAGGTAGGTGTCTTAATTGTATTTAGCATACAAAATACATACATACAATCACGCCTGTATTCCCCGAAGAGTTATGCAGAAGCGTACTAATGTACACCACAGTTCGCCTTAGGTCCCATGTAACAGGGGGCGACCCATTAACCGGGCATAAATACCAAACTCTGCTACTGAGAATTTCATAGAAAAACCCAATAACACTTTGCTCGACCTGGGAATCAAACCCAGGACCCCTAGCATGCGTAGCAGTCGCGTTTAAGACGACTAGACTAACGAGGCAGTGAAACAATATTTCCTTAAAAATGTGAAACATTGATTGACAAAAGTATTTATAAAAAGATTTATTTACACAAAAAGAAATACAATTTATCAGATCCTCGTAAATTAAATTGCTGCAGTATATAAAAGTAAATAAAATTACGAGAAAAAAATTGTAAATAAAGAATTTCCTGTAAAAACTACAAATCACGGTTTACCTAGTCCGCCGACGAGTCGAACAGATTTCCATCGTATTTTTCCATTAAATTTCCTTCAAAGAAAAACAGCCTAATTACACAAAATGCCTAATTACCCGTTCAGTCTAAGAAAAATTTGTCATTTCACTGGGTAAATATTTCAAAAAGAACATAACTGAATAGAAATTACAGATTTCTTTATACTTAACGATGCCCATCTTGTTGAATTATATTTTTTTTTATGATAGGCTTACGCTTGACTGCCAGTTCGCCTGATGTTAAGCGATACTGCGATCTACGATGGAGCGCGCTTGCCTAGAAGAAACCGATCCACTCGTGATTTGAAGACACCCAGGTTATATCCATCGGGGAAGACCCACTCGGCGTACCGCTGAAATGTGGAATGCGCCACATTTCAGCGGTACGCATGATAAAAGTGGACTTAAAGCGTTTCATTTCATATTTTACTTTTAAAAACAGTTTTTCTTTTAAAAGAATTTTATTTGACATTTCATAAATTGCAAATGAAAGTATTTCACTAGAAAGTAATCATAGTTCGCCCTGAGTTCAATATCCGGGTTATAAACCTGAATTTTCATTAGCAAGCGAAGAAAAATAAATATTGTGATGACGAAACATAACAACTGAGACACGTAAGACCCAGTTCCCCTTGGGTTGCAGCGGCTCTGGCAGTCTGTAGTCCGTAGGGGCTCAACGCATCAACAGCTCCTCTGGTGTTGCAGGTGTCCATGGGCGACGATGAATAAGTAACACTATGTGGGTCATCAGCTCGTTTGCCGACTTAATCCATAAAAAACAGATGTCAAGATGACAACTGACACCATGCGAGTGATACTGGCGTCTGTAGGCTGCGTGCTGCTTCAGGCGGCCGATGTTTGTTACTAAAATATAATAAAAAAATAACACTGAGTAACCTAACTACCCTTACTTTATGTCAATAGGAACCATAATTGTCACCTAAAAAATATACCTAACAACCTAATTATACCTTGACGAGGTTCCAATCAGTGTTGCCGACAGATATTGCCGTCCCTAGCCGACGCGTCTCAGGGGAACGGAGGTGTGCGGGTGTGAGGCGGGGGACGGTGGGGAGGTCATCAAACGCAGGCCGAACGCTGTCATATCTCGCTCTCGATATTTTACGGAGCGACGGATCTGGTGCTGACACTGTTATAGGGCTACAGTGCAAGCGGAATATTTTATAGCAATTTTCAAAAAGAAGCAGGTCCTCCATTATATTCATTCCAATTATATTTGATAGAAAGAAAGAAGAAACGCAAAAGGTTGTTCTTTTTTTAACTGTTTTCAGCAATTATATTTTGTTTGTTCGAAGGAGTCTATTGCCCAGATAGTCCCAATTAGTTGGAGTCTTGCCAACGATTCTTAAGGAGAGTAGAAAAACATAACTTGAAGTTTTCATTTTTTCTAAAAACTGCTGCTAAGCAGTGAGATTATTGTTTTGATTTCCAGAGTAATGTAGCGATTAATACTGGGCAAATGAGACTATAAACCACTGATAGATAGAGTGGTAACGCCTGAGTGATATTCCTGGTTTTGCTAGAGTTCACGAGCTACGGTTATCGCTGGCAGGCATCATAGATTGCAGTATTGTTGCTTAACGGGTAATATTAAAAGTAACTGTACTTCCTTTATGAAAGAAAGAAAGAAAAAAGAAAGAAAAAACTTTTATTTTGCACCCCACATAAGATCAAACACAATGAGAAAAAAACCTAGACATTAATTATGACTTGTATTTTCATTTTTAAATCCTTGAATAAAAGCGAGAAAGTCGCTAACAGTGTGTCCCCACTCACTAAAAGGGTGCACTTCAGAAATTTCGAGAGTATTTACGCCAAGTATATATTTTTACGCACAGCATATACCTACACGTTATGTGTAAAGTCCTCGTTCAAGCGGAGTGTTGATTCTATTTTCTGCTTATTCAGTGTTATTCTGCGATGGTGGGCAGGATGTGTTGGCCTTGCGAATGTCTTGGTTAGAAGTTACTCGTCTGGAATTGAAAGGTTTTGTTCGTACATGTTATAGATCGGTACGCCAGCGAGTGAGTGGCCGACTGTTGCCAACCTAAACAACTGACAAACGAATTTCAAATCAGCCGCAAAAATGGAACGTGTTGACAAGCGTATTCGTAATGCCTCCCTATGACTTTGTCAACGCTCCATTCGACGGTATAATAAGTGTCTGTGTTTTTGTGATGCGGAGACTATTTGGAGACGTATTTACGTAATATGAATGCTCTCTTAGAGACATTGCCTATTTGGTGCTAATTGATGGCACAAGTAAGCTTACGGCTTACTCAATTGCAAGTCTAATGTCGAGTCTCCACAAGCAAACAGCGCGACGGTTTTGAGTTCGATTCGAGCAAATTCAAACGTGTAAACCAAGCTTATAAACAATGCGGTTATTCATAGATCTTGTCTCTGTGTGGGAATCACTATGGACATATCCTTAAGGTGGTACCTAGGCTGTATTCTCGGTCCGACTAAAACTGTTTTCCTCAGTGAAATTTTACGATGTCGTACGAGCCGATAAATAAATACCGTATTAATTTATTTTCCGCTACGATCAGCTTCAAGAAATATCTTTTTAATAATGTGTCAAAGTCCATACACGCCAGTGTTGTGTAAACACCGACTTGTTTATAGCCGAGGTAGCGATATTCTGCTACAATCATACAATGTAGATGAATCAGAAGGTTTCTTGTTTCAACTAACCCGAGTAAAGTCGATCTTTTCGACCCTTACAGTACTTAGGTTCTTTTGAAAAGTCAAGAATAAGTAGCACGGTTCCATAAAGTGAGTCTTATGGAGAAGAACTTGCAAAAATCTTCATAGACTTTCCTTCAAAGACAGACTCCTTTTTTCTCAATGACAGTAGAGTCTAAGAAAGACTTCACGGAACTCGATACCTGTAGCCTATCCCCAACTTTCTGAATTTGCGCAAGCCTAATTTCTGAGCAATACCGAGAACCTGAGGATAGACTGGTTGTCAGGCTTTTTGGACTACCAATAACTAAAGATTGTGTTAAGAATATCACCCATCCACACATTGACTGCGGCAAACACAGCGTAATATACCAGTTGATCAGCTTAGTTATAAGTTATAAGGCTTCTCTTTTACCAAAATGAACCCTAATTTGATGGCTCTCTGATTTTCATGCCTGTCTTAAGGCATAATCACTTTTGGAAGACATGACTGCCTCATTAGCTTAGTAGTCCTAAGCGCGACTGCTACGCTAGACGTCCTGGGTTCGATTTCCAGGTCGAGTAAAGTATTTTTCTATGAAACGGAGTTGGCAAAATTGGCCCGCTCCCTATTACATGGCACCTAAACATACCAGCTGACTGTGGGTGTACATTAGTACGCCTCTGCATAAACCTTCGGGGAGTACAGGCATGATGGTATGGACGACTCAAGAAGTAGATATTCTGGATGTAAGGCTTTGTGGTTGTACAGTGTAAGTTTATAGAGGTCATAAAATCTGCGCTGAAAAGCGCTGGAAGCGATGGCGATGCTGTAGTGCAATATAGTGGAGTCAGCGTATTAAGCGGAGTGGTTTAGCTTTTACTATGATGGAACAAGTATGGGCACCGTGCATTGTGTATAGGGCAGTATTTAAAAAGTTGAGTGATGACTAGAAGGTATACAGTAAACGAAAAATACCCTATAAATTTTGATTCCCCTGAGAGTGTCGAAATATTCGTTTTTTTTTGCAGCATAATCTTTGAAAGCTTTAACGTCCACGCGTTGCCGAAATAAAGGGTCTTGACAGACAGACGAAGGGAAGGACAACAACGTGATCCTATAATATAAGGGCTCAGTTTTTTTCTTTTTGAGGTACGGATCCCTAAAAAAGGTATGTAAGTAGAAGTTGATACATTTTCCCACGCCCAGGCTCTGTAAAAGGATTGAAAATTAAATTCTTTCTAGAATATGATATTTTTTCTTATTGAAACGGTTGAATTCTGTAAGGCTGCTACCTTACAGAATTCAACTTTACGTCTTACGGGTATATTGATCAAAATATAATTTTACAACGTCAGTTAATTATTAATCTTAGAATATTGCTTAGCCTAAAACACATCACACACACAGACATACCTTATAATAATACCTAGTTACATTACTTACACTACAATGGTATATAATTCTTGTATCTTAGATCAGAAACCAGTATGATATCTTCGGCCATGAGAAATTGAAAACTGATAAGTATTTTTCGCCCGCGACTGTACCTGTATATCAAAAAACTCATATTGACAGGGCAGAGCGAGGTGATCGTTAATATTACTCTTTACGAGCTCGGGACCCCTACCTGATAATATATTTACAAACTTATTGAGACGATATTATTTACTTAGCTTCGATATTAGTTATATCTTCCTAATATTTGTGTGTTCAATATATAGCAGTACATACTTATAACTTTGTTTATTGTACACAGAGAGATGTTGGTTTATTTACACAATCTATTGAAGTGTGTGATTTCGTTGAGAGACGGTAGGACTATTGTCTACAATACTCTATTTTAATTATTCCGGCTACAGATGTGAGAGTAGGTATATTATGTAATATGTAGTTCATACCATCACGCCTGTTATCCCCGAAGGGTTAAGCAGTAGTGTCCCTAATGTACACCCACAGTTCGCCAGTGTGTTTATGTCCCATGTAATAGGGGGCGATCCTATTGCCATTAACCGCACATATCCCAAACTCCGAGATGCTACTGAAAATTACATAGGAAAATACAATAACTCTTTGCTCAACCTGGGACTCGCACTCAGGACCTCTAGCGTAGCAGTCGCGCTTGGGACCAGTAAACCAACGAGACAGTCATATAAAATATGTAGTTATATTATATTTAGTTATTTAAATATGTAGTTATTTTCTGTACAGTGAGGAGAAAGTGTTAAAATTGATCTTGATCCAGGACAGGTCCGAGTTCCGAGATCTACAGATTACAACAAGAAACAATTTTAATATGTAACAATAAAAAAAGAATATTATTTTATAATATTATTTTATTATAAAAGGGCATTTTTTAATTGAAATAAACATTTTTCAACATCTTGTGAAAAACCCATGTTATGCAAATAAAGAATTGAATTGAATTATAACAAACGTGCAGTTGAAAATTACAGTTCTAAAGTCTGTCATCTTATTTCAGAAAATACCTTTCGTGTAAACAAGAGTCTACGGTCTGTCGCATTGTTGATTGATTGATTTAAAAGTTCTGTCTCCATCAGTGTTCTGAGATCTATTTTACATTTCTTTTTTGTTCTTATAAAATTCAGAAGAACATTGCATCTATTTATCACCAGGCAGCTCCATCAATCTAGATTGATTTATTTAACAAACAGTCATCGTTTGTTCAACGCACTGATGAATTATTCACGATGACATCACGACTCTGCATATTTTAAAGTGGAGCGGCCATCGCGAGGGATTCCAAGAGTTTTCCATAATTTGGGGAGTTCCCCCCTTGAAATAACAGTTAGTCATTGATTTGGGATGCTGTATCCTTTTGTATACAATGCTGGTAATAGGATTCCTTGGGATTTTTTGTAAACAAATAGAAGAAGAACTTTCAAGTCTTAGAACAGAAAACTTAGGGTGATTTTTCAACCATTATCGACAATATTCCTACACAATATTATTTTATTAAGATTTTTGCGACAATAGTGTCGCTGTTTGTAAATAAATTTATTTTCTTTCTTTTTTGAATATTATGATTAATTCACCGCTTAATAGTAGCGTCTTCGGCTGTTATAAGCTTCAGGACTTACCTAGGAGTGAGTTTTACCTTCCTTACGGATAGTAAATAATCGAATTGACAAACGAAAGATTGCATATCACTGTATCTACTAGTGAGTGATCTATACAATTTTCAAGTGCGTTCAAATATTGAATACCACTTTTTTTAACGCCAAGGGAAAATAGTGCCGTCCTCAACACTCACACCTTTTTCAAAACAGCCTACCCTTTTTGGAAGATAAGTACAAGAACCGTGTTTCAATGAGTTTTGAAGCACTCCTTGAATTATTTGTAACATCTCTACATGTTTTTTACTTACAAGGTTTTGTTCATTTAAACTTTGTGTACTAAGAACAAGAGCTGGAAGTTAACGCAGTTACCTTGTTTGGTAGCAAGCGGTCTTCTTCGGCGTTTATTTCGCCGAGTGCTACACAACAAGAGCGACACGAACGTGGCACGTACGACTATTTTAGAGTTCTGTAAAACATAGTGATAGTCGACCACTTGGTCTTTGGATTGAAAATTTTTGGCACAGAATAACTTTAAATAGGTAATCTACTATTGCTCATATCTGTAAAATAAAGGTCAAAAGTACGCCAAGCAAAATCGATATACTTAAATATTGTTTTTTTTTTCTGGGATAGGAGGGCAACCGAGCAGACGGATCGCCAGATGGTAAGCGATTACCGCTGCCCATGGACACCCGCAACGCCATAAGAGTTACAAGTGCGTTGCCGACCGAACACAATGTAAGCGTTGTTTATCGCCGGTTTTCTGTGAGACCATGGTATCACTCCGGTCGAGCCGGCCCATTCGTGCCAAAGCATGGCTCTCCCACGTAAAAAATAAAAAGGCAAATATTTCCTGATACTTTAAATGGTATATTTTGAATTGCAAACTTTGACAATGGTTTTATTTTACTTTGTTCGTTTTATACGCTTGAGGGCTCGATTTTCAGGTCAAGAAAAGTTTTATCTGATCTATATTGGTAAGTTCTAGGAGATGATGATTATGATGGAAATTAAAGAAACGTCGAAGCAAATACGGAATGTACGGAATTTTGTCTTAAAATGAAACTCGAACTTGACGAGTTTTTTATTTGTATTTTGTTTAGTTAGAGCGGCCGCCTGGCGCTCTGCCAGCCCCCTTAAATTAATCAACAATTAGTGCGACGAGATTTGTCCAACGCTACGTCAGACATTTTGGAAAACTTGTGTTTTTAAACTGAGTGTGATTAACATTTTTGATTAATTGTACAGGATAAAAGTAATTATGCGCAATATTCTTTGTATTGAATAAAGTCTTCAATAATGCCATAAAATATCATAACACGCATGTATTCCGGAGGATTAAGCAGAGGGGAACTGTTGTACGCCTGTAGTCTCCAGTAGGTTTGAGGTCCTATTTACTAGAAGACAAGTTTAGTATCATTAACCGATCTGAAATCCAAACGCCAAGCTGCAACTGAGAATTAACTATAAGTAAGTACCGTAGAGGTTATCACAAAAAGGCGACATTATTGTGGATTGGCTGGTTAGAAATCAAGAAAAGAATAAACAATCATTTGAATTGATATACTCGTATGAATGTCTCGTAGAAGAGTCTTGACAGACTTGTCTTGACAGTATTAAAAATGAAAGTTTAAGTTAAAAAGAGAAAGAAAGAAAGTTCTCCGCAGATACCCCACATTACTTACCTATATCTTTGCTTGGCTTAGAATTTGAAGATACACAGGATGACTGAGGTTAAATATAACTATATTTAACCTACTATCCCTAAAGATTTAACAGCCTCATCAGCCTAGTGGTCCTGAGCGCGACTGCTAAGCTAAGATTTTGGGTTCGATTCCCAGGTCGAGTAAAGTGTTATTGGGTTTTCCTATGAAATTCACAGCAGCAATTTCGGATTTCTGGGGTTAATGGCAATATGCTCGCTTCTTATTACATGGGACCTAAATATATCGGCGAATTGTGGGTATACATTAGTAGGCCTTTGCCTAACCCTTCGGGGAATAAAGGCGTGACGGTATGTTATTATACCATCACGCATGGGTATGTTAGATGTGTACCAACTGAAAACCGTATTTGAAAATTGCTAAGTATGCTATTAGAAACCCAATACAATTAGTACATATCTAGTTGCTAACGATTTGTATAAAAATATCCCAAAACGACTGTGTACAAATGTATAATAACAGTATAAGAAAATAATACTTCTTATATTATATATAAGGACGACACGTTTGGCGTAGCGGCTGAGCGATCGACTTCTACGCAACGTGTTGTGGGTTCGATCCCCACACGGAACAAATATTTGTATGATCTACAGGTAGTTGTTCCGGGTCTGGGCGTTTGTGTATGTGAGAATTTGTGTTTGTAAACGCACCCACGACACAGGAGAAAATCCTAGTGTGGGGCAACGTTTAATTAAAATAATAATAATAATAATATAGTTATTATACATTTATATTATACATTTTGTATCACGTTGCCAGTCACGGCGAGTACGTCTGCAAACTCCTAGGAACTGTGAGGTTGTCTCTGTGTCTGGTTTTGTTATAAACCCCAGGTCCCACAGTAAGCGAAGCAAGATATATGTACTTTGTAAAAAAATAGTAGTACAATAGCATGACGTCACATACCGGATCTAAACGTACCTAGGTGAACAGATGTCCTACTATCTTTTTGTGATTTCTTTGCATATTCCATGCTAAGGATACCTATAAAATTATTTTAGTGAAGGAAAATGATACAACTACCCACAATATGTATGAGTAGGTATGTTAGGAGATAAGCCTTTTGCGGTCATCCACAAATCCGAATCCCAAGCTGTTACTAAAAATTTTATAGAAAATAAAACTCAATTATACTTTCTTGTACCTAGGAATCAGACCCTCCTGGGTTTCTGACCTCAGGTTCAGTTCGCTATTGTTATTTCATTTAAGATTTACTGCCTCATCAGTCTAATGGTCCTTAGCGGGCTTGCCGCCAAGGTTCTACGAAATTCCAATACCAGCTTGGTATTTAGATTTGTGAACGACGGCTATAGGCTTAACAGCAGTTTGGATTTGTGCCCGGTTAATGGCAATAAACCCCCTATTACATGAAACCTAAACATATCGGTGAACTGTACATTAGTACGCCTCCGCCTATCCCTTCGGGGAGAGGCGTGATTATATGTAGACATTTATTGTATTTGGAAATGAATCGAGTATTACTACAGTATCTAATTTATCATTTTAAAAATGATTTTCTGAATTGCTGATGTTGTTAGGTTGCATGAACTTCTTCTTGTCATTTGATTTAGATTGTAAAAAAATTCTATAATTACTCGTCCGCTACCGCTCGTAGTAATCTCCGGTCCGCTTTCTATGTGACGTGGCCCAATAGAAAAGGATCTTGGATAGTTCAAGTTGCACAACGTCTTCACTTGTCTTAAAATCCAAAGAAAAGGAAAAAAAGAAAGATATTAACTAGTTTATGTGTATAACTAAAAATAAAACGGGTTTCTGAGCTACCACCATAAGATAAATAGATACAGAAGGACAAGTCTGTACAATTTGTAATTAAAAGCCCAACCTATGTCACTGTCACTGTGTCACTATTTTTGATGTCACCATACAATATCGAGATTTCTCAAGGTATTTTTTAAACTTTAACAATTAAGGATTTTTTCTAATTAGTATTTTGATAGAGGTCTCAGTTATTACTGAGATCATAATAAAAAAATAATGTTATGTGAGCAACAGTTTCGGAAATTTCAGTGCCTTTACTTTGATCGAAACTGTTTTGTACATAACATTATTTTCTATATTTCTGGATGCGGTTTCACTTTTTCTTAAAAATTATTTTAATTCAACATTTTTAGTAGGGAGTAAAATTTTTACGTATACCTAGACGATGTTACCATTTACTCGGTCGTTACGTGTTATTGTCAATTTGATCTAAATTTTGTGATCAGATCTTTACAAAATTTTTATGGGATCACCTCTGAAGTATGACCTACCGATAAAAAAAGAATAATCAAAATCGGATCATAATTGACGGAATAATCGCGTAACAAACATACAAAAAAAAACTACTGTCAAATTGAGTACCTCCTCCTTTTTCAAGTCGGTTGAAAATTAGCAAGCCTAATACCACTCTAGACCGTTGCGTATATTTATGTACGAGTACTTTGCCACATCGTTTTTGCAATAAATCTTCTTAAACTTTTTGCTTTATGTCATTACTGTCAAAACTTCTGACGAGTTTCTTTATATTATTTGTTTGAAGTTCGTAGCGGCGCCGTAGCGGTACGTAGCACGACTCGTAGCCGCGGAGCCTCGTAGCACAAACTAGAGGTGGGTTTCAGTTTTTACGATATTTTCGAACTTTGTCGGTATTTATGAATATTGATGAGGTTTGTCGATGGTGTTGACTTGTTCGCGTCACTTTTTAGCTGGAGCTTTGGCAATTTTTCGATGAAATAATACCTGTGTAAATAAATAAATCCTATTTTGGAGAGATACTCTCCTACGTGATAAAAGCGGTTCTGTTTTTAATATTATGCTTTACTCGTCAAAGGTATAGGTAGTGATGTGTACCATATAGTATTAATTGGCAATACTAATCTTTAGTTACACGTACATACAGTGTAAGGAGTATATTATTTATTTCTGATATTTTTTTAAATATTTTTTTTAAAGCTTACTAGTAATCTGGGCCGCACATTACTAGTATTTTTGTTAACCCCTCGTGCTAAGCTAAATGATTGTGTTACGAGTGGGTTCACGTTGGTAGAGCAATGGGTGGGTTTCGAACCCGCAACCACATGATCGCAAGTTCGAAGACCATTAGGCTACCGCCGCTTCAATTAATAATTATCTAAGCCATACAAATATTTGTAATTATTATCTGGGAATAGAACCTGTGCCCCCATTAAGCAGTATTAGGATTATTTGAAGAAAATTCTTTAAATTATAAATTTTGGTAATTGCACCTAGATTTTGAATATTAGTCATAATGCCGAAGCGTTAACTTTAACGCACGTAAGCAAAAAATTCAATTTCATATGGTAGCCGAGTTTGTTACTGAATTGTTTTTGTTTATCTTGAACAGAATAATATAAAGTATAATGTTTACCATCAAACAAAAGTTTCATATTATATATTCGTGAACAAAATGGCGCTATTATCAAGTAAAGTATACCTGAACAAACTCATAAGTTTTTTATGCAAACATAATATTATTAGATATTGTAATACCTACAATAACTCTAACTTAAGCTAAACGATTGTTTAGACTTTGTTTATAACTGTAATTTTATAACTTTTATATTTACATACCATCACGCTTGTAGATCCCGAAGGGATAAGCTGAAATATACTAATGTACACCCACAGTTCACCGGTTTGTTAAACTCCATGTAATGGATGAGCTTATTGCCATTTAGCGGGCACAAATCTAAACTCCAATTTGCTACTGAGAATTTCATAGAAAAACCCAATAGCAATTGGTTCGACTGGGAATCTACCTCTAGGGAAGGAGTCACACTGGCAGCCACTACAATGATATGGCAAATAACTAATTATTTTTTAGTTAAAAGTCCGGTGGACAGAATTTCGCCTACAAATGCAGTATAAATCGTATTTCAAACACAATTTAATCAAATTGTGTTATTTTTCGGATGCCGATACCGTTAATCTAGATTCCTACTGTACTATTTTGTCCAAAATACTTCACTGGAAATATGGAAATGTAAGCGAAAGCATGAAAAAAAATTTGATAACTTTACCAAGTTTGGAACGATTTTTCGGTCGATTATTTCTAGTGAAATAGTAGTAGATATTTTTTTTTTATGTATATTTAGACGTCGGCAAACGAGCAGACGAACCATCTGATACAGGAACTTAGATTAAAGGTATCTTAAACCGATTTTCCGATACTAAACGATTTATTTTGGTATTACGTTTTTGTGGGCAATTCAGGCTCCGCCGGACACTTAAGTGTATTTTTATTGTAATAAAATGCAAATACAAGCATTTCGCCTTGGTGGTAAGTGGTAACCGAAGCCTATAGACGCCGGTAACATCAGTCGCGCGTTGTCATCTTGACACCTCCGTTGTTAAGGCTCATTTGCCCAGTAACGTCACTGGCTACATTAACTACTTAAATACCACTACACAGTACCAACATTATTTCAATATCTACAGCAATTTTATGTTATTCAGTTCTATCATTAATAATATTAAAAAAAGATTATTCAAAACCTTTGCAAATTGTATGCAAAGTAATACAGCAAAGAATAAAGTGGTGAAAGCTTTTCAAGCTTTGCTTAATTTTCAAATATCCATTAGCAAGTTAGGCGGGGTCTGCGACGCTTCGTGAGACAATGAAAAATCATAATAATTTTATAGATCAGTTAGCTACAGACATGACTTGGTATGTCATAACTCCTACGTAACTCCTTTGGTGATGAGTCTATGGGCGGTGATCACTATGCACTTGTTATCAGATAGCTCGTCCGCTCGTTTTCTGGCTAAACCATTAAAAAATAAGTTATCTTAGGTGCCTCATTAGCGTAGTGATCCAGAGCGCGACTGCTAGGATAGAGATTCTGGGTTCGATTTCCAGATCGAGCAAAGTGTTATTGGGTTTTTTGTCATGAAATTTTCAGTAGCAGCTCAGAATTCTGTGCCCGGTTAACGGTAACAAGTCGGTGAACTGTGAGTGTACACTCACAGTTACATAAGTACGCCTCTGCCTAACGCTTCGGGGTATACTTGGCGTGATGCTATGTTTAGCTTGAGCCATTCTCACACAAAATTAAAAAACTGAACTCTAAAATAGGTGACGCATAATAATAGTATATTTCGTATTCGTATAGTATATTTCGTATAGTAAACATTTCTTATAGGTACTTTTTATTCCTTCGAACATTAGCATACATTATATTCAGCTTGTCGCGTCTGCATCATACTCTGTGCTCCGCATGTCTGTGACGTGTCATCAATCACTACAGATACAATCCACTGATTACTAACAGACACTACACTCCTTATATTCGTTTCAAACACACGCATACATGTCATTTGAGTATTTACTCTCGTTAGCAGACTAAAACTATAAATATGGATATTACTGTTTTTATAAAAACCACTTTATAAGAAAGTAAATTTTCCGAGCTTGTGGGTTATCAGGCTGAATCTGGATCTGCTGGCTGAGGCTGAGATCTGAAGTCTCAGTTTTTTTTTAAACAAGCCTAAGGTAGCCTGATAAGCAGCGACCACAGCCTATAGACGTCAGCAACACCAGCGACACCAGTGACGCGTTATCATTTTGAGAGCCCAGTGTTCTCAGCCCAATGCGTCAGTTGCCTTTTGAGAGAAGCATTTAAGAGAAGGAAACAACATCTTTAAAAATTAAACAATTATTTCTGTTATTTTATCAAAACTTATTTACATAATTACTAGGTACACTGACTAGTTAGTAGATTAGTTTGAAACTTAAATATTTTATTTGAAAGACGGAGATAAAACCATTTATTGATATTAAATAAAAACTGTTTCGTCAAGGCAAAGACCTTCTAAGTTACCCTCAACTCGTATTAAACCCTCAAAGCAAGACAATAGAAACATTTTATTAAAATCACGGAGCCCCACTAAATTCCGGCACGTGTCGGTGTCCATGCCTACTGGCACCCGCTGCACAACAATACTGTCAATACTATTGTTTATAGACCTCTGACCTATTGACCCAATACCGTAACGTCTTTGTTCCTTTGCGGTTTATTATTTAACGAGGGTATAATGAGGATCAGAAAATATTTTGACCAAAGATACGTAAGTGTTGTCTACGTATTTTTGGTAAATATATATATATATTTTTTAATTTATATTTTAACATACCATCACGCCTGTAATCCCCAAAGAGTTAGGCAGAGGCGTATTAAAGTACACCCAGAGTTCGCCGGTATATTTAGGTCCCATGTAATAGAGGGGCCTGTTGCATTAACCGCGCAAAATTTCAAACTCTAAGCTGATACTGAGTATTTCATAGAAAAACCCAATAACACTGCTCGACCTGGGAATCGAACCCAGGACCTCTAACGTAGCAGTCATGCTCAGGACCACTAGGCTGATGAGGCAGTTCGCTTCGACTCTGTGCTAGAATAAATTGACCCTTATTTACATGGCAATGCATAAAAATATTATTTTCCGTCAACCGCGCTGCCAATTTTTAAAGCTGCTTTCCAGTAACCAGATTTTTCCCATAACAGCTTCGACTTAAAAAACAAGCTGTTTTACTTGCACAAAACAAGCTGCAGAATTAAAAACGAACAGAAATGCGCCACCATCCGTAGAACAACGTTTTCAGTTACAAGAACTGCAAAAAACTGTATTATTTAGTATGTCAGCAAGCATCTGGTATCTTTGTGTATTGTGAAGCATAGATCTCACAAAATATAGACGCGGCAAAGGAAAAATATATTGTAGTAACTAGTAGGTGATCATAAAACGTGACGTACTTTTTATATGTATTAAATTGTAATCCCATAAAAAATATGATATTTTTTTATGGGATAGGAGGGCAAACGAGCAGACGGATCGCCTGATGATAAGCGATTACCGCCGCTCAAGGACACCCGCAACACCAGAGGGGTCACGAATGCGTTGCCGACCTTTTAAAAGGGGATTGGGCCTCCGGTAACCTCACTCACTCGGCGAAACACAACGCAAGCGATGTTTAACGCCGGTCTTCTGTGAGGCCGTGGTATGACTCCGGTCGAGCCGGCCTATTCCTGCCGAAGCATGGCTCTCCCACGTAAAAAAATGTGAATGTGAAAATGGAAGCTAAGTTCAATATTAAGAATAGGCGTGATTGACGAAAGAATTGAGATCTAAATGGGTGCCAAGTGCTGTAGATAATCATGCTCAAGATTTGACTTGGCTCGATTTTATCAACAAATCAAATTTTTAAAAGAGTAAAATATGTTGACCTTACAATATGAAAATAATAACTGGCGTAAAATAAAGAAAATGAGTCGATTAACCAAATACAAGGGGCAGAAAATTAAACAGCGGACACTATATTTCGAACGTTCTCGAACTCTGTTTGATGTTTTAGTAAGTAATCTTTTCGTTTCAGTTTGAACGATCAACTACTTTTGCAATTTTTTTATTGGAGGAGGAATATTGTTCCAACACTTGCTAGCTGCGTAACGAAAGCTGCTCCTAAATGTTGCCGTTCTATGTATATTCTTGACGCATTGAAAAAAGGCACTTAATATAATACTTCAATTTATATTTATATGAGAGTCCAAAGTTATTGTAGCATAACGTTTTGTAAAAAAAATATGTTTTTTTTCTTTAACCAATCAACCCAAGACAATATTATTATTTAAAGATGATTATTGTTTGCTGTATAGTAGTACAGTTATACATATATATTTTTTAAATTGTACTGTTTTGTCGTGACGTATCTATTCAGTTTCTGTGGTCTGTGGCGAGTACATTTGCATTGTACATTGCGCTTTTGTTGTGCAAGTGCCTCCGTTCTCGCTGATAACAATGTTACAATTCTAGTGGTGCTGCAGTTTCCTACATTAAGACATATCTAAGTGGTTATGAGCGTCCATTGTTGAGTTTCTATGACGATTTTTAGTCAAGAAAATTATTGTTGTGGCTTCACAACCCAGGTATGACACGGTCAGTCTGCACATACATGCAAATGGACCAGTCTGCACATTGAGCCTTCTCCGTGCCTCAGAGAGCACCTTAGGCCGTCGGTACAGGTTATTGTACGAACATCTATGATATTTGTGTGTCAACCAGTGCCTTCCCAAGTCCTGTAGCACGGCCATGGGATTCATGACATTCGCCAAGACCATGACAGGTTGTAGTCCAACGATCCCTTGACGGAATCAAAGGATCGATACCGATATTGCCTAGAAATTGAGTTGTACAAAGATCTCTTTGTGTAGAATTCAGCCATTTAAGTGGGACCTCCACTATACAATTGGAAAGCTAGGACGGTCAATAGAAGTCATAATTGCATGATTGTGTCTTTAAATTTTATTTTTAAACATTGCCCTACATTAGGATTTTCTCCTGAATCGTGGATGTTTGCTTTTACAAACAAATACTCATATACACAAACGCGTAGACTGGGCACAAATACCTGTAGGTCACACAAGTATTTGCTCCGTGTGGTAATCGAGCCCAACACGTGGCGCAGAAGACTCACCGTACTGTCAAACGAGACACAACAATTATAAATTAGGCACTTACTAAAATTATTATATATATTTTAAATCTTCCTACGTCCGCCGGATGCAGCGCCTGGCAATTACGCAGCTTCGCCGAGCTAAAAGCCTTATTACGCGACGAGAAAGTGAAAATTTGCGTAAATTTCGCACCCGAAGCTATCAGGCGTGGTACAAGAGACAAGCAGAGAGCGGGATAAGAAGCGAAGAAGCTTATATTCTAAAACTCCTAATTATTATTTCCTAATCGATTCATTTATTATTTGTCTATCTATGGTAGATATTCTGTTTTTCTTATAAACGAATTTTGGCCTTCAAGATAATGAAAAAAATAATTTTGCTTATACACAACGTAAATACGCAAATGGTTGTGTTGCAATGAATAAATTCCTGCCTTAGTTCTAGATTTAATAAAGCTTTAATTGCGGAAAATCGAACTTCATCTCAAACTTAATAATGATTTATTAACGATTCAATTTCAAATATACTTATCTAAGTGTTTGTGTATCATTTTGCAAAAAATAATATATTAATAATTAATAAAATATAAAAGTAGCTGTTATTATTCTCACTTCTTATGATAATGCTGCCTAGCATATGAGTATTTTTAAATGTCTAAGATATTTTAAAATATTGCTATTTGTCGCCACCGCTCCCCGCTTGCTCATCGCACCGCCGTCATTTCAGTGTCCCGCTTTGATCCGCCACCTGCGTCGTCTTTTGATCAGCGCCAAATAAAAACACCACTAATTATATTGCTCGGCTCTGTCTGATCTCCTCTCGGACTTGTGCTCAAATAATAAAAAAGGTATTTTGTAAATAATTTTATTTTTTAAGTAGGTACCTACTTAAGTTCTTAGATGGAATGTTTTGCATTTTAAATACACTTTTATTATTTATTAGACCCGCCTGCGGTTTTACCCGCGTTTTTCTGCTTCTACTGGTCGTAGCGTGAAGTTATATAGCCTATAACCTTCCTCAATAAATAGACTATCCAACACAGTAAGAATTTTTCAATTCCAACTAGTAGTTCCCGAGATTAGCGCGTTCGAACAAGCTAAGTCTTCAGCTTTATATTAAAAGTATAGATTTAGCTTGTTATAATAAGTTATTACTTATGAAATAATTTTATTTAATAAACATTAGATCTAAATGTCACGCGGTTTTACTTCGTTATTAAAGTTGTTAAAATAAAAACCCAATTTGTGGGAAAGGTCATTAAACATATGTTAATAAAATAACCGTGGAACAAAGATCCTCATAAGGACTCTATTGAATGTACAAAACTAGACAAAGTATTATGTAGTTCTATATATATCTATATAGTATAGATCTATACTTTCGATAGATCGTGCCTATTGATTAAACTAATAAATCGATAAAACTACATATTAACATATCATCATGCCTGTATTCACCGAAGGGTTAGGCAGAGGCGTACTTAATGTACACCCACAGTTCGCCGGTATGTTTAGGTCCTATGTTATAGGGGGCGAGCCTATAGCTATTAACCGGGCACAAATCCAGACTCCGAGCTGCTACTGAGAATTTCATAGAAAAATCCAATAACACTGCTCGACCTGCGGATCGAACCCAGGACCTCTAGTGTAGTAGTCGCGCTTGGGACCACTAGACTGATGAGGCAGTCAAAACTACATATTCTCTTAAATTTAAATGAATTATGTAATGATCTGTTGAGAATTACATTTCTTTAAACCGATATCTAGTTGTTAGATGATTTTGTAAGAAAGATGCAAAAAAAGTCTTGTAGCGGCGGTAGCCTAATGGCTTGGACGTCGGACTTGCGATCATGTAGTTGCCGGTTCGAAACCCACCCATTGCACAACTGACGTGAACCCACTCGTAACACAAGCATATTTAGTTTAGCACGAGGGGTTAAATAAAAAGTCTTGAAATAAATGTTTTTGGGAAAAGTTATTCGGATTCTTGTTAGGATTAACATTTGTATGTACATATGAACAATTATACAATATAAAATAGTATTCTAACTTTACTGTACGCTAAGTGCTATAAAACTTGAAAAACTAGCATAGATTCCAGTTGGGTAATAGCGCCATTTATATAACACACGTTTACCGGCGGTACGACACTACGACAATACGACACGGTACGACAATATCGCGGATAACGTCTCGCGCGAATAAGAAATCCGAACGATTGGAGTTTTATGGCGCTCGTCAGGGGTGTCAAAAATGATTGAATGGAAATCTTTAAGAAAGTATAATGAAATTGCGACGTTCTTGAGACGTATTTAAAGACGACAATTTCCGTCTCGGAAAATAAGGCGTATCACTTTTTCATAAAATTGGATTGGTAATTTTGTGTCGTTTGACTTTTCTTTCATTTTTGGCTATTTGTGTAGCGCAGTGCTATCCCAGTAGCATTTCATCACTTTTCTGCCCTACAGATAGCTGCTCAGGTGGTTTTGCGTATGCGATTTGATTAATTTGTGTAAACACACAAATTAAATACTAATATTATAAATACAAGTTTTAATGAAAAAAATGCAGATTTTGTAGTTGGCACATATTTTATTTTATTATTGTGTTGACTCATTTTTGCGTGGGTCAAATCTACATCCATTTGTAGCTTTGCCCGACCATATCCATTTAGTGATTGGAAATACATATTATATAATTATTTTTCTCTTTATAATACTATTTCTTTTTTTGTCAGGTAACTGAAACTCTAGGTATTATCAAAACAATTTTATTAAAGCAAGGTGAATTAACTGCAATTTCATTGAATAACTGAAAAATCTGCATCGTGACAGCCCTGTTAGCACTTGTTCTCCGGAGTAGTTCGCACGTCCGATAGTTGTCACACAAGAAACAAGTGCCGTTGTAAACTTATATATAAAGTACAATTGTTGGACCAGCACAGCGGCGCCTGAACAGCTCACTCAGATATCGTATTGTCTCCGTATGTTAAAATATAACATTACGTAAATAGGTTAAGTTCTGTACTTCTATCGTAATAAAATTTAATTTAAAATATATTTCACTTCCGCAGCTTCTAGACTTGGTTACCAAGGTTTTGCAATATTATTGAAGTAACAGGATACCAAATTTCAAATCAATTAGACCTGTGGAAGTTGCTCATAAACCGAAAAAGAGCTTGAAACGGGTGGAAAAATAATTAAATCGAAATCGGTCCATTCGTTTGGACGCTACGATGCAACAAACAGATAGACACGTAAAACTTATAATATCCCTCTTTTTGCGTCGGTGTTAAAAACAATTATGAAAGAATTAAGTTAATAAAAAGTTCAGGTGCGTAGTTATACTCGTAAAGCGCGTGTGTATGACAAGATGTATGAATGTGGGAGAAGCAAAAGAAGTATGCAAGAATAACGTAGCAAGTGGCGGTCTATAGTTTCTGTCTATCCCTGTGGGAGAATGGCATGAGTGTATCTAGTAAGTTCAAAGTTATGATACAGGGTGCCAAGTTATGATAATGTTATGCCAATTTAATCACACTCAATGATTCTAGCTTTGTTTTATTACTAACTAGGTAGCTAATTTATTCGTGGTTGTAAGCGTAAGTGTTCACGGGAAGTCCTAGTTTCGATTCCTAAGTTCACCAACGCCTTTATAGAGTTTTGTGTAAGGAATAGTATTGGAAGTCAGGAGTTTTAATTTTGAAAAGAAGAAAGAAATAAACTATATTTATGTCACTATAATTTTCACCTTCTCAACTCTCCCGTATCACTTGGAGCCTAATAGTTAATGCATAAAACATACCTCTGTCAACCCTTTAGGGGAAAACAAGCGTGATATTATAATGTTGGGTGCTAAAATTTATGGTTAGGTACAGAAGATTGATCGTTGCAATTTATTTTTTGTAATCAATGCTTTAATTAAGCAAAATGTTTGTATGGACCGCTAAATGGTTCTTTAAATAAAAAATACAAGAGTCGCTAACATCTCTCATTCACTAAACTTAACGTAGGGGCTACAGATATTGAACTCAATTTTACTTCAAATCAGCAGTATTTTTACTAGCCTAGCCGAGCCTACAGCAAACGCATTTCTCAAGTTAAATTCAGCAAACGGTCAAAGTGTGCAATCGACTTTCGTAACAGGATCACTCTGAGGTTAACTATGTAGGTCAGGGATGAATCGGTATTAATGAAGCCAGAGCGATCAAGATGCCACGTTTGGCGTTTTACTGAGTGATTGGTTTTTGTCCGCGCGTTTGATCCCCGTGTGGGGACAGGTTAGAATACTGTTTGTACTGAATACTGTACTAGTTTGGTGGTAGGACCTTGTGAAGTCTGATTGGCTGGCGAACACCCTTACGTCGGAGTCTGTCGTAAAGCACCTTAGTGTGTGTTTCGACTTTTGCACGTAAGAGCCAGTTCCCCTCGGTTGCTACGGCTCTGGCAGTCTGCAGACCGTAGGGGCTTTTAAAGATGGCAACACATCAGCAACTCCTCTGGTGCTGCAGGTGTTCATGGGCGACGTTGACTACTTACCACCAGGTGGCTCGTCAGATCGTTTGCCGACTTAACCCATAAAAAAAATCCCGCATGAATTACCTACAGCGGTTGTTGTCTGGATGTTTTTGTATGTTATAAAACTATTTTAATAGATTGAATGCTTCGCTGGTCTAGTAGTTGTAAGCGCGACTGCTACACTTGACTAGTGTTGTAAAAGACTCGAGTTCTAAGTCTCGAATAAATAGGACTTGAGTCTTTTTTTAAAGACTAGACTCAAAAATCCCAGCTTAAGTCGTTTCTATTTTTGTGTATTGTAAAAGACTCGAGTTCTAAGCCTCGAATAAACAGGACTTGAGTCTTTTTTTAGACTACTAGATTCAAAAATCACTATACAGCTTAAGTCCTTTCTATTTCTGTGTCTTTTGCAAAGAGTAAATCTTTTTTTAAAGTAGTAGTAAGTTAGTTTCTGTCCCAAAAACTAATTAATGTTACAAAATACTTGAGACTTCTAATAGTTTAGGACTTCAGACTTATCTACTCACATTAAAAGACTCGAATGCGAGTGCCTTTGATTTGACTCGAGTGTCCTGCTATTAGAGCTCGTGACTTAGAGCGAACATTTTATGAGTCCTGACTCAATTTTAACATCATAAGTCTAAAGACTGCGACTTTTTAGTCTTGAGTTCTGAGAAACTGTGCTCAGTCTCAAAATTAGGACTAAAAGACTTGAGTCTTTTACAACACTACGCTTGACGCTCCTACGTTCGAATTTCAGGTCGAGCAAAGTTTTATTGGGTTTTGCTATGAAATTCTCAGTAGCAGCAGCTTGAAGTTTGGATTTGTACCCAGTTACAGGCAACAGCCTACTCTGGTAACCTTGGGGAGTACGAGCGTGATAGTATGTTTTATGTGTTTCTGTGTTAAAGCATATACCTCGTATAGTGTGGCAAAATATTAACAAATATATTTAACATAATAGTACTACAAAATACCACGTAATATAGTTGATACACCTACATAATTTCCACGAATTATTCACGTGAATTCAGCATACTCGCACATAATCGTACACACTCGTACAATACTCGAACGCGATCGGTTTTGAATGGCGCGACGGCGCGGCGGATAATTCACGCCTCATTATACGCACAAGCACGTGATTTAATTATATACGAACAATACTGGAGTATTCTACGACAGCATATTCGCTAAAGTGAGAGAGAATTTCACATGAGAATGCCTTATAGATATAGATTTGCTTGCTAGAGATAGGATTTTGACACAAGGTGCATACAAGTAATTAAGTAGTAAGATAGGATTTTAACATTGCTTGTATGCACCTTGTGTCAAAATACTATCTCTAGTAAGTAAATCCACCGACTGATTTGATATAACTGTATTTGTTACCAACGCGTTGGTAACAAATACAGTTACAATCTGCAAGGGTAAGCTGCGCTAGCCGCGGTCAAGGAAGAGTGTTGTAAACACAGAGAGTCCTCCGTGTCTCGTTATTTCTTTTGACTATAATACACACACATAAAATAATTTTCGAATTAAATAGAACGTCACATCTGCGTAAGCGTAAGCATATACATGATGACATTTAAGAAACAGGATAAATTATGTTGTAATTACAAGGATTCAAAAGTTAAGTTACTGTTGATACTTCGGTAGTCGGGTTTTTCGTTAAAATTATGAATGGATTCTCGAGTACCTAATAGATCCAACCAAAAAAAATGCATTGGAGTTGAACCAATTTACATACGGAACTTACTTTCAATTTTGTCCCACGATTTATTAACAAAATCCGTGACAAAATCACCCTTGATATTGTTAGATTGAACTTACCAGAACATTATCTACTCATTTTAGTCACGTGACTTAAAAAATCATACTTTCTCTGCAGGTACGTATTTCCCCTGAACAAAATATCTACGCAATAGCCTCATATCGTATAAGTGAGCAAAATTCTAGCTAGTTCCATCATACGGCATTGCGAGCACGTCGCGAGTTAAAGGTTACTCGTACCACTACTATTGTGTGTTAGTATTACAATCCTGTTCCGCTTACATTTTATGGCTTGTCGAACATGTGTGAACTAGACGGAAACATTATAACTTTGTAATAATAAAAAGTTCTCGAATAAATAATGCATCGGTGTTTTTAACATTTTGCAGTAGCGTCGTTATGTGTTGAAGAAGTGACATTTTAGCAACGCATAAATAAGACTCTTGCGTGAAGAATGGCTACCCATCTACAAATTGGCCGCAGTAATTGCAAATTTGCCTTATTATAAATCCAATCGTGCGGTTTCCATTTCTTTATTCTTTCTTATTACATAACATAACATGCCATCACGCCTGTTTTACCCGAGGGGTTAGGCAGAAATACCTTAAATAAGTACACCCGCAGTTCGCTGGTATTTTTAGATCCCATGTAACAGACTTAGTCTGTACTGGGACTGTTACTTATAACTTATAACCCTTCTCATAATTATATTGTATGTGATTAAATATTGGAAGTGTGCTAAAAAGCGGAAATATCGGGGTAGTTGAGGATATATTTCCGAAATGGACGGACGATTTGGTGAAGGTTGGATGCCAGCGGCATATAAACGATCCTTGTGGAAGTCTTTCAGAGAGGTCTATGTTCAGCAATGGACTTCTATTGGCTGATATGAAGATAATGATGATATGATGAAATACTCATATATGCTAACATTAGAGTATTCCGGTTTGAAAAGATAATGTAGTCAGTGATATTATTGGGCCAATGCGACTTAAGGATATTACATTGCCCAATGAGGATTTAGTCTTTGTGCTAGTATTTGTTAGTCACAGGCATTGCGGGGGTGCTTCACGCGGGGTGCTAGTGAGGTTTCGAGTATTTATTTATTATTTCAAAATATTCAAAGAAATAAGAAAATAAAAACAATACAAATTGTTAATTACGTCATTACAATTTTTTTGATATAACATTCAAGACTAACCATTAAGCCGTTAAAGAGAAAAAATACAAATTAGCTTTAAAAAAGGCCTATTTACTTCAATTATTATACAAAATTGGGGCAAATATTTAAAATTGTTAAACAATACAATTTGTTTGTGATGACCTTAAGTATAATATACATTTTTTTTATATGGCAAACGCACATAAGGATTTCACTAGAAACTTCTTTAAAGCTAGGGTATTTTTGTATTTGAGCGATGCCCTTAACAAAAGGCCTCAATATCACAACGTGCGGGTGATACCACTGGTGTTGCTGGCGTCTATAGGTTGTAGTTGTATAGGTCCCCTTACCGTTTATTAGGGGCATAGTGGAATTGAATAATTCCACTCACAATTGGAGCTGCTCGACTGGGGAAGTACCTCCACCTTGCAGGAAATCGGAGCCAAATAACATAACTCCGTGCTATGTTGTGTTCCTAACGGTGAGCAAGGTCGCCAGAGCTCCGCAAGGAAGCGTTGTGTTGGCATTGTAGGGGACCGGTGGCGTTTTGTTACCGCCGCTGTCATGCATTTCAGCATGTCTCTTACGCTGCCGGCCCAACTATTCCGCCTTAATTTACAGGGCCGGCGAGTGATACCCCTGGTGTTGCAAGCGTTCATAGGCTACGGTATCCGCTTACCATCAGGCGCGCCGTATGCCTGTTTGCCACCTTAGTGGTATAAAAAAACCATCATTACATTAAAATCCCCAAAGCTCTCAACTTTCAGAAATACAACAAAGAATCATAACTCAGCCAGTCATAAACTCACTTAACTAGCTTAATTCTATTACTATGCAATCTTTCTATTAGTTACCATCAGTAATTTTCAGGAGGGTCGGCTTATACAGCGGAGTAGGTGGTACAAGTAGTGTGGGGTGGAACGTGCCGCGCATACCAAGTGACGAGTTAAAGATATTCGTTATGATGCAGTTGCAGTACGAGAGTTGAGAACTAATGTGTGGGGTGGGGACTGGAGGCGACCTGGATATTTAAATCTTTGATTATAATTTCCTCGGCGGTTTTTGCCGACCGAGTGTTAACTAATTAGTTAACACATTGACGGTGTTTGCAAAAATTTCGATCACATTGTAAAACTAAATCTACCTACAACTGAATTGTATTGCAATTATTTGAGTCTGTGTTTCCTTTTGTTTTTAATTACCTACATAAGTAGTTACTTAATGATATGTGAATATCCTTGAACTTTATATTAACGTTTAATCTGAAATGTATACCGTATTGTTACATAAGAAGAAACTAACGTCTAAGATACAGGCACGGCCTAGTTTAGACGTTAGTGTTCATTGACTTATAATTTAAGTTTGTATCTGGATAAGTTTACATTGATGTTATTCTGTTCTTGAGCCAATAAATATTTTATTATTATTATTATTATTAATTTCCAGAAATAATAAACTCTCATTTAAAAAAAGGTCAAGTGCGAGTCGAACTCGTGCGCCGAGGATTCCGTACCTACCCATTATACCGCTATAATAAAATTGGTTGTAAGACCTTGTTTTTTGCCAAATTTCGTGATTCTAGGTCAACGGGAACTACCATGTAGGTTTTCGCCCCAGAACCTATAGGGTACTTCCTGTTGACCTAGAATTATCAATTTTGGTTAGAAGCAAGGTCTTACAGCACAAGTAAAGGGAAAATTCCGAAAGAAAAAAAAATTGAAAATTAAGTAAATTTTGGTATTTACAAGTTTTCGCGAAAATCTAAATTTGCCCATATCTTTTTATCGTGTTGACTCAGGACCTTGATTTTTATACACCTAATAGGGACTATAGACCTTACAATCTGGTATAAATTTCAAATTGCTAGGTCTACCCGTTCCTGATAAAATCGATGGTGACACGCGGACAGACAGACGGAAAAACGGACAAGAGACTGACCTTAAGGGTTCCTTTTTTTATCTTTTGGTACGGAACCCTAAAAATCCTGCTCGACCGTGAAGGTATCTTTCGGATCGGATAGGGTTTTTAACGTTATGTAGACCCAGTGTCTTATAAAATATTTTAGTAAATGCGAATTTTTTAAAAAGCTATTGTTTACGTCATATTATTGCAGTTCAATACCTATGACCAATGACCTTAGGGTAAGGTAAGGGGTGAATTACATCCAATCGTATTTCGTTTCATTCCATTACGGAAGGTCTCAGGGACCTAGGTTACTCGGGAGAATTATATCGAACCTAAGATCGCGCAGCTGTTGGAAATGACCTCGGTTGATGACGTAGAAAATGCGATTGGAGAAATTCTATTTTGTGTTGACGTCAAGGTTTTTTTTGTGATAATTATGGTGACAAACAAGCAAACGGACCACTACAAGTTTTTGAAGCATTTATACTCCACTAGCTTCTGTCCGCGACTTTGTCTGCGTGGACTTCAAACCTGGATAAAAAGTGGTCTTTGTGTTATTCCAGGCTATAATCTATGTGTGCCAAATTTTATCCAGATCCGTTCAACCGTTGTAGTGTGAAAGAGTAACAAATATCCATACATCCATACTCACCAACATTCACGTATATTATATTAGTAGGGAAGTTATACGTTAGATAAACGTCATAACGCCATTGTTTTTATTATTATAATAATAATAAATAATAATATTAATTTAAAACTCTAAAATGCAACAAATTTGGCAATATAACACAATAACTATCGTTATTCGTCTAATTCTATAGTAAATGGAGTATAATAACATATTATCTACTTAAAGCCGGATTTGTTTAAAAAAAATCGCAAAATAATGTTATTTTGGTGAAGGAAAAATTCGTCTGCGGAGAGGATTCGAACCTGCGTCCTCTGGTTCAATACACCAGACGCTATAACCAACTAAGCTACCGCGAGTAAAATAACTTTTTAATCTCAGCGAGGAAAATGTAAAAAAAAATACAAAAAGATCTTAAGATAATGATGAAAAATTTCAGAAGATTAATCTCTGCGAGCAAATATTGTAAAATATTCATTAGTTTTCAAGTTATTGAATTTTAAGTCATTTTTAATGTTTGCCTAGTACTCAGACATTGTTGGCGAACTTCACAAATACAGCAATTCGTCTTCGTTACAAAGTTTAGATTAGGTTCTACATTCTGTTATTGAAATTCTGCCTCCAAATTCTATAAACATTGACTTGTGTTTTAGGTTAGGGTATTTGCTTGATAGAGAGGACATACAATTGAAATAAATGGTTTTATTTATAATATGGGACAGGGGGCAAAAGAGCAGATAGATCGCCTGATGGTAAGCGATTTCCGCCGCCCATGGACACCTGCAACACCAGACGAGTCACAAGTATCACCACCACTCACTCGGCGAAACACACCGTAAGCGTTGTTTCACGCCGGTTTTCTGTGAGGCTGTGGTATAACTCCGGTCGAGATCTCCCACGGTAAATAATTTAGATCTTATAAAGACATTTTTACAAGCCACTGCTTTACATTTTAACTAGATGGCGCCTTGATCGATTTTATTTTATTATTCGTGATAGGCTTACGCTTGACCGCCAGTTCGCCTGATGTTAAGCGATTTGAAGGATAATCTCTGACCTGGGCTTCTGACCGCCGCTAATTAATGCATTCATAATATATTTAAACCCCTCCGAAGCACAGTGACTTGATGTCTTATGAATGTCATCCACATGATAGCAAATTCAGATAGCGTCTTATACTTCTCAATACGAAGAATATTTTTGAAGTGAAAACGTCTTTAGGCGCACTTTGAGCACTTTTAGGATGAACAAAAATCGTGTATATGTGTACTTTTTGGGTGAACAAAAAGGGTGAAACTCGCGTCATCGTCACCGCACGCTTCCCACTTATCGACGATACATTTCACAAGTTACTTAGTTTTCATTTCTATCGGCAGTCCCCAAAGACTGCCCCGTTTTTTTTTGTCTGACATGTTCCTAGTACGGTCAGAGTCCTTATGCTTGAAAATCAGTTGATCAGCACAGTCATGAATTAGACACGACCTCCTCGATTTTTATGTGCGAATGAACACTACTATCTTCTTTTCTATCTTTTTATTATAAAGCCTATTCACTCCAAGGATACAGCAATGTTTGACATTTGCAAAGGAAATCCAATATAACATTCACATAATCTGCTTCAGTGGCATCGAGTAAACGGAATGTATGAGGCTAGTCGATATTCTTGACGTTTGCCCTCTGAAAAGTTTTGTGAATGTTTCGTAACAGTGGTGACCAATCTGCGGGTCGCTACAGACTTCTGGAAATGTATGGAGTTTATTCTAATAATCAAAAGACAATATTATAATAAACATTAATACTACATAAACAAAAATTACTTCTCAGTAATGTATTTTTAAGTTAATTTATTCAGAATTTATTTTATATAATTATATCGATATTTTAATTTCAACTTTGGATAAACAGCTTACTGGTTTATCTTGGCTGGCGCGGACATTTAAAGAACTTGGACATACTTCTTGAAAGCTTTACGAAAAAAACCTACGAAACTAACCGAAACGAAAAGGGATTGCCCAATCGCTTTTCGGTTTTGCATAAAAAAAAATGGCCGAAATGTATTTTTATTATTTGTCAGTTCACTTGATCGAATCCACTTGTGGGATTTTTATGTTGTATTAATTACATTATTATTTGACGACACGTTTGGCTTAGCAGCTAAGTGAGCATTCGATCCTCACACGGAGCAAATATTTGTATGATCTGCTGGTAGTTGTTCCGGATCTGGGTGTTTGTGTATGTGATAATTTGTGAAAAAAATCTTCTATCACCATACTAATATTACACCATGTAACACTATCCCGTCTTGATGCTAAGACCTCATCTTCTGCGTACAGACGTGATCACTTTTAACCATAATATATACATACGTATATTTATGCGACCCACCACAAAATAATAGTTGAGCGGCCCCGCTTCAGATCTCCGATTTGTAAAGACATGATTACGCGGCGCCCTTGACACGTACACTCCGAGATTTCAATTTAAATGTTAATTTCGAAAAAGTTGTATAACATTCAATTTTTATTTGTTGCTCCGTAAGCCGAGGAGACTGGTAAAACAGTTTTATTTTTAGTTCAGTTAAAATTTGAAAAAACATATATGAATACTTTATATCGGTTAGCCAGAAGAGGTTTAAAATTTAAAGGATAAATAGAACTGTATTAATCTACACCTATAGTTCGCCAGGATTTATTTATTTATTTATTTATTTATTCATTTAGGTTTACCAACTATTGTTACAGTGATACTTAACTATCAATTTACATCAGTAATTATTAAATGCTAACTGCACAATCTTTACAGGCAAACACCACTTGCTATTTAGGACATATTACAATTTACATTCTAAATAATTTCGAAAAGAGTTTACCAAAGGAATAACGAATACTTAATACAACTTGGATAGCCAGAAACAATAAAAATTGTACATTAATAAATTGGTTATGTGACATAGTTTTTTGAGTAAAGTCTGTGACAGTTTTTGATATGCCTGATAAAAGAATTAAGGGAGTCAGAATGGATATCAATTTGATCACTATATTCATTTATAAGTTTACATAAGCGAGGTACCGGTGAGCTTGTGCCAAATTTCGTTCTGCGAAGTGGAGGGATCAAGGGGGTTATTGGTTTTCGAGGAGGCTTACGAGGAACTCTAAATCGGAATCTCTCAAGCAGTTGCGGACAGTCAATTTTATCATGTAAAAGTTTGTGCATGAATTTCAGATCGAGAATATCTCTGCGTGTATCTAGCGTCAATGTTTTAAAATGATTCAGTTTCTCACTGTACGACATCTTTCTAGTTTCTCTACCAGTTACGTATCCTAGATGTTTCATAAACCTCTTTTGGACCCGTTCCAATCTTAAGGAATGAGTTGCATAGTGGGGTCTCCAAGCAATGCTGCAGTACTCCAAAATGCTACGGACAAGACTATTATAGAGGGCTATTTTGGTCCCAGGTTTTTTGAAGAATTTACCATTCCGAATAATGAATCCTAGAGTTCTTAGGGCTCGCTTTGTAATATTGTCAGTGTGATCGACAAAGGTTAGCTTACTGTCCATATTAATTCCAAGATCTTTTATATTCGTTACTTCAGCCAGTTGTCGTCCATTTATATTGTATGAAGAATTAAATTTATTAATTTTGCGACTGAATTTGATTAAATAACACTTCTCGCAATTTAGCAGAACTTTATTCCGTGTACACCAATCAAATAATCTGTCTATATCAGACTGCATCTGTATAACGTCTGTTTCTGACTTTACATTTCTCACGATTTTCAAGTCGTCAGCAAACAAAAATGGAGTAGTATGGCGGAAGCAGTCAGTGACATCGTTGATAAAAATATTAAAAAGTATAGGACCCAGGTGCGAACCCTGTGGTACCCCCGAATTGATTTTATAGTACGATGACTGATATCCATTTACCACGACGTAGAAGGATCTTTCGACTAAATATGAACTAAACCAGTCCAAGATAGGCCCCGCGATTCCATACGCATTTAACTTTTTTATAAGTAACTCATGGGAGACCCTATCAAATGCCCTGCTAAAATCCGTATATACAGCATCAACTTCATCACCAACATCCATTGCATCCACTATAGTTTCAATAAACGTAACTAGATTGGTACATGTTGATCTACGTTGCACAAAACCATGCTGATGAATGGTTAAATATTTTTTGAGGTATCTTTGCATAAACGGACACAGCAGGGATTCTAGAATTTTACCAAAAATAGATAGAATTGATATAGGTCTATAATTTTTTACGGAGCCGTTATCTCCACTTTTATATACTGGCACAACCTTAGCTACCTTCCAAACACAAGGAAAAGTGCCTGAACTAAGCGATTTATTAAAAATTATAGTTAGGGGTTTTACCAAGCTTGATGCACAGTTCACTATAAATACAGGTGGTATACCGTCAGGACCTGCACCCTTTGATACATCTAGACCTTTTAATTTCGTTAAAATATCCCTCTCATCGAGTTCCAAGTAAGACAAACTGACTGGATGACTATTTAAGTTCTTACATTCAAAGGCAGGACTCGAAATATCGCCTGAAGTACTATCGCAACTATATACTCCTGCAAAATTCAATGCAAACAGATCGCAAATACTGTGCCCATTACTAGAGCTAACAGATCCATTGGACATTGTCCCCGGGTAAGAGCTCTCACCACCACGTTTATTTTTTACAAAAGACCAGAAGCACTTAGGAATTGATGTGATTAATTTTTCAGAACTATCAATATATGATTTATAGCACTCCCTTGCATACTTTCTACAGCGAGCATTAAGTACTCTGAGTGAGATAGCATCTAAAGGGTTATGGTATACGGAGTATTTAGCACGAAGCTTATCCTTTTCTCTTAAGAGACGTATCATTTTAGAATTGTACCAACACGGATATTTTAGAATTGTACCAACAGGATGCTTAGATTCATAGCTAATAGGCCAACCTATTGCCATTAACCGGGTACAAATCCAATCTCCGAGCTGCTACTGAGAACGGTAACACTTAACCTAGGAATCGAACACAGGACCTCTAGCGTAGCAGACACGCTTACACCCACTAGGTTATGGATTTTTATTGGTATCTTATGTTACCTCAAATCTTAACTCCGAATTTTTACGAAACAGAATTTCTCTACACCTTGGGAATCAAACGAAACGGTGCAATTAGTTTGACTTTTCAAAAGTACCTTTTTAATGGTCTAATTGAAATAAATAATTTTGACTTTGACTTTGAAAACCCTCACTCTCGCGCTCAACAGCTGCAATTTCGACCACTAGACAATACGAGAAATACGTGCAAACATTTAAAAATAAATAAATCCTCTCTCGAGTCATGTTTCATTTCATTTCCATTTCAGAGCAGTACCAATATCTCTAATCTTTATAAAGTGAGACACAATCTAATCTAAACGAAATCGATTCCATCTTAGTTTCAATCTCGTTGCTTTTCAATCATCGTGTCTTTCATTTTCTCCTTCAACATCTTGTTTTAATAATAAAATATATTTTGACAGGTTTATTACAAGTATGTGATACGTACTTATATTTTTATATTAATAACAACGAGGTGATTGTTGATATTATCGTTCAATAACAGATAATTTTCGGAATAAATAGCTCAGACTTAACCCTTTAGCAGCTTTATCCACCCAAGTCACAGACAAAAAATATCTCATAATCTTAAAGTGTAATTTTATCCATCTTAAGGGGTTAGATTTAAAAGGCTTTCAGATATTTCAAGCGTATTATCTAGATAAAAGTCTATATAGGTACATCTACCTAATTAGTATTTCAGACTTCAAAGCCCTGAAGAATACTAACCATCTAGATTGTAGTCTAAACAATGTAGTATTCAGGGGAACTCCCAGTCGCGGCTGAACCGTTTACGAATAAAAAATAAACCGTTTCAACCTTAAATTGAAAAAATATATACAAAGAATAAAAGTGAATACTGTTTCAGAGAATAGATAATATTATAACTCTTGTTTGCAATTCCGCTATCGCTAGCGTGGCTGCAGAGCGAGAGGATTCAAGTTTAATTCCCGGGGTGCCTTTTTCTAATGTTCAGCTGTAACTCAATTAATGACAGAAAGTATGATAACTATGTAGCTTATGGGTCATTCTAAGTTAAGAGGTAATTCGTTGTATGAAGTGGCGGCACGGCTTTTTTTTTATATTTTTACTTAAGTATACATTTTTTTTAATAGAAACTGTTAAGTTGAAAATGTTTATAAAGTGGCCAGTCAATTTGTTGGTTTTATCTCGTTTTATAAGTGACCAGGGGAAATATACAGTACAGGGGAGAGACAAGGTGTACAGGGGAGGACACTTTATGAACAGGGAAGAGAAAAACAGCGTTATTTTTAAGAATCATCTTTATTTATTTTAATTATGAATTATTTATAATCGGACTCTTAATTTCTTAGCAGTTTTTTTGTTTATAAAATTAAATATTTCCTAAGCGCTAGGTACAAAACATGAAAAGGTTCTTACTTTTTTTGTCTATCAAAACAAAACTTTAAATAACTTTACTTATTTATTGCCTGTTGATAACAGGCAATAATTAAATAAAAAGAAACAAAAACTAAAAATTCTATTTTGAATAACAGTATTAAACTTTGCTTGTGCATTAAAAAACTATAAAAGCTTTTTTTTTCTTAAAGCCGCGTTCAAAGCATCAACGGATTCATTAAAAGCATAAATAATACGCTGCCCCCTCGTTTTTAAGTTAGGGACAGGGAGTTCTTTTATAACCTTATCCCAGGTGATAAAAGAAATATCGTCATCATTAATTTTGAAGTGTTTTCCAGTTTCATTACAGATTTTACAAAATACAACTTGAATTTCATCATTTTCTTCAACACCTGTGCACATTGCAACATAACGATATTCTGTTTTGTCTATCTTGAAGTTTAACCAGCACAGCACAGCACAGAATGATTTTTTCCAGCGGTGAGGGCTTTGGATGATCTTTGTGCAGTCTGGTTATATTGCTTGTGGTAGGTACAGATAGCTGTAGTATTTCTTTCGTACGTTCTTGACATACGAATTTAATTAGTGGTTTATCATCTGAATCACTAGCTCCGTATATGTATATTATCAACATGTAGACGAGATTTAGCATGTGTTTGTGGATAATCCAAATTACACAACTGAAAATGACGACATAACTCATTACAGTCACAGAACCAGCTAAAACTTTTCAATATCAGGCAATTGGGTATGAATACGCAACCGGTAACTTGGTGAACCTTTAATGTGCCTGAAAAGTGTTTTCTTATCATCAGGTTTCTTGCTTTTCTTGCTCGAGTTGACTTGCTGTGCTGCCTGCGCTCGCCTGTTTATATTTTGAGGGGGCGGTGGGCCTTCATTCTCCGAACATGGTGGTGTTTCTTGCGAGTGCTAAACGACGTCTACGAATTTTTGCTTTTTCTCTCCATATTTTTCTAGCCATCCGCTGCTCTCTGGGTGTAATTTGCTTCACAGTCTTAATAGTTCCTTTATCTTTCTTCTTTTCATATTTTACCCTTTCCTTAACTTTTTGTTAGGCGTACTTATCCGGGACATTTTTAATCCTTTGAGAACGTAATCTACTTAATATCCTCTTTTTTCAAGTCGTTCTTCGCGTGTCATTTTTTTTCTAGGTGCTATTTTTCTGTACAAAAACGTAATATTATATTGTAAAGCTAAGATAGACATAACGCCAAATAAAGGTTCAGAGAAAACTAGAAGTATTAATGAAAACGCGTACAAATGTATCTCCCCTGGACATTAAGTATCTCCCCTGCCATCAAAAGAGCCAGGGGAAATACGCCAGGGGAGATACATTTTCGATAGAAATCTAAAATAGCCTTGAAAGTGTTTCTCGCACGTAATTCACAAACAAACGTAACAATGTATGCACTAGTCATAGTAAATATTGAAGTATATGTTAGTATTTTAACAAATAATTGCAAAGTAAAACTTACCAGAGGAAAGACTGCATTCACTCAACACTTCTGCGCCGAGCGAGTGGCATGACTGAAATGGCCCACAATATGGCTGCACAGTTGACTTATGCGCTGCTTGCTGCTAACTTCACGTTACACACTATGTATTTAAGGTCACAAATTTCACAGACTAGCTAAGAAAAACTGATTTTTGAACGAAAACAAAAGGCCAGGGGACGAGACACGAAACACGGAAGACAAATTTCGACGTTAATATTTTTTATGAAGAATTGGAATATAGGCAATTTTACTTGTAAGATACTATTACTAAGTTGACTGTCTTTATAAAATTAACGATGTTAAAGTAATTATTGAACTTTAATACATTCATAATTACTGATTTACAAATAAAGTCGGTTGGGGGACAGACCAGGGGAGAGACATTTTTCTTATATTAGAGCTTATTGTGACTCAATTACGTACATTTCTGTAATAAATTTAAGTGACCACGTCGAACACATTTAGTTTTAAGTGATAAATAGGTTATTTATGAAGCTTATATAAAAAAAAGGTATTTTTTTGTCCTTGCCGTCGAAAGTACTTCTTAACTTAGAATGACCCATAACGGATATCGGTATTATCCAGAAATTAGGGTTGCGGAAGTCTAATGATACATTGAAAGGGACCTTTTTAACCTTGTTGATGGCAATTAATTGGTCTAAAATATTGATATGCATCCGTAACTCGTTAAACTGGAAGCTAACTCACGTAGTCAAAAAAGACTCGAATCATACTTATTAATATTTTTAAGTAATTATTATATTTTATGTGCATTTAAGCCAACCGTGTCATGATAGCTAATTATAGAATAGGTATAAATCTACGTCACCTCAAGGACCTATAACACGTTTTTAACCCCAATAAAAAAGATTAAGGGTCAAAAATTCCGCACAACTTTCAACAATAATACAGAGTAGCAAAAACGGTGGCGTCCCGGAAACTCAACTATTGTGGCTGTAAAGTCGGAAAATTGCGGCCGCGCCGGGCGCCTGCGGCGGAGGGTTAAGTCGACCTGCTCTGAATATTACACGCAAATAGTTGCGTGATGGGTGCGGGCATTTTAGGGTTATTGTCACAAAATTCAAGAGCGATATTATTGATACTGCAAAGTTAAATAGGTGAGAAACGACGCGGAAATATTCTAGAGATAGCGAGTCCATTACATTGCAAGAGGTAGGTATATGTAAACACACAATGGCTTAATTAAGAACAAAAAAATAATAACAATAATATAATATGTAAACTCTATTGCAGATTAATAAATTATTGTTAGTAGAAATACTTTTAATATATTTTTTTTATAGAAAGCTTACTAGCAATGTGCGTCGCACATTACTATTATTCTTAGTGTAGTAGTGGTGGTGCAATGGCTGGGTTTTGTACTGGCAACCACATGATCGCAAGTCCGACGCCCTAGCCACTAGGCTACCGCCGCTTCAAAAGCACATTAGCCTAGTGATGCTGAGCGCAACTGCTACGCTAGAAGTCCTGAGTTTGATCCCGGTTCCCTCGGTCGAATCTAGGTTCGAGCAAAGTGTTAAAGGGTTTCTCTATGAAATTCTCATTAGCAGCTCGGAGTTCATGACAATAAGCTCGCCCCCTATTACATGTGACCTACAAAAATACCGGCGAACTGTGGGTGTACTTAGGTATACCTCTGCCTAATCCTTCGTGTAATACAGGCGTGATGGTATGTATGTAGTAAATACATGTATGTAGTAAATACATTCAATACAAAGTATTTCCAACATACATAACATACCATCGCGCCTGTATAGGTAGAGGTATAAAAATGTGCACTCACAGTTCGTCCTTATTTTTAGGTCCCATGTAATAGGGGGTGAGCCTATTGCCATTAACGAAACACAAATCCAACCTCCGAGCTGTTACTGAGAATTTCATAGGAAAACCCAATAACACTTTGTTCAACCTGGAGATCGAACCCAAGATCTCTAGCATAGCAGTCGTACATTCGACCATTGTGCTTTTGATTCATTATAAATTGCAAAGAAAATTTTAATATGCTATCACGTCTATTCCCCGAAGGATCAAGCAGAAATGTACTCATTTAGACCTACCGTTTTAGGTCCCATGTAATAGAGGGCCCCTATTCCGAGCTGCTTCGATATTCCGTCCGGAAGTCCGGTCGGTAATAGTTGCAGATCGGATGTTATTTACCGGTTGATATTTAGCAGCAATATTAATTGTATTAGAAATAGATGTCGTATGCGAAATATGTCGTACAGTCGCCGTGGTGTGGTAATACCGACCGGTATTCCGCAGTACTGTGTAAATTCACATAACATACCATCACGCCTGTATTCCCTGAAGGGTTAGGCAGAGATTTACTAATGAACACCTACAGTTCGCCGGTATGTTTAGGTTCTAACTTATAGGGGGCGAGCCTATAGCCATTAACCGGGCACAAATCCAGACTCCGAGCTGCTAATGAGAATTTCATAGAAAACCCCAATAACACTTTGTTCGACCTGGGGATCAAACCCACGACCTCTAGCGTAGCGGTCACACTTGGGACCACTAGACTAATGAGGCAGGCGTAACGTAAATTCACATTAATAATTACAATTGGGATGTTAATGAAATTATTTCCAAACTAAATTTTAAGCATAAAACAGTTAGTTTTAATTTATTCGAAAGGCTTTTCCCTAATTAAATTAAACCGAGAATACCTTCAGATTCACGAAATAAGTGTTAAAATAAATACTTTCTCGTTCAAAATAACTACTTAGTATTCAGAACGCAGCCATAACTCACAGCCAAATCGTTTAGCAATAAAATAAGGTGTTACAGCTTTATAGTGTTTATAGCTACAGCGTTTAGAACCTATTTACAGTAAATACCGTATTAAATCACGCCTCTGATTCCAAGAAAATAAGGTTCTTTAGCCGATAAAATTAGATAGATATTACCTAATCTTTTGAATTTCTATTTTATTGCAAGAAATAGACTCCAATGGATCGCTTGATAGTAAATGTTTGGTAAATCCCATTAATGTCATAAGGTCAGCAGATCTTCAAATTCGATATCTGATTTGAAAAGTGTTTGTTTTTTATCTTTTACCTATAAATAATTTAATGAAAGCCTTTCAGACATGCCCCGATATTTATATTATTGAATTTGTTGCTCATTAAATTTGTAGTGTCCTTCAAATCACGTGGAAAAGTTATTTTCTAGAAGACCAAAACGTTTAGGTACTCTGGGGTGCTACCAAAAATTTCCTAACAGAATAACCGATTTTACTTTTTCTTGGAATCAAACCAAGGACGTTACCTTCAGCATCCGCACTTGAGGTCATTTTATTATTAAAGCGACGTACCATCACGCCTGTTTTGCACGAAGTGTTTGGCCGTCGTGCACTAACGTACCTTATATATACAGTTCGCCGTTATGTCCCAAGTAATAGAGGGCAAGCCTATTGCCATTTATAGAGCGCAATCTAAAATCCTCTTCTTCTACTGAGAATTTCATAGAAAAATCTACTATTACTCTTCTCGAACTGGGAATCAAACCCAAGACCTCTAAGTATAGCAGTCGCGATTACGACCACTACTTAGACTAATGAGAATGGCAACTATTATAAAAGCAGTTGTTATTATATAATTATAAAATAAAATAATTTATTTCATAAAAACGAGAACACACAGTTAGGATTGTACATAAATTAATTAGGTTCTAGGCATAATTAAATAGACCTAGTTTAAGGGATGGAATCCTTTAAACTAGGTCAGACCTGTATCTTATAATATACCTAGGATTCAGCCGTATAGTTTTTTTTTATTAAATAGTGGTTTTCTCGACATTCCACGTCCTAGTTAAGACAAAGCAACACTCACACACACCTATTCGAAATAGCACTTCACTTAAAGCTTCCAGACCAAAATTGCACATAACGCAATGAAACCGAGTCGGTGTGGTATCTAATAACGCCAGGTAGCACAATGACATGCGGCCCGTCCGGACGTGAATAATTATCTGCGCGTTGTCCCCGGATTACCGCCGGACCGGTGCCGGACGCGGGCCGGACACGGGAAACATTCTGAATACAAAAGGGGATGGAATTGATTTCGGTTTCTACGGAGAATGGGGTTCTAAACAATATTCTCTTGTCAGTTTTGATTGAAATTAGCCTGTTAACTAAAAATACTACTGAATTAACTACAAAACTGCCTCGATAGCCTAGTGGTCATGAGCGCGACTGCTACGCTAGAGGTCCTGGGTTCGATTCCCAGATTGAGCAAAGTGTTATTGGGTTTTTCTATGTAATTTTCAGTAGCAGCTCGGGAGTTTGGAATTTGTGCCTGTAATATCAATAGGTTAACCCTAGATCACATGGGACCTAAACATAGCGGCGAAACATGGGTGTACATTGGTACACCTCAGCCTAAACCTTCGGGAAATATAGGCGTGATGGTATGTATTTGTAATGGTATTAAAATTTTTTGTATCATTCTTTACGCTGTGCCAGTGGCGTGCAAGTATAAAGCCAATTGCTGACCTATCTAGTTTTGTTGTTAACATCTTAAAATGCTCCTAAGTTTATTAATAAGAGTCTACTCCTAAGTTTGTCGCCGTTTCGCATGTCCTCGGCACTAGTTCGCAAACTTGCTCTTACATGTCTCCGCGAATTATTTGCGCTGAAACAGCTGAAAACTTCACTAGATTGACTATCAAGCTTGCAAGTTGCATACTTTGTATTTTATTATCGCACTTATAATGTTATAAAAGAGCTAACGTACTGGTTTTTGACACTTTCGCGAATATTAGACATTGAAATAAAACTACTTTTTACGGATTTTATCTAATCCAAGCCTACAACTGCAAGACCGAAAGATATGGGAGCTCGTTCTGCGTGAATTATTTCGCCAATAATTAACAAAAATGTAAGGTAGCTGTTAGTAATTGCAACATTAAGACGTCTAATACCTCAGTGCGCCCATGGCCATGGACGCTGTAAAGGTTCCGAAATGTCGGGAATCAAATAATATCAGTACAACGCGATAAAATCCGCAAAAAGTAGTTTTATTTCAATGTCTAACATTATACAAATTTCTGTTCTTTGCTGTTCTGCTGCTGGGTACGGGCGTCCTAGCAGTTTAATATTGATTACTTAAATCTAGTAAGGGGTGTCTTCAATAATCTAGATACATAATTGAATTATTAAACCTACATCCCTAAAGAAACTTTTGAGAGGTGAAACCGTGCCCATGTGAGACAGTAAATAAGTAGGTGATAATTATTATGTTCTAAGAAACTAATTGCTTTTATGTTTTTTTATGGATTAAGTCGGCAAATGAGCTGACGAGCCACCTGGTGGTAAGTCGTCATCGTCGCCCATGGACACCTGCAACACCAGAGGAGTTGCTGATACATTGCCGACCCTTAAGAGCCCCTACGGACTGCAGACTACCAGAGCCGCAGCAACTGAGGGGAACTAGCTCTTACGCGCAAAAGTCGAAACACTCACCAAAGTGCTTTACGACAGACTCCGACGTATGAGTGGTCGCCAGCCAGTCTGACCCCAAAATACTTAATATGTAGGTACATATTAAGTATTTTCTGAGAATGTTTCTGAGAATTGAATCCGAGTCTAGTACTAAGGATAACTTACAAACGCTATTTAAATAATAAAAGGCTAACCTTTATTAATGCTGATTTATTAAATCGCTAGGCACATTGTAAAACATATTAAAATGACTTCGAGTTTCATTGAAATCATTATCGGGACATTCTCAAAATACGTTCCAATTTTAAACACATAAATCCCGATCGGCTTTCATCTGTCTTCGGCAATCCAACATGGCCACCGTACCCCCCGACGCCCCACATTATTGAATTGCACCCCGTTATACCGAAACTACCCCATAGCCGTGAGTTTTTACTCAATTACGACGGATCCAAGGGGTTGTTAGTTCCAAATTGTATTATAACGTTATTTTGACCAGTACACAGTGGTCGCAATTTGGACACAATGAAAGTTGTCCGAATTCTGAGTGGACTGCGGCGCGGGTTTTTGCTGAAGTGGACGCAATCTAATGACGGTCGTGTTGGTTTATTGGTTACTAGAGTAGTTTCTGAGCGACGGGTCTTTATTTCGATTAGCACGTAGTCAAAATATTGTTATTTTTTTATGTAAGTTATTTTAAATGCAGATTCAAGGTATAGCTTAGCGTAATCTTGGACTGCTGAGTCTTAAAATCGAATTTAAGACTACCTCTGAATTTTTAAAATGACGTGCGTATTAACAATTCATTACCTAATTAGCACTGGCTAAAACTTTATTCAAAACAAAAAAAAACAACATACCATCACGCCTGTTCCCTGAAGGGGCAGGCAGATTGCTAGACTTGAGCATTGAACTCAGGACCTCTAGCGTAGCAGTTAGGAACACTAAACCATTGATGAATCTTCATATACCTAACTACGAGTATTGACGTGGTTTCACCCGCGTTTCCCCGGTCCTAAGAGTCGTAGCGATAATGGAAATATATATATACCGAAATCAAAAGTAGTTTATAGAACTCGGTGATAATATACTTTTCTAACAGTGAATGAATTTTCAAAGTCGGATCATATTTATTTTATTTTATTAGGATCTCCAACAAAGAATACACCTTACGTACTATAGTAGTGTTTACAATAATAGTTATTCCTTGTGTTTCCTCAATTATAGGAGACCATATCATGCAGTAATATAAAACAAACAGACAGAAAGTTGAATTAAATGCACTTAGAATGTAAAATTAAAATTAAATTGAATAAAAGTCATTTAAACAGCGAGAAATTTGACAAGAAATTTTCGACCAGAAATTTACGGCACTTTGCAAAATAGATTTACAGAAATAGTGATAAGATTACCCCGAACATCCAGCCTCACAAAGTTTACTGGACCTCTTTATAATATTTGTATAGATTATTATGTGTATAAATGAGTAGGGTACGAAGACGCATTTAGCAGGTTTAGACCACTGGAGTTTGGCTGAGTGATTGCAATTACGACCAAAATATAACTTGTTGAGTTTCCTCTTGTATTGTGTTGTTGGTCCTCGCTGAAGGGCTCCGACCCTCGGTCGGGTAATTGTGCCTGCACCACAATTTGTGTATAGACTCTCTAATTGCCCTACCCTTGGCCTGTGGAAACTCCGCTTTATTCAAGAGCTTTAAGCTTTTTTATATACATAAGTGAGTATGTAATTACAGATTTTTTTTAAGGTTCTTATTTAAACCGCTAGCAGAGTACCTATTTTAAACGGTTAGAAAAGCATTTGTATCTTTATGAGCAAAAAAAATTTTATCGGTTAGCTAAAATAGCACTTTGGCAGCAATATAGCTAGTTGGGCAGCAACTTATGGTTAGTTTCTCGTGGCACCGCTCGCTTCGCTCGCTCGGCTCGTGCGATGTGAGGTCACAATTCTTTTTTTTTTTTTTTTGGTTTCGTGTGGAAAATCCTCATGGACATCCGCCGCCCGGGGAGGCGACGGGGCGTGTCGGACTCCACCCAGAGTGGGTGACCTACCGACTAAAAACCACACGGTGTTCCCTCCTGCACCTGCGGCGTCGGGGGCTACGGGAAACAGACAATTCGTCCGCGGCCCCCGACTGGTGCTGGCCCGCTACTGCGGGCTCCATCTATACGTATGTAGGGGTCGTAATCTCTGAGGGTTCTTGATGTACTGGTACCCAACATAACCTTGGATGTAGATTTACAAGCTTAATACTAATTAATAATAATTACTGAGCCGTTTTTTTATGAGATAGGAGGACGAACGAGCCGACGGATCGTTTGATGGTAAGCAATTACCGCCGCCCATGGACACCCGCTACACCATAGAAGTCACAAGTGCGTTGCCGGCCTTTTAAAAGAGGATTGGGCCTCCGGTAACCTCACTCACTCGGCGAAACACAACGTATGCGTTGTTTGACGCCGGTTTTCTGTTAGGCCGTGGTATCTCCACTAATATTTCTCTACCAAAACAATAAGAAACTAGTTGTAACGGTATTGATGTCACCTTAAAGACATTTCTAAAATAACAGTATAAATTCATGAATTTAGGATATACATAACTCGTAAGTTACTTTACATTTAATGACTTCTTTCCAAAATTGTTAGTTTTTATGAAGTAAATATTTCAATTTACTAGACAAACCCTTAAAAAAATAGAACATTTTCCCGTCGAAAACCCGCCATGTTACATTAGATGACGCAACAAAAAAGTTTCTATTACACTTTCCTGTTACGGAACTCTAAAAATACTTGGTTGAACTCGTTCACATCCCCTCGTGTCGATTCAACGAAACCCTTAAGCTTACGTCAATCCTGACAAACGTCAGTTTGAGGGCTTTAGAAGACAATAAGGGAAAATGAACTTTGTCCTTTTAATATAAGGTTGATTTCAGCTTTATTCGTCTAACTGATGTGAGATAATTTCTCAGGGGAAAATGGGCTTTGTGTTATTTGATTTAAGGTTGAGTATTACAATATAATGGCAGTTGTGGAATGCTTTCTCGATAAGGCAGCGTTATAGTGACGTATCGATGTGTTTCAATTTACATTTACGATATGATCTAGTTCTTGTGGAATAAAAATGTATGAGTTTTTGTATTGGGACTCAAATTTTTGTATGTTGTGTATTTATCTTCTTTTTCACTTTATCTCTGTCTATCTCTCCCTTTCTTTTCATGGATAGCTATTTCAAATAGTGTCTAGTGTCTACCATTAGATACGATTTTTTGCGTGGGAGAGCTATGCTTCGGCACGAATGGGTCGGCTCGACCGGAGTGATATCACGGCCTCACAGAAAACCGGCGTTAAACGACGCTTACGTTGTGTTTCGCCGAGTGAGTGAAGTTACCGAAGGCCCAATTCCCTTTTAAAAGGTCGGCAACGCACTCGTGACTCCTCTGGTGTTGCGGGTGTCCATGGGCGGCGATAATCGCTTACCATCAGGCGATCAGTCCGCTCGTTTGCCCTCCTATCCCATAAAAAGGTACTTATATAATTATACACTAACTTAAAGTGCCTACTTGCTACCTCTGTTTTTATTTATTTATATTAGGACAATACTACAGGTAACTTTTGAATTGTCAAAACTAGGTGCACTGTTCCAAATAATGAGTATGACTTATGGAGAAGAACCGGCAAGAAACTCCATAGATACTTTTAGATAGATATTATTATATAATCCCACAATTTACACCAAACTGTACGTTGCGGTCGATATTTTCTTGTCCAATACATTTTTATGGGTATGTACCTGTTTGATTTACATAATAATACGGTTTCAAAATGAATTTAACATCATCTACTTAGCATTCAAAATTCTTCCCTGACCCCTGTAACGGGGGCAAACCGAGGGGAACAGATTATAATATAATTACAATCGCGATGCACAGATGTGCATCGCGTACAGATGTACGTCCGTCGCACAACTGATAATACCATTATATGATAATTGAGATGGACAGTGGTTAAACCGATTATATTGTCGGGTGGTGAACATTGTGGGGTACGTGAGTAACCTGGTTCGTGATAAACTCACGCTTGACCGCCAGTTCACCTGATGTTAAGCAACACTGCGATCTACAATGAAGCGCTCTTGCTTGGAAGATACCGATTCAGTCGTGATCTAAAGACACCTAAATTATATCTATCGGGGAAGACCCACTCGGGTCCACAACAAGGTGAAAATGGCCACATTAAAATATTCATAATAATGATGAATGAGGTGGGTAGTACTCGCAAACGGTAGGAGTGTATGAGAACATGTATGAATGTGGAAAAGGAAAAAAAGTATGCAAGATTCGTAGCAAGTGGCGGTCTGTAGTTTCTGCCTAACACCTGTGGGAAAGAAGCTTGATTGTATCTATGCATATAATATGACTAGCGACCCACCCGCGGTTTCACCCGCGCTGCTCCGCTCCTATTAGTCGTAGTGTGATGTTATATAACCTTATATATAGCCTATAACCATCCTCAAGAAATGGACTATCCAAGACAAAAAGATTTTTTTAATTCCAACCCGTAGTTCCTGAGATTAGCGCGTTCAAACAAACAAACTCTTGAGCTTTATAATATTAGTATATTTGGGTACTAGTGTACACCCACAGTTCGCCGGTATGTTTAGGTCCCATGTAATAGGGGCCTATTGCCATAAACCGGACATAAATTCCAAAGCTGCTACTGAGAATTTCATAGAAAAACCCAATAACACTTTGCTCAACCTGGGAATTGAACCCAAGACATGTAGCGTAGCAGGACTACTAAGCTAATGAGGCAGTTTTTTATTACTAATAGTAAAATAACGTTTTTAATTATAGTGAAAAATAACAAAGACTCGTTAATATCTCACCTCACCTCACAGAAAACGACGCAAAACAACGCTTATGTTGTGTTTCGTCGAGTGAGTGAGGTTACCGGAGGTCCAATCCCCTTTTAAAGGGCCGGCAACGCACTTGTGACTCTTCTGGTGTTGCGGGTGTCCATGGGCGGCGGTAATCGCTTACCATGATAAAAACAAGAAATATATCTGGCAAGCTATTCATTGAAAATATGTAAGTCTCTCTCTCATGTGAATAAGCCCTAATGTTTCATTGATAACCGATTACCGCGCCGGGGAATCGATCGCGTCACGGTCACAGAGTACCTACACTGATTTAGGACACTCGTACCGACGTGTACTGAACGGTAATGGGTAATGTAAACTACCAGCAGTTAAGGGATAAGGCAATAGTTGAATGATTTGCTTACAAATAATGTGCCGACATTCTGGGGTTAGATTGATTGTCAATGGAGCTGGTACGGGTTTTGGACTTCCCTAGATTATGGTCGAACTACGCAATGACTCCTGTATGGATGTTACACGTTCTTTCTTCAAAAGGCTATTTGAGTAATTCTACATGTTTGTACTATAAGAGATCTAAAAAAAGATAAACATCTAAAATAGTGACATTTACAAAAATACTATTTAGCTCTGTAACGAGTTTAAGGGTCCGGCGCAGCTTGAATTGCCCACAAAAACGTAATACCAAAATAAATTGTAATCCAGACAATATTTTATCATATTATGAATTTATTCGGATTTGGATACCGTTAATCTAGGTTCCTACAGTACTATTTTATCTACTACTACTTCACTGGAAACAAAGGACCGAAAAATCGTTGGAAAAGGTATCAAAAATTGCATTCGCTTACATTTATTTCCAGTGAAGTATTTTGGACGAAATGATGGAGTAGGAACCTAGATAAACGATATCGGAATCCGAATAATAATAGAATTTGATAAAATTGCGTTTGATTTAAGATTTATTTGGCTATTACTTACGTTTATAAGAGAAATTTGGTCCGGTGGCCTCAAGCTCAAGTTCAAATGTTTTTATTTCAAATAAGCTTTTACAAACGTTAATGAGTCTAGCTCTTACTCTTAGTGAACATTTGTATTCTAACAAAAAACCTATGTTTCTTCATATTCTTCATGAGACAGAGGGGTCAGGGGGTGTAAATATGGCCACCCATCAACGAAATAACTCCTTTTTAAAAGGCCGGCAACGCACTTGTGACTCCTCTGGTGTTGCGGGTGTCCATGGGCGGCGGTAATCGCTTACCATCAGGAGATCCGTCTGCTCGTTTGTCCCCTATTCCATAAAAAAAAACAGCGAGGGCAAGCGTATTTTTAAAATGTCTTTTTGAAATATTTAATAAATAAACTGCTGAAGAAATACGCACCCACACTTACTCATGTCAAGAAAGTGTCCGACATAATCCTCCACCTACTCCGGCGAATATGAGCTAGGAGTCCTTCGGGAAAGGTTAAAGCAACACAATAAATTATTCGTAGGAATATTCAATACATTATTTAGTATTACCGCAGTATTAACAAATTACGAGTATGTTCAGTTGACTTAGCAATTAGGTCGCGATCGTAAGCAGATGGGCTGCGCTGTTCCTGGAATATATCACACATAAATATTTTTATAGTTCAACTTGTTGCAAACAATTAGTAAATTATTTATTTATTTAGGTAAATCAACTATATAAACACAAACATTGGTTAGGAGCAAAATACAGAGGCAAAGACTAGTGTTCTTCAAATACAGTGTTCTCATCACACACGTTTCCATAGGACGGCATTTTTTTTTATGAAATCCTAAAAACACTGAGAAAAACAAAGGGAATAAACACTGTGTTTCTAAAATTATAAATATTTCTGAACGCGTAGAAACGCGATTTCTGAAAACACCAATGTCACCTTTGTCAGTCGCGCGTTGTCATCTTGAGACCTCAGTCACTGACTACATTACCGTTCAAACCGAACACAAGAATGTTAGCACATTTGCTCATAGCACCATTCAGTGTTTGTTAACTTCCCGGTGACATTTACTGATGATGGACTCGTTCTAACTCCCAACACCCTGTGTAGAATAAATGAAATGAAATGATATTTATTTCAGTAAATAGATCTCTTAAAGATACTTTTACATTTCTTTTTTTTAAGTACTACATGGTGTCGGCGTTTCCTAGCTGACGACCTCTGAGAAGAAACACCGAAACAAACTCAGAGAACCATGGTCTCTTTTGAAGTCCAGACATAATAGTATAAGAAGATGTGATACAATGCAGGGCAATGTCTGAAATGGCGTTTTGAAGAAAGATCCACAGCGGCTTTGAGTAAACCAGTCCCGACCGAACCTATCCCAGTCCGACGGCACGCATGCATCAGACATTGTGTAGCTCAACCATATTATAGGGAGCTCTAAAAATATTTGTCCATTATCGCAATGAGTGAGTAAGGTTAAGGTCCTGAAGAATAGCTTTTGAAGTTTCCGGGCGTGAAAACAAATTAATACATTAAATAATATTTAAAACCTTTAAATCGTACCGTAAAAATATCTAGCATGCTGCAAAGATATGTAGCCCCGTTTTGTTCGAAAAAAAAGGAGAATAAGGGTTTCCGAAAGATAAAACTGTCACAAAACACTAACATTAATTGACCCGTAACTCATATTTACCATAATTAATCTCACATATTGCAAAATGTTCACTAAATTATTCTAATTAGTATCAAACCCGCGTGGCCCACCCACAAACAGTGTAATTTGACATTTCGGAGACCTCGCTCTACACTAACGCCTCTAGCGGTGAATTCACATGCGGTAGCCCTCATTCACTCGTAATTCCTTTACACATCTGAGAAAATAAAACAGGAACAAACATACGTAAAAAAGAATAAAATATCTTTATTTTTACATCTGAGACAAAGAGGATTTACTTGGCATATAACCGACTCAAATAAAAAAAACATAAATTCACAGCTGTCGCGTAATAACGGGTCTCCTTCTCTATTTTGTCGGTTTATACGCCGAGTCCGAAAATAAGCCGGCATTAAATGTGGTTTATGTTAAAACCTAGTTATCACCAGGGATTACACTGTCCTACGTATGTGATTAATGCGATGCTACGCGGTGATATATGAAACTATACTGTAATTTAATATGAAGACAGTTTCACTGACAATGAAGGTTTTTATATGTGTGAATAAACATAATGAAGCAAAAGAAAGAAAAAATATTTATTTCATGTTCACGAGGACACACAAAAACAGAGCAACATAAAAAAATAAACAAATCGACAATACCAGCGACATGTGCAATGAACACAAAATAACAAAAGTACAATAAAGAAAGACAATTAAAATTGATAAAATGTAAACTACTTAGGTAAAATGTCTCAGTTGTGTAATATCACGCCTGTATTTCCCGAAAGGGTGGGCAGGAGTATACTAATTTACACCCACAATTCACCTGTAAATTTTAAATTCAATGTAATGGAGGTGAGCTTCAAATCCCGACTCCAAGCTACTGAAAATATCCTAATGGAAAAATCTAACAATATTTTTCTCTTATACTGTTTTCTGACACTTACGCGAATATTAGACATTGAAATAAAACTACTTTTTACGGATTTTATCGCGTTGTATTGATATTATTTGATTCCCGACGTTTCGGATCCTTTACAGCATTCATGGTCACGGGTAGACTAATAATTAACAAAAATGTAAGGTAGCTGTTACTAATTGTAACATTAAGACGTCCAACAACTTAGTAGTAGTAACTGATAAAATCCGTAAAAAGTAGTTTTATTTCAATATTTTTCTCTAATTGACTGCTGAGCTAGAGATCCAACTCGGGTTCAACTCCCAAGTCGAGCAATAATAACGTTGAAGTATCACAAACGTAATATCATATCGCATCGCATAGCGTTCATATCGCACGGACAGCTCACGTGGGACGCTGGGACAGCGGAACGTGCGGCGGAATCAAATGAAATTGTTAATTCAATAGGAGAATAGTCTGCCGAGATTATAGTTACTGTATATCATTTGAATGGCAAATGTTGTGTCAGATAATAAGAGCGGAATGATTTAGTTCTGCTGCTTATTCAGCTTTAGTTTGAACTGCAAAATGTTCCGAGTGGTAGGAAAACAGTAATCTTTGGAGATATTTTCTTAAAAAAAGACATCTTTTAAAAACTGACCCATGACACGGGTCGGATAAGCACGCATAAATGCACTCGGAACTATACACAAATTTGCTCCGTGCGGGGATTGAACCAGCGACCCATAGCGCAGCAGCCAAGCATAGCGGACATCGAATCTGGGGCGTTCGATCGGACGGAAGTCAATCGCTCTGTCACTGCGCCAACTGAAAGTGTGGACGAATTAGTTATAAAAGAATCTATAGAGCGAGTAACTTTCGAGCGTTATTTTATATAGGTACCTACATACAAATAATTAAAATAACCGGCCAATCATTCTTATTAAATAAATTATAAATGCCAAAATCTAGTCAACGCAAGAGCTAGTCATCCATAAACGAGCAAAGAATATTGATCCGTACATTCACCTATTCAGCGGATCTAACATCTGCGGAATAGAACTCACCCTTATTTGCTCCGAGTTGAATCGGTGGTGACAGCTCACCGCGATGAGCCCCAAGCTTCCTTTTATAATACGACAAATAGCTACTTTGTATTTTATTGCGAATGTGAAATAAATTCGTATATTCTTCAGCTTTACAAACAAGATTACATATATTTGTGTCGCATTTTATCAACTAACTTCAAGAAGAGGATGTTCTTAATTCGGCATTTTTTTATGTTACCGATAATTATCTTTGCTTACTTACTGTGAACCGATTACAATGTTAGTATACATATTTTCCTAGTTAGTCCGTTATATGTATATATTTATGGTATTTGACCTAGGTCGGTAGACCTTTGCTTGAAGTCCGTTTTCTTATTTCTAAAAACTTAATTATATTAACTGACATGTCGAATATAGATATTATTTTTTTATAATATCCACTTCTTGGACATAACCTTCAATGTCATCCTGTGAATATCCTGTTCGCAGTATTGTACCTAAAGAATGTAATACCTCTTATTTTAAATGAGTGTCCATGGAGTTTCTTGCCGGATTCTTCTCCATAGGATTAACTTTTTGGAGCCGTGCAACTAGACTCAATAACGTTTGATCAACGCTTGTAAAAACTTATTTGAAACAAAAACACTTGAACTTGAAAAAGTATGTTGTTTTTCGCGTACGTAGATAAATGTGATATATCTAGGTATCTAGGTAATGCCTAAGGCGTTAAAACCGCCTTTGTACATTTCTGTACATAAAGAATAAATAAATACTGTGTACAGAAATGCTCTTCCAGTATAAAGGTCCAGTATCAAATTCTCTTTCGCGATGATACGAGCTATTTTACATAGAACTTGTCCGACGCGTAGTGGTGGTACTATATCTTTCTAGATTAGTATCGGAAGTCGGGACCAAATGAACTCGAATTTACTCATTCAGAAAAGCTCTTTACTTTTACTACAATGAACTTAGGAGTACTGACCTTTTAAAAATACCTAGGTACATAAACTCAGAGCTACCTCTACATCAATACAAATATCCCGATATTTTTTTCATACGGATAAAATCAGTGACCCGTATTGCCGCCGCATATTTCTATCAGGAAATTCTCAATGCCAGTTTGGCCCGAAGTTTGTATTAGCAGCCGGCAAATAGGCCTCCCCCCATATTACATGGAACTCGAAAAGTATAGCAGCGATTTGTAAGTTAGCATTATTACCTGTTTTTTGTACGTATACTATCTTTCTAATATTTCGAAGGATCCAGTTATGCCATCATAGAGCTCTCAAACCATTGATACAAAATTAACATTAGCCAAGCCGTATCTCGATAGCTTACAACATCAAACTGATTCAACGAACTCTTCTCTTTCAATTTAGCATTGAAGTGGGTAGGTAAACAGAGACTAACCCACCGCCCCACCTGAACGATTGACGCGATGTGACGCGATGCGACACGATAACACATTGTGACAACTGAAATTCAAGCAGTCTAAATTAATTCACGACACGTTTATGGAAAAGGATCGTATGAATCTGTATTAAAAACATATTCAAATATGAAAATAAATATACATATGAATGTTTATTTTTGTTATAACTCATCAATTTATCAACAACAAAGAACTTTTCCCAAAGGATTTTTTTAGAGAAAAGGTCTACCTATATACCAAATTTCATCAAAATGATTTCAACGATTTCGGCGTGAAAATTTGACTGAAGAGTTACTCTCCCATTTATGATATTAGTTTGGATGGTGATTACGCAATCGTGGTTTTTTAACGACCAATTTTTTATTTGTAGATTGTTGAGACTTATTTGCCTTGCATTGCCTCGCTTCGCTTGCATGGGACGCTGGACATTCGATAGGTCATCGTAGTTAGCGAGCGCAAGTTCTCTGCCATTGATATTCCGTCTAGTTTGACTGCGAACATTCAGCTCATTCGTGAATTTATTGAAGAACTGTTACCCTGTCCGAGAAAAGTATTATAAGTGTAGATTAGCCAAGTTCTTTCATTATGAATGAAATTAATAATTTAGCTTTAATACAATTTTCTTCTCGGCTGTAGATATAACTCCTATTATAGTCATCGTCGCCCACCAGCAACACCAGAGTAATTGCTGATGCATGCCAACCCTTAAGAGCCCCTACGGGCTGCTGACTGCCAGAGCCACAGCAATCGAGGGGAACTGGATCTTACGTGCAAAAGTCGAAACACACGCCAAGGTGCTTTAGGACAGTGTCCGACGTAAGGTCGCCAGCCAATCAGACCCCAAGAGGTCCTACCACCTAGCAATTCAGATATTTTCACGCATCCCGTACTACCTTTCGTGTATACCGTACTTACGGGATGCCTATCTGAAAGATAATGAGGAACAGTATTCAAACCCGTCCCCACACGGGGTGAACTCAACACGGTTAAAATTGGCTACGCATGATACCCCCTAGTAGGCACTTACAGCCAAATGGTCAATGTTACTAAAAACTTTATGGATTTCATTGTCATCATCACTTAAATATTGTCACTCTGACTAACGGCTAGGTATTTATGATGCAGAGAAGTTCTGGAATACAAAAGCTGTTTAATTATTTCCACTCTGGAACTTATTGAGCTCTGTATGTCTATCAAAGCGCTAACTTTATGTAAACAATATCTCTGTCAAATTATGTTGGAAATAGTAGGTGTAGTTTCTCGAACTTGGCGTGCGCACTGCCATGCATGAAAACCTGGCAACGTCGCTCCGTGTGATGTTTGACAGCGTCGCGATTTGCATGCAATCCGCGTTGCAGAACGTATTCCGAGGACGAAGTGTTTTTATATGTCGAATGCTTGTCGGACAACTTTGATTCTAACTTATATGGAAAGTAATATTACTTTTCAGGAACATATTAATGAAAAATATCTATCTATACCTAGTGGCAGATAGAGCGCTGGCTTGTCTTGCACGGTGATCCAAGTTCGAATCCTAATCGAAAGTATTCGTGTGCGGATTGGCAAGTGTTTATTACTTGCTAATATTGTATCAAAATTGCAATAGACAAATTAACTAGCTTTTAGTATAATTACACGCTAGATTACTCAGTAGGTACATTTATTTTTCCAACGAAACAGTTAACAATGCATAATGAACGTAAAACAATAACATGAAATAACTGACTGACTTTATCTAAGTGGAAATCTATAGTCTCTGTCTACACCTATGGAAGACAAGCATGAAAATATATATGTTCAAGATAGATAAGTAGTCTAAAACTGCTATGATAGCAGTTAGAACTCTTGCGTTTCAAACGCACTAATAAACCTCCAACCATCGGCAAAACACCGTAATTTTAATAGCGTACACTACATCAGCGGGTTAATTTGTCCGAAGCCGCAGAGCTCGGGGTCGCAGAGCAGCTAATGTGAACGAGGTTTACGAGCCGATGCACGATGGTGCGTGCACGCCGGCACGCGGCGCCGTTCGCTACAGTATTAAGAGTTGTTATAGAGCGCGCAAAAAACGTTCTCGGTCCACAATTACACGTAGCTATCTTTCCATCTATTTTTTTTAATTTACTGCGTTTTATAAACTGCCTCATTAGCCTAGTGGTCCTGCGCGACTGCTACGCTAGAGGTCCTGGGTTCGATTCCCAGGTCGACTAAAATTCTCAGTAGCAGCTCAGATTTGGATTTGTGCTTAGTTGATGGTATTAGGCCCGCTCCCTATTACATGGGATCTAAACATATCGGTGAACTGTGGGTGTTCATCAGTACACCTCTGCCTAAAACTTTGGGAAATACAGGCGTGGTGAAGGTATTACGTAAAAAATTGACAATTTGCTCTTTGCTCTTCTCTTTTATCTTGAAGCGAGCTTCAATCAAAACATACTTCAAGCCGCTGAAGGAGATTAATCAGTTCCTACCACCTGTCAAGTGCCACATACCTCTACAAGATGCAGGTGTATACAAGCTCGATTGTGATTGCGGGTCTCTTATACATAGGCCAAACTAGAAGAAGCATTTCCATTACAGCCGTTCTAAAAAGGACAGCAGTTTATGAACACACTCTTGACATCATTTGATAAACATCAGATTTGATAAACCACAAGTTCTCGCAAAAGAAAACCGATTCCTGCCCAGGATGACTCGTGACTATTCGATTTCTATTCGATTGATTTCGTGGCTATTGAAATTAATAAAAACCCAAATTTCAATAGAGAAGATGGCTCTTACCATCTGCCTGGAACCCCATTATTGATTCTATTAAATCTAAATCCATGCCCAAAACTGCAAGACCAAAGGACACGGTAAGCTCGTTCTGTGTGAATCAGATCGTCAATAATTAACAAAAAAATGTAAGGTAGCTGTTAGTAATTTTAACATTAAGACCATGACACCGCGACCATCACTTCAGTCTACCCGTGACCATGGATCCTGTGAAGGATTCGAAACGTCGGGAATCAATTAATATCAATACAACGCGATAAATTCCGTAAAAAGTAGTTTTATTTCAATTAGCTCTATTTTTAAGGTAGAACTTACCATCCAATTTTTCCGTGCACAAATAAGTCATAATATTCCAAATGTCATGCTTACAGTTGATATGTTCTCTATACGTTGTCTAATTCGTACCCTCGGTACAGACTATATCCCCTATTCCAAAGATAATACAATTATAACGGGGTCTACAGAGGCAGGCGGTAGACAGATACGAGGTCTGACACACCCCTTAATAGAGAAATAACGTTGTTGAATTGTTACTAGTCATTGTGATTAGGTGTATTCTTTCGTAGAATTTCGAAATATATTGTAAGAGCTTGTACAGCCGAGCGCGGCCTAACTAGGATAATTTCAATGATATTACAGTAGTCGTCTTGACTGCCTCATTAGCCGAGTGGTCCTAAGCGGGACTGCTACGCTAGAGGTCCTGGTTTCGATTCCCGGGTCGAGCAGTGTTTTAAAATTTTCTATAAAATACTCTATAGGAGCTCGGAGTTTGGAATTTGTGCCCGGTTAATGGCAACAGGTTTGCTCCCTATTACATGGGACCTAAACATACCGGCGAAATGTGGATGTATATTAGTAGGCCTCTGCCTAACACTTCGGAAAATGCAGGCGTGATGGTAGAATAGTCGTATAATAAAACAGATTTGATAGCATAAACTGTCATTAATCTGAGTTTGTTCTGTGACACACTTGAATCTAACACCACAGTAAAGTCAAATATTTATTTGGAGACTATGTGTATATAGGTCTTATATATTACATAGTTGGTACCTAAGGCCCCCTGCTGGGCACGGGTCTCCTCTCAAATAAGAGGGATTAGGCCGCTTGCACGCTGGTCTAGTGCGGGTTGGCAGACTTCACATGCCGCCGACTTCCTTCACCGTTTAAGCGCGTGATAATTAACTATTAATACGCACATGACTTCGAAATGTCAGAGGTACGTGCCTTGGATTCGAACTCGAGACCATTGATTTGGCAGTCCAACGGTCATACCACTAGGCTATCCCTGCTCTACCTACATACATAACATTATATCAATACATGACACTGGCCGAAATTTCTAAAAATAAACGGCAGATTGCACTAAGTAATAAAAAAAAAACATTTCTGTAATCATAGGTCGACCAGTTAAGGTTATCAAGACATTTTTTTTATCATCTTTGTTTTGAGTGTGGGTGTACTTTGTATTCGTTATTTAAATGTATCTTGTTAAAATCCTCCGTGACTATAGATGGGTTTCTGCCCAGGCATTTTGGGCGAAAAAAATAAATGCCCTGGCATAAACCCATCTATATAGATGGGTTTCCGCCCAGGCATTTTGGGCGAAAAAAATAAATGCCCTGGCATAAACCCATCTATATAGATGGGTTTCCGCCCAGGCATTTTAGGCGAAAAAAATAAATGCCCTGGCATAAACCCATCTCTATCCGTGACACACGGAACGATCTCTTGCGTGGGAACTATCTTAAAAAAACAGTAAAACATCTAAGGGATAACTTTGTAAATAATAGCTTTCAGTTATAAAAACTTTGATCTTTTGACGAAATATACTCAAATGTCAGATCTAGTTAACGTAAAGGTCAATCAGTTAAATTAAATTATCACAAAAGTTCTAACGAAGTGACGGTTGGATCATTGTTTCAAAACAAGTTCGTATTATTTGACAAATTATGTTGTTGAATTTTAGATTTTAATTATGATTATGCCCTCTAAGTTGTGCTCTTTAGAACGTGTGGGTCTCATTGATACCCTCCGCTGATGAGGGTGGATTAATTAGGACTCTCGACGACGCAATAGTCCTTTTAATACCCACTTATCTGCGTATAGCTGGGGTACTAGGGTTCGTTTGGCAGTTTCAGTGACAAACTGCCTAGTTATTACAAAAATTGAGAATAGGTAGATGCGTTATTTTGAAACATACGTCTCAAAAACAGATGAGTGATAAGTTTGGAGCATTTGTTTTTTTTTGTGTCATCGTAACTCTTAAACGGAACGACCGATTTCAATGGTACATTATTTGAAAGCTGACGTAGTAACTAGAATAGTTCTTAGCTATAGTTAATGACAATATGTAAAAATACAAATTCTGTGAGTATTATAACGGAGTGAATTATAAAAATCCAGACAAAAAACACCATTATGTCGTTTTCAGACATTTCTTATCGTAACACAAAAGTTGAACTTAATCTAACTTTATTCTGTTTTAAATATACTTTATAAAAGGTCACAGTCATCTCCACAATGCCTACAGCCTCCAATTTTGGTGAAAAACATGAAAAGATACACATTTGTTCGTATTGTTGGGAACGCAAACAAAAATTACTTTCCGTTTGTTTGTTGAAAACGAGTACCTGCCTACATTGAAGTTCCTGAAAATGGCGGCGACGCAGTGAGGATTATTTCCAATATATAATGTTGGATGAATATATTGACCTATATTATATATTTAAAACGTGGGTAATTATAAACACTTTCCTCATACGCTAACAACCAGTCAGGGAAATATTTGTTCCACGCGGGGATAACCCGTGGCGCTGAAGCTATTCTCAAACTCAAACTCAAATTTTTTATTTCAATTAGACCATATACAGGTACTTTTGAAATGTCAAAACTACATGCACGGTTCCAAATAGTAGGTCTTATGGAGAAGAGCCGGCAAGAAACTCCATAGATACTCTTTTAAATAAATAATGGATGTATACATATTTTTTATTCTATCACACACATCAAACTTCACAATACTCACAGTATTGTGAAGTTTGATGTGAGTGATAAAAGTAGGTTACCCTCCAAAAGATAACGTAACAAAATTTCGATTAATATTAATATTCGCATTTATATCGCTCAGCCACTACAACATACATGCCACTATGTGCGCCAAACGTGCAACGTTCCTTACGTGGGAGAGCCATGCTTCGGCACGAATGGGCCGGCTCGACCGGAGTGATACCATGGCCTCACAGAAATCCGGCGTTAGACGTTAATGAATTATAATTTCAGCGCAGACACTACCCTCCTTATATTTGTTGGTAACAGAGGTAATGTGAATAAACAGATGTTAGTACAGTCTCACATGCAGCTTAGTACATTAAATGTCAAAAAAGTTATAATATTTACATTTCCCTACTCTCAAAGTTTGCCACAGGAGGAGAACAACCTTAGATATAAGCTTAATTTAATTTTACACACTATAACATATAATAATGATAAATTACATTTGATTGACACTAACAACTATGTTAGTAAATATTTTTATTTGACTAAAGATAATTACTATCTTTCAAAGTATTTTATGAGACAGATAGCTGTCTCCCTAGTTTATTATTTTGATATATCAGCCAGGAATTTGGCAAGTCGACATGTTGCTTCTATTGAGCAACTTTCAGGTATTGACATTTCAAATAATTTAAATTAAATAATAAGACAATAGAGGAAATCTCTTGCAAAAATTTACACACAAATAAAAATTATTTACATTCTTTTAGCGAAACTCCAGTTTTATATGCTCATAATTGTAAAAAATCAGTCCTTAACTTAGTTCATCAAAATATTCAGGGAATGTTAAATAAAGAACTAGAGATTGAATTGTTCATGAACTGTAATAATATTGACATTTTATGTATCACAGAACATTGGCTTAAAAGCCACCAGTTCATGTTCAATTTCAATAATCATCAAATTTGCAGTTCATTTAGCAGACAAAATGCTATACATGGTGGCTCTTTGATATTATTAAATAACCAGCTTAAATATAAAGAACGTAAGGACATAGTGAGCCTGTCTGTTGAACGGACTGTTGAACTAGCCTGTGTGGAATTAGAGCGGCTTGTTGTATTAAGCGTGTACAGGCCTCCGTCATCATTATATGAATGCTTTGAAAGTACCATGGATGATGTGCTGACAAAAATTTGCAAATTAAATAAAAACATTGCCGTCTGTGGTGACTTCAATATAAACTTATTGGAAGATACTCCAATGAGCTCAAAAATTAAAAACTTGTTTAAATCTTACAATCTTGAAAATATTTTTTTGGAACCTACTAGAATAACTGCAACCACATCTACATGCTTAGACAATATTTTTACTGACATTGTACCAATTAACAAACAGATTATAAACCAGCTAGATTCGGATCATTGTGGACAGTTAATTACATTTGTCAAGCAAGGGAATATTGTGGGGAAAAAAGATATTATTGTAGTACCTAAGACAATGGGTCGTTTGGAGGGGTTTAAAAATAAATTAATTAATAAATTACCGTATTTCTATCATAGTGAGAATCCAAATGAAATGTACAATACCTTTTTTTCTATGTATTGTACAGTGTTTAATTCAACATTTGTCCCCAAGAAGATCTCGGTCAAGGGTACTGCAACCTTCAGTGAATGGGCTACTATTGGAATTCACAAAAGTAGACAGAGGCTTTATGAGTTATATGAAGAAAGAAATATTAATAGGAGTAAAGAATTCTATGAATATGTTAAAAAATATGCTAAATTATTTAAAAGAATCTGTAGTGCAGCTAAGACTAGATATTTAAGTTCTAAGATAAAAGCTAGTTCTAATAAAACAAAAATGACCTGGAACATCATAAACAATGAGACTGGAAAAGTGAAGAACCAAAACACTGACTATAGCCTTTTTGTTAACAACAAGACAGTCGCAGATAATTCGGAAGTGGCCACCATATTTGAAAATTTCTTTACTGACATTCCAGTTGAAACCACAAAATCCTTAAATTCATCACCAATAGTAGCTGAGACTTTATTGATAGGAAATGTTAATATGTGCAATCTTCAATTTAATTTCGCTTATGTCAGTGTTAGAGATATTATTAAAACTTTTAACACACTTAATGTAAAAAAGACTGCTGACCTGTGGGGACACTCCGTACAAGTCACGAAAACAATTATTAACATAGTTGCACCTGAGCTAGTGAACATATTTAATAAGAGTATAGAATGTGGTGTATTTCCGGACCTGATGAAAAGTAGTAAAATAATACCTTTGTTTAAATCGGGTAGCACGTCTGACCCCACAAATTTCCGACCTATTTCTGTGCTACCTACCTTTAGTAAAATATTTGAAAAGTTATTGCTTGATCAGCTCCTTAGCCATTTCAATAAAAATCAATTATTACACAAAAAACAGTTTGGGTTCACTAGGGGTCGCTCGACAACCGATGCCGGTGTCGAGCTTCTGGAACATATCTTTGATGCCTGGGAGGAGTCGCATGATGCTTTAGGTATTTTTTGCGACTTGTCTAAGGCTTTCGATTGCGTTTTTCATGAAACACTAGTCAGGAAATTACATCACTATGGAATAAGGAACATTGCTTTGGATCTTCTTACTTCTTATTTGAGTAACAGGATTCAAAGAGTGGATGTTAACGGAGAAAGGTCCCCTGGGTCTATAGTTACCATGGGAGTTCCACAGGGCTCAATTCTTGGCCCGTTTTTATTTCTTGTATATATTAATGACTTACCTAGCCTAATAAAAGATAGTCACGAAGTAGTGTTATTTGCAGATGACACATCACTTTTATTTAAATTGAAACGACAAAAGCCCATAACTGACGATGTAAATAACGCTCTTTCTAAGATAGTACATTGGTTTAATGTTAATAATTTACTTTTAAATAAAAAAAAGACTAAGTGTATTCGATTTATAACACCTAATGTTAAGCAAGTGAAAACCAGTGTATTAGTAGATGGGGAAGAGTTGGACCTTGTGGATACCACTACGTTTTTAGGTATCACTTTAGATTCAAAACTACAGTGGGGCCCACATATAAATAAGTTGGCGAAAAGGCTCAGTTCTGCAGCGTACGCGGTCTTTAAAATTCGCCAGTTGACTGATGTAGATACGGCAAGACTAGTATATTTTAGTTATTTTCATAGTGTAATGTCGTACGGCATTTTATTGTGGGGAAATGCTGCCGACATTCAAACTATATTTGTATTGCAGAAAAGGGCGATTCGCGCAATTTATAACCTTAATTCTAGACATTCACTGAGGGATAAATTTAAAGAAATTGACATTATGACTGTCGCATCGCAATATATCTATGAAAACCTGATTCATGTCAAAAAGAATATTACACAATACTCTAGGAATTGCGATATTCATGATGTCAATACTAGAAATAAAAATAAGCTAATATTACCAATGACCAGACTCCAAAAAATCAGTAATTCATTTAAGTGTCAAAGTATTCGTTTCTACAACAAAATCCCAAGCCACATTCAAAATCTAACTATCAACAAATTTAAATTGCATATTAAAAATGTACTATGCAAAAAGGGTTTTTATAGAGTCATTGATTATTTGAACGATAAAAATGCTTGGGATTGAGCTGCTCTGATGAACCGGGCTATTACCATGCTAGTTAGTTGACATTGTGTATCCGAAATTTAATGTGACAATTTTATTTTAAGTGTTGACATTTTAATTGTTATGACATTTTAATTGTTGACATTTTAATTGTTGACATTTTAATTACTCTCATATTATTGAATTTTGACATCTATGAATTTGTTAGTATTTTGCCGCGACATTATTGAACCGTGACATTTATATTGCAGTCATAAAAAAAATATATATATAATTTGTAAATGTGAGTACCATGTAGGCTTTTGATACATGTTAATTAAACAAACTTATTATAGTCTGGAGGCTTTGGGAACTTCATTAGACCTACACGAATGTCCTGCTGATCTGGTATGGCCGTGCGACAGGTCGTTGAGCTCCCTAAATTATGGTTGAGCTACACGATGACTGATGCATGCGTGCCGTCAGTTGGGACTGGTCTACTCAAAGCTGCTATGGTTCTTTCCTCAAAAGGCCATTTCAGACATTACCCTACATCGTACCACTCACTTATAAGTGTTCTTTCATGTCTGGACTTTAAAAGAGACCATGATTCTCTGAGTTTGTTTCGGTGTTTCTTCTCAGAGGTCGTCAGTTAGGAAATGCCGAAGCCATCTAGCTAAAAAAAAAAACCCAAACCATGACATGTAAAAGTATCTCTAAAGATCTACTTGCAGAATAAATAATTTCATTTCATTTCATTTCATTTCAGACAACGCTTACGTTGTGTTTCGCCGAGTGAGTGAGGTTATCGGAGGCCCAATCCCCTTTTAAAAGGTCGGTAACGCACTCGTGACTCCTCTGGTGTTGCGGATGTCCATGGGCGGCAGTTATCGCGTACCGTCTGCTCGTTTCCCTCCTATGCCATAAAAAAAAATTAAGTACAGTCAACAGCTCATCCAGTTACAAGTTACCACACACTGTTAAATTTCCCCAATGAATAATAAACTTTATTTGGAGATTGAATTTAAAATCGATTGAAGAAATTTGACAGTTTTGGATACCATTATTTGTGCTGTTACCGTACATTATTGAGTATTTGCTCCTCCGTTAATGAGAAGAAATTCATACCAGGTCTCATGTTAGATGTACCTACACAGTTATTATGAATGCTACCCACATTTAAATTCCTTATTTAAGATTCAACCCAGTAAATTGGAATGTTCTAGACTTAGATCATTAATTAAGTGGAATCGACAGGTCCTCTCAACAAACTGAAAGTTTCCAATAAACCTCAACTCTACAGATTAATTACGTACCTGTCGGTCTGTTTGAAATACATTTTTAATTCAGAGCTACTCACCAAAATCTGAAAGAAAAATGAATCTTAAAATGTTTTCAGTGAGGCAAAGGAATATTTTATGTAAACGGGTTTTAAGTCTTCTAAGTTTTTTTTTAATCCGGCTACTTGTGGGAGTCCTGACATCTTATGCAAATCACCTCTAAGTGACTTGCCACAGAATATTCGCGACACTTTAAGTTACTTATGACAGAAATTTACAATATATTTTAAACTATCATTGGTAATGTACAATGCTGAGATATAAGGCTACGGTCCTATCCTAAGGCTACATGTATTATTTACTGCCTTTAACAACATTCCACATACAAAAACCAGCCAAGTGCGAGTCGGACTCGAGCACGAAGGGTTCCGTAACATTATCTATAAAAACGGCAAAAAAATCATGTCTGTTGTATGGGAGCCCCCTTAAATATTTATTTTATTCTGTTTTTTAGTATTTGTTGTTATAGCGGCAACAGAAATACATAATCTGTGAAAATTTCAACTGTCTATTACGGTTCATGGGATACAGCCTGGTGTCAGACAGACTGACGGACAGACAGACAGCGGAGTCTTAGTACCCTTTTACCCTTTGGGTACGGGACCCTAAAAAGCAATAACTAAGATAACATTGGTGTAGTTGCACGCTCTTTGCTTTGTCACGCAGTTTGATTCTCTAGGCTAAAGAATAGAAGTGAGCTATTTTTTATTACATGTTTTAAGTAGACTTCTCGTGTTGGCTAAGCTTCGTCAAAAGTTGACTGTAATAACTGTACCACCAATGCGATTGGAGATGTCGGTGCTGAGGGCATTTGTTCCTAGACGAACATGCATGAGGAGGTTAATGGCAAGTGGAAATCTATAGTCTCTGCCTACCACAACGGTAGAAAGGCGTGAAAATATGTATGTATGTTTCTAGTCGTACGTGTGAATTCTCCCTTACTTAACAATTACCAACTTTGTAGCCTCCTTTCGTCTACCATTGATCAAGGCGAAGAGATTTCTGAGAGCATTTGCCATAATCTTGAAATCAGCTTATAGGCCACTTTTCAGTTCCATACTTTACCAAAATACAAATTAACTACAGAGGCACTTGTATATAATAAGCGTGTCTCCATAAGTCGTTCGTAATCCCGGGTTGAGTCGAGTTGAATTGAGTCGAGTCGAGTTGAGTGCGGTGAGTAAACAAATTACTGAGTAATGGCACTCTCGTCGGACCGATTCACTAAACGAACACAGTTTGAGGGGTACAATGATGTTCAGTGACACTGGATGCGGCATCGAACTAGAATTTTATTGTTTTGTTGGTAGTAAGCTTAATTTAGCAAACATATGTATTAGCTGAGCCATACAGGTTTATAAATACTTTTACGATTCGCTGATTTCTGTGGTATTTTTTTATTTATTTATGGGACAACCGAGCAGACGGATCGCCTAATGGTAAGCGATTACCGTTGCCCATGGACACCCGCAACACCAGAGGAGTCACAAGTGCGTTGCCCGCCTTTTAAAAGGGGATTGAGCCTCCGGTAACCTCACTTACTCAGCGAAACACAACGTAAGCGTTGTTTGACGCCGGTTTTCTGTGAGGCCGTGGAATCACTCCGGTCGAGCCGGCCCATTCGTGCCGAAGCATGGCTCTCCCACGTTGAAATAACCAACGTATAAAAGTTTTTCAGGGCATATGTGTTTGTATAATGTGACATAAATATGTCTGTCATAGAAATGAATAAATAAATGATAAAATTATAAAATGTCATACGGATACGGAGAATTAAATCTAAATGTTAGCGGACTAAGCAAACCAAAAACTTGGACAGTTTAGTATCTAGAGAATACTGACTCCGGGAAATGTATTATTTAATAGCTTCTGCCTGCGACTTTGTCTGTATGGACATCAGAATTGAGTCCGACCTGGATAAAAAGCCTATGTGTTCAGCAGTTCTGGCGTGAAAGCACACAAACTTTCACGTTTATAATATTAGTAAGGATAAGAAATACTAAACCGCGCATCAAAAATACTGATTGAGCGACAAAATTACTGATCGGTTAGCTTAGGTTAGAATTGTGACCACAGGCCACAGGCCAAAAACGATCCTTAACTTGCTGCCATCAGTAGATCCATCAGAAGTGGAAGTTTTCTAGGTAGCCTGGTATGACAACCATGATCTTAAACTAAAAATGATGCAATGTTAAATCAGCATACAGTGTGCCACTTCCACCTCTCTATATCTTTGATCCACAAAATTCTCTCGGTTTCAATTTTCCGTCTGATTTTTCGTCAATGAAAGCTGCCCTCCCCGCGCCCCCGCCACAGCAGCCCCCTCGCCCGCGGCTCGCGATGATGCCCTCTTTGTGCGACAGACAGACCGTCCTGCTGACGTAATTGATTCTGTATAAATATACGTAGGTATACCACACATAATTTACATTAAATTCCCAGTAGAATGTAGCAGGGTCTTAAAATGTGCGCTTTTATGAGGGCTTTACATAACTATGGGGAATTTGTGAGTTGAAATCTTAGTGCTATTTACGTTACTTCGTTGGAAGAGTTTTTGAGCTCCGCTTCCTCTACATAGAGGTAAATTCTCTAGAAGTCAATTACATTTGTACTTTGTAAAAATACTATTTTTTTTGCATTTTTCGTGCTAATATTATATAGTTATTTTAGTGAAGGAAAAATTCGACCGCGGGCAGGATTCGAACCTGCGTCTTCTGGTTCAATACACCAGATGATATAACCAACTAAGCCACTGCGAGTCCCACCCGCCATCCAGGTCGTAATTGGCAACTTGAAGGCAAATTTCGACCTGGCCAGAGTGACTCGTGTATTGAACCAGAACACTCAGGTTCGAATTCTACCCGCAGATTCATTGTTTTCCTTCACTAAAATAACTAAAACTAGTATACTAAACACAGACAGCACGTTGTTCAGAAGCCTGGTGTATGTAATTCTCCATCTAGAATCGTCTGTGACGCCTGTTCACTACAGAATATGGGCTGAAAACGTCTAAATAGGTAAACAAAATATATATTTTTTTATGGATTAGGGGGGCAAACAAGCAGACGGATCACCTGATGGTAAGCGATTACCGCCGCCCATGGACACCCGCAATACCCGCGTTGCCGGTCTTTTAAAAGGCGATTGGGTCTCCGGTAACCTCACTCACTGACTGGGCGAAACACAACGTAAGCATTGCTTCACGCCGGTTTTCTGTGAGGCCGTATCACTCCGGTCGAACCGACCCATTCGTGCCGAAACATGGCTCTCCCACGTAAAAAATATTTACTTAAGTATTTGAGCTACAGAACAACTGTGATATTTAACCCTGCCTGTATCCACCTGCGTTACGTCACGAAACTAGCTGACACGTGTTACCTATATCGTCTTACTTATATTAAATTCAATGAGTATCAACCTCATTAACTACTAGACCTGCGTGACAATAACGAGACAAATGAGTGACGAGGGTCACGACAGCCGTCCTGTCGATGAGCTGATGAGCAGGCGCACAAGAAGCGATGAAGGGTTAAATAGAGCGTCCCATATTAATATATGAAATTGTAACTGACCGATGTCTGTACAATATATATAGCGGATATTTAAGAAAAAATAAAGCGAGGGTTTTTTTTTTCAAGAGTAATAGAAGCCTAGAATTGTTATTTGTTTGTCATGTTTTTACGCGCGTCACGCAAAAATTACTGCACGAAATTGGAGATGCAAGAGAAAATCATCATGCAGAGCAAGGATAAAAAAAACAATAACACATATAAGTACATAATACCACCCATCACGCCTGTATTACTCGAAGGGTGAAGCAAAGGTGTACTAAAGTATGTCTATATTCCTTGTAATAGGGGGTGAGCCTATTGCCATTCACGTCACCATAGACCTCATCTTTGCCCCGGAGGCAAAATTGAGGTCAAGAGCATTTTTAATAATAATAAAAAAAAAACAAGATACAAACCCCAATTCCGAACTGCTTCTGAGAATTTCATAGAAAAATTAAATAAAAATGTCACTCCCAGGACTTCTACGGTAGCAGTCGCAACTACGACCACTAATATCGTTTTTTTTATATGGAATACACGTAAACGAACAGACGGATCGCCTGATGGTAAGCGATTACCGCCGCCCATGGATACCAGCAACACCAGAGGAGTCACAAGGGCGTTGCCGACCTTTTAAAAGTGGATTGGGCCTCCGATAACCCTCACTCACTCGGCGAAACACAACGTAAGCGTTGTTTGACGCTGGTTTTCTGTGAGACCGTGGTATCACTCCGGTCGAGCCGGCCCATTCGTGCCGAAGCATAGCTCTCCCACGTTAAATACATAAAGGTTATAGACCTTTATTTATAGCCACGATCTCAATTAAAGTTATTGAGAGTTAACGATAGCACATACACATTAAAAAAAATGAAATATTTGACAGTAAATTGACTCAGTTCCGCAAATATTATTTTCCCGCGCGTCGGCACGTTCCATCGTGATCGAACTCATGTCAGAGACGAGATTCTTTTTTTTTCTCTCGCTATGGCTATGTTGCATCGATATTTCGAGTGTCTTTATTGCCAGTGTTATTGTGATTGCAGAAGACTTTAAGTATATATGTGTGTGAGGCCCAAGGCTGTAATAACTACTCTGATCAATTAAGGTTAAGCTGCGCTAGCCGCGGTCAGTCGATAGATGGGTGATAATTTTTAGGACATTGAAATCTCTTTTTTCTTCGGGGAGTGCATTGTTAATGTTAGTCAGAAGCCCGAAAAGGTTGACAACCACTTTTACTTTAGGATGTCGGTATTGATTAGAAAATTTGTGGCCGTTGCTTTGTATAAAGAGTTTATAGTGTTTTTGAACTCAAACCATTTGTTTTTCTGTTTCAAAATTGAAATAAAATTCACTACAACAGATGCAAAGGTAATCAAAATCAAATGGGTATAAATCTAGAACTTAATTCAATGCAATAGAATCAACAAAGTATAAGACAGATAGTGTTTGCCGGCGGTAAGCAAATCGTCGAGATTGCAACCTTGTTTCTGGCCCGCATGCCACCCCGCGTCTTGCACCCCCACACTCCCAAGACCCCCAGATAACGACCCCACTCATGTCGATCAATTTGAGTTATACTTGCATTAACATTTTTAGTAAGTAGGTACTTGAAATACTTACTTGATTTTTTTTTAATTCACGATAGACTTACGCTTGACCAGCAGTTTTCCTGATGTTAAGCGACACTGCGATCTAGGATGGAGCGCGCTTGCCTCCGAAGAAAAAAAAAATCTTCTAAATAAAAAAAAATTGAATATATAAGTACTGTATTTAACAAAGTATTCAAATAATCTCACTAATGAATAGAGCAACAACCGAAAAAACAGTAATACGATATTTGAATACAGAAGCGTATTTTTTAATAATAATTCGAGGGTAGTTCCGAAACTGCCTCGTTAGCCTAGTGGTCCTGAGCGCGACTGCTACGCTAGACGTCCTGGGTTCAATTCCCAGGTCGAGCAAAGATGTATTGGGTTTTTCAATGAAATTCTTAGTAGCAGCTCGGAGTTTGGAATTTGTGCCCGGTTAATAGTCTCGCCCCTTATTAGGCCTAAACATACCAGTGGACTGTGGGTGTACCTACAGTACGCTTCTGTCTTACCTCTCGGGGAATACAGACATGATGGTATGTTATGCTAGTTCCGAACGTAAACGTATTTTGATATTTCAGAGTATTCTGTTCTGCGTTTTAATAGTCATTGTTTTATGTTTTCACAGGTATGGTGTGAGACAGTCATAGATTAGGTCGTCAGAGGATTGGTGGAGGAATCTTCTTGCTCTCTGAGTTTCCTAACACCCTCATCGAACTTTTTAGTGGTGGTGGTGGAAGACAATAAAGTGCACGAAGGTACTAGGTGAGTTGATGCTTGATTTTTTTTATGATTTGAATGTGATTTGATTTGGTCGGATCTCAATATGTGAGCTGTATGTCGCTGTGACATAATTTTCTCACATTACCTCGTCGCTAGCAAAACCTTAATTCGGCACGACATAAGCGATAAAATTATTTCATAATGTACTCATTAGAGTAGCTAGCTAGCATACTTACTCGTTTTTTAAGCGATGCCTTATTTAGGTGCCTCATAATCTCTGAGTTTCCTGGTTATTTATTTAAAAATGAACCGCAATCTCTGAATTTTTTTTAGGTTTCGTACAGAAAGAGATTTTCTTTATCTAAAAAAATGCTGGATCTTTTATGTTTTACTCTTCCTCGTATTCACGTAACAATGAATTTTAATATTGCTTATCTGAGTTATGAAGACTCATGCAGTCATATTTATATTGTTACATGTTACAGAACTGCATGGAGATTAATGACCCCGCGAGATTACATCTGTCCTACATTTCAAACGTTTTTCATTTCCCTCGTGTTAAAATTTTCAAATATTACTGCACTCGTTTAATATAAATCCAACCAAAAACCAACTTTATCACATAAAAATACAGTTCCTTTTTAAAATATTATAAGTATAAACAACATTAAACTTGTGACACTTTGGAATAAACTCTGTTTGTTATAACATAAAGTTTAATTTGGAATACGATTCTGCTGGTTAGGTTGTTATGTCTCTCACGTATTAGATTAGGCCACGCGCAGTTCGCGCGATGCCGCGTCTAGCCGCGTCGCGTCGCGCGTCAGATAAATATGCTGATTTATAAGGCGACGTGCGACAACACGCGACACATATCGTCAGCACACCAACTCTTTATTCATTATAAGTTTGCAAGTTTGAAATGCGTTTTGTTTTCATAAGATTGTATCATTGAAATTTATTAAAAAATATATTTGTTTTGTTGTTATGTTTTTTTAAGTCGTTGACAATAAAAGGGCGGTCAAAAGACAAGTTAAAATAAAATTTGTTGTTCAATGATAGGCATAGTGTATTCTCCGAGGAAAATCATTACATAGAGTGCAAATATAACATAGTTTGGTAACATGGATGGTTAAAGTTGTGTATTAACGCCTGGCTTTAAACGTTATGAGACACAAAAATATCGATCATACCTACATACTATATTTTTCCCGAAAATTAAATTCTAAAAAACAACAGTAAATGCCAAAATGCCATAAAATTTCATAATACATCCCGTTTTAAATAAAAACCAATAGCCCAAACATTTTAAAACTAATAACAATACAAACGCATTTGCGAGCTCCGTAATACTATAAAAATGCATCCCGTATCCATACGATATCCATAGAGATAGGATATTTGTCCCAACGCGTCAATATTTATGGTCGGCGCGGTTATAAGTGCCATTGGTCACACGTGCCGCGCGGGTACGACGCGAGCGTTTAAATCTACTCGCGTTATGAAGGGATAATGCATTTGTGAAAATGGTAGCGTTACATTATGTCTGAGGGTTTGGACGGTGTGCGTTTTATTTGTTCTTGATATGCTGTCGATTTACACACTCGCCATTTTATTCATAAAATTTTATAAATGTGAAATAAAAGGTGTGGACTGATAATAAAAAAGTCGTGAATGATTTTTATTAATTATAATGTCATTGCATGTTTTTTATAGCTTATATTACTGGATTTCAATCAGTTTAACTTGCATCGTGAATATATTATTTCATATTAAATGTTTTGTTATTTTGTATTGTTTCAGAACTAATAAATAAAATAATAACTTTTAGAATATTAATTGATATATTTGATCATAGACACAGTAAGACATTGCTCATAACAAATAACATTAACTAAAATAAGGTCTACCCTTAACACAACATCAGATTACAATATCACAAAAACGCCTCGTCAAACCTGAGCCAACAAAATTGCCCAATAGATCACGGCGGAGTCTCCACGCATCTTATAAATGGGAGGGTAGACGGTAATAAAGCGGCTAACGTATGGAGCGTCACTTGTCGCGTCGATCGCTTCAATATAGACGCGGCGTAAATCGCGCGACCCGTGATTTAGGTCCCGCACTCAACCGCGCGTGGGCCGGTCGACAGCCGCACTTATGTGTACGAATATGTCCAGTTAGAAAAAATCCTTTTGCATTTTCTTAAACATTAATAATGTCTGTTAATAGAGCAAAGTTGTTTTGTTTAAACCACATTAATGGAATGGACATACCTACCTACATTATAATGGCAATTTTTTTTTACTGCATATCATCTTGTTTATTATGAAGAGTTTGTTATAAGGATCTTCAAGCAAAAGAAACAAAGCAATGATGAATAACTATACAATTGTGTTCTGTACCATGTCCGTTCGATCTATCTTTTTTTAAGTAATTAGTTACAAAAATTGTGTTACATTTCCTATACAAAATTGAAGGTCCATTTCCAATAAAATTCGACAAAAAATATCCTCCGCAAAATAATAACCTTTCTGTTCTATTTAAATAGCGTTTTCAACAATTTTCCGTCCCAGTGCGTCCTCGGGCTCCCGTCCGCAAATAATAAAATATTCCCAGGAAATAGCCAACGCGCGGTGAGCGATCCTCTTACCCTCCAGTATAACATGACCTTTAAAAACCTTGTAATTGTTTTGAACTAGAGATCGAGTACTTTTGGTCCTTAGGTACGTTAGCCATATTATCGAGACCTACGGACAAGATCTTTTGGTGCCCTAAAGCGACCAGTTTAACAGGATCTCCTAATAATTTTGAGCTGTTTCAGCGCAAGGGTCAATATGTCCTGGTTTTGCAATACAAAAACCAGACAACTATGACCTTTAACAAGGTTATTTTTGTTTTATATGGGGGGTCAAATCGTTTGGTTCGGGGCTTATTGACGATGCTACCTGCAAAGTGCTGTGGGATCCGCCACCCATCATTCAATCTCGACAAATGCTTTGTAAAGCGTACTCTACATGGTATAAATTTATGAGATACCTACTACCTGTACCCGTGATTTTTCCAACGCGTAAAGTTTTAACTTTATAGGGATAATATTCTCTGAGGAAAGGTAGATACGGAGTTTCTGAAGAAAGGAAGGAATTTAACCGGATATCTTCAATATGGCACTTCGAAATATTAGCAAATGAGTAAGTCCAGTATAGAGGCTACTGTAATATCTACAACACAAGGTATTCTCAATGTATTGCTACTACAAAGTCTCAATATATCGAATGATGACTGTTTATTTCATTAGTCTAAGTCGTAAGCGCGACTGCTACGCTACAGATCATGGGTTCGGTTTTCACATTGAGCAAAGTAGGTATTTTCTTTTATTTATACTTCTATGCACAAAATTACTATATAAGGCGGACTTAATGACATAATGACATTCTCTACCAGTCAACCTTTGGGTTTGGGAGAAAAGTTAAAAATAGACCGTACAAAAATAGTGATAGGTAAACTTTAAATACACAATTGTCCCGACTTAAGAAACCCATTCACTAACTGTTATGTTGTTGAGATGTTGGGATTGTTAACTGTTGTTAACTGTTGTTGAGAGTAGAAAAATAACTAATAAGTTTATGTTATGAGCGGTTATTGAACACCGGTTAGAAATATCAACATTAAGTAATATAAAGTGCACGCAAACGTGTATTTGTACATTCAGCATTAAATGATTGTACGTACTCGTACAACAATAATATAAATATCAAATATACAAAAATATATAAATACTTATGTATAATTTAACTATACTATATGCCAGAGACAACATAATTAGTGTACTAGAATGAATTAATTAGAAAGAAAGAAGAAGAAAGAAAAACACATTTATTTATTGAGACAAGGTCCTTACAACAAACAGATAAAATAAAAAATAAAAACGATTTTATAGAAAGACCCGTCTTTCTATGAAATCGCAATAGCAGCTCAGTGTTTGGATTTCTGCTCGGAACTATAGTTGTAAATTATTACACCTCTGCCCATCTCTTCAGGGAATACAGGTGTGATGGTGTGTACAAAAGAAACGGCTTATAGTTGCTTAAATTTAACAAGTCCCGTGTCCCGTGCTCAGCGGAGCGCGGCGCTCCCTTGTCGCCACGTCGTTGTCGCGTCCGCGCTGACCTCCTACGATATACGATTCAATTGACCTCGTGCCGGTTGATGTTTCCCTTGTTGGGATGATATAGAATCCTAAGATTATCAAATAAATTGAATAAAACTCTATAAATATATAACTGCCTCATTAGCTCTGTTTGGATTTGTGCTCAGTTAATGGCAATAGGTTGTTCCATTCTATTACATGGGACCTCAACTTACCGGAGAAATGTGGGATACATTGGTATACCTCTGCTTAACCCCTAGGAGAATACAAGCGTGATGGTATAAAAAAAAAAAATTATTAAGTACTTTTTCAAAAACTTTTACAGAGTACACATGTGTATATAGTCAACGGAAAAATCTTATAAATAGTTTTAATAAAGGCTAAACAAACATTGTGTATAATATCTAAAACAGTAAAATTAATGGTGCATGGGAAATTGACTTAACTTAATGTATAACATGCGACCTGCCTGAACTAGGTTTACTCAAACCTGTGCTTCAGGCCATCACTTTACTACTATTAAATAATTAGGACACTAAATAATTTAAGTATAACTTATATGAGAATACATTGCCCTCTACAACTACGAGAGAAAGCAAACCTTAAACAGAAATATACAAACTATAGACTATATAACTAATATTAGAAATACAAAAATTTACTTAAATAAAATAGAGTAATATCATTTTAGAACTTCAATGAGGTTTTCTGTGTCCGTGTAATTTAGTTTTGAAAGATAATCAAATAATAAAGAATTACACTTTTTATTATTTACACTATATATATTGACCGATTTGTTGAGCTTGTTATACAAAAAAGGACCCAAAAACACATAAAATCTTCTAGCAAAAGCATGCCTAGTTTGGGCGTTGATGCATACCAGATCTTTCCTTCGTCTGTCTAGAGGAACCAAGTCAAAAGGTAGTTCTTTGTGTTGGTGTAGAATGATGTCTCGAATAAATAATTGTCGAACTGTTAGTACCTTACATTTAATGTAAAGCTGGTGTGTGGAAAATCTAAAAGGGCGAAAGGTTGCTACCTTTAGGATTGCTCTTTGAGCACGTTCTAGAGGGAGCAATATTGATTTTGCAGCACCACCCCAGGAAGTAATACAATAGGTAAGAATGGATTGACACATTGCTAAGTAAACCTGTTTAATTAATTTATAGTCAGCTATATTACGTAAATATTTAAAAATATAAATTAATTTGCGAACTCGGATGCATAAGAAATCGATATGTTTACGGAAGTTAAAATGTGTGTCAACCGTGACACCTAGATATTTTAGATGGTCTACTTTAGCTAAAGTAGGACAAGTACATGTAATGTCATCGTAAGTATTACAGTTATGTGCGTAAATGTTTAGGTTAGTAAGCGATATGTTAGTATTTCTCATTGTAAATAAAATGTATTTTGTTTTATCTAGATTTAATGTTAGAAGATTATTATGAAGCCAATTAAATACACTATTAAAGCCATTCTGTGCGTGTTCGTATACCTCGGCTCTTGACTTTGCTGAGAACAAAAGAGCTGTGTCATCAGCATAGGTCATTATAACCCCATTTTGAATAGTTAAGCTACAAAGGTCGTTTATATAAATTAAAAACAGAGTAGGACCGATAATACTGCCCTGTGGAATGCCATAACAGCTAGTTTTAATATCAGGACTTGTATAGCGACCAATTTTCACACACTGTCGACGATCACTAAGATAATCGGAAAAAAGTAAAAGTTGTGGTCCTCGTATCCCGATTGTTTCCAGCTTACGCAATAGTATCGAACTAGAAATAGTATCGAAAGCCTTGGCAAGGTCTAGAAAGATCCCTATGGTGTGCATGCCATTATCCAGATTAGTACTTATATAATCTGTCAATTGATGAACCGCCTGGCTAGTTGATCTTTTGGGCCTAAATCCATATTGACAATCTGAAAGTAATTTGTTATCTTCAAGATATTTTATTAATCTACTGTTGATAATTTTTTCTAAAATCTTTGAAATGCCTGTTAAAACTGAAATGGGCCTATAGTTATTAACACAGTTTTTGTCTCCAGATTTGAACACAGGGGTGACCATAGCCTTCTTAAGTAAATTAGGGAATACTCCTTTAGTTAGACATATCTGAAAAATGTGAGTTAACGGAGGGGCAAGTATTCATTTAAATTTCTTAATTATATAATTGGGAATGTCATCCCATCCAACAGCACAGTCCTCCTTTAACTCTGTTATTATTCTTAGTACTTCATACTACTGTATGTATCTATTATGAGTATATGTTACGGTAAGAGTGAGATTTACCGTAACATATATAATAGACACCGAAACAGCTGCAGGTTTTACAGATTATTATTATGGATGCCTAAGCTTGGAGATGCTCGTTTGAATGATGTAAAGTTTACGATTACTCAGAGTCTGTATTTCCTTTTCTACAAATTGTTCTATCCTAGATGAATGCTGAATGTTAACGAGCGCACCCGACAACGGCGAAATATGCACTTAATTATTACTAATAGGATAAAAGTGCAATACGACGGTGTACAATGGCCTAATTACCACATCGCGCATGTTAGCAATTAATTCATAGCTAATATAAGTATTCGTACCGTACAGATGATTTCCTTGTAAAAAGTAGAATGAATAAAAGAATCCTTTGCTCTTTTCTCTATTTCTAAAAAATATAAATCCGCTATTCTCCAGACTACAGTTTTATATGGTTGCACAGTGTGCAAATTAAAATGCATAAAATAGAAATGCACGAATAAACGGGAAATTCTATTTGACTCGCATGTATCAATATATAAAAAACACAGAAGTACCACTTACCGTACATCAATGATAGCAACAGCAATGTTGAAGGGAACTCTAGTGGTGGTGGTTAAGGCAAAGTCAAGTTTGATTTCAATCACATTATTATAACAGATAATTTTTAATCGTGAAAATCTTGCTTATGGAGAACCGGCGAAAAACTCCTGACTTATTATAGAAGATTTGCTGCTTCTTACCCGACTGCGCCAGAAGGAGGGTTATGTTTTTCGAGTGTGTGTATGTATGTATATTTCTTTGGCATGCTCTACAGCCTAAACGGCTTGATGGATTTTATCTTGAGAGGCGTCGTTTGATTCTTCTTTGGAGTTCAATTTAAGACGATGCCTCCAACTGCATGAGATTGGTCATCTTGTTTCCATCTTTTTGGTAGTCAGGTTTTTTATTTTTTAAATTATTTACATCAATAGGATAGCAAACAAACATACGGACCACCAGGAATATTACTCAATGTTGTAATGTTGACACATTGCTAAGTCTTATTTGCCCAGTAATATTACTAGTAAATTGAGATACAATATATATATATATATATAATTGGTTCTTCTGCACGCACCCTCTGCGCTCATAAAGTGTCGCTATGTGGAGTAGGGGTGGGCCGGTAATCCCGGTATCGCCGTGATAAGCCCGGACAACGGGACTGGCAGGCGGCACGAGACAATGCGCCATTGTTCTCCCAGTGTCCCGGGTAGTGCGGGTACAGTAGAACAACACTGTTTCATTTAGAATAGATCGGGTTTAATTGGCAAACGTTTGTTTTATTGGAATGATGAATACTTTATCTGAAGGTGTTTGGACAAGTGAGGATATTTGCTATTGCATCGTGTATAATAATACACGTTTTTTTTGTGACTACTTCATTAGCCTACTGGTTCTGAGCGCGACTGCTACGCTAGAAGCCCTGGGTTCGATCTCCAGGTCGAGCAGAGTGTTATTGGGTTTTTCTATGAAATTGTCAGTAGCAGCTCGGAGACAGGATTTGAGCCCGGGGTTAATGGCAATAGGATCGCCCCTTATTACATGGGATTGGACATACCGGCGAACTGTGGGTGTACATTAGTACGCCTCTGTCTAACCCTTCGGGGAATCTAGGCGTGATGGTATGTATGATCTTTTTATTTATTCCAAATTATTTGATCAGTTTCTGCCTCTAAAATACTCATTATTAGTAATTTGTGTCTTTCCTAATTTGTTTGACACTATACAACACTACATTTTACCTTCTTTGTGACGTCAACACCCCTCACCTCTGAACCTTGCGGTTGACTCGACTCTTCAAAACGTCAACTCTCTAATAAAGCGCCTGCTGATTGGCTTATTTGACTAGAAATGACACAATTTTTACTATGTAGTGCAAAAACTATTTCTTATTAAATTGATTCCTCCTAAATGCCTGGTCGATTAGGCGAGTGAATATTCCTACCCGTTCCATACCTACTGCATATTCCTGCACTAGCTCGTCACTTCGGCACCGCGCTTCGCATCTCAGTTTAAAGCACGACACTGGTGTATTGTCGCACGTTTTCGTCGCAAGTCGTACCGATTACCAAAGACAGTCTCTGCAGGCGTCCACCACTTAAAAAAACATCAAATCAGAAAGACACAAGGTTGAAAGTCACATGGCATGTTTACAGTATTTTTGTCAATGTTATTAAGATAAGCTACGATTAAAAAGAGTCGTAGCTACGTGTATTAAGGTTGAAAATTGCGGAGCAGGTTTGTTGCAAGAGATATTTTTGTCAGTGTAATTCATAGAAGCCATTATTAATATCTGCGATGATCTGCTGAAAGAGATACAGCGCGTTAAAGCGGCTTATCGGTACAATATAAGTCAAGCGTGGGTAGTTAATACAGTGATAATAATGCTATTACGAGTATAATATACCTACGCTAGAGGTACTGGGTTCGATTCCCAGGTCGAGCCAAGTGTTATTGTGTTTTTCCATGAAATACTCAGTAGTAACTCGGAGTTTGGGATTTGTGCCCAGTTAATGGCAAAAGGTTCGCCCCCCCCCCTTTCCATGGTAAACAAAAACATACCGGCGAACTGTGGGTGTACATCAGTACACCTCTGCCTAAGCCTTCGGGGAATACAGGCGTGATGGTATGTTTATGTTGGTGTTATAACATACATAAGTAGTTGTTGACACTTTGATGAGTTTTCTTCATAAATGCCACTTACAACATTGGAAAATGTAACAAGGAATTGAATTTAATAAGGAATTGCACAAAAAATATCTCAGCCTCTTAAGATTTTTTTTATCGTTGCCGACTTGGGAGCAGGCTCTTACGCGCAAAAATCAAAACACACGCCAAAGTACTTTACGTCAGACTCCGACGTAAGGGTGGTCGCCAGCCAGTCAGACTCCAGAGATTACATGGAAGATTTACAGGAACTGAGAAAATGCTAAGAACATGATTATCTTTGACTGGGTTTTCAGCCTAGTCTGATACGGCTGCCATCAACTCTCTGGAACCAACTAGTTAGGTACTAGGAAATACCCATAATTAAAGACAAACTTCATATTTTCCGGCTTAATGCCTCTAACAATTTGTCATTAGTATTCATATAATAAGTGGGACCGACGGCCAAACGTAGGTACTCCCCGGAGTAACCCCCATAAAATAAGCGTTGCAAGCGCAGCTTAACTTTGCAGGTCGGTTGATTACTATGGCTGTCATACCATACCATCACGCTTATATTCTCCAAAGGATTAGGAAGAGTTTATCATTGTAACCCATAGTTCGCCAATACGTTTATGTCCGTACGTATGTGTAATTGGGGGTAAGCCTATTGCTATGTAGTAGCAGCTCGTTTTTCTCAACTCAGCAGTTTGGATTTGAACCGAGAACAAATCCCAACTCCGAGCTGCTATTGAAAAATCCAATAACCCTGCTGAAACTGCGAATCGGACCCCAGAACTCTTAACAGTTAAGCCACTGGACTAATGAGGCATTTACAGGGAGGCATTATTTCTGTCTACAGGTAAAAGTTCAACTTTTATGACGGTTACTGTAAAAAGCTTCGCTGATTGGTGTCCCGGTGTGTCGCGACTGTAGCGTGTACTCACACGGCTTTGTGCAATCAAACTCGCTGCGGTTTTTATATTCCCCTGTGTGGGGTAACGACCAGCCCACAGACAGTGCAGAAAGACTACTCATACAAAAAAATATAAATAAAACAGTTGGTAAATAGCTCGATTATTCGCAAGCAAAATAAAAAGTGGAAACATGATTGCTTTACATTCACGCACAAAGATAGTTATAACTTGTCACTTGGTCTTTGATGGAATTCGAGATTACAATGTTTTATCCTACAATGTTACAAGTGGGCTTAGAAAAAGTTCATATAAATAATTGTAAGTAAATAAAAATATTTCCTTAGAATTATCGCCTAATGACACTAAGGGCTGATTTTTCAATCGTTAATTATAATTTAATTGACGTTTGACAGATTTTGAATAGAAAAACTGTCAATAATTCGAATTTATTCCTCCGATAAAGTTATCTGGCGATGGAAAAATCTGCCCGTAATGTCGTACCTAAGGATAAAATTGTCAAAAATCAATAACTTTGAAGTAATTGAATGAAGATTTTGTCACAAAAAAATTGCATGATGTTTTCTACATACCCTAGATACCCAATACAATATTTTCTACCAATCCTCACTGTTAATGATACATTAGAAGAAATATTTATACCTTACATATTTTTACACGTACCTACATAGAGCCTAACAGATCCAATTTTCCAAGTCAAACATAACTTCGATCAACTTTCTTTGACGAAACTTCTGGGTTATTTTACGTTATGTGGATGTGGGAGGGTGAGGATGGGTTGTGCCTATCAACCCATAGCTTTGTTGGTGCCTGTCACTCATATCACAAAGTGGAACAATTTGCACGCGGTGACTTTTTAACTATTTCCTTTTTCCAACTTTCCAAATTTTAATTATAACTTAGAGTCCCCATTGTTTATTATGCTCTAACCTTTTTCGCAGTTGTATTGGGGTCGGCTTCCAGTCTTCCAGTCACTTCGTATTTTCTTGCGTGGGAGAGCCATGCTTCGGCACGAATGGGCCGGCTCAACCGGAGTGATACCACGGCCTCACAGAAAACAGGCGTGAAACAGCGCTTGCGTTGTGTTTCGCCGAGTAAGTGAGGTTACCGGAGGTCCAATCCCCTTTTAAAAGGCCGGCAACGCACTTGTGACTCCTCTGGTGTTGCGGGTGTCCATGGGCGGCGGTAATCGCTTACCATCAGGCGATCCGTCTGCTCGTTTGCCCTCCTACCCCATAAAAAAAAAATTTGGATAATTCTCATTCGTTCGAATTGACTTATGTATGAGTACTAAGTATATTTCTTCATACATGGGTAGTATCCTTTTCTTTGTTTTTTTTTAAACCTACATTTGAACGTCATAAGACTATACTATTAAATAGAGCAATTATTAAAATAAGTGTATACTTATTTATTACTAAAGGGCTCGTGGCTAAGTTATAACTAAACTGATCAATTGGTCAGCTAAGCTGCGCTCGCTGCGGTCAGTCTGGATGGGTTATCATTCTTAACACATTGAGACGCCTCCGTCCGTCGGAGAGCACGTAAAGCCGTCGGTCCCGACTCCTGATTATCTTACGAACATCTGTGACAATTTTTAGCGTTATTCAGAAGCCCAAAAAAGCCTGACAACCAGTCTACCCAGAAATTGGGTCTCGGAGATCTGATGGCAGTCGCTTCGTGTAAAATATAAATATAAAAAAATATAAGCCGATCGACCCCAATATAGTTGGTAAAAGGCTCGGAAGATGATGACCTATCACGAATATTTATTAGATTGAACGTCTTACTTGTAATGATAGTCGGTACCTTAGAAGAATTCACGGAATTGTCGAGTGATATTTACTTGATGAACTAGCTACTACTCTACAAGTGAACTTAGTTCGGTCACAGTTGATAGAAGCCGCAGACCGCCGCCGCTCCGACCGCTCGATCCGCTCCGACCGCCCGGGCCGCTCCGTCACTGGCCGCACTTTATATTAGCTATTATAGGAATTGTGCTCTGAAATAATGGGTATAATTACATCTTGAGAGGTTTAAGCGTTTTAATATATATTTGTAATGTTTTGCTGGCGAATTGTTGGTGTACATTAGAACGCCTCTACCTAACTTCGGGGAATACAGGCGTGATGGTATGAAACATTCATACCACTAAGCCGTAATGTTTAAAAATCTCCAAATAAGATTTGTTTTCATTGGCTTCACTGATCTAGTGGTTTTAATCGCGACCAGCGTGAACCCAAGATAGTAATGTTGTGGGTTTTTTTTGTCAGAAAATTCTCTTTTGAGCAAATTCTGGGTTGCTAACACAGAATTTGCCACATGACATTACTATTCAGTATATAGTTCGCTTTTATATTAAAAACGTAAATACATAATACATATCACATTTACTAATAACACACTAGTTTCTGCCCACGACTTTGTCCGCGTGGACTTCAGAATTGGGTCTGACCTGGATAAAAAGTAGCCTATGTGTTATTCCAGGCTTTAATCTATCTGTGTGCCAAATTTTATCCGCATCCGTTCAGCCGTTCTAGCGTGAAAGAGTAACAAACATCTTTACATCCGTACTCACAAACTTTCACATTTATAATATTAGTAAGGATATAAGTAAATACTACTCTGTTTTCTAAACACTCGTAATCCTATACGTCACACGTAATTTTGCTACGCTCCGCTACACCATGCTACCTCACGGTATGCGCTACGCCGTGCTACGTCACGCTACGCGCTACGCCGTGCTACTTCACGCTACGCGCTACGCCGTGCTACGTCACGCTACGCGCTACGCTTACGTAGCGCTACAAGTAATCGGGTGAATATTTGAAAAACATTAGAACGTCATTAGCTTCATCCCAAAGATAAGAATGCAGATGTTTAACACTATAATTATGATAATGAAAACTTAATCTACACCACTGCTGTCAAACAATGGGACAAGAATAAAAACAATTTGAACTATGAAATAGAGAACTACTTTTTTATGAATTATGTTGGTAAACGAGCTGCGAGTAGGTAATAAGTAGTCATCGTCGCCCATGGACTTCTGCAACACCAGAGGGAGTTTGTGATGTGTTGCCGAACCTTAACTGCAGACTGTCAGAGCCGTGTCAGAGCAACCGTGGGGAACTGGCTCTTACGTGCAAAAGTTGAAACACAAACTAAAGTGCTTTACGACAGACTCCGACGTAAGGGTGGTCGCCAGCCAGTCAGACCCCAAGAGGTCCTACTACCGAGCAAGTCAGATATTTTCTTTGTGGAACAGTATTCTGAGAATACTGAATACCTACTATATTGAGAAGAATAATTTGTTAAAAAACATTCGAATAGTCTCTCAATCCTTTATTAGAAGTCGACGCTGCTTTATAACGAATACAAAAATGCCTTGGAGTTATGTAAATATTGGTCATTATAAAGGTTATTTTTTTACATGGTTCTTTCCTCAAAAGGCCATTTCAGACATTTGTTTCGGTGTTTCTCCTCAAAGGTCGTCAGATAGGAAATGCCGAAGCCGTCTAGCTAAAAAAAAATCCAAACCATTGACATGTAAAAGTATCTCTAAAGATCTACTTGCAGAATAAATAATTTCATTTCATTTCATATAACATATAAACAATATTTTTTTGAAAAGGTATTCTTGTTAACCCCTCGTACTAAGCTAAATGCTAGTATTACGAGTGGGTTCACGTCGGTAGTGCAATGGGTGGGTTTCGAACCGGCAAACATATGATCGCAAGGCCGACGCACTAGCCATTAGGCTATCGCCGTTTCATATAATTATAATTAATTTAATCGTTTAATATGTTCTTGTATTATATGAAATACAATTATTGGTGGAAAATGTCAAACTAATTTTTGTTTGGATAATACTCTTTGTGGTATTTACTACTACAGAGTAACCGCAATCATATCAAATTAGAATCCATTTAAAAATATAGTATTTACATTATGTAATGCTATATTCCTATTACACCTTTTGTTAATTAGCGAGTGAACGTCTTAACTTCCAAAATAATAACATATCGCAAACAGAATTGTTTCCGATTTAAATAAACTAATAGTCTCTAAGCGTAAACAGAGCTTACTAATCCCACCTCTATTAACTCGGATATTCCCCTAATTGACCCTTCAAACTACCCGCGGAACATCTCTATCTAAAACTGCCCCCGTATAGCTAGGATAATGTTCGCTTAATATGCACAATTTCATAATTATCGTTTTAAATAATGTCGCTTTACGATACGGTAATTGGCGTCAAGTTGAACGTAGGTAATTACTTTACGTTCGCAGCAATGTATTGTATGTCATATTACGTTGCTCTCTGCTACTATTAACGTAAGAGCCCCCTCACACTACCCTGTCCTCTTCCTCTTAGCCTTTTGAAATGAAATTATATTTACTTCTGTAAATAGTACTTTTGAAAACGCTTTTACAAGGATTTTTTTTAAGTACTGAAGAAACACCGAAACAAACTCAGAGAATCATGGTCTCTTGAAGTCCAGACATAATAGTATAAGAATATGTGAGTGATACAATGCAGGGCAGTGTCTGAAATTGACTTTTGAAGAAAAAGATCCATAGCGGCTTCGAGTAGACCAGTCCCAGTCGACGGCACGCATGCATGTCATTGTGTAGCTCAACCATGTTATAGGGACCTCAACAATACGTCACTCGACGATACCAAATCGGCGGAACATTTGCGTAGGTCACATAAAAAATCTCTAAGCCACCAGATAGTTAAAAGTTAGAAGACAGTCGTATAAAATTATGCCCTTCTTCTCAACCTTTCTTTTCCCAACTATGTTGGACTCGATTTCCAATTTAACAAGATGAGGACTATCGGTATTTTACACAAAGCGACTGTCATCAGACGGTCACGGTCAGTCAATTTCTGGCCAATACCGATGTTAAGGATAAACTATTTGTCAGATTTTTCGAGCTACTAAATACCACTAATAATTTGTCATTCAACGATTCTCTATACTCCAGTTAATTATTATGAAGTAGGTCCCCAATCAAAAAGCCAACCATAGTCGCAACTAACCTCGCCACGTTACCACGATTCCCACAATATTTAAGTTGTTGTAATTGCTTGGTGTAATACGTGCGCGGCGATGTATAATTGTTCGTCGTACATTGCGCGCCGGTCTCATTAACGCGAACGCGATTACTATTATTACAATGTCGTACGCGAAATGGAATTTGATTAATTTTATACATTACTGCTGTCCGCGCGGCATGGTGACATGATATAAGAATATACAGAAGGCCCATGATCTTAACATTTTCATGCAATTTTCCGAGATTCGGGTCAGTTGCCGTATAGTAGGATAGTATGTTTTTTTTCTATGATCATAACATTTTCACATACATATATTTTCCGAGTATGTCCGACAAGTTACCGTGGCATAGGATAGTATAGTATACTCTAGTTTTATTTTTATTTTTATCATACTTAAGTATACAATATAAATGTCTCACTTTCTTTCTCTTTTTATTGTCCTATATTTGCAATCTTGAGATACACGGGAAATGGTGGAGTTATTTATCGAGATCTACTACAAGGTTGTACTTAATATCCTATCATATTTTACTTTTTATTTAGGGAAAGCTACAGAAGTGTTGTTTATTAACGAAATATTTACATTCGATGGCATGTAAATATTTCGTTCGATGGCATGCATTATTGGAAGTGAAACTTCTGACTCGACTTTACACAAATTCTGACTGACGCAGCATTTGTAAAAATTAAATCCAAAAGGACCAACTTTCTTTATTAGTCCTTGTGTTCGCAAAAGTTTTTTTATTAGAGATCTGTCCATCCTCCAGCGTAATATATTCTGTCTTACTTTAATATCGTACTAATGACAGAACTGACGGGAATTTCATTTAAACTAGAAAGGGATGGAATCTTTTTGACCGTGTCGGAGACTAGACTGATGAAATTTATTGCAAACTCGACTACAGACATTTGGATAATGAAATATTTAAAGCAAATAACTATTTTGTATTTTTTTTAGTAAAATTAACTTATTTGTATGTTTTACAATCCCTCACTAGTAATATTATTTTGTAAGTGAATTGTTAATTAACCGCAGGTATCCCCGCAGTAATAGGTGATCAAATAATTTAAGGGCGAAAACAAAATATTGATGAAATCAAACGCAATTAAATATTCATCAAAGATTAATTATTCATCACAAGAGTCATGAAGACATAGAAAAGATACTGAAATAATCGCGGTAAAAATATTGTTCTCCAGCGGTGAATACATTTTATTCGGTACATTAAGTACGAGACAGAAATCATTCTACATCGTTAAATTTAAAAAGACACGAGTACATTCACATTTTTTTTGACAAGAAAGGTCTCGCCCGCGTCTACTAGATACAAGAACCTTATATAGCTACTACTGGATTTTGCACGGAGAACTTCTTTCTGAAGAGTATAAACGAGCTCTAGTCGTTGTTGCATCTCATTCTTTCAGTAATTATTGTCACCCAAAAGAAAGAGGTACGACAATGACTAGAGGTCATTTTCAAAATCCAGTAGTAGATAAATAAGGTTCTTGACTAGATACATCGACGCGTCACTACGAATTAAATGCTCCTCTTTTGTTTCACTTATCACAACATTATCTTGAGAGTCATAAGTCACGAGCAACTCACTGTAGACTAGACAATAAAACCTCTTTTGTGAAAACCTCTTTGTTCTTTAACTCAACCAATTACTTATGACCTCTGCACTGTATGGGTCCTTTTAATATTGAAAGATCAAGTTGTAGCGCAAGATTTACTCAACAGATAAACTGTTGGTTACTCTACAGTAACAGTTGTAATGGTAACTGTCCAGCTGTTTCTGTTAGAGAAAGATGACGGTATATACGTAGGTACGGCTGTCTTTTTCTCAACACGAAACAAAAAAAAAATACTATCGCCCCACGTGCTTATCTGGTCCTTATAACCATTTCTGGGTCCTTTCTAGCCAACATTTTACAGCTTAGACCATTCTACAGAATATAAAATAATGTACTCCGTGGAATATAGTAATATACTGTGCTATAATATATAATGTACCATCAGCTGACGAGCGGGCGCGTCCCGCGGGCCGCCCTGTTATTATAAATGGCCGGCAATTGAGCTCAGCTCCCACAACTATTATGTCATTTGCAAAATTAACTGTACTACGAGTATATATAAATGATAGGGTTATACAGGGAGATATTTCATTTATTTTCATAAATTGCAGCATTATTTATAACAGGTTTTAATTTGAATAATTTGACCTTCATATTTTTATGTTAAAAGAGAAAATGTTGACACCTTTCATACGGACCCGTATAGAAGCTTTGTATTTTCTTTTGACTTACATAACATACCATCACGCCTGTATTCCCCGAAGGGTTAGGCAGAGGTGTACTTAATGTACACCCACAGTTCGCCGGTATGTTTAGGTCCCATGTTATAGGGGGCGAGCCTATAGCCAACTTTTTTTCTTTTGACTTATTTATCGTATTTTCTCGTAAAATAATTGTATTTCTTTCTGTTGCTCATCTAGGTGAAAAAGATTGCTCGCGATGCATTCAACTGCTCGGAGTCAGGATAATGCGGTTTCGTGCGATTATGTGTTGGGTAGCCCAAAGTCAATCAGCGATTTTGTAGGAGAGAAATATAAATATTTAATAAAATAAAACTGTTCAAATCCATCACAAATCAATCGAAAGTTTAACAAATCATCCTGTATGAATACAATAACATCCGATCAGACTATAGGCAAATAAAATGTTTCTCCCTATGGACCATATAACGAACGAATTTGTGAGATAATGCCCCGATGTGACGTCAGATCACGTGAGTAATGTCGGATATTATCGGATTTCACCTGACTATGCTCGTGGGGAAATGGCAGGGGAAGTCCCGTATCTATAATAGGGACCTCTGTCTTTTTTACAAACGAAGAACTGTGTTGTCAGCATAGGTTGGAATTTAGGGAAGATAAATATTCGCAAGCTGATTAGTTGCTGGTAAAAAAAAAACCTTTTATTATGATCTTGGTGTTCAGTTTTCTGGTATTTTATTATTTTCCCAAGAGCTAACAATTTTTTACTATTTCGACGAGTGAGGCAATCTAGATTTTATTACCGAACGAAATAACGACTTTTGACTTCCAACCATTTTTCGTCCATAAATCCGATACTCGTTTTACCAGCGGTGGCAGTTTTCACGAGTTTCGCGTAACTGACGAAAACAACTGACTCAGCGTCGAGTGAAATCTCGTAACGAGTTCCGTACAACCCTGAAATAATAACTGAGCCAATCTCGTCAGCTAGTGTTGTGCCGGTGTGTGTACAATCAATTGTGTTCGAATTTTAGATACAAACTTTAGGTACTGACGCTGTGTGTTGCTTGCACAAACATTATCACTCGCAGCGTGCTAACTGGTTCATTTTTTACGTTATTTTGCAGTTCAAAACGAAGAAGAAGATTATTATTTTTATTACAGTAATGACAAGTATTTTAAATTGATTTTCTGCGATGGCTGTCGCAAGCGTGACTGCTGAGCTTGACGATACTTGTTCAATTCCCAGGTCGAGCAGTGTTGACGCCTGCATTTATTCAATTACATCAGATAATTAACCATGTTGTGTTGCCCTTCAAAACTGCAAGGCGCATTCATATAATTTTTTCCATTTACCAATACATTTCCGATCACCTTCACTTTATTCAACTTAGTTGCAAACATTTGCTCCAACAATTTACCTATTGTTATAAATCATTATTAAACCAAAGTAACCAAATTACGGGAGTTTGATTGAAGAAATCTGAAGCCCCATCTCAGAGTTATAATGGATTTTTCTATGAAGTTCTCTAATGGTGATTCCGCTCTACTTCACTAGACCAAATATGGCAAACTAAAAGTGTACATGAGTACACCTCCGCCTAATCCTTCAGAGATACAAGCGTAATGGATGGATATGTTATGTTTGAAATAGTCAAGACCTTTCGAAATCCTCAAAAATCTACAAAGAATCAAAATACATCTGTAGATCCTGTGGCATCTTTATTCTACCCTATGTAAAATACAAAATATGAAAATCACAAAGTAACGTGTTGTTAATAGTACTATTATACTATATAGCACTGAGTTCACGAGAATTACTCAGATTAAAAAATAATTACGAGTCCAAAGTATAACAAGCCCGATACGTATCTCAATAATTAAATTCGGGCTTGTAACATAACAACGTAGGTGGATTATTAACAATACAGCTAGATTCGGCCGGAGCTCTATTAAATTCGGACCTAACACTATCACCTAACTTTGACAACATCACGCAACCAACCCTATTACATACTACGATAATTTTAGTATTGTTTTACTAGGGTGTGTCGGTAGCCAAGGAAAATTCCACTAGTGAAGCTGAACAAAGATTATATCGGGTTTTTTTTAGTATCTGGAAATCTGAAATATTCTAATAAATGTCGAACACATATAATATGTAACGTGAAAGTTTGTGACTGCGGATGTATGGATGGATGTATTTTTTTTTATTCGTGATAGGCTTACGCTTGATCGCCAGTTTGCCTGATGTTAAGCGATACTGCGATCTACGATGGAGCGCGCTTGCCTAGATGGATGCTTGTTACTCTTTCACGCTAGTACAGCTGCACGGATCTGGATAAAATTTGGCACACAGATAGATTATTGCTTGAAATAACACATAGGCTACTTTTTATCCAGACCGAACCCAAAGCCACGCAGAAAAAGTCAGAAGCTAGCAAGTAATCAATAAAAAAGTATGATGAACATTATTGAAAATAAGCTTATACATAATATAGTTTAATTTTGTAATAAAGAATTATATGTCATACACTGCTAGGTCTATTTCCAGCATTGGACGAATATAGGCTGAAGAATATAGTAGTTACTAGTTCAAAATTGCTTTTCGGGACGCAATGAAAAAAAAAAAGTGATCGGAGTCCACTCTAGTTCAAATTGCAACCGTAACAATTCTGAAACTCCAAAGTTCTTTGATATGTGATACTATTGTCTAGTATATAGGTGCAGTCTAACCTAGAACACTGACTTTTAGCCTGGCGCGGAACCCAGGACCAAAATGTGTTCCCGTCGGGAGGCGAGCTCGTTCCTACAGCACCAATAATGTACAATGAAAATTACTATTTCCAGTTATTCGGAGTATTATTGAAATTGCATCAATTATTTTCTGAATGAATTTGGGCGGGACAAATCAAATCTCGAGAGTTGTTTCTGAGAATTTTTTAACGTACCTATGCATAAAATCAAATATCATAATCAACTCTACTAATATTAAAAACGTGAAGTTTGTGAGGACGTATGAATGTTTGTTACTCAATCATGTCAAAAGATAGATTATAGTCTGAAATAGCACATAGGCTTTTTATCCAGGTCGGATCCAATTCTGAAGTCTACGCAGACGAAGTCGCGGGAAGAAGCTAGTCATATATAATTATGCTATAAATAGCAGTGATAGCCTAGTGGTATGACCGTTGGACTGTCAAGTCAACGGTCCCGAGTTCGAATCCAAGGCACGCACCTCTGACTTTTCGAAGTCATGTGCGTATTAAATAGTTAATTATTACGCGCTTGAACGGTGAAGGAAAACATCGTCAGGAAACCTGCATGCCTGAGAGATTTTCTCGATGGCGTGTGAAGTCTGCCAACCCGCACTAGGCCAGCGTGGTGGACTATAGCCTAATCCCTCTCATTCTGAAAGGAGATCCGTGCCCAGCAGTGGGACAGTATAATGGGTTGATTACGATAACCTAGGGGGTACTGTTGGACAAAGTCAAAAGTCTCGAGTTTGAATCCGAGGCTCTGACTCTTTGTTATCGTGTGCGTATTTATAATTAACTAGCGGGCCCGGCAAACGTTGTCTTGCCCTGTATCATCATCTTCCTGCCCTTTATTTGTCGTCGTCGCAGCATGTCCTTTTCTTCCATTCATCACATTCCCATGTCTTGCCCTGTATATTAAAAAAAATCGTAGAACCCGATTGCGGTGCCACCTACCGGCTCAAATTGTGAATCTAAACCATCCAGGAACCCATTAAACATACACAAAAAAAATCATCAAATCACACCAGCAGCTTATGAGAAGTTCGGACAATGCACAGAACGCCATCTACTTACTGGCCTTGCCGAAACAGAAATCGACAACATGTTCATTCATGTCCGTGTTTTATTTCTGTCAATCCGTTCCCGAAACAATGTAGGTATGAGAAAATAAATTTTCATCATAATGTTTTTTTTCGATGTTTTAATAGTTATTCCTCGGGAAGGAGACAAATTCAACAAACCAAATATCATAAAAATCGGTTCACCCGTTCTCGAGTTATACGTGTTGTAACAAACCCGACTTTGTTTTATATATATAAGATGACCCGGTGTACTTCGTATCACCTGTCGTAACGATTTGAAAAAAATGGCTGCAAATTTTGATTTTCTACTCTGTATCGTTCTGACTGCAAGTCTATTTTCCATGTTATGGTTCATGCAGTTATTCCATTACAGACTCGAATGTCAACAAATAAGGTGCCTATTTTTTTCGGTTTGCACCGGTTGCGCCATACCTATTAAAAAAAAATCAGATCTAAAAAAGTCTAGCAACACAAAATGTCATCAAATGTCTTTGAAAGGCTATCTTGAGTCGTTTGAAAAATACTCAAAACAGTTTTTTCTATGAAATAGCTATCATGTTCTTGACTACTGACTCCAGTCTGAATCCATTCTTCTAGGTCGCACCAAATAGACGATTAACATCAATAATTTTTTTTCTGCATTCCAGCAAAATAGTTTAAACACATTAAATACTCTTTTTTATAATTATGCACGATTTCAAACAATGACAACCATCATACTATGTGGCAACTATGACTACTATCAAAATAACAGTTTATATGGGTTTAGGGGGTTTAGGAGTATGAAGCACAGAGAGTAAAGCGCTCCATGCCCCGTAGGAAAGGGAGGATCCTCCGACCGGACGGGTGTTTTGTCCGGTGGGTTACTGCCCGACAGTTCTTGTCGGATTTTACTATTTGGTTTTAAGTCTCGGAGAAATCTGTTTGCGCGATGTAGGACTCGCGACTTAGTTCTTCCTTAATCGAGTAGATGGCGCTGTACTTGTAATGCCGCTACATTTGTAAAAGTGTAAAATTAAATTACCCCACGGGAACGTGATAAAAAATATCCTATGTCCTTCTCCTGGTTTTAAGCTACCTCCCTAACAATTTTTAACGAGTTATAAATAGTGTAACTAACACAACTTTCTTTTATATATATAGATTAAAAATTCAAAGTCAATTAAATGTTTTATTTTAATTAGACCAATATTACAGATACATTTGAATTGTTGAAAACTGTGTGCACGGTTCCAACTTAGTGGGTCTTATGGAGAAGGACCGGCAACAAACTCCATAGATACTGTTTTAAATAAAAATAATATCATTGTTATTTTTACAACTTTGTTCTTATAATGTGAGGATCATGCAGCTTGACGTGCAGGATAAATTTAGTAGGCTACGATCATTTTAACGAGGCTTCCATACATTTTAACGATAAGTAAATAATAAGTGTGGTCAGGAGCAGCGCCGGCTATGGGTTAAACGAGGCAACTATGTACCAGAGACCATGGCGCAGAATGGTTGTCTATTATGCGTCTTTTTTTTTGTTGACAATTCCACGCAACGTCATGACTTGTCAAAATTGGATTCGAATACTGAACGGTTACAAATTGTTGTTACAACAGATTTGATATTCTAAATATATATAATCCCATACCATCACTGTATTCCCGAAGGGGTAGGCAGAGGCGTACTTGTACACCCACAGTTCGCCGGTATGTTTAGGTCCTATGCTATAGGGGGCGAGCCTATAGCCATTAACCGGGCACAAATCTAGACTCTGAGCTGCTACTGAGAATTTCATAGAAAATTCCAATAACACTTTGCTCGACCTGGGGATCGAACCCAGGACCTCTACCGTAGAAGTTGCGCTTAGGACCACTAGACTAATGAGATATATATTATATCAAATAGAAATATATATTTTATAGATATTGAAAAAAGCTGATATAACTGTACAACGAACATATATTGTACCGCCTGAAGGTACAATTAAACAGTGACAAGCACAGAGAGAAGGTACAATAAAATATTAATAATTATATTTCACAAATCCGCTACAACTGTGTAAAACAATTAAATAATTGTTAAATAAAAGTTAATCAAATAACCGACGCGTACACGATGCTGTTGTGTTTCCGTTTTAATTACGTTCATTTATATTTTAATTGTTTTCCGTTTTAATCGTGGGGTGTAATTACGTTGTGGCTTGCGCGTCAAACAGAAAGACGAATAGCGCTTGATTGAAATAATGTGACGTCATGAAGTCAAGTGACCTTATCCATACATAAATATCGAAAAGTTCATGCCGTAACGCCATATTGACAAATAAATTAACAGTTAAAGCCTCGTAGAGAGCTTATGTCTCAGAATAGTGGTCAGAGTCTTGACTTTCAAAGACTTTCATATTAGGTCATGTTTTGCTATCCTGGATCCAAACCGTTCCCAGCGGCGGTATATCATCATCGCACAAATCGTCACCTATCCACATACTAACCGCATCCAGTGTTGCTTAACTCTACAAAACAATTGCAACTAGTGTTGACTTTTGACTTTGTTTGTTTGAAAAGTTCCTATTTTAGTGGTCTAATTGAAATAAAACAAAAGACTGAAAAGTTTCGCGCCGATGTTGATTTTCAAACACTAAATAATATTATGTATTGAAATAATACTACTTTTTACGGATTTTAACAAAAATGTAAGGTAGCTGTTAGTAATTGTAACATTAAGACGTCCAACAACTTAGTCTACCCGTGACCATGGATGCTGTAAAGGATCCGAAACGTCGGGAATCAAATAATATCAATACAACGCGATAAAATCCGTAAAAAGTAGTTTTATTTCAATGTCTAATATTCGCGTAAGTGTCAGAAACCAGAATGTTATGTATGTTTATTTAATCTTTCGTGTATATTAAAGACAGCATTGTTTCTAAATACCGGAGTTAATGTAGTGAGCATATCAGATTATGTATATAACATTACACAAGTAAATCTCACATGTTGCTACAAAATGTTCCCTGTTTAAGTAATGTAAATACCTCGAGAAATAGATGATGGCACGAACCAGGGTAATTTAACTTTAGGCAAAAAGTACGTATTTATGTAATTAAGTTGTGTAGGATATTCAAATGTTCGTATGAAATGCATAGAAACGTCTAAAAATAGTATCATTATTTTAAAGAACATAAATATAGAACTAGGTTTATATCCTCGATCTGTTTGACCTTCACCCTTCCAATATGTGATGTAAAGCCTAGTCTACACAGCTGTGTGATTGATGGATCGATCCACTCTCAACTCGAGTACTAACAGCGAAAGCCCTTTACACGGCGGATGAGTGAGCGATGGATTCGACAACGTAGGCCATGCTTTATGCATGACGTATTACTGCCTACTAACGTATCTGAGTTGAAGGGGATTTATAGTCTTTGAATATTTAAGACGGCTTTATTTGGATTTGAGATTTTGGTTTAATAATCGAATCTTTAGTAGAGTGCTAAGTTAGTTCATTCGATGATTCTATCATATTGTAGGCTTGTGTAGTACATGTACTAAGTACTATTAGGAATTAATTCCCGACACTGACTAGTACGAACTATTCCTTTTCCTTTTTAGTACATCATTCATTTAGTACTTCCTCATTCGCGAAGTATTCTTAGTCTCTGGTTCTATACGATCTACGTGAGGAACTACGAACTGGCCTAGAACTGTCGCTCGCTAGCACAAATAACACTTCCGCGACTGAACGCGAATGATTATGGATCTCATTCATGGATTAATAAAGCTATTTTGAACTTTATGTTCATCATCCTACAATCACTATTCCTTCAGTGTGGTACAGTACTAAATGTACTAATAGTACTAGAAGACCGAACTAGTACATTTTGAATGATTGTACTAGGACGGAGCGCTCCTTTCAATGTCCAAGCAAGAACAAGCCTATCATATTGTGTATATGTTAAGAAAATATCTTTGTAAAAGATTGTCCTTTAACCTTACTGGAGTTTAGGGTGTGATACTGATACGCTATAGAATCTCCAATTTTTTTATTCTCTAAATGGGTTTATTATTGGTTAGTTTAGTATTCATCACCGCCCATAGACACCTGCAACACGAGAGGAGTTGCTAATATGTTGCCGAACTTTAAGAGCCCCTATATTTTTCTGTTCGTATGAGTACCTAGTATTGCAATTTTAATAATAACCATTTCAATTATTGCCTTTTTTCAACTGACTTCACTCCAATTAGGCTTGCTCGATGTTACTTCATGTCTACGATCCTTTCTCCTCATAAATAAATCCTTTCATATCTAGTAAGCTAATACTGTTCCACAATGAAGATGCCACGACATAACTTGTCCACTAACAAAGTCGAAGGTAAAGTGTCTCACAATGGACGTCACAACTACACCGTCCATTGTTACTGACAAAAGAAAATGGACACATCCTCGCCACAGCTCGTAAACAATATACTGTTATATTTTGAACCTTATAAACATACACACAACAGTCAACTGCCCAGTACTGTCTCGTATCTACACTACACCTTGCAATTTAAACCTTAAAGCTGAGAACATAAGCCTCATTGAGGCGTGCTGTACTGTTTTTCTCATAAACATCGTTTTGTAACGGTGCTAATAATTCACACGTGATTTTTATTTTTAAGATTTAGGCGTGAAGCGGTGGACCTTTTGGTTAATGTATGGTGCAGAGTTAAACAATAGTATACTCTCTAATACATTATAACATATCTCATGGAGACCCTACATAAAAGACTGAATATTTAAGTCTAAGCTCTAGTTAATTACATTACATTCTTTGAGTGCCACTCGAATAGGCGAAGTTTGTCAGTCAACTCAAATTTCTTTTAAATACTTGAAAGATTATTGTAATCGCTTAATTATAATATCGCATAATTAGCTTGATTCTATTATTTCAAAATAGCTACGTACAAACCAAACAGAAAACCGATTTTCTTAATTATTTGGTATTAGATAAACGAATCACTCCTTTTTCGGTTGCTAAAGGGTTTAAATTAAAAAAAGGGGAACCGTTCCGCTGTCATTGCGGACCGTAGGGCCATTCACAAATAAACAGTTTTTAAAATGTTAGCCACGGTCCCATTCACATTGGATTAAAACATAATGCAAGTCTGAAAAGCGTGGCTAAAAGGATTTAGCGGGTTGTGCGGCGGCGGTCTGCATGAAATTATATTTTGTTGCAAATATTGTAACTTTACTAACCACTAAACGATACAAACAACTTTGCCAATTATGAATTTAGGAACTTATTTTCATTGAATAAATGTTGATGATGAAATAATTTTAGTACAAAACAATAAATTAAGAGTACTTCTGTTTGATTTAAGAATTGAAGTATTGCCATATAAAGTATAATGATGATGATGATGATGATGATGAAATAAAGGCTAAAGGGTAAATGAAAGGGTCTTAAAAATATAATTAAAGAAATTATATACTGGTTTCTGACACTTACGCGAATATCAGCCATTGAAATAAAACTACTTTTTACGGATTTTATCGCATTGTATTGATATTATTTGATTCTCGCCGTTTTGGATCCTTTACAGCATCCATGGTCACGGGTAGACTAAGTTATTAATAATAATATAAATAATAATAATAAAACGTTTATTTTCAGACAAAGTCCATAGTGTGTTAGTTACAATAACTTAATATCTAGTGTTAGTAAACAAAAATTTCAAATTACAATTGAATATCGGGGTGTCCCACCTATCTGCAAATACACTTAGGATAGTTTTAGTGCTGGCGCGGACACGAGCCATCAGGGAGGCACACCTTTTTCTCATGATGGTGGCGAAACCATCAATGCCCGTCTCTACGAACATCTCCAATGCACTACAGCGCCTCGGCAGCCCCAACAGTGCATTATTATATTGGACACGTAGGTCACTGTAAGTCCGCTGCGTGAAATTGACCCACAGGCTGCACGTGTAATATGACTGACAGTAAGCTTTAAAAAGCGTTACTTTAACTGGTTTAGTACACCGTGCAAACCTACGGGCCAACATGTTACAACAAACAGCCAGCGACCTACGTTCCCTCTCTATGTCGCAGTCATCTTTAAGGTCTTCGGTGAGCCAGTGGCCCAAATATTTAAATTTATTAACCCTACGAAGTGGTGAACCACATAGCGAGACAGTTGGTATATCAGTATACGTCATATTGCGTGCCTTAAATACCATCATTACCACCATTATTAGACGTCTTAATGTTACAATTACTAACAGCTACCTTACATTACGAGCTCATCGTATCCTTCAGTCTTGCAGTTTTGGGCTTGGATTTTGATTTTATCGAATCTATAATGGGTTTCCAAGCAGGTGGTAAGACCCAGCCATCTTCTCTATTGAAATTTGGATGTTTTTCAATAGCCTCGCGGATCATCCTAGGAAGGCATCGGTTTTCTTTTGCGAGGACTTGTGGTTTATCAAATCTGATGTAGTGCTGGGCTTTGTCTATTGAGTATGTTCACAAACTGGTGACTTCTTGAAACGGCGGTGTTTGACATCAGCGATGTGTTCTTTTACGCGGGTCCCTATGCTTCTTTTAGTTTGGCCTATATAAGAGAGACCGAAATCACAATCTAGCTTGTATACTCCTGCATCTTGCAGAGGTATGTGGCACTTGACAGGTGGTAGGATCTGACTAATCTTCTTCAGCGGCTTGAAGTATGTTTTGTTTGAAGCTCGCTTCAAGATATAGTTAATCTTGTCTGTGACATCTCTAACATATGGTAATATAGCAGGTAGGCGTTCGACTGTGTTATGTTTCACGCGGTTTCTATGACGAGGGCGCGGTATTCGGAGCTTGTTGTCATGCAGTACTTGCTTAACATGTTGAAGCTCTGCAGCCAGATGTTGCTTATCACAGATCCCACGCGCTCTCTGAAAATATCGGTATAAATAAAATCGGTAAAAAGTAGTTTTATTTCAATGTATAATATTCGCGTAAGTGTAAGAATCCAGTATGATCATTAAAAGTTACAGTGAGCTTTGTTTATAGCTCGTTTTTCGTTCTTGCCAGTTCAGTTCTTTTTTTAAAGAACCAGTATACAAAACTATTCACTAAACAAAGTCACTGAATTGAAACACTAGTTAAAACTACTTATATAATACAGTCGTGTGAGCCAAATTTGATTAAATTGCATCATGTATGTGGCAGCGTGCCAGTCTGCTACAATAAGTGGCAAGTGTGACATGATTGGCATAAAGTAAAGCGGCGTAATGGCTGATTAAATCGCAGCGTGGCTCCTGATTGGCAACAAATCATTTGTTGACTACAGAGCACGGTTTTGATTATATTACTTGGTTGACTAATATATACTATATCAAACTGTTTATATTTCTAGGTTGTTTAAACTAAACGTCAGTGTCATAGCCGTTGGTTGGAACATGTTAAGCTGAAGCCACGATACTAAACTTTGAAGTATTAATAGTAAGATGTACCTAATGTTAATTTTTTATTATAAGAAAGCGCCGAAGCTGACAGTAGGATGGTGAATTTAAAGTTTCCAAAGACGATATCATAGACAGAGCGAAGAAGAGGATAAAAATATGAAACGCTGATCCCAGCAACATGTGGGACGCATAGCCAGGAAGAAAGAGAGTAAGATAGCGCCAGCGTTTCCTATCTGACGACTTCTGAAAAGAGTAAGTCCTGTCTCCAGTTTGTGATTTATAAAGTTTAGTTTTCTTAAAGTCCCTTGAAAAAAGTCCTTATTAAACTAAATGAAAAACTTTTATATGTAATTATAGTGCTCCCATTTTAACATAGCATTGTGTCCACAAACAAGCATTCAACAAACAATACTCTTATAGCAGCTTGTCTGTTTAACGAGAGTTTAAGCGTTCTCGTCTCGAAGGACCAAACTAACGGCTGTTTATTTAGTTCCTCCACTTATAAACTACTGACGAACACGTAAGGAGGGATCGGAGTCGGTTCAGTGCGAAGCGATATGTTTATTTAGTATTGCTGTTCCATAGGGATGGGCAAATACATTCGTATGGAAGGACCGATACTTGATTAATAACTATCAATAACACGTTTGATAGCTTTAACTTAATTTGTAAATACACTCCGTGCAGAATGTTTAACTGTTACCCTTGAAACTGACACAGCTAGCTAAAAAACATATTTCAAAATACATTGGAGATTTTACTTGTAGTCTAAGCACATTTCGGTATCTTTGAACAAACAAATAACATTAAGCTCGTCTTTGAGGTTTATCAAATGATCTTTCATCCTCGAGATACTATTATTTCTTTAACGTTCTCTGTAAGCTATCTTCCAAGAAAACTGTATTTTATTTCTACCAAAACTAAGGACAAAGAAACGTTTTCTTTCAAGATGGCAACGGCAAGAAACCTTCCCCTTCTTTCAAAACTTGGAGCAGAGGGTCCGGCGCCGACAGTTGTTGTGAACACATTAATCAAACTATCGTCACTCCCTCCAACAGTCGCTTAGGGTAAAACTTACCCCCGGTATCTTGCTAGGTAGTTACCAAAAAATATTCATATCTCTGTTCGTATTCACCTGCCTTATCCTCTTCCTCTATGGCATTATGGATGTCATAATTATACTATTTCTTTTAGTTCAGCAAATGGATAACAATTTTCGTTGACAGAAGCAATAGCACCAGATTATCTGCAGAACTTGGTGTTCGCTAGGTTACTATATTGTATCAGCATAGGCGGTTAAAGGTTCGATCTCAATACATAAATCTAACACGCTTGTATTCCCCGAAGGGTTAGACAGAAGTGTATTTGTACACACACAGTTCACCGGTATGTTAAGGTCTCATGCCTAATAGGGGACAAGCCTATTGCCATTAACCGGTCACAATCAAAAGTCCAAGTTGCTACTGAGAATTACATAACAAAACTCAATAACAGTTTGCTCGACCTGAGAATCGAACCTAGGACCTCTAGCGTAGCAGTTGCGCTTGGTACCACTACACTAATTGGGAAGTTAAAATTTACTTTTATTTATTTCAATAATTATTAGTAGGAAATCAAACTTACGATCTTTAGCCCGCCAGTCTGTTCTTCAATCGTTCATCTAAAATTATCACTTAAACTTTTCCTAACTAATCTATGGTAAAAGTAAAACTATTATTTGTATTAAAACCTTAAATACATTAAAGCTTATTAAAACATCCGTAATATTCCGCTTCGTTTAACAAAATACTCAATGAAGAGGAATTACAACATGCATGGTCGGAGTCACAAATAATACTTTTATATAAAAAAGGCAGTCCAAATGATGTGGGAAATTATCGACCCATAAGTCTAATGCCTTGTTTATACAAACTCTTTGCTTCCTGCCTATTAGACCGAATCAACAACGATATTGAAAACCATCAACCAAAGGAACAGGCTGGCTTTAGAAAACTGTTTAGTACAATCGATCATATACAAGTACTTGAACAAATAATGGAAAAGTACTATGAATTTCAAAGACCATTATATTTAGCATTCATAGATTATAAGAAGGTATTTAATTCCAGTTCCCACTCAAGCATCTGGAAAGCGTTACACGACCAAAACGTAAACAGTAAATACATCAGAATAATACAAAATATCTATAAAAATAGTTCAAGTAAAATCAAATTGGAAAGCTCGGGCGAAAAAATAAAAATTAACGGGGGAGTTAGACAAGGCGATCCTCTATCACCAAAGCTTTTTATATCAGTACTTCAAAGCATAATGAAAGACCTACCCTGGTCGAATAAAGGACTGAAAATAGGTACAAAACGTCTTCACCACCTACGATTTGCGGATGACATCGTGTTGTTTTCTGAAAATTCTACAGAACTTCAAACAATGATGTCAGAGCTTAACGAAGTCAGCAAAAGGATTGGCTTAGAAATGAATGTCACAAAAACCAAAATAATGACGAACCACTACAAAAACCCAATCTGGATATACGACTGTACCGTAGACTATGTTCCCGAATACGTCTACTTAGGCAAACAAGTATCTTTCCGCAAAAAGAAAAACTCCGAAGAGATAGACAAGCGTATTGCTATCACTTGGAAGAAGTACTGGGCCTACAAAGAGGTAATGAAATCAGATATGAACTTAAAATGGAAAAAGAAAGTGATGGATTCATGCCTCCTCCTCATATTTGACTCTACAACCACTAGGAAACTAACATCATGCCAGAGATCATTGGAACGCAGTTTACTCAAAATCAAACTAAAAGACAGAGTACGGCACAATATAATAAGGAAACGCACACAAATTATAGACGCTCTATCTTTCGCCCAAAGTTTGAAATGGAGATGGGCAGGACACGTGGCCCGCTATACTGAAGAAAGATGGACGAAAACCGCGACATTGTGGAGAGGCCCTCGGGGGTATAGACGCAGAGGTAGACCAAAAGCGAGATGGAAGGACGAGTTACAGGCTATTGCAGGCAGGAACTAGACAGATGTCGCAAAAGATCGCGATAAATGGAATTCTCTGGAGGAGGCCTTTACCCGAAGAGGGGTCCATGTAGTCTAATATAATGCTGAATAGTGTTAATTAATTACAAATCCACTAATTTATTTATTATGTATTGTTATTTTGTAACTGAATTGGGCTACAAATGGAATTAAAAGGCTTTTTATTTTTATTATACATATTTTATATAGTATTCCGCTGCGGGGCGTGCGTCTGATTTATTCCTCCTCGCGAACTTCAGGAATGTGTTTATTGCTCTCAGCCTTTCTGAACGAAACGTTACTTATGTTGCTGTGGAAACTATTTTATGTTGAAAATCTTGTAGTAGTGACCTAATATCAAATAAAAACAACGGAAACTGAAAAAAAAAATCCATCTATTTTTATTTGTTACTAAAATCGCTGGGCGTACGTATATTGTTTTATTCGATTCTTTAATTATGCTTTTCTGTTCAAAATTGTGTTCAAATAAATATACATACATACACACCCAATGATTTTTTTTTATTTTCATCTAATATTTCTGTTAATTGATTTGGCGGCATGGTGCTACTGCATAATTATAGCTTATGATACCTATCCTACTCTAATAAGTAATCTAATTCAACCTATATAGCAGGGAATCTCTTTAGTAGAGTAGTTAAACTCAAGTCATTATTTAAACCAGATTTCCTCATAACCTATCTTTTTACGGAATCCACACAAAAGAAGCACAAGGATCGAGCCAGCGCAGCATTAAACCTATAATAAATGCGATATCTTGATCCGAGACTTTCATTGCAAGCGGCGTCTCTGCCAGGGATGTGACTCAAGAAAATGTTTCTTTCCTTCAGTAAACTTTCATAATACATTATTTTAAAATGTTTCTATTTTCCGCATGGAGTAAAATATTCTTTAAATATTATGCAGTATAAGTTACTGGAACGCTGGAACTTTTGAGGCAGAGACGAGAGACGCCATCTAGCCAACGTTCTTCGTCAGACGCTAGATCTCTAAACGGGCTGATACGTAAGATGATTAGACGAGACCTTAGGCACTCCAACACACGCAGCATTATGCTAGCGATTGAGCAGAATAAGGGGTCGAAAGTCTTCACGCGTCAGTTCGCAAAGAGTCATCTGACAAGACTCAAGACAGCAGATGGCAGAGTAGTCACCTCAAAACCAGAGATCGCGGCAGAGGCTGAAGGGTTTTATGGACAGCTGTACCAGTCCAAAGCGGCGAAGCCTGCGTCCCATGGAACCGATGATCCAAGAGCCCAATTGACGCGCCATTTCACCGAGGATATCCCGGACGTTGACCAAAGCGAGATTAGGGTGGCTCTAGAACAGCTTAAAATCAATAAAGCCCCAGGCGATGATGGCATCACGACTGAGCTCCTAAGAGCCTGCGGAGCTCCAGTCCTTAAAGAGTTAGCGAAGCTCTTTGATGCCGTCATCCATAACGGGGTAATACCGGAGGCCTGGTATGGGAGCGTGGTGGTATTGTTCTTCAAAAAAGGAGACAAGTGTCTTCTCAAGAACTACCGGCCGATATCGCTCCTAAGCCATATATACAAGCTGTTCTCTAGAGTCATCACGAATCGTCTCGCTGGGAGACTTGACGAGTTTCAACCGCCAGAGCAGGCAGGGTTTCGGAAAGGCTTTAGTACCGTGGACCACATCCATACTGTTCGGCAGATTATACAGAAGTCCCATGAGTATAACCGGCCGCTGTGTATGGCGTTTGTGGATTACGAAAAAGCCTTCGACTCCATCGAAACATGGGCCGTTCTAGATTCTCTGCAACGATGCCGAATAGATTGGCGATACATCGAGGTGCTGCGATGTTTGTATAGCGCTGCTACGATGACCGTTCAGTTCCAAGACCACAAGACAAGACCTATCCAACTGCGTCGAGGAGTGAGACAGGGGGACGTCATTTCCCCGAAACTGTTCACTAACGCGCTGGAGGATGTCTTCAAAACCCTGGACTGGACTGGACGGGGCATAAACGTAAACGGCGAGTACATTGCGCACCTTCGATTTGCGGACGACATCGTCATTATGGCAGAGTCTCTGGAAGATCTGAGCGAGATGCTGCACTCCCTGGATGAATCCTCTCGACGAGTGGGCCTTGGCATGAATTTGGACAAGACAAAGGTCATGTTCAACCGACATGTCGTGCCAAAGCCGGTATACGTCGCTGGTACTTTACTCGAAGCTGTCCAGGAATATGTCTACCTTGGACAGACAATCCGGTTTGGACGAAACAACTTCGAGAAGGAAGCCGATAGGAGGGTGCAACTAGGGTGGGCTGCGTTTGGTAAGCTTCGTCAAGTCTTCTCGTCGCCTATACCGCAGAGTCTGAAGACGAAAGTCTTCGACCAGTGCGTCCTGCCCGTTATGACTTACGCTGCCGAAACGTGGACACTCACAGCAGGACTGGTCCATAAGTTTAAAGTCGCTCAGCGTGCGATGGAGCGAGCTATGCTTGGGGTTTCTCTGAAGGATCGAATCCGAAATGAGGATATCCGGAAGAGAACCAAAGTTACCGACATAGCTCGCAGAATCTGTAAACTGAAGTGGCAGTGGGCCGGTCATGTCTGTCGAAGGACCGATAGCCGATGGAGCAGACGAGTCCTAGAGTGGAGACCACGAACTGACAAGCGAAGTGTGGGACGCCCTCCAGCTCGCTGGTCCGATGACCTGAAAAGGATAGCCGGTAGCAGCTGGATGCGGAAGGCAGAGGACCGGGAGAAATGGCGCGCCATGAAGGAGGCTTATGTCCAGCAGTGGACATCAGTAGGCTGAAGTGATGATGATGATGATAAGTTACTGTATTGAACTTTAAGCATAATTAATTGTCAAAAATGTAAATGTGAGTACTATGTAGGCTTATAAACGATTAGATTTATATTAACGTGTTCTGACAGTTTTGAGTATCCTAAATGACCTACGCAAATGTCTTACTGATCTGGAATCGTCGTGCGACGGGTCGTTCAGCTCCCTAAATAATGGTTGAGCTACACGATGACTGATGTATGCGTACCGTCAGTTAGGACAGGTCAACTCAAGGCTGTTATGGCTCTTTCTTCAAAAGGCCTGTTCAGATATTGACCTACAACGTAACACTCACATCAGATCTGATAAAACTACGACTACTGTCTGGACTTTAAAAGAGACCATGATTCTCTGAGTTTGTTTCGGCATTTATTCTCAGAGGTCGTCAGTTAGGAAATGCCGGCGCCATCTAGTTATAAAAATTTAAAAATTGACTTGTAAAAGTATTCATAAAGGATCTATTTACAGAAATAAAATATCATTTATCAAGTGTACAATTTTTCAAATGAGCACTTTTTAGGTAACTATAATAATTAAGTTAAAATATTTTTTGGAACGCTTTATGTTACTTTTCATTTCACTATATTTTGATATACTATTACACAAAATTATGTATAATTATACGTATAGTCATACAATTTATACATTTGGCAGTATAATTCTATCTATGAACTGGTTTATACTAACCCATTCAGAAGTCAGGTTCGCAGTTTCCCAGAGCTGCAGCCCTAGTGTCTACAGAGCCGCTTACATGCATTGCTAGTGCCAACTCCGGCGCTTTACAAATAAAATGGGAACGCTTTACACACACTCAGTATTATCATAATCTTGTTTCTGTACCAAGGCGTCTTTAGAGTTTATGCCACAAGCTAAGAATTATTGACATTACAACCACAATAATTTAAATATGAAATATAATATCTCATTGGCTTCGAGTTCAAGTTACAAAGAATCCTTTTAATATTACGAGCTATGTTTTAAGGGTGGTTTCTGCAAATCTGCACTGATATAAACTAAACCCCTTATTCATAAAAAATTAAAACATCTTAGATTTCGTATAGCTACAATAATTATGTTGTGTCATATTTTATGATAGGGAAAAATGACAAAACATATTATAGCTATAAGAAGTGTACAAGACGTTTTGTATTTTTATAAATAAAGTTATGTTAAGTTTTATGAGTAAACTTTGTCATACACCATGTTATTTTTCCAGGAGACAAGAGCGCGCTTAGGTGGAGAATTACTTTCCACCGATATCTGAGTGTGATATATTTAAAAGGTTCTTCTATGTATAAAAACTCATTACCCTTCCTTTTTCTTAGTCGGGTAAAAAGAGATTCAAATTTTAACCTAATAACATTTTTGTTTCTACAAATTTCCGGACAACATTGTCATAATATTAACAAGTATTACAACCATTTTGTCCTACAATAACATCTTTCTTTACAAAGTCCTTCGGTACGGCGCTCGACGGTGCCCGAGAGGACCATTTTATTTTTAAATCTCACCAGTCACTGCGATATCAACATAATGACGAAACAAAACAATCTAAATGGAGTCATCTTGAAGGGTAGCTCGTAAAATCGCGGCCTACCCGTGGGAGCGGTACGTCGGATAAAAATTAACTGTTCTTGCTCCCTTTGGTCCTTCGATTCCACTATGGTACTTTTTCATTGTCATGATAAGTGTTCTAGTGACAAACATTGTTTGATATATTTTCTAAAAGTCGGTGGATCCGTTCTTATAAGACATAAAGTTTTTATAATATAATGTTTTATGGACGCCAGTGCCAGTCATATACTTAAATACATATTATTTAATACAGATTAGGTATAGTCAATATAGTCAATAACTAATGTAATAGAGACATAAAATAATTATATAGTGGAATATCCCCGACATTCTTCTAACTTAACAGATGACAGACATGGCGTCAATAAAGGTAAGTACATATCTTAAAGCAAAAACAATAGCTGATATAAAAATATCAGCTATTGTTTTTGCTTTTTTCTTTCTATCTGTTTTCGTAATTTTTCGCTATTGTAGATACTTTCGTAAATGCTATCTGCTATCTTTAGGTCACTGGCTGTTTGTGTGACCTTGTTATCAGAAATATAATACTTTGATATAAATCAAAAGATATAAATCATACATTTTGTAACTTTTTTATTTACCGTGGCCCTATGTGTAGACAATTCTTGTTAGCAATACTGTTGTTTAGTTCGGGTCGGAAATGATCATTGTCCGATGAGAAAAAACAACTTAATAATTTTGCTGTCAGAAAATTACCCGTTAAAGATAAACATACATTTCGTGGCCATCTTAATTATAGTGATATTTCCTCGGCATACATTTTATATGAGAAGCCACAACCAGCAGAGAATGTCTGTTCGCTATCTATACGAACTCTAGAGCAGTATTATAGGATCCAATTCCTATTAAGACAATTTATTACCCTTTCTATATAAACCTTCTTGTCATGAGCAGTAACTGGAAGCAGCAGTAAATCGAACAAGACTAAACTATAGGCCATTGCAGTTGTTTATTCGCTCGAGGTCGCTAACAGTGAGTAACATAGATAAATAATTAGCAAAAGGAGTTACAATTTGTGCAAGTAACGCTAATGACACTTAAATTATACTGCACACAGTGCCAGCTGAGCATTTATATTTATGGGTAATTAAGTAAAAAATCCGATTTAGGAAGTCACTGTAAAAGTAAATATATCCATGAATTGAAGACAAATGTCACTAGTAGTCAAGTGGTGTCACCACTTCCAAGTGTTGGTTTACTAAATAATTTAACAACTATACCGATGTCACTGGCAAGAAATTCAAAAATGTTGTCAAATCTGTTCTTGATAAGAAAGCCTACTATAAAATCAAGGACTACGTTGATGATAAGAATGCGTGGTGTTTAAATACGTATGCGCTTGTGGACTCCCTGGCAACCGGTTATTTATAACAACATAACATACCACCACGCACGTATTCCCCGAAGGGGTAGGCAGAGGCGTACTAATGTACACCCACAGTTCGCCGGTATGTTTAGGTCCCATGTAATAGGGGGCGAGCCTATTGCCATTAACCGGGCACTAATCCAGACTCCGAGCTGCTACTGAGAATTTCATAGAAAAACCCAATAACACTTTGCTCGACCTGGGGATCGAACCCAGGACCTCTAGCTTAGCAGTCGCGCTTGGAACCACTAGACTAATAGGCAGTCTGGATTTGTGCCCGGTTAGTGGCAATAGGCTCGTCCTCTTCATGTTGTTAATATTGTTTACCTCATTTATTTCTAACAGTACTTGCTGTGATCGCTTACCATCAGGCGATCCGTCTGCTCGTTTGCCCCCTATTTAAAAAAAATATATGAGTACATTGTGGCATGTCTTAGTGGACACCTAGCTTTATACTTTGATGATGTGTGTCTTCCACATAATTTATTTTCATTTTTTCTATAATGATGAATTCTCTAATTCTGGGAACCTTCATAATATCGACTTCGGCCGAACTTGAACTTTTTGAAACCGTGCAACTAGACTCAATAATGTTTCATAAACGCTTGTAAAAACTTATTTGAAATAAAGTCATTTGAACTTGAACTTGAACTATATTTTGTCCTCGCCACAATTGAGTGATAACAAGTACTCCATTTGTTCGCTCATCCGTTTTCAAGAATCAGAATTACGACGGTTTGATGACTTGCCTTTGTACTGCTCCGGCAGCTTCTCTAGCACTTGCTGTTACGTGGATGTTTTACTGGTTAATTGTCTTTATTTCAGTTTCAATGTTATAATTATTGCATAATGTATTGTTTTGTGTGATGTTTGTTTGTTGCAATTAAGAGTTTCCTGAGCTATGTTTTGTATATTAAGTTGTAATCTTTTCCTTTAATAATATAATGAATGTTGGACTGTCATACAAACAGAGAGTCCAACATTCAGTGACGTAGTCACTAAAACATTATGCGTTACCCTACGAATGTAACTGACAAAATTATATGTATTTTTTTTATGTGATAGGAGGGCAAACGAGCAGACGGATCACCTGATGGTAAGCGATTACCGCCGCCCATGGACACCCGCAACACCAGAGGCGTCACAAGTGCGTTGCCGACCTTTTAAAAGAGGATTGGGCCTCCGGTAACCTCACTCACTCGGCGAAACACAACGTAAGTGTTGTTTAACGCCGGTTTTCTGTGAGGCCGTGGTATCACTCCGGTCGAGCCGGCCCATTCGTGCCGAAGCCTAGCTCTCCCACGTGATAAAATGTAGTATATTACATACGTGGGTAACAATTTACTAAATATAAACCAGCACAACAATTATGCGATTTCGTAGAACAATACTGTTATTCTTCTGTTATGTGACTGTGTAGGCAATGTGTACGTTATTAGGACTTTTAGGAAACATTATGACAACATTTCAATGCCTCACATTGCCTAAGCTTTGAAACGTGAAATTAGCTTTTGCCCGGCAGGTCTCGCGCGCCGCGCGCCGCCTCGCCCTCGAGCTAACGAGGATTTTTCTCAGAGGCGCGCTGTTTTTCACGTTAATCTTTTGAATGGGAAGGAGAGAATAGAGACGTTAAAGAGCAACGCTTTGTGCGAGCCAGCTATAAAGAATAATGCCTTTTACTAGGTAGTGTGCCGTTAGTTAGTTAATTATCGTTGAGGACGAGCACGGAGTTTTATGAAAACTGACAGTGACATATCAAATCTATCTTTTTATGATTTTTTTGCATTTTCCATGCTAAGATTATAAAGTTATTTTAGTGAAGGAAAAATTCAATCAAATTCAATTCGAACCTGCGTCTTTTGGTTTAAAGACTTTTTGACCAGATTTTTTAATAAAATTTATAAACCTTGCTTTTCAATAGATGTCGCCAACCTTATGACGTAAATTCAGAATGTGAAGACAAATTTCGATCAAGCGGGTGGGACTCGCGGTGGTTTAGCGGTCAGAGCGTCTGGTGTATCTAACCAGAAGACGCAGGTTCGAATCCTGCCCACGATTGAATTCTTCCTTCACTAAAATAAGTACATATCATACCCTTCAATTCATTGGGAAAATTATTTTGATTGGTCCTTCTTAAATCATTATTAAAATAGATCGCTGTAACATTTTCAAAATTATGTAATATTAGTAAACAAAATAAGACCTATTATTTACGAGTTATGGCTGTTGAAGGTACCTTTATTATTTTCTGTGATTCTCTTTAGATTCACAACAAAGAACTAAGAATAAAAATATTATCTTTCCTAGCAAAACATTAATTGATGTCAAATAAAGGTTGGATATAATTATTTACTACAAAATCTAGACATTTTTGTATTCGTCTCGAAAGACCAAATCTTATAACTCTCATAGTCCGAGGAACAAAGATGTAAGTTTAATTTAGTTCGGCCTAAAAACGAAACTGAACTGGCCCCAAATCCGGGATTAGGACTGGAAGAGACCTCGTGTGGCCGGGATCCCCGGGATCGGGCGGGATTTGCAAAATTAATCCCGGACTGTTTACTTCCTTAGTCTGTACAATCTTGGACTCCACATTGCCTTTTTCTTGAAAACTTCCTTCATAGGCATCTGTTATTCGCAATACGTATAACATTTGTGACAAATAAGTATCTACTTAGCCTGATAAAATGATATTTTATGTTGAAATAACAGCCAATGACTTCACGGAAGAGCACGTAACTATGCTTATTATATTTTGTTAATAAGAACAACGCAGATCACCGCCGTTAGACCAGACTTTCGCAACCCGAGACTACTAGAATGACGTTCATTCAGACATTCGACGGCCTTCTTATTTTCATTGTTCTTCAAAATTAATGTCATTGGTTTAATCTATTTGAAGAACAACCCGGTGACCTATTATTGGGCGCAGCAAAGCACGGAATATAAATGCATAAGAAAAATAATAATTAGAAAGACGTTGTATTGTACGTTTTAATAAATTAGTATTTTTACAGCAAGCAAAGAATTTTACATAAGAATATTTGCAATTCAGCGAATGTGATTGACCTCTCTTTCATTGAAATATCTGGATGTTCACGAGATACGTTAAACTTTCCAACGGTTTCGACACGAGTTCAATTGTAGATTTAATTTGAGACGGCGCTGTCACATTTTTATTAGTATTTAATTCACCATTACTGTAATGAGAAGCTGCTGGCTGGTGCAAATCGTGCGAATTTAAGGAACGACCGAGTATTTTACGTCGTAAAGTACGATATACAGGGTGGCTTGTTACTTGTAACAAATGTTACTTAAATGCATGACATTGGATGTAAGAAGCATTTTCTTTATTGAATAATTTTTTGAAAAATCATCTCACTTAATTTTATCTACAATGGCTAAATCATGTATTAATTATGTAATTTAAACAATATAACATCCGTTAATTTCTGCAATCATGTATTAATTATATAAAAACATCTGCTGCACTATTATACTTTCTTCCTTGAAAGGAATGAAACTGCGAGACACCCTATATAATTCAAAACAAGTAGGAGAGTATAATCGTAATTCACGTACAGACGCTCTCCCAATCAAATTAGCATAAAAGTGTCTCCGCCGTTGGGTGGCGCAATTAGTGGTCCCGCGCAGCGCTCGACCCTCACCTAATGATTTTTAAAACGCCTCCGAATTCCCGAAAAGGTCTGAGGACTATTAACTTCAAAGTATTTTGGCCTTCCTGGAACACTTTAAACGAGCTTGACGTTCCAACAAGTCTTTTATAGACTATTCTAGATTTTGAACGACAAACAGCAGTACGTGGTGGATCATTTTGTTATTTTCTTAATATCCAAACAGACAAATAAACTAAATAAATTAACAAAAATAAATTAACTAATAAACAGAGCAAGCTACTCATCCTACCATTGCCGAATATCTAGGTAGACATCTTAATACTTGGTTATTGGGTTTTTCTAATAAATTCTAAGTAGAAGCTCGAAGTTCGGCGTTGTGTCCGGTTAGTGGCAATAGGCTCATCCGTTATTACATGAGACCTATGTATACATACCGGTGAACTGATTAGTAAAGCTCTCCCTAATATTATAAAAGAGAATAATACCTACATGCATAGAAGAATACATATATAAGTACTGTCGTGATGATGTTTATGTTATAATATTTTGCTCTTCAGTCGCACCTAAGACTACATACATTTATAATACCAAAAAGGCTGTTATCTAATCCATTTTAAATTATCAATCAAATCGAATCAAAAGCGAAATAGGTCCTCACTATTTGTGAGGAGTTTAGCTTCAAATCCTATTGAAAAGATATAGGATCAAATGAACCGGTTCGCTGCAGCCGGCGGCGGCGGCGGCGGCCCGGTGCTGGCTCCCTATGGACGCGGACGCGGAGCACGTTTGAGCTCTGCGATACATTCGTGCCAAGTCCGGTTCGCTACAAGAAAGTAGTTGACCCGGTTAGCGAGCAAAAACTATACGGGTATCGATATCCAGATGTGGGATGACGTCCTAGCTGAGCAGCTAATGCAGCGCGATATAACGCTATTAAATGAGGAAGAAGTCAAAATCCATCACAATTTAAATATATTCTTTATTATGATAATCCTCATAAGCGACTTCCAGTCCAACCAGAAGCTACTGAATACTTATCAGTATTTAACACGAAAACACCAGACAGACCTCCGTAAATTAATGTCTAGGCAACCGTCGTCCTAAGTATAGACTGGTTATCAGGCTTTTCGTCTGATAGCCTGTACCGGCGATATAACATACTCTGAGTCACGGAGAGTTGTCGATGTCCTAAGAATAGTCACACACCCTTACACAGATTGCGGCAAGCGTAGCTTTACCTGACAAATCAATTAATCAGCGCACTTACCCAGCAGCTTACCCACGAGCCCTTTTCCCATTTTTATGGTGATAATTACTATAAATATAATGGTATGTTTTTTGCATATTATCGCATCGCATCACCCGCCACGTAGGACGGAGGCCGATGTGTGGAGAGCTCGGCGCGAATAAAAACCCGAAGTCGTGTATAGTACTTATGTAGGTGCAAACAAAAGACGAACGGTACTGCCTGTGAGCCTCTGTGAGAAGTGCATACGTGTAAGTGCATACGAGTACAGTCAGCACCGGACGATTGACTGTTCATAAGTTTAAATTCTAAAACACAAAAAAATAAAATTTATGTTAATCGGATACAATCAATATTAGAATGACAGTAATTGTTATGCACTATATTTGTAATTTCTAAAATATCTATTATATTATTGAAATATAAAATAATACATGACATGTATATTTTAATCTTTATAGTTATTCAGAGTACAATCTTATCTTGTCTTTAGGCAATGACTGATACTAGGATCCGCCTTTTACTGGTTAATTTCAAAAGTTCCAGTGTTTATTATGAATGGTGTTACATCATTTCCACCTCTACTTGTACTCTAACAAACTATTTGTTTACCGACCACCTGTGGCACTCACACGAGCAAAAACTAATGAACCCAAACCACCTACTCTGATCAGTGTGAACGATAGTACCGAGCATTGTACGATGTAACTTTTACCTCATTGGTGTAGGCTTTGTTCATTTCTTTGATATATACAGAAATGTGTTCTTAGGTTTTGGAAATTATATTCTAACGTTTCTCATAAACTGCTAAATATAAAAATACGGAGAAACGTACTGTGTGTAACGTACTTACATAAAACACATATACCTACACACCTCAACTTTTTTAAGTCGGTTAAAAACAATAACGCCACTTTTGAAGAGGAATTCTGTCCAAAATATTATTATATACTAGCTTTTGCCAGCGACTTCGTCCGCGTGGAATAGTTACTTTGTTCCCTAGTTCTTCGCCCGCGGTTCACCTGCGTTGCCCCGTTCCTAAGGGTTGTAGCGTGATGTTTTATACCTTGAAACCTTTCTCATGAATCACTCATTTTTCCAACATTTCCCTTCACTGCTCTGCTCCTATTGATCGTAGCGTAATGAAAAGTATACTATAACCTGCCCAGGAGTATGAAGAACAATTGTACCAAGTTTCGTTGAAATCCGTCGAGTGGTTTTTGTTTCTATAACAAACATACAGACAGACAGACAGACAAAAATTTTACTGATTGCATTTTTAGCGTCAGTATCGATCACTAATCACCCGCTGATACTTATTTTGGAAATATATTTAATGTACAGAATTTACCTCTCTACAGATTTATTATAAGTATAGATAAATTATTGTGTTCGAGAAATTTCCACTCAAGACGGATTATAAAAATGTTACCATAAGGGGGTTTCTCACCCTATACAATATAATTTACATGCAATCATAAATCTTGCTAACACTCAAGCCCTCTTAAATTGAGTGCATCCCCGAGTTATTAAAGGGTTAGACATTGCTCACGCAACCCTTCGCATTTGTTTGTTCCGTTCAAATTAAATTGTTGTACGAGTGAGATAAACAATAATTTTCGTAAAATATTATGATGTATGTACATAATATTTCGGCTGGTAATATTTAATAACGAGTTTGTTCCTAACATACTTTTATCTTATTAAGTCATACTTGACGTATTTTTATTTCGCTTATTATTAAGTATCTACAACTTTTCGATAACAATTATTAATGTACTCGTTACTTTATCACTACATAGTATCTATAAAACAAAGTCGCTGTCGCTGTCTGTCCGTCCCTATGTATGCTTAAATCTTTAAAACTACGCAACGGATTTTGAAGCGGTTTTTTTTTATAGATAGAGTGATTCAAGAGGAAGGTTTTAAGCTATTTAAAATTACGCTACGACTCTTAGGAATGGGGCAACACGGGTGAAACCGCGGGCGGGTCACTAGTCAAATATAAATAGCGTTTTATAGACATTATGTCAGTAGAATGCTTTACTTGACCTTATTGGTAGAAAGGTGTCCTTCAAAACGTTCGTAGTACTCGCAGCCGGCACGTGTGCTGTGTATGACAACACGTTTAGGTAAATGTGGACGAAGCAAAAGTGGTATGCAGGAATTCTATATGGCTGGCGTTCTGTATTTTCTCTCAGTCAAAGAGGTAAGAGATATGGTTTTTGATCCTTGTGGAAGGGTAATTAGTTTGATCTTTAGTCTGATGGTTTTCCAACTGTTAGCCTTTACAAATTCTTGTCAAAGTTCTCGTGTCTCAACGTTTGATATCTAAGATGCCTTCGATTTTGTACCGGTATAAGTATATAAATAACGGGATGACAATATTCGGAAAAACAAAACTGAATAACTTATTGTGATTTCTTTGCATTTTCCATGCTAAGATTATAAAGTTATTTTAGTAAAGGAAAAATTCAATCGCGGGCAGGATTCGAACCTGCGTCTCCTAGTTGGATACACCAGACGCTCTGACCTCTAAGCCACAACATCACCTTATGACGTAAATTCAGAATGTGAAGGCAAAAATTTCAATCAGACGGGTAGGGTTCGCGGTGGCTTAGAGGTCAGAGCGTCTGGTGTATCCAACCAGGAGACGCAGGTTCGAACCCTGCCCGGGATTGAATTTTTCCTTTACTAAAATAACATAACTGAATCGTTTTACGGGTTTAACATATGTAATAGTAGCTCCACACTATGATTTCTCCTTTAATGTAAATATTATAACCCCATAGTTCTGGAACCGCTAAGTTTAATAATCTTCTTAGGCATTTTCATTTAAAACTGGAAACAATCACAACACCCCGTTTCACTTCGTTAATCATACACAAGCGTCCACTCGAGTCGACGCCGCTATCACAACGGCGGGGGTCGTGAGTGTGTGAGCAGAGATTGTGGGCCCATTAACTAGCGCGTCCACGGGGACACGCGCGAGGCCGGCCCCTGTGGCCCTGTCGACACATACAGACAAGTGCCATACATTGTGTTTTTACCCGCTTTTACTCGGAATTAGACGAAAGAAGAAAACCTTGAAAATTACTGCTCATAGAGCAAACTGTCTCATGATTTTCAAAGAATCGAAGTTAGTCGGAAGTGTACTTGCTGTACACCGACAATACGCCGGTATATTTAGGTCCCATATAATAAGGGCCGAGCCAATTGCTATCCAGGCACAAATCCAAATTCCAACTACAACTGAGAATTTCATAGAAAAACACATACCTACTGTGCTCGAAATTGAGTGAAACCCAGAACCTCTAGCGTAGCAGTCATACTTCCAGCCACTAGACTAATGAGGCGGTCTTTACGTATAACAATTTCTTTTTATTACTTGGTCCCATTATTATTTATTATTAAGCCACGGTGGCCACGTTAATTAAGGCATTAGTGGTGTTCTTTAAGTCCTCAAAGGTGTTAGTGTACGGACACTTTGGGCTCTCCAGCAAGTGGTACATGTCGTGGTCAGGGGCACCGCACTCGCACTAGGAAACCGAACCTTGTTACGCAGGCGCCTGAGTGATTTTCATTGGGCCATTGGAGTAATTAAATGGGGATACTTGTAACCCGTCGAGTACAAGCCAACTGTCAATTTTGCCAAAACAACCCACCACACTGGTAAGTGGTGCCAGCTGCGATCTGGTTTGGCAGGCGTGGCGTCTGTTACAAACGATATGCTCATTGGTGTTACTATAAAATGTTGTTTAGTATGACAGGCTAGAGGCATGCAACGGTGAACTGAGCTCAATTCGAGGGCACAAACCTTTGAAATTCATAAACATTACAAATCGACCGTCGTTTATAGCTGCCATGCGTATGCTATCAGCGGCTGATAATATATTCTCTCTCGCTCTAATGACGAGTAACAATTATTTTGTATAGCACATCACCACGCTTGCTTATTACGTGCGATTCGAGACCACATAGGTCGTGGATGCGCCAGTTTTTCTCAAAAAAATTCTTCGTTATAAGTCAGCAATGTTTGAAAGACTTGAACCTATTGAAATATTTGCATAAGATAAAAAAAAAACAGATACATATTGAATCACTAATATTTAGAAAACGTATCCCTAAATCACAGCGTTTCTATTACAATTATTCCTATGTCCTACCGCTAACCAGAGACCTTTTCAATCTCACTCTTGTGACTATATTAACACTTTTATTGTACACTAGCTGTTGCCCGAGGTTTCACTCACGTGCCAAAAACATTAACTTACAATAAGGCCGATTCTAGGTAGTGTAAGAAGATGAAACATTGTAGATTTTAAGTTAGACCTCTAGCAATATATCGGTGAAAGCTGCTTTCAATCCCATGCAGTAGTTGACCATGCAGACAGACCGACAGAAAAAAAATCTAAAAATTATTAGTTATTTTGGCTTTTATTGCTCTGATAAAGACCCCTATATCAGTTTTTCTTTGTATCTATAATGTACAGACATCGGCCTGTTACAATTTTATTATGGGCATAGATAGGTATAGATTTTATATTGCGTTTAAATCTTCATGGAAACAATACAAAATGCTTCACAATAATATCTAAATAACATAACATACTTTTCTCGTTGTATTCCTCGTGATAACCGCAGTTATCCTCATCTGGGTGATCCCCTGTAATAGCGCACACTCGCTGCGGGAGCGAGCCGTGTCGCCCATGTCGCGTAATGCGGGATCAGCAGAGATGTGGCCGCCGCCGGGCCGCGTGACGCGACTCGCCTATGAGACAAGTCGGCATTTTGTTACCGGACGGATTTACGTTTAGATACTAGTGCTTGAACAATATTGTTCTTTGCAAGTAAAGCAAAAAGATTTCTTTCAAGTCAAAGAAAAAAAATGTATCTGACGTTATTTAGAAATATGAAAATTTAGGAAATAGTAAAAGGTAAGACCTCTATAATAGATAACTATAATTAGTTTGATTATGAATTGTGGTAGATACGCTTTCGATGTTACGTCTGCAATTCTATTGCAGGATTGCTTACAAGTTAGTTGTTTGCATATTGTGTTATGTATATTTTTAGCTGAGATTATCAATAATTAAAAATAATTTGTTTATGAAATTCCAAAATCGTTAAACAGATGTCACATAAAATTATTATCAAAACAAGTCACAGACGTTTCTCAGTATTTATAAAACATTGAATTGAATTAATTTCCCAACTTAATCCCCCCCCCCCGCCCCTCATACGCCTCCTCCCCCCCCCCCGCGAGTCGCGCTGAATAGCAGGACTTTCAGAAGTTCGCGCAAGTTTTTCAGCGCCTCGGATATCATCGGCGGATGATTTATATTTCTGTGCGTGGGGCAAAAAGTTCTAACGACCCCGCACCCCTCACTGCTCCTGCTCGCCCCCTCGCTAACTCGGTCAGTTGATGAATTCCGTCCAAACACTGAACACATGTTTGAAATATAAAGCAGAAGTCCTACATAACAACATTTGGATTTTGATGTGTTCCGCCCATTAAACAGGAAACATTGCGATGGGATTTTAAAGAGTCAACACGTTGAAAACCTGTATATAGAAATCAAATCGTTATAGAAAATGTGTGAAGTTTTGTCAATAACTAATTCATATCAAATCGGTTCTAATATTTCTTAATTTTGTTAAGTTTTTTTTATATTGGATTGGTTTACGTTTAAGTACCATCTCATATAATGTTATCTAACGATACTGTTGATGGAGAATGTTTGTCTAGAGGTAACATATTCACAAGTTGCACGTAACCCGAAATACACAAGCTCATTCAAAAAATGTTCTCCAATAAATTAACGTGGGGCATCGAGTATCAACCTTCTGTTGGTTTACTAGTGGTTTGCTACATGTGAACTTTTATAAGATATATTAAATCGTATGAAATATGAATGTGTACAAAAATACACACAAACACACACGTACTCTGCGCAGTCCAGTCAGCACCACACATATTTATGTAATGTGTGTATGTGTGGTGCAGATACGAAGGCATGCTCATGTGTACAGAACGTTTTGAGATTAGATTGTGCAGACAAAACTGAAACTACAATAAACTTTAAAGAATAGGGACTTCAGAACGAATGACGCCGCTTACGCTCGACTCAATGCAATCTTATTATAATTGAAACACCTAATGTCAATCTATAAAGTATTGATTGAAGTGGAAAAAGTTTGGATTTCTAGATAGGAGTCCTTATAATTATAACTGAGAATACCTACTGAGTTTTTATAATATTATAGCAATGTGGCTTTTACGTCAAAGCATTTTGTGCAAACCTATCATTCTGTAGATGAACATTTTTTTAGTATGTAAATTAAAGTAATGATGGTTCGTTGTAAAATACCGAGCAAGATTCTTAACATACATATAAGTAGGTACTTCAAGATTGTAATATTTCTGAAAATCTAAAAGGTCAGTCGATTTTATTCATTGTTCACAATTTCCAAGATACCAAGAACAACATGTGATCATCGTGTATGTGTAGTGGTAGGTAGATAGGTACATGTAGATAAGAAAACTGTAGGGGTGCCATTGAACTGTATCATGCAGAGGAAGTGTGTCCTGAGGCGTTACTAGTACCTACATCAGACGAGACTTGTAAAATATGTTAGATACCTAAGGTTATGTTATTAGTCACTGGATGTGATAATAACAATTAATGATGATGATGCAGGTTATTTTACCGAATTCTTTTCCATAGAGTTCTATCTCTTTAGAAAAGAGGTTACTGTGGTTTGATGGGTGTCAGGACGAGAAAAACACTTAAATTCTATTAATCTGTGTATTCGCTTTAGGCCGAAAGCTATATAATTAGAGCCATAACTTTCTCCAGAATCGGATTATGCTTTCTAACTGTGAATTTCAATTATTATTGACCGGTCAGCGCAGCAATCGCCTAATAACATACAGTTTTGACGATAAAAGGATGCCTGAAAAAATAAAAGAAAATCTACTGGGGAGGCGAATCCATGACTATCTTAACGGAGAAATATAGAGATCAGTGTTATACGTACACAGACAGAAAGGTGATAGTAGTTGAAATAATATTGATATAATAGTGTTGTAAACAGTTATCGATAAACGCAATTTTTGCTTTTGCATCAGCTCTTTAGTGGGTTATACAAATACTTTTTTAATAGGTACCTAATGGATACAACTATCTAGAAAGACATCCAGGTCATCAAAGTCAAAGTCAAAGTCAAAATGATTTATTTCAATTAGACCACTAAATAGGTACTTTTGAAAAGTCAAAACTATTTGAACGGTTCCAAAAAGTGGGTCGTATGGAGAAGAGCCGGCAAGAAGCTCCATAGACACTCTTTTAAAAAAATAAAAAAACTTGATTACAATATTATGTTTTACAACTTTGTTCCAACTAGTTGCTGATTTATTGCTTTTCTGTCTGTGGTGGATTTTTATGCGTTTTAGATTTAACGCTTCAAGTGTACAAAAAATGATTATTTAGCTTACACTGAAGCGACCGCGACTCGGTTGTACATTATTGGTCGTTCTGTCCCACCGTAGACAGAATGCCCAATAATATACTACTCATGAGTCATCGTTGCACAGCACGTTCATCGAGACGTCAGCATATACGACATGTTTGTTTGTGTGTGCATGTGTTTCGGGTATAGAATCAAAAACTCAATGGCATGATACAAACACATAGTTTATTCGATACAAAACAGATGCATTATCATACAAAACTGAATAAAACGCATAGATGATTAGGCAAGTTTGTAGCAAGTTATCGTTATAGACGGGGAGCCACTGCCGGTAAAACCGCTTTCTTCGCAAATATATTCCTGACTCTTACGAGTGATGGTGAACTTGTTAGTACCGACAAATGGTATGTCGAAATACACGCTGGCTGCCATTTTCCCGCCTAGGAAAATGTCGAAATTACCTTCGGTACCAGAAGGACTACTGTCGCGTCCCGTTGCTGAGAAAAGCGCCGGCTGCTTGTCATCGAATTCCATGTTGTTGACAGAGTTCACGTCGACACCATTCACCTGCCACTTGCCCCAGTCCAGTTTGGCGTTCATAATTGTGCCGCGAACATTTAAATTGGCATGGTTCTTTACCTCGAAGTTTACAAAATTATTCGTTCCAGGCTGCATGTTTCGATTTTCGTTCGCTTCGACTGTCACACAAATGAACAATACTATCGCCAATGCGGTAATTCGGAGAGTTGTAAATGTGTTCATTAAACAATGTGCTTTTATATGTGCTACTTATCTACATAGGTAGGTATCACAAGCAATATTTATCTTTATAGTCTTTTAAACAAAATGATAAGTATAATAAATACTTTATTTAGCTTTTTCCTAGAAGCACCACTTATCGACAGGTCACGAGTCAGCATCATAGTACGATAGTTATGCTTGAAAGTACCTACTCGTACATGGATTTGTGGGACGAAGTGATGCCTCTGCCGATACCGTCGGTTTAGCCATGTAAATAAGAAAATCTGGAGGAATGCCATTAAACTGTATTCCTACATTTCCTACCTACATCATACGAGACTTACGACGATTAGATGAACTCGAAGTTAAATAATATGTTAAATAAGATCATGTTATTAAACATCCATGTTATCTGGATGTGGAGGACTGTCCTACATGACAAACCCTGGGCGAAATCTTCATGTGATGATGAAGGTTATTTTACAGAATGATTCACCCAAACGAAACGCTTTAAGTCCACTTTTATCTTGCGTACCCCTGAAATGTGAAATGCACTTCCCTAGTAGGTCGTCCCCGATAGATATAATCTAAGTGTCATTAAAACACGAGTGCTTAGCGTTGCTTAACATCAGGTGAACTACCTCTTTAGAAAAGCGGTTACCGTAGTTTGGTGGATATCACTTAAATTCTATCAATCTTTAGGCAGACACTCTACATAATTAGAGCCGTTACTTTTTCTAGAATCCGATTATAATTATCTAACTTCGAAATTCAATTATGATTCACCGGTCAGTACAACGGCCGCCTAATACCATACCTACAGTTTTGACGCTACTTATAAGGATGCCTGTGATATTACAGATATAACGAACTGTCCCATAATCCAAACTCTAGCTTTCTGATTGATTTGAGAATCTAAAATAAAAAGGACCTTGCACTCAGCAGCCCCGCTGGTGGCCACTAGACAAAGAGACAGTTATTATACAATACTTATGGGATAATTTCATTTGAAAGATCAAATTGTATCAACAACTTCGGCGGGTGAAGTCGTGGCCGCGTGAGCGCGCGGGTGTCTGCTTGTATGTTATCGGGAAATTGAATTATCTTATTATTTCTCAGCATTGTTCAATGTAAGCTGATCTTAATTGTCAATTAGCGATTCTTGTGGAGCGCCGCCTTTGCGAGGATTTTGTATTTATATAAGTTTTCTTATTTGATGTTGTTTTGTTCTTAACTTTGAGGAAGTCATTGCTCGCAATGTTCGCGCACATCTGATCACTTGCCAATGGAAATATTTAATACCAGTTGTGCTAAGAACTTGTACAGACAGGGCGTTTCAAGTGAGTTTTTCAATTGCATTATTCCATCACAATCGATTAGATAACACTGAAAAAAGTATTATAATAATAGACTTTATTTATTGTGACATAGGCCAACTTGTTAGTACAGACTAGTATTGTATTATCTGTGGTACAGACTTAAAAAGTTTAGATAGTTAGTTTGTCAATATTAAGTAATATAAAAAAAAGACTAAATGACAAGGATACCCTTGTCGTACTAAAACACCTACAGAATGCCTACAACTTATCCAACATCTTCAGGAGGCCATTGGAACTGCCACGGGTTCTGAATAATAAGGATGCGGTCTTTTTCCTTATAACACGCAGATATAGACGCACTACAATCTCGTGGCAGTCCCAACAACATTCTGAAACCATTATGATATTGTACTCGAAGGATATCTAGCTAGAGCTTTACGAGTTATTATTGTGTGTTATTTGTGTGTAGGTACATTCAGTACGTTGACGGAGGCTCCATAAGACGAACAGTGAGGAAAATCAAATCAATATCACAGGCAGATACGTCTATAGTTAAGTTAGCTATAGTGTATCAACTTGAAGAATGCAGAATCGCGTCCCGCCCACGGTAACATTTTTCATAAGTACCTACCTACCTAATAGAAATAATAGTCATTATTACCTATATAACGATTACGAGTCGATTCTACGGCGCGTAAATCGCTTCATCTGGAAAAAAAGAAAGAATCGAGAGTGTTCATGTAAGATTAAAACGTGTGTTTACTTAAGGTAGGACTTTGTTGAAATGTTGGACTTGTGAACATTGCGTAGGTACCTACTGTCAGCAGATCCATGCATAAACTCAGTAGATACTAACTTTATATTTGTTTAAGACTTAGTAACTTAGTAGAATTGCGGAGCTATTTCCTCTTTGTATTAGTACCGCTTGAACAGTTCCAAAAACCCGAACGAAACACTTTAAGTCCACTTTTATCATGCGTACCGCTGAAATGTGGAAGGCGCTTCCTGAGTGAGTCTTCCCCGATTCTTCTAAGCAAGCGCGTTCCATCGTAGATCGCAGTGTTGCTTAACATCTGGCGAACTGGCGGTCAAACGTAGGTAAGCCTATCAAAAATAAACAAAAAGCGAGTGAAACAGCTAATAAAAAAGAATTTTTTTTCCAAAAAGGTAAGAGATATAAGTTCGCTATCGACACAGGTCTGCTGTACCAACATGCGTAGTGCTAGCATTATGTACCTATGTCGACTAGACGCGCCGGGCGCGGGCGGCGGCGGCGGCGGCGGGCAACGAGCCAGCCTGCACCCTGCACTGTATTTACGTACTACCGACAGTGGCACGTAACTATGTGGTCGAAAGTTTGTGGACTCTATGCTTCTATTATTGTTCAAACGACACGAACACTACTGTCGTCAGCGGCACCTATTTCTCTGTCAGTACCTGCTTCTCCCGTTGGTCCCTTCTAGAGATAAAGTTCTTATTTATTCTTTAGTTCTTTTCAGTTCTTATTATTATTTTAATTACATTTTATTCATTCCTGTCCATTCTGCAGTAACTATATTGGATTTAAAAGCAACAAGAGACGAGCTTTAGCAATCAGAGTTCCGAAAGATTTTCATTTTGACTTTGACTTTATCCTTATCGCACGAATTTGAGGGCGGGACGCGGGACAGTCTGATTATTCCTCACTGACAACTAGTATAATACTCTAATAGTATTTATTTGTCCTTAGGAATACAGACTGCATTCATAATAACATTTACACAAGTTACTACTACTACTACTGTGACACAAAAAGCTAATAAAGTTTTCACTATTATATAAACATGGGGGGAACATAATTATGTTTATATACAAAACAAAGGAGAAAGAAAAGAAAAACTGAAGTAAACGATTTCTAGAATTAAAATCATCATCATCATGGTGGCCTTTTTGTTATCCAATCTTGGATGTAGGCCTCATCCCTCTTCTTCCACTCCTGACGATCTTGTGCCCGATTCATCCAGTCTCGACCTCCGTGTCGTCGGATGTCATCCACCCAGCGCTGTGGTGGTCTTCCGCGCCCTCGGGTGTCCGCTCTGGGTCTCCATTCTAGGACTCGTCTTGTCCAGCGGCTCTTGTCCATTCTTGCAATGTGCCCCGCCCACGTCCACTTTCTTTGCGCTATTACGGCCATAATGTCTCTAACTTTGGTCTTACTTCGAATCCAATCATTCCGTTTCCAGTCCCGTAGGGTGATCCCGAGCATAGCTCTCTCCATGCTCCTCTGCGCGACTCGGAACTTCTCGGCGGACTCCTGCGTAAGAGTTATGGTTTCCGTACCATAGGCTAATACGGGCATGACACACTGTTCGAAGACTTTGACTCTAAGACGTAGGGGTATTTTTCCACACAGTAGTTGTTTGTTGGCACCGAATGCAGCCCACGCTTGTGCTATTCGTCGTTCCACTTCCGCTACTTGATTTTTAAAACCGAGTGTAACCTTATGCCCTAAATATATATACTCAGTCACTCTCTCCACTGGAAGCTGGTAGTTTGTGACTCCAGGAATGTTAGTCATTATTTTGGTTTTCCCAATATTCATTTTAAGACCGGTCTTCTCGGATTCCACCTTTAAATCTTCTAGCATCGTCAACATGTCCTCGACGCTTTCCAAAACTAGGACCAGATCGTCAGCAAACCTCAGTTTTGTCAGTCTCTCTCCATCGATCCTCAGCCCTTTCCCAGTCCACTGCATTTGTTGGAATATGCATTCTAGTGTCAGGGTTTTGGTGATATTGTGTCTCCTTGCCTGACACCCCTCTGTAGATGGAATTTCTCGGTTTTCTCGTGCAAGGAGACACAGGCAGTAGCGTTTTGATGGAGGTGACTGAGGATTTGTATGTACCTTTCATCGATGCGGCATCTGGCTAGGGCTCGTTCTATGAACCACCACTCTATCGAGTCAAATGCTTTTTCGTAGTCAATGAAGGTGAGGATAAGTGGTTTCCTATACTCGTAACATTTCTCTATGACTGTTTTAAGGGTTTGTAGGTGGTCATTGGTATTGAAGCCTGAACGAAATCCTGCCTGTTCTCTTGGTTGGAAAAATTCTAGTTTCCTGTCGAGTCTGTTAACTAGAATTCTCGAGAAGATCTTATAAATATGTGACAGCAGGCTAATAGGTTTATAGTTTTCCAGCTTCTTGATGTCCCCTTTTTTGTGGATCAGGGTGATTACTGCGTTGTGCCATGATGCAGGTACTTTAGTTTCCACGATGCATTTTGTAAATAATGTTGCGAGCACATTACTGACGACCCTTCCGTTGATTTTAATCATCTCTGGTAATACGCCATCTGCCCCTGGTGCTCTCCTATTTTTAAGTTGTTTTATAGCCAGAATTACCTCATCTGGGATGACATCGGGAATTTCTTCGGAGCCTACATTCTGTATTAGTAATCGGGGTTGCCCCAGAGTTGCTATTGTCTGGCTCGGTGCTGCTCTGCTATTATATAGAGTTTCATAGTACTCTTTTACTATAGCAAGTAGCTGCTCCTTATTTGTGACTTCTTCCCCATTTCTGTTGAGAAGCTTGAAGATATGTTTCCTGCCCTCGTTCAGCTTCAATTGAAGAACCCTTTGGCTGCTGTTCTTTACTAACGCTTTCTGTAATAATAGTAGAAGAATTAAAATAATACTGTTTTAAAACAAAAAAAAACCTACTGCAGTGGTGAATCCATACCATACCATAAAGGCGAAATATAGAGATCAGTGTTAGGCTGCGTACCTACACGAACTAAGCGACGGGCGGCGCGGCGAGCGGTGCGCTGCGTCGACGCTGACCCGTTCTTGGAGCCAGCGAGCAGATCGCGCGGCGCAAGAGCGGCCAACGTGTCGTCAATTCATTCTATTGTTAATCAGATCCATTGATTTATTACTTGTCTGTCTGTCGTGGATTTTTTAATTTACGATCAAAGTCTAATAAAAAAAATGATTATTTAGCTTACATTGAAGCGACCGCGACTCAGTTGTATATTATTGGGCGTTCTGTCCCACCGTAGACAGAATGCCCAATAATATTCTACTGAGAACATACGCCATGTTTGTTTGTGTGTTCGTGTGTTTCGGGTATAGAATCAAAAACTCAATGGTATGATGCAAATACATAGTTTATTCGATACAAAACAGGTACATTATAATATAACACTGAATAAAACGCATAGATGATTAGGCAAGTTTGTAGCAAGTTATCGTTATAGACGGGGAGCCACTGGCAGAAAAGCCGGTTTCGTCGCACATGTATTCCTGGCTCTTACGAGTGATGGTGAACTTGTTACTAGCAGCAAATGGTATGTCGAAATACACGCTGACTACCATTTTCCCGCCTATGAAAATGTCGAAATTACCTTCGGTACCAGAAGGACTACTGTCGCGTCCCATTGCTGAGAAAAGCGCCGGCTGTTTGTCATCGAATTCCATGTTGTTGACAGAGTTCACGTCGACACCATTCACCTGCCACTTGCCCCAGTCCAGTTTGGCGTTCATAATCGTGCCGCGAACATTTAAATTGGCATGGTTCTTTACCTCGAAGTTTACAAAATTATTCATTCCAGGCTGCATGTTTCCAAGGGGGCCGTTCGCATCGACCGTCACCCAAGCGAACAATGCCAATGTGATAATTCGGAGAGTTGATGTGTTCTTCATGATGCACGTTGCATAACCACACTAAACTGTGATTTTAAAAACGCTGCTTTTATATGCGCCACTTATCTACATAGGTAGCTATCAGAAGCACTATTAATTTTTATTATTTTTAAAACAAGATCATACAAGAAAAATATTTTTATTGGTTTTTCCTGTACCACTTATCTACAGGTCACGCGTCCGCATCGTGGCACCCTAGTTACACTCGAAAGTACGGATGGATGGATTACTACATGAATTTGTGGAATGAAGTGATGCCTCTGCCGATACCGTGGTTTTAGCCGTGGATTAAAAAATTGTGTTTCATTTTCGCCTCGTCAAAATTCATCAACCACGTCGGCTGTTCGAACTTATTCAAGATTCGAGAGTTGTTGTCAAAGTGGCCGATCAGTGACCACGTCACTGTTAAGTATAATACATTATTGAGTGTGCGGCCGGCTAGCAACACACCCGAGTCTTATCTACCTACACGCTAATATTAACATATCATACCATCACGCTTGTATTCCCCAAAGGGTTATGCAAAGGTGTAAGTACAAGTAATGATTTAAGCTAAGCTATGCTGGGCCCGCACTTATACAACTGCAAAGATGGTAACAGAGGCAGAACCAAAATAATTTAATCAGAATTACTAGGAGTATATACTTACTATCATATGACCCTGGAAGAATATATAGTGATGTGTTCAACAAAACTAGTTGAAATCAAATTATGTGAGGACTCTAACCTTGTTACAAACCAGATAGATAATATCTTTATAAAGATTACTTTCCTGACAACATTAAATTAGTAAAATGCCTAAATCCGTAAGAAAGACAAGCCAGGAGGTATTCATATCACAACCTCCTAAGAATGCTTCATAATCCTTTAACAGCAGTGGAAACTTCCGCAAACATACTTAAAAGCAGGTACCTACCTACCTAGGCGCGCACAAAAGCACACACAAACAGACAACAATTTTATCAATCATTGTACTGAGTTCTATTGCATTGTTAACGCCCTCAATAATAGTTTTTCTTATATATCTTCCATGTACAGACAGCGACCTGTTACATTTTTATTGTATGTATAGATACGTACTCGTATAGATTGTACTGATACTGAGATTGTTACACCCACGCTGGTACTAATACAATTTTGACCTTAACACACCAGCGAACTGTGGGTGTACATTACTAGTGTATCTCTGCCCAACCCTTCAGAGAATACAGGCGTGATAGTATGTATGTATACTATTGTACAGGCAATTTTTTTTTATTGTGTTAATATGAAGTTCACATCGTACTTATTCTTGTTTATATAAACGGGGAAATCTCGCAACAAGCTTTAATATACAAAAAGCTTCTGCCCACGACTATCGTTTGTGCACACTTCAATTTTGATCCGACCTGGATAAAAAGTAGCCCATGTGCTATTCCAGACTATAATCTATCTCTGTACCAAATCTCATCCAGATCCGTTCAACCGTTCTGACCTGATTGAGTACATAACAAACATCCAACACATACAAACGTTCACGTTTAAAATATTAGTAGGATGTGTTCAGAAAACCCTGTCCGACCCATGAAGGTATTCTTAGGTATCGGATCACTGGATGGCCGTGTGTTTTTAGTCGGTAGGAGTCCGACATAATCCTCCGCCTGTCTTTCTGAGAGATGGTGGGCATCCATGAGGACTTTCACACGAAAAAAAAAGATACATATCGAGATCCGGTTCTACTACTTATGGTGGTAGCAAATCCGTCCCTGGGTGCCAAATATAATTAGGCCAATGATGGTTTTATAACATTAAAAAAATTTGCTGTGGTAGTTGTGGCAATTTGGGCACGACGACCTAAAATTTCATACTTCATTAATATACATATTTTCTTTGATGAATATTTAATGCTTTTTTATTTTATTTGGTGTTCTCATTGGGATACCTATATGCTCCTTTTGGATCGAACGGGGTTTTTAATATGTTTTAAAAAAAAAAAACAAAGTTAAAAATGTTTTATAGACCAAAAAAAAATAATCTTACATTGCACACTTCGTTTTTCCATTGGCCCCAAACTAGGCAAGCCTGTATCTTGGGTACCAATTTTAAATTATAATAAACATAAACTTCGGTGTATGCTGTGTGTGTATATGAGCGCGGGCGTATGTGCCATGACCAATTTTGTTCACGTGTTGTTGCGTCAATTTATTTTATGATGTTTAATAGCTTTTCTGTATCATAGTACGATATTTTCAGTAACCAGGCTCGTACCGTCTTTCTGGTTTGATAGTGGGAGCAGTTATTGATGTTGCAGTGTTTAATGACAGAATTGTAGACAAAAGAATGAAGAAAATTGGGAAATATAGTTTATAATTTAAATTATTTAATGCAATAGATAAGATTTTTAAAGTGTCGACAACGCGCGAGTGATACCCCTGGTGTTGCAAGCGTCTATAGGCTACGGTAACCGTTTGACATCAGGCCGGCCGTATGCTTGTTTGCCACCTTAGTGGTATCAAAAAAAAAAAACAGAATTAAAAAAATTGAAAAACCCCACGACAAATGTTATCGTAAAAATATTAAATAACGTTTTCGAAATCCTCGACTAAATGACTTCTCGATAAATATTAGAGTAAATATCTACGACGCATCGGTGATGCTGTCTACCAGTATTAAATCTAACCAGGATTATGATTTGGGCTTTTTGTTGTTGTTACTGTCAAAACAAAATGCATTCGATAAATTAAGTCATTTGTTATCACCTCAGTTCAACTTGTACAACGACGCTTCATTTTATTCCAAAATTAACATGGAATCTATAGCCAGAGTACAGAAGTACATATGCTACACAGACATTTATGAAGTTAAGCCCAAGAACTTTGGATTACTTATTTATTCGTTAATAAGTACCTAATTCCATAATGGGCATCAGCATTCTAGCGATGTTCAGACAATATCCGCGATGAAAAAAAAATTTACCTATTTCACCAACGACTTCCTCAAGTGACGCCACTATGAGAAGACATATTAATTATAAGAACTGGGTTCAAAGTTCCCAGATTATAAATGCGCTGATAATTATATTTTCATATCATTAAAACCTATTTTGTTGTTATTTAAACATAATTACTTAGGTACATAAACATGCAAGTGTATCTCACTGATAACACTGGATGTCACAGATTATTATTTGTTTATATCAATGTTTCATCATTTAATGTATTTTCAACCGACTTCAAAACTCATAGGTCCTACAGAGGTGGTCCCATAAACATTTGGCCAAGATCTGATGACAAAATTTAGAATAAAATGACAATAACATGTAACGACTGAGTAAATGATAAAATGATAACGTCGTCTAGGTATACGTGAAATTTTACTCACAACTGAAAATGTTGAAATAAAATAACTTTCAAGAAAAAGTAAAACCGCCTTCAAAAACATAAAAAATAATGTTATGTGTGAAACAGTTTCGGAAGTCGGTGGCGACATCAAGAGATCCGATCAAATCAAAGGCACCGACTTCCGAAACTGTTTCACACATAACATTATTCTTTCCCAAGCGCGAATGCTACGCTAGAGATCCTGGGTTCGATCCCCAGGTCGAGCAAAGTATTATTTAATTTTTCTATTAAATTTTCAGTAGCAGCTCGGAGTCTGGCTTTGTGCTCGGTTAATGGCAATAGGGAAAATGGAGGGCTATTACATGGGACCCAAACATATCGGCGAACTGTGGGTGTACTTTAGTACGCCACTGCCTGACCCTTCGGAGAATAGAGGCGTGATGGCGTGAGGCATGGTATGTTACTAACATAATCAACCCATTATACTGTCCTACTGCTGGGCACAGTCTCCTCTCAGAATGAGAGGGATATTAGACTATAGTCCACCACGCTGGCCTAGTGCGGGTTGGCAGACTTCACACGACATCGAGATAATCTCTCAGGCATGCAGGTTTCATCACGATGTTTTCCTTCACCGTTTAAGCGCGTGATAATTAACTATTTAATACGCACATGACTTCGAAAATTCAGAGATGCGTGCCTTGGGTTCGAACTCGAGACCTTTGACTAGGCAGTCCAACGGTCATACCACTAGGCTATCGCTGGACTAGGTATGTTACTACTTCACTTACTACAATAAATGAACGAAAAATCGTTCCAAACTTGGTAAAGTTATCAAGAATTGCATTCGCTTACATTTATTGTCAGTTTGTTATTTTGGACAAAATGATGGAGATGGAGGATTTAATTTTCTTTGAATTATGGTTTATTTTGTTATTACGTTTGTATGGGAAATTCGGTCCTCACGGTGGTGCAAGAGGAGCACGGCACGTACATAATTTTGATTTATTTATTACATACTCAGAAAAATATTCTAATTATTTTGAATAGGATGTCAAACAATAAAATTACAATTATTTGGTAAGAGCACAATACTAAATATTTCCTTTTGGACCACGCGGTCTGAGACACCCTGTTACAACAGCCTGGCTCATTGGCTCATTAGAATAGTTCAAACTCAAGTATTTCTGTCATCCCTAATAGTGTTGAAACCTTTATAACACAGTGACACAGACACGGAGTCCGGCGGACCGAATTTTCCATGTATACGTAATCTATCTATACATAATAATAAAACAGTAAAAAAAATGTGTCTGTACATTGAATATATTTACTAAAAAAAAGTTGGGCGATGGAGACATAGTAATAAAGTAAGAATTGAAAAAAAAATGACAGTTTGTCTCTTTGTCTCTTTGTCTGTTTGTACACGCTAATCTCCGGAAATACTGGATGCATTCGAATGAAACGTTTTTGTTTTAAAGCCTGGGCAACATATAGGGTATAATTGATTTTGGAAATTGGAACACCTGATGCAGGACCATAATGGTCCAGCTAAACTATCAGAAATAAAACGCCTTGATGAGCATTTTTTGTTGAGGTATAAAGATAAAGTTAAATTTATTTACGTAATAAGAAATAAATATCTAAATATTTGTACTAGCGTTTTTGAAATTTCGATCTGTGTGGGATGAAAGTTTGTATGAAAGTCAGTCAGCCAAGAAACATTTGTATGATTAGTAAAAATACCGACTATGAAAATATGGACACGTCGCGCGAGCGCTAACAAAACACGTAGAATTTTATAAAAAGCTGCTAATTACTACGCTATTTACAGCAAACCACAGCAGTTTGTATACGAGTATGTATTATTTGCAAAATACATACACTCACGCCTTTCTCCCACAGGGGTAGGCAGAAACTATAGTCTGCCACTTGTTACGATTCTTGCATACTACTTTTGCTTCTTCCACATTCATACATCTTCTCATACATACACGCCGCTTGCGAGTGCTACGCACCTGACCTTTTTGAAGGATTTCGCCAATAAGATCGGCGTATATCCTTCTTGGGCGACCTCTGGGCGCTGCCCTGACATTCACCTTGTAAATTCCTTTCGTTAATCGTCTTTCATTCATTCTTTCAACATGTCCAAAATATCTCAGGATATTCTTTTCAATACGTGTCACTACATCATCTTTCAGCCCGCAACGTTATACTGTACCTCAATCTATCATTTCGAGTTACATCACATATACTTTCATATCTCTTCTGCCACACCCAACATAGCAAAATAAGTATAGGTACAAAAAAAATAAAATTGTAAGTAACTATTCCACGCCGACAAAAGCTAGTACTAAAATAAATCCGTGTCCGGCGGAGCGTGAATTGCCCACAAAAAGGTAATACCGAAATAAATCGTAATCCAGACAATATTTTATCAAATTAAGTATGTTATTATTCGGATTTAAATATTGTTAATCTAGGTTCCTACGGTCCTATTTCATCTGCTACTAGTTCACTGAAAATAAAAGACCGGAAAATCGTTCCAAAATAGGTAAAGTTATCAAAAATTGCATTTGCTTACATTTACTTCCAGTGAACTATTTTGGACGAAATGGTAAAGTAAACCTAGATTAACAGTATCGGAATTCGAATTTGATTAAATTGTGTTTGAATTACGAATTATTTCGGTATTACGTTTGTAAGAGAAAATCGGTCCACCGGACCGAAAAGCTAGTATTAAAATAAATCGTTATTCAAACACAATCGAATCAAATTACTTATGTTATTATTCGGATTCCGATACCAGTACAGATACAGGTTAATGCAATGTAAGCAATTGCAATTCTTGATAACTTTACCAAGTTTGGAACGATTTTGCGGTCATTTATTTCCACCGACAGCGATTCATGGTGAACATTCCGTAAACCCGAACGAAACGCTTTAAGTCCACTTTTATCATGAGAAACCACATTTCACCGCTAAAATGTGGACTCGCTTCCCGAGTGGGTCTTCTTTTTTTTTATGTGATAGGAGGGCAAACGAGCAGACGGATCACCTGATGGTAAGCGATTACCGCCGCCCATGGACACCCGCAACACCAGAGGCGTCACAAGTGCGTTGCCGACCTTTTAAGAGAGGATTGGGCCTCCGGTAACCTCACTCACTCGGCGAAACACAACGTAAGTGTTGTTTAACGCCGGTTTTCTGTGAGGCCGTGGTATCACTCCGGTCGAGCCGGCCCATTCGTGCCGAAGCATGGCTCTCCCACGTGAAAAATAGATCTTCTCCGATAGATATAATCTGAGTGTCTTTCAATCACGAGTGAATTGGTTTCTTATAAGCAAGCGCGCTCCATCTTAGATCGCAGTACCGCTTAACATCAGGCGAACTGGTGGTCAAGTGTAAGCCTATCACGAATAAAAAAACATGCGGGGTAGTCTTTGGGGACTGCCGATAGAAGTGAAAACTAAGTAACTTGTGAATTGTATCGTCGAGCTATTAGTTTTTTTTTTTGGGTTTGTAAAGAAGTGTTAATGACCAATTTAAACTTTAATCCGCCATCTTCACACTTGATCAACAAGTGCGAAGCGTGCGGTGACGATGACACGAGTTTCACGCTTTTTGTTCACGCAAAATGTACATATATAAATATATACACAGTATACATATTATAGCTCATGGAAAGCGTTCGGTGACGATGACGCGAATCCCATGTTTTTTGTTCACCCAAAAAATGCTCAACGTGCCTAAAGAAGTTTTCACTTAAAAAAAAGTAACCAGAAGGCAGTCCGCTGAGCCAGATTGTCTGTCGCATCACACGAAATACCGACGTTCAGCCGTATTTGGCTGGACTGAAAGCCATCCCCAACTTAGTTGGAATAAGCCTTTTGGGATGGGGTGATGAAACTGTGCAAGTGAGTTTCTGTAATTTTCTGTCGATTCTTCTTCTAAAATAAACTTAAGATGGTATACCTTGCACTCTGTCAGGCCATTGTCCAATACTGCATACCGGTCTGGGGTGGGTGTGCAAAAACACTATTAATTGGATTGGAGAGAGCGCAAAAAGCTGTTCTAAAAGTTATGAATAACAAACCGATCAGATATCCCACCACGGAACTTTATAATAACTGCAAAGTCTTAACAGTTAGACAGCTCTTCGTCCTTAGGTCAATTATTAAAATCCATAAAATTATACCTGTCCCAAATCCTAAAAAACGCAGTAAGAAACCAGTCTGCCCCAAAGCTCGTTGCCGTACCGCCTTTGCTAGACGCCAATTCAAGAACATGGGATATAAACTTTATAATACTTTAAACATCAGAGAGAACATTGTGGGACTAAATAGCCAAGTGGTAAAAAAGAAAGCCATCACTTGGCTTCTGAACCTAGACTACGAAGCAACTGAAACACTGCTAAGGTTCTTAGAATAATCATTGTCACTCACTCATATATTACGCACATGCTAATCGGCACACACACGCACGCACACACACACACACACACACACACGCACTACTTACACACGCACACACACGCACTACATCCCACACACTCTTGCATAATATAAAATGTATTTTTTAGATAAATATCAATAATAATGATTATATTATTACAATTAATAATAATTACAAATATCAACCTAATACAGTGTTAGAGAATAATAACGTCAAAATTTATTGGGACAGAACAATTGTTACGGATAAAACTATTCACTTCAATAGACCAGACATAACAATACTCGACAAATTAAATAAAATAGTATACATTATAGACATAGCAGTTTGTAACACACATAATTTGACTACAACTCACGCCGAGAAAATGGCAAAGTACACAGATTTGTCCATTGAACTCAGAACTCAGTGGCGCGTAGATACAGTAAAAATAATTCCCATAGTTATATCTACAACAGGAGTAATTCCCACAACGCTCAAACCAAACCTCGACCTCTTAAATATGCCATCATCCACAATATTCCTGCTACAAAAAGCTGCCATTCTGAATACCTGCAGAATAACAAGAAAATTTCTCGCTACCTCTTCGTCGTCATCACTTACATTCACCGGTCTCTCAGCATAAGCCTGCCGAGCTTGGCTCAGGCCCGCACGGCCGGTATTAACTCACCCTTCATAGAAGGGAGAAAAATAATAACAATAATAATTCTTAGATAATAATTATAATAGAAAATGTTTATAAGCTTATCTTATTGAATCAACCACGTCTGTTTACTGCGTCTACTGCTGTATATTTTTGACCGTCCTCTGTCTCCCAAAATACAGGCACTAGCCTAGTTTGGGAATCAGTTCCAGTATGTATTGTAAAAAACAACGCATAGAAATCATATCAACATTTGTAAAATTATTTTTGTGATAAATAAACATTTTTCATTTTCATTTCTAAGCGAAACCGCGGGCAAAGCCTAGTACATTATAATAACGTATGAAATCCACGTGAAAAATAATTAATGATGTAACACTTGACCACATCATGCGCTGACCCCGCTATCTAAAGTCGAGTGTCCTCACGGGCAGGCACATACCTACTTAATACATTCGGAGATAAGCTAAACCTGCAGATTTTATTAATACTCAGTGTTACATTATGTAGAATGGGTTTAACCAATGAGAATAAGCAACAAAACAAATAAAGATAGATGGGGTTAAGTTATCTGGTTCTAAAGTAAAACAATGTTAATATAAAAAATATAAAAAACCCGACTACAAAAAAATAAGGAAAAAAGATGATCAAACTCATGCAGTCGGAGGAAATAGGATGACGATTCTAAACCCCGCAGTCCCGGCGCAGGTGAGCTAGGGTAAAAGTACCCAGTTATTGGCACTATAGAACTGTTCAAGAAATGATGTATGTTTATTGTTTATATTGCATATGTTGCATTTTACCGTGGGAGAGCCATAACAAAAATCACATTTATATATCTAAGTAGTTCTGATTTAATTGCCACTGTTAAAATAAAATATATATAAATGTTGCCACTTACCTCGAGAACGGTTTGACCGATTGAGACGCGGTTTTCTGTAAAGGGTTCGTAATTTTTCATCGATTGCTGGTATATAGGTACAGTAAACATTTACAGCAAAAGTATCATAATACAATTTTAACCTCAAAAATATTACATTGATAACGAAGTATATAGCCATTTTGAAAAGGTAACCATTGGAGTAAATTTCCTATTTAAATACTTCTGTATTAGACCAGTCAAAAAATATAAAAAGTTAAAATTAAGATTTAAAAATATACTCACAGGTACCAAATAAGATCAAATAAGTAAAAAACTGATAAATCAACAAATATGATTGTGACAAATAATAGCACATAATATATAATAACATATAATAATTATAATCGTTATCGTGCAGCTATTCTAACACAAACATGACGTCACGGGACTTATTGGCGGGCTTTCGCTGTATAAAAACGAAACGTTAGATTGGGGTACAGTTTTTTTCTAGAGACTAATACGTCATTTTTATTACCTCAATGATTATTACGGCTGCTATTCATGTCATTCACTGATTAGTCGCCAATTTTGACACTTGTTTTCTTCTTCTCTAAGAAGTATAGTGGGTACTAAACTCATTTTATGATGTTATCCTTCATGGTATAGATACAGTGCGACAAGTTAATTTAAGAAACTAAATTATTTAAAAAATAATCTGTTAACAGAGTCATTACAATTTCAACGTTGTTAGTCAGAAGTAACTTACTAAAGAGTGGAGTTTTCAAATGTTTTCTCTAAAAAGTCTAAAATAAACCTCAAAACTAAACATTTTGAAAAAACCCACGACGATTGTTATGGTAAAAGGATTAAATAACATTTTCAAAACCCCCGACTAAATGACTACCTACACATATTCACTTACCTACAACAAAATCCGGCGGGGGCTGCATTTAGTTCTACAAGACACATCATAGCATTTCTATACTAGTTATATTTTAATTGAATTGAAATTCAAGAAATGGTAACGGCAGCCCTGATGGATTTTGTTGTGTAGATCAAGACTTACTTTATAAAAATAATAATAATTGTTATTTTTATTATATTTCATCACAGAAAATCACTTAATCTCTTTTTATACAACATAGCGATCAGCTCGCGGTTTCACCCGCGCTGCCTCGTTCCTAAGAGGCATAGAGTAATGTTATATAGCCTATAACCTGTATCGTTTAATTTTAGATTTTACTTAAAAAAAGCAATATTTTCTTATTGTACACCACTTTTACCATTTTCTAAATTGTCATTGAAGGGCGGGGCCTCCTAGCACAGGTATATCTTTTACTCAAAAGGAGGTCCCTATATAAGATTCACCGTATTATAAGTTGTACAAGTTTCTGCAATAAATCTTTATTTATTTATTTATTTATTATTATAACCTTCCTCGATTTCAGAACATAATATGACAAATGACGATATTGAACTCCTTTATATTCCAAATTTCACTTTGGCTACTCAAATTTCACGTGTTAAGCGACGAGGAGGAACATGCATTCTAGTGAAAACCATATTAACTTTGTCATACTTGAAGCTGTTCAAAAGTATTGTATGTCTAATGTGATTGAATGCTCTTCACTTAAATTAACAGACCACAATATGATAATTTTATGTATCTATAGGGGGTACCAAAGAGTAATAACTATAATAAATATATTAATTAATTTTTCAATAATTTCTATGTCTCCTTACGAACTATGGAAACAACAAAATCGTTGTTTGTGGTGATTTTAACATCGATATGTTGAATAGGAATAAGTTCACATTGGAATTAGAACAACTAACTACGGGATTTAATCTAAAACAAGCAATTAATGAGCCTACAAGACCAAGTAGTGGGTCCTGCATTGACAATATTTTCCATAATATTCATGGTACTAAATCCATCGTCTTGGAACTTGGTTTATCTGATCATACTGCGCAATATATATCATGTCCAGTTAAAAAGACCTGTATATTTGATCATTGGTTTTCGTTTAAACGCGATTATTCTAAAGATAATTTAGAAAAGTTTAAAGAATGCATGAAAGAGCTTAAATTTACTGAAGTGTTTGAATCAAAGCATGCAAACGATGCTTTTAACTAATTTTATGATACATTTAGGCTATTTTACGAATTATGTTTTCCAATACTTAAAATAAAAAATATAACAACTGTTCGCTCAAAATTGATTTCACGTGGTATTAAGAAATGTAGTAAATGTAAACGCTCTCTTCTTTGGAAATATAGACTAACAAAAAATTGCGTAGATAAATCGAATTTAAAAAAATATTCTTTAAGATATGCCAAAATTATCAAATTAACACAAAAATCTCAGAATAATTATTACATTTTAAATTCTAAAAACAAATCAAAAGCCGCCTGGAACGTTATTAATGGCAGAAAGAAAAATTTTCCCCCTGAGAATATAAGTGAATTGGTAATAGATAAACAAATAGTTACGGACCCTGAACAAATAGCTGAATTATTTAACGATTACTATGTAGACATGGTTAAACCTCAGACCACTGCTACGGGTTATAATACCCCGATAATTTCTACATGCGCGTATAATTCACCGAAATCTTTTTTTTTTAGTCCAACTAGCCCGCTGGAAATCCATAGTATTATAATAAAATTAAATAACACTAAGAGCACAGGTTTTGATGACATATGTGTATTCGTAATAAAAACCGTATCACACATAATTGAACCTATACTGAGCTATGTTATAAATATGTGTTTCGAACAGGGAATCTTTCCATCTGTGCTAAAAACCACTATAATTAAGACGCTCCATAAAAAGGATGTTAAATCAGATATACAAAATTATAGGCCTATAGCCCTTACTCCAACATTTTCTAAAATAATTGAAAAAGCCATGTATAATAACTTATATAACTACTTTGAAAAGAATAATTTCTTTACGACGGATCAGAAAAGCTTTCGTAGAGATATGTCCATAAATATAGCCATATATGGTGTCTTAAGTTTGATATATCCTAGAGTTGATAAAAGAGAGCCTATATATGCGCTGTATATGGATATGTCAAAGGCGTTCGACTACGTGGATCATGATATTCTACTGAGTAAACTGGAGACGTACGGTGTTAGGGGCAACACTTTAGACTTACTGAACTCTTACATCAGTAATAGAAGTCAGATTACGAGTATCGTCAAAGTCTGTCCGAATACGAAACGTGAAATAAATTATAAGTCTAGGAGTAGAAAAGTGAAATATGGAGTTCCACAGGGTAGTGTTTTGGGCCCATTACTTTTTATTATCTATATCAATGACCTGCCAAAATCTACTACAGACAGTATGTTTCTATTTGCTGACGACTGCACTGTTGTATACAATGACGAAAATATAATAAATAATAGTTTAAATTTAATAATTCAATGGTTATAAAATAATAATCTATTAATTAATATTGATAAAACTAAATTAATGCAATTTAAACAGAAAACAAAAAACATTTTACATACTAGAATAGAATATAACAGTGACAAAGTTGAATTGACGACTACAACAAAATTCCTTGGCGTACACATAGATGACAATTTGAAATGGCAAAGTCATATAGAGTTTGTTTGCAAAAAAGTGTCACAGTCATCTTATAGTTTATATATGCTAGCGAAAAAGGTCAATCTTAACACATTACTCGTAGCTCATCATAGTTATGTTGCTTCTAGACTTAATGCTATCATATTCTGGGGAAATGCTACCAACTGGGATAAAGTTTTCAAATGTCAAAAAAGGTGCGTGCGAGCTATGTGCGTGCGGTCTCAAAAGAACTGACGGCTGTAAGGAATATTTAAAAAAATTAAAATTACTTACCGTGCCATCTTTATATATTATGGAAATGGCTTTGTTTATCAGACATCATCCATCACTATTTACATTAGAGCTGAAATCACGAAATAGAAGCCACATGCATAATAGGCACAGGCAGTATAGAACTACTCTCTTTGGTAAAAGTGTGTTTGTTATGGCCACAAAGATTTATAATATGATTCCCAATAACATAAAAGAAAGTAGCAGTATTCACGTCTTTAAAAATAAACTATTCCAACTTCTTGTAGAAAATTGTTATTACTCTATTGATGATTTTCTATCGCCTAGACTCTTTTAATGTCTCATGTTTGCTTGACGATAATTTATTTGATGTTGATTGTCTTGTATACGTCCCGCATGACTAACAGTAATAATAAAATTCATATTTAATCTTCAATGGAATTAAAGTTTTACAATCATTTTTGCAATATAATAATTAATAATTTGTGTGCCCTAGTGGCTGATCATGGTATGAACATAATTGAATATATAATTATATTATAATGAACACCTTTATGTAACCCATGTATCACAAATAAACGATTTGATTTGATTCGATAAATGGACTATCCAACATAAAAATAATTTTCAAAATCGGTGCAGTAGATCGATAGATTATAAGCATTGTAGTTCGTGTCGTGTTCGTTTTCGTGCCTGATACGTTCCTAGTACAATCATGGTATGTGTAGCGGACAATGAGTACCTACCTACTAGACTTGTTACGGAGGTTGCAAGGAGCACTACTTGCGGCCCTCAATGCGAGCACATAAACAGGGCCATTTCACTGGTGCAATAGCTTTCTCAACGTCCTCGGGAAGATTTATGAGAAGCTCATTGACTCCCGATTAAAGGATTTTGCCGAATCCAATAAACTCATTCCCGACGAGCAGTTTGGTTTCCGGAGCAAACACTCGTGCGTCCAACAAGTGCATCGCATTGTCGAACACATCAGCGCTGGGTTCCAGCGCGGATTGACGACAGGCATGCTCTTCTTCGACGTAGCGAAAGCCTTCGACAAAGTCTGGCACAACGGCTTGATTTTCAAGCTGTACTCCCTAAATGTGCCTGACCGTCTCGTGCTCATCATACGAGACTTTTTGTCGAATCGCACTTTTCGCTATCGCATAGAGGGCGGCACTCTGTCGACCCCTCATCCTATCCGCGCCGGAGTCCCTCAGGGCTCCGTGCTCTCCCCGCTTCTTTTCGCGCTGTACACCAGCGATATCCCTAAAAATTCCAAGTCGGAGTTGGCTCTTTTCGCTGACGACACGGCTATCTACCATTCCGGCAGATCCCTACCCGCCGTCACCAAGATTCTCCAGACCTCGGTCAATGACCTCGGTACTTGGTTCAGGAAATGGAGAATCGAGGTAAATCCCTCCAAGAGCGCGGCCGTTCTTTTCCTCAAAAGTAACGACCGCTCCGATCAAGTCCATCCAAAGGGAAATGGGACCCCTTTACGGCCAACCGATCCCTAGAGAAAAGAAAGCCAAATACCTGGGCGTGATTCTCGACTATCGTCTCTCGTTCCGAGAGCACATAAAGACGGTGCGCGCTCGCGCCGCTTTCGCTCTCGGACGCCTCCACGGCATGCTCAATGCACGCAGTAAATTGTCCCTTACATATAAAGTGAGAATTTACTTGACGTGTATTCGACCCATCATGACCTATGCGAGCATTGTATTCGCACACATCGAAGGGTCTGGTATCCAAAGGATGCAAACTCTCCAAAACCGATTCATGCGTAAAGCCACGGGCGCCCCGTGGTTCGTACGCAATAGCTGAAACTGCCCACCATCAAGCAATTTATGAAACGCACCTCCAAGCGTTTCTTCGATCGGGCCCCCCATCACCCCAATCCCCTAGTGGTTAGTAGCGCCGACTACAAACCCTCCCAAATCAGTAGAGTCCGCCGTCCACGGCACGCTCTGATTTACCCCGACGACCCTATCACCATCCTACAGGAATCTACCGGAGGAACAAGCACTCTCAAAACTCACACACACAGACGCAGTCCAATATACCGTCTTCGCCGGCGAGGCCCGTCGCGAAGACCCTCTAATGGTAACCCTCCCCGTCCCTTGCTCGAGCCGGCCCGCGCCGAGCCTGTAGCTTTAAATTAGCCTCTAAATAATTTAACCCAGATCCAGCCGTCCCTAGCTGTCCCCCCAGCAACGCCCTAAACCGAGGTCGAGTCCCGCAGGGGAAGCCCTTAGCTGCTGTTGCTTAGCTTTAAGATGCTCCTGGCTGGAGGCATTCGGTGCCTCGCCACCAAGTCCGGTTACGCTGTAAAGATTCCCTGAATGAACAGCTATCACCATTCAAAAAAAAAACTGGTGCAATGTTCATTCCGGAGGCACTACTTGAAGATAACGGGAAGCAAAGAAGGGACCCTGAAAAACTGAACCAACGGTGAAGACTGAAACCATGAAGAATCTGAAGATCGTAACGGAGTGAATTCGCAACTTACAATTTTGAACTGAATAAATACGGCAAGTGCCTTTCAAGGATTAATGTGGTTTTACTAGTCTCCACTGTAGGGATCCCCTTCAGTATGAGATGGGGTAGTGGACAGACTCCTCAATTTTTTTTATTTAACGCGTTTTAGTCAGGAATTTACTGTCTTATAGACGGTAAATTGCGCAATCTTGTCATTTCATTACATTCTCGCCCCGCCGTCTCTTATTACCCGACTACGAAAAAAGGAAGGGTAATAAGTTTAACAGTCTTTTTATATTGGTACTATACTAGCTTTTGCTCGCGGCTTCGATCACGTGAAGCAATGTTTATCATCATCCTATCCCACCAGCCATAAGTTGGAGATGGCTTTCCGCCAGATCTGGCTGAACATCGGTACTTTACACGAAGCGACTGCCAATCTGGCTCATCAGTCTGCCGTCTACGGATACCAATACCGAATAAACTGGTTATCAGGCTCTTTGCTTCTGAATATCACTAATTTGTCAATAGCTATTCAAATGTTACAGACGGCTTTATGTAATGACCGTGGCACAGAAGTGTCTCGCTGTGTTAATAATGGTCACCCAACCATAGATTGAGCGTAGCAAGCATAGCTTAATATTGTAGATCTAATGAACAACGTAATTATTAATTAGCTACAATTTTAGATAGTCAGGATTGGTGAGTCCAGTATAACGCTGACTTTTGAAACGGAGCTTGTAATATGTAGGAAATAAAAGGACGTAGGTAATCAAAAAGGAATTTATATTTTAAGAAGGAATTTCGGATAGGCACAGTCAGATTACCCATGTTACCATGTAACAGAAAGCATAATTCGTATGAACCCGATAACTAACAATTACATAGCACGCACAATAGACAAACAATTGTTACGGCCATCTGGTGAATCACCGTTCTTTAATGAATTTAACTTTCGCTAAATATACATACGTACGGCTTACGCTTGACCGCCAGTTCGCCTGATATTAAGCGATACTGCGATCCACGATGGAGCGCGCTTTTGATTTGGAGTTTGTGAACATGTACTTTACACACGTCTGAGCCAATTATAGATCCGAAATGTAGTCGGAACTCACCTTCAAACTGCGGCCTTGAAGTCAGTGAGGTCGACGCTATTTATCCCCAAAATGCGACTCAGTTCTTCCCTGGTAGGTATTATTATTCCTATCCTGTCAAGATTATGGCGAATATAATGCTTTGTACGAGGCCCTGTCATACCCTGATACTTCCCCAGGTGGCAGACAATACATGAGAATTTTCCGTTCTTACTCAGTGTAATAAAATACATAATCCTAAAACACTTTTTTTATCGATTAGTTCGGCAAACGAACAGTCGAGCCACCTGATGGTGAGTAGTCATCGCCGCCCATGGACACCTGCAGCAACAGAGGATTTGCTGATGCGTTGCCGAGCTTTAAGAACCCCAATGGACTGCAGACTGCCAACCGAGGGGGAACTGGCTCTTACGCGCAAAAGTCGAAACACACACCAAGTTGCTTTACACAGACTCCGAAATAAGGGTGGTCGCCAGGCAGTCAGACCCCGAGTGGTCCTACCACCGAACAAGTCAGATATTTTCTCGGCTTTTACGAGATGCCTATCTGAATGGCAGTGAGGAACTGTATTCTAACCCATCCCCACACGGAGTGGAACACTAAATAGCATTGTAAACCTACTACGCTGACACTAATGAATGGTAGTAAAAGTCCCAGTGTGGCAGAAGAAACATGAAAGTAGAATTAATGCCCTAGAGATAAGAGCTTTGAGAAGTATCCGTTCATATCAAGTGGTTATACAGTGGCAAAGTTTTTTATAAAAATTCAGCATAAAAACAATTGGGATCGATGAATGTTTGTTTAAATGTTTCGTGTTCGTGATTATTTTCTTTGGTAATATCAATATTTTTCTGCGAAGAAACTAATTTAAGTGATTTATAATTATCCAGGCGGCCATTCAGAACGGCTGATTTCAGACACACACAGTTTTATGATCGAACTGTCGGATGTTTGATGTTTCAATGACGCATAAAGAAACTAATGGACGTAAATTTAGCGAAATTAATGAACCAGGATCGTAGCAAGTGGAAATCTATAGTCTCGGTCTATAGTCTCGGATAGTCCCAATGGAAGACATGAAGATAGGTATTTTTGATAGCTCGAACGAGATTAATTTAGTGAATAAGTTTAATAAACAAAGGTGATGCACCAGATGGCCGTAACAATTGTTTGTCTATTGTGCCTGCTAATTGTTACATAACGGGTTAATACGATTTATGTTTTCCGTTATGGTACCATGGGTAGTCTGCCTATCCGAAATAATATAAATTACTTCTTGATTATGTCCTTTTATAACCTAGGTTTATTATCTAAAACTGTGGCTAAGTACCTAAACATTACGCTGTTCGATAGATCTACAAGGTTAAGCTTCACTTGCTACGCTCATTTTATGGATGGGTGATCATTATTAACACATCAAAACACCTCCAGGCCTCAGAGATTACGTAAAGCCGTCGGTACCAGATTTCATAATTATGAATTATTCGGATGCCAAAAAAGCCTAATAAACAGTTTATTCTTAAGATATTGGTATTAGCAACAGTCTGATGAGCTAGATTGGCACATAGATAAAAAAGTCTGGTGAGATGGAATGATGAACCTGTGAAAGTGAGTCTACATGTTTTCCTCCTCTTCGTGAATCCATTTCTAATCCTAATATTGCTTCACGTGAGCGAAGCCGCGTGCAGAAGCTAATTTTCTTATATCATCTTGTTTTTTAAATAATAAAGATAAATAGTGCTTATGATACCAAGATTAGATGAGTGGTGCATATAAAAGCAGCATTATTAAATCACACTGCAGTGTGGTTATACAACATGCATCATGAAGAACACATCAACTCTCCGAATTATCGCATTCGCAATAGTATTGTTCGCTTCGGTGAGAGTCGATGCGAACGACCCCAAGTCAAGTAATGTGCTTCAGAGTGGGAATTCCTTTGTAAACTTCGAGGTAAAGAACCATGCCAATTTAAATGTTCGCGGCACGATTATGAACGCCAAACTGGACTGGGGCAAGTGGCAGGTGAATGGTGTCGACGTGAACTCTGTCAACAACATGGAATTCGATGACAAGCAGCCGGCGCTTTTCAAAGCAATGGGACGCGACTTCACTCCTTCTGGTGCCGAAGGTAATTTCGACATTTTCATCAGCGGGAAAATGGTAGTCAGCGTGTATTTCGACATACCATTTGTTGGTACTAACAAGTTCACCATCACTCGTAAGAGTCAGGAATACATGTGCGACGAAAGCGGTTTTACCGGCAGTGGCTCCCCGACTATAACGATAACTTGCTACAAACTTGCCTAATCATCTATGCGTTTTATTCAGTGTTGTATTATAATGTATCTGTTTTGTATCGATTAAACTATGTATTTGCATCAAGCCATTGAGTTTTTTTTTAACCTGTTGCCGCGCATCAATATTTGTGTGTATCCAAACGGCGGAGCGACGAGTACGAAGCTCACTACGGACGTCGACTAATGGAAGGCCTTCCCCCACCGCTGCACCGCGGGCACTCGCGACAGTTTCATTCAATAATACGAACATTTCATACGACTTCACAACTAACCGATCCGTCAAATTTATCGTTACTTTTTCATGTAATATTTTTTATTCAAAATATAACGTTTTCTCGCTGCGATACAATAAATTCGTTCATTGAATCGTAAACGTTCTTGCTTGACCTGCTCCATATGTCTAAACCAACACAACCAGGCGCACCAAAGCGCAAATACATAGAACCCGAAACACACGCGCACACACAAACAAACATGTCGTGTGTGGTTTCGCCTCGAGGAACCCTACTCGTATAAATGTTAAGTCCTTTAAGAGTGTCAAAATATACGTTTTTTGACGGCCGTATCTTTGTTTTGCTTTAACTTTTTTACAACTTTAAGGGACTGTAGACTGAGTATATGGTTTTAATTTCAACTCGATAACTCCACACGTTTCTGAAATAAAGGATCTTGACAGATAGACGGACGGACAACAAACCTATACGGGTTCCGTTTTTTTTCCTTTTAAGGAACCCTAAAAATTAATGAATTATCAAAATATTAAACCGAAACTAACACACACTATTATTATTTATTAATGCAATTTATCCATTATATCCATCCTGGAGCTGTCTCTCCTAAATACGGTAGGTATGGTCTACTTGATTCCTATCTAGGAGACCATGGTACTCGATCTATTAATGATTATTATATTTAACTACCTATTACTATGATTGAAAACCTGTGCTATCGGATTACGTATTAGTACAACTATCCCTAATTGTTATTTAAAAATGTTATTTAGAAGAGCAAATTGCAAATGTAGGTAAGGCAGACGTATCTGCAAGGAAAATTATGGTAAATATGTAGTTACAAAAACTAAAAAAAAATATACCTAAGCAAACTTGCGACCTCGTAGACAGCATCATTAACACAATATATTGTATAAAAATGTAAGCTATATTACTGTAAATTTTTACCATAATCCGTTTTATAGTTTTTGCGTGGGAGAGTAATAAACATACATCCTCACAAACTTTTACGTTTATAATATTAGTAGGATATAAAACTGCGTCAAATGCATGACTCGCCCGGGGCGCCTAGATAGTTAAGGCCGGCGCTACCTACACGTACATTTATTGAGATGCAGTACTTTCGGAATCAACCGCAATCAATCAAGGTCAGATCTAGTAGACAACTGTCTATAATATGTCTCTCTAAAATCTTATTATACCTTATTTTTTATCTAAATACCTACCTACTGACTAAGATTATATCTCACACCATTTAATACACGGACAAGTCGACACGTGTGTGTTATACCAATCACATCCGAGTTGAATGCGTGCCGCCGCCGCCGCCGCCGCGCGACGTGTCCACTCCTATGTCAATAACTGCACAAGTAGTGTCATCCGGCGTCACTCGCTCCATAGAGGTACATCAATAACGAACGAGTACTTCGTGCAAGCGGGAAGTTCTTCATTGCAATACATTAATATTGACGTCGAGTGATTGCACTTGACTTCATAATATTGATTAGTAGGCGAAGGACGTACCTACTCTTTGAAGAATTGAAAATAATAAGTATAGGTACGGGATGAATATAGAATTTTCCACCCAATCGAATATTACTTTTAAATTTTAAACCACCATAACAAACTAAGTACTTACATACATTATTGAGATAGAACAGCGCCTCAGCTGCCTGTTGAGCTTCTTGATATTGGCAAATAATAATAATATGATAAATGCAATAATTATTGTAACACAAAGTAACTTACATTTTAACAGAAGGAGAGTCGAGTAATTTCCTGACATTCAAAATTAACATGCTTCCCTCAACAATAGCTCACTGACCCTTCTAATATCACCAACTTTTCCCATCTGTTACGACCATCCTTTCAGTTCAAGTATTTTCCCGGCCGGCGCCGGCGTTCCCTCACACGCGAACCAATAACGTTTTCCATCCAGTAAGCAAATTTTCGATTGACAAAAACTGTACACCTACGTACTATACGTACGTACAGCTACACTGTGTAAGCGGCCAGCTGACGTGCAATATCGTTGTAGCCACTGATGTATTAAGTCCTGTGGCACTAGAGTAATTTCAACAAAAGGTTCATGTAGTTTTACAACTAAATATTAAATATATACTGAGTATACGTATTTGTTCGAATGGAATTAAGTATTTAAAAAAATGAACTTGTCCTTATTCTCGATTAGGTATATGTATACTGCTAAAGACTAACTAATTTGGGGACTGCAAAGGTATCATGAGGTTTGTGTTGTAGAAATGATCTGGGATTATTTTTTTAGGTTCCACATATTCATTTAAGATTTCATAATTTTGTAGTTTGTATCAGCATTTAGTAGTACATTGTGGTGTTTACTCCACAAATCATAGAACCACCTTGGCTCGTGGTGTCGTCTCTAGTAAATGTTGTAATAACTCAATGACGATAGTCACGTCTCAAAGGGACAGTGCCCGGAGTGTAGACGTCCCGGGGCAGTCCCGGGGTGTTGTCCCTCAGGGCGGGGGACTAGATGTAATATCAGGATACTGTCTGAGTTCATTATGAATGTAATAAGACAGATCTTTATTTTTACAGTTTATGCAGACCGGGAACATGCAGGTGGAACAGGCAGTATTATGGTACAATACTGTCAACATCTTAACAGTACTATGAACAATTTTAGTATCATATTTAAATTCAGAATCTTTTGTTATTATCCTGTAGTATCCCACTCCTGGAAAAATGCCAGGTCTTTTTTCCGCACATTTTATTAAAATATGAGCAGTAATAGCCTAATGGTATGACCGTTGGACTACTAAGTCAAAAGTGTCGAGTTCAAATCCAAGGCACGCACCATGATTTTTGGAATGAGCGCAATAATACTTAATTAATACGCACTTAAACGGTGAAGGCAAAACATCGTGAGGAAACCTGCATGTCTGCGAGATTTTTTCGACGGCGTGTGAAGTTTGCCAACCCGTACTAGGCCAGCGTGGTGGAAATATTAGAAGGCATTGTTCTTTGTAATAGGTATAGGTACCTAGTTTATGTAAAGCAAATGGGCCAATGATATTCTTTAAAATAAATGAACCGATAAAAATCTACGCAGCTTAGTGGCTATCTGAGAGTATACATATGCAGGTACAATATCCCGACGTGATCACATCACTAGTCACGTTCCAGGACAAAGGTGATGTACAATGTGTGTCCGTCAGCGCGGACTTATTGGCGTCCGGCACGCTGCGGGGGACAGACCGAATGAGATTGAAACAATACAAAACGACTCGATAAATATGAACAAAAATAGTACAAACAAATGCATATCACTATACTATTTCATGGCGGAAGCTATTGATTTTGTAGTACCTATGTACTTATTTTGCCTAATTTTTAATAGCGTTGAACTATTAATAAACAACAACCTTCGCGTTGTTTTCTTCAAAACTTCAAAAAGTTTGAAGTGTCAGCCTTTGAGAGTGCCACTAACTTTTTGATGTTCGTCTGTGTCGTTGGTCGCGTCGGTCTCTCTTTTAATTCGGTTGTTTGTTGCAACGAAGTGCATTTCGTATGCAGCTCCGACGTGCTCGGAATAACTGAGGCTTTCCTCAAATCTTTCAATTTTTAAATGTTTTCTACATTTTGACCTAGTAATAGGTAATTCTGTTAATCGTCATAATTCATGTCGTTAATATTTTTATCTCTATCTAATAATAAAGTAATGTGCTTTCTCAATAAGCATGAATTTTAGTTATAACTCTAGCTTACATAGGCATAGCTCACTATACCTCATTTCTGTGATGTCATATATTATGGCACTGGCCGACTCTGTTATCAATTATAGTGTAACTAGTTATGGAAGAACATAAAATACCTATTTTAAAAAAATATATGATATACAGATAAGATTATTAAAAATATAGTAGTACATAGTACCATGTAAAGTTAAACTCAAATTTAAACATAAGTATGACTTGTTGTTTCAATACTGTAAAGTTGTAAATATATTTGATAAAGTGAAAATAGCTGTTGCCTCAGATTATTATCTAAATATGAGTATGCTACAGAAAACGAATAGGCCTAACTTTGTTCGTAATCTTTCGTACTTGCATATATGGTAAGAGGGCCTGGATGTATGTTCCTCCCTTCCTGACGTTCTAAATAAATTACCTAAAGGAATTGTTAACAAAATAGAAAATAAAAAAGCTCGCAAAATTAAAAACATCCTAAAAGCATACTTTACTGTGGGGAAGTTTGAAGCGGGGGAAGGGCATGCGTAGGGACAAAGATGGTAATTGAGTGTCATTTATAATTAATTAATAAATAACGCACATAATCTTAGTTTAAAAGATTGAGCGTTGTTATAATGTACTATAACTTGTCTTACTAGTGAAATAAATAGTCTTGAAATTTAAAATTTAAAATTTTAATGTATTATGTTTTTATATTAAAAATGGTGTTGGGTATATCTATAATAGTTTTCACCTGCTCAGAGTTTATGTTTATGCTTGATTAATGGCAATAGACGCGCTACCTATTATATGGACGTAAACATACCGACGAACTGTGGGTGTACATTAGTACAACTGTGCCTAACCCTTCGGGGAATACGGCCCTGATGGTATGTTTTGGTATTTTTCACTCTGCTGTACAAGAGATTGAAGACAGAGAAGGACTATTTGCGTAATTTACGGAAGTACGCCACGTTATCAAAACCATCCCACTATAATATACTACGAAATAGTAACTTGTACTAAATGCTACGGAACAACAACAGCACGCGACGGGAGCAGCTTCACGATCCCTTGCTATGCGGACTGGTCAGCGTTTGCCCGGTTTGAAGGCTCGTCTCAACTGAAAACAAGAAACTTATCAAAAACAAAAATATGGCATTGTAAAACAATACTACCAGTAGCTACTACGCGCTAGCATTTTCTTTTGAAAAAAACATCCTATATAATTGAGCGAACTGTAGCGTTGTCATACGAACTTGTCATGCAGATTACAGAAATTCTTTATTTATGGTAAACTGCCTCGTTAGCGTAATGGTCCTGAGCGCGACTGCTACGCTAGAGGTCCTGGGTTCGATTTCCAGGTCGAGCAGTGTTATTAGGTTTATCTATGAAATTCTCAGTAGCAGCTCGGAGTTTGGAATTTGTGCCCGGTTAATAGCAATAGGCTCGTCCCCTATTACATGGGACCTAAACATATCGGCGAACTGTGGGTGCACATTAGTATGCTTCTGCCTAACCCTTCGGGGAATACAGGCGTGATGGTATGTTATGTAGGAATGCTACATTAGTGGTTCATAATCGGATTTGGGGCGTCGTTGTCACAAGTGTCGTTGTTATACAATATTATCTTAATCATAACTCAAGATCGTCCATGACACGGTAGAAAAATACGTCAGCATTGCCGAGCCGTGTCTCCTAAATACCGCAATAAAACATGGCGTTTTTTACGTGGGAGACCCATGCTTCGGCACGAATGAGCCGGCTCGACCGGAGTGATACCACGGCGTCAAACAACGCCTACGTTGTGTTTCGCCGAGTGAGTGAGGTTACCGTAGGCCCAATCCCCTTTTAAAAGGTCGGCAACGCACTCGTGACTCCTCTGGTGTTGCGGGTGTCCATGGGCGGCGGTAATCGCTTACCATCAGGCGATCCGTCTGCTCGTTTGCCCTCCTATCCCATAAAAAAAAAACTAAAAATATAATAAATAACTAAAAGACTCAAGCATCACGACTTTTAACAGTCTTAAGATTGTGTTGTCCAGCGTAGGCCGAGGTAGAGGGTGAAGATACCTATAATGTGCAATGCCATTCTCAGCAATGCAGCCTAAAACGCATACCTATAAATGTATGTATAATAAATACATTATAGTAATCACGATGATTGAAAATTGCTAAATAATATAATCAGGCGTTTGTAACTTTTTAGAAAATTACAAAAGTTCAATCGTCAAAAGTTAAAAATAAGCTCTTGAGATTAAATTTGGTTTGCCGCAAGTTGGTGAGGATCCCTGTACAAAAATGGGCATTCTCTTGTCCCCTAGCAATACTTAGAAAAAACGCGTGCTTGGAAAAAAGTTAACAAAACTAAACAAAACGCTTGATGGTAGCAGTTAGGACCTAGTGATCAGCCTGGCTAGCTACCACCCTCATAGGCGAGAAGAACCGACGACAAATAAATACTCTGACAGGGCTTATTTGACACACTTGCGCTATCTTCTTACAAGTCTTTCCATGCCTCACACAAATCTAGTCAAAGTTCAAACACAATCGAGCCAACAATTATAAAAAATGTTGCCCATTTCAGATCATAATAGATTGTTGATTATAAGATCTAATCTAATGTTAATCCATCTATTGAAACAGTGAAATCTGTTACACTCATTTTATATCATTACTTACCTACTTTATCTGATCCAGACAGCATTTACCTAGTAATGTCAACAGCGCGCTAGTTGAGTTTCTACAGTTTAAACGTTAAGCGAAACCTTCAGAACCTTAGTTCTACAACTTTCAGATTAAATGGCAGATCATTACGTCACTGTAAGCACACTTGAACCAGATTCGAACAAAATAATTTGTAAGGTATTCATACACTGATACACAGTTTGGTGAAGATAGTCCTGTTTACTGCTTTAAGTTTGGTTTTAACAATAACCCTCGCTGTTAAATCGATCTGGACAATCGTTAAGCTTGCCTTGCCCCGGCCATTCAGATGGATGTATAACCATTCTTGACACATCGAGACTCCTCTACGCCTCAATTGTCATACCTACCTCCTAAATATATTATTCTGAATCATTAAGTTAATTAGACGCCTGCAAAAAGTCGGACAAACTTATTTTCATTGAAAAGTAGTTTTATACTTTTTACGGATTTTATCGCGTTGTATTGATATTATTTGATTCGACATTTCGGATCCTTTACAGCGTCCATGGTTACGGGTAGACTAAATTGTTGGACGTCTTAATGTTACAATTACTAACATTTACCTTACATTTTTGTTAATTATTGGCGATCCGATTCAGGCAGAACGAGCTCACCGTATCCGTCGGTCTTGAATTTTTTGCTTAGATTTTGATTTTTTTTGAATCTATAATGAGGTTCCAAGCAGGTGGTAAGACCCAGCCATCTTGTCTATTGAAATTTGGATTGTTTTTTAATTTCAATATCCTCGCGAATCATCCTGGGAAGACATCGGTTTTCTTTTGCGAGGACTTGTGGTTTATCAAATTCGATGTAGTGCTGGGCCTTGTCTAGTATATGTTCACAAACTGCTGACTTCTTGAAACGGCGGTGAAACCCGTGACCATGGATGCTGTAAAGGATTCGAAACGTCGGGAATCAAATAATATCAATACAACGCGATAAAATCTGTAAAAAGTAGTTTTATTTCAATGTCTAATATTCAAGTAAGTGTAAGAAACCAGTATTTTAACCTGATTTTCCTTGAAAATCGCCCAGAAACTACGTTGTAGAAGTCTGATTGTAGTCGCTTTGTGTTAAATACTCATATCTGACATCACATCACAGTTGCGAAAAGATTAACAGAATATTTTGCTATTTTAATCCTGGGGAGAACTATTCTCTTTAAAATAATTCATTTTAAAAATGTATTTAAGTAATTATTATTTCATCGAAAGTAACATTATCAACCCAAATAAATATAAGAATACTACGTTAGACTAACGCGGGTTGCCAGATTTTACCTGCTGTCAAGAAAACTGCTGTCTCAGGCATGCAGGTACCCTCACGATGATTTCTTTCTCCGTTTAAGCGCGTGATAATTAACTAATTATTAGATACGCACATCACTTCAAAAAGTCAGAGATGCGTGCCTTGGATTGTACTGTACATTGTATTCAAATTTTTATTGAAGTAATAAGGACGTCGTACTAGTCTTTAGTACCTACGTAATAACTAAAAAAGGTGCTTTTGAAAAGTCAGAACTAGTTACATGATATCCATAAGTGGGTCTATAGGGAAGAGCCGGCAAGACACTCCATAAATACTCTTTAAAAAAAAACAACATTTTATATCTGCAGCGCGGCCCCATTGCAATATACTGTGCTATGAAAATAGCTAAAGTAAACTAGTCTTGCGTTGACTTCATCTGTAAGTAGTGAGTAGTCTGATTTTTCTAACTGCGTATGCAGCTGAACTCAGGCGTCCTGCTAAAATCCTAATGTGTGGCCCCCCTCGAAACTTTGAATCTATCTTTATTGCTAGGAAAACCGTTTGGTCGAAAAATTCTAGCTTATCATTATTTAGTATGACCTCACAATCTCACACTATACATTGGGTGGAGCAAACTTTATACATTTACTTTTCTGCCCATTTAATACTAAATTATTAACTGTGAACCACTCCTGGGCTTTATCTTCTACCATCTTTTTTGGCAGTCGGGTTTTTTTATTTTTTAAAGTATTTTCTGCATTTGCGCTTTATTGTTTTGACAAGCACCAACCCGACAGCATGGGGGCGCTTGCGTTAATCTGGAATACAAAACGACAACAACCTTTCATCATGGAATTTATTCTCCTCCGAAGAAGTTTTTGCTATTATAATTTCGAAAGGCGCATGGTGTTAATAATATCCATTGCTTAAAAATATTTCAAACCATAAAAATCACTGTTTTCGGTATTTTTCGTTGTATGCCCACAATTACCCAGCTGGGCGCCAAATTTCAACTTTTTAGGTCATCTGAAAGTTAGGATTTTGATTGATCTGTATATCAGTCAATCAGTGAAAAAAATACATTTTTAGATGTTAATATATCAATAACCGTTTGAGGTTTTTTTTTTATTTCAATCAACTTTGGATCACACAATTAAAATAAAATTATTACAAAATTTAAAAAAAATCAAAATACATTGAAATCTAAATTGAAATTGAAAATTATACATTAATAATATATCTGACAAAACCATTCACTACAATAGACCCGATATCACTGTACACGATAAAGCCAATAAAATCGTCTATTTAATTGTTAAAGCTATACCTAACTCTGTGCTGTGTTGTGTACACAGCACAATATCAGAAAAACTAAACAAATATCAGGATCTCGCTATAGAAATTAAAACTCAGTGGAAAGCGCAAACCGTACACATTGTTCCCATAGTTCTATCATCTACAGGTATTATACCCAAATTTCTTACACAAAGCCTCAACACCTTAAACATGCTTCCAGAATAGTAGCTATTCTTAACACTTGTATAACTCAAAATTTCTAACATCTTCTATAATATCATCTACATTTTCAATATAAACTTCACACGCTTGGCTTCGTCCCGCATGTGAGGTAATTTAAACTCTCCCAAGAAGAGAAGAAACATAGAGAAAAGAATAATAACAACATTGAATTTATAATTTTACTAGCGGCCCGGTACGTGCTTCGCTACGTATAAAGCGAAATACAGCGGACAGCGGACAAAACCATTCACACACACAAAAAATTTCATCAAAATCGTTTATCCCCTTGAACACACACAAAAAATTTCATCAAAATCGGTCCAGTCGTTTGAGAGAAGTTCAGTCACATACACACTCACAGAAGAATTATATATATAAAGATAGTAGCGGCCCGGTACGTGCTTCGCTACGTATAAAGCGAAATACAGCGGACAGCGGACAAAACCATTCACACACACAAAAAATTTCATCAAAATCGTTTATCCCCTTGAACACACACAAAAAATTTCATCAAAATCGGTCCAGTCGTTTGAGAGAAGTTCAGTCACATACACACTCACAGAAGAATTATATATATAAAGATACTAGCGGCCCGGTACGTGCTTCGCTACGTATAAAGCGAAATACAGCGGACAGCGGACAAAACCATTCCCAGATCCCCTAAATTTCATCAAAATCGGTCCAGTCGTTTGAGAGAAGTTCAGTCACATACACACTCACAGAAGAATTATATATATAAAGATTAGATAGATAAATAATATTAAAATAATATTTTAACATTTGTCAGTACGTGAACCATGCAGCAATGATTCACATACTGACAGTCAAAACGTTCAGCAAATGCGCCCAGGATACTATTGCGGCTGGCCCGCACCCTACGCACCAGAGATGTGCACCGTTTGCGCATGATTGTGTGGTAACAATCCACACGCGCCTCGTCAAGCATCCCCGACGCGCTACAGAAGCGCGGCAGCCCCAACACCATCCTGAACGTGTTGTTGTATTGGACACACAAAGCACTGTACTGTTTCCGCGTGTGATCCATTTCATCCATTTATGGAATTTGGGGGGAAAATCTAGTTCATCTGAAGGGCCAAATAAACCCAATCTCATTTATGTGTATCTTTTTAAAGTGGCTTCAAATGGTTCGTGTAACACATGCCTGTTTTATTTTTGTTATTATCACTGCAACCGCAGTCGGTCTATTGTGATCGCCCACATGGCTGTTGGGTCGCCAGTTCCTTTTTCTTGAACTTGGCTTGGAACACTACTACGTGTCTCGATAATATTTTTTGGAGGAGATTAATGAACGTAGATGAAGCGAAAGTGGTGTGCCAGGATGGTAGCAAGTGGAAATCTATAGTCTCTGCCTGCCCCAATGGGAGACAGGCGTGAAAATATGTTTAGGTATGTATGGAAATGCAAATTTACCAACGGCAAAAATAGTTATTTTTTGTGCTGTGTATGTGTATATAGTTACTTAATGACCACATACAACATTTCAAGAATGTGGGTCTGCTAGGAGTACCTTAGAATATTGATGATCCGTGTGTGTGTCAGTGACAAAATACGGAACTTTGACTTGAGATAAGTATCTCGTAATAAAATATATGTGCAACTTCTTGTAATTTGGGAGTAGAGTAAGATTCAATGAGTAAGTACTCTTGGTAACTAAAATTTCTGACTTCTGCCTTTACCCATAACGAAAACAGAGGGCTTAAAAGTGCAAATCGCTTGGAGGAAAGGATGGTACTGCCGGCCCATGTTTGACTCGACTCGGCTTGGCGGGAGCGCTCCCGCGCCCGCAGATTGCACCCGTTCTCACTTACTAATAAACTTGTTACCCTTGTTTAGGTGTCCAGACTTCTCAAAAATTGTTACATCAAAGCTTCTGAGAAAAACCACAAGTGAAAGGGATTTGGCTTTAACAAAACCGTAGCAAGAAACATGAACCGAGAAGAAAAAACAAAGGATCGGCCACAAAAAGATATGAGATCTCATCAAAACATAACATGTAAAAAATGCCATATCTCGCAACGCAATTGTTCTACCATAAACAGTTGTCATATCTCATGTAGCGTGTAAATCCCACGCCTGTAACTTTACAAGCCCTTACTATATTAACCAAAACTTAGGTTTGATGCCACATGTTTATTCATTTAAGTTTTCTTAACATATCTAATTCCTATACGCCTGGATTCCCCAAACGGTTCTATGTAGAGGCGTACATATAATAATATGTATAACCACAGTACGCGGGAATGTTTAGGTCCCATGTTATAGGAGGCGAGCCCATTGCCATTAACCGGGCACAAATTCCAAACTCCGAGCTCCTACTGAGAATTTCACAGAAATAACCTAATAACACTTTGCTCGACCTGAGAATTCAACCCAAGACCAGTCGCATAGCAGTCACGCTTAGGACCACTAGGCGGATGAGGTAGTCAGCGAGAGGTTCAAGCATGTAAGAAGGTAGATATTAACAGTAGCTATTTTTGATTTAGCTATTCTTGGGATGCCTTTATGTCTTCGATCAAAAACAGCAAAGATGATCGAAGCTTTATGTTAACCAGAATTCTGAATTGGAATTTGAGACTACAAACCAAATCAAATCAAAGGACAAATTGTTTTTTGAGACACTTATAACTCAGTGCACACTTGCCCTTAGTAACTCGTGTAGGTACTCGTATGTACTGCACAAGCAGCTACACTACATCGCACTCGTACATTGAACTTGCTCCGATTTCCCTGAACCAGCGAGTTGGACCGCCCCGATTGCACGCATCACTGATTCTTTACGTTAAATTAATTTTATTAAAATCCTTCCTACGCAAACTGAAATGAACCTTATCTTTTCATACTTACGGTAGGTTTATATTCCAGTAGGTTGCCCAGACGTTGTATCGATGCAAAGTCAAAGAGGGACGATGGAATGAAACACTTGAATATTTTCATATCATTTATTTAATCCGGTATACGACTTCCATAAACACATGGCGATGAATATATGGATTCTGTACATTCAATATCAAAGTAAACAATAAAATGTATATAATAAAATGTAAATATATATTATGATCTATTCAATTATGTTGGCACCGAGATGCGACACAGTAGTATCGAATGGACGCTAAGTACGAACGGGTGACGCGAGGCGGCGCCGGCTCGCGCGACCACACGCGACATCGCGCGGCTACACGCGACATCGCGCGGCTACCGCCGCATACAAGACTTACAGCCAGTCAGCCATGGTTGACAGTTAACTTTATACATTTTCGTAATTATAATGTACACACAGTTGAATTCCCTTGCGACTTGCGACAGATCATCGAGATTAACATATCTATGTGAAGATTGCACACATGATTTATTTATAGCACTTGAGATCGATGTCACCGCACTGAAGGGATGGAACATCATCTATGATCACCTATTGACGTATTATCGTTTTAAACGGTTACATTACGTAGTTCTTGTGTGTGTACTTCTTAAGTCTATCTTTACTCGAGCAAAGAGTGTGCAGATATGTAAGTGTAGAGCGGCGAGCCGGCGCGGCCCGTGAACGCGAGGTGCGGGGGCCGCGGAGGGAACTACTGGCTATAGCGGCCGCATGGCCACAGCATCACAAAACTCATTGTAACGCAAAATAGACGAGGTGGCCACAGTGGACTAAAGCGCCAAGAAGAACAACATGGTCACAGTAAACACACAACATCGCCAAAGTGGGCTAATGTGGTTACAGTACAAAATGGCAACGTTTTGTTTATTGGACCATACAGCTCATAGTGGTTAATTCTAATAAAAGATGCCAAGATGACGTTAGTAGACCACTGTGAATCAAAACAGCATCTAACAAAATCAGGCTCCTAGAACCATAAAGACCAAAAGGACAAGGATGTGCGAAAGGACCAGGAGACGATAGAACTTGGAAAGAGTGACGACACACGATATCCTACAGCATGATACCACACAACAACGACGTACACACTGCCCACTGCTAACAACGCATGTATTGCTTAAATAAATTGCTTTAAATTGAACTTAATTCACGCCCTCAAATATCTCAATAAATAATTCACGACCTCAATATTTGTGTGCGAAAAACACACAATCGTACTTTCGCTGTAATGAACGACATGCATGTTATTTTCTCTTCGGATACAATTTAGCACTTTGGTAAAATAGGCATTTTGTACGTTGTTATTTTGTGTCGATAGTCAGCGAGCCAGACACGACAGAAACGGCGGGAGCGGGACACGAAGGTTCTACGTAGCTCCTTAACTAACTACATCGAATTCCGCATGGACGGATCATTTTAACATCATCCAGGTACGAACGAAACAACGTGTTTATTTTATGTTTTAGTTAGGCGATGCGCACATACAGCGGGCGATCCGCGACACATGACGAATGTTGAATTGGAACAACTGTAAACTACTTTCGTGGTCAAATTATTTAACCAAGACTTCGCTACGAATCAACCGCGTTATGTGAGTAAAGCCTTTATATTAATTAGAATTACATCATATTTTTTCCAAACTCATTGTCCAATTGACGATAAACGCTCAGACATACAAAAATACCTCTCGCTACAGCTAACAAACTAACAGTAGTGGTAACGACGTGGAATACTCTGCGACAGATGAACGTTCGCTACTCGGTACATATGTATGTACTCGTAGTGTGGACGTGCGCACATCCGCGACGCGCCCGCGCCTCAACACTGTCTTAACAACGACTTTGTACTCGGTGTGGCTCGGCAGATAACTTCACACAAATATAAATAAACAATGCATCACGTTGAACTTTTATGCGTCTTTATTTTATTCATAGTAAGTACTTACGGATTATTAAAACGAATCAAACAGGTAATTTCAGGTTGATCAACATGAGTACCTATAGCTGGCGGTACAAAAACCTGACAGGTTTGCCGGCTGCCAAATTACATTATTCCATGTCATTATGACGCCACAGTTCTTTATATTTGAGCAAACTATCCCAGTTCGCCACAGTCTTTGGCTACACACGGAGGCAGCGCCGAGTATCACAAGTAATAGAACGGTACTAAACACAACTGAGTGAACCTAACCGACCAACAAACACCAACACCAACACCAACGCAGAACATTTGATCAAAACCCACTTACACTACGAGATTGTTGCAAAACTTGTGGTAGCAAATATTATTAGTATCTTGTCCATACAAAAACGTCCGATCTAAACGGACGACTAAAATTGACATCGAAATTTACATGATTCAGTTTAAGCTATGATACATAGTATTTATACTTTAAGAATTTGACATCTATATAAAATATATTATAGTTACAAGCTAGCCGCGCACGCGCCTGGCGGACGACCGGGAGGCGGGCCTCGCGTCGGAGCCGAACTCGTCGAATAACGATATTACTTTATTTATTGCTATACATTGCTGCATTCGATCGAGGCGCCCTTCTTATTTGTTAACTCAGCACGTACTACGATTACTTTCAACCATACAACAAAAACAAGATTGAAGTGACGATACATCATGGATATGATACGAATAACTTCAGTAACATGCAACGCGGTAGAAAATTACTCCCACAACACTGATAACTATTTTGAATTGGTTTGAAATTGTATCTGACTGGAATTGAAAAAAAAAAGATTCGCGGGGCATGATTACTTATCCATCGCTTCCCTACAAGTAATCGTAGCGCGTGTCCACACCACGCTCGACGTCGCCGAGTGTCGGACGCAAGAGCGCAGGAGCCGTCCTCGCGTATTGCTTGACAACTAGCACATTACTCACATGAGCTTAACTCTCACTAACTTACATTAACTTTATATAATCTCATATCATTTGGTGTTCACATTGCACTAGTAATTCACATTCCATTAAATACGAACATAACGTTATAATCGACCATATATTTATAATAATCAATATAAGAAAAATCTATTTTAAATATTAAAATATCAACAATTTGGCACATTTATTTCCTGTTTATAAATTACGTTAGAAAATAAGAGGATACAGGAAGATGGAGAGAGAATAACGCAAGAGATATAGGAATTAGGCCGAACACACGCACTCGCTGAAGCAACGCACGACTCACGAAAATAGTATCAGATACTGACGTTTGTAAGAAAATAGTTAACGAGGAGAAACTGTGACAGAGATGCTAACTGTGTAATGTTACACTATCAGTTTGTTAAAGAGGATAAATGATTTGTTGCTTCAGCGAGCATGTCAGTAGATACACACGAGTACAGACACGCTAGAGTAACCAATAAGGACATAATACAGTAGGTAGCTACGAAGACTAGAGTAGGAGACAGACTGAAAAGTCAGCTCGTCTTGGACGAGTAACAACACATTCGTACGAATGCTACAGTTCGCGACAACGAGCGTAAACTTTAATTAACAGTTTGAGCGCACCACTATCAAGCTTTGGACACTGTGATCACGTCACTATCACTTTTCTTGCTTCCACTTTTCCTTTTCAATATTTCTTTTTTCCGCTACACTATGATAACGTACGTCTTTCTTCATCCGTGTTTCGCTCTCCATAGTAACGACGGCAGTCCAAATTTTTCCATTGCAGTGACTTTTAGAGCAGTCTATAATCACCTGCTTGGCGCTCAATTTTATTATCGGTACTTCCGACCAGAACATTTATCGAAATCACTGGAGCCTACAAACAGTGAGGACTACCAGAAGTATAAAATCAGTGAGCGTCGCGGCGACGGCTTTGTTATGTAGCGCCCTGACGGTGTGGCGGGCGGGCGCGGGCGACGGGTGCGCGGTGCGGCGCGGGAACACGGCGACGGCGCCGCTGTGACCGGCCGCGGCCACGCACCACACCTCGTCGGGCTCGGCCACGTGCAGCACGGCGCGCCAGCAGTGCTGCGCCAGGTCGGGCGCCAGCGCGGCGGGCGCCAGCGCCGCACCGCCCGCGCGCACCCACACCACGCGCACGTTGCGCCCGCACGCGCCGCACTCCAGCCGCCACCCGCCGTTGGCTGGCTCCGCACTCAACGCCGTCGCTGTTGCTCCACCTAAATAAACGTTTGATGGATTTCAAAGCGGTCCCAGCAACCAACTTTTCATCTTTGCAGAATCTTGAAGTCAGTGACTGAACGAAAATTACGGAAACTCACCGGTAACTTTGAGTGTGACTCTCTTGAGCTCTCTCAGTCGCATGAGGTCGGGCGCGCGCGCACCCACACACCGGTATTCGCCTCCTTCTTGATATAATGCATCTTTAATACCTGACAAAACATCAAAAAACACATTTAAGTAAAGCGCTATTAAAACGGTTCATAACACCTTGTTTTTTTTTACTTGACATATTATATTATATGTAGGTACTTATGTATCACTTACCTAGGACACCATGAGCATGGTGCGAGCCTGCCGGCGCCCAGCTCTCGCTGGAGTTGCCCACCACGCGGCGCCACCAGCATCCCACACTTCCTATACAAATGAAGACACGAACATTCATGAATGGAATGTCAAGCTTGATGCTTATTTTATCATCATGCCCACGTCGTTTAGTAACTTACCCTTTGGACAGTGTAGCTGCACGTTTCCTCCGAGAGGTACTTCCACCTTCTGATGGTCCGGCTCTTCAGGTTCCGTCTCTGCTTCTGTTACTGTCTCCGTGTTCTCTTCGGGAGCTAGTGGGCAACACAGTGAATACTTAAATATAGGAAGTAAGGGACTTCGGACTGAAGGGGCTTCGGTTAATATCTTATAAAACATGATCGATTGTTACTGTGTTTTGACAAGGTACACAATATACTCACACATGACGTTGAGGTAGTATCCTATGGAGGAGTACTCGGTGTCGAGCCAGGTGGCGCGGCAGCGGTACCAGCCGGCGTGCGACCCGCGCAGCGCCGCCCAGCGGAGCGTCGCGGATCCGCGCGCGCTCTCGTCACCAGCTTCCAGCGGTGGCGGAGAACTGATGCATACATGGATCATACTAACACCGGAAGCCTTCTAGCTCTAGCTAAGTAATTTATTACTTTAGCTTTTATAAGTCGTCAATAAAACTTTAATGAATCAATATTTTTCAAATTACTGCCATAAAATACGTCCATATGTGCTTGCTTGCTTACCTATATAATATAAAATATTATTTATTGTTTTCGCAGTTTGAAAGATCAGAGACAGATACTAAACATTATAATATAGAAGAAACAAGCAACACAAAATATAACAAACTTAAAGTACATAGGAATTAAAAAAGTTATAATAACAATACATTTAAAGTTTTGTGACAAAAGATGTTGACACTCAGTATGAAGCCTTAAGGTGGACTAGTGGTACAACCGCACAACCCGAAATACAGCGCTAGTTTTCAGTGTGAACCCAAATGACGGAAATGTAATATCAGCAACTAAAACACTTTGTTTTTGTGTAAAACAGACTACTAATATTTAGTTGACACAACAAAAAAGTTTTATCAAACAAACAATGTAAACAAACGCATAAATAACTAACAAGTTCCATCCGTGCTACGTATTATAACATAACTGGGTGTGCGACCTTGTTATGCCCGCACGGAGGTCGATACTAACAAAAGGTCCCCGGGGCGAGGAATAAAGGGAATAGACACATGAGAAATAAAAGTGTTCCGTCAGCACACACCCTTTGTCTCAGATTGTTTAGTTCACTTACCACAAGTTATCCACCCGTCACTTTACTATCGTTCACATTGTAGGTATATACACTTTATTATAAGCGTCGGGAGAGAACTTTCGTGTCCGAATACTTTTGTTTTGTTATCAGTTCTGACTAAGGTTATGAGATTCAAAAAAGTATTTCAAGCATATTGACTGGTCCCAGTATACTGCCTTGAGGAATTCCTCAGTTCTCCTTTGAGTTGAATCAACTATTTGATGTCAATGCAAAATAATGTACAGACCCACAAAAAATTACTTAATTTCCCGTTTTTTTTTTAGATACATTAAAGTATTCATCTAATATAAGAGTGTAGGCAGATGATTGAGTGTGTTGAAGGGCTAAAAAACTGGGATGGGTACTTTTTAACGTTGGAGAGCCATGCCTCGGCACGAATGGGCCGGCTCGACCGGAGTGATACCACGGCCTCACAGAAAACCGGCGTCAAACAACGCTTACGTTGGTCCTGGTCTTAAGGTCCATGATTGGTTCACAGTTAATAATTTAGTATTAAATAGGCAGAAAACTAAATGCGTAAAGTTTGCTCTACCCAATGTAAAGTGTGTAGATTGTGACATTGTACTAAATAATGATAAGCTGGAATTTGTCGAACAAACGGTTTTCCTAGGGATAAAGATAGATTCAAAGCTTCAATGGGGGCCGCACATAAGGACTTTGGCGGGACGCCTGAGTTCGGCTGCTTATGCAGTTAGAAAAATCAGACTACTTACAGATGAAGCAACCGCAAGACTGGTCTACTTTAGCTACTTTCATAGTATTATGTCTTATGGAATATTGCTATGGGGCCGCGCTGCAGATATAGAATCTGTTTTTATTCTACAGAAAAGTTAGAGCCATTTACAACCTACGTAGTCGCGATTCGCTCAGAGAACTCTTTAAAGAAATAAATATAATGACAGTGCCTTCTCAGTACGTCTATGAGAATATTATGTACGTAAGAAAAAATTTACACCTTTATTCCAGAAAATGTGAGCTGCATAGTTATAATACTAGACATAAATCAAGATTAATGCAGCCGCAGTTTCGTCTCGCTAAAGTCCATACTTCCTTTATGGGATACTGTGTAAGATTTTATAATAAAATTCCGGAGTTCATTTTAAAATTACCAGAAAATAAATTCAAAAAAATGATTAAGTTTACCCTGTGTAGGCAAGCTTACTATAAACTGGAAGACTATCTTTTGGATAAAAATGTTTGGCAAAGTGCTGGTCCAGCTCCACAGGATGATGACTGATAATTTTAACAAAATACCTATGCAATTACACACATTGTGATATTGGATTGATATAAGTTTAGATTGGACTTTTAATATTGTATAATTTCATAATTAGAAAATTGTAATGTGCGAGTATAGTGCAGATATTGATGTAGCAATCTGTATAAGTACATACATATATTTATCTGTAAAATTGTTGTGCCCGCGGTTCTGAGCTTGTCATGCTCACTTAAATGTCCTGCTGATGGTGGCGTTGTGTGTCGGGTTGTTTTATTCCCTACAATATGGTTGAGTCGAACCACGCCGATACGCACGTCATGCTCGTGAACGGGTGCTGTCTGTCGGGGCTGGTCAGCTCTTACTTGCTGTGGCAATCCCTAATTCCTTTTGTATATTGAATAAATGTTATACATCAAACTGCAGAATTCTCAGCAACTAGTTGGAACAAAGTTGTAAAACTTAATATTGTAATCAAGATTTTCTATTTTTTTAAAAGAGTGTCTATGGAGTTTCTTGCCGGCTCTTCTCCATACGACCCACTTTTTGGAAAAGTACCTATTTAGTGGTCTAATTGAAATAAAACATTTTGACTTTGACTTTGACTTTGTTGTGTTTCGCCGAGTGAGTGAGGTTACCTGAGGCCCAATCCCCTTTTAAAGGGTGAGCAACGCACTTGTGACTCCTTTGGCGTTGCGGGTGTCCATGGGCGGCGGTAATCGCTTACCATCAGGTGATCCGTCTGCTCGTTTGTCCCCCTATCCCATAAAAAAAAGTACCTGGTAGGGTTGGCATCGTCCCGCAGCCACCAGGCGCGCGCGGGAGGGTTCGCGTCCACGTCACAGCGCAGCGCCGCCGCGCCGCCGGCTGACAGCGACACGCCGAACCCCGGCCAGCGTGAGATCACGAACGATGGAGGATCTACCAAGATTTAACGCCTAATCAAATAATTACCTTTGGATTTGTCATCAATATAGTAAATATTAATTATTGTACCATTAAGTACCTAACCTAAAGGTAACCTACTAGGCGATAACTTATATCACACTTCTACGAGTATATTTACCTATTACTTCGCTAAAACAATTTACATTCAGTACCGTTGAATAAAGTCAACATAATATTTTCATGACCGTTCATTTTCAAATAGGTATGTAGGTAACAGATAATACGGATAAAGAGTGGCATAAAGTGAATATAAATAAAAAAAATGCGTAGAAATGATGGCGCATCATGAAGCAATATATCCGCCGCGGTTAGGTTGCGCTTTCCCCTGGGAGCGATCCGAGCGGTGGTCTGCCCGGAGCGAGTGGAACCGCCGCCGCTTGCAACGTATTTAAACGTCAGAGCTCTCATAATCATCTATGCCAATATTTAAGTTGCGCTAAGGTTAGCCACATTTACATAGAGTTTCATACGAAGCTTCAAATATTGAAGATTGAACCAATATTGAATACCTACATTAGCTTCTGTTCAGAACGTGTGTGTTGTGTATGTTAATAATATCTATTGACTTGCTGGTTACATATGTAGGTACACGAAGTAGATATAAGTTTTGAAACAAGTTGGTGGCGTTTTATGTGCACTTACGACAAAAATGAGATTATTAAAAACTCTCTCAAAATCAAATTTACTAATTCTGTAGCAACAGTATATTTCAAAGAGTGTATGCGGTGTTCGCTCACATGTAACATGTATCTCGAGCTTGGCGGTCATGACGTGGTGTGGGGCAGCAGGCGCGGGCGCGGGGGGCGCTGCGGGCGCCGGGGGCGCGGGGGGCGCGCGCTGGCGGGCCGCGCACTGCAGCGTGGCGTTGTGCAGCTCGCGCGCCGCCGTCACCACCGCCTGCGACACCGACACGCCCTCTGCGCGGAACAACACACCACATCAGCTACACCTCACCTCCAACCCCAACGACAACCCACGTCACGAACAACGCTACATGGCAACTCATTCCACTGCAGGAGATCTAGTGAAACATCTTAACTTACCAATAGAGTAGTTGGTATGATGTATCCTAAGGTAAGGGCGGTGATCGAGCGCCGGCTCCAGAGCCAGTAGCCGCCATGACAGTTCAGGGGGAGGGACGCCACCTAGTGCAGTATATGAAAATATGTTCAAACAGTTAGATCGCTATCAAATGCAAATAAATAAGTATCGAAGATTTGATGACAACGTTATAACATCTATAGGTACGTAGTGTTTGCATGCCTGGCCGACGTGTCCATTTACTCCATCTGTTTACCACCCAGTATCGAATAAAAACTGCTAAGGGCATTGAGAATTAGGATAAGCCAAGAAAAATATTCGTTAGGTCACCTTCAGCTACGCAGCGCACTTCTAGCTCAGTCTTGTCTCTGACGGGCACCCAGGTGTTGCCGGCGTCCAGGCGGCGCCCGTCCACCGCCAGGTATACGGACCGCACCGGCTCTGTACCAACGTAACACATTCACTTACGTATTTACCACAATAAGTAGCCACTGTTAGGTATTCAGTGGCAATGTTGTACTCCCAAACGATGATATTTTCTATGATATACGTAAAATACCGTATATCATGAGGTTAATGGGCTTCCCGGAGACGGTGTTCCCGGTTTCGTCGGTGTAGGTGCAGCGCCAGGCGGCGGCGTCGGCGCGGGAGGCGCGCGGCAGCACGAGCGCGGCGCCGTCGCGCCACGCCGCCTCGCCGCGCGCCTCGCCCGCGCCTCGCGCCGCTGCCGCCACCTCCTCGCCCTCCTTGTACCAGCGCACCGAGCTCGCGTTGCTCACGTCGCACTCGAGGCGCGCGCGTGCATGCGCCTCCACCAACAACTCGCGCTCGTACTTTGGTGGCTACACAACAACAACAGTCATTTATGATTAATTCCCGCTTTGACCTTTCGACTATCGTGGAATGCTGTCCCAATCCTGTTCAAAAAAAATCCAAAGAGAAAGTGTAAGCTCCAACTATATTCTAATTAAGGTAAGGAGAACAGAGTAATGGCGCTAACAAAAAAAATCTAAGGGATTCCAACGTCACTATCGGTCAGATAAAGAAAGTATTCGATATCAATAGTTAATTGCTTTATAAATAATGCTTGGCACTAAATGAAACTTCCCTTGTATGAACACCGTCGATTAAATGTCAAATACAATTCGACTCCAGGCAGTACCTAGCGAAGTGTAGCTACAAATAAAGTCGCAGGAATAACAAATGAACGCAAGAAAAACATTCCCAAAAACAACTGGCACAAATAACAAGATTAAAATTAAAACGATAATAAAATGTCAAACAACCGGGGGCGACAATCAGCGTGCGATGTAAATCAGGTAGGAGATGCTCGTAATTACGTTATAACTCCTGCTAATGAAGTCCAGTCGCGGGTGGAGATTCGTGCGGGCGTGCGGGGTGAGGGGAGGAAGCGTATACTAAGAAAAATAACACCCTTACATATAACGAGAGAAATTTATTTAGTGTAAATGAAAAAATAACAAAGGTAACTAAAGCGTCCCACTGATCTTCGTGTGTTTTTGGTGTTAACAAGCCTTGGAATAACAGCCTGAGCATTAAGCAAGTCAGTACAAGTAATGGGACTAATGGGCGCCTTAATAAACTGGAATGGTTTAAAATGTTTACGTACATAATAATGTGTAGCTATATGTACGTGTAAGACGTTAACGTACGTGTAGCGGCGCGTGCGGCGCGGGCTGGTCGTGCTGCGGGCGGCGCGGCTGCGGCGCGTGCGCGGGCCGGATCACGAAGGTGTCGAGGCGCGAGGAGGCGCGCGGGCCCGGCGCCGCGCCCGCGTCTCCGATGGCGTCCCGCACCGCGCCGCGGATGTTCAGGATCGTGTCGCCCGTCTTCACGCGCCGCTCCGACGCGCTCGACTGCTCCACAACATCACTACATATTAACTAACCCCCGCATGGGGATATTAAGTGCTACAGACGCTTATTAAATAATTCATTTGCAACTTTCTCCGTTAAGGCGGATCGTTTACCTGAGCCCGCCAAATTCAAATTTTGAGTGGTTTTTCGGAGTTTGTAGGTCTATATAAGTTCCACATTCATTGCAATGGTACTTGCGACATTAACTATACAAAATTCACAATGTTTAACTAAAAGCATTGCTTAAAAATCATTATTGTAGCTAAAAGTAGTGTAAAATGTCAATTTTGACCAATTACACAGGTTTCGGCAAGTTTTTAGCTTGATAAGGATTTATAAGTAAAGGTTTTAGTTCTCAGATGTGAATGTTTTATAGTTAATGTCGCAATCACAACTGCCATGAATATGAAATGACTTGTTATAGACCTACAAACTGCGAAAAATCACTTGAAATTTGAATTTCGTGGGCTCAGGTGAACGATCCGCCTTAATGTTGATAAAATCGCAGTGCTTCCATCATTAAACGCCATTCAGTAAATGTCTTCTAGAGATATTGACTCATATGACACATTTGTGAGTGTAATATTGATCTAATAGGTGACGTACTTTGGGCGTTCTATCCCAGTCTTGTCCATTGCTGCGCTTGGTCCTCACGTTCTGTTTGTGTACATGCGGTGCGTGTTGGGTGTCGGCGGTGGCGGCGGGCGCGCCGGGCTCGCCGGGCAGCGCGGGGCATAGCGGCGCGGACGAGCCGCGCTCCGAGCTCGGCCACGACGACGCGCGCGAAAAGGGGAAGCCTGCACAAGCAATATAGAATTTCCTTTACTATTTATATAATTGTATGTTGTACCTACTGTGTATATAGGTAAAAATATGTCAACACCATCTTATTTAGGTAGGTATATTATACACCTAAATAAGATGGTGCATTACTTATGTAATAAACTTTATATCTAACATATACACACCGACCTAAAACTCAAAAAGGGATATGAACAACACATAAATATTTTAGCTAAAACGTTATTATTTCCGCAACAACTTAACCGTGCGCTCCTGCTCCACTCCTTCCACACGTGCGCCGCGCCCCGCCTCGCCCCGCCTCGCCCCGACTCGCCCGCGCCCCGCGCTCTCAAAAAATATACACGAAAAGAACAAAATACGGCGACAAAGGAAAATTATTATCAACTAATTTATGAGGAGTTAACAACAAGTTGGTAAAGTTTCAACTTAATTGGAGCACAACTTGAAAGGCGAAGTTATCGCTGTAGTAAATTGTGTTATAGGTAATGTAATAAACAGCGGATAGGGCCGATGTGACCGCGTTAAGAACAGACATTAATCTGTGACGCGTCAAACAAACACGAACAGAATATCCACACTATGCCCTTCATAGGACTCATAGACGTTGAATGAAAGAACTAATATCAATAAAATCCTCACGAGGAATGTGAAACCTTTCGTTGTACCTATACGCATTGTTCCTTATCATGCTTTAATTAGTCTAGAATAACAATTTAGTGACATTTCAACCGCGATGTTGTATATTACGTACATCTACATAATAAATAAGGCGAACGTACATTTAGCAGTTTTGGTGGCTTATTACTTTTTAACCTAATACCCTTAATAGTAAGGGTAAAAGTGGTCAACTGATATCTCAGACGTAAGGGTTAGCCTCTAGGATTCGACAAAAAGTGTAATATGTCGTGAATGTCGGGCATTAATCCAAGCCGCGGCGGTCGCGTGTCGTGCGCGTGTCGTGCGCGACACACACGTGTCGCAATCGCATTGATAGGGTGAATAGTGTCAACATAGATCGTTAATTTAAAAAGTTTATCCCACCGAGGGTGCGGGCGACGCGATGTATACCTCGAAGTTGGATTGTATAATTCGTTGTTTTACATAACCGCTAGCTGTTTTACAAGACCACTCTGTTATGTAATAGCTGATACCTACAACATCCAGGTGGATTGCCATTGCGATACGTTTAATTAAATCTGCAGTCACAATAAGCATTTTGTGTAAAAAAAGCTATGACATGTAGATATACCTACATATTTGTTGCAGTCAACAATAGTTTTTACTGATTTTTGAGGATAGGAAAATAAAGAAACCGTATTTTTGTTTTAGTGGCTTAATAATTTTTAAATGTTGCCAATTATACAATCAACAACTTATCATACCTATATAACACTAATTACTACTATCGAATATTTACTACTTTCAAATACTTTGTGACAACGGGCAGTATCAGCTCGTGGAACCGACCAGTGTGATACAGCAAGGGAACACAATCAGTGTTCCAACTAGTAGATATAGTATAGACAGTGTTGGTGAACGTCATTAATGATATAAGTACACAGAAAGTCCTCGGGTGAGTGCACTCACTACAAATCTGTTAGGACACGTACCTACCTATACGTTTACGTTAGATACAATTAATCACTTAGTACAAAAGCAACTGTAATATAATTACGCGACTTAAATGTACCTAGTGTGATAAAGTGACAATGATCCCGCCTCGTCTCGCGCTAGCCGAGACCCACTCACCTGGAACCTCGTAAACATGCCACGGCGTATTTTTATCATCTACGTATCGTGTGTGGTTTACGATCACCGACTTGGTAATATTTTCTCGTGAGGGACCAGCATGAATGCCGCGACATTACTTTTTTCGTCATGTTATCTCGTTCTACGTTGTTTTGATACGGGATATGTAACGACAAAGCTTTTTAGTATCGAGTGTGTTAGCTTCGCAGGAAGTGTTAGAACATCATGTCAACAAATTTCAAATTGACGTCATCCGTCGCTGGCAAATAGGGGTTCTTTCACTAACGTTTTTCCTGTTTCATAGGTATGCTGACATTTGTTTAAAAACATTTCCGACCAAGTAGATCTGGGTGATTAAAATAGCAATTCAGCAGTTGCTCTGAATTCATTCATATTAAAATCTATTAGAATTACTTAGCAATTTTGTTGTAATTATCATTTGACCACCCCTATGTTTATAGATTGTATTAAATAAGGGTAGGTATACGAAAAAACCGATCCCAGTATATAATGTAGGTGTAAACACACTTTGATCTCTCTTCTGAATCCAAACCAGGGGTACATTGCATATTGTTTATAACTTAGAATTTCAGCAAACGGTTTGCATATTCTTTACAGTTCATCCGCGTGATTTGCAATAACTGTGTCTAGTAGTAGGTATATAAACAATCGCCAGAGCCTGACAATTGTTAAGTAAGAGCGAGGCGAGCGTCGAAAAGTCGGGTGTTTTAATATAAGGGGTGCGACAGATAAGCGGCGCGCTATTAATACCTACATAACCCAACAACAACTCATTATTCACAACAAGGCCACAGCGGACCGCGCGGCGGGGACCACGCCGCAACTCTCAGACTATACCCGATGGTGCAGGTCGCACCATTTTATAATTAGCATAAATATAATACGTAATTCATCATCACCATCAACAGATAATATTTATTATGCTTTCCTTTCTCAGGTAAGAGTCGTATAAGGTGCGTCGCCCAAAGATATTCCAATTTGCTAGTGATTTATGATTTGAAAATACACATACAGAATACAACAATACTACATAGAGAATCCATATAAAAATATACGCCCATCGCTTCCACTGTTTCACTAATTCTATGTGGATTATATCTTACATTAATGGATCTGTATAATTTAATATTTCATCAAACATAGTTCACAGAAACTATAGTAACTATGTAAAGTGGTAGTAGGTGCCGCACTTTGTTACAGTGTTGTGGTACTCGGAAGTACAGAGGACACCCGCGGGACAGGGAACGGGCACGAGCCCTCGCTTAGTTTTATGGGCGCTCTGATTTGACGCCGCACAACAAGTGCTCTCCACTGAGCTTGATTTGTAGTTACTAACGTGTAATGTTGGGAGATTTATGAATGTGGAAGAACCAAAAGAAATATACAAGCATCGCAAGTCTATAGTTTCTGCCTACCCCTGTGGGAGAAAGGCTTGAGTGTATGTATTTATTTTTGGTACATTTCGTGATCAATTGACTTTTAATTACACTCTGTATCAATAAAAGTTTTAACGTCTGCAATCGCCTAACGTAAGAGTTACGCAAAATATACTCGTTTTTATACAGGCGCGAACTTAACGCCATTTAACGGACAATTCTAAACTCCGGACTGTAACAATGCTCTAACAAAAAAACGAATAACCCCGGAAACTTGAAGTAAACGCTTCACAGCCATGCTTGCACCATTTTGGCATGAAGCAGTTCTGAATACCAATAAAATCCTTAAACTTCTTAAACTTAGTCGCGAGTGATCACGACTGTCGTGATCACTCGCGACTAAGTTGAGAAAATGGTCACGCGTCGTCCACGGGGGGTGTGTGCGCGAGGAGCTAACGAGCGAACATTTTAGTGAGGTAAGTGAAGACCTACAGGGTGAGTTCAAGTGCGCCCGCACATATAACCTAGCTACAGAGTTACTACTTAAAACAATTTGTTCTGCGTCTTATTTCGTCAATCCGTAAACAATTAATTTTAATATAATATAAAGTGAATCGCAGTCTTGTACGATACGACTATGATGACATTTGGTATCCAAAAACTATAACACCACCCTTGCTGTGTTACGCTTACATAAAGTAGATACAATGCTACGTGACGTAGATGAGCTACTTATTGGTGATGAGTCCACAGACCTAGTGTAAGAGTATTGATACTTGTACATTATGTGTCTAGACTAGACAATCAGTTTGGGAACTAAGTCAATTCAACAAAGGCTTACTTGTCGCGACACATGACGGCGGTCGCACACTCTGACATCGTTAGAGTCTCGTCCTCGGTGTCCGTGGCGTGCCCTGTTCCGTAGCGTTTGAGTGCCGCCGTCCAGCAAATATACTTCACTGTGACTACTTATTGAACAGGGTGACCGCTCTGAGAACAGTGGACGTACGCGATTGATTGTTTGTTGCACATACACACACACACACACACTTAGCTATTCACGTTGTGTACACATGGCCGCACGGCATGGCATGGAGTCATGGTCCACATACTCGGAGCGACCGGATTGGCTATCCAGATAATTACACTGACTATTAAATAAAATTGGCCAAATGACCACTGTGAATATGTAAATATAGTCATTATTAAGCTAATCCGTCACACCATCACCGTCGCCCTCTCTGCCATATTATTATCATCATGTCTGCACACTGAACGTGTTTATTTTAACGTTGTGTAGTGTCACTTGGTCTCAGACTCAGAACAGCTAGGAGATAATAGCTGATAATGGTGAGGGATGGGGGGTGATACGGGGTTAATAGATAACAACGGACGAGTGGTATCACACGATTCCACCGCGAGCTTACTACACGCACGATGTATGTAACACTAGCAAATTTTATCTGTATAGTCAGATGACATGCGCGCCCTAGCCGGACCTTCAATTATTTAATGGTTGAAGAGAAATCAAAGTTGTACAGTTTACACACACGTGGCGTTAGCGGCCGCGGCGGCGTAGCGCTTACCCATCAAGCCCATCACCACTTCGCCCCACACATCGCGACAAGGTTCCACGATACTTATAAGTAATAGAAGTAACAACAGAAACCAAACAATCATCTACCATGATCTATATGTTGGAAACAGAAGTTATTTATTCGTAATATTTCATTTTAGATTGTTACTTAACCGGTGAATGCGTTTAAGTGCAGTTTTCTAATCACATATTGTTTACAATATATACCTCCATCTTCTGCACTGGGTGTCTCGTTTCTTGTTCCGTAAGAGCAAAAGCAACAAAAGAAGTTCCCTACGTGACACGTGTGTGTGACATCATCACACAACAATGCTCACAGCTACTGCGAGAATAGAACACCCCGTGACGTGCGCGGCGTAGTGCAGCCTAAGTATGCGTTTGTATAGGGACAATCAGCTCGTCGCCGCCCTCGTGAACACAGCCGTGGTGCTATGGAACGCGCCTCGGAGAGATAATTAGCCAGCTGTAAACATCGCACACCATAAAGAGAGTATCCTTGTGTTTTAGGAAAATGAGTTTTTACAACGAGCGCTTGGTGGTTCATCCCTTCATTAGATAATATTTGGTGAATGTTTAGCAACAATAATCGAGAGGTCAAAGTGTAGAGTGATGATCGAATACGACCAGGCAGGGATTGAATTGACGTTATTATGATGGTTTCATTGAATTTAATCGGATTGAATGACGGTAGTAGATAGAGAAAACCTTATGTGATACATTGCAATCTTTGACAAAACAGTAGGTAAACTCCACGTACTTGATATCAAATAATTATCAACTCTATCATATAGGTACCTACTAGAAAACATCACAGCAACTCGTCGCCTTAATATTGACCACTTAACTTTGTTACAGTTGAAAGAATGTTGTAGACATTACTTACTTACTTATGTAACAGTATCTCGTGTTAGCGTTACCGGCTCAGCGTCGTGTGTCCAGTAACAGCGCCCTCGAGTACCACTACGTAATGTTACTTGTTACAGTATATCGCATCAAAAGATATAATAATATAATGCCTAGCAGTCTGATAGTGTTACCTATGACTCCATATGTAGTTATAGGGAGCGATAACACTACGAGACATTATACAGAAGATCCACACTGAAACAATGTTGACGTGCAATCGAACAGTGACGCCTAAGTATAATCTTTAGTTTCTTTTATAACAATTTCGCAAGCTTAACAATACAATTTATATCTTTGGAAATCTATAAGTTTGAAAATGATTGATTTCATTATATCTAATGATCACACTGAGATAAAACTAATTAATAATTATAGGTATGCACGCACCAATAAGTCTTAGGCACTCGCGTGTTTCAAGCGCAAGAGTCCTTCCTACCTTCTGTAATGATGTGCGGCGTGTGTTCGGGTCTCAATACAATTAGCGCGGGATGGTCGACGCACAATTAACTAGTGGCGCCCTCCGGCGGCACCGACCGGTGGCGGCCGACGCTCGGCTGATAGTTACGAGCTGTACTTTACGATACAGTCCACACTGGCTGGCTGTCTCTAGCCTTATCAATGTTATACACAGTCTGGAGACTTGCTAAGTACCTACATACATACGTGTATAACAACATTTAATTAGAGCCTTGTGACTGACTAGCCACGCAGCACCAGACTATGTCACTATAGCGCCTATAATCTTACATCTTAGTAAATGTAATCTGATGTAAATTTTAGTATCTATAGGTGTCTCACCAATTAATTATTTATTTATGGTCTAAAGAATCTTTATTCCTCATAAGTAATTCACATTAAATTTCACTTATTGAGAAACGTATTATAAATAAAATAAAAACATTAGTAAGCAGAGCTAGTCATACAAACTGAGCAGGTTAGCTCAACAAAAATATTAGAAGAATGTAACTTATTGAGTTGTAGTAGGTGGCAGCAAAAGACACCATGCGAAACAGAAATCAATTTACGTAGGTAGGATATGATCATTGAATCAAACTGATCGTTTATCGATGCGTACACGTCGTTTTTTAATAACACGAAATACCTACTTGTGATATGTACTTATCCATGAGTCATGTGAGTTGTGAGCAGTGCGTGGTCACGCGCGTGTCATCGACCACGTCACGCCCACGACTGTACCCGTCAGCGGACACCTTTCTGTCGAACGCAACGCGATGCGACATGCCAACGTACAATATACTTAGTATATACAATATGGAGATCCGCAATCAACTGAAACATTCAGTTAATGTTTATATTTTGTTATATACGAGTAGTTCATCTTTATCGTTTTGTCTTCAAAAAAACAAACTGGCGAAAGCTAAAAACCAATAAATAAACTTCATGGTGAGTGCGCGGGACGCGGTATGGTGTGACTCTACTGAACTATAACAAATCGACAAAAGTGACGACAATCGATAAATGCCGATCGTGTTGTTATCGCGCGGCACGCGGATGTTCACCGAAGCGTCGCGCGTCGTGACGTCACTATCACCACCGAGCCGAAGTAATGCCACGCGAGCCGCGACACTAAACACCGCGGATGAATCTGTGCCTTAGATCCGATATTAAAATTCCCAACACGATCGGTAGCGACACTCCCCCTCCACCGGACCAGGCGCGGGAGAGGGGGTGTATCTAAAGTGGCTCGATGTAATCTTGAGAGGTCGGAGACTATCGTCCGTCATATCAGTGTGACTGGGAGGACACCGCCGCGCCGCCTACATACATCTCTACACACATACACACAAAATGCACACTGTTACAACGTCCTCATGATCTGACCTATTCCCATTTACATGAAGCGAACGCCATCTTAATGTTATAAACGGATAATAATAGAGAATGTGCATGTTTCTTTTATATTTTTAATCAATAATTTAAAATTTTACATTGTTAAAGCCCCACCACCAGATTACATCGGGTTGTCGTTTTTGTTCTCGTGTGTCGTATACGGTAGATGTGTACAGCGTATTGTTATGTGTGAGAAAAGTAGTCTCAAATGTCAAAGTGAGAATTCGTGAGGTGTCAAGTTGTCTAAGTAATGAGTAAGTGCCGCTCGTGGTCTCTGGCGAATATGTAAGTAACCATCCTGTACCTACCTATCTATATATATATATATATATATATATATATATATATTGTAATGTATTCAGAAACTAGTTATTTGAAAAGTACCAATTAAGTGAGGCCGGGCCGAGCCGCGCGGAGTTTAATTAGCATTCCGTAATTGAACGTACGAACTCATTAATAGCAGAACGTCACGAGCGTGCGGCCAGCGACAACGTGAGCGCTCGCCATTTGTACTTGTGTCGCGTCACGGCTCGTAACATTACATTACGATACAGAAGACAACATACATAATTATGTTTGGTCCGTAGTAGTATTGCTCGTGTGTCGCACGCGTCACTCGCGAGTCTCCCTTGTACAAACACGCAGACACTGAACAACTGCTGTGCGATACCAAGCCCGGCGCGGCGGACCTCTTTGTACTTATGTCATTTTTAATACTTAGTATATTACAATAAAAAACCAAACGTATGATTTTGTAATTGGCAGTGTTGATAGTTTGTTTCCGATCACAAGCTATCAATATCAATTAAAGATTATCTTGTAATCATTTGTTTACTTGTTTTAGTTATTGTTGTGCGAGGGAAGCAATGAGGCGCACTCACAAACAAAGCATTGTCATCAAAATGTATATCAGTTGCGGTCATTAGCCGCCGCGTAATCTGTGTTCTTGTGTGTTTGTGTGTTGTGTACATTACCTACGTACAAGTAAAGTGCACAGCTAATGAGGCGAGCACGCGAGCTGTGACGTCATCACTGTACCTTCATGTTAAGGAATCACTGTTATGCGAGTGTTCGGCGGCGAGGTTACAACTACGACGAGGTAGCTTCTTTTATAATATTATATCATGTAACTGTTTTTGTGTTCTGTACGAAACTTACTAAAAAAATTTATAAATTACGTTGTGAGAACTGTATGTACCGAGATGTTCACACGAGGACACCACTCGGAGGACACGAGTGAGCGAGCGGACATGTACCAAGTGGTTGGCGGAGCAATTGTTGCTTAAGTCTTCTAATATTGGAACTTTTGTTTAAATGTGTTGACGTTTGTTTGTAGCTGAACTGTGACCACACATTACATTTTGAAATAAAACCACTTTTTATGGATTTTATCGAGTTAAATTTCGGACCCTTTACAGCGTCCATCGACACATTACACTCAACCCACTTACTCGTATATTATGAGTTATATACCTTGAGGTAAATATATAGAGATCAATTTTCAATGTGTTCTTTTTCTATGTATTTATAAGTAGTTTATTCATATAAAATATTGTTTCTGGTCACAGATGGGACACCAACAAAATTAACGACGTGTTGTGAGATCCCGCGGGAACAGTAACGACTTATGTAAATGAAAGATAATGTTGTAACACGAAAAATTGCTAATGGCGGCCGGAAATGACGCAATCAGCATAGTAACGAGCCGGAAACATGAGCCGCGTACAGCGGCCGGCGAATATCTAAATGATTGTTACAATAACATTCAATTTAAAATTAAAAACCCCCGCAGTAGTAAGACATGGTTACCATATTCTTCTAATCTATACTTATAATAAATCTGTAGAGAGGTCAATTCTGTACATGAAATATATTTCTAAAATAAATATCAGCGGGTGATTAGTGATCGATACTGACGCCAAAAATGCAATCAGTAAAATTTCTGTCTGTCTGTCTGTCTGTCTGTATGTATGTTCGTTATAGGGAAAGGGAAATGTTGGGAAAATGAGTGATTCATGAGAAAGGTTTCAAGCTATAAAACATCACGCTACAACCCTTAGGAACGGGGCAACGCAGGTGAAACCGCGGGCGAAGAACTAGGGAACAAAGTAACTATTCCACGCGGACGAAGTCGCTGGCAAAAGCTAGTATATAATAAGTGTGTATAATAAGTCTTAAGATCTTCTAGTGTATAATAAGTAACACTCATTATGACGTCACATTATGTGTATACTCAATGTATTAAGACACTACACTGTGCTGTGCTCGTACATAAACTGCACGGCCACTAAACCACTACGTCTGTCACTTGTACACTGTATTCTTTTATTTTTTATTAAATAAAATGTTGCTCCATACTAGGATATTTTTTAGTAAAGGAAAAAATTCAATCGCGGGCAGGATTCGAACCTGCGTCTTCTGGTTTGATATACCAGACGCTCTGACCTCTAAGCCACCGCGAACCCTACTCGCATTTTGCCATCTTGAATTTACGTCATAAGGTGACGTTGGTGACATCTATGAGAGGCAAGTTACCTTACTTCTCAACCGACACGACTTACTTTACAGTTAGTTCAGTGTCGTACGATGCCACCTTACCGTTTAACTTGCATTTTCCATGCTAAGATTATCAAGTAATTTTTTAGTAAAGGAAAAATTTCAATCGCGGGCAGGATTCGAACCTGCGTCTTCTGGTTTGATATACCAGACGCTCTGACCTCTAAGCCACCGCGAAACCCGCGAAGCCCGCGATTGATTTTTTTCCTTTACTAAAAAATAACTTGATAATCTTAGCATGGAAAATGCAAACAAATCACAAAAAGATCCATACTAGGATTTTCTCCTGTATCGTGGATGCGTTTACAAACACAAAATTATCACATACACAAACACTCAGACCCGGAAAAAACTACCTGTTAATCACACAAATGTTTGTTCCGTGCGGGGATCGAACCCAAAATACGTACCGCAGAGGCCGTTGGCTCAGCCATTACGCCAAACGCATCGTCTTCATAATGTCTATACGTATGTATGTGGTAGGTGACGGCAGTGACGTCAGTGTCGACGCACCGCCGCACCACGGGATGATCGGCAACGAAGCCACGTCACTACCTACGTACGTACTCATCTTTACGCTAAATCTTAATATGCTACTGCCTTCTCAGCACAACTAACATGTCTAACAAATGATACAGATGGCGCCACCATCGCCCAACCTCATTAATACCTAACGGAACAGTTAACACCGTGCCTCGTTATCACCTAATTCTCTACAGTTATTTGTAGTCCTTCTCCCTACCCTCCCCCCCTGCCCCTCTCCCCCGGCGGACTTCACATCTGATTACCATTGATTACATGACCACCTCTCATTTGACAACTCGTGTCACGGCCCACAGACTACATTATGCATAATGTTATAACATTGTACGTTTTCTCAATTAATAGATACTACAACACGGAAAATAAAATTTACAAAAATATACCTTAAGATTTTTCAAAATATGAGTTGTGCGTTTTTATTTGGTGCAGTTTATATTTAGAAATAAGTTGATACGTTCAGACCGTACCGTTATTGTGAGCGCATGGGCGGAATTTCTATAACTATTAAGTTAACTTTTTGCCTCTTGCATGAGAGACAATAACTACGAGTATATTAAAATGCCACATAGCTCTGCTGATTAATTCATTTTAAGTCGTAGTCGTAGCCCTAAGTTGCTACGTATGATCCGTAGCGCGTAGAACTTAGCGCTCGTAGCCTATAATGGCGGCGTAGCAGGAATACGCTACTACGACGCTACGATATACACTACGCCGTAGCTAACAGCTACGACATTGTAGCCGTAGCAGCTACGACGTCGTAGCCGTAGCATATACGGATTCAGCGAACTGCAGTATAAGCGACAAACCGACGACGTCAACTAGATAGTTAATGTAGTGATTAAGGATTCCAGTTTACATTTATAGAATACCAGAGGATTAATTGATGACTAATATTTATATGACTACAAAATATCCCAAAAAATCCTTCTGCGTCACTATTGAGTAGAACAAAAATATACCTAATTACAAACCATTTGAAATGTGATCCTAAACTACTTGCGCATGACGCAGCCTCGAGTGTTCATCTGTACGTCGAGCTACTAGAATGTTATCTATCGCACTGTACAACAAAGTGCGGCCACTGCAGACTAACTGGCGCTGTCCGTACCAATATGACTGTGTGTGCATGCGTGTGTGTGTGTGTGTGTAACGATGCGTCGCACGCAGATCGATACGTCACGTCTCACACGAGTGTACACAACAGAAGCTCCACCGAGTACAGAGCGCAATAAACAACTTTCACGTATTTTAATTTAGAATTTTACTTAAAATAACGCACCTGTCCTCTACAATTAATGGCAAATGCACATTTTCGGAGTAATTACCTGAGCATTATATAAATAATGCCTGTAACTCGTGCGAGACTATGACACCGGGGAGCCACGGTCATGCCAGTAAAGCTTCCATAAATTCGGGAATAATATTATAAATATAAAGCGATACTTCGAAAAATGGTTTGGTAATGTATCTGTAGTTAAAAATGAAAATAACTACACTATAGATAGCTCACGATAGATAGAATGATAAGCTCTCTCTATAGTACTTTTACTATGCTAGCTTATCATTGATTACTTCGAGTTAACCTTCTGAACATTAACTTGTAGCATACAATAACACACACACGACGACGTATCACACGATGCACATACACAGGGAAGTGCATCGTTCTACCACACACACACAGGCACCGCTGTGGAGACAATCGTCGCAGAGATTTGGTTTATTTTACACTTGATGCTCTTGATCAATTTCTTTTAAGCTTCCTGAGTAAAGTTAATGACGTAATTCGTTAAATCTCATTATCATTACCATATAATATATGTACCTATTAACCTACAGTTCAAGAAAATAATTGCAAAACCCTGTTTTAATACAGACGCGTACGCAACGTGGATTGGTGGCAATAGTTCAACAAGTATTTTGTTTGTTATAATAACAATATTTGGTATAAGTGTTGCTACATAAAATAATTCTTATTCCAAATGATTCTCAGTTATAGGTATCAAATTAATTAAAACAGACGCATACTGTCTATGTCTATGTATCTGTTTCAGCGTACCTCGAACAAAAGCAACTTGTTCCAACTTGGTATTTGTTATTTAAACAGTTTTTGTGTTCGGGTAGCGAGTTCCGTGCCGCGCCCGAGTCACTTCAGCGGCGCGGACGTATTGAACACCGCTCTTTGTTAAGTCCCGGTGGCGAGACATCTCTTCTATCTATACACACAATACTATTGAAACGTCCGCAAATTTCGTGAGCACATAGGATTAATGTAAGTTGATGTGAGGTCACTATTACAAGCATTATTTAGAGGTCGAACCTAACCGACATTGTTTGATTAGGCAGATCTCGCCAAACATAAGGCTCTGAAACAGTGGATTCTTACGTAAGGATTCACATTTCGTCGGCATTAAATATGATGAGTGCCAGCTGGTGCTACGAGAACGGATATCAAGTTCCTTATGAAGTAGGTAGGAGCTGGAGCGGCAACAAAGCAATCTGTGAGCGTGACCACGTGCGGTCGTGCGCACTGAGACACTGTGGAGGTCGGCGGGCAGCCGCGCGCACCACACGCTGTGTGTTTAGTTGACACGGTGTCAGAACAATAGGACCTATTGCGAACGCATGACATTCAGAGGGCCTTCAGTGACCTTACTAGGTAGGTATAGGTAGGTACTGCTAATTATATTAATCAGGTGGTTCAAATCAAGTTTATCGATATTTCGTGATAAAATAAATATACCTATCACTCGCGGTGTCGCGGTCCCTCGACGCTAGGGTTACGTTGACAACTTTTCATTTAGGCTCATTACTTCCCCCTGCGGCTCCCATCCCTACCCCCACATCCCCGGTCCGCGCTCGTTGGTGTGTACGACGCAGATATCCGACAATAAACCGCTTTATGGTTTTGCATTCGGTTTATCGTCGTCGCGGCGGAGTGCATTTCATTGAGTATTAGGTATGCGGTAGCGACGCGCGCTGGTTGTCGCGCGACCACTGCTCGCTGTGTTCAGCTCGGCCGCGCACTCGGAATGACTATTATACCTACGTATAACTACGTTTATAAACATAGTCAACGAGCCCGCAGCGAGCAGTGATCAACGCGGGGCCTCGATAAACTCTATTAGTTACGCAGAACTAATAGGTTCGTGATCAAATATAAAATGAGAGACATTAAAGTACCAATAATAAGTATTTTTGTGTTCAAGCTACGTACACTCCTACTAAATTAATGATTAAGTAACGTTTTGGCTTCAATAGTAGAAAATGTAAGAGAAGATTACAGTAGGCCAACACAGTCGATTTAATCACGAAAATAGGAGTCGACCCAGCCAGGTGCAAATACGGGCTGCTACTGAAGATTTCCTTATGGCAACACACAATTCACACTTCTGCCTGACCTGAACATAGCCACGCTTCTTAGCTCACACACTCATAAACCACAAACATCGGTAAACCGCGTACAATCACTGATTGCTGGTTCGACATTTACTGCGTTCAGAGAGTACCACAGAGTTTAGTAAACTTTGTCACATATTACTCATGTGTAAGCCGCCGATCACTTCACTTCACTCGCTTCACTTCACCGCTCATGCTTAGCTATCGTATTCCGTGATGTAGGTGGCGCTGCCCAACCTATGAATACATTAACCGCGGTGGAATAACACAAAATAATGCCTTCCGCATCGGCGTGTAAGACGTGCAGGGAGGGCCCGGGGCGGGGGGCGCGGGGGTACCGCGGTGCGGAACAATGCAGCGCCAGAGCCGGTGAGTGACGAGGTGCCGCCCATTACTGAACAACACTGAACGCTCCGCTGATTACACGCGAATACCTCGCGTTTGTTGCCCATGACATTCACTAATGCGGATCATTAATGCTAAAGCGAGCTTGCTCATTACGTCATCAAACAAAGTGGTTGGTAATCGTAACCACTAATCAAAGTTTACCGTCGACACACACACCACCATATTAAAGATACAATGTTAATATACTATAATAATTGTTTGTTTCACGACGGAGATCATTTATTGTGATGCATCATGAGCTAGGAGGTCGGACCCGGCGCCGGCGCCGGCGGTGTGTCTGACTGTGCAATGTGTCAACACACCCTTGCGTATTACATTACATAGCCACGTGTGACGCGCGCGTGACGTCACGCTACTCGCGCTTACATTGTTTATTTGATATTGATTTATTAAAGAATTGTTGAGAACATACTTGTCACTTTATATAACTGCCTACTAAAATATTCACATATTTTTGTAGGTACATCTAAACAGTAATTAATGTGACTTAAAATTTAATATCTAAAGTTCTCGTGTCACCATCGTGTATCGCCATTGAGGTGGGCTCATACTACTCACATATTGTTTAAGAAGAAGAAGGTGCATGGTTCCTAAAAGTTGATCCTATGGAGAAGAATCCGGCAAGAAACTCCATGGACACTCTTTTAAAATATATAGTGTTACAATCTTCACTGGTACAATATTGCGATATCAGGGGCCTTATTATAACGTATTAACGCCATCATTTTTTGGTTGTGAGAAAGAAATGCCGCTCTACATATTATTATTTTTAATCCGCATAATAACTCCTGAAAATTTTTTTTCCTCCGAAATTGAATATATCTGCGCGAGTGTGCTTCCTCCGTCGCCCTGTAATCCCCCGCGAGCCCTGACTGCACTGTACTGCACTGGACTATACGTCGGACCGTGGACCGATTTTGCTAGCATTCATTTTAGTTTTTGAAGACTTTATACTGATTTGTAAATATTTATATTAATAGAAGTGCTTAGTTTAGTTAATATCCGTACATGCCTAACTGTAAATATTTAAAAAAAAAATACATTGATTGTTGATATCCTCAAAGATTAACAGAACTGATTGCAATTAGTAAAATTTCAAAATGCCGAAACACAAGAAAAAATATCTTCGTAAAACAAGACGAAAATTACAAAAGTACTGCTAAGTACATATACCTATTTGTTTTTAAATTTACTTGTTATTATTAGTATGAATAGTTAGGTAGGTACCTGCACTTTGGAGTATGTCTGTTTGTTATTTTATGATTAGCCGTGTTACATATTAAATAGCCCCATCGCTTTCTGCTTCTTCGTTATAATACGGCCCCAGGATGTGTGAACATTGAATGTCAAAGTTGGACCAAAGTCAATAATTACAAGTTTAAGTTTTATTACAGTTTAAGATTGAATCGTAATTCTTATTCTAGGCCATTTCGTCCCACTGCTGGGCAAACCCAAGCCTGCCTACCCTCTTTCCCAAACCTCATTACCAAAAAAATTATACTGACGATAATTGTTAGGATGTTCCGGAAAATAAACCAGAAATATGAATGGGCCAATAATAGAGCCTTGCGGTACTCACGATACTAGTAAATTATGAATTTTATCATCAATATCAAGAAATAGCTGTAATCTATCAGGAGTTGAACCAGTGAGCAGGTATGCTAGCGCATTTGTCAAATATTTTGTATGGAAAAGTTTTATAGCACTTCTCCCCGAGCATTTGCCCCCGCCCCCCGGCCCCACGCACTCCCTGGGCCCCGGCCCCACGCTCTCCCAGGGCCCCGGCCCGCGCCAGTTCTATGACTCATCATAATGAGAAGTTTAATCTGAGGTCGCAACGAGTCCTGATCGCTCGTAGGTCCACTACTGCGCCACACACACACCTCTGGAGAAGATACGCTTTGTTCACTGCGCATTACCAGGAGACACACAAAATAGTAGAGACGAATCTCTCCTAAAGTGAATGTGCCTCAACCATTATCTTGAAGCGTTTTGTACCTAATACATATGTCACTGCCAGCCTTGCGGAAACGAAAGATGATCACCAACGCACCCAGACGTTCCAGTGTATGAACTACGATAGAGATACTACTTCGAAACACTGACTAACATATTTCAACCTGTAACAAAAATAATCCATTTTGGACTCCGGACCGGATACGCATCAGAATTGAATAGTATTGTGCTTTAAGAGCAGGCCTTCTATACGTCGTTATTGAGTGGCTCGGCGGCTATAAAGTCGCGGAGTCGCGATGTGCCGCCTGCTATGCTAATGCTAGCCTTAGGGAATACTTATGTAGCGTACTCCAAATAGCGGAAATCTCAATGTTACGTTTTATCGCAAATCGTATTGAACGCCGCCCGGCTCGATGCGACCTCTTTATTTTGGCGGTCGGGCGAAATGAATTCAGAGAGTTCCGAGGGGAATAAAATAATGTGGAGTGACGCGATGAGATATTAGCATCGACGTAAATGTGCGATTGGGAGGAAAAACCCAAGTGGGAAGCATCGAGGCGCGCGCGCGTGCCGCCGACACACCTAGCGACGCCGAGCTGCGCCGAGCGCGCCACGGGCGGCGGCATCAGCAGACCAGAACACATTACACCCGCACCTGCTGCACCGTACACTTTAACTTCTCAAACAACCATTGACAATGCACAACATTAGGTACCTAACACAGAATTCTACGTACGTAGGTAAGTAGGTGAAAGGGGACTCGGTTGAAACTTACCCAGATACGTATCTGTATTAAAAATTGAATGAAACAATGTTAAAAGTAGCAAACTTGAAATTTATAAATAAGTGAAACGAAGATAACAATTACAATAGATACCTACATGTGGTGCTACGCACTACGCACTCCACTCGCTTGCCGTACCTAGTTGGTAAAGATTAAGTGAGATAAGTAAAAGATTAATGAATTGACACGGGAGGCAGACGTTACGCGAACACACGCGGGAGAGCCATGCTTCAGCACGAATGGGCCGGCTCGGCTGGAGTGATACAACGGCCTCACAGAAAACCGGCGTCAAACAACGCTTACGTTGTGTTTCGCCGAGTGAGTGAGGTTACCGCAGGCCCAATCCCCTTTTAAAAGGTCGGCGACGCACTTGTAACTCCTATGGTGTTGCGGATGGACACCCGCAACACCATAGGAGTTACAAGTGCGTCGCCGACGGGCGGCGGTAATCGCTTACCGTCAGGTGATCCATCAGCTCGTTTTCCCTCCTATCTCATAAAAAAAACACATCACTTACATAACGATTACTGACGTATTAATGGTTTTAGTTAAATTAAGGAATACACTATACTTGAGTAGTGCCTAACCCTTTATCAGCAATTGGACCCAATTGCTCTGTAAGGAATTACACTAGCAATAACGATGATCCCGTTAGTTGTAAGCTTAACTTGATAAATAATTCTATGTACACATTTTGGTATAGGTGTATATACAATACAAGTTGGTGTTTGGTAGCCGAGCGAGGCGTCGCGAGGCCGGCTTCGCGAGCGCTTTACTTAGCTTTTTGTATAATTAACTTAAGACCGGCTGCTCACTGTGCTAACAAACATTTATTACAAACGTTGTCCTTCTCAATTAAGGCGTCTGATCAAAGAAACCCTCGCTGGAAGTATTTTTGGGTTACTTATAATTATTTTTGTATGATATCGATAATTTTACGAATATACCTATAAATATTTGAATCTTTAGAAGTAGTTATTTTGATAACAGCGTTATACGACGTTGTCTAAGGATTTATTTCAGTTCATATCTCGAAGTATAACCACAATATACGAGGCCGGTGCGCGGTGGCAGACTGGCAGCGTACCTCGTCACCTATAACTAAACACTAGTTCAACTATTTAATTATTTACACATTACTTTTTATAAGTAGATAACATAACATCACAGATAATTACTAAAACGAATAAGAATTATACTGGAATCCGATCTTGATAAGGGCCCAATTAACATTGTAGACTGCTACGAAGATCTGTTTGAAATACTTCTTAAGCGAACAAACTTACATAAAATATGTAGGTACTTGAACAAATTGTAGAAAAGATATAAAGCGAGTTAATGTTAGCTCGTTATAGAAACAGCAAACACCAGCGCGAGCCCCGCCTCGTGGGGTGTGGCGGCGTGTGGCGGAGTAGCACAGCGAGTGACGGACGCTTAATGCTTATTGTTTATATACGTTAATTAGACCGCAATGTTTTATATAATAAGTAAAAATCTAAGTATTATGAGGAGGGAGTTATCAGTCATCAATTTCTAATCATAACGGAAAGTAAGTCTCCATAAGGCCCACTTTTTGGAACCGTGCAACTAGTTTGACTTTTGTAAAGTACCTTTTTAATGGTCTAATTGAAATAAATCATTTTGACTTTGACTTTAATTACAAAACGGACATAATCTGGAACATCATGATAATTTAGTATATCTAGCTTACCAGTCAGGAAAGTGAAGTACAGAAGCGTGGAGAGAAGGGTGCGCGTGCGGCGCGCTGGGCGCGGCCACGGCGTGGTCGGCCTATGAGCGCGCGCCATGCCGGGCGGCGGGGCGGTGCTGGGGGACGGGGCGGGGCGCGGGGAGGGACCGGGGGACAGACGCGCGCGGGTGAGCGACACAGACGGCCGGCGGCGGCGGCGGGCGCGACTCGTGCGCAACGCTCATCTCCACGGACGCTGCATCTGCAACAACATAATACAACACTTTAGGCACAATTCACCCACACTCTAGTATATACCTAATGTGTAGATTACACGCCACTTGAACTTGTACAGCACTAGAGAATAATTATATTGTCATTTCTAGCACTCAATAATATTAATCAGCATCCCTTCCTCATTCCAATGATCAAGCTTGTAGAAACGATAGGTACGAACGTAGCATTAATTTCCTAGGTAGGCAGGCACTTCATGGGCCGCAATAACAAATCGACACATAAGTAACGATTTTGAATGGTGCGTGCAGAGCCGGCGCTGACGGGAGCGGGCGGGGCGTGGACGGGGCCACAGTATAAATATACTACAAACAGTACGGAAACAAAGATGAGAGAGACGATCGACGAGACCCCTAAGCGGTTGTCGCGGTGCTGTCAGCTTTGAGTGCCGCGTCATGACCAGTGGTCACGTAGGTATAAGTTTATCGTCTCCGCGATCTATTCGATGTTGCTTTATAAGAGAAGACATAAACTGCAAAATAGTTGAACTATTTTACAAAGAAATAAAACAAAATCGGTTTCATAGTACCTATCCTGTCCTTGTTTCCCAACAGTTTATTTAAAAAGACTGTTCAATAAAGTGAGAATTTTTTACACAATAAAATTGTGACATGAAAAATAAAGGTATTTTTATGTACCGATCAGGTTTTTTAATTATTAGCATCGTATCACACGCATTTTTGGATTGAACCGTGGTACGGATCGCAGCCGCTCCTGCCATCTGCGCTGCGGCATCTACCGCGCGCCCGCTCCGACGAGCGCACGAAACGTTTGCTTCCCAGCATGACTCGCGTACGCTCCCGCCAAAACTTATAAAAGGTTACGCCGTAATGACAAAGTTAAATATCTATAGTTCTACAAATTGTTGTATGTTAATATTAAACTGTTTTTCCAGTTTTAAACTACGTATCGTCTTTTGCTGAGATTAACCGACGCTATGAGATTACCTACCTATTTAAATTGTAGGTGTTTGTAAGCTAGTTATTTCAATTCAATTGATTGGTCGCTACAGAACAAATGTATTAATAAAAACAAAACAATATCAAGAACATTATAAGTTACATCCATATTGCTTCAGTGGAGCGTAGGTACTCGTAATTATTTCTGCAACTAGGCTTAGTTTCCGTACTGTTTGTAGTATATTTATACTGTGACGGGGTTAGTCAGCTGACTGGCGGGACGCGGGCGCTGACTGGCGGGAGGGGTCAGTCAGCTGACTGGCGGGACGCGGGCGCTGACTGGCGGGAGGGGTCAGTCAGCTGACTGGCAGGACCGCGGGACGCGGCGCGGCCGCCGTCGTGTGACGCCGACGGCACCCTCGCCGCTTATCTCGGGGATTTATTTGGGACGTCCGCTCCACTCAGCGGCCCGACTTCGTGGCTCTTGTATATCAGCTGCTATTCACGGCGCTGTCGAATCGCGAATATCGACTTATTAACTTTCTGACCCCTTGCATATCGAACAATAGGTACAAATATGTTCTAAAATTATGAAAATGATTTTTAATATTAGGTAAGTAGGTAGTGTAGTGTAGGTAACTATTAGTGTACGGTGAACCATACAATAATTATTAAGCTCAATCAGCACATTACGAAGCTAACCTAAATTAACGTAACAATAATCCAATCAGTACGTCATAAGACCGCAACAAACAACGTCGCGCGTGCTCCCTCGCTCACTTACCCATATGTATAATTAGTTGTAACAGTAACAATACACGGTTTTAGCAGATATAATCGTTTATCATTTATTATCAATCGATCAACTTTCTACATGGTCCTTCGAGCAACCGTGCGGGACCTCGCGAGTTTTTGAAAGTCCTCCGTCCGGAAGGAAGACTAGTGTCAAATCAGACCAAAAATTTGTGAGGAACTCGTTCAGTGAACTATCAGCACAGTGAGTACAGCAGTTCTCATCGAAGATTAGCAAGACGTCAGCAACAGGACGTCGCCATCAGCAACGGGACAGTATCATTAGCAGATCTGTCGCAGCACGTAACATTATCCAGCAAACAGTCGTCTTCAGCGGAGAACTCAAGTAAGATCTTTCCTTTTTTACATATCTAACATAAGCAATGTCAACTAGCAAAATGGAAAATCTTTATGAATCACAACTTGAGATTACTGATGCGATGCAAAAATTAAAAACTAACTTAAAAAAGGATGGAGCCGATAGGAAAACTGAAGACTATTTCAAACGTCGGTTAGAATTACTGGAGAGCTATTGGTTAGATTATCAGAACAATCATATGCGTATCTGTGCGTATGGAGTGAAAGAGCATACATATTTTAAGAATTCTGAACATGAGGTAGTTAGTGCGCTTTACATCAGCATTAAAACGTTAATTAGTGAGCAAAGGTCAGTGTTAGCAGCTAAAGAAACTCCTCCGACTCCATTAAGGCGTACTCAAGAAAAGCAGGAGGAGCAACTAGAGCAAATCGAACCGGGACCAAGCACTAAACCAGTGATGGAGTCACGGGGATCAACAAGCAAATTGGACGATATGATTCGCAAACAAGCAGCGAATATCAAGGCTTTCAAGAGAGCAGTGAGCAATGTAGATTTGGATGCCATCAATGAAAAGTGGGAATTGGAAGACGCCCTCAAGACAATACAGTCAAAATGGAATCAGGTCGACACACTCCACTGGGAAATCGATGGCGAAATGTGTGGAGTAGATGAGGAATATGATCTCGTCTATAACATGAATGAGAAAACGTTTATAAATCTCAAAAGGTGTATCAACAAAAAACTCTCGTCAGTGTCCCACAGAGAGCTTAGCACCCCACAAATGGATATCCCTGTATTCACAGGCAAATATCATCAGTGGTATTCGTTCAAGGATTTATTCAATGAAGCCATACATAACAATATTTCCTTATCAAATGCACAAAAGATGCAGTTTTTGAAAGGAAAGTTGCGGGGTGAAGCAGAAAAGATTATACAACATCTTCCGATAAGTGCCAGCAACTATAATACTTGCTGGGAACTTTTAAACCACCGCTACAACAATAAAAAACTTGTTTTTTCGTCCATCACCAATACCTTATTAGGTTTACCTAGCATGCAACAACAATCATTGGTTCAGATAAAAAAGTTACACGATGTAACTATGGAAAGCCTACATGCAATAAAAAATTTGGGTGTAGACATCAGCACATGGGATCCACTTTTGGTGCACTTACTGTCACAAAAGTTGGATAGTGAAACATTCGCAGATTACATTGATTCCTTGAAGAATGCACGAGAGCTGCCAGTCCTGCAAGAGTTTCTTGACTATTTAGAAAGCAAGTTTACTAGCCTCGAAACCTCGCGGAGAAAACAGGAACATTCTACATCAAAATCGAACCATGATACAAAAACCTCTGGTTCTAAAAATCATAGCAGTTACCATAATCAGCATAGCAACAATAACGTGAAATCATTTAACAAGGCATTACACGTCTCATCAGCATTTAAATGTCTTTACTGCGGTCAACAACATGGCCTATATAATTGCAAAAAGTTTTTAGAATTAACTAATGAAAACAAGCTAAAAACAGTTGCAAAATTAAAAGTATGCATGAATTGCTTATTTGATCATAATGGACAGCAGTGCATTTCTACCAAACGATGTCGCAAATGCGATGGAATGCACAATACTATTATGCATGACGCATGCATGAAACCGAGGTCGTTACCCGCAAACAACGCTATTACATCTAACTTACACCAAAGTAATGAAAATAGTTCAAGCATGTCCATTTCATCCCATGTCGCATCCAGTGTCTCGGAAACAAATGAGGTCATGCTGGCTACAGCATTGATTAAGGTCATGGCCGTTGATGGATCACATCAGATTCTCAGGGCCTTGATAGACCCAGGTTCGCAGGTCTCTCTAATCAAAGAGAGTGCAGTGAAAAAATTAGGTTTACAAAAATCACGATGCAATGGTGTCATAATAGGCATCGGGGAGCAGCAAAACAATTGTAAAGGAAAGCTGACCATTCACTGTATATCTAATTATAACGACTTTTCGTTTAGTACGGATGCACTCATTATGAATAGCTTACTGGGACACTTGCCTAGTAAATCAGTCGATCGACCGAATTGGTCACACATTGAAAACTTAAAGTTAGCAGATCCAGAATTTTACATGAGCCGTCCTGTAGATTTATTATTGAACGCCAATGTCCACGGTATTATATTGCTATCAGGATTAATCAAAGGAGAAAACCCTTCTCAGCCTGTGGTACAGCAAACCCAGCTTGGATGGATTATTTACGGAGGTGGAGAAATGACGTCATATCGATGCAACGTCGTGTTAAATAATATTCAAGACATTCAGCGATTTTGGGACATTGAAGATATTAGCGAGGAGTCAACCTTATCAGCGGAAGATCAAGAATGTATCGATTATTATTTGGCAACAACAAAGCGACGAGGCGATGGGCGCTATGAAGTCAAGCTACCGATCAAATCAGATATCAACGAGAAGTTGGGGTCATCCAAGGAAATGGCTTTGGCTCAGTTTCAAAGCTTAGAGCGCAAATTCAAAAAACAACCTACATTAGCAGAGCAGTATACCTCATTCATACATGAATACCAAGCTTTAGGTCATATGGTACCAAGTCAATGTAACAACAATCAGACGATATCTTGTTACCTGCCGCACCACGCAGTACAAAGATCCGAATCAGCGACAACGAAGCTTCGTGTCGTATTCAACGCGTCTGCCAAAACGTCTAGCGGGTACAGTCTCAATGATTTTATGTTCAAAGGACCTAACTTACAACAGGATCTACAAGGACTAATTATCAAGTGGCGTCAATATCAATATGCGTACACAGCCGATATTGAAAAAATGTATAGGCAAATTATGGTCAACGAAACAGATCAGCCATATCAACAAATTGTATGGAGAGATTCACCTCACCAACCAATAAGATCATATCAACTGGCTACAGTGACGTATGGGACTAAATCAGCACCCTTTTTAGCAATGATGACCTTACGACAGTTGGCGAAGGATGAGCAAAACAGATATCCAGAAGCCGCCAAGGTCTTAACAGAATCCTTTTATGTAGACGACTTAATCCATGGTTCTCACTACATAGAAAATGGAAAACAACTTATATCAGATTTAAACAAGTTACTAAAGTCAGGAGGTTTCAAATTACGTAAATGGTCGGCGAATCATTCAGAACTCCTTGCAAATATTAATTACATCGATAGCGACGGAGAAATAATATTTAATTTTAAATCTGAAAGCACATCAAAAACACTAGGTTTGCGTTGGAATTCGGTGGATGATCAATTTACTTTCAAATATAATTTAGAAAAACAAGTCACAAAATTGACGAAGCGAACACTTTTATCCGAAATATCCAAATTATTCGACCCTCTGGGGTGGATCGCACCTGTATCAACGAAACTCAAACTTCTATTCCAAAACTTATGGGTAGATAACATGCTCTGGGATGAAGAAGTTTCTGGAAACGTCAGCAGGGAATGGGAGGCAATGCGAACGGATATAGAAAACATTAATGAAGTTAAAATACCACGATGGATCGGTTATCAACCTCATAACGTCATCGAACTGCACGGATATTGTGACGCGTCAACAAAAGCTTATGCGGCAGTGATATACGCGCGTATTAAGAATCAAAACGAGTCTTCTATAGTTTTAGTGGTAGCAAAATCTCGATTAGTACCGATTTCTAAAAACATATCCTTACCGAGATTGGAATTATCTGGAGCACATTTACTAGGAAGACTAATGAAAAAGGTTATCAGTTGCCTATCAGAACAGAAAATACGTGTGTTTGGATGGACAGACTCGATGGTCGTGTTAGGTTGGTTGCAAGGTGATCCAGGACGCTGGAAACCGTTTGTAGCAAACCGAACAAGAAGCATTTCTGAGATAATCAAACCAGAATGTTGGCGCTACGTCAAGTCCGAAGAAAACCCAGCGGACGCAGCAAGCAGAGGTATATCGGCCTCTCAATTAAAAAATCACCCTCTGTGGTGGCAGGGGCCTTCCTCATTGAAAGCATTTGATGAAAATTTGGAGTCAACAAAGCAAAAGAAGTTTACAACAGACCAGGAGATGAAAGCAAAATATGTCCAAGGTCAACAAGTAAATGCCTCCACTCAGAATCAAAAGTCGGAAAGTATTATAATGAAAATACTAGAAAACCACAGTTCGTTTTCTAAAATTACCAAAATTGTGGCATGGATGCTTCGCGCTACAAAAACAATACAATTAACAAATCAAGCAACGTCAGCTACATACAAGACATTGCCCTCATATATTACATTACGTGAATTGCAGAATGCCAAATCATTAATAATAAAATATGTGCAAAGAACGTTTTTAGGGCAAGATATTGAATATTTAAAACAACATGGAAAATTAAACAGCAAGAGTAATTTACTCAAACTAAACCCATTTATCGATCGAGAAGGAATCCTACGAGTAGGGGGTCGGTTAGGTAAAGCCGAGATAGGCATGGAAATGAAACATCCAGCAATAATTCCGCATAACAGTCGACTAACCCTGTTGCTCATCAATCAGGCGCATTTACTAACCTACCACGGTGGACCTCGATTAACCCTAGCGAATCTCAGGCTTAAATATTGGATATTAGGAGGAAATCAAGCAGTAAAAAAGGAATTAAAAGAATGTGTAACTTGTAGGAAACATACACCTAAGATCCAACCTCAGTTGATGGGGGATCTACCAGAAGCTAGAAGCAATCCAGCCCATCCTTTCTACAATACTGGCGTAGATTATACAGGCTACGTCGAGGTAAAAAGCAGCAAGGGCCGCGGGATAAGATCCTCGAAGGGCTATATAGCAATATTTGTGTGTATGGTTACGAAAGCTGTACATCTAGAACTGGTGTCAGATTTAAGCAGTTCGGCATTTCTAGCTGCCCTACGTCGAATGGCAGCCAGAAGAGGGGCCCCGCGTCACATATACAGTGACAACGGGACCAACTTTGTTGGAGCTAACCGAATCCTACAAGAACAATATCATGACCTAAAAAGCATTTTTGATGACAATTTCCTAGCCGAATTAACAGACCTAAACATTGAATGGCATTTTAACGCCCCGTCTTGGCCAAGTGCGGGAGGATTGTGGGAAAGAGCAGTTAGAAGCCTAAAACATCATCTCAAGAGGGTAGTGGGTGAACAAAAACTAACTTTTGAGGAATACACAACGGTCCTGGCACAACTGGAGGCCTGTTTGAACTCCAGACCACTTTGTGCATTATCAGAAGACATTGATGACTTGGAAATACTAACCCCAGCTCATTTCCTGATTGGAAGGCCTGGAACAACTATTATTGAAACAGAACATGATGCACGCACCAGGTGGACTCTATCAGCAAAGATTTCACACGATATATGGAAGAAATGGAAATCGGAATATTTAACACAGATGTCAGTAAGGTCTAAATGGACTAAACCATCTGAGAATATAAAAATCGGACAGTTAGTAACAATACAGGACGATAATCTGCCGCCAGGTAAATGGATGATGGGAAGAGTGCTAGAACTTCATCCTGGACAGGACGGATTCGTCCGGGTTGTAACATTAAAAACTAAAAATGGCATAATTAAGAGACCTATTGTCAAATTATCTATATTACCGATGCCACCTAGCAGCGAGGAAAACATAAAAGAGAAGCAGGATATCATTGAAGAAGAACAAGCAAAATTAAAACGTAGCAAACCACAAACAATGTTCGCGTCACTGGCTTTGGCGTTAATCTTTTTCATGTCATTGTTAACCACATCCCAAGCAGCATTTAGCATATCAGCATTACCTAGAAATATGTCCTTATATTTTGACTCTATTCATAACATGCAAGTTGTGAGAGACAAATGGACTCTCATCGTTTATTACAACATGTCTCCATACTGGGATGGCATGGCAACAACAACGAAATTTTTGAATTATTTAGATAAAACGTGTAGCGCTCTACCAGACACAAGTCGCTGCAACATGATATTAGTTCAATTACACCACGAGTACTCAGAATTACAACATTACAACCGACTACTCCTTAATCAGCATTTTGACGCGCGGGCCAGACAGCGTCGCGGCCTTATCAATGGAGTAGGTTACATTGCAAATTCCCTTTTCGGAGTATTGGATCAAAGTTTCGCGGAACAGTACAAAAGGGATATTCAACTTACAAGACAAAATGAGCACCACATTAACAACCTACTTAAAAACCAAACATCTATCATTGAGGCGGAATATAATGTGCTAAAACGGGCTGAACAAAATATACAAATTCAACATAAGTCAATCAATAAACACTTAAACGAGTTGGATCGAGCAACCAACACAATTAAACAAACTGTGGAAAGACTAAGCGAAATTCAGGATTTCACGTTATCAGCATTAACAGCAGTCAATTTACTCCAAAATCTCAAAAGAATTCAGGAGACTTTATTAGATACCATTACCGACATTTACCATGCCAAATTTAACTCTCATTTATTGACACCAGATCAGCTTAAGAATGAATTACAGTTCATTTCAGGACAGCTGACGAAAGACGTAACCTTGCCAGTAGACAATATACAATCGGACCTCAAGTTATTATACGGCATGTTGAGAGTCAAAGCGAGAGTAATGACCGACTATGTCATATTCGAGATCATATTTCCATTATCTAGTAGAGATAGCTACGAGATTTACAAAATCTTTTCAGTTCCTCACCAAATTGGAGGTGACATGCTTAACGTAATCCCAAAAGCTGAGTACATAGCTATCAACGTTAGAAAAGATGCTTATCTGACAATATCATCACTGGAGCTTCAGCAATGTATACACAATGAAAATGCCTATTTATGTACAATAGATAAGCCCGTTAACTATCTTCCCATTGACGAGAAATTCTGCAAAATTAATTCGATCAATCAATGCATAATCAGCAAATCGCAATGCAAAGACATGTGGGTCGAGTTGAATGATCCGTCCAAATATTTATATTTTTGCTGCAACACGTACTCGGTACGCATTCTTTGTCAAGAACAAGTGACCTATCAGCAAGTGACCGGAGCCGGTATAATAAATCTGCAGCCTAAATGCATTATCAAAGGCAAGGACTTTGCTCTATTCTCACGCTCTCACTCAAAAAATACCATAAAATCCAACCCTGATATAGAAACCCCGCAGATTACAAAGCTCAGTCATTTTATTAACATATCATTATCACACTATATGGACTCTACGGATCCGTTAAATAGTACCATGGAGGACTTAGGTAAACAAGTAAATCAGCTGAGAGCAAACATGGCCAACACGTCTGACGATGAAGACGTGAATTTATCAAGTCACGATATTCACCAGTACGCCATTTGCTACGGCCTCCTGGGCGCAGCCATAATAGCAGCAGCAGCATTCCTGTGGAGGAGAAGAAGTTCTACCCGGCGCTCGTCACATACAGCGGAGCCTTCTGTTCAATTTTCAAGTACCCAGGACGCGGTTGAACGGCAGCCTACTGAAACTACTCCAAGTGAAGTGAACATAGTGAAATTTACGCGAAAGCAGACCATGGCTGACCGTCAGTCAAGTGATGTGAATTTCGCGGCTAGCACTTATAGTTTAAATAATTTACAAGAAAGAGCCACTTCCCCTATACCGCAAAAACGTAATAGTTTTGGGGAAAATAGTTAATTTTATAGTGTTTTTTATTTTTTTGAATTTTATGTAACATTTTCGCCCGGGAGCATGTACGGTGAACCATACAATAATTATTAAGCTCAATCAGCACATTACGAAGCTAACCTAAATTAACGTAACAATAATCCAATCAGTACGTCATAAGACCGCAACAAACAACGTCGCGCGTGCTCCCTCGCTCACTTACCCATATGTATAATTAGTTGTAACAGTAACAATACACGGTTTTAGCAGATATAATCGTTTATCATTTATTATCAATCGATCAACTTTCTACAATTAGATCATAAATATTGCGTCCGGGAACTGCCTCATTAGTACCGACACTATTTTATTGTTTGTATACCTACATGCTTTTCCATTTTCAATCGACTTCAACAAAAAGGAGGAGGTTCTCTGTACGGGTTACGTACAAAAAGTTTATATTGCTGACAATGCGCCCTACTTTCAGTGGCCGATACTTAAATAATTAATTATAAAGTTAGTTGACAAATCGTAACCATCGCGAGCGCCACGGATTGGCATCCAACCTTGCCCTACTTACTTTTGTGACGTTTCGTAATAAACTATATTATACTAGTACTGAACTTGTGGTTTACGTCAACTCACCCAAACTATACCTAACTTACGTACTAACTACTACTAAATGACGTCCTGATCCATACATAAAAAAGTGGTCCTTCGAGCCGGATGTGAGTGTGAGTGTTTCTTAGTGATAGCGAATCGGTCTAGCTGGTCTCCAAGAAGCGAGAAACTTCGGCTGGATTGAAACGTCGAATATCGTAAGTAATATCAAACACTCTAATATCCACAAACAGCAATCTGCGAGAACTTCGTGGCTTAAGTGAACTAGGCCTGCGGTGATACGACTAATCTAGCAGCAGTCCCTATTTATAACAAACAACCATGGCTCAGAGCGTCAAGGAACTTATCCATCGTCAAGAGACTACTTTCCACGACCTGAAACAAATTTGCATTAACTACAAGAAAGATAGCCCCAGCAGAAAAAACTTAGTATATCTGGAGGATCGTCTTTCACGCTTGAACACTACTTGGGAGAAGTTTGTTCGCAATAACCAGCTGATGGAACAATCTGGAACAACCGATATCCAATACTTCACTGACAATATTTTCGGCAGTACGAAACAGATGTATGAAGAAGTTCTGCAAGACATACTGAAACGAAAAGCGGAGCTACCTTCTACGTCTACAAATAAGCCGGAATTGTCACCTTCTACGTCACCTACGGAAGGTAAAGACCAAACCAGATTCAGTTTTGAGGATATAAAACAAATAAAATTTGATGTGCCTGTTCGCGAAACTACCGAAACAAACAACAAACAACAGGATCTTTTACGACGACAGTTTTGCAACTTTAAAACATTCGAACGTGCTGTGGAAAAGATAAATACAGATTCCTCAATGGAGAAATGGGAATTAGAGGACAACTTGAACATCCTTAAAATGAAGTGGGAATCTATTGAAAAAACTAACTGGGAACTAGAATATATAACACAAGATGTAGATTTGACTTACAAACAAAAATATGACATCATTGAAAATACTTATGACAACTTAAGGAAGAAGCTGCAACATCTAATTTGGAACAACGCTCACTATGAGAAGGCTACGCCGAAAATTGTAATACCAGATTTTTATGGGAACTACAACCAATGGGTAACGTTTAAGGACCTCTATATAGAGAGTGTACACAATAACCCGTTACTGTCGAAGGCTCAGAAGATGCAGCATTTAAAAACTAAACTCAAGGGCGAAGCTGAGAAGTTGGTGCAGCATCTCGGCATCAGTGCTGAAAATTATTCTTCCTGCTGGGAGATAATTACACATAGGTATGATAACAAAAGGCTACTATTTACCTCGTACATGAACACCCTTTTGAATCAACCTATTATACAAGAAGCGACCGCCGCTAGTATAAGAAAACTGCATGACGTCATGTTAGAATGCCTAAACGGACTCACAAATATTGGACTAGATATAACAAATTGGGATCCGATTATTGTTTTCCTTTTGGTTCAGAAATTGGACAAGGTAACTTACAACGAATACATAAAAGACCTGAAAGAGCCTAGGGAGCTTCCTGATTTGCAAGAATTTACAAAATATTTAGAGTCTAAATTTATGGCGCTAGAGACACTACAAGGAAATAGTAACCAGAAACCATCCAAATTGGCTAATAATTCAGCACCAACCCGCAACAATAATTCTAAATTCAATAATACGCAGAGGTCATCGTACTTTAACAAGCCATATAAATCATCAAACGCCTTCTTCACGACAGCGAAAACTTGCCCAATGTGCAAAACGGATCACGTGTTAATGAATTGTGCTAAATTCTTAGCTATGAACGCAAATGCACGTAATGACACAGTTCGCAATTTGCACATTTGTACAAATTGTTTGTACAGTCACGGAGAAAAACAATGTACTTCACGCAAAAGATGCAAGTTATGTTATAAGTCACACCATACTCTATTGCATGAAGCTGAAACGGAACCTAGTAAAACTCGCCGCACTCCCATGACTGCTAACCAAGCTTCAACATCAACTTCGGTTCCTGCGGTAAACAATTTAACTAACGAAGAAAAGGAAGTTTTGTTGACGACTGTACTTTTAAAAGTCAAGACAATAGATGGGGATTATCTTAACTTAAGGGGCTTACTTGACCAAGGGTCACAAGTGAGTCTCATTACGGAAGATGCAGCGCAGCGTCTTCGATTACCGCGGCGAAAAATGAGCGCTGTGGTGTCAGGTGTCGGATCACTTTCCGGCAATAGCAAGGGTTCAATTAACTTGGAATGCAAATCCATTCATTTAGATTACGAATTTAACTTCGATACTTTAATAATGAAGAAACTTGTAAACAATCTGCCTACAACTTCTTTTCCTATTAAAAATTGGGATTACTTAGCAAATTTAAAACTAGCCGATCCACAATTCAACATCTCGGGCCCAATTGACCTACTTCTGGGTGCCGACGTTTATTGTGAACTTATACTTAATGGAATCATAAAGAGTGGCAACAATTACCCAGTAGCCCAGCAAACCAGAGTGGGTTGGATTTTATGTGGCAACGTCAAAACTTTTAATTGTTGTGTGGCACTCAATGATTTAGAAAATATGTCGCGATTCTGGGAAACTGAGGAAATTTCAGATGCGTCGACTTTAACTACTGAAGACCAATACTGTGAAGAACTTTACATCTCAACCACTACAAGATTGGCAGATGGGAAATATGTCGTACAGATGCCCATGAAGCCCAATTACTTCAACTTTTTAGGAGTAACCAGAAGGCAAGCACAGGCTCAGTTCTTACAACTCGAAAAGAAACTGCAGAGAAACGAGGGATTTAATAACGAATACAAACGCTTCATGAACGAGTACATCTCTATGGACCACATGATACCTGTGTCAACGGAAACTATCGATAAGGAACATGTTTACCTACCTCATCACGGCGTGTTGAGGGCCGAGTCCACCACGACTAAGCTGAGGGTAGTCTTCAACGCATCCTATAAAACAAATAACAACAGCAGCCTCAACGACCTTATGTACTCCGGTCCAAACTTACAGAAGGATATATTGACATTACTTATTAACTGGAGAACTTATAGATATGTCTTCACAGCGGACGTTGAGAAGATGTATAGGCAGATTTGGCTCAGCGAAGAACAACAACATTTGCAAACTATTATTTGGAGATCTTCTCCTCAAGAAGCTCTTCAAGAGTGGCAGCTATGTACTGTTACTTACGGGATGAAAAGTGCACCCTATCTTGCAATGCGCACCCTCCGACAACTTGCCCAGGATGAAAAAGATAACTATCCGGAGGCCGCATATGCTTTAGAAAACTTCTGTTACATGGATGACGTAGTCTACGGTCAGAATAACATTGAGGGAGCGAAAAAACTGGTTTCTACGTTACTGGAATTACTGCGCAAGGGAGGTTTTAACCTCAGGAAGTGGAAAAGTAACGAAGAAGCTATCATAAGAGACTTGCGAGAGGATCAAAAGTGCAGTAAAATGAACGTCAACTTCAGCCCTGAATCAACATCAAACACAAAAACATTGGGTATGAGTTGGAATCAAACAAAAGATGCTTTTACTTACGACTGGAACCTTTCTGAAAAGAAAAACCTGACGAAGCGTTTATTACTAAGTGAAATAAGCAAGTTGTACGATCCTCTTGGTTTTCTATCGCCTACCACAATAAAGGCAAAATTACTTTTTCAAAAGGTGTGGATCAGCAAAATCGATTGGGATGAGTGCCTGCCGATCGAAGTCACTACTGAGTGGGAAAACTTGAGAAAGGATCTTCCTTCAATAAATAAACTCTCTATTCCCCGATGGCTACATACCACAGAAGACAAGATTGAAGTGCATGGGTTTTGCGATGCGAGCGAAAAGGCTTACGCGTGTGTGATTTATAGCAGAGTGAAAAATGAAGATGATTACGTAACTACACTCATGACTGCCAAAACAAAAGTAGCGCCCCTCAGTAAAAAGATCTCATTGCCTAAGATGGAACTTTGTGGAGCTGTTTTACTAGCAAAACTCATAGAGAAAATCAAACAGACTCTCTCTACAAAACAACTAGAAATACACTGCTGGAGTGATTCAAAAGTCGTCTTAGCGTGGCTGCAAGGGGACGTAAATAGATGGGAGAGATATGTCGCTAACAGAGTGACACAAATAAACAATATTATTCCTTCAAGTCAATGGAAATATGTAAAATCGGAGGAAAACTCCGCCGATTGTGCAACTAGAGGACTCTCTCCCACTCAACTTATCACTTTCAAACTTTGGTGGGAGGGACCAGTTTGGTTAAAAACTTATAACCCTAAAAATAGACATCAAAATAATGAAACCTACTTAACAAACAATGGTATGCACAAAACAAAATGCTGCGTAGCTATTTATAAAAACAATGAAATTATAACAACATTATTAGACAGATATAGCAGTTTCAAACGTGTAACTCGAGTACTTGCGTGGATAAGACGTACAATAAATATTAAAAATAAGGCAATGAACTTAGCCGACTGCAACAGCAAAAAGAAGGTGTTGTGTTTGTCACCACAAGAAATAACGGAAGCGATAGAACTTATAATGAAACACGTTCAACAAATGTATTTTGGAGAAGAAATTGAGTGTTTGAAGAAAAAGAAACCAATACCAACTAAAAGCAACCTGCTAAAATTAACGCCATTTCTTGATGAAGGTGGATTGTTGCGTGTGAGGGGGAGACTAGGCAACTCCGACCTACCTCCTGAATCAAAACATCCGATTATTCTTCCCACGACAGGGAGATTAACACAGATCCTTATCCAAGAGGCGCACCGGGAAACTCTTCATGGAGGGGCGAGGCTAACTTTAGCACATTTACGTCTCCAGTTTTGGCTCATTGGGGGCAGTAGAACTGTCAAGAAAGAAATACGACAGTGCATACGATGTCACCGTTTTAAGCCGCACCGACACATTCAACTAATGGCGGACTTACCAAAGGAGCGAGTTACTCCGACCAGACCATTTACAAACACCGGCGTGGATTTCACTGGACATGTAGATGTCAAAATCAACAAGGGGAGAGGCGTAAAGACGTGTAAAGCCTATATCGCTATATTCATCTGTATGGTTACAAAAGCTGTGCATTTGGAACTAGTGTCAGACCTGACAACACAAACATTTCTCGCCGCCTTTAAAAGAATGTGCGCACGCCGGGGAACGCCAAAACATATGTTTTCAGATAATGGTACCAATTTTGTGGGTGCCGCAAAACTACTTTATGAAGACTTCGAGCGAAACAAAACTTTTCAATCTGCTGAATTCTACGATGAGGTCGCGACTATGAAAATACAGTGGCATTTTAACGCACCTCTGTGGCCGACTGCGGGTGGTCTCTGGGAGGCGGCAGTTAAGTCTATGAAGTATCACTTGAAGCGGGTTCTGGGGGAGCAGAAGCTCACTTTTGAGCAGTTTACTACTCTACTTACTCAGATTGAAGCTTGTTTAAATTCACGCCCGCTGAGCCCACTATCCGAAGATGTAGAAGAACTAGACTATTTGACTCCGGGTCATTTTCTCATCGGCGGCCCCTTACTATCACTACCCCAAGAGGAAGAAGACTTTAACCAGTACGACTTGAGAAACAGATGGAGGCTGGTAGAGCAGATGAACATAAGAATCTGGAAGCGCTGGTCACATGAGTATCTATACCAATTGCAAGAACGAAGTAAGTGGCAACAACCAAAACAAAACTTAGAAATTGGGAACCTAGTATTAATAAAAGATGAGCATTTGCCTCCAGGAAGGTGGGCTCTAGGAAAGGTGGTAGAACTGCATCCTGGTGCTGACGGGCTAGTCAGAGTGGTTACTCTAAGAACTAAGAAGGGACAACTTAAACGGCCAATTACAAAGTTATCTCCACTGCCACTGAATGATAACTTACCAACTACAGAAGAAAAGAAAGAAAGCAAAACAGAACCTAAGGCGAAACCGTCCGAACCAAAAGGACAGCAAAGGCCGACGTACAGAACGACAAAGTTACGTAATGTGCTGTCTCTTGTTCTTATGACGACAATAGCTTTGATGGGAATGGTACAATCAGCACCAATATCTAACAACTATAAAGTAACAGCGATACCAAACACACATCCTATTTATTTCGATGAGGCTGGGAAACTGCAGCTTATACACGATGAATGGACCATGCTAATTTACTATAACTTAACATCCTACTGGAAAGCTACAAACAAGATAAATATCTACATTGACCAAATTAATATACTTTGCCAAAGAGTAGTGCATGAGTACACGCCCTGCGAAACAGTCATCAGTCACCTACGTCATGAACTACGCCATCTTGAGGAGTACAACTCTATGTTGCTTTCTAAACATTCAAGACCAAAACGAGGCTATTTCGATGGGGTTGGAAAACTAGCAAGAACACTTTTTGGTGTCCTCGATGTCGACTTTGCACAAAAGTATGAGGAAGACATTCAAAACTTGCAAAACAATGATGACTATTTACTACAGCTGATGAAAAACCAAACCATAATAGTGGAAGCCGAAAACAACGCAATTAAAACAAGTACTGAATTTATGGACAAACAGTTCAAAACCATACAAACTTACATGGATAATATTTGCGGCGGAATCACAAGAATAGAAAACAAAGCGCAAATGTTATACACGATAAATGATATTAACTCGGCCGCTGTAACGTCGACCTTAATTTTAAACGGCTTACATCGAATTCAAGAAATGTTGATGAATTCTATCGCTAACATATACAGGGGTCATTTAGATACTCACTTGTTTCCTGTATCGCAACTAATTGAGCAACTTAACATCATATCCGGAAAGTTACCGCAAGGACTATCATTACCCGTAAAGGACTTACAAAACGATTTTCAAGACATTTATGATCTAATACATGTGAAAGCGCGAATTACTAGCAATTTTGTACTTTTCGAATTACACATCCCATTACTGAGTGACGCAGACTACAACATATACAGAGTCATTCCCATACCGTTCCTAAGACAAGGTCGTTTAAAACTTGTACAACCTACGTCAAAGTTTATAGCTATCAATTTGGTAAAGAATTCGTTCATAACCATGGAAGAGCAGGACATGCAACACTATACATCTTACGGGGAAGATCAATTTACGTGTATTTCGCGCCAACCTGTACACAGTTTAAATGATAAAGATGCACCCTGCGAAACGAAAGCCTTTAGTCAACAATCGTCATTGTCATGCGTCATCAATGACGTCAGCTGCAAAGAAACTTGGATGAAACTACATAAACCAAACATGTGGTTATTTACCTTATGCAGCAAACAGCTGATGCGCGTCATATGTAGCGATCAGGTTACGCCGGCGGTTATTGACGGAACTGGAGTTATTGCACTGAGACCAAAATGCTTACTCCAGAAAAAAGACGCGACGATATTTACCTATAACCACTTAGGGAGTAATTTCAACCTGGAATCGGATATTGAAGTACCTACCCTGAATTCGACGATCAACAGTATTTTTGATCTTGGTTGGAAAAACGCACAGCTAAACATGACGGAGTTCAATTCATCGACTTATTTCCATGAAATAGAACGGCAGTTGACGTACCAAAAACAACATGAAATCTTGCCTGTGACGTCGTCAAACATATCCAACCACGATATATACCTGTATTCAATTACTTCTTTGCTGTTGGGAGGAATGATATCACTCAGCCTATACATGGTTATAAGAAAAGGTTGGTGCAGCCGGAGAACTATCCCAACCAGAATTAAACAAATCAATGGACAGGAATCGAGATCGAGATGCAGGAGATACGGAACTCGACGCAATCGGAACCAAGGAAAAGATTTCATTTTGACGATCTAGCAAATTAATTTACTTTACATTATTTTTTCATTTTATATTTTTAATGTTTGTTTATACATATATTTTTACTTTGTTTTTATTTTTACCTTTCATACTTACACTTATATTTCTATGTACTGGATGCCCATCGCACTTTTTCCCTCGGGAGCATGTACGGGTTACGTACAAAAAGTTTATATTGCTGACAATGCGCCCTACTTTCAGTGGCCGATACTTAAATAATTAATTATAAAGTTAGTTGACAAATCGTAACCATCGCGAGCGCCACGGATTGGCATCCAACCTTGCCCTACTTACTTTTGTGACGTTTCGTAATAAACTATATTATACTAGTACTGAACTTGTGGTTTACGTCAACTCACCCAAACTATACCTAACTTACGTACTAACTACTACTAAATGACGTCCTGATCCATACATTCTCAATTCGACTGTATTTTGTTTATGTTTGTTACCTCATAACTTTCGACTGGGTGAAACGATTTTGATGATTCTTTTTTATTTGAAAACTGGTGTTTTCCGTGTGGTCCTATTTCAATCCCAGTCCCAGTCCCAGTTCTGATAATGACATCCATGAGAAAACCATATAAGTCTTGAATTTGCATTAAGGGTCCGGCGGAGCTTCAATTACCCACAAAAACGTAATACCGAAATCCAGACAATATTCCATCAAATTATGTTATTATTCGAATTAAGATATCGTTAATCTAGGTCCCTAACGGTATCGGAATCCGAATAATCACAGAAAGTGATTAAATTGTGTTTGAATTATGATTTATTTCGGTATTACGTTTGTAAGAGAAATTCGGTTCTCCGGACTCTTAAGTAGGTATGTGTGCGACAAATGGACGAATAACTCAATATCACGCTAACCGGTTTTGATGTTTTTTTTATCGACAGCTCATACTTCAGAGGTGATCCCATAAAAATTTAGTTAAGATCTGATCACAAAATTTAAAACAAAATGACAATAACATGTAAATCATAAAATGATAACGTCGTCTAGGTATGCGTAAAATTTTACTCGCTACTAACATTGTTGAAATAAAATAACTTTTAACTAAAAGTAAAACTACCTTCATAAACATAAAAATAATGCAAACATAAAATAATGCAAACATAAAATAACAGTCTCGGGAGTCGGTGGCGAAAACAGAAATTCAAACCAAATCGAAGGTACCGACTTCCGAAACTGTTTTTTTTTTATGGGATAGGAGGGCAAACGAGCCGAAGGATCCCCTGATGATAAGCGATTACCGCCGCCCATGGTCACCCGCAACACCATAGGAGTAACGAGTGCGTTGCCGACCTTTTAAAAGGGGATTGGTTATTTTATGTTTGCATTATTTTTGTTTTTGAAGGCAGTTTTACCTTTTGTTGAAAGTTATTTTATTCCTTTCTTCTTTCTCATTAGTCGAACGTAACCTACACTAGAGTTTGATTTTCAAAAATAATGATTATAATGAATAATTGATAAAATAATTAATTGTCATTTAAGCAATAAGTAAATAGCTCCTGAGGCTAAATAATTTTTATGATGTGGTTCAATTTGCTACATTTACAGCGATTTCATCAGTTCGCAGTACCTACGTGGTAGACCTTCTGTAGGGTTAACTGGACGGCGCACGGCGCTGGGATGAATGGGGGTGCGAGTGTGCGGCCAGGGGGCGGGGGGAGGGGGGTGTGACTAGGGATGCCGGCTGATCGTATTTCCCCGGATCGAGTGGAAGGAAGTGTTTAGCGAGCTGCCTCCGCACCGCGACCGATAGGTAGGTACACTGCTAACGTGTTTCTTGTTGACTGACAGAGGTTCACACATGTCGTAGATAAGTTGCTCGTTGGACGATCACTATTTCACGATCGTCGTCCACAGCTTACTTGACAACTACTGAGACAAAGGCTCAGGTTCGTGCCATCAACAACATTCCCGCGCCAGTGCAGCCCGGTGATGTCGTCAGACTGTGACATGTTTTCACTGACTTATTGTAATCGGTATAATCGACCCCGAGCCCGTGACGCTTGGACGCGTCACTCGAAGCGCGCCACAGGGCGTCGTACGCCCAGGCACGGGCGCGGGCGGTGCGTCCTCCGACAGATATGATTAATGCTTGTGGATCCAACAGACCAAACATTTTTCATTGTCAGCTCCAAACGGAAACTCTCTCACACAACAACGGTCGAACTGTCGTCCAACAATCGACCCAGAGTTTCATGAAAACGTACCGACATATCTTTTCGGGGAGGTGGAGCTAGTGTGGCGACCTTCCCTTTATTTTTAATGATGAATGGATGACCACCGGTCGTAATGGTCGCGGACAGGCGGCTCTCGGTGAGGTGAGTCTCCGTGACGTCGGAAACATTGCTTAGCGCATTATGAAATTCGAAGTTGATGTTCACGAAGTTTGAATGAGTGTTCAGGTGAGCGCCGCCGCTCCCGACTGCGGCGAACAAACATCCAAGCAATTATATCTAAACTTTCCTCGTAAACACACATTTACAGCGCTATATTCTCCTCCGTCTTTATCGAAATTTCATTATTCGCTCTCGATAACTCGATGTTAGGAAGGACTTCGAAATAATAAGCGATTTAACTGTAATTGTTTTACAGGATTGCTTGAAACTTTCAAGTTGAATTACCAAATTAATCGGGAATGTTCTCTTTAGATCTCGTCATTTTCAGTGAAAGAGGTTTTTTTTTCAAAACATCTACGTAGTACGGTATCCTCCGTTTGTTTTTAATACGAAAGAATTCTATGAGTAGAATTTAGATAGAGATCGACTTATGACATAGGATAGCTGAACGAGACATTCGTGTCGGTTCTCCCGCCGCCGCCGCGGTGCTCGCCACTCTATCGCATATCGTTTCCCGATTAAAAGGTCAATCTCTTGCCCAACAGTGTGCACCCTTGGGATTCGTTTGTTAGTTCTATTTTCGGCTTTCGCAACTTCCTGGCGTAGGGTGCATGGTTACTGGTGACAAGGGCGGAACTAGGAGGGGAGGGGGAGCTAGAAGGGCGGTTGCTCTTGATAAATGTCAACGATAAACGCGCTCAAGAAAAATTCCGGCAATAACAAGTTGCGACAAGCTTGAGGGCGCGACTCGGAAACGGATATTAGCAATGTATCGTTGTACTTTGCAGTTTTACTGTTTAGCTACAAGTTTTGCTTCCTCCCGTGCTGTTCGTATTGCTTCACCGCGCACCGCCGACGCCGGCGCGTGCCTCGCTACGTGCTCATCCACTAATCATAAAGTTATTACGTAGAAAGAATAAAGCTATGAAATTCTCAATAGCAGCTCGGAGTTTTGATTTGTGGCTGGTCAGTGGCACTAAGCGTAAACGTATATTTTTATTATTTATAGGCTTACGCTTGACCGCCAGTTCGCCTGATGTGAAGCGACATTGCGATCTACGATGGAGTGCGGTTACCTAGAAGAAATCCATTCACTTGTGATTTAAAGACACCTAGATTATAAGTATCTATCGGGGAAGACCCACTCGGGAAGCGCATTCCATATTTTAGCGGTACGCATGATAAAAGTCGACTTAAAGCGTTTCCTTCGGGTTTTTGGAATGTCCACCATGGATCGATGTCGCTTTTTCGTGCTTCTGGTCGTCCAATAGTAGGGAAAGGATAAGGTGGAGATCTGATGTAAGGACACTCTCCGAAATGTATCCGATAAAAAACCGATAAGCTAGCATCTTTGCGGCGATGTTCCAGACTTTGGAGTTTAGCCCAGACAAGGGAATCCTTGCCAATGAGCTTCTTGGCACGTTTCTCGACGGATTGTAATACCTCGAGCTGGTACTTAGCCGACCCATCCCAAAGGTGTGAACGGTCCTACTCCATGCACGACCGAACTTGTGCTTGATACAATGATGTGAGCAATTGTTCCGGCGTGAAGTTGGCAGCACATATCGGTGACCCGTGGGCGCATACGGGGAATGCAAGCATGATAGTATGTCACGTGTAGTTACAATAATATTGTGATATATTTATATGGTACACGGTGGCACTGCTGTTACAATAATATTGTTATTTATCCAATCGTCATTATATGTATTAAGATATTCTTTAACAATATGAAAATGCTTGGTAAAGTGAAGTCGTCTGTCCGTTTATGTTGTACCTACTTACTGATAAATGAGTGACGTTCAGTTACATATATTTCGTATTTTACTTTTTTGTTGTTGTGTTCTTCTGTACTGTTTGTTACCTCTCACCACTCAGATATTTTATTTTATTTATAACTTTTAGGAAGTCTACTACATAATAAACCACAAATAACAACTAAGTAGCAATATATGTACTTATAGCTACTAAAAAATCTCCACAGGTTTAAACAAAACAGATACAAAAACTCATTTAGGTACCTACCTAAGTAGGTAAATTAATTTATTAACTACACATGATAATAGTAAAAAAGTAAATACGACGACACGTTAGGCGTAGCGGCCGAGCGATCGGCTTCTGCGTCACGTGTTGTGGGTTCGATCCCCACACGGAGCAAATATTTGTATGATCTACAGGTAGTTGTTCCGGGTCTGGGCGTTTGTGTATGTGAGAATTTGTGTTTGTAAACGCACCCACGATACCGGAGAATATCCTAGTGTGGGGCAACGTTTAAAAAAAAAAAAAATTCAGCTAGCCTTACTGCTACACATAGACAGCTATATAACCACGGGTGAGGGTACTCGTCAAGTGGTTGATAACAATCGAGAAACTTGTAACTGTGTGACGACAATGATTTGTCATAGCAATCTCCAGTTTGAAATCAAATGTCACACCAAGTTAACATTCCCAGTAACATTTCCCTCGAGTCGAAACTTAAATGAACACCCAACAATCCCAGCCGCATCAGGAGGATGATGGACGACCTTCAATACACAGCCCTCCTACGTGACAGTGTCTAGTGCTTGGAGACCGCACACATTACAATGTTGTGCAGATTGTGATGTGTGTGAGTGTGATCCAGTGCTTGTTTTCTTCAAATGGTCGTCGTTTTAAATTACCTATACTGTTAGCGGAAACCATTCTTAGTAACTTTTTAATGTTGACTTGAATGGTTACTGGATCATGGGTGCTGGGCACTCTGGAACCGCCTCGACACCGTCACTTGTTATATTGTGTTTGGTAACTGCAGATCACACATCAACATCTACCGTTCATAGAAGTCGTACTTCAGGAAGATCATCAATTAGGTACCCGAGTGTACTAATCAAGACGATGAATTACCTATATTAATTTATTTTTAGTGGGTAGGTACCTAGGTACTTAGTAAAAATATGCTAGTAAGTAATGGAAACTGTACTTCATGTTTAGTGTTTGGCTAATCCTGACAGCTGCCAGGATCAGGATCAGAAAAATAATAATAAACAATGATGAAGAATAGAGCTTACCATACAACATGGACACATTATAAAGGTACCTACATCCCACTTACAGGGTAAGCTGACTCATAAGATTAAACAGAATAATCCTTTTGAAGGTTGAATGCGGATTGATGATACAGGGTGCTTGGTCTCTACATTGTATTGTTCGATTGGATGACGCCTATGATAATATCTGTGATAAATACCTATTTGTTCCTGTTGATTCCTTAATAAGCGATCATAGGTACCCGTAGGTACTGTCCGGTGCCAAATTAAATTAATCATAATACTAATAGGAATATGGGTTGAAGATGATGATGATAACTAACAGGTTACCAGACAACAAGTACCTGACTGATGATACTGATGATAATTATGTTTACTGACTAGGTAGGTATTTTGCACATCAGAGTTAGCCATCAACCAATATGTGATATTATGTTACTAGGTATTATCATGAACCCATTTCCAGTGGCATTCCAGCTGGAAGTGGAACAACTGCCAGCTGTGAGGAGCCGAACCTGGGTTCAGTTCGGGTCTCCTCTCTAAATGAGGGTAACACAAAGACTGCGCAAGAAAGTCTCTCATGTCGGCGCAGGTTTCTTTAAGATTTACCTTTACTGTTACGACGATCATACATTAGTGACAGTCCATGGCCATAATTATCATATTTTTAGTCACTCCTAGTCACAACCTATTTAAATAAAGTTCTGACTCAGTACCTAGGTACTTAGGTACTCCTCAAATCATCACCAATAAATATTTATTATTATTAAATAATAACAGGGAGGACTGGCCTTCGATTTTTCTCAAGTTTTAGTAGACAGGCCTGGCATAGTGCGCGTAAGCACACTACTCACATGTTCTAGAACACCTGTCAAATCCTTTTAGATGTGCACTGTGCAGGCTTCCTCACCATGTTTTCCTTGACCGTTTAAACAACCGATAGTCTGGGTATATCCTAGGCATGGACCTTATTCCAAGTACTTAAATCTGACCATGTGAATAGAGTAGGTATTTGATATTTTATTGATAACAGTAGGTAGGCACAAGGATACATTTAATGTTTCCTGTTAAATAATAACAAGATTTCATTAAAAAAGAACTTAAAATTAAGTGTGATGTATCGCCAGACGTGTGTGCAAATCACTGTAACACTGTTTTGTCATGGTGTAACACTCACCGATATCGGACGCGAGGCCGGGCCACACTGAACACACACGCGAGGCGTCCACTCCCTCCGGGCGCCGCGAGGAAACTAACTGAAGCCCCCGCCCCGCCGCCCGCCAGCCACCGCGTCTCCCTCAGGGGGCACTTCACCCCCGCGGCCCGCACCCCGCCTCCCGCGCCCCGCGCCGGTCCACATCACGCACAAAGAGGGGATCAGCCGCTTCCGATACCGATGATATTCACCGCGACCGGCAGCCTTCCGCAACCATGAAACAATGAACCACGCCACCGGAAAAAGTAATAAAAATTACCCCTGGTCTGGGGGCTAAAATCAAAGCAATTTAATAAAAATTAATTATAAAAACAATACAACAGTAATTTTATAATGTGTTATTGTCTAATTATATAATCTAAACTGTCCTTTTCATTCCTAGGTATCTAATAGGACGACATGACACAACCGAGTGCAGCTTGTATCGTGTATAATACAAACAGCGTATTTAATCTAAGACAGACGCTTCGTTAGCAATACAATCACGTAACTTTGAACAGGGTCAAGATGACATGACAGTAGTAGCCTTCACCTATAAGTTGTATGACGGATGACATTGCGCGGATGTCGGCGTGACGCGGGATTACACGCGCTAATCGATGGTCACCATGCGATTACACGGTCGCAACACTAAGTGCCCAACAAGTACACAGGCACGGAAGTGCCACTCCGCACTTAATATAATCCTCCTACTCACGTCGCCGCCGCGAAAAAGAAAGCTTACTAGTAATGTGGGTCGCACATTACTAGTATTCTTGTTAACCCCTCGTGCTAAGCTAAATGCTTGTGTTACGAGTGGGTTCACGTCGGTAATGCAATGGGTGGGTTTCGAACCGGCACCCACATGATCGCAAGTCCGACGCCCTAGCCATTACTCGCTGCCGCTTCGCAAAATTATCTTTTTCCCTGTATTACATATTAAGTGTATCCCGCGGTTTCACTCGCGACCTAAAGTGACGTTATGTTTAAGGCGGATCGTTCACCTGAGCCCACCAAATTCAAATTTCGAGTGGTTTTTCGCAGTTTGTAGGTCTATAATAAGTACTGCATTCATGGTAATGGTAATTGCGACATTCAAAATTTACAATCTTTATCTAAAACCATTGCTTAAAAATCATTATTGTAGCTAAAAGTAGTGTTAAATGTCAATTTTGACCAATTACACAGATTGCGCCAAGTTTTTGGCTTGATAAGGATTTATAAGTAAAGGTTTTAGTTCTCAGTTGTGAATGTTGTATAGAAAATGTCGCAATTACAACTGCCATGAATCTAGAACTTGTTATAGACCTACAAACTGCGAAAAATCACTTGAAATTTGAATTTCGCGGGCTCAGCTGAATGATTCGCCTTAACTCGATTAACATTATAGCCCATGAAACTCAGTAATAATTATAACATTCTATTAGTGACAGAATTAAAAAATAACTTTCACTAATCCATTAGTTTTTGAGTTTATTCATTACAAACAAAAATACAAATCCTTTCTCTTTATAATATTAAATATAGACTATAGATGTTAGCACCCAACTAGATGAAATCTTGGAAAGTTTGGACTTCTATGGTTCAGAGCACCTGTAAACTGCAATTTTCTCGCTTGAGCTGAGACCAAATGGGTCCATGGTACTTCCACTCATTCTCCCAAAACTTACCACTTCGGCATAATTTGTAGTCGCTGACTATAGTTTCGTGTCGCAGCGGAGTTTTGTTATTCTGGACATTCTGGTGCAACGTATTATATATAACAAGTTGGGTCCACCGTCTCAGTGTTCACGTGTTGTTGTTCTTCTGCGTACTAGTATTAGTTGTGATGATAGCGGTGCGCACGCGTCTATTCTGATGTAAATGCGCGCGCGGTATATACACGGTGGCGGCCGCTCTCCGGGCACTCGCCTCCTCGCGCCGTCCTGCCGTACCGTCCGTCTGCACCTGCACCGCGCCGTACCGCGCCGCACCGCACCGCACCGCGTCCTGGCGTCCTGTACTCAATTGTTCTGTGTGCGTGTGTGTCGCGTGATGTCGCGCTGCTCGTGCGCCGCGCTGTTGCCAACGCTGATGCTGCTGCTGCTTGTGAGTTACGTCTTCCTTGTCTGCTAGCTACGGCCATCGCGGCATACGGGCCACCGCCATCGACAGTCCTTTGACGCTCCTGAGGCCTGCACTATCGACAGTACACTCTATACGACCACCTCAAATCAACAAACTAGTACAGATTCAAAGTTTTACCAAAGTTTCATCCGACCGTCAACTGTCACGCATTTGAGGTACTCTTTTTATGGTCCTCATGGTTCGTTTGCTATTTAGGGAAGCAGTAGGGTATATCGGATTGTACCGAATAAAAACCGCAATTGCCTTTCTTTGCCCTATACTTTGCACGGCCATGAAATTCATGACATTCGCCACGCCCATGACAGGCACGCTGAGACCACATGACAGCCCTTCAAAGGTCGCGGCCTTGCCTAGCATCCTATACGAAAACGTACGGGTACACAGACACGTAAGACTCCGACTGGGGCCATTTTGTGGTCAAGTGGCGGACTCCCCAAGTCAGACTGTGGGCGACAGGCTATGGAGGCCAAAGGTCTGTCTGCACCCTCCGGCACCTGGTGAGACTTCTGCAAATCTGTAGAGAGGTGGACACCACCGACACACATTCGTAGGCCGTAGCTTGCGCCGATATATGTTTGTATATATGTAACTATCGAAGTTGGATTGTATAACAGATATTTTACAAAACAGTTCTGTTATTTATAACTGCTGTACAACGTTCAGCTGGAGTGTCATTGCGATACGTTTAACAAAACCGCTACCCAAGTTTAGTTGTTTTGTTGAATTAATTATCTGCGGCCACAATAAGCGTTTTGTGTCAAAAAGTTATATTATATGCATTTAGTTATATTTGTTACAGTCATAATTAGTACTGACCGGGTCAATTCGGGTTAGGACTGTAGCCACACGATGCCAGACTGCAAAACCGAATTGCAACCATTGTGCATACTTATATATATTTTATTTTTATTTGTGATAGGCTTACGCTTGACCGCTAGTTTGCCTGATGTTAAGCGATACTGCGATCTACGATGGAGCGCGCTTGCCTAGAAGAAACCGATACATCTCCCCGTGGGGCGACGGGTTAGAATACTGTCTCGTTGCCTTTTAGATAGGTATCCCGTTAGAGGCGAGAAACTATCCGACTTACTCGGTGGTAGGAACTCTGGTGGTCTGACTGACCTCCATTACATCAGAGTCTGTTGTAAAGCACCTTGGTGTGTGTTTCGACTTTTGCGCGTAATAGCCAGTTCCCCACTGTTGCTGCGGCTCGGTCAGTCTGCAGTCCGTAATCTAAAGGGGAGGCAACGCATCAGCATCTCCTCTGATTTTGCAGGTGTCCATGAGCAACAAGTGGCTCGTCAGCTCAATTGCCGACTCATTTCTTCAAAAAATAGAAGAAATTAGGCTTATTTTGACAAGCTACACGTAAGCATATTTTTTCAAGAAATTAGTTATACCAGCTAAACCCAAAACTCTTGGCTGTACTACAGTCGTACTCACTACGACTACGACATCGGTGCGCGCACGCATACAATAGTAATTTGTGTAAATTGGGTTTAGTTTTCCTTACCTCGACCTATATAATTATCTATTTGGGAAAAATTAACACGTATTAAAAACCACTATAATAGATTCAGTAGTCGATTCTTAACAAACTACTTTCAGGTGTTGCGCTTATTCTGTTACATTTTGTATAATACGTATAATTGGGTTGCCATTATTTGATGGGTGGCAGGCTGGGGATATAATACATGATGCACTTTAGTGTACGTCACCACGGTGATGTGCGATGTGCGAGTGTCGTGTTGTGGGCGCCACTATTGAACTTCAGCGTTACATACGAGTGACACACAGTCACAGAGCGCAGCACAGCGTCACCACTGTTGCCTCACCTTGCCGTGTCAAGGTTATCGCCTCCTAACAACATATCTGTTGACGATACGCAACGCAACATTCGCTCTGATGATGAACACCTTCAAAGTTTGGTTTAATTCAATTTTTAACATAACATACCATCACGCGTATATTCCCCGAAGGGTTCGGCAGAGGCGTACTAATGTACACCCACAGTTCGCCGGTATGTTTAGGTCCCATGTAATAGGGGGCGAGCCTATTGCCATTAACCGGGCACAAATCCAGACTCCGAGCTGCTACTGAAAATTTCATAGAAAAACCCAATAACACTTTGCTCGACCTGGGGATCGAACCCAGGACCTCTAGAGTAGCAGTCTTTAATTCTATAATTATAGCTCTACTAAATAGATCTTTTAACAAAATTAAACCTATGACAGCAACAGCAAGACTTGTAAGGTTTGTAACCCTCCACTGTTCTCTGTTACCGTTCCTTTCACAATAGGTACACATCGTCATCAATGCCGACAGTTCATTATTTATTACATTGTGAACATAATATCGTTCAAGCGTGTGTGTGTACGTGTACAGTGGAGCGGGGCCGCGCGCGCGGAGCCGGAGCCGGACCCGGACCCGGAGCCGGAGCCGGAGCCGCTGTTCGGACTGCTCAACCTGCTCACCAGGTACGTACCACACCACCATACACATCATACGTACTTTGTGTATATACATTACTTGTGTGCCCATGTGTGTTACTTCACTTTTGCAACTTTACCACATTCACATCAAAAGTTTGTTAGCTTTCTTAGAATAACTCAAAACAACATTTTAGAGGTAGAAGAGCTCCATTACTTTTAAGGTCTGTAGGTACCTACACACAATATAACCGCAACTCTTACCGAGTCACTCTTGTTATTTTATTCTTTGATCTGAGGAGCTAAAAAAGGCTAAAAACTTTTCCGTCCCCACACGGGAAAGTAGTCAAATTGCGATAAAACTGAACATATATTGGAAGTAGCATGTACCTACCTGTAGATTATTAAGAAGGCTTTGTTCGTAAACAATTTCAAGGTGGGAAATTCACTGTGTCCATATGCTGTTAACTTGCTTCGCGTTCGTTCTTCCGTTGTACCTTGTATAAGACACTTAAAACAGAGTGCGGGCAGTGGTGGTGGTGAAGGCGTCCAAAATGAATGCGGCCAGAAACTGTAGGTACTTGTGACACATAGTGCTGTTACTTATTCCTAATGTGATATGAAAACCCGATGGAGCGACTTGTACTCGATATCGATGTGTACCTGTTTGGTGTTACGTGTGACTTCATGTAATACTGTAATATTGTGCAACACGTTGCAGCACGTCGGCGAGCAACAGCACCGGGCTGCTGGCGACGCTGGTGCAGTCGCACCTGCAGCACAAGATCAACACGCTCCAGACGCTCGAAGACCTGCTCACCATCGCCGCCAACATCACCGGCTCCGGTCAGTGCACACACACAAACAAACGCACATACACAGCCACACGTGCACGACAGTTCCATACCTGATATTGTTACTTTTTACTTGCAGGTTTGAGCTCACTAGGATAGAGCAGTCGCCGCGAGCCTGCAGCCAGCGCCCAGCGCCCGACGTTCAATTATGTACCTATCTTAAAATAATGTACATTTAAGTACCTACCTGAAATATATTATATTATTTTTTAATAAAAGCATAGTATACTAACAATTGTATTGAATTTTTTATGGACGCGAATACCTTTTCTTCCTTTCCTTTTGCTGAGATCTGGAGAATCAATGTTACCTATGGTAATCAAGTAGGTCATATTCGCCTGCACGCACGGTTCTATACGTAGCTCTGTGTGTATTTCTAGTACTACCTATATTTAGTAAAATATTCGAAAAAGTAATACTAGACCAAATGCAAAGGTTCTTCCATGAAAATAAACTGATCAATCGTAAAGGGTTTGACTTCTGTGATCTATCTAAGGTATTCGATTGTGTTCTTCATGAAACACTATTCAGGAAGTTACACCACTATGGTGTAAGAATGGTGTAAAAAAACACTTTGGTGTAAGAATGGTGTAAAAAAACACTATGGTGTAAGAATGGTGTAAAAAAAAGGTACGGAATGTTGATGAATAAATGATGATGATGATGATGAATGTTTCTCGGGTGAGAAACATTCATCATACTGAGATCACGTAGGGGTCACCACTGTGGAGGGGCGAGGTGTGTTGCCCCTCACACTAAAGGGGGGATCCTCCGACCAGGCGGGTGTTGTGCCTGGCGGGCCACGGCCCGAAGGTTGATGTTGGTTGCAAACTTCACTTGCGCGATTCAGGACTTGTCCTTATAGTTTGTATGTAGCGCGGTAGATGTCGCTACAGGGACATGCGCCTTATGCACGCCGCCCCGCTCGGGGGATGCGGGATGGTTGTGTCGGGCTCTCCCGCCAGGTAGCCAGCATACCGATTAAAACCACCACCTTCCGCGTAGATCACATTTACGAGGTGAGGTCATATTTATTTACGTAGAGTTAAAATAACTGTACCTACTCATAATGAATGAAATTTGTTTTATTTTTTGACCTTTGTTATATTTATCGGAGTCGGATTCAGAGTCGGAATCCGAGTCAGAGTAAGAGTAACTGGAACTGGACCTGGAACTTGAAGTCTAAATCGAAGTACAGGCAGTAACAATGACTTTCTACTAATGGAACTAGAACTGAAGTCGAAGTCGATCCTAAACTGGAAGCCGAAGTCAAAATCAAAGTCGGAGTCAACCAGACTCGAACTCGGATATAAAAAGCAGTAGTAGTAACAATTAATGTTAACAAGAACTGGAACTCGAACTTCGAAGTCAAAATCGGAGTCAGAGTCGGGAACAGAAACTACAGAAATAGTAAATAGACAGAAACAGAAGCGGTACGTTACGTGCGGTAAGTCAGGTTCGCTCAGTTTTTTTTTCGAGTTTGCCAGGAGTATGAAAACTCACTCCTGCCTGGGGACACACCACGTTTTTAATCTTTTTTTTATTTCCTGCATTTTTTTTTTTTAATACGTTGTTTTTTTTACTTGCAGTTAGAGTACATCCAACAGTGGCAGCGTACCGAGACCAAGAAACACAACGATGGACCGAGCGCCACTGCTACGACGCGCCAGTGATGCTGCCACCACGGCCACGGGCGAGGCGCGCCGCACATTAGTCGACCGCACCTCTATATATCCCATTGATAGTTTCAATCTTATTACGGGAGTTTTATAAACCGATTTATATAAGCCTGTAGCCGTCTCTGTTACATCTCTAACTTCTGTCTTGTACAGAGGTACTGCATCGTGGAGGCGCGCTACTTGTTACTCGTGACAATAGTGACAATCTCCCTCGCGTATCCCAATAATATAACCCGATACGCTACCACGGACAAGTTTGTTCCCTAGCAGTTGTTCCGTGTCGTACCTCCGTCTCTCGAACACTGGACGTTCGATTAGTACGTGTAGCAAGGTTTCGTTGACTTGCGGGTCACATGTACACGATGGGTTCTCCTTACACCTGAATCTTGTGAGATATTCGGCGAACCCACAGTATCCTGTCAGTAACTGTGCCATGACGGAGTCGTATTTCATTTTCCTGACGATACGGTGGGCGTCTATTACGTCCGGGAAGAAGACCTTACCTGTCCCGCAGGTTAGGTTCGCTCAGGTTTTTTTTTTTACTTCTACCTCCAACATAATCGGAGCCTATATAGACTACATACACTACACACATAGACTACATTACGTTCATACCAGTTCTCGCATTCATTCCTCTCGTAATTTCATTCTTCATACTTGATCTTACGCTAATTCATCCTCATTTGTATCTTATGGGTCCCCACCCATAAGACCCATTCCCAACTATCAGCTGTATGCTATCTTTTTATTAATTTAATTTTTATTTCTTCAGGTGTTCCAAGAGTAAAACAGCGTGGTAATTTTTTTTATTCATCATTCTAGGCTTATGACTATTGTACAGTTTTCTACTTATATATATATTTTTTTTTTATTAGTTGGCATCTCTATTATTTATTCTTATTTCTACTATTTATTTCTTACGACTGCTTTGCATTTATATTTTTACATTCAAATTTTTCAATGCTTAACTTTAATATTGTATATAATAGTAATTAAACATTGTTTACTTGTGCGCTTTTGTTTCTGTTTATTACCTTTTGACCTACTTTTACGCAAAAATCGAATAATATTTCTCTATTTTTGCCCGCTAATATCTTCCACATATTTTCAGCATCCAGTTTGGCGTTAAGTATGTGTTCAGCTTCTATTCTCTCTCTATCGAAGACGGGACAGCTGAACAGTATATGTGGCAGTGGTACTAGTATTGTATTGGCAAAAGGCCGATTGGTCTATACGCCTTTGGGGTGCTGTAATCGTCCTTTCCGGGTTTCTTTAATACTATTACAGTAGCCCCCTTCCAGACTTCAGGGAAGTGGTCGCATTTCAGGCAGCTGTTAATGAAAACAAGGGCTACCTCAGGGGAACCCCCGATAGCTCGGCAGCAAATATCGGCGGTGAAACCGTCTGCTCCTGGAGCTTTTTTTTTTTTTTTTGGCGTTAAAGGACTTGCACGATGCCATCAGTTCAGCCATTGTGAATGACAATATCGGCTTTTTCTCTGATAAAGCGATGGCAAGTGCTGTCACTGTCCATATGATCTTCTGGATAAAAAGTATTCGCCAGTAGTTCAACTGAACCCTTTGCGTCGAGCACCTTCCCGTCCCTCGGTTCGCTCAGGTTAGGTTTGCTCGGGGTGCTGGGCCAGACAACCTCCTCGTGTGCTCCCGGCTGCTGGTCCCGCCTGGATACGTCCGGGGGGAACAGCAGTCGTTCGTTATGGAGCCGGTGCACCCTGGGCACGAGTAATAACTTTCTCCAGTTGGGGACTCTTATTGCTCGTGGCAGATAGTCTGGCGTGGGGGGGCCTTGGGGCGTTGCTCCGCGTGTCCCTCTGATTTAGCAGAGGGCACAGTGGAGGAGCAAGGGCGGACTCAGGGGAGTAGGTGGCGGGAGATTTATCCCTCGCCACCCCCGCCTCTTAACGGAGGGTACTCCGGGGATGGGTTCCCTGAAAGGGAAAAAAAAAAAAAAAAAAAAAAAAAATATTGTGGGAGATAGGGACCTCACCCTTAAAAGGAAAAAACTATGAAATGGCAAGCATCAAAGATAGTTTACCCCAGGGCGGTACCGGCTGCGCCGCAGTCGGAGAATCCGCCACGGAACCTCTTGGTTCCGTCTGCCCCGCGTATTCTGGGGGGGGCAATGATTGCCATCCACTTGCCGGCAACGGCAACGAGAGCCGAGGAGGCTCACGCTCGCAGGTATCCGGGCCTGCGAGTGTTACATTGGTGACCGATGGAAGCGCAGGGGTAGGCGACCAGGCCCCTGCAGCGGATATGGTTACTGGAAGTGATGAAAATCGGTCGCGTGGGACGTCTTCCGTTAGGAAGCGTCCAGTGAGCCGGTCCTCAGATGAGGAAGGCCTGCCGGCCCCCAAGTTGCCGACTTCGAGGAGGGGTCGGCAGACATCAAGAGGGACGAGTGCTTCGCAGCCGCGGAGGGATAAGCACGGACGCTTCGTGCGCTCCAATACCTCGGCGGCTAGCGAAGCAGACAGTGACAAGGGGGTCACTACGGAGGACCCTGGCGATGGCGGTGAAAGCTGTGCCTCGCTGGGGAGCTCCAAGGCGGAGCTCAACGCCGCCAAGAGGGATCAGCGCAAAGCCGTCGCGGCCGACGAAGTGTCGGAAATGGCCCGACGCGCTCGCGAGCGACGAGCTGCTCTGGCGGCGGAAGGGGGAGAGCCATCTGCGGTGGCCTTGAGCCAGCTGGCTCTGGATGGGGTGGACTTAGTCCTGAAGGTTGCCACCAAGTCCGGCAGCCTGAAGGGCACTTTCACCCGCGGCCTAAAAGAGGCTGCCGCAGACATCAGGGAGGCGGTTGGCATCCTCCTCAACAGGACGACCTCTGATGAGGTCGTAAAGTTACGGGAGGAAAACAGCCGCCTCCGAAATGACCTGGAGGACCTCCGGCGGCAAGTCGCTGCTCTAAGCGAGCAGCAGCAGCGACGCACGTCCACCGATGCCGCACCTGTAGTGGCCCCGACTCCCGCACCGCAACCGGCAAGTCCTCGCACCGACGAAGAGGTCGAGCGCATTGTCCGGCTCTGCATGCTCCAGTGCGGGAGCATGGTTAATGCTCGGCTGGAGGCGATTTCACGGCGTCTCCCAGCGGAAATCCTCCGTCCGCCTCTAGCGGCTGACACGCGGAGGACTGAGGAGCCGCCGAGACTTACGCCTCAAAAGGAGAAGCCCGCGGAGGGTAATAAAAAGCCCGCGGAGGGAGCTCCTCCGAGCGACCAGCCCACGACTGCCGGGTCTGAGGGTGAGACCTGGGCGAAAGTCGTGGGCCGCAAGAAGGCCCGCAGAGCCACCAAGAAGGCCGCAGCAGCTGCAACCGCCCCCGGTGGCACCGCAAAGGCGGTTGCGCAGCCTGCGCAACGGACTGCCAACGGCGGTCGCAAAGGACCGGCGATACGTGCCCCGCGTTCCGAGGCTGTGACGCTCACGCTACAGCCTGGAGCTGCGGAGCGCGGCGTATCGTACCAGTCGGTCATTGCCGAGGCCAAGGCCAAGATCAAATTATCAGATCTTGGCCTCCAGTCCGTTACCCTCAAGCAGGCTGCCACGGGGGCGCGGCTGTTCGAGGTGGCTGGTGATGCGAGCGGCAATGCCGAAAAGGCGGACGCTCTGGCCGCCAAGATGAGGGAGGTCCTCAACCCTGAGGACGTCCGGGTCTCCAGGCCAATGAAAACCGCGGAGGTGCGGATTGCTGGTCTGGACGACTCCGTGACCTCTGAGGAGGTGGTGGCGGCCGTTGCCCGAAGCGGAGAGTGTCCGCCGGACAAGGTGCGGGCCGGCGATATACGCGCCGACGCCACTGGACTCAGCGTAGTCTGGGTTCAGTGCCCTGTGGCGTCGGCGAAGAAGATCGCCGACAGCGGCAGATTGCTGGTTGGCTGGGTTGCAGCGAGGGTGAAACTCCTGCAGCCCCGGGCTTTGCGGTGCTTCCGGTGCCTGGAGAAGGGGCACGTCCGGGCAAAGTGCACCGCCGAGATTGACCGTAGTGATCTCTGTTATCGCTGCGGTCAGCCCGGCCACAAGGCGGCCCAGTGTTCCGCGGCGCTCAACTGCAGCTTGTGTTCGGCTGCGGGGAAGCCAGCGGGACACAAAGTGGGCGGAGGGGCCTGTGGCGCGCCTGCCAGCAAGGCCAAGGCCAAGAAGAGGAGGAAGAGGAAAAAGAAGAGGAGCTCAAAACCTGCCGGGGAAACCTCGCCACCCCCGCAGGCTAGTAGCTCCGCGGCCGACTCCCGGCCCAGGACCGTTGCCGAGGGAATGGAGTGTCAATAATGGCACAATTCCATTTCCTCCAGGGCAACATCAACCACTGTGCCAGAGCTCAGGATCTCCTACTCCAGAGCATGGCAGAGTGGTCGATTCACGTGGCTGTGGTCGCCGAACCGTACTTCGTTCCCGCCCGGGACAACTGGCTGGGATGCGCTGACGGTTTGGTGGCCATTATTGGCGAGACTCTGATCGACCCGTCTCGGGGCCGCGGCTGGGTTGCTGCGGTCTCAGGCGGCGTTGTCATTGTGGGGGCGTATTTCTCCCCCAACAAGAGTCTCGCCGACTTTGAGGGTTTCCTTGTCGAGTTGGGCGCCGTCGTGAGCCGCTATCACCCTCGTCCCGTTCTGGTGCTCGGGGATCTCAACGCCAAGTCATCGGCGTGGGGATCTCCGGTCACTGACCCTCGGGGCGAGGTGCTAGAAGAGTGGGCGGTGACGACCGGTCTGGTCGTCCTGAATCGGGGTTCGGAATATACGTGCGTGCGGCAGCGGGGCGGGTCAATAGTGGACGTCTCGTTCGCTAGCCCCTCTGTCGCCAGCCGAGTCCGCGACTGGCGTGTCGCCGTGGAGGTGGAGACGCTGTCGGACCATCGGTATATCCGGTTCGACGTCTCTGCCCAGACCGCGAGCGGCCGCCATCCAACAACCCCGATTAACGACGGCCCGCGTTGGGCGCTCAAGCGCATCGACAGGGAACTACTCGAGGAAGCTGCCTTAGTCCAGTCCTGGATCTGGGAGTCGACGACGGACGGCCCCGTTGACGTCGAGGTGATGGCGCTGTGGTTTCGCGGGGCGATGACGCAGATCTGCGACGCGTCAATGCCCCGTGTCCACCAACAGTCCGCAAGGCGCCAGGTGTACTGGTGGACTGCCGAGATCGCGCAATTGCGCGTAGCGTGCGTTGCGGCTCGTCGCCAGTACACCCGATACCGGAGACGGCGTCGACGGGATTCCGCCGAGGAGGACGCGCTGTATGAGGTGTACCGCGCGTCCAAGGAGACTCTGTGGCTGGCCATCGGCGACTCAAAGTCGCGTGCCGGGGAGGAGCTGCTGGGGTCCCTAGATCGGGATCCGTGGGGGCGCCCCTACCGTTGGGTACGGGGCAAGTTGCGTCCCTGGGCGCCCCCACTAGCGCTGAGTATGGAACCCCAGTTGCTAGAGGCGGTGGTGTCGGCCCTCTTCCCGGAGCGAGCGGAACACGTTCCCCCGACGATGGCTCCGCCCTCAGCCACAGACTCTCCAGAAGAGGAGAGCACCGATGTCCCCGAGGTGACGCAAGCAGAGACGAGAGCGGCCGTGTCGCGACTCCGGGCTAAGAACACAGCGCCCGGACCCGACGGAGTTCCTGGTCGAGCTCTCGTCCTGGCTCTGAAGGAGCTAGAGCCCCAGCTGAGGGGGCTCTTCACGGCATGTCTCGAGCGGGGTCAGTTTCCCAGTGTGTGGAAGGAGGGGAGGCTGGTCCTGCTCAGGAAGGAGGGGCGCCCCGCGGACTCGCCGTCCGCGTATCGGCCCATAGTGCTGCTCGACGAGGCGGGCAAACTTTTTGAGCGAATTATCGCAGATCGCCTCGTCGGCCACTTGTGCAGAGAGGGGCCGAACCTGGACGACAACCAATTTGGTTTTCGTCGGGGGCGCTCCACCATAGACGCCATCATGCGCGTGAGGGCCCTGGCGGAGGAGACGGTGTCCCGGGGTGGGGTGGTGCTGGCGGTGTCTTTAGACATCTCCAACGCATTCAACACCCTACCCTGGAGTTGTATTCGGGAGGCACTGAAATACCATCGCGTGCCTCCCTACCTCCGCCGTACAGTAGGGGCTTACCTGGAGGATAGATGCGTCACCTATCGGGGACGTGACGGTGCCGGTCGGCACCTCATGTCGTGCGGTGTTCCGCAGGGTTCGGTCTTGGGACCGCTCCTGTGGAACATCGGCTACGACTGGGTGCTGCGAGGCGAGCTCCCGTCGGGCGCCGACTTGACGTGTTATGCGGACGACACGCTCGTAATTGCCCGGGGGAGCTCGCACAGGGAAGCGACGTTGATAGCCACGGCTGCGGTGTCACAGGTGGTGAACCGCATCCGGCGCCTGGGCCTGGAGGTGGCCCTAAACAAGTCGGAGGCCATGGTGTTTCATGGCCCCCGACGCGCGCCGGCGCCGGGATCACACATCGTGGTCAGCGGGGCCCGGATAGCTGTCGAGTCCACCATGAAGTATCTGGGATTGGTGCTCGACAGCCGATGGGATTTCGGGCCCCACTTTCGGCGGCTGGCGCCCAAGCTGATGGGCGCAGCGGGCGCGCTTTCAACGTTGCTTCCCAACTTGGGGGGCCCGAGCGCCGCCTGTAGGCGGTTGTACGTGGGAATCGTGCGGTCCATGGCCCTATATGGGGCCCCTGTGTGGGCGATGGACATGACGGCCAGCACTCTCGCCATTCTGCGCAAACCGCAGAGGGCGATGGCCGTCAGAGTCGTCCGCGGGTATCGCACGATTTCCTACGAGGCGGCTTGCGTCCTGGCCGGATCCCCGCCCTGGGACCTAGAGGCGAAAGTACTCGCGTCATTATATAGATGGCGCGAGGAAGAGCGGGCACGGGGCTCGATGCCGGTGCAGCGGCAGATCGCGCTGCGCCGAGAGGAGCTCCGTCAGGTCTTGGTGGCGGAATGGCGGCAAAGGCTTCTGCGCCCTACCGCCGGCCTCGCTACCGTCGAGGCGATCCGGCCAGTACTCGACGTCTGGCTCGGGAGAAGGCACGGCTCCCTGTCGTTTAGGGTGACGCAGGTGCTGTCGGGGCACGGCTGCTTCGGCAAGTACCTGTGCCGCATAGACAGGGAGCCGGACGCTCGGTGCCACCACTGCGTCCATTGCGGGGAGGATACGGCGCAACACACGCTCGCCGAGTGTGTAGCTTGGGAGGAGCAGCGCCGTGTCCTCACAAATGAAGTAGGAGACGATCTGTCGCTGCCGGCCGTAGTGCGGAGGATGGTAGGTAGCGCAGAGTCGTGGGACGCAGTGGTGTCCTTCTGCGAGGACGTGATGTCGCAGAAGGAAACTGCGGAACGGGAGAGGGAGATCTCGACTCCCTTCCCCGGCCGCAGAAGGCGCACCGGGCGCAGGAGAAGGGCGGACAACGCCCTTTTCCGGCCCCCATGAATGGGTCCAGGGGCGAGGGACTTGGGGAAGTCCCCGCCCCCTATTCGACGGACCCGAGTAGCAGGCGCGCGCGGGTGTCGGCGCGCGCCTCTGAGGCGATGCACGGGGTAGCTCAACACCTCACTACCCCGTGCAGGAGACGAGGCCGGGACAGACCCGGCCAGCACTAGTGTGGGGCTGCGGAAGAATTTGGATTCCCGCGGCCCCGCGCGCACGTGCGAGGAGACACCGTGTGGTTTTTTTTTTAGTCGGTAGGTCACCCACTCTGGGTGGAGTCCGACACGCCCCGTCGCCTCCCCGGGCGGCGGATGTCCATGAGGATTTTCCACACGAAACCAAAAAAAAAAAAAAAAAAAGGTTAGGTTAAGTTAGGTTAGGTTAGGTTAGGTTAGGTTAGGTTAGGTTAGGTTAGGTTAGGTTAGGTTAGGTTAGGTTAGGTTAGGTTAGGTTAGGTTAGGTTAGGTTAGGTTAGGTTAGGTTAGGTTAGGTTAGGTTAGGTTAGGTTAGGTTAGGTTAGGTTAGGTTAGGTTAGGTTAGGTTAGGTTAGGTTAGGTTAGGTTAGGTTAGGTTAGGTTAGGTTAGGTTAGGTTAGGTTAGGTTAGGTTAGGTTAGGTTAGGTTAGGTTAGGTTAGGTTAGGTTAGGTTAGGTTAGGTTAGGTTAGGTTAGGTTAGGTTAGGTTAGGTTAGGTTAGGTTAGGTTAGGTTAGGTTAGGTTAGGTTAGGTTAGGTTAGGTTAGGTTAGGTTAGGTTAGGTTAGGTTAGGTTAGGTTAGGTTAGGTTAGGTTAGGTTGGGGTGCTGGGCCAGACAACCTCCTCGTGTGCTCCCGGCTGCTAGTCCCGCCTGGATACGTCCGGGGGGAACAGCAGTCGTTCGTTATGGAGCCGGTGCACCCTGGGCACGAGTAATAACTTTCCTCAGTTGGGGAATCTTATTGCTCGTGGCTGATAGTCTGGCGTGGGAGGGGCCATTCACTGGCCATGGGGGGCGTTGCTCCAAGTGTTCCTCTGTGTTCCAGCAGAGGCCACATTGGAGGAGCAAGGGCGGGCTCAGCGCGTACTCACCCTACCACTGAGCAGGCAGCGGGAGTTCAGTCTCTCCTGCCACCGTCGTTAAATCGGAGGGTACTCTTACATTTGCTGGGTGTCGTGGTCATGTCTCGCGGCTCAGCGTAAGGTACCTTCCGTCGGTCTTGGCTTGGTCGCCCGGACTGCGGGGAAGAAAACCTCGAGAACAAATTACCCTGAATCTCAAGCGGCGGCGCACCGCGAGGGGATGTGTGGCTGGCGGGGCTCTTCGGAGTAACCAGTCGCTAGTGCGACCCCCTCCAGGGTACTTGCGGACCCCCTGGTTGGGTTACACTCTACGCTTACCCGGGTACAGGGGGCACTGCCCGGGTGGACCTTTATTTCCCCCATACTCGTGGGACTTCTATGGAAAATAATAAGAATAAAAAACCAAACGATGATATGGAGGTGGGCGCAGTTTCCGACTCAGGATCTGCGTCGAGTGTGTTGATGGTGGTGGAGGCCAGCTCGCCTGCTCTCAGTCCGTCACAATTCTGGAGGGATGGGCGCAAGCGTCTGCGTTCCAGTGATGTGAGTCGCTCAGGGTCCGAATCGGCCTCGAGTGACGACTCAACGCCGGTTGCGAAGGTTGGTACGGTCAGAAGGGGGAGAGGTCGTCCTCCCACTACTGGACAGTATGTGGGGCTAGCCAAGGCCAAGGCAGATTTATTGGCCCTAAAACGGGATGAGTTTCGGCTCCGTGCTGAGGAGGACGTTTTTGACCTTGCCGAGAAGGCTAAGGGAAAACGCGTACCGCCGGAAGTGGTCAGTTGTCCGGAAACAGACGACATCACCGCAAATGCCGTCAGCGAAATGATGATGGCGGGACTGGATGTTATCCAACATGTTGCCACAAAATCGGGCAACTTGAAGGGAACATTCACTCGTGCAATGAAGGACGCAGCGGCTGACATCAAGCGGGGTGCCATCATTCTCCGGACTCGGACTACCACGGAGGAGACAGCCAAGCTTGAAGCTATTAACGGTCGCCTGCAAGCGGAAGTAGCTAAGCTACAAGCCGATAATAAGCAGCTGCAAGAGGAAGTGGCTAAATTGCGTGGCGATAACGTCCGTCAGCAGACAGAAGTACAGCAACTTCGCCAAGAAATGGCAGAGATTAGGGCCGAAATAATAACAAGTAAACAGGGAGTGAGCTCAGCTCCGCCTAGAGAGGCATGCGACGCCTCTGGGAATAGTATAGAGTCGTCAAATACTCACGAGACAGAACTTGTCCGCCTAGTGCGGGCGGAAATGGCACAGCTTAACTCCCGTTTTGCTGTACTCGAAGGCAGGCTGTTGCGTCCCCCACTCGCAGGGGAGCGCAGCAAGTCAAACCAGCAGTCCTATGCAGCCAAAGCTGCACAGCCACGTGCCTCGAACAAATCGGGGCAGCCGACTACACAGGCTTCAGCACGGGGTGATAAAACAAGTGACAGTTCAGCCAAGACTACCACTGTGTCTACGGCCATCCCTGCCAAAGTTTCCTCGGCCCAGACTACGCCATTGGGGAATGGTACATCTCAGGTTCAGGTCCCGACTCATGTCAACCAAGCCCAAAACAAGGGAAAGGGCAAGGGGAAAGGTAAAGGGAAAGACACTGCCACTCAGGCCGCGCCAACTTCCAATGCTAATGAAGAGCGTTCGGCCACTGACAATCCCAGCGAAGGGGAATGGCAGACTGTAGGCGCCAACAAAAGAAAGAAGAAGGCAGGCAAGAAGGCCAAGAAGAAGAAGAAGGGGGCATTGAAAGTTCCCCGCTCAACAGCAGTCGTGATCTCACTGCAGCCGGGAGCGACTGAGAGGGGAGTATCATACGCGTCTGTTCTCGCCGAGGCAAAACAAAAGGTGAACCTGCCAGGTCTAGGGATAGAGTCGCTGCGCTTCAAGTGTGCGGTCACAGGGGCGCGCATACTCGAAATCCCTGGAGAAGCCAGTGGGGAAAAGGCTGACTCGCTGGCAGAGAAGCTCCGCGAGGTTCTGAACGGGGAAGATATCAGAGTGTCCAGACCCACCAAGTGCGCAGAAATGCGGGTGTCAGGACTGGATGACTCCGTCACCCCCCAAGAGCTCAGTGCAGCAATCGCGCGCGTCGGGGAGTGCCCAGAAGCAGATGTCAAAACTGGAGAGATTCGCTTCTCTGGGCCTTCAAGGCTGGGCACCGCCTGGGTCCGCTGCCCGGTGGCAGCAGCGAAAAAGGTGACTGACGCTGGTCGGCTGCTAGTGGGTTGGGTTTCAGCGAGAACAACACTGTTGGAGCCCAGGCCCATGCAGTGCTATCGCTGCCTATACGGCGGGCATGTACAGCACACCTGCTCGTCAGATGTCGATCGCAGCGATCAGTGTTATCGCTGCAGTCAGAGGGGCCACAAAGCCAGCCACTGCACGGCCACCCCGCACTGCTCTTTGTGTGCGGACATGGGCAAGCCTGCGGATCACAGGGTAAGCTCAAAGGCCTGTGCGGCTAGAGGAAAGAAGGAGAAAAAGACTCCCAATGAGCCAACTGTGCGGTTGAGTGAGCCCACAGCTATGGACGTGGTGGAAACCGACCCAACGCCACAATAATGGCCACTAGGTTTTTGCAGGGCAATATCAACCACTGCGCTAGAGCTCAGGATCTACTACTCCAGAGCATGGCGGAGTGGTTGATAAATGTGGCTGTGATAGCAGAGCCTTTCTATATCCCCTCCAGGGACAACTGGGTCGGGGACCCCACAGGCTCAGTGGCCATTATATCCTCCGTGGGGGCGGCCATGGTGTTGGTGGACAGGCGTCCGGGCTGCGTTGCCGCCGCCGTTGAGGGCGTCCTAGTAGTTGGGGTCTACTTTTCGCCCAACAGGGTCCTTGCTGAGTTTGAGACTTTTCTCGGCGATGTGGGGGCTCTGATTGGGCAAAATCGCACCGGCCCCGTGCTCCTCCTCGGGGACCTCAATGCCAAAGCTACGGCTTGGGGTTGTCCCGTCACTGACGCACGTGGCGACGTGCTGGAGGAGTGGGCAGTATCTACGGGGTTGGAGGTCCTCAACCGCGGAACGATTCAAACGTGCGTGCGGCAAAATGGCGGATCGATTGTGGACGTCTCCTTCGCAAGCCCAGCGCTGGCGAGCCGCATTCGGAACTGGAGGGTGTTGGAAGATGTAGAAACACTTTCCGACCATCGATACATCCGTTTCGATGTTTCCGCGCCTTCAGCGGTCCCGTATGGTGGTCGCCCTAGCCGGAACACCTCTGAGACCCCGAGGTGGGTCCTCAGCCAGTTGGACAGAGACGTCCTCATCGAGGCCGCCATTGTGCAAGCGTGGATATCCGATGAGCCACCAGTGGACGTGGGCGCTGCTGTTGATTGGTTCCGGCACGCAATGTCGCAGATTTGCGACGCGGCTATGCCACGGGCCAAGGCACACCCTCAGAGGCGTCAAGTGTACTGGTGGTCTCAAAGGATAGCCAGTTTGCGCGCGGAATGTGCAGCCACCCGACGCCTTTACACGCGAAGTCGTAGACGTCGCCGCCGGGATCGTGCTAGGGAGGCTCAGTTGTACGAGGCCTACAAAGTGGCCAAGGCAGCTCTGCAGCTGAGCATCAGCCAAGCAAAAGACGCGGCCAGGGAAGAGTTCCTCGAACTTATAAATAGGGACCCGTGGGGACGACCCTACAAATTAGCAAGGGCCAAGCTCAGGCCCTGGGCTCCTCCGCTTACGGAGACCTTGGAGCCGGGCTTCCTCCGCGATGTCGTCTCTGCCCTATTTCCAAATAGGGCAGAACATGTTCCGCCGACAATGGGGTCCCGATCGGAGGAGCCTCCAGCGGAGACCGAGGTGCCGGAGGTCACCGAGGCCGAGTTCGGTGTAGCGGAACTACGCCTACGCGCCAAGAACACGGCCCCGGGACCAGACGGTGTCCCTGGCCGTGCTTTGACTCTGGCCCTGAAGGTGTTGGCCCCAAGACTGAGGGAGCTATTCACAGCTTGCCTCAGTCAAGGACACTTCCCTGAGCGGTGGAAGACGGGCAGACTCGTACTCCTCAGGAAAGAGGGTCGACCAGCGGACTCTCCCTCAGCATACCGGCCGATCGTCTTGCTTGACGAGGTGGGGAAACTCTTCGAGCGCATCGTTGCCGCTCGCCTTGTCAAGCACATGACGTGTGCGGGCCCCGACCTATCGGATAACCAGTTCGGGTTCCGGGTGGGTCGATCGACCGTCGACGCGATCCTGCGCGTCAAGGCCCATTCGGAGCAGGCGGTGGCAGAAGGCGGGGTGTTACTGGCAGTCTCGCTAGACATCTCCAATGCCTTCAACACCCTGCCATGGGGCTGCATCATGGAGGCGTTACGATACCACCAGATGCCGCCCTATCTGCGTCGGATAGTCGGGGACTACCTGTGCAATCGGTCGGTCATGTACATGACCCGCGACGGGATCTGTACGAGGGAAATGTCGTGCGGTGTTCCACAGGGATCCGTCCTTGGACCACTCCTGTGGAACATCGGCTACGATTGGGTCTTGCGAGGAGTCAACCTCCCGGGCGTTAGCGTGACCTGTTATGCTGACGACACGCTTGTCCTAGCCCGGGAGAGATGTTTTCGGGAGTCTGCCCGTCTTGCTACTGCGGGCGTCGCGCAGGTTGTCGCCCGGATCCGCACGCTGGGGCTGGAGGTGGCGCTCAACAAGACGGAGGCGGTCTGTTTTCATGGGCCTCGAAAGGTGCCTCCTACGGGATCCCACATTATCATCGGTGGGGTCCGCATTGAAGTGAAACAATGCATGAGGTACCTCGGGCTCATATTGGACAGCCGCTGGCGCTTTGAAACTCACTTCCAGCGCCTGGCGCCGCGATTGATGAGTGCGGCCGGCGCTTTAGGTCGGCTATTGCCCAATCTCGGTGGCCCAAGCAGCAGCTGCAGGCGGCTATACTTAGGGGTCATCCGCTCCATGGCCCTCTACGGTGCCCCTGTGTGGGCCACCGAATTGACGAGCCGAGGCGCCGCTATGTTGCGGCGGCCGCAGCGTGCGATATCCGTACGGGTCATCCGGGGGTATCGCACGATTTCGGCGGAGGCGGCATGTGCTCTGGCGGGGTCCCTCCCTTGGGACCTAGACGCCCGGATCCTTGCGTCACTCTATACATGGCGCAAGGATGCGCGGGATCGTGGTGAGATGGTGGACCCGAGGGAGGTGGACCAATGCAGAGCACATCTGCGGCAAGCGGCGGTCGCAGAATGGGCGGAGCGGCTTGAACGGCCGGGAGCCGGTATTCGGACGGCAGAAGCCCTCCGTCCCGTTCTGAAAGAGTGGGTGGACAGGCGTCACGGCGTACTAACCTTCCGGCTGACGCAGGTGCTGTCGGGGCACGGGTGCTTCGGCAAGTACCTGTGCCGAATCGCCGGAAGAGAGCCGGACGCCCGTTGCCACCACTGTGGAGGCCTCGAGGACACGGCGCAGCACACACTTGCCGAGTGCACTGCATGGGCAGAGCAGCGCCGTGTCCTTAACGCGGAGTTAGGAGGAGACCTCTCGCTCCCGGTCGTCGTCTCAAGTATGGTCGGGAGCGAGAGCGCGTGGCAAACGGTGGCCTCCTTTTGCGAGGAGGTCATCGCCGCGAAGGAGGCCGCGGAGAGGGAGAGGGAGACTGCCTCCATCCTGCCAATCCGCGCCCGTCGAACAGGGCGCAGGAACAGGGCAGATAACGCCCTGTTCCAACCACCGTAAAACGGCCACGGGCGGCGGACTTGGGGAAGTCCGACCGCCCATCACACAAGGCCCGAGATGGCGGCGCGGTAGGTGTTGCCGCGCCCCACTCAAGTGGATTGGCAGGTAGGGGATCACAACAGTCCCCCTCAATTGCGCTGAAGACCGCAACGGCGGTCTGCCACTGCTGGGGTCGCGGAGGAATGTTTCTCGCTCCCGTAACCCCAGCAAAAAGTGGTGAGGCGAAACACCCGTGTGGTTTTAGTCGGTAGGTCACCCCTTCTGGGTGGAGTCCGACACGCCCCGTCGCCTTCCCCGGGCGGCGGTAGTCCATGAGGATTTCCACACGCAAAAAAAAAAAAAAAAAAAAAAAAAGGTTAGGTTAGGTTAGGTTAGGTTAGGTTAGGTTAGGTTAGGTTAGGTTAGGTTAGGTTAGGTTAGGTTAGGTTAGGTTAGGTTAGGTTAGGTTAGGTTAGGTTAGGTTAGGTTAGGTTAGGTTAGGTTAGGTTAGGTTAGGTTAGGTTAGGTTAGGTTAGGTTAGGTTAGGTTAGGTTAGGTTAGGTTAGGTTAGGTTAGGTTAGGTTAGGTTAGGTTAGGTTAGGTTAGGTTAGGTTAGGTTAGGTTAGGTTAGGTTAGGTTAGGTTAGGTTAGGTTAGGTTAGGTTAGGTTAGGTTAGGTTAGGTTAGGTTAGGTTAGGTTAGGTTAGGTTAGGTTAGGTTAGGTTAGGTTAGGTTAGGTTAGGTTAGGTTAGGTTAGGTTAGGTTAGGTTAGGTTAGGTTAGGTTAGGTTAGGTTAGGTTAGGTTAGGTTAGGTTAGGTTTTTTTTTTTTTTTCGGAATAATAGATGGGAAGGAAAGGGTAACGCTATGAATACGTCTGCGCCTTTCCTATATGGGAGAGGTTCAAGAGGGTGAGAGAGGTTTGATTGGAGTTGAGAGAGGATGGGTAGGAAAAGATGGAAATATATAAATGTAAATAATAAATAAAACACTATGTCCCCCTTTATTGCACAAAGCAGCAGGTGATTAGCCTGCTAAGTTGTGCCGTAGAGGAGGGCATTTGTAGAGAATGGGAGAAAAATAATAAAGACAAAAATGAAAATATATTTGGTATGTTTTTTGTTTTTAGTTTTTTTTTTTTTTTTTTTTGGTTTTTTGTTTTATTTTTGCATATAAAGAAAAAAGCTTATTCTAGGTGACAAAGGTCTTATGACTAATAAACTTAATTCTAGATGAATGTAAAGGATCATGGGGAAGTTTATACAAGATGAAAATGAGAAGGCTATAGACAGCATATGTAGAATTGTGTGGGGATTATATACAATGATCCTGTACATTGATGACTTATATCTAGAATATATCTATATACAAATTGGTTTGATTATAGTGTAAAGTAAGAACGTATGAATGTGTGAGTGGCAAGAGTGAGTGCGCTATAAGTACGATTTAACCGGGAACTGGTTATGTTTAGGAAAATTAAAAGACAATATATCGAAAAGAAAGTAAGGAGGAACAGATATGTATTGAGTACTAACTATTGAAGTGCTTTAATTCTTTAACTATAGTGTAAATATGGGTGTGAAAGCTATCAGTAGTGCTGGGTCGTTTCAGCACTACCTTCATATCGTAGGGGTCGCTGACATCGAGAGGGGCAATAGCGAGATAATCGGCTCTGGAGGACGCAAACCTCGGACAGTCGCGCACGAGGTGACGCATTGATTGAATAGTGACACCATCACAGGGGCACTTGTCATCCAGAGCGATTTTGAACCTATAGAGGTACTCCTTATGGTAACCGTGATTCGATAGGAATTGAGTGACCGCAAAATTCGGCCTCACCACTTTAAGGTAAGATTGTAGATCGTTATAGGTTGGGATAATAGTCTTAATGTAGGTCGAATTGTCATACAATTCGGCCGAAGACTGGGAAGATAGGTCGCGGTTGCGAAGTTTTATGTGACTGGTGGGGACATGAAAATAGTCAGGCGTGCGGTGAAGAAGGGCAGCCGATTTGGCCGCCAAGTCCGCCGCCTCATTACCGGCAATGCCAATATGAGACTTAATCCAAGCGAACTCGATGACCAAGCCAGCCGATCGGGCCTCATGTATGAGGCGATGTATAGAAGTGGCGAAATGGTTGGAGCTGTTGGGATTGGATAGTTCGGTCAAGCCTGATTTGCAATCAGACAGAATGAAAGAGTGTGGGACTTTGCCACTCAGTATCCAACGGCAGGAGTATTCGATAGCGAATAACTCCGCTTGAAACACCGAGCAGCAATCGTGAAGCTTAAGCTTTTTAACGAAGGTTTTATTGTCGGGGTATATGGCAAAGACAGCGGCGCCCACCTTATCGTCATGCTTGCTGCCGTCAGTGTAGATTTGGACGGCAGAGACTGGGACGATGGTGCCAATGTCCTCTTGGGAGAAGATGCTAGAAAATTGAATGCTAACGCGTTCAGATGGATGAAGAAGTTGAGAGGGGTGTGTTAATGCTTCTATTGGGGTGTCAGAGGGTAGAAAACCGGAGGTACCCTCGAATTTGGTGAGCTCGTTGCCAGCGAGTTCCCTAATTTTGGCAGGTAGAGGGGTGAGTTTAGCAAGTGAGATTGCTGTAGGGGTGTTGAGAGTTCGAAAGCCTTGAATTATTTTAAGGGCGAAGAGTCTTTGCAAAGACAAGAATTTCTTACTGACGTACTCGTATTCGAGAGCGCCAGACCATATGCTTCCTGCATAGCAGATTATGGGTTGGATGACATGCTCGTATATAATACGAACATTTTCTGGGTGGATGCCCCAAGTGGGCCTGATGAACAATGTCAGTCTGTTGAGGAGCTTCTTAGCCTTGTCAATGACATACTCGCAATGTCTGACGAATCTAAGTTTTCTGTCTATGATGACACCGAGGTACTTGATCTCATTGACAAAGGGGAGAATACGGCCATCGATGGTAATACTGCACCGGGTGGACTTGTTAGTAAAACCCATGATTTGGGTTTTGTCCGGCCCAAAGGTGAGTTTGACCGATTTACCCCAATCAATGACCCGCGACAATGCCACATTGGTGACGTCCTCAAGTTCACCCACTGAAGCAGCGTGGCAAATGAGGAGGACGTCGTCGGCATACGCCTGAATGTGGCATCCCCTGGGGAGATCCGCTGACAAAAGTTCGTCCAGGATGATATTCCACAGCGATGGGCCGCACACGGAACCCTGTATGCAACCCATCGTCATGGACTTACTCACCTGGCAGTCAGCAAAGCACATTTCGACCTTACGGTCTTCAACATAGCTTAGAAGGGTGTTGTAGATGTTTTGGGGGCAGTTGGTTTTACGAAGTCGAGCAAATATTGCGGGCCACCAGGCATGGTCAAAGGCCGCCCTAATATCAAGAGAGGCGGCTATCACCAACTCTCTGTTGGCGATCGCACGCCTCACGACGTCAAGGGCACCGTGAATAGCCTGATGGGTGGAGGTACGGAGTTTGAATCCATATTGATGGGGAGATGAGGAACAGGTTGTGTCAAGGTGGTAGGTCAGTCTGTTGGTGAGTAATTTTTCGTAAAGCTTTCCAAATACATTTATTAACCCTATGGGTCTGAATGAAGAGGGCGAGGAGTAATCGGCTCGGCCCTGTTTCGGGATAATTTTAGCAGTGGCTACCTTCCAGGCCTTAGGAAAGTAGTTTAGAGAGAAGCATCTATTGAGAAGATCAGTGATGATTTGTGGGAATAGGGTAATAAATTGTAGACAGATGTCGGCAGTGAGATGATCAATGCCGGGGGCTCTTTTATGATTCATAGATTTAATACATTCAGAAATCTCAGTGAATGTGAAGGGGGGGTCAGTGGGGGTGTCGAGGGGTTGGCGCATAAGTGCTCTGGTATGTTTTTGTCCGACAGTGCGGTCAGGGGAGTCGTCTGGGTAGAATTTATTAAGGAGAGCCAAAGCCGTGTCACTGGAGTTGGTGGTGAAGGATCCGTCATCCAGCTTTAAGGTGGAAGGGGGCTGTCGTAGGGGGGGAGTCTTAATTATGCGATTCGTGACCGAATACACATCCTCTTTTTTCTGCTTTTTGCAGAACTCTCGGAAATGTTCGGTGGATGCGGCTCGAATCGCATCGTTGTACTCCCCGCGAACTCTAAGGTTCTCAGCGACAAGATCCTCCATGGGACGATTGCGACGGCGGTTATTCACCATCCGGTGGTGTACAGCAAGAACCCTATGCTTAATAGCCTCGAGTTCCTCGCTCCACCAGGGGGCGCGGTGGCAGTAACGAGACTTGCGAGGTAAAAGTTTATCGCACGCTCGCGTGATGCTCGAGGTCATATGGTGGATGTATGCCTCGATTTCAGGGGGAGAGAATGTTGTGATAGGGGCAGTGACATTAAGGCTGCTGCCCACCTCTAGGGAGAACCGCTCCGACAAAAGATCCCACTTGGTGTCGGTGGTATTGTACCGGTACGTGGTCGATTTAAGGTTTTTCGTAGGGGGGGAATTGCCAAGAGAGAGATCAAATGTTATGGCATTGTGATCAGAGGACGGACAGATGGTAGAGTCCACTGACCAGTTGGTGACGCGTGCCTGTTCAGTGTTGTTGATTAGAGTGATGTCGATGATGGAGGTGCGAATGTTATTGTGTGTGGTAGTTACAAACGTGGGCATGTTGCCCACATTGCATATGTGAAGGTTGTGATGTAGTATTGTGTCCAAGACACGATTCCCCCGCCTATTGTTCGATGGGGAGCCCCACATAGTGTGCCACCCATTGAAATCGCCACACACCAAGTGTACCGAGTCGGATGTCCTCTCCAGAAAAGTGGCCAGTTTAAGAAGTGTGCGACTGCTGTCGTTACGGGGTTCGATGTATACCGAGACTAGATATACGTCTCGATTGCCTCTGGAGTTTATTTTGATTATTGTGATATTTGAGTCAGAGAATTCCGGGCACCCTAAAGTGCTGCCCAGGTTTTCCCTAACTAGAATGGAAGTTCTGGAGGTGGAGGTCGGCTGAGGGAATTGATACACAAGGTATCCAGGAAAAACTCCCATCTGCCGCCCCGCACCAGTGTATGGCTCGGAAAGAAATATAAAATCAGGGTTTGTGTTTGTGGCGTGTATTTTAAGTTCGTGTGTGGCATTTCTGCCACGCCCAAGATTTATTTGTGTACATGTGTATGTGTGATGAGTAGAGTTTGTACGTGTTGTGTGTGTATGGTGTGTACTGTTAATGCGATTATGATCCATAATCGATCCTCAGTTTTAATTTGTCGAGGGCTTGGATCATTCTTGGGCATGTTGATGATGTGGCGCTATGTTTAGAATTGCATTGTCTGTTATATTTCTTACCAAACTGCACACAGTTGTAGCAGTCTGTTGCTTTAGAGTCCCTTTTTACAGGGCAGTCTTTGTATAGATGGGTAAGGGAGGAGCAGTGGGAGCAGATGGTTTTATCAGCCGTGCAGTTCTTACGAGTGTGGCCAAACTGCAGGCATGAGTAGCACTGGAGAAGGGGGGCATACTCCTCAACATGAACCCGCTGGTGGTCCACATTGACCCTTCCCAGTGAGATAATGGCTCTCCATAGAGGGGGGGATACCAAAAAGACAGCATTATATAGCTGGTCATTTCGATTCCCCCTCTTAAAACGGAAGACAAGATCAGACGATGAGTGGGTGGTGAAATTATTCTGTTTAAGAATAATACTAGACAGTTCCTCACAAGGGACCTCGATAGGGATGCCCTTGACAACCAGCATGGGTTTAAGTTTCTTAGACTTTTCAGCACTAAGATCAGTAGCCTCGTCAATTTTCTTCAGAGTGATTTCCCTTTGGGCCTCGTTGTCAAACTCGACCCTAAGTTTATTATTAGAGACGAATTTAATCTCGGAGGGGGAGAAGTTTGTGTCCCGGAAGGTTACTCCCGAGCGAAAGAGTTTGAGGGTGTCTTGGGGGGTGATCACTTCTTTCTTAGATGAAATAATGATCGCCGGTTTAGATGTGGGAATTTTGGGGGGGGTTGTGGTTTGGCTTTGGGTTTTAGCAGCAGAAGCATATGTCTGGCGGGCGAACTGAGTAGGTGCGGGAGGGGAAAAAGTCTTTTTTAGTGTGGCTATTTCCGATTTCAAGGCTTTGGTGACCTCAGAGATTATCGATTGTTTGAGGCTTTCCTGGGTGGCTGGGTCAGTGATTTGGGGTGTAGTCGGGGAGGGGGGAGGGACTTTGAATGAAGCTATCTCGTCAAAAATACGGAGAATAGCGGTCTTGTTTTCCTTTTTTAGGCTCCTTCCCTCGGAAATGAGCCTACGGCAGTCATTCAGTTTGTCAAGGACAAACGAATGAAATAAGTCCTTAACAGGGGGGGTATCATTGTTGTTGGGGGTGGATTGGGGGTGAGGTTCCCCAGCCGATCCCGCAGTGCAGGGATCGTTGAGTCCCTCCTCGTCCGACAACGTCAGAGAGTCGGTGCTCCCAAGAATGACGTTAGAGAACGCCGTCAGGGGTTTAGTAGTCCGAACCGGAGAACCGGAGCTCCCGGTAGCGGGCTGAGATGAGGCCATTTTAGGCCCTGAGTCGCAAAAAGAGGCCAAACAGGGAAGGTGGGTCTATCTTTTTTATGAAAACAGAGGGGGGGAGGGACTGACCAAGGAAGGGCCAGTCCAATTCGTAAGATAAATGGGTTTAAAAGACGAAACTATAATAAAAATAAAAAAAGGGGGGGGGGAGGGGGGGGGGGTGACTAAAGGACTGAAGTTGAAAAGGTATATGGCAAAAGGTTCCGGTATAAAAAATTAAATTTTGTGGGAAAAACGCGAAAAAGTACCTGGTGGTGCACCGGAATCCAGGAGTTCGGACTCCGGATGAAATCGTCCAAATAGCAAAAGAAGTTTACTATTTAGAGGCAGCGAGGCCACTACCAAGGCTATTCAGGTAAAAGAGAAAAACTGAATTAAAAGAAAGACCTTCTTTTTTGAAGTCGGTTAAATTATTAAAATTTTGAAAAAGTCAAATTACTCCGCAACCGTGGCAGCTACAAGGGTGGTTGAAGTAGCTACGAATAGCTAAGGATGTGTACTACAATCGTAGATACAAAGATCCTGCGCCGCGTGCCTGTGGAGGCACGTAACGTCGCCTAAAGCTGACGGAGTGTTTCAACAAAAATATTAAATTAAATGTTAACAAAAAATGGGATAACTACGTTAATTATTGAAATATAAATACGGTAAAAAGTGTTATATGGAGGGGAGGGTATGCCCTATTGAGTGGTACCCACAGATTCCACCCGTCCCCAAACCAAAAGGCAGAGAAAGGGGGCAAAAGTGAGCAAACGGAAATGGTGATAAAACAGAAATACGTCACAAATAAGAGTGCCTAGCTTCGCAACCCTAGTAGGTACAATGATGGAAAAAGTACCCACAGGTAGCTGAGGGTGTGTACTATAAATATAGATACACAGAACCTGTGGTGCGTGCCTGTGGAGGCACGTACACTCCCCCAAGGCTGTCGATGCCTTGGCACAAAACAAAATAAAAACGTTAAATTAAATTTTCAGAAAATATGCAATAACTAATTGGAAAATGGAGATAAAAATGTCGTGAAAACTGTAAGATAAAGGTGAGGGTATACCCTATACGATGATATAAGCAAATGCCGCCCGTCTCCAACCCAGCAGTCGGAAACGAGGGGCAAACGGGGGCAACTCAAAATGGCCAGGCACAAATTCGCGCTCAAGGACGAAGCGCCTAACTCCGTAACCCTGATATGTACAATTGTAGTGAATATGTGTATTTATAGCGTAAGGTGTAGGCTATAAAGGTGATTAATCAAAATATGTGCCACGTGCCTGTGTGAGCACGTATCTATGGCCAAAGGTGACGGAGTTCGGCGCCAACGTCAAAAAAGTACTGCTTTACAAAAATTGAAATATCTTAAAAACTAATAGACATAAAATTATAAACTAAAAAGCACTAGATAGTCCGATAGATTGTCTATAAGATAAACGGATTCGAATGGGGTCTTACCCGATAGGAAGTTCCCCAAAAGTGGCTGTAAAGTTCATGAATGTTCAAAGTGAAAGTTTATGGTGGTTTTGGGGTCCAAGACCCTCGAAACCTGAAGCGGTTGGATGTATTTATAGTAAAAGACCATGAGAGGAATCCGAATCCGTAGTCAGAATTGACGTAACTATCACAGAAAACGAGATAGCCGATTACGTCATTTTAGAAAAATGGCTATATCTCCGTCGTTTACATGGCGATGGTAGGCAAACTTATACAGATGGTGGGGGGGGGTTGAGACGATTCTAACGGTATATAAAAAAGCATATGTTACCGCTTTAGATTTCGAGCGCCGGCCGAAAAACTGTTTTTGGGCGTTGCCCGAAGTAGGTATTCCGTGATCCTACTTCAGGGAGACACCTCCGAGTCCACGGCACAACACTGTCACTTCCGCGGCACTGTTACGAATCCATAGACACCAAAACCATGACAATCCGACAAAAATAGCCACTTTCGCGAATTTTACAAACACGCGCGAGTTAAAGTTCGACCGTTCCCGGCGCGATCGAAGCGCAGACTTGGTTAGGTTAGGTTAGGTTAGGTTAGGTTAGGTTGGGGGACCCCCTCACAGTGCTTGCGTCCACGTCGCGTCCCCTGGAAACAGCCCAGTACTGACCACCGTAACGGAGTGGCAGTCTGGGTTGGCCAAAGTGCACTGTGCTTTCGTAGCCATCTTTGCCTTGAGTCTACGAACTGCGGAATGTCGAAACCTTTGCGGGACGCCTGCGGGCGATTCCTAAAACAAAAAGGCCCTTCTCAGGGCCAACCCAAAGGCCCTTCTCAGGGCCAACCCAAAGGCCCTTCTCAGGGCCAACCAAAAGGCCCTTCTCAGGGCCACTCCGACGCTTCGGCGTCAGAGGGTAGCCGCGCGCCGTCTGCGGCTAGTTTCTTTGGAGGGGCGGACGAGTCGTCTGACGACTCGATGGTGAGTGTGTCGGACGCAGCCGACTCTGGGTCGCGCAAGCGAGCACACCGGAGCGGTGGGTCCGAGGGCTCCTCAGCGTCGACGAGGTTGCCGAAGGCAAAAAAGCCAACGGTGGCCGCGGAGACCCATGTCGTTGGGCTCGCGGACGCTCAACGCCAGTTGGATCTGGCTCGGCGGGGTCTGCTCCAGCAAGAGTTGGAGGAGCGGGTCGCCGCCAAGGAGAGACGGGCGCACGCCGCCCGGGCCAAGTCCGGGTACGGGGCGTCCCGCGTCCTGTACGCGGACTATTCTCTGGCCGAGCTGGAGAAGATGGCGGAGGAGGACGAGGAGGAGATTATGGAGGTCGCCTCTAAGTCCTCCAACCTGAAGGGGACCCTGCAGAAGGCCCTAAAATGCAGGGCCGCGAGTATGCGTGGCGTCGTCGCGGAGCTGGTGCAGCGCAAGGCGACCGACGAGACGCGGCAACTGCAGGCGAAGGTGGATCGCCTGCAGTCGGAGGTCAGCCAGCTTCATCAGAAGCTGGCCGAAGCCACGGCCCGGCCACAACAGGCCAAGACGAGCCCTGCGGCAGAGGGCCCCGCCTCCGCCAACCTTGAGGATATCATCCGCAAGGTTGTAATGGAGGAGAGGGCCTTCACGAGATCCTGCTTAGCAGGAATCGAGGACCGGCTCCTGCCGGAGAAACGCCTCCGACCGCCGCTTGCGGCGGATAAGAGGCAGAGCGAGCCGGGGCCGTCCGTGTCCCCGCCCGAGCCCCAGTCGGAGGATGCCCTTCTCCCATCGACAACCCCGTCCAACGAGTGGACGGAAGTTGTACGCAAGGGGAAGGGCCAAGGCAAAAAGTCGGCGACGGCCGCCCCTGTCGTCCCCGCCGCCACCGCCGCCACCGCCCCTACCCAACCGCAGTCCGGCAAGGGAAAGCGGAAGGGGAAGGGGAAACGGAAAAGGAAAGGGAGAGGAAAGGGGCAGCTAGTCCCCCCAAAAACCGCGGCCGTCGTGGTGACGCTCACCGCGGAGGCTGCGGAGCGGGGGGAGACGTACGCGTCCATTTTGGTGCGGGCGCGTACCAATGCTGATCCCACCCAACTAGGGATCGGCGGCGTTTCTTGCCGGCGGACCCAAGCCGGGGCTCGAATCTTCGAGTTCCCGGGGGCAGAGGGGAGTGCCCACGCGGACCTCTTTGCAGCCAAGCTGCAGGAGGTCATCGCGGATTCCGCCAAGGTGGCCCGACCGGTCAAGTCTGCGGCCATAGAGGTGACGGACCTCGACGACTCCGTCACCAAGGAGGAGGTGGCGGCGGCGGTCGCGGGGATAGGGGGCTGCGACGTCACGGCGGTCCGAGGCCGGGACATAAGGCCCGGCCGTGGCGGGATGGGCACCATTCGCCTCGAGTGCCCGGTCGCCGCTGCTAAGGCCGTCCTTGCCAAGGGACGGCTCACAGTCGGGTACAGCTCGGCTGCCGTCCGGGCGCTCGAGGACCAGCCTCTGCGGTGCTTCCGGTGCATGGGCATCGGGCACACCCGGTCCCTGTGTCCGTCCACAGTGGACAGGACGGACACCTGCTACCGCTGCGGCAAGGAGGGGCACAAATCCGCTGCCTGCAAGGCCGCCACGCCGCACTGCGCGGTGTGTGCCGCCAGTGGCCGCCCGGCGGGCCACATTATGAGGGGGAGGAACTGCAATCCTCCCCCTAAGCGGGGCAAAGCGCAGGCGCCGAATAGGCCTGCTGCTGCCGCTGGCTGCACCGTCGTTCCTGCGGCGGCTGCGGAGGGGGGTGCGATGTCCGAGTGATGGATAGGGTCGAGCATCGCATCCTTCAGGCGAACACCAACCACTGCAGGGCAGCCCAGGATCTGCTGACGCAGACCATGGCTGAGTGGTTGGTGGACTTGGCGGTGGTCGCCGAGCCTTACTCGGTCCCTGGCCGTTGGCTGGGCGACCGGGACGGACTGGTGGCGTTGGTGTCGCGGCCTTCCACGGACTCCCCTCCCCTCTCGCTCTTAGAGAGGGGACCGGGATACGTGGCCGCCGCGTGGGGAGACATGGCCCTGGTGGGGGTCTATTTCTCCCCAAACCGCTCTCTCTCGGACTTTGAGGATTTCCTAGAGATCCTCACCTCTGTCGTAGGGAGGGCGGCACCACGCCAGGTCGTGGTGTTGGGCGACCTGAACGCCAAGTCGACGGCCTGGGGTAACCCGGCTGCGGGTTGCAACGTCCGGGGACGCGCCGTCGAGTTCTGGGCAACCTCGTGCGGTGTGTCCCTCCTAAACAGGGGGGCGGTCCACACGTGCGTGCGGCGGCAGGGTGGATCGGTGGTCGACGTCTCGTTTGCCACCCCCGCGCTGGCCGCCCGCGTCGTCAACTGGCGGGTAGAGATGGTGGAGACCTTGTCGGACCACCGTTATGTGCGGTTCGACATCTCCACCCAGCAGCGGGGAGGGGGGATGGCCCGCGCTGGGCAATCTCCCTTCCCGCGGTGGGCACTCACCCGCCTGGACCGGGAGGCAGCCAAGGAGGCGGCCTTTCTGCAGGACTGGCTGTCGCCCCCTGTCGAGGAGGTCCCGGACGTGGACGCCGCAGCGGTCCGGCTCAGGGGGTCCCTGACCGAGGTGTGCAACTCCAGCATGCCTCGGTCTCGCCGTCCGCCCCCCCATCGTGCCGTCTATTGGTGGACGGAGGAGCTGGCGGAGCTCAGGGACACCTGCGTGGCGGCCAGAAGGGCCTACGCGCGGAGCCGAAGGCGCAGCGCCCAAAACCGAGACCGGGCAGAGGAGGACCGCCTATACGCCTCGTACCGAGAGGCGACGACGGTCCTCAAGTCTGCGATGGGCGCTGCTAAAGACTCGGCGTGGGCCGAGATGCTGGAGGGTCTCGACAGGGATCCCTATGGGAGACCATACAAGGCGGCGCGGAACCAGCTCCGCCCGTATGGTCCCCCACTGACGGAGACCCTCGAGCCATCGTTGTTGGATGGGGTGGTCCGGTCCCTGTTTCCGCGCAGGACCGACTTCGCCCCACCAACGATGGATCCCCCGCGGGGGGTGGCTCCGCCGGATGAGGAGGAGGTCCCCCCGGTAACGGTGGAGGAGTTTCGCGCGGGGGTTCTCAACCTCCGCGCGAAGAAGACGGCCCCCGGACCAGACGGCGTCCCTGCGCGGGTGCTGGCGATCGCCGCCCCCGAAATGGAGGACAGGTTTCGGGACCTCTTCAGCGCGTGCTTTACGGCTGGGAGGTTCCCGAAACCATGGAAGGAGGGGCGGCTATGCCTGCTCCGTAAGGAGGGACGCCCGGTGGACTCCCCCTCGGCATACCGGCCCATCGTCCTGCTCGATGAGGTCGGTAAATTGTTCGAGGGGATTGTCGCCTCCCGGCTGGGTAGCCTTTTGCGGGGGGTAGGGCCGGATCTGTCGGACGCCCAGTTCGGTTTCCGTCGAGGGCGTTCGACGATCGACGCGCTGGCCCTACTCAAGGGCCAGGTGAGGGAAGCGGTGGAGGCGGGGGACGGAGTGCTGGCGGTGTCATTCGACATTGCCAACGCCTTCAACTCCGTCCCCCACTCGACGATATTGGAGGCGCTCCGGTATCACGGAGTGCCCCAATATCTGCGGAACCTCCTGGCCAGCTACCTGGGGGACCGGGAGGTCGTCCTCGCGGACAGGACGGGCGCGGTGAGGCGGTACAGCGCAGAGTCCGGTGTTCCGCAGGGGTCCGTGTTGGGGCCCCCCCTGTGGAACATCGGATTCGACTGGCTCCTGCGGGGAGCCCTCCTCCGGGACACGAGTGTCATCTGCTACGCGGATGACACTCTCCTCACTGCCCGGGGGAGGAATTTCGGGGAGGCGGCCTGTCTGGCCTCGGCTGGCGGATCCTTGGTTGCGGAGAGGATCCGCCGCCTCGGATTGAGGGTGGCGCTGCAAAAGACCGAGGCCGTGTTCTTTCGCGGGCCTCGGCAGCGCTGCCCTCCCGACGCACACATCGTCGTAGAGGGCGTCCGGATAGGGGTCCAGCCCCAGATGAAGTATCTGGGCCTGGTGCTGGACGACAGGTGGCGCTTCGGCCCGCATTTCAGCGGGCTGTCGACGCGCCTGTTGAAGGCCGCGGACGCCCTCTCGTGGCTCCTCCCGAACCTGGGGGGGCCCAAGGCGAAATGCCGGCGCCTCTATGCCGGCATTTTGAAGAGCATGGCCCTGTACGGGGCCCCCATCTGGGCGGACTCCCTCCATAGGAGGGAGAATGCAACGGCCATCCGCAAGCCCCAAAGGGCTATTGCACTGCGGGTGGCGAGGGCCTACCGCTCGGTGGGCTTTTCGGCGGCGTGCGCTCTGGCCGGCACCCCTCCTTGGGAGTTGGAGGCGTGGGTGCTCGCCAGAGTGTACGAGTGGACGGCGCGCCGGAAGGCGCTCGGGGAGTGCCCCGTCCCCGAGGAGCGGGAGGCCGTGCGGCGGGAGGCGAGGGACGCAATCGTCCTTCACTGGACGGAGGACCTCGCCACCGCCGCCTTTGGCCGCCGGACCTTGGACGCGCTCGGTCCGGTCCTGCGGAGCTGGCTCGAGCGGGCCCACGGGTTTCTCTCTTTCCGTCTGGTGCAGGTGTTGTCCGGCCATGGCTGTTTCGGAAAGCACCTGCACCGGATCGGGAGGGAGGAAACGCCGGCGTGCCACGAATGCGGGGCCCCGGAGGACACGGCGCAGCACACCCTCGAGGTGTGCCCGGCTTGGTCCGAGCTGCGCCGTGGCCTGACCGCGGTGGTCGGCCGGGACCTCTCGCTTCCCAGCGTGATCAACGCCATGCTGGGGAGCGAGGAGGCCTGGGCAGCGGTTGCCTCCTTTTGCGAGGACGTAATCTCGCAAAAGGAGGAGGCGGAGCGCGCGCGGGAGGACGACCCTCTCGCTGCGCCGCTCCGCAGACGAAGAAGGGGTCGGAGAAGGCGCGCAGGTGCTCTCCCTCCCCTCGGTGGTGATGGGCGGGCGACAGGCGCGGGGGTGCCTTCGCCCGCATTGCAGCCGTCACCACCTTCGTCGGTCACTCCCGGGCCCGTCCCCCTCCCCGCGGGGAGGGTGTGAGGGGTCCGATATGAAGGGCAATCGTCGGCGGGGACTGGACGTAAAGGCTGTGCCGGTTTCCCAGTCCTCGCCACTAGGACGAAGCGGGAGTGCCGCTGGGTTGTTTTAGTGGGTATACCGGGTCAGACCGGGGAGTCCCACATAACCCCCCCATCCCCCGATGGGGGGGCATGCGTAATGCATTTTTTCCCAGCGCAAACAAAAAAAAAAAAAAAAAAAAAAAAAAAAAAAAAAAAAAAAAAAGGTTAGGTTAGGTTGGGGGACCCCCTCACAGTGCTTGCGTCCACGTCGCGTCCCCTGGAAACAGCCCAGTACTGACCACCGTAACGGAGTGGCAGTCTGGGTTGGCCAAAGTGCACTGTGCTTTCGTAGCCATCTCTGCCTTGAGACTACGAATTGCGGAACTATCATACCTGCGGAAATGTCGTTGCCTTCGCGGGACGCCTGCGGGCGATTTAAAAAGCAAAAAGGCCCTTCTCAGGGCCAACCCAAAGGCCCTTCTCAGGGCCAACCCAAAGGCCCTTCTCAGGGCCAACCAAAAGGCCCTTCTCAGGGCCACTCGGACGCTTCGGCGTCAGAGGCTAGCCGCGCGCCGTCTGCGGCTAGCTTCTTCGGAGGAGCGGAGTCGTCGGAGTCTGACGACTCAATGGTTACTGTGTCGGACGCAGCCGACTCTGGGTCGCGGAAGCGAGTACACCGGAGCGGTGGGTCCGAGGGCTCCTCGACCTCGAGGTCGAGGTTGCCGAAGGCTAAAAAGCCGACGGTTGCCGCGGAGACCCATGTAGTTGGGCTCGCAGACGCCCAACGCAAGTTGGATCTGGCTCGGCGGGGCCTGCTCCAGCAAGAGCTGGAGGAGCGGGTAGCGGCCAAGGAGAGGCGGGCGCTCGCCGCCCGGGCCAAGTCCGGGTACGGGGCGTCCCGCGTCCTGTACGCCGACTACTCCTTGGCCGAGCTGGAGAGGATGGCAGAGGAGGACGAGGAGGAGATTTTGGAGGTCGCCTCTAAGTCCTCCAACCTGAAGGGGACCCTACAGAAGGCCCTGAAATGCCGAGCCGCGAGCATGCGCGGTGTCGTCGCGGAGCTGGTCCAGCGAAAGGCCACCGACGAGACGCGGCAACTGCAGGCGAAGGTAGATCGCCTGCAGTCGGAGGTCAGCCAGCTTCACCAGAAGCTGGCCGAAGCCACGGCCCGGCCACAACAGGCCAAAACGAGCCCTGCGGCAGAGGGCCCCGCCTCCTCCAACCTTGAGGATATCATCCGCAAGGTTGTTATGGAGGAGAGGGCCTTCACGAGAGCCTGCTTTGCAGGAATCGAGGACCGGCTCCTGCCGGAGAAACGCCTCCGGCCGCCGCTTGCGGCGGATAAGAGGCAGAGCGAGCCGGGGCCGTCTTTGTCCCCGCCCGAGCCCCAGTCGGAGGATGCCCTTCTCCCTTCGACAACCCCGTCCAACGAGTGGACGGAAGTTGTACGCAAGGGGAAGGCCAAAAAGTCGGCGACGGCCGCCCCTGTCGTCCCCGCCGCCACCGCCGCCGCCGCCCCTAGCCAACCGCAGACCGGCAAGGGAAAGCGGAAGCGGAAGCGAAAGGGGAAAGGGAAAGGGAGGGGAAAGGGACAGCTAGTCCCCCCAAAAACCGCGGCCGTCGTGGTGACGCTCACCGCGGAGGCTGCGGAGCGTGGGGAGACGTACGCGTCTATTCTGGTGCGGGCGCGTGCCAATGCTGATCCCACCCAACTGGGGATCGGCGGCGTTTCTTGCCGGCGGACCCAAGCCGGGGCTCGAATTTTTGAGTTCCCGGGGGCAGAGGGGAGTGCCCATGCGGACCTCTTTGCAGCCAAGCTGCAGGAGGTCATCGCGGACTCGGCCAAGGTGGCCCGACCCATCAAGTCGGCGGCCATAGAGGTCACCGACCTCGACGACTCCGTCACCAAGGAGGAGGTGGCGGTGGCGGTCGCGAGGATAGGGGGCTGCGACGTCGCGGCGGTCCAAGGCCGGGACATAAGGCCCGGCCGTGGCGGCATGGGCACCATCCGCCTCGAGTGCCCGGTCGTTGCCGCTAAAGCCGTCCTTGCCAAGGGACGGCTCACAGTCGGGTACAGCTCGGCTGCAGTCCGGGCACTCGAGGACCAGCCTCTGCGGTGCTTCCGGTGCTTAGGCATCGGACACACCCGGTCCCTGTGTCCGTCCACGGTGGACAGGACGGACACGTGCTACCGCTGCGGCAAGGAGGGGCACAAATCCGCTGCCTGCAAGGCCGCCACGCCGCACTGCGCGGTGTGTGCCGCCAGTGGCCGCCCGGCGGGCCACATTATGAGGGGGAGGAACTGCAATCCTCCCCCTAAGCGGGGTAAAGCGCAGGCGCCGAACAGGCCTGCTGCTGCCGCTGGCTGCACCGTCGTTCCTGCGGCGGCTGCGGAGGGGGGTGCGATGTCCGAGTGATGGATAGGGTCGAACATCGCATCCTTCAGGCGAACACCAACCACTGCAGGGCAGCCCAGGATCTGCTAACGCAGACCATGGCTGAGTGGTTGGTGGACTTGGCGGTGGTCGCCGAACCTTACTCGGTCCCTGGCCGTTGGCTGGGCGACCGAGACGGCTTGGTGGCGTTGGTGTCGCGGCCTTCCACGGACTCCCCTCCCCTCTCGCTCTTAGAGAGGGGACCGGGATACGTGGCCGCCGCGTGGGGAGACATGGCCCTGGTGGGGGTCTATTTCTCCCCAAACCGCTCTCTCTCAGACTTTGAGGATTTCCTGGAGATCCTCACCGCTGTCGTAGGGAGGGCGGCGCCACGCCAGGTCGTGGTGTTGGGCGACCTGAACGCCAAGTCGGCGGCCTGGGGCAATCCGGCCGGCGGCTGCAACGTCCGGGGGCGCGCCGTCGAGTATTGGGCGGCCTCTTGCGGTGTGTCCCTCCTAAACAGGGGGGCGGTCCACACGTGCGTGCGGCGGCAGGGTGGGTCGGTGGTCGACGTCTCGTTTGCCACCCCCGCGCTGGCCGCCCGCGTCGTCGACTGGCGGGTGGAGATGGTGGAGACCTTGTCGGACCACCGTTATGTGCGGTTCGACATCTCCACCCAGCAGCGGGGAGGGGGGATGGCCCGCGCTGGGCAATCTCCCTTCCCGCGGTGGGCACTCACCCGCCTGGACCGGGAGGCAGCCAAGGAGGCGGCTTTCCTGCAGGACTGGCTGTCGCCCCCCCCTGTCGGGGAGGTCCCGGACGTGGACGCCGCAGCGGTCCGGCTCAGGGGGTCCCTGACCGAGGTGTGCAACTCCAGCATGCCTCGGTCTCGCCGTCCGCCCCCCCATCGTGCCGTCTATTGGTGGACGGAGGAGCTGGCGGAGCTCAGGGCCACCTGCGTGGCGGCCAGAAGGGCCTACGCGCGGAGCCGACGGCGCAGCGCCCAAAACCGAAACCGGGCAGAGGAGGACCTCCTATACGCCTCTTACCAGGAGGCGACGACGGTCCTCAAGTCTGCGATGGGCGCTGCTAAAGACTCGGCGTGGGCCGAGATGCTGGAGGGTCTCGACCGGGATCCCTATGGGAGACCATACAAGGCGGCGCGGAACCAGCTCCGCCCGTATGGTCCCCCACTGACGGAGACCCTCGAGCCATCGTTGCTGGATGGGGTGGTCCGGTCCCTGTTTCCGCGCAGGACCGACTTCGCCCCACCAACGATGGATCCCCCGCGGGGGATGGCTCCGCCGGATGAGGAGGAGGTCCCCCCGGTAACGGTGGTGGAGTTTCGCGCGGGGGTTCTCAACCTCCGCGCGAAGAAGACGGCCCCCGGACCAGACGGCGTCCCTGCACGGGTGCTGGCGATCGCCGCCCCCGAAATGGAGGACAGGATTCGGGACCTCTTCAGCGCGTGTTTTGCGGCTGGGAGGTTCCCGAAACTGTGGAAGGAGGGGCGGCTATGCCTGCTCCGAAAGGAGGGACGCCCGGTGGACTCCCCCTCGGCATACCGGCCCATCGTCCTGCTCGATGAGGTCGGTAAATTGTTCGAGGGGATTGTCGCCTCCCGGCTGGGTAGCGTTTTGCGGGGGGTAGGGCCGGATCTGTCGGACGCCCAGTTCGGTTTCCGTCGAGGGCGTTCGACGATCGACGCGCTGGCCCTACTCAAGGGCCAGGTGAGGGAAGCGGTGGAGGCGGGGGACGGAGTGCTGGCGGTGTCATTCGACATTGCCAACGCCTTCAACTCCGTCCCCCACTCGACGATATTGGAGGCGCTCCGGTATCACGGAGTGCCCCAATACCTGCGGAACCTCCTGGCCAGCTACCTGGGGGACCGGGAGGTCGTCTTCGCGGACAAGACGGGCATCGTGAGGCGGTACGGCGCAGAGTCCGGTGTTCCGCAGGGATCGGTGTTGGGGCCCCCCCTGTGGAACATCGGATTCGACTGGCTCCTGCGGGGAGCCCTCCTCCAGGGCACGAGTGTCATCTGTTACGCGGATGACACTCTCCTCACTGCCCGGGGGAGAAACTTCGGAGAGGCGGCCTGTCTGGCCTCGGCTGGCGGATCCTTGGTTGCAGAGAGGATCCGCCGCCTCGGATTGAGGGTGGCGCTGCAAAAGACCGAGGCCGTGTTCTTTCGCGGGCCTCGGCAGCGCTGCCCTCCCGATGCCCACATCGTCGTGGAGGGCGTCCGGATAGGGGTCCAGCCCCAGATGAAGTATCTGGGCCTGGTGCTGGACGACAGGTGGCGCTTCGGCCCGCATTTCAGCGGGCTGTCGACGCGCCTGTTGAAGGCCGCGGACGCCCTCTCGTGGCTCCTCCCGAACCTGGGGGGGCCCAAGGCCAAATGCCGGCGCCTCTATGCCGGCATTCTGAGGAGTATGGCCCTATACGGGGCACCCATCTGGGCGGATTCCCTCCATAGGAGGGAAAATGCAACCGCCATCCGCAAGCCCCAAAGGGCTATTGCACTGCGGGTGGCGAGGGCCTACCGCTCGGTGGGCTTCTCGGCGGCGTGCGCTCTGGCCGGCACCCCTCCTTGGGAGTTGGAGGCGTGGGTGCTCGCCAGAGTGTACGAGTGGACGGCGCGCCGGAAGGCGCTCGGGGAGTGCCCCGTCCCCGAGGAGCGGGAGGCCGTGCGGCGGGAGGCGAGGGACGCAATCGTCCTCCACTGGACGGAGGACCTCGCCACCGCCGCCTTTGGCCGCCGGACGTTGGACGCGCTCGGTCCGGTCCTGCGGAGCTGGCTCGAGCGGTCCCACGGGTTCCTCTCGTTCCGTCTGGTGCAGGTGTTGTCCGGGCATGGGTGTTTCGGAAAGCACCTGCACCGGATCGGGAGGGAGGAAACGCCGGCGTGCCACGAATGCGGGGCCCCGGAGGACACGGCGCAGCACACCCTCGAGGTGTGCCCGGCCTGGTCGGGGCTGCGCCGTGGCCTTACCGCGGTGATTGGCCAGGACCTCTCGCTTCCCGGCGTGATCAACGCCATGCTGGGGAGCGAGGAGGCCTGGGCTGCGGTTGCCTCCTTTTGCGAGGATGTAATCTCGCAAAAGGAGGAGGCGGAGCGCGCGCGGGAGGACGACCCTCTCGCTGCGCCGCTCCGCAGACGAAGAAGGGGTCGGAGAAGGCGCGCAGGTGCTCTCCCTCCTCTTGGTGGTGATGGGCGGGTGACTGGCACGGGGGTGCCTTCGCCCGCATTGCAGCCGTCACCACCTTCGTCGGTCACTCCCGGGCCCGTGCCCCTCCCCACGGGGAGGGCGTGAGGGGCCCGCCATGAAGGATAATCGTCGGCGGGGACTGGACGTAAAGGCTGTGCCGGTTTCCCAGTCCCCGCCACTAGGACGAAGCGGGAGTGCCGCTGGGTTGTTTTAGTGGGTATACCGGGTCAGACCGGGGAGTCCCACATAACCCCCCCCATCCCCCGATGGGAGGGGCATGCGTAATGCATTTTTTCCCAGCGCAAACAAAAAAAAAAAAAAAAAAAAGGTTAGGTTAGGTTAGGTTAGGTTAGGTTAGGTTAGGTTAGGTTAGGTTAGGTTAGGTTAGGTTAGGTTAGGTTAGGTTAGGTTAGGTTAGGTTAGGTTAGGTTAGGTTAGGTTAGGTTAGGTTAGGTTAGGTTAGGTTAGGTTAGGTTAGGTTAGGTTAGGTTAGGTTAGGTTTTTTTTTTTCGGAATAATAGATGGAAAGGAAGGGGTAACGCTAAGAATACGTCTGCACCCTTCCTATGTGGGAGAGGATCAAGAGGTTGAGAGAAGTAGGATAAGAGTTGTGAGTGGATGGGCAGGAAAAAGGATATATATAAATGTAAATAATAAATAAAACACTATGTCCCCCTCTATTGCACAAAGCAGCAGGTGATTAGCCTGCTAAGTTGTGCCGTAGAGGAGAACATTTGTAGAGAGTGGGAGATAAATGACAGAGACGTAGTAAAGATATATTTAGAAATTTTTTTTTTTTTTTTTTTTTGGTTTTTGTATTTTTTTGGTTTTTTTTTTTTTTTTTTTTTGTATATAAAGTAAAAGCTTATTCTAGGTAACAAAGGTCTTACGACTAATAAACTTAATTCTAGATGAATGTACAGGATCATGGAGAAGTTTATATACAGTGAATATAAGAAGGTTATGTACAGAATGTGCAAGATTATGTGAGAGTTATATACAAAGATCCTGTACATTGATGACTTATATCTAGAATACAATTATATACAAAATCTGTTGTGATTACTGTGTAGAGTAGGAGAGTATGAATGTGTGAGTGGCAAGTGTGAGTGCGCTATGTGAAACCAGAAACAGGTCTAGTTGATAAGATTACAAGGAGTGAGTGCGAAGTGAAGGTGGATATGGGGACTATAGGGCTATACTAAATTAAATGAAAGGAAGTTCGCGAACTGTCGTCCCATCCCAAAGTAAGACAGAAGAAACACAAATCGATGTTGGTGTTAGTTATGTGTATGTGTAGTTATGTTTATGTGTGGCACTGAGGCCACGCCCACGATTTATTTGTGTGAGTGTATCTATGTGTGTTATGTGTGCGAATTATGTAGCTATTGTCCATAGTCTATCCTTAGTTTTAATTTTTCAAGTGCATGGACCAATCGAGGGCAAGAAGATGATGTGGCACTGTGTTTAGAGTCGCATGCTCGATTGTATTTCTTCCCGAACTGTACGCAATTGTAGCAGTCCGTGGCCTTTGAATCCCTTTTTACAGGGCAGTCTTTGTAGAGGTGGGTGAGGGACGAGCAGTGGGAACATATCGTTTTGTTAGCCGTGCAGTTCTTGCGGGTGTGGCCGAACTGCAGGCATGAATAACATTGGAGGAGGGGGGCATATTCCTCAACATGGACCCGCTGGTGATCCAGGTTGACCCTTCCCAAGGTGATCAGTTTCCTCCATAGGGGGGGGGACGCCAAAAAGACAGCGTTGTATAGTTGGTCATTACGGTTCCCCCTTTTGAACCGAAAGACCAAATCATTGGGGCGGGCGGAGAGCATGAGGCCATTTTGCTCAATAATTATGGTTGTGAGTTCCTCATGTGGTATTTCAATGGGGATTCCCTTGACCACCAGCATGGGTTGGAGTTTTTTAGATTTCTCGGCAGATATATTATCTGCCTCACGAATCTTTTGAAGGGCCATATCCCTTTCGGACTCCGTATCGAACTCGACACGGAGCTTGTTGTTTGAGACGAATTTGACGTCTGAAGGACAGAAGTTGGTGTCTCGGAAGGTTACCTCCGAGCGAAAGAGTTTAAGGGTTTCTTTGGGGGCGGTCACCTCCTTCTTAGAAGAGACGATGATCGCCGGTTTGGAAGTGGGGATTACTGGCGCGGTGGTTGGAGCTTGGGCTTGACGCTTTGCAGCAGAGGCATAAGACTGGCGGGGGGGTTGAGTAGATGAATGGGGGGACGGGGGGGTAAGCGTCTTTTTGAGGGAGGCTATTTCAGCCTTCATGGCCTTTGTGACCTCAGAGATTATGCTCTGTTTGAGGCTCTCCTGGGTTGAAGGGTCAGGGGTGAGAGGTACAGCCGGGGCAGGGGGAGGAGTTTTATAGCCGACTATCTCGTCGAAGATGCTGAGGATGGAGCATTTATTCTCCCTCTTCAAGCTCTTACCTTCCGAGATGAGCCGTTTGCAAATAAGAATTTTGTCAATGACAAAAGAGTGGAAGTC